>OY754334.1:0-5714957 GCA_963573305.1 Pyrrhosoma nymphula
ATGCTGTTGAGGAACAGTGCAAGTTTCGAAGCGTCATATGAAATACTTTCTCCGTAAATGCACTTATTAACATAATGCTAATCTGAAATTTTAGCCTCGTACACTCTTTTGTTAATGTAAGTAAAAATAATTCTTCTCTCGATGAATTTTCTGTTTCTTTGCATCAAACTCAATGGCTTACACAGTTTTTGATGGTTTTTTATCCCATTCCGATCGGATATTTGAAATTTTTTGATTTAAAGCTTTTAATGACATTGTCACCAGGAAGCAATTACCAACATATTTTCATAATTATTGGGGATATTACTTCCATGTTTTCACTGAAGGCGTAGAGTAATGCTGTCGAGGAATAGTGCAAGTTTCGAAGCGTCATATATAATATTTTCTCCGTAAATGCACTTATTAACATAATGCTAATCTGAAATTTTAGCCTCGTACACTCTTTGTTAATGTAAGTAAAAATATTTCTTCTCTCGCAGAATTTTTCTGTTCCTTTGCATAAAACTCAATGGTATACACAGTTTTTGATGGTTTTTTATCCCATTCGAGTCGGATTTTTGCAATTTTTTATTTTGAAGCTTTTAATTACATTGTCACCGGAAACAATTACCAACATATTTTCGGAATTTTCGGGATTATTACCTCCATGTTTTCACAGAAGGCGAAGAGTATAACTGTTGAGGAACAGTGCAAGTTTCGAAGCGTCATATGAAATACTTCTCCGCAGATGCACTTATTAACATAATGCTAATCTGAAATTTTAGCCTCGTACACTCTTTTGTTAATGTAAGTAAAAATATTTCTTCTCTCGCAGAATTTTCTGTTTCTTTGCATCAAACTCAATGGCTTACACAGTTTTTGATGGTTTTTTATCCCATTCGGATCGGATATTTGAAATTTTTTGATTTAAAGCTTTTAATTACATTGTCACCAGGAACCAATTACCAACATATTTTCATAATTATTGGGGATATTACTTCCATGTTTTCACAGAAGGCGTAGAGTAATGCTGTCGAGGAATAGTGCAAGTTCGAAGCGTCATAAAATATTTTCTCCGTAAATGCACTTATTAACATAATGCTAATCTGAAATTTTAGCCTCGTACACTCTTTGTTAATGTAAGTAAAAATATTTCTTCTCTCGCAGAATTTTCTGTTCCTTTGCATAAAACTCAATGGTATACACAGTTTTTGATGGTTTTTTATCCCATTCGAGTCGGATTTTTGCAATTTTTTGATTTTGAAGCTTTTAATTACTTTGTCACCGGAAACAATTACCAACATATTTTCGGAATTTTCGGGATTATTACCTCCATGTTTTCACAGAAGGCGAAGAGTAAAGCTGTTGAGGTACAGTGCAAGTTTCAAAGCGTCATATGAAATACTTTCTACGTAGATGCACTTATTAACATAATGCTAATCTGAAAATTTAGCCTCGTACACTCTTTGTTAATGTAAGTAAAAATAATTCTTCTCTGGCACAAATTTTCTGTTCCTTTGCATCAAACTCAATTGTATACAATGTTTTTGATGGTTTTTTATCCCATTCGAGTCGGATTTTTGCAATTTTTTGATTTTGAAGCTTTTAATTACATTGACACCGGAAACAATTACCAACATATTATCGGAATTTTCGGGGATATTACCTCCATGTTTTAACAGATGGCGTAGACTAATGCTGTTGAGGAACAGTGCAAGTTTGGAAGCGTCATATGAAATACTTTCTCCGTAAATGCACTTATTAACATAATGCTAATCTGAAATTTTAGCCTCATACACTCTTTTGTTAATGTAAGTAAAAATATTTCTTCTCTCGCAGAATTTTCTGTTTATTTGCATCACACTCAATGGCATACACAGTTTTTGATGGTATTTTATCCCATTCGGATTGGATATTTGAAATTTTTTGATTTGAAACTTTTAACTACATTGTCACCGGAAACAATTACCAACATATTTTCATAATTATTGGGGTATTACCTCCATGTTTTCACAGAAGGCTTAGAGTAATGCTGATGAGGAACAGTGCAAGTTTCGAAGCGTCATATGAAATACTTTCTCCGTAAATGCACTTATTAACATAATGCTAATCTGAAATTTTAGCCTCGTACACTCTTTGTTAATGTAAGTAAAAATAATTTTTCTCTGGCACAAATTTTCTGTTCCTTTGCATCAAAGTCAATGGTATACAATGTTTTTGATGGTTTTTTATCCCATTCGAGTCGGATTTTTGCAATTTTTTATTTTGAAGCTTTTAATTACATTGTCACCGGAAACAATTACCAACATATTTTCGGAATTTTCGGGTTATTACCTCCATTTTTTCCCAGAAGGCGTAGACTAATGCTGTTGAGGAATAATGCAAGTTTCGAAGCGTCATATGAAATACTTCCCCGTAAATGCACTTATTAACATAATGTTAATCTGAAATTTTAGCCTCGTACACTCTTTTGTTAATGTAAGTAAAAATATTACTTCTCTCGCAGAATTTTCTGTTTCTTTGAATCAAACTCAATGGCTTACACAGTTTTTGATGGTTTTTTATCCCATTCGGATCGGATATTTGAAATTTTTTGATTTGAAGCTTTTAATTACATTGTCACCGGAAACAATTACCAACATTTTTTCAAACTTATTAGGGATATTACCTCCATGTTTTTACAGAAGGCGTAGAATAATGCTGTTGAAGAACAGTGCAAGTTTCGAAGCGTCATATGAAATATTTTCTCCGTAAATGCACTTATTAACATAATGCTAATCTGAAATTTTAGCCTCGTACACTCTTTTGTCAATGTAAGTAAAAATATTTCTTCTCTCGCAGAGTTTTCTGTTCCATTGCATGAAACTCAATGGTATACACAGTTTTTGATAGATTTTTATCCCATTCAATTCGGATTTTTGCAATTTTTTTATTTTGAAGCTTTTAATTACATTGTCACCGGAAACAATTACCAACATATTTTCGAATCTTATGCAGAAATTTTAGCCTCGTACACTCTTTTGTAAATGTAAGTAAAAATATTTCTTTTCTCGCTTATTTTTCTGTTCCTATGCATCAAACTCAATGGTATACACATTTTTTGATGGTTTATTTCCCATTGGAGTCGGAGTTTTGCAATTTTATGATTTAGAAGCTTTTAATTACATTATCACCGGAAACAATTACCAACATATTTTCATAATTATTGGGGATTTACCGCAATGTTTTCACAGAAGGCGTAGATTAATGCTGTTGAGGAACAGTGCAAGTTTCGAAGCGTCATATGAAATATTTTCTACGTAAATACACTTGTTAACATAATGCTAATCTGAAATTTTAGCCTCGTACACTCTTTTGTTAATGTAAGTAAAAACATTTCTTCTCTGACAGAATTTTCTGTTCCTTTGCATCAAACTCAATGGTATATACAGTTTTTGATGGTTTTTTATCCCATTCGAGTCGGAGTTTTGCAATTATTTGATTTTGAAGCTTTTAATTACATTGACACCGGAAACAATTACCAACATATTTTCGGACTTTTTGGGGATATTACCTCCATGTTTTCACAGATGGCGTAGAACAGAAAATTTGTGCCAGAGAAGAAATATTTTTACTTACATTAACAAAAGAGTGTACGAGGCTAAAATTTCAGATTAGCATTATGTTAATAAGTGCATTTACGGAGAAAGTATTTCATATGACGCTTCGAAACTTGCACTGTTCTTCAACAGCATTATTCTACGCCTTCTGTAAAAACATGGAGGTAATATCCCTAATAAGTTTGAAAAAATGTTGGTAATTGTTTCCGGTGACAATGTAATTAAAAGCTTCAAATCAAAAAATTTCAAATATCCGATCCGAATGGGATAAAAAACGATCAAAAACTGTGTAAGCCATTGAGTTTGATTCAAAGAAACAGAAAATTCTGCGAGAGAAGTAATATTTTTACTTACATTAACAAAAGAGTGTACGAGGCTAAAATTTCAGATTAACATTATGTTAATAAGTGCATTTACGGAGAAAGTATTTCATATGACGCTTCGAAACTTGCATTATTCCTCAACAGCATTAGTCTACGCCTTCTGGGAAAAAATGGAGGTAATAACCCGAAAATTCCGAAAATATGTTGGTAATTGTTTTCGGTGACAATGTAATTAAAAGCTTCAAAATAAAAAATTGCAAAAATCCGACTCGAATGGGATAAAAAACCATCAAAAACATTGTATACCATTGACTTTGATGCAAAGGAACAGAAAATTTGTGCCAGAGAAAAATTATTTTTACTTACATTAACAAAGAGTGTACGAGGCTAAAATTTCAGATTAGCATTATGTTAATAAGTGCATTTACGGAGAAAGTATTTCATATGACGCTTCGAAACTTGCACTGTTCCTCATCAGCATTACTCTAAGCCTTCTGTGAAAACATGGAGGTAATACCCCAATAATTATGAAAATATGTTGGTAATTGTTTCCGGTGACAATGTAGTTAAAAGTTACAAATCAAAAAATTTCAAATATCCAATCCGAATGGGATAAAATACCATCAAAAACTGTGTATGCCATTGAGTGTGATGCAAATAAACAGAAAATTCTGCGAGAGAAGAAATATTTTTACTTACATTAACAAAAGAGTGTACGAGGCTAAAATTTTAGATTAGCATTATGTTAATAAGTGCATTTACGGAGAAAGTATTTCATATGACGCTTCCAAACTTGCACTGTTCCTCAACAGCATTAGTCTACGCCATCTGTTAAAACATGGAGGTAATATCCCCGAAAATTCCGATAATATGTTGGTAATTGTTTCCGGTGTCAATGTAATTAAAAGCTTCAAAATCAAAAAATTGCAAAAATCCGACTCGAATGGGATAAAAAACCATCAAAAACATTGTATACAATTGAGTTTGATGCAAAGGAACAGAAAATTTGTGCCAGAGAAGAATTATTTTTACTTACATTAACAAAGAGTGTACGAGGCTAAATTTTCAGATTAGCATTATGTTAATAAGTGCATCTACGTAGAAAGTATTTCATATGACGCTTTGAAACTTGCACTGTACCTCAACAGCATTACTCTTCGCCTTCTGTGAAAACATGGAGGTAATAATCCCGAAAATTCCGAAAATATGTTGGTAATTGTTTCCGGTGACAAAGTAATTAAAAGCTTCAAAATCAAAAAATTGCAAAAATCCGACTCGAATGGGATAAAAAACCATCAAAAACTGTGTATACCATTGAGTTTTATGCAAAGGAACAGAAAATTCTGCGAGAGAAGAAATATTTTTACTTACATTAACAAAAGAGTGTACGAGGCTAAAATTTCAGATTAGCATTATGTTAATAAGTGCATTTACGGAGAAAATATTTTATGACGCTTCGAACTTGCACTATTCCTCGACAGCATTACTCTACGCCTTCTGTGAAAACATGGAAGTAATATCCCCAATAATTATGAAAATATGTTGGTAATTGGTTCCTGGTGACAATGTAATTAAAAGCTTTAAATCAAAAAATTTCAAATATCCGATCCGAATGGGATAAAAAACCATCAAAAACTGTGTAAGCCATTGAGTTTGATGCAAAGAAACAGAAAATTCTGCGAGAGAAGAAATATTTTTACTTACATTAACAAAAGAGTGTACGAGGCTAAAATTTCAGATTAGCATTATGTTAATAAGTGCATCTGCGGAGAAAGTATTTCATATGACGCTTCGAAACTTGCACTGTTCCTCAACAGTTATACTCTTCGCCTTCTGTGAAAACATGGAGGTAATAATCCCGAAAATTCCGAAAATATGTTGGTAATTGTTTCCGGTGACAATGTAATTAAAAGCTTCAAAATAAAAAATTGCAAAAATCCGACTCGAATGGGATAAAAAACCATCAAAAACTGTGTATACCATTGAGTTTTATGCAAAGGAACAGAAAATTCTGCGAGAGAAGAAATATTTTTACTTACATTAACAAAAGAGTGTACGAGGCTAAAATTTCAGATTAGCATTATGTTAATAAGTGCATTTACGGAGAAAATATTATATATGACGCTTCGAAACTTGCACTATTCCTCGACAGCATTACTCTACGCCTTCAGTGAAAACATGGAAGTAATATCCCCAATAATTATGAAAATATGTTGGTAATTGCTTCCTGGTGACAATGTCATTAAAAGCTTTAAATCAAAAAATTTCAAATATCCGATCGGAATGGGATAAAAAACCATCAAAAACTGTGTAAGCCATTGAGTTTGATGCAAAGAAACAGAAAATTCATCGAGAGAAGAATTATTTTTACTTACATTAACAAAAGAGTGTACGAGGCTAAAATTTCAGATTAGCATTATGTTAATAAGTGCATTTACGGAGAAAGTATTTCATATGACGCTTCGAAACTTGCACTGTTCCTCAACAGCATTAGTCTACGCCTTCTGTGAAAACATGGAGGTAATATTCCCGTAAATTCCGAAAATATGTTGGTAATTGTTTCCGGTGACAATGTAATTAAAAGCATCAAAATAAAAAATTGCAAAAATCCGACTCGAATGGGATAAAAAACCATCAAAAACATTGTATACCATTGAGTTTGATGCAAAGGAACAGAAAATTTGTGCCAGAGAAGAAATATTTTTACTTACATTAACAAAAGAGTGTACGAGGCTAAAATTTCAGATTAGCATTATGTTAATAAGTGCATTTACGGAGAAAGTATTTCATATGACGCTTCGAAACTTGCACTGTTCCTCATCAGCATTACTCTAAGCCATCTGTGAAAACATGGAGGTAATACCCCAATAATTATGAAAATATGTTGGTAATTGTTTCCGGTGACAATGTAGTTAAAAGTTTCAAATCAAAAAATTTCAAATATCCAATCCGAATGGGATAAAAAACCATCAAAAACTGTGTATGCCATTGAGTGTGATGCAAATAAACAGAAAATTCTGCGAGAGAAGAAATATTTTTACTTACATTAACAAAAGAGTGTACGAGGCTAAAATTTTAGATTAGCATTATGTTAATAAGTGCATTTACGGAGAAAGTATTTCATATGACGCTTCCAAACTTGCACTGTTCCTCAACAGCAGAGTCCTCTGGATTGCCGATAATACACTACATAGTAGAGTCGTCGCATTCCGCCATTTTTGTTCTCGGCACATCTTGCTTACGTGTGAAAGTGAAGGCGGTAGGCAGTCGCTCTGCAGGATTTTTCTTGTTTTGCAGAAGAAATAAAGTAAAATGGTTGGTTGCTCTGCTCCTAATTGCTCTAATAGCACTGAGAAAGGGTTTTTATCTCGAACGGTTTACCTTAGGCGGCCATTTTTATAAAGGTGCGCGAGCCCATTTTTGCGTTTGTGAAGGTTTACGTAAATGTCTATAACTATAGAAGTATTTATCCCAGCAGGTTTTTTTTATTCTGAAACAAAAATAATTTTTTTTTAAATTTCTCAAGGTAAAAAATAAATCCACTGATTTGTTTACCTTTCTCTTTACTTTCTATGGTAAAACTACAATCAAAGTTTAAAAAAGTTACGATTGAAGTTTTAATGTTTGAAATTTTTTTCGAATAGTAGGAGTGGATTATACTGTTTGAATTATTTTTCATTTGTAGATATATGCTATTAAAGTTATCATTACAAATATTAATAGTGATGTACCTACCCTTGAATTGTTATAAATTTTTAAAAAGTCACTTTTTTCAACTTTTTTTTTCAAAGTTTGGCTTCGAATAACTGTGATGGGGTTGGAGATAAAAATCTTAAATTAGCAGAACTTACAGTCTTTGTGTATTTGTACATAACATATAAAAAGTATGTTGTGTTTTTTACTAATAAAAAAGTTACAACCTCTCAAAATGACACAAACATTGTTAAAGCGAAACTACTTGGCGCACTGAGTAAGGCTTTGTAAGATGTTTCTGATCTTCTTTATGATTGGCAGTTCTATTCTTAGCCTAGCCGAAATGCTAGTGAAGTAGATTTTTTTATTTATTTAAAAGTTGCGTTTGTATTTTGTTGTTGTTTTTAATATTTCTTTGTTATGGTGTAATAGAAAAATTTTGGCTTGGCTTTGTGGGAGGAGTGCTGGGATGAGGGAGAGATAGTCTCAAGGGTTTCTAAGAATCAATATCAATCAATCAATAAAGTTTCAATCATATGAAACTCCCACCCTCAATCGGTAGAGTAGAATTTTCACTTGTGCTTAATAACACCACATCATTACTAATTCTTCACACCGGTCGATTTGTCCGGCATTATTTTATTTTGTTCTTTGCATGAAGTAGCATCTTGTAGTATTCATAACTTAACAGTATCAGTAATATTGACCACTAGATGTGTCCATAGCATTGCTCTGCATGTTTGAATGTTCCTTTTCGTATCACTCTCCCAGATTCCGGTTGGACTGCGCACTGTTCTCCTGACTGCTTTTGGCCTGCGCCTAGCGTCAGGGGGAGCGTGCGAGGTTCTGACTTGTGCTGGGACGAGTGCTGCATGTCCGGTGTGGAATTACCCCGTGCCACACACCCTAGTGGTGGCTTGCACGGTACATCGTAGATGTAGATGTAAGAATCGAGTTTTTCCACTAGACACAAAGGGTTCATTGAAGGGGAGAGTAAAAGAGA
This sequence comes from Pyrrhosoma nymphula, assembly GCA_963573305.1. Lineage (NCBI taxonomy): Eukaryota > Metazoa > Arthropoda > Insecta > Odonata > Coenagrionidae > Pyrrhosoma > Pyrrhosoma nymphula. The sequence goes on from OY754334.1 coordinate 8,598, forward strand.
GGGGGACGAGAAGGGACACTGAGGGTGGTACGGTCAAAGGGGGGGGGGGAGTCGATGCAAGGGGGGATACCGAAGGAATCGGTATTTTCAGCTCTTGCATTTTCGGCATTAAATATCAAGTAACACGTATCAAATTTGATGACAAAATAAGACTTGATAAAAAAAGCCATATTAAATGATGTGGATGAATGTTTGTTTTACGTGGTTTGCTCAGAAGCGCAGTGAAGGTGTTCCATTATCTGGTCCACTTTTACAAGCACAGGCAATTAAATTAAATAATCAAATAGGTGCTGATGATTTTATTGCTTTTGCTGGCTGGCTATCGAGGTAGAAAATTTGCCACGGGATAGCACAAGTCAACATGGAAAAAGAATCTCGTTCCAGTGACAGTGAAGTACCTAGAGAGTTCTGTGGGACTTTACGCAAGATGATTGATGAGGGTGAGTACACTTAAGAGCTGTGTATGTGCTTGAATAACTGTGATGAAACTATCCTCTACTAAAGATTGCTTCCAACAAAGTCGCTCGGTATTAAGAAGTCGGCAAAAAAATCTGGTATGAAAATGATCAAAGAAAGAGTGACTTTGTTATTCTGAGAGAACAAATCAGGAAGTCACAAATTAAAAACTTTCAGTATCAGTAAAAAAACAAGGTCCTCGGTGTATCAAGCACGTTAATATATCAGCTCTACCTTTCAATTAATAAAAACAGTAAGAATACGGATGACTCGCGATATATTTATATCATAGTTCAATGAAGATTTTGCACCATCGGTAAAGAATCACTTACGATGAAAAAAAAATAAAAGAAAAAGCACTACTTCTGTTGGGTTGTGTCCTGACCATCCTTCTTCTGGTAAAATTGTGGCAACGTTTTTACGAAAAATACCACTGCCCTTTTTCAGCACTTGGACCAAGGGATTATCAGAGCAATTAAAGCCCTTTATCAGGGGGAATTGCTCACTGCTGTCAAAAACTCAGAACTGCAAGTACAAGAATTCCTGAAAACAGTTACCCTGAAGAATATGGCGTACAATATTGGATTGGTATGGAAGAAAATAACTTCAGCTACAATTCAAAATTGCTGGTCGAAGTACATACATATATATAGTGGGCGATAGCATGGGAGACGGAGACGAGTTGTTGGGTTTTACAGAAGAAGATGCATGTTAAGCATAAAATATTTTTGCTGATATACTAAATGCGAATTATTTCGCGGCCCGGGTGCGTGAAGATGAAGAAATTCCTGTATCTTTCCTTAAGAACGATGAAGAAATTGTGGCTGCAGTCTAGAGCCGCGGAAGAAAAGTTTCACTATCGGAAGATGAGAGCAAGAATGAAGATGTAAAAGACGTCGATGATGAGAAAACCACCTTTGTAATTTCCACAAAACTTTATTACGCTGCCACGACGCGCATTTCACAAAGTTCACATGAGTATGCCACAGTGTGGTGAAACGCGCGTCGTGCCTGCGTAGTAAAGTTTTGTGGAAATAACAAATGTGGTTTTCTCATCATGGATATCCATAATTTCCAGGAGGTCAGGCCTGATATAATCAGTTTTACCAAGTAAAAGACGAATGTGAGGTAGAGATGCCAAAAATAGGAAAAGTATTGGATAGCAGTAGTGAAGTGATGAATTGGTTAGAGAGACAGATCGATTGCGATCATCTTCATCTTTTACATTTGCAAAACATTAAGACTTATGTGATAACTATTAGGGCAAAAGAAAATACGGAGTATGTAACTCCCGTTAAAGTAGGGCGTGTATTTAAATCAGAAAACATCAATTGCTACTTTATTACGCAAATAATTTAGTTATATAATTTCGCTTTAAGGGTTTTTTTATTGTTTCCCAACCAATTTCCCGTAATAACGCGGTTTTCCGATAACGCGGGTGTAAACTCCGTCCCTCTAGATCCGCGCTAAAACCGAATTTTACTTCGTGAAGTTTTTATGATTTTTGAGAGCTTGTAACTTTTTTATTAGTAAAATACACAACATAATTTTTTATATGTCATGCGCACATACACAATGACTGTAAGTTCTGCTAATTTGAGATTGTAAGTTCTGCTAATATCCAACCTTATCAGAGTTATTCAAAGCCAAACTTTGAAAAAGGTTACTTTTTTTAAATTTATAACAATTCCAGGGTAAGTATACCACTATTAATATTTTAATGACAAATTTAATAGCATATATCTACAAATAAAAAATAATTCAAACTGTATAGGTAATCCAGTTACTACTATTTGAAAAAAATGTTAAAACATAACTTTTTTAAACTTTTAATGAAGTTTTACCTTAGAAAGGATAGAGATAGGTAAACAAATTACAATATTTATTTTTTACCTTGAGAAATTTCGAACAAAATTCTTTTTGTTTCATCCTTCAGGGATAAATACTCTTATAGTTATAGAATTTTCCGTAAACCTTTACAAACGCAAAAATGGGCTCGCGCAATATTATAAAAATGGCCGCCCAAGGTAAACCGCTTGAGATAAAAATCTGAAAAAACATGGTTTTAATATCTTAAGACATGAGGAAAACAACTAGGAACGTTTCAATTTTTTAAAAATTGGTCAAGCAACAAACTTATTTTTTTGGGCCAGTTAAAATGGATTGACCCTTTTCTTTTTTTTGGGGGGGGGGGGGGGGAGGATAATATTTCCAATTTGTTAGCATTTAAAGTTGACCAGACTCGTCCTCGAGTATCACGGATTATTTCCATTGCACTGTTTTCATCGAAGTTTACTCGGAAATTATCTGCGAAATATCTTTCGCCCTTGTCATTCAGCTGATATTTTACTCTCCTAAATGCTGTTATTATTCCTTTAAAGAGTAAGCATCGCTATAATAGTCATGAAAGTAATAATAGTACATTCGGAAATAACTTAACCTGTTCAACACAAAAATATAGTAAGTTTCATATCTGGAAAAACGTCCCGTGAAAAGAATCAAAAATTGACTGATGCGCGCTTAATTTGTAGTTTTTCACGATTTCCAATTCATAAATTATTGGTAAAATGTTCCTAATAGGTCCAGGATGAATAGATTTCAATTAATGATCACTTGAAATGCGACGGGAATGGCGTAATTGTGCAAAAACGAAGTTAATCTCACTTTCCCCCATAAGACTCGATAGAAACGTAGGAACAAAGATGGCGGAATTCTCAATTCCCATAGTGGAAATGTATGCGACGACTCAACCCTATGAGGGAGTAGTGTTGAGAACGGCCATCCAGAGGACTCTGCTCAACAGCATTAGTCTACACCATCTGTGAAAACATGGAGGTAATATCCCCGAAAATTCCGAAAATATGTTGGTAATTGTTTCCGGTGTCAATGTAATTAAAAGCTTCAAAATCAAAAAATTGCAAAACTCCGACTCGAATGGGATAAAAAACCATCAAAAACTGTATATACCATTGAGTTTGATGAAAAGGAACAGAAAATTCTGCCAGAGAAGAAATATTTTTACTTACATTAACAAAAGAGTGTACGAGGCTAAAATTTCAGATTAGCATTATGTTAATAAGTGCATTTACGGAGAAAGTATTTCATATGACGCATCGAAACTTGCACTGTTCCTCAACAGCATTAATCTACGCCTTCTGTGAAAACATTGCGGTAATATCCTCAATAATTATGAAAATATGTTGGTAATTGTTTCCGGTGATAATGTAATTAAAAGCTTCAAAATCATAAAATTGCAAAACTCCGACTCCAATGGGAAATAAACCATCAAAAAATGTGTATACCATTGAGTTTGATGCATAGGAACAGAAAAATAAGCGAGAAAAGAAATATTTTTACTTACATTAACAAAACAGTGTACGAGGCTAAAATTTCTGCATAAGATTCGAAAATATGTTGGTAATTGTTTCCGGTGACAATGTAATTAAAAGCTTCAAAATCAAAAAATTGCAAAAATCCGACTCGAATGGGATAAAAATCTATCAAAAACTGTGTATACCATTGAGTTTCATGCAAAGGAACAGAAAATTCTGCGAGAGAAGATATATTTTTACTTACATTAACAAAAGAGTGTACGAGGCTAAAATTTCAGATTAGCATTATGTTAATAAGGGCATTTACGGTTAAAATATTTCATATGACGCTTCGAAACTTGCACTGTTCTTCAGCAGCATTATTTTACGCCTTCTGTAAAAACATGGAGGTAATATCCCTAATAAGTTTGAAAAAATGTTGGTAATTGTTTCCGGTGACAATGTAATTAAAAGCTTCAAATCAAAAAATTTCAAATATCCGATCCGAATGGGATAAAAAACCATCAAAAACTGTGTAAGCCATTGAGTTTGATTCAAAGATACAGAAAATTCTGCGAGAGAAGAAATATTTTTACTTACATAAACAAAAGAGTGTACGAGGCTAAAATTTCAGATTAGCATTATGTTAATAAGTGCATTTACGGAGAAAGTATTTCATATGACGCTTCGAAACTTGCATTATTCCTCAACAGCATTTGTCTAAGCCTTCTGGGAAAACATGGAGGTAATAACCCGAAAATTCCGAAAATATGTTGGTAATTGTTTCCGGTGACAATGTAATTAAAAGCTTCAAAATAAAAAATTGCAAAAATCCGACTCGAATGGGATAAAAAACCATCAAAAACATTGTATACCATTGAGTTTGATGCAAAGGAACAGAAAATTTGTGCCAGAGAAGAATTATTTTTACTTACATTAACAAAGAGTGTACGAGGCTAAAATTTCAGATTAGCATTATATTAATAAGTGCATCTACGGAGAAAGTATTTCATATGACGCTTCGAAACATGCACTGTTCCTCAACAGCATTACTCTTCGCCTTCTGTGAAAACATGGAGGTAATAATCCCGAAAATTCCGAAAATATGTTGGTAATTGTTTCCGGTGACAATGTAATTAAAAGCTTCAAAATCAACAAATTGCAAAAATCCGACTCGAATGGGATAAAAAACCATCAAAAACTGTGTATACCATTGAGTTTTATGCAAAGGAACAGAAAATTCTGCGAGAGAAGAAATATTTTTACTTACATTAACAAAAGAGTGTACGAGGCTAAAATTTCAGATTAGCATTATGTTAATAAGTGCATTTACGGAGAAAATATTTCATATGACGCTTCGAAACTTGCACTATTCCTCGACAGCATTACTCTACGCCTTCTGTGAAAAAATGGAAGTAATATCCCCAATAATTATGAAATATGTTGGTAATTGGTTCCTGGTGACAATGTAATTAAAAGCTTTAAATCAAAAAATTTCAAATATCCGATCCGAATGGGATAAAAAACCATCAAAAACTGTGTAAGCCATTGAGTTTGATGCAAAGAAACAGAAAATTCTGCGAGAGAAGAAATATTTTTACTTACATTAACAAAAGAGTGTACGAGGGTAAAACTTCAGATTAGCATTATGTTAATAAGTGCATTTACGGAGAAAGTATTTCATATGACGCTTCGAAACATGCACTGTTCCTCAACAGCATTACTCTTCGCCTTCTGTGAAAATATGGAGGTAATAATCCCGAAAATTCCGAAAATATGTTGGTAATTGTTTCCGGTGACAATGTAATTAAAAGCTTCAAAATAAAAAATTGCAAAAATCCGACTCGAATGGGATAAAAAACCATCAAAAACTGTGTATACCATTGAGTTTTATGCAAAGGAACAGAAAATTCTGCGAGAGAAGAAATATTTTTACTTACATTAAAAAAAGAGTGTACGAGGCTAAAATTTCAGATTAGCATTACGGTAATAAGTGCCTTTACGGAGAAAGTATTTCATATGACGCTTCGACACTTGCACTGTTCCTCATGAGCATTACTCTAAGCCTTCTGTGAAAACATGGAGGTAATACCCCAATAATTATGAAAATATGTTGGTAATTGTTTCCGGTGACAATGTAGTTAAAAGTTTCAAATCAAAAAATTTCAAATATCCAATCCGAATGGGATAAAAAACCATCAAAAACTGTGTATGCCATTGAGTGTGATGCAAATAAACAGAAAATTCTGCGAGAGAAGAAATATTTTTACTTACATTAACAAAAGAGTGTACGAGGCTAAAATTTTAGATTAGCATTATGTTAATAAGTGCATTTACGGAGTAAGTATTTCATATGACGCTTCGAAACTTGCACTGTTCCTCAACAGCATTAGTCTACGCCATCTGTGAAAACATGGAGGTAATATCCCCAAAAAGTCCGAAAATATGTTGGTAATTGTTTCCGGTGTCAATGTAATTAAAAGCTTCAAAATCAAAAAATTGCAAAACTCCGACTCGAATGGGATAAAAAACCATCAAAAACTGTATATACCATTGAGTTTGATGCAAAGGAACAGAAAATTCTGCCAGAGAAGAAATATTTTTACTTACATTAACAAAAGAGTGTACGAGGCTAAAATTTCAGATGAGCATTATGTTAATAAGTGTATTTACGTAGAAATTATTTCATATGACGCTTCGAAACTTGCACTGTTCCTCAACAGCATTAATCTACGCCTTCTGTGAAAACATTGCGGTAATATCCCCAATAATTATGAAAATATGTTGGTAATTGTTTCCGGTGATAATGTAATTAAAAGCTTCAAAATCATAAAATTGCAAAACTCCGACTCCAATGGGAAATAAACCATCAAAAAATGTGTATACCATTGAGTTTGATGCATAGGAACAGAAAAATAAGCGAGAAAAGAAATAATTTTACTTACATTAACAAAAGAGTGTACGAGGCTAAAATTTCTGCATAAGATTCGAAAATATGTTGGTAATTGTTTCCGGTGACAATGTAGTTAAAAGCTTCAAATCAAAAAATTTCAAATATCCAATCCGAATTGGATAAAAAACCATCAAAAACTGTGTATACCATTGAGTTTCATGCAAAGGAACAGAAAATTCTGCGAGAGAAGAAATATTTTTACTTACATTAACAAAAGAGTGTACGAGGCTAAAATTTCAGATTAGCATTATGTTAATAAGTGCATTTACGGTTAAAATATTTCATATGACGCTTCGAAACTTGCACTGTTCTTCAGCAGCATTATTTTACGCCTTCTGTAAAAACATGGAGGTAATAACCCTAATAAGTTTGAAAAAATGTTGGTAATTGTTTCCGGTGACAATGTAATTAAAAGCTTCAAATCAAAAAATTTCCTCTATCCGATCCGAATGGGATAAAAAACCATCAAAAACTGTGTAAGCCATTGAGTTTGATTCAAAGAAACAGAAAATTCTGCGAGAGAAGAAATATTTTTACTTACATTAACAAAAGAGTGTACGAGGCTAAAATTTCAGATTAGCATTATGTTAATAAGTGCATTTACGGAGAAAGCATTTCATATGACGCATCTAAACTTTCAATGTTCCTATAAAGAATTAATCTACGCCTTCTTTGAAAACATGGAAGTAATGTCCGCAATAATTATGAAAATATGTTGGTAATTGTTTCCGGTGACAATGTAATTAAAAGCTTCAAAATCAAAAAATTGCAAAACTCCAACTCAAATGGGAAAAAAAACCATCAAAAAATGTTATTACTATTGAGTTTAATAAATAGGGGCAAAAAAATATGTGAGAGAAGAAATATTTTTACTTACATTACCAAAAGAGTGTAAGAGGCCAAAATTTCATTGGCATTATGTTAGTAAGTGAATTTACGGAGAAAATATTTCATATAACGCGTCGATACTTGCACTGAACCTCAAAAGCAATACTCTACGCCTTTTCTGAAATAATGAAGGTGATATCCGCATAACTGTCGAAGATAGGGGTGTAAAGGTCTACGGTGAGTAAATTAGCAAAGGGTTTCCAAATGAAAGAATTGGTATCCATGGATACTTGAGATTGAACGGAGGATGGCGAAGGGAACTAATTTTTTGGATACGCATGGAGGTATTATCCGCATAACTATCGAAGATATGGGTGTAAATGCCTACGGTGACTAAATTAGAAAAAGGCTTTTAAATGAAAGAAATGGTATCCATGGTTACTTGAGATTGAACAGAGGTTGTCGAAGTGAACTTTATTTTTGAATAGGCATAACTGGAATAAGTGCTTTTACAGACTAAGTACTCAAGGTTTAGTCGTGTAATTTGATGTCCAGGAATAAGGTATATTTCTTAACCTACTATAAAAGAATGGCGGTTATATCTGCATAAGATTCGAAAATATGTGGGTAATTGTTTCCGGTGCCAATATAATGAAAAGCTTCATAATCAAACAAATGCAAAATTTCGACTCGAATGGGATAAAAAACCATCAGAAAATGTGTATACCATTGAGTTTAATAAATAGGAACAGAAAAATAAGCGAGAGAAGAAATATTTTTACTTACATTAACAAAAGAGTGTACGAGGCAAAAATTTCAGATTAGCATTATGTTAATAAGTGCATTTACGGAGAAAGTATTTCATATGACGCTTCGAAACTTGCATTATTCCTCAACAGCATTAGTCTACGCCTTCTGGGAAAACATGGAGGTAATAACCCGAAAACTCCGAAAATACGTTGGTAATTGATTCCGGTGACAATGTAATTAATAGCTTCAAAATAAAAAATTGCAAAAATCCGACTCGAATGGGATAAAAAACCATCAAAAGCATTGTATACCATTGAGTTTGATGCAAAGGAACAGAAAATTTGTGCCAGAGAAGAATTATTATTACTTACATTAACAAAGAGTGTACGAGGCTAAAATTTCAGATTAGCATTAAATTAATAAGTGCATCTACGGAGAAAGTATTTCATATGACGCTTCGAAACATGCACTGTTCCTCAACAGCATTACTCTTCGCCTTCTGTGAAAACATGGAGGTAATAATCCCGAAAATTCCGAAAATATGTTAGTAATTGTTTCCGGTGACAATGTAATTAAAAGCTTCAAAATCAAAAAATTGCAAAAATCCGACTCGAATGGGATAAAAAACCATCAAAAACTGTGTATACCATTGAGTTTTATGCAAAGGAACAGAAAATTCTGCGAGAGAAGAAATATTTTTATTTACATTAACAAAAGAGTGTACGAGGCTAAAATTTCAGATTAGCATTATGATAATAAGTGCATTTACGGAGAAAATATTTCATAGGACGCTTCGAAACTTGCATTATTCCTCGACAGCATTACTCTACGCCTTCTGTGAAAACATGGAAGTATTATCCCCAATTATTATGAAAATATGTTGGTAATTGCTTCCTGGTGACAATGTAATTAAAAGCTTTAAATCAAAAAATTTCAAATATCCGATCGGAATGGGATAAAAAACCATCAAAAACTGTGTAACCCATTGAGTTTGATGCAAAGAAACAGAAAATTCATCGAGAGAAGAAATATTTTTACTTACATTAACAAAAGAGTGTACGAGGCTAAAATTTCAGATTAGCATTATGTTAATAAGTGCATTTACGGAGAAAGTATTTCATATGACGCTTCGAAACATGCACTGTTCCTCAACAGCATTACTCTTCGCCTTCTGTGAAAACATGGAGGTAATAATCCCGAAAATTCCGAAAATATGTTGGTAATTGTTTCCGGTGACAATGTAATTAAAAGCTTCAAAATAAAAAATTGCAATAATCCGACTCGAATGGGATAAAAAACCATCAAAAACTGTGTATACTTGAGTTTTATGCAAAGGAACAGAAAATTCTGCGAGAGAAGAAATATTTTTACTTACATTAACAAAAGAGTGTACGAGGCTAAAATTTCAGATTAGCATCATGTTAATAAGTGCATTTACGGAGAAAGTATTTCATATGACGCTTCGAAACTTGCACTGTTCCTCATGAGCATTACTCTAAGCCTTCTGTGAAAACATGGAGGTAATACCCCAATAATTATGAAAATATGTTGGTAATTGTTTCCGGTGACAATGTAGTTAAAAGTTTCAAATCAAAAAATTTCAAATATCCAATCCGAATGAGATAAAAAACCATCAAAAACTGTGTATGCCATTGAGTGTGATGCAAATAAACAGAAAATTCTGCGAGAGAAGAAATATTTTTACTTACATTAACAAAAGAGTGTACGAGGCTAAAATTTCTGCATAAGATTCGAAAATATGTTGGTAATTGTTTCCGGTGACAATGTAATTAAAAGCTTCAAAATAAAAAAATTGCAAAAATCCGAATTGAATGGGATAAAAATCTATCAAAAACTGTGTATACCATTGAGTTTCATGCAATGGAACAGAAAACTCTGCGAGAGAAGAAATATTTTTACTTACATTGACAAAAGAGTGTACGAGGCTAAAATTTCAGATTAGCATTATGTTAATAAGTGCATTTACGGAGAAAATATTTCATATGATGCTTCGAAACTTGCACTGTTCTTCAACAGCATTATTCTACGCCTTCTGTAAAAACATGGAGGTAATATCCCTAATAAGTTTGAAAAAATGTTGGTAATTGTTTCCAGTGACAATGTAATTAAAAGCTTCAAATCAAAAAATTTCAAATATCCGATCCGAATGGGATAAAAAACCATCAAAAACTGTGTAAGCCATTGAGTTTGATTCAAAGAAACAGAAAATTCTGCGAGAGAAGTAATATTTTTACTTACATTAACAAAAGAGTGTACGAGGCTAAAATTTCAGATTAACATTATGTTAATAAGTGCATTTACGGAGAAAGTATTTCATATGACGCTTCGAAACTTGCATTATTCCTCAACAGCATTAGTCTACGCCTTCTGGGAAAAAATGGAGGTAATAACCCGAAAATTCCGAAAATATGTTGGTAATTGTTTCCGGTGACAATGTAATTAAAAGCTTCAAAATAAAAAATTGCAAAAATCCGACTCGAATGGGATAAAAAACCATCAAAAACATTGTATACCATTGACTTTGATGCAAAGGAACAGAAAATTTGTGCCAGAGAAAAATTATTTTTACTTACATTAACAAAGAGTGTACGAGGCTAAAATTTCAGATTAGCATTATGTTAATAAGTGCATTTACGGAGAAAGTATTTCATATGACGCTTCGAAACTTGCACTGTTCTTCAGCAGCATTATTTTACGCCTTCTGTAAAAACATGGAGGTAATAACCCTAATAAGTTTGAAAAAATGTTGGTAATTGTTTCCGGTGACAATGTAATTAAAAGCTTCAAATCAAAAAATTTCCTCTATCCGATCCGAATGGGATAAAAAACCATCAAAAACTGTGTAAGCCATTGAGTTTGATTCAAAGAAACAGAAAATTCTGCGAGAGAAGAAATATTTTTACTTACATTAACAAAAGAGTGTACGAGGCTAAAATTTCAGATTAGCATTATGTTAATAAGTGCATTTACGGAGAAAGCATTTCATATGACGCATCTAAACTTTCAATGTTCCTATAAAGAATTAATCTACGCCTTCTTTGAAAACATGGAAGTAATGTCCGCAATAATTATGAAAATATGTTGGTAATTGTTTCCGGTGACAATGTAATTAAAAGCTTCAAAATCAAAAAATTGCAAAACTCCAACTCAAATGGGAAAAAAAACCATCAAAAAATGTTATTACTATTGAGTTTAATAAATAGGGGCAAAAAAATATGTGAGAGAAGAAATATTTTTACTTACATTACCAAAAGAGTGTAAGAGGCCAAAATTTCATTGGCATTATGTTAGTAAGTGAATTTACGGAGAAAATATTTCATATAACGCGTCGATACTTGCACTGAACCTCAAAAGCAATACTCTACGCCTTTTCTGAAATAATGAAGGTGATATCCGCATAACTGTCGAAGATAGGGGTGTAAAGGTCTACGGTGAGTAAATTAGCAAAGGGTTTCCAAATGAAAGAATTGGTATCCATGGATACTTGAGATTGAACGGAGGATGGCGAAGGGAACTAATTTTTTGGATACGCATGGAGGTATTATCCGCATAACTATCGAAGATATGGGTGTAAATGCCTACGGTGACTAAATTAGAAAAAGGCTTTTAAATGAAAGAAATGGTATCCATGGTTACTTGAGATTGAACAGAGGTTGTCGAAGTGAACTTTATTTTTGAATAGGCATAACTGGAATAAGTGCTTTTACAGACTAAGTACTCAAGGTTTAGTCGTGTAATTTGATGTCCAGGAATAAGGTATATTTCTTAACCTACTATAAAAGAATGGCGGTTATATCTGCATAAGATTCGAAAATATGTGGGTAATTGTTTCCGGTGCCAATATAATGAAAAGCTTCATAATCAAACAAATGCAAAATTTCGACTCGAATGGGATAAAAAACCATCAGAAAATGTGTATACCATTGAGTTTAATAAATAGGAACAGAAAAATAAGCGAGAGAAGAAATATTTTTACTTACATTAACAAAAGAGTGTACGAGGCAAAAATTTCAGATTAGCATTATGTTAATAAGTGCATTTACGGAGAAAGTATTTCATATGACGCTTCGAAACTTGCATTATTCCTCAACAGCATTAGTCTACGCCTTCTGGGAAAACATGGAGGTAATAACCCGAAAACTCCGAAAATACGTTGGTAATTGATTCCGGTGACAATGTAATTAATAGCTTCAAAATAAAAAATTGCAAAAATCCGACTCGAATGGGATAAAAAACCATCAAAAGCATTGTATACCATTGAGTTTGATGCAAAGGAACAGAAAATTTGTGCCAGAGAAGAATTATTATTACTTACATTAACAAAGAGTGTACGAGGCTAAAATTTCAGATTAGCATTAAATTAATAAGTGCATCTACGGAGAAAGTATTTCATATGACGCTTCGAAACATGCACTGTTCCTCAACAGCATTACTCTTCGCCTTCTGTGAAAACATGGAGGTAATAATCCCGAAAATTCCGAAAATATGTTAGTAATTGTTTCCGGTGACAATGTAATTAAAAGCTTCAAAATCAAAAAATTGCAAAAATCCGACTCGAATGGGATAAAAAACCATCAAAAACTGTGTATACCATTGAGTTTTATGCAAAGGAACAGAAAATTCTGCGAGAGAAGAAATATTTTTATTTACATTAACAAAAGAGTGTACGAGGCTAAAATTTCAGATTAGCATTATGATAATAAGTGCATTTACGGAGAAAATATTTCATAGGACGCTTCGAAACTTGCATTATTCCTCGACAGCATTACTCTACGCCTTCTGTGAAAACATGGAAGTATTATCCCCAATTATTATGAAAATATGTTGGTAATTGCTTCCTGGTGACAATGTAATTAAAAGCTTTAAATCAAAAAATTTCAAATATCCGATCGGAATGGGATAAAAAACCATCAAAAACTGTGTAACCCATTGAGTTTGATGCAAAGAAACAGAAAATTCATCGAGAGAAGAAATATTTTTACTTACATTAACAAAAGAGTGTACGAGGCTAAAATTTCAGATTAGCATTATGTTAATAAGTGCATTTACGGAGAAAGTATTTCATATGACGCTTCGAAACATGCACTGTTCCTCAACAGCATTACTCTTCGCCTTCTGTGAAAACATGGAGGTAATAATCCCGAAAATTCCGAAAATATGTTGGTAATTGTTTCCGGTGACAATGTAATTAAAAGCTTCAAAATAAAAAATTGCAATAATCCGACTCGAATGGGATAAAAAACCATCAAAAACTGTGTATACTTGAGTTTTATGCAAAGGAACAGAAAATTCTGCGAGAGAAGAAATATTTTTACTTACATTAACAAAAGAGTGTACGAGGCTAAAATTTCAGATTAGCATCATGTTAATAAGTGCATTTACGGAGAAAGTATTTCATATGACGCTTCGAAACTTGCACTGTTCCTCATGAGCATTACTCTAAGCCTTCTGTGAAAACATGGAGGTAATACCCCAATAATTATGAAAATATGTTGGTAATTGTTTCCGGTGACAATGTAGTTAAAAGTTTCAAATCAAAAAATTTCAAATATCCAATCCGAATGAGATAAAAAACCATCAAAAACTGTGTATGCCATTGAGTGTGATGCAAATAAACAGAAAATTCTGCGAGAGAAGAAATATTTTTACTTACATTAACAAAAGAGTGTACGAGGCTAAAATTTCTGCATAAGATTCGAAAATATGTTGGTAATTGTTTCCGGTGACAATGTAATTAAAAGCTTCAAAATAAAAAAATTGCAAAAATCCGAATTGAATGGGATAAAAATCTATCAAAAACTGTGTATACCATTGAGTTTCATGCAATGGAACAGAAAACTCTGCGAGAGAAGAAATATTTTTACTTACATTGACAAAAGAGTGTACGAGGCTAAAATTTCAGATTAGCATTATGTTAATAAGTGCATTTACGGAGAAAATATTTCATATGATGCTTCGAAACTTGCACTGTTCTTCAACAGCATTATTCTACGCCTTCTGTAAAAACATGGAGGTAATATCCCTAATAAGTTTGAAAAAATGTTGGTAATTGTTTCCAGTGACAATGTAATTAAAAGCTTCAAATCAAAAAATTTCAAATATCCGATCCGAATGGGATAAAAAACCATCAAAAACTGTGTAAGCCATTGAGTTTGATTCAAAGAAACAGAAAATTCTGCGAGAGAAGTAATATTTTTACTTACATTAACAAAAGAGTGTACGAGGCTAAAATTTCAGATTAACATTATGTTAATAAGTGCATTTACGGAGAAAGTATTTCATATGACGCTTCGAAACTTGCATTATTCCTCAACAGCATTAGTCTACGCCTTCTGGGAAAAAATGGAGGTAATAACCCGAAAATTCCGAAAATATGTTGGTAATTGTTTCCGGTGACAATGTAATTAAAAGCTTCAAAATAAAAAATTGCAAAAATCCGACTCGAATGGGATAAAAAACCATCAAAAACATTGTATACCATTGACTTTGATGCAAAGGAACAGAAAATTTGTGCCAGAGAAAAATTATTTTTACTTACATTAACAAAGAGTGTACGAGGCTAAAATTTCAGATTAGCATTATGTTAATAAGTGCATTTACGGAGAAAGTATTTCATATGACGCTTCGAAACTTGCATTATTCCTCAACAGCATTACTCTAAGCCTTCTGTGAAAACATGGAGGTAATACCCCAATAATTATGAAAATATGTTGGTAATTGTTTCCGGTGACAATGTAGTTAAAAGTTTCAAATCAAAAAATTTCAAATATCCAATCCGAATGGGATAAAATACCATCAAAAACTGTGAATGCCATTGAGTGTGATGCAAATAAACAGAAAATTCTGCGAGAGAAGAAATATTTTTACTTACATTAACAAAAGAGTGTACGAGGCTAAAATTTTAGATTAGCATTATGTTAATAAGTGCATTTACGGAGAAAGTATTTCATATGACACTTCCAAACTTGCACTGTTCCTCAACAGCATTAGTCTACGCCATCTGTTAAAACATGGAGGTAATATCCCCGAAAATTCCGATAGTATGTTGGTAATTGTTTCCGGTGTCAATGTAATTAAAAGCTTCAAAATCAAAAAATTGCAAAAATCCGACTCGAATGGGATAAAAAACCATCAAAAACTGTGTATACCATTGAGTTTTATGCAAAGGAACATAAAATTCTGCGAGAGAAGAAATATTTTTACTTACATTAACAAAAGAGTGTACGAGGCTAAAATTTCAGATTAGCATTATGTTAATAAGTACATTTACGGAGAAAATATTTCATATGACGCTTCGAAACTTGCACTATTCCTCGACAGCATTACTCTACGCCTTCTGTAAAAACATGGAAGTAATATCCCCAATAATTATGAAAATATGTTGGTAATTGCTTCCTGGTGACAATGTAATTAAAAGCTTTAAATCAAAAAATTTCAAATATCCGATCGGAATGGGATAAAAAACCATCAAAAACTGTGTAAGCCATTGAGTTTGATGCAAAGAAACAGAAAATTCATCGAGAGAAGAAATATTTTTACTTACATTAACAAAAGAGTGTACGAGGCTAAAATTTCAGATTAGCATTATGTTAATAAGTGCATTTACGGAGAAAGTATTTCATATGACGCTTCGAAACATGCACTGTTCCTCAACAGCATTACTCTTCGCCTTCTGTGAAAACATGGAAGTAATAATCCCGAAAATTCCGAAAATATGTTGGTAATTGTTTCCGGTGACAATGTAATTAAAAGTTTCAAATCAAATAATTTCAAATATCCAATCCGAATGAGATAAAAAACCATCAAAAATGTGTATGCCATTGAGTTTGATTCAAAGAAACAGAAAATTCTGCGAGAGAAGAAATATTTTTACTTACATTAACAAAAGAGTGTACGAGGCTAAAATTTCAGATTAGCATTATGTTAATAAGTGCATTTACGGAGAAAGTATTTCATATGACGCTTCGAAACTTGCATTATTCCTCAAAAGCATTAGTCTACGCCTTCTGGGAAAACATGGAGGTAATAACCCGAAAATTCCGAAAATATGTTGGTAATTGTTTCCGGTGACAATGTAATTAAAAGCTTCAAAATAAAAAATTGCAAAAATCCGACTCGAATGGGATAAAAAACCATCAAAAACATTGTATACCATTGAGTTTGATGCAAAGGAACAGAAAATATGTGCCAGAGAAGAATTATTTTTACTTACATTAACAAAGAGTGTACGAGGCTAAAATTTCAGATTAGCATTATATTAATAAGTGCATCTACGGAGAAAGTATTTCATATGACGCTTCGAAACATGCACTGTTCCTCAACAGCATTACTCTTCGCCTTCTGTGAAAACATGGAGGTAATAATCCCGAAAATTCCGAAAATATGTTGGTAATTGTTTCCGGTGACAATGTAATTAATAGCTTCAAAATCAAAAAATTGCAAAAATCCGACTCGAATGGGATAAAAAACCATCAAAAACTGTGTATACCATTGAATTTATGCAAAGGAACAGAAAATTCTGCGAGAGAAGAAATATTTTTACTTACATTAACAAAAGAGTGTACGAGGCTAAAATTTCAGATTAGCATTATGTTAATAAGTGCATTTACGGAGAAAATATTATATATGACGCTTCGAAACTTGCACTATTCCTCGACAGCATTACTCTACGCCTTCTGTGAAAACATGGAAGTAATATCCACAATAATTATGAAAATATGTTGGTAATTTGTTCCTGGTGACAATGTAATTAAAAGCTTTAAATCAAAAAATTTCAAATATCTGATCCGAATGGGATAAAAAACCATCAAAAACTGTGTAAGCCATTGAGTTTGATGGAAAGAAACAGAAAATTCTGCGAGAGAAGAAATATTTTTACTTACATTAACAAAAGAGTGTACGAGGGTAAAACTTCAGATTAGCATTATGTAAATAAGTGCATTTACGGAGAAAGTATATCATATGACGCTTCGAAACATGCACTGTTCCTCAACAGCATTACTCTTTGCCTTCTGTGAAAACATGGAGGTAATAATCCCGAAAATTCCGAAAATATGTTGGTAATTGTTTCCGGTGACAATGTAATTAAAAGCTTCAAAATAAAAAATTGCAAAAATCCGACTCGAATGGGATAAAAAACCATCAAAAACTGTGTATACCATTGAGTTTTATGCAAAGGAACAGAAAATTCTGCGAGAGAAGAAATATTTTTACTTACATTAACAAAAGAGTGTACGAGGCTAAAATTTCAGATTAGCATTATGTTAATAAGTGCATTTACGGAGAAAGTATTTCATATGACGCTTCGAAACTTGCACTGTTCCTCAACAGCATTAGTCTACGCCATCTGTGAAAACATGGAGGTAATATCCCCAAAAAGTCTGAAAATATGTTGGTAATTGTTTCCGGTGTCAATGTAATTAAAAGCTTCAAAATCAAAAAATTGCAAAACTCCGACTCGAATGGGATAAAAAACCATCAAAAACTGTATATACCATTGAGTTTGATGCAAAGGAACAGAAAATTCTGCCAGAGAAGAAATATTTTTACTTACATTAACAAAAGAGTGTACGAGGCTAAAATTTCAGATTAGCATTATGTTAATAAGTGTATTTACGTAGAAAGTATTTCATATGACGCTTAGAAACTTGCACTGTTCCTCAACAGCATTAATCTACGCCTTCTGTGAAAACATTGCGGTAATATCCCCAATAATTATGAAAATATGTTGGTAATTGTTTCCGGTGATAATGTAATTAAAAGCTTCAAACACATAGAATAGCAAAAATTCCGACTCCAATGGGAAATAAACCATCAAAAAATGTGTATACCATTGAGTTTGATGTATAGGAACAGAAAAATAAGCGAGAAAAGAAATATTTTTACTTACATTAACAAAAGAGTGTACGAGGCTAAAATTTCTGCATAAGATTCGAAAATATGTTGGTAATTGTTTCCGGTGACAATGTAATTAAAAGCTTCAAAATAAAAAAATTGCAAAAATCCGACTCGAATGGGATAAAAATCTATCAAAAACTGTGTATACCATTGAGTTTCATGCAAAGGAACAGAAAAATCTGCGAGAGAAGAAATATTTTTACTTACATTGACAAAAGAGTGTACGAGGCTAAAATTTCAGATTAGCATTATGTAAATAAGTGCATTTACGGAGAAAATATTTCATATGATGCTTCGAAACTTGCACTGTTCTTCAACAGACTTATTCTACGCCTTCTGTAAAAACATGGAGGTTAAATCCCTAATAAGTTTGAAAAAATGTTGGTAATTGTTTCCGGTGACAATGTAATTAAAAGCTTCAAATCAAAAAATTTCAAATATCCGATCCGAATGGGATAAAAAACCATCAAAAACTGGGTAAGCCATTGAGTTTGATTCAAAGAAACACAAAATTCTGCGAGAGAAGAAATATTTTTACTTACATTAACAAAAGAGTGTACGAGGCTAAAATTTCAGATTAGCATTATGTTAATAAGTGCATTTACGGAGAAAGTATTTCATATGACGCTTCGAAACTTGCACTGTTCCTCAACAGCATTAATCTACGCCTTCTGTGAAAACATTGCGGTAATATCCCCAATAATTATGAAAATATGTTGGTAATTGTTTCCGGTGATAATGTAATTAAAAGCTTCAAAATCATAAAATTGCAAAACTCCGACTCCAATGGGAAATAAACCATCAAAAAATGTGTATACCATTGAGTTTGATGCATGGGAACAGAAAAATAAGCGAGAAAAGAAATATTTTTACTTACATTAACAAAAAAGTTTACGAGGCTAAAATTTCTGCATAAGATTCGAAAATATGTTGGTAATTGTTTCCGGTGACAATGTAATTAAAAGCTTCAAAATCAAAAAATTGCAAAAATCCGACTCGAATGGGATAAAAATCTATCAAAAACTGTGTATACCATTAAGTTTCATGCAAAGGAACAGAAAATTCTGCGAGAGAAGAAATATTTTTACTTACATTAACAAAAGAGTGTACGAGGCTAAAATTTCAGATTAGCATTATGTTAATAAGTGCATTTACGGTTAAAATATTTCATATGACGCTTCGAAACTTGCACTGTTCTTCAGCAGCATTATTTTACGCCTTCTGTAAAAACATGGAGGTAATAACCCTAATAAGTATGAAAAAATGTTGGTAATTGTTTCCGGTGACAATGTAATTAAAAGCTTCAAATCAAAAAATTTCCTATATCCGATCCGAATGGGATAAAAAACCATCAAAAACTGTGTAAGCCATTGAGTTCGATTCAAAGAAACAGAAAATTCTGCGAGAGAAGAAATATTTTTACTTACATTAACAAAAGAGTGTACGAGGCTAAAATTTCAGATTAGCATTATGTTAATAAGTGCATTTACGGAGAAAGTATTTCATATGACGCTTCGAAACTTGCATTATTCCTCAACAGCATTAGTCTACGCCTTCTGGGAAAACATGGAGGTAATAACCCGAAAATTCCGAAAATATGTTGGTAATTGTTTCCGGTGACAATGTAATTAAAAGCTTCAAAATAAAAAATTGCAAAAATCCGACTCGAATGGGATAAAAAACCATCAAAAACATTGTATACCATTGAGTTTGATGCAAAGGAACAGAAAATTTGTGCCAGAGAAGAATTATTTTTACTTACATTAACAAAGAGTGTACGAGGCTAAAATTTCAGATTAGCATTATATTAATAAGTGCATCTACGGAGAAAGTATTTCATATGACGCTTCGAAACATGCACTGTTCCTCAACAGCATTACTCTTCGCCTTCTGTGAAAACATGGAGGTAATAATCCCGAAAATTCCGAAAATATGTTGGTAATTGTTTCCGGTGACAATGTAATTAAAAGCTTCAAAATCAAAAAATTGCAAAAATCCGACTCGAATGGGATAAAAAACCATCAAAAACTGTGTATACCATTGAATTTATGCAAAGGAACAGAAAATTCTGCGAGAGAAGAAATATTTTTACTTACATTAACAAAAGAGTGTACGAGGCTAAAATTTCAGATTAGCATTATGTTAATAAGTGCATTTACGGAGAAAATATTATATATGACGCTTCGAAACATGCACTGTTCCTCAACAGCATTACTCTTCGCCTTCTGTGAAAATATGGAAGTAATATCCACAATAATTATGAAAATATGTTGGTAATTGGTTCCTGGTGACAATGTAATTAAAAGCTTTAAATCAAAAAATTTCAAATATCAGATCCGAATGGGATAAAAAACCATCAAAAACTGTGTAAGCCATTGAGTTTGATGGAAAGAAACAGAAAATTCTGCGAGAGAAGAAATATTTTTACTTACATTAACAAAAGAGTGTACGAGGGTAAAACTTCAGATTAGCATTATGTAAATAAGTGCATTTACGGAGAAAGTATATCATATGACGCTTCGAAACATGCACTGTTCCTCAACAGCATTACTCTTTGCCTTCTGTGAAAACATGGAGGTAATAATCCCGAAAATTCCGAAAATATGTTGGTAATTGTTTCCGGTGACAATGTAATTAAAAGCTTCAAAATAAAAAATTGCAAAAATCCGACTCGAATGGGATAAAAAACCATCAAAAACTGTGTATACCATTGAGTTTTATGCAAAGGAACAGAAAATTCTGCGAGAGAAGAAATATTTTTACTTACATTAACAAAAGAGTGTACGAGGCTAAAATTTCAGATTAGCATTATGTTAATAAGTGCATTTACGGAGAAAGTATTTCATATGACGCTTCGAAACTTGCACTGTTCCTCAACAGCCTTAGTCTACGCCATCTGTGAAAACATGGAGGTAATATCCCCAAAAAGTCCGAAAATATGTTGGTAATTGTTTCCGGTGTCAATGTAATTAAAAGCTTCAAAATCAAAAAATTGCAAAACTCCGACTCGAATGGGATAAAAAACCATCAAAAACTGTATATACCATTGAGTTTGATGCAAAGGAACAGAAAATTCTGCCAGAGAAGAAATATTTTTACTTACATTAACAAAAGAGTGTACGAGGCTAAAATTTCAGATTAGCATTATGTTAATAAGTGTATTTACGTAGAAAGTATTTCATATGACGCTTAGAAACTTGCACTGTTCCTCAACAGCATTAATCTACGCCTTCTGTGAAAACATTGCGGTAATATCCCCAATAATTATGAAAATATGTTGGTAATTGTTTCCGGTGATAATGTAATTAAAAGCTTCAAACACATAGAATAGCAAAAATTCCGACTCCAATGGGAAATAAACCATCAAAAAATGTGTATACCATTGAGTTTGATGCATAGGAACAGAAAAATAAGCGAGAAAAGAAATATTTTTACTTACATTAACAAAAGAGTGTACGAGGCTAAAATTTCTGCATAAGATTCGAAAATATGTTGGTAATTGTTTCCGGTGACAATGTAATTAAAAGCTTCAAAATAAAAAAATTGCAAAAATCCGACTCGAATGGGATAAAAATCTTTCAAAAACTGTGTATACCATTGAGTTTCATGCAAAGGAACAGAAAAATCTGCGAGAGAAGAAATATTTTTACTTACATTGACAAAAGAGTGTACGAGGCTAAAATTTCAGATTAGCATTATGTAAATAAGTGCATTTACGGAGAAAATATTTCATATGATGCTTCGAAACTTGCACTGTTCTTCAACAGACTTATTCTACGCCTTCTGTAAAAACATGGAGGTAAAATCCCTAATAAGTTTGAAAAAAAGTTGGTAATTGTTTCCGGTGACAATGTAATTAAAAGCTTCAAATCAAAAAATTTCAAATATCCGATCCGAATGGGATAAAAAACCATCAAAAACTGGGTAAGCCATTGAGTTTGATTCAAAGAAACAGAAAATTCTGCGAGAGAAGAAATATTTTTACTTACATTAACAAAAGAGTGTACGAGGCTAAAATTTCAGATTAGCATTATGTTAATAAGTGCATTTACGGAGAAAGTATTTCATATGACGCTTCGAAACTTGCACTGTTCCTCAACAGCATTAATCTACGCCTTCTGTGAAAACATTGCGGTAATATCCCCAATAATTATGAAAATATGTTGGTAATTGTTTCCGGTGATAATGTAATTAAAAGCTTCAAAATCATAAAATTGCAAAACTCCGACTCCAATGGGAAAAAAGCCATCAAAAAATGTTTATACCATTGAGTTTGATGCATGGGAACAGAAAATTCTGCGAGAGAAGAAATATTTTTACTTACATTAACAAAAGAGTGTACGAGGCTAAAATTTCAGATTAGCATTATGTTAATAAGTGCATTTACGGTTAAAATATTTCATATGACGCTTCAAAACTTGCACTGTTCTTCAGCAGCATTATTTTACGCCTTCTGTAAAAACATGGAGGTAATAACCCTAATAAGTTTGATAAAAAGGGTGGTAATTGTTTCCGGTGACAATGTAATTAAAAGCTTCAAATCAAAAAATTTCCTATATCCGATCCGAATGGGATAAAAAACCATCAAAAACTGTGTAAGCCATTGAGTTTGATTCAAAGAAACAGAAAATTCTGCGAGAGAAGAAATATTTTTACTTACTTTAACAAAAGAGTGTACGAGGCTAAAATTTCAGATTAGCATTATGTTAATAAGTGCATTTACGGAGAAAGTATTTCATATGACGCTTCGAAACTTGCATTATTCCTCAACAGCATTAGTCTACGCCTTCTGGGAAAACATGGAGGTAATAACCCGAAAATTCCGAAAATATGTTGGTAATTGGTTCCTGGTGACAATGTAATTAAAAGCTTTAAATCAAAAAATTTCAAATATCAGATCCGAATGGGATAAAAAACCATCAAAAACTGTGTAAGCCATTGAGTTTGATGGAAAGAAACAGAAAATTCTGCGAGAGAAGAAATATTTTTACTTACATTAACAAAAGAGTGTACGAGGGTAAAACTTCAGATTAGCATTATGTAAATAAGTGCATTTACGGAGAAAGTATATCATATGACGCTTCGAAACATGCACTGTTCCTCAACAGCATTACTCTTTGCCTTCTGTGAAAACATGGAGGTAATAATCCCGAAAATTCCGAAAATATGTTGGTAATTGTTTCCGGTGACAATGTAATTAAAAGCTTCAAAATAAAAAATTGCAAAAATCCGACTCGAATGGGATAAAAAACCATCAAAAACTGTGTATACCATTGAGTTTTATGCAAAGGAACAGAAAATTCTGCGAGAGAAGAAATATTTTTACTTACATTAACAAAAGAGTGTACGAGGCTAAAATTTCAGATTAGCATTATGTTAATAAGTGCATTTACGGAGAAAGTATTTCATATGACGCTTCGAAACTTGCACTGTTCCTCAACAGCCTTAGTCTACGCCATCTGTGAAAACATGGAGGTAATATCCCCAAAAAGTCCGAAAATATGTTGGTAATTGTTTCCGGTGTCAATGTAATTAAAAGCTTCAAAATCAAAAAATTGCAAAACTCCGACTCGAATGGGATAAAAAACCATCAAAAACTGTGTATACCATTGAGTTTTATGCAAAGGAACAGAAAATTCTGCGAGAGAAGAAATATTTTTACTTACATTAACAAAAGAGTGTACGAGGCTAAAATTTCAGATTAGCATTATGTTAATAAGTGCATTTACGGAGAAAGTATTTCATATGACGCTTCGAAACTTGCACTGTTCCTCAACAGCATTAGTCTACATCATCTGTGAAAACATGGAGGTAATATCCCCAAAAAGTCCGAAAATATGTTGGTAATTGTTTCCGGTGTCAATGTAATTAAAAGCTTCAAAATCAAAAAATTGCAAAACTCCGACTCGAATGGGATAAAAAACCATCAAAAACTGTATATACCATTGAGTTTGATGCAAAGGAACAGAAAATTCTGCCAGAGAAGAAATATTTTTACTTACATTAACAAAAGAGTGTACGAGGCTAAAATTTCAGATTAGCATTATGTTAATAAGTGTATTTACGTAGAAAGTATTTCATATGACGCTTAGAAACTTGCACTGTTCCTCAACAGCATTAATCTACGCCTTCTGTGAAAACATTGCGGTAATATCCCCAATAATTATGAAAATATGTTGGTAATTGTTTCCGGTGATAATGTAATTAAAAGCTTCAAACACATAGAATAGCAAAAATTCCGACTCCAATGGGAAATAAACCATCAAAAAATGTGTATACCATTGAGTTTGATGCATAGGAACAGAAAAATAAGCGAGAAAAGAAATATTTTTACTTACATTAACAAAAGAGTGTACGAGGCTAAAATTTCTGCATAAGATTCGAAAATATGTTGGTAATTGTTTCCGGTGACAATGTAATTAAAAGCTTCAAAATAAAAAAATTGCAAAAATCCGACTCGAATGGGATAAAAATCTTTCAAAAACTGTGTATACCATTGAGTTTCATGCAAAGGAACAGAAAAATCTGCGAGAGAAGAAATATTTTTACTTACATTGACAAAAGAGTGTACGAGGCTAAAATTTCAGATTAGCATTATGTAAATAAGTGCATTTACGGAGAAAATATTTCATATGATGCTTCGAAACTTGCACTGTTCTTCAACAGACTTATTCTACGCCTTCTGTAAAAACATGGAGGTAAAATCCCTAATAAGTTTGAAAAAATGTTGGTAATTGTTTCCGGTGACAATGTAATTAAAAGCTTCAAATCAAAAAATTTCAAATATCCGATCCGAATGGGATAAAAAACCATCAAAAACTGGGTAAGCCATTGAGTTTGATTCAAAGAAACAGAAAATTCTGCGAGAGAAGAAATATTTTTACTTACATTAACAAAAGAGTGTACGAGGCTAAAATTTCAGATTAGCATTATGTTAATAAGTGCATTTACGGAGAAAGTATTTCATATGACGCTTCGAAACTTGCACTGTTCCTCAACAGCATTAATCTACGCCTTCTGTGAAAACATTGCGGTAATATCCCCAATAATTATGAAAATATGTTGGTAATTGTTTCCGGTGATAATGTAATTAAAAGCTTCAAAATCATAAAATTGCAAAACTCCGACTCCAATGGGAAATAAACCATCAAAAAATGTGTATACCATTGAGTTTGATGCATGGGAACAGAAAAATAAGCGAGAAAAGAAATATTTTTACTTACATTAACAAAAAAGTTTACGAGGCTAAAATTTCTGCATAAGATTCGAAAATATGTTGGTAATTGTTTCCGGTGACAATGTAATTAAAAGCTTCAAAATCAAAAAATTGCAAAAATCCGACTCGAATGGGATAAAAATCTATCAAAAACTGTGTATACCATTAAGTTTCATGCAAAGGAACAGAAAATTCTGCGAGAGAAGAAATATTTTTACTTACATTAACAAAAGAGTGTACGAGGCTAAAATTTCAGATTAGCATTATGTTAATAAGTGCATTTACGGTTAAAATATTTCATATGACGCTTCGAAACTTGCACTGTTCTTCAGCAGCATTATTTTACGCCTTCTGTAAAAACATGGAGGTAATAACCCTAATAAGTATGAAAAAATGTTGGTAATTGTTTCCGGTGACAATGTAATTAAAAGCTTCAAATCAAAAAATTTCCTATATCCGATCCGAATGGGATAAAAAACCATCAAAAACTGTGTAAGCCATTGAGTTTGATTCAAAGAAACAGAAAATTCTGCGAGAGAAGAAATATTTTTACTTACATTAACAAAAGAGTGTACGAGGCTAAAATTTCAGATTAGCATTATGTTAATAAGTGCATTTACGGAGAAAGTATTTCATATGACGCTTCGAAACTTGCATTATTCCTCAACAGCATTAGTCTACGCCTTCTGGGAAAACATGGAGGTAATAACCCGAAAATTCCGAAAATATGTTGGTAATTGTTTCCGGTGACAATGTAATTAAAAGCTTCAAAATAAAAAATTGCAAAAATCCGACTCGAATGGGATAAAAAACCATCAAAAACATTGTATACCATTGAGTTTGATGCAAAGGAACAGAAAATTTGTGCCAGAGAAGAATTATTTTTACTTACATTAACAAAGAGTGTACGAGGCTAAAATTTCAGATTAGCATTATATTAATAAGTGCATCTACGGAGAAAGTATTTCATATGACGCTTCGAAACATGCACTGTTCCTCAACAGCATTAATCTTCGCCTTCTGTGAAAACATGGAGGTAATAATCCCGAAAATTCCGAAAATATGTTGGTAATTGTTTCCGGTGACAATTTAATTAAAAGCTTCAAAATCAAAAAATTGCAAAAATCCGACTCGAATGGGATAAAAAACCATCAAAAACTGTGTATACCATTGAATTTATGCAAAGGAACAGAAAATTCTGCGAGAGAAGAAATATTTTTACTTACATTAACAAAAGAGTGTACGAGGCTAAAATTTCAGATTAGCATTATGTTAATAAGTGCATTTACGGAGAAAATATTATATATGACGCTTCGAAACTTGCACTATTCCTCGACAGCATTACTCTACGCCTTCTGTGAAAACATAAAAGTAATATCCACAATAATTATGAAAATATGTTGGTAATTGGTTCCTGGTGACAATGTAATTAAAAGCTTTAAATCAAAAAATTTCAAATATCAGATCCGAATGGGATAAAAAACCATCAAAAACTGTGTAAGCCATTGAGTTTGATGGAAAGAAACAGAAAATTCTGCGAGAGAAGAAATATTTTTACTTACATTAACAAAAGAGTGTACGAGGGTAAAACTTCAGATTAGCATTATGTAAATAAGTGCATTTACGGAGAAAGTATATCATATGACGCTTCGAAACATGCACTGTTCCTCAACAGCATTACTCTTTGCCTTCTGTGAAATCATGGAGGTAATAATCCCGAAAATTCCGAAAATATGTTGGTAATTGTTTCCGGTGACAATGTAATTAAAAGCTTCAAAATAAAAAATTGATAAAATCCGACTCGAATGGGATAAAAAACCATCAAAAACTGTGTATTCCATTGAGTTTTATGCAAAGGAACAGAAAATTCTGCGAGAGAAGAAATATTTTTACTTACATTAACAAAAGAGTGTACGAGGCTAAAATTTCAGATTAGCATTATGTTAATAAGTGCATTTACGGAGAAAGTATTTCATATGACGCTTCGAAACTTGCACTGTTCCTCAACAGCATTAGTCTACGCCATCTGTGAAAACATGGAGGTAATATCTTCAAAAAGTCCGAAAATATGTTGGTAATTGTTTCCGGTGTCAATGTAATTAAAAGCTTCAAAATCAAAAAATTGCAAAACTCCGACTCGAATGGGATAAAAAACCATCAAAAACTGTATATACCATTGAGTTTGATGCAAAGGAACAGAAAATTCTGCCAGAGAAGAAATATTTTTACTTACATTAACAAAAGAGTGTACGAGGCTAAAATTTCAGATTAGCATTATGTTAATAAGTGTATTTACGTAGAAAGTATTTCATATGACGCTTAGAAACTTGCACTGTTCCTCAACAGCATTAATCTACGCCTTCTGTGAAAACATTGCGGTAATATCCCCAATAATTATGAAAATATGTTGGTAATTGTTTCCGGTGATAATGTAATTAAAAGCTTCAAACACATAGAATAGCAAAAATTCCGACTCCAATGGGAAATAAACCATCAAAAAATGTGTATACCATTGAGTTTGATGCATAGGAACAGAAAAATAAGCGAGAAAAGAAATATTTTTACTTACATTAACAAAAGAGTGTACGAGGCTAAAATTTCTGCATAAGATTCGAAAATATGTTGGTAATTGTTTCCGGTGACAATGTAATTAAAAGCTTCAAAATAAAAAAATTGCAAAAATCCGACTCGAATGGGATAAAAATCTTTCAAAAACTGTGTATACCATTGAGTTTCATGCAAAGGAACAGAAAAATCTGCGAGAGAAGAAATATTTTTACTTACATTGACAAAAGAGTGTACGAGGCTAAAATTTCAGATTAGCATTATGTAAATAAGTGCATTTACGGAGAAAATATTTCATATGATGCTTCGAAACTTGCACTGTTCTTCAACAGACTTATTTTACGCCTTCTGTAAAAACATGGAGGTAAAATCCCTAATAAGTTTGAAAAAAAGTTGGTAATTGTTTCCGGTGACAATGTAATTAAAAGCTTCAAATCAAAAAATTTCAAATATCCGATCCGAATGGGATAAAAAACCATCAAAAACTGGGTAAGCCATTGAGTTTGATTCAAAGAAACAGAAAATTCTGCGAGAGAAGAAATATTTTTACTTACATTAACAAAAGAGTGTACGAGGCTAAAATTTCAGATTAGCATTATGTTAATAAGTGCATTTACGGAGAAAGTATTTCATATGACGCTTCGAAACTTGCACTGTTCCTCAACAGCATTAATCTACGCCTTCTGTGAAAACATTGCGGTAATATCCCCAATAATTATGAAAATATGTTGGTAATTGTTTCCGGTGATAATGTAATTAAAAGCTTCAAAATCATAAAATTGCAAAACTCCGACTCCAATGGGAAATAAACCATCAAAAAATGTGTATACCATTGAGTTTGATGCATGGGAACAGAAAAATAAGCGAGAAAAGAAATATTTTTACTTACATTAACAAAAAAGTTTACGAGGCTAAAATTTCTGCATAAGATTCGAAAATATGTTGGTAATTGTTTCCGGTGACAATGTAATTAAAAGCTTCAAAATCAAAAAATTGCAAAAATCCGACTCGAATGGGATAAAAATCTATCAAAAACTGTGTATACCATTAAGTTTCATGCAAAGGAACAGAAAATTCTGCGAGAGAAGAAATATTTTTACTTACATTAACAAAAGAGTGTACGAGGCTAAAATTTCAGATTAGCATTATGTTAATAAGTGCATTTACGGTTAAAATATTTCATATGACGCTTCAAAACTTGCACTGTTCTTCAGCAGCATTATTTTACGCCTTCTGTAAAAACATGGAGGTAATAACCCTAATAAGTTTGATAAAAAGGGTGGTAATTATTTCCGGTGACAATGTAATTAAAAGCTTCAAATCAAAAAATTTCCTATATCCGATCCGAATGGGATAAAAAACCATCAAAAACTGTGTAAGCCATTGAGTTTGATTCAAAGAAACAGAAAATTCTGCGAGAGAAGAAATATTTTTACTTACATTAACAAAAGAGTGTACGAGGCTAAAATTTCAGATTAGCATTATGTTAATAAGTGCATTTACGGAGAAAGTATTTCATATGACGCTTCGAAACTTGCATTATTCCTCAACAGCATTAGTCTACGCCTTCTGGGAAAACATGGAGGTAATAACCCGAAAATTCCGAAAATATGTTGGTAATTGTTTCCGGTGACAATGTAATTAAAAGCTTCAAAATAAAAAATTGCAAAAATCCGACTCGAATGGGATAAAAAACCATCAAAAACTGTGTATACCATTGAGTTTTATGCAAAGGAACAGAAAATTCTGCGAGAGAAGAAATATTTTTACTTACATTAACAAAAGAGTGTACGAGGCTAAAATTTCAGATTAGCATTATGTTAATAAGTGCATTTACGGAGAAAGTATTTCATATGACGCTTCGAAACTTGCACTGTTCCTCAACAGCATTAGTCTACGCCATCTGTGAAAACATGGAGGTAATATCCCCAAAAAGTCCGAAAATATGTTGGTAATTGTTTCCGGTGTCAATGTAATTAAAAGCTTCAAAATCAAAAAATTGCAAAACTCCGACTCGAATGGGATAAAAAACCATCAAAAACTGTATATACCATTGAGTTTGATGCAAAGGAACAGAAAATTCTGCCAGAGAAGAAATATTTTTACTTACATTAACAAAAGAGTGTACGAGGCTAAAATTTCAGATTAGCATTATGTTAATAAGTGTATTTACGTAGAAAGTATTTCATATGACGCTTAGAAACTTGCACTGTTCCTCAACAGCATTAATCTACGCCTTCTGTGAAAACATTGCGGTAATATCCCCAATAATTATGAAAATATGTTGGTAATTGTTTCCGGTGATAATGTAATTAAAAGCTTCAAACACATAGAATTGCAAAACTCCGACTCCAATGGGAAATAAACCATCAAAAAATGTGTATACCATTGAGTTTGATGCATAGGAACAGAAAAATAAGCGAGAAAAGAAATATTTTTACTTACATTAACAAAAGAGTGTACGAGGCTAAACTTTCTGCATAAGATTCGAAAATATGTTGGTAATTGTTTCCGGTGACAATGTAATTAAAAGCTTCAAAATAAAAAAATTGCAAAAATCCGACTCGAATGGGATAAAAATCTTTCAAAAACTGTGTATACCATTGAGTTTCATGCAAAGGAACAGAAAAATCTGCGAGAGCGGAAATATTTTTACTTACATTGACAAAAGAGTGTACGAGGCTAAAATTTCAGATTAGCATTATGTTAATAAGTGCATTTACGGAGAAAATATTTCATATGATGCTTCGAAACTTGCACTGTTCTTCAACAGCATTATTCTACGCCTTCTGTAAAAACATGGAGGTAATATCCCTAATAAGTTTGAAAAAATGTTGGTAATTGTTTCCGGTGACAATGTAATTAAAAGCTTCAAATCAAAAAATTTCAAATATCCGATCCGAATGGGATAAAAAACCATCAAAAACTGGGTAAGCCATTGAGTTTGATTCAAAGAAACAGAAAATTCTGCGAGAGAAGAAATATTTTTACTTACATTAACAAAAGAGTGTACGAGGCTAAAATTTCAGATTAGCATTATGTTAATAAGTGCATTTACGGAGAAAGTATTTCATATGACGCTTCGAAACTTGCATTATTCCTCAACAGCATTAGTCTACGCCTTCTGGGAAAAAATGGAGGTAATAACCCGAAAATTCCGAAAATATGTTGGTAATTTTTACGGTGACAATGTAATTAAAAGCTTCAAAATAAAAAATTGCAAAAATCCGACTCGAATGGGATAAAAAACCATCAAAAACATTGTATACCATTGAGTTTGATGCAAAGAAACAGAAAATTAGTGCCAGAGAAGAATTATTTTTACTTACATTAACAAAGAGTGTACGAGGCTAAAATTTCAGATTAGCATTATGTTAATAAGTGCATCTACGGAGAAAGTATTTCATATGACGCTTCGAAACTTGCACTGTTCCTCAACAGCATTACTCTTCGCCTTCTGTGAAAACATGGAGGTAATAATCCCGAAAATTCTGAAAATATGTTGGTAATTGTTTCCGGTGACAATGTAATTAAAAGCTTCAAAATAAAAAATTGCAAAAATCCGACTCGAATGGGATATAAAACCATCAAAAACTGTGTATACCATTGAGTTTTATGCAAAGGAACAGAAAATTCTGCGATAGAAGAAATATTTTTACTTACATTAACAAAAGAGTGTACGAGGCTAAAATTTCAGATTAGCATTATGTTAATAAGTGCATTTACGGAGAAAATATTTCATATGACGCTTCGAAACTTGCACTATTCGTCGACAGCACTACTCTACGCCTTCTGTGAAAACATGGAAGTTATATCCCCAATAATTATGAAAATATGTTGGTAATTGGTTCCTGGTGACAATGTAATTAAAAGCTTTAAATCAAAAAATTTCAAATATCCGATCCGAATGGGATAAAAATTCATCAAAAACTGTGTAAGCCATTGAGTTTGATGCAAAGAAACAGAAAATTCTGCGAGAGAAGAAATATTTTTACTTACATTAACAAAAGAGTGTACGAGGCTAAAATTTCAGATTAGCATTATGTTAATAAGTGCATTTACGGAGAATATATTTCATATGACGCTTCGAAACTTGCACTGTTCCTCAACAGCATTAGATTACGCCTTCTGTGAAAACATGGAGGTAATACCCCAATAATTATGAAAATATGTTGGTAATTGTTTCCGGTGACAATGTAGTTAAAATCTTCTAATCAAAAAATTTCAAATATCCAATCCGAATGGGATAAAAAACCATCAAAAACTGTGTATGCCATTGAGTTTCATGCAAAGGAACAGAAAATTCTGCGAGAGAAGAAATATTTTTACTTACATTAACAAAAGAGTGTACGAGGCTAAAATTTCAGATTAGCATTATGTTAATAAGTGCATTTACGGTTAAAATATTTCATATGACGCTTCAAAACTTGCACTGTTCTTCAGCAGCATTATTTTACGCCTTCTGTAAAAACATGGAGGTAATAACCCTAATAAGTTTGATAAAAAGGGTGGTAATTATTTCCGGTGACAATGTAATTAAAAGCTTCAAATCAAAAAATTTCCTATATCCGATCCGAATGGGATAAAAAACCATCAAAAACTGTGTAAGCCATTGAGTTTGATTCAAAGAAACAGAAAATTCTGCGAGAGAAGAAATATTTTTACTTACATTAACAAAAGAGTGTACGAGGCTAAAATTTCAGATTAGCATTATGTTAATAAGTGCATTTACGGAGAAAGTATTTCATATGACGCTTCGAAACTTGCATTATTCCTCAACAGCATTAGTCTACGCCTTCTGGGAAAACATGGAGGTAATAACCCGAAAATTCCGAAAATATGTTGGTAATTGTTTCCGGTGACAATGTAATTAAAAGCTTCAAAATAAAAAATTGCAAAAATCCGACTCGAATGGGATAAAAAACCATCAAAAACTGTGTATACCATTGAGTTTTATGCAAAGGAACAGAAAATTCTGCGAGAGAAGAAATATTTTTACTTACATTAACAAAAGAGTGTACGAGGCTAAAATTTCAGATTAGCATTATGTTAATAAGTGCATTTACGGAGAAAGTATTTCATATGACGCTTCGAAACTTGCACTGTTCCTCAACAGCATTAGTCTACGCCATCTGTGAAAACATGGAGGTAATATCCCCAAAAAGTCCGAAAATATGTTGGTAATTGTTTCCGGTGTCAATGTAATTAAAAGCTTCAAAATCAAAAAATTGCAAAACTCCGACTCGAATGGGATAAAAAACCATCAAAAACTGTATATACCATTGAGTTTGATGCAAAGGAACAGAAAATTCTGCCAGAGAAGAAATATTTTTACTTACATTAACAAAAGAGTGTACGAGGCTAAAATTTCAGATTAGCATTATGTTAATAAGTGTATTTACGTAGAAAGTATTTCATATGACGCTTAGAAACTTGCACTGTTCCTCAACAGCATTAATCTACGCCTTCTGTGAAAACATTGCGGTAATATCCCCAATAATTATGAAAATATGTTGGTAATTGTTTCCGGTGATAATGTAATTAAAAGCTTCAAACACATAGAATTGCAAAACTCCGACTCCAATGGGAAATAAACCATCAAAAAATGTGTATACCATTGAGTTTGATGCATAGGAACAGAAAAATAAGCGAGAAAAGAAATATTTTTACTTACATTAACAAAAGAGTGTACGAGGCTAAACTTTCTGCATAAGATTCGAAAATATGTTGGTAATTGTTTCCGGTGACAATGTAATTAAAAGCTTCAAAATAAAAAAATTGCAAAAATCCGACTCGAATGGGATAAAAATCTTTCAAAAACTGTGTATACCATTGAGTTTCATGCAAAGGAACAGAAAAATCTGCGAGAGCGGAAATATTTTTACTTACATTGACAAAAGAGTGTACGAGGCTAAAATTTCAGATTAGCATTATGTTAATAAGTGCATTTACGGAGAAAATATTTCATATGATGCTTCGAAACTTGCACTGTTCTTCAACAGCATTATTCTACGCCTTCTGTAAAAACATGGAGGTAATATCCCTAATAAGTTTGAAAAAATGTTGGTAATTGTTTCCGGTGACAATGTAATTAAAAGCTTCAAATCAAAAAATTTCAAATATCCGATCCGAATGGGATAAAAAACCATCAAAAACTGGGTAAGCCATTGAGTTTGATTCAAAGAAACAGAAAATTCTGCGAGAGAAGAAATATTTTTACTTACATTAACAAAAGAGTGTACGAGGCTAAAATTTCAGATTAGCATTATGTTAATAAGTGCATTTACGGAGAAAGTATTTCATATGACGCTTCGAAACTTGCATTATTCCTCAACAGCATTAGTCTACGCCTTCTGGGAAAAAATGGAGGTAATAACCCGAAAATTCCGAAAATATGTTGGTAATTTTTACGGTGACAATGTAATTAAAAGCTTCAAAATAAAAAATTGCAAAAATCCGACTCGAATGGGATAAAAAACCATCAAAAACATTGTATACCATTGAGTTTGATGCAAAGAAACAGAAAATTAGTGCCAGAGAAGAATTATTTTTACTTACATTAACAAAGAGTGTACGAGGCTAAAATTTCAGATTAGCATTATGTTAATAAGTGCATCTACGGAGAAAGTATTTCATATGACGCTTCGAAACTTGCACTGTTCCTCAACAGCATTACTCTTCGCCTTCTGTGAAAACATGGAGGTAATAATCCCGAAAATTCTGAAAATATGTTGGTAATTGTTTCCGGTGACAATGTAATTAAAAGCTTCAAAATAAAAAATTGCAAAAATCCGACTCGAATGGGATATAAAACCATCAAAAACTGTGTATACCATTGAGTTGTATGCAAAGGAACAGAAAATTCTGCGATAGAAGAAATATTTTTACTTACATTAACAAAAGAGTGTACGAGGCTAAAATTTCAGATTAGCATTATGTTAATAAGTGCA
The DNA here is from genome assembly GCA_963573305.1 of Pyrrhosoma nymphula. Classification (NCBI taxonomy): domain Eukaryota; kingdom Metazoa; phylum Arthropoda; class Insecta; order Odonata; family Coenagrionidae; genus Pyrrhosoma; species Pyrrhosoma nymphula. The sequence goes on from OY754334.1 coordinate 43,545, forward strand.
TTTACGGAGAAAATATTTCATATGACGCTTCGAAACTTGCACTATTCGTCGACAGCACTACTCTACGCCTTCTGTGAAAACATGGAAGTTATATCCCCAATAATTATGAAAATATGTTGGTAATTGGTTCCTGGTGACAATGTAATTAAAAGCTTTAAATCAAAAAATTTCAAATATCCGATCCGAATGGGATAAAAATTCATCAAAAACTGTGTAAGCCATTGAGTTTGATGCAAAGAAACAGAAAATTCTGCGAGAGAAGAAATATTTTTACTTACATTAACAAAAGAGTGTACGAGGCTAAAATTTCAGATTAGCATTATGTTAATAAGTGCATTTACGGAGAATATATTTCATATGACGCTTCGAAACTTGCACTGTTCCTCAACAGCATTAGATTACGCCTTCTGTGAAAACATGGAGGTAATACCCCAATAATTATGAAAATATGTTGGTAATTGTTTCCGGTGACAATGTAGTTAAAATCTTCTAATCAAAAAATTTCAAATATCCAATCCGAATGGGATAAAAAACCATCAAAAACTGTGTATGCCATTGAGTTTGATGCAAATAAACAGAAAATTCTGCGAGAGAAGAAATATTTTTACTTACATTAACAAAAGAGTGTACGAGGCTAAAATTTCAGATTAGCATTATGTTAATAAGTGCTTTTACGGAGAAAGTATTTCATATGACGCTTCGAAACTTGCACTGTTCATCAACAGCATTAGTCTACGCCATCTGTGAAAACATGGAGGTAATATCCCCGAAAATTCCGAAAATATGTTGGTAATTGTTTCCGGTGTCAATGTAATTAAAAGCTTCAAAATCAAAAAATTGCAAAACTCCGACTCGAATGGGATAAAAAACCATCAAAAACTGTATATACCATTGAGTTTGATGCAAAGGAACAGAAAATTCTGCCAGAGAAGAAATATTTTTACTTACATTAACAAAAGAGTGTACGAGGCTAAAATTTCAGATTAGCATTATGTTAATAAGTGCATTTACGTAGAAAGTATTTCATATGACGATACGAAACTTGCACTGTTCCTCAACAGCATTAATGTACGCCTTCTGTGAAAACATTGCGGTAATATTACCAATAATTATGAAAATATGTTGGTAATTGTTTCCGGTGATAATGTAATTAAAAGCTTCAAAATCATAAAATTGCAAAACTCCGACTCCAATGGGAAATAAACCATCAAAAAATGTGTATACCATTGAGTTTGATGCATAGGAACAGAAAAATAAGCGAGAAAAGAAATATTTTTACTTACATTTTCAAAAGAGTGTACGAGGCTAAAATTTCTGCATAAGATTCGAAAATATGTTGGTAATTGTTTCCGGTGACAATGTAATCAAAAGCTTCAAAATCAAAAAATTGCAAAAATCCGACTCGAATGGGATAAAAAACCATCAAAAACTGTGAATACCATTGAGTTTTATGCAAAGGAACAGAAAATTCTGCGAGAGAAGAAATATTTTTACTTACATTAACAAAAGAGTGTACGAGGCTAAAATTTCAGATTAGCATTATGTTAATAAGTGCATTTACGGAGAAAATATTTCATATGACGCTTCGAAACTTGCACTATTCCTCGACAGCATTACTCTACGCCTTCTGTGAAAACATGGAAGTAATATCCCCAATAATTATGAAAATATGTTGGTAATTGTTTCTTGGTGACAATGTAATTAAAAGCTTTAAATCAAAAAATTTCAAATATCAGATCCGAATGGGATAAAAAACCATCAAAAACTGTGTAAGCCATTGAGTTTGATGGAAAGAAACAGAAAATTCTGCGAGAGAAGAAATATTTTTACTTACATTAACAAAAGAGTGTACGAGGGTAAAACTTCAGATTAGCATTATGTTAATAAGTGCATTTACGGAGAAAGTATTTCATATGACGCTTCGAAACATGCACTGTTCCTCAACAGCATTACTCTTTGCCTTCTGTGAAAACATGGAGGTAATAATCCCGAAAATTCCGAAAATATGTTGGTAATAGTTTCCGGTGACAATGTAATTAAAAGCTTCAAAATAAAAAATTGCAAAAATCCGACTCGAATGGGATAAAAAACCATCAAAAACTTTGTATACCATTGAGTTTTATGCAAAGGAACAGAAAATTCTGCGAGAGAAGAAATATTTTTACTTACATTAACAAAAGAGTGTACGAGGCTAAAATTTCAGATTAGCATTATGTTAATAAGTGCATTTACGGAGAAAGTATTTCATATGACGCTTCGAAACTTGCACTGTTCCTCAACAGCATTAGTCTACGCCATCTGTGAAAACATGGAGGTAATATCCCCAAAAAGTCCGAAAATATGTTGGTAATTGTTTCCGGTGTCAATGTAATTAAAAGCTTCAAAATCAAAAAATTGCAAAACTCCGACTCGAATGGGATAAAAAACCATCAAAAACTGTATATACCATTGAGTTTGATGCAAAGGAACAGAAAATTCTGCCATAGAAGAAATATTTTTACTTACATTAACAAAAGAGTGTACGAGGCTAAAATTTCAGATTAGCATTATGTTAATAAGTGTATTTACATAGAAAGTATTTCATATGACGCTTAGAAACTTGCACTGTTCCTCAACAGCATTAATCTACGCCTTCTGTGAAAACATTGCGGTAATATCCCCAATAATTATGAAAATATGTTGGTAATTGTTTCCGGTGATAATGTAATTAAAAGCTTCAAAATCATAAAATTGCAAAACTCCGACTCCAATGGGAAATAAACCATCAAAAAATGTGTATACCATTGAGTTTGATGCATAGGAACAGAAAAATAAGCGAGAAAAGAAATATTTTTACTTACATTAACAAAAGAGTGTACGAGGCTAAATTTTCTGCATAAGATTCGAAAATATGCTGGTAATTGTATCCGGTGACAATGTAATTAAAAGCTTCAAAATAAAAAAATTGCAAAAATCCGACTCGAATGGGATAAAAATCTTTCAAAAACTGTGTATACCATTGAGTTTCATGCAAAGGAACAGAAAATTCTGCGAGAGAAGAAATATTTTTACTTACATTGACAAAAGAGTGTACGAGGCTAAAATTTCAGATTAGCATTATGTTAATAAGTGCATTTACGTAAAAAATATTTCATATGATGCTTCGAAACTTGCACTGTTCTTCAACAGACTTATTCTACGCCTTCTGTAAAAACATGGAGGTAAAATCCCTAATAAGTTTGAAAAAATGTTGGTAATTGTTTCCGGTGACAATGTAATTAAAAGCTTCAAATCAAAAAATTTCAAATATCCGATCCGAATGGGATAAAAAACCATCAAAAACTGGGTAAGCCATTGAGTTTGATTCAAAGAAACAGAAAATTCTGCGAGAGAAGAAATATTTTTACTTACATTAACAAAAGAGTGTACGAGGCTAAAATTTCAGATTAGCATTATGTTAATAAGTGCATTTACGGAGAAAGTATTTCATATGACGCTTCGAAACTTGCATTATTCCTCAACAGCATTAGTCTACGCCTTCTGAGAAAAAATGGAGGTAATAACCCGAAAATTCCGAAAATATGTTGGTAATTGTTTCCGGTGACAATGTAATTAAAAGCTTCAAAATAAAAAATTGCAAAAATCCGACTCGAATGGGATAAAAAACCATCAAAAACATTGTATACCATTGAGTTTGATGCAAAGAAACAGAAAATTTGTGCCAGAGAAGAATTATTTTTACTTACATTAACAAAGAGTGTACGAGGCTAAAATTTCAGATTAGCATTATGTTAATAAGTGCATCTACGGAGAAAGTATTTCATATGACGCTTCGAAACTTGCACTGTTCCTCAACAGCATTACTCTTCGCCTTCTGTGAAAACATGGAGGTAATAATCCCGAAAATTCTGAAAATATGTTGGTAATTGTTTCCGGTGACAATGTAATTAAAAGCTTCAAAATAAAAAATTGCAAAAATCCGACTCGAATGGGATATAAAACCATCAAAAACTGTGTATACCATTGAGTTTTATGCAAAGGAACAGAAAATTCTGCGAGAGAAGAAATATTTTTACTTACATTAACAAAAGAGTGTACGAGGCTAAAATTTCAGATTAGCATTATGTTAATAAGTGCATTTACGGAGAAAAAATTTCATATGACGCTTCGAAACTTGCACTATTCGTCGACAGCATTACTCTACGCCTTCTGTGAAAACATGGAAGTAATATCCCCAATAATTATGAAAATATGTTGGTAATTGGTTCCTGGTGACAATGTAATTAAAAGCTTTAAATCAAAAAATTTCAAATATCCGATCCGAATGGGATAAAAATTCATCAAAAACTGTGTAAGCCATTGAGTTTGATGCAAAGAAACAGAAAATTCTGCGAGAGAAGAAATATTTTTACTTACATTAACAAAAGAGTGTACGAGGCTAAAATTTCAGATGAGCATTATATTAATAAGTGCATTTACGGAGAATATATTTCATATGACGCATCGAAACTTGCACTGTTCCTCAACAGCATTAGACTACGCCTTCTGTGAAAACATGGAGGTAATACCCCAATAATTATGAAAATATGTTGGTAATTGTTGCCGGTGACAATGTAGTTAAAATCTTCTAATCAAAAAATTTCAAATATCCAATCCGAATGGGATAAAAAACCTTCAAAAACTGTGAATGCCATTGAGTTTGATGCAAATAAACAGAAAATTCTGCGAGAGAAGAAATATTTTTACTTACATTAACAAAAGAGTGTATGAGGCTAAAATTTCAGATTAGCATTATGTTAATAAGTGCATTTACGGAGAAAGTATTTCATATGACGCTTCGAAACTTGCACTGTTCATCAACAGCATTAGTCTACGCCATCTGTGAAAACATGGAGGTAATATCCCCGAAAATTCCGAAAATATGTTGGTAATTGTTTCCGGTGTCAATGTAATTAAAAGCTTCAAAATCAAAAAATTGCAAAACTCCGACTCGAATGGGATAAAAAACCATTAAAAAAATGTATATACCATTGAGTTTGATGCAAAGGAACAGAACATTCTGCCAGAGAAGAAATATTTTTACTTACATTAACAAAAGAGTGTACGAGGCTAAAATTTCAGATTAGCATTATGTTAATAAGTGCATTTACGGAGAAAGTATTTCATATGACGCTTCGAAACTTGCACTGTTCCTCAACAGCATTAATCTACGCCTTCTGTGAAAACATTGCGGTAATATCCCCAATAATTTTAAAAATATGTTGGTAATTGTTTCCGGTGATAATGTAATTAAAAGCTTCAAAATCATAAAATTGCAAAACTCCGACTCCAATGGGAAATAAACCATCAAAAAATGTGTATACCATTGAGTTTGATGCATAGGAACAGAAAAATAAGCGAGAAAAGAAATATTTTTACTTACATTAACAAAAGAGTGTACGAGGCTAAGATTTCTGCATAAGATTCGAAAATATGTTGGTAATTGTTTCCGGTGACAATGTAATTAAAAGCTTCAAAATAAAAAAATTGCAAAAATCCGACTCGAATGGGATAAAAATCTTTCAAAAACTGTGTATACCATTGAGTTTCATGCAAAGGAACAGAAAATTCTGCGAGAGAAGAAATATTTTTACTTACATTGACAAAAGAGTGTACGAGGCTAAAATTTCAGATTAGCATTATGTTAATAAGTGCATTTACGGAGAAAATATTTCATATGATGCTTCGAATTTTGCACTGTTCTTCAACAGCATTATTCTACGCCTTCTGTAAAAACATGGAGGTAATATCCCTAATAAGTTTGAAAAAATGTTGGTAATTGTTTCCGGTGACAATGTAATTAAAAGCTTCAAATCAAAAAATTTCAAATATCCGATCCGAATGGGATAAAAAACCATTAAAAACTGGGTAAGCCATTGAGTTTGATTCAAAGAAACAGAAATTTCTGCGAGAGAAGAAATATTTTTACTTACATTAACAAAAGAGTGTACGAGGCTAAAATTTCAGATTAGCATTATTTTAATAAGTGCATTTACGGAGAAAGTATTCCATATGACGCTTCGAAACTTGCATTATTCCTCAACAGCATTAGTCTACGCCTTCTGAGAAAAAATGGAGGTAATAACCCGAAAATTCCGAAAATTTGTTGGTAATTGTTTCCGGTGACAATGTAATTAAAAGCTTCAAAATAAAAAATTGCAAAAATCCGACTCGAATGGGATAAAAAACCATCAAAAACATTGTATACCATTGAGTTTGATGCAAAGGAACAGAAAATTTGTGCCAGAGAAAAATTATTTTTACTTACATTAACAAAGAGTGTACGAGGCTAAAATTTCAGATTAGCATTATGTTAATAAGTGCATTTACGGAGAAAATATTTCATATGATGCTTCGAATTTTGCACTGTTCTTCAACAGCATTATTCTACGCCTTCTGTAAAAACATGGAGGTAATATCCCTAATAAGTTTGAAAAAATGTTGGTAATTGTTTCCGGTGACAATGTAATCAAAAGCTTCAAAATCAAAAAATTGCAAAAATCCGAATCGAATGGGATAAAAAACCATCAAAAACTGTGAATACCATTGAGTTTTATGCAAAGGAACAGAAAATTCTGCGAGAGAAGAAATATTTTTACTTACATTAACAAAAGAGTGTACGAGGCTAAAATTTCAGATTAGCATTATGTTAATAAGTGCATTTACGGAGAAAATATTTCATATGACGCTTCGAAACTTGCACTATTCCTCGACAGCATTACTCTACGCCTTCTGTGAAAACATGGAAGTAATATCCCCAATAATTATGAAAATATGTTGGTAATTGGTTCTTGGTGACAATGTAATTAAAAGCTTTAAATCAAAAAATTTCAAATATCAGATCCGAATGGGATAAAAAACCATCAAAAACTGTGTAAGCCATTGAGTTTGATGGAAAGAAACAGAAAATTCTGCGAGAGAAGAAATATTTTTACTTACATTAACAAAAGAGTGTACGAGGGTAAAACTTCAGATTAGCATTATGTTAATAAGTGCATTTACGGAGAAAGTATTTCATATGACGCTTCGAAACATGCACTGTTCCTCAACAGCATTACTCTTTGCCTTCTGTGAAAACATGGATGTAATAATCCCGAAAATTCCGAAAATATGTTGGTAATAGTTTCCGGTGACAATGTAATTAAAAGCTTCAAAATAAAAAATTGCAAAAATCCGACTCGAATGGGATAAAAAACCATCAAAAACTTTGTATACCATTGAGTTTGATGCAAAGGAACAGAAAATTCTGCCATAGAAGAAATATTTTTACTTACATTAACAAAAGAGTGTACGAGGCTAAAATTTCAGATTAGCATTATGTTAATAAGTGTATTTACATAGAAAGTATTTCATATGACGCTTAGAAACTTGCACTGTTCCTCAACAGCATTAATCTACGCCTTCTGTGAAAACATTGCGGTAATATCCCCAATAATTATGAAAATATGTTGGTAATTGTTTCCGGTGATAATGTAATTAAAAGCTTCAAAATCATAAAATTGCAAAACTCCGACTCCAATGGGAAATAAACCATCAAAAAATGTGTATACCATTGAGTTTGATGCATAGGAACAGAAAAATAAGCGAGAAAAGAAATATTTTTACTTACATTAACAAAAGAGTGTACGAGGCTAAAATTTCTGCATAAGATTCGAAAATATGTTGGTAATTGTATCCGGTGACAATGTAATTAAAAGCTTCAAAATAAAAAAATTGCAAAAATCCGACTCGAATGGGATAAAAATCTTTCAAAAACTGTGTATACCATTGAGTTTCATGCAAAGGAACAGAAAATTCTGCGAGAGAAGAAATATTTTTACTTACATTGACAAAAGAGTGTACGAGGCTAAAATTTCAGATTAGCATTATGTTAATAAGTGCATTTACGGAGAAAATATTTCATATGATGCTTCGAAACTTGCACTGTTCTTCAACAGACTTATTCTACGCCTTCTGTAAAAACATGGAGGTAAAATCCCTAATAAGTTTGAAAAAATGTTGGTAATTGTTTCCGGTGACAATGTAATTAAAAGCTTCAAATCAAAAAATTTCAAATATCCGATCCGAATGGGATAAAAAACCATCAAAAACTGGGTAAGCCATTGAGTTTGATTCAAAGAAACAGAAAATTCTGCGAGAGAAGAAATATTTTTACTTACATTAACAAAAGAGTGTACGAGGCTAAAATTTCAGATTAGCATTATGTTAATAAGTGCATTTACGGAGAAAGTATTTCATATGACGCTTCGAAACTTGCATTATTCCTCAACAGCATTAGTCTACGCCTTCTGGGAAAAAATGGAGGTAATAACCCGAAAATTCCGAAAATATGTTGGTAATTGTTTCCGGTGACAATGTAATTAAAAGCTTCAAAACAAAAAATTGCAAAAATCCGACTCGAATGGGATAAAAAACCATCAAAAACATTGTATACCATTGAGTTTGATGCAAAGAAACAGAAAATTTGTGCCAGAGAAGAATTATTTTTACTTACATTAACAAAGAGTGTACGAGGCTAAAATTTCAGATTAGCATTATGTTAATAAGTGCATCTACGGAGAAAGTATTTCATATGACGCTTCGAAACTTGCACTGTTCCTCAACAGCATTACTCTTCGCCTTCTGTGAAAACATGGAGGTAATAATCCCGAAAATTCTGAAAATATGTTGGTAATTGTTTCCGGTGACAATGTAATTAAAAGCTTCAAAATAAAAAATTGCAAAAATCCGACTCGAATGGGATATAAAACCATCAAAAACTGTGTATACCATTGAGTTTTATGCAAAGGAACAGAAAATTCTGCGAGAGAAGAAATATTTTTACTTACATTAACAAAAGAGTGTACGAGGCTAAAATTTCAGATTAGCATTATGTTAATAAGTGCATTTACGGAGAAAAAATTTCATATGACGCTTCGAAACTTGCACTATTCGTCGACAGCATTACTCTACGCCTTCTGTGAAAACATGGAAGTAATATCCCCAATAATTATGAAAATATGTTGGTAATTGGTTCCTGGTGACAATGTAATTAAAAGCTTTAAATCAAAAAATTTCAAATATCCGATCCGAATGGGATAAAAATTCATCAAAAACTGTGTAAGCCATTGAGTTTGATGCAAAGAAACAGAAAATTCTGCGAGAGAAGAAATATTTTTACTTACATTAACAAAAGAGTGTACGAGGCTAAAATTTCAGATGAGCATTATATTAATAAGTGCATTTACGGAGAATATATTTCATATGACGCATCGAAACTTGCACTGTTCCTCAACAGCATTAGACTACGCCTTCTGTGAAAACATGGAGGTAATACCCCAATAATTATGAAAATATGTTGGTAATTGTTTCCGGTGACAATGTAGTTAAAATCTTCTAATCAAAAAATTTCAAATATCCAATCCGAATGGGATAAAAAACCTTCAAAAACTGTGAATGCCATTGAGTTTGATGCAAATAAACAGAAAATTCTGCGAGAGAAGAAATATTTTTACTTACATTAACAAAAGAGTGTACGAGGCTAAAATTTCAGATTAGCATTATGTTAATAAGTGCATTTACGGAGAAAGTATTTCATATGACGCTTCGAAACTTGCACTGTTCATCAACAGCATTAGTCTACGCCATCTGTGAAAACATGGAGGTAATATCCCCGAAAATTCCGAAAATATGTTGGTAATTGTTTCCGGTGTCAATGTAATTAAAAGCTTCAAAATCAAAAAATTGCAAAACTCCGACTCGAATGGGATAAAAAACCATTAAAAAAATGTATATACCATTGAGTTTGATGCAAAGGAACAGAACATTCTGCCAGAGAAGAAATATTTTTACTTACATTAACAAAAGAGTGTACGAGGCTAAAATTTCAGATTAGCATTATGTTAATAAGTGCATTTACGGAGAAAGTATTTCATATGACGCTTCGAAACTTGCACTGTTCCTCAACAGCATTAATCTACGCCTTCTGTGAAAACATTGCGGTAATATCCCCAATAATTTTAAAAATATGTTGGTAATTGTTTCCGGTGATAATGTAATTAAAAGCTTCAAAATCATAAAATTGCAAAACTCCGACTCCAATGGGAAATAAACCATCAAAAAATGTGTATACCATTGAGTTTGATGCATAGGAACAGAAAAATAAGCGAGAAAAGAAATATTTTTACTTACATTAACAAAAGAGTGTACGAGGCTAAGATTTCTGCATAAGATTCGAAAATATGTTGGTAATTGTTTCCGGTGACAATGTAATTAAAAGCTTCAAAATAAAAAAATTGCAAAAATCCGACTCGAATGGGATAAAAATCTTTAAAAAACTGTGTATACCATTGAGTTTCATGCAAAGGAACAGAAAATTCTGCGAGAGAAGAAATATTTTTACTTACATTGACAAAAGAGTGTACGAGGCTAAAATTTCAGATTAGCATTATGTTAATAAGTGCATTTACGGAGAAAATATTTCATATGATGCTTCGAATTTTGCACTGTTCTTCAACAGCATTATTCTACGCCTTCTGTAAAAACATGGAGGTAATATCCCTAATAAGTTTGAAAAAATGTTGGTAATTGTTTCCGGTGACAATGTAATTAAAAGCTTCAAATCAAAAAATTTCAAATATCCGATCCGAATGGGATAAAAAACCATTAAAAACTGGGTAAGCCATTGAGTTTGATTCAAAGAAACAGAAATTTCTGCGAGAGAAGAAATATTTTTACTTACATTAACAAAAGAGTGTACGAGGCTAAAATTTAATATTAGCATTATTTTAATAAGTGCATTTACGGAGAAAGTATTTCATATGACGCTTCGAAACTTGCATTATTCCTCAACAGCATTAGTCTACGCCTTCTGAGAAAAAATGGAGGTAATAACCCAAAAATTCCGAAAATTTGTTGGTAATTGTTTCCGGTGACAATGTAATTAAAAGCTTCAAAATAAAAAATTATAAAAATCCGACTCGAATGGGATAAAAAACCATCAAAAACATTGTATAACATTGAGTTTGATGCAAAGGAACAGAAAATTTGTGCCAGAGAAAAATTATTTTTACTTACATTAACAAAGAGTGTACGAGGCTAAAATTTCAGATTAGCATTATGTTAATAAGTGCATTTACGGAGAAAGTAATTCATATGACGCTTCGAAACTTGCACTGTTCCTCATCAGCATTACTCTAAGCCTTCTGTGAAAACATAGAGGTAATACCCCAATAATTATGAAAATATGTTGGTAATTGTTTCCGGTGACAATGTAGTTAAAAGTTTCAAATCAAAAAAATTCAAATATCCAATCCGAATGGGATAAAATACCATCAAAAACTGTGTATGCCATTGAGTGTGATGCAAATAAACAGAAAATTCTGCGAGAGAAGAAATATTTTTACTTACATTAACAAAAGAGTGTACGAGGCTAAAATTTTAGATTAGCATTATGTTAATAAGTGCATTTACGGAGAAAGTATTTCATATGACGCTTCCAAACTTGCACTGTTCCTCAACATTATTAGTCTACGCCATCTGTGAAAACATGGAGGTAATATCCCCGAAAATTCCGAAAATATGTTGGTAATTGTTTCCGGTGATAATGTAATTAAAAGCTTCAAAATCATAAAATTGCAAAACTCCGACTCCAATGGGAAATAAACCATCAAAAAATGTGTATACCATTGAGTTTGATGCATAGGAACAGAAAAATAAGCGAGAAAAGAAATATTTTTACTTACATTAACAAAAAAGTTTACGAGGCTAAAATTTCTGCATAAGATTCGAAAATATGTTGGTAATTGTTTCCGGTGACAATGTAATTAAAAGCTTCAAAATCAAAAAATTGCAAAAATCCGACTCGAATGGGATAAAAATCTATCAAAAACTGTGTATACCATTGAGTTTCATGCAAAGGAACAGAAAATTCTGCGAGAGAAGAAATATTTTTACTTACATTAACAAAAGAGTGTACGAGGCTAAAATTTCAGATTAGCATTATGTTAATACGTGCATTTACGGTTAAAATATTTCATATGACGCTTCGAAACTTGCACTGTTCTTCAGCAGCATTATTTTACGCCTTCTGTAAAAACATGGAGGTAATAACCCTAATAAGTATGAAAAAATGTTGGTAATTGTTTCCGGTGACAATGTAATTAAAAGCTTCAAATCAAAAAATTTCCTATATCCGATACGAATGGGATAAAAAACCATCAAAAACTGTGTAAGCCATTGAGTTTGATTCAAAGAAACAGAAAATTCTGCGAGAGAAGAAATATTTTTACTTACATTAACAAAAGAGTGTACGAGGCTAAAATTTCAGATTAGCATTATGTTAATAAGTGCATTTACGGAGAAAGTATTTCATATGACGCTTCGAAACTTGCATTATTCCTCAACAGCATTAGTCTACGCCTTCTGGGAAAACATGGAGGTAATAACCCGAAAATTCCGAAAATATGTTGGTAATTGTTTCCGGTGACAATGTAATTAAAAGCTTCAAAATAAAAAATTGCAAAAATCCGACTCGAATGGGATAAAAAACCATCAAAAACATTGTATACCATTGAGTTTGATGCAAAGGAACAGAAAATTTGTGCCAGAGAAGAATTATTTTTACTTACATTAACAAAGAGTGTACGAGGCTAAAATTTCAGATTAGCATTATATTAATAAGTGCATCTACGGAGAAAGTATTTCATATGACGCTTCGAAACATGCACTGTTCCTCAACAGCATTAATCTTCGCCTTCTGTGAAAACATGGAGGTAATAATCCCGAAAATTCCGAAAATATGTTGGTAATTGTTTCCGGTGACAATTTAATTAAAAGCTTCAAAATCAAAAAATTGCAAAAATCCGACTCGAATGGGATAAAAAACCATCAAAAACTGTGTATACCATTGAATTTATGCAAAGGAACAGAAAATTCTGCGAGAGAAGAAATATTTTTACTTACATTAACAAAAGAGTGTACGAGGCTAAAATTTCAGATTAGCATTATGTTAATAAGTGCATTTACGGAGAAAATATTATATATGACGCTTCGAAACTTGCACTATTCCTCGACAGCATTACTCTACGCCTTCTGTGAAAACATGGAAGTAATATCCACAATAATTATGAAAATATGTTGGTAATTGGTTCCTGGTGACAATGTAATTAAAAGCTTTAAATCAAAAAATTTCAAATATCAGATCCGAATGGGATAAAAAACCATCAAAAACTGTGTAAGCCATTGAGTTTGATGGAAAGAAACAGAAAATTCTGCGAGAGAAGAAATATTTTTACTTACATTAACAAAAGAGTGTACGAGGGTAAAACTTCAGATTAGCATTATGTAAATAAGTGCATTTACGGAGAAAGTATATCATATGACGCTTCGAAACATGCACTGTTCCTCAACAGCATTACTCTTTGCCTTCTGTGAAAACATGGAGGTAATAATCCCGAAAATTCCGAAAATATGTTGGTAATTGTTTCCGGTGGCAATGTAAATAAAAGCTTCAAAATAAAAAATTGCAAAAATCCGACTCGAATGGGATAAAAAACCATCAAAAACTGTGTATACCATTGAGGTTTATGCAAAGGAACAGAAAATTCTGCGAGAGAAGAAATATTTTTACTTACATTAACAAAAGAGTGTACGAGGCTAAAATTTCAGATTAGCATTATGTTAATAAGTGCATTTACGGAGAAAGTATTTCATATGACGCTTCGAAACTTGCACTGTTCCTCAACAGCATTAGTCTACGCCATCTGTGAAAACATGGAGGTAATATCCCCAAAAAGTCCGAAAATATGTTGGTAATTGTTTCCGGTGTCAATGTAATTAAAAGCTTCAAAATCAAAAAATTGCAAAACTCCGACTCGAATGGGATAAAAAACCATCAAAAACTGTATATACCATTGAGTTTGATGCAAAGGAACAGAAAATTCTGCCAGAGAAGAAATATTTTTACTTACATTAACAAAAGAGTGTACGAGGCTAAAATTTCAGATTAGCATTATGTTAATAAGTGTATTTACGTAGAAAGTATTTCATATGACGCTTAGAAACTTGCACTGTTCCTCAACAGCATTAATCTACGCCTTCTGTGAAAACATTGCGGTAATATCCCCAATAATTATGAAAATATGTTGGTAATTGTTTCCGGTGATAATGTAATTAAAAGCTTCAAACACATAGAATAGCAAAAATTCCGACTCCAATGGGAAATAAACCATCAAAAAATGTGTATACCATTGAGTTTGATGCATAGGAACAGAAAAATAAGCGAGAAAAGAAATATTTTTACTTATATTAACAAAAGAGTGTACGAGGCTAAAATTTCTGCATAAGATTCGAAAATATGTTGGTAATTGTTTCCGGTGACAATGTAATTAAAAGCTTCAAAATAAAAAAATTGCAAAAATCCGACTCGAATGGGATAAAAATCTTTCAAAAACTGTGTATACCATTGAGTTTCATGCAAAGGAACAGAAAAATCTGCGAGAGAAGAAATATTTTTACTTACATTGACAAAAGAGTGTACGAGGCTAAAATTTCAGATTAGCATTATGTAAATAAGTGCATTTACGGAGAAAATATTTCATATGATGCTTCGAAACTTGCACTGTTCTTCAACAGCATTATTCTACGCCTTCTGTAAAAACATGGAGGTAATATCCCTAATAAGTTTGAAAAAATGTTGGTAATTGTTTCCGGTGACAATGTAATTAAAAGCTTCAAATCAAAAAATTTCAAATATCCGATCCGAATGGGATAAAAAACCATCAAAAACTGGGTAAGCCATTGAGTTTGATTCAAAGAAACAGAAAATTCTGCGAGAGAAGAAATATTTTTACTTACATTAACAAAAGAGTGTACGAGGCTAAAATTTCAGATTAGCATTATGTTAATAAGTGCATTTACGGAGAAAGTATTTCATATGACGCTTCGAAACTTGCATTATTCCTCAACAGCATTAATCTACGCCTTCTGTGAAAACATTGCGGTAATATCCCCAATAATTATGAAAATATGTTGGTAATTGTTTCCGGTGATAATGTAATTAAAAGCTTCAAAATCATAAAATTGCAAAACTCCGACTCCAATGGGAAATAAACCATCAAAAAATGTGTATACCATTGAGTTTGATGCATGGGAACAGAAAAATAAGCGAGAAAAGAAATATTTTTACTTACATTAACAAAAAAGTTTACGAGGCTAAAATTTCTGCATAAGATTCGAAAATATGTTGGTAATTGTTTCCGGTGACAATGTAATTAAAAGCTTCAAAATCAAAAAATTGCAAAAATCCGACTCGAATGGGATAAAAATCTATCAAAAACTGTGTATACCATTAAGTTTCATGCAAAGGAACAGAAAATTCTGCGAGAGAAGAAATATTTTTACTTACATTAACAAAAGAGTGTACGAGGCTAAATTTCAGATTAGCATTATGTTAATAAGTGCATTTACGGTTAAAATATTTCATATGACGCTTCAAAACTTGCACTGTTCTTCAGCAGCATTATTTTACGCCTTCTGTAAAAACATGGAGGTAATAACCCTAATAAGTTTGATAAAAAGGGTGGTAATTGTTTCCGGTGACAATGTAATTAAAAGCTTCAAATCAAAAAATTTCCTATATCCGATCCGAATGGGATAAAAAACCATCAAAAACTGTGTAAGCCATTGAGTTTGATTCAAAGAAACAGAAAATTCTGCGAGAGAAGAAATATTTTTACTTACATTAACAAAAGAGTGTACGAGGCTAAAATTTCAGATTAGCATTATGTTAATAAGTGCATTTACGGAGAAAGTATTTCATATGACGCTTCGAAACTTGCATTATTCCTCAACAGCATTAGTCTACGCCTTCTGGGAAAACATGGAGGTAATAACCCGAAAATTCCGAAAATATGTTGGTAATTGTTTCCGGTGACAATGTAATTAAAAGCTTCAAAATAAAAAATTGCAAAAATCCGACTCGAATGGGATAAAAAACCATCAAAAACTGTGTATACCATTGAGTTTTATGCAAAGGAACAGAAAATTCTGCGAGAGAAGAAATATTTTTACTTACATTAACAAAAGAGTGTACGAGGCTAAAATTTCAGATTAGCATTATGTTAATAAGTGCATTTACGGAGAAAGTATTTCATATGACGCTTCGAAACTTGCACTGTTCCTCAACAGCATTAGTCTACGCCATCTGTGAAAACATGGAGGTAATATCCCCAAAAAGTCCGAAAATATGTTGGTAATTGTTTCCGGTGTCAATGTAATTAAAAGCTTCAAAATCAAAAAATTGCAAAACTCCGACTCCAATGGGAAATAAACCATCAAAAAATGTGTATACCATTGAGTTTGATGCATAGGAACAGAAAAATAAGCGAGAAAAGAAATATTTTTACTTACATTTTCAAAAGAGTGTACGAGGCTAAAATTTCTGCATAAGATTAGAAAATATGTTGGTAATTGTTTCCGGTGACAATGTAATCAAAAGCTTCAAAATCAAAAAATTGCAAAAATCCGACTCGAATGGGATAAAAAACCATCAAAAACTGTGAATACCATTGAGTTTAATGCAAAGGAACAGAAAATTCTGCGAGAGAAGAAATATTTTTACTTACATTAACAAAAGAGTGTACGAGGCTAAAATTTCAGATTAGCATTATGTTAATAAGTGCATTTACGGAGAAAATATTTCATATGACGCTTCGAAACTTGCACTATTCCTCGACAGCATTACTCTACGCCTTCTGTGAAAACATGGAAGTAATATCCCCAATAATTATGAAAATATGTTGGTAATTGGTTCTTGGTGACAATGTAATTAAAAGCTTTAAATCAAAAAATTTCAAATATCAGATCCGAATGGGATAAAAAACCATCAAAAACTGTGTAAGCCATTGAGTTTGATGGAAAGAAACAGAAAATTCTGCAAGAGAAGAAATATTTTTACTTACATTAACAAAAGAGTGTACGAGGGTAAAACTTCAGATTAGCATTATGTTAATAAGTGCATTTACGGAGAAAGTATTTCATATGACGCTTCGAAACATGCACTGTTCCTCAACAGCATTACTCTTTGCCTTCTGTGAAAACATGGAGGTAATAATCCCGAAAATTCCGAAAATATGTTGGTAATAGTTTCCGGTGACAATGTAATTGAAAGCTTCAAAATAAAAAATTGCAAAAATCCGACTCGAATGGGATAAAAAACCATCAAAAACTTTGTATACCATTGAGTTTTATGCAAAGGAACAGAAAATTCTGCGAGAGAAGAAATATTTTTACTTACATTAACAAAAGAGTGTACGAGGCTAAAATTTCAGATTAGCATTATGTTAATAAGTGCATTTACGGAGAAAGTATTTCATATGACGCTTCGAAACTTGCACTGTTCCTCAACAGCATTAGTCTACGCCATCTGTGAAAACATGGAGGTAATATCCCCAAAAAGTCCGAAAATATGTTGGTAATTGTTTCCGGTGTCAATGTAATTAAAAGCTTCAAAATCAAAAAATTGCAAAACTCCGACTCGAATGGGATAAAAAACCATCAAAAACTGTATATACCATTGAGTTTGATGCAAAGGAACAGAAAATTCTGCCAGAGAAGAAATATTTTTACTTACATTAACAAAAGAGTGTACGAGGCTAAAATTTCAGATTAGCATTATGTTAATAAGTGTATTTACATAGAAAGTATTTCATATGACGCTTAGAAACTTGCACTGTTCCTCAACAGCATTAATCTACGCCTTCTGTGAAAACATTGCGGTAATATCCCCAATAATTATGAAAATATGTTGGTAATTGTTTCCGGTGATAATGTAATTAAAAGCTTCAAAATCATAAAATTGCAAAACTCCGACTCCAATGGGAAATAAACCATCAAAAAATGTGTATACCATTGAGTTTGATGCATAGGAACAGAAAAATAAGCGAGAAAAGAAATATTTTTACTTACATTAACAAAAGAGTGTACGAGGCTAAAATTTCTGCATAAGATTCGAAAATATGTTGGTAATTGTATCCGGTGACAATGTAATTAAAAGCTTCAAAATAAAAAAATTGCAAAAATCCGACTCGAATGGGATAAAAATCTTTCAAAAACTGTGTATACCATTGAGTTTCATGCAAAGGAACAGAAAATTCTGCGAGAGAAGAAATATTTTTACTTACATTGACAAAAGAGTGTACGAGGCTAAAATTTCAGATTAGCATTATGTTAATAAGTGCATTTACGGAGAAAATATTTCATATCATGCTTCGAAACTTGCACTGTTCTTCAACAGACTTATTCTACGCCTTCTGTAAAAACATGGAGGTAAAATCCCTAATAAGTTTGAAAAAATGTTGGTAATTGTTTCCGGTGACAATGTAATTAAAAGCTTCAAATCAAAAAATTTCAAATATCCGATCCGAATGGGATAAAAAACCATCAAAAACTGGGTAAGCCATTGAGTTTGATTCAAAGAAACAGAAAATTCTGCGAGAGAAGAAATATTTTTACTTACATTAACAAAAGAGTGTACGAGGCTAAAATTTCAGATTAGCATTATGTTAATAAGTGCATTTACGGAGAAAGTATTTCATATGACGCTTCGAAACTTGCATTATTCCTCAACAGCATTAGTCTACGCCTTCTGAGAAAAAATGGAGGTAATAACCCGAAAATTCCGAAAATATGTTGGTAATTGTTTCCGGTGACAATGTAATTAAAAGCTTCAAAATAAAAAATTGCAAAAATCCGACTCGAATGGGATAAAAAACCATCAAAAACATTGTATACCATTGAGTTTGATGCAAAGAAACAGAAAATTTGTGCCAGAGAAGAATTATTTTTACTTACATTAACAAAGAGTGTACGAGGCTAAAATTTCAGATTAGCATTATGTTAATAAGTGCATCTACGGAGAAAGTATTTCATATGACGCTTCGAAACTTGCACTGTTCCTCAACAGCATTACTCTTCGCCTTCTGTGAAAACATGGAGGTAATAATCCCGAAAATTCTGAAAATATGTTGGTAATTGTTTCCGGTGACAATGTAATTAAAAGCTTCAAAATAAAAAATTGCAAAAATCCGACTCGAATGGGATATAAAACCATCAAAAACTGTGTATACCATTGAGTTTTATGCAAAGGAACAGAAAATTCTGCGAGAGAAGAAATATTTTTACTTACATTAACAAAAGAGTGTACGAGGCTAAAATTTCAGATTAGCATTATGTTAATAAGTGCATTTACGGAGAAAAAATTTCATATGACGCTTCGAAACTTGCACTATTCGTCCACAGCATTACTCTACGCCTTCTGTGAAAACATGGAAGTAATATCCCCAATAATTATGAAAATATGTTGGTAATTGGTTCCTGGTGACAATGTAATTAAAAGCTTTAAATCAAAAAATTTCAAATATCCGATCCGAATGGGATAAAAATTCATCAAAAACTGTGTAAGCCATTGAGTTTGATGCAAAGAAACAGAAAATTCTGCGAGAGAAGAAATATTTTTACTTACATTAACAAAAGAGTGTACGAGGCTAAAATTTCAGATGAGCATTATGTTAATAAGTGCATTTACGGAGAATATATTTCATATGACGCATCGAAACTTGCACTGTTCCTCAACAGCATTAGACTACGCCTTCTGTGAAAACATGGAGGTAATACCCCAATAATTATGAAAATATGTTGGTAATTGTTTCCGGTGACAATGTAGTTAAAATCTTCTAATCAAAAAATTTCAAATATCCAATCCGAATGGGATAAAAAACCTTCAAAAACTGTGAATGCCATTGAGTTTGATGCAAATAAACAGAAAATTCTGCGAGAGAAGAAATATTTTTACTTACATTAACAAAAGAGTGTACGAGGCTAAAATTTCAGATTAGCATTATGTTAATAAGTGCATTTACGGAGAAAGTATTTCATATGACGCTTCGAAACTTGCACTGTTCATCAACAGCATTAGTCTACGCCATCTGTGAAAACATGGAGGTAATATCCCCGAAAATTCCGAAAATATGTTGGTAATTGTTTCCGGTGTCAATGTAATTAAAAGCTTCAAAATCAAAAAATTGCAAAACTCCGACTCGAATGGGATAAAAAACCATTAAAAAACTGTATATACCATTGAGTTTGATGCAAAGGAACAGAACATTCTGCCAGAGAAGAAATATTTTTACTTACATTAACAAAAGAGTGTACGAGGCTAAAATTTCAGATTAGCATTATGTTAATAAGTGCATTTACGGAGAAAGTATTTCATATGACGCTTCGAAACTTGCACTGTTCCTCAACAGCATTAATCTACGCCTTCTGTGAAAACATTGCGGTAATATCCCCAATAATTTTGAAAATATGTTGGTAATTGTTTCCGGTGATAATGTAATTAAAAGCTTCAAAATCATAAAATTGCAAAACTCCGACTCCAATGGGAAATAAACCATCAAAAAATGTGTATACCATTGAGTTTGATGCATAGGAACAGAAAAATAAGCGAGAAAAGAAATATTTTTACTTACATTAACAAAAGAGTGTTCGAGGCTAAGATTTCTGCATAAGATTCGAAAATATGTTGGTAATTGTTTCCGGTGACAATGTAATTAAAAGCTTCAAAATCAAAAAATTGCAAAAATCCGACTCGAATGGGATAAAAATCTTTCAAAAACTGTGTATACCATTGAGTTTCATGCAAAGGAACAGAAAATTCTGCGAGAGAAGAAATATTTTTACTTACATTGACAAAAGAGTGTACGAGGCTAAAATTTCAGATTAGCATTATGTTAATAAGTGCATTTACGGAGAAAATATTTCATATGATGCTTCGAATTTTGCACTGTTCTTCAACAGCATTATTCTACGCCTTCTGTAAAAACATGGAGGTAATATCCCTAATAAGTTTGAAAAAATGTTGGTAATTGTTTCCGGTGACAATGTAATTAAAGCTTCAAATCAAAAAATTTCAAATATCCGATCCGAATGGGATAAAAAACCATTAAAAACTGGGTAAGCCATTGAGTTTGATTCAAAGAAACAGAAATTTCTGCGAGAGAAGAAATATTTTTACTTACATTAACAAAAGAGTGTACGAGGCTAAAATTTCACATTAGCATTATGCTAATAAGTGCATTTACGGAGAAAGTATTTCATATGACGCTTCGAAACTTGCATTATTCCTCAACAGCATTAGTCTACGCCTTCTGAGAAAAAATGGAGGTAATAACCCGAAAATTCCGAAAATATGTTGGTAATTGTTTCCGGTGACAATGTAATTAAAAGCTTCAAAATAAAAAATTGCAAAAATCCGACTCGAATGGGATAAAAAACCATCAAAAACATTGTATACCATTGAGTTTGATGCAAAGAAACAGAAAATTTGTGCCAGAGATGAATTATTTTTACTTACATTAACAAAGAGTGTACGAGGCTAAAATTTCAGATTAGCATTATGTTAATAAGTGCATTTACGGAGAAAGTATTTCATATGACGCTTCGAAACTTGCACTGTTACTCAACAGCATTACTCTTCGCCTTCTGTGAAAACATGGAGGTAATAATCCCGAAAATTCTGAAAATATGTTGGTTATTGTTTCCGGTGACAATGTAATTAAAAGCTTCAAAATAAAAAATTGCAAAAATCCGACTCGAATGGGATATAAAACCATCAAAAACTGTGTATACTATTGAGTTTTATGCAAAGGAACAGAAAATTCTGCGAGAGAAGAAATATTTTTACTTACATTAACAAAAGAGTGTACGAGGCTAAAATTTCAGATTAGCATTATGTTAATAAGTGCATTTACGGAGAATATATTTCATATGACGCTTCGAAACTTGCACTGTTCCTCAACAGCATTAGACTACGCCTTCTGTGAAAACATGGAGGTAATACCCCAATAATTACGAAAATATGTTGGTAATTGTTTCCGGTGACAATGTAGTTAAAATCTTCTAATCAAAAAATTGCAAATATCCAATCCGAATGGGATAAAAAACCATCAAAAACTGTGTATGCCATTGAGTTCGATGCAAATAAACAGAAAATTCTGCGAGAGAAGAAATATTTTTACTTACATTAACAAAAGAGTGTACGAGGCTAAAATTTCAGATTAGCATTATGTTAATAAGTGCATTTACGGAGAAAGTATTTCATATGACGCTTCGAAACTTGCACTGTTCATCAACAGCATTAGTCTACGCCATCTGTGAAAGCATGGAGGTAATATCCCCGAAAATTCCGAAAATATGTTGGTAATTGTTTCCGGTGTCAATGTAATTAAACGCTTCAAAATCAAAACATTGCAAAACTCCGACTCGAATGGGATAAAAAACCATCAAAAACTGTATATACCATTGAGTTTGATGCAAAGGAACAGAAAATTCTGCCAGAGAAGAAATATTTTTACTTACATTAACAAAAGAGTGTACGAGGCTAAAATTTCAGATTAGCATTATGTTAATAAGTGCATTTACGTAGAAAGTATTTCATATGACGATCCGAAACTTGCACTGTTCCTCAACAGCATTAATGTACGCCTTCTGTGAAAACATTGCGGTAATATCCCCAATTATTATGAAAATATGTTGGTAATTGTTTCCGGTGATAATGTAATTAAAAGCTTCAAAATCATAAAATTGCAAAACTCCGACTCCAATGGGAAATAAACCATCAAAAAATGTGTATACCATTGAGTTTGATGCATAGGAACAGAAAAATAAGCGAGAAAAGAAATATTTTTACTTACATTAACAAAAGAGTGTACGAGGCTAAAATTTCTGCATAAGATTCGAAAATATGTTGGTAATTGTTTCCGGTGACAATGTAATTAAAAGCTACAAAATCAAAAAATTGCAAAAATCCGACTCGAATGGGATAAAAATCTATCAAAAACTGTGTATACCATTGAGTTTCATGCAAAGGAACAGAAAATTCTGCGAGAGAAGAAATATTTTTACTTACATTAACAAAAGAGTGTACGAGGCTAAAATTTCAGATTAGCATTATGTTAATAAGTGCATTTACGGATAAAATATTTCATATGACGCTTCGAAACTTGCACTGTTCTTCAACAGCATTATTCTACGCCTTCTGTAAAAACATGGAGGTAATATCCCTAATAACTTTGAAAAAATGTTGGTAATTGTTTCCGGTGACAATGTAATTAAAAGCTTTAAATCAAAAAATTTCAAATATCCGATCCGAATGGGATAAAAAACCATCAAAAACTGTGTAAGCCATTGAGTTTGATTCAAAGAAACAGAAAATTCTGCGAGAGAAGAAATATTTTTACTTACATTAACAAAAGAGTGTACGAGGCTAAAATTTCAGATTAGCATTATGTTAATAAGTGCATTTACGGAGAAAGTATTTCATATGACGCTTCGAAACTTGCATTATTCCTCAAAAGCATTAGTCTACGCCTTCTGGGAAAACATGGAGGTAATAACCCGAAAATTCCGAAAATATGTTGGTAATTGTTTCCGGTGACAATGTAATTAAAAGCTTCAAAATAAAAAATTGCAAAAATCCGACTCGAATGGGATAAAAAACCATCAAAAACATTGTATACCATTAAGTTTGATGCAAAGGAACAGAAAATTTGTGCCAGAGAAGAATTATTTTTACTTAAATTAACAAAGAGTGTACGAGGCTAAAATTTCAGATTAGCATTATAATAATAATTGCATCTACGGAGAAAGTATTTCTATGACGCTTCGAAACATGCACTGTTCCTCAACAGCATTACTCTTCGCCTTCTGTGAAAACATGGAGGTAATAATCCCGAAAATTCCGAAAATATGTTGGTAATTGTTTCCGGTGTCAATGTAATTAAACGCTTCAAAATCAAAACATTGCAAAACTCCGACTCGAATGGGATAAAAAACCATCAAAAACTGTATATACCATTGAGTTTGATGCAAAGGAACAGAAAATTCTGCCAGAGAAGAAATATTTTTACTTACATTAACAAAAGAGTGTACGAGGCTAAAATTTCAGATTAGCATTATGTTAATAAGTGCATTTACGTAGAAAGTATTTCATATGACGATCCGAAACTTGCACTGTTCCTCAACAGCATTAATGTACGCCTTCTGTGAAAACATTGCGGTAATATCCCCAATTATTATGAAAATATGTTGGTAATTGTTTCCGGTGATAATGTAATTAAAAGCTTCAAAATCATAAAATTGCAAAACTCCGACTCCAATGGGAAATAAACCATCAAAAAATGTGTATACCATTGAGTTTGATGCATAGGAACAGAAAAATAAGCGAGAAAAGAAATATTTTTACTTACATTAACAAAAGAGTGTACGAGGCTAAAATTTCTGCATAAGATTCGAAAATATGTTGGTAATTGTTTCCGGTGACAATGTAATTAAAAGCTACAAAATCAAAAAATTGCAAAAATCCGACTCGAATGGGATAAAAATCTATCAAAAACTGTGTATACCATTGAGTTTCATGCAAAGGAACAGAAAATTCTGCGAGAGAAGAAATATTTTTACTTACATTAACAAAAGAGTGTACGAGGCTAAAATTTCAGATTAGCATTATGTTAATAAGTGCATTTACGGATAAAATATTTCATATGACGCTTCGAAACTTGCACTGTTCTTCAACAGCATTATTCTACGCCTTCTGTAAAAACATGGAGGTAATATCCCTAATAACTTTGAAAAAATGTTGGTAATTGTTTCCGGTGACAATGTAATTAAAAGCTTTAAATCAAAAAATTTCAAATATCCGATCCGAATGGGATAAAAAACCATCAAAAACTGTGTAAGCCATTGAGTTTGATTCAAAGAAACAGAAAATTCTGCGAGAGAAGAAATATTTTTACTTACATTAACAAAAGAGTGTACGAGGCTAAAATTTCAGATTAGCATTATGTTAATAAGTGCATTTACGGAGAAAGTATTTCATATGACGCTTCGAAACTTGCATTATTCCTCAAAAGCATTAGTCTACGCCTTCTGGGAAAACATGGAGGTAATAACCCGAAAATTCCGAAAATATGTTGGTAATTGTTTCCGGTGACAATGTAATTAAAAGCTTCAAAATAAAAAATTGCAAAAATCCGACTCGAATGGGATAAAAAACCATCAAAAACATTGTATACCATTAAGTTTGATGCAAAGGAACAGAAAATTTGTGCCAGAGAAGAATTATTTTTACTTAAATTAACAAAGAGTGTACGAGGCTAAAATTTCAGATTAGCATTATAATAATAATTGCATCTACGGAGAAAGTATTTCTATGACGCTTCGAAACATGCACTGTTCCTCAACAGCATTACTCTTCGCCTTCTGTGAAAACATGGAGGTAATAATCCCGAAAATTCCGAAAATATGTTGGTAATTGTTTCCGGTGACAATGTAATTAAAAGCTTCAAAATCAAAAAATTGCAAAAATCCGACTCGAATGGGATAAAAAACCATCACAAACTGTGTATACCATTGAGTTTTATGCAAAGGAACAGAAAATTCTGCGAGAGAAGAAATATTTTTACTTACATTAACAAAAGAGTGTACGAGGCTAAAATTTCAGATTAGCATTATGTTAATAAGTGCATTTACGGAGAAAATATTTCATATGACGCTTCGAAACTTGCACTATTCCTCGACAGCATTACTCTACGCCTTCTGTGAAAACATGGAAGTAATATCCCCAATAATTATGAAAATATGTTGGTAATTGGTTCCTGGTGACTATGTATTTAAAAGCTTTAAATCAAAAAATTTCAAATATCCGATCCGAATGGGATAAAAAACCATCAAAAACTGTGAAGGCCATTGAGTTTGATGCAAAGAAACAGAAAATTCTGCGAGAGAAGAAATATTTTTACTTACATTAACAAAAGAGTGTACGAGGGTAAAACTTCAGATTAGCATTATGTTAATAAGTGCATTTACGGAGAAAGTATTTCATATAACGCTTCGAAACATGCACTGTTCCTCAACAGCATTACTCTTCGCCTTCTGTGAAAACATGGAGGTATTAATCCCGAAAATTCCGAATATATTTGGTAATTTTTACGGTGACAATGTAAATTAAAGCTTCAAAATAAAAAATTTCAAAAATACGACTCGAATGGGATAAAAAACCATCACAAACTGTGTATACCATTGAGTTTTATGCAAAGGAACAGAAAATTCTGCGAGAGAAGAAATATTTTTACTTACATTAACAAAAGAGTGTACGAGGCTAAAATTTCAGATTAGCATTATGTTAATAAGTGCATTTACGGAGAAAGTATTTCATATGACGCTTCGAAACTTGCACTGTTCCTCATGAGCATTACTCTAAGCCTTCTGTGAAAACATGGAGGTAATACCCCAATAATTATGAAAATATGTTGGTAATTGTTTCCGGTGACAATGTAGTTAAAAATTTCAAATCAATAAAAATTTCAAATATCCAATCCGAATGGGATAAAAAACCATCAAAAACTGTGTATGCCATTGAGTGTGATGCAAATAAACAGAAAATTCTGCGAGAGAAGAAATATTTTTACTTACATTAACAAAAGAGTGTACGAGGATAAAATTTTAGATTAGCATTATGTTAATAAGTGCATTTACGGAGAAAGTATTTCATATGACGCTTCGAAACTTGCACTGTTCTTCAAACAGCATTAGTCTACGCCATCTGTGAAAACATGGAGGTAATATCCCCAAAAAGTCCGAAAATATGTTGGTAATTGTTTCCGGTGATAATGTAATTAAAAGCTTCAAAATAAAAAATTGCATAACTCCGACTCGAATGGGATAAAAAACCATCAAAAACTGTATATACCATTGAGTTTGATGCAAAGGAACAGAAAATTCTGCCAGAGAAGAAATATTTATACTTACATTAACAAAAGAGTGTACGAGGCTAAAATTTCAGATTAGCATTATGTTAATAAGTGTATTTACGTAGAAAGTATTTCATATGACGCTACGAAACTTGCACTGTTCCTCAACAGCATTAATCTACGCCTTATGTGAAAACATTGCGGTAATATCCCCAATAATTATGAAAATATGTTGGTAATTGTTTCCGGTGATAATGTAATTAAAAGCTTCAAAATCATAAAATTGCAAAACTCCGACTCCAATGGGAAATAAACCATCTAAAAATGTGTATACCATTGAGTTTGATGCATAGGAACAGAAAAATAAGCGAGAAAAGAAATATTTTTACTTACATTAACAAAAGAGTGTACGAGGCTAAAATTTCTGCATAAGATTCGAAAAAATGTTGGTAATTGTTTCCGGTGACAATGTAATTAAAAGCTTCAAAATAAAAAAATTGCAAAAATCCGACTCGAATGGGATAAAAATCTATCAAAAACTGTGTATACCATTGAGTTTCATACAAAGGAACAGAAAATTCTGCGAGAGAAGAAATATTTTTACTTACATTAACAAAAGAGTGTACGAGGCTAAAATTTCAGATTAGCATTATGTTAATAAGTGCATTTACGGATAAAATATTTCATATGACGCTTCGAAACTTGCACTGTTCCTCAACAGCATTAGACTACGCCTTCTGTGAAAACATGGAGGTAATACCCCAATAATTATGAAAATATGTTGGTAATTGTTTCCGGTGACAATGTAGTTAAAATCTTCTAATCAAAAAATTTCAAATATCCAATCCGAATGGGATAAAAAACCTTCAAAAACTGTGAATGCCATTGAGTTTGATGCAAATAAACAGAAAATTCTGCGAGAGAAGAAATATTTTTACTTACATTAACAAAAGAGTGTACGAGGCTAAAATTTCAGATTAGCATTATGTTAATAAGTGCATTTACGGAGAAAGTATTTCATATGACGCTTCGAAACTTGCACTGTTCATCAACAGCATTAGTCTACGGCATCTGTTAAAACATGGAGGTAATATCCCCGAAAATTCCGAAAATATGTTGGTAATTGTTTCCGGTGTCAATGTAATTAAAAGCTTCAAAATCAAAAAATTGCAAAACTCCGACTCGAATGGGATAAAAAACCATTAAAAAACTGTATATACCATTGAGTTTGATGCAAAGGAACAGAACATTCTGCCAGAGAAGAAATATTTTTACTTACATTAACAAAAGAGTGTACGAGGCTAAAATTTCAGATTAGCATTATGTTAATAAGTGTATTTACGGAGAAAGTATTTCATATGACGCTTCGAAACTTGCACAGTTCCTCAACAGCATTAATCTACGCCTTCTGTGAAAACATTGCGGTAATATCCCCAATAATTTTGAAAATATGTTGGTAATTGTTTCCGGTGATAATGTAATTAAAAGCTTCAAAATCATAAAATTGCAAAACTCCGACTCCAATGGGAAATAAACCATCAAAAAATGTGTATACCATTGAGTTTGATGCATAGGAACAGAAAAATAAGCGAGAAAAGAAATATTTTTACTTACATTAACAAAAGAGTGTACGAGGCTAAGATTTCTGCATAAGATTCGAAAATATGTTGGTAATAGTTTCCGGTGACAATGTAATTAAAAGCTTCAAAATAAAAAAATTGCAAAAATCCGACTCGAATGGGATAAAAATCTTTCAAAAACTGTGTATACCATTGAGTTTCATGCAAAGGAACAGAAAATTCTGCGAGAGAAGAAATATTTTTACTTACATTGACAAAAGAGTGTACGAGGCTAAAATTTCAGATTAGCATTATGTTAATAAGTGCATTTACGGAGAAAATATTTCATATGATGCTTCGAATTTTGCACTGTTCTTCAACAGCATTATTCTACGCCTTCTGTAAAAACATGGAGGTAATATCCCTAATAAGTTTGAAAAAATGTTGGTAATTGTTTCCGGTGACAATGTAATTAAAAGCTTCAAATCAAAAAATTTCAAATATCCGATCCGAATGGGATAAAAAACCATTAAAAACTGGGTAAGCCATTGAGTTTGATTCAAAGAAACAGAAATTTCTGCGAGAGAAGAAATATTTTTACTTACATTAACAAAAGAGTGTACGAGGCTAAAATTTCAGATTAGCATTATGTTAATAAGTGCATTTACGGAGAAAGTATTTCATATGACGCTTCGAAACTTGCATTATTCCTCAACAGCATTAGTCTACGCCTTCTGAGAAAAAATGGAGGTAATAACCCGAAAATTCCGAAAATATGTTGGTAATTGTTTCCGGTGACAATGTAATTAAAAGCTTCAAAATAAAAAATTGCAAAAATCCGACTCGAATGGGATATAAAACCATCAAAAACTGTGTATACCATTGAGTTTGATGCAAAGAAACAGAAAATTTGTGCCAGAGATGAATTATTTTTACTTACATTAACAAAGAGTGTACGAGGCTAAAATTTCAGATTAGCATTATGTTAATAAGTGCATTTACGGAGAAACTATTTCATATGACGCTTCGAAACTTGCACTGTTACTCAACAGCATTACTCTTCGCCTTCTGTGAAAACATGGAGGTAATAATCCCGAAAATTCTGAAAATATGTTGGTAATTGTTTCCGGTGACAATGTAATTAAAAGCTTCAAAATAAAAAATTGCAAAAATCCGACTCGAATGGGATATAAAACCATCAAAAACTGTGTATACCATTGAGTTTTATGCAAAGGAACAGAAAATTCTGCGAGATAAGAAATATTTTTACTTACATTAACAAAAGAGTGTACGAGGCTAAAATTTCAGATTAGCATTATGTTAATAAGTGCATTTACGGAGAATATATTTCATATGACGCTTCGAAACATGCACTGTTCCTCAACAGCATTAGACTACGCCTTCTGTGAAACATGGAGGTAATACCCCAATAATTACGAAAATATGTTGGTAATTGTTTCCGGTGACAATGTAGTTAAAATCTTCTAATCAAAAAATTGCAAATATCCAATCCGAATGGGATAAAAAACCATCAAAAACTGTGTATGCCATTGAGTTTGATGCAAATAAACAGAAAATTCTGCGAGAGAAGAAATATTTTTACTTACATTAACAAAAGAGTGTACGAGGCTAAAATTTCAGATTAGCATTATGTTAATAAGTGCATTTACGGAGAAAGTATTTCATATGACGCTTCGAAACTTGCACTGTTCATCAACAGCATTAGTCTACGCCATCTGTGAAAACATGGAGGTAATATCCCCGAAAATTCCGAAAATATGTTGGTAATTGTTTCCGGTGTCAATGTAATTAAAAGCTTCAAAATCAAAACATTGCAAAACTCCGACTCGAATGGGATAAAAAACCATCAAAAACTGTATATACCATTGAGTTTGATGCAAAGGAACAGAAAATTCTGCCAGAGAAGAAATATTTTTACTTACATTAACAAAAGAGTGTACGAGGCTAAAATTTCAGATTAGCATTATGTTAATAAGTGCATTTACGTAGAAAGTATTTCATATGACGATCCGAAACTTGCACTGTTCCTCAACAGCATTAATGTACGCCTTCTGTGAAAACATTGCGGTAATATCCCCAATTATTATGAAAATATGTTGGTAATTGTTTCCGGTGATAATGTAATTAAAAGCTTCAAAATCATATAATGGCAAAACTCCGACTCCAATGGGAAATAAACCATCAAAAAATGTGTATACCATTGAGTTTGATGCATAGGAACAGAAAAATAAGCGAGAAAAGAAATATTTTTACTTACATTAACAAAAGAGTGTACGAGGCTAAAATTTCTGCATAAGATTCGAAAATATGTTGGTAATTGTTTCCGGTGACAATGTAATTAAAAGCTACAAAATCAAAAAATTGCAAAAATCCGACTCGAATGGGATAAAAATCTATCAAAAACTGTGTATACCATTAAGTTTCATGCAAAGGAACAGAAAATTCTGCGAGAGAAGAAATATTTTTACTTACATTAACAAAAGAGTGTACGAGGCTAAAATTTCAGATTAGCATTATGTTAATAAGTGCATTTACGGATAAAATATTTCATATGACGCTTCGAAACTTGCACTGTTCTTCAACAGCATTATTCTACGCCTTCTGTAAAAACATGGAGGTAATATCCCTAATAACTTTGAAAAAATGTTGGTAATTGTTTCCGGTGACAATGTAATTAAAAGCTTTAAATCAAAAAATTTCAAATATCCGATCCGAATGGGATAAAAAACCATCAAAAACTGTGTAAGCCATTGAGTTTGATTCAAAGAAACAGAAAATTCTGCGAGAGAAGAAATATTTTTACTTACATTAACAAAAGAGTGTACGAGGCTAAAATTTCAGATTAGCATTATGTTAATAAGTGCATTTACGGAGAAAGTATTTCATATGACGCTTCGAAACTTGCATTATTCCTCAACAGCATTAGTCTACGCCTTCTAAGAAAACATGGAGGTAATAACCCGAAAATTCCGAAAATATGTTGGTAATTGTTTCCGGTGACAATGTAATTAAAAGCCTCAAAATAAAAAATTGCAAAAATCCGACTCGAATGGGATAAAAAACCATCAAAAACATTGTATACCATTGAGTTTGATGCAAAGGAACAGAAA
The DNA here is from genome assembly GCA_963573305.1 of Pyrrhosoma nymphula. Classification (NCBI taxonomy): domain Eukaryota; kingdom Metazoa; phylum Arthropoda; class Insecta; order Odonata; family Coenagrionidae; genus Pyrrhosoma; species Pyrrhosoma nymphula. The sequence goes on from OY754334.1 coordinate 75,039, forward strand.
ATTTGTGCCAGAGAAGAATTATTTTTACTTAAATTAACAAAGAGTGTACGAGGCTAAAATTTCAGATTAGCATTATAATAATAAGTGCATCTACGGAGAAAGTATTTCTATGACGCTTCGAAACATGCACTGTTCCTCAACAGCATTACTCTTCGCCTTCTGTGAAAACATGGAGGTAATAATCCCGAAAATTCCGAAAATATGTTGGTAAATGTTTCCGGTGACAATGTAATTAAAAGCTTCAAAATCAAAAAATTGCAAAAATCCGACTCGAATGTGATAAAAAACCATCACAAACTGTGTATACCATTGAGTTTTATGCAAAGGAACAGAAAATTCTGCGAGAGAAGAAATATTTTTACTTACATTAACAAAAGAGTGTACGAGGCTAAAATTTCAGATTAGCATTATGTTAATAAGTGCATTTACGGAGAAAATATTTCATATGACGCTTCGAAACTTGCACTATTCCTCGACAGCATTACTCTACGCCTTCTGTGAAAACATGGAAGTAATATCGCCAATAATTATGAAAATATGTTGGTAATTGGTTCCTGGTGACTATGTATTTAAAAGCTTTAAATCAAAAAATTTCAAATATCCGATCCGAATGGGATAAAAAACCATCAAAAACTGTGTAAGCCATTGAGTTTGATGCAAAGAAACAGAAAATTCTGCGAGAGAAGAAATATTTTTACTTACATTAACAAAAGAGTGTACGAGGGTAAAACTTCAGATTAGCATTATGTTAATAAGTGCATTTACGGAGAAAGTATTTCATATAACGCTTCGAAACATGCACTGTTCCTCAACAGCATTACTCTTCGCCTTCTGTGAAAACATGGAGGTATTAATCCCGAAAATTCCGAATATATTTGGTAATATTTACGGTGACAATGTAAATTAAAGCTTCAAAATAAAAAATTTCAAAAATACGACTCGAATGGGATAAAAAACCATCACAAACTGTGTATACCATTGAGTTTTATGCAAAGGAACAGAAAATTCTGCGAGAGAAGAAATATTTTTACTTACATTAACAAAAGAGTGTACGAGGCTAAAATTTCAGATTAGCATTATGTTAATAAGTGCATTTACGGAGAAAGTATTTCATATGACGCTTCGAAACTTGCACTGTTCCTCATGAGCATTACTCTAAGCCTTCTGTGAAAACATGGAGGTAATACCCCAATAATTATGAAAATATGTTGGTAATTGTTTCCGGTGACAATGTAGTTAAAAGTTTCAAATCAATAAAAATTTCAAATATCCAATCCGAATGGGATAAAAAACCATCAAAAACTGTGTATGCCATTGAGTGTGATGCAAATAAACAGAAAATTCTGCGAGAGAAGAAATATTTTTACTTACATTAACAAAAGAGTGTACGAGGATAAAATTTTAGATTAGCATTATGTTAATAAGTGCATTTACGGAGAAAGTATTTCATATGACGCTTCGAAACTTGCACTGTTCTTCAAACAGCATTAGTCTACGCCATCTGTGAAAACATGGAGGTAATATCCCCAAAAAGTCCGAAAATATGTTGGTAATTGTTTCCGGTGTCAATGTAATTAAAAGCTTCAAAATCAAAAAATTGCATAACTCCGACTCGAATGGGATAAAAAACCATCAAAAACTGTATATACCATTGAGTTTGATGCAAAGGAACAGAAAATTCTGCCAGAGAAGAAATATTTTTACTTACATTAACAAAAGAGTGTACGAGACTAAAATTTCAGATTAGCATTATGTTAATAAGTGTATTTACGTAGAAAGTATTTCATATGACGCTACGAAACTTGCACTGTTCCTCAACAGCATTAATCTACGCCTTATGTGAAAACATTGCGGTAATATCCCCAATAATTATGAAAATATGTTGGTAATTGTTTCCGGTGATAATGTAATTAAAAGCTTCAAAATCATAAAATTGCAAAACTCCGACTCCAATGGGAAATAAACCATCTAAAAATGTGTATACCATTGAGTTTGATGCATAGGAACAGAAAAATAAGCGAGAAAAGAAATATTTTTACTTACATTAACAAAAGAGTGTACGAGGCTAAAATTTCTGCATAAGATTCGAAAATATGTTGGTAATTGTTTCCGGTGACAATGTAATTAAAAGCTTCAAAATAAAAAAATTGCAAAAATCCGACTCGAATGGGATAAAAATCTATCAAAAACTGTGTATACCATTGAGTTTCATGCAAAGGAACAGAAAATTCTGCGAGAGAAGAAATATTTTTACTTACATTAACAAAAGAGTGTACGAGGCTAAAATTTCAGATTAGCATTATGTTAATAAGTGCATTTACGGATAAAATATTTCATATGACGCTTCGAAACTTGCACTGTTCTTCAACAGCATTATTCTACGCCTTCTGTAAAAACATGGAGGTAATATCCCTAATAACTTTGAAAAAATGTTGGTAATTGTTTCCGGTGACAATGTAATTAAAAGCTTCAAATCAAAAAATTTCAAATATCCGATCCGAATGGGATAAAAAACCATCAAAAACTGTGTAAGCCATTGAGTTTGATTCAAAGAAACAGAAAATTCTGCGAGAGAAGAAATATTTTTACTTACATTAACAAAAGAGTGTAAGAGGCTAAAATTTCAGATTAGCATTATGTTAATAAGTGCATTTACGGAGAAAGTATTTCATATGACGCTTCGAAACTTGCATTATTCCTCAACAGCATTAGTCTACGCCTTCTGGGAAAACATGGAGGTAATAACCCGAAAATTCCGAAAATATGTTGGTAATTGTTTCCGGTGACAATGTAATTAAAAGCTTCAAAATAAAAAATTGCAAAAATCCGACTCGAATGGGATAAAAAACCATCAAAAACATTGTATACCATTGAGTTTGATGCAAAGGAACAGAAAATTTGTGCCAGAGAAGAATTATTTTTACTTACATTAACAAAGAGTGTACGAGGCTAAAATTTCAGATTAGCATTATAATAATAAGTGCATCTACGGAGAAAGTATTTCTATGACGCTTCGAAACATGCACTGTTCCTCAACAGCATTACTCTTCGCCTTCTGTGAAAACATGGAGGTAATAATCCCGAAAATTCCGAAAATATGTTGGTAATTGTTTCCGGTGACAATGTAATTAAAAGCTTCAAAATCAAAAAATTGCAAAAATCCGACTCGAATGGGATAAAAAACCATCAATAACTGTGTATACCATTGAGTTTTATGCAAAGGAACAGAAAATTCTGCGAGAGAAGAAATATTTTTACTTACATTAACAAAAGAGTGTACGAGGCTAAAATTTCAGATTAGCATTATGTTAATAAGTGCATTTACGGAGAAAATATTTCATATGACGCTTCGAAACTTGCTCTATTCCTCGACAGCATTACTCTTCGCCTTCTGTGAAAACATGGAGGTAATATCCCCAATAATTATGAAAATATGTTGGTAATTGGTTCCTGGTGACTATGTATTTAAAAGCTTTAAATCAAAAAATTTCAAATATCCGATCCGAATGGGATAAAAAACCATCAAAAACTGTGTAAGCCATTGAGTTTGATGCAAAGAAACAGAAAATTCTGCGAGAGAAGAAATATTTTTACTTACATTAACAAAAGAGTGTACGAGGGTAAAACTTCAGATTAGCATTATGTTAATAAGTGCATTTACGGAGAAAGTATTTCATATAACGCTTCGAAACATGCACTGTTCCTCAACAGCATTACTCTTCGCCTTCTGTGAAAACATGGAGGTATTAATCCCGAAAATTCCGAATATATTTGGTAATTTTTACGGTGACAATGTAAATTAAAGCTTCAAAATAAAAAATTTCAAAAATACGACTCGAATGGGATAAAAAACCATCTAAATATGTGTATACCATTGAGTTTGATGCATAGGAACAGAAAAATAAGCGAGAAAAGAAATATTTTTACTTACATTAACAAAAGAGTGTACGAGGCTAAAATTTCTGCATAAGATTCGAAAATATGTTGGTAATTGTTTCCGGTGACAATGTAATTAAAAGCTTCAAAATAAAAAAATTGCAAAAATCCGACTCGAATGGGATAAAAATCTATCAAAAACTGTGTATACCATTGAGTTTCATGCAAAGGAACAGAAAATTCTGCGAGAGAAGAAATATTTTTACTTACATTGACAAAAGAGTGTACGAGGCTAAAATTTCAGATTAGCATTATGTTAATAAGTGCATTTACGGAAAAAATATTTCATATGATGCTTCGAAACTTGCACTGTTCTTCAACAGCATTATTCTACGCCTTCTGTAAAAACATGGAGGTCATATCCCTAATAAGTTTGAAAAAATGTTGGTAATTGTTTCCGGTGACAATGTAATTAAAAGCTTCAAATCAAAAAATTTCAAATATCCGATCCGAATGGGATAAAAAACCATCAAAAACTGTGTAAGCCATTGAGTTTGATTCAAAGAAACAGAAAATTCTGCGAGAGAAGAAATATTTTTACTTACATTAACAAAAGAGTGTACGAGGCTAAAATTTCAGATTAGCATTATGTTAATAAGTGCATTTACGGAGAAAGTATTTCATATGACGCTTCGAAACTTGCATTATTCCTCAACAGCATTAGTCTACGCCTTCTGGGAAAAAATGGAGGTAATAAGCCGAAAATTCCGAAAATATGTTGGTAATTGTTTCCGGTGACAATGTAATTAAAAGCTTCAAAATAAAAAATTGCAAAAATCCGACTCGAATGGGATAAAAAACCATCAAAAACATTGTATACCATTGAGTTTAATGCAAAGGAACAGAAAATTTGTGCAAGAGAAGAATTATTTTTACTTACATTAACAAAGAGTGTACGAGGCTAAAATTTCAGATTAGCATTATGTTAATAAGTGCAACTACGGAGAAAGTATTTCATATGACGCTTCGAAACTTGCACTGTTCCTCAACAGCATTAGTCTACGCCATCTGTGAAAACATGGAGGTAATATCCCCGAAAATTCCGAAAATATGTTGGTAATTGTTTCCGGTGTCAATGTAATTAAAAGCTTCAAAATCAAAAAATTGCCAAACTCCGACTCGAATGGGATAAAAAACCATCAAAAACTGTATATACCATTGAGTTTGATGCAAAGGAACAGAAAATTCTGCCAGAGAAGAAATATTTTTACTTACATTAACAAAAGAGTGTACGAGGCTAAATTTTCAGATTAGCATTATGTTAATAAGTTCATTTACGGAGAAAGTATTTCATATGACGCTTCGAAACTTGCACTGTTCCTCATCAGCATTAATCTACGCCTTCTGTGAAAACATTGCGGTAATATCCCCAATAATTATGAAAATATGTTGGTAATTGTTTCCGGTGATAATGTAATTAAAAGCTTCAAAATCATAAAATTGCAAAACTCCGACTCCAAAGGGAAATAAACCATCAAAAAATGTGTATACCATTGAGTTTGATGCATAGGAACAGAAAAATAAGCGAGAAAAGAAATATTTTTACTTACATTAACAAAAGAGTGTACGAGGCTAAAATTTCTGCATAAGATTCGAAAATATGTTGGTAATTGTTTCCGGTGACAATGTAATTAAAAGCTTCAAAATCAAAAAAATGCAAAATTCCGACTCGAATGGCATAAAAAACCATCAAAAACTGTGTATACCATTAGTTTGATGCAAAGTAACAGAAAATTCTGCGAGAGAAGAAATATTTTTACTTACATTAACAAAAGAGTGTACGAGGCAAAAATTTCAGATTAGCATTATGTTAATAAGTGCATTTACGGAGAAAGTATTTCATATGACGCTTCGAAACTTGCACTGTTCTTCAACAGCATTACTCTACGCCTTCTGTGAAAACATGGAGGTAATATCCTTAATAAGTATGAAAATATATTGGTATTTGTTTCCGGTGACAATGTAATTAATAGCTTCAAAATCAAAAAATTGCAAAAAGCCGACTCGAATGGGATAAAAAACCATCAAAAACTGTATATACCATTGAGTTTGATGCAAAGGAACAGGAAATTCTGCCAGAGAAGAAATATTTTTACTTACATTAGCAAAAGAGTGTACGAGGCTAAAATTTCAGATTAGCATTATGTTAATAAGTGCATTTATGGAAAAAGTATTTCATATAACGCGTCGATACTTCCACTGAACCTCAAAAGCAATATTCTACGCCTTCTCTGAACATTTGAAGGTGATATCTGCATAACTGTCGAAGATATGGGTGTAAATGTCTATGGTGACTAAATTAGAAAAAGGCTTTTAAATGAAAGAAATGGTATCCATGGATACTTGAGATTGAACGGAGCATGGCGAAGGGAACTTATTTTTTGGATAGGCATAGCTGGAATAAGTGCTGTTACGGACTAAGTACTCAAGGTTTAGTCGTGTAATTTGATGTGCAGGAACAAGGTATATTTCTTAACCTACCCTGAAAGAATGGCGGTTATATCTGCATAAGATTCGAAAACATGTTGGTAATTGTTTCCGGTGTCAATGTAATTAAAAGCTTCAAAATCAAAAAATTGCAAAACTCCGACTCGAATGGGATAGAAAACCATCAAAAACTGTAAATACCATTGAGTTTGATGCAAAGGAACAGAAAATTCTGCCAGAGAAGAAATATTTTTACTTACATTAACAAAAGAGTGTACGAGGCTAAAATTTCAAATTAGCATTATGTTAATAAGTGCATTTATGGAAAACGTATTTCATATAACGCGTCGATACTTGCAATGAACCTCAAAAGCAATACTCTACGCCTAATCTGAAAATTTAAAGGTGATATCCGCATAACTGTCCAAGATATGGGTGTAAATGTCTACGGTGACTAAATTAGCAAAGGGCTTCCAAATGAAAGAAATGGTATCCATGGATACTTGAGATTGAACGGAGGATGGCGAAGGGAACTAATTTTTTGGATAGGCATGGAGGTAATATCCGCATAACTATCAAAGATATGGGTGTAAATGCCTACGGTGACTAAATTAGAAAAAGGCTTTTAAATGAATGAAATGGTATCCATGGTTACTTGAGATTGAACAGAGGATGTCGAAGGGAACTTTTTTTTTGGATAGGCATAACTGGAATAAGTGCTGTTACAGACTAGGTACTCAACGTTTAGTCGTGTAATTTGATGTGCAGGAACAAGGTATATTTCTTAACCTACCCTGAAAGAATGGCGGTTATATCTGCATAAGATTCGAAAATATGTTGGTAATTGTTTCCGGTGACAATGTAATTAAAAGCTTCAAAATAAAAAAATTGCAAAAATCCGACTCGAATGGGATAAAAAATCATCAATAAAATTTGTTTATCATTATGTTTGATGCAAAGGAACAGAAAATTCTGCGAGAGAAGAAATATTTTTAATTACATTAACAAAAGAGTGCACGAGGCTAAAATTTCAGATTAGCATTATGTTAATAAGTGCATTTACGGAGAAAGTATTTCATATGACGCTTCGAAACTTGCACTGTTCTTCAACAGCATTACTCTACGCCTTCTGTGAAAACATGGAGGTAATATCCCTAATTAGTATGAAAATATGTTGGTATTTGTTTCCGGTGACAATGTAATTAACAGCTTAAAAATCAAAAAATTGCAAAAATCCGACTCGAATGGGATAAAAAACCATCAAAAACTGTAAATACCATGGAGTTTGATGCAAAGGAACAGGAAATTCTGCCAGAGAAGAAATATTTTTACTTACATTAGCAAAAGAGTGTACGAGGCTAAAATTTCAGATTAGCCTTATGTTAATAAGTGCATTTATGGAAAAGGTATTTCATATAACGCGTCGATACTTCCACTGACCCTCAAAAGCAATATTCTACGCCTTCGCAGAACATTTGAAGGTGATATCTGCATAAATAGCGAAGATATGGGTGTAAATGTCTATGGTGACTAAATTAGAAAAAGGCTTTTAAATGAAAGAAATGGTATCCATGGATACTTGAGATTGAACGGAGGATGGCGAAGGGAACTAATTTTTTGGATAGGCATGGAAGTAATATCCGCATAACTATCGAAGATATGGGTGTAAATGCCTACGGTGACTAAATAAGAAAAAGGCTTTTAAATGAAAGAAATGGTATCCATGGTTACTTGAGATTGAACAGAGGATGTCGAAGGGAACTTATTTTTTGGATAGGCATAACTGGAATAAGTGCTGTTACAGACTAAGTTCTCAACGTTAAGTCGTTTAATTTGATGTGCAGGAACAAGGTATGTTTCTTAACCTACCCTGAAAGAATGGCGGTTTTATCTGCATAAGATTCGAAAATATGTTGGTAATTGTTTCCGGTGACAATGTAATTAAAAGCTTCAAAATCAAAAAATTGTAAAAACTCCGACTCGAATGGGATAAAAAACCATCAAAAACTGTATATACCATTGAGTTTGATGCAAAGGAACAGAAAATTCTGCCAGAGAAGAAATATTTTTACTTACATTAACAAAAGAGTGTACGAGGCTAAAATTTCAGATTAGCATTATGTTAATAAGTGCGTTTAAGGAGAAAGTATTTCATATGACGCTTCGAAACTTGCACTGTTCCTCAACAGCATTAATCTACGGCTTCTGTGAAAACATTGCGGTAATATATCCAATAATTATGAAAATATGTTGGTAATTGTTTCCGGTGACAATGTAATTAAAAGCTTCAAAATCAAAAAATTGCAAAACTCCGACTCCAATGGGAAATAAACCATCAAAAAATGTGTATACCATTGAGTTTGATGCATAGGAACAGAAAAATAAGCGAGAAAAGAAATATTTTTACTTACATTAACAAAAGAGTGTACGAGGCAAAAATTTCAGATTAGCATTATGTTAATAAGTGCATTTATGGAAAACGTATTTCATATAACGCGTCGATACTTGCAATGAACCTCAAAAGCAATACTCTACGCCTTCTCTGAAAATTTGAAGGTGATATCCGAATAACTGTCCAAGATATGGGTGTAAATGTCTACGGTGACTAAATTAGCAAAGGGCTTCCAAATGAAAGAAATGGTATCCATGGATACTTGAGATTGAACGGAGGATGGCGAAGGGAACTAATTTTTTGGATAGGCATGGAGGTAATATCCGCAGAACTATCGAAGATATAGGTGTGAATGCCTACGGTAACTAAATTAGAAAAAGGCTTTTAAATGAAAGAAATGGTATCCATGGTTACTTGAGATTGAACGGAGGATGTCGAAGGGAACTAATTTTTTGGATAGGCATGGAGGTAATATCCGCAGAACTATCGAAGATATAGGTGTGAATGCCTACGGTAACAAAATTAGAAAAAGGCTTTTAAATGAAAGAAATGGTATCCATGGTTACTTGAGATTGAACAGAGGATGTCGAAGGGAACTTATTTTTTGGATAGGCATAACTGGAATAAGTGCTGTTACGGACTAAGTACTCAAGGTTTAGTCGTGTAATTTGATGTGCAGGAACAAGGTATATTTCTTAACCTACCCTGAAAGAATGGCGGTTATTTCTGCATAAGATTCGAAAATATGTTGGTAATTGTTTCCGGTGATAATGTAATTAAAAGCTTCAAAATCAAAAAATTGCAAACATCCGACTCGAATGGGATAAAAAATCATCAAAAAAATTTGTTAACCATTATGTTTGATGAAAAGGAACAGACAATTCTGCGAGAGAAGAAATATTTTTACTTATATTAACAAAAGAGTGTACGAGGCTAAAACTTCAGATAAGCATTAAGTTAATAAGTGCATTTACGGAGAAAGTATTTCATATGACGCTTCGAAACTTGCACTGTTCCTCATAAGCATTACTCTACGCCTTCTGTGAAAACATGGAGGTAATATCCCCGAAAATTCCGAATATATGTTGGTAATTGCTTCCGGTGACAATGTAATTAAAAGCTTCAAAATCAAAAAATTGCAAAAATCCGACTCGAATGGGATGAAAAAACATCACAAACAATATATACCATTGAGTTTGATGCAAAGGAACAGAAAAATAAGCGAGAGAAGAAATATTTTTACTTACATTAACAAAAGAGTGTACGAGGCTAAAATTTCAGATTAGCATTATGTTAATAAGTGCATTTACGGAGAAAGTATTTCATATGACGCTTCGAAACTTGCACTGTTCTTCAACAGCATTACTCTACGCCTTCTGTGAAAATATGGAGGTAATATCCCTAATAAGTATGAAAATATGTTGGTATTTGTTTCCGGTGACAATGTAATTAAAAGATTCAAAATCAAAAAATTGCAAAAATCCGACTCGAATGGGATAAAAAACCATCAAAAACTGTATATACCATTGAGTTTGATGCAAAGGAACAGGAAATTCTGCCAGAGAAGAAATATTTTTACTTACATTAGCAAAAGAGTGTACAAGGCTAAAATTTCAGATTAGCATTATGGTAATAAGTGCATTTACGGAGAAAGTATTTCAAATGACGCTTCGAAACTTGCACTGTTCCTCATGAGCATTACTCTAAGCCTTTTGTGAAAACATGGAGGTAATATCCCCAATAATTATGAAAATATGTTGGTAATTGTTTCCGGTGACAATGTAATTAAAAGCTTCAAAATCAAAAAATTGCAAAAATCCGACTCGAATGGGATAAAAAACCATCAAAAACTGTGTATACCATTAAGTTTGATGCAAAGGTACAGAAAATTCTGCGAGAGAAGAAATATTTTTACTTACATTAACAAAAGAGTGCACGAGGCTAAAATTTCAGATAAGCATTATGTTAATAAGTGCATTTACGGAGAAAGTATTTCAAATGACGCTTCGAAACTTGCACTGTTCCTCATGAGCATTACTCTAAGCCTTTTGTGAAAACATGGAGGTAATATCCCCAATAATTATGAAAATATGTTGGTAATTGTTTCCGGTGACAATGTAATTAAAAGCTTCAAAATCAAAAAATTGCAAAAATCCGACTCGAATGGGATGAAAAAACATCACAAACAATATATACCATTGAGTTTGATGCAAAGGAACAGAAAAATAAGCGAGAGAAGAAATATTTTTACTTACATTAACAAAAGAGTGTACGAGGCAAAAATTTCAGATTAGCATTATGTTAATAAATGCATTTACGGAGAAGGTATTACATATCATGCGTCGAAACTTGCACTGTTCCTCAACAGCATTACTGTACGACCTTTGTGAAAACATGGAGGTAATATCTTCAATAATTATGAAAATATGTTGGTAATTGTTTCCGGTGACAATGTAGTTAAAAGCTTCAAATCAAAAAATTTCAAATATCCATTCCGAATGGGATAAAAAACCATCAAAAACTGTGTATGCAGTTGAGTTTGATGCAAAGAAACAGAAAATTCTGTGAGAGAAGAAATATTTTTACTTACATTAACAAAAGAGTGTACGAGGCTAAAATTTCAGATTAGCATTATGTTAATAAGTGCGTTTACGGAGAAATTATTTCATATGACGCTTCGAAACTTGCACTGTTACTCAACAGCATTAGTCTACGCCATCTGTAAAAACATGGAGGTAATATCCCCGAAAATTCCGAAATTATGTTGGTAATTGTTTCCGGTGACAATGTAATTAAAAGCTTCAAAATCAAAAAATTGCAAAACTCCGACTCGAATGGGATAAAAAACCATCAAAAACTGTATATACCATTGAGTTTGATGCAAAGGAACTGAAAATTCTGCCAGAAAATATTTTTACTTTCATTAACAAAAGAGTGTACGAGGCTAAAATTTCAGATTAGCATTATGTTAATAAGTGCATTTACGGAGAAAGTATTTCAAATGACGCTTCGAAACTTGCAATGTTCCTCAACAGCATTAATATACGCCTTCTGTGAAAACATGGCGGTAATATTCCCAATAATTATGAAAATATGTTGGTAATTGTTTCCGGTGACAATGTAATTAAAAGCTTCAAAATCAAAAAATTGCAAATCTCCGACTCCAATGGGAAATAAACCATCAAAAAATGTGTATACCATTGAGTTTGATGCATAGGAACAGAAAAATTAGCGAGAAAATAAATATTTTTACTTGCATTAACAAAAGAGTGTACGAGGCAAAAATTTCAGATTAGCATTATGTTAATAAGTGCATTTATGGAAAACGTATTTCATATAACGCGTCGATACTTGCAATGAACCTCAAAAGCAATACTCTACGCCTTCTCTGAAAATTTAAAGGTGATATCCGAATAACTGTCCAAGATATGGGTGTAAATGTCTACGGTGACTAAATTAGCAAAGGGCTTCCAAATGAAAGAAATGGTATCCATGGATACTTGAGATTGAACGGAGGATGTCGAAGGGAACTAAGTTTTTGGATAGGCATGGAGGTAATATCCGCATGACTATCGAAGATATGGGTGTAAATGCCTACGGTGACTAAATTAGAAAAAGGCTTTTAAATGAAAGAAATGGTATCCATGGTTACTTGAGATTGAACAGAGGATGTCGAAGGGAACTTATTTTTTGGATAGGCATAACTGGAATAAGTGCCGTTACAGACTAAGTACTCAACGTTTAGTCGTGTAATTTGATGTGCAGGAACAAGGTATATTTCTTAACCTACCCTGAAATAATGGCGGTTATATCTGCATAAGATTCGAAAATATGTTGGTAATTGTTTCCGGTGACAATGTAATTAAAACCTTCAAAATCAAAAAATTGCAAAAATCCGACTCGAATGGGATAAAAAACCATCAAAAACTGTGTTTACCATTAAGTTTGATGCAAAGGAACAGAAAATTCTGCGAGAGAAGAAATATTTTTACTTACATTAACAAAAGAGTGCACGAGGCTAAAATTTCAGATTAGCATTATGTTAATAAGTGCATTTACGGATAAAGTATTTCATATGACGCTTCGAAACTTGCACTGTTCCTCATGAACATTACTTTACGCCTTCTGTGAAAACATGGAGGTAATATCCCCGAAAATTCTGAAAATATGTTGGTAATTGTTTCCGGTGACAATGTAATTAAAAGCTTCAAAATCAAAAAATTGCAAAAATCCGACTCGAATGGGATAAAAAACCATCAAAAACTGTGTATACCATTGAGTTTGATGCAAAGGAACAGAGAATTCTGCGAGAGAAGAAATATTTTTACTTACATTAACAAAAGAGTGTACGAGGCTAAAATTTCAGATTAGCATTATGTTATAAGTGCATTTACGGAGAAAGTATTTCATATGACGCTTCGAAACTTGCACTGTTCTTCAACAGCATTACTCTACGCCTTCTGTGAAAACATGGAGGAAATATCCTTAATAAGTATGAAAATATGTTGGTATTTGTTTCCGGTGACAATGTAATTAAAAGCTTCAAAATCAAAAAATTGCAAAAATCCGACTCGAATGGGATAAAAAACCATCAAAAACTGTATATACCATTGAGTTTGATGCAAAGGAACAGAAAATTCTGCCAGAAAATATTTTTACTTACATTAACAAAAGAGTGTACGAGGCTAAAATTTCAGATTAGCATTATGTTAATAAGTGCATTTACGGAGAAAGTATTTCATATGACGCTTCGAAACTTGCAATGTTCCTCAACAGCATTAATATACGCCTTCTGTGAAAACATGGCGGTAATATCCCCAATAATTTTGAAAATATGTTGGTAATTGTTTCCGGTGACAATGTAATTAAAAGCTTCAAAATCAAAAAATTGCAAAACTCCGACTCCAATGGGAAATAAACCATCAAAAAATGTGTATACCATTGAGTTTGATGCATAGGAACAGAAAAATAAGCGAGAAAAGAAATATTTTTACTTACATTAACAAAAGAGTGTACGAGGCAAAAATTTCAGATTAGCATTATGTTAATAAGTGCATTTATGGAAAACGTATTTCATATAACGCGTTGATACTTGCAATGAACCTCAAAAGCAATACTCTACGCCTTCTCTGAAAATTTGAAGGTGATATCCGAATAACTGTCCAAGATATGGGTGTAAATGTCTACGGTGACTAAATTAGCAAAGGGCTTCCAAATGAAAGAAATGGTATCCATGGATACTTGAGATTGAACGGAGGATGGCGAAGGGAACTAATTTTTTGGATAGGCATGGAGGTAATATCCGCAGAACTATCGAAGATATAGGTGTGAATGCCTACGGTAACTAAATTATAAAAAGGCTTTTAAATGAAAGAAATGGTATCCATGGTTACTTGAGATTGAACGGAGGATGGCGAAGGGAACTAATTTTTTGGATAGGCATGGAGGTAATATCCGCAGAACTATCGAAGATATAGGTGTGAATGCCTACGGTAACTAAATTAGAAAAAGGCTTTTAAATGAAAGAAATGGTATCCATGGTTACTTGAGATTGAACAGAGGATGTCGAAGGGAACTTATTTTTTGGATAGGCATAACTGGAATAAGTGCTGTTACGGACTAAGTACTCAAGGTTTAGTCGTGTAATTTGATGTGCAGGAACAAGGTATATTTCTTAACCTACCCTGAAAGAATGGCGGTTATTTCTGCATAAGATTCGAAAATATGTTGGTAATTGTTTCCGGTGATAATGTAATTAAAAGCTTCAAAATCAAAAAATTGCAAACATCCGACTCGAATGGGATAAAAAATCATCAAAAAAATTTGTTAACCATTATGTTTGATGAAAAGGAACAGACAATTCTGCGAGAGAAGAAATATTTTTACTTATATTAACAAAAGAGTGTACGAGGCTAAAACTTCAGATAAGCATTAAGTTAATAAGTGCATTTACGGAGAAAGTATTTCATATGACGCTTCGACACTTGCACTGTTCCTCATAAGCATTACTCTACGCCTTCTGTGAAAACATGGAGGTAATATCCCCGAAAATTCCGAAAATATGTTGGTAATTGCTTCCGGTGACAATGTAATTAAAAGCTTCAAAATCAAAAAATTGCAAAAATCCGACTCGAATGGGATAAAAAACCATCAAAAACTGTGTATACCATTGAGTTTGATGCAAAGGAACAGAGAATTCTGCGAGAGAAGAAATATTTTTACTTACATTAACAAAAGAGTGTACGAGGCTAAAATTTCAGATTAGCATTATGTTAATAAGTGCATTTACGGAGAAAGTATTTCATATGACGCTTCGAAACTTGCACTGTTCTTCAACAGCATTACTCTACGCCTTCTGTGAAAACATGGAGGTAATATCCCCGAAAATTCTGAAAATATGTTGGTAATTGTTTCCGGTGACAATGTAATTAAAAGCTTCAAAATCAAAAAATTACAAAAATCCGACTCGAATGGGATAAAAAACCATCAAAAACTGTATATTCCATTGAGTTTGATGCAAAGGAACAGAAAATTCTGCCAGGGAAGAAATATTTTTACATACATTAGCAAAAGAGTGTATGAGGCAAAAATTTCAGATTAGCCTTATGTTAATAAGTGCATTTATGGAAAACGTATTTCATATAACGCGTCGATACTTGCATTGAACCTCAAAAGCAATACTCTACGCCTTCTCTGATACTTTGAAGGTGATATCCGAATAACTGTCCAAGATATGGGTGTAAATGTCTACGGTGACTAAATTAGCAAAGGGCTTCCAAATGAAAGAAATGGCATCCATGGATACTTGAGATTGAACGGAGGATGGCGAAGGGAACTAATTTTTTGGATAGGCATGGAGGTAATATCCGCAGAACTATCGAAGATATAGGTGTGAATGCCTACGGTAACTAAATTAGAAAAAGGCTTTTAAATGAAAGAAATGGTATCCATGGTTACTTGAGATTGAACAGAGGATGTCGAAGGGAACTTATTTTTTGGATAGGCATAACTGGAATAAGTGCTGTTACGGACTAAGTACTCAAGGTTTAGTCGTGTAATTTGATGTGCAGGAACAAGGTATATTTCTTAACCTAACCTGAAAGAATGGCGGTTATTTCTGCATAAGATTCGAAAATATGTTGGTAATTGTTTCCGGTGATAATGTAATTAAAAGCTTCAAAATCAAAAAATTGCAAACAACCGACTCGAATGGGATAAAAAATCATCAAAAAAATTTGTTTACCATTATGTTTGATGCAAAGGAACAGACAATTCTGCGAGAGAAGAAATATTTTTACTTACATTAACAAAAGAGTGTACGAGGCTAAAACTTCAGATAAGCATTAAGTTAATAAGTGCATTTACGGAGAAAGTATTTCATATGACGCTTCGAAACTTGCACTGTTCCTCATAAGCATTACTCTACGCCTTCTGTGAAAACATGGAGGTAATATCCCCGAAAATTCCGAAAATATGTTGGTAATACTTCCGGTGACAATGTAATTAAAAGCTTCAAAATCAAAAAATTGCAAAAATCCGACTCGAATGGGATAAAAAACCATCAAAAACTGTGTATACCATTGAGTTTGATGCAAAGGAACAGAGAATTCTGCGAGAGAAGAAATATTTTTACTTACATTAACAAAAGAGTGTACGAGGCTAAAATTTCAGATTAGCATTATGTTAATAAGTGCATTTACGGAGAAAGTATTTCATATGACGCTTCGAAACTTGCACTGTTCTTCAACAGCATTACTCTACGCCTTCTGTGAAAACATGGAGGTAATATCCCCAATAATTATGAAAATATGTTGGTAATTGTTTCCGGTGACAATGTAATTAAAAGCTTCAAAATCAAAATATTGCAAAAATCCGACTCGAATGGGATGAAAAACCATCACAAAAAATATATATACCATTGAGTTTGATGCAAAGGAACAGAAAAATAAGCGAGAGAAGAAATATTTTTACTTACATTAACAAAAGAGTGTACGAGGCAAAAATTTCAGATTAGCATTATGTTAATAAGTGCATTTACGGAGAAGGTATTACATATCATGCGTCGAAACTTGCACTGTTCCTCAACAGCATTACTGTACGACCTTTGTGAAAACATGGAGGTAATATCTTCAATAATTATGAAAATATGTTGGTAATTGTTTCCGGTGACAATGTAGTTAAAAGCTTCAAATCAAAAACTTTCAAATATCCATTCCGAATGGGATAAAAAACCATCAAAAACTGTGTATGCAGTTGAGTTTGATGCAAAGAAACAGAAAATTCTGCGAGAGAAGAAATATTATTACTTACATTAACAAAAGAGTGTACGAGGCTAAAATTTCAGATTAGCATTATGTTAATAAGTGCGTTTACGGAGAAATTATTTCATATGACGCTTCGAAACTTGCACTGTTCCTCAACAGCATTAGTCTACGCCATCTGTAAAAACATGGAGGTAATATCCCCGAAAATTCCGAAATTATGTTGGTAATTGTTTCCGGTGACAATGTAATTAAAAGCTTCAAAATCAAAAAATTGCAAAACTCCGACTCGAATGGGATAAAAAACCATCAAAAACTGTATATACCATTGAGTTTGATGCAAAGGAACTGAAAATTCTGCCAGAAAATATTTTTACTTACATTAACAAAAGAGTGTACGAGGCTAAAATTTCAGATTAGCATTATGTTAATAAGTGCATTTACGGAGAAATTATTTCATATGACGCTTCGAAACTTGCAATGTTCCTCAACAGCATTAATATACGCCTTCTGTGAAAACATGGCGGTAATATTCCCAATAATTATGAAAATATGTTGGTAATTGTATCCGGTGACAATGTAATTAAAAGCTTCAAAATCAAAAAAATGCAAAATTCCGACTCGAATGGGATAAAAAACCATCAAAAACTGTGTATACCATTAGTTTGATGCAAAGTACCAGAAAATTCTGCGAGAGAAGAAATATTTTTACTTACATTAACAAAAGAGTGTACGAGGCAAAAATTTCAGATTAGCATTATGTTAATAAGTGCATTTACGGAGAAAGTATTTCATATGACGCTTCAAAACTTGCACTGTTCTTCAACAGCATTACTCTACGCCTTCTGTGAAAACATGGAGGTAATAACCTTAATAAGTATGAAAATATATTGGTATTTGTTTCCGGTGACAATGTAATTAATAGCTTCAAAATCAAAAAATTGCAAAAATCCGACTCGAATGGGATAAAAAACCATCAAAAACTGTATATTCCATTGAGTTTGATGCAAAGGAACAGAAAATTCTGCCAGGGAAGAAATATTTTTACATACATTAGCAAAAGAGTGTATGAGGCAAAAATTTCAGATTAGCATTATGTTAATAAGTGCATTTATGGAAAAAGTATTTCATATAACGCGTCGATACTTGCACTGAACCTCAAAAGCAAAATTCTACGCCTTCTCTGAACATTTGAAGGTGATTTCCGCATAACTGTCGATGATATGGGTGTAAATGTCTATGGTGACTAAATTAGAAAAAGGCTTTTAAATGAAAGAAATGGTATCCATGGATACTTAAGATTGAACGGAGGATGGCGAAGGGAACTAATTTTTTGGATAGGCATGGAGGTAATATCCGCAGAACAATCGAAGATATGGGTGTAAATGCCTACTGTGACTAAATTAGAAAAAGGCTTTTAAATGAAAGAAATGGTATCCATGGTTACTTGAGATTGAACAGAGGATGTCGAAGGGAACTTATTTTTTGGATAGGCATAACTGGAATAAGTGCTGGTACGGACTAAGTACTCAAGGTTTAGTCGTGTAATTTGATGTGCAGGAACAAGGTATATTTCTTAACCTACCCTGAAAGAATGGCGGTTATTTCTGCATAAGATTCGAAAATATGTTGGTAATTGTTTCCGGTTATAATGTAATTAAAAGCTTCAAAATCAAAAAATTGCAAACATCCGACTCGAATGGGATAAAAAATCATCAAAAAAATTTGTTTACCATTATGTTTGATGCAAAGGAACAGACAATTCTGCGAGAGAAGAAATATTTTTACTTACATTAACAAAAGAGTGTACGAGGCTAAAACTTCAGATAAGCATTAAGTTAATAAGTGCATTTACGGAGAAAGTATTTCATATGACACTTCGAAACTTGCACTGTTCCTCATAAGCATTACTCTACGCCTTCTGTGAAATCATGGAGGTAATATCCCCAAAATTCCGAAAATATGTTGGTAATTGCTTCCGGTGACAATGTAATTAAAAGCTTCAAAATCAAAAAATTGCCAAAATCCGACTCGAATGGGATAAAAAACCATCAAAAACTCCGTATACCGTTGAGTTTGATGCAAAGGAACAGAGAATTCTGCGAGAGAAGAAATATTTTTACTTTCATTAACAAAAGAGTGTACGAGGCTAAAATTTCAGATTAGCATTATGTTAATAAGTGCATTTACGGAGAAAGTATTTCATATGACGCTTCTAAACTTGCACTGTTCTTCAACAGCATTACTCTACGCCTTCTGTGAAAACATGGAGGTAATAGCCCTAATAAGTATGAAAATATGTTGGTATTTGTTTCCGGTGACAATGTAATTAAAAGCTTCAATATCAAAAAATTGCAAAAATCAGACTCGAATGGGATAAAAAACCATCAAAAACTGTATATACCATTGAGTTTGATGCAAAGGAACAGGAAATTCTGCCAGAGAAGAAATATTTTTACTTACATCAGCAAAAGAGTGTACGAGGCAAAAATTTCAGATTAGCATAATGTTAATAAGTGCATTAATGGAAAAAGTATTTCATATAACGCTTTGATACTTGCATTGAACCTCAAAAGCAATCTTCTACGCCTTCTCTGAACATTTGAAGGTGATATCTGCAAAACTGTCGAAGATATGGGTGTAAATGTCTATGGTGACTATATTAGAAAAGGCTTTTAAATGAAAGAAATGGTATCCATGGATACTTGAGATTGAACGGAGGATGGCGAAGGGAACTAATTTTTTGGATAGGCATGGAGGTAATATCCGCATAACTATCGAAGATATGGGTGTAAATGCCTACGGTGACTAAATTAGAAAAAGGCTTTTAAATGAAAGAAATGGTATCCATGGTTACTTGAGATTGAACAGAGGATGTCGAAGGGAACTTATTTTTTGGATAGGCATAACTGGAATAAATGCTGTTACGGACTAAGTACTCAAGGTTTAGTCGTGTAATTTGATGTGCAGGAACAAAGTATATTTCTTAACCTACCCTGAAAGAATGGCGGTTATATCTGCATAAGATTCGAAAATATGTTGGTAATTGTTTCCGGTGACAATGTAATTAAAAGCTCAAAATCAAAAAATTGCAAAAATCCAACTCGAATGGGATAATAAATCATCAAAAAAATTTGTTTACCATACGTTTGATGCAAAGGAACAGAAAATTCAGCGAGAGAAGAAATATTTTTACTTACATTAACAAAAGAGTGTACGAGGCTAAAATTTCAGATAAGCATTATGTTAATAAGTGCATTTACGGAGAAAGTATTTCATTTGACGCTTCGAAACTTGCACTCTTCTTCAACAGCATTACTCTACGCCTTCTGTGAAAACATGAAGGTAATATTCGTAATAAGTATGAAAATATGTTGGTATTTGTTTCCGGTGACAATGTAATTAAAAGCTTCAAAATCAAAAAATTGCAAAAATCCGACTCGAATGGGATAAAAAACCATCAAAAACTGTATATACCATTGAATTTGATGCAAAGGAACAGGAAATTCTGTCAGAGAAGAAATATTTTTACTTAAATTAGCAAAAGAGTGTACGAGGCAAAATCTTCAGATTAGCATTATATTAATAAGTGCATTTATGGAAAACGTATTTCATATAACGCGTCGATACTTGCACTGAACCTCAAAAGCAATATTCTACGCCTTCTGTGAAAACATGGAGGTAATATCCCCGAAAATTCCGAAAATATGTTGGTAATTGTTTCCGATGACAATGTAATTAAAAGCTTCAAAATCAAAACATTGCAAAAATCCGACTCGAATGGGATAAAAAACCATCAAAAACTGTAAACACCATTGAGTTTGACGCAAAGGAACAGAAAATTCTGCCAGAGAAGAAATATTTTTTCTTACATTAGCAAAAGAGTGTACGAGGCAAAAATTTCAGATTAGCATTATGTTAATAAGTGCATTTATGGAAAAAGTATTTCATATAACGCGTCGATACTTGCACTGAACCTCAAAAGCAATACTCTACGCCTTCCCTGAACATTTGAAGGTGATATCCGCATAACTGTCGAAGATATGGGTGTAAATATCTATGGTGACTAAATTAGAAAAAGGCTTTTAAATGAAAGAAATGGTATCCATGGATACTTGAGATTGAACGGAGGATGGCGAAGGGAACTAATTTTTTGGATAGGCATGGAGGTAAAATCCGCATAACTATCGAAGGTATGGGTGTAAATGCCTACGGTGACTAAATTAGAAAAAGGCTTTTAAATGAAAGAAATGGTATCCATGGATACTTGAGATTGAACGGAGGATGGCGAAGGGAACTAATTTTTTGGATAGGCATGGAGGTAATATCCGCATAACTATCGAAGATATAGGTGTGAATGCCTACGGTGACTAAATTAGAAAAAGGCTTTTAAATGAATGAAATGGTATCCATGGTTACTTGAAATTGAACAGAGGATGTCGAAGGGAACTTATTTTTTGGATAGGCATAACTGGAATAAGTGCTGGTACGGACTAAGTACTCAAGGTTTAGTCGTGTAATTTGATGTGCAGGAACAAGGTATATTTCTTAACCTACCCTGAAAGAATGGCGGTTATATCTGCATAAGATTCGAAAATATGTTGGTAATTGTTTCCGGTGACAATGTAATTAAAACCTTCAAAATCAAAAAATTGCAAAAATCCTACTCGAATGGGATAAAAAACCATCAAAAACTGTGTATACCATTACGTTTGATGCAAAGGTACAGAAAATTCTGCGAGAGAAGAAATATTTTTACTTACATTAACAAAAGAGTGCACGAGGCTAAAATTTCAGATAAGATTTATGTTAATAAGTGCATTTACGGAGAAAGTATTTCAAATGACGCTTCGAAACTTGCACTGTTCATCATGAGCATTACTCTAAGCCTTTTGTGAAAACATGGAGGTAATATCCCCAAAAATTATGAAAATATGTTGGTAATTGTTTCCGGTGACAATGTAATTAAAAGCTTCAAAATAAAAAAATTGCAAAACTCCGACTCGAATGGGATAAAAAAACATCAAGAACTGTGTATACCATTGAGTTTGATGCAAAGGAAAAGAAAATTCTGCGAGAGAAGAAATATTTTTACTTACATTAACAAAAGAGTGCACGAGGCTAAAATTTCAGATTAGCATTATGTTAATAAGTGCATTTACGGAGAAAGTATTTCATATGACGCTTCGAAACTTGCACTGTTCCTCATGAGCATTACTCTACGCCTTCTGTGAAAACATGGAGGTAATATCCCCGAAAATTATGAAAATATGTTGGTAATTGCTTCCGGTGACAATGTAATTAAAAGCTTCAAAATCAAAAAATTGCAAAAATCCGACTCGAATGGGATAAAAAACCATCACAAACAATATATACCATTGGGTTTGATGCAAAGGAACAGAAAAATAAGCGAGAGAAAAAATATTTTTACTTACATTAACAAAAAAGTGTACGAGGCAAAAATTTCAGATTAGCATTATGTTAATAAGTGCATTTACGGAGAAGGTAGTACATATCATGCGTCGAAACTTGCACTGTTCCTCAACAGCATTACTGTACGACCTTTGTGAAAACATGGAGGTAATATCTTCAATAATTATGAAAATATGTTGGTAATTGCTTCCGGTGACAATGTAATTAAAAGCTTCAAAATCAAAAAATTGCCAAAATCCGACTCGAATGGGATAAAAAACCATCAAAAACTGTGTATACCATTGAGTTTGATGCAAAGGAACAGAGAATTCTGCGAGAGAAGAAATATTTTTACTTTCATTAACAAAAGAGTGTACGAGGCTAAAATTTCAGATTAGCATTATGTTAATAAGTGCATTTACGGAGAAAGTATTTCATATGACGCTTCGAAACTTGCACTGTTCTTCAACAGCATTAATCTACGCCTTCTGTGAAAACATGGAGGTAATAGCCCTAATAAGTATGAAAATATGTTGGTATTTGTTTCCGGTGACAATGTAATTAAAAGCTTCAAAATCAAAAAATTGCAAAAATCCGACTCGAATGGGATAAAAAACCATCAAAAACTGTATATACCATTGAGTTTGATGCAAAGGAACAGGAAATTCTGCCAGAGAAGAAATATATTTACTTACATCAGCAAAAGAGTGTACGAGGCAAAAATTTCAGATTAGCATAATGTTAATAAGTGCATTAATGGAAAAAGTATTTCATATAACGCTTCGATACTTGCACTGAACCTCAAAAGCAATCTTCTACGCCTTCTCTGAACATTTGAAGGTGATATCTGCAAAAACTGTCGAAGATATGGGTGTAAATGTCTATGGTGACTATATTAGAAAAGGCTTTTAAATGAAAGAAATGGTATCCATGGATACTTGAGATTGAACGGAGGATGGCGAAGGGAACTAATTTTTTGGATAGGCATGGAGGTAATATCCGCATAACTATCGAAGATATGGGTGTAAATGCCTACGGTGACTTAATTAGAAAAAGGCTTTTAAATGAAAGAAATGGTATCCATGGTTACTTGAGATTGAACAGAGGATGTCGAAGGGAACTTATTTTTTGGATAGGCATAACTGGAATAAATGCTGTTACGGACTAAGTACTCAAGGTTTAGTCGTGTAATTTGATGTGCAGGAACAAAGTAAATTTCTTAACCTACCCTGAAAGAATGGCGGTTATATCTGCATAAGATTCGAAAATATGTTGGTAATTGTTTCCGGGGACAATGTAATTAAAAGCTCAAAATCAAAAAATTGCAAAAATCCAACTCGAATGGGATAATAAATCATCAAAAAAATTTGTTTACCATACGTTTGATGCAAAGGAACAGAAAATTCAGCGAGAGAAGAAATATTTTTACTTACATTAACAAAAGAGTGTACGAGGCTAAAATTTCAGATAAGCATTATGTTAATAAGTGCATTTACGGAGAAAGTATTTCATTTGACGCTTCGAAACTTGCACTGTTCTTCAACAGCATTACTCTACGCCTTCTGTGAAAACATGGAGGTAATATTCGTAATAAGTATGAAAATATGTTGGTATTTGTTTCCGGTGACAATGTAATTAAAAGCTTCAAAATCAAAAAATTGCAAAAATCCGACTCGAATGGGATAAAAACCATCAAAAACTGTATATACCATTGAATTTGATGCAAAGGAACAGGAAATTCTGCCAGAGAAGAAATATTTTTACTTAAATTAGCAAAAGAGTGTACGAGGCAAAATCTTCAGATTAGCATTATGTTAATAAGTGCATTTATGGAAAAAGTATTTCATATAACGCGTCGATACTTGCACTGAACCTCAAAAGCAATATTCTACGCCTTCTGTGAAAACATGGAGGTAATATCCCCGAACATTCCGAAAATATGTTGGTAATTGTTTCCGGTGACAATGTAATTAAAAGCTTCAAAATCAAACATTGCAAAAATCCGACTCGAATGGGATAAAAAACCATCAAAAACTGTATACACCATTGAGTTTGACGCAAAGTAACTGAAAATTCTGCCAGAGAAGAAATATTTTTTCTTACATTAGCAAAAGAGTGTACGAGGCAAAAATTTAAGATAAGCATTATGTTAATAAGTGCATTTATGGAAAAAGTATTTCATATAACGCGTCTATACTTGCACTGAACCTCAAAAGCAATACTCGACGCCTTCCCTGAACATTTGAAGGTGATATCCGCATAACTGTCGAAGATATGGGTGTAAATGTCTATGGTGACTAAATTAGAAAAAGGCTTTTAAATGAAAGAAATGGTATCCATGGATACTTGAGATTGAACGGAGGATGGCGAAGGGAACTAATTTTTTGGATAGGCATGGAGGTAATATCCGCATAACTATCGAAGATATGGGTGTAAATGCCTACGGTGACTAAATTAGAAAAAGGCTTTTAAATGAAAGAAATGGTATCCATGGATACTTGAGATTGAACGGAGGATGGCGAAGGGAACTAATTTTTTGGATAGGCATGGAGGTAATATCCGCATAACTATCGAAGATATAGGTGTGAATGCCTACGGTGACTAAATTAGAAAAAGGCTTTTAAATGAATGAAATGGTATCCATGGTTACTTGAAATTGAACAGAGGATGTCGAAGGGAACTTATTTTTTGGATAGGCATAACTGGAATAAGTGCTGGTACGGACTAAGTACACATGGTTTAGTCGTGTTATTTGATGTGCAGGAACAAGGTATATTTCTTAACCTACCCTGAAAGAATGGCGGTTATATCTGCATAAGATTCGAAAATATGTTGGTAATTGTTATCGAAAATATGGTGGTAATGGCGGTAATATTCCCAATAATTATGAAAATATGTTGGTAATTGTTTCCGGTGACAATGTAATTAAAAGCTTCAAAATCAAAAAAATGCAAAACTCCGACTCCAATGGGAAATAAACCATCAAAAAATGTGTATACCATTGAGTTTGATGCATAGGAACAGAAAAAAAAGCGAGAAAAGAAATATTTTTACTTACATTAACAAAAGAGTGTACGAGGCAAAAATTTCAGATTAGCATTATGTTAATAAGTGCATTTATGGAAAACGTATTTCATATAACGCGTCGATACTTGCAATGAACCTCAAAAACAATACTCTACGCCTTCTCTGAAAATTTAAAGGTGATATCCGAATAACTGTCCAAGATATGGGTATAAATGTCTACGGTGACTAAATTAGCAAAGGGCTTCCAAATGAAAGAAATGGTATCCATGGATACTTGAGATTGAACGGAGGATGTCGAAGGGAACTAAGTTTTTGGATAGGCATGGAGGTAATATCCGCATAACTATCGAAGATATGGGTGTAAATGCCTACGGTGACTAAATTAGAAAAAGGCTTTTAAATGAAAGAAATGGTATCCATGGTTACTTGAGATTGAACAGAGGATGTCGAAGGGAACTTATTTTTTGGATAGGCATAACTGGAATAAGTGCCGTTACAGACTAAGTACTCAACGTTTAGTCGTGTAATTTGATGTGCAGGAACAAGGTATATTTCTTAACCTACCCTGAAAGAATGGCGGTTATTTCTGCATAAGATTCGAAAATATGTTGGTAATTGTTTCCGGTTATAATGTAATTAAAAGCTTCAAAATCAAAAAATTGCAAACATCCGACTCGAATGGGATAAAAAATCATCAAAAAAATTTGTTTACCATTATATTTGATGCAAAGGAACAGACAATTCTGCGAAAGAAGAAATATTTTTACTTACATTAACAAAAGAGTGTACGAGGCTAAAACTTCAGATAAGCATTAAGTTAATAAGTGCATTTACGGAGAAAGTATTTCATATGACGCTTCGAAACTTGCACTGTTCCTCATAAGCATTACTCTACGCCTTCTGTGAAAACATGGAGGTAATATCCCCGAAAATTCCGAAAATATGTTGGTAATTGCTTCCGGTGACAATGTAATTAAAAGCTTCAAAATCAAAAAATTGCAAAAATCCAACTCGAATGGGATAAAAAACCATCAAAAACTGTGTATACCATTGAGTTTGATGCAAAGGAACAGAGAATTCTGCGAGAGAAGAAATATTTTTACTTTCATTAACAAAAGAGTGTACGAGGCAAAAATTTCAGATTAGCATTATGTTAATAAGTGCATTTATGGAAAACGTATTTCATATAACGCGTCGATACTTGCAATGAACCTCAAAAACAATACTCTACGCCTTCTCTGAAAATTTAAAGGTGATATCCGAATAACTGTCCAAGATATGGGTATAAATGTCTACGGTGACTAAATTAGCAAAGGGCTTCCAAATGAAAGAAATGGTATCCATGGATACTTGAGATTGAACGGAGGATGTCGAAGGGAACTAAGTTTTTGGATAGGCATGGAGGTAATATCCGCATAACTATCGAAGATATGGGTGTAAATGCCTACGGTGACTAAATTAGAAAAAGGCTTTTAAATGAAAGAAATGGTATCCATGGTTACTTGAGATTGAACAGAGGATGTCGAAGGGAACTTATTTTTTGGATAGGCATAACTGGAATAAGTGCCGTTACAGACTAAGTACTCAACGTTTAGTCGTGTAATTTGATGTGCAGGAACAAGGTATATTTCTTAACCTACCCTGAAAGAATGGCGGTTATTTCTGCATAAGATTCGAAAATATGTTGGTAATTGTTTCCGGTTATAATATAATTAAAAGCTTCAAAATCAAAAAATTGCAAACATCCGACTCGAATGGGATAAAAAATCATCAAAAAAATTTGTTTACCATTATATTTGATGCAAAGGAACAGACAATTCTGCGAAAGAAGAAATATTTTTACTTACATTAACAAAAGAGTGTACGAGGCTAAAACTTCAGATAAGCATTAAGTTAATAAGTGCATTTACGGAGAAAGTATTTCATATGACGCTTCGAAACTTGCACTGTTCCTCATAAGCATTACTCTACGCCTTCTGTGAAAACATGGAGGTAATATCCCCGAAAATTCCGAAAATATGTTGGTAATTGCTTCCGGTGACAATGTAATTAAAAGCTTCAAAATCAAAAAATTGCAAAAATCCAACTCGAATGGGATAAAAAACCATCAAAAACTGTGTATACCATTGAGTTTGATGCAAAGGAACAGAGAATTCTGCGAGAGAAGAAATATTTTTACTTTCATTAACAAAAGAGTGTACGAGGCAAAAATTTCAGATTAGCATTATGTTAATAAGTGCATTTACGGAGAAAGTATTTCATATGACGCTTCGAAACTTGCACTGTTCTTCAACAGCATTACTCTACGCCTTCTGTGAAAACATGGAGGTAATATCCCTAAGAAGTATGAAAATATGTTGGTATTTGTTTCCGGTGACAATGTAATTAAAAGCTTCAAATAAAAAAATTTCAAAAATCCGATCCGAATGGGATAAAAAACCATCAAAAACTGTGTAAGCCATTGAGTTTGATTCAAAGATACAGAGACTTCTGCGAGAGAAGAAATATTTTTACTTACATTAACAAAAGAGTGTACGAGGCTAAAATTTCAGATTAGCATTATGTTAATAAGTGCATTTACGGAGAAAGTATTTCATATGACGCTTCGAAACTTGCACTGTTCCTCATGAGCATTACTCTACGCCTTCTGTGAAAACATGGAGGTAATATCTATAATAAGTATGAAAATATTGTGGTAATTGTTTCCGGTGACAATGTATTTAAAAGCTTCAAAATAAAAAAATTGCAAAAATCCGACTCGAATGGGATAAAAAACCATCACAAACAATATATACCATTGAGTTTGATGCAAAGGAACAGAAAAATAAGCGAGAGAAGAAATATTTTTACTTACATTAACAAAAGAGTGTACGAGGCAAAAATTTCAGATTAGCATTATGTTAATAAGTGCATTTACGGAGAAGGTATTACATATCATGCGTCGAAACTTGCACTGTTCCTCAACAGCATTACTGTACGACCTTTGTGAAAACATGGAGGTAATATCTTCAATAATTATGAAAATATGTTGGTAATTGTTTCCGGTGACAATGTAGTTAAAAGCTTCAAATCAAAAAATTTCAAATATCCATTCCGAATGGGATAAAAAACCATCAAAAACTGTGTATGCAGTTGAGTTTGATGCAAAGAAACAGAAAATTCTGCGAGAGAAGAAATATTATTACTTACATTAACAAAAGAGTGTACGAGGCTAAAATTTCAGATTAGCATTATGTTAATAAGTGCGTTTACGGAGAAATTATTTCATATGACGCTTCGAAACTTGCACTGTTCCTCAACAGCATTAGTCTACGCCATCTGTAAAAACATGGAGGTAATATCCCCGAAAATTCCGAAAATATGTTGGTAATTGTTTCCGGTGACAATGTAATTAAAAGCTTCAAAATCAAAAAATTGCAAAACTCCGACTCGAATGGGATAAAAAACCATCAAAAACTGTATATACCATTGAGTTTGATGTAAAGGAACAGAAAATTCTGCCAGAAAATATTTTTACTTACATTAACAAAAGAGTGTACGAGGCTAAAATTTCAGATTAGCATTATGTTAATAAGTGCATTTACGGAGAAAGTATTTCATATGACGCTTCGAAACTTGCAATGTTCCTCAACAGCATTAATATACGCCTTCTGTGAAAACATGGCGGTAATATTCCCAATAATTATGAAAATATGTTGGTAATTGTTTCCGGTGACAATGTAATTAAAAGCTTCAAAATCAAAAAAATGCAAAACTCCGACTCCAATGGGAAATAAACCATCAAAAAATGTGTATACCATTGAGTTTGATGCATAGGAACAGAAAAAAAAGCGAGAAAAGAAATATTTTTACTTACATTAACAAAAGAGTGTACGAGGCAAAAATTTCAGATTAGCATTATGTTAATAAGTGCATTTATGGAAAACGTATTTCATATAACGCGTCGATACTTGCAATGAACCTCAAAAACAATACTCTACGCCTTCTCTGAAAATTTAAAGGTGATATCCGAATAACTGTCCAAGATATGGGTATAAATGTCTACGGTGACTAAATTAGCAAAGGGCTTCCAAATGAAAGAAATGGTATCCATGGATACTTGAGATTGAACGGAGGATGTCGAAGGGAACTAAGTTTTTGGATAGGCATGGAGGTAATATCCGCATAACTATCGAAGATATGGGTGTAAATGCCTACGGTGACTAAATTAGAAAAAGGCTTTTAAATGAAAGAAATGGTATCCATGGTTACTTGAGATTGAACAGAGGATGTCGAAGGGAACTTATTTTTTGGATAGGCATAACTGGAATAAGTGCCGTTACAGACTAAGTACTCAACGTTTAGTCGTGTAATTTGATGTGCAGGAACAAGGTATATTTCTTAACCTACCCTGAAATAATGGCGGTTATATCGGCATAAGATTCGAAAATATGTTTGTAATTGTTTCCGGTGACAATGTAATTAAAAGCTTCAAAATCAAAAAATTGCAAAAATCCGACTCGAATGGGATAAAAAACCATCAAAAACTGTGTTTACCATTAAGTTTGATGCAAAGGAACAGAAAATTCTGCGAGAGAAGAAATATTTTTACTTACATTAACAAAAGAGTGCACGAGGCTAAAATTTCAGATTAGCATTATGTTAATAAGTGCATTTACGGATAAAGTATTTCATATGACGCTTCAAAACTTGCACTGTTCCTCATGAGCATTTCTCTACGACTTCTGTGAAAACATGGAGGTAATATCCCCGAAAATTCCGAAAATATGTTGGTAATTGTTTCCGGTGACAATGTAATTAAAAGCTTCAAAATCAAAAAATTGCAAAAATCCGACTCGAATAGGATAAGAAACCATCAAAAACTGTATATTCCATTGAGTTTGATGCAAAGGAACAGAAAATTCTGCCAGGGAAGAAATATTTTTACATACATTAGCAAAAGAGTGTATGAGGCAAAAATTTCAGATTAACCTTATGTTAATAAGTGCATTTATGGAAAAAGTATTTCATATAACGCGTCGATACTTGCACTGAACCTCAAAAGCAATATTCTACGCCTTCTCTGAACATTTGAAGGTTATATCCGCATAACTGTCGATGATATGGGTGTAAATGTCTATGGGGACTAAATTAGAAAAAGGCTTTTAAATGAAAGAAATGGTATCCATGGATACTTAAAATTGAACGGAGGATGGCGAAGGGAACTAATTTTTTGGATAGGCATGGAGGTAATATCCGCAGAACTATCGAAGATATGGGTGTAAATGCCTACTGTGACTAAATTAGAAAAAGGCTTTTAAATGAAAGAAATGGTATCCATGGTTACTTGAGATTGAACAGAGGATGTCGAAGGGAACTTATTTTTTGGATAGGCATAACTGGAATAAGTGCTGTTACGGACCAAGTACTCAAGGTTTAGTCGTGTAATTTGATGTGCAGGAACAAGGTATATTTCTTAACCTAGCCTGAAAGAATGGCGGTTATTTCTGCATAAGATTCGAAAATATGTTGGTAATTGTTTCCGGTTATAATGTAATTAAAAGCTTCAAAATCAAAAAATTGCAAACATCCGACTCGAATGGGATAAAAAATCATCAAAAAAATTTTTTTACCATTATGTTTGATGCAAAGGAACAGACAATTCTGCGAGAGAAGAAATATTTTTACTTACATTAACAAAAGAGTGTACGAGGCTAAAACTTCAGATAAGCATTAAGTTAATAAGTGCATTTACGGAGAAAGTATTTCATATGACGCTTCGAAACTTACACTGTTCTTCAACAGCATTACTCTACGCCTTCTGTGAAAACATGGAAGTAATATCCCTAATAAGTATGAAAATATGTTGGTATTTTTTTCCGGTGACAATGTAATTAAAAGCTTCAAAATCAAAAAATTGCAAAAATCCGACTCGAATGGGATTAAAAACCATCAAAAACTGTATATACCATTGAGTTTGATGCAAAGGAACAGGAAATTCTGCCAGAGAAGAAATATTTTTACTTACATTAGCAAAAGAGTGTACGAGGCAAATCTTCAGATTAGCATTATGTTAATAAGTGCATTTATGGAAAAAGTATTTCATATAATGAATCGATACTTGCACTGAACCTCAAAAGCAATATTCTACGCCTTCTCTGAACATTTGAAGGTGATATCTGCATATTTGTCGAAGATATGGGTGTAAATGTCTATGGTGACTAAATTAGAAAAAGGCTTTTAAATGAAAGAAATGGTATCCATGGATACTTGAGATTGAACGGAGGATGGCGAAGGGAACTAATTTTTTGGATAGGCATGGAGGTAATATCCGCATAACTATCGAAGATATAGGAGTAAATGCCTACGGTGACTTAATTAGAATAAGGCTTTTAAATGAAAGAAATGGTATCCATGGTTACTTGAGATTGAACAGAGGATGTCGAAGGGAACTTATTTTTTGGATAGGCATAACTGGAATAAGTGCTGTTACGGACTATGTACTAAAGGTTTAGTCGTGTAATTTGATGTGCAGGAACAAGGTATATTTCTTAACCTACACTGAAAGAATGGCGGTTATATCTGCATAAGATTCGAAAATATGTTGGTAATTGCTTCCGGTGACAATGTAATCAAAACCTTCAAAATCGAAAAATTGCAAAAATCCGACTCAAATGGGATAAAAATCATCAAAAAAGTTTGTTTACCATAAGGTTTGATGCAAAGGAAAAGAAAATTCAGCGAGAGAAGAAATATTTTTACTTACATTAACAAAAGAGTGTACGAGGCTAAAATTTCAGATAAGCATTATGTTAATATGTGCATTTACGGAGAAAGTATTTCATATGACGCTTCGAAACTTGCATTGTTCCTCATCAGCATTACTCTACGCCTTCTGTGAAAACATGAAGGTAATATCCCCAAAAATTCCGAAAATATGTTGGTAATTGTTTCCGGTGACAATGTAATTAAAAGCTTCAAAATCAAAAAATTGCAAAAATCCGACTCGAATGGGATAAAAAATCATGAAAAAAATTTGTTTACCATTATGTTTGATGCAAAGGAACAGAAAATTCTTCGAGAGAAGAAATATTTTTACTTAC
This sequence comes from Pyrrhosoma nymphula, assembly GCA_963573305.1. Classification (NCBI taxonomy): domain Eukaryota; kingdom Metazoa; phylum Arthropoda; class Insecta; order Odonata; family Coenagrionidae; genus Pyrrhosoma; species Pyrrhosoma nymphula. Next base: position 107,576 of record OY754334.1, read on the forward strand.
ATTAACAAAAGAGTGTACGAGGCTAAAATTTCAGATAAGCATTATGTTAATAAGTGCATTTAAGGAGAAAGTATTTCATATGACGCTTCGAAACTTGCACTGTTCCTCATGAGCATTACTCTACGCCTTCTGTGAAAACATGGAGGTAATATCCCCGAAAATTCCGAAAATATGTTGGTAATTGTTTCCGGTGACAATGTAATTAAAAGCTTCAAAATCAAAAAATTGCAAAAATCCAACTCGAATGGGATAAAAAATCATCAAAAAAATTTGTTTACCATACGTAATTGTTTCCGGTGAAAATGTAATTAAAAGCTTCAAAATCAAAAAATTGCAAAACTCCGACACAAATGGGATAAAAAACCATCAAAAACTGTATATACCATTGAGCTTGATGCAAAGGAACAGAAAATTCAGCCAGAGAAGAAATATTTTTACTTACATTAACAAAAGAGTGTACGAGGCGAAAATTTCAGATTAGCATTATGTTAATAAGTGCATTTACGGAGAAAGTATTTCATATGACGCTTCGAAACTTGCACTGTTCCTCAACAGCATTAATATACGCCTTCTGTGAAAACATGGCGGTAATATCCCCAATAATTATGAAAATATGTTGGTAATTGTTTCCGGTGACAATGTAATTTAAAGCTTCAAAATCAAAAAATTGCAAAAATCCGACTCGAATGGGATAAAAAATCATCAAAAAAATTTGTTTTACATTAAGTTTGATGCAAAGGAACAGAAAATTCTGCGAGAGAAGAAATATTTTTACTTACATTAACAAAAGAGTGCACGAGGCTAAAATTTCAGATTAGCATTATGTCAATAAATGCATTTACGGAAAAAGTATTTCATATGACGCTTCGAAACTTGCACTGTTCCTCATGAGCATTACTTTACGCCTTCTGTGAAAACATGGAGGTAATATCCCCGAAAATTCCGAAAATATGTTGGTAATTGTTTCCGGTGACAATGTAATTAAAAGCTTCAAAATCAAAAAATTGCAAAACTCCGACTCGAATGGGATAAAAAACCATCAAAAACTGTATATACCATTGAGTTTGATGCAACAGAACAGAAAATTCTGCCAGAGAAGAAATATTTTTACTTACATTAGCAAAAGAGTGTACGAGGCAAAAATTTCAGATTAGCATTATCTTAATAAGTGCATTTATGGAAAATGTATTATATATAACGCGTCGATACTTGCACTGAACCTCAAAAGCAATATTCTACGCATTCTCTGAACATTTTAAGGTGATATCCGCATAACTGTCGAAGATATTGGTGTAAATGTCTATGGTGACTAAATTAGAAAAAGGCTTTTAAAAGAAAGAAATGGTATCCATGGATACTTGAGATTGAACGGAGGATGGCGAAGGGAACTAATTTTTTGGATAGGCATGGAGGTAATATCCGCATAACTATCGAAGATATGGGTGTAAATGCCTACGGTGACTAAATTAGAAAAAGGCTTTTAAATGAAAGAAATGGTATCCATGGTTACTTGAGATTGAACAGAGGATGTCGAAGGGAACTTATTTTTTGGATAGGCATAACTGGAATAAATGCTGTTATGTACTAAGAACTCATGATTTAGTCGTGTAATTTGATGTGCAGGAACAAGGTATATTTCTTAACCTACCCTGAAAGAATGGCGGTTATATCTGCATAAGATTCGAAAATATGTTGGTAATTGTTTCCGGTGACAATGTAATTAAAAGCTTCAAAATCAAAAAATTGCAAAAATCCGACTCGAATGGGATAAAAAATCATCAAAAAAATTTGTTTACCATTAAGTTTGATGCAAAGGAACAGAAACTTCTGCGATCGAAGAAATAATTTTACTTACATTAACAAAAGAGTGTACGAGGCTAAAATTTCAGATAAGAATTATGTTAATAAGTGCATTTACGGAGAAAATATTTCATATGACGCTTCGAAACTTGCACTGTTCCTCATGAGCATTACTCTACGCCTTCTGTGAAAACATGGAGGTAATATCCCCGAAAATTCCGAAAATATGTTGGTAATTGTTTCCGGTGACAATGTAATTAAAAGCTTCAAAATCAAAAAATTGCAAAAATCCGACTAGAATGGGACAAAAAACCATCAAAAACTGTGTATACCATTGAGTTGGATGCAAAGGAACAGAAAAATCTGCGAGAGAAGAAATATTTTTACTTACATTAACAAAAGAGTGTACGAGGCTAAAATTTCAGATTAGCATTATGGTAATAAGTGCATTTACGTGGAAAGTATATTATATGACGCTTCGAAACTTGCACTGTTCTTCCACAGCATTACTCTACGCCTTCTGTGAAAACAAGGAGGTAATATCCCCGAAAATTCCGAAAATATGTTGGTAATTGTTTCCGGTGACAATGTAATTAAAAGCTTCAAAATCAAAACATTGCAAAAATCCGACTCGAATGGGATAAAAAACCATCAAAAACTGTAAATACCATGGAGTTTGATGCAAAGGAACAGAAAATTCTGCCAGAGAAGAAATATTTTTACTTACATTAGCAAAAGAGTGTACGAGGCTAAAATTTCAGATTAGCATTATGTTAATAAGTGCATTTATGGAAAAAGTAATTCATATAACGCGTCGATACTTGCACTGAACCTCAAAAGCAAAATTCTACGCCTTCTCTGAACATTTGAAGGTGATATCCGCATAACTGTCGAAGATATGGGTGTAAATGCCTACGGTGACTTAATTAGAAAAAGGCTTTTAAATGAAAGAAATGGTATCCATGGTTACTTGAGATTGAACAGAGGATGTCGAAGGGAACTTATTTTTTGGATAGGCATAACTGGAATAAGTGCTGTTACGGACTAAGTACTCAAGGTTTAGTCGGGTAATTTGATGTGCAGGAACAAGGTATATTTCTTAACCTACCCTGAAAGAATGGCGGTTATATCTGCATAAGATTCGAAAATATGTTGGTAATTGTTTCCGGTGACAATGTAATTAAAAGCTTCAAAATCAAAAAATTGCAAAAATCCGACTCGAATGGGATAAAAAATCATCAAAAAAATTTGTTTACCATTAAGTTTGATGCAAAGGAACAGAAAATTCAATGAGAGAAGAAATATTTTTACTTACATTAATAAAAGAGTGTACGAGGCTAAAATTTCAGATAAGCATTATGTTAATAAGTGCATTTACGGAGAAAGTATTTCATATATGACGTTTCGAAACTTGCACTGTTCCTCATGAGCATTACTCTACGCCTTCTGTGAAAACATGGAGGTAATATACCCGAAAATTCCGAAAATATGTTGGTAATTGTTTCCGGTGACAATGTAATTAAAAGCTTCAAAATCAAAAAATTGCAAAAATCCGACTCGAATGGGAAAAAAAACCTTCAAAAACTGTGTATACCATTGAGTTTGATGCAAAGGAACAGAAAATTCTGCGAGAGAAGAAATATTTTTACTTACATTAACAAAAGAGTGCACGAGGCTAAAATTTCAGATTAGCATTATGTTAATAGGTGCATTTACGGAGAAAGTATTTCATATGACGCTTCGAAACTTGCACTGTTCTTCATGAGCATTACTCTACGCCTTCTGTGAAAACATGGAGGTAGTATCCCCGAAAATTTCAAAAATATGTTGGTAATTGTTTCCGGTGACAATGTAATTAAAAGCTTCAAAATCAAAAAATTGCAAAAATCCGACTCGAATGGGATAAAAAAACATCAAAAACTGTATATACCATTGGTTTTGATGCAAAGGAACAGAAAATTCTGCCAGAGAAGAAATATTTTTACTTACATTAGCAAAAGAGTGTACGAGGCAAATATTTCAGATTAGCATTATGTGTATAAGTGCATTTATGGAAAAAGTATTTCATATAACGCGTCGATACTTGCACTGAACCTCAAAAGCAATACTCTACGCCTTCCCTGAACATTTGAAGGTGATATCCGCATAACTGTCGAAGATATGGGTGTAAATGTCTATGGTGACTAAATTAGAAAAAGGCTTTTAAATGAAAGAAATGGTATCCATGGATACTTGAGATTGAACGGAGGATGGCGAAGGGAACTAAATTTTTGGATAGGCATGGAGGTAATATCCGCATAACTATCGAAGATATGGGTGTAAATGCCTACGGTGACTAAATTAGAAAAAGGCTTTTAAATGAAAGAAATGGTATCCATGGTTACTTGAGATTGAACAGAGGATGTCGAAGGGAACTTATTTTTTGGATAGGCATAACTAGAATAAGTGCTGTTACGGACTAAGTACTCAAGGTTTAGTCGAGTAATTTGATGTGCAGGAACAAGGTATATTTCTTAACCTACCCTGAAAGAATGGCGGTTATATCTGCATAAGATTCGAAAATATGTTGGTAATTGTTTCCGGTGACAATGTAATTAAAAGCTTCAAAATCAAAAAATTGCAAACATCCGACTCGAATGGGATAAAAAATCATCAAAAAAATTTGTTTACCATTAAGTTTGATGCAAAGGAACAGAAACTTCTGCGATCGAAGAAATATTTTTACTTACATTAACAAAAGAGTGTACGAGGCTAAAATTTCAGATAAGAATTATGTTAATAAGTGCATTTACGGGAAAATATTTCATATGACGCTTCGAAACTTGCACTGTTCCTCATGAGCATTACTCTACGCCTTCTGTGAAAACATGGAGGTAATATCCCCGAAAATTCCGAAAATATGTTGGTAATTGTTTCCGGTGACAATGTAATTAAAAGCTTCAAAATCAAAAAATTGCAAAAATCCGACTAGAATGGGACAAAAAACCATCAAAAAAATTTGTTTACCATTAAGTTTGATGCAAAGGAACAGAAAATTCAATGAGAGAAGAAATATTTTTACTTACATTAATAAAAGAGTGTACGAGGCTAAAATTTCAGATAAGCATTATGTTAATAAGTGCATTTACGGAGAAAGTATTTCATATATGACGTTTCGAAACTTGCACTGTTCCTCATCAGCATTACTCTACGCCTTCTGTGAAAACATGGAGGTAATATACCCGAAAATTCCGAAAATATGTTGGTAATTGTTTCCGGTGACAATGTAATTAAAAGCTTCAAAATCAAAAAATTGCAAAAATCCGACTCGAATGGGAAAAAAAACCTTCAAAAACTGTGTATACCATTGAGTTTGATGCAAAGGAACAGAAAATTCTGCGAGAGAAGAAATATTTTTACTTACATTAACAAAAGAGTGCACGAGGCTAAAATTTCAGATTAGCATTATGTTAATAGGTGCATTTACGGAGAAAGTATTTCATATGACGCTTCGAAACTTGCACTGTTCTTCATGAGCATTACTCTACGCCTTCTGTGAAAACATGGAGGTAGTATCCCCGAAAATTTCAAAAATATGTTGGTAATTGTTTCCGGTGACAATGTAATTAAAAGCTTCAAAATCAAAAAATTGCAAAAATCCGACTCGAATGGGATAAAAAAACATCAAAAACTGTATATACCATTGGTTTTGATGCAAAGGAACAGAAAATTCTGCCAGAGAAGAAATATTTTTACTTACATTAGCAAAAGAGTGTACGAGGCAAATATTTCAGATTAGCATTATGTGTATAAGTGCATTTATGGAAAAAGTATTTCATATAACGCGTCGATACTTGCACTGAACCTCAAAAGCAATACTCTACGCCTTCCCTGAACATTTGAAGGTGATATCCGCATAACTGTCGAAGATATGGGTGTAAATGTCTATGGTGACTAAATTAGAAAAAGGCTTTTAAATGAAAGAAATGGTATCCATGGATACTTGAGATTGAACGGAGGATGGCGAAGGGAACTAAATTTTTGGATAGGCATGGAGGTAATATCCGCATAACTATCGAAGATATGGGTGTAAATGCCTACGGTGACTAAATTAGAAAAAGGCTTTTAAATGAAAGAAATGGTATCCATGGTTACTTGAGATTGAACAGAGGATGTCGAAGGGAACTTATTTTTTGGATAGGCATAACTAGAATAAGTGCTGTTACGGACTAAGTACTCAAGGTTTAGTCGAGTAATTTGATGTGCAGGAACAAGGTATATTTCTTAACCTACCCTGAAAGAATGGCGGTTATATCTGCATAAGATTCGAAAATATGTTGGTAATTGTTTCCGGTGACAATGTAATTAAAAGCTTCAAAATCAAAAAATTGCAAAAATCCGACTCGAATGGGATAAAAAATCATCAAAAAAATTTGTTTACCATTAAGTTTGATGCAAAGGAACAGAAACTTCTGCGATCGAAGAAATATTTTTACTTACATTAACAAAAGAGTGTACGAGGCTAAAATTTCAGATAAGAATTATGTTAATAAGTGCATTTACGGAGAAAATATTTCATATGACGCTTCGAAACTTGCTCTGTTCCTCATGAGCATTACTCTACGCCTTCTGTGAAAACATGGAGGTAATATCCCCGAAAATTCCGAAAATATGTTGGTAATTGTTTCCGGTGACAATGTAATTAAAAGCTTCAAAATCAAAAAATTGCAAAAATCCGACTAGAATGGGACAAAAAACCATCAAAAACTGTGTATACCATTGAGTTGGATGCAAAGGAACAGAAAAATCTGCGAGAGAAGAAATATTTTTACTTACATTAACAAAAGAGTGTACGAGGCTAAAATTTCAGATTAGCATTATGGTAATAAGTGCATTTACGGAGAAAGTATATTATATGACGCTTCGAAACTTGCACTGTTCTTCAACAGCATTACTCTACGCCTTCTGTGAAAACAAGGAGGTAATATCCCCGAAAATTCCGAAAATATGTTGGTAATTGTTTCCGGTGACAATGTAATTAAAAGCTTCAAAATCAAAACATTGCAAAAATCCGACTCGAATGGGATAAAAAACCATCAAAAACTGTAAATACCATGGAGTTTGATGCAAAGGAACAGAAAATTCTGCCAGAGAAGAAATATTTTTACTTACATTAGCAAAAGAGTGTACGAGGCTAAAATTTCAGATTAGCATTATGTTAATAAGTGCATTTATGGAAAAAGTAATTCATATAACGCGTCGATACTTGCACTGAACCTCAAAAGCAAAATTCTACGCCTTCTCTGAACATTTGAAGGTGATATCCGCATAACTGTCGAAGATATGGGTGTAAATGCCTACGGTGACTAAATTAGAAAAAGGCTTTTAAATGAAAGAAATGGTATCCATGGTTACTTGAGATTGAACAGAGGATGTCGAAGGGAACTTATTTTTTGGATAGGCATAACTGGAATAAGTGCTGTTACGGACTAAGTACTCAAGGTTTAGTCGGGTAATTTGATGTGCAGGAACAAGGTATATTTCTTAACCTACCCTGAAAGAATGGCGGTTATATCTGCATAAGATTCGAAAATATGTTGGTAATTGTTTCCGGTGACAATGTAATTAAAAGCTTCAAAATCAAAAAATTGCCAAAAATCCGACTCGAATGGGATAAAAAATCATCAAAAAAATTTGTTTACCATTAAGTTTGATGCAAAGGAACAGAAAATTCAATGAGAGAAGAAATATTTTTACTTACATTAATAAAAGAGTGTACGAGGCTAAAATTTCAGATAAGCATTATGTTAATAAGTGCATTTACGGAGAAAGTATTTCATATATGACGTTTCGAAACTTGCACTGTTCCTCATGAGCATTACTCTACGCCTTCTGTGAAAACATGGAGGTAATATACCCGAAAATTCCGAAAATATGTTGGTAATTGTTTCCGGTGACAATGTAATTAAAAGCTTCAAAATCAAAAAATTGCAAAAATCCGACTCGAATGGGAAAAAAAACCTTCAAAAACTGTGTATACCATTGAGTTTGATGCAAAGGAACAGAAAATTCTGCGAGAGAAGAAATATTTTTACTTACATTAACAAAAGAGTGCACGAGGCTAAAATTTCAGATTAGCATTATGTTAATAGGTGCATTTACGGAGAAAGTATTTCATATGACGCTTCGAAACTTGCACTGTTCTTCATGAGCGTTACTCTACGCCTTCTGTGAAAACATGGAGGTAGTATCCCCGAAAATTTCAAAAATATGTTGGTAATTGTTTCCGGTGACAATGTAATTAAAAGCTTCAAAATCAAAAAATTGCAAAAATCCGACTCGAATGGGATAAAAAAACATCAAAAACTGTATATACCATTGGTTTTGATGCAAAGGAACAGAAAATTCTGCCAGAGAAGAAATATTTTTACTTACATTAGCAAAAGAGTGTACGAGGCAAATATTTCAGATTAGCATTATGTGTATAAGTGCATTTATGGAAAAAGTATTTCATATAACGCGTCGATACTTGCACTGAACCTCAAAAGCAATACTCTACGCCTTCCCTGAACATTTGAAGGTGATATCCGCATAACTGTCGAAGATATGGGTGTAAATGTCTATGGTGACTAAATTAGAAAAAGGCTTTTAAATGAAAGAAATGGTATCCATGGATACTTGAGATTGAACGGAGGATGGCGAAGGGAACTAAATTTTTGGATAGGCATGGAGGTAATATCCGCATAACTATCGAAGATATGGGTGTAAATGCCTACGGTGACTAAATTAGAAAAAGGCTTTTAAATGAAAGAAATGGTATCCATGGTTACTTGAGATTGAACAGAGGATGTCGAAGGGAACTTATTTTTTGGATAGGCATAACTAGAATAAGTGCTGTTACGGACTAAGTACTCAAGGTTTAGTCGAGTAATTTGATGTGCAGGAACAAGGTATATTTCTTAACCTACCCTGAAAGAATGGCGGTTATATCTGCATAAGATTCGAAAATATGTTGGTAATTGTTTCCGGTGACAATGTAATTAAAAGCTTCAAAATCAAAAAATTGCAAACATCCGACTCGAATGGGATGAAAAATCATCAAAAAAATTTGTTTACCTTTATGTTTGATGCAAAGGAACAGAAAATTCTGCGAGAAAAAAAATATTTTTACTTACATTAACAAAAGAGTGTACGAGGCTAAAATTTCAGATAAGCATTATGTTAATAAGTGCATTTACGGAGAAAGTATTTCATATGACGCTTCGAAACTTGCACTGTTCCTCATGAGCATTACTCTAAGCCTTTTGTGAAAACATGGAGGAAATATCCCCAATAATTATGAAAATATGTTGGTAATTGTTTCCGGTGACAATGTAATTAAAAGCTTCAAAATCAAAAAATTGCAAAACTCCGACTCGAATGGGATAAAAAACAATCAAAAACAGTGTATACCATTGAGTTTGATGCATAGGAATAAAAAAATAAGCGAGAGAAGAAATATTTTTACTTACATTAACAAAAGAGTGTACGAGGCAAAAATTTCAGATTAGCATTATGTTAATAAGTGCATTTACGGAGAAGGTATTACATATAATGCGTCGAAACTTGCACTGTTCCTCAACAGCATTACTCTACGACTTCTGTGAAAACATGGAGGTAATATCCCCAATTATTATGAAATTATGTTGGTAATTGTTTCCGGTGACAATGTAGTTAAAAGCTTCAAATCAAAAAATTTCAAATATCCAATCCGAATTGGATAAAAAACCATCAAAAACTGTGTATGCCATTGAGATTGATGCATAGAAACAGAAAATTCTGCGAGAGAAGAAATATTTTTACTTACATTAACAAAAGAGTGTACGAGGCTAAAATTTCAGATTAGCATTATGTTAATAAGTGCGTTTACGGAGAAATAATTTCATATGACGCTTCGAAACTTGCACTGTTCCTCAACAGCATTAGTCTACGCCATCTGTGAAAACATGGAGGTAATATCCCCGAAAATTCCGAAAATATGTTGGTAATTGTTTCCGGTGACAATGTAATTAAAAGCTTCAAAATCAAAAAATTGCAAAACTCCGACACGAATGGGATAAAAAACCATCAAAAACTGTATATACCATGGAGTTTGATGCAAAGAAACAGAAAATTCTGCCAGAGAAGAAATATTTTTACTTACATTAGCAAAAGAGTGTACGAGGCAAAAATTTCAGATTAGCATTGTGTTAATAATTGCATTTATGGAAAAAGTATTTCATATAACGCGTCGATACTTGCACTGAACCTCAAAAGCAATATTCTACGCCTTCTCTGAACATTTGAAGGTGATATACGCATAACTGTCGAAGATATGGTTGTAAATGTCTATGGTGACTAAATTAGAAAAAGGCTTTTAAATGAAAGAAATGGTATCCATGGATACTTGAGATTGAACGGAGGATGGCGAAGGGAACTAATTTTTTGGATAGGCATGGAGGTAATATCCGCATAACTATCGAAGATATTGGTGTAAATGCCTACGGTGACTAAATTAGAAAAAGGCTTTTAAATGAAAGAAATGGTATCCATGGTTACTTGAGATTGAACAGAGGATGTCGAAGGGAACTTATTTTTTGGATAGGCATAACTGGAATAAGTGCGGTTACGGACTAAGTGCTCAACGTTTAGTCGTGTAATTTGATGTGCAGGAACAAGGTATATTTCTTAACCTACCCTGAAAGAATGGCGGTTATATCTGCATAAGATTCGAAAATATGTTGGTAATTGTTTCCGGTGACAATGTAATTAAAAGCTTCAAAATCAAAAAATTGCAAAAATCCGACTCGAATGGGATAAAAAATCATCAAAAAAATTTGTTTACCATTAAGTTTGATGCAAAGGAACAGAAAATTCTGCGATCGAAGAAATATTTTTACTTACATTAACAAAAGAGTGTACGAGGCTAAAATTTCAGATAAGCATTATGTTAATAAGTGCATTTACGGAGAAAATATTTCATATGACGCTTCGAAACTTGCACTGTTCCTCATGAGCATTACTCTACGCCTTCTGTGAAAACATGGAGGTAATATCCCCGAAAATTCCGAAAATATGTTGGTAATTGTTTCCGGTGACAATGTAATTAAAAGCTTCAAAATCAAAAAATTGCAAAAATCCGACTAGAATGGGATAAAAAACCATCAAAAACTGTGTATACCATTGAGTTGGATGCAAAGGAACAGAAAATTCTGCGAGAGAAGAAATATTTTTACTTACATTAACAAAAGAGTGTACGAGGCTAAAATTTCTGATTAGCATTATGGTAATAAGTGCATTTACGGAGAAAGTATATTATATGACGCTTCGAAACTTGCACTGTTCTTCAACAGCATTACTCTACGCCTTCTGTGAACACAAGGAGGTAATATCCCCGAAAATTCCGAAAATATGTTGGTAATTGTTTCCGGTGACAATGTAATTAAAAGCTTCAAAATCAAAATATTGCAAAAATCCGACTCGAATGGGATAAAAAACCATCAAAAACGGTGTATACCCTGTAAATGATGCAAAGGAACAGAAAATTTTGCGAGAGAAGAAATATTTTTACTTACATTAACAAAAAAGTGTGCGAGGCTAAAATTTTAGATTAGCATTATGTTAATAAGTGCATTTCGAAGAAATTATTTCATATGAAGCTATAAAACTTGCCCTGTTCCTCAACAGCATTATTCTACGCCTTCTGTGAAATCATGGAGGTAATATCCCTAATAAGTATGAAAATATGTAGTAATTGTTTCCGGTGACAATGTAATTAAAAGCTTCAAAATCAAAAAATTGCAAAAATCCGACTCGAATGGGATGAAAAATCATCAAAAAAATTTGTTTACCATTAAGTTTGATGCAAAGGAACAGAAAATTCTGCGAGAAAAAAAATATTTTTACTTACATTAAAAAAAGAGTGTACGAGGCTAAAATTTCAGATAAGCATTATGTTAATAAGTGCATTTGCAGAGAAAGTATTTCATATGACGCTTCGAAACTTGCACTGTTCCTCATGAGCATTACTCTAAGCCTTCTGTAAAAACATGGAGGAAATATCCCCAATAACTATGAAAATATGTTGGTAATTGTTTCCGGTGACAATGTAAATAAAAGCTTCAAAATCAAAAAATTGCAAAAATCCGACTCGAATGGGATAAAAAACCATCAAAAACCGTGTATACCATTGAGTTTGATGCATAGGAAAAAAAAAATAAGCGAGAGAAGAAATATTTTTACTTACATTAACAAAAGAGTGTACGAGGCTAAAATTTCAGATTAGCATTATGTTAATAAGTGCATTTACGGAGAAGTTATTACATATAATGCGTCGAAACTTGCACTGTTCATCAACAGTATTACTCTACGACTTCTGTGAAAACATGGAGGTAATATCCCCAATAATTATGAAAATATGTTGGTAATTGTTTCCGGTGACAATGTAGTTAAAAGCTTCAAATCAAAAAATTTCAAATATCCAATCCGAATTGGATAAAAAACCATCAAAAACTGTGTATGCCATTGAGTTTGATGCAAAGAAACAGAAAATTCTGCGATCGAAGAAATATTTTTACTTACATTAACAAAAGAGTGTACGAGGCTAAAATTTCAGATAAGCATTATGTTAATAAGTGCATTTACGGAGAAAATATTTCATATGACGCTTCAAAACTTGCACTGTTCCTCATGAGCATTACTCTACGCCTTCTGTGAAAAAATGGAGGTAATTGTTTCCGGTGACAATGTAATTAAAAGCTTCAAAATCAAAAAATTGCAAAAATCCGACTAGAATGGGATAAAAAACCATCAAAAACTGTATATACCATGGAGTTTGATGCAAAGGAACAGAAAATTCTGCCAGAGAAGAAATATTTTTACTAACATTAGCAAAAGAGTGTACGAGGCAAAAATTTCAGATTAGCATTATGTTAATAAGTGCATTTATGGAAAAAGTAATTCATATAACGCGTCGATACTTGCACTGAACCTCAAAAGCAAAATTCTACGCCTTCTCTGAACATTTGAAGGTGATATCCGCATAACTGTCGAAGATATGGGTGTAAATGTCTCTGGTGACTAAATTAGAAAAAGGCTTTTAAATGAAAGAAATGGTATCCATGGATACGTGAGATTGAACGGAGGATGGCGAAGGGAACTAATTTTTTGGATAGGCATGGAGGTAATATCCGCATAACTATCGAAGATATGGGTGTAAATGCCTACGGTGACTAAATTAGAAAAAGGCTTTTAAATGAAAGAAATGGTATCCATGGTTACTTGAGATTGAACAGAGGATGTCGAAGGGAACTTATTTTTTGGATAGGCATAACTGGAATAAGTGCTGTTACGGACTAAGTACTCAAGGTTTAGTCGTGTAATTTGATGTGCAGGAACAAGGTATATTTCTTAACCTACCCTGAAAGAATGGCGGTTATATCTGCAAAAGATTCGAAAATATGTTGGTAATTGTTTCCGGTGACAATGTAATTAAAAGCTTCAAAATCAAAAAATTGCAAAAATCAGACTCGAATGGGATAAAAAATCATCAAAAAAATTTGTTTACCATTAAGTTTGATGCAAAGGAACAGAAAATTCAATGAGAGAAAAAATGTCAATGACAATGTAATGAAAAGCTTCAAAATCAAAACATGGCAAAAATCCTACTCGAATGGGATAAAAAACCATCAAAAACTGTATATACCATTGAGTTTGACGCAAAGGAACAGAAAATTCTGCCAGAGAAGAAATATTTTTTCTTACATTAGCAAAAGAGTGTACGAGGCAAAAATTTCAGATTAGCATTATGTTAATAAGTGCATTTATGGAAAATGTATTTCATATAACGCGTCGATACTTGCACTGAACCTCAAAAGCAATACTCTACGCCTTCCCTGAACATTTGAAGGTGATATCCGCATAACTGTCGAAGATATGGGTGTAAATGTCTATGGTCACTAAATTAGAAAAAGGCTTTTAAATGAAAGAAATGGTATCCATGGATACTTGAGATTGAACGGAGGATGGCGAAGGGAACTAATTTTTTGGATAGGCATGGAGGTAATATCCGCATAACTATCGAAGATATGGGTGTAAATGCCTGCGGTGACTAAATTAGAAAAAGGCTTTTAAATGAAAGAAATGGTATCCATGGTTACTTGAGATTGAACAAAATATGTCGAAGGGAACTTATTTTTTGGATAGGCATAACTAGAATAAGTGCTGTACGGACTAAGTACTCAAGGTTTAGTCGTGTAATTTGATGTGCAGGAACAAGGTATATTTCTTAACCTACACTAAAAGAATGGCGGTTATATCTGCATAAGATTCGAAAATATGTTGGTAATTGTTTCCGGTGACAATGTAATTAAAAGATTCAAAATCAAAAAATTGCAAAAATCCGACTCGAATGGGATGAAAAATCATCAAAAAAATTTGTTTATCATTAAGTTTGATGCAAAGGAACAGAAAATTCTGCGAGAAAAAAAATATTTTTACTTACATTAACAAAAGAGTGTACGAGGCTAAAATTTCAGATAAGCATTATGTTAATAAGTGCATTTGCGGAGAAAGTATTTCATATGACGCTTCAAAACTTGCACTGTTCCTCATGAGCATTACTCTTAGCCTTCTGTGAAAACATGGAGGAAATATCCCCAATAATTATGAAAATATGTTGGTAATTGTTTCCGGTGACAATGTAAATAAAAGCTTCAAAATCAAAAAATTGCAAAAATCCGACTCGAATGGGATAAAAAACCATCAAAAACAGTGTATACCATTGAGTTTGATGCATAGGAACAAAAAATTAAGCGAGAGAAGAAATATTTTTACTTACATTAACAAAAGAGTGTACGAGGCAAAAATTTCAGATTAGCATTATGTTAATAAGTGCATTTACGGAGAAGGTATTACATATAATGCGTCGAAACCTGCACTGTTCTTCCACAGTATTACTCTACGACTTCTGTGAAAACATGGAGGTAATATCCCCAATAATTATGAAAATATGTTGGTAATTGTTTCCGGTGACAATGTAGTTAAAAGCTTCAAATCAAAAAATTTCAAATATCCAATCCGAATTGGATAAAAAACCATCAAAAACTGTGTATGCCATTGAGTTTGATGCAAAGAAACAGAAAATTCTGCGAGAGAAGAAATATTTTTACTTACATTAACAAAAGAGTGTACGAGGCTAAAATTTCAGATTAGCATTATGTTAATAAGTGCGTTTACGGAGAAATAATTTCATATGACGCTTCGAAACTTGCACTGTTCCTCAACAGCATTAGTCTACGCCATCTGTGAAAACATGGAGGTAATATCCCCGAAAATTCCGAAAATATGTTGGTAATTGTTTCCGGTGAAAATGTAATTAAAAGATTCAAAATCAAAAAATTGCAAAACTCCGACACGAATGGGATAAAAAACCATCAAAAACTGTATATACCATTGAATTTGATGCAAAGGAACAGAAAATTCTGCCAGAGAAGAAATATTTTTACTTACATTAGCAAAAGAGTGTACGAGGCAAAAATTTCAGATTAGCATTATGTTAATAAGAGCATTTATGGAAAATGTAATTCATATAACGCGTCGATACTTGCACTGAACCTCAAAAGCAAATGTCTTCGCCTTCTCTGAACATTTGAAGGTGATATCCGCATAACTGTCGAAGATATGGGTGTAAATGTCTATGGTGACTAAATTAGAAAAAGGCTTTTAAATGAAAGAAATGGTATCCATGGATACTTGAGATTGAACGGAGGATGGCGAAGGGAACTAATTTTTTGGATAGGCATGGAGGTAATATCCGCATAACTATCGAAGATATGGGTGTAAATGCCTACGGTGACTAAATTAGAAAAAGGCTTTTAAATGAAAGAAATGGTATCCATGGTTACTTGAGATTGAACAGAGGATGTCGAAGGGAACTTATTTTTTGGATAGGCATAACTGGAATAAGTGCTGTTACGGACTAAGTACTCAAGGTTTAGTCGTGTAATTTGATGTGCAGGAACAAGGTATATTTCTTTACCTACCCTGAAAGAATGGCGGTTATATCTGCATAAGATTCGAAAATATGTTGGTATTTGTTTCCGGTGACAATGTAATTAAAAGCTTCAAAATCAAAAAATTGCAAAAATCCGACTCAAATGGGATAAAAAATCATCAAAAAAATTTGTTTACCATTAAGTTTGATGCAAAGGAACAGAAAATTCAATGAGAGAAGAAATATTTTTACTTACTTTAGAAAAAGAGTGTACGAGGCTAAAATTTCAGATAAGCATTATGTTAATAAGTGCATTTACGGAGAAAGTATTTCATATGACGCTTCGAAACTTGCACTGTTCCTCATGAGCATTACTCTACGCCTTCTGTGAAAACATGGAGGTAAAATACCCAAAAATTCTGAAAATATGTTGGTAATTGTTTCCGGTGACAATGTAATTAAAAGCTTCAAAATCAAAAAATTGCAAAAATCCGACTCGAATGGGAAAAAAAAACCATCAAAAACTGTGTATACCATTGAGTTTGATGCAAAGGAACAGAAAATTCTGCGAGAGAAGAAATATTTTTACTTACATTAACAAAAGAGTGCACGAGGCTAAAATTTCAGATTAGCATTATGTTAATAGGTGCATTTACGGAGAAAGTATTTCATATGACGCTTCGAAACTTGCACTGTTCCTCATGAGCATTACTCTACGCCTTCTGTGAAAACATGGAGGTAGTATCCCCGAAAATTCCAAAAATATGTTGGTAATTGTTTCCGGTGACAATGTAATTAAAAGCTTCAAAATCAAAAAATTGCAAAAATCCGACTCGAATGGGATAAAAAACCATCAAAAACTGTATATACCATTGGTTTAGATGCAAAGGAACAGAAAATTCTGCCAGAGAAGAAATATTTTTACTTACATTAGCAAAAGAGTGTACGAGGCAAATATTTCAGATTAGCATTATATTAATAAGTGCATCTATGAAAAAAGTATTTCATATAACGCGTCGATACTTGCACTGAACGTCAAAAGCAATATTCTACGCCTTCTTTGAACATATGAAGGTGATATCCGCATAACTGACGAAGATATGGGTGTAAATGTCTATGGTGACTAAATTAGAAAAAGACTTTTAAATGAAAGAAAAGGTATCCATGGATACTTGAGATTGAACGCAGGATGGCGAAGGGAACTAATTTTTTGGATAGGCATGGAGGTAATATCCGCATAACTATCGAAGATATGGGTGTAAATGCCTACGGTGACTAAATAAGAAAAAGGCTTTTAAATGAAAGAAATGGTATCAATGGTTACTTGAGATTGAACAGAGGATGTCGAAGGGAACTTATTTTTTGGATAGGCATAACTAGAATAAGTGCTGTTACGGACTAAGTACGCAAGGTTTAGTCGTGTAATTTGATGTGCAGGAACAAGGTATATTTCTTAACCTACACTAAAAGAATGGCGGTTATATCTGCATAAGATTCGAAAATATGTTGGTAATTGTTTCCGGTGACAATGTAATTAAAAGCTTCAAAATCAAAAAATTGCAAAAATCCGACTCGAATGGGATGAAAAATCATCAAAAAAATTTGTTTACCATTAAGTTTGATGCAAAGGAACAGAAAATTCTGCGAGAAAAAAAAAATATTTTTACTTACATTAACAAAAGAATGTACGAGGCTAAAATTTCAGATAAGCATTATGTTAATAAGTGCATTTGCGGAGAAAGTATTTCATATGACGCTTCGAAACTTGCACTGTTCCTCATGAGCATTACTCTAAGCCTTCTGTGAAAACATGGAGGAAATATCCCCAATAATTATGAAAATATGTTGGTAATTGTTTCCGGTGACAATGTAAATAAAAGCTTCAAAATCAAAAAATTGCAAAAATCCGACTCGAATGGGATAAAAAACCATCAAAAACAGTGTATACCATTGAGTTTGATGCATAGGAACAAAAAAATAAGCGAGAGAAGAAATATTTTTACTTACATTAACAAAAGAGTGTACGAGGCAAAAATTTCAGATTATCATTATGTTAATAAGTGCATTTACGGAGAAGGTATTACATATAATGCGTCGAAACTTGCACTGTTCTTCAACAGTATTACTCTACGACTTCTGTGAAAACATGGAGGTAATATCCCCAATAATTATGAAAATATGTTGGTAATTGTTTCCGGTGACAATGTAGTTAAAAGCTTCAAATCAAAAAATTTCAAATATCCAATCCGAATTGGATAAAAAACCATCAAAAACTGTGTATGCCATTGAGTTTGATGCAAAGAAACAGAAAATTCTGCGAGAGAAGAAATATTTTTACTTACATTAACAAAAGAGTGTACGAGGCTAAAATTTCAGATTAGCATTATGTTAATAAGTGCGTTTACGGAGAAATAATTTCATATGACGCTTAGAAACTTGCACTGTTCCTCAACGGCATTAGTCTACGCCATCTGTGAAAACATGGAGGTAATATCCCCGAAAATTCCGAAAATATGTTGGTAATTGTTTCCGGTGAAAATGTAATTAAAAGATTCAAAATCAAAAAATTGCAAAACTCCGACACGAATGGGATAAAAAACCATCAAAAACTGTATATACCATTGAGTTTGATGCAAAGGAACAGAAAATTCTGCCAGAGAAGAAATATTTTTACTTACATTAACAAAAGAGTGTACGAGGCTAAAATTTCAGATTAGCATTATGTTAATAAGTGCATTTACGGAGAAAGTATTTCATATGACGCTTCGAAACTTGCACTGTTCCTCAACAGCATTAATATACGCCTTCTGTGAAAACATGGCGGTAATATCCCCAAGAATTATGAAAATATGTTGGTAATTGTTTCCGGTGACAATGTAATTAAAAGCTTCAAAATCAAAAAATTGCAAAAATCCGACTCGAATGGGATAAAAAATCATCAAAAAAATTTGTTTTACATTAAGTTTGATGCAAAGGAACAGAAAATTCTCCGAGAGAAGAAATATTTTTACTTACATTAACAAAAGAGTGCACGAGGCTAAAATTTCAGATTAGCATTATGTCAATAAATGCATTTACGGAGAAAGTATTTCATATGACGCTTCGAAACTTGCACTGTTCCTCATGAGCATTACTTTACGCCTTCTGTGAAAACATGGAGGTAATATCCCCTAAAATTCCGAAAATATGTTGGTAATTGTTTCCGGTGACAATGTAATTAAAAGATTCAAAATAAAAAAATTGCAAAACTCCGACTCGAATGGGATAAAAAACCATCAAAAACTGTATATACCATTGAGTTTGATGCAACGGAACAGAAAATTCTGCGAGAGAAGAAATATTTTTACTTACATTAGCAAAAGAGTGTACGAGGCTAAAATTTCAGATTAGCATTATGTTAATAAGTGCATTTATGGAAAATGTATTACATATAACGCGTCGATACTTGCACTGAACCTCAAAAGCAATATTCTACGCCTTCTCTGAACATTTTAAGGTGATATCCGCATAACTGTCGAAGATATGGGTGTAAATGTCTATGGTGACTAAATTAGAAAAAGGCTTTTAAATGAAAGAAATGGTATCCATGGATACTTGAGATTGAACGGAGGATGGCGAAGGGAACTAATTATTTGGATAGGCATGGAGTTAATAACCGCATAACTATCGAAGATATGGGTGTAAATGCCTACGGTGACTAAATTAGAAAAAGGCTTTTAAATGAAAGAAATGGTATCCATGGTTACCTGAGATTGAACAGAGGATGTCGAAGGGAACTTTTTTTTTGGATAGGCATAACTGGAATAAATGCTGTTACGGACTAAGTACTCAAGATTTAGTCGTGTAATTTGATGTGCAGGAACAAGGTATATTTCTTTACCTACCCTGAAAGAATGGCGGTTATATCTGCATAAGATTCGAAAATACGTTGGTAATTGTTTCCGGTGACAATGTAATTAAAAGCTTCAAAATCAAAAAATTGCAAAAATCCGACTCAAATGGGATAAAAAATCATCAAAAAAATTTGTTTACCATTAAGTTTGATGCAAAGGAACAATAAATTCTGCGAGAGAAGAAATATTTTTACTTACATTAACAAAAGAGTGTACGAGGCTAAAATTTCAGATAAGCATTATGTTAATAAGTGCATTTACGGAGAAAATATTTCATATGACGCTTCGAAACTTGCACTGTTCCTCATGAGCATTACTCTACGCATTCTGTGAAAACATGGAGGTAATATCCCCGAAAATTCCGAAAATATGTTGGTAATTGTTTCCGGTGACAATGTAATTAAAAGCTTCAAAATCAAAAAATTGCAAAAATCCGACTAGACAGGGATAAAAAACCATCAAAAACTGTGTATACGATTGCGTTGGATGCAAAGGAACAGAAACTTCTGCGAGAGAAGAAATATTTTTACTTACATTAACAAAAGAGTCTACGAGGCTAAAATTTCAGATTAGCATTATGGTAATAAGTGCATTTACGGAGAAAGTATATTATATGACGCTTCGAAACTTGCACTGTTCTTCAACAGCATTACTTTACACCTTCTGTGAAAACATGGAGGTAATATCCCCGAAAATTCCGAAAATATGTTGGTAATTGTTTCCGGTGACAATGTAATTAAAAGCTTCAAAATCAAAACATTGCAAAAATCCGACTCGAATGGGATAAAAAACCATCAAAAACTGTATATACCATGGAGTTTGATGCAAAGGAACAGAAAATTCTGCCAGAGAAGAAATTTTTTTACTTACATTAGCAAAAGAGTGTACGAGGCAAAAATTTCAGATTAGCATTATGTTAATAAGTGCATTTATGGAAAAAGTAATTTATATAACGCGTCGATACTTGCACTGAACCTCAAAAGCAAATGTCTTCGCCTTCTCTGAACATTTGAAGGTGATATCCGCATAAATGTCGAAGATATGGGTGTAAATGTCTATGGTGACTAAATTAGAAAAAGGCTTTTAAATGAAAGAAATGGTATCCATGGATACTTGAGATTGAACGGAGGATGGCGAAGGGAACTAATTTTTTGGATAGGCATGGAGGTAATATCCGCATAACTATCGAAGATATGGGTGTAAATGCCTACGGTGACTAAATTAGAAAAAGGCTTTTAAATGAAAGAAATGGTATCCATGGTTACTTGAGATTGAACAGAGGATGTCGAAGGGAACTTATTTTTTGGATAGGCATAACTGGAATAAGTGCTGTTACGGACTAAGTACTCAAGGTTTAGTCGTGTAATTTGATGTGCAGGAACAAGGTATATTTCTTAACCTACCCTGAAAGAATGGCGGTTATATCTGCATAAGATTCGAAAATATGTTGGTATTTGTTTCCGGTGACAATGTAATTAAAAGCTTCAAAATCAAAAAATTGCAAAAATCCGACTCGAATGGGATAAAAAATCATCAAAAAAATTTGTTTACCATTAAGTTTGATGCAAAGGAACAGAAAATTCAATGAGAGAAGAAATATTTTTACTTACTTTAACAAAAGAGTGTACGAGGCTAAAATTTCAGATAAGCATTATGTTAATAAGTGCATTTACGGAGAAAGTATTTCATATGACGCTTCGAAACTTGCACTGTTCCTCATGAGCATTACTCTACGCCTTCTGTGAAAACATGGAGGTAATATACACAAAAATTCTGAAAATATGTTGGTAATTGTTTCCGGTGAAAATGTAATTAAAAGCTTCAAAATCAACACATTGCAAAAATCCGACTCGAATGGGATAAAAAACCATCAAAAACTGTATATACCATGGAGTTTGATGCAAAGGAACAGAAAATTCTGCCAGAGAAGAAATATTTTTACTTACATTAGCAAAAGAGTGTACGAGGCAAAAATTTCAGATTAGCATTATGTTAATAAGTGCATTTATGGAAAATGTAATTCATATAACGCGTCGATACTTGCACTGAACCTCAAAAGCAAATGTCTTCGCCTTCTCTGAACATTTGAAGGTGATATCCGCATAACTGTCGAAGATATGGGTGTAAATGTCTATGGTGACTAAATTAGAAAAAGGCTTTTAAATGAAAGAAATGGTATCCATGGATACTTGAGATTGAACGGAGGATGGCGAAGGGAACTAATTTTTTGGATAGGCATGGAGGTAATATCCGCATAACTATCGAAGATATGGGTGTAAATGCCTACGGTGACTAAATTAGAAAAAGGCTTTTAAATGAAAGAAATGGTATCCATGGTTACTTGAGATTGAACAGAGGATGTCGAAGGGAACTTATTTTTTGGATAGGCATAACTGGAATAAGTGCTGTTACGGACTAAGTACTCAAGGTTTAGTCGTGTAATTTGATGTGCAGGAACAAGGTATATTTCTTAACCTACCCTGAAAGAATGGCGGTTATATCTGCATAAGATTCGAAAATATGTTGGTATTTTTTTCCGGTGACAATGTAATTAAAAGCTTCAAAATCAAAAAATTGCAAAAATCCGACTCGAATGGGATAAAAAATCATCAAAAAAATTTGTTTACCATTAAGTTTGATGCAAAGGAACAGAAAATTCAATGAGAGAAGAAATATTTTTACTTAAATTAACAAAAGAGTGCACGAGGCTAAAATTTCAGATTAGCATTATGTTAATAGGTGCATTTACGGAGAAAGTATTTCATATGACGCTTCGAAACTTGCACTGTTCCTCATGAGCATTACTCTACGCCTTCTGTGAAAACATGGAGGTAGTATCCCCGAAAATGCCAAAAATATGTTGGTAATTGTTTCCGGTGACAATGTAATTAAAAGCTTCAAAATCAAAAAATTGCAAAAATCCGACTCGAATGGGATAAAAAACCATCAAAAACTGTATATACCATTGGTTTAGATGCAAAGGAACAGAAAATTCTGCCAGAGAAGAAATATTTTTACTTACATTAGCAAAAGAGTGTACGAGGCAAATATTTCAGATTAGCATTATATTAATAAGTGCATTTATGGAAAAAGTATTTCATATAACGCGTCGATACTTGCACTGAACGTCAAAAGCAATATTCTACGCCTTCTTTGAACATTTGAAGGTGATATCCGCATAACTGACGAAGATATGGGTGTAAATGTCTATGGTGACTAAATTAGAAAAAGACTTTTAAATGAAAGAAAAGGTATCCATGGATACTTGAGATTGAACGCAGGATGGCGAAGGAAACTAATTTTTTGGATAGGCATGGAGGTAATATCCGCATAACTATCGAAGATATGGGTGTAAATGCCTACGGTGACTAAATAAGAAAAAGGCTTTTAAATGAAAGAAATGGTATCCATGGTTACTTGAGATTGAACAGAGGATGTCGAAGGGAACTTATTTTTTGGATAGGCATAACTAGAATAAGTGCTGTTACGGACTAAGTACTCAAGGTTTAGTCGTGTAATTTGATGTGCAGGAACAAGGTATATTTCTTAACCTACACTAAAAGAATGGCGGTTATATCTGCATAAGATTCGAAAATATGTTGGTAATTGTTTCCGGTGACAATGTAATTAAAAGCTTCAAAATCAAAAAATTGCAAAAATCCGACTCGAATGGGATGAAAAATCATCAAAAAAATTTGTTTACCATTAAGTTTGATGCAAAGGAACAGAAAATTCTGCGAGAAAAAAAAAATATTTTTACTTACTTTAACAAAAGAATGTACGAGGCTAAAATTTCAGATAAGCATTATGTTAATAAGTGCATTTGCGGAGAAAGTATTTCATATGACGCTTCGAAACTTGCACTGTTCCTCATGAGCATTACTCTAAGCCTTCTGTGAAAACATGGAGGAAATATCCCTAATAATTATGAAAATATGTTGGTAATTGTTTCCGGTGACAATGTAAATAAAAGCTTCAAAATCAAAAAATTGCAAAAATCCGACTCGAATGGGATAAAAAACCATCAAAAACAGTGTATACCATTGAGTTTGATGCATAGGAACAAAAAAATAAGCGAGAGAAGAAATATTTTTACTTACATTAACAAAAGAGTGTACGAGGCAAAAATTTCAGATTATCATTATGTTAATAAGTGCATTTACGGAGAAGGTATTACATATAATGCGTCGAAACTTGCACTGTTCTTCAACAGTATTACTCTACGACTTCTGTGAAAACATGGAGGTAATATCCCCAATAATTATGAAAATATGTTGGTAATTGTTTCCGGTGACAATGTAGTTAAAAGCTTCAAATCAAAAAATTTCAAATATCCAATCCGAATTGGATAAAAAACCATCAAAAACTGTGTATGCCATTGAGTTTGATGCAAAGAAACAGAAAATTCTGCGAGAGAAGAAATATTTTTACTTACATTAACAAAAGAGTGTACGAGGCTAAAATTTCAGATTAGCATTATGTTAATAAGTGCGTTTACGGAGAAATAATTTCATATGACGCTTCGAAACTTGCACTGTTCCTCAACAGCATTAGTCTATGCCGTCTGTGAAAACATGGAGGTAATATCCCCGAAAATTCCGAAAATATGTTGGTAATTGTTTCCGGTGAAAATGTAATTAAAAGATTCAAAATCAAAAAATTGCAAAACTCCGACACGAATGGGATAAAAAACCATCAAAAACTGTATATACCATTGAGTTTGATGCAAAGGAACAGAAAATTCCGCCAGAGAAGAAATATTTTTACTTACATTAACAAAAGAGTGTACGAGGCTAAAATTTCAGATTAGCATTATGTTAATAAGTGCATTTACGGAGAAAGTATTTCATATGACGCTTCGAAACTTGCACTGTTCCTCAACAGCATTAATATACGCCTTCTGTGAAAACATGGCGGTAATATCTCCAATAATTATGAAAATATGTTGGTAATTGTTTCCGGTGACAATGTAATTAAAAGCTTCGAAATCAAAAAATTGCAAAAATCCGACTCGAATGGGATAAAAAATCATCAAAAATATTTGTTTTACATTAAGTTTGATGCAAAGGAACAGAAAATTCTCCGAGAGAAGAAATATTTTTACTTACATTAACAAAAGAGTGCACGAGGCTAAAATTTCAGATTAGCATTATGTCAATAAATGCATTTACGGAGAAAGTATTTCATATGACGCTTCGAAACTTGCACTGTTCCTCATGAGCATTACTTTACGCCTTCTGTGAAAACATGGAGGTAATATCCCCTAAAATTCCGAAAATATGTTGGTAATTGTTTCTGGTGACAATGTAATTAAAAGATTCAAAATAAAAAAATTGCAAAACTCCGACTCGAATGGGATAAAAAACCATCAAAAACTGTATATACCATTGAGTTTGATGCAACGGAACAGAAAATTCTGCCAGAGAAGAAATATTTTTACTTACATTAGCAAAAGAGTGTACGAGGCTAAAATTTCAGATTAGCATTATGTTAATAAGTGCATTTATGGAAAATGTATTACATATATAACGCGTCGATACTTGCACTGAACCTCAAAAGCAATATTCTACGCCTTCTCTGAACATTTTAAGGTGATATCCGCATAACTGTCGAAGATATGGGTGTAAATGTCTATGGTGACTAAATTAGAAAAAGGCTTTTAAATGAAAGAAATGGTATCCATGGATACTTGAGATTGAACGGAGGATGGCGAAGGGAACTAATTATTTGGATAGGCATGGAGGTAATATCCGCATAACTATCGAAGATATGGGTGTAAATGCCTACGGTGACTAAATTAGAAAAAGGCTTTTAAATGAAAGAAATGGTATCCATGGTTACCTGAGATTGAACAGAGGATGTCGAAGGGAACTTATTTTTTGGATAGGCATAACTGGAATAAATGCTGTTACGGACTAAGTACTCAAGATTTAGTCGTGTTATTTGATGTGCAGGAACAAGGTATATTTCTTAACCTACCCTGAAAGAATGGCGGTTATATCTGCATAAGATTCGAAAATACGTTGGTAATTGTTTCCGGTGACAATGTAATTAAAAGCTTCAAAATCAAAAAATTGCAAAACTCCGACTCAAATGGGATAAAAAATCATCAAAAAAATTTATTTACCATTAAGTTTGATGCAAAGGAACAGAAAATTCTGCAAGAGAAGAAATATTTTTACTTACATTAACAAAAGAGTGTACGAGGCTAAAATTTCAGATAAGCATTATGTTAATAAGTGCATTTACGGAGAAAATATTTCATATGACGCTTCGAAACTTGCACTGTTCCTCATGAGCATTACTCTACGCATTCTGTGAAAACATGGAGGTAATATCCCCGAAAATTTTGAAAATATGTTGGTAATTGTTTCCGGTGACAATGTAATTAAAAGCTTCAAAATCAAAAAATTGCAAAAATCCGACTAGACAGGGATAAAAAACCATCAAAAACTGTGTATACGATTTCGTTGGATGCAAAGGATTAGAAACTTCTGCGAGAGAAGAAATATTTTTACTTACATTAACAAAAGAGTGTACGAGGCTAAAATTTCAGATTAGCATTATGGTAATAAGTGCATTTACGGAGAAAGTATATTATATGACGCTTCGAAACTTGCACTGTTCTTCAACAGCATTACTTTACGCCTTCTGTGAAAACATGGAGGTAATATCCCCGAAAATTCCGAAAATATGTTGGTAATTGTTTCCGGTGACAATGTAATTAAAAGCTTCAAAATCAAAACATTGCAAAAATCCGACTCGAATGGGATAAAAAACCATCAAAAACTGTATATACCATGGAGTTTGATGCAAAGGAACAGAAAATTCTGCCAGAGAAGAAATATTTTTACTTACATTAGCAAAAGAGTGTACGAGGCAAAAATTTCAGATTAGCATTATGTTAATAAGTGCATTTATGGAAAAAGTAATTTATATAACGCGTCGATACTTGCACTGAACCTCAAAAGCAAATATCTTCGCCTTCTCTGAACATTTGAAGGTGATATCCGCATAACTGTCGAAGATATGGGTGTAAATGTCTATGGTGACTAAATTAGAAAAAGGCTTTTAAATGAAAGAAATGGTATCCATGGATACTTGAGATTGAACGGAGGATGGCGAAGGGAACTAATTTTTTGGATAGGCATGGAGGTAATATCCGCATAACTATCGAAGATATGGGTGTAAATGCCTACGGTGACTAAATTAGAAAAAGGCTTTTAAATGAAAGAAATGGTATCCATGGTTACTTGAGATTGAACAGAGGATGTCGAAGGGAACTTATTTTTTGGATAGGCATAACTGGAATAAGTGCTGTTACGGACTAAGTACTCAAGGTTTAGTCGTGTAATTTGATGTGCAGGAACAAGGTATATTTCTTAACCTACCCTGAAAGAATGGCGGTTATATCTGCATAAGATTCGAAAATATGTTGGTATTTGTTTCCGGTGACAATGTAATTAAAAGCTTCAAAATCAAAAAATTGCAAAAATCCGACTCGAATGGGATAAAAAATCATCAAAAAAATTTGTTTACCATTAAGTTTGATGCAAAGGAACAGAAAATTCAATGAGAGAAGAAATATTTTTACTTACTTTAACAAAAGAGTGTACGAGGCTAAAATTTCAGATAAGCATTATGTTAATAAGTGCATTTACGGAGAAAGTATTTCATATGACGCTTCGAAACTTGCACTGTTCCTCATGAGCATTACTCTACGCCTTCTGTGAAAACATGGAGGTAATATACACAAAAAGTCTGAAAATATGTTGGTAATTGTTTCCGGTGACAATGTAATTAAAAGCTTCAAAATCAAAAAATTGCAAAAATCCGACTCGAATGGGAAAAAAAACCATCAAAAACTGTGTATACCATTGAGTTTGATGCAAAGGAACAGAAAATTCTGCGAGAGAAGAAATATTTTTACTTACATTAACAAAAGAGTGCACGAGGCTAAAATTTCAGATTAGCATTATGTTAATAGGTGCATTTACGGAGAAAGTATTTCATATGACGCTTCGAAACTTGCACTGTTCCTCATGAGCATTACCCTACAACTTCTGTGAAAACATGGAGGTAATATACCCAAAAATTCTGAAAATATGTTGGTAATTGTTTCCGGTGACAATGTAATTAAAAGCTTCAAAATCAAAAAATTGCAAAAATCCGACTCGAATGGGAAAAAAAACCATCAAAAACTGTGTATACCATTGAGTTTGATGCAAAGGAACAGAAAATTCTGCGAGAGAAGAAATATTTTTACTTACATTAACAAAAGAGTGCACGAGGCTAAAATTTCAGATTAGCATTATGTAATAGGTGCATTTACGGAGAAAGTATTTCATATGACGCTTCGAAACTTGCACTGTTCCTCATGAGCATTACTCTACGCCTTCTGTGAAAACATGGAGGTAGTATCCCCGAAAATTCTAAAAATATGTTGGTAATTGTTTCCGGTGACAATGTAATTAAAAGCTTCAAAATCAAAAAATTGCAAAAATCCGACTCGAATGGGATAAAAAACCATCAAAAACTGTATATACCATTGGTTTAGATGCAAAGGAACAGAAAATTCTGCCAGAGAAGAAATATTTTTACTTACATTAGCAAAAGAGTGTACGAGGCAAATATTTCAGATTAGCATTATATTAATAAGTGCATTTATGGAAAAAGTATTTCATATAACGCGTCGATACTTGCACTGAACGTCAAAAGCAATATTCTACGCCTTCTTTGAACATTTGAAGGTGATATCCGCATAACTGACGAAGATATGGGTGTAAATGTCTATGGTGACTAAATTAGAAAAAGACTTTTAAATGAAAGAAAAGGTATCCATGGATACTTGAGATTGAACGCAGGATGGCGAAGTGAACTAATTTTTTGGATAGGCATGGAGGTAATATCCGCATAACTATCGAAGATATGGGTGTAAATGCCTACGGTGACTAAATAAGAAAAAGGCTTTTAAATGAAAGAAATGGTATCCATGGTTACTTGAGATTGAACAGAGGATGTCGAAGGGAACTTAATTTTAGGATAGGCATAACTGGAATAAGTGCTGTTACGGACTAAGTACTCAAGGTTTAGTCGTGTAATTTGATTTGCAGGAACAAGGTATATTTCTTAACCTACCCTGAAAGAATGGCGGTTATATCTGCATATGATTCGAAAATATTTTGGTAATTGTTTCCGGTGACAATGTAATTAAAAGCTTCAAAATAAAAAAATTGCAAAAATCCGACTCGAATGGGATAAAAAATCATCAAAAAAATTTGTTTACCATTAGGTTTGATGCAAAGGAACAGAAAATTCTGCGAGAGAAGAAATATTTTTACTTACATTAACAAAAGAGTGCACGAGGCTAAAATTTCAGATTAGCATTATGTTAATAAGTGCATTTACGGAGAAAGTATTTCATATGACGCTTCGAAACTTGCACTGTTCCTCATGAGCATTACTCTACGACTTCTGTGAAAACATGGTGGTAATATCCCCGAAAATTCCGAAAATATGTTGGTAATTGTTTCCGGTGACAATGTAATATAAGGTTCAAAATCAAAATATTGCAAAAATCCGACTCGAATGGGATAAAAAACCATCAAAAACTGTGTATACCATTGAGTTTGATGCAAAGGAACAGAAAATTCTGCGAGAGAAGAAATATTTTTACTTACATTAACAAAAGAGTGTACGAGGCTAAAATTTCAGATTAGCATTATGGTAATAAGTGCATTTACGGAGAAAGTATATTATATGACGCTTCGAAACTTGCACTGTTCTTCAACAGCATTACTCTACGCCTTCTGTGAAAACATGGAGGTAATATCCCTAATAAGTATGAAAATATGTTGGTATTTGTTTCCGGTGACAATATAATTAAAAGCTTCAAAATCAAAAAATTGCAAAAATCCGACTCGAATGGGATAAAACACCATTAAAAACTGTATATACCATGGAGTTTGATGCAAAGAAAAAGAAAATTCTGCCAGAGAAGAAATATTTTTACTTACATTAGCAAAAGAGTGTACGAGGCAAAAATTTCAGATTAGCATTATGTTAATAAGTGCATTTATGGAAAAAGTATTTCATATAACGCGTCAATACTTGCACTGAACCTCAAAAGCAATATTCTACGCCTTCTCTGAACATTTGAAGGTGATATCCGCATAACTGTCGAAGGTATAAGTGTAAATGTCTATGGTGACTAAATTAGAAAAAGGCTTTTAAATGAAAGAAATGGTATCCATGGATAATTGAGATTGAACGGAGGATGGCGAAGGGAACTAATTTTTTGGATAGGCAAGGAGGTAATATCCGCATAACTATCGAAGATATGGGTGTAAATGCCTACGGTGACTAAATTAGAAAAAGGCTTTTAAATGAAAGAAATGGTATCCATGGTTACTTGAGATTGAACAGAGGATGTCGAAGGGAACTTATTTTTTGGATAGGCATAACTGGAATAAGTGCTGTTACGTACTAAGTACTCAAGGTTTAGTCGTGTAATTTGATGTGCAGGAACAAGGTATATTTCTTAACCTACCCTGAAAGAATGGCGGTTATATCTGCATAAGATTCGAAAATATGTTGGTAATTGTTTCCGGTGACAATGTAATTAAAAGCTTCAAAATCAAAAAATTGCAAAAATCCGACTCGAATGTGATAAAAAATCATCAAAAAAATTTGTTTACCATTATGTTTGATGCAAAGGAACAGAAAATTCTGCGAGAGAAGAAATATTTTTACTTACATTAACAAAAGAGTGTACGAGGCTAAAATTTCAGATTAGCATTATGTTAATAAGTGCATTTACGGAGAAAGTATTTCATATGACGCTTCGAAACTTGCACTGTTCTTCAACAGCATTACTCTACGCCTTTTGTGAAAACATGAAGGTAATATCCCTAATAGGAAATGAAAATATGTTGGTATTTGTTTCCGGTGACAATGTAATTAAAAGCTTCAAAATCAAAAAATTGAAAAACTCCGACTCCAATGGGAAAAAAAACATCAAAAAATGTGTATACCATTGAGTTTGATGCATAAGAACAGAAAAATAAGCGAGAGAAGAAATATATTTTTACTTACATTAACAAAAGAGTGTACGAGGCAAAAATTTCAGATTAGCATTATGTTTATAAGTGCATTTACGGAGAAGATATTACATATAATGCGTCGAAACTTGCATTGTTCCTCAACAGCATTACTCTACGACATCTATTAAAACATGGAGGTGATATCCCCATTAATTATGAAATATGTTGGTAATTGTTTCCGGTTACAATGCAGTTAAAAGCTTCAAATCAAAAAATTTAAAATATCCAATCCGAATAGGATAAAAAACCATCAAAAACTGTGTATGCCATTGAGTTTGATGCAAAGAAACAGAAAATTCTGCGAGAGAAGAAATATTATTACTTACATTAACAAAAGAGTGTACGAGGCTAAAATTTCAGATTAGCAGTATGTTAATAAGTGCATTTACGGAGAAAGTATTTCATATGACGCTTCGAAACTTGCACTGTTTCTCAACAGCCTTAGTCTACGCCATCTGCGAAAACATGGAGGTAATATCCCCGAAACTTCCGAAAATATGTTGGTAATTGTTTCCAGTGACAATGTAATTAAAAGCTTCAAAATCAAACAATTGCAAAAATCCGACTCGAATGGGATAAAAAACCATCAAAAACTGTTTATATCATTGAGTTTGATGCAAAGGAACAGAAAATTCTGCCAGAGAAGAAATATTTTTACTTACATTAACAAAAGAGTGTACGAGGCAAATATTTCAGATTAGCATAATGTTAATAAGTGCATTTATGGAATAAGTATTTCATATAACGCGTCGATATTTGCACTGAACCTGAAAAGCAATATTCTACGCCTTCTCTGAATATTTGAATGTGATATCTGCATAACTGTCGAAGAAATGGGTGTAAATGTCTATGGTGACTAAATTAGAAAAAGGCTTTTAAATGAAAGAAATGGTATCCATGGATACTTGAGATTGAACGGAGGATTTCGAAGGGAAATAATTTTTTGGATAGGCATGGAGGTAATATCCGCATAACTATCGAAGATATGGGTGTAAATGCCTACGGTGACTTAATTAGAAAAAGGCTTTTAAATGAAAGAAATGGTATCCATGGTTACTTGAGATTGAACAGAGGATGTCGAAGGGAACTTATTTTTTGGATAGGCATAACTGGAATAAATGCTGTTACGGACTAAGTACTCAAGCTTTAGTCGTGTAATTTGATGTGCAGGAACAAGGTATATTTCTTAACCTACCCTGAAAGAATGGCGGTTATATCTGCATAAGATTCGAAAATATGTTGGTAATTGTTTCCGGTGACAATGTAATTAAAAGCTTCAAAATCAAAAAATTGCAAAATACCGACTCGAATGGGATAAAAAATCATCAAAAAAATTTGTTTACCATTAAGTTTGATGCAAAGGAACAGAAAATTCAATGAGAGAAGAAATAAGCTTACTTACATTAACAAAAGGGTGTACGAGGCTAAATTTTCAGATAAGCATTATGTTAATAAGTGCATTTACGGAGAAAGTATTTCATATGACGCTTCGAAACTTGCACTGTTCCTCATGAGCATTACTCTACGCCTTCTGTGAAGACATGGAGGTAATATACACGAAAATTCCGAAAATATGTTGGTAATTGTTTCCGGTGACAATGTAATTAAAAGCTTCAAAATCAAAAAATTGCAAAAATCCGACTCGAATGGGATAAAAAACCATCAAAAACTGTATATACCATTGGTTTAGATGCAAAGGAACAGAAAATTCTGCCAGAGAAGAAATATTTTTACTTACATTAGCAAAAGAGTGTACGAGGCAAATATTTCAGATTAGCATTATGGTAATAAGTGCATTTACGGAGAAAGTATATTAAATGACGCTTCGAAACTTGCACTGTTCTTCAACAGCATTACTCTACGCCTTCTGTGAAAACATGGAGGTAATAACCCTAATAAGTATGAAAATATGTTGGTATTTGTTTCCGGTGACAATATAATTAAAAGCTTCAAAATCAAAAAATTGCAAAAATCCGACTCGAATGGGATAAAACACCATCAAAAACTGTATATACCATGGAGTTTGATGCAAAGAAAAAGAAAATTCTGCCAGAGAAGAAATATTTTTACTACATTAGCAAAAGAGTGTACGAGGCAAAAATTTCAGATTAGCATTATGTTAATAAGTGCATTTATGGAAAAAGTATTTCATATGACGCTTCGAAACATGCACTGTTCCTCATGAGCATTACTCTACGCCTTCTGTGAAAACATGGAGGTAGTATCCCCGAAAATTCCAAAAATATGTTGGTAATTGTTTCCGGTGACAATGTAATTAAAAGCTTCAAAATCAAAAAATTGCAAAACTCCGACTCGAATGGGATAAAAAACCATCGAAAACTGTATATACCATTGGTTTAGATGCAAAGGAACAGAAAATTCTGCCAGAGAAGAAATATTTTTACTTACATTAGCAAAAGAGTGTACGAGGCAAATATTTCAGATTAGCATTATATTAATAAGTGCATTTATGGAAAAAGTATTTCATATAACGCGTCGATACTTGCACTGAACGTCAAAAGCAATATTCTACGCCTTCTTTGAACATTTGAAGGTGATATCCGCATAACTGACGAAGATATGGGTGTAAATGTCTATGGTGACTAAATTAGAAAAAGACTTTTAAATGAAAGAAAAGGTATACATGGATACTTGAGATTGAACGCAGGATGGCGAAGGGAACTAATTTTTTGGATAGGCATGGAGGTAATATCCGCATAACTATCGAAGATATGGGTGTAAATGCCTACGGTGACTAAATTAGAAAAAGGCTTTTAAATGAAAGAAATGGTATCCATGGTTACTTGAGATTGAACAGAGGATGTCGAAGGGAACTTATTTTTTGGATAGGCATAACTAGAATAAGTGCTGTTACGGACTAAGTACTCAAGGTTTAGTCGTGTAATTTGATGTGCAGGAACAAGGTATATTTCTTAACCTACACTAAAAGAATGGCGGTTATATCTGCATAAGATTCGAAAATATGATGGTATTTTTTTCCGGTGACAATGTAATTAAAAGCTTCAAAATCAATAAATTGCAAAAATCCGACTCGAATGGGATGAAAAATCATCAAAAAAATTTGTTTACCATTAAGTTTGATGCAAAGGAACAGAAAATTCTGCGAGAAAAAAAAAATCTTTTTACTTACATTAACAAAAGAATGTACGAGGCTAAAATTTCAGATAAGCATTATGTTAATAAGTGCATTTGCGGAAAAAGTATTTCATATGACGCTTCGAAACTTGCACTGTTCCTCATGAGCATTACTCTTAGCCTTCTGTGAAAACATGGAGGAAATATCCCCAATAATTATGAAAATATGTTGGTAATTGTTTCCGGTGACAATGTAAATAAAAGCTTCAAAATCAAAAAATTGCAAAAATCCGACTCGAATGGGATAAAAAACCATCAAAAACAGTGTATACCATTGAGTTTGATGCATAGGAACAAAAAAATAAGCGAGAGAAGAAATATTTTTACTTACATTAACAAAAGAGTGTACGAGGCAAAAATTTCAGATTAGCATTATGTTAATAAGTGCATTTACGGAGAAGGTATTACATATAATGCGTCGAAACTTGCACTGTTCTTCAACAGTATTACTCTACGACTTCTGTGAAAACATGGAGGTAATATCCCCAATAATTATGAAAATATGTTGGTAATTGTTTCCGGTGACAATGTAGTTAAAAGCTTCAAATCAAAAAATTTCAAATATCCAATCCGAATTGGATAAAAAACAATCAAAAACTGTGTATGCCATTGAGTTTGATGCACAGAAACAGAAAATTCTGCGAGAGAAGAAATATTTTTACTTACATTAACAAAAGAGTGTACGAGGCTAAAATTTCAGATTAGCATTATGTTAATAAGTGCGTTTACGGAGAAATAATTTCATATGACGCTTCGAAACTTGCACTGTTCCTCAACAGCATTAGTCTACGCCATCTGTGAAAACATGGAGGTAATATCCCCGAAAATTCCGAAAATATGTTGGTAAATGTTTCCGGTGAAAATATAATTAAAAGATTCAAAATCAAAAAATAGCAAAACTCCGACACGAATGGGATAAAAAACCATCAAAAACTGTATATACCATTGAGTTTAATGCAAAGGAACAGAAAATTCCGCCAGAGAAGAAATATTTTTACTTACATTAACAAAAGAGTGTACGAGGCTAAAATTTCAGATTAGCATTATGTGTTATAAGTGCATTTACGGAGAAAGTATTTCATATGACGCTTCGAAACTTGCACTGTTCCTCAACAGCATTAATATACGCCTTCTGTGAAAACATGGCGGTAATATCCCCAATAATTATGAAAATATGTTGGTAATTGTTTCCGGTGACAATGTAATTAAAAGCTTCAAAATCAAAAAATTGCAAAAATCCGACTCGAATGGGATAAAAAATCATCAAAAATATTTGTTTTACATTAAGTTTGATGCAAAGGAACAGAAAATTCTCCGAGAGAAGAAATATTTTTACTTACATTAACAAAAGAGTGCACGAGGCTAAAATTTCAGATTAGCATTATGTCAATAAATGCATTTACGGAGAAAGTATTTCATATGACGCTTCGAAACTTGCACTGTTCCTCATGAGCATTACTTTACGCCTTCTGTGAAAACATGGAGGTAATATCCCCTAAAATTCCGAAAATATGTTGGTAATTGTTTCCGGTGACAATGTAATTAAAAGATTCAAAATAAAAAAATTGCAAAACTCCGACTCGAATGGGATAAAAAACCATCAAAAACTGTATATACCATTGAGTTTGATGCAACGGAACAGAAAATTCTGCCAGAGAAGAAATATTTTTACTTACATTAGCAAAAGAGTGTACGAGGCTAAAATTTCAGATTAGCATTATGTTAATAAGTGCATTTATGGAAAATGTATTACATATAACGCGTCGATACTTGCACTGAACCTCAAAAGCAATATTCTACGCCTTCTCTGAACATTTTAAGGTGATATCCGCATAACTGTCGAAGATATGGGTGTAAATGTCTATGGTGACTAAATTAGAAAAAGGCTTTTAAATGAAAGAAATGGTATCCATGGATACTTGAGATTGAACGGAGGATGGCGAAGGGAACTAATTATTTGGATAGGCATGGAGGTAATATCCGCATAACTATCGAAGATATGGGTGTAAATGCCTACGGTGACTAAATTAGAAAAAGGCTTTTAAATGAAAGAAATGGTATCCATGGTTACCTGAGATTGAACAGAGGATGTCGAAGGGAACTTATTTTTTGGATAGGCATAACTGGAATAAATGCTGTTACGGACTAAGTACTCAAGATTTAGTCGTGTAATTTGATGTGCAGGAACAAGGTATATTTCTTAACCTACCCTGAAAGAATGGCGGTTATATCTGCATAAGATTCGAAAATACGTTGGTAATTGTTTCCGGTGACAATGTAATTAAAAGCTTCAAAATCAAAAAATTGCAAACATCCGACTCGAATGGGATAAAAAATCATCAAAAAAATTTGTTTACCATTAAGTTTGATGCAAAGGAACAGAAAATTCAATGAGAGAAGAAATATTTTTACTTACATTAACAAAAGAGTGTACGAGGCTAAAATTTCAGATAAGCATTATGGTAATAAGTGCATTTACGGAGAAAGTATTTCATATGACGCTTCGAAACTTGCACTGTTCCTCATGAGCATTACTCTACGCCTTCTGTGAAAACATGGAGGTAATATACCCGAAAATTCCGAAAATATGTTGGTAATTGTTTCCGGTGAC
Organism: Pyrrhosoma nymphula; assembly: GCA_963573305.1. NCBI lineage: Eukaryota > Metazoa > Arthropoda > Insecta > Odonata > Coenagrionidae > Pyrrhosoma > Pyrrhosoma nymphula. The sequence continues at coordinate 144,128 of OY754334.1, forward strand.
AATGTAATTAAAAGCATCAAAATAAAAAATTGCAAAAATCCGACTCGAATGGGATAAAAAACCATCAAAAACATTGTATACCATTGAGTTTGATGCAAAGGAACAGAAAATTCTGCGAGAGAAGAAATATTTTTACTTACATTAACAAAAGAGTGTACGAGGCAAAAATTTCAGATTAGCATTATGTTAATAAGTGCATTTACGGAGAAGGTATTACATATAATGCGTCGAAACTTGCACTGTTCTTCAACAGTATTACTCTACGACTTCTGTGAAAACATGGAGGTAATATCCCCAATAATTATGAAAATATGTTGGTAATTGTTTCCGGTGACAATGTAGTTAAAAGCTTCAAATCAAAAAATTTCAAATATCCAATCCGAATTGGATAAAAAACAATCAAAAACTGTGTATGCCATTGAGTTTGATGCACAGAAACAGAAAATTCTGCGAGAGAAGAAATATTTTTACTTACATTAACAAAAGAGTGTACGAGGCTAAAATTTCAGATTAGCATTATGTTAATAAGTGCGTTTACGGAGAAATAATTTCATATGACGCTTCGAAACTTGCACTGTTCCTCAACAGCATTAGTCTACGCCATCTGTGAAAACATGGAGGTAATATCCCCGAAAATTCCGAAAATATGTTGGTAAATGTTTCCGGTGAAAATATAATTAAAAGATTCAAAATCAAAAAATAGCAAAACTCCGACACGAATGGGATAAAAAACCATCAAAAACTGTATATACCATTGAGTTTAATGCAAAGGAACAGAAAATTCCGCCAGAGAAGAAATATTTTTACTTACATTAACAAAAGAGTGTACGAGGCTAAAATTTCAGATTAGCATTATGTGTTATAAGTGCATTTACGGAGAAAGTATTTCATATGACGCTTCGAAACTTGCACTGTTCCTCAACAGCATTAATATACGCCTTCTGTGAAAACATGGCGGTAATATCCCCAATAATTATGAAAATATGTTGGTAATTGTTTCCGGTGACAATGTAATTAAAAGCTTCAAAATCAAAAAATTGCAAAAATCCGACTCGAATGGGATAAAAAATCATCAAAAATATTTGTTTTACATTAAGTTTGATGCAAAGGAACAGAAAATTCTCCGAGAGAAGAAATATTTTTACTTACATTAACAAAAGAGTGCACGAGGCTAAAATTTCAGATTAGCATTATGTCAATAAATGCATTTACGGAGAAAGTATTTCATATGACGCTTCGAAACTTGCACTGTTCCTCATGAGCATTACTTTACGCCTTCTGTGAAAACATGGAGGTAATATCCCCTAAAATTCCGAAAATATGTTGGTAATTGTTTCCGGTGACAATGTAATTAAAAGATTCAAAATAAAAAAATTGCAAAACTCCGACTCGAATGGGATAAAAAACCATCAAAAACTGTATATACCATTGAGTTTGATGCAACGGAACAGAAAATTCTGCCAGAGAAGAAATATTTTTACTTACATTAGCAAAAGAGTGTACGAGGCTAAAATTTCAGATTAGCATTATGTTAATAAGTGCATTTATGGAAAATGTATTACATATAACGCGTCGATACTTGCACTGAACCTCAAAAGCAATATTCTACGCCTTCTCTGAACATTTTAAGGTGATATCCGCATAACTGTCGAAGATATGGGTGTAAATGTCTATGGTGACTAAATTAGAAAAAGGCTTTTAAATGAAAGAAATGGTATCCATGGATACTTGAGATTGAACGGAGGATGGCGAAGGGAACTAATTATTTGGATAGGCATGGAGGTAATATCCGCATAACTATCGAAGATATGGGTGTAAATGCCTACGGTGACTAAATTAGAAAAAGGCTTTTAAATGAAAGAAATGGTATCCATGGTTACCTGAGATTGAACAGAGGATGTCGAAGGGAACTTATTTTTTGGATAGGCATAACTGGAATAAATGCTGTTACGGACTAAGTACTCAAGATTTAGTCGTGTAATTTGATGTGCAGGAACAAGGTATATTTCTTAACCTACCCTGAAAGAATGGCGGTTATATCTGCATAAGATTCGAAAATACGTTGGTAATTGTTTCCGGTGACAATGTAATTAAAAGCTTCAAAATCAAAAAATTGCAAACATCCGACTCGAATGGGATAAAAAATCATCAAAAAAATTTGTTTACCATTAAGTTTGATGCAAAGGAACAGAAAATTCAATGAGAGAAGAAATATTTTTACTTACATTAACAAAAGAGTGTACGAGGCTAAAATTTCAGATAAGCATTATGGTAATAAGTGCATTTACGGAGAAAGTATTTCATATGACGCTTCGAAACTTGCACTGTTCCTCATGAGCATTACTCTACGCCTTCTGTGAAAACATGGAGGTAATATACCCGAAAATTCCGAAAATATGTTGGTAATTGTTTCCGGTGACAATGTAATTAAAAGCATCAAAATAAAAAATTGCAAAAATCCGACTCGAATGGGATAAAAAACCATCAAAAACATTGTATACCATTGAGTTTGATGCAAAGGAACAGAAAATTCTGCGAGAGAAGAAATATTTTTACTTACATTAACAAAAGAGTGCACGAGGCTAAAATTTCAGATAAGCATTATGTTAATAAGTGCATTTACGGAGAAAATATTTCATATGACGCTTCGAAACTTGCACTGTTCCTCATGAGCATTACTCTACGCATTCTGTGAAAACATGGAGGTAATATCCCCGAAAATTCCGAAAATATGTTGGTAATTGTTTCCGGTGACAATGTAATTAAAAGCTTCAAAATCAAAAAATTGCAAAAATCCGACTAGACAGGGATAAAAAACCATCAAAAACTGTGTATACGATTGCGTTGGATGCAAAGGAACAGAAACTTCTGCGAGAGAAGAAATATTTTTACTTACATTAACAAAAGAGTATACGAGGCTAAAATTTCAGATTAGCATTATGGTAATAAGTGCATTTACGGAGAAAGTATATTATATGACGCTTCGAAACTTGCACTGTTCTTCAACAGCATTACTTTACGCCTTCTGTGAAAACATGGAGGTAATATCCCCGAAAATTCCGAAAATATGTTGGTAATTGTTTCCGGTGACAATGTAATTAAAAGGTTCAAAATCAAAACATTGCAAAAATCCGACTCGAATGGGATAAAAAACCATCAAAAACTGTATATACCATGGAGTTTGATGCAAAGGAACAGAAAATTCTGCCAGAGAAGAAATATTTTTACTTACATTAGCAAAAGAGTGTACGAGGCAAAAATTTCAGATTAGCATTATGTTAATAAGTGCATTTATGGAAAAAGTAATTTATATAACGCGTCGATACTTGCACTGAACCTCAAAAGCAAATGTCTTCGCCTTCTCTGAACATTTGAAGGTGATATCCGCATAACTGTCGAAGATATGGGTGTAAATGTCTATGGTGACTAAATTAGAAAAAGGCTTTTAAATGAAAGAAATGGTATCCATGGATACTTGAGATTGAACGGAGGATGGCGAAGGGAACTAATTTTTAGGATAGGCATGGAGGTAATATCCGCATAACTATCGAAGATATGGGTGTAAATGCCTACGGTGACTAAATTAGAAAAAGGCTTTTAAATGAAAGAAATGGTATCCATGGTTACTTGAGATTGAACAGAGGATGTCGAAGGGAACTTATTTTTTGGATAGGCATAACTGGAATAAGTGCTGTTACGGACTAAGTACTCAAGGTTTAGTCGTGTAATTTGATGTGCAGGAACAAGGTATATTTCTTAACCTACCCTGAAAGAATGGCGGTTATATCTGCATAAGATTCGAAAATATGTTGGTATTTGTTTCCGGTGACAATGTAATTAAAAGCTTCAAAATCAAAAAATTGCAAAAATCCGACTCGAATGGGATAAAAAATCATCAAAAAAATTTGTTTACCATTAAGTTTGATGCAAAGGAACAGAAAATTCAATGAGAGAAGAAATATTTTTACTTACTTTAACAAAAGAGTGTACGAGGCTAAAATTTCAGATAAGCATTATGTTAATAAGTGCATTTACGGAGAAAGTATTTCATATGACGCTTCGATACTTGCACTGTTCCTCATGAGCATTACTCTACGCCTTCTGTGAAAACATGGAGGTAATATACCCAAACATTCTGAAAATATGTTGGTAATTGTTTCCGGTGACAATGTAATTTAAAGCTTCAAAATCAAAAAATTGCAAAAATCCGACTCGAATGGGAAAAAAAACCATCAAAAACTGTGTATACCATTGAGTTTGATGCAAAGGAACAGAAAATTCTGCGAGAGAAGAAATATTTTTACTTACATTAACAAAAGAGTGCACGAGGCTAAAATTTCAGATTAGCATTATGTTAATAGGTGCATTTACGGAGAAAATATTTCATATGACGCTTCGAAACTTGCACTGTTCCTCATGAGCATTACTCTACGCCTTCTGTGAAAACATGGAGGTAGTATCCCCGAAAATTCCAAAAATATGTTGGTAATTGTTTCCGGTGACAATGTAATTAAAAGCTTCAAAATCAAAAAATTGCAAAAATCCGACTCGAATGGGATAAAAAACCATCAAAAACTGTATATTCCATTGGTTTAGATGCAAAGGAACAGAAAATTCTGCCAGAGAAGAAATATTTTTACTTACATTAGCAAAAGAGTGTACGAGGCAAATATTTCAGATTAGCATTATATTAATAAGTGCATTTATGGAAAAAGTATTTCATATAACGCGTCGATACTTGCACTGAACGTCAAAAGCAATATTCTACGCCTTCTTTGAACATTTGAAGGTGATATCCGCATAACTGACGAAGATATGGGTGTAAATGTCTATGGTGACTAAATTAGAAAAAGACTTTTAAATGAAAGAAAAGGTATCCATGGATACTTGAGATTGAACGCAGGATGGCGAAGGGAACTAATTTTTTGGATAGGCATGGAGGTAATATCCGCATAACTATCGAAGATATGGGTGTAAATGCCTACGGTGACTAAATAAGAAAAAGGCTTTTAAATGAAAGAAATGGTATCCATGGTTACTTGAGATTGAACAGAGGATGTCGAAGGGAACTTATTTTTTGGATAGGCATAACTAGAATAAGTGCTGTTACGGACGAAGTACTCAAGGTTTAGTCGTGTAATTTGATGTGCAGGAACAAGGTATATTTCTTAACCTACACTAAAAGAATGGCGGTTATATCTGCATAAGATTCGAAAATACGTTGGTAATTGTTTCCGGTGACAATGTAATTAAAAGCTTCAAAATCAAAAAATTGCAAACATCCGACTCGAATGGGATAAAAAATCATCAAAAAAATTTGTTTACCATTAAGTTTGATGCAAAGGAACAGAAAATTCAATGAGAGAAGAAATATTTTTACTTACATTAACAAAAGAGTGTACGAGGCTAAAATTTCAGATAAGCATTATGGTAATAAGTGCATTTACGGAGAAAGTATTTCATATGACGCTTCGAAACTTGCACTGTTCCTCATGAGCATTACTCTACGCCTTCTGTGAAAACATGGAGGTAATATACCCGAAAATTCCGAAAATATGTTGGTAATTGTTTCCGGTGACAATGTAATTAAAAGCATCAAAATAAAAAATTGCAAAAATCCGACTCGAATGGGATAAAAAACCATCAAAAACATTGTATACCATTGAGTTTGATGCAAAGGAACAGAAAATTCTGCGAGAGAAGAAATATTTTTACTTACATTAACAAAAGAGTGCACGAGGCTAAAATTTCAGATAAGCATTATGTTAATAAGTGCATTTACGGAGAAAATATTTCATATGACGCTTCGAAACTTGCACTGTTCCTCATGAGCATTACTCTACGCATTCTGTGAAAACATGGAGGTAATATCCCCGAAAATTCCGAAAATATGTTGGTAATTGTTTCCGGTGACAATGTAATTAAAAGCTTCAAAATCAAAAAATTGCAAAAATCCGACTAGACAGGGATAAAAAACCATCAAAAACTGTGTATACGATTGCGTTGGATGCAAAGGAACAGAAACTTCTGCGAGAGAAGAAATATTTTTACTTACATTAACAAAAGAGTATACGAGGCTAAAATTTCAGATTAGCATTATGGTAATAAGTGCATTTACGGAGAAAGTATATTATATGACGCTTCGAAACTTGCACTGTTCTTCAACAGCATTACTTTACGCCTTCTGTGAAAACATGGAGGTAATATCCCCGAAAATTCCGAAAATATGTTGGTAATTGTTTCCGGTGACAATGTAATTAAAAGGTTCAAAATCAAAACATTGCAAAAATCCGACTCGAATGGGATAAAAAACCATCAAAAACTGTATATACCATGGAGTTTGATGCAAAGGAACAGAAAATTCTGCCAGAGAAGAAATATTTTTACTTACATTAGCAAAAGAGTGTACGAGGCAAAAATTTCAGATTAGCATTATGTTAATAAGTGCATTTATGGAAAAAGTAATTTATATAACGCGTCGATACTTGCACTGAACCTCAAAAGCAAATGTCTTCGCCTTCTCTGAACATTTGAAGGTGATATCCGCATAACTGTCGAAGATATGGGTGTAAATGTCTATGGTGACTAAATTAGAAAAAGGCTTTTAAATGAAAGAAATGGTATCCATGGATACTTGAGATTGAACGGAGGATGGCGAAGGGAACTAATTTTTAGGATAGGCATGGAGGTAATATCCGCATAACTATCGAAGATATGGGTGTAAATGCCTACGGTGACTAAATTAGAAAAAGGCTTTTAAATGAAAGAAATGGTATCCATGGTTACTTGAGATTGAACAGAGGATGTCGAAGGGAACTTATTTTTTGGATAGGCATAACTGGAATAAGTGCTGTTACGGACTAAGTACTCAAGGTTTAGTCGTGTAATTTGATGTGCAGGAACAAGGTATATTTCTTAACCTACCCTGAAAGAATGGCGGTTATATCTGCATAAGATTCGAAAATATTTTGGTATTTGTTTCCGGTGACAATGTAATTAAAAGCTTCAAAATCAAAAAATTGCAAAAATCCGACTCGAATGGGATAAAAAATCATCAAAAAAATTTGTTTACCATTAAGTTTGATGCAAAGGAACAGAAAATTCAATGAGAGAAGAAATATTTTTACTTACTTTAACAAAAGAGTGTACGAGGCTAAAATTTCAGATAAGCATTATGTTAATAAGTGCATTTACGGAGAAAGTATTTCATATGACGCTTCGATACTTGCACTGTTCCTCATGAGCATTACTCTACGCCTTCTGTGAAAACATGGAGGTAATATACCCAAACATTCTGAAAATATGTTGGTAATTGTTTCCGGTGACAATGTAATTTAAAGCTTCAAAATCAAAAAATTGCAAAAATCCGACTCGAATGGGAAAAAACAAACCATCAAAAACTGTGTATACCATTGAGTTTGATGCAAAGGAACAGAAAATTCTGCGAGAGAAGAAATATTTTTACTTACATTAACAAAAGAGTGCACGAGGCTAAAATTTCAGATTAGCATTATGTTAATAGGTGCATTTACGGAGAAAGTATTTCATATGACGCTTCGAAACTTGCACTGTTCCTCATGAGCATTACTCTACGCCTTCTGTGAAAACATGGAGGTAGTATCCCCGAAAATTCCAAAAATATGTTGGTAATTGTTTCCGGTGACAATGTAATTAAAAGCTTCAAAATCAAAAAATTGCAAAAATCCGACTCGAATGGGATAAAAAACCATCAAAAACTGTATATACCATTGGTTTAGATGCAAAGGAACAGAAAATTCTGCCAGAGAAGAAATATTTTTACTTACATTAGCAAAAGAGTGTACGAGGCAAATATTTCAGATTAGCATTATATTAATAAGTGCATTTATGGAAAAATTATTTCATATAACGCGTCGATACTTGCACTGAACGTCAAAAGCAATATTCTACGCCTTCTTTGAACATTTGAAGGTGATATCCGCATAACTGACGAAGATATGGGTGTAAATGTCTATGGTGACTAAATTAGAAAAAGACTTTTAAATGAAAGAAAAGGTAACCATGGATACTTGAGATTGAACGCAGGATGGCGAAGGGAACTAATTTTTTGGATAGGCATGGAGGTAATATCCGCATAACTATCGAAGATATGGGTGTAAATGCCTACGGTGACTAAATAAGAAAAAGGCTTTTAAATGAAAGAAATGGTATCCATGGTTACTTGAGATTGAACAGAGGATGTCGAAGGGAACTTATTTTTTGGATAGGCATAACTAGAATAAGTGCTGTTACGGACGAAGTACTCAAGGTTTAGTCGTGTAATTTGATGTGCAGGAACAAGGTATATTTCTTAACCTACACTAAAAGAATGGCGGTTATATCTGCATAAGATTCGAAAATATGTTGGTAATTGTTTCCGGTGACAATGTAATTAAAAGCTTCAAAATCAAAAAATTGCAAAAATCCGACTCGAATGGGATGAAAAATCATCAAAAAAATTTGTTTACCATTAAGTTTGATGCAAAGGAACAGAAAATTCTGCGAGAAAAAAAAAATATTTTTACTTACATTAACAAAAGAATGTACGAGGCTAAAATTTCAGATAAGCATTATGTTAATAAGTGCATTTGCGGAGAAAGTATTTCATATGACGCTTCGAAACTTCCACTGTTACTCATGAGCATTACTCTAAGCCTTCTGTGAAAACATGGAGGAAATATCCCCAATAATTATGAAAATATGTTGGTAATTGTTTCCGGTGACAATGTAAATAAAAGCTTCAAAATCAAAAAATTGCAAAAATCCGACTCGAATGGGATAAAAAACCATCAAAAACAGTGTATACCATTGAGTTTGATGCATAGGAACAAAAAAATAAGCGAGAGAAGAAATATTTTTACTTACATTAACAAAAGAGTGTACGAGGCAAAAATTTCAGATTAGCATTATGTTAATAAGTGCATTTACGGAGAAGGTATTACATATAATGCGTCGAAACTTGCACTGTTCTTCAACAGTATTACTCTACGACTTCTGTGAAAACATGGAGGTAATATCCCCAATAATTATGAAAATATGTTGGTAATTGTTTCCGGTGACAATGTAGTTAAAAGCTTCAAATCAAAAAATTTCAAATATCCAATCCGAATTGGATAAAAAACCATCAAAAACTGTGTATGCCATTGAGTTTGATGCAAAGAAACAGAAAATTCTGCGAGAGAAGAAATATTTTTACTTACATTAACAAAAGAGTGTACGAGGCTAAAATTTCAGATTAGCATTATGTTAATAAGTGCGTTTACGGAGAAATAATTTCATATGACGCTTCGAAACTTGCACTGTTCCTCAACAGCATTAGTCTACGCCATCTGTGAAAATATGTTGGTAATTGTTTCCGGTGACAATGTAGTTAAAAGCTTCAAATCAAAAAATTTCAAATATCCAATCCGAATTGGATAAAAAACCATCAAAAACTGTGTATGCCATTGAGTTTGATGCACAGAAACAGAAAATTCTGCGAGAGAAGAAATATTTTGACTTACATTAACAAAAGAGTGTACGAGGCTAAAATTTCAGATTAGCATTATGTTAATAAGTGCGTTTACGGAGAAATAATTTCATATGACGCTTCGAAACTTGCACTGTTCCTCAACAGCATTAGTCTACGCCATCTGTGAAAACATGGAGGTAATATCCCCTAAAATTCCGAAAATATGTTGGTAATTGTTTCCGGTGACAATGTAATTAAAAGATTCAAAATAAAAAAATTGCAAAACTCCGACTCGAATGGGATAAAAAACCATCAAAAACTGTATATACCATTGAGTTTGATGCAACGGAACAGAAAATTCTGCCAGAGAAGAAATATTTTTACTTACATTAGCAAAAGAGTGTACGAGGCTAAAATTTCAGATTAGCATTATGTTAATAAGTGCATTTATGGAAAATGTATTACATATAACGCGTCGATACTTGCACTGAACCTCAAAAGCAATATTCTTTGCCTTCTCTGAACATTTTAAGGTGATATCCGCATAACTGTCGAAGATTTGGGTGTAAATGTCTATGGTGACTAAATTAGAAAAAGGCTTTTAAATGAAAGAAATGGTATCCATGGATACTTGAGATTGAACGGAGGATGGCGAAGGGAACTAATTATTTGGATAGGCATGGAGGTAATATCCGCATAACTATCGAAGATATGGGTGTAAATGCCTACGGTGACTAAATTAGAAAAAGGCTTTTAAATGAAAGAAATGGTATCCATGGTTACCTGAGATTGAACAGAGGATGTCGAAGGGAACTTATTTTTTGGATAGGCATAACTGGAATAAATGCTGTTACGGACTAAGTACTCAAGATTTAGTCGTGTAATTTGATGTGCAGGAACAAGGTATATTTCTTAACATACCCTGAAAGAATGGCGGTTATATCTGCATAAGATTCGAAAATACGTTGGTAATTGTTTCCGGTGACAATGTAATTAAAAGCTTCAAAATCAAAAAATTGCAAAAATCCGACTCAAATGGGATAAAAAATCATCAAAAAAATTTGTTTACCATTAAGTTTGATGCAAAGGAACAGAAAATTCTGCAAGAGAAGAAATATTTTTACTCACATTAACAAAAGAGTGTACGAGGCTAAAATTTCAGATAAGCATTATGTTAATAAGTGCATTTACGGAGAAAATATTGCATATGACGCTTCGAAACTTGCACTGTTCCTCATGAGCATTACTCTACGCATTCTGTGAAAACATGGAGGTAATATCCCCGAAAATTCCGAAAAATGTTGGTAATTGTTTCCGGTGACAATGTAATTAAAAGCTTCAAAATCAAAAAATTGCAAAAATCCGACTAGACAGGGATAAAAAACCATCAAAAACTGTGTATACGATTGCGTTGGATGCAAAGGAACAGAAACTTCTGCGAGAGAAGAAATATTTTTACTTACATTAACAAAAGAGTGTACGAGGCTAAAATTTCAGATTAGCATTATGGTAATAAGTGCATTTACGGAGAAAGTATATTATATGACGCTTCGAAACTTGCACTGTTCTTCAACAGCATTACTTTACGCCTTCTGTGAAAACATGGAGGTAATATCCCCGAAAATTCCGAAAATATGTTGGTAATTGTTTCCGGTGACAATGTAATTAAAAGCTTCAAAATCAAAACATTGCAAAAATCCGACTCGAATGGGATAAAAAACCATCAAAAACTGTATATACCATGGAGTTTGATGCAAAGGAACAGAAAATTCTGCCAGAGAAGAAATATTTTTACTTACATTAGCAAAAGAGTGTACGAGGCAAAAATTTCAGATTAGCATTATGTTAATAAGTGCATTTATGGAAAAAGTAATTTATATAACGCGTCAATACTTGCACTGAACCTCAAAAGCAAATGTCTTCGCCTTCTCTGAACATTTGAAGGTGATATCCGCATAACTGTCGATGATATGGGTGTAAATGTCTATGGTGACTAAATTAGAAAAAGGCTTTTAAATGAAAGAAATGGTATCCATGGATACTTGAGATTGAACGGAGGATGGCGAAGGGAACTAATTTTTTGGATAGGCATGGAGGTAATATCCGCATAACTATCGAAGATATGGGTGTAAATGCCTACGGTGACTAAATTAGAAAAAGGCTTTTAAATGAAAGAAATGGTATCCATGGTTACTTGAGATTGAACAGAGGATGTCGAAGGGAACTTATTTTTTGGATAGGCATAACTGGAATAAGTGCTGTTACGGACTAAGTACTCAAGGTTTAGTCGTGTAATTTGATGTGCAGGAACAAGGTATATTTCTTAACCTACCCTGAAAGAATGGCGGTTATATCTGCATAAGATTCGAAAATATGTTGGTATTTGTTTCCGGTGACAATGTAATTAAAAGCTTCAAAATCAAAAAATTGCAAAAATCCGACTCGAATGGGATAAAAAATCATCAAAAAAATTTGTTTACCATTAAGTTTGATGCAAAGGAACAGAAAATTCAATGAGAGAAGAAATATTTTTACTTACTTTAACAAAAGAGTGTACGAGGCTAAAATTTCAGATAAGCATTATGTTAATAAGTGCATTTACGGAGAAAGTATTTCATATGACGCTTCGAAACTTGCACTGTTCCTCATGAGCATTACTCTACGCCTTCTGTGAAAACATGGAGGTAATATACCCAAAAATTCTGAAAATATGTTGGTAATTGTTTCCGGTGACAATGTAATTAAAAGCTTCAAAATCAAAAAATTGCAAAAATCCGACTCGAATGGGAAAAAAAACCATCAAAAACTGTGTATACCATTGAGTTTGATGCAAAGGAACAGAAAATTCTGCGAGAGAAGAAATATTTTTACTTACATTAACAAAAGAGTGCACGAGGCTAAAATTTCAGATTAGCATTATGTTAATAGGTGCATTTACGGAGAAAGTATTTCATATGACGCTTCGAAACTTGCACTGTTCCTCATGAGCATTACTCTACGCCTTCTGTGAAAACATGGAGGTAGTATCCCCGAAAATTCCAAAAATATGTTGGTAATTGTTTCCGGTGACAATGTAATTAAAAGCTTCAAAATCAAAAAATTGCAAAAATCCGACTCGAATGGGATAAAAAACCATCAAAAACTGTATATACCCATGGTTTAGATGCAAAGGAACAGAAAATTCTGCCAGAGAAGAAATATTTTTACTTACATTAGCAAAAGAGTGTACGAGGCAAATATTTCAGATTAGCATTATATTAATAAGTGCATTTATGGAAAAAGTATTTCATATAACGCGTCGATACTTGCACTGAACGTCAAAAGCAATATTCTACGCCTTCTTTGAACATTTGAAGGTGATATCCGCATAACTAACGAAGATATGGGTGTAAATGTCTATGGTGACTAAATTAGAAAAAGACTTTTAAATGAAAGAAAAGGTATCCATGGATACTTGAGATTGAACGCAGGATGGCGAAGGGAACTAATTTTTTGGATAGGCATGGAGGTAATATCCGCATAACTATCGAAGATATGGGTGTAAATGCCTACGGTGACTAAATAAGAAAAAGGCTTTTAAATGAAAGAAATGGTATCCATGGTTACTTGAGATTGAACAGAGGATGTCGAAGGGAACTTATTTTTTGGATAGGCAAAACTGGAATAAGTGCTGTTACGGACTAAGTACTCAAGGTTTAGTCGTGTAATTTGATGTGCAGGAACAAGGTATATTTCTTAACCTACCCTGAAAGAATGGCGGTTATATCTGCATATATTTCGAAAATATTTTGGTAATTGTTTCCGGTGACAATGTAATTAAAAGCTTCAAAATAAAAAAATTGCAAAAATCCGACTCGAATGGGATAAAAAATCATCAAAAAAATTTGTTTACCATTAGGTTTGATGCAAAGGAACTGAAAATTCTGCGAGAGAAGAAATATTTTTACTTACATTAACAAAAGAGTGCACGAGGCTAAAATTTCAGATTAGCATTATGTTAATAAGTGCATTTACGGAGAAAGTATTTCATATGACGCTTCGAAACTTGCACTGTTCCTCATGAGCATTACTCTACGCCTTCAGTGAAAACATGGTGGTAATATCCCCGAAAATTCCGAAAATATGTTGGTAATTGTTTCCGGTGACAATGTAATATAAGGTTCAAAATCAAAATATTGCAAAAATCCGACTCGAATGGGATAAAAAACCATCAAAAACTGTGTATACCATTGAGTTTGATGCAAAGGAACAGAAAATTCTGCGAGAGAAGAAATATTTTTACTTACATTAACAAAAGAGTGTACGAGGCTAAAATTTCAGATTAGCATTATGGTAATAAGTGCATTTACGGAGAAAGTATATTATATGACGCTTCGAAACTTGCACTGTTCTTCAACAGCATTACTCTACGCCTTCTGTGAAAACATGGAGGTAATATCCCTAATAAGTATGAAAATATGTTGGTATTTGTTTCCGGTGACAATATAATTAAAAGCTTCAAAATCAAAAAATTGCAAAAATCCGACTCGAATGGGATAAAACACCATCAAAAACTGTATATACCATGGAGTTTGATGCAAAGAAAAAGAAAATTCTGCCAGAGAAGAAATATTTTTACTTACATTAGCAAAAGAGTGTACGAGGCAAAAATTTCAGATTAGCATTATGTTAATAAGTGCATTTATGGAAAAAGTATTTCATATAACGCGTCAATACTTGCACTGAACCTCAAAACCAATATTCTACGCCTTCTCTGAACATTTGAAGGTGATATCCGCATAACTGTCGAAGGTATAAGAGTAAATGTCTATGGTGACTAAATTAGAAAAAGGCTTTTAAATGAAAGAAATGGTATCCATGGATAATTGAGATTGAACGGAGGATGGCGAAGGGAACTAATTTTTTGGATAGGCAAGGAGGTAATATCCGCATAACTATCGAAGATATGGGTGTAAATGCCTACGGTGACTAAATTAGAAAAAGGCTTTTAAATGAAAGAAATGGTATCCATGGTTACTTGAGATTGAACAGAGGATGTCGAAGGGAACTTATTTTTTGGATAGGCATAACTGGAATAAGTGCTGTTACGTACTAAGTACTCAAGGTTTAGTCGTGTAATTTGATGTGCAGGAACAAGGTATATTTCTTAACCTACCCTGAAAGAATGGCGGTTATATCTGCATAAGATTCGAAAATATGTTGGTATTTGTTTCCGGTGACAATGTAATTAAAAGCTTCAAAATCAAAAAATTGCAAAAATCCGACTCGAATGGGATAAAAAATCATCAAAAAAATTTGTTTACCATTATGTTTGATGCAAAGGAACAGAAAATCTGCGAGAGAAGAAATATTTTAACTTACATTAACAAAAGAGTGTACGAGGCTAAAATTTCAGATTAGCATTATGTTAATAAGTGCATTTACGGAGAAAGTATTTCATATGACGCTTCGAAACTTGCACTGTTCTTCAACAGCATTACTCTACGCCTTTTGTGAAAACATGAAGGTAATATCCCTAATAGGAAATGAAAATATGTTGGTATTTGTTTCCGGTGACAATGTAATTAAAAGCTTCAAAATCAAAAAATTGAAAAACTCCGACTCCAATGGGAAAAAAAACATCAAAAAATGTGTATACCATTGAGTTTGATGCATAAGAACAGAAAAATAAGCGAGAGAAGAAATATATTTTTACTTACATTAACAAAAGAGTGTACGAGGCAAAAATTTCAGATTAGCATTATGTTAATAAGTGCATTTACGGAGAAGATATTACATATAATGCGTCGAAACTTGCATTGTTCCTCAACAGCATTACTCTACGACATCTATGAAAACATGGAGGTGATATCCCCAATAATTATGAAATATGTTGGTAATTGTTTCCGGTTACAATGCAGTTAAAAGCTTCAAACCAAAAAATTTAAAATATCCAATCCGAATAGGATAAAAAACCATCAAAAACTGTGTATGCCATTGAGTTTGATGCAAAGAAACAGAAAATTCTGCGAGAGAAGAAATATTATTACTTACATTAACAAAAGAGTGTACGAGGCTAAAATTTCAGATTAGCAGTATGTTAATAAGTGCATTTACGGAGAAAGTATTTCATATGACGCTTCGAAACTTGCACTGTTTCTCAACAGCGTTAGTCTACGCCATCTGTGAAAACATGGAGGTAATATCCCTAATAAGTATGAAAATATGTTGGTATTTGTTTCCGGTGACAATATAATTAAAAGCTTCAAAATCAAAAAATTGCAAAAATCCGACTCGAATGGGATAAAACACCATCAAAAACTGTATATACCATGGAGTTTGATGCAAAGAAAAAGAAAATTCTGCCAGAGAAGAAATATTTTTACTACATTAGCAAAAGAGTGTACGAGGCAAAAATTTCAGATTAGCATTATGTTAATAAGTGCATTTATGGAAAAAGTATTTCATATAACGCGTCAATACTTGCACTGAACCTCAAAAGCAATATTCTACGCCTTCTCTGAACATTTGAAGGTGATATCCGCATAACTGTCGAAGGTATAAGTGTAAATGTCTATGGGGACTAAATTAGAAAAAGGCTTTTAAATGAAAGAAATGGTATCCATGGATACTTAAAATTGAACGGAGGATGGCGAAGGGAACTAATTTTTTGGATAGGCAAGGAGGTAATATCCGCATAACTATCGAAGATATGGGTGTAAATGCCTACGGTGACTAAATTAGAAAAAGGCTTTTAAATGAAAGAAATGGTATCCATGGTTACTTGAGATTGAACAGAGGATGTCGAAGGGAACTTATGTTTTGGATAGGCATAACTGGAATAAGTGCTGTTACGTACTAAGTACTCAAGGTTTAGTCGTGTAATTTGATGTGCAGGAACAAGGTATATTTCTTAACCTACCCTGAAAGAATGGCGGTTATATCTGCATAAGATTCGAAAATATGTTGGTAATTGTTTCCGGTGACAATGTAATTAAAAGCTTCAAAATCAAAAAATTGCAAAAATCCGACTCCAATGGGTTAAAAATCATCAAAAAAATTTGTTTACCATTATGTTTGATGCAAAGGAACAGAAAATTCTGCGAGAGAAGAAATATTTTTACTTACATTAACAAAAGAGTGTACGAGGCTAAAATTTCAGATTAGCAATATGTTAATAAGTGCATTTACGGAGAAAGCATTTCATATGACGATTCGAAACTTGCACAGTTCTTCAACAGCATTACTCTACGCCTTTTGTGAAAACATGAAGGTAATATCCCTAATAAGTATGAAAATATGTTGGTATTTGTTTCCGGTGACATTGTAATTAAAAGCTTCAAAATAAAAAAATTGAAAAACTCCTACTCCAATGGGAAAAAAAACATCAAAAAATGTGTATACCATTGAGTTTGATGCATAAGCACAGAAAAATAAGCGAGAGAAGAAATATATTTTTACTTACATTAACAAAAGTGTGTACGAGGCAAAAATTTCAGATTAGCATTATGTTAATAAGTACATTTACGGAGAAGGTATTACATATAATGCGTCGAAACTTGCACTGTTCCTCAACAGTATTACTCTACGACTTCTGTGAAAACATGGAGGTAATATCCCAAATAATTATGAAATATGTTGGTAATTGTTTCCGGTTACAATGCAGTTAAAAGCTTCAAATCAAAAAATTTCAAATATCCAATCCGAATGGGATAAAAAACCATCAAAAACTGTGTATGCCATTGAGTTTGATGCAAAGAAACAGAAAATTTTGCGAGTGAAGAAATATTTTTACTTACATTAACAAAAGAGTGTACGAGGCTAAAATTTCAGATTAGCATTATGTTAATAAGTGCATTTACGGAGAACGTATTTCATATGACGCTTCGAAACCTGCACTGTTCTTCAACAGCATTACTCTACGCCTTTTGTGAAAACATGGAGGTAATATCCCTAATAAGTATGAAAATATGTTGGTATTTGTTTCCGGTGACAATGTAATTAAAAGCTTCAAAATCAAAAAATTGAAAAACTCCGACTCCAATGGGAAAAAAAACATCAAAAAATGTGTATACCATTGAGTTTGATGCATAAGCACAGAAAAATTAGCGAGAGAAGAAATATTTTTACTTACATTAACAAAAGAGTGTACGAGGCTAATATTTCAGATTAGCATTATGTTAATAAGTGCATTTACGGAGAAAGTATTTCATATGACGCTTCGAAACTTGCACTGTTTCTCAACAGCCTTAGTCTACGCCATCTGTGAAAACATGGAGGTAATATCCCCGAAACTTCCGAAAATATGTTGGTAATTGTTTCCAGTGACAATGTAATTAAAAGCTTCAAAATCAAACAATTGCAAAAATCCGACTCGAATGGGATTAAATACCATCAAAAACTGTTTATATCATTGAGTTTGATGCAAAGGAACAGGAAATTCTGCCAGAGAAGAAATATTTTTACTTACATTAACAAAAGAGTGTACGAGGCAAATATTTCAGATAAGCATTATGTTAATAAGTGCATTGATGGAAAAAGTATTTCATATAACGCGTCGATACTTGCACTGAACCTGAAAGCAATATTCTACGCCTTCTCTGAACATTTGAATGTAATATCTGCATAACTGTCGAAGAAATGGGTGTAAATGTCTATGGTGACTAAATTAGAAAAAGGCTTTTAAATGAAAGAAATGGTATCCATGGATACTTGAGATTGAACGGAGGATTTCGAAGGGAAATAATTTTTTGGATAGGCATGGAGGTAATATCCGCATAACTATCGAAGATATGGGTGTAAATGCCTACGGTGACTTAATTAGAAAAAGGCTTTTAAATGAAAGAAATGATATCCATGGTTACTTGAGATTGAACAGAGGATGTCGAAGGGAACTTATTTTTTGGATAGGCATAACTGGAATAAGTGCTGTTACGGACTAAGTATTCAAGCTTTAGTCGTGTAATTTGATGTGCAGGAACAAGGTATATTTCTTAACCTACCCTGAAAGAATGGCGGTTATATCTGCATAAGATTCGAAAATATGTTGGTAATTGTTTCCGCTGACAATGTAACTAAAAGCTTCAAAATCACAAAATTGCAAAAATCCGACTCGAATGGGATAAAAAATCATCAAAAAAATTTGTTTACCATTGAGTTTGATGCAAAGAAACAGAAAATTCTGCGAAGGAAGAAATATTTTTACTTACATTAACAAAAGAGTGCACGAGGCTAAAATTTCAGATTAGCATTATGTTAATAGGTGCATTTACGGAGAAAGTATTTCATATGACGCTTCGAAACTTGCAATGTTCCTCATGAGCATTACTCTACGCCTTCTGTGAAAACATGGAGGTAGTATCCCCGAAAATTCCAAAAATATGTTGGTAATTGTTTCCGGTGACAATGTAATTAAAAGCTTCAAAATCAAAAAATTGTTAAAATCCGACTCGAATGGGATAAAAAATCATCAAAAAAATTTGTTTACCATTAATTTTGATGCAAAGGAACAGAAAATTCTGCGAGAGAAGAAATATTTTTACTTACATTAACAAAAGAGTGCACGAGGCTAAAATTTCAGATTAGCATTATGTTAATAAGTGCATTTACGGAGAAAGTATTTCATATGACGCTTCGAAACTTGCACTGTTCCTCATGAGCATTACTCTACGCCTTCTGTGAAAAGATGGAGGTAATATCCCTAATAAGTATGAAAATATGTTGGTATTTGTTTCCGGTGACAATGTAATTAAAAGCTTCAAAATCAAAAAATTGCAAAAATCCGACTCGAATGGGATAAAACACCATCGAAACTGTATATACCGTGAAGTTTGATGCAAAGAAACAGAAAATTCTGCCAGAGAAGAAATATTTTTACTTACATTAGCAAAAGAATGTACGAGGCAAAAATTTCAGATTAGCATTGTGTTAATAAGTGCATTTATGGAAAAAGTATTTCATATAACGCGTCGATACTTGCACTGAACCTCAAAAGCAATATTCTACGCCTTCTCTGAACATCTGAAGGTGATATCCGCATAACTGTCGAAGATATGGGTGTAAATGTCTATGGTGACTAAATTAGAAAAAGGCTTTTAAATGAAAGAAATGGTATCCATGGATACTTGAGATGGAACGGAGGATGGCGAAGGGAACTAATTTTTTGGATAGGCATGGAGGTAATATCCGCATAACTATCGAAGATATGGGTGTAAATGCCTACGGTGACTAAATTAGAAAAAGGCTTTTAAATGAAAAAAATAGTATCCATGGTTACTTGAGATTGAACAGAGGATGTCGAAGGGAACTTATTTTTTGGATAGGCATAACTGAAATAAGTGCTGTTACGGACTAAGTGCTCAACGTTTAGTCGTGTAATTTGATGTGCAGGAACAAGGTATATTTCTTAACCTACCCTGAAAGAATGGCGGTTATATCTGCATAAGATTCGAAAATATGTTGGTAATTGTTTCCGGTGACAATGTCATTAAAAGCTTCAAAATCAAAAAATTGCAAAAATCCGACTCGAATGGGATAGAAAACCATCTAAAACTGTGTGTACCATTGAGTTTGATGCAAAGGAACAGAATATTCTGCGAGAGAAGAAATATTTTTACTTACATTAACAAAAGAGTGCACGAGGCTAAAATTTCAGTTTAGAATTATGTTAATAAGTGCATTTAGAGAGAAAGTATTTCATATAATGCGTCGAAACTAGCACTGTTCCTCAACAGCATTACTCTACGACTTCTGTGAAAACATGGAGGTAATATCCCCAATACTTATGAAATATGTTGGTAATTGTTTCCGGTTACAATGCAGTTAAAAGCTTCAATTCAAAAAATTTAAAATTTCCAATCCGAATGGGATAAAAAACCATCAAAAACTGTGAATGCCATTGAGTTTGATGAAAAGAAACAGAAAATTCAGCGAGAGAAGAAATATTTTTACTTACATTAACAAAAGAGTGTACGAGGCTAAAATGTCAGATTAGCATTATGTTAATAAGTGCATTTACGGAGAAAGCATTTCATATGACGCTTCGAAACTTGCACTGTTCCTCATGAGCATTTCTCTACGACTTCTTTGAAAACATGGAGGTAATATCCCCAAAAATTCCGAAAATATGTTGGTAATTGTTTCCGGTGACAATGTAATTAAAAGCTTCAAAATCAAAAAATTGCAAAAATCCGACTCGAATGGGATAAAAAATCATCAAAAAAATTTGTTTACCATTGAGTTTGATGCAAAGGAACAGAAAATTCAATGAGAGAAGAAATATTTTTACTTACATTAACAAAAGAGTGTACGAGGCTAAAATTTCAGATAAGCATTATGTTAATAAGTGCATTTACGGAGAAAGTATTTCATATGACGCTTCGAAACTTGCACTGTTCCTCATGAGCATTACTCTACGCCTTCTGTGAAAACATGGAGCTAATATACCCGAAAATTCCGAAAATATGTTGGTATTTGTTTCCGGTGACAATGTAATTAAAAGCTTCAAAATCAAAAAATTGCAAAAATCCGACTCGAATGGGATAAAACACCATCGAAACTGTATATACCGTGAAGTTTGATGCAAAGAAACAGAAAATTCTGCCAGAGAAGAAATATTTTTACTTACATTAGCAAAAGAATGTACGAGGCAAAAATTTCAGATTAGCATTGTGTTAATAAGTGCATTTATGGAAAAAGTATTTCATATAACGCGTCGATACTTGCACTGAACCTCAAAAGCAATATTCTACGCCTTCTCTGAACATCTGAAGGTGATATCCGCATAACTGTCGAAGATATGGGTGTAAATGTCTATGGTGACTAAATTAGAAAAAGGCTTTTAAATGAAAGAAATGGTATCCATGGATACTTGAGATGGAACGGAGGATGGCGAAGGGAACTAATTTTTTGGATAGGCATGGAGGTAATATCCGCATAACTATCGAAGATATGGGTGTAAATGCCTACGGTGACTAAATTAGAAAAAGGCTTTTAAATGAAAAAAATAGTATCCATGGTTACTTGAGATTGAACAGAGGATGTCGAAGGGAACTTATTTTTTGGATAGGCATAACTGAAATAAGTGCTGTTACGGACTAAGTGCTCAACGTTTAGTCGTGTAATTTGATGTGCAGGAACAAGGTATATTTCTTAACCTACCCTGAAAGAATGGCGGTTATATCTGCATAAGATTCGAAAATATGTTGGTAATTGTTTCCGGTGACAATGTCATTAAAAGCTTCAAAATCAAAAAATTGCAAAAATCCGACTCGAATGGGATAGAAAACCATCTAAAACTGTGTGTACCATTGAGTTTGATGCAAAGGAACAGAATATTCTGCGAGAGAAGAAATATTTTTACTTACATTAACAAAAGAGTGCACGAGGCTAAAATTTCAGTTTAGAATTATGTTAATAAGTGCATTTAGAGAGAAAGTATTTCATATAATGCGTCGAAACTAGCACTGTTCCTCAACAGCATTACTCTACGACTTCTGTGAAAACATGGAGGTAATATCCCCAATACTTATGAAATATGTTGGTAATTGTTTCCGGTTACAATGCAGTTAAAAGCTTCAATTCAAAAAATTTAAAATTTCCAATCCGAATGGGATAAAAAACCATCAAAAACTGTGAATGCCATTGAGTTTGATGAAAAGAAACAGAAAATTCAGCGAGAGAAGAAATATTTTTACTTACATTAACAAAAGAGTGTACGAGGCTAAAATGTCAGATTAGCATTATGTTAATAAGTGCATTTACGGAGAAAGCATTTCATATGACGCTTCGAAACTTGCACTGTTCCTCATGAGCATTTCTCTACGACTTCTTTGAAAACATGGAGGTAATATCCCCAAAAATTCCGAAAATATGTTGGTAATTGTTTCCGGTGACAATGTAATTAAAAGCTTCAAAATCAAAAAATTGCAAAAATCCGACTCGAATGGGATAAAAAATCATCAAAAAAATTTGTTTACCATTGAGTTTGATGCAAAGGAACAGAAAATTCAATGAGAGAAGAAATATTTTTACTTACATTAACAAAAGAGTGTACGAGGCTAAAATTTCAGATAAGCATTATGTTAATAAGTGCATTTACGGAGAAAGTATTTCATATGACGCTTCGAAACTTGCACTGTTCCTCATGAGCATTACTCTACGCCTTCTGTGAAAACATGGAGCTAATATACCCGAAAATTCCGAAAATATGTTGGTAATTGTTTCCGGTGACAATGTAATTAAAATCATCAAAATCAAAACATTGCAAAAATCCGACTCGAATGGGAAAAAAAACCATCAAAAACTGTGTATACCATTGAGTTTGATGCAAAGGAACAGAAAATTCTGCGAGAGAAGAAATATTTTTACTTACATTAACAAAAGAGTGCACGAGGCTAAAATTTCAGATTAGCATTATGTTAATAGGTGCATTTACGGAGAAAGTATTTCATATGACGCTTCGAAACTTGCAATGTTCCTCATGAGCATTACTCTACGCCTTCTGTGAAAACATGGAGGTAGTATCCCCGAAAATTCCAAAAATATGTTGGTAATTGTTTCCGGTGACAATGTAATTAAAAGCTTCAAAATCAAAAAATTGCAAAAATGCGACTCGAATGGGATAAAAAATCATCAAAAAAATTTGTTTACAATTATGTTTGATGCAAAGGAACAGAAAAATCGCGAGAGAAGAAATATTTTTACTTACATTAACAAAAGAGTGTACGAGGCTAAAATTTCAGATAAGCATTATGTTAATAAGTGCATTTACGGAGAAAGTATTTCATATGACGCTTCGAAACTTGCACTGTTCCTCATGAGCATTACTCTACGCCTTCTGTGAAAACATGGAGGTAATATCCCCGAAAATTCCGAAAATATGTTGGTAATTGTTTCCGGTGACAATGTAATTAAAAGCTTCAAAATCAAAAAATTGCAAAAATCCGACTCGAATGGGATAAAAAACCATCAAAAACTGTATATACCATTGAGTTTGATGCAAAGGAACAGGAAATTCTGCCAGAGAAGAAATATTTTTACTTACATTAGCAAAAGAGTGTACGAGGCAAAAATTTCAGATTAGCATTATGTTAATAAGTGCATTTATGGAAAAAGTATTTTATATAACGCGTCAATACTTGCTCTGAACCTCAAAAGCAATATTCTACGCCTTCTCTGAACATTTTAAGGTGATATCCGCATAACTGTAAAAGGTATAAGTGTAAATGTCTATGGTGACTAAATTAGAAAAAGGCTTTTAAATGAAAGAAATGGTATCCATGGATACTTGAGATTGAACGGAGGATGGCGAAGGGAACTAATTTTTTGGATAGGCAAGGAGGTAATATCCGCATAACTATCGAAGATATGGGTGTAAATGCCTACGGTGACTAAATTAGAAAAAGGCTTTTAAATGAAAGAAATGGTATCCATGGTTACTTGAGATTGAACAGAGGATGTCGAAGGGAACTTATTTTTTGGATAGGCATAACTGGAATAAGTGCTGTTACGTACTAAGTACTCAAGGTTTAGTCGTGTAATTTGATGTGCAGGAACAAGGTATATTTCTTAACCTACCCTGAAAGAATGGCGGTTATATCTGCATAAGATTCGAAAATATTTTGGTAATTGTTTCCGGTGACAATGTAATTAAAAGCTTCAAAATCAAAAAATTGCAAAAATCCGACTCGAATGGGATAAAAAATCATCAAAAAAATTTGTTTACCATTATGTTTGATGCAAAGGAACAGAAAATTCTGCGAGAGAAGAAATATTTTTACTTACATTAACAAAAGAGTGTACGAGGCTAAAATTTCAGATTAGCAATATGTTAATAAGTGCATTTACGGGGAAAGTATTTCATATGACGATTCGAAACTTGCACTGTTCTTCAACAGCATTACTCTACGCCTTTTGTGAAAACATGAAGGTAATATCCCTAATAAGTATGAAAATATGTTGGTATTTGTTTCCGGTGACAATGTAATTAAAAGCTTCAAAATAAAAAAATTGAAAAACTCCGACTCCAATGGGAAAAAAAACATCAAAAAATGTGTATACCATTGAGTTTGATGCATAAGCACAGAAAAATAAGCGAGAGAAGAAATATATTTTTACTTACATTAACAAAAGTGTGTACGAGGCAAAAATTTCAGATTAGCATTATGTTAATAAGTACATTTACGGAGAAGGTATTACATATCATGCGTCGAAACTTGCACTGTTCCTCAACAGTATTACTCTACGACTTCTGTGAAAACATGGAGGTAATATCCCCAATAATTATGAAATATGTTGGTAATTGTTTCCGGTTACAATGCAGTTAAAAGCTTCAAATCAAAAAATTTCAAATATCCAATCCGAATGGGATAAAAAACCATCAAAAACTGTGTATGCCATTGAGTTTGATGCAAAGAAACAGAAAATTTTGCGAGTGAAGAAATATTTTTACTTACATTAACAAAAGAGTGTACGAGGCTAAAATTTCAGATTAGCATTATGTTAATAAGTGCATTTACGGAGAACGTATTTCATATGACGCTTCAAAACCTGCACTGTTCTTCAACAGCATTACTCTACGCCTTTTGTGAAAACATGGAGGTAATATCCCTAATAAGTATGAAAATATGTTGGTATATGTTTCCGGTGACAATGTTATTAAAAGCTTCAAAATCAAAAAATTGAAAAACTCCGACTCCAATGGGAAAAAAAACATCAAAAAATGTGTATACCATTGA
The DNA here is from genome assembly GCA_963573305.1 of Pyrrhosoma nymphula. Lineage (NCBI taxonomy): Eukaryota > Metazoa > Arthropoda > Insecta > Odonata > Coenagrionidae > Pyrrhosoma > Pyrrhosoma nymphula. The sequence continues at coordinate 169,313 of OY754334.1, forward strand.
GTTTGATGCATAAGAACAGAAAAATAAGCGAGAGAAGAAATATATTTTTACTTACATTAACAAAAGAGTGTACGAGGCAAAAATTTCAGATTAGCATTATGTTAATAAGTGCATTTACGGAGAAGATATTACATATAATGCGTCGAAACTTGCACTGTTCCTCAACAGCATTACTCTCCGACATCTGTGAAAACATGGAGGTGATATCCCCAATAATTATGAAATATGTTGGTAATTGTTTCCGGTTACAATGCAGTTAAAAGCTTCAAATCAAAAAATTTAAAATATCCAATCCGAATGGGATAAAAAACCATCAAAAACTGTGTATGCCATTGAGTTTGATGCAAAGAAACAGAAAATTCGGCGAGAGAAGAAATATTTTTACTTACATTAACAAAAGAGTGTACGAGGCTAATATTACAGATTAGCATTATGTTAATAAGTGCATTTACGGAGAAAGTATTTCATATGACGCTTCGAAACTTGCACTGTTTCTCAACAGCCTTAGTCTACGCCATCTGTGAAAACATGGAGGTAATATCCCCGAAACTTCCGAAAATATGTTGGTAATTGTTTCCAGTGACAATGTAATTAAAAGCTTCAAAATCAAAAAATTGCAAAAATCCGACTCGAATGGGATTAAATACCATCAAAAACTGTTTATATCATTGAGTTTGATGCAAAGGAACAGGAAATTCTGCCAGAGAAGAAATATTTTTACTTACATTAACAAAAGAGTGTACGAGGCAAATATTTCAGATTAGCATTATGTTAATAGGTGCATTGATGTAAAAAGTATTTCATATTACGCGTCGATACTTGCACTAAACCTGAAAAGCAATATTCTACGCCTTCTCTGAACATTTGAATGTAATATCTGCATAACTGTCGAAGAAATGGGTGTAAATGTCTATGGTGACTAAATTAGAAAAAGGCTTTTAAATGAAAGAAATGGTATCCATGGATACTTGAGATTGAACGGAGGATGGCGAAGGGAAATAATTTTTTGGATAGCCATGGAGGTAATATCCGCATAACTATCGAAGATATGGGTGTAAATGCCTACGGTGACTAAATTAGAAAAAGGCTTTTAAATGAAAGAAATGGTATCCATGGTTACTTGAGATTGAACAGAGGATGTCGAAGGGAACTTATTTTTTGGATAGGCATAACTGGAATAAGTGCTGTTACGGACTAAGTACTCAAGGTTTAGTCGTGTAATTTGATGTGCAGGAACAAGGTATATTTCTTAACCTACCCTGAAAGAATGGCGGTTATATCTGCATAAGATTCGAAAATATGTTGGTAATTGTTTCCGGTGACAATGTAATTAAAAGCTTCAAAATCACAAAATTGCAAAAATCCGACTCGAATGGGATAAAAAATCATCAAAAAAATTTGTTTACCATTGAGTTTGATGCAAAGGAACAGAAAATTCAATGAGAGAAGAAATATTTTTACTTACATTAACAAAAGAGTGTACGAGGCTAAAATTTCAGATAAGCATTATGTTAATAAGTGCATTTACGGAGAAAGTATTTCATATGACGCTTCGAAACTTGCACTGTTCCTCATGAGCATTACTCTACGCCTTCTGTGAAAACATGGAGCTAATATACCCGAAAATTCCGAAAATATGTTGGTAATTGTTTCCGGTGACAATGTAATTAAAAGCATCAAAATCAAAACATTGCAAAAATCCGACTCGAATGGGAAAAAAAACCATCAAAAACTGTGTATACCATTGAGTTTGATGCAAAGGAACAGAAAATTCTGCGAGAGAAGAAATATTTTTACTTACATTAACAAAAGAGTGCACGAGGCTAAAATTTCAGATTAGCATTATGTTAATAGGTGCATTTACGGAGAAAGTATTTCATATGACGCTTCGAAACTTGCAATGTTCCTCATGAGCATTACTCTACGCCTTCTGTGAAAACATGGAGGTAGTATTCCCGAAAATTCCAAAAATATGTTGGTAATTGTTTCCGGTGACAATGTAATTAAAAGCTTCAAAATAAAAAAATTGCAAAAATCCGACTCGAATGGGATAAAAAACCATCAAAAACTGTATATACCATTGGTATTGATGCAAAGGAACAGAAGATTCTGCCAGAGAAGAAATATTTTTACTTACATTAGCAAAAGAGTGTACGAGGCAAATATTTCAGATTAGCATTATGTTAATAAGTGCATTTATGGAAAAAGTATTTCATATAACGCGTCGATACTTGCACTGAACCTGAAAAGCAATATTCTACGCCTTCTCTGAACATTTGAATGTGATATCTGCATAACTGTCGACGAAATGGGTGTAAATGTCTATGGTGACTAAATTAGAAAAAGGCTTTTAAATGAAAGAAATGGTATCCATGGATACTTGAGATTGAACGTAGGATGGCGAACGGAACTAATTTTTTGGATAGGCATGGAGGTAATAACCGCATAACTATCGAAGATATGGGTGTAAATGCCTGCGGTGACTTAATTAGAAAAAGGCTTTTAAAAGAAAGAAATGGTATCCATGGTTACTTGAGATTGAACAGATGATGTCGAAGGGAACTTATTTTTTGGATAGGCATAACTGGAATAAGTGCTGTTACGAACTAAGTACTCAAGGTTTAGTCGTGTAATTTGATGTGCAGGAACAAGGTATATTTCTTAACCTACCCTGAAAGAATGGCGGTTATATCTGCATATGATTCGAAAATATTTTGGTAATTATTTCCGGTGACAATGTAATTAAAAGCTTCAAAATCAAAAAATTGCAAAAATCCGACTCGAATGGGATAAAAAATCATCAAAAAAATTTGTTTACCATTAAGTTTGATGCAAAGGAACAGAAAATTCTGCGAGAGAAGAAATATTTTTACTTACATTAACAAAAGAGTGCACGAGGCTAAAATTTCAGATTAGCATTATGTTAATAAGTGCATTTACGGAGAAAGTATTTCATATGACGCTTCGAAACTTGCACTGTTCCTCATGAGCATTACTCTACGCCTTCTGTGAAAACATGGAGGTAATATCCCTAATAAGTATGAAAATATGTTGGTATTTGTTTCCGGTGACAATGTAATTAAAAGCTTCAAAATCAAAAAATTGCAAAAATCCGACTCGAATGGGATAAAACACCATCAAAAACTGTATATACCGTGGAGTTTGATGCAAAGAAACAGAAAATTCTGCCAGAGAAGAAATATTTTTACTTACATTAGCAAAAGAATGTACGAGGCAAAAATTTCAGATTAGCATTGTGTTAATAAGTGCATTTATGGAAAAAGTATTTCATATAACGCGTCGATACTTGCACTGAACCTCAAAAGCAATATTCTACGTCTTCTCTGAACATCTGAAGGTGATATCCGCATAACTGTCGAAGATATGGGTGTAAATGTCTATGGTGACTAAATTAGAAAAAGGCTTTTAAATGAAAGAAATGGTATCCATGGATACTTGAGATTGAACGGAGGATGGCGAAGGGAACTAATTTTTTGGATAGGCATGGAGGTAATATCCGCATAACTATCGAAGATATGGGTGTAAATGCCTACGGTGACTAAATTAGAAAAAGGCTTTTAAATGAAAGAAATAGTATCCATGGTTACTTGAGATTGAACAGAGGATGTCGAAGGGAACTTATTTTTTGGATAGGCATAACTGAAATAAGTGCTGTTACGGACTAAGTGCTCAACGTTTAGTCGTGTAATTTGATGTGCAGGAACAAGGTATATTTCTTAACCTACCCTGAAAGAATGGCGGTTATATCTGCATAAGATTCGAAAATATGTTGGTAATTGTTTCCGGTGACAATGTCATTAAAAGCTTCAAAATCAAAAAATTGCAAAAATCCGACTCGAATGGGATAGAAAACCATCTAATACTGTGTGTACCATTGAGTTTGATGCAAAGGAACAGAAAATTCTGCGAGAGAAGAAATATTTTTACTTACATTAACAAAAGAGTGCACGAGGCTAAAATTTCAGTTTAGAATTATGTTAATAAGTGCATTTAGAGAGAAAGTATTTCATATAATGCGTCGAAACTTGCACTGTTCCTCAACAGCATTACTCTACGACTTCTGTGAAAACATGGAGGTAATATCCCCAATACTTATGAAATATAATGGTAATTGTTTCCGGTTACAATGCAGTTAAAAGCTTCAATTCAAAAAATTTAAAATTTCCAATCCGAATGGGATAAAAAACCATCAAAAACTGTGTATGCCATTGAGTTTGATGAAAAGAAACAGAAAATTCAGCGAGAGAAGAAATATTTTTACTTACATTAACAAAAGAGTGTACGAGGCTAAAATGTCAGATTAGCATTATGTTAATAAGTGCATTTACGGAGAAAGCATTTCATATGACGCTTCGAAACTTGCACTGTTCCTCATGAGCATTTCTCTACGACTTCTTTGAAAACATGGAGGTAATATCCCCGAAAATTCCGAAAATATGTTGGTAATTGTTTCCGGTGACAATGTAATTAAAAGCTTCAAAATCAAAAAATTGCAAAAATCCGACTCGAATGGGATAAAAAATCATCAAATAAATTTGTTTACAATTATGTTTGATGCAAAGGAACAGAAAATTCTGCGAGAGAAGAAATATTTTTACTTACATTAACAAAAGAGTGTACGAGGCTAAAATTTTAGATAAGCACTATGTTAATAAGTGCATTTACGGAGAAAGTATTTCATATGACGCTTCAAAACTTGCACTGTTCCTCATGAGCACTACTCTACGCCTTCTGTGAAAACATGAAGGTAATATCCCCGAAAATTCCGAAAATATGTTGGTAATTGTTTCCGGTGACAATGTAATTAAAAGCTTCAAAATCAAAAAATTGCAAAAATCCGACTCGAATGGGATAAAAAACCATCAAAAACTGTAAATACCATTGAGTTTGATGCAAAGGAACAGGAAATTCTGCCAGAGAAGAAATTTTTTTACTTACATTAGCAAAAGAGTGTACGAGGCAAAAATTTCAGATTAGCATTATGTTAATAAGTGCATTTACGGAGAAAGTATTTCATATGACGCTTCGAAACTTGCACTGTTGCTCATGAGCATTTCTATACGACTGCTGTGACAACATGGAGGTAATATCCCCGAAAATTCCGAAAATATGTTGGTAATTGTTTCCGGTGACAATGTAATTAAAAGCTTCAAAATCAAAAAATTGCAAAAATCCGACTCGAATGGGATAAAAAATCATCAAAAAAATTTGTTTACAATTATGTTTGATGCAAAGGAACAGAAAAATCGCGAGAGAAGAAATATTTTTACTTACATTAACAAAAGAGTGTACGAGGCTAAAATTTCAGATAAGCATTATGTTAATAAGTGCATTTACGGAGAAAGTATTTCATATGACGCTTCGAAACTTGCACTGTTCCTCATGAGCATTACTCTACGCCTTCTGTGAAAACATGGAGGTAATATCCCCGAAAATTCCGAAAATATGTTGGTAATTGTTTCCGGTGACAATGTAATTAAAAGCTTCAAAATCAAAAAATTGCAAAAATCCGACTCGAATGGGATAAAAAACCATCAAAAACTGTATATACCATTGAGTTTGATGCAAAGGAACAGGAAATTCTGCCAGAGAAGAAATATTTTTACTTACATTAGCAAAAGAGTGTACGAGGCAAAAATTTCAGATTAGCATTATGTTAATAAGTGCATTTATGGAAAAAGTATTTCATATAACGCGTCAATACTTGCTCTGAACCTCAAAAGTAATATACTACGCCTTCTCTGAACATTTGAAGGTGATATCCGCATAACTGTCGAAGGTATAAGTGTAAATGTCTATGGTGACTAAATTAGAAAAAGGCTTTTAAATGAAAGAAATGGTATCCATGGATACTTGAGATTGAACGGAGGATGGCGAAGGGAACTAATTTTTTGGATAGGCAAGGAGGTAATATCCGCATAACTATCGAAGATATGGGTGTAAATGCCTACGGTGACTAAATTAGAAAAAGGCTTTTAAATGAAAGAAATGGTATCCATGGTTACTTGAGATTGAACAGAGGATGTCGAAGGGAACTTATTTTTTGGATAGGCATAACTGGAATAAGTGCTGTTACGTACTAAGTACTCAAGGTTTAGTCGTGTAATTTGATGTGCAGGAACAAGGTATATTTCTTAACCTACCCTGAAAGAATGGCGGTTATATCTGCATAAGATTCGAAAATATGTTGGTAATTGTTTCCGGTGACAATGTAATTAAAAGCTTCAAAATCAAAAAATTGCAAAAATCCGACTCGAATGGGATAAAAAATCATCAAAAAAATTTGTTTACCATTAAGTTTGATGCAAAGGAACAGAAAAATAAGCGAGAGAAGAAATATATTTTTACTTACATTAACAAAAGTGTGTACGAGGCAAAAATTTCAGATTAGCATTATGTTAATAAGTACATTTACGGAGAAGGTATTACATATCATGCGTCGAAACTTGCACTGTTCCTCAACAGTATTACTCTACGACTTCTGTGAAAACATGGAGGTAATATCCCCAAAAATTATGAAATATGTTGGTAATTGTTTCCGGTTACAATGCAGTTAAAAGCTTCAAATCAAAAAATGTCAAATATCCAATCCGAATGGGATAAAAAACCATCAAAAACTGTGTATGCCATTGAGTTTGATGCAAAGAAACAGAAAATTTTGCGAGTGAAGAAATATTTTTACTTACATTAACAAAAGAGTGTACGAGGCTAAAATTTCAGATTAGCATTATGTTAATAAGTGCATTTACGGAGAACGTATTTCATATGACGCTTCGAAACCTGCACTGTTCTTCAACAGCATTACTCTACGCCTTTTGTGAAAACATGGAGGTAATATCCCTAATAAGTATGAAAATATGTTGGTATATGTTTCCGGTGACAATGTAATTAAAAGCTTCAAAATCAAAAAATTGAAAAACTCCGACTCCAATGGGAAAAAAAACATCAAAAAATGTGTATACCATTGAGTTTGATGCATAAGAACAGAAAAATAAGCGAGAGAAGAAATATATTTTTACTTACATTAACAAAAGAGTGTACGAGGCAAAAATTTCAGATTAGCATTATGTTAATAAGTGCATTTACGGAGAAGATATTACATATAATGCGTCGAAACTTGCACTGTTCCTCAACAGCATTACTCTCCGACATCTGTGAAAACATGGAGGTGATATCCCCAATAATTATGAAATATGTTGGTAATTGTTTCCGGTTACAATGCAGTTAAAAGCTTCAAATCAAAAAATTTAAAATATCCAATCCGAATGGGATAAAAAAACAATCAAAAACTGTGTATACCATTGAGTTTGATGCAAAGGAACAGAAAATTCTGCGAGAGAAGAAATATTTTTACTTACATTAACAAAAGAGTGCACGAGGCTAAAATTTCAGATTAGCATTATGTTAATAGGTGCATTTACGGAGAAAGTATTTCATATGACGCTTCGTAACTTGCAATGTTCCTCATGAGCATTACTCTACGCCTTCTGTGAAAACATGGAGGTAGTATCCCCGAAAATTCCAAAAATATGTTGGTAATTGTTTCCGGTGACAATGTAATTAAAAGCTTCAAAATCAAAAAATTGCAAAAATCCGACTCGAATGGGATAAAAAACCATCAAAAACTGTATATACCATTGGTATTGATGCAAAGGAACAGAAGATTCTGCCAGAGAAGAAATATTTTTACTTACATTAGCAAAAGAGTGTACGAGGCAAATATTTCAGATTAGCATTATGTTAATAAGTGCATTTATGGAAAACGTATTTCATATAACGCGTCGATACTTGCACTGAACCTGAAAAGCAATATTCTACGCCTTCTCTGAACATTTGAATGTGATATCTGCATAACTGTCGAAGAAATGGGTGTAAATGTCTATGGTGACTAAATTAGAAAAAGGCTTTTAAATGAAAGAAATGGTATCCATGGATACTTGAGATTGAACGTAGGATGGCGAACGGAACTAATTTTTTGGATAGGCATGGAGGTAATAACCGCATAACTATCGAAGATATGGGTGTAAATGCCTGCGGTGACTTAATTAGAAAAAGGCTTTTAAAAGAAAGAAATGGTATCCATGGTAACTTGAGATTGAACTGATGATGTCGAAGGGAACTTATTTTTTGGATAGGCATAACTGGAATAAGTGCTGTTACGAACTAAGTACTCAAGGTTTAGTCGTGTAATTTGATGTGCAGGAACAAGGTATATTTCTTAACCTACCCTGAAAGAATGGCGGTTATTTCTGCATATGATTCGAAAATATTTTGGTAATTATTTCCGGTGACAATGTAATTAAAAGCTTCAAAATCAAAAAATTGCAAAAATCCGACTCGAATGGGATAAAAAATCATCAAAAAAATTTGTTTACCATTAAGTTTGATGCAAAGGAACAGAAAATTCTGCGAGAGAAGAAATATTTTTACTTACATTAACAAAAGAGTGCACGAGGCTAAAATTTCAGATTAGCATTATGTTAATAAGTGCATTTACGGAGAAAGTATTTCATATGACGCTTCGAAACTTGCACTGTTCCTCATGAGCATTACTCTACGCCTTCTGTGAAAACATTGAGGTAATATCCCTAATAAGTATGAAAATATGTTGGTATTTGTTTCCGGTGACAATGTAATTAAAAGCTTCAAAATCAAAAAATTGCAAAAATCCGACTCGAATGGGATAAAACACCATCAAAAACTGTATATACCGTGGAGTTTGATGCAAAGAAACAGAAAATTCTGCCAGAGAAGAAATATTTTTACTTATATTAGCAAAAGAATGTACGAGGCAAAAATTTCAGATTAGCATTGTGTTAATAAGTGCATTTATGGAAAAATTATTTCATATAACGCGTCGATACTTGCACTGAACCTCAAAAGCAATATTCTACGCCTTCTCTGAACATCTGAAGGTGATATCCGCATAACTGTCGAAGATATGGGTGTAAATGTCTATGGTGACTAAATTAGAAAAAGGCTTTTAAATGAAAGAAATGGTATCCATGGATACTTGAGATTGAACGGAGGATGGCGAAGGGAACTAATTTTTTGGATAGGCATGGAGGTAATATCCGCATAACTATCGAAGATATGGGTGTAAATGCCTACGGTGACTAAATTAGAAAAAGGCTTTTAAATGAAAGAAATAGTATCCATGGTTACTTGAGATTGAACAGAGGATGTCGAAGGGAACTTATTTTTTGGATAGGCATAACTGAAATAAGTGCTGTTACGGACTAAGTGCTCAACGTTTAGTCGTGTAATTTGATGTGCAGGAACAAGGTATATTTCTTAACCTACCCTGAAAGAATGGCGGTTATATCTGCATAAGATTCGAAAATATGTTGGTAATTGCTTCCGGTGACAATGTCATTAAAAGCTTCAAAATCAAAAAATTGCAAAAATCCGACTCGAATGGGATAAAAAACCATCTAAAACTGTGTGTACCATTGAGTTTGATGCAAAGGAACAGAAAATTCTGCGAGAGAAGAAATATTTTTACTTACATTAACAAAAGAGTGCACGAGGCTAAAATTTCAGTTTAGAATTATGTTAATAAGTGCATTTACGGAGAAAGTATTTCATATAATGCGTCGAAACTTGCACTGTTCCTCAACAGCATTACTCTACGACTTCTGTGAAAACATGGAGGTAATATCCCCAATAATTATGAAATATGTTGGTAATTGTTTCCGGTTACAATGCAGTTAAAACTTCAAATCAAAAAATTTAAAATTTCCAATCCGAATGGGATAAAAAACCATCAAAAACTGTGTATGCCATTGAGTTTGATGAAAAGAAACAGAAAATTCAGCGAGAGAAGAAATATTTTTACTTACATTAACAAAAGAGTGTACGAGGCTAAAATGTCAGATTAGCATTATGTTAATAAGTGCATTTACGGAGAAAGTATTTCATATGACGCTTCGAAACTTGCACTGTTCCTCATGAGCATTTCTCTACGACTTCTTTGAAAACATGGAGGTAATATCCCCGAAAATTCCGAAAATATGTTGGTAATTGTTTCCGGTGACAATGTAATTAAAAGCTTCAAAATCAAAAAATTGCAAAAATCCGACTCGAATGGGATATAAAATCATCAAATAAATTTGTTTACAATTATGTTTGATGCAAAGGAACAGAAAATTCTGCGAGAGAAGAAATATTTTTACTTACATTAACAAAAGAGTGTACGAGGCTAAAATTTTAGATAAGCACTATGTTAATAAGTGCATTTACGGAGAAAGTATTTCATATGACGCTTCAAAACTTGCACTGTTCCTCATGAGCATTACTCTACGCCTTCTGTGAAAACATGGAGGTAATATCCCCGAAAATTCCGAAAATATGTTGGTAATTGTTTCCGGTGACAATGTAATTAAAAGCTTCAAAATCAAAAAATTGCAAAAATCCGACTCGAATGGGATAAAAAACCATCAAAAACTGTATATACCATTGAGTTTGATGCAAAGGAACAGGAAATTCTGCCAGAGAAGAAATTTTTTTACTTACATTAGCAAAAGAGTGTACGAGGCAAAAATTTCAGATTAGCATTATGTTAATAAGTGCATTTATGGAAAAAGTATTTCATATAACGCGTCAATACTTGCACTGAACCTCAAAAGCAATATTCTACGCCTTCTCTGAACATTTGAAGGTGATATCCGCATAACTGTCGAAGGTATAAGTGTAAATGTCTATGGTGACAAAATTAGAAAAAAGCTTTTAAATGAAAGAAATGGTATCCATGGATACTTGAGATTGAACGGAGGATGGCGAAGGGAAATAATTTTTTGGATAGGCATGGAGGTAATATCCGCATAACTATCGAAGATATGGGTGTAAATGCCTACGGTGACTAAATTAGAAAAAGGCTTTTAAATGAAAGAAATGGTATCCATGGTTACCTGAGATTGAACAGAGGATGTCGAAGGGAACTTATTTTTTGGATAGGCATAACTGGAATAAGTTCTGTTACGGACTAAGTACTCAAGGTTTAGTCGTGTAATTTGATGTGCAGGCACAAGGTATATTTCTTAACCTACCCTGAAAGAATGGCGGTTATATCTGCATAAGATTCGAAAATATGTTGGTAATTGTTTCCGGTGACAATGTAATTAAAAGCTTCAAAATCAAAAAATTGCAAAAATCCGACTCGAATGGGATAAAAAATCATCAAAAAAATTTGTTTACCATTAAGTTTGATGCAAAGGAACAGAAAATTCAATGAGAGAAGAAATATTTTTACTTACATTAACAAAAGAGTGTACGAGGCTTAAATTTCAGATAGGCATTATGTTAATAAGTGCATTTACGGAGAAAGTATTTCATATGACGCTTCGAAACTTGCACTGTTCCTCATGAGCATTACTCTACGCCTTCTGTGAAAACATGGAGGTAATATACCCGAAAATTCCGAAAATATGTTGGTAATTGTTTCCGGTGACAATGTAATTAAAAGCTTCAAAATCAAAAAATTGCAAAAATTCGACTCGAATGGGATAAAAAATCATCAAAAAAATTTGTTTACCATTATGTTTGATGCAAAGAAACAGAAAATTTTGCGAGTGAAGAAATATTTTTACTTACATTAACAAAAGAGTGTACGAGGCTAAAATTTCAGATTAGCATTATGTTAATAAGTGCATTTACGGAGAACGTATTTCATATGACTCTTCGAAACCTGCACTGTTCTTCAACAGCATTACTCTACTCCTTTTGTGAAAGCATGGAGGTAATATCCATGAAAATTCCGAAAATATGTTGGTAATTGTTTCCGGTGACAATGTAATTAAAAGTTTCAAAATCAAAATATTGCAAAAATCCGACTCGAATGGGATAAAAAACCATCAAAAAAATTTTTATACCATTGAGTTTGATGCAAAGGAACAGAAAATTCTGCGAGAGAAGAAATATTTTTACTTACATTAACAAAAGAGTGTACGAGGCAAAAATTTCAGATTAGCATTATGTTAATAAGTGCATTTATGGAAAAAGTATTTCATATAACGCGTCGATACTTGCACTGAACTTCAAAACCAATATTCTACGCCTTCTCTGAACATTTGAAGGTGATATCCGCATAACTGTCGAAGATATGGGTGTAAATGTCTATGGTGACTAAATTAGAAAAAGGCTTTTAAATGAAAGAAATGGTATCCATGGATACTTGAGATTGAACGGAGGATGGCGAAGGGAACTAATTTTTTGGATAGGCATGGAGGTAATATCCGCATAACTATCGAAGATATGGGTGTAAATGCCTACGGTGACTAAATTAGAAAAAGGCTTTTAAATGAAAGAAATAGTATCCATGGTTACTTGAGATTGAACAGAGGATGTCGAAGGGAACTTATTTTTTGGATAGGCATAACTGAAATAAGTGCTGTTACGGACTAAGTGCTCAACATTTAGTCGTGTAATTTGATGTGCAGGAACAAGGTATATTTCTTAACCTACCCTGAAAGAATGGCGGTTATATCTGCATAAGATTCGAAAATATGTTGGTAATTGTTTCCGGTGACAATGTCATTAAAAGCTTCAAAATCAAAAAATTGCAAAAATCCGACTCGACTGGGATAAAAAACCATCTAAAACTGTGTGTACCATTGAGTTTGATGCAAAGGAACAGAAAATTCTGCGAGAGAAGAAATATTTTTACTTACATTAACAAAAGAGTGCACGAGGCTAAAATTTCAGTTTAGAATTATGTTAATAAGTGCATTTACGGAGAAAGTATTTCATATAATGCGTCGAAACTTGCACTATTCCTCAACAGCATTACTCTACGACTTCTGTGAAAACATGGAGGTAATATCCCCAATAATTATGAAATATGTTGGTAATTGTTTCCGGTTACAATGCAGTTAAAAGCTTCAAATCAAAAAATTTAAAATTTCAAATCCGAATGGGATAAAAAACCATCAAAAACTGTGTATGCCATTGAGTTTGATGCAAAGAAACAGAAAATTGTGCGAGAGAAGAAATATTTTTACTTACATTAACAAAAGAGTGTACGAGGCTAAAATGTCAGATTAGCATTATGTTAATAAGTGCATTTACGGAGAAAGTATTTCATATGACGCTTCGAAACTTGCACTGTTCCTCATGAGCATTTCTCTACGACTTCTTTGAAAACATGGAGGTAATATCCCCGAAAATTCCGAAAATTTGTTGGTAAATGTTTCCGGTGACAATGTAATTAAAAGCTTCAAAATCAAAAAATAGCAAAAATCCGACTCGAATGGGATAAAAAATCATCAAATAAATTTGTTTACAATTATGTTTGATGCAAAGGAACAGAAAATTCTGCGAGAGAAGAAATATTTTTACTTACATTAATCAAAGAGTGTACGAGGCTAAAATTTTAGATAAGCACTATGTTAATAAGTGCATTTACGGAGAAAGTATTTCATATGACGCTTCAAAACTTGCACTGTTCCTCATGAGCATTACTCTACGCCTTCTGTGAAAACATGGAGGTGATATCCCCAATAATTATGAAATATGTTGGTAATTGTTTCCGGTTACAATGCAGTTAAAAGCTTCAAATCAAAAAATTTAAAATATCCAATCCGAATGGGATAAAAAACCATCAAAAACTGTGTATGCCATTGAGTTTGATGCAAAGAAACAGAAAATTCTGCGAGAGAAGAAATATTTTTACTTACATTAACAAAAGAGTGTACGAGGCTAATATTACAGATTAGCATTATGTTAATAAGTGCATTTACGGAGAAAGTATTTCATATGACGCTTCGAAACTTGCACTGTTTCTCAACAGCCTTAGTCTACGCCATCTGTGAAAACATGGAGGTAATATCCCCGAAAATTCCGAAAATATGTTGGTAATTGTTTCCAGTGACAATGTAATTAAAAGCTTCAAAATCAAACAATTGCAAAAATCCGACTCGAATGGGATTAAATACCATCAAAAACTGTTTATATCATTGAGTTTGATGCAAAGGAACAGGAAATTCTGCCAGAGAAGAAATATTTTTACTTACATTAACAAAAGAGTGTACGAGGCAAATATTTGAGATTAGCATTATGTTAATAAGTGCATTGATGGAAAAAGTATTTCATATTACGCGTCGATACTTGCACTGAACCTGAAAAGCAATATTCTACGCCTTCTCTGAACATTTGAATGTAATATCTGCATAACTGTCGAAGAAATGGGTGTATATGTCTATGGTGACTAAATTTGAAAAAGGCTTTTAAATGAAAGAAATGGTATCCATGGATACTTGAGATTGAACGGAGGATGGCGAAGGGAAATAATTTTTTGGATAGGCATGGAGGTAATATCCGCATAACTATCGAAGATATGGGTGTAAATGCCTACGGTGACTAAATTAGAAAAAGGCTTTTAAATGAAAGAAATGGTATCCATGGTTACTTGAGATTGAACAGAGGATGTCGAAGGGAACTTATTTTTTGGATAGGCATAACTGGAATAAGTGCTGTTACGGACTAAGTACTCAAGGTTTAGTCGTGTAATTTGATGTGCAGGAACAAGGTATATTTCTTAACCTACCCTGAAAGAATGGCGGTTATATCTGCATAAGATTCGAAAATATGTTGGTAATTGTTTCCGGTGACAATGTAATTAAAAGCTTCAAAATCACAAAATTGCAAAAATCCGACTCGAATGGGATAAAAAATCATCAAAAAAATTTGTTTACCATTGAGTTTGATGCAAAGGAACAGAAAATTCAATGAGAGAAGAAATATTTTTACTTACATTAACAAAAGAGTGTACGAGGCTAAAATTTCAGATAAGCATTATGTTAATAAGTGCATTTACGGAGAAAGTATTTCATATGACGCTTCGAAACTTGCACTGTTCCTCATGAGCATTACTCTACGCCTTCTGTGAAAACATGGAGGTAATATACCCGAAAATTCCGAAAATATGTTGGTAATTGTTTCCGGTGACAATGTAATTAAAAGCATCAAAATCAAAACATTGCAAAAATCCGACTCGAATGGGAAAAAAAACAATCAAAAACTGTGTATACCATTGAGTTTGATGCAAAGGAACAGAAAATTCTGCGAGAGAAGAAATATTTTTACTTACATTAACAAAAGAGTGCACGAGGCTAAAATTTCAGATTAGCATTATGTTAATAGGTGCATTTACGGAGAAAGTATTTCATATGACGCTTCGTAACTTGCAATGTTCCTCATGAGCATTACTCTACGCCTTCTGTGAAAACATGGAGGTAGTATCCCCGAAAATTCCAAAAATATGTTGGTAATTGTTTCCGGTGACAATGTAATTAAAAGCTTCAAAATCAAAAAATTGCAAAAATCCGACTCGAATGGGATAAAAAACCATCAAAAACTGTATATACCATTGGTATTGATGCAAAGGAACAGAAGATTCTGCCAGAGAAGAAATATTTTTACTTACATTAGCAAAAGAGTGTACGAGGCAAATATTTCAGATTAGCATTATGTTAATAAGTGCATTTATGGAAAACGTATTTCATATAACGCGTCGATACTTGCACTGAACCTGAAAAGCAATATTCTACGCCTTCTCTGAACATTTGAATGTGATATCTGCATAACTGTCGAAGAAATGGGTGTAAATGTCTATGGTGACTAAATTAGAAAAAGGCTTTTAAATGAAAGAAATGGTATCCATGGATACTTGAGATTGAACGTAGGATGGCGAACGGAACTAATTTTTTGGATAGGCATGGAGGTAATAACCGCATAACTATCGAAGATATGGGTGTAAATGCCTGCGGTGACTTAATTAGAAAAAGGCTTTTAAAAGAAAGAAATGGTATCCATGGTTACTTGAGATTGAACAGATGATGTCGAAGGGAACTTATTTTTTGGATAGGCATAACTGGAATAAGTGCTGTTACGAACTAAGTACTCAAGGTTTAGTCGTGTAATTTGATGTGCAGGAACAAGGTATATTTCTTAACCTACCCTGAAAGAATGGCGGTTATTTCTGCATATGATTCGAAAATATTTTGGTAATTATTTCCGGTGACAATGTAATTAAAAGCTTCAAAATCAAAAAATTGCAAAAATCCGACTCGAATGGGATAAAAAATCATCAAAAAAATTTGTTTACCATTAAGTTTGATGCAAAGGAACAGAAAATTCTGCGAGAGAAGAAATATTTTTACTTACATTAACAAAAGAGTGCACGAGGCTAAAATTTCAGATTAGCATTATGTTAATAAGTGCATTTACGGAGAAAGTATTTCATATGACGCTTCGAAACTTGCACTGTTCCTCATGAGCATTACTCTACGCCTTCTGTGAAAACATTGAGGTAATATCCTTAATAAGTATGAAAATATGTTGGTATTTGTTTCCGGTGACAATGTAATTAAAAGCTTCAAAATCAAAAAATTGCAAAAATCCGACTCGAATGGGATAAAACACCATCAAAAACTGTATATACCGTGGAGTTTGATGCAAAGAAACAGAAAATTCTGCCAGAGAAGAAATATTTTTACTTATATTAGCAAAAGAATGTACGAGGCAAAAATTTCAGATTAGCATTGTGTTAATAAGTGCATTTATGGAAAAAGTATTTCATATAACGCGTCGATACTTGCACTGAACCTCAAAAGCAATATTCTACGCCTTCTCTGAACATCTGAAGGTGATATCCGCATAACTGTCGAAGATATGGGTGTAAATGTCTATGGTGACTAAATTAGAAAAAGGCTTTTAAATGAAAGAAATGGTATCCATGGATACTTGAGATTGAACGGAGGATGGCGAAGGGAACTAATTTTTTGGATAGGCATGGAGGTAATATCCGCATAACTATCGAAGATATGGGTGTAAATGCCTACGGTGACTAAATTAGAAAAAGGCTTTTAAATGAAAGAAATAGTATCCATGGTTACTTGAGATTGAACAGAGGATGTCGAAGGGAACTTATTTTTTGGATAGGCATAACTGAAATAAGTGCTGTTACGGACTAAGTGCTCAACGTTTAGTCGTGTAATTTGATGTGCAGGAACAAGGTATATTTCTTAACCTACCCTGAAAGAATGGCGGTTATATCTGCATAAGATTCGAAAATATGTTGGTAATTGCTTCCGGTGACAATGTCATTAAAAGCTTCAAAATCAAAAAATTGCAAAAATCCGACTCGAATGGGATAAAAAACCATCTAAAACTGTGTGTACCATTGAGTTTGATGCAAAGGAACAGAAAATTCTGCGAGAGAAGAAATATTTTTACTTACATTAACAAAAGAGTGCACGAGGCTAAAATTTCAGTTTAGAATTATGTTAATAAGTGCATTTACGGAGAAAGTATTTCATATAATGCGTCGAAACTTGCACTGTTCCTCAACAGCATTACTCTACGACTTCTGTGAAAACATGGAGGTAATATCCCCAATAATTATGAAATATGTTGGTAATTGTTTCCGGTTACAATGCAGTTAAAACTTCAAATCAAAAAATTTAAAATTTCCAATCCGAATGGGATAAAAAACCATCAAAAACTGTGTATGCCATTGAGTTTGATGAAAAGAAACAGAAAATTCAGCGAGAGAAGAAATATTTTTACTTACATTAACAAAAGAGTGTACGAGGCTAAAATGTCAGATTAGCATTATGTTAATAAGTGCATTTACGGAGAAAGTATTTCATATGACGCTTCGAAACTTGCACTGTTCCTCATGAGCATTTCTCTACGACTTCTTTGAAAACATGGAGGTAATATCCCCGAAACTTCCGAAAATATGTTGGTAATTGTTTCCGGTGACAATGTAATTAAAAGCTTCAAAATCAAAAAATTGCAAAAATCCGACTCGAATGGGATATAAAATCATCAAATAAATTTGTTTACAATTATGTTTGATGCAAAGGAACAGAAAATTCTGCGAGAGAAGAAATATTTTTACTTACATTAACAAAAGAGTGTACGAGGCTAAAATTTTAGATAAGCACTATGTTAATAAGTGCATTTACGGAGAAAGTATTTCATATGACGCTTCAAAACTTGCACTGTTCCTCATGAGCATTACTCTACGCCTTCTGTGAAAACATGGAGGTAATATCCCCGAAAATTCCGAAAATATGTTGGTAATTGTTTCCGGTGACAATGTAATTAAAAGCTTCAAAATCAAAAAATTGCAAAAATCCGACTCGAATGGGATAAAAAACCATCAAAAACTGTATATACCATTGAGTTTGATGCAAAGGAACAGGAAATTCTGCCAGAGAAGAAATTTTTTTACTTACATTAGCAAAAGAGTGTACGAGGCAAAAATTTCAGATTAGCATTATGTTAATAAGTGCATTTATGGAAAAAGTATTTCATATAACGCGTCAATACTTGCACTGAACCTCAAAAGCAATATTCTACGCCTTCTCTGAACATTTGAAGGTGATATCCGCATAACTGTCGAAGGTATAAGTGTAAATGTCTATGGTGACAAAATTAGAAAAAAGCTTTTAAATGAAAGAAATGGTATCCATGGATACTTGAGATTGAACGGAGGATGGCGAAGGGAAATAATTTTTTGGATAGGCATGGAGGTAATATCCGCATAACTATCGAAGATATGGGTGTAAATGCCTACGGTGACTAAATTAGAAAAAGGCTTTTAAATGAAAGAAATGGTATCCATGGTTACCTGAGATTGAACAGAGGATGTCGAAGGGAACTTATTTTTTGGATAGGCATAACTGGAATAAGTTCTGTTACGGACTAAGTACTCAAGGTTTAGTCGTGTAATTTGATGTGCAGGCACAAGGTATATTTCTTAACCTACCCTGAAAGAATGGCGGTTATATCTGCATAAGATTCGAAAATATGTTGGTAATTGTTTCCGGTGACAATGTAATTAAAAGCTTCAAAATCAAAAAATTGCAAAAATCCGACTCGAATGGGATAAAAAATCATCAAAAAAATTTGTTTACCATTAAGTTTGATGCAAAGGAACAGAAAATTCAATGAGAGAAGAAATATTTTTACTTACATTAACAAAAGAGTGTACGAGGCTTAAATTTCAGATAGGCATTATGTTAATAAGTGCATTTACGGAGAAAGTATTTCATATGACGCTTCGAAACTTGCACTGTTCCTCATGAGCATTACTCTACGCCTTCTGTGAAAACATGGAGGTAATATACCCGAAAATTCCGAAAATATGTTGGTAATTGTTTCCGGTGACAATGTAATTAAAAGCTTCAAAATCAAAAAATTGCAAAAATTCGACTCGAATGGGATAAAAAATCATCAAAAAAATTTGTTTACCATTATGTTTGATGCAAAGGAACAGAAAATTCTGCGAGAGAAGAAATATTTTTACTTACATTAACAAAAGAGTGTACGAGGCTAAAATTTCAGATTAGCATTATGTTAATAAGTGCATTTACGGAGAAAGTATTTCATATGACGCTTCGAAACTTGCACTGTTCTTCAACAGCATTAATCTACGCCTTTTGTGAAAACATGAAGGTAATATCCCTAATAAGTATGAAAATATGTTGGTATTTGTTTCCGGTGACAATGTAATTAAAAGCTTCAAAATAAAAAACTTGAAAAACTCCGACTCCAATGGGAAAAAAAACATCAAAAAATGTGTATACCATTGAGTTTGATGCATAAGAACAGAAAAATAAGAGAGAGAAGAAATATAATTTTACTTACATTAACAAAAGAGTGTACGAGGCAAAAATTTCAGATTAGCATTATGTTAATAAGTGCATTTACGGAGAAGGTATTACATATAATGCGTCGAAACTTGCACTGTTCCTCAACAGTATTACTCGACCACTTCTGTGAAAACATGGAGGTAATATCCCCAATAATTATGAAATATGTTGGTAATTGTTTCCGGTTACAATGCAGTTAAAAGCTTCAAATCAAAAAATTTCAAATATCCAATCCGAATGGGATAAAAAACCATCAAAAACTGTGTATGCCATTGAGTTTGATGCAAAGAAACAGAAAATTTTGCGAGTGAAGAAATATTTTTACTTACATTAACAAAAGAGTGTACGAGGCTAAAATTTCAGATTAGCATTATGTTAATAAGTGCATTTACGGAGAACGTATTTCATATGACTCTTCGAAACCTGCACTGTTCTTCAACAGCATTACTCTACTCCTTTTGTGAAAGCATGGAGGTAATATCCATGAAAATTCCGAAAATATGTTGGTAATTGTTTCCGGTGACAATGTAATTAAAAGTTTCAAAATCAAAATATTGCAAAAATCCGACTCGAATGGGATAAAAAACCATCAAAAAAATTTGTATACCATTGAGTTTGATGCAAAGGAACAGAAAATTCTGCGAGAGAAGAAATATTTTTACTTACATTAACAAAAGAGTGTACGAGGCAAAAATTTCAGATTAGCATTATGTTAATAAGTGCATTTATGGAAAAAGTATTTCATATAACGCGTCGATACTTGCACTGAACTTCAAAACCAATATTCTACGCCTTCTCTGAACATTTGAAGGTGATATCCGCATAACTGTCGAAGATATGGGTGTAAATGTCTATGGTGACTAAATTAGAAAAAGGCTTTTAAATGAAAGAAATGGTATCCATGGATACTTGAGATTGAACGGAGGATGGCGAAGGGAACTAATTTTTTGGATAGGCATGGAGGTAATATCCGCATAACTATCGAAGATATGGGTGTAAATGCCTACGGTGACTAAATTAGAAAAAGGCTTTTAAATGAAAGAAATAGTATCCATGGTTACTTGAGATTGAACAGAGGATGTCGAAGGGAACTTATTTTTTGGATAGGCATAACTGAAATAAGTGCTGTTACGGACTAAGTGCTCAACATTTAGTCGTGTAATTTGATGTGCAGGAACAAGGTATATTTCTTAACCTACCCTGAAAGAATGGCGGTTATATCTGCATAAGATTCGAAAATATGTTGGTAATTGTTTCCGGTGACAATGTCATTAAAAGCTTCAAAATCAAAAAATTGCAAAAATCCGACTCGACTGGGATAAAAAACCATCTAAAACTGTGTGTACCATTGAGTTTGATGCAAAGGAACAGAAAATTCTGCGAGAGAAGAAATATTTTTACTTACATTAACAAAAGAGTGCACGAGGCTAAAATTTCAGTTTAGAATTATGTTAATAAGTGCATTTACGGAGAAAGTATTTCATATAATGCGTCGAAACTTGCACTATTCCTCAACAGCATTACTCTACGACTTCTGTGAAAACATGGAGGTAATATCCCCAATAATTATGAAATATGTTGGTAATTGTTTCCGGTTACAATGCAGTTAAAAGCTTCAAATCAAAAAATTTAAAATTTCAAATCCGAATGGGATAAAAAACCATCAAAAACTGTGTATGCCATTGAGTTTGATGCAAAGAAACAGAAAATTGTGCGAGAGAAGAAATATTTTTACTTACATTAACAAAAGAGTGTACGAGGCTAAAATGTCAGATTAGCATTATGTTAATAAGTGCATTTACGGAGAAAGTATTTCATATGACGCTTCGAAACTTGCACTGTTCCTCATGAGCATTTCTCTACGACTTCTTTGAAAACATGGAGGTAATATCCCCGAAAATTCCGAAAATTTGTTGGTAAATGTTTCCGGTGACAATGTAATTAAAAGCTTCAAAATCAAAAAATAGCAAAAATCCGACTCGAATGGGATAAAAAATCATCAAATAAATTTGTTTACAATTATGTTTGATGCAAAGGAACAGAAAATTCTGCGAGAGAAGAAATATTTTTACTTACATTAATCAAAGAGTGTACGAGGCTAAAATTTTAGATAAGCACTATGTTAATAAGTGCATTTACGGAGAAAGTATTTCATATGACGCTTCAAAACTTGCACTGTTCCTCATGAGCATTACTCTACGCCTTCTGTGAAAACATGGAGGTAATATCCCTGAAAATTCCGAAAATATGTTGGTAATTGTTTCCGGTGACAATGTAATTAAAAGCTTCAAAATCAAAAAATTGAAAAAATCCGACTCGAATGGGATAAAAAACCATCAAAAACTGTATATACCATTGAGTTTGATGCAAAGGAACAGGAAATTCTGCCAGAGAAGAAATTTTTTTACTTACATTAGCAAAAGAGTGTACGAGGCAAAAATTTCAGATTAGCATTATGTTAATAAGTGCATTTACGGAGAAAGTATTTCATATGACGCTTCGAAACTTGCACTGTTGCTCATGAGCATTTCTATACGACTGCTGTGACAACATGGAGGTAATATCCCCGAAAATTCCGAAAATATGTTGGTAATTGTTTCCGGTGACAATGTAATTAAAAGCTTCAAAATCAAAAAATTGCACAAATCCGACTCGAATGGGATAAAAAATCATCAAAAAAATTTGTTTACAATTATGTTTGATGCAAAGGAACAGAAAAATCGCGAGAGAAGAAATATTTTTACTTACATTAACAAAAGAGTGTACGAGGCTAAAATTTCAGATAAGCATTATGTTAATAAGTGCATTTACGGAGAAAGTATTTCATATGACGCTTCGAAACTTGCACTGTTCCTCATGAGCATTACTCTACGCCTTCTGTGAAAACATGGAGGTAATATCCCCGAAAATTCCGAAAATATGTTGGTAATTGTTTCCGGTGACAATGTAATTAAAAGCTTCAAAATCAAAAAATTGCAACAATCCGACTTGAATGGGATAAAAAACCTTCAAAAACTGTATATACCATTAAGTTTTATGCAAAGGAACAGGAAATTCTGCCAGAGAAGAAATATTTTTACTTACATTAGCAAAAGAGTGTACGAGGCAAAAATTTCAGATTAGCATTATGTTAATAGGTGCATTTATGGAAAAAGTATTTCATATAACGCGTCAATACTTGCACTGAACCTCAAAAGCCATATTCTACGCCTTCTCTGAACATTTGAAGGTGATATCCGCATAACTGTCGAAGGTATAAGTGTAAATGTCTATGGTGACTAAATTAGAAAAAGGCTTTTAAATGAAAGAAATGGTATCCATGGATACTTGAGATTGAACGGAGGATGGCGAAGGGAACTAATTTTTTGGATAGGCAAGGAGGTAATATCCGCATAACTATCGAAGATATGGGTGTAAATGCCTACGGTGACTAAATTAGAAAAAGGCTTTTAAATGAAAGAAATGGTATCCATGGTTACTTGAGATTGAACAGAGGATGTCGAAGGGAACTTATTTTTTGGATAGGCATAACTGAAATAAGTGCTGTTACGGACTAAGTGCTCAACGTTTAGTCGTGTAATTTGACGTGCAGGAACAAGGTATATTTCTTAACCTACCCTGAAAGAATGGCGGTTATATCTGCATAAGATTCGAAAATATGTTGGTAATTGTTTCCGGTGACAATGTCATTAAAAGCTTCAAAATCAAAAAATTGCAAAAATCCGACTCGAATGGGATAAAAAACCATCTAAAACTGTGTGTACCATTGAGTTTGATGCAAAGGAACAGAAAATTCTGCGAGAGAAGAAATATTTTTACTTACATTAACAAAAGAGTGCACGAGGCTAAAATTTCAGTTTAGAATTATGTTAATAAGTGCATTTACGGAGAAAGTATTTCATATAATGCGTCGAAACTTGCACTGTTCCTCAACAGCATTACTCTACGACTTCTGTGAAAACATGGAGGTAATATCCCCAATAATTATGAAATATGTTGGTAATTGTTTCCGGTTACAATGCAGTTAAAACTTCAAATCAAAAAATTTAAAATTTCCAATCCGAATGGGATAAAAAACCATCAAAAACTGTGTATGCCATTGAGTTTGATGAAAAGAAACAGAAAATTCAGCGAGAGAAGAAATATTTTTACTTACATTAACAAAAGAGTGTACGAGGCTAAAATGTCAGATTAGCATTATGTTAATAAGTGCATTTACGGAGAAAGTATTTCATATGACGCTTCGAAACTTGCACTGTTCCTCATGAGCATTTCTCTACGACTTCTTTGAAAACATGGAGGTAATATCCCCGAAAATTCCGAAAATATGTTGGTAATTGTTTCCGGTGACAATGTAATTAAAAGCTTCAAAATCAAAAAATTGCAAAAATCCGACTCGAATGGGATATAAAATCATCAAATAAATTTGTTTACAATTATGTTTGATGCAAAGGAACAGATAATTCTGCGAGAGAAGAAATATTTTTACTTACATTAACAAAAGAGTGTACGAGGCTAAAATTTTAGATAAGCACTATGTTAATAAGTGCATTTACGGAGAAAGTATTTCATATGACGCTTCAAAACTTGCACTGTTCCTCATGAGCATTACTCTACGCCTTCTGTGAAAACATGGAGGTAATATCCCCGAAAATTCCGAAAATATGTTGGTAATTGTTTCCGGTGACAATGTAATTAAAAGCTTCAAAATCAAAAAATTGCAAAAATCCGACTCGAATGGGATAAAAAACCATCAAAAACTGTATATACCATTGAGTTTGATGCAAAGGAACAGGAAATTCTGCCAGAGAAGAAATTTTTTTACTTACATTAGCAAAAGAGTGTACGAGGCAAAAATTTCAGATTAGCATTATGTTAATAAGTGCATTTATGGAAAAAGTATTTCATATAACGCGTCAATACTTGCACTGAACCTCAAAAGCAATATTCTACGCCTTCTCTGAACATTTGAAGGTGATATCCGCATAACTGTCGAAGGTATAAGTGTAAATGTCTATGGTGACTAAATTAGAAAAAAGCTTTTAAATGAAAGAAATGGTATCCATGGATACTTGAGATTGAACGGAGGATGGCGAAGGGAAATAATTTTTTGGATAGGCATGGAGGTAATATCCGCATAACTATCGAAGATATGGGTGTAAATGCCTACGGTGACTAAATTAGAAAAAGGCTTTTAAATGAAAGAAATGGTATCCATGGTTACCTGAGATTGAACAGAGGATGTCGAAGGGAACTTATTTTTTGGATAGGCATAACTGGAATAAGTGCTGTTACGGACTAAGTACTCAAGGTTTAGTCGTGTAATTTGATGTGCAGGAACAAGGTATATTTCTTAACCTACCCTGAAAGAATGGCGGTTATATCTGCATAAGATTCGAAAATATGTTGGTAATTGTTTCCGGTGACAATGTAATTAAAAGCATCAAAATAAAAAAATTGCAAAAATCCGACTCGAATGGGATAAAAAATCATCAAAAAAATTTGTTTACCATTAAGTTTGATGCAAAGGAACAGAAAATTCAATGAGAGAAGAAATATTTTTACTTACATTAACAAAAGAGTGTACGAGGCTAAAATTTCAGATAAGCATTATGTTAATAAGTGCATTTACGGAGAAAGTATTTCATGTGACGCTTCGAAACCTACACTGTTTCTCATGAGCATTACTCTACGCCTTCTGTGAAAACATGGAGGTAATATACCCGAAAATTCCGAAAATATGTTGGTAATTGTTTCCGGTGACAATGTAATTAAAAGCTTCAAAATCAAAAAATTGCAAAAATTCGACTCGAATGGGATAAAAAATCATCAAAAAAATTTGTTTACCATTATGTTTGATGCAAAGGAACAGAAAATTCTGCGAGAGAAGAAATATTTTTACTTACATTAACAAAAGAGTGTACGAGGCTAAAATTTCAGATTAGCATTATGTTAATAAGTGCATTTACGGAGAAAGTATTTCATATGACGCTTCGAAACTTGCACTGTTCTTCAACAGCATTAATCTACGCCTTTTGTGTAAACATGAAGGTAATATCCCTAATAAGTATGAAAATATGTTGGTATTTGTTTCCGGTGACAATGTAATTAAAAGCTTCAAAATAAAAAACTTGAAAAACTCCGACTCCAATGGGAAAAAAAACATCAAAAAATGTGTATACCATTGAGTTTGATGCATAAGAACAGAAAAATAAGCGAGAGAAGAAATATATTTTTACTTACATTAACAAAAGAGTGTACGAGGCAAATATTTCAGATTAGCATTATGTTAATAAGTGCATTTACGGAGAAGGTATTACATATAATGCGTCGAAACTTGCACTGTTCCTCAACAGTATTACTCGACGACTTCTGTGAAAACATGGAGGTAATATCCCCAATAATTATGAAATATGTTGGTAATTGTTTCCGGTTACAATGCAGTTAAAAGCTTCAAATCAAAAAATTTCAAATATCCAATCCGAATGGGATAAAAAACCATCAAAAACTGTGTATGCCATTGAGTTTGATGCAAAGAAACAGAAAATTTTGCGAGTGAAGAAATATTTTTACTTACATTAACAAAAGAGTGTACGAGGCTAAAATTTCAGATTAGCATTATGTTAATAAGTGCATTTACGGAGAACGTATTTCATACGACGCTTCGAAACCTGCACTGTTCTTCAACAGCATTACTCTACTCCTTTTGTGAAAGCATGGAGGTAATATCCATGAAAATTCCGAAAATATGTTGGTAATTGTTTCCGGTGACAATGTAATTAAAAGTTTCAAAATCAAAATATTGCAAAAATCCGACTCGAATGGGATAAAAAACCATCAAAAAAATTTGTATACCATTGAGTTTGATGCAAAGGAACAGAAAATTCTGCGAGAGAAGAAATATTTTTACTTACATTAACCAAAGAATGTACGAGGCAAAAATTTCAGATTAGCATTATGTTAATAAGTGCATTTATGGAAAAAGTATTTCATATAACGCGTCGATACTTGCACTGAACTTCAAAACCAATATTCTACGCCTTCTCTGAACATTTGAAGGTGATATCCGCATAACTGTCGAAGATATGGGTGTAAATGTCTATGGTGACTAAATTAGAAAAAGGCTTTTAAATGAAAGAAATGGTATCCATGGTTACTTGAGATTGAACAGAGGATGTCGAAGGGAACTTATTTTTTGGATAGGCATAACTGAAATAAGTGCTGTTACGGACTAAGTGCTCAACGTTTAGTCGTGTAATTTGATGTGCAGGAACAAGGTATATTTCTTAACCTACCCTGAAAGAATGGCGGTTATATCTGCATAAGATTCGAAAATATGTTGGTAATTGTTTCCGGTGACAATGTCATTAAAAGCTTCAAAATCAAAAAATTGCAAAAATCCGACTCGACTGGGATAAAAAACCATCTAAAACTGTGTGTACCATTGAGTTTGATGCAAAGGAACAGAAAATTCTGCGAGAGAAGAAATATTTTTACTTACATTAACAAAAGAGTGCACGAGGCTAAAATATCAGTTTAGAATTATGTTAATAAGTGCATTTACGGAGAAAGTATTTCATATAATGCGTCGAAACTTGCACTTTTCCTCAACAGCATTACTCTACGACTTCTGTGAAAACATGGAGGTAATATCCCCAATAATTATGAAATATGTTGGTAATTGTTTCCGGTTACAATGCAGTTAAAAGCTTCAAATCAAAAAATTTAAAATTTCCCATCGGAATGGGATAAAAAACCATCAAAAACTGTGTATGCCATTGAGTTTGATGCAAAGAAACAGAAAATTGTGCGAGAGAAGAAATATTTTTACTTACATTAACAAAAGAGTGTACGAGGCTAAAATGTCAGATTAGCATTATGTTAATAAGTGCATTTACGGAGAAAGTATTTCATATGACGCTTCGAAACTTGCACTGTTCCTCATGAGCATTTCTCTACGACTTCTTTGAAAATATGGAGGTAATATCCCCGAAAATTCCGAAAATTTGTTGGTAAATGTTTCCGGTGACAATGTAATTAAAAGCTTCAAAATCAAAAAATAGCAAAAATCCGACTCGAATGGGATAAAAAATCATCAAATAAATTTGTTTACAATTATGTTTGATGCAAAGGAACAGAAAATTCTGCGAGAGAAGAAATATTTTTACTTACATTAATCAAAGAGTGTACGAGGCTAAAATTTTAGATAAGCACTATGTTAATAAGTGCATTTACGGAGAAAGTATTTCATATGACGCTTCAAAACTTGCACTGTTCCTCATGAGCATTACTCTACGCCTTCTGTGAAAACATGGAGGTAATATCCCTGAAAATTCCGAAAATATGTTGGTAATTGTTTCCGGTGACAATGTAATTAAAAGCTTCAAAATCAAAAAATTGCAAAAATCCGACTCGAATGGGATAAAAAACCATCAAAAACTGTATATACCATTGAGTTTGATGCAAAGGAACAGGAAATTCTGCCAGAGAAGAAAAATTTTTTTACTTACATTAGCAAAAGAGTGTACGAGGCAAAAATTTCAGATTAGCATTATGTTAATATGTGCATTTACGGAGAAAGTATTTCATATGACGCTTCGAAACTTGCACTGTTGCTCATGAGCATTTCTATACGACTGCTGTGACAACATGGAGGTAATATCCCCGAAAATCCTGAAAATATGTTGGTAATTGTTTCCGGTGACAATGTAATTAAAAGCTTCAAAATCAAAAAATTGCAAAAATCCGACTCGAATGGGATAAAAAATCATCAAAAAAATTTGTTTACAATTATGTTTGATGCAAAGGAACAGAAAAATCGCGAGAGAAGAAATATTTTTACTTACATTAACAAAAGAGTGTACGAGGCTAAAATTTCAGATAAGCATTATGTTAATAAGTGCATTTACGGAGAAAGTATTTCATATGACGCTTCGAAACTTGCACTGTTCCTCATGAGCATTACTCTACGCCTTCTGTGAAAACATGGAGGTAATATCCCCGAAAATTCCGAAAATATGTTGGTAATTGTTTCCGGTGACAATGTAATTAAAAGCTTCAAAATCAAAAAATTGCAACAATCCGACTTGAATGGGATAAAAAACCTTCAAAAACTGTATATACCATTAAGTTTTATGCAAAGGAACAGGAAATTCTGCCAGAGAAGAAATATTTTTACTTACATTAGCAAAAGAGTGTACGAGGCAAAAATTTCAGATTAGCATTATGTTAATAAGTGCATTTATGGAAAAAGTATTTCATATAACGCGTCAATACTTGCACTGAACCTCAAAAGCAATATTCTACGCCTTCTCTGAACATTTGAAGGTGATATCCGCATAACTGTCGAAGGTATAAGTGTAAATGTCTATGGTGACTAAATTAGAAAAAGGCTTTTAAATGAAAGAAATGGTATCCATGGATACTTGAGATTGAACGGAGGATGGCGAAGGGAACTAATTTTTTGGATAGGCAAGGAGGTAATATCCGCATAACTATCGAAGATATGGGTGTAAATGCCTACGGTGACTAAATTAGAAAAAGGCTTTTAAATGAAAGAAATGGTATCCATGGTTACTTGAGATTGAACAGAGGATGTCGAAGGGAACTTATTTTTTGGATAGGCTTAACTGGAATAAGTGCTGTTACGTACTAAGTACTCAAGGTTTAGTCGTGTAATTTGATGTGCAGGAACAAGGTATATTTCTTAACCTACCCTGAAAGAATGGCGGTTATATCTGCATAAGATTCGAAAATATGTTGGTAATTGTTTCCGGTGACAATGAAATTAAAAGCTTCAAAATCAAAAAATTGCAAAAATCCGACTCGAATGGGATAAAAAATCATCAAAAAAATTTGTTTACCATTATGTTTGATGCAAAGGAACAGAAAATTCTGCGAGAGAAGAAATATTTTTACTTACATTAACAAAAGAGTGTACGAGGCTAAAATTTCAGATTAGCAATATGTTAATAAGTGCATTTACGGGGAAAGTATTTCATATGACGATTCGAAACTTGCACTGTTCTTCAACAGCATTACTCTACGCCTTTTGTGAAAACATGAAGGTAATATCCCTAATAAGTATGAAAATATGTTGGTATTTGTTTCCGGTGACAATGTAATTAAAAGCTTCAAAATAAAAAAATTGAAAAACTCCGACTCCAATGGGAAAAAAAACATCAAAAAATGTGTATACCATTGAGTTTGATGCATAAGCACAGAAAAATAAGCGAGAGAAGAAATATATTTTTACTTACATTAACAAAAGTGTGTACGAGGCAAAAATTTCAGATTAGCATTATGTTAATAAGTACATTTACGGAGAAGGTATTACATATCATGCGTCGAAACTTGCACTGTTCCTCAACAGTATTACTCTACGACTTCTGTGAAAACATGGAGGTAATATCCCCAATAATTATGAAATATGTTGGTAATTGTTTCCGGTTACAATGCAGTTAAAAGCTTCAAATCAAAAAATTTCAAATATCCAATCCGAATGGGATAAAAAACCATCAAAAACTGTGTATGCCATAGAGTTTGATGCAATGAAACAGAAAATTTTGCGAGGGAAGAAATATTTTTACTTACATTAACAAAAGAGTGTACGAGGCTAAAATTTCAGATTAGCATTATGTTAATAAGTGCATTTACGGAGAACGTATTTCATATGACGCTTCGAAACCTGCACTGTTCTTCAACAGCATTACTCTACGACTTCTGTGAAAACATGGAGGTAATATCCCTAATAAGTATGAAAATATGTTGGTATATGTTTCCGGTGACAATGTAAGTAAAAGCTTCAAAATCAAAAAATTGAAAAACTCCGACTCCAATGGGAAAAAAAACATCAAAAAATGTGTATACCATTGAGTTTGATGCATAAGAACAGAAAAATAAGCGAGAGAAGAAATATATTTTTACTTACATTAACAAAAGAGTGTACGAGGCAAAAATTTCAGATTAGCATTATGTTAATAAGTGCATTTACGGAGAAGATATTACATATAATGCGTCGAAACTTGCACTGTTCCTCAACAGCATTACTCTCCGACATCTGTGAAAACATGGAGGTGATATCCCCAATAATTATGAAATATGTTGGTAATTGTTTCCGGTTACAATGCAGTTAAAAGCTTCAAATCAATAAATTTAAAATATCCAATCCGAATGGGATAAAAAACCATCAAAAACTGTGTATGCCATTGAGTTTGATGCAAAGAAACAGAAAATTCTGCGAGAGAAGAAATATTTTTACTTACATTAACAAAAGAGTGTACCAGGCTAATATTTCAGATTAGCATTATGTTAATAAGTGCATTTACGGAGAAAGTATTTCATATGACGCTTCGAAACTTGCACTGTTTCTCAACAGCCTTAGTCTACGCCATCTGTGAAAACATGGAGGTAATATCCCCGAAACTTCCGAAAATATGTTGGTAATTGTTTCCAGTGACAATGTAATTAAAAGCTTCAAAATCAAACATTTGCAAAAATCCGACTCGAATGGGATTAAATACCATCAAAAACTGTTTATATCATTGAGTTTGATGCAAAGGAACAGGAAATTCTGCCAGAGAAGAAATATTTTTACTTACATTAACAAAAGAGTGTACGAGGCAAATATTTCAGATTAGCATTATGTTAATAAGTGCATTGATGGAAAAAGTATTTCATATTACGCGTCGATACTTGCACTGAACCTGAAAAGCAAGATTCTACGCCTTCTCTGAACATTTGAATGTAATATCTGCATAACTGTCGAAGAAATGGGTGTAAATGTCTATGGTGACTAAATTAGAAAAAGGCTTTTAAATGAAAGAAATGGTATCCATGGAAACTTGAGATTGAACGGAGGATGGAGAAGGGAAATAATTTTTTGGATAGGCATGGAGGTAATATCCGCATAACTATCGAAGATATGGGTGTAAATGCCTACGGTGACTAAATTAGAAAAAGGCTTTTAAATGAAAGAAATGGTATCCATGGTTACTTGAGATTGAACAGAGGATGTCGAAGGGAACTTATTTTTTGGATAGGCATAACTGGAATAAGTGCTGTTACGGACTAAGTACTCAAGGTTTAGTCGTGTAATTTGATGTGCAGGAACAAGGTATATTTCTTAACCTACCCGGAAAGAATGGCGGTTATATCTGCATAAGATTCGAAAATATGTTGGTAATTGTTTCCGGTGACAATGTAATTAAAAGCTTCAAAATCACAAAATTGCAAAAATCCGACTCGAATGGGATAAAAAATCATCAAAAAAATTTGTTTACCATTGAGTTTGATGCAAAGGAACAGAAAATTCAATGAGAGAAGAAATATTTTTACTTACATTAACAAAAGAGTGTACGAGGCTAAAATTTCAGATAAGCATTATGTTAATAAGTGCATTTACGGAGAAAGTATTTCATATGACGCTTCGAAACTTGCACTGTTCCTCATGAGCATTACCCTACGCCTTCTGTGAAAACATGGAGGTAATATACCCGAATATTCCGAAAATATGTTGGTAATTGTTTCCGGTGACAATGTAATTAAAAGCATCAAAATCAAAACATTGCAAAAATCCGACTCGAATGGGAAAAAAAACCATCAAAAACTGTGTATACCATTGAGTTTGATGCAAAGGAACAGAAAATTCTGCGAGAGAAGAAATATTTTTACTTACATTAAGAAAAGAGTGCACGAGGCTAAAATTTCAAAAAAGTAATATGTTAATAAGTGCATTTACGGGGAAAGTATTTCATATGACGATTCGAAACTTGCACTGTTCTTCAACAGCATTACTCTACGCCTTTTGTGAAAACATGAAGGTAATATCCCTAATAAGTATGAAAATATGTTGGTATTTGTTTCCGGTGACAATGTAATTAAAAGCTTCAAAATAAAAAAATTGAAAAACTCCGACTCCAATGGGAAAAAAAACATCAAAAAATGTGTATACCATTGAGTTTGATGCATAAGCACAGAAAAATAAGCGAGAGAAGAAATATATTTTTACTTACATTAACAAAAGTGTGTACGAGGCAAAAATTTCAGATTAGCATTATGTTAATAAGTACATTTACGGAGAAGGTATTACATATCATGCGTCGAAACTTGCACTGTTCCTCAACAGTATTACTCTACGACTTCTGTGAAAACATGGAGGTAATATCCCCAATAATTATGAAATATGTTGGTAATTGTTTCCGGTGACAATGTAATTAAAAGCTTCAAAATCAAAAAATTGCAAAAATCCGACTCGAATGGGATAAAAAATCATCAAAAAAATTTGTTTACCATTAAGTTTGATGCAAAGGAACAGAAAATTCTGCGAGAGAAGAAATATTTTTACATACATTAACAAAAGAGTGCACGAGGCTAAAATTTCAGATT
Source organism: Pyrrhosoma nymphula (assembly GCA_963573305.1). Lineage (NCBI taxonomy): Eukaryota > Metazoa > Arthropoda > Insecta > Odonata > Coenagrionidae > Pyrrhosoma > Pyrrhosoma nymphula. Next base: position 202,381 of record OY754334.1, read on the forward strand.
AGCATTATGTTAATAAGTGCATTTACGGAGAAAGTATTTCATATGACGCTTCGAAACTTGCACTGTTCCTCATGAGCATTACTCTACGCCTTCTGTGAAAACATTGAGGTAATATCCCTAATAAGTATGAAAATATGTTGGTATTTGTTTCCGGTGACAATGTAATTAAAAGCTTCAAAATCAAAAAATTGCAAAAATCCGACTCGAAAGGGATAAAACACCATCAAAAACTGTATATACCGTGGAGTTTGATGCAAAGAAACAGAAAATTCTGCCAGAGAAGAAATATTTTTACTTACATTAGCAAAAGAATGTACGAGGCAAAAATTTCAGATTAGCATTGTGTTAATAAGTGCATTTATGGAAAAAGTATTTCATATAACGCGTCGATACTTGCACTGAACCTCAAAAGCAATATTCTACGCCTTCTCTGAACATCTGAAGGTGATATCCGCATAACTGTCGAAGATATGGGTGTAAATGTCTATGGTGACTAAATTAGAAAAAGGCTTTTAAATGAAAGAAATGGTATCCATGGATACTTGAGATTGAACGGAGGATGGCGAAGGGAACTAATTTTTTGGATAGGCATGGAGGTAATATCCGCATAACTATCGAAGATATGGGTGTAAATGCCTACGGTGACTAAATTAGAAAAAGGCTTTTAAATGAAAGAAATAGTATCCATGGTTACTTGAGATTGAACAGAGGATGTCGAAGGGAACTTATTTTTTGGATAGGCATAACTGAAATAAGTGCTGTTACGGACTAAGTGCTCAACGTTTAGTCGTGTAATTTGATGTGCAGGAACAAGGTATATTTCTTAACCTACCCTGGAAGAATGGCGGTTATATCTGCATAAGATTCGAAAATATGTTGGTAATTGTTTCCGGTGACAATGTCATTAAAAGCTTCAAAATCAAAAAATTGCAAAAATCCGACTCGACTGGGATAAAAAACCATCTAAAACTGTGTGTACCATTGAGTTTGATGCAAAGGAACAGAAAATTCTGCGAGAGAAGAAATATTTTTACTTACATTAACAAAAGAGTGCACGAGGCTAAAATTTCAGTTTAGAATTATGTTAATAAGTGCATTTACGGAGAAAGTATTTCATATAATGCGTCGAAACTTGCACTGTTCCTCAACAGAATTACTCTACGACTTCTGTGAAAACATGGAGGTAATATCCCCAATAATTATGAAATATGTTGGTAATTGTTTCCGGTTACAATGCAGTTAAAACTTCAAATCAAAAAATTTAAAATTTCCAATCCGAATGGGATAAAAAACCATCAAAAACTGTGTATGCCATTGAGTTTGATGAAAAGAAACAGAAAATTCAGCGAGAGAAGAAATATTTTTACTTACATTAACAAAAGAGTGTACGAGGCTAAAATGTCAGATTAGCATTATGTTAATAAGTGCATTTACGGAGAAAGTATTTCATATGACGCTTCGAAACTTGCACTGTTCCTCATGAGCATTTCTCTACGACTTCTTTGAAAACATGGAGGTAATATCCCCGAAAATTCCGAAAATATGTTATTAATTGTTTCCGGTGACAATGTAATTAAAAGCTTCAAAATCAAAAAATTGCAAAAATCCGACTCGAATGGGATATAAAATCATCAAATAAATTTGTTTACAATTATGTTTGATGCAAAGGAACAGAAAATTCTGCGAGAGAAGAAATATTTTTACTTACATTAACAAAAGAGTGTACGAGGCTAAAATTTTAGATAAGCACTATGTTAATAAGTGCATTTACGGAGAAAGTATTTCATATGACGCTTCAAAACTTGCACTGTTCCTCATGAGCATTACTCTACGCCTTCTGTGAAAACATGGAGGTAATATCCCCGAAAATTCCGAAAATATGTTGGTAATTGTTTCCGGTGACAATGTAATTAAAAGCTTCAAAATCAAAAAATTGCAAAAATCCGACTCGAATGGGATAAAAAACCATCAAAAACTGTATATACCATTGAGTTTGATGCAAAGGAACAGGAAATTCTGCCAGAGAAGAAATTTTTTTACTTACATTAGCAAAAGAGTGTACGAGGCAAAAATTTCAGATTAGCATTATGTTAATAAGTGCATTTATGGAAAAAGTGTTTCATATAACACGTCAATACCTGCACTGAACCTCAAAAGCAATATTCTACGCCTTCTCTGAACATTTGAAGGTGATATCCGCATAACTGTCGAAGGTATAAGTGTAAATGTCTATGGTGACTAAATTAGAAAAAGGCTTTTAAATGAAAGAAATGGTATCCATGGTTACTTGAGATTGAACAGAGGATGTCGAAGGGAACTTATTTTTTGGATAGGCATAACTGGAATAAGTGCTGTTACGGACTAAGTACTCAAGGTTTAGTCGTGTAATTTGATGTGCAGGAACAAGGTATATTTCTTAACCTACCCTGAAAGAATGGCGGTTATATCTGCATAAGATTCGAAAATATGTTGGTAATTGTTTCCGGTGACAATGTAATTAAAAGCTTTAAAATCAAAAAATTGCAAAAATCCGACTCGAATGGGATAAAAAATCATCAAAAAATTTTGTTTACCATTAAGTTTGATGCAAAGGAACAGAAAATTCAATGAGAGAAGAAATATGTTTACTTACATTAACAAAAGAGTGTACGAGGCTAAAATTTCAGATAAGCATTATGTTAATAAGTGCATTTACGGAGAAAGTATTTCATATGACGCTTCGAAACTTGCACTGTTCCTCATGAGCATTACTCTACGCCTTCTGTGAAAACATGGAGGTAAAATACCCGAAAATTCCGAAAATATGTTGGTAATTGTTTCCGGTGACAATGTAATTTAAAGCTTCAAAATCAAAACATTGCAAAAATTCGACTCCAATGGGATAAAAAATCATCAAAAAAATTTGTTTACCATTATGTTTGATGCAAAGGAACAGAAAATTCTGCGAGAGAAGAAATATTTTTACTTACATTAACAAAAGAGTGTACGAGGCTAAAATTTCAGATTAGCATTATGTTAATAAGTGCATTTACGGAGAAAGTATTTCATATGACGCTTCGAAACTTGCACTGTTCTTCAACAGCATTAATCTACGCCTTTTGTGAAAACATGAAGGTAATATCCCTAATAAGTATGAAAATATGTTGGTATTTGTTTCCGGTGACAATGTCATTAAAAGCTTCAAAATCAAAAAATTGCAAAAATCCGACTCGACTGGGATATTGAACCATCTAAAACTGTGTGTACCATTGAGTTTGATGCAAAGGAACAGAAAATTCTGATAGAGAAGAAATATTTTTACTTACATTAACAAAAGAGTGCACGAGGCTAAAATTTCAGTTTAGAATTATGTTAATAAGTGCATTTACGGAGAAAGTATTTCATATAATGCGTCGAAACTTGCACTGTTCCTCAACAGCTTTACTCTACGACTTCTGTGAAAACATGGAGGTAATATCCCCAATAATTATGAAATATGTTGGTAATTGTTTCCGGTTACAATGCAGTTAAAACTTCAAATCAAAAAATTTAAAATTTCCAATCCGAATGGGATAAAAAACCATCAAAAACTGTGTATGCCATAGAGTTTGATGAAAAGAAACAGAAAATTCAGCGAGAGAAGAAATATTTTTACTTACATTAACAAAAGAGTGTACGAGGCTAAAATGTCAGATTAGCATTATGTTAATAAGTGCATTTACGGAGAAAGTATTTCATATGACGCTTCGAAACTTGCACTGTTTCTCAACAGAATTAGTCTACGCCATCTGTGAAAACATGGAGGTAATATCCCCGAAAATTCCGAAAATATGTTGGTAATTGTTTCCGGTGACAATGTAATTAAAAGCTTCAAAATCAAAAAATTGCAAAAATCCGACTCGAATGGGATATAAAATCATCAAATAAATTTGTTTACAATTATGTTTGATGCAAAGGAACAGAAAATTCTGCGAGAGAAGAAATATTTTTACTTACATTAACAAAAGAGTGTACGAGGCAAAAATTTCAGATTAGCATTATGTTAATAAGTGCATTTATGGAAAAAGTATTTCATATAACGCGTCAATACTTGCACTGAACCTCAAAAGCAATATTCTACGCCTTCTCTGAACATTTGAAGGTGATATCCGCATAACTGTCGAAGGTATAAGTGTAAATGTCTATGGTGACTAAATTAGAAAAAGGCTTTTAAATGAAAGAAATGGTATCCATGGATACTTGAGATTGAACGGAGGATGGCGAAGGGAAATAATTTTTTGGATAGGCATGGAGGTAATATCCGCATAACTATCGAAGATATGGGTGTAAATGCCTACGGTGACTAAATTAGAAAAAGGCTTTTAAATGAAAGAAATGGTATCCATGGTTACTTGAGATTGAACAGAGGATGTCGAAGGGAACTTATTTTTTGGATAGGCATAACTGGAATAAGTGCTGTTACGGACTAAGTACTCAAGGTTTAGTCGTGTAATTTGATGTGCATGAACAAGGTATATTTCTTAACCTACCCTGAAAGAATGGCGGTTATATCTGCATAAGATTCGAAAATATGTTGGTAATTGTTTCCGGTGACAATGTAATTAAAAGCTTCAAAATCAAAAAATTGCAAAAATCCGACTCGAATGGGTTAAAAAATCATCAAAAAAATTTGTTTACCAATAAGTTTGATGCAAAGGAACAGAGAATTCAATGAGAGAAGAAATATTTTTACTTACATTAACAAAAGAGTGTACGAGGCTAAAATTTCAGATAAGCATTATGTTAATAAGTGCATTTACGGAGAAAGTATTTCATATGACTCTTCGAAACTTGCACTGTTCCTCATGAGCATTACTCTACGCCTTCTGTGAAAACATTGAGGTAATATACACGAAAATTCCGAAAATATGTTGGTAATTGTTTCCGGTGACAATGTAATTAAAAGTTTCAAAATCAAAACATTGCAAAAATTCGACTCCAATGGGATAAAAAATCATCAAAAAAATTTGTTTACCATTATGTTTGATGCAAAGGAACATAAAATTCTGCGAGAGAAGAAATATTTTTACTTACATTAACAAAAGAGTGTACGAGGCTAAAATTTCAGATTAGCATTATGTTAATAAGTGCATTTACGGAGAAAGTATTTCATATGACGCTTCGAAACTTGCACTGTTCTTCAACAGCATTAATCTACGCCTTTTGTGAAAACATGAAGGTAATATCCCTAATAAGTATGAAAATATGTTGGTATTTGTTTCCGGTGACAATGTAATTAAAAGCTTCAAAATAAAAAACTTGAAAAACTCCGACTCCAATGGGAAAAAAAACATCAAAAATGTGTATACCATTGAGTTTGATGCATAAGAACAGAAAAATAAGCGAGAGAAGAAATATATTTTTACTTACATTAACAAAAGAGTGTACGAGGCAAAAATTTCAGATTAGCATTATGTTAATAAGTGCATTTACGGAGAAGGTATTACATATAATGCGTCGAAACTTGCACTGTTCCTCAACAGTATTACTCGACGACTTCTGTGAAAACATGGAGGTAATATCCCCAATAATTATGAAATATGTTGGTAATTGTTTTCGGTTACAATGCAGTTAAAAGCTTCAAATCAAAAAATTTCAAATATCCAATCCGAATGGGATAAAAAACCATCAAAAACTGTGTATGCCATTGAGTTTGATGCAAAGAAACAGAAAATTTTGCGAGTGAAGAAATATTTTTACTTACATTAACAAAAGAGTGTACGAGGCTAAAATTTCAGATTAGCATTATGTTAATAAGTGCATTTACGGAGAACGTATTTCATATGACGCTTCGAAACCTGCACTGTTCTTCAACAGCATTACTCTACGCCTTTTGTGAAAGCATGGAGGTAATATCCATGAAAATTCCGAAAATATGTTGGTAATTGTTTCCGGAGAAAATGTAATTAAAAGTTTCAAAATCAAAAAATTGCAAAAATCCGACTCGAATGGGATAAAAAACCATCAAAAAAATTTTTATACCATTGAGTTTGATGCAAAGGAACAGAAAATTCTGCGAGAGGCGAAATATTTTTACTTACATTAACAAAAGAGTGTTCGAGGCAAAAATTTCAGATTAGCATTATGTTAATAAGTGCATTTATGGAAAAAGTATTTCATATAACGCGTCGATACTTGCACTGAACTTCAAAACCAATATTCTACGCATTCTATGAACATTTGAAGGTGATATCCGCATAACTGTCGAAGATATGGGTGTAAATGTCTATGGTGACTAAATTAGAAAAAGGCTTTTAAATGAAAGAAATGGTATCCATGGATACTTGAGATTGAACGGAGGATGGCGAAGGGAACTAATTTTTTGGATAAGCATGGAGGTAATATCCGCATAACTATCGAAGATATGGGTGTAAATGCCTACGGTGACTAAATTAGAAAAAGGCTTTTAAATGAAAGAAATAGTATCCATGGTTACTTGAGATTGAACAGAGGATGTCGAAGGGAACTTATTTTTTGGATAGGCATAACTGAAATAAGTGCTGTTACGGACTAAGTGCTCAACGTTTAGTCGTGTAATTTGATGTGCAGGAACAAGGTATATTTCTTAACCTGCCCTGAAAGAATGGCGGTTATATCTGCATAAGATTCGAAAATATGTTGGTAATTGTTTCCGGTGACAATGTCATTAAAAGCTTCAAAATCAAAAAATTGCAAAAATCCGACTCGACTGGGATAAAAAACCATCTAAAACTGTGTGTACCATTGAGTTTGATGCAAAGGAACAGAAAATTCTGCGAGAGAAGAAATATTTTTACTTACATTAACAAAAGAGTGCACGAGGCTAAAATTTCAGTTTAGAATTATGTTAATAAGTGCATTTACGGAGAAAGTATTTCATATAATGCGTCGAAACTTGCACTGTTCCTCAATAGCATTACTCTACGACTTCTGTGAAAACATGGAGGTAATATCCCCAATAATTATGAAATATGTTGGTAATTGTTTCCGGTTACAATGCAGTTAAAAGCTTGAAATCAAAAAATTTAAAATTTCCAATCCGAATGGGATAAAAAACCATCAAAAACTGTGTATGCCATTGAGTTTGATGCAAAGAAACAGAAAATTGTGCGAGAGAAGAAATATTTTTACTTACATTAACAAAAGAGTGTACGAGGCTAAAATGTCAGATTAGCATTATGTTAATAAGTGCATTTACGGAGAAAGTATTTCATATGACGCTTCGAAACTTGTACTGTTCCTCATGAGCATTACTCTAAGCCTTCTGTGAAAACATGGAGGTAATATCCCCGAAAATTCCGAAAATTTGTTGGTAATTGTTTCCGGTGACAATGTAATTAAAAGCTTCAAAATCAAAAAATTGCAAAAATCTGACTCGAATGGGATAAAAAATCATCAAATAAATTTGTTTACAATTATGTTTGATGCAAAGGAACAGAAAATTCTGCGAGAGAAGAAATATTTTTACTTACATTAACAAAAGAGAGTACGAGGCTAAAATTTTAGATAAGCATTATGTTAATAAGTGCATTTACGGAGAAAGTATTTCATATGACGCTTCAAAACTTGCACTGTTCCTCATGAGCATTACTCTACGCCTTCTGTGAAAACATGGAGGTAATATCCCCGAAAATTCCGAAAATATGTTGGTAATTGTTTCCGGTGACAATGTAATTAAAAGCTTCAAAATCAAAAAATTGCAAAAATCAGACTCGAATGGGATAAAAAACCATCAAAAACTGTATATACCATTGAGTTTGATGCAAAGGAACAGGAAATTCTGCCAGAGAAGAAATTTTTTTACTTACATTAGCAAAAGAGTGTACGAGGCAAAAATTTCAGATTAGCATTATGTTAATAAGTGCATTTATGGAAAAAGTATTTCATATAACGCGTCAATACTTGCACTGAACCTCAAAAGCAATATTCTACGCCTTCTCTGAACATTTGAAGGTGATATCCGCATAACTGTCGAAGGTATAAGTGTAAATGTCTATGGTGACTAAATTAGAAAAAGGCTTTTAAATGAAAGAAATGGTATCCATGGATACTTGAGATTGAACGGAGGATGGCGAAGGGAAATAATTTTTTGGATAGGCATGGAGGTAATATCCGCATAACTATCGAAGATATGGGTGTAAATGCCTACGGTGACTAAATTAGAAAAAGGCTTTTAAATGAAAGAAATGGTATCCATGGTTACTTGAGATTGAACAGAGGATGTCGAAGGGAACTTATTTTTTGGATAGGCATAACTGGAATAAGTGCTGTTACGGACTAAGTACTCAAGGTTTAGTCGTGTAATTTGATGTGCAGGAACAAGGTATATTTCTTAACCTACCCTGAAAGAATGGCGGTTATATCTGCATAAGATTCGAAAATATGTTGGTAATTGTTTCCGGTGACAATGTAATTAAAAGCTTCAAAATCAAAAAATTGCAAAAATCCGACTCGATTGGGATAAAAAATCATCAAAAAAATTTGTTTACCATTAAGTTTGATGCAAAGGAACAGAAAATTCAATGAGAGAAGAAATATTTTTACTTACATTAACAAAAGAGTGTACGTGGCTAAAATTTCAGATAAGCATTATGTTAATAAGTGCATTTACGGAGAAAGTATTTCATATGACGCTTCGAAACTTGCACTGTTCTTCATGAGCATTACTCTACGCCTTCTGTGAAAACATGGAGGTAATATACCCGAAAATTCCGAAAATATGTTGGTAATTGTTTCCGGTGACAATGTAATTAAAAGCTTCAAAATAAAAAAATTGAAAAACTCTGACTCCAATGGGAAAAAAAACATCAAAAAATGTGTATACCATTCAGTTTGATGCATAAGAACAGAAAAATAAGCGAGAGAAGAAATATATTTTTACTTACATTAACAAAAGAGTGTACGAGGCAAAAATTTCAGATAAGCATTATGTTAATAAGTGCATTTACGGAGAAGATATTACATATAATGCGTCGAAACTTGCACTGTTCCTCAACAGCATTACTCTACGACATCTGTGAAAACATGGAGGTGATATCCCCAATAATTATGAAATATGTTGGTAATTGTTTCCGGTTACAATGCAGTTAAAAGCATCAAATCAAAAAATTTAAAATATCCAATCCGAATGGGATAAAAAACCATCAAAAACTGTGTATGCCATTGAGTTTGATGCAAAGGAACAGGAAATTCTGCCAGAGAAGAAATTTTTTTACTTACATTAGCAAAAGAGTGTACGAGGCTAAAATTTCAGATTAGCATTATGTTAATAAGTGCATTTATGGAAAAAGTATTTCATATAACGCGTCAATACTTGCACTGAACCTCAAAAGCAATATTCTACGCCTTCTCTGAACATTTGAAGGGGATATCCGCATAACTGTCGAAGGTATAAGTGTAAATGTCTATGGTGACTAAATTAGAAAAAGGCTTTTAAATGAAAGAAATGGTATCCATGGATACTTGAGATTGAACGGAGGATGGCGAAGGGAAATAATTTTTTGGATAGGCATGGAGGTAATATCCGCATAACTATCGAAGATATGGGTGTAAATGCCTACGGTGACTAAATTAGAAAAAGGCTTTTAAATGAAAGAAATGGTATCCATGGTTACTTGAGATTGAACAGAGGATGTCGAAGGGAACTTATTTTTTGGATAGGCATAACTGGAATAAGTGCTGTTACGGACTAAGTACTCAAGGTTTAGTCGTGTAATTTGATGTGCAGGAACAAGGTATATTTCTTAACCTACCCTGAAAGAATGGCGGTTATAGCTGCATAAGATTCGAAAATATGATGGTAATTGTTTCCGGTGACAATGTAATTAAAAGCTTCAAAATGAAAAAATTGCAAAAATCCGACTCGAATGGGATAAAAAATCATCAAAAAAATTTGTTTACCATTAAGTTTGATGCAAAGGAACAGAAAATTCAATGAGAGAAGAAATATTTTTACTTACATTAACAAAAGAATGTACGAGGCTAAAATTTCAGATAAGCATTATGTTAATAAGTGCATTTACGGAGAAAGTATTTCATATGACGCTTCGAAACTTGCACTGTACTTCAACAGCATTACTCTACGCCTTTTGTGAAAACATGAAGGTAATATCCCTAATAAGTATGAAAATATGTAGGTATTTGTTTCCGGTGACAATGTAATTAAAAGCTTCAAAATAAAAAACTTGAAAAACTCCGACTCCAATGGGAAAAAAAACATCAAAAAATGTGTATACCATTCAGTTTGATGCATAAGAACAGAAAAATAAGCGAGAGAAGAAATATATTTTTACATACATTAACAAAAGAGTGTACGAGGCAAAAATTTCAGATTAGCATTATGTTAATAAGTGCATTTACGGAGAAGGTATTACAAATAATGCGTCGAAACTTGCACTGTTCCTCAACAGTATTACTCTACGACTTCTGTGAAAACATGGAGGTAATATCCCCAATAATTATGAAATATGTTGGTAATTGTTTCCGGTTACAATGCAGTTAAAAGCTTCAAATCAAAAAATTTCAAATATCCAATCCGAATGGGATAAAAAACCATCAAAAACTGTGTATGCCATTGAGTTTGATGCAAAGAAACAGAACATTTTGCGAGTGAAGAAATATTTTTACTTACATTAACAAAAGAGTGTATGAGGCTAAAATTTCAGATTAGCATTATGTTAATAAGTGCATTTACGGAGAACGTATTTCATATGACGCTTCGAAACCTGCACTGTTCTTCAACAGCATTACTCTACGCCTTTTGTGAAAACATGGAGGTAATATCCCTAATAAGTATGAAAATATGTTGGTATTTGTTTCCGGTGACAATGTAATTAAAAGCTTCAAAATCAAAAAATTGAAAAACTCCGACTCCAATGGGAAAAAAAACATCAAAAAATGTGTATACCATTGAGTTTGATGCATAAGAACAGAAAAATAAGCGAGAGAAGAAATATATTTTTACTTACATTAACAAAAGAGTGTACGAGGCAAAAATTTCAGATTAGCATTATGTTAATACGTGCATTTACGGAGAAGATATTACATATAATGCGTCGAAACTTGCACTGTTCCTCAACAGCATTACTCTACGACATCTGTGAAAACATGGAGGTGATATCCCCAATAATTATGAAAAATGTTGGTAATTGTTTCCGGTTACAATGCAGTTAAAAGCTTCAAATCAAAAAATGCAAAATATCCAATCCGAATGGGATAAAAATCCATCAAAAACTGTGTATGCCATTGAGTTTGATGCATAAGAACAGAAAAATAAGCGAGAGAAGAAATATATTTTTACTTACATTAACAAAAGAGTGTACGAGGCTAAAATTTCAGATAAGCATTATGTTAATAAGTGCATTTACGGAGAGAGTATTTCATATGACGCTTCGAAACTTGCACTGTTCTTCAACAGCATTACTCTACGCCTTTTGTGAAAACATGAAGGTAATATCCCTAATAAGTATGAAAATATGTAGGTATTTGTTTCCGGTGACAATGTAATTAAAAGCTTCAAAATAAAAAACTTGAAAAACTCCGACTCCAATGGGAAAAAAAACATCAAAAAATGTGTATACCATTCAGTTTGATGCATAAGAACAGAAAAATAAGAGAGAGAAGAAATATATTTTTACTTACATTAACAAAAGAGTGTACGAGGCAAAAATTTCAGATTAGCATTATGTTAATAAGTGCATTTACGGAGAAGGTATTACAAATAATGCGTCGAAACTTGCACTGTTCCTCAACAGTATTACTCTACGACTTCTGTGAAAACATGGAGGTAATATCCCCAATAATTATGAAATATGTTGGTAATTGTTTCCGGTTACAATGCAGTTAAAAGCTTCAAATCAAAAAATTTCAAATATCCAATCCGAATGGGATAAAAAACCATCAAAAACTGTGTATGCCATTGAGTTTGATGCAAAGAAACAGAAAATTTTGCGAGTGAAGAAATATTTTTACTTACATTAACAAAAGAGTGTACGAGGCTAAAATTTCAGATTAGCATTATGTTAATAAGTGCATTTACGGAGAACGTATTTCATATGACGCTTCGAAACCTGCACTGTTCTTCAACAGCATTACTCTACGCCTTTTGTGAAAACATGGAGGTAATATCCCTAATAAGTATGAAAATATGTTGGTATTTGTTTCCGGTGACAATGTAATTAAAAGCTTCAAAATAAAAAAATTGAAAAACTCCGACTCCAATGGGAAAAAAAACATCAAAAAATGTGTATACCATTGAGTTTGATGCATAAGAACAGAAAAATAAGCGAGAGAAGAAATATATTTTTACTTACATTAACAAAAGAGTGTACGAGGCAAAAATTTCAGATTAGCATTATGTTAATAAGTGCATTTAGGGAGAAGATATTACATATAATGCGTCGAAACTTGCACTGTTCCTCAACAGCATTACTCTACGACATCTGTGAAAACATGGAGGTGATATCCCCAATAATTATGAAAAATGTTGGTAATTGTTTCCGGTTACATTGCAGTTAAAAGCTTCAAATCAAAAAATTTAAAATATCCAATCCGAATGGGATAAAAAACCATCAAAAACTGTGTATGCCATTGAGTTTGATGCAAAGAAACAGAAAATTCTGCGAGAGAAGAAATATTTTTACTTACATTAACAAAAGAGAGTACGAGGCTAAAATTTCAGATTAGCATTATGTTAATAAGTGCATTTATGGAAAAAGTATTTCATATAACGCGTCAATACTTGCACTGAACCTCAAAAGCAATATTCTACGCCTTCTCTGAACATTTGAAGGTGATATCCGCATAACTGTCGAAGGTATAAGTGTAAATGTCTATGGTGACTAAATTAGAAAAAGGCTTTTAAATGAAAGAAATGGTATCCATGGATACTTGAGATTGAACGGAGGATGGCGAAGGGAACTAATTTTTTGGATAGGCATGGAGGTAATATCCGCATAACTATCGAAGATATGGGTGTAAATGCCTGCGGTGACTTAATTAGAAAAAGGCTTTTAAAAGAAAGATATGGTATCCATGGTTACTTGAGATTGAACAGAGGATGTCGAAGGGAACTTATTTTTTGGATAGGCATAACTGGAATAAGTGCTGTTACAGACTAAGTACTCAAGGTTTAGTCGTGTAATTTCATGTGCAGGAACAAGGTATATTTCTTAACCTACCCTGAAAGAATGGCGGTTATATCTGCATAAGATTCGAAAATATGTTGGTAATTGTTTCCGGTGACAATGTAATTAAAAGCTTCAAAATCAAAAAATTGCAAAAATCCGACTCGAATGGGATAAAAAATCATCAAAAAAATTTGTTTACCATTAAGTTTGATGCAAAGGAACAGATAATTCTGCGAGAGAAGAAATATTTTTACTTACATTAACAAAAGAGTGTACGAGGCTAAAATTTCAGATTAGCATTATGTTAATAAGTGCATTTACGGAGAAAGTATTTCTAATGACGCTTCGAAACTTGCACTGCTTCTCAAAAGCATTAGACTACGCCATCTGTGAAAACATGGAGGTAATATCCCCGAAACTTCCGAAAATATGTTGGTAATTGTTTGCGGTGACAATGTAATTAAAAGCTTCAAAATCAAAAAATTGCAAAAATCCGACTCCAATGGGATAAAAAACCATCAAAAACTGTTTATACCATTTACTTTGATGCAAAGGAACGGAAAATACTGCATGAGAAGAAATATTTTTACTTACATTAGCAAAAGAGTGTACGAGGCAAAAATTTCAGATTAGCATTATGTTAATAAGTGCATTTATGGAAAAAGTATTTCATATAACGCGTCGATACTTGCACTGAACCTCAAAAGCAAATGTCTTCGCCTTCTCTGAACATTTGAAGGTGATATCCGCATAACTGTCGAGGAAATGGGTGTAAATGCCTGCGGTGACTTAATTAGAAAAAGGCTTTTAAAAGAAAGAAATGGTATCCATGGTTACTTGAGATTGAACAGATGATGTCGAAGGGAATTTATTTTTTGGATAGGCATAACTGGAATAAGTGCTGTTACGGACTAAGTACTCAAGGTTTAGTCGTGTAATTTGATGTGCAGGAACAAGGTAAATTTCTTAACCTACCCTGAAAGAATGGCGGTTATATCTGGATAAGATTCGAAAATACGTTGGTATTTGTTTCCGGTGACAATGTAATTAAAAGCTTCAAAATCAAAAAATTGCAAAAATCCGACTAGAATGGGATAAAAAATCATCAAATAAATTTGTTTACCATTACCTTTGATGCAAAGGAACAGAAAATTCTGCGAGAGAAGAAATATTTTTACTTACATTAACAAAAGAGTTTACGAGGCTAAAATTTCAGATAAGCATTATGTTAATAAGTGCATTTACGGAAAAAGTATTTCATATGACGCTTCGAAACTTGCACTGTTCTTCAACAGCATTACTCTACGCCTTTTGTGAAAACATGAAAGTAATATCCCTAATAAGTATGAAAATATGTTGGTATTTGTTTCCGGTGACAATGTAATTAAAAGCTTCAAAATCAAAAAATTGAAAAACTCCGACTCCAATGGGAAAAAAAACTTCAAAAAATGTGTATTCCATTGGGTTTGATGCATAAGAACAGATAAATAAGCGAGAGAAGAAATATATTTTTACTTACATTAACAAAGGAGTGTACGAGGCAAAAATTTCAGATTAGCATTATGTTAATAAGTGCATTTACGGAGAAGGTATTACATATTATGCGTCGAAACTTGCACTGTTCCTCAACAGCATTACTCTACGACTTCTGTGAAAACATGGAGGTAATATCCCCAATAATTATGAAATATGTTGGTAATTGTTTCCGGTTACAATGCAGTTAAAAGCTTCAAATCAAAAATTTTCAAATATCCAATCCAAATGGGATAAAAAACCATCAAAAACTGTGTATGCCATTGAGTTTGATGCAAAGAAACAGAAAATTTTGCGAGAGAAGAAATATTTTTACTTACATTAACAAAAGAGTGTACGAGGATAAAATTTCAGATTAGCATTATGTTAATAAGTGCATTTACGGAGAAAGTATTTCATATGACGCTTCGAAACTTGCACTGTACTTCAACAGCATTACTCTACGCCTTTTGTGAAAACATGGAGATAATATCCCTAATAAGTATGAAAATATGTTGGTATTTGTTTCCGGTGACAATGTAATTAAAAGCTTCAAAATCAAAAAATTGAAAAACTCCGACTCCAATGGGAAAAAAAACATCAAAAAATGTGTATTCCATTGAGTTTGATGCATAAGAACAGATAAATAAGCGAGAGAAGAAATATATTTTTACTTACATTAACAAAAGAGTGTACGAGGCAAATATTTAAGATTAGCATTATGTTAATAAGTGCATTTACGGAGAAGGTATTACATATAATGCGTCGAAACTTGCACTGTTCCTCAACAGCATTACTCTACGACTTCTGAGAAAACATGGAGGTAATATTCCCAATAATTATGAAATATGTTGGTAAATTTTCTGGTTACAATGCAGTTAAAAGCTTCAAATCAAAAAAATTCTAATATCCAATCCGAATGGGATAAAAAACCATCAAAAACTGTGTATGCCATTGAGTTTGTGCAAAGAAACAGAAAATTCTGCGAGAAAAGAAATATTTTTACTTACATTAAGAAAAGAGAGTACGAGGCTAAAATTTCAGATTAGCATTATGTTAATAAGTGCATTTACGGAGAAAGTATTTCATATGACGCTTCGAAACTTGCACTGTTTCTCAACAGCATTAGTCTACGCCACCTGTGAAAACATGGAGGTAATATTCCCAATAATTATGAAAATATGTTGGTAATTGTTTCCGGTGACAATGTAATTAAAAGCTTCAAAATCAAAGAATTGCAAAAATCCGACTCGAATGGGATATAAAACCATCAAAAATGTATATACCATTTCAGATTAGCATTATGTTAATAAGTGCATTTACGGAGAAAGTATTTCATATGACGCTTCGAAACTTGCCTTGTTCTTCAACAGCATTACTCTACGCCGTCTGTGAAAACATGGAGGTAATATCCTTAATAAGTATGATAATATGTTGGTACTTGTTTCCGGTGACAATGTAATTAAAAGCTTCAAATTTCAGATAAGCATTATGATAATAAGTGCATTTACGGAGAAAATATTTCATATGACGCTTCGAAACTTGCACTGTTCTTCAAAAGCATTACTCTACGCCTTTTGTGAAAACATGGAGGCATAAACCTAATAAGTATGAAAATATGTTTGTATTTGTTTCCGGTGACAATGTAATTAAAAGCTTCAAATTTCAGATAAGCATTATGTTAATAAGTCCATTTACGGAGAAAGTATTTCATATGACGCTTCGAAACTTGCACTGTTCCTCATGAGCATTTCTCTACGACTTCATTGAAAACATGGAGGTAATATCCCCGAAAATTCCGAAAATATGTTGGTAATTGTTTCCGGTGACAATGTAATTAAAAGCTTCAAAATCAAAAAATTGCAAAAATCCGAATCGAATGGGATAAAAAATCATCAAATAAATTTGTTTACAATTATGTTTGATGCAAAGGAACAGAAAATTCTGCGAGAGAAGAAATATTTTTACTTACATTAACAAAAGAGAGTACGAGGCTAAAATTTCAGATTAGCATTATGTTAATAAGTGCATTTATGGAAAAAGTATTTCATATAACGCGTCAATACTTGCACTGAACCTCAAAAGCAATATTCTACGCCTTCTCTGAACATTTGAAGGTGATATCCGCATAACTGTCGAAGGTATAAGTGTAAATGTCTATGGTGACTAAATTAGAAAAAGGCTTTTAAATGAAAGAAATGGTATCCATGGATACTTGAGATTGAACGGAGGATGGCGAAGGGAACTAATTTTTTGGATAGGCATGGAGGTAATATCCGCATAACTATCGAAGATATGGGTGTAAATGCCTGCGGTGACTTAATTAGAAAAAGGCTTTTAAAAGAAAGATATGGTATCCATGGTTACTTGAGATTGAACAGAGGATGTCGAAGGGAACTTATTTTTTGGATAGGCATAACTGGAATAAGTGCTGTTACAGACTAAGTACTCAAGGTTTAGTCGTGTAATTTCATGTGCAGGAACAAGGTATATTTCTTAACCTACCCTGAAAGAATGGCGGTTATATCTGCATAAGATTCGAAAATATGTTGGTAATTGTTTCCGGTGACAATGTAATTAAAAGCTTCAAAATCAAAAAATTGCAAAAATCCGACTCGAATGGGATAAAAAATCATCAAAAAAATTTGTTTACCATTAAGTTTGATGCAAAGGAACAGATAATTCTGCGAGAGAAGAAATATTTTTACTTACATTAACAAAAGAGTGTACGAGGCTAAAATTTCAGATTAGCATTATGTTAATAAGTGCATTTACGGAGAAAGTATTTCTAATGACGCTTCGAAACTTGCACTGCTTCTCAAAAGCATTAGACTACGCCATCTGTGAAAACATGGAGGTAATATCCCCGAAACTTCCGAAAATATGTTGGTAATTGTTTGCGGTGACAATGTAATTAAAAGCTTCAAAATCAAAAAATTGCAAAAATCCGACTCCAATGGGATAAAAAACCATCAAAAACTGTTTATACCATTTACTTTGATGCAAAGGAACGGAAAATACTGCATGAGAAGAAATATTTTTACTTACATTAGCAAAAGAGTGTACGAGGCAAAAATTTCAGATTAGCATTATGTTAATAAGTGCATTTATGGAAAAAGTATTTCATATAACGCGTCGATACTTGCACTGAACCTCAAAAGCAAATGTCTTCGCCTTCTCTGAACATTTGAAGGTGATATCCGCATAACTGTCGAGGAAATGGGTGTAAATGCCTGCGGTGACTTAATTAGAAAAAGGCTTTTAAAAGAAAGAAATGGTATCCATGGTTACTTGAGATTGAACAGATGATGTCGAAGGGAATTTATTTTTTGGATAGGCATAACTGGAATAAGTGCTGTTACGGACTAAGTACTCAAGGTTTAGTCGTGTAATTTGATGTGCAGGAACAAGGTATATTTCTTAACCTACCCTGAAAGAATTGCGGTTATATCTGGATAAGATTCGAAAATACGTTGGTATTTGTTTCCGGTGACAATGTAATTAAAAGCTTCAAAATCAAAAAATTGCAAAAATCCGACTAGAATGGGATAAAAAATCATCAAAAAAATTTGTTTACCATTAACTTTGATGCAAAGGAACAGAAAATTCTGCGAGAGAAGAAATATTTTTACCTACATTAACAAAAGAGTTTACGAGGCTAAAATTTCAGATAAGCATAATGTAATAAGTGCATTTACGGAAAAAGTATTTCATATGACGCTTCGAAACTTGCACTGTTCTTCAACAGCATTACTCTACGCCTTTTGTGAATACATG
This sequence comes from Pyrrhosoma nymphula, assembly GCA_963573305.1. NCBI lineage: Eukaryota > Metazoa > Arthropoda > Insecta > Odonata > Coenagrionidae > Pyrrhosoma > Pyrrhosoma nymphula. The sequence continues at coordinate 220,794 of OY754334.1, forward strand.
AAAGTAATATATCCATAATAAGTATGAAAATATGTTGGTATTTGTTTCCGGTGACAATGTAATTAAAAGCTTCAAAATCAAAAAATTGAAAAACTCCGACTCCAATGGGAAAAAAAACATCAAAAAATGTGTATTCCATTGGGTTTGATGCATAAGAACAGATAAATAAGCGAGAGAAGAAATATATTTTTACTTACATTAACAAAAGAGTGTACGAGGCAAAAATTTCAGATTAGCATTATGTTAATAAGTGCATTTACGGAGAAGGTATTACATATAATGCGTCGAAACTTGCACTGTTCCTCAACAGCATTACTCTACGACTTCTGTGAAAACATGGAGGTAATATCCCCAATAATTATGAAATATGTTGGTAATTGTTTCCGGTTACAATGCAGTTAAAAGCTTCAAATCAAAAATTTTCAAATATCCAATCCAAATGGGATAAAAAACCATCAAAAATTGTGTATGCCATTGAGTTTGATGCAAAGAAACAGAAAATTTTGCGAGAGAAGAAATATTTTTACTTACATTAACAAAAGAGTGTACGAGGATAAAATTTCAGATTAGCATTATGTTAATAAGTGCATTTACGGAAAAATTATTTCATATGACGCTTCGAAACTTGCACTGTTCTTCAACAGCATTACTCTACGCCTTTTGTGAAAACATGAAAGTAATATCCCTAATAAGTATGAAAATATGTTGGTATTTGTTTCCGGTGACAATGTAATTAAAAGCTTCAAAATCAAAAAATTGAAAAACTCCGACTCCAATGGGAAAAAAAACATCAAAAAATGTGTATTCCATTGAGTTTGATGCATAAGAACAGATAAATAAGCGAGAGAAGAAATATATTTTTACTTACATTAACAAAAGAGTGTACGAGGCAAATATTTAAGATTAGCATTATGTTAATAAGTGCATTTACGGAGAAGGTATTACATATAATGCGTCGAAACTTGCACTGTTCCTCAACAGCATTACTCTACGACTTCTGAGAAAACATGGAGGTAATATTCCCAATAATTATGAAATATGTTGGTAAATTTTCTGGTTACAATGCAGTTAAAAGCTTCAAATCAAAAAAATTCTAATATCCAATCCGAATGGGATAAAAAACCATCAAAAACTGTGTATGCCATTGAGTTTGTGCAAAGAAACAGAAAATTCTGCGAGAAAAGAAATATTTTTACTTACATTAAGAAAAGAGAGTACGAGGCTAAAATTTCAGATTAGCATTATGTTAATAAGTGCATTTACGGAGAAAGTATTTCATATGACGCTTCGAAACTTGCACTGTTTCTCAACAGCATTAGTCTACGCCACCTGTGAAAACATGGAGGTAATATTCCCAATAATTATGAAAATATGTTGGTAATTGTTTCCGGTGACAATGTAATTAAAAGCTTCAAAATCAAAAAATTGCAAAAATCCGAATCGAATGGGATAAAAAATCATCAAATAAATTTGTTTACAATTATGTTTGATGCAAAGGAACAGAAAATTCTGCGAGAGAAGAAATATTTTTACTTACATTAACAAAAGAGAGTACGAGGCTAAAATTTCAGATTAGCATTATGTTAATAAGTGCATTTATGGAAAAAGTATTTCATATAACGCGTCAATACTTGCACTGAACCTCAAAAGCAATATTCTACGCCTTCTCTGAACATTTGAAGGTGATATCCGCATAACTGTCGAAGGTATAAGTGTAAATGTCTATGGTGACTAAATTAGAAAAAGGCTTTTAAATGAAAGAAATGGTATCCATGGATACTTGAGATTGAACGGAGGATGGCGAAGGGAACTAATTTTTTGGATAGGCATGGAGGTAATATCCGCATAACTATCGAAGATATGGGTGTAAATGCCTGCGGTGACTTAATTAGAAAAAGGCTTTTAAAAGAAAGAAATGGTATCCATGGTTACTTGAGATTGAACAGAGGATGTCGAAGGGAACTTATTTTTTGGATAGGCATAACTGGAATAAGTGCTGTTACAGACTAAGTACTCAAGGTTTAGTCGTGTAATTTCATGTGCAGGAACAAGGTATATTTCTTAACCTACCCTGAAAGAATGGCGGTTATATCTGCATAAGATTCGAAAATATGTTGGTAATTGTTTCCGGTGACAATGTAATTAAAAGCTTCAAAATCAAAAAATTGCAAAAATCCGACTCGAATGGGATAAAAAATCATCAAAAAAATTTGTTTACCATTAAGTTTGATGCAAAGGAACAGATAATTCTGCGAGAGAAGAAATATTTTTACTTACATTAACAAAAGAGTGTACGAGGCTAAAATTTCAGATTAGCATTATGTTAATAAGTGCATTTACGGAGAAAGTATTTCTAATGACGCTTCGAAACTTGCACTGCTTCTCAAAAGCATTAGACTACGCCATCTGTGAAAACATGGAGGTAATATCCCCGAAACTTCCGAAAATATGTTGGTAATTGTTTGCGGTGACAATGTAATTAAAAGCTTCAAAATCAAAAAATTGCAAAAATCCGACTCCAATGGGATAAAAAACCATCAAAAACTGTTTATACCATTTACTTTGATGCAAAGGAACGGAAAATACTGCATGAGAAGAAATATTTTTACTTACATTAGCAAAAGAGTGTACGAGGCAAAAATTTCAGATTAGCATTATGTTAATAAGTGCATTTATGGAAAAAGTATTTCATATAACGCGTCGATACTTGCACTGAACCTCAAAAGCAAATGTCTTCGCCTTCTCTGAACATTTGAAGGTGATATCCGCATAACTGTCGAGGAAATGGGTGTAAATGCCTGCGGTGACTTAATTAGAAAAAGGCTTTTAAAAGAAAGAAATGCTATCCATGGTTACTTGAGATTGAACAGATGATGTCGAAGGGAATTTATTTTTTGGATAGGCATAACTGGAATAAGTGCTGTTACGGACTAAGTACTCAAGGTTTAGTCGTGTAATTTGATGTGCAGGAACAAGGTATATTTCTTAACCTACCCTGAAAGAATTGCGGTTATATCTGGATAAGATTCGAAAATACGTTGGTATTTGTTTCCGGTGACAATGTAATTAAAAGCTTCAAAATCAAAAAATTGCAAAAATCCGACTAGAATGGGATAAAAAATCATCAAAAAAATTTGTTTACCATTAACTTTGATGCAAAGGAACAGAAAATTCTGCGAGAGAAGAAATATTTTTACTTACATTAACAAAAGAGTTTACGAGGCTAAAATTTCAGATAAGCATAATGTAATAAGTGCATTTACGGAAAAAGTATTTCATATGACGCTTCGAAACTTGCACTGTTCTTCAACAGCATTACTCTACGCCTTTTGTGAATACATGAAAGTAATATATCCATAATAAGTATGAAAATATGTTGGTATTTGTTTCCGGTGACAATGTAATTAAAAGCTTCAAAATCAAAAAATTGAAAAACTCCGACTCCAATGGGAAAAAAAACATCAAAAAATGTGTATTCCATTGGGTTTGATGCATAAGAACAGATAAATAAGCGAGAGAAGAAATATATTTTTACTTACATTAACAAAAGAGTGTACGAGGCAAAAATTTCAGATTAGCATTATGTTAATAAGTGCATTTACGGAGAAGGTATTACATATAATGCGTCGAAACTTGCACTGTTCCTCAACAGCATTACTCTACGACTTCTGTGAAAACATAGGGGTAATATCCCCAATAATTATGAAATATGTTGGTAATTGTTTCCGGTTACAATGCAGTTAAAAGCTTCAAATCAAAAATTTTCAAATATCCAATCCAAATGGGATAAAAAACCATCAAAAACTGTGTATGCCATTGAGTTTGATGCAAAGAAACAGAAAATTTTGCGAGAGAAGAAATATTTTTACTTACATTAACAAAAGAGTGTACGAGGATAAAATTTCAGATTAGCATTATGTTAATAAGTGCATTTACGGAAAAATTATTTCATATGACGCTTCGAAACTTGCACTGTTCTTCAACAGCATTACTCTACGCCTTTTGTGAAAACATGAAAGTAATATCCCTAATAAGTATGAAAATATGTTGGTATTTGTTTCCGGTGACAATGTAATTAAAAGCTTCAAAATCAAAAAATTGAAAAACTCCGACTCCAATGGGAAAAAAAACATCAAAAAATGTGTATTCCATTGAGTTTGATGCATAAGAACAGATAAATAAGCGAGAGAAGAAATATATTTTTACTTACATTAAGAAAAGAGTGTACGAGGCAAAAATTTCAGATTAGCATTATGTTAATAAGTGCATTTACGGAGAAGGTATTACATATAATGCGTCGAAACTTGCACTGTTCCTCAACAGCATTACTCTACGACTTCTGAGAAAACATGGAGGTAATATTCCCAATAATTATGAAATATGTTGGTAATTGTTTCCGGTTACAATGCAGTTAAAAGCTTCAAATCAAAAAAATTCAAATATCCAATCCGAATGGGATAAAAAACCATCAAAAACTGTGTATGCCATTGAGTTTGATGCAAAGAAACAGAAAATTCTGCGAGAAAAGAAATATTTTTACTTACATTAAGAAAAGAGTGTACGAGGCTAAAATATCAGATTAGCATTATGTTAATAAGTGCATTTACGGAGAAAGTATTTCATATGACGCTTCGAAACTTGCACTGTTTCTCAACAGCATTAGTCTACGCCACCTGTGAAAACATGGAGGTAATATTCCCAATAATTATGAAAATATGTTGGTAATTGTTTCCGGTGACAAAGTAATTAAAAGCTTCAAAATCAAAGAATTGCTAAAATCCGACTCGAATGGGATAAAAAACCATCAAAAATGTATATACCATTTCAGATTAGCATTATGTTAATAAGTGCATTTACGGAGAAAGTATTTCATATGACGCTTCGAAACTTCCTTGTTCTTCAACAGCATTACTCTACGCCGACTGTGAAAACATGGAGGTAATATCCTTAATAAGTATGATAATATGTTGGTACTTGTTTCCGGTGACAATGTAATTAAAAGCTTCAAATTTCAGATAAGCATTATGATAATAAGTGCATTTACGGAGAAAATATTTCATATGACGCTTCGAAACTTGCACTGTTCTTCAAAAGCATTACTCTACGCCTTTTGTGAAAACATGGAGGTAATATCCCTAATAAGTATGAAAATATGTTGGTATTTGTTTCCGGTGACAATGTAATTAAAAGCTTCAAATTTCAGATAAGCATTATGTTAATAAGTCCATTTACGGAGAACGTATTTCATATGACGCTTCGAAACTTGCACTGTTTTTCAACAGCATTACTCTACGCCTTCTGTGAAAACATGGAGGTAATATCCCTAATAAGTATGATAATATGTTGGTATTTGTTTCCGGCGACAATGTAATTAAAAGCTTCAAATTTCAGATAAGCATTATGTTAATAAGTGCATTTACTTAGAAAATATTTCATATGACGCTTCGAAACTTGCACTGTTCTTCAACAGCATTACTCTACGCCTTCTGTGAAAACATGGAGGTAATATCCCTTATAAGTATGATAATATGTTGGTATTTGTTTCCGGTGACAATGTAATTAAAAGCTTCAAATTTCAGATAAGCATTATGTTAATAAGTGCATTTACGGAGAAAGTATTTCATATGACGCTTCGAAACTTGCACTGTTCTTCAACAGCATTACTCTACGCCCTTTGTGAAAACGTGGAGGTAATATCCTTAATAAGTATGAAAATATGTTGGTATTTGTTTCCGGTGACAATGTAATTAAAAGCTTCAAAATCAAAAAATTGCAAAACTCCGACTCCAATGGGAAAAAAAACATCAAAAAATGTGTAAACCATTGAGTTTGATGCATAAGAACAGAAAAATAAGCGAGAAAAGAAATATATTTTTACTTACATTAACAAAAGAGTGTACGAGGCAAAAATTTCAGATTAGCATTATATTAATAAGTGCATTTACGGAGAAGGTATTACATATAATGCGTCGAAACTTGCATAGTTCCTCAACAGCATTACTCGACGACTTCTGTGAAAACATGGAGGTAATATCCCCAATAATTATGAAATATGTTGGTAAATGTTTCTGGTTACAATGCAGTTAAAAGCTTCAAATCAAAAAATTTCAAATATCCAATCCGAATGGGATAAAAAACCATCAAAAACTGTGTATGCCATTGAGTTTGATGCAAAGAAACAGAAAATTTTGCGAGTGAAGAAATATTTTTACTTACATTAACAAAAGAGTGTACGAGGCAAAAATTTCAGATTAGCATTATGTTAATAAGTGCATTTACGGAGAACGTATTTCATATGACGCTTCGAAACCTGCACTGTTCTTCAACAGCATTACTCTACGCCTTTTGTGAAAACATGGAGGTAATATCCCTAATAAGTATGAAAATATGTTGGTATTTGTTTCCGGTGACAATGTAATTAAAAGCTTCAAAATCAAAAAATTGAAAAACTCCGACTCCAATGGGAAAAAAAACATCTAAAAATGTGTATACCATTGAGTTTGATGCATAAGAACAGAAAAATAAGCGAGAGAAGAAATATATTTTTACTTACATTAACAAAAGAGTGTACGAGGCAAAAATTTCAGATTAGCATTATGTTAATAAGTGCATTTACGGAGAAGATATTACATATAATGCGTCGAAACTTGCACTGTTCCTCAACAGCATTACTCTACGACATCTGTGAAAACATGGAGGTGATATCCCCAATAATTATGAAATATGTTGGTAATTGTTTCCGGTTACAATGCAGTTAAAAGCTTCAAATCAAAAAATTTAAAATATCCAATCCGAATGGGATAAAAAACCATCAAAAACTGTGTATGCCATTGAGTTTGATGCAAAGGAACAGGAAATTCTGCTAGAGAAGAAATTTTTTTACTTACATTAGCAAAAGAGTGTACGAGGCTAAAATTTCAGATTAGCATTATGTTAATAAGTGCATTTATGGAAAAAGTATTTCATATAACGCGTCAATACTTGCACTGAACCTCAAAAGCAATATTCTACGCCTTCTCTGAACATTTGAAGGTGATATCCGCATAACTGTCGAAGGTATAAGTGTAAATGTCTATGGTGACTAAATTAGAAAAAGGCTTTTAAATGAAAGAAATGGTATCCATGGATACTTGAGATTGAACGGAGGATGGCGAAGGGAAATAATTTTTTGGATAGGCATGGAGGTAATATCCGCATAACTATCGAAGATATGGGTGTAAATGCCTACGGTGACTAAATTAGAAAAAGGCTTTTAAATGAAAGAAATGGTATCCATGGTTACTTGAGATTGAACAGAGGATGTCGAAGGGAACTTTTTTTTTGGATAGGCATAACTGGAATAAGTGCTGTTACGGACTAAGTACTCAAGGTTTAGTCGTGTAATTTGATGTGCAGGAACAAGGTATTATTCTTAACCTACCCTGAAAGAATGGCGGTTATATCTGCATAAGATTCGAAAATATGTTGGTAATTGTTTCCGGTGACAATGTAATTAAAAGCTTCAAAATCAAAAAATTGCAAAAATCCGACTCGATTGGGATAAAAAATCATCAAAAAAATTTGTTTACCATTAAGTTTGATGCAAAGGAACAGAAAATTCAATGAGAGAAGAAATATTTTTACTTACATTAACAAAAGAGTGTACGAGGCTAAAATTTCAGATAAGCATTATGTTAATAAGTGCATTTACGGAGAAAGTATTTCATATGACGCTTCGAAACTTGCACTGTTCCTCATGAGCATTACTCTACGCCTTCTGTGAAAACATGGAGGTAATATACCCGAAAATTCCGAAAATATGTTTGTAATTGTTTCCGGTGACAATGTAATTAAAAGCTTCAAAATCAAAAAATTGCAAAAATCCGACTCGAATGGGATAAAAAATCATCAAAAAAATTTGTTTACCATTATGTTTGATGCAAAGGAACAGAAAATTCTGCGAGAGAAGAAATATTTTTACTTACATTAACAAAAGAGTGTACGAGGCTAAAATTTCAGATTAACATTATGTTAATAAGTGCATTTACGGAGAAAGTATTTCATATGACGCTTCGAAACTTGCACTGTTCTTCAACAGCATTACTCTACGCCTTTTGTGAAAACATGAAGGTAATATCCCTAATAAGTATGAAAATATGTAGGTATTTGTTTCCGGTGACAATGTAATTAAAAGCTTCAAAATAAAAAACTTGAAAAACTCTGACTCCAATGGGAAAAAAACATCAAAAAATGTGTATACCATTCAATTTGATGCATAAGAACAGAAAAATAAGCGAGAGAAGAAATATATTTTTACTTACATTAACAAAAGAGTGTACGAGGCAAAAATTTCAGATTAGCATTATGTTAATAAGTGCATTTACGGAGAAGGTATTAAAAATAATGCGTCGAAACTTGCACTGTTCCTCAACAGTATTACTCTACGACTTCTGTGAAAACATGGAGGTAATATCCCCAATAATTATGAAATATGTTGGTAATTGTTTCCGGTTACAATGCAGTGAAAAGCTTCAAATCAAAAAATTTCAAATATCCAATCCGAATGGGATAAAAAACCATCAAAAACTGTGTATGCTATTGAGTTTGATGCAAAGAAACAGAAAATTTTGCGAGTGAAGAAATATTTTTACTTACATTAACAAAAGAGTGTGCGAGGCTAAATCTTCAGATTAGCATTATGTTAATAAGTGCATTTACGGAGAACGTATTTCATATGACGCTTCGAAACCTGCACTGTTCTTCAACAGCATTACTCTACGCCTTTTGTGAAAACATGGAGGTAATATCCCTAATAAGTATGAAAATATGTTGGTATTTGTTTCCGGTGACAATGTAATTAAAAGCTTCAAAATCAAAAAATTGAAAAACTCCGACTCCAATGGGAAAAAAAAACATCAAAAAATGTGTATACCATTGAGTTTGATGCATAAGAACAGAAAAATAAGCGAGAGAAGAAATATATTTTTACTTACATTAACAAAAGAGTGTACAAGGCAAAAATTTCAGATTAGCATTATGTTAATAAGTGCATTTACGGAGAAGATATTACATATAATGCGTCGAAACTTGCACTGTTCCTCAACAGCATTACTCTACGACATCTGTGAAAAAATGGAGGTGATATCCCCAATAATTATGAAAAATGTTGGTAATTGTTTCCGGTTACAATGCAGTTAAAAGCTTCAAATCAAAAAATTTAAAATATCCAATCCGAATGGGATAAAAAACCATCAAAAACTGTGTATGCCATTGAGTTTGATGCAAAGAAACAGAAAATTCTGCGAGAGAAGAAATATTTTTACTTACATTAACAAAAGAGTGTACGAGGCTAAAATGTCAGATTAGCATTATGTTAATAAGTGCATTTACGGAGAAAGTATTTCATATGACGCTTCGAAACTTGCACTGTTCCTCATGAGCATTTCTCACCGACTTCTTTGAAAACATGGAGGTAATATCCCTGAAAATTCCGAAAATATGTTGGTAATTGTTTCCGGTGACAATGTAATTAAAAGCTTCAAAATCAAAAAATTGCAAAAATCCGACTCGAATGGGATAAAAAATCATCAAATAAATTTGTTTACAATTATGTTTGATGCAAAGGAACAGAAAATTCTGCGAGAGAAGAAATATTTTTACTTACATTAACAAAAGAGAGTACGAGGCTAAAATTTCAGATTAGCATTATGTTAATAAGTGCATTTATGGAAAAAGTATTTCATATAACGCGTCCATACTTGCAATGAACCTCAAAAGCAATATTCTACGCCTTCTCTGAATATTTGAAGGTGATATCCGCATAACTGTCGAAGGTATAAGTGTAAATGTCTATGGTGACTAAATTAGAAAAAGGCTTTTAAATGAAAGAAATGGTATCCATGGATACTTGAGATTGAACGGAGGATGGCGAAGGGAACTTATTTTTTGGATAGGCATGGAGGTAATATCCGCATAACTATCGAAGATATGGGTGTAAATGCCTGCGGTGACTTAATTAGAAAAAGGCTTTAAAAAGAAAGAAATGGTATCCATGGTTACTTGAGATTGAACAGAGGATGTCGAAGGGAACTTATTTTTTGGATAGGCATAACTGGAATAAGTGCTGTTACAGACTAAGTACTCAAGGTTTAGTCGTGTAATTTCATGTGCAGGAACAAGGTATATTTCTTAACCTACCCTGAAAGAATGGCGGTTATATCTGCATAAGATTCGAAAATATGTTGGTAATTGTTTCCGGTGACAATGTAATTAAAAGCTTCAAAATCAAAAAATTGCAAAAATCCGACTCGAATGGGATAAAAAATCATCAAAAAAATTTGTTTACCATTAAGTTTGATGCAAAGGAACAGATAATTCTGCGAGAGAAGAAATATTTTTACTTACATTAACAAAAGAGTGTACGAGGCTAAAATTTCAGATTAGCATTATGTTAATAAGTGCATTTACGGAGAAAGTATTTCTAATGACGCTTCGAAACTTGCACTGTTCTTCAACAGCATTACTCTACGCCTTTTGTGAAAACATGAAAGTAATATCCCTAATAAGTATGAAAATATGTTGGTATTTGTTTCCGGTGACAATGTAATTAAAAGCTTCAAAATCAAAAAATTGAAAAACTCCGACTCGAATGGGATAAAAAACCATCAAAAATGTATATACCATTTCAGATTAGCATTATGTTAATAAGTGCATTTACGGAGAAAGTATTTCATATGACGCTTCGAAACTTGCCTTGTTCTTCAACAGCATTACTCTACGCCGTCTGTGAAAACATGGAGGTAATATCCTTAATAAGTATCATAATATGTTGGTACTTGTTTCCGGTGACAATGTAATTAAAAGCTTCAAATTTCAGATAAGCATTATGATAATAAGTGCATTTACGGAGAAAATATTTCATATGACGCTTCGAAACTTGCACTGTTCATCAAAAGCATTACTCTACGCCTTTTGTGAAAACATGGAGGTAATATCCCTAATAAGTATGAAAATATGTTGGTATTTGTTTCCGGTGACAATGTAATTAAAAGCTTCAAATTTCAGATAAGCATTATGTTAATAAGTCCATTTACGGAGAAAGTATTTCATATGACGCTTCGAAACTTGCACTGTTCTTCAACAGCATTACTCTACGCCTTCTGTGAAAACATGGAGGTAATTTCCTTAATAAGTATGATAATATGTTGGTATTTGTTTCCGGCGACAATGTAATTAAAAGCTTCAAATTTCAGATAAGCATTATGTTAATAAGTGCATTTACGGAGAAAATATTTCATATGACGCTTCGAAACTTGCACTGTTCTTCAACAGCATTACTCTACGCCTTCTGTGAAAACATGGAGGTAATATCCCTAATAAGTATGATAATATGTTGGTATTTGTTTCCGGTGACAATGTAATTAAAAGCTTCAAATTTCAGATAAGCATTATGTTAATAAGTGCATTTACGGAGAAAGTATTTCATATGACGCTTCGAAACTTGCACTGTTCTTCAACAGCATTACTCTACGCCTTTTGTGAAAACATGGAGGTAATATCCCTAATAAGTATGAAAATATGTTGGTATTTGTTTCCGGTGACAATGTTATTAAAAGCTTCAAAATCAAAAAATTGCAAAACTCCGACTCCAATGGGAAAAAAAACATCAAAAAATGTGTATACCATTGTGTTTGATGCATAAGAACAGAAAAATAAGCGAGAAAAGAAATATATTTTTACTTACATTAACAAAAGAGTGTACGAGGCAAAAATTTCAGATTAGCATTATATTAATAAGTGCATTTACGGAGAAGGTATTACATATAATGCGTCGAAACTTGCATAGTTCCTCAACAGCATTACTCTACGACTTCTGTGAAAACATGGAGGTAATATCCCCAATAATTATGAAATATGTTGGTAATTGTTTCCGGTTACAATGCAGTTAAAAGCTTCAAATAAAAAAATTTCAAATATCCAATCCGAATGGGATAAATACCATCAAAAACTGTGTATGCCATTGAGTTAAATGCAAAGAAACAGAAAATTCTGCGAGAGAAGAAATATTTTTACTTACATTAACAAAAGAGTATACGAGGCTAAAATTTCAGATTAGCATTATGTTAATAAGTGCATTTACGGAGAAAGTATTTCATATGACGTTTCGAAACTTGCACTGTTCCTCAACAGCATTACTCTACGCCTTCTGTGAACACATGGAGGTAATATCCCCTAAACTTCCGAAAATATGTTGGTAATTGTTTCCGGTGACAATGTAATTAAAAGCTTCAAAATAAAAAAATTGCAAAAATCCGACTCGACTGGGATAAAAAACCATCAAAAACTGTTTATACCATTGAGTTTGATGCAAAGGAAAACGAAATTCTGCGAGAGAAGAAATATTTTTACTTACATTAAAAAAAGAGTGTACGAGGCAAAAATTTCAGATTAGCATTATGTTAATAAGTGCATTTATGAATAAAGTATTTCATATAACGCATCGATACTTGCACTGAACCTGAAAAGCAATATTTTTCGCCTTCTCTGAACATTTGTAGGTTATATCTGCATAACTGTCGAAGATATGGGTGTAAATGTCTATGGTGACTAAATTAGAAAAAAACTTTTAAATGAAAGAAATGGTATCCATGGATACTTGAGATTGAACGGAGGATGGCGAAGGGAACTAATTTTTTGGATAGGCATGTAGGTAATATCCGCTTAACTATCGAAGATATGGGTGTAAATGCCTACGGTGACTAAATTAGAAAAAGGCTTTCAAATGAAGGAAATAGTATCCATGGTTACTTGAGATTGAACAGAGGATGTCGAAGGGAACTTATTTTTTGGATAGGCATAACTGAAATAAGTGCTGTTACGGACTAAGTGCTCAACGTTTAGTCGTGTAATTTGATGTGCAGGAACAAGGTATATTTATTAACCTAACCTGAAAAAAAAGGCGGTTATATCTGCATAAGATTCGAAAATATGTTGGTAATTGTTTCCGGTGACAATGTCATTAAAAGCTTCAAAATCAAAAAATTGCAAAAATCCGACTCGAATGGGATAAAAAACCATCTAAAACTGTGTGTACCATTGAGTTTGATGCAAAGGAACAGAAAATTCTGCGAGAGAAGAAATATTTTTACTTACATTAACAAAAGAGTGCACGAGGCTAAAATGTCAGATTAGCATTATGTTAATAAGTGCATTTACGGAGAAAGTATTTCATATGACGCTTCGAAACTTGCACTGTTCCTCATGAGCATTTCTCTACGACTTCTTTGAAAACATGAAGGTTATATCCCCGAAAATTCCGAAAATATGTTGGTAATTGTTTCCGGTGACAATGTAATTAAAAGCTTCAAAATCAAAAAATTGCAAAAATCCGACTCGAATGGGATAAAAATCTATCAAAAACTGTGTATACCATTGAGTTACATGCAAAGGAACAGAAAATTCTGCGAGAGAAGAAATATTTTTACTTACATTAACAAAAGAGGGTACGAGGCAAAAATTTCAGATTAGCATTATGTTAATAAGTGCATTTACGGAGAAGGTATTACATATAATGCGTCGAAACTTGCACTGTTCCTCAACAGTATTACTGTACGACTTCTGTGAAAACATGGAGGTAATATCCCCAATTATTATGAAATATGTTGGAAATTGTTTCCGGTTACAATGCAGTTAAAAGCTTCAAATCAAAAAAATTCAAATATCCAATCCGAATGGGATAAAAAACCATCAAAAACTGTGTATGCCATTGAGTTTGATGCAAAGAAACAGAAAATTTTGCGAGTGAAGTAATATTTTTACTTACATTAACAAAAGAGTGTACGAGGCTAAAATTTCAGATTAGCATTATGTTAATAAGTGCATTTACGGAGAACGTATTTCATATGACGCTTCGAAACCTGCACTGTTCTTCAACAGCATTACTCTACGCCTTTTGTGAAAACATGGAGGTAATATCCCTAATAAGTATGAAAATATGTTGGCATTTGTTTCCGGTGACAATGTAATTAAAAGCTTCAAAATCAAAAAATTGAAAAACTCCGACTCCAATGGAAAAAAAAACATCTAAAAATGTGTATACCAATGAGTTTGATGCATAAGAACAGAAAAATAAGCGAGAGAAGAAATATATTTTTACTTATATTAACAAAAGAGTGTACGAGGCAAAAATTTCAGATTAGCATTATGTTAATAAGTGCATTTACGGAAAAGATATTACATATAATGCGTCGAAACTTGCACTGTTCCTCAACAGCATTACTCTACGACATCTGTGAAAACATGGAGGTGATATCCCTAATAATTATGAAATATGTTGGTAATTGTTTCCGGTTACAATGCAGTTAAAAGCTTCAAATCAAAAAATTTAAAATATCCAATCCGAATGGGAAAAAAAACCATCAAAAACTGTGTATACCATTGAGTTTGATGCAAAGGAACAGAAAATTCTGCGAGAGAAGAAATATTTTTACTTATATTAACAAAAGAGTGTACGGGGCTAAAATTTCAGATTAGCATTATGTTAATAAGTGCATTTACGGAGAAAGTATTTCTAATGACTCTTCGAAAATTGCACTGCTTCTCAACAGCATTAGTCTACGCCATCTGTGAAAACATGGAGGTAATATCCCCGAAACTTCCGAAAATATGTTGGTAATTGTTTGCGGTGACAATGTAATTAAAAGCTTCAAAATCAAAAAATTGCAAAAATCCGACTCGAATGGGATAAATAACCATCAAAAACTGTTTATCCCATTTACTTTGATGCAAAGGAACGGAAAATACTGCATGAGAAGAAATATTATTACTTACATTAGCAAAAGAGTGTACGAGGCAAAAATTTCAGATTAGCATTATGTTAATAAGTGCATTTATGGAAAAAGTATTTCATATAACGCGTCGATACTTGCAGTTAACCTCAAAAGCAATATTATACGACTTCTCTGAACATTTGAAGTTGATATTCGCATAACTGTCGAAGATATGGGTGTAAATGTCTATGGTGACTTAATTAGAAAAAGGCTTTTAAATGAAAGAAATGGTATCCATGGATACTTGAGATTGAACGTAGGATGGCGAAGGGAACTAATTTTTTGGATAGGCATGGAGGTAATATCCGCATAACTATCGAAGATATGGGTGTAAATGCCTGCGGTGACTTAATTAGAAAAAGGCTTTTAAAAGAAAGAAATGGTATCCATGGTTACTTGAGATTGAACAGATGATGTCGAAGGGAACTTATTTTTTGGAAAGGCATAACTGGAATAAGTGCTGTTACGGACTAAGTACTCAAGGTTTAGTCGTGTAATTTGATGTGTAGGAACAAGGTATATTTCTTAAACTACCCTGAAAGAATGGCGGTTATATCTGGATAAGATTCGAAAATATGTTGGTATTTGTTTCCGGTGACAATGTAATTAAAAGCTTCAAAATCAAAAAATCGCAAAAATCCGACTAGAATGGGATAAAAAATCATCAAAAAAATTTGTTTACCATTAACTTTGATGCAAAGGAACAGAAAATTCTGCGAGAGAAGAAATATTTTTACTTACATTAACAAAAGAGTTTACGAGGCTAAAATTTCAGATAAGCATTATGTTAATAAGTGCATTTACGGAAAACGTATTTCATATGACGCTTCGAAACTTGCACTGTTCTTCAACATAATTACTCTACGCCTTTTGTGAAAACATGGAGGTAATATCCCTAATAAGTATGAAAATATGATGGTATTTGTTTCCGGTGACAATGTAATTAAAAGCTTCAAAATAAAAAAATTGAAAAACTCCGACTCCAATGGGGAAAAAAACATCAAAAAATGTGTATTCCATTGAGTTTGATGCATAAGAACAGATATATAAGCGAGAGAAGAAATATATTTTTACTTACATTAACAAAAGAGTGTACGAGGCAAAAATTTCAGATTAGCATTATGTTAATAAGTGCATTTACGGAGAAGGTATTACATATAATGCGTCGAAACTTGCACTGTTCCTCAACAGCATTACTCTACGACTTCTGTGAAAACATGGAGGTAATATCCCCAATAATTATGAAATATGTTGGTAATTGTTTCCGGTTACAATGCAGTTAAAAGCTTTAAATCAAAAATTTTCAAATATTCAATCCAAATGGGATAAAAAACCATCAAAAACTGTGTATGCCATTGAGTTTGATGCAAAGAAACAGAAAATTTTGCGAGAGAAGAAATATTTTTACTTACATTAACAAAAGAGTGTACGAGGATAAAATTTCAGATTAGCATTATGTTAATAAGTGCATTTACGGAGAAAGTATTTCATATGACGCTTAGAAACTTGCACTGTACTTCAACAGCATTACTCTACGCCTTTTGTGAAAACATGGAGATAATATCCCTAATAAGTATGAAAATATGTTGGTATTTGTTTCCGGTGACAATGTAATTAAAAGCTTCAAAATCAAAAAATTGAAAAACTCCGACTCCAATGGGAAAAAAAACATCAAAAAATGTGTATTCCATTGAGTTTGATGCATAAGAACAGATAAATAAGCGAGAGAAGAAATATATTTTTACTTACATTAACAAAAGAGTGTACGAGGCAAAAATTTCAGATTAGCATTATGTTAATAAGTGCATTTACGGAGAAGGTATTACATATAATGCGTCGAAACCTGCACTGTTCCTCAACAGCATTACTCTACGACTTCTGTGAAAACATGGAGGTTATATCCCCAATAATTATGAAATATGTTGGTAATTGTTTCAGGTTACAATGCAGTTAAAAGCTTCAAATCAAAAAAATTCAAATATCCAATCCGAATGGGATAAAAAAAAATTAAAAAACTGTGTATGCCATTGAGTTTGATGCAAAGAAACAGAAAATTCTGCGAGAGAAGAAATATTTTTACTTACATTAAGAAAAGAGTGCACGAGGCTAAAATTTCAGATTAGCATTATGTTAATAAGTGCATTTACGGAGAAAGTATTTCATATGACGCTTCGAAACTTGCACTGTTTCTCAACAGCATTAGTCTACGCCATCTGTGAAAACATGGAGGTAATATCCCCAATAATTATGAAAATATGTTGGTAATTGTTTCCGGTGACAATGTAATTAAAAGCTTCAAAATCAAAGAATTGCAAAAATCAGACTCGAATGGGATAAAAAACCATCAAAAATGTATATACCATTTCAGATTAGCATTATGTTAATAAGTGCATTTACGGAGAAAGTATTTCATATGACGCTTCGAAACTTGCCTTGTTCTTCAACAGCATTACTCTACGCCGTCTGTGAAAACATGGAGGTAATATCCTTAATAAGTATGATAATATGTTGGTACTTGTTTCCGGTGACAATGTAATTAAAAGCTTCAAATGTCAGATAAGCATTATGATAATAAGTGCATTTACGGAGAAAATATTTCATATGACGCTTCAAAACTTGCACTGTTCCTCAAAAGCATTACTCTACGCCTTTTGTGAAAACATGGAGGTAATATCCCTAATAAGTATGAAAATATGTTGGTATTTGTTTCCGGTGACAATGTAATTAAAAGCTTCAAATTTCAGATAAGAATTATGTTAATAAGTCCATTTACGGAGAAAGTATTTCATATGACGCTTCGAAACTTGCACTGTTCTTCAACAGCATTACTCTACGCCTTCTGTGAAAACATGGAGGTAATATCCCTAATAAGTATGATAATATGTTGGTATTTGTTTCCGGCGACAATGTAATTAAAAGCTTCAAATTTCAGATAAGCATTATGTTAATAAGTGCATTTACGGAGAAAATATTTCATATGACGCTTCGAAACTTGCACTGTTCTTCAACAGCATTACTCTACGCCTTCTGTGAAAACATGGAGGTAATATCCCTAATAAGTATGATAATATGTTGGTATTTGTTTCCGGTGACAATGTAATTAAAAGCTTCAAATTTCAGATAAGCATTATGTTAATAAGTGCATTTACGGAGAAAGTATTTCATATGACGCTTCGAAACTTGCACTGTTCTTCAACAGCATTACTCTACGCCTTTTGTGAAAACATGGAGGAAATATCTCTAATAAGTATGAAAATATGTTGGTATTTTTTTCCGGTGACAATGTAATTAAAAGCTTCAAAATCAAAAAATTGCAAAACTCCGACTCCAATGGGAAAAAAAACATCTAAAAATGTGTATACCATTGAGTTTGATGCATAAGAACAGAAAAATAAGCGAGAAAAGAAATATATTTTTACTTACATTAACATAAGAGTGTACGAGGCAAAAATTTCAGATTAGCATTATATTAATAAGTGCATTTACGGAGAAGGTATTACATATAATGCGTCGAAACTTGCATAGTTCCTCAACAGCATTACTCTACGACTTCTGTGAAAACATGGAGGTAATATCCCCAATAATTATGAAATATGTTGGTAATTGTTTCCGGTTACAATGCAGTTAAAAGCTTAAAATCAAAAATTTTCAAACATTCAATCCAAATGGGATAAAAAACCATCAAAAACTGTGTATGCCATTGAGTTTGATGCAAAGAAACAGAAAATTTTGCGAGAGAAGAAATATTTTTACTTACATTAACAAAAGAGTGTACGAGGATAAAATTTCAGATTAGCATTATGTTAATAAGTGCATTTACGGAGAAAGTATTTAATATGACGCTTAGAAACTTGCACTGTACTTCAACAGCATTACTCTACGCCATTTGTGAAAACATGGAGATAATATCCCTAATAAGTATGAAAATATGTTGGTATTTGTTTCCGGTGACAATGTAATTAAAAGCTTCAAAATCAAAAAATTGAAAAACGCCGACTCCAATGGGAAAAAAAACATCAAAAAATGTATATACCATTGAGTTTGATGCAAAGGAACAGGAAATTCTGCCAGAGAAGAAATTTTTTTACTTACATTAGCAAAAGAGTGTACGAGGCAAAAATTTCAGATTAGCATTATGTTAATAAGTGCATTTATGGAAAAAGTATTTCATATAACGCGTCAATACTAGCACTGAACCTCAAAAGCAATATTCTACGCCTTCTCTGAACATTTGAAGGTGATATCCGCATAACTGTCGAAGGTATAAGTGTAAATGTCTATGGTGACTAAATTAGAAAAAGGCTTTTAAATGAAAGAAATGGTATCCATGGATACTTGAGATTGAACGGAGGATGGCGAAGGGAAATAATTTTTTGGATAGGCATGGAGGTAATATCCGCATAACTATCGAAGATATGGGTGTAAATGCCTACGGTGACTAAATTAGAAAAAGGCTTTTAAATGAAAGAAATGGTATCCATGGTTACTTGAGATTGAACAGAGGATGTCGAAGGGAACTTATTTTTTGGATAGGCATAACTGGAATAAGTGCTGTTACGGACTAAGTACTCAAGGTTTAGTCGTGTAATTTGATGTGCAGGAACAAGGTATATTTCTTAACCTACCCTGAAAGAATGGCGGTTATATCTGCATAAGATTCGAAAATATGTTGGTAATTGTTTCCGGTGACAATGTAATTAAAAGCTTCAAAATCAAAAAATTGCAAACATCCGACTCGAATGGGATAAAAAATCATCAAAAAAATTTGTTTACCATTAAGTTTGATGCAAAGGAACAGAAAATTCAATGAGAGAAGAAATATTTTTACTTACATTAACAAAAGAGTGTACGAGGCTAAAATTTCAGATAAGCATTATGGTAATAAGTGCATTTACGGAGAAAGTATTTCATATGACGCTTCGAAACTTGCACTGTTCCTCAAGAGCATTACTCTACGCCTCTGTGAAAACATGGAGGTAATATACCCGAAAATTCCGAAAATATGTTGGTAATTGTTTCCGGTGACAATGTAATTAAAAGCTTCAAAATCAAAAAATTGCAAAAATACGACTAGAATGGGATAAAAAATCATCAAAAAAATTTGTTTACCATTATGTTTGATGCAAAGGAACAGAAAATTCTGCGAGAGAAGAAATATTTTTACTTACATTAACAAAAGAGTGTACGAGGCTAAAATTTCAGATTAGCATTATGTTAATAAGTGCATTTACGGAGACAGTATTTCATATGACGCTTCGAAACTTGCACTGTTCTTCAACAGCATTACTCTACGCCTTTTGTGAAAACATGAAGGTAATATCCCTAATAATTATGAAAATATGTTGGTATTTGTTTCCGGTGACAATGTAATTAAAAGCTTCAAAATAAAAAACTTGAAAAACTCCGACTCCAATGGGAAAAAAAACATCAAAAAATGTGTATACCATTGAGTTTGATGCATAAGAACAGATAAATAAGCGAGAGAAGAAATATATTTTTACTTACATTAACAAAAGAGTGTAGGAGGCAAAAATTTCAGATTAGCATTATATTAATAAGTGCATTTACGGAGAAGGTATTACATATAACGCGTCGAAACTTGCACTGTTCCTCAACAGTATTACCCTACGACTTCTGTGAAAACATGGAGGTAATATCCCCAATAATTATGAAATATGTTGGTAATTGTTTCCGGTTACAATGCAGTTAAAAGCTTCAAATCAAAAAATTTCAAATATCCAATCCGAATGGGATAAAAAACCATCAAAAACTGTGTATGCCATTGAGTTTGATGCAAAGAAACAGAAAATTTTGCGAGTGAAGAAATATTTTTACTTACATTAACAAAAGAGTGTACGAGGCTAAAATTTCAGATTAGCATTATGTTAATAAGTGCATTTACGGAGAACGTATTTCATATGACGCTTCGAAACCTGCACTGTTCTTCAACAGCATTACTCTACGCCTTTTGTGAAAACATGGAGGTAATATCCCTAATAAGTATGAAAATATGTTGGTATTTGTTTCCGGTGACAATGTAATTAAAAGCTTCAAAATAAAAAAATTGAAAAACTCCGACTCCAATGGGAAAAAAAACATCTAAAAATGTGTATATCATTGAGTTTGATGCATAAGAACAGAAAAATAAGCGAGAGAAGAAATATATTTTTACTTACATTAACAAAAGAGTGTACGAGGCAAAAATTTCAGATTAGCATTATGTTAATAAGTGCATTTACGGAGAAGATATTACATATAATGCGTCGAAACTTGCACTGTTCCTCAACAGCATTACTCTACGACATCTGTGAAAACATGGAGGTGATATCCCCAATAATTATGAAATATGTTGGTAATTGTTTCCGGTTACAATGCAGTTAAAAGCTTCAAATCAAAAAATTTAAAATATCCAATCCGAATGGGATAAAAAACCATCAAAAACTGTGTATACCATTGAGTTTGATGCAAAGGAACAGAAAATTCTGCGAGAGAAGAAATATTTTTACTTACATTAACAAAAGAGTGTACGGGGCTAAAATTTCAGATTAGCATTATGTTAATAAGTGCATTTACGGAGAAAGTATTTCTAATGACGATTCGAAACTTGCACTGTTCCTCATGAGCATTTCTCTACGACTTCTTTGAAAACATGGAGGTAATATCCCCGAAAATTCCGAAAATATGTTGGTAATTGTTTCCGGTGACAATGTAATTAAAAGCTTCAAAATCAAAAAATTGCAAAAATCCGACTCGAATGGGATAAAAAATCATCAAATAAATTTGTTTACAATTATGTTTGATGCAAAGGAACAGAAAATTCTGCGAGAGAAGAAATATTTTTACTTACATTAACAAAAGAGTGTACGAGGCTAAAATTTTAGATAAGCATTATGTTAATAAGTGCATTTACGGAAAAAGTATTTCATATAATGCGTCGAAACTTGCATAGTTCCTCAACAGCATTACTCTACGACTTCTGTGAAAACATGGAGGTAATATCCCCAATAATTATGAAATATGTTGGTAATTGTTTCCGGTTACAATGCAGTTAAAAGCTTCAAATCAAAAAATTTCAAATATCCAATCCGAATGGGAAAAAAAACATCAAAAAATGTGTATTCCATTGAGTTTGATGCATAAGAACAGATAAATAAGCGAGAGAAGAAATATATTTTTACTTACATTAACAAAAGAGTGTACGAGGCAAAAATTTCAGATTAGCATTATGTTAATAAGTGCATTTACGGAGAAGGTATTACATATAATGCGTCGAAACTTGCACTGTTCCTCAACAGCATTACTCTACGACTTCTGTGAAAACATGGAGGTAATATCCCCAATAATTATGAAATATGTTGGTAATTGTTTCCGGTTACAATGCAGTTAAAAGCTTCAAAACAAAAATTTTCAAATATTCAATCCAAATGGGATAAAAAACCATCAAAAACTGTGTATGCCATTGAGTTTGATGCAAAGAAACAGAAAATTTTGCGAGAGAAGAAATATTTTTACTTACATTAACAAAAGAGTGTACGAGGATAAAATTTCAGATTAGCATTATGTTATTAAGTGCATTTACGGAGAAAGTATTTCATATGACGCTTAGAAACTTGCACTGTACTTCAACAGCATTACTCTACGCCTTTTGTGAAAACATGGAGATAATATCCCTAATAAGTATGAAAATATGTTGGTATTTGTTTCCGGTGACAATGTAATTAAAAGCTTCAAAATAAAAAACTTGAAAAACTCCGACTCCAATGGGAAAAAAAACATCAAAAAATGTATATACCATTGAGTTTGATGCAAAGGAACAGGAAATTCTGCCAGAGAAGAAATTTTTTTCACTTACATTAGCAAAAGAGTGTACGAGGCAAAAATTTCAGATTAGCATTATGTTAATAAGTGCATTTATGGAAAAAGTATTTCATATAACGCGTCAATACTAGCACTGAACCTCAAAAGCAATATTCTACGCCTTCTCTGAACATTTGAAGGTGATATCCGCATAACTGTCGAAGGTATAAGTGTAAATGTCTATGGTGACTAAATTAGAAAAAGGCTTTTAAATGAAAGAAATGGTATCCATGGATACTTGAGATTGAACGGAGGATGGCGAAGGGAAATAATTTTCTGGATAGGCATAACTGGAATAAGTGCTGTTACAGACTAAGTACTCAAGGTTTAGTCGTGTAATTTCATGTGCAGGAACAAGGTATATTTCTAAACCTACCCTGAAAGAATGGCGGTTATATCTGCATAAGATTCGAAAATATGTTGGTAATTGTTTCCGGTGACAATGTAATTAAAAGCTTCAAAATCAAAAAATTGCAAAAATCCGACTCGAATGGGATAAAAAATCATCAAAAAAATTTGTTTACCATTAAGTTTGATGCAAAAAAACAGATAATTCTGCGAGAGAAGAAATATTTTTACTTACATTAACAAAAGAGTGTACGAGGCTAAAATTTCAGATTAGCATTATGTTAATAAGTGCATTTACGGAGAAAGTATTTCTAATGACGCTTCGAAACTTGCACTGCTTCTCAAAAGCATTAGTCTACGCCATCTGTGAAAACATGGAGGTAATATCCCCGAAACTTTTGAAAATATGTTGGTAATTGTTTGCGGTGACAATGTAATTAAAAGCTTCAAAATCAAAAAATTGCAAAAATCCGACTCGAATGGGATAAAAAACCATCAAAAACTGTTTATACCATTTACTTTGATGCAAAGGAACGGAAAATACTGCATGAGAAGAAATATTTTTACTTACATTAGCAAAAGAGTGTACGAGGCAAAAATTTCAGATTAGCATTATGTTAATAAGTGCATTTATGGAAAAAGTATTTCATATAACGCGTCGATACTTGCACTGAACCTCAAAAGCAATATTCTACGACTTCTCTGATCATTTGAAGGTGATATTCGCATAACTGTCGAAGATATGGGTGTAAATGTCTATGGTGACTAAATTAGAAAAAGGCTTTTAAATGAAAGAAATGGTATCCATGGATACTTGAGATTGAACGTAGGATGGCGAAGGGAACTAATTTTTTGGATAGGCATGGAGGTAATATCCGCATAACTATCGAAGATATGGGTGTAAATGCCTGCGGTGACTTAATTAGAAAAAGGCTTTTAAAAGAAAGAAATGGTATCCATGGTTACTTGAGATTGAACAGATGATGTCGAAGGGAATTTATTTTTTGGATAGGCATAACTGGAATAAGTGCTGTTACGGACTAAGTACTCAAGGTTTAGTCGTGTAATTTGATGTGCAGGAACAAGGTATATTTCTTAACCTACCCTGAAAGAATGGCGGTTATATCTGGATAAGATTCGAAAATACGTTGGTATTTGTTTCCGGTGACAATGTAATTAAAAGCTTCAAAATCAAAAAATTGCAAAAATCCGACTAGAATGGGATAAAAAATCATCAAAAAAATTTGTTTACCATTAACTTTGATGCAAAGGAACAGAAAATTCTGCGAGAGAAGAAATATTTTTTCTTACATTAACAAAAGAGTTTACGAGTCTAAAATTTCAGATAAGCATTATGTTAATAAGTGCATTTACGGAAAAAGTATTTTATATGACGCTTCGAAACTTGCACTGTTCTTC
The DNA here is from genome assembly GCA_963573305.1 of Pyrrhosoma nymphula. Taxonomy (NCBI): domain Eukaryota; kingdom Metazoa; phylum Arthropoda; class Insecta; order Odonata; family Coenagrionidae; genus Pyrrhosoma; species Pyrrhosoma nymphula. The sequence continues at coordinate 245,225 of OY754334.1, forward strand.
AACAGCATTACTCTACGCCTTTTGTGAAAACATGAAAGTAATATCCCTAATAAGTATGAAAATATGTTGGTATTTGTTTCCGGTGACAATGTAATTAAAAGCTTCAAAATCAAAAAATTGAAAAACTCCGACTCCAATGGGAAAAAAAACATCAAAAAATGTGTATTCCATTGGGTTTGATGCATAAGAACAGATAAATAAGCGAGAGAAGAAATATATTTTTACTTACATTAACAAAAGAGTGTACGAGGCAAAAATTTCAGATTAGCATTATGTTAATAAGTGCATTTACGGAGAAGGTATTACATATAATGCGTCGAAACTTGCACTGTTCCTCAACAGCATTACTCTACGACTTCTGTGAAAACATGGAGGTAATATCCCAAATAATTATGAAATATGTTGGTAATTGTTTCCGGTTACAATGCAGTTAAAAGCTTCAAATCAAAAATTTTCAAATATCCAATCCCAATGGGATAAAAAACCATCAAAAACTGTGTATGCCATTGAGTTTGATGCAAAGAAACAGAAAATTTTGCGAGAGAAGAAATATTTTTACTTACATTAACAAAAGAGTGTACGAGGATAAAATTTCAGATTAGCATTATGTTAATAAGTGCATTTACGGAGAAAGTATTTCATATGACGCTTCGAAACTTGCACTGTACTTCAACAGCATTACTCTACGCCTTTTGTGAAAACATGGAGATAATATCCCAAATAAGTATGAAAATATGTTGGTATTTGTTTCCGGTGACAATGTAATTAAAAGCTTCAAAATCAAAAAATTGAAAAACTCCGACTCCAATGGGAAAAAAAACATCAAAAAATGTGTATTCCATTGAGTTTGATGCATAAGAACAGATAAATAAGCGAGAGAAGAAATATATTTTTACTTACATTAACAAAAGAGTGTACGAGGCAAAAATTTCAGATTAGCATTATATTAATAAGTGCATTTACGGAGAAGGTATTACATATAACGCGTCGAAACTTGCACTGTTCCTCAACAGTATTACCCTACGACTTCTGTGAAAACATGGAGGTAATATCCCCAATAATAATGAAATATGTTGGTAATTGTTTCCGGTTACAATGCAGTTAAAAGCTTCAAATCAAAAAATTTCAAATATCCAATCCGAATGGGATAAAAAACCATCAAAAACTGTGTATGCCATTGAGTTTGATGCAAAGAAACAGAAAATTTTGCGAGTGAAGAAATATTTTTACTTACATTAACAAAAGAGTGTACGAGGCTAAAATTTCAGATTAGCATTATGTTAATAAGTGCATTTACGGAGAACGTATTTCATATGACGCTTCGAAACCTGCACTGTTCTTCAACAGCATTACTCTACGCCTTTTGTGAAAACATGGAGGTAATATCCCTAATAAGTATGAAAATATGTTGGTATTTGTTTCCGGTGACAATGTAATTAAAAGCTTCAAAATAAAAAAATTGAAAAACTCCGACTCCAATGGGAAAAAAACATCTAAAAATGTGTATATCATTGAGTTTGATGCATAAGAACAGAAAAATAAGCGAGAGAAGAAATATATTTTTACTTACATTAACAAAAGAGTGTACGAGGCAAAAATTTCAGATTAGCATTATGTTAATAAGTGCATTTACGGAGAAGATATTACATATAATGCGTCGAAACTTGCACTGTTCCTCAACAGCATTACTCTACGACATCTGTGAAAACATGGAGGTGATATCCCCAATAATTATGAAATATGTTGGTAATTGTTTCCGGTTACAATGCAGTTAAAAGCTTCAAATCAAAAAATTTAAAATATCCAATCCGAATGGGATAAAAAACCATCAAAAACTGTGTATACCATTGAGTTTGATGCAAAGGAACAGAAAATTCTGCGAGAGAAGAAATATTTTTACTTACATTAACAAAAGAGTGTACGGGGCTAAAATTTCAGATTAGCATTATGTTAATAAGTGCATTTACGGAGAAAGTATTTCTAATGACGATTCGAAACTTGCACTGTTCCTCATGAGCATTTCTCTACGACTTCTTTGAAAACATGGAGGTAATATCCCCGAAAATTCCGAAAATATGTTGGTAATTGTTTCCGGTGACAATGTAATTAAAAGCTTCAAAATCAAAAAATTGCAAAAATCCGACTCGAATGGGATAAAAAATCATCAAATAAATTTGTTTACAATTATGTTTGATGCAAAGGAACAGAAAATTCTGCGAGAGAAGAAATATTTTTACTTACATTAACAAAAGAGTGTACGAGGCTAAAATTTTAGATAAGCATTATGTTAATAAGTGCATTTACGGAAAAAGTATTTCATATAATGCGTCGAAACTTGCATAGTTCCTCAACAGCATTACTCTACGACTTCTGTGAAAACATGGAGGTAATATCCCCAATAATTATGAAATATGTTGGTAATTGTTTCCGGTTACAATGCAGTTAAAAGCTTCAAATCAAAAAATTTCAAATATCCAATCCGAATGGGAAAAAAAACATCAAAAAATGTGTATTCCATTGAGTTTGATGCATAAGAACAGATAAATAAGCGAGAGAAGAAATATATTTTTACTTACATTAACAAAAGAGTGTACGAGGCAAAAATTTCAGATTAGCATTATGTTAATAAGTGCATTTACGGAGAAGGTATTACATATAATGCGTCGAAACTTGCACTGTTCCTCAACAGCATTACTCTACGACTTCTGTGAAAACATGGAGGTAATATCCCCAATAATTATGAAATATGTTGGTAATTGTTTCCGGTTACAATGCAGTTAAAAGCTTCAAATCAAAAATTTTCAAATATTCAATCCAAATGGGATAAAAAACCATCAAAAACTGTGTATGCCATTGAGTTTGATGCAAAGAAACAGAAAATTTTGCGAGAGAAGAAATATTTTTACTTACATTAACAAAAGAGTGTACGAGGATAAAATTTCAGATTAGCACTATGTTATTAAGTGCATTTACGGAGAAAGTATTTCATATGACGCTTAGAAACTTGCACTGTACTTCAACAGCATTACTCTACGCCTTTTGTGAAAACATGGAGATAATATCCCTAATAAGTATGAAAATATGTTGGTATTTGTTTCCGGTGACAATGTAATTAAAAGCTTCAAAATCAAAAAATTGAAAAACTCCGACTCCAATGGGAAAAAAAACATCAAAAAATGTATATACCATTGAGTTTGATGCAAAGGAACAGGAAATTCTGCCAGAGAAGAAATTTTTTTCACTTACATTAGCAAAAGAGTGTACGAGGCAAAAATTTCAGATTAGCATTATGTTAATAAGTGCATTTATGGAAAAAGTATTTCATATAACGCGTCAATACTAGCACTGAACCTCAAAAGCAATATTCTACGCCTTCTCTGAACATTTGAAGGTGATATCCGCATAACTGTCGAAGGTATAAGTGTAAATGTCTATGGTGACTAAATTAGAAAAAGGCTTTTAAATGAAAGAAATGGTATCCATGGATACTTGAGATTGAACGGAGGATGGCGAAGGGAAATAATTTTTTGGATAGGCATGGAGGTAATATCCGCATAACTATCGAAGATATGGGTGTAAATGCCTACGATGACTAAATTAGAAAAAGGCTTTTAAATGAAAGAAATGGTATCCATGGATACTTGAGATTGAACGTAGGATGGCGAAGGGAACTAATTTTTTGGATAGGCATGGAGGTAATATCCGCATAACTATCGAACATATGGGTGTAAATGCCTGCGGTGACTTAATTAGAAAAAGGCTTTTAAAAGAAAGAAATGGTATCCATGGTTACTTGAGATTGAACAGATGATGTCGAAGGGAACTTATTTTTTGGAAAGGCATAACTGGAATAAGTGCTGTTACGGACTAAGTACTCAAGGTTTAGTCGTGTAATTTGATGTGCAGGAACAAGGTATATTTCTTAACCTACCCTGAAAGAATGGCGGTTATATCTGGATAAGATTCGAAAATATGTTGGTATTTGTTTCCGGTGACAATGTAATTAAAAGCTTCAAAATCAAAAAATCGCAAAAATCCGACTAGAATGGGATAAAAAATCATCAAAAAAATTTGTTTACCATTAACTTTGATGCAAAGGAACAGAAAATTCTGCGAGAGAAGAAATATTTTTACTTACATTAACAAAAGAGTTTACGAGGCTAAAATTTCAGATAAGCATTATGTTAATAAGTGCATTTACGGAAAACGTATTTCATATGACGCTTCGAAACTTGCACTGTTCTTCAACATAATTACTCTACGCCTTTTGTGAAAACATGGAGGTAATATCCCTAATAAGTATGAAAATATGATGGTATTTGTTTCCGGTGACAATGTAATTAAAAGCTTCAAAATAAAAAAATTGAAAAACTCCGACTCCAATGGGAAAAAAAACATCAAAAAATGTGTATTCCATTGAGTTTGATGCATAAGAACAGATAAATAAGCGAGAGAAGAAATATATTTTTACTTACATTAACAAAAGAGTGTACGAGGCAAAAATTTCAGATTAGCATTATGTTAATAAGTGCATTTACGGAGAAGGTATTACATATAATGCGTCGAAACCTGCACTGTTCCTCAACAGCATTACTCTACGACTTCTGTGAAAACATGGAGGTTATATCCCCAATAATTATGAAATATGTTGGTAATTGTTTCCGGTTACAATGCAGTTAAAAGCTTCAAATCAAAAAAATTCAAATATCCAATCCGAATGGGATAAAAAAAAATTAAAAAACTGTGTATGCCATTGAGTTTGATGCAAAGAAACAGAAAATTCTGCGAGAGAAGAAATATTTTTACTTACATTAAGAAAAGAGTGCACGAGGCTAAAATTTCAGATTAGCATTATGTTAATAAGTGCATTTACGGAGAAAGTATTTCATATGACGCTTCGAAACTTGCACTATTTCTCAACAGCATTAGTCTACGCCATCTGTGAAAACATGGAGGTAATATCCCCAATAATTATGAAAATATGTTGGTAATTGTTTCCGGTGACAATGTAATTAAAAGCTTCAAAATCAAAGAATTGCAAAAATCCGACTCGAATGGGATAAAAAACCATCAAAAATGTATATACCATTTCAGATTAGCATTATGTTAATAAGTGCATTTACGGAGAAAGTATTTCATATGACGCTTCGAAACTTGCCTTGTTCTTCAACAGCATTACTCTACGCCGTCTGTGAAAACATGGAGGTAATATCCTTAATAAGTATGATAATATGTTGGTACTTGTTTCCGGTGACAATGTAATTAAAAGCTTCAAATGTCAGATAAGCATTATGATAATAAGTGCATTTACGGAGAAAATATTTCATATGACGCTTCAAAACTTGCACTGTTCCTCAAAAGCATTACTCTACGCCTTTTGTGAAAACATGGAGGTAATATCCCTAATAAGTATGATAATATGTTGGTATTTGTTTCCGGTGACAATGTAATTAAAAGCTTCAAATTTCAGATAAGAATTATGTTAATAAGTGCATTTACGGAGAAAGTATTTCATATGACGCTTCGAAACTTGCACTGTTCTTCAACAGCATTACTCTACGCCTTCTGTGAAAACATGGAGGTAATATCCCTAATAAGTATGATAATATGTTGGTATTTGTTTCCGGCGACAATGTAATTAAAAGCTTCAAATTTCAGATAAGCATTATGTTAATAAGTGCATTTACGGAGAAAATATTTCATATGACGCTTCGAAACTTGCACTGTTCTTCAACAGCATTACTCTACGCCTTCTGTGAAAACATGGAGGTAATATCCCTAATAAGTATGATAATATGTTGGTATTTGTTTCCGGTGACAATGTAATTAAAAGCTTCAAATTTCAGATAAGCATTATGTTAATAAGTGCATTTACGGAGAAAGTATTTCATATGACGCTTCGAAACTTGCACTGTTCTTCAACAGAATTACTCTACGCCTTTTGTGAAAACATGGAGGAAATATCTCTAATAAGTATGAAAATATGTTGGTATTTGTTTCCGGTGACAATGTAATTAAAAGCTTCAAAATCAAAATATTGCAAAACTTCGACTCCAATGGGAAAAAAAACATCTAAAAATGTGTATACCATTGAGTTTGATGCATAAGAACAGAAAAATAAGCGAGAAAAGAAATATATTTTTACTTACATTAACAAAAGAGTGTACGAGGCAAAAATTTCAGATTAGCATTATATTAATAAGTGCATTTACGGAGAAGGTATTACATATAATGCGTCGAAACTTGCATAGTTCCTCAACAGCATTACTCTACGACTTGTGTGAAAACATGGAGGTAATATCCCCAATAATTATGAAATATGATGGTAATTGTTTCCGGTTACAATGCAGTTAAAAGCTTCAAATCAAAAAATTTCAAATATCCAATCCGAATGGGAAAAAAAACATCAAAAAATGTGTATTCCATTGAGTTTGATGCATAAGAACAGATAAATAAGCGAGAGAAGAAATATATTTTTACTTATATTAACAAAAGAGTGTACGAGGCAAAAATTTCAGATTAGCATTATGTTAATAAGTGCATTTTCGGAGAAGGTATTACATATAATGCGTCGAAACTTGCACTGTTCCTCAACAGCATTACTCTACGACTTCTGTGAAAACATGGAGGTAATATCCCCAATAATTATGAAATATGTTGGTAATTGTTTCCGGTTACAATGCAGTTAAAAGCTTCAAATCAAAAATTTTCAAACATTCAATCCAAATGGGATAAAAAACCATCAAAAACTGTGTATGCCATTGAGTTTGATGCAAAGAAACAGAAAATTTTGCGAGAGAAGAAATATTTTTACTTACATTAACAAAAGAGTGTACGAGGATAAAATTTCAGATTAGCATTATGTTAATAAGTGCATTTACGGAGAAAGTATTTAATATGACACTTAGAAACTTGCACTGTACTTCAACAGCATTACTCTACGCCATTTGTGAAAACATGGAGATAATATCCCTAATAAGTATGAAAATATGTTGGTATTTGTTTCCGGTGACAATGTAATTAAAAGCTTCAAAATCAAAAAATTGAAAAACGCCGACTCCAATGGGAAAAAAAACATCAAAAAATGTATATACCATTGAGTTTGATGCAAAGGAACAGGAAATTCTGCCAGAGAAGAAATTTTTTTACTTACATTAGCAAAAGAGTGTACGAGGCAAAAATTTCAGATTAGCATTATGTTAATAAGTGCATTTATGGAAAAAGTATTTCATATAACGCGTCAATACTAGCACTGAACCTCAAAAGCAATATTCTACGCCTTCTCTGAACATTTGAAGGTGATATCCGCATAACTGTCGAAGGTATAAGTGTAAATGTCTATGGTGACTAAATTAGAAAAAGGCTTTTAAATGAAAGAAATGGTATCCATGGATACTTGAGATTGAACGGAGGATGGCGAAGGGAAATAATTTTTTGGATAGGCATGGAGGTAATATCCGCATAACTATCGAAGATATGGGTGTAAATGCCTACGGTGACTAAATTAGAAAAAGGCTTTTAAATGAAAGAAATGGTATCCATGGTTACTTGAGATTGAACAGAGGATGTCGAAGGGAACTTATTTTTTGGATAGGCATAACTGGAATAAGTGCTGTTACGGACTAAGTACTCAAGGTTTAGTCGTGTAATTTGATGTGCAGGAACAAGGTATATTTCTTAACCTACCCTGAAAGAATGGCGGTTATATCTGCATAAGATTCGAAAATATGTTGGTAATTGTTTCCGGTGACAATGTAATTAAAAGCTTCAAAATCAAAAAATTGCAAACATCCGACTCGAATGGGATAAAAAATCATCAAAAAAATTTGTTTACCATTAAGTTTGATGCAAAGGAACAGAAAATTCAATGAGAGAAGAAATATTTTTACTTACATTAACAAAAGAGTGTACGAGGCTAAAATTTCAGATAAGCATTATGGTAATAAGTGCATTTACGGAGAAAGTATTTCATATGACGCTTCGAAACTTGCACTGTTCCTCAAGAGCATTACTCTACGCCTCTGTGAAAACATGGAGGTAATATACCCGAAAATTCCGAAAATATGTTGGTAATTGTTTCCGGTGACAATGTAATTAAAAGCTTCAAAATCAAAAAATTGCAAAAATACGACTAGAATGGGATAAAAAATCATCAAAAAAATTTGTTTACCATTATGTTTGATGCAAAGGAACAGAAAATTCTGCGAGAGAAGAAATATTTTTACTTACATTAACAAAAGAGTGTACGAGGCTAAAATTTCAGATTAGCATTATGTTAATAAGTGCATTTACGGAGAAAGTATTTCATATGACGCTTCGAAACTTGCACTGTTCTTCAACAGCATTACTCTACGCCTTTTGTGAAAACATGAAGGTAATATCCCTAATAATTATGAAAATATGTTGGTATTTGTTTCCGGTGACAATGTAATTAAAAGCTTCAAAATAAAAAACTTGAAAAACTCCGACTCCAATGGGAAAAAAAACATCAAAAAATGTGTATACCATAGAGTTTGATGCATAAGAACAGAAAAATAAGCGAGAGAAGAAATATATTTTTACTTACATTAACAAAAGAGTGTAGGAGGCAAAAATTTCAGATTAGCATTATATTAATAAGTGCATTTACGGAGAAGGTATTACATATAACGCGTCGAAACTTGCACTGTTCCTCAACAGTATTACCCTACGACTTCTGTGAAAACATGGAGGTAATATCCCCAATAATAATGAAATATGTTGGTAATTGTTTCCGGTTACAATGCAGTTAAAAGCTTCAAATCAAAAAATTTCAAATATCCAATCCGAATGGGATAAAAAACCATCAAAAACTGTGTATGCCATTGAGTTTGATGCAAAGAAACAGAAAATTTTGCGAGTGAAGAAATATTTTTACTTACATTAACAAAAGAGTGTACGAGGCTAAAATTTCAGATTAGCATTATGTTAATAAGTGCATTTACGGAGAACGTATTTCATATGACGCTTCGAAACCTGCACTGTTCTTCAACAGCATTACTCTACGCCTTTTGTGAAAACATGGAGGTAATATCCCTAATAAGTATGAAAATATGTTGGTATTTGTTTCCGGTGACAATGTAATTAAAAGCTTCAAAATAAAAAAATTGAAAAACTCCGACTCCAATGGGAAAAAAAACATCTAAAAATGTGTATATCATTGAGTTTGATGCATAAGAACAGAAAAATAAGCGAGAGAAGAAATATATTTTTACTTACATTAACAAAAGAGTGTACGAGGCAAAAATTTCAGATTAGCATTATGTTAATAAGTGCATTTACGGAGAAGATATTACATATAATGCGTCGAAACTTGCACTGTTCCTCAACAGCATTACTCTACGACATCTGTGAAAACATGGAGGTGATATCCCCAATAATTATGAAATATGTTGGTAATTGTTTCCGGTTACAATGCAGTTAAAAGCTTCAAATCAAAAAATTTAAAATATCCAATCCGAATGGGATAAAAAACCATCAAAAACTGTGTATGCCATTGAGTTTGATGCAAAGGAACAGAAAATTCTGCGAGAGAAGAAATATTTTTACTTACATTAACAAAAGAGTGTACGGGGCTAAAATTTCAGATTAGCATTATGTTAATAAGTGCATTTACGGAGAAAGTATTTCTAATGACGATTCGAAACTTGCACTGTTCCTCATGAGCATTTCTCTACGACTTCTTTGAAAACATGGAGGTAATATCCCCGAAAATTCCGAAAATATGTTGGTAATTGTTTCCGGTGACAATGTAATTAAAAGCTTCAAAATCAAAAAATTGCAAAAATCCGACTCGAATGGGATAAAAAATCATCAAATAAATTTGTTTACAATTATGTTTGATGCAAAGGAACAGAAAATTCTGCGAGAGAAGAAATATTTTTACTTACATTAACAAAAGAGTGTACGAGGCTAAAATTTTAGATAAGCATTATGTTAATAAGTGCATTTACGGAAAAAGTATTTCATATAATGCGTCGAAACTTGCATAGTTCCTCAACAGCATTACTCTACGACTTCTTGGAAAACATGGAGGTAATATCCCCAATAAATATGAAATATGTTGGTAATTGTTTCCGGTTACAATGCAGTTAAAAGCTTCAAATCAAAAAATTTCAAATATCCAATCCGAATGGGAAAAAAAACATCAAAAAATGTGTATTCCATTGAGTTTGATGCATAAGAACAGATAAATAAGCGAGAGAAGAAATATTTTTTTACTTACATTAACAAAAGAGTGTACGAGGCAAAAATTTCAGATTAGCATTATGTTAATAAGTGCATTTACGGAGAAGGTATTACATATAATGCGTCGAAACTTGCACTGTTCCTCAACAGCATTACTCTACGACTTCTGTGAAAACATGGAGGTAATATCCCCAATAATTATGAAATATGTTGGTAATTGTTTCCGGTTACAATGCAGTTAAAAGCTTCAAATCAAAAATTTTCAAATATTCAATCCAAATGGGATAAAACACCATCAAAAACTGTGTATGCCATTGAGTTTGATGCAAAGAAACAGAAAATTTTGCGAGAGAAGAAATATTTTTACTTATATTAACAAAAGAGTGTACGAGGATAAAATTTCAGATTAGCATTATGTTATTAAGTGCATTTACGGAGAAAGTATTTCATATGACGCTTAGAAACTTGCACTGTACTTCAACAGCATTACTCTACGCCTTTTGTGAAAACATGGAGATAATATCCCTAATAAGTATGAAAATATGTTGGTATTTGTTTCCGGTGACAATGTAATTAAAAGCTTCAAAATCAAAAAATTGAAAAACTCCGACTCCAATGGGAAAAAAAACATCAAAAAATGTATATACCATTGAGTTTGATGCAAAGGAACAGGAAATTCTGCCAGAGAAGAAATTTTTTTCACTTACATTAGCAAAAGAGTGTACGAGGCAAAAATTTCAGATTAGCATTATGTTAATAAGTGCATTTATGGAAAAAGTATTTCATATAACGCGTCAATACTAGCACTGAACCTCAAAAGCAATATTCTACGCCTTCTCTGAACATTTGAAGGTGATATCCGCATAACTGTCGAAGGTATAAGTGTAAATGTCTATGGTGACTAAATTAGAAAAAGGCTTTTAAATGAAAGAAATGGTATCCATGGATACTTGAGATTGAACGGAGGATGGCGAAGGGAAATAATTTTTTGGATAGGCATGGAGGTAATATCCGCATAACTATCGAAGATATGGGTGTAAATGCCTACGGTGACTAAATTAGAAAAAGGCTTTTAAATGAAAGAAATGGTATCCATGGTTACTTGAGATTGAACAGAGGATGTCGAAGGGAACTTATTTTTTGGATAGGCATAACTGGAATAAGTGCTGTTACGGACTAAGTACTCAAGGTTTAGTCGTGTAATTTGATGTGCAGGAACAAGGTATATTTCTTAACCTACCCTGAAAGAATGGCGGTTATATCTGCATAAGATTCGAAAATATGTTGGTAATTGTTTCCGGTGACAATGTAATTAAAAGCTTCAAAATCAAAAAATTGCAAACATCCGACTCGAATGGGATAAAAAATCATCAAAAAAATTTGTTTACCATTAAGTTTGATGCAAAGGAACAGAAAATTCAATGAGAGAAGAAATATTTTTACTTACATTAACAAAAGAGTGTACGAGGCTAAAATTTCAGATAAGCATTATGGTAATAAGTGCATTTACGGAGAAAGTATTTCATATGACGCTTCGAAACTTGCACTGTTCCTCATGAGCATTAATCTACGCCTTCTGTGAAAACATGGAGGTAATATACCTGAAAATTCCGAAAATATGTTGGTAATTGTTACCGGTGACAATGTAATTAAAAGCTTCAAAATCAAAAAATTGCAAAAATCCGACTCCAATGGGATAAAAAATCATCAAAAAAATTTGTTTACCATTATGTTTGATGCAAAGGAACAGAAAATTCTGCGAGAGAAGAAATATTTTTTCTTACATTAACAAAAGAGTGTACGAGGCTAAAATTTCAGATTAGCATTATGTTAATAAGTGCATTTACGGAGAAGGTATTACATATAATGCGTCGAAACTTGCATAGTTCCTCAACAGCATTACTCTACGACTTCTGTGAAAACATGGAGGTAATATCCCCAATAATTATGAAATATGATGGTAATTGTTTCCGGTTACAATGCAGTTAAAAGCTTCAAATCAAAAAATTTCAAATATCCAATCCGAATGGGAAAAAAAACATCAAAAAATGTGTATTCCATTGAGTTTGATGCATAAGAACAGATAAATAAGCGAGAGAAGAAATATATTTTTACTTATATTAACAAAAGAGTGTACGAGGCAAAAATTTCAGATTAGCATTATGTTAATAAGTGCATTTTCGGAGAAGGTATTACATATAATGCGTCGAAACTTGCACTGTTCCTCAACAGCATTACTCTACGACTTCTGTGAAAACATGGAGGTAATATCCCCAATAATTATGAAATATGTTGGTAATTGTTTCCGGTTACAATGCAGTTAAAAGCTTCAAATCAAAAATTTTCAAACATTCAATCCAAATGGGATAAAAAACCATCAAAAACTGTGTATGCCATTGAGTTTGATGCAAAGAAACAGAAAATTTTGCGAGAGAAGAAATATTTTTACTTACATTAACAAAAGAGTGTACGAGGATAAAATTTCAGATTAGCATTATGTTAATAAGTGCATTTACGGAGAAAGTATTTAATATGACACTTAGAAACTTGCACTGTACTTCAACAGCATTACTCTACGCCATTTGTGAAAACATGGAGATAATATCCCTAATAAGTATGAAAATATGTTGGTATTTGTTTCCGGTGACAATGTAATTAAAAGCTTCAAAATCAAAAAATTGAAAAACGCCGACTCCAATGGGAAAAAAAACATCAAAAAATGTATATACCATTGAGTTTGATGCAAAGGAACAGGAAATTCTGCCAGAGAAGAAATTTTTTTACTTACATTAGCAAAAGAGTGTACGAGGCAAAAATTTCAGATTAGCATTATGTTAATAAGTGCATTTATGGAAAAAGTATTTCATATAACGCGTCAATACTAGCACTGAACCTCAAAAGCAATATTCTACGCCTTCTCTGAACATTTGAAGGTGATATCCGCATAACTGTCGAAGGTATAAGTGTAAATGTCTATGGTGACTAAATTAGAAAAAGGCTTTTAAATGAAAGAAATGGTATCCATGGATACTTGAGATTGAACGGAGGATGGCGAAGGGAAATAATTTTTTGGATAGGCATGGAGGTAATATCCGCATAACTATCGAAGATATGGGTGTAAATGCCTACGGTGACTAAATTAGAAAAAGGCTTTTAAATGAAAGAAATGGTATCCATGGTTACTTGAGATTGAACAGAGGATGTCGAAGGGAACTTATTTTTTGGATAGGCATAACTGGAATAAGTGCTGTTACGGACTAAGTACTCAAGGTTTAGTCGTGTAATTTGATGTGCAGGAACAAGGTATATTTCTTAACCTACCCTGAAAGAATGGCGGTTATATCTGCATAAGATTCGAAAATATGTTGGTAATTGTTTCCGGTGACAATGTAATTAAAAGCTTCAAAATCAAAAAATTGCAAACATCCGACTCGAATGGGATAAAAAATCATCAAAAAAATTTGTTTACCATTAAGTTTGATGCAAAGGAACAGAAAATTCAATGAGAGAAGAAATATTTTTACTTACATTAACAAAAGAGTGTACGAGGCTAAAATTTCAGATAAGCATTATGGTAATAAGTGCATTTACGGAGAAAGTATTTCATATGACGCTTCGAAACTTGCACTGTTCCTCAAGAGCATTACTCTACGCCTCTGTGAAAACATGGAGGTAATATACCCGAAAATTCCGAAAATATGTTGGTAATTGTTTCCGGTGACAATGTAATTAAAAGCTTCAAAATCAAAAAATTGCAAAAATACGACTAGAATGGGATAAAAAATCATCAAAAAAATTTGTTTACCATTATGTTTGATGCAAAGGAACAGAAAATTCTGCGAGAGAAGAAATATTTTTACTTACATTAACAAAAGAGTGTACGAGGCTAAAATTTCAGATTAGCATTATGTTAATAAGTGCATTTACGGAGAAAGTATTTCATATGACGCTTCGAAACTTGCACTGTTCTTCAACAGCATTACTCTACGCCTTTTGTGAAAACATGAAGGTAATATCCCTAATAATTATGAAAATATGTTGGTATTTGTTTCCGGTGACAATGTAATTAAAAGCTTCAAAATAAAAAACTTGAAAAACTCCGACTCCAATGGGAAAAAAAACATCAAAAAATGTGTATACCATAGAGTTTGATGCATAAGAACAGAAAAATAAGCGAGAGAAGAAATATATTTTTACTTACATTAACAAAAGAGTGTAGGAGGCAAAAATTTCAGATTAGCATTATATTAATAAGTGCATTTACGGAGAAGGTATTACATATAACGCGTCGAAACTTGCACTGTTCCTCAACAGTATTACCCTACGACTTCTGTGAAAACATGGAGGTAATATCCCCAATAATAATGAAATATGTTGGTAATTGTTTCCGGTTACAATGCAGTTAAAAGCTTCAAATCAAAAAATTTCAAATATCCAATCCGAATGGGATAAAAAACCATCAAAAACTGTGTATGCCATTGAGTTTGATGCAAAGAAACAGAAAATTTTGCGAGTGAAGAAATATTTTTACTTACATTAACAAAAGAGTGTACGAGGCTAAAATTTCAGATTAGCATTATGTTAATAAGTGCATTTACGGAGAACGTATTTCATATGACGCTTCGAAACCTGCACTGTTCTTCAACAGCATTACTCTACGCCTTTTGTGAAAACATGGAGGTAATATCCCTAATAAGTATGAAAATATGTTGGTATTTGTTTCCGGTGACAATGTAATTAAAAGCTTCAAAATAAAAAAATTGAAAAACTCCGACTCCAATGGGAAAAAAAACATCTAAAAATGTGTATATCATTGAGTTTGATGCATAAGAACAGAAAAATAAGCGAGAGAAGAAATATATTTTTACTTACATTAACAAAAGAGTGTACGAGGCAAAAATTTCAGATTAGCATTATGTTAATAAGTGCATTTACGGAGAAGATATTACATATAATGCGTCGAAACTTGCACTGTTCCTCAACAGCATTACTCTACGACATCTGTGAAAACATGGAGGTGATATCCCCAATAATTATGAAATATGTTGGTAATTGTTTCCGGTTACAATGCAGTTAAAAGCTTCAAATCAAAAAATTTAAAATATCCAATCCGAATGGGATAAAAAACCATCAAAAACTGTGTATGCCATTGAGTTTGATGCAAAGGAACAGAAAATTCTGCGGGAGAAGAAATATTTTTACTTACATTAACAAAAGAGTGTACGGGGCTAAAATTTCAGATTAGCATTATGTTAATAAGTGCATTTACGGAGAAAGTATTTCTAATGACGATTCGAAACTTGCACTGTTCCTCATGAGCATTTCTCTACGACTTCTTTGAAAACATGGAGGTAATATCCCCGAAAATTCCGAAAATATGTTGGTAATTGTTTCCGGTGACAATGTAATTAAAAGCTTCAAAATCAAAAAATTGCAAAAATCCGACTCGAATGGGATAAAAAATCATCAAATAAATTTGTTTACAATTATGTTTGATGCAAAGGAACAGAAAATTCTGCGAGAGAAGAAATATTTTTACTTACATTAACAAAAGAGTGTACGAGGCTAAAATTTTAGATAAGCATTATGTTAATAAGTGCATTTACGGAAAAAGTATTTCATATAATGCGTCGAAACTTGCATAGTTCCTCAACAGCATTACTCTACGACTTCTTGGAAAACATGGAGGTAATATCCCCAATAATTATGAAATATGTTGGTAATTGTTTCCGGTTACAATGCAGTTAAAAGCTTCAAATCAAAAAATTTCAAATATCCAATCCGAATGGGAAAAAAAACATCAAAAAATGTGTATTCCATTGAGTTTGATGCATAAGAACAGATAAATAAGCGAGAGAAGAAATATTTTTTTACTTACATTAACAAAAGAGTGTACGAGGCAAAAATTTCAGATTAGCATTATGTTAATAAGTGCATTTACGGAGAAGGTATTACATATAATGCGTCGAAACTTGCACTGTTCCTCAACAGCATTACTCTACGACTTCTGTGAAAACATGGAGGTAATATCCCCAATAATTATGAAATATGTTGGTAATTGTTTCCGGTTACAATGCAGTTAAAAGCTTCAAATCAAAAATTTTCAAATATTCAATCCAAATGGGATAAAACACCATCAAAAACTGTGTATGCCATTGAGTTTGATGCAAAGAAACAGAAAATTTTGCGAGAGAAGAAATATTTTTACTTACATTAACAAAAGAGTGTACGAGGATAAAATTTCAGATTAGCATTATGTTATTAAGTGCATTTACGGAGAAAGTATTTCATATGACGCTTAGAAACTTGCACTGTACTTCAACAGCATTACTCTACGCCTTTTGTGAAAACATGGAGATAATATCCCTAATAAGTATGAAAATATGTTGGTATTTGTTTCCGGTGACAATGTAATTAAAAGCTTCAAAATCAAAAAATTGAAAAACTCCGACTCCAATGGGAAAAAAAACATCAAAAAATGTATATACCATTGAGTTTGATGCAAAGGAACAGGAAATTCTGCCAGAGAAGAAATTTTTTTCACTTACATTAGCAAAAGAGTGTACGAGGCAAAAATTTCAGATTAGCATTATGTTAATAAGTGCATTTATGGAAAAAGTATTTCATATAACGCGTCAATACTAGCACTGAACCTCAAAAGCAATATTCTACGCCTTCTCTGAACATTTGAAGGTGATATCCGCATAACTGTCGAAGGTATAAGTGTAAATGTCTATGGTGACTAAATTAGAAAAAGGCTTTTAAATGAAAGAAATGGTATCCATGGATACTTGAGATTGAACGGAGGATGGCGAAGGGAAATAATTTTTTGGATAGGCATGGAGGTAATATCCGCATAACTATCGAAGATATGGGTGTAAATGCCTACGGTGACTAAATTAGAAAAAGGCTTTTAAATGAAAGAAATGGTATCCATGGTTACTTGAGATTGAACAGAGGATGTCGAAGGGAACTTATTTTTTGGATAGGCATAACTGGAATAAGTGCTGTTACGGACTAAGTACTCAATGTTTAGTCGTGTAATTTGATGTGCAGGAACAAGGTATATTTCTTAACCTACCCTGAAAGAATGGCGGTTATATCTGCATAAGATTCGAAAATATGTTGGTAATTGTTTCCGGTGACAATGTAATTAAAAGCTTCAAAATCAAAAAATTGCAAACATCCGACTCGAATGGGATAAAAAATCATCAAAAAAATTTGTTTACCATTAAGTTTGATGCAAAGGAACAGAAAATTCAATGAGAGAAGAAATATTTTTACTTACATTAACAAAAGAGTGTACGAGGCTAAAATTTCAGATAAGCATTATGGTAATAAGTGCATTTACGGAGAAAGTATTTCATATGACGCTTCGAAACTTGCACTGTTCCTCATGAGCATTAATCTACGCCTTCTGTGAAAACATGGAGGTAATATACCTGAAAATTCCGAAAATATGTTGGTAATTGTTACCGGTGACAATGTAATTAAAAGCTTCAAAATCAAAAAATTGCAAAAATCCGACTCCAATGGGATAAAAAATCATCAAAAAAATTTGTTTACCATTATGTTTGATGCAAAGGAACAGAAAATTCTGCGAGAGAAGAAATATTTTTTCTTACATTAACAAAAGAGTGTACGAGGCTAAAATTTCAGATTAGCATTATGTTAATAAGTGCATTTACGGAGAAAGTATTTCATATGACGCTTCGAAACTTGCACTGTTCTTCAACAGCATTACTCTACGCCTTTTGTGAAAACATGAAGGTAATATCCCTAATAATTATGAAAATATGTTGGTATTTGTTTCCGGTGACAATGTAATTAAAAGCTTCAAAATAAAAAACTTGAAAAACTCCGACTCCAATGGGAAAAAAAACATCAAAAAATGTGTATACCATTGAGTTTGATGCATAAGAACAGAAAAATAAGCGAGAAAAGAAATATATTTTTACTTACATTAACAAAAGAGTGTACGAGGCAAAAATTTCAGATTAGCATTATGTTAATAAGTGCATTTACGGAGAAGGTATTACATATAATGCGTCGAAACTTGCACTGTTCCTCAACAGTATTACTCTACGACTTCTGTGAAAACATGGAGGTAATATCCCCAATAATTATGAAATATGTTGGTAATGGTTTCCGGTTACAATGCAGTTAAAAGCTTCAAATTAAAAAATTTCAAATATCCAATCCGAATGGGATAAAAAACCATCAAAAACTGTGTATGCCATTGAGTTTGATGCAAAGAAACAGAAAATTTTGCGAGTGAAGAAATATTTTTACTTACATTAACAAAAGAGTGTACGAGGCTAAAATTTCAGATTAGCATTATGTTAATAAGTGCATTTACGGAGAACGTATTTCATATGACGCTTCGAAACCTGCACTGTTCTTCAACAGCATTACTCTACGCCTTTTGTGAAAACATGGAGGTAATATCCCTAATAAGTATGAAAATATGTTGGTATTTGTTTCCGGTGATTATGTAATTAAAAGCTTCAAAATCAAAAAATTGAAAAACTCCGACTCCAATGGGAAAAAAAACACCTAAAAATGTGTATACCATTGAGTTTGATGCATAAGAACAGAAAAATAAGCGAGAGAAGAAATATATTTTTACTTACATTAACAAAAGAGTGTACGAGGCAAAAATTTCAGATTAGCATTATGTTAATAAGTGCATTTACGGAGAAGATATTACATATAATGCGTCGAAACTTGCACTGTTCCTCAACAGCATTACTCTACGAATTCTGTGAAAACATGGAGGTGATATCCCCAATAATTATGAAATATGTTGGTAATTGTTTCCGGTTACAGTGCAGTTAAAAGCTACAAATCAAAAAATTTAAAATATCCAATCCGAATGGGATAAAAAACCATCAAAAACTGTGTATACCATTGAGTTTGATGCAAAGGAACAGAAAATTCTGCGAGAGAAGAAATATTTTTACTTACATTAACAAAAGAGTGTACGGGGCTAAAATTTCAGATTAGCATTATGTTAATAAGTGCATTTACGGAGAAAGTATTTCTAATGACGATTCGAAACTTGCACTGTTCCTCATGAGCATTTCTCTATGACTTGTTTGAAAACATGGAGGTAATATCCCCGAAAATTCCGAAAATATGTTGGTAATTGTTTCCGGTGACAATGTAATTAAAAGCTTCAAAATCAAAAAATATTCTACGCCTTCTCTGAACATTTGAAGGTGATATCCGCATAACTGTCGAAGGTATAAGTGTAAATGTCTATGGTGACTAAATTAGAAAAAGGCTTTTAAATGAAAGAAATGGTATCCATGGATACTTGAGATTGAACGGAGGATGGCGAAGGGAACTAATTTTTTGGATAGGCATGGAGGTAATATCCGCATAACTATCGAAGATATGGGTGTAAATGCCTGCGGTGACTTAATTAGAAAAAGGCTTTTAAAAGAAAGAAATGGAATCCATGGTTACTTGATATTGAACAGAGGATGTCGAAGGGAACTTATTTTTTGGATAGGCATAACTGGAATAAGTGCTGTTACAGACTAAGTACTCAAGGTTTAGTCGTGTAATTTCATGTGCAGGAACAAGGTATATTTCTAAACCTACCCTGAAAGAATGGCGGTTATATCTGCATAAGATTCGAAAATATGTTGGTAATTGTTTCCGGTGACAATGTAATTAAAAGCTTCAAAATCAAAAAATTGCAAAAATCCGACTCGAATGGGATAAAAAATCATCAAAAAAATTTGTTTACCATTAAGTTTGATGCAAAGAAACAGATAATTCTGCGAGAGAAGAAATATTTTTACTTACATTAACAAAAGAGTGTACGAGGCTAAAATTTCAGATTAGCATTATGTTAATAAGTGCATTTACGGAGAAAGTATTTCTAATGACGCTTCGAAACTTGCACTGCTTCTCAAAAGCATTAGTCTACGCCATCTGTGAAAACATGGAGGTAATATCCCGGAAACTTTTGAAAATATGTTGGTAATTGTTTGCGGTGACAATGTAATTAAAAGCTTCAAAATCAAAAAATTGCAAAAATCCGACTCGAATGGGATAAAAAACCATCAAAAACTGTTTATACCATTTACTTTGATGCAAAGGAACGGAAAATACTGCATGAGAAGAAATATTTTTACTTACATTAGCAAAAGAGTGTACGAGGCAAAAATTTCAGATTAGCATTATGTTAATAAGTGCATTTATGGAAAAAGTATTTCATATAACGCGTCGATACTTGCACTGAACCTCAAAAGCAATATTCTACGACTTCTCTGAACATTTGAAGGTGATATTCGCATAACTGTCGAAGATATGGGTGTAAATGTCTATGGTGACTAAATTAGAAAAAGGCTTTTAAATGAAAGAAATGGTATCCATGGATACTTGAGATTGAACGTAGGATGGCGAAGGGAACTAATTTTTTGGATAGGCATGGAGGTAATATCCGCATAACTATCGAAGATATGGGTGTAAATGTCTGCGGTGACTTAATTAGAAAAAGGCTTTTAAAAGAAAGAAATGGTATCCATGGTTACTTGAGATTGAACAGATGATGTCGAAGGGAATTTATTTTTTGGATAGGCATAACTGGAATAAGTGCTGTTACGGACTAAGTACTCAAGGTTTAGTCGTGTAATTTGATGTGCAGGAACAAGGTATATTTCTCACCTACCCTGAAAGAATGGCGGTTATATCTGGATAAGATTCGAAAATACGTTGGTATTTGTTTCCGGTGACAATGTAATTAAAAGCTTCAAAATCAAAAAATTGCAAAAATCCGACTAGAATGGGATAAAAAATCATCAAAAAAATTTGTTTACCATTAACTTTGATGCAAAGGAACAGAAAATTCTGCGAGAGAAGAAATATTTTTACTTACATTAACAAAAGAGTTTACGAGTCTAAAATTTCAGATAAGCATTATGTTAATAAGTGCATTTACGGAAAAAGTATTTTATATGACGCTTCGAAACTTGCGCTGTTCTTCAACAGCATTACTCTACGCCTTTTGTGAAAACATGAAAGTAATATCCCTAATAAGTATGAAAATATGTTGGTATTTGTTTCCGGTGACAATGTAATTAAAAGTTTCAAAATCAAAAAATTGAAAAACTCCGACTCCAATGGGAAAAAAAACATCAAAAAATGTGTATTCCATTGGGTTTGATGCATAAGAACAGATAAATAAGCGAGAGAAGAAATATATTTTTACTTACATTAACAAAAGAGTGTACGAGGCAAAAATTTCAGATTAGCATTATGTTAATAAGTGCATTTACGGAGAAGGTATTACATATAATGCGTCGAAACTTGCACTGTTCCTCAACAGCATTACTCTACGACTTCTGTGAAAACATGGAGGTAATATCCCAAATAATTATGAAATATGTTGGTAATTGTTTCCGGTTACAATGCAGTTAAAAGCTTCAAATCAAAAATTTTCAAATATCCAATCCCAATGGGATAAAAACCATCAAAAACTGTGTATGCCATTGAGTTTGATGCAAAGAAACAGAAAATTTTGCGAGAGAAGAAATATTTTTACTTACATTAACAAAAGAGTGTACGAGGATAAAATTTCAGATTAGCATTATGTTAATAAGTGCATTTACGGAGAAAGTATTTCATATGACGCTTCGAAACTTGCACTGTTCTTCAACAGCATTACTCTACGCCTTTTGTGAAAACATGAAGGTAATATCCCTAATAATTATGAAAATATGTTGGTATTTGTTTCCGGTGACAATGTAATTAAAAGCTTCAAAATAAAAAACTTGAAAAACTCCGACTCCAATGGGAAAAAAAACATCAAAAAATGTGTATACCATTGAGTTTGATGCATAAGAACAGAAAAATAAGCGAGAAAAGAAATATATTTTTACTTACATTAACAAAAGAGTGTACGAGGCAAAAATTTCAGATTAGCATTATGTTAATAAGTGCATTTACGGAGAAGGTATTACATATAATGCGTCGAAACTTGCACTGTTCCTCAACAGTATTACTCTACGACTTCTGTGAAAACATGGAGGTAATATCCCCAATAATAATGAAATATGTTGGTAATTGTTTCCGGTTACAATGCAGTTAAAAGCTTCAAATCAAAAAATTTCAAATATCCAATCCGAATGGGATAAAAAACCATCAAAAACTGTGTATGCCATTGAGTTTGATGCAAAGAAACAGAAAATTTTGCGAGTGAAGAAATATTTTTACTTACATTAACAAAAGAGTGTACGAGGCTAAAATTTCAGATTAGCATTATGTTAATAAGTGCATTTACGGAGAACGTATTTCATATGACGCTTCGAAACCTGCACTGTTCTTCAACAGCATTACTCTACGCCTTTTGTGAAAACATGGAGGTAATATCCCTAATAAGTATGAAAATATGTTGGTATTTGTTTCCGGTGACAATGTAATTAAAAGCTTCAAAATAAAAAAATTGAAAAACTCCGACTCCAATGGGAAAAAAACATCTAAAAATGTGTATATCATTGAGTTTGATGCATAAGAACAGAAAAATAAGCGAGAGAAGAAATATATTTTTACTTACATTAACAAAAGAGTGTACGAGGCAAAAATTTCAGATTAGCATTATGTTAATAAGTGCATTTACGGAGAAGATATTACATATAATGCGTCGAAACTTGCACTGTTCCTCAACAGCATTACTCTACGACATCTGTGAAAACATGGAGGTGATATCCCCAATAATTATGAAATATGTTGGTAATTGTTTCCGGTTACAATGCAGTTAAAAGCTTCAAATCAAAAAATTTAAAATATCCAATCCGAATGGGATAAAAAACCATCAAAAACTGTGTATACCATTGAGTTTGATGCAAAGGAACAGAAAATTCTGCGAGAGAAGAAATATTTTTACTTACATTAACAAAAGAGTGTACGGGGCTAAAATTTCAGATTAGCATTATGTTAATAAGTGCATTTACGGAGAAAGTATTTCTAATGACGATTCGAAACTTGCACTGTTCCTCATGAGCATTTCTCTACGACTTCTTTGAAAACATGGAGGTAATATCCCCGAAAATTCCGAAAATATGTTGGTAATTGTTTCCGGTGACAATGTAATTAAAAGCTTCAAAATCAAAAAATTGCAAAAATCCGACTCGAATGGGATAAAAAATCATCAAATAAATTTGTTTACAATTATGTTTGATGCAAAGGAACAGAAAATTCTGCGAGAGAAGAAATATTTTTACTTACATTAACAAAAGAGTGTACGAGGCTAAAATTTTAGATAAGCATTATGTTAATAAGTGCATTTACGGAAAAAGTATTTCATATAATGCGTCGAAACTTGCATAGTTCCTCAACAGCATTACTCTACGACTTCTGTGAAAACATGGAGGTAATATCCCCAATAATTATGAAATATGTTGGTAATTGTTTCCGGTTACAATGCAGTTAAAAGCTTCAAATCAAAAAATTTCAAATATCCAATCCGAATGGGAAAAAAAACATCAAAAAATGTGTATTCCATTGAGTTTGATGCATAAGAACAGATAAATAAGCGAGAGAAGAAATATATTTTTACTTACATTAACAAAAGAGTGTACGAGGCAAAAATTTCAGATTAGCATTATGTTAATAAGTGCATTTACGGAGAAGGTATTACATATAATGCGTCGAAACTTGCACTGTTCCTCAACAGCATTACTCTACGACTTCTGTGAAAACATGGAGGTAATATCCCCAATAATTATGAAATATGTTGGTAATTGTTTCCGGTTACAATGCAGTTAAAAGCTTCAAATCAAAAATTTTCAAATATTCAATCCAAATGGGATAAAAAACCATCAAAAACTGTGTATGCCATTGAGTTTGATGCAAAGAAACAGAAAATTTTGCGAGAGAAGAAATATTTTTACTTACATTAACAAAAGAGTGTACGAGGATAAAATTTCAGATTAGCACTATGTTATTAAGTGCATTTACGGAGAAAGTATTTCATATGACGCTTAGAAACTTGCACTGTACTTCAACAGCATTACTCTACGCCTTTTGTGAAAACATGGAGATAATATCCCTAATAAGTATGAAAATATGTTGGTATTTGTTTCCGGTGACAATGTAATTAAAAGCTTCAAAATCAAAAAATTGAAAAACTCCGACTCCAATGGGAAAAAAAACATCAAAAAATGTATATACCATTGAGTTTGATGCAAAGGAACAGGAAATTCTGCCAGAGAAGAAATTTTTTTCACTTACATTAGCAAAAGAGTGTACGAGGCAAAAATTTCAGATTAGCATTATGTTAATAAGTGCATTTATGGAAAAAGTATTTCATATAACGCGTCAATACTAGCACTGAACCTCAAAAGCAATATTCTACGCCTTCTCTGAACATTTGAAGGTGATATCCGCATAACTGTCGAAGGTATAAGTGTAAATGTCTATGGTGACTAAATTAGAAAAAGGCTTTTAAATGAAAGAAATGGTATCCATGGATACTTGAGATTGAACGGAGGATGGCGAAGGGAAATAATTTTTTGGATAGGCATGGAGGTAATATCCGCATAACTATCGAAGATATGGGTGTAAATGCCTACGATGACTAAATTAGAAAAAGGCTTTTAAATGAAAGAAATGGTATCCATGGATACTTGAGATTGAACGTAGGATGGCGAAGGGAACTAATTTTTTGGATAGGCATGGAGGTAATATCCGCATAACTATCGAACATATGGGTGTAAATGCCTGCGGTGACTTAATTAGAAAAAGGCTTTTAAAAGAAAGAAATGGTATCCATGGTTACTTGAGATTGAACAGATGATGTCGAAGGGAACTTATTTTTTGGAAAGGCATAACTGGAATAAGTGCTGTTACGGACTAAGTACTCAAGGTTTAGTCGTGTAATTTTATGTGCAGGAACAAGGTATATTTCTTAACCTACCCTGAAAGAATGGCGGTTATATCTGGATAAGATTCGAAAATATGTTGGTATTTGTTTCCGGTGACAATGTAATTAAAAGCTTCAAAATCAAAAAATCGCAAAAATCCGACTAGAATGGGATAAAAAATCATCAAAAAAATTTGTTTACCATTAACTTTGATGCAAAGGAACAGAAAATTCTGCGAGAGAAGAAATATTTTTACTTACATTAACAAAAGAGTTTACGAGGCTAAAATTTCAGATAAGCATTATGTTAATAAGTGCATTTACGGAAAACGTATTTCATATGACGCTTCGAAACTTGCACTGTTCTTCAACATAATTACTCTACGCCTTTTGTGAAAACATGGAGGTAATATCCCTAATAAGTATGAAAATATGATGGTATTTGTTTCCGGTGACAATGTAATTAAAAGCTTCAAAATAAAAAAATTGAAAAACTCCGACTCCAATGGGAAAAAAAACATCAAAAAATGTGTATTCCATTGAGTTTGATGCATAAGAACAGATAAATAAGCGAGAGAAGAAATATATTTTTACTTACATTAACAAAAGAGTGTACGAGGCAAAAATTTCAGATTAGCATTATGTTAATAAGTGCATTTACGGAGAAGGTATTACATATAATGCGTCGAAACCTGCACTGTTCCTCAACAGCATTACTCTACGACTTCTGTGAAAACATGGAGGTTATATCCCCAATAATTATGAAATATGTTGGTAATTGTTTCCGGTTACAATGCAGTTAAAAGCTTCAAATCAAAAAAATTCAAATATCCAATCCGAATGGGATAAAAAAAAATTAAAAAACTGTGTATGCCATTGAGTTTGATGCAAAGAAACAGAAAATTCTGCGAGAGAAGAAATATTTTTACTTACATTAAGAAAAGAGTGCACGAGGCTAAAATTTCAGATTAGCATTATGTTAATAAGTGCATTTACGGAGAAAGTATTTCATATGACGCTTCGAAACTTGCACTATTTCTCAACAGCATTAGTCTACGCCATCTGTGAAAACATGGAGGTAATATCCCCAATAATTATGAAAATATGTTGGTAATTGTTTCCGGTGACAATGTAATTAAAAGCTTCAAAATCAAAGAATTGCAAAAATCCGACTCGAATGGGATAAAAAACCATCAAAAATGTATATACCATTTCAGATTAGCATTATGTTAATAAGTGCATTTACGGAGAAAGTATTTCATATGACGCTTCGAAACTTGCCTTGTTCTTCAACAGCATTACTCTACGCCGTCTGTGAAAACATGGAGGTAATATCCTTAATAAGTATGATAATATGTTGGTACTTGTTTCCGGTGACAATGTAATTAAAAGCTTCAAATGTCAGATAAGCATTATGATAATAAGTGCATTTACGGAGAAAATATTTCATATGACGCTTCAAAACTTGCACTGTTCCTCAAAAGCATTACTCTACGCCTTTTGTGAAAACATGGAGGTAATATCCCTAATAAGTATGATAATATGTTGGTATTTGTTTCCGGTGACAATGTAATTAAAAGCTTCAAATTTCAGATAAGAATTATGTTAATAAGTGCATTTACGGAGAAAGTATTTCATATGACGCTTCGAAACTTGCACTGTTCTTCAACAGCATTACTCTACGCCTTCTGTGAAAACATGGAGGTAATATCCCTAATAAGTATGATAATATGTTGGTATTTGTTTCCGGCGACAATGTAATTAAAAGCTTCAAATTTCAGATAAGCATTATGTTAATAAGTGCATTTACGGAGAAAATATTTCATATGACGCTTCGAAACTTGCACTGTTCTTCAACAGAATTACTCTACGCCTTTTGTGAAAACATGGAGGAAATATCTCTAATAAGTATGAAAATATGTTGGTATTTGTTTCCGGTGACAATGTAATTAAAAGCTTCAAAATCAAAATATTGCAAAACTTCGACTCCAATGGGAAAAAAAACATCTAAAAATGTGTATACCATTGAGTTTGATGCATAAGAACAGAAAAATAAGCGAGAAAAGAAATATATTTTTACTTACATTAACAAAAGAGTGTACGAGGCAAAAATTTCAGATTAGCATTATATTAATAAGTGCATTTACGGAGAAGGTATTACATATAATGCGTCGAAACTTGCATAGTTCCTCAACAGCATTACTCTACGACTTGTGTGAAAACATGGAGGTAATATCCCCAATAATTATGAAATATGATGGTAATTGTTTCCGGTTACAATGCAGTTAAAAGCTTCAAATCAAAAAATTTCAAATATCCAATCCGAATGGGAAAAAAAACATCAAAAAATGTGTATTCCATTGAGTTTGATGCATAAGAACAGATAAATAAGCGAGAGAAGAAATATATTTTTACTTATATTAACAAAAGAGTGTACGAGGCAAAAATTTCAGATTAGCATTATGTTAATAAGTGCATTTTCGGAGAAGGTATTACATATAATGCGTCGAAACTTGCACTGTTCCTCAACAGCATTACTCTACGACTTCTGTGAAAACATGGAGGTAATATCCCCAATAATTATGAAATATGTTGGTAATTGTTTCCGGTTACAATGCAGTTAAAAGCTTCAAATCAAAAATTTTCAAACATTCAATCCAAATGGGATAAAAAACCATCAAAAACTGTGTATGCCATTGAGTTTGATGCAAAGAAACAGAAAATTTTGCGAGAGAAGAAATATTTTTACTTACATTAACAAAAGAGTGTACGAGGATAAAATTTCAGATTAGCATTATGTTAATAAGTGCATTTACGGAGAAAGTATTTAATATGACACTTAGAAACTTGCACTGTACTTCAACAGCATTACTCTACGCCATTTGTGAAAACATGGAGATAATATCCCTAATAAGTATGAAAATATGTTGGTATTTGTTTCCGGTGACAATGTAATTAAAAGCTTCAAAATCAAAAAATTGAAAAACGCCGACTCCAATGGGAAAAAAAACATCAAAAAATGTATATACCATTGAGTTTGATGCAAAGGAACAGGAAATTCTGCCAGAGAAGAAATTTTTTTACTTACATTAGCAAAAGAGTGTACGAGGCAAAAATTTCAGATTAGCATTATGTTAATAAGTGCATTTATGGAAAAAGTATTTCATATAACGCGTCAATACTAGCACTGAACCTCAAAAGCAATATTCTACGCCTTCTCTGAACATTTGAAGGTGATATCCGCATAACTGTCGAAGGTATAAGTGTAAATGTCTATGGTGACTAAATTAGAAAAAGGCTTTTAAATGAAAGAAATGGTATCCATGGATACTTGAGATTGAACGGAGGATGGCGAAGGGAAATAATTTTTTGGATAGGCATGGAGGTAATATCCGCATAACTATCGAAGATATGGGTGTAAATGCCTACGGTGACTAAATTAGAAAAAGGCTTTTAAATGAAAGAAATGGTATCCATGGTTACTTGAGATTGAACAGAGGATGTCGAAGGGAACTTATTTTTTGGATAGGCATAACTGGAATAAGTGCTGTTACGGACTAAGTACTCAAGGTTTAGTCGTGTAATTTGATGTGCAGGAACAAGGTATATTTCTTAACCTACCCTGAAAGAATGGCGGTTATATCTGCATAAGATTCGAAAATATGTTGGTAATTGTTTCCGGTGACAATGTAATTAAAAGCTTCAAAATCAAAAAATTGCAAACATCCGACTCGAATGGGATAAAAAATCATCAAAAAAATTTGTTTACCATTAAGTTTGATGCAAAGGAACAGAAAATTCAATGAGAGAAGAAATATTTTTACTTACATTAACAAAAGAGTGTACGAGGCTAAAATTTCAGATAAGCATTATGGTAATAAGTGCATTTACGGAGAAAGTATTTCATATGACGCTTCGAAACTTGCACTGTTCCTCAAGAGCATTACTCTACGCCTCTGTGAAAACATGGAGGTAATATACCCGAAAATTCCGAAAATATGTTGGTAATTGTTTCCGGTGACAATGTAATTAAAAGCTTCAAAATCAAAAAATTGCAAAAATACGACTAGAATGGGATAAAAAATCATCAAAAAAATTTGTTTACCATTATGTTTGATGCAAAGGAACAGAAAATTCTGCGAGAGAAGAAATATTTTTACTTACATTAACAAAAGAGTGTACGAGGCTAAAATTTCAGATTAGCATTATGTTAATAAGTGCATTTACGGAGAAAGTATTTCATATGACGCTTCGAAACTTGCACTGTTCTTCAACAGCATTACTCTACGCCTTTTGTGAAAACATGAAGGTAATATCCCTAATAATTATGAAAATATGTTGGTATTTGTTTCCGGTGACAATGTAATTAAAAGCTTCAAAATAAAAAACTTGAAAAACTCCGACTCCAATGGGAAAAAAAACATCAAAAAATGTGTATACCATAGAGTTTGATGCATAAGAACAGAAAAATAAGCGAGAGAAGAAATATATTTTTACTTACATTAACAAAAGAGTGTAGGAGGCAAAAATTTCAGATTAGCATTATATTAATAAGTGCATTTACGGAGAAGGTATTACATATAACGCGTCGAAACTTGCACTGTTCCTCAACAGTATTACCCTACGACTTCTGTGAAAACATGGAGGTAATATCCCCAATAATAATGAAATATGTTGGTAATTGTTTCCGGTTACAATGCAGTTAAAAGCTTCAAATCAAAAAATTTCAAATATCCAATCCGAATGGGATAAAAAACCATCAAAAACTGTGTATGCCATTGAGTTTGATGCAAAGAAACAGAAAATTTTGCGAGTGAAGAAATATTTTTACTTACATTAACAAAAGAGTGTACGAGGCTAAAATTTCAGATTAGCATTATGTTAATAAGTGCATTTACGGAGAACGTATTTCATATGACGCTTCGAAACCTGCACTGTTCTTCAACAGCATTACTCTACGCCTTTTGTGAAAACATGGAGGTAATATCCCTAATAAGTATGAAAATATGTTGGTATTTGTTTCCGGTGACAATGTAATTAAAAGCTTCAAAATAAAAAAATTGAAAAACTCCGACTCCAATGGGAAAAAAAACATCTAAAAATGTGTATATCATTGAGTTTGATGCATAAGAACAGAAAAATAAGCGAGAGAAGAAATATATTTTTACTTACATTAACAAAAGAGTGTACGAGGCAAAAATTTCAGATTAGCATTATGTTAATAAGTGCATTTACGGAGAAGATATTACATATAATGCGTCGAAACTTGCACTGTTCCTCAACAGCATTACTCTACGACATCTGTGAAAACATGGAGGTGATATCCCCAATAATTATGAAATATGTTGGTAATTGTTTCCGGTTACAATGCAGTTAAAAGCTTCAAATCAAAAAATTTAAAATATCCAATCCGAATGGGATAAAAAACCATCAAAAACTGTGTATGCCATTGAGTTTGATGCAAAGGAACAGAAAATTCTGCGAGAGAAGAAATATTTTTACTTACATTAACAAAAGAGTGTACGGGGCTAAAATTTCAGATTAGCATTATGTTAATAAGTGCATTTACGGAGAAAGTATTTCTAATGACGATTCGAAACTTGCACTGTTCCTCATGAGCATTTCTCTACGACTTCTTTGAAAACATGGAGGTAATATCCCCGAAAATTCCGAAAATATGTTGGTAATTGTTTCCGGTGACAATGTAATTAAAAGCTTCAAAATCAAAAAATTGCAAAAATCCGACTCGAATGGGATAAAAAATCATCAAATAAATTTGTTTACAATTATGTTTGATGCAAAGGAACAGAAAATTCTGCGAGAGAAGAAATATTTTTACTTACATTAACAAAAGAGTGTACGAGGCTAAAATTTTAGATAAGCATTATGTTAATAAGTGCATTTACGGAAAAAGTATTTCATATAATGCGTCGAAACTTGCATAGTTCCTCAACAGCATTACTCTACGACTTCTTGGAAAACATGGAGGTAATATCCCCAATAAATATGAAATATGTTGGTAATTGTTTCCGGTTACAATGCAGTTAAAAGCTTCAAATCAAAAAATTTCAAATATCCAATCCGAATGGGAAAAAAAACATCAAAAAATGTGTATTCCATTGAGTTTGATGCATAAGAACAGATAAATAAGCGAGAGAAGAAATATTTTTTTACTTACATTAACAAAAGAGTGTACGAGGCAAAAATTTCAGATTAGCATTATGTTAATAAGTGCATTTACGGAGAAGGTATTACATATAATGCGTCGAAACTTGCACTGTTCCTCAACAGCATTACTCTACGACTTCTGTGAAAACATGGAGGTAATATCCCCAATAATTATGAAATATGTTGGTAATTGTTTCCGGTTACAATGCAGTTAAAAGCTTCAAATCAAAAATTTTCAAATATTCAATCCAAATGGGATAAAACACCATCAAAAACTGTGTATGCCATTGAGTTTGATGCAAAGAAACAGAAAATTTTGCGAGAGAAGAAATATTTTTACTTATATTAACAAAAGAGTGTACGAGGATAAAATTTCAGATTAGCATTATGTTATTAAGTGCATTTACGGAGAAAGTATTTCATATGACGCTTAGAAACTTGCACTGTACTTCAACAGCATTACTCTACGCCTTTTGTGAAAACATGGAGATAATATCCCTAATAAGTATGAAAATATGTTGGTATTTGTTTCCGGTGACAATGTAATTAAAAGCTTCAAAATCAAAAAATTGAAAAACTCCGACTCCAATGGGAAAAAAAACATCAAAAAATGTATATACCATTGAGTTTGATGCAAAGGAACAGGAATTTCTGCCAGAGAAGAAATTTTTTTCACTTACATTAGCAAAAGAGTGTACGAGGCAAAAATTTCAGATTAGCATTATGTTAATAAGTGCATTTATGGAAAAAGTATTTCATATAACGCGTCAATACTAGCACTGAACCTCAAAAGCAATATTCTACGCCTTCTCTGAACATTTGAAGGTGATATCCGCATAACTGTCGAAGGTATAAGTGTAAATGTCTATGGTGACTAAATTAGAAAAAGGCTTTTAAATGAAAGAAATGGTATCCATGGATACTTGAGATTGAACGGAGGATGGCGAAGGGAAATAATTTTTTGGATAGGCATGGAGGTAATATCCGCATAACTATCGAAGATATGGGTGTAAATGCCTACGGTGACTAAATTAGAAAAAGGCTTTTAAATGAAAGAAATGGTATCCATGGTTACTTGAGATTGAACAGAGGATGTCGAAGGGAACTTATTTTTTGGATAGGCATAACTGGAATAAGTGCTGTTACGGACTAAGTACTCAAGGTTTAGTCGTGTAATTTGATGTGCAGGAACAAGGTATATTTCTTAACCTACCCTGAAAGAATGGCGGTTATATCTGCATAAGATTCGAAAATATGTTGGTAATTGTTTCCGGTGACAATGTAATTAAAAGCTTCAAAATCAAAAAATTGCAAACATCCGACTCGAATGGGATAAAAAATCATCAAAAAAATTTGTTTACCATTAAGTTTGATGCAAAGGAACAGAAAATTCAATGAGAGAAGAAATATTTTTACTTACATTAACAAAAGAGTGTACGAGGCTAAAATTTCAGATAAGCATTATGGTAATAAGTGCATTTACGGAGAAAGTATTTCATATGACGCTTCGAAACTTGCACTGTTCCTCATGAGCATTAATCTACGCCTTCTGTGAAAACATGGAGGTAATATACCTGAAAATTCCGAAAATATGTTGGTAATTGTTACCGGTGACAATGTAATTAAAAGCTTCAAAATCAAAAAATTGCAAAAATCCGACTCCAATGGGATAAAAAATCATCAAAAAAATTTGTTTACCATTATGTTTGATGCAAAGGAACAGAAAATTCTGCGAGAGAAGAAATATTTTTTCTTACATTAACAAAAGAGTGTACGAGGCTAAAATTTCAGATTAGCATTATGTTAATAAGTGCATTTACGGAGAAGGTATTACATATAATGCGTCGAAACTTGCATAGTTCCTCAACAGCATTACTCTACGACTTCTGTGAAAACATGGAGGTAATATCCCCAATAATTATGAAATATGATGGTAATTGTTTCCGGTTACAATGCAGTTAAAAGCTTCAAATCAAAAAATTTCAAATATCCAATCCGAATGGGAAAAAAAACATCAAAAAATGTGTATTCCATTGAGTTTGATGCATAAGAACAGATAAATAAGCGAGAGAAGAAATATATTTTTACTTATATTAACAAAAGAGTGTACGAGGCAAAAATTTCAGATTAGCATTATGTTAATAAGTGCATTTTCGGAGAAGGTATTACATATAATGCGTCGAAACTTGCACTGTTCCTCAACAGCATTACTCTACGACTTCTGTGAAAACATGGAGGTAATATCCCCAATAATTATGAAATATGTTGGTAATTGTTTCCGGTTACAATGCAGTTAAAAGCTTCAAATCAAAAATTTTCAAACATTCAATCCAAATGGGATAAAAAACCATCAAAAACTGTGTATGCCATTGAGTTTGATGCAAAGAAACAGAAAATTTTGCGAGAGAAGAAATATTTTTACTTACATTAACAAAAGAGTGTACGAGGATAAAATTTCAGATTAGCATTATGTTAATAAGTGCATTTACGGAGAAAGTATTTAATATGACACTTAGAAACTTGCACTGTACTTCAACAGCATTACTCTACGCCATTTGTGAAAACATGGAGATAATATCCCTAATAAGTATGAAAATATGTTGGTATTTGTTTCCGGTGACAATGTAATTAAAAGCTTCAAAATCAAAAAATTGAAAAACGCCGACTCCAATGGGAAAAAAAACATCAAAAAATGTATATACCATTGAGTTTGATGCAAAGGAACAGGAAATTCTGCCAGAGAAGAAATTTTTTTACTTACATTAGCAAAAGAGTGTACGAGGCAAAAATTTCAGATTAGCATTATGTTAATAAGTGCATTTATGGAAAAAGTATTTCATATAACGCGTCAATACTAGCACTGAACCTCAAAAGCAATATTCTACGCCTTCTCTGAACATTTGAAGGTGATATCCGCATAACTGTCGAAGGTATAAGTGTAAATGTCTATGGTGACTAAATTAGAAAAAGGCTTTTAAATGAAAGAAATGGTATCCATGGATACTTGAGATTGAACGGAGGATGGCGAAGGGAAATAATTTTTTGGATAGGCATGGAGGTAATATCCGCATAACTATCGAAGATATGGGTGTAAATGCCTACGGTGACTAAATTAGAAAAAGGCTTTTAAATGAAAGAAATGGTATCCATGGTTACTTGAGATTGAACAGAGGATGTCGAAGGGAACTTATTTTTTGGATAGGCATAACTGGAATAAGTGCTGTTACGGACTAAGTACTCAAGGTTTAGTCGTGTAATTTGATGTGCAGGAACAAGGTATATTTCTTAACCTACCCTGAAAGAATGGCGGTTATATCTGCATAAGATTCGAAAATATGTTGGTAATTGTTTCCGGTGACAATGTAATTAAAAGCTTCAAAATCAAAAAATTGCAAACATCCGACTCGAATGGGATAAAAAATCATCAAAAAAATTTGTTTACCATTAAGTTTGATGCAAAGGAACAGAAAATTCAATGAGAGAAGAAATATTTTTACTTACATTAACAAAAGAGTGTACGAGGCTAAAATTTCAGATAAGCATTATGGTAATAAGTGCATTTACGGAGAAAGTATTTCATATGACGCTTCGAAACTTGCACTGTTCCTCAAGAGCATTACTCTACGCCTCTGTGAAAACATGGAGGTAATATACCCGAAAATTCCGAAAATATGTTGGTAATTGTTTCCGGTGACAATGTAATTAAAAGCTTCAAAATCAAAAAATTGCAAAAATACGACTAGAATGGGATAAAAAATCATCAAAAAAATTTGTTTACCATTATGTTTGATGCAAAGGAACAGAAAATTCTGCGAGAGAAGAAATATTTTTACTTACATTAACAAAAGAGTGTACGAGGCTAAAATTTCAGATTAGCATTATGTTAATAAGTGCATTTACGGAGAAAGTATTTCATATGACGCTTCGAAACTTGCACTGTTCTTCAACAGCATTACTCTACGCCTTTTGTGAAAACATGAAGGTAATATCCCTAATAATTATGAAAATATGTTGGTATTTGTTTCCGGTGACAATGTAATTAAAAGCTTCAAAATAAAAAACTTGAAAAACTCCGACTCCAATGGGAAAAAAAACATCAAAAAATGAGTATACCATAGAGTTTGATGCATAAGAACAGAAAAATAAGCGAGAGAAGAAATATATTTTTACTTACATTAACAAAAGAGTGTAGGAGGCAAAAATTTCAGATTAGCATTATATTAATAAGTGCATTTACGGAGAAGGTATTACATATAACGCGTCGAAACTTGCACTGTTCCTCAACAGTATTACCCTACGACTTCTGTGAAAACATGGAGGTAATATCCCCAATAATAATGAAATATGTTGGTAATTGTTTCCGGTTACAATGCAGTTAAAAGCTTCAAATCAAAAAATTTCAAATATCCAATCCGAATG
This sequence comes from Pyrrhosoma nymphula, assembly GCA_963573305.1. Lineage (NCBI taxonomy): Eukaryota > Metazoa > Arthropoda > Insecta > Odonata > Coenagrionidae > Pyrrhosoma > Pyrrhosoma nymphula. Next base: position 280,893 of record OY754334.1, read on the forward strand.
GGATAAAAAACCATCAAAAACTGTGTATGCCATTGAGTTTGATGCAAAGAAACAGAAAATTTTGCGAGTGAAGAAATATTTTTACTTACATTAACAAAAGAGTGTACGAGGCTAAAATTTCAGATTAGCATTATGTTAATAAGTGCATTTACGGAGAACGTATTTCATATGACGCTTCGAAACCTGCACTGTTCTTCAACAGCATTACTCTACGCCTTTTGTGAAAACATGGAGGTAATATCCCTAATAAGTATGAAAATATGTTGGTATTTGTTTCCGGTGACAATGTAATTAAAAGCTTCAAAATAAAAAAATTGAAAAACTCCGACTCCAATGGGAAAAAAAACATCTAAAAATGTGTATATCATTGAGTTTGATGCATAAGAACAGAAAAATAAGCGAGAGAAGAAATATATTTTTACTTACATTAACAAAAGAGTGTACGAGGCAAAAATTTCAGATTAGCATTATGTTAATAAGTGCATTTACGGAGAAGATATTACATATAATGCGTCGAAACTTGCACTGTTCCTCAACAGCATTACTCTACGACATCTGTGAAAACATGGAGGTGATATCCCCAATAATTATGAAATATGTTGGTAATTGTTTCCGGTTACAATGCAGTTAAAAGCTTCAAATCAAAAAATTTAAAATATCCAATCCGAATGGGATAAAAAACCATCAAAAACTGTGTATGCCATTGAGTTTGATGCAAAGGAACAGAAAATTCTGCGGGAGAAGAAATATTTTTACTTACATTAACAAAAGAGTGTACGGGGCTAAAATTTCAGATTAGCATTATGTTAATAAGTGCATTTACGGAGAAAGTATTTCTAATGACGATTCGAAACTTGCACTGTTCCTCATGAGCATTTCTCTACGACTTCTTTGAAAACATGGAGGTAATATCCCCGAAAATTCCGAAAATATGTTGGTAATTGTTTCCGGTGACAATGTAATTAAAAGCTTCAAAATCAAAAAATTGCAAAAATCCGACTCGAATGGGATAAAAAATCATCAAATAAATTTGTTTACAATTATGTTTGATGCAAAGGAACAGAAAATTCTGCGAGAGAAGAAATATTTTTACATACATTAACAAAAGAGTGTACGAGGCTAAAATTTTAGATAAGCATTATGTTAATAAGTGCATTTACGGAAAAAGTATTTCATATAATGCGTCGAAACTTGCATAGTTCCTCAACAGCATTACTCTACGACTTCTTGGAAAACATGGAGGTAATATCCCCAATAATTATGAAATATGTTGGTAATTGTTTCCGGTTACAATGCAGTTAAAAGCTTCAAATCAAAAAATTTCAAATATCCAATCCGAATGGGAAAAAAAACATCAAAAAATGTGTATTCCATTGAGTTTGATGCATAAGAACAGATAAATAAGCGAGAGAAGAAATATTTTTTTACTTACATTAACAAAAGAGTGTACGAGGCAAAAATTTCAGATTAGCATTATGTTAATAAGTGCATTTACGGAGAAGGTATTACATATAATGCGTCGAAACTTGCACTGTTCCTCAACAGCATTACTCTACGACTTCTGTGAAAACATGGAGGTAATATCCCCAATAATTATGAAATATGTTGGTAATTGTTTCCGGTTACAATGCAGTTAAAAGCTTCAAATCAAAAATTTTCAAATATTCAATCCAAATGGGATAAAACACCATCAAAAACTGTGTATGCCATTGAGTTTGATGCAAAGAAACAGAAAATTTTGCGAGAGAAGAAATATTTTTACTTACATTAACAAAAGAGTGTACGAGGATAAAATTTCAGATTAGCATTATGTTATTAAGTGCATTTACGGAGAAAGTATTTCATATGACGCTTAGAAACTTGCACTGTACTTCAACAGCATTACTCTACGCCTTTTGTGAAAACATGGAGATAATATCCCTAATAAGTATGAAAATATGTTGGTATTTGTTTCCGGTGACAATGTAATTAAAAGCTTCAAAATCAAAAAATTGAAAAACTCCGACTCCAATGGGAAAAAAAACATCAAAAAATGTATATACCATTGAGTTTGATGCAAAGGAACAGGAAATTCTGCCAGAGAAGAAATTTTTTTCACTTACATTAGCAAAAGAGTGTACGAGGCAAAAATTTCAGATTAGCATTATGTTAATAAGTGCATTTATGGAAAAAGTATTTCATATAACGCGTCAATACTAGCACTGAACCTCAAAAGCAATATTCTACGCCTTCTCTGAACATTTGAAGGTGATATCCGCATAACTGTCGAAGGTATAAGTGTAAATGTCTATGGTGACTAAATTAGAAAAAGGCTTTTAAATGAAAGAAATGGTATCCATGGATACTTGAGATTGAACGGAGGATGGCGAAGGGAAATAATTTTTTGGATAGGCATGGAGGTAATATCCGCATAACTATCGAAGATATGGGTGTAAATGCCTACGGTGACTAAATTAGAAAAAGGCTTTTAAATGAAAGAAATGGTATCCATGGTTACTTGAGATTGAACAGAGGATGTCGAAGGGAACTTATTTTTTGGATAGGCATAACTGGAATAAGTGCTGTTACGGACTAAGTACTCAAGGTTTAGTCGTGTAATTTGATGTGCAGGAACAAGGTATATTTCTTAACCTACCCTGAAAGAATGGCGGTTATATCTGCATAAGATTCGAAAATATGTTGGTAATTGTTTCCGGTGACAATGTAATTAAAAGCTTCAAAATCAAAAAATTGCAAACATCCGACTCGAATGGGATAAAAAATCATCAAAAAAATTTGTTTACCATTAAGTTTGATGCAAAGGAACAGAAAATTCAATGAGAGAAGAAATATTTTTACTTACATTAACAAAAGAGTGTACGAGGCTAAAATTTCAGATAAGCATTATGGTAATAAGTGCATTTACGGAGAAAGTATTTCATATGACGCTTCGAAACTTGCACTGTTCCTCATGAGCATTAATCTACGCCTTCTGTGAAAACATGGAGGTAATATACCTGAAAATTCCGAAAATATGTTGGTAATTGTTACCGGTGACAATGTAATTAAAAGCTTCAAAATCAAAAAATTGCAAAAATCCGACTCCAATGGGATAAAAAATCATCAAAAAAATTTGTTTACCATTATGTTTGATGCAAAGGAACAGAAAATTCTGCGAGAGAAGAAATATTTTTTCTTACATTAACAAAAGAGTGTACGAGGCTAAAATTTCAGATTAGCATTATGTTAATAAGTGCATTTACGGAGAAGGTATTACATATAATGCGTCGAAACTTGCATAGTTCCTCAACAGCATTACTCTACGCCTTTTGTGAAAACATGGAGATAATATCCCTAATAAGTATGAAAATATGTTGGTATTTGTTTCCGGTGACAATGTAATTAAAAGCTTCAAAATCAAAAAATTGAAAAACTCCGACTCCAATGGGAAAAAAAACATCAAAAAATGTATATACCATTGAGTTTGATGCAAAGGAACAGGAATTTCTGCCAGAGAAGAAATTTTTTTCACTTACATTAGCAAAAGAGTGTACGAGGCAAAAATTTCAGATTAGCATTATGTTAATAAGTGCATTTATGGAAAAAGTATTTCATATAACGCGTCAATACTAGCACTGAACCTCAAAAGCAATATTCTACGCCTTCTCTGAACATTTGAAGGTGATATCCGCATAACTGTCGAAGGTATAAGTGTAAATGTCTATGGTGACTAAATTAGAAAAAGGCTTTTAAATGAAAGAAATGGTATCCATGGATACTTGAGATTGAACGGAGGATGGCGAAGGGAAATAATTTTTTGGATAGGCATGGAGGTAATATCCGCATAACTATCGAAGATATGGGTGTAAATGCCTACGGTGACTAAATTAGAAAAAGGCTTTTAAATGAAAGAAATGGTATCCATGGTTACTTGAGATTGAACAGAGGATGTCGAAGGGAACTTATTTTTTGGATAGGCATAACTGGAATAAGTGCTGTTACGGACTAAGTACTCAAGGTTTAGTCGTGTAATTTGATGTGCAGGAACAAGGTATATTTCTTAACCTACCCTGAAAGAATGGCGGTTATATCTGCATAAGATTCGAAAATATGTTGGTAATTGTTTCCGGTGACAATGTAATTAAAAGCTTCAAAATCAAAAAATTGCAAACATCCGACTCGAATGGGATAAAAAATCATCAAAAAAATTTGTTTACCATTAAGTTTGATGCAAAGGAACAGAAAATTCAATGAGAGAAGAAATATTTTTACTTACATTAACAAAAGAGTGTACGAGGCTAAAATTTCAGATAAGCATTATGGTAATAAGTGCATTTACGGAGAAAGTATTTCATATGACGCTTCGAAACTTGCACTGTTCCTCATGAGCATTAATCTACGCCTTCTGTGAAAACATGGAGGTAATATACCTGAAAATTCCGAAAATATGTTGGTAATTGTTACCGGTGACAATGTAATTAAAAGCTTCAAAATCAAAAAATTGCAAAAATCCGACTCCAATGGGATAAAAAATCATCAAAAAAATTTGTTTACCATTATGTTTGATGCAAAGGAACAGAAAATTCTGCGAGAGAAGAAATATTTTTTCTTACATTAACAAAAGAGTGTACGAGGCTAAAATTTCAGATTAGCATTATGTTAATAAGTGCATTTACGGAGAAGGTATTACATATAATGCGTCGAAACTTGCATAGTTCCTCAACAGCATTACTCTACGACTTCTGTGAAAACATGGAGGTAATATCCCCAATAATTATGAAATATGATGGTAATTGTTTCCGGTTACAATGCAGTTAAAAGCTTCAAATCAAAAAATTTCAAATATCCAATCCGAATGGGAAAAAAAACATCAAAAAATGTGTATTCCATTGAGTTTGATGCATAAGAACAGATAAATAAGCGAGAGAAGAAATATATTTTTACTTATATTAACAAAAGAGTGTACGAGGCAAAAATTTCAGATTAGCATTATGTTAATAAGTGCATTTTCGGAGAAGGTATTACATATAATGCGTCGAAACTTGCACTGTTCCTCAACAGCATTACTCTACGACTTCTGTGAAAACATGGAGGTAATATCCCCAATAATTATGAAATATGTTGGTAATTGTTTCCGGTTACAATGCAGTTAAAAGCTTCAAATCAAAAATTTTCAAACATTCAATCCAAATGGGATAAAAAACCATCAAAAACTGTGTATGCCATTGAGTTTGATGCAAAGAAACAGAAAATTTTGCGAGAGAAGAAATATTTTTACTTACATTAACAAAAGAGTGTACGAGGATAAAATTTCAGATTAGCATTATGTTAATAAGTGCATTTACGGAGAAAGTATTTAATATGACACTTAGAAACTTGCACTGTACTTCAACAGCATTACTCTACGCCATTTGTGAAAACATGGAGATAATATCCCTAATAAGTATGAAAATATGTTGGTATTTGTTTCCGGTGACAATGTAATTAAAAGCTTCAAAATCAAAAAATTGAAAAACGCCGACTCCAATGGGAAAAAAAACATCAAAAAATGTATATACCATTGAGTTTGATGCAAAGGAACAGGAAATTCTGCCAGAGAAGAAATTTTTTTACTTACATTAGCAAAAGAGTGTACGAGGCAAAAATTTCAGATTAGCATTATGTTAATAAGTGCATTTATGGAAAAAGTATTTCATATAACGCGTCAATACTAGCACTGAACCTCAAAAGCAATATTCTACGCCTTCTCTGAACATTTGAAGGTGATATCCGCATAACTGTCGAAGGTATAAGTGTAAATGTCTATGGTGACTAAATTAGAAAAAGGCTTTTAAATGAAAGAAATGGTATCCATGGATACTTGAGATTGAACGGAGGATGGCGAAGGGAAATAATTTTTTGGATAGGCATGGAGGTAATATCCGCATAACTATCGAAGATATGGGTGTAAATGCCTACGGTGACTAAATTAGAAAAAGGCTTTTAAATGAAAGAAATGGTATCCATGGTTACTTGAGATTGAACAGAGGATGTCGAAGGGAACTTATTTTTTGGATAGGCATAACTGGAATAAGTGCTGTTACGGACTAAGTACTCAAGGTTTAGTCGTGTAATTTGATGTGCAGGAACAAGGTATATTTCTTAACCTACCCTGAAAGAATGGCGGTTATATCTGCATAAGATTCGAAAATATGTTGGTAATTGTTTCCGGTGACAATGTAATTAAAAGCTTCAAAATCAAAAAATTGCAAACATCCGACTCGAATGGGATAAAAAATCATCAAAAAAATTTGTTTACCATTAAGTTTGATGCAAAGGAACAGAAAATTCAATGAGAGAAGAAATATTTTTACTTACATTAACAAAAGAGTGTACGAGGCTAAAATTTCAGATAAGCATTATGGTAATAAGTGCATTTACGGAGAAAGTATTTCATATGACGCTTCGAAACTTGCACTGTTCCTCAAGAGCATTACTCTACGCCTCTGTGAAAACATGGAGGTAATATACCCGAAAATTCCGAAAATATGTTGGTAATTGTTTCCGGTGACAATGTAATTAAAAGCTTCAAAATCAAAAAATTGCAAAAATACGACTAGAATGGGATAAAAAATCATCAAAAAAATTTGTTTACCATTATGTTTGATGCAAAGGAACAGAAAATTCTGCGAGAGAAGAAATATTTTTACTTACATTAACAAAAGAGTGTACGAGGCTAAAATTTCAGATTAGCATTATGTTAATAAGTGCATTTACGGAGAAAGTATTTCATATGACGCTTCGAAACTTGCACTGTTCTTCAACAGCATTACTCTACGCCTTTTGTGAAAACATGAAGGTAATATCCCTAATAATTATGAAAATATGTTGGTATTTGTTTCCGGTGACAATGTAATTAAAAGCTTCAAAATAAAAAACTTGAAAAACTCCGACTCCAATGGGAAAAAAAACATCAAAAAATGAGTATACCATAGAGTTTGATGCATAAGAACAGAAAAATAAGCGAGAGAAGAAATATATTTTTACTTACATTAACAAAAGAGTGTAGGAGGCAAAAATTTCAGATTAGCATTATATTAATAAGTGCATTTACGGAGAAGGTATTACATATAACGCGTCGAAACTTGCACTGTTCCTCAACAGTATTACCCTACGACTTCTGTGAAAACATGGAGGTAATATCCCCAATAATAATGAAATATGTTGGTAATTGTTTCCGGTTACAATGCAGTTAAAAGCTTCAAATCAAAAAATTTCAAATATCCAATCCGAATGGGATAAAAAACCATCAAAAACTGTGTATGCCATTGAGTTTGATGCAAAGAAACAGAAAATTTTGCGAGTGAAGAAATATTTTTACTTACATTAACAAAAGAGTGTACGAGGCTAAAATTTCAGATTAGCATTATGTTAATAAGTGCATTTACGGAGAACGTATTTCATATGACGCTTCGAAACCTGCACTGTTCTTCAACAGCATTACTCTACGCCTTTTGTGAAAACATGGAGGTAATATCCCTAATAAGTATGAAAATATGTTGGTATTTGTTTCCGGTGACAATGTAATTAAAAGCTTCAAAATAAAAAAATTGAAAAACTCCGACTCCAATGGGAAAAAAAACATCTAAAAATGTGTATATCATTGAGTTTGATGCATAAGAACAGAAAAATAAGCGAGAGAAGAAATATATTTTTACTTACATTAACAAAAGAGTGTACGAGGCAAAAATTTCAGATTAGCATTATGTTAATAAGTGCATTTACGGAGAAGATATTACATATAATGCGTCGAAACTTGCACTGTTCCTCAACAGCATTACTCTACGACATCTGTGAAAACATGGAGGTGATATCCCCAATAATTATGAAATATGTTGGTAATTGTTTCCGGTTACAATGCAGTTAAAAGCTTCAAATCAAAAAATTTAAAATATCCAATCCGAATGGGATAAAAAACCATCAAAAACTGTGTATGCCATTGAGTTTGATGCAAAGGAACAGAAAATTCTGCGGGAGAAGAAATATTTTTACTTACATTAACAAAAGAGTGTACGGGGCTAAAATTTCAGATTAGCATTATGTTAATAAGTGCATTTACGGAGAAAGTATTTCTAATGACGATTCGAAACTTGCACTGTTCCTCATGAGCATTTCTCTACGACTTCTTTGAAAACATGGAGGTAATATCCCCGAAAATTCCGAAAATATGTTGGTAATTGTTTCCGGTGACAATGTAATTAAAAGCTTCAAAATCAAAAAATTGCAAAAATCCGACTCGAATGGGATAAAAAATCATCAAATAAATTTGTTTACAATTATGTTTGATGCAAAGGAACAGAAAATTCTGCGAGAGAAGAAATATTTTTACATACATTAACAAAAGAGTGTACGAGGCTAAAATTTTAGATAAGCATTATGTTAATAAGTGCATTTACGGAAAAAGTATTTCATATAATGCGTCGAAACTTGCATAGTTCCTCAACAGCATTACTCTACGACTTCTTGGAAAACATGGAGGTAATATCCCCAATAATTATGAAATATGTTGGTAATTGTTTCCGGTTACAATGCAGTTAAAAGCTTCAAATCAAAAAATTTCAAATATCCAATCCGAATGGGAAAAAAAACATCAAAAAATTTGTATTCCATTGAGTTTGATGCATAAGAACAGATAAATAAGCGAGAGAAGAAATATTTTTTTACTTACATTAACAAAAGAGTGTACGAGGCAAAAATTTCAGATTAGCATTATGTTAATAAGTGCATTTACGGAGAAGGTATTACATATAATGCGTCGAAACTTGCACTGTTCCTCAACAGCATTACTCTACGACTTCTGTGAAAACATGGAGGTAATATCCCCAATAATTATGAAATATGTTGGTAATTGTTTCCGGTTACAATGCAGTTAAAAGCTTCAAATCAAAAATTTTCAAATATTCAATCCAAATGGGATAAAACACCATCAAAAACTGTGTATGCCATTGAGTTTGATGCAAAGAAACAGAAAATTTTGCGAGAGAAGAAATATTTTTACTTACATTAACAAAAGAGTGTACGAGGATAAAATTTCAGATTAGCATTATGTTATTAAGTGCATTTACGGAGAAAGTATTTCATATGACGCTTAGAAACTTGCACTGTACTTCAACAGCATTACTCTACGCCTTTTGTGAAAACATGGAGATAATATCCCTAATAAGTATGAAAATATGTTGGTATTTGTTTCCGGTGACAATGTAATTAAAAGCTTCAAAATCAAAAAATTGAAAAACTCCGACTCCAATGGGAAAAAAAACATCAAAAAATGTATATACCATTGAGTTTGATGCAAAGGAACAGGAAATTCTGCCAGAGAAGAAATTTTTTTCACTTACATTAGCAAAAGAGTGTACGAGGCAAAAATTTCAGATTAGCATTATGTTAATAAGTGCATTTATGGAAAAAGTATTTCATATAACGCGTCAATACTAGCACTGAACCTCAAAAGCAATATTCTACGCCTTCTCTGAACATTTGAAGGTGATATCCGCATAACTGTCGAAGGTATAAGTGTAAATGTCTATGGTGACTAAATTAGAAAAAGGCTTTTAAATGAAAGAAATGGTATCCATGGATACTTGAGATTGAACGGAGGATGGCGAAGGGAAATAATTTTTTGGATAGGCATGGAGGTAATATCCGCATAACTATCGAAGATATGGGTGTAAATGCCTACGGTGACTAAATTAGAAAAAGGCTTTTAAATGAAAGAAATGGTATCCATGGTTACTTGAGATTGAACAGAGGATGTCGAAGGGAACTTATTTTTTGGATAGGCATAACTGGAATAAGTGCTGTTACGGACTAAGTACTCAAGGTTTAGTCGTGTAATTTGATGTGCAGGAACAAGGTATATTTCTTAACCTACCCTGAAAGAATGGCGGTTATATCTGCATAAGATTCGAAAATATGTTGGTAATTGTTTCCGGTGACAATGTAATTAAAAGCTTCAAAATCAAAAAATTGCAAACATCCGACTCGAATGGGATAAAAAATCATCAAAAAAATTTGTTTACCATTAAGTTTGATGCAAAGGAACAGAAAATTCAATGAGAGAAGAAATATTTTTACTTACATTAACAAAAGAGTGTACGAGGCTAAAATTTCAGATAAGCATTATGGTAATAAGTGCATTTACGGAGAAAGTATTTCATATGACGCTTCGAAACTTGCACTGTTCCTCATGAGCATTAATCTACGCCTTCTGTGAAAACATGGAGGTAATATACCTGAAAATTCCGAAAATATGTTGGTAATTGTTACCGGTGACAATGTAATTAAAAGCTTCAAAATCAAAAAATTGCAAAAATCCGACTCCAATGGGATAAAAAATCATCAAAAAAATTTGTTTACCATTATGTTTGATGCAAAGGAACAGAAAATTCTGCGAGAGAAGAAATATTTTTTCTTACATTAACAAAAGAGTGTACGAGGCTAAAATTTCAGATTAGCATTATGTTAATAAGTGCATTTACGGAGAAAGTATTTCATATGACGCTTCGAAACTTGCACTGTTCTTCAACAGCATTACTCTACGCCTTTTGTGAAAACATGAAGGTAATATCCCTAATAATTATGAAAATATGTTGGTATTTGTTTCCGGTGACAATGTAATTAAAAGCTTCAAAATAAAAAACTTGAAAAACTCCGACTCCAATGGGAAAAAAAACATCAAAAAATGTGTATACCATTGAGTTTGATGCATAAGAACAGAAAAATAAGCGAGAAAAGAAATATATTTTTACTTACATTAACAAAAGAGTGTACGAGGCAAAAATTTCAGATTAGCATTATGTTAATAAGTGCATTTACGGAGAAGGTATTACATATAATGCGTCGAAACTTGCACTGTTCCTCAACAGTATTACTCTACGACTTCTGTGAAAACATGGAGGTAATATCCCCAATAATTATGAAATATGTTGGTAATGGTTTCCGGTTACAATGCAGTTAAAAGCTTCAAATTAAAAAATTTCAAATATCCAATCCGAATGGGATAAAAAACCATCAAAAACTGTGTATGCCATTGAGTTTGATGCAAAGAAACAGAAAATTTTGCGAGTGAAGAAATATTTTTACTTACATTAACAAAAGAGTGTACGAGGCTAAAATTTCAGATTAGCATTATGTTAATAAGTGCATTTACGGAGAACGTATTTCATATGACGCTTCGAAACCTGCACTGTTCTTCAACAGCATTACTCTACGCCTTTTGTGAAAACATGGAGGTAATATCCCTAATAAGTATGAAAATATGTTGGTATTTGTTTCCGGTGATTATGTAATTAAAAGCTTCAAAATCAAAAAATTGAAAAACTCCGACTCCAATGGGAAAAAAAACACCTAAAAATGTGTATACCATTGAGTTTGATGCATAAGAACAGAAAAATAAGCGAGAGAAGAAATATATTTTTACTTACATTAACAAAAGAGTGTACGAGGCAAAAATTTCAGATTAGCATTATGTTAATAAGTGCATTTACGGAGAAGATATTACATATAATGCGTCGAAACTTGCACTGTTCCTCAACAGCATTACTCTACGAATTCTGTGAAAACATGGAGGTGATATCCCCAATAATTATGAAATATGTTGGTAATTGTTTCCGGTTACAGTGCAGTTAAAAGCTACAAATCAAAAAATTTAAAATATCCAATCCGAATGGGATAAAAAACCATCAAAAACTGTGTATACCATTGAGTTTGATGCAAAGGAACAGAAAATTCTGCGAGAGAAGAAATATTTTTACTTACATTAACAAAAGAGTGTACGGGGCTAAAATTTCAGATTAGCATTATGTTAATAAGTGCATTTACGGAGAAAGTATTTCTAATGACGATTCGAAACTTGCACTGTTCCTCATGAGCATTTCTCTATGACTTGTTTGAAAACATGGAGGTAATATCCCCGAAAATTCCGAAAATATGTTGGTAATTGTTTCCGGTGACAATGTAATTAAAAGCTTCAAAATCAAAAAATATTCTACGCCTTCTCTGAACATTTGAAGGTGATATCCGCATAACTGTCGAAGGTATAAGTGTAAATGTCTATGGTGACTAAATTAGAAAAAGGCTTTTAAATGAAAGAAATGGTATCCATGGATACTTGAGATTGAACGGAGGATGGCGAAGGGAACTAATTTTTTGGATAGGCATGGAGGTAATATCCGCATAACTATCGAAGATATGGGTGTAAATGCCTGCGGTGACTTAATTAGAAAAAGGCTTTTAAAAGAAAGAAATGGAATCCATGGTTACTTGATATTGAACAGAGGATGTCGAAGGGAACTTATTTTTTGGATAGGCATAACTGGAATAAGTGCTGTTACAGACTAAGTACTCAAGGTTTAGTCGTGTAATTTCATGTGCAGGAACAAGGTATATTTCTAAACCTACCCTGAAAGAATGGCGGTTATATCTGCATAAGATTCGAAAATATGTTGGTAATTGTTTCCGGTGACAATGTAATTAAAAGCTTCAAAATCAAAAAATTGCAAAAATCCGACTCGAATGGGATAAAAAATCATCAAAAAAATTTGTTTACCATTAAGTTTGATGCAAAGAAACAGATAATTCTGCGAGAGAAGAAATATTTTTACTTACATTAACAAAAGAGTGTACGAGGCTAAAATTTCAGATTAGCATTATGTTAATAAGTGCATTTACGGAGAAAGTATTTCTAATGACGCTTCGAAACTTGCACTGCTTCTCAAAAGCATTAGTCTACGCCATCTGTGAAAACATGGAGGTAATATCCCGGAAACTTTTGAAAATATGTTGGTAATTGTTTGCGGTGACAATGTAATTAAAAGCTTCAAAATCAAAAAATTGCAAAAATCCGACTCGAATGGGATAAAAAACCATCAAAAACTGTTTATACCATTTACTTTGATGCAAAGGAACGGAAAATACTGCATGAGAAGAAATATTTTTACTTACATTAGCAAAAGAGTGTACGAGGCAAAAATTTCAGATTAGCATTATGTTAATAAGTGCATTTATGGAAAAAGTATTTCATATAACGCGTCGATACGTGCACTGAACCTCAAAAGCAATATTCTACGACTTCTCTGAACATTTGAAGGTGATATTCGCATAACTGTCGAAGATATGGGTGTAAATGTCTATGGTGACTAAATTAGAAAAAGGCTTTTAAATTAAAGAAATGGTATCCATGGATACTTGAGATTGAACGTAGGATGGCGAAGGGAACTAATTTTTTGGATAGGCATGGAGGTAATATCCGCATAACTATCGAAGATATGGGTGTAAATGTCTGCGGTGACTTAATTAGAAAAAGGCTTTTAAAAGAAAGAAATGGTATCCATGGTTACTTGAGATTGAACAGATGATGTCGAAGGGAATTTATTTTTTGGATAGGCATAACTGGAATAAGTGCTGTTACGGACTAAGTACTCAAGGTTTAGTCGTGTAATTTGATGTGCAGGAACAAGGTATATTTCTCACCTACCCTGAAAGAATGGCGGTTATATCTGGATAAGATTCGAAAATACGTTGGAATTTGTTTCCGGTGACAATGTAATTAAAAGCTTCAAAATCAAAAAATTGCAAAAATCCGACTAGAATGGGATAAAAAATCATCAAAAAAATTTGTTTACCATTAACTTTGATGCAAAGGAACAGAAAATTCTGCGAGAGAAGAAATATTTTTACTTACATTAACAAAAGAGTTTACGAGTCTAAAATTTCAGATAAGCATTATGTTAATAAGTGCATTTACGGAAAAAGTATTTTATATGACGCTTCGAAACTTGCGCTGTTCTTCAACAGCATTACTCTACGCCTTTTGTGAAAACATGAAAGTAATATCCCTAATAAGTATGAAAATATGTTGGTATTTGTTTCCGGTGACAATGTAATTAAAAGTTTCAAAATCAAAAAATTGAAAAACTCCGACTCCAATGGGAAAAAAAACATCAAAAAATGTGTATTCCATTGGGTTTGATGCATAAGAACAGATAAATAAGCGAGAGAAGAAATATATTTTTACTTACATTAACAAAAGAGTGTACGAGGCAAAAATTTCAGATTAGCATTATGTTAATAAGTGCATTTACGGAGAAGGTATTACATATAATGCGTCGAAACTTGCACTGTTCCTCAACAGCATTACTCTACGACTTCTGTGAAAACATGGAGGTAATATCCCAAATAATTATGAAATATGTTGGTAATTGTTTCCGGTTACAATGCAGTTAAAAGCTTCAAATCAAAAATTTTCAAATATCCAATCCCAATGGGATAAAAAACCATCAAAAACTGTGTATGCCATTGAGTTTGATGCAAAGAAACAGAAAATTTTGCGAGAGAAGAAATATTTTTACTTACATTAACAAAAGAGTGTACGAGGATAAAATTTCAGATTAGCATTATGTTAATAAGTGCATTTACGGAGAAAGTATTTCATATGACGCTTCGAAACTTGCACTGTTCCTCATGAGCATTTCTCTATGACTTGTTTGAAAACATGGAGGTAATATCCCCGAAAATTCCGAAAATATGTTGGTAATTGTTTCCGGTGACAATGTAATTAAAAGCTTCAAAATCAAAAAATATTCTACGCCTTCTCTGAACATTTGAAGGTGATATCCGCATAACTGTCGAAGGTATAAGTGTAAATGTCTATGGTGACTAAATTAGAAAAAGGCTTTTAAATGAAAGAAATGGTATCCATGGATACTTGAGATTGAACGGAGGATGGCGAAGGGAACTAATTTTTTGGATAGGCATGGAGGTAATATCCGCATAACTATCGAAGATATGGGTGTAAATGCCTGCGGTGACTTAATTAGAAAAAGGCTTTTAAAAGAAAGAAATGGAATCCATGGTTACTTGATATTGAACAGAGGATGTCGAAGGGAACTTATTTTTTGGATAGGCATAACTGGAATAAGTGCTGTTACAGACTAAGTACTCAAGGTTTAGTCGTGTAATTTCATGTGCAGGAACAAGGTATATTTCTAAACCTACCCTGAAAGAATGGCGGTTATATCTGCATAAGATTCGAAAATATGTTGGTAATTGTTTCCGGTGACAATGTAATTAAAAGCTTCAAAATCAAAAAATTGCAAAAATCCGACTCGAATGGGATAAAAAATCATCAAAAAAATTTGTTTACCATTAAGTTTGATGCAAAGAAACAGATAATTCTGCGAGAGAAGAAATATTTTTACTTACATTAACAAAAGAGTGTACGAGGCTAAAATTTCAGATTAGCATTATGTTAATAAGTGCATTTACGGAGAAAGTATTTCTAATGACGCTTCGAAACTTGCACTGCTTCTCAAAAGCATTAGTCTACGCCATCTGTGAAAACATGGAGGTAATATCCCGGAAACTTTTGAAAATATGTTGGTAATTGTTTGCGGTGACAATGTAATTAAAAGCTTCAAAATCAAAAAATTGCAAAAATCCGACTCGAATGGGATAAAAAACCATCAAAAACTGTTTATACCATTTACTTTGATGCAAAGGAACGGAAAATACTGCATGAGAAGAAATATTTTTACTTACATTAGCAAAAGAGTGTACGAGGCAAAAATTTCAGATTAGCATTATGTTAATAAGTGCATTTATGGAAAAAGTATTTCATATAACGCGTCGATACGTGCACTGAACCTCAAAAGCAATATTCTACGACTTCTCTGAACATTTGAAGGTGATATTCGCATAACTGTCGAAGATATGGGTGTAAATGTCTATGGTGACTAAATTAGAAAAAGGCTTTTAAATTAAAGAAATGGTATCCATGGATACTTGAGATTGAACGTAGGATGGCGAAGGGAACTAATTTTTTGGATAGGCATGGAGGTAATATCCGCATAACTATCGAAGATATGGGTGTAAATGTCTGCGGTGACTTAATTAGAAAAAGGCTTTTAAAAGAAAGAAATGGTATCCATGGTTACTTGAGATTGAACAGATGATGTCGAAGGGAATTTATTTTTTGGATAGGCATAACTGGAATAAGTGCTGTTACGGACTAAGTACTCAAGGTTTAGTCGTGTAATTTGATGTGCAGGAACAAGGTATATTTCTCACCTACCCTGAAAGAATGGCGGTTATATCTGGATAAGATTCGAAAATACGTTGGAATTTGTTTCCGGTGACAATGTAATTAAAAGCTTCAAAATCAAAAAATTGCAAAAATCCGACTAGAATGGGATAAAAAATCATCAAAAAAATTTGTTTACCATTAACTTTGATGCAAAGGAACAGAAAATTCTGCGAGAGAAGAAATATTTTTACTTACATTAACAAAAGAGTTTACGAGTCTAAAATTTCAGATAAGCATTATGTTAATAAGTGCATTTACGGAAAAAGTATTTTATATGACGCTTCGAAACTTGCGCTGTTCTTCAACAGCATTACTCTACGCCTTTTGTGAAAACATGAAAGTAATATCCCTAATAAGTATGAAAATATGTTGGTATTTGTTTCCGGTGACAATGTAATTAAAAGTTTCAAAATCAAAAAATTGAAAAACTCCGACTCCAATGGGAAAAAAAACATCAAAAAATGTGTATTCCATTGGGTTTGATGCATAAGAACAGATAAATAAGCGAGAGAAGAAATATATTTTTACTTACATTAACAAAAGAGTGTACGAGGCAAAAATTTCAGATTAGCATTATGTTAATAAGTGCATTTACGGAGAAGGTATTACATATAATGCGTCGAAACTTGCACTGTTCCTCAACAGCATTACTCTACGACTTCTGTGAAAACATGGAGGTAATATCCCAAATAATTATGAAATATGTTGGTAATTGTTTCCGGTTACAATGCAGTTAAAAGCTTCAAATCAAAAATTTTCAAATATCCAATCCCAATGGGATAAAAAACCATCAAAAACTGTGTATGCCATTGAGTTTGATGCAAAGAAACAGAAAATTTTGCGAGAGAAGAAATATTTTTACTTACATTAACAAAAGAGTGTACGAGGATAAAATTTCAGATTAGCATTATGTTAATAAGTGCATTTACGGAGAAAGTATTTCATATGACGCTTCGAAACTTGCACTGTTCTTCAACAGCATTACTCTACGCCTTTTGTGAAAACATGAAGGTAATATCCCTAATAATTATGAAAATATGTTGGTATTTGTTTCCGGTGACAATGTAATTAAAAGCTTCAAAATAAAAAACTTGAAAAACTCCGACTCCAATGGGAAAAAAAACATCAAAAAATGTGTATACCATTGAGTTTGATGCATAAGAACAGAAAAATAAGCGAGAAAAGAAATATATTTTTACTTACATTAACAAAAGAGTGTACGAGGCAAAAATTTCAGATTAGCATTATGTTAATAAGTGCATTTACGGAGAAGGTATTACATATAATGCGTCGAAACTTGCACTGTTCCTCAACAGTATTACTCTACGACTTCTGTGAAAACATGGAGGTAATATCCCCAATAATTATGAAATATGTTGGTAATGGTTTCCGGTTACAATGCAGTTAAAAGCTTCAAATTAAAAAATTTCAAATATCCAATCCGAATGGGATAAAAAACCATCAAAAACTGTGTATGCCATTGAGTTTGATGCAAAGAAACAGAAAATTTTGCGAGTGAAGAAATATTTTTACTTACATTAACAAAAGAGTGTACGAGGCTAAAATTTCAGATTAGCATTATGTTAATAAGTGCATTTACGGAGAACGTATTTCATATGACGCTTCGAAACCTGCACTGTTCTTCAACAGCATTACTCTACGCCTTTTGTGAAAACATGGAGGTAATATCCCTAATAAGTATGAAAATATGTTGGTATTTGTTTCCGGTGATTATGTAATTAAAAGCTTCAAAATCAAAAAATTGAAAAACTCCGACTCCAATGGGAAAAAAAACATCTAAAAATGTGTATACCATTGAGTTTGATGCATAAGAACAGAAAAATAAGCGAGAGAAGAAATATATTTTTACTTACATTAACAAAAGAGTGTACGAGGCAAAAATTTCAGATTAGCATTATGTTAATAAGTGCATTTACGGAGAAGATATTACATATAATGCGTCGAAACTTGCACTGTTCCTCAACAGCATTACTCTACGAATTCTGTGAAAACATGGAGGTGATATCCCCAATAATTATGAAATATGTTGGTAATTGTTTCCGGTTACAGTGCAGTTAAAAGCTACAAATCAAAAAATTTAAAATATCCAATCCGAATGGGATAAAAAACCATCAAAAACTGTGTATACCATTGAGTTTGATGCAAAGGAACAGAAAATTCTGCGAGAGAAGAAATATTTTTACTTACATTAACAAAAGAGTGTACGGGGCTAAAATTTCAGATTAGCATTATGTTAATAAGTGCATTTACGGAGAAAGTATTTCTAATGACGATTCGAAACTTGCACTGTTCCTCATGAGCATTTCTCTATGACTTCTTTGAAAACATGGAGGTAATATCCCCGAAAATTCCGAAAATATGTTGGTAATTGTTTCCGGTGACAATGTAATTAAAAGCTTCAAAATCAAAAAATATTCTACGCCTTCTCTGAACATTTGAAGGTGATATCCGCATAACTGTCGAAGGTATAAGTGTAAATGTCTATGGTGACTAAATTAGAAAAAGGCTTTTAAATGAAAGAAATGGTATCCATGGATACTTGAGATTGAACGGAGGATGGCGAAGGGAACTAATTTTTTGGATAGGCATGGAGGTAATATCCGCATAACTATCGAAGATATGGGTGTAAATGCCTGCGGTGACTTAATTAGAAAAAGGCTTTTAAAAGAAAGAAATGGAATCCATGGTTACTTGATATTGAACAGAGGATGTCGAAGGGAACTTATTTTTTGGATAGGCATAACTGGAATAAGTGCTGTTACAGACTAAGTACTCAAGGTTTAGTCGTGTAATTTCATGTGCAGGAACAAGGTATATTTCTAAACCTACCCTGAAAGAATGGCGGTTATATCTGCATAAGATTCGAAAATATGTTGGTAATTGTTTCCGGTGACAATGTAATTAAAAGCTTCAAAATCAAAAAATTGCAAAAATCCGACTCGAATGGGATAAAAAATCATCAAAAAAATTTGTTTACCATTAAGTTTGATGCAAAGAAACAGATAATTCTGCGAGAGAAGAAATATTTTTACTTACATTAACAAAAGAGTGTACGAGGCTAAAATTTCAGATTAGCATTATGTTAATAAGTGCATTTACGGAGAAAGTATTTCTAATGACGCTTCGAAACTTGCACTGCTTCTCAAAAGCATTAGTCTACGCCATCTGTGAAAACATGGAGGTAATATCCCGGAAACTTTTGAAAATATGTTGGTAATTGTTTGCGGTGACAATGTAATTAAAAGCTTCAAAATCAAAAAATTGCAAAAATCCGACTCGAATGGGATAAAAAACCATCAAAAACTGTTTATACCATTTACTTTGATGCAAAGGAACGGAAAATACTGCATGAGAAGAAATATTTTTACTTACATTAGCAAAAGAGTGTACGAGGCAAAAATTTCAGATTAGCATTATGTTAATAAGTGCATTTATGGAAAAAGTATTTCATATAACGCGTCGATACTTGCACTGAACCTCAAAAGCAATATTCTACGACTTCTCTGAACATTTGAAGGTGATATTCGCATAACTGTCGAAGATATGGGTGTAAATGTCTATGGTGACTAAATTAGAAAAAGGCTTTTAAATGAAAGAAATGGTATCCATGGATACTTGAGATTGAACGTAGGATGGCGAAGGGAACTAATTTTTTGGATAGGCATGGAGGTAATATCCGCATAACTATCGAAGATATGGGTGTAAATGTCTGCGGTGACTTAATTAGAAAAAGGCTTTTAAAAGAAAGAAATGGTATCCATGGTTACTTGAGATTGAACAGATGATGTCGAAGGGAATTTATTTTTTGGATAGGCATAACTGGAATAAGTGCTGTTACGGACTAAGTACTCAAGGTTTAGTCGTGTAATTTGATGTGCAGGAACAAGGTATATTTCTCACCTACCCTGAAAGAATGGCGGTTATATCTGGATAAGATTCGAAAATACGTTGGTATTTGTTTCCGGTGACAATGTAATTAAAAGCTTCAAAATCAAAAAATTGCAAAAATCCGACTAGAATGGGATAAAAAATCATCAAAAAAATTTGTTTACCATTAACTTTGATGCAAAGGAACAGAAAATTCTGCGAGAGAAGAAATATTTTTACTTACATTAACAAAAGAGTTTACGAGTCTAAAATTTCAGATAAGCATTATGTTAATAAGTGCATTTACGGAAAAAGTATTTTATATGACGCTTCGAAACTTGCGCTGTTCTTCAACAGCATTACTCTACGCCTTTTGTGAAAACATGAAAGTAATATCCCTAATAAGTATGAAAATATGTTGGTATTTGTTTCCGGTGACAATGTAATTAAAAGTTTCAAAATCAAAAAATTGAAAAACTCCGACTCCAATGGGAAAAAAAACATCAAAAAATGTGTATTCCATTGGGTTTGATGCATAAGAACAGATAAATAAGCGAGAGAAGAAATATATTTTTACTTACATTAACAAAAGAGTGTACGAGGCAAAAATTTCAGATTAGCATTATGTTAATAAGTGCATTTACGGAGAAGGTATTACATATAATGCGTCGAAACTTGCACTGTTCCTCAACAGCATTACTCTACGACTTCTGTGAAAACATGGAGGTAATATCCCAAATAATTATGAAATATGTTGGTAATTGTTTCCGGTTACAATGCAGTTAAAAGCTTCAAATCAAAAATTTTCAAATATCCAATCCCAATGGGATAAAAAACCATCAAAAACTGTGTATGCCATTGAGTTTGATGCAAAGAAACAGAAAATTTTGCGAGAGAAGAAATATTTTTACTTACATTAACAAAAGAGTGTACGAGGATAAAATTTCAGATTAGCATTATGTTAATAAGTGCATTTACGGAGAAAGTATTTCATATGACGCTTCGAAACTTGCACTGTACTTCAACAGCATTACTCTACGCCTTTTGTGAAAACATGGAGATAATATCTCTAATAAGTATGAAAATATGTTGGTATTTGTTTCCGGTGAAAATGTAATTAAAAGCTTCAAAATCAAAAAATTGAAAAACTCCGACTCCAATGGGAAAAAAAACATCAAAAAATGTGTATTCCATTGAGTTTGATGCATAAGAACAGATAAATAAGCGAGAGAAGAAATATATTTTTACTTACATTAACAAAAGAGTGTACGAGGCAAAAATTTCTGATTAGCATTATGTTAATAAGTGCATTTACGGAGAAGGTATTACATATAATGCGTCGAAACTTGCACTGTTCCTCAACAGCATTACTCTAAGACTTCTGTGAAAACATGGAGGTAATATCCCCAATAATTATGAAATATGTTGGTAATTGTTTCCGGTTACAATGCAGTTAAAAGCTTCAAATCAAAAAAATTCAAATATCCAATCCGAATGGGATAAAAAACCATCAAAAACTGTGTATGCCATTGAGTTTGATGCAAAGAAACAGAAAATTCTGCGAGAGAAGAAATATTTTTACTTACATTAAGAAAAGAGTGTACGAGGCTAAAATTTCAGATTAGCATTATGTTAATAAGTGCATTTACGGAGAAAGTATTTCATATGACGCTTCGAAACTTGCACTGTTTCTCAACAGCATTAGTCTACGCCACCTGTGAAAACATGGAGGTAATATTCCCAATAATTATGAAAATATGTTGGTAATTGTTTCCGGTGACAATGTAATTAAAAGCTTCAAAATCAAAGAATTGCAAAAATCCGACTCGAATGGGATAAAAAACCATCAAAAATGTATATACCATTTCAGATTAGCATTATGTTAATAAGTGCATTTACGGAGAAAGTATTTCATATGACGCTTCGAAACTTGCCTTGTTCTTCAACAGCATTACTCTACGCCGTCTGTGAAAACATGGAGGTAATATCCTTAATAAGTATCATAATATGTTGGTACTTGTTTCCGGTGACAATGTAATTAAAAGCTTCAAATTTCAGATAAGCATTATGATAATAAGTGCATTTACGGAGAAAATATTTCATATGACGCTTCGAAACTTGCACTGTTCTTCAAAAGCATTACTCTACGCCTTTTGTGAAAACATGGAGGTAAAATCCCTAATAAGTATGAAAATATGTTGGTATTTGTTTCCGGTGACAATGTAATTAAAAGCTTCAAAATCAAAAAATTGAAAAACTCCGACTCCAATGGGAAAAAAAACATCAAAAAATGTGTATACCATTGAGTTTGATGCATAAGAACAGAAAAATAAGCGAGAGAAGAAATATATTTTTACTTACATTAACAAAAGAGTGTACGAGGCAAAAATTTCAGATTAGCATTATGTTAATAAGTGCATTTACGGAGAAGATATTACATATAATGCGTCGAAACTTGCACTGTTCCTCAACAGCATTACTCTACGACATCTGTGAAAACATGGAGGTGATATCCCCAATAATTATGAAAAATGTTGGTAATTGTTTCCGGTTACAATGCAGTTAAAAGCTTCAAATCAAAAAATTTAAAATATCCAATCCGAATGGGATAAAAAACCATCAAAAACTGTGTACGCCATTGAGTTTGATGCAAAGAAACAGAAAATTCTGCGAGAGAAGAAATATTTTTACTTACATTAACAAAAGAGTGTACGAGGCTAAAATGTCAGATTAGCATTATGTTAATATGTGCATTTACGGAGAAATTATTTCATATGACGCTTCGAAACTTGCACTGTTCCTCATGAGCATTTCTCTACGACTTCTTTGAAAACATGGAGGTAATATCCCCGAAAATTCCGAAAATATGTTGGTAATTGTTTCCGGTGACAATGTAATTAAAAGCTTCAAAATCAAAAAATTGCAAAAATCCGACTCGAATGGGATAAAAAATCATCAAATAAATTTGTTTACAATTATGTTTGATGCAAAGGAACAGAAAATTCTGCGAGAGAAGAAATATTTTTACTTACATTAACAAAAGAGAGTACGAGGCTAAAATTTCAGATTAGCATTATGTTAATAAGTGCATTTATGGAAAAAGTATTTCATATAACGCGTCAATACTTGCACTGAACCTCAAAAGCAATATTCTACGCCTTCTCTGAACATTTGAAGGTGATATCCGCATAACTGTCGAAGGTATAAGTGTAAATGTCTATGGTGACTAAATTAGAAAAAGGCTTTTAAATGAAAGAAATGGTATCCATGGATACTTGAGATTGAACGGAGGATGGCGAAGGGAACTAATTTTTTGGATAGGCATGGAGGTAATATCCGCATAACTATCGAAGATATGGGTGTAAATGCCTGCGGTGACTTAATTAGAAAAAGGCTTTTAAAAGAAAGAAATGGTATCCATGGTTACTTGAGATTGAACAGAGGATGTCGAAGGGAACTTATTTTTTGGATAGGCATAACTGGAATAAGTGCTGTTACAGACTAAGTACTCAAGGTTTAGTCGTGTAATTTCATGTGCAGGAACAAGGTATATTTCTTAACCTACCCTGAAAGAATGGCGGTTATATCTACATAAGATTCGAAAATATGTTGGTAATTGTTTCCGGTGACAATGTAATTAAAAGCTTCAAAATCAAAAAATTGCAAAAATCCGACTCGAATGGGATAAAAAATCATCAAAAAAATTTGTTTACCATTAAGTTTGATGCAAAGGAACAGATAATTCTGCGAGAGAAGAAATATTTTTACTTACATTAACAAAAGAGTGTACGAGGCTAGAATTTCAGATTAGCATTATGTTAATAAGTGCATTTACGGAGAAAGTATTTCTAATGACGCTTCGAAACTTGCACTGTTCCTCATGAGCATTACTCTACGCCTTCTGTGAAAACATTGAGGTAATATCCCCGAAACTTCCGAAAATATGTTGGTAATTGTTTGCGGTGACAATGTAATTAAAAGCTTCAAAATCAAAAAATTGCAAAAATCCGACTCGAATGGGATAAAAAACCATCAAAAACTGTTTATACCATTTACTTTGATGCAAAGGAACGGAAAATACTGCATGAGAAGAAATATTTTTACTTACATTAGCAAAAGAGTGTACGAGGCAAAAATTTCAGATTAGCATTATGTTAATAAGTGCATTTATGGAAAAAGTATTTCATATAACGCGTCGATACTTGCACTGAACCTCAAAAGCAATATTCTACGACTTCTCTGAACATTTGAAGGTGATATTCGCATAACTGTCGAAGATATGGGTGTAAATGCCTGCGGTGACTTAATTAGAAAAAGGCTTTTAAAAGAAAGAAATGGTATCCATGGTTACTTGAGATTGAACAGATGATGTCGAAGGGAATTTATTTTTTGGATAGGCATAACTGGAATATGTGCTGTTACGGACTAAGTACTCAAGGTTTAGTCGTGTAATTTGATGTGCAGGAACAAGGTATATTTCTTAACCTACCCTGAAAGAATGGCGGTTATATCTGGATAAGATTCGAAAATACGTTGGTATTTGTTTCCGGTGACAATGTAATTAAAAGCTTCAAAATCAAAAAAATGCAAAAATCCGACTAGAATGGGATAAAAAATCATCAAAAAAATTTGTTTACCATTAACTTTGATGCAAAGAAACAGATAATTCTGCGAGAGAAGAAATATTTTTACTTACATTAACAAAAGAGTTTACGAGGCTAAAATTTCAGATAAGCATTATGTTAATAAGTGCATTTACGGAAAAAGTATTTCATATGACGCTTCGAAACTTGCACTGTTCTTCAACAGCATTACTCTACGCCTTTTGTGAAAACATGAAAGTAATATCCCTAATAAGTATGAAAATATGTTAGTATTTGTTTCCGGTGACAATGTAATTAAAAGCTTCAAAATCAAAAAATTGAAAAACTCCGACTCCAATGGGAAAAAAAAACATCAAAAAATGTGTATTCCATTGGGTTTGATGCATAAGAACAGATAAATAAGCGAGATAAGAAATATATTTTTACTTACATTAACAAAAGAGTGTACGAGGCAAAAATTTCAGATTAGCATTATGTTAATAAGTGCATTTACGGAGAAGAAATTACATATAATGCGTCGAAACTTGCACTGTTCCTCAACAGCATTACTCTACGACTTCTGTGAAAACATGGAGGTAATATCCCCAATAATTATGAAATATGTTGGTAATTGTTTCCGGTTACAATGCAGTTAAAAGCTTCAAATCAAAAATTTTCAAATATCCAATCCAAATGGGATAAAAAACCATCAAAAACTGTGTATGCCATTGAGTTTGATGCAAAGAAACAGAAAATTTTGCGAGAGAAGAAATATTTTTACTTACATTAACAAAAGAGTGTACGAGGATAAAATTTCAGATTAGCATTATGTTAACAAGTGCATTTACGGAGAAAGTATTTCATATGACGCTTCGAAACTTGCACTGTACTTCAACAGCATTACTCTACGCTTTTTGTGAAAACATGGAGATAATATCCCTAATAAGTATGAAAATATGTTGGTATTTGTTTCCGGTGTCAATGTAATTAAAAGCTTCAAAATCAAAAAAATTGAAGAACTCCGACTCCAATGGGAAAAAAAACATCAAAAAATGTGTATTCCATTGAGTTTGATGCACAAGAACAGATAAATAAGCGAGAGAAGAAATATATTTTTACTTACATTAACAAAAGAGTGTACGAGGCAAAAATTTCAGATTAGCATTATGTTAATAAGTGCAATTACGGAGAAGGTATTACATATAATGCGTCGAAACTTGCACTGTTCCTCAACAGCATTACTCTACGACTTCTGTGAAAACATGGAGGTAATATCCCCAATAATTATGAAATATGTTGGTAATTGTTTCCGGTTACAATGCAGTTAAAAGCTTCAAATCAAAAAAATTCAAATATCCAATCCGAATGGGATAAAAAACCATCAAAAACTGTGTATGCCATTGAGTTTGATGCAAAGAAACAGAAAATTCTGCGAGAGAAGAAATATTTTTACTTACATTAAGAAAAGAGTGTACGAGGCTAAAATTTCAGATTAGCATTATGTTAATAAGTGCATTTACGGAGAAAGTATTTCATATGACGCTTCGAAACTTGCACTGTTTCTCAACAGCATTAGTCTACGCCATCTGTGAAAACATGGAGGTAATATTCCCAATAATTATGAAAATATGTTGGTAATTGTTTCCGGTGACAATGTAATTAAAAGCTTCAAAATCAAAGAATTGCAAAAATCCGACTCGAATGGGATAAAAAACCATCAAAAATGTATATACCATTTCAGATTAGCATTATGTTAATAAGTGCATTTACGGAGAAAGTATTTCATATGACGCTTCGAAACTTGCCTTGTTCTTCAACAGCATTACTCTACGCCGTCTGTGAAAACATGGAGGTAATATCCTTAATAAGTATCATAATATGTTGGTACTTGTTTCCGGTGACAATGTAATTAAAAGCTTCAAATTTTAGATAAGCATTATGATAAATAGTGCATTTACGGAGAAAATATTTCATATGACGCTTCGAAACTTGCACTGTTCTTCAAAAGCATTACTCTACGCCTTCTGTGAAAACATGGAGGTAATATCCCTAATAAGTATGAAAATATGTTGGTATTTGTTTCCGGTGACAATGTAATTAAAAGCTTCAAAATCAAAAAATTGCAAAACTCCGACTCCAATGGGAAAAAAAACATCAAAAAATGTGTATACCATTGAGTTTGATGCATAAGAACAGAAAAATAAGCGAGAAAAGAAATATATTTTTACTTACATTAACAAAAGAGTGTACGAGGCAAAAATTTCAGATTAGCATTATGTTAATAAGTGCATTTATGAATAAAGTATTTCATATAACGCATCGATACTTGCAATGAACCTGAAAAGCAATATTTTTTTCATTCTCTGAACATTTGTAGGTGATATCTGCATAGCTGTCGAAGATATGGGTGTAAATGTCTATGGTGACTAAATTAGAAAAAGGCTTTTAAATGAAAGAAATGGTATCCATGGATACTTGAGATTGAACGGAGGATGGCGAAGGGAACTAATTTTTTGGATAGGCATGTAGGTAATATCCGCATAACTATCGAAAATATGGGTGTAAATGCCTACGGTGACTAAATTAGAAAAAGGCTTTCAAATGAAAGAAATAGTATCCATGGTTACTTGAGATTGAACAGAGGATGTCGAAGGGAACTTATTTTTTGGATAGGCATAACTGAAATAAGTGCTGTTACGGACTAAGTGCTCAACGTTTAGTCGTGTAATTTGATGTGCAGGAACAAGGTATATTTCTTAACCTACCCTGAAAAAAAGGCGGTTATATCTGCATAAGATTCGAAAATATGTTGGTAATTGTTTCCGGTGACAATGTCATTAAAAGCTTCAAAATCAAAAAATTGCAAAAATCCGACTCGAATGGGATAAAAAACCATCTAAAACTGTGTGTACCATTGAGTTTGATGCAAAGGAACAGAAAATTCTGCGAGAGAAGAAATATTTTTACTTACATTAACAAAAGAGTGCACGAGGCTAAAATTTCAGTATAGAATTATGTTAATAAGTGCATTTACGGAGAAAGTATTTCATATGACGCTTCGAAACTTGCACTGTACTTCAACAGCATTACTCTACGACTTCTGTGAAAACATGGAGGTAATATCCCCAATAATTATGAAATATGTTGGTAATTGTTTCCGGTTACAATGCAGTTAAAAGCTTCAAAATCAAAAAATTTAAAATTTCCAATCCGAATGGGATAAAAAACCATCAAAAACTGTGTATGCCATTGAGTTTGATGCAAAGAAACAGAAAATTCTGCGAGAGAAGAAATATTTTTACTTACATTAACAAAAGAGTGTACGAGGCTAAAATGTCAGATTAGCATTATGTTAATAAGTGCATTTACGGAGAAAGTATTTCATATGACGCTTCGAAACTTGCACTGTTCCTCATGAGCATTTCTCTACGACTTCTTTGAAAACATGGAGATAATATCCCCGAAAATTCCGAAAATATGTTGGTAATTGTTTCCGGTGACAATGTAATTAAAAGCTTCAAAATCAAAAAATTGCAAAAATCCGACTCGAATGGGATAAAAAATCATCAAATAAATTTGTTTACAATTATTTTTGATGCAAAGGAACAGAAAATTCTGCGAGAGAAGAAATATTTTTCTTACATTAACAAAAGAGTGTACGAGGCTAAAATTTTAGATAAGCATTATGTTAATAAGTGCATTTACGGAAAAAGTATTTCATATGACGCTTCAAAACTTGCACTGTTCCTCATGAGCATTACTCTACGCCTTCTGTGAAAACATGGAGGTAATATCCCCGAAAATTCCGAAAATATGTTGGTAATTGTTTCCGGTGACAATGTAATTAAAAGCTTCAAAATCAAAAAATTGCAAAAATCCGACTCGAATGGGATAAAAAACCATCAAAAACTCTATATACCATTGTGTTTGATGCAAAGGAACAGGAAATTCTGCCAGAGAAGATATTTTTTTACTTACATTAGCAAAAGAGTGTACGAGGCAAAAATTTCAGATTAGCATTATGTTAATAAGTGCATTTATGGAAAAAGTATTTCATATAACGCGTCAATACTTGCACTGAACCTCAAAAGCAATATTCTACGCCTTCTCTGAACATTTGAAGGTGATATCCGCATAACTGTCGAAGGTATAAGTGTAAATGTCTATGGTGACTAAATTAGAAAAAGGCTTTTAAATGAAAGAAATGGTATCCATGGATACTTGAGATTGAACGGAGGATGGCGAAGGGAAATAATTTTTTGGATAGGCATGGAGGTAATATCCGCATAACTATCGAATATATGGGTGTAAATGCCTACGGTGACTAAATTAGAAAAAGGCTTTTAAATGAAAGAAATGGTATCCATGGTTACTTGAGATTGAACAGAGGATGTCGAAGGGAACTTATTTTTTGGATAGGCATAACTGGAATAAGTGCTGCTACGGGCTAAGTACTCAAGGTTTAGTCGTGTAATTTGATGTGCAGGAACAAGGTATATTTCTAAACCTACCCTGAAAGAATGGCGGTTATATCTGCATAAGATTCGAAAATATGTTGGTAATTGTTTCCGGTGACAATGTAATTAAAAGCTTCAAAATCAAAAAATTGCAAAAATCCGACTCGAATGGGATAAAAAATCATCAAAAAAATTTTTTACCATTAAGTTTGATGCAAAGGAACAGAAAATTCAATGAGAGAAGAAATATTTTTACTTACATTAACAAAAGAGTGTACGAGGCTAAAATTTCAGATAAGCATTATGTTAATAAGTGCATTTACGGAGAAAGTATTTCATATGACGCTTCGAAACTTGCACTGTTCCTCATGAGCATTATTCTACGCCTTCTGTAAAAACAAAGAGGTAATATACCCGAATATTCCGAAAATATGTTGGTAATTGTTTCCGGTGACAATGTAATTAAAAGCTTCAAAATCAAAAAATTGCAGAAATCCGACTCGAATGGGATAAAAAATCATCAAAAAAATTTGTTTACCATTATGTTTGATGCAAAGGAACAGAAAATTCTGCGAGAGAAGAAATATTTTTACTTACATTAACAAAAGAGTTTACGAGGCTAAAATTTCAGATTAGCATTATGTTAATAAGTGCATTTACGGAGAACGTATTTCATATGACGCTTCGAAACCTGCACTGTTCTTCAACAGCATTACTCTACGCCTTTTGTGAAAACATGGAGGTAGTATCCCTTATAAGTATGAAAATATGTTGGTATTTGTTTCCGGTGACAATGTAATTAAAAGCTTCAAAATCAAAAAATTGAAAAACTCCGACTCCAATGGGAAAAAAAACATCTAAAAATGTGTATACCATTGAGTTTGATGCATAAGAACAGAAAAATAAGCGAGAGAAGAAATATATTTTTACTTACATTAACAAAAGAGCGTACGAGGCAAAAATTTCAGATTAGCATTATGTTAATAAGTGCATTTACGGAGAAGATATTACATATAATGCGTCGAAACTTGCACTGTTCCTCAACAGCATTACTCTACGACATCTGTGAAAACATGGAGGTGATATCCCCAATAATTATGAAATATGTTGGTAATTGTTTCCGGTTACAATGCAATTAAAAGCTTCAAATCAAAAAATTTAAAATATCCAATCCGAATGGGATAAAAAACCATCAAATACTGTGTATACCATTGAGTTTGATGCAAAGGAACAGAAAATTCTGCGAGAGAAGAAATATTTTTACTTACATTAACAAAAGAGTGTACGGGGCTAAAATTTCAGATTAGCATTATGTTAATAAGTGCATTTACGGAGAAAGTATTTCTAATGACGCTTCGAAAATTGCACTGCTTCTCAACAGCATTAGTCTACGCCATCTGTGGAAACATGGAGGTAATATCCCCGAAACTTCCGAAAATATGTTGGTAATTGTTTGCGGTGACAATGTAATTAAAAGCTTCAAAATCAAAAAATTGCAAAAATCCGACTCGAATGGGATAAAAAACCATCAAAAACTGTTTATCCCATTTACTTTGATGCAAAGGAACGGAAAATACTGCATGAAAAGAAATATTATTACTTACATTAGCAAAAGAGTGTACGAGGCAAAAATTTCAGATTAGCATTATGTTAATAAGTGCATTTATGGAAAAACTATTTCATATAACGCGTCGATACTTGCACTGAACCTCAAAAGCTATATTCTACGACTTCTCTAAACATTTGAAGTTGATATTCGCATAACTGTCGAAGATATGGGTGTAAATGTCTATGGTGACTAAATTAGAAAAAGGCTTTTAAATGAAAGAAATGGTATCCATGGATACTTGAGATTGAACGTAGGATGGCGAAGGGAACTAATTTTTTGGATAGGCATGGAGGTAATATCCGCATAACTATCGAAGATATGGGTGTAAATGCCTGCGGTGACTTAATTAGAAAAAGGCTTTTAAAAGAAAGAAATGGTATCCATGGTTACTTGAGATTGAACAGATGATGTCGAAGGGAACTTATTTTTTGGATAGGCATAACTGGAATAAGTGCTGTTACGGACTAAGTACTCAAGGTTTAGTCGTGTAATTTGATGTGCAGGAACAAGGTATATTTCTTAACCTACCCTGAAAGAATGGCGGTTATATCTGGATAAGATTCGAAAATATGTTGGTATTTGTTTCCGGTGACAATGTAATTAAAAGCTTCAAAATCAAAAAATTGCAAAAATCCGACTAGAATGGGATAAAAAATCATCAAAAAAATTTGTTTACCATTAACTTTGATGCAAAGGAACAGAAAATTCTGCGAGAGAAGAAATATTTTTACTTACATTAACAAAAGAGTTTACGAGGCTAAAATTTCAGATAAGCATTATGTTAATAAGTGCATTTACGGAAAACGTATTTCATATGACGCTTCAAAACTTGCACTGTTCTTCAACAGCATTACTCTACGCCTTTTGTGAAAACATGGAGGTAATATCCCTAATAAGTATGAAAATATGATGGTATTTGTTTCCGGTGACAATGTAATTAAAAGCTTCAAAATCAAAAAATTGAAAAACTCCGACTCCAATGGGAAAAAAAACATAAAAAAATGTGTATTCCATTGAGTTTGATGCATAAGAACAGATAAATAAGCGAGAGAAGAAATATATTTTTACTTACATTAACAAAAGAGTGTACGAGGCAAAAATTTCAGATTAGCATTATGTTAATAAGTGCATTTACGGAGAAGGTATTACATATAATGCGTCGAAACTTGCACTGTTCCTCAACAGCATTACTCTACGACTTCTGTGAAAACATGGAGGTAATATCCCCAATAATTATGAAATATGTTGGTAATTGTTTCCGGTTACAATGCAGTTAAAAGCTTCAAATCAAAAATTTTCAAATATTCAATCCAAATGGGATATAAAACCATCAAAAACTGTGTATGCCATTGAGTTTGATGCAAAGAAACAGAAAATTTTGCGAGAGAAGAAATATTTTTACTTACATTAACAAAAGAGTGTACGAGGATAAAATTTCAGATTAGCATTATGTTAATAAGTGCATTTACGGAGAAAGTATTTCATATGACGCTTAGAAACTTGCACTGTACTTTAACAGCATTACTCTACGCCTTTTGTGAAAACATGGAGATAATATCCCTAATAAGTATGAAAATATGTTGGTATTTGTTTCCGGTGACAATGTAATTAAAAGCTTCAAAATCAAAAAATTGAAAAACTCCGACTCTAATGGGAAAAAAAACATCAAAAAATGTGTATTCCATTGAGTTTGATGCATAAGAACAGATAAATAAGCGAGAGAAGAAATATATTTTTACTTACATTAACAAAAGAGTGTACGAGGCTAAAATTTCAGATTAGCATTATGTTAATAAGTGCATTTACGGAGAAAGTATTTCATATGACGCTTCGAAACTTGCACTGTTCCTCAACAGCATTACTCTATGACTTCTGTGAAAACATGGAGGTTATATCCCCAATAATTATGAAATATGTTGGTAATTGTTTCCGGTTACAATGCAGTTAAAAGCTTCAAATCAAAAAAATTCAAATATCCAATCCGAATGGGATAAAAAAAAATTAAAAAACTGTGTATGCCATTGAGTTTGATGCAAAGAAACAGAAAATTCTGCGAGAGAAGAAATATTTTTACTTACATTAAGAAAAGAGTGCACGAGGCTAAAATTTCAGATTAGCATTATGTTAATAAGTGCATTTACGGAGAAAGTATTTCATATGACGCTTCGAAACTTGCACTGTTTCTCAACAGCATTAGTCTACGCCATCTGTGAAAACATGGAGGTATATCCCCAATAATTATGAAAATATGTTGGTAATTGTTTCCGGTGACAATGTAATTAAAAGCTTCAAAATCAAAGAATTGCAAAAATCCGACTCGATGGGATAAAAAACCATCAAAAATGTATATACCATTTCAAATTAGCATTATGTTAATAAGTGCATTTACGGAGAAAGTATTTCATATGACGCTTCGAAACTTGCCTTGTTCTTCAACAGCATTACTCTACGCCGTCTGTGAAAACATGGAGGTAATATCCTTAATAAGTATGATAATATGTTGGTACTTGTTTCCGGTGACAATGTAATTAAAAGCTTCAAATGTCAGATAAGCATTATGATAATAAGTGCATTTACGGAGAAAATATTTCATATGACGCTTCAAAACTTGCACTGTTCTTCAAAAGCATTACTCTACGCCTTTTGTGAAAACATGGAGGTAATATCCCTAATAAGTATGAAAATATGTTGGTATTTGTTTCCGGTGACAATGTAATTAAAAGCTTCAAATTTCAGATAAGAATTATGTTAATAAGTCCATTTACGGAGAAAGTATTTCATATGACGCTTCGAAACTTGCACTTTTCTTCAACAGCATTACTCTACGCCTTCTGTGAAAACATGGAGGTAATATCCCTAATAAGTATGATAATATGTTGGTATTTGTTTCCAGCAACAATGTAATTAAAAGCTTCAAATTTCAGATAAGCATTATGTTAATAAGTGCATTTACGGAGAAAATATTTCATATGACGCTTCGAAACTTGCACTGTTCTTCAACAGCATTACTCTACGCCTTCTGTGAAAACATGGAGGTAATATCCCTAATAAGTATGATAATATGTTGGTATTTGTTTCCGGTGACAATGTAATTAAAAGCTTCAAATTTCAGATAAGCATTATGTTAATAAGTGCATTTACGGAGAAAGTATTTCATATGACGCTTCGAAACTTGCACTGTTCTTCAACAGCATTACTCTACGCCTTTTGTGAAAACATGGAGGAAATATCTCTAATAAGTATGAAAATATGTTGGTATTTGTTTCCGGTGACAATGCAATTAAAAGCTTCAAAATCAAAAAATTGCAAAACTCCGACTCCAATGGGAAAAAAAAACATCTAAAAATGTGTATACCATTGAGTTTGATGCATAAGAACAGAAAAATAAGCGAGAAAAGAAATTTATTTTTACTTACATTAACAAAAGAGTGTACGAGGCAAAAATTTCAGATTAGCATTATATTAATAAGTGCATTTACGGAGAAGGTATTACATATAATGCGTCGAAACTTGCATAGTTCCTCAACAGCATTACTCTACGACTTCTGTGAAAACATGGAGGTAATATCCCTAATAATTATGAAATATGTTGGTAATTGTTTCCGGTTACAATGCAGTTAAAAGCTTCAAATCAAAAAATTTCAAATATCCAATCCGGTGGGAAAAAAAACATCAAAAAATGTGTATTCCATTGAGTTTGATGCATAAGAACAGATAAATAAGCGAGAGAAGAAATATATTTTTACTTACATTAACAAAAGAGTGTACGAGGCAAAAATTTCAGATTAGCATTATGTTAATAAGTGCATTTACGGAGAAGGTATAACATATAATGCGTCGAAACTTGCACTGTTCCTCAACAGCATTACTCTACGACTTCTGTGAAAACATGGAGGTAATATCCCCAATAATTATGAAATATGTTGGTAATTGTTTCCGGTTACAATGCAGTTAAAAGCTTCAAATGAAAAATTTTCAAATATTCAATCCAAATGGGATAAAAAACCATCAAAAACTGTGTATGCCATTGAGTTTGATGCAAAGAAACAGAAAATTTTGCGAGAGAAGAAATATTTTTACTTACATTAACAAAAGAGTGTACGAGGATAAAATTTCAGATTAGCATTATGTTAATAAGTGCATTTACGGAGAAAGTATTTCATATGACGCTTAGAAACTTGCACTGTACTTCAACAGCATTACTCTACGCCTTTTGTGAAAACATGGAGATAATATCCCTAATAAGTATGAAAATATGTTGGTATTTGTTTCCGGTGACAATATAATTAAAAGCTTCAAAATCAAAAAATTGAAAAACTCCGACTCCAATGGGAAAAAAAACATCAAAAAATGTATATACCATTGAGTTTGATGCAAAGGAACAGGAATTTCTGCCAGAGAAGAAATTTTTTTACTTACATTAGCAAAAGAGTGTACGAGGCAAAAATTTCAGATTAGCATTATGTTAATAAGTGCATTTATGGAAAAAGTATTTCATATAACGCGTCAATACTAGCACTGAACCTCAAAAGCAATATTCTACGCCTTCTCTGAACATTTGAAGGTGATATCCGCATAACTGTCGAAGGTATAAGTGTAAATGTCTATGGTGACTAAATTAGAAAAAGGCTTTTAAATGAAAGAAATGGTATCCATGGATACTTGAGATTGAACGGAGGATGGCGAAGGGAAATAATTTTTTGGATAGGCATGGAGGTAATATCCGCATAACTATCGGAGATATGGGTGTAAATGCCTACGGTGACTAAATTAGAAAAAGGCTTTTAAATGAAAGAAATGGTATCCATGGTTACTTGAGATTGAACAGAGGATGTCGAAGGGAACTTATTTTTTGGATAGGCATAACTGGAATAAGTGCTGTTACGGACTAAGTACTCAAGGTTTAGTCGTGTAATTTGATGTGCAGGAACAAGGTATATTTCTTAACCTACCCTGAAAGAATGGCGGTTATATCTGCATAAGATTCGAAAATATGTTGGTAATTGTTTCCGGTGACAATGTAATTAAAAGCTTCAAAATCAAAAAATTGCAAACATCCGACTCGAATGGGATAAAAAATCATCAAAAAAATTTGTTTACCATTAAGTTTGATGCAAAGGAACAGAAAATTCAATGAGAGAAGAAATATTTTTACTTACATTAACAAAAGAGTGTACGAGGCTAAAATTTCAGATAAGCATTATGGTAATAAGTGCATTTACGGAGAAAGTATTTCATATGACGCTTCGAAACTTGCACTGTTCCTCATGAGCATTACTCTACGCCTTATGTGAAAACATGGAGGTAATATACCCGAAAATTCCGAAAATATGTTGGTAATTGTTTCCGGTTACAATGTAATTAAAAGCTTCAAAATCAAAAAATTGCAAAAATCCGACTCGAATGGGATAAAAAATCATCAAAAAAATTTGTTTACCATTATGTTTGATGCAAAGGAACAGAAAATTCTGCGAGAGAAGAAATATTTTTACTTACATTAACAAAAGAGTGTACGAGGCAAAAATTTCAGATTAGCATTATATTAATAAGTGCATTTACGGAGAAGGTTTTACATATAATTCGTCGAAACTTGCACTGTTCCTCAAAAGTATTACTCTACGACTTCTGTGAAAACATGGAGGTAATATCCCCAATAATTATGAAATATGTTGGTAATTGTTTCCGGTTACAATGCAGTTAAAAGTTTCAAATCAAAAAATTTCAAATATCCAATCCGAATGGGATAAAAAACCATCAAAAACTGTGTATGCCATTGAGTTTGATGCAAAGAAACAGAAAATTTTGCGAGTGAAGAAATATTTTTACTTACATTAACAAAAGAGTGTACGAGGCTAAAATTTCAGATTAGCATTATGTTAATAAGTGCATTTACGGAGAACGTATTTCATATGACGCTTCGAAACCTGCACTGTTCTTCAACAGCATTACTCTACGCCTTTTGTGAAAACATGGAGGTAATATCCCTAATAAGTATGAAAATATGTTGGTATTTGTTTCCGGTGACAATGTAATTAAAAGCTTCAAAATCAAAAAATTGAAAAACTCCGACTCCAATGGGAAAAAAAACATCTAAAAATGTGTATACCATTGAGTTTGATGCATAAGAACAGAAAAAAAAGCGACAGAAGAAATATATTTTTACTTACATTAACAAAAGAGTGTACGAGGCAAAAATTTCAGATTAGCATTATGTTAATAAGTGCATTTACGGAGAAGATATTACATATAATGCGTCGAAACTTGCACTGTTCCTCAACAGCATTACTCTACGACATCTGTGAAAACATGGAGGTGATATCCCCAATAATTATGAAATATGTTGGTAATTGTTTCCGGTTACAATGCAGTTAAAAGCTTCAAATCAAAAAATTTAAAATATCCAATCCGAATGGGATAAAAAACCATCAAAAACTGTGTATACCATTGAGTTTGATGCAAAGGAGCAGAAAATTCTGCGAGAGAAGTAATATTTTTACTTACATTAACAAAAGAGTGTACGGGGCTAAAATTTCAGATTAGCATTATGTTAATAAGTGCATTTACGGAGAACGTATTTCATATGACGCTTCGAAACCTGCACTGTTCTTCAACAGCATTACTCTACGCCTTTTGTGAAAACATGGAGGTAATATCCCTAATAAGTATGAAAATATGTTGGTATTTGTTTCCGGTGACAATGTAATTAAAAGCTTCAAAATCAAAAAATTGAAAAACTCCGACTCCAATGGGAAAAAAAACATCTAAAAATGTGTATACCATTGAGTTTGATGCATAAGAACAGAAAAATAAGCGACAGAAGAAATATATTTTTACTTACATTAACAAAAGAGTGTACGAGGCAAAAATTTCAGATTAGCATTATGTTAATAAGTGCATTTACGGAGAAGATATTACATATAATGCGTCGAAACTTGCACTGTTCCTCAACAGCATTACTCTACGACATCTGTGAAAACATGGAGGTGATATCCCCAATAATTATGAAATATGTTGGTAATTGTTTCCGGTTACAATGCAGTTAAAAGCTTCAAATCAAAAAATTTAAAATATCCAATCCGAATGGGATAAAAAACCATCAAAAACTGTGTATACCATTGAGTTTGATGCAAAGGAACAGAAAATTCTGCGAGAGAAGAAATATTTTTACTTACATTAACAAAAGAGTGTACGGGGCTAAAATTTCAGATTAGCATTATGTTAATAAGTGCATTTACGGAGAAAGTATTTCTAATGACGATTCGAAACTTGCACGGTACCTCATGAGCATTTCTCTACGACTTCTTTGAAAACATGGAGGTAATATCCCCGAAAATTCCGAAAATATGTTGGTAATTGTTTCCGGTGACAATGTAATTAAAAGCTTCAAAATCAAAAAATTGCAAAAATCCGTCTCGAATGGGATAAAACATCATCAAATAAATTTGTTTACAATTATGTTTGATGCAAAGGAACAGAAAATTCTGCGAGAGAAGAAATATTTTTACTTACATTAACAAAAGAGTGTACGAGGCTAAAATTTTAGATAAGCATTATGTTAATAAGTGCATTTACGGAAAAAGTATTTCATATAATGCGTCGAAACTTGCATAGTTCCTCAACAGCATTACTCTACGACTTCTGTGAAAACATGGAGGTAATATCCCCAATAATTATGAAATATGTTGGTAATTGTTTCCGGTTACAATGCAGTTAAAAGCTTCAAATCAAAAAATTTCAAATATCCAATCCGAATGGGAAAAAAAACATCAAAAAATGTGTATTCCATTTAGTTTGATGCATAAGAACAGATAAATAAGCGAGAGAAGAAATATATTTTTACTTACATTAACAAAAGAGTGTACAAGGCAAAAATTTCAGATTAGCATTATGTTAATAAGTGCATTTACGGAGAAGGTATTACATATAATGCGTCGAAACTTGCACTGTTCCTCAACAGCATTACTCTAAGACTTCTGTGAAAACATGGAGGTAATATCCCCAATAATTATGAAATATGTTGGTAATTGTTTCCGGTTACAATGCAGTTAAAAGCTTCAAATCAAAAATTTTCAAATATTCAATCCAAATGGGATAAAAAACCATCAAAAACTGTGTATGCCATTGAGTTTGATGCAAAGAAACAGAAAATTTTGCGAGAGAAGAAATATTTTTACTTACATTAACAAAAGAGTGTACGAGGATAAAATTTCAGATTAGCATTATGTTAATAAGTGCATTTACGGAGAAAGTATTTCATATGACGCTTAGAAACTTGCACTGTACTTCAACAGCATTACTCTACGCCTTTTGTGAAAACATGGAGATAATATCCCTAATAAGTATGAAAATATGTTGGTATTTGTTTCCGGTGACAATGTAATTAAAAGCTTCAAAATCAAAAAATTGAAAAACTCCGACTCCAATGGGAAAAAAAACATGAAAAAATGTATATACCATTGAGTTTGATGCAAAGGAACAGGAAATTCTGCCAGAGAAGAAATTTATTTACTTACATTAGCAAAAGAGTGTACGAGGCAAAAATTTCAGATTAGCATTATGTTAATAAGTGCATTTATGGAAAAAGTATTTCATATAACGCGTCAATACTAGCACTGAACCTCAAAAGCAATATTCTACGCCTTCTCTGAACATTTGAAGGTGATATCCGCATAACTGTCCAAGGTATAAGTGTAAATGTCTATGGTGACTAAATTAGAAAAAGGCTTTTAAATGAAAGAAATGGTATCCATGGATACTTGAGATTGAACGGAGGATGGCGAAGGGAAATAAGTTTTTGGATAGGCATGGTGGTAATATCCGCATAACTATCGAAGATATGGGTGTAAATGCCTACGGTGACTAAATTAGAAAAAGGCTTTTAAATGAAAGAAATGGTATCCATGGTTACTTGAGATTGAACAGAGGATGTCGAAGGGAACTTATTTTTTGGATAGGCATAACTGGAATAAGTGCTGTTACGGACTAAGTACTCAAGGTTTAGTCGTGTAATTTGATGTGCAGGAACAAGGTATATTTCTTAACCTACCCTGAAAGAATGGCGGTTATATCTGCATAAGATTCGAAAATATGTTGGTAATTGTTTCCGGTGACAATGTAATTAAAAGCTTCAAAATCAAAAAATTGCAAACATCCGACTCGAATGGGATAAAAAATCATCAAAAAAATTTGTTTACCATTAAGTTTGATGCAAAGGAACAGAAAATTCAATGAGAGAAGAAATATTTTTACTTACATTAACAAAAGAGTGTACGAGGCTAAAATTTCAGATAAGCATTATGGTAATAAGTGCATTTACGGAGAAAGTATTTCATATGACGCTTCGAAACTTGCACTGTTCCTCATGAGCATTACTCTACGCCTTCTGTGAAAACATGGAGGTAATATACCCGAAAATTCCGAAAATATGTTGGTAATTGTTTCCGGTGACAATGTAATTAAAAGCTTCAAAATCAAAAAATTGCAAAAATCCGACTCGAATGGGATAAAAAATCATCAAAAAAATTTTTTTACCATTATGTTTGATGCAAAGGAACAGAAAATTCTGCGAGAGAAGAAATATTTTTACTTACATTAACAAAAGAGTGTACGAGGCTAAAATTTCAGATTAGCATTATGTTAATAAGTGCATTTACGGAGAAAGTATTTCATATGACGCTTCGAAACTTGCACTGTTCTTCAACAGCATTACTCTACGCCTTTTGTGAAAACATGAAGGTAATATCCCTAATAATTAAGAAAATATGTTGGTATTTGTTTCCGGTGACAATGTAATTAAAAGCTTCAAAATAATAAACTTGAAAAACTCCGACTCCAATGGGAAAAAAAACATCAAAAAATGTGTATACCATTGAGTTTGATGCATAAGAACAGATAAATAAGCGAGAGAAGAAATATATTTTTACTTACATTAACAAAAGAGTGTACGAGGCAAAAATTTCAGATTAGCATTATGTTAATAAGTGCATTTACGGAGAAGGTATTACATATAATGCGTCGAAACTTGCACTGTTCCTCAACAGTATTACTCTACGACTTCTGTGAAAACATGGAGGTAATATCCCCAATAATTATGAAATATGTTGGTAATTGTTTCCGGTAACAATGCAGTTAAAAGCTTCAAATCAAAAAATTTCCAATATCCAATCCGAAAGGGATAAAAAACCATCAAAAACTGTGTATGCCATTGAGTTTGATGCAAAGAAACAGAAAATTTTGCGAGTGAAGAAATATTTTTACTTACATTAACAAATAAGTGTACGAGGCTAAAATTTCAGATTAGCATTATGTTAATAAGTGAATTTACGGAGAACGTATTTCATATGACGCTTCGAAACCTGCACTGTTCTTCAACAGCATTACTCTACGCCTTTTGAGAAAACATGGAGGTAATATCCCTAATAAGTATGAAAATATGTTGGTATTTGTTTCCGGTGACAATGTAATTAAAAGCTTCAAAATCAAAAAATTGAAAAACTCCGACTCCAATGGGAAAAAAAACATCTAAAAATGTGTATACCATTGAGTTTGATGCATAAGAACAGAAAAATAAGCGAGAGAAGAAATATATTTTTACTTACATTAACAAAAGATTGTACGAGGCAAAAATTTCAGATTAGCATTATGTTAATAAGTGCATTTACGGAGAAGATATTACATATAATGCGTCGAAACTTGCACTGTTCCTCAACAGCATTACTCTACGACATCTGTGAAAACATGGAGGTGATATCCCCAATAATTATGAAATATGTTGGTAATTGTTTCCGGTTACAATGCAGTTAAAAGCTTCAAATCAAAAAATTTAAAATATCCAATCCGAATGGGATAAAAAACCATCAAAAACTGTGTATACCATTGAGTTTGATGCAAAGGAACAGAAAATTCTGCGAGAGAAGAAATATTTTTACTTACATTAACAAAAGAGTGTACGGGGCTAAAATTTCAGATTAGCATTATGTTAATAAGTGCATTTACGGAGAAAGTATTTCTAATGACGATTCGAAACTTGCACTGTTCCTCATGAGCATTTCTCTACGACTTCTTTGAAAACATGGAGGTAATATCCCCGAAAATTCCGAAAATATGTTGGTAATTGTTTCCGGTGACAATGTAATTAAAAGCTTCAAAATCAAAAAATTGCAAAAATCCGACTCGAATGGGATAAAAAATCATCAAATAAATTTGTTTACAATTATGTTTGATGCAAAGAAACAGAAAATTCTGCGAGAGAAGAAATATTTTTACTTACATTAACAAAAGAGTGTACGAGGCTAAAATTTTAGATAAGCATTATGTTAATAAGTGCATTTACGGAAAATGTATTTCATATAATGCGTCGAAACTTGCATAGTTCCTCAACAGCATTACTCTACGACTTCTGTGAAAACATGGAGGTAATATCCCCAATAATTATGAAATATGTTGGTAATTGTTTCCGGTTACAATGCAGTTAAAAGCTTCAAATCAAAAAATTTCAAATATCCTATCCGAATGGGAAAAAAAACATCAAAAAATGTGTATTACACTGAGTTTGATGCATAAGAACAGATAAATAAGCGAGAGAAGAAATATATTTTTACTTACATTAACAAAAGAGTGTACGAGGCAAAAATTTCAGATTAGCATTATGTTAATAAGTGCATTTACGGAGAAGGTATTACATATAATGCGTCGAAACTTGCACTGTTCCTCAACAGCATTACTCTTCGACTTCTGTGAAAACATGGAGGTAATATCCCCAATAATTATGAAATATGTTGGTAATTGTTTCCGGTTACAATGCAGTTAAAAGCTTCAAATCAAAAATTTTCAAATATTCAATCCAAATGGGATAGAAAACCATCAAAAACTGTGTATGCCATTGAGTTTGATGCAAAGAAACAGAAAATTTTGCGAGAGAAGAAATATTTTTACTTACATTAACAAAAGAGTGTACGAGGATAAAATTTCAGATTAGCATTATGTTAATAAGTGCATTTACGGAGAAAGTATTTTATATGACGCTTAGAAACTTGCACTGTACTTCAACAGCATTAGTCTACGCCTTTTGTGAAAACATGGAGATAATATCCCTAATAAGTATGAAAATATGTTGGTATTTGTTTCCGGTGACAATGTAATTAAAAGCTTTAAAATCAAAAAATTGAAAAACTCGACTCCAATGGGAAAAAAAACATCAAAAAATGTATATACCATTGAGTTTGATGCAAAGGAACAGGAAATTCTGCCAGAGAAGAAATTTTTTTACTTACATTAGCAAAAGAGTGTACGAGGCAAAAATTTCAGATTAGCATTATGTTAATAAGTGCATTTATGGAAAAAGTATTTCATATAACGCGTCAATACTAGCACTGAACCTCAAAAGCAATATTCTACGCCTTCTCTGAACATTTGAAGGTGATATCCGCATAACTGTCGAAGGTATAAGTGTAAATGTCTATGGTGACTAAATTAGAAAAAGGCTTTTAAATGAAAGAAATGGTATCCATGGATACTTGAGATTGAACGGAGGATGGCGAAGGGAAATAATTTTTTGGATAGGCATGGAGGTAATATCCGCATAACTATCGAAGATATGGGTGTAAATGCCTACGGTGACTAAATTAGAAAAAGGCTTTTAAATGAAAGAAATGGTATCCATGGTTACTTGAGATTGAACAGAGGATGTCGAAGGGAACTTATTTTTTGGATAGGCATAACTGGAATAAGTGCTGTTACGGACTAAGTACTCAAGGTTTAGTCGTTTAATTTGATTTGCAGGAACAAGATATATTTCTTAACCTACCCTGAAAGAATGGCGGTTATATCTGCATAAGATTCGAAAATATGTTGGTAATTGTTTCCGGTGACAATGTAATTAAAAGCTTCAAAATCAAAAAATTGCAAACATCCGACTCGAATGGGATAAAAAATCATCAAAAAAATTTGTTTACCATTAAGTTTGATGCAAAGGAACAGAAAATTCAATGAGAGAAGAAATATTTTTACTTACATTAACAAAAGAGTGTACGAGGCTAAAATTTCAGATAAGCATTATGGTAATAAGTGCATTTACGGAGAAAGTATTTCATATGACGCTTCGAAACTTGCACTGTTCCTCATGAGCATTACTCTACGCCTTCTGTGAAAACATGGAGGTAATATACCCGAAAATTCCGAAAATATGTTGGTAATTGTTTCCGGTGACAATGTAATTAAAAGCTTCAAAATCAAAAAATTGCAAAAATCCGACTCGAATGGGATAAAAAATCATCAAAAAAATTTGTTTACCATTATGTTTGATGCAAAGGAACAGAAAATTCTGCGAGAGAAGAAATATTTTTACTTACATTAACAAAAGAGTGTACGAGGCTAAAATTTCAGATTAGCATTATGTTAATAAGTGCATTTACGGAGAAAGTATTTCATATGACGCTTCGAAACTTGCACTGTTCTTCAACAGCATTACTCTACGCCTTTTGTGAAAACATGAAGGTAATATCCCTAATAATTATGAAAATATGTTGGTATTTGTTTCCGGTGACAATGTAATTAAAAGCTTCAAAATAAAAAACTTGAAAAACTCCGACTCCAATGGGAAAAAAAACATCAAAAAATGTGTATACCATTGAGTTTGATGCATAAGAACAGAAAAATAAGCGAGAGAAGAAATATATTTTTACTTACATTAACAAAAGAGTGTACGAGGCAAAAATTTCAGATTAGCATTATGTTAATAA
This sequence comes from Pyrrhosoma nymphula, assembly GCA_963573305.1. Lineage (NCBI taxonomy): Eukaryota > Metazoa > Arthropoda > Insecta > Odonata > Coenagrionidae > Pyrrhosoma > Pyrrhosoma nymphula. The sequence continues at coordinate 325,268 of OY754334.1, forward strand.
GTGCATTTACGGAGAAGGTATTACATATAATGCGTCGAAACTTGCACTGTTCCTCAACAGTATTACTCTACGACTTCTGTGAAAACATGGAGGTAATATCCCCAATAATTATGAAATATGTTGGTAATTGTTTCCGGTTATAATGCAGTTAAAAGCTTCAAATCAAAAAATTTCAAATATCCAATCCGAATGGGATAAAAAACCATCAAAAACTGTGTATGCCATTGAGTTTGATGCAAAGAAACAGAAAATTTTGCGAGTGAAGAAATATTTTTACTTACATTAACAAAAGAGTGTACGAGGCTAAAATTTCAGATTAGCATTATGTTAATAAGTGCATTTACGGAGAACGTATTTCATATGACGCTTCGAAACCTGCACTGTTCTTCAACAGCATTACTCTACGCCTTTTGTGAAAACATGGAGGTAATATCCCTAATAAGTATGAAAATATGTTGGTATTTGTTTCCGGTGACAATGTAATTAAAAGCTTCAAAATCAAAAAATTGAAAAACTCCGACTCCAATGGGAAAAAAAACATCTAAAAATGTGTATACCATTGAGTTTGATGCATAAGAACAGAAAAATAAGCGAGAGAAGAAATATATTTTTACTTACATTAACAAAAGAGTGTACGCGGCAAAAATTTCAGATTAGCATTATGTTAATAAGTGCATTTACGGAGAAGATATTACATATAATGCGTCGAAACTTGCACTGTTCCTCAACAGCATTACTCTACGACATCTGTGAAAACATGGAGGTGATATCCCCAATAATTATGAAATATGTTGGTAATTGTTTCCGGTTACAATGCAGTTAAAAGCTTCAAATCAAAAAATTTAAAATATCCAATCCGAATGGGATAAAAAACCATCAAAAACTGTGTATACCATTGAGTTTGATGCAAAGGAACAGAAAATTCTGCGAGAGAAGAAATATTTTTACTTACATTAACAAAAGAGTGTACGAAGCTAAAATTTCAGATAAGCATTATGGTAATAAGTGCATTTACGGAGAAAGTATTTCATATGACGCTTCGAAACTTGCACTGTTCCTCATGAGCATTACTCTACGCCTTCTGTGAAAACATGGAGGTAATATACCCGAAAATTCTGAAAATATGTTGGTAATTGTTTCCGGTGACAATGTAATTAAAAGCTTCAAAATCAAAAAATTGCAAAAATCCGACTCGAATGGGATAAAAAATCATCAAAAAAATTTGTTTACCATTATGTTTGATGCAAAGGAACAGAAAAAAATTCTGCGAGAGAAGAAATATTTTTACTTACATTAACAAAAGAGTGTACGAGGCTAAAATTTCAGATTAGCATTATGTTAATAAGTGCATTTACGGAGAAGATATTACATATAATGCGTCGAAACTTGCACTGTTCCTCAACAGCATTACTCTACGACATCTGTGAAAACATGGAGGTGATATCCCCAATAATTATGAAATATGTTGGTAATTGTTTCCGGTTACAATGCAGTTAAAAGCTTCAAATCAAAAAATTTAAAATATCCAATCCGAATGGGATAAAAAACCATCAAAAACTGTGTATACCATTGAGTTTGATGCAAAGGAACAGAAAATTCTGCGAGAGAAGAAATATTTTTACTTACATTAACAAAAGAGTGTACGGGGCTAAAATTTCAGATTAGCATTATGTTAATAAGTGCATTTACGGAGAAAGTATTTCTAATGACGATTCGAAAATTGCACTGCTTCTCAACAGCATTAGTCTACGCCATCTGTGAAAACATGGAGGTAATATCCCCGAAACTTCCGAAAATATGTTGGTAATTGTTTGCGGTGACAATGTAATTAAAAGCTTCAAAATCAAAAAATTGCAAAAATCCGACTCGAATGGGATAAAAAACCATCAAAAACTGTTTATCCCATTTACTTTGATGCAAAGGAACGGAAAATACTGCATGAGAAGAAATATTATTACTTACATTAGCAAAAGAGTGTACGAGGCAAAAATTTCAGATTAGCATTATGTTAATAAGTGCATTTATGGAAAAAGTATTTCATATAACGCGTCGATACTTTCACTGATCCTCAAAAGCAATATTCTACGACTTCCCTGAACATTTGAAGTTGATATTCGCATAACTGTCGAAGATATGGGTGTAAATGTCTATGGTGACTAAATTAGAAAAAGGCTTTTAAATGAAAGAAATGGTATCCATGGTTACTTGAGATTGAACAGATGATGTCGAAGGGAACTTATTTTTTGGATAGGCATAACTGGAATAAGTGCTGTTACGGACTAAGTACTCAAGGTTTAGTCGTGTAATTTGATGTGCAGGAACAAGGTATATTTCTTAACCTACCCTGAAAGAATGGCGGTTATATCTGGATAAGATTCGAAAATATGTTGGTATTTGTTTCCGGTGACAATGTAATTAAAAGCTTCAAAATCAAAAAATTGCAAAAATCCGACTAGAATGGGATAAAAAATCATCAAAAAAATTTGTTTACCATTAACTTTGATGCAAAGGAACAGAAAATTCTGCGAGAGAAGAAATATTTTTACTTACATTAACAAAAGAGTGTACGAGGCTAAAATGTCAGATTAGCATTATGTTAATAAGTGCATTTACGGAGAAAGTATTTCATATGACGCTTCGAAACTTGCACTGTTCCTCATGAGCATTTCTCTACGACTTCTTTGAAAACATGGAGGTAATATCCCCGAAAATTCCGAAAATATGTTGGTAATTGTTTCCGGTGACAATGTAATTAAAAGCTTATAATCAAAAAATTGCAAAACTCCGACTCCAATGGGAAATAAACCATCAAAAAATGTGTATACCATTGAGTTTGATGCATAGGAACAGAAAAATAAGCGAGAAAAGAAATATTTTTACTTACATTAACAAAAGAGTGTACGAGGCAAAAATTTCAGATTAGATTTTGTTAATAAGTGCATTTACGGAGAAGGTATTACATATAATCCATCGAAACTTGCACTGTTCCTCAACAGCATTACTCTACGACTTCTGCAAAAACATGGAGGTAATATTCCCAATAATTATGAAATATGTTGGTAATTGTTTCCGGTGACAATGTAGTTAAAAGCTTCAAATCAAAAAATTTCAAATATCCAATCCGAATGGGATAAAAAACCATCAAAAACTGTGTATGCCATTGAGTTTGATGCAAAGAAACAGAAAATTCTGCGAGAGAAGAAATATTATTACTTACATTAACAAAAGAGTGTACGAGGCAAAAATTTCAGATTAGCATTATGTTAATAAGTGCATTTACGGAGAAGGTATTACATATAATGCGTCGAAACTTGCACTGTTCCTCAACAGCATTACTCTACGACTTCTGTGAAAACATGGAGGTAATATCCCCAATAATTATGAAATATGTTGGTAATTGTTTCCGGTTACAATGCAGTTAAAAGCTTCAAATAAAAAATTTTCAAATATTCAATCCAAATGGGATAAAAAACCATCAAAAACTGTGTATGCCATTGAGTTTGATGCAAAGAAACAGAAAATTTTGCGAGAGAAGAAATATTTTTACTTACATTAACAAAAGAGTGTACGAGGATAAAATTTCAGATTAGCATTATGTTAATAAGTGCATTTACGGAGAAAGTATTTCATATGACGCTTAGAAACTTGCACTGTACTTCAACAGCATTACTCTACGCCTTTCGTGAAAACATGGAGATAATATCCCTAATAAGTATGAAAATATGTTGGTATTTGTTTCCGGTGACAATGTAATTAAAAGCTTCAAAATCAAAAAATTGAAAAACTCCGACTCCAATGGGAAAAAAAACATCAAAAAATATGTATTCCATTGAGTTTGATGCATAAGAACAGATAAATAAGCGAGAGAAGAAATATATTTTTACTTACATTAACAAAAGAGTGTACGAGGCAAAAATTTCAGATTAGCATTATGTTAATAAGTGCATTTACGGAGAAGGTATTACATATAATGCGTCGAAACTTGCACTGTTCCTCAACAGCATTACTCTACGACTTCTGTGAAAACATGGAGGTAATATCCCCAATAATTATGAAATATGTTGGTAATTGTTTCCGGTTACAATGCAGTTAAAAGCTTCAAATCAAAAAAATTCAAATATCCAATCCGAATGGGATAAAAAAAAATTAAAAAACTGTGTATGCCACTGAGTTTAATGCAAAGAAACAGAAAATTCTGCGAGAGAAGAAATATTTTTACTTACATTAAGAAAAGAGTGCACGAGGCTAAAATTTCAGATTAGCATTATGTTAATAAGTGCATTTACGGAGAAAGTATTTCATATGACGCTTCGAAACTTGCACTGTTTCTCAACAGCATTAGTCTACGCCATCTGTGAAAACATGGAGGTAATATCCCTAATAATTATGAAAATATGTTGGTAATTGTTTCCGGTGACAATGTAATTAAAAGCTTCAAAATCAAAGAATTGCAAAAATCCGACTCGAACGGGACAAAAAACCATCAAAAATGTATATACCATTTCAGATTAGCATTATGTTAATAAGTGCATTTACGGAGAAAGTATTTCATATGACGCTTCGAAACTTGCCTTGTTCTTCAACAGCATTACTCTACGCCGTCTGTGAAAACATGGAGGTAATATCCTTAATAAGTATGATAATATGTTGGTACTTGTTTCCGGTGACAATGTAATTAAAAGCTTCAAATGTCAGATAAGCATTATGATAATAAGTGCATTTACGGAGAAAATATTTCATATGAGGCTTCGAAACTTGCACTGTTCTTCAAAAGCATTACTCTACGCCTTTTGTGAAAACATGGAGGTAATATCCCTAATAAGTATGAAAATATGTTGGTATTTGTTTCCGGTGACAATGTAATTAAAAGCTTCAAATTTCAGATAAGAATTATGTTAATAAGTCCATTTACGGAGAAAGTATTTCATATGACGCTTGGAAACTTGCACTGTTCTTCAACAGCATTACTCTACGCCTTCTGTGAAAACATGGAGGTAATATCCCTAATAAGTATGATAATATGTTGGTATTTGTTTCCGGTGACAATGTAATTAAAAGCTTCAAATTTCAGATAAGCATTATGTTAATAAGTGCATTTACGGAGAAAGTATTTCATATGACGCTTCGAAACTTGCACTGTTCTTCAACAGCATTACTCTACGCCTTTTGTGAAAACATGGAGGAAATATCTCTAATAAGTATGAAAATATGTTGGTATTTGTTTCCGGTGACAATGTAATTAAAAGCTTCAAAATCAAAAAATTGCAAAACTCCGATTCCAATGGGAAAAAAAAACATCTAAAAATGTGTATACCATTGAGTTTGATGCATAAGAACAGAAAAATAAGCGAGAAAAGAAATATATTTTTACTTACATTAACAAAAGAGTGTACGAGGCAAAAATTTCAGATTAGCATTATATTAATAAGTGCATTTACGGAGAAGGTATTACATATAATGCGTCGAAACTTGCATAGTTCCTCAACAGCATTACTCTACGACTTTTGTGAAAACATGGAGGTAATATCCCCAATAATTATGAAATATGTTGGTAATTGTTTCCGGTTACAATGCAGTTAAAAGCTTCAAATCAAAAAATTTCAAATATCCAATCCGAATGGGATACATACCATCAAAAACTGTGTATGCCATTGAGTTAAATGCAAAGAAACAGAAAATTCTGCGAGAGAAGAAATATTTTTACTTACATTAACAAAAGAGTATACGAGGCTAAAATTTCAGATTAGCATTAGGTTAATAAGTGCATTTACGGAGAAAGTATTTCATATGACGTTTCGAAACTTGCACTGTTCCTCAACAGCATTACTCTACGCCTTCTGTGAACACATGGAGGTAATATCCCCTAAACTTCCGAAAATATGTTGGTAATTGTTTCCGGTGACAATGTAATTAAAAGCTTCAAAATAAAAAAGTTGCAAAAATCCGACTCGACTGGGATAAAAAACCATCAAAAACTGTTTATACCATTGAGTTTGATGCAAAGGAAAACGAAATTCTGCGAGAGAAGAAATATTTTTACTTATGTTCTTCATGAGCATTACTCTACGCCTTCTGTGAAAACATGGAGGTAATATCCCCGAAAATTCCGAAAATATGTTGGTAATTGTTTCCGGTGACAATGTAGTTAAAAGCTTCAAATCAAAAAATTTCAAATATCCAATCCGAATGGGATAAAAAACCATCAAAAACTGTGTATGCCATTGAGTTTGACGCAAAGAAACAGAAAATTCTGCGAGAGAAGAAATATTTTTACTTCCATTAACAAAAGAGTGTACGAGTCTAAAATTTCAGATTAGCATTATGTTAATAAGTGCATTTACGGAGAAAATATTTCATATGAAGCTTCGAGACTTGCACTATTCCTAAACAGCATTACTCTACGCCTTCTGTGAAAACATGAAAGTAATATCCCCAATAATTATGAAATTATGTTGGTAATTGTTTCCGGTGACAATGTAATTAAAAGCTTCAAAATCAAAAAATTGCAAAAATCCGACTCGAATGGGATAAAAAACCATCAAAAACTGTATATACCATTGAGTTTGATGCAAAGGAATAGAAAATTCTGCGAGAGAAGAAATATTTTTACTTACAATAACAAAAGAGTGTACGAGGCAAAAATTTCAGATTAGCATTATGTTAACAAGTGCATTTATGGAAAAAGTATTTCATATAACGCGTCGATACATGCACTGAACCTAAGAAGCAATATTCTACGCCTTCTCTGAACATTTGAAGGTGATATCTGCATAACTGTCGAAGATATGGGTGTAAATGTCTATGGTGACTAAATTAGAAAAAGGCTTTTAAATGAAAGAAATGGTATCCATTGATACTTGAGATTGAACGGAGGATGGCGAAGGGAACTAATTTTTTGGATAGGCATGGAGGTAATATCCGCATAACTTTCGAAGATATGGGTGTAAATGCCTACGGTGACTAAATTAGAAAAAGGCTTTTAAATGAAAGAAATGGTATCCATGGTTACTTGAGATAGAACAGAGGATGTCGAAGGGAACTTATTTTTTGGATAGGCATAACTGGAATAAGTGCTGTTACAGACTAAGTACTCAAGGTTTAGTCGTGTAATTTGATGTGCAGGAACAAGGTATATTTCTTAACCTACCCTGAAAGAATGGCGGTTATATCTGCATAAGATTCGAAAATATGTTGGTAATTGTTTCCGGTGACAATGTAATTAAAAGCTTCAAAATCAAAAAATTGCAAAAATCCGACTCGAATGGGATAAAAAATCATCAAAAAAATTTTTTTACCATTAAGTTTGATGCAAAGGAACAGAAAATTCTGCGAGAGAAGAAATATTTTTACTTACATTAACAAAAGAGTGTACGAGCCTAAAATTTCAGATTAGCATTATGTTAATAAGTGCATTTACGGAGAAAGTATTTCATATGACGCTTCGAAACTTGCACTGTTCTTCAACAGCATTACTCTACGCCTTCTGTGAAAACATGGAGGTAATATCCCTAATAAGTATGATAATATGTTGGTATTTGTTTCCGGTGACAATGTAATTAAAAGCTTCAAAATCAAAAAATTGCAAAAATCCGACTCGAATGGGATAAAAAACCATCAAAAACTGTATATACCATTGAGTTTGATGCAAAGGAACAGGAAATTCTGCCAGAGAAGAAATATTTTTACTTACATTAGCAAAAGAGTGTACGAGGCAAAATTTCAGATTAGCATTATGTTAATAAGTGCATTTATGGAAAAAGTATTCCATATAACGCGTCGATACTTGCACTGAACCTCAAAAGCAATATTCTACGCCTTCTCTGAACAATTGAAGGTGATATCCGCATAACTGTCGAAGATATGGGTGTAAATGGCTATGGTGACTAAATTAGAAAAAGGCCTTTAAATGAAAGAAATGGTATCCATGGATACTTGAGATTGAACGGAGGATGGCGAAGGGAACTATTTTTTGGATAGGCATGGAGGTAATATCCGCATAACTATCGAAGATATGGGTGTAAATGCCTGCGGTGACTAAATTAGAAAAAGGCTTTTAAATGAAAGAAATAGTATCCATGGTTACTTGAGATTGAACAGAGGATGTCGAAGGGAACTTATTTTTTGGATAGGCATAACTGGAATAAGTGCTGTTACGGACTAAGTACTCAAGGTTTAGTCGTGAAATTTGATGTGCAGGAACAAGGTATATTTCTCAACCTACCCTGAAAGAATGGCGGTTATATCTGCATATACTTCGAAAATATGTTGGTAATTGTTTCCGGTACAATGTAATTAAAAGCTTCAAAATCAAAAAATTGCAAAAATCCGACTCCAATGGGAAATAAACCATCAACAAATGTGTATACCATTGTATTTGATGCATAGGAACAGGAAAATAAGCGAGAAAAGAAATATTTTTACTTACATTAACAAAAGAGTGTACGAGGCAAAAATTTCAGATTAGCATTATGTTAATAAGTGCATTTACGGAGAAGGTATTACATAAAATGCATCGAAACTTTCACTGTTCCTCAACAGCCTTTCTCTACGACTTCTGTGAAAACATGGAGGTAATATCCCCAATAATTATGAAATATGTTGGAAATTGTTTCCGGTAACAATGTAGTTAAAAGCTTCAAATCAAAAAATTGCAAAAATCGACTCGAATGGGATAAAAAACCATCAAAAACTGTCTATATACCATTGAGTTTGATGCAAAGGAACAGAAAATTCTGCCAGAGAAGAAATATTTTTACTTACATTAACAAAAGAGTAAACGAGGCTAAAATTTCAGATTAGCATTATGTAAATAAGTGCATTTATGGAAAAAGTATTTCATATAACGCGTCGATACTTGCACTGATCCTCAAAAGCAATATTCTACGCCTTCTCTGAACATTTGAAGGTGATATCCGCATAACTATCTATGATATGGGTGTAAATGCCTACGGTGACTAAATTAGAAAAAGGCTTTTAAATGAAAGAAATGGTATCCATGGTTACTTGAGATTGAACAGAGGATGTCGAAGGGAACTTATTTTTTGGATAGGCATAACTGGAATAAGTGCTGTTACAGACTAAGTACTCAAGGTTTAGTCGTGTAATTTGATGTGCAGGAACAAGGTATATTTCTTAACCTACACTGAAAGAATGGCGGTTATATCTGCATAAGATTCGAAAATATGTTGGTAATTGTTTCCGGTGACAATGTAATTAAAAGCTTCAAAATCAAAAAATTGCAAAAATCCGACTCGAATGGTATAAAAAATCATCAAAAAAATTTTTTTACCATTAAGTTTGATGCAAAGGAACAGAAAATTCTGCGAGAGAAGAAATATTTTTACTTACATTAACAAAAGAGTGTACGAGGCTAAAATTTCAGATTAGCATTATGTTAATAAGTGCATTTACGGAGAAAAGATTTCAAATGACGCTTCGAAACTTGCACTATTCCTAAACAGCATTACTCTACGCCTTCTGTGAAAACATGAAAGTAATATCCCCAATAATTATGAAAATATGTTGGTAATTGTTTCCGGTGACAATGTAATTAAAAGCTTCAAAATCAAAAAATTGCAAAAATCCGACTCGAATGGGATAAAAAACCATCAAAAACTTTATATACCATTGAGTTTGATTCAAAGGAACAGGATATTCTGCCAGAGAAGAAATATTTTTACTTACATTAGCAAAAGAGTGTACGAGGCAAAAATTTCAGATTAGCATTATGTTAATAAGTGCATTTATGGAAAAAGTATTCCATATAACGCGTCGATACTTGCACTGAACCTCAAAAGCAATATTCTACGCCTTCTCTGAACAATTGAAGGTGATATCCGCATAACTGTCGAAGATATGGGTGTAAATGACTATGGTGACTAAATTAGAAAAAGGCCTTTAAATGAAAGAAATGGTATCCATGGATACTTGAGATTGAACGGAGGATGGCGAAGGGAACTAATTTTTTGGATAGGCATGGAGGTAATATCCGCATAACTATCGAAGATATGGGTGTAAATGCCTGCGGTGACTAAATTAGAAAAAGGCTTTTAAATGAAAGAAATAGTATCCATGGTTACTTGAGATTGAACAGAGGATGTCGAAGGGAACTAATTTTTTGGATAGGCATAACTGGAATAAGTGCTGTTACGGACTAAGTACTCAAGGTTTAGTCGTGTAATTTGATGTGCAGGAACAAGGTATATTTCTTAACCTACCCTGAAAGAATGGCGGTTATATCTGCATAAGATTCGAAAATATGTTGGTAATTGTTTCCGGTGACAATGTAATTAAAAGCTTCAAAATCAAAAAATTGCAAAAATCCAACTCGAATGGGATAAAAAATCATCAAAAAAATTTGTTTACCATTAAGTTTGATGCAAAGGAACAGAAAATTCTGCGAGAGAAGAAATATTTTTATTTACATTAACAAAAGAGTGTACGAGGCTAAAATTTCAGATTAGCATTATGTTAATAAGTGCATTTACGGAGAAAGTATTTCATATGACGCTTCGAAACTTGCACTTTTCTTCATGAGCAATACTCTACGCCTTCTGTGAAAACATGGAGGTAATATCCCCGAAAATTCCGAAAATATGATGGTAATTGTTTCCGGTTACAATGTAATTAAAAGCTTCAAAATCAAAAAATTGCAAAACTCCGACTCCAATGGGAAATAAACCATCAACAAATGTGTATACCATTGAGTTTGATTCATAGGAACAGAAAAATAAGCGAGAAAAGAAATATTTTTACTTACATTAACAAAAGAGTGTACGAGGCAAATATTTCAGATTAGCATTATGTTAATAAGTACATTTACGGAGAAGGTATTACATAAAATGCATCGAAACTTGCACTGTTCCTCAACAGCATTAATCTACGCCTTCTGTGAAAACATTGCGGTAATATCCCCAATAATTATGAAAATATGTTGGAAATTGTTTCCGGTAACAATGTAGTTAAAAGCTTCAAATCAAAAAATTGCAAAAATCGACAGGAATGGGATAAAAAACCATCAAAAACTGTCTCTATACCATTGAGTTTGATGCAAAGGAACAGAAAATTCTGCCAGAGAAGAAATATTTTTACTTACATTAACAAAAGAGTGTACGAGGCTAAAATTTCAGATTAGCATTATGTTAATAAGTGCATTTATGGAAAAAGTATTTCATATAACGCGTCGATACTTGCACTGATCCTCAAAAGCAATATTCTACGCCTTCTCTGAACATTTGAAGGTGATATCCGCATAACTGTCGAAGATATGGGTGTAAATGCCTACGGTGACTAAATTAGAAAAAGGCTTTTAAATGAAAGAAATGGTATCCATGGTTACTTGAGATTGAACAGAGGATGTCGAAGGGAACTTATTTTTTGGATAGGCATAACTGGAATAAGTGCTGTTACAGACTAAGTACTCAAGGTTTAGTCGTGTAATTTGATGTGCAGGAACAAGGTATATTTCTTAACCTACACTTAAAGAATGGCGGTTATATCTGCATAAGATTCGAAAATATGTTGGTAATTGTTTCCGGTGACAATGTAATTAAAAGCTTCAAAATCAAAAAATTGCAAAAATCCGACTCGAATGGTATAAAAAATCATCAAAAAAATTTGTTTACCATTAAGTTTGATGCAAAGGAACAGAAAATTCTGCGAGAGAAGAAATATTTTTACTTACATTAACAAAAGAGTGTACGAGGCTAAAATTTCAGATTAGCATTATGTTAATAAGTGCATTTACGGAGAAAATATTTCAAATGACGCTTCGAAACTTGCACTATTCCTAAACAGCATTACTCTACGCCTTCTGTGAAAACATGAAAGTAATATCCCTAATAATTATGAAAATATGTTGGTAATTGTTTCCGGTGACAATGTAATTAAAAGCTTCAAAATCAAAAAATTGCAAAAATCCGACTCGAATGGGATAAAAAACCATCAAAAACTGTGTATACCATTGAGTTTGATGCAAAGAAATAGAAAATTCTGCGAGAGAAGAAATATTTTTACTTACAATAACAAAAGAGTGTACGAGGCAAAAATTTCAGATTAGCATTATGTTAATAAGTGCATTTATGGAAAAAGTATTTCATACAACGCGTCGATACTTGCACTGAACCTGAAAAGCAATATTCTACGCCTTCTCTGAACATTTGAAGGTGATATCTGCATAACTGTTGAAGATATGGGTGTAAATGTCTATGGTGACTAAATTAGAAAAAGGCTTTTAAATGAAAGAAATGGTATCCATGGATACTTGAGATTGAACGGAGGATGGCGAAGGGAACTAATTTTTTGGATAGGCATGGAGGTAATATCCGCATAACTATCGAAGATATGGGTGTAAATGCCTACGGTGACTAAATTAGAAAAAGGCTTTTAAATGAAAGAAATGGTATCCATGGTTACTTGAGATTGAACAGAGGATGTCGAAGGGAACTTATTTTTTGGATAGGCATAACTGGAATAAGTGCTGTTACAGACTAAGTACTCAAGGTTTAGTCGTGTAATTTGATGTGCAGGAACAAGGTATATTTCTTAACCTACCCTGAAATAATGGCGGTTATATCTGCATAAGATTCGAAAATATGTTGGTAATTGTTTCCGGTGACAATGTAATTAAAAGCTTCAAAATCAAAAAATTGCAAAAATCCGACTCGAATGGGATAAAAAATCATCAAAAAAATTTGTTTACCATTATGTTTGATGCAAAGGAACAGAAAAGTCTGCTAGAGAAGAAATATTTTTACTTACATTAACAAAAGAGTGTACGAGCCTAAAATTTCAGATTAGCATTATGTTAATAAGTGCATTTACGGAGAAAGTATTTCATATGCCGCTTCGAAACTTGCACTGTTTTTCAACAGCATTACTCTACGCCTTCTGTGAAAACATGGAGGTAATATCCCTAATAAGTATGATAATATATTGGTATTTGTTTCCGGTGACAATGTAATTAAAAGCTTCAAAATCAAAAAATTGCAAAAATCCGACTCCAATGGGATAAAAAACCATCGAAAACTGTGTATGCCATTGAGTTTGATGCAAAGAAACAGAAAATTCTGCGAGAGAAGAAATATTTTTACTTACATTAACAAAAGAGTGTACGAGGCTAAAATTTCAGATTAGCATTATGTTAATAAGTGCATTTACGGAGAAAGTATTTCATATGACGCTTCGAAACTTGCACTGTTTCTCAACAGCATTAGTCTACGCCATCTGTGAAAACATGGAGGTAATATCCCCGAAAATTCCGAAAATATGTTGGTAATTGTTTCCGGTGACAATGTAATTAAAAGCTTCAAAATCAAAAAATTGCAAAAATCCGACTCGAATGGGATATAAAACCATCAAAAACTGTCTATATACCATTGAGTTTGATGCAAAGGAACAGAAAATTCTGCCAGAGAAGAAATATTTTTACTTACATTAACAAAAGAGTGTACGAGGCTAAAATTTCAGATTAGCATTATGTTAATAAGTGCATTTATGGAAAAAGTATTTCATATAACGCGTCGATACTTGCACTGAACCTGAAAAGCAATATTCTACGCCGTCTCTGAACATTTAAAGCTGATATCTGCATAACATTCGAAGATATGGGTGTAAATGTCTATGGTGACTAAATTAGAAAAAGGCTTTTAAATGAAAGAAATGGTATCCATGGATACTTGAGATTGAACGGAGGATGGCGAAGGGAACTAATTTTTTGGATAGGCATGGAGGTAATATCCGCATAACTATCGAAGATATTGGTGTAAATGCCTACGGTGACTAAATTAGAAAAAGGCTTTTAAATGAAAGAAATGGTATCCATGGATACTTGAGATTGAACGGAGGATGGCGAAGGGAACTAATTTTTTGGATAGGCATGGAGGTAATATCCGCATAACTATCGAAGATATGGGTGTAAATGCCTACGGTGACTAAATTAGAAAAAGGCTTTTAAATGAAAGAAATAGTATCCATGGTTACTTGAGATTGAAGAGAGGATGTCGAAGGGAACTTATTTTTTGGATAGGCATAACTGGAATAATTGCTGTTACAGACTAAGTACTCAAGGTTTAGTCGTGTAATTTGATGTGCAGGAACAAGGTATATTTCTTAACCTACCCTGAAAGAATGGCGGTTATATCTGCATAAGATTCGAAAATATGTTGGTAATTGTTTCCGGTGACAATGTAATTAAAAGCTTCAAAATCAAAAAATTGCAAAAATCCGACTCGAATGGGATAAAAAATCATCACAAAAATTTGTTTACCATTATGTTTGATGCAAAGGAACAGAAAATTCTGCGATAGAAGAAATATTTTTACTTACATTAACAAAAGAGTGTACGAGCCTAAAATTTCAGATTAGCATTATGTTACTAAGTGCATTTACGGAGAAAGTATTTCATATGACGCTTCGAAACTTGCACTGTTCTTCAACAGCATTACTCTACGCCTTCTGTGAAAACATGGAGGTAATATCCCTAATAAGTATGATAATATGTTGGTATTTGTTTCCGGTGACAATGTAATTAAAAGCTTCAAAATCAAAAAATTGCAAAAATCCGACTCGAACGGGATAAAAAACCATCAAAAACTGTATATACCATTGAGTTTGATGCAAAGGAAAACGAAATTCTGCCAGACAAGAAATATTTTTACTTACATTAACAAAAGAGTGTACGAGGCAAAAATTTCAGATTAGCATTATGTTAATAAGTGCATTTACGGAGAAAGTATTTCATATGACGCTTCGAAACTTGCACTGTTCCTCAACAGCATTACTCTACGCCTTCTGTGAACACATGGAGGTAATATCCCCTAAACTTCCGAAAATATGTTGGTAATTGTTTCCGGTGACAATGTAATTAAAAGCTTCAAAATCAAAAAATTGCAAAAATCCGACTCGACTGGGATAAAAAACCATCAAAAACTGTTTATACCTATGCGTTTGATGCAAAAGAAAAGGAAATTCTGCGAGAGAAGAAATATTTTTACTTATATTAACAAAAGAGTGTACGAGGCAAAAATTTCAGATTAGCATTATGTTAATAAGTGCATTTATGGAAAAAGTATTTCATATAACGCGTCAATACTTGCACTGAACCTGAAAAGCAATATTCTACGCCTTCGCTGAACATTTGAAGGTGATATCTGCATAACTGTCGAAGATATGGGTTTAAATGTCTATGGTGACTAAATTAGAAAAAGGCTTTTAAATGAAAGAAATGGTATCCATGGATACTTGAGATTGAACGGAGGATGGCGAAGGGAACTAATTTTTTGGATAGGCATGGAGGTAATATCCGCATAACTGTCGAAGATATGGGTTTAAATGTCTATGGTGACTAAATTAGAAAAAGGCTTTTAAATGAAAGAAATGGTATCCATGGATACTTGAGATTGAACGGAGGATGGCGAAGGGAACTAATTTTTTGGATAGGCATGGAGGTAATATCCGCATAACTATCGATGATATTGGTGTAAATGCCTACGGTGACTAAATTAGAAAAAGGCTTTTAAATGAAAGAAATGGTATCCATGGATACTTGAGATTGAACGGAGGATGGCGAAGGGAACTAATTTTTTGGATAGGCATGGAGGTAATATCCGCATAACTATCGAAGATATGGGTGTAAATGCCTACGGTGACTAAATTAGAAAAAGGCTTTTAAATGAAAGAAATAGTATCCATGGTTACTTGAGATTGAAGAGAGGATGTCGAAGGGAACTTATTTTTAGGATAGGCATAACTGGAATAATTGCTGTTACAGACTAAGTACTCAAGGTTTAGTCGTGTAATTTGATGTGCAGGAACAAGGTATATTTCTTAACCTACCCTGAAAGAATGGCGGTTATATCTGCATAAGATTCGAAAATATGTTGGTAATTGTTTCCGGTGACAATGTAATTAAAAGCTTCAAAATCAAAAAATTACAAAAATCCGACTCGAATGGGATAAAAAATCATCACAAAAATTTGTTTACCATTAAGTTTGATGCAAAGGAACAGAAAATTCTGCGAGAGAAGAAATATTTTTACTTACATTAACAAAAGAGTGTACGAGCCTAAAATTTCAGATTAGCATTATGTTACTAAGTGCATTTACGGAGAAAGTATTTCATATGACGCTTCGAAACTTGCACTGTTCTTCAACAGCATTACTCTACGCCTTCTGTGAAAACATGGAGGTAATATCCCTAATAAGTATGATAATATGTTGGTATTTGTTTCCGGTGACAATGTAATTAAAAGCTTCAAAATCAAAAAATTGCAAAAATCCGACTCGAACGGGATAAAAAACCATCAAAAACTGTATATACCATTGAGTTTGATGCAAAGGAAAACGAAATTCTGCCAGACAAGAAATATTTTTACTTACATTAACAAAAGAGTGTACGAGGCAAAAATTTCAGATTAGCATTATGTTAATAAGTGCATTTACGGAGAAAGTATTTCATATGACGCTTCGAAACTTGCACTGTTCCTCAACAGCATTACTCTACGCCTTCTGTGAACACATGGAGGTAATATCCCCTAAACTTCCGAAAATATGTTGGTAATTGTTTCCGGTGACAATGTAATTAAAAGCTTCAAAATCAAAAAATTGCAAAAATCCGACTCGACTGGGATAAAAAACCATCAAAAACTGTTTATACCTATGCGTTTGATGCAAAGAAATAGAAAATTCTGCGAGAGAAGAAATATTTTTACTTACAATAACAAAAGAGTGTACGAGGCAAAAATTTCAGATTAGCATTATGTTAATAAGTGCATTTATGGAAAAAGTATTTCATACAACGCGTCGATACTTGCACTGAACCTGAAAAGCAATATTCTACGCCTTCTCTGAACATTTGAAGGTGATATCTGCATAACTGTTGAAGATATGGGTGTAAATGTCTATGGTGACTAAATTAGAAAAAGGCTTTTAAATGAAAGAAATGGTATCCATGGATACTTGAGATTGAACGGAGGATGGCGAAGGGAACTAATTTTTTGGATAGGCATGGAGGTAATATCCGCATAACTATCGAAGATATGGGTGTAAATGCCTACGGTGACTAAATTAGAAAAAGGCTTTTAAATGAATAAATGGTATCCATGGTTACTTGAGATTGAACAGAGGATGTCGAAGGGAACTTATTTTTTGGATAGGCATAACTGGAATAAGTGCTGTTACAGACTAAGTACTCAAGGTTTAGTCGTGTAATTTGATGTGCAGGAACAAGGTATATTTCTTAATTTACCCTGAAATAATGGCGGTTATATCTGCATAAGATTCGAAAATATGTTGGTAATTGTTTCCGGTGACAATGTAATTAAAAGCTTCAAAATCAAAAAATTGCAAAAATCCGACTCGAATGGGATAAAAAATCATCAAAAAAATTTGTTTACCATTATGTTTGATGCAAAGGAACAGAAAAGTCTGCTAGAGAAGAAATATTTTTACTTACATTAACAAAAGAGTGTACGAGCCTAAAATTTCAGATTAGCATTATGTTAATAAGTGCATTTACGGAGAAAGTATTTCATATGCCGCCTCGAAACTTGCACTGTTTTTCAACAGCATTACTCTACGCCTTCTGTGAAAACATGGAGGTAATATCCCTAATAAGTATGATAATATATTGGTATTTGTTTCCGGAGACAATGTAATTAAAAGCTTCAAAATCAAAAAATTGCAAAAATCCGACTCCAATGGGATAAAAAACCATCGAAAACTGTGTATACCATTGAGTTTGATGCAAAGGAACAGAAAATTCAATGAGAGAAGAAATATTTTTACATACATTAGCAAAAGAGTGTACGAGGCAAAAATTTCAGATTAGCATTATGTTAATAAGTGCATTTACGGAGAAAGTATTTCATATGACGCTTCGAAACTTGCACTGTTCTTCATGAGCATTACTCTTCGCCTTCTGTGAAAACATGGAGGTAATATCCCTGAAAATTTCGAAAATATGTTGGTAATTGTTTCCGGTGACAATGTAATTAAAAGCTTCAAAATCAAAAAATTGCAAAACTCCGACTCCAATGGGAAATAAACCATCAAAAAATGTGTATACCATTGAGTATGATGCATAGGAACAGAAAAATAAGCGGGAAAAGAAATATTTTTACTTACATTAACAAAAGAGTGTACGAGGCAAAAATTTCAGATTAGCATTATGTTAATAAGTGCATTTACGGAGAAGGTATTACATATAATGCATCGAAACTTGCACCGTTCCTCAACAGCATTACTCTACGACTTCTGTGAAAACATGGAGGTAATATCCCCAATAATTATGTAATATGTTGCTTATTGTTTCCGGTGACAATGTAGTTAAAAGCTTCAAATCAAAAAATTTCAAATATCCAATCCGAATGGGATAAAAAACCATCAAAAACTGTGTATGCCATTGAGTTTGATGCAAAGAAACAGAAAATTCTGCGAGAGAAGAAATATTTTTACTTACATTAACAAAAGAGTGTACGAGGCTAAAATTTCAGATTAGCATTATGTTAATAAGTGCATTTACGGAGAAAGTATTTCATATGACGCTTCGAATCTTGCACTGTTTCTCAACAGCATTAGTCTACGCCATCTGTGAAAACATGGAGGTAATATCCCCGAAAATTCCGAAAATATGTTGGTAATTGTTTCCGGTGACAATGTAATTAAAAGCTTCAAAATCAAAAAATTGCAAAAATCCGACTCGAATGGGATATAAAACCATCAAAAACTGTCTATATACCATTGAGTTTGATGCAAAGGAACAGAAAATTCTGCCAGAGAAGAAATATTTTTACTTACATTAACAAAAGAGTTTACGAGGCTAAAATTTCAGATTAGCATTATGTTAATAAGTGCATTTATGGAAAAAGTATTTCATATAACGCGTCGATACTTGCACTGAACCTGAAAAGCAATATTCTACGCCGTCTCTGAACATTTAAAGCTGATATCTGCATAACATTCGAAGATATGGGTGTAAATGTCTATGGTGACTAAATTAGAAAAAGGCTTTTAAATGAAAGAAATGGTATCCATGGATACTTGAGATTGAACGGAGGATGGCGAAGGGAACTAATTTTTTGGATAGGCATGGAGGTAATATCCGCATAACTATCGAAGATATTGGTGTAAATGCCTACGGTGACTAAATTAGAAAAAGGCTTTTAAATGAAAGAAATGGTATCCATGGATACTTGAGATTGAACGGAGGATGGCGAAGGGAACTAATTTTTTGGATAGGCATGGAGGTAATATCCGCATAACTATCGAAGATATGGGTGTAAATGCCTACGGTGACTAAATTAGAAAAAGGCTTTTAAATGAAAGAAATAGTATCCATGGTTACTTGAGATTGAAGAGAGGATGTCGAAGGGAACTTATTTTTTGGATAGGCATAACTGGAATAATTGCTGTTACAGACTAAGTACTCAAGGTTTAGTCGTGTAATTTGATGTGCAGGAACAAGGTATATTTCTTAACCTACCCTGAAAGAATGGCGGTTATATCTGCATAAGATTCGAAAATATGTTGGTAATTGTTTCCGGTGACAATGTAATTAAAAGCTTCAAAATCAAAAAATTGCAAAAATCCGACTCGAATGGGATAAAAAATCATCACAAAAATTTGTTTACCATTATGTTTGATGCAAAGGAACAGAAAATTCTGCGATAGAAGAAATATTTTTACTTACATTAACAAAAGAGTGTACGAGCCTAAAATTTCAGATTAGCATTATGTTACTAAGTGCATTTACGGAGAAAGTATTTCATATGACGCTTCGAAACTTGCACTGTTCTTCAACAGCATTACTCTACGCCTTCTGTGAAAACATGGAGGTAATATC
The DNA here is from genome assembly GCA_963573305.1 of Pyrrhosoma nymphula. Lineage (NCBI taxonomy): Eukaryota > Metazoa > Arthropoda > Insecta > Odonata > Coenagrionidae > Pyrrhosoma > Pyrrhosoma nymphula. Next base: position 345,108 of record OY754334.1, read on the forward strand.
CCTAATAAGTATGATAATATGTTGGTATTTGTTTCCGGTGACAATGTAATTAAAAGCTTCAAAATCAAAAAATTGCAAAAATCCGACTCGAACGGGATAAAAAACCATCAAAAACTGTATATACCATTGAGTTTGATGCAAAGGAAAACGAAATTCTGCCAGACAAGAAATATTTTTACTTACATTAACAAAAGAGTGTACGAGGCAAAAATTTCAGATTAGCATTATGTTAATAAGTGCATTTACGGAGAAAGTATTTCATATGACGCTTCGAAACTTGCACTGTTCCTCAACAGCATTACTCTACGCCTTCTGTGAACACATGGAGGTAATATCCCCTAAACTTCCGAAAATATGTTGGTAATTGTTTCCGGTGACAATGTAATTAAAAGCTTCAAAATCAAAAAATTGCAAAAATCCGACTCGACTGGGATAAAAAACCATCAAAAACTGTTTATACCTATGCGTTTGATGCAAAAGAAAAGGAAATTCTGCGAGAGAAGAAATATTTTTACTTATATTAACAAAAGAGTGTACGAGGCAAAAATTTCAGATTAGCATTATGTTAATAAGTGCATTTATGGAAAAAGTATTTCATATAACGCGTCAATACTTGCACTGAACCTGAAAAGCAATATTCTACGCCTTCTCTGAACATTTGAAGGTGATATCTGCATAACTGTCGAAGATATGGGTTTAAATGTCTATGGTGACTAAATTAGAAAAAGGCTTTTAAATGAAAGAAATGGTATCCATGGATACTTGAGATTGAACGGAGGATGGCGAAGGGAACTAATTTTTTGGATAGGCATGGAGGTAATATCCGCATAACTGTCGAAGATATGGGTTTAAATGTCTATGGTGACTAAATTAGAAAAAGGCTTTTAAATGAAAGAAATGGTATCCATGGATACTTGAGATTGAACGGAGGATGGCGAAGGGAACTAATTTTTTGGATAGGCATGGAGGTAATATCCGCATAACTATCGATGATATTGGTGTAAATGCCTACGGTGACTAAATTAGAAAAAGGCTTTTAAATGAAAGAAATGGTATCCATGGATACTTGAGATTGAACGGAGGATGGCGAAGGGAACTAATTTTTTGGATAGGCATGGAGGTAATATCCGCATAACTATCGAAGATATGGGTGTAAATGCCTACGGTGACTAAATTAGAAAAAGGCTTTTAAATGAAAGAAATAGTATCCATGGTTACTTGAGATTGAAGAGAGGATGTCGAAGGGAACTTATTTTTAGGATAGGCATAACTGGAATAATTGCTGTTACAGACTAAGTACTCAAGGTTTAGTCGTGTAATTTGATGTGCAGGAACAAGGTATATTTCTTAACCTACCCTGAAAGAATGGCGGTTATATCTGCATAAGATTCGAAAATATGTTGGTAATTGTTTCCGGTGACAATGTAATTAAAAGCTTCAAAATCAAAAAATTGCAAAAATCCGACTCGAATGGGATAAAAAATCATCACAAAAATTTGTTTACCATTAAGTTTGATGCAAAGGAACAGAAAATTCTGCGAGAGAAGAAATATTTTTACTTACATTAACAAAAGAGTGTACGAGCCTAAAATTTCAGATTAGCATTATGTTACTAAGTGCATTTACGGAGAAAGTATTTCATATGACGCTTCGAAACTTGCACTGTTCTTCAACAGCATTACTCTACGCCTTCTGTGAAAACATGGAGGTAATATCCCTAATAAGTATGATAATATGTTGGTATTTGTTTCCGGTGACAATGTAATTAAAAGCTTCAAAATCAAAAAATTGCAAAAATCCGACTCGAACGGGATAAAAAACCATCAAAAACTGTATATACCATTGAGTTTGATGCAAAGGAAAACGAAATTCTGCCAGACAAGAAATATTTTTACTTACATTAACAAAAGAGTGTACGAGGCAAAAATTTCAGATTAGCATTATGTTATTAAGTGCATTTACGGAGAAAGTATTTCATATGACGCTTCGAAACTTGCACTGTTCCTCAACAGCATTACTCTACGCCTTCTGTGAACACATGGAGGTAATATCCCCTAAACTTCCGAAAATATGTTGGTAATTGTTTCCGGTGACAATGTAATTAAAAGCTTCAAAATCATAAAATTGCAAAAATCCGACTCGACTGGGATAAAAAACCATTAAACACTGTTTATACCTATGTGTTTGATGCAAAGGAAAAGGAAATTCTGCGAGAGAAGAAATATTTTTACTTACATTAACAAAAGAGTGTACGAGGCAAAAATTTCAGATTAGCATTATGTTAATAAGTGCATTTATGGAAAATGTATTTCATATAACGCGTCAATACTTGCACTGAACCTGAAAAGCAATATTCTACGCCTTCTCTGAACATTTGAAGGTGATATCTGCATAACTGTCGAAGATATGGGTTTAAATGTCTATGGTGACTAAATTAGAAAAAGGCTTTTAAATGAAAGAAATGGTATCCATGGATACTTGAGATTGAACGGAGGATGTCGAAGGGAACTAATTTTTTGGATAGGCATGGAGGTAATATCCGCATAACTATCGAAGATATGGGTGTAAATGCCTACGGTGACTAAATTAGAAAAAGGCTTTTAAATGAAAGAAATGCTATCCATGGTTACTTGAGATTGAACAGAGGATGTCGAAGGGAACTTATTTTTTGGATTGGCATAACTGGAATAAGTGCTGTTACAGACTAAGTACTCAAGGTATAGTCGTGTAATTTGATGTGCAGGAACAAGTTATATTTCTTAACCTACCCTGAAAGAATGGCGGTTATATCAGCATAAGATTCGAAAATATGTTGGTAATTGTTTCCGGTGACAATGTAATTAAAAGCTTCAAAATCAAAAAATTGCAAAAATCTGACTCGAATGGGATAAAAATCCAACAAAAACTATGTATACCATGGAGTTTGATGCAAAGGAACAGAAAAAAAAGCGAGAGAAGAAATATTTTTACTTACATTAAAAAAAGAGTGTACGAGGCTAAAATTTAAGATTAGCATTATATTAATAAGTTCATTTACGGAATAAGTATTTCATATAACGCGTCGAAACTTGCACTCATCCTCAACAGCATTACTCTACGCCTTCTGTGAAAGCATGGAGGTAATATCCATGAAAATTCCGAAAATATGTTGGTAATTGTTTCCGGTGACAATGTAATTAAAAGTTTCAAAATCAAAAAATTGCAAAAATCCGACTCGAATGGGATAAAAAACCATCAAAAAAATTTGTATACCATTGAGTTTGATGCAAAGGAACAGAAAATTCTGCGAGAGAAGAAATATTTTTACTTACATTAACAAAAGAGTGTACGAGGCAAAAATTTCAGATTAGCATTATGTTAATAAGTGCATTTATGGAAAAAGTATTTCATATAACGCGTCGATACTTGCACTGAACCTCAAAACCCATATTCTACGCCTTCTCTGGACATTTGAAGGTGATATCCGTATAACTGTCGAAGATATGGGTGTAAATGTCTATGGTGACTAAATTAGAAAAAGGCTTTTAAATGAAAGAAATGGTATCCATGGATACATGAGATTGAACGGAGGATGGCGAAGGGAACTAATTTTTTGGATAGGCATGGAAGTAATATCCGCATAACTATCGAAGATATGGGTGTAAATGCCTACGGTGACTAAATTAGAAAAAGGCTTTTAAATGAAAGAAATGGTATCCATGGTTACTTGAGATTGAACAGATGATGTCGAAGGGAACTTATTTTTTGGATAGGCATAACTGGAATAAGTGCTGTTACAGACTAAGTACTCCAGGTTTAGCCGTGTCATTTGATATGCAGGAACAAGGTATATTTCTTAACCAACCCTGAAAGAATGGCGGTTATATCTGCATAAGATTCGAAAATATGTTGGTAATTGTTTCCGGTGACAATGTAATTAAAAGCTTCAAAATCAAAAAATTGCAAAAATCCGACTCGAATGGTATAAAAAATCATCAAAAAAATTTGTTTACCATTAAGTTTGATGCAAAGGAACAGAAAATTCTGCGAGAGAAGAAATATTTTTACTTACATTAACAAAAGAGTGTACGAGGCAAAAATTTCAGATTAGCATTATGATATTAGGTGCATTTACGGAGAAAGTATTTAATATGACGGTTCGAAACTTGCACTGTTCTTCATTATCATTACTCTACGCCTTCTGTGAAAACATGGAGGTAATATCCCTAATAAGTATGATAATATGTTGGTAATTGTTTCCGGTGACAATGTAATTAAAAGCTTCAAAATCAAAAAATTGCAAAAATCCGACTCGAATGGGATAAAGAACCATCAAAAACTGTGTATACCATTGATTTTGATGCAAAGGAACAGAAAATTCTGCGAGAGAAGAAATATTTTTACTTACATTAACAAAAGAGTGTACGAGGCTAAAATTTCAGATTAGCATTATGTTAATAAGTGCATTTACGGAGAAAGTATTTCATATGACGCTTCGAAACTTGCACTGTTCCTCAACAGCATTACTCTACGACTTCTGTGAAAACATGGAGGTAATATCCCCAATAATTATGAAACATGTTGCTTATTGTTTCCGGTGACAATGTAGTTAAAAGCTTCAAATCAAAAAATTTCAAATATCCAATCCGAATGGGATAAAAAACCATCAAAAACTGTGTATGCCATTGAGTTTGATGCAAAGAAACACAAAAATTCTGCGAGAGAAGAAATATTTTTACTTACATTAACAAAAGAGTGTACGAGGCTAAAATTTCAGATTAGCATTATGTTAATAAGTGCATTTACGGAGAAAGTATTTCATATGACGCTTCGAAACTTGCACTGTTTCTCAACAGAATTAGTCTACGCCCTCTGTGAAAACATGGAGGTAATATCCCCGAAAATTCCGAAAATATGTTGGTAATTGTTTCCGGTGACAATGTAATTAAAAGCTTCAAAATCAAAAAATTGCAAAAATCCGACTCGAATGGGATATAAAACCATCAAAAACTGTCTATATACCATTGAGTTTGATACAAAGGAACAGAAAATTCTGCCAGAGAAGAAATATTTTTACTTACATTAACAAAAGAGTGTACGAGGCTAAAATTTCAGATTAGCATTATGTTAATAAGTGCATTTATGGAATAAGTATTTCATATAACGCGTCGATACTTGCACTGATCCTCAAAAGCAATATTCTACGCCTTCTCTGAACATTTGAAGGTGAAATCCGCATAACTGTCGAAGATATGGGTGTAAAGGCCTACGGCGACTAAATTAGAAAAAGGCTTTTAAATGAAAGAAATGGTATCCATTGTTACTTGAGATTGAACAGAGGATGTCGAAGGGAACTTATTTTTTGGATAGGCATAACTGGAATAAGTGCTGTTACAGACTAAGTACTCAAGGTTTAGTCGTGTAATTTGATGTGCAGGAACAATGTATATTGCTTAACCTACCCTGAAAGAATGGCGGTTATATCTTCATAAGATTCGAAAATATGTTGGTAATTGTTTCCGTTGACAATGTAATTAAAAGCTTCAAAATCAAAAAATTGCAAAAATCCGACTGGAATGGTATAAAAAATTATCAAAAAAATTTGTTTACCATAAAGTTTGATGCAAAGGAACGGAAAATTCTGCCAGAGAAGAAATATTTTTACTTACATTAACAAAAGAGTGTACGAGGCTAAAATTTCAGATTAGCATTATGTTAATAAGTGCATTTATGGAAAAAGTATTTCATATAACGCGTCGATACTTGCACTGATCCTCAAAAGCAATATTCTACGCCTTCTCTGAACATTTGAAGGTGATATCCGCATAACTGTCGAAGATATGGGTGTAAAGGCCTACGGCGACTAAATTAGAAAACGGCTTTTAAATGAAAGAAATGGTATCCATTGTTACTTGAGATTGAACAGAGGATGTCGAAGGGAACTTATTTTTTGGATAGGCATAACTGGAATAAGTGCTGTTACAGACTAAGTACTCAAGGATTAGTCGTGTAATTTGATGTGCAGGAACAATGTATATTGCTTAACCTACCCTGAAAGAATGGCGGTTATATCTGCATAAGATTCGAAAATATGTTGGTAATTGTTTCCGTTGACAATGTAATTAAAAGCTTCAAAATCAAAAAATTGCAAAAATCCGACTGGAATGGTATAAAAAATTATCAAAAAAATTTGTTTACCATAAAGTTTGATGCAAAGGAACAGAAAATTCTGCGAGAAAAGAAATATTTTTACTTACATTTACAAAAGAGTGTACGAGGCTAAAATTTCAGATTAGCATTATGTTAATAAGTGCATTTACGGAGAAAATATTTCAAATGACGCTTCGAAACTTGCACTATTCCTAAACAGCATTATTCTACGCCTTCTGTAAAAAAACATGAAAGTAATATCCCCAAAAATTATGAAAATATGTTGGTAATTGTTTCCGGTGACAATGTAATTAAAAGCTTCAAAATCAAAAAATTGCAAACATCCGACTCGAATGGGATAAAAAACCATCAAAAACTGTGTATACCATTGAGTTTGATGCAAAGGAATAGAAAATTCTGCGAGAGAAGAAATATTTTTACTTACAATAACAAAAGAGTGTACGAGGCAAAAATTTCAGATTAGCATTATGTTAATAAGTGCATTTATGGAAAAAGTATTTCATATAACGCGTCGATACTTGCACTGAACCTGAAAAGCAATATTCTACGCCGTCTCTGAACATTTAAAGGTGATATCTGCATAACATTCGAAGATATGGGTGTAAATGTCTATGGTGACTAAATTAGAAAAAGGCTTTTAAATGAAAGAAATGGTATCCATGGATACTTGAGATTGAACGGAGGATGGCGAAGGGAACTAATTTTTTGGATAGGCATGGAGGTAATATCCGCAAAACTTTCGAAGATATTGGTGTAAATGCCTACGGTGACTAAATTAGAAAAAGGCTTTTAAATGAAAGAAATGGTATCCATGGATACTTGAGATTGAACGGAGGATGGCGAAGGGAACTAATTTTTTGGATAGGCATGGAGGTAATATCCGCATAACTATCGAAGATATGGGTGTAAATGCCTACGGTGACTAAATTAGAAAAAGGCTTTTAAATGAAAGAAATAGTATCCATGGTTACTTGAGATTGAAGAGAGGATGTCGAAGGGAACTTATTTTTTGGATAGTCATAACTGGAATAAGTGCTGTTACGGACTAAGTACTCAAGGTTTAGTCGTGTAATTTGATGTGCAGGAACAAGGTATATTTCTTAACCTACCCTGAAACAATGGCGGTTATATCTGCATAAGATTCGAAAATATGTTGGTAATTGTTTCCATTGACAATGTAATTAAAAGCTTCAAAATCAAAAAATTGCAAAAATCCGACTCGAATGGGATAAAAAATCATCAAAAAAATTTGTTTACCATTAAGTTTGATGCAAAGGAACAAAAAATCTGCGAGAGAAGAAATATTTTTACTTACATTAACAAAAGAGTGTACGAGGCTAAAATTTCAGATGAGCATTATTTTAATAAGTGCATTTACGGAGAAAGTATATCATATGACGCTTCGAAACTAGCACTGTTCTTCATGAGCATTACTCTACGCCTTCTGTGAAAACATGGAGGTAATATCCCCGAAAATTCCGAAAATATGTTGGTAATTGTTTCCGGTGACAATGTAATTAAAAGCTTATAATCAAAAAATTGCAAAACTCCGACTCCAATGGGAAATAAACCATCAAAAAATGTGTATACCATTGAGTTTGATGCATAGGAACAGAAAAATAAGCGAGAAAAGAAATATTTTTACTTACATTAACAAAAGAGTGTACGAGGCAAAAATTTCAGATTAGCATTATGTTAATAAGTGCATTTACGGTGAAGGTATTACATATAATCCATCGAAACTTGCACTGTTCCTCAACAGCATTACTCTACGACTTCTGCAAAAACATGGAGGTAATATCCCCAATAATTATGAAATATGTTGGTAATTGTTTCCGGTGACAATGTAGTTAAAAGCTTCAAATAAAAAAATTTCAAATATCCAATCCGAATGGGATAAAAAACCATCAAAAACTGTGTATGCCATTGAGTTTCATGCAAAGAAACAGAAAATACTGCGAGAGAAGAAATATTTTTACTTACATTAACAAAAGAGTGTACGAGGCTAAAATTTCAGATTAGCATTATGTTAATAACTGCATTTATGGAAAAAGTATTTCATATAACGCGTCGATACTTGCACTGATCCTCACAAGCAATATTCTACGCCTTCTCTGAACATTTGAAGGTGATATCCGCATAACTGTCGAAGATATGGGTGTAAATGCCTACGGTGACTAAATTAGAAAAAGGCTTTTAAATGAAAGAAATGGTATCCATGGTTACTTGAGATTGAAAAGAGGATGTCGAAGGGAACTTATTTTTTGGATAGGCATAACTGGAATAATTGCTGTTACAGACTAAGTACTCAAGGTTTAGTCGCGTAATTTGATGTGCAGGAACAAGGTATATTTCTTAACCTACCCTGAAAGAATGGCGGTTATATCTGCATAAGATTCGAAAATATGTTGGTAATTGTTTCCGTTGACAATGTAATTAAAAGCTTCAAAATCAAAAAATTGCAAAAATCCGACTGGAATGGTATAAAAAATTATCAAAAAAATTTGTTTACCATAAAGTTTGATGCAAAGGAACAGAAAATTCTGCGAGAAAAGAAATATTTTTACTTACATTTACAAAAGAGTGTACGAGGCTAAAATTTCAGATTAGCATTATGTTAATAAGTGCATTTACGGAGAAAGTATTTCATATGACGCTTCGAAACTTGCACTGTTCCTCAACAGAATTATTCTACGCCTTCTGTAAAAAAACATGAAAGTAATATCCCCAAAAATTATGAAAATATGTTGGTAATTGTTTCCGGTGACAATGTAATTAAAAGCTTCAAAATCAAAAAATTGCAAACATCCGACTCGAATGGGATAAAAAACCATCAAAAACTGTGTATACCATTGAGTTTGATGCAAAGGAATAGAAAATTCTGCGAGAGAAGAAATATTTTTACTTACAATAACAAAAGAGTGTACGAGGCAAAAATTTCAGATTAGCATTATGTTAATAAGTGCATTTATGGAAAAAGTATTTCATATAACGCGTCGATACTTGCACTGAACCTGAAAAGCAATATTCTACGCCGTCTCTGAACATTTAAAGGTGATATCTGCATAACATTCGAAGATATGGGTGTAAATGTCTATGGTGACTAAATTAGAAAAAGGCTTTTAAATGAAAGAAATGGTATCCATGGATACTTGAGATTGAACGGAGGATGGCGAAGGGAACTTATTTTTTGGATAGGCATGGAGGTAATATCCGCAAAACTATCGAAGATATTGGTGTAAATGCCTACGGTGACTAAATTAGAAAAAGGCTTTTAAATGAAAGAAATGGTATCCATGGATACTTGAGATTGAACGGAGGATGGCGAAGGGAACTAATTTTTTGGATAGGCATGGAGGTAATATCCGCATAACTATCGAAGATATGGGTGTAAATGCCTACGGTGACTAAATTAGAAAAAGGCTTTTAAATGAAATTAATAGTATCCATGGTTACTTGAGATTGAAGAGAGGATGTCGAAGGGAACTTATTTTTTGGATAGTCATAACTGGAATAAGTGCTGTTACGGATTAAGTACTCAAGGTTTAGTCGTGTAATTTGATGTGCAGGAACAAGGTATATTTCTTAACCTACCCTGAAACAATGGCGGTTATATCTGCATAAGATTCGAAAATATGTTGGTAATTGTTTCCATTGACAATGTAATTAAAAGCTTCAAAATCAAAAAATTGCAAAAATCCGACTCGAATGGGATAAAAAATCATCAAAAAAATTTGTTTACCATTATGTTTGATGCAAAGGAACAAAAAATCTGCGAGAGAAGAAATATTTTTACTTACATTAACGAAAGAGTGTACGAGGCTAAAATTTCAGATTAGCATTATTTTAATAAGTGCATTTACGGAGAAAGTATATCATATGACGCTTCGAAACTTGCACTGTTCTTCATGAGCATTACTCTACGCCTTCTGTGAAAACATGGAGGTAATATCCCCGAAAATTCCGAAAATATGTTGGTAATTGTTTCCGGTGACAATGTAATTAAAAGCTTATAATCAAAAAATTGCAAAACTCCGACTCCAATGGGAAATAAACCATCAAAAAATGTGTATACCATTGAGTTTGATGCATAGGAACAGAAAAATAAGCGAGAAAAGAAATATTTTTACTTACATTAACAAAAGAGTGTACGAGGCAAAAATTTCAGATTAGCATTATGTTAATAAGTGCATTTACGGTGAAGGTATTACATATAATCCATCGAAACTTGCACTGTTCCTCAACAGCATTACTCTACGACTTCCGCAAAAACATGGAGGTAATATCCCCAATAATTATGAAATATGTTGGTAATTGTTTCCGGTGACAATGTAGTTAAAAGCTTCAAATCAAAAAATTTCAAATATCCAATCCGAATGGGATAAAAAACCATCAAAAACTGTGTATGCCATTGAGTTTGATGCAAAGAAACAGAAAATTCTGCGAGATAAGAAATATTTTTACTTACATTAACAAAAGAGTGTACGAGGCTAAAATTTCAGATTAGCATTATGTTAATAACTGCATTTATGGAAAAAGTATTTCATATAACGCGTCGATACTTGCACTGATCCTCACAAGCAATATTCTACGCCTTCTCTGAACATTTGAAGGTGATATCCGCATAACTGTCGAAGATATGGGTGTAAATGCCTACGGTGACTAAAATAGAAAAAGGCTTTTAAATGAAAGAAATGGTATCCATGGTTACTTGAGATTGAAAAGAGGATGTCGAAGGGAACTTATTTTTTGGATAGGCATAACTGGAATAATTGCTGTTACAGACTAAGTACTCAAGGTTTAGTCGTGTAATTTGATGTGCAGGAACAAGGTATATTTCTTAACCTACCCTGAAAGAATGGCGGTTATATCTGCATAAGATTCGAAAATATGTTGGTAATTGTTTCCGGTGACAATGTAATTAAAAGCTTCAAAATCAAAAAATTGCAAAAATCCGACTCGAATGGGATAAAAAATCATCACAAAAATTTGTTTACCATTAAGTTTGATGCAAAGGAACAGAAAATTCTGCGAGAGAAGAAATATTTTTACTTACATTAACAAAAGAGTGTACGAGCCTAAAATTTCAGATTAGCATTATGTTACTAAGTGCATTTACGGAGAAAGTATTTCATATGACGCTTCGAAACTTGCACTGTTCTTCAACAGCATTACTCTACGCCTTCTGTGAAAACATGGAGGTAATATCCGTAATAAGTATGATAATATGTTGGTATTTGTTTCCGGTGACAATGTAATTAAAAGCTTCAAAATCAAAAAATTGCAAAAATCCGACTCGAACGGGATAAAAAACCATCAAAAACTGTATATACCATTGAGTTTGATGCAAAGGAAAACGAAATTCTGCCAGACAAGAAATATTTTTACTTACATTAACAAAAGAGTGTACGAGGCAAAAATTTCAGATTAGCATTATGTTAATAAGTGCATTTACGGAGAAAGTATTTCATATGACGCTTCGAAACTTGCACTGTTCCTCAACAGCATTACTCTACGCCTTCTGTGAACACATGGAGGTAATATCCCCTAAACTTCCGAAAATATGTTGGTAATTGTTTCCGGTGACAATGTAATTAAAAGCTTCAAAATCAAAAAATTGCAAAAATCCGACTCGACTGGGATAAAAAACCATCAAAAACTGTTTATACCTACGCGTTTGATGCAAAGGAAAAGGAAATTCTGCGAGAGAAGAAATATTTTTACTTACATTAACAAAAGAGTGTACGAGGCAAAAATTTCAGATTAGCATTATGTTAATAAGTGCATTTATGGAAAAAGTATTTCATATAACGCGTCAATACTTGCACTGAACCTGAAAAGCAATATTCTACGCCTTCTCTGAACATTTGAAGGTGATATCTGCATAACTGTCGAAGATATGGGTTTAAATGTCTATGGTGACTAAATTAGAAAAAGGCTTTTAAATGAAAGAAATGGTATCCATGGATACTTGAGATTGAACGGAGGATGGCGAAGGGAACTAATTTTTTGGATAGGCATGGAGGTAATATCCGCATAACTATCGAAGATATGGGTGTAAATGCCTACGGTGACTAAATTAGAAAAAGGCTTTTAAATGAAAGAAATGGTATCCATGGTTACTTGAGATTGAACAGAGGATGTCGAAGGGAACTTATTTTTTGGATTGGCATAACTGGAATAAGTGCTGTTACAGACTAAGTACTCAAGGTATAGTCGTGTAATTTGATGTGCAGGAACAAGTTATATTTCTTAACCTACCCTGAAAGAATGGCGGTTATATCAGCATAAGATTCGAAAATATGTTGGTAATTGTTTCCGGTGACAATGTAATTAAAAGCTTCAAAATCAAAAAATTGCAAAAATCTGACTCGAATGGGATAAAAATCCAACAAAAACTATGTATACCATGGAGTTTGATGCAAAGGAACAGAAAAAAAAGCGAGAGAAGAAATATTTTTACTTACATTAAAAAAAGAGTGTACGAGGCTAAAATTTAAGATTAGCATTATATTAATAAGTTCATTTACGGAAAAAGTATTTCATATACCGCGTCGAAACTTGCACTCATCCTCAACAGCATTACTCTACGCCTTCTGTGAAAGCATGGAGGTAATATCCATGAAAATTCCGAAAATATGTTGGTAATTGTTTCCGGTGACAATGTAATTAAAAGTTTCAAAATCAAAAAAATGCAAAAATCCGACTCGAATGGGATAAAAATCCATCAAAAAAAATTGTATACCATTGAGTTTGATGCAAAGGAACAGAAAATTCTGCGAGAGAAGAAATATTTTTACTTACATTAACAAAAGAGTGTACGAGGCAAAAATTTCAGATTAGCATTATGTTAATAAGTGCATTTATGGAAAAAGTATTTCATATAACGCGTCGATACTTGCACTGAACCTCAAAACCCATATTCTACGCCTTCTCTGAACATTTGAAGGTGATATCCGCATAACTGTCGAAGATATGGGTGTAAATGTCTATGGTGACTAAATTAGAAAAAGGCTTTTAAATGAAAGAAATGGTATCCATGGATACTTGAGATTGAACGGAGGATGGCGAAGGGAACTAATTTTTTGGATAGGCATGGAAGTAATATCCGCATAACTATCGAAGATATGGGTGTAAATGCCTACGGTGACTAAATTAGAAAAAGGCTTTTAAATGAAAGAAATGGTATCCATGGTTACTTGAGATTGAACAGATGATGTCGAAGGGAACTTATTTTTTGGATAGGCATAACTGGAATAAGTGCTGTTACAGACTAAGTACTCCAGGTTTAGTCGTGTCATTTGATATGCAGGAACAAGGTATATTTCTTAACCAACCCTGAAAGAATGTCGGTTATATCTGCATATGATTCGAAAATATGTTGGTAATTGTTTCCGGTGACAATGTAATTAAAAGCTTCAAAATCAAAAAATTGCAAAAATCCGACTCGAATGGTATAAAAAATCATCAAAAAAATTTGTTTACCATTAAGTTTGATGCAAAGGAACAGAAAATTCTGCGAGAGAAGAAATATTTTTACTTACATTAACAAAAGAGTGTACGAGGCTAAAATTTCAGATTAGCATTATGATATTAGGTGCATTTACGGAGAAAGTATTTAATATGACGGTTCGAAACTTGCACTGTTCTTCATGAGCATTACTCTACGCCTTCTGTGAAAACATGGAGGTAATATCCCCGAAAATTCCGAAAATATGTTGGTAATTGTTTCCGGTGACATTGTAATTAAAAGCTTCAAAATCAAAAAATTGCAATAATCCGACTCGAATGGGATAAAAAACCATCAAAAACTGTGTATGCCATTGAGTTTGATGCAAAGGAACAGAAAATTCTGCGAGAGAAGAAATATTTTTACTTACATTAACAAAAGAGTGTACGAGGCTAAAATTTCAGATTAGCATTATGTTAATAAGTGCATTTACGGAGAAAGTATTTCATATGACGCTTCGAAACTTGCACTGTTCTTCAACAGCATTACTCTACGCCTTCTGTGAAAACATGGAGTTAATATCCCTAATAAGTATGAAAATATGCTGGTTATTGTTTCCGGTGACAATGTAATTAAAAGCTTCAAAATCAAAAAATTGCAAAACTCCGACTCCAATGGGAAAAAAAACATCAAAAAATGTGTATACCATTGAGTTTGATGCAAAGAAAAAGAAAATTCTGCGAGAGAAGAAATATTTTTACTTACATTAACAAAAGAGTGTACGAGGCTAAAAATTCAGATTAGCATTATGTTAATAAGTGCATTTACGGAGAAAGAATTTCATATGACGCTTCGAAACTTGCACTGTTCCTCAGCAGCTTTACTCTACGCCTTCTGTGAAAAAATGGCGGTAATATCCCCAATAATTATGAAAATATGTTGGTAATTGTTTCCGGTGACAATGTAATTAAAAGCTTCAAAATCAAAAAATTGCAAAAATCGGACTCGAATGGGATAAAAAGCCATCAAAAACTGTGTATACCATTGAGTTTTATGCAAAGGAACAGAAAATTCTGCGAGATTAGAAATATTTTTACTTACATTAACAAAAGAGTGTACGAGGCTAAAATTTCATATTAGCATTATGTTAATAAGTGCATTTACGGAGAAAGTATTTCATATGACGCTTCGAAACTTGCACTGTTACTCATGAGCATTACTCTACCACTTCTGTGAAAACATGGAGGTAATATCCCCGAAAATTCCGAAAATATGTTGGTAATTGTTTCCGGTGACAATGTAATTAAAAGCTTCAAAATCAAAAAATTGCAAAAATCCGACTCGAATGGGATAAAAAACCATCAAAAACTGTGTATACCATTGAGTTTGATGCAAAGAGACAGAAAATTCTGCGAGAGAAGAAATATTTTTACTTACATTAACAAAAGAGTGTACGAGGCTAAAATTTCAGATTAGCATTATGTTAATAAGTGCATTTACGGAAAAAGTATTTCATATGACGCTTCGAATCTTGCACTGTTCCTCAACAGCATTAATCTTCGCCTTCTGTGAAAACATGGCGGTAATATGCCCCATAAATTATGAAAATATGTTGGTAAATATTTACGGTGACAATGTAATTAAAAGCTTCAAAATAAAAAAATTGCAAAACTCCGACTCCAAGAGGAAATAAACCATCATAGAATGTGTATACCATTAAGTTTGATGCATAGGAACAGAAAAATAAGCGAGAAAAGAAATATTTTTACTTACATTAACAAAAGAACGTACGTGGAAAAAATATCAGATTAGCTTTATGTTAATAAGTGCATTTATGGAAAATGTATTACATATAACGCGTCGATACGTGCACTGAACCTCAAAACCAATATTCTACGCCTTCTCTGAACATTTGAAGGTGATATCCGCATAACTGTCGAAGATATGGGTGTAATTGTCTATGGTGACTAAATTAGAAAAAGGCTTTTAAATGAAAGAAATGGTATCCATGGATACTTGAGATTGAACGGAGGATGGCGAAGGGAACTAATTTTTTTAATAGGCATGGAAGTAATATCCGCATAACTATCGAAGATATGGGTGTAAATGTCTACGGTGACTAAATTAGAAAAAGGCTTTTAAATGAAAGAAATGGTATCCATGGTTACTTGAGATTGAACAGATGATGTCGATGGGAACTTATTTTTTGGATAGGCATAACTGGAATAAGTGCTGTTACAGACTAAGTACTCCAGGTTTAGTCGTGTCATTTGATATGCAGGAACAAGATATATTTCTTAACCAACCCTGAAAGAATGGCGGTTATATCTGCATAAGATTCGAAAATATGTTGGTAATTGTTTCCGGTGACAATGTAATTAAAAGCTTCAAAATCAAAAAATTGCAAAAATCCGACTCGAATGGTATAAAAAATCATCAAAAAAATTTGTTTACCATTAAGTTTGATGCAAAGGAACAGAAAATTCTGCGAGAGAAGAAATATTTTTACTTACATTAACAAAAGAGTGTACGAGGCTAAAATTTCAGATTAGCATTATGTTATTAGGTGCATTTACGGAGAAAGTATTTAATATGACGGTTCGAAACTTGCACTGTTCTTCATGAGCATTACTCTACGCCTTCTGTGAAAACATTGAGGTAATATCCCCGAAAATTCCGAAAATATGTTGGTAATTGTTTCCGGTGACAATGTAATTAAAAGCTTCAAAATCAAAAAATTGCAAAAATCCGACTCGAATGGGATAAAAAACCATCAAAAACTGTGTATACCATTGAGTTTGATGCAAAGGAACAGAAAATTCTGCGAGAGAAGAAATATTTTTACTTACATTAACAAAAGAGTGTACGAGGCTAAAATTTCAGATTAGCATTATGTTAATAAGTGCATTTACGGAGAAAGTATTTCATATGACGCTTCGAAACTTGCACTGTTCTTCAACAGCATTACTCTACGCCTTCTGTGAAAACATGGAGTTAATATCCCTAATAAGTATGAAAATATGCTGGTAATTGTTTCCGGTGACAATGTAATTAAAAGCTTCAAAATCAAAAAATTGCAAAACTCCGACTCCAATGGGAAAAAAAACATCAAAAAATGTGTATACCATTGAGTTTGATGCAAAGAAAAAGAAAATTCTGCGAGAGAAGAAATATTTTTACTTACATTAACAAAAGAGTGTACGAGGCTAAAAATTCAGATTAGCATTATGTTAATAAGTGCATTTACGGAGAAAGAATTTCATATGACGCTTCGAAACTTGCACTGTTCCTCAACAGCTTTACTCTACGCCTTCTGTGAAAAAATGGCGGTAATATCCCCAATAATTATGAAAATATGTTGGTAATTGTTTCCGGTGACAATGTAATTAAAAGCTTCAAAATCAAAAAATTGCAAAAATCGGACTCGAATGGGATAAAAAGCCATCAAAAACTGTGTATACCATTGAGTTTTATGCAAAGGAACAGAAAATTCTGCGAGATTAGAAATATTTTTACTTACATTAACAAAAGAGTGTACGAGGCTAAAATTTCATATTAGCATTATGTTAATAAGTGCATTTACGGAGAAAGTATTTCATATGACGCTTCGAAACTTGCACTGTTACTCATGAGCATTACTCTACCACTTCTGTGAAAACATGGAGGTAATATCCCCGAAAATTCCGAAAATATGTTGGTAATTGTTTCCGGTGACAATGTAATTAAAAGCTTCAAAATCAAAAAATTGCAAAAATCCGACTCGAATGGGATAAAAAACCATCAAAAACTGTGTATACCATTGAGTTTGATGCAAAGAGACAGAAAATTCTGCGAGAGAAGAAATATTTTTACTTACATTAACAAAAGAGTGTACGAGGCTAAAATTTCAGATTAGCATTATGTTAATAAGTGCATTTACGGAAAAAGTATTTCATATGACGCTTCGAATCTTGCACTGTTCCTCAACAGCATTAATCTTCGCCTTCTGTGAAAACATGGCGGTAATATGCCCCATAAATTATGAAAATATGTTGGTAAATATTTACGGTGACAATGTAATTAAAAGCTTCAAAATAAAAAAATTGCAAAACTCCGACTCCAAGAGGAAATAAACCATCATAAAATGTGTATACCATTGAGTTTGATGCATAGGAACAGAAAAATAAGCGAGAAAAGAAATATTTTTACTTACATTAACAAAAGAGCGTACGTGGAAAAAATATCAGATTAGCTTTATGTTAATAAGTGCATTTATGGAAAATGTATTACATATAACGCGTCGATACTTGCACTGAACCTCAAAACCAATATTCTACGCCTTCTCTGAACATTTGAAGGTGATATCCGCATAACTGTCGAAGATATGGGTGTAATTGTCTATGGTGACTAAATTAGAAAAAGGCTTTTAAATGAAAGAAATGGTATCCATGGATACTTGAGATTGAACGGAGGATGGCGAAGGGAACTAATTTTTTGGATAGGCATGGAAGTAATATCCGCATAACTATCGAAGATATGGGTGTAAATGTCTACGGTGACTAAATTAGAAAAAGGCTTTTAAATGAAAGAAATGGTATCCATGGTTACTTGAGATTGAACAGATGATGTCGAAGGGAACTTATTTTTTGGATAGGCATAACTGGAATAAGTGCTGTTACAGACTAAGTACTCCAGGTTTAGTCGTGTCATTTGATATGCAGGAACAAGGTATATTTCTTAACCAACCCTGAAAGAATGGCGGTTATATCTGCATAAGATTCGAAAATATGTTGGTAATTGTTTCCGGTGACAATGTAATTAAAAGCTTCAAAATCAAAAAATTGCAAAAATCCGACTCGAATGGTATAAAAAATCATCAAAAAAATTTGTTTACCATTAAGTTTGATGCAAAGGAACAGAAAATTCTGCGAGAGAAGAAATATTTTTACTTACATTAACAAAAGAGTGTACGAGGCTAAAATTTCAGATTAGCATTATGTTATTAGGTGCATTTACGGAGAAAGTATTTAATATGACGGTTCGAAACTTGCACTGTTCTTCATGAGCATTACTCTACGCCTTCTGTGAAAACATTGAGGTAATATCCCCGAAAATTCCGAAAATATGTTGGTAATTGTTTCCGGTGACAATGTAATTAAAAGCTTCAAAATAAAAAAATTGCAAAAATCCGACTCGAATGGGATAAAAAACCATCAAAAACTGTGTATACCATTGAGTTTGATGCAAAGGAACAGAAAATTCTGCGAGAGAAGAAATATTTTTACTTACATTAACAAAAGAGTGTACGAGGCTAAAATTTCAGATTAGCATTATGTTAATAAGTGCATTTACGGAGAAAGTATTTCATATGACGCTTCGAAACTTGCACTGTTCTTCAACAGCATTACTCTACGCCTTCTGTGAAAACATGGAGGTAATATCCTTAATAAGTATTAAAATATGTTGGTAATTGTTTCCGGTGACAATGTAATTAAAAGCTTCAAAATCAAAAAATTGCAAAACTCCGACTCCAATGGGGAAAAAAACATCAAAAAATGTGTATACAATTGAGTTTGATGCAAAGAAAAAGAAAATTCTGCGAGAGAAGAAATATTTTTACTTACATTAACAAAAGAGTGTACGAGGCTAAAATTTCAGATTAGCATTATGTTAATAAGTGCATTTACGGAGAAAGAATTTCATATGACGCTTCGAAACTTGCACTGTTCCTCAACAGCTTTACTCTACGCCTTCTGTGAAAACATGGCGGTAATATCCCCAATAATAAGGAAAATATGTTGGTAATTGTTTCCGGTGACAATGTAATTAAAAGCTTCAAAATCAAAAAATTGCAAAAATCTGACTCGAATGGGATAAAAATCCAACAAAAACTATGTATACCATGGAGTTTGATGCAAAGGAACAGAAAAAAAAGCGAGAGAAGAAATATTTTTACTTACATTAAAAAAAGAGTGTACGAGGCTAAAATTTAAGATTAGCATTATATTAATAAGTTCATTTACGGAAAAAGTATTTCATATAACGCGTCGAAACTTGCACTCATCCTCAACAGCATTACTCTACGCCTTCTGTGAAAGCATGGAGGTAATATCCATGAAAATTCCGAAAATATGTTGGTAATTGTTTCCGGTGACAATGTAATTAAAAGTTTCAAAATCAAAAAATTGCAAAAATCCGACTCGAATGGGATAAAAAACCATCAAAAAAATTTGTATACCATTGAGTTTGATGCAAAGGAACAGAAAATTCTGCGAGAGAAGAAATATTTTTACTTACATTAACAAAAGAGTGTACGAGGCAAAAATTTCAGATTAGCATTATGTTAATAAGTGGATTTAAGGAAAAAGTATTTCATATAACGCGTCGATACTTGCACTGAACCTCAAAACCCATATTCTACGCCTTCTCTGGACATTTGAAGGTGATATCCGCTTAACTGTCGAAGATATGGGTGTAAATGTCTATGGTGACTAAATTAGAAAAAGGCTTTTAAATGAAAGAAATGGTATCCATGGATACTTGAGATTGAACGGAGGATGGCGAAGGGAACTAATTTTTTGGATAGGCATGGAAGTAATATCCGCATAACTATCGAAGATATGGGTGTAAATGCCTACGGTGACTAAATTAGAAAAAGGCTTTTAAATGAAAGAAATGGTATCCATGGTTACTTGAGATTGAACAGATGATGTCGAAGGGAACTTATTTTTTGGATAGGCATAACTGGAATAAGTGCTGTTACAGACTAAGTACTCCAGGTTTAGTCGTGTCATTTGATATGCAGGAACAAGGTATATTTCTTAACCAACCCTGAAAGAATGGCGGTTATATCTGCATAAGATTCGAAAATATGTTGGTAATTGTTTCCGGTGACAATGTAATTAAAAGCTTCAAAATCAAAAAATTGCAAAAATCCGACTCGAATGGTATAAAAAATCATCAAAAAAATTTGTTTACCATTAAGTTTGATGCAAAGGAACAGAAAATTCTGCGAGAGAAGAAATATTTTTACTTACATTAACAAAAGAGTGTACGAGGCTAAAATTTCAGATTAGCATTATGTTATTAGGTGCATTTACGGAGAAAGTATTTAATATGACGGTTCGAAACTTGCACTGTTCTTCATGATCATTACTCTACGCCTTCTGTGAAAACATGGAGGTAATATCCCCGAAAATTCCGAAAATATGTTGGTAATTGTTTCCGGTGACAATGCAATTAAAAGCTTCAAAATCAAAAAATTGCAAAAATCCGACTCGAATGGGATAAAAAACCATCAAAAACTGTGTATACCATTGAGTTTGATGCAAAGGAACAGAAAATTCTGCGAGAGAAGAAATATTTTTACTTACATTAACAAAAGAGTGTACGAGGCTAAAATTTCAGATTAGCATTATGTTAATAAGTGCATTTACGGAGAAAGTATTTCATATGACGCTTCGAAACTTGCACTGTTCTTCAACAGCATTACTCTTCGCCTTCTGTGAAAACATGGAGGTAATATCCCTAATAAGTATGAAAATATGCTGGTAATTGTTTCCGGTGACAATGTAATTAAAAGCTTCAAAATCAAAAAATTGCAAAACTCCGACTCCAATGGGAAAAAAAACATCAAAAAATGTGTATACCATTGAGTTTGATGCAAAGAAAAAGAAAATTCTGCGAGAGAAGAAATATTTTTACTTACATTAACAAAAGAGTGTACGAGGCTAAAATTTCAGATTAGCATTATGTTAATAAGTGCATTTACGGAGAAAGAATTTCATATGACGCTTCGAAACTTGCACTGTTCCTCAACAGCTTTACTCTACGCCTTCTGTGAAACAATTGCGGTAATATCCCCAATAATTATGAAAATATGTTGGTAATTGTTTCCGGTGACAATGTAATTAAAAGCTTCAAAATCAAAAAATTGCAAAAATCTGACTCGAATGGGATAAAAAGCCATCAAAAACTGTGTATACCATTGAGTTTTATGCAAAGGAACAGAAAATTCTGCGAGATTAGAAATATTTTTACTTACATTAACAAAAGAGTGTACGAGGCTAAAATTTCATATTAGCATTATGTTAATAAGTGCATTTACGGAGAAAGTATTTCATATGACGCTTCGAAACATGCACTGTTACTCATGAGCATTACTCTACCACTTCTGTGAAAACATGGAGGTAATATCCCCGAAAATTCCGAAAATATGTTGGTAATTGTTTCCGGTGACAATGTAATTAAAAGCTTCAAAATCAAAAAATTGCAAAAATCCGACTCGAATGGGATAAAAAACCATCAAAAACTGTGTATACCATTGAGTTTGATGCAAAGGGACAGAAAATTCTGCGAGAGAAGAAATATTTTTACTTACATTAACAAAAGAGTGTACGAGGCTAAAATTTCAGATTAGCATTATGATATTAGGTGCATTTACGGAGAAAGTATTTAATATGACGGTTCGAAACTTGCACTGTTCTTCAACAGCATTACTCTACGCCTTCTGTGAAAACATGGAGTTAATATCCCTAATAAGTATGAAAATATGCTGGTAATTGTTTCCGGTGACAATGTAATTAAAAGCTTCAAAATCAAAAAATTGCAAAACTCCGACTCCAATGGGAAAAAAAACATCAAAAAATGTGTATACCATTGAGTTTGATGCAAAGAAAAAGAAAATTCTGCGAGAGAAGAAATATTTTTACTTACATTAACAAAAGAGTGTACGAGGCTAAAATTTCAGATTAGCATTATGTTAATAAGTGCATTTACGGAGAAAGAATTTCATATGACGCTTCGAAACTTGCACTGTTCCTCAACAGCTTTACTCTACGCCTTCTGTGAAAAAATTGCGGTAATATCCCCAATAATTATGAAAATATGTTGGTAATTGTTTCCGGTGACAATGTAGTTAAAAGCTTCAAAATCAAAAAATTGCAAAAATCTGACTCGAATGGGATAAAAAGCCATCAAAAACTGTGTATACCATTGAGTTTTATGCAAAGGAACAGAAAATTCTGCGAGATTAGAAATATTTTTACTTACATTAACAAAAGAGTGTACGAGGCTAAAATTTCATATTAGCATTATGTTAATAAGTGCATTTACGGAGAAAGTATTTCATATGACGCTTCGAAACTTGCACTGTTACTCATGAGCATTACTCTACCACTTCTGTGAAAACATGGAGGTAATATCTTCGAAAATTCCGAAAATATGTTGGTAATTGTTTCCGGTGACAATGTAATTAAAAGCTTCAAAATCAAAAAATTGCAAAAATCCGACTCGAATGGGATAAAAAACCATCAAAAACTGTGTATACCATTGAGTTTGATGCAAAGAGACAGAAAATTCTGCGAGAGAAGAAATATTTTTACTTACATTAACAAAAGAGTGTACGAGGCTAAAATTTCAGATTAGCATTATGTTAATAAGTGCATTTACGGAAAAAGTATTTCATATGACGCTTCGAATCTTGCACTGTTCCTCAACAGCATTAATCTTCGCCTTCTGTGAAAACATGGCGGTAATATGCCCCATAAATTATGAAAATATGTTGGTAAATATTTACGGTGACAATGTAATTAAAAGCTTCAAAATAAAAAAATTGCAAAACTCCGACTCCAAGAGGAAATAAACCATCATTAAATGTGTATACCATTGAGTTTGATGCATAGGAACAGAAAAATAAGCGAGAAAAGAAATATTTTTACTTACATTAACAAAAGAGTGTACGTGGAAAAAATATCAGATTAGCTTTATGTTAATAAGTGCATTTATGGAAAATGTATTACATATAACGCGTCGATACTTGCACTGAACCTCAAAACCAATATTCTACGCCTTCTCTGAACATTTGAAGGTGATATCCGCATAACTGTCGAAGATATGGGTGTAATTGTCTATGGTGACTAAATTAGAAAAAGGCTTTTAAATGAAAGAAATGGTATCCATGGATACTTGAGATTGAACGGAGGATGGCGAAGGGAACTAATTTTTTGGATAGGCATGGAAGTAATATCCGCATAACTATCGAAGATATGGGTGTAAATGTCTACGGTGACTAAATTAGAAAAAGGCTTTTAAATGAAAGAAATGGTATCCATGGTTACTTGAGATTGAACAGATGATGTCGAAGGGAACTTATTTTTTGGATAGGCATAACTGGAATAAGTGCTGTTACAGACTAAGTACTCCAGGTTTAGTCGTGTCATTTGATATGCAGGAACAAGGTATATTTCTTAACCAACCCTGAAAGAATGGCGGTTATATCTGCATAAGATTCGAAAATATGTTGGTAATTGTTTCCGGTGACAATGTAATTAAAAGCTTCAAAATCAAAAAATTGCAAAAATCCGACTCGAATGGTATAAAAAATCATCAAAAAAATTTTTTTACCATTAAGTTTGATGCAAATGAACAGAATATTCTGCGAGAGAAGAAATATTTTTACTTACATTAACAAAAGAGTGTACGATGCTAAAATTTCAGATTAGCATTATGTTATTAGGTGCATTTACGGAGAAAGTATTTAATATGACGGTTCGAAACTTGCACTGTTCTTCATGAGCATTACTCTACGCCTTCTGTGAAAACATTGAGGTAATATCCCCGAAAATTCCGAAAATATGTTGGTAATTGTTTCCGGTGACAATGTAATTAAAAGCTTCAAAATCAAAAAATTGCAAAAATCCGACTCGAATGGGATAAAAAACCATCAAAAACTGTGTATACCTTTGAGTTTGATGCAAAGGAATAGAAAATTCTGCGAGAGAAGAAATATTTTTACTTACAATAACAAAAGAGTGTACGAGGCTAAAATTTCAGATTAGCATTATGTTAATAAGTGCATTTACGGAGAAAGTATTTCATATGACGCTTCGAAACTTGCACTGTTCTTCAACAGCATTACTCTACGCCTTCTGTGAAAACATGGAGGTAATATCCCTAATAAGTATGAAAATATGTTGGTAATTGTTTCCGGTGACAATGTAATTAAAAGCTTCAAAATCAAAAAATTGAAAAACTCCGACTCCAATGGGGAAAAAAACATCAAAAAATGTGTATACCATTGAGTTTGATGCAAAGAAAAAGAAAATTCTGCGAGAGAAGAAATATTTTTACTTACATTAACAAAAGAGATTACGAGGCTAAAATTTCAGATTAGCATTATGTTAATAAGTGCATTTATGGAGAAAGAATTTCATATGACGCTTTGAAACTTGCACTTTTCCTCAACAGCTTTACTCTACGCCTTCTGTGAAAACATGGCGGTAATATCCCCAATAATAAGGAAAATATGTTGGTAATTGTTTCCGGTGACAATGTAATTAAAAGCTTCAAAATCAAAAAATTGCAAAATTCTGACTCGAATGGGATAAAAAACCATCAAAAACTGTGTATACCATTGAGTTTGATGCAAAGGAACAGAAAAAAAAGCGAGAGAAGAAATATTTTTACTTACATTAAAAAAAGAGTGAACGAGGCTAAAATTTAAGATTAGCATTATATTAATAAGTTCATTTACGGAAAAAGTATTTCATATAACGCGTCGAAACTTGCACTCATCCTCAAAAGCATTACTCTACGCCTTCTGTGAAGGCATGGAGGTAATATCCATGAAAATTCCGAAAATACGTTGGAAATTGTTTCCGGTGACAATGTAATTAAAAGCTTCAAAATCAAAAGATTGCTAAAATCCGACTCGAATGGGATAAAAAACCATCAAAAAAATTTGTATACCATTGAGTTTGATTCAAGGGAACAGAAAATTCTGCGAGAGAAGAAATATTTTTACTTACATTAACAAAAGAGTTTATGAGGCAAAAATTTCAGATTAGCATTATGTTAATAAGTGCATTTATGGAAAACGTATTTCATATAACGCGTCGATACTTGCACTGAACCTCAAAAGCAATATTCTACGCCTTTTCTGAACATTTGAAGGTGATATCCGCATAACTGTCGAAGATATGGGTGTAAATGTCTATGATGACTAAATTAGAAAAAGGCTTTTAAATGAAAGAAATGGTATCCATGGATACTTGAGATTGAACGGAGGATGGCGAAGGGAACTAATTTTTTAGATAGGCATGGAGGTAATATCCGCATAACTATCGATGATATGGGTGTAAATGCCTACGGTGACTAAATTAGAAAAAGGCTTTTAAATGAAAGAAATGGTATCCATGGTTACTTGAGATTGAACAGAGGATGTCTAAGGGAACTTATTTTTTGGATAGGCATAACAGGAATAAGTGCTGTTACAGACTAAGTACTCCAGGTTTAGTCGTGTCATTTGATATGCAGGAACAAGGTATATTTCTTAACCTACCCTGAAAGAATGGCGGTTATATCTGCATAAGATTCGAAAATATGTTAGTAATTGTTTCCGGTGACAATGTAATTAAAAGCTTCAAAATCAAAAAATTGCAAAACTCCGACTCCAATGGGAAAAAAAACATAAAAAAAATGTGTATACCATTGAGTTTGATGCAAAGAAACAGAAAATTCTGCGAGAGAAGAAATATTTTTACTTACATTAACAAAAGAGTGTACGAGGCTAAAATTAAAGATTAGCATTATATTACTAAGTTCATTTACGGAAAAAGTATTTCATATAACGCGTCGAAACTTGCACTGATCCTCAAAAGCATTACTCTACGCCTTCTGTGAAAGCATGGAGGTAATATCCATGAAAATTCCGAAAATATGTTGGTAAATGTTTCTGGTGACAATGTAATTAAAAGCTTCAAAATCAAAAAATTGCAAAAATCCGACTCGAATGGGATAAAAAACAATCAAAAGAATTTGTATACCATTAAGTTTGATGCAAAGGAACAGAAAATTCTGCGAGAGAAGAAATATTTTTACTTACATTAACAAAAGAGTGTACGAGGCTAAAATTTCAGATTAGCATTATGTTAATAAGTGCATTTACGGAGAAAGTATTTCATATGACGCTTCGAAACTTGCACTATTCCTAAAAAGCATTACTCTACGCCTTCTGTGAAAACATGGAAGTAATATCCCCAATAATTATGAAAATATGTTGGTAATTGTTTCCGGTGACAATGTAATTAAAAGCTTCAAAATCAAAAAATTGCAAAAATCCGACTCGAATGGGATAAAAAACCATCAAAAACTGTGTATACCATTGAGTTTGATGCAAAGGAATAGAAAATTCTGCGAGAGAAGAATTATTTTTACTTACAATAACAAAAGAGTGTACGAGGCTAAAATTTCAGATTAGCATTATGTTAATAAGTACATTTACGGAGAAAGTGTTTCATATGACGCTTCGAAACATGCACTGTTCTTCAACAGCATTACTCTACGCCTTCTGTGAAAACATGGAGGTAATATCCCTAATAAGTATGAAAATATGTTGGTAATTGTTTCCGGTGAAAATGTAATTAAAAGCTTCAAAATCAAAAAATTGCAAAACTCCGACTACAATGGGAAAAAAAACATCAAAAAATGTGTATACCATTGAGTTTGATGCAAAGAAACAGAAAATTCTGCGAGAGAAGAAATATTTTTACTTACATTAACAAAAGAGTGTACGAGGCAAAAATTTCAGATTAGCATTATGTTAACAGGTGCATTTACGGAGAAAGAATTTCATATGACGCTTCGAAACTTGCACTGTTCCTCAACAGCATTACTCTACGCCTTCTGTGAAAACATGGCGGTAATATCCCCAATAATTATGAAAATATGTTGGTAATTGTTTCCGGTGACAATGTAATTAAAAGCTTCAAAATCAAAAAATTGCAAAAATCTGACTCGAATGGGATAAAAAGCCATCAAAAATTGTGTAAACCATTGAGTTTGATGCAAACGAACAGAAAATTCTGCGAGAAGAAATATTTTTACTTACATTAACAAAAGAGTGTACGAGCCTAAAATATCAGATTAGCATTATGTTAATAAGTGCATTTACGGAGAAAGTATTTCATATGACGCTTCGAAACTTGCACTGTTCCTCAACAACATTATTCTACGCCTTCAGTAAAAACATGGAGGTAATATCCCCAATAATTATGAAATATGTTGGCAATTGTTTCCGGTTACAATGCAGTTAAAAGCTTCAAATCAAAAAATTTCAAATATCCAATCCGAAAGGGATAAAAAACCATCAAAAACTGTGTATGCCATTGAGTTTGATGCAAAGAAACAGAAAATTCTGCGAGAGAAGAAATATTTTTACTTACATTAACAAAAGAGTGTACGAGGCTAAAATTTCAGATTAGCATTATGTTAATAAGTGCATTTACGGAGAAAGTATTTCATATGACGCTTCGAAACCTGCAATATTTCTCAACAGCATTACTCTACGCCTTCTGTGAACACATTGAGGTAATATCCCCTAAACTTCCGAAAATATGTTGGTAATTGTTTCCGGTGACAATGTAATTAAAAGATTCAAAATCAAAAAATTGCAAAAATCCGACTCGACTGGGATAAAAAACCATCAAAAACTGTTTATACCTATGCGTTTGATGCAAAGGAAAAGGAAATTCTGCGAGAGAAGAAATATTTTTACTTACATTAACAAAAGAGTGTACGAGATAAAAATTTCAGATTAGCATTATGTTAATAAGTGCATTTATGGACAAAGTATTTCATATAACGCGTCGATACTTGCACTGAACCTGAAAAGCAATATTCTACGCCTTCTCTGAACATTTGAAGGTGATATCTGCATAACTGTCGAAGATATGGGTGTAAATGTCTATGGTGACTAAATTAGAAAAAGGCTTTTAAATGAAAGAAATGGTATCCATGGATACTTGAGATTGAACGGAGGATGGCGAAGGGAACTAATTTTTTGGATAGGCATGGAGGTAATATCCGCATAACTATCGAAGATATGGGAGTAAATGCCTACGGTGACTAAATTAGAAAAAGGCTTTTAAATGAAAGAAATGGTATCCATGGTTACTTGAGATTGAACAGAGGATGTCGAAGGGAACTTATTTTTTGGATAGGCATAACTGGAATAAGTGCTGTTACAGACTAAGTACTCAAGGTTTAGTCGTGTAATTTGATGTGCAGGAACAAGGTATATTTCTTAACCTACCCTGAAAGAATGGCGGTTATATCTGCATAAGATTCGAAAATATGTTGGTAATTGTTTCCGGTGACAATGTAATTAAAAGCTTCAAAATCAAAAAATTGCAAAAATCCGACTCGAATGGGATAAAAAAATCATCAAAAAAATTTGTTTACCATTATGTTTGATGCAAAGGAACAGAAAATTCTGCGAGAGAAGAAATATTTTTACTTACATTAACAAAAGAGTGTACGAGGCTAAAATTTCAGATTAGCATTATGTTAATAAGTGCATTTACGGAGAAAGTATTTCATATGACGCTTCGAAACTTGCACTGTTCTTCATGAGCATTACTCTACGCCTTCTGTGAAATCGTGGAGGTAATATCCCCGATAATTCCGAAAATATGTTGGTAATTGTTTCCGGTGATAATGTAATTAAAAGCTTCAAAATCAAAAAATTGCAAAAATCCGACTCGAATGGGATAAAAAACCATCAAAAACTGTGTATACCTTTGAGTTTGATGCAAAGGAATAGAAAATTCTGCGAGAGAAGAAATATTTTTACTTACAATAACAATAGAGTGTACGAGGCTAAAATTTCAGATTAGCATTATGTTAATAAGTGCATTTACGGAGAAAGTATTTCATATGACGCTTCGAAACTTGCACTGTTCTTCAACAGCATTACTCTACGCCTTCTGTGAAAACATGGAGGTAATATCCCTAATAAGTATGAAAATATGTTGGTAATTGTTTCCGGTGACAATGTAATTAAAAGCTTCAAAATCAAAAAATTGAAAAACTCCGACTCCAATGGGGAAAAAAACATCAAAAAATGTGTATACCATTGAGTTTGATGCAAAGAAAAAGAAAATTCTGCGAGAGAAAAAATATTTTTACTTACATTAACAAAAGAGATTACGAGGCTAAAATTTCAGATTAGCATTATGTTAATAAGTGCATTTATGGAGAAAGAATTTCATATGACGCTTTGAAACTTGCACTTTTCCTCAACAGCTTTACTCTACGCCTTCTGTGAAAACATGGCGGTAATATCCCCAATAATAAGGAAAATATGTTGGTAATTGTTTCCGGTGACAATGTAATTAAAAGCTTCAAAATCAAAAAATTGCAAAAATCCGACTCGAATGGGATAAAAAACCATCAAAAACTGTGTATACCTTTGAGTTTGATGCAAAGGAATAGAAAATTCTGCGAGAGAAGAAATATTTTTACTTACAATAACAAAAGAGTGTACGAGGCTAAAATTTCAGATTAGCATTATGTTAATAAGTGCATTTACGGAGAAAGTATTTCATATGACGCTTCGAAACTTGCACTGTTCTTCAACAGCATTACTCTACGCCTTCTGTGAAAACATGGAGGTAATATCCCTAATAAGTATGAAAATATGTTGGTAATTGTTTCCGGTGACAATGTAATTAAAAGCTTCAAAATCAAAAAATTGAAAAACTCCGACTCCAATGGGGAAAAAAACATCAAAAAATGTGTATACCATTGAGTTTGATGCAAAGAAAAAGAAAATTCTGCGAGAGAAGAAATATTTTTACTTACATTAACAAAAGAGATTACGAGGCTAAAATTTCAGATTAGCATTATGTTAATAAGTGCATTTATGGAGAAAGAATTTCATATGACGCTTTGAAACTTGCACTTTTCCTCAACAGCTTTACTCTACGCCTTCTGTGAAAACATGGCGGTAATATCCCCAATAATAAGGAAAATATGTTGGTAATTGTTTCCGGTGACAATGTAATTAAAAGCTTCAAAATCAAAAAATTGCAAAATTCTGACTCGAATGGGATAAAAAACCATCAAAAACTGTGTATACCATTGAGTTTGATGCAAAGGAACAGAAAAAAAAGCGAGAGAAGAAATATTTTTACTTACATTAAAAAAAGAGTGAACGAGGCTAAAATTTAAGATTAGCATTATATTAATAAGTTCATTTACGGAAAAAGTATTTCATATAACGCGTCGAAACTTGCACTCATCCTCAAAAGCATTACTCTACGCCTTCTGTGAAGGCATGGAGGTAATATCCATGAAAATTCCGAAAATACGTTGGAAATTGTTTCCGGTGACAATGTAATTAAAAGCTTCAAAATCAAAAGATTGCTAAAATCCGACTCGAATGGGATAAAAAACCATCAAAAAAATTTGTATACCATTGAGTTTGATTCAAGGGAACAGAAAATTCTGCGAGAGAAGAAATATTTTTACTTACATTAACAAAAGAGTTTATGAGGCAAAAATTTCAGATTAGCATTATGTTAATAAGTGCATTTATGGAAAACGTATTTCATATAACGCGTCGATACTTGCACTGAACCTCAAAAGCAATATTCTACGCCTTTTCTGAACATTTGAAGGTGATATCCGCATAACTGTCGAAGATATGGGTGTAAATGTCTATGATGACTAAATTAGAAAAAGGCTTTTAAATGAAAGAAATGGTATCCATGGATACTTGAGATTGAACGGAGGATGGCGAAGGGAACTAATTTTTTAGATAGGCATGGAGGTAATATCCGCATAACTATCGATGATATGGGTGTAA
Source organism: Pyrrhosoma nymphula (assembly GCA_963573305.1). NCBI lineage: Eukaryota > Metazoa > Arthropoda > Insecta > Odonata > Coenagrionidae > Pyrrhosoma > Pyrrhosoma nymphula. Next base: position 376,334 of record OY754334.1, read on the forward strand.
ATGCCTACGGTGACTAAATTAGAAAAAGGCTTTTAAATGAAAGAAATGGTATCCATGGTTACTTGAGATTGAACAGAGGATGTCTAAGGGAACTTATTTTTTGGATAGGCATAACAGGAATAAGTGCTGTTACAGACTAAGTACTCCAGGTTTAGTCGTGTCATTTGATATGCAGGAACAAGGTATATTTCTTAACCTACCCTGAAAGAATGGCGGTTATATCTGCATAAGATTCGAAAATATGTTAGTAATTGTTTCCGGTGACAATGTAATTAAAAGCTTCAAAATCAAAAAATTGCAAAACTCCGACTCCAATGGGAAAAAAAACATAAAAAAAATGTGTATACCATTGAGTTTGATGCAAAGAAACAGAAAATTCTGCGAGAGAAGAAATATTTTTACTTACATTAACAAAAGAGTGTACGAGGCTAAAATTAAAGATTAGCATTATATTACTAAGTTCATTTACGGAAAAAGTATTTCATATAACGCGTCGAAACTTGCACTGATCCTCAAAAGCATTACTCTACGCCTTCTGTGAAAGCATGGAGGTAATATCCATGAAAATTCCGAAAATATGTTGGTAAATGTTTCTGGTGACAATGTAATTAAAAGCTTCAAAATCAAAAAATTGCAAAAATCCGACTCGAATGGGATAAAAAACAATCAAAAGAATTTGTATACCATTAAGTTTGATGCAAAGGAACAGAAAATTCTGCGAGAGAAGAAATATTTTTACTTACATTAACAAAAGAGTGTACGAGGCTAAAATTTCAGATTAGCATTATGTTAATAAGTGCATTTACGGAGAAAGTATTTCATATGACGCTTCGAAACTTGCACTATTCCTAAAAAGCATTACTCTACGCCTTCTGTGAAAACATGGAAGTAATATCCCCAATAATTATGAAAATATGTTGGTAATTGTTTCCGGTGACAATGTAATTAAAAGCTTCAAAATCAAAAAATTGCAAAAATCCGACTCGAATGGGATAAAAAACCATCAAAAACTGTGTATACCATTGAGTTTGATGCAAAGGAATAGAAAATTCTGCGAGAGAAGAATTATTTTTACTTACAATAACAAAAGAGTGTACGAGGCTAAAATTTCAGATTAGCATTATGTTAATAAGTACATTTACGGAGAAAGTGTTTCATATGACGCTTCGAAACATGCACTGTTCTTCAACAGCATTACTCTACGCCTTCTGTGAAAACATGGAGGTAATATCCCTAATAAGTATGAAAATATGTTGGTAATTGTTTCCGGTGAAAATGTAATTAAAAGCTTCAAAATCAAAAAATTGCAAAACTCCGACTACAATGGGAAAAAAAACATCAAAAAATGTGTATACCATTGAGTTTGATGCAAAGAAACAGAAAATTCTGCGAGAGAAGAAATATTTTTACTTACATTAACAAAAGAGTGTACGAGGCAAAAATTTCAGATTAGCATTATGTTAACAGGTGCATTTACGGAGAAAGAATTTCATATGACGCTTCGAAACTTGCACTGTTCCTCAACAGCATTACTCTACGCCTTCTGTGAAAACATGGCGGTAATATCCCCAATAATTATGAAAATATGTTGGTAATTGTTTCCGGTGACAATGTAATTAAAAGCTTCAAAATCAAAAAATTGCAAAAATCTGACTCGAATGGGATAAAAAGCCATCAAAAATTGTGTAAACCATTGAGTTTGATGCAAACGAACAGAAAATTCTGCGAGAAGAAATATTTTTACTTACATTAACAAAAGAGTGTACGAGCCTAAAATATCAGATTAGCATTATGTTAATAAGTGCATTTACGGAGAAAGTATTTCATATGACGCTTCGAAACTTGCACTGTTCCTCAACAACATTATTCTACGCCTTCAGTAAAAACATGGAGGTAATATCCCCAATAATTATGAAATATGTTGGCAATTGTTTCCGGTTACAATGCAGTTAAAAGCTTCAAATCAAAAAATTTCAAATATCCAATCCGAAAGGGATAAAAAACCATCAAAAACTGTGTATGCCATTGAGTTTGATGCAAAGAAACAGAAAATTCTGCGAGAGAAGAAATATTTTTACTTACATTAACAAAAGAGTGTACGAGGCTAAAATTTCAGATTAGCATTATGTTAATAAGTGCATTTACGGAGAAAGTATTTCATATGACGCTTCGAAACCTGCAATATTTCTCAACAGCATTACTCTACGCCTTCTGTGAACACATTGAGGTAATATCCCCTAAACTTCCGAAAATATGTTGGTAATTGTTTCCGGTGACAATGTAATTAAAAGATTCAAAATCAAAAAATTGCAAAAATCCGACTCGACTGGGATAAAAAACCATCAAAAACTGTTTATACCTATGCGTTTGATGCAAAGGAAAAGGAAATTCTGCGAGAGAAGAAATATTTTTACTTACATTAACAAAAGAGTGTACGAGATAAAAATTTCAGATTAGCATTATGTTAATAAGTGCATTTATGGACAAAGTATTTCATATAACGCGTCGATACTTGCACTGAACCTGAAAAGCAATATTCTACGCCTTCTCTGAACATTTGAAGGTGATATCTGCATAACTGTCGAAGATATGGGTGTAAATGTCTATGGTGACTAAATTAGAAAAAGGCTTTTAAATGAAAGAAATGGTATCCATGGATACTTGAGATTGAACGGAGGATGGCGAAGGGAACTAATTTTTTGGATAGGCATGGAGGTAATATCCGCATAACTATCGAAGATATGGGAGTAAATGCCTACGGTGACTAAATTAGAAAAAGGCTTTTAAATGAAAGAAATGGTATCCATGGTTACTTGAGATTGAACAGAGGATGTCGAAGGGAACTTATTTTTTGGATAGGCATAACTGGAATAAGTGCTGTTACAGACTAAGTACTCAAGGTTTAGTCGTGTAATTTGATGTGCAGGAACAAGGTATATTTCTTAACCTACCCTGAAAGAATGGCGGTTATATCTGCATAAGATTCGAAAATATGTTGGTAATTGTTTCCGGTGACAATGTAATTAAAAGCTTCAAAATCAAAAAATTGCAAAAATCCGACTCGAATGGGATAAAAAAATCATCAAAAAAATTTGTTTACCATTATGTTTGATGCAAAGGAACAGAAAATTCTGCGAGAGAAGAAATATTTTTACTTACATTAACAAAAGAGTGTACGAGGCTAAAATTTCAGATTAGCATTATGTTAATAAGTGCATTTACGGAGAAAGTATTTCATATGACGCTTCGAAACTTGCACTGTTCTTCATGAGCATTACTCTACGCCTTCTGTGAAATCGTGGAGGTAATATCCCCGATAATTCCGAAAATATGTTGGTAATTGTTTCCGGTGATAATGTAATTAAAAGCTTCAAAATCAAAAAATTGCAAAAATCCGACTCGAATGGGATAAAAAACCATCAAAAACTGTGTATACCTTTGAGTTTGATGCAAAGGAATAGAAAATTCTGCGAGAGAAGAAATATTTTTACTTACAATAACAATAGAGTGTACGAGGCTAAAATTTCAGATTAGCATTATGTTAATAAGTGCATTTACGGAGAAAGTATTTCATATGACGCTTCGAAACTTGCACTGTTCTTCAACAGCATTACTCTACGCCTTCTGTGAAAACATGGAGGTAATATCCCTAATAAGTATGAAAATATGTTGGTAATTGTTTCCGGTGACAATGTAATTAAAAGCTTCAAAATCAAAAAATTGAAAAACTCCGACTCCAATGGGGAAAAAAACATCAAAAAATGTGTATACCATTGAGTTTGATGCAAAGAAAAAGAAAATTCTGCGAGAGAAAAAATATTTTTACTTACATTAACAAAAGAGATTACGAGGCTAAAATTTCAGATTAGCATTATGTTAATAAGTGCATTTATGGAGAAAGAATTTCATATGACGCTTTGAAACTTGCACTTTTCCTCAACAGCTTTACTCTACGCCTTCTGTGAAAACATGGCGGTAATATCCCCAATAATAAGGAAAATATGTTGGTAATTGTTTCCGGTGACAATGTAATTAAAAGCTTCAAAATCAAAAAATTGCAAAATTCTGACTCGAATGGGATAAAAAACCATCAAAAACTGTGTATACCATTGAGTTTGATGCAAAGGAACAGAAAAAAAAGCGAGAGAAGAAATATTTTTACTTACATTAAAAAAAGAGTGAACGAGGCTAAAATTTCAGATTAGCATTATATTAATAAGTTCATTTACGGAAAAAGTATTTCATATAACGCGTCGAAACTTGCACTCATCCTCAAAAGCATTACTCTACGCCTTCTGTGAAGGCATGGAGGTAATATCCATGAAAATTCCGAAAATACGTTGGAAATTGTTTCCGGTGACAATGTAATTAAAAGCTTCAAAATCAAAAGATTGCTAAAATCCGACTCGAATGGGATAAAAAACCATCAAAAAAATTTGTATACCATTGAGTTTGATTCAAGGGAACAGAAAATTCTGCGAGAGAAGAAATATTTTTACTTACATTAACAAAAGAGTTTATGAGGCAAAAATTTCAGATTAGCATTATGTTAATAAGTGCATTTATGGAAAACGTATTTCATATAACGCGTCGATACTTGCACTGAACCTCAAAAGCAATATTCTACGCCTTTTCTGAACATTTGAAGGTGATATCCGCATAACTGTCGAAGATATGGGTGTAAATGTCTATGATGACTAAATTAGAAAAAGGCTTTTAAATGAAAGAAATGGTATCCATGGATACTTGAGATTGAACGGAGGATGGCGAAGGGAACTAATTTTTTAGATAGGCATTGAGGTAATATCCGCATAACTATCGATGATATGGGTGTAAATGCCTACGGTGACTAAATTAGAAAAAGGCTTTTAAATGAAAGAAATGGTATCCATGGTTACTTGAGATTGAACAGAGGATGTCTAAGGGAACTTATTTTTTGGATAGGCATAACAGGAATAAGTGCTGTTACAGACTAAGTACTCCAGGTTTAGTCGTGTCATTTGATATGCAGGAACAAGGTATATTTCTTAACCTACCCTGAAAGAATGGCGGTTATATCTGCATAAGATTCGAAAATATGTTAGTAATTGTTTCCGGTGACAATGTAATTAAAAGCTTCAAAATCAAAAAATTGCAAAACTCCGACTCCAATGGGAAAAAAAACATAAAAAAAATGTGTATACCATTGAGTTTGATGCAAAGAAACAGAAAATTCTGCGAGAGAAGAAATATTTTTACTTACATTAACAAAAGAGTGTACGAGGCTAAAATTAAAGATTAGCATTATATTACTAAGTTCATTTACGGAAAAAGTATTTCATATAACGCGTCGAAACTTGCACTGATCCTCAAAAGCATTACTCTACGCCTTCTGTGAAAGCATGGAGGTAATATCCATGAAAATTCCGAAAATATGTTGGTAAATGTTTCTGGTGACAATGTAATTAAAAGCTTCAAAATCAAAAAATTGCAAAAATCCGACTCGAATGGGATAAAAAACAATCAAAAGAATTTGTATACCATTAAGTTTGATGCAAAGGAACAGAAAATTCTGCGAGAGAAGAAATATTTTTACTTACATTAACAAAAGAGTGTACGAGGCTAAAATTTCAGATTAGCATTATGTTAATAAGTGCATTTACGGAGAAAGTATTTCATATGACGCTTTGAAACTTGCACTGTTCCTCATCAGCATTAGTCTACGCCATCTGTGAAATTATGGAGGTAATATCTCCGAAAATTCTGAAAATATGTTGGTAATTGTCTCCGGTGACAATGTAATTAAAAGCTTCAAAATCAAAAAATTGCAAAAATCCGACTCGAATGAAATAAAAAAACCATCAAAAACTGTCTATATACCATTGAGTTTGATGCAAAGGAACAGAAAATTCTGCCAGAGAAGAAATATTTTTACTATCATTAACAAAAGTGTGTACGAGGCTAAAATTTCAGATTAGCATTATGTTAATAAGTGCATTTATGGAAAAAGTATTTCATATAACGCGTCGATACTTGCACTGATCCTCAAAAGCAATATTCTACGCCTTCTCTGAACATTTGAAGGTGATATCCGCATAACTGTCGAAGATATGGGTGTAAATGCCTACGGTGACTAAATTAGAAAAAGGCTTTTAAATGAAAGAAATGGTATCCATGGTTACTTGAGATTGAACAGAGGATGTCGAAGGGAACTTATTTTTTGGATAGGCATAACTGGAATAAGTGCTGTTACAGACTAAGTACTCAAGGTTTAGTCGTGTAATTATTGGCAGGAACAAGGTATATTTCTTAACCTACCCTGAAAGAATGGCGCTTATATCTGCATAAGATTCGAAAATATGTTGGTAATTGTTTCCGGTGACAATGTAATTAAAAGCTTCAAAATCAAAAAATTGCAAAAATCCGACTCAAATGGTATAAAAAATCATCAAAAAAATTTGTTTACCATTACGTTTGATGCAAAGGAACAGAAAATTCTGCGAGAGAAGAAATATTTTTACTTACATTAACAAAAGAGTGTACGAGGCTAAAATTTCAGATTAGCATTATGTTAATAAGTGCATTTACGGAGAAACTATTTCATATGACGCTTCGAAACTTGCACTATTCCTAAACAGCATTACTCTTCGCCTTCTGTGAAAACATGGAAGTAATATCCCCAATAATTATGAAAATATGTTGGTAATTGTTTCCGGTGACAATGTAATTAAAAGCTTCAAAATCAAAAAATTGAAAATATCCGACTCGAATGGGATAAAAAACCATCAAAAACTGTGTATACCATTGAGTTTGATGCAAAGGAATAGAAAATTCTGCGAGAGAAGAAATATTTTTACTTACAATAACAAAAGTGTGTACGAGGCTAAAATTTCAGATTAGCATTATGTTAATAAGTGCATTAACGGAGAAAGTATTTCATATGACGCTTCGAAACTTGCACTGTTCTTCAACAGCATTACTCTACGCCTTCTGTGAAAACATGGAGGTAATATCCCTAATAAGTATGAAAATATGTTGGTAATTGTTTCCGGTGACAATGTAATTAAAAGCTTCAAAATCAAAAAATTGCAAAACTCCGACTCCAATGGGAAAAAAAACATCAAAAAATGTGTATACCATTGAGTTTAATGCAAAGAAAAAGAAAATTCTGCGAGAGAAGAAATATTTTTACTTACATTAACAAAAGAGTGTACGAGGCTAAAATTTCAGATTAGCATTATGTTAATAAGTGCCATTACGGAGTAAGAATTTCATATGACGCTTCGAAACTTGCACTGTTCCTCAACAGCTTTACTCTACGCCTTCTGTGAAAACATGGCGGTAATATCCCCAATAATAAGGAAAATATGTTGGTAATTGTTTCCGGTGACAATGTAATTAAAAGCTTCAAAATCAAAAAATTGCAAAAATCTGACTCGAATGGGATAAAAAGCCATCAAAAACAGTGTATAGCATTGAGTTTTATGCAAAGGAACAGAAAATTCTGCGAGATTAGAAATATTTTTACTTACATTAGCAAAAGAGTGTACGAGGCTAAAATTTCAGATTAGCATTATGTTAATAAGTGCATTTACGGAGAAAGTATTTCATATGACGCTTCGAATCTTGCACTGTTCCTCAACAGCATTAATCTACGCCTTCTGTGAAAACATGGCGGTAATATCCCCAATATTTATGAAAAAATGTTGGTAATTGTTTCCGGTGACAATGTAATTAAAAGCTTCAAAATAAAAAAATTGCAAAACTCCGACTCCAAGAGGAAATAAACCATCATAAAATGTGTATACCATTGAGTTTGATGCATAGGAACAGAAAAATAAGCGAGAAAAGAAATATTTTTACTTACATTAGCAAAAGAGTGTACGAGGCTAAAATTTCAGATTAGCATTATGTTTATAAGTGCATTTAGTGAGAAAGTATTTCATATGACGCTTCGAAACTTGCACTCATCCTCAACAGCATTACTCTACGCCTTCTGTGAAAGCATGGAGGTAATATCCATGAAAATTCCGAAAATATGTTGGTAATTGTTTCCGGTGACAATGTAATTAAAAGCTTCAAAATCAAAAAATTGCAAAAATCCGACTCGAATGGGATAAAAAAACCATCAAAAAAATTTGTATACTATTGAGTTTGATGCATAGGAAAAGAAATATTGCGAGAGAAGAAATATTTTTACTTATATTAACAAAAGAGTGTACGAGAAATAAATTTCAGATTAGCATTATGTTAATAAGTGCATTTACGGAGAAAGTATTTCATATGACGCGTCGATACTTGCACTGAACCTCAAAAGCAATATTCTACGCCTTCTCTGAACAATTGAAGGTGATATCCGCATAACTGTCGAAGATATGGGTGTAAATGTCTATGGTGACTAAATTACAAAAAGGCTTTTAAATGAAAGAAATGGTATCCATGAATACTTGAGATTGAACGGAGGATGGCGAAGGGAACTAATTTTTTGGATAGGCATGGAGGTAATATCCGCATAACTATCGAAGATATGGGTGTAAATGCCTACGGTGACTAAATTAGAAAAAGGCTTTTAAATGAAAGAAATGGTATCCATGGTTACTTGAGATTGAACAGATGATGTCGAAGGGAACTTATTTTTTGGATAGGCATGGAGGTAATATCCGCATAACTATCGAAGATATGGGTGTAAATGCCTACGGTGACTAAATTAGAAAAAGGCTTTTAAATGAAAGAAATGGTATCCATGGTTACTTGAGATTGAACAGATGATGTCGAAGGGAACTTATTTTTTGGATAGGCATAACTGGAATAAGTGCTGTTACAGACTAAGTGCTCCAGGTTTAGTCGTGTCCTTTGATATGCAGGAACAAGGTATATTTCTTAACCAACCCTGAAAGAATGGCGGTTATATCTGCATAAGATTCGAAAATATGTTGGTAATTGTTTCCGGTGACAATGTAATTAAAAGCTTCAAAATCAAAAAATTGGAAAAATCCGACTCGAATGGCATAAAACATCATCAAAAAAATTTGTTTACTATTAAGTTTGATGCAAAGGAACAGAAAATTCTGCGAGAGAAGAAATATTTTTACTTACATTAACAAAAGAGTGTACGAGGCTAAAATTTCAGATTAGCATTATGGTTTTAGGTGCATTTACGGAGAATGTATTTAATATGACGCTTCGAAACTTGCACTGTTCTTCATGAGCATTACTCTACGCCTTCTGTGAAAACATGGAGGTAATAACCCCGAAAATTCCGAAAATATGTTGGTAATTGTTTCCGGTGACAATGTAATTAAAAGCTTCAAAATCAAAAAATTGCAAAACTCCGACTCCAATGGGAAAAAAAACATCAAAAAATGTGTATACCATTGAGTTTGATGCAAAGAAACAGAAAATTCTGCGAGAGAAGAAATATTTTTACTTACATTAACAAAAGAGTGTACGAGGCTAATATTAAAGATTAGCATTATAATAATAAGTACATTTACGGAAAAAGTATTTCATATAACGCGTCGAAACTTGCTCTGATCCTCAAAAGCATTACTTTACGTCTTCTGTGAAAGCATGGAGGTAATATCCATGAAAATTCCGAAAATATGTTGGTAAATGTTTCCGGTGACAATGTAATTAAAAGCTTCAAAATCAAAAAATTGCAAAAATCCGACTCGAATGGGATAAAAAACAATCAAAAGAATTTGTATACCATTAAGTTTGATGCAAAGGAACAGAAAATTCTCCGAGAGAAGAAATATTTTTACTTACATTAACAAAAGAGTGTACGAGGCTAAAATTTCAGATTAGCATTATGTTAATAAGTGCATTTACGGAGAAAGTATTTCATATGACGCTTCGAAACTTGCACTGTTCTTCATGAGCATCACTCTACGCCTTCTGTGAAAACAGGGAGGTAATATCGTCGATAATTATGAAAATATGTTTGTAAATGTTTCCGGTGACAATGTAATTTTAAGCTTCAAAATCAAAAAATTGCAAAACTCCAACTTCAATGGGGAAAAAAACATCAAAAAATGTGTATACCATTGAGTTTGATGCAAAGAAAAAGAAAATTCTGCGAGAGAAGAAATATTTTTACTTACATTAACAAAAGAGTGTACGAGGCTAAAATTTCAGATTAGCATTATGTTAATAAGTGCATTTACGGAGAAAGTATTTCATATGACGCTTCGAAACTTGCACTATTCCTAAACAGCATTACTCTTCGCCTTCTGTGAAAACATGGAAGTAATATCCCCAATAATTATGAAAATATGTTGGTAATTGATTCCGGTGACAATGTAATTAAAAGATTCAAAATAAATAAATTGCAAAACTCCGACTCCAAGAGGAAATAAACCATCATAAAATGTGTATACCATTGAGTTTGATGCATAGGAACAGAAAAATAAGCGAGAAAAGAAATATTTTTACTTACATTAACAAAAGAGTGTACGAGGAAAAAATTTCAGATTAGCATTATGTTAATAAGTGCATTTATGGAAAAAGTATTTCATATAACGCCTCGATACTTGCACTAAACCTCAAAAGCAATATTCTACGCCTTTTTTGAACATTTGAAGGTGATATCCGCATAACTGTCGAAGATATGGGTGTAAATGTCTATGGTGACTAAATTAGAAAAAGGCTTTTAAATGAAAGAAATGGTATCCATGGATACTTGAGATTGAACGGAGAATGGCGAAGGGAACTAATTTTTTGGATAGGCATGGAGGTAATATCCGCATAACTATCGAAGATATGGGTGTAAATGCCTACAGTGACTAAATTAGAAAAAGGCTTTTAAATGAAAGTAATGGTATCCATGGTTACTTGAGATTGAACAGATGATGTCGAAGGGAACTTATTTTTTGGATAGGCATAACTGGAATAAGTGCTGTTACAGACTAAGTACTAAAGTTTTAGTCGTATAATTTGATGTGCAGGAATAAGAATGGCGTTGTGTATACATTGTGTATACCATTGAGTTTGATGCATAGGAACAGAAAATTCTGCGAGAGAATAAATATTTTTACTTACATTAACAAAAGAGTGTACGAGGCTAAAATTTCAGATTAGCATTATGTTATTAGGTGCATATACGGAGAAAGTTTTTAATATGACGCTTTGAAACTTGCACTGTTCTTCATGAGCATTACTCTACGCCTTCTGTGAAAACATGGAGGTAATATCCCCGAAAATTCCGAAAATATGTTGGTAATTGTTTCCGGTGACAATGTAATTAAAAGCTTCAAAATCAAAAAATTGCAAAACTCCGAATCCAAGGGGAAAAAAAACATCAAAAAATGTGTATACCATTGAGTTTGATGCAAAGGAACAGAAAATTCTGCGAGAGAAGAAATATTTTTACTTACATTAACAAAAGAGTGTACGAGGCTAAAATTAAAGATTAGCATTATATTAATAAGTTCATTTACGGAAAAAGTATTTCATATAACGCGTCGAAACTTGCACTGATCCTCAAAAGCATTACTCTACGCCTTCTGTGAAAGCATGGAGGTAATATCCATGAAAAATCTGAAAATATGTTGGTAAATGTTTCCGGTGACAATGTAATTAAAAGCTTCAAAATCAAAAAATTGCAAAAATCCGACTCGAATGGGATAAAAAACAATCAAAAAAATTTGTATACCATTGAGTTTGATGCAAAGGAACAGAAAAGTCTGCAAGAAAAGAAATATTTTTACTTACATTAACACAAGAGTGTACGAGACTAAAATTTCAGATTAGCATTATGTTAATAAGGGCATTTACGGAGAAAGTATTTCATATGACGCTTCGAAACTTGCACTGTTCCTCAACAGCATTAGTCTACGCCATCTGTGAAAACATAGAGGTAATATCCCCGAAAATTCCGAAAATATGTTGGTAATTGTTTCCGGTGACAATGTAATCAAAAGCTTAAAAATCAAAAAATTGCAAAAATCCGACTCGAATGGGATAAAAAACCATCAAACACTGTGTATACCATTGAGTTTGATGCAAAGAAACAGAAAATTCTGCGAGAGAAGAAATATTTTTACTTACATTAAGAAAAGAGTGTACGAGGCTAAAATTTCAGATTAGCATTATGTTAATAAGTGCATTTACGGAGAAAGTATTTCATATGACGCTTCGAAACTTGCACTGTTCTTCAACAGCATTATTCTACGCCTTCTGTGAAAACATGGAGGTAATATCCCTCATAAGTATGAAAATATGTTGGTAATTGTTTCCGGTGACAATGTAATTAAAAGCTTCAAAATCAAAAAATTGCAAAAATCCGACTCGAATGGGATAAAAAATTTTTAAAAAATTTGTTTACCATTAAGTTTGATGCAAAGGAACAGAAAATTCTGCGAGAGAAGTAATATTTTTACTTACATTAACAAAAGAGTGTACGAGGCTTAAATTTCAGATTAGCATTATGTTATTAGGTGCATTTACGGAGAAAGTATTTAATATGACGCTTCAAAACTTGCACTGTTCCTCAACAGCATTACTCTACGCCTTCTGTGAAAACATGGAGGTAATATGCCCAGTATTTATGAAAATATGTTGGTAGATGTTTCCGGTGACAATGTAATTAAAAGCTTCAAAATAAAAAAATAGCAAAACTCCGACTCCAATGGGAAATAAACCATCAAAAAATGTGTATACCATTGAGTTTGATGCATAGGAACAGAAAAATAAGCGAGAAAAGAAATATTTTTACTTACATTAACAAAAGAGTGTACGAGGCTAAAATTTCAGATTAGCCTTATGGTAATAAGTGCATTTACGGAGAAAGCATTTCATATAACGTGTCGAAACATGGACTGATCCTCAAACGCATTACCCTACGCCTTCTGTGAAATTATGGAGGTAATATCCGCAATCCTATAGAAAATATGTGGGTAAATGTTTCCGGTGACAATATAATGAAAAGCTTCAAAATCAAAGAAATGCAAAAATCCGACTCGAATGGATAAAAAACCATAAGAAAATGTGTATACCATTAGGTTTGATGCATAGGAACAGAAAAATATGCGAGAGAAGAAATATGTTTATTTACATTAACAAAAGAGTGTACGAGGCTAAAATGTTCAGATTAGCATTATGATAATAAGCGCATTTACGGAGAAAGTATTTCATATGACGTGTCGAAACTAGCACTTATCCACAAAAGCTTTACTCTACGCCTTCTGTGAAAATATGGAGGTAATATCCGCATTACTTCTGAAAAAATGTGGGTAATTGTTTCCGGTGACAATATTATAAAAAGCTTCAAAATCAATGAAATGGAAACTTCGACTCGAATGGGATAAAAAACCGTCAGAATTGTGTATGCCATTGAGTTTTATACATAAGAACAGAAAAGTTTGCGAGAGAAGAAATATTTTTACTTACATTAACAAAAGAGTGTACGAGGCTAAAATGTTCAGATTAGCATTATGGTAATAAGTGCATTTACGGTGAAAGAATTTCATATAACGCGTTGAAACTTTCACTGATCCACTAGAGCATTACTCTACGCCTTATGTGAAACATGTAGGTAATATCTGCATTACTTGGGAAAATGTGGAGGAAATAGTTATATTAACTCTTCGACGGCCATCGGGATAACTATGTTGCATTTATATTTGCCGTCCCATAGTTAGCAATGGGACAAATTGGTCCCGTACTAATGGTAAATTTATGTCCCATTGGTACTTACGGGTTACAGGTTAACAATTATTTACGCCGTCTGAAAAAAAATGGAGGTAATATCTGCATTACTTTGGAATATATAGAGGAAATATTTATATTAACTCTTCGACGGCCATCGGGATAACTATGTTGCATTTATATGTGCCGTCCCATAGGTAGCAATGGGACATATTGGTCCCGTACTAATGGTATATTTGTGTCTAATTGATACTTACGGGTTACAAGTTAACAATCGTTTACGCCTTCTGAGAAAAAATGGAGGTAATATTAGCATTATTTTGGAAAATATGGAGGAAATAGTTTTCGGTGACAATATTAGAAGCAGCTTAAAAGTAAAAAAAATTCAAAAATTCAACACGAATGGGATAAAAAACCATCAGAAAATTGTATGCCATTGAGTTTGATGCATAGGAACAGAAAATTTTGCGAGAGAAGAAATATTTTTACTTATATTAACAAAAGAGTGTACGAGGCTATAATTTCAGATTAGCATTATGTTAATAAGTTCATTTACGGAGAAAGTATTTCATATGACGATTCGAAACTTGCACTGATCCACAAAAGCAGTACTATTAGCCTTCTGTGAAAAAATGGAGGTAATATCCGTATTACTGTAGAAGATATGGGTGTAAATATCTACAGTGACTAAATTAGCAAAAGGCTTCTATATGAAAGAAATGGTATCCATGGTTACTTGACATTGAACAGAAGATGGCGAAAGGAACTTATTTTTTGAATAGGCATAACTGGAATAAGTGCTGTTACAGACTAAGTACTCAAGGTATAGTCGTGTAATTTGATGTGCAGAAATAAGGTATATTTCTTAATTTACCCTGAAAGAATGTCGGTTATATCTGCATAAGATTCGAAAATATGTGGGTAATTGTTTTCGGTGACCATATAATGAAAAGTTTCAATATCAAAGAAATGCAAAAATCCGACTCGAATGGGATAAAAAACCATCAGAAAATGTGTATACCATTTAGTTTGATGCATAGGAACAGAAAACTCTGCGAGAGAAGAAATATTTTTACTTACATTAACAAAAGAGTGTACGAGGCTAAAATTTCAGATTAGACTTATGGTAATAAGTCCATTTACGGAGAAGGTATTTCATATAACGCGTCGAAACTTGTACTTATCCTCAAACGTCTTACCCAACGACTTCTGTGAAAACATGGAGGTAATATCCGCAGTAATTCCGAAGATATGTGGGTAATTGTTTCCGGTGACAATATAATGAAAAGCTTCAAAATCAAAGAAATGCAAAACTTCGGCTGGAATGGGATAAAAAACCATCAGAAAATGTGTATACCATTTAGTTTAATGCATAGGAACAGAAACTTTTGCGAGAGAAGAAATATTTTTAATTAAATTAACAAAAGAGTGTACGAGGCTAAAATGTTCAGATTAGCATTATGGTAATAAGTGCATAAACGGAGAAAGTATTTCATATGACACGTCGAAACTTGCACTGATCCACAAAAGCATTACTCTACGCCTTCTATGAAAACATCAAGGTAATATTTGCAATACTATAGAAGATATGGGTGTAAATGCCTACGGTGACTAAATTAGCAAAAGGCTTCTAAATGAAAGAAATGGTATCCATGGTTACTTGAGATTGAACAGAGGATGGCGAAGGGAACTAATTTTTTGGATAGGCATAACTGGAATAAGTGCTGTTACAGACTAAGTACTCAAGGTTTAGTCGTGTAATTTGATGTGCAGGAATAAGGTATATTCCTTTACCTACCCTTAAAGAATGGCGGTTATATTTGCATAAGGTTCGAAAATATGTGGGGAATTGTTTCCGGTGACAATATAATGAAAAGCTTCAAAATCAAAGAAATGCTAAAATTCGACTCGAATGGGATAAAAAGCCATCAGAAAATTGTATGCCATTGAGTTTGATGCATAGGAACAGAAAATTTCGCGAGAGAAGAATTATTTTTACTGACATTAACAAAAGAGTGTAAGAGGCTACAATGTTCAGATTAGCATTATGGTAATAAGTGCATTTACGGAGAAAGAATTTCATATAACGCGATGAAACTTTCACTGATCCACAAAGCATTACTCTACGCCTTCTGTGAAAACATGTAGGTAATATATGCATTACTTTGGAAAATATGGAGGAAATAGTTATATTAACTCTTCGACGGCCATCGGGATAACTATGTTGCATTTATATTTGCCGTCCCATAGGTAGCAATGGGACATATTGGTCCCGTACTAATGGTATATTTGTGTCCCATTGGTACTTACGGGTTACAGGTTAACAATCGTTTACGCCTTCTGAGAAAAAATGGAGGTAATTTTGGAAAATATGGAGGAAATAGTTTTCGGTGACAATATTAGAAGCAGTTTAAAAGTAAAAAAAATGCAAAACTTCGACTCGAATGGGATAAAAAACCATCATAAAATGTGTGTGCCATTGAGTTGGATGCGTTGGAACAGAAAATTTTGCGAGAGAAGAAATATTTTTAATTACATTAACAAAAGAGTGTACGAGGCTAAAATGTTCAGATTACCATTATAGTAATAAGTGCATTTACGGAGAAAGTATTTCATATAACGCGATGAAACTTTCACTGATCCACATCAGCATTACCCTACGCCTTCTATGAAAACATGAATAAGGTGGAACAGCTGATCATTCAGTGTAGAAGGATAATCACTAATAAGCATCTTGAAGTTAATAACCCAGTTTAGTAACATTTCAGGTTCATACAATCTTTCAGTATGACACTGGTTCACACAGCCTTCAAATAAATGATTAAAGTATATTCTGACGGTCACAAACATGGATCAGTTGAATGATATGATAGCATCTTTGATATCAATTAT
This sequence comes from Pyrrhosoma nymphula, assembly GCA_963573305.1. Lineage (NCBI taxonomy): Eukaryota > Metazoa > Arthropoda > Insecta > Odonata > Coenagrionidae > Pyrrhosoma > Pyrrhosoma nymphula. The sequence goes on from OY754334.1 coordinate 392,852, forward strand.
CATAAATAATTTGGATGTCCAGCTGGCAACATCCAACAAATGAGAAATAAATCTAAGTAACAAAAAACCAACACCCAGTAGACGAAACATCTGACTCGTCAGGTGTAATGAATTAACAAGAATGAGAATATTGCACAAAACAAAGCAAATATTCTAGAAGGCAGGATTATACAATTGTTCAATGAAAGTAGACTTGTATTCATTCCCTGGCAGAAAAGAACGGTAACGTTTGTGTAACCTAATGGTAACTTTGGAGTGTACCATGAATGTAGGAAAATGGTAAACTCTGTGTAGGCTCTGTGTGTAACTATAGTGTACATAGTTATAACTCCAGTGTACAATCTGTGTAACTTTGTGGTAAAGTGGCCCAATCTGTGTAGGTTTTGTGTGTACCTTGTGTAACAATTGGTGCTGAATTGTGTACAGTGTGTACTGATTGTGAGTCTGCTGTGGTACATGATGTGTACATAATGTACACAACCCACGTAGCACACTGCCACGAAAATGTGCCTTGAAGGCGCCTCGGAAGCACATAAAAAAGTATGATATAAAAAAATATACATTGCAATCAATCAATTTCACTGTTTTATTGTGCAATGGCATGATATAAGTCGTCGTATTAAGATACCTCGTAACTACCTAATGTCTACCTGTATCGAATATTTATCTAACCTACGACTCAGTGCACCTAATTACGCACCCACAATTGAAATAAAGGTGTTGAGAAAGACGTATATATGTAGTCACTTCCGTGGATAAATGTGTCTTCGAGAACTATAATTATTAAATGATTATTCCGTGATAGTTTGAGGAAATGCATTAAAATCTTGATAAAAGTTTTTCACCATTAATTAATGCCAGATAACTGTTATCCTATTTTTCCACATAGTATGAATATAAATGCAATATTACTGCGAATAAACAAAATTTTTCCAATTCCCGCACGTTGACATGAACTAGAAAAGGAAGAGCATAATGGAAATACATATTACATATGTACACTTCTGCCGTGGATTACAACTAAAGGGAATGATTAAATGCTCCGAAGAAGATAAAACTCTCTTTGCTCGAGTATGGTGACATTTATTAAAATTCATTTGGTACAATTTTTTCAACCAAAGTAGAAACACATCAAATACCTAAGTAAAAGGTGAGACTTCAATGCAATTTTGCTAAGTTCTCAATATTCGTCCCTCATCGTTTTATATAGCTCATTCACAAGAATTATTTAAACACCGACAAGAACATTAGTTAAGGTGAGCTTTCGTCTTGCCAGCTGAAACGCAACTTTCACCCACTTGTAATTGTTAACAGATCAGTATCACAATAAAATTCACTTCACTTATCATGCAAACCTTGCACATTTATGCAATACTTTTACGGTAAACACTTACTTTCATGAGCACAACAATAGCCACAAAAGCCATCACGTTTTCGAGATTTAATGGTACTTTATCCTTCGTACATACATCAGCGTTGAACTACTACTGTGATATTATCACCACCTAAAGCCAAATTTCTCGTTTATCACTGCACTCACAATGAATAAAAGCATAATAATCACTGAACACAATTTAAGAAGAACATTTGCTTCACCCTAAATCACCAACAACTAATTATTGCATTGGTCTTTATCACGCTTTCGGCATTTAATGGTACTTTATCCTTCATACATTAGCGTTGATAACAACAACGTAAGGCCAAATTTCTCCTATATCACTGTAGTCACATTATACGAAAGCATAATAATCTCCAAAAACAATTTAAGTAGAACATCTTCTTGACTCTTAAATTACCGACAACTCTTGTTTACATCGTCCATTGGTGGCAGCGGAATGGCAGCTTAGGAAGTTAGCACAGCTAGCGAGGCATGGCAGGGAACCCAGGGAACCAATAATGCGCAGGATACAATAAAGAGCATCTCCAATCGCTTTTACGACTTAAGAAACCAAAGCAATACAAAACTTTTTTACTGAAGTAAATTACGAAAAACTAATGCAGATTCCGGAACGAGGTGGTTTTATGCACATTCAATGCACCTTGGCGCTTATTGGGTGGTACAATTGTGATGACATTTGTGTACCCAAAAATGGTAATTGCTGTGTATATATTGTGTACAATTCTGGTGTCTCAATGGACTGGTAACTTAGTGGTATAATCTGTGTAACATCTGATACAACAAATTGAGTACGGCTGTGGTATCAATAATGTACAGGGTGTAACAACTGTACGATTTGTGTAACTTTGTGAGTAGAAAAGTGTAGTAAATGTGTAACTTTACATAATGTACCATATTTATACACATTTGTTACACTAATTTTTCGCCAGGGTTGAAAGTAATAGTATGCAATTGTGTGACACCAGTTAAATATACTTTAGATAATTATAATAATCATACAAATATACCAATATTATTTTATATTCAAGTTCACCCTAGTATTAATAATATCAATGATCATTTAAGTATAACAATATCATTGTGTACTCCAAGTTAACCCTAGTATTAATAATATTAATGATAATTCAAGTATAACAATAATTCTGTATTCCAAGTTCACCCTAGTATTAATAAGATTAATGATTATACAAAATTTGTGAGTGGATCCCCCATATTCATGAACCTTAAAAACTAATTACATGGTTTTATGCAACCACTTGGGTTGCACTGTTAAGCATAAACACAGTCATTGAAGAAGTTGGGTTGATTGAACGACTCAGAATGAGAGGTCAATCAATTTCATGGACCTTAAAACTAATTAAATTTTTTCGCACAACGAATTGGGTTGTACTGTTAAGCATTGATAACTCAATGAATGAATTTGGGTTGATAGAAATGACTCAGGATAAGATTGGAGTCATTTTTAAGGACAAATTAGATTGATATCTCTCCAATGTCACTACCCATATGTAAGAAATTGTTTTCCATGAAAAAACAGCAAAAAATGGAAAATTAATTTGGGTAAGATTAGAGATTCAATCAGTTCTCGGGCCAGGTTAAGTCAAACGTGTTAGAAAAACTAATTAATTGAAAAAATAATTTAGTGGCCACCGTCATAGATAATTCAATTCAAAATTTGTTGGGGGTTGGAATCCCAGACCAGTTAAGCATAATACTAGAGCTGGGTGCTGTTTGCGACAATCATTACAATTGCCGGGCGATGGGATCGCACCCCCTACGCCAGATACATGACCTAACAACCCAATATTCAACATACATAACCTGACTACAGAAATTAGATAGCCAGGTAGAGACAGAAAATGATAATGTTTGCAATTACACAGTTAATCACCATAAAGAAAGCACTAATCACCCTAGGAGGACAATGGTATAAACACTGTCGATGTCACACACATGAATCTTAACAGCCATTGACCCTCCGCAACTTATCTGGAAGCGAGTCACCTCGGGAATGTTCCTGGCTGTTCTCCCCACATCCCATTCCAATCAGACCATTCGTCCTCCAACAGATTTCACAATTTGCACACTTTGAGAGGAAGACAACATTAAGTATGGTGATCACTGTGTTCACATTATTAAGTATTTGTATAATAATATATTAATAGAATAGTACATATTGATCAACTAAAAGGCATCAAATAACAGTGTGTTTAAATAGAATCATAGTATTTCATTGAGTTATTCTGAAAAATGCAATAGTCACACCAAATTGAGCTAGTGAGAATTCACAGAGTCACCATGATAAATTTTCAGCTGAGAGACATGGCATATTTTTTCTTTATCATGTGATAGCTCAAGAACAACTGTTACAGGAGACACAAATTTTTTAATAATGAAAGGACCTTCCCAAAGAGGCATTAGCTTGGCTGTTCTCTTGTCTGCCTTTGAGCTAATAGGATGATTTTTACGAAGAACTTAATCCCCAGGGGCAAAATTTACTGGATAGTGGAGTTTGTTAAAAGCCTCCCCATGTTTTGCCCTTGCCTTTTTGAGATTGGCAACCACTTGTTGCAAGTAGGCTTTCCTCTGATCATCCTTAATTTTATCCTCGAACAGCTCAATAGGAATTGACCACTGATTTGTAAGAGGATGTGGCAGTTGTCTACCAAACATTATTTTGGCAGGAGATTGGCCAGTGCTACCATGTACAGCAGTATTGAAAGCAAAGTTTTAATTCATAGAGGAAAAGGTCCCATGTAGAGTGAACATTGTTACATAAAATTGTCAAGGCAGATTTTAAATTTCGATGAAGTCTTTCGACTTGGTTAGCACAAGGGTAATATGGAGATGTGAAAACTTGTTTTATACTAAGTTGTAAACACATCTCCCTAAGCAGGTGTGACTTAAAAACTGAAGCATTATCAGAGACCAGATATTTTGGAAAACCAAACTTGGAGAAAACTCTTTGAGTGAGGACAGACACAACAGCACCAGCTGTAGCCTTTCGTACAGGCTCCATTATACAAAATTTAGAGAACCCATCAATCAGTGTTAAAATATACTTATTACTACCCTTTGTGGATGGGAATGGGCCGACAAAATCCATATAAATTCTTTCCCAGACATCAGAAGGGATGTTAGAAGATAACATGCCAGGCGAGGAACAATTTCTAGGTTTACATGTCTGACATAAGTGGCAATTTCTGACCATGTCAAAAATTTCCCTTTTCATATCCTTCCACCAATATTCCCTGCTAATTTTCTCATAAGTTTTGGACATTCCCAGGTGAGCGCCAAAACTATAGCAATGAAAATATTGGAATATCATTGGCCGAAGCACGACAGGTAAAACAACCTTCCCTCTAAGAGTTCTTGAATTGCCAAAACATAGCAGCTGGTTCTTAACAAAATAATTTGCACAAGACAAGGGATCTTTCTGCAATTTCTGGAGAACATCCCTCAAAGTAGGATCTGACCTTTGATGGTCTCTAATATTAACAAATGATAAAGGAACATTATTCAATACACAAGCCATTGGTGGAAATAGATCATCACCAACTTTAGATGAATCAATATCAATAGCAACATTATCACTAGACACAGGAACGACACGAGAAAGGCAATCAGCTACATTATTGGCAGTTCCCCGTACATGATGGATGGTGAACTTATAAGAAGAGAGTTTAAGAACCATTCTACCCAACTTTCCCAGCTGTTTGGGATGTGAAAATAACCAAGACAATGCTCCATTATCAGTATACAAATGAAAAGGTTTTACTTGAAGGTACACATTGAATTTCTCGACACCCCAGCATATAGCCATACATTCCAACTCGTAAGTCGGAAACTTTCTTTCATGGTCCAATAATGCTTTACTAGCGAATGCCACAGGTATGAAATCACCGTTTACTTTATGGTTTAACACTGCAGCTAATGCGAGGCTACTAGCATCAACAAATAAGTGAAATTCATCCTCGAAACGAGGGAAAGACAGCACCGGGGGCTTAATCAAAGCTTGCTTTAACTGAATAAAAGCTTCATTCTCTGCCGTTGACCAGTGAAAGGGAACATTCTTACGTTTAAGGCTATTTAAAGGAATAGAAATTTCAGAATACCTTGGAATGAACTTGGAATAGAAACCACATAACCCCAGAAATCTCGCTACTTCCTTCAAACTCTTTGGAGCAGGGAATTTTTCGATTGGCTTAACTCTATCAGGATCAACTTGAAGTTTTCCATGGGATATCAAGTGGCCCAGGAAGGTGAGAGACGTAGTGCCAAGTTTAAACTTCTCCTCACATACAGTAAGTCCAGCCAAACGAAGTCTCTTAAGGACAGCATCGACGTGATTAATATGGTCCCTGGAATTTTTTGAATAGATACACAAATCATCGATATAAGGATACACACAAGAATACTTTAGATCTCCCAGTACCTCGTTAATTAAGCGAGTGAATACTTGGGGAGAATTGGCAAACCCGAATGGCAGACGAGTATATTGATATATCCCGAACGGTGTGACAAAAGCAGTATATTTCTTCTAATTTTCAGACAAAGGAATTTGGTGAAAAGCAGAATTAAGATCAAGTATGGTAAAGTATTTTGCGTCAGCTAAATATTGAAATGCATGTTCGACCGACGGAGTGGGATAACCGTCTATTTGAACCTGCTTATTAAGCTTACGATAATCCACAACTAACCTCTCCGTACCATCCTTCTTGGGAATTAAAAAGGCTGGAGAAGACCAATTTGAGTTAGAATTCACAATAATTCCCTTGTCGAGCAGCGACTGCACATGTTTTTTCATGATCTGTGCCTTAACGGGAGATAAAGAGAACGGATGACTCCGAATCGGGTTACAGTCAGTTAATTCTATTTCGTAAGTCATAAGCGATGTGGTCCCCAAATCGTGGGTCATGACATCGGGATATTGCGACAACAAATATTTTAACTCACTTATCAAATTATCCGAAGAATTAGATCCATTTTCAATGAGAAAAGGATTGCTGCAAGAATCTGTCGACCGACTGCTGCTTGGCACTTCGGGATACGCACTCGATGCGCAATTGTCAACTGAATAAGCGATAAAATCTTACTTAGTAGCGGGAGACGTTTCAAAAGAGACAACTTTCGGATGAACAATCATATTGGATTTCCGAATAAAATCAAGGCCTAGAAGAATTGGAAATGGAATATTGGCTACATAAAATGTATGCTGCCAGGAAAATTTGTCGATTTGCACCTTAAGTTGGATCGACATCCTTAATTGAAACGGTTGACCAGAAACTGTCAATAGCTCGATAGAGTCGGAAGACTTTTGAGATTTGCCACCGCGAATTTTAAGAGTTTTGAAGAACTTTTCGTCGCAAATAGAAACGGAACAACCAGTATCAATGAGGGCATTGCAAGAAACAGACTGAAGTTTTATCGGAAGAAGGGGCAAATTACTGTTACAATTTTGACGTACGCTCATGAAACTCACGGCTGGTTGGCGTGTTTCACGGGCTTTCTTCCGACATTCCCTTGCATGATGCCCAATTTTACGACAATACGAACAAATTATTTGCCTTGCGGCAACTGGGGAGACATTAGGAGAAATACTATGAAATGTATTGGCGTACTCGGCACAATCCATCAATTACTTTGACGCCTGGGTTATGACAGAGTCTAGCTCCTCAAAGGTCGTGGGCTGGCGAGCAAACATTATGGCGGATTTCGTGAGAGGATTTAACCCTTGAATAATTAACCGAAAGTGTTGGCACTCGGTGAACTCTAACGCCAACACTTGAATCGCGTTACGAACAGAACATACGAAATCATTAGGAGTTTCACGGGGGAACTGAAATCTCTTTACTTTAGTGGTAACAAGACGGTCAAACTCTCGATCACTTTCAATTTTTCCCCAAATTCGTTTGGTAATTTCGGCCCACGAAAGATTCTGATTTAACATAGAGAGCCAAAACTGATGAGAACTAGCTGGCAGCTTGGTAATGACTAAATACAACAACGTAGACAAAGGAACTAGCGAAAGAGAGACAATTTCTGTCAGTTTCAACATAAAATTATACCAATTTTCTGTATTGGAAACCTCGAATGGTGGAAAATCAGCGATCAGCTGCTTCACTATGACCAGACCTTCAGACAGCGGCAGAACAGGTTGCATTGGGACTGGCGGTGCGACATGGGTTGGATTCTGCTCGTTCAACTGGCCTCGGGGAACCACGTTGGGTGTGGATTCCGCCGGAACACCAGAAGTTTCAAGTGTAAGCCCAGATCCCCCATTAGATCTAGCACGCCTGTCCTCGGCCGTGGTCAAGTAAGCCCTTGCGTACTGATCGACTGAATCACCAAGCATACTGACGAAACTCCACTCAAATTGCCGGAAGATAAGACGAAAATACTTCGTCACACAAGAATTTACACACTAAACTCCGACAGGAATTTACAATGACCTATTCTAGGGCCTCGAACTGGAAACCAGGAACACGAAATAAATTACGAAAAAGAAAACCCTTGCCTATTTAGATTGCCGTTAGCGGCAGAGACAAAACTTCCGTGAAGGAAGAAAATGAAATACCAGAAATAATGACGATCACAGATCCTCATACAACACTCACCAACTGCGTTGGAAAGACAGGAAAAGAATAACCACGCTCTGCTACCAGTTTGTAGCGCTATCGGGAGAAGGAGCAGATTTTCTCGCCGATAACGCTCTTGAAAACACAAACTCTTTCCAAGCTCGGGTGAGAAAAATGAGGAAAACACGAGTATTATCAATCATAAACTTAACTTATCAATATATTTTACAAATCACAAATAAAACCAAACCAATTACAAGAATTTACCCATAGATCGAGTGCCAGGCGACCGTAATGAAAGTTTCCAGTCGGAAAATAGTTAAAGTTTAACAAGTACGAGAGGTTGAACTTCTCTGGTCTCTGATAATGCTTCAGTTTTTAAGTCACACCTGCTTAGGGAGATGTGTTTACAACTTGGTATAAAACAAGTTTTCACATCTCCATATTACCCTTGTGCTAACCAAGTCGAAAGACTTCATCGAAATTTAAAATCTGCCTTGACAATTTTATGTAACAATGTTCACTCTACATGGGACCTTTTCCTCTATGAATTAAAACTTTGCTTTCAATACTGCTGTACATGGTAGCACTGGCCAATCTCCTGCCAAAATAATGTTTGGTAGACAACTGCCACATCCTCTTACAAATCAGTGGTCAATTCCTATTGAGCTGTTTGAGGATAAAATTAAGGATGATCAGAGGAAAGCCTACTTGCAACAAGTGGTCGCCAATCTCAAAAAGGCAAGGGCTAAATATGGGGAGGCTTTTAACAAACTTCACTCTCCAGTAAATTTTGCCCCTGGGGATTTAGTTCTTTGTAAAAATCATCCTATTAGCTCAAAGGCAGACAAGAGAACAGCCAAGCTAATGCCTCTTTGGGAAGGTCCTTTCATTATTAAAAAATTTGGGTCTCCTGTAACAGTTGTTCTTGAGCTATCACATGATAAAGAAAAATATGTCATGTCTCTCAGCTGAAAATTTATCATGGTGACTCTGTGAATTCTCACTAGCTCAATATGGTGTGACTATTGCATTTTTCAAATTAACTCAATGAAATACTATGATTCTATTTAAACACACTGTTATTTGCTGCCTTTTAGTTGATCAATATGTACTATTCTATTAATATATTATTATACAAATACTTAATAATGTGAGCACAGTGATCACCATACTTAATGTTGTCTTCCTCTCAAAGTGTGCAAATTGTGAAATCTGTTGGAGGACGAATGGTCTGATTGGAATGGGATGTGGGGAGAACAGCCAGGAACATTCCCGAGGTGACTCGCTTCCAGATAAGTTGCGGAGGGTCAATGGCTGTTAAGATTCATGTGTGTGACATCGACAGTGTTTATACCATTGTCCTCCTAGGGTGATTAGTGCTTTCTTTATGGTGATTAACTGTGTAATTGCAAACATTATCATTTTCTGTCTCTACCTGGCTATCTAATTTCTGTAGTCACGTTATGTATGTTGAATATTGGGTTGTTAGGTCATGTATCTGGCGTAGGGGGTGCGATCCCATCGCCCGGCAATTGTAATGATTGTCGCAAACAGCACCCAACTCTAGTATCATGCTTAGCTGGTCTGGGGTTCTAACCCCCAACAAATTTCGAATTGAATTATCTATGACGGTGGCCACTAAATTATTTTTCTATTAATTAGCTTTTTTCTAACACGTTTGGCTTAACCTGGCTCGAGAACTGATTGAATCTCTCATCTTACCCAAATTAATTTTCCATTTTTTGCTGTTTTTTCATGGAAAACAATTTCTTACATATTTCTGATATTGTTATACTTGAATTATCATTAATATTGTTAATACTAGGGTGAACTCGAAATACACAAAGATATTGTTATACTTTAATTATCTATAATATTATTAATACAAGGGTGAATTTTGAATATAAATTGACACAGTCTTATCTCTGGTTAAACTGTGAAAAAATGGAGGTAATATCCGCATAACTGTCGAAGATATGGGTGTAAATGTCTATGGTGACTAAATTAGTAAAAGGCTTCTAAATGAAAGAAATGGTATCCATGGTTACTTGAGATTGAACAGAGGATGGCGAAAGGAACTTATTTTTTGGAAAATGTTTTGGATAGGCATAACTGGAATAAGTGCTGTTACAGACTAAGTACTCGAAGTTTAGTCGTGTAATTTGATGTGCAGGAATTAAGTATATTTCTTAACCTTTCCTGAAGGAATGGAGGTTATGTCTGCATAAGATTTAAAAAATATGTGGGTATTTGTTTCCGGTGACAATATAATGAAAAGCTTCAAAATCAAAGAAATGCAAAACTCCGACACAAATGGGATAAAAAACCATAAGAAAATGTGTATACCATTGAGTTTGATGCATACGAACAGAAAAATATGCGAGAGAGGAAATATGTTTACTTACATTAACAAAAGAGTGTACGAGGCTAAAATGTTCAGATTAGCATTATGGTAATAAGTGCATTTACGGAGAAAGAATTTCATAAAACGCGTTGAAACTTTCACTGATCCACAAAAGCATTACTCTACGCCTTCAGTGAAAACATGTAGGTAATATCAGCATTATTTTGGAAAATATGGAGGAAATTGTTATATAAACTCATCCACGGCCATCGGGATAACTACGTTGCATTTATATGTGCCGTCCCATAGGTAGCAATGGGACATATTGGCCCCGTACTTATGGCATATTTGTGTCCCATTGGTACTTACGGGTTAGAGGTTAACAATCGTTTACGCCTTCTGAGAAAAAATGGAGGTAATATCAGCATTATTTTGGAAAATATGGAGGAAATAGTTTTCGGTTACAATATTAGAAGCAGCTTAAAAGTCAAAACAAATGCAAAAATTCGACTCGAATGGAATAAAAAACCATCAGAAAATGTGTATGCCATTGAGTTTTATGAATAGGATTGGAAAAATATGCGAGAGAAGAAATATTTTTAATTACATTAACAAATAAGTGAACGAGGCTAAAATGTTCAAATTAGCATTATGGTAATAAGTGCATTTACGGAGAAAGTATTTCAAATATGACAATGAAACTTTTACTGATCAAAATCAGCATTACTTTACGACTTCTTTGAAAAGATGGAGGTTATATCAGCATTACGTCAGAAAATATGTGCGTAATTGTTTTCGGTGACAATATACGGCTAAAATGTTCTGATTAGCATTATGGTAATAAGTGCATTTACGGAGAAAGTATTTGATATGACGCGCCGTAACTTGCACTGATCCATAAACGCATTACTCTACGCCTTCTGGAGGTAATAATTGCATAACTGTCGAAGATATGGGTGTAAAGGTCTTCAGTGATTAAATTAGCAAAAGGCTTCTAAATGAAAGAAATGGTATCCATGGTTACTTGAGATTGAACAGAGGATGGCGAAGGGAACTATTTTTTTGGATAGGCATGGAGGTAATATCCGCATAACTATCGACGATATTGGTGTAAATGCCTACGGTGACTAAATTAGCAAAAGGCTTCTAAATGAAAGAAATGGTATCCATGGTTACTTGAGATTAAAGAGAGGATGGCGAAGGGAACTAATTTTTTTTCTTGATAGGCATAACTGGAATAAGTGCTGTTACAGACAAAGTACTCAAGGTTTAGTCGTGTTATTTGATGTGCAGGAATATGGTATATTACTTAACCTACCCTGGAAGAATGGCGGTTATATCTGCATAAGATTCGAAAATATGTGGGTAATTGTTTCCGGTGACAATATAATGAAAAGCTTCAAAATCAAAGAAATGCAAAACTTCGACTCGAATGGGATAAAAAATCATCAGAAAATGTGTATACCATTTAGTTTGATGCACAGGAACAGAAAATTCTTCGAGAGAAGAAATATTTTTACTTACATTAACAAAAGAGTGAACGAGGCTAAAATGTTCAGATTAGCATTATGGTAATAAGTGCATTTACGGAAAATATATTTCTTATAATAAGTCGAAACTTGTACTGAACCTCAAACGCATTACTCTACGTCTTCTGTGAATACATAGGGGTAATATCCGCAATACTTCCGAAAATATGTGGGTAATTGTTTCCGGTGACAATATTATTAAAAGCTTCAAAATCAAAGAAATGCAAAACTTCGACTCGAATGGGATAAAAAACCGACAGATAATGTGTATGTCATTGAGTTTTATGCATAGGACAGAAAATTTGGCGAGAGAAGATATATTTTTCTTACATTAACAAAAGAGTGTACGAGGCTAAAATGTTCAGATTAGCATTATGGTAATAAGTGCATTTACGGAGAAATAATATCATATAACGCGTTGAAACTTTCTCTGATCCACAAAAGCATTACTTCCGAAAATATGTGGGTAATTGTTTCCGGTGACAATAATATAAAAAGCTTCAAAATCAACGAAATGCAAAACTTCGACTCGAATGGGATAAAAAACCGTCAGAAAATGTGTATGCCATTGAGTTATATGCAAAGAAATAGAAAATTTTGCAAAAGAAGAAATATTTTTACTTACATTAACAAAAGAGTGTACGAGGCTAAAATGTTCAGATTAGCATAATGGTAATAAGTGCATTTACGGAGAAAGAATTTCATATAACGCGTTGAAACTTTCACTGATCCACAAAAGCATTACTCTACGCCTTCTGAGAAAACATGTAGGTAATATCTGCATTACTTTGGAAAATATGGAGGAAATAGTTATATTAACTCTTCGACGGCCATCGGGATATTTATGTTGCATTTAAATGTGCCGTCCCATAGGTAGCAATGGGAGATATTGGTACCGTACTAATGGTATATTTGTGTCACATTGGTACATACGGGTTACAATTTAGCAATCGTTTACGCATTCTGAGAAAAAATGGAGGTAATATCAGCATTATTTTGGAAAATATGGAGGAAAATAGTTTTCGGTGACAATATTAGAAGCAGATTAAAAGTAAAAAAAAAAAGCAAAACTTCGACTTAAATGGGATATAAAACCATCAGAAAATGTGTATTCTATTGACTTTGATGCATTAAAACAGAAAAATATCCGAGAAGGAATTATTTAGATTTGCATTAACTAAAGAGTGTACGAGGCTAAAATTTCAGATTAGCATTATGTTAATAAGTGCATTTACGGAGAAGGTATTTCATATGATGTGTCGAAACTTGCATTGATCCACAATAACAATACTCTACGCCTTCTGTGAAATAAATGGAGGTAAAATCCCCATAACTGTCGAAGATATGGGTGTAAATGTGTACGGTGACTTAATTAGCAAAAGGCTTATAAATGAAAGAAATTGTATCCATGGTTGCTTGAGATTGAACAGAGGATGGCGAAGGGAACTAATTTTTTGGATAGGCATGGAGGTAATATCCGTATAACTATCGAAGATATGGGTGTAAATGCCTTCGGTGACTAAATTAGCAAAAGGCTTCTAAATGAAAGAAATGGTATCCAAGGTTACCTGAGATTGAACAGAGGATGGCGAAGGGAACTAATTTTTTGGATAGGCATAACTGGAATAACTGCTGTTACAGACTAAGTACTCAAGGTTTAGTCGTGTAATTTGATGTACAGAAATAAGGTATATTTCTTAACCTACACTGAAAGAATTGCGGTTATATCTGCATAAGATTCGAAAATATGTGGGTAATTTTTTCCGGTGACAATATAATGAAAAGCTTTAAAATGAAAGAAAATCAATAATTCGACTCGAATGGGATAAAAAACCATCAGAAAATGTGTATACCATTGAGATTGATGCATAGGAAGACAAAAATTCTGCGAGAGAAGAAATATCTTTACTTACGTTAACTAAAGACTGTACGAGGCTAAAATTTCAGATTAGCATTATAATAATAAGTGCATTTACGGCGAAACTATTTCATATAACGCGATTAAAAATTCACTGATTCATAACAGCATTACCGTTCGCCTTTTTTTAAAACATGGAGGTAATATCCGCATTACTTTTGAAAATATGTGGGTAATTGTTTCCGGGGACAATATAATGAAAAGGTTCAAAATCAAAGAAATGCAAAAATTCGACTCGAATGGGATAAAAAACCATCGAAAATTGTGTATACCATTGCGTTTGATGCATAGAAACAGAAAGAAATGCGAGAGAATAAATATATTTTCTTACATTAACAAAAGAGTGTACGATGCTAAAATTTCAGATTAGCATTATGTTAATAAGTGCATTTACGGAGAAAGTATTTCATATGACGCGGCGAAACTTGCACTGATCCACAAAAGCATTACTCTACGCCTTTTGTGAAAAAAAGAGGTATTATCTGCATAATTGTAGGTGATATGGGTGTAAATGTCTACGGTGACTAAATTAGAAAAAATCTTCTAAATGAAAGAAATGGTATCCATGGTTACTTGAGATTGTACAGAGGATGGCGAAGGGAACTAATTTTTTGGATAGGGATGGAAGTAATATCCGCATATCTATCGAAGATATGGGTGTAAATGCCTACGGTGACTAAATTAGCAAAAGGCTTCTAAATGAAAGAAATGGTTTCCATGGTTACTTGAGATTAAACAGAGGATGGCGAAGGGAACTAATTTTTTGGATAGGCATAACTGGAATAAGGGCTGTTACAGACTAAGTACTCAAGGTTTAATCGTGTAATTTGATGTGCTGGAATAAGGCATATTTCTTAACCTACCCTGAAAGAATGGCGGTTATATCTGCATAAGATTCGAAAATATGTGGGTAATTGTTTCCGGTGACAATATAATGAAAATCTTCAAAACCAAAGAAATGCAAAACTTCGACTCGAATGGGATAAAAAACCATCAGAAAATGTGTATACCATTTAGTTTGATGCACAGGAACAGAAAATTCTTCGAGAGAAGAAATATTTTTACTTACATTAACAAAAGAGTGAACGAGGCTAAAATGTTCAGATTAGTATTATGGTAATAAGTGCATTTACGGAAAATATATTTCTTATAATAAGTCGAAAGTTGCACTGAACCTCAAACGCATTACTCTACGTCTTCTGTGAATACATAGGGGTAATATCCGCAATACTTCCGAAAATATGTGGGTAATTGTTTCCGGTGACAATATTATAAAAAGCTTCAAAATCAAAGAAATGCAAAACTTCGACTCAAATGGGATAAAAAACCGACAGATAATGTGTATGTAATTGAGTTTTATGCATAGGACAGAAAATTTGGCGAGAGAAGATATATTTTTCTTACATTAACAAAAGAGTGTACGAGGCTAAAATTTCAGATTAGCATTATGGTAATAAGTGCATTTACGGAGAAATAATATCATATAACGCGTTGAAACTTTCTCTGATCCACAAAAGCATTACTTCCGAAAATGTGTGGGTAATTGTTTCCAGTGACAATAATATAAAAAGCTTCAAAATCAACGAAATGCAAAACTTCGACTCGAATGGGATAAAAAAGCGTCAGAAAATGTGTATGCCATTGAGTTTTATGCAAAGAAATAGAAAATTTTGCAAAAGAAGAAATATTTTTACTTACATTAACAAAAGAGTGTACGAGGCTAAAATGTTCAGATTAGCATAATGGTAATAAGTGCATTTACGGAGAAAGAATTTCATATAACACGTTGAAACTTTCACTGATCAACAAAAGCATTACTCTACGCCTTCTGAGAAAACATGTAGGTAATATCTGCATTACTTTAGAAAATATGGAGGAAATAGTTATATTAACTCTTTGACGGCCATCGGGATTTTTATGTTCCATTTAAATGTGCCCTCCCATAGGTAGCAATGGGACATATTGGTACCATACTAATGGTATATTTGTGTCACATTGGTACATACGGGTTACAATTTAGCAATCGTTTACGCATTCTGAGAAAAAATGGAGGTAATATCAGCATTATTTTGGAAAATATGGAGGAAAATAGTTTTCGGTGACAATATTAGAAGCAGATTAAAAGTAAAAAAAAAAAGCAAAACTTCGACTTAAATGGGATATAAAACCATCAGAAAATGTGTATTCTATTGACTTTGATGCATTAAAACAGAAAAATATCCGAGAAGGAATTATTTAGACTTGCATTAACTAAAGAGTGTACGAGGCTAAAATTTCAGATTAGCATTATGTTAATAAGTGCATTTACGGAGAAGGTATTTCATATGATGTGTCGAAACTTGCATTGATCCACAATAACAATACTCTACGCCTTCTGTGAAATAAATGGAGGTAAAATCCCCATAACTGTCGAAGATATGGGTGTAAATGTGTACGGTGACTTAATTAGCAAAAGGCTTATAAATGAAAGAAATTGTATCCATGGTTGCTTGAGATTGAACAGAGGATGGCGAAGGGAACTAATTTTTTGGATAGGCATGGAGGTAATATCCGTATAACTATCGAAGATATGGGTGTTAATGCCTTCGGTGACTAAATTAGCAAAAGGCTTCTAAATGAAAGAAATGGTATCCAAGGTTACCTGATATTGAACAGAGGATGGCGAAGGGAACTAATTTTTTGGATAGGCATAACTGGAATAACTGCTGTTACAGACTAAGTACTCAAGGTTTAGTCGTGTAATTTGATGTACAGAAATAAGGTATATTTCTTAACCTACACTGAAAGAATTGCGGTTATATCTGCATAAGATTCGAAAATATGTGGGTAATTGTTTCCGGTGACAATATAATGAAAAGCTTTAAAATGAAAGAAAATCAATAATTCGACTCGAATGGGATAAAAAACCATCAGAAAATGTGTATACCATTGAGATTGATGCATAGGAAGACAAAAATTCTGCGAGAGAAGAAATATCTTTACTTACGTTAACTAAAGACTGTACGAGGCTAAAATTTCAGATTAGCATTATAATAATAAGTGCATTTACGGCGAAAGTATTTCATATAACGCGATTAAAAATTCACTGATTCATAACAGCATTACCGTTCGCCTTTTTTGAAAACATGGAGGTAATATCCGCATTACTTTTGAAAATATGTGGGTAATTGTTTCCGGGGACAATATAATGAAAAGGTTCAAAATCAAAGAAATGCAAAAATTCGACTCGAATGGGATAAAAAACCATCGAAAATTGTGTATACCATTGCGTTTGATGCATAGTAACAGAAAGAAATGCGAGAGAATAAATATATTTTCTTACATTAACAAAAGAGTGTACGATGCTAAAATTTCAGATTAGCATTATGTTAATAAGTGCATTTACGGAGAAAGTATTTCATATGACGCGGCGAAACTTGCACTGATCCACAAAAGCATTACTCTACGCCTTTTGTGAAAAAAAGAGGTATTATCTGCATAATTGTAGGTGATATGGGTGTAAATGTCTACGGTGACTAAATTAGAAAAAGTCTTCTAAATGAAAGAAATGGTATCCATGGTTACTTGAGATTGTACAGAGGATGGCGAAGGGAACTAATTTTTTGGATAGGGATGGAAGTAATATCCGCATATCTATCGAAGATATGGGTGTAAATGCCTACGGTGACTAAATTAGCAAAAGGCTTCTAAAAGAAAGAAATGGTTTCCATGGTTACTTGAGATTAAACAGAGGATGGCGAAGGGAACTAATTTTTTGGATAGGCATAACTGGAATAAGGGCTGTTACAGACTAAGTACTCAAGGTTTAATCGTGTAATTTGATGTGCTGGAATAAGGCATATTTCTTAACCTACCCTGAAAGAATGGCGGTTATATCTGCATAAGATTCGAAAATATGTGGGTAATTGTTTCCGGTGACAATATAATGAAAAGCTTCAAAATCAAAGAAATGCAAAACTTCGACTCGAATGGGATAAAAAACCATCAGAAAATGTGTATACCATTTAGTTTGATGCACAGGAACAGAAAATTCTTCGAGAGAAGAAATATTTTTACTTACATTAACAAAAGAGTGAACGAGGCTAAAATGTTCAGATTAGTATTATGGTAATAAGTGCATTTACGGAAAATATATTTCTTATAATAAGTCGAAACTTGCACTGAACCTCAAACGCATTACTCTACGTCTTCTGTGAATACATAGGGGTAATATCCGCAATACTTCCGAAAATATGTGGGTAATTGTTTCCGGTGACAATATTATAAAAATCTTCAAAATCAAAGAAATGCAAAACTTCGACTCGAATGGGATAAAAAACCGACAGATAATGTGTATGTCATTGAGTTTTATGCATAGGACAGAAAATTTGGCGAGAGAAGATATATTTTTCTTACATTAACAAAAGAGTGTACGAGGCTAAAATTTCAGATTAGCATTATGGTAATAAGTGCATTTACGGAGAAATAATATCATATAACGCGTTGAAACTTTCTCTGATCCACAAAAGCATTACTTCCGAAAATGTGTGGGTAATTGTTTCCGGTGACAATAATATAAAAAGCTTCAAAATCAACGAAATGCAAAACTTCGACTCGAATGGGATAAAAAAGCGTCAGAAAATGTGTATGCCATTGAGTTTTATGCAAAGAAATAGAAAATTTTGCAAAAGAAGAAATATTTTTACTTACATTAACAAAAGAGTGTACGAGGCTAAAATGTTCAGATTAGCATAATGGTAATAAGTGCATTTACGGAGAAAGAATTTCATATAACGCGTTGAAACTTTCACTGATCCACAAAAGCATTACTCTACGCCTTCTGAGAAAACATGTAGGTAATATCTGCATTACTTTGGAAAATATGGAGGAAATAGTTATATTAACTCTTTCACGGCCATCGGGATTTTTATGTTGCATTTAAATGTGCCGTCCCATAGGTAGCAATGGGACATATTGGTACCGTACTAATGGTATATTTGTGTCACATTGGTACATACGGGTTACAATTTAGCAATCGTTTACGCATTCTGAGAAAAAATGGAGGTAATATCAGCATTATTTTGGAAAATATGGAGGAAAATAGTTTTCGGTGACAATATTAGAAGCAGATTAAAAGTAAAAAAAAAAGCAAAACTTCGACTTAAATGGGATATAAAACCATCAGAAAATGTGTATTCTATTGACTTTGATGCATTAAAACAGAAAAATATCCGAGAAGGAATTATTTAGACTTGCATTAACTAAAGAGTGTACGAGGCTAAAATTTCAGATTAGCCTTATGGTAATAAGTGCATTTACGGAGAAAGCATTTTATATAACGCATCGTGGCTTGTACTGATCCTTAAACGCATTACTCTACGCCTTCTGTTGAAACATAGAGGTAATATCCGCAAAATTTCCGAAAATATGTGGGTAATTGTTTCCGGTGACAATATAATGAAAAGCTTCAAAATCAAAGAAATGCAAAACTCCGACTCGAATGGGATATTAAAACCATAAGATAATGTGTATACCATTGAGTTTGATGCATAGGAACAGAAAAATATGCGAGAGAAGAAATATGTTTACTTAAATTAACAAAAGAGTGTACGAGGCTAAAATGTTCAGATTAGCATTATCGTAATAAGTGCATTTACGGAGAAAGAATTTCATATAACACGATGAAACTTTCACCGATCCACAAAATCATTACTGTACGTATTATGTGAAAACATGTTGGTAATATTTGCATTACTTTGGAAAATATGGAGGAAATAGTTATATTAACTCTTCGACGGCCATCGGGATAAGTATGTTGCATTTATATGTGCCGTCCCATAGGTAGCAATGGGACATATTGGTCATGGAACAACATGGAGGTAATATCCGCAATGCTTTCGAAAATATATGTGGGTAATTGTTTCCGGTGACAATATAATGAAAAGCTTCAAAATCAAATTAAATGCAAAAATTCGATTCAAATGGGATAAAAAACCATAAAAAAATGTGTATACCATTGAGTTTGATGCATAAGAACAGAAAAATTTGCGAGAGAAGAAATATGTTTACTTACATTAACAAAAGAATGTACGAGGCTAAAATGTTCAGATTAGCATTTTGATAATAAGTGCATTTACGGAGAAAGTATTTCATATGACGCGTCGAAACTTGCACTGATCCTCAAAAACATAACTCTACGCCTTCTGTGAAAAATGGTGGTAATATCCGCATAACAATCGATGATATGGGTGTAAATGCCTACGGTGACTAAATTAGCAAAAGGCTTCTTAATGAAAGAAATGGTATCCATAGTTACTTGAGATTGAACAGAGGATGGCGAAGGGAACTAATTTTTTGGATAGGCATAACTGGAATTAGTGCTGTTACAGACTAAGTACTCAAGGTTTAGTCGTGTAATTTGATGTGCAGGAATAAGGTATATTACTTAACCTACCCTGAAAGAATGGTGGTTATATTTGCATAAGCTTCGAAAATATGTGGGTAATTGGGTATTTTCCACGTATTTAAAACTATCGATATTCTGATTCAGTTTGGGATTATAAACCATCAGAAAATGTGAATGCCATTGAGTTTTATGCATAGGAACAGAATATTTTGCGAGAGAAGAAATTTTTTTACTTACATTAACAAAAGAGTGTACGAGGCTAAAATGTTCTGATTAGCATTATGGTAATAAGTGCATTTACGGAGAAAGAATTTCATATAATTCGTTGAAACTTTCACCGATCCACAAAAGCATTACTGTTCGCCTTCTGGGTAACATGTTGGTAATATCTTCATTACTTTGGAAAATATTGAGGAAATAGTTATATTAACTCTTCGACCGCCATCGGGATCACTATGTTGCATTTATATGTTCCGTCCGTTAGGTAGCAATGGGACATATTGATCCCGTACTAATGGAATATTTGTGCCCATTGGTACTTACGGGTTACAGGTTAACAATCGTTTACGCCTTCTGAGATAAAATGGAGGTAATATCAGCATTATTTTGGAAAATATGGAGGAAATAGTTTTCGGTGACAATATTAGAAGCAGCTTAAAAGTCAAAACAAATGCAAAAATCCGACTCGAATGGGATAAAAAACCATAAGAAAATGTGTATGCCATTGAGTTTGATGCATAGGAACAGAAAAATATGCGAGAGAAGAAATATTTTTACTTACATTAACAAAGGAGTGTACGAGGCTAAAATTTCAGATTAGCATTATGTTAATAAGTGCATTTACGGAGAAAGTATTTCATATGACGCGTCGAAACTTGCACTGATCCACAAAAGCATTACTCTATGCCTTCTGTGAAAAATGGAGGTAATATCCGCATAACTGTCGAAGATATGGGTGTAAATGTCTACGGTGACTAAATTAGCAAAAGGCTTTTAAATGAAAGAAATGGTATCCATGGTTACTTGAGATTGAACAGAGGATGGCGAAGGGAACTAATTTTTTGGATAGGCATAACTGGAATTAGTGCTGTTACAGACTAAGTACTCAAGGTTTAGTCGTGTAATTTGATGTGCAGGAATAAGGTATATTACTTAACCTACCCTGAAAGAATGGTGGTTATATTTGCATAAGATTCGAAAATATGTGGGTAATTGGGTATTTTCCACGTATTTAAAACTATCGATATTCTGATTCAGTTACTTGAACTTATTGCATTGGCTAAAATTTTTCTTATCCAATTGTATGAATTTCGGTTTTAAGAGATAAAGAAAGTAGAAGGTTACGAAAGCTGCCGAGCACACTCCAAAAACAACCGAATGGCCTGTGACGTCATTTTCGCTGTTTACATTTAGACCCAGGCGTTTCCTTATGCTTACAGTGGAAACAAATTCGGCGAAATTAGTTTCTGACGTGTTCGCGTTTCTAAATATGCCTTTAAATGGCATCTAAGTAAGGGATATAGATAGTGTTTTGTGCCACAATGTACAAATACATCGGTTGAAACACCGAACAAGAAATTTATTCACGCTATCACGACATTGAATGATTGAAATTTCTTTCTTTGTATTCCTCAATGTACACCCGTAAAAATGTATGCTTTACTCCGCTCTTAGTTTTCTGGACATATTCTTGCAATGACTGTGCACAGTGGTCCATCTCTCTTTATTTGGACGTATCCTATAACATTTTCACCATAACTCTCACGAGAAGCTTTATAATATAACAACACTTAAATTAAACTTTGAATAGACATTTAGGAGATGAGAATCTATTTTTAGGCATTTCTACAGCAGATAAGCCACTTCTAGAAACCTCCTTTACAAACAATCACTAATTAGCAAATAAAAAATTAACGTTTTAGGTGTGTCGAGTATTAGCAGCACAAACATTTGGCCAGTACTGTGTTATGTTGATATGTTACTAAGATACTGTTTGTTTACTGTTGCATGGACTGATATGGACTTCGATAAAGAAAGAAGTATCATAATGATTATGAGTGTATTGGAAAAACAGTTAATAAAGTTCATACACCAAATACATAATTATATGTACCAAAAATGATATAAAACAGTAATGACGATTTTAAAAGCAAACTTTATGCTTACATTTTTTGGACGTAAGCTCATCGAATTTCCGCAGCATTAAATCGCTCGTCCTTCTTCATTAAAACGCCTACCATAAACATATCCACTTTGGGTAAATTATCTTATGTTGTTTTAATAAAACCATTGCACGCCATTGTCTTTGTTTTCAATGAAAATTCTTTAAATATACGGTAGATCTTCTACAGTTACTCACTTTCTCCCTCCCTCCCTCTATCGCTCAGCGAAAATGACGTCAAGCCAATCAGATTTCGTTTCGCAGCGGCGTAAAAAAATTTGAAATTTCGATTATTTGAATCTTAAATATCTCAATTAATATTGAATAAATTTTAAAACTACTTTCACTCCGCATGCTTGTTCGAGTTTAAGTAACATATAAAGATCCGTAAACTTAAATTTAAAATTTTGGAAAATACCCAATTGTTTCCGGTGACAATATAATGAAAAGCTTCAAAATCAAAGAAATGCAAAACTTCGACTCGAATGGTAATCAAAAACCATCAGAAAATGTGTATACCATTGAGTTTGATGCATATGAACAGAATATTCGGCGAAAGAAGAAATATTTTTACTTACATTAACAAAAGAGTGTACGAGGCTAAAATGTTCAGACTAGCATTATGGTAATAAGTGTATTTACGGAAAAAGTATTTCATATGACGCGTCAAAACTTCCACTGATCCACAGAAGCATTACTTTGCGCTTTCAGTGAAAATATGGAGGTAATATCTGCATTACTTCCGAAAAAATGTGGGTAATTGTTTCCGGTGACAATATTATAAAAAGCTTCAAAAACAAAGAAAAGCAAAACTTCGACTCGAATGGGATAAAAAACCGTCAGAAAGCGTGTATTCTATTGATTTTTATGCATAAAAACAGAAAATTTTGCGAGAGAAGAAATATTTTTACTTACATTAACAAAAGAGTGTACGAGGCTAAAATGTTCAGATTAGCATTATGGTAATAAGTGTATTTACGGAGAAAGAATTTCATATAACTCGTTCAAACTTTCACTGATCCACGAAAGCATTACTCTACGCCTTCTGTGGAAACATGTTGGTAATATCTGCATTACTTTGGAAAATATGGAGGAAATAGTTATATTATTTCTTCGACGGCCATCAGGATAACTATGTTGCATTTAAATGTGCCGTCACATAGGTAGCAATGGGACGTATTGGTAACGTAATAATGGTATATTTGTGTTCCATTGGTACTTACGGGTTACAGGTTAACAATCGTTTACGCCTTCTGAGCAAAAATGGAGGTAATATTTGCATTACTGTGGAAAATATGGAGGAAATAGTTATATTTACTCTTCGACGGCCATCGGGATAACTATGTAGCTTTTATATGTGCCGTCCCTTAGGTAGCAATGGTACATATTGGTCCCGTACTAATGGTGTATTTGTTTCCCATTGGTACTTCCTGGTTAAAGGTTAACAATCGTTTACGCCTTCTGAGAAAAAATGGAGGTAATATCAGCATTATTTTGGAAAATATGGGAGAAATAGTTTTCCGTGACAATATTAGAAGCAGCTTAAAAGTAAAAAAAAATTAAAATTTCGACTCGAATGGGATAAAAAACCATCAGAAAATTGTATGCCATTGAGTTTGATGCATAGAAACAGAAAAGTTTGCGTGAAAAGAAATATTTTTAATTACATTAACAAATGAGTGAACGAGGCTAAAATGTTCAGATTTGCATTATGGTAATAATTGCATTTACGGAGAAAGTATATCATATAACGCGATAAAAAACTTTCACTGATCCACAACAGCATTACCCTTCGCCTTCTGTAAAAAAACATGGAGGTAATATCCGCAAAAACTTTGAAAAAATGTGGGTAATTGTTTCCGGTTACAATATAATGAAAAGCTTCAAAATCAAAGAAATGCAAAAATCCGACTCGAATGGGATAAAAAACCATCAAAAAATGTGTATACCATTGAGATTGATGCATAGGAACAGAAATATATGCGAGAGAAGAAATGTTTTTACTTACATTAACAAAAGAGTGTACGAGGCTAAAATTTCAGATTAGCATTATGTTAATTAGTGCATTTATTTATTTTATTTATTTATTTATTTATCAAAACTCCAAAAACAGCAACTAAGGCCTTTACATTGGGTTCAATAAACAGAATAAATTAAAAAAAACAACAATAGTAGTAGAAACAAAACAGAATAATTCAAAATATAAACAAGGCAAGAATGAGGCGAAGATGACATAAATGTTACACATTAGGTTTCAGTTGGGAGAAAAAGACGTTGCGTGAGGAGAAAAGGTCAAGGGTGGGGCGACTATTAGTTAGGGCATTGAAAGATGAAGGTAGGCGGTAGAATAGTGATCGTTGGGAAATGGAGAGACGGAAATTGGGTGTGTGTAACAGACTCATATTGCGAGTGATGCGGGCTGGGATGCGGAGTGAAAAATAGGAAAGAAGAAGATCAGAGCGGAAGGACCCATTCATGATGGAGTGCAGGAATTTAAGGTCCGAAGTCAGCCGGCGAAGGGAGAGGTGTGATAGGCCAAGAGATGATAAGATTTCTACACATGAGCTGTGTCTAAGGGAGGGCACGCGATGACGGACTATGGCTAAAAAGAAGTTAAGGGGGCGGTTGAGTAATTTAAGAGTGGTGGGGGATGCAGTTGACCAGATGGGAGAGCAATATTCTAGGATGGGTAGTACACATCCAAGAAACACAGATTTTAGGGCAAATGGGTCCGTTATTTCCTTGAGCCGATAGAGAATTCCCACTATCGACATTGCCTTTTTAGAAATACTAGAAATATGTTCATAGAACATCAACTTCTGATCAAAGGTAACCCCTAGGTCATTATGGGAACTAACAGAAGGTATAGGGAGCTTGGAAAGTTCGTAGGTAAAGGAGATGGTTTTGCGTTTTAAGGAGAAGGATATTGCAGCAGACTTCTCAGGATTCACGCGCAGTTTCCATTTGGCGCACCAGCTATCAATGGCATTTAGAGATGACTGTAAATTAAGGGAATCCGTCGCACTGTTAATTGCTCTAAATACTTTACAGTCATCTGCATATAAAAGAATGCTGCAACCAGAGGGTAGAACATCTTCAATTAGGTCGTCTACATAGAGTGCAAAAAGAAGGGGACCAAGAACGCTGCCCTGGGGGACTCCAGAGGTAACTGGCAAATATTTCGAGGAAATTCCATCTATTAAAACCCGCTGGTTGCGAGAATTCAAGAAGTTAGAAATAAGGGATAATATGGGGCCAAGTATATTGTAACGGGACTGAAGTTTGTGTAGAAGGAGGTTGTGATTGACGGAATCGAAAGCTTTAGAGAAATCTATATAACAGACGTCGAGTTGCGACCCATTTTCGAATGCAGAAATAATGTGATGATGTAAAATGGATAGATTAGTGAGGCAGGAGCCACCAGGAAGGAAACCATGCTGAAAGGGTGAGATGTATGGGAGAGTGAAATGAAGAATGCGATTATGGAGAATACGCTCAAAGATTATGGACAACACTGGTAAAATGGAAATGGGGCGATAATTTTCAATTTTATCCTTAGGACCGGATTTCAAAATGGGGGTTACATTGGAGTTCTTCCACTGCGCTGGGAAAGTTCCGGATAAAAAGAATCTGTTAAAAATAATGTAGATGGGAATATAGAGAGCGCCAGACGTACGATGAAGGAAAATTGAGGAAATATCATCCGAACCGGTTGATTTGCTAATGGGTAGGGATGACAGATACTTTAGGATTTCGCAAGGAGAGGTAGAGATAGACGCAAGGGAAAGAGCGGAAACCGTATGAACAGGGGGGAGGTTCATATTAAGAGGAGAAGGGGTGAAATTAGAGGAGAAGTAATCATTGAAGCCCGAGGGCCTGGCGTCACCTTCATATGTCACCACACCGGCTGAGAGTTTATGCGGGATGCGACGGGTTTTTCTTTTGGTATTAATCAGCGACCAGAATCTCTTGGACTTTACGGAGAAAGTATTTCATATGACGCGTCGAAACTTGTACATATCCACGAAAGCTATAATTTACGCCTTCTGTGAAAAAATGGAGGTATAATCCGAATAACTGTCGAAGATATGGGTGTAAATGTCTACGGTGACTAAATTAGGAAAGGGCTTCTAAATGAAAGAAATGGTATCCATAGTTACTTGAGATTGAACAGAGGATGGCGAAGGGAACTAATTTTTTGGAGGGGCATGGAGGTAATATCCGCATAACTGTCGAAGATATGGGTGTAAATGCCTACGGTGACTAAATTAGCAAAGGCTTCTAAATGAAAGGAATGGTATCCATGGTTACTTGAGATTGAACAGAGGAAGGCGAAGGGAACAAATTTTTTGGATAGGCATAACTGGAATAAGTGCTGTTACAGACTAAGTACTCAAGGTTTAGTCGTGTATTTTGATGTGCAGAAATAAGGTATATTACTTAACCTACCCTGAAAGAATGGCGGTTATATTTGCATAAGATTCGAAAATATGTGGGTAATTGCTTCCGGTGACAATATAATGAAAAGCTTCAAAATCTAAGAAATGCAAAACTTCGACTCGAATGGTATACAAAACCATCAGAAAATGTGTATACCATTGAGTTTGATGCATATGAACAGAATATTCGGCGAAAGAAGAAATATTTTTACTTACATTAACAAAAGAGTGTACGAGGCTAAAATGTTCAGACTAGCATTATGGTAATAAGTGCATTTACGGAAAAAGAAATTCATATGACGCGTCAAAACTTGCACGGATCCACAGAAGCATTACCTTGCAATTTCAGTGAAAATATGGAGGTAATATCTGCATTACTTCCGAAAAAATGTGGGTAATTGTTTCCGGTGACAATATTATAAAAAGCTTCAAAAACAAAGAAATGCAAAACTTCGACTCGAATGGGATAAAAAACCGTCAAAAATGTATTCTATTGATTTTTATGCATAAAAACAGAAAAGTTTGCAAGAGAAGAAATATTTTTACTTACATTATCAAATGAGTGTACGAGGCTAAAATGTTCAGATTAGCATTATGGTAATAAGTGCATTTACGGAGAAAGAATTTCATATAACGCGTTGAAACTTTCACTGATCCACGAAAGCATTACTCTACGCCTTCTGTGGAACCATGTAGGTAATATCTGTATTACTTTGGAAAATAAGGAGGAAATAGTTATATTAACTCTTCGACGGCCATCGGGATAACTATGTTGCATTTAAATGTGCCGTCCCATAGGTAGCAATGGGACATATTGGTAACGTACTAATGGTATATTTGTGTTCCATTGGTACTTACGGGTTACAGGTTAACAATCGTTTACGCCTTCTGAGTTAAAATGGAGGTAATATCTGTATTACTTTGGAAAATATGGAGGAAATAGTTATATTTACTCTTCGACGGTCATCGGGATAACTATGTTGCTTTTATATGTGCCGTCCCTTAGGTAGCAATGGGACATATTGGTCCCGTACTAATGGTATATTTGTGTCTCATTGGTACTTACGGGTTAAAGGTTAACAATCGTGTACGCCTTCTGAGAAAAAATGGAGGTAATATCAGCATTATTTTGGAAAATATTAAGGAAATAGTTTTCGGTGACAATATTAGAAGCAGCTTAAAAGTAAAAAAAAAGCCAAAATTCGACTCGAATGGGATAAAAAACCATCAGAAAATTGTATGCCCTTGAGTTTGATGCATAGGAAAAGAAAATTTTGCGAGAGAAGAAATATGTTTTATTACATTAAAAAATGAGTGAACGAGGCTAAAATTTCAGATTAGCCTTATGGTAATAAGTGCATATACGGAGAAAGTATTTCATATAATGCGTAGAAACTTGTACTGATCCTCAAACGCATTACTCTACGCCTTCTGCGAAAACATGGTGGTAATATCCGATATACTTCCGAAAATATGTGCGTAATTGTTTCCGGTGTCAATATAATGGAAAGCTTCAAAATCAAAGTAATGCAAAATACCGACTCGAATGCGATAAAAAACCGTCAGAAAATGTGTATGCCATTGTGTTTGATGCATAGGAACAGAAAATTTTGCGAGAGAAGAAATATGTTTTATTACATTAAAAAATGAGTGAACGAGGCTAAAATTTCAGATTAGCCTTATGGTAATAAGTGCATACACGGAGAAAGTATTTCATATAATGCGTAGAAACTTGTACTGATCCTCAAACGCATTACTCTACGCCTTCTGCGAAAACATGGTGGTAATATCCGATATACTTCCGAAAATATGTGCGTAATTGTTTCCGGTGTCAATATAATGGAAAGCTTCAAAATCAAAGTAATGCAAAATACCGACTCGAATGCGATAAAAAACCGTCAGAAAATGTGTATGCCATTGTGTTTGATGCATAGGAACAGAAAATTTTGCGAGAGAAGAAATATTTTTAATTACATTAACAAATGAGTGAACGAGGCTAAAATGTTCAGATTAGCATTATGGTAATAAGTGCATTTACGGAAAAAGTTTTTTATATAACGCGATGAAACATTCACTGATTAACAACAGCATTACCGTACGCTTTCTGTGAAAACATGTAGGTAATATCTGCATTACTATGGAAAATATGGAGGAAATTGTTATATTAACTCTTCGACGGCCATCGGGATAACTATGTTGCATTTATATGTACCGTCCCTTAGGTAGCAATGGGACATATTGGTCCCGTACTAATGGTATATTTGTGTCCCATTGGTACTTACGGGTTACAGGTTAACAATCGTTTACGCCTTCTCAGAAAAAATGGAGGTAATATCAGCAATATTTTGGAAAATATGGAGGATATAGTTTTCGGTGACAATATAAGATGCAGCTTAAAAGTAAAAAAAAAATGCAAACATTCGACTCGAATGGGATAAAAAACCATCAGAAAATTGAATGCCATTGAGTTTGATGCATAGTAACAGAAAAATATGGGAGAGAAAAATATTTCTACTTACATTAACAAACGAGTGTACGAGGCTAAAATTTCAGATTAGCATTATGTTAATAAGTGCATTTACGGTGAAAGTATTTCATATGACGCGTCGAAACTTGCAATGATCAACAATAGCATTACTCTTCGCCTTACGTGAAAAAATGGAGGTAATATCCGCATAACAGTGGAAGATATAGCTGTAAGTGCCTACGGTGACTAAATTAGCAAAAGGCTTCTAAATGAAAGAAATGGTATCCATGGTTACTTGAGATTGAACAGAGGATGTCGATGGGAACTAATTTCTTAACCTACCTTGAAAGAATGGCGGATATATCTGCATAAGATTCGGAAAAATGTGGGTAATTGTTTCCGGTGACAATATAATGAAAAGCTTCAAAATCTGTTGGAGTGTGTGATTTTTATTATCATTGCAATCATATTTTTGTTGTATTACATTCATAGTATATTATTGGTTGTTATGTTATGTATGTATCTATGTGTATCTATGTACTTTTGTGTCTTAATATATGTCGATTACAAACGAAAGATGTAGTTGAGAAATTACATTCAATTAAGTATTACAATAGGTTATGGGCCCAGAACACCCTAAAACCGTGCGAAGTAAGTGAGAAGTTAAGAAATTTAAGACGACAGATAAGAAATTTAAGACGAAAGATAAGAAATTTAAGACGACAAATAAGAAATTTAAGACGACAAAGAGTAAGATACCGAAGTCTAGATGGACGCTGAAGAGACGAGGGAATCAAAGGTGCTTTTGAATGCCGATGGTTCTAACTACTACCCGTGGTCAAAGAGACTTGAGGCCAAACTGATTGACAAAAATTGTTGGAATGCTATCGACCCGGGGTTTGGTGACGTGATTCACGACACCGACGATGAAGATGAGGCGATAGGCAATCTCAATGCTGAGCAACTAAGAATCAACCGAAAGGCGCGTGGTATTATATTTGATGCTTTGAACAGCTCCACAATTTATGATGTCGGTGAATTTAAGCTCTCGAAAAAAGCATGGGACACGCTACGCCAAATGTACGGGGAGTTTGGCATTATTCACACAATGCTATTCTTCAAGCAAATGGCGAGGTTAGATAAGACGGCTGGTATGTCCATGCCCAAGTACATATCGACGATGCATGAGCTAATCCAAAAGGTGAGAATGGGAGGAATCCCTATCGACGATCGGTGCTTTGCGGCATTTCTTCTAATGGGGCTACCATTGTCCGAGTATGACTCGTTCGTGAGATCATTTGAAGGAAACATTGGCGAACTTACGTCCAGGAATGTCAAAGGAAGGCTTCTAATGGAAGAAAGGAGGTCAAAGCTGGTGGCGCCGTCCTCAAGCACGGAGGACACAATAGCCCTGAAGGTGACATCCAATCAGAAAAATAGTAGGCAAGACGGTGGTAAGTACAAGCACGACAATCAAGGTGGCAACAGTTCCCAAAGTAAATGGAAAGGAGAACACAGCCTAATTCAGATGAAGTGCTACTCATGCAATGGACTTGGTCACGTGGCAAGGCAGTGTCCTGTGTGGCTTGCTTTCAAGGAGCAACAGACGAAGAAAGACGCCAATGGCAAAGCATCAGTGGCAAGCTGTAATGAGCGAGACGAGAAAGTGGAAGCCGTACTCCTTTGCGCTGAGGGTGATGCCCATGCATATGTAAGCAGAGGATCAGAGGGAAAATGGTTTGTCGACTCTGGAGCTTCTGACCACATGTGCAGCGATATAAATGCATTTAAGGAGCTAGACTTATCAAGAAAGGGATCCGTGAAAATTGGTGATGGATTCAAGTTACATGTTGAAGGTGTCGGCACTGTTGAGGTGAAATCAGAGAGGACAATCATCTTGACTGAAGTTATGTATGTGCCTAAGCTCTACTGCAATCTACTATCCGTGTACCGACTGACAGAGAAAGGTGGAAAAATCATTTTTGAAGGAAGAACTGCCATAGCGATGATGGAGGGGAAGACCATATTTCGGGCATTGAAGGTTAAGAAAATGTATGTTATGGAAGTAAACACACCAACGAGGCAAGAAAACGCACTCCCTTCTGTCGCACTGCAAGCAAAGTCCACGGAAACGTGGCACAAGAGGCTCGGTCATGCGAGTAAGGACACGATAAGCAAGATTCATGTGCTGAGTGGAATAAAGAAAGAAGACAGCGACAGATGCGAAGTATGTGTCCAGGGGAAGTTGACAAGGAAGCCTTTCCCTGTGAGCAACTCAAGAGCGAGCAGGCCTCTCGAGTTGGTTCACACTGACTTGATGGGAAAGTTTGACCCACCATCATGCGGAGGAGCACAGTACGTCATTGTGTTCACAGATGACTACTCAAGACATGTGTCGGTGATAACCATGAAGACCAAGGACGAGGTATTGGCGAAGCTGCGGAAGTACAAGACAAAGATGGAGGCCCTATCTGGCGAAAGGCTAGCAAAAATCAGGTCGGATTTTGGAGCAGAGTATGTAAATGCGGAGCTCGAACAATATCTGGACCATCATGGCATTATCCATGAGAAGAGCGTGCCATATTGCAAACAGCAAAATGGAAGAGGGGAAAGGCAGAACCGAACCGTGTGTGAGATGGCAAGGTGCATGCTAGCTGAATCCGGAGCTGAGAAGAGAATGTGGGCAGAGGCAATGTCCACAGCTGCTTACAACAGGAACAGAACTCCCAGCAGAGCCATAGGATTCCAGATCCCCTTATAGCTGATAACCAAGTTACCTCTGACACTAGAAGATTATGAGCGCATAAGGCCGTTTGGATGTAGAGTTCAAGCCATGAGGGAAGTACGTGGGAAACTTGACAACAAGGCTATAGAGTGTGTCATGATTGGCTATGAAGAAAACACTAAGGATGGGTATCGCTTATTCAACCTTGAAACAAGCAAGGTCATTATAAGGAGGGATGCTGTTTTTCATGAAAGACAATTTCCATGGAAGGCGACCCAAGAAAGTGCTGTCAAGAAAATCAATCATTGCCCTGAATTGCTTGGCACCGACTCTGAAGAAAGTGAAGAGGAGAGTATATCACAGGATGACTTAAGAAATCAAGAGGACCCTGTGATTCATCGCATCCCTGAGCTACCTGATGACCAGCATGAATTAGAAGTGGAGGAAGTGGCACCCCAAGTGCCAAGGCGGTTACAAAGAAGACCAAAACCGAAGAAATGTGCATGTGAAGATGATAACTGCAGTGATAAGTCATGCTTAATTTGTTCAACGTTTGCAGCAGCATCAGCCTCCAAATGCAATGAGGAAGAACCTTTGAGTTTGAAGGAAGCCAAGGCTAGTCTGAGCAAGTCAAAGTGGAAAGCAGCCATGGATGAAGAACTAGCAAGACTCAAGGAGCTTAACACATGGGAGGTTGTACCCAGACCTCAGGGGAAGACTGTTATCGGATCCACCTGGAAATTTAAAATCAAGACCGACTCAAGTGGAAACCCAAAAAAATACAAGGCTAGACTAGTGGCTCAAGGGTTCGCACAGAGATATGGCATCGATTACCATGAGACATACTCACCCGTCGTGAAGAGAAAAACCATAAGGTTGATGTTAGCTTTGGGTACTGAGAAGGGTTGGAGGTGTGAACATGTTGATGTCGTATCAGCATACATCAACAGCGACATAAAGGAAGAAATATACATTGAACAACCAGAAGAGTTTGATGTGGACAAGCCACTTTCCATGGTGTGCAAACTAATGAAATGTTTGTACGGTCTCAAACAATCTGGGATGGAATGGTACAAGAAGATCAGAGGAATTCTCATTGCTATGGGATTCAAATCATCACATGCAGATCCATGTTTATTCATTGACCATGAAAGCAAGATTTACGTGGGATTATATGTGGATGACCTGGCAATTTGGGTGGAGAAAGAGGATGATCTTAAAAGGTTTAAAGAAAATCTCAACAACAATGTAGAGATAAGAGAGCTTGGAGAGATCTCAGACTTCCTATCACTCCGTATACTGAGACTTGGTGACCATTGCATGAGCATTGACCAATGTGCTTACATTGAAAAGATCCTGTATGAGTTTGGACTGACTGACTCAAAAGGGACTGCTTGTCCATTAAGCGAAAACTTGTTTAATGACAAAGGAGACGAAGATTGTGATGCTGACCAAGACAAATACAGGAGGGCCATTGGTATGCTGCTGTACGTGGCAAACGGCACCAGACCGGATCTAAGTTTTGCTGTGAGCTACCTAAGCCAGTTCCTGTCAGCACCTAAGAAAAGACATGAGGCCGCGGTCAAGCACCTGATGAGATACCTCAAGCATACTCGAGATTACTGTCTTGTCTACAGAAAATCAGGAAGTCAAATTGTTTTGTACTCTGATGCTGATTTTGCCAACAACAAAGCTGATAGAAAGTCCTTCAGTGGTTTGGTGGTACTGCTAGCTGGTGGTCCTATTGAGTGGAGGTGCAAAAAGCAAACAGTTGTTGCTACATCTACCAAGCATGCAGAGTATGTGGCAATGGCTGTCGCTGCCCAAGAGTGCCTGTGGCTGAAGAATGCTCTACATGATGTCGGGGCCGGTGAGAAGTGTTCCCAGCCCTGTATATTTGCTGACAACATCGGTGCCCTATCTCTGGCTGAAAAGGATGAGGTCGATGAGAGATCCAAGGCAATAGACATAAAGTACCACTTCATCAAGGACTGCGTCAAGAGAGGACTGATGAAGGTGCAGTATGTCATGTCCCGCGACAACCTAGCTGACCTACTCACCAAGTCCCTGTCCGGCAGGAAGACTCAAGAATTATCAGTAAGGATCGGGTTAACTGTTCCCTAAGTAAGACGATGATTTTTGTTTCAAAAGTTTTCATGGTACGACATAATTTTTTGCTTCTGTTAATTTAATTTTTGTTAATGGGGACCATGAACATTAGTGTTGATAATGTATTTAATTCAATAAAATCAAGGGGAAGTTTTGGAGTGTGTGATTTGATTCAATAAAAATCAAAGGGAAGTGTTCGAGTGTGTGATTTTTATTATCATTGCATTCATATTTTTGTTGTATTACATTCATAGTATATTATTGGTTGTTATGTTATGTATGTATCTATGTGTATCTATGTACTTTTGTGTCTTAATATATGTCGATTACAAACGAAAGATGTAGTTGAGAAATTACATTCAATTAAGTTTGGAGTGTGTGATTTGATTCAATAAAAATCAAGGGGAAGTGTTGGAGTGTGTGATTTTTATTATCATTGCATTCATATTTTTGTTGTATTACATTCATAGTATATTATTGGTTGTTATGTTATGTATGTATCTATGTGTATCTATGTACTTTTGTGTCTTAATATACGTCTATTACAAACGAAAGATGTAGTTGAGAAATTACATTCAATTAAGTATTACAATAAAATCAAAGAAATGATAAACTTCGACTCGAATGGGATAAAAAACCATCAGAAAATGTGTATACCATTGCGTTTGATGCTTAGAAACAGAAAATTTTGCGAGAGAAGAAATATTTTTACTTACATTAACAAAAGAGTGTACGAGGCTAAAATGTTCAGAATAGCATTATGGTAATAAGTGCATTTACGGAGAAAGAATTTCATATAACGCGTTTTAACTTTCACCGATCCACAAAGCATTAATCTACGCCTTCTGTGAAAACATGTAGGTAATATCTGCATTACTCTGGAAAATATGGAGGAAATAGTTACATTAACTCTTCGACGGCCATCGGGATAACTATGTTGCATTTATATGTGCCGTCCCATAGGTAGCAATGGGACATATTGGTCCCTCACTAATGGTATATTTGTGTCCCATCGGTACCTACGGGTTACAGGTTAACAATCGTTTACGCCTTCTGAGATAAAATGGAGGTAATATCAGCATTATTTTGGAAAATATGGAGGAAATAGTTTTCGGTGACAATAATAGAAGCAGCTTAAAAGTAAAAAAAAATGCAAAAAAATCGACTGGAATGGGATAAAAAACCATCAAAAAATGTGTATGCCATTTATTTTGATGCATAGGAACAGAAAAATATGCGAGAGAAGAAATTGTATTACTTACATTAACAAAAGAGTGTACGAGGCTAAAATTTCAGATTAGCATCATGTAATTAAGTGAATTTACGGAAACAGTATTTCATTTGACGCGTCGAAACTTGCAATGATCTACAATAGCATTACTCTACGCCTTACGTGAAAAAGTAGAGGTAATATCCGCATAACTATGGAAGATATGGTTATATTTCCCTACGGTGACTAAATTAGCAAAAGGCTTCTAAATGAAAGAAATGGTATCCATGGTTACTTGAAATTGAACAGAGGATGGCGATGGGAACTAATTTCTTAACCTACCTTGAAAGAATGGCAGTTATATCTGCATAAGATTCGGAAAAATGTGGGTAATTGTTTCTGGTGACAATATAATGAAAAGCTTCAAAATCAAAGAAAAGCAAAACTTCGACTCAAATGGGATAAAAAACAATTAAAAAAGGTGTATACCATTGACTTTGATGCTTAGGAACAGAAAATTCTGCGAGAAAAGAAATATTTTTTCTTACATTAACAAAAGAGTGTACGAGGATAAAATTTCAGATTAGCCTTATGGTAATAAGTGCATTTACGGAATAAGTTTTTCATATAACGCTTCGAAACTTGCACTGATGCTCAAACGAATTATTGTACGCCTTCTGTGAAAACATGAAGGTAATATCCTCATATAAGAAATATTTTTACTTACATTAACAACAGAGTGCACGAGGCTAAAATTTCAGATTAGCATTATGTTAATAAGTGCATTTACGGATGACATAATTCATATGACGCGTCGAAACTTACAATGAGCCACAATAGCATTACACTACGTCTTCTTTGAAAAAAAGGAGGTAATATCCACATAACTGTCGAAGATATGGGTGTAAATGCCTTCGGTGACTAAATTAGCAAAAGGCTTCTAAATGAAAGAAATGGTATCCATGCTTACTTGAGATTGAACAGAGGATGGCGAAGGGAACTAATTTTTGTGTCCCATTGGTACTTTCTGGTTACAGGTTAACAATCGTTAACGCCATCTGAGAAGAAATGGAGGGATAATCAGCAATATTTTGGAAAATATGGAGGAAATAGTTTTCGGTGACAATATAAGAAGCAGCTTAAGAGTCAAAAAAAATGCATAAATTCGACTCGAATGGGATAAAAGCCATCAAAAAATGTGTATGCCATTGAGTTTGATGCATAGGAACAGAAAAAAATGCGATAGAAGAAATATTTTTACTTACATTAACAAAAGAGTGTACGAGGCTAAATATTCAGATTAGCTTTATGTTAATAAGTGCATTTATGGAGTAATTATTTCATATGACGCGTCCAAACATGCACTGATCCACAAACGCATTACTCTACGTCATCTTCGAGAAAATGGAGGTAATATCCTCATAACTACCGAAGATATGAGTTTAAATGCATACGGTTACTAAATTAGCAAAAGGCTTCCAAATGAAAGAAATAGTATCCATGGTTACTTGAGATTGAACAGAGGATGTCGAAGGGAACTAATTTTATGGATAGGCATGGAGGTAATATCCGCATAACTATCGAAGTTATGGGTGTAAATGCCTACGGTGACTAAATTAGAAAAAGGCTTCTAAATGAAAGAAATGGTATCCATGGTTACTTGAGATTGAACAGAGGACGGCGAAGGGAACTAATTTTTTGGTTAGGCATAACTGGAATAAGTGCTGTTACAGACTTAGTACTCAAGGTTTAGTCGTGTTATTTGATGTGAAGGAATAAGGTATATTTCTTAACCTACCCTGGAAGAATGGCGGTTATATCTGCATAAGATTCGAAAATATGTGGGTAAATGTTTCCGGTGACAATATATTGAAAAGCTTCAAAATCAAAGAAATGCAAAACTTCGACTCGAATGGAATAAAAACCAATATAAATGTGTATGCCATTGAGTTTTATGCATAGGAACAGAAAATTTTGCGATAGAAGAAATATTATTAATTACATTAACAAAAAAGTGTACGAGGCTAAAATGTTCATATTAGCATTATGGTAATAAGTGCATTTACGGAAAATGTATTTAATATGACGCGTCGAAACTTGCACTGATTTACAAAACCATTACTTTACGCCTTCTGTGAAGATATGGAGGTAATATCCGCATTACTTCTGAAAATATGTGGGTAATTGTTTCCGGTGACAATAAAATGAAAAGCTTCAAAATCAAAGAAATACAAAACTCCGACTCAAATAGGATAAAAAACAATTACAAAATGTGTATACCATTTAGTTTGAAGCATAGGAACAGAAAAATATGCGAGAGAAGAAATATGTTTACTTACATTAACAAAAGAATGTACGAGACTAAAATGTTCAGAATAGCATTATGGTAATATATGCATTTACGGAGAAAGTATTTCATATGACGCGTCGAAACTTGCACTTATCCAAAAAACATTACTTTACGCTTTCAGTGAAAACATGGAGGTATAATCCGCGTTACTTCCGAAAATATGTGGGTAATTGTTTTCGGTGAATATATTATAAAAAGCTTCAAAATAAAAGAAATGCAAAACTTCGACTCGAATGGGATAAGAAACTGTCAGAAAATGTGTATGCTATTATGTTTTATGCATAGGAACAGAAAAGTTTGCAAGAGAAGAAATATTTTTACTTACATTAACAAAAGAGAGTACGATGCTAAAATGTTCAGATTAGCATTATGGTAATATGTGCATTCACGGAGAAAGAATTTCATATGACGCGTCGAAACATGCACTGATCTACAAAGGCATTACACTACGCCTTCCGTGAAAAAATGGAGGTAATACCCGCATAACCGTCGAAGATATGGGTGTAAATGCCTACGGTGACTAAATTAGCATAAGGCTTCTAAATGAAAGAAATGGTATCCATGGTTACTTGAGATTGAACAGAGGATGGTGAAGGGAAATAATTTTTTGGATAGGCATGGAGATAATATCCGCATATCTATCGAAGATATGGGTGTAAATGCCTACGGTGACTAAATTAGCAAAAGTCTTCTAAATGAAAGAAATGGTATCCATGGTTACTTAAGATTAAAGAGAGGATGGCGAAGGGAACTAATTTTTTGGATTTTCATAACTGGAATAAGTGCTGACACTGACTAAGTACTCAAGATTTAGTCGTGTAATTTGATGTGCAGGAATAAGGTATATTTCTTAACCTACTTTGGAAGAATGGCGGTTATATCTGCATAAGATTCGAAAATATGTGGGTAATTGTTACCGGTGACAATATATTGAAAAGCTTCAAAATCAAAGAAATGCAAAACTTCGACTCGATTGGGATAAAAAACCATCAGAAAATCGGTATACCATTGAGTTTGACGCATAGGAACAGAAAATTCTGCGAGAGAAGAAATATTTTTACTTACATTAACAAAAGAGTGTACGAGGCTAAAATTTCAGATTAGCCTTATGGTAATAAGTACATTTACGGAGAAAGTATTACATAAAACGCATCAAAACTTGTACTGCTCCTCAAACGCAATTCTCTACGCTATCTGTGAAAACATGGAGGTAATATGCACAATACTTTCGAAAATATGTAGGTAATTGTTTCCGGTGACAATATAATGAAAAGCTTCAAAATCAAAGAAATACAAAAATCCAAATCGAATGGGA
This sequence comes from Pyrrhosoma nymphula, assembly GCA_963573305.1. Classification (NCBI taxonomy): domain Eukaryota; kingdom Metazoa; phylum Arthropoda; class Insecta; order Odonata; family Coenagrionidae; genus Pyrrhosoma; species Pyrrhosoma nymphula. The sequence continues at coordinate 431,784 of OY754334.1, forward strand.
TAAAAAACCATAAGAAAATGTGTATGCCATTGAGTTTGATGCATAGGAACAGAAAAATTTGCGAGAGAAGAAATATTTTTAATTACATTAACAAATGAGTGAACGAGGCTAAAATGTTCAGATTAGCAATATATTAATAAGTGCATTTACTGGAGAAAGTATTTCGTATGACGCGTCAAAACTTGCAGTGATCCACAATAGCATTACCCTACGCCTTCTGTGACAAAATAAAAGGTAATATTTTTATAACTGTCGAAGATATGGGTGTAAATGCCTACGGTTACTAAATTAGAAAAGGCTTCTAAATGAAAGAAATGGTATCCATGGTTACTTGAGATTGAACAGAGGATGGCGAAGGGAACTAATTTTTTGGATAGGCATAACTGGAATAAGTGCTGTTACAGACTAAGTACTCAAGGTTTAGTCGTGTAATATGATGTGCAGGAATAAGGTATATTTCTTAACCTACCCTGGAAGAATGGCGGTTATATCTGCATAAGATTCGAAAATATGTGGGTAATTGTTTACGGTGACAATATATTAAGAAAGCTTCAAAATCAAAGAAATGCAAAACTTCCACTCGAATGGGATAAAAGCCATCGGAAAATTTGTATACTATTGAGTTTGGTTTATAGAAAAAGATAATTCTGCGAGAGAAGATATATTTTTACTTACATTAAGAAAAGAGTTACGAGGCTAAAATTTCAGATTAGCCTTATGGTAATAAGTGCATTTACGGACAAACTATTTGATATAACTGGTGGAAACTAGTACTGATCCTCCAAAGCATTACTCTACGCCTTCTGTGAAAACATGGAGGTAATATCCACAATACTTCCGAAAATATGTGGGTAATTGTTTCCGGTGACAATAAAATGAAAAGCTTCAAAATCAAAGAAATGCAAAAATCCGACTCGAATGGGATAAAAAACCATAATAAAATGTGTACACCATTGAGTTTGATGCATAGGAACAGAAAAATATGCGAGAGAAGAAATATGTTTACTTACATTTACAAATGATTGTACGAGGCTAAAACGTTCACATTAGCATTATGGTAATAAGTGAATTTACGAAGGAAGTATTTCATATGACGCTTAGAAACTTGCACTGATCCACAAAAGTATTACTCTACGTCTTCTGTGAAAGATTTAGGTTATATCCGCATAAATGTCGAAGATGTGGGTGTAAATGTCTACGGTGACTAAATTAGCAAAAGTCTTCTAAATGAAAGAAATGGTCTCCATGGTTTCTTGAGATTGTACAAAGGATGGCGAAGGGAACAAATTTTTTGGATAGGAATGGAGGTAATATACGAAAAACTATCGAAGATATGGGTGTAAATGCCTACGGTGACTAAATTAGCAAAAGGCTTCTAAATGAAAGAAATGGTATCGACGGTTATTTGAGATTAAACAGAGGATGACGACGGGAACTAATTTTTTGGATAGGCATAACTCGAATAAGTGCTGTTACAGACTAAGTACTCAAGGTTTAGTCGTGTTACTTGATGTGCAGGAATAAGGTATATTTCTTAACATACCCTTAAAGAATGGCGGTTATATCTGCATAAGATTCGAAAATATGTGGGTAACTGTTTCCGGCGACAATATATAGAAAAGCTTCAAAATCAAAGAAATAAAAAACTCCGACTCGATTGGGATAAAAATTCATAAGAAAATGTGTATACCATTGAGTTTGATGCATAGGAACAGAAAAATATGCGAGAGAAGAAATATGTTTACTTACATTAACAAAAGAGTGTACGATGCTAAAATGTTCAGATTCAGGTAATAAGTGCATTTACGGAGAAAGTATTTCATATGACGCGTCGAAACTTGCACTGATCCTTTAAAAATTACTCTACGCCTTCTGTGAAAATATGGAGCTTATATCCGCATTACTTCCGAAAATATGTGGGTAATTGATTCCGGTGAAAATATTATATAAAGCTTCAAAATACAAAAAATGCAAAACTTCGACTCAAATGGGATAAAAATCCCGTCAAAAAATGTGTATGCCATTGAGTTTTATGCATAGGAACAGAAAATTTTGCATGAGAAGATATATTTTTAATTACATTAACAAAAGAGTGTACGAGGCTAAAATTTCAGATAAGCACTATGTAAATAAGTGCATTTACGGAGAAAGTATTTCAATTGACGCGTCGAAACTTGCACTGATCCACAATAGCATTACTCTACGACGTTTGTTAACAAATGGAGGTAATATCCGCATAACTGTCGAAGATGTGGGTGTAAATGCCTACGGTGACTAAATTAGGAAAAGGCTTCTAAATGAAAGAAATGGTATCCATGGTAACTTGAGATTGAACGGACGATGGCGAAGGGAACTAATTTTTTGGATAGGCATGGAGGCAATATCAACATAACTATCGAAGATATGGATGTAAATGCCTACGGTGACTAAATTAGCAAAAGGCTTCTAAATGAAAGAAATGATATCCATGGTTATTTGAGATTAAACAGAGGATGGCGAAGGGAACTAATTTTTTGGATAGGCATAACTCGAATAAGTGCTGTTACAGACTAAGTACTCAAGGTTTAGTCGTGTAATTTGATGTGAAGGAATAAGGTATATTTCTTAACCTACTTTGGAAGAATGGCGGTTATATCTGCATAAGATTCGAAAATATGTGGGTAATTGTTACCGGTGACAATATATTGAAAAGCTTCAAAATCAAAGAAATGCAAAACTTCGACTCGAATGGGATAAAAAACTATCAGAAAATCGGTATACCATTGAGTTTGACGCATAGGAACAGAATATGCTGCGAGAGAAGAAATATTTTTACTTACATTAACAAAAGAGTGTACGAGGCTAAAATTTCAGATTAGCCTTATGGTAATAAGTACATTTACGGAGAAAGTATTACATAAAACGCATCAAAACTTGTACTGCTCCTTAACCGCAATACTCTACGCTATCTGTGTAAACATGGAGGTAATATTCACAATACTTTCGAAAATATGTAGGTAATTGTTTCCGGTGACCATATAATGAAAAGCTTCAAAATCAAAGAAATACAAAAATCCAAATCGAATGGGATAAAAAACCATAAGAAAATGTGTATGCCATTGAGTTTGATGCATAGGAACAGAAAAATTTGCGAGAGAAGAAATATTTTTAATTACATTAACAAATGAGTGAACGAGGCTAAAATGTTCAGATTAGCAATATATTAATAAGTGCATTTACTGGAGAAAGTATTTCGTATGACGCGTCAAAACTTGCAGTGATCCACAATAGCATTACCCTACGCCTTCTGTGACAAAATAAAAGGTAATATTTTTATAACTGTCGAAGATATGGGTGTAAATGCCTACGGTTACTAAATTAGAAAAGGCTTCTAAATGAAAGAAATGGTATCCATGGTTACTTGAGATTGAACAGAGGATGGCGAAGGGAACTAATTTTTTGGATAGGCATAACTGGAATAAGTGCTGTTACAGACTAAGTACTCAAGGTTTAGTCGTGTAATTTGATGTGCAGGAATAAGGTATATTTCTTAACCTACCCTGGAAGAATGGCGGTTATATCTGCATAAGATTCGAAAATATGTGGGTAATTGTTTACGGTGACAATATATTAAGAAAGCTTCAAAATCAAAGAAATGCAAAACTTCCACTCGAATGGGATAAAAGCCATCGGAAAATTTGTATACTATTGAGTTTGGTTTATAGAAAAAGATAATTCTGCGAGAGAAGAAATATTTTTACTTACATTAAGAAAAGAGTTACGAGGCTAAAATTTCAGATTAGCCTTATGGTAATAAGTGCATTTACGGACAAACTATTTGATATAACTGGTGGAAACTAGTACTGATCCTCCAAAGCATTACTCTACGCCTTCTGTGAAAACATGGAGGTAATATCCACAATACTTCCGAAAATATGTGGGTAATTGTTTCCGGTGACAATAAAATGAAAAGCTTCAAAATCAAAGAAATGCAAAAATCCGACTCGAATGGGATAAAAAACCATAATAAAATGTGTACACCATTGAGTTTGATGCATAGGAACAGAAAAATATGCGAGAGAAGAAATATGTTTACTTACATTTACAAATGATTGTACGAGGCTAAAACGTTCACATTAGCATTATGGTAATAAGTGAATTTACGAAGGAAGTATTTCATATGACGCTTAGAAACTTGCACTGATCCACAAAAGTATTACTCTACGTCTTCTGTGAAAGATTTAGGTTATATCCGCATAAATGTCGAAGATGTGGGTGTAAATGTCTACGGTGACTAAATTAGCAAAAGTCTTCTAAATGAAAGAAATGGTCTCCATGGTTACTTGACATTGTACAAAGGATGGCGAAGGGAACAAATTTTTTGGATAGGAATGGAGGTAATATACGAAAAACTATCGAAGATATGGGTGTAAATGCCTACGGTGACTAAATTAGCAAAAGGCTTCTAAATGAAAGAAATGGTATCGACGGTTATTTGAGATTAAACAGAGGATGACGACGGGAACTAATTTTTTGGATAGGCATAACTCGAATAAGTGCTGTTACAGACTAAGTACTCAAGGTTTAGTCGTGTTACTTGATGTGCAGGAATAAGGTATATTTCTTAACATACCCTTAAAGAATGGCGGTTATATCTGCATAAGATTCGAAAATATGTGGGTAACTGTTTCCGGCGACAATATATAGAAAAGCTTCAAAATCAAAGAAATAAAAAACTCCGACTCGATTGGGATAAAAATTCATAAGAAAATGTGTATACCATTGAGTTTGATGCATAGGAACAGAAAAATATGCGAGAGAAGAAATATGTTTACTTACATTAACAAAAGAGTGTACGATGCTAAAATGTTCAGATTAGCATTATGGTAATAAGTGCATTTACGGAGAAAGTATTTCATATGACGCGTCGAAACTTGCACTGATCCTTTAAAAATTACTCTACGCCTTCTGTGAAAATATGGAGCTTATATCCGCATTACTTCCGAAAATATGTGGGTAATTGATTCCGGTGAAAATATTATATAAAGCTTCAAAATACAAAAAATGCAAAACTTCGACTCAAATGGGATAAAAATCCCGTCAAAAAATGTGTATGCCATTGAGTTTTATGCATAGGAACAGAAAATTTTGCATGAGAAGATATATTTTTAATTACATTAACAAAAGAGTGTACGAGGCTAAAATTTCAGATAAGCACTATGTAAATAAGTGCATTTACGGAGAAAGTATTTCAATTGACGCGTCGAAACTTGCACTGATCCACAATAGCATTACTCTACGACGTTTGTTAACAAATGGAGGTAATATCCGCATAACTGTCGAAGATGTGGGTGTAAATGCCTACGGTGACTAAATTAGGAAAAGGCTTCTAAATGAAAGAAATGGTATCCATGGTAACTTGAGATTGAACGGACGATGGCGAAGGGAACTAATTTTTTGGATAGGCATGGAGGCAATATCAACATAACTATCGAAGATATGGATGTAAATGCCTACGGTGACTAAATTAGCAAAAGGCTTCTAAATGAAAGAAATGATATCCATGGTTATTTGAGATTAAACAGAGGATGGCGAAGGGAACTAATTTTTTGGATAGGCATAACTCGAATAAGTGCTGTTACAGACTAAGTACTCAAGGTTTAGTCGTGTAATTTGATGTGAAGGAATAAGGTATATTTCTTAACCTACTTTGGAAGAATGGCGGTTATATCTGCATAAGATTCGAAAATATGTGGGTAATTGTTACCGGTGACAATATATTGAAAAGCTTCAAAATCAAAGAAATGCAAAACTTCGACTCGAATGGGATAAAAAACCATCAGAAAATCGGTATACCATTGAGTTTGACGCATAGGAACAGAATATGCTGCGAGAGAAGAAATATTTTTACTTACATTAACAAAAGAGTGTACGAGGCTAAAATTTCAGATTAGCCTTATGGTAATAAGTACATTTACGGAGAAAGTATTACATAAAACGCATCAAAACTTGTACTGCTCCTTAACCGCAATACTCTACGCTATCTGTGTAAACATGGAGGTAATATTCACAATACTTTCGAAAATATGTAGGTAATTGTTTCCGGTGACAATATAATGAAAAGCTTCAAAATCAAAGAAATACAAAAATCCAAATCGAATGGGATAAAAAACCATAAGAAAATGTGTATGCCATTGAGTTTGATGCATAGGAACAGAAAAATTTGCGAGAGAAGAAATATTTTTAATTACATTAACAAATGAGTGAACGAGGCTAAAATGTTCAGATTAGCAATATATTAATAAGTGCATTTACTGGAGAAAGTATTTCGTATGACGCGTCAAAACTTGCAGTGATCCACAATAGCATTACCCTACGCCTTCTGTGACAAAATAAAAGGTAATATTTTTATAACTGTCGAAGATATGGGTGTAAATGCCTACGGTTACTAAATTAGAAAAGGCTTCTAAATGAAAGAAATAGTATCCATGGTTACTTGAGATTGAACAGAGGATGGCGAAGGGAACTAATTTTTTGGATAGGCATAACTGGAATAAGTGCTGTTACAGACTAAGTACTCAAGGTTTAGTCGTGTAATTTGATGTGCAGGAATAGGGTATATTTCTTAACCTACTCTGGAAGAATGGCGGTTATATCTGCATAAGATTCGAAAATATGTGGGTAATTTTTTACGGTGACAATATATTAAGAAAGCTTCAAAATCAAAGAAATGCAAAACTTCGACTCGAATGGGATAAAAAACCATCGGAAAATTTGTATACCATTGTGTTTAATAAATAGGAACAGAAAAATATGCGGGAGAAGAAATATTATTACTTACATTAACAAAAGAGTTACGAGGCTAAAATTTCAGATTAGCCTTATGGTAATAAGTGCATTTACGGACAAACTATTTGATATAACAGGTGGAAACTAGTACTGATCCTCAAAAGCATTACTCTAGGCCTTCTGTGAAAACATGGAGGTAATATCCACAATACTTCCGTAAATATGTGGGTAATTGTTTCCGGTGACAATATATTGAAAAGCTTCAAAATCAAAGAAATGCAAAAATCCGACTCGAATGGGATAAAAAACCATAATAAAATGTGTATACCATTGAGTTTGATGCATATGAACAGTAAATTCCGCTAGAGAAGAAATATTTTTAATTACATTAACAAAAGAGTGTACGAGGCTAAAATGTTCATATTATCATTATGGTAATAAGTGCAATTACGGATAAAGTATATCATATAACGTGTCGAAACTTGTACTGATCCTCAAACGCATTACTCTACGCCTTCTTTGAAAACATGGATTTAATATCCGCAATGTTTCCGAAAATATGTGGGTAATTGTTTCCGGTGACAATATAATGAAAAGCTTCAAAATCAAAGAAATAAAAAACCTCGACTTAAATGGGATAAAAAATCATTAAAAAAGGTGTATACCATTGAGTTTGATGCATAGGAACAGAAAAATATTCGAGAGAAGAAATATGTTTACTTACATTAACGAAAGAGTGTACGAGGCTAAAATGTTCAGATTAGCACTATGGTAATAAATGCATTTACGGAGAAAGTATTTCATATTGCGCGTCGAAACTTGCACTGATCCAAAAAAACATTACTCTACGCTTTCTGTGAAATCGTGGAGGTAATATCCGCAATACTTCCGAAAATATGTGGGTAATTGTTTCCGGTGACAATATAATGAAAAGCTTCAAATTCAAAGAAATGCAAAAATCCGACTCGAATGGGATAAAAAACCATAAGAAAATGTGTATGCCATTGAGTATTATGCATAGTAACAGAAAATTTTGCGAGAGAAGAAATATTTTTAATTACATTACAAAAGAGTGTACAAGGCTAAAATGTTCATATTAGCATTATGGTAATAAGTGCATTTACGGAGAAAGTATTTCATATAACGCGTTGAAACTTTCACTGATCCACAAAAACATTACTCTACGCCTTCTGTGAAAACATAAAGGTAATATCTGCATTACTCTGGAAAATATGGAGGAAATATTTATATTAACTCTTCGACGGACATCGGGATAACTATCTTGCATTTATATGTGCCGTCCCATACGTAGCAATGGGACATATTGGTCCCGTAAAAATGGTTTTTTTGTGTCCCATTTGTACTTACGGGTTACAGGTTAACAATCGTTTACGCCATCTGAGAAAAAAATGGAGGTAATATCAGCAATATTTTGGAAAATATGGAGGAAATAGTTTACGGTGACAATATTAGAAGCAGCTTAAAAGTAAAAAAAAGTGCAAAAATTCGACTCGAATGAGATAAAACCATCAAAAAATGTGTATGCCATTGAGTTTGATGCACAGAAACAGAAAAACATGCGAAAGAAGAAATATTTTTACTTACATTAACAAAAGAGTGTACGAGGCTAAAATTTCAGATTACAATTATGTTAATAAGTGCATATACGGAAAGATTATTTCATTAGTCGCGTCGAAACTGGCACTGACCCACAAAAACATTACTCTACGTCTTCTGTGAGAAAATGGAGGTAATATCCTCATAAATACCGAAGATATGAGTTTAAATGCCTACGGTTACTAAATTAGCAAAAGGCTTCCAAATGAAAGAAATAGTATCCATGGTTACTTGAGATTGAACAGAGGATGGCGAAGGGAACTAATTTTTTGGATAGGCATGGAGGTAATATCCGCAAACCTATCGAAGATATGGGTGTAAATGCCTACGGTGACTAAATGAGCAAAGGGCTTCCAAATGAAAGAAATGGTATCCATGGATACTTGAGATTGAACGGAGGATGGCGAAGGGAACTAATTATTTGGATAGGCATAGAGGTAATATCCGCATAACTATCGAAGATATGGGTGTTAATGCCTACGGTGACTAAATTAGAAAAAGGCTTTTAAATGAAAGAAATGGTATCCATGGTTACTTGAGATTGAACAGATGATGTCGAAGGGAACTTAGTTTTTGGATAGGCATAACGGGAATAAGTGATGTTACAGACTTAGTACTCAAGGTTTAGTCTTGTAATTTGATGTGCAAGAATAAGGTATATTTCTTAACCTACCCTGGAAGAATGGCGGTTATATCTGCATAAGATTCGAAAATATGTGGGTAATTGTTTCCGGTGAAAATATATAACAGCTTCAAAATCAAAGAAATGCAAAACTTCGACTCGAATGGGATAAAAAACCATTAAAAAATGTGTATGCCATTGAGTTTTATGCATAGGAACTGAAAAATTTGCGAGAGAAGTAATTTTTTTAATTACATTAACAAAAGAGTGTACGAGGCTAAAGTGTTCAGATTAGCATTATGGTAATAAGTGCATTTACGGAGAAAAAATTTCATTATTGCGTTGAAACGTTCACTGATCCACAAAGCATTACTCTACGCCTTCTGTGAAAACATGTAGGTAAAATCTGCATTACTTTGGAAAATATGGAGGAAATAGTTATATTAACACTTCGACGGCCATCATTATTACTATGTTGCATTTATATGTGCCGTCCCATAGGTAGCAATGGGACATATTGGTCCCGTACTAATGGTATATTTGTGTCCCATTGGTACTAACGGGATACAGGTTTACAATCTTTTACGCCTTCTGAGAAAAAATGGAGGTAATATCTGCATTACTATGGAAAATATGGAGGAAATAGTTATATTAACTCTTCGACGGCCATCGGGATAACTATGTTGCATTTATATATCCCGTCCCATAGGTAGCAATGGGACATATTGGTCCCGAAGTAATGGTATATTTGTGTCCCAATGGTACTTACGGGTTACTGGTTAACAATCGTTTACGCCTTCTGAGAAAAAATTGAGGTAATATACACATTATTTTGGAAAATATGGAGGAAATAGTTTTCGGTGACAATATTAGAAGCAGCTTAAAAGTAAAAAAAAATGCAAAAATTCGACTTGAATGGGATAAAAAACTATCAGAAAATTGTATGCAATTGAGTTTGATGCATAGGAACAGAATACTTTACGAGACAAGAAATATTTTTTATTACATTAACAAATGAGTGAACGAGGCTAAAATGTTCAGATTTGCATTATGGTAATAAGTGCATTTACGGAAAAAGTATAATATATATTCCGCGATAAACCTTTCAATGATCCACAACAGCATTACGCTACGCATTTTGTAAAAACATAGAGGTAATGTCCGCATCTCTTCCGAAAATATGTGGGTAATTGTTTCCGGTTACAATATAATGAAAAGCTTCCAAATCAAAGAAATGCAAAAATCCGACTCAAATGGGATATAAAACCATCAGATAATAGGTATACTATTAAGTTAGATGCATAGGAACAGAAAAATATTTGAGATGTGAAATAGTTTTTCTTACATTAACAAAAGAGTGTACGAGGCTAAAATTTCAGATAAGCATTATGTTAATAAGTGCATTTACGGACAAAGTATTTCATATGACGCTTAGAAACTTGCACTGATCCACAAAAGCATTACTCTACGTCTTCTGTGAAAAATTAAGGTTATATCCGCATAACTGTCGAAGATGTGGGTGTAAATGTCTACGGTGACTAAAATAGCAAAAGGCTTCTAAATAAAAGAAATGGTATCCATGGTTACTTGACATTGTACAAAGGATGGCGAAGGGAACAAATTTTTTGGTTAGGCATGGAGGTAATATCCGCAAAACTATCGAAGATATGGGTGTAAATGCCTACGGTGACTAAATTAGCAAAAGGCTTCTAAATGAAAGAAATGGTATCCATGGTTATTTGAGATTAAACAGAGGATGGCGAAGGGAACTAATTTTTTGGATAGGCATAACTCGAATAAGTGCTGTTACAGACTAAGTACTCAAGGTTTAGTCGTGTAATTTGATGTGCAGGAATAAGGTATATTTCTTAACCTACCCTTAAAGAATGGCGGTTATATCTGCATAAGATTCGAAAATATGTGGGTAACTGTTTCCGGTGACAATATATAGAAAAGCTTCAAAATCAAAGAAATAAAAAACTCCCACTCGATTGGGATAAAAATTTATAAGAAAAAGTGTATACCATTGAGTTTGATGCATAAGAACAGAAAAAAATGCGAGAGAAAAAATATGTTTACTTACATTAACAAAAGAGTGTACGATGCTAAAATGTTCAGATTAGCATTATGGTAATAAGTGCATTTACGGAGAAAGTATTTCATATGACGCTTAGAAACTTGCACTGATCCACAAAAGCACTACTCTACGTCTTCTGTGAAAAATTAAGGTTATATCCGCATAACTGTCGAAGATGTGGGTGTAAATGCCTACGGTGACTAAATTAGCAAAAGGCTTCTAAATGAAAGAAATGGTATCCATGGTTAATTGAGATTGAACAGACGATGGCGAAGGGAACTAATTTTTTGGATAGGCATGGAGGTAATATCCGCATAACTATCGAAGATATGGGTGTAAATGCCTACGGTGACTAAATTAGCAAAAGGCTTCCAAATGAAAGAAATGGTATCCATGGTTACTTAAGATTAAACAGAGGATAGCGAAGGGAACTAATTTTTTGGATAGGCATAACTGAAATAAGTGCTGACACAGACTAAGTACTCAAGATTTAGTCGTGTAATTTGATGTGCAGGAATAAGGTATATTTCTTAACCTACTTTGGAAGAATGGCGGTTATATCTGCATAAGATTCGAAAATATGTGGGTAATTGTTTACGGTGACAATATATTAAGAAAGCTTCAAAATCAAAAAATTGCAAAAATCCGACTCGAATGGGATAAAAATCCATCAAAAACTGTGTATACCATTGCGATTGATGCAAAGGAACAGAAAAGTCTGCGAGAGAAGAAATGTTTTTACTTACATTAACGAAAGAGTGTACGAGACTAAAATATCAGATTAGCATTTTGTTAATAAGTGCATTTACGGAGAAAGTATTTCATATGACGCTTCGATTTTGCACTATTCCTCAACAGCTTTACACTACCCCTTCCGTGAAAACATGGAGGTAATATCCTCGAACATTCCGAAAATATGTTGGTACTTGTTTCCGGTGACAATGTAATTAAAAGCTTCAAAATCAAAAAATTGCAAAAATCCGATTCAAATGGGATAAAAAACCATCAAAAAATGTGTATACCATTGAGTTTGATGCAAAGGAACAGAAAAATAAGCGAGAGAAGAAATATTTTTTCTTACATTAACAAAAGAGTGTACGAGGCTAAAATTTCAGATTAGCATTATGTTAATAAGTGCATTTACGGAGAAAGTATTTCATATGACGCTTCGAAACTTCCACTGATCCTCAACAGCATTACTCTACGCCTTTTGTAAAAGCATGGAGGTAATATCCCAGAAAATTCCGAAAATATGTTGGTAATTGTATCCGGTGACAATGTAATTAAAAGCTACAAATCAAAAAATTGCAAACATCGGACTCGAATGGGAAAAAAAACCATCAGAAAATGTGTATACCATTGAGTTCAATAAATTGGAACAGAAAGATATGCGAGAGAAGAAATATTTTTACTTACATTAACAAAAGAGTGTACGAGGAAAAAATTTCAGATTAGCATTATGTTAATAAATGCATTTACGGAAAAAGTATTTCATAAAACGCGTCGATACTTGCACTGAACCTCAACAGCAATACTCTTCGCCTTCTCTGTAAACATGGAGGTGATATCCGCATAACTGTCGAAGATATGGGTGTAAACGTCTACGGTGACTAAATTAGCATAGGGCTTCCAAATGAAAGAAATGGTATCCATGGATACTTGTGATTGAACGGAGGATGGAGAAGGGAACTAATTTTTTGGATAGGCATGGAGGTAATATCCGCATAACTATCGAAGATATGGGTGTAAATGCCTACGGTGAATAAATTAGAAAAAGGCTATTAAATGAAAGAAATGGTATCCATGGTTACTTGAGATTGAACAGAGGATGTAAAAGGAAAACTTATTTTTTGGATAGGCATAACTGGAATAAGTGCTGTTACAGACTAAGTACTCAAGGTTTAGTCGTGTTATTTGATGTGCAGGAAATAGGTATATTTCTTAACCTACCCTGAAAAAATGGCGGTTATACCTGCATAAGATTCGAAAATATATGGGTAATTGTTTCCGGTGCCAATATAATGAAAAGCTTCAAAATCAAATAAATGCATAACTTCGACTCGAATGGGATAAAAAACCATCATAAAATGTGTATACCATTGAGTTAAATAAATAGGAACAGAAAAATATGCGAGAGAAGAAATATTTTTACTTACATTAACAAAAGAGTGTACGAGGCTAAAATTTCAGATTAGCATTATATTAATAAGTGCATTAACGGAAAAGGTATTCCATATAACGCGTCGAAACTTGTACTGATCCTCAATTGCATTACTCTTTGCCTTCTGTGAAAGTATTGAGGTAATATCCCGGAAAATTCCGAAAATATGTTGGTAATTGTTTCCGGTGACAATGTAATTAAAAGCTTCAAAATCAAAAAATTGAAAAAATCCGACTCGAATGGGATAAAAATCCATCAAAAACTGTGTATACCATTACGTTTGATGCAAAGGAACAGAAAAATAATCGAGAGAAGAAATATTTTTACTTACATTAACCAAAGAGTGTACGAGGCTAAAATTTCAGATTAGCATTATGTTAATAAGTGCATTTACGGAGAAAGTATTCATATGACGCTTCGAAACTTGCACTGTTCCTCAACAGCATTACTCTACGCCTTCTGTGAAAGCATGGAGGTAATATCCATGAAAATTCCGAAAATATGTTGGTAATTGTTTCCGGTGACAATGTAATTAAAAGCTTCAAGATCAACTAAATGCAAAACTTCGACTCGAATGGTATAAAAAACCATCAAAAAATGTGTATACCATTGAGTTTAATAAATAGGAATAGTAAGATATGCGAGAGAAGAAATATTTTTACTTACATTAACAAAAGAGTGTACGAGGCTAAAATTTAAGATTGCATTATATTAATAAGTGCATTGACGGAAAAGGTATTTCATATAACGCGTCGAACCTTGTACTGATCTTCAAACGAATTACACTACGCCTTCTGTGAGAACAAAGATGTAATATCCGCAACACTTTCGAAAATATGTTGGTAATTGTTTCCGGTGACAATGTAATTAAAAGCTTCAAAATTAAAAAATTGCAAAAATCCGAGTCGAATGGGATAAAAAACCATCAAAAACTGTGTATACCATTGAGTTTGATGCAAAGTAACAGAAAAATAAGCGAGAGAAGAAATATTTTTACTTACATTAACAAAAGAGTGTACGAGGCAAAAATTTCAGATTAGCATTATGTTAATAAGTGCATTCACGGAGAAAGTATTTCATATGACGCTTCGAAACTTGCACTGTTCTTCATGAGCATTACTCTACGCCTTCTGTGAAAACATGGAGGTAATATCCCCGAAAATTCCGAAAATATGTTGGTAATTGTTTCCGGTGACAATGTAATTAAAAGCTTTAAAATAAAAAAATTGCAAACATCCGACTCGAATGGGATAAAAAACCATCAACAAATCTGTATACCATTGTGTTTGATGGAAAGGAACAGAAATTTCTGCGAGAGAAGAAATATAATTACTTACATTAACAAAAGAGTGTACGAGGCTAAAATTTCAGATTAGCATTATGTTAATAAGTGCATTTACGGAGAAAATATTTCATATGACGCTTTGAAGCTAGCACTGTTCCTCAACAGCATTACTCTACGCCTTCTGTGAAAACATGGAGGTAATATCCCCAATAATTATGAAAATATGTTGGTAACTGTTTCCGGTGACAATGTAATTAAAAGCTTGAAAATCAAAAAATTGAAAAACTCCGACACAAATGGGAAAAATAACCATCAAAAACTGTGTATACCATTGAGTTTGATGCAAAAGAACAGAAAAATAAGCGAGAGAAGAAATATTTTTACTTACATTAAGAAAAGAGTGTACGAGGCTTAAATTTCAGATTAGCATTATGTTAATAAGTGCATTTACGGAGAAAGAATTTCATAAGACGCTTCGAAACTTGCAATGTTCCTCAACAGCATTACTCTACGCCTTCTGTGAACACATGGAGGTAATATCCCCAATAATTATGAAAATATGTTCGTAATTGTTTCCGGTGACAATGTAATTAAAAGCTTCAAGATCAAATAAATGCAAAACTTCGACTCGAATGGTATAAAAAACCATCAAAAAATGTGTATACCATTAAGTTTAATAAATAGGAACAGAAAGATATGCGAGAGAAGAAATATTTTTACTTACATTAACAAAAGAGTGTACGAGGCTAATATTTAAGATTAGCATTATATTAATAAGTGCATTTACGGAAAAAGTATTTCATATGACGCTTGGAAGCTAGCACTGTTCCTCAACAGCATTACTCTACGCCTTCTGTGAAAACATGGAGGTAATATCCCCAATAAATATGAAAATATGTTGGTAACTGTTTCCGGTGACAATGTAATTAAAAGCTTCAAAATCAAAAAATTGAAAAAATCCGACTCGAATGGGATAAAAATCCATCAAAAACTGTGTATACCATTGCGATTGATGCAAAGGAACAGAAAAATAATCGAGAGAAGAAATATTTTTACTTACATTAACCAAAGAGTGTACGAGGCTAAAATTTCAGATTAGCATTATGTTAATAAGTGCATTTACGGAGAAAGTATTCATATGACGCTTCGAAACTTGCACTGTTCCTCAACAGCATTATTCTACGCCTTCTGTGAAAGCATGGAGGTAATATCCATGAAAATTCCGAAAATATGTTGGTAATTGTTTCCGGTGACAATGTAATTAAAAGCTTCAAGATCAAATAAATGCAAAACTTCGACTCGAATGGTATAAAAAACCATCAAAAAATGTGTATACCATTGAGTTTAATAAATAGGAATAGTAAGATATGCGAGAGAAGAAATATTTTTACTTACATTAACAAAAGAGTGTACGAGGCTAAAATTTCAGATTAGCATTATGATAATAAGTGTATTTACGGAGAAAGTATTTCATATGACGCTTCGAAACTTGCACTGTTTCTCAACAGCATTACTCTACGCCTTCTGTGAAATCATAGAGGTAATATCCCCGAAAATTCCGAAAATATGTTGGTAATTGTATCCGGTGACAATGTAATTAAAAGCTACAAATCAAAAAATTGCAAACATCGGACTCGAATGGGAAAAAAACCATCAGAAAATGTGTATACCATTGAGTTCAAAAAATTGGAACAGAAAGATATGCGAGAGAAGAAATATTTTTACTTACATTAACAAAAGAGTGTACGAGGAAAAAATTTCAGATTAGCATTATGTTAATAAATGCATTTACGGAAAAAGTATTTCATAAAACGCGTCGATACTTGCACTGAACCTCAACAGCAATACTCTTCGCCTTCTCAGGAAAAATGGAGGTAATATCCGCATAACGGTCGAAGATATGGGTGTAAATGTCTACGGTGACTAAATTAGCATAGGGCTTCCAAATGAAAGAAATGGTATCCATGGATACTTGTGATTGAACGGAGGATGGAGAAGGGAACTAATTTTTTGGATAGGCATGGAGGTAATATCCGCATAACTATCGAAGATATGGGTGTAAATGCCTACGGTGACTAAAATAGAAAAAGGCTTTTAAATGAAAGAAATGGTATCCATGGTTACTTGATATTGAACAGAGGATGTAAAAGGGAACTTATTTTTTGGATAGGCTTAACTGGAATAAGTGCTTTTACAGACTAAGTACTCAAGGTTTAGACGTGTTATTTGATGTGCAGGAAATAGGTATATTTCTTAACCTACCCTGAAAAAATGGCGGTTATATCTGCATAAGATTCGAAAATATATGGGTAATTGTTTCCGGTGCCAATATAATGAAAAGCTTCAAAATCAAATAAATGCATAACTTCGACTCGAATGGGATAAAAAACCATCATAAAATGTGTATACCATTGAGTTAAATAAATAGGAACAGAAAAATATGCGAGAGAAGAAATATTTTTACTTACATTAACAAAAGAGTGTACGAGGCTAAAATTTCAGATTAGCATTATATTAATAAGTGCATTTACGGAAAAAGTATTTCATATAACGCGTCGAAACTTATACTGATCCTCAATTGCATTACTCTTTGCCTTCTGTGAAAGTATTGAGGTAATATCCCAAAAAATTCCGAAAATATGTTGGTATTTGTTTCCGGTGACAATGTAATTAAAAGCTTCAAAATCAAAAAATTGAAAAAATCCGACTCGAATGGGATAAAAATCCATCAAAAACTGTGTATACCATTGAGTTTGATGCAAAGGAACAGAAAAATAATCGAGAGAAGAAATATTTTTACTTACATTAACAAAAGAGTGTACGAGGCTAAAATTTCAGATTAGCATTATGTTAATAAGTGCATTTACGGAGAAAGTATTCATATGACGCTTCGAAACTTGCACTGTTCCTCAACAGCATCACTCTACGCCTTCTGTGAAAGCATTGAGGTAATATCCATGAAAATTCCGAAAATATGTTGGTAATTGTTTCCGGTGACAATGTAATTAAAAGCTTCAAGATCAACTAAATGCAAAACTTCGACTCGAATGGTATAAAAAACCATCAAAAAATGTGTATACCATTGAGTTTAATAAATAGGAATAGTAAGATATGCGAGAGAAGAAATATTTTTACTTACATTAACAAAAGAGTGTACGAGGCTAAAATTTCAGATTAGCATTATGTTAATAAGTGCATTCACGGATAAAGTATTTCATATGACGCTTCGAAACTTGCACTGTTCCTCATGAGCATTACTCTACGCCTTCTGTGAAAACATGGAGGTAATATCCCTGAAAATTCCGAAAATATGTTGGTAATTGTTTCCGGTGACAATGTAATTAAAAGCTTTAAAATAAAAAAATTGCAAACATCCGACTCGAATGGGATAAAAAACCATCAACAAATATGTATACCATTGTGTTTGATGGAAAGGAACAGAAATTTCTGCGAGAGAAGAAATATAATTACTTACATTAACAAAAGAGTGTACGAGGCTAAAATTTCAGATTAGCATTATGTTAATAAGTGCATTTACGGAGAAAATATTTCATATGACGCTTCGAAGCTAGCACTGTTCCTCAACAGCATTACTCTACGCCTTCTGTGAAAACATGGAGGTAATATCCCCAATAATTATGAAAATATGTTGGTAACTGTTTCCGGTGACAATGTAATTAAAAGCTTGAAAATCAAAAAATTGAAAAACTCCGACACGAATGGGAAAAATAACCATCAAAAACTGTGTATACCATTGAGTTTGATGCAAAAGAACAGAAAAATAAGCGAGAGAAGAAATATTTTTACTTACATTAAGAAAAGAGTGTACGAGGCTAAAATTTCAGATTAGCATTATGTTAATAAGTGCATTTACGAAGAAAGAATTTCATAAGACGCTTCGAAACTTGCAATGTTCCTCAACAGCATTACTCTACGCCTTCTGTGAACACATGGAGGTAATATCCCCGATAATTATGAAAATATGTTCGTAATTGTTTCCGGTGACAATGTAATTAAAAGCTTCAAGATCAAATAAATGCAAAACTTCGACTCGAATGGTATAAAAAACCATCAAAAAATGTGTATACCATTGAGTTTAATAAATAGGAAAGGAAAGATATGCGAGAGAAGGAATATTTTTACTTACATTAACAAAAGAGTGTACGAGGCTAAAATTTAAGATTAGCATTATATTAATAAGTGCATTTACGGAAAAAGTATTTCATATGACGCTTGGAAGCTAGCACTGTTCCTCAACAGCATTTCTCTACGCCTTCTGTGAAAACATGGAGGTAATATCCCCAATAATTATGAAAATATGTTGGTAACTGTTTCCGGTGACAATGTAATTAAAAGCTTCAAAATCAAAAAATTGAAAAAATCCGACTCGAATGG
This sequence comes from Pyrrhosoma nymphula, assembly GCA_963573305.1. Classification (NCBI taxonomy): domain Eukaryota; kingdom Metazoa; phylum Arthropoda; class Insecta; order Odonata; family Coenagrionidae; genus Pyrrhosoma; species Pyrrhosoma nymphula. Next base: position 450,709 of record OY754334.1, read on the forward strand.
GATAAAAATCCATCAAAAACTGTGTATACCATTGCGTTTGATGCAAAGGAACAGAAAAATAATCGAGAGAAGAAATATTTTTACTTACATTAACAAAAGAGTGTACGAGGCTAAAATTTCAGATTAGCATTATGTTAATAAGTGCATTTACGGAGAAAGTATTTATATGACGCTTCGAAACTTGCACTGTTCCTCAACAGCATTACTCTACGCCTTCTATGAAAGCATGGAGGTAATATCCATGAAAATTCCGAAAATATGTTGGTAATTGTTTCCGGTGACAATGTAATTAAAAGCTTCAAGATCAAATAAATGCAAAACTTCGACTCGAATGGTATAAAAAACCATCAAAAAATGTGTATACCTATGAGTTTAATAAATAGGAATAGTAAGATATGCGAGAGAAGAAATATTTTTACTTACATTAACAAAAGAGTGTACGAGTCTAAAATTTCAGATTAGCATTATGATAATAAGTGCATTTACGGAGAAAGTATTTCATATGACGCTTCGAAACTTGCACTGTTTCTCAACAGCATTACTCTACGCCTTCTGTGAAATCATAGAGGTAATTACCCTAATATCTATGAAAATATGTTGGTAATTGTTACCGGTGACAATGTAATTAAAAGCTTCAAAATGAAAAAATTGCAAAAATCCGACTCGAATGGGATAAAAAACCTTCAAAAACTGTGTACACCATTGAGTTTGATGCAAAGGAACAGAAACTTCTGCGAGAGAAGAAATATTTTTACATACATTAACAAAAGAGTGTACGAGGCTAAAATTTCAGATTAGTATTATGTTAATAAGTGCATTTACGGAAAAGTATTTCATATAACGCGTCGGTACTTGCACTGAACCTCAAAAGCATTACTCTACGCCTTCTGTGGACACATGGAGGTAATATCCCCAATAATTATGAAAATATGTTGGTAATTGTTTCCGGTGACAATGTAATTAAAAGCTTCAAAATCAAAAAATTGCAAAAATCCGACTCGAATGGGATAGAAAACAATCAAAAACTGTGTACACCATTGAGTTTGATGCAAAGGAAAAGAAACTTCTGCGAGAGAAGAAATATTTTTACATACATTAACAAAAGAGTGTACGAGGCTAAAATTTCAGATTAGTATTATGTTAATAAGTGCATTTACGGAGAAAGTATTTCATATGTCGCTTCGAAACTTGCACAGTTCCTCAACAGCATTACTCTACGCCTTCTGTAAAAACATGGAGGTAATATCCTCATAAATTATGAAAATATGTTGGTAATTGTTTTTCTGGTGACAATGTAATTAAAAGCTTCAAAATCAAAAAATTGCAAAACTCCGACTCGAATGGGAAATAAAACCATCAAAAATTGTGTATACCATTGAGTGTTATGCATAGGAACAGAAAGATATGCGAGAGAAGAAATATTTTTACTTACATTAACAAAAGAGTGTACGAGGCTAAAATTTAAGATTAGCATTATATTAATAAGTGCATTTACGGAAAAAATATCTCATATAACGCGTCGATACTTACACTGAACCTCGAAAGCAAAACTCTACGCCTTATTTGAAAAAGTGGAGGTGATATCCGCATAACTGTCGAAGATATGGGTGTAAATGTCTACGGTGACTAAATTAGCAAACGGCTTCCAAATGAAAGAAATGGTATCCATGGATACTTGAGATTGAACGGAGGATGGCGAAGGGAACTAATTTTTTGGATAGGCATGGAGGTAATATCCGCATAACTATCGGTGATATAGGTGAAAATGCCTACGGTGACTAAATTAAAAAGGCTTTTAAATGAAAAAATGGCATCCATGGTTACTTGAGATTGAACAGAGGATGTCGAAGGGAACTTATTTTTTGGATAGGCATAACTGGAATAAGTGCTGTTACAGACTAAGTACTCAAGATTTAGTCGTGTAATTTGATGTGCAGGAACAAGGTATATTTCTTAACCTAATCTGAAAGAATGGTGGTTACATCTGCATAAGATTCGAAAATATATGGGTAAATGTTTCCGGTGACAATGTAATTAAAAGCTTCAAAATCAAAAAATTGCAAAAATCCGACTCCAATGGGATAAAAAACCATCAAAAACTGTGTATACCATTGAGTTTGATGCAAAGGAACAGAAAATTCTGCGAGAAAAGAAATATGTGTACTTACATTAACAAAATAGTCTACGAGGCTAAAATTTCAGATTAGCATTATGATAATAAGTGCATTTACGGAGAAAGTATTTCATATGACGCTTCGAAACTTGCACTGTTTCTCAACAGCATTACTCTACGCCTTCGGTGAAATCATAGAGGTAATATCCCCAATATCTATGAAAATATGTTGGTAATTGTTTCCGGTGACAATGTAATTAAAAGCTTCAAAATCAAAAAATTGCAAAAATCCGACTCGAATGGGATAAAAAACCTTCAAAAACTGTGTATACCATTGAGTTTGATGCAAAGGAAAAGAAAATTCTGCGAGAAAAGAAATATTTTTACTTACATTAACAAAAGAGTGTACGAGGAAAATATTTCAGATTAGAATTATGTTAATAAGTGCATTTACGGAAAAGTATTTCATATAACGCGTCGGTACTTGCACTGAACCTCAAAAGCATTACTCTACGCCTTCTGTGGACACATGGAGGTAATATCCCCAATAATTATGAAAATATGTTGGTAAATGTTTCCGGTGACAATGTAATTAAAAGCTTCAAAATCAAAAAATTGCAAAAATCCGACTCGAATGGGATAGAAAACAATCAAAAACTGTGTACACCATTGAGTTTGATGCAAAGGAACAGAAACTTCTGCGAGAGAAGAAATATTTTTACATACATTAACAAAAGAATGTACGAGGCTAAAATTTCAGATAGGTATTATGTTTATAAGTGCATTTACGGAGAAAGTATTTCATATGTCGCTTCGAAACTTGCACAGTTCCTCAACAGCATTACTCTACGCCTTCTGTAAAAACATGGAGGTAATATCCTCATAAATTATGAAAATATGTTGGTAATTGTTTTTCTGGTGACAATGTAATTAAAAGCTTCAAAATCAAAAAATTGCAAAACTCCGACTCGAATGGGAAAAAAAACCATCAAAAATTGTGTATACTATTGAGTGTTATGCATAGGAACAGAAAGATATGCGAGAGAAGATATATTTTTACTTACATTAACAAAAGAGTGTACGAGGCTAAAACTTAAGATTAGCATTATATTAATAAGTGCATTTACGGAAAAAATATCTCATATAACGCGTCGATACTTACACTGAACCTCGAAAGCAAAACTCTACGCCTTCTTTGAAAACATGGAGGTGATATCCGCATAACTGTCGAAGATATGGGTGTAAATGTCTACGGTGACTAAATTAGCAAAGGGCTTCCAAATGAAAGAAATGGTATCCATGGATACTTGAGATTGAACGGAGGATGGCGAAGGGAACTAATTTTTTGGATAGGCATGGAGGTAATATCCGCATAACTATCGGTGATATAGGTGAAAATGCCTACGGTGACTAAATTAAAAAGGCTTTTAAATGAAAAAATGGCATCCATGGTTACTTGAGATTGAACAGAGGATGTCGAAGGGAACTTATTTTTTGGATAGGCATAACTGGAATAAGTGCTGATACAGACTAAGTACTCAAGATTTAGTCGTGTAATTTGATGTGCAGGAACAAGGTATATTTCTTAACCTACCCTGAAAGAATGGCGGTTACATCTGCATAAGATTCGAAAATATGTGGGTAATTGTTTCCGGAGCCAATATATTGAAAAGCTTCAAAATCAAATAAATGCAAAACTTTGACTCGAATGGGATAAAAAACCAACAGAAAATTTGTATACCATTGAGTTTAATAAATAGGAACAGAAAGATATGCGAGAGAAGAAACATTTTTACTTACATTAACAAAAGAGTGTACGAGGCTAAAATTTCAGATTAGCAATATATTAATAAGTGCATTTACGGAAAAAGTATTTCATATAACGCGTCGAAACTTGCACTAATCCTCAACAGTATTACTCTACGCCTTCAGTAATAGCATGGAGGTAATATCCTCGAACATTCAAAAAAATATGTTGGTACTTGTTTACGGTGACAATGTAATTAAAAGCATCAAAATCAAAAAATTGCAAAACTCCGACTCGAATGGGAAAAAAAACCATCAAAAAATGTGTATACCATTGAGTTTGATGCATAGGAACAGAAAAATAAGCGAGAAAAGATATATTTTTACTTACATTACCAAAAGAGTGTAAGAGGCAAAAATTTCAGATTAGCATTATGTTAATAAGTGCATTTACGGGGAAAGTATCTCATATAACGCGTCGATACTTACAATGAACCTCAAAAGCATACTCTACGCCTTCTCTGAAAAAATTGAGGTGATATCCGCATAACTATCGAAGATATGGGTGTAAATGTCTACGGTGACAAAAATTAAAAAGGCTTTTAAATGAAAAAATGGCATCCATGGTTAGTTGAGATTGAACAGAGGATGTCGAAGGGAACTTATTTTTTGGATAGGCATAACTGGAATAAGTGCTGTTACAGACTAAGTACTGAAGGTTTAGTCGTGTAATTTGATGTGCAGGAACAAGGTATATTTCTTAACCTACCCTGAAAGAATGGCCGTTATATCTGCATAAGATTCGAAAATATATGGGTAAATGTTTCCGGGGCCATTATAATGAAAAGCTTCAAAAACAAATAAATGAAAAACTTTGACTCGAATGGGATAAAAAACCATCAGAAAATTTGTATACCATTGAGTTTAATAAATAGGAAAAGAAAAATATGCGAGAGAAGAAATATTTTTACTTACATTAACAAAAGAGTGTACGAGGCAAAAATTTCAGATTAGCATTATATCAATAAGTGCTTTTACGGAAAACGTATTTCATATAACGCGTCGAAAATTGCACTGATCCTCAACAGCCTTACTCTACGCCTTCTGTAAAAGCATGGAGGTAATATCTCCGAAAATTCTGAAAATATGTTGGTAATTGTTTCCGGTGACAATGTTATTAAAAGCTTCAAAATAAAAAAATTGCAAAAATCCGACTCGAATGGGATAAAAAACAATCAAAAACTGTGTATACCATTGAGTTTGATGCGTTGGAACAGAAAAAAAAGCGAGAGAATAAATATGTTTACTTACATTAACAAAAGAGTGTACGAGGCTAAAATTTCAGATTAGCATTATGATAATAAGTGCATTTACGGAGAAAGTATTTCATATGACGCTTCGAAACTTACACTGTTCCTTAACAGCATTACTCTACGCCTTCTGTAAACACATGGAGGTAATATCCCTAATATATATGAAAATATGTTGGTAATTGTTTCGGGTGACAATGTAATTAAAAGCTTCAAAATCAAAGAATAGAAAAACTCCAACTCAAATGGGAAAAAAAACTATCAAAAAATGTGAACACCATTGAGTATGATGCATAGGAACAGAAAAATAAGCGAGAAAAGAAATATTTTTACTTACATTAACAAAAGAGTGTACGAGGCTAAAATTTAGGAATAGCATTATATTAATAAGTGCATTTACGGAAAATGTATTTCATATAACGCTTCGAAACGTGCACTGATCCTCAACAGCATTACTCTACGCCTTCTGTAAAGGCATGGAGGTAATATCCCAGAAAACTCCGCAAAAATGTTGGTAATTGTTTCCGGTGACAATGTAATTATAAGCTTCAAATTCAAAAAATTGCAAAAATCCTACTCGAATGGGATAAAAAACCATCAAAAACTGTGTATACCATTGAGTTTGTTGCAATGGAACAGAAAATTCTGCGAGAGAAGAAATATTTTTACTTACATTAACAAAAGAGTGTACGAGGCTAAAATTTCAGATTAGCATTAAGTTAATAAGTGCATTTACGGAGAAAGTATTTCATATGACGATTCGAAACTTGTATTGTTCCTCAACAGCATTACTCTACGCCTTCTATGAAAACATGGAGGTAATATTCCACATAATTATGGAAATATGTTGGTAATTGTTTCCGTGACAATGTAATTAAAAGCTTCAAAATCAAAAAATTGCAAAACTCCAACTCGAATGGGAAAAAAACCATCAAAAAATGTGTATACCATTGAGTTTGATGCGTTGGAACAGAAAAAAAAGCGAGAAAAGAAATATTTTTTCTTACATTAACAAAAGAGTGTACGAGGCTAAAGTTTCAGATTAGCATTATGTTAATAAGTGCATTTTCGGAGAAAGTATTTCATATGACGCTTCGAAACTTGCACTGTTCCTTAAAAGCATTACTCTACGCCTGCTGTGAACACATGGAGGTAATATACCAAATAATTATGAAAATATGTTGGTAATTGTTTCCGGTGACAATTTAATTAAAAGCATCAAAATCAAAAAATTGCAAAACTCCGACCCGAATGGGAAAAAAAACCAATAAAAAAATGTGTATACCATTGACTTTGATGCAAAGGAACAGAAAATTCTGCGAGAAAAGAAATATGTTTACTTACATTAACAAAAGAGTGTACGAGGCTAAAATTTCAGATTAGCATTATGATAATAAGTGCATTTACGGAAAAAGTATTTCATATGACGCTTCGAAACTTGCACTGTTCCTCAAAAGCATTATTCTACGCCTTCAGTGAACACAAGGAGGTAATATCCCTAATATATATGAAAATATGTTGGTAATTGTTTCGGGTGACAATGTAATTAAAAGCTTCAAAATCAAAGAATAGAAAAACTCCGACTCAAATGGGAAAAAAAACCATCAAAAAATGTGAACACCATTGAGTATGATGCATAGGAACAGAAAAATAAGCGAGAAAAGAAATATTTTTACTTACATTAACAAAAAAGTGTACGAGGCTAAAATTTAAGAATAGCATTATATTAATAAGTGCATTTACGGAAAATGAATTTCATATAACGCGTCGAAACGTGCACTGATCCTCAACAGCATTACTCTACGCCTTCTGTGAAAGCATGGAGGTAATATCCCAGAAAATTACGCAAAAATGTTGGTATTTGTTTCCGGTGACAATGTAATTATAAGCTTCAAAATCAAAAAATTGCAAAAATCCTACTCGAATGGGATAAAAAACCATAAAAAACTGTGTATACAATTGAGTTTGTTGCAATGGAACAGAAAATTCTGCGAGAGAAGAAATATTTTTACTTACATTAACAAAAGAGTGTACGAGGCTAAAATTTCAGATTAGCATTAAGTTAATAAGTGCATTTACGGAGAAAGTATTTCATATGACGCTTCGAAACTTGCATTGTTCCTCAACAGTATTACTCTACGCCTTCTGTAAAAGCATGGAGGTAATATCTCAGAAAATTCTGAAAATATGTTGGTAATTGTTTCCGGTGACAATGTAATTAAAAGCTTCAAAATAAAAATTGCAAAAACCCGACTCGAATGGGATAAAAAACAATCAAAAAATGTGAACACCATTGCGTTTAATGCATAGGAACAGAAATAAGCGAGAAAAGATATATTTTTACTAACATTACCAAAATAGTGTAAGAGGCAAAAATTTCAGATTAGCATTATGTTAATAACTGCATTTACGGAGAAAGTATCTCATATAACGCGTCGATACTTACACTGAACCTCAAGAGCAATACTCTACGCCTTCACTGAAAACATGGAGGTGATATCCGCATAACTGTCGAAGATATGGGTGTAAATGTCTACGGTGACTAAATTAGCAAAGGGATTCCAAATGAAAGAAATGGTATCCATGGATACTTGAGATTGAACGGAGGATGGCGAAGGGAAATAATTTTTTGGATAGGCATGGAGGTAATATCCGCATAACTATCGAAGATATTGGTGTAAATGCCTACGGTGACTAAATAAAAAAGACTTTTAAATGAAAAAATGGCATCCATGCCTTGAGATTGAACAGAGGGTGTCGAAGGGAACTTATTTTTTGGATAGGCATAACTGGAATAAGTGCTGTTACAGACTAAGTACTCAAGATTTAGTCGTGTTATTTGATGTGCAGTAACAAGGTATATTTCTTAACCTACCCTGAAAGAATGGCCGTTATATCTGCATAAGATTCGAAAATATGTGGGAAAATGTTTCCGGTGCCAATATAATGAAAAGCTACAAAATCAAATAAATGAAAAACTTTGAATCGAATGGGATAAAAAACCATCAGAAAATTTGTATACCATTGAGTTTAATAAATAGAAACAGAAAAATATGCGAGAGAAGAAATATTTTTACTTACATTAACAAAAGAGTGTACGAGGCAAAATTTCAGATTAGCATTATGATAATAAGTGCATTTACGAAAAAAGTATTTCATATAACGCGTCGAAACTTGCTCTGATCTTCAACAGCATTACTCTACGCCTTCTGTAATAGCAGGGAGGTAATATTTCTGAACAGTCCGAAAATATGTGGGTAATTGTTTCCGGTGACAAAGGAATTAAAAGCTTCAAAATCAAAAAATTGCAAAAATCCGACTCCAATGGGATAAAAAACCATCAAAAACTGTGTTTACCATTGAGTTTGATGCAAAAGATCAGAAAATTCTGCGAGAGAAGAAATATTTTTGCTTACATTAACAAAAGAGTGTACGAGGCTAAAATTTCAGATTAGTATTATGTTAATAAGTGCATTTACGGATAAAGTATTTCATATGACGCTTCGAAACTTGCACAGTTCCTCAACGGCATTACTCTACGCCTTCTGTGAAAACATGGAGGTAAGATTCCACATAATTATGAAAATATGTTGGTAATTGTTTCCGTGACAATGTAATTAAAAGCTTCAAAATCAAAAAATTGCAAAACTCCAACTCGAATGGGAAAAAAACCATCAAAAAATGTGTATACCATTGAGTTTGATGCAAAGGAGCAGAAAATTCTGCGAGAGAAGAAATATTTTAACTTACATAACACAAAAGAGTATACGAGGCTAAAATTTCAGATTAGCATTATGTTAATAAGTGCATTTACGGAAGAAGTATTTCATAAAACGCGTCGATACTTGCACTGAACCTCAAAAGCAATACTCTACGCCTTTTCTGAAAAATTAAAGGTGATATCCGCATAACAGTCGAATATATTGGTATAAATGTCTACGGTGACTAAATTAGCAAAAGGCTTCCAAATGAAAGAAATGGTATCCATGGATACTTGAGATTGAACGGAGGATGGCGGAGGGAACTAATTTTTTGGATAGGCATGGAGGTTATATCCGCATAACTATAGAAGATATGGGTGTAAATGCCTACGATGACTAAATTAGAAAAAGGCTTTTAAATGAAAGAAATGGTATCCATGGTTACTTGAGATTGAACACAGGATGTCGAAGGGAACTTATTTTTTGGCTAGGCATAACTGGAATAAGTGCTGTTACAGACTAAGTACTCAAGATTTAGTCGTGTAATTTGATGTGCAGGAACAAGGTATATTTCTTAACCTACCCTGAAAGAATGGCGGTTATATCTGCATAAGATTCGAAAATATGTGGGTAATTGTTTCCGGTGCCAATATAATGAAAAGCTTCAAAATCAAATAAATGCAAAACTTCGACTCGAATGGGATAAAAAACCATAAGAAAATATATATACCATTGACATTAATAAATAGGAACAGAAAGATATAGGAGAGAAGAAATATTTTTACTTATATTAACATAAGAGTGTACGAGGCTAAAATTTAAGATTAGCATTATATTAATAAGTGCATTTACGGAAAAATAATTTCATATAACGCGTCGAAACTTGCAATGATCCTCAACAGCATTATTCTACAACTTCTGTGAAAGCATGGAGTTCATATCCCCGAAGATTCCGAAAAAATGTTGGTTAATTGTTTCCGGTGACAATGTAATTAAAAGCTTCAAAATCAAAAAATTGCAAAAATCCGACTCGAATGGGATAAAAAACCATCAAAAACTGTGTATACCATTGAGTTTGATGCTTAGAAACAGAAAACTAAACGAGAGAAGAAATATTTTTACTTACATTAAGAAAAGAGTGTACGAGGCAAAAATTTCAGATTAGCATTATGTTAATAAGTGCATTTACGGAGAAAGTATTTCATATAACGCGTCGATACTTGCACTGAACCTCGAAAGCAATACTCTTCGCCTTCACTGAAAAAACGGAGGTGATATTCGCATAACTGTCGAAAATATGGGTGTAAATGTCTACGGTGACTAAATTAGCAAAGGTCTTCAAAATGAAAGAAATGGTATCCATGGATACTTGAGACTGAACGGAGGATGGCGAAGGGAACTAATCTTTTGGATAGGCATGGAGGTAATATCCGCATAACTATCGAAGTTATGGGTGTAAATGCCTACGGTGACTAAATTAGAAAAAGGCTTTTAAATGAAAGAAATGGTATCCATGGTTACTTGAGATTGAGAAGAGGATGTCGAAGGGAACTTATTTTTTGGATAGGCATAACTGGAATAAGTGCTAATACAGACTAAGTACTGAAGAGTTAGTCGTGTAATTTGATGTGCAGGAACAAGGTATATTTCTTAACCTACCCTGAAAGTATGGCGGTTATATCTGCATAAGATTCGAAAATATGTGGGGAATTGTTTCCGGTGCTAATATAATGAAAAGCTTCAAAATCAAATAAATGCAAATCTTCGACTCGAATGGGATAAAAAACCATAAGAAAATATGCATACCATTGAGTTAATTAAATAGGAACAGAAAGATATGCGAGAGAAGAAATATTTTTACTTACATTAACCAAAGAGTGTACGAAGCTAAAATTTCAGATTAGCATTATGTTAATAAGTGCTTTTAGGGAGAAAGTATATCATATGACGCTTCGAAACTTGCACAGTTCCTCAACAGCATTACTCTACGCCTTCTGTGAAAACATGGAGGTAATATGCCCAGTATTTATGAAAATATGTTGGTAGATGTTTCCGGTAACAAAGTAATTAAAAGCTTCAAAATCAAAAAATTGCAAAACTCCGACTCCAATGGGAAAAAAACCATCAAAAACTGTGTATACCATTGAGTTTGATGCAAAGGAACAGAAAAATTAGCGAGAGAAGAAATATTTTTACTTATATTAACAAAAGAAAGTACGAGGCTAAAATTTCAGATTAGCATTATGTTAATAATTGCATTTACAGATAAAGTATTCATATGACGCTTCGAAACTTGCACTATTCCTCAACAGAATTACTCTACGCTTTCTGTGAAAGCATGGAGGTAATATCCCCGAAAATTCCGAAAATATGTTGGTAATTTTTTCCGGTGTCAATGTAATTAAAAGCTTCAAAATCAAAAAATTATTAAAATCCGACTCGAATAGGATAAAAAACCATCCAAAACTGTGTATACCATTGAGTTTGATGCAAAGGAACAGAAAGTTCTGCGAGAGAAGAAATATTTTTACTTACATTAACAAAAGAGAGAACGAGGCTAAAATTTCAGATTAGCATTATGTTAATAATTGCATTTACAGAGAAAGTATTCATATGACGCTTCGAAACTTGCACTATTCCTCAACAGAATTACTCTACGCCTTCAGTGAGAGCATGGAGGTATAATCCCCGAAAATTCCGAAAATATGTTGGTAATTGTTTCCGGTGACAATGTAATTAAAAGCTTCAAAATCAAAAAAATGCAAAAATCCGACTCGAATGGGATAAAAAACCATCAAAAACTGTGTATACCATTGAGTTTGATGCAAAGGAACAGAAAATTCTGCGAGAGAAGAAATATTTTTACTTACATTAACAAAAGAGTGTACGAGGATAAAATTTCAGATTAGCATTATGTTAATAAGTGCATTTACGGAGATAGTATTTCATATGACGCTTCGAAACTTGCACTGTTCCTCAACAGCATTAGTCTACGCCTTCTGTGAAAACATGGAGGTAATATCCCCAATAATTATGAAAATATGTTGGTAATTGTTTCCGGTGACAATGTAATTAAAAGCTTCAAAATGAAAAAATTGCAAAAATCCGACTCGAATGGGATAAAAAACCATCAAAAACTGTGTATACCATTGAGTTTGATGCAAAGGAACAGAAAATTCTTTGAGAAAAGAAATATTTTTACTTACATTAACAAAAGAGTGTACGAGGCAAAAATTTAAGATTAGCATTATGTTAATAAGTGCATTTACGAAGAAAGTATTTCATATAACGCGTCGATACTTGCACTGAACATCAAAAGCAATACTCTACGCCTTCTCTGAAAACATGGAGGTGATATCCGCATAACTATCGAAGATTTGGGGTAAAAGTCATCGGTGACTTAATTAGCAAAGGGCTTCGAAATGAAAGAATTGGTATCCATGGAGATTGAACGGAGGATGGCGAAGAGAACTCATTTTTTGGATAGGCATGGAGGTAATATCCGCATAACTATCGAAGATATGGGTGTAAATACCTACGGTGACATTATTAAAAAGGCTTTTAAATGACAGAAATTGTATCCATGGTTACTTGAGATTAAACAGAGGATGGCGAAGGGAACTTATTTTTTGGATAGGCATAACTGGAATAAGTGCTGTTACAGACAAAGTACTCAAGGTTTAGTCGTGTAATTTGATGTGCAGGAATAAGGTCAATAAGGAATAAAAATATCCAATGGGATAAAAAACCAACAAAAACTGTGTATACCATTGAGTTTGATGCAAAGGAACAGAAAATTCTGCGAGAAAAGAAATATGTTTACTTACATTAACAAAAGAGAGTACGAGGCAAAAATCTCAGATTAGCATTATGTTAATAAGTGCATTTACGGATAAAGTATATCATATAACGCGTCGATACATGCAATGAACGTCATAAGCAATACTCTACGCCTTCTCTGAAAACATGAAGGTGATATCCGCATAACTGTCGATGATATGGGTGTAAATGTCTACAGTGACAAAATTAGCAAAGTTCTTCCAAATGAAAGAAATGGTATCCATGTATACTTGAGATTGAACGGAGGATGGCGAAGGGAACTAATTTTTTGGATAGGCATGGAGGTAATATCGGCATAACTATCAAAGATATGGGTGTAAATGCCTACGGTGACTAAATTTAAAAATGCTTTTAAATGAAAGAAATGGTATCCATGGTTACTTGAGATTGAACAGAGGATGTCGAAGGGAACTTATTTTTTGGATAGGCATAACTGGAATAAGTTCTGTTACAGACTAAATACCCAAGGTTTAGTCGTGTAATTTGATGTGCAGGAATAAGGTATATTTCTTAACCTACCCTGAAAGAATAGCGGTTATATCTGCATAAGATTCGAAAATATGTGGGTAAATGTTTTTGGAGCCTATATAATGAAAAGCTTCGAAATCAAATAAATGCAAATATTTGACTCGAATGGGATAAAAAACCATCAGAAAATTTGTATACCATTGAGATTAAAAATAGGAACAGAAAAATATGCGAGAGAAAAAATATTTTTACTAACATTACCAAAAAAGTGTACGAGGCTAAAATTTCAGATTAGCATTATATTAATAAGTGCATTTACGAAAACATTATTTCATATGACGCTTCGAAACTTGCACTGTTCCTCAACAGCATTAGTCTACGCCTTCTGTGAAAACATGGAGGTAATATCCCCAATAATTATGAAAATATGTTGGTAATTGTTTCCGGTGACAATGTAATTAAAAGCTTCAAAATGAAAAAATTGCAAAAATCCGACTCGAATGGGATAAAAAACCATCAAAAACTGTGTATACCATTGAGTTTGATGCAAAGGAACAGAAAATTCTGTGAGAAAATATATATTTTAACTTACATTAACAAAAGAGTGTACGAGGAAAAGATTTAAGATTAGCATTATGTTAATAAGTGCATTTACGAAGAAAGTATTTCATATAACGCGTCGATCCTTGCACTGAACATCAAAAGCAATACTCTACGCCTTCTCTGAAAACATGGAGGTGATATCCGCATAACTATCGAAGATTTGGGGTAAAATCATCGGTGACTTAATTAGCAAAGGGCTTCGAAATGAAAGAATTGGTTTCCATGGAGATTGAACGGAGGATGGCGAAGAAAACTCATTTTTTGGATAGGCATGGAGGTAATATCCGCATAACTATCGAAGATATGGGTGTAAATACCTACGGTGACTTTATTAAAAAGGCTTTTAAATGAAAGAAATTGTATCCATGGTTACTTGAGATTAAACAGAGGATGGCGAAGGGAACTTATTTTTTGGATAGGCATAACTGGAATAAGTGCTGTTACAGACAAAGTACTCAAGGTTTAGTCGTGTAATTTGATGTGCAGGAATAAGGTCAATAAGGAATAAAAATATCCAATGGGATAAAAAACCAACAAAAACTGTGTATACCATTGAGTTTGATGCAAAGGAACAGAAAATTCTGCGAGAAAAGAAATATGTTTACTTACATTAACAAAAGAGAGTACGAGGCAAAAATCTCAGATTAGCATTATGTTAATAAGTGCATTTACGGAGAAAGTATTTCGTATAACGCGTCGATATTTGCACTGAACCTCAAAAGCAATACGCTACGCCTTCCTTGAAAACATGGAGGTGATATCCTCATAACTATTGAAGAAATGGGTGTAAATGTCTACGGTGACAAAATTAGCAAAGGGCTTCCAAATGAAAGAAATGGTATCCATGGATACTTGAGATTGAACGGAGGATGGAGAAGGGAAATAATTTTTTGGATAGGCATGGAGGTAATATCCGCATAACTATCGAAGATATTGGTGTAAATGCCTACGGTGACTAAATAAAAAAGACTTTTAAATGAAAAAATGGCATCCATGCCTTGAGATTGAACAGAGGGTGTCGAAGGGAACTTATTTTTTGGATAGGCATAACTGGAATAAGTGCTGTTACAGACTAAGTACTCAAGATTTAGTCGTGTTATTTGATGTGCAGTAACAAGGTATATTTCTTAACCTACCCTGAAAGAATGGCCGTTATATCTGCATAAGATTCGAAAATATGTGGGAAAATGTTTCCGGTGCCAATATAATGAAAAGCTACAAAATCAAATAAATGAAAAACTTTGAATCGAATGGGATAAAAAACCATCAGAAAATTTGTATACCATTGAGTTTAATAAATAGAAACAGAAAAATATGCGAGAGAAGAAATATTTTTACTTACATTAACAAAAGAGTGTACGAGGCAAAATTTCAGATTAGCATTATGATAATAAGTGCATTTACGAAAAAAGTATTTCATATAACGCGTCGAAACTTGCTCTGATCTTCAACAGCATTACTCTACGCCTTCTGTAATAGCAGGGAGGTAATATTTCTGAACAGTCCGAAAATATGTGGGTAATTGTTTCCGGTGACAAAGGAATTAAAAGCTTCAAAATCAAAAAATTGCAAAAATCCGACTCCAATGGGATAAAAAACCATCAAAAACTGTGTTTACCATTGAGTTTGATGCAAAAGATCAGAAAATTCTGCGAGAGAAGAAATATTTTTGCTTACATTAACAAAAGAGTGTACGAGGCTAAAATTTCAGATTAGTATTATGTTAATAAGTGCATTTACGGATAAAGTATTTCATATGACGCTTCGAAACTTGCACAGTTCCTCAACGGCATTACTCTACGCCTTCTGTGAAAACATGGAGGTAAGATTCCACATAATTATGAAAATATGTTGGTAATTGTTTCCGTGACAATGTAATTAAAAGCTTCAAAATCAAAAATTGCAAAACTCCAACTCGAATGGGAAAAAACCATCAAAAAATGTGTATACCATTGAGTTTGATGCAAAGGAGCAGAAAATTCTGCGAGAGAAGAAATATTTTAACTTACATAACACAAAAGAGTATACGAGGCTAAAATTTCAGATTAGCATTATGTTAATAAGTGCATTTACGGAAGAAGTATTTCATAAAACGCGTCGATACTTGCACTGAACCTCAAAAGCAATACTCTACGCCTTTTCTGAAAAATTAAAGGTGATATCCGCACATAACAGTCGAATATATTGGTATAAATGTCTACGGTGACTAAATTAGCAAAAGGCTTCCAAATGAAAGAAATGGTATCCATGGATACTTGAGATTGAACGGAGGATGGCGGAGGGAACTAATTTTTTGGATAGGCATGGAGGTTATATCCGCATAACTATAGAAGATATGGGTGTAAATGCCTACGATGACTAAATTAGAAAAAGGCTTTTAAATGAAAGAAATGGTATCCATGGTTACTTGAGATTGAACACAGGATGTCGAAGGGAACTTATTTTTTGGCTAGGCATAACTGGAATAAGTGCTGTTACAGACTAAGTACTCAAGATTTAGTCGTGTAATTTGATGTGCAGGAACAAGGTATATTTCTTAACCTACCCTGAAAGAATGGCGGTTATATCTGCATAAGATTCGAAAATATGTGGGTAATTGTTTCCGGTGCCAATATAATGAAAAGCTTCAAAATCAAATAAATGCAAAACTTCGACTCGAATGGGATAAAAAACCATAAGAAAATATATATACCATTGACATTAATAAATAGGAACAGAAAGATATAGGAGAGAAGAAATATTTTTACTTATATTAACATAAGAGTGTACGAGGCTAAAATTTAAGATTAGCATTATATTAATAAGTGCATTTACGGAAAAATAATTTCATATAACGCGTCGAAACTTGCAATGATCCTCAACAGCATTATTCTACAACTTCTGTGAAAGCATGGAGTTCATATCCCCGAAGATTCCGAAAAAATGTTGGTTAATTGTTTCCGGTGACAATGTAATTAAAAGCTTCAAAATCAAAAAATTGCAAAAATCCGACTCGAATGGGATAAAAAACCATCAAAAACTGTGTATACCATTGAGTTTGATGCTTAGAAACAGAAAACTAAACGAGAGAAGAAATATTTTTACTTACATTAAGAAAAGAGTGTACGAGGCAAAAATTTCAGATTAGCATTATGTTAATAAGTGCATTTACGGAGAAAGTATTTCATATAACGCGTCGATACTTGCACTGAACCTCGAAAGCAATACTCTTCGCCTTCACTGAAAAAACGGAGGTGATATTCGCATAACTGTCGAAAATATGGGTGTAAATGTCTACGGTGACTAAATTAGCAAAGGTCTTCAAAATGAAAGAAATGGTATCCATGGATACTTGAGACTGAACGGAGGATGGCGAAGGGAACTAATCTTTTGGATAGGCATGGAGGTAATATCCGCATAACTATCGAAGTTATGGGTGTAAATGCCTACGGTGACTAAATTAGAAAAAGGCTTTTAAATGAAAGAAATGGTATCCATGGTTACTTGAGATTGAGAAGAGGATGTCGAAGGGAACTTATTTTTTGGATAGGCATAACTGGAATAAGTGCTAATACAGACTAAGTACTGAAGAGTTAGTCGTGTAATTTGATGTGCAGGAACAAGGTATATTTCTTAACCTACCCTGAAAGTATGGCGGTTATATCTGCATAAGATTCGAAAATATGTGGGGAATTGTTTCCGGTGCTAATATAATGAAAAGCTTCAAAATCAAATAAATGCAAATCTTCGACTCGAATGGGATAAAAAACCATAAGAAAATATGCATACCATTGAGTTAATTAAATAGGAACAGAAAGATATGCGAGAGAAGAAATATTTTTACTTACATTAACCAAAGAGTGTACGAAGCTAAAATTTCAGATTAGCATTATGTTAATAAGTGCTTTTAGGGAGAAAGTATATCATATGACGCTTCGAAACTTGCACAGTTCCTCAACAGCATTACTCTACGCCTTCTGTGAAAACATGGAGGTAATATGCCCAGTATTTATGAAAATATGTTGGTAGATGTTTCCGGTAACAAAGTAATTAAAAGCTTCAAAATCAAAAAATTGCAAAACTCCGACTCCAATGGGAAAAAAACCATCAAAAACTGTGTATACCATTGAGTTTGATGCAAAGGAACAGAAAAATTAGCGAGAGAAGAAATATTTTTACTTATATTAACAAAAGAAAGTACGAGGCTAAAATTTCAGATTAGCATTATGTTAATAATTGCATTTACAGATAAAGTATTCATATGACGCTTCGAAACTTGCACTATTCCTCAACAGAATTACTCTACGCTTTCTGTGAAAGCATGGAGGTAATATCCCCGAAAATTCCGAAAATATGTTGGTAATTTTTTCCGGTGTCAATGTAATTAAAAGCTTCAAAATCAAAAAATTATTAAAATCCGACTCGAATAGGATAAAAAACCATCCAAAACTGTGTATACCATTGAGTTTGATGCAAAGGAACAGAAAGTTCTGCGAGAGAAGAAATATTTTTACTTACATTAACAAAAGAGAGAACGAGGCTAAAATTTCAGATTAGCATTATGTTAATAATTGCATTTACAGAGAAAGTATTCATATGACGCTTCGAAACTTGCACTATTCCTCAACAGAATTACTCTACGCCTTCAGTGAGAGCATGGAGGTATAATCCCCGAAAATTCCGAAAATATGTTGGTAATTGTTTCCGGTGACAATGTAATTAAAAGCTTCAAAATCAAAAAAATGCAAAAATCCGACTCGAATGGGATAAAAAACCATCAAAAACTGTGTATACCATTGAGTTTGATGCAAAGGAACAGAAAATTCTGCGAGAGAAGAAATATTTTTACTTACATTAACAAAAGAGTGTACGAGGATAAAATTTCAGATTAGCATTATGTTAATAAGTGCATTTACGGAGATAGTATTTCATATGACGCTTCGAAACTTGCACTGTTCCTCAACAGCATTAGTCTACGCCTTCTGTGAAAACATGGAGGTAATATCCCCAATAATTATGAAAATATGTTGGTAATTGTTTCCGGTGACAATGTAATTAAAAGCTTCAAAATGAAAAAATTGCAAAAATCCGACTCGAATGGGATAAAAAACCATCAAAAACTGTGTATACCATTGAGTTTGATGCAAAGGAACAGAAAATTCTTTGAGAAAAGAAATATTTTTACTTACATTAACAAAAGAGTGTACGAGGCAAAAATTTAAGATTAGCATTATGTTAATAAGTGCATTTACGAAGAAAGTATTTCATATAACGCGTCGATACTTGCACTGAACATCAAAAGCAATACTCTACGCCTTCTCTGAAAACATGGAGGTGATATCCGCATAACTATCGAAGATTTGGGGTAAAAGTCATCGGTGACTTAATTAGCAAAGGGCTTCGAAATGAAAGAATTGGTATCCATGGAGATTGAACGGAGGATGGCGAAGAGAACTCATTTTTTGGATAGGCATGGAGGTAATATCCGCATAACTATCGAAGATATGGGTGTAAATACCTACGGTGACATTATTAAAAAGGCTTTTAAATGACAGAAATTGTATCCATGGTTACTTGAGATTAAACAGAGGATGGCGAAGGGAACTTATTTTTTGGATAGGCATAACTGGAATAAGTGCTGTTACAGACAAAGTACTCAAGGTTTAGTCGTGTAATTTGATGTGCAGGAATAAGGTCAATAAGGAATAAAAATATCCAATGGGATAAAAAACCAACAAAAACTGTGTATACCATTGAGTTTGATGCAAAGGAACAGAAAATTCTGCGAGAAAAGAAATATGTTTACTTACATTAACAAAAGAGAGTACGAGGCAAAAATCTCAGATTAGCATTATGTTAATAAGTGCATTTACGGATAAAGTATATCATATAACGCGTCGATACATGCAATGAACGTCATAAGCAATACTCTACGCCTTCTCTGAAAACATGAAGGTGATATCCGCATAACTGTCGATGATATGGGTGTAAATGTCTACAGTGACAAAATTAGCAAAGTTCTTCCAAATGAAAGAAATGGTATCCATGTATACTTGAGATTGAACGGAGGATGGCGAAGGGAACTAATTTTTTGGATAGGCATGGAGGTAATATCGGCATAACTATCAAAGATATGGGTGTAAATGCCTACGGTGACTAAATTTAAAAATGCTTTTAAATGAAAGAAATGGTATCCATGGTTACTTGAGATTGAACAGAGGATGTCGAAGGGAACTTATTTTTTGGATAGGCATAACTGGAATAAGTTCTGTTACAGACTAAATACCCAAGGTTTAGTCGTGTAATTTGATGTGCAGGAATAAGGTATATTTCTTAACCTACCCTGAAAGAATAGCGGTTATATCTGCATAAGATTCGAAAATATGTGGGTAAATGTTTTTGGAGCCTATATAATGAAAAGCTTCGAAATCAAATAAATGCAAATATTTGACTCGAATGGGATAAAAAACCATCAGAAAATTTGTATACCATTGAGATTAAAAATAGGAACAGAAAAATATGCGAGAGAAAAAATATTTTTACTAACATTACCAAAAAAGTGTACGAGGCTAAAATTTCAGATTAGCATTATATTAATAAGTGCATTTACGAAAACATTATTTCATATGACGCTTCGAAACTTGCACTGTTCCTCAACAGCATTAGTCTACGCCTTCTGTGAAAACATGGAGGTAATATCCCCAATAATTATGAAAATATGTTGGTAATTGTTTCCGGTGACAATGTAATTAAAAGCTTCAAAATGAAAAAATTGCAAAAATCCGACTCGAATGGGATAAAAAACCATCAAAAACTGTGTATACCATTGAGTTTGATGCAAAGGAACAGAAAATTCTGTGAGAAAATATATATTTTAACTTACATTAACAAAAGAGTGTACGAGGAAAAGATTTAAGATTAGCATTATGTTAATAAGTGCATTTACGAAGAAAGTATTTCATATAACGCGTCGATCCTTGCACTGAACATCAAAAGCAATACTCTACGCCTTCTCTGAAAACATGGAGGTGATATCCGCATAACTATCGAAGATTTGGGGTAAAATCATCGGTGACTTAATTAGCAAAGGGCTTCGAAATGAAAGAATTGGTTTCCATGGAGATTGAACGGAGGATGGCGAAGAAAACTCATTTTTTGGATAGGCATGGAGGTAATATCCGCATAACTATCGAAGATATGGGTGTAAATACCTACGGTGACTTTATTAAAAAGGCTTTTAAATGAAAGAAATTGTATCCATGGTTACTTGAGATTAAACAGAGGATGGCGAAGGGAACTTATTTTTTGGATAGGCATAACTGGAATAAGTGCTGTTACAGACAAAGTACTCAAGGTTTAGTCGTGTAATTTGATGTGCAGGAATAAGGTCAATAAGGAATAAAAATATCCAATGGGATAAAAAACCAACAAAAACTGTGTATACCATTGAGTTTGATGCAAAGGAACAGAAAATTCTGCGAGAAAAGAAATATGTTTACTTACATTAACAAAAGAGAGTACGAGGCAAAAATCTCAGATTAGCATTATGTTAATAAGTGCATTTACGGAGAAAGTATTTCGTATAACGCGTCGATATTTGCACTGAACCTCAAAAGCAATACGCTACGCCTTCCTTGAAAACATGGAGGTGATATCCTCATAACTATTGAAGAAATGGGTGTAAATGTCTACGGTGACAAAATTAGCAAAGGGCTTCCAAATGAAAGAAATGGTATCCATGGATACTTGAGATTGAACGGAGGATGGAGAAGGGAACAAATTTTTTGGATAGGCATGGAGGTAATATCCGCATAACTATCGAAGATATGGGTGTAAATGCCTACGGTGACTAAATTAGAAAAAGGCTTTTAAATGAAAGAAATGGTATCCAGGGTTACTTGAGATTGAACAGAGGATGGCGAAGGGAACTTATTTTTTGGATAGGCATAACTGGAATAAGTGCTGTTACAGACTAAGTACTCAAGGTTTAGTCGTGTAAATTGATGTGCAGGAACAAGGTATGTTTCTTAACCTACCCTGAAAGAATGGCGGTTATATCTACATAAGATTCGAAAATTAATGGGTAATTGTTTCCGGTGCCAATATAATGAAAAGCTTCATAATCAAATAAATGCAAAACTTCGACTCGAATGGGATAAAAAACCATCACAAAATGTGTATACCATTGAGTTTAATAAATTAGAACAGAAAAATATGCGAGAGAAGAAATATTTTTACTCACATTAACAAAAGAGTGTACGAGGCTAAAATTTCAGATTAGCATTATATTAATAAGTGCATTTAAAAAAAAATTATTTCATATAACGCGTCGAAACTAGCACTGATCCTCAACAGCATTACTCTACGCCTTTCTTGAAAGCATGGAGGAAATATCCCCGATATTTCCGAAAATATGTTGGTAATTTTTTCCGGTGTCAATGTAATTAAAAGCTTCAAAATCAAAAAATTGCAAAAATCCGACTGGAATGGGAAAAAAAACCATCCAAAACTGTGTATACCATTGAGTTTGATGCAAATAAAAACAGAAAATTTTGCGAGAAATTGCCAAAATCCGACTCGAATTGGATAAAAAACCATCAACAACTGTGTATACACTTGAGTTTGATGCAAAGGAACAGAAAAATTAGCTAGAGAAGAAATATTTTTACTTACATTAACGAATGTACGAGACTAAATTTCAGATTAGCGTTATGTTAATAAGTGCATTTACGGAGAAAGTATTTCATTGGACACTTCGAAACTTGCACTGTTCCTCAAAAGCATTACTCTACTCATTCTATGAAAACATGGAGGTAATATCTCCAATATTAATGAAAATATGTTGGTAATTGTTTCCGGTGACAATGTAATTAAAACCTTCAAAATCAAAAAATTGCAAAACTTCGACTCGAATGGAAACAAAAACTATCCATAAATGTGTATACCATTGAGTTTGATGCATAGGAACTGAAAAATAAGCGAGAGAAGAAATATTTTTACGTACATTAACAAAAGAGTGTACGAGGCAAAAATCTCAGATTAGCATTATGTTAATAAGTGCATTTACGGAGAAAGTATTTCATATAACGCGTCGATACTTGCACTGAACTCGAAAAGCAATACTTTACGCCTTCTTTGAAAACATGGAGGTGATATCCTCATAACTATTGAAGATATGGGTGTAAATGTCTACGGTGACTAAATTAGCAAAAGGCTTCCAAATGAAAGAAATGGTATACATGGATACTTGAGATTGAACGGAGGATGGCGAAGGGAACTAATTTTTTGGATAGGCATAACTGGAATAAGTGCTGTTACAGACTCAAGGTTTTGTCGTGTAATTTGATGTGCAGGAACAAGGTATATTTTTTAACCTACCCTGAAAGAATGGCGGTTATATCTGCATAAGATTCGAAAATTAATGTGTAATTGTTTCCGGTGCCAATATAATGAAAAGCTTCAAAATAAAAAAATTGCAAAATTCCGCCTCGAATGGGATAAAAAACCATCCAAAACTGTGTATACCATTGAGTTTGATGAAAAGGAACAGAAAATTCTGCGAGAGAAGAAATATTTTTACTTACATTAACAAAAGAGTGTACGAGGCTAAAATTTCAGATCAGCATTATGTTAATAAGTGCATTTACGGAGAAAGTATTTCATATGACGCTTCGAAACTGGCACTGTTCCTCAACAGCATTACTCTACGCTTTCTCTGAAATCATGGAGGTAATATCCCCAATAATTATGAAAATATGTTGGTAATTGTTTCCGGTGACAATGTAATTAAAATCTTCAAAATGAAAAAATTGCAAAAATCCGACTCGAATGGGATAAAAAACCATCAAAAACTGTGTATACCATTGAGTTTGATGCAAAGGAACAGAAAATTCTGCGAGAAAAGAAATATTTTTACTTACATTAACAAAAGAGTGTACGAGGCTAAAATTTCAGATTAGAATTATGTTAATAAGTGCATTTACGGAGAAAGTATTTCATATGACGCTTCGAAACTTGCACTGTTCCTCAACAGCACTACTATACGCCTTCCGTGAAAACATGGAGGTAATATCCCCAATAATTATGAAAATAATTTTGGTAATTTTTTCCGGTGACAATGTAACTAAAAGCTTCGAAATCAAAAAATTGCAAAACTCCGACTCGAATGGAAAAAAAACTATCAAAAAATGTGTATACCATTGGGTTTGATGCATAGGAACAGAAAAATAAGCGAGAGAAGAAATATTTTTACGTACATTAACAAAAGAGTGTACGAGGCAAAAATCTCAGATTAGCATTATGTTAATAAGTGCATTTACTGAGAAAGTATTTCGTATAACGCGTCTTTACTTGCACTGAACCTCAAAAGCAATACTCTACGCCTTCTCTGAAAACATGGAGGTGATATCCGCATAACTGTCGAAGATTTGGGTGTAAAAGTCTACGGTGACTAAATTAGCAAAGGGCTTCGAAATGAAAGAAATGGTATCCATGGATACTTGAGATTGAACGGAGGATGGCGAAGGGAACAAATTTTTTGGATAGGCATGGAGGTAATATCCGCATAACTATCGAAGATATGGGTGTAAATGCCTACGGTGACTAAATTAGAAAAAGGCTTTTAAATAAAAGAAATGGTATCCAGGGTTACTTGAGATTGAACAGAGGATGGCGAAGGGAACTTATTTTTTGGATAGGCATAACTGGAATAAGTTCTGTTACAGACTAAGTACTCAAGGTTTAGTCGTGTAAATTGATGTGCAGGAACAAGGTATATTTCTTAACCTACCCTGAAAGAATGGCGGTTATATCTACATAGGATTCGAAAATTAATGGGTAATTGTTTCCGGTGCCAATATAATGAAAAGATTGATAATCAAATAAATGCAAAACTTCGACTCGAATGGGATAAAAAACCATCACAAAATGTGTATACCATTGAGTTTAATAAATTGGAACAGAAAAATATGCGAGAGAAGAAATATTTTTACTTACATTAACAAAAGAGTGTACGAGGCTAAAATTTCAGATTAGCATTATATTAATAAGTGCATTTACGAAAACATTATTTCATATAACGCGTCGAAACTTACACTGATCCTCAACAGCATTACTGTACGCCTTCTGTGAAAGCATGGAGGAAATATCCCCGATAATTCCGAAAATATTTTGGTAATTTTTTCCGGTGTCAATGTAATTAAAAGCTTCAAAATGAAAAAATTGCAAAAATCCGACTCGAATGGGATAAAAAACCATCAAAAACTGTGTATATCATTGAGTTTGATGCAAAGGAACAGAAAATTCTGCGAGAAAAGAAATATTTTTACTTACATTAACAAAAGAGTGTACGAGGTTAACATTTCAGACTAGCATTATGTTAATAAGTGCATTTACGGAGAAAGTATTTCATATGACGCTTCGAAACATGCACTGTTCCTCAACAGCATTAATCTACGCCTTCTGTGAAAGCATGGAGGTAATATCCTCGAAAATTCCGAAAATATGTTGGTAATTGTAGCCGGTGACAATGTAAATAAAAGCTTCAAAATCAGAAAATTGCAAAAATCCGACTCGAATGAGAAACAAAACCATCAAAAAATGTGTATACCATTGAGTTTGATGCAAAGGAACAGAAATATAAGCGAGAGAAGAAATATTTTTACTTACATTAACAAAAGAGTGTACGAGGCAAAAATTTCAGATTAGCATTATGTTAATAAGTGCATTTACGGAGAAAGTATTTCATATAACGCGTCGATACTTGCACTGAACATCAAAAGCAATACTCTACGCCTTCTCTAAAAACATGGAGGTGATATCCGCATAACTGTCGAAGATTTGGGTGTAAAAGTCTACGGTGACTAAATTAGCAAAGGGCTTCGAAATGAAAGAATTGGTATCCATGGAGATTGAACGGAGGATGGCGAAGGGCACTAATTTTTTGGATAGGCATGGAGGTATAATCCGCATAACTATCGAAGATATGGGTGTAAATACCTACGGTGACTAAATTAAAAAGGCTTTTAAATGAAAGAAATTGTATCCAGGGTTACTTGAAATTGAACAGAGGATGGCGAAGGGAACTTATTTTTTGGATAGGCATAACTGGAATAAGTGCTGTTACAGACTATATACTCAAGGTTTAGTCGTGTAATTTGATGTGCAGGAATAAGGTATATTTCTTAACCTACCCTGAAAGAATGGCAGTTATATTTGCATAAGATTCGAAAATATGTGGGAAATTGTTTTTGGAGCCAATATAATAAAAAGGTTCAAAATCAAATAAATGCAAAACTTTGACTCGAATGTGATAAAAAACCATCAAAAACTGTGTATACAATTGAGTTTAATAAATAGGAACAGAAAAATATGCGAGAGAAGAAATATTTTTACTCACATTAACAAAAGAGTGTACGAGGCTAAAATTTCTGATTAGCATTATATTAATAAGTGCATTTACGAAATAATTATTTCATATAACGCGTCGAAACTTGCACTGATCCTCAACAGCATTACTCTACGCCTTCTGTGAAATCATGGAGGTAATATCCCCGAAAATTCAGAAAATATGTTGGTAATTGTTTCCGGTGACAATGTAATTAAAAGCTTCAAAATCAAAACATTGCAAAATCCGACTCGAATGGGATAAAAAACCATCAAAAACTGTGTATACCATTGAGATTGATGCAAAGGAACAGAAAAATAAGCGAGAAAAGAAATATTTTTACTTACATTAACAAAAGACTGTACGAGGCTAAAATTTCAGATTAGCATTATGTTAATAAGTGCATTTACGGAGAAAGTATTTCATATGTCGCTTTGACACTTGCACTGTTCCTCAACAGCATTATTCTACGCCTTCTGTGGAAACAAAGAGGTAATTTCCCCAATAATTATGAAAATAAGTTGGTAATTGTTTCCGATGACAATTTAATTAAAAGCTTAAAAATCATAAAATTGCAAACCTCCGACTCGAATGGGAAAGAAAACAATCAAAAAACGTGTATACCATTGAGGTTGATGCATTGGAAGAGAAAAATAAGCGAGAGAAGAAAAATGTTTACTTACATTAACAAAAGAGTGTACGAGGCAAAAATTTCTGATTAGCATTATGTTAATTAGTGCATTTACGGAGAAAGTATTTCATAATACGCGTCAATACTTGCTCTGAACCTCAAAAGCAATACTCTACGCTTTCTCTGAAAAAATGGAGGTGATATCCGCATAACTGTCGAAGATATGGGTGTAAATGTCTACGGTGACTAAATTAGCAAAGGGCTTCCAAATGAAAGAAATGGTATCCATGGATACTTGAGATTGAACGGAGGTTGGCGAAGGGAACTAATTTTTTGGATAGGCATGGAGGTAATATCCGCATTACTATTGAAGATATGGGTGTAAATGCCTGCGGTGACTAAATTAGAAAAAGGCTTTTAAATGAAAGAAATTGTATCCATGGTTACTTGAAATTGAACAGAGGATGGCGAATGGAACTTATTTTTTGGATAGGCATAACTGGAATAAAAGGTGTTACAGACTAAGTACTCAAGGTTTAGTCGTGTAATTTGATGTGCAGGAATAAATTATATTTCTTAACCTACCCTGAAAGAATGGCGGTTATATCTGCATAAGATTCGAAAATATGTGGGTAATTTTTTTTGGAGCCAATATAATGAAAAGCTTCAAAATCAAATAAATGCAAAACATTGACTCGAATGGGATAAAAATCCATCAGAAAATGTGTATACCATTGAGTTTAATAAATAGGAACAGAAAAATATGCGAGAGAAGAAATATTTTTACTTACATTAACAAAAGAGTGTACGAGGCTAAAATTTCAGATTTGCATTATATTAATAGGTGCATTTACGAAAACATTATTTTTTATATAACGAGTCGAAACTTATACTGATCCTCAACAGCATTACTATACGCCTTCTGTGAAATCATGGAGGTAATATCCCTAATAATCATAATAATATGTTGGTAATTATTTCCGGTGACAATGTAATTAAAAGCTTCAAAATCAAAAAATTGCAAAAGTCCGACTCGAATGGGATAAAAAACCATATAAAACTGTGTATACCATTGAGTTTGATGCAAAGGAACAGAAAATTCTGCGAGAGAAGAAATATTTTTATTTACATTAACAAAAGAGTGTACGAGGCTAAAATTTCAGATCAGCATTATATTAATAAGTGCATTTACGGAGAAAGTATTTCATATGACGCTTCGAAACTGGCACTGTTCCTCAACAGCATTACTCTACGCCTTCTGTGAAATCATGGAGGTAATATCCCCAATAATTATGAAAATATGTTGGTAATTGTTTCCGGTGACAATGTAATTAAAATCTTCAAAATGAAAAAATTGCAAAAATCCGACTCGAATGGGATAAAAAACCATCAAAAACTATGAATACTATTGAGTTTGATGCAAAGGAACAGAAAATTTTGCGAGAAAAGAAATATTTTTACTTACATTAACAAAAGAGTGTACGAGGCTAAAATTTCAGATTAGCATTTTGTTAATAAGTGCATTTACGGAGAAAGTATTTCATATGACGCTTCGAAACTTGCACTGTTCCTCAACAGCATTACACTACGCATTCTGTGAAAGCATGGAGGTAATATCCTAGAAAATCCAAAAAATAAGTTCGTAATTGTTGCCGGTGACAATGTAATTAAAAGCTTCCAGATCAAAAAATTGCAAAAATCCGACTCAAATGGAAAAAAAAACCATCAAAAAAAGTGGATACCATTGAGTTTGATGCAAAGGAACAGAAAAATAAGCGAGAGAAGAAATATTTTACTTACATTAACAAAAGAGTGTACGAGGCAAAAATTTCAGATTAGCATTATATTAATAAGTGCATTTACGAAGAAAGTATTTCATATAACGCGTCGATACTTGCACTGAACATCAAAAGCAATACTCTACGCCTTCTCTGAAAACATGGAGATGATATCCGCATAACTGTCGAGGATATGGGTGTAAATGTCTACGGTGACTAAATTAGCAAAGGGCTTCGAAATGAAAGAATTGGTATCCATGGATACTTGAGATTGAACGGAGGATGGCGAAGGGAACTAATTTTTTGGATAGGCATGGAGGTAATATCCGCATTACTATTGAAGATATGGGTGTAAATGCCTGCGGTGACTAAATTAGAAAAAGGCTTTTAAATGAAAGAAATTGTATCCATGGTTACTTGAAATTGAACAGAGGATGGCGAATGGAACTTATTTTTTGGATAGGCATAACTGGAATAAAAGGTGTTACAGACTAAGTACTCAAGGTTTAGTCGTGTAATTTGATGTGCAGGAATAAATTATATTTCTTAACCTACCCTGAAAGAATGGCGGTTATATCTGCATAAGATTCGAAAATATGTGGGTAATTTTTTTTGGAGCCAATATAATGAAAAGCTTCAAAATCAAATAAATGCAAAACATTGACTCGAATGGGATAAAAATCCATCAGAAAATGTGTATACCATTGAGTTTAATAAATAGGAACAGAAAAATATGCGAGAGAAGAAATATTTTTACTTACATTAACAAAAGAGTGTACGAGGCTAAAATTTCAGATTTGCATTATATTAATAGGTGCATTTACGAAAACATTATTTTTTATATAACGAGTCGAAACTTGCACTGATCCTCAACAGCATTACTATACGCCTTCTGTGAAATCATGGAGGTAATATCCCTAATAATCATAATAATATGTTGGTAATTATTTCCGGTGACAATGTAATTAAAAGCTTCAAAATCGAAAAATTGCAAAAATCCGACTCGAATAGGATAAAAAACCATCCAAAACTGTGTATACCATTGAGTTTGATGCAAAGGAACAGAAAATTCTGCGAGAGAAGAAATATTTTTACTTACATTAACAAAAGAGTGAACGAGGCTAAAATTTCAGACAAGCATTATGTTAATAAGTGCATTTACGGAGAAAGAATTTCATATGACGCTTCGAAACTTGCTCTGTTCCTCAACAGCACTACTCTACGCCTTCTGTGAAAACATGGAGGTTATATCCCCAATAATTATGAAAATAATTTTGGTAATTTTTTCCGGTGACAATGTAATTAAAAGCTTCAAAATCAAAAAATTGCAAAACTCCGACTCGAATGGAAAAAAAACTATCATAAAATGTGTATACTATTGAGTTTGATGCATAGGAACAGAAAAATAAGCGAGAGAAGAAATATTTTTACGTACATTAACAAAAGAGTGTACGAGGCAAAAATCTCAGATTAGCATTATGTTAATAAGTGCATTTACTGAGAAAGTATTTCGTATAACGCGTCTTTACTTGCACTGAACCTCAAAAGCAATACGCTACGCCTTCTTTGAAAACATGGACGTGATATCCTCATAACTGTTGAAGATATGGGTGTAAATGTATACGGTGACTAAATTAGGAAAGGGCTTCCAAATGAAAGAAATGGTATCCATGGATACTTGAGATTGAACGGAGGATGGCGAAGGGAATAAATTTTTTGGATAGGCATGGAGGTAATATCCGCATAACTATCGAAGATATGGGTGTAAATGCCTACGGTGACTAAATTAGAAAAAGGCTTTTAAATGAAAGAAATGGTATCCAGGGTTACTTGAGATTGAACAGAGGATGGCGAAGGGAACTTATTTTTTGGATAGGCATAACTGGAATAAGTGCTGTTACAGACTAAGTACTCAAGGTTTAGTCGTGTAAATTGATGTGCAGGAACAAGGTATATTTCTTAACCTACCCTGAAAGAATGGCGGTTATATCTACATAGGATTCGAAAATTAATGGGTAATTGTTTCCGGTGCCAATATAATGAAAAGATTGATAATCAAATAAATGCAAAACTTCGACTCGAATGGGATAAAAAACCATCACAAAATGTGTATACCATTGAGTTTAATAAATTGGAACAGAAAAATATGCGAGAGAAGAAATATTTTTACTTACATTAACAAAAGAGTGTACGAGGCTAAAATTTCAGATTAGCATTATATTAATAAGTGCATTTACGAAAACATTATTTCATATAACGCGTCGAAACTTGCACTGATCCTCAACAGCATTACTGTACGCCTTCTGTGAAAGCATGGAGGAAATATCACCGATAATTCCGAAAATATGTTGGTAATTTTTTCCGGTGTCAATGTAATTAAAAGCTTCAAAATGAAAAAATTGCAAAAATCCGACTCGAATGGGATAAAAAACCATCAAAAACTGTGTATATCATTGAGTTTGATGCAAAGGAACAGAAAATTCTGCGAGAAAAGAAATATTTTTACTTACATTAACAAAAGAGTGTACGAGGTTAACATTTCAGATTAGCATTATGTTAATAAGTGCATTTACGGAGAAAGTATTTCATATGACGCTTCGAAACATGCACTGTTCCTCAACAGCATTACTCTACGCCTTCTGTGAAAGCATGGAGGTAATATCCTCGAAAATTCCGAAAATATGTTGGTAATTGTAGCCGGTGACAATGTAAATAAAAGCTTCAAAATCAAAAAATTGCAAAAATCCGACTCGAATGAGAAAAAAAACCATCAAAAAATGTGTTGTACTAGTCCCCCCCTTATCAATTTCCTTATCACAGGGGTTCTAATAATTATTCTTTCACGCGGTCCTAAACACGCGACGTTATATACTTGTATCAGCCCGACACACAAAAGGTACCCTTCACTTTATCACTTCTTACCTTGAGAGAGATCCTTTCCTTTCGGTAGTCCTTGGCGGCAAAGGTTAATGGATTAATTCATGCACTAAAATGATACACTTGAACAGTACATATATTTATAATAACCCTTTTATTCTTTACTTATGAAACAAATTCACTTTAGTTACTCAATTAATCAATATATGTTCCCTTCTCAAATATATTCGTATTAATTTATAATGTTTGTTCTACTTCACCGGATATTGTACAAAGTGAATTTCGCCGATACTCTATGTCCCAGTATCTGTTTATCGGATTCCTGGATCCTTCCTTAACACAGGACACTGGCGTTGGTAATTGCTGTCCAAAGCTGCTTACTCCCGGCAAATTATCACTGCAAAAACTCTCGTATGACTTTCACTCGATAAACGTCTCTTGTGGCTCCCTTGTTAAGAAGAAGCAGAAGAAGAAGCCGCGTTCCTTGTTTGACAATCCCTTTTATACTATCTCATCTCCCCTCCTGTATGTTCTAGAACATTCCAGGTTTTCTCCCCTTCTCTCGTATCTGATAGGCTATTCCCCTTTCATTATTATAAGTTTGTTTACGTAAACAGAAAATGGTATTGTTTAAAGTTGTTTTCATAACATAGACGGCATTGTTATAGTCTGTTTACGTAAACAGAAAATGGTATTGTTTAAAGTTGTTTTCATAACATAGACGATATTGTTGCCTCGCGGTAGCACGTGTTCCCAAAATATACACAATGGCGTCCTTAATCGTATACTTATGCCAACACGGCCAAAATGGCGTGTTACATTAGCCCCATTAAAATAATGACTTGGAAATATAAGAAAGGAATTATTTTAAAGCCTTCAAATGTAAACTAACGCGGCCCCAACGCCTTCAAACTTTAGCCTCCCTCTAAATAATGTCTGTGCCCAAGTATATTGTGTTACAGCAGAAATCACACATGAATACATTTATATCAATAAACACAATTACAAACAGCGTCTCCTCCTTTAACTCAAGACATATGATATACCATATAACAATATGGTCTCTTCCCTTTCTTCCTTGCTTGAAATAGGCAAATAACCAATGAAAATCTTATTCACGTAATTTAAAATCAAGAACATATTATATAAATCGACGTTATTAACTGATACATTGAACGTGAATATAACGTGCAAATAATAAAACTGTCCATCTTCTTCTCAACATTCATTCTCACTTTTAACCCCTTAAAAACACTGGGTTATCAAAAGGCCATAATTCACATTACACATATACACTTCACAGCACTTAAAGTTCCTTCAGGTGATATACTCTCCCTCCTTCCGGCTCAATCTACGTCCACGAGCCCATTCATACATAAGAAAACACGAATCAAATAATGGCAACATGACACTGAATATACACACATTGAGAAAAGATATCACGAAACATACATATTGTGCTAATCCACCTGCCGCCAAGTTCAACCTCTCTCTCTCTCTCGTTCGTAAGCTCCCCTCGCATGTCGGGCCCCGATACAATGTATATTATCGGTAAACAGTTCTCCCTTGCTTGAACGGATCAAATTATAATGTTGCGGCGCTGGCTTCCTCAGTTTAATGACTGCGTGCTATGGTCAGTTGGACTACGGTCTTCTTCTCGAATGATGTGAGTGATACCAAGTGCTGTGCTATTGTTCCCTATATGGTTTAATATTGCTGAAGTGGAAAGTGCCTCGTATTTCGTTCTTTTGTGGATTAAATACTACACACGTGGCTGGCCCTCGGAATTCTGAAATCTCATATGGACCTTCGTATAACGCCAGGAAGCTGTGATAAATCCCCCTTTGCTCATCGGATACCGGATTGGTACGTACTAAAACCTTATCACCTATTTTAAATTTCGCTCTCTTCCTTCCGACGGCTCCTGCTATCCGGATTCCTTTGACTGGTACCTCCAAAGCGTTTCGTAGTGCATTCTGATTCTCCCGATAAAACTCCTCGCTAATGCACGTTAGCTCCGATCCCGTGTCTATCAGTGCATTCACAGCCACTCCTTCCATTTGAACCCTAATCTCCGGGCATTTAATTACTTCCGGCCTATCCGCTTCTTTCTCCGTCAAGAAATCTCGAGGTGACTCAAAAACATTGCATATCGTTTCCTCCTCCGTGTGGGGTTCTATCTTCTCCTCTTGTGGTGGTGTCCGTTTTATTCTCACTTTCCGTGTCTTCGCCCGTTGCTCCTTCGGTATGTCCCAGAATCCCTCTCCGTCTTCCGGCCTCGGCATGTTGGGACCTTCGTCATGCTTTGCCGCTAATAGTTTTCCTGCTCCGGCTTCCCTGCGGCGTTGCTTTCTTCCGCCATCATGGAATTGACAGGGCGCTCTCTCATCGGTGGGCGCGCCTCCGCCATATTGTTTTGTCCTCGGCGTCGATCAGCTGGTCTCTCGCCCGGCCGTTGAGAGTATCCCTCGCCGCGAAAGTTATCGTCTCTCCGTCCGTCTCTCTGCTGGCTCGACGCTTGCCACTCTCGTGGTTGTGACCTCTTCGAGTCCCATCTGTACTGCTGGTTGTGTTGGGATGTGTCTTCCGGTGTCCTCCACGTACGGTCTCCATGGGTCCTTGGGTATTGGTCTCCCCATCTTCGGTGTCCAGTCGCCTCGGAGTTTCCGTCCTCTCGCGGTATGTTATCATAGCGGGCCAATAACGTCAAGAATTGCGGGATTGTATTTACATTATTTGAAATCATGCCGACGCTTACTTCCATGCCAAAGTGTTTCTTGAGAATTAGAATGATCATTCCGTCCTCCATTGGCGGCGTCAACTCCCTCGCTACGCTAATTTTTGCCGTCGCATATTCTACTCGCGTGAGCCCTCCGTTCTCCTTGTATTTTCCCGTGTCGAAACTCCGTTTTATCAGCATTTGACGTTCATCTCCCCAAAACTGCTCCGTGAAAATAGCTTGGAAAGCGTTCACATCTTCATACAGGTGTCGGGTCGCAGAGAACCATTCCTCTGCTCTCCCAACCATTCCTTGTCTGATGACCTGGAGCATCATCTGGTCAGGTAACCGATACATCTCTTGGTATTCGCACAGCTCCTGTAGGTATTTCATGGGTCTTGATGTATGCCTCCCGTCGAACGTTGGGACCTTTAATTGTACCATTCCCGCGGGTGCCGTTGTGACGTTAGGTCTCCTGCTTTCCTCACGCACGATGCGTCGGACTGCCTCTTCATCTAGCCCAGCTGCTTTTGTGGTGGATTGTTGTCCCAGCTCGTCCGCCATCTTCTTGAACCTTTCCTCCACGTTCTCATGCAAATTCACGTAACTCGCTTCTAACTTTCGGACCTTGAGATCGCTCGCCTCCAGCCTCGCTCCTACTCCGTTAATTTCTTTCGCGACATCTTCGCATAACTCTGCTAACGCCCCGTCTGTTTTGGCAAACCTTTCATCATAGCCATGTTCGAATGATGCAATAAGTTCCTGCGTCTGTCTATGTTCTCCTGCTATTTTTGCCATTTCTTCCAAAAGCTTTCTCTCTCTTTCGTCTGCTTCTTCCCTAATTTGCCCCAACAATTCTGCATGTCTTCTCTCTTGCCTCTCAGCCATCTCCTCTAAGATCGTTCTATTTCTCTCTTGCCCTTCAGCCATCTCCTCTAAGATCGTTCTGCTTCTCTCTCGTTCTTCTTTTGCTTCTTCTGCCCTCTCTCTATCTCTTCTATCTTGTTCTTCTTTTAACTGCCTAAATAGCGCTTGCATCTCAGTTTCCACCGGTTCCTCACTATCGACCCTAAATTCATACGTGCTTATATCTATTCCCTCCTTTTCTAGCGTGTGTAATAATCTCTGCTGCAATTCTGGCTTGGTTCCCCCTACTAACAAATCCCTCTCTCGTAATAATTGCCGTAGCTCTGCCGACTTCAGCTCCGGAAATTTCTTCATGTTGGCCGCCATCTTCTTTCTTCACTCCTTCGGGATGATCCTCCTTCTCTCCGGTTCTCGTGGTCTCACCTAATGAGTAGTCAGGCTCTACACGCTGGGCGCCATTGATGTACTAGTCCCCCCTTATCAATTTCCTTATCACAGGGGTTCTAATAATTATTCTTTCACGCGGTCCTAAACACGCGACGTTATATACTTGTATCAGCCCGACACACAAAAGGTACCCTTCACTTTATCACTTCTTACCTTGAGAGAGATCCTTTCCTTTCGGTAGTCCTTGGCGGCAAAGGTTAATGGATTAATTCATGCACTAAAATGATACACTTGAACAGTACATATATTTATAATAACCCTTTTATTCTTTACTTATGAAACAAATTCACTTTAGTTACTCAATTAATCAATATATGTTCCCTTCTCAAATATATTCGTATTAATTTATAATGTTTGTTCTACTTCACCGGATATTGTACAAAGTGAATTTCGCCGATACTCTATGTCCCAGTATCTGTTTATCGGATTCCTGGATCCTTCCTTAACACAGGACACTGGCGTTGGTAATTGCTGTCCAAAGCTGCTTACTCCCGGCAAATTATCACTGCAAAAACTCTCGTATGACTTTCACTCGATAAACGTCTCTTGTGGCTCCCTTGTTAAGAAGAAGCAGAAGAAGAAGCCGCGTTCCTTGTTTGACAATCCCTTTTATACTATCTCATCTCCCCTCCTGTATGTTCTAGAACATTCCAGGTTTTCTCCCCTTCTCTCGTATCTGATAGGCTATTCCCCTTTCATTATTATAAGTTTGTTTACGTAAACAGAAAATGGTATTGTTTAAAGTTGTTTTCATAACATAGACGGCATTGTTATAGTCTGTTTACGTAAACAGAAAATGGTATTGTTTAAAGTTGTTTTCATAACATAGACGATATTGTTGCCTCGCGGTAGCACGTGTTCCCAAAATATACACAATGGCGTCCTTAATCGTATACTTATGCCAACACGGCCAAAATGGCGTGTTACAGTGTATACCATTGAGTTTGATGCAAAGGAACAGAAATATAAGCGAGAGAAGAAATATTTTTACTTACATTAACAAAAGAGTGTACGAGGCAAAAATTTCAGATTTGCATTATGTTAATAAGTGCATTTACGGAGAAAGTATTTCATATAACGCGTCGATACTTGCACTGAACATCAAAAGCAATACTCTACGCCTTCTCTGAAAACATGGAGGTGATATCCGCATAACTGTCGAAGATTGGGTGTAAAAGTCTACGGTGACTAAATTAGCAAAGGGCTTCGAAATGAAAGAATTGGTATCCATGGAGATTGAACGGAGGATGGCGAAGGGCACTAATTTTTTGGATAGGCATGGAGGTATAATCCGCATAACTATCGAAGATATGGGTGTAAATACCTACGGTGACTAAATTAAAAAGGCTTTTAAATGAAAGAAATTGTATCCATGGTTACTTGAAATTGAACAGAGGATGGCGAAGGGAACTTATTTTTTGGATAGGCATAACTGGAATAAGTGCTGTTACAGACTATATACTCAAGGTTTAGTCGTGTAATTTGATGTGCAGGAATAAGGTATATTTCTTAACCTACCCTGAAAGAATGGCGGTTATATTTGCATAAGATTCGAAAATATGTGGGAAATTGTTTTTGGAGCCAATATAATAAAAAGGTTCAAAATCAAATAAATGCAAAACTTTGACTCGAATGTGATAAAAAACCATCAGAAAATTTGTATACCATTGAGTTTAATAAATAGGAACAGAAAAATATGCGAGAGAAGAAATATTTTTACTCACATTAACAAAAGAGTGTACGAGGCTAAAATTTCAGATTAGCATTATATTAATAAGTGCATTTACGAAAACATTATTTCATATAACGCGTCGAAACTTGCACTGATCCTCAAAAGCATTACTTTACGCCTTCTGTGAAAGCATGGAGGTAATATCCCCGAAAATTCGGAAAATATGTTGGTAATTGTTTCCGGTGACAATGTAATTAAAAGCTTCAAAATCAAAACATTGCAAAATCCGACTCGAATGGGATAAAAAACCATCAAA
Organism: Pyrrhosoma nymphula; assembly: GCA_963573305.1. Lineage (NCBI taxonomy): Eukaryota > Metazoa > Arthropoda > Insecta > Odonata > Coenagrionidae > Pyrrhosoma > Pyrrhosoma nymphula. The sequence goes on from OY754334.1 coordinate 488,161, forward strand.
AACTGTGTATACCATTGAGATTGATACAAAGGAACAGAAAAATAAGCGAGAAAAGAAATATTTTTACTTACATTAACAAAAGACTGTACGAGGCTAAAATTTCAGATTAGCATTATGTTAATAAGTGCATTTACGGAGAAAGTATTTCATATGACGCTTTGACACTTGCACTGTTCCTCAACAGCATTATTCTACGCCTTCTGTGGAAACAAAGAGGTAATTTCCCCAATAATTATGAAAATATGTTGGTAATTGTTTCCGATGACAATTTAATTAAAAGCTTAAAAATCATAAAATTGCAAACCTCCGACTCGAATGGGAAAGAAAACAATCAAAAAATTTGTATACCATTGAGTTTGATGCATTGGAAGAGAAAAATAAGCGAGAGAAGAAAAATGTTTACTTACATTAACAAAAGAGTGTACGAGGCAAAAATTTCTGATTAGCATTATGTTAATTAGTGCATTTACGGAGAAAGTATTTCATAATACGCGTCAATACTTGCTATAAACCTCAAAAGCAATACTCTACGCTTTCTCTGAAAAAATGGAGGTGATATCCGCATAACTGTCGAAGATATGGGTGTAAATGTCTACGGTGACTAAATTAGCAAAGGGCTTCCAAATGAAAGAAATGGTATCCATGGATACTTGACATTGAACGGAGGATGGCGAAGGGAACTAATTTTTTGGATAGGCATGGAGGTAATATCCGCATTACTATTGAAGATATGGGTGTAAATGCCTGCGGTGACTAAATTAGAAAAAGGCTTTTAAATGAAAGAAATTGTATCCATGGTTACTTGAAATTGAACAGAGGATGGCGAAGGGAACTTATTTTTTGGATAGGCATAACTGGAATAAAAGCTGTTACAGACTAAGTACTCAAGGTTTAGTCGTGTAATTTGATGTGCAGGAATAAATTATATTTCTTTACCTACCCTGAAAGAATGGCGGTTATATCTGCATAAGATTCGAAAATATGTGGGTAATTGTTTTTGGAGCCAATATAATGAAAAGCTTCAAAATCAAATAAATGCAAAACTTTGACTCGAATGGGATAAAAATCCATCAGAAAATGTGTATACCATTGAGTTTAATAAATAGGAACAGAAAAATATGCGAGAGAAGAAATATTTTTACTTACATTTACAAAAGAGTGTACGAGGCTAAAATTTCAGATTTGCATTATATTAATAAGTGCATTTACGAAAACATTATTTCATATAACGCGTCGAAACTTGCACTGATCCTCAACAGCATTACTCTACGCCTTCTGTGAAATCATGGAGGCAATATCCCTAATAATTATAATAATATGTTGGTAATTATTTCCGGTGACAATGTAATTAAAAGCTTCAAAATCAAAAAATTGCAACAGTCCGACTCGAATGGGATAAAAAACCATATAAAACTGTGTATACCATTGAGTTTGATGAAAAGGAACAGAAAATTCCGCGAGAGAAGAAATATTTTTACTTTCATTATCAAAAGAGTGTACGAGGCTAAAATTTCAGATTAGCATTATGTTAATAAGTGCATTTACGGAGAATGTATTTCATATGACGCTTCGAAACTTGCACTGTTCCTCAAAAGCATTACTCTACGCCTTCTGTGAAATCATAGAGGTAATATCCCCAATATCTATGAAAATATGTTGGTAATTGTTTCCGGTGACAATGTAATTAAAAGCTTCAAAATCAAAACATTGCAAAATCCGACTCGAATGGGATAAAAAACCATCAAAAACTGTGTATACCATTGAGATTGATACAAAGGAACAGAAAAATAAGCGAGAAAAGAAATATTTTTACTTACATTAACAAAAGACTGTACGAGGCTAAAATTTCAGATTAGCATTATGTTAATAAGTGCATTTACGGAGAAAGTATTTCATATGACGCTTTGACACTTGCACTGTTCCTCAACAGCATTATTCTACGCCTTCTGTGGAAACAAAGAGGTAATTTCCCCAATAATTATGAAAATATGTTGGTAATTGTTTCCGATGACAATTTAATTAAAAGCTTAAAAATCATAAAATTGCAAACCTCCGACTCGAATGGGAAAGAAAACAATCAAAAAATTTGTATACCATTGAGTTTGATGCATTGGAAGAGAAAAATAAGCGAGAGAAGAAAAATGTTTACTTACATTAACAAAAGAGTGTACGAGGCAAAAATTTCTGATTAGCATTATGTTAATTAGTGCATTTACGGAGAAAGTATTTCATAATACGCGTCAATACTTGCTATAAACCTCAAAAGCAATACTCTACGCTTTCTCTGAAAAAATGGAGGTGATATCCGCATAACTGTCGAAGATATGGGTGTAAATGTCTACGGTGACTAAATTAGCAAAGGGCTTCCAAATGAAAGAAATGGTATCCATGGATACTTGACATTGAACGGAGGATGGCGAAGGGAACTAATTTTTTGGATAGGCATGGAGGTAATATCCGCATTACTATTGAAGATATGGGTGTAAATGCCTGCGGTGACTAAATTAGAAAAAGGCTTTTAAATGAAAGAAATTGTATCCATGGTTACTTGAAATTGAACAGAGGATGGCGAAGGGAACTTATTTTTTGGATAGGCATAACTGGAATAAAAGCTGTTACAGACTAAGTACTCAAGGTTTAGTCGTGTAATTTGATGTGCAGGAATAAATTATATTTCTTTACCTACCCTGAAAGAATGGCGGTTATATCTGCATAAGATTCGAAAATATGTGGGTAATTGTTTTTGGAGCCAATATAATGAAAAGCTTCAAAATCAAATAAATGCAAAACTTTGACTCGAATGGGATAAAAATCCATCAGAAAATGTGTATACCATTGAGTTTAATAAATAGGAACAGAAAAATATGCGAGAGAAGAAATATTTTTACTTACATTTACAAAAGAGTGTACGAGGCTAAAATTTCAGATTTGCATTATATTAATAAGTGCATTTACGAAAACATTATTTCATATAACGCGTCGAAACTTGCACTGATCCTCAACAGCATTACTCTACGCCTTCTGTGAAATCATGGAGGCAATATCCCTAATAATTATAATAATATGTTGGTAATTATTTCCGGTGACAATGTAATTAAAAGCTTCAAAATCAAAAAATTGCAACAGTCCGACTCGAATGGGATAAAAAACCATATAAAACTGTGTATACCATTGAGTTTGATGAAAAGGAACAGAAAATTCCGCGAGAGAAGAAATATTTTTACTTTCATTATCAAAAGAGTGTACGAGGCTAAAATTTCAGATTAGCATTATGTTAATAAGTGCATTTACGGAGAATGTATTTCATATGACGCTTCGAAACTTGCACTGTTCCTCAAAAGCATTACTCTACGCCTTCTGTGAAATCATAGAGGTAATATCCCCAATATCTATGAAAATATGTTGGTAATTGTTTCCGGTGACAATGTAATTAAAAGCTTCAAAATGAAAAAATTGCAAAAATCCGACTCGAATGGGATAAAAAACCTTCAAAAACTGTGTATACCATTGAGTTTGATGCAAAGGAACAGAAAATTCTGTGAGAAAAGAAATATTTTTACTTACATTAACAAAAGAGTGTACGAGGAAAATATTTCAGATTAGCATTATGTTAATAAGTGCATTTACGGAGAAAGTATTTCATATAACGCGTCGATACTTGCACTGACCCTCAAAAGCAATACTCTACGCCTTCCCTGAAAAAATGGAGGTGATATCCGAATAACTGTCGAAGATATGGGTGTAAATGTCTACGGTGACTAAATTAGCAAAGATCTTCCAAATGAAAGAAATGGTATCCATGGATACTTGACATTGAACGGAGGATGGCGAAGGGAACTAATTTTTTGGATAGGCATGGAGGTAATATCCGCATTACTATTGAAGATATGGGTGTAAATGCCTGCGGTGACTAAATTAGAAAAAGGCTTTTAAATGAAAGAAATTGTATCCATGGTTACTTGAAATTGAACAGAGGATGGCGAAGGGAACTTATTTTTTGGATAGGCATAACTGGAATAAAAGCTGTTACAGACTAAGTACTCAAGGTTTAGTCGTGTAATTTGATGTGCAGGATTAAATTATATTTCTTAACCTACCCTGAAAGAATGGCGGTTATATCTGCATAAGATTCGAAAATATGTGGGTAATTGTTTTTGGAGCCAATATAATGAAAAGCTTCAAAATCAAATAAATGCAAAACTTTGACTCGAATGGGATAAAAATCCATCAGAAAATGTGTATACCATTGAGTTTAATAAATAGGAACAGAAAAATATGCGAGAGAAGAAATATTTTTACTTACATTTACAAAAGAGTGTACGAGGCTAAAATTTCAGATTTGCATTATATTAATAAGTGCATTTACGAAAACATTATTTCATATAACGCGTCGAAACTTGCACTGTTCCTCAAAAGCATTACTTTACGCCTTCTGTGAAAGCATGGAGGTAATATCCCCGAAAATTCGGAAAATATGTTGGTAATTGTTTCCGGTGACAATGTAATTAAAAGCTTCAAAATCAAAACATTGCAAAATCCGACTCGAATGGGATAAAAAACCATCAAAAACTGTGTATACCATTGAGATTGATACAAAGGAACAGAAAAATAAGCGAGAAAAGAAATATTTTTACTTACATTAACAAAAGACTGTACGAGGCTAAAATTTCAGATTAGCATTATGTTAATAAGTGCATTTACGGAGAAAGTATTTCATATGACGCTTTGACACTTGCACTGTTCCTCAACAGCATTATTCTACGCCTTCTGTGGAAACAAAGAGGTAATTTCCCCAATAATTATGAAAATATGTTGGTAATTGTTTCCGATGACAATTTAATTAAAAGCTTAAAAATCATAAAATTGCAAACCTCCGACTCGAATGGGAAAGAAAACAATCAAAAAATTTGTATACCATTGAGTTTGATGCATTGGAAGAGAAAAATAAGCGAGAGAAGAAAAATGTTTACTTACATTAACAAAAGAGTGTACGAGGCAAAAATTTCTGATTAGCATTATGTTAATTAGTGCATTTACGGAGAAAGTATTTCATAATACGCGTCAATACTTGCTATAAACCTCAAAAGCAATACTCTACGCTTTCTCTGAAAAAATGGAGGTGATATCCGCATAACTGTCGAAGATATGGGTGTAAATGTCTACGGTGACTAAATTAGCAAAGGGCTTCCAAATGAAAGAAATGGTATCCATGGATACTTGACATTGAACGGAGGATGGCGAAGGGAACTAATTTTTTGGATAGGCATGGAGGTAATATCCGCATTACTATTGAAGATATGGGTGTAAATGCCTGCGGTGACTAAATTAGAAAAAGGCTTTTAAATGAAAGAAATTGTATCCATGGTTACTTGAAATTGAACAGAGGATGGCGAAGGGAACTTATTTTTTGGATAGGCATAACTGGAATAAAAGCTGTTACAGACTAAGTACTCAAGGTTTAGTCGTGTAATTTGATGTGCAGGAATAAATTATATTTCTTTACCTACCCTGAAAGAATGGCGGTTATATCTGCATAAGATTCGAAAATATGTGGGTAATTGTTTTTGGAGCCAATATAATGAAAAGCTTCAAAATCAAATAAATGCAAAACTTTGACTCGAATGGGATAAAAATCCATCAGAAAATGTGTATACCATTGAGTTTAATAAATAGGAACAGAAAAATATGCGAGAGAAGAAATATTTTTACTTACATTTACAAAAGAGTGTACGAGGCTAAAATTTCAGATTTGCATTATATTAATAAGTGCATTTACGAAAACATTATTTCATATAACGCGTCGAAACTTGCACTGATCCTCAACAGCATTACTCTACGCCTTCTGTGAAATCATGGAGGCAATATCCCTAATAATTATAATAATATGTTGGTAATTATTTCCGGTGACAATGTAATTAAAAGCTTCAAAATCAAAAAATTGCAACAGTCCGACTCGAATGGGATAAAAAACCATATAAAACTGTGTATACCATTGAGTTTGATGAAAAGGAACAGAAAATTCCGCGAGAGAAGAAATATTTTTACTTTCATTATCAAAAGAGTGTACGAGGCTAAAATTTCAGATTAGCATTATGTTAATAAGTGCATTTACGGAGAATGTATTTCATATGACGCTTCGAAACTTGCACTGTTCCTCAAAAGCATTACTCTACGCCTTCTGTGAAATCATAGAGGTAATATCCCCAATATCTATGAAAATATGTTGGTAATTGTTTCCGGTGACAATGTAATTAAAAGCTTCAAAATGAAAAAATTGCAAAAATCCGACTCGAATGGGATAAAAAACCTTCAAAAACTGTGTATACCATTGAGTTTGATGCAAAGGAACAGAAAATTCTGTGAGAAAAGAAATATTTTTACTTACATTAACAAAAGAGTGTACGAGGAAAATATTTCAGATTAGCATTATGTTAATAAGTGCATTTACGGAGAAAGTATTTCATATAACGCGTCGATACTTGCACTGACCCTCAAAAGCAATACTCTACGCCTTCCCTGAAAAAATGGAGGTGATATCCGAATAACTGTCGAAGATATGGGTGTAAATGTCTACGGTGACTAAATTAGCAAAGATCTTCCAAATGAAAGAAATGGTATCCATGGATACTTGACATTGAACGGAGGATGGCGAAGGGAACTAATTTTTTGGATAGGCATGGAGGTAATATCCGCATTACTATTGAAGATATGGGTGTAAATGCCTGCGGTGACTAAATTAGAAAAAGGCTTTTAAATGAAAGAAATTGTATCCATGGTTACTTGAAATTGAACAGAGGATGGCGAAGGGAACTTATTTTTTGGATAGGCATAACTGGAATAAAAGCTGTTACAGACTAAGTACTCAAGGTTTAGTCGTGTAATTTGATGTGCAGGATTAAATTATATTTCTTAACCTACCCTGAAAGAATGGCGGTTATATCTGCATAAGATTCGAAAATATGTGGGTAATTGTTTTTGGAGCCAATATAATGAAAAGCTTCAAAATCAAATAAATGCAAAACTTTGACTCGAATGGGATAAAAATCCATCAGAAAATGTGTATACCATTGAGTTTAATAAATAGGAACAGAAAAATATGCGAGAGAAGAAATATTTTTACTTACATTTACAAAAGAGTGTACGAGGCTAAAATTTCAGATTTGCATTATATTAATAAGTGCATTTACGAAAACATTATTTCATATAACGCGTCGAAACTTGCACTGTTCCTCAACAGCATTACTCTACGCCTTCTGTGAAATCATGGAGGTAATATCCCTTATAATTATAATAATATGTTGGTAATTATTTCCGGTGACAATGTAATTAAAAGCTTCAAAATCAAAAAATTGCAAAAGTCCGACTCGAATGGGATAAAAAACCATATAAAACTGTGTATACCATTGAGTTTGATGAAAAGGAACAGAAAATTCCGCGAGAGAAGAAATATTTTTACTTTCATTATCAAAAGAGTGTACGAGGCTAAAATTTCAGATTAGCATTATGTTAATAAGTGCATTTACGGAGAATGTATTTCATATGACGCTTCGAAACTTGCACTGTTCCTCAAAAGCATTACTCTACGCCTTCTGTGAAATCATAGAGGTAATATCCCCAATATCTATGAAAATATGTTGGTAATTGTTTCCGGTGACAATGTAATTAAAAGCTTCAAAATGAAAAAATTGCAAAAATCCGACTCGAATGGGATAAAAAACCTTCAAAAACTGTGTATACCATTGAGTTTGATGCAAAGGAACAGAAAATTCTGTGAGAAAAGAAATATTTTTACTTACATTAACAAAAGAGTGTACGAGGAAAATATTTCAGATTAGCATTATGTTAATAAGTGCATTTACGGAGAAAGTATTTCATATAACGCGTCGATACTTGCACTGACCCTCAAAAGCAATACTCTACGCCCTCCCTGAAAAAATGGAGGTGATATCCGAATAACTGTCGATGATATGGGTGTAAATGCCTACGGTGACTAAATTAAAAAGGATTTAAATGAAAGAAATCGTATCCATGGTTACTTGAGATTGAACAGAGGATGGCGAAGGGAACTTATTTTTTGGATAGGCATCACTGGAATAAGTGCTGTTACAGACTAAGTAGTCAAGGTTTAGTCGTGTAATTTGATGTGCAGGAATAAAGTATATTTTTTAACCTACCTTGAAAGAATGGCGGTTATATCTGCATAAGATTCGAAAATATGTGGGTAATTGTTTTTGGAGCCAATATAATGAAAAGCTTCAAAATCAAATAAATGATAAACTTCGACTCGAATGGGATAAAAATCCATCCAATACTGTGTATACCATTGAGTTTAATAAATAGGAACAGAAAAATATGCGAGAGAAGAAATATGTTTACTTACATTAACAAAAGAGTGTACGAGGCTAAAATTTCAGATTTGCATTATATTAATAAGTGCATTTACGAAAACATTATTTCATATAACGTGTCGAAACTTGCACTGATCCTCAACAGCATTACTGTACGCCTTCTGTGAAAGCATGGAGGAAATATCCCCGATAATTCCGAAAATATGTTGGTAATTTTTTCCGGTGTCAATGTAATTAAAAGCTTCAAAATCAAAAAATTGCAAAAATCCGACTCGAATGGGATAAAAAACCATCCAAAACTGTGTATACCATTGAGTTTGATGCAAATAAAAACAGAAAATTCTGCGACAGATGAAATATTTTTACTTACATTAACAAAAGTGTATACGAGGCTAAAATTTCAGATTAGCATTATGTTAATAAGTGCATTTACGGAGAAAGTATTTCATATGACGCTTCGAAACTAGCACTGTTCCTTAACAGCATTACTCTACGCCTTCTGTGAAATCATGGAGGTAATATCCCTAATAATTATGAAAATATGTTGGTGATTGTTTCCGGTGACAATGTAATTAAAAGGTTAAAAATGAAAAAATTGCAAAAATCCGACTCGAATGGGATAAAAAACCATCAAAAACTGTGTATATCATTGAGTTTGATGCAACGGAACAGAAAATTCTGCGAGAAAAGAAATATTTTTACTTACATTAACAAAAGAGTGTACGAGGTTAACATTTCAGATTAGCATTATGTTAATAAGTGCATTTACGGAGAAAGTATTTCATTAGACGCTTCGAAACATGCACTGTTCCTCAAATGCATTACTCTACGCCTTCTGTGAAAGCATGGAGGTAATATCCTCGAAAATTCCGAAAATATGTTGGTAATTGTAGCCGGTGACAATGTAATTAAAAGCTTCAAAATTAAAAAATTGCAAAAATCCGACTCGAATGAGAAAAAAAACCATCAAAAAATGTGTATGCCATTGAGTTTGATGCAAAGGAACAGAAATATAAGCGAGAGAAGAAATATTTTTACTTACATAAACAAAAGAGTGAACGAGGAAAAAATTTCAGATTAGCATTATGTTAATAAGTGCATTTACGGAGAAAGTATTTCATATGACGCTTTGACACTTGCACTGTTCCTCAACAGAATTATTCTACGCCTTCTGTGAAAACATAGAGGTAATATCCCCAATAATTATGAAAATATGTTGGTAATTGTTTCCGATGACAATTTAATTAAAAGCTTAAAAATCATAAAATTGCAAACCTACGACTAGAATGGGAAAGAAAACAATCAAAAAATGTGTATACCATTGAATTTGATGCATTGGAAGAGAAAAATAAGCGAGAGAAGAAAAATGTTTACTTACATTAACAAAAGAGTGTACGAGGCAAAAATTTCAGATTAGCATTATGTTAATAAGTGCATTTACGGAAAAAGTATTTCATATAACGCGTCGATACTTGCACTGAACCTCAAAAGCAATATTCTACGCCTTCCCTGAAAAAATGGACGTGATATCCGAATAACTGTCGAAGAAAAGGGGTTAAATGCCTACGGTGACTAAATTAAAAAGGATTTAAATGAAAGAAATCGTATCCATGGTTACTTGAGATTGAACGGAGGATGGCGAAGGGAACTAATTTTTTGGATAGGCATGGAGGTAATATCCGCATTACTATCGAAGATATGGGTGTAAATGCCTACGGTGACTAAATTAGAAAAAGGCTTTTAAATGAAAGAAATGGTATCCATGGTTACTTGAGATTGAACAGAGGATGGCGAAGGGTACTTATTTTTTGGATAGGCATAACTGGAATAAAAGCTGTTACAGACTAAGTACTGAAGGTTTAGTCGTGTAATTTGATGTGCAGGAATAAATTATATTTCTTAACCTACCCTGAAAGAATGGCGGTTATATCTGCATAAGATTCAAAATAATGTGGGTAATTGTTTTTGGAGCCAATAAAATGAAAAGCTTCAAAATCAAATAAATGCAATACTTTGACTCGAATGGGATAAAAATCCATCAGAAAATTTGTATACCATTGAGTTTAATAAATTGGAACAGAAAAATATGCGAGAGAAGAAATATTTTTACTTACATTAACAAAAGAGTGTACGAGGCTAAAATTTCAGATTAGCATTATATTAATAAGTGCATTTACGAAAACATTATTTCATATAACGCGTCGAAACTTGCACTGATCCTCAACAGCATAACTCTACGCCTTCTGTGAAAGCATGGAGGTAATATCCCCGAAAAATTAGAAAATATGTTGGTAATTGTTTCCGGTGACTATGTAATTAAAAGCTTCAAAATCAAAAAATTTCAAACATCCGACTCGAATGGAATAAAAAACCATCAAAAACTGTGTATACCATTGCGTTTGATGCAAAGGAACAGAAAAATAAGCGAGAGAAGAAATATTTTTTCTTACATTAACAAAAGAGTGTACGAGGCTAAAATTTCAGATTAGCATTATGTTAATAAGTGAATTTACGGAGAAAGTATTTCATATGACGCTTTGACACTTGCACTGTTCCTCAACAGCATTATTCTACGCCTTCTGTGGAAACAAAGAGCTAATTTCCCCAATAATTATGAAAATATGTTGGTAATTGTTTCCGGTGTCAATGTAATTAAAAGCTTCAAAATCAAAAAATTGCTAAACTCCGACTCGAATGGGATAAAAAACCATCCAAAACTGAGTATACCATTGAGTTTGATGCAAAGGAACAGAAAATTCTGCGAGAGAAGAAATATTTATACTTACATTAACAAAAGAGTGTACGAGGCTAAAATTTCAGATTAGCATTATATTAATAAGTGCATTTACGAAAAAATTATTTCATATAACGCGTCGAAACTTGCACTGATCCTCAACAGCATTACTCTACGCCTTCTGTGAAAGCATGGAGGTAATATCCCTGAAAATTCAGAAAATATGTTCGTAATTGTTTCCGGTGACAATGTAATTAAAAGGTTCAAAATCAAAACATTGCAAAAATCCGACTCGAATGGGATAAAAAACCATCAAAAACTGTGTATACCATTGAGATTAAATGCAAAGGAACAGCAAAATAAGCGAGAAAAGAAATATTTTTACTTACATTAACAAAAGACTGTACGAGGCTAAAATTTCAGATTAGCATTATGTTAATAAGTGCATTTACGGAGAAAGTATTTCATATGACGCTTCGAAACTTGCAATGAACCTTAAATGCATTACTCTACGCCTTCTGTGAAAACATGGAGGTAATATCCCCAATATTTATGAAAATATGTTGGTAATTGTTTCCGGTGACTATGTATTTAAATGCTTCAAAATCTAAAAATTGCAAAACTCCAACTCGAATGGGAAAAAAACCATCAAAACATGTGTATACCATTGAGTTTGATGTATAGGAACAGAAAAAAAAGCGAGAGAAGAAATATTTTTACTTATATTAACAAAAGAGTGTACGAGGCAAAAGTTTCAGATTAGCATTATGTTAATAAGTGCATTTACGGAGAAAGTATGTCATATAACGCGTCGATACTTGCAATGAACCTCAAAAGCAATACTCTACGCCTTCCCTGAAAAAATGGAGGTGAAATCCGAATAACTGTCGAAGATATGGGTGTAAATGCCTACGGTGACTAAATTAAAAAGGATTTAAATGAAAGAAATCGTATCCATGGTTACTTGAGATTGAACAGAGGATGGCGAAGGGAACTAATTTTTTGGATAGGCATGGAGGTAATATCCGCATTACTATCGAAGATATGGGTGTAAATGCCTACGGTGACTAAATTAGAAAAAGGCTTCCAATTGAAAGAAATGGTATCCATGGATACTTGAGATTGAATGGAGGATGGCGAAGGGAACTAATTTTTTGGATACGCATGGATGTAATATCCGCAAACCTATCGAAGATATGGGAGTAAATGCCTACGGTGACTAAATTAGAAAAAGGCTTTTAAATGAAAGAAATTGTATCCATGGTTACTTGAGATTGAACAGAGGATGGCGAAGGGAACTTATTTTTTGGATAGGCATAACTGGAATAATTGCTGTTTCAGACTAAGTACTCAAGTATTAGTAGTGTAATTTGATATGCAAGAACAAGGTATATTTCTTAACCTAGCCTGAAAGAATGGCGGTTATATCTGCATAAGATTCGAAAATATGTGGGTAATTGTTTTTGGAGCCAATATAATGAAAAGCTTCAAAATCAAATAAATGCAAAACTTTGACTCGAATGGGATAAAAATCCATCAGAAAATGTGTATACCATTGAGTTTAATAAATAGGAACAGAAAAATAAGCGAGAGAAGAAATATTTTTACTTTCATTAACAAAAGAGTGTACGAGGCTAAAATTTCAGATTAGCATTATGTTAATAAGCGGATTTACGGAAAACGTATTACATAAAACGCGTCGAAACTTGCACTGATCCTCAATAGCATTACTCTACGCCATCTGTGAAAACATGGAGGTAATATCCCCAATAATTATGAAAATATGTTGGTAATTGTTTCCGGTGACTATGTATTTAAAAGCTTCAAAATCAAAAAATTGCAAAAATCGACTCGAATGGGATAAAAAACCATTAAAAACTGTGTATACCATTGAGTTTGATGCAAAAGAACAGAAACATCTGCAAGAGAAGAAATATGTTAACTTACATTAACAAAAAAGTGTACGAGGCTAAAATTTCAGATTAGCATTATGTTAATAAGTGCATTTACGGAGAAAGTATTTCATATGACGCTTCGAAACTTGTACTGTTCGTCAATAGCATAACTCTACGCCATCTGTGAAAACATAGAGTTAATATCCCCAATAATTATGAAAATATGTTGGTAATTGTTTCCGGTGACTATGTATTTAAAAGCTTTAAAATCTAAAAATTACAAAACTCCAACTCGAATGGGAAAAAAACCATCAAAAAATGTGTATACCATTGAGTTTGATGTAAAGGATTAGAAAAAAAAGCGAGAGAAGAAATATTTTTACTTATATTAACAAAAGAGTGTACGAGGCAAATATTTCAGATTAGTATTATGTTAATAATTGCATTTATGGAGACAGTATTTCATATGACGCTTCGATACTTGCACTGAACCTCAAAACCAATACTCTACGCCTTCCCTGAAAAAATGGAGGTGATATCCAAAAAACTGTCGAAGATATGGGGGTAAATGTCTACGGTGACTAAATTAGCAAAGGGCTTCCAAATGAAAGAATTGGTATCCATGGATACTTGAGATTGAACGGAGGATGGCGAAGGGAACTAATTTTTTGGATAGGCATGGAGGTAATATCAGCATAACTATCGAAGATATGGGTGTAAATGCCTACGGTGACTAAATTAAAAAGGATTTAAATGAAAGAAATCGTATCCATGGTTACTTGAGATTGAACAGAGGATGGCGAAGGGAACTTTTTTTTTGGATAGGCATAACTGGAATAAGTGCTGTTACAGACTAAGTACTCAAGGTTTAGTCGTGTAATTTGATGTGCAGGAATAAGGTATATTTCTTAACCTACCTTGAAAGAATGGCGGTTATATCTGCATAAGATTCGAAAATATGTGGGTAATTGTTTTTGGAGCCAATATAATGAAAAGCTTCAAAATAAAATAAATGCAAAACTTTGACTCGAATGGGATAAAAATCCATCAGGAAATGTGTATACCATTGAGTTTAATAAATAGGAACAGAAAAATATGCGAGAGAAGAAATATTTTTACTTACATTTACAAAAGAGTGTACGAGGCTAAAATTTCAGATTTGCATTATATTAATAAGTGCATTTACGAAAACATTATTTCATATAACGCGTCGAAACTTGCACTTATCCTCAACAGCATTACTCTACGCCTTGTGTGAAATCATGGAGGTAATATCCCTAATAATTATAAGAATATGTTGGTAATTATTTCCGGTGACAATGTAATTAAAAGCTTCAAAATCAAAAAATTGCAAAAATCCGACTCGAATGGGATAAAAAACCATATAAAACTGTGTATACCATTGAGTTTGATGAAAAGAAACAGAAAATTCTGCGAGAGAAGAAATATTTTTACTTTCATTAACAAAAGAGTGTACGAGGCTAAAATTTCAGATTAGCATTATGTTAATAAGTGCATTTACGGAGAAAGTATTTCATATGACGCTTCAATACTTGCACTGTTTCTCAACAGCATTACTCTACGCCTTCTACGACTAAATTAGAAAAAGGCTTTTAAATGAAAGAAATGGAATCCATGGTTACTTGAGATTGAACAGAGGATGGCGAAGGGAACTTATTTTTTGGATAGGCATAACTGGAATATAAGCTGTTACAGACTAAGTACTAAAGTTTTAGTCGTATAATTTGATGTGCAGGAATAAGAATGGCGGTTATATCTGCATAAGATTCGAAAATATATGGGTAATTGTTTCCGGTTCCAATATAATGAAAAGCTTCAAAATCAAATTTATGCAAAACTCCGACTCGAATGGGATAAAAAACCATCAAAAACTGTGTATACCATTTAGTTTGATGCAAAGGATCAGAAAAATATTAGCGAGAGAAGAAATATTTTTACTTATATTAACAAAAGAGTGTACGAGGCTAAAATTTCAGATTAGCATTATGTTAATATGTGAATTTACGGAGAAAGTATTTAATATGACGCTACGAAACCTGCATTGTTCCTCAACAGCATTACTCTACGCCTTCTGTGAAAACATGGAGGTAATATCCCCAATAATTATGAAAATATGTTGGTAATTGTATCCGGTGACAATGTATTTAAAAGTTTCAAAATCAAAAAAATTTAAAAATCCGACTCGAATGGGATAAAAAACCATCAAAAACTGTGTATACCATTGAGTTTGATGCAAAAGAACAGAAAAATCTGCAAGAGAAGAAATATTTTTACTTACATTAACAAAAAAGTGAACAAGGCTAAAATTTCAGATTAGCATTATGTTAATAAGTGCATTTACGGAGAAAGTATTTCATATGACGCTTCGAAACTTGCATTGTTCCTGAACAGCATTACTCTACGCCTTCTGTGAAAACATTCAGGTAATATCCCAAATAATTATGAAAATATGTTGGTAATTGTTTCCGGTGACAATGTAATTAAAAGCTTCAAAATCAAAAAATTGCAAAACTCCAACTTAAATGAGAAAAAAAACCATCAACAAATGTGAATACAATTGAGTTTGATGCATAGGATCAGAAAAAAAAGCGAGAGAAGAAATATTTTTACCTTTATTAACAAAAGAGTGTACGAGGCTAAAATTTCAGATTAGCATTATGTTAATAAGTGCATTTACGGAGAAAGTATTTCATATAACGCGTCGATACATGCACTGAAACTCAAAAGCAATACTCTACGCCTTCCCTGAAAAAATGGACGTGACATTTGCATAACTGTCAAAGATATGGGTGTAAATGTCTACGGTGACTAAATTAGCAAAGGGCTTCCAAATGATAGAATTGGTATCCAAGGATACTTGAGATTGAAAGGAGGATGTCGAAGGGAACTAATTTTTTGGATAGGCATGGAGGTAATATGCGCATAACTATCGAAGATATGGGTGTAAATGCCTACGGTGACTAAATTAAAAAGGATTTAAATGAAAGAAATCGTATCCATGGTTACTTGAGATTGAACAGAGGATGGCGAAGGGAACTTATTTTTTGGATAGGCATAACTGGAATAAGTGCTGTTACAGACTAAGTCCTCAAGGTTTAGTCGTGTAATTTGATGTGCAGGAATATGGTATATTTCTTAACCTACCTTGAAAGAATGGCGGTTATATCTGCATAAGATTCGAAAATATGTGGGTAATTGTTTTTGTAGCCAATATAATGAAAAGTTCAAAATCAAATAAATGCAAAACTTTGACTCGAATGGGATACAAAACCATCAGAAAATTTGAATACCATTGAGTTTAATAAATAAGAACAGAAAAATATATGAGAGAAGAAATATTTTCACTTACATTAACAAAAGAGTGTACGAGGCTAAAATTTCAGATTAGCATATTATTAATAAGTGCATTTACGGAGAAAGTATTTCATATGACGCTTCGAAACTTGCACTTTTCCTCAACAGCATTACTATACGCCTTCTGTGAAAACATGGAGGTAATATCCCCAATAATTATGAAAATATGTTGGTAATTGTTTCCGGTGACAATGTAATTAAAAGCTTCAAAATCAAAAAAATTGCAAAACTCCGACTCGAATGGAAAAAAAACTATCAAAAAATGTGTATACCATTGAGTTTGTTGCAAAGGAATTGAAAAAAAATCGAGAGAAGGAATATTTTTACTTACATTAACAAAAGAGTGTACGAGGCAAAAATTTCAGATTAGCATTATGTTAATAAGTGCATTTACGGAGAGAGTATTTCATATAACGCGTCTATACTTGCACTGAATCTCATAAGCAATACTCTACGCCGTCACTGAAAAAATGGACGTGACATTTGCATAACTGTCAAAGATATGGGTGTAAATGTCTACGGTGACTAAATTAGCAAAGGGCTTCCAAATGAAAGAAATGGTATCCATGGATACTTGAGATTGAACGGAGGATGGCGAAGGGAACTAATTTTTTGGATAGGCATGGAGGTAATATCCGCATAACTATTGAAGATATGCGTGTAAATGCCTACGATAACTTAATTAGAAAAAGGCTTTAAATGAAAGAAATGGTATCCATGGTTACTTGAGTTTGAACAGAGGATGGCGAAGGGAACTTATTTTTTGGATAGGCATAACTGGAATAGGTGCTGTTACAGACTAAGTACTCAAGGTTTAGTCGTGTAATTTGATGTGCAGGAACAAGGTATATTTCTTAACCTACCCTAAAGGAATGGCGTTTATATCTGCATAAGATTCGAAAATTAATGGGTAATTGTTTCCGGTGCCAATATAATGTAAAGCTTCAAAATAAATTAAATGCAGAACTTCGACTCGAACGGGATAAAAAACCATCAGAAAATGTGTATACCATTGAGTTTAATAAATAGGAACAGAAAAATATGCGAGAGAAGAAATATTTTAACTTACATTAACAAAAGAGTGTACGAGGCTAAAATTTCAGATTAGCATTATATTAATAAGTGCATTTACGAAAACATTATTTCATATAACGCGTCGAAACTTGCACTGATCCTCACCAGCATTACTCTACGCCTTCTGTAAAATCATGGAGGTAATATCCCTAATAATTATGAAAATATGTTGGTAATTGTTTCCGGTGACAATGTAATTAAAAGCTTCAATATCAAAAATTGCAAAACTCCGACTTGAATGGGATAAAAAACCATCTAAAACTGTGTATACCATTGAGTTTGATGCAAAGGAACAGAAAAATAAGCGAGAGAAGAAATATTTTTACTTACATTAACAAAAGAATGTCCTAGGCTAAAATTTCAGATTAGCATTATGTTAATAAGTGCATTAACGGAGAACGTATATCATATTACGCTTTGAAACTTGCACTGTTCCTCAAAAGCAATACTCTACGCCTTCTCTGAAAAAATGGAGGTGATATCCTCATAACTGTCGAAGATATGGGTGTAATTGTCTACGGTGACTAAATTAGCAAAGGGCTTCCAAATGAAAGAAATGGTATCCATGGATACTTGAGATTGAACGGAAGATGGCAAAGGGAACAAATTTTTTTGTATAGGCATGGAGGTAATATCCGCATAACGATCGAAGATATGGGTGTAAATGCCTAGGGTGACTTAATTAGAAAAAGGCATTTAAATGAAAGAAATGGTATCCAGGGTTACTTGAGATTGAACAGAGGATGGCGAAGGGAACTTATTTTTTGGATAGGCATAACTGGAATAAGTGCTGTTACAGACTAAGTACTCAATGTTTAGTCGTGTAATTTGATGTGCAGGAACAAGGTATATTTCTTAACCTACCCTGAAATAATGGCGGTTATATCTACATAAGATACGAAAATATATGGGTAAATGTTTCCGGTGCCAATATAATGAAAAGCTTCAAAATCAAATAAATGCAAAACTTCGACTCGAATGGGATAAAAATCCATCAAAAAAAGGGTATACCATTGAGTTTAATAAATAGGAACAGAAAAATATGCGAGAGAAGAAATATTTTTACTTACATTAACAAAAGAGTGTACGAGGCTAAAATTTCAGATTAGCATTATATTAATAAGTGCATTTACGAAAACATTATTTCATATAACGCGTCGAAACTTGCACTGATCCTCAACAGCATTACTCTACGCCTTCTGTGAAATCATGGAGGTAATATCCCTAATAATTATAATAATATGTCGGTAATTTTTTCCGGTGACAATGTAATTAAAAGCTTCAAAATCAAAAAATTGCAAATATCCGACTCGAATGGGATAAAAAACTATCAAAAACTGTGTATACCATTGAGTTTGATGCAAAGGAACAGAAAATTCTTCGAGAAAAGAAATATTTTTACTTACATTAACAAAAGAGTGTACGAGGCAAAAATTTCAGATTAGCATTATGTTAATAAGTGCATTTACGGAAAAAGTATTTCATATTACGCGTCGATACTTGCACTGAACCTCAAAAGCAATACTCTACGCCTTCTCTGAAAAAATAAAGGTGATATCCGTATAACCGTGAACGGAGGATGGCGAAGGGAACTAATTTTTTGGATACGCATGGATGTAATATCCGCAAACCTATCGAAGATATGGGAGTAAATGCCTAAGGTGACTAAATTAGAAAAAGGCTTTTAAATGAAAGAAATGGTATCCATGGTTACTTGAGATTGAACAGAGGATGGCGAAGGGAACTTATTTTTTGGATAGGCATAACTGGAATAATTGCTGTTAAAGACTAAGAACTCAAGGTATAGTAGTGTAATTTTGATAAGCAGGAACAAGGTATATTTCTTAACTTACCCTGAAAGAATGGCGGTTATATCTGCATAAGATTCGGAAATATATTGGTATTTGTTTCCGGTGCCAATATAATGAAAAAATTCAAAATAAATTAAATGAAAAACTTCGATTCGAATGGGATAAAAATCCATCAGAAAATGTACACACCATTGAGTTTAATAAAAAGGAACAGAAAAATATGCGAGAGAAGAAATATTTTTACTTACATTAACGAAAGAGTGTACGAGGCTAAAATTTTAGATTAGCATTATGTTAATAAGTTCATTTAAGGAGAAAGTATTTCATATGACGCTTCGAAACTTGCATTGTTCCTCAACAGCATTACTCTACGCCTTCTGTGAAAGCATGGAGGTAATATCCCCGAAAATTCCGAAAATATGTTGGTAATTGTTTCCGGTGACAATGTAATTAAAAGCTTCAAAATCAAAAAATTGCAAAAATCCGACTCGAATGGGAAACAAACCAACAAAAAATGTGTATACCATTGAGTTTGATGCAAAGGAACAGAAAAATAAGCGAGATAAGAAATATTTTTACTTACATTTACAAAAGAGTGTACGAGGCTAAAATTTCAGATTAGCATTATGTTATTAAGTGCATTTAGAGAGTAAGTATTTCATATAACGCGTCGATACTTGTACTGAACCTCAAAAGCAATACTCTACGATTTCTGTGAAAACATGGAGGTAATATCCCCAATAATTATGAAAATATGTTGGTAATTGTTTCCTGTGACAATGTAATTAAAAGCTTCAAAATCAAAAAAATTGCAAAACTCCGACTCGAATGGGAAAAAAACCATCAAAAAATGTGTATACCATTGAGTTTGATGCATAGGAACAGAAAAATAAGCGAGAGAAGAAATATTTTTACTTACATTAACAAAAGAGTGTACGAGGAAAAATTTCAGATTAGCATTATGATAATAAGTGCATTTACGGAAAAAGTATTCCATATAACGCGTCGATACTTGCACTGAACCTAAAAAGCAATACTCTACGCCTTCTCTGAAAAAATGGAGGTGATTTCCGCATAACTATACATGATATGGGTGTAAATGTCTACGGTTAATAAATTAGCAAAGGGCTTCCATATGAAAGAAATGGTGTCCATGGATACTTGAGATTGAACGGAGGATGGCAAAGGGAACTAACTTTTTGGATACGCATGGATGTAATATCCGCAAACCTATCGAAGAAATAGGAGTAAATGCCTACGGTGACTAAATTAGAAAAAGGCTTTTAAATGAAAGAAATGGTATCCATGGTTACTTGAGATTGAACAGAGGATGGCGAAGGGAACTCATTTTTTGGATAGGCATAACTGGAATAAGTGCTGTTACGGACTAAGTACTCAAGGTTTAGTCGTGTAATTTGATGTGCAGGAACAAGGTATATTTCTTAACCTACCCTGAAAGAATTGCGGTTATATCTGGATAAGATTCGAAAATACGTTGGTATTTGTTTCCGGTGACAATGTAATTAAAAGCTTCAAAATCAAAAAATTGCAAAAATCCGACTAGAATGGGATAAAAAACCATCAGAAAATGTGTACACCATTGAGTTTAATAAATAGGAACAGAAAAATATGCGAGAGAAGAAATATTTTTACTTACATTAAAAAAAGAGTGTACGAGGCTAAAATTTCAGATTAGCATTATATTATTAAGTGCATTTACGAAATATATATTTCATATAACGCGTCGAAACTTGCTCTGATCCTCAACAGCATTACTCTACGCGTTCTGAGAAAGCATGGCGGAAATATCCCCGAAAATTCCGAAAATATGTTGGTAATTTTTTCCGGTGACAATGTAATTAAAAGCTTCAAAATAAAAAAATTGCAAAAATCCGACTCGAATGGGATAATAAACCATCCAATACTGTGTACACCACTGAGGTTGATGCAAAGGAACAGAAAATTCTGCGAGAGAAGAAATATATTTACTTACATTAACAAGAGAGTGTACGAGACTAAAATTTCAGATTAGCATTATGTTAATAGGTGCATTTACGGAGAAAGTATTTCATATGACGCTTCGAAACTTGCACTGTTCCTTATTGACATTACTCTACGCTTTCTGTGAAATCATGGAGGTAATATCGCCAATATCTATGAAAATATGTTGGTAATTGTTTCCGGTGACAATGTAATTAAAAGCTTCAAAATGAAAAAATTGCAAAAATCCCACTCGAATGGGATAAAAAACCATCAAAAACTGTGTATACCATTGAGTTTGATGCAAAGGAACAGAAAATTCTTCGAGAAAAGAAATATTTTTACTTACATTAACAAAAGAGTGTACGAGGCAAAAATTTCAGATTAGCATTATGTTAATAAGTGCATTTACGGAAAAAGCATTTCATATAACATGTCGATACTTGCCCGGATCCTCAAAACCAATACTCTACGCCTTCTCTGAAAAAATGAAGGTGATATCCGCATAACGATTGAAGATATGGGTGTAAATGCCTAGGGTGACTAAATTAGAAAAAGGCTTTTAAATGAAAGAAATGGTATCCAGGGTTACTTGAGATTGAACAGAGGATGGCGAAGGGAACTTATTTTTTGGATAGGCATAACTGGAATAAGTGCTGTTACAGACTAAGTACTCAAGGTTTAGTCGTGTAATTTGATGTGCAGGATTATGGTATATTTCTTAACCTACCTTGAAAGAATGGCGGTTATATCTGCATAAGATTCGAAAATATGTGGGTAATTGTTTTTGTAGCCAATATAATGAAAAGTTCAAAATCAAATAAATGCAAAACTTTGACTCGAATGGGATACAAAACCATCAGAAAATTTGTATACCATTGAGTTTAATAAATAAGAACAGAAAAATATGCGAGAGAAGAAATATTTTCACTTACATTAACAAAAGAGTGTACGAGGCTAAAATTTCAGATTAGCATATTAATAATAAGTGCATTTACGGAGAAAGTATTTCATATGACGCTTCGAAACTTGCACTTTTCCTCAACAGCATTACTATACGCCTTCTGTGAAAACATGGAGGTAATATCCCCAATAATTATGAAAATATATTGGTAATTGTTTCCGGTGACAATGTAATTAAAAGCTTCAAAATCAAAAAAATTGCAAAACTCCGACTCGAATGGAAAAAAAACTATCAAAAAATGTGTATACCATTGAGTTTGTTGCAAAGGAATTGAAAAAAAATCGAGAGAAGGAATATTTTTACTTACATTAACAAAAGAGTGTACGAGGCAAAAATTTCAGATTAGCATTATGTTAATAAGTGCATTTACGGAGAGAGTATTTCATATAACGCGTCTATACTTGCACTGAATCTCATAAGCAATACTCTACGCCGTCACTGAAAAAATGGACGTGACATTTGCATAACTGTCAAAGATATGGGTGTAAATGTCTACGGTGACTAAATTAGCAAAGGGCTTCCAAATGAAAGAAATGGTATCCATGGATACTTGAGATTGAACGGAGGATGGCGAAGGGAACTAATTTTTTGGATAGGCATGGAGGTAATATCCGCATAACTATTGAAGATATGCGTGTAAATGCCTACGATAACTTAATTAGAAAAAGGCTTTAAATGAAAGAAATGGTATCCATGGTTACTTGAGTTTGAACAGAGGATGGCGAAGGGAACTTATTTTTTGGATAGGCATAACTGGAATAGGTGCTGTTACAGACTAAGTACTCAAGGTTTAGTCGTGTAATTTGATGTGCAGGAACAAGGTATATTTCTTAACCTACCCTAAAGGAATGGCGTTTATATCTGCATAAGATTCGAAAATTAATGGGTAATTGTTTCCGGTGCCAATATAATGTAAAGCTTCAAAATAAATTAAATGCAGAACTTCGACTCGAACGGGATAAAAAACCATCAGAAAATGTGTATACCATTGAGTTTAATAAATAGGAACAGAAAAATATGCGAGAGAAGAAATATTTTAACTTACATTAACAAAAGAGTGTACGAGGCTAAAATTTCAGATTAGCATTATATTAATAAGTGCATTTACGAAAAAATTATTTCATATAACGCGTCGAAACTTGCACTGATCCTCACCAGCATTACTCTACGCCTTCTGTAAAATCATGGAGGTAATATCCCTAATAATTATGAAAATATGTTGGTAATTGTTTCCGGTGACAATGTAATTAAAAGCTTCAATATCAAAAATTGCAAAACTCCGACTTGAATAGGATAAAAAACCATCTAAAACTGTGTATACCATTGAGTTTGATGCAAAGGAACAGAAAAAAAAGCGAGAGAAGAAATATTTTTACTTACATTAACAAAAGAATGTCCTAGGCTAAAATTTCAGATTAGCATTATGTTAATAAGTGCATTAACGGAGAACGTATATCATATTACGCTTTGAAACCTGCACTGTTCCTCAAAGGCAATACTCTACGCCTTCTCTGAAAAAATGGAGGTGATATCCTCATAACTGTCGAAGATATGGGTGTAATTGTCTACGGTGACTAAATTAGCAAAGGGCTTCCAAATGAAAGAAATGGTATCCATGGATACTTGAGATTGAACGGAAGATGGAAAAGGGAACAAATTTTTTTGTATATGCATGGAGGTAATATCCGCATAACGATCGAAGATATGGGTGTAAATGCCTAGGGTGACTAAATTAGAAAAAGGCATTTAAATGAAAGAAATGGTATCCAGGGTTACTTGAGATTGAACAGAGGATGGCGAAGGGAACTTATTTTTTGGATAGGCATAACTGGAATAAGTGCTGTTACAGACTAAGTACTCAAGGTTTAGTCGTGTAATTTGATGTGCAGGAACAAGGTATATTTCTTAACCTACCCTGAAAGAATGTCGGTTATATCTACATAAGATACGAAAATATATGGGTAAATGTTTCCGGTGCCAATATAATGAAAAGCTTCAAAATCAAATAAATGCAAAACTTCGACTCGAATGGGATAAAAATCCATCAAAAAAAGGGTATACCATTGAGTTTAATAAATAGGAACAGAAAAATATGCGAGAGAAGAAATATTTTTACTTACATTAACAAAAGAGTGTACGAGGCTAAAATTTCAGATTAGCATTATATTAATAAGTGCATTTACGAAAACATTATTTCATATAACGCGTCGAAACTTGCACTGATCCTCAACAGCATTACTCTACGCCTTCTGTGAAATCATGGAGGTAATATCCCTAATAATTATAATAATATGTCGGTAATTTTTTCCGGTGACAATGTAATTAAAAGCTTCAAAATCAAAAAATTGCAAATATCCGACTCGAATGGGATAAAAAACTATCAAAAACTGTGTATACCATTGAGTTTGATGCAAAGGAACAGAAAATTCTTCGAGAAAAGAAATATTTTTACTTACATTAACAAAAGAGTGTACGAGGCAATAATTTCAGATTAGCATTATGTTAATAAGTGCATTTACGGAAAAAGTATTTCATATTACGCGTCGATACTTGCACTGAACCTCAAAAGCAATACTCTACGCCTTCTCTGAAAAAATAAAGGTGATATCCGTATAACCGTGAACGGAGGATGGCGAAGGGAACTAATTTTTTGGATACGCATGGATGTAATATCCGCAAACCTATCGAAGATATGGGAGTAAATGCCTAAGGTGACTAAATTAGAAAAAGGCTTTTAAATGAAAGAAATGGTATCCATGGTTACTTGAGATTGAACAGAGGATGGCGAAGGGAACTTATTTTTTGGATAGGCATAACTGGAATAATTGCTGTTAAAGACTAAGATCTCAAGGTATAGTAGTGTAATTTTGAAAAGCAGGAACAAGGTATATTTCTTAACTTACCCTGAAAGAATGGCGGTTATATCTGCATAAGATTCGGAAATATATTGGTATTTGTTTCCGGTGCCAATATAATGAAAAAATTCAAAATAAATTAAATGAAAAACTTCGATTCGAATGGGATAAAAATCCATCAGAAAATGTACACACCATTGAGTTTAATAAAAAGGAACAGAAAAATATGCGAGAGAAGAAATATTTTTACTTACATTAACGAAAGAGTGTACGAGGCTAAAATTATAGATTAGCATTATGTTAATAAGTTCATTTAAGGAGAAAGTATTTCATATGACGCTTCGAAACTTGCATTGTTCCTCAACAGCATTACTCTACGCCTTCTGTGAAAGCATGGAGGTAATATCCCCGAAAATTCCGAAAATATGTTGGTAATTGTTTCCGGTGACAATGTAATTAAAAGCTTCAAAATCAAAAAATTGCAAAAATCCGACTCGAATGGGAAACAAACCAACAAAAAATGTGTATACCATTGAGTTTGATGCAAAGGAACAGAAAAATAAGCGAGATAAGAAATATTTTTACTTACATTTACAAAAGAGTGTACGAGGCTAAAATTTCAGATTAGCATTATGTTATTAAGTGCATTTAGAGAGTAAGTATTTCATATAACGCGTCGATACTTGTACTGAACCTCAAAAGCAATACTCTACGACTTCTGTGAAAACATGGAGGTAATATCCCCAATAATTATGAAAATATGTTGGTAATTGTTTCCTGTGACAATGTAATTAAAAGCTTCAAAATCAAAAAATTGCAAAACTCCGACTCGAATGGGAAAAAAACCATCAAAAAATGTGTATACCATTGAGTTTGATGCATAGGAACAGAAAAATAAGCGAGAGAAGAAATATTTTTACTTACATTAACAAAAGAGTGTACGAGGAAAAATTTCAGATTAGCATTATGATAATAAGTGCATTTACGGAAAAAGTATTCCATATAACGCGTCGATACTTGCACTGAACCTAAAAAGCAATACTCTACGCCTTCTCTGAAAAAATGGAGGTGATTTCCGCATAACTATACATGATATGGGTGTAAATGTCTACGGTTAATAAATTAGCAAAGGGCTTCCATATGAAAGAAATGGTGTCCATGGATACTTGAGATTGAACGGAGGATGGCAAAGGGAACTAACTTTTTGGATACGCATGGATGTAATATCCGCAAACCTATCGAAGAAATAGGAGTAAATGCCTACGGTGACTAAATTAGAAAAAGGCTTTTAAATGAAAGAAATGGTATCCATGGTTACTTGAGATTGAACAGAGGATGGCGAAGGGAACTCATTTTTTGGATAGGCATAACTGGAATAATTGCTGTTACAGACTAAGTACTCAAGGTTTAGTCGTGTAATTTGATATGAAGGAACAAGGTATATTTCTTAACCTACCCTGAAAGAATGGCTGTTATATCTGCATAAGATTCGAAAATATATGGGTAATTGATTCCGGTCCCAATATAATGAAAATCTTCAAAATAAATTAAATGAAATACTTCGACTCGAATGGGATAAAAAACCATCAGAAAATGTGTACACCATTGAGTTTAATAAATAGGAACAGAAAAATATGCGAGAGAAGAAATATTTTTACTTACATTAAAAAAAGAGTGTACGAGGCTAAAATTTCAGATTAGCATTATATTAATAAGTGCATTTACGAAATATATATTTCATATAACGCGTCGAAACTTGCTCTGATCCTCAACAGCATTACTCTACGCGTTCTGAGAAAGCATGGCGGAAATATCCCCGAAAATTCCGAAAATATGTTGGTAATTTTTTCCGGTGACAATGTAATTAAAAGCTTCAAAATAAAAAAATTGCAAAAATCCGACTCGAATGGGATAATAAACCATCCAATACTGTGTACACCACTGAGGTTGATGCAAAGGAACAGAAAATTCTGCGAGAGAAGAAATATATTTACTTACATTAACAAAAGAGTGTACGAGACTAAAATTTCAGATTAGCATTATGTTAATAGGTGCATTTACGGAGAAAGTATTTCATATGACGCTTCGAAACTTGCACTGTTCCTCAACAGCACTACTCTACGCCTTCTGTGAAATCATAGAGGTAATATCCCCAATTTCTATGAAAATATGTTGGTAATTGTTTCCGGTGACAATGTAATTAAAAGCTTCAAAATCAAAAAATTGCAAAAATCCGACTCGAATGGGATAAAAAACCATCAAAAACTGTGTATACCATTGAGTTTGATGCAAAGGAACAGAAAATTCTTCGAGAAAAGAAATATTTTTACTTACATTAACAAAAGAGTGTACGAGGCAAAAATTTCAGATTAGCATTATGTTAATAAGTGCATTTACGGAAAAAGCATTTCATATAACATGTCGATACTTGCCCGGATCCTCAAAACCAATACTCTACGCCTTCTCTGAAAAAATGAAGGTGATATCCGCATAACGATCGAAGATATGGGTGTAAATGCCTAGGGTGACTAAATTAGAAAAAGGCTTTTAAATGAAAGAAATGGTATCCAGGGTTACTTGAGATTGAACAGAGGATGGCGAAGGGAACTTATTTTTTGGATAGGCATAACTGGAATAAGTGCTGTTACAGACTATGTCCTCAAGGTTAAGTCGTGTAATTTGATGTGCAGGAACAAGGTATATTTCTTAACCTACCCTGAAAGAATGGCGGTTATATCTACATAAGATACGAAAATATATGGGTAAATGTTTCCGGTGCCAATATAATGAAAAGCTTCAAAATCAAAAAAATGCAAAACTTCGACTCGAATGGGATAAAAATCCATCAAAAAAAGGGTATACCATTGAGTTTAATAAATAGGAACAGACAAATATGCGAGAGAAGAAATATTTTTACTTACATTAACAAAAGAGTGTACGAGGCTAAAATTTCAGATTAGCATTATATTAATAAGTGCATTTACGAAAACATTATTTCATATAACGCGTCGAAACTTGCACTGATCCTCAAAAACATTACTCTACGCCTTCTGTGAAATCATGGAGGTAATATCCCTAATAATTATAATAATATGTTGGTAATTTTTTCCGGTGACAATGTAATTATAAGCTTCAAAATCAAAAAATTGCAAAAATCCGACTCGAATGGGATAAAAAACCATCCAAAACTGTGTATACCATTGAGTTTGATGAAAAGAAACAGAAAATTCTGCGAAAGAAGAAATATTTTTACTTTCATTAACAAAAGAGTGTACGAGGCTAAAATTTCAGATTAGCATTATTTTAATAAGTGCATTTACGGAGAAAGTTTTTCATATGACGCTTCGAAACTTGCACTGTTCCTCAACAGCACTACTCTACGCCTTCTGTGAAATCATAGAGGTAATATCCCCAATTTCTATGAAAATATGTTGGTAATTGTTTCCGGTGACAATGTAATTAAAAGCTTCAAAATCAAAAAATTGCAAAAATCCGACTCGAATGGGATAAAAAACCATCAAAAACTGTGTATACCATTGAGTTTGATGCAAAGGAACAGAAAATTCTTCGAGAAAAGAAATATTTTTACTTACATTAACAAAAGAGTGTACGAGGCAAAAATTTCAGATTAGCATTATGTTAATAAGTGCATTTACGGAAAAAGTATTTCATATTACGCGTCGATACTTGCACTGAACCTCAAAAGCAATACTCTACGCCTTCTCTGAAAAAATAAAGGTGATATCCGTATAACCGTGAACGGAGGATGGCGAAGGGAACTAATTTTTTGGATACGCATGGATGTAATATCCGCAAACCTATCGAAGATATGGGAGTGAATGCCTACGGTGACTAAATTAGAAAAAGGCTTTTAAATGAAAGAAATGGTATCCATGGTTACTTGAGATTGAACAGAGAATGGCGAAGGGAACTTATTTTTTGGATAGGCATAACTAGAATAATTGCTGTTACAGACTAAGAACTCAAGGTATAGTCGTGTAATTTGATATGCAGGAACAAGGTATATTTCTTAACTTACCCTGAAAGAATGGCGGTTATATCTGCATAAGATTCGGAAATATATTGGTAATTGTTTCCGGTGCCAATATAATGAAAAAATTCAAAATAAATTAAATGAAAAACTTCGATTCGAATGGGATAAAAAACCATCAGAAAATGTGTACACCATTGAGTTTAATAAAAAGGAACAGAAAAATATGCGAGAGAAGAAATATTTTTACTTACATTAACGAAAGAGTGTACGAGGCTAAAATTTTAGATTAGCATTATGTTAATAAGTTCATTTAAGGAGAAAGTATTTCATATGACGCTTCGAAACTTGCATTGTTCCTCAACAGCATTACTCTACGCCTTCTGCGAAAGCATGGAGGTAATATCCCCGAAAAATCCGAAAATATGTTGGTAATTGTTTCCGGTGACAATGTAATTAAAAGCTTCAAAATCAAAAAATTGCAAAAATCCGACTCGAATGGGAAACAAACCAACAAAAAATGTGTATACCATTGAGATTGATGCAAAGGAACAGAAAAATAAGCGAGATAAGAAATATTTTTACTTACATTTACAAAAGAGTGTACGAGGCTAAAATTTCAGATTAGCATTATGTTATTAAGTGCATTTAGAGAGTAAGTATTTCATATAACGTGTCGATACTTGCACTGAACCTCAAAAGCAATACTCTACGACTTCTGTGAAAACATGGAGGTAATATCCCCAATAATTATGAAAATATGTTGGTAATTGTTTCCTGTGACAATGTAATTAAAAGCTTCAAAATCAAAAAATTGCAAAACTCCGACTCGAATGGGAAAAAAACCATCAAAAAATGTGTATACCATTGAGTTTGATGCATAGGAACAGAAAAATAAGCGAGAGAAGAAATATTTTTACTTTCATTAACAAAAGAGTGTACGAGGAAAAATTTCAGATTAGCATTATGATAATAAGTGCATTTACGGAAAAAGTATTCCATATAACGCGTCGATACTTGCACTGAACCTAAAAAGCAATACTCTACGCCTTCTCTGAAAAAATGGAGGTGATTTCCCAATAACTATACATGATATGGGTGTAAATGTCTACGG
This sequence comes from Pyrrhosoma nymphula, assembly GCA_963573305.1. NCBI lineage: Eukaryota > Metazoa > Arthropoda > Insecta > Odonata > Coenagrionidae > Pyrrhosoma > Pyrrhosoma nymphula. The sequence continues at coordinate 518,302 of OY754334.1, forward strand.
TTAATAAATTAGCAAAGGGCTTCCATATGAAAGCAATGGTGTCCATGGATACTTGAGATTGAACGGAGGATGGCAAAGGGAACTCATTTTTTGGATAGGCATATCTGGAATAATTGCTGTTACAGACTAAGTACTCAAGGTTTAGTCGTGTAATTTGATATGAAGGAACAAGGTACATTCCTTAACCTACCCTGAAAGAATAACTGTTATATCTGCATAAGATTCGAAAATATATGGGTAATTGATTCCGGTCCCAATATAATGAAAAGCTGCAAAATAAATTAAATGAAATACTTCGACTCGAATGGGATAAAAAACCATCAGAAAATGTGTACACCATTGAGTTTAATAAATAGGAACAGAAAAATATGCGAGAGAAGAAATATTTTTACTTACATTAACAAAAGAGTGTACGAGGCTAAAATTTCAGATTAGCATTATATTAATAAGTGCATTTACGAAATATATATTTCATATAACGCGTCGAAACTTGCACTGATCCTCAACAGCATTACTCTACGCGTTCTGAGAAAGCATGGCGGAAATATCCCCGAAAATTCCGAAAATATGTTGGTAATTTTTTCCGGTGACAATGTAATTAAAAGCTTCAAAATAAAAAAATTGCAAAAATCCGACTCGAATGGGATAATAAACCATCCAATACTGTGTACACCACTGAGGTTGATGCAAAGGAACAGAAAATTCTGCGAGAGAAGAAATATATTTACTTACATTAACAAAAGAGTGTACGAGGCTAAAATTTCAGATTAGCATTATGTTAATAGGTGCATTTACGGAGAAAGTATTTCATATGACGCTTCGAAACTTGCACTGTTCCTTACCAGCATTACTCTACGCCTTCTGTGAAATCATGGAGGTAATATCCCCAATATCTATGAAAATATGTTGGTAATTGTTTCCGGTGACAATGTAATTAAAAGCTTCAAAATGAAAAAATTGCAAAAATCCGACTCGAATGGGATAAAAAAACCATCAAAAACTGTGTATACCATTGAGTTTGATGCAAAGGAACAGAAAATTCTTCGAGAAAAGAAATATTTTTACTTACATTAACAAAAGAGTGTACGAGGCAAAAATTTCAGATTAGCATTATGTTAATAAGTGCATTTACGGAAAAAGCATTTCATAAAACATGTCGATACTTGCCGAGATCCTCAAAACCAATACTCTACGCCTTCTCTGAAAAAATGAAGGTGATATCCGTATAACTGTCGAAGATATGGGTGTAAATGTCTACGGTGGCTAAATTAGCAAATGGCTTCCAAATGAAAGAAATGGTATCCATGGATACTTGTGATTAAACGGAGCATGGCGAAGGGAACTAATTTTTTGGATAGGCATGGAAGTAATATCCGCATAACTATCGAAGATATGGGTGTAAATGCCTACGGTGACTAAAATAGAAAAAGGCTTTTAAATGAAAGAAATGGTATCCATGGTTACTTGAGATTGAACAGAGGATGTCGAAGGGAATTTATTTTTTGGATAGGCATAACTGGAATAAGTGCTGTTACAGACTAAGTACTCAAGGTTTAGTCGTGTAATTTGATGTGCAGGAATAAGATATATTTCTTCAATTACCCTGAAAGAATGGCGGTTATATCTGCATAAGATTCGAAAATATGTGGGTAATTGTTTCCGGTGCCAATATAATGAAAAGCTTCAAAATAAATTAAATGAAAAACTTCGACTCGAATGGGATAAAAAACCATCAGAAAATGTGAACACCATTGAGTTTAATAAATAGGAACAGAAAAATATGCGAGAGAATAATAATTTTTACTTACATTAACAAAAGAGTGTACGAGGCTAAAATTTCAGATTAGCATTATGTTAATAAGTGCATTTAAGGAGAAAGTGTTTCATATGACGCTTCGAAACTTGCATTGTTCCTCAACAGCATTACTCTACGCCCTTTGTAAAAGCATGGAGGCAATATCCCCGAAAATTCCGAAAATATGTTGGTAATTGTCTCCGGTGACAATGTAATTAAAAGCTTCAAAATCAAAAAATTGCAAATACCCGACTCGTATGGGATAAAAAACCATCAAAAACTGTGTATACGATTGAGTTTGATGCAAAGGAACAGAAAATTCTGCGAGAGAAGAAATATTTTTACTTACATTAACAAATGAGTGTGCGAGGCTAAAATTTCAGATTAGCATTATGTTTTTAAGTGCATTTACGGAGAAAGTATTTCAAATGACGCTTCGAAACTTCCACTGTTCCTAAACAGCATTACTATAAGCCTTCTGTGACAACATGAAGGTAATATCCCCATTATTTATTAAAATATGATAGTAAATGTTTCCGGTGACAATGTAATTAAAAGCTTCAAAATCAAAAAATTGCAAAACTCCGACTCGAATGGGAAAAAACCATCAAAAAATGTTTATACCATTGAGTTTGATGTATAGGAACAGAAAAATAAGCGAGAGAAGAAATATTTTTACTTACATTAACAAAAGAGTGTACGAGGAAAAATTTCAGATAAGCATTATGTTAATAACTGCCTTTACGGAAAAAGTATTTCATATAACGCGTCGATACTTGCACTGAACCTCGAAAGCGATACTTTACGCCTTCTCCGAAGAAATGGATGTGATATGCGCATAACTATCAAAGATATGGGTGTAAATGTCTACGGTGACTAAGTTAGCAAAAGGCTTCTAAATGAAAGAAATGGTATCCATGGTTACTTGAGATTGAACGGACGATGGCGAAGGGAACTAATTTTTTGGATAGGCATGGAGGTAATATCCGCATAACTATCGAAGATATGGGAGTAAATTCCTACGGTGACTAAATTAGAAAAAGTCATTTAAATGAAAGAAATGGTATCCATGGTTACTTGAGATTGAACAGAGGATGGCGAAGGGAACTTGTTTTTTGCATAGGCATAACTGGAATAAGTGCTGTTACAGACTAAGTACTTAAGGTTTAGTCGTGTAATTTGATGTGCAGGAACAAGGTATATTTCTTAACCTACCCTAAAAGAATGGCGGTTATATCTGCATAAGATTCGAAAATATATGGGTAATTGTTTCCGGTGCCAATATAATGAAAAGCTTCAAAATCAAATAAATGCTAAACTTCGACTCGAATGGGATAAAAATCCATCCAATACTGTGTATACCATTGAGTTTAATAAATAGGAACAGAAAAATATGCGAGAGAAGAAATATTTTTACTTACATTAACAAAAGAGTGTACGAGGCTAAATTTTCAGATTAGCATTATATTAATAAGTGCATTTACGAAATATATATTTCATATAACGCGTCGAAACTTGCACTGATCCTCAACAGCATTACTCTACGCCTTCTGAGAAAGCATGGCGGAAATATCCCCTAATAATTATGAAAATATGTTGGTAATTTTTACCGGTGACAATGTAATTAAAAGCTTCAAAATAAAAAAATTGCAAAAATCCGACTCGAATGGGATAATAAACCATCCAATACTGTGTACACCACTGAGGTTGATGCAAAGGAACAGAAAATTCTGCGAGAGAAGAAATATATTTACTTACATTAACAAAAGAGTGTACGAGGCTAAAATTTCAGATTAGCATTATGTTAATAAGTGCATTTAAGGAGAAAGTGTTTCATATGACGCTTCGAAACTTGCATTGTTCCTCAACAGCATTACTCTACGCCCTTTGTAAAAGCATGGAGGCAATATCCCCGAAAATTCCGAAAATATGTTGGTAATTGTCTCCGGTGACAATGTAATTAAAAGCTTCAAAATCAAAAAATTGCAAATATCCGACTCGTATGGGATAAAAAACCATCAAAAACTGTGTATACGATTGAGGATGATGCAAAGGAACAGAAAATTCTGCGAGAGAAAAATATTTTTACTTACATTAACAAAAGAGTGTGCGAGGCTAAAATTTCAGATTAGCATTATGTTATTAAGTGCATTTACGGAGAAAGTATTTCAAATGACGCTTCGAAACTTGCACTGTTCCTAAACAGCATTACTTTAAGCCTTCTGTGACAACATGAAGGTAATATCCCCATTATTTATTAAAATATGATGGTAAATGTTTCCGGTGACAATGTAATTAAAAGCTTCAAAATCAAAAAATTGCAAAACTCCGACTCGAATGGGAAAAAACCATCAAAAAATGTTTATACCATTGAGTTTGATGTATAGGAACAGAAAAATAAGCGAGAGAAGAAATATTTTTACTTACATTAACAAAAGAGTGTACGAGGAAAAATTTCAGATTAGCATTATGTTAATAACTGCCTTTACGGAAAAAGTATTTCATATAACGCGTCGATACTTGCACTGAACCTCGAAAACGATACTTTACGCCTTCTCCGAAAAAATGGATGTGATATGCGCAAAACTATCAAAGATATGCGTGTAAATGTCTACGGTGACTAAATTAGCAAAAGGCTTCTAAATGAAAGAAATGGTATCCATGGTTACTTGAGATTGAACGGACGATGGCGAAGGGAACTAATTTTTTGGATAGGCATGGAGGTAATATCCGCATAACTATCGAAGATATGGGAGTAAATTCCTACGGTGACTAAATTAGAAAAAGTCATTTAAATGAAAGAAATGGTATCCATGGTTACTTGAGATTGAACAGAGGATGACGAAGGGAACTTGTTTTTTGCATAGGCATAACTGGAATAAGTGCTGTTACAGACTAAGTACTCAAGGTTTAGTCGTGTAATTTGATGTGCAGGAACAAGGTATATTTCTTAACCTACCCTAAAAGAATGGCGGTTATATCTGCATAAGATTCGAAAATATATGGGTAATTGTTTCCGGTGCCAATATAATGAAAAGCTTCAAAATCAAATAAATGCTAAACTTCGACTCGAATGGGATAAAAATCCATCCAATACTGTGTATACCATTGAGTTTAATAAATAGGAACAGAAAAATATGCGAGAGAAGAAATATTTTTACTTACATTAACAAAAGAGTGTACGAGGCTAAAATTTCAGATTAGCATTATATTAATAAGTGCATTTACGAAATATATATTTCATATAACGCGTCGAAACTTGCATTGTTCCTCACCAGCATTACTCTACGCCTTCTGTGAAATCATGGAGGTAATATCCCCAATAATTATGAAAATATGTTGGTAATTTTTTCCGGTGACAATGTAATTAAAAGCTTCAAAATAAAAAAATTGCAAAAATCCGACTCGAATGGGATAATAAACCATCCAATACTGTGTACACCACTGAGGTTGATGCAAAGGAACAGAAAATTCTGCGAGAGAAGAAATATATTTACTTACATTAACAAAAGAGTGTACGAGGCTAAAATTTAATATTAGCATTATGTTAATAGGTGCATTTACGGAGAAAGTATTTCATCTACATCTACATCTACATACTACCCCGCAAGCCACCTCAATAGGCGTGTGGCGGGGGGTGTTAGGACACCAGCCGTTTACATATAAAAAGGAAACGCTCTATGAAATTACGCCTTGCATTTATTAAAGTCCCTTATTGTTCGGGGGAAAAATGCATATGACGTTCTATGTTCTTACGTAATTATGTTCTTCATATGACGCTTCGAAACTTGCACTGTTCCTCACCAGCATTACTCTACGCCTTCTGTGAAAGCATAAAGGTAATATCCACGAAAATTCCGAAAATATGTTGGTAATTGTTTCCGGTGACAATGTAATTAAAAGCTTCAAAATCAAAAAATTGCAAAAATCGAACTCGAATGGGATAAAAAACCATCAAAAACTGTGTATACCATTGAGTTTGATGCAAAGGAACAGAAAATTCTGCGAGAGAAGAAATATTTTTACTTACATTAACAAAAGAGTGTACGAGGCTAAAATTTCAGATTAGCATTATGTTATTAAGTGCATTTACGGAGAAAGTATTTAATATGACGCTTCGAAACTTGCACTGTTCCTCAACAGCATTACTCTACGCCTTCTGTGAAATCATGGAGGTAATATCCCCAATAACTATGAAAATATGTTGGTAATTGTTTCCGGTGACAATGTAATTAAAAGCTTCAAAATAAAAAAAAATTGCAAAAATCCGACTCGAATGGGATAAAAAACCATCAAAAACTGTATATACCATTGAGTTTGATGCAAATGAACAGAAAATTCTGCGAGAGAAGAAAGATCTTTTAGTGTACTAGGCAAAATTTTCAGATTAGCATTATATTAATAAGTGCATTTACGGAAAAAGTATTTCATATAACGCGTCGATAATTGCACTGAACCTCAAAAGCAATATTCTACGACTTCTCTGAGAATATGGAGGTGATATCCGTATAACTGTCGAAGATATGGGTGTAAATGTCTACGGTGGCTAAATTAGCAAATGGCTTCCAAATGAAAGAAATGGTATCCATGGATACTTGTGATTAAACGGAGCATGGCGAAGGGAACTAATTTTTTGGATAGGCATGGAAGTAATATCCGCATAACTATCGAAGATATGGGTGTAAATGCCTACGGTGACTAAAATAGAAAAAGGCTTTTAAATGAAAGAAATGGTATCCATGGTTACTTGAGATTGAACAGAGGATGTCGAAGGGAATTTATTTTTTGGATAGGCATAACTGGAATAAGTGCTGTTACAGACTAAGTACTCAAGGTTTAGTCGTGTAATTTGATGTGCAGGAATAAGATATATTTCTTCAATTACCCTGAAAGAATGGCGGTTATATCTGCATAAGATTCGAAAATATGTGGGTAATTGTTTCCGGTGCCAATATAATGAAAAGCTTCAAAATAAATTAAATGAAAAACTTCGACTCGAATGGGATAAAAAACCATCAGAAAATGTGAACACCATTGAGTTTTATAAATAGGAACAGAAATATATGCGAGAGAATAATAATTTTTACTTACATTAACAATAGAGTGTACGAGGCTAACATTTCAGATTAGCATTATGTTAATAAGTGCATTTACGGAGAAAGTATTTTATATGACGCTTCGAAACTTGCACTGTTCCTCAACAGCATTACTCTACGCCTTCTGTGAAATCATGGAGGTAATATCCCCAATAACTATGAAAATATGTTGGTAATTGTTTCCGGTGACAATGTAATTAAAAGCTTCAAAATCAAAAAATTGCAAATATCCGACTCGTATGGGATAAAAAACCATCAAAAACTGTGTATACGATTGAGTTTGATGCAAAGGAACAGAAAATTCTGCGAGAGAAAAATATTTTTACTTACATTAACAAAAGAGTGTGCGAGGCTAAAATTTCAGATTAGCATTATGTTATTAAGTGCATTTACGGAGAAAGTATTTCAAATGACGCTTCGAAACTTGCACTGTTCCTAAACAGCATTACTTTAAGCCTTCTGTGACAACATGAAGGTAATATCCCCATTATTTATTAAAATATGATGGTAAATGTTTCCGGTGACAATGTAATTAAAAGCTTCAAAATCAAAAAATTGCAAAACTCCGACTCGAATGGGAAAAAACCATCAAAAAATGTTTATACCATTGAGTTTGATGTATAGGAACAGAAAAATAAGCGAGAGAAGAAATATTTTTACTTACATTAACAAAAGAGTGTACGAGGAAAAATTTCAGATTAGCATTATGTTAATAACTGCCTTTACGGAAAAAGTATTTCATATAACGCGTCGATACTTGCACTGAACCTCGAAAACGATACTTTACGTCTTCTCCGAAAAAATGGATGTGATTTGCGCATAACTATCAAAGATATGGGTGTAAATGTCTACGGTGACTAAATTAGCAAAAGGCTTGTAAATGAAAGAAATGGTATCCATGGTTACTTGAGATTGAACGGACGATGGCGAAGGGAACTAATTTTTTGGATAGGCATGGAGGTAATATCCGCATAACTATCGAAGATATGGGAGTAAATTCCTACGGTGACTATATTAGAAAAAGTCATTTAAATGAAAGAAATGGTATCCATGGTTACTTGAGATTGAACAGAGGATGGCGAAGGGAACTTGTTTTTTGCATAGGCATAACTGGAATAAGTGCTGTTACAGACTAAGTACTCAAGGTTTAGTCGTGTAATTTGATGTGCAGGAACGAGGTATATTTCTTAACCTACCCTGAAAGAATGGCGGTTATATCTGCATAAGATTCGAAAATATATAGGTAATTGTTTCCGGTGCCAATATAATGAAAAGCTTCAAAATCAAATAAATGCTAAACTTCGACTCGAATGGGATAAAAATCCATCCAATACTGTGTATACCATTGAGTTTAATAAATAGGAACAGAAAAATATGCGAGAGAAGAAATATTTTTACTTACATTAACAAAAGAGTGTAAGAGGCTAAAATTTCAGATTAGCATTATGTTAATAAGTGCATTTAAGGAGAAAGTGTTTTATATGACGCGTCGAAACTTGCATTGATCCTCAACAGCATTACTCTACGCCTTCTGAGAAAGCATGGCGGAAATATCCCCGAAAATTCCGAAAATATGTTGGTAATTTTTTCCGGTGACAATGTAATTAAAAGCTTCAAAATAAAAAAATTGCAAAAATCCGACTCGAATGGGATAATAAACCATCCAATACTGTGTACACCACTGAGGTTGATGCAAAGGAACAGAAAATTCTGCGAGAGAAGAAATATATTTACTTACATTAACAAAAGAGTGTACGAGGCTAAAATTTCAGATTAGCATTATGTTAATAGGTGCATTTACGGAGAAAGTATTTCATATGACGCTTCGAAACTTGCACTGTTCCTCACCAGCATTACTCTACGCCTTCTGTGAAATCATGGAGGTAATATCCCCAATAATTATGAAAATATGTTGGTAATTGTTTCCGGTGACAATGTAATTAAAAGCTTCAAAATCAAAAAATTTAAAAAATTCGACTCAAATGGGATAAAAAACCATCAAAAACTGTGTATACCATTGAGTTTGATGCAAAGGAACAGAAAATTCTCCGAGAAAAGAAATATTTTTACTTACATTAACAAAAGAGTGTACGAGGCAAAAATTTCAGATTAGCATTATGTTAATAAGTGCATTTACGTAAGAAGTATTTCATATAACATGTCGATACTTGCCCAGATCCTCAAAACCAATACTTTACGCCTTCTCTGAAAAAATGAAGGTGATATCCGTATAACTGTCGAAGATATGGGTGTAAATGTCTACGGTGGCTAAATTAGCAAATGGCTTCCAAATGAAAGAAATGGTATCCATGGATACTTGTGATTAAACGGAGCATGGCGAAGGGAACTAATTTTTTGGATAGGCATGGAAGTAATATCCGCATAACTATCGAAGATATGGGTGTAAATGCCTACGGTGACTAAAATAGAAAAAGGCTTTTAAATGAAAGAAATGGTATCCATGGTTACTTGAGATTGAACAGAGGATGTCGAAGGGAATTTATTTTTTGGATAGGCATAACTGGAATAAGTGCTGTTACAGACTAAGTACTCAAGGTTTAGTCGTGTAATTTGATGTGCAGGAATAAGATATATTTCTTCAATTACCCTGAAAGAATGGCGGTTATATCTGCATAAGATTCGAAAATATGTGGGTAATTGTTTCCGGTGCCAATATAATGAAAAGCTTCAAAATAAATTAAATGAAAAACATCGACTCGAATGGGATAAAAAACCATCAGACAATGTGAACACCATTGAGTTTAATAAATCGGAACAGAAAAATATGCGAGAGAATAATAATTTTTACTTACATTAACAAAAGAGTGTAAGAGGCTAAAATTTCAGATTAGCATTATGTTAATAAGTGCATTTAAGGAGAAAGTGTTTTATATGACGCTTCGAAACTTGCATTGTTCCTCAACAGCATTACTCTACGCCTTCTGTGAAATCATGGAGGTAATATCCCCAATAACTATGAAAATATGTTGGTAATTGTTTCCGGTGACAATGTAATTAAAAGCTTCAAAATCAAAAAATTGCAAATATCCGACTCGTATGGGATAAAAAACCATCAAAAACTGTGTATACGATTGAGTTTGATGCAAAGGAACAGAAAATTCTGCGAGAGAAAAATATTTTTACTTACATTAACAAAAGAGTGTGCGAGGCTAAAATTTCAGATTAGCATTATGTTATTAAGTGCATTTACGGAGAAAGTATTTCAAATGACGCTTCGAAACTTGCACTGTTCCTAAACAGCATTACTTTAAGCCTTCTGTGACAACATGAAGGTAATATCCCCATTATTTATTAAAATATGATGGTAAATGTTTCCGGTGACAATGTAATTAAAAGCTTCAAAATCGAAAAATTGCAAAACTCCGACTCGAATGGGAAAAAACCATCAAAAAATGTTTATACCATTGAGTTTGATGTATAGGAACAGAAAAATAAGCGAGAGAAGAAATATTTTTACTTACATTAACAAAAGAGTGTACGAGGAAAAATTTCAGATTAGCATTATGTTAATAACTGCCTTTACGGAAAAAGTATTTCATATAACGCGTCGATACTTGCACTGAACCTCGAAAACGATACTTTACGCCTTCTCCGAAAACATGGATGTGATTTGCGCATAACTATCAAAGATATGGGTGTAAATGTCTACGGTGACTAAATTAGCAAAAGGCTTGTAAATGAAAGAAATGGTATCCATGGTTACTTGAGATTGAACGGACGATGGCGAAGGGAACTAATTTTTTGGATAGGCATGGAGGTAATATCCGCATAACTATCGAAGATATGGGAGTAAATTCCTACGGTGACTATATTAGAAAAAGTTATTTAAATGAAAGAAATGGTATCCATGGTTACTTGAGATTGAACAGAGGATGGCGAAGGGAACTTGTTTTTTGCATAGGCATAACTGGAATAAGTGCTGTTAAAGACTAAGTACTCAAGGTTTAGTCGTGTAATTTGATGTGCAGGAACAAGGTATATTTCTTAACCTACCCTAAAAGAATGGCGGTTATATCTGCATAAGATTCGAAAATATATGGGTAATTGTTTCCGGTGCCAATATAATGAAAAGCTTCAAAATCAAATAAATGCTAAACTTCGACTCGAATGGGATAAAAATCCATCCAATACTGTGTATACCATTGAGTTTAATAAATAGGAACAGAAAAATATGCGAGAGAAGAAATATTTTTACTTACATTAACAAAAGAGTGTAAGAGGCTAAAATTTCAGATTAGCATTATGTTAATAAGTGCATTTAAGGAGAAAGTGTTTTATATGACGCGTCGAAACTTGCATTGATCCTCAACAGCATGACTCTACGCCTTCTGAGAAAGCATCGCGGAAATATCCCCGAAAATTCCGAAAATATGTTGGTAATTTTTTCCGGTGACAATGTAATTAAAAGCTTCAAAATAAAAAAATTGCAAAAATCCGACTCGAATGGGATAATAAACCATCCAATACTGTGTACACCACTGAGGTTGATGCAAAGGAACAGAAAATTCTGCGAGAGAAGAAATATATTTACTTACATTAACAAAAGAGTGTACGAGGCTAAAATTTCAGATTAGCATTATGTTAATAGGTGCATTTACGGAGAAAGTATTTCATATGACGCTTCGAAACTTGCACTGTTCCTCACCAGCATTACTCTACGCCTTCTGTGAAATCATGGAGGTAATATCCCCAATAATTATGAAAATATGTTGGTAATTGTTTCCGGTGACAATGTAATTAAAAGCTTCAAAATCAAAAAATTTAAAAAATTCGACTCAAATGGGATAAAAACCCATCAAAAACTGTGTATACCATTGAGTTTGATGCAAAGGAACAGAAAATTCTCCGAGAAAAGAAATATTTTTACTTACATTAACAAAAGAGTGTACGAGGCAAAAATTTCAGATTAGCATTATGTTAATAAGTGCATTTACGTAAAAAGTATTTCATATAACATGTCGATACTTGCCCAGATCCTCAAAACCAATACTTTACGCCTTCTCTGAAAAAATGAAGGTGATATCCGTATAACTGTCGAAGATATGGGTGTAAATGTCTACGGTGGCTAAATTAGCAAATGGCTTCCAAATGAAAGAAATGGTATCCATGGATACTTGTGATTAAACGGAGCATGGCGAAGGGAACTAATTTTTTGGATAGGCATGGAAGTAATATCCGCATAACTATCGAAGATATGGGTGTAAATGCCTACGGTGACTAAAATAGAAAAAGGCTTTTAAATGAAAGAAATGGTATCCATGGTTACTTGAGATTGAACAGAGGATGTCGAAGGGAATTTATTTTTTGGATAGGCATAACTGGAATAAGTGCTGTTACAGACTAAGTACTCAAGGTTTAGTCGTGTAATTTGATGTGCAGGAATAAGATATATTTCTTCAATTACCCTGAAAGAATGGCGGTTATATCTGCATAAGATTCGAAAATATGTGGGTAATTGTTTCCGGTGCCAATATAATGAAAAGCTTCAAAATAAATTAAATGAAAAACATCGACTCGAATGGGATAAAAAACCATCAGACAATGTGAACACCATTGAGTTTAATAAATCGGAACAGAAAAATATGCGAGAGAATAATAATTTTTACTTACATTAACAAAAGAGTGTAAGAGGCTAAAATTTCAGATTAGCATTATGTTAATAAGTGCATTTAAGGAGAAAGTGTTTTATATGACGCTTCGAAACTTGCATTGTTCCTCAACAGCATTACTCTACGCCTTTTGTGAAAGCATGGAGGCAATATCCCCGAAAATTCCGAAAATATGTTGGTAATTGTCTCCGGTGACAATGTAATTAAAAGCTTCAAAATCAAAAAATTGCAAATATCCGACTCGTGTGGGATAAAAAACCATCAAAAACTGTGTATACGATTGAGTTTGATGTAAAGGAACAGAAAATTCTGCGAAAGAAGAAATATTTTTACTTACATTAACTAAAGAGTGTACGAGGCTAAAATTTCAGATTAGCATGATGTTATTAAGTGCATTTACGGAGAAAGTATTTCAAATGACGCTCCGAAACTTGCACTGTTCCTAAACAGCATTACTATAAGCCTTCTGTGACAACATGTAGGTAATATCCTCATTATTTATTAAATTATGATGGTAAATGTTTCCGGTGACAATGTAATTAAAAGCTTCAAAATCAAAAAATTGCAAAACTCCGACTCGAATGGGAAAAAACCATCAAAAAATGTTTATACCATTGAGTTTGATGCATAGGAACAGAAAAATAAGCGAGATAAGAAATATTTTTACTTACATTAACAATAGAGTGTACGAGGAAAATTTTCAGATGAGCATTATGTTAATAACTGCCTTTACGGAAAACGTATTTCATATAACGCGTCGATACTTGCACTGAACCTCAAAAGCAATACTTTACGCCTTCTCTGACAAAATGGATGTGATATCCGACAAACTATCAAAGATATGGGTGTAAATGTCTACGGTGACTAAATTAGCAAAGGGCTTCCAAATGAAAGAAATGGTATCCATGGATACTTGAGATTGAACGGAGGATGGCGAAGGGAACTAATTTTTTGGATAGGCATGGAGGTAATATCCGCATAACTATCGAAGATATGGGAGTAAATTCCTACGGTGACTAAATTAAAAAGGCTTTTATATGAGAGAAATGGTATCCATGGTTACTTGAGATTGAACAGATCATGGCGAAGTGACCTTTTTTTTTGGATAGGCATAACTGGAATAAGTGCTGTTACAGACTAAGTACTCAAGGTTTAGTCGTGTAATTTGATGTGCAGGAATAATATATATTTCTTAACCTACCCTGAAAGAATGGCGGTTATATCTGCATAAGATTCGAAAATATGTGGGTAATTGTTTTTGGAGCCAATAATATGAAAAGCTTCAAAATCAAATAAATGCAAAGTTTTGACTCGAATGGGATAAAAAACCATCAGAAAATTTGTATACCATTGAGTTTAATCAATAAGAACAGAAAAATATGCGAGAAAAGAAATATTTTTACTTACATTAACAAAAGAGTGTACGAGGCTAAAATTTCAGATTAGCATTATATTAATAAGTGCATTTACGAAATAATTATTTCATATAGCGCGTTGAAACTTGCACTGATCCTCAACAGCATTACTCTACGCCTTCTGTGAAAGCATAAAGGTAATATCCACGAAAATTCCGAAAATATGTTGGTAATTGTTTCCGGTGACAATTTAATTAAAAGCTTCAAAATCAAAAAATTGCAAAAATCGAACTCGAATGGGATAAAAAACCATCAAAAACTGTGTATACCATTGGGTTTGATGCAAAGGAACAGAAAATTCTGCGAGAGAAGAAATATTTTTACTTACATTAACAAAAGAGTGTACGAGGCTAAAATTTCAGATTAGCATTATGTTATTAAGTGCATTTACGGATAAAGTATTTAATATGACGCTTCGAAACTTGCACTGTTCCTCAACAGCATTACTCTACGCCTTCTGTGAAATCATGGAGGTAATATCCCCAATAACTATGAAAATATGTTGGTAATTGTTTCCGGTGACAATGTAATTAAAAGCTTCAAAATAAAAAAAAATTGCAAAAATCCGACTCGAATGGGATAAAAAACCATCAAAAACTGTATATACCATTGAGTTTGATGCAAATGAACAGAAAATTCTGCGAGAGAAGAAAGATCTTTTAGTGTACTAGGCAAAAATTTCAGATTAGCATTATATTAATAAGTGCATTTACGGAAAAAGTATTTCATATAACGCGTCGATAATTGCACTGAACTTCAAAAGCAATATTCTACGACTTCTCTGAGAATATGGAGGTGATATACGTATAACTGTCGAAGATATGGGTGTAAATGTCTACGGTGGCTAAATTAGCAAATGGCTTCCAAATGAAAGAAATGGTATCCATGGATACTTGTGATTAAACGGAGCATGGCGAAGGGAACTAATTTTTTGGATAGGCATAACTGGAATAAGTGCTGTTACAGACTAAGTACTCAAGGTTTAGTCGTGTAATTTGATGTGCAGGAATAAGATATATTTCTTCAATTACCCTGAAAGAATGGCGGTTATATCTGCATAAGATTCGAAAATATGTGGGTAATTGTTTCCGGTGCCAATATAATGAAAAGCTTCAAAATAAATTAAATGAAAAACTTCGACTCGAATGGGATAAAAAACCATCAGAAAATGTGAACACCATTGAGTTTAATAAATAGGAACAGAAAAATATGCGAGAGAATAATAATTTTTACTTACATTAACAATAGAGTGTACGAGGCTAAAATTTCAGATTAGCATTATGTTAATAAGTGCATTTACGGAGAAAGTATTTAATATGACGCTTCGAAACTTGCACTGTTCCTCAACAGCATTACTCTACGCCTTCTGTGAAATCATGGAGGTAATATCCCCAATAACTATGAAAATATGTTGGTAATTGTTTCCGGTGACAATGTAATTAAAAGCTTCAAAATAAAAAAAAATTGCAAAAATCCGACTCGAATAGGATAATAAACCATCGAAAACTGTGTATACCATTGAGTTTGATACAAAGGAACAGAAAATTCTGCGAGAGAAGAAATATTTTTACTTACATTAACAAAAGAGTGTACGAGGCTAAAATTTCAGATTAGCATTATGTTATTAAGTGCATTTACGGAGAAAGTATTTAATATGACGCTTCGAAACTTACACTGTTCCTCAACAGCATTACTCTACGCCTTCTGTGAAATCATGGAGGTAATATCCCCAATAACTATGAAAATATGTTGGTAATTGTTTCCGGTGACAATGTAATTAAAAGCTTCAAAATAAAAAAAAATTGCAAAAATCCGACTCGAATGGGATAAAAAACCATCAAAAACTGTATATACCATTGAGTTTGATGCAAAGGAACAGAAAAGTCTGCAAGAGAAGAAAGATCTTTTAGTGTACTAGGCAAAAATTTCAGATTAGCATTATATTAATAAGTGCATTTACGGAAAAAGTATTTCATATAACGCGTCGATACTTGCACTGAATCTCAAAAGCAATATTCTACGACTTCCCTGAGAATATGGAGGTGATATCCGTATAACTGTCGAAGATATGGGTGTAAATGTGTACGGTGACTAAATTAGCAAAGGGCTTCCAAATGAAAGAAATGGTATCCATGGATACTTGAGATTGAACGGAGGATGGCGAAGGGAACAAATTTTTTGGATAGGCATGGAGGTAATATCCGCATAACTATCGAAGATATGGGTGTAAATGCCTACGGTGACTAAATTAGAAAAAGGCTTTTAAATGAAAGAAATGGAATCCATGGTTACTTGAGATTGAACAGAGGATGTCGAAGGGAACTTATTTTTTGGATAGGCATAACTGGAATAAGTGCTGTTACAGACTAATGCCTGTTGCTCACGGTAAAATTTTCGGTAAAACGTTTTATAAAACCGACTAATTTTATAAAAATGAGCTTGCTAACGATAAAACCGTTTTATAAAACCGAGTTTTATAAAACGTTTTACGGAATAGGACAGGTTCTATTTCCATAAAACCGTTTTATGCAACAACCAATGAGATGTTCCGCTCATCGCGAAGGTGATCTTTCGTCTCGCACATTTTTTCGCGATTTTCACCCATTTTAAACAGAGATATCGGAACCAAATTCAATTCACTTATTATGCAAACTTTGCAAATTTGTTTAACACTTTCAACACAACAATGCATTAACTACTTTAGAAATGGGAAACTTTCAAACCTGAGAAGTGCAATTTTTCCTCTCCGCCATCTTGTGAAAAAATGCTGTTTCCTCTTATCCACTGTACGTAGCGCAGCGATCGAGCAGTTGCTTCTCTAGCATATACGTTTCTCCTCCTACACAGTTTCTTCCCTCCTTCCACTGAAACTCGCCCCGCAACGAGTGTTAGAAAATGGAGAAAGTATTAACCTCAAGTTATACCCGATGCTAGCGCCATTTACGGCATAGCGGTTCATATTAGTACTGCTTCGATTTTCCTCTTATAAGGTTCTTGAGTTTTACCGTGAGCAAGCTAGTACGTTTTACGTACGATTCATACAACTTTCAATAAAAATTTTTATAAAACTGTTTTATGGAAAATTTTACCGTGAGCAACAGGCATAAGTACTCAAGGTTTAGTCGTGTAATTTGATGTGCAGGAATAAGGTATTTTTCTTAACCTACCCTGAAAGAATGGCGGTAATATCTGCATAAGATTCGAAAATATGTGGGTAATTGTTTCCGGTGCCAATATAATGAAAAGCTTCAAAATCAAATAAATGCAAAAATTTGACTCGAATGGGATAAAAAACCATCATAAAAATTTGTATACCATTGAGTTTAATAAATAGGAACAGAAAAATATGCGAGAGAAGAAATATTTTTACTTACATTACCAAAAGAGTGTACGAGGCTAAAATTTCAGATTAGCATTATATTAATAAGTGCATTTACGAAAAAATTATTTCATATAACGCGTCGAAACTTGCCCTGATCCTCAACAGCATTACTCTACGCCTTCTGTGAAAGCATGGAGGTAATATCACCGAAAATTCCGAAAATATGTTGGTAATTGTTTCCGGTGACAATGTAATTAAAAGCTTCAAAATCAAAAAATTGCAAAAATCCGACTCGAATGGGATAAGAAACCATCAAAAACTATGTATACCATTGAGTTTGATGCAAAGGAACAGAAAAATAAGCGAGAGAAGAAATATTTTTACTTACATTAACAAAAGAGTGTACAAGGAAAAATTTCAGATTAGCATACATCTACATCTACATCTACATATTACTCTGCGAGCCACCTCTAGGGTGTTTGGAAGGGGGTGACAAGTCACCAAAATGCAGCATGCAAGCGGACCGCCACATAATGTTCATAAGTGCATTTACGGAAAAAGAATTCCATATAACGCGTCGATACTTGCACTGAACCTCAAAAGCAATACTCTACGCCTCCTCAGAAAAAATGGAGGTCATTTCCGCATAACTATTGAAGATATGGGTGTAAATGTCTACGGTTAATAAATTAGCAAAGGGCTTCCAAATGAAAGAAATGGTGTCCATGGATACTTGAGATTGAACGGAGGATGGCGAAGGGAACTAATTTTTTGGATACGCATGGATGTAATATCCGCAAACCTATCGAAGATATGGGAGTAAATGCCTACGGTGACTAAATTAGAAAAAGGCTTTTAAATGAAAGAAATGGTATCCATGGTTACTTGAGATTGAACAGAGGATGGCGAAGGGAACTTATTTTTTGGATAGGCATAACTGGAATAATTGCTGTTACAGACTAAGTACTCAAGGTTTAGTCGTGTAATTTGATATGCAGAAACAAGGTATATTTCTTAACCTACCCTGAAAGAATGGCGGTTATATCTGCATAAGATTCGAAAATATATGGGTAATTGTTTCCGGTGCCAATATAATGAAAAGCTTCAAAATAAATTAAATGAAAAACTTCGACTCGAATGAGATAAAAAACCATCAGAAAATGTGTACACCATTGAGTTTAATAAATAGGAACAGAAAAATATGCGAGAGAAGAAATATTTTTACTTACATTAACAAAAGAGTGTACGAGGCTAAAATTTCAGATTAGCATTATGTTAATAAGTTCATTTAAGGAGAAGGTATTTCATATGACGCTTCGAAACTTGCATTGTTCCTCAACAGCATTACTCTACGCCTTCTGAGAAAGCATGGAGGTAATATCCCCGAAAATTCCGAAAATATGTTGGTAATTGTTTCCGGAGACAATGTAATTAAAAGCTTCAAAATCAAAAAATTGCAAAAATCCGACTCGAATGGGAAAAAAACCATCAAAAAATGTGTATACCATTAAGTTTGATGCAAAGGAACAGAAAAAAAGGCGAGAGAAGAAATATTTTTACTTACATTAACAAAAGAGTGTACGAGGAAAAATTTCAGATTAGCATTATGTTAATAAGTGCATTTACGGAAAATGTATTCCATATAACGCGTCGATACTTGCACTGAACCTCAAATGCAATACTCTACGCCTTCTCAGAAAACATGGAGGTGATTTCCGCATAACTGTCGAAGATATGGCTGTAAATGTCTACGGTTAATAAAATAGCAAAGGGCTTCCAAATGAAAGAAATAGTGTCCATGGATACTTGAGATTGAACGGAGGATGGCGAAGGGAACTAATTTTTTGGATACGCATGGATGTAACATCCGCAAACCTATCGAAGATATAGGAGTAAATGCCTACGGTGACTAAATTAGAAAAAGGCTTTTAAATGAAAGAAATGGTATCCATGGTAACTTGAGATTGAACAGAGGATGGCGAAGGGAACTTATTTTTTGGATAGGCATAACTGGAATAATTGCAGTTACAGACTAAGTACTCAAGGTTTAGTCGTGTAATTTGTTATGCAGGAACGAGGTATATTTCTTAACCTACCCTGAAAGAATGGCGGTTATATCTGCATAAGATTCGAAAATATATAGGTAATTGTTTCCGGTGCCAATATAATGAAAAGCTTCAAAATAAATTAAATGAAAAACTTCGACTTGAATGGGATAAAAAACCATCAGAAAATGTGTATACCATTGAGTTTAATAAATAGGAACAGAAAAATATGCGAGAGAAGAAATATTTTTACATCCATTATCAAAAGAGTGTACAAGGCTAAAATTTCAGATTAGCATTATATTAACAAGTGCATTTACGAAAACATTATTTCATATAACGCGTCGAAACTTGCACTGATCCTCAACAGCATTACTCTACGCCTTCTCTGAAAGCATGGAGGTAATATCCATGAAAATTCCGAAAATATGTTGGTAATTGTTTCCGGTGACAATGTAATTAAAAGCGTCAAAACAAAAAAACTTCGAATATCCGATTAGAATGGGATAGAAAACCATCAAAAACTGTGTATGCCATTGACTTTGATGCAAAAAAAACAGAAAATTCTGCGAGAGAAGAAATATTTTTACTTACATTAACAAAAGAGTGTACGAGGCTACAAATTCAGATTAGCATTATGTTAAAAAGTGCATTTACGGAGAAAGTATTTCATATGACGCTTTGATACTTGCACTGAACCTCAAAAGTAATACTCTACGCCTTTTCTGAAAAAATGGAGGTGATATCCGCATAACTGTCGAAGATATGGGTGTAATTGTCTACGGTGACTGAATTAGCAAAGGGCTTCCAAATGAAAGAAATGGTAACCATGGATTCTTGAGATTGAACGGAGGATGGCGAAGGGAACTAATTTTTTGGATAGGCATGGAGGTAATATCCGCATAACTATCGAAGATATGGGTGTAAATGCCTACGGTGACTAAATTAGAAAAAGGCTTTTAAATGAAAGAAATGGTATTCTTGGTTACTTGAGATTGAACAGAGGATGTCGAAGGGACTTATTTTTTGGATAGGCATAACTGGAATAAGTGCTGTTACAGACAAAGTACTCAAGGTTTAGTCGAGTAATTTGATGTGCATGAATAAGGTTTATTTCTTAACCTACCCTAAAAGAATGGCAGTTATATCTGCATAATATTCGAAATTAGGTGGGTAATTGTTTCCGGAGCCAATATAATGAAAAGCTTCAAAATCAAATAAATGCAAAACTTTGACTCGAATGGGATAAAAAACCATCAGAAAATTTGTATACCATTGAGTTTAATAAATAGGAACAGAAAAAAATATGCGAGAGAAGAAATATTTTTACTTACATTAACAAAAGAGTGTACGAGGCTAAAATTTCAGATTAGCATTATGTTAATAAGTGCATTTACGGAGAAAGTATTTCATATGACGCTTCGACACTTGCACTGTTCCTCAACAGCATTACTTTACGCCTTCTGTAAAAACATGGAGGTAATATCCCCAATAATTATGAAAATATGTTGGTAATTGTTTCCGGTGACAATGTAATTAAAAGCTTCAAAAAAAAAAAAAATTGCAAAAATCAGCCTCGAATGGGATAAAAAACCATTAAGAACTGTGTATACCATTGAGTTCGATGCAAAAGAACAGAAAATTCTGCGAGAGAAGAAATATTTTTACTTACATTAACAAAAGAGTGTACGAGGCTAAAATTTCAGATTAGCATTATGATAATAAGTGCATTTACGGAGAAAGTATTTCATATGACGCTTCGAAACTTGCACTGTTCCTCAACAGCATTACTCTACGCCATCTGTGAAAACATAGAGGTAATATCCCTAATAATTATGAAAAGATGTTGGTAATTGTTTCCGGTGACAATGTAATTAAAAGCTTCAAAATCAAACAATTTCGAATATCCGATCAGAAAGGGATAAAAAACCATCAAAAACTGTGTATGCAATTGAGTTTGATGCAAAGGAACAGAAAATTCTGCTAGAGAAGAAATATTTTTACTTACATTAACAAAAGAGTGTACGAGGCAAAAATTTCAGATTCGCATTATGTTAAAAAGTGCATTTACGGAGAAAGTATTTCATATAACGCGTCGATAAATGCAAAACTTTGACTCAAATGGGATAAAAAACCATCAGAAAATTTGTATACCATTGAGTTTAATAAATAGGAACAGAAAAATATGCGAGAGAAGAAATATTTTTACTTACATTAACAAAAGAGTGTACGAGGCAAAAATTTCAGATTCGCATTATGTTAATAAGTGCATTTACGGAAAAAGTATTTCATATAACGCGTCGAATCTTACACTAATCCTAAACGGCATTACTCTACGCTTTCTGTGAAAGCATAGAGGTAATATCCCCGAAAAATCCGAAAATATGTTGGTAATTGTTTCCGGTGACAATGTAATTAAAAGCTACAAAATCAAAAAATTGCAAAAATCCGACTCGAATGGGATAAAAAACCATCAAAAACTGTGTATACCATTGGGTTTGATGCAAAGGAACAGAAAATTCTGCAAGAGAAGAAATTCTTTTACTTATATTAACAAAAGAGTGTACGAGGCTATAATTTCAGATTAGCATTATGTTAATAAGTGCATTTACGGAGAATGTATTTCATATGACGCTTCGAAACTTGCACTGCTCCTCAAAAGCATTACTTAACGCCTTCTGTAAAAACATGGAGGTAATATCCCCAATAATTATTAAAATATGTTGGTAACTGTTTCCGGTGACAATGTAATTAAAAGCTTCAAAATCAAACAAATTGCAAAAATCCGCCTCGAATGGGATAAAAAACCATAAAGAACTGTGTATACCATTGAGTTTGATGCAAAAGAACAGAAAATTCTGCGAGAGAAGAAATATTTTTACTTACATTAACAAAAGAGTGTACGAGGCTAAAATTTCAGATTAGCATTATGTTAATAAGTGCATTTACGGAGAAAGTATTTCATATGACGCTTCGACACTTGCACTGTTCCTCAACAGCATTACTTTACGCCTTCTGTAAAAACATGGAGGTAATATCCCCAATAATTATGAAAATATGTTGGTAATTGTTTCCGGTGACAATGTAATTAAAAGCTTCAAAATAAAAAAAATTGCAAAAATCAGCCTCGAATGGGATAAAAAACCATTAAGAACTGTGTATACCATTGAGTTCGATGCAAAAGAACAGAAAATTCTGCGAGAGAAGAAATATTTTTACTTACATTAACAAAAGAGTGTACGAGGCTAAAATTTCAGATTAGCATTATGATAATAAGTGCATTTACGGAGAAAGTATTTCATATGACGCTTCGAAACTTGCACTGTTCCTCAACAGCATTACTCTACGCCATCTGTGAAAACATAGAGGTAATATCCCTAATAATTATGAAAAGATGTTGGTAATTGTTTCCGGTGACAATGTAATTAAAAGCTTCAAAATCAAACAATTTCGAATATCCGATCAGAATGGGATAAAAAACCATCAAAAACTGTGTATGCAATTGAGTTTGATGCAAAGGAACAGAAAATTCTGCTAGAGAAGAAATATTTTTACTTACATTAACAAAAGAGTGTACGAGGCTAAAATTTCAGATTAGCATTATGTTAAAAAGTGCATTTACGGAGAAAGTATTTCATATAACGCGTCGATAAATGCAAAACTTTAACTCAAATGGGATAAAAAACCATCAGAAAATTTGTATACCATTGAGTTTAATAAATAGGAACAGAAAAATAGGCGAGAGAAGAAATATTTTTACTTACATTAACAAAAGAGTGTACGAGGCAAAAATTTCAGATTCGCATTATGTTAATAAGTGCATTTACGGAAAAAGTATTTCATATAACGCGTCGAATCTTACACTAATCCTAAACGGCATTACTCTACGCTTTCTGTGAAAGCATAGAGGTAATATCTCCTAAAATTCCGAAAATATGTTGGTAATTGTTTCCGGTGACAATGTAATTAAAAGCTACAAAATCAAAAAATTGCAAAAATCCGACTCGAATGGGATAAAAAACCATCAAAAACTGTGTAAACCATTGGGTTTGATGCAAAGGAACAGAAAATTCTGCAAGAGAAGAAATTTTTTTACTTATATTAACAAAAGAGTGTACGAGGCTATAATTTCAGATTAGCATTATGTTAATAAGTGCATTTACGGAGAATGTATTTCATATGACGCTTCGAAACTTGCACTGCTCCTCAAAAGCATTACTTAACGCCTTCTGTAAAAACATGGAGGTAATATCCCCAATAATTATTAAAATATGTTGGTAACTGTTTCCGGTGACAATGTAATTAAAAGCTTCAAAATCAAACAAATTGCAAAAATCCGCCTCGAATGGGATAAAAAACCATAAAGAACTGTGTATACCATTGAGTTTGATGCAAAAGAACAGAAAATTCTGCGAGAGAAGAAATATTTTTACTTACATTAACAAAAGAGTGTACGAGACTAAAATTTCAGATTAGCATTATGTTAATAATTGCATTTACGGAGAATGTATTTCATATGACGCTTCGAAACTTGCACTGCTCCTCAAAAGCATTACTTAACGCCTTCTGTAAAAACATGGAGGTAATATCCCCAATAATTATTAAAATATGTTGGTGACTGTTTCCGGTGACAATGTAATTAAAAGCTTCAAAATCAAACAAATTGCAAAAATCCGCCTCGAATGGGATAAAAAACCATAAAGAACTGTGTATACCATTGAGTTTGATGCAAAAGAACAGAAAATTCTGCGAGAGAAGAAATATTTTTACTTACATTAACAAAAGAGTGTACGAGGCTAAAATTTCAGATTAGCATTATGATAATAAGAGCATTTACGGAGAAAGTATTTAATATGACGCTTCGAAACTTGCACTGTTCCTCGAAAGCATTACTCTACGCCATCTGTGAAAACATAGAGGTAATATCCCCAATAATTATGAAAATATGTTGGTAATTGTTTCCGGTGACAATGAAATTAAAAGCTTCAAAACAAAACATTTCGAATATCTATTCAGAATGGGATAAAAAACCATCAAAAACTGTGTATGCCATTGGGTTTGATGCAAAAAAACAGAAAATTCTGCGAGAGAAGAAATATTTTTACTTACATTAACAAAAGAGTGTACGACGCTAAAATTTCAGATTAGCATTATGTTAAAAAGTGCATTTACGGAGAAAGTATTTCATATAACGCGACCATACTTGCAATGAACGTTAAAAGCAATACTCTACGCCTTTTCTGAAAAAATAGAGGTGATATTTGCATAACTGTCGAAGATATGGGTGTAAATGTCTACAATGAGTAAATTAGCAAAGAACTTTCAAATGAAAGAAATGGTATCCATGGATACTTGAGATTGAACGGAGGATGGCGAAGGGAACTAATTTTTTGGATAGTCATAACTGGAATAAGTGCTGTTACAGACTAAGTACTCAAGGTTTAGTCGTGTAATTTGATGTGCAGGAATAATGTATATTTCTTAACCTTCCCTAAAAGAATGGCGGTTATATCTGCATAATATTCGAAAATAGGTGGGTAATTATTTCCGGAGCCAATATAATGAAAAGCTTCAAAATCAAATAAATGCAAAACTTTGACTCGAATGGGATAAAAAACCATCAGAAAATTTGTATGCCATTGAGTTTAATAAATTGGAACAGTAAAATATGCGAGAGAAGAAATATTTTTACTTACATTAACCTAAGAGTGTACGAGGCTAAAATTTAAGATTAACATTATATTAATAAGTGCATTTACGGAAAAAGAATTTCATATAACGCGTCGAAACTTACAAAAATCCTCAACAGCATTGCTCTACGCCTTCTGTGAAAGCATAGAGGTAATAACCACGAAAATTCCGAAAATATGTTGGTAATTGTTTCCGGTGACAATGTAATTAAAAGCTACAAAATCAAAAAATTGCAAAAATCCGACTCGAATGGGATAAAAAACCATCAAAAACTGTGTATACCATTGGGTTTGATGCAAAGGAACAGAAAATTCTGCAAGAGAAGAAATTCTTTTACTTATATTAACAAAAGAGTGTACGAGGCTATAATTTCAGATTAGCATTATGTTAATAAGTGCATTTACGGAGAATGTATTTCATATGACGCTTCGAAACTTGCACTGCTCCTCAAAAGCATTACTTAACGCCTTCTGTAAAAACATGGAGGTAATATCCCCAATAATTATTAAAATATGTTGGTAACTGTTTCCGGTGACAATGTAATTAAAAGCTTCAAAATCAAACAAATTGCTAAAATCCGCCTCGAATGGGATAAAAAACCATAAAGAACTGTGTATACCATTGAGTTTGATGCAAAAGAACAGAAAATTCTGCGAGAGAAGAAATATTTTTACTTACATTAACAAAAGAGTGTACGAGGCTAAACTTTCAGATTAGCATTATGTTAATAAGTGCATTTACGGAGAAAGTATTTCATATGACGCTTCGACACTTGCACTGTTCCTCAACAGCATTACTTTACGCCTTCTGTAAAAACATGGAGGTAATATCCCCAATAATTATGAAAATATGTTGGTAATTGTTTCCGGTGACAATGTAATTAAAAGCTTCAAAATAAAAAAAATTGCAAAAATCAGCCTCGAATGGGATAAAAAACCATTAAGAACTGTGTATACCATTGAGTTCGATGCAAAAGAACAGAAAATTCTGCGAGAGAAGAAATATTTTTACTTACATTAACAAAAGAGTGTACGAGGCTAAAATTTCAGATTAGCATTATGATAATAAGTGCATTTACGGAGAAAGTATTTCATATGACGCTTCGAAACTTGCACTGTTCCTCAACAGCATTACTCTACGCCATCTGTGAAAACATAGAGGTAATATCCCTAATAATTATGAAAAGATGTTGGTAAATGTTTCCGGTGACAATGTAATTAAAAGCTTCAAAATCAAACAATTTCGAATATCCGATCAGAATGGGATAAAAAACCATCAAAAACTGTGTATGCAATTGAGTTTGATGCAAAGGAACAGAAAATTCTGCTAGAGAAGAAATATTTTTACTTACATTAACAAAAGAGTGTACGAGGCTAAAATTTCAGATTAGCATTATGTTAAAAAGTGCATTTACGGAGAAAGTATTTCATATAACGCGTCGATAAATGCAAAACTTTGACTCAAATGGGATAAAAAACCATCAGAAAATTTGTATACCATTGAGTTTAATAAATAGGAACAGAAAAATAGGCGAGAGAAGAAATATTTTTACTTACATTAACCCTTTCGCGCCGAAGCCTTGTGGAGGGAAATTCTTCCACGTTACGAGCCTCTTGAAAAATTTCTGCACTCCCCTGTACGAAGCTCTTTCGCGTCGATGGAAGGCAGGGGTCCGACCCCTTACCATTTTGTGACCCAACTCAACGGGACGCCCATCCCTTTTCTCGGCTGCTGTCCCAGACCCAAGGAGGATTAAAGACACCTTCACAGCGCGATTCCATGGTCATCTGACTGAAAATGCAGTGTTTTATATAAACATATATTTGTTGCTTGCATCGATTTTTTTAGATTAAAAATAAATTCCTTGTTTTTTTCTGAGCGTGCAGAAATTTTAAACGGAGTTCTAATGTTCATATTGACGGATTGCCGACGGTCGATTGCCGTTCTGTAACTCCGTTGATATTAACGCTAGAATTTCGTTTAAAATTTCGATGTGGTAAGCAAAAAAAGAAGAATTAATTTCTAACTTTAGATTTCGAAAGTAAGCAACAAATAATTTTTTAGAAAAAACACTGCAAAAAGCTATAGTTGACCGCGTGAGAGGATAGGAAAGGGTCGATCCGAGCGGCCGAGGAAGGCCCTGGGCTCGCGCTAAGTTGGGTCTCGAGGGGCGACCACTTACCTGGGTCTATTGTTTCCGCGGCGGTCACTTTCCTCCACCCCGCGCCGCATATACGCGGCATTCGTTCATTTGCGTCGGAAAATTGACGCCGCATATATGAGGCTTTCGTTCGTTTGCGAAGAAAATCCCCGCAGCATATGCGCGGCATTCGGCGCGAAAGGGTTAACAAAAGAGTGTACGAGGCAAAAATTTCAGATTCGCATTATGTTAATAAGTGCATTTACGGAAAAAGTATTTCATATAACGCGTCGAATCTTACACTAATCCTAAACGGCATTACTCTACGCTTTCTGTGAAAGCATAGAGGTAATATCTCCGAAAATTCCGAAAATATGTTGGTAATTGTTTCCGGTGACAATGTAATTAAAAGCTACAAAATCAAAAAATTGCAAAAATCCGACTCGAATGGGATAAAAAACCATCAAAAACTGTGTAAACCATTGGGTTTGATGCAAAGGAACAGAAAATTCTGCAAGAGAAGAAATTTTTTTACTTATATTAACAAAAGAGTGTACGAGGCTATAATTTCAGATTAGCATTATGTTAATAAGTGCATTTACGGAGAATGTATTTCATATGACGCTTCGAAACTTGCACTGCTCCTCAAAAGCATTACTTAACGCCTTCTGTAAAAACATGGAGGTAATATCCCCAATAATTATTAAAATATGTTGGTAACTGTTTCCGGTGACAATGTAATTAAAAGCTTCAAAATCAAACAAATTGCAAAAATCCGCCTCGAATGGGATAAAAAACCATAAAGAACTGTGTATACCATTGAGTTTGATGCAAAAGAACAGAAAATTCTGCGAGAGAAGAAATATTTTTACTTACATTAACAAAAGAGTGTACGAGACTAAAATTTCAGATTAGCATTATGTTAATAATTGCATTTACGGAGAATGTATTTCATATGACGCTTCGAAACTTGCACTGCTCCTCAAAAGCATTACTTAACGCCTTCTGTAAAAACATGGAGGTAATATCCCCAATAATTATTAAAATATGTTGGTAACTGTTTCCGGTGACAATGTAATTAAAAGCTTCAAAATCAAACAAATTGCAAAAATCCGCCTCGAATGGGATAAAAAACCATAAAGAACTGTGTATACCATTGAGTTTGATGCAAAAGAACAGAAAATTCTGCGAGAGAAGAAATATTTTTACTTACATTAACAAAAGAGTGTACGAGGCTAAAATTTCAGATTAGCATTATGATAATAAGAGCATTTACGGAGAAAGTATTTAATATGACGCTTCGAAACTTGCACTGTTCCTCGAAAGCATTACTCTACGCCATCTGTGAAAACATAGAGGTAATATCCCCAATAATTATGAAAATATGTTGGTAATTGTTTCCGGTGACAATGAAATTAAAAGCTTCAAAACAAAACATTTCGAATATCTATTCAGAATGGGATAAAAAACCATCAAAAACTGTGTATGCCATTGGGTTTGATGCAAAAAAACAGAAAATTCTGCGAGAGAAGAAATATTTTTACTTACATTAACAAAAGAGTGTACGACGCTAAAATTTCAGATTAGCATTATGTTAAAAAGTGCATTTACGGAGAAAGTATTTCATATAACGCGACCATACTTGCAATGAACGTTAAAAGCAATACTCTACGCCTTTTCTGAAAAAATAGAGGTGATATTTGCATAACTG
Organism: Pyrrhosoma nymphula; assembly: GCA_963573305.1. NCBI lineage: Eukaryota > Metazoa > Arthropoda > Insecta > Odonata > Coenagrionidae > Pyrrhosoma > Pyrrhosoma nymphula. Next base: position 547,147 of record OY754334.1, read on the forward strand.
TCGAAGATATGGGTGTAAATGTCTACAATGAGTAAATTAGCAAAGAACTTTCAAATGAAAGAAATGGTATCCATGGATACTTGAGATTGAACGGAGGATGGCGAAGGGAACTAATTTTTTGGATAGTCATAACTGGAATAAGTGCTGTTACAGACTAAGTACTCAAGGTTTAGTCGTGTAATTTGATGTGCAGGAATAATGTATATTTCTTAACCTTCCCTAAAAGAATGGCGGTTATATCTGCATAATATTCGAAAATAGGTGGGTAATTATTTCCGGAGCCAATATAATGAATAGCTTCAAAATCAAATAAATGCAAAACTTTGACTCGAATGGGATAAAAAACCATCAGAAAATTTGTATGCCATTGAGTTTAATAAATTGGAACAGTAAAATATGCGAGAGAAGAAATATTTTTACTTACATTAACCTAAGAGTGTACGAGGCTAAAATTTAAGATTAACATTATATTAATAAGTGCATTTACGGAAAAAGAATTTCATATAACGCGTCGAAACTTACAAAAATCCTCAACAGCATTGCTCTACGCCTTCTGTGAAAGCATAGAGGTAATAACCACGAAAATTCCGAAAATATGTTGGTAATTGTTTCCGGTGACAATGTAATTAAAAGCTTAAAAATCAAAAAATTGCAAAAATCCAACTCGAATGGGATAAAAAACCATCAAAAACTATGTATACCATTGAGTTTGATGCAAAGGAACAGAAAATTCTGCGAGAGAAGAAATATTTTTACTTACATTAACAAAAGAGTGTACGAGGCTAAAATTTCAGATTAGTATTATGTTAATAAGTGCATTTACGGAGAAAGCATTTCATATGACGCTTCCACACTTGCACTCTTCCTCAACAGCATTACTTTACGCCTTCTGTAAAAACATGGAGGTAATATCCCCAATAATTATGAAAATATGTTGGTAATTGTTTCCGGTGACAATGTAATTAAAACTTTCAAAATAAAAAAAATTGCAAAAATCAGCCTCGAATGGGATAAAAAACCATTACGAACTGTGTATACCATTGAGTTTGATGCAAAAGAACAGAAAATTCTGCGCGAGAAGAAATATTTTTACTTACATTAACAAAAGAGTGTACGAGGCTAAAATTTCAGATTAGCATTATGATAATAAGTGCATTTACGGAGAAAGTATTTCATATGACGCTTCGAAACTTGCACTGTTCCACAACAGCATTACTCTACGCCATCTGTGAAAACATAGAGGTAATATCCCTAATAATTATGAAAAGATGTTGGTAATTGTTTCCGGTGACAATGTAATTAAAAGCTTCAAAATCAAACAATTTCGAATATCCGATCAGAATGGGATAAAAAAACCATCAAAAACTGTGTATGCAATTGAGTTTGATGCAAAGGAACAGAAAATTCTGCTAGAGAAGAAATATTTTTACTTACATTAACAAAAGAGTGTACGAGGCTAAAATTTCAGATTAGCATTATGTTAAAAAGTGCATTTACGGAGAAAGTATTTCATATAACGCGTCGATAAATGCAAAACTTTGACTCAAATGGGATAAAAAACCATTAGAAAATTTTTATACCATTGAGTTTAATAAATAGGAACAGAAAAATATGCGATAGAAGAAATATTTTTACTTACATTAACAAAAGAGTGTACGAGGCAAAAATTTCAGATTCGCATTATGTTAATAAGTTCATTTACGGAAAAAGTTATTCATATAACGCGTCGATACTTGCAATGACCCTCAAAAGCAATACTTTACGCCTTCTCTGAAAATATGGAGGCTATATCCTCATAACTGTCGAAGATATGGGTGTAAATGTCTACGGTGACTAAATTAGCAAAGGGCTTCCAAATGAAAGAAATGGTATCCATGGATACTTGAAATTGAACGGAGGATGGCGAAGGGAACTAATTTTTTGGATAGGCATGGAGGTAATATCCGCATAACAATCGAAGATATGGGTGTAAATGCCTACGGTGAATAAATTAGAAAAAGGCTTTTAAATGAAAGTAATGGTATCCATGGTTACTTGAGATTGAACAGAGGATGTCGAAGGGAACTTATTTTTTGGATAGGCATAACTGGAAAAAGTGCTGTTTCAGACTAAGTACTCAAGGTTTAGTCGTGTAATTTGATGTGCAGGAACAAGGTATATTTATTAACCTACCCTGAAAGAATGGCGGTTATATTTGCATAAGATTCGAAAATATATGGGTAATTCTTTTCGGTGCCAATATAATGAAAAGCTTCAAAATCAAATAAATGCAAAACTTCGACTCCAATGGGATAAAAAACCATCAGAAAATGTGTATACCATTGTGTTTAATAAATAGGAACAGAAAAATATGCGGGAGAAGAAATATTATTACTTACATTAACAAAAGAGTGTACGAGGCTAAAATTTAAGATAAGCATTATATTAATAAGTGCATTTACGAAAAAAGTATTTAATATAACGCGTCGAAACATGCACTGATCCTCAACAGCATTACTCTTCGCCTTCTGTGGAAACATGGAGGTAATATCCCCGAAAGTTTTGAAAATATGTAGGTAACTGTTTCCCATGACAATGTAATTAAAAGCTTCAAAATCAAAAAATTGCAAAAATCCGACTCGAATGGGATAAAAAACCATCAAAAACTGTGTATACCATTAAGTTTGATGCACAGGAAAAGAAAATTATGCGAGAGAAGAAATATTTTTACTTACAATAACAAAAGAGTGTACGAGGCTAAAATTTCAGATTAGCATTATGTTAATAGGTGCATTTACGGAGAAAGTATTTCATAAGACGCTTCGAAACTTGCACTGTTCCTCAACAGCATTACTCTACGCCTTCTGTGAAAACATGGAGGTAATATCCCCAATAATTATGAAAATATGTTGGTAATTGTTTCCGGTGACAATGTAATTAAAAGCTTCAAAATCAAAAAATTGCAAAACTCCGACTCGAATGGGAAAAAAAACTATCAAAAAATGAGTATACCATTGAGTTTATTGCGTAGGAACAGAAAAATAAGCGAGAGAAGAAATATTTTTACTTACATTAACAAAAGAGTGTACGAAGCCAAAATTTCAGATTAGCATTATGTTATTAAGTGCATTTACGGAGAAAGTATTGCATATGACGCTTCGAACGTTGCACTTTTCCTCAACAGCATTACTCTTCGCCTTCTGTGAAAACATGGAGGTAATATCCCCAATAATTATGAAAATATGTTGGTAACTGTTTCCGGTGACAATGTAATTAAAAGCTTCAAAATCAAAAAAATTGCAAAATTCCGCCTCGAATGGGATAAAAAACCAAAAAGAACTGTGTATACCATTGAGTTTGATGCAAAGGAACAGAAAATTCTGAGAGAGAAGAAATATTTTTACTTACATTAACAAAAGAGTGTACGAGACTAAAATTTCAGATTAGCATTATGATAATAAGAGCATTTACGGAGAAACTATATCATATGACGCTTCGAAACTTGCACTGTTCCTCGAAAGCATTACTCTACGCCATCTGTGAAAAAATAGAGGTAATATCCCAAATTATTATGAAAATATGTTGGTAATTGTTTCCGGTGACAATGTGATTAAAAGCTTCAAAACAAAAAAATTAAAAAAATTCGACTCAAATGGGATAAAAAACCATCAAAAACTGTGTATACCATTGAGTTTGATGCAAAGGAACAGAAAATTCTCCGAGAAAAGAAATATTTTTACTTACATTAACAAAAGAGTGTACGAGGCAAAAATTTCAGATTAGCATTATGTTAATAAGTGCATTTACGGAAAAAGTATTTCATAACACATGTCGATACTTGCCCAGATCCTCAAAACCAATACTCTACGCCTTCTCTGAAAAAATGAAGGTGATATCCGTATAACTGTCGAAGATATGGGTGTAAATGTCTACGGTGGCTAAATTAGCAAATGGCTTCCAAATGAAAGAAATGGTATCCATGGATACTTGTGATTAAACGGAGCATGGCGAAGGGAACTAATTTTTTGGATAAGCATGGAGGTAATATCCGCATAACTATCGAAGATATGGGTGTAAATGCCTACGGTGACTAAATTAGAAAAAGGCTTTTAAATGAAAGAAATGGTATCCATGGTTACTGTAGATTGAACAGAGGATGTCGAAGGGAACTTATTTTTTGTAAGGGCATAACTGGAATAAGTGCTGTTACAGACTAAGTACTCAAGGTTTAGTCGTGTAATTTGATGTGCAGGAATAATGTATATTTCTTAACCTTCACTAAAAGAATGGCCGTTATATCTGCATAATATTCGAAAATAGGTGGGTAATTGTTTCCGGAGCCAATATAATGAAAAGCTTCAAAATCAAATAAATGCAAAACTTTGACTCGAATGGGATAAAAAACCATCAGAAAATTTGTATACCATTGAGTTTAATAAATTGGAACAGAAAAATATGCGAGAGAAGAAATATTTTTACTTACATTAACAAAAGAGTGTACGAGGCTAAAATTTCAGATTAGCATTATGTTAATAAGTGCATTTACGGAGAAAGTATTTCATATGACGTTTCGAAACTTGCACTGTTCCTCAACAGCATTACTCTACGCCTTCTGTGTAATTATGGAGGTAATTTCCGCAATCCTTTCGAAAATATGTGGGTAAATGTTTCCGGTGACAATATTATAAAAAGCTTCAAAATCAAAGAAATGCAAAACCTCGACTAGAATGGGATAAAAAACCGTCAGAAAATATGCATGCCATTGATTTTTATGCATAGGAATAGAAAATATTGCTAGAGGAGAAATATTTTTACTAACATTAACAAAAGAGTGTACGAGGCTAAAATGTTCAGGATAGCATTATGGTAATAAGTGCATTTACGGAGAAAGAATTTCATATGACGCGTTGAAACCTTCACTGATCCACAAAAACATTATTTTACGCCTTCTGTGAAAACATAGAGGTAATATTTGCAATACTTCCGAAAATATGTGGGTAATTATTTCCGGTGACAATATAATGAAGAGCTTCAAAATCAAGGAAATGCAAAAACTCGACTCGAATGGGATAAAAAACCATCACAAAATGTGTATGCCATTGAGTTTGATGCATAGGATCAGAAAAATATGCGAGAGGAGAAATATTTTTAATTACATTAACAAAAGAGTGTACGAGGCTAAAATGTTCAGATTAGCATTATGGTAATAAGTGCATTTACGGAGAAAGTATTTCATTTGACGAGCCGAAACTTGCAGTGATCCACAAAAGCATTACGCTACGCCTCCAGTGAAAACATGTAGGTAATATCGGCATTACTCTGGAAAATATGGAGGAAAGAGTTATATTAACTCTTCGACGGCCATCGGGATAACTATGTTGCATTTATATGTGCCGTCCCATAGGTAGCAATGGGACATATTGGTCCCGTAATAATGGTATATTTGTGTCCCATTGGTACTTAAGGGTTACAGGTTAACAATAGTTTACGGATTCTGAGAAAAAATGGAGGTAATATCAGCATTATTGTTGAAAATATGGAGGAAATAGTTTTCGGTGACAATATTAGAAGCAGCTTAAAAGTCAAAACAAATGATAAAATTCGACTCGAATGGAATAAAAAACAATCAGAAAATGTGTATGCCATTGAGTTTGATGCATAGGAACAGAAAAAATTTTGCGAGAGAAAAATATATTTACTTACATTAACAAAAGAGTGTACGAGGCTAAAATTTCAGATTAGCATTATATTAATAAGTGCATTTACGGAAAATGTATTTCATTTGACGCGTCGAAACTGGCACTGATCCACAATAGCATTACTCTTCGACATCTTTGAAAACATGGAGTTAATATCCGCATAACAATCGAAGATATGGGTGTAAATGCATACGGTGACTAAATTAGCAAAAGGCTTTTAAATAAAAGAAATGGTATCCATGGTTATATGAGATTGAACAGAGGATGGCGAAGGGAACAAATTTTTTGGATAGGCATAATTGGAATAAGTGCTGTTACAGACTAAGTACTCAAGGTTTAGTCGTGTAATTTGATGTGCAGGAATAAAGCATATTTCTTAACCTACCCTGTAAGAATGGCGGTTATATCTGCATAAGATTCGAAAATATGTGGGTAATTGTTTACGGTGAATTTATAATAATGAAAAGCTTCAAAATCAAATGCATGCAAAAATTCGACTTGAATGGGATATAAAACCATCAAAAAATATGTATACCATTGAGTTTGATGCATAGGAACAGAAAAATATGCAGGAGAAAAAATGTTTACTTACACTAAAAAATGAGTGTACGAGGCTAAAATGTTCAGATTAGCATTATGGTAATAAGTGCATTTACGGAGAAAGTATGTCATATGACGCGTCGAAACTTAAACTGATCCACAAAAGCATTACTCTACTCCTTTTTTGAACATATGGAGGTAATATCCGCATTACTTCCGAAAATATGTGAGTAATTGTTTCCGGTGACAATATTATAAAAAGCTTCAAAAACAAAGAAATGCCAAAACTCGACTCACATGGAATAAAAAACCATCAGAAAATGTGTATGCCATTGATATTTATGCATAGGAACAGAAAATATTGCGAGAGGAGAAATATTTTTACTTACATTAACTAAAGAGTGTACGAGGCTAAAATGTTCAGGATAGCATTATGGTAATATGTGCATTTACGGAGAAAGAATTTCATATAACGCGTTGAAACCTTTACTTATCCACAAAAACATTATTCTACGCCTTCTGTGAAAACATAGAGGTAATATTTGCAATACTTCCGAAAATATGTGGGTAATTGTTTCCGGTGACAATATAATGAAAAGCTTCATAATCAAGGAAACAAAAAATTCGACTCGAATGGGATAAAAAACCATCACAAAATGTTTATTCCATTGAGTTTGATGCATAGGATCAGAAAAATATGCGAGAGAAGAAATATTTTTACTTACATTAACAAAAGAGTGTACGAGGCTAAAATTTCAGATTAGCAATATGTGAAAAAATGGAGGTAATATCCTTATAACTGTCGAAGATATGGGTATAAATGTCTAAGGTGACTAAATTAGCAAAAGGTTTCTAAATGAAAGAAATGGTATCCATGGTTACTTGAGATTGAACAGAGGATGGCGAAGGGAACTAATTTTTTGGATAAGCATAACTGGAATAAGTGCTGTTACAGACTAAGTACTCAAGGGTTAGTCGTGTATTTTGATGTGCAGGAATAAAGCATATTTCTTAACCTACCCTGGAAGAATGGCGGTTATATCTGCATAAGATTCGAAAATATGTGGGTAATTGTTTACGGTGACAATATAATGAAAAGCTTCAAAATCAAATAAATGCAAAACTTCGACTCGAATGGGATAAAAAACAATAAGAAAATGTGTATACCATTGAGTTTGATGCATAGGAAAAGAAAATTCTGCGAGAGAAGAAATATTTTTACTTACATTAACAAAAGAGTGTACGAGACTAAAATTTCAGATTAGCATTATGGTAATAAGTGCATTTACGGAGAAAGTATTTCATGTAACGTGTCGAAACTTGCGCTGTTCCTCAACAGTATTACTCTTAGCCTTCTGTGAAATCATGGAGGTAATATCCGCAATACTTCCGAAAATATGTGGGTAATTGCTTCCGGTGACAATATAATGAAAAGTTTCAAAATCAAAGAAATGCAAAACTTCAGCTCGAATGGGATAAAAAACCGTCAGAAAATGTGTATGCCATTGAGGTTTATGCATAGGAACAGAACATATGGCGAGAGAAGATATATTATTACTTACATTAACAAAAGAGTGTACGAGGCTAAAATGTTCAGATTAGCATTATGGTAATGAGTGCATTTACGGTGAAAGAATTTCATATAACGCGTTGAAACTTTCACTGATCCACAAGAGCATTACTCTACGCCTGCTGTAAAAACATGTAGGTAATATCTGCATTACTTGGGAAAATGTGGAGGAAATAGTTATATTAACTCTTCGACGGCCATCGGGAAAAACAATGTTGCATTTATATGTGCCGTCCAATAGGTAGCAATGGGACATATTGGTCCCGTACTAATGGTATATTTGTGTCTTATTGGTACTTTCGGGTTACAGGTTAACAATCGTTTACGCCTTCTGAGAAAAAATGGAGGTTATATCAGCATTATTTTGGAAAATATGAGGGAGTTTTCGGTGACAATATTAGAAGCAGCTTAAAAGTAAAAAAAATGCAAAAATTCGACTCGAATGGGATAAAAAACCATCAAAAAATTTTATATGTCATTGAGTTTGATGCATAGAAACAGAAAATTTTGAGAGAGAAGAAATATTTTTAATTACATTAACAAATGAGTGAACGAGGCTAAAATGTTCAGATTAGCATTATGGTAATAAGTGCATTTACGGAAAAAGTAATATATATAACGCGATGAAACTTTCACTGATCCACAACAGCAATACCCTACGCTCTCTTTTAATCCATTGAGGTAATATCCGCAATACTTCCGAAAATATGTGGTTAAGTGTTTCCGGTGACAATATAATGAAAAGTTTCAAAATCAAAGAAATGCAAAAATCCGACTCGAATAGGATAAAAAACCATCAGAAAATGTGTATACCATTTAGTTTGATGCTTAGGCACATAACATTCTGCGAAAGAAGAAATATATTTACTTACATTAACAAAAGAGTGTACGAGGCTAAAATTTCAGATTAGCCTTATAGTAATAAGTGCATTTACGGATAAAGAATTTCATATAACGCGTTTAAACTTGACTTGATCCTCAAACGCATTACTCTACGCTTTCTGTGTAAACATGGAGGTAATATCCGCAATACTTCCGAAATAATGTGGGTAATTGTTTCCGGTGACAATATAATGAAAAGTTCAAAATCAAAGAAATGCAAAACTTCGGCTCGAATGGGATAAAAAACCATCACAAAATGTGTATTCCATTGGGTTTGATGCATAGGATCAGAAAAATATGCGAGAGAAGAAATATTTTTACTTACATTAACAAAAGAGTGTACGAGGCTAAAATTTCAGATTAGCATTACGTGAAAAAACGGAGGTAATATCCTTATAACTGTCGAAGATATGGGTGTAAATGTCTACGGTGACTAAATTAGCAAAAGGCTTCTAAATGAAAGAAATGGTATCCATGGTTACTTGAGATTGAACAGAGGATGTCGAAGGGAACTTATTTTTTGGATAGGCATAACTGGAATAAGTGCTGTTACAGACTAAGTACTCAAGGTTTAGTCGTGTATTTTGATGTGCAGGAATATAGCATATTACTTAACCTACCCTGAATAAATGGCGGTTATATCTGCATAAGATTCGAAAATATGTGGGTAATTTTCCGGTGACAATATAATGAAAAGTTTCAGAATCAAAGAAATGCAAAAGTCCGCCTCGAATGGGATAAAAAACCATCAATAACTGTATATACCATTGAGTTTGATGCATAGGAACAGAAAAATATGCGAGAGAAGAAATATGTTTACTTACATTAACAAAAGAGTGTACGAGGCTAAAATGTTCAGATTAGCATTATGGTAATAAGTGCATTTACGGAGAAAGTATTTCATTTGACGAGTCGAAACATGCACTGATCCACAAAAGCATTACTCTACGCCTCTTGTGAAAATATGGAGGTAATATCCGCAAAACTTCCGAAAATATGTGGGTAATTGTTTCCGGTGACAATATAATGAAAAGCTTCAAAATCAAAGAAATGCAAAGCTTCGACTCGAATGGGATAAAAAACCGTCAGAATTGTGTATGCCATTGAGTTTTATGCATAGGAACAGAAATGTTTGCGAGACAAGAAATTTTTTTACTTACTTTAACAAAATAGTGTACGAGGCTAAAATGTTCAGATTAGCATTATGGTAATAAGTGCATTTACGGTGAAAGAATTTCATATAACGCGTGGAAACTTTCACTAATCCACTAGAGCATTACTCTACGCCTGCTGTAAAAACATGTAGGTAATATCTGCATTACTTGGGAAAATGTGGAGGAAATAGTTATATTAGCTCTTCGACGGCCATCGGGAAAAACTATGTTGCATTTATATGTGCAGTCCCATAGTTAGCAATGGGACAAATTGGTGGGTACTTATGGTATATTTGTGTCCCATTGGTTGGAAAATATGGAGGAAATAGTTTTCGGTGACAATATTAGAAGCAGCTTAAAAGTCAAAACAAATGCAAAAATCGGACTCGAATGGGATAAAAAACCATCATAAAATGTGTATCCCATTGAGTTTGATGCATAAGAACAGAAAAATATGCGAGAGAAGAAATATTTTTACTTATATTAACAAAAGAGTGTACGAGGCTATAATTTCAGATTAGCATTATGTTAATAAGTGCATTTAGGGAGAAAGTATTTCCTATGACGCGTGGAAACTTGCACTGATCCACAAAAGCAGTACTCTTAGCTTTCTTTGAAAAAATGGAGGTAATATCCGTATAACTGTCGAAGATATGGGTGTTAATATCTACGGTGACTAAACTAGCAAAAGGCTTCAAAATGAAAGAAATGGTATCCATGGTTACTTGAGGTAATATCCATTGAGGTAATATCCGCAATACTTCCGAAAATATGTGGGTAAGTGTTTCCGGTGACAATATAATGAAAAGTTTCAAAATCAAAGAAATGCAAAAATCCGACTCGAATAGGATAAAAAACCATCAGAAAATGTGTATACCATTTAGTTTGATGCTTAGGCACATAACATTCTGCGAAAGAAGAAATATTTTTACTTACATTAACAAAAGAGTGTACGAGGCTAAAATTTCAGATTAGCCTTATAGTAATAAGTGCATTTACGGATAAAGAATTTCATATAACGCGTTTAAACTTGACTTGATCCTCAAACGCATTACTCTACGCTTTCTGTGTAAACATGGAGGTAATATCCGCAATACTTCCGAAAATATGTGGGTAATTGTTTCCGGTGACAATATAATGAAAAGTTCAAAATCAAAGAAATGCAAAACTTCGGCTCGAATGGGATAAAAAACCATCACAAAATGTGTATTCCATTGGGTTTGATGCATAGGATCAGAAAAATATGCGAGAGAAGAAATATTTTTACTTACATTAACAAAAGAGTGTACGAGGCTAAAATTTCAGATTAGCATTACGTGAAAAAACGGAGGTAATATCCTTATAACTGTCGAAGATATGGGTGTAAATGTCTACGGTGACTAAATTAGCAAAAGGCTTCTAAATGAAAGAAATGGTATCCATGGTTACTTGAGATTGAACAGAGGATGTCGAAGGGAACTTATTTTTTGGATAGGCATAACTGGAATAAGTGCTGTTACAGACTAAGTACTCAAGGTTTAGTCATGTAATTTGATGTGCAGGAATATAGCATATTACTTAACCTACCCTGAATAAATGGCGGTTATATCTGCATAAGATTCGAAAATATGTGGGTAATTTTCCGATGACAATATAATGAAAAGCTTCAAAATCAAAGAAATGCAAAAGTCCGCCTCGAATGGAATAAAAAACCATCAAAAACTGTGTATACCATTGAGTTTGATGCATAGGAACAGAAAAATATGCGAGAGAAGAAATATGTTTACTTACATTAACAAAAGAGTGTACGAGGCTAAAATGTTCAGATTAGCATTATGGTAATAAGTGCATTTACGGAGAAAGTATTTCATTTGACGAGTCGAAACATGCACTGATCCACAAAAGCATTACTCTACGCCTCTTGTGAAAATATGGAGGTAATATCCGCAAAACTTCCGAAAATATGTGGGTAATTGTTTCCGGTGACAATATAATGAAAAGCTTCAAAATCAAAGAAATGCAAAGCTTCGACTCGAATGGGATAAAAAACCGTCAGAATTGTGTATGCCATTGAGTTTTATGCATAGGAACAGAAATGTTTGCGAGACAAGAAATTTTTTTACTTACTTTAACAAAATAGTGTACGAGGCTAAAATGTTCAGATTAGCATTATGGTAATAAGTGCATTTACGGTGAAAGAATTTCATATAACGCGTGGAAACTTTCACTAATCCACTAGAGCATTACTCTACGCCTGCTGTAAAAACATGTAGGTAATATCTGCATTACTTGGGAAAATGTGGAGGAAATAGTTATATTAGCTCTTCGACAGCCATCGGGAAAAACTATGTTGCATTTATATGTGCAGTCCCATAGTTAGCAATGGGACAAATTGGTGGGTACTTATGGTATATTTGTGTCCCATTGGTACTTACGGGTTACAAGTTAACAATCGTTTACGCCTTCTGAGAAAAAATGGAGGTAATATTAGCATTATTTTGGAAAATATGGAGGAAATAGTTTTCGGTGACAATATTAGAAGCAGCTTAAAAGTCAAAACAAATGCAAAAATCGGACTCGAATGGGATAAAAAACCATCATAAAATGTGTATCCCATTGAGTTTGATGCATAAGAACAGAAAAATATGCGAGAGAAGAAATATTTTTACTTATATTAACAAAAGAGTGTACGAGGCTATAATTTCAGATTAGCATTATGTTAATAAGTGCATTTAGGGAGAAAGTATTTCCTATGACGCGTCGAAACTTGCACTGATCCACAAAAGCAGTACTCTTAGCCTTCTTTGAAAAAATGGAAGTAATATCCGTATAACTGTCGAAGATATGGGTGTTAATATCTACGGTGACTAAACTAGCAAAAGGCTTCAAAATGAAAGAAATGGTATCCATGGTTACTTGAGATTGAACAGAGGATGGCGAAGGGAACTAATTTTTTGAATAGGGATAACTGGAATAAGTGCTGTTACAGACTAAGTACTCAAGGTTTAGTCGTGTAATTTGATGTGCAGATATAAGATATATATTTCTTAATTTAGCCTGAAAGAATGTCGGTTATATCTGCATAAGATTCGAAAATATGTGGGTAATTCTTTTCGGTGACAATATAATGAAAAGCTTCGATATAAAAGGAATGCAAAAATCTGACTCGAATGGGATAAAAAACCATCAGAAAATGTGTATACCATTGGGTTTGATGCATAGGAACAGAAAAATATGCAGGAGAAAAAATATGTTTACTTACAATAACAAAAGAGTGTACAAGGCTAAAATGTTCAGATTAGCATTATGGTAATAAGTGCATTAACGGAGAAAGTATGTCATATGACGCGTCGAAACTTAAACTGATCCACAAAAGCATTACTCTACGCCTTTTGTGAACATATGGAGGCAATATCCGCATTGCTTCCGAAAATATGTGAGTAATTGTTTCCGGTGACAATATTATAAAAAGCTTCAAAAAAAAAAAGAATTGCAAAACCTCGACTCGAATGGGATAAAAAACCGTCAGAAAATGTGTATGCCATTGATTTTTATGCATAGGAACAGAAAATATTGCGAGAGGAGAAATATTTTTACTTACATTAACAAAAGAGTGTACGAGGCTAAAATGTTCAGGATAGCATTATGGTAATAAGTGCATTTACGGAGAAAGAATTACATATAACGCGTTGAAACCTTCACTGATCCACAAAAACATTATTCTACGCCTTCTGTGAAAATATAGAGGTACTATTTGCAATACTTCCGAAAATATGTGGGTAATTGTTTCCGGTGACAATATAATGAAATGCTTCAAAATCAAGGAAATGCAAAAATTCGAGTCGAATGGGATAAAAAACCATCACAAAATGTGTATGCCATTGAGTTTGATGCATAGGATCAGAAAAATATGCGAGAGAAGAAATATTTTTACTTACATTAACAAAAGAGTGTACGAGGCTAAAATTTCAGATTAGCATTACGTGAAAAAACGGAGGTAATATCCTTATAACTGTCGAAGATATGGGTGTAAATGTCTACGGTGCCTAAATTAGCAAAAGGCTTCTAAATGAAAGAAATGGTATCCATGGTTACTTGAGATTGAACAGAGGATGGCGAAGGGAACTAATTTTTTGGATAGGCATAACTGGAATAAGTGCTGTTACAGACTAAGTACTCAAGGTTTTGTCGTGTAACTTGATGTGCAGGAATATAGCATATTACTTAACCTACCCTGAATAAATGGCGGTTATATCTGCATAAGATTCGAAAATATGTGGGTAATTTTCCGGTGACAATATAATGAAAAGCTTCAAAATCAAAGAAATGCAAAAGTCCGCCTCGAATGGGATAAAAAACCATCAAAAACTGTGTATACCATTGCGTTTGATGCATAGGAACAGAAAAATATGCGAGAGAAGAAATATGTTTACTTACATTAACAAAAGAGTGTACGAGGCTAAAATGTTCAGATTAGCATTATGGTAATAATTGCATTTACGGAGAAAGTATTTCATTTGACGAGTCGAAACTTGCACTGATCAACAAAAGCATTACACTACGCCACCAGTGAAAACATGTAGGTAATATCGGCATTACTCTGGAAAATATGGAGGAAATAGTTATATTAACTCTTCGACGGCCATCGGGAAAACTATGTTGCATTTATATGTAGCGTCCCATAGGTAGCAATGGGACATATTGGTCCCGTACTAATGGTATATTTGTGTCTTATTGGTACTTACGGGTTACAGGTTAACAATCGTTTACGCCTTATGAGAAAAAATGGAGGTTATATCAGCATTATTTTGGAAAATATGGAGGAAATAGTTTTCGGTGACAATATTAAAAGCAGCTTAAAAGTAAAAAAATGCAAAAATTCGACTCAAATGGGATAAAAAACCATCAAAAAATTTTGTATGTCATTGAGTTTGATCCATAGAAACAGAAAATTTTGAGAGAGAAGAAATATTTTTAATTACATTAACAAATGAGTGAACGAGGTTAAAATGTTCAGATTAGCATTATGGTAATAAGTGCATTTACGGAAAAAGTATTTCATATAACGCGTTGAAAATGATCCACAAAAACATAACTCTACGCCTTCTGTGAAAACATGTACGTAATATCTGCATTACTTTGGAAAATATGGTGGAAATGGATATATTAACTCTTCGACGGCCATCGGGATGACTTTGTTGCATTTATATGTGCCGTCCCATAGGTAGCAATGGGACATATTGGTCCCGTACTAATAGTATATTTGTGTCCCATTGGTACTTACGGAATACAGGTAACAATCGTTTATGCCTTCTGTGAAAAAAATGGAGGTAATATCTGCATTATTTTGGAAAATATGGAGGAAATAGTTTTCGGTGACAATATTAGAAGCAGCTTAAAAGTCAAAAAAAATGGAAAAATTCGACTCGAATGGGATAAAAAACCATCAGAAAATTGTATGCCATTGAGTTTGATGCATAGGAAAAGAAAATTTTGCGAGAGAAGGAATATTTTTATTTACATTAACAAAAGAGTGTACGAGGCTAAAATGTTCAGATTAGCATTATGGTAATAAGTGCATTTACGGAGAAAGAATTTCATATAACGAGTTGAAACCTCCACTGATCCACAAAAGCATTACTCTACGCCTGCTGTGAAAACATGTAGTTAATATCTGCATTACTTGGGAAAATATGGAGGAAATAGTTATATTAACTCTTCGACGGCCATCGGGATTTCTATGTTGCATTTATATGTGCCGTCCGAAAGGTAGCGATGGGACAAATTGGTCCAGTACTAATGGTATATTTGTGTCCAATTGGTACTTACGGGTTACAGGTTAACAATCGTTTACGCCGTCTGAGAAAAAATGGAGGTAATATCTGCATTACTTTGGAAAATATGGAGGAAATAGTTATATTAACTCTTCGACGGCCATCGGAATAACTATGTTGCATTTATATGTGCAATCCCATAGGTAGCAATGGGACATATTGGTCCCGTTCTAATGGTATATTTGTTTCAAATTGGTACTTACGGGTTACAGGTTAACAATCGTTTACGCCTTCTGAGAAAAAAAGGAGGTAATATCAGCATTATTTTGGAAAATATGAAGGAAATAGTTTTCGGTGACAATATTAGAAGCAGCTTAAAAGTAAAAAAAATGCAAAAATTCGACTCGAATGGGATAAAAAACCCACAAAAACTTTTGTATGCCATTAAGTTTGATGCATAGAAACAGAAAATTTTTAGAGAGAAGAAATATTTTTAATTACATTAACAAATGAGTGAACGAGGCTAAAATGTTCAGATTAGCATTATGGTAATAAGTGCATTTACGGAAAAAGTATTTCATATAACGCGATGAAACATTCACTGATCCACAACAGCATTACCCTACGCTCTCTTTGAATACATTGAGGTAATATCCGCATTACTTCCGAAAATATGTGAGTAATTGTTTCCGGTGACAATATAATGAAAAGTTTCAAAATCAAAGAAATGCAAACATCCGACTCGAATGGGATAAAAAACCATCAGAAAATAAGTATACCATTGAATTTGATGCATAGGAACAGAAAAATATGCGAGAGAAGAAATATTTTTACTTACATTAACAAAAGAGTGTACGAGGCTAAAATGTTCAGATTAGCATTATGGTAATAAGTGTTTTTTCGGAGAAAGTATTCCATATGACGCATCGAAACTTGCACTGATCCACAAAAGCATCAGTCTACGCCTTCTGTGAAAAAATGGAGGTAATATCCGCACAACTGTCGAAGATATGGGTGTAAATGTCTACGGTGACTGAATTAGCTAAAGGCTTTTAAATGAAAGAAATGGTATCCATGGTTACTTGAGATTGATCAGAGGATGGCGAAGGGAACTAATTTTTTGGATAGGCATAACTGGAATAAGTGCTGTTACAGACTAAGTACTCAAGGTTCAGTCGTGTAATTTGATTTGCAGGAATAAGGTATATTTCTTGACCTACCCTGAAAGAATGGCGGTTTTATCTGCATAACATTCGAAAATATGTGGGTAATTGTTTCCGGTGACAATATAATGAAAAGCTTCAAAATCAAAGAAATGCAAAACTTCGACTCGATGGGATAAAAAACCAGTAGAAAATGTGAATACCATTGAGTTTGATGCATAGGAACAGAAAAATATGCGAGAGAAAAAAAATGGTTACTTACATTAACAAAAGAGTGTACGAGGCTAAAATTTAAGATTAGCCTTAGGGTAATAAGAGCATTTACGGAGAAAGAATTTCATATAACGCGTCGAAACTTGTACTGATCCTCAAACGCTTTACCCTACGCCTTCTTTGAAAACATGGAGGTAATATCCGCAATACTTCCGAAAATATGTGGGTAATTGTTTCCGGTGACAATATAATGAAAAGCTTCAAAACCAAGGAAATGCAAAACTTCGGCTCGAATGGGATAAAAAACCGTCAGAAAATGTGTATCCCATTCAGGTTTATACATAGGAACAGAAAATTTTGAGAGAGAATATATATTTTTACTTACATTAACAATAGAGTGTACGAGGCTAAAATGTTCAGATTAGCATTATGGTAATAAGTGCATTTACGGAGAAAGAATTTCATAAAACGCGTTAAAACTTTCACCGACCCACAATAGCATTACTCTACGCCTTCTGTGAAAAATGGAGGTAATATCCGCATTATTCTGGAAAATATGGAGGAAATAGTTATATTAACTCTTCGAAGGCCATCGGGATAACTATATTGCATTTATATGTGCCGTCCCATAGGTAGCAATGGGACATATTGGTCCCGTACTAATGGTATATTTGTGTCCTTTTTTTACTTACGGGTTACAGGTTAACAATCGTTTACGCCTTCTGAGAAAAAATGGAGGTTATTTTGGAAAATATGGAGGAAATAGTTTTCGGTGACAATTTTAGAAGCAGGTTAAAAGTAAAAAAAAATGCACAAATTCGACTCGAATGGGATAAAAAACCATCAGAAAATTGTATGCCATTGAGTTTGATGCATAGGAACAGAAAATTTCGCGAGAGAAGAATTATTTTTACTGACATTAACAAAAGAGTGTAAGAGGCTACAATGTTCAGATTAGCATTATGGTAATAAGTGCATTTACGGAGAAAGAATTTCATATAACGCGATGAAACTTTCACTGATCCACAAAACATTACTCTACGCCTTCTGTGAAAACATGTAGGTAATATATGCATTACTTTGGAAAATATGGAGGAAATAGTTATATTAACTCTTCGACGGCCATCGGGATAACTATGTTGCATTTATATTTGCCTCTAATGGGTAGCAATGGGACATATTGGCCCCGTACTAATGGTATATTTGTGTCCCATTGGTACTTACGGGTTACAGGTTAACAATCGTTTACGCCTTCTGAGAAAAAATTGAGGTAATTTTGGAAAATATGGAGGAAATAGTTTTCGGTGACAATATTAGAAGCAGTTTAAAAGTAAAAAAAATGCAAAACTTCGACTCGAATGGGATAAAAAACCATAATAAAATGTGTGTGCCATTGAGTTTGATGCGTTGGAACAGAAAATTTTGCGAGAGAAGAAATATTTTTAATTACATTAACAAAAGAGTGTACGAGGCTAAAATGTTCAGATTACCATTATAGTAATAAGTGCATTTACGGAGAAAGTATTTCATATAACGCGATGAAACTTTCACTGATCCACATCAGCATTACCCTACGCCTTCTATGAAAACATGAATAAGGTGGAACAGCTGATCATTCAGTGTAGAAGGATAATCACTAATAAACATCTTGAAGTTAATAACCCAGTTTAGTAACATTTCAGATTCATACAATCTTTCAGTATGACACTGGTTCACACAGCCTTCAAATAAATGATTAAAGTATATTCTGACGGTCACAAACATGGATCAGTTGAATGATATGATAGCATCTTTGATATCAATTATCATAAATAATTTGGATGTCCAGCTGGCAACATCCAACAAATGATAAATAAATCTAAGTAACAAAAAACCAACACCCAGTAGACGAAACATCTGACTCGTCAGGTGTAATGAATTAACAAGAATGAGAATATTGCACAAAACAAAGCAAATATTCTAGAAGGCAGGATTATACAATTGTTCAATGAAAGTAGACTTGTATTCATTCCCTGGCAGAAAAGAATGGTAACGTTTGTGTAACCTAATGGTAACTTTGGAGTGTACCATGAATGTAGGAAAATGGTAAACTCTGTGTAGGCTCTGTGTGTAACTATAGTGTACATAGTTATAACTCCAGTGTACAATCTGTGTAACTTTGTGGTAAAGTGGCCCAATCTGTGTAGGTTTTGTGTGTACCTTGTGTAACAATTGGTGCTGAATTGTGTACAGTGTGTACTGATTGTGAGTCTGCTGTGGTACATGATGTGTACATAATGTACACAACCCACGTAGCACACTGCCACGAAAATGTGCCTTGAAGGCGCCTCGGAAGCACATAAAAAAGTATGATATAAAAAAATATACATTGCAATCAATCAATTTCACTGTTTTATTGTGCAATGGCATGATATAAGTCGTCGTATTAAGATACCTCGTAACTACCTAATGTCTACCTGTATCGAATATTTATCTAACCTACGACTCAGTGCACCTAATTACGCACCCACAATTGAAATAAAGGTGTTGAGAAAGACGTATATATGTAGTCACTTCCGTGGATAAATGTGTCTTCGAGAACTATAATTATTAAATGATTATTCCGTGATAGTTTGAGGAAATGCATTAAAATCTTGATAAAAGTTTTTCACCATTAATTAATGCCAGATAACTGTTATCCTATTTTGCCACATAGTATGAATATAAATGCAATATTACTGTGAATAAACAAAATTTTTCCAATTCCCGCACGTTGACATGAACTAGAAAAGGAAGAGCATAATGGAAATACATATTACATATGTACACTTCTGCCGTGGATTACAACTAAAGGGAATGATTAAATGCTCCGAAGAAGATAAAACTCTCTTTGCTCGAGTATGGTGACATTTATTAAAATTCATTTGGTACAATTTTTTCAACCAAAGTAGAAACACATCAAATACCTAAGTAAAAGGTGAGACTTCAATGCAATTTTGCTAAGTTCTCAATATTCGTCCCTCATTGTTTTATATAGCTCATTCACAAGAATTATTTAAACACCGACAAGAACATAAGTTAAGGTGAGCTTTCGTCTTGCCAGCTGAAACGCAACTTTCACCCACTTGCAATTGTTAACAGATCAGTATCACAATAAAATTCACTTCACTTATCATGCAAACCTTGCACATTTATGCAATACTTTTACGGTAAACACTTACTTTCATGAGCACAACAATAGCCACAAAAGCCATCGCGTTTTCGAGATTTAATGGTACTTTATCCTTCGTACATACATCAGCGTTGAACTACTACTGTGATATTATCACCACCTAAAGCCAAATTTCTCGTTTATCACTGCACTCACAATGAATAAAAGCATAATAATCACTGAACACAATTTAAGAAGAACATTTGCTTCACCCTAAATCACCAACAACTAATTATTGCATTGGTCTTTATCACGCTTTCGGCATTTAATGGTACTTTATCCTTCATACATTAGCGTTGATAACAACAACGTAAGGCCAAATTTCTCCTATATCACTGTAGTCACATTATACGAAAGCATAATAATCTCCAAAAACAATTTAAGTAGAACATCTTCTTGACTTTTAAATTACCGACAACTCTTGTTTACATCGTTCATTGGTGGCAGCGGAATGGCGCTTAGGAAGTTAGCACAGCTAGCGAGGCATGGCAGGGAACCCAGGGAACCAATAATGCGCAGGATACAATAAAGAGCATCTCCAATCGCTTTTACGACTTAAGAAACCAAAGCAATACAAAACTTTTTTACTGAAGTAAATTACGAAAAACTAATGCAGATTCCGGAACGAGGTGGTTTTATGCACATTCAATGCACCTTGGCGCTTATTGGGTGGTACAATTGTGATGACATTTGTGTACCCAAAAATGGTAATTGCTGTGTATATATTGTGTACAATTCTGGTGTCTCAATGGACTGGTAACTTAGTGGTATAATCTGTGTAACATCTGATACAACAAATTGAGTACGGCTGTGGTATCAATAATGTACAGGGTGTAACAACTGTACGATTTGTGTAACTTTGTGAGTAGAAAAGTGTAGTAAATGTGTAACTTTACATAATGTACCATATTTATACACATATTTGTTACACTAATTTTTCGCCAGGGTTGAAAGTAATAGTATGCAATTGTGTGACACCAGTTAAATATACTTTAGAAAATTATAATAATCATACAAATATACCAATATTATTTTATATTCAAGTTCACCCTAGTATTACAGTAAAAACTCGAAATTACGAAGTTGACGGGACCGGAAAAATCGGCACTTCGTAATATCAAATTTCGTATGAACAAGTATCTTTCAAAAACATCGCGATGAAGCTCTTTTTTTGTTTCCTTAGATTAAGATGTACTTCTCCCGATGTACTTGCATGATTTACGAAGTTATAATTCATGAAAGTATATTTAAATGTGTATTCATGCCCACAGGGTGCACTCATTGTCAGTTGAACACAACTTATTTGTCTGAGTTTTATTATTCCTATTTTCGGGAATTTCAAATTTGGCGCCACCGGATAAGTTATTTTGCCATTGTAGCTGGCGGTGCGGCGTGCAGCAACTCGCGGATTGGTACTACCCCTCTTTTCCATGACGAATTTTAACAATATTATCTGGATATATCAATTTGCAATGTTTATTGTTTACTTGCGTCATAATTTTTTACGGATGGTTCGGAAGTAAGACGAAAGCCGCGTTTCAATGGAAATCGACTTCCGTGTGTCAAGCTACCTTCGCATCAAATCGATGCATTATTCCGTTCACTCATTCGTTTTGTGATGACAAATGATTATTACCGGCAATACGAGGCTCGATTCGGGTTATCGTGATGAATGGTAAAATATCCTTTCCAGGGTATTTGGAAATTGCCTGACGAGCAGTCCTTCAATCCAGCTATCCCTCTCAATCACTCAGCCGGAAACATTAAAGATGTCAGATTTTAGGGTAATACCTCAGTCAAATCTGAACAATTGGCGCGTCTAAAGCGGTTTTTCCCAGAAGACCCTTCAAGAAAAAAGTTCTTCGCTCCTTATTCCTAGGCGCGATGACATTCATCTGCGAGGGACTCATTCAGCGAGAAAGAGAAGGGGGTAACCCGAGAGGATCACTCCTTCACCTTATCTGTTATTATCTACCCTCACCCAGTTTCGCTTTTACCCAGGTGGCTTTCACTAGTAGGGGAGGAGTTGGGCCTCCTTTCAGCGGACTCGGCAGCCAACACTAGGTTGATACGGCCAATGATCGAACGAGGGAGCCGTTATTTCGGTCGATTCAAATTGTAACCTTACCCCGGTGGTAGCTGTGAGGTTGACTTCGTACTCCTTCATGATTTTTCCACAACCTGAAATTATGTTGCGTAGTGCCCGAGAGAGCTTTGAAACGCATCGTCACATCAATGGGATAAATAACGTAGTGCATCGGCGCATAGGAAGAGAGAATCGGAACTCTAATCTGTTTTTACTTCCTTTTATAAGAAGCATTATTCACTTTTGGAAGTGGATACCACGCCAGGAAATCCATTTTCAGACGGTTGACTTTTACATCGCCATGCTAATAGATAAAGAAATTCTGTTATCACCGTTTGGCGCAGGAAGGATGTTGCTAGAACTTATTTTATAGGGCTTGATACATACTTGTGCGTACTTGATATCAACCACATCAGAGAAAAAATTAGTTAACTTGCCTAAAATCGATCATTTCGCGGATAAGCTACTTGGCTATGAGAATTGATACGAAAATGAGCTTTGATATAAGTTCTAGCTGCATCGTTTACATCGAATACTCCTCAAGTTGGCACGGAAGTTTAATACAATTACTGTAGTCGTGTAAAGCAAAGATGTCCGGCACTTTTTTTCAAAGGCATTCGTGCCGAGCATTGGCGCTTCCGGCAGTCCAGCGAACGGCTACGCGTCCTTGGCCTGCCTCTTGTGTAGTGGGGTTCCTCGGAAACCCACTACATCACCCTCTCCGGACGGAGCGCCGCGAGGGTGATGTAGTGGGTTTCCGAGGAACCCGCAACCGAAGAGGAAGGCAGGCGAGGAATTCGGCTGACGTCGGACGAGCGACCCGTGGCCGTGGATGGAGTCTTGAGTGAGGTCGGAAGCGCGACCCGCTGCTCAGAGGGGAGGAGTCTTGAGTGAGGTCGGAAGCGCGACCCGCTGCTCAAAGGGGAGGTCGGGGAGGAGTGCCCGTGCTCCGCGGTCACCTCGCATTATAAGGTGTCGCGGAGGGTCAAAGTCAGCCGCCGACCCACGCAGGAGATAGCGCGGTCGCAATGCCCTTGCTCCGCAATCGCCTCGCGTAGGTGCTGACACACGCAGAAGATAGCGCGGTCGTTAAGGAGGGAGGGGAATTTGGCAGTGGGCATTGTCTTATCTGCGTGGATATAGCCATCCTTGAGGATGATTATGTCCATGCATATACCGTATTTACTCGTGTAAGCCGCGCACCTTTTTTCCGAAAATGCCGGTGAAAAAATGGGGGTGCGCGGCTTACACGAATCCTCTAAATTTTCATGTAAGCCGCGCACCATTTTATCTTAAATTCCTGCCGTTAGTTTCTCCAAAGTGAATACAGTAAGTCCTCGCCTTACGATCATCTGACTTACGAACATACATATCCAATCAAAAAATTCAAACGTGTGAAGTAATGTCAAATTTGACGCCACCGGATAAGTTATTTTGCCGTTGCAGCCGGCGGTGTGGCGTGCAGCAACTAGCGGATTGGTACTACCCCTCTTTGCCGCGACGAATTTTAACAATATTATCTCGATATATCAGTTTGCTATGTTAATTGTTTACTTGCGTCATAAATTTTTACGGATGATTCGGAAGTAAGACGAAAGCCGAAAGATGCCCTGCAAGTAGTGATATATTTGGAGATATTGCTACTCTTTACATTTCAATGGAAATCGACTTCCATGTGTCAAGCTGCCTTCGCATCTAATAGAGGCATGATTCCATTCACTCATTTGTTTTGTGATGACAAATAATTATTACCTGCAATACGGGGCTCTATTCAGGTTATCGTAACGAATGGTAAAACATCCTTCCCAGGGTTTGTGGAAATTGCCTTACAGCAGTCCTCCCATCCAGCTATCCCTCTCAATCACTCAGCCGGAAACAATAAAGCTGTCAGATTTTAGGGTGATACCTCAGTCAGATCTGAACAATTGGCGTGTCCAAACCGGTTTTTCCCAGAAGATCCCTCAAGAAAAAAGTTCTTCGTTCCTCATTTCTGGGCGCGACGACATTCATCTGCGAGGGACTCATTCAGTGAGAAAGAAAAGGGGGTAACCCGAGAGGATCACTCCTTCACCTTATCTGTTAATGTCTACCCTCGCCCAGTTTCGCTTTTATCCAGGTGCCTTTCACTAGTGGGGGAGGGGTTGGACCTCCTTTCAGGGGCCTCGGCAGCCAACACTAGATTAGTACGGCCGATGCTCGAACGAGTGAGCCGTTATTTCGGTAGATTCAAATTGTACCCTTACCCCGGTGGTAGCTGTGAGGTTGACTTCGCACTCCTTCATGATTTTTCCACAACCTGAAATTATGTTGCGTAGCGCCTGAGTGAGCTTCGAAACGCATCGCCACATCAATGGGATAAATAACGTAGTGCATCGGCGCATGCAAAGAGAGAATCGGAACTCTAATCTGTTTTACTTCCTTTTATAGAAAGCATCATTAACTAATGGAAGTGGATACCGTGGATACCACGCCAGGAAATCCATTTTCCGACCGTTGACTTTTACATCGCCATGCTAATAGATAAAGAAATTCTGTTTTCACCGTTTGGCGCAGGAAGGATGTTGCTCGAACTGATTTCATAGGGCTTGATACATACTTGTGCGTACTTGATATCAACCACATCGGAGAAAAAATTAGTTAACTTGCCTAAAATCGATCATTTCGCGGAAATGCTACTCGGCTATGAGAAGTGATACGAAAATGAGCTTTGATATAAGTTCTAGCTGCATCTTTTATCTTTCAATGCGGATACTCCTCACGTTGGTACGTAAGTTTAATACAATTACTATAGTCGTGTAAAGCAAAGAGGATGTCAAGCGCTTATTTCCACAGGCCTTCACGCCGAGCGCTGGCGCTTCCGCAGCGAACGGCTACGCGTCCTTGGCCTGCCTCTTCCTCCCCCCTCCACCACTCTCTCTCTCTCTCTCCCCACCCTCGCCTCGGCGCTCATAGTTAGGGGGTCGGAGTAAAGGGATATTTTTTCTCGAGTCAGTATCACATTTCATCAAAAGTATCACATTTCACTCATCGCTTTCCCACGCCCTAACTTCGCAGGTGGCTTCCAAAAGTAGTGGGGGGGGGGGCGTTGCCCGCAGGGAGTCACTTATCAGCTATGACGACGAATCAAACGTATCACATTTCAGGCATCTGTCAGTTACGGACGGCATTCTGCTTTTATTTGTTGATTCGCCGATGGATTTCCGTAATCGAATGATCATGGGTTGAAATTGTATATTTCTGCAATTTTTTTAGCTTGATATTTCATTTCGAACAGATGACATATTTAGAGCTGGATGATGTGATTGTATACAACTGTGATTATTGTGTGATGTTAGGAGAAAAATATGCACCATAAAACGGGTTGTGTATCGTGACGATATTAAAACGTAACGCAATAAATTCATGAGAAAGATGTACTTCAACACTTAACTTTGGCACAGAATTTCTATTAAAGAACGTGCATTCATGTTATGACAAAATGATGCAGGCTCAAGGGAAAAAAATTGATTTTTTGAAAAAAATAATTTTTTTCCTCACGAGCCTGCCCGAAAATGGGGGTGCGCGGGATACACGAGGGCGCGGCTTACACGAGTAAATACGGTAAGTGGATGCCGTTCGGTAGTGGGTTTCCGAGGAACCCCACTACATCACCCTCGCGACAAATTAGACCCGGGGGTGTTTGTTTCACGAGTTATTGCCTAGATTTGTTGCCAACTGCAATTACACAACAAATGAGCGGTGGGTTGCGGTGCCTTACCCAATGAAATTTTACCTTAAATCTAACATTGGTGAGTACATTATATTACACACTTTAAGCATCAAGAGCAATGACATGGATATTAAATGGGCATAAACATTGAAAGCATACGATATGTAATAAAATGAATGATAAATAATTCTATGAAGACTAAATTGGTATAAACATTGAATGAACTATAAAATCTATGCAAAGCAAGGAAAGTAAGGCACTTTATAATATAGTTCTGAGCATAGTCCATCAGCTTTTACAAAACTTGCCTTACTAGTCTCAATAGAAAATGTTTTTTTTTATACACAGTGATGAGCAGAGCACGAATTCGATGCAAAGTAAACAATTAAGAGATACATGAACAGGCAAAAATAATAATTTGTAATTTATGACGAAAATTCAGTGACAAGCACAGTTCTAGTTTTTGCTGATTGGTGTCTATTAAGTTCGGTGCACTTTAACAACAAAAAGGGGCCAATGCATTTTTGAAAGTTTTACACACCAGGGTAGGGAACATGGGGATGTCACTGAAGTTCACTGTGGGGATTGTGGTCACTGCACTTCTATTATTTATTGTATGTTGGGGCGTTTTTGCCATCGCTGCCGGCTGCTCAACTTCCGGGACTGGTTCGAGAGAGGTAGAGTCAAGTCGAAGATGACCTGAGGTTATAGCGGTGTGGGAGATGGAGAGGGAGGTCTTGGGTTGCTGAAGGATTTTCAATGGTTCCGGTTTCTACAGGGGGTAGGGATTCGGGACTTTACGAGGGTTGTGGGGCGGCGAGGTCTGAGGTTATAGTGGTTTGGGGGGTGGGGTGGGAGGTCTTGTGTTGCCGAAGGATTCTCAATGGTTTCGGCTTCCAGAGGGGGTAGGGATTCGGGACTTGTAGAGGGTTGTGGGGCGTCCGGTTGGAAGACGTCGTCGCCGACGAGTGAGGGAAAAGGGTTTGGTTCGGGGTCTGGTGGTAAGGGCAAGAGGTTACGCAGGTGAGCAAGGATGCGTCTTCCGTCACTCAGATTTTGTATATCGAATGTAACGGGACTTCTTACCTTAATGATTTTATAGGGACCAATCCAACGGGAGGCTAATTTCCGCGCTTGACCTCGGGACAGGGCGTTATTGCGCAGGAGGACAAGTTGTCCTTCTGATAAGGTCGGAAGCGTTAATCCTGAATTATACTTTCGGTGCTCTGCCTCTGTATTCTGCTTATTTGACTCAATAGCAAGTTCGTGAGCAAACTGTAACCTACGTTTTATTTCGTACTCGTAAGGGGGCTCCTCCGCGTAGGAATTCGGAATCGGAGACAAAATAGTATCCCATGGCATGCTCAACTCTCGCCCGTGCATGAGGTATGCTGGAGTGAACCCAGTCATTCGATACCGGCTATTCCGATACACGAACAATGCGAATCCTAGCTGTTGATCCCAATCGGAGTGATCTTGGGACACATAGTGGGAAATTACAGAAGCAAAGGAGTGATGCGCTCGCTCTAAGCGACCGTTTGACGCAGGATTATACGGAGAAGTAAAAATGCTTTGTATTTTTAGTTTCCGACAGACATTTTTCATTAATTCTGATGTGAAATTTGCACCTCTATCCGTAAGTAAGAACTTAGGCACGCCATGGCGACAAATAATTTTTTCTACGAATATTTCTGCTATTGTTCTGGCCGACTGATCAGGGATTGCGAAGGCTTCAGGATACCTCGTGAAATAATCTTGGCAGGTGAGGATGTACCTGTTTCCTCGAGAAGATAGGGGTAATGGGCCAACAACATCTAAAGCTAGCTTTTCAATTGGATAAGTTGCTTCGACGACAGGCTGCAGGGGAATTTTAATGCCGCCGAATTTCCGCTTTTTGCAATCGATACAGCTTTGAACGTACTGAACAGTGTCGGAGTAGCAGCCCTTCCAGTTGAAGTGCCGCTGTACGATTTCCAGCGTTTTCTCGACACCGAGGTGCCCCGAGAGAGGGTTGGTGTGGCAACGACTTAGGATGAATTTCCGCATACTCCTGGGCGCACATATGGTAAATTTAGGGTCTAACTCCGTCGGATGAACCTTGAATAAGACACCTTCCTTATCATAAAAGTAACTGGGCTCGTGCTGTTTGGCTAATACATGGAGCGGCTCGAGTTTAGGGCAACTCAACTGCTCCTTAGCTATTTTCTCTTTATCCCAAGTGGGCTCGTATGCGACAGTCTCTGACTTAAGTGAATTCACGGTGGGAGGAATTCGAGATAGTTCGTCCACGTGGGCTAGCTTAGTACCCGGTTTGTGC
This sequence comes from Pyrrhosoma nymphula, assembly GCA_963573305.1. Taxonomy (NCBI): domain Eukaryota; kingdom Metazoa; phylum Arthropoda; class Insecta; order Odonata; family Coenagrionidae; genus Pyrrhosoma; species Pyrrhosoma nymphula. The sequence goes on from OY754334.1 coordinate 575,402, forward strand.
GCGACGGTGAATGTGTACTCGCTCAGTTCCATGATCCATCGGGCAAGTCTAGGTTTCGGTTCCTTAAGGGAAAGAAGCCATTTCAAAGGCTTATGATCGGTGTATAAGGTGAATTGTCGCCCGAGGAGGTAGATTCGAAATTTTTTCACCATCTCTACCACTGCTAGGCACTCAAGCTCCGTAGCCGAGTAAGAGCTCTCGGCCTTTTTCAATTGTCGGCTCGCACAAGCAATCGGGTGTTAGCCATCCTCGAACTCTTGGGATAGAATTCCGCCTAAGGCTGTCAATGACGCATCTGTCGTAAGGATAAAGTTCTTTGAGAAGTCTGGAAATTTAAGTACAGGTTGTGTCGTTAAACAAAGCCTCAATTCTTGGAAAGCATTTTGTTCTTCCTGCCCCCAAACAAATTCTGATCCTTTTTTAATCAACCGCGATAGAACACAAGACTTCATCGCAAAACATGGGATGAACTTCCTATAATAACCGACCAAACCGAGGAAAGATTGCACGGCTTGTACGCTCCCCGGCGTTGGAAAGTTCTTAATAGCTGAAATTTTGTCTTCGTCTGGTTTGATCCCACCGGCGGTGACAAGGTGCCCCAAGAATTTAACCTCTTTCTGAAAGAAATTGCATTTCTGGGGTTTCAATTTTAATTTTGCGGCCCGGAGTCGAGAGAAAATCTCGCGGAGACCGGCTACGTGCTCGTCAAGAGTCGAATCGTAACGGAGGATGTCATCGAGATAGCACACACATCCGTGTTGAAGCATTCCGTCTAAAACCATTGACATTAGGCGCATGAAAGTGGACGGAGCGTTAGCCAAGCCAAACGCCATCCTATTACAGTGGAAATGATTATCTAAAGTACTGAAAGCAGTGTACTGTTTGCTATTGTCATCCATCTCAATTTGCCAGTACCCGCTACACAGATCCATTGTTGAGAAGTAACGAGCACCACCTAGTTCGTCTAATATCTCATCGATGTTAGGCATAGGAAATACTTCTTTCTTGGTCACACTATTTAAGGCGCGATAATCGATGCAAGGTCTATACTGAATAGGGCCTCCGTTTACGGACTTCTTTCTGACAAGTATAATTGGTGCCGACCAGGGGCTATTTGATGGTGAAATTACTCCTTCCTGCAACATTTCCTTAATCGCTTCATCGAGGAACTCTCTCTGAAAAAAGGGGACACGATACGGTCGTTTCTTTATGGGCTTTACATTTTCAACGTCTATCGTGTGCCGGACTAGGTTAGTACATCCCAAGGAGGCCTTTCCATGCATAAATACGTCAGAAAATTCAACAATTAAATTTTTCAAGGGTGATAAAGCGTCCAGTGGCACATCTTCAAAGTTAAAGAGAGACAACAGATCTGTCTGCTCTTGTCCTTCCGGCCATATTTCTATTTCTGCACCTGAAATATTATTTACTGTAGGAGACATGCAGTCTTCCATTACCTCCACTTTGATTGCCGTAGTCCTTTTAACTACCTGTTCATTCCTTCCCATATTACAACACAACAAGGGGATCTCTCCGCTTTTGTTTACTTTCGTTAGTATAGGGGGTATCATTGCATCCCCATTTTCCCATTCTATCAACACGTCTTTTCCCACTAAGTCTTTCTGATGAGCGGAGGCCACTGTGTAGGAGAGGGGAGGATCTTTACTTTTTCTATTAAATACACAAAATCATCCCTAATTTCCTCTTTTTCGCACCCCTCCTGCCTTGGAGGCTCCAAGATATCGGTAAAACCTTCGTTTTTTCCTTCTCTAGGAGCCAAAATATCACCATTCCCTTCGCTCTTGCCATCGCTAACGCACGAGAGCTCACCCGATTCACCCATGATTATGAGGCCATTCAAGTTATGGGATACATTCGACGAATGCATTAGCGTTTCCGCGTCCTCATCTCTAGCGAATCGGAAATCACGAGTAGCCAGCGAATCAACTCCCGCACTATTACCTTCGAAGTCATTCAAGTTATGAAATGCAGTATTGTACCGCATCGGCCTCTCGACCTCTTCGTTCAGTGCTAGCTCGGGGTCGTCAAAAGAGATTAGATCTATTTCGCGTCTCTCACTACCTTGGGCTCTAATGGCAACCTGTGGTCTGCTCCAACCGTCATCGTGTTATTTTCCAAAGAGATTTTACTTCCATACTTTTTCATAAAATCTAATCCGAGAATACCCTCATAAGCCGTATCACCTAGATTTATTATCAAAGTATCATGGGGGTAAATGCGATTATCCATGCAAAACGGTACGTTACTCTGACCCTTACTTGGCAGAGCGTGACCCGAAGCGCTTTTCACTACGTGGTGGTACGGAGAGATGCCTAATTTGCCAAAGGGAAAAATTTTCTCGTGTATTATCGTGACCGCAGCACCCGTGTCCACCAGGAATCAACGCGTTTCACCCAGAATTTGAACATTAACCGTCATTCCCTTTGCTGGTGTGACGGCTAAGATGAGTTCTTCCCCGACCTCTCGGTCGGGGATCCCCCATTTCCCGAGTCCGTACTCGTGGCGCGCTGCCGACAATCAATTGGTCGGTGGCCAATTTCCTTACAAATGCCGCAGCATGACAAGGGGCAGTCTCTTGACAGGTGATTTTCTGCGCCACAATTAAAACATCTTCGAGGCCTTGAGCGACAGTCGCGAGAAATGTGTCCCATTCGTCCACATGAAAAGCATTTTTCGGAATTTGCTGCGCCAGTTCTTGCATTTAGCCGCCTTGGGGCGATATTTTGATTCGACTCGCTAAACTGCGTACGCGTGGAATTGACCTTCTGGGGGTAGTGGACGCCTTGCTTGTCCTGCACTGCGTTAACATAGCTACATGGTGGGGGATGATAAAGGAAGCCGCCTTCCTGCATCGTGACCGGAGATTCCCTAGGCGAACACCACGGCTGCGTCGAATTCATCTGCAGTGAGGAAATGAGAGCTGTCTTACTGGAATAATTTCAAACGTTTGATTCCTCCTCTAGCGTGAAATCTTCCGCTTCTAACAGGTTCTTTGGGTTACGAACCAGCACGAAACGGCCAATTTCTTCCCTTAGCCCCAAAAGAAACTGCGTTAGAATCCTGTTTTCCATCATTATTTTGACTGCCTCTGAGTTTGAATCTCTCATAGTTTCTTGCAATTGGCGACCAATTTTCTCTCTCAAGGGGGGACTGAATGCAATTGGAAAACATACGCTCTAAAGATAGGGGGGAGATGCGAGTCGTGAATCTATGGCACAGACTGCTCGAAAAACACTCGTAGCTTTCGAAAATGTGTGGGTTAGCGAAAGCGTATTCTGTGGCGGGTCCATGGAGTCGCAGGCGGGCTATACAAAGGGTCTGAGTCTCGTTCCATGATCTGAGATGACTAGTTATCCTTACGCACTCTAAAAACTGATCAACTGAAACCTCGTCATTTCCGCTAAAATTGGGAATAAAATAAATATGACTCCCCAAAGCATTCGGTTTAGTTGCATTCGTCGCTTCGGAGGCCGTTGACTCTCCCGGGGTCGTACAAAACACAAGAGTCAAAATTAATTAGATCGGAGGAACGAGAGGGAAGAGACTCCGAGTGAACGGAAAAAGGCCTCTGCGAAGGACTACCAGTCCAAGCCATGGTGAGAAAGTAACACAATGGCACAAAAAAAACACAATTGGGGTTGTAAGAAACTGAGATGATTTTCACCAAAATAATAATGAAAAAAAAATATATCACTAAGCACACAACGAGGGCTTATCCCAAAGCGTATTGCACAACTCTCCTTAATTAGCTCAACAAAGGGCATCAGTAACTAAAGGTTATTAAGACCAAACCATTCTCGTACTTGACATCAAAGCAACCAAAAAACTACGAGATACCCCACACCTGACACCAGAATTATGTCGCGTGGTTGCTAGACGCGGCACCATTGATGGGAGCGTATCCTGGATTTAATCAAACAATAGAGATATGGTTTGGCACAAGTCTTTATTTTAGCCCCTTTTCCATTTACACAAAAGGGGGGGTCAGGCACCGGGGAGTAGGGGCGAACAATCACTTACGGTGATTCCAAGGAGGTCGGGACGGCCTTCGACCCTCGGCTCGGAACTCGGACTGACGGAAGCGGCGCGGGACAAGGCTGGGCGTCTCCGTGGGCAGGCGAGGGATTCGGCTGAAGTCGGACGAGCGACCCGCGGCCGTAGAGGAATGATAGGCGAGGGATTCGGCGAAGTCGGAGGAGCGACCCGCAACCGAAGAGGAAGGCAGGCGAGGAATTCGGCTGAGATCAGACGAGCGACCCGCGGCCGTAGAGGAATTGCAGGCGAGGATTTCGGCGAAGTCGGAGGAGCGATCCGCAACCGAAGAGGGAAATTTGGCAGTGGGCATTGTCTTATCTGCGTGGATAAGGCCATCCTTGAGGATGATTATGTCCATGCATATAGGTGGATGCCGTTCGGTAGTGGGTTTCCGAGGAACCCCACTACACTTGCTCCCCCCTCCACCTCTCTCTCCCTCTCTCCCCCACCCTCGGCTCGGCGCTCATAGTTGGGGGGTCGGAGTAAAGTGATATTTTTCTCGAGTCCGCATCACATTTCATCATAAGTATCACATTTCACTCATCGCTTTCCCACGCCCAAACTTCACAGGTGGCTTACAAAAGTTGGGTGGGGGGGGGGGGGGGGTGGGCGTTGCCCGTTGGGAGTTCCTTATCAGCTATGAACGCGAACCAAACGTATCACCTTTCACTCATCGCATACCCGCCCTAACTTCTCAGGTGGTTTCCACTAGTTGGGATATCCTTTTGAGGACATCCTATAGACATCCTTTCGAGAGCATCAGCAGCCAACTTCCATGGTTCCAACTAGTTCCTACATCGGCCGCAACACTGGATGACCGTTATTTTGGGCGATTTTAATGGTATCCACTCCCCAGTGTGAATTTTTTTATCTGATCCAGATCCGATTTTTAAAAATGAATTAGGATCCGATTTCAGTATCCGGAGAAACGTAATACCCGGGGATCTTTAGATCCGATCTGACCATCCCTAAATAGTATTTTCCCGGCGAATCAGCTTGTGTCTTAGAGGACGAACGAACAATTTAAGAGCACATTTTGGAGCAAACAAAGTGCGTCTTATGGGTCAGGAAATACAGTTACTACAATTTTCGATGCCTGGCTGACGTTTTTCAACTTATGAACAAGTTCTCGGAACGCATCTCGTCCGTATTTCGAGGACTTACTGTACATTGGATGAGTACGTCAGTGACTTCCGACTGCTGGACGGACGCCAGACGCCCCAGCGAAACCACACCTTTACTATTGAAGCATTTAAAAATGAGATATCGTTCAGGTAATACATTCAGTGCATAATGTATTCGGCGACGATCATTAATTAGATGTTTAACTCTGAAAAGGAGCGCCGAAATGTTACTGTGATCTATCACTATTCGTATAAACAAGTAACTTTTTCACGTCGGGACCAAGATCCGAGGTTCGTAATTTTAAAACTTCGTTATTTCGTAATATCGCGTACTGTTACATACCCTTAGATACCCTTTTGGTCGGGACCGAATATTTTGCTTCGTAAAATCAAAATTTCGTAATTTCGAAGTTCGTATTTTCGAGTTTCTACTGTATATAAAAATTGAATGATATCTGTCTGTCTTTCTGTTGCTCAATCACACAAAATTACTAAACCGATTGAGCTGAAATTTGGCATGTAGAGATAAAATGTATATAGGTTGAACATAGGCTATATTAAAAATCCCTCGGGGCCCCCGAAGGCCCCCCCTGGTGGTCCCTGGTGGTCCATGCTAAGCATTTGGTTCGGTGCAGTTGTTTCATTTTTTGCTTTTTAAAATTACTTACATTCAAGATAGAGGGCTGGGACTTTTTTTATCGTATGGCTGAATAAATGCAGTTTCTAATTCTTTCAATCGATTTTCTTTTACGCTTCATAATTCTCTGAAAATATTTTTTTTTGCTAAAAAATCTCACATTTTTCTCTGAAATACACAATAGCATATTTCCTTGACAACCAGAGATTTGATTTTCAATATTCACGCCTATATTACGTTTTCCTGCTGGCCCATGATAGCACGTAGAAAGAAAATTTGTATAAGAAGGGCCCAGAGTCCCAAGGGCCCCATGATAGATTGCTTCGGGGAGTAATCGATAAATTCAATGCATATTTACGACAAATATACTCTTCAATATCTATTCTCAAAGTAGCTCTCATAGGGGCACTGCATGTATATGAGAGAACACTTACGTCGTAAACAATACACATAAAGGAATTAAATAGACTACACACAATATTAAATATGCAAGAATATTTACGTGCAGCGAATATTAATTGCCTCTGTTGCTACAACAAACAAGGTGTTTTTTATTATCGTTTAATACTCAGATGTATTACACCTTGTGGAACTGTCTACCTCTCATTACGATTGCGAACTTTTTTTTAGACCAATGCCCACATCATAAACATTAAGAGTTAATTTTATATGTTTAAAAGTGTTAAAGTGTAGTTAAATTACATTCACTCAATCATCAAGTTGCCTATTAAAGAGTCTCACTCACCGCTGTTTCCCCTCCTTGGGACTTCAACATATATCCATCAACATACCTAATAGAAAAAAGAGTAACCTTTTGAAAATATCTACTAAAGCAAAAGGAATGTCTTCTTTATGAGAAAATGAGTCCTTGCAAGAAAAATGACAAAGGTTAGACTTGGATACTCAAAGACATGTCAACCAGTGATCGCATGAGCAACTCTCCGTGGTGTTTCTCGGGTTGCGCTCAGAACTGCACAAATTTCATCCTTACCCAACCTACGGACAGGTAGCCAGCTGTAAGTCTGGTTCTAATATAGACCCATCTGTTTCGAAACTTCAATCGGTTTTTATATGGCGAAAATTATAATAACGTCACTACATTCTTCTGACCCGAAAGAAGAACAGATATTCTGTGCATTGAATGGCATCCGTGCATGAAAATGCTCAGGTGCACTAAGAATCACCATTATTTAGAGACCGAAACCAATGATTATGGCTACCCTTCATCCCGAAGGTGCAGTCCGGGTGACGGAGGTTTCATAGGTCAAATAAACAGGGCTGCTGTTGCAAATGCTTCTTTTGTTGTTGTCAACCACTGGATTGTACCCTACTCTCCATTCCTGATAGAGATGCTCAACGCACATATAACCGTTGAATAGCGCAAATCAATTAAGTCATTGAATGCAAATATATGTGTATGTACACAAGGGAAGCAATCTAGCTGTCATTCACTCAGAAGATGGCTCAAGAGAACTGGAAGGACGAGGTGACCATCTATCAACCGAGGTGCTATTTAAGTAGTTATGAGGCTGAAGGGCCCATTTTTGGGTTTCCCGTGCATGAAAGAGGACCAACAGTCACTCATCTCTCCGTGCCCCTGGAAAATGGTCAGCGTGTCTACTACAACGAACACAACGTACAAGATAGGTTACAAACTCCTCAATTGACCACGCTGACAGTATTCTTCAGGATTTGAGGTTTTTTATAAAATAAGTTCAATGTTTTTCACACCCGTTGAATTTCAACGGGTATCACCCGCTAGTACCTGATGATTCTCTTCTGCATTATTGAAACTTTGTTAAAGCTGGGAGATGATTCCATGATAAAATCAACCCATAGCAGCTCAGGTGGGACTGGAAATTTCCAAAGTAAACCATTTTCAATACTTCTGTATTAACGATTTCTGCCAGATTTCATATTATATTTAACAACTTTTTGCAAGTTTGGAACATAGCTGGTTGATGTGGATCTCCTATTTCAAGGATTTGTCAATTATTAAGCCTAGAAACTTAGTGCACTGAACTCTTTCTATTGGTAGACCTTTTAAGCAAAGGACTAACTTTGGTACTTCTCTCTTTTTTTTAAATTGAATATAGTTGGTTTTATTTACGTTCACCGAGAGTTTATTTTGGTTAAACTTTTTCTCCAGAAGCTGTAAAGAGATGTCAAGCTTAGTCTTTAAGAACTGTGGGTCCTAGTGGCCTATTGCTAGGGATAGGAAAATTTCGCGATCGCGAATTTTGGGAATTTTGGCAAAAATGTCCTAGGAGTGGTAGTTAGTTACAACATACTCCATACTGACTGGGGAGATGACTTTTGAACTCGCGAAATGTCACGAATTGTGCCCCAGAACGCGAATTTTCATTTTTTATGAGAAAATGGTTGGAAGTACATTTCAAACGCAAGAAAAACATTAAAATTGCAAGCAAATGTTCTCAATTCGATTTAAACGAACTCGCGTGCAAATCCATGATGAGAAAACCACCTTTGTTAATTCCACAAACTTTCTTACGCTGGCACGATGCGCGTTTCACCACACTGTGGCATACTCATGTGCATTTTGCGGAAGGTTGCGTGGGAATATATAGCCTGGGCTTGTGTTGAGGACAGGAGAGGGGGTGAGTTGGGATGGGGGAGGGGAGAGGATTTCCGTTAAGTTTAAAAATGAGTACCAAAGATGCTATGGGTTTCTCAGAAGACTGCTAGGCGACTCCGATGGCTGGGGGGGAAGGGGAGGGCTGGAGTGTTTAGAGGGGGTTCTAGGGGTGTAAGGGGGTGGTGGAGGGGGTGAGAAGAGGTGAATGGTGAAGGAGGATTTGGGGACCAAGCGCTTTAAAAACCGCCGTGACCACCCTCTTAAAGGGGAAAGGTCAAATAATCACTAACAGAACTATATAATACACACACATTAAAAAAAAAAAATCACCGTCATTAAGGTGTCTGACTAAAACTTTACACAAACAAGTAAACTAATTCTTCTCCCTAACCAACAAAATTATCTAGAGTTATTGGCCTACTGGTAATAAAACTACTGTTAACTAAATGAACCACACTCGTCACTTGCGCACAATGTGTACCTCCTGTCCATCAGAAGAATGATGTCCATATGAAAAATTGAATAACACACATGTTAAATCACCGTCCTTACAGTGTAATAATAAAAAATCACACCAACAAGTAAAAACTATTTCTTCTCTCTAACCAACAAAAATTATATGGAGTTTATATGGCCTAATATTAATATAAACAAATTTTCACTATATATACCACAATCGTCAATTGCACATATTTATGTACCTCCTGTCCATTGTAAGAGTGGTGACAAGATTTAAAATTGAAAAACATATATATTAAATCACTGTCATTGCAGTTTATCCACACGAAAATAAAACAGACTACACACGACACACATCACTTGCATACAAGAAGAACTTCGTGCCCATTGTCATTGCCGTGCCCTGCTAAAAATTAACCACAAGGAAAAAACACTAGTCCCTATACATCTCACTCGTCACACCCCACGGAGGAGGGGGGGGGGTTGAAGATGTCTTTGCTAAACGGAGAGGAGGGGGATGGGGGGGGGGCAGGGTCGTATGTTAGGGTTTGGTGAGGTTTGAGACAAGGCTAAGGGATGGGGGGGAGGAGAAGGTGGGTGAGTGGGTGGGGAGTGAGGGGGGGGGAGGGGGTGACGGAGACACCACGGGTAAAGGGACTCGCTACTGTCAGGGTTGACCGTTTGAATGGCACGATGGGGGGGGGGGGGGTTGGTGAAGGGGGCAGGCAGTTAGGGTGGGGGCAACGTCACCTACATATGGTTCGATCGCGGCACTTTTTGGACTAAGCATGGCGTAAGGAGGGGGGAGGAGTTTTCCACCAAATATTCGTTACACAAATGCACACTGTTCAGCCTGTGGTGTGCGATTTCTAGTTGCTCGAGGGCGTCTAGTTTTGCTCCTTTGCCTATTTTGTGTAACACCACTGGGTTGAAGTCACTAACATGCTCGTTTTCCTATAAATGTTTCGCGAAGTTTGACCTCAGGTCGAAATTCCGGAAACATCTTTCATGTTCTTTCATCCGGGTTGTAATAGCTCGTCCAGTTTGGCCTACGTACACTGTTCCGCAGTTTATCGTATCACACGATAATTTGTATACTCCGGAATGGGATAACAAAGGGCGCTCGTCTTTGCCGTTTTTAAGATATTTACCCGTGTTCACTGGGGTGTAGTAGGCTGCCTTTAGGTGAGTGGGAAGCAGTTTAGCGATCTTGTTGGAGAGGTTGGGAATGAAGGGGAGTTTGCACCACTTGTGGGAGGTCGAAGGAATTGGTGTTAGGGGCGTAAGGCTTTTGACCGTCAATTGTCTTCTCTTCTTTTTAAGGAGGTTGTCAATAAGTTTGGGGTTATATCCATTCCTGGAGGCTATATTTTTGATGGTGGCTAATTCTTTGTTGAAGTTCTTTTCCCCGAGTGGTATATTCACTAGACGGTGAATCATGGAGTGGAAAGCCACATGTTTGTGTGAGTAGGGGTGGGACGAATCTGCTGGAATAGCGTGGTCGGTGTAGGTCGGTTTCCGGAAGATAGAAAATTCGTGATCTCCGCCAAGGATTGATATTCTCAAGTCGAGGAATTTTATTATGCCGGTATGGTTCTTTTCTATGGTGAATGAAATGTTTGAGTGCTGTGAATTAAGGAGTTCAAGAAAGAGGTCCAGTTGTCTATCACTGAGTATGCCACAGTGTGGTGAAACACGCGTCGTGCCAGCGTAAGAAAGTTTGTGGAATTAACAAAGGTGGTTTTCTCATCATGGATATCCATAATTTCCACGAGGTCAGGCCTGAGATCATCAGTTTTATTCGCGTGCAAATATTCCTGAGGTATGCAGAAGTTTGCAGTTCATCGTAGCATAGCCGGTGTTACGATAACAATTGCAGGAGGATGACATCGGGTGCTTTCGATTTACGGTGCTAACCGGCAATACACAGCTCATCACGCGGCGGTGCTTTCTATTTACAATTAGTGGAATAACCATCTATCGGCATCGTATGATCGGTGGCTCTCCACTCCGAGGTGAGTCGAACAAAGGAAAAGCAATATTTGCATTTATTCAAAGTAATCTGCTACAGCAGGGTTTCCCAAACTTTTCCTGCGATGGAACACTTCGTAAATCCTGAAATTTTAACGGAACACCTTGTGGACTTCACATATATTAAACCATTGCGTTTAGGTAGCAGCATATAAAGCCATTATTGGTTACTCTGAACACCCATTAGCCTTCCGCGGAAAATAGTTTGGGAATCCCTGTGCTACAGATTTGAAGACGAGATGAACTGCGCATGTGTGAGTAGCCGCTTTGAGTTGTTTCATTTCAATGGGATCGTTCACCAAGAGATTTTAAATGCTAATTATAGTTTTGAAACTAAAGAGACCCGTATTTTTCCGATTTTTTTATTTTGTTCTGATTTGTTCATTAGACTCTACTACGGATTTGAAGACGAGACGGACTGTGCATGCGTGAATAGCCACTTTGAGTTGTTTCATTTCAATGGGCTTGTTCGCCAAGAGTTTTGTAAATGCCAATTCTGATAGAGTTTGAAAAATAATGAGAGACGTATTTTTCCGTTTTTTGATCCGTCGCCTGCTTTTCGAATTATCGGCGGCGAAAAATTGGGGTTCTTAACCCTTTCACGTAAAAGAACCAACATGAAAAGTTTTGAAGTCACTCGCTGCTCCGTCCAATCACGCTGGGCGCTATCATAGAGTAAGGATACTAGAGGAATCACGGTATGGACGGAAATGGTATCGAGAATTTTAATTCTCGAAGGGCTGGTAGATGGCCCCTGAGTCGCCTTCGAAATACGAGTCTCCTCGCCTCAAGGTCGTTTCCTCTCTCCCCTCTCCTTCCCGCCCTCCCCTCTTTACTCTCCGTCAGGCTTGTCTTTTCTGGGTCTGGCTATGAATTTATCTTTTGGAAGCAGTCAGGTAGCTTCACTGCGCGCTTTTCTTTGCGCACGTTCGCATGGAGTTTTAAGGACCGGATTGCGATTAGGATATGATATTGGTTCAGGAGTGTGTTTATTTGTGATTATCTATTTCAAATTTTGTTCTATTGTACTTGAAGTGGGGTTTTTCTCGTATTGCCATATATTGTCTATTTTTTTGTTTCCTAAGTTGCCGATTGATTTGGAGAAAGATATAGCTATGGAGTGGAGGTATGACGCGATGGTGGGAATATTAAGGTTGTTATTCGTTACTTGCATACCAGGGGGCGTTTGCGATGGTTCTTATTATTTTATTCTCTAGGATTTGTACAATTTTTAGTTGCGTTTTTGTTGCCGTGGCACAGGCAGGATATCCATAGTACAGGAGGAGGCGGATCATGGATTTGTAAATGATAAGTTTTGTTTCTATTGCAAGACTATCGTTTAACGAGTGGGTAGACGGATCCGTACCCGCAGTGGACTATTTGCTTGCAATATCGGTATGGGCCTTCCAGGAGAGTCTTGAGTCAAGGTGAACTCCAAGTAATTTAACTGTTTGTTTCTTGGCTATTGCTTGGTTGTTGCCCTGCAGTAAGCGCGTGACTTGTGGTAACACGGATAGGCGCGTGGGCTACCATTGTGGTCCAAGAAATAGTTTGTTTCTACAATAAAACTATTTCAATCATTTAATTTTTTTGTAACTGTTGTGTGTTCCTCAGCTATCCAACACCATGCTTATTCCTTTCTTCTGCCATTTTCAGACAAAATATGCTGGTAAATAAAAAAATAACTAACATCCGTTTCTTGACAATTATAAGTCTATATATTTTCCGTGACTTTAGGGCAATGTAACTTAAATATATTCCAGGGTAATTAGTAAATTAGAAAACACTATTGAAAAGAAAATTATATTGCCAGCGCAAAAATATAAACATAAAATGAAATAATTGTTCGTGGAGCGGATAAAACAAGTAGAAAAGATTTTGTTACACATTTTGAAATAAGCTGCGTTTTATGGCATTCGAAAAATTTTTCTGTGAAGAAAACGATTCAGGACAGGAGTAAAATATTAATCATGGAAAGAACATTTCCAGGAATAAATAAAGATGTTGAGGGTTTGTTGTGTCCGTCAAAGAAGTTTACCAGAATTTGTAAAAAAGCTCTGTTAATTTTCAGAAACCAATTTCGTTTTAAACCTTATAAAAGGGAATTGAGGAAGTCAATGCTTTCAAAGGCAGAGAGGTTCCTGGAGTTAGAGATGGAACATGTACCAGAGGATTGTAATGAACATTTAATGTTCACTCTAAATTTGCTTTTTGAGTGTATGATCAAAAGAAATTGTAAGTGGTTGTCCCCAGTTCCTTCACAGGTGAAACAAAAAGTTAAAATTTTGTCAAATTTATAGCAAATGTATTTAACTGAATCCGAGTATGTAACTAAAGCTGAGTAAAATAATCATTTTAATTTTCCATTCGTTTCTGAATTTCGATATAAACAAGCCCTGACTCCAGCATTTACTCTGTAACTAATTTATGACAACAAAAGGCAGAGAATCTCAGCTGCTGGATGCCATAGGACAGGAGTAAGTATGAGGAGTTCATGGTAATCTATGAATCAAAGGATTAATTATGTTAATCTTAGGTGTGTCTTATTTCTGCTGTTCATGGACTACATTGCTAAATCTATACGCGATTGTTTGCCGTTATGGTGAAATTTTCCTTAATGTCCAAAGAATTAATTGCAATGAACATGATCTTAATGTAATTTTTCCTCGTACATTCATTCACTAATGGATTGAGTTTGAAAGATCTGAAATTCTGCTCACCATTAATGGAGAAATGCATTAAGGATTAATATCTCTTAAAAGCTAATTTCTTACAGCAATTTTTAGACAAGAGTTATTTAATTGAAGGCACCTGGTTTTCTGATTTTGAAACCGACAACTGACCTTTTCCACTCGTTAGCATTATATCGCATATAATGCTAATGAGTGTTATCTTATTACCAGACGCGCATTGCGTAGCTTTTGTATAAACCTACTTGTGTTTTAGCCTAGCAGTAAGTGATTAACATTCATGATCGCGGCGCATTACGCTCATCCTGAGGAAGCCGAAGCAGTGTACATCGGAAATATTTGCCGCGCGTTTTTTTAACGCCTGAGATTCAGATGGTAGCTGGCGCACACTTGCATGACAGCTCGTCGGAGTACGATTCGTCTGACAGGCCGGACGAGAGCCCAGATCAACTCATGCCACTGGCGATCACAGAATATGGTCCTTAAAAACGTTTTAAACTATCAAAAACTCTTTATTGCCATACATTTCTAGTGCTGAAATAACTTACAATCGGAACATGCTAAGAATACGCCATGTGATATTGTTGGATAAATGCTCACCGCGTAAAATATATCATTGGGTTTTTCGTTTTTCACCCCCAGGCAGAAGGGACTCATCTCCCGATGGCAAGCATTTACGCAATGAGTAGAGACCTGCAAAAGGTGTGGTTATTTTATAGCCAAAAGTGGTGTTATTTTTTTGCAAAAGCGGTGTTATTTTACCCTGAAATCGGTGTTATTTTCACGACAAAATATTTGGTGTTAATTAAGTGCTCTCCTCCCAGCAGGCCCACCTGTTGGCAAAAAATGTTGAATATCATTGATTAGGGGGAATTTAAACAATTAATACCATGCTGTATTCACATTTTATATTTTTGTACATTACACGTACCTAACCAATTTACATAAAAAGGCAAATTACAGTTAAATGTCTGTATTTTCAAATGCAAAAATTGCAAGTGTGGCTAAAATTTCTTCATTTAGATTTGTTCTCCTATTTTTTAGCAGTGTTGTAGGAGGAAAGAAATCTCTCCCAGTCAACATTTGCACAGGGGGTCCAAATTGCTTCAAGGCACTTTAATGCAAATAATGGTTCAAACAATTTTAGTACCTGAATTGCTTTCATTATATCCCCTGAACCCTGGAAATTTTGTTGCGGTAATATTCACCATAATTCCCCAAACCCCAACATCAACTTTACCATCTCAATTGACTCAAGGCTATGAACTTTTTTCAATTTCGTATTTTTGGCAGGGCTCACCTCCATTGTGAGAACTACTTGAGGGTCAAAAGCTGTTTTCAAATCTAACTCTACTTGGGTCTTCTACTACAAGAGAGCAAAGTTTTATTGATGCCTTTGATGCTATCTGCACTAGTATCGACTTTACAGCTTCTGTTTTAGAAGTTATCATACCTTGCAAGGAATTAGTAGTTTTGTAAAAAAAAAAATGACACTCGGAATATTACTATGGATGCTTGCCATTTTATTCCACTCCCACTGGCAGAATTTTTTTCAGCATTAGCCTTATGTTTTTCACTCAATATGTGTTTCGTGCAGCTGTCCTTCCTTTTCCACAAGATATTTGTGTTGTAAAAACGGCAAAGAATTATTTTGTTATCAGCACAATATAATCCATGTAGTCGAAATTCTGCCTAACGCTGCTTTGCCGTCACTGTCCACCTAGGCATTATAAGTTTTGTTGAATGTGATAAAACTGTCACAAAAGAAAATCACTATGCTGATGCTATGACACGCGCCCCTTGAAAGTATGCAACCGCTCTTTGCATCCCGTAACCTTCGTAATTTTCGTCGTTTTGATTAAGGTTCCCACTTAGGTAAGTACATATGTAAGTCTAGGCTTACGTAACTCGTGGACTGCCTGTATAGCAAAATTTTGGCATGCATTTTTCACTCCTTTTGTTCATGTTCACCAAACTTGATTGAAATATTATATCCGAGTAACATTTCTAAAGTAAGTTGTACCGGAAAGGCATTTTCCATATGTACTGCCCAACTAAATGTTTACAGTCACAATTTTAATTACAGAGGCCGCGAAAATGAGGAAATTCACGTTGGAAATGTTGAAATTCGCGATTTAAATGTTGAAATTCGCGATTGAAATGTTGAAATTCGCATGAAAAACGAAATTCGCGTTTTCGCGGAAAAACCCCAGAATTCGCGCAAAAATTCGCGTTGTCGCATTTGCGAGTTTTGCATGTCCCTAGCAATGAGTGAACCCAGGCCTAGTTGCAGCCGCTGTTTGTTTCACTTTTCAGAACCTCAACTAAATGCATACCGACTCACGCTTACAAAACACTTTCCTCAAACGACAATGCGTGTTGTCATTAACCCTTTGAGTGCCAGCCGAAATTCCATAAAATTTTCAATTGCATTTTCACTATTATTTGTTTAAATCGATGATTATCAGCAGAGCCAAATTTATGATCCATTCAAGATTCAACCCCAAACGTTTGAAAAATGAATATCATAAATCAGACAAATGGTAATCAGATATTGAATACATACTATCTAAAATGTTATTATCTAAATGATCATAATGGTTTTTGAAAACATAAATTAATTGTTAATAACAATTATTAAATGTTATAATTTTTATAATAATTACTGAGTGTATACTGAAATTACGATCACAACTGATTTGTTCACATGCAAGCGTTGTTAAAAAGCAAGCGTTTTAGATTTGCTTAGCAAATAAACTATTATCATAATCAAATTTGGATTTTATCAAAAGAAAATAACAAAATCATGTGTCCAAATTCACACATAAATCACGTCAAATTTACAAGTACAAAGAGAGAAAGAGAAAAACTTCGACTGCTTATAGCATGCATTGTTTTATTTTACAGTGATCCGTTCCACTCAAAAGTAATTTACAATGTATATTCAACAAATTATGCTTGATAATGCATTTAGATTGCAAGCAATTTTTACACTTTACGCTTTAGTGAGATACAGAGTCAACATCATCAAAAACTAATTCCCCAACGATGATGACGCTTATTGAGATACTTACTACAATAACCTGCTGAGGGATTTGGTCCAACTAAACTTTTATCTTTATACAGTTACTGGTGAGGGATGTAGTAGGTAATGCCTAAGTATTTTATTGGCATGGCCCACAATGGGCTGGTACGTAGATCATGGGTCACACTACGGGGAACTTTCGAATTTACAACAGGATGGAAAACATTTGCGAAAAAATTTGAAATCGGTTACAGGAAAACATGTTTCTGAACATGATGTCTCCAAGTATTTACTGTTGGACTAGTAACTAGAAATGCTGGGCTTAGTTACTATCCCCATATTCAAAATGCAAGCAATAAATGCTTTAATTTCTTGTCACAGTCGCCGGCTTCCTGTCTTCCTGTCAAGTCTTGCTCTTGAATTCGGGGAGAGGATCTTGTGTGAGTGGAGATACTGCTCTGAATATCTATTTATTTTAGTGACCATTATCCTCAGGAGAGTATTGGTGAAAAAAAGACAAAATTACACCATTGGCGCATAATCATGGAGTGGAGCGTGCTTCGAACCTAGAACTTCGGCATACTGCTGACGCGGTGCAGTCTTCCCCATCTCTTTCACTCCAGTCATCTTCACTCTCGTCGGTTGCCGATGATGAAGTTTCAGAATCACTAATGTCTTCTTCCTCCACTGATTCACTACAATCAGATGAACTTATTAGGAAATCACTGTCACTTGATATTTTACAGATCAAATCGTAGATATTTTTCTTTCTTTTCCGCACTTTATTCATCATAGAGAAAAAAACACTTTCGTTGTAAATAAAAAAAACTTTCGTTCAATCACAAGGAAATAAAAAATGGTAAAGATGAGTTTTCGTCTACCCAGTGATTTTTTTATGAAAAAGCTACGTATATGGAGAAATTGACTATGATACCTAATGGTAGACGAAAGAATGTGCATTTGTAAAATGTAAGAGGTTTGCAAAATATGTGAGGTGCTTTTGATGTCGAGACATCTGTTGAAAGTGGGTGAAAATTGCGTTTTCACTGGCGAGACGAAAGTTCACCTTTTCCAATATTTGTCGACTTTTTCTTTCTTTACCGCACCTCACTCATCATAGAGAAAATAAACTATCGTCGTAAATAAAAAAACTTTCGTTCGTATCACATGCAAATTTTGGTAGGAAATAAGAAACCTAGTTAGCTTGCGTCTCTTGCTCTTTCCGAAATGCAACTGCTTTCTACGGCATCGTCCACTTTTCCCGTCACCGAAAGAGCTTTCATTGTAATTGTTAACCCAAACGCATGACTTAGACCAGATGGCCGTGCTCAGACACTCCAAGTCATAAATAAATCTCCCAAACGGAACCCTCCACTTTGCCCGTCACATGTGATTGTCGACCAAAAGGCATGACTAAGACCCTCAAGAGTCATAAAAAGGTAGCCACTGGCCTAATCTCTCTGGGTCAGGCCGGTGGCAACTTTGTTTACGCCTGCAGTGACTCTCATTGTCAGAATCTTTTGTGCTGCAAAAGATTCAAGAGTGGCATCATCTCAGTCATACGAAGGCGGGGAAGAAAGCATTCGTCTCAAAAACACTACGTATCCAGGACTGATTACCTATCTATTTTTTCCCAGTACCCGTAAAATAATGTTGTGGAGATCCTTGTAGAAGATAATACAAAAAGAAAAAGATATTGACACGAAATATTCGTGAATTATGAGCATTATTCCATGAAAAAATCCAAAGAAAAACACTAAGCAAATAAGAGGGCGGTGGAAGTGCCACTGAACTTGAGACCACAGTATTTAAAAGAGATTTAAATAGCCAATTGTTTTATAAAAGTGAATTTGAGTAGTATTATGTTTGTAGAACATTATGAAGCTTAAATTTAAAAAAAATTACTGCGATTAATTGTGTTCACGATGAATAAAAAAACTCTAAACTTAGCGTCGCTATAGGCGACGCTGGCACTTTTGGGAGAGTTTTCGAGCGTCGCCTATAGCGACGCTGGCACTTTAAGGGTTAACAAGACAACGATTATCACAATTGTGATACAAGGTAAGGTCTCAAGAGAAGACAAAGTCATACATTAGGTGATCTCGGCCCCCATACGTAAGACAATTTAAGACGAGCCGGAAGAACCCAACTCCCTCCCGCTATTCACTTGCGACGTAATAACTGAATGGGACATTACTCATTCCGCTCTCAAGCAAACAAATCAAGGTCACCGACCACCCCTAATCCCAAAAATATGATGCTGCTCACCTCTTGTGTTCGTTTGCAGCGGCGCGCTTAAGAATTGATTACAAAATACTTTTACAGCTTCTGTTACCACCTGCAGTAAAGTGGCTATGACCGTTAGCAAAAGGCAAACAATGCTTAGTTTTTCAGTTTAGAGGTCCAATCGCGCATTCCTATTTTAATGTATTTTTCCAGTACAGGATTAGCTTATCACTACGTCAACAACTTCGTATTAAAACTTAACGTTGTAAATAACATTTGCACTTCACCAACGTGAGGTAATTCCCAATAAAATTTTCCTAACTAAAGTTCAATTGTCCGAAGTAGGCTACGCGAAATCTATTTCATTCGATATGTTGATCGTTCGTCGAAGCGATGGACGTCAAGTACGATTTATATAGTCTCTTGAAGCGAAAGATTCTTCCGTCAAGGAAAATCTTTTCCTCGTCAAAACAATAGCCTCACCTCACCAACTTATCTAATGGCAAAACGACCTTCTTGGGAGGTGGGAGCCTTCAGCGAAGAACAGCCAGTAAGGAAAGCTTAACGAGGTGCGGCCATAAAAAACTCATAACTCTCTCTGTAATCAAGATAAAGTTGCAATTCTTTCACCAAAAATAAACGTATAGTTTTATCCAAATTTCATACGCCGCATATATGGACTGATACTACAGTTAGTAGACGACTGCTTACCACCTTACAAAAATCGGAAGTTTAGGCCCAAAGATACTTAACTAAATATAACAACGTCGAAACTCTGCTAAAAACATAAAAAGGTTAACCGATATGGGAAGTAAGGCATTAAAACCTTTCCCTGCAAGTTTTAGGCTGTTGTTGAGAACTGTTAGCCGACAGTTGAATGAAGAAAATTGCCACGGAAAACTGCCACGAAATAGCAAGCGGCTGAAATAATGGCGCAGTAAAAAAAGTTGAGAAAATAAAAAATTTGTAACTCCTTTCGTATTCGAGATAAAGTCACAATTTTTTCACTAAAAATACATTTATAGTTTTCACCAAATTTCATACACAGCATATATGGACCCATATACAGTAAAACCTCTTTATATCGAAATGGAAGGGACCAACATTTGTGACATTTTGATAATTGGAGGTTCACTATAAAGAGGTTTTAGCAGGATGAACATAATTTCTTCATAATGGCCCTTTTAATCAATGAAATTGCTGCTGTATTTTTAATCACTATATTTGTACATTTTTAAATATACATACTGCTGATAGTTTTATGAGTGTAGTAACAAAAAAGGAATAATACTTTAGGTAGTTTTTGCTGAAAAAATTAGTGATGTGTTTGTTTCATTTTTTAATCTTATTTTCATTGATTTTCATCTCATTTAATAAAGTTGTGCTCTCACTGTTGCAGTCCTCCATATTAAAAAAAAAAAAATCTTTCCTTGACATAAAAGCTTCCTGAACCTCTTTTCTGGTTGAATCCGAAACTAATTCCTCATCATCATCTTCTTCTTCTTCCACATAACTGGTGACACCCCTCAACCTTCTGCCTCCACCTCTCCAACCGTCTCCCTCACATTTTGGGCACATGTAAGCAAAGCATCGTTAGCATTCACTAAGTCATTAAATGGCAAGTGCACATTCATTATTTTATTTATTTCATGCCATTCTGCTGGCTCATCCTCAATATCACTGTCTTCCTCACTACTGCCCCCCATAAATCCTGCCTTGGTGAAACATTTCTCAATAACCTCAGACTGCAAACAATTCCATGTAAGACATTGCCTATGCATTGCTTGAAGTATATTCCACAAACACTTCATTATGTCATTTTTATCATTGACTGTCCTCAACATGTATGTCACCAATTGCTGTCTGTAATTTCTTTTCACAATGGGAATTATAATTTGATCCAGGGATTGCCATCTGCTGGTGGTGTTTGGTGGGAAATACACAATTTTTATGTTTCGTACGCCAATCCCCTCAGTTTTATGTACCATACACTGGTCAATGAGGAGTACTATTTTCCAGTTGCTCACCCCCCATCCTCAAGTCTACCATGCTCAACCACACACAGAATAAAGGTGATGTCATCCATGAGATTTTAGAGTTTCTGTATAAGGAAAGAAGTTTTTGAACATTGTTAAAACATCTAGGCTTTTGATATTTGCCAATGATAAGTGGCTCCAATTTCTCAGAGCCATTAGAATTAGCACAGAATAGCACTGTGAATCTTTCTTTGCTTTTTTCCTCCATGGCAAGGTTGGCCTCTTCCTGAAAGAGTTGTATCAGGAAGCATGTTATAAAAAACCTGCCTCATTAGTATTGAAAATGTCACATTGTTTATACCCCACTAAAATGGTCTGCAGAGTTTTTTCCAATCTTTTTACCACTGTGTCACTTACAGACGCTTCTTCCCCAGACAATTTCAAAGTTTTTAGATTCCACCGGACTTTAAATTTCTGCAACCATCCATTTGATGCCTGAAAATGTTCTATTCCACTTTTAAAGGCTATTTCTCTTCCCTTCATTTGTAGAATAGGTCCAGAAATAGGAATATTTCTTGTCCTAGCTTCCATCAGCCAGTCAAATACGTGTTTATCTAATTGCTCACTTTTCACTTCTCGAGATTTATCTATGCAGCCTCTACGTACAGCTTCTTCAGTTTCTTTACGTTTTTTTTTTAAATGGATGTCAGGGTGGATGGTGGTATTCCAAAGGTTTCAGCTATGTCTATCTTCCGCTTCCCCTCATCAACGGCTTGGAATATTGCTAATTTACTCTCAGTCTTCAGCAGCCGCCTTTTTCTGGGATTTGTTCAATCCATTTTAGGCCTAAAATAACTGTTTACGCTGTTTTCTTTCTTATTATAACAATAACCAATGAGAAATGCCAATATTTACGCAAAGAAAAATATCAGGAATAGACAATAGGTAAGCTCATTCGTAATAAGGTTATTGAACAATAAATGGCACTCACGTGATTGAAAGGCAATTAATCGTCGATTAGAAATATTTCGTAGATGGTTTAATCAAAATAAAACTATTCAAATTATAATTAACGTAGATTGAGCTCCGAACTGCAACACACGAACTTCGGTGAATCTGCAAAGGGATAAACCGGCGAGAGAGTTAGATTAACAACGCGATTGGGATATTTCATCGTCCGACTTCTTATAAACCACTAAATTATGAATAATGCTGCGTGTGGATTGATAGTATGAATTACTACAAAGTGGTCGTCATGATCGTGGATACTAGTCGTCTCGATCATGGGAGTTAAAATTCGCGGCATGAATACTCAAAACAAATGAATGCTGCGATGCGCACGTGAAAGAGCACGAATGCGCCCAAGCGGAAATCATTTTGAATACTGGTCATCTTCGTCACTAAAACGTGATTTTCAGGCTATTTATGACAAAGTGAAGTCATATCTGGTTATAAAAATCTCTTTAAATGATCAATTGAACGCTGAGCTATTTTAAGTATTCTGATGTAGTTACATTCGCGGCTGATAATTACTCTTGTACGTGGTTGTGAATGAGTTCATATGATTGATATTCGTCGGAAAGGTGTAAGAAGTTATTACAACGCTCGTAAGTTGTAACCTTTCCAAGGAATATGAGATAAGAAGTGTGGGAGTAAGGTAAACAATTGCTGCTGAATATTTCGTTCCGTAGAGGTAGTTGCTCAGTCAGGGGAGTCTTGTCTCAATACGAACAGCGGAGGTTTTTCGAAATTAGAGAGGTACGATAGGAAGAGGTTTCCCTATATGGCTGCATACAAATTTGGCGGGACCTAGAAGATAATACGATAACCAGAGGTTTACGATAAGAAGAGGTTTACTAGGTAGAGGTTTTACTGTAGTAAGATACGTCTTAGGGTAAGGGTAGGGGAAAGAAAGCGACACAATCACCCCATGAGTAGGGGTGACTACGTCTAAGACGTAGTCACCCCTACTCATGGGGTGATTGTGTCGCTTTCTTTCCCCTACCCTTACCCTATGACGTGGAGTCCCTCCCCCCTTACGGAGAATAAACCGGATTTAGGCCCGAGAGGCCAGGCGCCGGCTCCGTTCGGCTCCGTTTTTTTATCCCATTCGAGTCTAATATTTGCATTTTGTTTTACTTTCAAGCTGCTTCTAATATTGTCACCGAAAACGTTTTCCTCCATATTTTCCTAAGTAATGCGGATATTACCTCCATTTTTTCTCAGAAGGCGTAAACGATTGTCAACCTGTAACCCGTAAGTAGCAATGGGACACAAATATACCATTAATACGGGACCAATATGTCCCATTGCTACCTATTGGACGGCACATATATATGCAACATAATAATCCCGATGGCCGTCGAAGAGTTAATATAACTTTTTCCTCCGTATTTTCCAAAGTAATTCAGATATTCCCTACATGTTTTCACAGAAGGCGTAGAGTAATGCTTTCAGGAACAGTGATAGTTTCAACGCGTTATATGAAATTCTTTCTCCGTAAATGCACTTTTTACCATAATGCTAATCTGAACATTTTAGCCTCGTACACTCTTTTGTTATTGTAAGTAAAAATATTTCTTCTATCGCAAGGTTTTCTGTTCCTATGCATAAAACTTAATGGCATACACATTTTCTGACGGTTTTTTATCCCATTCGAGTCGAAGTTTTGCATTTCTTTGATTTTGAAGCTTTTTATAATATTGTCACCGGAAACAATTACACACATATTTTCTGATAAAATGCGTGTATAACCTCCATATTTTCACAGAAGGCGTAGAGTAATGATTCTGTAGATCAGTGCAAGTTTCGTCGCGTTATATAAAACATTTTCTCCGTAAATGCACTTATTACTATAAGGCTAATCTTAAATTTTAGCCTCGTACACTCTTTTGTTAATGTAAGTAAATATATTTCTTCTCTCGCAGAATTTTCTGATCCTATGCATCAAACTCAATGGTATACACATTTTCTGATGGTTTTTTATCCCATTCGAGTCGAAGTTTTGCATTTCTTTAATTTTGAAGCTTTTCATTATATTATTTCCGGAAACAATCACCCACATATTTTCGAATCCTATGCAGATATAACTGCCATTCTTTCAGGGTAGGTTAAGAAATATACCTTATTCCTGCACATAAAATTACACGACTAAACCTTGAGTACTTAGTCTGTAACAGCACTTATTCCAGTTATGCCTATCCAAAAAATTAGGTCCCTTCGCCATCCTCTGTTCAACATCAAGTAACAATGGATACCATTTCTTTTATTTAGAAGCCTTTTGCTAATTTAGTCACCGTAGGCATTTACACCCATATCTTCGATAGTTATGCGGATATTACCTCCATTTTTTTACAGACGCCGTAGAGTAATGCTTTTGTGGATCAGTGCATGTTTCGACGCGTCATATGAAATACTTTATCCGTAAATGCACATATTACCATAATACTAATCTGAACATTTTAGCCTCGTACACTCTTTTGTAAATGTAAGTAAACATATTTCTTCTCTCGCATATTTTTCTGTTCCAATGCCTCAAACTTAATGGCATACACAATTTCTGATGTTGTTTTATCCCGATCGTGTCGAATTTGCATTTTTTTTACTTTTAAGCTGCTTCTAATATTGTAACCGAAAACTATTTCCTCCATATTTTCCAAAATAATGCTGATATTACCTCCATTTTTTCTCAGAAGGCGTAAACGATTGTTAACCTGTAACCCGTAAGTACCAATGGGACACAAATATACCATTAGTTCGGGACCAATATGTCCCATTGCTACCTATGGGACGGCACATATAAATGCAACATAGTCATCCCGATGGCCGTCGAAAAGTTAATATAACTATTTCCTCCATATTTTCCAAAGTAATGCAGATATTAACTACATGTTTTCACAGAAGGCGTAGAGTAATGCTTTTGTGGATCAGTGAAGGTTTCAACGCGTTAATTGAAATTCTTACTCCGTAAATGCACTTATTACCATAATTCCTAATCTGAACATTTTAGCCTCGTACACTCTTTTGTTAAAATAAGTAAAAATATTTCTTCTCTCTCAAACTTTTCTGTTCCTATGCATAAAACGCAATGGCATACACATTTTTGGACGGTTTTTTATGCCATTCGAGTCGAAGTTTTGCACATCTTTGATTTTGAAGCTTTTTATAATATTGTCACCGGAAACAATTACCCACATATTTTCTGAAGAAATGCGGATATTACCTCCATATTTTCAAAGAAGGCGTACAGTAATGCTTCTGTAGATCAGTGCAAGTTTCGACGCGTTATATGAAATACTTTCTCCGTGAATGCACTTATTACTATAAGGCTAATCTTAAATTTTAGCCTCGTAAACTCTTTTGTTAATGTAAGTAAATATATTTCTTCTCTCGCAGAATTTTCTGTTCCTGAGCATCAAACTCAATGGTATACACATTTTCAGATGGTTTTTTTATCCCATTCGAGTCGAAGTTTTGCATTTCTTTAATTTTGAAGCTTTTCATTATATTATTTCCGGAAACAATCACCCACATATTTTCGAATCTTATGCAAATATAACCGCCATTCTTTCAGGGTAGGTTAAGAAATATACCTTATTCCTGCACATAAAATTACACGACTAAACCTTGAGTACTTAGTCTGTAACAGCACTTATTCCAGTTATGCCTATCCAAAAAATAAGTTCCCTTCGCCATCCTCTGTTCCATCTCAAGTAACCATGGATACCATTTCTTTCATTTAGAAGCCTTTTGCTAATTTAGTCACCGTAGGCATTTACACCCATATCTTCGATAGTTATGCGGATATTACCTCCATGTTTTCACAGAAGTCGTAAAGTAATGCTATGGTGGATCATTGCAAGTTTCGACGTGTCATATGAAATTATTTCTCCGTAAATGCACTTATTACCATAATACTAATCTGAACATTTTAGCCTCGTACACTCTTTTGTAAATGTAAGTAAACATATTTCTTCTCTCGCATATTTTTCTGTTCCTATGCATCATACTCAATGGCATACACATTTTTTGATGGTTTTTTATCCCATTCGAGTCGAATTTTTGCATTTTTTTTTACTTTTAAGCTGCTTATAATATTGTCACCGAAATCTATTTCCTCCATATTTTCCAAAATAATCCTGATATTACCTCCATTTTTTCTCAGAAGGCGTAAACGATTGTTAACCTGTAACCCGGAAGTAGGGTAAACTATACAGTGGTTGGCACTCTCACAGTCATTGGCACCTTTGTTACATTATTCTGCATATTAAGTATTTGGTGAACGTCAAAGACATCTTTGAGAGGTTTATGGAATCGCTGCTCTGTGCTTGTTCTTGTGGTTCCCTAGTTTCCCATTTGGAGCGCTTCGTTTACTGTCATGGCTGCTTGATACATCATGTTACAACAACCTGCTGCTGAACAAGGCTGTTTCTTAAGGTAAGGCTTAAGCTACTTACATCACAACTTCTGTTCTCTCTTGCATTAATCTTATATCCATTTTGTCAAATTTACTTTGGCAGTTTCTGTAAAGACTTTGCTGTGTAATCTGTAAGAATTAAAGCTTGAAAACTACAATTGTCATGTTATGGTGGGGTGCCAACAACTGAGTGTCAATATGGAATATTTTCAGTTATTGGCACCCTGTGCCAATAACTGTGTAAATTGGTTTCATTATATTCTACTTTCATTTAAGCGGTATACAACTTTAGGACTTAATTTTTCATCCATGATCCTTGTTTGAAAGGCCTAGTATCAAATTTAACAGTTGTTGGCACAGGGTGCCAAATGCCCTTATTCAGTGCTTATCATTGTCATATGCATAGTTATTGGCAGTGCCAATGCTTGATAGCGTATTCCTTTATTTTAGGAACGTCACAATGAATCGTGTCAAATCAGGGAGGATTGAGAAGGGGAAAGAAAGAACAAGGAAATGTGCATATAATCCTGCTGATTTAGAGCTTGCTTTACAAGACATTCGAGGGGGTTTATCGAGGAAGGCAGCTTCAAAGAAATTTTACATTCCTAGGTCTACATTACAATTTCGTCTGAGCAATAAATTTTCTATATCTTCAATGGGACCAACTCCAATACTTAATGACAATGAGGAACAACTAGGCCAACAATGGCTAGTGAAATGGATAATTTAATGCTCCCGGAAAGGATTTCCTTAGAGAAAATTAGATGTTCAATTGTCAGTTAAGGAATTCTTAACCCTGAATAAGAGAGAAACTCCTTTCAAAGATAACATGCCAGGAGATGGATGGTTTAGAGCATTCCTTCGTCGTCACCCTGAACTGTCAATTCGTACAAGTGAATGTGTTACCTCTGCAAGTGCCACTGTTGGCGAGGCTGATATTCGGAAATGGTAAAAATTTAATACGTGAATTTTACCTATCTCTAGCTTACTCTTGATAAACTGCATGGTAGAAAACCTAAGTAAACTTTATGAATTTATAGCCCCTTCTATGTTGATTTAATTTTCTAGGATTTCTCAGTTCTGAATTTTTTTTCTTCTAGTTTTCATCAAGTTGAAGAGATTTTGAAAGAAGAAGATTCTTTGGACATCTTAAAAGACCCATCAAGACTTTACAATGATGATGAATCCGGTTTTCAACTGTGTCCCAAAACGGGAAAGGTTCTTGCAGGTAAATGTGACAGAAATGTTTATGAAATTGACAAAGGCCCTGCGAAGACATCCATCACAACAATGTTTGTATTTTCTGCATATGGAGTAATGTGCCCACCCGTGGTGATATATCCATACCAGAGAATACCACATGAAGTTACAAAGAGGATTCCTGATGATTGGGGAGCGGGGCATAGTCCTTCAGGTTGGATGACAGCAGAGGTATTTTACGAGTATATTGGTAATGTATTTGCCCCATTTCTTCAGAAGCAGAAAGTAACGTTCCCCGTAATCCTATTTGTAGATGGACATCGTACTCACTTAACATACCAATTGAGTGAACTTTGCTCTGAACTGCGTATAATACTAATAGCTCTGTATCCAAATGTGACTAGAATCCTGCAGCCACTCGATGTTGCAACATTCAGGCCACTTAAAATTGGTTGGAAAGTTGCAGTTCTGGAATGGCACAAAGAAAACCCTGACAAAATAATAACCAAAGAATGGTTTGGTCCAGTCTTACAGGCAGCTGTGAAAAAATATGGTCTAGAACGCTCCACTGTAAGCGGATTTCGAGCATGTGGCTTGTATCTGTGGAATCCAGATAACATTGATTTCACAAAATGTCTGGGGAAGAGAACCACCGAACCAAGGCCTGTAGAACCACGTACCAAGATCCTCACATCTGAACATTTTCGAGAAATTGTTGGAAATGATCTCATAAGAGAGCTTAATGGCAGAGATAGTACAAATGACGCAGAACTGGGCCTAAAGAGACTTATTGAAGCTTTGGAAATTCCCACAATTTCGCCTGAAGTGGTCATCCCACAAAGCCATACATCTGATGAGGCTGGTCCTAGCCATGTACAAACCGAAGAAAGGCTTCATGTGGAGCTAGAATACACTAACACTCCTACCCAGGACGTTAATCCTTGTGTTGATGAGGAACAGGAGATCAGGTCCAATGACGCGGATAATTCTTCACTGCAAGAAATTCTACAATGGCCAAGCACACCGAAAAGAAAATTTAAGAGAAACACTGAGAGAATGCCTTTCGTTGTGACATGCAAATCATGGAAAACCTTATTTCAGGATAAAGAAAATAAGAAAAAGACAGAAGAACTTGATAAACAAGGAAGAAAGAAGAAAAGAGAGGAAAGGAAGAAAACTGATCCTAAACTAAAAAGGAAGATACAGAAAGAAAAACTTGAAGTGGAGGAAAACGTTTATGTAGATGACGTTAACACTGCATGCAATGATAGACGAGGGATGTGCTTTAAAAGGATGAAAACCGTAGGGCCGGCCGATTTGCTGTGTTCATTGTGCAACAAACTGTTTCATGAGAGGTGTGTGCCAGACATTCATAAGATGCATATTCCTGAAGAAGACGATTCCTATGTCTGCCACCTGTGCTTTAAGTATGCAGATAGTTCATCTGGTATGGACTCCGATGCGGGTTCTATGGACTAGAACACCCACCTCTGTGAACATTGGTGGATTAATGTAATCTTAAACATTCACGTAGGCATATGTATTTGAAATTCTGTGTAGTGAATTCCATGTTAATATTTAGGGTAATGTGTTCTGGTGGGTGCCAATGACTGTCCCATCTTAGTGCCAGTCACTGTATATGTAGGTGCCAATGACTGTAATTTTTGATTTTTTAACTTTGAACCATTTTTAAAAAATAAATAAAAATCAAGAGAGCTAATATGTTAAATCAATATAATACTACAAGTGTCCTTATTCAGAATCCATGCTCATAATTACCTCTAATGTCAGAATGTGAGTACCAGTGACAAGAGAGCATAATATTGTGCCTTAACAGTGCCAATGACTATAAAGTTTACCCTACCAATGGGACACAAATATACCATTAGTACGGGACCAATATGTCCCATTGTTACCTATTGGACGGCACATATAAATGCAACATAATTATCCCGATAGCTGTCGAAGAGTTAATATAACTAATTCCTCCATATTTTCCAAAATAATGCAGATATTACATACATGTTTTCACAGAAGGCGTAGAGTAATGCTTTGGGGAACAGTGATAGTTTCAACGCGTTATATGAAATTCTTTCTCCGTAAATGCACTTATTACCATAATACTAATCTGAATATTTTAGCCTCGTACACTCTTTTGTTAATGTAAGCAAAAATATTTCTTCTCTCGCAAAATTTTCTGTTCATATGCATAAAACTCAATGGCATTAACATTTTCTGACGGTTTTTTATCCCATTCGAGTCGAAGTTTTGCAATTCTTTGATTTTGAAGCTTTTTATAATATTGTCACCGGAAACAATTACCCACATATTTTCTGAAGAAATGCGGATATAACCTCCATATTTTCACAGAAGGCGTAGAGTAATGCTTCAGTAGATCAGTGCAAGTTTCGACGCGTTTTTTTTAAATACATTTTCCAGAAATGCACTTATTACTATAAGGCTACTCTTAATTTTTAGCCTCGTACACTCTTTTGTTAATGTAAGTAAATATATTTCTTCTCACGCAGAATTTTCAGTTCCTATGCATCAAACTCAATGGTATACACATTTTCTAATGGTTTTTTTATCCCATTCGAGTCGAAGTTTTGCATTTCTTTAATTTTGAAGCTTTTCATTATATTATTACCGGAAACAATCACCCACATATTTTCGAATCTTATGCAAATATAACCGCCATTCTTTCAGGGTAGGTTAAGAAATATACCTTATTCCTGCACATAAAATTACACGACTAAACCTTGAGTACTTAGTCTGTAACAGCACTTATTCCAGTTATGCCTATCCAAAAAATTAGGTCCCATTGCCATCCTCTGTTCAATCCCAAGTAACCATGGATACCATTTCTTTCATTTAGAAGCCTTTTGCTAATTTAGTCACCGTAGGCTTTTACACCCATATCTTCGACAGTTATGCGGATATTACCTCCTTTTTTTTTACAGAAGGCGTAGAGTAATGCTATTGTGGATCAGTGAAAGTTTCGACGCGTCATATGAAATACTTTCTCCGTAATTGCACTTATTAACATAATGCTAATCTGAACATTTTAGCCTCGTTCACTCATTTGTTAATGTAATTAAAAATATTCCTTCTCTCGCAAAATTTTCTTTTCCTATGCATCAAACTCAATGGCATACAATTTTCTGATGGTTTTTTATCCCATTCGAGTCGAATTTTTCCATTTTTTTTGACTTTTAAGCTGCTTCTAATATTGTCACCGAAAACTATTTCCTCCATATTTTCCAAAATAATGCAGATATTACCTCCATTTTTTTCACAGAAGGCATAAACGATTGTTATCTGTATTCCGTAAGTACCAATGGGACACAAATATATTATTAGTACGGGACCAATATGTCCCATTGCTACCTATGGGACGGCACATACAAATGCAACGTAGTTATCCCGATGGCCGTCGAAGAGTTAATATAACTATTTCCTCCATATTTTCCATAGTAATGCAGATATTACCTACATGTTTTCACATAAGGCGTAGAGTAATGCTTTTGTGGATCAGTAAAGGTTTCAACGCGTTATATGAAATTTTTTCTCCGTAAATGCACTTATTACCATAATGCTAATCTGAACATTTTAGCCTCGTACACTCTTTTGTTAATGTAAGTAAAAATATTTCTTCTCTCGCAAAAGTTTCTGTTCTTATGCATTAAACTCAATGGCATACACATTTTCTGACGGTTTTTTATCCCATTCGAGTCGAAGTTTTGCACATCTTTGATTTTTAAGCTTTTTATAATATTATCACCGGAAACAATTACTCACATATTTCCGGAAATAATGCGGATATTACCTCCATATTTTCACAGAAGTCGTAGAGAAACGCTTATGTGGATCAGTGCAAGTAAGTAAGTAAACATATTTCTTCTCTCGCATATTTTTCTGTTTCTATGCATCAAACTCAATGGTATACACATTTTATTATGGTTCTTATCCCATTCGAGTCGGATTTTTGCATTATTTTGATTTTGAAGCCTTTTATAATATTGTCACCGGAAACAATTACACACATATTTTCGGAAGTAATGCGGATATAACCTCCATGTTTTTTCAGAAGGTGTAGGGTAATGCTATTGTGGAACAGTGAAACTTTTTTTGCGTTATATGAAATTATTTCTCCGTAAATGCACTTATTAGCATAATGCTTATCTGAACATTTTAGCCTCGTATACTATTTTGTTAATGTAAGTAAAAATATTTCTTCTCTCGCAAAATTTTCTGTTCCTATGCATAAAACTCAATGGCATACGTTTTTTATCCCATTCGAGTCGAAGTTTTGCATTTCTTTGATTTTGAAGCTTCTTATAATATTGTCAGGGGAAACAATTACCCACATATTTTCGGAAGTAATGCGGATATTACCTCCATGATTCCACAGAAGGCGAAGAGTAAAGTGTTTAAGGATCAGTACAAGTGTCGTTGCGTTATATGAAATACTTTCTCCGTTCATGCACTTATTACCATAAGGCTAATCTGAACATTTTAGCCTTGTTCACTCATTTGTTAATGTAATTAAAAATATTTCTTCTCTCGCAAAATTTTCTGTTTCTATACATAAATCTCAATGGCATACACATTTTGCGATGGTTTTTAATCCCATTCGAGTCGAATTTTTGCATTTTGTTTTACTTTTAAGCTGCTTCTATTATTGTAACCGAAAACTATTTCCTCCATATTTTCCAAAATAATGCTGATATTACCACCATTTTTTCTCAGAAGGCGTAAACGATTGTTAACCTGTAACACGTAAGTACCAATGGGACACAAATATACCATTAGTACGTTACCAATACGTCCCATTGCTACCTATGGGACGGCACATATAAATGCAACATAATTATCCAGATGGCCGTCAAAGAGTTAATATAACTATTTCCCTAATATTTTTCAAGGTAATGCAGATATTTCATACACGTTTTAATAGAAGGCGAAAAGTAATGCTTTTGTGGATCAGTGAAAATTTCAACGCGTTATATGAAATTCTTTCTCCATAAATGCACTTATTACCATAATGCTAATCTGAACATTTTAGCCTCGTACACTCTTTTGTTAATGTAATTATAAATATTTCTTCTCTCGCAAAATATTCTGTTCCTATGCATCAAACTCAAGAGCATACACATTTTCTGATGGTTATTTTTCCCATACGAATCTAAGTTTTGCATTTCTTTGATTTTGAAGCTTTTTATAATATTGTCACTGGAAAAAATTACCCACATATTTTCGAAAGTAATGCGGATATATCCTCCATATTTACACAGAAGGCGTACAGTATTGCATTTTTGGATCAGTGCAAGTTTCGACGCGTCATATGAAATACTTTATCCGTAAATGCACTTATTACCATAATGCTAATATGAAATTTTAGCCTCATACACTCTTTTGTTATTGTATGTATACATATTTCTTCTCTCGCATATTTTTCTGTTTCTATGCATCAAACTCAATGGTCTAAACATTATCTTATGGTTTTTTATCCCATTCGAGTCGGAGTTTTGCATTTCTTTGATTTTGAAGGTTTTTATTATATTGTCACCGGAAAACATTACCCACATATTTTCGGCAGGAATGCGGATATTCCCTCCATGTCATTACACAGAAGGCGTAGGGTAATGCTGTTGTGGATCAGTGAAAGTTTCATCGCGTGATATGAAATACTTTCTCCGAAAATGCACTTATTACCATAATGCTAATCTGAACATTTTAGCCTCGTTTACTCATTTGTTAATGTAATTAAATATATTTCTTCTCTCGCAAAGTTTTCTGTTATTATAAGGCTAATCTGAAATTTTAGCCTCGTACACTCTTTTGTTAATGTAAATAAATATATTTCTTCTCTCGCATATTTTTCTGTTCCTATGCATCAAACTCAATGGAATACACATTTTCTAATGGTTTTTTATCCTATTCGAGTCGGAGTTTTGCAATTCTTTGATTTTGAAACTTTTCATTATATTGTCACCGGAAACAATTACCCACATATATTCGGAAGTAATTAGGATAAAACCTCCATGTTTTTTCAGAAAGCGTACGGTAATGCTGTTGTTAATCAGTGAATGTTTCATCGCGTTATATAAAAAAAATTTTCCGTAAATGCACTTATTACCATAATGCGAATCTGAAATTTTAGACTCGTTCACTCATTTGATAATGTAATTAAAAATATTTCTTCTATCGCAAAATTTTCTTTTCCTATGCATCAAACTCAATGGCATACATTTTTCTGATGGTTTTTTATCCCATTCGAGTCGAATTTTTGCTTTTTTTTTACTTTTAAGCTGCTTCTAATATTGTCACCGAAAACTATTTCCTCAATATTTTCCAAAATAATGCTGATATTACCTCCATTTTTTCTCAGAAGGCGTAAACGATTGTTAACCTTTAACCCGTAAGTACCAATGGGACACAAATATACCATTAGTACGGGACCAATTATTCCCATTGCTACCTAAGGGACGGCACATTTAAATGCAACATAGTTATCCCGATGGCCGTCGAAGAGTAAATATAACTATTTCCTCCATATTTTCCAAAGTAATGCAGATATTACCTCCATTTTTACTCAGAAGGCGTAAACGATTGTTAACCTGTAACCCGTAAGTACCAATGGGACACAAATATACCATTAGTACGGGACCAATTATTCCCATTGCTACCTAAGGGACGGCACATTTAAATGCAACATAGTTATCCCGATGGCCGTCGAAGAGTAAATATAACTATTTCCTCCATATTTTCCAAAGTAATGCAGATATTACCTCCATTTTTACTCAGAAGGCGTAAACGATTGTTAACCTGTAACCCGTAAGTACCAATGGGACACAAATATACCGTTAGTACGTTACCAATATGTCCCATTGCTACCTATGGGACGGCACATTTAAATGCAACATAGTTATTTTTTTTTATTTTTTTTTATTACGTCCCACCTTATTTATTTATGTTAATTTAAATGATTTTTTTTACAAAAATTAACTTGAAAGAAATTACAAGAAAAATTACAATTTCAAAACAGATAAGATTGAATTACAAAACAATTACATTGGAATTGACATGCATTCGAAGATTATTATTTATATTATTAAATTACGATCTCTATTATTATTATAGCAAACTGATATATACAATACAGTCAAGCCATTTATCATACATAACATACATAGGATACCTTTTAAGTCCTGCTAAGCCTTTCCAAACTTGTCGGCAGGTGCTCTTATTTATGTCTATTTATTTTCACTAGGTAGTTCAATACATATTTAAAATCGAATAAATACTATATTTATACATTAGTACATTAGTTCAAGTTTAAAAAAAGATAAAAAATAAATAAATAAATAAAAATGTAATAATGTATTTAGTTACCTGTTCAATTGTCAGAAATTATAATTTGTTAAAAGTAAAAGACAAACCCATTTAATAGTAATAAAAAACATAAATATACACAAAACAAAAAGTACAATTTCTATCACAACATTAAAATCTACCTTTGTTTCGTTTATTTTTTAACTATTTTTATAGAATGCACAGCATTTTTCAGTCAAAAACAGATAAAAAATTTTTAAAGAAAACATAATTATATTCCAAAATGTAATAAAAGTTATGAATGGATAAATCATATTTATAAAAATTTCTAAAAAATCATATGTAAACTTCTTAGTTTAAGAACTTGGTATATTATTTTAAAATTAAGTTCACAACATTTAATTTTATCAGCTGTTAGCTTACCCTATTGACTCAATTGCATATTTCTTTATTCCACAACCATTTTTTTACTTCTCTCTTTAATACAGAGATTTTTTCAGTTTCACGTAAGGTTTGTGGTAGCTTATTGAATATCTTTGGTACAATATACATTAAACAACTCTTACCGTGCCTGTTATTACATCCCAGTAAACACACATGGCTGCAGCAGCGCTTCACAAGGATGTCAGCGCTGCCAGTGCAGCACATGTCAACTGAAGCGCGTCAGCAGCGTCTCAGCAGCGCTCTCATAGAGCGAATTATAGATAAACGCATCTGATGCGCATTCGCTGCTCGTGTTTGAAGTGCGGCAGCCGCAAGTTGCGGACACACAGCCACAGCGCTGCAGGTAGTCTTTTGAATAAGGGGAGATGGTGAAAGTCTCAATCGAAAGAGGAAGATATGAATACTCATTCTTTAAACATTTACTATGTGTATCCTTTGTTTTTTTATTTAATGAAATATATTCTTGATATATAGTAACATGTTTAGCCTGTGGTTCATTCTTAGACCGGAAATTTGGCATAAATGGGAAAGCTTTGACACGAATCGGAGAGACTTGGGTTCTGCCAGTAACAACACTTCATTGATAGCTTTGTGTAATTAATTTCCGTTGTACACTAAATTATTGTTATTCTTTTATTGGTACATTCATCAGTTTTCTCATTTCCACATTCGTAACATTGATTATGGTTCAATCCATATTAAGTGGTCCAGAAAAAGTTAAATTTGTTGCTTGGTGATTTTTAATATTTTTACCATATAATTGTATGGTATTCATTATAAAGTAAACATTTGGTATACAGTTATGGAATGACCAATTTTAATATATGGGTAAGTTTCTTTGAATTCCCAAATATTCTTTGTATTCTAAGGCCTGCATTTACATTTTAGCTTAAGTTTACTATACCAAATGTTTACTTTATAATGAATAACTTTTAAAATGAGGTGAAAAACTGATTAATGAGTTATGATAATGATTTTATAGGCATCAAGCATTACTTAAGAGGGTACTAAATGGTGCCGTGTTGATGTCGATTTCGTCGATATTTTGGTACTTTTCAATGTTTAATATCTTTATAATAATAATTTATTTGCCCATAGGATACATTGTAGAACAAGCTGCAAGTATATAAGGCACGTCAAAATACATGATTAAACAAAAATATATCAATACTAACAAAAAGATTATACAATCATTGATGATAGTTTAAGTAATCATTTACAGTATAAAAACAATGAAACAAAAGATAGTCATAAACTAAATTCTTGAATATAGCCATTCTTATTTCTTTTTTTATAAATTGTGGAAGGTGATTATACAATTTTATGCACATTTGACGAGGTCCCTTCGAAGTTATGGCAAGAGTTGATGAGAGCACATGCATGTCGTTACATCTTTTTGTTTCGTAGGTATGATAATTATTATTTGGGGTAAAATCAGATTCATGTTTTCTTACATAGAGTATTGAATAATAAATATATAACGAAGGCACAGTTAAAATCTTCAGTTCCTTAAAAAGAGGCCGACAGTGAGCACGAAAAGGTTTACGGCACATCATTCGCAATAACTTCTTTTGTATTAAAAATACACCATTCAATGCGGATGGAGTTCCCCACAATATGATGCCATATGAAATTCTGGAGAAGAAAAGACCATAGTATGTACAATGTTTAGAGAACATCAAGGCTTACAGTATGTTTTATAACAGACAATAAATAAAATACTGAGTACAGTTTTTTACATAAATCTGCCACATGAACATCCCACTTTAGATTTTGTTCAATATATACTCCAAGAAACCTTAAATTATTCACAACATGAAAATTTTTCTTTTGACACAGAGTACCATTATTTACAAACTGATTGTATTTTGCTGAAAAAAACATTGCTTGAGTTTTGTTACTATTCAGTACAAGTTCATTGTTATTGCACCAGTTAATCATTTGTTGTAATAAAAGTTCACCATCGGTAATTAAATTTTTTAAAGATTTACTAGATGTTACTACGCTCACGTCATCCGCATATATTACACAATTGTGTGAATTCACTGTTAGGTTCATTGGCAGGTCATTTATAAAAATTAAAAAGAGAATGGGCCCCAGAACAGATCCCTGAGGAACACCTTTAACTACTTCCAGTGGAGTGGACATGTAAATGTTAACTTCTTGTTGATAGGCTACTTTCTGGTATCTATGATCTAGATATGTTTTCAACCAATTTAATGCGACCCCTCTAATGCCTAAAGCCTGGCATTTATAGAGTAGTCTATCATGATTGACTGTATCAAATGCTTTACTAAGATCAAAAAAAATGCCTAGAACTTTACATTTCTCATTAATCTGATCCAGTATGTGGTCAATGGTATTAAAAAGGGCTTGTTCAGTAGACCTAGCTTTTCTGTAACCAAATTGTTGTGCAGATAGCAAGTTCTGACTATCCAGGTAGTCCACTAGTCTTTTAGAATACACTCGTTCTAGAACTTTACCAAACATGGGAATAATGGATATTGGTCGATAACTATTCAAGTTACTTCTGTTTCTTTTATTTTTATACACAGGAACCACCTTGGCTACCTTAAGTGCATCAGGATAAACACCTTCCAACAAAGACTGATTAACTAAAGATAGGAGATGATCAAGAATAGGGTCCATACACTGACAAAGTAATTTACCGGACAAACCATCAATATCCACTGCATTTTTACCCCCTACCTTAGTCAAATGTTGTTGTAGGTCTTTTTTATCACAAGGTTTTAAATAAAATGATTTGCAATTCACTGAATTTGGATTATATGGAACAGTGGGGGCAGCCAACAAAGAAACAGGCATCTGTAAGAATGCTTCATTGAAAGCATTAGATATCATAACAGGATCTCTAATGACATTTCCAACATCATCTATGATGTGGTCAAGAGTTTCCACTGAATTTGAGGACGAACTCTGTTTAATAATTTTCCATGCCACTTTGGCATAGTTAGAAGCATTTTTTATTCGTTGATCATTGTACTCCCTTTTTGCTCTTTTTATACAGTACCTGTAATGTCTTCTTAAATCCAAGTACTGATCATGTATCTGGGGTTCATTTGAATTCAAAATAATATTTGACATATTTCTTAAATAGTTAGACATGCTTACAATCTCTGGCGTTAGCCAGTTTTTTTTACTAGTTCCTCTGTATCTCACTGGTTCAAGAGGAAATGCAATATTAAAGCAATGTATAAAAATATTATAAAAGCTATTAAAGTTTTCATTTAGGCCATGTGACTCGTACTCCTCTTTCCAATTTTGCTGTGCCAACAAGAGCCGAAAATAATTAACATTAGATTCGTTAATGAATCTCCGGTATTTGATTGGCTTAGACATTGAATTATTGCAAGATGACTGTACGGTTAAAGTGGACAGAATTGCAAGATGGTCAGAAAGAGCTGTGTCAAAAACTTTAGTACTTCTTCTGAAATCACAATAGTCTGTGAATATATTGTCCAATAATGTTTTAGAACACTCAGTTGAGTTGTATAAATCAGTATAAATAGTTGAGTTCACAAAACAAAATTTTTACTGGTTATTCCACATCTAAAGGACTGTAAATGGGCCAAATTTAAAATTTTTATTTTTATGCCCAACAATGATAATGGGCATTAAACTTTGGAAAATTTGAAAAATCAAGAACTTTTAAAAAATTTAATAAAAGAACCACTGAAGTCTACATCTTCAAATTCTGCAAACTTAAGGCATGGCTTTATACCTTTCAAATAAAAAAATTACAAACATTAAGTATATTGCCTTCCTATGTAAAAAAAATTGTAAAAATTGATTTTTTTAGTTAAGTGATGAAAACTTTGAAGCAATATTTGGACCCTAGACTTAATTTTAGGTCGATACATCACCCAACCTGTATTTAAGTTCATTATTTACTGAATCGATTGGTTTTTGTTCGATTGTTCTAGGATACACAGAATTGGAGATATTTGCTTTAACTGCAGAACACTGAAATCGCCTAAAATCGGTGTTTCGTTAGCATAAAAATGGCCACTATCAGGAAAATAAAATTAAAAAAATAAAATAATGACAATTGTATTTGTATTCACAATAAATGGTAGTTTGTATGGTAAAAATATAAAAATAAATTAAAAATCATCAAGCAACCACCTCTGGACCACTATTAATGGATTGACTCGTATACATGCATATTCACGTTCGTAACATTTGCGCGAGTAAGTTACGTCTTCATTGAAATGTAAACAAACGCGTGCATTTGGAAAACATCTTGTTTATTCTTATTAATATTGGATTTATTTTCATTTAATGTGGCAACATAGGTTTCAATTAATTAATGCCTGAAAACTGATATCGTGATTGGATGGTACGTTTCCATAAACTATCACGGCATTGATATTTAAAAGTTAGTTCTTGCAAACACATTTACGCACGGGAATGGCCGTATATATACAACTTTCAAGAAACAGATTTAGCAATTGATAGTTGGATATGGCGTAGGTAGTTGCGTGATAGGCTTAACGTAGATAGATGTGAGGTTGACCGTAGGTAGATGCGAAAGTGAAGTTGAGTCTATGCAGTCCGGAGACACCATCTACCTTCAGTCCTTGAGTAAACTATTTTTTGCAGGTTGAAGCGATCATGACACGCTTGTGCAGCGCTCTTGACGCGCTTGTACAGCGCTCCTGACATCCGTTAGCAGCGCATTCGACATTCAAAAAAGGGAAGTTTAGGAGTGCTAGGTGCGCTGCAGAAGCGCCTTCATGATAGCTGCAGCGCTACCGCGCAGCGCATCAGATGCGCATCTACAGCATTTTGTGTTTACTGGGATTTTGGAACATAATATTTTTCGATACAGCGAAGTCCAATATTATGTTCAACAATTCTTTGTATTTTAAACTTGTTTTGGAAAACATTTTCACATTTTTATTACAAACTGAAAAAGTTCTGGAGGGCTATTACGGATCTTGGGCGACTCACTCGTCACTCACTCGAACTTGCCACTCGCAAGTCGCCACTGCGATTACGGAACAGGGTGCGACTCGTATCTCGCTAGCGACTTGACGGGCGACTTCTGAGTGTATGAGAATCTCCAGTACAGTTTT
This sequence comes from Pyrrhosoma nymphula, assembly GCA_963573305.1. Lineage (NCBI taxonomy): Eukaryota > Metazoa > Arthropoda > Insecta > Odonata > Coenagrionidae > Pyrrhosoma > Pyrrhosoma nymphula. The sequence continues at coordinate 615,716 of OY754334.1, forward strand.
CTGAGCCAATAAGCAGCCATGTTACAAGTCACGTGGTGCAGCAGACGACTTGAAAATTACGAGTATAATGTGATATCGTCACTTAGCTATATAGTAAATAGTACTTCCACAGATATGTACAATATTTTGTGCATATTTCAATGCAATAAAATTGATGCTCGGATGTTAGGTACGAGAATTTGCAGGAATTAGTGGAATTTCATTCGAAGCGGTCAAAATTGATAGTACCTATTTCGTGGCCGATAGAAGCAACTTATAAATAGCTTGAAATAATAATTTAGGAACTAATAAGGGCACCAATGGATACGATAATAACTCGAAAATATCCAACGTGTGAGCTTCAATCATTTTCACTCATGAGCTAGCCAAAAATGCTTGAATAAAACGGTTATATACCAATGGGAAATAATTCGGCAACTATATAGTATAGTATACTACCTCCCTAAGTACTGTATTCCACAGCAGCACAATTTGTTTTCAGCATATGCTTTTCACTTAAAACATTTTCACCACATATGTGTGATGTGAAACATGCTCAGCATAAGGCAGTGACCATTTATCCCGCTTATTAAATGCGTTCTCCTACAATGACTTTGCAATATACAGGTAACTACTTGATGTATTTAATTGACTCTCCTTTTAAGCTTCCTTGCCTTTCACTGCAGACTTGCTTGCTGCCTACTGAGCTGGCGCATTTTTGGCCAGAAATGTGAATTATACTAGGTATTGACGGAATAGGCCCAAATAAAAAAATTAAGAAAAATTAAGCACCGAGTTGTTATATTAAAGAAAAAATTACGTTTACATTGATTCAGTAGTAGTAGAATATATATCCACCTCTAAATATGGGTCTGGAGGGCAAGTAAATGACAAAAGGAAAGGGTATTTTACAATTCAAAATATTAATTCTAAAAATTTGATATTTATTGTACCATATTGTACGACTATTATTCCTTTATTCGTCGATTACAATCCCTGATTTATTTTACACATGAAACTAATTGAGGTAAGGTATCAATTGAGGTAAGGTAAAGTAACTATGATCGTTGAGGATCGAGGTAAATGTAAGAAAAACAATAATACTTGACAAATTTATTTGTGTCACTGTTCTGATAAAAATATGCCAACGATAAATTAAAAAGTATCAAATACCGATCCCAATCACTTGCATCAATAGCATGGAGGAGCACATCAATAACATACTACTAATTATATGTCTCCGTTTATAGAACTTCATTCACATCAACACGATTTTACCCACAACTTGCACTAACCCTTCACTAGCAAATCATGACTCACGACGTCCATATAACGAAGATAATGGGCATACATTCTACAGCCAACGAACTTGTCGACAGAATCGAGAGTTGATTCGAAAGCAAACAACACAATCTTCCAAACAACAAATCCATTGTTTAGGAATAGTAACCAAAATCAAGTACGCTAGAGCTAAAGGGTAGCAAAATGAATAACATAGACATATTATTCGAGCCAATTTCATCACAGTTCAATCACAATAAAGCTTCTGCTAAAACAACTTCGCGATAAAACATTGTCACTATCCAAATCACAACCGAAAGATAACGCAACACCACTATGATTTTTAATCAAACAATGAATCTACATTGTTACAATATTCACTGTAGGTAAATATCACTAAGTATCACCATGGTTGCACGAATAACTGATTAAACACATCGATGGATAGCGGCGAAATGAATACAATAGAACACATTAGGTATTACGCACAGCACTCGCGTAATCAAAACACACGTGAGAAGAACAGGGTACCGATGAACTCGGATAAATTTATTCCTCGGAATCAACACTACTTCACCGGCAATTCGTCATTTTAACCTAAATCCATGGCTTATCATCTCTATATTCCTGCGTAAACAACAGACAATATGGACGGAAGACATCTTTAAACAGCAGACTATTGCCAAGCGAATCGGAATCAAGCCGGCGACTCGACGAGTGAGCACCTTCGTCGAGGGTGACATGGGAAAGCGACTATTTAGTCGCCGAAGGCGACAAAACGGTGTTCCGTAATCGCTCGCGGTGAGAGCTGAGTCACCGGCGACTCCGAGTCACCATACGGCCGGCGACTTAAGATCCGTAATCGCTCAGGGTGAGAACTCAGCCTGAGTCGCCGAAATGCTAGTTGTCGCCGGTGACTCGCGGTTCCGTAATAGCCCTCCTGGTAATGGTAATAAACCTAATTTCATATATATATTTGATACATTGGACTCAGTTACATCCAGACAGGCTACTATTTTATTTTGAATTTTCAATACCTCGTATAAAAAACTTCGGTACGTTGTACCCCATACGGTTAGTCCGTATCGTATGATAGCTTCGGCTAATCCTTGGTAAAGTAACTTTTTCACCTCAGTTGACAACGTATATTTTAAAAGAGATAATTGAAAGAGAATGCATCGAAGCTTTCCACACAAATAATTCAAATGTGGCCTAAAATTGTATTTTTCGTCTATAATCAAACCTAAGTATTTAAAATTATCAACCTGGGAAATTAATACACATGAATATAAGCGGCAGGTATTGCTTGTTTGACAGCCCTGAGTGGAGTGCAAGCATAAGTGGGAATGAAGCGTTAAGTTTATAGCTTTTCTTTTTTCTTTAACACTGATAAATTGTAAAGTAACAGTTTTTTTATTGTTAATTACTAATTTATTGTTATGACACCATCTTTGGATGGCACAAAAATCGGATTCAAGTTTTTGCCTTGCCATCTCAAAGGACTTACTGGTCGAAAGTAAAGCGATATCGTCTGCATACATATATATTTTACACCTTTTAATATGGTCAGGTATATCATTGATGTATAAAAGAAATAGAATTGGTCCTAAAATGGATCCCTGTGGAACACCAGTTTCTATGGTTTTTATTGTGCTGTGATGATCGAACAACCTGACCACTATTTTCCTGTCGCTGAGGTAAGATCTAAGCCAGGAGAGCGGTGCTCCACGTATTCCTGATCGTTCCAGTTTTTTCAAAAGAATGTTTATATCGATTGTATCGAATGCTTTTTGAAAATCGATAAACACAGCGAGTGCGGAATGTTTCTTATTTAGACATTTCCGAACGTCTTCGCTGAAGTCTTCAAGAAGAATTTTAGTACTTTTTTGTTGTTGATATCCATACTGGTGTCGAGTGATGACATTAAATTTAGCAAGAAAACCTCTCAACTGGTTGGCAACATAGCGTTCCATGATTTTATCAAGTGAGGGAAGAATAGATATTGGACGATAGTTGTTAGTATCATTTCTCTTTCCTTGTTTATAAATTGGCCTAATTGTTGCAAGTTTTAAATTAGCTTGCATCTTTCCTTGTTCGATATTTAGGTTTATCCACTTTGATAATATTGTGGTTAATTCCTGTCTATATGTAAGGTCCACCAATCTAATTTTATCATATCCAGGGCTTTTTTTCTTCATGTTGTTTAAGATATTGCGTACTTCAATTGCCGTTATTGGCATTAGTGAGAAGGTATGGGGGCTAATATTAATATTACAATCACTGAGGAGGTGGTGTGAGCAGTTTGGCAGTATGTTTTTAATATTGCTAGTGAACTGTGAAGCAAAAGCTTCGCAAACAATGTTTACATTCCACTCTTTCCGAAAGTTACTTTTTATTAGTGCGTCAACATTTGTTTTGTTTGGAGCTCTTCTGAGATTTTTTATTAGTTTCCAGGTTTTTCTAATGTTATTTTTATGTTTTACAAATTTTGATTTGTAGAAGTTATTTTTGGTCTTTCTTAGCAAGGCAGTGACTTTATTTGTTTGTATTTTGTAATTCTGTCTATGTGAATCTTTTGTTGGGTTAGATTTCCACTTTCTAAATAATGCATCTCTTCTCTGTATTTCAAAATAAATTATATCGTTAATCCAAGGTTGCTTATACGTTTTTACTCTGTTATTGTTTGTTTTTTTGACGGTGGCCTTCACGTATATGTGACTCAGTTGTTCGTGAAGTTGCTGATATATGCAGTCTGGGTCATTTAATGTTAATAGTTTCAACCAGTTTATGTTGTTCATCATCTGCCTTACTATCCGGTTACAAAGGTAGGAGGAAGAACAGTTGGAGTTGGTGTCAGGTATGTCATCATTAGTGTGGATGAAAATGCCAACTGGAAAATGATCAGAGAGTTTTGTATCTATAATAAAGCCATTAATATTATAATGCAAACCTCTAACACTAATATGGTCAATGCAAGATCTTATGACTTTATCGTTTCTTATTTCTAATCTGGTGTTTTTATTAATGTAGGTCAGGAAACCACAGTTAGCAAGGATGTTTTTATATTCTGCCACAGTGGTATCCCTCTTAGATTTTAAGTTTAAGTTGAAGTCCCCAAGTAGTATTATTTGTTTTTCATTTCTGCTCTCAATGAATGCTTCTAGACTAGTAAGAAACTCCTTTTTGTTTTTATGTGGTGGTCTATAAATGTTTATTATTAACATAGTCTGAGAGCCAAAGTTAGTCGTCAATATAAGAGACTCACACTCATTTATCTCAGTATCAATCACCTGACCAGGTATATTTTCCTTTAGATAGAAAATAATTCCCCCTCCTCTTTGATTTTGTCTTAACTTATGGTAGGAAGTGAATCCAATTAAATGAAAGGGATGTATTTCTGACAATATTACATTAACCTCAGTTAGGGCAAAGCCAAAGACATGGTTAAATTTGTTAAGTTGATTATGCAGCACATTAAGTTCATCCAAATGTTTCCTTAAAGACCATCCCAATGTTTCTTATCCCGATGGCCGTCGAAGAGTTAATAAAACTATTTCCTCCATATTTTCCAAAGTAATGCAGATATTACCTACATGTTTTCACTGAAGGCGTAGTGTAATGCTTTTGTGTATCAGTGCAAGTTTCAACGCGTTATATGAAATTCTTTCTCCGTAAATGCACTTATTACCATAATGCTAATCTGAACATTTTAGCCTCGTACACTCTTTTGTTAATGTAAGTAAAAACATTTCTTCTCTCGCAAAATTTTCTGTTCCTATGCATCAAACTCAATGGCATACACATTTTCTGAAGGTTTTTTATCCCATTCGAGTCGACGTTTTTCATTTCTTTGATTTTGAAGCTTTTCATTATATTTTCACCGGAAACAATTACCCATATTTTTTCGGAATTATTGCGGATATTACCTCCATGTTTTCACAGAAGGCGATGAGTAATGCGTTTGAGGATCAGTTCAAGTTTCGACGCGTTTTATGAAATACTTTCTCCGTAAATGCACTTATTACCACAATGCTAATCTGAACATTTTAGCCTCGTTCACTCATTTGTTAATGTAATTAAAAATATTTCTTCTCTCGCAAAATTTTCTGTTCCTATGCATAAAACTCAATAGCATAAACATTTTCTGATGGTTTATAATCCCATTCAAGTCGAATTTTTGCATTTTTTTTACTTTTAAGCTGCTTTTTATATTGTCACCGAAAACTAATTCCTCCATATTTTCCAAAATAATGCTGATATCACCTCCATTTTTTCTCAGAAGGCGTATACGATTGTTAACCTGTAACCCGTAAGTACCAATGGGACACAAATATACCATTAGTACGGGACCAATATGTCCCATTGCTACCTATGGGACGGCACATATAAAGGAAACATAGTCATCCCGATGGCCGTCGAAGAGTTAATAAAACTATTTCCTCCATATTTTCCAAAGTAATGCAGATATTACCTCCATTTTTTCTCAGAAAGCGTAAACGATTGTTAACCTGTAACCCAAAAGTACCAATGGGACGAAATATACCATTAGTACGGGACCAATATGTCCCATTGCTACCTATGGGACGGCACATATAAATGCAACATAGTTATCCCGATGGCCGTCGAAGAGTTAATGTAACTATTTCCTCCATATTTTCCAAAGTAATGCAGATATTACCTACATGTTTTCACAGATGGCGTAGAGTAATGCTTTCGTGGATCAGTGAAAGTTTTATCGTGTTCTATGAAATTTTTTCTCCGTAAATGCACTTATTACCATAATGCTAATCTGAACATTTTAGCCTCGTACACACTTTTGTTAATGTAAGTAAAAATATTTCTACTCTCGAATAATTTTCTGTTCCTATGCATAAAACTCAATGGCATACACATTTTTTGACGGTTTTTTATCCCATTCAAGTCGAAGTTTTGCATTTCTTTGATTTTGAAGTTTTTCATTATATTGTCACCGGAAACAATTACCAATATTTTTTCGGAATTATTGCGGATATAACCTCCATGTTATCTAAGAAGGCGATGAGTAATGCGTTTGAGGATCAGTACAAGTTTCGACGCGTTATTAGAAAATCTTTCCCTGTCAATACACTTATTACTCTAATGCTAATCTGAACATTTAAGCCTCGTTCACTCATTTGTTAATGTAATTAAAAATATTTCTTCACTCCAATATTTTTCCGTTTCTATGCATAAAACTCAATGGCATACACATTTTCTGATGGTTTTTTATCCCATTCAAGTCGAATTTATTTGCATTTGTTTTGACTTTTAAGCTGCTTCTAATATTGTCACCGAAAACTATTTCCTCCATATTTTCCAAAATAATGCTGATATTACCTCTATTTTTTCTTAGAAGGCGTAAACGATTGTTAACCTGTAACCCGTAAGTACCAATGGGACACAAATATACCATAAGTACGGGACCAATATGTCCCATTGCTACCTATGGGACGGCACATATAAATGCAACATAGTTATCCCGATGGCCGTCGAAGAGTTAATATAACTATTTCCTCCATATTTTCCAAAGTAATGCAGATATTACCTCCATTTTTTCTCAGAAAGCGTAAACCATTGTTAACCTGTAACCCAAAAGTACCAATGGGACGAAATATACCATTAGTACGGGACCAATATGTCCCATTGCTACCTATGGGACGGCACATATAAATGCAACATAGTTATCCCGATGGCCGTCGAAGAGTTAATGTAACTATTTCCTCCATATTTTCCAAAGTAATGCAGATATTACCTACATGTTTTCACAGATGGCGTAGAGTAATGCTTTCGTGGATCAGTGAAAGTTTTATCGTGTTCTATGAAATTTTTTCTCCGTAAATGCACTTATTACCATAATGCTAATCTGAACATTTTAGCCTCGTACACACTTTTGTTAATGTAAGTAAAAATATTTCTACTCTCGAATAATTTTCTGTTCCTATGCATAAAACTCAATGGCATACACATTTTTTGACGGTTTTTTATCCCATTCAAGTCGAAGTTTTGCATTTCTTTGATTTTGAAGTTTTTCATTATATTGTCACCGGAAACAATTACCAATATTTTTTCGGAATTATTGCGGATATAACCTCCATGTTATCTAAGAAGGCGATGAGTAATGCGTTTGAGGATCAGTACAAGTTTCGACGCGTTATTAGAAAATCTTTCCCTGTCAATACACTTATTACTCTAATGCTAATCTGAACATTTAAGCCTCGTTCACTCATTTGTTAATGTAATTAAAAATATTTCTTCACTCCAATATTTTTCCGTTTCTATGCATAAAACTCAATGGCATACACATTTTCTGATGGTTTTTTATCCCATTCAAGTCGAATTTATTTGCATTTGTTTTGACTTTTAAGCTGCTTCTAATATTGTCACCGAAAACTATTTCCTCCATATTTTCCAAAATAATGCTGATATTACCTCCATTTTTTCTTAGAAGGCGTAAACGATTGTTAACCTGTAACCCGTAAGTACCAATGGGACACAAATATACCATAAGTACGGGACCAATATGTCCCATTGCTACCTATGGGACGGCACATATAAATGCAACATAGTTATCCCGATGGCCGTCGAAGAGTTAATATAACTATTTCCTCCATATTTTCCAAAATAATGCAGATATTACCTACATGTTTTCACAGAAGGCGTAGAGTAATGCTTATGTGGATCAGTGAAAGTTTCATTGCGTTATATGAAATTCTTTTTCCGTAAATGCACTTATTACCATAAAGTTAATCTGAACATTTTAGCCTCGTACACTCTTTTGTTAATGTAAGTAAACATATTTCTTCTCTCGCATATTTTTCTGATCCTATGCATCAAACTCAATGGTATACACATTTTCTTATGGTTTTTTGTCCCATTCGTGTCGGAGTTTTGCATTTCTTTGATTTTGAAGTTTTTCATTATATTGTCACCGGAAACAATTACCAATATTTTTTCGGAATTATTGCGGATATAACCTCCATGTTATCTAAGAAGGCGATGAGTAATGCGTTTGAGGATCAGTACAAGTTTCGACGCGTTATTAGAAAATCTTTCCCTGTCAATACACTTATTACTCTAATGCTAATCTGAACATTTAAGCCTCGTTCACTCATTTGTTAATGTAATTAAAAATATTTCTTCACTCCAATATTTTTCCGTTTCTATGCATAAAACTCAATGGCATACACATTTTCTGATGGTTTTTTATCCCATTCAAGTCGAATTTATTTGCATTTGTTTTGACTTTTAAGCTGCTTCTAATATTGTCACCGAAAACTATTTCCTCCATATTTTCCAAAATAATGCTGATATTACCTCCATTTTTTCTTAGAAGGCGTAAACGATTGTTAACCTGTAACCCGTAAGTACCAATGGGACACAAATATACAATAAGTACGGGACCAATATGTCCCATTGCTACCTATGGGACGGCACATATAAATGCAACATAGTTATCCCGATGGCCGTCGAAGAGTTAATATAACTATTTCCTCCATATTTTCCAAAGTAATGCAGATATTACCTCCATTTTTTCTCAGAAAGCGTAAACCATTGTTAACCTGTAACCCAAAAGTACCAATGGGACGAAATATACCATTAGTACGGGACCAATATGTCCCATTGCTACCTATGGGACGGCACATATAAATGCAACATAGTTATCCCGATGGCCGTCGAAGAGTTAATGTAACTATTTCCTCCATATTTTCCAAAGTAATGCAGATATTACCTACATGTTTTCACAGATGGCGTAGAGTAATGCTTTCGTGGATCAGTGAAAGTTTTATCGTGTTCTATGAAATTTTTTCTCCGTAAATGCACTTATTACCATAATGCTAATCTGAACATTTTAGCCTCGTACACACTTTTGTTAATGTAAGTAAAAATATTTCTACTCTCGAATAATTTTCTGTTCCTATGCATAAAACTCAATGGCATACACATTTTTTGACGGTTTTTTATCCCATTCAAGTCGAAGTTTTGCATTTCTTTGATTTTGAAGTTTTTCATTATATTGTCACCGGAAACAATTACCAATATTTTTTCGGAATTATTGCGGATATAACCTCCATGTTATCTAAGAAGGCGATGAGTAATGCGTTTGAGGATCAGTACAAGTTTCGACGCGTTATTAGAAAATCTTTCCCTGTCAATACACTTATTACTCTAATGCTAATCTGAACATTTAAGCCTCGTTCACTCATTTGTTAATGTAATTAAAAATATTTCTTCACTCCAATATTTTTCCGTTTCTATGCATAAAACTCAATGGCATACACATTTTCTGATGGTTTTTTATCCCATTCAAGTCGAATTTATTTGCATTTGTTTTGACTTTTAAGCTGCTTCTAATATTGTCACCGAAAACTATTTCCTCCATATTTTCCAAAATAATGCTGATATTACCTCCATTTTTTCTTAGAAGGCGTAAACGATTGTTAACCTGTAACCCGTAAGTACCAATGGGACACAAATATACCATAAGTACGGGACCAATATGTCCCATTGCTACCTATGGGACGGCACATATAAATGCAACATAGTTATCCCGATGGCCGTCGAAGAGTTAATATAACTATTTCCTCCATATTTTCCAAAATAATGCAGATATTACCTACATGTTTTCACAGAAGGCGTAGAGTAATGCTTATGTGGATCAGTGAAAGTTTCATTGCGTTATATGAAATTCTTTTTCCGTAAATGCACTTATTACCATAAAGTTAATCTGAACATTTTAGCCTCGTACACTCTTTTGTTAATGTAAGTAAACATATTTCTTCTCTCGCATATTTTTCTGATCCTATGCATCAAACTCAATGGTATACACATTTTCTTATGGTTTTTTGTCCCATTCGTGTCGGAGTTTTGCATTTCTTTGATTTTGAAGCTTTTCATTATATTGTCACCGGAAACAATTACCCACATATTTTCAAAAGTATTGCGGATATTACCTCCATGTTTTCACAGAAGGCGTAGAGTAATGCGTTTGAGGATTAGTAAAAGATTCGACACGTCATATGAAATTCTTTCTCCGTAAATGCACTTATTACCATAAGACCAATCTGAAATTTCAGCCTCGTACACTCTTTTGTTAATGTAAGTAAAAATTTTTCTTCTCTCGAAGAATTTTCTGTTCCTGAGCATCAAACTAAATCGTATACACATTTTCTGATGGTTTTTTATCCCATTCGAGTCGAAGTTTTGCATTTCTTTGATTTGGAAGCTTTTCATTATATTGTCACCGTAAACAATTACCCACATATTTTCGAATCTTATGCAGATATAACCGCCATTCTTTCAGGGTAGGTTAAGGAATATACCATATTCCTGCACATCAAATAACACGACTAAACCTTGAGTACTTTGTCTGTAACAGCACTTATTCCAGTTATGCCTATCCAAAAAATTAGTTCCCTTCGCCATCCACTCTTCAATCTCAAGTAACCATGGATACCATTTCTTTCATTTAGAAGCCTTTTGCTAATTTAGTCACCGTAGGCATTTACACCAATATCTTCGATAGTTATGCGGATATTACCGACATGCCTATCCAAAAAATTAGTTCCCTTTGCCATCCTCTGTTCAATCTCAAGTAACCATGGATACCATTTCTTTCATTTAGAAGCCTTTTTCTAATTTAATCTCTGTAGACCTTTACACCCATATCTTCGACAGTTATGCAATTATTACCTCCATTTTTTCACATAAGGCGTAGAGTAATGCGTTTATGGATCAGTACAAGTTACGACGCGTCATATGAAATACTTTCTCCGTAAATGCACTTATTACCATAATGCTAATCAGAACATTTTAGCCGTATATTGTCACCGGAAACAATTACGCACATATTTTCTGACGTAATGCTGATATAACCTCCATGTTTTTTTAAAGAAGTCGTAAAGTAATGCTGATTGTGATCAGTGAAAGTTTTATTGCGTTATTTGAAATACTTTCTCCGTAAATGCACTTATTACCATAATGCTAATTTGAACATTTTAGCCTCGTTCACTTATTTGTTAATGTAATTAAAAATATTTCTTCTCTCGCATATATTTCCGTTCCTATGCATCAAACTCAATGGCATACACATTTTCTGATGGTTTTTTATTCCATTCGAGTCGAATTTTTGCATTTGTTTTGACTTTTAAGCTGCTTCTAATATTGTCACCGAAAACTATTTCCTCCATATTTTCCAAAATAATGCTGATATTACCTCCATTTTTTCTCAGGAGGCGTAAACGATTGTTAACCTGTAACCCGTAAGTACCAATGGGACACAAATATACCATAAGTACGGGACCAATATGTCCCATTGCTACCTATGGGACGGCACATATAAATGCAACATAGTTATCCCGATGGCCGTCGAAGAGTTTATATAACTATTTCCTCCATATTTACCAAAATAATGCTGATATTACCTACATGTTTTCACAGAAGGCGTAGAGTAATGCTTTTGTGGATCAGTGAAAGTTTCAACGCGTTATATGAAATTCTTTCTCCGTAAATGCACTTATTACCATAATGCCAATCTGAACATTTTAGCCTCGTACACTCTTTTGTTAATGTAAGTAAACATATTTCCTCTCTCGCATGTTTTTCTGTTCGTATGCATCAAACTCAATGGTATACTCATTTTCTAATGATTTTTTATCCCATTCGAGTCGAAGTTTTGCATTTCTTTGATTTTGAAGCTTTTCATTATATTGTCACCGGAAACAATTACCCACATATTTTTTAAATCTTATGCAGATATAACCTCCATTCTTTCAGGAAAGGTTAAGAAATATACTTTATTCCTGCACATCAAATTACACGACTAAACCTTGAGTACTTAGTCTGTAACAGCACTTATTCCACTTATGCCTATCCAAAAAATTTGTTCCCTCCGCCATCCTCTGTTCAATCTCAAGTAACCATGGATCCCATTTCTTTCATTTAGAAGCCTTTTACTAATTTAGTCACCGTAGACATTTTCACCCATATCTTCGACAGTTATGCGGATATTACCTCCATTTTTTCAGAGTTTAACCAGAGATAAGACTGTGTCAATTTATATTCAAAATTCACCCTTGTATTAATAATATTATAGATAATAAAAGTATAACAATATCTTTGTGTATTTCGAGTTCACCTTAGTATTAACAATATTAATGATAATTCAAGTATAACAATATCAGTCTGTATTCCAAGTTCACCCTAGTATTACTAATATTAATGATTATACAAAATTTGCGAGTGGATCCCCCATATTCATGAACCTAGCTCAATAGGAATTGACCACTGATTTGTAAGAGGATGTGGCAGTTGTCTACCAAACATTATTTTGGCAGGAGATTGACCAGTGCTACCATGTACAGCAGTATTGAAAGCAAAGTTTTAATTCATAGAGGAAAAGGTCCCATGTAGAGTGAACATTGTTACATAAAATTGTCAAGGCAGATTTTAAATTTCGATGAAGTCTTTCGACTTGGTTAGCACAAGGGTAATATGGAGATGTGAAAACTTGTTTTATACCAAGTTGTAAACACATCTCCCTAAGCAGGTGTGACTTAAAAACTGAAGCATTATCAGAGACCAGAGAAGTTCAACCTCTCGTACTTGTTAAACTTTAACTATTTTCCGACTGGAAACTTTCATTACGGTCGCCTGGCACTCGATCTATGGGTAAATTCTTGTAATTGGTTTGGTTTTATTTGTGATTTGTAAAATATATTGATAAGTTAAGTTTATGATTGATAATACTCGTGTTTTCCTCATTTTTCTCACCCGAGCTTGGAAAGAGTTTGTGTTTTCAAGAGCGTTATCGGCGAGAAAATCTGCTCCTTCTCCCGATAGCGCTACAAACTGGTAGCAGAGCGTGGTTATTCTTTTCCTGTCTTTCCAACGCAGTTGGTGAGTGTTGTATGAGGATCTGTGATCGTCATTATTTCTGGTATTTCATTTTCTTCCTTCACGGAAGTTTTGTCTCTGCCGCTAACGGCAATCTAAATAGGCAAGGGTTTTCTTTTTCGTAATTTATTTCGTGTTCCTGGTTTCCAGTTCGAGGCCCTAGAATAGGTCATTGTAAATTCCTGTCGGAGTTTAGTGTGTAAATTCTTGTGTGACGAAGTATTTTCGTCTTATCTTCCGGCAATTTGAGTGGAGTTTCGTCAGTATGCTTGGTGATTCAGTCGATCAGTACGCAAGGGCTTACTTGACCACGGCCGAGGACAGGCGTGCTAGATCTAATGGGGGATCTGGGCTTACACTTGAAACTTCTGGTGTTCCGGCGGAATCCACACCCAACGTGGTTCCCCGAGGCCAGTTGAACGAGCAGAATCCAACCCATGTCGCACCGCCAGTCCCAATGCAACCTGTTCTGCCGCTGTCTGAAGGTCTGGTCATAGTGAAGCAGCTGATCGCTGATTTTCCACCATTCGAGGTTTCCAATACAGAAAATTGGTATAATTTTATGTTGAAACTGACAGAAATTGTCTCTCTTTCGCTAGTTCCTTTGTCTACGTTGTTGTATTTAGTCATTACCAAGCTGCCAGCTAGTTCTCATCAGTTTTGGCTCTCTATGTTAAATCAGAATCTTTCGTGGGCCGAAATTACCAAACGAATTTGGGGAAAAATTGTAAGTGATCGAGAGTTTGACCGTCTTGTTACCACTAAAGTAAAGAGATTTCAGTTCCCCCGTGAAACTCCTAATGATTTCGTATGTTCTGTTCGTAACGCGATTCAAGTGTTGGCGTTAGAGTTCACCGAGTGCCAACCCGTTCGGTTAATTATTCAAGGGTTAAATCCTCTCACGAAATCCGCCATAATGTTTGCTCGCCAGCCCACGACCTTTGAGGAGCTAGACTCTGTCATAACCCAGGCGTCAAAGTAATTGATGGATTGTGCCGAGTACGCCAATACATTTCATAGTATTTCTCCTAATGTCTCCCCAGTTGCCGCAAGGCAAATAATTTGTTCGTATTGTCGTAAAATTGGGCATCTTGCAAGGGAATGTCGGAAGAAAGCCCGTGAAACACGCCAACCAGCCGTGAGTTTCATGAGCGTACGTCAAAATTGTAACAGTAATTTGCCCCTTCTTCCGATAAAACTTCAGTCTATTTCTTGCAATGCCCTCATTGATACTGGTTGTTCCGTTTCTATTTGCGACGAAAAGTTCTTCAAAACTCTTAAAATTCGCGGTGGCAAATCTCAAAAGTCTTCCGACTCTATCGAGCTATTGACAGTTTCTGGTCAACCGTTTCAATGAAGGATGTCGATCCAACTTAAGGTGCAAATCGACAAATTTTCCTGGCAGCATACATTTTATGTAGCCAATATTCCATTTCCAATTCTTCTAGGCCTTGATTTTATTCGGAAATCCAATATGATTGTTCATCCGAAAGCTGTCTCTTTTGAAACGTCTCCCGCTACTAAGTAAGATTTTATCGCTTATTCAGTCGACAATTGCGCATCGAGTGCGTATCCCGAAGTGCCAAGCAGCAGTCGGTCGACAGATTCTTGCAGCAATCCTTTTCTCATTGAAAATGAATCTAATTCTTCGGATAATTTGATAAGTGAGTTAAAATATTTGTTGTCGCAATATCCCGATGTCATGACCCACGATTTGGGGACCACATCGCTTATGACTTACGAAATAGAATTAACTGACTGTAACCCGATTCGGAGTCATCCGTTCTCTTTATCTCCCGTTAAGGCACAGATCATGAAAAAACATGTGCAGTCGCTGCTCGACAAGGGAATTATTGAGAATTCTAACTCAAATTGGTCTTCTCCAGCCTTTTTAATTCCCAAGAAGGATGGTACGGAGAGGTTAGTTGTGGATTATCGTAAGCTTAATAAGCAGGTTCAAATAGACGGTTATCCCACTCCGTCGGTCGAACATGCATTTCAATATTTAGCTGACGCAAAATACTTTACCATACTTGATCTTAATTCTGCTTTTCACCAAATTCCTTTGTCTGAAAATTAGAAGAAATATACTGCTTTTGTCACACCGTTCGGGATATATCAATATACTCGTCTGCCATTCGGGTTTGCCAATTCTCCCCAAGTATTCACTCGCTTAATTAACGAGGTACTGGGAGATCTAAAGTATTCTTGTGTGTATCCTTATATCGATGATTTGTGTATCTATTCAAAAAATTCCAGGGATCATATTAATCACGTCGATGCTGTCCTTAAGAGACTTCGTTTGGCTGGACTTACTGTATGTGAGGAGAAGTTTAAACTTGGCACTACGTCTCTCACCTTCCTGGGCCACTTGATATCCCATGGAAAACTTCAAGTTGATCCTGATAGAGTTAAGCCAATCGAAAAATTCCCTGCTCCAAAGAGTTTGAAGGAAGTAGCGAGATTTCTGGGGTTATGTGGTTTCTATTCCAAGTTCATTCCAAGGTATTCTGAAATTTCTATTCCTTTAAATAGCCTTAAACGTAAGAATGTTCCCTTTCACTGGTCAACGGCAGAGAATGAAGCTTTTATTCAGTTAAAGCAAGCTTTGATTAAGCCCCCGGTGCTGTCTTTCCCTCGTTTCGAGGATGAATTTCACTTATTTGTTGATGCTAGTAGCCTCGCATTAGCTGCAGTGTTAAACCATAAAGTAAACGGTGATTTCATACCTGTGGCATTCGCTAGTAAAGCATTATTGGACCATGAAAGAAAGTTTCCGACTTACGAGTTGGAATGTATGGCTATATGCTGGGGTGTCGAGAAATTCAATGTGTACCTTCAAGTAAAACCTTTTCATTTGTATACTGATAATGGAGCATTGTCTTGGTTATTTTCACATCCCAAACAGCTGGGAAAGTTGGGTAGAATGGTTCTTAAACTCTCTTCTTATAAGTTCACCATCCATCATGTACGGGGAACTGCCAATAATGTAGCTGATTGCCTTTCTCGTGTCGTTCCTGTGTCTAGTGATAATGTTGCTAGTGATATTGATTCATCTAAAGTTGGTGATGATCTATTTCCACCAATGGCTTGTGTATTGAATAATGTTCCTTTATCATTTGTTAATATTAGAGACCATCAAAGGTCAGATCCTACTTTGAGGGATGTTCTCCAGAAATTGCAGAAAGATCCCTTGTCTTGTGCAAATTATTTTGTTAAGAACCAGCTGCTATGTTTTGGCAATTCAAGAACTCTTAGAGGGAAGGTTGTTTTACCTGTCGTGCTTCGGCCAATGATATTCCAATATTTTCATTGCTATAGTTTTGGCGCTCACCTGGGAATGTCCAAAACTTATGAGAAAATTAGCAGGGAATATTGGTGGAAGGATGTGAAAAGGGAAATTTTTGACATGGTCAGAAATTGCCACTTATGTCAGACATGTAAACCTAGAAGTTGTTCTTCGCCTGGCATGTTATCTTCTAACATCCCTTCTGATGTCTGGGAAAGAATTTATATGGATTTTGTCGGCCCATTCTCATCCACAAAGGGTAGTAATCAGTATATTTTAACACTGATTGATGGGTTCTCTAAATTTTGTATAATGGAGCCTGTACGAAAGGCTACAGCTGGTGCTGTTGTGTCTGTCCTCACTCAAAGAGTTTTCTCCAAGTTTGGTTTTCCAAAATATCTGGTCTCTGATAATGCTTCAGTTTTTAAGTCACACCAGCTTAGGGAGATGTGTTTACAACTTGGTATAAAACAAGTTTTCACATCTCCATATTACCCTTGTGCTAACCAAGTCGAAAGACTTCATCGAAATTTAAAATCTGCCTTGACCATTTTATGTAACAATGTTCACTCTACATGGGACCTTTTCCTCTATGAATTAAAACTTTGCTTTCAATACTGCTGTACATGGTAGCACTGGCCAATCTCCTGCCAAAATAATGTTTGGTAGACAACTGCCACATCCTCTTACAAATCAGTGGTCAATTCCTATTGAGCTGTTCGAGGATAAAATTAAGGATGTTCAGAGGAAAGCCTACTTGCAACAAGTGGTTGCCAATCTCAAAAAGGCAAGGGCAAAACATGGGGAGGCTTTTAACAAACTCCACTCTCCAGTAAATTTTGCCCCTGGGGATTAAGTTCTTCGTAAAAATCATCCTATTAGCTCAAAGGCAGACAAGAGAACAGCCAAGCTAATGCCTCTTTGGGAAGGTCCTTTCATTATTAATAAATTTGTGTCTCCTGTAACAGTTGTTCTTGAGCTATCACATGATAAAGAAAAAATATGCCATGTCTCTCAGCTGAAAATTTATCATGGTGACTCTGTGAATTCTCACTAGCTCAATTTGGTGTGACTATTGCATTTTTCAGAATAACTCAATGAAATACTATGATTCTATTTAAACACACTGTTATTTGATGCCTTTTAGTTGATCAATATGTACTATTCTATTAATATATTATTATACAAATACTTAATAATGTGAACACAGTGATCACCATACTTAATGTTGTCTTTCTCTCAAAGTGTGCAAATTGTGAAATCTGTTGGAGGACGAATGGTCTGATTGGAATGGGATGTGGGGAGAACAGCCAGGAACATTCCCGAGGTGACTCGCTTCCAGATAAGTTGCGGAGGGTCAATGGCTGTTAAGATTCATGTGTGTGACATCGACAGTGTTAATACCATTGTCCTCCTAGGGTGATTAGTGCTTTCTTTATGGTGATTAACTGTGTAATTGCAAACATTATCATTTTCTGTCTCTACCTGGCTATCTAATTTCTGTAGTCAGGTTATGTATGTTGAATATTGGGTTGTTAGGTCATGTATCTGGCGTAGGGGGTGCGATCCCATCGCCCGGCAATTATAATGATTGTCGCAAACAGCACCCAGCTCTAGTATCATGCTTAGCTGGTCTGGGATTCCAACCCCCAACAAATTTTGAATTGAATTATCTATGACGGTGGCCACTAAATTATTTTTTCAATTAATTAGTTTTTCTAACACGTTTGACTTAACCTGGCCCGAGAACTGATTGAATCTCTCATCTTACCCAAATTAATTTTCCATTTTTTGCTGTTTTTTCATGGAAAACAATTTCTTACATATGGGTAGTGACATTGGAGAGATATCAATCTAATTTGTCCTTAAAAATGAATCCAATCTTATCCTGAGTCATTTCTATCAACCCAAATTCCTTCATTGAGTTATCAATGCTTAACAGTTGTGGCATTTTCCCCCCCGTTTTTTTGGGCAATTCTCCTCTTTGGACAGTTTCTCCTCTGCGGACTGTTTATCCTCCGGACTTAGCCGAAGGACTTGCCCGAACGACATGTGCGCCAACGACGGCCAAAATGCCTACGACTACAAAATGCAGCGACTACTGCCAGCGACTTCTGCCACGACTTCTGCCACACCTTTCGCCGCACCTTTCGCCGCACCTTTCCCTCACCAGGTCCTGCCCCGCTTTTATAGCCAGTAAAGTGAGGAAGGATACCAAAAATGCGGTCATCCTGACCAAGGCAAAAAGGCTGTGATCCTGTATTCTGCGGCCGACGCCAGAAAACAGTTCCTGGCGCTCCAATTAAAAACTGCCACCCTATCTATCACCCATCCCATTATTTCCTCCCCTCCAAGGCTACCAATCGCCAACCTCCTGACCTTACCCATTCCACCTTCGTCCTTGTCGACAGACCCCCTCCTCAGCGGACTCGTGTCTAAGCTCGCTCTCTATTGCTTCCGAGACGCCGACCGGGTAACACCGTTGTGTGAGCCTGCTGACTAAGTCACTTTTGTACTTAAGAGAGATGTTCAACCTCTCGTACCTGTTAAACTTAAATTATTTTCCGACTGCACAACTTTCATTACGGTCGCCTGGCATTCGACCTATGGGTAAATTATTGTAATTGGTTTGGTTCTATTTTGTGATTTGTAAAATATATTGATAAGTTAAGTTTATGATTGATAATACTTGTGTTTCGTTCGTTTTCCTCATTTTTCTCACCCGAGCTTGGAAAGAGTTTGTGTTTTCAAGAGTGTTATCGGCGAGAAAATCTGCTCCTCCCGATAGCGCTACAAACTGGTAGCAGAGCGTGGTTATTCTTTTCCTGTCTTTCCAACGCAGTTGGTGAGTGTTGTATGAGGATCTGTGATCGTCATTATTTCTGGTATTTCATTTTCTTCCTTCACGGAAGTTTTGTCTCTGCCGCTAAGGGCAATCTAAATAAGCAAGGGTTTTCTTTTTCGTAATTTATTTCGTGTTCCTGGTTTTCCAGTTCGAGGCCCTAGAATAGGTCATTGTAAATTCCTGTCGGAGTTTGGTGTGAAAATTCTTGTGTGACGAAGTATTTTCGTCTTATCTTCCGGCAATTTGAGTGGAGTTTCGTCAGTATGCCTGGTGATTCAGTCGATCAGTACGCAAGGGCTTACTTGACCACGGCCGAGGACAGGCGTGCTAGATCTAATGGGGGATCTGTGCTTACACTTGAAACTTCTGGTGTTCCGGCGGAATCCACACCCAACGTGGTTCCCCGAGGCCAGGTGAACGAGCAGAATCCAACCCATGTCGCACCGCCAGTTCCAATGCAACCTGTTCTGCCGCTGTCTGAAGGTCTGGTCATAGTGAAGCAGCTGATCGCTGATTTTCCACCATTTGAGGTTTCTAATACAGAAAATTGGTATAATTTTATGTTGAAACTGACAGAAATCGTCTCTCTTTCGCTAGTTCCTTTGTCTACGTTGTTGTATTTAGTCATTACCAAGCTGCCAGCTAGTTCTCATCAGTATTGGCTCTCTATGTTAAATCAGAATCTTTCGTGGGCCGAAATTACCAAACGAATTTGGGGAAGAATTGTAAGTGATCGAGAGTTTGACCGTCTTGTTACCACTAAAGTAAAGAGATTTCAGTTCCCCCGTGAAACTCCTAATGATTTCGTATGTTCTGTTCGTAACGCGATTCAAGTGTTGGCGTTAGAGTTCACCGAGTGCCAAACCGTTCGGTTAATTATTCAAGGGTTAAATCCTCTCACGAAATCCGCTGTAATGTTTGCTCGCCAGCCCACGACCTTTGAGGAGCTAGACTCTGTCATAACCCAGGCGTCAAAGCAATTGATAGATTGTGCCGAGTACGCCAATACATTTCATAGTATTTCTCCTAATGTCTCCCCAGTTGCCGCAAGGCAAATAATTTGTTCGTATTGTCGTAAAATTGGGCATCATGCAAGGGAATGTCGGAAGAAAGCCCGTGAAACACGCCAACCAGCCGTGAGTTTCATGAGCTTACGTCAAAATTGTAACAGTAATTTGCCCCTTCTTCCGATAAAACTTCAGTCTGTTTCTTGCAATGCCCTCATTGATACTGGTTGTTCCGTTTCTATTTGCGACGAAAAGTTCTTCAAAACTCTTAAAATTCGCGGTGGCAAATCTCAAAAGTCTTCCGACTCTATCGAGCTATTGACAGTTTCTGGTCAACCATTTCAATTAAGGATATCGATCCAACTTAAGGTTCAAATCGACAAATTTTCCTGGCAGCATACATTTTATGTAGCCAATATTCCATTTCCAATTCTTCTAGGCCTTGATTTTATTCGGAAATCCAATATGATTGTTCATCCGAAAGCTGTCTCTTTTGAAACGTCTCCCGCTACTAAGTTAAATTTTATCGCTTATTCAGTTGACAATTGCGCATCGAGTGCGTATCCCGAAGTGCCAAGCAGCAGTCGGTCGACAGATTCTTGCAGCAATCCTTTTCTCATTGAAAATGGATCTAATTCTTCGGATAATTTGATAAGTGAGTTAAAATATTTGTTGTCGCAATATCCCGATGTCATGACCCACGATTTGGGGACCACATCGCTTATGACTTACGAAATAGAATTAACTGACTGTAACCCGATTCGGAGTCATCCGTTCTCTTTATCTCCCGTTAAGGCACAGATCATGAGAAAACATGTGCAGTCGCTGCTCGACAAGGGAATTATTGAGAATTCTAACTCGAATTGGTCTTCTCCAGCCTTTTTAATTCCCAAGAAGGATGGTACGGAGAGGTTAGTTGTGGATTATCGTAAGCTTAATAAGCAGGTTCAAATAGACGGTTATCCCACTCCGTCGGTCGAACATGCATTTCAATATTTAGCTGACGCAAAATACTTTACCATACTTGATCTTAATTCTGCTTTTCACCAAATTCCTTTGTCTGAAAATTAGAAGAAATATACTGCTTTTGTCACACCGTTCGGGATATATCAATATACTCGTTTGCCATTCGGGTTTGCCAATTCTCCCCAAGTATTCACTCGCTTAATTAACGAGGTACTGGGAGATCTAAAGTATTCTTGTGTGTATCCTTATATCGATGATTTGTGTATCTATTCAAAAAATTCCAGGGATCATATTAATCACGTCGATGCTGTCCTTAAGAGACTTCGTTTGGCTGGACTTACTGTATGTGAGGAGAAGTTTAAACTTGGCACTACGTCTCTCACCTTCCTGGGCCACTTGATATCCCATGGAAAACTTCAAGTTGATCCTGATAGAGTTAAGCCAATCGAAAAATTCCCTGCTCCAAAGAGTTTGAAGGAAGTAGCGAGATTTCTGGGGTTATGTGGTTTCTATTCCAAGTTCATTCCAAGGTATTCTGAAATTTCTATTCCTTTAAATAGCCTTAAACGTAAGAATGTTCCCTTTCACTGGTCAACGGCAGAGAATGAAGCTTTTATTCAGTTAAAGCAAGCTTTGATTAAGCCCCCGGTGCTGTCTTTCCCTCGTTTCGAGGATGAATTTCACTTATTTGTTGACGCTAGTAGCCTCGCATTAGCTGCAGTGTTAAACCATAAAGTAAACGGTGATTTCATACCTGTGGCATTCGCTAGTAAAGCATTATTGGATCATGAAAGAAAGTTTTCGACTTACGAGTTGGAATGTATGGCTATATGCTGGGGTGTCGAGAAATTCAATGTGTACCTTCAAGTAAAACCTTTTCATTTGTATACTGATAATGGTGCATTGTCTTGGTTATTTTCACATCCCAAACAGCTGGGAAAGTTGGGTAGAATGGTTCTTAAACTCTCTTCTTATATGTTCACCATCCATCATGTACGGGGAACTGCCAATAATGTAGCTGATTGCCTTTCTCGTGTCGTTCCTGTGTCTAGTGATAATGTTGCTAGTGATATTGATTCATCTAAAGTTGGTGATGATCTATTTCCACCAATGGCTTGTGTATTGAATAATGTTCCTTTATCATTTGTTAATATTAGAGACCATCAAAGGTCAGATCTTACTTTGAGGGATGTTCTCCAGAAATTGCAGAAAGATCCCTTGTCTTGTGCAAATTATTTTGTTAAGAACCAGCTGCTATGTTTTGGCAATTCAAAAACTCTTAGAGGGAAGGTTGTTTTACCTGTCGTGCTTCGACCAATGATATTCCAATATTTTCATTGCTCTAGTTTTGGCGCTCACCTGGGAATGTCCAAAACTTATGAGAAAATTAGCAGGGAATATTGGTGGAAGGATATGAAAAGGGAAATTTTTGACATGGTCAGAAATTGCCACTTATGTCAGACATGTAAACCTAGAAATTGTTCTTCGCCTGGCATGTTATCTTCTAACATCCCTTCTGATGTCTGGGAAAGAATTTATATCGATTTTGTCGGCCCATTCCCATCCACAAAGGGTAGAATTCAGTATATTTTAACACTGATTGATGGGTTCTCTAAATTTTGTATATTGGAGCCTGTACGAAAGGCTACAGCTGGTGCTGTTGTGTCTGTTCTCACTCAAAGAATTTTCTCAAAGTTTGGTTTTCCAAAATATCTGGTCTCTGATAATGCTTCAGTTTTTAAGTCACACCTGCTTAGGGAGATGTGTTTACAACTTGGTATAAAACAAGTTTTCACATCTCCATATTACCCTTGTGCTAACCAAGTCGAAAGACTTCATCGAAATTTAAAATCTGCCTTGACCATTTTATGTAACAATGTTCACTCTACATGGGACCTTTTCCTCTATGATCTAAACTTTGCTTTCAATACTGCTGTACACGGTAGCACTGGCCAATCTCCTGCCAAAATAATGTTTGGTAGACAACTGCCACATCCTCTTACAAATCAGTGGTCAATTCCTATTGAGCTGTTCGAGGATAAAATTAAGGATGATCAGAGGAAAGCCTACTTGCAACAAGTGGTCGCCAATCTCAAAAAGGCAAGGGCAAAACATGGGGAGGCTTTTAACAAACTCCACTCTCCAGTAAATTTTGCCCCTGGAGATTTAGTTCTTTGTAAAAATCATCCTATTAGCTCAAAGGCAGACAAGAGAACAGCCAAGCTAATGCCTCCTTGGGAAGGTCCTTTCATTATTAAAAAATTTGTCTCTCCTGTAACAGTTGTTCTTGAGCTATCACATGATAAAGAAAAAATATGCCATGTCTCTCAGTTAAAAATTTATCATCGTGACTCTGTGAATTCTCATTAGCTCAATATGGTGTGACTATTGCATTTTTCAAATTAACTCAATGAAATACTATGATTCTATTTAAACACACTGTTATTTGCTGCCTTTTAGTTGATCAATATGTACTATTCTATTAATATATTATTATACAAATACTTAATAATGTGAACACAGTGATCACCATACTTAATGTTGTCTTCCTCTCAAAGTGTGCAAATTGTGAAATCAGTTGGAGGACGAATGGTCTGATTGGAATGGGATGTGGGGAGAACAGCCAGGAACATTCCCGAGGTGACTCGCTTCCAGATAAGTTGCGGAGGGTCAATGGCTGTTAAGATTCATGTGTGTGACATCGACAGTGATTATATCATTGTCCTCCCAGGGTGATTAGTGCTTTCTTTATGGTGATTAACTGTGTAATTGCAAACATTATCATTTTCTGTCTCTACCTGGCTATCTAATTTCTGTAGTCAGGTTATGTATGTTGAATATTGGGTTGTTAGGTCATGTATCTGGCGTAGGGGGTGCGATCCCATCGCCCGGCAATTATAATGATTGTCGCAAACAGCACCCAGCTCTTGTATCATGCTTAGCTGGTCTGGGGTTCCAACCCCCAACAAATTTTGAATTGAATAATCCATGACGGTGGCCACTAAATTATTTTTCTATTTATTAGCTTTTTCTAACACGTTTGACTTAACCTGGCCCGAGAACTGATTGAATCTCTCATCTTACCCAAATTAATTTTCCATTTTTTGCTGTTTTTTCATGGAAAACAATTTCTTACATATGGGTAGTGACATTGGAGAGATATCAATCTAATTTGTCATTAAAATGACTCCAATCTTATCCTGAGTCATTTCTATCAACCCAAATTCCTTCATTGAGTTATCAATGCTTAACAGTACAACCCAATTGGTTGTGCGAAAACATTTAATTAGTTTTAAGGTCCATGATATTGATTGTCCTCTCATTCTGAGTCGTTCTATCAACCCAACTTCTTCAATGACTGTGTTTATGCTTAACAGTGCAACCCAAGTGGTTGCATAAAACCATGTAATTAGTTTTTAAGGTTCATGAATATGGGGGATCCACTCACAAATTTTGAATTAATCATTAATATTATTAATACTAGGGTGAACTTGGAATACAGAATGATATTGTTATACTTTAATTATCTATAATATTATTATTACTAGGGTGAGCTTTGAATATAAAATAATATTGGTATATATGTATGATTATTATAATTCTCTAAAGTATATTTAACTGATGTCACACAATTGCATACTATTACTTTCAATGAATACAAGTCTACTTTCATTGAACAATTGTATAATCCTGCCTTCAAGAATATTTGCTTTGTTTTATGCAATATTCTCTCTCTAGTTAATTTATTACACCTGACGAGTCAGATGTTTCGTCTACTGGGTGTTGGTTTTTTGTTACTTAGATTTATTTCTCATTTGTTGGATGTTGCCAGCTGGACATCCAAATTATTTATGATAATTGATATCAAAGATGCTATCATATCATTCTACTGGTCCATGTTTGTGACAGTCAGAATATACTTTCATCATTTGTTTGAAGGCTGTTGAATACTTAAAATCTATTGTTTAATATGTTTATCTGATTCTTCTCCTGTCGCCTGGAATCACAGCTGTGGTATACTGCTCTCATGTTTCCTGCACTTGGCAACTTTCGAGGAGTGTCTCTCCCTCTATGGTTGGCTATGGCTGTGTGAACCAGTGTCATACTGAAAGATTGCATGAATCTGAAATGTTACTAAACTGGGTTATTAACTTCAACATGTTTATTAGTGATTATCCTTCTACACTGAATTATCAGCTGTTCCACCTTTGTGGTCCAGAAAGGAGAGGAGGTTCTTGTCTGTGGGTGTGTGTGCTCAGTATCTTGGCAATATTGTTCAGTAAATTGCCTCTTAAGCCATAAACTGGCATTGTGAATTCAGTGAAAGTGTCCCTCTAGCAAGAAAAAAGGTGTCATTGATTCAATCATCATTCCTCATCCGGGAGTCAATTCTGTGCCTGATTTCCCCCAGTGGATGTGGCATTTTCCCCCCCGTTTTTTTGGGCAATTCTCCTCTTTGGACAGTTTCTCCTCTGCGGACTGTTTATCCTCCGGACTTAGCCGAAGGACTTGCCCGAACGACATGCGCGCTAACGACATGTGCGCCAACGACGGCCAAAATGCCTACGACTACAAAATGCAGCGACTACTGCCAGCGACTTCTGCCACGACTTCTGCCACACCTTTCGCCGCACCTTTCGCCGCACCTTTCGCCGCACCTTTCGCCGCACCTTTCCCTCACCAGGTCCTGCCCCGCTTTTATAGCCAGTAAAGTGAGGAAGGATACCAAAAATGCGGTCATCCTGACCAAGGCAAAAAGGCTGTGATCCTGTATTCTGCGGCCGACGCCAGAAAACAGTTCCTGGCGCTCCAATTAAAAACTGCCACCCTATCTATCACCCATCCCATTATTTCCTCCCCTCCAAGGCTACCAATCGCCAACCTCCTGACCTTACCCATTCCACCTTCGTCCTTGTCGACAGACCCCCTCCTCAGCGGACTCGTGTCTAAGCTCGCTCTCTATTGCTTCCGAGACGCCGACCGGGTAACACCGTTGTGTGAGCCTGCTGACTAAGTCACTTTTGTACTTAAGAGAGATGTTCAACCTCTCGTACCTGTTAAACTTAAATTATTTTCCGACTGCACAACTTTCATTACGGTCGCCTGGCATTCGACCTATGGGTAAATTATTGTAATTGGTTTGGTTCTATTTTGTGATTTGTAAAATATATTGATAAGTTAAGTTTATGATTGATAATACTTGTGTTTCGTTCGTTTTCCTCATTTTTCTCACCCGAGCTTGGAAAGAGTTTGTGTTTTCAAGAGTGTTATCGGCGAGAAAATCTGCTCCTTCTCCCGATAGCGCTACACAGTACAACCCAATTTGTTGTGCGAAAAAATTTAATTAGTTTTAAGGTCCATGAAATTGATTGACCTCTCATTCTGAGTCGTTCAATCAACCCAACTTCTTCAATGACTGTGTTTATGCTTAACAGTGCAACCCAAGTGGTTGCATAAAACCATGTAATTAGTTTTTAAGGTTCATGAATATGGGGGATCCACTCACAAATTTTGTATAATCATTAATCTTATTAATACTAGGGTGAACTTGGAATACAGAATTATTGTTATACTTGAATTATCATTAATATTATTAATACTAGGGTTAACTTGGAATACACAATGATATTGTTATACTTAAATGATCATTGATATTATTACATATTACTAGCTGAAGGTATCCGTTGAAATACAACGGGTGTGAAAAACATTGAACTTATTTTTAAGAAAACCACAAAGCCTGAAGAATACTGTCAGCGTGATCATTTGAGGTGTTCGTATCCTATCTTGTATGTATAATAATTAGTTGTAGTAGACACACTGACCGTTTTCCAGGTGCACGGAAAGTTGAGTGAGAGCATTTTCAGCAGCAGCCATGTTTATTTGTCCTATGAATCCTTCATTACCCAGACTGCGCCTTCGGCATAAAGGGTAGCCATAATTATTGGTTTCGGTTGCTAAATAAAAAATCTATGGTGATTCTTAGTGCACTTGCCGATTTTCATGCACCGATATTGTTCATTGCGCAGAATTTCCGTTCTTCTTTCGGGTAAGAAGCATGTTGTGACTTCATTATTATTTCCACCATCTTAATACAGATTGAAGTTTTGAAACAGATGGGTCAATATTTGAACCAGATTTATAGCTTGTTACCCGTCCGTAGGTTGGGCTAGGAAAAAATTTGTGCGGTTCTTAGTGTAACCCCTGAAACGCCACGGGGAGATGATCATGAGATCGCTGGTGGGCATGTCTTAGAGCATCCAAGTCTAATCTTTATCGTTTTTCTTGCAAGGGCTCATTATCTCGCAAAGGACACATTCCTCTTGCTCTAGAAGATTTATTCGAAAGTTTACTCTTTTTTTTCTTTTAGGCATGTTGATGGATATATTTTTAAGTCCAAGGAGGGTAAACACAGCGGCGAGTGAGAGTCTTGAATAGGCAACGCGATGATTAAGTGAATGTAAGTTTACTACACTTTTACACTTTTAAACATATTTAAATAACTCATAACGTTTATGAAGTGGAAATTGGTCTAAAAAACAATTCGCAATCGAAAGGAGAGGCAGACGGTTCCACTACATGAAATACAGGCAGACGGTTCCACTACGTGTAATACATCTGAGTATTACACGATAATAAACAACATCGTGTTTGTTGTAGCAACAGAGGCATTATAACCAATACTTTTCGCTGCACCTAACTATTCCTGCACGTTTAATTCCTTTTTGTGTATCGTTTACTACGTAAATGTTCTCTCATATTCATGCAGTGCCCCTATGAGAGCTACTTTGAGAATAGACATTGAAGAGTATACTTGTTGTAAATATGTATTGAATATATCGATTACTCCCCGAAGCAATCTGTTATGGGGCCCTTGGGACTCTGGGCCCTTCTTTTATAGATTTTATTTCTACGTGCTATCATGGGCCTGCAGAAAAACTTAAATGCCAGAGGCGTGAATATCCTTTGAAAATCAAATCTATGGTTGTCAAGGAAATATGCTATTGTTGATTTCAGAGAAACATGTGGGAATTTTCAGCAAAAAAGATGATATTCAGACAATTATGAAGCATAAAAGAAAATCAATTGAAAGAATTAGAAACTTCATTTATTCAGCCATCCGATAAAAAAAATTCCAGCCCTCTATCTTGAGTGAAAGTAATTTTTAAAAGCAAAAAATAAAACCACTGCACCGAACCCAATGCTTAGCATGGACCGCAAGGGAACCCCAGGGGGGGCCTTTGGGGGTCCTGGCGGATTTTTAATATAGCCTATGTTACATCCCAATACATTTTCTAACTACATACAAAATTTCAGCTCAATCGGTTCAGTAGTGTTTGCATGATTGAGCAACAGACAGACAGACAGACACCATTCAATTTTTATATATTAGTATATGACTAGCTAAAGGTACCCGTTGAAATTCAACTGGTGTGAAACACATTGACCGTATTTTTTAAGAAAACCACAAAGCCTGAAGAACAATGTCAGCATGATCATTTGAGGAGTTCGTAACCTATCTTGTATGTTGTGATCCCGTCCATCTTTGGACCGGATACCGGATGCAGGATGCTGGGTCGACCATTGGAAGGAGGTAATCACCATAAGAGCATCTCCGCCTCACACACATGCATAAAAAAATTAACACTGACTGGGGATCATGAGTGGCTGCCTCCCGGAACACACACACTTAGCGGTCGGAGCACAATTCGGGACTAAGAGGTCAGACGATTGTAAGACGATCAGAGAACGAGAGAGCAAGCCGTGCACTGAGCCTTTTATTGTCTCTCGCCCCGGTGTGCCATGAGAGATTGCGGCAGAATCGTCGTCAGTCGACTGTCGACAAGCGCACCTATCTTTCATTTAGCGCGCCGGGACATTTAAATTGCCTTCCCGAAGGACGGAGGGCAATTCGGTTACACAATCTGAAATAATTACTTAGTTGATGTAATAAAAAAAGGTGATCAAGGGGACGAATAATGGTTTTTTGAGACTTACCCATAGCTTTGGAGTGCAGGGTGGGAATTGGAGGATGACGAAGCCCACGTTTTGGAGGATGAAGACATGGTGGGGGCACCCAGCAGGTGCTGCTGCTGCAGGGGTGGGGGTGCTTGCACCTCCCTCACGGCCACCGGAATCTCCCGGTTAGAATGTGCCACAGGAGGCTGGATGTAGTCTTTGTGGCCTGAGCAAATGCCAAGCATCAAGATCAATTGGAGATCAGATGCAACTTCCAAGATGAAAGAATTTCAAGTACAAAACTTATCAACCCAATAGTTAAAAGAGGACAAAATTGTTTGAATAATTGATAAAATGATTTTTCTTAACTTGATTAATTGATAATCATAATTGTTTAAAGCTGGTAAAAGGATTTTACCAGACCATAAGCAAAACAAAAAATTTTATAAATCAACAAGAATGGTTTGATGATATTTGCAAGACGACACACATTATGTTTCATAGCTACACCTCCACCTAGTTATATTTTGCATTTGCTATTTGAAAGACAGCAATTAAAAACATTAATTTTTAAGAGAACCTGATTCCTGCCTTCACCCGGATTTCGTAAGTTTCCTGATGGAGTAACCCTTCTGCAGAGAAAGTGTAACGGGCAATCTTCGGAAGAAGTAGGCAGTCAAAATCATTAGCCCAATACAATTCCACTCACCAGCCAGAATACTTGAAGACTGTGCGTGGAATTCTCGATGGGCCACAGGAACTAAGTGATCCTGTGTAATCTCTCTCTTGTGAGCAGCGACCACGATGGAGGGCGGCGGTGCAGGCGCTATGTCTCGATGGGTAACAGGCGGAGCAGAGATGTCTCGGGCATGTGCAGCAGGTGGGGGTGGAGCCATCTGATCCCTACATCATGATAACAAGATGGGTCATGTAGAAGAGGATATCATTCCTATTATTATAAGTCTTATGTGTTTTACTATGTAAGGTCCTGGGACTAATAAATACTATTATTAGCCACAGTCATCCATAATCATTCACCACCATACATATCAGTCTGGCTTTTCAGTGGCTTCATTAGATCATGATATGATGAAGAATTTACATGGAGGCAAAGGTCAAAGATTGAAGGGACCTGGTGGAAGTAACTAGATGGCACCTTATTGCAGAGATTTGATTCAGAGGCCCAAGTCTGTAACTTGAAAGCAATATTGCTCGGAGAAAAAACTTTATCCAGACAAAGAAGAAGAGTCCATGACATGGGGCTAGTAATTAACAAGAAGTTGTCACAGAAAAGAATCAGAAATCCAATGAAATTGTCTCTTTCATAGGATTTTGTATGCCCTAGAATGCATACTTCTTGGTTTCAGCTAATAAGTTTCGCGAGGACATTGGATCCTTGATTGTAAACATAATTATGTTTATCAATTTATTTTTTGGTCCAGATTGTGATGGTCGTGGCCCGTCCACACCCCAGCTACCCTTCGCCACAAACCTTGTCTCCCCCCAAACCTTACCTCCCTCCCCCTACCCAAGGTTTCAACGGCGGTAGCCCGACATTGCGTGAGTGAGCCAGTGAATGTACAGGCACTACCAATGAAAAGTTACCACTTCAGAGCCGAAAATTTTTCTAGGTCCCGAGTTGACGGTGATTTGACAACACTGCGTCACGGCTTCCCTCTAGCGGAGCCTCAGGAAGCTCTAACCGTAAACAAACCCCCTTCCCTCCTCTGCCCTCCTTTCCTTTCTTAGCGGAAGGGACCAAGGGATTACTGACGGTCGGTCTTTTTCTCATGCCCTAAAGATGGTCGTTTCTCCGAGTCGCACAACCCGACGTCTGAGGTCCCGAACATACCTCTACGCTCGCAACCACCATCACGCATTGACATAACATCAAAAATCGACGTTCACTTAGAAGAGGAAATCACAAATCATCATTGTTCATTATCACCCTCAAACCTTCTTACACCACCAAAAATTTTTATAACTCAGCTAACATGAATTTCTGGTATACCAGGCTGAAGAAACTTGGAACGCACAGGAGGCTGGGCCTGATTTTGATATTATATATGTATAAGTTTTCTTAAAAAGTTCGTGTCTTTAACTGGGGTTTTCCATCAAAAGTAATTGCTTCCAATGGTTGTCGCAGAAATATCAAATTACCCCTTGAACTTGTTCATATGGGCTCCAAAGTGAGGCATCTCCACCCACAATGCAAATACTTTAATCCATCTGTCCAAGAAGGATATAAAAAACACTACAAAGATGCTATAAATGAATTTAAGAGAAATTATTTTAATAAGCGCATTGCCACAGCAAGTAATGTCAGCAAAGCAGCATGGAATGCTATAAATGAAAAAACAATTAGTGATGTCAATCACAAAAATCCTCCCTTTATTACCTTCAATAATACTCCAGTATCTAATCCTGCTGATATTGCAGATTGTTTCAACAATCAGTTTCGTCAATTAAAAAAATGTAACTCCATCGATTTTTAATGGGTTACACTGTCCTTACTCTATATTTCTCATGCCATCAGAAACGAAGTTGAAAAAACATTTCGGACTTACAACAATAATTGGTCAGTTGGATGTGATGGAGTACCAATGCCAATCATAAAACTTGCAACTAACAATAAGATAATCTCCCAGCCCTTTTGTGATATTTTCAATATGTTAATGTCTAAGGGTCATTTTACTGCTGCGCTAAAAACTTCTCTGATTGTGCCTACTCATAAAAGAGGGTCATACAGTGAATCAGAAAACTATAGACCCATTTCTATCCTCCCTGTGTTTTCCAAAATCTTTGAAAAACTTTTTTATAACCGAATCGTTAGCCGTTATTGTCATTTTGACCTTCTACACCATTCTCAACATGGATTCATCATGGGAAAGTCTACCACAACTGCAGCCTTTCAGCTTATAAAGAAAATTATTTGGGGATTTTCCAATCAGAAAGACTTTATTGGAATTTTTTTTTTATTTGTTGAAAGCTTTTGACTCAGTTGATCATGATCTACTTTATTCTAAATTGCTTAGTCTTGGAATTAATGGTGTTGCCTTGTCTTGGGTTAAGTCATACCTAGCAAACCGTAAGCTAATGGTTCAAATTAACATTAAACATAAATCAGGCACCAACACATTTAAGTCCAATTTGGTTGAAACCTATTGCAGAGTCCCACAGGGTTCTATAGTGGGCCCACTTCTGTTCGTCATATTCATTAATGACCCACCCTCTTACCCAATTGTAAAGTGTTTTTGTTTGCCGATGACACATCTACACTAAGTGTAGGTGACAATTTTGCAGATGCTTGTGATTCTGCTCATCAAACTTTAATCAAAATGTTTAATTGGTGTAGGTTGAATAATTTGAAAATGAATGAGAACAAAACCAATTTTCTACAGTTTCACAATAAAATTAATCCACCAATATTGACTCCTCTTCTTAGAGTGGATACAAGTAAACCTATAAAGAAGTCTAGCTCCGTAAATTTCTTGGGAATATATTTGACTGAAAACTTTGATTGGTATCATCACATTAATGATAAAATTAAAGAAATGGCCACTGGGAGATTTATGATCAGAAAACTTGTCCCTACTACTTCTGTGGAAATTTTGAAACTAGTATACTATGCGAAAGTTCATGCTCACTTGACCTATGGAGTTGTCTCATGGGGTAACTCGAGTGTAGCAAGGAAGGCATTTTCTATGCAAAAGAGGTCTATAAAGCCCATGACGAGTGTACCCATCAGGACCCCTGGAAGGCCTATGTTTAGGCAACTGAATATCATGACTTTACCCAGCATATATATTTTTTACTCATGTTTATTTGTAAAAAAGAATCCAACTATGTTCATTCCTAACTCGATGGTTCATAGTCACTTGACTCGTGGAAGGGAGAATGTTCACCTGCGAGTAGAATCATGTGCTGTATGTAAGAATGGCCCTATTCACTCGGCATCACTTTTGTACAAAAAGTTACCTACAAACTTTAAATGTATGTCCTCTGTGTCTTTTTTTAAATTAAAACTCAAAGAAATACTGCTTAATAAATGTTATTATAGTACTGCTGAGTTTTTATCGGACAATATTGTAAATTTATTGTGAAAGGCTATAATGTATAAATGTTTCTGAATATGTTTTATGTCAACAACGGTCAACAGAACAATAAAGCTATGTATTATTACTTATTATTTGTTACAGTTGTAACAATTCCCTCTGAGTCCCCAGCAAGTATCAGGTTTCATTGGCATCATAATGGCCGGAAACTCAAGAGGGGTTGAGCAGTAATCGTTGCCACGTCCCACATCTATCAGATTAGTGGCTACGCTGCTGTTGGTCATGCGTACGCAGTAGACGGAGTGACCCAAGGATTGACAGCCTTCTGCAAGCGTGCAATTAGTGATTCCGCCTCTGCCATGCAGGACGGAATGCACTTGATGTTATTTAGCAGCTAGCCCTTGACTCCACCGAGCACACCTATGATGAGGACCACTAGTTTCACTATGTGTCCAGGGTAAGTCTGTTGAAGTTCGAAAATCATGTCTTCATATTTAGTCCGCTTTTCCACCTCCTTCACATCCATGTTAGTTTCAGCCGGAGCCGAAAACCCGATCATGAACATGGAGTGTGTGAGGTGGTCGAGGAGAACGATAACAGGCTTGGTGGCCTCCAACTGCCTGGTGGTGAAGGAGTAATTCCACCAGATGGTGCATTTATCGTTCTCAACAATGGACTAAATATCTCCAGGGGCATAGGGCAGCACAGGTGTTTCGTCGATGCCATAATGGTGTCGAAGGTGATAGAATATCACCCACAGGGCCACGTTGTGCCGAGCTAGATACGCTGACCTGGCATAATAACTACAGCCGGAGAGAAGGTGACACAAAGTCTTTGGCTGGGCTCGGCACGCCCTGCATCTCGTGTCCGCGACCTGCGCCTTGAATATAATGCTGCGGTACACGAGTGTGTTTATGACACCATCCTGGCATGCGAGGACAAAACCCTCAGTCTCTGACTTCAGACCGGCGGAGCGTAGGAAGGCAAATGTCAGCTCCTTCGATAACCCATGCTTTTCGATGTTTCGATAGAAACATCCATACATGGGCTTATCGTTATGCGCCTTGAGCAAGGCCTTCTGCTCTGCTTCTTTTTATTTCGAGCTTGAGGACATCTGCCTTCAATGACCAGATGGTCGTGTCATTGTCGCTTCCGTCGGATGATGGGTCGAAGTCAAGACCGGTTTCTCCCGCTGCCATTTTTGCCGCCTGGTAGAGAAACGCCCCTGCTCCCGCACTCTCGTGATCTCTCACGAGATTGAGCAGGGGGTCTCTGCTTTTAAACACTCAGCATACTGTACCCAGGACCACTCTGTTGTGGAGACACGCCAGACTCAATAGTCCTCTACCATCTACATTGCAAGGGAGATACATACTGGCGACGCAAGATTTCTGATGAAGACTTCTATAGATGGTCATCATCTTCCTCATTACCCTATCAAGGTTCTGCAACTCGTTGACGTTCCACTTCATGCATCCGAAGGTATACAGCAGTGTAGGAACCACGAACATGTTCGTGGCAAGAACCTTGTTCTTGTTTGACAGCTCAGAACTCCAGATATTCCTGTGAGTCTGCCTGTATTTAGCAGTGAGCCTTTCCTTTACTGCTGCAAACTCCTGCATTCAGTGCTGGGGGACGGCGAGATATTCATAGCTATCATCGTCCTCGAGGTGACGAATGACGCTCCCGTCAACAAGTTGAACGTCTTCCTTGATCTCTGAAAATCTTCCTCTCACCAAGTGGATGGATGCACACTTGTCCAATCCGAACTCCATCCCTATAGCCTCACTGTATTCCAGTACGGTGTCCAAGGCAGTGCTAAGGTCTTTCGCATTAGAAGCATAAAGCTTCAGGTCATCCATATAGAACAAATGGGTGACCATATGCTTCCTGTCACCTGGAACACCACACATTTATCCTCTACCTCGTCACACCCTAAGGCCGCAGCCATCGCAACCTTATTCACTAATATTAAATTTTCCCTCATGGTTATCTTAACCGGTCACTTTTTTTAGTACATTCCATGATGTTTTAGTTATGTTGCCAGGTTGGCAAATGTGTTCATTATAATAAAATCTCCTAGCTTCCATAAGAAATGACTTGCGACTTTTTTAAATGACTGAAATTGGATTTTGAAATGTGGATCATCCCACCTCTTGTTTCAAAGCACACAATTCCCTTACCTTGCTACTGGCTGCCCCCTAACCTCATTTGTCACCCAGCATTCACTTTTATTATGAATTGCAATTTATAGTAACTATTTTCTTAGGGAAGAAACCTTTGAAGGTTAACTTTCACATTCCCAATGAAATAATTGAACATTTCCTGGACATTGTTTTATTTATACATGTCATCCCTTGGTATTTCACTAAGTAGTTTATAAAAGCTATTTACACTGTCATTAAGGTAAAACCTACGATAAGACTTACATGGCACAACCTCAGTCATTAGGATAGATACCACTTGAGCAAAGTGGTCAGAGATGCCGATGTTGATTACAGTTGAATGATGACTATCAGGACATTAGTTACAATGAGGTCGATATTTTTAGATGAAGGTGAAGTTTCTCTAGCAGGAGAATTTATAAGTGAAGTCAACCCATACAACCCTAAAACCTCCCCTAATTTGGCAGATAGATTGTCTTGGGAACACATATCGATATTGAAATCTCCACATATTAATATGTACCTTTTTATTTGCAAGTGCACATAAGTGTGATAAGCACTTGTGGGTGGCTCCATAAAGGTAACTACCGTGGCTAGTACCGGTATCCTCATAATTGGCCTTTTCATTTTTGCCAACACTCAAATGTAACAATGCTCAAAACTTTTGAAGAAATGAAACATATGTAAACAGTGGACCCCCACTTTACAAAATTTATCTGTTCCATCATACCATTTGTACAGTGAATTTTGTTGTAAAGTAAACCAAGAGGTTTATGATTGGATGAAACAACAGGGTTTTTAAAATGTTAAGACCTATGCACTAGAATACTTATATGTAATTTATTTTAGATAGGAACAGCATAGGAAAGTGGATGATAACTATTATTGAAATTAACCAAAAACATACTGAAAGAATTGGAGGTTCAACTGGAAGAACGACTGAAGAATTGGGTTGAAGAATTTCCA
The DNA here is from genome assembly GCA_963573305.1 of Pyrrhosoma nymphula. Lineage (NCBI taxonomy): Eukaryota > Metazoa > Arthropoda > Insecta > Odonata > Coenagrionidae > Pyrrhosoma > Pyrrhosoma nymphula. The sequence continues at coordinate 652,138 of OY754334.1, forward strand.
TTGTGTGTATCATCATCTCAAGTTGCCCAAGCCCCAAACTTCTAGGCAAACTGTCGGCATCATCTCAAGGAGAGAGACTGTGCTAAGTTTTTGAATGAATTTGATTAATCAATTTAAGCACCTGGTTGGCATAATACTTTTCTTACATAATTATGTTGTTAATCTGCCTTCTCTAAATGTTTCCTCAGGCCAAAATAATATTCTTGAAGACCACCACAAAATTAACTGCCGGAATTATCCACATGGTTACTGAGTTGAAGTATTCTGATTTACAAATTAGAATTATTATTACTTCTCTATTATAAACAGACTTAAGTACTTAGCCTCTAGGCTTGTCATTTGCTGGTGGTTAAAGGTCAATTCTTACGTGAAGAATCTCTGTGTTGAAGTAAAATCAATGGCTAAAATCATTGAGTCATTTATATTAGGTTTGTTCTTACCAGGAAAAATGGCAAAAACAGCAATGGCCTATGGAAACAATGTAGAAGTGAAGTTTCACAACACATTCGACAAAGATTGGTACCAATTTACCAAATCACATTTATCCATTAGAATCCATGCTCTCTGCAGGAAGCCGCATTTGGGAAAGTTACATTGTAGCAACATAAAACATTTAAAAAGAAAAAATAAACACTGTACATGAATTCGCAAGGAGGGAAAGGTTACCCTAGATTCTTGAGAGGATCTAAAAAGTTTTTCCTTGCTGGGGCACCCAAGGTCCCTTCATCAAGTTACAAACTTGGGAGATTCAGCTCATTCAGGAGGCTTGTGAAACTCTTATCTTTCCATTTGTAGGAGCGTAAAAAGTTACATATTAGGGCCCCAAAATTTAGACAAGTAAACTACATTTAGATTAAGTACGCGGACAAAGTGAAATTAATAACACAGTTACTAATCCCAGGGAATTTATTTCTATTGACCAGAAAAATATATATGGTGGTTCCTCATTAATGGAGCCACTTCTGACTGGATTTAACACAAATTTTCATCACAGAATAAAATAACTATGCATCTTCATTTAGGTGATGATAGACATAATATGTATTTATAGTATCTAACTAACCAGGTATAACTGACAGTGACAAAGGAACATTAAAACAACAATGTTGTGGAGAGGTACAGGAGAGTTCACTCCATCCATGAGAATACATTTCAACCTCTATGAACTTGAAATCATTGAGCACCAAATGTAAACCACCCACTGCGTGAGCCACACTTAAGTTCAATTAAGTTAAGAAACTACTTCCAGCCACGTGACACAAAAACTACAAAAAGGACTTGGATGAGAATTATCAGCTAAAAATGCAGCCACGCCAAGAACATGAAGGTCTCTTGTTGAATAATTTTGAAAAGACATTTCTAAGTCAAGCAATATTTGAAAAAGTGCAAATTTACACATGCAGGCAAGGCAAAAACCACTTGGTTATATTATAAAGGTTAAAAACAGATACAACTAAGAACTTCACAAAAAGATGCAAAATTTTCCATTAAGTTTACTATGCCAAAATGTAAAAAAGGGGAGTAGAATACTGAGCAATGTATAGAATATCAATAGAGCCACCATATCCTCCAAACAAAAGATGACAATACCATTGACTTCCCATCACCACTACGTGAAATGCATACAATATTCCACAGTCAGGACAGTAAACCCCTCAACATGACCAGGGGGGTTTGGAAGGGTGGCATAAATGGCTTCTGTGGCTGTTGCTCAACCGTGATGAACCTCAATTATAAAAAGTAAAGAAAGACTGAGAATGTAAATGAAAGCTGAAGGGGCCCTTGGCATTAGCGAAGGCAAAGTTTCAAAAGGGTAAATTAATGTGCAACCTCCATTACATCCAAGGTCCTCATCTACCAAGTGAAAGCCCACAAGGGAAATACAGAGATGTGATTGTTACGATTTGTCTCAAAAATACTTCCTTACCTTCAAGAAAGTAACTGGGAGATAAATCAGTAGATGATTACTGCAGCAATATTTAAGATAAAATCAACAAATATTGTATTTGACTCAACTGTGTGAAATTTCATGATGTGACAACAAGGAAAAACTTAGAAACTCCCACATATATATTATAAGATACCCAAGTAGAGATTATCAGCATACAAAATATTATCCACAATATTCAATAGATGTGACATGACCCATTTAATGAAACCCACAAATTGATTAGAAAATTGGACCTTGCCTCAGCCTTAAAAACGTCACCACTTTGGCACCAGACTGCCAATTATGACACAAGAGAAAGAAAAATGAGAGATATTGCATCTTTATGTCAAGAGTTATCAGAGGAGAGAGAAGGAGAGAGGAGGTAGAAGAGGTTTACATGAAAATGACCACTCCAAGAGGGCAAAACAGACCCGTAGATCACGTGGTGGTCCTGACTGTTGACGCGATGGCTCGTCGAGGGATGCATGGTGAGGTGGTGGTGGTGGGGGTGGTGTGAGGGAGGAGGGTAGGCGTTGGTCGAAGGGGGTGCCGATGGGGGCGAGAGAGGCGAGGGCATCGAGGGTGGGGGGGGCATGGCTGCTTCGTGACAGTGCCCCGATGATGAGAGCACTGTGGAATGGTGATGGTGCTGGTGCCTGGGTACCCGTCGGTGCTCGGTCCGGCTCGGAGCCTCCCCCGACTCACGAGAGCACTCCGACTGGGCCTTGGCGAGCAGGCGCTTCTTCTGCGAGAGGGTGGAGGTTGAGATGGGCATCGAGGGTGTGGGGGGGGCGGCTGTAGTCTGCACGTAGCTGGCACTGCAGTAGAGGCACGGGCTGGGAGGGTTGGGTCCGAAGTTCTCGTAAGGGCTGTGTCTGCAGGGTGGGTCAGGTTACGCCACACAACACACACACACACACAAAAAGGAAGTTTTTATTGAATGCAGTATTTAAAATAGTAATTAGATCACTCCACATTTATACACAAATACACTGCAGAGGCACCACTTCCAGCCATGACTGGGTATTTATCATTGATAACAGATAGCAAACTTCAACAAGATTATTGGACATTTTGGTTATCAGAAACTGTACACCACATTTAGCATAATAATGCTTAAAAACATAGGAAAATGTCATCTAAAGCCTCTCTATACTCTGTCTAACGAAATAATTTGTAGGTAACTATTAACAAATACATCAACATCAATTTACACTACCTAATTTTCAATTTCAATTTTTTTCATTAGTAAAGTTTCATTGTAGAAAATAACAACTGAGAAATCTGATTAACTTCACATTTGAAAGCTGAAAAAATGCTACACCTCAAAATATTGGGTCAATGGCATTCCTAAAATTTTCATTGAGGGTCTACGTTATCCTACTAACATTATTAATGAGAGTTTGTATATTTGTATGTTTGTTACTCATTCACGCAAAAACTACTGGACTGATTGAGCTGAAATTTGGCATGTAGATAGAAAATATATCTATGGGTAATATAGGCTATATTAACCCATTCAATGCTGACTCAAAAACTGCCTTCACCTCAAAGAGGCCATCAAACAACCATGCCAAACTATCAAGAAGTTATTTCGAAAGAATAGGAAATGCTAGATGTAAGTATTACTGATACGTGAGTGATAGAAATGAGATGAATCAAAAAAGTCATGGGTGCACCACCTCTTACCCAGAGTTTTAAGAGCAATACCAACATGGCTAGCAGTTTGAGCACATGCTCAGCAAGAAGCTGCTATAAGGAAAGCTTCCTCACCCAATATTGCATTCAAATTCACTTGCACGTGATACCAGCAAGCAATCATAATTGTATCACTCACCTAGGCTGCGGCTCGTGCTTGATCTCACGAACCACTTGTGAGCTGGCATAGGCTTGATGCAGAAGTGAATGTGAGGATGTCGAAGAATGAGTCTGCGCAACGCCAGAGCTTGTCTGGCCCTGGGTGGATTGCACCGAATGCAGTTGCTGATGGAGGTCTTGTTTGACTGTTGGGCTTTTGTGCTCCTCGTCGCTATCCGCCACAGTGACACAAGATATCACATTTTTCCTTTGCTTCAAACTGCCCCTGGATGCTGGCTGAGTGCTGTGTGGGCCAAGATAATACAACAATGAGCATCAAAATTCGATGTACAAACAAAAAGGAATCCCTGATTCTGAGTGAAATTTTAAAGATGCATTCAAAGACTTTAAAATGACACAAGATTTTTAAACATGATTCAAATATCACTGATATAGGATCATTGTTTCACATTAACTACAAGGGTGACAAACAAAAATATGTGACATATTGCCATAAAAAGCTCACTTTCATGGTAGTCATAATTTTGTTGAGGGCTGATAATGTGCAACCACAATGATTGCCATGGACATACACAGGAGCAACCAATCACCATGTTTGTTAGAAAAATTGTAAGCCTGATAGTAGGACAAGGGGGTTTGAGGGCACAGCTACAAATGAAAACCACTGTACATCTTTCAAGTATAAGTCGAAGTCTTCTTTTCTACTGTAAATATCAACTGATGAACTACTTGATGAATGTAAGTCAAGATGAAAAAATTGTTCCATCTCCTTGTTTCAAGATTTCAAAAAGTAAACCATTAAAGGCTAAAAAAGAATATTGAAAGAAAAAGGCAAAATATTGTAAAAAAAGAAGACAATCTTTCAACAAATATATCAATAATTGGTTCCATGGTTTCAAGCTCAACTAGTATGTGGAAGTTGAATTTTCAGGCACCTGATGATGACGCCACTGTGTCGAAACATGTTGTACCAGGAAAATAAATCTGTGGAAGGAAACTAAGTTACCTTTTCATTCATGATATCAATAATTATTCTTTTGCGGCAACAACATTGACCATTTAAATTTCTACATCATCCTTTGATTTGATTGTCACCATTGTTGCATGGTGAGGCAGTTACGTTGTTGCCGTATTCTAGATAACTGTATCAATATCTTTGGCTATTGCATCCACAGTGTTGCAAGTGCGACAGTTGGTAGTGCTGGAGGAAAAGCAGGTAAACATCAGTGATACGAGATGTAATGCATGCTTACAGCATAAGATGTCACCATGAAATGAAGAATTAACACCAAAGGGTGTGATAAATCAGATATCCTAACATCTGGCAAAGAGTGTGGAGTTAAATGAGGAAGAGAAGATACTAGTGATTCTTAGGAATTTTTTGCAGTACAGACTCCGATACACTGCCAGCATCGATCGACCATTGGCAAGGTTCCCTTGGAGCAGTTGGATATAGGAATGTGAATTTTTCCTGGAAGAGAAGAATATTTCTAAACGTTCGGATCACAGAAAGAAAGATGAAGATAGTGGCCGAGTCTTAAATGACTCACGTGGCTGTCTGAGTGTGTGGTCTGTGAGGAAGCATAGAAGCCGAGGAACTCCATATTTCATGACAAGAATATAAACAAAGGTTGCAGGTTCTACTTTGTATAAGGTCATAGTAAAATGAAAGAAAACATTCGGTATTTCCACTAGATTTAGTAGGTTGACCGCAGTTTCAATACGTGAGCATCATTACCAAGGTTACATTAACTCGGAGTCACACGGCTCTTAGATACTCATTTGGTTTTTGGGAAGAGGGGGTGGGGGAGAGGGAGGAAGAGCTAGTTGAGGAAGTGATTTTAGGAAGAGATAATGGGCAGTGATATTTTCAATGAGACTGGTGAACCCCCCCCCCTAACAAAACCACTGCAGTATTTTTCTATACACCAATGTTTTCATCATGACTCAAATAGCCCTGACACACCAATTGCTGGGCCTAACTTTTCCTCCACTGAGGCACGATTACCGCCACTTTTGGTCCCAACTATAGCTCGACTTTGCACGTGGATTCACTTCCCGAAGTGAACTGCATTCGCTGAAGCATTTGTGGGTGAAGAGCGGTGAGGGGATCGAAGAGCAAGAGGGGATTTTAAGCATGGGCCGCTCGCTGGTCTTCGATGTAGCGACAGGCGAAGATTGCTCATGTCCAATGAGAATGGATTCATTTGGAGGAAAGAGTTCCTATAGAACAACACACAAAAATTGATCAGGATAGAAAAACAACAAAAAAAAGGAACACTCACAGTCACAAGAAATTCTCAAACACTTTCAGATTACATTTTCTTTCTCATTACGATTAATCTCCATATTCCATATTTCCTATTTACTGAAATCTAATGCATCAATTAAAGATTTCAATCCCTTTGAAGATCAACTAACCAATGCCTGGTAATCCATGAATCTAACTGACTTTATCAGCTGGCCTCCTACTTCGATTCCCAACTCTACCTAGCTCTTCCCAAGCCTCTCATACCATTCCCTCAGCATAGACATTAAAGAGTGAAGGTGACAACTGTCACCCTTGCCTTACCCGGTGACCTATAACTGCCCACACTGATTCACCATCAGCCACCCTTACCCGTGCCCACTGGGCCACATATAAGTTTCGGGTAAGCTTCCTATCTCGCCAATCTATTCTAATTTTTTTAAGTATCTAAATTACTTTCTCCCAATTTAATCTGTCATAAGTCTTTTCCAAATCCACAAATCAAGCAAAAACATCCTGGTTACACTCTATGCTTCTATCTATAAGTGTCCTCATCGCAAATATCGCATTCAAAGTAGCCCTCCCCTTCCTGAACCCAAACTTGTCATCGCCCAAGTGGTAATTTGCTATACTCTCCAGCTTTTTAACAATTTTTATAACAAGGAGACATCGGAGACCTATGCTGAGGATGCTAATGACACGGTTTTATTCTGAAACTAGGGAGGTAGTGTAGAAAAAGTTACACTGATTTCTCTCCCATAGGCCTGGGTTTGCGAGAAAATTGCAACTATAGAATTTCATTCCGTGTAAATGCTTTGCATTACTCCGTCTATCCCAAGGAATGCCATGGCTGTGAGGGCTAAGGCGGTGGGGCAGTGATGAATTGGTTGGTAGCTTGGGTTTGAGGTGAGCTCATGCAGAGTGTTTTTTTTTGCGATTCAATATGTTTTGGAAGCTACATAAGATGCACAATGCACCATACATCTGCAACGGTGACAACAGCAGTTTTAGTTTTCGACCTATTCCGTACTCCCTGAATTTACAACTAACCCCCTTCAGGGAGAGTAGAGAAGCAAATTGCGTAATTCCATGCGTTGCCCAAAAAGAGACTCCACAGGCAGAAAGTGAGTCATTGGCCGAATATTTTCAGATTTTGAAATTCCGATGATACTTTTAGGGCAAGACAGAGCTCAGGTCGGTCGTGAGTCTTTCTGAAGGCCGTTAATAGTAGACAAATATGCAATTTCTTATTGCAAAGAGATGTATGTATCACTTTGAATTTTGTAGAAATTATGCTCCAATGCTGATATTTGTAAGTCAATTTTTCCTTTAATTGTGCAGATTATACTGACAGGAAAGAGATGATAGCAGCTGCCAAGGGCATGAAGAAGAAGTCTGTCAAGAGGATCTTAATCTGGAGTGAGATATTTTATAGAAGCAAAACATGGATCATGGGGGAGAAGAAGATAATCGATTCCAGTACAAAAAAAGGGAGGGTAAATGGGCCATTACCAGGGCTGCCAGAGAGTGGATTCCAAAATTAAGTGAGAAAAGTGAGAGTCTTCTCCAAGAAAAGTGAGATTTTAATGACAAAAGTGAGTAAATAGTGACGATATTGAGGAACATAACTAAGAAGAATATGATCAGCAATATTTTGAGTTTGGAGCCATTGATGAATGTACAGTCATCGCGAAAGCTTATGGCGTGGCGCAGTAGACGATTTTGGGACTGGAAGGGTCTATTTTCTAAAAACCGGTTACCGCGGGTGGAAGGGTGGCACCAGCGGGCTAATGTTTACGATTTTCGTAGCCAACTTTGAAATTTGTCATATGCCTTCAATAAATTTGAATGCCCCCAGCTATTCGCCGCAGTGGGTTATGGAGTGGGCGTCGTTCCTTTGTACCTGAGCGCGCGCCAGGGGGTCACGGCCTGGGGATCTCAGGCCGATGGCTTGGAGGTGGACTTGTAGTTGCAACAAGTATTAACTATTTTCTACAATATTAAACAAAAACAAATATCACATTCGTATTTCTTGCAATTTTCTTTCTTTAGTAAATTACGAAAATTATCCAATTTATTTTTGCATGAAATATATGTATGTTCTCTCTGTCTCTCTAGATTATATATTCTTATATTTCCACTCTTTTGTGTTCTCAATGTCCCATTTGTTCATCAAATATACATGTACATAGTGCCAATTTTTGACATTATCTCTTTAAGTACTTTTTATTTTCTTATTTCAGTGACTGAAACTTTAGCTAGTGGTATTCAAAGTCCGATTCCATTCATTGCAATAGCTAAGTAAAAGAAGAATTTAGAATGCACTGTTATTTCATAATTTTATGTTTTATGTCTTAAATCTTGATGAAATTATTTCATGCGGCTGAAAATTTTAGCAATGTTGCTAATAAACAACGGATTTGCTCTAAGTTTGGTGTCTACTCAATCAGCGTTTCAGTGGAATCACGACTATATTTGTTATTTTTTGTTAATGTTGACAAAATGTTAATGCGTTTACAGTAATTGGGTATTTTCCAAAATTTTAAATTTAAGTTTACGGATCTTTATATGTTACTTAAACTCGAACAAGCTTGCGGAGTGAAAGTAGTTTTGAAATTGATTCAATATTAATTGAGATATTTAAGATTAAAATAGTCTAAATTTCAAATTTTTTTACGCCGCTGCGAAACGAAATCTGATTGGCTTGACGTCATTTTCGCTGAGCGATGGACGGATGTGAGGGAGAAAGTGAGTAACTAGAAGATCTACCGTATATTTAAAGATTTTTCATTGAAAACAAAGACTATGGCGTGCAATGGTTTTATTAAAACCACATAAGATAATTTACCCAAAGTGGATATGTTTATGGTAGGCGTTTTAATCACTACGTTTACCAATCGATCTCAGATCGGTCTGAGTTCAGAAACTTTCTGTCTGTCAACACGGTCTGAAAATATCGATATTGAACTATCGATTTCAGTAGTTTGAATTATTTTGAGATTTCTTGCATATTTCAGCCGCACACTTCTCTCCTTTCCCTTCTTGCAACAAGTCACGCCGTAAATGATATCGATTATATTTTGTTTACCATCGGCAACCAAAAGAAGAACGAAGAGCGCCACGCTCCGGCCTCTTCGGATCGATCTGAGATCTCAGACCGGTTAGGGAAAGCGGGCTGACTCGGCTCGCTTCTCAGATCGATCTGGCCAGCGCGCTCCGTTTACCATACCGAGCTGAGCCAGTCAGATCGATCTGAGATCGATTGGTAAACGTAGTGATGAAGAAGGACGAGCGATTTAATGCTGCGGAAATTCGTTGACTTTAAGTCCAAAAAATGTAAGCCTAAAGTTTGCTTTTAAAATCGTCATTACTGTTTTATATCATTTTTGATACATATAATTATGTATTTGGTGTATGAACTTTATTAACTGTTTTTCCAATACACTCATAATCATTATGATACTTCTTTCTTTATCTAAGTCCATATCAGTCCATGCAACAGTAAACAAACAGTATCTTAGTAACATATCAACATAACACAGTACTCGCCAAATGTTTGTGCTGCCAATACTCGACACACTTAAAACGTTAATTTTTTAAAATTCAATGGTTTCAGGCGTAACTTGATGGAACTCCTTCATGACTGTCAGGAAAGAATAAAACTTTGCTAGTTCCACATTAATTTATTCACTCGCGACCGGTTTCGATACAGTGTATCATCATCTGGCACCGTTTACAAAGTCCTCTCAAGTTATATAGGGCTATGGACAAGGAAAAAGGTGGGGTGGTGAGGGAGGAGGGGAAGGGGGGGAGGGGTGGGGAAGGCAGAATGCTGGGTTGCTGGTGCGTGAATCATGGGGGGGGGGAGGGGAGGAAGGCCTGGGTGTCGGAGCATCCGAGTTCCCGGACCGCGGCAGGGGGTAAATGGGTGTAGGGCTAATCGGTAAGGTGATGGTGAGGCGGGGAAAACAAATTAAGGAGAGGGGAATTCCAAGAGTACAAATGGTCGTTGACTAAGTTGATGTCGGGGTTGGTAGGGCCTTGAAGAATTTCTAGTTGTTCTAAGGCGTCCAATTTGGGTCCGTTCCTCTCTCTGTGCAGAATTTTCGGCTTAAATTCACTGGTATGGCCACACTCAAGGAGATGTTTAGCAAAGTGGGAGGTGTCCTTGTTGTTTAAGTAACATGAGCGGTGCTCCTTCGCTCGGATGCAAAAATTCCTCCCTGTTTTACCAATGTAATAGGAATTGCAGTCACTACACTCCAGTCTGTACACACCACTATGCTCCATGTCACTTATTTTGTCTTTGGTGTTGCATAGCACTTTGCCCAAAGTTACTCTGCTGTAGAATGATGATTTTAACATATCTTTGGGAATGATTTTGTTGACTTTCGACGAAATGTCCCCGAGGTATGGTATCCTGCACCATTTGGTGACCTCTTCCCTACCTTTGGCACAATAAATTTGTTTTATGGCAAGCCGGCTCACTTTTTTCTTCCACATCTGGTCTATTAAACTCCCCGGGTACCCGTTGCTGGTCGCTATATGTTTGATTGTATCCAGTTCCTTCTTCTTGTTGGCTTCTGATGATTCCCATGTCCGAAGCCAACAAGAAGAAGGAACTGGATACAATCAAACATATAGCGACCAGCAACGGGTACCCGGGGAGTTTAATAGACCAGATGTGGAAGAAAAAAGTGAGCCGGCTTGCCATAAAACAAATTTATTGTGCCAAAGGTAGGGAAGAGGTCACCAAATGGTGCAGGATACCATACCTCGGGGACATTTCGTCGAAAGTCAACAAAATCATTCCCAAAGATATGTTAAAATCATCATTCTACAGCAGAGTAACTTTGGGCAAAGTGCTATGCAACACCAAAGACAAAATAAGTGACATGGAGCATAGTGGTGTGTACAGACTGGAGTGTAGTGACTGCAATTCCTATTACATTGGTAAAACAGGGAGGAATTTTTGCATCCGAGCGAAGGAGCACCGCTCATGTTACTTAAACAACAAGGACACCTCCCACTTTGCTAAACATCTCCTTGAGTGTGGCCATACCAGTGAATTTAAGCCGAAAATTCTGCACAGAGAGAGGAACGGACCCAAATTGGACGCCTTAGAACAACTAGAAATTCTTCAAGGCCCTACCAACCCCGACATCAACTTAGTCAACGACCATTTGTACTCTTGGAATTCCCCTCTCCTTAATTTGTTTTCCCCGCCTCACCATCACCTTACCGATTAGCCCTACACCCATTTACCCCCTGCCGCGGTCCGGGAACTCGGATGCTCCGACACCCAGGCCTTCCTCCCCTCCCCCCCCCCATGATTCACGCACCAGCAACCCAGCATTCTGCCTTCCCCACCCCTCCCCCCCTTCCCCTCCTCCCTCACCACCCCACCTTTTTCCTTGTCCATAGCCCTATATAACTTGAGAGGACTTTGTAAACGGTGCCAGATGATGATACACTGTATCGAAACCGGTCGCGAGTGAATAAATTAATGTGGAACTAGCAAAGTTTTATTCTTTCCTGACAGTCGTTAATTTTTTATTTGCTAATTAGTGATTGTTTGTAGAGGAGGTTTCTATGAATGTATTCTCTACTTTAGAAATGCCTAAAAATAGATTCTCATCTCCTAAATGTCTATTCAAAGTTTAATTTAAGTGTTGTTATATTATAAAGCTTCTCGTGAGAGTTATGGTGATAATGCTATAGGATACATCCAAGTAAAGAGAGATGGACCACTGTGCACAGTCATTGCAAGAATATGTCCAGAACACAAAGTGCGGAGTAAAGCATACATTTTTACGGGTGGACATTGAGGAATCCAAGGAAGAAATCTCAATCATTCAATGTCGTGATTGCGTGAATAAATTTCTTGTTCGGTGTTTCAACCGATGTATTCGTACATTGTGGCACAAAACACCATCTATAACCCTTACTTAGATGCCATTTAAAGGCATATCTAGAAACGCGAACACGTCAGAAACTAATTTCGCCGCATTTTTTACCACTGTAAGCATAAGGAAACGCCTGGGTCTAAATGTAAACAGCGAAAATGACGTCACAGGCCATTCGGTTGTTTTCGGAGTGTGCTCGGGAGCTTTCGTAACCTTCTACTTTCTTTAGCTTTTAAAACCGAAATTCATACAATTTGATAAGAAATTTTTTAGCCAATGCAATAAGTTCAAGTAACTGAATCAGAATATCGATAGTTTGAAATACGTGGAAAATACCCAATTGAAATGCCCAGCTTTGAGTCATCGCGTAAGACCAATTATTCCGCAGCCCTGGCTGCAGAACAGAGGTATGGCGGGGAAGGGTCGGTGCTACCTGCTCCATGCTCCGCGACGACGAGTCGAATTGTCCAATACGGCTCGGAATTACATTTTTACGCTGATAAGCTATGTTGGTCATTCCGTCTGCCACGCGCTCACTTTCCCCTCTGTTCCTTTCCTTTACCCCTCCCACACATTTCACCCCCTCTGTTCTGCGCATCTAAAGGCCATAAACTCTCGCGAGGACTGTATTCTACGTACAAAATTCATACTGCAAGTGTTGTCGAGTGATTTTGCAATTTTTATGTCAACATGAAGATGTTTGGATGTGCGGAATGCAGAAACAACAGCCTACTAAAGATTGAAATATTTTAAAGAGCACATAAAGGACAGGCTTTAAATTACTCATAAACAAAGACAGGAAAAAAGTATTTTCTTGAGTTATCAACACGTAGAACATAAACTGGCAATATAAAATACATGAATGTAATAAATCAGGATTTAAATAAAGTAATAAAGCATAGACAAAGAGAAGACAAATTATATCATCAAAGAACTTAACTAACGGCCAACATCTCTAAGTATTGAGATCAAATTCAGCGATGCAAAAACAAAGACTGACTAAATTGGCAAGGAAGAAAAGATATTCTTGAGTCAACAATATATAAGATGTTAACTGGTAACATAAAAGGTACATATGTTGCGAATCATGATGGAAGTAAAGCATACAAAAAGAAAACACTAATTAAGTCATTAAAGAATTCAACTGATGGGTAGTGTCCGAAAAAGGTTGACATCAATCATAGCACATAAAGGAGTTTTCTTTACTAATAAACAAATACTGACTCAATTGACGAAAAAATAAAAGATTTTCTCAATTCATCAATAAATAAAACAAACTGAAAACATGTAATATATATACAGTAGAAGTCCGTTATTATGAGTCTTGACAAAATTCAAAAAAGTACGCTAGGCACATTCGTTATATTCGTCACCTAATTTAATGTCTTAATCGTCATTAGTTCTTGTACAATGGCTACCTTAGAAAGTTGACAAAGACCCAACCAGACCAGACCCGACCCGACCCGACCCTTTAAACAACTTTAAACAATACTATTTTCTGTTTACGTAAACAAACTAAAACAACACCAGGTGTTATGACAGCTGCAAGGCAAAGAAAGGATGGAAGGGGCAAACAAAATTATAATAATGAAATGGGAATAGCCTATCAGATACGAGAGAAGGGGAGAAAACCTGGAATGTTCTAGAACATACAGGAGGGGAGGAGAGATAGTATAAAATGGCTTGTAAAACAAGGGACGAGGCTTCTTCTTAACAAGAGAGTCAGAAGGGACAGTTATCGAGTGAAAGTCATACGGGAGTTTTTGCAGTGATAATTTGCCGGGAGTAAGCAGCTTTGGACAGCAATTACCAACGCCAGTGTCCTGTGTTAAGGAAGGATCCAGGAACCCGATAAACAGATACTGGGGCATAGAGTATCGGCGAAATTCACTTTGTACAATATCCGGTGAAGTAGAACAAACATTATAAATGAATACGAATATATTTGAGAAGGGAACATATATTAATTAATTGAGTAACTTAAGTGAATTTGTTTCCTAAGTGAAGAATAAAAGGGTTATTATAAATATATGTACTGTTCAAGTGTATCATTTTTGTGCATGAATTAATCCATTAACCTTTGCCGCCAAGGACTACCGAAAGAAAGGATCTCTCTCAAGGTAAGAAGTGATAAAGTGAAGGGTACCTTTTGTGTATCGGGCTGATACAAGTATATAACGTCGCGTGTTTAGGACCGCGTGAAAGAATAATTATTAGAACCCCTGTGATAAGGAAATTGATAGGGGGGGACTAGTACAACTTACTATAATTAAATACATAGCCCAGAAGAATGGTTATAGTATTGGAACAATTGAGACATTACTCCGAAAAAAGCTGAAAAAACAGGCCGAAAAATTAAACACGTCCCTCTTACCAGGCCCCAGTGCAACGGAGAAAAAGTGGTGCAAAATTCCCTTCCACAACCAAACATCTTACAGAATAGCCAACAAGTTCCCGAAAGACAAGTTCAAAGTGTCATTCTACACCCCCACAAACCTACACAAAGTCCTCTGTGCTAATAAAGACCCCATAGAAGAGTCCAAAAAGTGTGGTGTTTATGATGTCAAGTGCGATTGTGGAGCCACCTACATTGGGCAGACAGGGAGGAATTTTTCCACCCGCATCAGTGAACATAAAAAGTGCTATGTTTCCGGAAACGAAACTTAGATTTTCGCGAAGCATCTTATGATGCGAAACACTAGTGATTTTAATTTCAACGTGCTCCACACTTTGGATAAAGGAAAGAAATTGGACGCCATGGAGCAGGTTGAAATTATCCAAAGAAGGAACTGGAAGCAGAATCTTCTTAACGATGTTCAATTCCTTTCGTACCCCTCCTCTCTCCTCTCCATCACCTTCCCACGAAGTGCACACTCGTTAGGACTGCCGCAACCATAGTCACTGAAAACCCCCCCTCCTCCACGACCGATTGCCTTGTGTTTCTCATTCCTAAAATCACATAATTGCTCTCTGCATGAACTTCCCTTCCTCTTGTCCACCCCCTCATCAACCATTGTGTAAGACCCATCCTATTAGCCTACTACAGCGTTTGCTACGTGACAGACTTTACCGCTCGACCCTTTCCTGTCTCAACGAGTACCTGGGGTCGTCATCTTCGGACCGAACACTCTCCCTTTCCCTTCCCCCTCCCCCCTATCACCTCCAAGCCCATGCCCTCTGGATACCTTTGGCAAATACAACTGGAACCCCAAGGAGCTAATCTTCCTTAACCCGAAGTCTCCGTCACTCCGATGGATGCCAACGCCCGGTCCTCCCACCCCCTCCACTCTGGACTTCACGTGGACTTCTGAGGATTCATAATGACCGGGGCCTCACCCAGACCGCCAGCTTGCGAGGTTCCACCCTTCCATTTTTAGGAGCACAGCGGACATCAACAGGACTCTTGGGTGGATGTCCTGTGCCGCTTAACGACCTGTGACTTCCCCAGATCACTAACATGCGGGTTTTACCCATTAACAACCTCCCCCCCCACCTCTCACCCTCCTCTCAACTCCAAATCCTTATTCTTCCCAACCCCACCCCCTCTCATCCCTTTCCTCCCCTCATGCAATTTGGTATATATACGGATGTAAAAGATATGATTTCACCTGATGATGGTGTTGTACACTGAAACCGGTCGTTTTTTTAATATATTCTTGTGGAAAATTGCCAGTCATTTTCATTTATGATGTTATTCCATAAAATTAAGCCTGAAACTACAACTTTTATTCGTTATTCTTCCCCAATATTTGGACGCCCGGGAAAGTAGTGTGGAATTTGGGAAATCGACACGATGTCCATGGTCAAGGCTATGGTCTGCTAATGCAGACTTTTCGGGTTGAAAAAGCCTAATACTTCTATCATGCTCTTTAATTCTTTTCTCGATGGTCCTTCCTGTCTCACCAATATACGCCCTACCACACTCGCATGGTATGCGGTACACCCCTGTTATTTTTAGGCCGAGGTTGCCCTTACAGGTGACCAGGAAATATTTGAGTTTAGCAGGCGGTATATGTATCGTTTCCACTCTGTGTCGTTTAAATATCCTCTATATCTTGTTAGATATAGATGATATATAAGGAAGGCAAGCCTTAGCGATGGGTTTTTCTTTCTCTTCTAACATCTCCGCTCCATTGGCGGTAAACGTTCTTTTTAAAGCCAAATTTATTTCCCGTAGGCCATAGCCATTCGCGTGGAAGGTGTGTTTTAAGTGTATTAACTCCGTCTGAAGGCTGTTGGAGTCCGCAATGGTTTTCGCTCGATGGAAAAGCGTAGTTCGAACCAAATTCCACACTACTTTCCCGGGCGTCCAAATATTGGGAAAGAATAACGAAAGAAGCGATATTGATACAGATGGAGCAAAATAATATCAATAGAGACAACGGTTTCAACTTAAATAGGACTTGGCGCCCAGTGATTGACGAAATTCAAAGAAATCGTAACGGCTCCCGCAACAATGGGGCATCTGTGGCTATATATAACTGCAAGCATCCTCGCTCGACTCATTATCCTGATGACGACGGCTGAGTTAGCCATCGAAACGTTGATACATTTAAATAGACTCACCCGGTGTGAAATCCGTGAAACCTTCACTTATAATGTATTGTACTAGAATGTTAATGTGTTTTAACTATGTATGAACGTTGTTTGATTGTTTTACTTTCATGTAGCACAGGGTTATGAATAAAATTTAGCGAAGTAAGAAAGTTACTAACAAAAATAAACTAAGTGCGTACTCTTACCCACCTATACCTTACATTCACTCAAGGTAGAGAGTTGAAATCTATTTATCAGATACCAGAAAGAATGGAGTTTATCGTTTTTTCAATAGATTCTCCTCTTCTTATATGAATGATTTACGAAGTAAGTGCGTGATCCCAAGCAACGCTTACGAGTAATTCAGCTAGCCTACTCCGTATTCCCCATACTCTTTGTTAAAGACTAAAGTTCATCGCATACCACATGAATGTCGGAATGATCATCTTCAAAAGCAGTGTACAATTTTACCGTCGTAAAGATGAAAGTATAAAGGAAAAGGTGTTGAGTGATTTAAAAAGGGAAAGAAATGGGGGTGAACCCGCCCCCAGGGATCACCACAATCAGCGATCAGGACAAACAAAACGTGATTATAATATGCTTTAGTCAAAATCCACCCTTTAATATTGGTTGCCCGTTGAGTTGATTCTTGGAGCGGGTTGACCAAACCGTGTGTATCAAATCTTTCAACTAAACACTTTTTTCCTTTTACTTTCGACCTTTAACGATGGGAAAGATAATAATAATGTTTATTAACGGTTATATGCCCAATATAAAATAACATACATTTACAATAAAAATTGCACAATAATTATGAATACCATAAAAAAATTTGATTGATTTTTTTACAATGAAACAATTTAAAATAACATTAAAATTAAAATTGCACACAAATTAAGTAATTCCGTAAAACAATTGAATCAATTGATACAGTTTGTCAACAGTTCCGCGCACTTCTTCTTAAAAAT
This sequence comes from Pyrrhosoma nymphula, assembly GCA_963573305.1. Lineage (NCBI taxonomy): Eukaryota > Metazoa > Arthropoda > Insecta > Odonata > Coenagrionidae > Pyrrhosoma > Pyrrhosoma nymphula. The sequence continues at coordinate 669,544 of OY754334.1, forward strand.
GGTTAGGCTATTTTCCTGTATGTCAACATTGGTAATTAACGAATTATACAGGCGAAGGATTCTAGCTATTGGGGAATTGAACGTAAAATTTATTTTGCTTTATTTTATGTAGAATAGTTTAGCACGTCTGGTGGAGCGAAACATAGTGTTGAAAGATATCAATTCAAGCAAAGGTGGACAATTAATTAAGTTATTGCATTAATTGTGCAAAACTATGAACTCGGCAAGATGACGTCTAACATAAAGTGGACGTAAATTTAATATTTGCATTGTTTCAGTGTATGGTACATACATCATATGTAGGAAAACCAGCAGAATAATTCACAATTTTTAAACATTATTTTGCACCCTTTCATTACTATTGACATTAGTAATATATTGAGGATTCCAGACAGTGGAATTATATTCCAAAATGGGACGAACTAATGACAAATATATATTTCTTAAAATCTGAATATCTTTAAATTTTTTAGTGATTCTAGTATCTAATAAAATCTAACATGCGAAAACCCAAAAAAAACAACGAATAAAATATAGTTGCTAAAAGACAAAGTTTCATCAATAAGAACTCCCAAGTCCTTGACTACATATGTTATAGGTATGATTACACTGTTGAGGGAGCAGTTGAAGAGGATGGCATTCGAAGATACAATCGTTTACAGCTTCCGAGAAGAGACATTCAATACTGGTTGGAGATGATGTCACAAAACAGACCTATCATTCCCCCCCCCCTCCTCTACTTTATACTCACCAAACCCCTCCCCCCCCCCCCCCCGCCTTGTTGGCAGAATTGCGTCTCGCATTGTTTTCGATCTGGCAACAGTGCAACTGGAACAATCACCGCGACCGCCGCCCCGCGCTGCCTCCGCAGGAATTCCAGGAAGAGAATTGTTAGGTCGGCAACGCCGCGGTCGCCCCGCCCGGCCCAAGCCGCGATCTTATAAAACCACTGCTTCGAAGCGGAAGGGAGCCACTCAAGCGCTTACATTCAGACCCAGTGCTAGCAAAGCGAGAACGCAGAGGAACTCTATCTTCGTTTAAAACTGCCGTAACCGCCCCACCAGAGAATCACCACCATGCCGGATCCCTGCTGCGGAGGAAAAGGTATGTGGTGGCTGAACCTATTCCACTTAACTTTCTTTCAATTATCGCTTATTTAATTCTCCGGCGATCAGAACAAGTTTTAACGAATCCCCTAGTAAAAAGAAAAATATATACATTAATAAAATATGCCAAGAGGATAGTCGATAAAAATATAGACACAAGCGAAGGACACTTTAAAATTAAAACTTCCAATATTTCGGTGGGATTGGCATCCACCTTTCTCAAGGTAAGGAGTAGAAATGGTTCTCAAGGTGAGGTGTAGGTTCCTACTCCTTATCTTGAGAAAGGTGGATGCCAATCCCACCGAAGTATTGGAAGTTTTAATTTTAAAGTGTCTTTCACTTGCGTCTACATTTTCATCGACCACCCTCTTGGCATATTTTATATTTATCACTCGAATGATTCTCCAAGAAGTTTTATATATATATAAATAAACTTTGCCACAGGTGGGGCGGAATTAAATATAGAAACACAAAAAAGAAGAACACTCACAATATACGTTCTGATATTTCGGCAGCCGAGAAGCTGCCTTTCTCACAGAAGGAAGGATACAGACGGATTCTGTATCCTTCCTTCTGTGAGAAAGGCAGCTTCTCGGCTGCCGAAATATCAGAACGTATATTGTGAGTGTTCTTCTTTTTTGTGTTTCTATATTTAATTCTGCCCCACCTGTGGCAAAGTTTATTTAAATTATCGCGTGTTTGATTTTCACGAACTCGTATATATATATATATATATATATATATATATATATATATATATATATATATATATATATATATATATATATATTAATGTCTTGGTAGAAAATCGCTCTCGGCGACGATGCACATGCATAAATAAAACTGTTATACACTAAACAAACACAGAAACACGCAAAAAGGACACTCACAAAAGAAAACTTGTACGTTTCGACGTCAGGACGCCATCGTCAGCGGTAGAAGAAATCTTCTACCGCTTTGATTTCTTCTACCGCTGACGATGGCGTCCTGACGTCGAAACGTACAAGTTTTCTTTTGTGAGTGTCCTTTTTGCGTGTTTCTGTGTTTGTTTAGTGTATCACTGTTTTATTTATGCATATATATATATATATATATGTATGTATATAAAATTAAGGATAGGAAAGTAAATCAGTTGACAGTGCCTCAGATAATAATGATTGCACTCTCGTGACAGTGACGTCAGTGTGGATGAGGAGGCATATATGCTTCCCGTTCCATAAAATTTGCTCCATTACGTTCCATCTTGAGTTTTCTTAAAGTACGAGAACGGCAAGTGATTGAGACCCTTGTTTAATATCTCTCTCTCTCCACAGATAAGCAAAGACTTTGAGCACGGCTTGAAATAAAATCCGACCACTCTAATTTGCATCTAGCGTAAGAATGTTGGCCCTAGTATTTGGTATTTTGCGATGAATCTTCCGTCGAAGTAAATGGTGTGAAATAAAATAGCTCAATGAATCTAAAAATATTAGGACATTCCTCTCTCGCTTTTTTGGGGTAGTAAAGATCGATAAATGGCTCAGAAAGAGGTTCGGCTTTACAGGTAGAGACTCGGTACTAATTGCTTTAATTCGGATCTACCGCGAAACATTAAGTACCAGATTATGAACTTAATAGACGTAGTCGAACAATGAGGTGTCTATCTTGCTTTCTGGTAGTGGATATATTTTTACTATACTAAGGATATGGATTTTTCGTTCCGAGCCTAATTAACCTCTATTCACACCCTGTAGAACGTAGGATGTTTACTTCGTAATTGCTAATACGAGAAGTACGAGAGAACAAACCTCGGTCGAACGTCATTGGGAAGCTAAAACATTTTTTTTAAATGTTACTTGTCAACTTTAGGATGTAGATTTTACAGATTTGTTGGTGCTATCCTTCGTGATAACTTAGTTTCCTGAGTGTTATTGTGGCCTCTTGTTGTTCTCAGACTAAAGCACAACTCTACATACAGTGAACTTTCTTATATACCTAACGATCTTCCTTTAACTTCTTACACTTAGAGTGAACCTAACAACTGATAAGTTTAAATGCATTGAGTGGAATTGGCGCTGATATATTTTCGTACGATCATTCTCATGTTCCGAATATCATATTGGATTTCCAAAAAGTCTTAAGGGATTATTTTTATAAAACATTAAAGTTCCATATTTTTCATAGCAGATTTGTTAATCAGTAACCGCGCATACTATAATGTAGAACGTTGATAGGGGCGACGGAATTTCTCTGTCTTTCCCTCCCTTCAAAACACATCTCCTCTTTCTGTGGAATTAGATTTTTTTTTAAACTAACGGATGCGATTAACAGGTTTACTGCGATATTTAATATTTTAATGAAAGAAGAATGATATTCAAACTGAATGAATGTTTCTATAAACATGACATTTAAGACATGTTTTAAAACCAAATAAAAACGTTTTGTAATATCAATATTTAAATAAATCAAGTTGAAAAAAATTTAGCTTCGGTAAGCTGTTGGCATATTTTTAAGAAATGCTTCGAAAACATATTAACTTTTTTAGGAACGCGACAATTATTTCTTCAGTTGGGACAATCTCGCAGATTGTAAAGCGAGTAATAAATTCATATAAGTATACAATTGTGCCATTAAATATAATGAAAAAAAATAAATATATATATATTTATTTATTTAAAAGAGGATATATATATATATATATATATATATATATATAAGTCCTCTTTATGAGGAAGTAATTCATTTCCTTTGGACACCACATAGGACACCTTGATTTCGGCTCTGGACCACGCGGACAATTTGACTGCCAAAATTATATCAATTAAATAAAAAAATAATCAATGATAAACAATGTATAGGTGTAGGAAACCTTTGCATTTTTACTAAAATATGGGGATCGCATGTAAGAGGAAGCAAAGGGTATTCCCCGATTCGACCGTCAGTTTTAATATCAAAAGAATGAGATCGAAACATAACGCCATCGGATGCCATCATCCGTCTCATCTTTTCGCTCCAATCCAAGCGATCAAAGACCCTTCCTCCGCTCGGAGCTCTCATTCAAGGTCACCTTCCATCAACCTCTCTCCTCTTCCCCCTCTTCCCCCACTCACTCAAATGGGAAGTGACGATGCGTTTCTCGCGGTAGTTCCACGCCTCGCCTCCGGGTACGACGGGTTGAGAGAAAGAGAAATCGACTGAAAACTCCTCCTACGACTTATAAGAAAATGGGCAAATAATGCTACAAGCGACTTTGAAAGCCAAGTCCAAGGGTCTGACACTCACATCACTCCAATGGTTATACATTTCACCCAGAGCACTCTAGCGGTCAGGCGCTAACTATCAGCACGACAGGCATACTCTTTAATTGAATATCCTGCAGATTTAAGTGGCAAATTACCTATTTATTTATCAGGGGAAACTTAAAAAGGTAATTTTATAAATAAATTCTGCATCCTAAAAAATTCTGGAATCAGATTGCAGCGCAATAATGCCGTCCAGTCCTTATCTTGGCGTTTTCGCATTATGTACTTTCTCGGCCATTTTCTTTGTTTAATTAAGGTTGCGATGGCGATGACTCGTGTGTTCCTAGGCGTATTTTAAATGGAAGCTGATAAACGTCTTGCAACAAAAGGAATAATTCCTTCATTTTTTCACAAAAAATAAAAGATTTATGGCAATAGCATACAATCTTTATCTTTTTCACGCATACGTATTTTTCCATTTGCGGCTGAAACAATTGGCGCTAGTAGTAATCCATATATGAGATATCCGTCAGACCCTCGGCCAAGTCTATTGCTTAGGAACGCGTTCGTCAACATAAGCATTACATAAGCTTCAGCAAAGGTGCATGGAATATATGGAGTGGCCAAAGTGCCTTCGGAGAGCGAGGAACGTTTTGGGGACAGGTTCATGGTTTTCACAGCTGCCGCTAAATGTCTCGCCGGTCGAAGTCAGGCCGATTATTAGCAGAGCGCTTATGGCCTCCGTTCAAATTATATTATTTTTTTACGAAAATAGCGATTATTTGGAATATTCTTTTAGATGTGGAAAACTACAAATGTATGAGCATATTTTGAGCGCACGTAGATGCTCGTTCTTCAATCTTAAACCCGAATAATTAGGGGGAAAATATTTTCAACTCGCAGAAAACACCGCACTGTTTCGCACTCTTTTAATCGTTTCAGTTCGATTCCTTTCAGTTATTTACGCCCTATATACTCTGGTGAATATGTGGAATGACTATCGGAAAATAAAAACTTAAATAAAGGATTTTAAAAGCAAAAATTGGTATCGCGAGTCCATAGTGTTTGCGTTTGGTGGTACCCCGAAAGGAACAATTGTTTGCGGTCTTTTATGAAAATAAGCCAATTACGAAATTTACCCGCCAATTTGTCTGGATAAACAAAGGTTGTTTTCCGGAGGCTTCCAGTAATCAATAATTTATTGATTAATAATTGGAGTTATTAGTCTATTATTGACCAATATTTCATTATTCGTACTAGCACCCGAGTTTTTTTTGTATTCTCGTGGAGACTATTCAGTCCAAAAGGATTTTGAAGAGCTCTCGAAAAAAATGGGCAGGAAATGCGTTGTGTCCATGTGCAAAACTGGTTATGCCAGTCAAAAAGAAGAGCCTCCGACGTCGCTATGCCCAAGTAAGGTGAGAGCTTTTAAATCAACCAACCTTACAATTAAAATGAGATTACGACCACTCTCAATAATAATAAGGAAGCGCTCAAGCCGGCAATGCTATAAATAGACAAACACAGTTAACTAGAACAATGCAGCGGAATGCTAAATTATTAGGGAATAAATGGTAATAAAAACACATTCTCTCCAAACGCTAATAGTAGGTATTTCCGGGGGTTCCTGGAATGAAATCGCTCTTTAAGGCCAGGTATGCAGGCATATTTTCACACGCTGCTGATATTCAAAGGGATGGAAGGAGTACTGCTGGGCAGTGGTGGATCTAGGATTTTTTTGGGGGGGGGAGCGCAACTTGTAAGTTTTGGGGATGGGCCAGAGGTTGGGAGAATTTGGAGAGCCCAGCAGCAGTAGGAGGACGACTAGGAAAAAAAGGACCGGAGGGGGATTGCAGGGGCTGATTCTCTTGAAGGAAGAATTCCAAAATTTTGGCAATGAAATTTTATTAAAAACAATTATGATCTTATTTATTTATTAATGGGCTGGATGCCCTTTTAAACAAGTAATACATTTGAATTTACACAAAATAACTGCACAATAATACAACTCAAAATAATGTGATATTGAAAAAAAAAAACATGATGAAAATTACATTTTAAATAAAACAATGATGGTAAATTTCCACACAGTATATTATCAACCACAGTATATTAACAAACACCGACCAAGGTTTCGGCACGTAATGCCATTCTCAAGGTACATATTTCTCAAATACTCCACCTTATATACCCCGGGATGGAGGCCAGGGGGTGGGGGGGGGTGGTGGGAGGTATTAAGTCACAGACGGGGGGGGAATACAAGAGGAAAAGGGAGGGGGGTGGTTTAACACAGAAAAGCCGTTGGTGGTGAAGGTCAGGAGGCATGGTCATCATATTGTCGGACGGGAGGGAGAACAAGGTTTAACAAAGGCGATCGATCATTAAAAACAACATCATTACATAACTTAGCCGGGCTATGAGTGATTTCATATTGTTCAAAGAAATCCAGCTTAGCCCCTTTGTCAAAATGGTGTAAAACTTCCGTGTCAAAATTACTAAAATGATTAAAATCACACAAGTGTTTAGCAAGACAGGATTTATTGTCACAATTAATAAAACTAGATCTATGCTCCTTCACGCTGTCCTTAAATCTTCTGCCTGTTTGGCCAATATAACAAATATCACAGTCATTACACTTTAATTTATAAACACCACTTCTGTCTACAGGGTCATATGTAGTTACGCTTTCAATAAAATTCATGATACTATTTAATTGAAAATTTAGAGACTTCTATTCAATGGAATTTATAAACTATATTTTATTCCTTGCTCACACCACCAGCTTTTTACGCGTGTAATTTGCTTCGATCTTAATATATAAACGCGAGTATTTGATAACAACTGAATTAATTTGATATGCTGACTGAATTACGCCCACACTCTGATTGAGAAATTCCGTGAAAAGATTTTCTAAATTATTTATATATAAATATATAATAAGTGAAAATAAAAATATTTGAAATGAATAGTAAAAATCATGAAATTAACAAATACAGATATCGTAACTTCGAATTTCGAATGTATATATATATTACATATTTTACGAATATAAAAAACATATTCGGATTGAAATTCTGGCGAACGCTAAATAATATATAGAAAAAAAACTTTCGTAAAAGGAGATCAAATTATGATAGATTTTGCTTAAATTCTGTGCCTATATCCGATCTGTGGTGACAAATTGAAGGAGTTTTTATGATGTGGACCATTGAACCAGTGGTCGACCATTTCTTTGAATAGCCTCTTCTGAAGGTTCGATTCAAAATGTAAAGGTTTAGCTTCCTTAAAGTTGAAATTGTGATTAATTTCTAGAGCATGGTTAGCACATGTCCCGAAATTTGTTTTAATTGAAGATTTATGATTGCTATTTTTAAGATACTGTGAAGTTTGTTCTCAGTAAATTTTGTTGCATTCATGGCAAGAAATACAGGCATGTACCGTAGCCCTGAAGAAGCCTAAAAAGGTGAAACGTCTTGGCAGAAAAAGAAAGTTGAGTTTCCTAAAAAAGACATGACCAAACCTTCATCAATTAAACAATGTCTTCTTTTCTCCGAAATGCTTGTCAACAAACCATGGCAACGCCTCGCTGCCATTAATTAAAAAGTTATTAACGCTCCGCAATAAAGTTCTCCAGGGCAGTTCTCCTGACGAATCCTTGTAAAATCACGAACTTTGAGACAAACCTTTTAGACTAGAGTGTTCCACCAATTAATGCGGAAGAGGAAAAATTAATTCCACCGAAATGTTTAAGAAACGCGAAATTTCAGGTGTTGTGATAGAAATTTCTGATTTTCACTGTTCTAAATGAATTTAAATTATTTTTTGCTACTCACAATGAAGAAACAGTATGTTTATAAGCTATAAAAATACAATTTCATAGCCATATTTGAGGATTACAGCTTACAATGCAATCCGTATCATGTGTTTACTATGGAAAACAGTGTGTGCATTCTCCAATTCAAGAAAAATATTTAATCAAGTTTATCCTATTGGATTAATCCAAAAAAATTCAATTTAAATTTCAGCCTTAAGAAACATTGATTTGTATCAAATTTAAAATAAATAAATTATGTTTTAATGGTAATGTTATAATTTCTAATTTAAGAAAATATATAAACCACTGTCTCGTTGTAACGTTGTGGCAACGTGCATGTTGTCATGTAACATTGTGCTCATTGATGCAACGTTGTGACAATGTCCTCTGCTACTAGGGTTTAGTATGTTGGGCAAGGGTTTAGTCACGTTGAAACACCGGTTCCCATCAGAACACTAAAGTTAAGCAACGTTATGCCCGGACGGTGGTTGGATGGGTGACCCTCCTCCATACCTCGACCAGGCATGGATGGAGAGATGATACTCCCTCCAGACCTATACCGGGAGGCCGGAGGGAGACCCAGACCAGGCCGGTTGGAGGGAGGACATCCTCTATACCTGGTATTGGGGTGAGAGTCAACGTGCATGTTGTCATGTAACATTGTGCTCATTGATGCAACGTTGTGATAATGTCCTCTGCTACTAGGGTTTAGTATGTTGGGCAAGGGCTTAGTCACGTTGAAACACCGGTTCCCATCAGAACACTGAAGTTAAGCAACGTTATGCCCGGACGGTGGTTGGATGGGTGACCCTCCTCCATACCTCGACCAGGCATGGATGGAGAGATGATACTCCCTCCAGACCTATACCGGGAGGCCGGAGGGAGACCCAGACCAGGCCGGTTGGAGGGAGGACATCCTCTATACCTGGTATTGGGGTGAGGCAGGGGGAGGCCAATCCTCCATACCTCTACCGAGGTGCTCTTGTCCCCTGTCTGCAAGTGGCAGACAGGCATGGTGTTGGCACAATTGACCAAGTAAGGTGTAAGTGCCCGGGCTCCGGACGAAGGTCCCCCCAACGACAATCTAATCTAATCTAGGGTATAGTATGTAATTATAAAGAATCCTTTCAAAATATTCCGTTTTTTTTTTATTTTCACTATGCTCGATACTACATATTTCGAAATTCTATGCAGCAACTAGGATTTCTTTTCTTATCCAGGCTCAGGAGGGTCATGCCAAGGTGGCTCCAACTGCAACTGCGGGCCAAACTGTAGCTGCACCAATTGCGGATGCAACAACACCAAGGGGTCAAAGTGACCATTGACAAGGAAAAAATGGTAAGTTTGGTCCACAACGGTAAAATGGTTTCAAACAGTAAGGCAATACTAGTCTATGCCAATACACATAACTCAGATTTTGGAAGATGTACATATGAAATTTTGGGATGGGAAGGTATATTTACAAAATATCATTCACAATGGCTGAATGGACAGTAGCTTTGTTGTTATTGTTCCCGACTACTCAGTGAGCAATGCCCCAAATCATTCCAATTGTATGGCAAATTAGAGTCACAAAAGAGAAGACTTCTTCAATTACACTTACCCCCTTCCACTCATGTCTCCTCTAGCTACTCCTTCCACTAAGCAAACCTCCTTTATGATGTTGAATTCTTCATTTATGTTTGCCACCAGCTTTTGTAAGAGCCTATTCGTACAATACTCATAAATTGTTAGCTCTACACATCTATCTACTGCCAACTGAGGTAGGATGTATGCAGTGGTGTCCACAGGATTTCCTTCTGGGGGGGGGGGTTCATTAATATTTATGTGCATCATCATAAAATGATATTTAGATTATTATTCACTAAAACAATACTTAAATTAACATTATTTTTTCCTGAAGACAATTCAAGTATATTTAAACATTAAAACATTAAACTGACAGATGTGGTAATTCACAAATTCAGGGAAACATGTTTTGGGGGGGGAGGTTTAAACCCTAAACCCCACATTCTCCCACCTGTTTGCCACTGGACGTATGTACCATAAGAAATACTGTAAACTACTGGGCAAATGTCTGACTTGAGAGAGTATGAGTGCTACTTGCTATAGAAAATACCTAATATGTAATTAATAATACTCCCCCAGTCAGCAGAGTATGGAAGAGTGAGTAGTGTTGCTATGACAGGAATAATGCATATAAATATCAAAAATTATTTTAAATACTTTGTGAGGCAGCAAAGAGGTAATGTAAACAGTAGAATGTTGGGTTCGTTGTAGGGATTATTTGGCTATAAAATAGAGAGGAATTATGCCGCAGAATTTGTGGCCTCCTCTCAAGGATAGAAACCAAGTGGGCAAAGGTTGATGGACAGTAATTGCTCCCAAGATGCCCTCCACATAGGACTCTAATAATGGGTCGAGATTCCACAGAAAAATCTCCACCCTTGATGGGATAGGAAGTTAAAACTCCTTGCATGGAAATTCAAGTACATGTTGAATAGGAATGTCATCATAGTTTTCGACCATAGTAAAATCCATTGATAATAGCTGGTTATTTATAGTTAAATATACCTGGGCAGGGAAATATACCTCGGCAGGGATATTGTGTATAGCTGCTGAATTTAAATCTATTGTTGTATAATTGACATGTTGATTTGCGTACTATGAAGTGTATATTATTGGTATGTTCCTCTATTTAGCCCTGATGAAGATTTATAAATAAATCGAAATGTTGGCAACAGCATCTAAATATTCCTGACGAAACCCTCAATAACCAGCTTTTATCAGTTGAATAGAAACCCAATACCAACTTGGGTACCTACTCCACCCTCTTCAGATATGGCAGTTTTAATGCAACTAGGTGTCTAATGGGACTAGGTGTCTTCAGTTGGTGTCAGAATCATCATGTCACTGTTTACTATCAGTGATGAGTTCTATAGACAGTCAATAACTGTTCCTGACAACTTGACACATCCACAGTTTATTCATATCTCACTGTCGCCTTACACCATTTCCTTCAACAGCTCAACATTTCCCATTCCCCCTTCAAGCCAACCTCAATTAGGATTGTGATCAATTGAATTAATAATTTGTTGGACAACAGTGTGAACTGAAACAAATTGTTAAATTATTCAGTTAAGCATAATTTAAAACTAGTGAAACACTTTTTTGTCAGGAAAAAAAACATAACTTCAAAGAAATTCAAAGCCAAAAAAATAGGTGTTTTACAAATAGGCAGCATCGAGTTTAGGAGTTTGTTTGCATAATTTACAGCAGAGCAGCTAGGACCTGCATATTGGAATGGACATTAAATATTATTACCAATGTAAGTACCATGAAATGATATATTAGATGCTGCATAAAGCTCCAAATTATTAGTAATTTATATCTTATTTATATTTGTGGTGAAATTAAATATTGTTATTGAGGTGGATTTGCACTAACATGTTTATTGCACTAGCTACTTGTAGCAGGTGGCTTAAGATTAAATTGCTCATGAAAACGACTCTGCAAGTCAGCTTGTAGAACTTTTGAAAGTTTGGGCAAGTCGGTTTCAGAAATGTTATTACATATTGCCAAAGTAAACAGCAGCCACTCGGTCTCTGTACTAACTTGTGAAAAATCTTTTGTCCAAGTCAAATTCTGTGCAAGCTCTTGTAAAAGAAGCTTGAGGCAGAAACTGGCCGGTGTAAATTCACCCTTTGACATGCAAAAAACAGACAACATCTTTAATAATAACATATTTTGTCATAAATGGCACAAACCACATCAGACGTCTTCACGTTTAATAGGAAAACATATGCACCACCATATTACTACATAATACAGAACAAATTTAAATTGTCACTTTCCAAATACTTACTCTTGTACTGAATAAAGTGCTCTGTTTACTTCAGTGGTTACTGAAGTTTCCATTTACGTATTGCATTCTTAAACTTCAAAAAGTCCCAAGTTTTTAACTTAGTCAGGAAGCTTGCTGAAAATGTTAATCCCCATGTTTTGTAGAGACCTCTGGACTTTTGCTCACCAATGGAAATAAATGTATCTTTTGTTCCTAGAACTATAGTTATGTAGGGGCATCTTGTGAAGGATTAACCCATTCAATGCTGACCTGTTGACATGACATTTATTCCCACGCTGAAGGGTTTTTTTCTTTTATTTATATAAAACGAAAACACATCCAGCAAAGAACGAAACTCATCCACGTGTGCCTAGAGCAAGCCTAAGATGCTGAAGGAGGCTGCAAGTGTCAGCGCCGAAGCTTGGGAACTAGGGAAAACTGAGAAAAGTAGGGGACCGATGCCTTGAATTCAAGGCATCCGCGCCTCTGGCTTGCACGGTATGCCTTGAATTCAAGGCATCCGCATTGAATGGGTTTACCGAATCAGCACGAGAACTTTCACAGAATATTTGCTGGTTGTCCTTTACATGTACGTCGCAATAGAACATTCAGGGAACGTTCGCTGGCCATCCTTTACATTTAAATTGTATGTTCATTGCGATAGAATGTTCGGGGAAGGTTTTTATTCGAACCTTTGGTGCTCAGTATAAAGCAGCGCCATATATCGCATCTACATCGAAATTTTGGCAGAAATGGGAAGCTTGCAAGGCTTTCAAGCGAATCGGATAGACTTTCGTTCAGCCACTAAACACTTCACTGGGAGCTTTGCATAATTAATTTCCATCACAATTTATATTATTTCTTTTTGTTTATTGGCACATTTAGCAATTTTCTTCATTCAACATTTCCGCAAGTTAGTTATGTCTTGATTGAAATGTGAACATACGAGTGAGAATTGGAAAAAAATCTTGTTTATTCTCAGTAATATTGCATTTATATTCATGCTATGAGGCAGTATTGGTTTCACTTAATAAATACCTGATAACTGTTAACGTGACAGGATTGTATTTGTTGTATGAGGAGACGGGGTTATAATATAAATGACAACGCATACCCTCAGGATTATATGAAGTCTGATTTATGTGATAGCCAAAGCACATGTACACTCATGCTACATCTTAGACAAGGAAACCCAACAACCGGAAATCAGGCCTGCCAACATCATAGTTGGACAGGGCATCCTAGAACCGGAAGTTCAGGGATGCCAACCTATGTGACATAGGTTGTCATCTGCTACACCTCCCTCCTTTACAATACCCTTGATATACAATATTTTACAACATCACACTCCACACATCAGCTCCTTAGCTTCATAACATTTATCATGTACAAAATACAACAAACACAGACGTTAAAAGCAATTGCATAGACACAACCTTAACATGCCTTAAAGGTTCAGCGGGATTGGGGTTTTAACCTGCCTTCCACTACGGGTTGTATTACTTGCAGTGCTATCCTGTCTTTCATGTGGTATGGCCTCCCCACAACTAATCTCATTGGGTTGTTTCTTATTTGGTTGCCTTACAATATTTGGTCGTCTACACTCAAGGTTGCCCTCCAGCATTAGATACCCATGAGAACTCACATCAGACTTATTGGGCCGTATGTGACTTGTATTTCGTCTGACTATGTTGCCTCTACTGTTTTCTACATGATAAGAGCTGGGGTGGATATCTTTCCTTACTACGACTCCTGACTCCCAGCAATCTTCCTTAGAGGTTTTAATTAACACTTTCTCTCTTTTAACTAAATCATGAAATGTCTCACTTTTCCTCTAGCCGTTCTATCATAATGTTCCTTCATCCTCCTTCTATTGTTACAGTGTGCCTCATAAATACCAGATTGCAACTTTGGGGCTAGTGACTCAAATGTAGCTGGCAGCCTCGTGCGTAGTTGACGGCTGAAAAAGATCTGTGCTGGTGAAGCATTTAGCCCATTCAGTGGAGTAGCCCTATACTCTCTTAGAAGGTCCCTGTAATCTGCATTAGTCCCGAGACTTTTCCGCAAGATTTGCTTGCTAGTGTGCACTGTTTTTTCTGCCATGCCATTACTGCGGGGATAATGGGAGCTGCTAGTTCTCAGCTCTATTTCATGGTCTCTAAAATATTTTCTCATTTCGTAAGAAGAAAATTGCATATTATCGGCTATAAAAACTCTGGGAAGCCCATGAGTCGAAAATACATCTTACATCGCCTTAATCACCGAAGATGTCATCTTATTTGATAATGGGCACAACTCCACCCACTTTGAAAAGAAATCTACAATCACTAAGTATGGGCTGTGAGCAAAATCTAATGTATCTCCAGCGACCTTCTCAAAAGGCAGTTTGGGGATTTCATGTGGTAGCAATGGTTGCTTACAATTTGCTCCTTTAAATTTGTCGCACACTTTACACTGACTAACTTTTACTTCAATGGCTCTAGATATACCAGGCTAATAAAACAGTTGCCTTGCTTTAGCCTGTGTTTTCTCTATGCCCAGATGCCCTTCATGCAATAAGGCCAACACATATGGCTGAAGTTTGACTGGTACCACTATTTTGTTTTCCACAAAGACCATCTTCCACATATAGGTTATCTTTAAGTTTATAATACGGCTGACACTCCTGGATAACTTTCCTATGGGGAGGCCAACCATTGAAGTACATAAACACGACTTGCTTTAAAACAGGATCAGCTAAAGTTTCTTTCTGAAATTGGTCTTTTCTTTCTTTAGACATTGGCAGATATTTACTAACAACATGGACCATTTCGTTCAGCTGTGGGTCCTCTTCCCCTTCATCTTTCAAATAGGAACGAGAAAAGTGATCTGCTACATGCATTAATTTCCCTGGGACATAATAGACATTAAGTGTGTAACGGAGGAGTTTCAGTCGCAGGCGCTGAAGGCGCACTGAGCCTATTGTAGAGACCTGCTTTTTCATAATGGAGACAAGAGGCTTGTGATCAGTCTGAACATTTACTGGAAGGCCATTGATAAAATTATGGAATTTTGTAGTTGCAAAATGTATTGCCAGCAACTCCTTTTCCACCTGAGCATAAGCATGTTGTATGAGGAGAAGGGGTTATAATATAAATGACAACGCATACCCTCAGGATTAGATGAAGTCTGATTTATCTGATAGCCAAAGCACATGTACACTCATGCTACATCTTAGACAAGGAAACCCAACAATCGGAAATCAGGCCTGCCAACATCATAGTTGGACAGGGCATCCTAGAACCGGAAGTTCAGGGATGCCAACCAATGTGACATAGGTTGTCATCTGCTACAGTATTTCCTCAAACTATCACGGAATTGCCATTTAAAAATTAGTTCTTGAAATCACTTTACTCCTCCAAAGTGGCCATATATATATATATGACTCTAGTCGTGGTATTTTTTAATTTGGATGCAAGATTATGCGTGTTGATTCGTAGGGTAAATGATACAGCGAGAATGATGCCATGTAGTTAGGTAGATGTTAGATAGGATAATTCATTGTGTGCAGGCATATCATAACGTAATGGTAATATTCATATTTAAATTATAAATTTTTCATTTATTTTGAGAGAGCAGGGAAGACTCTGTATAGAGGGCAAGGGAGTGGATTAGATAATTTCAGTGTTGCGGGCAAGGGACTTTTATTACAGATGTCAGTTTCAGTTTAGTTACAAGGCAGGAATTTTTATCTGAGATGTTCGGGCGGGGCGACATTGCAAGGAAATGGGAACATGGATGGTGCAAAAATCCGCGGAACGTTACGGTCGGGCGACATTCGAACCATTTGGGAACGTTCTTGCGGTTTTGAGGGCCTGTAGGCAGTGCAAGCAATGGGGAGTTAGGCCCAAGTTAATAAACAAGTCAAAAGAGAAGAAAGGGAAAAACAATTTTCAAGGCCCCTCCGGGGTCCCCAAAGCCTCAGAGTCCATAGGCATCTGCCTACTTTGCCTCATCAATAATCCAGCTCTGGGTACATCACCTCTCATGGGCTTTTGATGAACTTTTGCATTAGTATGTACTTGAAACGTATATATTCCTTGTGGGTTTGCAATGCCATTGTCTACAAGAAGTGGCTTGCAGTTATCTTAATAATTAGGGTATGCATTTGAAATTAACTTTTCTTATTTATACATATCAAGTATTCCTTTTCATTTTAATTTCCCTTTAAAATACTAATTTGTATTTTAAACCAGTGATAAAGGCATAAGGAAACATTAGATATATATGGAGGAGGATAGTGTCTTGTATTAAATATACATCTCCTCCCCACAGGATAACTACTGCTACCTAATTATGATGTTTTACTTTTCTATTAATTTTTGAAAATGTCAGGGAAAAAGCTGTCAAACACCTGGAAAACCTGAAAAAGTCAGGGAATTTAAAAATTCAGATTTTGTAACAACCATGTCCTCGCATCGACTTATTATCCTGATGATGATGGCTGAGTCAACCATCGAAACGTTGACGAATTTCATTAATCTTACCCGGTGTCAAACCCGAGAAACCTTTACGTATATAGTTCACAGGGAAAACTTTAAAACCTGCAATTCATTCTACTGTTTGGAGTATGTACGTCCTACCTCTCATCATTCCAATGCTTACTCAATGTCCTCCCCACTATCATAGCATTTAGCATACCTTAGCCACTCATAACCCTTTCAAGAAACCTACTCTGCCTTCTCCAAATCTCCTCCAGCAGTTTCCCTTCCTAAACCACCATGGTGATTGTTTCCTTTCAGCCCAATGCCGTTTCTCCATATTCCTCCAAATACACATCCCATATGCCTGCAGCCTCTTCTGATTCTCTTTCCTCAAGAGTCCTAATCCACCTACTGAGAGGGGTCTTTTTTCTTGAAGGGACTTAACATATATTGAAGCTATACATTTTTCATTTTACTTCTTAATTTTGATCAGTTGAATTAAGCTTAGATTTGCACAGGTAAGGTTTTCTCGGCTTCTTACTAAGCTGTTCAGAGCAGATTTATAAATAAAAAATTATATTTTATTTTGTGGAAATAATGGACTATAATATTCTTCTTCTCTTTCCAGGGAGAATCATCTGATAGAGAAGCCAAGAATGTCTAAGAAGCTCATGTTCATTTAAATATGTCAATTAAGTCAGATAATATGTAAAATTATGAATTAACACAATGAAATATTTCTAAAAAATAACCTGGATTTTTTTATTAAAAACTAGTTAAGTAAAGGAAAAATGGTCATTTCATCCGTTCAGTGTGTAAAGCTCATAGAACTAAATAACTCATTTTATAAATCAGGATTCATTCCCTTTAATAGCCAGTCTATTTGATTTGATGTCACAAATTTACAGTAAATATATTATTTTGAGTGAAAAATATGGTCAATTATATTTTCAAGAGTTTACTAATGAGAATAATTACAAAGTGAAAATCGGTGTCATCATGAGGTCTTTACATGAGGTATGTACATTAGACATGAGCTCATGTCTAATGAAACCCATGTCTAACAGAGACTTCATATTTCATGACCTCTTAATAAAATGATCTTGCCATTCAGGCTTTTGGTTCTGTGAGTATCCCCAATGAAAAATTTGTACACAATTTCTATACAGGATGTGTACAATGTACACATTTTGTACACATTTGTATACAGTTGTAAAGCCCGTATAAAATGTGTACATTGTATACAATGTACACAATTTCTATACAGGATGTGTACAATGTACACATTTTATACAAATTCGTATAGCCCGTATAAAATGTGTACATTGTATACAATGTACACAATTTCTATACAGGATGTGTACAATGTACACATTTTATACAAATTTGTATAGCCCGTATAAAATGTGTACATTGTATACAACATACACAATTTCCATACAGGATGTGTACAATATACACATTTTATACAAATTTGTATAGCCCGTATAAAATGTGTACATTATATACAACGTACACAATTTCCATACAGGATGCGTACAATGTACACATTTTGTGTACATTTGCACGTACACAATTTCCAGACAGGATGTGTACAATGTACACATTTTGTGTACATTTGCATAGCCCGTATAAAATTTGTACATGTTGTACAAAAACAATTACTTCCCTGATAACAATAAAACGGAAGCTTGATTATAAGATGTTAATAATATGTACTTAATCTGCATTTTAGTAATATCTATATAACATTATATATATACAGTGAAACCTGTCTTAAGCGGAATCTCTCGGTGCCATCATTTTTTTCCGGATAAGACAGTTTTCCGCTTAACCCAGGGTCTCACATTTCGAAAAAGACCTTGAAAAGCATTTCACGCCCATAACATGCGTCGCCTAAAAGATTTGTTTCACTCTAATTTTACTTGTAGACGAAATTATTACGAAATGATGAAAGAACAGTATCACATTGTGGTTACATTTGTTTATCTGTTTACTACTTAACATAAAAAAGGGTCTATAAAATACGCATATAATCCGTCACTTTTGTCTGTTTTTCCCTTTTTTCCCTGTTTAATAAAATTCTCTACGTTGCCGATAGCCCCGTTTAAGATATTAAATAAGTCAGTGTTGCCTTTGGTAAGACTACATTCTGCTAATTCATATAAAGAAACTAACATTTCTTTATAAGACTTTTTGTTTTCTTCACATATTATGGTTTTATTTACTTCTTCGTCGGATTCACAGGCTTGGTCTTCTTTCATACTTTCTGTCAGCGAGACATCTTCATCGCTCGTCAGAAGATCGTTGTCTAAGTCTACAAATCTCTCAGCATCCATGTATAGCCTATAGCTTGCTGTAATTCGCTTAGATCGTCCATTGGTTGTGAAATAGAAAAGGTCCTGTCTCTATCTATATTCCTTTAAGTGCATAATATGCATTTGCATTGTTGATATGATTTGATGGAATTTGTTTTCCTTACCTGCCTCGGGGACCAGTAGTGGCATAAATCCAGCTTTAGGGAAGCATTGTTTAACCGTTGATGTTTTAATATCTTTCACTGCCAAATTAAACCAATTTATGGCATTCAGCGCTGATATTTTTTTCATCACCTCCGACACTGTATTCGCAGTATCTCCAGCAGTTAATAATGATCGCATCATGTACATTTATATTGTGCTTTCAGCGATCTAATTATCCCCTGATCCATTGGCTGAGTGATGCTAGTTGTGTTTGCCGGAAGCCAGGCTAGCTCAACATTCGTAAGGCGAATTTTAGGGTGGCAGTTTGCGCTGTCGAGGAAAAGTATGACTTTCCTATTTTTCCTCTTCATTTCGGCATTGAAACTTTTCAGCCACTCTTCCATGCTTTTTTATTATGTCTCCATGAGACTGGTAGCTTCTCAATACCAAAATGTTTGTAACATCGTGGTCGAGCTGACTTTCCAATGACAAGAGGCTTTAGGAGCTCCCCTGCCATATTTACACACATGAGAATGGTCAAACGCTCCTTTGAGTGCTTCCCTCGTACAGAATAAAGGATAAGAGTAAATCCAAATAATTATTCCGATAATGCACTAATTTCAAGAAACAGAACTCGGAAATGCATACTTTCAGTTTTTCTCCTTTAACGCACAATGTTTTAGACGAAAGTGCCCTAAAAAACTATCTAGTTTCCAAGGACTTAAGGATCCCCGTTATAGACATCACATGGTTATAGTCTTTAATTTTTTCTTGAACCATGCCTTTCCACTCCTCTACGGATTCCATATCCACGTCGTTCGACTCGCCGACAACACTGCTCCAAACAACTTTGTGCCTTGCTTTGAAGCTCTCCACCCAACTATTCGAGGTCTTAAAATCTAGTTTTCCTAAAGAGACTGCAAACTCCTTTGACTTTTCTTGCACCATTGGATCTGAAAAAGGAATATTCCTCGTTCATGCTTGCACAAACCATTCCAAAAATAATTTGTTTTATCCTTAAAATTCACAGGGAGGAGTTTTCCCCTTTGAATGTAAAATTAGGCCTAAAATAATAGACAGAAACAACAATTATTTGATGTTGTGTTGGTTTGCAAACTATTGTTGATTGGGATATGAAGAAATACTTTTCTTAGGACCTACCTCTTTCAAACTCTTTCTTGATTTCGTCCTTCTTCTCAATTACTTCATAAACATACGTCTTTCCACGCTTAAACCTCTCTTGTATCAGCTACATGGATATCTTTTCTCGTTCAAAGCACTCAATCAACTTCAGTTTATTTTCCAGCGTCAATACGTTTCATAAGTAAAGGAACTGACAGGTGGTAATAAGGGAATGGAAATTACAACGATAACAGACGAGACGGGAAAGGTGATCGTAGAACCGAAAGTGATCCAGGAGAGGTGGAAGGAGTATGTTGAAGAGCTGTATGGTAAAGAATTAAGTGGTTTATTTTCGGAAGGAATTAGCAGCCATAAGCAGAATTTAAACGAAAGTCCGAAACGAAGTAAATGACTAAAAACAATTCACGGGAGTTCAAATATAAAAAGGATTGGACTTCCACAAAAATACGAGATGTCAAAAGTAAGACGAAATTGCGATTTTTCTTAACATTAATTAATATGCTTGCAAATTTAAATAATAATAAAAACGATTCCATATTATTTCCAAGATGCCATAATTAATTATTGTCATTTTACCCTATATTGGTACAGTTTTTTTTCCTTGCAATCATTTTCTGTTTCTGGAATTACGTATGGAGCAAACCCACAATGCACATCGAATTGCTTTTACGAATGTTTTTCTTTCCATTAACTGCGCATGGTGCTTGTGATAAAATCTGGCTGAAGGGGAATTGAGAAGTTCAGTAATGGCCGTGAAGCAAAAGGGAGACAAACCTTATACGATAAGGGGCCTTATACGATCGCCGTAGGTAAGAGGCATTTGAGTCAATGATGGATATCGACTAAACTTAGTCGAAATAGTCAAGATATGAGGTGTTTTCATCGAAAATATATTAATATTGTTGCCTTCAGACGTAGACTTGGACTAGAAGAGTATCGGGGATAAAGCAAGTCTAATGAGATATCAATGTTATTGAGCAAAGTGATTTTTATTTTGGAATCATCAATTCATTGGGCATTATTCAGCTCTCTTGCGTGAAAAATATTGCGATAGCCGAACACACTTCTATCTTCTCTTCAAATATTTTCTGTTTAGGAACTGTCCCCGCAATGAATGTCCCCGCAAAAACTAAGGTATGGAGTAAAAAAAGGCCGCACTCATAGGATTCCAGAATGGAAGGTGGACACAATCGAGATTTCAGCCTGCTTAATGATCTTCATATTACATTATATGATACCTTTGATTCACGGATATACTCGCTGTTAATTGAAGTTCAAAATCGAAGAACAAAAAAAGGTCACTGTCACAAAAATGATAGTATCAGTACGAAACCTGCATTATTTCCATCCGCACGTCCCTCCGATTTTTTGAGTCCCACATTCTCACTAAAATATGCGCTGTAAGAACGTGAAGTTCCAACGCCCTTCCAAAATCTAAACCGTGAGCCATGTCATTCAATATATGACAGGGTCCTTTACATGGACGATTCAGACAAACGAAAATAATTAAGCCGCGTTATTAAAAGCATAGAGTTAAGGCTTAATTTCAAGCATTTTCACTAAAGCTAGGCGTTGAAAAAATGGAGCAATAAATGGCATAAATCAAGTGTCATGAGCACGAAAATTTTGACATTAGGTGGGAACATATTTACAGTCTAATTTCTTTACTGTGACTATTTTAGGCTTCTTTTCCTTTCTCTTTCAATAAATTAGTTCCTGTGAAGCAAAAAAACTTTTATGCCGTCAAAATGATTTCCGCTGCATTATAAGTTTTATATTTTATAAATCTGTCTTAAGCGTCATAGATGTGGCATATAACACATAAAATAATGTCGAAACAAGCAGAAATACCAAGAAAGTCATGATGTTTTCAAGTAATAGAATTATTTGAATAAATCTCAATGAAATAATTCATAAATTCTCTTCGACACGATTCAATCTCTTTGAGCGACGACTCGCGGCAATAGCCTTTTCTAGAGAAAAATTAATGTAAGATATGTCATTTTCAGCGGGATTATTCCCCGTACTCTGACGGAAACTTTTGAGTGTATACAATTTTGGGGATATTTGAGTCCAGGCTTCTACATGGTACTTCCTATTACGAGAGAGATCGGGTGACTTTGGCCGACAGACCGATAGTTCCTCTAATAATTTTCGCACACACACAACCAAACGGGAGTCCGAAATCCAACCTCATAAATCCCTTAGCAGGTCAAAATTGTCCTTCGGGTGGAGATTCCCTCTCGACAAGTGAGTTTGGAAGGAGGGCCGTTGTTCGCTCGGAGAGTTTATTGCTCCCCCGCAGATCTCCCTTTTCCTTCTTACTCACACATCACAAGAAAAGAAACCTTACCCCTCCCCTTGGAAATAATCTTTTTCCCAGGTCAAAATTTTCCTTCCGTCGGTGGTTCAACTCCCCCCCCCCCCCACCGGCTCATTTAGACAAGCGGAAAATTATAGGTCAATATTATCATTAGGTTATAATATTATTGCGTGGCAAAAAAGCATCTTTGAATCGTGGCTGGAAGACGCCATATCTTTTGGCGAAGAAAAGATGATGGTTCGTGAGGAATTTCTAGATTTTGTAGAGTTAACTGACATGGATGCAAAGCCTGTCGTATCTGCAATCAATAACTTTGTAGAAAAGGTAGGTCATGATCCAGAAAAGTGCGTTGGACAAGGATACGATGGGTGTTTCACTATGGCTGGAAAGGATGGTGGTGCCCAGAAGATTCTTCGAGAAAAGTATACGAGAGCTTTATACTTTCACTGAGCTAGTCACAAACTGAAATTAGTTGTAAATGATTTAAACGAAATAGTAATGACACGAAATACGGTCTCCACAATAAATAAATAATACGGTTCTTCCAAGAATCGGCCCTACGTCGAAAATGAATACCGAAAATACCAATGCTTTCCATGCATGTACCAAAAGTAGCCTTCCGTCAAGAATACATTTGCAGGGTATTAGCGGCGGTGTATTAACCGCCATGCTTTTACTTTGGGAGACTATCTGCTACCTTTACTATCTCAAATAATTGGGCCCATAACCTAGTTTCCGTTCAGGAGCACATTTCATGCTGTACAAGTCTTTATCGCTATCGAATTCACAAGCGTCGAAAACCTGAACGGTGCCTTTACACCATAATATGAGACATTAATAGTAAATCAACTATTTATTACCAAATAATTGAGATTAAGCAGAATATTTTACCATTGGCAACTTCAATTATCACAAAGGAAAATTTCAAGCTTTAGAATCTTGTTATAAAGAATGTGCATAGTAAACCAGGTAAAATAACTAGGTAAACTAGGAAAGCTAGGTACTATATGAAACTAAATTGAAACTTAAACATTTTTAGACTACAAGCAGTTTTAGATCTATTTCGTCTCAAAATTTGAAGGTACGACTTAAGAAAATCAACTGTAGGTAGGAAAATTTACGTTTTACGCGTAAACCGTTTATTGTGATAACGCTTTACTAAAGACCATGCGTCACATTTTTTGAGTACAAAAAGAAAACATTGCTGTAATATTCGTTACAGACGATGAGTGTACAAACTTACCAAAGTATCACGTGTTTGAGTATTCACTTTTCGATTAAATGAGGAGTTATTAAAATAGTGTCGGTAACATCTCAAAAGATTTCAACGCCACGCGGACGAGTTTTTGATAAATATTCGGAAAAATTACTCCTTTTTTCCGAATACACACGAATTATTAAATGAAAAATTTTTATCTTAAGCTTTATTTACGGTCTCTCACGTCAGGCCACATTGAGATAACACAAAATTTCAGCACAGTTGGCCTCGCGACTCCATTGCATGTTGCATGTGCCTTCTAGCGTGCTCATTTTAGTATAAAACAACATGTTTCACCTTTGTCGGTCTAGTTAAGGTAAAACAATGATTTTGTGCAGAATTAGTTCGTGAAAAACAGAATATGGGCGATGAAGTTCCGAGTAAAGATTCATATGAAAAATCGCAAATGAAACGGAACGCATCTCACCGGAATGCCATCCAACGAGTCATCGAAAGGTACTATTATGCTCTCGGTGGAAAGGGTAGTACAGCTTTTGTAACGAAGGAAGTAGACACGATCCGCGTTGCGAATGACGGCGTACTAAGCATCTCGAAGTCTGTTAAATTTCACCGGCAAAACGAAGACGTGTGATTTCAAAACTCACGGCCGTGCTTTTCACACTCAGCCACACACGAATACTTTTTTATTCCGCGACACATTTCTCCGAAAGAAGATTCCGATAAAAGAATGATAAGACGCATATCTCGCCATGCGTATATCTCGCGATGCGCTCTTGGCCGAGATAGCTCGCGCGCTCAGTGATGCCACCGTTCATCGGATAAGTCGCAATATAGTGAGTCCGTGGCCGTTGTTCTTCTTCCCGATATATGCGAGGACGCCCAATGGCAGAGTTCAAGCCCAGCACTCTTCTGATCGCATGGGCCGTCGCCGTGCTCTTTGCAATCACTGGTAAGCTAAGTATTCCAAGCCCAGCGTGAGTAGCCTCTCGAGTCTACCAACATTGTCCTTTCATTAAATGCGTAACACTTTCTGTTCGTCCGTAGCAGTTTTTAACCAAGTGTGAGGTTTTCCTTTGTATTCTATTTATTTCACGACTTTTATATTTCAGTGTACGGTCCCAAACTCTTGCTATGCGGCGTACTAGAGATATGGACCAACTACAGCGAAGTTACCATGTTTCTTTCACTTTTTCATCGGAGTTGGTTTATCAATCTTTAGTCTCTCCTAGGTAGCGCCGAAAATGTTTCGTATATATTTCCCCAAATCTGGGTCTGCAGTAACGAATATTCCCAGGGTTCACCTGACAACTTTTTCTCTTATAATTTATATATTTGGAGCTGATCTATCTAGATTTTTGGCGAAGTTCATTAACTTTAACGTTAACTTTGGTGATGAGTAGCCACTTGGGTGACGGAAATATGTCCCTCGACGCCATGGCAATGGAAAGACTTCAGATTGTAGGTACGCCAAACATATGATCCGTAAAATTGTGACAGCATACATTTTTTCCATGAGAGTGACAAATAGCGATAGACGTCTGCAGGTGAGAGGGCAAGAAATGGGTGTTTCCGTAGCTAAATAATGTTCAAATACCCAGGAAAGGAACCTACCTGAAAAATGTAGAATTAATTAAAAAATTTAGGGTAAAGAATGAGGAGGAAGAGATTTGGTACAGCAACGAAGCAGAACTTGGCAATGCGACAAGAACGAAAGATCATTCTAGAGAAACATAAATTGAGGTAATATAAGTAATGAAAGAGGCTGCACAAGTGAAACGTACACTCTGCAAAAGCTCATTGGCATTTAGTGACGTGAACCATGTAGTAACTATCTATTGGAGGACGACTGTAAATGTTATCCATATGCTTTCAAAGTAAAAGGGGGATCGTACGATCTTAAGAATTCATCTTATTCATTATTGTTTGCAATGCTGGAATCACTGCTCCTTCGCAGCGATTTCTCACAGACCTCTTATGTTTGCAACTCATGACAGCCGCAGTGAAGTTAATGCCAGTCAAGGTGAGACTGACTGTTTCTACGTTTGGCTTTGCAATTCATAGTAATTTATTATCAAACGAGCGAATTCCATTTCCACTGAAACAGCAAGCCTGCGCTTGAACTACAGCTTAAGCTTGATGTCCTCGAACACTTTTCTGCTTCTTACATGTTGAGATAAATGGGACAGCAAATGGCCGTATTCGCAATAAGTCGAAGGTAATCAATCCTGCAAAGCAACCACAACCGTTCACTAATCGGAATGGTTAACACATTTAACTACGGAAATTTTCGTTTTTCACATTTAAAATATACCTTAAACGTCAAATTGGACTATTGGATCAAATTATAAATAGCGCGTGGTTACAAACGAAGAAAACAGTGTCAGCAGTGCGCCCCTGTTGCCAATTTTTGTAGTAAGCGTACGTGTGCATTAAATTTGAGTGCGTTAGCATTAGGTATTAGGTGTGTTTTGCATTTTTCATAGTGAACCAGAATATTTTTGAAAGTAAAGTCTCCACGAGTATTCCACCAGGAGAGGTTACACCTGACCTGGTGAGAGACCCATGTAGTCTTTATTTCTATCATACACATGGAAGCTTTCTTAAGGCTTCAGAATACTCATTTACATGCTGGCATGCCAACACTTATAGCACTCTAAGTCTCATATTGTAGGTATATAACAATGCTCTCAATATTTTACCTTCAAAGGATAAGTAAAACCACAGTATATAAAGTGTTATAAATCTTACTATGGACTATTTTGTGAAATCGTCCACTGTACTGCATACGGTGGGTCAATCTCTACAATCTGATGTTAGTTGAGAAAAAGCGATTTACTGGACGAGTAAGCAGTCGTGGACAAAAAGGAAACGGGACATAAAGAGTTTAGGAGGCCATCCTTGTGTAAGACGGCTAAAAAAGGCAGCAAAAAACCCTCTAAGATGGCGTTGCTTGGCAAATGGCTGCCTCCAACTAATTGGTAGTCAGTAACCCTTAGTTAGGGGCAGCAGCGCTCCTTCATATGGGTGAAGGTGAAGACCAAGTGTATATGTAGGGTGACAATCATTGCACTGCAAGTGCGGTGAGCTATTTACTTATATGGCGGTAGAAATGCGAATAGATCCACTCAAAATGTTTAACATAATGTACACGCACAGAAAATATGTTCACGGAACTCAATCTTAGCAGGCTTAACTTTGTGGAAATAAATTATGACTGAAAAGATGATAAACATTAGTAATAATGTGATCGGTTTCATCGCATAGGCGACACCTGATGGGGTCGCCTGTGTGATTAAACCGGTCGTATTGAAATAAAACCTTAGAGAAAATTACAAAGTTACCATTTGTTGTTTCAGGCAGTATTAACCATTTATCACTGAGGAATTTGCCATCTGTTGCCTTGTTTAACCTTGGCAACGCACATTCTTTAGTCTTTATTTGGGAACTTTCATCGAAACCATGTGTATTTAATTTTGGAATGCCGTTAGAATTGGCCTTTCCCCTACCACAGTTCAATTTTATTAAATCCATTTAATAATGATCGTGTGAGGTTCTGTGCCTTTTGCAATTGAGTTCTGCTGCCGACATATCCGCTGCTAATCATGTTAACAAGCACAAAGACGTGATATTACCCACTTGCGTCACCAAACACGGAAACTCGTTATTTAGATTTGAAATATGGAAATGTGAGCTGTATTTTCCCGGTAAGAGAAAATTTTCACGGATTTGAAATCACGCATACTGAATTGATTAGACTCTGGAGTTCAATTTAAATCCTTATGTTCCGAAAATTATTGACCGATTCAAAACCCAGCCTGACCTAATCTTGTGGTGGCACATGAACCTATAATGCTCAGTGAATCACATTGGGAGTGATAACATGAAGACTGCAGCGATGCTGAGAAAGTGGGCTCGCGTATATGAATTCTTTCTTAGTTGCGAAATTTCCACAGTCGTTTAATAAAAACCTTTCCTTTTTATCTGGCATCAAATTGCGTGATATTAATCTGACAAACAACAAGTATAAAAATGAACATGTAATAGAACATCATGGACTCAGTTTCTGTCAGCATTCTCTGGATAAGTTATGTAACAAAATCGTAGTTATGATAGCTGTGATCAAAAAAAATTATTCAAAAAAAGTGTATAAGTCTATGGGCCGTATTTATAGTCGTTACTTAGCAGTCCCCTAACCCATCCCCTACCCAGCGGGCCCCTTGAATTGTACGTCCTATAGTCAAAATTAAGGGAGCTGCTAGGTAGGGGATGGTTGGGGGTTAGATCTGGTAACTAAGGACTACAAACGGCGGGAAATGGAATTCGCAGCTCAAATGTTTCAGTGGTGACGCTCGTGATCAACATGGATACGGATAAATAAAGAGCCAGACGCAGCATGAAAACTGTTAAGATGGCCGCTCGACGTGCAAATAGCTTCAACGGTGTGGAGAAGAAGATTTTGTGTAACCTGGTGTAGAAGCATAAAGATAAGGTTGAAAGTAAGAAAACGGACGCAGTTACCTGCCACATGAAGAAGAAATGGTTGGAAAGAATATGCTGCGAGTGTAACATCCTTGGAATGAGTCTGGCGTCACATCAGATATTTATCGATTAAGAGCAAATCTCACCGTTGTTTTATTAACACCAAATCTTCGAAATTATTAATTTAAGGCTATGCACGTTCATTAGAGTCAGTTTAGTTATATCTGTTATGTTATTTTTTCGATGAGGGGGCCCCTGGTGGAGCATGCATCTCTTGCCAGAATTAGGAGACGCTAAGGGGGCTGCTGGGGGTGGAAATTTGACTATAAATACAGTTTATGACGAAGGGGCCTGCTAGGGTCTGTGGGACTGCTGGGCAACGACTATAAATTCGGCCCTATGCCTGGCACCTCGACCTCCTTTGCTGCCTATTTATATTGAAATTCTCATACTAAAATGTCGATTTTTCTTTTAAACAGGCTTTATTTATGTTTACTCACTCAATTTTGATATTTAACAACATCATCGTCAGCAACCATTAATCAAAAAAATGATTAGCGGCGACTCTCCGACTCACTATCCTCTCTGCCAACAGATTCATACCTCTATAATGATTCTATTTAACGTCATTCATAATTTGTCTGATGCATTCTTGGTCTTCCTCGGCAATCTTAACAGTGTTAAGAAGCTGTTTTCAATCCAAATTTGTGACATTTTAGCCGATTTTGTAAGGGAGCTGAATCCACAGCAGGGATGTCTTCAACACGACACTACCCTTTCGATCACATGGTTAAACTACAGAATTTTAGAAGGCTGATAACTGACCCAAGACCGATCTATGATTGGATTGTAATTTCTCTTTATCCGAATTCATCAAGAGAGAGCAGACGTGCTGAGCAACTTAATATTCGGAGTATCGTAGAAAACACTCGTTGTCGCAAATGCATTTACCGTTTATGTTTGTGGTCCTTAGTTTCGAAAGCCCGTCGCTACTTCATTGTCGTCGGTCGCATTACAATGCAGATGCAGACTCCGGACTTTTGGTCTCTTCATCTCGTTTTAGCAAGCTGTTTATTGCTCTTTAAGGTGGTTGGAGCGAGATAGTTCCCTAGTCATTATGGAGACCATACTTTAATTTTATTTTCGATTTTAGCGTCTGTAATAAATATGGAATAAATATTGTAATATTAATCGCGCAATGATAGAGTTATTGTCCAATATTGTCAGTAATTAAAAAAATAAAGGTACATAAGTCTCTAGTTTGACTCATTTTTTTTCCCGCCGTATGGCTGAAAACCCTTAAAAAACAGTAGATTTTTTTGCGATTCTGTCAAAATTACTATGGTGAGTAATAGATTATTTTTTATATACCTATAGTTGAGAAAACATTCAAACTATACACCGTTAGTTTTTGGACGAAATCTAGGTGCTAGAAACTCCTAATTTTTTAAATATTCTCCCTCTGGAGCACACCTGTGCTCCTTGTCAAAAGAGACGTTATATCAATCCAAAAAATATTTATAGACCGTCATGTAAAATATGGACCATAAGCACACGAAGAAAAAATTTAAACAACCTAAAACTTCTAAACTCCTGACTAAAACTTCACTCTCTTCTTGTTACAAATTCGTTGAACCTTAGTGGCATGTACCATTCTTAATCATAAATAATCAAATACGTCAATAATAATTCAAATAGCATAGAAAGCAACAACGGCTGTGAAAATTAGCTAATCTTGAAACGGGCTGAATAACACCATATTAGCGTGCTTGATCTGAGTATCGTAATCAAAATCAATCGCTAGAAAACTAAAATTTAAATTATAAATGTCTGTAACACTGTCGAGAGTGCATTTTATCATACTCTAAGGTCAAAAAATAAAATAGTTAGCACTGAAGTTTCCATTGATTTCCATTAGTTTCATCCCTAAAATGATGGAAATTAGCTCCCTCCGTTAGAACTGATTATATTCTAAATATAATGTGAGGTAAATTCTATACTCTCTGCTCTTCGCTACCTTTACAATCTATTATTGTGGCAAACGCAGAACGACGCACAAAGTTTTGAATAGAAAGACTAATTTAACAGCAGAATAAATGAATAAATACTTACTATTTACCAATGCATTGATTCTATCAAATCAAGGCATATTTTAACAATTGATTCCCTGAAACTGACGAGGAAGAAAGTTCAATATTGAGGGGTTATTTTCAAACCTTAGATTTACTAGTTCTAATATAAATCTTTCAGAGGTTTCATTTTGGTTCAGGAATAAAACGCAATTATGAAGAGTTATGGGCGACTTTTTATGCGACTTTTTATTTGGGGCAAACCTCACGCTTGTGTCACATATTCCAAAGAGTTTCCGAAGAACCAAAGCCAGAATTAGCCATTATTGACATATGTTCATGAATGTGTTTATTAAATATTTTACCTACGCTAAAGATATTTACGAGTTCAATAAAGGAAATATACCCACTCATGTTGGTCATGTGATGTCACTTCCAGTTCCAGTCACTTAACTGCTACTATCGTCTATAAGAGATCACCGTAGCAGACTGCTCCCATAGTCTATTGGCGATTTGAAGTATGGTTTATGTTTTTATTATAGGAGCTAAAAATGTTTTCGTCTTTTGGTAAAAAAAGGTTAAACAATTCGTATTCAACAGTAAAATAAGTCGATAATTACTTATTGTAAGTTTTAAAACAAAGTTTCCAAAAATAAAAAGTGGCAAATTTTAAAATTACGCAAACATTAAGAAAAAAGTTTGCGTTTGGGGAGAGCTAAATTTATGATTATTTGCGTAGTTAAAGGGTTAATAATTGATCCCTTGCCCGCGTGTCTTACTGCAAGATTTTCTCTCAGATTTTGATAATTATGTACATTTTACCTGGCAGAAAACAAATGAACTAGCAATATAAAACTTCGAGAAAATTAAATATGTTTAGGTAAAATTAAAACAGGACAAACGGTATTTCTGATAACAACAGAATTCACTGGTTACATAAGAAATGCCTGACAAGTTAACTGAGGTGTGCCAACGTGGATGTTTACAGGAACCGGTCCCCAAGTATCGACGGCGCTCCAAAGTGACCCTTATTGCTTCAGCCTGACGTGGCTGGGACCGGCGTGGAACAATGACAGCCAGGGCAACGGAAGCTGCGAACATCTTCAGGAAAAGCCAGATGTGTGCATGGACCCTCTCGTTATCACGTGTGAGTCAACTTCTGTAAACCTGTTGGTTTTATTTAAATTTTGGAAGAAAATTAATCCGTCACAGGTTTACGTGAAAAATCTAGATTAAACATGCTTAATCCTTAATACAATTAGTATTACCCACACATTTTTACGTATCGTGAACGATTGCAAAACTTTAGCGTCGTTTTGAAGGGGATTGCGTGCTCTCAATTATACCATATTGGGCATAAGGACGGAGAGATAATAAAGTTATTGCTCTTCTTCCTCTTAAATATTGACTTATCCTCACCCCTTTGGTCCTTCACCCCAAACGCTTCTTCCCCTACTCAATAGCAGGCTGAAGTAAGAAACTCGCACTGGGAAATATTGCAACTCCTTTGAAACTGACGCCAAAGTGTTGAAACCGATTAAAATTACGTGCAATGACTGTGGTATATTCTAAGCTTATTCATTTGAGCATCTCTACAAAATTCCAAAATATATGCTGGCAAAATAATGGAGTAAACTTCTTTTTTAAACTTGTTTAATGTGAGGAGGCCATTATAAAGTCCGAGAAATGAATATTTGTATGGTTTATACCAAAATGAGCAAACATAAATAGACATAACATTCACGGCATTTTACATTATTATGATTGAAAATGCCCATTAGTAGATACTTATTTAAGTGCCAACACAGTAAGGCACGTATTCAATTGGAAATATGGAGGGCACAACTTGTCTTAAGTACTCCTAGCCATGACTCAATTCTTTTGCCTCATAGCGCATGACTTGCACCATCACACCAACCGCTGGCGATTATTAAATGATAATTTTTATTTGTCCATTGACGATTTCGACGCATCCTTGCGGTGGCAGACGATTCCACGCCCCCGAATATGACGTGGCTGTGGACTAAATACAAGAAGACGGAGATCGGATGCAGACTGACCGATAACGAGGCGTGCGTCAAGTTCACCTACTATTACAACGACATGGGTGAGTCATGTGGAAAAAACAGAAACCAGTCTACTTTTAAACCAGCAAATTTCCGCTTTTAAGCCGAATATTTCTAAAAAAACTGGAAAACGGCCATTGCTTGCCTAATTCACTACTATTACCGGTTCTATTGTTTATAACAGCAATTATTTGGTGACAAATTAATGAAAAACTGTTCACGTCCCCATGTAATGCACGACATGTATGCACGACAGCAATCATCGAGTTTTCCGCAAAAAAATATAAGATAAAAATCGGGATTAAAATACCTCCTAGAGAATACGGTAGTTGAGCATTCAAACCTACGACCAATAGGGTATTTTCTTACAATGACCTTTCGGTGAGACAGATATAAAATTGTCCCGAAGCCATCATGGATGAGTATCAACCGACGCTATTTTCAATGACTTTATTTAAAATCCATGTTATTCGATGATATTGTAGTTTAAGCGTCAATTATTATTCACTGTTTTAACATTCTTTACTCAACTGTATAATCCAGAACGATTTCTGTAACACCTTCTACTTTAAGGAAATGATTCACCACGATATCACGACAAGATTAATGATAGTGTATTACCTAGGTGCAAAGATTTAATTTACGCCAAGAACTACTGTTAGCGTCAAGTTAGTATAAACCGTGACTTTGACGTGTTTCCCGTAAAGGCCGTTTTACACGGTACATTTATTTGCACAATCTATCGTGCGAACGCATGTACAGTCAAGTGTGCAAGAACATATTGTACGAACGACTGAATCAGATTAAATGTCGCTTTACACGATGAGTGCAAACGCACAATTTTCCGTGCAATTTAGCGGTAGAAATCGATCGGAATTCGCGATTTTTTTGTTTATCATGTTTGTGTTTCACTCACGTATTTGACACATTGAAAAGCTGATTACCTGAAATTCGGAACCTCAACTCGACCATCTGCCTTATACTGACAATTCTCCCGGTGCAGAAAAAGCTCTCTTGGACTCTTCTCTCTGGCTTTATATTCGACATTTGCATCGTTTCGTTTTTTCTCATCTGGATTTTAGTGCGACAAGTCATTGGCGTTTCTTGCCGGATCTCCACTCTTTTTAGACAAATTTTGTGGGTTTATTATGTGTGTGTGACAAAGAGTTATTATTAAGGGGTATAGCCGAACAGGGGACCTTTTTTTAGTCCCTCCAAATTTTCCTCCCTTGTATTTGTACCAGTGTTTTAAGGTCTTTTTTGACGATTTCTATGTTACTTACTAACCAACAGAAATAAAATAATTATCGTTATATCACGCGGGATATCGGGATCTCTACTAAAGGACGCGACCAGTCATAATTTTGGGGGAAAAGACCACAAACCCAAAGATCGCGATTACACTGAAAAACCAGAACACCAAATAACACGATGAAATGACGCTGTAAACATTTGGAAAACTTTGAGGTAACTCTTCTCGGGTTCTCCACTGGTTCAAACTATTCATAATTGTCGAATTAATTAATTCTTGCCTTGAGAATGAGTTTAAACCGGTGAAGAGCCCGAAAAGAGTTTACTCATTAATGATTACATACACAGAATAATAGTTACTCATATTATTCTGCGGGAACGTGTTAATCCTTTTTATAAACAACTTTATTTTCAATCGTAATACAGGCACCACCATTTTCGACATATCTGCACCATCTGTTGAATAAAACCGGATCGAAATTGTATGATTTTCTGAATGAAATTAGAACTGGTTCTATTTTACGTTCAGTCATTCATACATTCGCGCAAGCGTTCGCACAATTTGCCGCTTTACAGGGTACAATTTCCTGATAGACGTTCGTACGATAGATTGTAAAAAAAAATGTACCGTGTAAAACGTCCTTGACAGTGAGCATGATTGTGAGGACATGATTCATCGTTAGAAAGGAAATGTTGGTGCCTTAAAACATATTTTGGAAGAATACGTTCACATGCTCGATGTGAGGCATTGTAATTCCACTTAAAAACACACTAAAATGCCCAAAATCACTACCTTGTCTTGTTTACGGAATTGCGGCACAACAATGGTGAATCATCGTAAAGCCAAAATTTTATCTCAAACTAGCGGAAGGTTAATGTGATCAATTTGAAAAACATTGAACTTATTTTTTAAGAAAACCACAAAACCTAAAGAATACTGTCAGCATGGTGTTTTGAGGAATTCGTAACCTATCTTGTATGTTGTATTCGTTGTAGCAGACACGCTGACCATTTTTCAAGTGCACGGAGAGATGAGTGACTGTAGGTCCACTTTCATGTACGGGAAGCCAAAAATGGGCCTCGCAGAATCATTTCCACTTAAATAGCACCCAGGTTGGTCACCTCGTCCCTCCGGTTCTCTTTAGCCGTCTTCTGAGTCTTAACAGCTTGATCGCCTCCCTTGTGTACATAAATATATTTGAGGAATGAATTTAGTTGCGAAATTCAACGTCGATATGTGCGTGGAGTATCTTAATCAGGATTGGAGAGAAGTGTACAATCCAGAGGTTGATTATATCAAAAGTACCATTTCCAGCCACTGCCATGTTTATTTGACCTATGAATCCTACATCATCCGGACTGCGCCTTCGGAATAATTGTATGCCATAATCATTGGTTTCAGTTGTTAAATAAAACATCTATGGTGATTCTTAGTGCACTTGTCGATTTTCATGCACGGATGTCGTTTATTGCGCAGAATTTCCGTTCTTCTTTCGTGTAAGAAGCATGTAGTGACGTCATTATAATTTCCGCTCTCTTAATACAGATTGAAGTACCGAAACAGATGGGTCCATATTTGAACTAGATATGTTTTTGAGAATCCAAGTCTAACCTTAGCCGTTTGTTATGCAAGGACTCATTTTATCGCAAAGATGACATTCCTCTTGCTTTAGAAGATTAATTTGAAAGGTTACTTCATTTTCTGTTAGGCATGTTGATGGATATATTTTAAGCCCTGGAACTCAATGATTGAGTGAATGTAAGCTAACTGCACTTTAATACTTTTGAACATATATGTACAAACAACTCGTAACGTTTATGGTGTTAGAATTGGTCTAAAGAACAGCTCACAATCGTAATGAGATCTGAGTATTAATCGATAATAAACAAGGCCGTGTTTTTTGCAGGGATGTGAAACGTAACCGAACCTCTGAAGCGGTACGGTTCCACGTGAAACCGAACCTTTTTCTCGGTAAGAGAGCGGTTTGGTCCGAACCGAACCGTGTCTGCGAAAGAGAAGAGGTTCGGTTCAAGCTGAAGCGGAACCGGCCGTAACAATTTGAACCGCTTTTGGAACGGTTTTTTTCGGTCCAGTGGCGGTACAGGGGCGCAAGGGGAAGGGGAACAATCCCTTTGGCAGGGACTGTGAAAACTGAGATATGTACTATGACACGTAAATGCTGCTGCTCGCTGCTGCGTTCGAGTATAAGGGTGCTATCTTAGAATATTGAATAATATTTGTTATTTTCCTTCTCAACCCACTATTTTGATCGTTGGGTGTTTTACTCCTTTCATATTTTCCGCTCCCTCCGAAACTTTTACTCTAAGACGACCACTCGTAAGCGTTAAGCCGGTGTCCCACGTTAAATTTTTTCGTAAATTTATTCATGAATACTCTCATAGTTACACTGCGCATGCGAAAGCCAATATTCGGTAAATTTCTGTAAATAAGAAAACTCTGTAAATTCTTCATGAAACTCACTGATCGGCTTTTCTGCTTCACTGATCGGCTTCACTGATCGGCTTTTCTGACACGATTTTCCGGCGCGACATCATCATAGTACATCGAGCGCGATTACGTGATTGCGCAATATTAAGCGCAGTATCATGATACTTTATCGTGACGTTTATCGTGATATTTAATCGGCCACGATTACCTTGTCGAGCGCATTATCACGATATTTTATCGTGATATTTATCGTGATATTTTATCGGGCGTGATTGTTTTATCGAGAACAATATCACGATATTTTATCGACCGCAATATCGCGATACTTTATCGACCGCAATATCACCATATTTTATCGTGATATTTATCGTGACATTTTATCGGGCGCGATTATTTTATCGAGCGCAACTGCACGATATTTTAGCGTGATATTGATTGTGATATTTTATCGAGCGCAATATCACGATATTTTTAGGAAATATTTATCGTAATATTTTATTAGGGCGAAACATCGTGATATTTATCGTTATATTTTATCGGGGTGCAATATCGTGATATTTATCGTGATGTTTTATCTGGCGTGATTAATTTATCGAGCGCAATATCACGATCTTTTATCGTGATATTTTAACTCAGCGTGATATCGTGATTCTTTATCGGAACGTGATATTGCTGTTTTTAACTCGTGATATATCACAATATTTTGAGGCGCGATAACACTATATTTATCGTCACGAAATAAGTTGTCGTTTGATGCGCGATAATACGATATTTAAAGTTACGGTATGAGTTATCGTTATCGCCAAGATACTATATACTAAAATTATCATATCACGATATTGAATCACCAATATCGCCCAGGCCTAGTTTCGGCGACTCTGGGCTAGCGAACTGCTACATAGGGATTCTGACGTGTTCCATTGTGAGCAAGCATGCTTGTTCTTGCAATTCCTTCAGTTTATACATATGGCTATAGTAATTCCCGGGTAATTATAGAAATATGTGCGTGCTATTTCATATCATGGCTTGTAGGTCCAGCAAAAATATCTTCTCTGATTGTACAGAGACCACACTATTGATGGCAGCACAAAAAGTTCTCTTCTCGGCCATCAGCCGATCAGCGCCCAATTCATGAATTTTTCCTGCTCGTGTGACATGGGGTCCAACAGTTCACGAATCTCTTTTCATGAATATGGAATTCATGAATAAATTTACGAAACAATTTACCGTAGGACACCGGCTTAGATACAACACAACTAACGGTTCAACATAGCATCGGCGATTTTGCTGCAGCTGCATGTGTTGGGCGGTATTCCCCTTTCAAGATTTCTCTTTGTTTATTTACGATGGTGGATTAGGGTGTCCCTTGGTGTGCACCACTCAGTCCGGCTCGCTAAGGTCGGAGGGGGGGGGGAGCGAGAAGAGGTAAGAGGGTGAGGAAGTATAATAGCACGCTGTAAGGGGCAAGATTTAGTCGGTACGTTTGCATGTACATTGAGGACAGATTTCTAGGAAGTGCCTTCGGCATGTCATAAACATGGGTGTGAGGGGTGAGGTTTGTCATTACTCGCTTCCGAACTGAAGCCGAAAACAAATTTTAGTTAGCTTGACAGGGTTCATTCACGCCACTTATTGCAGAGCTTGAGAAGAATATTCTACCAAATGCTCAAGTTAGTTTAATATTTTACTGGTAGTTTGAATTTTAGTG
This sequence comes from Pyrrhosoma nymphula, assembly GCA_963573305.1. Taxonomy (NCBI): domain Eukaryota; kingdom Metazoa; phylum Arthropoda; class Insecta; order Odonata; family Coenagrionidae; genus Pyrrhosoma; species Pyrrhosoma nymphula. Next base: position 707,161 of record OY754334.1, read on the forward strand.
CCAAATTGGTGCCAAAGAAAATAAAGTGATCCAGAACGATATGAACTAGTCAGTGCCGACATTGCAGCTCCTACCACGCAAGTAAGCGTTGAAAGGCTTTTTTCACACACAAATTTTATACTGCAATCAATAATAAGCAGATTACGTTCAAAAATCGTCAACGACATTAAATTGTTTAGTTGTAATAGAATATTCAAAAGAAAAGAAGAAAATCAAGATTTGTAAGTCACTAAATTACTGTATGTTTGTTTTTTTCGGGTGTACCCCGCGTACTATGACCAGGTGTGAAACCTGACGTTTCGTGGCCGTTGCTGGCCACTTTATCAAAGGGAATGAGGTATCTGATGAGTTGGTGGAGTTTATATAGGGGTTTCAAGGAGGGCAAAGGATAGGAAGGGGAGGAGTGGAAGGAGTAGTCATTGCATCTTTATTCCGCTTCAAAGCAGGGTCCCACGTGTGGCTGAGTTGGAGGCCACAGTCCCTATTGAAATTTAGATGGCATTTTCTTATCTCCAAAGCTTCTCGGATCAGCCGGGGCTTGAAGTTTTTCACTTTGGCGATTATCTTTGTTTGTCTGAGGTCAATCGCGTGTCCCGAGGCTGAATGTTCCGCTACTGCTGATTTTAAGGGTTGTTTCGGTCGAATCGCCCGCTCGTGTTCTTCTAAGCGGGTTTTGACGGAGCGTCCGGTTTCGCCGATATATTTCTTGTTACAAGTTTGGCATGGTATCTCATACACTCCTTCCACTTGAAATGGTGCTGCGTCCTTCACACTCCTCAGACAGTTTCTAATTTTTAAATGTGGCTTGAACACAGCTTTGATATCTTGTTTGCGGAGGATGTTCCCTATTCTATCCGTTACGCCCCGGACGTAAGGAAGGAATGCTCTCTTGGGTGCCAGGTTGTTTGCGTCCGGAGTCCCAATTTCTTCTTTTTTCGGGCCGTCCTCATCCTTTGTCATGATTTTGTAAAATGATTTGGAGATGGTTCTCTTGCTATATCCGCTCTTTTGTAGAATGGCTTCCACTTTCTGTCTTTCGGCCGGGAAGTTGGTCTCGTCACTAATTCTGCAGGAACGCTGAATTACAGTATTGAGTACCGCATTTATCTGTGCGGGATGATGGTGTGAATTTGCCTGGAGGTACCGATTGGTGGCAGAGGGTTTTTAACCAAGAATTACGACGCCTCTACGGGGAGGAACACCGTCGCGGATCGAAGAAATTCGACCAACTACGCTGCAAGAAGTCATCCCTTCTCTGCCAACTAGCCTTCCTTCTATGCTTCCGAGATGAAGAAATTATACCAAATTTTCTCAGACTGCATCACCACCTTCATTCGCGCCGCACGCCGAGGATCCTTCGACAGGCTAGTACGTCATTACTACGAGCAGCCATCCAAGAAACCCGACGCGAACTAGACAAAGTCAGCAAGAAACTATTTCATATTCACCTGTTTCTAGCCAACTCAATGAAAAAAGAAGACTTTGATCGACTGGACAAAATGACAGCGGCCCACATGGAATCCGTTGCGGAAACCAGGAAGAAGAAACAACAAAGGAAACTCGGGAAACTAAAAGAATCTCAGAAAGAACCTATTACATCAAAGGAACCAGATTTGATTGTAAACTTATCAAGACTCCCACTTGATACCGCATCGAAATCAATTCTTCAAAAAGGACTTAATTTCGCCTTGACGCCGACAAGGATTCCGGTGGAAGAAATTATTAGCGGAGTTGAAAGCGCCATCGGACACCTATCCCGGGACGACGCGGAAGTGATACGACAGGATACTTGCAGAATCCTAAAAACAGCTGACATTAAGAAACAAAAACAGAACGTCACCAAGCAAGAGAAAGCGGCCCTAAAGAATCTCAGAAATAATGACGACATCGTCATCTTACCAGCGGACAAAGGGAACTCAACAGTTATATTAGATAAGGAGGAATACGAAAAGAAGATGCAGGAACTCCTGAAAAATGGTCCTTACCGCAAGATTGAGAAAGATCCGACCACCCATTACAAAAGAAAAGTAACCGAATTCGTCAAAAAATGGGTCGAAGATCCAGAACTTAAGAAGAGATTGACCCCACAGGACCCAAAAACTCCTTGCATATATGGCCTCCCAAAAATCCATAAGGAAGGCATACCCCTGAGGCCTATTGTTAGCGCTATCGATGCACCTGCATACAAGCTAGCTAAATATTTAGCCGGTGAATTGTAGCATAAGGTGGAAGAGGCCAGCTCATACGTGAGAGACTCCCAGCATTTTTTGAAGATCATCGAAAACATCCGGGTTTCTCCTAGTGATATCCTCGTCAGTTTTGACGTGGTATCGCTTTTTACCAGCATTCCCTGTGACGAGGCGATCGGCATAATCGAAGAAGAATTCGGTGAAAACATCGCCAAGTTGACAGAGATATGTTTGACCAGCACCTTTTTCCGGTGGAGGAACAACTTTTACGAGCAGACGTCCAGAGCAGCTATGGGATCGCCTATCTCACCAGCGGTAGCGAATATTTACATGTCAAACTTCGAGATGAGAGCACTTCAAAACGCGGTTAATAAACCTGAGATCTGGTTGAGATACATCGACGACACTTTTATTATATGGACGCATGGTCGAGAGAAGCTTGATGAATTTTATTATTGCTTAAATAGTATAAATGACAAGATTGTTTTTACAATGGAAGTAGAAAAAGATGGTAAAATTCCATTTTTGGACGTATTGGTGCAAAGGAGAAATGATGGAACTCTGGGACACGCGGTGTATAGGAAACCCTCTGCCACCAATCTGTACCTCCAGGCAAATTCACACCATCATCCCGCACAGATAAATGCGGTACTCAATTCTGTAATTCAGCGTTCCTGCAGAATTAGTGACGAGACCACCTTCCCGGCCGAAAGACAGAAAGTGGAAGCCATTCTACAAAAGAACGGATATAGCAAGAGAACCATCTCTAAATCATTTTACAAAATCATGACCAAGGATGAGGACGGCCCGAAAAAAGAAGAAATTGGGACTCCGGACGCAAACAACCTGGCACCCAAGAGAGCATTCCTTCCTTACGTCCGGGGCGTAACGGATAGAATAGGGAACATCCTCCGCAAACAAGATATCAAAGCTGTGTTCAAGCCACATTTAAAAATTAGAAACTGTCTGAGGAGTGTGAAGGACGCAGCACCATTTCAAGTGGAAGGAGTGTATGAGATACCATGCCAAACTTGTAACAAGAAATATATCGGCGAAACCGGACGCTCCGTCAAAACCCGCTTAGAAGAACACGAGCGGGCGATTCGACCGAAACAACCCTTAAAATCAGCAGTAGCGGAACATTCAGCCTCGGGACACGCGATTGACCTCAGACAAACAAAGATAATCGCCAAAGTGAAAAACTTCAAGCCCCGGCTGATCCGAGAAGCTTTGGAGATAAGAAAATGCCATCTAAATTTCAATAGGGACTGTGGCCTCCAACTCAGCCACACGTGGGACCCTGCTTTGAAGCGGAATAAAGATGCAATGACTACTCCTTCCACTCCTCCCCTTCCTATCCTTTGCCCTCCTTGAAACCCCTATATAAACTCCACCAACTCATCAGATACCTCATTCCCTTTGATAAAGTGGCCAGCAACGGCCACGAAACGTCAGGTTTCACACCTGGTCATAGTACGCGGGGTACACCCGAAAAAAAACAAACATACAGTGATAATGACCCGCGAAAGTTTTAACCAAGAATCACTAAATTACATTTTTGGCATAAAGTTTTTGTAAATGTTTCATTGATCTCATGTCCTTTCCAAATACCTATTATAACACCTTTTGATGTCCATACTTGTATAAAAAATTAGTCGCGTATGTTCTGCCACGTCCTTTTATGTTGACCTCATCAGAATAATGAGCTGTCAATGAGAAAACCTTGTTGCTTCCATAAGATTTTGATGACACGGTTTATAGCCATAGGAACGAGCAGTAAGTAGGATCAGGGAAACCCAGAGAGAATTCCGAAGCGAACACGCTTTTGCAACAAAAGAGGGATGTCCTTCTGTAGGGTAACTCCACCGCGTTCATAATATGAGTCTTGAGTATGTGCTGTGTGCGACCGGAGTATAACGGAGATTTCCAGCCTGAGTATAACGGTAAGGTGGGTGGAAGGGTCGGGGACCCTCCTAACACGTGTTCGTGACCGTCCCACCCCTGAGGCTCATAAAATGACCGTCCCTGAGAGGGCCACAAAATGTTCAATACACAGATGATAACAGCGCATCGTGTTTGGATGTCAGTTGGTTGCTTATCATAGGCTCCATTCAGTTACACTTTGCTCAGTGATCACTTGATCATGACGTCATAATCAGTTAATGTGAGAGCGCCGATTATATGGGTGTGCCGCGAGACTCTCACTTGTTTTCCTCCCTTCTGCTCACAAGAGATCATCATGGTGATCGGTGTTTTTCTCCACTCACCAAATGGCGACCGATCACAGCCGTGACGTCGTTTCATTCAGTCCCAAGACTTCACAGCGCTCACTTGATCACCAGGGTTATCGCTCAGGGCGGCAAAATGCACCCAACCTTCTTTTGGTAAATTTTACTCCGTACCGAACCGTTTTTCCTAGTTTGGAACCGGAACCGAAACGATTTTTTCGTTTCTGAAACAAGATTCTCAAAAACGGTTTGGTTCCACGTTTGTTACGAACCGATTTTCGTTCCAAGCGCTTTTGTTACAGAAGAGGTTCGGTTTCATGAACCGTTTCTTTGGACCGAACCCTTCCAGAAGCGGTTCATGGAACGAAATTTGGTTACGTTTCACTTCCCTGGACTTTGTTGTAGCAACAGAGGCATTAAAACAATTGGTATTCACTGAACGTAAATACTCTTGCACCTTTAATTCCTTATGTGTATCGTTTAATACGTAAGTGTTATCTCATATAAATGCAGTTCCCCTATGAGAACTACTTTGAGAATAGACATTGAAAGTATACTTGTTGTAAATATACATTTAATTTATCGATTACTCCCCGAAGTAATGTATCATGGGGCCCTGGGGACTCTGGACACTTCTTATACAGATTTTCTTTCTATGTGCTATCATGGGCCGGCAGGAAAACTTATATGCCAGATGCGTGAATATCCTTCGAAATTCAAATCTCTGGTTGGCAAGGACATATGCTATTGTTGATTTCAGAGAAAAATATGCGATGTTTCAGCTACAAGCATGATTTTCAGACAATTACAAAGCGTAAAAGAAAATCGATTGAAAGAATTAGAAACTTCAGTTATTCAGCCATCCATTTAAAAAAATTCAACCCTCTATTTTGAGTGAAAGTAATTTTAAAAAGAAAAAAATGAAAAAACTGCACCGAACCCAATGCTTAGCATGGACCACCAGGGACCACCAGGGTGGGCCTTGTTTGTTGTGATCGTTGTAATTCGTTCGTTTTCCATTTCGTGCACGGAGAGTTGAGTGATTGTTTGTCCTATTTAATGCACGGGAAACCCAATAATAGGCCACGAAGACTCATTACTACTTAATAAATAGTACCTAGGTTGATAGATGGTTACCTCGTCCCTCAAGTTCTCATGAGCCGTCTTCTGAGTGAATAACAGCATGATCACTTCCCTTGTGTACATAAATATATTAGCATTCAATGAATTAATTGAGTTCCGCCATTCAACGTTTATTTTTATGTTTTATTTTATTTATTTAATGCAGTCCAAAAACAGCACAAGGCCAATTACAGAGGACTAATAATGAAAAAGAAAACAATTAACAAACAGTAAACAAAATGTAGACAACAATGAACAAAACAATATTCAACAGTATTATCAGATAACAAACAAAATGGTAGTATTCATAGGGTTGAAAGAGGAGTAGAGGGAAAATTACGATGGAGATGGTGCGAGATAGATGAGGGATGAAAAAAAGGATCAAAATCGGGATTAAATTTTGAAAGGGAGTTAATATAAGAAGGGAGTCTGAATAGAAAAGAACGTTTAGAGACAGAAAGGCGTGGGGTGAAACAGTGAAAAAGGTCACTCAACCTCGTCGTGCGCGAAGGAACACGAAGCGGGAAAAGGGAAAGAAGGTCAGATGATCTGTATTTGCCATTAATAATTTTTATGAAGAGTCTCCTGTCATTGAGGAGACGGCGATCAGCTAGAGTCGCAATACCAAGAGAGGATCTAATCATATTGAGGGAAAAGCTGAGGAAAGGCTTGTGGCGGTAGCGGACAACAGACAGGAAAAAATTTAACGGGCGTTCAAGGAGCTTTAGTGAAGAAGGTGGGGCCGTAGCCCAGATTTGGCTGCAGTATTCTAGGACCGGAGAGACACAGGAAAAGAAAAAGGTGCGTAGAGCACTTAAATCGGAAACTTCTCGGAAGCGATACATTATGCCTACCAACGACATAGCACGTGCGAAAATGGATTTTATGTGTTCACGGAAGAGCAGCTTAGAGTCAAAAATAACCCCTAAATCTCTCTGAGAGGTGACTGAAGGAATATTATGCCCAGATAGTCGGTAATTATGACTCAGGATAGATTTCCGTAAAGAGAAAGGTAGGATAGTAGACTTGGTTGGATTAATTTTTAGACACCATGTCTTAGACCATAGGTCTATTGCGTCAAGAGCATTTTGCAGAGCAAAGCAGTCACTTGGGTAATTGATTTGTTTAAAGATTTTACAGTCATCTGCATACAACAAGATTTTACAAGTAGTGGAGGAGATAGTATCAACTAGATCATCAATGTATAAAGCAAAGAGTAAAGGCCCCAGGACACTCCCTTGCGGAACTCCGGATGTAACAGGAGCCATCATAGAATGAGATCCATCAATTAAGATGCGTTGGTGTCTGTTGGCTAGGAATGATGCCAAAATGGAAAGAAAAGTGCCATGAACATTGTAGCGGTTTTCAAGTTTGTAGAGTAGTAGCTGATGGTTAATTTTGTCAAACGCTTTGGCAAAATCAATGTAGCAAACATCCAGTTGTGCTGAATTCTCAAATGCCTCAATACAATGTTTGTGCAAAATGGACAGATTGGTTAGTGTAGATAATCCGGGAAGGAAACCATGCTGTTCGTCAGATATGAAAGGAAGAGAGAAAGATAACAGACGTTGGTGAATGATGCACTCACAAATAGTTGATAGAATTGGTAAAATTGAAATAGGACGGTAAGATTCTACTAAAGATTTCTTTCCGGATTTGAAAAGAGGGAAAATGTTGCCAATTTTCCACACAGCAGGAAAGTATGCCGTTTAAAAACATCTGTTAAAAATGATGGACAGGGGAACAGCCAAGGAAGGAGCTGCATTTTTAGAAACATTGCGGCCAACTGATCAGAACCAGTTGCACGGTTAGTTTTCAGGGATTTCAACAAGTGGATATGTGCGTTGGGTATCTTATTCAGGATAGGAGAGTAGAGTATAATCCGGCGGTTGACAAAGTCAAGAGGATCATTTTCAATACCAGCGATGTTTATTTGTCCTATGAATCCTTCAATACCCGGAATATGCCTTTGGCATAAAGGGTGCCTATATTTATTGTTTCCTAAATCATAATCATAGGTTAAAAAATTAAAAATCTATGGTAATCAGTCTTAGTACACTTGCCAATTTTCATACACCGATAACGTCCATTGCGCAGAATATCCGTTCTTCTTATGGGTAAGAAGCATGAAGTGACGCAATTATAATTTCCGTTATCTTAAAACAGATTGAAGTTTCGAAACAGATGGCTCAATATTTGAACCAGATCTTTAGCTGGTTACCAGTCAGTAGGTTTGGTTAGGATGAAATTTGTGCGGTTCTTAGCGCAATCCGAGAAACACCACGGGGAGATTATCATGAGATTGCTGGTAGGCATGTCTTTGAGCATCCAAGACTAGCCCTTGGCGTTTTTCATGCAAGGATTCATTTTCTCGCAAAGAAGACATTCCTCATGCTTTAGAAGATTTTATCGAAAGGTTACCCTTTCTTCTATTAGGCATGTTGATGGCTATATTTTTAAGTCCAAGGAAGGGAAACACAGCGGCGAGTGGGAGACTCCTAAAGGCAACTCGATGATTGAGTGAGTGTAATTTAACTGCATTTTAACACGTTTAAGTATATATAAATAACTCGTAAAGTTTATGTGGGAATTGGACTAAAAAACAGTTCACAATCGTAATGAGAGGCAGACGGTACCACTACGTGTAATATATCTGAGTATTAAACTATAATAAACGACGCCGTGTTTGTTGTAGCAACAGAGGCATTATTAACATTATTATTCACAGCACGTAAATATTCCTCCACGTTTAATTCCTTTATGTGTATCGTTTAATACGTAAGTGTTCTCTCGTATGCAGTTCCCCTAAGAGAGCTACTTTGAGAACAGACATTGAAGAGTATACTTGTAAATATGCATTGAATTTATCAATTACCCCCTGAAGCAATCTATCATGGGGTCCTTGGGACTCTAGGCCCTTATCATACAGATTTTCTTTCTACGTGTTATTATGGGCAGGCAGGAAAACTGAAATGCCAGATGCGTGAATATCCTTTGAAATTCAAATCTCTGGTTGTCAAGGAAATATGCTATTGTTGATTTCAGAGAAAAATGTCAGATTTTTCAGCTATAAACATGATATTCAGACAACTGCACCGAACCCAATGCTTAGCATGGACCACAAAGTATTAGTATGATGATGATGATAATGATACCTGCTGGATATTTTGAAAACAACGTCAACATATTTTCAAGGTCAGCTCTTCTTCAATGAATTGAAAATACGCAATTAAATTAATCATCGAGTAGAGTCTACAATTTTCGTCAGTGACATTTAAAATGTTAACAGGACCTCCTATGTATAGCTTAGAAAAAAAACCAAAGTATTGTGATCTTTACGTAGTGAAAAGGGATACATGAAGGTGCTTTTTTATGACGTCACGCTGGCAGCACGTGATAGCCTCGGAGGCTCGTCCGGGGTAGAGGCCCTATATTAGGGGCCTAATTATTATCTAATACAGGGCCTCTAGTACTGGATTGTGCACCTTACCTAACAATGCTTCAACCCGTTGCACTGTTGTTACTGCCAGCTCCAAATAGTCTCTTCCAAGGATTAAATTCCGGATGCATCTGACAGTGAGGATCTCATTACTTTCAGATTTTTCAGCTATAAACATGATATTCAGACAATTGTGAAGGGTAAAAGAAAATCGATTGAAAGAATTAGAAACTTCGTTTATTCAGCCATCCGATAAAAAAAATTCCAGTCCTCTATCTTGAGTGTAAGTACTTTTAAAAAGCAAAAAATGAAACAACTGCACCGAACCCAATGCTTAGCATGGACCACAAAGGACTCCCAGGGGGGCCTTTGGGGGCCCTGACAGATTTTTAATGTAGCCTTTGTTTCATCCCGGTACATTTTATAACTACAAACAAAATTTCAGCTCAATCTGTTCAGTAGTGTTTGCGTGATTGAGCAACAGACAGACAGACACCATTCAATTTTTATATATTAGTACTAGCTGAAGGTACCCGTTGAAATTCAATGGGTGCGTTAAACATTGAACTAATTTTATAAGGAAACTACAAAGCCTGAAGAACACTGTTAGCATGATCATTTGAGAAGTTCGTATCCTATCTTGTTTGTTGTGATCGTTGTAATTCGTTCGTTTTCCATTTCGTGCACGGAGAGTTGAGTGATTGTTTATCCACTTTAATGCACCGAAAACGCAATAATGGGCCACGAAGACTCATTACTACTTAATAAATAGTACCTAGGTTGATAGATGGTCACCTCGTCCCTCAAGTTCTCTTGAGCCGTCTTCTGAGTGATTAACAGCTTGATCACGTGTACACGAATATATTTGACTGACTTAATTGAGTTCCGCTATTCAATGTTGCTATGTGTGTTGAGTATCTTAATCAGAATAGGATAGTAGAGTATAACCCAGCTGTTGATACCGTCAGGAGGAGCATTTTCAGCTGCAGCCTTGTTTATTTGTCCTATGAATCCTTCACTACCCGGACTGCGCCTTCGGTATGAAGGGTAGTCATAATAATTGGTTTCTAAATCATAATCATCGATTACTAATTTAAAAATCTATGGTGATCAGTCTTAGTGAACTTGCCAATTTTCATGCACCAATGACGTCCATTGCGCAGAATATCCGTTCTTCTTACTGGTAAAATGCATGTAGTGACGCAATTATAATTTCCGCCATCTTAAAAGAGATTGAAGTTTCGAAACAGATGGCTTAATATTTGAAACAGATTTTTAGCTGGTTACCCGTCAGTAGGTTTGGTTAGGATGAAATTTGTGCGGTTCTTAGCGTAATCCGAGAAACACCATGGGGAGATTATCATGTGATTGCTGGTTGATATGTCTTTGAGCATTCAAGGCTAACCTTTGTCGTTTTTCATGCAAGGGCTCATTTTCTCGCAAAGAAGACATTCCTCTTGCCTTAGAAAATGTTTTCGAAAGATTACTCTAATTTTTATTAGGCATCCTGATGGATATATTTTTAGGTCCAAGGAAGGGAAACAGTGGCAAGTGGGAGTTTTGAATAGGCAACTCGATGATTGAATGAATGTACGTTTACTGCACTTCAACGCTTTCAAACATGTGTAAAGAACTCGTATTTTTTATGATGCGGGAATTGGTCTAATAACTGTTCGCAATCGTAATGAAAATCAATTGTTCGCTGACCGTTTTCCAGGTGCACGGAGAGATGAGTGATTGTTTGTCCTCATTAATGCACGGGAAACCCAAAAATAGACCATAAAGACTCATTACTACTAATTAAATAGCGCCTAGGAGATTTTTAGTGTGCTTTTCGATTTTCATGCACGGATTTCGTTCATTGCGCAGAATTTCCGCTCTTCTTTCGGGTGAGAAGCATGTAGTGACATCATGATAGTTTCCACCATCTTAAAACAGATTGAAGTTTGGAAACAGATGGATCTATATTTGAACCAGATTTAAAGGTTGCTACCCGTCCGTAGGTTAGTTTAGGATGGTATTTGTGCGGTTCTTAGCTTAACCCGAGAAACACCACGGGAATACGCTCATTTGATCGCTGGTGGACATGTCTTTGAGCATCCAAGTCTAACCTTTGTCGATTTTCATGCAAGAACTCATTTTCTTGCAATGAAGACATTCCTCATTCAGAAGGATCCAATAAGGGTAGATAAGAAGATTACTTCGAAAGGTTAATCTTTTTTCTATTAGGGATGTTGATGGCTGTATTTTTAAGTCCAAGGAGGGGAAACACAGCGGAAAGTGAGATACTCAAATAGGCTACTCGATAATTGAGTGAATGTAAGTAAACTGCATTTTAACGCGTTTAAGTGTATATATATAACTCGTAAAGTTTATGTGGGAATTGGTCTAAAAACAGTTCGCAATCGTAATGAGAGGCAGACGGTTCCACTACGTGTAATACATCTGAGAAATGAAACTATAATAAACAACGCCGTGTTTGTTGTAGCAACAGAGGCATTATTACCATTACTTTTCGCTGCACCTAAATATTCTTGCACGTTTAATTCCTTTGTACTACGTAAATGTTCTCTCATATTCATGCAGTGCCCCTATGAGAGCTACTTCGAGTATAGACATTGAAGAGTATACTTGTAAATATGCATTGAGTTTATCGATTACCCCCCGAAGCAATCAATCATGGGGCCCTTGGGACTCTGGGCCCGTCTTATACAAATTTTCTTTCTACGTGCTATCATGGGCCGGCAGTAAAACTTAAATGCCAGATGCGTGAATATCCTTTGAAATTCAAATCTCTGGTTGTCAAGGAAATATGCTATTGTTGATTTCAGAGAAAAATGTCAGATTTTTCAGCTATAAACATGATATTCAGACAACTGCACCGAACCCAATGCTTAGCATGGACCACAAAGTATTAGTATGATGATGATGATAATGATACCTGCTGGATATTTTGAAAACAACGTCAACATATTTTCAAGGTCAGCTCTTCTTCAATGAATTGAAAATACGCAATTAAATTAATCATCGAGTAGAGTCTACAATTTTCGTCAGTGACATTTAAAATGTTAACAGGACCTCCTATGTATAGCTTAGAAAAAAAACCAAAGTATTGTGATCTTTACGTAGTGAAAAGGGATACATGAAGGTGCTTTTTTATGACGTCACGCTGGCAGCACGTGATAGCCTCGGAGGCTCGTCCGGGGTAGAGGCCCTATATTAGGGGCCTAATTATTATCTAATACAGGGCCTCTAGTACTGGATTGTGCACCTTACCTAACAATGCTTCAACCCGTTGCACTGTTGTTACTGCCAGCTCCAAATAGTCTCTTCCAAGGATTAAATTCCGGATGCATCTGACAGTGAGGATCTCATTACTTCCAAATGGTCTGAATTTAATTAGATAGCCATAAATAAAGCAATGTTACATAACCACGTTACGTCTTTGCCCAACGAAGGATTTGAAACCGCTTGCATATTTGTGAAAGGAATGTGCTATTCTCAACTGAATATCTCTATTAAAACCACTCTCACACTTTGTTAGAAATTTTCAATGAACTCAGTGAAAGAATAGTAATTTTCTTTTTCGAATCGATAAGCCCCTAATGTGTAATCATCCATCTTAATCAGGCCATTATGTTCAGAAAATAGTGAAATTGAATTTTCGATCAGTGAAGTGATAAAATGTACGGCTATGTGCTGTTGTGTGTCAGAGAGTTGTGAATTGTAATCAGAGTGAATAGGAATACTGGTAGTGGTTCTCTAAATTAGCAAAGTTGTCTTATTGATGGCTCTCCAATTATAGTCAGACCGTTGGAAGTCATGCGGTTCTCGCTGTTCTGCAGTTTTAATCTTGGCAAATACGATTATCCGCGTAAGTTTTGATTTCCGGTTGCTATCGGAATACTTGCTAATTTGTTGAACCATAAATGTCAATTTCAACAAGTTCCTCTCTGACCATTCCTAGATGTTTTGGTTGAGAGAAAAAATATGGCAGACTTGGACAAGGTGAGCATCAGAAAAAGACTCATAAAGATCCATATCTCAATGAACGTTCCAACCACCGCCCACAGAAAAGGGCATCAGTTATCAAGACCCTTTCTGATCGCCCAAGCAGAGTTTCGGATGCTGATTCCATTTATGAAGAAATAAAACATTTAAGGGCGACACTGAAGGATAATGGATATAGATTTAAATTAACTGAAAGTTTTAGAAACTAGAAACCTAAAGAGAAAGAGACATCTTAACGTTTGGGATATGTACATAATGCTACCATACATCGCGGAAACAAACTGTCGCATAGGTAAAAGAATGAAGAGGCATAACATCATTACAAGATTTAACACCACCTCCAAAGTTAATGATCATCTTAGAGGAGCTAAAGATCCATTATCTACCACAATGTTTGAAGGCATATACGAAACTTTCTGTAGCCGCGGAAAATCATATGTTGGCCAGGCAAAGAGAGCCATAGGATGCAGACTGAAGGAACACGAACGGGCTATTCGGAAGAAATATTGGTATCACTCTGCCATGGCTGAGCACACGCTTTTAGAAGGTCTCAGTATAGACTTCAAAAGGGCGAAAGTTTTATTGAAAGGAAGCAGCTACTATCCACGGGTCATCTGGGGAGCCATTGATATAGAAAAGAGACCTAAAAACTTAAACAAAGAGAATGGCAACAAACGCCCTTATACGTAAAAGACTTTTGCAAAATTCAAGTATAAATTAAATTTGTTGCATAATGATCGCCGAAGTTTGCTTTTTTATTTGTGATTTTTGATTTAGAAAGCCTGACGAAGCCGGCAGACTAGCACGGCGAAGGTATTGCTTAAAAAAGTACTTGTACCACAGAAAATCAAAAGATATTTATTAATATTAAAATAAACTGCGAAAATCTCCGAAAAGTATGTCATAAATGTTTCGGGCAAAATGAAATGGGTCCCCTGCAGCCGGGACTATAGGCAAAATGCAAGGAATTTGCATACATGGGAGTAGATTGTGACATTTGTAGGGAAGGGGTTTGGGAGATATGAAGGCTATTTGGTCAAAATACTTTGAAAAATAATCCAGGCACTGAACGTGCATACATGCACTACGCAATATAAGTAGATAATGCATGGCGAATTCCTATCCAGTAATTCATAATCTCCATTTAAAACAGTTGGAAGTACTTTACCATGTTATTCAGACATCTGGCTTCCATGCAACGAGATAACATCCTAATTCTTGATAATAGGCCCCACGGATTGATTTAGTTGAATCACTTCTCCGCTCTCTCCTGCGGGAAAGCGGTCCAATATAGTACACGTGAAGAGAGGGGAGAAATAGACAGTTATTGCTGGCCTATGTACGCAATGGCCAGTCGTGACTCTCGTTACCATGACCTCCTCCAAAAGTCTTTTCACGTGACTTCCTTATCGCGCCTATTGTTTTAATGATGAAAGAATGAATCACAGTATGGTAGAACAGTCAAATCGCGACCTTGATTTTAAGCTGATATAGTCTTGCTATAGGTTTCACTTCAACATTGTATTTTTTTTGTTTTGCTTGCTGTTACAGCAAGCAACAGTTTCTTTAGCAACAAAAACAGATACAACTCAGCCAATGAAAATCAGGAGAAATGTTAGACAAGTAATCTCAGAGGAAAACTAGCTGATCAAAACTGAAATGGAAATTTTCAGAGACGAATTCAAATCCCAGTTCCACCATTATGTACTGGACAGTAGTGGAATAAATTAAAACAATATATTTCGCGTGCATGAATGCGGCATTCGCAGGAACTTCTTGGAATAGCACTTACGACGAAAGACTGGCGACACTGAGGAAAGCCTCGTGAACCGCAAATATTAGTTTTCGAACGTTCTTGTTAATTCATCTCAAGTTTTCTCTCTCGCTGTTGCGTCGTGTTAGTCTCGGCATCTTTCTAACATTGGTATTTATCATATTTATGGCAAAAAGATTAATCATCTATTATTCATCCCACCCAACACCAACACACACTGAAATCTTTATATGAATTACTGCTAAAATAAAGGACATTTACTGTGATTTTATATTACGCGCCTAGTTCTTCTTTCACCCAGCGAATTGAAATTAAGAAACAAATGTGGAGAAGATGTCTACTAAAGGCACTAATTGAAATAAGTATTTTCACTACGGGACGTAATTTGTCACACTGAACAGAATGTTACAGAATGAATACAGGAAATTCTGATCTTCATAGGGATATCATTATCCACATCGCTCGTTACCTAGAAGAAACGGATCCTTAGTCCGAGTGGATATAGACAATAAAACATGCCTAAAGATACCATTTCCGAAAATAAATACATATATTCTCGCATCAATACCGAATAGTTTCGGCATATTTTTCCGAGTTAATTCTTATTAAAGGGAGCTCTGTGACCAGCTGGTCATTATGATGATTCATTTAACAAATATATAGCATACGAGTAAACAAATAATAATAAACATAAAAACATTATCTTGATTCCCATCAAGATATTAATGAAGGATAAACTATTCGTTGACACCTGTCTTCATGACCATGCCTGCGCTGCACTTTTCAGCATTAAAAAAAACTATTAAAATCGAATTTTTAATTTGTTGGGAAAAGATCATGAATGTATATAATAAATCCCGAATGAAATTAATCACTATTAACGCGTTGATGACGAAGGTGTATGGCGTATCTGAACGGCAATACGGAGGTCTGCGTTTGAATTCCTTCCAAGTAAAATTAGTTTTAATGCCAATATTCTCACATTTGGGGCAATTAATACATGTGGAGTTAAACAGGATGGAAAAGTTTTTTCAGAAAAGGCTATGGTTTTGGAAACTTGGAGGAAATATTTTGATGAATTACTGAATGCCGGAGATAAATATTTAGACAATGCAGAAGGAAGTACTTTCCAGAATGTACAACCAAAAGTAGAAGAACCAAGGTCAGAGGAAGTGGAAAATGCAAATAAGAATCTGAAAAATAATAAAGTCCCAGGAATAGATGGTATAAATGCAGAAATAATTAAGGCAGGGGTTAAAGATCTGGCAATACAAATACATAGATTGATGTTGCAAATCTGGAAAGAGGGAGAAATCCCTAAGGATTGGGAAGAAGCAATAATTGTCCCGCTGCACAAAAAAGGAGACAAACAAGACCCTAAAAACGATAGAGAAATATCTCTTTTAAACACCACTTATAAATTTTTTTCTAAAATTGTGCTAAGTAGATTAAAAGTGTATACAAATGAGATTGTAGAAGAACACCAAGCAGGATTCATAAAAGGGAGACCTACTACAGACCAGATATTTATACTTAAACAGGCTGTTTCAAAATACTGGGAATTTAATAAACACTTCTTTGACTTGTTTGTCGAATTTAGCAAAGCTTATGATAGTTTAAACAGGGAAAAAGTGTGGGAAAAAATGGAAAACTTTGGAATTCCTAGGAAATTAATTAAGTTAGCAAGGCTCATTGTCGAAAATAGCAAATGTAAAGTAAAAATTGAAAATGAATATTCCTCAAGCTATGAAGTAAAGACTGGTGTGAGACAAGGAAATGGTCTTTCACCTATACTTTTTAATTTGGCACTGGAAAAATCACTCAAAGAAATCAGGAAGACAGACTTAGGAATAAGGATAGGGAAAAATATATCAGTGCTCGCCTTTGCAGATGACTTAGTATTGCTAGCGGAAAATAAGGAAGATTTAAAAAGCATGACAGAAATTCTGATAAAAGAAACTCATGGAGTAGGACCGAAAATCAATGAGGATAATACTAAATTTATGTCCTTTGGTCGAAACCCTGATAACTCCAAAAACATTACTATTGAGGATCACAATTTTGCAAGAGTAAACGAATATAAATTGGTACCATAATCAGCGCAACAATAGTGAATCACAGGAAATCCAAGGCGGAATAAATTCAGCCAATAGAAGCATGTTTGCCCTAAATAAACTGCTAATATCCAAAATTTTATCCATCAGAACCAAACTTAAAATTTATAAAACCATAATAAGACCAATTCTTCTCCATGGAGCTGAATCATGGGTTATCGACAAAAGAACGGAAAAGAAGTTAATTGTCTTCGAAAATAAGGTGTTAAGGAAAGTTTTTGGACCCACAAGAGAAAATGGAACTTGGAGAATAAAACACAATGAGGAAATCAGTGATCTCTTTAACTCACCGGACGTTGTAGCTGAGGCCAAGAGCCGGAGATTGCGATGGGCAGGGCACGTCATGAGACGAGAACAAGATACCATATTAAAACAAGTCTGGACAGAAAACCCTGATGGAAGGCGACCTCCGGGAAGACCGAAAAAAAGATGGAAGGATGAGGTGACCATTGATATGAGGAGAATGAAAGTCAGCGAGGTATATGCAAAAGATCGGAAGAATTGGAGGCAGACAGTTGGCGAGGCCAAATACCATCTAGGGTATAAATGGCCATGGGAGTAAGAGTAAGTAAGTAAGAGTAATACATGTGGGGTGTAGTTTCAGTGACTGGAAAGGAATAAAACTCGCCGTGAATACGTTATTTGATTGTATGAATTCGCATATCCCAATGGTTGGTCAATTGTGTCAGCCAGTTGCACCAGCTCACCATTTCAATTTTTGGCAAATTTTAGCGATGACTTATATCTCTTTGCACCCGTGCACGTGGCAAAAAGTAAGTAAGTTGTGCATCTCCCTGTGATATGAGAATATTCCAGTCTACGCTGGTTGGAACTGCAGGTAAGAGGAAAACGCAACCTCTTTTCGCTGACATCGAAGCAGAAAGCAGTGCTGTGCGGAGTATGGTGTTGTCGGACGCGATAACTCTTCTGCCAAAGATCATGATTAGAAGCCCCGTCGTTTACCTCACTGGAAGGAATGGGCTTTTGACTTGTTCTTCCAACCCACAAGAATTTGACTAAGTCCTCCATATTTCTCTAACCGACGAGTCTCTCCTCTCCGGTGCAGCGGGCTATTCGTAAACTGATGCGTCATTCACAATAGCAGAACACTCCAACGCGTCGGAGGTTCATTCATTGTCAGACTTAACTGGTGACTACTACTACTTTTGAGGCCCACATCGATAGACGGACAAGCAGAGTAGACTGCGAAAGCAGAGATTTTGTTCACCATTTACGGCGAGTTTTCGCCTTTTCTGAGAGTTAATACGACCAAATTGGATGATGGATTTTCCTTCTTTTAAAAGTGAGCTGCGTGATTTTTTATCCAATTTGTTCAGCATTGGTATGTAAAAGGATTTTACATTAGGAATACCTTATAAAAATATTAACATCACTTGAAAAATAGTGAAAAGTTAACTATGTAATATTAGCACTAATGAAACTACATAATTTATTATTATAATCATGATATATAACCTCAAACCCTTAAAGTTCCTAGACGGAGTAATACGGATATATATGGACTATAACTGGTAACGGAATATAACGGTTACATAAGATTGTTTAATGATCTTATAAGCCAGTCATTCAATGTTTTGAAAATAAAAATGTGAAACATGGTGTATTGAATCAATGTATTGTAGTAGTTGAGAATAATATTGGTGAATGTGTGTAATAAAATATTTCAATGCATACCTAATTGATATTTTATAAGCAAGTATAGCCCACCATTACCGAAGCAGTAAACTTGAAATGTTGAACAACAACCTTCATAATACGCACCGTAAAACTGGATATTAACGAAGGAAAACCTGAATGAAAACAGATGAATAGACATTGTGTCTTTTACCATTCTTTGGGTCCCTCACTCAGACCCTAAATTGTTACTTATCAAGGATTAGGGAGATGGACCTGAAAACTAATTTCTTTTAAAAATAATTTTGTTCTACACTTAGCTATTCGAATGTAAATTAATAGTGAAAATAGCCACAAATTAGTTTACTAAATAGAATATTCACGTAATCAGAGATACGGCCAGCTACCTGATTCAGGGATTCAGGGTTCATGCCGATATCTGAAATAGCGAGTGAGTGGATACGGACATCAGATGACCAGAAGGAATATTTGGTAAAAATCAAGTCACATCGCGAAGATCAAGTGGGACAGCGTTCAAAGAGGCCTCACCCAGATTTGAACCCCAGACCTTCTGGGCCGCAGACGAACGCTCTTCTCTCTGGGCTACTGCGTCGACTGAGAGTATTCCGCTTCCAGTGGTAGTTTGCAGTTGATCTTTTTATTCTCCGAAAAAAGATCAACTGCAAACGACTCCTTAGCTAACTTGAATAAATTAGATCTCCTTGACTTAAAATTTGTTTTCAGAAATTAGCTAATGTGCCAGCATGAACTAAAAAATTTAAGGATTTGAAACATCCTATCTCGAGTGCACCATCGACGAATCTTAATAAGGGTATTAAGGTATCGACAATATTTTAAAAGATAAATTATTTCCCCTTTTGGTAAGTAAATCCTCTTGGAGAGAATTCTGTTTCACCAAGTTTCATCTATTTAGACGTAAAAGTCGCTAGATAAAACGTCGAAAATGTTTTTTTTTGTAATGTTTAGTATTCCTCGATAGTAGTTTGGGACGTATTAAAATGACCTTCATCCAAAGTTATTTCCTGCACACGAAAAACGTTTTCTTTATATAATGTATTTATTATCTCGAGAAAACAAGAACTTTGTATCCTTAGGAATAATTCCTTTCTCGTGTAGTTTCTTAAGTTTCAATCGAGATAAATAGGCCAAAGGAGTCACAGTACTAAAAATATGACAAGAGTAATTACAGAATTCACTACGACCTCGGAACCTCAATTGACTGCGGGGAAAAAAAGCAGTGATCGCGCTAATAACTCCAAGGCGATGTTGCGAACGTGAACCCTATTAGTACCCCTATTTTGCGATGCGTAAAATCTGTTTAAATTCATATAAGGTTTGAATAATCCCGCAACTTGCCACTGGTTTCCTCAGTGTTGTCAAGTTGTTGAAGAAAGAGCGATTTCAATAAGTTCCCGCGTTCGCCTCATCCAGACGCCAATGAGTTTTGAGTTAATTTTCTCCGCCAGTGTACATCAAATAATCAAAGTGGCGTCATCATGGCGTCATGGCGTGTGAAAATTTCACTTGCTAAATCATATGTTATTTCATTCATCGCTCCAATATTTACCAACAATGAAGTGCAAACTTAAATCAATGGGAAACTAACAAAATCTATACCAGTCATTATCGGCATCAGGCAAGACGACTCCCTGGGCCCGCTTTGAATATTTATAATTTCGATGGGCGAAGTGACAAAGGAGCTCCAGGGCTTTGGATAAAATATTAGCTGGAAAGAAATCAAAATAATACGCAACGAAAACGATGATATATTATTAGCCGAGTCTAAAGACAATCTACAGAGGCTGATGCATATATGTATTTAGAAAATCATACTGACAATATAACATCATAATGTCAGCGCAAAATACCAAATGCATGACAGCATTTGAAGAACCCCGAAGATGAAAAATCGAAGTAGATATAAATGAATGGGTAAACAAACGACAAAAAAAATAGAACGAGCACATGAACAAAATTAAGAGTGACAGGTGCGTGCTGCAAGGAATGAACTGCTCTCTCGTGGAAAAGGCATCGGTTGCTAAAATTTGGTGGCCTTTTGTATGTGATCCGTGGAATATTAGGAAAAATCTGTGAGGTGGATTTGTGGTTAGAAAGAATGGGGTACAGGTCCTTTAGGATATCCTGCAATGCATGAGCGCCTGGGAAGTAGGTAGTGAGAAGAGAAGGGGAGCAATGTTTTTCTAGGCGGGGTTTATTCGGAACATAAGGGCTAAGCCAGTCGGACATTTCCCTTCTTTCACCGTCTCACACCACTTCGCCTTCTTTCTATATTCTTCCCAAAATTCATAAAGAAAATAACCCAGGCCGTCCCATCGTATCTTCCAAAAACTCTCCTACGGAACGCATCTCTGCATTCGTAGATTTCTATCTCCAACCTTTTGTTCAGTCCCTTCCATCATATATCAAAGATTCCCACGACTTCCTTTCTAAACTCAACTCTATTTCCCTCCCTCCCAATCAACCCATTATCATAGCCACTATTGATGTAACCTCTCTTTATACCTCTATCCCTCATTCTGAGGGACTCGATGCTCTCCGCCACTATCTTTCCCTACGACCTACCCCACAAATCCCTAGCACGGACTTTCTTCTTGATCTCTCCCATTTTATTCTCACCCACAATGCCTTTTCTTTTAATAATCACTACTATCTGCAAATGTCCGGTTGCGCAATGGGGAGTAGGTTCAGTCCTTCCTATGCAAATCTTTTCCTTGGCTTTTTCGAAGAAATCTTTCTAAAAAATTACCCTCATAAACCTCTTCTTTGGCTTAGATACATAGACGATATCTTCCTTCTCTGGCCTCATGACCTAAACTCTCTAAATGCCTTTGTCTCTTCACTCAACTCATCTGCCTCTGTATCTTTCACATCTTCCATCTCCAACACTAACATCACCTTTTTAGACGTTGACATACACCTTTCCAACAACAAATTTAAAACCTCTGTTCACATCAAAGCCACAAATCAACAGCAATACCTCCACTACAACACCTGCCACCCACCTCACACCAAACGCTCCATCCCTTATTTCCTTTCCGTCCGAGGACACAGGATCTGCAATAACCCTGATGATCTTCAGAAGTTCCTTTCGAAATTACACACTTCTCTTCTTCGCCGCGGATACCCCGAAAAACTTCTAAGAAATAAAATCAGAAAAAAACCTTATGTTCCGAATAAACCCCGCTCAGAAAAACATTGCTCCCCTTCTCTTCTCACTACCTACTTCCCAGGCGCTCATGCATTGCAGGATATCCTAAAGGACCTGTACCCCATTCTTTCTAACCACAAATCCACCTCACAGATTTTTCCTAATATTCCACGGATCACATACAAAATGCCACCAAATTTTAGCACCATTTTTAAAGCCACCCGCCCACTTCAAAAATCCCTGCGAGTCACCGCCACTCAACCTTCGCCTTGCAATCGTCCCAGATGCAAGACCTGCATGATTTTTTCTCCACCCCCAGCCTTTTTTCTCCCCAAACTTAAATCCCTCCCGATATTTCCCTCCACCACCTGTACGTCCACCAACATAATTTACCTTTTACAGTGCAACTTCTGCCCAGCTTTCTATGTAGGCCAATGTACCACCCCCCTTAACCTCAGAATGAATAATCATCGTGCCTCCTGCTGCCCGTCATCCCCCCATGCTTCCCTCCCAGTGGCCACGCATTCTTTGTCCCACGACGCGGTCTTCAATTCTTGTTTCAAGGTGTCCATTATTGCTTCCCTCCCCCCCTCAGACTCCGCCCTCAACCTCCACATGCTTGAATTAGCGTGCATTTGGCGCCTAAACGCTTGCAGCGCCCCTGGACTTAATGTATCCTGCTAACCCCCTCCCCCATCACCCCTTCTCCCCCTCCCGTTCCCGTTCCCTTGTTCCTGCGGCATTCTGACCCAGTCAGTCGACATCTTCTCGTTGAGAAAGAAGCCTTTGGCTTCGAAAGCTCCGGAAAAAACTTTTCTCGTGTGAGTGTTCTTTCTTAGTGTTTTATTTTATATAGTGCGTCACAGCTAGTGACACTGGTGTATTATATATATATATATATATATATATATATATATATATATATATATATATATATATATATATATATATATATGCTTTCTCACCGAAGAGCGACATTCATAACTTCCGTCAATGGTGCATCTATATACTTTAATCGAAATGAAGGTGATTCATTGGATTGTGTCATGGCCTGAGTGTGAGACCCTGATGTCTTCTACCACAAGCGGTGACCTCCGCAGATGCACTGTTCAAAAAAATAAAAATAATGCAGTGAACGCACCTGCGCGAAACATTTCAAATTTCATTGTTTGTAATTATACCCTCATTTCTTTCAATCTCATAAAATGGTCTTTTTATTTCGTTACATATTTTTGAGTGTCAACTTTTTCATTGATCATGATCCCGTCAGCTGAGTTTCCAATTTCAATTGACTATCCCTTATTGGCGCCCCTCCCTTCCATCTCTGCACCTCTCTTATTTCTTTATCTTTATTTCTTTGCCTTTCTTTCAGTTGAGAACATAACTTACATGTGCGCCCGCGTCACCGTGGACGACGAGTACTCGATGACGTCAGGGTGCGAGACGGCTTACGTGGGTGGCTACGTGAAGGAGGTATGTGCCTGTCGCACTTACCCGGGGGCGGATTTCCCCTGCAACCGCGCCCCCGTCCCACTGAATACACCGCCCCCACTGATATTAACCTGCCTGCTGGCCACCACACTGGCTGTGTTCCGGGTGACCACGGTCAACGCCTAAGAGGTAGGCAAACACTCATTTTAACCCTTAGGATGCTGCAGGTAGAGCGCATGTCGTCCATCCTGTGCGGGAAATATCTATTCGGACGGAGCCTGTCCCTCCTTCCCACGGGCCGAGGCCGGGCAGTTATATGACCCATGTAATCTCTTCCCGACCCTTTTCTCGGGATCCCAGTGGGTGGGCACCGGACCTTGTCGAGGGATCAGTGGGACTCTAAACACATTTTGAAAATTTGTTTATAGGCGTAATTGTAAAAAACAAATATGACAATATTTTTTTCTAGCAATTTTCTGTTTTGTTTGATACTAAACACCAAAGAAATCCGTTGATAATTGAGCCGGGAGCGAGCATAAGACAACTTTTTGAGACGAACATAGCCCATTGAGCGAACAATCCGAAGAAAGGGTCGTACTTAATTGTGATGGTATGCGATCCCTAAAGAGCGTGGGAAGGGAGTGGTTTGGGTAAAAAGGGTGGATTCCCAAATGTCCACCGCTGGAAAGCAAGAGTTCGCGTCATAAAAATATGAAAGGGCTGAGGGAGCAGGTAGACAGAGAGGGTCAAACGTACAAAAATGTATTTCCCGCATTTGCCGGTACACTCGTACATGCACGTTTCCCGCAGCCTAAGGGTTAAGGATTTACGACCTCCACCACTAATGACGTGGATGTGTCTGTAAAATAAGACAATTACAACACGGGAATGGCGATATGACGAGTGATACTTGTAGAAAACAAAAATAAAAGAATGAGATTTTCAGTAAAATATTAACTGTCGTACAAAAAGAGTTTGCATAAAACACATTTGTGCGTCCCATTCTAGAGTATGGAGCCACTGTCAGGGACTCACATCTACCGGAACAGAAAAAAACAATAGAAAAGGTCCAAAGGTGTGCGGCAAGATTCGTACTGGGAAATTTTAATAGAGAAGCCAGTGTTAGTGATAGCCAGTAAAGTGGTAGATCGATTAATTACGATGCGAATCGCTGTGATAGAGAGATAGGAATATCTCGCGGCTGAAGGCCACTATGCTGGGGAAACTACCTGGGTGGATATCTCGGGGAGGCTATTATATCCGGATTACTTCTTATAGAAGGACCATGGGTTCAAAATTGGGCCTCCCAAAAAGATAATTAATTAGGGGAAATTCTCCTTTTTTAACAGAAGTGTGGATGCAAGGAATGGCTTAGATGCAAATATTTTCAATCCATTTCCTAATAACCTCAGGTTATTCGAAAAAAAGACTGAAATCGGATTCAACGCTCTAATTTATGACATTTATTTGTATTGTTTTTTATGAAAATGCTTGATATGTATTTTTAAGTACCTACCTGACCATTTGGTCAACTTATAACAGTTTCATCCAATAATACCTAATGATAATTACCAAAAAGTCCAGAACATATTAAATACGATATAATGCAGCTTATCGGAATCTTAATCTGTTTATTGTTAACGCAGACGAGTGTGGGTTCAACCCACGGCCGTGGTCTTGACATCTTCACACCCCACATCTTTCTTTTACTTAAGGGGAAATACGATTGCCCTAAAAATGGCTTTACGTCCTGCAGAGTGAGGAATTGACATATTAGCATAAATGTTTCAATATATGGCCTAAAATACTGCTAAAATTGTCCGCTTACCTTTAAATTTTATTATAGTCATATATAAGATTTAGAAATGGTTAATATTGGATGAATATGAGATTTTTTACAAAAACAAAACCTGGCGGACTTCTTGCAATGTTTCGATATAAAATTTCAATTAAAAAAATAATGCTACGCCGACTACTAAATAAGTTATTAGAACAATTAGAATTGAATAAAACTGCCTCGTCTGAGAGAGACTCTGGTGGCGAAGTCGTACACGAAGGCGCTGCTCAAGGGGAGGGGGGGTGCTGGGGGATTTGGAGGGGGTGATGACGGTTAACCGTTTAAGGGGAAGGGCTCCCATTTATGGTGGAACAGCTTTAAGGCCGTTTTACACGGTACATTTTTTTGTACAATCTATCGTACGAACGCATGTATCAGGAAATTGTACAGTGTAAAGCGGAAAATTGTGCGAACGCTTGTTCGATTGTACGAGTGACTGAACGGAAAATAGAGCCTGTTTTAATTCCATTCAGACAATCATACAAAATCGATCCGGTTTTATTCAATATATGGCGCAGATATTGCGAAAACAGTGGTGCCTGTGTTACATTTGAAAATAAAGTTTTTTATAAAAAGGATTAACACTTTGCCGTCGAATAATTTGAGTAACTATTATCCTGTGTATATAATCTGTAATGGGTAAACTCTTCTCGGGCTCTCCACCGGTTTAAACTATTCATAATTGTCGACGGTTCGAGAGACGACTCGTCTCTCATTCTCATGGTAAGAATTAAAATTAAAGTCCCTTTCACTCCCCTTCTCCCTCTCCCCACTTACGGTTGCTAGGAGCCCTTAAAACCCTTCCCCTCACAGCCCTTCGTCTATTCAACCCATTTATAAACCCATCCGAGGTTTCCTCTGGGGTCCTTTCTTTGCAGCTCCTCACTTCGCGGCCTTTTTTGAATCATTGTGTCGGCAGATTTTAGCTTACTTTCCTTACCCTTCAGTCACAAATGTTTGGGCTGGGGTTTTAACCAATCATCGTTTTTAAAAAATAGAAAAGAGTATAACCTGGTGACCTTCTACTCCTCCCACTGTCTTCCTCCGATTCACTTTCCTTCCCTTCCTCTCGCAATTTTCCACCACCCCTTCTCACTCTGCCATGCCCCAACCGCCCATTTCCACCATTTCAAACCAACTCCCACAATTTTTAACTTTCTCTGGGTATATATTGTATGACCTAAGCTTCAGAATCTGCCAAAAGATGCCATGTTATGGTGAAACCGGTCGCAGTTTTGAAATAAAGTGTGGAAAAGTACAAAGTTTTTTATTAAAAATGGATATCTATCACTTCCACGAAGTCAAGCCTGTAACAATCAAATTTATTTTATTAATATGAATTTCCACCTAGTAAACTCGCCAACGATTGATCTACTACGACCAACCTATGTACATCTAAGGAGATACGCCTGAGCGAGCTCGTATCCAATAGTTCGTAGGTAAAAATTTCCAAATACTCTATTATCTTGGACGAATAAAAGTTTGTTTTAGCTCTCCACTCTATTTCCTTGTCATTAAACGGCCCTTTCTCCACCCATAGCCTTTCTTGCCAAATGATTTCTGGAATGTATTCCATTCTTTGTCCACCCCGAGTTCTTTTCTTCCTTTCCACTTGTCGACCAATACCATTTTCAAAAGGTTGTTACACCACAGCTTCTGTTCAATAAGTTTGTCTTTTCTTCTACCAATTGTTTTCATTCAATACGATGGACGCACTATGTAGCTGATAGCATAACCCCGAGAATAGTTAATATTTTAAAGATTTAGTCCTGTAATTGGAGGGTGTAAAACTGATGTATAAGTATAGTTAATATTGAAATAACTAAGCTAACATCCAACAACTTGATAGTAAGTAACCAACAACAACGTATAAAACTGATGATCTCAGGCCTGATCTCGTGGAAATTATGGATATCCATGATGAGAAAACCACCTTTGTTATTTCCAGAACGTATTTTGTAGATTAGATATATGAGTTTTACTATTTCGCATTTCTATAAAAAAATATTGATGCTCCTACTTAGTTCAATATCTAAACTTTATCTTACTGTCTAAACTGAACTTGTACCCGTCGTTATAAAACTAGTCCATTCAATTCTTAAAAATCTGGAAATATGAAGGAGGTTGGAATCTGTTCAACCACGAGAGTGAAAATTATCTTTTCGCATCAGTTTCAATCTGTGTAATCCATAAGGAAATTGTGTGGATTAGGAGCTCTATTAATCAGCGCGTTATCAACAACCGACTGTCGGTAGTCGAACAATTTATTACAGTGAGGAAACTTTTACAAACCACATAAAAACACATAACCACGATCCGGGTTTCGACGGCTAAGCGTAATCATCAGGAGAACAAAAGTGTAAATCATTCCTATCAATCAGTTGGGCGGCAAGGGGTAGTGGGGTGAGGGGGGAGAGGAGGACGGGAATGGACAACAAAAGAGGAAAGGATAGGGGAGTTGGCGGGCAGCAAGTATTCATTTAAAAGATTTACATCTGGGTCAACATTTTGCTTTAAAATTTCGAGCTGTTCAAATGCATTTATCTCACGTCGGTTATTAGTAGAATGCAATACTTTAACTTTAAAATCACTTTCATGGTCACAAGTTAAAAAGTGTTTAAATTACTCTTTCCTTCATGGACATTTTTAATAGCACTATAATGTTCTTTTGTTCTGGTTTGGAAACTTCTCGACGTCTGCCCCACGTAGACACCTTCACAGTCGTTGCATGACAGTTCGTAAATACCACTTATGCACATAGAGTCCACTTTATCTTTGCCATGTACAAATAAGTTTTTTAGGGTCATGGTTGACTTATATGATACAAAGAATTGATCTTTGGGGAATGATTTTACAACTTTTTCGGTTACACGACCATGATAACTTACAGAGCTCCATTTTTTACAATCCATTTTACCACACATAAACGATTAAGCGAGTAACGACTGCACATCTACGTTAATCACCATAGATCTCCCCTCGCCCAGCGACAATAAACACGCGTGCCCACATACTTTTCAATTTTAGTCCCTTTTCGTCACTACCGATCCCCCGTCCTTGCCCAAGTATGGATAAAGAACATTTACTATTAAACATTTCAGACCTCTCCCTATACCTCTAATAGCGGACGGTGGAGCGGGCGACATCGAAGCCATGGCCACAGGTATGCGGAAAATTCAGGAGCGGTTTGCATTATTGACTACATAACTAAGAAACTACTCTCAACTATCTGGACGTTAGGACCAAGTTTTGCAGCATGTGTCAGTATCTGCATAAACGTGGAAGGTCAATGACACACGAAAGTGGCCTCCGGAACTGGATTGGATCATCCAGCGGTATGGCAGCTGATATAGTTGTCTAGGCATTTAGATGAAGCGAGGAAATGCACGGTCTATTTTACTATTTCCTCATAGCCGATGGTGATTCCAGTGTATTAAGAGGGTGCGTAAATCCGTCTCATATGGAAGACTAGTGAAAAAACTAGTGTGTGCTAATCATTCGGTGAAATGTTACAGTTAATATCTCTTTTTGAAATTTTCGATAGTCACCCAGAATAGAAACCAACCCTTACAAAAAACACGACAATGAGGTTGGAAAGATCAGCCTGAGGAGCATTTTTCCACAATGCTTTAGAAAAAAAGGGCTTCGACTCACTTGTTGAGGATCTGAAAAAACAGGCCGCTGCACGTATTCAACAACCACTTGCATTGCAAAGCATATTACTGTAATGATCACGAAAGGAGGTAACAGGCTTTTAACAACAAGAAAATGAATGCCTTATAAAGAGTCAATGATTCATTAAAGCCTTTGATAAGGAAATCAAATATGTTGGTCACTCATGACAATAGTAACTATGCCGAGAGTTTTATGTCTTTGGTGGCTAAGTGTGTGGGTGGCATTAAAGTTAACTGCGGATTAAAGGCTCCCTACTCTCATCCAGTGTAGAGCTTGATTTCCAGCTGGGACTAAAGTGGCATTATTCTGCTTGGAAAATGATATTCGGAAGAAGCCCTTTCAAAAGTATGCAACGATTGCAGTCAGCTAGGAGATGTTCCGGGAGCGAACACTGTCTTTAATGCACATTCTACTGTAAATATGCATAAGGTAATTAAAATGGACTGAGATCGAGATGTAGCAGGGAGTATTTCTTTACAGGGAGTGAAGAAAATATAGACTAACTAGCCGGAATTTTCTGATCTGTTTACTGGAGAATATGCTCAAACAACATTAATTTTCTTAGTAATAAACTAGGAAAAACACCCAATGATTGTTGAAACAATATTTGAGAGAGGCCAAATAAAAAAATTTCCAGAGTATAGATTTTTTCAATATTATTCCTTTCGGAAAGTAACAATAAATGCACGGCTCAACTGAAATGTTAAAATTTCCCAGCAAGAAATAATTTTAAAAAAATATGCGACATTTCTTAAGGCCGTTTTACACGATGAATGATCTTGCACATGATCATTCGAATGATCATTCGCATGACGTTAATGCCTCGTATAATACGGAAAATTCGGCGAATTATTGGTCATGCGCATGATCATGCGATCAAAATTAGGACATGTTCTATTTTTGCTCGCATGATCCCGTGAATGATCGCATGATACGAGCGCACGACGTCCATCTTTGTAGTTTTGTTATTGAATTTACCTCACTTCGCTAAAGTAAACTCATAATAACATATAAATAAGGAAAGGAAAGCCACAACAATGTATTTGGAAATAAATAACTCTGTTGGCAGGATGCAATGCACACGCTTTGGTAGACGTGGAATGGTCATTTGGTTAACACTATCAATTTAACTATTACGAGTCCTGAGGAAAAAAAAAACGTGGATTGAAAAAAACCGGGTTTGGATACCTATATACTTTATTCACTAATTGACACCGATATGTCTTGGAGCCGAGAGCAAGTTGAAAGCCTGATAGCTATGGTAAGGGAAAAACCTCACCTTTACAATCCGAAGAACCCACAGTACAAAAATAAATATGTTCGGCAGAAGGAGATGGATGAAATTACCGCAGGATTATGTGCAACAAGGTGAGTGTGAAGATAAATGATGATGACTGTTCTTTTTTAACGTAAAGCTATGTGAACCAGGGATAGTGTGGGAAAATGTGGATACTACAATATTTCATAAACTAGGCGTCGTGCGGTAGCTAATTCAATGTTCGAAATTTTAAAGGTTACTGAATATGAGTGTTCTTAAAGTATTAGTACTCTAAGAACCTTGCTTGAATAGTAAGTATAGTGTTACCTCACGCAGGTGATTATGAAATTTTCTGATCCGAAAGTAAGGCAGATAACGTGAGGTAAATCTTTCTTGAATCCAGTGCAATTGACCAATGGAAGTACGAGGTGGGATAATTATCTGTCTAAACCATTCGTGTATGATTCGTGAGATTGACACATTATTATAGGAAAACGCGATTATGTGTGGTGTTTATTAAGTCTGTTTGGTTACAGAAGTTACATTAACCATTATAGATTTGAACGTATAAGTTAATTCGGTAAACACCGAGCTGTCGAATTCTTCCAATACTTCTCATTTTCATGGCTGTCATGATTCATGTCACCTCTGCGCAGCAGAAATTGCTCCTCTCATCGTCGTGTCAGACTTTTCATAGTCCTGCCTGGTGAGACGTAAAATTAAGTTGAACTGCTCCTCCGACATTCTTAAAAAAATTCTACACGCCTCGCGGTCTTCCTGCAGCAGTTCGTTTTCAACCATGTTGAGTACCCCTCGACCACTATTACTTCTCTCTATCCACGGTCTTGTCCATAATCTTCTTCTTCTTCTACCAGCTCTCCCATCGTTATTCAAAATTGTGGCTGCAGTCATTATAATACGTATTGCAGCAGCGGCCGCTAAAATTGACTCATTACGGTCCATCTGTGATTAATGTAAACAACAATCAAAACAAACACTCACAATCAGTCTGTCGATACAGCTGTGTTGGTCGGAAATCTCCCGTAATCGATGTATACAATCGATAGATCTACCACTACGCATTCAGTCTGCGCAGAAAATTCACGGAGTTAATCCACCGTGTAAAACGGTAAATTTTCTGGTCATCATTGAAATTAATTCGCGAATTAAAGCTCGAATGATCATGCGCAAGATCATTCACCGTGTAAAACGGCCTTCATGAACGCAGTAAATTTTGTAGTCTCGATTTCACGGTTGCACCCACGTGGAATAATTTTTTTTACCATTATAACATGATTTTTGAGTTACGTGGTATAGATATTCTCTATCGCTCCGCTTAGAAAAAGTACATACGTATTTTTTTTCGTTTATTAGGTGCCCTGTAACGCTGTGCGGAGCTAGACGGATTATAGAAAGCCGTTTTTCGAGCTTATTGGGCTGTCACAATAGAAATGTCCCATTGTGATGAACAAATCTCTCTTAAAATTTCATGTCAAAGTTGATCAGATAGATCAATAGATTGCTGGATTACTTAATGTGTAAAGGCTATTCAGTACAGCGTACCTTCGCTGCGAGCGATACATGGCAAAAAATTAAAGGTTTCATGCACCGGGCCTTACTAGAATGAAAAATGGCAAACGAATCCCTTTTCGTGACAAAGGCTGCCGTACCACTGCATTTCTTTTCAGAATCTTTCCTTGAGATAGTTTTTCTACTTCCACGGCCCTAACGAAGGGGAAAAAAGAAAAAAAATCTTCATCCACCTTCTTCATTATGACTATTCCCAGGATCATCAAGTAGAGGTATAATGTTACTTTCAGCACAGTTGCTAAAACGTTAATTGTGGCCTTATTAATAACAATATTCGACTGTGGTTTGGTGTATATGTCCCACCCGCCCCCCTCCCCCTACCCACCTCAAAAAATTTCCCAAAATATGTTTGGTTCCTCTGAAATTTTGGCTTTTACCAAATAATAGCTTTTTTTCGCTTAATAACAATGCCTGCGATAAATAATTAACAGCGATGGACAGAGAAGTTGAGAGTTACAACCCACCCGCCCCCCTCCCCCCACCTACGTCAATATATGTATTGAAATACACGCGGATATAAAATTTTAGCTATATATCAAATAACAGCTTATTTCTCACCTGTTAAGAAACTAACGAAAACCTGAAAGGTCACATTCGATTCTAATTGAGAAGATACACATAAATAGTCCTCTTCATTTTTCATCTACGTCTTCAAATAAGCTAACTATAGTCAATATAAAGAAAACACTATTTTTTCAACAGCAAGTTACTCGCCTGTTAAGAAACTAACGAAATCCTGAAAGGTCTTATTCAACGGTAATTCAGAAGATATATATAAAAGGTCCCAATAACTTTTTCGCTCGATATTAAGCTCGATATAATCATTTTCATATCTGAGCGAAATCATTCCAAAATTTTTTTAGGAACAAATTTTAAATTTTTATTGCGGATTCATATTTACAGTGGTGCGTTTGGGAATTATCAAGTTGCGTACGATTTTTAAAGTTGATAATAAAAAAGTTATTGTTCATAACTATAAGATATAAAACAATAGTTAACAATGTAATAGATGATTTATAATGTATAATTTATGTTATGTAAGATAGCGTTTAAAACACTAAAATCCAATTACCCACTTTTGAGTTATACTGATTAGAACATCAGAGTTTTTACTTTTCCAAGTTCCCATGTTAATTTTCCCTAGTGTAAGATTTCTTGTTAGCGTCTCCTCTTGCTCGGACGTTAGGTCAGAGAGAAGCAATGAACCCGATTCAAAGTGGGTCACCTCGTTTCCACCCACCTCCCACCAAAGGTATGCGGCGTCATACAGCCTCACCCGATTTCTTCGCTGCGAAAGCCGCGTCACTCCTTACGCCAGCTTTGTTCAAGACGGACGCTTGTGTACTCCGCCAGACGTCTATCTCCGGGAAGAAATTATCAGTGCAAAAACTTAATGTATTAACGGTGAGTTATATGCTTCTTCTAGAGATAATTATTGTACTTATGTATATGAATAACATTTTAAACCAAAATGAGTATTGAACTAAAGAAACTATACTATTTTTTATGTGAATTTTTTATATTCCCACAGTTAACCTACGACCTTCTTCTTCTTCTTCCTATAAAAGAAGTTAGTGATAATAGACACGCTGTCGTCATTTTCATCACCAAACATCACGACGTTGGACATTCTTCAAAATTATTACACCAAGTAAGTCACTTTTATTTAATTCTGTGCCGCGGAGTGCTTCGACAAAAAAAGAAAGTGAAAAATAAGTGTAATCTTGGGTGTTGTGTCTAATTATTGTGAATGATAGGGTTTTTAAGTGCTTCGAAAGTGTTTTAAATACTTAACGAACATACGTAGGCATACGCAAAAAAATGTGAGTGTTAAAGTGTGATTGAGTGGAATCAGGGGGTGAATTAGCATTACAAGTATAAAGGTGTCTCGGCCAAAGTTATTAGTCGAAAGATTCTTTTTTTTTATTGATAAATTTAATATAACGAATGATAGGGTTTTTAAGTGCTTCGAAAGTGTTTTAAATACTTAACGAACATACGTAGGCATACGCAAAAAAATGTGAGTTTTAAAGTGTGATTGAGTGGAATCAGGGGGTGAATTAGCATTACAAGTATGAAGGTGTCTCGGCCAAAGTTATTAGTCGAAAGATTCTTTTTTTTATTGATAAATTTAATATAACGAATGAGGATTTTTAAGTGCTTCGAAAGTGTTTTAAATTGTCAATGAACATACGTAGGCATACGCTAAAAATGTGAGTATTAACGTGTGACGTAACGTAGCCAATATCCATCTCGTCTTTTTTTAAAACAGTGAATTAGTTAAATAAAGGTGAATCATATTCGCTTCATTCACGTAATACCATAATTCACCAGTATAAAAAACTTTTTTAAAAAGAATTAGTTACATTGAAATCAGTATGTATGTATGTAGCTTTCATATGAGAAATACACGTGAAGCTGAATCTTCTTTTGCATGCAGACTGTTTTTTATTTCCAAAAATAAATTATAAATAGTGGTTTTCTGTTATTGGGATAGGTACCAATAGGAAGAAAATAAAGATTGTTGTTCATTCAACCAAATGTCGTATTCCGACCGAAATTTCCGATATATTAGCCAAAAAACTGTATCGATTTTCCGCAATATTTTAGCGTTTTTAAGGCATCGTATCGTGGAAGTCGAGCTTCCGTATGTATCCATTAACTCAGTAATTATTCGAACTAAAATATGATATGAATGGTTTATTACAATCAATGTAAATGATAATATTCTTCCGATAAATATTCAACGGGTACCTTAATTCTTGAATAAGCGATAAAAATGAGAAATTCACAAAACCATCAATCAAAAAGTAAATTTTTTTAATTGCTGGAATTAAAACGTTTTTTTTATCCTATATTTTTAGGTTACCGATTCGTTTGCGGTGGAGAGAACATGCTGATTTTGGAGAAGGACAGCGGCTGCAAGATCTAGCAAAGGAGTGATTTATAGAAGAAGAAAAATAGAAGAAGATTCGGATTTATTTTATTGCTCAAAACTTTGTAACTGCTGATTATAATTTATAACTAATTAAAGTTTCCCAACCTGATTTGCTGAGACGGACCACCGAGAGGAGTAAACCAAGTAAGTCAATCCATTTCCCTGTTTCTAGGTAAAAAACTGATCCTGTAAAACATGTTATGTATTTTCAATCCACTGCTCATCAACAATTCGTAACTTACACCAACGGAGGTGTTTCTGTAAATCATTTCATTTATAGTTGGTTACGGTTTATTAATTTAATTCGTCATTCTTAACATCATCTTCTTGACATGTTTCTTTGAAAACATAATTCTTCTCACGTCTAACAATTCGCTCCACGAATAATCATCAATATCTATTGAATGCAGAGAACCAGAAATATTGTTGTAAACACATCCCTCAAGACCCAACTCCTTGCATGACAACATCTTCGATTATATTTTTATCAGCACTTTTTTATCATATCAACTTGAAGAAGAACACCCAGTGTATCCCCATCTCTTCTTGTACATTCCACTTCGAAGGATAACTGGACACACTTCCCAGCCGCTTCTTTTCACAATTCATTTCATGAATTAGTAAAACCTTTCACGCGAGTGGGAGCATCGCGGTGTAAGCAGCACTTAATGTTTTTATTCAAGCGACTTCTCATCTTGTACATTCCACTTCGAAGGATAACTGGACGCACATCCCAGCCGCTTCTTTTCACAATTCATTTCATGAATTAGTAAATCCTTTCACGCGAGTGGGAGCGTCGAGGTGTAAGCAGCACTTAATTTTTTTATTCAAGCGACTTCTATTCTTCTAGAAGGACATCCAGTCACACCATTCTCTACTTGTACATTCCACTTCGAAGGGTATCTGGACACACTTCCGCATCCCACCCGCTTCTTTTACAATTCATTTCATGAATTAATAAATCCTTTCACGCGAGTGGGAGCGTCAAGGTACAAGCAGAACATCATTGTAATTCAAGCAACTTCTATTCTTCTAGAAGGACATCCAGTCACACCATTCTCTACTTGTACATTCCACTTCGAAGGGTATCCGGACACACATCCCACCCGCTTCTTTCACAATTCATTTCATGAATTAATAAATCCTTTCACGCGAGTGGGAGCGTCGAGGTACGAGCAGAACATCATTGTAATTCAAGCAACTTCTATTCTTCTAGAAGGACATCCAGTCACACCATTCTCTACTTCAACATTCTACCTCGAAGGGTATCTGGACACACATCCCACCCGCTTCTTTCACAATTCATTTCATGAATAAATAAATCCTTTCGCGGGAGTGGGAGCGTCGAGGTACGAGCAGAACATCATTCTAATTCAAGCAACTTCTATTCTTCTAGAAGGACATCCAGTCACACCATTCTCTACTTCAACATTCTACCTCGAATGGTATCTGGACACACATCCACAGCACAATCGCTTCAATAGCAATTCTCATCTAATCGCTTCGACCACACCCCAAACATATCCACTAGCGAATAAAAGGGTCCCTCTTAGGAGCAGAATCATCATTTCCAGCCGGGATTCCTCTGAGGAAACTTAAGAGACCAGCATCTACTCCCAGCTTCTGGTAAATATCAGAAATTACGAAGGATCTACAGACCATCTCACTAAAGGATTGTAAGTGTCAACCCCCCACAGGAAGGATCTACAGACCATTTCACTAAAGGATTGTAAGTGTCAACTCCTTGTGTGTCATAGTATTTAATATTTTCCCAATTAGATTTTCTGAATATATTGCTTAAAACGCATGGGCTATAATAGATCGTAAAACTAGAGAGAGATTCCATTGAGATTTGTTACGCGACATAGTAGTATCTTTTGCATGGTCATTAGAGATAAAACCTTAGAACACGTCTTTCCGCTTGAAGTTATATTTTGAACGAAAGTTTATTGATATCAATATTGTCGGTTTATTTCTGTAAATTATTTCTTTCTATTCAGTGCACATTTGCCAGCGCTAACCTGAAAACATGGCATCAATCGCAGAAATTCTCGAAAACTTTAATTCTGGACGATATAACACAGCACATGAACTACAGCAGGGGCTTGCAGACATTTACACCAAAAATGTATTCGAAAACCAAAGTATAGACGATATCGAGACTTGTAGTAGGATGAAAGACGCATTAGACGTAGCAAAAGGACAACGCTTTTGTACTTATTGCGAAATATATTATAAGATAGACGAGGCGAATCCACACGAAAACACTATCGCGCACAGGTTAAAAATTAACGAGCAGATAGGCAGAGGATTTAACGAAGTCGAGTCGGCGATCAGATCGAGACTGAAAACATTTTGGATTACTCCTGAGGAAGATGGTGGTCGGGACGTTATTTCCTTTCTAGACGGAATTCGAGGTGAGGTTTTTGCAAAAATAAACGAGCAAGTAGATTTAAACAATGCAATAAAATTTAACCTTGTTTTGATATGTAAATTTCGCAGGGGTGAGAGAGAGGAAATGAACGCTTCATTCAAAACGGAGAATAGACGCGCTTTCGCAGCAGACGAAATGAACGAAATTATTGACACGGCATTTTCAAAATTGTTAAAAGAAAAATCGGAATTTACAGCGAAAGGATCAGGGTGGTCTCTATCCGAGATCATGGGTCTGGAATTAAGAATCAATAAATACGTGCCATTGCGAGGATCGACATTCATAGAATTACCATCTGAAATAAAAAACACATTATCGGTCATAAACGTGAAAAATAACGATCCGTTTTGTTTCAAATATGCAATATGGGCAAAGAACATTGATAGAAATCCTCAAAGAGTTTCAAAGTACGATACACCCGCTTTTCGAATGGGCTACATCTGGTCATGTGTGGAATATCCGGTCGAATTGAAAGACATTCCTAAATTTGAGCGCGCAAATAACATTTCAATTAATGTATTCGGTCTAGACGATAAAAATAACGTGTACCCTATTAAGGTAGTTGAACGAGAACTTGACGATCACCGCGACTTGCTATACATCACAAACGAGTCGACTGCGCACTATTGCTGGATAAAAAATTTCGATAGACTGGTTCGCTCTCAAATAACTAAGCATCGTTCAAGATTATTCATTTGCAAACGCTGTTTCACTCATTACTATGACGAGACTAAATTGGAAGTGCACAAGCAATTGTGCAGAGGAACGGGGGCGCCGAGTAAGATCGTAATGCCTGACGAGAACGAAAAAATATTAAAATTTACCAACGTAAATTATTCTTTCAGAGTACCGTACGTCATTTACGCAGACTTTGAATGCCTACTCGAGAACGTGAGCACTTGCCAACCTTCACCAAACTCATCCTATACCAGCAAATTTCAAAAGCACGAGCCATTTAGCTTCTGTTACATGGTGGTCACACCGGAAGGGTGCCAAACACCGTACTTGTACAGAGGACCAAACCCGACGAGAGTATTTCTAGAACGCATGAAAGAGGAGGCTAATAAAATATTCGAGCTATACAAAAATACCGTCCCCATGAATCCGCTCACTCCCGAACAAGATAACGCGTTTTACGAGACGACATCATGCTACATTTGCGAGAGAGAACTTAACGCGGACAGAGTTAGAGATCACGATCATCTGAATGGACAATACAGAGGTGCGGCACATTCTTTTTGTAACTTGCAATATAAAATGCCAAAGTTCTTACCTGTATTCATCCATAACCTGCCCTCGTACGATGGACACTTTATCGTTCGTGAACTGGACTACGATGACAGGAGAATATTTGTGATCCCAAACTGAAGAAAAATACATTTCTTTTTCTAAATCTATCGAAAACAATTTTAGCATCAGATTTGTCGATACTTGTCGCTTCATGTCAGCTTCACTAGCGTCACTAGTGGCCAACTTGACCGATTTAAAATACACGCGAGAAATATTTTCCGAATTAACTAATCTGGTCAGTCGTAAAGGTGTATATCCTTACCATTACACAGATTCTATGGAAAAACTCGAAGAAAATTCGCTACCGGAAAAGATAAATTTTTATAATAGACTAAATGATAAGCACATTTCAGACGAGGACTATGAACATGCCAGAAACGTATGGACCGCTTTCAAATGTAACAATTTGGGCGATTATAGTGACATATACTTAAAAAGTGACGTCACACTCTTGGCGGATGTTTTCGAGAATTTTAGAACCGTTTGTTTCGGTGCATACAAACTCGATCCAGCGTGGTATTATACTGCGCCGGGATTGACATTTGATGCAATGCGGAAGCATACGGAGATCGAGCTCGAACTAATGACTGATTACGACATGCTTCTAATGATCGAGAAAGGAATTAGAGGAGGAATTTCCCAATGTTGTAAAAGATATTGCGAGGAGAATAATAAGTATATGGAAAACAACGATTCCGAATCCACTTCTAATTTCATTGCGTATTATGACGCGAATAACTTGTATGGATGGGCTCTATCTAGACCACTACCGTATGCAAATTTCAGATGGCTAACTCCCGATCAAATCGAGGACAAAAAATATCGATCAAATACCAGACGATAACGAAACGGGATACATTCTTGAGGTAGATTTAGAGTATCCTCGATGCCTGCATGACAAGCATTCAGACCTCCCCCTTTGCCCCGAGAACAAAATTCCACCGGTCGGTAAACAAAAAAAACTATTGACGACTCTTGAGAACAAGACAAAATATGTAATTCACTATGTAAACTTGAAACAGGCTCTCTCACTAGGCTTGGTACTCAAAAAAGTGCACCGAGTCATTCAATTCAGTCAATCGCCTTGGTTGAAGTCATATATAGACTTAACCCTTTCGCTACGAACGACGTGATAGAGCGTCGTAAATTTTTCGACGCAAGCGAACGAACGACGTGATAGCACGTCGTGCCGCTAAGCTAGCCTCAAGCAAGCCTAAAAGGTGTGTATTATAAACAGGGATGCGACCCGAAAAGGCACCCGAACTCAGAGTCTGACCCTTCACCGCGGTTGGTTTATGGCACCAACTGACCAGTCACACTAGAGTTTTTAACTTCTTAAAGTTAAACATTAATCGCACAATTGTGTTCGTCTTTGTGTTGGACTATTCACGTTGATAAAAATAGGTTTTTAAACAAAGTCATACAATATATATTAACCATTTTACGAGCATTAGTTAACCAAGCCAGTTTAATATACATGAAATTACTAAAGCACGTAAAATGGTTAAAACTTATCGTATTACTGCGATTAAAAAACCATTTTCATCAGTGTGAGTAGCGCGACACAAAAACGAACGTAATTGTGCGATTAATGTTTCACTTTAAAAAGTTATAAACTATGGTATGACTGTTCAGTTGGTGCCATAAACCTCTTATAAATGACTTCTTCTCGGGACACCGTTGGTACCATTTCTCGGTTCGCGGGAGGGGATTACCTCGACCCTTCCTCGCAGTGCGCGCCCCACTCACAGCAGGGGTCCGCGGTCAGTTTCTTGCTGGTGTAGTGGAATAACAAACTGAAAGGTTTTTGTGTTATTGGCAAATTGAGCATTACAAGTGCATTGCTTATGTTTAGAACTACAACCACAAATTTAAAACGGAGTTCTACTGTTATTTTTAACGTAGTTTGTGTGTAAAGGAATCTTTACCATTGATAAGATTTTTGTTGCTAAAGAGCTTAATATTAACGATAGAATTTCGTTTAAAAGCTGTAAAGTCATTGTAAAACAAGAATAATTCATTTATGATTAAATAAATATCGAGGCTGTAGCAACAATGTTTATAGCAAAACAATCGCATAAAAATAGTTGACCGCGACCGC
This sequence comes from Pyrrhosoma nymphula, assembly GCA_963573305.1. NCBI lineage: Eukaryota > Metazoa > Arthropoda > Insecta > Odonata > Coenagrionidae > Pyrrhosoma > Pyrrhosoma nymphula. The sequence continues at coordinate 747,417 of OY754334.1, forward strand.
ATGCCGTAATGGGCTCCCTAAGTGGAAAAGAGCGGTGATTATCTCCGCCCGGTGGCCGAGTAAAAGGTTCAATACCCCTCTAGCCCCCGACTCAAGTTAGGGAAATAGGTACCGGTGAAGATCATAGCGTAGTGAAAGCTCCGTACTGGCAAAGCAAAAAAGTTTTCCACGTCCCCGTCGCGAAAGGGTTAAATACCGATCGAAGAAAATTAGCCAATAATGATTTCGAGAGAGATTTCTACAAGTTGATGAACAATTCAGTCTTCGGCAAGACGATGGAGTCCTTACGTAAGAGAATTAATATGCAATTAGTGACGAATGAAAAAAAATTACAAAAATTAATTAATAAATCGACATTTTTGGACAGAACGATTTTTACCGAGTCTTTGGTAGCCGTTCACATGCGGAAGGCTACCATAAAAATGAACAAGCCTATATACATTGGTTTCTGCGTTTTAGATTTAAGTAAAACGCTAATGTATGATTTTCATTACGAAACTATGCTTCCAAAATATTCCGAAAAAATATCCTTGATCTATACCGATACCGACAGTTTAATTTACGATATAAAAACCAACGACATAAACGAGGACATGCTAGGTAACCTAGACGCTTTTGATACATCAAATTATCCTAAAAATCACCCTTGTTATTCCGAGAAAAACAAAAAGGTCATAGGTAAATTCAAAGACGAATGCGATGGCAAAATTATGACTCATTTCGTGGGACTAAGAAGTAAACTCTACTCGTATAAAGTCATGGGCTGTAAAGAGAAAAAGAAAGCAAAAGGAATAACTAGAGTCGTGAAAGATAAAAGTCTAAACTTTGATGATTATGTACGTTGCCTACACGAACATTCCACAGAGTTTAGAAAGATGAATGTAATTCGGAGCAGCAAACACGAGATATTTACTATTGAGATGAATAAAGTGACTCTAAACGCATTCGATGACAAACGATATGTATGCGAGGATGGGATAAATACGCTTGCTTGGGGGCATTACAAAATCCCGTGAAAGAGAACACGCAAAGAGGCGTTTAACGATGACGATGATGATACCTAGTATTATTTGTTCAGTATCAATCCAACAGTCGATCAGATCTTTTCATAGACGGTAATGAAAACACAAAACTTCGATGAAATGAATCACGAAGCGATATATACTCTAGATCAGTATAAATGTTCACGTTATCGTAGTAAAAACAAATCGAATTCGCTATTTTACTTGTGCCTTAAGAACATAACGCATCGTATACTGAAGCGAGCCGATATAAAACAGTCTTTTCACGAACTTCCTTGCACGATCACTCGCATAAATTTGTACATCAAAGTCAAAGCGAATGTGGTTAAAATACTGGACGAATTTAAAGAAATACTCCCGAATAAAATATTGGAAGAGCTCCGAGAAAACGCGCTAAGATCTATCCTTTGAGTACGTTTTTTTAAATAATATCTCAGTTGATGAAACAGATCAGTGTAAAGTATGACGTTACCATGGAAAATATCCTTTCACCTGCATTTGCGCAGGTCCTTCTGGGTGTGGGAAGACCACATTTGTCACGAAATTTCTAAATAATCTACCGCACATGATAGATCGGGACATTGACGAGATCGTTTGGTGCTGCAGCCCAGGGAGTGAACCAAACCTATATTTACCGCGATTTAGATTTCGACACGAAATACCCTCGTTTGAGGAGTCGAGCGGCACACCGACTCTGTACGTGATAGACGATTTGATGGGTGAGGGGGGATACAGCAAAGAGGTGTGTAAATTATTCACGAGAGGGAGTCACCATTTTAACATTTCAGTATTTCTGATTACGCAAAATATTTTTTATCAAAGCCCTCAATATAGAAACATTTCTCTGAATGCAAAGTACATTGTAACGTTTAAAAATCCTCGGGACCGGTTACAATTCGGTCACTTGGCCCGTCAGGTTTATCCCGAAAATTCGCAGGATTTCGAAAGGGTATATAAGGAAGTTACGAGGGATCCGTTTGGTTATTTGGTTCTGGACCTCGGACAGGACACGGATGAGCGGTTCCGATTTCGTACTAAAATCTTTCCCGAAGACGAGGTAACTGAAGTATACATGCCCGAGTACGATGAAAAGATTAAAGAACAATAAGCATTTGCTTCACGTGTTAAAATCTGCCAAGCCTAAATTACGCTCTGCAATAGTAAATACTTCAGATAACGAGTTAATCAAAGCCATTTGCGACTGTTGCTTGAACACGCTCAACGGGAATCACAAGTTAAACGGGAGATTAAAACATAAACTCGCCAAGCATCGTAACACTTTGAGAGCCTTGGCTTCGCGAGGTACGTGTCTCAAGAAAAAACGCGTCCTTATCGCGCAAAAGGGTGGCTTTTTGCCAATGCTGCTGGGCTCCATACTAAGCGGTGTCATTGGAAGCCTTATAGGGAAATGAGTTTGCATAAAATGCTAACCGTCAGCCCCGAGTCTTTCGAGCGAGGTCGAATGAAACGGAGAATGAATGCGTTAGATGCGGAAATGAAATCTATATTGATCAAGAGAGGCATCAAGGATACAGACAAGTGGCACATGTACAAGCGTGTTCTGGATAAATATCTTAATACATCCTCAGACATAAAGGCACCTATACACATTCCGATAGTGAAATCCTTGGGTCAGACCCAGTCACAAGGAAGGTTACGGGACAGTGAGGGGGAGGAGGAGGAGACTCGTTCAGTGAGGAAATCATTCGCCGATGTAAAACGTGCAAACGCGAAATTGGATAGGACATGGGAGCTCATATCCGAAAGACTGGAAAAGATGGAGAAGCTGGTGCATCCACTCATAAAAACAAAATCTCAAAAGGTAGAAAAGTCGACACAGCCACTGGCAAACGTAACAAAGTCGCGAAAAAGAAAAAAATCGTGGCAAACCATAGAAATGCCGTCACCAAGAACATTACCCAGGCGAAGCGAGCGAGAGAGAAAGCTAAAAAAATTCGGCGCAGATTGGATTACGACGTAATAGAGCAAGTGTACAACGACCCCGAGCATCCTGCAAGTTTTTCAACGATGGAAAAGTTACACAAGGCTACGGGAATTGGAAGAAAGATAATTCGGGAGTGGTTGGAGGGTCAGGAGACGTACACTCGACACAAGCCCGCGAGAAAAAAGTTTGCGAGAAATCATTACGACGTGACGTATATAGACGAGTGCTGGCAGTGTGATTTGAACGATATGCGACATTTGAAAAAATTCAACAAGGGCTACGCGTACATTTTAACAGTTATTGATATTTTCTCTCGTTATAGTTTCGCAAAACCGTTACGCAGTAAGAAGGCGGAAGAAATTGTAAATGCTTTCAGGGAAATATTTCGACATAGACGACCACTAAAAATTCAAAGCGATAAAGGCGGCGAATTCGTCAACTCGAAATTTAGAAATTTTCTCTCCAGTCGCGGAATAAAATTTTATACTACCAATAACCCAGATGTCAAGGCTAGTATCGTGGAACGCTTCAACCGTACTCTGAAATCTAAAATGTACGAGTACTTTACAAAATATTCGACAAATAATTACATAGATATCCTCCCTAAATTGGTTAGTAGCTATAATAAGAGCGTTCATTCGAGCACAGGTTTCGCACCAGCCAATGTTAATGAAAAGAATGCATTCGCTGTTGCTAGACGGAAGTTGTCGTCCGTGGAAAAAAAAGCTAAATTTAACGCAGGTGATTACGTGAGAATCAGCAAGGAACGGCTTCCCTTCGCGAAAGGTTATACAGCTAATTACACTAGCGAAATATTTCAAGTAACGAGCGTGGATCGAACGAGAGAGATACCCACCTACAAGTTGAAGGATCTGAACGGTGAAGATATAAGCGGTAGTTTTTATCCAGAAGAGTTAGTAAAGGTTAGGGTTTCCCAAGAGACGGAATATAAGATTGAAAAATTCTAAAACGAAGGGGACGAGGTAGAAATTAAGAGTATTTCGTAAAGTGGCTCGGATATCCCCCATCGTTCAATTATTGGATTTTCGCTTCTTCCGTACGCAAATTATGAACGATTTTTATATCACTCTGCCTAGCGATAGTTGCAGGGAGTTTTTTCCTAACAATACTATTTCACACTATCGCACAAAATTATCGCACCGCATAGATTTAAAAAATGACGAGTGGCAGGTGGGTTTGGCCGAGATTTCCATTCCTTCGATAGATGGGAGGGTTCATTCTCGACGCGTTCGAGAAGAAATTGATACTCCTCCTGAATCATTACCGGGAAATACAAATGTACCCGAAGACGATGATGTTAGAGAAGAAGATACAATTGTTACTCCTCCTCCATCAAAGGATAATAGGACCCGGACCGAAGATGGGGTGGTTCGTGGTGAGATAGGTGGACCTCAGGATGAGGAGGAGGTTAGAATAAAATTAAAGAGCGGACAGTTTTTCACCATTCCAAACGGGGTTTATGACAGTGTAGCTTTTGCTTTCGCGAAACCATTCATTAGTGCTTCTATAGTTGAGAGGACAGAAATTACAAACGATGTAATGCGTTACGTAGATTTGTTGAACGTGCGGAGTGGTATGGGTGGAATAGATGAACGCACATCATCCACCGGTGTGCGGATTATAAGTAAACAAGTTAAATATACGTTGTTACCCGGGACATACAACACATTCAACGAATTATTCAATAAAACTCTAGCAAACTTTAACAGTATGCGAAAAAATAGAATAAAGGATGATCTCGAATTACTATCGGCAGTTTTAATAATTTTAGTAGAGGAAACGTCAACACGGGGTTTAGACAATATTGTTACGCATGCTAGGGAACTACTTCGCAGTAATAATAATAATAGAAGAAAGAGAAGTATCGTATCTAATCCCGTAAACATTTACGTTTACAGCGATTTAATAAAACCTCAACTCGTTGGCGACTCTCAGAGTCGATGTATTCGCATAATTAATATCGAAGCAGGTGCGTATCAAATATTCAACCCTATATATTATTTTCCCGTGGAGAAAAATAATATCGAGAGTGTGGAAATTCTCTTGGCAGATAAACTAGGCGAAAGAATTAACTTCCGTGCTGGGGAACAATCTTCTATTGTTGTTTTGCACTTTATAAAAAAGCGAAACAATTAGTTGGTTCATCATTGAGCATCGAGATGGCTCCGACAGCGGATCGATATTATGCCTACTATGCGAAACAGGTGGGGGAGAGATTGGACCGACATATAGAGCATCGTATCGCATGCAGAAAGGGCGTGGCATTGGGAGTTTTCTCACAGGGTTGTGGCGTTGTGCAAAGCCTTTACTGTTTAGCGGGTTGAAGACTGTAGGGAAAGAGGCTGCGAGCGCGGGAGCCGCTGCACTCGCCGATCTAGGAACAAAACCGGTCAAGGAGATATTACGCAGTAGACTAAACGAGGCGGGGCAAAACTTGAAGCGGAAAGCCGAGGAAAAGTTGCAGAGTATGAAAGGCGGCTCAAGGATTGCGAAACGACCTCGATTGAAGAAAATAAAATCTAGCGTTGCGAAAGCAGAGCGTCATTCATCGAGAGGGCGAAAAAGGGGAAGGAGCGTGCATAGAGATATTTTTTCATAATGACGGAGCACATGCTGAGTTCGTTGGATTTATTCCAACCTAATCCGCCCATACAGACTAACATTTTAGCAAAACGTCTAGTTACCTACAAACCCATTTCCTCGCTAGATAATGGTTCAGTTATCGAATTTTTGATCAAAGATTCTGGTGACGCGTACAAGGATTTGAACAGTATATTACTCAGACTAAAAGTGAAACTGTGTAAGAAAAATCTCGTAGATTTTGGGGCGAGTGATGGAACTAATCAACCGGGTGTTGTCAACAATATTCTACACTCTTTATTCGAACACTGCAGTGTTAATTTCAATGGAACTTTGGTGACTCCTTCGGAGGATAATTATCAATACAGAAGCTATTTCGAAAACGTACTAAACTATGGTGTGGATGCGAGCAGAACGCACTTGTCTAACGTTGGATGGGAATTGGACACGGGCTCGGATATCAACAAAACTGATTCCTCCAACCCCGGGTACGTGAAGCGAAAAAGTTGGTTTAAAAACAGCGCGGAAGTCGAGTTATACGGAAAGTTACATGTAGACGTTTTCAATCAAACTCAATTGGTGCTCAATGGCGTAGATATTGGCATTAGATTAATGCTCTCCAACCCCAACTTCTATCTTATGGAAAAGGACGGATTGATGAGGATATTAGATGCCACCCTATACGTCCAACATTTCGACATCAATCCTTCAATATTAGTAGCGCATAATAAAATGTTAGAAAAAACCAATTGCAAATATCATTATAAACGAACGGAAATGAAAACGTTTACGATTCCCTCTGGGGGGCGAACTTTAAACATAGACAATGCCATCACCGGTAGAATTCCAAACGTTATAATATTCGCCATGGTAGATAACGAAGCGTATGCAGGCCACCTTGAAAAAAATCCGTTTGCGTTATCCCACTATTCGCTAGAAAATTTTTCTCTTTACATTAACGGTGTTCAAACACCCGCTGAAGGACTACAATGTAGCTTTACCAGAAAAAACTATTGGGCACGTGCTTATGATACTATATTCTCCGGAAGTGGAATAAAACATTACAATAAAGGTAATCAAATAACTTACGATATGTTTGGCCACGGTTATTTTATGCTCGTATTTGACCTCACACCTGACGATTCCGGGAACGAGGACTATGTTAGTCTTGGAGATAGAGGCGTGGTTAGAATCGAGGCCAAAAATCGATAGAGAATTGGATAAAACCGTGACGTGCTTGCTCTTTGCCGAATACGATGCTAGCTTGGAAATAGATAAAAACAGAAATGTGATCACAAATTTTTAGTATCGACATGGATAGCGTGCAGATTGATGGGCTATTGCGGGCATATAAAGAGTTTTGTGGAGTCTATCCTTCCGACAAGTTACCTCACTCTCCGAGAAACGGTATATACGTAATAAATTTAGACCCTTCCCACTTGCCTGGGTCTCACTGGGTAGCAGTTTACATAAATGGTCTATTTGTCGAATATTTCGACTCCTACGGACTACAACCTTTCGTTGCAAACATATTAGAATTTTTAAAACATTTCAATCTCACTCATAATCGTGTTCAGATACAAAGCTATCATTCTGACATTTGTGGAGAATACGTTTGTCTATACGCGCTATCGAAATCACTTGGTCAAACACTACACGAATTTCTAGATCAATTTTATCATACGACTCCTCATCTGAACGATTGTCGAGCCCTCCGGCTATTTCAACACAACTTCAACGCGTTGAGGGAGAAGAGTACCTGTCACCCCCTAGCTCAACGTTGTTGTTCTAGAATAAAAAGTGGATACTTTGAGTGAGAGTGAACATTAGAGAAAAAACTCCCGAAAAATGCATATCATCGCAGCGGTTACATTTTCAAAGGGGGGAGTGATAGAGCTCGCTGCCGTTGATGTGGATTCCAGTCGGATGTTTTGGGTAGCTTTAAAAAGTATGGGAAGATCGTTGGTGCTGGTAAGAAGCTCAGGTTACATGACCCGCTAAACTGTGATGATGAGACGAGCTTCGAAAATGGTTTCATCTCGCACGTGGAGCTACTGCCGGCATTGGAAACCATCATTGAAGGTGCCACGGCGTTGTATGCATTTAGCGAAGCTGAATGTGAATTCCTCACAGATCTCACTGGGCGTACCTTCATCTCTATGAAAAATGAGTTGAATTACCCCTCTCCTGAGAAATGCTCCTTCCCCCCCTTCTCCTGTCTCAACCCATGCCATAAATTAAGGAACAGTACGTGCGCATTATGGGATGCGCATTCCTTGGCGCAGTGGTTTCAGTACAATCGTCTAAAGGTGGAAGTCGATCCTTGCCCCTCAATAGATGACAACTGCTCCCCTACCCCTCCTCCAAAACCTTCATAGAGACATTATTCAATGTCCAACCATCAGTCGATATGGAACAGTCGCAAGGAGAGGTCGTGACATCTCCTCCGGCTAAGCGGAAGAGACCGGCTAATTGAATTCCTAACTTTACTTCTGACAATAAGAACATTCTCTTGCAAACCGTGTATAATTTAAATGTGGGAAAAACAAAGAGTGTCTGTGTGGGTTATGATCCCAGTAGAGACTTTGAACCTGTAGTACAATTTTCCCATGTGAATAAAAAAAGTCTTGTAATTACTAGCGGTGAATGGACAAATGTTGTAAATAACCACCATCTAGTGAATGATTATTTTTCCACCGGCACAAAACAGCCGCTTTCTGTATCATTTATCTCCTTTGCAAATTTCTTTGGGAAGAGGCATTTGTCGATTAAGCGAGACAATAGTTCGTTTAATTTAAACTTTGAAGAGTGGAATTATTTAAGTACACTGTCCAATTTAATAACAATTATTCTTAATAATATCTCTTCTTAATATTCTTAATAATAGAGTGTGAAGTGGTAAAAGAATTTGTTTCCAGCTTTAAAACTGGAAACTTTGTCAAGCCATTGAAATGTAAATTAGATTTGGAAAGATTGGAATCTGAGATGGTACTCGTAGCGAATGAATGAAAAGTAATCATAAAGTATAGCCTAGCTGTACTCTGATTACGTGTGTGTGTGAAAAGATGTCCAATCAATGACTCATATTTGAGCGAGTTGGATATTCTTTTTTTAAATTTGTCAAACCCTGTCATCGGTTAACTCCGTGTAATTTGGCAGATTATCGGGACGAGTACTTCTGTGGATTCTGATGACGATTCACTGCAATTGATGTGCAGTGAAGTAATGGCATTCATAAATAACCAACTCCACTCGCGAGAGATATACTTAAGAGTATATTGTATAAAGTCTATATGAAAAACGAACTGAAAATACTTCTCAAGGATATTTGCATGGGAGTTTGTAACTTATGTTAATTTTGCAATTGTAAATAAAGAAATTATAATAAATTTGTAAAACTCATCCTCTGTGTTTTTATTTTTAATGAAACCCCCTATCCTCTTTAGTCGCTTCGTCTAAAATAATGATAACATTATATTACGTTATGTTTGACAAACGAAGCCTTTCTATCGACCTGGGGAAGACAGTTATGTGAGACATGATTGATTAGGGCTGCTAATAAATCATGGCTTACAAACTGTCCTTTCCATTGATACTAATTATTTGATTATTATTAGACAATATAGTAGACATTCCATAAGGTAATGAAAAAAGCCAAATCCGCGTGTATTTCAATACATATATTGACGTAGGTGGGAGGAGGGGGGCGGGTGGGTTGTAACCCTCAACTTCTCTGTCCATCGCTGTTAATTATTTATCGCAGGCATTGTTATTAAGCGAAAAAAAGCTATTATTTGGTAAAAAGCCAAAATTTCAGAGAAACCAACCATATTTTGGGAAATGTTTTGAGGTGGGTGGGGGGAGGGGGGCGGGTGGGAAATATACACCAAACCACAGTCGAATATTGTTATTATTAAGGCCACAATTAACGTTTTAGCAACTGTGCTGAAAGTAACATTATACCTCTACTTCATCATTCCCAGGATCGCCCGCCCTGAAGTCTCTTCACATTAAAGTATCTGGTTACATACTAGTATCTCCACGCCTCCACTGGTGTCTTATTTCATCGCAGGTGGAGGGGGTGACTGGGAAAGACTCAGGATTCGGGACAGTTAGCCCTTCAAATGGGCGCTGATTGGCCATCGACCGAATCGCCATCTCAGCGGGAGAAATTCACACTACTTACCAACCACCTTTAGCCTTTAATGCATGTTTGGGCATTCGAGATGGACGAAGGTCTTGGGGGTTTCAATGACCTCCTAGATTTGGATTGGGGGAGTATCCTTGCTTCTATTATGGCCTTCAGCAACCCTTCGCCCCCCATTACCTCCTCCAACTACCTACTCTGCCTCCTCCTAATCTCATCCACAAGTTTCCTTTCTTCGCCCACCATACCAAGTACCTCCTCGTCTGTATTCCTTTCCGTCCACCGCATATTTTCCATCCTCCTCCACGCCCACATCTAGAACGCCTGCAGCCAATTCTCGTCCTCTTTTCTCAGAGCCCACGTTTCTTCCCCATAAAATGCCAACGTGCCTTCTTCATCATCCTCTTCCTGATATTCTACCTAAAGCCCAAGTTATCAGCTCCCTCCTAATGCTGAACGTTTCTTTATCTAGCGCGATTCTCCTCCTTATGTCCTTCATCCTTCTTCTAAACAGAATTTGACAGAGTGACGTGGACTTAACTAACAAACCTCCTTAAAAATAATTCATGTAGACTGGAGAAATGGACGATTTTTTCTTAAAAACTGAAACATGAACGAAGGTAAGGTTACGGATGACAGATTAAAGGCGATTGGAAAGTTTTGTGAACCAAGCATTGAAGAAGAATCTGTAATTGATCAAAAAAAATTATCAGAATTGTCCAAGGACCTCTCATTCTAATGATGTAATAGCATATGATGGTCATCGTTAATTAAGGAGAGAAGTAAGCTAATGTTTGATTGAGAATTTACAGCAGAGTTAAGAATACCTAACATGGTATCGTAAATCTAGGAATTAAAAGGGGACCTTTGATTTCATTAGTTACGACCCGGGTTATGTCGCGTCGTGACATCTCCTGACCTCTGCATGTCGTAAAAAAGAAAAACAACGTGGAAAACACAATTACTCTTATCATTCCTATGAGTGAATTCTACATAGTTACGCCTCAAACTATTGATCCGAAAACCTATTTTGCTCTTTAATAGCATTTAAATTCCTCTGCCGTAGAGGTTTGAAGATTTATAATTATAATACGCTCTATTCAGCGATAAAGCTATTCATTAACATTGATTGAGATTCCAAACAGAGGGCAATATAGCGTAAAAATTTGTATGAAAGCATCAAAAATAAAACTCGCATGGACATTGTTTTCTCTGTTATCAGATTATGTAATTTCATCCTCCATGGAAAAAGTGCTTGAGGTTTGTGAGTTAATAGTTGTGAGATAAATATTTTCGAACCTTACATACATATAATAAAACAGCAGACTTGATAACTTATGCAATATTTATTTATATTAAATATATCAAAATATCATAAGGACGAAGAGGTAACTGAATTTTAGCTACACCTCCGTAAGACTGGTTAAAGCGCATCCGCGTATAGTTGAACTAGGACGGGGATTCATTATAAGCTGTCATTAATCTGATAAACGGTTTGCTGGAGCTCTACACTTCACTCATCCACAATCCAACCAGTTCCTTTGTACACAATACTTTACTTTGTCATCATTCATCTTTTGTCTGTTGTACTCCAATCTTGGTCGTCTTCTGTGATTCTTCCCATTCATTTAGCCTTTCAATATATTTTTTTAACAGGCTATTTTGTCGCAAAATGCGTCCAATAATGTTGTCTTATCTTCTCAGATTCTTCATTGCATATATTTTGTCTCCAACTCTCCTCAGAACTTCTTCGATGGTGATATTTGACTATAGGCTTTCCCGGCGAATTATGAGAATGATGAGGGTTTCATATCGGCTCAGGTTATCCCTAACTTTCGACGTTTCGACGATCAACTCGTCCATCATCTTCAGGGGTCCAAGAATCTATTGCCAATTTTCCATTTGTCTGCCTTATATTCACTGCGTCGAGTGGTAAGGCGGTATATCGGCAATAGCCGAGCATAAATATGTATTCGGGAACCACTCAATCAACTGGGAAGGTCACTGTGCAAATCCTCAGGTTACTGGGATCGCATTTTAGAGGGGACTATGCAGCTCCAGCTTCACAGTAGAAATTTCAATAAGGACACCGACTACAGGCTCAGTAAGACCTGGGATTATTTCACCAGACAGAAAGCTATTTACAGGGACGTGACGGTCCAGTCTCCAGATAGCACTGCGCATTCGAATATCATGGTCGGAACTTTCAGCTTCAGCTGGTCTTCGGTGGTGGCGTTCTTGTTTTGAAAAAAGCACGTTTTTATTTTTAAGAGCAGTGTTTTATTTTTTATTTGTTAGAAACTTAGGTGGAGTCGTGGTCAGAAGGTTATTGGGTTATTTCGGAGTGGTTAGGGATATTTTCGGTCTTGGATGTTTGAAGTGAGGATTTTCTACATAGCACCAGAGAGAGTCAATGGTAGGATTTTGGAGGTTTCCAAGGGAGTTTGAAAATGATTTTGCCAGGTAGTGGAGATCGGTTTATAGAGCAGGAATTTGCAAATTGCTTCCGATGTCGTCGTTTCAGTTGAACCACCGGGCGCTGGTTATAGTAGGTACGTAGAATTTTATTTTGCAGAATTTGTAGTTTGGACAAATGTGTTTTGCATACTGTTCCCCAGGCTGGGTATCCATACGTCAGAATTGGCCGGATCATGTAGGTGTAGAGGATTTTCTTTGTTTTAATTTTGAGATGACTGAACCTTTTCAGAAGGGGGTAGGTTGCGCCGAACGCTTATGTAGTTGGCGCCAATAGGGTAGTTTCCTTCATCAAAGAAAACAGAATTCATTAATTGCGAATTGTGCCCCACCATAAACGTATTCATTACACGCAAATTATTTGGATTAATAAGTCTTAGTATCCAAGAAAATTGAATGTTTATTTTAAGTTCATTTGAAAAGGCTCGGAAATGGTGAGACAGCGGCAGTTTTTATGATGACGTAACAGGTAGATAGTCAACATTGCGAGGTATGTGGATTTATCATCGACTGTACTTACTATTGTATTTCAGAGTCCCTAAAATCTGGTGAACATGTATTAATATACCTCGATTAAAATGCTGAAAGTTCGGAAAGTCTCCTCCATTGAGCATGCCATTAAAAGACGTTTTCTAAGCTCCTACGCTCCCTGCCAGTACAGAGCTACCGCGAAGGCGTTCTTCGCAGCAAGCGTCGCATGCTCAGTGAAATGAATAACGAAACTGCGTACCTGTGACATCGCGTTCTGTGGTGTTCCGGCTTCGTTGTGTACGTTTTGATCACTTTCGTTTTTACAAACATTTCCTTTATCTCATCTTCTATTCCTTTCATTTACCATTCCTATCATTCATACATTGCATATTCCATTAGTTACCTTTTCATTATCAGTCCCTTTTGCTGATATACAAAGCCACAAGGTTTCATGGAACAAGTTCAGTAGCTTTACAAACTGGTTTTGTACGGACAATCTACCGAAAGTTTATGTGGCCATGGTGGTGGAGTTCTTTAGAGAAAATGTTCGGTTTAGTGCAGGTGAAATCAGAGGAGTAAAGCAAGGTACTCTCTTCTAACAGCTTTGAACCACAAAATTCTCCTCTTCTCGCGTAAGCTTTCTTGACATCGCTAATTGTTGTTATGTGACACTGTGGCACAAAACAATTTTTATAAAGCAATGTTCTCGGAGGCATGTTAATGGTACTCCTTGGGGAATATGATGCTGATCAGCTGATGCAGTGAATCACGAGTTCCCATCAATGGTCTGTGATCACGGTGAGGGGTGATCAACGCATTTTAGTTGTTTTCGTATTTGCTCATACATAGTTTGCTTCGAGATTTTGTCATCCATTATGCTATTGACAGTAAGCCTTTTTTGTTAATTTCATGTTCTGGCAATGGCACCTCGACAAAGTGGATGAATTAAATTAATGTGTATTCGGTATCATAGCTGCAGCGTAGCACCTGTTCTCCGTATATTTATTAACTGACGATTTCGTGCTTGCTTCTCTCAATATTTTGTGTACCAATCTCATTATTTCCCATTTATAGTACTTTAAATTTCCTACTGACGACTTTTTTCTGAACTTACATTATAGGAAACAGTAGGTAACCGTTTTATAGTGAATTCTTGAGGTGTATCTCATTTCTGTAGCCATTATTTTTTTCTGACTGGCCCCCTCAAACATTTTTGAAGCAAAATATGTTGCAGTGCATAATTAGGAATATTGGTAAACTATACGTCAAACTTGTTTCTTTCAAAAGTTGGGTCAAACTCTTCGAGCAATTTCACATGTCTGCAGAAATTGGCAGGAACTAACTTTTCTTTAGTCAGTAAGCTTCCATCTTATGTAGTATCATAGAGTAAGCATATTACTTACTCTATGGTAGTATGCCTTGCAGTGTAATTGTTTTTAGTAAAATTTATTCTCTTACACTACACGTATAGTGAGCACAAAACCAGAGGGAAAATAATACCTATACCCATCATGTTACGAAATGAATTTCTAGTTAGGGAAATATTTCGAATTGATTACGAACAAAATGGTTTATTTCATGCTTTTCATACTAAATTTACCTAAAAATAGGAGCTAGCACCATAAATTTTAGAATATATTATTGTACGATTTTCATTCCCCATACCGTAACCATAAATGTATTTCATTATTTTGATGAGGTTTCTCTATGCGACTATAGCAAAAGCTAAATTAATAGATAAATCTCATTTCCATTTTACACCAAGTTTACTTTTGTAAATGGTTTTTTTCCCGTCAGTAAATTTATTATTATTATTAAAGCTTTCTCGGCGGACGTCGTCTGCAGATAAGCAGCTTACGGCGATCCACCTAGCGGCAGATAACGTAGTTGCGTACGTACCTCTGACGTCACACGTAGGATTAACCAGCATACAATAGTTTGCCGTCGCGTTTTCGCGCCATTAAATTTTTTCACTTTTTAATTTATAAGGAAAAATGCTTAACGCCATTTTTAAATCGAACGGCTTCAAACACGTACTCCAGGGGTTATAAACTTCAGATCTCGGCAATAAAAAAAACAGGAAACCACACTATTAAAAAGAGCCCGTAATCAATCACCAATACCTGACCACCCGATGTAGTGAATACAAGACGGGCAAGGAGGAAGATTGGCATTGGATTTTAGGATTAGCATGAAGAGGATGGGTGAGTCGAACCGTAGGAAGTTATGGAGAGGAAGTATGAAGGTACCTGACCCGTTGGGAAACCCTAAATCTCTTCATTCTTCGTTGGTGATTATCTCTGCCTCTTTTTATCTTTCTCATTCTTCGATAACACCACATCTCCATGGCATCCAATTGCTATTGCTCTGCACCTGTTGTTGTTCAGGCTTCCATGCCATATAAAATCATGCTCCAAATTCAAATATTTAACAAAGTGGAGGTTAAAAAGCTAATTAATGAATTTAGCAATGTCCAAATTCTAGTAAGTAGATTTTTAAACCAATACATGCAATATAAAATTACTAAATACTAGGAAAGTTCACCCTAAGAGTTAAGCGATTGAAGATATCTTTTTGTCTTCTTTTGTCTCGATAAGTGCCATCAGAGTGCAGAAGATCTGGTGTCTTCCTTGCATTAAACTGTTTATAGTCTTTTAGGGTGGGCGGTTACATAATTCCTCTTCATGTAAACATGATCACCTATGATCGTGGATTCACCAACAATTCAGAAAATCATGAAATATCTCACATTGTTGAAGACCCAAGAAGGATGAACATGATCAGTGTCTTTCAAAAAGATAGAAACATTTAAAGAGTCACATACGGATACACATTAACCGTAATTTATTGTACGAGAAATATATTATATATTTAACTTTTTACCAGCATTATTTATATAAGTCAACCAGAAAAACACAGAATTTATGTTTAGGATTAAATCATACATTCTCCCTAAGGAAGAATGTGCTTGACTGCTGTTAAATGTATTCATTCAGATTTATACTCCACTTAATAATCAACGTCCAGCTATTTTCAAAATTAACATCTAACCACATATATAAGAGTATCCAATCCCTACGCATAGCTTCCCATCAGCTAATCATTTTTGCAATAAAAATGTCTCCGGTACTAACTAATCTCCTCACTAATTTCTTAAATGGAAAAATCTCTTTAAACCAACCAAAGAAAATTCACCGAGCTTTAGTGTGACAGTAGTAATCCAAGACATCTTAGGCTTTGTGAGTTCGTACATTGGAAAGCGTTGAAATTTTCACTATCGTTAATGGAATGTTATCTAAAGAAGGTCGTCCACCCGCATGAATACGTGGAGGGGCTAGGCTGGAATTCAGAACAAAAAAGACGGCCAGCGGAGAAATGTGAACTAGTTCAGAGGGTTCTCAGTCCAAGCACATTAGTTCCATGGTTCGGGTCTGCATGTGCGAATTAGAACAAGGTTTATGGGCTGCCAATTTTTTAACCCGGGAGTGGTCGCTAAGTTACCTATCACGCGAGCGGTCGCGTGTGAGACCTTTTCTCACACCCATATGTATCTATCAAGGAGCGTTTATTGGCAATATATTACACTTTATTTAGATTTATTTCTCTAAATGATCATTTGAAACAATGATTTTCACAGATACACAATTACGTAATCATTGCTAATTTTACTGGCGATGATACGATTGGGCATTAATGAAGAAAATTACCATTCTCAAGAAGAAATATTTATTTACGAGGACTAACTTTCTCCTGACTCATAAATTTGCATTAACGTATCTGCTCTCCACGAAATGAATCAACTTTGTCCGCATGTTGCGAAAGTGTAACGCAACTGAGTGATACAAAAACACTAACGTCAGTGGTCGCGCGATGAGGAAAAGTCTCACATCTTGTAGCCAACGGTACCAGACATATCATTACACAGCTGCGGACGCTTCATTTATACTTTTTGAGACGGTCGTTCAATAGGAAGAGATAAAAAGTCAGCTAGAAGGAACGGGAACTTATTCTTACTCATGGTTTTAAAGTGAGCACAAGTTTAAATTTGGTGTGAGAGACAATCTCATAGCGCGACCAATGGCGGGTTAAATATCCGGAAAAAGAGGTAGAATAGAAAACGGAAATTTTTGGAATTAATATCAGATTTCTTATTTTTCATTCCATTTTAGTCATCGTCGTCATGACCTGAAGAGGCACGGCCAGAGATATTTCATCCAAAACTCCACCACTTTCCTGACTGAATCCGCAGCGTTGGACCAACTTCAGCATGAGTTTATGACTGTGTGTCCAATCTTCATGTATAGCTTAACGCATTTGCCGATCCACAATTGCAAAATTATTTCGCATACTTTCTTTTTTAAAAGGCTAAATTTTTTACTAAACCTCTTTGGTGCTGATGTTGGCGATGTATTTTTGGAAAACAAAATGTTTTTTCATTATCGTTTCTAATGTTTGACTAGATGAGCGCGTAAACATAGTGATACGCCATAAAGACTGTGTTACACATTGAAAAAATAAATTATTAAAAAAGACGATTCAGAAGAAATAATAAATTAAAACTTACAGGAGGTAGGAGAAAGAGAAAAAGATAAAGAATTCGTTCTTACGGGAACGTTTCGGACCGGTTGGTCCTTCGTCACCTTTAGAAGTCTTTTTCTCTTTCTCCTACCTCCTGTAAGTTTTAATTTACATATTTGTGGCCAATTGGCGAAAACTTCAAAAGTATATATATTATATTATTTACGATCATTATTTTTCTGTATATTATCCACTTTTAACTTTTGTATTTAATTTATTAATTTATTACATGTATATAAATTGCAATAAATACTCATGCAACTTCGTATATTGCAAGATGGCTTTAATTTTTGCTTCACTGCCACGGCTTATTTTTATCGCATTCTGAGCATTTGCACATTCCATTTTTCATTACGTGAACATGAGCGGAATATACTACGAAACTAGAGAAAAATAAAAATTTTCAAAGGTTCTAATAATGGAGGGCAAGTATTTTAAAGGTTTATCATTGAAGAATGGTGTGTTTTTTCAATCGAAGAAAAAATAAATTTAAAGTACCTAAGAAACAGTGGTATCGTCCTCTATGCATGATTACACCCAAATATGTTGCCGACCAAGATTTTGTCTTCGGATAGATACAGGCATATTTTGTCCCAGGACAGAAGAAGTTGATTTTCTTGAGGAGGATGGAAAGTGACTGTTTACAGCAAAATGAACTATAAATCAATATCTGATTCAAATTTGCCACTGATTTGACTGAAAGTGGAATTTGCCACTGATTAAAATAACTCTTTTAGCGATATTTTCCGCGTCAAGAATTGATTAAAATCCGACGAAATTATTAAAAATTCCATCCCCTTTAAGGGTTTAACAAAGAGTTCCTAGCGGAGTTTGTTTTATTATTGAGCCTGTTGCCATAAGTGAATAAAGGAGTTAGCTGGCGTAATAATGTGACTCTATCTACTTTTAATTCACACTCTAGGCAAGAATGCCGTATTCCTACTCAGATAGAGCTATTATAATCCTGACTACAACCCAAATGGTTTTGTTTCTTTTCGTAGGCAACGTAAGATGTAACTGTTTTAGATTAAATAAACAGATTATGCAACAATGGTCAAAATAAAGCCCACAGAAAATGTCTCATTTGTGTAATGCTATTTCTTTGCAAACCTTCGCTGCTAAGTCCCTCCATATATTAAAAAAATAAACAATTGGAACGCGGTGATGAAAAGAGTGAGATGTCGTCCAACGTTCGGGAACACTTTAAACGTTAAAGAAAAGGGTGCATTTATTAACTTATTCAACTGAAAAATTATGTTAAAACTCGTATTTAACCAATTTTAACCCTGGGCCACATCCTCAATGCCATCAACGGGTCAATTCCACGATTTACAAAAACAGTGAAATGCCTAACCTACTTTTTGTTTGAACCATTCGCTCGTTATACGCAAAACCCCAGGAGGGGGTTTATTCGTAAAGCATCAGCGTGAAACTATGTTGGCCAACTTCGGTCCAGAACCAGACTATTGGGTACTATCCAAGTTAAAGTATCTATTGCTTAGGTTTTCTATAGTCTCTCTATATATGTATGTTAACTACAGCTATCTCCTTATCGCTTCATCACACTTTATGCTTTAATGCGTAGGATGCATTAATTGCAATGATATCTAGTTTTTGCACCTTGTGGCGTGTAAGTAATAAATCATATATATAGGTATATATGTATCTTGCTTATTTTTATGAAAAAGTTTTATTTATTTAGGTGAAAATAAAATTAATCATTTTTTCAAATTTTGCTGTTGGTACTTAATATAAAGTGTTTTAAATTTTATCTCATGCTTCCAACAAATACCGTCATCAAAACACTCAGCTTCTAATAACTCAGTGGCCAATAAGCATAGCAACTGGATATTCAACGATGAACAATTATCAGTTAAATCTCAGGAGATAACTTTCTCATTTGAAACTTATCTTTAAAAGAGGTTGATTGTGTTATCTTTATACGTCAGCACCTGAAGCTGGCGTCTTAAGTTCAGGAAACATGGAAATTTTCATTATTGTTTAGCAGTGCCGGGCTATTAGCTATGCTTTGCACTATCCCTATTGAAAATGTGCTTGAAAATAAATTATTAGCCGAAAGATAAAAGTATCATTGGAGCCTACAAATATAAGGAAGGAAAATGTGGATTTGCAGCTGCCACGTTAATGTGGGCAAATGCCATATTCCATTGCGGTAGCTTGTTTTTCCATCTCGTTTAAAAAGAAATAGGGAAAAAGTCTAAAAGGATGGGGAAGAGGTCAAAGATGAATTGTGTCTTGGCGGAGTGTCTTAGGGTCCGATTCATAGTCGACACTTTAGGCTAAAGTATACTTTAGATGGGCTAAAGTGTCCTTCATGCGTTTCATAGATGTCACTTTACGCCCGATCTGTCTAAAGTGTCCCCTTAGCGTAAAGTCTCCGATGCTAGCTCCCTTTAGCTGCTAAAGTGAGCTTTAGGGAATGAAAAATGGCCGCGGATATGGTTCATATTTTAGAAAACATCGAGGAGTGGGAGGAATTCGTGGAGGAGATGGAAATGCTGGCTGGAAATCAACCTAGGAGATACATTAGGGATATGGAAAATCCCATGGAATTTTATTGGGAGGATGATTTCAAGCGAAAGTATAGGTTTTCCAAAAATGTTGTGAACGAGCTGCTAGGAATGTTTGTCGAAGAACTGCGTGCAGATGACAGAAGAAGTTTACCTATACCTCCAATACTGCTCTCCGATATTACGCCACAGGTAAGAATATTTCTTTATGAACCGGTAATTAGTATCTAGTTTGCAATAGTACCTAATTCTCATCCTTGTGTCCAGTCAACTTCCCGTGTTACAACATCTCACTATAAATGCGTTTTACCTCTACGTTATTTTAATAATAAAAGTTAATGATGTGCTTATTATTTATCAAATTGTTGTTGAAGGTTCTTCGACATCTTTCACATAGGAACTTGTTATAGGTATCAATCAATCAATTATGATTATGCAGAAATGCACTATGCTTAACCACTGAGAGTTTACTTTCAGATGAAAGCACTTTCCCTAGTTGTGACAATAAGGATAGTGCGTGGCAAATGTAGCATGTGGAATATGTGTCATTATGTATACCAAACGCATGAACTTCGTGGAACACACATAAAGCAATCAAGCCATATCAATGCTGCGATGATTTTATATAATTCCCGTTTACATACAAAGTGGTGATATGCCTGCTATTTTTCAGGAAATTTTCAATTAGTGGCCGCAGACTTAGGAGGAATTAGCCAGTCCACGGTTTCCAGAATAGTAAAAAACATTTCTACGTGCATTGCAAGATTGTTCCCTCGGTATGTCGCCCTGCCCGACGCAGTAGGTGCACGCGATAACGCTGTGGCCTTTTATTCGAAGGCAAGATTTCCAGGCGTGTTGGGCTGTATCGATGGAACTCACATCCCGATAATGGGTCCCGGTGGCGAATACGGGGAAGTATTCCGCAACAGAAAAGGAATTTTCTCTTTTAATTGCCAGGTAAGTGGCATGTTGGCGCTTTCAAGCAATTAATAAATTTTTCTTCCTCTGCTTCCGTGATATTTAAATTGGGTTCCCTCTAGAAGGTGGTGTTTATATATGTGTATCATGCTCAACTGTAATATGCGTTTTTCATATCCGAGAGTTAAAAACAATTATCCCGGCTACATAAATGGTAGTGGTATGTTTATGATTTTTCTCAAGCAATTCTGACATTTAAAAGTAAACAACATTCACTATTCATCGTAATTGGAGGAAGAAAATACCTTTCCGGCATACATCAAGGGTAGTGGTGTTTATGATACTTCTCAACCATTTCTAACATCACAAAGTAAACAACATTAACTCTTCTTCTTAACTGGAGGAAGAGATAACCTTTCAGGGCTACATCAATGGTACTGATGTTTATGATATTTCTCAACCATTTTTAAACATCATAAAGTATACAACATTGACTCTTCATCCTAATTGGGGGAAGAGATAATTTTCCAGGCATACTTCAATGGTAGTGGTGTTTATGATATTTCTCAAGCAATTTTAACATGAAGTACATAACATTGACTCTTCATCTTAATTGGAGGAAGAGATGATTTTCCATGCATACATCAATGGAAGTGGTGTTTATAATATTTCTCAAGCAATTCTAATTTCTTCTGTGCCTCAATGCTGATTATTACATTAAACATTGTAACTCTCTAGAAGACATTGTTCAAAGTTGTATTAACCAATATTATTTTATTGCTGTAGACTATAATCTTCCATTATTGTCCTGGACTGATGATAGTACCAAATGGTCATCAGAGTAGTGGACTCTTTACCTCACAGTTTGATGTAATTGTTGATTTTTTCAACTATGCCAACCTACATCAGATTAATAATATCTGTAATGTCAATAATAAGACCAGATATCTCAGACATACCAATCTAACTAATGTGAAGACTCTACAATGTTCAACTCCTACGTTAGGTGTTTTATATCATCATCTTCCAATTGATATTGAAATTAAAGTGACAAATCTCTCACCACTGCTAAATTATGAATATTACTACAATGTCTTAACGTGTGGTTAATATTTGTTCCTGTATTTCCAGTTTTACCTGGAATGTGATATATAACTGTGATTTAAATATAGCTTTAAATAATTTCTATTACATTCTCTAGCAAGGTATTGATCCATTCCCTCCTGTTAAAAAGATAAAGACAAATAAATTTCCTTGCTGGGTTAGCTCTGAACTGAAAAAAATTGTAATAGATAAACAGAAAGCTTACAATACCTAATTTCAAATGGAGATTAACTTGAATTCAAGAACTTCAGAAAAAAACACTATTCACTAGCTAATCTTCTTCCTTTCTTCAACCAGCTCTCGAAGGGTGAGGTTGTGTCTACTGAGCGCTCCTGAAACCGGGTTCCTCTCTGACCGGCGGCGATCACCTATTTGACTCCTTCTCTGACCGGCAGCGGCACCGTACACCTAGATTTGTGCAGCAGTGAATTTAGTGTTTTATTTTTGAAATCGTATTTTGCGAAGTAGTGTTGTGAAGTGAAGTAGTGTTATTTTTGAAATCGCATTTTGTGAAGTAGTGTTGTGTAGTGAAGTAGTGTTGTGAAGCAGCCTGGTCCTGTAGCCGACGGTGTAACGGATAAGTAGTCACTGACCATCTTATTTTCTTAAATTCTTTTTTCCTTTATTCAAGTGTATTACTAATTTGTAGTGCTTGCTTAGTTATAATTTGTCTTGCTTCAGTGGTTAAGTAGTGTTATAGAACTTAAAATTATTAGTAGTTCTAAAGTATTAGTATTGACTCTTAATAATTATTTGATCCTATACGTGCGTGCGTGTTATAGCAACTGATCCATTGCATTTTTGCTCTTTATCCGTCTAACTACTTTGCTAGAAAGTACTTCTTACGCAACCTTGCGTATCGTACTTGATTCGCTTATACCCGCCTTATATATTTAGAGGACTTAGTGTAAATTCAAATCGTTTTAAGTGCTAAAGCCTGTAGAATAGTATGGCTGGCCCTAGTTCCTCTGTAGCGAGCCTCAAGAGCAAGGTGAAGAGCGACCTCCTCGAGGCACGTGTCGCCGAACTGGAGAGGTTAGTTACGGAGATACTCGCCCGGGTTACGGGTTGTGGGAGGGTTGCGGGCCCCGGTGGTTGTAGCGTTTCTTCCAGGACCTTGCACAGCACCAAGGTGGTGTCCCGGGCATGCTCGGGTGCGAAAGCAAGGGCGGCGGCCTTGGGGAAGACGGTGCAATCTTCGGGTCTGGGGATGACTCACATCCTGAGGCCCGAGTGGGTGGTTGTGCCCCAAGGGCGGGGGGCGGTGGCTCGACCGAGACGGGGAGTGGGGGATGCGGAGGCTAATCCCATCCCCGTTCGCAACAGCTTCGCGGTTTTGTCGGAGGACAATTCTGGGGGGCCAGTTAGCGAGGTCGTGAACGAACCCCTCGTTGCAAGGGACTCAACTTCGAACGGCAGCCGGGCTGGGAGGGCAGGAATAGTATTGTTAGGGAGTTCGGACGTCCGGCGGATTTTCCCCCAGTTGGAGAAGAGGGCAAGGAGAGACGGAGCGGACCAACGGGTCGCCTCCTGGTGTACACCAGGGGGAATCGTACCCGATTCTACGGCGGTGGTAAAAGCGGCGGTGAAGTACACGGGCTGCTCTAGACTGCGGGTGGTGGCCCATGTTGGCACCAATGATGCTTCCGAGCGTAGAGCCGATGAGATCTTGGATTCCTTTAGGGATCTAAACTCGGAGGTGGAACGCGTTCGGAGGGGCACTGGTGTCGATCTGCGACTATCCATCTGCAGCATTGTTCCACGGACTGACTGCGGCCCTCGAGTTTGGGACAGGATTGCCTGGATCAACAAGAGGCTGTGGAAATTCTGTGCGAGCATTGGGGCAAAGTTCGTGGATCTTCGGCCGGTGCTTAGATCATGCCGGGCTCCCCTCAACTCGTCTGGGGTGCATTATTCCAAAGAGGGGTCCGAACGGGTGGCTCGTAGGATTTTTGAGCACTGTAGATATTTTTTAGACTAGAGGATAGGTCATATAGTGGGATTTTTAAATATTTAACCAAACGCAGCCTCCGAGGAAATCCGCATTGCGAAAATTTTCACACCCAAGTAAACTTAGGAGCGCTAAAGCCGGTAAATAGTGGCAATTTTCCCAAAACTCGTACTCCAGTGAAAGAAATTATATCAAATGTAATAAGCACTTCCAGTGAATTTCGCCCACCTAATACCCATAAGCGTGGAAAAGAACCAACCGACACTCAATCGACAAAATATGACATTAACTTTATAGTAGTTAATTGCCGTAGCGTTAAAAACAAGCGCGCTGAAATCGAGCATATATTTCAGGACGCAGACGTAGTCATAGGAACGGAGAGCTGGCTTACTGAGGATTTAAGCGACAGCGAAGTTTTTCCTCCAGGATATAAAATCTACAGATGCGATCGAAGCGATAGGGCAGGTGGCGGAGTTTTTCTAGCAGTTAAATCACATTTACATAGCACCGCCCACGAAATAACTGACAATGAAATAGAAAGCGTGTGGTGTACAATTAAACAACGAAACAAAAGGAGTATACATGTTTGCTCCTTCTATAGACCTCCAAACTCCAAAATTGATGTTATTTACCAATTAGATAATCAAATATCCGCATTTACTGTGAGAGACAGTAAAAGTGTAATAATTATTGGGGGAGATTTTAATCTGCCATCTATAAATTGGGATTCTTACACTGTAAAACCGAATTCTAGGAATAGGGAAATCAGCGAGATCTTACTCAACACACTTGCTAATCACTCACTTTCCCAAGTAGTTGACAAGCCTACGAGAGGAAATAAAATATTAGACCTTTTTGCAGTAAGCCATCCTAAGTTGATAAAACAGCTCGATATTATTGACGGCATAAGTGATCACAGAGTAATTTTTGCAACCTTAAAATTTGAAGTAGAGTCAGCTGTAAAACCGAAACGCAATATTTATTTATTTGATAAATGCAACTTCATCAAATTTGGCGAGATGCTTAATGATTCGTACACGGATTTCGTAGCTAAAACTGAGGATCAAAGCACTGATGAATCATGGAAATATTTCTTAAAAATTCTACGACGGGGAATCAACGAATATATTCCGCAAAAATTGAAATGCGACAGTAAAGAACCTCGCTGGTATAACAACGATGTTAGGAGGGACCTTAAGAGACAGAGAAAATTGTACAACTTGGTTAAAAAGTTCACTACGGTAGGTCAAATCGAAGGAACTTGAAGCAAAAGAAAGTTACGCTGCGCAACGCTCAAAAACTAAGAAATCAATGCGTTCTGCATTGCTAAATTTCAAGAAAAAAAAACTTGGTGAATTACTCAAAGAAAATCCGAAATCGTTTTGGTCATATGCGAGAGAGCTTCAGGGAAAATCTTCAACCGTAGATTCGTTATTTGATAAAGATGGCAAACTTGTCACCGAAAATATTGACAAAGCTAACACGTTAAATTCCCACTTCAAAAGTGTATTCACCACAGACGATACTGCATGTAATTTTGAAATACAATTCACTGAGGAACCGATGAAAGAAATCACTATTCAACGTGATGGGATAACTAAACAGCTGCAGTCGATAAAAAATAGTAAATCTCCGGGTCCAGAGGGAATACCCGCGCGTGTCCTCAAGGAGTTGGCGCCACAGATCGTACCGTTCTTAGACATAATATTCAAGAAGTCATTGTCTGAAGGAAAGATACCATTAGACTGGAAAATTGCAAACGTTACACCGATATTCAAAAAGGGAAACAGACACGACCCAGGGAACTATCGACCAATTTCATTAACGTCGATTATAGGCAAGATACTCGAACATATCGTCGTTAGCAATTTCATGACGTTCCTGGACAGTCGTAACGTCCTCCATGGCTGTCAGCACGGCTTCCGGAAAGGTAGATCATGTGAAACACAGCTCGCGCTCTTTCTTCATGACGTTCTCAAATCTGGTGAATCGAAAAGACAAGTTGACGCATTATTTCTAGATTTTAAGAAAGCTTTCGACACGGTACCTCATAACAAACTTTTATACAAATTACAGTCATGCGGCTTAAACGAAACAGTAGTGAACTGGATACGCGACTTTCTGAGTAGTTCTTGACGGAATTAGCTCTGATGCAGTAAATGTGACATCAGGTGTCCCGCAAGGAAGCGTGATCGGACCCCTTTTGTTCATTATATACATAAATGATCTATGCTCTCGAATTAGCAGTAAAATACGTTTATTTGCCGAGAACGCTGTCATCTATCGTGAAATTAGTGATCACTCTGACTTTGAAACCTTATCATCGGATTTAAACAACGTTCATGAGTGGAGCCAAGAGTGGGGACTCGAACTTAATCTAAGCAAATGCACGGCGG
Source organism: Pyrrhosoma nymphula (assembly GCA_963573305.1). Taxonomy (NCBI): domain Eukaryota; kingdom Metazoa; phylum Arthropoda; class Insecta; order Odonata; family Coenagrionidae; genus Pyrrhosoma; species Pyrrhosoma nymphula. The sequence continues at coordinate 773,556 of OY754334.1, forward strand.
TACAATTCTTGCGGAGGTCGTCAAACTATTCCCATGTATATGCTGTGGATGGTGTTAACATAAAGGCGACAGATGAAGTGAAGTATCTAGGAGTTACGATAACTTCGGACCTATCGTGGGGAATACATATAAGATATATTTGTGGCAGAGCTCTGAAGAAGCTAGGATTCGTCAAGCGTATTGTGGGAAGATTTTCGGATGAAAAAGCAAAAGAGAGGTGCTATTTCGCACTCGTCCGGCCACACCTTGAATATGCAGCGAGCATATGGGATCTGGTGCAGAAAGACTTAGTCCGGGAACTTAATAAAATACAAAGGAAAGCTGCGCGATTCGTCAAAAACAGCTACGGGCGTACTGACAGCGTTACACAGATGTTAAACGAATTAGGCTGGGAACCGCTAGAGACTCGGAGGCTACGCGCTAGGCTTAGATTGCTTGAACAATTGAGAATAGATATCTTTCAGAGCGACACGGAGAACATCATATTAGAACCCCACTATATTTCCAGGTCCGACAGAAACGATAAATTAAGAGAGATATTTTGCCGAACGGATAGGTATGGGAATTCGTTTTTCCCCCGAACAATAAGGGACTATAATAAATGCTAGGCGTAATTTCATTAGAGCGTTTCCTTTTTATCTTTAAACGGCTGGTGTCCTAACACCCCCCGCCACACGCCTATTGAGGCGGCTTGCGGGGAAATATGTAGATGTAGATGAATCTAACTTATTAGATATATCTTTTTGCTGTGGATAATTTTCTGTTGAGAGAATTGTTGTTAAATATTTTTTTCTTTTACAGGCTATTGTTGGCCCAAACCATAATTTCATTAATTTTGTTACCGGTTGGCCAGGTTCTTCACATGACAATACTATTTTTGTGAGAAGTGCTGTGTGTGCCACATTACGAAGGAGGGAGTTCAATGAGGTATTACTTGGGGATAGTGGCTATGCTTGCCAGCCTTTTTTAATGACACCGCTTTTGAACCCCACCACCGAGGCAGAAAGGAGGTATAACCGGGCCCATATTTCGACCAGAAATATTGTAGAACGCACATTCGGCATTTGGAAGAAGAGGTTTCCATGTTTGGTGCGTCGTATGAATTTAAAAATGGAGACAATGACTACAGTTATTACTGCAACTGTAGTTTTGCACAATATTGCCCTTAGGGAGGTCAATATTGATGAGCAGGTGTCACTTATGGGTGAGGTGGATGAATTCCATCAGGAAGATGGAGTTCAGGGTGCTGCTGCTCGTAGGGCTCTAATTGAAAGGCACTTCATGTGAGCTGATTTAATTTTAATTATTTCATTAAGAAATTAAAGACATGTACAAGTTTTTCAGGTGTTCACTGATATTAGGTAATTTTTTAAATGTAACATATATCAAATTTCATGGACATAGAAAGTATGTACATGCACTATTTTTAATACATTTTTCATTGCTGATTAATGTAAATTATGTTCCTTTATTTTGTCAATATCACTTGCATCACATTTTTTTCAGCAAAGGTATTTTGCTGAGGAATGTAAAGCTTGTTTATCTATATTATTCAGCTGTAATTTTGATCCACTGACTTATTGCATCTCGTTTAGAAAATAAAAGCCTGCGCATGTTTTTGATGTGTTCACAGATATTAGGTAATTTTTTAAATGTAACATATTTCAAATTTCATGGACATGGAAAGTATGTACATGCACTATTGTTTTAAAAATGTATGTGCTGGGTTTCCTATGTAAGATAATTCAGGTGGTGTCGAGGCACCAACATGACAAAGGTATTTTTTGAGGAATGTAAAGCTTGTTCATCTATATTATTTAGCTCTAGTTAATTTTGATCATCTGATTTATTTTATCTGGTTAAGAAATTAAAAGCCTGTGCATGTTTTTGATGTTTTCACAATTTTATGTAATTATCGTAATGTAACATTTCAAATTCCATGGACATGCAAACTATATACATGCACAATTTTTAAAAAAATGTATGTGCTGGGTTTCCTATGTAAGATAATTCAGGTGGTGTCGAGGCACCAACATGACATCATGATAAGGATAACTTTGGGAGTTCCAATCCTCACACTGTTAATGGAGAAAATAAAAGTCTTTATTCTGCAACCGTTAAATTTTTCCTTTTTAATAACTTGAATTTGGCATTGATTTCCATGCTATTAGATTTGGGAGTAGTCTTTAGTTACCCTGCAAACAACTAAAGTCTTAAGTAATTGATGTCTGATATAAAGTTAAATTTGCTTTGGAGGGCTGGAGTTGAAGTAGGGAATGGGTATCATGGAATAAAAATGAGTTTCAAATAGTTTAAAGGCAGCAGAAATGTACCTGTAATAATAATACAGACAGAAACTTGACACATTACCTAGGGGGCATCAAAACCCTCCTGATATTTGGTCCTGGATCCCACCATGCCTCACATAGATGCATACAAGTACTACCTTTGTCATAAGTGAGTAAGCTGTCCCTATACTCCTTGAACTCTACTAGTGTCCCCTTGAGATGGTTGCCAAGACTTTCCCTGAAAGTCCTAGGCACATGAATAGTTTACAAGCAGGTACTGGAGGATAGGTTAAATACAGGTAATATCATGCTGTGGGCATTACAAGGAAAATAAATTAAATTTAGATACAATTCCTTAAATTAAAATATTTATTTTGTACTGGATACATTCATTTGCATTTTCAAATGCATAATTCTTAATTTCCTTTCTTCAACCTCCAGTGTATGGATTTCCCGTAAATTAGCCATTTTTTCTTCAAACAACAAGTCTTCATGCTCCATCTTCTTTAGGTGAAGCTTCCGGGCTTGTGCTAATTCCTCATCACCCTTACATTGGAGGTACTTCCTCACCACCTCTCTAGGAGTGTCCACCTTCTGCCGTTTGTTCCCACTTCCTGCAATCAAATCAACATATAAGTAGGAATAGCTCTGATGCCACACAATACCACTTTTATGCAATATATAGGCTACTATGTGGTCGAAAGTGAACAATATCTTTCCCTCCTCAGTAGCCAAGGATAAGTAAACTAAAAAAAATGCTGCCATTAAAATATTTAATGTTTATCTCAACAATTCAATGCTGTTACACAAATGATTAACACCGGAGGGACTTAAATTAATTAATAACTGTGGCTATTCTGTCAAAACAGGACTCGACACATTTTTAAAATGGAAAACTAGGAACAAGACAGCTATACTCACCAAAGTTTAATTGCCGTGGTGCCACAGAAGGTGTTTCCGGGGTTTCGATGATGAATTCCACCTCCTGCACTTCGTTTGGAGCTGCTTCCTGATTTTCTACAATGGAATAGGAAGGTTGATTACTTATATTAAGTTCACCGGCATAATTCACCAACAAGCCGGAGTATTGACAAAACCAAAATATAACCAGAATATGCACTCACCTAATTCATGTTGGCCGATGATAACCGGACGCGTACCGTTCACACGACCCACTCCCACTCCATCACCTTCACAAGGTGAGCTAGATGAAGTGGACCCACAAAACCCATCGCCGTCGAATTCGCTATGAATCCTCAAATTGATGTGCGGCATCAAAGTGTCCACCCTGGCGAGGAACGGATCCACCACTTCTCTGGATGGTCCCCCTCCGCCAGTAGCGAGGCGGTGTTGTCTGGCTGCGGTATTTGCCTTTCTGGCAGAAGACTTTATGTTCTCCCAGGACTTTTTTAGCAGTTTCCACGACGTTTTAGTGCAATTCGCCGTGGCATTAAACTCCTCCTGAATTGTCATCCACCCACTAATTTTCTGCTTGGTGGATATTGCGTCCGTACGCTTGTTCTCTACTACAGCACGGTACTTCACCGTTAGATCCAGTAACGTCTCCTTCTCGATGGCTGTTAGGTGATGCAACCTTTTGCGTTCACTTTCCATGACGAAAATGGGACAAAAAGAATTTATACCCGACAAAGGAAGCTAGCTAACCGATAAATAAATACTATAAGAAATGAAGATAACGAAAAATAGGAAAAAGCGAAAAATCAAGAGTAAACTACGTTAATACAAAACTATAGCAAAAATACGAAACTTATGACACTGATACAGAATTATTTACGTTGAAAAGGAAGGGAATTACAAGCTACAAAATTTCGGTAAAATACAGTAAAGAATAAAATTTGAAATTAATCGAGTAAATAAATTGAAAGAACGAGAACTATACTAAAACAAATTTAGAAATAATGAGATTACCACAAAATCTAACAACCGACAATAATTAAATAATCTACGAGATGAATGAAAAAAGAAAATGCTAAATCTATGAATGAAAAATATTTAATTTAAATAATTAATGAAAACTAAAAAAACCTAAGACGACGCTACCACGAGACAAGACCTATATCCTAAAATAATCTATACCAACACCCGAAAACTAAAGCTACTTATATAAAAGAACGAAGGGAAAAACTAAATAAAATAAATTTAAAGATCCTAAAATTTCCGCCTAACTTCTCAAAAAAACTAATTGATACGCAAACGCAAAAGATCACCTTGAACACCAACAACCTCACCACACACGCAACCGCATATCATACGTCAACTTTTTTATTATCGACAGTTCACTTTTTCTTTCAACGTCATGAATTTCATTGCCAACATCAATGTGTTGCAAACAAAATCCACACGTCAGCCGCTAAAGTCTCACTTGACAAAGTGTGGTCCAGGAAACATCTCTGAAACGCAATCCTCACTTTACCGTAAAGAGAGACTTTGTAAAGGAAGCCATTTCAGTGTCGACTGTGAATCGCACCCTTAGAGGTCGTGCATAAACCTCGTTACCGTTTTTGGTGATTTTTTCACCCCCTCTCCACCCTTCGTTGACAACCGTAGTATTTTTCCCAACCCCTCCCCCCACCCCCCGTCATGTAACGTTGTCTCTACAAATGAGACTTTCAAATCAATAATATATTCTCAATTATGGAGCGAGTTCATTTTTAGGGACAGGTTGAAATGAGACTAAGTAACCGAAGTAGATATAATAGAAATATCTAATCTCAATTTGAACAAGTATTATTCATTTTTAGTTACTAAAAATCAACCATGAATCACAGCGCAAGGCGGATACAATTTGTTTTCTCCCTTCCCAACATTTATGACTGCTGCCTTGTAAAGTGTTGTCACAAGGTCGACCAGCGAGAAGGTTATAAAGTAAGCATTTTGATGGTAGGAAGACTTGCAACACTGTAGAGGCAATGGTTCAGTTACATTCAGTTGAAGTAGAAGTTTAATGGGGTGTAAGAAACACCCCGCGCGCCCTTGCTCATGGTAAACTCTGTACTACATATTGTCGACCGCGATGTTGACGAGTAAGAAATGTTAAGGTAGTTTGAGCGAAAAATCAATTCACCTATAACTTTATGAATTTCGCCTAATTTTAAAGAAAAATATCAAATCTTTTCAATTATATCAAAATATCAACCCATTGCTGAACTACTTTTCGAGCAATTTACCTAAAAATATAAGCTGTTTTACATGTGATAGATTACGGCTATGCGCTCCAGATGGAGAATATTAAACAAATTAGGAGTTTCTAGCACCTAGATTTCGTAAAAAAACTAACGGTGTGTAGATCGCATGTTTTGTCAACCATTTATAAAAAATAATCTATTACTCACCGCACTAATTTTTACAGAATCGCAAAAAAACCTGCTGTTTTGAAGGGTTTTCAGCCGTACGGCGGAAAAAAATGAGTCAAGTTACAGACTTTTGTAGCTTTATTTATTTATTTAATTACTGAGAATGTTGGTTATATATAACTATATCTTTCCGCCATTAATATCACAATAGTTATTTCATAGTTCTTACAGACGCTTAAATAAAAAAATAAAATTTTAATATTGCCTCCATTATGACTAGGGAACTATCTCGCTTAAACCACCTTAACAGGTGCATTGTAACAGCTACGTTACTTTGAGTGAACCCCCCCCCCCTCGTAGGTTTTTAGGCGACCCCATCCCTAAGTTGGTAACGTAGGGGGGGATGTAAAAAAAAGTAGTTATTCTTCAAGAATGCACGACCCCTTAGTGAAACGCTTAACTTTTTTATATAATGGTTCGTGAAAAGAAGGAAGTTTTGTACTCATAGTTTTGTTATTTGCTATTCATTTGTTATTTGCGTTGTACTGTTGCTCATTCGTTACGTCTCTTTTATTTTATCGCTTCTCTCACATCTATAGATATAGCACGGGGTCAAAATAACATCCTCCGTGCTGCACTTAAAAGCTCGCCTGGTCTTAATTCTTCAAGTAATCTAATTGTAAGCCTATCGTGTAGCCTCCGCGACTCTAGCGGCTACTAACCCAGTCCCTCCATCCTCGGTGTAGCACTTACTGATCGCTCGTAGCAGTTATTAACGACACGTGCGGCTTTCCTTTGTTTTATTTACTTCACGAGTTAAACCTTTCCATGCAGAGTCCCAAATGCTCGCGGTCCGAAGACCTACCTACCATTAGCTTGATAACTCTTTTTATAATTTTTTTAATATATGCTTTTAAGCAGAACCGCGAATGCTTCGTGTTTACCTCTCCCTAGGTCTGAATTTACGGTTATTTCCAGGTGATTTTCTTCATCTGAATGTTTTCTATTTAGTCCTCACACTCGACATGTAAGACTTTGGTGTAATTTCTTTCGTAAGAAGTGTGTTGCAATGCATTTTTTTAAGATTAGTTGTAGCCCGCACTCAAGACACCAAGGAAGAACGTTGTGAAGGTCCGTCGAGAGAAGTTTAAAGCCTACATTCGTGGCAATTTTTTGATAGATGACATCATGGTTTGGAAACAATATAATTTTGTTGCTAGCTCAAGGGATCTAGTCGTTTATATAAATAAAAAGGGGCCAATCAAGTTCAATTGTAAAGCACCAGATGTCGCTACAACCCAGTAGGATCCAGAGTCCTCTGGATTGCCGATAATACACTATATAGTTGAGTCGTCGCATTCCGCCATTTTTGTTCAGAGCAAATCTTGTTTACAGTGTGAAAGTGAAGGTGGTAGGTATTAGAATGTTAATAATTACCAGCATCACGGAAATTAGAGGAAAAAAGAATGATATGTTTAACGCAAAATCAAATTCTTCAATATCGGTGAGATAAATCAAATGTCTAGACTAAAAAACTTCAATTTTAAGCAAATACTTGCAAAAGATCATTAATTCTTGATGATTTATATTGAATCATTGTATTAACGTCATAGTCAATACATCAATTAATAACCTACGTTGATTTTACCGCAAAGCTTGTTTTATATGCAAAAACGTTTAGCTTATCAATCCATGAAGTCTATTAATCAAAAGTCTATTAGAACACTTTAATGATCATAATAATAAAATTAATTGATTCTACATGTCATCATTCATCGTAATTAACCTTTATACAAAAATACTCGCTGCGCTCGCTAGGGGACTTCGCCCCCGCCCCCAAGAAACCCCTATGTAGGGGGCTTCGCCCCCAACGTCAAGGGATAGTAAAAAAATTTCAGTTTGGCACCATGTTGCTAAGACACTATAAAAGATACATAATGCTAGGCATACAAACGTAGGCATCGCTGATATCTACAAGAAACTGTAAACAGATTTGTGCTCCGACTTTTAGTTTAGAAGTTACATTGGAAAAAAAATGTTAATTTTGCGCCATGTTTCAGTGAACTATAGGTGTAAGAGAAGTTATCATGGCATCTTGTAGGAACCCTATGCGACGGGTCGCTTCCCTCGCCTCTTTATTGGCTCGCGAAGCTCGCCAAGGCTCTGATGGCTTCGCCCCCTACACGGAAATAGTAAAATTTCCACTTCAGAGAATCGAACTCCATTCCTTCCACTCCCCAAGATACCTCTTTACCAGTACACGACAGCATACGAGGTGATTTCCCAAAAAGTTTACTTTGGCACCATGTTGCATGTCTACTATAAGTTATAGAGGGTAAGGATATGCGTGAGGTTGTAGGCCTTCACGAGATCTATAAAAACCGTAAACAGATTTAAGATCCGACTCATAGTATAGGAGCTATTGCAAATAAACCGGGTCTTCGGACCTCTGGTGAGAAAACTACGAAGCGCAGAACGACACGGTAAGTTGCACCTTTTAGATAATTGAAAACTTTTAAACGAATTTTTCTTCAGATTCGATCTACGACCGACTGTTCAAAAGTAAAAGCGCGGTAACCGAGTCGATTTTGGCACCATGTTGCCTGCGAACAATACTAGATAGAGAGAAAGGGTAACCGTAAGGTTGTAGGTCTCGTTGAGATCTATAATACGACGTCAACAGATTGGAGGTCCGAATCTTAGTTTATAAGCTATCGCTGAGAAACCGGGTCTTCGGAGTTGGGCATTCGCCGTCAATGACGAATATTTATTGAGTAAAATAAGCAAAAAAAGTTTGAAATGGTGTTGCGATGATGAAACCAAAATTTCTAAAGACGTAAGTGAAATTTGCATTAAAAAAAAGAAAAATAAATTCCCCAACCTCGAATCGAACTCCCGACCTTCTACTACAGAGTCCACCACCTAACCTCTAGGCTACCGGTTACTTGCAGTGAATATTTGCCTTATATTCTACTTGGATAGAAACATTTTTCAGTTTTAGCGAATTTCGACTTTGGCACCATGTAACCGGAGCACTATACAAGATAGAAAAGAACAAGAAACATCAAATTAAAGGTCTCACTCAGACCTAAATCTTTAAATGAAACAATTTTCAATCGGAATCTTAGTTTCGGAGCTAAAAATTAATGAACGCAAATAATAGAGATTTTCTACGAAATTTTGTGTTCGAGGACCTCTGGTGAGAAAACTATTTATCGTGAAGCCTTAAATTTTTTTAAAGTTTAGTTAATTTAATTTTCTATAACGAAAACGCCATCGGATTTCATATCCGGCCCATAGTTCAAAAGATATTAAGGAGAAACCAAAAGTCTACATTTCGAAAAGTCCAAAAACACGCCATTTTTATTTTTTTTGGGTCACTTCCAATTCCAAATTCAACGTTTTCGGAATTTTTCCTACGATGAATTTTGCCAAAGAAATTTCACAAAAAATTTCAAGTCCCTACCTTTTCTAGAACCGGTCGGGAATTCGTATCATACGTGAGTGTGTCACGCAAGGGGCTGTATATATATTATAGATATATATGCAATCTTTAGAATACCCCAAAGACACCTGTGCTGGGGTAACCGTATAATAGTGCATTATTACTCAAGATGCAGCTACATTTCGTGCGTTATTGCCTTAATAGAAACGTATTTTTTTTACCATCGGACGATTCTGGTGGTCCGCATGCCCCTGCGATCCCGATAACCCATTGATTGACTTGTCATCAGGTTTCCCAGGGGCCGAACCACCAAATGAAGACAATGGCATATCAAATTATATCACTATTGCTTAAAAATGAAACATTTTCCATGTAAATTATAAAATATCCCTTCAGTATCATCAAAATAAAAATTTCGGGTTGATGGTTGAACGGTTACGGAGCAAGATAATAAAAATCTTCGAAATGTGGTTATCTAAGGTCTAGTGCATTGAAAATATAACTGAGCACCTATGCATTGGCAATGTAACAACAAAATTATCACTTTAAGAAAAAAATTGTAAAACTTTGCACACAAATATGTAACGAAACGCAAGAATATTTATTAAAAAAAAAGTAGAAGGCTGCGTTGATAACGATTTTTGAAATTTCCAGTCATGTTACTTTTTTGTAGCGTTATAGCGTTTTTAATGGTTTAATTAACTGAGGGGAATCCACCAGTATAAATACTTAGGCTATATACATGGGTAAGAACGGTGGCCAAAAATACATTCACTTATATCTGATCTCCACCATTGGCATCAATTCCGGGAGATAAACCACCAGAAAGGTACTTTATCTTTGAGGAATTATCATTAACAGAAATCAGTTAAAAAAATAGTGATTGCCTGCATTGTCCGTTGGACTCAGGTTTTCTAGTGAACATGAGTGATTAGTGCTATTTGCTGCCAATTCAAAAACCGAAGCAAAAGCATCATTACCGCCAAAACTATTTTTTAGGGTTTATTATTGACTACACCGTCTATATTCAGAACCAGCAGTTTATCGGTAGCTGATTTTCCCCCAGTTAATTCATTAACTAATTCCTATTGATCATTGATATCCTGAAAATTTCTCAAATCACTTAATGTAATAATCATTGCACTCAGATAATAGCTTAATTCGATGATAATTTCAAAATTTTAGAAAATTCTACCATAAACCAATGCAGTTGGTATGGCGCCTTACCTTCTTCAACAAGTATTTTCTTGATGGAGCTACTTTTTCCAGAACAGCTGCGTTGGTCAATTTCCATGACAACAGTCCCTCCTCCGTTACAGGAGGTGTCTTCAGGTCGAAGTCTTCCGCCTTCACTTCGACCTGAAGACGCCTCCTGTAACAGAGAAGAAACTGTTGCCTGAAGACACCTCCTGTAACAGAGAAGAAACTGTCATGGAAATTGACCAACGCAGCTAGCAATTGACTAACTCCAGCATGTTTACCAGCCACTGCAGAAGCCTTCGCTTAAAGTATTTTTTTCTGTTTACGTCTTTCAAGAGAGAACCAATAACCCATGGTGTTAATTTTATCGCCCTGTTTCTTGAATTTGAGGTAATTTCTACATTTAAATGCATATGTTTAGCAAGTCGATCATGTTTGAAATGGATTTCCAGAAGTTATACTCATTTATTACTGACGTCCAGCCAACACTTCCCACCATATTCTTTGAATCATCATACTTTATTTTAACCAGGATATAGTGGCGATAACCAGATATCTGCTATATTTGGCTGCGTATAAAAACTGCGTACATTTGCCTGTATAAATAGTTAAAGTCATCTCCCAGATAGCAATGTAAGCTTGAATGAAGCTTGCCGCAAGCTTATTCTTGCAAGCTGGTAAGCTTGCAACAAGCTTGCAAGCTTACTGCAAGCTTAAATCAAGCAAACTAGTCTCCACGTGGCAAGCTTGCAAGCAAGCTTAAAATGCAAGCTTGCAATTTAAGCTTTTGGCAAGCTTGCGCTTCTAACAGCAAAAAAAATAGTTCACCCTGGACGACTCTCTAAAACCTAACACCGGACTGTATTGATTCAGTTCTAATTATATATCCACCTACAGAATTCATCTAGCATCGACCTACACTCTTACGCAGTTCTGTTGGTCATAATTCTGTGCCTGGTAGGCATCTGATTAAAGGCGTTCATGTAAACAAAAACATCATAAGAGCGATAGAAAATTATAAAGGATCTTTTCAACTTCTACATCGCTTTCCAACATACATATAATTACAGTGAAAATTTGTCTTATACTAGGAGTGGGTCTACAAATATTGATCGATCCGATATTTCAAAGACCTGCGCCAAACTGCATTTATTCCTGATTCCAGGTTGTGTGTGTGTCCCTAATGATTAACAAGGATGGCACTCGTGAAGGCATTTATTCCTGATTCCAGGTTGTGTGTGTGTCCCTAATGATTAACAAGGATGGCACTCGTTAAGGCAGAGAGGTTCCTTTTTTTACTTTGTGTTGGTGCATTCTGACAGCCAGATTTATTCGTGTCCTCCACTTTCGGAGTATAAAAATTTAAAATGAAATTGAGAGTTGAAACTGAGAAGCTTAATAAAAGACGAAAGTAATAACATAATGTGCCTTCTTCATCTATTGATGCTTTTATGTACTGTCGTTTACTTCATTCGGTACTCTACCTATTCAATTCCATGCTTTATGGATACTTCCTGCGTCAAATTACCAATAATAGGTTGGGTAAAAACGATATTATTAATAATTATCTCTCTATAACATAATGATGGGTTAAAGCTTATGATCCTCAAATTACCTTACTTCCATATTGCCGTACAAGCCTATGTGATAGATGGAGTTCTATGATTTTAATGGAGTTCCATGAGTTGCATGGAGTGGGGAGACTGTCAACTGCTGTGTTCACCCGCCATGGACGTCTAATTTCGTAAGACTATTTTGATGCCTGTTTCTGTATTTTTATACATATACCTCTATTTGCCATTTCGGAGACGTCCCGCATTGGCACGGCGTGTGATTACGCAATTCCGCTACACTCTGTTGAATACATTCACTTACTCAGTGTTCATCCCGAAGGTTAGCACGCCGTACTAAGGCATTGGCATGTGAAATTCACACATTCATGGCACGGGGGCCAGTTACTTTCCCAGGGAGACCTGCGACTTTCCACTGAGTAGTAACAATCTGACAGTCGCACCGCGATGATTTTCGGAGGGGGTGTCCAGGGGGATTACTTTGTAATCTCAACTTTTTAATGACTCTTTGCGGGAAGGCGGGAGATCCGTTTAACTCTCTTAATGATCGGCTCACGATCTGCCAAGGTCCGATGGTGACTCCATTTCAAGTTCCTTACGACAGGTGAGATGGAACTAATGAAAGGAGGAGCCAAATGAAACGGATCAAGAGTAGAAAGATACGGATCAAGAGTCGAAGGAGTGGGTGAGTCAAATGAAAGACCTGCTCATCATCACTTAAGAACCGAAGATGGCGGAGTGGAACTATAAAAAATGAAGTTCTTTTCCGCATTTTATGACGCATTCTTATTTTAGTGAGATTACAAAATAGCCTCCCAGAGAAGTTTCATCCAGATTTGAACCCGGAACCCTCCGGTCGGTAGCCCAGTGCACTACCCACTAGGCCACCACGACACAAAAATTTCCCTAATTGGCTTAGTTTCATCTCCATTTTACTCGACACTTCGAGACCACCTAAACTCAAACATCAGAAGTGTGATTCTACCATCGCAGATCCATCGAAGTGACAGCGTAAAGAGAAGTAGACTCACAGTAGTTACGTCATTTTGCAAGGCGACCAAGGCTTGCGTGTTTCCTGAGAAAATACTAAATATATTGCGTTTACTTATTACAAAGCCGTTGATATTAGAAAAATCTATAACTTTGCTTACATTATTACAAAAAAGTGCTGCATTTTTTGTATCTTTTCCAAAGCAAGTCCCTTACTACTTGATTTCTATCTGAGATGGGTAAACCCTTGATTACGTTCAGGGGTTCTCTATGTAGGTAGGAGAGAAAATACTGAAATTTCTCTTCGCCATAAAGAGTTCCATTTTGATTGATGGGCTCTTGGAATTAATTCTAAAAATTAATCCAACTGTTTAAATCACCAGAAAAGATCCCTACTACCGCACACCTTTTAGGTGGCCTGCATGGCATTAGGTATGTAGACGAAAATTGGGGTGATTCGAGGTCAGGTAACATCACTGGGCCGTTAGGTGAGGGCACTGCTTATGCAGCGGCATCGATTGAGTCGCCTCTTACGTTTAAGTTTTAATCTGATTACAACAACCTTCTTATCATTCCCTTTATTTAATTGTAAGCTTCTGATATTTCACTGGAATAAATTCCGACTGCGACTTCATTAAATTCCGTTTCAGATAGTGCATCGCTGTCGTATAATTTCCAAATTAGTTTCTCAAAATTATCGTATCTTCCACTTCCCCTACGTAAGTACCTAAAAACGTTATTATTCTTATTTTTGTCCACAATTCGAATTGCGGGAGCCTTACGCGAGATTTGATCAACTCGCTCTTTGATTTTGATAATTGTTTAAAATAATATCAGCATGCCTGGTGAAGGCGTTGTAGCTTATTGTGCGTGTGGAGAGGGTACAAACAGCTGATTCCTTGTATTACTTCGAACGATTGTGGATGGGGTGAGGGTCGTCCTTGGTGACGGCCGCTGTGGAGGGAGGGAGGCTGTTCGCTCGAGCTTCTTGAGAGATATGAGTAATGTAAACGCGAAAGTTGAGGGAAGAGGAAAGTGGTTTTGGTGCGGTAATCAAAATATAAAGGGCCAAAGACATTCGAATCGCGGAAAGATATGCTCAAACTTAGACTGCCTCAGGAACACGTATGCATACAACAATTGCCCATATTAATAAAAAAAAAGTTATCTCATTTGTTGCAAAAATCAAGCAAAAGGCAGTCCATGACAAAAGGTGATAAACTTTGAGATTACAAGATACAATGGCAATGAATAGCTGTATCAGCCAGCGCATTCGTTTAACATAATTCGTTTCATTAATAAATCCGTTAATAACAATCCGGCACGCAGGAAGAAACTAACGTTTATACAATAGCAATAAATCAATTTCCGAAGGACCAGGAGAATCACGAGAACGTAAACATTCGTTTCATAAGCAATAGCACATAGAAATGAATAGACAAAATGATGCATAAAATATTCCTCAAATATACCTACACTTTACAACACAATTACAACAAAATTAAACTTACAATGTTCGTCCGTCCCAGTCCCATGCTGTGTGGGGTTTGTTATGTGGAAGAGGCAGGTCAGCTCGGACGGGGAACGCAGGCTGTAAGGCGGCGGTCGGTTCCTCTCTCTCACACTCGGGGAACACGTATGTATCACCGACAATGAGAACGTGGCCCGTCTTGAGTTCGCAAAGCAACTGACTCAAGAAGGTTAAAATGAAATGTGGGAGGAGGCATGACCGTGAACGCCCATGGGTGAGAGTGAAGAAAGAATAGGGGTGCTTGGGAGGGATCTTATGCCGAGCAGGTGTACGGCAAAACCAGTCACAAAACATCGCCTGGTCTGTGTCTTTCAACTTAGATTTGACGAAAATCGAACGCGACCGCCGGACACGTAAGCCAGAGGAAGGTCTAAACTGTGCCGACTGCAACGGCGGAATTGACTTCTAGAATCAAGTGGTATGTCACCTCCATTTCTTTTCTAACCTCCTTGAACTGACTGACCGATAGTAGCCAACTCATTCGCCCAGTAAAATGGTGATGATATTCCTGAGTCAATCTAAGTGCGGCGCGATATTTAAACTATTTTAACGTAACAACAATGCTTTTGATAGAAAATTATCAATTCTTCAGCCAGAATTGGTGTCAGGAATTTTAGATAATATAAAGCTCAACGAGACCAGGCACCAGTTTTTGGCATTTTTGAATGGGTACCACCACTTCGACAAATTAAAATAAAATCATGGTAAAAGAAGATACTTAAATACGTCAATTCCATAAATCCAAACCTGACTGGCCTGTAAACAGGAAGATAAAAATAAACGATTTTTCAACTTGAACAACTCCCAAGTTTTTGGCAAACACTAAGAACAGAAATATGACGTTGTGGGACTTTATGAATACCAAAATCTCTTGCGTTCCTCAATGATTTAATTTTTCAGTGAGAGAATAGTGACTATGCAATAATTTTATTGAAAATATTTGCGACAAAGGACTTCCAAGATCTTCCATTTTTCCGCAAGAAATCTTTGCACTATTGTTCTCTTTGTAACTGACACAATCAAAAGAAATGAATTTGCAGAACCAAATGCTACGTTTGTCGCTACAGAAATTATTTTAATTTTTACCCTATCACATTTATTTATATTTGTTATTGTCATCCGAACATATTTTATGCTCCTAACTTTAGTTGCCAAAGGATACTTTTCGGAAACCACTCATGAAATTCCTGAGAAAGGGCATACTGTCCTATCCTGTGATCGGGATTTTGCAGTTATTGAGAAGCAGAAAAGACGTTTTGCTCCTATTGTTCCGGCAGACCTAATTAAGCTTGTTGCTAATGCAGGAAAGAAAAATCCGTTCTTGGTAGTGAGTACTACAACATTCTTTAACCGGAAGGATATTGCTAGAGAGATGATTAGCACCAATAAGCTGATGATGTCTTCAGCCACAATGATCAGGGTAACATCTGAGAGTTTTGGTGAAATTCAAACAAAAAAAGTCTTACAGCGAAATAATCCCCTGGTTTACTGCTTCAGTGTTGAAGTCAGGAATCAGCAAGTCAAGTTTCCAGAACTTTGATATTTTAATGAAGCAAACACCGATACCCCTATCTGAGGATAAAAAGAAAGATATAGCTGCCGTATTTATCTGGGGAGAACCGGATATTTTGTGAAAATATTATAAAGTAATTTGGTTTTGTATGCTTTTTGTTATGCTCTCGTATGTATAATATTATTATATTGAATTAGAACAATGATTGTTTTACTTTATTGGACATCTTCTGACACAGATACATACCTTAATTTATTTTTATGAAACATTCCACTCATCTTACTGTTGTGCAAGTAAAGTGGTACAACTGGTACATACAACGTTATGACTCGCACTAATGAAGGCACTTAAAACGTTTTGTCCTTTTTGTTTTCTTTAAATAAATATTTTCACTATCTAGGATTGTTTGATTTCTCACTGTTTGATTGTAATACCTCACAGAATATTTAAAGTTTAATATTAAATACTGAATAGTGAAAATAGTGAATTTATCAATTATTAACTTATTAATATACAGTTTTAAGTCTCTTCTGAAAACTTAATTTTCTGGCACTTAAAACGTTATGGTTTGGCACCCCTTAAGTAGTGGTGGCCATTATTTACTAATTTGTTACATAGTGTATGCAGGAATTCCAGGAAAATATACCAAAAATCTATAGGTAATAATATGTCACAAGTTGAGTTTAGGTCATACGTGGCGCTGACCCAAATGAAAATTGACAGAGTAACTAAAGATGGCCAAGGAGCAGGAATATCATCCATCCAAAAAAAAAGTTAGGCCATTGCGTAAAGGTAGGTCTTCACCACTGGACGTAAAAAAAGATAAAGCAGGTCATCTATTTGAGAAAATTAAATCCAGGAGAAGGTGCAGGCAATGAAAAACTCACACAATATTTGTATCCTTAATATGTCATGTACCCTTACATCCTAAATGTTATCATGATTTTCACAAATGAAAGGGTCACGTGTATGATGACTGCGTTTTGCAAAACTGTTGTAAACTTTCATAATTATAATAAAAAAATATTACAAAACATTTATTATCTTTTATTATGACTAAAAATGCAACTTAATGTAGCAACAACAAAAATTTATTCTACAATTACTTCAGCACCCAAGAACTCAAACACTGCCAAAGGTGCAAAAACGCACCATTATTTTTTTGCATAAACAAATTTTTAAGGACCCCAATTTTTTTGTATTTTCTTTTCTAGCATATATTGAGAAGTATAATAAAGAAAAAAGTTAAAATTTCAGTGCAATATTGACCTTGGTGTTTAATGGGTTAAGTCTTACTTTACGCAAAATTACGTGCCATAGCGTGTTTCTTGAAGACTTTCGACACCTTCAAGAATGCATGCAAACATATGCAAAAGCCATGACTAAGCATAAAATATCACTCAATAAACGGACAAGGGAAGCACATAAAAAATAATTAATACTAAACTTTAGTAAATGTTCCCTCTCTAGCTCCGGTCAAATAGACCGTTCCTGCTGTTGAAGGTGTATTACCAATGGAGTCCAGTCCAGTAAAAGCGCCTTCGGTGTTACTTAGGACGATCTCTGTGAGTACCATCGCGAAGCAACGTTCTTGATGCA
Source organism: Pyrrhosoma nymphula (assembly GCA_963573305.1). Lineage (NCBI taxonomy): Eukaryota > Metazoa > Arthropoda > Insecta > Odonata > Coenagrionidae > Pyrrhosoma > Pyrrhosoma nymphula. The sequence continues at coordinate 791,007 of OY754334.1, forward strand.
CGCCCTGCCCATATTTTATGGAATTTATCAGTCTTCCGGTGATGTGATTTCAAATTTCTACCGCCGGAAAATTTCCGAGGTCATGCATTGAACTTTTTCGCGAGGCGTTAAGAATTTTTGCCGCTAGAGTCCTCTGCCGTACAAGCGAAACGAAGCCACGCTTCTCATGCTTTCCCGACAGATGGCGAGTGGGTCCACGAACGCTAGCTCAGAGCAACTCAACGTTATATCCGATGCTATGAGTTACGAGTACGCGATAGTAGTGACATCTGTCTGTCCGCGTGGCAGAATGTGTGAACTAAACCCAGGCAATTTTGAAATAGCAGGATGGTAATCGTAGTTAATTCGCATGATAAATTTCGTTTCCAGACTTTAAACTAAAAAGCCAAATGAAAATTGTTGAAAGTTACTTATAATACTGAGACTGTGAATGAAAAAACGGAGAAAAATAAGTGTTTAAGTATGTACTTAATTCTCACAGCTGCACCTGGAAATTTGGTAACAAATTCAGTCAAGATTTTGATGGTAAACATAGCTCAAAAGCTTCTCGGAAAGGGAACGCAATTTTTGTCTTTGGGCATAGCAATTATATTCATACCCTTTGCATATAAAATATGGGAAACCTAAAGGAGAAACTATAACTTCCTAAATTCACGTCAGATATTTCGGAAAACTGAAAAACAGCAAAGCTAAGACTGATGACAGCTACTTATACCACCGAAATTGTTAAAGAAGAACTCAATTGATTTTAACTTATTTCCCAAATTTGCACCTGGAAAGTGGGTAACAAATTCAGTCAAGAGTTATATGGTAAAAATCGCACAAACACTTATAGGAATGGGAACATAATTATTTCCTTCGGAAATAACATGTACATATATTCATATCTTTTGCGAACTGAATATGAGAAACTTAGGAGGAAAAAGTACAATTTTCTAAATTCACGAACAGACCATTAGGGGAAGATATTGGATAATAAAGAACATTTATTTTTTACAAAAACACTTTAATGTTACCCTTCTCAATGGGCATAGTTTTAAATCATTATTAACAAATGCATTTGTTGAAAGATCCTAATTGCAAAGATTTTAATTAACCCTTCAGTACGGTCGCCTACTTCACAAACTTAATTCAGGTCGCTGGGTGTGGGAAACCCAGAGAATGTTTTCTTTGTTTTGAATGGACGTAAATTTTATTTTTCACTACAGTTTACTTAATATTTTTTTTATTTTATATGTTTATTTTATGCACATTAAATAATTTTTACATATTTTTTAACTAATGTACAAATTATATATTGCATCCAAATCAATCATCCGAAATTTCTGCAATCTACATTCTGGCAGATATTTTGCCCTGGCAATTATCACAATAAATATTTGAATGTTATTGACACACCTAAATATCACAGAAGAAACACTTGAGACTTAGTTTTTCGATCGTTAACTTTACGTATTGGACATCGGAAATATTGTTTCACATAATTCTCAAGATGTTACTCTGTAACGAAACCATGGTCTTCATAAATAAAAATACATGTGGAAAAAACAATGCTGAAAATTCATCTAGCTTTCCTACTTTCTTGTCTATTGCTAGGTAAATTCCAACTTTATAGGCTGTCTGAATATCGTTGTTGAATCGAGTGTCTATACTTCTTATTGCAGCCAGTTGATCATCTTTCTGTCTTTTTTTGCGATCAAAAATGTTATGAAAACGAATAGCACGCATTAGAAATGAAAACCTGTCAATACTAGTTGTTGCATACATGAGTTCAATTCAGGTGCCATCTGTTGCCATCTGTTGCCCATAAGTAGGTTTGTTTTATAATTTTGATGAAGGCCTACTGACAACAAAACTCAAAAAAATTGAGACCAATATTCAATGTTGTTCGTTTTCCTGACATTGCGCTTATTTTCGTATATGAATTCTACGTTATCAATATAAAGATTGGTACACCCCACAATTTCATCAATAAAAGTAACAAATAACTCCCAACGTTCCAAATGACATTTTACACTTTTAGAATAACTACTCAATGAGGAAGTCGTTTGGAAAATGTTTTCTGAACCTATTCGGAAATTTTTGCGAAAAGGTTTACTTCGCCACACTATTTCATTATGCTCTCCGGAGAACAGTTCGCTATATCATTTGTCTGACTCTTCACCACTCTTATCCTGATCAGAGCCCGTGTCGTACCCATTTCTTGGAAACTATCTGTATTATCTGCATCAGATATATCGAAAATAATATTCCCTCCTCTTCTTCCATTTTTTCTAACAGATGAAATATTCTTTCTTGGTCCTTTTCAAACGTTATACTGAAAACTAAAACGATACCTATTTCACATCCTCAGTCATGGAATAATAATACATTTACAGTCCATCCGTCACAGTAAATAAGAGTGAGGCTGAGCAATGCAATCACCAACCTGATTTGGCACCCCTGCGACACTGGTGGCCGGTGGTTGATTGATTCCATATTTCGTATTATAATACGTTATGTTTTCATCAAGAGGAAAACATTATTTTCCAAGCATTAAAAGTTTCCACATTGAAATATCAGCCCATCCTAGTATTCCTATATCGGGGACAGACCAAGAGTTTTATCGAATGGCCAATTATTGTCTGCTTGGAAAATAATGTTTTCCTCTTGATGAAAACATAACGTATTATAATACGAAATATGGAGTCAATCAACCACCGGCCACCAGTGTCGCAGGGGTGCCAAAGCAGGGTGATAAATTGTTTTTTCTTATTAATACGATACAAATTGTAAATGTCTATATTTTTCCTTTAGATAGGTATGTTCTTCTATTATGCACATTTTTATGGATAAATTACCAGTAAATTACCCTTATCAGTAGTGAAATAATTCTTGTAAAATATTGTCGGCCACTGGTGGTTTGGAATCACGAAGAGGACATTTCCGCGTTCGTATTGCAGCTATATTTCCTAACATATTCATTATCCTTCGGATTTACATCTTGTAAATACGTAGTATAAAAAATTTATTTGTATGTAACGCCATCTTACCAAAAGCTTAAACTCAAGTAATAATGCACAGTAAATATTAGCCAAATAAAACAAAAAAGTCAACATGGATATTTCTCCGTAGATATGTGCATCAGGATGCTAATAGCTGATATTGAGAGAGGTAAGAAAACCAAAGATTGATTCGTACACGTTGGAAAAGAAGAAATATCAAATAGCATGTCGGACAAGGCTAATTTTATAGATTATATATACATATATATATATATACTTATCTATTATAGAATATCTATTAAAATAGCCTTAAATAAAAATTAATCCGCCTGGAAACTTAAGTGGGGCTCAATGATAAATTTCTCTGCAAGCAACCATTTAAAAGCACAAATAACAATTATTGATAACATTTATAGTTTATTATATATTTTTATATCATATTGCCACGACATTGAGTAATTAGAAAATTTTTAGGCTTGCATCGCGTGTCTACTGCATGTATTCCAAATGGGGGAGCCGACGTGCCGCGCGAGAGAAAAATTTATATGTTTAAATATTTTCAAAAACGCATCTATGAACTTCCACAAAATTTTATTTTTGGAATAGTTATCTGGATATGTTTAGATTACGAAAAAAAGTTTCTACCGATTCAGAGATGGAGTAATCGAGAAAGGTTTATTACCAATTTTTTAAACATTAGTAATTAACAACAATAGGGTATGGAAGAAAATAATTTTTATTGATATATTTGCATTAAATAAAGATTTAGCTTTAAAAGAGCATTAATTAATCATTGGTGTATGACTATTACAAGCGGAGATATAAGTGTTAATATGATTTAAGGCTCGGATTTTTTCTAAAAATGCGAAAAAATTAAATTATGCAAAATTCGCTCAAAAAAGTTTTTTTTACAAAACGGTATGAGATGATTCAGTTTGAGTTGATATTGTAGCCATACACCAATTTTTATAAAACTCTGAGACCCTATGGGACAATGCGGTAAGTTTTCGATTAAGCTAATTCTTCTTAAGGTGCCTAATCTTTCGTAAGATTAGGCACCTTAAGAAGACGTTTTGACGCAATGGATACGGAGAACGGGACATAACGTTGGCCCTGAAAAGGACCTTTAAGCAAGTAGATTTGAAGACGCAGACAGCAAAGGAAAAACCTTCCTCAAGAGCTTACTTTCCATACGTCTCCTCGATATCTGGCAAAATATCGAGGATTTTAGCCAGGCATAACATAGACACCATTCACCGACCGCCACCCAAACTGAAGGAGCTCACAGTCAGAGCGAAGGACCCTATTGGCCTGAAGACATCAGGAGTTTACCGCGTTCCGTGTGAATGCGGTGAAGTGTACGTGGGTGAGACAAGTCGGACAGTGGAGACGCGAATCAAGGAACACCAGCGTCACCTTAGATTGGGCCAACCGGAAAAATCGGCTGTTGCAGAGCACAGCATCATGATGCACCATGCCATCCATTTTGAGAAGACAAAAATAATTGCCCGCTCATCTGGCTACTGGGACCGGCTCATCAAGGAGGCCATCGAGATCCGGAGAGAAAGACGAAACTTTAACCGTGACACCGGTTACAACCTGAGTCACACGTGGAAACCAATCCTCAAGATTATGGGAGAGTCAAGACCACCGGATGATACATAATTTTCCCGCCAAAAATTTCGGACCTGACCTACCCATAGGGTATATATTGATGACCACTTCCAGTCAAGGCACACGAAGACGGGATTGACAGAGGAGATCGATTCGAGACAGAGGACAGACGACGGAGAGACCACGAGACAAGGAGGCAGAGAGAAGAAGGACGGAGAAAGTAGAGGACGAGGCAAAGTGAAAAAGAGATGGCGTCCTCCCGTAGTCGGTCTCCGGACGACTCGGGGATCAGCTGGATGATCGCCAGCAGGAAAGGGAAGGCGAAGGTGACCGGAGTCCTCACCACCTCTCAGGAGTCCCCGGCGACGGCGAAGAAGACGGCATCGGCGGCTCGGCTGCCCATCTCCAAACCCGCTCCCTCCACCAAACCTCCCCCCTCCTCCAAACCCTCCCCCCTCTCCAAACCTTCTTCCTCGACCAAACCTTCTCCCTCCCTCACTCCTTCCCCCTCCCCCACTCCTTCCACCTCTTTCACTCCTCGCCTATCTTCACCACCCAACCCCCTCCGTTACTCCTCCTCGACCTCTGCGCAGACCTCCGAACCCGATCCCCGCTTCCTCCGTAATGACACTTCGGTGTTCATTACATCCCTTCCCAAAAAAACCTCCCAAAAATCCTTTTACACCCAACTCGCCTCCACCTACCCTCCCCTACGCTGCGCAGAGGTGTCTGTCTTCACGACGGAGAGGAGTGCGAAACTTCGCATTCCAGCGATTTTTGCGCACTTCTTCGAGGGAAAGGAGAAAGAGAAATTGGACCACCGCCTGGGCGAGAAGTGCTGCGTCTCCGTGCGCAAGCCTCCCGCTCAGGTGGCAGCTAATAAGAAATCTCCGTCTTCTTCTTTTTCAGTGGTCATCCGAGGAGTGGACACGGGGACTTCGGAGGAGGACATGCGGGAGAGCCTGTCGTTTGCCGGATTCGACACCGAGGAAATGAAGGTGTACCGGATCACCGCGCGGCGGACGGGCAGACCAACGACCCTGATGAGGGTCATCACAAGGGACCAGGAATCCATCCACCGCCTGCTTCACGAGGGTGTCATTTCCTACGGGAAAAGATACCGCGTGGAACCCTCCCGTCCACCACGTGCCCAGCCAGCTCAATGCCACAGGTGTCATGGTTTCGACCACCTGACACATGAGTGCAGGAAAGATCTCCGCTGCGCACGATGCGGGATGAGTCACCGTTCCGCAGGATGCAAAGCGGAGACTCTCAAATGCGCCAACTGCGGCGGCGAGCATCACTCCGGTGACTTTCGGTGCCCTCAGCGCCCTAAGGAGCCGGCAGTGCTGGGCAAGGCAACACCCGTAATCTCGTGTCCTCCTTCTCCTTTCACAGATACGGACGAAACACCAGAGGAGACGGTCTCCAAAAAGGACCTTCTCCGCTTGCTGAGCCTCCTGCTGGCGAACCTTCACCCGGCGGAGCGGACGTCGGCAGCCGAGTTCCTGGACGCAGCGGCACGTGAGGTCCTTGGGTACTCCGTCCAGGCGGTGTACTCATGGAACTCACAGTTCACAGCCGTGGAGAGGACGACGGCTACATAAACTGGCTGAGATATTTATTAATTAAACTGACAATGCCTCTCAGGCTATAATTATTAACTGCTGAAATACGCATCTTGTATATATTCTACTATATTTATAAATTCTCTTATTTCCTTTGCCCTAAAAAAAACCGAAAATTTAACCTGTAAATATGCATGTGTAAATAATGATTCTTTAAACTTAAATCAATACATAAATTGTTCTATTCTTCATGCTTTTTCAAACTTCAATGGACGATGGGCAAATAACTATAATTTTAATTTATTAATTTGATGCATAATTTAACCTGTACATAACAACAATTCCTGATTGGCTAGATACTATAAAATTGTAAAATTGTATATATGAATATTAATCTCAGCATTCTCCACGACACAGGCATTGGCCGGAACCAGACAACAGAACCAATGACGATGAAACCTTTCACACCGGACCCAAAATCACCAAGATCAACGGAAACGCGACAACATCCAAAGCAACCTCCATCCTGATTATTCTACATCAACATCTGCATAACACGGCGGTCTGCGCGAGGTTTTGCCGGTTTCCCTCGCGCCTCGGGCAAATGCCAGGCCATTAAGCCATCCCGGATGAAAAGAGTTCCTGAATAAATAATACTACAACCTAATCTGCTACACGCTCAATTGTATAAATTAAAACAATCAAAATGTAATTGACAAACCCTGAAGAGGAGAAATCCTAAAGCGGGGGCTATTGTTGTAAATTATATAAATACATGTGCAAATCTGTAAATATCCGTAAAAATGTATGACAATAGCAATAAACACCTTTTGAATTGAATTGAATTGAAGTCAAGGCACTCACCTCTTCCCTGAGGACGATGCTCGACTCGAGCATCGAAACGTTGGCCGCCATGGACCTAACTACCCGGTGCATACCCCGAAAGATCCCTGATATAAGATTAGGTTGGTTTAATAATAATTTTTTTGAGGAACAGATATTAAAAATATTTTAGGGGTCTAATTAAAATAAATTGTTTCAGAGTTTTTTTAAAGCGATAATATTTATTTTTCACCTTAGATTCTGCCCCGATAGAGCTATTTGTATTTTGAATACATATTATATTGCAGACGTTCATTACGTTAGCACTCATTTTTTATGAAAATACTTAGTACTCTTATACAAATTTTTTCATTGCACGCGTTACACCGATTTACGGCATCTACAGAAAGTTTATTATAAAATTATTAGACAATCCAATAACCTTTGTAATATATTATTATTTCCTCATTCATCCCAACTCCTTCCGATAAAATTAACATTTCCAGCCTCACAAGCCTTAAATAAACGTTTTTTTTTTAATTTCTCAACCCTACCAGAATATTTATATGTTATCCCTCCTCCCCCGTAACTACAACTACAATTAACACATAAAACAAACTTCCTGTACCTGACGATGCCGTAAATTGGTGAAACGCGTCGTGCAATAAAAATGTTTATAGAAGAGTACTAAGCATTATCTTTAATCATGAGTACTAATGGAACTAATATTTGTTTGTCTTTTTTTCTGTGGTTGTTATAAAAATTTTAATGAGAAATTAAATGAAGTAACGATGTTGCTGTGTATTCTAATGAGAGAAAGTATGTTATTTAAAATAATCTTGATACGCAACTGTATACATAGCTAATATTTTAATATACATTTCAAATACACAGTAAAATAATGTATAATATAATATAACTATCGAATTTAATGCACGTGTACCTATTTACTACATTTATCCTACCCAGAGTCTACGAATGACGTGAGAGTAGAGCGAATAATTTTTATTTTTACTCATAAAATAAACTGGTTTACGGTGATCGCTTTATATGACGCAGTACAGAAGTTCCAATCCTGTGGCGAATCCACAAATATACACAAACCGGTTTTTTACTTTTAATCCACAACTTACTTCCCTTCGATCTAACACAAAAATTATCAATTTTTTGGGTCTTTCCTTACTTATTTATACAGAAAAGTCTTGAATTAGATTGTAATGAAATCATAATGCATGGGTGATATAAATTCTACTACTTCCATATGGATTTTTGAGGGCATTAGAGGGGCAAGGTTCTATCCTGTGATCATTGATGGGTATTAACCTGAGCCAGATGTTCCATGAAGATATTAATACTGCGTACCCATTAGCAATATGATATCCTTTCTGAGGAAAATGTTTTTCCATACCTGGATTAGTCTTCCTTTATTCTTCCTGTAACATATAAATGCACTAATCATTTCAATTCGTGATATTTCCTTAACACCTCGAGTGCGAATGTCTCACATGACTGACGCATACAGCACGAGTAGCTGGCGGGTTCCTTAGTGAGGCACTGCCTCGCATGAGTGACGGCAATCAATTATTCATAAAAGCTGTATTGAGAATTTTATGAACTGGAAAATGACAATAATATCTTACACGCACTCAATGTGCTAATATTTTCACCATCTTCCAAGTTAAATGCAATACCCAAAAATTTCAAGGATAAAAGTACCTCTGAATTCACCAAATTTTTACATTACTTGTTAAATTACACAAACAAATTCTTTCCGAGTTATTTTCTACATGTCTGTTTTTTGTTATCCAAACAAAATGATTGGAAATCATTGCACCAGCTTATATAAATTAGAATGAGATGCTATACAATTTACTTGACGCATAACTATGATGTTGTAAGGATTGGAGAAAATATCTGAACAACGACGATCTTTGGTATCCTATTTTTTCTTTGCTCGTTGAAATTTCACGTTGTGGATGGTTAAACTGCGGGGAGTAGATACTTCGCTTTTATACTGCTTCTGAACAAGGACAAAGACCCACACTCACCACGAAAATTTGACTATTTTGCTCAGGAAAAATAAAAATAAAATAATCTTTTCATTTATGGAAAACGTGTACTGAAAACACGATTGATATTTCATGGAACTCGTTCACCCGCGTGCCCAAGAAAAGTGATTCCTTGAGATGCATAAACTAATTCCTTTGTGACGAGACAGAAGGTCAATAGGCGACATATATAAACAACATCGGACCAAATATCACCATAATTGGCCCGGGGGCCATTAGTTCTAAACCGAAAGTTCCAAAACAAATGTTCCAAAAGTATAATTTTCCAAAACATAAATTTTCCTAAATATACAGTCCCAACAAATAAATATAGGTGCACAAAATTAATAGTTGTACAAAATTGGAAGTGTAGGAAATATCCGTATACTTTTCTATATCCCAAAATTTCATCGATAGTGTCGTTTCGAGACACAATATTAAATAATCTATCTTCTGCATTCCAACGGTGTCGTCCTGCCGGTGGTCTTATCCCCTGTCCAAGATTCAGCTGCCTCAGCATGCCTTCAGTATTGCCTTGCTATTTCAGAAGCCCCGCGGAGTAGATACATAAGCTAGGGTGGTTACGGCCTATCACAACTTGTAAGCGGTTATGCCATCCCTCTGAGACATTACTCGTTCGACTAATGCGGTGAATGACCGCAATCACCTTGATTCCATAAAGTTGGAACGTAACGCACAGGTACGGCTAGCTCTTGCAACTACAAATATATGCATAAAAAATCGGCTACGACTTACACTTTTTGTTTGTTTGTTTACGTGTTGCTAGGTGTAGAAGTGAGGTTATATATTAACTTTTTTTGTAGATTTTTGCAGCTCATTGTTTATGGTATTCAGGCTTTTGGTTCTACGATTAATTATTTAGTATTAGGCAACAGTTTCGCCGTGCTACGCTGCCGGCTTCGTCTGGCTTTTAAGAACAACAATGGTCTTTTTAAAAAAATAAAGAAAAAATTCCAGCAGTTGATGATTTTGAGAAGTAAAAACTTAATTTCGAAGAAGTCTCTTCCATGTATAAGGGAGTTTATAACTATCCTCTCTATTGATGTAATTTGGTCTTTTATCTATTTCAATCGCGTCCCTTATGAGTCGCGGAAAGTAACTGATTTCTTTGTGAAGTACTCTTGCCGTCTCGATGTCAATGGCGTGACCCTCCTCTAACGTAGTGCGCTCAGCCACGGCAGATGAGGTTATATATTGTTGAAAAAAACACGGACGTTTTGGAACGATGAATAATTGTATATAAGAATATTTTGGAACTTTTGAATTGGAACTTTTATTTTGGAACTTTTGTCCATATACCGGCCCTGAGCCCGTCTATGTAATTCGCAATACAATGCTGGAGAGAAATCTTATTTGAAGAGTTTAAGTCAGGGATTGAAGGGCTATTTAGGGTTATAAGCGCTCGGCCAGATTGCGTCCACGTCTATTTTGAACCTTTCCGTTTTTCTAAGATTAAAAGGGGTCATAAGTAAGATAGCTCAAGAATCAGAGAATACAGAAATATGTTTGTGCGAATAGTTGTAAATGTGGGTTTCTACCCAGATTGAGTTAATATTCCTCAGCGGTAGGCTGTTCCTTCATGAATCTGACAACTGAAAAGATGGCGGGCGCATTAAGCTTTGGTTATAAAATCCTTCCCGATTAGAGTCATACTCTGGTATTTTGGAATAACTTTGAATGCAAAGTTGTAAATGAACTTTTCTGTAACTGCTCGAGTAAACATTGGAGTGATGCTGCATTTCCAGAGAGTTTTCATTATGAATAATCATAAATGTCTGCGACTTGACTCCGCGGTGGCCACTCAGCGTACCTATATAACTAGTCCGTAGTGGAGGAAGAGCTAAGTTGTGGCATGATTATTATCTTCTCAATTTTATACTACTTTAGTTAAAATATCTTTATGGTAGTTACTCAGCGAGCATAAAGTATTAGTCCACTTAATGAAAATCTAAGTGGAAAATAGCATATTTAGGTTCTTTATGAAAAGTTTCACAATTAACGTACCTTCAGAAATTAATTACTGAACGTCGTCTACATAAATTTAATTGGGAACTAAACGTCTTCTACATTAATTACTAAACGTTTTTTCACAATTAACGTACCTTCAGAAATTAATTACTGAACGTCTTCTACATAAATTTAATTAGGAACTAAACGTCTACTACATTAATTACTAAACGTCTTCTAAACGTATTCTCCGACGACGTTGATAATATTTTACGAAATCCGACATACTACGGTAGATCAGATCATGAGAATAAAATTAGGGAACTTGACTGCAGAACGGGCAGATTAAAAATGTCATTTTTCCCACGAACGATAAGGACCATTACAGCTTCCAACGAGACTTTTATCTAGGCTTGCCGATAGGTAGTGTAGCTCTTAGTAGTAGTAGTGTTACTCCGTAATACTTGAATACTTTTCTGTCACCTAGTACTTACAGCACGCCGTGCATATTTTCTACATAAGTCTTGAGTCTCTGCCCATTTGTGTAGTACCAAAATACATATATACTAACGGTCCCTCTCCATTGTGATAATATCTGTAGTGTAGTGCATGCTTGTGAGGCTTCGTCTCGTGACAAGCATTTGTGATTTATGCTAATGCATAACTAGTCGTAGTTACACTAACTTTAGGGTATAGTGTAATGCATGTTGGTGAATACTCACCCCCTGCCACACACCCCTGTAGAGTCTTGCAGGGTATTTTGTAGATGTGATATACATACATTATGTGGTTGTTAAATTCATTTTTGACCGCTGAATGCTACAAGAGCAAGAAATAGTTAACAGTTTTCAAGAAAAACGGCCAGTTAAAATTTTAGTTTATTTAAATATCACAGCTATCGCCTGGTCTAATAAAAGCAGAAACAAGTAAATTTATTTTGGGTTTCCACAGTATGGATATGGTAAAATGACAAATTGCCATTGCCTCATTTAAAATAAAAGTGAAAAAATCGATTTTGACCAGCTTTTTCTATTTCAGCCCACTTCGCGACCAAGTTTTTTTTTACAGTAGGTATTTACAATTACAATGAAAATAGCCACATATCATTTATGCATTCAACAAAGGTTTTAGCTCCAGAATTTAAAGTAAATTCAATTTGTTTTTTCTTGACGAGTCCACCATTTTGAGATGATTCGATAGCAGGACGATGTGCAAAATCGCATATTTTGGTGAATAGGCGAAGCTGCATTTGGAATTTGGACATGCCCTTTGGAACAAAGCACTCTTCGACCAACCAAGTTTTTATTCAGCAATCGGAACAGATTTGACCGTGTTTAAAATCATTCGTACAATCTTAAGAGGTATCCTAGTGGGAGAGAGTGCCGGTATATATTCCCGGTGATAGTGCATCGGACCGGCGAGGGGTGAGCGATGAGAGAGATTTCCATTGGAAAGTTTTGCCGTTATGGGGTCTCACTGGCGTGCGCTTCCCTTATACCCTTCCTCATTCCCGAATCCCTCTCCCAGGGGTGTGGAGGTAAGAATACCTCAGTCTTGGGAGGTGTTTCCGGACAATTGTCCTTAAAATAATTTTCTTAACCCTATTTTCCGCATAACCATTTCCCCTTACAATTATTTTTCATAATAATATTTGCCTAATCAAAACTTCCGAATAAAGTTTTCGTAATAATTTATATTATCCTAATAAATACATTTTTTTGTTACTATGGATACTACTCCGCGAATTGTCGATAGAAAGCTAATTTTAGATGGACACATGTTTCATCGGACTACCCGCACGTAAAAATGTAAGTATTGGCAGTGAGTTCAGTCAAAGCAAGATGAATGTACAGCACGCTCTTTTACTGTGTTCGTCAACAACGTAGTCGTCGCGGAAAACCACCGCGTGAACACCAGCATCCGAATGACCGGAAAAAAGAAGGGGCAGTTGTTGCAAAATACAATTAAAAAACGAATCAATACGAGGCTACTCTGAATGGATCGCATCGAAAGAACAATGTGTCTGTGGGTTGGCACAACCGTTTCCGAATTGTCGTTTGAAGAGACCAGCCCGACCACTATTTAGCGTTGGTGGAATTGTAAAAAGAGTTATCTGATACAGAAACGATCGTGAGTGAACTTAACCTTTTGAAGACTGGTGTCAGCTGGGTCCAAGGGAAAGTGCGTGACGTACCAATTATGATTGATGACCAATTGACCAATGATTGAGAATCTTCGCTCACCAAGTGCAAGGAAAAAAAATTGTTTTCTAGAATATTTACAAGCCAAGACATGCACTATTGTTATTTAAATGCCTATTTTGTAATAAAAATAAGTAAAAACTTTCCTTTTAGGAATTTTGATTTCAGTAGATAAATATTTAAAAGGAATATTTTTTGGAAAAATTATTTTAGGAAAATGATGTTTAAGGAGACTCATAAGGATAATCGCCAGAGAACCCTTGGGAGGCACTCGCCATTAAATTAAATAATGCGAATCTTTGATCTAATCTTTCAAAAAACAACTTTACCTGATGCAAAATTGTTATTTAAATGTATATTTTGTAATAAATGTCTAGCGTCACGAAATGTAAAACGTCTAGAAAACCTGGAGTGTTTCTATATCTTCCTTACAATAGAGCTATCATGTCCTCTATCTCACAACTCATTACTGTCAATTCTACGCCAACAATGGAATAATAGAGCCAGTGTTTTGGATATTTGGCATAATTTGACTGAGAAATATGATTAATAAATACCAAGAGCAGCTAATATGGTTCCCTTTGCTTTCGAGGAAATAATATAAAACGTTTTCCTTTTCGGTTGCCGTGAAGCTGTCCTTACACAGACAGGACTACGAGGTTATGCCAAGGGTTGTCATTTCAATGAGCACAAATTGTTTTGGCTTTCGGGATGAATAATTAAAAATCTCAGTGAGACAGTGAGCTCCCTAGATGATGCTAAATCATAAGCAGGTGGATTAGATGAATAGTTGGAAAATTCAGAGGGGGCATTAAAACAAATTGATACAGGAAAGACATTACTTGAGAGATCAATGAAAACTAATGAAAATAATGAATAAATAAAGGCATTCATAGTTAACCGTCAGCATGTTTCATAATCACCATCAGCAATTTAGTCATCTTGGTATTGTTTTCCTGCAGCTTATAACTCCATTTTTTTAAGATTAGCACTAAATGCCATGGTATGTACTTCCATTTCTTAACGTCCCTCATAATTTACTCCATTTACAACATTTTCGGTCCTCCCAGGTAATGTGTGGCAATATAACTTATTTGGGAACAGATATATTCTCCTTTTTATAAAATAATGTTGTAAATAACGATGAAGAAAATAGCGACGTCAACAATACGTCCAACCAACCGAAACGAGACCAAAATATATATATTAACTGGAGAAAAAAGAATAAAACTTCAACTATAGAAACTATTACCCATAGATAAACTGCAAGATCAAATAAAAGTTGTCATTGTTACAACATACTACACAGAAAAGTTAGCAAAAACACGTAAAACTCAGGAAGACCCTTACGCATTACGCCCTACTAAAAGACAAAAAATTAAAATTATAAAACTCTCTACTATGATTTGTCTGTGAATGGTACAACGACAACAGAATAGTCGAGAAACAGATAAATATAATTAATTGTCAATTGTGCTCGCAAAACAATGCATCATTTACGTTAAAGAAAGGTAATTCTGAGGTGGTTTACACTCATTTTTGAAATTTGCCTTTAAATGCAACGTTTTTCCATACATCTTCAGTCAGAGATATTTTACTCTTGCGTTTAAGGTTCCAAATATTTCAGTACGCCTGCTACTTTTTGACAATTGGCAACATTCACTCTCAGATTTCAAAATGTTTCATGTGCTACGTAAGTTAAATGACCTAGGTTGTCTCTCGCTCCTGAACAATTTATGCAAACATGATTACTCCACGCAGTCATAATGACAGAAACACCAAATAACTTTTCATAAATAGACCAACTGTTAACACAATATTAACAAGCCTCGTACTAATGGAGCATTATTTCTTCTTCGTGTCTACATATTTATTTTGGCATGTACTAGCTATTTAGAGATCCGTAGACGTCAGAAATACAGCGGAAGGGAGTCCAAATTCTAGTTGCTTTTCGGCTCAGCAACTACCAAAATAATTATATAATTTACGGCGTGATCTCTAATTTAATTTGTAGGTAACGCTTTGAAATGAGCGGCAAAAAGTCTGTGAACCATTGCTTTGGATAAATATCAGCCATGTTCGATACTGGACTCTGAGGAGCGTCCTTCGCCCTGCCATATGATCACTCCATCATCTCCACTTACCGCAGCCAGCCTCGCTTCCTGCATGAAGGAAGGGAAACAATTCTTTCAACTTAATTTCAAGAGATTTCTCAAAAGTTAAAAAAAGATATTCCTGCTGCGACTCGTGAACAAGAAACAAATCGATCACAGCCGGAGATTGGTCCATTCTCCACCGAGTGTGAAATCGATTCATAGCAAAGAGATGTAATTTTTTCGAAATTTATGTTTTTGCTCACCCCATGGCAGAATGAATTACCCCAACGGTGACGGGAATGGAAGACGCACGCATTCCCACTCTGCTCACCTTCGGGGGTCACGGAAAAAGAGAACGGGCAGAGGGCGACTTTTTCCCCCGATCGCTCACGCACAAGCGATTGGTTCCGAGGTTCGTTCATTTGGAACAGCACAGGGACGCGTCCCGAGGATTTAATTGGCCGAAAATGTCTCGAGGAGGGGAGTATAAACGGACGCCTATTTTTCCCTCGAATCGGAGTCATTACATCGACCAAGGCGTGATGATCGAAAGTCCCGCTTAGCGCGGCATTCTCTTTCCACGGAGATGATTTCCCTTGGCACGGAATTGGCGCGAAAGGGTCTTCTTTCGTGTCAGTGTTAAATGCTGGAGTCCTAAATGCCAAGGCCTCTTTCTTCCTTCATCACTATTCGCAGCAGTCATGAAATATATAGCGATATCACGGCGGTGGATATTTAGAGTGTTTGCATCGATAAAATTCAAGGATGCTCCCCTGTAAAAAAATATTTAGGAACATAGATAATCATGAGAAATATACTCACAATTAAAAAGCGGTAATAGTAATTAATGAACAATTAGTTCTTAAAAAGTTAATAAATACGAGTATCTGATTATATCAATAGCTTACGAATCTTCATATAAATATCTCGCGTAGTTATTAAAATGCCTTTAACCATAAAAGGTGGTTTGAGCGCGATAGATCCCTAGTCATAATGGAGACCATATTCAAATTTTATTTTTTTATTTAAGCTTCTGTAAAAAGTATGAAATAAATATTGTAATACTAATGGTGTATAAATATTGTTAAAAATGCGAAAAATTCTCAGTAATTAAATAAATAAAGCTACATAAGTCTCTAACTTGACTCATTTTTTCACGCCGCGGCGCAATAACCGCAGTTAATTGGACCACAAATTCAAGGGGTGCTAAAAAACATCGATGTTTGACTAGGCGTTCTAGGAGAGGTGTAAATTTTTCTACAGCCTTAAACTTCATTTTTCAAAATCAAAAAGAAAAATATTCAGCTTATCAGTCAAACACATAATTAAACCGGCTGGCATAATGGTCTTTGGAGCGCACGTCGGCTTTGAAAAAAAAACGCATTTCGTGGTTATGACGCATAACGCATGAGCAACACTACGGTGTGCGCGTGCGTCGTGCACCGAATTTTAAATGTATTGTAAATTTTTACAATTTCCACAAGTGTAAATATGTTTGACGAAATGAATTTTCAAGCAAATAATCCACAATGTTGCAGTGAATGACGCCGAGATGCTAAATTTCCGTGGGGAAATTTTAACGCGATTTACAGTTTACCGCGACGTACCTAGCACATATACCACCCCATAAAACCTGGGCTCGAATTTTCTTTGGAAGGATACGATTGCATCTCGAATCCATGCAACAATTTGATCGAGTCCAGAGAACATAACTAGTTGCACATTTTTGCTGAATTGTATATCTGACAATCCGATTTAAAAGTAAAATTATCTTTCGCCTTTTTCTTCGAAGCTTAAGGTAGTTCGATTAAGGTAGTTTGAGAGAATTATCACTTCATCAAGTATTTGACAAATTTGACTTCATTTAAAAAATGAAACTGAAAACTTTCCAAGAATATGAAAATATCAACCCCTTGCCGAACTACTTTTTGAGCAATTTGCCAAAAATGGTAAGCTGTATTACATGGGATAGATTACGGCTGTGCGCTCCAAAGGTAGAATTTTGAAAAAAATTAGGAATTAGGACACCTAGATTTCGTCAAAAAACAAACGGTGTGTAGTTTGTATGTTCCATCAACTATTTATGATAAGTATTCATTACTCACCGCAGTAAGTTGCACAGAGTCGCAAAAATAACCTGCTTTATTGAAGGATTTTAAGCCGTACGGTGTGAAAAAAATGACTCAAGTTAGAGACTTGTGTAGTTATATTTATTTAATTGCTGAGAATTTATGACTATATGTATGCGCCATTAAGATAACAATATTTACTTCACACTTCTTACGGACACTTAAATTGTAAAATGAAATTCGAGCATGGTCTCCATTATGACTCAATGGGAACTATCTCGCTCACGTTCACTATGACCGCATTTGCTGCGCTTTTCGTAGGGCTGCTAAATATGATTCGTACTACGTCTCGGAAGCCACTCATTGAACTACTCAACCATACACAGTGAATCTATGGTGTCCGCTGTCAGCTTCTTATCAGGACAGCACGCCATGCTCCCCCCAAACCCCCAACTGCCTCCCCTAACTCAACACCCCTTCCTTTCGTCTGCCCCATCTCCCGCCCAGGGTGAATCACGCCAGAGGAAGGACGGGGGAATATGAAAGAGGGGAAAGATGTTGAGGGAATTGCAAAACAGAGGGAATCCGTGGGAAGAAAGTTTTCCTCTCCTCAAGGCCGTTAGATGGCAGATTGTGGAGGACTTACGTGCACTCCTTGCACGTAAACGAAGGGAAAAGAGGTATTTAAAAGCGTATTATCACCGAATCCTTTTATGCGGTGTTCAAGGTGATGTTTCGCGGCCACGGTATAAAGGGCGGGTGCCTTTGAAAATTTGTGAATATTATTATATTTTAAATGCGCCTTGCCCGGATGATAAGTCATGAGATTGCAATATATTCTATGAGACCTGCGATTTTAAAGTAATGTCCGTCGTATGAAACGGCTGAAGTAAATGCCTTGGAGGCCGAAAAATAATGCATTCCAAACACTTCATTTTCTTATTTCTACGACACGCGATCTCCGTTTAATTTTGTGATTTTTATGACACGCACGCGAAAAGTAACCGCACTCAGCTCTTCGTTTTTTGCTTTTTTTTGAGCGCGAGTTTCGATGCAATATTAGGCAAAGACAGACAAATGCTTCCGACTAGCACACTGACTATTTACATGTTATTTACATGTGTTATGAGAGACTGAGCGCTCGTGCCTACGTCCACCAATTTCCAACTCAACCGCCTTAGTCCCGTACCCGTGCGTATATACATACTGTCGGCCGACCAAGATGGCCGTCCTAGGCATGTAATTACACGAGGGCCGTAGGAACGAACCTCCAGTACGCTGATCGCTTCGGGTTCTTTATTATTTGCAAATACATATTACGGTAATCATCATCTAAAAACATCAGGCCGTTCCCGCGACGCATCGCGTAGAGTACGGCCTGGTTGTCAATACACATGTCAACATGGCAAAATCAATTGCATTATTTGAAATATACAATAACCCTTTAAATGCTCCAATGGCCTCAGCTAAATAAATTGGCCGTTGGTGTTCCAGGACCTCTGCATGCTCCAAACCGAGGTCTTGGCACACCACAGTTCGCATTACATTACGACGTTTCTTCGAGGGTATCCTTCACGTAAGGAATAAATAAATAAATAAATAAATAAATAAATAAATAAATAAATAAATAAATAAATACATAAATAAATAAATAAATAAATAAATAAATAAATAAATAAATAAATAAATAAATAAATAAATAAATAAATAAATAAATAAATATATATATAATTCCCATTCGTGGCAGAAGTGAATCCCGTGTGCCTTCGTTAATTGCTAGACTCAAGAAATACTTGGCTGATGGAAGAACTCTGAGTCGGTTCTTGACCCGCAACTATTGCTCGCAAGGACGATTTGTTAAAATTGTTCATGGTCGTTGTTACATCGATTGTTTATTTGATTATTGATCTGTTAAATTGTTTTGCTTTTCCTCATAATTATTCATTTATGTTCATCTTCACCATTGAATCGTCCATCCCTCACCTCATTAGGGTTTCCTTTTGAATTTGTTAAAAATAAATCTGAAATATTAACAAACGAATTGTCTAGGTCGCATTTGTTAATTTGTAATTATGTGTTGAACAGAGTGTTCCGTCACTATATATATAGTGACGGAACACTCTGTTCAACACATAATTACAAATTAACAAATGCGACCTAGACAATTCGTTTGTTAATATTTCAGATTTATTTTTAACAAATTCAAAAGGAAACCCTAATGAGGTGAGGGATGGACGATTCAATGGTGAAGATGAACATAAATGAATAATTATGAGGAAAAGCAAAACAATTTAACAGATCAATAATCAAATAAACAATCGATGTAACAACGACCATGAACAATTTTAACAAATCGTCCTTGCGAGCAATAGTTGCGGGTCAAGAACCGACTCAGAGTTCTTCCATCAGCCAAGTATTTCTTGAGTCTAGCAATTAACGAAGGCACACGGGATTCACTTCTGCCACGAATGGGAATTATGGGGATGTCTGAGGGACGTGTCACAATTGGGACAAACCGTTCCGGATGATGATGTACTCCTGATGAGCCGGACGTCGCGATCTGCGCGATCACCGGCGTCGACTCCCGGTGTAGGGTTCACCGCCGCTCCGGTTTTTTCAGTATCCGGATGTATTTTAGCCAGTCAGCCTGACTGGGGACGTCTGTTTCTTTGTCCTCCTGTCCCTCGGTTAAATGTCCGATAGTGACTCTCTCACGGCCACTCTCTCTCTCTGTCCTGCTGTCTCTCGGTTGTCCTTCCGATCGTGACTCTCTCACTGCCACTCTTTCTGTCCTCCTCCCTCGGTTGACTTTCCGATAGGGCCCTGTCACTGCCACCGGCCCAAAACGACTCACCCTCTGCCACATGCACACACTCCTCGTTTTTGTCTTAGTTCCAAAATTACACGCACACACGCACATCGATGGGAGGCTCAAGAACCAGGTCGATCCCTCGCGCGGGAAATATACAAAAAAAAACATTGTTGGCGCCGTCACATTGCCCCCCAGCGTGAACGAATTTCTTCTCCGGGATGAAGCGGACCGGAGAAAAGAAATGAGTTTACGCTCACGTGAGCAAAAAAAAAAGAAAAATGCCAAATCGGCACAACCACAAAAAAAATCATTGTTTATATGGTATTAACGAATACGCATTAAAAATTCCCGTGGACGAACCTTCTAAGTCCACAAGAGAATAAGCATTTGTACCGACCAGACCAGAGATCCTGAATGGACCCGTAAACAAATGAAAAAACTGGATATTGGAAATAGAAATCTGGATTTCTATTTCCAATCCCTAAAGCCGCGTCGGTGTATATTTACCATGAAATTTCGTAGCCAATGCAGGCTGCATCTTCAGATCAAGTCCGAATACCAAACGGTGGAAGTTGGCCTGTATTTATACCGTCCTCAAGGTGGCCTTCCGTTAGCGCAGCCAATCAGCGTTGAGCACCCACCTTTTGGCGCGTTTCTTCTCAGGAGTCTCTTCCAGGTGTTGTGGAGTCTATGCCCGTCATCCCGATTGAAATTAGTCTCTACCTTCTCTAATTTCAATGGCCTCCCTGATGAGTTGAGGTAAAATAAAACTTTTCCTTGGCTATGACTCGTGAATCATTGATCTTTACTTGATGCCCCGGGTTCGAGAAGGCATACTCTGCGACTGCTGACTGCACTGCGTGCACGCTGTGCTTGTTTTTGTGAGCCCTGCGGTGCTCGCTCAAACGAACGGAAATCGCCCTCTTCGTTTGGCCCACATACTTCCGGACGCAGCTTCAGGGAGTCTCACACAATCCTTCATGTTGCATCGTAAAGATACACCGACGCAGCTTTGTCCGAAAAAACATGGAGACACCATTCAGGTGGCTTCTTTTCAAGGCATAGATCAGTATATGATGTTACTTCCACGAATTCACATCCTAACCTACCTCAATCGGATTTTAATCCATCGTATCGGACCATGTATATGCTGTGGATGGTATTAACATAAAGGTGATAGATGAAGTGAAGTATCTAGGAGTTACGATAAATTCGGACCTATCGTGGGGAGCACATATAAGAAATATTTGTGGCAGAGCTCTGAAGAAGCTAGGATTCGTCAAGCGTATTGTGATAAGATTTTCGGATGAAAAAGTAAAAGAGAGGTGCTATTTCGCACTCGTCCGGCCGCACCTTGAATATGCAACGAGCATATGGGATCCGGTGCAGAAAGACTTAATTCGGGAACTTAATAAAATACAAAGGAAAGCTGCGCGATTCGTCAAAAACTGCTACGGGCGTACAGACAGCGTTACACAGATGTTAAACGAATTAGGCTGGGAGCCGCCAGAGACTCGGAGGCTGCGCGCTAGGCTTAGATTACTTGAACAATTGAAAATAGATATCTTTCAGAGCGACACGGAGAACATCATATTAGAACCCCACTATATTTCCAGGTCCGACAGAAACGATAAATTAAGAGAGATATTTTGCCGTACGGATAGGTATGGGAATTCGTTTTTCCCTCGAACGATAAGGGACTTTAATAAATGCTATGCGTAATTTCATTAGAGCGTTTCATTTTTATATGTAAACGGCTGATGTCCTAACACCCTCCGCCACACGCCTATTGAGGCGGCTTTCGGGGTAGTATGTAGATGTAGATGTAATCTAAGTAAGAATATACAAGATCTTGGTCTAACACAATGGAGGATGGAGAGGATAAGCTTCATAGAATCTGGCGAATAAAATATTATTATTATTGCAGTATTCTGCAATGTGAACAGTAGGATTTATGATTATTGTTTTAATTAGAAAAAAGGATTCAAAGAACGCAAGCGTCGCATCAACATTTGTTAAATTAAAGGTATTAAAATAAAAATGAGGAACTTATGACGCACAGATCGAATCAGAGCTTTTACGGTGCATATTTTTTATTTTTATTTTTCTCAAATATTTTTAAAATAAAATTTATTAACCACTGTAATAGGTACCTTTTTTAACATTGCTACATAATCTTTTGAAGAGTTCTCAGCGAACGGTGAGGAACAAATAAGTCAAGTTATATCTTCAAATATGTATGATATACTGAGAAATTTAATGATAAGGATTTGCAAGATTATTTTTAGCTATATCTAATATAATTTCCTTAAAACCACCTATCATTCTGAAGAAAATTCGAATATGACATTTGATATGGCTGGAGAAAAATCTCTATAGAACTACGTGAATATGATCGCAGATTGGCTGTCCGGCGCATCACGAAGCCACAAAGTCACAGATCCGTGCACCTGAGATTTTAGCGATTAATTGTGTCCATATCCTCGAAGTATTATCATATGTTTCGATCTTCAGCGATGCTTTTCTTCAGGTTCAGCTATGATGACGTGGAAATTCAAAATTGTAAAACCTTTGACCAGTGAGCCGATGAGGTTCAGATAATAAATACACTCTTGAGAATGCTCGGAGAAGACTTATCGATTCCTATTCATATTGTTCTGGTAACTCTAGTTACTCGCACGACTTTGAAAATTAAGTCAAATCTAAAAGGAAAAAAGAGTGAGCACGACTGATTCCCAGCTGAACAGGAAGGCTCACAGCGTTTAAGTAAATTGAAATGAACTAAGAGACAACGACTAACACTGTCACGACTAGGTAAAACTATTGCGTCTAAAAGTTAAGTATGTTGATGGATGTCCAACTTGTTACAGATAGGCCTGGTTTTCTAATCCCTAGTCAAATATTTTCTCAGCCTGAAAACGAAGTTTTTTCCCATTACAAAAATAACGCGTAAGTAAATAAGTAACAATCTGAGCTTACAAAATGAGTTTGATGCTGACCAACCCTGAATATTCTGTTTACGTCAAGTTAACAAAGAGGATACGAAATTATGAGGTGAGCTTTAACCTGACATTATAAAACCGGGCCTGAGGGGGATAGCCTACTTTGTGGGAAGAGCGTTCGTTGCATTACTGACGTTGGCTTTCGGGTCCATACCATGGAGAGGGGTTAGGGTTCGTCCCGTTAGTCTCAAGTTTTGTCTCAAGTCTCAAGCAAATGGCCCACCACCCAATTATGAGTGAAATTCACATTCCTTACGTTTTCCATTTACATTCCTTACGTGAACTTTGCCCCTTCCAACTAAACCGATTTTCTATATCAAGACTGTATTTGGAGAAGGTTTTACGTCACTGCCGCTGCTAGCCCACATCCCACAAATCATCCATTTATAGCGTAGATCTCACATACTAATGTTAAATATTTTTCAAAGGTTAACATTTAATGACTATTCATTGACTTCAATCTATAATCCCAAAATATTAAGGGTTTATATATTATCCTGTTCGCATTACGCCAACTTCATAGAAACGGAAATAAGGCAAGTCTTGTCCACAGGAAAAAAATTCTACTACTGTTGACAGCATAAATAAGTATAATCTTGCGTAGAAAATAAAGGCCAGTATTTTAGAATTCCCTAAAAAGAAGAAACTTGTGTGATCATAGATGTGAACAACAATTAATCTATGGGCACTAAATATTTAGCACTTTAACTGGTTTAATTTGATACTCGTAAGGAAGTACCAACCCCAACCATTTGTAAGATACATAGGTGACCAATCATGACCGATACTAATATCCTAATCACTTTATTCAAGCACCATGCTTGAATTATACGCTTCCTATGACTAAAATTCACAAGCTCGCTAGGAAGATGATGTGAATGTGAGTATACTGCTACTAGGTAGGTAAATATGTTTTCTGGAAGAGCCTTATGATACTAAATAAACAAACTGACCGCTTCATTTGAGGGCATCACTTCCGCGATAGCAATATCATATCGTGGTTTTCAGAGTTGCATCATGCCAACAAATCTTTGAACAATTTGTAAACACTGTAAAATGTATGTAACGCGGTTTGTGAAATTTTCTTGGGAATTCCACCCGGTTAAAATTGGCAAACGGCACCAACGTTTCAACGGACAACTCGTCCATCTTCATTAGGGTGAGTAAATATATCGTTGAGTATTAAAGTACGATTGTATTACTTGAAATATTATCCGGAAAAATATAATTTGAGGCGAAAAGTAAAAATTTAACCTAGACAACAGTAAATGAGTAATTTCGACACCGAGTTCCAGATTTTATCTTCCAGAGTTATATTGCAATTTCCTCAACAAAGCTACACATATTTAACATCAGAATCAGACTTGAAAGCTATATCGTAGGTAATGATGCGATTAGGTTACACTCGAAGATGACCGGTGAAGGTGAGTCTTGAGAGGAAAAAACTTAGGAGAAACGTAATAAACAGTCTCTTTCATTGACATTCCTATTAGTTTAGTAGAGTATCATTTAAATATAATTTGAATCGGTACCTAGCTCATATAAAGGAACCTGCAGCCGCACACCTTTCATCAAAGTTGGCTCTGACTTTGCTAGTCCTTCGCGTCCCAAGTGCTTTTTTTGCTCGAATATGATATAGTTATTGAAATATGCAATGGCATAAAGAGCCTCTTCCGTTTGTGAGAATGGTTTACTCAACGCTTCCCGTAACTAATACAATCTCAGCGTCTTGCGCAAATCGTCGACAGCCGGAAGTCCCTCGTAGAGACTCGGGTATATATTCCCGCGCTGTTAACTCAGCCTCTTTTCCGTTACATGAGTGAGGAAAAAGTGGAAGCCAAGCAAAGAGTCCTGGATCCTTAAAAGTAATAGCGGTGTCGTCCTAGAGAGCAAAATTCAGACAATACGATCTTCTCCCACAGAATAATTTGGAAAACACAAAGCTACCAATGCTTTCCGAAGAAATTTGGTGAAGGTTAACTTTACAATCCTTTCTAAATCGGCCATACTATATGCACGTTTCCATAGTTTATCGAGTCCCTCATTTCAACTTCTTCAACACATTCAGCGCATCAATATATTTACAAGAAAGGGCACGGTGAATAGACAATTGTAGCGCGAGTACAATAACAATGGAACCACTTCGTTTGATGCTAACCAATCTCAAAGTTAAGGATGTGATGCCTTGGTGCTATAAGTCATAAGAGAGAAAAATATGAGAGTGCGTGGCGAAGGAAGAGAAGAACATCATAGAAAAATCATTGTCCATTTCTGCCTTTATACATTGATTTCCTGAATAATGGCCCTCCACCACAATAAATCAAAGTAATCCACATGGGTAAACCAGTAAGGCTAAATTCTGCCATTGAAATCATGACCACAAAATATAAATGTCACAAAAATTGCATGTCGGAATGAATCGGCATTTTCAAGATTTGCCCTTACGACTAGAGTTCCCGGGTTAGACCTCCTTCGCCGTGACTCGCCGTGTCTCCAGGCTTTCCAGTTATTAACTCTTTTCCTCCATCCACTGACACCTATTTTTTTCATGTCTAAATTGTTCAGCCATTTTATTTTAGTCTCCGTCTTAATACTATTACGTTAAGCTTTGTGCACAGCATGAATTTGGAATTTTCGTTGTCTTGAGTTATTTCTGCACTGAACAAACATCTTCTTTTGGGAAATTTTATATTTACCAAATATTTTTCATGCGATTATGAATTTGGTATAATCTACTACTACGCCTGATAATAAACCATTTGATTGGTCGTGTTCACGTGTTGAACGCAAATTTTCCTTCACCCTAATAACGATAGCTCGTTCATTCATCAAGGTCAGTGTACATAGTTTTTACTCAAAGAAGGCTATTGCTTGGTTCTACTTACGTTAATGCACGTAGACGTCTCTTGATATAAAAAAACAGAAATTTTCGACTATTGGTACATCATGTCATGTTTCCCGTCGTGATTAACACTTTTGTAAATTTATTTCTTTTATGACTGTCACCAATTATATTTTCAAGGTTCTGACTTTTTTGCCGAGTAAGTCTCTAATAGTATCTCACTGATTTATAAATGTGTTCATGTATTTAGATTTTCTTTTGCTTATTTCAATTCTTAATTCCCCAGTTTTCATGTCTTGGCAAAGGAGCATTTACGTCACTTTATACTGTTTGGGACCAGGACGGATAAAAATAAATTAATAAGACAGAACTTTTGGTGGTTTCTAAGGTGGTTCCACCGTAAAATGACTTTAATGTAATTTTATTCATATTCCGTCTGCTTGTAAAAAAACTTGTCCTCTATCTGATATGAACAACAAAATAATATCTTTCCGTGCTATTTTTTTCTTAAATTGAACTTGAAATTACATTTCATTCAGTGGGGGAATGAGAGAAACACGAGGAAAAATATATTTTACATAAAATATAGATAAATGCCATTTTCGCGGAAAACTGATTATAAGAAGGAAATAATCCAGAGAAATTGAATAAAAATAAAATATAGGCACCTTATTTTTTTAGTTATTAGGGAATTACTGCCGTAATTGAAGTCAAAATGCGGTAAGTCGTAGGAAATGACGCTGCAGTTGGCTCCTATGGCTGGAAAAAGTGCTATTTTAAAATACATTCGTGGAATAATCTGAATTTTCACTACCTAACTTTTGATTTTTTGTAGGTAACGCATTTTATCAGCGAAAGCAGGATTTTTTGTACAATAAATATAAAAAATGTGGAATTTAATATTTGTTTTGACTCACACAGTCGCGGCGGAACCTCCTTAAGACGGCTAAGTGAGCGTGAAATGGAATTCTTTAAATTCAATCGATGTCCTTGAAGAGCGATGCTGGGTGATTAATTTAGACTCATTTATTCATTTCATTCATATCCATTAAGTGTCTGCTATTTAAGACTGCTCTTCAAGATAGGGAGTGAATCGGACAACAGCTCTTCCTTTGTCACGGAGAATGAGCACATCGCCGGACAACAATCATCGCTTGGGCCTTTCTCACGCCACCGCCCCTCGCCCCCCCCCCACGCCCCCCCCCCCTCCGCCCCCTAAAGGGGCAAGTCTATTCTTTCTTAGCGGAGAGAGTGCATCATGCGAATGATGGCGAGGAAATCTAAAATGAACGAGGCAGAAAAACCGGATACCTCAATCTTTCTTTCTTTTCAAGCCGTGAGGGAACGCGTCAACGACTATAAATGGACGCATCTTCGCAGTGAGACAGAAACCATCCCGTTAAATAAAAGACGCGAAGATGACTTTCGCCCTTGGGACCTTTGCTTACATGGCCTTGACCTTCCTCCGCCGTCAACAGTGCATCACATCTAAATGCACTTTAATGGTGAATATGCAAAAGTCGACTCCGGAAACCAACGATGTTAACCATTGGTTTTGTTATAAATATAAATTACTACCTATATATCCCGAAAGTAGAAGAAAGAGAAATTAATAAATCTCATGAAAGAAAGATAATAAATTGAAAATAATAACAAATTAAATCTCAGTGTTTGATCCCACATCATCTCTATTTAACTTATCAATGAAATGAACATCAACAATAATATGTATCGTGTTATTACCATAATATATTGATTAATACCAAATCGTATAGTTATATTATGAAACATGATTACATCAAAACTACATAAGGAATTTAAGTCATTATTAGGAATACAAGCATTTAATGGAAGCTGTCGACCGTGCGCCCTATATTTTGCACCACTCAACATCCGCAACTCCTCGTCGAAATAGATTTAAATTGGAAAACTTGGAAGCAAACCGTAATAAAAAAGGCAATCTTCAACGATATATATCTTGGCGGAGGTCCTGGTAACGCTGATGAGAACCTAAACCTTAACAGATATTTTATATTTATTAATGAATGATAATTACATGAAATACACATATGACTTAAATATTCATATGAAATTACACTATATCCTTCTCGTGATAGTATTGTGAATTCATTCGTAGCACTAGCATATACTTAAACACGCAACGACTCTAGGTGTTACAGAAAGAAATGGTTAAAAGCCATTAAGGTATGCGTAACGAAAGTTAAAATCTCTTTTTAATGTAGCTTTTATATCCTGCATAGATGATAGAGAGCCTCGGTAACCATGAAAACATTCCTTGGCAACGAAAGTGAAAAAGCTCTAAATTTGCATAAACAATTCGAGCTTACTTAAACAATTTTAGTTTATCGATAGTTAGAGAGAATATGGTTGAAAAAATTAAATTTTATGATGCGTTGCCCTCATTTTGAACCTATTATCAACCTTCTACCTTAAACATTTCGTATTTAAATGAATGAAGTAAAAATGTTCCTCGCGGAAATTCCGTCCAGGAGTCGGGTTTTGCGTGACGATAGGCTTTCGTGAGATTATCTCCCATCCATAAGACATTTTTCGCTTCAAAAATATTTGATATACATCTATAACATTTTAGTAGTACCCTTTGTCCAAGGAAACGTCCTTGATCCTAGATTGGGCTGTTAATTCCCAACATTAGGCCCTCTTACATCCTTATTCCTTCCCCTCAGCGCATAAATCAAACATAATATGACCGTTGCCTGGCTGAGTAGCAGAAGGAGAGAACTCAACAATGCGTGATATTTAATCCAATGGAATATCATTCGCGAATACCAAGTGAACACTGCTAAAGTGTGTCAAACATACGATTTTTAAGACAAAAATAAAAACAACATGTTTTAGGTCGCACTCATTGATTCATAAGCAAGCTAATAAGTATGGATGTGGAGTAGAGCACTAGCTAGCTCTAAACCAACGAAATGTTATTCATAAGTGCTACTAAGCTTAGCAGTACCAAGTATGCTACTATTTTAGTAGCAGGCTTTTTAATACTTTTTTATAGGCGATGCTAAATATGCCGATCTCTCGCTGGCTTTAAATAAATCCCTATTAAAATATCTCCGGAAATAAACTTTAATGTTAACGTGGACTAAAGACAAATTGTCATGTCTAATGATGGAAGTGTTTTTCTCAAGTTTTGAAGATGTGGTGTGTAGTATTACTTCTGGATCTAACTAGATATGTGAATTATTTTCCCTACACCTGACGCCGTACACTGTAGTACTCCAGGAGGATTTTATAGAATAAAATTTAAGAAAATGCTAGCAAGGTTTTTTCTGTGGTTTTGGACGTTGTAAAGTGCATACAAACTCTTTCACATCTCCTTTAATCTGTGCAAGATCGAATATTATTGACAGGTGCTTAACAATTATTGAAGTGATGGCTTCGTTTTAGGATGTCATTTTCATGTTTAAATTCGTAGGACTTGGTGTATACTGCTTTTCATTTGTGAAATATAAAAACCATTCACGTGATTTTGTGCTTTTTTTTATTCAAAATGTAATAAAAATTGAAAGCCCCAGAAATAATATATGAGCGTTTATTAGAACTCGTAGCTACTGCAACAGGTTATATGTGCTTCCGAAAGCAAGAAAGTTATTGACGCAAAAATTACTTAGGTTTAGTCAAAATATTAAAAAAATAGCAGGGTTTATGGATATCTAGACGTTCAGTTGTTGCTCATTGGATTGCAATAACTTCACTAAGGTCATAATAATAACGCCTGAATGTCACTGTATATCACTAGTAAAAGCATATTTAGCTGCACAGTTGTTTTCGATTTGGTTTCATAGAATGATAATATTGCCATGTTAATGTCCTGTTTTCTGTGGATCAGCGGTTTATGAAAATATTTTTGTGTTATGCAGCACCAAATTGTAATGTGAAATCAATTTTGCCGTATATAATGTTAGAAAGTGGTCTGTGAAGAGCCAAATATGCCGATAGAAATAGACATGACGAAAATCATATCTTAAAATTAGTATATTCCACACTGAAATTTTTTATTGCTGACCCAGGCTTCGACTGCAGAGCAATCATTATCAAGGTATATAAATCATTATCAAGGTCCAAAGACCTTGATAATGATTGCTGTGCAGTCTAAACCTGGGTCGGGAATATTAAGTTTAGCTTGGAATATACTATGGTATTGTTTTCGTCATGCTTGTGACTATGTTCCATTAAGTTACGTCTTCTACCATTAATATTATTCCGATGGAATTGTGACATCGTCTGCTCTGGTGTGTGAATGTTCATCCACCTTTTACATAGTGATGGATATGCCTGAGAAATATAAAATCTGCTCAGTTTTTAGTGTTAATAGACTAGATAGTAATTGTTGCTTCTGTATTTTAATTGGATTTAGTTGGTTATTAATTGACGAAACAGTAAAAACCTTTATACAACCTCATTTAACTCTTTATTTCAGCCCAAAGCTTTAATTCATTATTGTAATTATGTTCAATAAAAAACACCTTGAAGCAGTGTACTGCTGTCAAGTTAATTGAGTCTTATAGTATTAATATGAGTGAAAGCTCGTGAACTGTGTACGGAAAAAAGTAAGTAACTTAGTGCATGGAAATCGTAATTAAGAAAGCTACTATATAGCGTGTTATTCCAGATTTTTCTTAACAATAGAATTACACCTATACAACTAATAGGCACTTTAACAGAAATTCTATCGATTTTTCAAAATTCTTATAATAAAATGAATATTGTTATTTAAAAATGTCCACTTCTGGTGCTTTTCTTTGTCATATGTTATTAGTTATGTAGTTTTTTATTCACCTTTCGGTAACATAAGGACCTCCGGCATATATCGTCCAAAAGAAATTTTGTAAGAGATGTCATGGAAAACAATATTCCCATTCTCTTGGAGTGCGTAATTCACATGTATGACGTTCTTCATCATTTTTCATGTTTTATTTTTGTGTTAATTTCAAATATCATCGCGGTTACATGGTTTGACAGCCGCCTTCTTTTGGTTTGCCAAATAACGCTATTCCTTTATTTGACCTTTTGTATGATGGTGTGTGAAAAAATGAGTCATGAGTCCACGAGTGTACTTTGAATGAGTTGGAGTTGTGAATAAAGAGTTAAGAATTTAAGAAGCGGTTTTTCGATTCAATTACGCAAGGAATCCCATTAAAACATATTCAACAAAACAATTATTTCAGTTTCAACATATTGATTGTATTTTCACAATATATTATGCGTGCTACTCGTTATATGGCTGTGATTAACAAATAAAAATATAATAAGAATTCAGTAGTAAATGCATTAAACTACAATTGAAAGTGACTATTTTAGAGATAATTTGCCATTAAGGTTTTCATAATCCATGGAATATGCATTTCATCCACGAAGCAGTATTAGAAGGATATTCCACTCATAACTTTATTTTACTGTTGTTTAAGTATTGCAATTGATCTTGACTAATAAAATAAATTTCAGTTCTAACGTATGCTGAACGTCAATAAGAGTATAGTCCAAACGATGTTTCTTGGTTTTAAGGCCTCCGCTTCGTAAGACAATACACTCTGCTATGGTAGAAAACTCTAAGTTAATAACTGATAATGGTCCAATGAAAAGTATCTATAGCTAACATTTTAATGTACCTACGACTTAGCTCTCTTAGAGTTTGTCTACGTTAGTCGATTTTCTTTCGCGTATTAGCGGAAACCTATTAATATCGCCGTATATGAACATATTTTCTATATATCCGTGCAGTATATGTTTAAACATAACTTCTCTCGGACTTTGTATGGTCTAGTAAAGTGATTATTTTTTGTTGTCGTTATTTTCCATTGATAAATTGATAAAATACTAATACATGGGTTAAAAAACACTATTTCCTGGTTCAACTGCACAGCGCAACACCTCCAAGTTCCAGCACCAAAACATCTGAATGCCATTTTTGTGAAAATAGAATCGTCAATCGCCATCCACCACTCTTTACTCCCATGGCTGAGAACCATAAAATGTACTACCCACCTCCTCTACTCATGGGTAAACCACCACAGCATTGCCTAAAAGGTCCCCGAAAATGCCTCGAAGTGCAAAAGGAAGTCCCTTCTGATAGTGGGTGAGCTGCAAGATCTCGAATGTCTCGGCCACTAGAAAAATATCAGGTTATGCATGTTTAGAAATAGAAAAGAAATATTGGCAAAGTATTTGTATTTTTAGTGAATTTTTTAAAGTTATAGAAGGCAAGTAATCAATTTAGGTTTCTATTTTTGAATCATCCGATTACCAAACAGATTTTTATGAAAAGTCTTGAGTGACGACTGTAATTTTCGGAGATTTTAGGACGCCTACGGGGAAACAAACAAACTTTTCACAATGGATGACTGGAAGTGGGCGGAGCATAGAACTTTCTTTTTCATGCTGTAGGTGGCAGTGTTCGAGATGTGGGAAACATCGCGAGACCTCACCTCACTGTTAACTGGTAGCAAAGGGATGGTAACAGTAATTTGTAATAACATGGATAGCCTCGTGGGGATAACGTGGGTAAATCACTAGAAGAGTTTTTAAAACTTTAGTTTTGGCTCATGTTTGACGTATTTTGGAAAGGAAGGAAGCCAACGCATGATAAGGGAAGGTTATCGTCTTTTTATATGCGGCTACATGGTGGCCATGATACTACTAAATATTTTGTAGTACCGTGATGGAAGCCTATTCTGAATCGGGGAGCGCTATTCCACACCTTATTATAGCCCAAGTCCGTGTTCTGAATCGAGCTGGGCAATAAACAGCTCGGGAAAACTAGTGTTTGTGATGATTGTAATTTGAAATTTCAGCAGCCAATGAGAAGCAAGCTGGCGTTCTAGCTTCGATGTAATATTCATTCCCTCATATAATCTATGAATTATTTTACCTCTTAAATGGATAAAAGTATAAATATTGTACTTTTTATGTATTATAAGCTATAAATTTTAACTTTCAAGCTCGAAGCAATATATTCCACATATTCTATAAAATGACTTACGATAATATTATGGCGGAGCGGTGAATGCTAATGTGAGTTTTCTGCTGTAAGAAGATTTTAACATTACATTTTTAAAGTTATCTATGTAAGTAGGTAATGCCTGCGATCCAAAGTATTAAATAATGTATGGATTTACCTCTTTCCCTGTACCAATTTTTGTGATAGTAGTGAACCTTATTAGCTATCGGCGAGTCGTATACCTCATGTTGGCATTTGTATTTTTGTAACTGGCTGTTTTGACATGCAAGTACCGCATGTAGTCCTTCGGTTGAGAACTATCATTATTGTAATACATGTTATTCTACTATGTGATTTCTTATTCAACTGGCAGTAATGGCCTGGGAGCTCCCATTGACTGTTGTTTAAGTTTGTAGTGGCATTGACGCGAACGTAAATGTAAGCGAGAGATTGGCATAGAAAAATGTTAATATCGGTCTCATTTGAAATGATACAGAAATAATTTTACTGTCTTTATAATTGTTGAGGATTTGCTACTTAGTACTGAGGTTTTTGAGGGCAATGAAAAGTTTATGAATTATTTTTCCTGAAGAAGATCACATTTACGTGATGTTTCACAGGGGGAGATTAGAATTGTTGATTTTTACTTAAGTTTACCATTACGATACACGAAAGTGGTGTGCTCTTTTTAATTCAGCCCTAGTATACTTGTTCGTACATATGCTTGGGAAATTCTAAAATTATAACCAAGATTTTGTAGTGTTCGTCTTCCCTATAAGAAGGAATAAGCGATGGGAAACATGCCTTTGTGATGGTAAATTGCATTACAGAGTTTGAAATTATTCTATCGTATATTATAATGTTATCCTGTGGCCAGTAGCAATTATATATTACGTTCAATTCATAATGGGAAATAATCTGCAACTGAAGGGCAGATAGACGATAGTTCTCTCATCGTAAATATATCGGTCTCCGTTCAAATGATGCAGAAACAATTTTACTGTCTTTATAATTGATGAAGATTAGTTATTACGTAAACAAATAAGGTTTTATTGAGTAATGGCAACTTAAAGCATTATTTTGAAGAACTCATTTAAGTGAATTTTTACCATTTTCATGGGGTGAAAATGTACTTGTTCATTGGCCATGGCATTCTCGACGAGGACGTGGTTGTGAAAGCGAGGTAAGAAAGTAATGCTTAAATGGAAATAAATGATCTTAAGGCATGATTGGAAGGATGAAGGATTTTAATCGACGTTGCTCTAAAATTTCCTCGCGGAAATCCTCCTCTCTGAATTGGAGTGAACATACCCTCATGCGCTGGGATATTTTTCTATTTGCTCTGCCGTCACGCCGAATCTTCACCTCCCAAAGTTTTCTCAAATATTTGTCTTTTGGAAACGAATGAAATGATATCTAAGGCGTAAATGCACTACTCTGGCACCCGGGTACCACACAATACTGCACCATCGCAAAAAAATGCGCTTTATCAACCAAGGAAGAACGAGAGCTTCAGTCACAAACGGACGATAAACACACGGGTCAAGCCGGGCACGGTAAGCTTGGTGGCATGCGTGGCATGTTTCACACATAGCTGCTGGATCGATCACGTGACCTTCGCTGTGACGTTTATGGGCGGAGCTACGTCCAGTCGCCCAATGAAGGCCAGCTTCGGTCATATTACTGGTTAACGAGAAAAGCTATTTCAAAAATCGTCGTGTCGTCCACGGTCAGGTATAGATGAGGAAGAGGGCCCCTTAACTGCTACAATTATTGAGGGTTTATTTTTCCTTCCATTTAAAAAAAAAATTAATTAATTTAACATAATATGCAGCTTATTGACTTTATAAACTTGGAATGAAGCAATTAGTCATAAATCAAAGAGTGTTCCCAGGTTTTGGTTCACAACCTTAAAGAAAAGTGAGAGTTTATTTCGAATTTCTGAAAGTTAGATGCTAGTTTCTTGGGCCATCTCCTTTTCGCTCAATGATGCTAAATTGTAACTTATTAATTTTCTTTTAGGATATTTATTCACTTAACACTAGGACGCCCGGACTTCTCGACATCATTCAACGCCCAAACGGGGTCATTTTGACCCACGGGTATTTAATAAATATATTTCCCACGAGGCATGCACATGTTTATATTTTTTTAGTTTTTCTATTAACTAGCACCCTAATTCTTCACATTCATTGATTTCTTTAGTTCGTTATGTTCATTTTTTTCTAAATATAATTATTTATTTAAATATCTACATTGAGTTTTGGTATAATTTTCTCGTTTTCTTCAGTTTTATTTTTTCTCGCTTAAAATTGTGACACATAATTATCAACAAATATCACCCACTCTATTGAAATTATTTATATATCGTTGTTGTAGTTTTGTTGCAATTGACATACTCGTAATATTTATTTCTCTATCTAAATAGGAATTTTCCGAAAAATCAAAAGCGATTGGTTGATTATTTTTTATTGTTGTAATAGAAATTGTAAAAATATATTACTCCAGTACATTATCATAAATTTAAATTAAATATTTTAATTGTTTAAACTATATTTTAATAGATTTTTGTTCATACACTTGACACACGTGTATTCAGTTCTTCTAGCACACCACAGGTCGCTGTCTGGCACAATTGACATTTCAAAATTGTTTTATTCACTTTACAGTTTTCTTTATTTTCACACTTCTTTCTTTTTGTATATATATCTACTTCTGAAGGGGGCGATTGACTCCTTCGCCTATTTGCGTAATTAGATCGGAGTTCCTCCGCAAGCTGTTGGTTGAAATTCATTCGTGAAATTTTCCTCCCAGTTACTACGCATCACTACGACATTTATTGCTGCAATGCCTAAATTATTATAAAAACAATGAACAGGCTACCTCCTTGATGATGCTTAAACTGAGATATGTCTTGCCATTTTATAAACAATATCTACACTACAATTCGTTGCATTATAATACGACACAGTCTCTGGAATTATTTTATTAGCATTAGTTACAATAACGCTTGGGTGAAGAGAACTCAATAGCATGAAATGTTTTCCCATTTTCTCTCGGTACATCGCCAATATAATATCATCACATTACAGTACACTAGTGGAATACAGTTCTTCTCCATAATACAGCTTACAGAATACAGCTTTTTACTGAGAGAGATCGGTACATCTCGTTTGGAGCGATATACTGTCCCAACTAAACTGGTGCATTTTTCCTTCAGCATATTAGCCAAATTCAGGGATATAAAGAAGTTATCCGTAGTTAAATTTCTGCCTTTGTACAGAAAAGGCTGCATAAGACACATCACTACATAATCCGAAATTTGTTGATTATTGGGACGGTTATCAACTTTTTCTAAGTAAGGGAACCCAGTGAGCACATTCTTCAAATCAACATCTACAACGATCCAGTATTTCTGAACGTATTTATCAGGCTTCGAAGCCATAAACTGAGAGAATTGGCACCTAGCTTTGGTAGAGAAAAGTTGTTCGTCAATTGTTATATTCGCCCCTGTTTTGTAATAAAGGTTGCAATTTTCCATAAAATGATTCCAGTCGGATGATATCAATTCAAATTTATCATGAAATTAAAAAAAATTCATGATTTCACAGAAGTGGTTCCTAGGCATCTTGTCCTTACAGAAAGATAATCCCCAAGAATGTGAACATATAGAGTGAAACTCCTTGTTTTTACATTGCAATGAATGCTTCTAATTCGTCAATGCTGACGGACCACTCATTGTTTTCAAGGACTCGGTAGGCCTCTGTCTCAGTACACTTTTTTACATTATTCACTATGGATTTATTATGAACAAACGCCAAGAACTTGCCACGCTGTTCTCATATATCGTTTAGGATGGACTTTGGGACCTGGCTCTTCCCTCAGAATATTCTGCGAGGAAAGTCGTCCTCGAGGCGTAGAATCCAAAGCCACTTCCTTCCATGTGCTCCCATCTGGCGAAGTGTGGTTCTAACGTGAGTGTACGTAGGTATCATCAGCAGATGATTCTTCCTCTGCCATTGAATTACGATCGACAGCGTGGTGATCTACAGGGAAAGTACATGTAAGTCCACGACGGGGTCGGTGGCCGCGTCGTCCTCATCCCCTCCATACGCTATGTGGGCCTGTTTTCTGATGAATGATTTGTCCTGCCAAAATTATAAATTTCATGGTCACATTCTGAGGATTCTGTTGATTCTTCATGAGTTTCAAGTATCAGCTCGTTGTCGAAATTCTCAAATAAACACGCTCTACAATCTGACTAATCCTCTTGAATCTTATTCAGCTCCGCAAGAATGTTAGGAGAAGGTAATGTTTGTCTTTGAGACATTTTGACCACCTCAAAATAATGATCACATCGCAAATACAAAAACCACGAACCGTGAAGCCACCCACGATGAACAACGAAGCCACGAACTTCCCTTTTAGGAACTGAGAGAAAGACTGCGTCATTCGAAGAAGGATAATCAGAGTTGAAGTCAACAAAGTCTATGCGAAAGCGAGAAAAAGTATTGCATTCTCCTCAAACCGTAAATGTGACAATGTATGATGGTATCAACAAAGTGATTACTAAATATTCCACACGTAAGCAAGACGAAAAGTTAGAGTACGAGGATTTGAAGGGGAAAGAAAACAAAACTGTTTAGAAATTTGACATGAACTTTGAAGAATACCGAATGAAAAAGATAAGACGATATACCAGTAAACACATGCAAATAATAGTAGCAGAATAATAACATGAATCCTGATAAAAATGAACCTTCGGTAAAGATAAAACGCGCAAATGAACGCTTGGGCCAAATTGACCCCATTTGGGCGTTCAAGGTAAAATATAATTTAACTGCTGAATGGATTATTTTAGGAAGATAAAAATTTTTGTAAGCAAACAACTATTAAAAATATTAAAAGTCACGGGTGGAAATTTTTCTCACTTAAAAAATGAGCTCACAATATAAAATTAAAAACACGTTTGGGTCAAAATGACCCCTCTGGGCGTTCTATTAATAATGACATTGATATAAGGAAAACATTTCAAAACAGTGGTGAAAAAGTACCTCTTTTTAACCGGTCAATTTCCTGAAAAACAACTTTTTCCTGAAAAATTTTGAATATCGGTGAATACTTAATAGTGACTCAAACCAATATAAACCATTTTTTGAGTCTTAGTTAAGAAATGATTTTGTGCATCATTAGCCGTACCTATTAGCAAGAAAAGTGAACTCTACAGTTGAGAAATCCATGCCACTTTGCGGTAACAGGAGATTGACGCCCATAGTTATTTTCTACATATAAATGGAAACAATTGCTCTGAAAGATTTACTAATAGATGATCCGTGTATTATATTGAAATAATATAATGCAAAAGGTGATGATTTCATCTAAATCCACTTAAAAAAAGAGACAGCTGCTGTAAAAAAATGGATTAAATATAAGCAATAACCTGTGTTGTGTGATAGTTATAACTTGGAACGCTTGTTTGACGATAGTGTTCAAATACATACGTCCGTCGTTAAGGAGGTTCGTTGGTTTCACTCATCTTAAGAGAATTCCACGAAACTTGCCGGAAGCATTACTTATGATGTGTTAAATCTACCTGATTTTTTTCAGAATTATTTACCGCAGATTACTTAAGATATTTGATCGAGAAGTGGACAAAAATAACATGGGTTCTTACGGGAATACAAGGTGCGAGTAGCTTAATTCATCTAAAAGAACCTTTTGCTAGTTAAGAATTAGAAAAACAAATATATTAAATATAAAGTATATCAAATGATTTTCATACATTATTATATTGATTTAAAATATTTTTGTTTTTCTTATTCTTAACTAGAAAAAGTTCTTTTCGTTGAATTAAGCTAGTCGCACCTCGCGTTCCCATAAGAACCCATGTAATTTCATATGCCCACTTCCACATTAAATATCCTAAGAAATCTGCACTAAATAATTTTTAAATAATTCAGGTAGCTTTAGGAAATATAATTAATGCTTCTAGCAAGTTTCGTCGAATTCTCTTAAGTTAAGTTAACCAACGAACGTCCATAATGCATATGGGATAAGAAAGAAACACGAACGAACAGCAAACCGGAAGATGAACCGCAAAATCACAAAACTCTCTCGGAAAAAAAGAGTCGATATCGCTCCCTCTCGCGACAAACAGGTCGAACGGCGTGCGAGATGGCAAATGGGGAGGGGGGATGGGTTGAAGCACGGGGGAGGGGGAGGCATGGTGGTGGAGGAAGGAGAGGGTCCCTAATGGACCCTCGGGTTGTCGATATCCCAAAGTGCTCTCTGCGAAAATAATATAAAGATTAGATGCGCTAGGGTACAAAGGGTAGGATGAGGAGGAAATCAGGGAGGGAAGGAGGAGCGCTTAAGATATGCGCGTTCACGGGATTGGGAAAACATCGCTACCATTCCATTTATATATTTTTTTTTAAGGGAGAAGGGGTGGGTGGGTGGTGGAGGAAGGCGGGGAAGGGGAGGGGGGCTGGAGGGGAATGGGAAGGCGACAAGGAGCATAATGTGATATGTGTCGACGCAGGGATGCTCTCGCTCGGCGCATGAATTGGAGGGATTTATAAATTCCAGAGGGTGAGGAAACGAGTCCATTGGAGAGGGATAAACAGTTCCCTCTCTCTCTCTCTCTCTCTCTATATATATATATATATATATATATATATATATATATATATATATATATAATAATACACCAGTGTCACTAGCTGTGACGCACTAAATAAAATAAAACACTAAGAAAGAACACTCACACGAGAAAAGTTTTTTCCGGAGCTTTCGAAGCCAAAGGCTTCTTTCTCAACGAGGATATGTCGACTGACTGGGTCAGAAAGCCGCAGGAACAAGGGAACGGGAACGGGAGGGGGAGAAGGGGTGATGGGGGAGGGGGTTAGCAGGATACATTTAGTCCAGGGGCGCTGCAATCATTTAGGCGCCAAATGCACGCTAATTCAAGCGTGTGGAGGTTGAGGGCGGAGTCTGAGGGGGGAGGGAAGCAATAATGGACACCTTGAAACAAGAATTGAAGACCGCGTCGTGGGACAAAGAATGCGTGGCCACTGGGAGGGAAGCATGGGGGGATGACGGGCAGCAGGAGGCACGATGATTATTCATTCTGAGGTTAAGGGGGGTGGTACATTGGCCTACATAGAAAGCTGGGCAGAAGTTGCACTGTAAAAGGTAAATGATGTTGGTGGACGTACAGGTGGTAGAGGGAAATATCGGGAGGGATTTAAGTTTGGGGAGAAAAGAGGCTGGGGGTGAAGAAAAAATCATGTAGGTCTTACATCTGGGACGATTGCAAGGCGAAGGTGCAGTGGCGGTGACTCGCAGGGATTTTTGAAGTGGGCGGGTGGCTTTAAAAATGGTGCTAAAATTTGGTGGCCTTTTGTATGTGATCCGTGGAATATTAGGAAAAATCTGTGAGGTGGATTTGTGGTCAGAAAGATTGGGGTACAGGTCCTTTAGGATATCCTGCAATGCATGAGCGCCTGGGAAGTAGGTAGTGAAAAGAGAAGGGGAGCAATGTTTTTCTGAGCGGGGTTTATTCGGAACATAAGGTTTTTTTCTGATTTTATTTCTTAAAAGTTTTTCGGGGTATCCGCGGCGAAGAAGAGAAGTGTGTAATTGCGAAAGGAACTTCTGAAGATCATCAGGGTTATTGCAGATCCTGTGTCCTCGGACGGAAAGGGAATAAGGGATGGAGTGTTTGGTGTGAGGTGGGTGGCAGCTGCTGTAGTGGAGGTATTGCTGTTTGTTTGTGGCTTTGATGTGAACAGAGGTTTTAAATTTGTTGTTGGAAAGGTGTATGTCAACGTCTAAAAAGGTGATGTCAGTGTTGGAGATGGAAGATGTGAAAGATACAGAGGCAGATGAGTTGAGTGAAGAGACAAAGGCGTTTAGAGAGTTTAGGCCATGAGGCCAGAGTAGGAAGATATCGTCTATGTATCTAAGCCAAAGAAGAGGTTTTTGAGGGTAATTTTTTAGAAAGATTTCTTCGAAAAAGCCAAGGAAAAGATTTGCATAGGAAGGACTGAACCTACTTCCCATTGCGCAACCGGACATTTGCAGATAGTAGTGATTATGAAAAGAAAAGGCATTGTGGGTGAGAATAAAATGGGAGAGATCAAGAAGAAAGTCCGTGCTAGGGATTTGTGGGGTACGTCGTAGGGAAAGGTAGTGGCGGAGAGCATCGAGTCCCTCAGAATGAGGGATAGAGGTATAAAGAGAGGTTACATCAATAGTGGCCATGATAATGGGTTGATTGGGAGGGAGGGAAATAGAGTTGAGTTTAGAAAGGAAGTCGTGGGAATCTTTGATATATGATGGAAGGGACTGAACAAAAGGTTGGAGATAGAAATCGACGAATGCAGAGATGCGTTCCGTAGGAGAGTTTTTGGAAGATACGATGGGACGGCCTGGGTTATTTTCTTTATGAATATTGGGAAGAATATAGAAAGAAGGCGAAGTGGTGTGAGACGGTGAAAGAAGGGAAATGTCCGACTGGCTTAGACCCTCGGTGGGACCTTTTGTTTTGAGTAGGGTGCTCAGTTCCTCGCATATATATAGAGCCTCAGAGCCTATATATATATATATATATATATATATATATATATATATATATATATATATATATATAGGCTCTGTTATAAGCCCCAGCCGAAATCATGGTAAACCTAAATGTCCTGGTAGCTCAACTGGCAGATCACTCGGCGCGAAATCGGGAGGTTCCGGGTTCGAGTCCCGGCCACGGCACATTTTTACCCTCTGATTTCTCGGCTTTACTATCTTCCACATCACCAGTGTTTTCGTCCAATTTTAGTTACATGTTTCCTATCTCTTTCTTTCACCTTCTGTTCAAATTATATATATATATATATATATATATATATATAAATAAAATTTGCCACAGGTGGGGCGGAATGATATATAGACATGCTCTCGGTCATGCACTTCCCACAACGTTGTTTACATCCTCCTGTGCAAACAGTGCGATTCATATTAGATTGGTCTCACTACCAACGCCCTCAGTGTTAGAATTACCGGCCACCGTTCCAGCTGCAAGCCGTCCTCGCCCAATGCCTCATTCCCCGTCCCGATCCATGCTTCCTCCCACAATCTCATTTTTGATAAATGCTTCCGTGTAGGCGTATTGGCTTCCCTTCCTCCCTCTGCCTCTCCCCTTCAATTGCGTACGCTAGAAATGGCCTGCATCTGGCTTTATTCCGCTCATAATCCGCCCGGATTAAATCGCGCTCACTGACCTCTCCCGCCCCTTCTCCCATTTCCCCTCCTTCAATCCCCTCCCGCCCCTCCCCTTTTCTCCATTCCACATCCCTTTCTCCTCCTCTGACCCCCTCCCGCCTCTTCCCCTCCTTGCCCCTCTCTCTTCCTCTGACCCCCTCCCGCCCCTCCCCTCTTCTCCCCTTTCCTACCCCTCTCTCCTCCTTCTCCTCCCACCTTACCCTACCTCTTGTCCCCTGCCTTCCATCAGTATGTATCCTTCTGTGTTTGAGAAAGTTTACTAGAGTAGCCGAAATATCATAACGTATAGTATGAGTGTTCTTCTTTTTTATGGGTCTACATTTAATTCCGCCCCACCTGTGGCAAATTTTTCTTAAATTATCGCGTGTGTGATTTTCCACGAACTCGTATATATATATATATATATATATATATATATATATATATATATATATATATATATATAAAAGGATCATTACCAATAATGGTGAATTCGTAGACACATAAAAAGGCGAAACGGGCTGGGACTCTTTACACGAAAATGGCAAACTGTTATCTTAACACAGCCTTGGAAACGACTGTTATTTTTGAAGATTTATTTTCATTGAACGACGAAACCATTGCTATTCTCAACTTTAGAAATGGGGCAAACAATGTATTAATTTTCCTATATTCTATTTGCGAGAGTTGATAAGTATTTTCATGAATGAAATATTTTATGCAAATTCATTGGTAATCATAATCTTTATAAAGTGCAAAAGAAACAATTTGTATGATTCTTAAAATAAAATATCCATAATATTTTTGCATCACTACAAAAACTATAAATTTTTGGAATATTTCAAAGCATGCTCTTCAACACCCATTGTAATGTTCGGCTCTTCACAATGATTGTCTGTGAACTAGTATTTCCACTAATAACTGAATATGATACTGATATAGCTTTAAAAACGTTACATTTAAATTAACCCGGGGTCCAATGTCCATCCTACTGAGTTAAGTGATACAAATTCCACAATAACTGATTCGTATACTCGAGACAGGTAAATTTTTTTCCTTAGTTCTCAAGAAATATAGAAGTAAACCTTCGAAAAACCTTATTCTCAAATCATTGCATCATCTCGCAGGTCGGCTAGAATATGAGTTGCGCACTCTGTTAGGCTCAAGGATGGATTTAGAAGCGACGCTTAACTTCAACTTGAATGACGACGTCCGGGGCCCTCCCCTAAGGGACGGTGTTAAGCCTTGTTCACACGGCGACCTTTTTTGCGCCAGAATTTGCGTGAAATACTGTGCCTGGTCTTGTGGGGTGAGCTGGCGGCAGCCGATGGCGAGTAGGCCACCACCGCTGTGTACACACCAAGAGACAGGCAGTGCAAGTTGTGGAAACAGTTGAGTAGCGAAGGCGAAGAAATGTAGGTAAAGTAAGCAGCTGGTGTTGTTGTGCGATAGATTGGAGGTCCTACAGCAGGTATGGTAACTCGGCTGAGGGTAGAGAAGTAGAAGAGAGTAGGGAGGTAGAAAACGTTTTGAGAACGCTCAGTGACTGTTGATAAACGGAATTTGACTTCAATATGCCAACACGCTTCCTAGATCTAGGTCACTTATGGATAATTTAATGAAAAAAATGACTTTGATCATTTCCGATGAAATTTTTTATTCCTACAAGCAGCATT
Organism: Pyrrhosoma nymphula; assembly: GCA_963573305.1. NCBI lineage: Eukaryota > Metazoa > Arthropoda > Insecta > Odonata > Coenagrionidae > Pyrrhosoma > Pyrrhosoma nymphula. Next base: position 834,946 of record OY754334.1, read on the forward strand.
CAACCAAAAATAGTATATAGTACAAAAGTAATTAATTAATATAAAAAACATTAACTAATTTTGGAATTACACAATTATAGCTCACGTTAAAATTTGCAATACGGCCAGTTTTGCGTGTTTCAAAACTCTCCCTCAGATTATCGAGATAAGAGTACTATTGGCACTAGTGATACGATAATACTATAAGGGCACATGAAATGAGGATAGTGAATCTCTTGATCTCAAGCATTGACTCAAATTTGTGGAGTGTGCAGGCGTAGGTACGCATTTTGCGATGGTGATACAGAAGAGGATCGCAGACTTGAATTTTATTTTATTAAATGAGGTCAGAAATCGGGTGTGGAGGATGATGGTATATATATGTAAGTAGCGTTGGCGCGATTTTGCGTTCGAGCCTTCGACGCAATTCGATTTCAAAATGTGCAATTTTAGACGTTAGCGCAATGATTGCTTCTCTCGACGCATAGTGGGCGGAAATCGAAAAATAAAGTGGACCAAAATTCATATCTCAGTTTTTTTATGTAGAACGATGATTTATTCCATGTTCTATGATTTTTACCCCCTAAATCCGAGTCTCATGTTCATTTTCATGTAGACCAAACAGGAGCTTCTCTGAAAAAAATGGTGGAAACAGTAAAATCCTCTCATTCAAATATTAAAAGGTCTGTCAACTATAATTAACGTCTGCTTGGAAGATTCCTTATTTATTCCTGAAATTACTGCAATTAGGTCAGCAATATCGATTTTTACCTGTATACTGCTTTTTCTACAATATATATTGATACGCGGAATCGATAACGTGTAGAAGATGTATTTAAAAATAAGGATGGGAATTTGATCAAAATATTCCATGGAGAATAATTTCCTTCAAATCATTTTTGTTTGCATTGCATTGCATTAAAACATTTTATTTCTGTATTTAAAATAAATAAGTATATAAATACATGCAGTTAAAATTTGTCTTCATCGAAGTCAACCTCGTCGCTGTCTTCGTCTGATTCAGTTTGCTCATCCATTAACAGGAGATAACGAGCTTCTTTGGATACTTTCCCATTCTCCTTAATTTTATATGATGACATCAATGGGTTGGAAGCTAGAAGCAGCTTTCGAAAAAGATTTTGGAATATTAATATCCTTGACGTTTTCCTTGAATGCTGCCCCGGAAACCTCTTAATATCCTTATGCCTTGAATCTAGAGCTTCCTCCGACTGCTGATCAATTAGTAGCCATGCCGCTTTCGCAATGGACGCTCCGTGAGTAAGAACATTGTGAACAGTGAGTGGCATGAATTCCTTGGGTACATGAACACGTAAAGGGCAGCAATGGAAGATGAGTAATCGTTGAAAGCCGTATTGTTGATCGGGAGTCCACTAGATACTCTTTCAAAATAAGTTTACAGCTTCAGGCTCTACTTTGTAGAAACTATTAGTATTCATTGTAATAAAGTTTGAAACTTTTCTACACTTTTTATTTTTAAACACACAACGCGTTTCACCAATTTTATAGCATCGTCAGGTGTAGTAGTTTGTTTACGTATATAATATTGTTCTCGTTGTAAGATACAGAATATTTAATTTGATTTTAAAGAAAAGTTTACACTGAAATTTACAAAAAGGAAATGAAACAAAAATGAAAAGGAGAGCAAAAAAATATTAACATGAAAATGATAACAACAAAACTTTACAAACAATGCTTGGCAAAAACAATGAAATCAAGTGGTATGAGAAAGGTCAACGTTTTTCAACTGAAATTTTCCAGAAAGTAGTGTGGAGGTATGTGTAAAAAGCTGCTCATTGCATAGATTTGGAGAAAGCCTGATCATTTCAATTTGTTCTAATGCATCCATTTTTAAACCTTTGGGAAGGAAATGTAAAATTTCAGGGGTACAGTCACTGACATGATTGCACTCTATAAGGTGTTTAGCAAAAAGGGAGAAAAGAATTCTATTATTTAAACTATGGACATGTTATTTTATGCGTGTTTTAAACTACTGCTTTCTGGAAAATTTTAGTTGAAAAACGTTGACCTTTCTCAAACCACCACCCCATGATTTCATTGTTTTTGCCAAGCATTGTTTGTAAAGTTTTGTTGTTATCATTTTCATGTTAATATTTTTTTGCTCTCCTTTTCATTTTTGTTTCACTTCCTTTTTGTAATTTTTTAGTGTAAACTTTTCATTAAAATCAAATTTAATACTCTGTATCTTACAACAACAACAATATAATATATGTAAACAAACTACTACACCTGACGATGCCATAAAATTGGTGAAACGCGTAGTGTGTTTAAAAAAATAAAAAGTTAGAAAAGTACCAAACTTTATTATAATGCTTTCAAGATGTTCGAAAACCTCGGTATTAACTCCTCACTAATAGGTATATGAATGTTAAATTTTTTTTGTTACCATTGTCACAGCAAGAAAGTTGAGCCAACCTTTGAGCTCTGAAGATTCCTTAATTAAAAGGCGAAACGTTGGCAAAAAAAGGAAGTTGAGATTTTTTTTAAAAGTCATCACCAACTCTTTATATATAGTTTAACGCATACATTATTTAAGTGGTCAATAGCCAATTCAAAGAAGTAAATTTTAACGACTATATTTCAGTTTATTGTAATTTTATTGAGTATACCTATTTTCAACAAAATTTATGAATGAAATTCCATTCAAGTAAAGAGTTTTTAACCCTGTTTGACAAGGTCATAGGTGATACAAAATTAGACTCTGAACGTACCGTCCATTATTTGGAATTCATTCGAGCAACAACAAAATCAGGAAATTCCGCGGCTTAATACCGCACCGAATGGCTGCCTTTCCGTCGTATACATATGTCATCCTCAGTGGAGGGGGGAGGGGAGGCAAGTTGGGCCAAGATTTTTCTTTTTCGGCATAAAGTAGAGACTTAACTCTTTTTTGTGGTACAAATTTTTTATTCGAGTCTTTTCGCTAGCACAAAGAAATTTCCACTCCATGAAAAAATTAAGTAAAAATAGAGCTTTTTTAAATATTTAATAGATACTTGTAAAAATAAATAAAATTTTCGATCTGAGTCTTGAGCAAAATGTAAGATGTTATAAAATACATTTCAAAGTCAGAAAAGAAACATCTTAATGCTTCACGAGCGAAAGTAAAAACTCGATTTTTGCGAAAAATGCCGAGTTGAAGTTTTTGATGATTTTTTCTCATCTTTAACGCTTTCTGCTGGTTCAATGGAAGCTTCATAAATTTAAATGGCTATTGTTTCACACAGAATTGACATTTCTATATCATATTTTACTGTTTTTATATGATGAAAAAAGCAAGAAAACATTTGTATTTTGTCCAGCTTTTTTCGATTTCCACTCATTTGTGCGACGACCGCCTCCAGGCGAGAGGCGCTGCTCCCTCCGTTTCTCTCGAACACGACAGCCAGAACTTATTCAAATGCCCACTTATTTTCCCACGAATTGCACCTAAAAATTGGGACATTGAAACTTTTGGCCTTCATTACAAAGAGCTGTCATATATTTTATTCACATGAAGACTTTCAAAGTACATTCCAAGCTGGAACTTACATAAAGCTGAATGGAACATAAGGTATCTGCTGACTCTTAAGTCCGCCAATCCTAAGGTTGGCTCTTCCATCTTCATCTTCCGGCATTCAGTCGCATCTTTGTTTATCACTGTTGAATCCCGGAGTGAGAAGATATTTACCCACACGTAACGGAAAATTTCGAGAGTAGTATTTCGTAGACTGTGGTCCACGACTTATCCTTCTTGCTAACTCCTTCTTGCCTCGATGGCTCTTCTAATTGTCATCCCTGTTTTCACTGGTTTACGTATTTATCAATCTGTCTTCCTCTCTTATAGGACTCTCCCTTCTATTATTTCCTCCATTTTGCCATCTTCCTCGGTCCATACTAGTTCATTAGCTGTTAGAGTGAAGGGCCATTGAATCAGTATATCCTCTTCTTGTGAGCGTAAGATAATATCCTAATGTAAATGCTCGCGCGTGCTCTCAAGAGTATGTGCATATCCTATACTATCGAACGAGCATCGAATCTTGTATATATGTGTGTATTTGTCTGTATGTCTGTATGTTAATTTTATTTCAAGAACGGCTCAAACTATTTTGATGAAAATTACAAATGTACAAATTTAGAGTACTAAAAAGCGGTTTACCTAGGTCTTGACTCTGGGATAACTCTTTTTTTTTTACAAGATATTTAGCAAAAAAAAAATTATTTTCCACACTTAAAAAACAACTTAATTTTTGTAAGACTTGGTGCTTTCCTGGCGCACGATGTGAATGAATTCATCACGGGATTCCCACCGGGTGAGATGTTCAGCCAGAGCCGACGTTTCAATGGCTAACTCAGCCATCGACCTCAGGACGTCGAGTGAGTGAGCTTCCTCAGGGCCACTCAACGCCCTGAGGTCGATGGCAGAGTTAGCCATTGAAACGTCGGCTCTGGCTGAACATCTCACCTGGTGGGAATCCCGTGAAGAATTCATTCACAACTTAATTTTTGGTTTTATGGTTGCCGTGGATTCAAATAAATTCACCGGCTTTTTTATCAGGGTTTTTTATCGCCCTTTTCAAAGTAACCATCAAATGCCACCGCCATTGTTGCAGCAGAGGTTTTACGATTACCCATTTGTTTAATTGTGAGCCAGAGAAGTGAGGGGTTTGCGGACATGAAAGTACATGATTTTTAACGACGTTCTAAACACCAATTTGCTCAACGCATGTGACTTCTTCCTGAACTCGTCTGATTAAAAATTACTATCCGATCGAAGATCGGCCACCAGATATTATGCGATCAAGCGGGCAAATATGACTCACTCGTTCTGCCTCATAGAAACTCAACTGTTCAGGTACTTACAAAGTAGGAACAGTTCACTCACACATTTCGCAGTTGCGTGGAAACTATATCTATTATGGGTATTTTACCGGCTTATTGGTAGGTTTAAGGACAGCTCTTAGAGTCTCAAAATCTGGTGCATCATCTTTCTTTCCTTCCTATACATGGCTTGACATCAGATCTCTCACATTTCTCATATCGTCTATCTCTTTTTAATTTCGTCCAAAATTCCTAACCTCTTTCTTCCTCTCCCACACTTCCCCAGTTATCTCTGCTCTATAGCCCTCTTTAATATGCCCTCGCCTTTCAAAACATCTTCTTCCGTACATCCCTTCACCCTCCTTCGAACATCCGCCTCCAGCTTCCTCTCCTCTCCAACCATATCCAATTCCTCCCTGTTCATCTTCCTCGCCATCAACCTCACCCTCTCCATCCTTCTCCAATATCACATCTCAAACGCAACAAGTACACGCACATCCTCCATTCTCATCGACCAAGTTTCCGACCCATACAGCGCCACGCTCCATATTATAGTTTTCACCAGTCTTTTCTTTACGTTTTTCCTCAAACTCACTTCATCAATCAGCACCCATTATCGCTAGAAAGCAAACATTTATTACAATGAAACTTTCGTTAGCTGTTCAATGTTGCTGTTGGATGATGGTATTGGAGACTGTATGGTGAAAAAACCGTGGTAACAACCGTGGTAACAACCGTTGGAGACATGTTTATCAGCCTGCAGTAGCGACATATGTAAGAGACTATCATTATGCTTTAGAGTAGTTTTGCACTTCATATTTATACTATGTGAATACTTAATAGTGAGATGAATATGTCTAATACATCATATGTGCTTGTATTGTTTACCATATCTATACCGAGTACAATTCACATCACAATTAAAGATTTCGGTTTTTAGATACCATTCTACGTACCATTGTTGGCTACGAAAAACTCTATAAAGTTATAAAAGAAGTATATAGACACCGAAAAAAGGTAGGAATTTTATAATTTATCGGATAGAACCCTTCACACGTATTATAAATAGGGCCGAATTTATAGTCGTTACCCAGCAGTAACACAGTTCGTAAAAACGGCATTTATAGTCTGATTTCCTCCGCCAGCAGCCTCCTTAGCCTCTCCTAATTCTGGCAGTAGATACATGCTCCACCAAGGGCCCCCTTATCAAAAAAAATAACACAACACATATAACTAAACTGACTCTAATGAACGTGCATAGCCTTAAATTAATAAATTCGAAGATTTGGTGTTAATAAAACAACGGTTAGATTTGCTCTTAGTCGATAAATATCTGATGTGACGCTAGACTCATTCCAAGGATGTTACACTCACAGCATATTTTTTCCTTATCTTCAGCGAAATCCTTAGCAATCGCTTCCAAAATAACCTTCCATCCTATCGCGAAGAAGAATGCGAGCAGACATGGCTTAGCATGCAACACTGCCCGATCTCTCAGCCAACCTTCACTACTACGGGGGAAATTGCAGAAATCATTAAACACCTGAAAACCAAATCAGCGCCTGGCCCGGATGGCATTAGCAACCGGCTTCTGAAGAACCTTCCTGACCCCATGCTCCCAATCCTTGCACATTTGTTTAACTCCCTGATCTCCTTATCCTATTTCCCAAGTTCATGGAAATCCGCTAAAATCATAATGATTCCGAAACCTAACAAACCGCCGTCTCAACCATCATCCTATCGCCCAATTAGTCTCCTCAATACCCTATCCAAACTATTTGAATCTGTAATCCACCATAGACTACGAGCCCACCTGCAGGAGAACGACATCATCCGACCTGAACAAACTGGATTCCGTGCCAAGACGTCAACCGTGCACCAGATTTTACGTCTCGTGGAAGCGATTGCATCCGGATTCAATGGAAGACTCATCTCACATTGTGTTTTCTTGGATCTCGAAGCCGCCTTCGACCGAGTCTGGACCCTGGGCCTGATATTTAAACTCTCCGAACTCCTTCCCTCTTACTTAACCAAGATTCTCCAATCCTTCACCTCAGACAGAACCTTCTTCGTCCAAGTCAACTCATCCGCATCCCACTTCAACTCCATTACCTCCGGTGTACCGCAAGGCGCGATCCTCTCTCCAACCCTCTTCAATCTATACGTAAATGATACCCCAACCTCCCCTCAAACAAACCTTCTTCTATATGCAGATGATACCACAATCCTGGCCCAGGGCTCCGATCCGGAAAGAACTGCCGATATTCTCCAACAACATCTCGACGACTATGAAGATTGGGCGGACGAGTGGAAACTTAATGTGAACGCCGAGAAATGCACACACGTCGTCTTCTCGCGTAGGCCAAAAGCTGGTGAAGGTCCTCACTTATTCTACGGAAATAAACGAATCCCAAAATGCCAAACTGCAAAGTATCTCGGCGTGACTCTTGACAAGCGACTAACTTGGGCTTCCCACATCAGCAAATCAATTCAAAAAGCAACCGGAATTAGCGCCGCACTCCACCCACTCATCAAACCCTCATCACCGCTGTCACTCAAGACTAAACTCCTACTGTACAACTCAACCATCAAGCCCCTATTGACCTACGCCTCTCCCGTCTGGCTGCACGCCGCCGCAACACATCTGAAGAAGATTCAAACCTGTGAAAATAAGTTAATTAGAAAAATAATAGGCGCACCGTGGTTCATCAGCAACCGTCACATTCGAAAGGATCTGAGGATTACTCCCATATTAACGGCAATAAAAAGTGCACTTTCTATTTTTCAAAATACCTTTAAAGCAACCAACAACAAGCTATTAGAGAATCTCTGGGACTACCCACTCCCTAAAAAACCCAAACATCGAACCCCTAAATGTGCCCTTCTCCCCTCCCACATCCCAATACCTAACTAACCCCACCTTAAAGCAATGCCATGACTTCATACATACCATCCAGTGATGTTATAAGTTATTATGAAACTACCTAAAAAAATAACGCAACACCTAGGAGACAGCTCTACAGCTGGGAACTACGGCTTCTATAAACCTAAAAGTGAAAATTGCCTGCCTGCCTGCCTGCATATTTTTTCCAACAATTTCTTCTTCTTGTGGCAAGAAACTGCGTCTGTTTTCTTACTTTTCACTATAGCTTTATGCTTCTACACCAGGTCACACAAAATCTTCTTCTCCACACCGTTGAAGCTATTTGCACTTCGAGCGGCCATCTTAACAGTTTTCATGCTGCGCCTGGCTCTTTAATTATCCGTATCCGTGTTGATCCCGAGCGTCACACCTAAAACATTTGAGCTGCGAATTCCATTTCCCGCCGTTTGTAGTCCTTAGTTACCAGATCTAACCCCCAACCATCCCCTGCCTAGCAGCTCCCTTAATGTTGACTATAGGACGCACAATTCAAGGGGCCTGCTGGGTAGGGGATGGATCAGGGGATTGCTAGGTAACGAATATAAATACGGCCCTCAATGTTTAAGCAACCAAATGTGAAAATAAATCTCTGCCGGGAAAACTAGTGATGTTGAACAATGTGAAATATTCAGCTGTTTAAATGCGCTTAAAACTGGAAACCATGCATTTCCAAAGAAATAAAAAAATACATACTGAAATTATATGCCATTAGATATGAAATTGCCAATTCACAGATTTGACTGAGCGTTTGCTGATGGAAGATTTGCAATGATTGCTTTCACAATTTTTTCCCCTGCGAAGTGCGGAGAAACTATGCAAGAAATCTGATGAATGTTGACCGAGGTAGCAGTTTAAATTATTGTAATAATAACTACTCTTCGTAATGATTTATATTCGTCCTTTAAGTGTGTTTATCTTCCAGAAACTTTAATGCAAAACATGAATAATAACCGCGGTTGAATTCAAGTGAGAGTGCCACTGACTGAAATGTGGTCAAATTGAAAATGTCACTCAAAGGGCGTCTCAAGAAATGCGCAAGATTGCCGAGAGGTGCCGGTGGAATCACTCGCTTCACTTTGTAGAATACGGAAAGGAAAATACGAATTGAGACAAAGTGAAAATGTGTGAGAGGGATTAGGCACTTTGTTGATGAGCTACGAAGAACAAGGGGTGGCAGACCAAAAGAATATACATGCGTTTTAATCTGGTTTTGGAGAAAAATACAAAGATAAATGGGAAAGCACCTTAGGAGAAGTTAAGAAGCGTTTGGGGAAGAGGAGCTATTTGGAATAAATGGAAGGCCAGTGGATTGGTCAGGAAAATCCAAGGCCAAATATTCGATTTCTGGTCCAAAGATCGTTGTTCTTCTCGTAATCTTCTACAAAATGACGGAGCTAAAGCTAGGGACAAGAAAGAATTTAGGGCTAAATTTCCACAATCTAAATGTTGAAAGATTGATGATGACAGGGTTTTCAAGAAATAATGCAACGAGAATAGAGGACCCTTCAGATTCGGAGGAAAGACGTCGGGCCCTTGTTGCCTCTTTACGCCCACGTGAGGTGTAACATGGTCCGCGAGAAGGACGAAAGACGAGGACAAAGAGAAGGGAATTTGAAAAAAAGAGGAACGCAATGCACGCTCAGGTAATGAGCATATATTTCACCGTGCATCTTTACAGACCGTATCCGGGAAGACACGGGGTAGGCAATACTTTGCATCGGTTAAAGGTCTACCTCACACGATTAAGTCAAAGCAGTATTTCAGACCAAACATTCGTGGACACAGTTAATTTCCCAGAGTCTTCGTGCACGGGCATCGAAGCGCGCCTTTAAAATGATCCTTGGAGACCCTCGGGGGGTACTGACTCTAAAGGTATTCTTACCGATGTTTTCCGTCATGAAAGCTTTAAAGCTTGCATGGAGCTCACAGTGCCGATTATATCGAATAGCACGAAAAATCATCAAGACTTTCGATTTTTATTTCGAAAAACTATAGAAGAGTGGAAAAACGAAATTGATAAGTGGTTTTTATCGAATTCTTATACGATGCAACCATTAAAATAATGGAGTGCACTGGAAGAGTATTCTCCTTTTGATGTCGCCGTCGTAATTTATAAGCAAACAGCATCAAAGCGCGGCAAACATTGTTTTATTCCTTGACTAACCAACGCTTGGCTGATTGTTTTTGAGAAAAAACTTTTGTCAATATTGTATGCACTTTTAAAGTTTTGCACTTTATTTTCAATCAACCATTTTCCGATATGTATAGACATGTTAATAGCTGCAGAAAGGGACAATTAAAAAAACAGGATAAGGTGTGAAGTGTTGATCTGAGGGTTGAGAAAAGTATGTGTAAAGTGACAATTATTGCACCGTTCACTTTACGATAAACAGCCTCAAAGCTATATCAGCTCATTGAACTGCCAAATACTTTAACGGGTAATATCAGATGCACCCCACTATCTCCGTCCAAATGAACTTTTGTTTTCTATTTTTTCTTACTTGCTGAACAATTTATTATCCCAAATTTTCTTAATAGATAGTTCATAATTTCTGCAACATGCTACGCATATCTTTCCTTTTCCTGAGGAATGATAACAACCGCTTAAAGTTTGTATTCCTTCGTTGAAGTATTAAACATCCTTCATCAAATAATATCTGAAACAATTCCCTAACTTATCAAATTTTATTTTTCCTGCTAGTCACAGTCATTCATATCAGTTGCAACTCACTCAGCCACAACACAATATTTTAAGCTAACTAGACTGATAGAAAATTTCCCGAGGCATTTACAACTATAATGCAAGGTTCAATTGGTAGTGATACGCTGCTCCTAGTAGGATAGAAGCAGTGTACCCGTCGTCCTGTCACACCTAGCATACACGGCTCCTGTAGTGGAGTAAGTGGTCATTTACTATAATCACAGATGCCGTATCCGCGGGGATTGTGGTTGGAAATAGGACGGCTTCCTCTCAGGACCTTGGAGCTTTTCCATGCGTGTCACTGGGGCAACCTTGATCCTTCGAGGAAGCGAACACTTATTTGAAAATATACCTAAGCGGTCCCGCCCGTGGGAAAAGATCTTACGGTCGGATGGCAGCGCTGTAAGTGCAAGCAGACCGTGAATTCCTGGAGACGCGTTCCCATGGAGACGATGGAAAATGGGCGCAACTGAAAGTGAAGAGGGGGGGAAACCCCACTCCACTGCCTACCCCTCCCCCCCCCCCCCTCCACCCGCTCCAATCTCTCAGGAGACGATAATAGAAAGGGAGGAAAAATCAACAAATAACTCCCTCCCTCCCTCAAACACCTTGATCTTCCTCACCCACCAACTCCCACGTGATCCCTCGAAATTCATACAAGGGTTTCCCTTTCGTCTTTGTGCCGACGCGCGACGGCACCTTTAAAAACTTACCGGCAGTTGTGCCGAGGAGCCTAAAATTTAATGAAGGTGGGTGCATACACATAACCTATTGCAGGTCCCCGCAACGCATAACAGTGTCATAACACTCTAAACGGAATCCGTAGTTGGAGGTAAGAGTGTCAAAGGTTTTTTACTATCCCAAAACAACATTTTTTATCACAAATTATTCGAAAAGTTCGAATTTTCGAATTCGAATTCGAAATTTGTTTAAAAAAAATACCTGTAAATAAATGTATGACACTGAGGATCCATGCACCGCACATTCAGGATATCAACATCCCGCGATTAACGCGAGGTATCGATATCAATACGAAATATCCGGCAATAAGCATGCATCAGCGATAAAACGCAATATCTCAGAGACCTAAGGTCAGGACGCGGTCAATGGAACCTAGCCTTTCCGATTGCCACCGAAAAAATCCAAAATAAATAGCTGAGATTTTACACGTACTTATACTTCTTGGATCGCGGTGGAGCGATAGTCATTGTCAACGCCGAAACCATACTTCGCGGGGATTGTAGAAAAACTAGATGCGTCTTATGAGGTCATCCGTGATTCAAAAAGAATGCAGGAAAGTTAAAAATACATTTTAAAATGTCGTTAATCTTTACGAAGGCCTCTGAATTTCATAGAGAAACTTTTTTCCTGAAAAAGAAACTTTAATTGCTTAAAGAGAATGCTTATCCTGAAAACACACCGATGTTTAACAATGTGAGAGAGGGTGACAGTGGCTAATTTTCTGAGGTGTACCGTCTCCTTTTCATTCGTTAAAATGACCTGCGTGTGTCCCGGGTGGAGCTGAGAGTGTACTTTGATCTGCCCCCATGTCTGCTTCTTCCAAAGTGTAAATAAATAGAAACTCCATATCAGGGGGTGAAATGGAATGAATATAAGTGGCTTTAAAAAAAACAAATTTCGTTGAAATTAAGTATATTATTATTACTTCAGTGGGAATATTGAAAGTACTTCCATTATAGGATTATGGGAGGGGAATAACTCAGATTGATTAAACATTTTAGGATCAGGATACCGAATTTTATATTGAATTGTATTCTAACACTAGAACGGATAGAATATTTTACCCCCTATAAAGACCACCTTTGCCATTTTGGCTCAATTCCTATTTCGTCATCGAAATAATGTTGTTTCTTCACCACTATGTGCATTACACTCTAAACATATGAGATATTAACCTGTAATCGATTCGTTACACACGAAGTCTTATCTTAGGCTTTCTTGCATTCCTGTTGAGGAGAGATTTTGCATTAATAAGTAATGTTCCAATCAACCTCATTATGCAAGTATGTGATAAGTACTTATTTTAAGAAAACAATGATGAGAATAAACGAATAAGAGATGACGAAAGCGTTTGCTTAAAATTACTTAGGAGCACAGTGACCTTAGTTACCTACTGCTGAACACGACAACCTTCTCAAATGTAAGAAATAATCTTCACACTTTTTGCTTACGATCACTCAGAAAGTCGCGTATACAGTTTACTACTGTTTCGTTCAGCCCGCATGTCTGTAATTTGTATAATAGTTTGTTGTGAGGTACCGTGTCGGAAGCTTTCTTAAAATCTAGGAATAATACATCCACTTATCAAGAACTGCTAGATAACATGATCCGAGAGCGTAAAGAAAATTACTACTTACAAGAATTCAATAGTAATGATAATAACACGGCTAAAAAGTGGCGCATTTTAGACACCATCACAGGAGGGAAACAAACAGGGGGGAGTGTTGAAAAAATAAGATCTCATGATGGAACAGTCTTGACGGAAATGCAATCAATTGCCAATGAATTCAATTCACACTTTGGTAGGGTAACTGATTCTCCTAGGAATTCCACCAACTTTAATTATGATCCAGCTGAGCAGGAAGATTGGTTTCCTAAGATTAATACTAGAGAGTCTTTCTTTCTGTCTACTGTGGATAAGAGAGAAGTAAATAGCATAATAAAAGGTCTTCAACCTAAGAGGTCTAAAGGGATAGATGAAGTAGCCGCTATTACAGTTAAGAAAGTCGGAGAGGAAGTTTCTCCCGTATTTGCATATATAGCAAATTTAAGTATGGAAACAGGAATTTTTCCGGAACAGTTCAAAACGGCTATTGTAGTACCTATTCACAAGAAAGGAGACAAACTAGACTTAAATAACTACAGACCTATATCCCTACTACCTGTATTCTCAAAAATTTTGGAAAAGATTGTCAAAACCAGGTTGTTAAGTTTTTTAAATAGCCATGGGTTCTTCAGTAACCATCAATTTGGTTTTTTAAAAGGAAAATGCTCGGAAGATGCCCTACTAAATTTTTGCTCAAATCTTTATGAGGGACTTAACAAAGGCAATAAAGTAGCAGGACTTTTTATTGATATAACGAAAGCTTTTGATACTGTCGATCATAAAATTTTACTGGAAAGACTACAACAAGCTGGTGTCAGGGGTATCGCACTTAATTGGTTCCGGAGTTATCTTAGCGATAGATGTCAATATGTGCATATTAAAAACTGTAGTAGTAATAAGATACATATTACACGTGGGGTCCCACAGGGCTCAATTTTGGGACCAATACTCTTTCTAGTTTTTGTAAATAATTTGTGTAACGGAAAGTTTCATGGTAAACTTACTTCATTTGCCGATGACACTGCTCTTTGCTACTCCGACAGCTGTATGCATGAATTACAAACGCATATGCAAAGTGATTTAGACAAACTTAAGTATTGGTTTTCCATTAACTCGATGGTACTAAGTAGTAAAACAAAATATATATTATTTAATCTAAAAAATGTAACTACACCAGTCAACAATGTGTTATATTATAGATGTATGAATTGTATTAAGGATAATGCCTTGTTTTGTAATCAGTGTATATTGATTGACAGAGTGAGTTACATTAAATATCTGGGAATTTGTATCGACGAACATTGCAACTGGAAACAACACATTAACAAACTAAAATCGGAGTTACTTTACGTGATAAGAAAATTTTACCTGTTACAATTTATCTGCCCAGCTTCTGTTCTTAGAATGGTATATTATGCATTAGTGAATTCAAGATTGGAATATGGTAATGTGTGTTGGGGAGGAGCATATTTAACTAATTTGCAACCTCTTTTGGTAGCTCAAAAAAAGATAATACGGGCAATGGTACGAGCACCAGGAACCGCACACTCCTATCCACTGTTTATAAGGATGAACATCCTACCTCTTAGACATCTTTTTATTTTTAAGGTCTTAAGAATTTTTTATAATCGAGGAGGTGAAAGAACAAAACCGAGAGGTTATGCCTTAAGAAGAAACCCTGGTGTACATGTACCAAGACCTAAAAATGAACTGTTTATACAGAGCCTATATACTATATCTAGGGCCTAAAATTTTTTCATCTCTGCCTGAAGAAATAGTTAAAATTAAAAATGAAAAGGGGTTTGGACTACGCTTAAGGAAATGGTTATTTGGATTTAAAGATGTTAAGCACTTACTTGCAAAAGTTATCTAAGAATTATTATTTTAAATGTTTATGTGCAAAATTAAAAAATATTTCTACTTTTCTGTCGATTAAAATTTATTCTATTTGTACAATTAGTTAACAAACATAAAAATTATATGAAACTGGTGCAGAATACATCCCTAGATGTTTTTATTAATCGATTATATAATTTTTCTTGTATGTAATTCAAAATGAGTGTATGTCAATAACAACAAAAGCAAATGTCTTATACATTTTTTTGTTGTACCTTTTTATAATGACTATGTAAATAACAGTTTAATTGTTGTTAGTGTTGTAAAGTACTTATTTTTGAAGAATGTTTAATAATTAAATTCAAAAAGCTATAATGATTAATGCATGTTTTCACTGTTCCTTTTATATTAAATTGTATTCTTTTCGCAGTGTTAACTAACATAGAAGTGTAAAAAAATAACTACTGCAGACTACGGCCAAAGGTGTTTATGTTATAAAAAGCTCAAAATTCTCTGTTAGCTCAAGCAAGCCTTTAATCGATTGTATCTTAATGCTTTGTTTTTACTTCACATGTCAAACCATGGGTTATTTACTAAATTATCCAGCACCAATGATAGCATCTATGTGATTCTAGTTGAAAACACACTTATTCTATGTTTTTGTCTTTGTATTTCATCTGTGATGGTCGAGTCGGTGACCCCAAAACGGAGATACTGTCCAATGGGGCACCTATATTCCAGACAAATCATTGTATAAATAATAAATGTATTTATCTAATCTGGAATAAAAACCATTATTATTTTAATTGTTACAGTTGTAACATGACCCTCCGAATCCCCGGCAAGCATCAGGTTTCATTGCCGTCATAATGGCCGAAGACTCGAGAGGGGTTGGGCAGTAATCGCAGCCACGTCCGACGCCCATCGGATGTGTGGCTACGCTGCGGTAGGGTCATGCGTCCGCAGTAGACGGAGTGACCCCAGGATGACGGCCTTCTGCATGCGTGCAACTAGTAATTCCGCCTGTGCCACGCAGGACGGAATACACTTGATGTTATTTAGCAGCGAGCCCTTAACTCCACCGAGCACACCTATGATGAGGACCTTCTGTCGAAGTTCGAAAAGCAGGTCTTGATATTTCGTCCGTTTTTCCACCTCCTTCGCATCCATGTTAGTTTCAGCCGGAGCCGAAAACTCGATCACGAACATGGAGCGTGTGAGGTGGTCGAGGAGAACGATATCAGGCTTGGTCGCCTCCAACTGCCTGGTGGTGGAAAAGGAGTAATTCCACCAGATCGTGCATTTATCGTTCTCCACGACGGACTCAATATCTCCAGGGGCATAGGGCAGCACAGGTGTTTCGTCGATGCCATAATGGTGTCGAAGATGAAAGTATAACACCCGTAGGGCCGCGTTGTGCCGAGCTAAATATGCTGACTTAGCGTAATAACTACAGCCGGAGAGAAGGTGACTCAAAGTCTCCGGCTGGGCTCGGCACGCCCTACATCTCGTGTCCGCAACCTCCGCCTTGAATATAATGCGGCGGTACACGAGTGTGTTTATGACACCATCCTGGCACGCGAGGACAAAACCCTCGGTCTCGGACTTCAGACCGGCGGAGCGTAGGAAGGCAAACGTTAGCTCCTTCGATAGCCCATGCTTTTTGATGTTTCGATAGAAACCTCCATGCATGGGCTTATCGGTATGCACCTTGAGCAAGGCCTTCTGCTCGGCTTTTTTTATTTCGAGCTTGAGGACGTCTGCCTTCAATGACAAGATGGTCGTGTCATTGTCGCTTCCGTCGGATGACGGGTCGAAGTCGAGACCGGTTTCGTCCGCTGCCCTCTTTGCCGCCTCGAAGAGAAACGCCCCTGCTCCCGCACTCTCGTGATCACTCACGAGATTGAGCAGGGGGTCCCTGCTTTTCAAAACTCGGCAAGCTGTACCCAGGACAACTCTGTTGTGGAGACATTCCAGACTCAATAGTCCTCTACCACCTACATTGCGAGGGAGATACAATCTGGCGACGGAAGATTTCGGATGAAGACTTCTATAGATGGTCATCATCTTCCTCGTTCCCCTATCGAGGTTCTGCAACTCGTTGACGTTCCACTTCATGCATCCGAAGGTATAAAGCAGTGTAGGAACCGCGAACATGTTCGTGGCAAGAACCTTGTTCTTGCCTGACAGCTCAGAACTCCAGATGTTCCTGAGAGTCTGTCTGTATTTGGCGGTGAGCATTTCCTTCACTGCTGTAACCTCCTGAATTCGGCGCTGGGGGACGCCGAGATATTCATAGATGTCATCGTCCTCGAGGTGACGAATGACGCTCCCGTCAACAAGTTGCACGTCTTCCTTGATCTCCGAAAATCTTCCTCTCGCCAAGTGGATGGATGCACACTTGTCCAATCCGAACTCCATTCCTATAGCCTCACTGTATTCCAGTACGGTGTCCAGGGCAGTGCGAAGGTCTTTCGCATTAGAAGCGTACAGCTTCAGGTCATCAATATAAAACAAATGGGTGACCTTATGCTTCCTGTCACCTGGAACACCGCACATGTATCCTTTACCTCGTCGCAGCCTAAGGGACAGGGGTAGGAGGGAAATACAGAACAGTAGGGGGCTCAAGCTGTCGCCTTGAAAAACGCCACGGTGGTATGTTACCAACTCTGTGGAAGCTGACCGCTTGCCTGAGGTCAGAACAAAGCGCGTTTTCCACAGTGGTAACAGGCGTTGGATGCAGGACACAACCTCAGGGTGGACTTTCATCAACTTCAGCATGGCGATCAAAAGCTCATGCGAAGTGGTGTCAAAAGCCTTCTTGTAGTCCATCCAGGCCATTGATAGGTTTCGCTTATGCCGGATGGCATCCTGGCATATGCACCTATCAATGAGCAGGTTGTCCTTGCATCCCGCGATTCCCCGCTTTGAGCCCCTCTGCTCGTACACCTCCTCCCAAACCGGCTGGACTTGGTGTAGGATAAGGTCGCTCAAGATCGAGGTGAACGCCTTATATACAGTGTTGAGGCAGGTTATAGGGTGGTAGTTCTTTGGATTGGACAAGTCTCCCTTCTTAGGTATTAAAACCGTGCGTCCCTCAGTCAGCCAAGGTGGAATTGGTTTTCCACCATTTAGAAAGGACGTGAAGATTCTGGCGAGGTGTTGGTGGGTGGAAGTAAATTTCTTCCACCAGAAGTTATTCACGGCATCCATTCCTGGAGCCGAGAAATTCTTCTTGCCAGAGAAGGCCTTCTTCACGTCACTTTCGGTGACTGAAAGAGGTCCATCCACATGTTGTAGGTGGCGGTCACAAACCTCTTTAAAGAGGCCTATGGCCGGAGTGTCTCCGTTGAATGGCTTCGACGTTTCGTATATTTCCTTCCAGAAACGTTCAACATCTTGGACGGGTGGCGGAGATTCAACAACAGGCGGAGGTGGTCGAAAGAGACGGGACGGCTGAAGGAGAAAGGTGGCATTTTCTCTCACGCCCCTACTCCTCTTCAGGAGTTTTTTCCGGGCCGTGGTGAGTGCCCGTACTCTATCGACCGCGTGCTGCTTAATGGTAAGCAGCACGCTTTTATTCAGCGTGTGATGGTTGTACCTGAGACTGCGCGCTATGCGCCGAACTTTAGGAGTGAAAGCTCGCCCAGATGCGATGTATTCCATCACACACTGAATTCTCGACGCCTGTTGTCTCGCCTGCGTGATCTTGGCCTCCAACTGTTCCAGCCTTTTTTCTGCTTTTTCCTCCCAAGAGGTGTTCTTTTGGGAGTGAGCCATGATTTTGGCAGCAGCGTAGACCACGCAATTGACCGTCCATAGGTCCGACGTCTCTGTCAGGATTTCGTCGATGAGGCCATTCAAACGGGAAAGGTTATTACCCCGCAGAGAGATTTTATGGTGGATATCTCTCGGCCTAGGTTGTCCATCATCATAAGATATTGTGCTTAACAACCGCGTTCGTAGTTCAGCGACGGCCTGACCAGCTTCATCTCCATTTGGCATAGACTGCGGCATGAGTGCCGTTCTAGCCTCAGGTGGTGCAGAGGCTGCCTGTGTCGGGGAGAGTGGTCTGGCCGGTGGTGTGTTCCTCTGAACTGGCGATTGGTGGAGAGTTTCCTTTTTTCGCAGGTGGTTGGCATAATCGCGCAGATTCTGCTGCGATAGGTGGTCGTGTTATGGATGCATCTCACACCACAAAGAGTGCATCCTTGCCATATACCCCCTGCGTTCGGGCTCGCTGGCAGCATGGCATGCGAGGAGGTCGCCCCTTAGGGCTTCCGTCCACTGCATCCGGGCTCCCGTTACGGTGGTATTTGTATTGCCACACCCAACTGTACTAGGGCCCCCATCCGAGAGGGGCCGGTTGTGGGTGGCTTTCTCTGTTTTCCTATTGGGAACCAGTTTTACTGCGTGTAGGGTGGTTAGCCCCACACGCAGACTTCCACCATTAGCCGGCAAGAGCCGTTGCCAGGTACGCCACGTGGAGGCTGGTGGTCCAGATTTCGTACCCAAAAAACCATTATTATTATTATTATTACTTGTGTTTCGATTCACCAGATTTGAGAACGTCATGAAGAAAGAGCGCGAGTTGTGTTTCACATGATCCACCTTTCCGGAAGCCGTGCTGACAGCCATGGAGGAAGTTACGACTGTCCAGGAACGTCATGATATTGCTAAGAACGATATGTTCGAGTATCTTGCCTATAATCGACGTTAATGAAATTGGTCGATAGTTCCCTGGATCGTGTATGTTTCCCTTTTAGAATATCGGTGTAACGTTTGCAATTTTCCAGTCTATTGGTATCTTTCCTTCAGACAATGACTTCTTGAATATTATGTCTATGAACGGTGCAATCTGTGGCGCTAACTCTTTGAGGACACGCGCGGGTATTCCCTCCGGACCCGGAGATTTACTATTTTTTATCGACTGTAGCTGTTTAGTTATCCCATCGCGTTGAATAGTGATTTCTTTCATCGGTTCCTCAGTGAATAACATGTCAAAATTACATGCAGTATTGTCTGTAGTGTATATACTTTCGAAGTGGGAATTTAACGTGTTAGCTTTGTCAATATTCTCGGTGACAAATTTGCCATCTTTATCAAATAACGAATCTACGGTTGAAGATTTTCCCTGAAGCTCTCTCGCATATGACCAAAAAGATTTCGGATTTTCTTCGAGTAATTCACCGAGTACTTTTTTCTTGAAATTTCGCAATGCAGTACGCATTGATTTCTTGGTTTTTTAGCGTTGCGCAGCGTAACTTTCCTTTGCTTCAAGTTCCTTCGATTTGTTACCTAACGTAATGGACTTTTTGAACAAGTTGTACAGTTTTCTCAGTATCTTAAGGTCCCTCCTAACATCGTTGTTATACCAGCGAGGTTCTTCACTATCTCATTTCAATATTTGCGGAACATATTCGTTGATTCCCTGGCGTAGAATTTCTAAGAAATATTTCCATGATGCATCAGTGCTTTTATCCTCTGTTTTAGCTACGAAGTCCGTGTACAAATCATTAAGCATCTCGCCAAATTTTATGAAGTTGCATTTATCAAATAAATTAACATTGCGTTTCGGTTTTACAGCTGACTCTACTTCAAATTTTAATAATCGTACTGTTTGACTCCACAAAAGCTTTTGACCGTTTAAATCATCTATGACGAAAATGTAAAAATCTTGATTTGTTCAGTATCTCCTTAAATGTGTTCTCAATGGACGTTGCCACTCATTGAAAGACTCAAACTCTAATTTGTCTAACTGGGCATCCATGCCGTGTGGTGTACTACAAGGAAACATTGAAAGACCACGGTTATTCACATAATGTGGTCATGACCTTCCAACTTTCATTGAAAATGAAATTATATTGTTCCAAAAAGATGACCTACAGAGCTATTGCCATTATTCTCTGAGTTATCTCAGTGGTAATACGAAAAAGTTGAATGGGGATGTATCTGTCATCTCATCGTGGGCCCAAAATAACTTCTTCCTGCTTAACACAATAATAACTTATGATCATTGGTAACTTCAGGGTCATTACATATATTAATTTTAAAGAAATACCGCGATAATGGTGCAGCGTACGAGCGTAAATTTCAGTAAAAAAGTGAACAATAAAAATAACGTATGCCGTAAACTTCCAATAAAATAAAGTGAAATCAGAATTTAAAAATTAACTCTTTTGCTGCTGTTAAATACTGTAATATTCCGCATCAATTTACAAGTAAAAACATACGTGACCAGGTGAAAAACTAAAATACACATGTGTATAAAGATAATGGCAGCATTATATTTTAAATTTCAAAAGTAGTAATGAAATGTTACTTATAAACACAGCATATTCATACCTAATATAAAAGTGGGATAAATGACGGACCACGATGGGAAAAAGCTCAAAAATTCGTAACAACAAAATATAGCGATTTTTTAATAAAATACACGGGATTCTTTTTAAAAATTGCCAGGAAAGTGGTATTTATTTGATGATTTTTTCAAACTATTTCATGTATCAGAAGCTGCAAAAGTGAAATATTTTTGAACGAGGACATCGGAAAATGAAATAAACTTACGTACCTCAGGAGATTTCTGGTAACCATATTTGAGGATTTTGACATATGGGGATATGTTTGAATAAAGTACTGGGGATCATCATGTTTAAAGAGATTGAACATAAAATGGGTCATGTGATGTTCCTCATACCCTTCGTAAATCATCCTGTATATTACACTAGCCTGCATGATATCAGATGTCTGAAAACTAGTAAGTAATAATAGCTAAATTTGTTATACTGATTTCGGAATTGTTCTTAGTTTTCTTCTACCACGTACGGTTTTTGCTTTCGGAATGGACCCAGTTTAACTTCTAGGATGTATTGATGAGTGTATTATATGTGCCTGTGGGTAATTGTTGTTCGAGGGACATTTCTCAATGCAAGCTTATAAGCCTTAGGTTGGCACAACTGCTGCTATTGTTGTGTGACCTTGGAAGTGTTATTCATCCTTAGCTTGCATTTTTATCAGTGCTGTGAACATTTTACTTCAAGTAGTTGGGATGCAGCATGAGTGTAACGGTTCATTTCTTACATTCCCATGTTGACTTTCCGGAGCTATCCGGAAAATATGGGACATCATATTAAAGAGCAAGGTGAACGCTTTCTCCAGAATAACGAATATACCAGGGGAGACTGATTGAGTTTATGATGGCCAATTACTGTTGGACGTTAAAGAGGGACAGTGAAAATGGAGACTGCAAGGAAGTCAAAGAAGAGAAAGCTTGAAAACTAATTAAACACTGTTTTTTGTTTGTTTCAAGATAGACAAAATGTTATTAGAGCAGTCCCTTACAGTATTAAAAAAATGTTTGTTACAAAAATTGTTATTGCGTGAAGTAATGTTATTATATCTGCGCTTACAGTAGTCAAAATCTTTAAACCATAATTCTTATGTTTTGTAAAAACCTGATGTGATAGAAAAACATGGAAGTCATTTTCAGAATCAGCGTTAAAAATTGATTCATGAACACCTATTTTTAATAGACCATCTGACAAAAAGTTTCAAAATGCATAGTGGTGTTATATATTTGCATCGATTAGTCATATTGTATACATAACTGATTACGTGAATATTAATCAAAGAACAATAGATAAAGATAATTTTAATATTATTTATAAAAATTTTTAGTAGTTTTTGTTTGAAGGCTTTCGCAGCATTTCTTATCTATGTAGGACGATGCTTTCGGGCAATGCTGCGTTTTGTTCATTATGAAAATCTCAACGTTTCGCTTCTCTTACTTGAGGCGTCTTCAGCAGAATGCGCGTTTACCGGCTTTAGTTCGCTCTTATATAGCATCGATGTCCGCATCACCAATGTTGGGCCGATTTGAATATTCTAAGGAAGATGTTAGCCGTTGGGTTTTGCTGGAGCCAAGAACCCAAGCAAGAATATCAGCCGCGCTTAATAAGGGAGGCCCTAGAAATAGCCAAAAGGCCAAAATATTTAAATAAAGAGGATGGATATATCCTTAGTAGGGTTTGGAATGGGTTATTGGCTCCAGCAAAACCCAACGGCTAACGTCTTCCTTAGAATATTCAAATCGGCCCAACAATGGTGCAACGGACATCGATAAGAGCGAACTAATGCCGGTATACGCTCATTCTCCTGATGACGCCTCCAGTAAGAGAAGCGAAACGTTGAGATTTTCATAATGAACAAAGCGCAGCATTGCCCGAAAGAATCGTCCTACATAGTTTTAGTAGTGCTCCCACACATATTTAAATGTCATTGTTTTGGACATCGAAATCACAAATGAGAGAAAATTCAATAACTCTTATGATTTCTTCACGAGCAGTTATTTCTTTTCCCAAGAATCAATAAATCTACTCGGGACTATAAAAATGGCGTGCGTGCTTTTCAGTCGAGCTTGCTGTAGTGTCTAATTATGCTCACCTGCACCGTTCCTTTCATCGATCATCGCCAACACCCACCAGTTATGTGATGGTGAGGCGAGAAGATTCTCTCCTCCATTCCAAAGATATGAAACATTTCGTACTTCAAGACACAAGCATGGAAAAAAAATTCTAAAGAAAAAAATACATCGAATCACGGTTCAGCAGTCCCTAAGCCTAAAGAAAATGAAGCATTTACATAAACAACTTGCTCCAAAGTTGTTCTGCACCCTCACAAATGAACTAGCTAAAAGTAGTCCTAGGATTCAATATTTACGAAAAGTTTGACTATGGCTTTATTCTGAATTAAAATTATTGAAAACCTATAAAAAGATTTTTTCTGATTTGATGTTGGATTATTTTATTACGCCTAACAATGTTACGTAGTATTGGAAAGATGACAAAGAGTTAGCAATAACTGTCAAATTTGAGTTAATTATCTGAAAATATTGTTAGTGAAAGTGAATTAAAACGTTGCAGTTACGTACACTCGCTGCTAATGACGAAACAATTTCCGAGGTGAAACTGAAAACGAAACCGCCTCGATTTCAAAACGCCCTCCCACTTTTGAATCCGGATGTCAGACCCCAGAAGGGCAGCGACAATCCCCACCCCTTTGGATTAGACGTTGGCAACAACCGAAACGATTGGTGTCTACCTCCGCCACCTATGCCAAGGTCGTGGCACTTGTTGCGCTATGGTGGAAATAATTTAATTTCCCCGTCGTTAGCGCCATTCTTGAAACAAAAACTCTTTCCAAGATTATGAGGGGCAAACAGGTGGCGCGGCAAGTTTGTGGAATGGGTTGTAGCCGCATCCACTCCGCTATGGAGATTTTCGAGATACAAACATTTAAACTAGACTCCATGTCTTATATTTTGGAGAAATCGCAGAAAAAATCACGCATTTTGTCACATGGGGTAAAGGTAGTGAAAGGAGGAGGCACTGAAAGACTGCTTTCTTTGGGTGCACCGCGGGCGTTTCTCTTCTTACCAACTTGACATCGCGTACTGACGAATACGCACTCATTTAACGGAGACAGCATGCATACCACACAGGATTATTGTTTCTTTGAGGCAACCAACCCACAGCTGGTGTCGCACGGCTGCAACTCCCCCGCCCCCTGCACTGCGGTTGGGCGTACGGCGAAGGGTCGTTTATTGCCAAAGCTGTAAGTTATAAGCGCATTGGCTGTAAAGGCCAAGGTGGAGTGGGATGGCTTGGGATATTCGTAATTGGTAAGTCTGGAAGGAAATGACGTAGGTGGCAGCTTATTCTTCGCTCATTTTCTCTGTATTTCTGCAATTGGGGAAAGAAACATGTTTTACTTGATTTAGTTGGAGATGGAAGGCACGGCGAGGTATCGATTAAAAACATGTTTCATATAGATGTATTTGGCCACAAAGTAATTCTAAAGCCAGATATTCCGTCCCTTGGACTTTCCGCCACGTAATTCAATGCCATGGAAAATATACCACCGGCTATCCTGCAGGCTTTTTCAAGTAACGATTTAAGAAAAGCCTGCAATAGGCAAGCACGGTTGTAAACGAATTATGACTCCCTCTCTTCTTCTCCATCGCCTCCTCTTCGTCTTTCGGACAGAAAAAGACTGGAGAAATTCCCGCAACGTCTTGCCACGCCTAGCGATAAGTTTCACTTTTCGGCTTTTATAAGTGCGAGAATGATTTCCTTTTTTTTATTTCTAAACATGTTTTATTAAGACTTAGGACATTTATTCAGGAGGGAAGGAGATTCAACTATTGAGATGTTCTTTTCTCGGAAATGCAAGTGGTAAAAACTGCTGGGAAGTATGAGACTCCGTTGATCGTACCGTACCAAAAGGGACATCATAAAAGTTGAAGCGAATGAAGAATGGATGAAAGAATGAAAGAATTGGAGACAAATTGTTGGTGAGCCCATAAATCTGTTTGAGTTTGTGTGGCCACACAAGTGAGGCAAGACCTAGTTAAAATAGTTAAAATGAGATTCCATCGGTGTTTTTTAAAATGAAAACAACAGAAAATTATTAATGATTCAATATTTAATTTTAATTTTTGAAAAATGATAGAACGTCGAGTCTGCAATAAGTTACTACTAAAATTAGAATCAAGTAAAAACACGCCGACTAAGACTGGCTCTAGCGGCGAAATAGGGAAGCAGGTGAAAACGCTCAGGGACAAGGCGTTTAGAAAGGCACTTTATTTACTCTCCTTGGCTCTGGAAGCTGCAGCGGGATTAAGAGAGGGGAAGTAACGAGTAGCCATTGGAGGGGAGGGGATATATTGCCCCTCCTTATGCAAGGTTATAACACTTGGAAGACAACGCACTTCGGTATTGGTTTGCTAGGCGAGGTCTCTACCTTCCGAGCTTTTTGTCAGCATGTATTGCATTGATGGCTGCTCATTGCGGGGATCGACAATCAATTTTTATGGTTTTAAATTTATAATTATTCCCAATTGTTATTATATATTGTATACTCTTCCCTCAAGTGAGCGCTTAATGATTTCAATTAACTCCGTTCCGTAGTTTTAGAAAGTCAAATAATACTTCATTTGCACACCTTCATTCCTTCCTCTTCCTTCTCTTTCGTCGCGTAGTCTCTCGAGCCGACGTCAAGCCGTGCGTCATTTCACCTGCGCCATTGAGCTCACGCCAGCTCTGATCTTTCTGTTCGCTTCCTGGCACAGTGGCAAATTGGTCCGTACTGCGTTTCACACAACCTGAACGACGCCAGGCGATTTCTTTCCTTCCTGCCATTGGGAATATGTTGTATTGCAGCATCAAGATGGAGACTATTCCCCCCCATGCTGGGTGCATTTCATTCGGAGCATCTTGCACTCCATCTGCACTTGAACATCTGACACAACCACTGGAACTATGAGCAGTTCCAGTCAGATTACTTCGTGTCACGTAGCTGTAAAATTTCAAATGTCGTTTGAAGTGTTTGTGGTCAAATGGTTAAAACACGCTAAATGTACGCCTTCTACATTCAAGAATTCACATCAAATCACATGACAGAAATAGGTACTCTTAATTGGACCAATTTCCTCCGGATCCATGTGGCAACTCACTTTCCATGCTGTCAGGGGTCGTTGGGCAAAAAATTAAAAAAAACATTTCAAACCGAACGAATGTGGGCAAAAATATTTCTCGTAAATTGATGAAAGCGAGATGAGGCGTTTCTGAAGTCATTTTATGTGACGTGGACTTACACAATTGTTAATTTGCAGCATGTAGAATTCTCGGATTTCCAACAGGTGAATCAACCTAAAGCTCTGCATCTTAAACACTCACCAGGAAATCCTAAAATCTGTTAATATAAAAATTAACATATAAACAGATTTTGTATATGTCAATACACATTTGTTATAGTGTTAAAACATATTAAAAAATCTTTTAATAGTTAATGCCATAGTAATGACTTATGTTTTCCAACCTTAAGTGTTTTTTAGCACATATACTGCAAAGAGATGATTTTCTCAAGTTTACATAAAAAAAGAGAGAAGTCAAGGATCGAATTAAATCCAGGATTGCGTGGATTCACCCTCGTACCTGATTCAATGTTATGGGATATGGCGATCTTCAATACAGAACAGTGAAATATTAAAAGTATAAATATCCCGGAGTAAAAATTTGGCCGCAGTTCCATCAGAACGTTTGGAAGGTCAAAATTCACGTAGTGGCATATCAATTTTCTGTTCCCTTTAAAAGGATCTCATTAAACATTACTTGTAAAGTAATGAACGGCACGAATTCTCGTGGAATAGGGACCAGCGCACCCGAAATGTGGACGGTATAGATATGAAAGAAGTGCCGTTCCCTCTAGCCGTGCTTGACAGTCATTCCAAAGGAAGGAAGAGAGGATTGGATCAAAGGAGAAAAACATCAAACGATCCGTCGTCGTGAAAAACAGCGAGGAGAGAAGAATGATCGCATCCCGGAAGGAAAGCGAGAGGCCCAGGCGAGCGAATAAAATGAAAGCATACCCCGAAAAGTAATTTATTAAAAAAAAAGCACTTGCGACGGCGATTTCCTTCGCGGTGAACAAGAGTCAGTCTCCATGGGAAGTCAAAGGCGACATGACGACGCCATCTATCCTCCATTACATTACATCAAAGGCGAATGAGAGGCGGAAGGAAGTTGAAGCATCTTCTCCTCGAATGATTTTATGGCTGCCCCGGCGCCATCTTCTCCCTCCCACCTTGTATACGTCCACTACATTCATTTATGCATACGCGCGAGCACCGAGGACTGTCCTCTTCTTCTTTTGGAATATTCCTCCCCGCAATATATGTACATTTTCCACCGGTGATGGTCTTTCGCTTTCCCCTCCTCAGTTCCGGCCCTGGCTTTGAACCCGTTTTTGGGGCCAATGGGAACAACGCACACGCCAGATTGGCGTTATAAGGGTAAACATCATCGACATCCCACTCTATTACCGGACGCAAGCGACCTCCTCTCAAATGGAAGAATGTAGAACATTTCATTCTTTACTCTGGGAGATATTGAGCGTGAAAAAGGTAGGAATGTCACCAAGGGTCCCTTATATTTCTTCTTATACTTCGGTCCCAAGAGCAAGCAAAAGAAGTGAGTGACTTGGGATTCGAATAATTCGGCCATTTTTATCGGTCGTGTTGCTGCGAGTGACGATGAGAGAATAATTGTTGGGCTTCGCCTCGTCTTTCAGACTCTTCTTGCTTTTACGAACTATGTACTTGCATCCGTTTCGAATCTCCTCCCCTTTCCAAGTGGATTAATTTATACATTTTTATGTAAGCTTGGTTTTTATGTTGGCAAATGGTTATAGAAAATGTAAAACAAACCACAGACTCAGTATGGTATTCAGGCTTTTGGTTCTGCGACTAATTATTTAGTATTAGGCAACAGTTTCGCCGTGCTATGCTGCCGGCTTCGTCGGGCTTTTAAGAACAACAATGGCCTTTT
Source organism: Pyrrhosoma nymphula (assembly GCA_963573305.1). Taxonomy (NCBI): domain Eukaryota; kingdom Metazoa; phylum Arthropoda; class Insecta; order Odonata; family Coenagrionidae; genus Pyrrhosoma; species Pyrrhosoma nymphula. The sequence continues at coordinate 862,956 of OY754334.1, forward strand.
TAAAAAAATAAATAAACAATTCCAGCAGTTGATAATTTTGAGAAGTAAAAACTTAATTTCGAAGAAATCTCTTCCATGTATAACTATCAGGCCAAAAAGCGGTCAGGAGGACAGTGCGTAGTCCAACCAGAATCAGGGAGAGTGCTACGTAAATGAACATCCAAACATGCAGAACAAGGCTTTACACACATGTAGTGGTTAATATTACTAGTACTACATACTAATTTATGAAATCGTTGGCAAGACTGCATTGGTGGACAGACGATCGTTCAGAAGAATTTTTATTTATACGTTTTTTCCGAGTAATTTTTGTGTTCCTTGTGTAGGCTTCCGCGGGTTAATGAGTATGAAGATACACTTCTTCCGGGTTTTACACCGCGTAGGTCCATTGTTCTGGGACGACAGTTTCGCCGGCGTTGCAGTCGGGTTGAAGCTGTCGTCCCAGAACAATGGACCTACGTGGTGTAAAACCCGGAAGAAGTGTATCTTCATAATATTTGTGTTAGGTAACGTAATTTTCAGCTGTTACCACGCAAGTAACTTTAAACTAACTCGGTGAATGTTAGTAAACGTTGATATCGTCTTTGAGATACATTTGTCACTTTTTACACTGTGTTTACATTTGTGAAAAAGAAATGTGACTGTCGTTATTCTTCTCTAGATCTAGAATCGCGTATTTTAATGCATCATTTATGTTTATTTTCCTTATATAAGTGATAATGAAGTGCTCTAGATGTGACGAAGAACTCCCAGGAGATGGAGACTTTGTCAGATGTCGATGTTGTGATGACAACATTCACTATGAAAGCTCTGGCAATAGAAGGTCCACATACCGGTCAATGTCCAGGAAAGCAAAAGATTCCTGAAAATGTGCGACCTGCATGGCAATTACCACGGCTACTTCTGCAAAAACTGCAGAAATAAAGACAAATGGAGCGGCCTCTTCCCCTGGAATTGAACCTTCTGCTTCTGAAAACGGTAAACCAAGTTTGTTCAAGTGGTACGGACCCTATCGCTTTCCATTCACATTTTAAAAATCTACGTACTGTCAGTGACCTCCACAGAGTCTCTCAGTGACTTCCATTATGTGTACATCACGCGAATATTGAACCGAGGGAATGCACTCGTCAACGTGTAATCGCGGTAAAGCAAAACACCTACGTTCCGGAAACACTTAATATTCACATCTTTAATCTCTTAACAAGTGTGCAGTTTTCCTAGGAACCATGCCTGTCCTTCCAGATGGAACTCTTTTACCTCCCTCTCCTCCCAACGTTCCCTGCTTTATACACCACGTCCCTTTTTTAAACCAAGATCAAGGCGTGTTTCGTGACACCGTGAAAACTGAATATAGATAATTTTACACCTACATCGAAAAATATATGCTCTAAATCATTTTAAAGTTCCTTAAGCTGCTCTTGATAGTCTTAAATTACAAATTACAAGGAATAAGGCATAAATACAGAACGTGGATCCCTTCCCTCTCACTTTATCTGAGCGTAATGCAGTAATCCACAAAAATTCTTATTTGAAAATAAGTTTTAATCTTTCTGCTTGAGGCTTTCGCAGCGCTGTCGTGCTGATATTTTCATGTCTATTAATTTCTAAGTTCTCCAATAGAGGCTTTTTTATATAGAGGCTCCAAACCCTATAATACCATAGCATTAGCATATATGCACTTGAAGTATGTGGAAAGCGTAAATTTTAAAAAATTGTTCAGATAAGGGCTTTGAAGTAGTACGTCAAATATATAGCCTCAAATGCTTAATGGATAACTGAGAAATCAACTAAACCGTTGGCAATTCACACAGGTGGCCAAGTGTAGTCGTTAGTACTTATAGGTTCGAGCAAAATGCGTGTGGTATAGTACGTAGGGACAACCATAATATAAAATATTCATGGCTATTAAGAATCTTTCTGTAGTGTGGCGTAACCTTAGATTTGAATGTATGTATGCCTGTTATGGAAGCACCTACGTTCACCCCATAAAACACTTACATACATGAATTATGCATCCGTTCCAAGGGTGAGAATTATCCACGTTCGCGTCTGCATTAACTAGTGGCTCTCCTCATTATTAGAAATAATATAATGGTGCCAACTTAGGGGAACTAGTATTAAAACATAAGATTAGTATTCGATTTAATACGTTTTAATAGTAGGTAATGAGCTCTACGTCAATGAATAATTTCTGAATTATTATTTCGCACTTTACTCCAGCCGTAATAAGTGTGCATTTGATGTTGATGTTATTAAATGTTATTAAAGCTCCGAGATATATCCACATCGTCTTTTCAATCGTAATTATTTTAACTTTAGTTATAAACAACGGAACTAAGGTGGATATTGTAACTAATGCTGTATTTGTGAGTATACCCGGAGCTGTGAGTTACATAATGACCTCCATGAATTTGCCGTAGTCTTATCCGTCCGTCTCCTTAATTCCTTGCGTAGAACCGTTTCAGCATAATTGAAACACCTTTAACCGTGGCTATGCAAAATTAAAAAAACAAAACAAAAAGTAACCTATGAAGAGGATTTTATAACATTATAGAGTGAAAATATGTAAAAATACTTTCGGCAGGATAACACTCCGGCAAAGTACCTGTTCTCTTACTTCCTCAAATGCAATCTAAACATTCTCCCTGCCGTCACTTCGTTCTCCTTCATCTCAACATGTGCTTCATCCATTCTGTTTCCTATGCCTACAAGTAAACGGTTTATTAATTTTAATATTCTTGAGCTACGTATAGTCTTCAACTTCCAAAAGACATTTGATTATATGATACCAGTATTTATGGAGAAATCATCTAAAACACGATTAATTGTTCGCACAAATAAACAAAATGACGTCATACTTTAGCTTAAGCCCGTTTCACACGACACTTGATCCAGCACAAGACCTAGTATGCTAGCTGGTACTTGATATTGAGGACGAAACCCAGTATGGTAGAAACCGTGATAGAAGGTTTCACACGATCACTGAACTTGTGCTTGCTATTAAGCAGTTATTCCGTATGATTCCATACTAATTTTAAAAAAGAGAAGATCGCACAGCGTCTGTAACGTGAACGTGATTGGTAGATGGCCACTGGGTCCTACTGGTTCTAGTAGCAAACTAGTACTGCATCAAGTACGAAATCCAGTAGCTCAGCGAGTATACTGGCTAGCATGCTTGCTAGCCAAGAGCCCCATGATCGATTGCTTCTGGGGGTAATTGATAAATTCAATGCATATTTACAACAAGTATACTCTTCAATGTCTATTCTCAAAGTAGCTCTCATAGGGGCACTGCATGCATATGAGAGAACACTTACGTAGTAAACGATACATATAAAGAAATTAAACGTGCAAGAATATTTACGTGAAGCAAATAGTAATGGTAATAATGCCTCTGTTGCTACAACAAACACAGCGTTGTTTACTATCGTGTAATACTTACATGTAGTACACGTAGTGGAACCGTCTGCCACTCATTTCGATTGCGAATTGTTTTTTAGACCAATTTCCACATCATACGAACGAACGAAGGAACTTCAACGATATCATACTAGGTTAAGGACTCCTCAATTGACTACGCTGACAGTGTTCTTCAGGCTTTTTGGTTTCCTTATAAAATACATTCAATTTTTTTCACACCCGTTGAATTTGATAAAGATTGCAAACAGTTTTTGAGACCAATTCCCACTTCATAAACGTTACAAGTTATTTAAATATGTTTAAAGTGTAAAAGTGCAGTAAACTTTCATTCACTCAATCATCGCGTTGCCTTTTCAAGACTCTCACTCGCCGCTGTTTCCCTCCTTTGGACTTAAAAATATATCCATCAACATGCCTAAAAGAAAAAAAGAGTGAACTTTCGAATAAATCTTCTAGAGCAAGAGGAATGTGTTCGTTGCGAGAATATGAGCCCTTGCAAGAAAAACTACTCAGATTAGAAATGCTCAAAGAAATGCCCACCAGCGATCTCATGATCATCTCCCCGTGCTGTTTCAGGGGTTACGCTAAAAACCGCACAAATTTTATCCTAGCCCAACCTACTGACGGGTAACCAGCTTTAAATCTGATTCAAAAATAGTCCCATCTGTTCAAACTTCAATCTGTATTAAGATGGCGGAAATAATAATGACGTCACTACATGCTTCTTACCCGAATGAAGTACGGAAATTCTGCGCAATGAACGACATCCGTGCATGAAAATCGGCAAGTGCACATAGATTTATTTATTTAGCAACCGAACCAATAATTATGGCTACCCTTTATGCCGAAGGCGCAGTCCGGGTGATGGGGGATTCATAGGTGAAATAAACATAGCAGCGGCTGGGAATGCTCTTTTTGACGTTGTCAACCCCTGGATTGTACCCTACTCTCAAATTCTGATGAAGATTGTCAACACAAATATCAACGTTGAATCTCGCAACTCAATTAAGTCATTGAATGCAAATATATTTATGTGCACAAGGGAAGTTATCAAGCTGTTAATCACTCAGAAGACGGCTCAATAGAAACGCAGGGACGAGGTGACTATCTATCAACCTGGGTGCTATTTAAATGTTAATAAACATGCTTGGCCCATTTTTTGGTTTTCCTAGCATGAAAGAGGACAAACAGTCTCTCAACTCTCCGTGCACCTGAAAAACGGTCAGCGTGTCTACTGCAACGAACACTACATACAAGATAGGATACGAACACCTCAAATGATCACGCTGACAGTATTCTTCAGGCTTTGTGGTTTTCTTAAAAATAAGTTCAACGTGTTTCACACCCGTTGAATTTCAACGGGTACCTTCAGCTAGTAAACAATACATTGTAAGGGCCAGGTTCACCAACTCGGATAATACAGTTAACTCGGATAATTTTCCGAAAAACCGAGATAATACAATTTTCCTGTTTCACCAATAGCATTATCTCGGTTTTGGAGCATTATCTCGGTTAAAAATTTTACTGGCGATTTTCCTTGGTTATAAGCGGGTTAGGTACGGGTTATCCGAGATAACCCGTACCTACACCCGAGCACATCGTAAGTTATGATATTATTTAATAAATATATAATTGTTTATTATTGCAATTTTACCTCTCAGGGTATTAGTACCATTTTGCTTTATATTTAGAAATGCGTTTGTAGGCTGTACGAGGCATATTATGGTCGAAATTAACTATAAAATATTTCTAGCGACAAAAGGTAAACAAGGGAAATTCCTCACTTCGTACTATGAATAACTTTCAATAGTGTATTTAAGCGTACATTGATAATAAATGCATTCTATTACATCATTGATACCATGCTTGATATTTATCTAACGTCATTTATTCGCTTAGTAAGAACTTAATGTACAAATTTCCCTCACAAACGTCCCAGGCGAAGAGGACACTGAATCACGCTATCACGAAATATGTATCATAATTTACGACTTTTGTGCCAGTTTCCCCCAAAATTATTAAGTGCGACTTGATATATGTAAACAGTGATAGTTTTTGTGTGTAAATAAGACCCTTGGGAACATTATGAAGAACCATATGCGCCTAAAATAACTCAAGTCGGAGGCAAACATGTAATGCCATGCCGTGATGACGCATTCTTGAGGATATAAAATGATATATTTCCCTGGCGTCGTGGGCTAGTGGTTAGTGCTCTCGACTCCGGGTACGAAGGATACCGGTTCGCGCCCATCCGGAGTATTTTTTTTTATTTTTTTTTCAAGACTTTTTTTTACGCTCTGAGCTTTCAGTTGGAATACATTCATCTGGAATTTCTGAATTTTCAAAAACAGTGTCGGAGAGTAGGGCCAAAACTTTAATTATATCTGTTGCTTAGGATGTTTTTAAGGTGAAAATTATCTCGGCGATTCTAAGCGAATGATACGGGATCCCTCGTATCCAGTTCGAGAAATGAAATTTATATTTCTGGTGCACGCCTTCGTCATTGCCATTTCCCGTTTCAAATCCTGAGAAGATTTCTTTGGAAGCTTTTGAATGCAATTCCACCGCTTCAGTTACAATGAAAATGCAACTATAGAAATGTGCGCTTCATCAATACCTTTTTTTATTCAAAACAAGAATGTCAAGGACAAGTCTTTGCTTTCTTATTTACCTCTTTCATTTTAGTGAATCTACATACTCTATTCCCACGTCTCAAATTGTCATTAAACGCAGCTACTTCACAATCAATTCAAAGGCAGCGAGGGAATCATCACAGACCACGGTCCCGCCAAAGTTCAACTATCTGAAGATGACCCACAATCCTCGGGAAAAAATCAAGTGATCAACAAATGACAGGCGGCACGTTCTCATTGAATGTAACTTGAAATTTTACTGTTCACTCACAAGGGGTGTAATTCTATCTAAAATGATGGTGATAGCACAGTGGTTAAGGCGCTCGGCTGGAACAGGCAATCGATCACACGCAGGAGATCCATCACCGCCGTCGCCAGCATTTTTACTCTCTTTTTCATTGCTTTAATTTTTATGTATTGTGTTATTATCATCGTTACTTCAATAAAATAGATTTTTAGGCAATTTTTTAAAATTATCGAGTCGTTAACAGGGTAGGGATTGGAGCCAGGGCTGAAGAAGCCTTTTCGAAGGCGGTTCCATATTTATTTTTTATATTCAAATATATATTAGGATATTGCAATGGTATTTTATCATTTATAGGGGGGCAGAATAATGTCATTTTAATACGTAATTGGGGGTGAAATCCACCCTAAAGACTGCTTATGCTTTCATTGGGAATTGAGAATGGATCAGCTAGGGATTGGGGACAGAAGATAAACTGCGGATAGCAACTCGGCGTCGGCATTAGCCTACCCTTAACGAATGGCGCCAAGAGGACCACAGTTTTCCATCACATGGATGGAAAACTGTACGGTCTGGTCTACACCATTGGTGTAATCCACATTACACCCAAGGATCAGATTTAATTTTGGAATGCTCTGAAATTCGTACCCGAGAATAAGATGTGGAAGAACAGTACACTACCTAATCACTCCGAACGCGTTCTCCATTATTTCGTGTAGCCGGCAATCATTCTGCTTTGCCTGCTTCTACGATTTTTTATTCATGCTTTTTACGATTTTTAAATGCTTTTTTCTAAAAAATATTACAGGAGGTTCGTCGTCTCGCTTCAGCATATTGAATTATTAATCATGAACTACCGAATCATAAAATTATAGCTCGATTGGCCACCCGACGGTCGTATACCCCCCTTGTCAGACAGGTAAGGCATGCTCATGTTATCATCAGTGCATTACGTGTTATTTACAAAATGTTACATTGATGGTAAAGCATTATAATAATCATATTATTTTGGCCATTTACAAGTGCAGGCTATGAAATAATATACTGTTTATATTGGTTTCTATGAAGCTCAAGTAGAAGAAAGATTGGTTTTTTCCCCGGAAAAAGTCTAGTGCAGGTCTGGTGTGTTTTTATTTCAAACATCAGAGTATGATCCGAGCATTTGTTGCACTTTTTGTGCCATCATTTGTGATTTAAGCTCCATCATAGAACAGAAACGTAATCCAGGGTCGCTCCAGTGAGTATAGGTAAATCTGTAATATTGCCAGAGATATGGAAAGAATTATCATCTGCCTGTTTCAAAACGATAATAATTAAATATTTGATAAGAATTTCCTGGGGATATTACAGTAAGGTGTAATTGGGTAAATGCAAGCTAGACTGTAGCATATACACCATTTATTCCTCACCTCATTAATATCAATTGATTTCCTATGAAATTGCAAAAACTATCGTTGTGATTAAAGCAACTATACGCGATGAATGCCGGAAATTATACAAAACTTACACAATCTAACGTTTAATTGTAAAGTAATCCATAGATGAGAGAATACCCTTCCCTTTAAACCACGCTCTTGTCAGTAACAATGCGGATGGATACCGTCTTTTCTTTTCCTGACGTAGAAGTATGAAAAATTTACAATCCAAAGGGTTTCTTTCAATTATCTCGGTTTACGAAAACTCGGATAATAATGACGACAACAACGTTGGTGAAACACGTTCAAAAGATTACTGGGATAATTATTTTATCCGAGATTTCGTAAACTCCGATAACAGTGAATATTATCCGAGTTGGTGAAACTGGCTCTAAGCAACTCTTATTATATTTGACAACATAAAATCCTCTCAGTACATTGCATGCCCGGATTTTCTATTACCGGCCACATAACATGGAATACATAGCAATTATAGATGAAATGTTTTAATTGCATCCATTTAATATAAAACATTTAAAACGGTGTTCGAACATAATTTCATATTGAAATAGGTCAACGACGATAAACCGCTGAGTGAGTCACGCATGGATTTCCCGATATTAAACTTAAACGGAGGACCTGACCCGGGTGGCTGAGTCAGCTTTTGAAAGGTTGGTAGCAAATAATCTTATGCGATATGAAAGCCGTAAACACCATTTTAAATAGAGAAGTTATCAAATCTACCTATCTCCTTTCTGAGAAATATAATTAGTGAATAAAAAAGTTTCTCAAAACAATGGACATTATTTCACCCTCCCAACCGCTAATGTTTCGATAAATTCAGCCAGTCTAGGGCAGTGTCATGGTACGCTGTTATTTTTACCGAAAGTGAATTCTCATCCTTACTAATGTTCATTGAGTTTTAGTTGACGGAACAAATATATTTGGCCTCGTCTCAACAAATAACTCATATGCTGAAGACATCTCGTGTTTACTTATTAGCGTGCATCTTGAAGCTGCATATTTTCCAACAAACTTTCTCTAGCAGTTGACTCCACAAGAGTTTTCACAGTCACGCATGATGCAGCTTGAGAAACAACGTATCGTCGCGGTAACAAAGCAGCACATACCGAAATGGCATGCCAGCATGAGATAGGAAGAAAAAAATAAATTGCACTTGGGAAAGATAGAAGGCTGATCCATCTCTAATTGAAAATAAAATCACCGAGGTTGGGTTGGCCCATTTTCGGATCTAAAAACTTGAAAAATAAAAAAAAATTAAATTTATAACGAAGAAAGTATATTCTTACGAAGGAATTAAAGCGTTCCCGCTCGATTCCTTGGGGTTAGAAAGGGCAGCTAAAATGGAACTGCATTCCGTTTCGCAACTGTTGGCCTGCTCGTGGATAGTCAGTATCAGATGCGAAAGAATTAATTTTTTCTTCTTTCGCCCGTCGATCGTCTTTTGGTCCTGTGGAGCCACGCCCTTCCATTGCCGAAATGAGAGTTTAGTCTTCGCTTTGCCAACTCCTCGTGCCAGACGGATGAAAGGTTTCCTCATAATTCTATCCGAGTAGGTGCCTCCGTTTTCTCGTCTTAATGGCCGGGAGGACTCGTAGAATGGACAAGATGTCTTCACGGGGGAAAAGGGATTGAAGTGGGCTAGGTTTTTGAGGAAATGAGAGGATTTGAAGCATTATTTTGCCCCGTAATTCTTCTACAGCGGCAGTTTCATCTTTTCTTCCAAAGTCTTTAGATATTTTTAGCCCCTAAGATCACCGTTTTCCAAGTAATTGCACCCCTTACGTTAGAAATACACTCATTATTCACATTGTTATACCTACATCAACCTACTTTAGCCATTATTGAAATATCTTGATCGCCAACCCTCTAGGGCACTGGCTGCCGATGCCGTGCAGTGGCCAAACTGGAATACGCGAGTTACTTCTTCAAATTGGTCAAATTTAGCCGTCGATAACTTTACTTTCCTCAATTTTGAAAATGAATGGCAGTAAACTCCTCATGAATGGTGATCACTCTGAGTAACAACAAGGTCACAGGATAAAACTATCATCTATTTATGTTGTACCTTTTATGGTGGCGGGGTGAAGATTGCCTAATAGTCCGAGGGCCGCAGGTTTGATTCCCGAGATGGTTCGTTTTCTCAATTTTCACTATCTTATTTTATAACGGAGTGCAGCGTTATTATTGGCACAAAAAGTAGGCTGTAGGACGATATTAGGACACCTCACGTAGGCCATCTAACACTGAAGTCACTTAAATTTTAGAACTCGAAACAAAAAATAGCATCGCATACAGGAATCCCGAAAGAAATGTAATAATAGGTGGAGATTTCAATGCCCCCTTTATAGATTGGATGACCTACAGCTACAAACCTGAGGGAGAGACAAATACATCTGTGATTGCCTTCACTAACTAGAATGTCCAGAGTCTAGTCTAGTCCAGATTAAGACAGGAAAATTAAATACTTCTCCATTATTAGACTCCACTTGGAATTCACTTCAAGTACTAGGGATCCTTATGAGGTAGGCTCAAACACTGAGTTAGAACGCATGCAATGAAGATCGGAAAGATACGTAAAATGGCCGTTATGACAGTCTTGTTAGTGTTACAAGCCTTCTGCAAATACCTGGGATGGGAATCGCTTTCAGACGGTCGTTTATAATTTATCCTTTAAGCAAGTACCAAACCAATTCATTATCTAACGATATTTTTATAATATTTTACAAAACACAATATGTTATGGTAGATCAGATCATGAGATTAAAATTAGTTAACATAAATGCAGAAAGAACAGCTTCATAATGTCATTTTTACCGCGAACGACAAGAGACCATAATGCTGCTAATGAGACTTTTAACTAATTGAAAGAATGTAAATTGGTAGTCTAGCTAGTTAGTTGATTTGCTATCTACTGCTTGTATCCATATTCTGCTACATAGTATTAACAGTACTTCAAGCATGTTTTCGGTATACGTCTTGTATCTCTGTGCATTTACGCAGTAGCAAAATACATACATATAAATATGTTCTCTAACATTAGTGGAACAGTTAGTGTAGAGTATGCTGGTGAAATTCTACCTCCTAACAAGTATTTGCAGGTTTGTGCAAATGCAACTTTAGTAATAGCTTCACAACTGTATTAGGGTACAGTGTAGTACATGTTGGTGATAAATCATCCCCTGCCACTTACTCTTGAGGTGGTTTGCAGGGTTTTATGTAGACGTAAATGTAGATAAAGCTATCCATGACAGGAGGAGAGAATTTATGGGAGACCTACGTGACAGTGGAACTAAGACCTTAGCTATTGAGAATGAGTGAGCAGTAGAGAAGAATTTTCTAGGCGCAGAGATGCCAGACAGCCTAAATATTAGATATCCCAAATGGAGAATAATTATCCCAAAATCCTCAGAGTTTTCCATCCTTTTTTATCATAGATCTTCAGAGAGAAATATTTTCAAGAAAACAATCACAGCAAAGAGCATCATGGAAGTTATCATGTTCACATCATCATCATTCATTCTCAGATCATCATCGCCTCGTGACAAGCATTTGCGAGTTATGGTAATGCATAATTAGTCGTAGTTACACTAACTTTAGGGTATAGTGTAGTCCATGTTGGTGTCTATTCACCCACTGCCACACACCCCTGAGGTGGCTTCCAGGGTATTTTGTAGATGTAGATGTTTTTTAACGATTGTGATTAAGTTTCTAAGTAAAAAAACGAGATATATCTCATGTTGAACAGAACATCCGTATGGTATTAGCGTATAACTTTTAAGCGACCAATTGTTTTCAACCGAATGCCTTTCCGCTATCACCCGATTTTTTTTTCGATTTGAAACTGGGAAGTCTCAAAGTATCCCCCTCCAGTTGTCCGATCTGAGCAGAGAGTGCTGCCATAAGCCAAATGTTGTGACAATCACGCTAGAAATATACTCGTAGCAGATCACTCACATTATTCGTAAGCGCTCAATATTTTCCACGCCACAAGTTTAACTCAATCAATGGCATACTTATTTTAAAGGTTTTCCTCCAATTATCTTTTTAAGAAAACTTAAATATAACTCATTTCTCAGCTGGCCCGTCATGTCGTGATCTCTTCTCGCGATTTGCTTATTTCCTAACGCCTCCCTCTTTGTCTCCAGTGGGATGGGAGGAATTAGCCCTCAAGCGTGATCATAACACCTTGCCACTTCATTCGCGATTACCGCTGTCTTTCGTGATACGCATCGTGCATAGACCATCACTCGGTGAAGATAGAGAGGAGCGTTTTTCGCACGGCTGAGTTCCCGTAATCCGAAAGAGGAGGCTAGTGGGAAGAACGACGCCGTCTTCCGCGGGCCCAGCCAATCACAAAGCGCCGTTCCCTGTCTTCATAAGTGGGCCAATGCCAATGAGAGCGAGCGAGTTTTGTAAGCCTCAAATGGAGCCTCCCACACCGCCAAGCATGAGGCTAGTCCACTAATGCCACCCGAATGCAGGCCTGAAAGTCACGTCATCAATCGCTGATGACGTATATGGTGTGACGTCATGGGACTGTTTAATACCCAAAGATCAAACAGACAAAACAGTCAGGGAAACTTACAAAAACCGCCATCTAAAGAGATCTGAATATCGTAATGGGGGATTATCATTCGAATGCTTATTAGATATTACCGTTTTCATCAAATTTTCAAAGGTTTTAATATAGATGTACGGATCTGTATCGAAACATTAAGGCCTAATAACCAAAATAGTCGTAGCAAGTTGCATTTTTTTCTGTTTCCGCAAAACGACCTCCTACGTCATTTCATCCATTGAACAAAGGCCCGTGGTTCGATTCCCGGTGAAGACGGATATTTATCAAAGTATTTTCTAAATCTTTGCACTGTTGCATTTCCGGCAGAAGTAGACATCTTTACAAAAGCCTTTTTAAGGCATATTTTGGAATGTATCGGGAAGAAGAGGGAAGAAGCGATGGATGAAATGACGTCACGGCCGTTATGGGAAGGTTGCCCATTCAACTTCAGACTCCTATATCTCTGGCAAATTTTGGAATCTTCAAGAGATAATTTGCAAATGATCATTTGTCATGGTCCCCTGCACGATAAAGTAAAATGCAAAAATCGTGATACACCCCCATTTTTTGAGCTGATCGCTGAGGTTCTCCTGGCTCTCACATGGAGAAGTTGCGTTTTAATGGCACATAGAAATAGATATCTTTAACCAAAGTCATATTTTATTTGCAAATATACTATGGACACCCTATCCTATTTGAGGTGTTTTATAGAGTACGAGTATATTCGGCTGAACTGGCTTAGCACTAAAACCATATATATTTTAAAAGGCCTTACAGAAGGCGTGATTACGCTTTGATTTTCCATAACCAAATATTCCATCGGCACTACCTTAGAGAAGGTCTCCACGAGTGAACATAAAATTTCTTCACAATATTAATGTCAGGAAATATATATTTAACTACCATGAAAGCCATATAGTTATAATTACAGGCCGAATAAAGGGTTGTCTCACGTCTCATCTAACTTTCTTTTGCCGACCTACACCTCTTCCGATGCGGATTTTGTTTCTGCATCATTGATTAAATGAGCGAAGTCTTGCCCAATGCAGTTGCACCGTAAGGGTTATTTCCACCATTCCGGGAACAGAATATGCAAATTTGAGTAATACTGCCGCTATTAGAACAATGGTTGGGGTTGAAAATAGAGCCCTTGCAGAAAGCTGCGGCTTCGGGTTACTATGAAGATGTTAACTGGATGAATCTATATTTTCTCGCAATGTAAACGGAAATGTTATTGGCCGTTTCATGTCTCCAGGGCAAGCAATGACGAGTAAGCGGGCTTTCGACAGCAAAGGGGTGGGCCAACACACTTGACCAAGGACCGGAGTGGGACGTAATGTCTCCGCAAGACTCATGCGTTTGCATAATTAATACACTTATTCAGTCATTCTGCAAGATAGGAGCAAAACTGCTGACAACATCCAAGCCTGTAGTGAAGTTCACTTTCATTATCCATACCATTCAGTGGTCTACATTTATTCTATTATTCAGTCCTGTATCTTGATATCCAAAGTTTGTTAGAGAATAGGACTTGCATTTTGAAAGTTGTAATTTGAAAGAGAAAGGTTTATTGGTTATGAACTGCCGATTTTTCAACATAAAAAGGCGGTAGAAAAATCGAATAAGGTAATGTTTCATCGTTTTTCCTCGATATTTTCTCTGATTTCCAGGCACTCGCAACCACATATGAATATGAAAATGGGAAGATTCTTTTCCCCTGTTTGGTTAGGACTCACTTTGAATACGCTGCTAGTATTTGGGATCCTATTGCGATAGACTTAAATACGGAGTTAGAGCATGTACAATGAAGATCGGCAATATATGTAAATAGTCATGATGGTATTTTAACTAGCTTTGCAAGCCTATTTTACAACTGGAATGAAAAATAATACTAGATAATAGGTTAACGTCCAGACTATGTCTTGAAAGCAAAATCAAAGCCGAACTTTTTTCCGAAAATATTAAAATATTTTGCGAAACATTTGCGGTTACTTGACAGGTAGTGGGGCTGATTATTCCGTTTTATTTCAAACGCTTTTTTATGAATATCCATACCAGTAGTAACAGCACGTTTGCAGGATTTCTGCGTGACTATTATATCTCTGCACATGAGTTTGAACATGTTTTTACCCTGTAGTGAATTGTATGTCCGGTGAAAATTCTATCCTAGCCACTCATTCCTAAGGTAGCTTATAGGTAACCTTATGAGAAAAATGAATTAGCAATGATATAAATGTAATATCTGGGGGCCTATCATCGATCGGATTGTAATTTTTAATCAGGCGAGCTCATGAAAAAATCGCACGTGCTGAGGAAATTGGATTATCGAACGTCGTTGAAAATCATGTAGTTACATGTCCGCTAACCACTCACTTCTATGGCTCATTATAAAACGAACGTATAATTGCAAATCATCTGATACAACAATGGTGGTGGCATTTGATGATTACCATGAAAAGATCTATGAAAATATCTGATAAAAAAGCTGGTGAATTTTTTGAATCCATAGCAACGGCATAAAAAACATGGAGTAGCCTTTTAATGTGTCAAAAATAATTTTTTTTGACCAATATCTTGTAAAGAAGAGGTTTCCCATAGTCAATGCCTAGGGAAATCCCTTTCTCATACCCTAAATTAGTAAATTTGTAATTTTCATCAAAATCACAGTAGCCGTTCTAGAAATAAAATTTACATACATACACACATACATACAAATGTTGGTCGTGTAATAGTATAAGATTTAGGACTAGGGCAATAAATCATATTAAGTAATTGAGAATATAGTTTTCTGCAATGGCGCTAAAGTTTCCTGCGAGCTGATGAGAGTTCATAGAGTACAGGGAGGGCTCCAAACCCATTCATTTGAGCGCCCGTCTTTTATACTCTTGATATACATATATTTTGCGGTCGCCCCGCTCCATCTCCACTCCTTCACTCGTTCCACCAATCACCACGCCCCGCACCGCGCATCGCAGTGACCTCCTTTCAAAGCGGGAATAATGAATAAAACGGCCTCTCCCCTTTGTGTGCGCACGCGGCAAAGGAAACATGAGCGCGGGAAAGAAGCTGTCCGAGGGAATGGCTTCTCACTCGCCATTCGACCGCGCTTTTCTAAGCGGGAGTGCAGAGTCTGATCCAGCAGAGGAGCGGCCTCAGCCGCGAGTCACAAGTTCGGACTCCTCGCAAAAAAGGTCACTCGCACGGTCAATCCTTTTCCCTTCACTTCTTCTAATTACCAGCGTCCGCACTCTTTTGTTTTTTCGAGGAATAGTGAATGAATGGAGAGCCCACCACTGATTAATCTTTCAACAAAAATAATGGTCTTGGCACGTACTTATAGATCTATTCTCGACCACGAATAACACCATCCCCCTTCCTAGTCAACACTTCCCCTTCTCGTTCAAACAATCCCTCGCTAGGGAGCAGATGAAGCAGAGAAACGCCTATTGCAGATCCTTAACTCCGATTCGATACCAAAAATAGGTTGTCAGGAATATTTTCAGTACCGATATTACTTTCCTCTACATTTCCTAAAATTTAATGGAAAAATACCCATTATTTTTATTTATTATTGCAGATATTCGGCAGATTAAGAGACTTTTAGATAGAGGAAAGATTACCTCTAGCAATCATTCAATAACGTCAAATCCTTCCCTCAATACGATTCTCTTATTCAACTCTGTACTCATTGTACCTCTCTTCATCATCCATTCACAATGCCTTTTCATATCATTCACCTTTCCCACCATTATTCCCTTTATCGCGGTCCTCAGCACCCCATGTTCCTTTACTACATCTTCTTTTCCTCCTTTGATTCTCATCCACTAAATCCACTTTAATTCTCCTCTTGAGCAATTCACTTTCCTCACCCACCATGCCACTTCCTCGGGCGTCTTCCATTTCGTCCATCATACCCTCCACATTCTCCTACACAACCGCATCTCAAAGGATATCAATCTACTCTCAGCTTCCTTCCGTAGCGCGCAGGTTTATGCACCAGAAAAACGCTGACATTCATGCCAGACCAATTCTTCAATCTTTACTTCCTAACAAAAACTTCACGTCATTAATTCTCTCCTCTCAGCAAACATTTCTTTCGCTAACATTATTCTCGTCCTGACATCCCTACTGCTTTGTATTTTGTTCTCCTATTCAATTCGATTAAAATTATTATATTCATTGCGCCAGAGATTTGGTGACTTTCTACGCAGTCACGAAAGTGACAACTGAAATCTGTGATAACAACTTTCAAGGAAAGCTAATATATAATCATTCGGCACTCGTGCAGCGAATTCGTGTCATCAAATTCAAGTTATTTTTAACGCTCAGCCTTCGTAAAGTTTCTCATTGGGATGGCCATGTGATAATCATTTTCGCCGACCTCAGAACATACTTAGTGAAGAAACAACACGGGCACATTGCCCATCGTCCAGAGTGGATCACCAGTTTTGAATTCGAGGGAGAATTTTAGGGAACTAACACTCGGAGACGATTCGTATGCATCTGTAACTGACCGCAGTATGAACAGTATTGAGTAATCCTCTCTCAGTTCTATATCACAATAGAGAAATGTCTCACATGCGTGAATCTTTCTCTAACATCTAAAACAATTTCCATATACGCCCGTAACTAGAAACCATCTGCTCCTGAGCATCTATACTCATTTTGCTAGCTCCAGCATGTGACGTAATGGGGAAGACCTATCATTTAGTTCAAGAAAACGCCTGGTGTAATATCAACAACGACTACGAGGACTAAGAAGAGGAGGGCTGATACACTACTGGATGATGCATGGAGATTTCTTTGTTTCCAATATATTTCGCATGTAATATTTTAGAGGTTCAGTATCCCGATGCTAGATAACCTCATTAGATAAAATGCCCAAAGGAGTGCTATCGAAATCTTTTGAGAAATTTGAAAATTTCTCCCCCTTTCAAACTAATACAGCAGACAACCTGTGAATTCCACTGAAGATGACTGCTGTCGAAACACGCGTCATTTACCTCGTGGTGTGAAAAATTGCTTCAAAGTAGTTTTGAGAGACATTTTTTTCTAGATATAACAGAGACCCATGGGGCCATTGTCCTCATTTTATTATCTTTATTCAAGCAGTTTTCAGAAGCATTTAGTGCAAGTAGTAATAATAATAAACCTGTGCTATCCTGACTAAGCTTATTGACTAAATATATATAATTGACTAAATATATATTCAAGGCTATGACTTGATTTCCTTTTTCACAGTTTACGCCTTCTCAATTGAAGACGTTAGCGATTGTAATAATTGCTGTTTGCTAATTGCTTTTAAAATTATTTAACGACTATACCATCTACACACCATTATATTTATGACGACATCTATGATTCACAGTTTCGTCATAATTATTAATAGTGTCCCTCTGGAGCGCACAGTGACACAATGGCCCCATGGGAAGCGGCTCCTATGCTCTGGCAAATACCTTGAAAAGTAGTGCGGTTGAGTGATAAATATTTTGATGCCATTAGAAAAAATATTTTTTCTATAAAATGAGGTACAATTTATTGAACATCATGAATCATTGATATTTATATCATTGATATTTCACTCAAACGGCCAGAGTAGTGAGCGAACGTGGTTGCTTTTGTTACCGATACCATAGAAAACAGTCCTCAGCTTTAAATCCAAAGATCTTCTGAATCATTGGAAGAGCTGCTGTCATCGTCAAACCAACGCGAGGACTTGATTCGATCTGTGAGTACACGTTTCATCTAGTACTTTGCAAATGCATTTTTATTGTTTCAGGCTTTACTCTGTGGAGTTATTTAGTATTTTCCTACTAAATCAAATATTTTTCATTAAAAATCTGTGGAAAAGTACTAAGTATATTATTTAGTATGGATAGCTCCTGAGAATTACAGACTCTGCTAAATGTATATGGTGCAAGGAAGAGGACGAAACAACATCACACGTACCTACTCTGCAAATGTCCCGCTTTGATGAGGACTAGAGTTAGGCATCTGGGTACACCATTTTTGGAACAAGATTAAGTCAGGGGTATCCCCGTAGAGGACATGCTAGCCTTTAGCAGGGCGACTGGACTCTATGGGTGATTACAGACATGGTGGCTGGCACAATAGACCATAAGGTCTAAGTGCCCAGGTCTTCCTTAGAGGAACTCCACCTGCAATCTAATTTAATCTAGTATGGATAGTACTTTGCTGCTCACGTCATAATGGCCTTGAGGCAAGAGGCTATTTGGGATACATCTTTCATTCACCTGACAACACCACTTTTTCGCTCTCCACTTGAACAAGGGGGACACCTATCCGTGCCATTGGCAGACACTCTAGTCGGCGCTGCGTAAGGGTGGGAAAGGAGATGCAAAATTCAGGATGACTTTCGGGTGGGGCAGTCACGCATGAATATACGCTACAGAAGTGACCACGTCCCTGTGGTTGGCACGGCATGTGACGTGGGGGATGGGGAGGGAGGGGGCGGGGGGGAAGGAGAGAGATTAGGGGGGAGGTGGGTGAATTGTAAGCGAGGAGAGAGGAATTCCCGCAGCATCACACCTACAATGCTGACAGGTGAGCGGCGGAAGGGGAAAGGGGAAAGAGTTTCGGCCGTGACTGGAATACGCGTTTCAGGGGAGAGGGGGGTGGGCACGTACGACTCAAAAAGTCTCCTTCTTTCTCGTCCGTGGGGATGAGGGTGCCAAGACAACGGATTCCTCGACAACGACCTTAACCTTCCCCGCCCACTCTCCCCCCCCTTCTTCCCTCCCTGCCTCCCACCCCCCAAGCCTCCCCCGAATATCCGCTTCTCTTTGCTCCCATGCAGAGTGTGTGGAGGGGGATGAATATGCCATGTGGAAGGGGAATGCTTACGACAAACAACTGCTTTAAGCCCGTTTCACACCACTCAATTTTACTTGAACAAGAAACGTTGAACATGAAGTATTGAATGTCAAACCGCGTCAAAGATGATTCAAGACAGTAGTTCAAGAATGCTTGATCAATAATAATTGAAAGGGCTTTCACACGATCAAAGACTTCAAAGACGAGGTTGAAGCGTTTGAGCTGGGTTAAAGGCAAGGCAGAAACGAAATAGCAACGTAATGCGACTTTTCCCAAATTTTCTGTCGTGTGTGGTCAAATATTTCTTTATTGTGTAATATAGATTTTAAAAAACCATTTTAATGTTTCAGGATAGGTTTAGCAGTGGCTGTTTTAGGCTTTGATATTCAACTTCAGAGACAAATAAATCGTCGTAGGGTGAGGACGAGAAAGTGGATTCGCAGGAGGCAAAATGAATGATTGATGAGATTGCTGCACAACGAGGTAAGGACGGAAGGCCCGGAATATTTTAAAAACTACCTAAAAATGAGCGAAACAAATTTAATTGAGTTAATACATCCAAGGATCTCAAAAAAGGTAGTGTGTTGGCACTGCATATCAGCCAAGTACAAACTCGCAGTGACGCTGAGATTTTTGGCGACCGGCGAATCCTTTACGAGCCTTCAATACACAACCAGTATTGCTCGCAACACCATTTCTTTGCTCGTTCCTGAAGTGTACACAGCAATTTATGAAGCCCTTAAGGACGAATTCTTGACGGTGAATAAATGACTAATGTCTACCTTTAATATACTAATCTAACTTATGCGGCCATTTATTATTTCTATCCTCAAAAATCTTTAGCAGGTACATGCATACGAATATTATTTGTTCTTGACTGGGCAGATGCAACTCCACGATAAAATTTAGTTTTTGCAGACACTTTGAAGTATTTTGCGATAGCAGCTTGCTTTATTGCTCATGATTTGCTCAGGTACCAACTTCTACCAAATAATGGGAAGGCATAGCGAAAGGCACTTGAATTTTCCCCATTGCATTGTAGCCCTAGATGTAAAACATTAATTTTCGAGCTGCAAGAACTGACGGATCAACGTATTCTAATTACAAACATACTCATAGCATCATTTTTTAAGGCTTTGGTCGATTTCAGCATAAATTTCTGTAAAATATAAAACGCATGTATGTTGTATAGATGTATAAAACGGGAAACGAAGGATCTGGAATCATCATACGCCTATATCCGCAGAGACATGGTTTGCCGATGAAAAATGTCCGGTACTAGAGATCAAAATAATTTTGTAGTTTAAATCACCAACTAGTGAAAGTATTTTATATCCTGAGTTAAAGAAATAATTATGAATTTTAAAAAAATTGCTGATAAAAATATCCATCAGTGAGATTTGACCCGGAGATCCCCTCGTTACCAGGCGAAGACGATACCCACTAGGCTACGATCGGCTATGAGTGATTGGGAGAACAAATATGATCTATTCCGTACATGGCCTTTAGCAGGCTTTCGTGCTTGTCGACGTCTTGTCATGTTTTGTTTCAAAATATTATCTACATTCTTTCTGAGGATCTTATTTTTACGGAAAAACAATGATTATTTAAAAATATCCAGTCAAATCTCATATGTTGAGAGAAAACTAGTACAGATTTCGTAAATTATCATAAATTCTTCGACGGTGTCCATTTCTCGCCTGGAAATTCTGTGAGCGAAATTTGTCCATTAAGTTCTTATTGTGCCAATAGTTGACGTTTCCTAAATATTAAGCACGATATCTATTATTAATAAAAATGCAGAGATCATTATTGTACGCCTAAATACTCTAATGTAAGTTCTTTCAAAGTACGACGTGAGAGATTGTCCTTGTTTTCCTTCCGTCACTAGAAATATCGTACCGTCAATTGAGACCATCATATACCTCGTATAGTTTACATACATATTTCATAATTTAAAGCACAGTGGCACTTGCATGTTAAAAGGCGTATATGTTACATTGAACAATTATTTTATTATAACATAATAGCATAATATACGAGGTGCTTCCGCATGGAACTTAGTTCATGTCGGCCATCTTACGCCCAGTGGTCTGAAATACAACCCCATTGGTGGATAGGCTTCAAAGCCGTTCAAGATTCAAGAAAAATTAGAACCGTTCAAGACGAGAGGAATTTGATGGCAACGAAGCCTTTCAAGAGCTTTCAAGACAACATGTCCGCTGTCTCGACGTCATGTCCATTCGAGAAACCTTGATCAATGATTCTTGAATGGAATTTGACGCAGAATTTGATCGTGTGAAACGGGCTTTAGAGGTTTTACCTCTTTTCTATCAAATATAGCACGAGGAACACATTGTAACTTGGAAAAGTGCATTGAATCTCGTGATTCAATAGTAAAAGCAGTAAAATTAGCCAATGAAATTATTGATGATCAAGGTATTCCAAGAAACAAATTAAGCATATATGTACATATAAAATTTAAGGAACCAGATGGAAATAGATTTTCTAAGGTATAAAGAAAAACACTGGGGAAGTCTGTTGTTCTAAATAATGACAATAACAAATATGTTTCAATCCACAAGAGTTTTTATTGGTATCACTAGTTTAACACTAGAGTGCCCGTTTGAGTCAAATTTACCCAAGCCAGAATACTTTTGTCGATTTTTTTTACATCAGGAGATTTATTGACCTGATATGTCCTGACTTTTAATAATTTATCGTAATTTACCACTATGCCGAATATGATTCTCCTAATATTATTTCTTCTGTATTTTTTCAACATTTATACCTGCAATGCCCGTATGGGTCATTTTGACCCAAACCTTTAAACTCCGTTGAAAGCATTTAACACCTCGATTACCTTTTTTTTTGTTTCACAATGTATAAAAATACATGGTTAATCTGTATATATTGCCTTATTACATCAGTATTGCAGTGTGTTGATACATTGTATTTTTGAGCTCTAAATCTTGGGTTAAATTCTTCGACTCCCTTTTCTTTACCCCCCTCATTGTATTGTTCCCCAAATCCCCACAGTTTATTGATAAATTGTGTTGTCGAGCTCTAAATCTTGGGTAACATTCTTTGACTTCCTTTACTTCACTTCCCTCATTTTTTATTTCCTCGCATCCCCACAGTGTACTGATACATTGTTTTGTTGAAACCTAAACCTTGGGTAACATCTGATACAACAAGCTTCTGATACAACAGGAAGAGAGTACGAAGCTATAAATGGAACCAAGTGGTATGAGGTGAACTTGGGTGCTATTTCCCTTGATAGACGGTCGCAGAGAAATATTTTCAGTGAAACACCTGGCCCTACGTCTCCTGCAAAGAGAAATGTAACAAAAGAAAGTATTGCTAGAGCGTGGCGACTTTTCATAGATGAGTCTATGCTTCGGCACATAAAGCATTGCACAGAGGTAGAGGCCCACCGACTGATAAGAAATAACAACTGGTCTCTTCAACTGAATGAGTTAGAAACATTCATTTCCATATTGTATTCTCGGGGCATATCAGATTCTACTAAATTTCACACTCATTCATTGTGGTCTGATTCATGGGGCTCTTAATTTTGTAGGGAAACCATGTAGAGAAATCGTTTTTGTGAAATTATGCAATATTTGCGGTTTGATGAGAAACCTACTCGCTCTATTACACTTTTAAAAAATAAATTTGCTCTGTTTTCGGAAGTGTCGAATAAGTTCATAGAAAACTGTATCTTGGCCTACAAACCTAGACCAAATACAACAATGGATGAACAGCTGTTTCCGAGTAAAGCGAGGTGCCCTATCACGCAATTTATTCCGTCAAAACCTGACAAATACGGATAGAAATACTGGTTAGCTGTAGTATATGTGCATTCAAAATACATATTGAATGGCTTTACCTACTTAGAAGCAGATACGTCGCGGCCAGTCGAAGAGCGTGTCTCAGACTATGTGGTTTTGCGCCTAATGGAGCCTTACCTAAATACTAGTAGAAACGTAACCAGAGACAATTATTTTATGTCCCTAAAATTGGCTAAGGAATTCAATCAAAAATCC
The DNA here is from genome assembly GCA_963573305.1 of Pyrrhosoma nymphula. Classification (NCBI taxonomy): domain Eukaryota; kingdom Metazoa; phylum Arthropoda; class Insecta; order Odonata; family Coenagrionidae; genus Pyrrhosoma; species Pyrrhosoma nymphula. The sequence goes on from OY754334.1 coordinate 886,133, forward strand.
ACAATTATCGTTGGTACTGTGAACAAGGCGCGAAGGGAAATACCGAAAATTTTAAAAACCATGAGAGGGCCATTATACTCTAGTAAAGTGCTTAATAACGAGGACATTACGTTCACAATTTACCAAGGCAAAATATCAAAGAGTGTTGCACTGTTCCGTTCTCTCCACCCCACAGTTGATTTAGCTAATAGTCAGAAAAAGACTCCCGAGACTGTTTCATTTTACAATGGAACGAAATATGGCGCTGATATAGTCGATTAAATGTCGAAAGTTACTCAGTAAAGGCTTCCGCCCAACACTGGCCCAGTTTATTTTTTTTGCCGCCATCAATTCCTATTTTCTATACAAAATTGTTACAAAGTCAAATATTTCCCGTCAAAAATTTTTCCAAAAATTAATTGAGGAACTAAGAGAAGACTTCCTTTATTGCAGAAATATTACAAAACAAAAGGAAGACACCGTAACTGAATTAGACTCAGAAAAGTCACGCCGAAGGTGTGAAGTAAAAACAGACTGTAAAGGCAACAAAACCGTAGATAAGTGTTCGTGTTGCAAAAAAATGCTATGTGGAAAATGCAAAGCTAAAATCAGGTATCTGTGCAGAAAATGTATCAACAAATAAATTTGTTCGTTACAAATTTTATTTTATGTTTAATAATATTTTTCGAAATGTATTGATTCACTTTAATCATAGAGTAATTACTCTATGCTTTAATGTACTTTGACTGTGCTATATTAAAATCTTAAATATGAAATTCTCTTTCGTAATTTGTAACTAGTATTTGAATAAGGATAAAGGGAAAACCCTTTATTTTGTTCAATATTTGTATTTTATTTGAATAGTGTTAATTAGTTTTTATGGATACATTAGAATGTAATTGTATAATTGTACTTCCTAGAAAATACTTAAAATAAAACTAGTAATACACATTATTATATGCGTAAGATATATATACTTAGTTATATTGGGTCAAATTGACCTTTTCGGGCATGGTAGGGGGTAAGCATAGCCTGGGCATGCTAGTGTTAAACGCTACGGCGTCATCATCAGATACCCTTCACACCTTATATTATGTCCTATGACGCTGTCCTATGTCGCTGTAGTGTTGTAGGTGGTAGTACTAGTAAAAATCAATGGATTGAAACATAATTGTTATTGCCATTATTTATAATGGACATCCCCAAGGTTACGCCTGGAAGGATTTAATTCATAATTCCCTAGTTGTATTTAACTGATGGAAAAACTCGTGAATAAGAAGGTTAGAATCAAATAATCCTAATAAATGAAGTGGGTAGAACATTGACTAGACAGAAAAAGAAGAGAATAGAAGCCAAAATATGAAATCAATATAGTTTTCATTGAGAAATTAAGAAACTATATCCTCATATTGGCAAATTCCAATGTTGCTCGTTTTTAAAAAATTCCCGGTCCAGTTTAAACTCAGCCTGGCCTGTTTGCTAGTATGGTCGAGGTAATTTTGATTGTCACAACTTAACTTTTTCTGATCTCAAGAATATTTATTTGAAGTTTTCCTTTAAACTTCTCCTCTGAGTGAGTCATCGGAGCCAATGTTACGTATGCATCGGCTGAGATCCTTAGTTGCGGCCGAGTCCCAAGCCAAGACGCAGGGTCCGATTTTTAGGCAGTTTTGGAGATTTTCCAGAGGGAAACCCATCCCTGTTTAGGTGCATGTTTTCAATTCTAGTGCATCACTCAGACGGATGGAACCTAAAAGACTGGATCCGTTGGGTTCATCATTATGTTAATTCTGACGCCGTACTAGGTTAATCCCGAACCTTCCTTTGCTTTCATAAAAAAAACCCTGAACCTCTCTCAACATGGCAAAATAATCTAGCTGTCGGGATTCTACCCTGAGAGCATCATCCAATGCCATTGTGGTACACTTGTTAGTGATCTGCTCCTACAGATGCGTTTCCATTTTAACCTTTTCCTTAGATCACTCGCATTGTAGCAATACGGTGTTTTGAATGAGCCCTGAAAAATGATTAAGTAATACATACGGTACATCAATATACAGCAATGACCAGGCAAACCTAAAAATAACTCAATGGAAGCATATTGCTTTCCCTTACTCTATGAATAATTTGATTCTTTTTCTTTAAGTTTTCTCATGCATAAAAGAGAATGTTTTGGGTCTGCTAGTCTATAACCCCCAAATAATTCCTTTCACTACCTTGATTCTTTAAGCCTCTCATCTTCACTTGCAGACACATGAACATCTATATCTACATGTTCATACTACCCAGCAAGCCACCGGAGAGGGGTGTGGCAGGGGATGTAAGGAGGCCAGCCGTGGAAAGAGGATGACAAAAGTGAGTTGTGTGTTGGCGCTGTGTCTTATGGCAGTGTCACGTTGTCATTGTTGCAATCGCTAATGGCGTAAAAAGAAATAATTTTTTGTACCAATTTGTACCTGTTCTGCAGTGCCTCTTATTTGTCATTTCTATTAGTTCTAGAGACAAAATTATATCCTCTGTGTCGTACCAAAACACCCCTGATCAGAATTTTTCAAGAAACCTAAGCCTAGCGAGCAGCCCCTGAGTCTCCTTACGCCTCCCAATCTAGTCTTTTTCTCTGCCATGTAACACTTTCTACTCACCCGTAGCGGTTTTTTTTTACGAAGCGTCCCACTTTCCTTAGTATTTTATGTACTTCGCGAATGAAATCTTTCTGTGCAGGGTTTCAAATGTTGGCGGCGTATTCGAGATGTTGCCTAACCACGGCAATGTAGCATCCCTTTTTCTCTTTTTCATCGGAGAACCTTCCTACTATTTGCTAGATAAATTCTTAATTTCTTTAATTCAGCAAATCAAATGCTTCGTTTGCGTTTCCCCTATGCTAGGTCTGAAGGCAAGGATACTCCCATGTATTTGACTTCTTCTGAATTTTTCACTGTCTTTACTTTATATTTACCCCTCAAACTTTACAGATATGATGTTGGTGTGATGTATTTGTACCAAGCATTTACTAAGGTTAAGTTTTGAGCCTTCAATCAAGACACCACGAGTTAAAATTGTTGAATTTGGATGAAAAACTTTCTACGTCAGAATAGATAGTAATTTCTCGTTCTATGACAGCATTGTTTGCAAGCAACCTAACTTTGCTACTTACTCTAGAACCGTTGTTTATATAAATGCAACAACAACTGGGGGCTAATCGCGCTTCATTTCGCGACGCCGGACCTACATCTACTTGGTACCCTGAAACCCACTTCAACGAGTAATTCTGCACTACCGGGCATGTAGGTACATACTAACCGTGAAACTATCTATCACGTGATCGCTATCACTTGACTATTGGATATTTTACTAAATGTGTGTTAAACTAAATATACTGTTAAGTACTGCTAGTATGTGGTAGAAAAAACGGTATTTTAATGACCGCATTTATTGTCGTTACCAAGGAGCCACCCGGCCCCTGGCATGCGTCTTTCAGCCCCTAAGGGTTTCCCACTCCCGCTGGTATCTTCAGTGTTTTAGCGATTTAATTTTTTAATGCTACAATATTATGATTTAATTAATGCAAAAGAAACGTATATTTTTCGTAATCCACACCCCATTCTCTAAACGATGGTGAAAGCTTTATTCAAGGCAATTTTTTATGCAAACACTCCATTCTAATACCAACACTAAACCTTTGATATAATTAATTTATGGTAATACACATAGTTTTAAGACGGTTAATTATAATTCATTTAATTATATTTAAGATAAGGGGACCCTTGGGGGGAATAAACTCTTTCCAGTTGCAGGGGACGCTATCGGCACCCCTTGGGGCTGAAATACGACTATAAATATTGTTTTTGACTAAGGGCTATTATCTTGGACGGAATATAAGTTTACTGTTAACCACAGCAGTGAACACATCATTGCATAGGAGAAATTTAAGAGGACCGATAGCACTTCCCCAGGGACCACCCACTGTGACGTTGGAGGTGTTGAACGTGATACCACCTGTAATGACTACTTTGTTCACTACCCTATAAAGACTGATTGATCTAGCATGTAGTATGTTTAGTTTCATCTATTTCATGGGTTTCTAAATCCACGAGCATTTTATTAAGAGACACGTTGTCGAATTCTTAAAAAAATAAAAGAATAACTGGTCAAAATAAACAATTAGTTCACCCGAGAGAGAAGTCTGGATCTCGAGGGGTGAAATTCCGATGCTACTGTCGCTAGTCGCTCGAATTGATTCATTCAAATATAAATAATTTGAGCTAAAACCTGATTTCAACTAGTAATAATTACTATCTGTAGCTGCGCAAGCTGGATGCAATGATTTTGACTTTATTCCCAGGGAGAAAATACAACAGTAGACGGAGCAAATACCACAGGATAAGTAATACAGCACAAAGGCTCAAGCTTGTTTTCATGCGAAAGTGAAACTAAATCCGAGTTAAAAGAGAAACAATATAGAGTCAAAGGGAGACATTTTTTAAACGCTCTGAATGCGATCCATGACCCTGGAATTCCGGAGAAATCGGATTACCGACTGAATTGCTCGGGGAGCGTGTCCTAGATCCTTTCCTCACCCTTGGTACACCAATTAGAATTGGTAACTTTTTTGATAAATTTCACGAGAAGAAAAATGGCACAATCTCCATTATGTATTGAAGAGTTGATCTCGTAACAAATATATAAGTTAGAGTAGAATCTCCTTAATAGTACCTTTGATAATATGACCTGAAATTTTCAAGTGTAGCATAGCAAACATTACTTCGCCAGACTTTGAAAATAGTAAAGGGGAATTCAGCTGCATATACCTTACGCCGAGATTTATAAATGTTTCTGCCTCTGCCTCAAATTTTGTTTCCTTTACGGAAGAATAGTCTTTTTTTCCTTTTAAAGTTAAAAAATAGAAATTTTCCCTTACGAGGCTATCTCAAAGCAAAAATTTGTTTTCTCCCAATCATCAGAGTATAAAGTACATAGATGATTTCTCTTCATGGCTTCTTTTTTATTATGTGATTTACTTTTCTTTTTTTTGTCATTTTTCAGGAAATATCAGACCTATACCTCCTGAAAGAATAAAAAAATTAGGTAGTTTTAAATATATTTTTTCAGGACGCCTTTTCGATCTTTTAATAATGATATTTGAAACTGTTGACTGATGAACAGAGTTACTGCCGTTCCATATTCATCATTTTCAAACCAGTATGACGACTCACAGTAATGAGAGTTTTAAAAACAAACTGGTTTGAGGATTTCATATCACAAGTATCACATCACCAGAGACGGGAACCTTATTTTACTTTTGTTTGCAGCAATGTCAAGATCATCCTTAACAAAATCTGAGGTTTCAGGCGTGATGGAGTGGAACCGGAACATCACTGCAGTTAATGAAACAAGAGCATAAAAAGCGGAACCGGTCGTGCATTAAATGTCATACTTGTGGAAATTGCTCTTGTTTCATTTACTGCAATCATCCTTAACAATAATTATATGAGGTAACTTGAGGTGTCACTTTGTGAAAGTTTTTGATGTTCACCATGAATAATTTAAACTTTGAGCTATTTTGACACTTATTTTATTTGCCGAACAATGTTGAAATCCAGTGTCATCATCACAGTCATTTCATCGGGTATTAATAGAAACGCAATCAAAACATATATTTTTTGGAAATCAACATGAACTTATTCAAATAAATAAACATATTAGTTGTTTACATGAAAAGAACGAGGTATAAGGAATTATTATTTTTTTTTTATTTTACTGCACATTTGGTTTTCGCGTTATTATTTTGGTATTCCAAATAAAGCCCATTTTCATACTAATGAAATCATTTATTTTAGGAGATTTTTATGGCATATAAAAAATTTTAATGATGAAAAATTAATATTATTTAATTAAATGTCATTTTAATGCACGCAGTCTAGCGCCGATCGAATTTATTTGTCTCCCAAAACAAATTATTCGACGCACATCTTAAACCATTCACAAAAAACTCCCTTTTCGGCTACTAATTTTAGCTTTAATCTTCTAATATTTCTAATTAAAGCGCCCTCTGCTCGTCATGCATGCTCTAAGTAGCCAATGGCATTCCCTCATTCCCATGTGAGAAGTGGTATGCATTTAATTGAATTAAATATACCTACTTTTCAGGCTGATTTAACACAATTTTTACAAGAGAGACCAACTCTTAAATCTGATCCGTTTTCAGGTTATGAACGAATAAAAGATAACCTAAAATCAGGTGTTAGATTTTAAAAACTAGCTATTTTTATTTTATTTCTTTTATAACACTCACACCACGTACATATACTTGACTCGTTTACATCCATACAATTCTGCATTCCGAGTTCCTCGTTCATAAGACTGAAAGTATCTCCACCACTTTCAGCAAATATGCCCGAATATTTTCCAAACGCTCTTGCCTGATCCGTCATTCATTTTTTATTATTATTACTCCTTAATTTATCAACAAACTAATCATAAATACATATTTGTTTAACATATACACCTATTTAACTAATTTGTTTCCATAATTATAGAGAGGGCAAGTTAATGTATTACAATGGCGTTTCCTAGCAATGTGTTGACATCGAAATGACTACAGGGAACACGAAAGAGGCTAGCCGCGAGAAACATATTTTTACGTCCAGAGGATAAAATACCGAATATCACAATTTAAGGCTAATCAACATGACAGTTTGAATGGTGAATTGCCAAAATTGTATGTTTTTATCATGCACCCGAGCCCGTATCTGCGTAAAAGTGTCGAAGTCTCGTAATGATTATTTGCTATAATAGCATTACACCTTATTAATATTTAGTAATGCGTTATTTTTAAACACTTCTTGATATATATCAGCGAATTTCAAGAATTCTTTGGATTCTGCGTGAAACGTAAGCTCACTCAACTGGGTAAAAAAGAGCAAATTTTTTCTCTCCCAATTCTGTCTTTTATATGGTAGATCTATTGACCTACGGTAGAATTTCGGTACATTTTGTTCTGTAGCGTCTATTCTCAGCAGGACAGCAGTTTTGAAAATTTATTATCCAATGTGAAAGTTGGTATCTTTTGAAGCAATAAGTTCTGTTTCCTACAGGGAAAACCTCGGATCATCTCCAATGGATCAGAACTAAGCGTTGTCTGACGCTTTGAGGGCGTCAAATGAGGAAGTTGGAAAAACATGTAATTTGTATCTTCCATGACGTTGATTTCCCGATACTAAACGTGCATCGAGAAAATTGTGGACTTGGAAATATATTGCTAATCTTCTCGTCCGATATATATATATATAATAATTTCGTTTAAACAGAGGGTGAAAGAAAGAGGATAGGAAAAACACAAATGGGGGGCGTTTGGTTCATATAAACCCCCCGTCGATTCCAATGATTCTTACAAGACTAGGTAGCTCGGTGGACTGAGCATTCGGCGCGACATCGAAAGGTCCGTGGTTCGATTCCCGGCCTAGTCGAATTTTTTTTCACTGTGAATCGGCCATCGTAACATCTTCGCACCACCATTGGACTTCACAATTTTGTGTTTTTCCTATCCTCTTTCTTTCACCCTCTGTTTAAACGAAATTATTTATTATTTACGCCTGTGAGCGGTTTGAGTGAATGAATGAATGGTTGTATGGCCGGAATGGCTCATTTCTACTTCTTGGGCTCTGCGTGCCCCGAAACGCCTGTTCTGTATCTTTACCACTGTCTGTGTGCCTGAGTCAAGCTTTCCTTTCCTCTTCTGTGTTCGTAATTCATTCTCTGCCGGTGGGTGAAAACGCCCTGTCGCCATCTCTCGGTGAACTTTACGGGCAAGTCTTGGGGGGCGTTTGGTTCATATAAACCCCCCGTCGATTCCAGTGATTCTTACAAGACTAGGTAGCTCGGTGGTCTGAGCATTCGGCGCGACATCGAAAGGTCCGTGGTTCGATTCCCGGCCTAGTCGAATTATTTTCACTGTGAATCGGCCATCATAACATCTTCGCACCACCATTGGACTTCACAACTTTGTGTTTTTCCTATCCTCTTTCTTTCACCCTCTGTTTAAACGAAATTATTTATTATTTACGCCTGTGAGCGGTTTGAGTGAATGAATGAATGGTTATATATATATATATATATATATATATATATATATATATATATATATATATATATATATATATATATATATACGAGTTCGTGGAAAATCACACACGCGATAATTTAAATAAACTTTGCCACAGGTGGGGCGGAATTAAATATAGAAACACAAAAAAGAACACTCACACTATACGTTCTGATATTTCGACAGCCGAAAAGCTGCCTTTCTCACAGAAGGAAGGATACAGAATCTATATATATATATATACAATATGCCAAGAGGGTGGCCGATAAAAATATATAAACGGAAAAAAGAACATTCGCAATTTAAAACTTCCGATATTTCGGTGAAGATATTATATATATATATATATATATATATATATATATATATATATATATATATATAAAAATTACATTTTCCGGCGTAATTCGGTGGAAATCTTTTATGTTAAGCATAATGAATTTACAAGTCTATTTCCACACTTTTTTAATTAACCGACCATGGTTTCAGCACGTAGTGCCATTTTCAAGGTATACAGCTGTGGGTGGCAGCCTATATATACATGTTTCAATGGGAGAGGGATGGGGTAGAGTTTTCAGGGGGGGGGGGGTTACTGGATTTGGGGTGGGGGCGGGTTTTGGGGGGTGGATTCATTTGAGGGTTTAGGTAAGGTCATGGGAGTGAGGGATGACGTCAACGGGCGATGGGTGGGAGGTAGGGTGATGTGCAGGAGAGGCGAGTGGAATGGGAACATATGATCATTACATAATTTAAAATCAGTGTGGCAATTCACAATTTCATACTGCTCGAAAAAATCAAGTTTCTGCCCCTTGTTAAGTACATGTAAAATTTTTGGATCGAAATTGCACCAGTGGTGTTCTTCATTCAAGTGTTTAGCTATTCCAGAGGAGTTGTCATAATTTAAAAAACATCGTCTATGTTCACGAATTCTCGTTCTAAAACTCCTCCCAGTCTGGCCAATATATTTCGTTTCACAATCGTCACACTTCAGTTCGTACACTCCACTTTTTTTCTCACTACAATACACGTCTTTCGAGTTAAATAACAATTTTCCTAATGTCAATGGATTCTCAATATTGTCAATCTCAATCTACCGCAAAAGCACTTTCACGGACGTCATAATTCCCAACTCCTCAAACCATCATCCTTCCCACAAAATGAGCTCATTCAAAGCAATGGTCAACAGACTGACAAATATCCCAATGTCCGTAGAAAATTTCAACGTAGAGTTAAACGCCATCAAATCTATTGCGCAAAGGAATGGATTTGACACAATGTTAATAAACAGACTTCTGGAATGTTCTAGACGGAAAAAAGCGCTTAATATGATAACCTCCAAACGAGAGAACAGAGACAAACCATCTAACTGGCGAAAGATACCATTTATTCCGAAAATTTCTTTCAAACTTGACAAAATTATTTCAAATGACAAAACGAAAGTGGCTTTTTACAATCCATTGACATTAGGAAAATTGTTATTTAACTCGAAAGACGTGTATTGTAGTGAGAAAAAAAGTGGAGTGTACGAACTGAAGTGTGACGATTGTGAAACGAAATATATTGGCCAGACTGGGAGGAGTTTTAGAACGAGAATTCGTGAACATAGACGATGTTTTTTAAATTATGACAACTCCTCTGGAATAGCTAAACACTTGAATGAAGAACACCACTGGTGCAATTTCGATCCAAAAATTTTACATGTACTTAACAAGGGGCAGAAACTTGATTTTTTCGAGCAGTATGAAATTGTGAATTGCCACACTGATTTTAAATTATGTAATGATCATATGTTCCCATTCCACTCGCCTCTCCTGCACATCACCCTACCTCCCACCCATCGCCCGTTGACGTCATCCCTCACTCCCATGACCTTACCTAAACCCTCAAATGAATCCACCCCCCAAAACCCGCCCCCACCCCAAATCCAGTAACCCCCCCCCCCCCCTGAAAACTCTACCCCATCCCTCTCCCATTGAAACATGTATATATAGGCTGCCACCCACAGCTGTATACCTTGAAAATGGCACTACGTGCTGAAACCATGGTCGGTTAATTAAAAAGTGTGGAAATAGACTTGTAAATTCATTATGCTTAATATATATATATATATATATATATATATATATATATATATATATATATATATATATATATATATATATATATATATATATATATATAATGTCTTCTGAGAAAACGCACTCGGCGAATATAAACACAAATATAAATATACTTTTAAAACACAGGCACACGAAAATTAAAAGGACACTCACAGAATAATTTGCGGACGTTTCGACGTGCAAGCCGCCATCGTCAACGACAAGAGACTAACTAGTGGTCTGTTACCTCGGGTGGGGGAGGAGAAGCGGAACAGGATAAGGGAAGGGGACTGGTGGGGAGCGGGAGCAAGGGGTTGCTATTGGTCAGTGGGCCAAGTTAATCCCGGGCGATTCAAATGCTCTTAAGAACCAGATGAAAGCCATCTCGCGAGTCCTCATTTCAATATTAGTTGCTGATTCGGGGAGGGCTTCTAATATATAGAGAGAGAAACATTTATTGAAGGTCTTACGATGAGAAGCGGTATGTTTAGGAATGAGATCAATGAAGGGAGGACATGTGGTGGAGTGGCGGTGCCCATTCATTCGTATTGAAAGCGGGGTAGTACATTCGCCAAAATAAAATGCCGGGCAGAAATTGCAAGAGAGACGGTAAACGATATTTGTGGAAGTACAGTTGGCTGCTGAGGAAGATTTATTGGAAGAGGGCGTAGCAGAAGAGCGTTGGAGGGAGCAACATTTGCACCGAGGACGGTTGCAAGTTGTGGAGAGTGGTGGAGAGGGGGCGGTCGGTTGAAGGGTGGGTTTCGTAGATTTTAAGATATCTCGCAGGTTTGCGGGACGCTTAAAAAATACTGTGGGGCATGAAGGTAATAGGAGGGCAGTGGAATTATTATTCTTTAAAATTGGGTATAGATCGCGGAGGATGTTTCTGATTTTATCACCTGGTTCTTAAGAGCATTTGAATCGCCCGGGCTTAACTTGGCCCACTGACCAATAGCAACCCCTTGCTCCCGCTCCCCACCAACCCCCTTCCCTTCTCCTGTTCCGCTTCCCCCCCCACCCGAGGTAACAGACCACTAGTTAGTCTCTTGTCGTTGACGATGGCGGCTTGCCCGTCGAAACGCCCGCAAATTATTCTGTGAGTGTCCTTTTAATTTTCGTGTGCCTGTGTTTTAAAAGTATATTTATATTTGTGTTTATATATATATATGCATATATATATATGCATATATATATATATATATAGATATATATGTGAGCGTTCCCAAAAAAAACACTGAACCTTGTTTTCCGTCACTTTTCAACTAAAAGCATTCTAGAGTCAATTATATTATGACAAATGATCCCGGGGTAGATAGAGAGAAAGGAACAAGATTGGAAAAAAACTGTGTCAACATCGGCAGTTGGAAATAAAAACCGGTTCTTATTTCGCGAATCGATTATTCTTGAGGCAAAGAATCGTTGTTCAGCCTCCGACTACTGCATTCCTCAAGGAAGTAGACGCCTTTTCATTTCTCATTTCAAAAGAATGACAAAGCAGAGGATATAAGGGCGTGACAATCCAGAGAAAGCAGCAATTTTCAGCATACACCTGGATAGTAAAAATCTTCAGAAATGTTTCGTGATGAAAATTCGTGGGTCTTTCCCTTCACGACACTCTTTCATTATTGTTGTCGTAGAAGACTACAGAAAAAAACACAAAATGAAATTACTAAACTAAATAAGAAAAGAAAGTAGTGAGCAAATTCGTCATTCATATGACACGCATTTTGCATTTTGCGTAAATATTTCTTTTGCTCAGAAAAATCACTTTCTCCAGTCTAAACCTACGAAAAAGAATCACTAAAAAACAAATAAAATATTCGTGCACTCTGAACACGACCATTTGTCGGTGCTAACGGTGGAGTATTTTCACCCTACAGCGGTCAGCCATCGTCTGGATATTATGGGCAGTGGATCGGCAATCTCGACCCGTAGCTTCACAGCTATACAGCATTGTTATAACGTATTTATAATCCTTATCAAAGCCATCAATCATGACAAAGCAATCAGTTAACGACATGATTACATTTGGGGTGACCATTTTTTCGAAAGAAACAAAAATGACTTTTGTCCCACCAGATTAGCGATTGAAACCACTATACATCGGTACAGCTACATGATTTAGGGGAAGTAAGAGTAATGTGGGATCTTCAAAATTACCACGAAAATAAAATGATTGGTGTATGCGTGTGTCATCATGGAATAGTTGAGCGGATATAAAATTTCTACTTGAACTTCCGTTATTTTACGTTATAGAGGCAAAGAAAATAATCACTAGATCGATCCAAAGAACATCAATAAAAATTGCTTCATTTCTTACTTTTATGTTTAAGAACAGTGAAAACCGTTGTATATAAATGGGCATAGTTTTGTGTTTTGAATAATAAGTTAAATTAAAATTCAACTTACCCATTTAGTTCTTCATATTCGTTTCTCTGGCATGCGTCCAATGAAATATGAAATTACGGTATCCAGCCCTCAGGAAACTTGCACCTACAAAATGAATTAAGAATTTTCTTTAAAAACTTTAAATATTTATTTTTGATTCCTGGAAGCAATAAGCGCATGAATCCTAGAGATCTCGTGCATTGTTAGATTTAAGACGGTGTGCCCTACAAGTGGCTGTCAGAGGTGAAAGGAAAAGGAGTCGAAAATCAATATTCTAAAGTTAAATATCCATTCTTGCACAGTTGTGTGTGTGTCAATTCGAAAAAGATAAGCATATAGCATTTGTGTGTTACTTATATCTCGATTGAATATTTGAGCCAAAGGATTTTATTCCGAAATACCATGCCAGAAACCATAAATTCATGACGAGGAGAGGTTTGTTTTATTTTCAGGCATAGCCAAACAAAACATTTTAAATGCACTAAAATTTTTATGGAAAAATATTTTTTCGTACAGTAACAACAAATAACTTTTAAACAATGAATCGTAGGATAGTTTTTTTTGGTATTTTACGAAAAGTTAAAATATTTTGAATAGAGGATTTCGTTTGAGCTATTAGGAAAATAGATTAATATTTCGATAATTATTTATCACGCATGCATCAGAGGAGAATTTAATGTGGAACCTTTTATGTGTTTTATTCATTTCAATGATTTATTAACTTCAATTTCAAAGAGTGTGTACTACATACATATTTAATGTAAATGTAATAATGTGCATACATATTTAATCGTAAATTTTGTAGAATTCAGTATTATAGATGTTGAATATATTTAATATTCTTACGCAGTTAATTGATATTTATTACAGATTATCAACAAATAGTTTTATCAAGTTTTCCAGTATTTAAGATTGCACAAATAATGTGGTACGCAGTCACACGCATGGGTGTACACAATTGAGGGTGAAATTGACCATGAAAAAATCATTACACTTGACCGGGATTCGAACCCAATTGCCAGCCCGGTATGTTAGCCAGTTACACCACCGTGGGGACTGACAATAAATCACTGTGTGACAGTAGAATGCAGATTAATAAGCCGGACAAAAGAGGAAGGAATGACAAGAGGTAGCCAATTAAATTTAGTACACTTCCATTACAAGAAAATTGATTCGGATAAAGAGGGGGGGGGGAAGTTGTGCAAAAAGTAGTACCGAGAATGAAAATTGAGGAACCTGGATGGAAAATGAAATTTTCAGGGAAAGAACTATAAACTAAGAGGAGAAATCAAGTGCGCAAAGATTTTGTTGATAAATTTCGCGGAGATAGGAGCTAGGAAATTAAGTTTGACTGCTTGGGTGTTTGATAGAAAGCAAATTAAAAAAGTTAACACATGAAAGAGGAAAGCTGTTTGATGAACCAAAAGAGATTCGGAAAAGGAATAGGCAAAGAAAATCATTGTGGCTAAACGACAAGAACAGAAGGTTTTACTCCTTGTAGAACGAGTATATGACATTGACCAGGATAGTGTAAGAGTGAGAATACTTGAGGGTGAGATTTAAATAGCACCATGGGACCTAAAACGGAATAAGGCTGTGGGAATAAGATAATAAGACCGTAGAATTCCAGAAGTATGTGATAAATGGAGGAGGGAAAACACAGTGGTGCCATAAATTCAATACCTATCACTTGTTGGGTGAATTATTTCTTTGAGTTATGAATAGAATAATAGAGAGTAAAGATATTGCTCATGTGGGTAATGGCGAGTTGCCGTGCCGGAGAGAACGGGAACGCGTGATGAGTAAATGGTTTGATGAGAACGCTAATAGAAGCTTAGAATATGGCTCATTGGTTTTTAATTAGTGAGCAAACAGTTTTCATTTTACAATGTATGTTTAAATACATCGCAATTGTTTATGTTTTAAATCACAGAACTCTAAAATATTTAATAAAATCGCAATAAAATAGATACCACACTAGTATCAACGACATCTCTCCTCAGGATTCAATATTAAAAGTATAAATACTCTACTTCGCAAGTGAAATTCACAGTATTTTGCTTACTTTAATGCATTATAGCTAGAAAATTGATTAAATAAAAATCTTATAAGAGCATCATCATCTCATTGTTTCTAAAAGTATTTTTATTTAATAAATTGCAATAAAAGGTGAAGAAAATGAGCACCGTTGATTTGTCATGTAAATTTTCCAATATGATTTTAATTTTATGAAAAGCTGGTTGTTGCGGAAAAACCGACGTGTCCAAAATTATTCTATTCCTTACGTGGACATGATCTAATAATAAAATTCACAGCTTCAACCTCTACTTTGTAGAAACTTTTCATATTCATTAAAATAAAGATTGGTACTTTTCTACACTTTTATTTTTTTAAACACACTACGCGTTTCACCAATTTTATGGCATCGTCAGGTGTAGTAGTTTGTTTACATATATTATATTTTTGTCGATGTTAAATAGATAACATCAAATTTAAAATAATTAAATAAAATTAAAAAAAATAAAAAGTGTAGAAAGTATCAAACTTTATTACAATGAATGATCTAATAGGTCGAGAATTATATTCTAAGCTCTGCTCGAAACGACATCTGTATTCGTACGTTTATGGAAAGTATCTATTATCGTGTCAAATGGAAATATTAGGATTTTTTTAATTGATCACCCCGATACCATATTTCAATCGCTGAATTTTCCCACCACCGACCCGGAACGCACGTCGATTTCGAATCGTTTCGAGACATTTGGCGTGAAACCCGCGTGAAATATGCCCACGACGCGACGGAGGAAGGAGCGTTTCGTAAAAAGGTCAATGTTGCTCAAGGAAGGCCCTTGGTTGGGAAATCGTGGCGTGAGAGAGAGCGGGAATATAGAAAGGGTAAGGGGAAAGAAGGGAGGGTAAGGAGGAGGAAAGGGAAAGGAGGGGATAGATATCGAAAGGGAAAAGGGCGTTGCCATCCACGGACGATTCCTCTTATTCATTCAGCCGTTTTGGGCGCTCTTTGGACAATCCACCTTCATCCACTTCACGAGATGCTCTCCGTATGATCCAGCTGACGACGGCAAGTGCGCAATATTGCGAAGCGCTGTTGCCAGATATTTCACGAAAGACCATCGTCAGCATCAGCGGCAGCTGCCATCGGTCCGAAGATTGATTTGCTGCAGATTGGATTGCTCCACCAAATTCTCTTCATGGCCACTCACTTCGTCTACATAAAGTCTTCGTTCAACACCCCATATGATTTGTTAAGGCCGTTTTACACGATGAAAGATTTTGTACAAACTAATGTTGTTTGTAACAAACTTGAGATTGTACGTTTGTCTCAACGAAATTAGAACAGGTTCTATTTCCCGTGCATGCATTGAGACATTCGCACAAGCGTTCATACAATTTGCCGCTTTACGCGATACATTTTGCCTCGTGCAAGAGTTCACGGAAGAGTTTGTACAAACAAATGTACCGTGTAAAACGGCCTTTAGAAGAGTTCTATTCTCATTATTTGAAGGCATTTTTTCTTTTAGTTTTCTTACAAAATGGTTTTAAGGGGCAACTATGTGTCAGAATATGTGCAGTTGGGGGATAAAATGTCTATTCAACTAAGGCAACGTCGTTTGCGAGTATTTTTTGCTCCAATTTTCTCCGAATAAGAGCTGACATCTATCGATTTCTTTGACGTTGCCTAATTTACGACGAAACTTTTAAAAACCTAATTTTATTTGAAATCAATATTGTTAATTTGAATTATTCTTTCTTTACTCAAATTAAAAATACTAGCTAACTGCTATAAATATTTGTGCACTTTTATATGTTGATTATAGAATATAAATACGTACTTTAAAAGGTTTGTTTGTTTTCTATGTAACCATACCAAAATTATTAAGTGTATTCTTGTTGAATATTTAAGTATTTTGTTTAAACTATAAACAACTAAAAAATCACAAATACGCTAATTCCAAATTTGCTCATTTCTGAACAAATTGGATAATTGCAGATTGCAGATGCAGATGTTGTTTACCCTCAACCTTATGTGCAAAAATATTTAAATCGAGGATAACACGAAATTCTCCGATCAGCCTGGCCACAGCTGTCTCACTCGGATTTTTAAGTATGAAAATATTACACCCCTGAAAATGATGCAAATAGGAAGATAACCAAAGGAACGAAATTAAAGGTAGAGGCAAGGAGCGTGTGGTTGACAACGGCGATCGCCACCTCAACAATCGTGCCATTTCCACCAATACGCTTCAAGAGAGTCCCCACCAATAATACCATTCCTTTCCCCTTTCTTCCCTTTCCTCACGGTCGATCAAAAGAGGAGTGTCCAATTCGCACTGTGGACGCTTCAGGAAGCAAAAATGGCGAATTAAGGGGAACTATTCTGCTGTTGGACGATCGTGTGGTGTTCATAAATTGTGCCAATGGCAGGAAACAATTTGAGTGTTTACGTTTTTGAATGGACGAGTGGTCATAAAATTAAAGTCTGCGGTCGACTTCAGACACACCAAAAGCATTTTGCACGGGAGGCCCCAACAACTAAAAAACACCCGCAATCCCAAATTTCCAGATTAATATTACCTTGAAGACGAAAAAGATTACCACAGAATTCGTTTTCAACTCTATTCCTGCCCTCTGAACTAGTTATTTTTACCCGTTTAATGTTCTCAATGTGAAGGAAGTGTTGTTAAATACTCCACTGTCCTTTCATTCCTAGTTGTTTGCTTCATATCTAGAAACATTTAGATAAAAATGTGATAGATAGACGTCACTCTCGTTCACTTCCGCAAGCTTATGTTACTTTAGTTAATTCAGTACAGAGTGCACCGTTATTCAAAAAAATTATGTGCCACAACCTGTTCAGCTCTGCCTCTGCTTTGTTAATAAAAATTTGGAGGAGGGATAAGCTAAATATCTTTCTTAAGTTACGGCATTTCTGCGCAGGGAATCCTAAAATACTGAAAGTTTGAATTTTGCGAGGTTAAAATTCAGCACAACTTGCGCTCCAAGCTGATATGTCGCCAAGAGTTTCTTAGGTGAGTAGTGCCGAAGCCGATACATTGACTCATTCAGATAGAATTAATTTAATCTTCACCACTGATTACGCTAATGATTATTGTTTTCAGTGTTGTGAAATACTATAGTTTTCTCATCAATTTAATTAGATAACTGCATAATGATGTTCATATACATAACTGCCTAGGGTTGTGATTTTCTAAAGGTTATATATTATTTACAATTCACCTCGGCACTTCTCAAATTGTCAATTTAATATAGATTATATGGCAAAAGGAGGGTTTAAAGTCCATCCATTTAACAAATTTCTCTTCCCAGTCATAATTGAGTATTTTTCTTATACCTATCATGAGAAAGTTGTTACTAGTAAGCGCTATTAAGTACTTCTCTGTATATAAGACGCTGAAAAAACAACTACCGAAGTGATCCATCAGGATTTTCGGGATTTACCACGCCACCCCTAGACAAGGTTGCCTACCGTTCCGATTTACACCCAGGTGTCCCACGTCCCGAATCAATGTCTGTCGGGACGACAACTGTCCCGATTTTCGTAAAATTACAACAGTTATATCCAATTGTTTTTAGCTCCACATAGAATAGAGCCAAGACGTGCTCAGATTACAGAGAGAGCTGAGTGAGATTTTAATCCCTGTACTGTAAGTGGAGCGCTCTAGTGGTGAAAGTTCAAAGTTGGAGAAGCCAGTTGTTTAAAGAAGGGGTTCTAGTGAACGGCACGGAACGCTACAATCGCTGTCGCTCCAAACGCTTCCGAACAGCGCTGGTCCACTGTCGCTACGGACGTTCCCAACATTCTGCCAGTTTTTTGGAGCGTTTGTGGCAAAGTGACATGGTCGCAGATTGTTGTTGTTGCTGTTTGGAAAGAAGGAATCGTCTGCTACAGTCTGCTATTTGCATTGGAATGTATTTTTCTAATGACAAATTCTCGTTTTCAAAGATGATTAATTATTCTGTTAGTAAATAATAGCTATGTAATTTACAGGTGGAGTGGCCTAAAACATTTTAGGGGTGGGCAAGAGGAAGTAGTGAGTTTTATGGAAAAGGCAAGTAATGCAACAAGGATTTATCTCTTTCTCACGGGGGTCACCGGTACCCTCTTTGGGCCAGAGGGTATTCCAGACCCACCAGACCCTCCGGTGTGACTAACCCTGGATGTTGTGTTCCGATTATCTGTACTTGAAAGTTGGCAACCCTGCCGCAAGTAGGGGTGGAATAAAGTGTTGTCGGAGCGAAATGGCTGCAGCCGCAAACTGTTACGGTCAGACAACTGTTTCAATCAACTGTTGCAAACCACAGGTTAGTTTTATGATCGTACCGCTGCCGCGCCGTTGCACTCTGTGCTGTGCAGCGGTCACTGATAAGTAAAGCTGACTGTTTGGTTTTCTATTTTGTAGAAGTTGCACTGCACGTGTGGCTGCGTTGCCCTGGCGAAAATATAGCGTTAATGGGCGTCAACGAAGCTCCTATCGGAGGGTGAAGGAAGAGTTAACCAAGCAACAAGGGAGGGTGAACGAAGAGTCTGGGGAGCGTAAAGTGGAACACCGGAGAGTAAACGAATCGTCCTCTTGGACTTTTAACGGAGCGTAGACGGGGTGCAAGTCTATTCCCGCCTTTGAAAATAGGACCATATGTAGTGCTATTTATAGTTTTAAAATTTTCCTCAAACATTTTTATTGAAGTAACGGTGATAAGAACACAATATATAAAAATTAAAACAATAAAAACCTAGAAAAAAGTAATAAGTATTCCATTTGAGGGATTCAATCTTGAACCCTTTCCACTCAAAGCCGATCGCCTTAACCACTGGACTTATACCCCTGTGTGAAAAATGAGAGTTTCACAGAGTTTAAGTTTAATTACCTACATACCGCGACGTGTTTTTAGGGTTTTTAAATGGTTGGATTTAAAGACTTTTAGCTTTTCAATGACCAATGGGGGAAATGTACGAACTGGCTGGTTACCAATTAGTAACAATTTATGTTAACATTCAATTCCTATCAAATATTACCATTTAATCATTATTGTAGGTATGTAGTTGAAGTTTAAATTGTCCGTAAACGAAGGTACATCATGACATAAACTAAAATTATTGCATATTATTGGGACGTTTGAACGCACCAGATTTTAATTTACTCAAGTCAATTCTTAAGGCAAAAATTACTATGTGATTTCGTAGTAGTAGCGGTGAAATCGAAGAGTAAACATAACCATCAGCCAACTCTTAGTTTACTTCCCCGGAAGCGTTTTAGAAGTGTTGACGGGGAGACGAAAAATGAAGCGTCAAAGAAGCCACGAGGCACTCTCCGTTCACTCTTTCGGAAGAGTTAGAGAAACGTGTTTGGAGTCAAAAATCTCGGAGAGTAATTGGGGAGTAAATGAAGTTCCTCCAAGAGTGTAGAACTCTCCGTTGACGCTGCCTCTACGCTAGGGCAAGCGTACGATTTTTACCAGGGTTGCTAAGATTTGTTGGCTTTGAATCTGTTGAAGGCGTATGCTGGTTTATTCAGCCAACACATGTCCTCCCATCGTTTTCAGATAGAATTAGAACTGTGAAGTACTTGTCTTTCATGAATCCAAATTAATTTTTTACTTAATTTAAGGGAAAATATTTCTTATTACATATAATACAGAACTACCAGCCATGTTCTAACAGTTCCGATCCATCGCCTATTGTTTGGTGTAGGTACCTCTAGCTACTGTCAGCAATTGGGTGTTTTTCGGAACTGTTTAGTTTTGAAACTGTTTCGGTTGCAAAACAGTTGCAATGAAACAGTTGTATTTTTCTATTGCCACCACTAGCCGCTGGAGGTCATCAACGTTTCTTCTCTCGCGAGGACTTTTGTGGATTGGTATTCCATCTGCCCTGAAGGAGTGAAGAAACGTTGGTTGAAATTATCAGAGATGCACTGAAAACCAAGAGGCCTGACAGATTACATTCAAGTACTGCGAAGGCTTTATTTAATTCGGATAGAAACCATAGGTAAATCTCTAAGAAAATTGTTGAATAAAAATATTTAGATTATATTAAGGATTGCGTAACTATGCCTAATTTTTCACAATAAAATATTCTATGAAATACTTAACTCACAATCATTCATCTTAATTTTACATCATTCTCACTCCTAGATAAATCAATTACGGATCCAAGTATCTTACGGAAATAGTCCCGGCCAAATACATATTGATTCCCAAAACAATATTTTTCGATTACATTTCATTCCAATTTTGATATGTCCACTGTCTTGGATTTTTATTTTTTCTCATTAAGGAAAATTATGGAAATAAAGAAGTTCCAAGCTGATGGATATTATAATATTCTCGAAAGAAGTTTATAAATTTCTTGAAGAATTTTCTATGATATGACAGTGAAAAGCTGTTTAAATGTACTGGAAAGTCTTGGATAACTCAAACTTACAAACCGAAATAACGCAACTCAATTCTGTTTTCTCATTTGAAGCAATCAGTTAATGTGGCAACGGCTGTCCATTGCGTAATATATGAGCTTGCGTTTAGAGTAAATGCCTTTTCTTTTAATGGCATGGGAAGGGGGACAGATCGGCAGGCGTTTATTGTTACAACCCCATTATTACATTTGTGATTGAGGGGATTGGGCGCTGCTTGGGTCAATTGAGCCAAGCCTTTGCACCTCAGCTCCCAATTTTAATTTCGTTTCTGAAAGAAGAATGACCGCCAGAGGGGTCATATGCACTTTTGAATGTAACTACCCACGATCTTTGACGTAATTAAATTAACGCTAAGGCTTTCTTCGGCCATGATTTTTTTCTCCTTAATGAGAAAGCATTTACATATGAGTTTTGAAACGAGGTCATGCACAGTGAATTATAAATCTGAAAATCCGCTAAATGAATTCAGTATACTTAAAAAATTAAAAAAGCTAAATCCTTCTCACTTTCATATTCCAAAAATATCGCCAAATTTATAGTTACATGGAAATTACTGAAACTCTGAATTAAAAATTATAATATGAAACTTAAATCTGCAGAGAGAAAATTTGTTTTTAGTGAGTGAGGTCATTAAGGTCTGCTAAAGGCTTCCAAAATAGCGGCTCTGTGGTGTTTACCCATATTTCAAATATAATCCACCTGGTATTAATTTTGAAAAGGATGAGATTTAACTTTTTAATCCATATGTATAAACCATTTAGGGTTACTTGAAGCCAAAGATGTGCTAATAGGTAGCAAATTAATAAACTAGCACTTGAGCCACGAACTCATTTGTATTTCTCTTATATATGTCTTATTCTGCATGCAAAAGAAATGTAGTATAGACTTTGCCCAAAGTGGCGATGGGAAAGTGCTTACCTGCTAGGAAATTTTATGAAACTACTAATAGTCATTTGCTTTTCCACAGACTTTTTTTTTGCAGCTTAACCCATTAGTGAATAGTGTCCGATAAATTGGACACACGTATTTTATTTTTTTCGAGTTTCTGTTGACATGTGCACTATTGTTATACTCTATTACGTTCAAATGGATGTATTTCTTTACCGCTGCGTTGATATCTCATTTTCTTTAGTGATATCATCGTGTCAACAAGCATTTATGCGGAGCATGGCATCGAAAGAGTTTTCAGTGACCCACGCAGAGCAAGTAAAATATTTTTTATTTAAGTATAATGCACAATATATTAATAATTTATATCATGTATATGTTCTAAAGATTGATTTTTTACTTTACTACTGTTTTTAGTTTTGTTCTGGATTATTTTGTTTCTTTTATCACAACTCAAAACTGACCGTCCGATATATCGGACGCCATGCACGGGGGTCAAGTCCAGTAGCTAATCCAATGATACCCACTATTTTTATTATACCTTACTTTTCCATTTTATCATCATATATTTTAACACTAGAATGCCGAAGGGTGTCATTTTGACACCCTACGCGTACATTTTTCGCGGAGCGGGCCTTTAAAGATTGTTGTAGAAAAAAATCTTTCGTGGCTTTTATTCATTTTTAGTGCTTAACAAGAGGACAGTGTTAAGGGATTACCCCCTCCCTTTTTTCGTCTAAAAAATCCGAATTTACCTTGAATGCCGAAGGGTGTCATTTTGACACCCGGTATATTTTATCATTTCTTCTTTCGGCTTAGGTGTATGCGGTTTGATAATTACAAGTCAAATTAGTATTTTACTATAGTACATTACCTTCATGAATGTTTATGTTTTACATACTTTAAATACATATCGGCTGTTTGCAATTTTTTCGAAAATTTAGTAGATCGTGAGGAAAGTATTTTCCGCTTTATTTTACGTATGAATCGCCTATGCCAATTTTTACCACGGTGAAACCAGCCAATTTTTACCACGGTGACACGTATTTGCCGTGAAACACAACAGTGTAGTGACGCACGCGAAGATGTAGTCGGCTTCTGCCAAACATCTGTTTGGCTCCCTGTCTGGCGCGGAGTTTGGCGGACTCGCCAGCGTGTCGCGACCCATCGAAATGTGCTAATCGATATGCGTTGGCAGTTCGTTCCTGATAACGGCACTGCATAGACGTGTTACGCCAGAGCAAATTATTGCAATGATCAACGATATTCCTGAAGACGTTTCGGAGAAAGGGTCTGATGAAGATGTCGAGTCGGACAACGATTGGGTTGCACCATAGGGTCAGTCAAGTTCATCCGAAAGCGATGAAAATAGTGAGCACGGTAAGTTTCAACGTTTTGCATATTTCATTGTAGTAATTTAATTATGAAAGATACACATATTTATTTTACAATACGCTCATTAACATGATTGAGTTATTGTATCTGCTACTATTTACGGCATTAGCAATATGTTCATTATTGTGTTTGTAGACGAAACTGGATCTGCAGTGGCTATTGGACAGAAGAAATTTCTGAGTGGTCGTGAGGTTGTGCGCCGACATGGAAGCCCCTATAAGCTGGCCAGACTTCAAAAAGACGACGCCTTCTTGTTCAAGATTATGCCATAGAAGGAGATGGCCATGCTGTAGAACCCGTTCCTGAGGTGTTTGTAGATGAACCTGGATCTGCACCGGCAATTGGAGAGAAGAAATCTAAGCGTGGTCGTGAATCTGTACGCCGACGTGGAAGGGGCGCTAGCCAGACTTCAAAGCTACGTAATACGAGCTATTTGAGTAAGGGGAGAAATGTCACTACTGGCAATTATTTCACATCACTTTTGCTCGCCAAAGAACTGAAAAAAAGGGAACAAGTCTTTCGGGAACCGTAAATAAGGGAAGGAGGGAAATCCCTGCTGAAATAAAAGCTTCTCGAGAAGAGTTGTATTCCTCTAAATTGTATAAAAATGGTGACGTAACTCTTATTGTTTACCAGGGAAAACCGACAAGATGTGTTCTTATTCTAAGCTCTCTTCACCCTTATGTTGATATTGGTGACAACTCTAAGAAATCGCCCGAAACTGTAAATTTTTATAACGAGACAAAGTTTGGAGTAGATATAATTGTGCGAGCGTCTGAATAAATTACAACTTGGCTGTTTCCACATGAGGTTTTATTGTTACCGACCATGGTTTCGTTACAGAGTAACATTATCAAGGTTAACATTAACATTATCATCTTGATAATGTTACTCTGTAACGAAACCATGGTCGGAAACAATAAAACCTCATGTGGAAACAGCCAAGTTGTAATTTCTTCAGACGCTGCTACTATGAAGGTTTTCCACGAAGTCACGCCCGCTACCATTACTCATAGATATAATTGATCAAATGGGGCGGAAGTATTCGGTCAGAAGTGGAACCAGGCGATGGCCTGTTCATTCTTTCCAGAATACTCTTGACTTGGCCGCTATAAATTCCTGGATAATTTATAAAGATATAACTTCACAAAAGATATCCCGAAAAATGTTTTTGCAAAAGTTAGCACAAGAGCTTGCAAGTTCTTACATTGCGTCAAATAATATGTGTCAACCCTCTAACGAGTGTGAAGAGGTGTGAGATCCAGATCTGACTAGGAACTGCCAAGTTAAAATAAAATACAATAAAAACAGAACTGTTGGTTTTTGTAAGCTATGTAAAAAGTCAGTATGTGGCTCATGTACGGCCAAAACAGAGCGAAAGTGTCAAGGCCGTTTTACACGGTACATTTGTTTGTACAAACTCTTCCGTGAACTCTTGCATGAGGAAAAATGTATCGTGTAAAGCGGCAAATTGTATGAACGCTTGTGTGAATGTCTCAATGCCTGCACGGGAAATAGAACCTGTTCTAATTTCGTTGAGACAAACGTACAATCTCACGTACATTCGTTTGTACAAAATCTTTCATCGTGTAAAGCGGCCTTCAGAAATGTGAAGAATCTGCAATTTAGATAAAGCTTTTTGTAAGTCTTTACGAAAAAGTATTCGATTTCTTTTTGCTCTTACAAAGGATTTGTGTTTTCTTTTAAACAAATTTGTATTTTAACAGTCGTAATTGATTTTATCGTTTGCAAATTTTCATCTTTTAAAGCAAACTTACACATTCTAAGACGAAAACCTGTTGCAAAAATTATTAATACTTATAAAAAGAATAACACAAGATTTTCTTATCTTATTGTTATAAGGTGTTTTATGCACATATAATGTAACTATTTTTATGTAAACAATAAATGCTCATAAAAAAGTGTTCAATGATTACTTATTTATCAATTACGTGTGTCCTCTTACGTTTCATCGTAATCTTTGATGGAAGACACAACGTTTCAGCGTAATCTTCGATGGAAGACGCAGCACAAGAGAGTAGACGTTATGCATAAAATTTTTTTCTTCAATGGTAGTCTCTTAAAAATTTTTTTTTGAAAATATTTAGGAAACAAAAACAAACATTGCAATGAATTTGACAAATAAGCAACTATAAAAAACATAATCTGCAACGTAACGCGGCTATAGTGAACGTGGGTGTCAAAATGACACCCTCTCGGCATTATCGGGGGATACAAAGTACCCGGCATTCTAGTGTTAATGATAAAATGACATTTATTCTATTAAACAGTGGAGTACAAGTGCATTACAAATAATTACCAAAAACAAGATATGTTATTCTTTCATTGCTTTGTATTATACTAATGTTATACGTTCAGCGTTAATGAAACTTTGGAAGCTCTAGAGGATGATGTGGATGCCTAAAGACTTATTTACGTTTAACCGCCGGCAGAAGAGGAGGATACGGACTAGGACAGGATAACTCAAATGAAGAGCATGTTGACCTCAACCACCTTGGGAGTAGAATCCCTCTCAACGCGTGTGAGGTTAAGTTTACGTCGCTTTACCTGGGACTTAGTCTCCAAGCAGTTCAGATGCAACCCCACGCTCAAAAATAAGACGACTTGCAGACCCAACGGCACCTCTGGAGGTGACTAATGATACAAGCTAACCCTCAAATGTAACAAAATATAAACAATGTAAGTGGAGAAGGGGTAATCCTGCTTTCCAGCTCATTTTAAATTGTACTCCAAATATTTCTTATGAAGAGGCGTTGAAATGCGAAAGTCCACTGGCCTTTTTTTCTTTATTTTTCTCAGATGAACTATCAAATCACATTTGCAGAAAAAGTAACATATATGCTAACCAGAAAAATGTGTACCTTGGCTTGGAGAAAGAGAAACTTAAGGCATTCCTCGGTGGCAAGTCAGGATATGCTAAATACCCAAGTAAATGTTTGTTTTGGTCAAAGGAAAATGATTTGCCCACACTATTATCGGAAAGCATTCACTGTAACGGATTTGAAACAATATTGCGACATTTACATCTAAATGACAGCTCATTAAACGACGAAAGAGACCGTATTTTCAAAATGTGGCCATTTTTGACGATGCTTGAAGCTGCCTTAAAATTTCACGGAGGCTTAGATGAAAACTTATCTATTGGTAAAAGTGTGATACCATATTATGGGAAGCACTATGCCAAACAATTTATTAAGGGAAAGCCTATACTGCAATGAAAGAAAGCTGTAATCTGGAAAAGTGTTTGACAAGAAACATCAACTTCTATTATAATTTTACATAAGACACGTAATATGGGAGTCCAGAATACGAGAGTTGTAGAGTGGAAATTTCACTTCGAAAAAGAACGTGGATTGAAAATTCAAAACTATCAGTTGGGAAGATTATATTGTTCATTTACTGTTGGTCACAATAATATACTATAATAAAATACCTATTACGTTAAACTGATTTTTTTAATGTGTTAATGTGTAAAAATTATGCTACAACACCTTAAAAAAGTAATGGGCTGCATATTCCGAAAAAGTACCCAATTTTTTCACTATAGAGCAGCTCGATACGAAGAATGAAATAACGTGCCAATTAATTCTGATTCCGTCAGGGGAGGTGTGCAGGAAAATCAAACGAAATAATGTCTGGCATTTTCTAAGGAGTCACGTGGTACGAACACGGGTGGTAAGGCAGTTTGATTTATCAGGACCGATTGAGTGACATCTAATTGCACACGGTGGCTGCAGTGTGGTTGAGACAATTCGGGGAAGTGGTTATCCGTTTGGTTTGAAGTACGAAAACAATGAGAATGTCTCACTTTTTACTTGATATCTCGATCAAATGAAGTTTACAATGATTAAGTACTCAATTTGTTATGTTGATCGTTTTATATGAACAAATTTCTGTCGAATTTTGCTTTTACCTTCAAATAGTTCCTTTACAATTGATAATTTGTAGATAAAACTTTATGAACGAAATTTTAAACTTTGGCATAAAATCTCTCACGTTTACCATATTACTATAGACAAAGTAAGCTTATTAAGCAACGAAAAAGAATTAAGGAAAAAAATGTCCTATTTATTGGTTGTTTATTTTTATTTATGCTTCCTACGAATTGGTTTAGGTTAGCATGGGGAAACGGTTTAATGTTTTTAGTAGATTATTGCTTCATCACCTCTCATCCAAATATTACACTGGATTAAATAATTGAATGTGATTAGTTTTTCAACCGTTCTCATAGATGAATTTTGGTTTTGCCTACTCATCGCACTCAACTGCTACCCGATCCTAAGTGACGAACCTGATTATCACTCAGCCACACACCAAATACCACTCTCGACTGCCATAGCCATGTACGAGTACGATCACTCGTATTAGGTTACTAGCCGAACAGTTCCCCCACCCCTCCTGGCCTAACCTACAAGTGCGAACTGTTTAGCTGAGGAAGCTGAATTTGTATGTAAAATGCAATAGTGCAGTCATTTTTGGTCAAAATATTTACCTCTACGACGTATCTCTTTGCGTTTTGGAGATATCGTCCCGTGAATTTATAGCCTCCACCCCTGGGCGCCATTCACCTACCCAATGATGCTGACATCCCCACGCAAGACTCTTCCTCTTTCGAAACTTACCCCGTCTTCCTCCCCACTCGGGCCAGCAAGGTTGAAAATACCAGAGTAAATGGCCAGAACTCTTCAAGTAGGTACTCAACACTTTTCGACGCTTATTTGTTTAAGAAAAAGGGAAAAAGGCGCTGCTTGGTGGTATGGGGAAGAATACTTACTGAGAAAAGGTGGTTGCATTGCCACTCCTAGCCCCGGAGGTAAAATCGTTCATTTAGGTCACGTCAGGATTAAGCTGGTAAACAATGTGTTCCCAGTGAGAATAAGTTTCAATAAATGGTTTGATATGCTTTTGGTTTAGCTGCATCAATTTGCCGAAGACGCAGTAAATCCGAAACGTGAAATAATTTGGCCAATACCTTGTCATATTTTACATGGCTTGGCGTTACTTTGAGACACTGTTGAAAGATTAGTCCACTGCTGTTTCCCGCTATTATTTTCATAGAATTTAATACCTGATTCACACTCTAATTATTACGCTTTGCACTACTTCAGCCATCACAGATAAATCACCATAATCAAACACTTGCATCTCCTATTAGGCAGTTATAAAATAATATCAGACATAAAAATGCAGTTAACTCGCCTGATTACTGCAAAGAGTGTATGAAGTCATTATGAATATAATTTGAGTATCATAAAAAAATATATCAAAATGCTCCAAGGAATCTTCATCAAAAGGAAACAGCAAACACTTGGAGTGGTCATCTCGCAGATCCTCGGGTTCAGAGAGTAAGCTAAGTCTAAGGATTGTGCAAAAAGCACACGGCTGATGAACTAATATTTTGACTTTAGTGCAATAAAGGAACAAATATGTAATGTCTTTTTTACGAGGGGCACAGAGAAAATTGTGTCAGCGAAAAACAAATATGATGAGTTGTTACATATTATCTTCAGATATTGAGTAGAATTTGATGAATAACCTGATATTTTAGACAAAAATGAATAAGGTATACAAATATTTTTTTAGCGACTTTAAATATTAAGCGCATTTTTACATAGATACATCCAGTTAAATCAGCAATGGAATAATGTAATTCCCTAAAGGCTGAAATATTCTCTCTATTCTCTGAAATAATTCAGAGTTAACTTTATTAGGGCTCCGAATACAAAGTTCCATAGACCTTTTCCGAGTAATTAATATTTCCGAGACTTTACACAAGCAAGTCATTTATTTTTCACTTTTTATCAAACAAATAAGCGTCGGAAAGTGATTATAGCCCATGTGAAGGGTTTTGGCTATTCTTTCTTATATTTTCCGTTATGCTCCCTGGTGAGGAGGGGGGAAAGGGGGAGTGCTGTGGTTGTAGCCTGACTTCGGCACCGCAGCATAGGTGCGCTGTGCACAGGGGAATTGTTGAGTTAGAAATGCACAGGACACTATCTCAAAAATGCTATGAGAAACGTCAATACGGGTAACATTCGCACAGGTAGTGAGGAAGGAGGGGAAAGGTTGGTCCACTTTTTATTATATGATTTTTAGTTTTTTTCTGGCCTTTAATATAAAAAAAAACATTTTTGCCTGCACTATCAATGCACATCCAAGAATAAAATTCCCCTCGGAGAAATGACTATGTTTGTCCATAGGGCTATCACAGAGCTCAAAATGAGCCCAAGTCACTTGGGCCAACTTGCTCCTATCACGGGGCGGATTGACCCACTGGCAGGAGTAGGTTTGCCCATTTCATTGTTTTCATTTAGTAACGACTATGACAGACCAAAATATATAAAAAAATTACTGAAATTCATATAAACAAAGGATAAGTATAAAACAGTAATCTTGTTAGTACACCTCTTATTTATAGTATATGAAGGCCACTCACAAGTCATGCAAATACAAAAGTATAGGGAAAAATATAGAAAGTTAAAAATACAACTGATTTCATCACGGTGATATATAGTGTTAAATCGCAGTGAATGCAAACACAAAATACCTTTTCCCCGGTTGCACATGATTCATCCCAGCGTTTACAACTTGTACACTGAATCCACTCTCCTCCTGATTTTCTATTCTTAAGTGATTTTTCGCAGCAAAGACAAAGGCACTCCTAAACTAACTCTTCATCATGAATTAAGAGGTCCATGTCTTGCTTAGGTTTTCGTTGTTTCAATTGCCTCGAAATTTCTCCTTCGGGAAAATCACTTTGATGCAGTTTTCTTATTGATTTGCATTTATTTTTCTTTGCATCGTTTTCTTGCTCCTCCTGATATGCTAGCTTGACTGGTATGTCGGTCAGTACGGCAGAAAGTCATTTCCTTGTGAACTTCTTTTTATTATTTCTTGGCATTGTCTTCTCAAACGGCCTTACTACCTCCGGAGATGGGATCTTGTTTCTTAGCAGCCGACGACGTTTTTTGGTTCAGATGGTCCTGGGAGAGGATTAACTGTAGTCTGTGATTAAGGAAGACCCTCTTCGTATACAGTAGCTGAAATGGGTTGATCTGTTATATATGATGGCATAGAGTCAGAATCAGTAAAAATGTTTCTACTCAAGGGAGATATTTTTATCTTTCTGAGCTCTCCCATGATATTCATCGGTGTTGCTGCCATCGGAAGAGCAGATTTCACGAATCAAGGTGTGTCGTATATCGCCGTTTGAATGTGTGCTCACCGTCATTCAAGAATCGGAGGTTGAAATTACATTTTTGAAAGGGTCATGAGCACTTCTATGTCACGTCTGGAGTTTGTGGCTGCAGGGGGAAATGAAAAAATCGTGATTCCATGTGTTTTCCAATAGTACAGGACCTCAGAAGAGAGATGATAGCTATGGTTATCAGTTATAATGAAAATGGAGTTTTACTTGGAGTACCTGACAGTGGAAACATAATGTTTCATATGTTATAAATTACTCGACGCTGTAATCCACCAAGAGGGATGAGCATCTCCGTCACATCCGTCTGGACTACCCCGCGTAAAATGTGTTTCATTTTTCACTGTTCCCTTCTGCAGTTCAGTCCAGTCCAGTTTCAATTGCTATTTTTTCTGCCGTTATGACTGAGTAGTGACTCTCTCAACCGATGTCATCCTGTCTACTTGACGAGAGCCTCGTGTCGCCACAACTCTGTCGGGTTTTTGGGTTTTTGCGGCTTTACTTGGATCGAAAACATTGTAGAGTAACGTATCACAGACATTTTCCCGCTCTCTATGGGTAAAAGGCAATGTTGGCAGTCTTGCTTGCCACGTGCTTTCCTATCCCCTCCGCCCCTTCTACGTGCGCCTTCTCCTCATTAACATCTCCCTTCGCGCAGGCGACTGCCGCTAAGATACCACATCACCTATTTTTTTATCGTCTCATATTCTAGGAATTTAAAACACTTAGAGCTAGTGATGGGCAAAGTCGGTCTTTTGAGAGATTTCGGTCGCGTCGGTCACTCCCCCTTGTGATTCGATCTTCGATCGTCGATCAGAGAGACCGATTTTCCAGCTAGTGAGCAGTCCAAGTTGCCTACGATCAATGATCTCTCAGGAAAATCGTGATAGATAAAAAATCTGGTCGTTTGTGAGTTTCATACTGTAAGCATGACCGAGGTGTACAGCTTTGCTCTTGATAGCACAGAGCAGGCACAGAGTTTCAGTGCAGCTACCTCGTTCAGTGCCGGTTTCCGTGGAGTTGTGGGTAATTCTTTGAAAACAATTGAAGGCACAATTGTGCAATCGTGCGAAGGTTTGTTTTGTTTTTACACAATGCTCTTGGTTTGTGATTTTAAGTATAGTAATACGAAGAATATTAGGAATATCCCACTTGATTACAAAACTATTGAAGAGTGACATTTTATCGACCACAAATTATTAACAACTCATTATAGAAACCAATGATTAATACCAATTTAGTAGCGAAATTTTATTTTGGTATGTAGTTCGAAAGGATCAACGTTTTCTTTTGGCTGTAAGACTTTAAAGCAAATTACCCGACTGTAGCACTAAAATTCAATTTTCAATTACAGTCTGTTTCACTTGTTCACGAGACGTAATATTTGTCGAGAATATTGAAACGATGGTTTATCGTGTATTTAAGTGACAATGCAATTATGGAAATTCAGTGATTACAAATGTTATATGTGCTGTGATGTATTGCGTGTGTTCTTGTGGTGATATTTTGATATTTAAAGGTTAATTGTGTTAGGTAGACTTACGCTCCTAATGGATGTGTTATGACAGGAAATACACCATGGAGGTTATAAAAGTTTCTGTGCTTCTGAAATGGCATAATATTGCGTTGTGTTTCTGGACGTGAGTTACACGAAGAAAGTGTATGTTCAACTTATGCTAAAGTTATAGTTTATGTCGTAAATTTACCAAGAGTTAGTGCTTCAAAAATAGCCTATATAGTGAAGTTAATGGTGGGTTTTTGTTTGTTTACGTCGTAGATTTTTAAGTTACAGTACCCCCTGAAATAATCTCATAGTTTGCTGCTGTGTTTGTCTAAGAGTGAATTGCATGTAAAAAAGCGAACGTTCAACTTTGGTAAAGGTTTGTTTACATCGTACTATATATCTATAATTTAGTTACTGTGCTTCTGAAATACTGTCTCGTGATCGTCGAGTGCTTACAATATTAATAAATGCCAAAATCGAAGATTTGTTCATAGGTTAACGTAATATTCGTCGTTGATTGTTTACATCGTAAATATAAAGCATAAATTCAGAGTATTAGTGCAAATACAGGAGTCCAAGACATTCGCTGTGTATATATATATATCTGTGATTTTAATAATAACAATCAGTCCTACGATGAATACTTTTTTGTGAAGTTGCTTCTGTCGTGATGTTGTTTTCTTCTCGTGAAGCACTTCTTGTGCCAAAGTGAACTGAATAGGACTTCACGTTTACAATTCTCAATATTTGTTGAAATATATGAATTTTTTCAGCCACTTGAGTGATTTATATCTAATGTAAAACGCTCCTTACAAAACATGTTTCGTTTGTTGCCATCGATTAAAATCGTTGGGGTTTCACCATGCACTTCGTCACTTAGATAACTAATCAAACTAGTCAATTATATTGATGTTCAGTAAATATGTTTTTCGCAATGCCACATAGATTCTAAATGTTTAAAAAGCATATTATTAAATGATGGTTTGTTTATGTACCTGCGTACCTTTCAATAAAATGTATATTCAGTAAAAATACACTTTGTTATAGTATTGAATCTTTAGTGCTATATTAATTCCCCCTCACAAAATGCTTTTGCCCGTACATTGGAGATGTTAATTGGTTACGAAAACGATTTTATTATTATAGTTATGTCTTACAGGGTATTCAACAGTTATACATATCTTAATTCTTATCAGTTAACATATATTGCTTCTAAGCTACCTATAAGAAATGCCTAATACACACAAAATATTTGTTATTATGATGTGTATGAGTAGGGATTTAAAAACTGATTGCAGGATGTGATGAATCTTCTTAAATTGTTTGGCACTGACAGTGCTAATTTTAAACCCACTACATTCGTTCTTCCTCTAGATGATATTTCTGCTATCATTAAGAAGCACCAATGCAATGTAATAAAATATGTAAGCGTCAGTGAGTTTCTCTGCTATCTGATTGCTACTCTAATTGCCATTTACTAGACTATATCATGTAACAGGTAGGGAATACTATATCTAGGCAAAATTATAACTAGTTTACTCTGTAGATTTTATGAAATACATGGAACAATCAGGTTATAAGAATGTTTACTAAATATCTGACCTCAATATATATGTTTATTATCTTTGCAAGGAATAGCCTCTGATCAATTATTAATTTACACAATGGTTTAGTGCTTATCAATGGTTATAGCCATCAATAACTTCAGACCAATATCCACTCTGCCAGTTCTCTCTATATTATAGAACTGTAATCAGAAAACAGTAGTGTTTACATATCATATGAGTGATAACAGTTGTATGTCATACCTAGTTTTGATTCAAAGAAGAAAAATCAGCTGTGCATACTGTGACAAATGTTTATTTCCCCCATGCAATCATTGAATTTGCTAGAACAATATACATACCATCTTGGATTATTAAGAGTAAAGATTCTGAGTGTATTTCATGTTGATTTTTGCTTGATATACTTACTGAATACTTATGGGAACTAAAGCTAATATCTTTTTATTAATTTTCTTTTGACATTTTGAAAATATCTCTTCCTTCATGCTACCGTAATGGACTTTATGAAAGGATTATTCTCTGTGGGTTTGGCAATGTTTAAATAATAGATTAGAGTTGAGTATTGGAACAGGATTGTGATTGAGGAGTGAATAGCGTAAGAGGAAGATGGAAAAAATTGTGGGTTCATGATGTGGTGGAAGAGACATTAAAGGAGGAAGATTAGGAGTCTTAAGAATAGGAGAGAGTGTGAATGAAGTAATGTATGAATGCAATAGAGGCAAAGGATATATGCCAATATAGGGTATTATGGAGTAAATTATTAGAAGAGAGCCAGTTTCCAAATCCAAACAGACATCACTAACAGCAGAGAGCAAACAATATCATGTGATAAGTTGTGTGCCTCAAGTTATCCAGGTACTCAATTACTTAGCAGTCAACTTAAGTGTACAGATGTCGTTCCTGTGTGACTTAAAGTCAACTTGATCAGAATAAAATATTTTTTTTATGCTCTAATTTAAATTAAATGTCTGTCATAATTTAAGTCAAGTATGCACTCATAGTTTTGGTAACACCCTTTTATAAATTGAAGAAGTTAATGGAGAAGAGGGTCATGGATGGATAATAAAGAAATGGTAGGTAATCAATGATTTTTCACTTATAACAAAATTTTAGTGTAAAATGGATTTGGTCTATAATGCTTCATGCTTAATGAATGCTGTTACATATTATTACTATTATTTATTTCACTGATATGAGGAACCTAAGAAGCTTTCTCGGGTTTCCAACAGGGTGATGGTCTCCATGTAGGCTGACGTTTCGATGTCTGACTCAGTCATTGTCATCTGGGGTGATGAAAACTAAGGGTTGTGCAACCATTCATAGATCCATTTATTTTTAATAATCAATAAGTGAAATAAATGTTGGTGTAGGTTTTTTACAATTACTACTTGGCTTATTTTGAATATGTTCCTTGAAACCCCAATATGATTAAGTCTTAAGTCGACTCCTATTGTCATGATCTTTGGTAAATTTATGAATATTAATCAACTGTTATCAAAGGACATGCTATGATGTATTGTTTACTTGTAGTAGAAATTAACAAGGGTAATTATAGCTGTTAGGCTCACACATGCCAGATTGGACGAAGAGCAGGAACGAAGGGAACATAGTCCACTCAGCATCTGTGGATATTTTTCCTCATGGTAAGTGGCTTGCTAGCTCACTCCAGAGT
This sequence comes from Pyrrhosoma nymphula, assembly GCA_963573305.1. Lineage (NCBI taxonomy): Eukaryota > Metazoa > Arthropoda > Insecta > Odonata > Coenagrionidae > Pyrrhosoma > Pyrrhosoma nymphula. The sequence goes on from OY754334.1 coordinate 921,402, forward strand.
ATAGATTGAGAATGGTCATTGAGTAGAAACCATTAGAGGCTTAAGACAAATAGCAAAAAACAAATAGTGGAATGAAGTTGTAACTGGGGTTGAATTTTAGTGGAACGAGGTGTCCTACTCAAGATATTAAATGTCTTGTATCAGCAATATTCAAGAATTATGGGGGATATGTAATGCCTCAAGTCCTGATATAGGATGCAAACAAAAGGTTGGTTTGGAAGGTTTTATAAAGGGTTGTGGACTTCGGTGGATCTAAACCATTGGCTAATGTTGAGAGGGTGAGATTAGACTAAAGTTATATGAGGAGTGGCTCTCGAGAAGGATAATGAAAGTAAGATAGAAGAGAAGTTAAGAGATACTTGACTAGGCATTGAAGTTACATATAACAGTGAAGGAAATTTAGGAGTCCACTTTATGTCAGATAGTAGGTAATTAAGAGGAAATGAGGTCCTGAAAGGCACTTTTGAAGGGAAAGGTTTGCTTCGTTGGGAGAGGTAGGAAAAATATAGGCAATTGAAATGAATGGATGTGATGCGCAGAACTAAATTGAAACATTTTAAGGAAAGAAATTTTTGAAGCAGGAAGGGTGGAGTGGTAACTGACCACTGAAATATATATGTCTGTTAAGCTATCTGTATACCATTATAATGGTGGTAAAATGTCATGGTCAGGCAAATATAAGAATTAAAGTGAATGTGGAATGATAACTGCATGTGGAATGAATAGACGTTGATAACAGTCCAATGCTATAATTGCATTACTCCACCAATGCTTAAGATAGGCATCAGTTTTTAAACTAAAATAAGATTTTCTTTGCCACTATAGGTTTCTGATTATCCTCATGAATGCTCTGCTAACTTCCTGCAGGTTCCTTCTAAATTTTCCTGCTAAATATTTACCAGGGATTTTGGATGTACAATGAGTAATTAGTACTATCAGAAATTTTAATTTGTCCTTTCCAAGGAATTAAATTTTAAATGAATATGGTCTAAGCTCTTGTGTACAAGCCATGTTCGAATACACACTTTGATGGATGATACGATGATTACAAATTTCCAGCACTATTTTACAGTATATGATGCTCTATTGCACGCAGAAATACAGTCTTTATTTATTTAATTGCTCACATACAGCATTTCTGCCAATTTAAAGTGACACAGTATCGGTGGTATGAAGTCATATATTGCCTTACTAAACATGTTAGTACATTTTGATTGAAATAACTCCTTGCCCATTTCAATGGGATGCCTAAGGCTGATGTAATGGCCCACTCATGTAATTCATTTTTGCTTACAACCAATTACAGTATTACGATATTTACATTGTACCGTTTATTGAAGCTGCACTCAGTGCAAATGCAAATGAAATTCCGGAAACTCATACAGATATTTACTGATCAAGCCTATGTACATTTTTTAAACTTACTATATTCACTACAAAAGTACCTATAATGATGAAAGTATGAATCAAATTACCTGTGGGTAATCATAATTTGCAGTTATCATGTCTCGAACGGTGTTTGGATCTAACCTATATTAACTGGAATCACGCTATTATTCCCTGAATCAAGTTCTTCAAATACCATTCCTCTAAATGAAAAGGAGAGTTAATGGCACATACGAAATTTTATTCTCCGAAAAAAGGATTCGCTGATGAGATTGCAGTTAAAAATATTTGAAATAACACCAAAAGCAAACTGCATTCCAAAAACCAACAATTCTGGATTAATTCACCGGTGATTTTAACACGCCGGTACTTCGGAAGACATATGGGAAGAAAATTCAGACGAAGGGAAAGCCAACGGACATCCAATGAAGCACTGGAAACATTCTTGATTGACAGCAACACCATCAAAGTCTAGAAAAAGTGATTGAAGAGAGAGGAGCGGAGTTGAATTTTTAAAATGCATTGGCAATATGAATCACAGTTGTTTATATAAACGGCCGGTATATATATAATACAGCGGCATGGGTATCAGGTTTGATTTCTAAGCGATCACGTCATAGACTCAGATATTTAATTATCACACAATTTACGACTCGTCGCGGCAAAGGAAAACAATTCATAGGGATATAGTATTGTACTATACTACTTACAAGTGACGATTAACCTATTGCACGTAATAAATAACGGCACTACATAGCCAACGCAGTAACAAATAATGCATTGCTTGGCGAATTAACAAACGGATAAGTACCTGGATCATGTTTAATTTCCATTGCATTCCTTTTGAATCTTAACCCAGCTGTCTCTTTGCCGACAGTGTAACGGATTCGGTCTTCATTTTTAATGATTTTATTATTCTACTAAAAAGCGAGCCAGCAAAACTGGTAAAACTCTCTGGATGCAAGATATTTATGTCGCGATGTAAATTGTTGACTGTTATTACGCTGCGTCTTTGTTAGCGCAACCGAGCGGAGCATCGAATAACTGCCTACATCTCACCCTGCGAGATGCCCAGAGCGAGTAACTCTGGAATCTGTTTATAAAACTCACTCAAGAGTTTTTTGGTCGGTCTCAAGTCTCGTGATCGATATTTGATATCATGCAATCATTCCTGTCGCGATCGGTGAAGATGAACGCCTCGGTCATTTGAGAGAAGTCGTTCATCGATCTTTCTTTTAAGAGAACTTGCTCTCGGAATTCGATCTCTCACGACCGACCCATCACTACTTAGAGCTAAAGTGATTTCATATGTGACGTGGTTTAGCGCAGATAAATTTTGACCAGGGTCTTTCGTCTGAAGACCTCGAAATTAGAGCATTAGATGACGAATGATTAAATTACTGGTACATACACCTCGGTGGCGGCAACAGGAGTTTCCTCTTCATCTAAGACTGCGGATTGTGGTTTGGTGACCATAAAAGTCATTATAAGATATTCTTAATACTTGTTGCAGTACATTTTCAATATTTATTGAGGAATTCCCTTTTATTCTAGCAGCTTCCCTAATTGATTTATCGTTCAATGTCACATCAAGGGCTGCAGCTTTATCTCCTCTCGAACATTCCTCCTATCTGATTCTCTCAAATAAATGCGAACCATCTTGGAAACAACGAAGTCAAGGTTACTAATAATATGAATCATGCAAAATAGTTATTAATAATAAAATCATGAACCATATTACACTTTTTGTATTTAAACTAATCAGCACAATGTATAATTGAAAAATAGGCATTAAATCAATCTCCGAGAAAAATCAAGAAATTTAAAACATTATTATAGATACTCATCGCAACTTCATTTCTGGTGTTATAAACATCAGTTATAAAACATTGTTTTTTTATTATTTCTCTTAATTTAAGGTTATCATTGGAAAAGAAAGAAGCAAAAATTTACTAAGGATAAATTAAGGGAAACCGAAAATTGGGCAACCAGACACGTTCGCTCCCTGGGCAAACCTGCCCCACATTCAAAGGGCAAACGTATTGCTTTTTAATTAAATGTACCAAAACATTTTGAAGTATTTAATTTGATAGGTCATTCAGAAGAGAGCCCTCAACTTTCAAAATAATTACCGCCAAAATAATACTAACTTCAATAAGGAAATTATAAGTGATTATTCAAAATACCACACATTTACTAAAAGAATCAAAGGTTAGAAAATGCCACAGGCTTCTCGTCCAGATGATTCCTGGGCACTGAAGCTAAAGTGGTAGATAAATGTTGTGGCAAGATATTTCCTGACAGACTAGTGACGTGTTCCACAAGTTATTTTCGCAAAAAGTGCGAGTGAGCCAACGTGCCGTTGTGGCCAACGTGATCCGGTATCCCCATACATAGGAAAGGTAGGGAATAGGTTCCCAATGAACCTTCCACATGCTAAATCATACTCCCTATCAAATGTTTTAAAAGGTGAAATACTTGTCTCAATTAAAAAAAAACTGCCACTTCACCCTCATTAATGACAGCTAGAAAAAGAAAATTATGATTGTATATATTGAGCATGTCTCATCGAATTGCTCCGTTTGACAAATGCATTCGTGAATAAAATTTGCCATTTCACTCCAAATTCATAGAGTTTAACGGAAACATGTATGCAATATAATGGCCGCAATTACAAAGCTTTCGTTTAGCGCTCTGCTTTTTCGGGTTCTCCGTCTGCGTTCGTTGACTTTGGCTGACAACGGTTTCGTTAGCCATCCTACTATCGTCTTCAGATCGAAGGAGTCCTTCAGCCTGAAGACAATAGCAGGATGACTATCGAAACCATTGTCAGCCAAAGTTAACGAACGCGGATGGAGAACCCGAAAATGCAGAGCGCTAATGGGCAACTAGGCAAGCGTTAACCTATGCGAGAAAACTTTCCTTGATTTCAAATCTAGCGGTATAGCACCACTTTTATCAAAAGGTTAAAGGTTCAAGAACGTTGGGAAATGTAATTTTCAAATGAGTTCGTCAAGAAGGAAAAGCACTTTACTTTTCAACATGGGCAGGAAACTTTGCCTCAGATACCGATCCCATTTCAAGCATTCATACAGCTCTTAATTTTAAAACCAATATTTATGCGTATGATTATACCGTAATCCCCTCTTATTTAAGAAATCATAGTGATCATCCATGAAGACAAAAATACTTCCTAATTCCTATTTAATGGTTTAGTATTCCACATAAATCATGGTGGAAGACGATGTTTGCATTATTTTGATCGATCCAAATGGACTTTATCCAAAACCCGATTTGTTTTGCGTCAGATTCTCCGGTGGAATTCCTCCTTCAGTGGATGTTGTTACAGCGTCAGTTATTTCTACAGTTCGAGAGAGGCCACCACTGACATTTAAAATACAATAAAGACAGCGAATAAAAATAAGACGGGAATTAGGAAGGTTGACCTGCAATAATCGACAGTTGGGCGTCCCAATACTCGGCATAATCGCGCTCGGCCGGACGGCGAACGGGAATAGCTCCCGGCGGCGGTGCCCATTAATCATCTCGGTAGTGAAAACACCGAAGTCTATGAGCATGAGTGCCGGAGATAGGGTGGCAGTTTTATCAAATGTACAATACATAAAGACAGTGGAGATTATTGAAACGTCTTTTCAGGAAAGATACTTTTTCTTGAGCTAACTAGTTTCTGTTGAGTGAGGAGTGCAGGTGTTTCAGTTGGGCAAAGATCGGATGTTCTGAAACATTTCACCAATTACTTTGATTCTACCGTACTATTCTATCAGACTAGGGTATGAGATAAGTTGATCAGCAAGGTCTTCAATTGTGACGCATAACCTCCAGAAAATTCTGCGAAGTCAGGCGTGTTACAATATGCCAATTGCAATCACTAAAGCGAATCGTGATTCACCGATGATGCCAGTTCTGGGCCAATGATGCTCAGTATAAAATTCATACTTCCAAGCACAAAGCACTGAGGTCCTAGTATGTATAATGTAATCAGTAGAGTAAGGCGATTCATCACTAAGAAATTGATAATAAATCAATTACAGCCATAAGCATCAAACAAATATGCCATGTGTATAACTAAAGAGCTTATGTGAAATTCTGAACGCAAGTTTTCCTCACAATCTCACCAACTAGTCAAAAAAAGTAGAATGAAATTAAAAACTATCAAATTGGTTTTAAACCGACGTTTTTTTTAAGATTTTAATTTCTAACATGTGCCCATCCAAAATCCCAAACATTTATTGTAAACCCTGCATTACACAAGAAACTAGGTTTGAAACAAGTCTATTTAAACCAGCAAAAGATGAAATGAGTGCAAAACTGATATTTGAAGCATTCCCTTCGGAAAATGAAGTATAAGGTGTTTAGCAATAATTATATCCTACTTACGTTCAAAGAACATTCAGCAACTCTAACCTCCACTTGAATGATAAATATTTTCTTGCGCAAATTGAAGCAGTTTAAATAAAAATAATCGACCACGTCCTAACTTTAAGAGAACTGCATTGATTTGCTCAACATTTCCAAAATACCTACGAAAAACCATTAAGACAGAGTCGGAGAGAAGTTCGATGGAAGTTAAAGAAGTGTCAGTACACAAACTGGATCTCCCACTTGCATGTCGAAAGCTGGAGGAATCGTTTAGTGATGATTCATGCAATCGCCACGCTCGTATGAACAAAGCAATTCAATAGTAAGTTAAGTTACTGGGAAAGTAGGCAAATACACAGAGAGATGTCAATTCGTGACGATAATATAACACAGAGGAAAGTCGCAAGTTCCGTTAACACTAAAAAGCCGTAATTGCCATATGGATGGTTGAGAGTCCGTCGAAGGAGCCGTAGAGAGTTTATGACTGTACCACCTCAGTCGATAAAATGGGATAATGTAAATCATGAATATTAATAATAAGTTTGAGCATGATCACACATGATACTAGAGGTGGAATATCAGTGGTAAGCTTGTAGAAACAACTGGTTAACACTAGAAGGTCGGGAGTTGGTTGCCTTAGACCGAAAAGGCCGGCGAGCGTTCAGTTGACCGTTGGCGTTTTTTGGGGTTTGTCTTAATCTCTATGCATTTATATGACGCTTATTAATATTTTTGAATATTATAAGTGTTTTTCACACTTTATTTTGACTCTTGATGGTTTTCCAAAGTGAGTATAGACTTACTTGTGACGAGTTTTCCGTTTTCCAAGGTAGTAAAAGGTGTAAGTAATAACACCTCAGTATCAATTTAAAAAAACTTTATCAACGTAACGGTACATTTAACTGGTTTACTGAACTCAATGACATTAAAAAATTCAACACAGTGAGAAAGAAACATTTTATAAGAAAAAAACATTTTATGAAGAAAAAATAATCTGCTGAAAAAACACTTTATGGTGAAATATCGGTTGTTCTGGAGAACAAGTCAAATTTTCGGGTATGTGCAAAAATCGTCTTTTATGGTAAGTATTACGCTACCAACTTATATTAATTATCATGTAGTTTATCGTTACGATAAAGTAATTAAAATGAAATATCTAATATATTTTTTTCAGACAGAAAACAAAAAAAGAATCGTGTTGCGATAACTTGCTTGTTTCGGTTTGCTTGAATATTTAATTAACGAAAACCAGACCTAAAAGACATAATCAGCATGAAACTTTGATGGTATCAAAGACATAATTGAAGCGCAAAAACTAAACAAAGAGTCAGGTAAAATGTTTAACAAAAAAGGCGCAAAAACTGGATTTTTGTAAAATGTTTACTTTTAGGTTTCCTCACATTTATTGCAAACCCTTATTTCACCCTGACATTTACCACACAAATGTTTTTGGCATTTGTGACATGACTTCCTTGTTTTGCTTACTGAGTCCGATTTGGCATTGTTTGCGACCAACTACGTCAGAAGGAACGACTTCTGCGACATGCGGCCTAATCCTTACCTAGTCCACGTATGGTTTCGACATTTCTTGCACAAATTTCAAAATGAACGATTTACGTGAGATATTTGAGATACAAACAAATTTTTACAAGAAATGAGAGAGGAGAATGTTATTGAAAACATGAAAAGGCCAACGCATTGTGCCAGCTCGCACACTGTTATTTACAATTCATTTGGTCAACAGGATCGACTCCATATTTGTTCTTATTGTAATAAAGTGCATTTTCCGGTTTCTTTTTTTCGGTGTGTGTGTCAATTTTAACACCGGGGTGCATACTACTAAGTACTTATAAGGATATTTTTTTAGATTTTCCTTGATAGTCTGCGAGGGTGATAACTTCGTGCTTATATATAACAGTACTAAAACGAGCATCTTTAGGTTTTTTATAAGAAGACCGTTCTTCTCAACTATTTCAATTCAGCGTACCTAAAAAGGGTAGTTTTGCTCTTCATGAGGTCCTTCGCAAGATTCAAGGAGGCAAAGAAATTATCAGTTGTCACGTTTCTACCCTTGAATAAGAAAGGCTGTACAAGACGTTTGACAATATTTTCGCCAACACCTTCTGTGCCTGCCCTTCCCTCATCCTTGCCTAGGCAGGGAATAGCATTGACCACGTATCTGCCTTTTGCATCGGTAGAAATCCATAATTTAATCCCGATCTTGTCCAGTTTATTCGCCATATACTTATTGTAAAAGATGACACGTGAATTTCATTGGATACAGTTGCTCGTCGACGGTAATACTTTACCCAGGATTGTAGCAATAAACAATAGTCAACAAGTATATTCCAAGCTTCTGAAACCAAGCAAAATTTATCGGTTTTATTTTAGGGTGAGCACGACTGTCTTTGCCATGAAACGTAAAAATCTCAAGATTTCTTTGAACCTTTTTCTACTCACTATCATCGAAAACAAATTGTTGACCCCAATGATAGTGCCACAGTACATTTACATGGGTTTATTGAGCTACATAAATATCACGTGCATACAAGATAGAAAGAAACGTGTCGAGCTCTTCTTGCGACAGTGACCACGACTCATCGCGCAGCACTTTACGAGCCTCCTTTTCAGTATAAAGTTTTATAAGTCTAGTTTAGTGAAAAAAAAGCTACAAGGCGCTACTGTAAAAATCTTCCCTTTAAGTGGTGCTTAGCGTAACCGGTGGGTCCCCATTATTCTTACAGTATAATCACCATGTGCATCACCATGATCTCCAGGTGCAATACGAGTCCAAACAGTTTTATCTTTGGGTGTTTCCTTATCACCAATGTCTGAACCAATCATTCCAGAGTTCTTCGCCAGCGATGCCAGCAAGCAGTGGAGTGGGAATAACTCTTTCAGATTTTTGAAAGAATGCTAAGACGACACACCAGACGCTCAGTCATAGTGTTCAAGCATAGCGATACTCACACAAGCGTTAAGTGATCAAGGAGAATTCATTGTCTATACTCCTTAAAATTATGAGATTGAATAGGCGTGCGTCAGTAACCGGATTAAAAGATGTACATAAATCTTTGGGGATTAGGTCAACATGACAGTTTAATACTATTTCACTTACGATACAGGCCAAAATAAAATCCTAAATATCATTAAATTTTACAAAAAAGGTAAAGAAGTAATAGCGGTCAATTGACCGCTCGCCAACCAGTTAGTCCTGTTACTCCTCGCCAACCAACCACTCGCCTGTTACTCAGCCACCAAATTATTTTTTTAGTAATATTTTTCAGGGTGATTTATGACCTTAAAGTATTATAAGTCAGTCAATATCAATCTCATACAAAAATTACTCTTTGAGTTAGCGTCGAGCAAAAGACCGAATCGGTCAATTGACCGCTATCCGGTATTCTGGTGTTAAAGTATGGATATAAATCAAGAAATTGTATGCGAGCTCCAAGCAAATATGTAGCTTTTATTTTCAAAATGGAGAATACTTCTACAATTCTGAATTGTTTTTAAATGGAACAGTTCTTCTCACAATGCCTGCATAGCAAAAAAAAAAGAAATAAAATCGCGAATAAATACTGATGCATCAGAATTCAAGGTTATGAATATATAAGCGTCAGATTATTCCTCATATATCCAGTTATTTCATTAACTTTCTTTAGTTCAGAAGCAATACAGGTTATTCGAGTGATGAAAGACGTTCTCTCAAAAGTTTTCGAATAAATATTTTCGAAATCTGCACAGAAAGGGAGGAATCAGGCGAGATGTTATGAATAATGAACATAATAAGAACTAATACGATGCAATTTTCCACAAATAAAAATGTTTAATCGACCTGGGCTTCGATGCCCTGCATCATTATCAGGTGATGATGATGCAGTGATGATGATGATGCAGTGATGATGATGATGCAGTGATGATGATGATGCAGTGATGATGATAATGCAGTGATGATGATGATGCAGTGATGATGATGATGCAGAGCATGATGATGATGCACCTGTTTATAATGCAGTGCGTCGAAACCTTTTTAAACCTTTTTCTCTGTGGAAAATTGCATCGTCCTAGTTCTTATTATTTTGAAATCTGCTTCGATAACTTTATTTCATTCCATTTGCTCATAATAAGTCCTCTAGGAATGGAACTCAGGGTGGGGCAGTCACAACTTTCACGGACAACGACATCGTCCGCGGTGATAATGTCTATGACCCAATAGCTACACATCTAATGTAATGGCTATACCCCCAAGCGTCTAGGTTCCTCATGATGAGCACTAAAACTACGGCTGTTAAGAGGAAACGTATCTCTAATATATTATAATGGAAAAGTCATTCCATGTAAATATTGCAACTACAAGTGGGTTCTAATTTTCTGCTTCTATCTGAGCCATATTGCACATATTACTCAAATTTTGCTTCCAATAACTTGAAACGGCCTTCGTTGCCAGGGCCAAAAATGCTATGTTTCCAAGACCATGGACTAAGAATCCTTTGAGGGATGAGCGGAATCAAAATAGCACTGCTTCGCTGCTACACCAGGAGAAACTAAGATACAACTGGTTATGAATACATATAATGAAAAGGTAATATCAGCACTGTGTCATTTCGATGTTCTAGGAAAATGTTTTATGTATAAATCAATACTGAGCATAAATAATGTAATTAGTCATTAGACTATTGTAGTTTTAGAAAATGTAATACTGTGTTAACTCATAGATAAATTATATTCTTTAAAGTTCATGTTAGAGCCGAAGCATATCTGAGCCAAGCTTAGAAAGTCATGCATTTTTTAGTTTTTGAGGCTATTCATTTGAGGTAGGATTTTATTTTGCGCGGTAAAACACTCTACAAAGGAGAAACGGGCGCAAAAAAAAACTACAAAAAACTATATAAAAGTTTTCTCAATTAACCCGGCGTTACTCGCGCGGGGTGCCCTGAACACCCCACCCTTTTTATCATTGTATAATTTTTTTAGTCTTTATTTCATGGACCTATCTTCTTCAGTAGCTGGAATTTGATATGTTTTCTTTCTAATGACACCAGCATTTTCAGGCATACATTGTAAACAACCTGCATAGTAGCCTCAAAAAGGGGACAATGTTCGTTGTACCCAATTTCCTACGGCCAATGATTACTCCAAACTTCACTGTTTTTTGTTGAAAGTGTGTTACTGTGAAATGTTTGTTGCAATATAAAATCCATTCTCGCATTTTACTTTTATCTGCTGAAGGATGCCTCTCAAACCATTTGCTATGTACTCGCTCCCGGCGTTACTCGCGCGGGGTGTCCTGAACACCCCAGTTGTCTCCGCGCCGTAAACTCCTCGGCATGTACTTTTTGTGAGGTAGATTTTTCTTGATATTATCCTACCATTGAACAATATTGGTGAAATAGTAAATATATTCATGGTTTACCTATTGGTCATAATATCTGATCTAATTTTCAGGTTTTCTGCTCGAGATGACTACCTACAACGTTTTCGAAAATATTATTTTATTCATCTCCATATTACCATAAATAACTTCATATCCAGTGTAGTAGGTCACCCAGTAAAATGTCATTTCCTAATATTGAAAGTTTAATTTTGATACAATTTCCTGCTACTAAAATATAATTCAGAAACACGGTTTTTATGAGTTACTACTTTGCACGGTATAACTTCATGTTAGAAAGAATATACTTTTGTGCTAATTGCTTCGAATTCATTCTTGTGTCGGTGCAATAGAACAATGTGTTTGTATATTTTAATACATATCTACTATTCTTTAGCTAGGAAAATTTATTTCAAAATCAAAATTATGAATTTTTATCTGTAGATGTCGACAAATTTAGAGAAGGAAAGAGAAAGAATAATAAGACTTTTGAATGAATCATCCGATGAAGAATTGACTTACCCGGACGATATTTTTCTGAAGATTGCGTTGAATCTTCTGAACACGACACCGAAACATAGGAGGAGGCTGACATTTCCGAAAAGAACTGTTCGTTGAAAATTACAATATTTTATTGGGGAAGTAAAACACAACTACATGGAGCGAAAAGGAACTGCGCCCCAATGTAAGAAAACCAAAATCAAATATAATTTCCAAAAATCTTGATTTCAAAGGTAGGAAAGAAAATATCACGAGCACTATTGATTGCTTTCGATTATATTTTGATTGGCAAGTGGTAAATACATAAACTGTATGCACAAATATTCAAATTCAACTCGTAGGTGTGAATAATTTGCGTGCGAGAGATGCCAGACCAACTGACGAGGAAGAAATTGAATGTTTCATAGGTCTTCTGCTCTTCGAGGGAACAAATAGATATGGGTGACCACCTATAAAGAATTGATGGGATCAAGATGGCTTGGGTGCTGGTATATTTTACGAGGCATAGCATTATCAAAGATTCTGTTTTCTTTTGCAGTGTCTCAGATTTTATTATATAAAAAGCAGGGTAGAAAGAAAAATTATGCACAAAATAGCTCCGATTCGTCAATTTTTTGGAATGCTGGTGAGAATGTTTCAGGATAACTATGCCATATCGGAGTACACCATGGTAGATGAGCAATTAGTCGGCTTTAGGGGAAGATGTTGCTCATATTCAGTCAAATGATTCTGTAAGATATGGCTTCAAAATATTGGCATTGGTTGACGATAAGGTATTCTATACTTTCAATTTGGAAGTATATGCAGGGAGTCAACCCGAAGGACCCTACAAAGTAGACAATACTCCTAAAGAGGTGGTGAAGCGTTTAGTGGAACCAAATTTTGGGAATTGGAGAAATGTCACTACTGAAAATTGATTGCTAGTGCTCCCCTTGCAGAAGATTTGTTACAAAGTAAATTGACACTGATGGGAACTTTGAAAAAAAAGGAAATGCCGCCTCAGATGGTTTGCACAAAACAGAGGGACGAGAATAGAAGTCTCTTTGGAATTACAAAGAGCATGACTATCTTATCATATATTCCAAAAAAGGTAAAAATATAACTTTTTGGCAACGATGATAACGTAAATCCAAGAAGCAAGATGTATAGATCAAATTCCCTACGAGAAATGGCGAGGGAAATGACAAAATCATTTATAAGAAGAAGATCGTAAATAAATTATCCCAAAGAAACTGAAAAGAAAGACGGATTATTTCAGTGATTCATCAACGTGTGAAAGTTCAACGAAAAAGAGAAAAGGAAAAAATGGTAGATATCTTGTATGTCCGAGGAATAAAGACAATAAAGCATAAATGTTCTGTTGCTCGTGCGGTAAGTGGATGTAAGCGAAACATATTATGAATATTTGCTACTGTTACAATAAAAAAAGGTAATTGATCATCTAAGTATCATTGAAGTTAAACTTAAATTGCCAAAAGTACAATTTGTGATTTTTTTTAAATCTGGACGATGTATTTTTGATACGTTTTGTGAGTACGAGGTGACAACGGACTACGGTGCCTATGCCATAAAAATGTAATATCAGTATTTCATATTCAAAACTCTGATAAAATAATTTACGTAAGAGACGGAGGCGGATCCGGACATAAATTTTGGGGGGGGTTATGGGGGGGATATGGGGGGGGATTTGGGGGAACACCCCCCCCCCCCCCCCCCAAATTAGAAATCAGCAACTTATGTATATTCTAAGTTTCCCGGTGAATGTAGAAAACAAGGAGCTTCTCGGGTGGTAAACCGGGTCGCAGTGTTCATTGAAGCAGACATTTCAACACTCTAATCGAGAATCGTCCTCAGAGCAGAGGTGACTCTCCTATGCCCTGAGAACGCCGCTCGATTAGAGATGAAACGTCATGACAACGTTACAATGAACAATGTTACTCGGTGTACCACCCGAGAAGCTCCTCATACACTCAGCAAAATATACTTTGTTGAGCCCCATTACGCCTCGGAACTTAGCCTCAGCAAAAATATTTTCTTCGTGATTGGGAAGTGGGAATTTTCCACTCTCCCCCCCCCCCCCTTGAATCCGCCACCGGTTAGAGATAATAAAGTAAAATGATCAACTCCTCATTCTTAGCATAAAAACTACAAGTAAAAACATAGATAAAAATAACATTTACGGTTTTTACAAAGAAAATATTGTGTAACCCATTCTGAAACAAAAATGTTCATTGGGGTGTCAGGAGCACCCCGCGCGAGTAACCTTGATCGGAATACGCGCGCGAGTAACGCCGGGTTAAACTATATATTTGAACCCGTGTGGTAATTTTCATGAAAACAAAAACTTGAGATTGATTTTTGGGAGAGGTAAAAACATTATTTATAATGAATTAGGGAGCATGAGTTTTTGAGAAGGAATGGTAGGATTCAAATCAGAGTATTTGTTAAAAGTGTATCTTTAGGCTCAAATAATTACATTAATTTGATAGAAAAAATAGAGATTACAAATAAATGGCAGGGTTAAAATATGGATCAAAGAATTTTTGAAAGGAAAGTCGCAGAGAGTAAGAGTCGGTGAAGAATACTCCGGTGATACTGAAGTGACATCTGGAGTTCCCCAAGGAAGCGTTTTGGGTCCGTTATTGTTTTTAATTTACATAAATGACATACATGTTGAAGTTGACTCCAAAATTCGTCTTTTTGCAGATGACTGTATTATATATAGAAAGATAAATAACAAGGAGGACCAGTGTACCCTTCAAAATGATCTAGACAAGTTGTCCACGATAAAAACCACGATCCAGGAATACTGGTTCCCTACAAGATCAATATTTCCTCCACGGTGAAGAGATGTATATATTTTTTGTAAATCTACGCGTCTCTACTTTTCGGTTCCTTAGCATTACAGCAGTGCTGATTTTATTGAAATTTCAATCAATTTTACAACTACTTGATAACCATTTCAGGTATTAAGCCCTTTTTCAATTTTAACAATACTCAATTCCTTATTTATCATATGAATTATTCTTAAAATTTTTTAAAAATCAATATCTGATCCTATCAAACCTTGAGAAAACCTAATTTGCCTCTCCAGGACGGCGAGAAAGAATGAGGCTGGACAGAGGGGAGGGCTTTACAAACTTTCTTTCCAAGCGTTGGTCAGGGACGATGAGATATCAAGGCCTTTCTCACTCCAACACACAGAAGGTCACATCTCAAACTGATGGGCACAGGGATTGAATGAGAGAGAGATACGCATTCATTCAGTGCGGACTACGAAATTAAGGGAAAGAGTAAAATCTCCAACTAAAATAAGTGATGTTCTGCAATGCGCTTGATTAAAAAGTGGAGAATTTCTTCCAAAATATGACACTGACGAAAATTGTTTATCTTTAAGGAATAAAGATAGCAATTGTTTATCATTTTTATTACTTTTTTAAAATGATCGGGCGTGAAGCGAAGTTCTTCGCGAAATATTTTTAAGGCTATCCGATGTTTTAAAATGTATTCCTCGTTTGGTTTGTTTCTTAAAATTTTATAATGATGGAGCCACTCAAAGCACAGAGCCTATTTTTATAATGATAGAATTGGATGACATAATAACATCACGTGATTTGGTTACACATCATGTTATATTAGTGTCAAGTATATTAATTCAATTTTCTCCATTGAGGTGAATGGCGTATCATAGTATCATGATCAGTGTATCATCAATTACGATTTGCGATATTCAGGCCACCTGCATAATGTCGCATTCGTATCATATTTGCGCGATGTCCCATTCATTTCAAACCGCAAGCTTTGAGAAACTAAATGATATTCACCGTCGTCAACTACCTTTTCCCGTAGACGGCTCCAACTGAAAATTCAGCTGATTAGGCCGTGGGCGTGTAGAGGCATCGTGAGAGTTTGAGCCAGGGAGTCTTCTATCAGAGCCGACAGACCTATATGGAGCTCTTATAATGGTCCTAATCAGAGAAGCAATGAAAGAAGCTCAAGTTGCATTAATGGCCCTGGATTAAGTTATAATTTACTTCATAAATTTTAGTGAGAAAACGCCAAAGAAGGGAGAATAATAGGATACCGAATATTCATTCAAACCCCTCTCTAAAGGCCGTTTTACACGGTACATTATTTTGTACAATCTATTGTGCGAACGCATGCATCAGGAAATTGTACCGTGTAAAACGAAAAATTGTGCGAACACTTGTGCGAGTGTATGAATGACTGAACGGAAAATAGAACCGGTTCGAATTCTATTCAGACAATCATACAATTTCGATCTGGTTTTATTCAACAGATGGCGCAGATATGGCAAATGCTGTGGTGTCTGTGTTACGAATGAAAATAAAGTTGTTTATAAAAATGGTTAAAACTTTCCCGTCGAACAATATGAGTAACTATTATCTTGTGTACATAATCTTTAATGAGTAAACTCTTCTCGGGCTCTCCACCGGTTTTAACTATTCTTGATTGTCGATGTTTCAAGAGACGAATCGTCACTCATTCTGAAGGTAAGAATTAATTACTTCAACAATTATGACTAGTTTGAAGCATTGGAGAATCCGAGAAGAGTTTACTCAAAGTTGCTCAAATGTTTACATCGTTATTTCGTCGTGTTATTTGGTGTTCTGGTTTTTCGGTGTGATCGCGATCTTTTGGTTTGTGTCCTTTTCCCCCAAAATTATGACTGGTCGCGTCCTTAAGTAGAGATCCCGATATCCCGCGTGATATAACGATAATCATTTTATTTTTGTTGGTTAGCAAGTTACATAGAAATCGTCAAAAAAAGACATTAAAACACTGGTACAAATACAAGGGAGGGAAATTTGGAGGGACTAAAAAAAAAGAGTCCCCTGTTCGGCTATACCCCTTGATAATAACTCTTTGTCACACACACATAATAAACCCACGAAATTTGTCTAAAAAGAGAAACGCCAATGACTTGTCGCACTAAAATCCAGATGAGAAAAAACGAAACGATGCAAAGGTCGAATATAATGCCAGAGAGAAGAGTCCAAGAGAGCTTTTTCTGCACCGGGAGAATTATCAGTATAAGGCAGATGGTCAAGTCGAGGTTCCGAAAACACTCACAAATTCCGATCGATTTTTACCGCTCAATTGCACGGAAAATTGTGCGTTTGCACGCATCGTGTAAAATGACATTCAATCTGATTCAGTCGTTCGTACAATATGTTCTTGCACACTTGATTGTACATGCGTTCGCACGATAGATTGTACAAATAAATGTACCGTGTAAAATGGCCTTAATAAATAAATTGAATTCATTCTTCATAGGACAGCGCAACTAAATTAACACTGATCAAAATGACTCCAATTTATTTAAACGAATAACTGAAATAAGACTGAAGATAAAAAGCTGTTTAAGAGACATTCAAACGATCGTTAATGATAAAGAATCAACCTGCGTCTTTATAAGTCTGGTCACGTACTAAATTATACGAAAATCGAGGAGATTACATGACTAATGACGAAACGCGAGTCTTTTTATCTAATTATCGTTCCAAGAGCGTGAAAGGGTTCGAGATGGAATGAATGTAATCGAAATACCATGTCGCCCATAATCCAAAGGAGATTCGTTATTTCCCTGCTTGGCTTTTGGGGCGAGTGGGCGGGAAGATTATTCAAGGCCCTTTTCATTTTACCCAAAGGGAGAGGGTTGGACAGAGAATAAGGGGGGAGGGTGAGGGGGTGGGCGGGAGGGGGGGTTGGGGAAGGGAAAAACCCCCTAAAGGGCAAACATCAATCTCAATGAGGATGACGTCACCACCGCGAACCGTCTTGCGCGGTTCGGCGAACGAAACGAATGAAAGCCTTATCTCCCAGGTCTCCCTTCTCCCTTCCTTCCCTCCCTTCATAACTTTCACACGGTTGATTGGGATCGTTTCTCTTTCGCGAAGGGCAGAGAGGCCAAGTCAGCGAGGTTGAAGATGCTGGCGACGCCCAAGCGATGATTGGGGCGTCCTGAGAAGCGATTGGCGGACGGTCCGTGAAGTGACGGAGGAGGAGGTGGACCGAGTATTCGCGGTTCACAGTTGTACCCAAATCGGAAAAAAAAGCCAGACAAAACTATATTTTCAACTTTCATCGTGAAAGTTCGAGAAAGTATATATTCCTATTCTACAGACAGCCAAGAATCTGGGACGCTAAACGTGTTATGCAATCTCGAGTAGCAATGAGTGCAACCCATCAATGTTGAGAAGACGAGATATTTTAGTCAGACCTATGAAATCGACATGGGTCACAGGCGTAATATAATAACATCCAAATGGGTAAACCAAGATAATTAACGCGCCATCCTGTGAAAACATTGGACGTGGGTTCGATCTGACATAAATGAAGTACAATAAAGGGAGTCGCTTCACTTAGCTATGACTACACTTCGAAAATTTATAGTAACCAGCGTAGCGGGATTGCCTAACAATGCTCCTTTATCCTACTGTGCGTCCACTTAAATAAATTGTTTAAATATTTACTCCTTCTTAAAAAAGTTGACTGTCAAAGATACTGGAAAAATAGTAAGAAGATTGGACTCCATGAGGCAAAAATTACTTGAGAGAACAATTACATTCGGTGTACTCTGAAATAACAATGATATTAGTTTTGGACAGCTTTTATCGGTTTGGAACCGCTGCTGTGTGTCCGTCGATAGTGGGCCGCGTGGAGGCAAGGCAATCCTATAGCGCGCGTGCCTCCAAAGTTCAGCTACAATAGTCGAATATATACCCCCCACAGGGGGAAATAGCAATTCAAAGGGCGGGGAAGGAGAAGAACGTCCATGACGGAACATACGGTGGTTCCACTGTAAAAGGATATAAATGTCATTTCCCTTTGTCATTTGTGAAATTCAATTTCCACATGATTGAGCTTGAAACCATGGAACGTGCATACCCTCCCTTTCCCACCTTAAACTACAGGTGTCACCATTGTATTTTCTGATAATTACAACCCCCGGAACCACTCAGTGTATATAGTCATAATTCTGCGTTCAAAATAATTTTATAGCAGGTTAGAATGGGGACTTACCACTTTCAGCGCTGATAGCGTTGTTTCTTTGCATCTCATACCGGATTTACGGCCGCTCTTAGGAGTTCTTTTCATTGCGTAGTTTCTTCAAATTACAATTTTGTATCCTTAATACCAAGTAGGATTTCATTTTAAAACACTTTATTAATTATACATACGTATTCTACACAATTGGGGCACGCTTTTCCAGAAAGCCATTTTCATATCTCAATTTCATTGCAAAACCAATTACCCAAAGTTCGGGTGGTGTTTTGGTATTGTGGAAAACGAATCCAGATATAAATTACCATAATAGTAAATATTAATGGAACCCGGACAAGGTCGGAAAAAAATATTGCACATTAAATGCCAATTGAGCCTGTTTGAACTGCACCGATTGAAACACACGCAAGAATCTCACACATCCTCGGGCATTGTAAAAACACTCCTGGAATCACGGAATATAAACCACCTTTTTTGTATTAAATTTCACTCTTCTTAATTCTCATTACTAGGTGATATCAATCGTCATAATGCCATTCTCGTTTAAGTGCTGACTAATTGGAACTCACATTTAGGAAAAGAAGAAGCTGCCTGCAGCACTATCAAAAGTCACTAGAATAACATCTAATCATTATCAATATCATTCTGAGTGAATAGATCACAATTCCATTCAAAATGAAAAATAAACGAAAACATGGAAAGAATATTTTCAGGACCATTGCAGGGAAAAATCATGGAATTGTAGGAATAGGTAGATGAAGACTCATTGGATGAAGATGAAAAAGGATTTTGATGCCAAGATAAGAATTTGGTGCTGCAACTTACGAACTATGAGATAGAAAAGGCCCAGGAGCTGATGTTGGTCCCTTGAAACTCCTTGAGCATTAAGGACCAAGAACTCGGATAAAAGTGTTTAAAATTACATAGGTTTTGATACTTTCCCAGCCTCCACATGCTTTCCCGGCTCTAGTTCTTGTGCATTTTGTGACTGAATAGTTTCATTCCCATTCCTTCCACGATACTGCTTTGGGCCCGGTTGCCTTTTTTGCGAAGAAACATATAATTATTTGAATGTATGCTTGCAATAAGCTAAGCAGTTAAGTTTCCAAGATTTAAATATAGAAAAAATCCACATTGAGCTTTCAAACCGATAACAACTGGTTGTCACAGGCGAAGTTTTATTTGGCATGACGAAATTTCTGTTTCTAAGCTGACGACCACCTTTGAGATGTCATTTCAGAACGATTATCTCATCAATGATCACTCTCACGTTTTATACCTACTCTATATAGAATATATTTTTTGGCAGTTTTTTAATTAACAGATGTGATGTCGCCCCTCGCTAACCCAGTAACTGGGTCTAAGTTAGGATGCCGGAGGATAAAAATGTTGAGTGGCAGTGTAGGCAAAAGAAAAAGAGGGAAAAGTAAGAGGTTGACGGGGAATTGGAAAGGAAATTCCACCTGCACTCGGAATCGGTGGAACGGGAATTGATGGGGTTATTTTTTTTGTAATTATCTCAAAATAGTTGTGCTCCTCTGGCAACAAGTATCATCATCGAGAGTTTTGGCGGGAGAAAAACATTTTTGGAGATTAGGTAATGAGAAAGTTTAGGAATAAGGTACGGGTAATAAAAAGAGGAAGCAAAAATCGACGCCCACACGAATAACAAACAGCCCACGACTCGTAGGACGTCCAATCACGAACAGGGATCCACCAAAAGAACCGCTTCTACCCAAGGTCAGGCCCCTTTAAAAAAAACCAGCATCTAGCGACCTCAGGCGAGGCCGAAAGTAAGACACAAAAAATGAGAACGAAATGCGATGCCGCGGCCGTTTAAAACCAATCACGTTACACACATAGTCCGCAACTAGAGACAGCATACATATTTTACTTCTAGTGGCTTCATGTAAGGGAGAGGATACACTCGGTTAGGATGGGTGAAATGTCCTAAACTCTGAAGATCGGAACTCACAACTACATTTTGTAGTCCATTGACATTGTAGGTACTCCAGGAATTGTTCCTCAGAGAACCCATTCTCATCCTCACTCAGAGGCCAGGAAACTTGCTATTACCATTTTAGTTTTCAATTATGTACTTTGTAATACAAATTTCAAAATAAGGACTAGTCGGCCGTTGAAGCGAATAACTGAGATAGATTGACTGATATCTTAACTATATTGAGCGAAATTGAGATGCTGGAAAATGGAAATAGTAGCAGGGATAATTGAAGAAGAATGACGTCAGCAATAGAGGCATTAGGAGAGGGATGGTGACGAAGACATAGAGTATGAGTGTAAATAATAACTGATGAAAAAACATGTAAGGGGGTCAAGGCATGAATCAAGCAATCATATGCCTGCGAAAAAATCGTAAACCCTAAAAATTGAAATTGTTGTGGGAAATATACAAAATTCACCTTAATTATCACTACTAAACAGACTAAGAAGATCTTGAACGGCATGGTTTTTAGCGAGAGTTTTATAAATGATGCTCCAATTCCAAACTTAGTCACATTTTTCGGCTGTGTCCGAGTATTTGGGTTGGCAGCGGCGTTGATAATGCTTCCTTAGAATGGCCCACCATGCCAGGTGGATGGATGCGTAGAGGATGAGTGGTAGTCAGCTCAGTATCTGTGACTCAGTGCGGCGGATGTAATTAGGAGTCTGGCCCAAGTGGGATGGCAGAGGTAATGTGGTGGTGAAGCGTAAAGGACACTATTGAGGAACGCATCGGAAAATCACTTCAATTAATTTTCCTTTGATTCTTGGAGAAAACTAGCATAGATAGAGGGGACGGCTTTGAGAGATGCTCCACGTAATAACGATTAGAAAAAAATAGTGGCAACACTTAAATGGATTTCAGTGTAATAAGGATCTGAAAATTCCTGCATGAGGGAAGAGAATGATTGTAGATTGAAAGCCTTTGGAAATAGGGACAATTTGGAAAGAGCGGAAGGTGGGCGAGGATGTGTTGAATTATGTCAGAGGGGGAAAGGGGTTTGTAGGGGAAGATGCGTAGGAGGCAGAGAAAGGGAACAAGGACTAATCGGCTATTGAAGCGAATAACTGAGATAGATTGACTGATATCTTAACTATATTGAGCGAAATTGAGATGCTGGAAAATGGAAATAGTAGCAGGGACAATTGAAGAAGAATTGCTTCAGCAATAGAGGCGTTCAGCATTAGGAGAGGGATGGTGACGGGGACATTGAGTATGAGTGTAAATAATAACTGCTGAAATACTAAGCATGGATTGCAGCGTTGTAATTTGTAGTAATCTGAACTCTTGAGAAAAGAGGACGAGAATAGGCTGTTGTCGTTTGAGATGTATCGCGAAGAACAGATAAAATGTTAGAAAGACGAGCGAGGAAGTGCTTCGTATGGAGAGAAGAGTAGACAAAGGGGATGCACAGTAGGTGGTAGGAACAAGA
This sequence comes from Pyrrhosoma nymphula, assembly GCA_963573305.1. Lineage (NCBI taxonomy): Eukaryota > Metazoa > Arthropoda > Insecta > Odonata > Coenagrionidae > Pyrrhosoma > Pyrrhosoma nymphula. The sequence goes on from OY754334.1 coordinate 943,506, forward strand.
AATAAGGGGTGAAGTGATGTTGAAGGCCGCGATAGAGGGTAGTATTAAAGGAAATCGGGAAAAGCGTAGAGAGATAATTGACTTAATGGACGTGATGAATACAGGTAAGATGTTTTCCCAACAGAAGAAAGATATCGTGTTAGTTTTAAAGCGCCTTTGGCTAGAGGAATTTTTTCCTCTATCTTCCATTTTAGCCTATCTTAACTGGTTGATCTCTCTGAAAATAATAGCAAGCAAGTAAGTAATAGCTAACTTGCTCGATATAAATACCTTCTTTGCGTAAACCTTGCACTCAAATGGAACGAAGAAACCATATCCATGCATGTTGAATTCTGCGAAGAACTGAAAAAAGTGGAGGATGTGGTTATCCTTCTATATTTGACTATTGATTTCATACTCTATGTTTCCTCACTCATTACGCTAAAAATAATTAAACCTCCACTAAAGTCCCAGAATGCAAAGGATAAAAATAATTCACGGCACCCAAATGAAGGCTGAAAATCTTGGGACTGCTTTGGACCGCTCACGGGACCAAATGGTTTACCAAGGAATGGTATAAACAAAAGGAAACCAAATTATAATTTTCGCTTTAGATGAAGTGAAGGCGTTGTCCCGCAGTTTCCGACGTCGCCCTCTTGCCTTCTCGCGATGCAAATGAACGTTAGGTAACGCGCAAAGAGCTAGGGGCGTTGCGCTGCGTTGCGCCCACGTAAGCGGCTGAGTGCGGAGTCGGCCGACGATGAATGCTACGAGTGGAAACCCATTTTAAAGAGACAGAGGGACAGGAGATAAGATGAAAGAGAGGAGGATGTTCCCTCCCTTCACACCTACATGCGAATCTATCTTGAACGGCAATAACGTAGGCGGAACGGACGACTCTTAATCAGCGTAATTCACCGCGGGGAGAAGGCGAACCAAGCGTCTTCGGCACTCTGATGTTCACATGAAGCCACCTTGTTCATAAAGTGCACTTGCAAACATTCTAACCCGTAGGTTATAACGTTGAGTCATAGAGACCCAGCCTTTGACTTTAGCGGCAGTTTAAATAACTAAGAATTCATTAACACCTTACTCATTAAACCTTCATATGAGTTCTTCTCTAAGCTTCTTTATTATTTAACTATGTTCTGCACCATGTGCTATGTTTTTATACATTCTTCCGGATCTTTATGATTAAAATTCATCGATCACTTTTCTTTTTCAGTACAAATAAAAGACATGAAAAGTCAGATGTTCCTTAGGACGAGCGGTTTCCGCAAAATGGCTCGAGTATCCTATTGCTGCATTAGCTTTTTGACATGGCAGTAGGCGAGAAATTGTCTATCAAGTCATCGATACCTATGGTGCACATATTTTCGAATTGCACTCAACTCAGCTATAAGGGGTACAATGGAGGGAGATGACCTGCAAATGGGCACGACATAAAAGGCTGGCAAGTACTGTTTTTAGGTGCCAAAGAAATATTTCGCAATTGAAGGTGGAAACAATATGAAAAACCGGGATCTGTTATTTAAAATATTTTTAAAATCAAAAGAGTAAAATTACCACTACTGCAACGAAGTGTTATCAAATTATTACCAAATATCAAATCAAATACATGACGATAATTACACAGAATATACGTTGTAAATAAACGAATGAATATACTTCAGTTGAACTACTTCAGTACATTAATGAAGGAATGAATAATGAATTCAAAGAAGCTGCCTCAGCCTCAGGACGCTTACAACTTATCACGGTTTAAACATCCAATAAGGGACGAAACGACGCTGTAGGCCACGATATGATTAGAAAGGAAGATGATGTTATAATTTTGCCTACTTCTAAATCCTCAATGCGTTTATAAAATAAATAAATACATTTAGTTATTTTTCAAAGTCAGCTAGTTTATAAGTATTCAAGTTATTCCGTTTCTTAGATTGCTTAGGTTGAGCTCTACCATTATTGAGTCAATAACTATGACCATTTTAAGATGCTCCGCATTATTGAATAACTGCTCCTGAAGATCGTCAAAGCCGGGAACTTTTTTGTTAAAAAAGAATATAATAGGTATAAACATTCCTGAGACGACCTTTCACGTTTATTTCATTATTATAATAATTTGTAATTCAATTTGGAAGGATTAAATCTTCCTTTAAACAGGTAAAATAAGTGTAATACTGATAGCGCCAACTGAAGCCGGCGTAGCAAAGGTATTAAAATGGAAGTAAATGAGTTTTTAGGCCCCAGACGGTCAATAACAACGAACAATTTGTAATCAAGGAGAGAATATGCTTTCTGTAAACTTGGTTTTTATGTAATAATTTATTAGATAGCTACTAATAGCTTAATTACTTAATAACGCTGAATAAGCGGGTGAACGAACCATAGTTATAGGCTTAATATATTTTATTTCCTGGTTCGTTTCGATATCAATCATCGTTCCCGTGTGAAAAAGCAGAAAAATGTGAGTAAAGGAATAATAAATATCTCTATGAAAAATCACCTATTTTAACACTAATAACAGAAAATGACTACTATAAATAAATGCATCATATAATCATTCACGTGTCCTTTTATGATATCTGATTACCCTGTAAGTTATAACGCTTGCATACTGGATTCAATAAAGGGCAGCCTGATCAGAATAAAGAAATTGTGATCAGAATATTATGCGCACAGAAATTCTTGTCAAAATTCCCCCTAAGTGGGTGCCAATTTGTTATTTGATCCCATGCAAGGTAACTTTTCCATCTCTATGTAGCAACCGGTATTGTGTCGACATGACAGAAGGTGTATTTGAGTGCAGATTTCTCAACTTTCTGAATGAGTCTGAGTGCTCATTAGAGTTTTCTTTATTCTCCGCTTTCGGAAATTTGCGAAGCCACCTTGGCCCTCTCTTGGAATAATGGGGGATGTCTGCCGAAAGGAAATGCCTAAAGATGAAAGGGATGAGAGAATGATCGTTGCCTCCGCGCATTCATCATTAAAGGGATCGAATAGACGACGTTTGAAGAGAAGAAAGGACCCTGGGGGTGGGTTGCGGGGATTGCATTGCATCGCTCGGGCCAAGGGCAGAGGCGCTTTTATTGGACGAATGCGACGGAGGGAAGAACGCTCAGAGGGGAAGAATCAAGGCCTTCGTATATATATATATATATATATATATATATATATATATATATATATATATATATATATATCTCATGGTTCCCGCGACAGGTAGTATGTATAGTGAGAGGCGCTCAGGCCAATGATAATTTTTCTCCAAATAGCGGTGGAGGGAGGACGTGGAGGTGAATGGGTGGCGGCAATAAATTCCACCGAAAAATAATATAGCGTCTCCCCTTGGTTGGATCACTGAAGGCAAGCTAAAGTGATGAACGGGAAGAGGGAAGGAGGAATTTCTCAAATGTTAAGACGAGTGGTGGTGAAGGTACCAAAGGAGAAGGGGCAACAGAAACATATATCCAGCCAGCGCCCTCCCATCTAATACCAACTCACCCCAAATCATCCCTTGGTCGTCCAGAGAGAAGGTCACCCCTTGTGGCGCAGGATTCAGACAACAATGGACAATTGCGCCATGAAGAAAGGTGAGAAGGGGAAGAGGGCAAGGGTGGAATGAATCCCTTTGTCGCCAATTTACCTAATCTTAACAGGAAGCGCGGAGGGATACACAATTTAACATCCCATCTAATGAACGCAGTACCGTACTTGGCCTGCTCTTCGCTCTCATAGAACCCAAGTATGTATCAGGATTACATAGAAAAATCTATTCCATTTCCAGTACTCAAACCAGAGCTCTAACGACACGAAGATAGTTAGCCAGCCACCACACCAGGAGGGTCCAAGTACGAGATAGGCAACTGACTGCTCTGATGGGAACAATGGTTCCGGCTCGAGCAACTAACTTCATAATCTTTGGGATCAACTGGAGCGCGGATGGTCCAAACATCTCTTCGTGCGAAACACAGTCGCCCCTGTCTAAAAATGACTACGAGTGCAAATAATTTGGCCAACCACGTCAACAGGAATTTGCACCAGGGTCAAATTCCTACTCAAATTGAAGAGGAACGCACTTCAGGAGCTGTAATGCGTCCGTCCGATATGATTTTAAATAGTGGTCACCGTGGCGTCTTAATCAGTAGAAGGCTAATAATGCAGGCATTGTTTTTCTTTCCTGACTACTCACTTTTCACTCCCATATCCAAATGCCTTTCTACGGAAGGCTTGAAGGGTCGATTCGTGAGTATCACACTTGGATTTCACCACTTATTCCCTAAGGGTCTCGTAATTGATGAACTTGATGGCACTTACACTAGTAAAGCATATCAGCGAGACTGGTAAGTACTCGGTTTTGGCGCGAAAATTGGACCAATTTTTAAAAAAATATGTATTTATTTGGTCCTTCATTTGTTCCATCGTAGGTTTCCGCGGCGTTGAAGCAAATGTTCCTGCATTTCCGGATGTCCATCGCGAAAGTTTTTTTTAATAAAACAACAAAAAACATATTGCGTGGTGGTAACCCGGAAATGCAGAAACATTTCATCCTTTATCTGTTTCTCTGTCATCTCATGCACCCTTGCTTTCTCTCCCTGACCTCAAATTGTCCGCTGGTGGATGTCATCAAGCACTGTGACACTAATAGCACCAATTTGCGCTTTGACGCACCAAATCTCTTTTTGTTGACACGCTAGGTATATAACGGACACACTTTGAAATTGCATTAAATAGTTCTTCTCCGTAGGATCTTTCTTTGGGATTTCCGTTCTCAGAAAACTTCCATTTGGGAATAATCACAAGACAGTGGGGCCTCGACGACGAGGAATAACGAACTCATGTTTCAGGAAGGTCCAATCGTTTTGGGAAAACTAGTGGGGGGATCGCCATATTCTGAGGCCAGTGCAATCACCACTTTCTCAACTGGAGTCTCCTGCTCGAACATCCGATCGTGATAAAGTTTTTAATACATCTAGCCGCCTTACAAGATCGATATAAAGACACAAGATAGTAGGTCTCTCCGTCCTTCCAATAGTCATCTAATTAGGCTATACCCTTCTTCCTCGTCCTCTGTATACAATCATTTAGAATCACCTCGCAATGTTTAGAAACTCAAAATTTTCAGCAGTATATTTCCACCTTTACCAGTGTAATCATAGTTTGCCAATGTTATTTTCTTTTTTGTGGAGAAATGGTTACCATTTGGCTTGTGTATGAAATTCCACGATGCCCTACTGTAAAATTGGAAACATTTCCCTCTAAGGTTTCCGCGACGATTGGGTAGATTGGGTTTTAATCCTTTTTCTGAGATATCAGCCTCGCATTTGTTTGAAGGACAACGACACGGCTGACATTCCAGGAGAAGAAATGGAACAAAATTCAAAACAGTAAGTGGGATGAATATAAACGAGCTCCTGGCTCTCTTCTGCTTCCGGAAATCACATTTTCTTTTATAAAGCATGTTTTTTCTCCAAAAATTTTAATCCTGCTATCTGGATTCCTGAACATTATAAAAAAAGCAAAGATGACGGTTATTTCCGGAAGAAGAATAGATGTTGCGGAGACCTCAGATCTTGTTCATGTCTTTCAACTTACAACTTTCATTAGTAATAATTTAGCAGCAATTATGGTCATTGCTACTAGTTATTTCCGCAATATGAAATTGATAGAGAGGTAACCTTGAACATGCAAGCACCATTATTCAACTGAGTGGGTGGCCTTTAGTTACGCGAGATTTAAAGATATCGCAAGACCGGGAAATTAGATATTGGTGGCACAATTAATATGTTTCTCTCAAGTCGAGGAAATCACAAGAAACTTTAGATAGGGTCATCCAGCGTTGGTCATTTCCAGCTCTAGATTTCAAATCTCAACATAGCGATGTAAAGCTCTTGCGATTGCTAGTGAGAGTGAGGCTATCAGAATGCCACGTCATGGAGAATGTTTGTCTTGTGGGAGAGGAAAGTTGAAGAGGGGAGAATTTTAACCCCAGGTAGTCTGATATGTCGTTTACTTGAAATGGTTTGGCGTATAGCTTGGACGATGAACAGAGGTGCACGGAAGGATTCTTTTCTATTACTCGCAGTGACTGCTACATAGGAAGAAGACCCTTTCAGTGAGATACTTTGGGAGCTGAAAGTGCTTAACAACGACCTTAACTCAGAAAACTAATCGTCATGTTTTCTTTGCATTAGCTTATGTATTACTTGAATCATAATAGTTAATTGGCATAAGTAGCGGTTGTAAGAGTGGAATCAGAGTTTATGAATCGGAATGAATTACCAGTTTAGAACTAGATGCATGCAGTAAAGAGCAAAGAAAAGTTACATTTATTGAGAAATTAAGGCTCGAAACGGTTGGGTGTAGCGAGGTAAATGATGAGAAACTGAGAATGAAGAAAATGCATAAGACAACGCATGGGCTGCAGCAAATAAACTTGGGAGTGGCTGTAATGTCGTAGGGGGAAGAGAATCGCTCTGGAGAGGATAGAATAGGGGAATGACAAAGGGGGCCTGAAAATTGATCACCCCGGGGGAAGGGGACAGGCAGTGGGCTGACATTCGCATACCTTGGATTTCGGGGGGTGAAGAAAAGGAAAAATCGCCCTCTTCCTTCTTCTCTACGGTTTTCATTTCTCGCTCCCCCGCCCCTCCCCCTCCCTCCTCATTCTGCTCAGGATGTGCGGCCCCCGTAGCTGCGGGGGTGTGTTGGGTGGGCGGAGGGGGAGGGTAAAATCGAGAGGGTCAGGGGTGGAGGATACTGCAACGGTAAAAGTGGAAATACCAGGCGTAGGATGCTTTCATTTAGAAGGATTTGAACGAGAAACGCTACCACGCCGTGCGTCAGGATGATGATCGGGAACATTTTGTGATCTTTAGTGTACTACTATAGGTTGCATAAAAACCTTAAGAAACGAATATTAAACTGTAAACTTCTACACTGCTGTGACACCGCTTCGATGGCATCAAAGTGGATGTAGGTGTAGATGACAGTACTCATCCTTAAAGACCAAAGTGAAAATCGAAACATTGAGTGCAATGCTCTGTAAAATGATAATTTCTCTGTTAAGTTCAGTGCATTTAACTTTATATTTCGAAATATGTTGGGTTTAAGATACCTAAAATTACTCGTTCTTAGAGTGAGCATATTTTTCACGCTTCCTTTATGTTCACCTACTTTTGATGGAGATAAAACAGCAAAAAGTGAAGGATATTATACTTAAGGAGCTAAAAGTTAACTATTTTTGACGAAATGTTTTCTTAAAATTGATGTCACTAGCTGGGATAAGAGTAGAAAAAAATAATTTCAGCATAAATGCGAAATAAAAGGTATGTTAATTTGAATAACTAATCCTTTCTACACTATGATATCGAGTCAGCGAACCATTTGTTTTGACTTTGTGTAAAATTATGTACATACATCATCATTGTAGAGGCCAGCTGAAACGAGCGTCATTTGTTAAGGCCCGTTGAATTAACCAACCAGTGAAGGACGTACTAAATATTTTCTATCCTCCTCATGTAGATAGCTTTTTAATAAATAAAATTGATGAACTTGCAGCCAAACTTGGAAGTTGACAGGAGCGATAGACGATCGGTCCGAAGAGGATAGCGAATGCAAGCTAGATTAGTGGATGAAAAGCCTAGGTAAGATGCAATATCTAACAATCAGTCATTTCCTTAGCATAATTTTAATCGAGTTTTTGCGCGCTTTTATTTACTTTTCGCTCAACAGGTTTTGAGTACTTCGAATTACATGTGGTATGGTTACCTCTATCCGAAAATTGATAATTCTTGCGCTATGCATAAAGGAACTGGAACCAGCCTCGAGTATCATGAAAAAAATACTAAATTAACTAAATTTAGCTGACTAACTGAAGAATAACTGAAGCTAGGTCTAAAGAATAACCGTCGATCACCGCAGTTTCTGATGTTTACTTGTCTGGACATAGCACTCAAGCTTAATTAAACTCGAGTTTCGTGCCTTTCTTTGATTCATTAGTGGCGAGTCTCAATATCACATTGATGACTGAATTTAGTTATAGCATTCGCGTTACAATATAAAATATAGTTTCATATAACAATGGTTCTCAGAAATACCTATAGGAACTTTAACAATACATTCAAGCTTTCATTTTCATGATGTACTTTTGAAAACCACATTATGTTGCGTACAGTTCGGATCTAATTAAATTTTCAGTGTTTTAACGAGTAGAAAATGTATCTGCTTTCCGTTATTAGCACAAGATGGCTGGGCGTTTCATATATACATTTGGGGAAGTTTCATTCTAAAATTTGGATCCGAAGGGCTTTAATTATGTTCCTCCCATTAATTTTTTCGCCGGTATAATGAGCTCATGTGAAGCAGACGGTATCTGGCCAATTGGTTTTCAGTTGAGTTCAATGATCAGCAGTCCAATTTGTCATGCTCGAGTAGTGATGACGATGCCCTCTTTAACTGCGGCACCATGGCAGCACATTATACTTTGGCCTAATCCAATACGAGAAAGCTAATTCTGTACACTATTTATCTAAAACTTTACTGACCACCGTGCCTTGTAGGTGAAAAGGAAGAGCGTATAATTGTGTTGCCACCTATAGTTAAGTTGCAATAATGTTGCATGGGCATGCCGGTGAAAAAGGTCTGTCTCATCCCTTACAAGAAACAATTTTCCTGATCATTCAGTAGTATTCAATTAAATTTTCATATAGAGCTTATGATAAAATAGATAAATATGCTTAGTTTGTTCCTTTGATTTTAACATTATCACAAGAAAAAATAAAAAATAAATACTTTGTAAATTTCCACAGTAGATAAATATTTATTTATATTTGATTATGAAGTACCTATATTTTCTTGTGACAATGTTATCAGTCAGTCATTTCCACATTTTTTCGTCCTATACTTCATAGTTTATTTTTACTTTAGTATGAGATAGTACCGGAGAGAAGAGAATAAGCAGCGCTACAGCTTCCAACCGGATGCGGCATGCGGAGAAACACACCCGGGAAAGGCCTTTTTGGTGCGGAAGCGGTTGTTTGAAAAACGTACTTTTCTTTCACCCGGAATAAATTGGGCAATGATTACCATAATTAATTTACAAATGCTTATATGAAGAAAATAACATAAAAGCGACGGTTAATTCCTAAAATATTATGTCTCTGGGACTTATGAGACTTCCCCACTGGGCAATAGTATTATGTTGGTGTAGAATATCTACGTTTTCATTTAAGACTCCGAATTGTAATTTTTACACCTGAAATTATGAATGAATCAACTTCCTGCTGATTGAGGTATAAAATCTTGGGAATTCCATCACAATATCGAGGATTCCACCACAAAGGTTGGGACCATAACGATGTTGCTGATATATCTAAGTCCTATTAAGTGTCTATGTAACGGCATATGCTTATTCATCAGAAGCTTGCAACGGTACAAAATAACTGCTTCTGTCTTATCAAGGAGCAATCGTAGAGATGTGGTCGATATCCCTAGGCTCGATCTGGTACTAAAATAAATCATTCTGCCTTTCATTTTAAAGAGGAGACATTTATGCCTGCTTTTGCAACAGCTATCAACAAATCTTAGGGAAAAATCTATGACCATGTGAGTGTTTTTTATATGTTCCATGTTCCAAGTGTTCCATAGACAGATGAATGTGACTTTGTCCCAACCAAGGACGAAAGAAAACCTCCAAATGTGGAGAAATGCAGGGAGAGACTAGTGAAAAATTCTGGATGACTAACTTAAATATATTTAAAAAAAAGCAATTCCAGTAGTAGAAAGGTGTTTCTATGACTAAAGTCGAGTTTATACACTGCGTCTTGCTTCACACCGACACACTATCTGAATGTTTAGGCAATTTCAGATGGTCAATGGACTTGAAATTCGGTATAAGGAACGGTGGCCTAGAAAATTTCAGAAAATTGAACCGAGTTTTGGGTTGAGAAAAGATTTTTGTTCTCAAATCGAAATAGTATGGGAATCAATAAGAAATACTTACAACGCAGGGAATTTTATTTTGCGCCTTTAAAATATAATAAAATATATCAATTACGGTGAGATTGAGGCCAAATTATTACATACTGCCTGCCACGTGCAGGCAGAGGCAACAGCACTCGAATAAATAGGAGGATCACCCCTCCAAAATTGAGCCAAGACGTAGCTTCGATGCTTGAGCTTGCTTGAGCCCAACAATGCTTAGCTTCAGTGACTGATCGGGAACCGTTATTTCCATCGTGGTAGGCCATTGCCCTGACAGTTTCAGTAAAATAGCTTATTATTATGTATTACATTGCTTTCATTCCCTGCGCAATAAGCACTATTGAGCGCTCATACAGCTCCCTTTGCCGAATTAAAACATGGCTAAGATCGAATATTGGTGAAAATAGGTAAGTAAGGCTAAGCATTCACCGTCAATGGGTTTTTGCAAACAAGGAGCAATTAGTGGAAGCTGTAGTGAAAAAAATTCGCAGCTAATCCTCGCAAATTATTGTTCAAGAATTATTTTTTTTAAATAAATGGTGTTCTTCCCTATGCTATTGTGAATTATTGCATTGGGAGTCCCTCCACAGATGTTCAAAACTATTGATCAAGAATAAATATATTTTTAAAAATAAATATGGTTCACTGCTCTCCCTTTTGTTATTGTTTATTATTGCATGTCACCCCTTCCACCATGAGGTTGAATTTAGATAGCTCCCCCCCCCACCCTTCAGTTTTGACCTGGATCAGCCCTAGATCAGATCAGTATATATAAGCAATCAGTATATACTGTTTCATTGAAGTAATAATGGACATTTGGTCATGTCTTTTTAAAAATATCAACTTCCTTCTTATTTTTATGCAGCATAAAGTAAAAATCGGACAATTCTAACTTAGTAAAAAAGGAAAGATGAGGAATAAGAAGCCAGATTATTTTCTGTATATATAGAACTACTATGTTATTTTGTACTCATGATAAACGTCTACGAAGTGAAGCCTGCCACTTTCAAGTTAATACTATTTTATTTTTTATCTCTCATCCCTTCCGTTGAAAATCAACGGGCATTTTTGGTAGTGAGCAATATAAACATAGTTTAAAGTACAACATAACTTGCATAGTTTACAGTTTACTACCAAAATAATATCAAAACTGTTTGTCTATACACTTGTACTATGTAAAAATAAGCCTGAAATGCCGCCAAGAAATTTAAAATAGCATAGAAATAGCAAGGAACGATATATGCTTATAATTACGTCTATTAAAGCTTCGGACATTTTTCTTTAGCTCTAACATTTTGTTAGAAAACTTGATAAATACTACTCGACAATGTCCCTTTTTATTGCTCGTTCAAAACAATCCAAATTCCAACAACACCCATAGATTAATGCGAAAACAAATTGTTTAGAGTTGGATCAAGCCTCGATTAACCGAGTTAGCAATATAGACGTAATTATTGCCCATATTGGGTCAGTAATGTCGTAATAATTAACACATACTCCATCTCCTGGAGCAACACACTTATAAATGTGTCTAAATGGTCCGCAGTTTGGGTAAATACGCCATAAAGCATCGAGCCAAAGGTTGGGCATTCTCGCTGAACATATATCGTTACAAAAAAAGAGCAAAAAATATCGTAATTATAAAATAGAGTAGGCAAAGTTAGGTACTGATAACTCACATTTTATTTTTAATACAATATTTACCATGACTTACAAATTTGAACCAATACATTACTCAGTTGAAGGAGTCCCAAGGTAAGAGAAGAACGCAATTATTTATAAAACTGGAATGGCAAAGATAGAGGAAGGAGTTCCGGGTGCTCATGCCCGTCAATAATCTATGGAAGTTAAGGAGATTCCGCCGCGACTGTGTGAGTCAAAACAAACACTAAATTCCACATTTTTGATATTTGGTTAAAAAAATCCTGCTTTCACTGATGAAATGCGTTACCTATAAAAACCCAAAAGTAAAATACAACATATGCAGATTATTCCACGAATGTATTTTAAATTAGCACTTTTTTCCAGCCATAGGAGCCGACTGCAGCGCCATTTCCTACGAATTACCGGATTTTGACTTCAATTACGGCATTAATTCTTCAACACCTAGAAATATAAGGTGGCGAGATGCCTATATTTTTTTTATTCAATTTCTCTGGACCATTTACTTCTTATAGACAGTTTTCCACGAAAATGGCATTGGTTTTTATGGAAAAATACTATTTTCCCCCGTGTTTCTTTCATTCCTCCTTTGAATACCATGAAATTTCAAGTTCAATTATAGAATAAAATAGCGTGGAAAGGTATTATTTTGTTGTTCATATCAGATAGAGGACAAATATTTCTACAAGTAGACTGAATATGAATAAAATGACATTTAAGTCATTTTACGGTGGAGCCACCTTATTATATATCACAGTATGCGTCCCATTTGCACTGCACCTATACGTTATGAGCACTGTGGCTCAATATTACCGATAAACACACTACTCCTTTGGGTTTGGATCCATACAGGTCCGAGCGATTACCGTGTATTAAGTGGGTCACGCACTCCAGATGCGATTGCCACCGCCCGTCGGCCTGAGGGCGGCGTGCGGGAGGCACTGATTCAATAACCGCTCGACGGCAAAATGCATTTCTCACTCTGACGGAACCCCTCTCACTCAATTGAGGAGGAATGCCGCGCGGCCATTAAGCCGCCGGATGGCTCGGGTTCTCAAGAGGCGAGAGCCTCCACCCACAGTGCAGTAAACAGTCAAACATTTAATACTCTTAAAATTTATAACGCGTGCAGAACGGAGAGCGGTCACCTCTCAATTTCTTTCTTTCACTTAAGGTGGTTCCTCCGTAAATGACTGAAATGTCATTCTATTCATATTCCGTCTACTTGTAGAAAAAAATTGCCCTCTATCTGATATGAACAACAAAATAATACCTTTCCACGCTATTTTTTTCTATAATTGAACTTGAAATTCCATGGTATTCAATGGAGGAATGAAAAAAAACGGGGGAAAATAGTATTTTTCCATAAAATACAAATGCCATTTTCGTGGAAAACTGTTTATTAGAAGGAAATAATCCACATAAATTGAATAAAAATAAAATATAGGCATCTTACCACCTTATCTTTCTAGTTATTGAAGAATTAATGCCGTAATTATAACCAGTAATTCGTAGGAAATGGCGCTGCAGTCGGCTCCTATGGTTGGAAAAAAGTGCTCACATAAAATACATTCGTGGAATTATCTGTGTAAGGAGTGGAGAACTGTCCCAAGGTCCCTCTCTTTGTCTTGCATCCGCTCTGCTTGCCTGGCCCTTGGAATGACACTAGGCGCTGCAACCTGTCAACCAAGCCCTGCGTTGAGTGATTCATGTAAGGGATTGACGTCGTTGGAGTGGAGCGCCCTGCTTGGAGGGACAAAACAGTGGACCTCCTTGGGCCCACAATGCGCAACCCTTTCACACTCAACGCAGGATGGGTGACCTTCTCAGAACACATTGTAAAAGAATGGCTGGTCCTAGTGTGGGCAGAGAACCCTAGTTGCCAGCCCAATGAGAGAAGCGGACAGGGGTCACGAGGGCAGGGCAAGCGGGACGGCGGATGTCGAGCAAAGAGAGGAGAGAGGCAGTCTTTTGGGTTTCGCGTGTGTACGAGGGTTGTGTGCGCAAAGTGAGTGAGAAGACTGATCAAATAGTGAAAATACCTAAGGTTTCTGTTTTCATTCCCTTGATGGACCTTCCCGAGCCCACTCATCGTAGCAGGCTTACATCTGCATATTTTGTATCTTACTTTGGGTTTCTATAGGTAACGCATTTCATCAGTGAATGCAGGATTATTTTTGACGATATATCAGAGATGTGGAATTTAGTATTTGTTTTGACTCACACAGCCCAGCGACGGAACCTCTTTAAGGAGCATGCGCCGCTCACAATTGCTCCCATGAGACAAAATTATGAGTGCCGCGTCATTATCGGTGAAACTTTCTTTTAAATCTTTTTCCCGTTAGAGTTAATACATGTTTAAATATATAAGTGATCATGATATTATATAAAATGTAAAAATACATCACTAGACAAATAGGAATACACATTTTAGTTTAGTTTTTAATTTAAAATGAAGTTTTTAAGTTTTTATATTTCTGAGAATAATATAAGTTGCTTTTGAATATTAAAATACTATAGAAAGCTTGCATAACAATAAAAAGAGAAAGTTTATAACCTTCCATTACTGATCATTGCAATATACATATGTTGCAATTTTGAGGATTTCGGGACTAGCCACGGTAGTTACCTTTTTACGGAGTCAACCCGCAAGTGCACTGAAGTGCGATATTCCACAGAGGAAAAATCATTCGCCTTGACCTGGATTCGAACCCAATAATCCACAGGGGAGGAGGACGCCTCGGTAGCTTAACTGGTTAAAGCACTCGGCGCGAAATCGAGGGATCCGGGTTCGAATCCCGGTATAGCCGATTAATGTGGAATATCGCACTTATATGTTGCAATATTGCAATATTATTTCTTTTTCAGCGTAGACAGCAATTTAATTTATATCAGTTGAAGCGTTATTGTGACTCCATGCTTACTTTTGAGACCAAATGACAAGATTTAATTTAACTCAGACTCCTACCGAACCGATGTGCTGTATTCCAATTGGCTTTCGGGATGTAAGGTGACAAATCACTGGGCAACGCAGTTGTTAACAGTAGGTAAATGAGAGACTAGAATAGGGACATTCACTTTTCCAACGCCGCCAGAGATTTTACGAAATGACGTGGTAGCATAAGCCGCACGAAATATCATTCTGCACGGCTTGGTTTAGTCCAGTTAGGGACGATGAGAATCCGATATCACTGATCAGTGGCTACCTACTGGTCATCCAGGTTGCTGAATGAAATAAACAGTGATTGAAAGGTTGAACTTCTTCTGAGGAATTAATTTGTAAATATTGATCGAATCACTAAACATTATTAATGGATAGGGAGAGACCTAGTATAGGTTATGACGACGTTTTTCACTCAGGAGGGAGTGCTTGCACACGTAAAATTGGACTAGAAACAAAGAAATTAGCTCGCATACTCGAATATCGCGAGCAGTTAAATAAAATACACGCACCATCATATAATAACCCAACTTTTTTTAGCAATGGATATTCGACTGGAAAACATGAAAACAAAAGGAATTCCTTCATCTAAAACATCAATCATAATTTTAACACTAGAATACCGAAGGGTGTCATTTTGACACCCTACGCGTACATTTTTTGCGGAGCGAGCCTGTAAAGATTGTTGTAGAAAAAAATCTTTCGTGGCTTTTATTCATTTTTAGTGCTTAACAAGACGACAGTGTTAAGGGATTACCCCCTCCCTTTTTTCGTCTAAAAAATCAGAATTTACCTTGAATGCCGGATGGTGTCATTTTGACACCCGGTATATTTATCATTTCTTCTTTCGGTTTAGGTGTATGCGGTTTGATAATTACTAGTGAAATTAGTATTTAACTATAGTACATTACCTTCATGAATGTTTATGTTTTACTTAAATAAATATCGGCTGTTTGCAATTTTTTCGAAAATTTAGTAGCTCGTAGGAAAGTATTTTCCTCTTTTTTTGCGAATGAATCGCCTTGAAACCAGCCAATTTTTACCGCGGCAACACGTATTTGCCGTGAAACACAACAGTGTAGTGACGCACGCGAAGATGTAGTCGGCTTCTGCCGAGCATCTATGTTTGGCTCCCTGTCTCGCTGTCTGGCGCGGAATTTGACGGACTGGCTCGCCAGCGTGTCGCGACCCGTCGAAATGTGCTACTCGATATGCGTTGGCAGTTCGGTCTTGATAATGGCAATGCATAGACGTGTTACGCCAGAGCAAATTATTGCAATGCTCAACGATATTCCTGAATACGTTTCGGAGAAAGGGTCTGATAAAGATGTCGAGTCGGACAACGATTGGGTTGCACCGGAGGGTCAGTCAAGTTCATCCGAAAGCGATGAAAATAGTGAGCACGGTAGGTTTCATTGTTTTGCATATTTCATTGTAGTAATTCAATTATGAAAGATAAACTTATTTATTTTACAATACGTATATACACATGAATGAGTTAATGTAACTGCTACTATGTACGGTATTAGCAATGTGTTCATTAATGTGTTTGTAGACGAAACTGGATCTGCACTGGCTATTGGACAGAAGAAATTTCTGAGTGGTCGTGAGGTTGTGCGCCGACATCCCTGCTGAAATAAAAGCTTCTCGAGAAGAGTTGTATTCCTCTAAATTGTATAAAAATGGTGACGTAACACTTACCGTTTACCAGGGGAAACCGACAAAATGTGTTCTTATTCTAAGCTCTCTTCACCCTCATGTTGATATTTGTGACAACTCTAAGAAATCGCCCGAAACTGTAAAGTTTTATAATGAGACAAAGTTTGGAGTAGATATAATTGATCAAATTGGGCGGAAGTATTCGGTCAGAACTGGAACCAGGCGATGGCCTGTTCATTCTTTCCAGAATACTCTTGACTTCGCCACTATAAATGCCTGGATAATTTATGAAAATATAACTTCACAAAAGATATCCCGAAAAATGTTTTTGCAAAAGTTAGCACAAGAGCTTTCAGGTCCTTACATTGCGTCAAATAATATTTGTCAACCCCCTAACGAGTGTGAAGGGGTGCGAGATCCAGATCTGACTAGGAACTGTCAAGTAAAAATAAAATGCAATAAAAACAGAACTGTTGGTTTTTGTAAGCTATGTAAAAAGTCAGTATGAGGCTCATGTACGGCCAAGACAGAGCGAAAGTGTCAGAAATATGAAGAATCTGCAATTTAGATAAAGCTTCTTGTAAGTCTTTACGAAAAAGTATTCGATTTATTTTTGCTCTTACAAAGGATTTGTGTTTCCTTTTAAACAATTTTGTACTTTAACAGTCGTAATTGATTTTATTGTATGCAAATTTTTATCTTTTAAAGCGAACTTCCACATTCTAAGACGAAAACATGTTGCAAAAATTATTAATACTTTGAAAAAGAATAAAACAAGATTTTCTTATCTTATTGTTATAAGGTGTTTTATGCACATATAATGTAACTATTTTTATGTAAGCAATAAATGCTCATAAAAAAGTATTCAATGATTACTTTTTTGTCAATTACGTGCGTCCTCCAACGTTTCAGCGTAATCTTCGATGGAAAACGCAGCACAAGAGTGTAGACTTTTTGCATAAAATTTTTTTCTTCAATGGTAGTCTCTTAAAAAAATATTTTTTGAAAATATTAAGGAAACAAAAACAAACATTGCAATGAAGTTGACAAATAAGCAACTACAAAAAAAATAATCTGCAATTAACGCGGCTATAATGAACATGGGTGTCAAAATGACACCCTCCCGGCATTATCGGGGGAAACAAAGTACCCGGCATTCTAGTGTTAAGTAAAAGTGATATTTTCAGTACCGAAACAGGACGATTTGCTCTAAATACAGCTATATTAATATATATGTTTGTAATGCGGTTGATTTGTTGATCAAAGCTATTAGTTTCGAGAAACCTGTGTTTAAAATGTGAAATTTCATCCAATACAATATGAAACACACCCAAGTGACATCGAGTTATCACTCACATTCTTTCTTTTACGCTCTAAATATTTTCTCCAAGTATCAGGAATGCGGTGCAATAAAATAATTACATTTTTTCTTGGAAATGAAAATCGTATTTCAGAGTGAATGGATTCAGCGGGCCATTAAATGAGTACGATATTTAGCTGGGAGGAATAAAGAACTTCATTTCTCCCAATATCACTACTTGAGTAATTAGCAATACTCTCAGTTAAAAGTACATTAAAAATTGTAAAAAAAATTGAACAAACCAGGATGGATTCAATATTTGCGACCATTAGAGAATGGAGGTGGCATGGAAACGAGCTTTTCAAGATAGAATCGACATGAGATTGCTCAATAATTTCTAAACGGGCGGCGTTTTATTTCTTCAAGGGGCTGAAAGTAGTGGAGTGGAAAGTGATAAAGCTTCCCTGTTGATGGCGGCGAATGCAAACACACTACCATTTAGAAGATATGAGCGTGCATGCATCCCGCTAAGTGCTCGCCCGGATTCACGCAGTGTGGAGTGGAGAGGAGGGAAGAGATAGTAGGGGGGGGGGGGGGTAGGCGTGCTGGCCGTCTCTCGGATGAAGAATTCCTCCCCCCCCCCCTGGGTTGGAGCTTGCAAGAAAGAAAGGGAGGGCGGCCAACCCTCAACAACCCCTCCCCGTCCTGCACTCTACTCCGCGATGGAAATTGAGACCGAAATCGGAAAGCGCGTGCACCATCGGTACAATCGAGTACCTGCATTGACCACCATCGAGCATCAATGTTGAGCCGCCCCATAGTAGAATCACGATATGCTGCTCAGAAAGGTTTTGAAATTTTCATTGACAAAATAGTACAAAAATAGTAGAAATTTTAAAGAGGAGACTTTTTATTTGTACACTACTAAGTATTACATTTTCCACTTATTTTTCTCTGTTTAGATTCAACGTTTTGGCAACGCGTTTTAAAGGATGAAGAGTCTAGAATGAGCCAGATACATATAAGTTTGGAAGTAAATAAGCACTTTGTAGGTACTAGATGCATCCTCACATACGGCAAAGAAGATGGCGCAATAACAGCTGCAAAGGGTAAAGAGAATAAGTAGAAAAGAAAATGTGGTCTTCCAGAGTAATGATCAAGATCACATTGACGGAGATTCACCAATAAAGAAGTCCTGCGAAGAGACTGAGTGTTTTCATCGTATGTAGCTCTTTTCTCTCCGAGGGACTCTATTTGGACTCATTTTGTGGCACAACAGCAATGAAAACAGTAATTGTAGGAGTAGTAAATAATAATAATTAACAAGGACTACCAAGGATGAAATGCATCGTCAAAATCACGAAGGTCATCAAACTAAAGGCTCGTGTAGTTATGAAACAATTTAAAACCTGGAAACCTAGCAACCAGCTCATAGGAGCATGGAGAGTTGCAGGTAAACAATATTCTAACAAATAACTGCTCATGGTGACAATCAAGTGTGATTACGGTAGCCTTTACACATATAAAATATTTAGAGACACCTAAATATCTCTTTGACTTTGTTCGACAAATTTATTTGAGCATAACGGACGTAATAAACATTTTTATTCTTGAATGTAATTCTATCACATCTCTGCACTGGCAAAGTGCTTGTGTGATATTTTTATATTCAATATGCTAAACCATATGGCTGGAAAACGTACCGAAAACCTTTTAAAATAGCCCCTAACCTTGTTCTGCAGATTAGACTCTCAATAATGCGACAGAAAACAAAATAACTGCTATTTCGGATTTAAAAAATCACTAAACCCAGTCACCTGTTTACAGCAGTGATCCACACAGACATGTTGCAATGACTGATCGTAAACCCTGATTCCCTCTTCGCTGGATAAGAAACGCAAAGTCTCCGTCTCAAGTTTTCGAGCAAAAGGTTTTTCGTTTTCTATTATTCAGGCAGTCTTGTATCGGTTCGATCACTTTTTTATTTGTTTTTTTATACGTCCTTTTATTTGGAGTTGAAAGCACAATTTGCTTCCGTAAGCTAAGTGAAGTTCGAAATACACTGCTTATTCAACTGACTGCATATAATAGTACTTGGAGATGAGTGGTAGTAGTACATGAGTAGCGATTTATATCATTCACCTTAAGATTGCGACTGAAAAGAATAATTTCAAGAGTTTATGTGCAGACGTCGTCTCTTCGTCGTTCTCGTGTTGTTGTAAAAAAACGTGTAAATTGTGTAAAACGTTTTCGTCACTCAGAAAATATCTGTAGACAGGCATAGTATGTCATCGTGCCAAGAGAACGGCGAGGTGTTTTATTTCATCCGCTTGTATCAAATACCTACGTGCTTGCATTACGAAAATGTCATGAAAACTTTTATTTATGATAGCTCGTGGGCTATAGGCCCCTTTATTAAATATTTAGAAACCTGAATGATTCGAAGCTCTCTTTTGCTGACGAATTTTAGTTTCAGGAGTACACATTCAAATTTATCAACGTAGGTATAATTTTTGGAAATTGAATAGTTTCATAAATACTTCAGTACAATAGAGTTTCCATTTAGGGATTACAAAAAACCCAAAGAGGGATTATTTCCAAATAAATGGCAACAGTGCCCCAGGAAAATTCAAACGAGGACGATATTGACTTGTGTTGCAGGACAGCGACTTATAAGACGTTGAAGTAGTAGAAATTTATCACTATAGCACCGAAAGTGATGCAGAAGCGGATTTGGATCTGCAGGATTCATCCGAAAATGAATTAATCCCAGATAATGAAGAACATTACAGGATAAATGAAAATTTTTTAAAGTTATTGAAGTTTCTTTTCATATAGAAAAGCCACAATAGTCCAGCGAAAATATAGTTATAACATCTCCCAGGGCTAAAGGCTCAAGGATAGCTAGGCTAGCGAACTTGATCCTTTGTTCGTCTCCTGCGTTTGCGATGTGTCTGTTCATGACCATCAATAAAATTGATATGATTACCCAATGCACCGATTCGTTTACTAATACAGGGTGGTCTTTGTAAAAGCAAACGTGATTGTGAACTGAAATCACGTAGAGAAATATATTCGCATGTTATCTATGTCTTCTATTTATTTTAGGTGTGAAGAGACAATTTATGCCTTTGCCGTAAATATTTTGACGAGATATGGTACTGGCATAATTCTAAGTGGAGCCATCATGTATTAACGTAGAATTTTGTTTCCATTAAGGTGTATGAGGTTTAACGTCGAGATGACGTGTGAGGAAAGAGAAATGTCGATGAACTAGCTCTAATAAGAATGTTCTTCGAAGCATTTGTTCGCAATATAAAGAAATCAACTTGAATCATACATTATGGACATGTGTGATGCAAATGCACGAAGTTAAATCCGTTTCAAGGAACGTATTCTTTAGTTGAATACATGCCAATTAAGCTCACTGAGCATGGCAAAAATATCTTAGCTATATGTTATTTAATATCATGCTACACTAGCAATTTAGAGATATTGAGGAAAGCAACCAAACAGTCCATTCTGTGTCTCCAATTTTCCATTCAATTTTGTGCACGGGCTATATGAGAAAGTTACAGGATGCAATTGAAACCTAACCATTGGCAATTGGAATACAAGTAGGTACATCTCTTGCAAGGTAAATCTAGGAGAAAAAGAAATACCATCACTCCTACAGAATCTGCACGACGGGAGCTCCGGAGGTCATTTAGGCATCAGTAAAACACTAGCTAAGGTCAGAGAGAGATTTTACTGGGTTAACAGCAGCGAGGATGTCAAAAATTGGTGCAGAAGGTGCTAGGTTTGTGCCACCGCGAACGGGCTGAGAAGAAGAAAAACGGCTCCCATGCGACAGTAAAACGTGGGGAGCCCGTTCAAGAGGTTAGCCAACGACGTAGCGGGCCGGGCCCGCTGCGGGCCCCCTTCCGGAAACAGACTCGGGAAATAAATACATCCTGGTAGCCGCATATTAACTCTCGAAATACGTTGAAGCGTATCCAATACAGAACCAGGAAGCTACCACTATCGCGACTGTCCTGGTGAGGGAAATATTCTCACGCTTCGGTACACCTTTGGAACTATACTCCGACAAAGGCAGGAACTTCGAGTCTGTCGTATTACAACAAGTCTGTTTGCTCATGGGGATAAGAAAAACACGAATCACGCCTCTGCACCCCCAATCGGATGGCATGGTCGAGCGTATGAACAGGACGATCGGTCGACATCTCTCCAAGGTGGTCTCGGAGAACCAGCGCAAATGGGATGAATATCAGCCACTTTTCCTTCTGGCATAAAGATCTTCGGTCCATGAAACTTCAGAACAGACCCCAGCTTGCATCCTCTTCGGGAGAGAGTTACGCCTGCCATGTGACCTGAGGTTTGGCAGCAAACCCAGCGAAGAGCTTATAGCGGGAGAGGATTATGTCAGTCGTTTGAAGGAGATGGATCAAATCCATGATCTAGTCCGTAGAAATATGGAGGAAGGCAGCGACAGAATGAAGCAGAACTACGATGCTCGTGCGCAAAAGGGAGGTTTCCAGGCTAAATACCAAGCATGGTTCTACAATCCCCAGAGGTGGCGTGGCCTGTCACCTAAACTTCAACGAGCGTGGGAAGGTCCGTATGAAGTCCTGAAGCGAATAAACGATGTTATTTATCTCATTCGCAAACCCCCTCGAGGAAAACTAAAAGTGGTCCATTATAATCGACTGGCACTTTACGCAGGTGGCAACGCAAGAGTCGAGGAAGACCAAGAGGTGGACGCGCGTTTGGTGGCCGATCGACATGGCCAAGACCTGGGTAACAACTGTTCCGGGACGATACAGCCTTAAGGAGTGGGCAGTGTAGTGGAGGAATCATCCAGAGCCTGGGAAACGGTGGTTATTGACGGGGCAGAGGAATCAACAAGGGAGGATTCGGGAAATGGTGTATTTGTGAACAACTTTCATGTTACTGTGTGAACATTTTTAGGGAATAAATGTGTTAAATTGTTACGGAAATAAGAATAGTTGTTTTTGCACTCACGCTCGTAACAATTTTATTGATGGACTTTTCTTAACGATTTTCATATTTTTCATGCTCTTATCGTTATAATAATATCTCCAAATGATAGGCTGCGTAAGTATTTAATCTTTCAAACGCTAGTGAATGTGTGTGGACCTTTCGTAAAAATATTAGTAGGAATCTGAAGTTTTGGAAATTGTAAAATGGTTTAACTAAACCATAATTCCGCAATAATATTTGTCTTTTCTAAATATGTTAACGTCTGGTTTTGTTATTTCTAATTTAATATTTCCACAGCATGTAGTTATTACGCTCTCCTATCAATGCATCAACTGACTGGCATATTACTTAACTCAAAACATTGAGTTCATACATCATGTTAACGAAAAGGCTATGCCATTTTGCGGTTACCGTTTACATGGCATTATAAATCCAGACCTAAGTAGAATCTTTTCACTAAAAATAAAGATACTAATCGACGATTCTTTAAGGAACCCTTCAAACTTTAATTACGGGATACAATTTTGAAATGATATTATTTGCCAATCGGCATGAGTGTTTTTAGTTCTTGAGATCGCTTCTTGAAAACCATATTCTAAAGAATACCTTACTTGAACACGCCAATTCCTATCGAGGTGGTGAAAAAAAGCGACGCTTTGTGGATGAAAGAGACGAGGAAGAGAGGACGTCCCAATGAATAGTGCTTACTTTAGCAACTCGGCCACCAGTGGAAGATCACACCATCATTCATTTCATTCAAGTATTCTACCAGCTGATTGGTAGGTTCTTGGACAGTCCCCATTTTGTATCCCAACCTAATAGAAATTGTCTCGCTTTCCCTCCTAAGGATGGCCCGTTATTAGATCCCTCTTCAATTCTTCATATCTTCTACCTCCTCTTATTTCGTCCAGAATTCCTATCCTCCTCCTTCCTCTCCCACGCTTTCCCAGTTTTCTCCCCTCTATCACTCTCTTCAGCATGCCCTCTCCTCTCAAAACCTCCTCCATCCATCTCTTCTGCCTTCTCCGAACCTCTGCCACAAGCTTCCTCTCCTCTCCGACCATATCCAATACCTCCTCGTTCGTCTTTCTCGCCATCCAGCTAACCTTCAATATCCTTCTCCAAACCCACATCTCAAACGCCTCAAGTCTACGCACATCCTCCCTTCGCAATGACCACGTTTCCGACCCATATAGCGCCACGCTCCATATTACAGTTTTCACCAGCCTCTTCTTTACGTCTCTTCTCAGACCCCCCCTCATCAATTCCCTTCTCTTCGAAAATGCTTCTTTAGCGAGCGCAATTCTGCATCTGATGTCCTTACCACTAAACCCATTCGCCTTCAAAATACTACCCAGATACGTAAACTGCTCGACCTGCTCTATCTTCTGCCCTCCCACCCTTATATTCAGCCCCGCCTTCTTACTTCTAGAAAATCTCATTACTTTCGTTTTCTTGTGATTGATCTTCATCCCATACTTTTCGCACTGCACCTCTAATGCATTCACCATTGACTGTAACCCCTTGGCCGACTGACTAACTAATGCCTGATCATCTGCAAATCTCACTGATTTTATCAGCTCCCCTCCTACCATTATTCCTACCTCCTCCTCCCCCCATGTCTCCCTTACCATTTCCTCTGAATACACGTTAAAAAGCAACGGCGATAGTGGGCACCCTTGCCGCACTCCCCGTCCTATCGTGGCCCATCCCGATTCTCCATTGGCTACCCTAACCTGCGCCGTCTGGTTCATATACAAATTCCGAATCAGACGCCTGTCCCTCCAATCGACTCCTAATTTCTTCAACACTCCCATTAATTTCGTCCATTCCACCCGATCAAACGCCTTCTCGAAATCTACGAAGCATGCAAAAACATCCTGCCCATACTCTAGGTTTCTTTCTACTAGCGTCCTCATCACCGCTATAGCGTCTCGCGTTCCCGTCCCTCTCCTAAATCCGAACTGGTCGTCACCCAGGTATTCATTTGCCTTCTTCTCTAGCCTTCTGTTTAGAATCCTCAGAACTGCTTTGGCCGCGTGGGATATTAAGCTTATTGTCCTATAGTCTTCGCAAGTTTTTGCCTTACTCTTTTTCGGTATAGGAATTAGTACAGTCTTCGCGAAGTCTTCCGGCCAAAGAAAATATTTTTCTAGATGCAGAATTGCCATCAAAGGGTACCGAAGGTTATCCTTGGCCAAACAAAGGATCCTCCCCATGATTTTCCATTTTTAGTGTGATCCCGAGCGCGCATCTACATCCAATTCGCTCCTGCATCAACGTCTCTCTCATCAACGGAGGTCAACAAAAGCAACGCGGGAGTGTACTGGTCAAGAAAAAGCAATGAATAGCGGAAAGCGAGCGCGGAGAGTGTACGGAAATCGAATGGAGGTGTCCAACAGAGAGAGACAAATGGAAATGCCTCATCGAGTGTTACAGCGATGGGATCTTATTCCCCTCTTTCCCTACATTTACGGTGACGGAATGCAGGAGATCGACGGTTTCTGTCCTTCCCTTTTTTATCTCCACACTGGCTGCAGTATTTTCCGCTTCCATCGTTTAGTACTCCCTCTTCTTATCCTTATCAGTTCTTCTTTTCGGCGAACGAGCAAACGCCACTGGACCGTGAGGGGCAGCTATGTGAATCCATTTCAAAGAGCTTTCTATCACAGTATTCTCTTTGCTTTGAGCTTTCGAATAATATTGCGGAGTAATGCTAAGAAGGTCATCAGTTGTTAAGAGTTGCCGTTCCGAAGTAGGTCCTTTGCAGGCCTTTAATCATTATTCATTCAATGATAAGCCTATTACACGCACATAATGTTCCCATTTATTGCAGATCTCTGGATTCATATCGTGTATCTGTCCTTTGGTCGTCGTAACGGTGTCCCTTTCATCTTTTTTTGGCCTCATTCATTCCTCACGCATTTGTTTAGCCTCAGAGTTGTCTACTCCAAATTATTGCTTTATCTATGGTGCTACATATGCTCCTTTTCGCATTTCCTCTTTCTTATAGGTTCAAATTCCCGATTCCATCCAACTCCTTGGTCTTCAGCATTCGCCTCCAGCAACAAAACACCGAAGTTTTTATTTTTTTCGTCACTTATTTTATTGCATGGTAGATGTTGGCTTCTACCACAAATTACATTGAAAAAATAAGTATACATTGAAAGTAATTCAAACGGGAAAGGATTTCAGGCCAAGATGGATTTTTATCTTGGATATTTATGCTTATTTATTTATGGGCTGTAATTTGTGACATCATTAATGCTTGGCCGATCCCGGAATTTGAGACAGTATAAGGAGTTCCTCTCATTGCCCATTTAACATTATTTAAAAATAAACAAGGGGAGAGGTGCAGACTTACTACAGCGTGAACTCCAATGCCATCTTCCAGGGCAAGGAGGAGCGTCACCTAGAAAGAAGGTACTTCATAGCAGGCTGAGCAAGGTAGTCTTACTGAGGGAGAAGTAGTATAGGCTGTTCATGGATAAGTGGAAGGGAAAGGCAAAGTACTGTAACAGAAGCTAAAAGGAGGATAGGAGAGAACAGAGAAATAATTTGTGTGACTGTACATGCAGAGCGAGCTACAAAGCTTGTCTGTGGAAAGGAATCGAAAAGACAGGATTTATCATGTTATGCGAACGGGGAATTATACTGGCTTTACTGCATCACGTTAAACAGGCTTCGTTATGACACACCAGTAGCTTCACTTTGTGGGATATAATTTAAAAGAGTCTATTAAATAGAATTCACTAAAATATCAATTAAATAGTACTATCATTTTTATTTAAAATGTAATTCTTAACGATCAGGAACTCAATCACTTAGAAAATCGTATTTTTATTTCTTAAAAAATGGCAACCCGCGAAAAGTTGGTAATAATCAGATCCAACTAATCGATTACCGTTTAAAATCTGACCTTCCATAATCGATTAATTTTGGTTGAATAATCGATTAGTGTGCTTGGTTACTTGCATCCATACTGAAGAGCGGAGAATGTAACCTGTAACGGATGAGGTTGTTTCATCATAACGCTGACGCACGCAGTTAAACCTGAAAACATGGGATCTAGTTCAAGTCACTGCGGAAGACCTTTCTCCAACTCCTTGTTAGGTTTTAATTTACTGAAACACATGTCTCTTAAAGGATTTAGCTACGGATGCCTTACTTTTCTAATGATATGTCATATTATTTTAATAATATGTCTAATTTTTCTAATAATATATCTTATTTCTCTAATAATATGTCTTAATTTTCTAATAATATGTCTTATATTTTTTCTATGAACTGAAACATGGGAAACTATTAAGGGAATAGTTATCAGAAAGTAATCGATGATTATAAGCTACCTCTGAATTCCGAGCAACCAAAGCCAAAATAGCACGTAAATTAAAATACTCCACGATCAATTTTGAGGAAACAGGGACTAGCCTCCGGATACGCCTTTACGGAGTCACCCGGTCAAGGAGAATTATTTTTCCTCTGTGGAATATCATACTCTACGACGATTAATCCAGCGAAGAATAACTTATATCGTTTGAACCTTGGTCTCTGTTCAAGTCGTTAGAAAAGTGGATCATGCATCGTAATTGTACTGGTATCACAACACCTGAGTGTCACAATGTTTCGCAATAATGATAGAATGAGTACCACCCGCAACGAAGGAGAATGGCAGGCAGCACAGAACAATGAGGTGGCAAGAGGTGAGGCGAAATAAGTGAACTCGTTGAGGATGGTGCAAAAGGACCGCTCCTGTTCAATGGGGCGTGGCATGAGGGCGCGGCGTACCTGAAAAATGTCGTCCTCTGGCAAATGCATAATGGAGAGATTGGCACTACACCATTAAAAGAGTTAAGGACATTTTAACATTCGAAAAGGCATAAGTGTTATGAAATAATGTAAAAATGTCTTAAGATGTAGGAGGATCACCCGTCGAGGTCAAAGTAGAGAATTTTCCTTTCTCTTTTTGTTTTTTTTCGAATCTAAGCGAGGTCGTGAGAGGTAGATGGACGTGATCAAATTTCTGCTCCTTCAAAGGCGAGCAGGAATTTCTCATCTCAAAAATAATTTAAAACAGCGCGTGAAACTTTGGGTGATAGAGGACAGAAGTTAATTTTGGCGGGAGAGGAAATCAAGGCAATAATTCCAGACCATAATTAATTGAACCATGTTTTAAAAAAAAGGCAGATAATAGCTTGTTTACTCGAGTAAATATGATCAACCACCAAGAACCTGATATATCATGAAATGGAGCATTGAATTCTAATCATTTCTCTAGTGCTAGTAGTGACAACTTGATTTTTATTATTTTTGTAGGAATGTAACACATTGTTTTAAATTGCAATATTTATAATAATAAAATATTGTCATCAGAAAACTAAGGCCTTGGTCATGGGAATCGAACCACGGACTTGGGCTAGCTGGGCCAATGGACAGAGCACTGCACTACCCACGGTTCCTAATTCTCGTGGCAATTTTGTTGGATTCAGGGGAACTAGATTTTCGCTCGAGTCAAACTTGACGTATTTAATCACCGCGATTTGGCAGTACGAAAATAATAATAATTATATATAATAGTACTGAACATTAAAACAAGGGTATTCACAATGTATGTTGATTTTACTCATTCTGTAGTCGTGTCCTGAATCAGCGTGAGGACGCCTCCTGGGTGAGACGTCGTATGCAAAGCAAGAAAACGCGATTGAACTCGATAGTAGAATGAAGCATGAAAACATGGGCTTGAAACTTCCACGTGATTACGCGTACTAAATTGATGACGTGTACTAGCGCACAAGTTAAATACGATTTCCTCGATTAGGAGAGGAGAATCGATGTATTGTAACATGTCATTCTTTGAAACGATGCATTCCGAATCGATATGTGTATCAAACTAAAACTTAGTATTACCTGATTGAAAACGTTCGGTCTTTGGCGTTAGTCCTTTTGCAAATAAAATAATTATCAATATTGATTTTCGGAATTTAATGTATTCAATTTTTACCAGGTAGTCATAAAAATGGTTTATTTTTACAAGTTTACTAAATTTTAAAAATAATTAGGTATGCCTTAACCGGTCTTTTCTATACAGTTTATCCACTGTATCAAGCGCTGAGAGAAACCCTCGTCATCATTTTAACCCTCAGGAGCCAGGATACTTGAGAAATAACTGATGAGTAATGGATATAAAGAAGTTAAGAAGTTGTATGTTGAATTTTAAGAAAGCTGATACAAAAACGACAGCCTGGGGGTCATTACACATTTTATTTCACAATATTTCAATCGCTAGGCTCCCACAAAATTTGAATGGAAATAAGCTTAAAACTCACAGTAGTAGGATACGACGAAACCATGACGTGGGTCTTGCGCAGTCATCCAAGATGTCGAATATCAGTGTTTCCCGCCCTCTGCATGGTTCTGTAACAGTCGAGAAGATGCTAAAATGCAGACTCAATCAAACACCCTGAAAAATGTAAAACAAGTCATTAATGTGGCACTATATACCCATAGGAAACTAAGCATTTCTGTTATTACCTCTTATCACATCAATGTGTTGGCAGCTGATCAACAGTTCAATACCAAAGGAGTGCCGAATTCTGGCCTAAAGCAAAAGCTCTTTGTCTATTGTTTTGCTTAGTTAATCAGTCGTGTTCACTTTACACAAATTCTTCCGAATTTTCTATTCAATCATCAGAAAAAACCTTCCTTGTGTACATTTATAACTAGGTTTTGAAAAATACACCCTAAACACCTAGGAGTGCAAACAATATCAATGGATTTTCATAAATTCCTCTTCTGCTTCAATATTCGTTAAATGTTTCACCAAAGAAATTCCCGATCCGAACTAAAAGTTGTTATATATTTCTAAGGAAATATATGGCAAAAGAGGGAGTTAAAAGGATAATGAGATGAAGACCTAAAAAGGAATTAAACGATATAATCAAAAGAGAGTTATGTTTACAGCTGCGGCTAACCAATTTTCAAATTCGTGTCAGTAAATTGTGATTATAACAGGGATCCAATACCAAAGACTAACTATCTTTAACTAAATTCTGTGAGAAGATATTCCTTATGGAATCCGAAAATGATTTTGTACACAGTGAATAGTAACTGCCCAATGATGTCAAATAATTTGACATAGGCCCGCTTCATTTCTCAGAATATAATATTTGGAGTGGGTAATCTATCACCGTGCCCCTAAGACGTTTCTCACAAGTCTCAAATCACTTAGATGTCGCATTAATCTCAGGGAGATTAATGCGACATCTAAGTGATTTGCGACATTATGAGACGATAAAAATTTTGATTACCTGAAAAGACATTTTTTTATAAATTTCAACCAAAATATTTACTGAATAAATTCCATAGTAAATTCCTAGTTTCAATTAATTCTCTATATATAATGCACTTCCACCTCATAAATTAAAGAAAACAGCATTGTTTCATTTTCAGACTATTAATAGTTTGGTGGCAGTCATTTTTCATCATATGTAAATAGTATTTCTTTTTAAAGATAAGCTAAGACGCCTAACAGCATCGACTATGGTTACAATCCAAAACTATCATAACGCACAATTATGTGAACTTGTTATAATAATGAACTGTTTCCAAATATCATGGTAAAAGATGTTACCCATTCTGTATAGGATAAATTTTACTTTGGAGTTTAGAGTTTTGAGGACATCACCAGCGAAACAGAGTTATCAGAAGAGAATATGGACGATATGGACGCCTTAAATATATTATCCCGCTCATAGTGTCTAGTGTAATTTATTCAATTGAACAATGAATCCTCGTATGCTCACCAGCCAATTTTTTACTAACCTTTAGCCCATTTTTTCTGTGTAATTGTTATGTGACAAGCCTATATAATGGTTATGGACTAAGAATCTTGCTCTAGTTCTGAAGAAAAAATTATAAATAATACCTTGATGATTTTCATCAATAGATTAAAGAAATGAACTCAAGATACATTCCTCTTAGTTGCAAAATTTTGTACCAATGAAGGTTTCATATACTTTTGCATGTAAATATCACCGGATCCGGAGAAAACCATTCGCTGATTAGAAAGTTCACTATAAGGGAGTATATTATTACGTAAGAAGTTACCCTAAGGTCATGAGTTTTTTCTCTTGCTTTGGATAACTTCAAGAGTACCTGTGCGTTAAGGCATTTGGGTAGGTTTATTATCCTTCCTGAAAATGCTTGAGAAATCCGTTCTTTTGCATTTGCGTTGTAATCACAAATAATACCAAATTTAATCTCTACCTATCACCATAAAATGTTAATTTTGTATTATTTCAATAATAGAGAACTTCGTTAATTTTTTTTCGCAATTTTCCATCTATTTTATGAGCCATCCCCAAGATCACTCAATCAGAAGCATGAGTTGATCTGCGTGCTCCCGGTCACCGAATTGATTCATGGGGGAAGAGAGCAAATGTTTTTTCCATTGCCGCACAGCTCAAATAGCCTCAATATCTTGTGGTCACTATCCTTAACGAATGCCTAAAATATGCAGAACATCGGTTATCAAATGCTCTTCTAACATATGTGCATGGTTACAAAAATGTATTACAACTTTCGTAAGATTGGGAGGAGGGCTTATGAAATCTTACTTTGGCTTAAATTGGGGAGAGGAGTGGGTTATAAGGTGGCAAGAAACTCCTCGCGTAATACTTGAATGGCTCATAAATAACTGAAACATTTTTCCAGTAAAATGGATTTCGATAATACGGTATCTACTTGATTAATTTTGAGTGTGAGATTTTGCAGAGTTTATTACTGTATCATAAGGAACGTGCCGTTTCTGCCACGTGTGAAGTACATTCGAGTGTATTGCTACCATTTCTATTTTAAGTATCGTGTGGCCTGGAAAATGAGCAAGATTGATAATGCGAAACTTTATACGGACGCGATAGTCGAAAAAAAGAAACTTTTGTCTCCACAATATCCAACGGAAAATTCTTCAATTCTCAATTCATGACTAAAACGGTTATTGAAGCGAGACTGTCTAAGTCATCCAGGATACCAATTAAATGTACACAATACAGCTCAATCTTTGATAAAAATTCGAATTTCAGGCTACTTCTAAAGAGTCGCTCAGCATACTAAAACCAGTGAATTACGGGGCAGTGGGCATAATGTAGAGCAGGGAATAGATCTAGTAGTGGTTTATTAAATAAAGGGGTCGCTGTAAATAATGGTAGCAATCAGAGCTTTTTTCAAAATTAGAATAGCTTAATATCCGAAGGAGCAGAAGCCGTGTGTCAGGTGCACCAAAAACGTCTGCCATTAATACCTTAATATGCATTAAATCAAGGACCTTTAAGTCGTATCCAAGGGATTCCATTTTCATGCCAGGTGGTCGTCAATTGCCGTAGTATAAAAATAAAATCGAATTTTTTCACCATCTTCTTTTGTTCACGTACGCTGATGTAATTGTAGAAAGTTGAATATAGAATGAAAATGTGGATACCGAGATATTTCCAAAACCATAGGCAATAAATAGAAAAGACCAAACAGTGAGTGCAGGAGGAGTATTTATTTCTGTCAAAGATGAGATCATCAGCAGAGCCAAGATACATCCAGGCAATGACTTAGAAAGAATCTGGTGTACTATGTTTGCTGGGCAAAAAGCATTTTTGTATGCTCATATTAAAGATCACCCCATGCACACATAAATTCAGTTACTATAGAGTTGGAAAGACATGTGAAGCGTTTCTTCCGCCAAAATAACCAAGTTAATATTACTACCAGTGGTAACTTCTCCGTTGCCTTGGTAGACTGGGAGACACATAGTTTCGAAACTTAAGGCAAAGATTCGGAATTGTGTGACATTCTTCTACATCTTTGACACATACATTCACATCAAATTGCTTAAATAAATTAGTAAAAACACCGACCAGAGGAAATATCGACCTAGATCTTTTGGCGACTTACATACCTGAAAGCGTCCTAAACAAAGTAATAGTAAACAGAGTTAGTGACCACAGACCAGTACACGCAAAATTCCAAGTTAGTACTGACATATAGTCACCTACAAATAAAAAGGTATACATATTACCCAATGCGGATTTCAAAGATTTAAAGCGGGAGTAATTTACTCCAAATAAAAAATTTAATTATGACAGTCAAAACCGTTGCACTGACGTTACATGAAATACTTTTCGTGGCATCACATGACTAGTTAAAAATAGTGCAATACCAATAAAACTTAAAAAGGTCAATAATACAGATAAATAAAGTTTTACCAGGGCAGTTGGGGTGGAAATCATTCATAGTAATGACATTTCTTAGCATTGTTTCACTTTATTAAATTAAATATAGGTTTGTGCGACCATTTTCGATCTATTACATCATTGTAAAGCTTGACAATGATGTAATAGATCGAAAATGGTCGCACAAACCTATATTTATTTTTTTTAAGTGGAAAAATGCTAAGAAATTTCATTAATAGGACAATACTGAGCCTAGGTGGTACCTTGCGGACGTCAGTAAATTTCAGCTACAACGAAACTAACACGCAAAACTGAAGAACGCTCATCAGGATCATCCCGACTAGGAACATAAGAATTAAAAAAATATAAGAAAGCTAAAATAGTAGCAAAGGCGGCCTTTCGGAAAGCATGAAAGTAACTCTAAGGTAATATATTTGGTGAATGTTTGGAGGATAACTCGAATGCATTTTCGTCGTATGCGAGAGAGGTTCAAGGAAATGACTAAACGGTAAAAGCACTAAAAACGATCAAGGAGGAAAGTACA
Source organism: Pyrrhosoma nymphula (assembly GCA_963573305.1). Taxonomy (NCBI): domain Eukaryota; kingdom Metazoa; phylum Arthropoda; class Insecta; order Odonata; family Coenagrionidae; genus Pyrrhosoma; species Pyrrhosoma nymphula. The sequence continues at coordinate 976,793 of OY754334.1, forward strand.
ACAGCGAATCAGCCAAAGCATATATCTTCAACCCCTTTTTTCAAAGCGTTTGTACAACATGCTCTCAGAATTGCACCGTTAAACCACCTAGGCTATATTTTAGTCCTATGCGGACTATGAAAAGTTCTACTCATAGAACAGAAACTAACCTGAAATCCATTAAATTTAAGAAATCACCCGGGTCCGATCAAATGCCCGCCCGAGTTTATTAAGAATTAGCGTCTGAAATAGCACCGCATTTGAAAATAACTTGAACAGAGCATTGTGTTCCTTACGCTTGGAAAATCGCGAACGTTACGTTAGCTATAATTAAGAGTGGTGATAAGAAAGAGCCCAGTACTTGTAGAACTATTTCACATTACGTCTATCTCGTCCAAGGTATTCGAACATATAATTGCCAGTTCGATTTTGGAGTATTTGAATAGTGAAAACTTGTTAGTGCAAAATCAGCATGGATTCCGGAAAGGCAGGTCTTGCGAAACCCATCTAGCCCTCTTTCTTCACGATATTCTATCTAGGAAAGAAAGGCTCGTCGAGGTGTACACGATATTTTTATATTTCAAACAATCTTTCGATAAGTCCGTCAATCCAAAATTACTCGTTAAGTTGATAGCTTATGGAATACACCATGTCCTAACATGTTGGATAAAAAAGTCCTTAAGTGACCGCGAACAGTCGTTAAGTGTAGATAGCATTAGTTCAGCCAAAGTGAACGTAACGTCATGTGTGCCCCAGAGAAGTGTTATAGGCCTCTTAATATTCCGTTTTTATGTTAATGACATCATTACCGCTATTACGAGCCAATTTTGCTCCTTCGCAGACGACGCAGTATTATACAGTAGGGTGCGGCTTATTTTACGAAAATCGGAAAAGCTAAAAGTTCCACCCGTCAAAACATTCATTTTGATGAAAAAACACATGCGTGAAATTTTTGTTGAGTTGCGATATCGTTAACACGTGCCGCATGGGGTCTGAAATACCCCACTCAAAAAATGGAAATGTCGCATCATAATAACTGGTTTTAGAGTAAATCTATGATTTTACGACCCTTTAGGGTCTTTAGGAACTGCTACGGTGTCTCGTGGTAATTACATAGTTCTGGAGCACTCATTCACTGGTTATGGCGAAGAACATGGTGTTTTAGTAATTATTTCAATTTATTATTAACTCGGTCATAAAAATTCCTAATCAGTCATCTTCATTTAAAAGAAATCTGTATAGCTGGAAAAATCAAACCGCAATCTGAAGGACAGTGCACTAATGAAAAGGAAAAATACAAGGAGTTTCAGATACCAATACTTATCTATACGTTTTTATTAAAGTTGTCTTCCTTACATCTGGCACCCTTCTTCTATGTTCTTGAACAAAGAGTTCAAGAACATAGAAGTCAAAGTCTTGGTCAAAGTTCTGCAAAAATCTTTCAACAATTTAACCTTCACCTTTAATTTAAGTTCATCTGTCCGTAGACCCCCCCGTGTAAGCGGCCCTCGACGACACCTTTGCAGGAGTATTTTTGCGACGCATTCGGAGGAGATATACCCCAAACAAACATAAATGAAAGTATTATTCGGAGACAACGGGATAAGCACAGGGCTAGTTCAGCGGAGAAAGTGTGAGAGTCATTTTCCCCGGATCCTATACTGACTTTGCATTGGGATGGTAAAATGGTAAATGGCATTTCTTGGTAGTAATGACACCAAAGAGAGATTGGCAATAGTTGTTACAGGTGTCAGAACCAATAAAATGCTTGCAGCCCCAGAGCTTCCGAATGGAAGCGGAAAATCCATTGCAATAGCAGATTTAATATAGTGGTACAATGGAACATTTCCAATAATGTTAAAGCAATTGCAATTGATACAACCAGCGCTAACAAGTGTTGGTTTATTTTCCTTTTCCTGATGTTTTCAGTTATAATGATGCAACTGATAAGTAATACCAAAGTTGTATTCTTTTCAAGGGATTAAGAATGGCGCCGCAGTACAGGTTGAGCACTTATTTAAAAAAGTAATTGCTATGGTTGCCTTGCCGATACCATATCTTTTAAATTTTTTGGAGGGAGTTTATCACCAAAGAAGGGGACGTTCAGCTGGGCTATAAACTTTGCTATTAAAAACATTTCCAGCGTCAGTGGGCATCTATTGATACAATTACTTATGAGGCCATTGATAGTTACCCAGATGCCGGAGAAAGTTTTAAAGTGGAGACGAAACCCTCAATAATTAACTTCACACAGGAGAAAATCAATGTACGCGGCTACTATTTTTTGTTCATAGGAATTAGTTATTAAAATATTACAAAGCTAATATCCCAATTTGCCTTTATCAGATCGGCCAGCCTAGAGATGATTAGTTTCTTGGGAGCTTTTAGAGCTCTCAATTATATTTATTGGGGGTGAACCTGCCAAAGACATTGTGCGAGGTGGATGTGCAAAGCAATTTACGCACTTAAAATTTGGTTTTTTCGGGAGCTGTGATTACCGATGCTGATTCCGAGGAGCTATTTGATGTTTGCATATTTATTGTATAAGTTTATATCCATGCCTGGTTTATTTACCCGTTAGCCACATCAGCACCTAGAAATGACTTACTTTTTTTAAAGAAGCTCATTGAATATGAAAGCACTAATATTACTGTCGCCAAAGTTGCTTAGAAAAAAATTACGGGACACCTTTGGTACCTGAGTGAGGAGCTGATGGGTCTGTCAGCATTCGATTCCTGTCTTAGCGATGAAGAAAGAGCGAGGCTAGTGGAAGGTATCAAATCTCGTGGAGCACAAAAAGAATGGTCCAGGAGGAGACACATTCATTTAGATGATGTACCTCACATGAGTATTGCCAATTTAGCCACGAAAACAACGGCTAATTTTTTTTCAAATTTTGGAATTAGCTGCGATTTTTTTGATCTACCAGACAGCAGTTGGGCGAGGAATTCAAGTTACCTCCATGGTGAGAGAGTAGTCAAGTCATTGCAAGTAGTTAATGACCATGCCGAGAGAGGAATTAAATTGTTGAAAGATTTTTGCAGAAATTTGACCAAAGACTTAGAATTGTCACTTTTTGTTCAAGAACATAGAAGAAGGGTGCCAAATGTAAGGAAGACAACTTTAATAAAAACGTATAAATAAGTATTGGTATCTGAAACTCCTTGTATTTTTCCTTTTCATTAGTGCACTGTCCTTTAGATTGCTGTTTGATTTTTCTAGCTATACAGATTTCTTTTAAATGAAGATGACTGATTAGGAATTTTTATGACCGAGTTAATAATAAATTGAAATAATTACTAAAACACCATGTTCTTCGCCATAACCAGTGAATGAGTGCTCCAGAACTATGTAATTACCACGAGACACCGTAGCAGTTGCGGTGTCGTCGTGGGCCGCTTAGAGGGGGGGTCTACGGACAGGTGAACTCGTCCGCGCCGGTGCGCGGCGCGGCGCATCGCGGCCCCCCCTAATTAGCATTTCGAGCTCGCTTCACCCTTCTGCATCTCCTAAACGGCTAAAGGTAGGTAAAAAATAATGAAACTTTAGTCCTAAAGGATCGTAAAATCATAGATTTACTCTAAAACCAGTTATTATGATGCGACATTTCCATTTTTTGAGTGGGGTATTTCAGACCCCATGCGGCACGTGTTAACGATATCGCAACTCAACAAAAATTTCACGCATGTGTTTTTTCATCAAAATGAATGTTTTGACGGGTGGAACTTTTAGCTTTTCCGATTTTCGTAAAATAAGCCGCACCCTATTATACAGGGATATTAGCAATGAGTCTGACATGATTGTATTCCAAAAATACCTATATGCTTTAGACGAATGGTGCAAAATTTGACAGAATTAAATTTTAAAAAGAACGTGATCATGAATTTTTGAAAAAGAATAATTCGGACAATGAAAGCTACTCAACCGATAAAACCAAATTATCAAGGGTAGAATCAGTTAATTACTTATGTGTGACCCTCACTCAGGATCTGTCTTGGGCGAAACACGTATGGGGAATATTCGAACAAGCTAATCGTCAATTGAGATTCATTAAAAGTAAGCTAGGAAAAGGTGATTATAAGGTTGAAGAGCAATGTTATTTTTCTCTCGTGAGACCTCTCTTGGAGTATACCGCTGACATATGAGATCCTTAACGACTACTCCATTAGGACTGGCCTCAGAAATAGATCGAGGGCAGCGGAGAGCAAATTGATTTTAAAAATGTTGTTACAATAAACTGAGCAGTGCTACCAAATTGTTAAAGAAATTAGGGTGGGTATATCGACCAAATTGAAGACAAAATATAGGCTAAATCTTTTGCGCAAGCTCAAAGCAGAATTTTTTTTTGCGGAAGTTCAATATATTTTGCTAGAGCCAACGCATCACGGTAGAAACAATCACAGGCATAATATTGAATAAATAGTTTGCAGAAATGATACATTTAAATTGGCATTTTTTCCGCGTACAATAAGGGAAAAGAATACTAGCGATATATCAAGTCAATAAAACTCCCACCCTCACAAGATGGAGTAGACTTTGTATATACTTAAGTTCAATAACAAAACATCATTATTAATACCTTTCGTTATTAACAATAACGAAATAGTGCTCTTGAAATGTCCGGCATGATTTTTTTCTGTATGAAGTAGTATCTCGTAGCATTCACAAATTAACAGTAATAGTAATATAAACCAATATATTTCTCTTTAGTAGTGTACTGCATGTTTGCTTGTTCATTTACGTAGCACTCTCCCACTTTCTGTTTTGACTGCGCACCGTTCTTCTGACTGCTTTTTGGTTTGCGCCTAGCGGTCGGGGGAAGGTGAGAGGTCCTGATTTGAACTGGGTCGAGTGCTGCATGCCTGGTGTGGAATCGCTCGGTGCCACACACCCAAGTGGTGAGTTACACGGTACATCGTAGATGTAGATGAATACGGCCATAGCGCTTATGAAAACAATATAAGGAAATAGGACGGAGAGATGTTTTCGTGAACATTAATGGACCATAATATTTAGATATTGGACCAGATTCATGGAGATTACCAATGTGGCTTCAGACGGGGTGGATCAACGACTGACCATATCTTCATAGTTAGACAGATAATGGAAAAGTGTTATGGATAAAATGTGGATGTGCACCAATTGCTTGTAGATTTTCGGCAAGTTCACGATAGTGTAAAGAGAAATAAGCTGTTTCAGACTATGGTGAAAATGGAATTCACAAAAAAATTAATCATAATGATACAAATGACCCAAATGAATACAATATTTAAGGTCAAAATTGAAGGTAACCTCAACAGAGAATTTGAAAATAATCAGGGCTTGCGACAAGGAGATGTGCTATCCGCTATCCAATGTGGTCATGGAGCGGGTGATGAGAAAATCAGAAGTCAGTAACCCAGGTGGTACATTGTTCAACCATATATCGCAAAACCTAGCCTATGCAGATGATGTCGATATGATATCTAGAAGACTCAAAGATCTCAAGGAAGGACTGGGGAGATTAGAGATGGAGGCAGGAAAATTTGGGCTAAGAGTGAACTGTCCCGAAACTCAGTACTTGTTCTCTTCCAGGAAAAGTACGACTGTAAAAGATAAATCATTAGAATTAAATGGTAATAAATATGAGAAATGTAACAACTTCAAGTATTTGGTAGTGCTGGTAACAAAAGATAACGAAATGTAAGAAGAAATAAAAGCTAGGATTGCTGCAGGCAATAGGGCTTATCGAGCTTTGTTGAAGGTTCTCAGGACACGGAACCTTAGTCGAAACTTGAAAAATAAGGTTTATCGAATAGTGATAAGACCTGTGGTTATGTATGGTTCAAAACATGGACCATGACTACTGCAAAAGAAGAGCTACTAAAACGATGGGAAAGGAAAGTGCTAAGAAAGATTTTTGGTGCAGTGAAGGAAGACGGGCAGTGAAGAATACGGAGGAATAGAGAACTGGAGGAACTCTACAATCATCCTAACAAAGTGGCAGAAATTAAGAGTAACAGGGTTAGGTGGTTAGGGCATGTTGAGAGAATGCCTGAGGATAGGATGGTGAAAAAGATATACCTTGGACATCCTATTGGCAGAAGATTGAGAGGAAGACCTCGGAAAAGATGGTTGGAGGATGTAGAAGAAGATCTAAGAAAGATGAGAAGAAGAAGATGGAGAACTCATGCAGGAGATCGTGATGTGTGGGCTAGCATTGCCGGAGAGGCCAGGGCCCTACAATGGCTGTAGTGCCGAGGAGTAAGTAAGTAAGTAATATTTGGATAGATATGATTTATGAAATAAATACGCTAGCTTGGTAGAATAAATTTGGTACGTTTGCTTAATTAGCTCTTATAATATTTAATATTTAAAAACAACCCCGCATAAAATGGAGTCTCTAATGACTAGGTTTCATGCATGGATCGCTATTCCTCATTGAACACATCAGTTTCTTTACCTGTGTTGCATGTAAGTATGCCCAATGTAGTAGAGCTGTCCTAGTTTATGGTCTAGCCATTCATTTTTCTCCTGAACGTTTTTGTCAGGTAGTTGTGGAGGGTTGACATTGAAAAGGAGGAAATATTTCACACTAACAACTAGTGTGGAATCATACTGTGCCACTCATCCAGGAGGTGGCTTACACGGTTTTTCTTTATGATTTAAATATGAATTAAAGTCGTTTCTCAGTAAAAAAAAGTGCACTTGAGAATACTTCAGAGAGTGTAGATGGACTCTATACATGTTAAGTCACCTCTAAAGGCTCGGTCAAACAGAACTGGCTCGCAGAGAGCTGCTCACGCTGCCCACTAGGAGCGCTGCGTTTCATTGGATTGCATACTCTTCGTTAAACCAAAGAGCTATTAAAGTGGAGTGCTTAAGACGTCAGCAAAAGCAGCACCAAGGCCTTTTTCTGCCGATCTCGAGTCATGCGCGCAATTCCGCTTTCCCAGGCATAGCCGTGTGTTCATTTCGCTGGTTTCATTGCAAATAGAAGTGTTTTAAATGAAGATTTATCTATTTTATCGGTATTTAACAGTAAAACGATTTCCTCTGTATGTTTGCAATAACGTTTTACGCTTATACGGTGTTATTTGGTGTCAAAATTTCCGGTGAAGGTTAAGTATAAAATGTTATTCATGTTTCAAAGAGTGTATTTAATTCTTCGTTTACGTTATGCAAAGTACCTCGCGCACTGTCTTATTTCGTTGATAATGAGCCAAAGTTTTGGCGATTAAAAAAATTTGTTTTCCATTGCTTGAGTATTTTATTTTCTAACTAATTATTTAGACCTAAAGAGTTTAAAAGTATGACATTCCTAATGTCATGGATTGTAATTCGAATCATACACATATTCCCTATGTTTTAATTACTTCTATCTTGTTAAATCAGATCAGTTTAATATAATTGGTATTTTTAGATAGCGACTGTCAAATTAAACAATTCTCATCTTATTTTGCCCTAGGAGAGAGGTTGCAACACAAGTGTGACTAATTCCTAACTAAGGTTTCCTGGCTGTGTACATCTGGATTTTGGGCATATTGTTAAGCCACTTTCTGTAGGGTATGGCCAGCGCTGATTATTTTTTAAACCAATAGACGAAATTTGTAATAACAGCCCTAAATCTAACACGCGTCCATAAGATTTACAATCTTAGGAGATACCCTATGAACTATGGTTCACCAAAATTAGCACTTTATTGCTGAGGAGGAGGAATAAAATGAATATAGTCACGCTCAAGGGAAAATATACTATTTGGCTTTTTAGTGAATAGATTCTCTTCATTATACCTAAATATCACTCCCTCGCCAAATAACTCTCATATAAACTCACCAAATGTCTCTTTAGCTAACCCCGAGTACCTTTTGTGATACGATACGAATTATTAAGTATTGGTTTACTCTTTTTAAAGCTAAATCCTTATTCAGAAAGACAGAAATTTACACACATCTAGGAATAATTGGATCACCAACTGATTTCACTGATTCAGTGGAATACCACAGCAAATACAGATGACGATTGTATCAAAATCCGGTTACACTCTCGGAGGAATCACTATGACGTTTTACATCGACTGCAGAACTGGAATCACATGATCTACACTGCTGCCATGCATTGATTGCAATTTTATCAAAATGATACCGGTTCAACTTATTTTATGTTAGTGATCACGCATTTATTTTAATATTTTTCTGAAAGGTTCCTACATTATTTTAATTTTTTAATAGGTTCCTTCATTTAATCCCTAATTGGATCAACCGAACCTGCAAAAAATACCAAATGTCTCGATGTTCCTAACGATTACAGTCATAGCCCCATCTTTAATGGTTAGGCTATCACTACCAGCGTTGAGGACCACCGACCGACTTTGATCATCGCTTGGGATTCGCCTCCAGGCCGCTGGCTGTGTCTGCCCGTGAAGGACAAGCATTGACGGCGAGAAGGCATTATTTTGATCGCATTCCTTCTTCCTCGTCCATAATAGCGTCATTCGGGGCACTATTGCTCAGGGTTCCCAAGTGGGTCAAGAGCATTGAACAACAATTCCTCTAACCTTGGATGTCTTTCGACTCTGCGTCGAGGGTTGAATGGGGGAGGGGGGGAGGGGTTGGGTTGGGAGCGTGGGTGGCCAGGCAGGGGACAGACACACCCTTCGGGGAGGGAGGACGCAAGAAGGATTTCTTCGCCTTCTGATAAGACTCCTCGCCATCTCCTTCTTTCGCCCACTCACGATTGGAGAAGAAAATTCTCTCCGCCCCACATTAATTCTGGTTACTCTCTGACTTAACCTCCATGCTGGGCATCATCATCATAATTCATTGAATCATTCATGACTGTTAGACTGCAGTCCTCCACATTTTCCAGTCTCAACAATTTCATTTATGTCCATATTATTCAGTTTGCTACATTTCCCGTTTTGCCTGGCATTTACCCATCCCTGTCTTCCTCGAGGGCCACCACGCTCCTTACTTGTTCGTTGTCTTTCAGGTTGTGACCAACCAATCAAGGTGTTTTCTTTCTCAGGGTTCAACTATCTGTTTTGCTCATGTGATATCACTCTGCATAATTCCTCGCTCGTTATTTCTTTGCCTCCGTTTGATCCTGAGCATCCGCCTCCGAAACTAGTTTCGAAAGCCTTTATTCTTTGCTGATCCCTTCATGGCTCTCATTCGTAGAGCGTGAAACTTCACACGAATGTTTTCGTTAGCAGCTTCATAATTATCATTCAAATTTTTTAGGTGCAGAGCAGTTGCTTCCTTTGATAAATATGTTTTCATGGCTCATGATTATCTTCAAAGAACTATGTTAATTCAATAATAGATGCATTCCAAAATTTAGAATATTAAAAATATCAGCTGATGTACAATATTCGGGGGAGTTACATGATGCCTTTTGAATCACAAACTTTCATGTAGAATTTATTCCACGACAAGGAAGCTGTTGCTTTTTTTAAATAACGACTGTGTATAGGCAGGGAATAGAGCCCTGGTGTTGAAGAAAGCGCAATTCAATTCTCCAAGAAATATAGTTCACCTTAAAACTTATGCTGGGAATATCTTTACGCCAGCAGACAAGCAATTAGTCGATATCACTCAAAACAACATTACTTTCTGAGTACTGGAATAGGGAAATTCTAAATTATCCTTTAAGATGCTTCTCAATACTGGCCCGAACTTTCACTTAATTAAGGGGTATCAATTTCGTGCATTTATTCGACAAACTGAGATCTAACGCTTCATAAATTAACTCTCTCTCCCTGCAGTTCCTTTAACTTTATTATTGCAACAACATCCTACGTATCTGTGTCATTGACACTCAAAATTAACCTCATTTTCCTCTCAATTTATTATTAGTATATACCTATAACTAACACATCTGTATCAGAGCCATATCATTCCTGAGAATAGGTAGTTCAAGTAATAAACGCAGGGAGCTGACAGCAACAGACGGCGATTACTCGAGATATTTTGCTGCGATCTCGGCGAGAAAATCTTTAGATGATTTTCTGCCCAATAGTTATTACCAAACTTATCAAATATAATTATTAAATGCTATTTATTATTTTTATATTGATCCAAATTATGCCGGAGTACTTTCCGCTCATGAAAAAATTCCATTCCGATCGTAGGAATAAATTTAAAGCACATAAATCTTGGGGTCCCACATGGAAAAAGAAAGGAGTTTGAAGTAAGGAAGCCGCCATACTGAATATATTAATTAAAAAATCATTTAAGTGTGGGAGCTGATAAGCAAAAACAATACTAGGATATCCAAAAAAACAGCGTACCTGAACCACTTATATAATGATACAGCTTTCACTTAACTGAGGTAATTTGGCCCAACAGAGCACTAATAGATATTAACAAGGTCCTCCGCAAATACTTTGATGCAATTTCGTTATTTCAATTTTCAACTCGGATCGCATCTTGGCGTAATGAAGGTCACCGGCACTTACAGGCTTGACTAAACACATCCAGTTGGACTTTCTTGCAAGGGCTTTAAAACGGCTTGCGTGGATAAAAGCTAAATTTCTGGTAGTTTTATCTCTCCGAATTCGCAAGTGAGTTGAAGAGTTTCAACATCATTACTACACTTTCACTAGGTCTTCCAGGGTAAAAATGTGACTCCTTGCTAAATTGTTCCTAAGAATTTCCCAAGATCACTCGGTTGAATCGCGGACACACATAAGTGAGGCTTTCACATCGCCTTTGTGTCCTTAAAATACTGCCTCCAAAAAAATAGAGCGAATGCTTGAGGTAGGGGTTGATTGCTGGTAAATTATCTGAGCTATGATACCAATTGCTTTCATTTTTTAGGAAAAAAATTTCATGGACGACCACTTTATACAATTGAAATGCTGTCACGTAGACGACAACCTCGATAAAAATTCTCTTGTTCCCTAATGACCTAATCTATAAGCACCTCGTTTAAGATCTAACAGAACGTTATTGAAAAATAAATTAACCTTCATACCTGCAAATTAAAAATAATGTCAAAAGTTGCATTTTTATGGCCCGAGACAAATAACTTGGCTCGCGTGCAAATATGAAATGCAACATGGCGGTATAACGTACTAATATTCACTGGAAGGTGGCTGAGATTTGAAGTTAAACCAATTTTTTTAGAAGGCCACTTGGTTTTTCTTTTAACGTGTACACCACTTGCAACTGTAAATAACGTACACCACTCGCGACATTTAAATGCATACCAAACGTGTAAAATGTCACAGCGTTTTACGAGTGGAACAAATTTATAACTGGGTATTTGTAAATACGCCAAGTGTTCTCGATAATACCACTTCCCGCCTGTGAGTACATAACTGATAAATTATTTCACCATATTCCTTTTTCTAAAAAACCTCATCATATTTCATCACATCGCAACTTTCGTCACCTCCTTACCTCTATATTGGATATGCCTACAATCATAGCATTACCAAAACATATAGTGAAAATTATCGTATATTCTAACTTGATAAGCTAGTAGAATCCAAACACCAGAAAAACGTAATTATTCGACGAATACTTATCATGATAAAAAATCTAGATTACTACAATTTTAGTGGAAATTAATATTTATTGCCATTACGTTAAATCATATTTTTTGCAAAATATATAAATAAATAAATAAATAAATAAATATATATATATACAAAACGAAAATTCCGCCAATAGGCCACAATATAATAAAAACACTTGACAGGGGGTGGGGAAAGAAAAGTAAAAAGAGAGAGAGGACTTACTGGGACGATTCGGGCATGTAGGCCCTTCTTCAGCTGTAGAAAATTGAGAAGTACCGCTCCAAGGTAGGGGAAGGGAATTTCCCTGAGAGAAATGAGAGATCAACTGAGGAAATTCTCATGGCTAAAAAAAAAATTATAAATTCATGTTTGAGTAGCCAACGAGTCTTAGCACATGCTATTTTTAATATATATAAATGCATTAATTGAGTAACTTTCCAAAACAGAGAAAAATCAATGCAACATAATATATTTCAGTACTGTGACATATCTTTTCTATTGGTCTCTGGAGACTTCAATTATAAATTACGTTTTCTAAAACAACCTTCCCAACACCAATGTATTCTTTCTCTTCATGGAGCTGCTCTTGAGCCCTCAAATCATCCGTTATAGTTTTCATTTCTCACGAAATTCAAAATGAGTAAAAATGAATTAACCACGTTGAGGATAGAGTACATTTTATATTAAATGAAAGGAAAACTTTGTTCTAATCCACCAATTTATTCTCTGGTACTACTAGTTTCGACGCAGCGGCGTCATCTTCAGGTCATCCACAAAGTTGAGCCTGAGACGATGGAGAGTACATTTTCTTAATCGGACTATATCAGAATGCATCACGTGGAGGCCAAACGAATCGGGAAAATCCCTAACCTCCATAATGAAAAAAATGGTAAGTTAAGAAAAATAATTTGGTGAGCTCATAGTTTTACTATTTTACTATTTATTGGATAATGCATTCGGACCTCCACCGCCTGTAAACATTCCCCTGAATTAATTGATTGAACGTAGCAGACAATTCCATTTCAGCAGATAGGAATTCCAACGGCCATATCTCATGGGTATGGCATGAACTTTGGAAAATCTTGAATTATTTGGAATTTACCTTCACTTTTTTTGATCAAAATAGAGAACCTAAATCATGGGAATACATTAAATCGATTACTGACCATGGATTGAATATCCTTGAAATATACTGGGTCATGGCAATGCCACAGTCGATAAGAGGCAACGCCCGGGTTATTTATGTGGGAAACTGCGGTGGACATAGATAGTGAAAAGCAGATCATAGAGAAATAAAATTCAATTTGGAGTCTAGAATAAAACTGACACTGAGATTTAGTGTACTAAGAAGATATTGACAGAGAAGTCTAATGCAATATTTATAGCCTTCAAAATACTGCGTAAGCTTAGAAAGTTGAAAAAAATAAAAAAAATCTTGTAAAAATTAGGCCAAATTCATTAAAGTAAGGTGCCAGAGAAAATACTGCCAACAATATGTCCGCCGTCCAAAAAAATCAATCCACGTGATCTCGTGACTTGAAAAAAGAAAATCGGAAATGATTTAAGTTCATGATAGAAAAATAGCAAAAACTGTTAGAGCATTATCTCTGACAGTCAGAATGAAGGGTTCCCTTGGGGGAGTTTCATTTAGAAGGTTCCAAGATCTCCTGTTTTTTTTCAAATGAAATAGTCAAAATATAACAGGCCCATTTACTTGTAGGTACTTTTAAAAGGAAATACATTATTCGTCTAACTAATTTTGACAGGCGATTATTTCCATTTCGTTTTGACGTATTCTCACGGAGTCAAGTATAAAGTTCAAGGTTAATTTAAGTCAGTAATGATTTTTTTAAACTAAGAATCACAGAAAATGAGCCATTGCAGAAAAAATTATATGTACCTCACGTAATTATACTGAATGCAGACTTTGATAGGTTTATCTTTTGCTGCTGATATCATCATCAGTGGTCATCAATCCGTTGGCTTGCCGATTCTCTCAATTCCACTATAACTGCCAACTGCTTCATTCCTACATGTTTAATCACTTTTATGTTCTTCATAACTTGCTTTATGCATTCCACTCATGGTCTTCATATGTAATTCTTCCCTCTTATTCCTCATTCCAATATTGTTTTCATGAGGATGTTCTGTCGCAAAATGTTTCCAATAAGTTTTGTATCTCCCCTTTCGCAGAGTTTTCAACACGAAATACATTTTCGAAGCCAGTTAACACTAATTAAAGACAATTGAAGCGGATCATAGACAATTTAACCGATCTCAATGTTCATTCTACAACTTCTGGTCATCGAAGGCACAAATTTCGTTTTCAGTGGCAATTTTTAAAATTTAGGGCTTCAGTGCTAAACATCGATGCCATCATCAGAGAACAGTCATGCCGACAGTCGTTATCATTTTCTTCCTTTGATGGAGCATGTTTTCCGCACTGTAGCAAAGCCTTATAAAAGGTATTGTGGCTTTATTTTAAAATTTATACATCTCCAAATGCATCTTGGAAGAGTTTTACCGGGTATGTTAATCGTGATCAACTATGAGGAAATCCTCCATCGTTGAGTTCCTGATCAGGGATGTAATCTTCTTTCGTGAACAGCAGAGCAAACAGTTATGAAGAGCAGCAAAGTTTCATCAAGAAGATTATTTGTTCCATCATGGGTTTTGACTTAAAATTAAATAGTAATTTCAAACACGACGAAAGTTTGTTGGTAATAGTGAACTACATTAAACCTTGTTTCTAGGATAATTCCTCCAGAAGCATATAATCGGGCGTCCATGTGAACAACCAATTTGTTAACACTAAGCATATACTTGATCATCTTAAGCATCTCAGTAGAAATTCCACTCAATTAACCCTTCGTTCCTAATATTCTTAAAGTTAATACCTACTTATTTTTCGAAAGCCGTTCTCCTTCTCCGGCCAAACATCTTGAATTCATTACTCACTTGAACACACTATGACCGACCCAGCAGGTTCTTGGCGGTGGCACATTTCAATTAACAGGCGCTCTTTGTTAAGAGCAGTCAATCAGCTGTCCCTTTCGATTCTTATAAATTAAACCTTCTCATTATTGAAAGGGAATCAGAAGAAAGTTCACTTTAAGAGAGTTTCATACGTTTCTATACAACATTACTTAACCTTGAAATTCACCACAGGCAATTGAATACGAGTGCACATTAAAATATTTTCTGATGATAAAAGTTTACATTTTAATAGTTCCATCACAGTTTGGAGGCTAAAGGACAATCTTATTGATGGACTTAGGTATCCTTGTAGCCTTGGCTTCAAAATATTAATCCTCTTGAAACATTCAAAGAATAGGGACCCCGGTCGGACACAATTCAAAAGCCTTCCTTTCGTGCCTGCTGCCAAGGTTCCGGTAGTGTTCGCTCTAAATCATATGCTTGGAGACGGGAGCTCCGAGGCAAGGATAATTACTTTTCTACCGCTGCCTTAAAAGGCTGGTGACGGTATATTGACTGAATCTTTCACCTCTCCCTCGCTTTTATAAAGCGTATACTACGGCTCTCACACCGACGGCCTTGGCTTTCGCTTGACCCGGCAGCGAACGGAAGAATGCCGGACGGCGGCGTGGGTGGGTGGGGTCGGGAGGCAGCAGGGCTGTGAGAACACACGCACAAGAGCCAATGCAAAGTCCCCTTGGGAGCCTTTAATACTTTCAAAGATTAAAGGCCCAGATTCCATGCGTGCCCCACGAAGGTCCTCCTCCCGAAACTCTTCCCCCACTCTCTCCACAGTCCACCCTCCCTCCCCTTTGACCTCGGCAGTCCTCCCCACCCCCCCCCTCCCCAAACTGTGCAAGGTGACGTACCTCGCTCCGTCTCCCAGGGCAACCGGCGAAACATATCTGCCGCTCAAGAATGCTTTGAAGTCGAGCCATACCGGCCAACTGAAGCAACGGTAAATAAGCTACGAACCCTTTGCGCAGAGTTAATCATTGGGGCTCTGGATTGGTCTCCGGGAAATGATTATATTTCCTGGTTTTCCCGTCTGAACTCCGTTGTATATTGCTCTCTACCCTATAGGTATTTTTTGAATTAAGAAAAGATATAATGCTATGAAGCTATTTTAACAATTAAAACTAATCAAACGTGGGTCAAACAAGGAGATATATTTATATTCATAAATTATATACATTTAAAGAAGTTAATAAAATTTATGAACTTAAAACCAGGGCTGTAGGTACCCGAAGCTCCAAATCTTTGCTAGAGCCGGAGCTCAAAACTGCATAATTTTCCCGCACCGGCTCTGACTATCTATATTTATTAATTTTGTAGCGTGTCAGTCAGTCATTCTGTAACCATTTTGTTTATATCTATCTCAAGTTTTGAGCTAGAGAAATGAGGTTTGGTGCATTAAATTTGGATTTTCTCTCTGCATGACTTGGTAGGTGGCAAATTTTGGGGTTATTTTTACCCCAATATTGTTAACATCGACACCCATAAGAAAATCATTGAATTCGGTTCAGGTTTTTCTTCATTTTCTTTTTTAAAAAACTTGCACTCATGATATTGGATGGAAATTTGCGTCATAGAACGCATAAAAATGTAGTATTTAATTCCTTCATTAAATTTTCTTATACGCTTCGTTTTTGTTAAAGTACTGCGTTTTTATCTCGAAATTCATCAATTTTTCTTCCTTTTCAACAATAGATATTTCCTTGGCAATCGGGCTTGAATACCAATTTTTAATAGCGATTTTATGAATGGCCATTTTATGAATGGCCATGGAATGAATTTTATTCACTCCTGAAGCCTTTAAAGGCCAAGTTCAGTGACTAATTTGATAGTTGTAGTCAAACGACAATAGTTCCCCGTTCGCCTTGCCTTCTCAATGACATCAACAAGGGTCGATCGCTTCAAGTGCGTAGATTAATTCTGGAAAATCCATGCTTTTCGCGAGGTCAATTATATGTTTCTCACGAGTTGGACGGATCAGTAATGCCAAATTCAACACCAGCTGATGAACACTTGCCTCAATGCGACGCATCTTTGGAGACATGTACAGAAACTCACGTCAACGACCAATATGCGCGTAAATCAGCGCAATGGGTTAACCATATTTTCAGAACAGGTGTTGGAAATCGGTAATGGAAAAGTATCAGTTGATGCCGACAAAAAAATATTTCAATTACATTGAACTTTTATATCATTGTTCCATTGATCGAAAAATCATTCCCGAAAGCTTTTTCACCATTTGTCACAAATTAAAAAAATCACCAATGGCTTTGCGAACGCGCTATTTCGGTAGCAAAAAACAACGACGTCAGTGTAATCAACTACGCCATCCACGAACGAATTTCTGGTGAGTCTGTCACCCACAAATCGATTGATAGCGTCATGAATGCATACAAGATTTTTAATTATTCAATTAAGTTGGTAAATTCGTTGGATCTTTCTGGTGTATTACCGCACAAATTGGCACTCAAACCTGGCGCAACTATAACTCTTTTGTGCAACGTTAATGCACCACAAATGTGCAATGGAACCAGACTCACTCTCAAACAACTGATGCCAAACGTCATAGAAGTGACAATTCTGAATGGCAATTCAAAAGGAGAAGATGTGCTTATTCCACGCATGTATATCATTCCCACCAACATGCCATCTGATGTCAAACGACTACAGTTCCCCGTTCGCCTTGCATTCTCAATGACAATCAACAATGTTCAAGGTAGATCGCTTGAAGTGTGTGTGGATTAAATATGGAAAACCCATGCTTTTCACACGGTCAATTATATGTTGCATTCTCATGAGTGGGACAGCAGAAAACGTAGTTGAAAAAGTAATAAGAAAAATAATTCTGAATATTTTTTCATTTTTGGGAAACATTTGCACTCATTTAGCCACATTTACCACTGCTTCCACTTGAGTAGTGCAAAAAAAGGAAAAACACCAAGTTGACTTCAAGAGCACACCAGACAGGCAGCAGGTCTGCTAGTCTATATACATATATATAAACTTTGTCACAAGTATATATATATATATATATATATATATATAATGTCTTGGTCGAAAATCGCTCTCGGCGACGATGCACATGCTTAACAAAAACAGTAATAAACTAAACAAACACAGAAAAACGCAAAAAGGACACACAAATAAAACTTGGACGTTTCGGCGGTCCACCCACCCCACCCCCATCCACACCCCCACCCCCTCCTGAGCCTCCCCCCCCTTTTATTTACAAACCCGACCTTGCTTCCCTTCTTAACCTCCCCCGCCCTCCAAGCGACCGCCCGGTTTTTCCAAAGCGCCACCCTCCAACGCGGAAAGACCAGCCCCGCTCCCTTCCCACCGCCGACCGAGAGGTAATAAACCTCTCGTCCGTTTCACTGGGCGAAGATGAACGTGCAGTTCTACAAAAAGGCTTAAGGAGGTTTCGCCGCGACTGTCTGAGTCAAAACAAATACTAAATTCCACATTTTTTATATTTTGTCAAAAAAATCCTGCTTTCACTGATGAAATGCGTTACCATTAGAAACCCAAAAGTAAGGTACAAAATATGCAGATTATTCCACGAATGTATTTTAAATGAGCGCTTTTTTCCAGCCATTGGAGCCGACTGCAGCGCCATTTCCTACGAATTTCCGCATTTTGACTTCAATTACGGCAGTAATTCTTCAATAACTAGAAAAATAAGGTGGTAAGATGCCTGTATTTTATTTTTATTCAATTTCTCTGGATTATTTCCTTCTAAGAGACAGTTTTCCACGAAAATGGCATTTGTATTTTATGGAAAAATACTATTTTTCCCCTTGTTTCTCTCATTCCCCCATTGAACACCATGTAATTTCAAGTCCAATTATAGAATAAGATAGCGTGGAAAGATATTATTTTGTTGTTCATATCAGATAGAGGACAACTTTTTCTACGAGTAGACAGAATATGAATAAAATGACATTTAAGTCATTTTACGGTGGAACCACCTTAACTTTCTCACCCACCCCAAGAGTTAATCCTCTAAATATCCTTACTGATGCCCTGAAATTTCGCCGGAATCTGCGGTGGCGAGCATTCTGGGAAACTCAACCTAAGCCTTCAACCCCCAACTCCGTCCATCCCCTTGCAAAATTTGTTCCACCGTCCCAACGTGAACCCAAACCACTTCCCTCAAACCATCCAGTAGAAATATTCATTAAACGCTTCCTCACAAAAATATCTGACAATTCATTCCTCCAATCCTTGAATCCACCCAAAAATCTCTCGCGTCCCGAATCCCTTGCCCTAAAAAAAATAATTAATAACGATGAGATCATCATCACCAAGGCAGATAAGGGATCTACAGTTGTCGTTCTTGAAACAAAGCTATATAGCTGAAGGTCTACGGCAATTAAATGATTATTCCTCTTATACCCCTCTTCTTCATGATCCAAATCCTGATTTTCAAAAATAAATCAGCTCATTCCTCCAGGAATTCGGCCCAAATGAAGGCCTATCCCCCTCTGACATCGCCATACTCTCGCCCCTTCATTTTAAAACTCCGCATTTTTATATGCTCCCGAAAGTGAACAAAATCAACAATCCCGGTCGCCCAATAGTCTCCAGCATCAATTCCCCTACAGAGCGCATCTCTGCACTAGTTGACTATTACCTCAAACCCTTAGTCATATCTCTTCCCTCCTTCATCAAAGATTCTTACCACTTCCTCGACCTTCTCCACGCCGTCTCTATCCCCCCTAATACTAATTTACTCATGGCCACTATAGACGTTACCTCCCTTTATACGTCCATTCCTCACGATGAAGGCATAAGTTCATTAAAGTTTTATTTATCCCAACGCCCAAAACCACACCTTCTCTCCACAAACTTCATAATTCGCCTAGCCGAAATGGTTTTAACAAAAAATGCTTTCTCCTTTAATAATCAAATTTTTCTTCAAACTAAAGGCGCCGCCATGGGTACTCGCATGGCACCATCTTATGCCAACCTGTTCATGGGCCATCTCGAAACCTTTTTCTTAAAAAACCAAACACTTAAACCCCTCTTCTGGGCCCGCTATATTGACGACATATTCGTCCTCTGGCCTCACGGCCGTGATTCTTTATCTTCTTTCATTTCCACACTGAACTCTTCATTCTCAGTTTCCTTCACATCCTCCATTTCTAACTCCTTAATTACATTCCTGGATATTAATATCCAAATTAAGGACGGTAAATTCATCACCTCCGTCCACAAAAAACCCACTAACCACGACCAATACCTCCATTTTAACAGCTGTCATCCTTCTCACACCAAACGCTCAATCCCTTATTCCCTTTCTATCCGCGGACACCGGATCTGCAGCAATGCCCCCTCTCTAAAATAATATATCGACACTCTCCATCACACCCTCAGAGAACGCGAGTACCCAGAGAAATTGCTTTTAAATAAAATCCTGTCTCCCACTGCAAACTATACCCCTCGGACCAAGACCCACCAACCTGACCAACTTAACCTTGTCACCACATTCTTCCCTGGTGCACACAGAATCAAAAATATATTGATAGACCTGTATCCAATCATAAAAAACAATACCTCTACTTCCCTCCTCCTACCCTCATGTCCTAAAGTTTCTTATAAGCGTCCCTCAAATCTGCGTGACATTCTTAAATCCAATAAACCCTCCTCTCCAACCCACCGCCCCCCCTCCGCCACTTTCCTCAACATGCGAACGCCCTAGGTGCAAATGCTGCTCTCTCCTCCGCCCCTCCTCCACCCCCTCCCTCAAAAGATCTTCCTCTACGGCCAATTGTACCACCAGCAATATCATCTACCGCCTTTCCTGCAATTTCTGCCCTGCCTTCTATGTGGGAAAATGTACCACCCCTCTCAATATCCGTATGAACAATCACCGCCATGCCACAAAAACTCCACCTTTTCTTGATCCCATCCTCAAACATACCGCCTCCCACTCTCAACATTTTGACGACTGTTTCTCCCTAGAAATCTTAGAAGCTCTTCCCGAATCCGCCGGTAATGTTGACGTGAAAATCCGAGAATATGCCCATATTTGGGTAACAAGGGCATTCGAAAAGCTCGGGCTAAACCTAGCCCATTGAAATTAATAGCCCAATAGCCACCTCTCTCTCCCCACCACTGCCCAACTCCCCACCACTATCCATTTGCACTTACCCCCCCTCCTTCCTCTCTGCCCTTTCCTTCCCAAGGGAACAGAGCGGACTTTTCATCATTCTTCTACCGCTGAGAATGGCGGCATGACCGCCGAAACGTCCAAGTTTTATATGTGAGTGTCCTTTTTGCGTGTTTCTGTGTTTGTTTAGTGTATTACTGTGTATATAATTATATATATATATATACACGAGTTCGTGGAAAATCACACACGCGATAATATAAATAAACTATGCCACAGGTGGGGCGGAATTAAATATAAACACATAAAAAAGAACACTCACACTATAAGTTGATATTTCGGTTGCTCTAGAACCTTTCTCAAAGATAGATGGATACAAAAAAATGTGTATTTTTGTGTTATATTAAAAATGTGTATGTTTTTTTGTATCCATCTATCTTTGAGAAAGGTTCTAGAGCAACCGAAATATTAACTTATAGTGTGAGTGTTCTTTTTTATGTGTTTATATTTAATTCCGCCCCACCTGTGGCATAGTTTATTTATATATATATATATATATATAATAGAAAACTCAGCACATCCGTCCATAAAAAACCCACCAACCTTCAGCAGTACTTGCATTGGGACAGCTGTCATCCCGAACACTGCAAACGCTCTCTCCCATTCTCTTTGGCACGTCGAGGTCGCCGAATCTGTTCTGAAAATTCTTACTTATTTCGATACTTGGAAGACCTGGAAAAAGCTTTCGTGAGTCGTGGCTATCCCCCCTCTTTGGTGAGAGAACAACTCATTAAGGCGACCGAACCCTCTCAGAGACCGCGCTTCGTACCTCATCCTGAGGACAATATATCAATAGATGATTCTATTATCTTTGCGACCACCTTTCATCCAGGTCTTGATGATTCACTGAAAAGCCTTCTGAAATCAGCACACTCCATTCTCTCCTCTTCCCCCTCAACTTCCTCCCTTATTCAAAGACCTCCCGTGCTCTCCTTTCCTCGCCCTCCCAATCCACAAAATAGTCTCTGGATCCGTGAGATCCGTCAAACTTCACTTGCAAGTAGTGTTACCAATCTCTCCCCTATTGGCTCTCACCCTTGCAACAAACCCCGTTGCCTCACTTGCCCAATCAACACCTCTTCCCGTTTCTTCACTACTCCGGTGACGAATGTCACATATCAAATACTTACTCGGGGAAACTGCTCCTCGAGTAATGTTATATATCTTATAACCTTCAAGCACTGCCAGGCTTTCTACGTTGGCCTCACCAGCACACCTTTAAATATGCGGGTAAACAATCACAGGAGCAGCGTGATGCAACAGTTGCAGTTGCCTGTAGTGGAGCACGCTAACTCGCATAACCTCTCCTTCAACAACTGCTTTCATATTAAAATAATCCGCGCCCTCCCACCCGACATACCCATAATGGAGCACCGATACTGGGAGCTCTCTTATATTTCCATTTTAAAGTCAACCTGCCCTCCCGGACTCAATCTTCGCTAGCTCCCTCCCCTCCCACTCCACCCCCCCCCCCCTGCACTTCCTTCCAACCAATCCCCTTTCCCCAACAACCAACCCCGTACCAAGACATACCCTAAACTCCTAACTCCAGTGTGACACTCCTTAGTAGTGAATCTCCTCCAGAGTAAGAAGGGTCCTTAGCCCGAAAGCTACCCCTAAGCAGTGGACACCGGTGTCGTCATTGATCATCTGCCTGTGAGTGTCCACTTATTTACTTTCGCCACTTTCCTCAACATGCGGACGCCCGAGGTGCAAATGCTGCTCTCTCCTCCGCCCCTCCGCCACCCCCTCCCTCAAAAGATCTTCCTCCATGGACAATTGTACCACCAGCAACATCATCTACCGCCTTTCCTGCAATTTCTGCCCTGCCTTCTATGTGGGAAAATGCACCACCCCCCTCAATATCCGTATGAACAATCACCGCCATGCCACCAAAACTCCACCTTTTCTTGATCCCATTCCCAAACATACCGCCTCCCACTCTCAAAATTTTGACGATTGTTTCTCCCTAGAGATCATAGAAGCCCTTCCTGAATCCGCCGGTAATGTTGACGTGAAAATTCGTGAATACGCCCATATTTGGGTGACAAGAGCATTCGAAAAGCCCGGGCTAAACCTAGCCCATTGAATTAATAGCCCAATAGCCACCTCTCTCTCCCCACCACTATCCATTCGCACTTACCCCCCCTCCTTCCTCTCTGCCCTTACCTTCCCAAGGGAACAGAGCGAACTTTTCATCATTCTTCTACCGCTGACGATGGCGTCCTGACGTCGAAACGTACAAGTTTTCTTTTGTGAGTGTCCTTTTTGCGTGTTTCTGTGTTTGTTTAGTGTATAACTGTGTTTTTTTATGCATGTGCATCGTCGCCGAGAGCGATTTTCTACCAAGACATTATATATATATATATATATATATATATATACATATATATATATATTAATTTAGTAGCGTTTCAGTCAGTCAGTCATTATGTATCCATTTTGTTTATTTATCTCTCAAGTTTTTAGCTAAATCAATGAGGTTTGGCGCATTAAATGTGAATTCTCTGTTTGCATGGTTTGGTAGTAGTTTTGGATTGTTAGCAGTTGGTGGTACATAGAAAAATACAAGAAAAAACGTGGCTATTTAGCTCATAATCCGTAAAAACTGCTAAACAATGATGAATTTTTTTAGGTTAGCAACGGTGAAGTAAACAAACGGTACTCATTAAATTACAATCAGTTACAAACCGTATGGGCATAAAAATGTGGTTAATTTATCTTTTTCAGGTAAATGTTGATTGCACTATGATATCTGTATTGCTTTATTTTCATTTATTTTATTTTCCTTGATATATAGCTACTTTTACGCGAATAAAGTTATTTAGTGAAGATATTTAGAAATTATCCGGGTGAATGATTAAATGTATACCACTCCAAATCAATAAGGTTCATGTCAAATTTCAGTAAACTCAACGTTAATATAATAAATTAAGTGTTTTCATATTGCCATTTCCTTGATTTGGTTTTGTTGCGTAAGATATACGTTTAGCTAACGTAAGTGAAATGAATATCAACAGTTTTCCATACATTAAAGTGTCTGGATAAATACCAAAGGTCGTAAAAGTTTCAATAGATTTGCGTGTGCCGCTGTCTCAATACTGGTACAAACTTCACGTCGAAAATTTAGAAGTATTACTTAAACCATTACGAATGCTATATGAATGTGCGAGAAACTGACCTCGGAGATAATTCAATACCAGTATATGTTAATGTATGTCAAATATTGCTCTCGTGCTTGCTGTTTTGGGGAAGTAAAATTGCCAGTGGGGCACTTCAAGAGCACACAAGACAGAGACTCCCTGCAATGCAGGCAGCAGGTCTGCTAGTCGTTATTTATTTAACCTAGTCTACCCTGGGGGAATCTGTGCCACACTAAAATAAAGTTAATTTCATTTCTGTTACAATTTCATGTTATGAGGATTTTTAAATTGCTTTAGAGTACTTTTGATAGTGTCATTATGTTTTATTCTCCATTGTAGGAAAAATTAAGACGCCAAAGTGACTCCCCTTACTTTTTTCTTTGATTGATATTTTCTCAATGTCATCCATTTCTTTATCGACTCCAAAGAATAAATTTCGTCCAAAATTTTCCAAAGGTTGGGTTTATTCCCAGAAGGAAAGGTTGATGAACTGGAGGCAACCCTGAAAAACAAATGATCTACAGGTTAATAGCGCCAAAATTTAGGGGTAGGTACTTAAACTTAGGGGTTACCAAGCCTGGACTTTTCTATCAATAACTTATCTCAATTCTCAAGAGTTAATCATGATACCATCCTTATCTCTAACCGAAATCAAGTCTGAGGATCTCATTGTCTTCCTATTTCACCGTTTATATATTCGGCTATTATTTTTTTCATGCTATCCTTGTCATATTTTACCAAAATTGCTTCGGATACATTCTTCCTTTTGCACTTCGTGATTAAAACATTCTTTTGACTAGATATTCGTGATCGATGGGTTCTAGAAAAACTATACAGAAATATTATTGGAAAATTTAAAGGTATTGTGCAAAAACTGTTAAGTGCTACTTACGGTTTATTCAGCAAAGAAGCAGAAAAAAAATGTTCCAGTTTTGGATAATGAAACTTATTGGGGCTCAAAATTTCACATAATTTGGTGACTTCTTGCTGAAGGTAGTTTGAGCGAAAAATCACTTCACCTAGAATTTGGCCTCATTTAAAAGAAAAAAACTCATATTTCCAATTATATCAAAATATCAAACCCTTGCCAAACTACTTTTCGATAAATTTTCCTGAAAATGTGAACTGTTTTTACATGGGATGAATTATGGTTGTGCGCTCCAGAGGTAGAATATTAACAAAATTATGAACTTCTGGCTCCTAGAATACGTCAAAAAACGAATGGTATGTAGATTGCACGTTTTGTCAACTATATATAAAAAATAATCTATTACTCACCACAGTAATGTTTAAAGAATCGCAAAAAACAGCTGTTTTGAAGGGTTTTTAGCCGTACGGCGGGAAAAATTGAATCAAGTTAGAGACTTATGTAGCTTTATTTACTTCATTACTGAGAATTTTGCTCATATATAACTACATCTTTGCGCAATTAATATTACAATGTTTATTTCTCACTTCTTACAGACGCTGAAATCAAAGAATAAAATTTTAATATGGCCTCCACTATGACTAGGGAACTATCTCACTCATACCACCTTAACTTTCGTTCTGTGATAAAGTTGCTCCTATATTAATATTATTCATCTATAAAAATGTCAGGTAATATTGAGTGCCTCTGAGTTATTCTGAGAGAGTTCCATAAGATGTCACTTGGTAAATTTTTAAACGAGTAGTTTAAATTGCCTCGAAATATTATGGCTTGGTGGTGTAACTACACACACCTGACCCCGACACCCCGATTCAAATCTCGATCAATTCAAATATGTTTTTCATAACAAATTTCACCCTGTTTGGTTTAGATCTTTGCATTCGTGCGCGTGACTACGTAACACACCATTTGTGCAATCGTAATGAATGGACAATTGAAACTAGGAACACTTTCGTCTTATATATAGTTTCAGTTACACTTGCTGCAAATGTTTGAAGATAATTTTATCTCTAATTACACGTGATCTGGTGCATACTATATATTGTATTTTGTAAAGGATTGAGATTATTTTACAAAACATTAATGGAAATATAACAAAGAAAATGTTTCCTGTTTTATATGAAGTCACTGGAAAATCTTTTAATATGGAAATATTAAAGTAATAATCATATTTTGAAATTCTGTGGCAAAGAGACAAATCCTGATATGTCCAAAATATATATTTTGTAGGTGTTGATTGATATACATGTTCAATGTTATATTTTTTAACCCTTCCGCGCGGTTCGCCGTATGGCGTACGTCATCGGCAGTCTGGTCCCACTAGCGGTTCGCCGTACGTGGTACGGCGGCTGATACTCCCTCGGTTAAGATTTTTTTTCTCTTCATCTCAGCACTTTTTGAAGGGTGAATGTTATCGCTGGCCTCTGAGAAGATGCCTCATCGTTATCATAGTCTTTTGCAACATGAAAAAGCACTTCATAGGCAATAAAGACAGAAGAATATCTGAGCTCATCACCATTGCAAGGTCTGCGTTGACCTCCTTCCTCATCACAAAGAGCTCTCTTATTCAGCTTGCCTTTTGTTATGTCTGGCATCTGGATTCTATCTCTCATATTAGGGGACCTTCGTAATTACTTCTCTAGGACCATTCACATGCTTCGTTCATCCTTTTTTTACCCACAGAGTAGTGACCACGTCACCTCACTTCCAAAATCTCTCAGTGTGTAGATCCCTTTCGTGTGGAGAAGTCCAGGAAGCACAATACAAATTTAGAAATGGAGTCCAAAAGGAATAAGTTATTTTTGAGCGAAGAAGAAATACAAGATATAGTTGAAAATGTGGGAGATGAAGATGAAGAGCTTCTTGATTCAGGTAGTGAGTGTTCAAGTGAAGAAGAAGGTGATTACTTAGTGAATACCCTTCCCCAAATTTGTGATAGCGGAGACGAAACTGACGGTGATACACCGAGTAGGGCACATGATCTTTCTTCCTCGTGGGTCTGGGATGATTTTGATGAATGTAACATTCCAAAAAAAATTCCTTTCACTGGGAAATGTGGTCCAACAGTAGTTGTTGATAATATTGTTGAGTCTATTACAAATATTTTTGATAGATAAATAATGGAAAAAATAGTTTTCGAGACGAATAGATACGCAGATAATTATTTAGAAAATAATCCACTATCCTCTCGGTCACGATTGAACAATTCGAAACCTGTTGACGTTGGAGAGGTTTATGTGTATTTTGGGTTGATACTGTTGATGGGAATTATACAAAAACCGACTATTCGTTCATACTTTTCACGAAACCCACTTCTGGAAACAGAAATTTTCTCTAAAACTATGTCCCAGGACAGATTCGAATGTATCTCAAAGTTTTTACATTTTGTTGATAATGATAATATCCGTCACTATAGCGGTAACAAAAAACTTTTCAAAATTCAACCTATCACAGATTACTTGAAGAGTAAATTTGAAAAAATGTATGTACCAAAAGAAAATATTGCTGTTGATGAATCTCTTACTCTATGGAAGGGGCGTCTATCATTCAGGCAATATATTCCTTTGAAGTCATTTAAATTTGGCATAAAAACCTTTGAGCTTTGCGAATCTGATACTGGCTACTTATGGAGTTTTATTGTTTACTCAGGAGCTGATTCAACTATTTCAATCACAGAAACTCCTGATGGACTCAAGACATCAGCAATAGTGATAAAGTTAGTACAACCCTTATTTGAGAAAGGCTATTCGTTATGGTTAGATAATTATTATAATTCACCTGCTTTGGCAAAGTTTTTATTGGATCACGGTACAAATGATGCTGGAACTTTACGATTATCTCGAAAAAAACGTCCCAAAAGAGGTGAAAACAGCAAAGTTGAAAAAAGGAGAACATATAGCGAAAGTTTGCGACGGAATAATGAAAATGAAGTGGAAAGACAAAAAGCCAGTTTCACTTATTTCAAGCTTCCATTGCAATAATTTTCGTGAAAAAGATGGAAAAACAAAACCAGTGTGTGTTTTAGAATACAACTCCGCAATGGGTGGTGTTGACCTAAAAGACCAAAAGCTTCAGCCGTATTTATTAGAACGAAAAAAGACTAAGAAATGGTATATAAAACTATTTAGAAGGCTATTGAATGTTTCCGTTCACAATGCATTAGTAATATTCAATAGTGGTCAAAAAAAGGTAGATCATCTAAACTTTCGTCTTCAGCTAATTCAGCAGCTCTTTGAAAAATATGGAGCTAGCTCGAATACATCGACCACTAGGAGGCCTCCCACAAATCCGTCACCACGCCGTTTAGTCGAGAGACATTTCATTGAAAAAATACCGCCCGCCGGGAAGAAGTCCCGGCCTCAGAGAAGATGCCAAGTGAGCTCCGCTAGAGGCAGAAGGAGGGAAACAGTGTACTGGTGCCCTGACTGCGATGCTGGCTTATGTTTAGAGGAGTGCTTCAAACTTTATCACACCAAAGTTAACTTTTAGGACTCAAGTTTTCTAACTTGAAGTGATTGCACAAGCTAAATTATAAAGAAAAATGTAAGTTAAGTTTTTATTACATTAACACATCATTTTAGCATATCATACTACATTTTTTCCATGATACAATGTAAACTAACACAGATATAAATAATTGTTTTCCAAGGTGCAGAAAATGAGACTTTTTAAAAATTTAAATACCGCGAGTAGGCTGTTTAAATGCGTTGACCGGCTGGAAGGGTTAATGGTCAAAAGATGAAAGGCTACCATACATAATACCTCTCACTTAGTCTCTCCAATACACTTTGAAGAAACATGACATTTCACAATACGTTAATTCAACCAAAACTTCAAATGTTCACCTGAAAAATTGTGATTTGGGACATATCAGCTTTTGGCTCTTTGCCACAAGATTAATACTTTTGAGTGGACACAGATTGGAGCTGTAGATACGAAATATACCGGAGATGGAGCGTGAGCCAATCCGAAATACTTCGGCTCCAAAGCCAAAAGTTTTACGAGCCGAACGAAAAAGCCAATAATTAAATTGTTCACGGAAATAATTGAAACTAAATTAATCCACATTAAGAAAAGCAACTAAGCAGTGTCATCTTGTAATGAGTCGAAAACCTCATGGTGGTGAAAGACGGTTCCCAATTGTCCTGATCGGCTAAAAACTGGAGATTCGATGGTAGATGTTGAATGAAGTCGGGCTTCTCCCTACTAAGACTAGAGTTTGAATCACGCAATCAGATAACTAATCGGCGATTATTCACTGTATTTTTCTCGTATAATATCCAACCCCGGTAATTAGGTCTTTGGAGTTTATTATGACGCTTTTATTTGTAAAAAAAACTTCAAAGTGGAGTGGCTTGGAATCCTTTTTTGTTGTTATATTTGTCAATTCTGATGAAAGCATAAAGTCTTAGATGATTTTGGGTCACACGAATAATGAGCGTATTAGGAGTAAGACGAGACCTATTACGCTTCCAGATGGAAGTCACTCAAAAGTTGTTTGAATTAAGTTAAGCTAAGTGATTCATTTAATCACTATTTATGCTTTTGTTATCATACAAGTGTCGACCCTATTTCACATTTTTTGCTCATGCATCACGTGGCGACAAAGCCCAGGACGGAGAAAGATCTACTCAAGGTTTCAATTTAACAATTATGGATCTTAAATTGATTTTAAATTTCGGCCCAGACAAAGCAGGCCTCTCTGTGAACTATCATTCCATATAATGCATAATGCAGCAAAAGTGTGTTCCACAATAGTTGGTGTATGTAGCTGAGATGAAAGTTGTTACCATCTGAGTGAAAGATATTTGGGTAGAGGGAAAGATAAAAGTCCACTGGTGGCATTATCCTGCTCACAATGAAAGACGACAAGGGGACCACGGTTTCAGGAGGTTCCACCGCGACTGTGTGACTCAAAACAAATACTAAATTCCACATTTTTGATATTTTGTACAAAAAATCCTGATTTCGCTGATGGAACCTATGGAAAAAAAGTAAGGTTGTAAAAATTCAGATTATCCCACGAATTTATTTTAAATGAGCGCTTTTTCCCAGTCATAGGAGCCAACTGCAGCGCCATTTGTAACGAATTACCGCATTTTGACTTCAATTACGGCATTATTTCCCCAATAACTATAAAAATAAAGTAGTAAAATGCCTATATTGTATTTTTATTTAATATAACTTGATATTTTCCTTCTTATAAACAGTTTTCCGCGAAAATGGCATTTATATTTTATGGAAAAATGCTATTTATCCCCATGTTTCCCTCATTCTCCCATTGAACACCATGTAATTTCAAGTTCAATTAGAGAATAAATTAGCGTGGAAAGGTAAAATTTTGAAGCTCACACCAGATAGAGGACAAGTTTTTCTATAAGTAGACATAATATGAATAAAATGAAATTTAAGTTATTTTACGGTGGAACCACCTTAACATCACATCTGAAGGAATAAGTAGGTAGTGTACTTGAAGTGGTCTCCTCAATGCACCCAAGGCTTGATGCGATTACTTATGAAATACATGGAACCCCTAAGGGGCCTCATGTTTGACAGCTCCAAAAAGATCCCTCCCTTTTTTGGGGCCAGCAATCAATTTATCACGCCAATCCAACTCCAGCTGTGACGCGTATGCATTTCATCAAAGGTATTCCTCGAATTCCCTCCTTTAAATAACTAAGCTGCGGGCGGCATGTCGTTTTGTCTTCACATCACCTGCCAGGCTCCGTTTACCCCTTACCGTCAGAAATAATTTAGCACGCCCCGTGCAACCACCACCACTCAAAACGAGCCACTTCAAAGTACACATGAAGGGGCGATCGATCATGCTGACACCTATCCTGCCAATCAACAAACGCCAATCTCTCCCCCTTCCCCCACCCACCCACCCCAAAAAACCCCTATATTGCCAAGCCAAGGTCTCATTCCTAGAAGGCTCAAAGCAACACAGCCCCCCCCCCACTGACTTTGACATGCCATTATCATTCTTCCACCCCAGGCATCAGAGGCCAATTTTAATATTTTTTCGACACAAGGGGATTCCATGAATTATGAAAATAACGAGCTTCGATGGGAAAAGTCAAAAGATTCAGCTTAAAATGTTAAATTTCCACACTTGGTAATGTGCTCCAGCAAGTATTTTTATTTTAGCTACAAGGCAAAAAAATGCAAGCTTTGGAGCGCCACCATTTGAAGGGAGAAATCAGAATCTGTATTTTGTTACACAAAGAAGTTTAAAACGAAAGCAAACTTGAAATACCTATCAAAAATCCCTACTCTAAAAAAATAAGAAGTCTGTCACATGTACTCCCTGAATAAAAAATGAAGAGCCCCCATTTATGCGCTAAAAAATACCATGCAAGGAAGATTTGTAGACCAGCCTCCAAGGACCAACCAAGTAAGGGTTGTGGCCGCAGAAGTATACAGGGAGGAAATTATATTACCCCCAAACTGTATTAAAAGAGCAGGTAAGAGCAGGTTTAGCCCCCGAGTGTCTAGAAGATCTTAACCTAGTCCTTTCATCAGCTGTGTTACACTTATCTCTTCGCACGTCTCCGGGGCTTTTCTACTTTTTTGCCACTTTTTCTGCGGTTCAATATAATTATATGGCGCGCAAACTGTAACTTGTGTAACCGTTTTCGGAAAATTAATACGCTGGCTCGATTTCTGAGAGAGACGGCTGCGACGTTTTCTTTTTGAGCGAAAGAAAAAGCACCCACCATGGCGCAACCAAATAAATGGAAAAGAAAATAGTTCATATTAAAAAATGCTTCATTACTCAAAAAGCTAGGTGTATAAAAGTCTTCATTTTATCTTGAACTTGCGATGTAGGTAAGGGGTATCTGCATCCATGGAGTAAATGTTTACCCTATGCTGCATTGAAAGTGAACATGGAATTTTGGAAAACCTAAAGTCTTTACTTGTAATATATCAGTTCAACGATAAGCATAGGGGCAAATTATTTCGAGTCAATTCCATGCTACATGATCTGCGGGGAATATATGTCATTTAGGAGCAGGGTGAAGCTGCATACTTATTATAGCATCAGAATTTGCCATCCATCCCCGCCCATCGAAACATCAAGCTGCAAGGAGATAATCTCATTGTCAGAGTATGGCCTTCATCCAGTGGCCACCTGTTTGCGAAGGAGGGGGAGTGAGCAGTAGAAAGGGAACGAAAGACTAAGGCGAAGATTATGCTCCATGCTGGGTCGTAAAATGCTTCCAAGTCAATAAATGAATAACGATCGTGGAAACACTGCCTACAATTCATTGTTTTCTTTATCAAACCAAATTATGGTTTTATAAATATTGTTTGGAGTAGCGGCAAGTAATTAAGAGTACTTTTACCGCCATTATGGCGCTATCTTTATGTTTTGGTGTACAGTACACAATATTTGAACAAGGATTTTAACTCGTCTTTACTATTTTTCGTTTGATTTTTTATGAGCTCCTTCTCCTCTGTGACTTTGTACTTATCTAACATTTCGCGTGATTTTCATTGGCTGTTGTGTATTTCTTTTTCGTTTATTTTGTAGCAACAGCAATTATTTCGATGCCATTGATTTAATTGCATGTCTGACAGCCTAGTGAAGAGCATTTACTATAGAAAATTAAAAATTACAAGATGTATTAGTTAATCATACATGTTAGCTATACATTCATTGTCGATGCTTCGCTTTCATGCAGCTGTGTATAAACAAAGAAACTGGGTAATATTTTCTGTGTTTGAGAAAATCACTCAGCAGCGAGAGTAGATAGTGTGGTAATAATAGTCGAAGAAATGCTGGTGAAACCAAACTTCCCGTAAATTTTCGTTTTGAGTTAACTGGGATTTTAACTCGTCTCTGTAAATGTCCGTGTAAGTTTTTAGAAGCTCGTTCCCTTCTGTGATTACTTATCAAGTATTTCTCATGATTTTCATTAGCTGTGCTGTACTTTTTTATTGCTAAAGAAGTAACAGCAAGCTACAGAGGATTTCTTTTCCCATGCGAATCCCGGTCAAGGCGAATGACTATGTGCACTTACGGGTGACTCCTTTAAGATAAACACCGTGGCTAGTCCTGGCATTCTCAAAGTTGATTAACAGCTAGTCTTCTTATATCATTTATTTCATAGAATGTTTTGACAAACTTGTGAATAGCATTTCTATCGACATTGAAAAAATACAAGATGTATTAGTTAATTAGGCATTGTTTGGTGATAATTTGCATTATTTGTGGATAAACATAGAAAACGGGTAAAACTTTGCGAGTCTATGAAAATCTCCCAGCAGCGAGATAAGACATTGAATAATTAATACCTAGTCAAACAAATAAATATTGGTGAAACTGCACTTCGAGATAAACTTTCGTCTTTTAAGTTAGCAATCTAAATTTTGAGGAATAGTTGGAGTATCCTCGTAAGTGTTGCATTTACGCTGTAGTACCTGAAAAAGGTTACCTTATACTGTATATATTTACTGCAATATCCTCTAAAGGATGATAATTGGCTTCTATTATTAAATTTTTGGTTTTTATAAAGGGGCTTAATAGCAATAGCTTGAACATTAAAAATAGTTTTTATACGAAACGAGCTATCGCATAAGGTTCCTTTATTTCACCTGCATAAGTAACTTCTGATTGCATAAACATGAAGATGATACTTGCAGTTGCCTCATCCAAACATAATCATTAGCGATGCATTGATAATTTTTGCAAAAATTGCGTAGTGAAATAAGTAATAATGATCCACATTTCTCACTACCTTCGTAATATATCCCAAAATACGAATAGGAAGGTGCCCGGTGATTTCAGTGGCATATTTCTTTGCGTAAGCTATAATATCGACGGCGTTTGTCAGTCTCGTGTTCTTTAAATAAAAAGAGCACATAGTTGTAAGATTGTTATATTTCTTGAGGACAGACGATTTATTGGCAGCATTCAGGTGTTGCCAAAGTTTTTCTCCAGAAGAATTCGCGGTAAATCATACATATTTTCATATTCAAATTTACCTATCCCACGAGAGCTCTTCCATTTCCTCATTGAATTACTTACTTAAAACTGAGGGAGTGAAAAAATGTCCAAACGT
This sequence comes from Pyrrhosoma nymphula, assembly GCA_963573305.1. Taxonomy (NCBI): domain Eukaryota; kingdom Metazoa; phylum Arthropoda; class Insecta; order Odonata; family Coenagrionidae; genus Pyrrhosoma; species Pyrrhosoma nymphula. The sequence continues at coordinate 1,010,580 of OY754334.1, forward strand.
ATTCGTAATTACAATTTAAAGACAATGAAACAACTTTCAAATTATTTTCCAATACGCCTCACAGAACGACTTCGGAAGAATAACTTAACCCGCCATTGGTCGCGCAATGAAATTTTCTCTCACACCAAATTTAAACTTGTGCTCACTTTATAATCATGAGTTAGAAAAGTTTTCTGTCTTTCAAACTGACTTTTTATATCTTTCCATTGAGATATCGTTTCAAAAAGTATAAATGAAGCGTCAGCAGCTGCGTAATGATATGTCTGATACCGTCGGCTACAAAGTGTGACTTTTTTTCATCGCGCGACCAATGACGTTATTGTTTTTGTATCACTCAGTTGCGTTACACTTTCGCAGAATTCGGTCTAAGTTGATTCATTTCGTAGAAAGCAGATATTTTAATGCAAATTAATGAGTCATGAGAAAGGATGTCCTCATAAATAAACATTTCTTCTTGAGAATAGTAATTTTCTACTTTAATACCCAATAGTATCATCGCTAGTAAAATTAGCAATTCTTACGCAATTGTATCAGCAATTATGTGCCTGTGGAAATCATTGATTCAAATAAACATTTATAGAAATAAATTGAATCTAAATATGATGTAATATATTGCCAATAAACACTCAATGATACATAATCAATGATACATATGGGTGTGAGAAAAAGTCTCACACGCGACCGCTCGCGTGATAAGTAGCTTAGCGACCACTCCCGTGTAAATTTGATTGAAGGACACCGATGACAAGGAAGGACGGTAAAATTAGCACACATATTATGATCAACATAGTGGGTTGAACAATGGATCGTGGTTATGTCATGAATGTAATTCTGGATGTACAATTAACAGGCATGGGCAGACAACCTAGTTCTTCGCGTCAAATCTATGGCTGTGAACATATGTATTGATTGATACATAAAACTTATCGTGATATCGTGGAGAATCATTTCCTTACTGTAGAAGGTGCAACAGAAGTCATTATGGGTTATACAGTTGATATACTTCATGTTTTAAAATACAATAATTGACATTTGATATCGATGAAAGTTCATCTCGTCGGCTGCTTGTTATCCGTCATGGCTTCGCGACTACTTCATATCTGCCTTACAAAAACGCCTTTTCAAGCCAGTACCTACTCTTTATAACTCGTTATAAAGACAATTTTTCACTTCCAAAACAATTTACAAGCACCCGGAACACAGATGACAAGGAACGACGGTAAAACTATTAGACACATTATGATCAACGACATGGCTCAAAATATGGATCAAGATTACGTCGTGAATGTAATCCTAGACGTACAATGGACATTAATCGTGGCACAACCTAGTTCTTGGCGTCATTTTGATCTCAGTGTACTTAGGTTAACTCTAATTCATAAATCTCGCCGTGAAAACGCGGTGGATCATTTATATTGTAAGAGTCGCGCTGACTTGCATTCCCACACTTGGTAGCTCTTGAGCGAGCAGATACCTAACGCCTCGGCATCACCGCCTCTCACCCCCTGCATCCGGTGAGGACGAGCTGGGAACTGCAAGCTAGCAGAGGCGTGGGTGAAAAAGGAACGCGGCAGTTGGCGTGTGGTCGAGGCGAGAGATGGCTAAGGGAGTTGTACTTGAAGGCAAATAAAGTGGATTTATGCAAAAGGACAAGGGGATGTGACTTATTCCTTAATCCCCTTCCTCGCGTTCCCTCTGCGCTCTCTGGCGAGCCGGCGAGAGTTACAACTGGTGTTAGAAGTGGGATATACCGGAGATCGTAGATATCGCGAGGAAGCATCGAGAATGGCGAGTCGCGTGAGTTTTGGGGGTATGAAGTGCCGCTGCAGGACGTAATAGACGATTTCGGGGAGAAGATCAGCGTCTTGGCTAAGGAGAACGAGGAGCTAAAGGCGCGGCTCGGCAGTGCGACTCCGAGCTCTGCTCCGTCGAGGGGGAGCAAATTCTCCCTCATCAGCGGCATCGATGTATTCACCGGCCGCCCGGGGGAGAGTGTTGTCGCTTACCTCGAACGAGTGGAAAGCGTGGCCGAATTGAGTGGCTGGACCAGCGAAGAGACCCTGAAGGCAGCGAGAGTTCGTTTGGGTGGCGACGCAGCGGAGTTCTGTCGCAGCAAGGAGGAGTGCCACCAAGCGGCCGATTTTGCTGTTTTTAAGAAGTGCCTCCTTGATCGATACCGCCCGAAATTAACGGCTCGCTTCTACCGCGAGCAGTAGGATCAGTGAAGTTAGGGCAGGGAGAGGACTTAGAGTCCTTCGCGGACCGGGTGAGATCGATCAACTCCCACACATATGAGCTTCCGACCCACGCTGACATGGCTGCCGCGATCAAGCATGAAGCCGACCAAAGGGCCCTTGATGCATTTTTCCGGGGTCTTCCCGGTGAGCTCGGTTGGCTGTGCCGCTTGGCCGTCCCGGCGACGTTCGACGCGGCCATTGAGACGGCAATTCGGATTCGCGAAGCTGACCGCATTCCGCGAGCCCCTTCGCCGGTGCGCCGTGTTTTTCGCTCTCCGGCGGAGGCAGGGCGGAGGTGCTATGAGTGCGACTCACCAAACCACCTTGCGCGAAGGTGCCCCCGCCGAAGGTGTTATACATGTGGTGACTCCGGCCATATTTCTCATCAGTGCCAGCGGAAACCCTCAGAGAAGCCTTTAAATGGCAGCGGGTCCGGAGGCGCCACCCAGGCCGGGCCCCTATAACCCTGTTCCTTCCACGGTTAGAGGCCGCTAAGCGGGCAGAGGATCTAGTGGTGGCAGTTAGCGTCGGGGGTAAAGAATGTAAATTTTTGGTGGATACCGGTGCCCAAGTTTCTTTGGTAGCGCGTGGTGTTAACGGGGGTGAACGACTTAGGAGATCCCCATATCGTATCAAGGGAATTTCGGGGGTGACTGTGTGGAACCATGGTGTGGAAACAGTGCAGTTAGTGTTAGGAAAGTGTTTTTATAGTTTAGATATGATAGTGGTAGATTCGGTGGGAGAATATCAGGGACTTGTAGGGTTAGTTTTCTTTGAGAAATATGGTGGACTGATTGATGTGAGGGGAAAGACAATGAAATTAGGTGACGTCGACGTTTCGTTAAGAGGCGAGTGCAGCGGACATGAAGGATGCAAGGAGGGGGTAGAAACGAGCGTTAGGGTCGTTGGAGTTGACGTTGAAGTGCCAATTAAATTGTCTGAGGAGACAGTGATCCCGCCCAGGAGTGAAAAAATCGTGTGTTGTAGACTGTCATGTGACGTCCCTCTTGAAGGAGAATACGTCACCGAGCCGGAAGTGATGAATGACACACAGAGTTGTGCTGTGGCACGGGGTGTGTGTAACGTTGGGAGAGAACGCGAGGTTATGGTGAAATTAGGGAATTTCGGGCTGGATGAGGTTGTTTTACGACGGGGGACGAAAGTGGCAACTCTCCATCAAGTGGAGAAAAATTTTAAGAGTGACTTTGCAGGCATAAGACACGTCCGGGCAACGACTACTGCTGAGGAGGCGATAAATTTCCAGGAGAAGTTAGCGGATTTGGATGAACCGGAGAGAAAGGCGTTGCTGTCCCTATTGAATGAGTACAAGTGTTTATTCACTGAAGGAAAACTGCCTCCGGCCACAAACATTACCTCTCACCGAATCCCCACGGGCAATTCTCCACCAATTTATCGCCGCCCCTATCGAGTGCCATACCACCAAAAGGAAGTGATTCAAACCCTTGTGGACGCGCAGTTAAGGGCCGGGATCATTGTCCCTAGCAGTAGCCCCTGGGCCTCTCCAGTCGTCATTGTACCGAAAAAATCAACTGACGGCAAACCATCCATTCGATTTTGTGTCGACTTTCGTGGCCTTAATTCTGTTACTACCCCGGATGTTTATCCCATACCTAATATAACAGAAACATTAGACTATTTAGGGAGGAGCCGTTCCTTCTCCACGTTAGATCTGACGAGTGGTTATTATCAAATCCCTATGCATCCTGCCTCCAGACAGAAGACTGCCTTTAATATGGAGGGCGGACATTTTGAATACAACCGCATGCCTTTCGGATTACGCAACGCCCCTAGCACGTTCCAGCGCATGATGGACGGGGTTTTGATTGGACTAAAGCCAACACAGTGTCTCGTCTATTTGGATGATGTCATTGTATTCAGTTCTTCCATCGAAGAGCACGTTAAAAGGCTAAGAAGCGTGTTCGATCGGCTGCAAGAGTCAGGGTTGTCCTTAAAAATTGAAAAGTGCCACTTTGCGAGAGAAAGGGTAAAGTATTTGGGGCATGTGATCGACCGGGAGGGTGTACGGCCGGACCCTGAGAAAATAGACGCGGTTATGAATTTTCCTTCACCAAGTAACACCAAGGAAGTGCAATCGTTTTTGGGACTGGCCAATTACTATAGGCGCTTCGTAAATAATTACGCAGTGATCGCAAGACCCCTGACGCGTCTCCTCAAAAAGGGAACTAAATTCACATGGACACCTGACTGTGACGCGGCGATGGAATCCTTGAAGGCGGCCTTTGTAAGCACTCCGGTGCTCGCCTATCCTGACTTCGCAAGGCCATTCGTTATCTCCACCGACGCCAGCAACTTTGCGGTGGGCGCAGTGTTGTCGCAAGAGATAGACGGCGAGGAGCATCCCATCGCGTATGCATCGCGACAGCTTCAGGCAGCGGAAATAAAACAAACCACGGAAAAGGAGCTGTGCGCGGTTGTTTTCGCGGTTCAATATTTTCGCCCTTATGTGTGGGGTCGTCCGTTCAAAATTATCACGAATCACGCCGCCCTCCGTTGGCTTTTTAGTCTCCGCGACCCCAGTAGTAGATTAACCAGATGGGCGCTGAAGTTAGCCGAATACGAGTATGAGGTTGTTCATAAGCCAGGAAAACTCCACCTTAACGCCGACGGGTTAAGTCGAAAGATACGAGTGGTGGAGGTAATCGATGACGAAGACTGGAAGAAATACCAAGCCGAGGATGCGGACTGCCAGGAGTGGAAGTCGTGTGAGAGTTTTGAGGAGAAAAATGGACTACTGTTCCGGTCGACAAGTGACGGATTGAAAGTGGTGGTTCCTGTGAGCAGACGGGAAACTGTGTTTCGCCAACATCACGACCACGCCCTATCAGGACACCTAGGAGCAAAGCCGACTATTAGACGAATACAACAGATGTACTGGTGGCCCTCCCTTGATAAAGATGTGAGAGAGATGACTATCAGCTGTGTGCCCTGTAATCAGCGCAGCCCTTACGGGAAGACGAGAGCACCCCTGAAGAAACTTCCTGTAAGTACCTCCCCATTTTCCTTCATCAGCATTGATATTGTCGGGGCTCTACCGCGCACCGCGAACGGCAACCGGTTTATACTCACCATTCTCGATCACTTCTCCCGGTATTTAGAGATGGTGGCTATTCCATCACAGACAGCGGAGGTAGTGGCTGACGCTCTACTTAGGCGGTGGATTTTGAAATTCGGTGTTCCCGATTACATATTGTCAGATCAGGTCCCCAACTTTGAGTCGGGACTATTCCAGAATTTGTGTAAATTTTTACGGGTGTCTAAATTGCGTACCTCACCCTTTCATCCCAGCTGTAATGGAAGGTGTGAGAGAGTGCATCGAACCATCTCGCAAATGATAAGCCACTATGTTAATGGAAGGGACAATGATTGGGATGTGTGGCTGCCATTTTCGGTGGCAGCCTATAATTCCAGCTGTCATAGTAGCACGCGAGTGACCCCGTTCAAGGTGATTTACGGTCGCGAAATGAAGACGCCCTTCCATTGCTTGGAGACCGTAGAGGCTACCACGAGAGAGTCTTATGTGGACGAACTAAGTGATCAACTCCAGCAAATTTGGGAAGAGTGTTTGGGGAATAGTAAGAGGGCCCTTGAGTCGCAGGCGAGGCAATACAATAAGAGGAGTAGGGATGTGGGCTACCAACCGGGTCAATACGTATACCTAAATGACCCCTGTCTAAAACCCGGCAGAATCCGCAAGTTTCATAAACCATTTTCGGGGCCTTATAAAATCCTTGAGGTGCTTAATGACTCTAATCTACGGTTACAACTACGTTTTAGGACTATCGTGGTGCATAAAGACCGCGTTAAAGTACATAGGGGTGTGAGAAATACGGAACAAGAGTTCGCAGACGCAATCAAGGGCGAGAAAAGGCGTGGGCGTCCGAGATTACTGATGGCGAGTGGGAACGAAGCAGCAACGTCTCCAGAACTCGTACCCACCTCCCCCATTCCAAATGCAACGACGAGGAAGAAACGCACTGTGAGATTTTACCCCCCTTCCCCTTCTTCGGAAATTGATGCCGTTTCAGATTTGGAGAGCGAGGCTTCTTGGTCGTCGGTTTCAAGTCATTCCGAGGACGAGCGCGGAGACGAATGGGAAGCCGACCGACCACGCCCACTCCAAGCAGACCAGCCCTTGCCCCAGCGGTCGCCGTACTTGTTGCGTAGTAGGCGACGGGTTGCTGATAAAAATAAGGAAGACCACGTGGAGATTGTTGACACCCCGTTGGCGACCTTGCCCGCCCAAAACTTGCCTCCCACCCCGTCCCCACCCCCCTTTGAAGATAGCACGGACCGCGCGAGGACAACGGAGACGGCTGCGGAGTCGTCCTCGACCACCCTACCTTCAGCGGTCCTCCCATCACCCAGTGCTTCCCCCCCGAAGTGAGTTCCCGTGCATGTGAAGAGCAAGACGGCGAGATTAATAGTGACAGTGCGACGGAAGCCGTTCGCCCTTATAATTTGAGGCCACGGCCAAGTTAAAAGGAGAGTGACGAGTGGCCATTATGATGTTGGCCGAGTGTTTTACCCGAGGGGCGGTGAGTGTTTTAGTGTCTTGATATATGTAAGTGCGACAGGACCAAGTGTTTTCCATTTGGATAATGGAATACTGTTTGAGAGACGGTCCGATGTTATTTTATCAGACCATTCCTGGTCCGTGGTGGTAAATTTTGATTTGGTGAAGCTAAAGAGCGAGTATAAGCAATTGGGAGAAAATTTTGGAGTTGGGAGTGGTCGTATTACCCGTGGGAAAGCGGAGAATCCCAGAGTGGGGTATGATATGGCGCTGAGTAAGATGTTTATTGAATATAAAAAAGTTAAGAGTGATTAAGAGTGATTAAGAGTGATGATGAATTAAGCCATTGTGGTGGAAGGATTGACTTGATGAGTCTAATCGCTAAGACTAAAAACACAGAGAAATGTGTACAAGGATGTGGCGTATTATGGTGGTTGTGGTACTGGTGGTTTCTTGGTGTTTTGGTGCTTGGTGTATTCCTTTGATGTTGTATTAGAATTAGGAGTAATCAATCCAACGTAGGGAGGGACGTTGAGCCTCCCTGTGTGACTAAAAATGATTAACGCTACGGACGTTAAGGTTGTTATGTCCCCATGTGTCATTCCCAAAATGAGAACTCCAATGATGAAGACCTCTAGATTGAACATCAATCATTAGTTTTATTTTTATTGGGATTAATGATTAAACATTTTTATGTTTCAAGTTTTCAATTCAAGTTTTAACTTTCAATTCATGTATTTTCCATTGCTATGCTTTTCATTATATCTGATTTGTATTCTTTGTGGTTAGCCATTTTGTGCTGTTTCATTTTGTCTTCTTTTTTATCTCTTTTGTCGTGTGTGAATGCAAGTGGCCGGCTGGAGGTTAGAAAAATTTCACGCTGTTCAATTTTTATCTTTGTGGAGGGGGGTGGTGTAAGAGTCGCGCTGACTTGCATTCCCACACTTGGTAGCTCTTGAGCGAGCAGATACCTAACGCTTCGGCATCACCGCCTCTCACCCCCTGCATCCGGTGAGGACGCGCTGGGAACTGCAAGCTAGCAGAGGCGTGGATGAAAAAGGAACGCGGCAGTTGGCGTGTGGTCGAGGCGAGAGATGGCTAAGGGAGTTGTACCTGAAGGCAAATAAAGTGGATTTATGCAAAAGGACAAGGGAATGTGACTTATTCCTTAATCCCCTTCCTCGCGTTCCCTCTGCGCTCTCTGGCGAGCCGGCGAGAGTTACAATATAGAGTAAAAGAAGTACCACTAACCTTTCTGTTTTATACTGTTGAAGTTCTAAATATTCAATCATGTAATAATTGATGGTTAACATTATGAATCACCGAATAACATGATATAAGAAAGCATTCATTGAAAATAGCGTAGGCTGCTGCTCATCCATTATGATGGCGTCGTGACATCTATTTCACCTAACGGACTTTGCAAGCCATTACTCTATTGGCCGTAGGCTTGAATGCACTACTATGCTATTACCTTCGACGCACTTAACCTCCTGTAATCCTATGGGTTCTTGATACACTATTACTGTAAATGAGGATGTTTACGTAACAAAATATTTCCCTTCGATTTTTTCTCTCACAATGATATGGGGCCCTACCCATTTCCGCTAAATGGAATTTGGTTAATGTTTACCTTTTTTTTAATTTAAAAAAAGCTTTAATTTTAAGTTTTTAAAATATTTGTCCCTATGCTCATACTGGAAATTCTGCACTTTTTTTCTCGCGGTGAAAAAAGAACCATAATATATCATTCATGACTGAAAAACACTCCGTAAAAACCCTGATGACAGGACTCCAGCTATGATTAGCTCGGAAATAGCTCAGCAGCTGGTAGTATAAGTGAGTTCTGTCTAAGAAGCACACGAATGATTAAAGTGTCAGCAGTAAATAATGGAGTGACAAAGGAATGTCAATGGAGGGCGAGTTTCGAAGGTAATTGTAGAGAATTTTGGGTGAGAGGAGACGTGTAAAACAATGGAAATTCTAGACAGCTTTGAAGAGTTCTAAAGATGTGTACAATTAAATAAGTAGAACAGTGCTGGTCATTGATAGTTTAGAGAAAGAGAAATCGCTTTGGACGGCCACAAGACATTGCAAGGGGTATGAACCCTTAACTTTGAATTTGGGGAAAAGATGTACTGGCCCATGTGACTCTCGGATATTTTGTTAACTTTGTCATTATATTTAACCCCATTTTTCTATGTATTACATGAGAATCATAATTCACACAGTCTAGAAGCAAACGACGGCCAAAAATTCGAACTTTAACCGGTGCTGCAGGCCAATAATCTGAACTTTAAGTAACAGGTGCTGCATACATATGCGTTGTTGGCCACTTTAAATAAACATAATTTCTCAGAACAATGGAATTTATACCTACTTATAATTCTCCACCAATTTCACAAACTTTTGTAAACGAAGCTTCGCTTCCCATAAACTGAAGTCCCACTGAAATAATTTAAACTTTATCGTTTATTCATGTCAACATCTCATGATAAATATAACGTTCATTCTTTCCAATACAAAGCATTAGTATTCAGCTTCGACGATGTCAATGGGCGGCCATCCTATATAGATGCGGGAAACGAGTTTTTCGGTGTCCTGCTTGACTCCCACTAGCTTTGCTGTATGCAGTATCCCTGTGACGTCACGAGAATAACTGACCGCCCCCGATGGCTGTTCTACTTTACTCTCGGGAGTGGATTTCATGAAAAAGATCTCGGATATTGGCATCACAATGGGTTGGGTATCCACTGAGGAATATATAATCTTTATTTTGAAATGTATCCAAACTTTGGTATTTACTCGAGGAAGTTTGGTTTTTAAAAACATATCCCAGGCATTTTTGTTTCTTTTTATTAATTCTTGAATAAATAAAAAACTTTTCCCAATGACCGGTTAATCATAAAAAAGGTTAGTTAACTGCATAAAAAGCTTGGTCATTTCTGCAATGTCAAGTTTCACACCATATTTACGCTATTGAGCATGTAGAAAGTAGTTTTATTCCAAAACCTTCGGCCTTAATTTCTCATCCCTCTGCCACCTTGTCGCGAATACTATCGCCAAAGGTGAGGAAGAAAGTGACTTAAAAAAGGGTGAATGGCGCTTCCCATAGTTTAATAATCGATACTAGCAATTTTAAATGGATTCCTACCATCTAATTAGATTCCTAGTAGATTTTTACACATTTTAGAAACCACGATAGAACTATTGTATTATAGTTTTAATTTTTCTTGGCAATACTGCATGCTAATTACAATCTTATTTCAAAGCTATGCATTTTAAAATAAAGAATTCTTCCCTTTATTTGAGACAATCATTTCTTGTGATTTATAAGTGATTATAACCTGAAAAATACGGCTTTCAAAAATTTATTCCGTTTACTATGTGATACCATTTTTGTTGTATTAGAAATGGGTTGTGCGACGAAGGTATTATTTATTAACTTAAAAACCATCCAAAATTACGTGAAAAAATTCCCATCCGAAGTTCATATTTTTCAAATATATTTTCCGAAAAAATAGATTTGTAAGGCGATGGGAGGTAGGCGAGAAGTATCTGTAGCCTAGAGTAAGTGTGCTCAGGAGCGTGGGATTGAGACACAAAATCAACGGTAAAAGAAATGAGAAAAAATAAAATTTAGTAAGTACATTTCGCAAAGATGTAGCCAATCCACTGTTTGTGAGTGAATTAGCCAGGAATAATACAAGAAAGCACAAGTCATGGTTATGAGCGTTTAACATAGGGGTGGATATTATAAACAAAGATTGATGAAGTTCAGATAGCAATGAATATAGCCGAACGTATGAAGTGAGTGCAGTACTATATCTCTAGAAGGAAAATTCAGAACTAAAAACTATTCGGTATATCTTCAGTAAGAATGGAATGAAATTGGAAATATGAAAATTTTGCAAAAAATGATGCAAATAAGATGTAAATCAAGAAGAAAACGAATACATTTGTAAAATCTAGATACTTTAAGCTGTAGCAACTTTGCCAAGAAACTGCCCATAGTGGAGTGGCAGAAGATGATTGTCTTAATTTAAAAAAACAATAAAATTACCGGCTACCAATGTTTGCTGTAGTCAGAAGGACATGCTAAGGAGAATCCTATTGCAATTAACGATGATAAATTGATTCTATATGCGATTGTCATAACATGAGTAAATGGTGTCCATGAAATAGCAATAATTTTTAGGGTTGCTGTTTCAAAAAATCTTCGTGAGTTATAATTGAGGAATTCAAAATAAGCAGCTATGGGCGTATGGATAAATTTGCTGTGTCAACGTATTTATTGATGTAACTCCAATGCCAGGGCTCATTACCTCACCCCTTCTAAGTATTCTTAGAGCATGACATATTCCTGCCTCTTTGAATCATCCTAAGTATAATTCAATGTTACTTCTCTTTATTATTAGTGAACTCCTTCTGTCATGTCTATCAATTCTGAAGCAAATAATTCTGGTCGAATTTTCATTGGGAGAGTCGACAAACAGAAACATGCTTTATTGCATAAGAAATGTACATTCACTAGCTTAAAATGTCATCTATAATGAACTGAATTAATGGCTTCAGCAAGAAACATTCAAAATGTTGCATGTCATTTATTTATACAATATTTCTGAGGGTATGTACTCTCGTTTACACCTATTTAATCTGTATTTTTATCAATACATTTGATTTTACATTTTAATACATACTGTAAATTAACTGTTTATATTCATGAGACTTTATGCAATTGTGATTTAGATTTAAATTGTGCATACATCTGATTTTACGCGGATAGATGCCACATGAGGACATCGTGTTCTCTTCTTTCGTTCGTCGTCTTCTTCTCCTTTCTCTCTCCGACCCTGCTCTTCTCCTTTTTCCGAGGTTCTTCTTTTGGGACTGCTTCTTTTTCCTTTGCCCTTGTATTATCCTTTATCCGAAGTCTTCTTCTTTTATCTCTTAATTCATTTCTACAGAGAAGGAGATTCGACAGTCGGAGCGATTAAAACACGGCTACTCCTCTCAAAAAAGCTGAAGGAATCGCTCTTTTCATATGTTTCCATGCATTTAAATTCGCACGGTGGAGGCGGGGTAAAGTCCTCGCCTGCTTATCCAAGGGTCGCAGTTTCGAGTCCTTCCTGGGTCGGTTGTCCAGAGTATGTATGACTTATATATGTTTTTTGGGTTGTCCGCGTCTTGCTAGCTGGTTCGAAGGTGGCCGACATTTCCTCTCCTTTGCCGGAGACATCCTCAGGGCTACTGAACCAGCTAGCAAGACGCGGACAACCCAAAAAACATATATAAGTCATAATATGGACCGCGAAAGTTTTAACGACTTGACAGAGTATGTATGTTTCTGTAAAGTTCTGGTAGTTTGGCTCCTGAGAAACCTGTTGGCAAGCCAATGGCTTATCAGGATAGCAGGGGCATATGGACTACCAGAATCATCCGAGAGAGCAAAATATAAAATATTTGAATTTTAAATCGGTCAATGAGAGTGTTAACTACACACTTTTCCAAAAAGCATTGAGAAACGAAAGGAAACGAGATGATCGAAATAAAAGGAAGACAACTTGAAGAAACAATAACACGGAATATACGCGTCTGAGAACGAAGAGAACTCATTTATTATGTCTTAAGTATTATAACGCTTAGTCTATAGAATAATCTACCTCATCACGATATTTTTATTCAAATGGTATTTATTCTCGATCTCTTTTTATATATGGTGCAAATATCATGAGTTTAGGTTAATAACATATATATATATATATATATATATATATAATGTCTTGGTAGAAAATCGCTCTCGGCGACGATGCACATGCATAAATAAAACAGTGATACACTAATCAAACACAGAAACACGCAAAAAGGACACTCACAAAATAAAACTTGTACGTTTCGGCGTCAGGACGCCATCGTCAGCGGTAGAGGCGCTGACGATGACGTACAAGTTTTATTTTGTGAGTGTCCTTTTTGCGTGTTTCTGTGTTTGTTTAGTGTATCACTGTTTTATATATATATATATATATATATATATATATAATATGCCAAGAGGGTGGCCGATAAAAATACAGAAACAGAAAAAAAAGGACACTCACAAATTGAAACTTCCGATATTTCGGTGGAAAGTAGCTTCCACCTTTCTCTAGGTATAGAGTAAGAATGAGGAATAATATATATATATATATATATATATATATATATATATAAAACTTTTACCGACGTTTCGCCGTTCAACAAATAAATGGACCTAAGCAACCAAATTAAAATTGTAAATAAAAAACAGCACCAAACTTTAAAGTTAACAATCTTGAACATGTCTATGTATTTTTATATTTAATGTATGTAAATTAACCATCATGTAATAAAAAAAGAATTGTCAAGCATTTAACATCGTGTATCATTTGTTTATAGCCCTGAAGATGGATAAATAAAAATCCGCAAAAGTTTATAAAATTTATATATATTATTGACCTAAAGTCATGATATTTGCTACTCCTTCGTTCTTTTTCATGTCTTTTTCTCCTGCAAGTAGAATCATCAACGCAGCATTTCTCATTAACATTATGATTTTAAACCTTCTTTGAAAAAATTTACTTTCAATCGCAAAAATACGGTCTAATGATTCATAGTTTTCTAGCAATCACGAATATAAGTAGTCTAGAATATATTAAACCCACGAGTTTACTGAGTATAATTAATATACAAATGGTTTCCTGAGGTCCTTGAAGGCCGTCACACATTGTTTAGCAGTTCTTCATTTAGTTGCCACGTCTTCCTATTGAGAGCATGTATTATACCTACGCGATGCAGGTACCAGAAAGACTGAGTCTATAGAAAGGAAAAAGCGCGCATTCAGAATTTTTTTACGCAACAGGCTGATTCCAAGCTTTCAACGCTCTATGAAAAAAAACAGTTGAACATTAAAGCATCACATGTTTCAAGGTATTAGCGATGGAGCATCTAGTATACCTCTCACATCACCAAACGCAACGGTCCGTGGAAGCTGGATGTCGAAGCATTGATTCATTGAAAGGCGGTAAATCTCCCCTATTGATTGATTTCCTACGATATCTCCCTGCCCATTGAAGAGAAACAGTGCATAACATATAGCGCGCAATTTTGTACTGACCCTTCCCTCCTCTACGTCATCGCTTTCAATAATGAGTCCGCTTTGATCACGATGGTAAAATAGGGTCGCGAGGGAGAGAGTGAGTGGTGAATGGGGCCCGCGTCGCTCAACAATCACTCGCCATGTTGGTAGGTATCCACGCCCGCGTGGTTTTAAGTCTTAACCGCTTAAGTGGGCAGGTTGTGTATCAATCATTGGAGATCAATCCATCGGTCGGCTCTTCCACTGAGGGATGCGCACATTCTTACAGTGTGTTCTAATCCGTCACCCTCAAGGCTGCGAGGGTTGGGACGCGAATTGAGGCGATACGAAAACACCGTTGAATAAAAGGAAAGAATGAGTAGCGACACATCTAAACCTTCGAAAAAGGGCTCAATTGATTATCATAATTATCTCCTCTCCCCTACATCTGCTCAATTTCGCCCTACTCCCGCGCTCTTCATTCATAGAGCATAATGGCTGATATAAGAACCATAGACTTAAGAGAACATTCTGTGCTGTAACGATTTCATTCAATTTTTACTTTCATTTCAGAATTTTGTCCGTTAGTAGCCTAAGTTTGAGCAATGGTTAACATAATATTTTTAATTATCAGGATTGTAATTTAAATTTTACGTCAGTCAGTACTGTGTGCTCCCGTTCTTAATTTACTCTATGTTTGAGAGAACCTGTTTTTATAAGCATTATAATAGAGCACCGGATGGTTTGAAATGCTATTTCAAACCATCGCATGAGTAGGTAACACATATCCGAGTCCGAATACTTTATGCCATGAAAGACACGTTTTAACCTCACAGGACATGTCACGTGACATTGTAAATCAGGGATGGGAACATATTTTAGATGGAAAACAACTTCATAGCTACTCAGGCAAACCCATCCCTAAAACTTATTAAATAAATTGTTAAAAACATTAAATATATATTTATACGTGAACACAATGTTCACGTGCACGAATCCAAAGAGCCACAGTTTGCCACCACCTGCGGTATAATTATACATAGTATGGTACATATATGTCCCGTCATAGTATATACTATGAGAGCTCGTTATCTAAACAGCATGTAATAACGTTGATTGACGTTTCCGCAACGTAGAAAAGTAACGTTGCCGGTAAATGTGCACACAACGTTGCGGTCACGCTAACATTACAATGTAACATTTGGAACGTTGCCAAAACATTTTTACAACTTTTTCTGCTGTTGGGGTAGTATTCTTATGCTTTTCTTCAACCACATTTGCCTAAGATGTTCTCGGTACATCCTTTTCTCTCACATCATTCACTCCTTTATCATAATTATGCTTCGTTACTTGACAGTCATTCATTCTCTCGATAAAGTCACACCATCTAGACACACTCCTTTCATTCACGTCCATTACCGTAGCATTTATTCCACTTTCTTTCGTCACCCACTCATTCCTAACCCTTCTGTTTTTATCGAAAACAATTCTCAGATATCCCACACCCATTGCGTTTAGCCTACTCCTATGCATACCTTGGCATATTCAAGTTTCGCCAACAAGGAATTAATTGGGAAAAGAACGAATTACTTCGATGCATCTTGTTACCATAGAAAAACATTCCATAGAAAATGAGATTGCTACGATGCTTCGCAGAAGGCAGAAGTAATTATGTTCCATTTTCCTTCGCAAGCCACAGGCGTTCTGAGTTGGCAACACTACGCTATCTACTTTTTAGTGATCGGGAGAACACGAAAATGTGTTGGAATTTTTTAAAAATGAATTTGGATTTTTGAAATAACTATGGAAGTGAGATTGCATCGCTGAGTATCCCATGACTATCCAGACGACCGTCTCACAACTTTCTTTTAATAATGCCTCCAAATACAGATTTACGGGGGTTTATCTTGGCGTTAATTTAACTCCATCATATACACCTTATTTTTAGACGGTTTTGATCCTATTTCAATCGTAGTGTAGCATTTTCAAAATTTACTTTTTCCTAAATTTTCAATTGAACACGTCCCTCTCCATAAATACTAAAGTAGTGCAGATATAATCTCCATTTTTTCACCAAAGGGGAAGAGTAATACCTTTGTGATGTACCTATATCAAATTTCATGACAACATATTTAATACTTCATCCGTAAATGAACATAGTACAAATCTGCATTTCTGAAAATATTCACCATTTCTACTCTTCGTCCAGTTTCACTAGAAATCCCCCTCTTGTGGCATATCTCTCTGTTCCTACACGTAAAACCCCATCATATACACATTATGAGCCGGTTTTTTTATCCCATTTCAATCGCAGTGTATCATTTATACAGGATATATTTTCAAGTGACCTAGAATTCAACCCGTGACGTTTGGGGATGGAGGCGAGTTCTGTGCTAACAGGCGGACAGCGAACTCCGGAGGCGATTTTCCAAGTAAATATTTGTTTTTGAATTTCGTTACAGATTATTTTCCTCGTTCCGTCCACAAACGTGCTGAGGGCATGAAAATGTCGTAATGACACAATCCAAGTCAAATTTCTTAACCCGGGAGTGGTCGCTAAGCTACTTATCACGCGAGCGGTCGCGTGTGAGACTATTTCTCACATTCAGATGTAACATTGGTTATCTATCATAGAACGTTAATTGGCCATATCTTACACTATATTAAGACTAAATTTATTTCTCTTAATGTTCATATGAAACAATGATTTCCACAGCTACACAATTACTGATACAATTACGTAATCATTGCTAATTTTACTGGCGATAATACTATTGGGTATCAATGTAGAAAATTACCATTCTCAAGAAGAAATTGTTATTTATGAGGATATACTTTCTTATGACTAATAAATTTGCATTAACACTAGAAGGACCAGACCCGTCATTTTGACGGGTAACCTCTACTTACGTAATCATATTTCCTACAATTTTTTTCCCATCGTCTTAATTTTTTCTGACTTTTATTTATTGTTTATGGTACGTATTCTGTCAAAATATAATTTAATTTTTTTAAATAGAAACGGAGTTATACCACCTGTCTACCTTAAAAGACCAACACCCGTCAAAATGACGGGTTAGGCGTTTCTATTTTATTTGTAACGGTAACGCGTGTTTAATTCAGGAAATCACTACACTATATTACGTCTGGCCATTTTGATGCTTTAGCTAACACATTTATGCATTTAACATTCCTTATTACATTTCAAATGGAAATAAGTAGCATATCTGCCACACCGAGTGGCGTGTGGCAGGTCAGAGCAGTGGATGCAGGAGCGACCTCATCGGAGAACGTAACCGCTACCACGAAAAAAAGGACATTTTTTTTAGGGAAAACCATAAATGAGTAAAATCTGTAATCTGTAACGCTTTCAGTTGGGGGATCCCTAGTCTCCCTTGGGCGGAAGGGATAAAAGGGTAATGGAAGGATCGGGGCGCAGGAGTTCGGTGCCCTAGGCCAGCCCATGGTACCGTTACCGCCTGGAGAAGAAGAATCCTCATATGGAAAACCCAAAGAGTGGAACATGTGTACAATTCCTTGTACTACGGCAATTCCTTGTGTCGTGTGAGTGGCAGGAATGACTGACAGATCGCAGCCGACCGAGGGGCAGACTGACCGATTCGCAGCTGCGTCCCCAATCTGGAATTCCTTCGCGGCTAATTGCATATTGTGTTACAAGGCTGGCGAGAACATCACTGTAGATGAACAACTACTTCCATGCAAGGCTCGCTGTAGTGCATTCAATACATGAGAAACAACCCAGATACGTTTGGTATTAAATTTTGGCTTGCTGCAGATGCAAAGATAAGGTACATGCTGAACGGGTATCTGTATCTCGGTAAAGATGAGTCGCGGCCCATGGACAAAACACTTGCAGAGCACGTGGTTTCACGTCTTATTCAACCATTTTATTCAAAAGGAAGAAATGTTACTTGTGATAATTTTTTTACCTATAAGTAACTTGGGGATACATTGAAGAGGAAAGGAACAAGTTTGGTATGCACTATGAATATAATTCGACGTGAGGTTCCTTTATCTGCTAAAAAAAACATGGACTTGTTATATAAAACGGTTCTTTACAAGTCGGGTGACACCATGCTTACCTCTTATCAAGGTAAATCAGAGAAAAACGTCCTTCTTCTCAGTACGTTGCACCAATCAGTGACTATCGATGCAAAAAGCTCAAAAAAAGCGCCTAGAGACCGTAGCATTTTATAACATTATCAAGTATGGAGTTGACATTTTTGAACAAATGACTAGGATGTATACCATAAAATACGGATGCCGCAGATGCTAGCAGAGGAACTAGAGGCTTCATTCGTCGAAACTAGAAGACCAGTGCCAATTCCACTACAAGCAACTACCAAGAGTGATGAGCGCAAGACGTGTCAAATAGGAGGATGAGGAGGTAAAAATAAGAGCCGGAATGAATGGGTACATTGCAATAAGTATATGTGCGGGCCCTGTGCAGGAAACGAAAAGTACATTTGTATCAGATGCAGTGATGATGAAAATTGATGTATTTCCTTTTTGCGCCATGCTAGATTATGTAAATATAACTGCTATACATGAACAATACCTTAAAGTGCAACTCCTTCCAATAAAAAAGGCATGTAAGACTTTTAAATAATTATATAACAGTTTAAAAATTGACCAAAATTGGTGTTCTTTTTAAATTTTTTGTTGTAAAATGATTTGTAAAGAATTACTCAGTTGTATTGATAAATAAAGAAAAATGTTATATTTAATGAAGTTATCAATTAATTTTTACATAAACGAAGAAATATTAAAAATAATTACTACCCGTCAAAATGACGGGTAATGGTCCTTCTAGGTAGCCATACAACCTCGGTCCTTCTAGTGTTAAAATATCTGATCTCCACGAAATGAGTCAACTTTTACCGCATGCTGTGAAAGTGTAACGCAAATGAATGATACAAAAACATTAACGTCAGTGGTCGCGCGATGAGAAAAAGTCGCACATCTTGTAGCCGACAGTATCAGACATATCATTACACAGCTGCGGACGCTTCATTTTTACTTTTTGAGACGATAGGTCAATGGAAATATATAAAAAGTCAGCTAGAAGGACAAAAAAACTTATTCAAACTCATGATTAAAAAGTGAGTACGAGTTTACATTTGGTGTGAGAGAAAATCCCATCGCGCGACCAATGACGGGTTAAATACAGTAATACCTTTCACACATACAGAATTAACGCACATTGTCTCTTGAAATACCTTTGTCAACCAAATGTCGCTATATATCCTAAGAATATTTTCCCATTACACCTTGCACATTGCATCCCCGAGTGAGAATATGGGAGGAGAATGGGGAGTTGGGGTTTTGGGGCGGGGGGAGGGAGGGGTGAAGATAGAGAGAGAAAGGGAAGTGGGGTCAAGTTTTGTGGGGCGAGGCCCAGGACAATAATCCCAGTCTCCCAGGAGACGAGGGAATTGGTCAAAATAAAACGCGGTGTGTGAGGAATGACAAAAGACACAGGCTCGGGGCGTCGCAGGGTGAGGGTGGTTCTTTTTCTTGAAGGTGGAGTAAGAGTCAAAAGATTAAGGCAAGAAGTGAGGCAGGAGAAGTAAAGAGTATCAGAAGTAAAAGCGGAAGGAAGGTGATGGGAAGGGGGCGAGGGGGAGAGTGGAAGGGAAGGGTGGAGAAAGGGGTTCTTGAAGAAGAGAAGGGAAGTTGTGGAATGGCAGAGGGTGAGGGTTCGCCGTGATCCCTGACGTGGGTTGGAGGAGGGATTAGTGGAGGACGACGGCCAGGGATAAAGGTATCCACCACCACACCCTTCCCCTCCCCCCGCTACCATCCCCGTCGGCCTTATCCCCGCGTCTCCTCAGAGTCCAAGAAGTTGGTGACTCGGAAAAGAGAGGAAAAGTAAGGAGGATGTGCCGGGAGTGGGGGAAGGTTTACGAGAGCTAGGGAGAGGGAGAAGAATAAGAAAAAACTCTTCCGTGAGATGAAGCAGAAGGGGAAAAGGGAGGTGGATGTGGTTTGAAGAGCCGTGGAGTGAGGAAATGGACGAGGAGAGGGGGTGGGGTGGAGAGGGGGAAGGCGTTTGGGTGTTTGAGACAAAGGATGTCCAAGGAGGCGAAGAAACTGTTTCCAATGCGTGGAGGGCAACGATTACTTCAAAACTCAGCAGTTTAAAATAAATACTAAGGCTCATCCGTGTTTTGTCAATTTTTGTAAGATCTATGAAGAATATTCTTGCACAATCTGATGCATGAATGAATGTGCATTGAAATTGCATCTTGTAAAACGGTGAATTGCTAGAATACCTGCACAAATGCATATGTGACATATATGAGAAAACAGCCCCTGCTCTAATTCCCTGCCCATGTTCTCACAATTTCTGTCCATCAAATTGCGCAGTCAAGTGCCTTGTGTAAAACGGCCATTTGAGGCCAATGGAAATCATAGTTTATCGCCATAAAGTGCCCAATTGCCAAAAAAAAATGGTCGTTTTGACGGAATATTTTTTTCCTAGGTAAATATCCTTGATATTAAAGCAAAATATATTTTCAATATATTTTCACGCAAAATTTATTTTGAATTACATAGAATACCTAATTATGCATTATAATTATGTATGCAAAATACCTAATTATGGAATTCTAACCTAATGATTATTATTACCCTGGCGAAAATGTCCTGGTTCCCGGAGCGTAAACCGAGTGAAACAAAGCGGAAATCCGCTTCAGGAAGCGGATCCTCGCTTGGGACACGCTTCCTTACTTCTTCCTTTAGCGTAAAGGAAGCGGAAGGAAGCGGCATCTTCCGCTTACGCTCCCCTCTGCTTCGTCTAAACATTCATGCTTCTTCATTTAGCGTAAACGAAGCGAAAGGAAGCGACACCTTCCGCTTCCGCTCCCCTCCGCTTCAAATACGCCTCCTTACTTCTTTCTTTAGCGTAAGCAAAGCGGAAGGGGGCGACTCATCCGCTTCCTCGCCTCTCCGCTTCCTCGCCTCTCCGCTTCGTTAAGGAAGCGTAACTTTCCGCTTCCTTAAACGGAAAAATTGTGGTAATTGGAAAAAAATCTTGTTTATTGTTATTAATATTAACTTTAAATTCATCATCTGTGGCAACATAGGTTTCAATTGATTAATGCCTGATAACTGTTATTGTGATTGAATGGTATTTCCTCAAACTATCACGGAATTGAAATTTTTAAAAATTAGCTCTCGCAGTTACTTACACGGACGGGAATGACCTTGATGTATACCACTTTCTTGGCGCGTAACTGTTAGTTGCGAGTATAAATGACGTAGGTAGGCATTGTGTGGGAAGATATGAGGAATAAGTTGTGCTGTGTGGTCGGGTAGGTAGTTGGTAGGAAGTAGGTGATCGTCCATGAGTGTACTCTGGAAGATATGGAATGCATTTTCTTTTTTAATCATGGTCGTAGCACCTTACGTTCGTTTTCCGCTTCATGCTTTTCTCCACACGGTCATTTTTCCGCTTAGTGAGAGCTCCCATTCGGTAAGTTTTCCGATACCATACGGTTCATTCTCCGCTTCCTTACGGTTCATTCTCCGCTTTCATACGGTTCATTCTCCGCTTCCTCACGGTTCGTTCTCCGCTTCGTTACGGCTCCTTTCTTCCGCTTCTTTGTCTCATTTGACGGTTTTTTTCCGTTTCCTCTCCGCTCCCTTTTCGCTTCGTCACCGCTTTCCTTCCGCTTCACTGGCTGTTCCTTCCGCTCCGTAATTCGCTTTATTGACGGTTCCATTTTCACCAGGGTATAATGCCGACTTTATTTTGGCCGAAATTAGAACTATGACCTCTCTTACATTTAACCCTCGCACTTTAAAGCCCATACCCTGGGTGATCGCTTGAACCCTCCCAAGCGGGACCCACGACCTTATGATTTGCCGGTGGGGACTCCACCACGCCCCCACCACCAGAGACCGGCCAATAAGGGACAAATGATCCACTCTGAAAAACATTCATAAGTGCCTACTCATCCTGTGAACGTGTTTGTTATTTGTTCATCCAAATTCCAAAATAAGAAGTTGGTGGATGTAAATTTATCTAAAACGATATTTCATCAGAACTTTGTTCACACATTCACTCCAATGTTTGATACTAACGGTTGTCACAAAGCATAGGCAATCCCAAAAATTGTACCTGTATTTCACCAACGAACATTTTAAAGCACTACATGTACCGGAACAGTTATATTGGCGCAATATTATTGGCATACCGGTATTTTTTACTTTCATTTTTTAATTATATTGCAAAATATCGTAAATTTTACATAATAAGTCTGGTATTTCCATAAGCTTGTGTAAGAAGATTCCGTTACAGTAGACAATAACGCAGAGATTGCCAACCACTTATTTTTAATTAATATTTATTGGTTAGTAATCAGTTAATCCCCATGCATAACTTTCTTTCAAACTTGGAAAATAACTTGTTTTATCATGAATAATTCATTTAACTCCGTTTTAATTATCCCATATGGTACATTTTAAATTCATTTACCATAGAAGTACACCATTATTCATCTTGAATGGTGCTACTACGTTTTCCATTATTTATACCAGCACCATGTCTCAAAAAATGACTCCGATCGATGGAGACATTCGCGGTTGAAAAAACTATGGATGGATGGGTATAAAATATGGAATGAGTATGCGAACTATTTCATTTGTGTGTGTCTAAGATTCTGTAGAATTTCCAAATTAGATATCAACTCGGAATCAGCAATTATTAGTCAGGTTATAGTTTCATTATTTACAAGCAATATACTAGCTGTGACATATGTTGTGGAATCACCCGAAGTGCCTCCCAAACTGTGATAAAAGCCTGGCCCATTCTCCTAGGTTGTTATAATAACATATTTTTATGAAAATAATTTGGAAATGCATGAAACTAGTTCACATAGTCTTTCTTTCTGCATAGCTAAGATTCGGTGCAATTTTAAAATAAGTGATCGTCTTGAAAACGGCATGCATGAGTCAGGTTATTGTTTATCTTCGCTTTTTGCTGAATTCATGTTGCGGGTTGAAAGTAATTTCATTATTTCATAATCAGTGAAAAGACATTTAATTCACCCACTGTTTCTGAAATGAAAAAGTTTGTTGCTGATATTATTGGAACAGTTGCTTCTCTCTGTGCACCAACAGTTTAACCCGGGAGTGGTCGCTAAGCTACCTATCACGCGAGCGGTCGCGTGTGAGAGTTTGGAGTGAGAGAAATTCTCATAGCGCGACCAATGGTGGGTTAAGTATCAAGCACAAGGATTATGTATTTCTATTAATCTTACGTATTATACCTCGTAGGTTCGCACAGGTACCTAATTAATATTTAACTGATGCTTAAGTTCTCCATCCAGAAGCAGAATACCTCTCGGCTTCGGAATATTGGAACATTTCTGATACGTTTTTCACAATTACACATTAATCAAGCGCATCAAATTATTTGTCACCATATCTTACCCAAAAGTTGACCCAAAGCATACAGAATTCAAAAAAATTTTTTCTGAAAGACACAAAAAGTGTTGAAATACGGTCCAGAAAACGTTATATTTTTTATAAATTTAAATGAGTAATGTAATTATAAATTCAGAAGACTATGTGAATACCTTGAAATTACAGAAATTTATACAAATTCTAACCTAAAAAGCAAAATATTTTCAGCAAAAATAAATATTCCATTCAAATAATATTTCAGAATTAAATTGATAATAGTCTACATTCCCCCTATGTTTATCATCTCGGTTTCCTAGGAAAAGAAATTATTCGCTCCGGTCTGAAGACAACCGTTTCCTTACATCACTGAAATTTTATTAAGTAAGGACAATCATTCTGAGGCTACCGATGTCCCTAGGGTAAAAAGAAATATTTTTTATAGATTTCATGCAAATTAAGAAATACAAATTAATTTTCATCCCAAATCTTCAGGGTGTGTCTGATCCTTCCCAGAAGATTCTGTTTGAGGTATAGCGTCACCTCATGTGGTACGTCACCTGATGAGAGAGTAGGTACATATGGTGCATTATATGCTGCAATTTTTCATGGCATGACCATGTTCCAGATGCACCTCCTGAACTTTCGCCTGCTTTTGGATATGGTGAACCACTTTGCTTTTGTTCCCTGTCAAATTCCGTTATCAGGATCTCCTCTACCTTGGTAGCAAGGAGGGAAGAATTAAAGTATTACTTGAATGTCATAACAAAATTACGTCGCCATCTCGCACTCCGTGTCCCCTTGCTCATCCTTAAACCCCCTCCCCATCTTCATATTGTGACCCTCTTAGAAGCTGCCCTTGAACCTTCCTCCAAAGACGTGCACTCTGGGTCCCCTTGAAGATATTTACTTCCAGGTCACTGCTCTCATCGACAAGGCTTCTCAAACGCATCCCTTCCCTCCTCTCTCTCTATCTTGCTCGCCGGTGAATTCACAACAGCCTTTTTCTTTCCCATCACCCTCAGCCAGGTGGTGGGTGGGTAATCAGAGGGTGCACAATAGAGGCAGAAAAGAGGAAGTCCACTCCCTTGTCCCTGTCTCTTCAAAGATCCCGTTCGCGACACAGGGCTGGCCCATGGAATGAACTTCACTTAGGACGTCTCCTCCATCGCAGGAGACCTCAGCTCGTCTCTCGAACTGGAAATCTCACGTTTAGGAGCCGAAGGAGGCGGGAGGCGCCTTGAAGGAGCGACTGGCGATACGGTCCTAAATTCTCCAGGTTATAATTATCAGTAACTATATGTTAGCAATCCATTTTTAATTAAAAAAAAAAACTTTGTACTTTTCCACACTTTATTTCACAACTGCGACCGGTTTCACCATAATATGGCATCTTCTGGCACATTCTGAAGCTTAGGTCATACAATATATACCCAGAGAAAGTTAAAAATGGTGGGGGTTTGAAATGGGGGAGAGAGGAGCAGGGCGATTGGGGCATGGCAGAGTGAGAAGGGGTAGTGGAAAAAACGAGAGGAAAGGAAGAAAAGTGAATCGGGGGAAGAGAGTGGGAGGAGTAGAAGGTCACCAAGTTACACTGTTTTCTATTTTTTTTTTTTTAAAGGAAGATTGGTTAAAGCCCCAGCCCAAACATCTGTGACTGAAGGGCAAGGAAAGTAGGCTAAAATATGCCGAAACAATGGTTCAAAAAAGGCCGCGAAGTGAGGAGCTGCAAAGAAAGGACCCCAGAGGAACCACGGGTGGGTTTATGAATGGAAAAAGGACGGAGGGTTGTGAGGGGAGGGAAGGGCTCCTAGCAACCGTAAGTGGGGAGAGGGAGAAGAGGAGTGGAAGGGCCGGAGAGGGAATAGGATGTGGGGGAGTGACAGTTACTTTTGCAAACATGGAAATATTGAAAACAGCGGAGAGGAATGCATAAATACACGGTCATTACATAGATTAACATTTTGGTTTTTCGCTAGCACACAAATTTCTAATTGTTCCAAAGCGTCCATTTTTAGGCCTTTTGGTAACATGTGTAGGATTTCAGGTTTAAAATCACTGCTGTGGTTACACTCTAATAGATGCTGGGAAAATAGGGAATGGCCATCAGCATTTTTGAGGGAGCGTTCATGCTCCTTAATACGGGTGTACACTCCTTTTCCAGTTTGCCCAACATAACAAGACATACATTCATCACACTGTAATTTATAAATACCGGATTTCATATTTCTGTCAACCTTATCCTTCCCACTATACAACATTTTCCCTAAGGTAAGGGGGGAATAAAACGCTGCCCTCAAATTATTTGGCATTAAGTTACTTAATTTATATGAGAGGTTACCCACGAAGGGTAGAGACCTCCATTTTTCCTCGGAAACACAAATAGGCCTAGAGGGAACTATCTCTTTAATCACCATCTGTTTTTGTTTTGCCCTAACAATTTTGTCCACCAGTTCTATTGAGAAACCATTTCTTGTGGCAATGAAATACATTGTTTGTAGCTCTGTATTATAACTCTCCGGTGATAGGGGAAGTTGGACGAGACGGTGTGCCATTGCATGGAATGCGGCGTGTTTGTGGGAGAAATGATGGGAGGAATCTTGGGGAATGGTATGATCCGTAGTGGTAGGCTTTCGATAAATTGAAAATTGGTGCCTCTGTGCTGTAATTGAGATAGTTAGATCGAGGAAATTAAGACTGCCATTCACGTCCTTTTCCATCGTAAATGACAAATTATTGTGCAGATTATTTAAATTTGCGAGAAACTGATCCAACTGTCGTTCCGTTCCTGTCCAGAGGCAGATTATGTCGTCCACATACCGATACCAATAATGGACACATTGAATGAGTTTGTCTTGTGACGTGAATAGTTTTTCTTCTAAATTATTAAGAAAAATTTCGGCCAGAAGCGGTGAAAGTGGGGAACCTATTGCAAGACCCTCTTCTTGTTTGTAGAAAACGCCGTTGAAAGTGAAATAATTTTGAGCAGTTGTTATTTTTGTTAAGAGCACAAGATCATCCCTGACGTTTGAATTAGTGTTTGAATTTTCTAACAGGCTTTCCACTAAATCTAATGTTTCTGAAGTAGGGACCGACGGAAATAAATTTTTAACGTCAAAAGAAACTAATTTTCCCTTCTTAGGAACCACCATGTCTTTTAGGATACTTGCTAGCTCTAACGTATTTGCAACACTATATTTTGGTTTAAAATTTGTATATGATTTGATAAGTTCATTTAACTTTGAAGCCAGGCGGTGACATGGCGATGACATGCACGACACTACCGGTCTAATGGGAACGGAGGGTTTGTGCAATTTAGGCAAGCCATAGAACCTGGGCGCTAACGGGTTCATTTGTAAAAGGTTCCTTTTTTCCCTTTCTTTAAAAATGACAGTTTTAGACACGGCACTTTTCACAGCACTTTGAAATAATTGTTTTGGGTCTTTCGGCAACATACAAATACTATTATTTAAAATGAAATCACAACACTTTTCCACATAATCACACTTGTTCAGGACGACCACACTATTTCCCTTGTCCGCTTTTTGTACGACAAGGTCCTCCTTTTCAACCACCTTCCGCAGGCTTCGAAGATCCTTCCGTTGCTTTGCCGTGGTGAGATCCCACAGCTTTGGGTGTGCAGCGGAGATGAAGTTAGAGATGCATTTAGCAAACATCTGTTTTGTAGCCAGTGATTCTTTACGTAAGGCCACCTCATAATCCGCAGCAAGATTTTTGATCACACTTTCACAAAGGTTAACTGGTGGCGAATATTTTAAGCTCTTGCTTAGTAGATCGAGGTGGTTCTCAGAAAAACAGTGACTTGAAAGATTAACCACACGTTCAGCGGGAACAAACGAATTCACTGTTGTGGGCAATATGGGACAAACAATTGTGGTATTTGAGTGACTGGCTTGAAGATTAGCCAGTTTCTTGTTTATTGTGTCTCGTTTCTTAAAAGATATTTTACTGACACACTCTTTCACACCATCCAAAAATGATACCCATTCCACAAAATGTAAACTTGATGAAAGTTCAGTATAAAGGAACAGCAAATAATGTGAAAAGGAGTCTCTTACAGCATACCAATATTTTAGCTCCCCTTTTAGCCACTGCAACTTTCCATGATGAACCGCTGTCTTCGCCGCCGGGGAAGATGATGTGGTCCGTATCTGGATGTAAGATGGAAAGATTCCCATCTTCAAGCACTTGCTGTTGAACAAAATGTTGAGCGATGCTAGTGTAGATTTGATCGAAAGCTTCAGAAATAACTTTGCCTGCACTGCATACATTTCAAACCCCCACCATTTTTAACTTTCTCTGGGTATATATTGTATGACCTAAGCTTCAGAATGTGCCAGAAGATGCCATATTATGGTGAAACCGGTCGCAGTTGTGAAATAAAGTGTGGAAAAGTACAAAGTTTTTTTTTTTAATTAAAAATGGATATCTATCACTTCCACGAAGTCAAGCCTGAAACAATTAAATTTATTCGTTGTGCACATGATTATGCCACAGTATGGTGAAACGCGTCGTGCCAAAAAAATAAATCTGTGGAAGAATACCAAGTGATTTAATTCAATATGAATAAAATAATATAGTAATAATAATTTTATTCCTCATATAAATACATTGAATATACATTAATATTAGTTCATTTAATCGAGGAATATAGGTACCCCTTAGGTTACCCCTTCCTGCTTTGGGGTTACCGGAAATATCAAGAACTTCTACTATATCCTGCCTGAAAAAATTATATCAATTTGTCCATTTAACGACTGTGGTCCAGCTGGCAAGTTTGAAAGAAAGAAAAGCAAATGTTATTTTCGGGAAAGAGGGTCATTTCAACCCTTCAGCAAAGGTATATTTGTGGTCAAACACCACAGGGAGGGAAATTCTAAATGATCGTGCCTCCACCATCAATGCATTGGTCTATTAACCAATTCTTTGAAAGTTTTACCTCCATTTTGTCGATTACATTATCAAAGAAGCGCATATCCCAATTAAGAGGCCATTTTACCTCCAATCAAAAGGCACAATTTTAAATGTGCGGCTCTATAATAAATATTGACCTCCAAATAAAACTACTGATCACGAGAAAAGTTCTTTATATCAACTCCAAAGTCTAGCACCTGCATGAAATTAGTTATTCAGTTTTCGTTTTTAGGACTGAATGACACATATCTAGGAATTTAATTTGGGAGCTTAAGAGTTCAGGCATCATAATAATGGCTCCATTTGAATTTGATGGTTTCTTCGACTTCTTCGGTTATTCAAGCATTACTTTTTTTCAAATTAAATTCTGAAGTTGGTTTTTGATTTCTGAATTATTTAATTAACTTTTTGGAAGTTTATAATACTTTTTCCTATGGAAATTCACCTATTTCTTAAACAGCGAATTTACAACATAATATTACGTAATTGTTTACCTAATGTAAATAAAATAATACCTAGTCACTAAAAAGTATTTTTTACTTTCCCAGTAAATATCCTCAACATATTCCAGTACATCATTTAACCATCTTCCTAAGCAGTCGAAAGTTTGTGCACCAGATGGCCGTGCTGTTTGGGAATCGGTAGTTACAATACCGGTGCCACTGGTATTACCTATTTCTAATAGTATCCAGTGGTACCGAAATAGAAAAAAAGCATTAACTGGTACCACCAAATACCGGTATTTTTTTGCCCATTCCATTTACCGCCTCTACCGTGGTTTTATTCATGAAAAGCAGAAAAAGCACTCAATAATTGAGTTCAAACTGAAGTGTCGTAATGCCATCACCTGAAAAAAAAAACGGTTACATGAAAAAAAATTTGAAATTTTGAGCCATTGTTTAGCTAGCTCAAGTCTCATCGTTGAAGATGCATTTATTTAAAACCAGAAAATATTGTCTTGGATTGAAACCATTCCCATCCTTTTCCGATTTATGATGGAAAATATATCCTGGGCTCAAAATCAATGTACTTTGCTAAGAGGTGAGTGAGTTTTTTTTTAATATCTTCATTTCCCTGATGTTTGTAAATGCCTTTCTAATGCCCGTGCAATTAATTAAATCAAATATTTTATAAAATTAATGCTACACCGGCAAATGCAAATGAACATCAGTTCATTTTTCTCCAGATGATAGAATTCTTAGCAGACTCTACCTAAAGATTTATTACGTGATCCGCACTTCGATGTACATGTTTTTCAAAACCAGTAATACTCATATCAATTTAAAAAATGAAACTCATTCAAATGTGCAAAAGATAAGTTTAACCGGTATGCGTAAAACAATCATTATGGAATAGCACTTCAACTTTGAGGAATATTTAATCGACATAAAACTTACCAATTGCTGGATTCGGACTTGTGTTTGCAAGTCACAATTCTTATTCATTTGAGGAATGCAATAAATCAATTTTGTCTTAGTCACTTAGTTAACGTGGCAGCAGATTAACTCATGATGGCCGATAGCAATTTTGTTTAGAAAAACGCATTTCACATGTTGAATTAATTCTCGTGAGTCCAATGGAAAACCATAAAATCCATACAAATGTCTATAAGCATTGAGAGGACAAATACGGCTTATAGAATTGTTTATATTTCCATAGTGTTCTTCTCTGAGATAAACCTTGTCACAAAAAAGTGGCTGTGACTGTACATTAAGTATTGCAGACGCTACCTAGAGGCTAACCTCACTATTACGTTTACTTATCTTAATTCTGTGTTGTACCACTTGACTTAGGGTAGATTGAGCGAAAAATCAATTCACCTAGAAATTGACGACATTTTAAAGAAAACACTTCCATCTTTCCTGCGATATCAAAATATTAACCCCTTGCCAAACTAATTTTTGAGCAATTTGTCTGAAAATATGAGCGGTTTTACATACGATAGATTACGGATGTGCGCTCCAGAGGGAGAATATTAGGAATATTAGGAATTTATAACACCTAGATCTCGTTAAAAAGCTAACGGTGTGTAGTCTGCATGTTTTATAAACAATGTATGAACATAAATCAATTACTCACCGCAGCTCTTTGTACAGAATAGCAATAACACCTTGTGATGCGATGGCGTTTTCACCACGCGGCGTCAAAAAATGAGTCAAGTTAGAGACTTAGGTGGGCAAGCATTTTTTTATTATTTAACATGCAAAAGGAACAATAAGAGTCCGATATTACTTTCCTGAAGCACACCTAATGTGACATTAGACCTAACTAAATGTGACATAATATGAGAGATACAAAGCTCAACTGAAAAAATGTCCTTTTTCATACGTGCAATTAGTGACTTATATTGAAAATTAACGTGACCCTTGGACACTCATCATGCATGTATATATTTATTCATACCCCAAATCCAATTCTTTTGCCCCATATTCCATTTCTTTCATGGGTGGTGTCCTAACACCTCATGCCAAAGGCCCCGGAGCTAGATCGTACGGTACGTGGTATGAAGACGAAGATATAGTCGTGAATAACAGCACCAATTTACCAAAAAGGAAATTATATGAACAAGGAAAAACACCAGTGATTGGAGAAAAACAGCAAGTGGATTCATAATGGCTTATACATAAATGGAAATCCTGTTTCCATGGTTGTTAAATTTTCACTTTATGCCGAGGAGATGTGCAAGCACGGAAAAAGCGTCCTTCAGGACTTATGTGTGGGACTTGCCGAAAACTGGCAGAGGAGAGAGCATGAAGAAAGGTCATTGAGGTCAAGGCATTAACGAATTACCTTGTGGGCCCCACCCATCACAACTGGTAATTGAAGAATCATTGAGCCGCCCAAAGCCCGTCAGTGGCTGCTGGTAGAAGGATAGCAGCCGTTGGAATGCTAACATTGTTCAGAGAATAGAAGCTTAAATCCAATGATAACCTTTGGTGGTGTATTATTAACAGTTTTATCTATTATTATCATTTCGGATGCGCATTTATGGCCGAACACTTAGCTCAGCAACATCGATGTACTCTAACACAACATGAGGCAGGGAGTATTTCAAAACCATCCACAATTTATAATACTGTATGGTAGGTAACGTCTGGATATCATATGATGCGTCAATTATGAAGAGGTTTGATGATAACATAAGTAACTGTATTGACTGTTACATTGGTTATTTATCCGTAGCTCTGTTCCGATCTCGTAATGAGCGAATAAGTTGCGTCTACCATTTACCCTACCATCAGATTCACCGACTTTATTTTAAAATACAGAAATTTTTTTTAAATATAAGCTTTTATGCAAATCCATTGGATTTACTTAAAACTTTATGCGATGCATCGTTTTATTTAAACTAAATTAACTGCGCTGATTGGTCCCAAATATTTGTTTCTCATTTT
The DNA here is from genome assembly GCA_963573305.1 of Pyrrhosoma nymphula. NCBI lineage: Eukaryota > Metazoa > Arthropoda > Insecta > Odonata > Coenagrionidae > Pyrrhosoma > Pyrrhosoma nymphula. The sequence goes on from OY754334.1 coordinate 1,042,221, forward strand.
AAATGTAGCTTTACTAGTATAAAACATTGCCTTTCTCCTTCATCGTTACATTTACATATCCATCCAATAAGCAAGAGTTTTATTCAAAGTAAGCGATAGTTTCTTTTTCCAATAATTGTGCCCCATCACAAGATTGACATGAATTTAACTCTTATTTACCTTGATCTCTCATTCTACGATTTCGTATGTTGTGTACGTTATTCCACGTTTTTAATCACTTTTTCAACGGAAATTTGATATAGTGAGCAAATGAATCTTAAATTCCAAGCACTATCGTTCTGTAAAAATACTGACCATATCCTGTGTAATAAGGCATCAGACGGAGGTGTTAGACACATGATAAACGGCTCAGTCTGCGCCAAATATTCTGAAGCTACAGTTAATGCGGTCACTAGCATGATCATCGTAATATATAAATATTCCATTTGTAGCACAGTAAAATTCTATTCATCCATCTCTTTGCAGCTCATGCCATCAATAACAGTAGTTTTGACTTAAATTTGTCACCAACGCCATAATTTCAGAAACGATATTTAAAAAATATATGACTATTTTGAGGAGAACAGTTGCCTTCTTGAAATTCAAACAAGTGCCATAATATTATACTTGAGTCCTTGATACATTTACTACGTAGATGTAAACATTTGAAGGAAAGTTCTACGCATTTTAAACAATCATGAGCACTGACATTCCATATCCTATATAACCCATAAATGTCGTGAATGAAAAGAATGGAATGGATTTGAATTGCATTAGTTAAAAACTAGAAAAGGATATAATGTTTCGCGGTAATCACTGTTTCCAAAGCTTTTGAAGTGAATTAAAGCAATTTCAATCGTAATGGCACAGTCTTTTTCTGCATTACGATCGTGGAAGTAAGATAAGGAAATGTGCGGCTCAAATATCAATACCCCTTAATACCTCGGTTTTCATGAAAATCTTCGCCTATGTTGCCGTAGTAGCATTAAGAATAAAATTCACAGCTTTAGGCTCTACTTTGAAGAAACTTTTAATATTCATTATAATAAAGAAGTTTGGTACTTTTCTACACTTTTCATTAAAAAAAAACACACTACGCGTTTCACCAATTTTATGACATCGTCAGGTGTAGTAGTTTGTTTACATATATAATATTGCTTTCGTTAATAGATACAGAATATTAAATTTGATTTTAAAGAATAGTTTACATTAAAAAATGACAAAAAGGAAATGAAACAAAAATGAAAAGGAGAGCAAAAAGATATTAAAATGAAAATAATAACAACAAAAATGTACATACATGGCAAAAACATTGAAATCAAGGGGAGAGGTCAACGTTTTTTAACGAAAATTTTTCAAAAAGTAGTGGAGAGGTACGTGTAACTTTTTTATTATAATGAATCTCGGTTTTCATTTCTTTTCCCGGTATGTTTGAACTGTTGCATGGTAAGTAACTTGAAGAGAGCACTAATTAAAATTATATAAACGTTTGGGGATAATATTAGCAATATATAAAGCTTAAAAAAACTGACTCACTGACTCATTGATACCAATTCCTTGGAATTTCTAATCGTCTCATGGGCTCCTCCTCCATTTCCTCATCCTCTCCATTGGACGGTTAATGAATTGTTTACGGAATACTTAATGGTATTAGCAATTTGAGCGTCACAACGAGGGGATCCTTTGAGCCGAATGACACAATTATAAAATTTTCAACTTCCCGTTGAATTTCTACAGGCACTCTCTACTAGTTACAACATATATTCAACTTTACACCTGTAATAATTTCCCTGCAATTTTATTGATCTACATTGAAATGTTTATCAAAAACATTCGAATGATAAAAATAAGATTCAATAATTCAAATAGTATATATTCTCGACCTCTTTCTATGGAAGGTGCAAATGTCATGAGTTTAGGTCAATAATATCTATATATATTTTTAACCTTTTGCCGACCTTTCGGAATTTTATTTATCCACTTTCGGGGCTATAAACAAATGATACATGGTGTTGAACATCATGTATCATTTGTTTATAGCTCTGAAGATGGACAAATAAAAATCCGAAACGTCGGAAAAAGTTCAAAAATATTATTGACCTAAACTCATGACATTTGCACCACATAAGATTTACTATTTTGTCATTTGAATCTATTTTCTATGCTATTGTAGCCCAACGGTCGATGCTCAAACACAAAACACCAATATTTGTCACCATTTACGGGGCAAAGAGGACTTGACTGAAAATGCAATTATTTAAAAAGAAGCATCCTCACAAAATTGTGAATGAGCAAGAGAAGTTATAAAAAATAACGCTCCACGTAGAGGCGGAAATGAACATCCGAGATAGCTTTGAATATATATGAGGCAAGCAGACATGCAAACTAAAAACAAGGGTGTAGGGCTATTTATTTTGTTGTCCATTAATTTCTTCTGCGACATAAAAGCGCTAAGCTCAGCTGCTCCACTTCCTCAGCAGTTTGTTCTATTTCTGTTCCTACCACACTCGTTCAAATCCTCATGCACGATAAACACCAATTACAAGCAAACAAAGATTTGTACTGGCTCCTTTTTTCCCTCTGAAAAAGCGTTAAACTTGGAAGCACGCATGTGGCACAGTAGCACATAAATAGACGGTGGGATGTGGACGGAGGCGGCGGTGAGCCCAGAAGCGAGAAAGGCGAAAAGGCATTCTGTGGATTACATAGCGTCTGACTGAGAGCACCGGTCATCCGACGAAGGCACTCCCGGGCTTTTTTTACGTCATTGAAGTGAACCACAAATGAAATAAGCTCTGGCCAACCGGCAGCCCTCAGTTCCAAGATTAGCCGCTATAATGGAGGGTACTTATCGAAAAAATATACCTATCAATAACTCCACTGAAATGGTTTTAAGAAAGCTCTCTGGTCCTAATTACATATTATAAGTCGAAATAAAGTTTTCTTTCGTGATGAAGTCATCCCCAAACTAGATAGAAAAAAGTGGGAACAGTCAAGTCACACTGTTTTTAATGATATGCCTCAAAATTTGGCATTAAATACTGAATATAAATCTGATAATACTTGGTCGGTATTTATCAGAATTTTATCAATGAAAAAACTATATATCTCTTCTATTTGCCAACTGAATAAGTCTTATTTTGAAGACGTACATAATATATTATATCGCCTGAAACTAAATTATGTGCCTTTCATTTAGCATTGATGATGGAATTGACCCATGCTGCTGGATGTCGCGAATGAATTATAAATACCCAACTTTTTTCACAGACTCTTTCTTTTCTATGACGGACAGATACGTCATTACCACAGAGCATCTGAGCAATTTAAGGGAATATTTGTTCGTATCGACGCAGAATGTCATTTAGCCTTCCTCAGGCTCCCTTTAACTCTCCTAATCCCACTCGTTTCCAAATTGCGACTTGTGTGGCATCGGCTGACAAACTCTTGACCCAAAAATTTATTTCGGCGAATCACAACGAAAAGAGAATATAGAAAGATCAATTTTCTAACATACACACATAGCATTTCATTGCAAATTACCATCTTATTACACCATCATGCCATTCTTTTTCGAGTTATGAAAAATCAGGAAACATAGTTATTTCTTTTTGGCATAGAAAACTATCTCTCTTTAAATAATCTCCTCCATAGTTTCCTATTCTGGCATAATTCTTTCGCTTATAATATATGATGCTAAAAAAAATGTCAACTTAGAAATCCTTGGCATAAGCCAATTTGAATGACTATCCTCCTGAGTTGTCTTAAATGATCTTGAAAGATAAATAACATTCGTAAAGCAGCAGAGGTGTGAGGTGATGAGGCAGAATTAGATGAACTACGTTTACGGCGATGGTTGCCGCATAGGGTTACAACGAAAGGGAGAGAACTCTGATTATCCTCCGCTGCATAACGAATGCATTGCTAATGGGTGAGGTGAGCCAATTTTTAGCAATACTTGGTTTTTCAGGTGATTTTACATAAATCTTAATGCACACACAATACCTTGAGAGCTTCCACTAGGACGAGAGACAGAAAATGCCTGGGAAACGGCCAAGGAAATGAAAGGAATGAAAGGACGAGAAGTGAATGTTTTGACGGATTTATCCCTGTCCCTGTTCATTTATCTGTTTAATTGTGGTCAACAATGGTGCGAGGGAAAATATATTCCATACCTATCTGTTGTACCGTTAATTTGTCGCCGCAGTGAGATTTAAAGCTACAGCCCGATCTCAACACGAAACTCACGAGGTCTATAATTTTCAAGAAATTTATCTATATAAGGTCACAAATGCTTGTGACGCACTCAAGATGTCATCTGCTCATTGAGCAAAGTAATATCAATCTTCAAACTTTCATCCGAGGTCCATCCTAGTATTGAAACGATTAAACCTTTTCTCTTTAGTGAATACTGGTAATTAATTCGAACATGATACGCCTAAATTTATGGTGAATATAATTATTTGGCCTGATTCATGGTATCAAAATCTGATCTCCTCACTTAATCTTTGAGAAAGAGCTAAACATATATCTACGAATATATAGAGTTTAATAATCAACGAAGTAAAAAAATTGTTAAAAAATATGATACATGATATATTATAAAATCTAGTTTATACTACAAATTCAATATATTCATAAGGAAAGAAAACTGAACGGAATACTAAGAAATAGAGCATGAAAAAGGACTCTTGTTGCAAAAGTTTCATTATAAATCGCAAATAAATATCGTGTACAGCGTAAAAAAATTCCTATTTTCTCCCACAACGACACAACTTCATCAAATTCAACCACAACCCAATTTCAACACACACACAATGGATGAGTTATGGATAGGAGGAGTGGGAACCCAGCGGGAATATTATGCAGGATGCAAGAGAATGAGGAAGGGAGGGTCTAGTCGCTGGTCTGCAATGCCGGAACAATCAGAGACCTTGCATGGAGGACGGAATTGAGGGGTGGTGGTGGGAGATGGAGGGTGGTGGGAGACGGAGGGGAATGAGACGAGGTGTGCGAAGGTGAGAGGGGAGCGAACTAAGGTCGGATAGGGTTTGCGCACGAGACGAGGACGAGGTCTTTTGCGGGGACGAAAAAAATTAATAACGGATATAAAAAGGGTGGAAGATAGCGAGCGGCCTGGGGGAGATGTAAAGAGAAATGAAAAAAGTACGACTGGCCGCTGGCGGGGGAACGTTGAATTGAGGAGGCGGGGGGAAGGAGAGGGGGTGGGGCGAAGGAGAGGGGATGAAAGGGTGAGGGGGGGTGGGAGGAGGGATGGCTGGGAGGGAGGGGTGGGAAGAGATTCGTCGGGGATATAGCAAGCGATAAGAGATGGCGCAAAAAAGTCGCATCCTCTCACCGAAAACGGTTTTCTTTCTGCCTCCCGTGTCTACGAGGGGCGTCTATCGTTGCCCTTCTGACCACGGTGGGGTGGGGGGGTGGCGGGGGTTGAAGGGCTCGCCTGGGAGGAGACTGATGAAAATAAGTCACGAGTACCACACATTCATCGACGCAAAAACTACATATTTTTAACAATTATTTTTATTCCGGCTAGTTTGAAGCGCACATTTTCCCATTTTTCGACTGCCCTCAGGCGCGCTATAAGGACACCAGCCATCCATATCCTTGATGGGTGCCCATCGTAGCTTTGGTGCCCTTTTGATAGAGCTTCCTCACCGCACACTCCAGGTTCCACACCCCCGGGGTCACCCCGTTTAGGGAGCTAAGGGCGTCCGGGTATTTTTCTCTGGAATCTCACTCCCTGCTTAGGCGTCAAAATGCATGCAGCGTAATAATCCATCCGTCAGATGGGACTTTAAACCTGATCCTGGTTAAAGGTGGTCCTACCTTTCCTTCGGATTCCTTTCGTTAAAGGTAGCCTGCTTCAGACGCCTGAATTTTCTCCTCCCTTCACTCCCCTTCGAACGCTACCCGCCAATGACCTCCGATTGGTCAACCGAGAGATTAAACGGCAGGGGTGTGTGGATAAGTGGCAGGCCCATGACGATGCGTGCTCGAAACTCGATCACAAAAGTAGTTCGGAAACACTGCTTTAAATTACTGCGAGTGATTCAACATTTCCGATAATTCGCGATCAGCTGATAAAGTCTGAAAAGCACCAAAGCACCCCCTCTGGCATTTGCGGGAACAGAAGCGGACTGAAATGCCATAGCAAAAAATGGAGTATTTTTCAGAAACTTAAAAAAAAACCAATCGCCAGTGGCAACGCGGACCCCTTTCACATCGTTGCGCTCCGGGCGGCAAGCGAAGTGATTTATGACACAAAGCCGTGGAAAGGTATTCCGTGAAAGGCAGTCATGAAAAAGGACTTTCTCAAAAGTGAAATTCCTTAGCAAAATTTACATCAACGGCACAATTGATTTGAAATTAATTATTTTCTCGCTCTAGTGAGGAATTTATTTCAGCACTACTGTCTGAAATGGACGGAGATACACTTTCGTCGCACAATATATTCTTATTCACGTAATATTTTAACGCATTTCTCACACCGCGGAATAATTACATTTGTCGTTGGGGTGGGACGAACGAAACATGACATGAATGAATTGCAAACGATATATGAGTGGAGTAAGTACCTCCATTTCTAACTGGTTTTGTTCCCCGATGGCGCTATGTCACCGATGTCTATAAAGTTGCTAATATTTTTCCATTAATGAAGGTGACTCTATATTTTGACTCCATTTATCTGAATTGGGTAATATTTGGGGGAATTTCACAACGTTGGAAATTAAATGAAAATAAAACACTTTGCGCTATTCCACACTATAGGTTATTGGCCCGATTGATTTCAACGACTGCACTACATAGATGACTTAGAGTAAAGGTTACTTATACATTAAGAACAGCTTTTCAAGTCCCTTCTATACAATTGATGTGACTTGAAGGGAACATTTTAGGCAAGTGAAGGTGAGGGCTTTCCTGGAATTAGGGAACAAGCAGGAGAGAGGTGGGGGGGGGAGAAATTATGGATAAGCAATTTTAGGGTCAAGTGGTTACGTCCGTGGTTGGGACGTATGTCACACGGCTTGGAGAAGGGCGGAGCGGAAGATGTCTGAGTTGAAAATCGTTAAAAAGGACCTGAGAACATTAAATTCTGTTGAGTTATTTAAAACTGGAACAATTGGTGAAAGTAATTATCTGGTTATTTTAAACGTTAAGAAAACTGTAAACGTTTTTTGTCTAGAAAATGCAATATGCTAGCCTTGAAGTCACACGTAAGACCAGTCTCATATACTTATGTGTTTATCTGTCTTAACATAAAACTAAATAGTTATTCCAAACATTTATGAGCATTTTATGGCCGTCATTCAGCGAGGGTGATGACCATCGCTGACCAACTGACTCATCGTCAACTGGCATCTATGAACGCATTTGTATACACAAAGTACATAGACATATGGTTGTGAGAACGTTAATGGATAAAAGAAGGAATTAATTAAATATATTAATAAAATGCAGATGAAGTTATTCATGGAAAAAATAGCAAACGAATCAGTCGATTAAACAAACACGAGCAGCAAAAATATCCAGAGACAGCATCGCAATTGAACAATTTTATGAATTGAAAAAGCACCGGATGGGAATGAGACATTGGTCGAAAAGGTTTGACGAAGGGAGCATGCTTTCCAAATCAATCTTACTAGGAACGGTAAAAGAGATCAAAGCGCAGAGAACCCTCTCGGTTAAGAGCAGTTATACATATAAGCAGGGGTTGGCATATGGAGAGCTTTTCTCTCCATCCCACTCCTTAGCCAACCATTCCCACCTGCGTCTTCCCCTTCTTGAATTCACGCTTCACGCAGGTGGACGCCACCAAGTTACGCTACCACTGTATTAGGCATTTGTAGGCACAAAGTCATTGGCGAAAATGTTTTGCTAAAAGTTGAAGAATTCCTCATAGCTACTTGCTTTAAAAGGCAAGACTAGTATGCGACAAAATAATTTAAAACCTTTATGTTTGAAGCGTTTACTGACAATGGACAGAAATACAACAACAGTAAATACGGTAATTTCACTCACCACTGTCAAAAATTTGAAACGTAGTAGGACGGGGAGTGCGGCAGGGTTGTCCTCTATCGCCGTTGCTTTTTAACGTGTATTCAGAAGAAATGGTAAGGGAGGCATGGGGGAGGAGGAGATAGGAATAATGGTAGGAGGGGACCTGATAAAATCAGTGAGATTTGCAGATGATCAAGCATTGGTTAGTCAGTCTGCCAAGGGGTTAAAGTCAATGGTGAATGCGTTAGTGGTGCAGTGAAGAAAGTATGGGATGAAGATCAACCACAAGAAAACGAAAGTGATGAGATTTTCTAGAAGTAAGAAGGTGGGACTGAATACAAGTCTGGGAGGGCAGAAGATAGAGCAGGTAGAGCAGTTTACTTATCTGGGTAGTATTTTGGAGGAGAATGGGTTAAGTTGTAAGGACAATTGATGCAGAATTGCGTTCGCTAAAGAAGCATTTTCGAAGAGAAGGGAATTGATGAGGGGGGGTCTGAGAAGAGACGTAAAGAAGAGGCTGATGAAAACTTTAACATGGAGCGTGGCGCTATATGGGTCGGAAACTTGGTCATTGCGAAGGGAGGATGTGCGTAGACTTGAGGCGTTTGAGATAGGGATGGGCGATTACGATATCGATTAATCGATTATTTTTGTCAATCGAAATTTTTTAATCGATTAATGCAACAGGCGATATCGATGATATCGATTATGTATACTCGATTAATTTGACCGATTACCGATTATTACGCAATCTTGTGTCTTGTGAACTGTGATGGATAGAGTGGTTCACAATCGTCTTCAGTTCGAAAATTTGGCTGTGGCTGAACTCTGCGCAATGACGCCGTGGAGGTATCAAAATAGAATGCGCATGACGTAACCACATAACACTACGCGGCACCACATTTTGCCGGGCACTCACGTGTCATGTGTCAGATGTTGCTAGTCTTATGTTTACTTGTTATTTTGATAATAAAATTGGTTACAATGAGGATTTATTTCTTTTTATCGGTTAGAATGTGTTTATTGGTATCCTCTCCATGCTATCAAAAATGCTTTTACAAAGGTCGCTACAAAGAAATATTTTTTCTACACTGTTGGCGGCTTCCCGCAAAACGTTACTTTGTGCTGCGTACTGTGCTTTACGATCAGCCCAAATGGTGGAAAACCGCCCAATCTTGTCGCACTGGGCATGGCGAGCATAAAGCTCTTGATAGGAGAGTACGGTCAACGTTTGATCTCGACGATCTCGACATATGCGATGCGAAAATCGAGGCTTCTGACTGGTTCCCTACATGCTTGGCCTACGCTATTGTTTTGTTGGCGTCAGTTGCCTGTTAGAAAGCATTGGAGTAGTTGTGTTTTTCCTGGAGCAGTGTAGCGGTTTTTTAATATTTGGTTGTCAATATGCCTCAGTGTTGTGCAGTTGGTTGTTCAACGCAGGCGAAGAAAGGGACGAACTTACATCTTATCCCTTCGGAAGCAGGGCATGAAATAAGAAGAAGAAAATGACTGACAAGGATATCCAGAGCCAGGAGTAGCAACATCAGTTCCGTCAGAGAGAGATTTTCCGAGATGCGTCCAATACAATCTGATCTGAGAATCCGCCTTACCAGTACCCACTTATCAAAATTGCAATTTTTAGCTTCAGCTCCCGTAAACATTTGGCAATCGTCCAAAATTTAAATTGAATTAAGAAATTTTTCACAACTATGTTCCCTGACATGCCTCCTGGAAGTTTACCTAAATTTTAAAAGTTGTACTTATGATAACATTAACCTTATAAAATGTAAATGAAACTATTTTACTTTATTATGGAAGGACCATAACCTTGCAAGGTATGTTTTGGATGTTGTCATAATCGAATCGTTTAATCGATGTATCGATTAGTAAAAGCAATTAATCGGGCGCGATTAATCGGCAGCTTGCGATCAATCGATTTACAAAGTATCGATTATTTTTTAATCATCGCCCATCCCTAGTTTGAGATGTGGGTTTGGAGAAGGATGGAGAAGATGAGCTGTATGGCGAGAAAGACGAACGTGGAGGTATTGGATATGGTCGGAGAGGAGAGGAAGCTTGTGGCAGAGGTTCGGAGAAGGCAGAAGAGATGGATGGAGGAGGTTGAGAGATGAGATGGCATGTTGAAGAGAGTGAAAGAGGGGAGAACACTGGGGAAGCGTGGAAGAGGAAGGAAGAGGATAGGAATTCTGGACGAAATAAGAGGAGGAAGAAGATATTAAGAATTGAAGAAGGATCTAATGGCGGGACATCCTTAGGAGGGAAAGCGAGACAATGTCTATGAGGTTGCGATTCAGAATGGGGACTGTCCAAGAACCTACCAATCAGCTGGTAGAAAACTAGAATGAAATGAATGTCGCGAAGAGATACTTAGTGAAGTTGGCACCCAATGGAGGTCGGCGATATTGTTCGCGCCACAAGACACTCGACCATGAGAGTTAAAAAGGTAGGGATGAATGCAAAAGTTAGAGAGAGACACAGGCTGCAAAGGATTACTCTAGGGACAAGTTTGTACGTAAAGGAGGGCTTGACGAGATCTTATCCTCGCGAGGCCATCGCAACGTTCCTATTTTCAATCTGCTTCTTCTAAAGGCCCATTCAGAACATATGTAAACCTCTTTGTGAACAGAACTGCAAGAAAACGGGGTGTATGGCGTTTAAAACCTGAGAACCCACATTCGCGGATATTGAATTAGGCTACTTTGTCGCCCAGTGACTCAGCACTCACCATTTTACGTCAGAGCCGAGTTTTTATAAGAGAGTTTGTGAGTAGTTCTTTTCTATTTTCTCTTCCTCTGGTGCCATTCTATTGTGTGGTTAAAGCATTTCACCAATTTAAAGAGGCGTGTAGCTTCACATAAGACCTGGAAGAGCTCGTAGCACTTCTTAAAAAGGAGAAAGAACCGTATACGCATGGGTGGATACCAACTTACAAACCAGAATTTTGATATTCGTGCGAATTAACACTACAAAGAATATTCGTTTCAAATCTTCTAGCTCCGCAATCATGCCATGTGTTTTCTTTGATAGCTTATACGAAGAGTATATGATTATGGATATCGGAATAAATAAGAGGATAAATCTTTCCAGCTGATTTTGATTCACGGCGTTGACTTCATTTACTTTGTTAGCCGTGTTCGAAACGTTTTGTGTTTTCAAAAGCTAAATATCCCTTGCACAAAAATTTTGGCTAAATTTTCAGTGAAAATTCACGCCCAACAGATGATGAAGTTACGGACCTAAATATCGGGATCTATAAACTTGACTAAGTCTTATATCTCTTCTGTCATTACATGAAAGCAACGTAATTTCCTGGACACCGAAGCAGTTTGGTGTTAGACACACACCGATTATTTGAGGGGATAACTTCGATGAGTTAATAATTGACATAATTAAACAAAAAATCCTCCATCAGTAAATCGAGGCCGCTGTGGATAGTAACACCTCTTATACAGGTCCTCCTACCATATGTTTGAACATATACCGGAATAGCTGACTATTTTAACAAAACATGATATGACCGTAATATTTCTTTTAAAAAAACCTGGTGACCCTTCCAGTAACTGCAGCTCTTCTGACTGTTTGTTGTGGTAAAAGGCGATTATGGAAGCGTTGGTTTTGGATATGGATTGGATTTTGGACTCCCATATGGATTTTTTGTTTGTACATGGAGAGTCAGAATGATAACACACCGCAAGATGAGGGTGGAGATCTATGAAATAGCAGGTGGGCATAACATAAGATGAGGAATCAAAACATGCAAAAGAGCAAGTAATTCCTCTTCAAGATAAGATTGACTATATTGGGAACGGACGAAGTAATTCAGAACGAAAACATTGAATGAGGAAAAAGATAATGAATTAGGATCAGTCATGAAACATTTTGATGGCGCTCGCAGGGAGAGGGAAAGGGGGGCGGGAGAGAATGCGATTTACGAATACCCTTGGATAAGATACCTACAATCTCACCAGCTCAAAACCAACGTAAGCACTCAAGTGGTCGATGCAAATAGCTAATTGCTAACAAAAATCAACCAAACGCGATGGTTCTCGAAAATAATAAAAAACTATCCAATCCTATCAATGCCACCGATTACAATTTTCAATACTATCATATTAAAAAAACAACTCTGATTGTCACTGTTTCATATAGTCAGCACATAGTGCGACCGCGCCTTTGTTGAGAAATAATTGCATTTAACTCAGGTGATTTCTGAGCATTTGCATCCGTCGGTCAAATGCCCCTTTCTTACCAACTTGGGAGGGGCAAATGGGGGGTAACATTGAAGGGGGCACGCCCAGCTGCACGCGGAGGATAAGAAGGACAGGTGAGTTTGGCTGGCTGGTGATTTGGAGGAGAATGTTGGCGTCGTGTCACTTGTGGTATTACGTCCAAGCGAGCGACGAACGTGCAATCAAGGCAGCATTTCATTTCCAGTGACCAGCCATTGTCCACCCTCCCCCCCGAATAATCCCGAGTAAATCGATTGATGTGCTGCTCCACCTTGTGTACTGACGATGCCTTCGTTGTCTGTCAACGGACCCTGAACGTTCAATACGGCTTGACCAGCGCCCCCTGAAGTTTTCCTCCCCTGCTCCATTGTCACACTTCGCGTCGCGCTGCACTGCGGCGGCGAATTAGTTACAGTGCTTTAAAAAAATCATTTGCATGCGAAGCCTACGTCCTTAAATATAATATTTATAGAACAAATTTTGTCTACCACGAACGTTGTTTCATGATAATTTGTCTTATCTAAAATTACACGCGCTTGGCCGCGTCAAAACACTAGATACTATGTCATCTACATTTACATCTACAAAATACCCTGCAAGCCACCTCAGGGGTGTGTGGCAGGGGATGAGTATTCACCAACATGCATTACACTATACCCTAAATTTATTGTAACTACGACTAATTATGCATTAGCATAAACCGCTAATGCTTGTCACGAGACAAAGCCTCACAAGCATGCACTACACTACAGATATTATCACAATGGAGAGGGACCGTTAATAAATATGTATTTTGCAACTACACAAATGAACAGAGACTCAAGACTTATGTAGAAAACATAGACGGCGTGCTGTTAGTACTAGGTAACAGAAAAGGATACAAGTAAGATTCATCTGGCACTCAGAAGATGACGTCACTGAAGGGTAATTCTGCCAGTGGCATGACGCATTTCCATGTGAGGTTAATTATTTTTTCATAATTTGGGGAAAAACATTTTTTTTTTTTTTCGGAGGGCAAGGATGTAGTGCGGTGATTTCATCCTTGCTGCAGATATACATGTGGAGCAGAGAGACGAAACCGAGGGGGTGAATTCAAACATTTGAAACACTGATTTGTATCGTGTGACTTTTTAAATTTTTAACTCACTTTTTATAGGTATTGATGAAGCCAGTGGTTGACGCATGAACACATGTATCTCATACTAATAACCATTATCTTCGAACCACGAAATTACTCTCTCTTACAATTTCGAGGCCAAGGGAAAACTGCCAAATTCCAGCTAATAATCTTATTAAACTCTTTATCACATGAGCAGACCACTATTTGATTACGATCATTCAGTAACTGATAGATAAAATTCTCTATTTTTTCTATTATTTCGCATGAATGAAGCTTGATTTCTAGTTCATCTTAAGGGCATAATTGATTTCGTCCTTGAAACTCAAGAGTATTGCGTTAATATTAGTTTCATCGCCTGATTTTAGGATTCCATGGCGGAATAGCCCAAGTTATGTTTACCGAAACATTATCTTCCCGAGTCTATGTTAACTTTAACATATATAAGATAATATAGTCTGGGAAGCTCTTGATATCACTGACTATTATGCCAGCATCTTAAGGAAACCTCTCATGGAAGTCTCTTCTTTTGAGTGAAATGATTACATTTGAATTATGAGGATGTTCACATCTTTAGCAAAAGACAACATACTATCGGAATCGTGACTAAGATTTTAAAATGAAGACTACATTAAAATAAGATAAAACACTGCAAATTCCGTTACAAATACACATCGAATAAAGAAATTTATTCATAGAGTGGTGTTTCCAATATTCTCGTTTGGTTTAGAAATATCGAGGAGGGATGTAAAAAACTTTAAAATGCATCAAGTCATGGAGGATTTTATGAGAGTTTATATGATTCACTCGTGTGAATGAGTGTAATAGAGTGGTGAACAGTAAAATACGATGTGAATTCGTGAAAAATTAGGATTCGTTATTCAGGAAATATTCAACCTGAGTGATAACTTGGGTATTGTAAAATCTCCGACTGGAGAAAATTAGAACTTGAGGGGAAAAAGGACAAGATAAACTGTGAGCGAACTTGAAGATACGTTATGAGAAAAATTTACCGTTATGAAAAAAATATAAACAGCTTAAGCTAAAACTCCTTAAAGACGCTAAGACGCACTTCTTGGACCCCGTTTGTGGCACAAAAGCCTCTTGAAACAAAGGAGGTAGAGGACGACCGATGACTGAATGCATCGGGCTCAGGCCGAGGGACATTAAAACGAAGGTTGAAGGCGAATGACAGTGTTAGCGAAGAAGAGAGTGAATTGGAGAGCTGTAGCAAACCAATATTCGGATTCATGACTGCTGATGATGGTCCAGGAGAGGGACCACGATAGAAGTACTAGAATGGTTAACTTCAATAACTAAGAGGTAAAACAACATTGGAGTGAAAAAGATAAATACTTGCGACAGTTTAAATAAATCAACAAATGTGAACAGCCAATCGAGGCAGACGTTCTTCTGTTCATTCGGCCCCTCTTTCCCAATAGAACGCATGGACCAAATAGCCGATCTCTCCCCGCGTTCACTTACCTCAGATATCCCGCTTGTCACCATAGTAATTGATTGATTGATTAATTGGTGAGCGATTTGCGAGTGAAGGCTGAGGATGACGCGTGGAGCCAGTGGTGGCGAAAGTGATGAATTGATTGCGGCTATCGCTGGACCAACGAGAGAAGCCATCGGTGAGAGGAAAGTGGGAGGAGAAGAGATATCCACCGAAGGCACTTCTAGTGATCCAGTCACCGGAGAGTTTGGCAACGTATGACCTGAGTGGGGGGAGTTCCATAATACCTCCATCTACCCACGGTGACGTCGTTATAATTTGACCGAAGGACATATCGAGATGTTGTGGCGAGGAGGTACATCGCAACGACGAAGTAAACCGTTTCTCTCAAAGTATTTATTTTTCTTAAAATATAGTTACAACCGAGAAAGTCATGCGTGAACGGTGTGGAACAGGCTCTGAAAATGAGGAAAAAAGAGGGAGTTTCAAGAACAAATGAGCTTCTATTGAAATTGAAATTTAATTTCTCCAGAAGTATTATACAATAGGATAACATCTTGAGATAAATATTTTAATATGGATATGTATTGGGTGTTAAAAGGGGACCTGTATATGACACTCTTTCAAACTTTGGCACATGTGAGCTAAAAAAACAATTTTATTTGTTTTGCAAAACAAAGAACTTATAAGACAAAGCAGCATAAGACAAGCATGCAGCATAAGACAAAATTGAAAAACAGTTTTTTCAAGATAATTCATAAACAGATATTAATTCAGCACAAGAATGCATCGACTACCACTTCTTGCAACTATCTTTTCGTTAACCTTTAGACAAAAGAACATATGTCCCATAATATAAGACAACAATAATTAGAGAGAAAAAACAATACAAAGTGAACAGTTTTTCAAGATAATCCAAAAACGGATATTAATTCAGTACAAGTATGCATCGACTTCCTCTTTTCGCAACAACCATTTCCTTAACCTTTGAAGAAATACATGTAAGCTATAAACATGAATTATATGCTAAGGCAACTAGTTGTACATGTTCGGCCCTAAATTCACTAATGATCTTTTATATAATGAAATGTTGGGTTTGGAATACCTTGTAAAATGTTTGTTTCTTGCGTTATAAACAGTTTTTTGGTTAGTTATTACAACTAATATTGGCCTATCGTCTGATCGGATGAAAAACATCCTTAGCGTTCTGTACATATGCAAATTCTTTATTTGGAGCAAGTTCAAAATTAAGAATAACGGAAGTGAGTGCTCATAGCGGGTTTTCAAGGTTAGAACTCGAACAATCCTTTTTAGTAAAACAACAACAGGATCCAAAGCATTTTTATAAGCACTTCCACAGCAAATCATCCCATGCGTTAATTTGGACTGCGCAAGGGCGCAATACCCCTTTTACCTTTCTACCACATATGTATTCCTACTCAATTCCTCTTCATTTAATACTTGTTACCTATTATAACGACCCATTTTATACCTGTTTATTACCTTTTTATGACATTTTGTCAGCTGATTTAACTGATTTTTATCTCTGACTTTTCATAAGTATTTCCTACATTTTATCACTTTAGGTTTCCCTTTTTAGGTTTTGTTTACTTTTATTACCATTTTGTGGCCTTTTGTCTGTTGATTTTACTGATTATTTACATGGCTTGACATGTAATGTATAAACTAACAAAGTGACTGTTTTTGAAAACAACTGTGTTAAGTACCGTACCAGTGAGTGAGCTCTGGGTTGGGGGAAGAGAATGCGTTTACGCCTCATATGGTTAAGTTAAAATAAACCAAACTATAGTCAATAAATCGCCTTGTGGAGGGCTACCGGGCATTTATTGTGAATAAATTACATTTTGGATAAGCAGGACCGTAGTATCTTATGTGCGTCTTCGAGGTGCTTTATCCATTTTAAGCAAACGGTTACACCAAGGTACACCTCCACCTTTTCAATTATTGCATAGCATGAATCATAGAAGTAAAGGAGGTACTCAAGGTTACATCAATTCAGAGGAAATGACTGTATTAGACGACTACACCGGAGCATCGAAAATGAAGCTATTTCGACTGCGCAAACCCCTGGATAATTTACGGGTAGTAAAGGTCCGCGTGGCGTGTGGTCCAGGTATGGGAAACGCAGTGATGTCGTCTTTATTTTTATTTCCAAACAGCTAGCACTCAATAGCATTATACTTATTTATAAAACTTAATTTATTGCAACCCATGGATGGGACTTGAAGAAACGGAATACTGGTTAGCAACCAAAGGTTTTGCCCATCCAGTTAACTTAGCCAGCAATAAAGAATGGGATGACCCTATAGGGAAATTTCCAACCATCATTGCGAATAAAGCGACCAATGTGAATCCAACAATGGTTCCAAGCTATAACAAAAGTTGTTTAAGGGGGAAAGATATCCTTGGTTTATGAGTTCTGACTTCCTGGCCTTGAGTTCTGGCTTTCCTTGTCACATTTACATCAATCGTCAGAAGAAAAGCGTAGAACGATTCCGAGTGATCGAATTAACTTCAAAAGTTTCTAAACCCACCCACAATGGGTAATACGTTCATAGCATATTGAGTATAGCGTAAGAATCGCAAATAATGCGCATTCCAGGTTGGCTTACACCGAGGAAAAACCTATTACTAGATTGAATGACGGTTTCTTAGACCTATGGCTTCCCTATTATAGAGAAGTTTCTCGATGTTAAGAATCCTGTCAGGTGAGTTCCCAATTACAGGAGTTGAGAGATAGGGGTACGAAGTGAGATGGAGATAGCGACCTTTCCATACTTACAACTTGCATCGAATACATTTCATAAAACGTACGGATGTAACAGACTACGAAATTAATGGGGCCCAAATACAGGGCAATAAATGTAGTTTCTCCTTTCCCAATTCAGGTACAACACTCCCGCCGAGATTTGAATGCAGGTGTGATAGAAATATTCTCAGCTTCACATTATTCATAACAGATGTAGCGCTGGAGTTGATTTTCACACTATGATAATTTCAAGTCCTATTGCAGAAACTTACGTACACTCAGATCCTCTTGAGTAGTTACACACTGTCAATTCTCTTGAGTAGAAAATAAAAACTTTAACAAGCAATAATTTTAATAATTCTTCAATTTCATATTATAGACAGAATTAATTAAATGCATGATACTTAAAAAAGTGTAATGGATCCATCACGGAGGGAAGCAAACACTTGTTTTGTAGATTTCATTTAAGTTTGGTTTATTTCAACCAACACCTTGTGTCTTTCCTAGTGTCATAGGGTGACACAAGGTGCTAAAACTATCAATGAAATTTCACTCTTAAATGTATCGGAACATACATAGGTAGTTTTTCTCATTTCTCTCAGAAAATAATTTCCCATTCCCTGACGAGTTTGAGCAGTTCTGGAGTTTCTAGGTGGTCTAACTGGTGAGGTTAGATCACGCTGTATATTACCATTATTCCAATGATATTTTTAATTCTATAGAGCATACTAAGTAATATTTAACAATGAATGTATTATTCTAATACTGTAAATAACAATTGTAGCAGATTTCATTCACTAATGCCATGGGCAAATTAAAATATCCACAGCTATAAAAATGCGTGATGATTTGTCGATACCAAGAGTCATCCATCACAAGAAAAGAGACGAACACTTGTGACCATCGACTGTCAAAAATTTATCTTTGCCTACACCTTCTACAAAAAGAGTAAGAAAATGAAATGATGAGTAGGAACAAGTGTTAACAGAGCAAAGGAAGAGTTAATTTCGAATATAACAAAAAGTGATGCACCCGCGCTGCGATAATGGACCTGATCAAATGTGTCTCCAATGCCTATATTAGCTCCATTTCCGGAATATTTGGTGCCGCACGCCTTTACCTTAGGTTTTGGTGCGCTCTTAAATCTACGTAAAAAAATGTTCGTTGGCCACGAGGTGATTTAACGGCGCGGATTAACAGACGGTGCGTGAATATTTTACTTGGATAAAAAAAAATATTCTACTATTAGACCTTTCTAAATAAATCGATAGGATAACTTAATTAGAACCCATAAAATAGTTAAAATCGTCAAATTAAGATAAAAATAAGTATTTGCAGTATACTTAAAGCAGAAGTAAATAGATATATTCTTAATTAATACTGAGCACACCGTTTAGCATTAATAATGAGTTAATATGTTATCTGTATAGGTACAGTTAAATAGGAAAAACAATATATATACATATTAGCTATAAAACGACACTTTTTCGTATACCGAACTCTGGCCTCGTCTCGTTAAAAAATACCATTTCTAAATATTGTTTCTATAGAATAACTGTTAGTTCTTGTCCTGGCTACTTTGCGTTGAAAAGATAAAAACATTTGTAATTTTGGCATTGTACAAGCTTTTAGACAAAGTTAATGGTATGAGACGTAACTTGATGGAACTCCTTCATGATTGAAAAGAAAAAACTTTGTTCGTTCCACATAAATAATTTTAATGCCGACCTAGGTTTCGTCGCTGGGCGACATCGTCAGGTGTGATAACATCGCTGGGTGACAACGTCGCTGGGAGACATCATAGCACCTGATGATGTCGCCCAGCGACGAAACCTAGGTCGGCATTAAAATTATTTATGTGGAACGAACAAAGTTTTTTCTTTTCAACTTTTAGACTAGATTAAAATATTCATAATTCTGAAATTTAACAAAAACTGTTAATAAATAAACGTCAATACTTGGCTAAAATATGAAAATAAAAGCAAAGAAACTTTTACGATAAATACAGTAAAACCACCAAAAGTAAAATAGCTAAATGAAACCATCTTAGAACTACAAAATAGGATAGTATGATCGAGAATAATGGTTTCATGGTACGTTTTAGGCTTAATAGGCATACATAGGAAACATTTGTTTATTTCTTAAATATTATTTATTATTTTTAACTGAAACCGCTAACGGAACTTACTTTACCTTACGCAAGGAAAATATTTGGTACACTCGTTACTTATTCATAATGATCACAGAGTGCGAGAAGTCTCTGTAGGAACTGATATTAGGGCTAGCAAAACAAATTTCAATTCTTTCCGATTCTGGAAATGTATTCTTGTTAGAATTTCAACAAACCAGTATTTTAAATCACTAAGATTCAAAGCAGTAATTAGGAGTCAGTGTCTCAGACCCAATCTATGGAACTATTTTTATTATGTAAATGTTTCGAAGTGACGTTCCCACGATTAAAACTCGCAGTTGAAAGGTCATGCACAAAATTAGTAGATACCTACTATGTGTGTTACTTTAGCTGGGGTTTCACCTTGACCTGGTTTCATATTCTCTGGTTAAATATTTTCTCAGTGAGAAAAGAGATGTTCACACGTTCTTCTTTCGTAAAATCTCGTATTGGTTGGTTAACAGTGTGATTTAATAAACATAAACCTTACTAACAGCCAATATCAAGTTAGTGTAAATATGACGCCATCTTACGATAAACAGTAATTAGAATTCAAATGGTATTTATTCTCGACCTCTTTTTCTATATATGGTGCAAATTTCATATGAGTTTAGGTCAAATAATATATTTTTTTAAACTTTTGCCGACCTTTCGGAATTTTATTCATCCATATTCAGGGCTATAAACAATGATGCATGATGATAAATGATTGACAGTTCTGTTTTGATTACATAATGGTAAATTTACAGTCATTAAATATAAAAATACATAGACATTCAAGATAGTTACCATTGGTGCTGTTTTTATTGATTTACAATTTTAATTTGGTTGCTTGGATCTATTTCTTTGTTGAAAAGTTATGTGTCATTTGTTAAATTATGATAAATTTTGCTTAGATAAGTAATGTCTGTTCTTTTATTGCAAATTTTTTTATTTCTGGATATATGATACATTTCGTTGAATAATCTTTTTGATAAATTTGGTTCCGAGTCTAAAATTTTGGCTTGCAATATTTAAAGCCAAATTTTTAGACTCAGAACAAAATTTATCAAAAAACTCCTTTTAACTCTCGCCCCTCCCCACAACCGTGGCAACATGTACTCATACTCATCTGGACCAATAAACCATTCACTTGTGGGTAACGATATGCCATTGAAACTCTGGACTGTCACTTTTAATAAAGTTTTGGAAAATAACTAAGTACATTTATCCCATCAAAATTAAAGGTAGATTCCATCAAGTCATTCCCCAATCAGGAGAATGACGTATATATATTAAGCACTATATGACGTCACTCACTGTCTGGTGAAATAAAGTAATGGGTTATTCTTAACCCATTTTGAAAAACGTGTGTTTAGTTAGAATTACCGCCATTACATAATAGTTTCACTCTTTGAGTGACCAGATAATGCATTTGACATCAACTTTATATAGACCTACTGCACACAGTTTCAATTCTATCCAGCGTCTTTTTGAAAGTCACTGTTAATTCAAGAAACGCACATGCTTTGTATTTTAAACGAGAGGAGCTAAGTAATGGCTAAACCACGGCAACTATTCTCGAAGATTGGAGTTTCCACTCACATCTAAGTACAAATCAATTAAAAATATTGAAATGTAGTTATAAATTTACACAGTAGTAATGGTTGATAGAACAAGGGCTTTAAAGGAGATAAAATAAAATTAGGACTCTCACGTTCCTAACAGAAATCATGAATTTGAGTAAGCGTAAAATTAATTGAACGAAAGTGACACTAAAAATACTATACGGTATCTCTCTCGCCGTGGTATCCATAAACATTGATGCAATTTACTAGCAACAGAGTAGTCTATGTGGCTGCCATGTCGAAATTAAATTTGTCTAATATGACGGGGGTGTAGCAAAAATTATCTTTATGATGATGATGAGTAAATTAGAAGCTTATTAATTCGTTGAGGCTTTTGCAATGACGTCTATCCCTCTTGTTCAAGGTCAATCAAAGCACATGGATCATGGTCTGTTTCTATGCGTTAATTAGTAAACATCCAGAACCTGACACTATGGTAAGTACGTCATGTGAATGAAGTTACACCGAATGAAGTACCGTGTGCTGCAGTTGTAGCCGAGCTCCAGTGTTAAGGGACATCTCGTTATTTCTACATATGTACTTTAATGTACCTATCCGGAAAAAATAACATTTGAAAACTATTCTTAAGTCTCCCTATAATGTGGTCACTTTATATGTAGGCCAATGCTTTGAAGTGTCAAGCATATCGAGTAGCAGGATCTGGTGCTTTCCCGGCGTATTATTACAAGGATGAAGTTTTCCCGGATTTCCAACCGGGTCCGTCCGGGTAGGCCTGGGCGATAAATCGATATATCGTAAAATATCGCGATATTTTAATATATCGCCAATCCGATTTTGAGTTTTTAAAATTGGCGATATATCGTTGCTCAACAAATATCGTCTTATCGTTACCCGATATTTTATCGGGGCATGATAAGATATCGGGGCACGATAAATATCGTGATAAATATCGTGATCACGATAAATATCACGATAAAATATCATGATATCGCCTCCCGATAAAATATCACGATATCGCACCCCGATAAAATATCACGATAAAAATCACGATAAAAGATCGTGATATTGCTCTCCTTGCTGAGTTTGATTCGGTATATTTAGATCAGTGGGCAATATATACCCTAATGTACAAACAGTTGTTTTCAGTTCCTTCCAAAATTTGAACAAGACGTCACCTATAAACTATCGGACCACTGAAATTGAAAGAGAGAGAGAGAGAGTGAGAGAGAACTGCTGAGAATTTGAATTAGCAGATATCAGAATAGTAAGTTTTCAAACGTGCTTGCTCCAGCTTAAGCGAAGGCCAACCCAACGGCTGTCTTTTTCCGACACGATTAACCGGCGCAATATCACGATAATTCATCGGGCGCATTTGCGCAATATTTGAACGAGCGCAATATCACCATCTTTTATCGTGATATTTATCGTGAAAATATATAGTGATATTTTATCGGGGCGCGATATCGTGATATTTTATCGGGACGCGATATCATGATATTTTATCGCGATGTTTATCGTGATATTTATCGTGCCCCGATAAAATATCGGGGCACAATAAGACGATATTTACCGTCGCGATATGAGTTATCGATATCGCCACCTGACGATATGCTAAAATTATCGCATCCCAATATTGAATTATCAATATCGCCCAGGCCTACGTCCGGGTAGTGAACGTTTTGAAGCCCAAAACGTACCGCGTCATCAGGGATATGGAGGGGAGGAACGAGGACCTCGAAACTTCGGAAATCATGGAATCTCTCAATCAATTGAAAGCCCAAGAAAATGTCAACCTCAAGCTGCAGTTTTCTGCTCTCTTAGACATGGGAAATCGTATTTTTCCAAAGGGTGAGGAACTTACTCGTAGATCCTGCAACATTTTTCCGTTTTACACAAGCCATTATTGATATAACTATATTTGCTGAATTAAAATAGCAAACCAACCACCTGGCTGATTACAGATACGCTAAAGGATGAAGCCAAAATATTGTCCCAGAAAAATAAATTGTCCCTGAATTTCGCTGCTCTCTGGAGAGAAGAAAGCATAGACAGATCAGCAGCAGCCCCCCCTCCCCAGGGTTGGCGGAACCCCAAGTCAGGGACGTGACAGGGCCTCCGCTCCAGGCGACCCACCGCACGCCCCGGACATTTCTCTGCCTTTTGGTCCCCCCTAGGGGCAGCGAGAAAGAGTGGGGGGTGGTGTATCAGCACAAATATATATATGTATACTAGGTACTCCTGCCAAGGGCGAGCACATACGGATCCACGTGTACGTACATGGGAGTACATATTTAAAAAGTGGAAGACGTGGGGAGATAGGTGGAGGAAGAGGAAATGCTTGGGAGAGGAGTTGTTTTTTTTCTCTCCTGTGCACCCTGAGAGTGAGGAGCGAAAGAGATCGGGATAACACCCTAAAACGGAAAGGGTCCGGGATTAAAGGAGGTCTCAACCCCCACGGGAACGGAGATGATGGTCTAGGGGGGAGTGCGAGGGAGGAAGGGGGTGGGAGGAGAGGTCACCAACGTCACCCTCCAAGGGGTGTGTGTGTGTGTTGGGGGAGTGAGGGGGGCGGGTAAGGAAGGGGCGTTGGAATTGGCGTCCCGTCCCCAGTTGATCCGGAATGGAACGCCGATCGACCACCACCAAAAGCTCGGAATGGGATTTTATCGCGAATTTGGCGGAAGTAAAATGAACATAGGAGTTGGAATGCGGGGTTCTGGACGCAATGAAATACGACGAGTAGGGCGCTTAACTTATGGCGCGGCAGTGTATCACCGCACGCTATACACCGCCGCACCACCACGCACCGAAACAGCACACCAACAATACAAGGATCGAAATTCTAATGTTGGCGACACGGGCGTGGATCTACATTAACACGTCGGCGTTGGCGGATAGTTTTTAACTTTATGTCCAGATTCTTGTGACGTCGTTTGCACTTTGTAGGCTACCTGACGTTCCAGGAGTCGAGTCACACGTTCCGCCATAGAAATTAGTGACACTGATTGATAGCTAAGTAGTAGTCCTTTCCCGTGAGAAGTGCTCTCTTCTATCTCCCTCAGGGTTTTTTGGTTCCTATCTGCTGGCGTCTTAAATTTAAGGTAGTTTGAGCGAAAAATCACTTCACTTAGAATTTGATGAAATTGGACTCATTTTAAAGGTACAGCTCTCATCTTTCCAAAGATATAAAAATATCAAACCCTTGCCGAACTACTTTTCAAGCAATTTTCTTGTAAATATAAGCTGTTTTACATGGGATAGGAGATTATGGCTGTGCGCTCCAGAGGGAGAATATTTAACAAATTAGGAACTTCTAGCTCCTAGATTTTGTGAAAAAACTAACGGTGTGTAGATTGCATGTTTTCTTAACGATTTATAAAAAATAATTTATTACTCACCACAGTAATTTTGACAGAATCGCAAATAAACCTGCTGTTTTGAAGCGTTATCAGCCGTATGGCGGGAAAAAGTGAGTCAAATTAGAGACTTATGTAGCTTTATTTATTTAATTACCGAGATTTTTGGGCAATTATATCTATATATTTGTATCATTAATATTAATTTTTTATTTCGTACTTCTTACAGACGCTGAAATAAAAAAATAAAATTTTAATATGGTCTCCACTATGACTAGGGATCTATCTCGCTCAAACCACCTTAACTTCTTCAATAGCTATTTGTTTTGTCATCAACAAACAACGCACCTAAACAGAAAAAGTGTTCACGAAACTATACTGATTTAGACAAGATATTACGTTTGGCATATAAATGATTGCGCCATCACTTCGGTGTTGCAAGATTTGCAGCGTGGAAATTTTAACCCAAAACGTCCAAAATGGCCACCGGACTCCATTGGGCTCTAACCCACGTGTCACCCATGCGAGACGGGTCGTGCAGTGTCACGCACTCATATCGTTCACATACACCCGATCGTCCGAGGCCACGTTAATTTCAATTTTGCCATTGATCACGAGGTTATAGCGTCGGATATGATCACACTGCAAACGTTACATCACTGTTTACTCCCTAGGGGGTCATTCTGTAACTCCAAACCGATCGGTACGGTAGCCTTTTCGTCGTGTGGGACGTCACACCGACTCAGAGAGAGCAGCCGTGAGATTCTGTACGCACCCGATCGGTACCTTGGCGAGCTCCAGTCGGTCAATCCCACCGGCACGAACACCGAATCAAATGGATAATAAATTTGAACTTTTAGCCTGAAATGGGATAATTTGATACTTGTAATAATGAGTATACATGTATTCGTGATTGTAATAGCGACGTAATTTGTTCTTAAGAGTGCTAATTCAAAAGTCGATGAAGTTCAGGTCATAAAGGTGTTGATCTATAAGAGAAACTTCTACACAACTAGAATTCCGTATTATTGCATTGTATTCTCTTGGCTGCTAAAAATGTTTAACTATTTGTCTCAAACAAGTACGTATGTACATAGCGCCATATTTAGGTTATTCAGCATATTCAATCATCGGAATATTTTTCATAATAATTGCTAAAAACCGTCCGCGGTGAATGCCTATTATTGTGGTGTAGTTATTCTTAAATGGATGATTCCCGTTGAAAGTTTTCAATTATAATCAAACTTGCTGTGTGAAGTCACTTGCTCAACTAGAGCTACTCAATCAGAAGCTACTTGACAATTACATTGTCAAGTAGCTTCTGATTTCAGAAAATAGGCGATTTCGCACATTTGTGAGCAAAGATTATATGCACGGATACATTTGCGAGCATCGTATTTATATTGCGTTATGTTAGCCTCTTATTTTGGGCCAGGGTAACGGAAGTTTTTTTTTACTAATTTTTGTTTACTTTCGGCCTCTATTTTCGTAGTTGATCAGATATATTTTGAGAATCGTTTGCATTGAACTGTAATTTATCACTCTATCTGGATAGTAAAATTCGGATTAGTCATTAAAAAATGCTGAAACAAGGAGTTGGACAACACCAAGTAGGTACACGTACAATATCCAAGAGTGCTAATAGCAAATTTACTTATTTCTCCTCTCAACTTAAATTTCTTTCACCATATGTATTTATTTGTCACTCATAAAAATTCATTTTCATTCAACTTTGCTCCATGAAATTACATAATAAATTTTTTATGACACGAGCGCGCAACAATTTCACTGTCATAAACTCACAAATATAGAATATTTCATACCAACAAGAATATTTCAATACCATACCTGCAAATATAAAATAAATGTACGGATATTCTATTTTAGAGATGATGCCACTTCAATTTATTCCAACGAATAATTCTATCAACCTTTGGAAGATTAAATACTATATAGGCACACGTAATGTCTTTACTGCAACTATAAATTAAAAATGCAAAACGCGGTTAAATGTCTGATCTCAATCACACGAGTTACTATGTACATATGTATAATCAATCAATATACAGGTAAAATTGAATATTTGAAGGTTATTTCTGGATTCAAGCGATTACAACTGATTTATTCTCACTTCGCACACTTCATTTATTCTCGTAGCACTCACATCTTTTACGAAAACTTGTTATCACGGACGTCAGTCACCAATTAATTTAATATTGGAATATTTAAAAATATAGATTCATTTAAATCAAGAGGTCGGGTGTTATTGTTTTTTACTTTAGGCACTTTTCACTATAGTTCATTTCTAAGAATCTAAGTGACAGGTACGCGTTACGCTTCGTTAAACAGAAAAGTAATCCCATATAGCTAGGTAAAAGGAATTATTTGGTGTTTTGACATCTGTGGCCATTTATTACACTCTATCATAGCATGTTAGTTAACCAACCTAACATATTTCTTTGATTTCATATTAGTTGCCTCGTTTTATATATCTTAAGCCATAACATTAGTTACGATTAAGTAATCCTCAGTCTCCCTGGCCAGCTAAAAATGCAATTCAAGGATATTTTGTTCGAAACTTGACCGCCGTGAAGAATAAAAGTTGCTGATGTGTTTCTCTTGCTGGGCGCCCCCTTCACTCCCCCACTCTCCCCCTAGAGGTCCTGGAAGTAGAGGAGACGTAACCCTTAAAAGGATAAGGGGCGAAAGAATGAATAAATCCCTCTCGTCTCCAAATCCTCAGCCGACAAATCCCACGCACCACCACCTCACTTCCCTCATTACTTCCATTTTCCTGAGAAAAAAATCCCATTCCTCGGCATCTCCCATTCTCCCCTTGTAGCCACGTCCCCCCAATCATCTTCTTCCTGGGGGGGACGGGGAGGGAAGGGAGCAAGAGACCAATCCCCCCCGCCCTCCCAGATGATACCTGAATGTGTTTCGACTGAGGCGACTGAGGGGGCGTCCTTCTACTGTGCTGGCTCGCGAGCGGAACTCCTGAAGAATAATGGCCCTCCCTCTAGTGGCGAGGCGAGGGGCAACGGGGCTTCCGTGGGACAAGTTAATCTTTATACGGACTGGCGATTTAGTTTTATTCTACGCGGATAGATGGGGTTAGTTGCTGTGGGGAAGAAAGGGAGGAAACGATGGGGACGGGGTGGGGCAGGGAAGATTGCGAGGAGTAGAAGGGGGTCGAGAGAAAGAAAGAAGAGTTGCTTTGGGTGGACGTCTTAAGGGAAGAGGGGGGCATGTTCGGAACTGGGCTTCAACCCCCCCCCCCCGTGGATTCCCACAGGGCTTCTTAGAAGGAGCAGTTCCCCAAGGAAGGAGGCGGAAATATTTATGGAACTGTTAACTCCTTTTATTTTACCGCTTCGTATCAAACCTGGGATTTCTACCTCTCGTGTTCGGGTGTCCCCGTTCATTTATTTTATTCTTCGCGGCATTCCAAGTTTGCCTACCTCCCTTCCCCTACCCTCTCTTCACCGCCCCCCCTCCCACTCTCCCACCCTCCTCCTGTGTTTGGGTCTTTTTCTTTCTCCTTGAGGTCGTTAAATCCGGAAAGAATTACTATTCTTCTTTAATTGGATTAGGCGGATTTCTTTCCCACCAAGCGAAGACCAAACGGTTGACTCTGAAACGAAAAAACTGGGCGCTAACAAGGCCCCAATTTTTTCATTCTCTTTTGTCTGCGTCGTGGTTGCCAGGGGAACAACAAGGAAAAGGCAAAACGATACAACAGAGGATTACAAATTTCTCTGAAGCAGTCTTCGGATGGAAGTGATTAGGACAGCGGATCAGCCGAAAAGCGTTCGTTATGCTTAATTGCTCTTCTTCCAGCTAACTCTTCCGCAAAGAGCATTGCCAACACTGACAAATTCTTTTTTTTCTCATCCATGTCTTTCACCATGCCATTCAATCATTATCTAGAATGTAAACAACGGTGACCACGTAGTTGATGCAAGATTCTATTTCTGAACCACAATGACTTTTCAAAAAAACGGAAGAATACACCAATTGCCTCATCATCCAAGAATGCACTGCTTACTAAAAATGATTTTACAATGGTAAACATTGCACTGATTGCCATATTACACTTGACATGCAATATCATAATCACAGGCGACTCTATTGCCCATGCCACACGACTATTGCGTGGTTTACGGCCTGTAATGCGGATTAAGGTAATGGATTAGGATGGAAAACACATAGGACTACTAAATTCTTTTATTTTATCACCCCTGAAAAACTACTTCAAAATATCCTGCTAAATATACGAGTATTTTAGTAAAATTACGTGGAATCATGAGCCGAGATAAAGTATTTCAATTTATTCCATACCAGGTAATCTTGCGTAAAATATGTGTACATATTTCTCCGCCTAGACAAATTCCATTTCCTGAAGCTACTCAATTTGTTTTTTTTTAGAGAGTTGTGATTTAAATTGGGTATCAATTGTGATGTAAAGTGCAGAAACACCAAAGCCACTACTGATTCTTAGGAAAAAGTTAACTTTTGAAATGCAAAATACAAACTAATCGAACGCCATTCTCATTTCAATGAGAGATTTCACAGTTTGATTCATGTCACTCGTCATTGAACATCCAAAATGTTAATAAAACAGAACATATGGCATTCACCTTTCATTCGGATGGGCTACCAAACCTTTTAGTTCATTTCACGTGGAGATAATTCCCCGTGAAAAAACTAAGGCAAACTCTAGGAAATCATTTTTTTTTGACATCGAGGTTATGGCATTTGAAAAAAAAACAGAGATGCATAAGTGATGTATGGAGAACCTATCGCTACTTAATAACACACAAATAATAATTTAAAATACATAGAGTTAGCTCCATTTGCTGCACATGAGTTTCACCAACGATATCGCAAATAAAGGGTCATCCTGAACTGCATTGCGAACATAGTCATCCATCATTCCAGAACTTTAATTCCGAAACTTCACATTCTTACAAACAAGTCTCGCTTTTTTTGAAAGTTCTTCTGAATCAACATTACATTACATACTTATTTTTTGTTAAAAAATTATGGACACGTTGTTGGTAGGCCAAATGGTTTTATGTTTACCCATTCTATTCTCGATTATGCTGCACGATCAGCTCTTTATGCCAGTATTGCTACTGTTAGTATAAATAGACTTTTTTCCATGTTATTCATCGCTCCTCACTCACATAGTGCCACGCAAATATCCAGAGCCTCCCTCGTGTCTCCAGGGGCTCTGAATATCTGAAATACCAAACGTGAACCCTTTGCTGGACATCCTAATTGGCTATCTTCTCCCTCTCTACCTTCTTCCATTAGTTTCCAATCTCAATGGATAACCAGGACATCATGTATATTAAAAATAGTTATTAAATTTGACGCAAGAGTTAATCTATCAGCTCTGCGCCCTCTTCCAATGCTGAACATGCTTATGTGCATTCTAATCGTATCTTCATGCAATTACCTATCTACCTGAGAGACAATTCTTGTAGCTGAGAAACTATAGAGGAATCCTTGGAGGATTGGGAAAACCAGCAGTCCGTGTTATTATTGTCTACTGTAAAAAAATCACGCAATGCCAAATGTAGAAATACATTGGGCACTGCCGCCTTGAGCTATCATTTTGTACAAGGCGTTTTACAGCCAATTGGCATCGGTTTGGAGGAGATCATGAAAAACTTGAAGACTTTCGATTATTTTGGACCACCGTGGGCGCAGACCACATCTGCATCTCTGGCTGACACTAGTCTTGCACTCCACTCCACTTTCCCTCCGTGAGTCAGCGACGGTGATGCGTTCATCGCGCGTCTTATTTATCTTATTTTCACCCTCTGCTTTCATATAATAAACTGGTCCGGTGTGACTCTCTGGCTGTAAGTCTTCACGAAAATAAGTCTGCGTTGGCGCATGGGTATTATTTAGCGGTCGTGACGGTAGTTTCTGGCGCGCCGTCACTTGTGGCACTGGTTGCGTTGAATTTCCATCGTTTGAGAAGATGAAATTTACGCTCTGCCACGGATATAACAGCTGAGGATGGTGGTTTACTCGTTACAAAACTGTGTACATAGCATCCATAATTTCAGTAGCTTCAAATTATAATTAATTGGCTGCACCTTGCCCCAATGAACCGGCGAACGCCTTCCGTTTCCGAATTCAGCCTCCAGTTCTCCTACAAGATCGC
The DNA here is from genome assembly GCA_963573305.1 of Pyrrhosoma nymphula. NCBI lineage: Eukaryota > Metazoa > Arthropoda > Insecta > Odonata > Coenagrionidae > Pyrrhosoma > Pyrrhosoma nymphula. Next base: position 1,073,090 of record OY754334.1, read on the forward strand.
CACCACAGCCAGTTGATGCACGCGATACCATGATGGAAACGTCAATATATTGTCAGGAGTATAGAATCCCTCAAAATGTTAATATCTCAAAAAGAAAATGACATTATGCATGTGCAAAATGAAAAACAAGCCGTGAAAGGAAAATTAAAATAAATCCATGTTTAATTTTGGTAAGTTTCTTTTGGATTTCCGCGATTAAACTAAACTTTTTTTAGCAACAGTTTCGCCGTGCTATTCTGCCGGCTTCGTCATGAATTCTAAATCATCAAGGAAAAATAAATAAACAAACTTAAGCAGTTATTATATACAGCATGATTAATGAAAACTTGAGTTTTTCAAAAGTCTTTTCCACGTATAAGGAAGTTTTGCAGCCATCTTCTCTGTTTAGGTTGCCCGGTCTTTTTTCTATTTCAATGGTTTCCCTGATGATCCGTGGAGAGTAGCTAATTTCTTTACTTAAAACTTTCGCCCTTTTGATGTCAATACTGTGACCTTCTAAATGCGTGTGCTCAGCCACGTCAGAGCGATACCAATCTTTCTTCCGAATAGCCCGTTCGTGTTCCTTCAGTCTGCATCCTATGGCTCTCTTTGTCTGGCCAACATATGATTTCATCGTATTTCAAAGATTTCAAAGTATTCATTAATCATGCTGTACGTATTAACCGCTTAAGTTTGTATATTTATTTTTTATTGTTGATTTATAATGCCTGACGAAGCCGGCAGAATAGCACGGCGGAACTGTAGCTAAAAAAGTTTAGTTTAATCGCAGAAATCCAAAAGAAACTTACCAAAATTAAAATGAACTGTGAAAATCTACGAAAAAAATAAATCCATGTTTGTTAGCCACTGAGAATATAAATTGGTGTGATTGACAACAGTTACTCACCAAAATTCTATTTTCGCCACTAGAAAAATATTGAATGGGTGAAAACGGCGCGAACGGGAATTCTGAACCGAGTGAAGAAGATTTGGATGGAAAGAAGATTTGGAATTCTTGGGAACGCAATGGAGTGGACCAGCGGATGTCCCCGATCTCTTAATTCCTCCAGCCGTCCTCTCCAACTCGTTGTCATCCTCAATAAAACCTCTTCCTTCTTTCCCTCTCTGCTTCCTCTTTTGAAATGACTTGCCCGTCCTCCCCCAACAGCCCCCAGCCCCCTTCTTGTCCACCGCTCCGTGAAATGGCCGTTATCTCTCCTTCCGTCTTCAGGGCTTCGTCCTTCTTCTCCTTTGGAGACTTATTTCGTCCCACTCTCACGTCTACTCCAACCCTCTCCCTCCTCCGTAAACAAATAATGAGGATAAGGACCAGCTCGGAGAAAAAAGTGCTTAAAACCGCAGTCGCACACGACTTTTTTTCCGTCAGGCCGCTGGGGAATTTTGGCTGACCGCAAAGCTAGAAAGTACCTAACTCCATCCATTGGATACTCGAGATCCAATGAATCCGCTCGAGCACTGGAGGAGAAGCATGGACTACGTGAGTTCCACGCCACTAAGGAAAGAGAAGATTGTCTGTTTCGGTTGATTTAATAGATAGGCCGTTGGACGAGGGAATTGTTGTGTTGACGTCCTCCAAAATATCTCCAAGTGCGCCTACATCCCTTTCTCTCTCTCACTCTAAATGCAAGGATTATTCTCCTTTCAAACATTACCACATTTTGACCAATTCCAAGAACAAATAATAATGTTTTTTAACTTTAAGTTTAAATTTGAAATAATACGTATTATTAATGTACAGTTTCGAACGTAAATTTCATTTCCAATCCTCATAGGGATGGATCTAATAGAAGACTATCTTCATCCGAAAAAAATAAACGAAGCTTACGAGATCTATCTTCACTTGGAAAACGGCGTCTCACTATTAGCTTGTAACTGCTCAGCAAAACGTTATTCTAGTGGAAGAACCTGCAACGGCAAATAACAAAGCCACAAAGTCAAATAGTGAATAGATTTTAGGTGGGATACTTATAATTACGGAGCAAAAGGGTCAAACCTTACCAAAACCTGGCCAAAATTATGCTCTTGAGCGATTAGGTAATTCCAATTAAAATGCATTTTAGACACAATTTATTCCATTTATTAATCTGAATCTAACACTCTCGGTAATTTACGGACATTCATCTCAGAACCCATTGGTGTTACGAGTCTGCTATGATAGTTCATCATCAAGGTGTGATAGAGCCATAGGAGTTGTTACAAGGGATCCCGCGACGAAATTCATAAGTGTTTTCTCATTAGTTTAATCAATCCGTATCAGTAGCTGACGCTTCACTAGGGGTGATGCAATATTCACCGCCAGGAATAATGGGCATCTGTGAGAAGCAACAACTGAGAACAACGAACAGCGGTGGGATCGGAAAAGCCTTGGGATATATATACCTATGAAAATGGGTCCTGAGTGTGTAATATATTAATCATGAGGTCACCAGCCACAAAATACGTAAGTTTGTTTTTTTAATATTTGGATAACTTGGAAAAATAGTATACCTGAGCCATTCTTGGCTCATCTTTGTAATAGCTCTTCTTTGTGCTCAGCCAAACTTGAGTCGTCTGCGTTGTATTCTGGAGCGATTGACATTTTTGTTTTGAGAACTTGGTATTTTGCTGAGATTAGAGCCATATGCGAAATGATTACTATCCGACGCCAGCAGGAATTTATCACAGAAAAAACACACGAACTCACTTTGGGAAATATTTCACGAATTCTCAATATTTATTTTTTTTTTAAACTCCCTCAATAGCACAGTTGATTCACACTGCCTATGCAATCATTTACGCGCTTCAGTTATAATCACTCACTCAGAGATTCAACCCGTTTGGATAGTTGAGGGTAGAGCTCACCACGGACTAAGGCACAGGCGTGTAAATTTCACACATTCAGGGTAGGGGGACCAGTTCCTTTCCCTGGCCACCTCGCACTCCGACAACTTTTTATCATTCGGAGCGTCCAAAGGCTTCACCCGGATTTGAACCCGGGACCCTTCGATCAGTAGCCAAGCGCTCTACCCACTAGGCCACCACGCTCAAGAGTTATTCAAGCAATGAAAAATTGCTTGAAATTGCTACGAGTTAAATTGATGGGGCATACGATGAGGCATAACCCTTTCTTGATGACATTATTTGAAGGTAAAGTGGTGGGAATGAAAATAAAATGTCTGCCCAGGGCGGCACACTTTAAGAGCATGTAGCATGAGATGGAACTGGCCCATCATACGCCCAGCTGAAAGAAGCAGCGATGGACAGAGACACGTGGCTATCGCGACAAGGCAGTGCCTTTAGAATATGACGATGATCACTGAATTATTCGTACATAGCTGTTATTTAGTAATCGGAAGAGCATTTTTCTGAGGAATATGGGGAATTAATGAATTTAGAGGTAGGTAAGGAATAATGTAAATGGACAGAAATAAATGTGGAAAAATACTATTTCCTTATCGCTAGGCTTCCTCATAAATAATACGAAATGTGAAATTTACAGAAGATTCCACGGCATGAAATACTAATAGCGAAAAAAAATGCAAATACACTGCATTATTCTAGCCACGGTTTCAAATCTTATAGCGTCCCAGAAAACCAGGAAAAGGGGAGTTTAAGTGAGGAAAATTCAAATTCAGAGCACGTTCGCATTTAAAGATCAAATAGAGGCGATTTGAAACCAAAAAAATTGTTAGACTCTCCTTTCATGAAAGGCCTTCATTGCTCTTCAGACGAAAACATATTCCGAAGGCGTAATCTTGGGAGAAAGGAGAAGATAGACGGATTAATGCAGGGAAAAACTAGTCCATTAAATGCCATTAGATGAGTCTGAGATGAACTACTGAAAATTGGACTCTTGGGAAAACTTATGCGCCACCTAGCAACCAAAATTTTCAAGTTCGAGTGCATTTCAACTGGAAAATAAGTGCAGATTTCCAGGGTAGGCAATTATTTTAAGTAATTAAAGGAAATATATTATGTAAGTGATTCACAAAGTGCGAAAGGAATATGTTGAGGAGCACCGGCTTCAGAGCGAACGACGTGTGGAATGCATTAGACACTCCAAGAGGTGTGTTCGAGATCTTTCTTTTGTCTGCGAGGAATACATATCAGTACCGGAATTGAATCGAAACTTATTCGCTTCCTACCAAGTGTTTAGAAATGGATAAATGCATGTACGCCATAGAGAGCACTGCTGGAAACTCAAATAAAGCTCTCCATGATACTCTAGTAACCTTTTCTGTCTTTTTCATGCTACTTCATCATTTTAATTTTTAATATGCTTCATGCGTCAAAAATACAGTGTTAGTGTACAGATGCTCATATTTTTATGATATTTAAAGATATCTGTCGAAGTTTTTGGTTTCAAACCTTAAATATAAAGCCTGCGCATATAGGAAGTTAAATCTTTAATTGGTGTAAGGATGTATACTTTAGGACTTGTTACCTCTTGCTTAACTATAGCTTTGAATAATTATCCCTTCCATGCTAACTCCTTAACTTATTCAGAGGCCTTTTTTCCTATTTCCATCCGTTTAATCCCAGGTATTTGACCATTGAGAAACATACCTCCCAATTTTTCCACCATACGATTTTCTGACTACTATATTGCGACTTATGGAATGCCCGATCCAACGCGTTCCTCTTATGCGCATGTTAATCTAATGTGCCCTTAGAGTGAGAATTTTCAATAAATTTAACTTTTTAAATTAGTATAAATTTAAAACCAAAGGTCAATTTTTCAGTTTATTATTGCAAAATGTGTTATATTCAGTTGCTTTACATAAGAGGCAAATTCGTACTGTTTTATTAAATCGCAAATTTTAGTGTCGCCGCGAACCCATCATTATGGATAAATCAAACTAAGTGCCCACTGGACTTATTCTTTGGATGGTGATGAAAAAATAACGAAGACAAAACTATTAGCTGTCATAAGAAAGCATCTCGACTCATCATTAGGGTGGTAACAATAAATCAATGTTCGATTTTTTTCCGGGAGACCCTCGTAAAAGTTGGCAATTGGCTAAAAAATGAGATTGGCAAAGTTTTAGCTCAACATTACAACGTTAACCCGTGCCTCATTGAGGTAAAAGTTTGGAAAAAATGCGAATTTTAGCAAAAGAACGCAGTTATTCCTCTATAAAATGAAAACCATTCGTCATAGAAGCCTGATTTTGTGTCATTTCATAGTTCATTTTGTTGTCTTGATATTTAGTAAAATGTTTTTTTTTTTGCTAAAACTGATATATATTTAACGGTATTTAGCATTTTTCAGGTCAGGTCATGGCCCATATCCTAAAGGTGACTTAACATGCTAAGGCCTAAAAACTCTTCAAAATTCTATCACAACTCTTTTCAAGGATTTGCTTTCTTTTTTATCATATTATACGTTGTAAAGGGTTTTGTTATGGGTGCTTTCAAAAATATACCTATGTAGTAAAATCCAAATTGGAAATGGACGCATTATGGGCAAAGAAGAGCAATAAAGGTGTGAAAGTGAGAACATACAAGGTCGAAATGGAAGAAGCGTTGATATTTATTTACAATTATTCATTGGATGAAGTTGGTACTGGTAATGGTTTACGTATGGTGGCTTTTGAAGAGTCTGGAAATATTGGTCTGCATTCAGACACCATTTGTAACAGAAACTGACGTATTTTTTCGTCTTTCGTCAAACAGGAACTGAAATCTTGTATTAATTTACCCCCGTTTCAGCGGTGTCATTAACAGCCTTTAAAACACTTCACAATTTTTTTTAGCTTTTAAATAATGCTGATTTTCTCACTATTCCTTGGGATCAGTATTTAAAAATTCTGAACTGATTTCAAATCTCTAAAACAATTTAGAGTTCGAGGAGAAATAAAAAAGTAAATTTCTTTGTACAATAAAAGATCAACTTATTTAAGACTTAGTGTTGGTTGAATATCCCTGTCAGCACAATCATATTTTTATTTTTCATCGTGACGGATTAATTTTCTAACCATTCTCGTGTTGAAATTTTTTTCTCAAAGTATCATCGAAAAATGAAAATGCCAATTGCTCCGAGTTGAGATACCACAGGTGGTTTATCATTTTAGAGAGTAACTTGTCTGCATCCTCTTTGTGAATTTTTCTAAATTCAACTGACGATTTTTATAATTGTATGTCTTGATTTTGGGCCACATTTGGTTTGTGGGCATTGAACCACGCTTTCACATAAATATTGATTACAAATAAACAAATATCTTCTATAGCTTTTTTTCTAAATCAGTTAATGAAAATCGATCCCTGAAAATTATTTTTAGAGAGTATATTGTCTTTGCAATCCATCTGGCAAAAAGTATAGCACAAGGTACTCAGAAAGAAATGTCTTTTGGAGGAATACTACCTAAAAGAATTAAACAAAGCTGTATGAATTCTTTATAATCATCCCTGGGCTGTCGGTTTTTTTATTGCTCAGGGCCAGTTTCACCAACTCGGATAATACAATTAACTCGGATAATTTTCCGAAAAACCGAGATAATGCAATGTTCCTGTTTCACCAATAGCATTATCTCGGTTTTGGAGCATTATCTCGGTTAAAAATTTTACTGGCGATTTTCCTCGGTTAAAAGATTATTATCCGAGATAACCCGTACCTACACCCGAGCACATAGTAAGTTATGATATTATTTAATAAATACATAATTGTTTATTGTTGCAATTTAAACTCTCAGGGTATTAGTACCATTTTACTTTAAATTGAGAAATGCGTTTGTAGGCTGTACGAGGCATATTATGGTCGAAATTAACTATAAAATATTTCTAGCGACGAAAGGTAAACAAGGGAAATCCCTCACTTCGTACATTATGAATAACTTTCAATAGTGTATTTTAGCGTACATTGATAATAAAAGCATTCTATTAAATCATTGATACCATGCATGATATTAATATAACGTCATTTATCCGCGTAGTAAGAACTTAATGTACAAATTTCCCTCAAAAACGTCCCAGGCGAAGAGGAAACTGAATCACGTTACAAATATGTATCATAATTTACGATTTTTGTGCCAGTTTCCCCCAAAATTATTAAGTGCGACTTGATATATGTAAACAGTGATAGTTTTTGTGAGTAAATAAGACCCTTGGGAACATTATGAAGAACCATATGCGCTTAAAATAACTCAAATCGGAGGCAAACATGTAATGCCATGGCGTGATGACGCATTCTTGAGGATATAAAATGACATATTTCTCGATTATTTACATGTGGCGTCGTGGGCTAGTGGTTAGTGTTCTCGACTCCGGGTACGAAGTATACCAATTCGCGCCCGACAAAAGTAATTATTTTTTTCTTTTTTTTTCAAGACTTTTTTTACGCTCTGGCCTTTCAGTTGGAACTCATTCATCTGGAATTTCTGAATTTTTAAAAACAGTGTCGGGGAGTAGGGCCAAACATTAATTATATCTGTTCCTTAGAATGTTTTTAAGGTGAAAATTGTCTCGGCGATTCTAAGCGATTGATACGGGATCCCTCGTCTCCAGTTCGAGAAATGAAATTTATGTTCCTGTTGCAGGCCTTCGTCATTGCCATTTCCCGTTTCAAATCCTGATTAGATTTCTTTGGAAGCTTTTGAATGCAATTCCACTGCTTCAGTTACAATGAAAATACAACCATAATTATGTGCGCTTCATCAATACCTTTTTTTATTCAAAACAAGAATGTCAAGGACAAGTCTTCACTTTCTAATTTACCTCTTTCATTTTAGTGAATGTACATACTCTATTCCCTCGTCTCAAATTGTCATTAAACACATTACTTCACAATCAATTCAAAAGCAGCGAGGGAATCATCACAGATCACGGTCCCGCCAAAGTTCAACTATCTGAAGATGACCCACAATCCTCGGGAAAAAATCAAGTGATCAACAAATGACAGGCGGCACGTTCTCATCGAACGTAACTTGGAATTTTACTGTTCACTCACAAGGGGTGTAATGCTATCTATACTGATGGTGATAGCACAGTGATTAAGGCGCTCGGCTGGAACAGGCAATCGATCACAGGCAGGAGATCCATTCCCGCCGTCGCCAGCATTTTTACTCTCTTTTTCATTGCTTTAATTTTTATGTATTGTGTTATTATCATCGTTACTTCAATAAAAAATATTTTTAGGCAATTTTTTAAAATTATTGAGTCGTTAACAGGGTAGGGATTGGAGCCAGGGCTGAAGAAGTCTTTTCAAAGGCGGTTCCATATTTATTTTTCATATTAAAATTTATATTAGGATATTGCAATGGTAATTTATCATTTATAGGGGAACAGAATAATGTCACTTAAATACGTAATTGGGGGTGAAATCCACCCTAAAAACTGTTTATGCTTTCATTGGGAATTGAGAATGGATCAGCTAGGGATTGGGGACAGAAGATAAACTGTGAATAGCAACTCGGCGTAGGCATTAGCCTACGCTTAACGAATGACGACAAGAGGACCACAGTTTTCCATCACATGGATGGAAAACTGTGCGGTCTGGTCTGCACCATTGGTGTAATCCACATTGCACCCAAGGATCAGATTGAATTTTGGAATTCTCTGAGAGTACCCGAGAATAGGATGTGGAAGAACAGTACACTACCTAATCACTCCGAACGCGTTCTCCATTATTTCGTGTAGCCGGCAATCATTCTGATTTGCCTGCTTCTACGATTTTTTATTCATCCTTTTTACGATTTTTAAATTCTTTTTTCTAAAAAAGATTACAGGAGGTTCGTCGTCTCTCTTCAGCATAATGAATTATTAATCATGAACTACCGAATCATAAAATTATAGCTCGATTGGCCACCTGACGGTCGTATACCCCCCTTGTCAGACAGGTAAGGCATGCTCATGTTATCATCAGTGCATTACGTGTTATTTGCAAAATGTTACATTGATGGTAAAGCATTATAATAATCATATTATTTTGAGCATTTACAAGTGTAGGCTATGAAATAATATACTGTTTATATTGGTTTCTATGAAGTTCAAGTAGAAGAAAGATTGGTTTTCCCCGGAAAAAGTCTAGTGCAGGTCAGGTGTGTTTTTATTTTAAACATCAGAGTATGATCCGAGCTTTTGTTGCACTTGTTGTGCTATCATTTGTGATTTAAGCTCCATCATAGAACAGAAACGTAATCCAGGGTCGCTCCTGTGAGTATAGGTAAATTTGTAATATTGCCAGAGATATGGAAAGAATTATCATCTGCCTGTTTCAAAACGATAATAATGAAATATTTGATAAGAATTTCCTGGGGATATTACAGTAAGGTGTAATTGGGTAAATGCAAGATAGACTGTAGCATATACACCATTTATTCCTCACCTCATTAATATCAATTGATTTCCCATGAAATTGCAAAAACTATCGTTGTGATTAAAGCAACTATACGCGATGAATGCCGGAAATTACACAAAACTTACACAATCTAACGTTTAATTGTAAAGTAATCTACAGATGATAGAATACCATTCCCTTTAAACCACGCTCTTGTCAGTAACAATGCGGATGGATACCGTCTTTTCTTTTCCTGACGTAGAAGTATGAAAAATTTACAATCCAAAGGATTTCTTTCAATAATCTCGGTTTTCGAAAACTCGGATAATAATGACGACAATGACGTTGGTGAAACACGTTCAACAGATTACTAGGATAATTATTTTATCCGAGATTTCGTAAACTCCGATAACAGTGAATATTATCCGAGTTGGTGAAACTGGCCCTCAGTTAGGAAACTTGAAATTTGGTCCAGATCAATAACTTTATGCCTAATATTTTCATTTTCTATTCCAGTTATTTCATTCATTTTCATTTTCCTTGATATTTTTTTTCAATGTTTGCCACAAAATATTTCAAGCATCTGATCGATATTTTAGCTTCCTCCCAAAAAAGTACCACCTCCTGTACTGTAGTCTGGTAACTTCTCTGTTGTTCAATTTCACTTGCCGTATATTATAAAATAAACTACGTAAAACTTGAGAGTTAGATGGCAACTTACTGCCATTCATTTGATAAGACATGTCCCTAATTTAAAGAAAGCTTGTATTTTTGTCTTGAACTCATGCTCATTGTTGCTGTAGGAGTCGAAGGTTGAGCCATTGTTTCTCAAACCTCACAAGAAAAAATTCACTACATGAACGTTCATTCCTTGAAAACCAAACGCCAAGTAAAGCTTCCTTCCTTGACCTTCCTCCGGTGTAGTTGGGATGCTGAATGGAACAAAACGGTACAGATACATTGTTTGTTGCACAAATACTACAATATTTGTTTCAAATAATTTCTCGCTTTGTACATTCCAGACTTTTCACTGTTGCTAACCATGCATTCGACATACAATGTCATCATAGAGGTGACAGTGACACAATATGTCGAAGCCATGATTGGCATCAATAAAAAGAGTCATTTACAAAGTGATATATTATTCATTGCGCCGCAGTTCAATAATATAAAGCCTGAAACTAACTTCTATATTATTTTCTCTTTGCCTGTTCGTCATCTGTCAAAACTAAACTTAGGTTTAGCTTGGGGAGAATAAGCAAACTTTGTAAGAATAACAGACCTTCAGATATTCGTTTTGAATTAAAACTTCAACTGCAATACAAATTGAGGACTAATATTTTTGAGGCTTAAAACTAGATTCCTATCAACTGTCATGAAATTATTTTTTGCACAAAAAATATTTATTTTATTGCAAATTAATCTTTAAATATTTTCCAAAAACTTTCAATCATTTATATCTTGTTTTGTTTAAACCATTTGCATTTTCAATGCAAATAATTCTCATGAAAAAACAACAAAAAGTAATTAAATTTGATGATGATTCCAAAAAGGGCGATAGGAAGGTATGGACCACGGTCTTACCTGAAAAATGCTGAATACCGTTATATCTATCAGTTTTTAGCAAAAAAGGTTTTTTACAAAACTTCAAGACAACAAAATGACCAATGAAATTACACAAGAATCATCACTTTTCTATGAGGAATGGTTTTCATTTTATAGAGGAAGAACTGCGATTTTTTGCTAAAATTCGATTTTTTCCAAACTTCTTCCTCTAAGAGACACGGGTCAACGTTGTAAAGTTGAGCTGACACTATGCCAATTCAATTTTATAGCCAATTGGTAACTTTTAAGGGGGTCTCCCGGAAGATACAGGGAAAGAAAAAATTTCCCATAAAGCTTGTGACCACCCTACTCTCCATAAGGGTGACTTAAGTGGGCGACCTGGTAACTGACTCAAATAACCCCCTCCAAGTTGCCAAAGTCACGATGATGGTCAACAAAGAATGGGCAACAAAGGTCAGCACCTCGGAGGTAAAATTCCAATCATTGCATTAACCCGGGAGTGGTCGCTAAGCTACTTATATCACGCGAGCGGTCGCGTGTGAGACTTTTTCTCACACTCAGGTGTATCATTGATTATCCATCATAGAGCGTTTATTGGCAATATATTACACTATATTTAGATTTAATTTATTTCTATTTATGTTTATTTGAAACATTGATTCCCACATATACACAATTACTGATACAATTAAGTAAGCATTTCAACGTTTACCGGCGATGATATCGTTGGGTATAAATGAAGAAAATTACCATTCTCAAGAAGAAATATTTATTTGTGAGGACATACTTTCTCATAACTCATAAATTTGCATTAACGTATCTGCTCTCCACGAAATGAATCAACTATGCCCGCATGTTGCGAAAGTGTAACGCAACTGAGTGATACGAAAACACTAACGTCAGTGGTCGCGCAATGACAAAAAGTCTCACACCTTGTAGCCGACGGTATCAGACATATCATTATACAGCTGCGGACGGTTCATTTATACTTTTTGAGACGGTCGGTCAATAGGAAGAGATAAAAAGTCAGCTAGAAGGAACGGGAACTTATTCTTACTCATGGTTACAAAGTGAGCACAAGTTTAAATTTGGTGTGAGAAAAAATCTTATAGCGCGACCAATGGCGGGTTAAACAAATGACGTGGTACGTAGTCACGCAGAAATACCTTGGGAGGTATTTCACGCCTGTAAATGCGAGCCTTGTGATCTAGAAGCATTCCAAACTCCGGATCCGGAGGCATCGTTTATTTTTGAAGACCATGTGAGCAGCAAGTCCGGGATTTCAAGAGAGAGAGGAAGAGTCCCTCCCACTTCTTCTCTGCTCGCTTCGTCGTGAGCCACTGAAAGAGGGCGTCGAGTTCATTGCATCGCGAAACGTACGATGCGTCGCCGCCGTGGAATACATAACACAGAATCCGAGTCGACGCAAGCTGGGACGACTCGTCTTTGGCAAGGAGTCGCGATTTGGACGGTAGCCCGAGGAAACATTCAAGTGTTTTTTTATTTAAAATAATTCATTTTGGATGGCTCGAAGGTACGAAAAAAAATGTGAACGACCTCTGTGCCATAGCTGAGGTGAGCGTCCATCAACCTCCAAAGCATATTGTTGAGATGAACCCTCTTACATTCAAGCACAACGTCAAGAAGGAGAAAAACGTAAAATCAATCACAGTTCTTCACGACTGTTCCCCTGCTGAATATATCTTCTCCGAAGAGAAGAAGTCAGCTAGAAGGAAAGGGAACTTATTCTTACTCATGATTACAAAGTGAGCACAAGTTTAAATTTGGTGTGAGAAAAAATCTTATAGCGCGACCAATGGCGGGTTAAACAAATGACGTGGTACGTAGTCACGCAGAAATACCTTGGGAGGTATTTCACGCCTGTAAATGCGAGCCTTGTGATCTAGAAGCATATCTTTGGCAGAGAATGAAGGAATGGCAGAATGGATACGGAGCCCGGTGAAAAATGCTTGGTATGCGAACAAAACGAAATATTACGGAGGATTTTCACCCGATTCGTTCAGAAAAAATACTGCTACAAGCGAACGGACACTTTATAATCACTCAAAGTTTTCGGGTTAAGTACACGGCTAAAGCTATTTGAAAAATATGTTATCACTAGTTTCAGGATGATTCGGAGGATATCCATGATTACCATCTTAATACTTCTTATGTAAAATATCATAGAATTTTCCGTATAACCACATATTACCCACATATAACAAGAAATCCCGCATGAATACACAGTTTTCACTTTCATAAGAAAGACTAATAGTCACTAAGGTTATGGAAAACTACCATACATCACAAATATAAGAAACAAAACAAGCGTTATAGTCAGCAAGAAGTGAATACATTTTCTTTAACTGCAGTTTCAATAATTATGTACGAAGAACGCTAAACAAGCATGAAGTAAAACTACCTACATTTTTTACATTACCGTCAAATCCCTTGCAAAATGTGTGGCAGTTGCTAGGGGAAACGTATGCTCGAAAAAATAAATTGATTCCAAAAAAATAGAGTAAATAATAGCAGCGGATAATTGAAAGTTCATCACATTAATTACTAGTTAAAAAGACACCTCGCTAAAAACAAAGTTCAATAAGTTTGCCATATTTCGTCACTTATACCTCCGTGATGAGTTCAGTATGTACTCATTGGTAATTTCATTTGACTGGTACCGAGTGAGAATAATAATACAAGCTTTTCTCAAGTTACTGTTACTGTGATCACCGCAGAGCATTGAATTTTTCCAAGGTCACACTTTGCCGACCGTCCTGCTTTCGCTCCTTGCGACCAAAATGAAATAATTTTCAGCCAATAAAAAGTCCCAAAGTAGACCTTGGTGATGTTTCTTCTTTTTTTGCTTTAAATTCTGTCCATGGTGCTAGTAAACTAAAGTCAGACAAGAAGGTGGCTAGTTCCAATACAGACTGTAACAGCATGATCATTTCCACGGAGGCAAAAAATTTAATTCTAATAAATTATTTGAGCAAAACTACAATATACTTGAGCATATCAAATAGCGCTGACACTACCTAATTTATTTTTCATTTTACCTCAAGACTATTCATTACAATTAAAACATTTTTTCACAAAAAAGTGCGGCTTATTTCACGCAGAGATAGGATACGTGTTAGTGAGGTAAAGGATCTCAGCTTTTCTCCATTATTCCAATTTCTGCTATGAAATCTCTGAATAATTCATGTTATCTAGTTTCCTCAGTTTCACCTTCTACATCTCATCTACTCTCCTCTACCATCTCAAGCCCTTTCATCCCCCATCAAAAATTTATTGCAAATTGGGACAGAGAAATTGATTAACATTTACTAAACTGTTTCAAAGAAACGGAATTATCCTAGAGTTTTCGTTTATGTCACTGAACTTAGTTGCTACGATTAGATTTGCAAAATGCAAGATGAAATATCTCTCTCCAAGCACTTGTCAGCACTTTTGTTTCAATAAGTTTATCATGGCTATGAATCTTAATATAATACTCCAACTTAAACGCAACTTCATATTTTCCGTAAATTATTTAGTGCTACACGAAGCTAAGAAATTTTCATCGAAGGCTACATTAAATTTTCAAAAATTAATTTCCAAATATATAGGACTTCATACATGCAAAAAATAGTGGGCACGCCAAGTGGATAATGTCCTTACGTCACATTTTCGTAGTCATTCATGAGCGCAGTGTGATTCTCTTCGACCAGTGAAATGCAGGAGATGAAAACCATAATTTTCATATACCACGCGCTTGGACTCAGAATCACTTAGTACATAGTGATACGTACTACTCACTACTTATCAGAAAACATGTCCAAGAACCAAGCTTGAACATCACATAGTTCCATCACTCGGTTATCCTTGGCTATGCACACAGCGATTGGAGAAGGTTTGGATGGAGTGAGAGAGATATCCAGGCGGTGGATGACTTTGCTGGCACGCCATTGTAATATGGTCCATGCAAAAGTTGATGCGAGGACTCACCCAGCGCTCCCTCCCGGATGGAGGTTAGGGGGGAGGGGGTCAGGGGGCAGGGCAGTGCGCTCGTTTTCCAATTTCCCGGTGCGCCGACTTCGTCGGTCCACCTACGTAACCAGGGAGACGGAGGATGGAGTCAGAATGTCGATTCCTCGGAAGGGGGAGTGGAAGAGCTCTTGGGTGCAGTTAGCAGTTCATCCACGTCCGAGGACGCGGGCGGCGGCGGTCACCGTGGAAACCGGAGCTCAAACGGCCGCGTGTCGCAAGGCACGCTCTTGGGTCCCTTTCCTTTCCCCTTCCCCCTTTGACTCTGTCCATACTCTTCCACCCTCGTCACTCTGTCAAGGGACGACGACCGGAAGGGAAGTCGATTCGCAGAGAGGAGAGTTCCGTTTTGCGACCGGAAGGCCATACCACATCAATTCCACGTTCTGGTTTATGCGTCAACGCTTAAAATTCAACCTAAATGGCTGTTAAACCAAAAGAGCAAGCACCGGAACACCATGAGACGTAAGGAATAGGAACTGACCAACTCCAAACTTGAATGAGTTTCCCCTGGCTCTAAATGCAATGAAGACAATCAAACTATGCTTGATGACAACGGCAGTGGAACGAGGCGGCGAGGGAAAGGGAGGACGGTGTGTGTTTATTTCAGCTCATTTACGACAAGCCCAACATACGTAGCAAAATATTCTAAGGAAAAGAATTAATGAAAATAAAATTTGCAGCTATATTGAGAAGAGAACGGGTTCTGTGTTAATGTTGCAAGCTTGCGACAAACGTAGGTATATAAAAAGTTTTCTGATCTTGTGATGTAAATGCAAAACTTACTCCATGGGTTCGTTCATGGATTTGTTTTTGATTTTTTTACTATCACCTTTCAGGATAACTGCAATTAATTCACCGTATCACCATAGACTATCTCTTACTATGCGAGTGCCCTGAAGTCCATATGCTTTTACAAGATCAACCACTAAAATAAATATCATCATTCTCTCCGTAAGTTTTCTCAGTGTATGGCTTCTAGTGAATAACTTATTTTGCCGGTCGTAAAAAAAAATATCACGACATAATGCAAAGAGATGAATCATTTGACCTACACATGATCAGGCAGTCAAAAAGGTACATCCCACCTTCAGCATTAGCGGAGAATTTGAATTAAACTACCACTAAGCATAAAGAAACCTCATTTTCAAGGAAAAATAAAGTATCCAAGGGAGAGAAATATCCGTCCAAAATTACAATTTTTAAATACTAAGGCGAGAATGCATTTAGGTTTAAATGTGAATAAAATTGAGGAAAGGATAGATATACATCATCAAAGGCAATAAATGTACTGACCAGTTCGTGATCTAGAAAAATATTCATTAGAATAAACGATTAAGTTTTCAATAACAAAAGAGCAATTATAAGAATCTGTAATCAGATTATTCCCATACCTTTGAAGAGGACGTAGAGCAGCTACATTTGGTACTCACTCGATCGATTTGCAATCGATCAAGAATAGAATGGTTGGTTGGCTGCTGAAGGTACTCAACAGCAAACTTGGACACAGGACGACGAGCGCAAACTGATTCTCCATTGAAATGACGTGGGAACACTCATGAACACTTGCACTTGAAGTTGAGTTCACGTTTAAGGAAGAAAAAACACCAAAAACTTTGGTGAAGCAGGCCAAAATGAAGGTTGTAGTCTGGAACCTACTTTGGTCACTTTGATTTTCTCCATCTGTAAATAAAAAAATAGATTACCGTCGCAGAAGCGTGAAAAAGATGGAAAATATAATAAATGAAATAGATTAAAATAAAGCTATTAGTGAAATAGAGCGAAGTAAATGTTCTTTGAATAAATTTATAGCATAGAACTTCAAAAGTGCAAATCAATCTCAATATAATATAATATTTAAAAAAATCCTGATCATTTGGCGGAAATAAATGAAAATTTTGGAGGAACTGGGCTAAGAACCATTATCAAATCGATAATTGAACACCAGATCGAATGAACTAGATAGAATTGTGACTGAACTGGAAGAACTTGAGGCTGACACAAAGAGCATTCCAGCACCACATTGCACATCAGATAATGGTGAAAAGATGAAGCCAGTAAGCTGGTAGATGCTACAATATTCCTCTCCATTCCACGCACCATGCATGAAAAAAGCAAAAGCAGAGCTTAGCTTATTATGCTAGGAAGGATATTCGTTTACCTTCCACATCCCTTTTCCTTTCCGAGAATGTTTTATAGATGAATAGCTAGCACCCTCTGTCACACTCTGTTGAGGGAAATGCCAATGCAAAATGTAGATATAAATGAAATGTACCTCTTCCATCGTGGAATTGAGATACAAACATGTACTTTATGTTCTCATGCTTAACCGTTAGAAACTAGTTGCAAATTCAAAGCCCTCCTATAACATCATATTATTCTATGGACACCACTGTCTATACACCCACGATAGGTTAGTGGTCATAGTTAGGTACGTTGACTAGAGATATGTTACACACAAAAAGTTACAATCATGCCCGAAATTTTAATAAATGATACAAATCTACTCTCATAGTTGTAGCACTGTTGTATCATACATAGAACCACCAGGTTCAAAAGTTATCATCCTTTTTTGTTAATAACAGTGAACTACTTCATCATCTCACGTTATCAAAATAATCCCTGCATCCCAATGAGAAGTTCTCGGCGAGAATAAGAGTTTTTTTCTGCGGCATCACGAGTTTGAATGCAAATAAAACGCAAATCGTACGTTCGTTGTTCGGACCTCGCCATTTTTTTACGGAGCAAAAATAATCAGCATATCAAATTAATATTGAGGATTGATCTAACTGAAGATGAGATTGAAACTAGACACGAAGGCATGAAATACAGCCGGGACACATCATAAGTCATAAGAAGCTCATGGAATCCAAACCTACGGAAAATTAAAAGATGGGAAAATTCCACCCAAATAGGAGACACCTGAGTCTAAACTTTACGCTATGTAAACAGACACTTCCTTAAGCGAAAGAAGAAGGGAAGCCATTTTCATTCCATAGTTGCGTGATACATAAAATATAGTCAGATGAGAAGAGCAAATTTGTCGGATATTGATCCACCGTAAAATAATTTCACTTTATTGAGGTTCAAAGTATATACCAACACATTTTTCAATTAATTTTCATTTGCCTAAAATATTTTCTCATAGCATTTGCTTTTGAAAGATATTTTTCACTGAAAATATTATTTCAGTATATTAGAATGACAATGATTATGAATTTTAATAAGCTAGCTTTACGGGTAGCCACAATTCCATAAGACATGAGTGGGAAATTCGAAAGGGATACCAAAAGGAATCCTGACAAAAGTTAAATTTACTCAAATCACTTTCAGCTCAGTGACTATTTGCGACATTTTTTGATAGACTTCTCTGCCAATCTTTTTCCATGAATTTTAATTGAAAGTGCTTTTTCAAGCTTAAATTGTCTAGTGAAATACCTCTGTTCCTGTGAAAGTGCTATTGTATATGTATTGTTTAAGTGCAAAATTGTATATTTTACCAACCTTGGGCATCGGCGTATTTCCTGACCCGGTGGGAATCCCGTGAAAACTTCACAAGTATCGAACTTGTTACCAATAAATCATATTGAACAGCGAGCGCTGTCGTGTAACTTACTCAGTCGACAGAGAATATTAGATATTTCAGTAGGAGGATCTGAAAAGCCAATTTCCTCTGGATATATGGAGAGATTTCCCAAGCGAAAATCTATACATTGAAGTAAGTGGTCACAAAAGTCTTCTAAGTAACGACATACTTTTTTCCGCGGTAACCTAACAAAGTTCTGATATGAAAGAAATAACCCACGCTTATGTAATGGATTAGCATGGATTCATTTGCTTCACTTCGTTAGCAACTATACTCAGAATTCATATTAGGTCTTTTTAAGAATGAAAATATCAATGTAATTTTCATTCAAACATTGTTGGAGATTATGAATTTATACAATCATACATGTTTCCCTATCTTTGTTACGCAATTAAATCTGCTCACTATCATACGACTAGGACTATAGCCACGCAAGTAATACCAACGTATGTTACGAACCATTCCATCTCACTACGAAAATTGGGCTTTTGATCGAGATAAACCGACCACTGTGCACCCCGAATGAATGAGAATAACAGAATAAGGTAAGAATTTCGCTTTGGATTGAATAAGTTACTCACCTTGAGTATGTGGTTATAGCATTTAAATGGGAAATTTAAGACTAGCTTTTATCCATTTTCTCTTCAAATATGGATAATCCAGTTGTCTCTTCTATTTCACAGTCAGTAGAATAAAATTTTTGTTGAGCTTCTCATAGTTCTTAAATCTTTCCGGATTTAATTCTTCCAGCCTCTAACAATATCACATCCTATAAGACTCTATTAGGATATCTATTTTCCCAGAAGTCTAAGTCTAACAGTTGCGTGCATTAACATTCTATTCCCAGCATTTGACCTTTTCCTTATCCAAAACCATTTCTAAGTTCCTGCATCTATTTATTGCATCAATGACTTCGTTTACTGTTGTAAAATGCGAATTTCATGTGCAATACCGCTCTCCCCTTATCACATGTTGGGGGATGAGTACTGAAATACTAATCGATGCAAGTGAACACTCGCAAAATAAAAAAAACGAGAATCAATTATGCTAACATTTTCAATAGTAAAGAGGTTGTTATTAGTATCAAAACCATGTTCCATGGTATACGTTTTTGGGATCACAGAAGGTTTTATGTTTGATGGAAAACGAGAGAAATTACGATGTAAAAGAAAATAAGACTCGCATGTGTCATATGCATACACTGCAGTAAGTTGAAGAAAGAATAGATAAAACAATAACAGTAGGAAAAACTCTTAAGATGGCATTGTGAGAATGTAAATGTAGATTAGATAGATGTATAAAAGATACATTCGCGCCCACTGACTGGTTTGTACAAAGATGGCGGTAAAAGGCAAAAAAGACGCCATACTATCGGGAGATCAAATGTATCATTTGGATTTTATTTCCTTCAATCGTATTTTCAGAAAGAGAAAAGTCCTAGGTAACCTTCCAAGTCTACCGGGAATAACGCTAACATCATTGAGTGAATAAACAAAAAACAAAATAGGTGAATGTGAAAGAGTTAACTTTGTAGAACACGCGATTGTTTTCTTTCGCCCAAACCCAGGGAGGGCTTCGTGGGAGCAGGGTGAGGGTTGGGGCAGCCTTGCGGGGGCGAGGGGCAAGGAAGGTTGTGGGAGGGGGGTGGTGTGTGAGGTGGAGGCGAGGAGGAGAAGCAGGAGATTACTTTCCTTGCCCGGGATGGAGAATGGGTGAGGAGCGGGAGGCCTTTAGACTCGGGATGGGACCTAGAATGCGTCCTTTGGGAACACCGCCGTCTGAATGTGTTTGGACTGCTGCAGCAACCGGGATCTCACGCAAACCCTTATAGGCAACGCATTCGGGCGTCCAATTCAGTGGGGGAAAGACAGCTGAGGACGGAAGAATAGAAAGAGAGAGAGAGAGATCTTGTGGGGTGGGGGGGGGGTTAGAAGAGCTCCCAAGGGGGGGGGGGGACGTACTCACCAAGACTCAAAAGAGGGAGAGATTGCGTCGGTTCCATTTCGTTCCGAAGGTATAAACATCTGCGATCGCTTCCGCACGAGACATTTAACACGTGCGCGAACTCCTTACGTCTTTAGGACTCGCCCTTTGTTCATCGGTGGGGACGGGGAGGCAGGAGGGGGGGAGGGTCAAAGAGTGGGAAGCCCTCTACTCACATTCTCCGACGCTCAATCTCCCGAATCGCGTCGCATTGGAGTACTTCGAGAGAGCTCTCCTCCACATACTCCCCCCGTCCCACCACCCGCTCTATCAGCTCTCCTCCATTTCATCCCCCTCTCATCCATTTCCTAACCCCCCTAACCCCCCTCCACACTTCCGGATAAAGAAGAGCTAGTGCCACATTGGTGGCCCAGACGTGATCTCTCAACAAATTGAACGGCTCAACATTTTCCTTTATAAAATGGGATGATCGAATGCTCATTTCCTGGGCATTTACACTGGCGCAATCGTCTCCAGACATCAAGTTATTATATTTTACAAACCATATTTCCGTGAGCTGGATATTTAAGGTTAATGGAGCTGAATCAATATGGTGGTTTCCTATTACAGTTATTCGGAGAGATAAAAAAAATCGTAACGAGAAAGTTGCATTTAATTTAGCTACATGCATTTCATTTATGATTTTTAGCGGTACTTAAAAATTAGAAATTTTCAGAGGTAAGAAAACGAACAAATACATGCATACTTATTCTATGACGAAATATTTTAATCAAATTAATGCAACATAATTTCTTTGGCAAAATTTCAGGAGTACAACCGTACTTGCGCCGTTGGCACATAGTACTATTATGTAAAAGTTTAAACTGTGTGAAGGGGGAGCTAGAGAAAAACCTCCATCATTAGGGTCCAAAATATGATACTTTTTTAATCTAAATTTTTTTTATTAAACTCATGTTACAGGTGGTCCACATTACGGTGTCTATGCTTTCAAGGTCTGAAAAATGAGAGACTCGGAGCATTTTTATTTTTCACCATTAAATAGAAAAGTGTTTTGGTAACAAATAACTGAACATTTTGCTGACATTTTTTTGAGTTGCCTGATTTGACTGAGTTTTGAGTTGAAATAAAAACTTTTTATTTCCAGTGCGAATTTTATTTTTTCCGATAAATTTAAGCGCCGTCACATAGAGGAAAGTCTACTACTAAAATTAGATTCTTACTTTTGATCAATGAGATAAACAACTGTTTGTAGCTACTCAATTCCTTAAACCGTTTATAATAGTGCTTGGGTTTAGGGACTGAAATACTTCAACTTGAAACGTTACTCCTTTCATGGCAGATGTGACGGCAGCATCAAATGATGGCTGATAAACAGTTGTCAAATCATGTACGGAAAAATTGTCCATACCATTGTAAAGAAAATGCCTAAAGATATAGGTACTATAGCAATTTTTATGCCCAGATTATTGTTTATATATTTCCAATTCTATCAGAGAAAATCATTGCCATTGAAATTAATCACATTTGCAGATAATAATGTCATAATGTTAGCAATGAAGTTGATTGAAAGACACATATGTTATGAAAGCTGGTATCTCAATCTGTATCTCTCAAACTTGTTCACTGTTATGGCAATTTCCCTCTTTTTTAATAAAATCATATTGAGAAACTACTGAGAATTATTGCATTTTGTCGCATAAATTAAAAAATCTCTAGAAACATAAGCAATGGATGGGTGGTTTCTTTGATATTGGCGGTATACCTGTAGATCGGTGCATGTTGGTGAAATTTCACCCCCTGACAAGTCCTTGTAGGTTTTTGCTATTGAATTAATAGTTGTAACTTCATTTACTATATTGGGGTACAGTGAAGTGCATGTAGGTGATAACTCACGGCCATGCCACACGCCCTTGAGGTGGCTTGCAGGGTATTATGAAGTTATAGTGTTTTTATGAGCAAAGGAAACGTACAACACAAACAACTTGTGGAAGATAATCAGAAAAATCATTTGTTAGAAGCGCAAAATATCTCCTTCCATCGATTAAGGGGTCCCTATCAGTGTTTCGAGTGAGTGTCAGCCATTGATACGAGCTTTCATCCTGTTAGAAAAGCTACCGTGCCTTATGGAGAAACATCCAAACCTAAACTACGCATCACCTTTGATGAGGAAATCTCCCGCCGATCTTGGGCCTTCTTCCTTAAAGTTCTCGATAGGGAGAATACGAACAACAACAAAACCAAAACAGACCTATTCAGTAGGTTCATGGGGAAGAGAGTGAGTAAACATGTTTACATGGGGAAAATTTATTGCCAAGCATTTAAGCGAGTTTGAGCCATGTGATGCCTTCAAATGTGATGTTTTTATACAATGATACATTTTTTTGCCACATATCTTCCCCAATTTCCTCGGTTGACGGCATTGGTTGAGGACAAACGATGCCCGTAATTTTCTAATCTGGATCTTTATTCTTCCCCCGTTCCCACCCTCATCCCCCTGAAGCTGTCGGTCACCCCACTCCGGAGGGAACTCGCGCCCTGAAACCGATCCACTCCAAGCACCTCCCACAATCCACCCATTCCTCCCGTCCGGCGTTTAAAGGTCTCCTGGCGGGCGCGGAGGGAAACACCTGAGCCGGCACCGTCGCTTTCTCACAATTCATCACTCATGGAGCCCTGAAACCCATTACTACCATTCTCACTCTCTCCCTCCCGTGGTTTCAACGGTTACCCACACTCCTCAGGAACAGCGTGGTCTCCACCGTTCCGTATAGGACCACTTCCGCTCCGTGAGAGCGCCCTCCTAAGCTATGGGTGGAACGTGCGCTAGTATGGCAACCGATTTAAAATTTAAAGATATGCTTTCGATATTTCACAAGCAGGTAGAGACAAAATAGATTACAAAATATGTACATTTATATATTTCAGAAACCCTTAAGGAAATGGTTTATATTAAAAATAATGAGTAAAATTCGTGGACATGAAAATACGTTCCGGGGTTCTGTCAATCGCGTCTGAGGTTTGTGGCCAGGCCCATTTCATCCTCCAATAAAGACGGCCTTCACATTTGGTCTTTCTCAAGCACCTCTCGTCCATTGCTTCCTAATTAAGTCACCCATAGCATTGCCTTCCTGAGATCCTTCCCCGCGCTCATCCTACATTACTATCTCACACAATCACCAGCTCTCTAAATACGAGCAACGTCAACTTTTCCATTTCTTCGAATCTCCGTAAGCTCCTTCTTCTCCTAGTATCTCCTTCCTCATTTTCCATTTTTGTTACCAAGCATATTGCGTGGATGTAACAACTCTTTCAGTAATTGACTTCTGGGAAAGAATTTTTGCACGTGAATGAGTCTTGAATTGCCTGAATCTCTTAAGAGAGTAACTTCCTCGTCTGTAATGTTTCGGCAAGAGCATGGATATCACGCAGTGCTTCCACACACAAACACACAGGAACTTTGGACGCGCAAGAGAAGAAGAGTGCCGCGGTGTAGGCATTTATTTATTCCGGGGTTTAATACGCACCCAAGATTGCTTACGGGGATGAGGTGTCTGGAAACTCACAGTCCATCAGAGGAATATTCAAAGGAAAAAATGTACACTGGTATTTTTATCTCAACTCTAATGGAATGAACTCTCCTCTTAAAGGTTTTGACATGCTCCACTCGTCTTTGTCTAATTTCTTTGAGGGGGTATCGTCTACATTCATGACTCTCAACACAGAGAACATTTTTTTTGCTGCTACTATCTTATTTCTTCCTTATCTCCTCATCGGATGGTAATGTTGGGGATGCAATCGACAACTGAGATCGTTTGCGCATTTAAGAACGGTCAGGTTCGTTTATAAGGGAAGGATTAACAGGGTAATTGAAAAAAAACGGCACCCACATTTTTCGAACACTCCAAATGAAAGCCTCCCAGGTGTCTAAAATGTTTAGATCTCACCTGACGGAAGGAGTATACAATTTAATTGTTCTGTATAAGGCACCCAAAGCAGGGTTCAAGAATTAATTTAACTATCTGTGCAGTTGAAGGGATTCGAAAACGGGTACTTAGGATAGGGATTCGGCCTAGCATCTACACCCCCTGCTAGAGCTTTTCTTCAATCCTCAGTCATAAAAGGAATCACAAGGACCTTTTAGAAATCCCGGAACAATCGTTGATTCACATAAGCTACATGATATCGGAATATGTAATCTACTAGCTCTACATTTTGCTGGAGACGGCGAAATTGGAGTACATCCAAATTGTGAGAGGCTGTCACGCGTGACTGCGCTACCCAACCTCCGCGAAGCGCCCTTCGGTGACATGGTGCCGAAAACCTAACACACAGTGGTGCACGCCCTCTGTTGCACCTTCATACGTGCTTCGGAAACCTATCTTGAGCGAGCACGTCCGGAGATCGTTAGTGTTTGTTTTATTTTCTTTGGCGACGCTCGGCGAGCCGCGTTCCTCGCATTCCCTTGCCTCCAGCTTCGAGGTGCAGAGCCATGGTGCACGGAGCGAAGCCTTGCCCACGCTAAAACGAGCACACCGAAACTTCCGAGTAGGCAAGGGTGCGCGGAGGATGACTGCGAGGGTGCACGATTTGCACGATGCGCCGAGAAAGTTCAACAAAATGTTGAGTTACTATATGTTCATTTCTCCAAATACCTGATCACATAGCTCCATTTACAATTAGAGTAGGTTCGTTCTTCTTCCGTCTTTTACCTATACCTACATACCAAATTGTTTTGAGCTGACAGTTTTTTGTCGGAGGTTCAACATATACGGCTAGATCCAACGTACTATGGTAGAAGCGATCACTGGAATAAAATAAAGGAAATTGACTACCGAACCGATAGATTTTAAATGTCATTTTTCCCACGCACAATAAGGGATCATAATAGTTGCGATAGATCAATCATATGAAACTATCACCCTCAATAGTTAGAGTAGAATCTTCACTTGTGCTTAATAACACAACATCACTTCTAACTCTACACACCGGTCGATTTGTCCAGCATTATTTTATTTTGTTCTTTGCATGAAGTAGCATCTCGTAGTATTCATAAATTGACAGTATCAGTAATATTAACCACTAGATGTGTGTATAGCATTGTTCTGCATGTTTGCATGTTCATTTACGTATCACTCTCCCAGTTTCTGGTTGAACTGCGCACTGTTCTCCTGACTGCTTTTTGGCCTGCGCCTAGCGCCAGGGGGAGCGTGCGAGTTCTGACTTGTGCTGGGACGAGTGCTGCAAGCCTGGTGTGGAATCACCCCGTACCACACACCCTTGTGGTGGCTTGCAAGGTACTTCGTAGATGTAGATGTAGACTACCCTGCCAGCCGCCGCATTGGCGTGTGGCAAGGGGGTATTAGGACACCAAACCGCTTAAAGGTGTAAAGGAGAATGCTACAGGGGGGTGAAAAGGTGAAGTGTATTTCGGGAGTGTTTTCAGTGGATCTCATTTTTTATTATATGGTCACTTATTGCGAGTTGTAAGAACGAATTTTGTACATATCTCTTCGGCAATTTACCTCTCTTATTTTATCTTTCCTGTCAGACCTACATACGTCCAAATGATATTCTCTGTGTCACACTGAAACACACTTGTTCGGAAGTTTTCAAACCATCTAAGCCTAGCGTATAGCTTCAAGAGTCTCTATTGGTTCTCACCCTTATCCCCGTAAAAGCAGTGAAACACTCTCTATTCGCTCGTGGCAGCTTTTAACGAATCGCACAGCTTTCGTTTATATTTACCAGCGAAAATACCCGTTTATTCTCAACGGAAGAGATAAAAGTAAGAAATTATAGTTTAGTGTTGTTCTTACAGAGTATAAACAGAAAATACTCTTCGTATTATTTTACCTAATGAAGATTGCCCGTATAATCAAAGAACAAAATCAAGGTTCAGATTTAAGATTAAAAAGAACTAAAAACCGAACTAAAAAGATTTTTTTGTGATAGGCATATTTTCCCCATGCATTCTAAAAAGAAGCATGTTTAATAATGCCTTCGTTCGTCAATCAGATGGCATAAATGTGATGTTTGGCGCAATTTTTAAGTTTTACTAAGCAACAGTAATTTTGATCCCATATTTGGATTCGACGTTAACAGTGAGATTTTTAGTTAAATTTTATAATCGCTGGTGTATCCTTCAAGTTGGCGTGATGATAATTTAAAAATTAATTTTGCAAAAGAAATAGCGCCTGCAATCGGTAATTATGAACATATAGAGTATTTCTTTTGCGAATGTTTTGACTTGTCCGGGGCCGAAATCTTCAATAAGAGCAATGTCACGTCAAGGCGCTGAAATGAGGGATATGGTGACCGGATGAATGAAAGAAAAAGATGATTTAGTCTTCTGGGTTGAAAATCGATACATTTGAAGTTGACTAATGGTGGAAATCAATGCAAAACCACCT
This sequence comes from Pyrrhosoma nymphula, assembly GCA_963573305.1. NCBI lineage: Eukaryota > Metazoa > Arthropoda > Insecta > Odonata > Coenagrionidae > Pyrrhosoma > Pyrrhosoma nymphula. The sequence goes on from OY754334.1 coordinate 1,099,878, forward strand.
CATATATATTTCTCTCTATTAAATATTTCCATGGAATGTAATAAAAAAACACATGCTTGAAACATCATCAGAGCCCTATACAGTTCATAGCATCATTAATTCATGTTTTATTTATATTTTGTTAGCTGAAAACACAGCGTTGCTCTGTATTTTTCACACAATCACTGAGTGAGTTAGATTAAGGAAAATGCGTAACATTTTGCGAAACCCTATTTTAGCAATATTATACACCCCCGGAGGACTCACCTAAACACTATCATAATGATGTGTCATTGTCTTTACTCAACAGCAGTCATTTATAGCCATCAACGATGTATGGAAAGATAGTGGTGAAAAATATCCCATCAAAAACCTCATTGAAAATCTGTAATATGGATGATTTAACGTGAGGCGTAAATCTCGTGGCATAAGGTTCTATTCCATGTTTATGATGCGGTTTCCAAGTAAATAAATTCTATTGTTGAAGTAGGGGAAAAATTGAAGATTTTGGAGCTAAAACCAAAACTTTAAAGAAAATAATCAGCGCATATGAAAATCGAATGGAAGATTTTGTTCTTTCATTCATCTGGTAATAAACATTTCAAATCTAAAGCATTAGTTTAAAAATTTGAGAAAAGCAAACCAAGAAACCTCTGCACCAGATCATATGCTTCTTGAATGGAAGTAAAGGCCCAAAGGGTCCACCCACACAGGGTCCCTTTTGGGCCTTTTTAAGCTAGCATATCTTTGATCCAGTGCTCTCATGTACCTATATGAGTACAAAATTTCATGGTAATCGCTTCAGCCGTTTGGAAGTCTTTTTGGAACATAAATACATAAATACCTACATACATTTGAATTTTATATATATAATAGATTTATTTTTCTAATCAAATCTTACCGTCCAGGGTCCTAAATGCTCGTGGAATATTCGAGGAGTGGCATAACCAGAGTGAAATGGCACTTCTATTTCTATTTTTCATCCGAGGACCATCGCTTTATTAATCCTAGTTCATTTTGAAATATGTCGCATATGTTTAGTATGTGTGTTTTCCACGCTAGGTTTGTAGTTAAGGTAATTCCCAGGTATTTCACTTCGCCTGATGACTTTATTTTTACTTCACCCACAGCGAAGACATGGCGTTGGTGTGTTAACTTCCGCAAGAAGTGTACTACAGTGCATTCTTCCCAAATAAATTCACGTCCTCATGATATTGATGCATTTTCACTTTCCTCTGAGAAATTCACCAACGTAGCCTTAACACTTCTTAACTGAAGTAATTAGCAACCAATTTCTCTCACATGTGTACTGAAGTTTTTCTCTCAGTTAATGTGTCTTAGGTGCACATCCAATAATTTTGTAAACTAAGTGGAGTACATTGGCAGTATTTCTGCATGTGGTCTATTTCCTTTGAATTATATAGTAAATAAAATAATTTTAGATTGTGAGAGCATAATTTGATTCCCACCAGTCAGCGAGAGAACATTGAGCAATAGCCGAAACTATACTTTCGCTCCATCCGGCTCTGACTTTGGATTATTTTCACACACGGCGCTTCAGAAATAAGCGATCGAAGCACTTTTACTGCTAAAATGAAAATACATTCAAATACAGTTGCCTCACATAGTCTTTGATTGAAGAGAAAGTGAACTCTTATTCCGGTGACGTAACTCTCATTGAGTGAGTACTCACCTCATCTGAGTGAGACTAGATGTGAATCTGCGGCAGGAAAAGTGAGCTATCTTTATCTGCGTGAGAACATTCTCATAATCAAATGCTTGCTCATTTCTGTCGTCATGGATAGTTGAGTAATGCATTTTTGGTGTATTTCCTAATACCAATTAACAGAAGATTGCGTTGGATTAAACAACTTTAAAATACGACTAATTAATTTATGTAGAGGCTGTTGGACTGATCAATGCTCAAAATTTTGAGTTAAATATGTTTGTCGTTCAGAAAGCACCAATTTCAAAGAGGAAAACTGAATTTGAATTAAAACTGTTATTCAATTCCTTAGTGTTATGTGCCTCCTCATCACGGATTTTAAGTAAAAATTAGTCTATTTTAGTAGCTAGTTTAGAACTATAATAATGAAAAAATAATTTGTAATTTTATTAAATACTGAACGACCGGCTTGGTAACAGAGTTACATGCTTAGGTGCTTTACATAAGGTTCTTAACGTGCATATTTACATATTGCTGGATGGGGAAGAGTTGGGTTTTAGGTGAGGGGTTCATCGTTTGTTTGTGGAGGCCGTGGAACAATAGTGGAACAACCTGTGGGGGGGGGAAGGGGAGGCTGCACTCCGTTGGTGGGTTTGTGGGTGCTCCGTCGTTAAGGGCGGGTAGTTAGGTAAAGGGGCATTGGACACAGTGTTGGGTGGTTACGGGGTTAAGCAGCTGGTACCAGTAACACAGTAACTCCGAAGGAATCGACGATACATTTTATCGAAGAAATAATTCCCAAGTAGAGAAAGCAGCTATTTTTAACGCCTAGAATCGTAAGGGCACCGGGGCACAGTGAAGGCGAATTTTATTTTTGGGAAATATGTAACTTAAAATACGTCTCTCTCCTCAAAATAAGGTGTAAGCCACCTTTCATATCGAATATAACCTCCTCTGCAACTCTAAGGATAAGATACACCCCATCAATCAAAGCGGCGTTTATCTATTAACCAGCTGGAATTGTGGTGCCGACCACAGAACAAACAGACTGGGAAAATCTTCGACTTGACGCCTTGGAGAACTTATAAATTATTCAAAATAATTAATTCAAAAGAATATACTATTAAAATTGAACAATTGTACATATCCCACTCTCCCCTTTCTGCAACTGCCTTTTCCAACCCAACAACCATCTTTCCTTCCTCCCCCGTAACCACCCACCACTGCCTAAGCCTATTAGTGACTGTAGAATCTGTTAATAACCTCAGAGTTAACCGGCTAATGATCAAACGTGGGGTTAACGTATTCAGGAAATAACTGGTCAAGCAAATCGTGAATTGGGATTTGTTAGAGAAGTATTTGGCAAGTGCGACGATAAAACTGGGGAAATGAGTTAATACTCCCTTGTTTGAATTCACTTGGAATACGCTGCCAGTATTTGGAGTTCTCATAAGGTAAGCATAAAAACCGAGTTAGTACGCGTGTAACGAAGATCAGCAAGATATACTAAAGGGTGATATGATAATTTCGTTAGTGTTGCCGGCCTTCTGCGACAACTGGGATGGGAATCATGTTTCAGGCCTTTAATTTTAATTTTTATAAGGCCAGTTTAAAATTTAGACTATCTTTTGTGTACCTACCAAACCGATTTATATTCTGACGTCTTCAATCGCATTTTACAATGTCTGACACACTGCGGTATCTATCATTAGATATAAAAATTACTGAAATAGACTGCTGAACGGACAGGTTTAAAATTTATTTTTTTCCGTGAGCGAAAAGAGACCATCATAGCTGCCAATGACATTTTTAACAAGGATTGTAGATAGATAGTATAGATAATATGTTTATTTGCTCCCTAATGCTTGTATTTTTATCTGATAAGTAGTACCAACAGCACGCTTTCCATGTTTTCTGTATAACTCTTGTATCTCAGTACATTTATGTAGTTGCAAAGAACATAAATACAAACAGTTTCTCAAACGTTGGAAGTATACCCATTGTATAGTTCACGTTGGTGGAATTTCTCCTCCTGACGAGTACATAGTGGCAAGTTTTGCTCATGTAACAATATTCATAGTCATTAACCTTTATACGGTAAAGTGCAATGCATGTTGGTGATAACTCACCCCCTACCACAAACCCTTAAGATGGCTTGCAGGGTATTATGCAGGTGCAGATGCGTCCGATGCCCCTTCCCCTCTCACCACGTTCCGTTAAAGACTGAGCGGCTAAAATCACACCACCCGCGAGCAGGCTCCTTCCCTTCTGGGTCACTGCTGAACCAAGGATTCTCCAACCAAAGAATGGACCCCCCCCCCTTTCTCTCCCCTAAACCACTCCACCTCAAACCCATCCCCTCCCCAACCCAGGAATTTACGTGTATGCGAATTGAAAATTCTATGTAAAGCACCTGAGCATGTAACTGGGTTATGATATCGGTCTTTTATACATGGTAAAACTGTTGATTAGCGATCTATTTTTTCATTACTATGTTATGAAATAATTCCTCCAAGACACGGTGTCTTAGATAATAACTGACCAAATGGGAAAGTAGTAAAACGATTCGCAACGAATCCTCTCTACTTCATATTTTCAGCTATTTGTTGCGTAAAAAAATGCTTTTATTTGGAGGCATGTAAAGGTACCATAATTTAAAATAGCTATGAAGTTAAGCATTATAAGTCATAGCAGTTTTTTTCAATCAGAAAACATTAATATTTCGAAATTAGAAATTTAGTAGTGTACGAGCAGATCTTGTCTCGTTAGTGACAACCGAGAAGTCGCTAACATCCCTCCCCTCTCATATGCTACCTGAGAGACACTGGTAAAGATAACATCAATGCATGGACGAAGTTTCAAACCCTCAAAGTATTTGGTATGATGAATTTGAATTCTACACCTCTCGACTTTACCCCAGATGCAAAGTGTCTCAAATACAACAGAAAACGATTCAAAATAATTTTCAACCAAACCATTAATGGAATTGGATTGATTTTGCATCCGCAAGTTTACAGTTGAGCATGCCGTTGCCAAGCATGTTTAAATTGCTTACATATTTTCATATTCATCTAAGAGAACCAAGTGCATATTTAAACAGATGTCTGTCATCTTCATAAATTCCTGCGTCTTTGATCACACAGTTTTAACGATGTTCAAGTGACACGAGCATTCGAGCAATGTCTTCCGCATGCATTTCACGTAAGCACGATTTCACAAGTTTCATTTGAAATTGAGAACTAATTACGAAAAGCGATTTCAAATGAATGCAGTGCGTGGGAATTGAGAGGTTTTTTTTAGCAGTCTCTCACGGACAGCCCATGCAAAAGGAGATTAATGTACAAATTTGGTTCCCAATCCAAACAAGTTTTCCTCTCGGTCCGCAAAAGTATCCGCCGAACATTTGTTCATTTATCGATAGAAATAAGACTTTTCCCGCAGAAATATAGACTCGCAGAGAGAATGGGCTTCCCATGTTAAACCGAACAAGCTTAGCCCAGGAGTCACACGGCTGTAAGGAAGCCGTGGACGCGGCCAGGCCAGTTGGGCCAGGTGAAGCAGCGCCCCCCCCCCCCCCGCACTCCCCCCTGTCCACACCAACTTCTCCTACTCCTTAAGACACTTTGGCGCGTTTCCCTACTTCGGTTAATTCCGTCGACGGAGTTCGGATGATCCTCGGGGGAGAAGGAGTCTCAACCAGACCCAGGTCGAATTTCACTGTTCTCACAACGCCTTCCCCAACCCTCAGATTGAGATTTGAGACAGAAACTTCGCTTTCACCTTCCTTATTTGCGGAACTTTGATGTCTTCAGCTCTTTCATTATTCTCATTCACACCTATGACATGTTGCTTGATTCATAATTGCTACACAAACTTTCACACTACTTATTGTCAATTTTTTTCAACCGAAAATGTTCTCAGTAACGACTCGCGCGTTAGAATATCTCCATCCGTATTTCGATTTATTAGAAATAAGCACTGCTTCAATTAATATTTTCATTCGACAAAATTCTAAATGCAGTATTTCGATTCATTTGCTGGTTTTCAAATTCCCAATTCCCATATTGTCTTCTTATTCCCTCTTACTCCCCAGGCTTGTACCTGTTTTCTTTTACCTGTTTCCTGTTTTCTTCTCTGACTATTCAACATTTACATGGTTCCGCCATCTTTTTAGAGGTCTGCCCATGCCACTTCTTCCACCTGGAAAATTATTTTAGGCAATCTTAACAATTTTTTCGTCCACCAATCTACCTATGAGACCATGGGCTATTCTTTACGTGGCAGCCCTTGTTGATGTTTTCACTTCGTATTCTATCCAACATTGTTTTCCCTGGAGTATTACCTACGGGTTTTTGAAGGTATTCACTAAGGATTATTTTCTCCCATGCTTATTACTCTTTTGTCGTTGAAAATTGGTCACAACTCGTCAATTAAGGTAGTATGAGCGAGATAGTTCCCTAGTTATAATGGAGACCATATTAAAATTTTATTTTATGGTTTCAGCGTCTGAAAGAAGTATGAAATAAATATTGTTTTATTAATCGCGCAAAGATATAGTTATATATGATCAAAATTCGCAGTAATTAAATAAATAAAGCTATATAAGTCTCTAACTTGACTCATTTTTTCCCGCCGTACGGCTGAAAACCCTTCAAAACAGCAGGTTTATTTGCGATTCTGTCAAAATTACTGTGGTGAATAATATATTGTCTTTTTATAAATATTTGAGAAAACATGCAATCTACACACCGTTAGTTTTTTGACGAAATCTAGGAGTTATAAATTCCTATTTCCTTCAATATTCTCCCTCTGGAGCGCACAGCCATAATCTATCCCATGTAAAACAGCTTATATTTTCAGTAAATAGCTCGAAAAGTAATGTATAATTTTAGGCTTTCCCGGCGAATGATGCTGATGGGTTTTTCTGGGGTTTCCCACCGGGTTAGGCTTTTAATGATTGTCGACGTTTCCTTGAAAATGGCAGGAAAGTCTCCTGCCGAAACGTCGGCAATCATGGAAAGAAAGCCTAACCCGTTGGGAAACCCGAGAATAACTCATCAGATCGGAAATTAGTTCGGCAACGGGTTGATATTACGATAACAATGGTAAGATGAAAGTTTTTTTTTTAAATGAGACCAAATTCATCAAATTCTAGGTGAAGTTGTTTTTCGCTCAAACCACCTTAAAATAACACTAAAGAGGATCATATAGTTAAGGCGTGTACTGCAACATATTTCAGCCAAATTCTAAAGAGGAAAATCATTCGCCTTGACCGTGACTCCAACCCTAATCTCCAGATATCTCGTCAAGTCATTTAACCAATTAAGCTACCGAGACGTCCACCTCACCTGCGGACTTTGGTGGGCTTTGAAGGAACAGGATGTTCACGACTGCGGGTGACTCCATAAAGGTAATGCTGTAGCTATTCCCGGAATCTTGAAAATTTGCCAAAATACTTCTGGTTATGTTGTTCAGGCACTCAATCAATCTCCATCGTCATGCGATGGGATATTTTCTTCTGAGAGAATTCCTTCTTAAATTTATTCCCCACTTTCATTTAAGATAATTGCCAATAATTCTGCCTCCAATGAAATCACTCTCAATTGCCAGATTGCCAATGATTCCGTAAATTGCTGTACGCTTAACTCTCTAACGCGACAAATTATTCAATATTTAGTGTATAATGGAATGACAGGCGCTACGGGAATTGTAATGTATAGACCTACCCATGTTACATCGCCTAAATAACAACATAATATGGTGTTTTTCGGCTAAATGGAGGAAAATAAAAATCAGGTAGAAAGTATCGAGAAAGCGAAAATACAGGGTAGGACGACATTTGATGGTCCAACGGAACCAAAACGGATATATTTTCGCCCATCAGTAACGGATCGAATCATTTCCTTTTTTCCATCGCTACAATCGTGACGTGGAGAGCCGTGACGGGAGACGAGATTTTTTTTTTGAAGTTGGAAAAAATTGCACGGCAACTAAAAGCGCGTGTGATGTATAGTGAAGGTGGATGGAGGTGATCGAGGGAAACGGGACTTTTCAAAAGATTTATTTGAGCAGGAGGTGCCCTAATGCGACATATGAATCGCGTACCAGCGCATTGGTAGTTCATTTTCATGAGATACAGAGTGAGCTCTCCTACAAGCTACGGATTACGCCATCACCGAATTAAAAAAAGGAAAAAGAAATGTAAAACCTTCGTAAATAATTTTATCTATTTTACAATTTATCCTCTTGAATGCACGTGGAAGTCAATGCTTTTTTATCTGCATGACTACTGCATCCCAAGTCTTAAATAATGCATTAATGCGTTAAGCATGGAAGTCAAGTGCTTGTCAGAGCTTTTCTATACTTTTTTACTAGTGGCTCCAGGAAATACTTCTTAGTTATTAAGGATAGGATTACAAGGTTTATGACATAAAGAAACAATTAGGACCATGTAAATTGCTTGCTTGCAAATAAAATGGTAGTGTGCATCAGAAGAGAACATTGCACTGTAAAACGTAATGCAAATAGTTGAAAATGTACTTTTCTGGCACTTTCCTCAATTTACATGTAAGGTCTCACTTTTCAACATTGAGGAATTATCCGAGGAAATTACAATGCAAAGCATTCTAATCTACGAAGTACCGTGCAAGCCAACGCTAGGGTGTGTGGCACGGGGTGATTCCACACCAGGCATGCACCACACTCGTCCCAGCGCAAGTCAGAACCTCGCACGCTCCCCCTGGCGCTAGGCGCTGGCAAAAAGCAGTCTGGAGAACAGTGCGCAGTCCAACCGGAAACTTGGAGAGTGATACGTAAATGAACATGCAAACATGCAGAACAATGCTATGCACACATCTAGTGGTTCATATCACTGATACTGTTAATTTTTGAATGCTACGATATGCTACTACATGCAGAGAACAAAATAAAATAATGCCGGACAAATCGACCGGTGTGAAGTGTTAGTAATGATGTTGTGCTATTAAGCAAAAGTGAAGATTCTACTCTACCTATTGAGGGTGGGAGTTTTATATGATTGATCTATTGCAACTATTATGATCCCTTATTGTGCATGGGAAAAATGACAATTTACAAATCTTGCTGCTCTCCGCTGTATTCATATCCACCGCTATTGCTGTATTCCGCGTTGGAACATACTCTGCGAGTTTTCAATGATAATCTGTTGCTTAACAAAAATATTACGTAGAAAAAATTAACCGGATGAAGATTAGGATTTCTGCTCCTTCTTCCAGCTGTCATACACATGCCAGTGGCTTTTGAAAAAACAATGTCGACCAGACAAACAGTTCAGGGTAGATCGTGGCAACGCTCGGCCATATTCAGGACAGATATTTCTGAGAGAGCGGCACACTGTGCAGAGAGAGAAAGTTTAGGATAAGTATGGATTGAAGGAATGCGGCCGAGACTAAAAAAAACGAGCCTTCCTTAAAAAAAAGGAAACCCAACTCCGGGAGAAGGGAAGAATTGGCAGAGCATGAAGGCCTTTCGTTTCATTCTCCTGCCACTCCTCCCTGTGGCACCACGGGCCGCACCAGAGGCGGAAGGTGCAAGAACCATACGCATAAATACGCACCGAACTGCCCCGGTGAGTTTCTGAGCGGATTAAAATTTGATTCTCTCCGCAAATTGACGTGGCTTCTCCCGCCGCGGCCAAAAGAGATCGGATATTTTAATGTCTCCTTGTCACGCCACAAACGGCGAGTATGTACTACATGCATTAAACAACGAGTTAACATGTGTGTAACTGAAGCTGCGTGGAAGAGTGATCATCCGTATTTGTAATGTGAGCCGACACAGGAATGTGGAATCGCGGAGCAGCATAAATCCCGTAGAAATAGCACCAAATCGATTTCTCACATGCATTTTCTTTAATATAATATGTGCTGGTATTTAAAGCCATGTTTTTAAGGTAACTTAGATGTCTCTCAACTTATGTGCAGAGGCACCGAGGCTTCCAAGTGATGTTGAGAAAAAGGCTTTAAACAAAGCCCTCCATATTATGTGGAGAACATTCAATGACATCAAGCTGCATTTCGCAGGTTCATAAATTTTAAATAGGTCTATATAAAATTATTTGTTAATTGAATGTGTAATACATGTTTAAGTAAAATATAAGAAGCAGGTATAGGTAAGTACAGTGTTAATTAAATACATAATGCGATCGATTGATGTTTATAGACGACTTCATATTAACTTTTCCCTTGTCTATGTTTTTTCTTGACCAGTGCAGGAGGGTCAAGTCAGGGGGTTTTCTCACAACTATGGATTAGGTGGATAGTAAAGGACTAGAATCCGTTAAATTAAAATATGATAAATAAATAGCATCACTGAAGAATACATTCTATTTATTAGGTTATATTAGGAATCTCTTTTTTCTTATTTATTAATTTGTATACAACTTAAAAAAAAACATTAATGTCTATGCAAAGACGAGGTTACTCGGTACAAGAACGTGGTATGGCCGTTAATGTGGTAGTTAAGGCGGAGGAAATATCAGGTTAAATGGTTCATTAAATATAATTCTTTAAAGAAGGTTACAGGTAAGGTGCAACTTGTAGTAGACTTAGGCCATGAGTAATGGTAGTAGTAGGCCATAAAATCAATTCATATTGAGTCAATAAGTAGAGACATATTTAATTTTCTTCATATTTGTGGATCCCTTGTATTTTATTTGTAAGAGAGCACATGACAGGTGCAAATAAAAAAAAAACATCCCACCACGAAAAAATTGAGTAGTCTCAAGATTTTGGAATTTTTATAATGCATTAGCAATATTTAAAAAAATAGTTTTTTATATAAAAATATAATTTCAAATTCTACGCTTGAATATTTTCACCCTAAACAGTTTAGGAATTTTAAAAACTTTCTTCTCCTTGTGAAATTCCTCCTACAGCGAATAATATTGGCTGTGCAAAGTAGCAACAGCAGATATCACTTCGTACCCCTACAGGAATCACTTTCTTCCCTACAATAAAATCTTTAGATGGACAAAAATATTAGTGCATTCTCAATTCCCAGAATCCATTCAACCCCTTTCACACCCTCTAAATCCTTGGAAGCCATGGCAACATATTTGATGATGAGATCCGGTCTCCTGTCCGATATTTGTGGTATAAATGAGAAAGAACCTTTTGAAAAATATATCACCAAAATCTTTGGGACAAATGGCAAAGAGCAATAAAATGTTCTTTGGAGGTGGCTTGTGAATGGAAGAAAGAACGATCCCACAGAGGAGGAAAGAATGAGTCCTATGTAGGCACGTGCACAGATTTGAGCTTAACTTTTGACGCCTTCTCTGTGATTGAGGGATGGTCAGATTAGCTTTTCATTGAAAAGTTAAATATCCATTTTGAATAAAAAACTTCGCACTTTTCCACATTTTATTTAAAAATTGTGACCGCTTTCACCTTAATGAGGCATATTCTGACCTAAGATAAGGCATCATCTGGCCTTCAAAAGGCCAGAAGATGCCTTATTAAGGTGAAACCGGTCGCAGTTTTTAAATAAAGTGCGAAAAAGAACGATGTTTTTTTATTCAAAATTATATCTATCACTTCCACTAAGTCAAGCCTGAAAAAATCAAATTCTTGAACAGAATTTACATTTGAATATCTCCAGAACGGGAACATTCACTACAAGCAATACCCGAAACCGTAGGATTGGTTTGATGAAGATCTGTAATCTGGATAGAAAATAGTTTCCGGCGTAATTCGGTGGAAATATTTGATATTAAACATAATGAATTCACTTGTCTATTTCCACACTTTTATTTCAACCCACCATGGTTTCGGCACGTAGTGCCATTTTCCACCCCCAAGTGAATCCACCCCCAAACCCCCCACTCCCCAAATCCAGTAACCCCCCTCCTCCTGAACACTATACCCCATCCCTCTCCCATTTAAACATATATATATCTTCTAAAATATTCCCCCAATGTCCCTCTCTCAGCTTCAGACGCCCCCCCAATCTATCCGCCATTTTCAATATCACCAAACCCCTGTCCAAATCACTCAAACCCACCAAATCCCTTCCCACCCCTTGCAACCACCCGCGATGTAAAACTTGCGCCATCCTCATCACCCAGCCCATGCCGGACAAGTTCCTCGCTTTTCCCCTCCCTTCTGTCCCCTCACCCTCCTTGAACCACGCCTAATATTGTCTACATCCTCCTCTGCCAATACTGCCCTTATTTCTATATTGGCTTATCCACCACTCCTCTCAATGTTAGAATGAATAGGCACCGCTCGTCCTGTAACGATTGCCCCTCCCTCTCTGTTTCTCTCCCTGTCGCCATTCACGTCTCCTCCCACAACTCCACTTTCAATAACACTTTTAAAGTCGGTCTACTTGCTTCCCTTCCCCCTTCTTCCTCTCCCCTTCAGCTCAAAGATCTTGAATCTTCTTGCATTCTCATCCATCAGGCTTTCTCGCCCCCTGGACTCAATAAATCACACTAGTTTCTCCCTCCCCCCATATCATCTCTCCCTGCTTCCTCCACTCTCCTCTTCCTTTTGCTCCCCTTTTTTCCTTTCTCCCCTCCGCCCGCCCTCTCCCCGCTCTTCGTCTTTCCCCTCCTTCCCCTCTTACACCTACCTCTCCCCCTCCTTCCCCTCCTTCCCCTCTACACCTTCGTCTCCCCCTCTTTGCCCTCCCATACCTCAATCTCTATCCCTTTCCTCATTCTTACTCTCTACCTAGAGAAAGATGGAAGCTACTGTCCATCGAAATATCGGAAGTTTTAATTTGTGAGTGTTCTTTTTTCCGTTTGTATATTTTTATCGGCCAACCTCTTGGCATATTGTATATTTATCACCCGAGTGATTCTCCTAGAAGTTTTATATCGTTGCGTCTTGCAATACTTCTGTGTGTTCTTCTGTCTACGAGCTGCGTCTTCGGTTCCGGTTCTACGTTCCTGTGGTTCCTGTCCTGTGAGTCGTGTCCATCTTTCTCAGTGTCCTATTCCTCCCTCACCACTGTGTTATCTTATCTCATTTCCTATCTTATCTCTTATCCCATATCCTTCTTCACGCCATTTTCCTCTCCTAATACTTAGTCCGTCATGCCTTCCACCGATCTTGTCAGTTCTTGGCTGCACACCATAAAAAAACTTTCTTTTAAATTTGCGCAATACACGTGCCACTCCGAGTTTCTCTCCACCTGCTTATCCCTTGGCATCTTTCCAAACGGACTTACTATCAAACTCCCCCTAACCGGCCTCTCTCCTTCTTTACGTCCGTTCTTCCACACATACTCTTATCAGCTTTCCTTCAATTTCTGTCATACGGTCCTCTTACGTTATCAAGCTCTTGTGTACCAATACTATGCTGATATTCATTCCCTTATCAAAATTGTCAAGCTGTGCAGCCCACATTCGCTCTCCAGTATCCAACGTTCACTCCACTCTGCGCTTCGCGTTCTTACCTCCAAACGCTTAAAAGCCCAGCGTAAACTCTCTTCACTAATCCTTCCCATTTTTTGCCGAGGCCTCTCTCTTCCCGTATACATGGCAACATCCACCCCTCCCCCACCTCCATTGTACTTGTCCAAACCTGACCTTGCTACGTGCTTCAACCTGGCCACGTCAGTGGATTTCCCAAAGCGCGTCCTTCCTAGAAGCGAATCTCCTTCCGCTGCCCCCACCCTCCCAGCTCAGTCGTCGGCTGGACTGCCGGAAGTTGAAAAAGCGGTGGTAAACCTCTCCTCCACTTCTCTTTCCCCTGAACAATTATCTCTTCTTTCTAAAGGCCTCAGTTTTTCACCTACCCCTAAAATAAACCCTGTTAAAATCCTCTCTGACGCCCTTCTTTTTTGCCGACGACTGAAATGGAAATTTTTCTGGGAAACGCGGCCCACTCTTCCGTCTCCCACCTCCCCCCCCCCCACACCGCTCTCTCCAAATTCAAACCTCCTTCTTTACACGAGCCGAAACCACTTCTTTCCAACCACCCCCTTGAAATCTTCACCAACCTTCTCCTAGGGAACGTGAGATCTACGGCCTCTTAAATTTGTAAGGTATAAAATTCTCCAATGGCCGTAATAAATTGGCACCACTCGTCAAAAATACGCCACAATTGCTGTGTTGGTTTGCGGGAAAAAAATTGGGGGGAAAAAATCCACGCCAGTGACCAACCACAACCTCTCGACCAGAAAAACCCCTGTGGTGGTTTACGGGAATGTTACTTCCTCGCCAGGGACAACCACAGACACACACCATAACCCCGAATAGGGATACTTCGCTGGGCTTATGAGACCCTGCTAAGGATGCCTGGGTTACACACACACACACTCAACCCAATGAGGGATTCTTTGCCGGGCTAATGAGACCCAACTAAGAATGCCTGGGTTATGAACACAAACACACTCACAAGCACTCAAGAACTCACTCACTCACACACTCAACGGGCCCAACTTCTGGGAGAATCTAGCTCAACAGAGCGTTGTCAAGAAACGGCACAAAAACAAGAAAAGACTGCATCATTACTTTCAAGCTTGGAGTTGGAATATTGACAGGAAACCTAGGGGCAGAGGTGTATTTGGCAAAATAAAAAATATATATATATAAATATACACACACACACACAGGACTTCGTAGCGAGCGGACGTGTCTTCACTGCGCTCCCGATCGTTTACATATTTCTTGTGATTTTCGTGTATCTACGACACTCTCGTTCATCACGAGTTGCTCGGTAGTTCATCGTGATCACCTGGACCCAGTGGTGCAACTACATTTGGACGAGGTCACCCCGTTCCTGACTTTTTGACCTTTCTTTTCTCCGCGGCCCGCCACCGGCCGGTCCTAGTTTCGCCTCGCGGCTTTCGCGCCCGGTCTCGCCGGCCTCCCCAGGCCGGTCGGGCATGGCGTTCTCCGGGCAACCTCCCGAGCTCCTAGGGGGCTTGGGACAAGACTTCCACTCACCGCATCAGTCAACCTCACCATCATCATCTCGACCATCTACGCCTACACCACTACCAGCTTCATCATCTCATACCGAGACACCAATAGCCAAATGGACCAGCACCCCTGACACCCTCAGCGACGCCAACGACCGACCCTCGTCAGCAGCCCATCTTCAGGGATCGTCCGTAAAGACGGCCACGATCCTTAAGCGCTCCATGGGTAAATTGCAGCTAATTAACGCTCCAAACACCTCCTCCACTAGCGACCACGTTGCGTCAGCCTCCTCGCGTCAAATTCAGCCGTCGCGGCTCAACCACGTCGCGAGTCCCGCCCGACGTACGCTGGGCTATTCGCCCCTCCCCCGCCTAACCTTCCCCCTCCCGCCAGAGGCGTGCGCTCGGCCGCGGCCTTTCCTGGCTTCCCCACCTCCTCCCCTAACGCACCGCCCAGCTTCTTTTCAGACCCGACGCAGCCGAACAAAAAGCTTGCCATCCTCTTCCCCACTATCCCCGATACGCCTTTAATCGATTATGTATACGCGGTAGGTGACCTGCTCGAGGGCGGGAAGTCTATAACGCACGCGTCTAAACTCTCGCACGACCGCATTTGTATCTACATTCGTACCCCCGAGTTGATTGACAGGCTCCTCAACGACCACGGTGGAATAACCGTCAAGGAGCAATTCTTGCAGGGGAGGCGAATGGTGGCCCCGGCCGAGAGGCTGGTTTTTAGCAATGTCCCCCCTGACGTAAAGAATGACGATTTAGAATCCTTAATATCTTTCGCGGCAAAACCCGTGAGCCGCATCACGACCCTTCACATCTCGGCAAACCGCGAAGGTTACAATAATATTCAGAGTTTCCGCCGCCAAGTTTACCTACTCCGCAAGCCGTATACGGTCTTGCCTGACTCCTTTCTCGTCACGTTAGACGAGAAACCTTTAAGGATCTTCCTTAACTTCGATGACGCGACTTGCTACCTGTGCAAGCGCACTGGCCATCAAGCCACCGTTTGCCCCACAAGCGCCCAACCCCTTGAAAGCGAAGCAGGTGGCTTGTTTGACAACACTCGCGCGGCCGAAGAGGAGGTTCCCCAGACCACAACCACCCCCCCTCTCCGCCCCTCCGCACCACTACCGACCTCACCGCACGCTCCCCCGGCCGTCGCCGGGCCGCCTCGTGGCAGTTCGGCCTCTCCCGCCCCTCCCCTCCCCACTCCCTCCCCTCCCCTGCCGGCTCTCACGCCTCTCGCCCCTCCTGATCCCACTCCCAACCCTACTCCCGCCACTCCCTCCCCTCCTCTCCCCACTCCCTCCCCTCCTCTCCCCACTCCCTCCCCTCCTCTCCCCACTCCCTCCCCTCCTCTCCCCAATCCCTCTCCGCCTCTCCCCACTCCATCCCCACCTCCACCCACTCCTCCCGAGGCGTGCTCCTCGGAGCCAGCCGATCGAGTTCCCACTTTGACCGACGTCATTCTCTCGTCTTCCTCCCAAAACACGGACGACGAAATCGTCTCCCTCATCACCCCAAACCAACCTCCACCCTCCTCCTCTCACCCCACCTTTGACGCTTATTTTCCCTCTTCCTCCTCCGAGACTGAAACGCGCCCGAAAATAAAGAAGCGGAAGAAAAAGGAGACGACCCCACCGCCCATGCCCACTCAAGAGATGGATTTCAGTGACAGTAATAGCCACCAGAAATATGATATTGGCCCAGAAGACAAGGTCCTCATTCATAGCATATTTGCGCAGTCGGCGGAGTCGTACACGATATCCCCCGAACGATTTATGGTCTTCCTCACGACCGTGAAAAAAAGAAAAGACCCCCTCGCGCATAGCAAGTTATACACTAAATCCACGCCGGAGCTGCTCCACATTCTCAATTTGGCGGAGAGGGCGCAACTCACCAGGGCGCTAGGCGTGCGCATCGCGAGATTGATAGCCTCAATCAGGAAGGCTAAGCAATTGGAGGATGCTGGCGGCGGCCCCGACGAAGAGACGCCCTGACGCATGCTTCCTTTCTGCCTCCCCCCCTCCCCCCTCCCGGCTATCCTTCTCATTCTCTCACCAACTCCCTCCTCACTTTACCCACTCCTTTCCATCCCCGTGTTCCTCGCTCACCCTCTCCTGACAAGGAACACTTACGAAGTGTAACGCGCCGATTTGATTCAAACTTGGCATGTTCATAAATTTAAGTGAAAAAATGAACTCTGTGAAATTTTACGTGCCCTCGTGGCCTACAAGCCGAGATATTAGCAATCAAAAATCCGCGAAACGGCAACATTTACCGTCTCTGCGATCCAGACGCCCGCAGAGAGCGAGCCCCTCCCGGCCGGTGTCGCGATCTCGGCCGCTCGGTGGACGGCGCGCGGTTTTGTCTCCACGTAAAGCATTGGAGCGTCAGGTAAAGGTCGTGGTCAGGTATTTTCATGTCTCTTTACCTGACGACGCCTCCAGGAAGAGAGACGAAACGCCAAAAAAAAGCAACCAAACGCGATGGCTCCAGAGAATAATAAAAATAGCGAAAACCTGAAGAATAATCGTAATTATTATTTATTTGACTTGCGACACATAGTCCGAAATACGGCATTAATTAGCAGTACATTAATTTTTTGTTAAGTCATGTGAGTTTAATTTAAAGGATGGTGGATGGAAAACATGCCACAAAATAATTATTTCGTTTTTTTCATTAAAAAATATTTATACACAGAAATCGTGATTTTTTAAACAAAAAAGGTTTAAACAGGGAAAACTCATAATGGGCAGATTTTATAAATACGGAGTCCCCACACACATTATCGTCTTTATTTTCACAGTATTTAACAAATACGTTTTCATCGAAGCAATATTGCACTGGAGTAATGTGGTTGTGTGGCTTTTTCCCTAAATACCCTGCCTTAAACCTCGCAAACTTTATAAAATTTATGAATCTTGGAGCAGAGAACTGAAAATACGTGAGATATTGCATTTAAAAAATATTGTTTCTTTAGAAAAGGTTCACATTTAACTGATCTAATAACACTCGATCACAAATTTTGTGTACGAAATATTTCCACATTCGAAAAAATTACAGGTCTAGTGGTTAGTCCCTTAGTTATCATCTTCACAATAATTATTTTATTTTTCGGTATCACTTCAGTCATGGCATGATCTTTGAAAGGGCCCCAAGAATTCACCAAAAGAAATCTATTTATGGTGAAAAAACACTTCCGATATATTCCTGCATGATAATGTTTTTCGTCAGCAGCACAGAGGTTGATGCAACACAGTCAATATTGGAGGATTGAAAAATGTTTGTATTTTTGGGAAATTTTCCATCCTTATCCTGCAAGCAGATGAGAGGGGAGAGGAGCACAGCTTCGATTGAAATTTTCGGCTGAATCGTATAAGAATGGGTGGTTGCATGCACACACTGGACGACTGACTCAACTATTTTCACACCGCGAAATTTCAGTGTGCGACCGGAATGAATTTATTTTTTGAAACCACTCTGATCAGTATTTAGCACTTGCGATGCACCTCTTTCAATCACATTTCTCACGTCCTGGACAAAATCCTTGCCCTTTTCCGTGATGGACCGTACTTCCGTGGAATATTTCTTTGAAACAACTTTTGTCACCTTTCGCGATTCTATATTGTGATGTTCTTTTCTATTTCCATAGTCAGGCCGGAGTTGCTCTAAAGTTTGGTACTCTCTGCTCCAGTTTTTTATTCTCCTCAAGAGCCCACCTTCGCAAATCCCTGTCATGAACTACTGGACGACCCTCCTTCGCTGTCTTGAAGCGGGAGAGAAGAGCAGCACGGATTAACCTGTACTTTTCTTTTAAAACACCAGCTTCCATTACCTGCCTTTCGTAGCGATGCAGTTGTGTCTGACTTGTGATAAAGCGGAAGTTGTGCCGAACTGTCTCCAGTAAATGATTTCCCTTCTTTCCTGACTTACAAAATCAACTGCTATATTTTTTCTGGAGCATTGATGGATCTGGTCTTGGTTTTTTCATCGGTGAGACGTCGTACGATGTCGAAGAAGAAGGAAAAGTATGAGAAACATCATCATCCCTTTCGGATTCACCACTGTTCTCTTCATTATCCTCAACAGTTTCCTCATTCCTCTCATTTTCACTGTCAAATATGAGATATTCTTCGGTCTCACAGAGGAATTCTTCATCTTCCACACAGGATTTCAGTATCCATGCAACACGAATATTAAAACACACTTAAATGATAATTCTTTGATATGATACAAAGATAAATATATAGATACTGCTATAAAAAATCTGTAATTTAAAACTGACCAAACACTTATTTTCGATATTTTCTTCCAGTTCGGTTTCTTCCACAGTGGTTTCCGAAAAACGAAGAGTATCTGGAAATTAGCTCTTCATCAGCTTCAAAATGTTTAGAGGATTTATCACTGGGGCCATAATTGTCGCCTAAACAATGTTTGAAGCTACGGGACACTAATTATTTACAGAAATTGTGGCGTTATAGCTCAATCCAAAAGTCATAAGCAGCGGGCGTGTAGAAGGTAAGCGAATGTGTCCGAATAATCCGAAAGGCAAAGCAGAAATGACCAAATTCCACATTTTCTTCCTTGCTATTCTGTCTGCTCTGGTATCTTCTCTTCGATAGGATACCGTTCACGAAAGAGGTTCGGGTGATTTTATGTCAGTACATACAAATTGTTTGAGGATGAGTACTTCTCGGAAGGCGCCAGTCTGTGAACATTCTTTTAAGATGCACGAGCTCTGCCGACCTCCCACCAAAGGATAATGGATTATTTCCCTATTCACTCACTCCGCCGTGGTTATCCCAGCAGCGGGAGGCCGAGAGTGGAGTGGTCGTTCCTTTCATCGGTCATCTCGGTTCCCCTTCGTAGAGCCATCGAGAGTATATTTCGGCACCTTTCCCTTGCTCACTGTGGGGCGAAAAGATATGTTTTCATTGCTTGAGAGAAGGCAATGAACAATTCTGCGTAGCCTCCTTCCTAGGGACTAATGACGACCGTCTTACCGCCGCGGCGCCGTCCACCGAGCGGCCGAGATCGCGACACCGGCCGGGAGGGGCTCGCTCTCTGGGGGCGGCTGGATCGCAGATACGGTAAATGTTGCCGTTTCGCGGATTTTTGATTGCTAATTTCTCTGCTCGTAGGTCACGAGGGCACGTAAAATTACACAGAATTCAATTTTTCACTTAAATCTATGAACACGCCAAGTTTGAATCAAATCGGCGCGTTACACTTCGTAAGTGTTCCTTGTGAGACATGAAGCCGCTGAAGATCATTACCTTGAATGCCAAGTCGCTCCGTAGCTCCATGAAGTGGTCTCTCCTGCTGATTTTCCTCAACCAGCACCGCCCAGATGTCCTGCTCCTTCAGGAAGTCAACGCCGCAGAACCGGCTTTCCCCTTTCACGACCCCGCTTACTCCTTCGCCTTCAACCCAGGTGGCACACCCTACTCCGGCACGGTTATAGCCGTGAGAAACGACATTAAATGCCTATTCCAAGTCGAGTTCGAAAATGTCGTAAGCGGATATGTTCAGACCATATGTTTGAGTAGGAATCAGCCGTCGCGGCAGGACATACGCCTGTTTAATTTCTATGGCCCGCAAGATGAGGACCGCCACGAGTTCGTGCTGAGGAATCTTTCCGAAGCCTTAGGCGATATACCTCCCACGCCTATCTCGGGAGAAATTGCTCTCTTCGTCGCCGGCGACTTCAACGTCACCCTCAGAAAGTGCGACCGGCGACGGAACAAAGAGAGGCATCCCAGACTCGCTCGGCAGCTTGCGTCCCTAATTCAGACGCACGCGCTGGAAGATGCATGGATTGCGAAGCGGAAAAATGACACGCACGCACGCACACGCACACGCACACGAACACACACACACACACCAGACCTGGTAGCGGACGGACGTGTCTCGACGGTGCTCCTGAAAGTCACTCTTTCTGTAGTGTGTTTAGCTCTCGCAGCTGATTCTACTTCGACGAAGTTTATTCTAGTTCTAAGGAACAAGTGTCCTGAGACATACTTTTCACGTATTATCTACGTACGTTACTTACGTGAATTTTTTTCGAGAGAGGGTGTCGCATCGCAGCGGCTGTCGTTGCTGCGGACGTCGCCTGCTCTCTCCTTGCCGGTTTTCGGAACCGGCGGGGACATGGAGGAGCCTCCAGGGGGGGGTTCCACCCCAAATCAACCAACTGTACCATCCATCTACCCACAGCCAGCCACCAGCACCACGAAAGACACACCAACCAGCCAGTTTGAAGCCACAAACCAACCGACCACCTCCAATCGACAAGAAGATCACCACGCAGGCTCGATTCAACCAACATCCACAAAATCACCGGATATCAGTGCCACAGCCACAATCTTGAGAAGAAACTCCGGAAAACTTCAGGTAATAAACGCTCCGCTTTCTAAGACCAATAATCCAGCAACTAGCACATCCACCACTCAGTCAACAACACCAAAAAGTACCCCATTCGATAAGACCGTCCCGTACGCATCAATAGCCGCCTCTCCTTCCCCCAGCCAGCAGACCGGACAAACAAGCCGAGCAACCTTTAATTTCGCAATACCCACACACCACCCGAACCCCGCCATACCTCACCCCACTCACGCCTTTATCACTGACCCCAACAGACCGAACCAGAAATTAGCCATCATTCTCCCCGCCATAGGAAACACACCCATCGCAGAGTATGCATACGCCGTTGGGGATTTAATGGGAGGGGGAAGCACCATCACACACGCGACAAAACTCTCAAACAAAAGAGTGTGCATTTATTTAAAATCAGAACAGCTAATAGATCAATTCATGAGCGAACACGGAGGTGTGACCTTAGGAGAATCTTTCCTGCAAGCTAGACGGATGGTGACACCCGCAGAGAGACTCGTTTTTAGCAACGTTCCTCCAGAAGTCAAGGACAAAGACCTTCTCTCCCTAATTGCACACGGCGCAAAACCCGTAAGCCAAATGATTTACCTTCACATCAGCGCCCAAAGGGACGGTTACAGACACGTAGAAAGCTTCAGGAGGCAAATATATGTACTCAGGCAACCGGGCATCACTCTGCCGGACTCCTACCTCGTCACCATAGACGGAAAACTCCACCGTATTTATCTCAATTTTGATGATACCGTATGCTATAAATGCAGGAAACCCGGGCACGTCGCCGCGGAATGTGACCAAACAGACGACACCTCACCACAGATTCCGAAAGAACAAGAAAGAAAGGCCAGCGAAACGACGGAGACGGTAAAAATAACAAAAGAGCAGCCAAAAATCACGAACGAAGAAACAAAACAGGGCGCAGCCTCCCATTCCACCGTGGAATCACTGCCGCATGCCCCAGCTCGTCCCCCTCCTCCCATCGCTGACCCGGCCGTCCATGAGGAAGAGATAGTCGCCACCGCAGGCGCATTGTCAACCGGCACTCACGCACCACGCGATGAGAGTCCACCCCCTCCACCACTCTCACCCGAGGCCGACGCGGCGATGATTTCACTCTCGCCGACGGCTGGCAACTCTCACCTCCCACCCTCCCCCGAAAAAAGCCGCCTGACCCAGACCGTCCCCCCATCGTTTTCACCTTCACCTTCACAGTCCCCCATACTCTCTCCCACCCCTCCCACCCTCTCGTCCCCGATAACTCAAAGCCTTTCCTCCAGCTCGCCGCTCACGCAAGAAAAGCCGATGTTCCTGCCATCGCCAGCACTTCACAGCCGAGATTCCATAATCACATCTCACTCCTCATCGGACACGGAGGGCTCCGCGCGTGACACGACAGTTGCGACGAAAAGGAAGAAAAATCATAAAGACGGCGGCAAACACTCCAAAGTTGTCGCCAAGTTAGAAAAAGAAACGCAAAATAGTAACCCCATCGACCCGGAAGACTCTGTTTTAATCAAAAGTATATTCACCCAGAGGCAAGAAGGGCTGTCAATCGCGTACGAGAAATACATAGAATTTTTAAAGAGAGTAAAACGACACAAAGATCCAATATCTCTCAGTCGCAATTTCACGGAAGAAACCAACGAGCTCATTTGCCTCCTACAACTTACAGAAAATGCACGACCTAGTAGAGCACTCGCGACCAGAATCTCCAGATTAAAAAACAGCCTGAAGAACGCAGTGAGCTCATCGAAACGAGACTGCGTGCCGAATTCCGAAGACAGCTAACGAAATAATCCGGTTAAGACTATACAAAAATCATCCTTTTCTTTCTCTTCTTTTCTTTCTTCTTTTAAAGTCGCTCTCTTCCTCTCTCCGTGGGATGGATACATTAAGCCTAATCACGATTAACGCACGATCCGCAAAAAGCAAGGCAAAGTGAGCTACAATGGTGAGCTTCATCCATACGCACCAACCAGACATCTTACTCATCCAGGAAGCCAACACCGATAGCTCACCAGTCGAAGGACTCTTGCCTGACCACCAGCTCTACTTTAACGGCCCAGAATCTTTATTCACCGGTACCGCAATAGCCCTCAACACACACCTGACCAATTGCTTCACCATCTCATCGACAGTAATTTACCCAGGACACATTCAACTATTAACCCTTCAAAAAATAGCCGCACCCTCACAATCCATCCACATCTTCTGCTACTATGGACCCCAGGATAAAGAGAAACACAACCAAGTCATCACAACAATAGACAACGCCCTGGAAAACCTGCCCACACCTCTGGACCCGAGGAACATCACCATCATCCTAGCGGGAGATTTCAACGTCACGCTAACAGACAGAGACAGCTCATCCACAACCTCCAGAAGCTCAAAACTCAAAAGATCCTTCAAAAATCTCATCTGCAAACACAATCTCGAAGACGTGTGGTCATTCAAGCACCCAAATCAACCCGGACACACCTTCCACTCTGCAATAGCCACATCACGACTAGATAGAATATACGTAAACAAAGATAACATCTCACAGATGAGCTCCATTAAAATCATACCGTCGTTCTCAGATCACCACGCGGTCCGCACAGAAATAGACATCGGTACGAAAAAGACCCCACCACCTTACTGGAAATTTAACAACAGCCTACTTCACAGAGCTGATTTTAAGACATTCATGACAGACATAGTCTCTCACTACAGCAAAATAAGCACGACAGGGAACCCATCGCAGCGATGGGAAGCTGTCAAGGAGAGGATCAAAGCATTTACCATCTTATATAGCAGACTGGTAAGACAGAATAATAAGGGGGAGGAAGACCTGGAGGAGAGATACAGGATCGAAGCAGAGAGGATCTTAGCCATCGAAGGGTGGACGTCGCTGGTGGAAGCGGATGCGCCGGCTTCTGTAAGGCCAGCCAAGTGGGCACAAAAAAGGAAGAGAGCAACAATACATCAACTGAATATCGAAGGAAGAATTACAAATGATAAAATACAAATCCTAAGGCACGTAAAACAGACATTCTCCGAAAACCAAAAGAAGGCAGAAGATAATGAAGAAGTAGACAAAAGCACTGCACGCATACTCCAATTTACCAAACGCATGGATCAGGATCAAGCCGAAAACCTAGCACAGGAAATATCACCAACCGAATTTTTCGAAGCACTCAAAACACTGAAACCCAACAAAACTCCCGGAATGGACGGTCTAACAGTCGAATTCTATAAGGAATTTTGGCCCGTGCTAAGAAGACCCTTCCTCCTAATGGCAGAACATGCCTTTCACACAGGAACCTTACCACGAACGACCAGGACCGCTGTTATCTCCCTCTTACCCAAAGGAGGGGACGTCACATCCCTGAACAACTGGAGGCCAATTTCAGTACTGAACACCGACTACAAAATAATAGCCAAAACAATAGCCCAACGAATCACTCGGATAATGAACACAATCATAGTAGAGGAACAATCATACTGCACTCCCAACAGGTCCATCATAGACAACGTATCAGTAATTCGTGACGTAATCAAAATAGCCAAGCTCGAATCGAAC
This sequence comes from Pyrrhosoma nymphula, assembly GCA_963573305.1. NCBI lineage: Eukaryota > Metazoa > Arthropoda > Insecta > Odonata > Coenagrionidae > Pyrrhosoma > Pyrrhosoma nymphula. Next base: position 1,124,402 of record OY754334.1, read on the forward strand.
CCTCTCGCCGTCATACTCCTGGATCAAAGGAAAGCCTTCGACTTCGTCAGCCACAACTACCTCTTCCAAACATTGAAGAATATGGGCTTCAGCGATGGCACGACGAGAATGCTGCGCGCATTATACTCGCAGGCAAAATGCCACATCAAAGTCGGAAACGATCTCACTGGACCGATAGCTTTCGAAAAAGGAATCAGACAAGGATGCCCACTATCAGGGCCACTTTATCGCCATAGACCCGCTCTTAAGATTCATCAAAGCCGAGCTGGCAGGGGTCACCCTCTCACCTCAATCAATCAACCAAAAGCTAGCAGTATCAGCATACGCGGACGACATAACGATCCTGACCTCTCACGACCAAGACCTCGAGAAAATCATTCCCACCTTCCGCACATACTCAAAAGCATCAGGGGCAGACCTCAACCTGGAAAAGAGCAAAGAACTATGGGCAGGCTCGTGGAGCACCAGAGAGGACACACCCATACCCATCCAATGGAGCAACGATGGACTCAAGGTACTGGGAACGTACATCTCCAACTCCGACGAGGAAGAGTCTTCCTACATCGAAGAAGTAATCCGTGGCAAATTTCAAAAAGCCATTCGAACCTGGACCCCTAGAGCACGCTCGCTCTCTCTACTCGGAAAGGCAAGAGTCTGTAACAAATACATAGCACCACAAGTCTGGCACATCCTTCAAACGCACACACCACAGCCATCCACAGTCAAACAGTTGCAATCCGAACTAACCAACTTCATCTGGAACCACAAAAAACATTGGGTCAACAAGCATACGGTCACATCACCGGTCAGGGAGGGCGGCCTGGGCCTCGTAGATCTCGCCGCTAGAATTCGAGCCTTCCGTCTCCAGAGATCTCAATCCCTACTCTTAGGCGACCAAAATGCCCCATGGCGTCAGCTGGCTTCAATAGCTATAAACAGATCGCAACCACACGCACCGACGCAAACAAACTGCCCAATCCTCAAAAGCTTCTACACGAGCATGATAAATAGTTGGGACGCACAAAATATTACAAACGCAGAAAATCAAAAATGCAGCTTTCACCAAACACTAAATAGCAACGTCGGACATTCTCTTCACATTTACAATCCGTTAAGAAAAACAGCACTTAAATGACCACTCAAAAAGTCAGACATTTACAAACAAATCCTGTACAACGAGAACAACAAGAAAATGGCCAATTAAAGGGGCAATCACGGGAGAAAAAGTTCACTGGCAATCATTTCGGACGTGGCCGTGCATCGGACGAGACTCCGACACAGCGTGGAGAGTAGCACACGACGCCATAGCAAACGGCCCTTTCCTCGCTCACGCAAACCTTAGCGAGACGGACGACTGCTCATGGTGCCCCGAAACCACGGTGGATACGTGGCACATAATCTTCGGTTGCTGGAAAACGAAACAACTCTGGCAACTAACATGTAAAATCATCAGAAAAATGACCCAAAAAACATCGATAACAAAAAATGATCTTTACGCCGGGTTTTCGTCAAAAAACAAGTTCGACAAATCAAAAAACGTCCAATTTTCCTACTACCTACTGACGCTCGCCAAAAGCACCATATATGACGAATTCACACTCGTACAAAGGAAAAAGAAAGATGACACAAACTACATAAAAGAAATGGCCAAGAGGTTAAAAAGAAGACTAGAGAAAGAAAAGGCATATCACAAGGAAGCCGGCAACCTGGAAGAGTTCTTCTACAACTGGACGGAAAACAACATTTTGCTGACCGAAGAAGGAAGCTTCAACGCAAGCTTATGGATAACAGAATGAGTGGAAAAACAGAAAAAATGGAATAACAAGGACTAAAAAAGACAACAACAACTGTGTATGTTTCGACATGCCTCAGCTTCGGTGATGAGGTGGGGAGGGCTCTTTGGCGGCGGGACTCGGGGTCGAGAGGTTGCGGTAACCAGCCCCTTCGGATCGACCCTCCTGACGCCTGTCCTTCCTGCCGAACCGCCGTCGCGAGTGCAAATCAAAGGAAAAAAAAGCGACTGTCATGAAAAGGGAATGAATGAATGAATGATGGATAAAAAGCAAAATTAAAAGATGTGACGATGAGAGAAAAACCAAAGCCCTTACAGTACCCATTAATAATAATAATAATAATAATAAGGGTACGAAATCCGGACCACCAGCCTCCACGTGGCGTACCTGGCAACGGCTCTTGCCGGCTAATGGTGGACGTCTGCGTGTGGGGCTAACCACCCTACACGCAGTAAAACTGGTTCCCAATAGGAATACAGAGAAAGCCACCCACAACCGGCCCCTCTCGGATGGGGGCCCAAGTACAGTTGGGTGTGGCAATACAAATACCACCGTAACGGGAGCCCGGATGCAGTGGACGGAAGCCCTAAGGGGCGACCTCCTCGCATGTTATGCTGCCAGCGAGCCCGAACGCAGGGGGTATATGGCAAGGATGCACTCTTTGAGGTGTGAGATGCATCCAGAACACGACCACCTATCGCAGCAGAATCTGCGCGATTATGCCAACCACCTGCGAAAAAAGGAAACTCTCCACCAACCGCCAGTTCAGAGGAACACACCACCGGCCAGACCACTCTCCCCGACACAGGCAGCCTCTGCACCACCTAAGGCTAGAACGGCACTCATGCCGCAGTCTATGTCAAATGGAGATGAAGCTGGTCAGGCCGTCGCTGAACTACGAACGCGGTTGTTAAGCACAATATCTTATGATGATGGACAACCTAGGCCGAGAGACATCCACCGGAAGATCTCTCTGCGGGGTAACCACCTGCCCCAGTTGAATGGTCTTATCGACGAAATCCTAACGGAAACGTCGGACCTTTGGACGGTAAATTGCGTGGTCTATGCTGCTGCCAAAATTATGGCTCACTCCCAAAAGAACACCTCTTGGGAGGACAAAGCAGCAAAGAGGCTTGAACAGTTAGAGGCCAAGATCACGCAGGCGAGACAACAGGCGTCGAGAATTCAGTGTGTGATGGAATACATCGCATCTGGGCGAGCTTTCACTCCTAAAGTTCGGCGCATAGCGCGCAGCATCAGATACAACCATCACACATTGCATAAAAGCGTGCTGCTCACTATTAAGCAGCACGCGGTCGATAGAGTACGGGCACTCACCACGGCCCGGAAAAAACTCCTGAAGAGGAGTAGGGGCGTGAGAGAAAATGCCACCTTTCTCCTTCAGCCGTCCCGTCTCTTTCGACCACCTCCGCCTGTTGTTGAATCTCCGCCACCCGTCCAAGAGGTTGAACGTTTCTGGAAGGAAATATACGAAACGTCGAAGCCATTCAACGGAGACACTCCGGCCATAGGCCTCTTTAAAGAGGTTTGTGACCGCCACCTACAAGATGTGGATGGACCTCTTTCAGTCACCGAAAGTGACGTGAAGAAGGCCTTCTCTGGCAAGAAGAATTTCTCGGCTCCAGGAATGGATGCCGTGAATAACTTCTGGTGGAAGAAATTTACTTCCACCCACCAACACCTCGCCAGAATCTTCACGTCCTTTCTAAATGGTGGAAAACCAATTCCACCTTGGCTGACTGAGGGACGCACGGTTTTAATACCTAAGAAGGGAGACTTGTCCAATCCAAAGAACTACCGCCCTATAACCTGCCTCAACACTGTATATAAGGCGTTCACCTCGATCTTGAGCGACCTTATCCTACACCAAGTCCAGCCGGTTTGGGAGGAGGTGTACGAGCAGAAGGGCTCAAAGCGGGGAATCGCGGGATGCAAGGACAACCTGCTCATTGATAGGTGCATATGCCAGGATGCCATCCGGCATAAGCGAAACCTATCAATGGCCTGGGTGGACTACAAGAAGGCTTTTGACACCACTTCGCATGAGCTATTGATCGCCATGCTGAAGTTGATGAAAGTCCACCCTGAGGTTGTGTCCTGCATCCAACGCCTGTTACCACTGTGGAAAACGCGCTTCGTTCTGACCTCAGGCAAGCGGTCAGTTTCCACAGAGTTGGTAACATACCACCGTGGCGTTTTTCAAGGCGACAGCTTGAGCCCCCTACTGTTCTGTATTTCCCTCCTACCCCTGTCCCTTAGGCTTCGACGAGGTAAAGGATACATGTGTGGTGTTCCAGGTGACAGGAAGCATAAGGTCACCCATTTGTTTTATATGGATGACCTGAAGCTGTACGCTTCTAATGCGAAAGACCTTCGCACTGCCCTGGACACCATACTGGAATACAGTGAGGCTATAGGAATGGAGTTCGGATTGGACAAGTGTGCATCCATCCACTTGGCGAGAGGAAGATTTTCGGAGATCAAGGAAGACGTGCAACTTGTTGACGGGAGCGTCATTCGTCACCTCGAGGACGATGACAGCTTTGAATATCTCGGCGTCCCCCAGCGCTGAATGCAGGAGGTTACAGCAGTGAAGGAAAGGCTCACCGCCAAATACAGACAGACTCTCAGGAACATCTGGAGTTCTGAGCTGTCAGGCAAGAACAAGGTTCTTGCCACGAACATGTTCGCGGTTCCTACACTGCTGTATACCTTCGGATGCATGAAGTGGAACGTCAACGAGTTGCAGAACCTCGATAGGGGAACGAGGAAGATGATGACCATCTATAGAAGTCTTCATCCGAAATCTTCCGTCGCCAGATTGTATCTCCCTCGCAATGTAGGTGGTAGAGGACTATTGAGTCTGGAATGTCTCCACAACAGAGTTGTCTTGGGTACAGCTTGCCGAGTTTTGAAAAGCAGGGACCCCCTGCTCAATCTCGTGAGTGATCACGAGAGTGCGGGAGCAGGGGCGTTTCTCTTCCAGGCGGGAAAGAGGGCAGCGGACGAAACCGGTCTCGACTTCGACCCGTCATCCGACGGAAGCGACAATGACACGACCATCTTGTCATTGAAGGCAGACGTCCTCAAACTCGAAATAAAAAAAGCCGAGCAGAAGGCCTTGCTCAAGGTGCATACCGATAAGCTCATGCATGGAGGTTTCTATCGAAACATCGAAAAGCATGGGCTATCGAAGGAGCTTACGTTTGCCTTCCTACGCTCCGCCGGTTTGAAGTCCGAGACCGAGGGTTTTGTCCTCGCGTGCCAGGATGGTGTCATAAACACACTCGTGTACCGCCGCATTATATTCAAGGCGGAGGTTGCGGACACGAAATGTAGGGCGTGCCGAGCCCAGCCGGAGACTTTGAGTCACCTTCTCTCCAGCTGTAGTTATTACGCTAAGTCAGCATATTTAGCTCGGCTCAACGCGGCCCTACGAGTGTTATACTTTCATTTTCGACATCATTATGGCATCGACGAAACACCTGCGCTGCCCTATGCCCCTGGAGATATTGAGTCCGTCGTGGAGAACGATAAATGCACGATCTGGTGGAATTACTCCTTTTCCACCACCAGGCAGTTGGAGGCGACCAAGCCTGATATCGTTCTCCTCGACCACCTCACACGCTCCATGTTCGTGATCGAGTTTTCGGCTCCGGCTGAAACTAACATGGATGCGAAGGAGGTGGAAAAACGGACGAAATATCAAGACCTGCTTTTCGAACTTCGACAGATGTACCCCGGACACTCTGTGAAACTGGTGGTCCTCATCATAGGTGTGCTCGGTGGAGTTAAGGGCTCGCTGCTAAATAACATCAAGTGTATTCCGTCCTGCGTGGCACAGGCGGAATTACTAGTTGCACGCATGCAGAAGGCCGTCATCCTGGGGTCACTCCGTTTACTGCGGACGCATGACCCTACCGCAGCGTAGCCACACATCCGATGGGCGTCGGACGTGGCTGCGATTACTGCCCAACCCCTCTCGAGTCTTCGGCCATTATGACGGCAATGAAACCTGATGCTTGCCGGGGACTCGGAGGGTCATGTTACAACTGTAACAATTAAAATAATAATAATAATAATAAATAATAAAGGGTACGAAATCCGGACCACCAGCCTCCACGTGGCGTACCTGGCAACGGCTCTTGCCGGCTAATGGTGGACGTCTGCGTGTGGGGCTAACCACCCTACACGCAGTAAAACTGGTTCCCAATAGGAATACAGAGAAAGCCACCCACAACCGGCCCCTCTCGGATGGGGGCCCAAGTGGAGTTGGGTGTGGCAATACAAATACCACCGTAACGGGAGCACGGATGCAGTGGACGGAAGCCCTAAGGGGCGACCTCCTCGCATGCCATGCTGCCAGCGAGCCCGAACGCAGGGGGTATATGGCAAGGATGCACTCTTTGTGGTGTGAGATGCATCCAGAACACGACCACCTATCGCAGCAGAATCTGCGCGATTATGCCAACCGCCTGCGAAAAAAGGAAACTCTCCACCAACCGCCAGTTCAGAGGAACACACCACCGGCCAGACCACTCTCCCCGACACAGGCAGCCTCTGCACCACCTGAGGCTAGAACGGCACTCATGCCGCAGTCTATGTCAACGGAGATGAAGCTGGTCAGGCCGTCGCTGAACTACGAACGCGGTTGTTAAGCAAAATATCTTATGATGATGGACAACCTACGCCGAGAGACATCCACCGGAAGATCTCTCTGTGGGGTAACCACCTGCCCCAGTTGAATGGTCTTATCGACGAAATCCTAACGGAAACGTCGGACCTTTGGACGGTAAATTGCGTGGTCTATGCTGCTGCCAAAATTATGGCTCACTCCCAAAAGAACACCTCCTGGGAGGACAAAGCAGCAAAGAGGCTTGAACAGTTGGAGGCCAAGATCACGCAGGCGAGACAACAGGCGTCGAGAATTCAGTGTGTGATGGAATACATCGCATCTGGGCGAGCTTTCACTCCTAAAGTTCAGAGCATAGCGCGCAGTCTCAGGTACAACCATCACACGCTGAATAAAAGCGTGCTGCTTACCATTAAGCAGCATGCGGTCGATAGAGTACGGGCACTCACCACGGCCCGGAAAAAACTCCTGAAGAGGAGTAGGGGCGTGAGAGAAAATGCCACCTTTCTCCTTCAGCCGTCCCGTCTCTTTCGACCACCTCCGCCTGTTGTTGAATCTCCGCCACCCGTCCAAGAGGTTGAACGTTTCTGGAAGGAAATATACGAAACGTCGAAGCCATTCAACGGAGACACTCCGGCCATAGGCCTCTTTAAAGAGGTTTGTGACCGCCACCTACAAGATGTGGATGGACCTCTTTCAGCCACCGAAAGTGACGTGAAGAAGGCCTTCTCTGGCAAGAAGAATTTCTCGGCTCCAGGAATGGATGCCGTGAATAACTTATGGTGGAAGAAATTTACTTCCACCCACCAACACCTCGCCAGAATCTTCACGTCCTTTCTAAATGGTGGAAAACCAATTCCACCTTGGCTGACTGAGGGACGCACGGTTTTAATACCTAAGAAGGGAGACTTGTCCAATCCAAAGAACTACCGCCCTATAACCTGCCTCAACACTGTATATAAGGCGTTCACCTCGATCTTGAGCGACCTTATCCTACACCAAGTCCAGCCGGTTTGGGAGGAGGTGTACGAGCAGAGGGGCTCAAAGCGGGGAATCGCGGGATGCAAGGACAACCTGCTCATTGATAGGTGCATATGCCAGGATGCCATCCGGCATAAGCGAAACCTATCAATGGCCTGGGTGGACTACAAGAAGGCTTTTGACACCACTTCGCATGAGCTATTGATCGCCATGCTGAAGTTGATGAAAGTCCACCCTGAGGTTGTGTCCTGCATCCAACGCCTGTTACCACTGTGGAAAACGCGCTTCGTTCTGACCTCAGGCAAGCGGTCAGTTTCCACAGAGTTGGTAACATACCACCGTGGCGTTTTTCAAGGCGACAGCTTGAGCCCCCTACTGTTCTGTATTTCCCTCCTACCCCTGTCCCTTAGGCTGCGACGAGGTAAAGGATACATGTGTGGTGTTCCAGGTGACAGGAAGCATAATGTCACCCATTTGTTTTATATGGATGACCTGAAGCTGTATACTTCTAATGCGAAAGACCTTCGCACTGCCCTGGACACCGTACTGGAATACAGTGAGGCTATAGGAATGGAGTTCGGATTGGACAAGTGTGCATCCATCCACTTGGCGAGAGGAAGATTTTCGGAGATCAAGGAAGACGTGCAACTTGTTGACGGGAGCGTCATTCGTCACCTCGAGGACGATGACAGCTATGAATATCTCGGCGTCCCCCAGCGCCGAATGCAGGAGGTTACAGCAGTGAAGGAAAGGCTCACCGCCAAATACAGACAGACTCTCAGGAACATCTGGAGTTCTGAGCTGTCAGGCAAGAACAAGGTTCTTGCCACGAACATGTTCGCGGTTCCTACACTGCTGTATACCTTCGGATGCATGAAGTGGAACGTCAACGAGTTGCAGAACCTCGATAGGGGAACGAGGAAGATGATGACCATCTATAGAAGTCTTCATCCGAAATCTTCCGTCGCCAGATTGTATCTCCCTCGCAATGTAGGTGGTAGAGGACTATTGAGTCTGGAGTGTCTCCACAACAGAGTTGTCCTGGGTACAGCTTGCCGTGTTTTGAAAAGCAGGGACCCCCTGCTCAATCTCGTGAGTGATCACGAGAGTGCGGGAGCAGGGGCGTTTCTCTTCCAGGCGGCAAAGAGGGCAGCGGACGAAACCGGTCTCGACTTCGACCCGTCATCCGACGGAAGCGACAATGACACGACCATCTTGTCATTGAAGGCAGACGTCCTCAAGCTCGAAATAAAAAAAGCCGAGCAGAAGGCCTTGCTCAAGGTGCATACCGATAAGCCCATGCATGGAGGTTTCTATCGAAACATCGAAAAGCATGGGCTATCGAAGGAGCTAACGTTTGCCTTCCTACGCTCCGCCGGTCTGAAGTCCGAAACCGAGGGTTTTGTCCTCGCGTGCCAGGATGGTGTCATAAACACACTCGTGTACCGCCGCATTATATTCAAAGCGGAGGTTGCGGACACGAGATGTAGGGCGTGCCGAGCCCAGCCGGAGACTTTGAGTCACCTTCTCTCCGGCTGTAGTTATTACGCTAAGTCAGCATATTTAGCTCGGCACAACGCGGCCCTACGGGTGTTATACTTTCATCTTCGACACCATTATGGCATCGACGAAACACCTGTGCTGCCCTATGCCCCTGGAGATATTGAGTCCGTCGTGGAGAACGATAAATGCACGATCTGGTGGAATTACTCCTTTTCCACCACCAGGCAGTTGGAGGCGACCAAGCCTGATATCGTTCTCCTCGACCACCTCACACGCTCCATGTTCGTGATCGAGTTTTCGGCTCCGGCTGAAACTAACATGGATGCGAAGGAGGTGGAAAAACGGACGAAATATCAAGACCTGCTTTTCGAACTTCGACAGATGTACCCCGGACACTCTGTGAAACTGGTGGTCCTCATCATAGGTGTGCTCGGTGGAGTTAAGGGCTCGCTGCTAAATAACATCAAGTGTATTCCGTCCTGCGTGGCACAGGCGGAATTACTAGTTGCACGCATGCAGAAGGCCGTCATCCTGGGGTCACTCCGTTTACTGCGGACGCATGACCCTACCGCAGCGTAGCCACACATCCGATGGGCGTCGGACGTGGCTGCGATTACTGCCCAACCCCTCTCGAGTCTTCGGCCATTATGACGGCAATGAAACCTGATGCTTGCCGGGGACTCGGAGGGTCATGTTACAACTGTAACAACTAAAATTAACAACGGAGACACTCCGGCCATAGGCCTCTTTAAAGAGGTTTGTGACCGCCAACTACAAGATGTGGATGGACCTCTTTCAGTCACCGAAAGTGACGTGAAGAAAGCCTTCTCTGGCAAGAAGAATTTCTCGGCTCCAGGAATGGATGCCGTGAATAACTTCTGGTGGAAGAAATTTATTTCCACCCACCAACACCTCGCCAGAATCTTCACGTCCTTTCTAAATGGTGGAAAACCAATTCCAACTTGGCTGACTGAGGGACGCACGGTTTTAATACCTAAGAAGGGAGACTTGTCCAATCTTAAGAACTACCGCCCTATAACCTGCCTCAACACTGTATATAAGGCGTTCACCTCGATCTTGAGCGACCTTATCCTACACCAAGTCCAGCCGGTTTGGGAGGAGGTGTACGAGCAAAGGGGCTCAAAGCGGGGAATCACGGGATGCAAGGACAACCTGCTCATTGATAGGTGCATATGCCAGGATGCCATGCGGCATAAGCGAAACCTATCAATGGACTGGGTGGACTACAAGAAGGCTTTTGACACCACTTCGCATGAGCTATTGATCGCCATGCTGAAGTTGATGAAAGTCCACCCTGAGGTTGTGTCCTGCATCCAACGCCTGTTACCACTGTGGAAAACGCGCTTCGTTCTGACCTCAGGCAAGCGGTCAGTTTCCACTGAGTTGGTAACATACCACCGTGGCGTTTTTCAAGGCGACAGCTTGAGCCCCCTACTGTTCTGTATTTCCCTCCTACCCCTGTCCCTTAGGCTGCGACGAGGTAAAGGATACATGTGCGGTGTTCCAGGTGACAGGAAGCATAAGGTCACCCATTTGTTTTATATGGATGACCTGAAGCTGTACGCTTCTAATGCGAAAGACCTTCGCACTGCCCTGGACACCGTACTGGAATACAGTGAGGCTATAGGAATGGAGTTCGGATTGGACAAGTGTGCATCCATCCACTTGGCGAGAGGAAGATATTCGGAGATCAAGGAAGACGTGCAACTTGTTAACGGGAGCGTCATTCGTCACCTCGAGGACGATGACAGCTATGAATATCTCGGCGTCCCCCAGCACCGAATGCAGGAGGTTACAGCAGTGAAGGAAAGGCTCACCGCCAAATACAGACAGACTCTCAGGAACATCTGGAGTTCTGAGCTGTCAGGCAAGAACAAGGTTCTTGCCACGAACATGTTCGCGGTTCCTACACTGCTGTATACCTTCGGATGCATGAAGTGGAACGTCAACGAGTTGCAGAACCTCGATAGGGGAACGAGGAAGATGATGACCATCTATAGAAGTCTTCATCCGAAATCTTCCGTCGCCAGATTGTATCTCCCTCGCAATGTAGGTGGTAGAGGACTATTGAGTCTGGAGTGTCTCCACAACAGAGTTGTCCTGGGTACAGCTTGCCGTGTTTTGAAAAGCAGGGACCCCCTGCTCAATCTCGTGAGTGATCACGAGAGTGCGGGAGCAGGGGCGTTTCTCTTCCAGGCGGCAAAGAGGGCAGCGGACGAAACCGGTCTCGACTTCGACCCGTCATCCGACGGAAGCGACAATGACACGACCATCTTGTCATTGAAGGCAGACGTCCTCAAGCTCGAAATAAAAAAAGCCGAGCAGAAGGCCTTGCTCAAGGTGCATACCGATAAGCCCATGCATGGAGGTTTCTATCGAAACATCGAAAAGCATGGGCTATCGAAGGAGCTAACGTTTGCCTTCCTACGCTCCGCCGGTCTGAAGTCCGAAACCGAGGGTTTTGTCCTCGCGTGCCAGGATGGTGTCATAAACACACTCGTGTACCGCCGCATTATATTCAAAGCGGAGGTTGCGGACACGAGATGTAGGGCGTGCCGAGCCCAGCCGGAGACTTTGAGTCACCTTCTCTCCGGCTGTAGTTATTACGCTAAGTCAGCATATTTAGCTCGGCACAACGCGGCCCTACGGGTGTTATACTTTCATCTTCGACACCATTATGGCATCGACGAAACACCTGTGCTGCCCTATGCCCCTGGAGATATTGAGTCCGTCGTGGAGAACGATAAATGCACGATCTGGTGGAATTACTCCTTTTCCACCACCAGGCAGTTGGAGGCGACCAAGCCTGATATCGTTCTCCTCGACCACCTCACACGCTCCATGTTCGTGATCGAGTTTTCGGCTCCGGCTGAAACTAACATGGATGCGAAGGAGGTGGAAAAACGGACGAAATATCAAGACCTGCTTTTCGAACTTCGACAGATGTACCCCGGACACTCTGTGAAACTGGTGGTCCTCATCATAGGTGTGCTCGGTGGAGTTAAGGGCTCGCTGCTAAATAACATCAAGTGTATTCCGTCCTGCGTGGCACAGGCGGAATTACTAGTTGCACGCATGCAGAAGGCCGTCATCCTGGGGTCACTCCGTTTACTGCGGACGCATGACCCTACCGCAGCGTAGCCACACATCCGATGGGCGTCGGACGTGGCTGCGATTACTGCCCAACCCCTCTCGAGTCTTCGGCCATTATGACGGCAATGAAACCTGATGCTTGCCGGGGACTCGGAGGGTCATGTTACAACTGTAACAACTAAAATTAACAACGGAGACACTCCGGCCATAGGCCTCTTTAAAGAGGTTTGTGACCGCCAACTACAAGATGTGGATGGACCTCTTTCAGTCACCGAAAGTGACGTGAAGAAAGCCTTCTCTGGCAAGAAGAATTTCTCGGCTCCAGGAATGGATGCCGTGAATAACTTCTGGTGGAAGAAATTTATTTCCACCCACCAACACCTCGCCAGAATCTTCACGTCCTTTCTAAATGGTGGAAAACCAATTCCAACTTGGCTGACTGAGGGACGCACGGTTTTAATACCTAAGAAGGGAGACTTGTCCAATCTTAAGAACTACCGCCCTATAACCTGCCTCAACACTGTATATAAGGCGTTCACCTCGATCTTGAGCGACCTTATCCTACACCAAGTCCAGCCGGTTTGGGAGGAGGTGTACGAGCAAAGGGGCTCAAAGCGGGGAATCACGGGATGCAAGGACAACCTGCTCATTGATAGGTGCATATGCCAGGATGCCATGCGGCATAAGCGAAACCTATCAATGGACTGGGTGGACTACAAGAAGGCTTTTGACACCACTTCGCATGAGCTATTGATCGCCATGCTGAAGTTGATGAAAGTCCACCCTGAGGTTGTGTCCTGCATCCAACGCCTGTTACCACTGTGGAAAACGCGCTTCGTTCTGACCTCAGGCAAGCGGTCAGTTTCCACTGAGTTGGTAACATACCACCGTGGCGTTTTTCAAGGCGACAGCTTGAGCCCCCTACTGTTCTCTATTTCCCTCCTACCCCTGTCCCTTAGGCTGCGACGAGGTAAAGGATACATGTGCGGTGTTCCAGGTGACAGGAAGCATAAGGTCACCCATTTGTTTTATATGGATGACCTGAAGCTGTACGCTTCTAATGCGAAAGACCTTCGCACTGCCCTGGACACCGTACTGGAATACAGTGAGGCTATAGGAATGGAGTTCGGATTGGACAAGTGTGCATCCATCCACTTGGCGAGAGGAAGATATTCGGAGATCAAGGAAGACGTGCAACTTGTTAACGGGAGCGTCATTCGTCACCTCGAGGACGATGACAGCTATGAATATCTCGGCGTCCCCCAGCACCGAATGCAGGAGGTTACAGCAGTGAAGGAAAGGCTCACCGCCAAATACAGACAGACTCTCAGGAACATCTGGAGTTCTGAGCTGTCAGGCAAGAACAAGGTTCTTGCCACGAACATGTTCGCGGTTCCTACACTGCTGTATACCTTTGGATGCATGAAGTGGAACGTCAACGAGTTGCAGAACCTCGATAGGGGAACGAGGAAGATGATGACCATCTATAGAAGTCTTCATCCGAAATCTTCCGTCGCCAGATTGTATCTCCCTCGCAATGTAGGTGGTAGAGGACTATTGAGTCTGGAATGTCTCCACAACAGAGTTGTCCTGGGTACAGCTTGCCGAGTTTTGAAAAGCAGGGACCACCTGCTCAATCTCGTGAGTGATCACGAGAGTGCGGGAGCAGGGGCGTTTCTCTTCCAGGCGGCAAAGAGGGCAGCGGACGAAACCGGTCTCGACTTCGACCCGTCATCCGACGGAAGCGACAATGACACGACCATCTTGTCATTGAAGGCAGACGTCCTCAAGCTCGAAATAAAAAAAGCCGAGCAGAAGGCCTTGCTCAAGGTGCATACCGATAAGCCCATGCATGGAGGTTTCTATCGAAACATCGAAAAGCATGGGCTATCGAAGGAGCTAACGTTTGCCTTCCTACGCTCCGCCGGTCTGAAGTCCGAGACCGAGGGTTTTGTCCTCGCGTGCCAGGATGGTGTCATAAACACACTCGTGTACCGCCGCATTATTTTCAAAGCGGAGGTTGCGGACACGAGATGTAGGGCGTGCCGAGCCCAGCCGGAGACTTTGAGTCACCTTCTCTCCGGCTGTAGTTATTACGCTAAGTCAGCATATTAAGCTCGGCACAACGCGGCCCTACGGGTGTTATACTTTCATCTTCGACGCCATTATGGCATCGACGAAACACCTGTGCTGCCCTTTGCCCCTGGAGATATTGAGTCCGTCGTGGAGAATGATAAATGCACGATCTGGTGGAATTACTCCTTTTCCACCACCAGGCACTTGGAGGCGACCAAGCCTGATATCGTTCTCCTCGACCACTTCACACGCTCCATGTTCGTGATCGAGTTTTCGGCTCCGACTGAAACTAACATGGATGCGAAGGAGGTGGAAAAACGGACGAAATATCAAGACCTGCTTTTCGAACTTCGACAGATGTACCCCGGACACTCTGTGAATCTGGTGGTCCTCATCATAGGTGTGCTCGGTGGAGTTAAGGGCTCGCTGCTAAATAACATCAAGTGTATTCCGTCCTGCGTGGCACAGGCGGAATTACTAGTTGCACGCATGCAGAAGGCCGTCATCCTGGGGTCACTCCGTCTTCTGCGGACGCATGACCCTACCGCAGCGTAGCCACACATCCGATGGGCGTCGGACGTGGCTGCGATTACTGCCCAACCCCTCTCGAGTCTTCGGCCATTATGACGGCAATGAAACCTGATGCTTGCCGGGGACTCGGAGGGTCATGTTACAACTGTAACAATTAAAATAATAATAATAATAATAATATTAACAACGGAGACACTCCGGCCATAGGCCTCTTTAAAGAGGTTTGTGACCGCCAACTACAAGATGTGGATGGACCTCTTTCAGTCACCGAAAGTGACGTGAAGAAAGCCTTCTCTGGCAAGAAGAATTTCTCGGCTCCAGGAATGGATGCCGTGAATAACTTCTGGTGGAAGAAATTTACTTCCACCCACCAACACCTCGCCAGAATCTTCACGTCCTTTCTAAATGGTGGAAAACCAATTCCAACTTGGCTGACTGAGGGACGCACGGTTTTAATACCTAAGAAGGGAGACTTGTCCAATCGAAAGAACTACCGCCCTATAACCTGCCTCAACACTGTATATAAGGCGTTCACCTCGATCTTGAGCGACCTTATCCTACACCAAGTCCAGCCGGTTTGGGAGGAGGTGTACGAGCAGAGGGGCTCAAAGCGGGGAATCGCGGGATGCAAGGACAACCTGCTCATTGATAGGTGCATATGACAGGATGCCATCCGGCATAAGCGAAACCTATCAATGGCCTGGGTGGACTACAAGAAGGCTTTTGACACCACTTCGCATGAGCTATTGATCGCCATGCTGAAGTTGATGAAAGTCCACCCTGAGGTTGTGTCCTGCATCCAACGCCTGTTACCACTGTGGAAAACGCGCTTCGTTCTGACCTCAGGCAAGCGGTCAGTTTCCACAGAGTTGGTAACATACCACCGTGGCGTTTTTCAAGGCGACAGCTTGAGCCCCCTACTGTTCTGTATTTCCCTCCTACCCCTGTCCCTTAGGCTTCGACGAGGTAAAGGATACATGTGTGGTGTTCCAGGTGACAGGAAGCATAAGGTCACCCATTTGTTTTATATGGATGACCTGAAGCTGTACGCTTCTAATGCGAAAGACCTTCGCACTGCCCTGGACACCATACTGGAATACAGTGAGGCTATAGGAATGGAGTTCGGATTGGACAAGTGTGCATCCATCCACTTGGCGAGAGGAAGATTTTCGGAGATCAAGGAAGACGTGCAACTTGTTGACGGGAGCGTCATTCGTCACCTCGAGGACGATGACAGCTTTGAATATCTCGGCGTCCCCCAGCGCTGAATGCAGGAGGTTACAGCAGTGAAGGAAAGGCTCACCGCCAAATACAGACAGACTCTCAGGAACATCTGGAGCTCTGAGCTGTCAGGCAAGAACAAGGTTCTTGCCACGAACATGTTCGCGGTTCCTACACTGCTGTATACCTTCGGATGCATGAAGTGGAACGTCAACGAGTTGCAGAACCTCGATAGGGGAACGAGGAAGATAATGACCATCTATAGAAGTCTTCATCCGAAATCTTCCGTCGCCAGATTGTATCTCCCTCGCAATGTAGGTGGTAGAGGACTATTGAGTCTGGAATGTCTCCACAACAGAGTTGTCTTGGGTACAGCTTGCCGAGTTTTGAAAAGCAGGGACCCCCTGCTCAATCTCGTGAGTGATCACGAGAGTGCGGGAGCAGGGGCGTTTCTCTTCCAGGCGGGAAAGAGGGCAGCGGACGAAACCGGTCTCGACTTCGACCCGTCATCCGACGGAAGCGACAATGACACGACCATCTTGTCATTGAAGGCAGACGTCCTCAAACTCGAAATAAAAAAGCCGAGCAGAAGGCCTTGCTCAAGGTGCATACCGATAAGCTCATGCATGGAGGTTTCTATCGAAACATCGAAAAGCATGGGCTATCGAAGGAGCTTACGTTTGCCTTCCTACGCTCCGCCGGTTTGAAGTCCGAGACCGAGGGTTTTGTCCTCGCGTGCCAGGATGGTGTCATAAACACACTCGTGTACCGCCGCATTATATTCAAGGCGGAGGTTGCGGACACGAAATGTAGGGCGTGCCGAGCCCAGCCGGAGACTTTGAGTCACCTTCTCTCCGGCTGTAGTTATTACGCTAAGTCAGCATATTTAGCTCGGCTCAACGCGGCCCTACGAGTGTTATACTTTCATTTTCGACATCATTATGGCATCGACGAAACACCTGTGCTGCCCTATGCCCCTGGAGATATTGAGTCCGTCGTTGAGAACGATAAATGCACGATCTGGTGGAATTACTCCTTTTCCACCACCAGGCAGTTGGAGGCGACCAAGCCTGATATCGTTCTCCTCGACCACCTCACACGCTCCATGTTCATGATCGAGTTTTCGGCTCCGGCTGAAACTAACATGGATGCGAAGGAGGTGGAAAAACGGACGAAATATCAAGACCTGCTTTTCGAACTTCGACAGATGTACCCCGGAAACTCTGTGAAACTGGTGGTCCTCATCATAGGTGTGCTCGGTGGAGTTAAGGGCTCGCTGCTAAATAACATCAAGTGTATTCCATCCTGCGTGGCACAGGCGGAATTACTAGTTGCACGCATGCAGAAGGCCGTCATCCTGGGGTCACTCCGTCTTCTGCGGACGCATGACCCTACCGCAGCGTAGCCACACATCCGATGGGAGTCGGACGTGGCTGCGATTACTGCCCAACCCCTCTCGAGTCTTCGGCCATTATGACGGCAATGAAACCTGATGCTTGCCGGGGACTCGGAGGGTCATGTTACAACTGTAACAATTAAAATAATAATAATAATAATATGCACCAAAACAGACGAAAAAAAATAACACTGCAATGGGTCCTCATAAACCCGCTTGGAGAACACGACTGGAAAACAGCATCGACTACTTCAGGTCAAAGGCGGATGCAATCAATGAATACCTGAAAGGTAATCAATCAAGAAAGTTAAAAAACAAGGTGCGTAGCCTATGCATTAAAGAAAATATAACACTTGATGACCAAAATAACTCTCAAAAACTTACTGAATTAATGGACACATTTAGGCAGAAGGCTAAACTAAAAGGGGCAAGACTAAGAAGGTATAATGAGCTAACTAAGAGGAAAACGCAAAACTCTATGTTCTGGAACCAAAGGAAGAGATTCTTTCGCCAACTGGAACAATCACCAGAGAGCCAAATGAATCCAACAGGAAGCAGTCTAGACTTAAATGCATTCCAAAAATACTGGCAATCTTTATGGTCAGTATCACAATGTTTCAACAATAGTGCAACGTGGATAGAAGAAATACAGAAACAACAGGAGGGAGTACATCTAATGTCTGTGGAGGGCTTCACTACTGAAGAAGTTATGGTAACCATCAAGAAGGCAAGCAACTGGAAGTCTCCGGGACCAGACAAGCTGCACAACTTCTGGATAAAATACTTTACTGCAACTCATGGACCCCTAGCTAAATGTTTTACTAAAATTCTGCAAGATCCAAAACTACTTCCTCTTTATTTAACTGAAGGAAATACATATTTACTATATAAAAAGGGGGACCCATCTCAACCACATAACTACAGACCCATTACATGCTTGTCAGTCATTTACAAACTCTTAACTGCAATAATCACTGAAAACATCTATCAACACTGTGATACAAACAATTTGATAGAAGAAGAACAGAAAGGATGCGTAAAAGGTTCCCTTGGCTGTAAGCATCAACTAACAATAGATGCTGTCATTTTGAAACAAGTTCAACGACACCGTCGGAACCTTCATGTTGGATATATTGACTATGCAAAAGCTTTCGACTCAACTCCTCATGACTGGCTGCTAAAAACTCTGGAAATATATAAAATATACCCTAAAATACGGGAACTTTTAACTGAAATGATGAAAACCTGGAGAACAAATCTTCACCTCAAAAACCAGAAGGTTTCTTCTATTAATATCCGTAGAGGAATATTTCAGGGCGATTCACTATCACCACTATGGTTTTGTTTAGCAATAAACCCACTGTCAACGCTGCTTAAAAAGTATAAAATAAGGTATAAATTCAATCGTAGAAATGATACAAGAATCAATCATTTAATGTTCATGGACGATCTGAAAATCTATGCAGAGTCCAAGGAAAAACTCCAAGAACTCGCCAAAACCACTAAAATGTTCAGTGTGTTTTTTGATTGGTATTAAATTTGGGCTGGATAAATGTGCTGTAATGAACTTACGTAAGGGAGAACCCCAAATATCCGAGGAACGTATAGAGGACATAGAGACACTTCCTGTGGACGGTACATACAAGTACCTAGGCTTTCATCAAAACCATCGGTTGGACCACACTTCATTAAAGAAAACTCTAACAGACGCATATAAAAGGCGAGTGACGAAGATCCTGAATACAAAACTATCCGGGAGGAACCTAATAACGGCCATAAATACCTAGGCAGTGCCGGCCCTGACCTACTCTTTCGGAAATTTAAAATGGTCAGACACGGATCTAAATGAACTAGACAGACTAACTAGGCGACTACTAAACAAGTTCCGATGTTTACACTGTAAGGCCTCTGTCATTAGGCTGTATATTCCGAGAAAGGAAGGAGGCCGAGGCCTAATAAATATATTGAGACTGTGCAGATCTCAGGAAGAGTCTATTAAATTGACTTTAAAAGCATCAAATGATGTTATAATGAAACAGATCGTTGAAGCTGACTTGGGGTACACACCTCTGAACTTGAGAGATGAGGATTATCAGAAGGACTTGCCAGACATTGCCCAACAGAAACAAGAATGGAGATCCAAAGCACTGCACGGAAAATTTCCAACAGTTATCCAGGAGGATTGGGTAGACAAAACTTCATCTTTAAAATGGCTCCAGGATGGCTATCTTTACCCCGAGACCGAAGGTTTTATTATGGCTATTCAAGACAGAGTTATACGCACCCATAACTATGAAAAACATATACTTAAACTAGAAATACCCGATGGATGTAGAAAATGTGGATGCATTGGTGAGTCAATTCAGCACATAATGGCAGGATGATCGGCTCTTGCAGGGAATGTCTACCTGAATAGACATAACCAACTGGCAAAAATAATCCACCAACACCTGGGACTAACTTACGGGATCTTAAAGAAAAATATTCCACCATATTACAAGTATCAGCCACCTGCTGTAATTGAAACAAAAACCCATGTTTTGTACTGGGACAGACCAATTCTCACCGACAAAACCATAGATTACAATAGACCGGATATCCTATTAATCAATAAATTAGAAAAAAAGGCTAATATAATCGATATAGCAGTACCACTAAGTCACAACGTAAGGTCAACCGAGAGAGAGAAAATCTCAAAATACAGAAATTTAGCCGACGAAATAAAAAATATCTGGAAATTAAATGATGTCACTATTCACCCAATAGTAATCTCTGCGGAGGGAGTGATGTCCCATATGTTTTAAAAACAAACTGAGAAGCTGGGAATAAAAAAAATAATAACTAACCTCGGGCAAAAAGCTGTGCTACTCCAAACTTGCCAAAGCGTGAGGAGATTCCTAAGACCAGAAAATTCGGACACAGTAGGATAGGGTGAATTCTCTTCCTGAACTTCCGAGCCTAATCCTAATCCACCTTTAGGATAGGTGAAAATTTTCCAGTTGGTGTAATACTAGCTGAGAAAGTGTGACAAGTCGAAAATAATAATAATAATAACAACCTAGGCAGAGAGACATCCACCGGAAGATCTCTCTGCGGGGTAACCACCTGCCCCAGTTGAATGGTTTTATCGATGAAATCCTAACGGAAACGTCGCACCTTTGGACGGTAAATTGCATGGTCTACGCTGCTGCCAAAATTATGGTTCACTCCCAAAAGAACACCTCTTGGGAGGACAAAGCAGCAAAGAGGCTTGAACAGTTGGAGGCCAAGATCACGCAGGCGAGACAACAGGCGTCGAGAATTCAGTGTGTGATGGAATACATCTTATCTGGGCGAACTTTCACTCCTAAAGTTCGGCGCATAGAACGCAGTCTCAGGTACAACCATCACACGCTGAATAAAAGCGTGCTGCTTACCATTAAGCAGCACGTGGTCGATAGAGTACGGGCACTCACCACGGACCGGAAAAAACTCCTGAAGAGGGGTAGGGGCGTGAGAGAAAATGCCACCTTTCTCCTTCAGCCGTCCCGTCTCTTTCGACCACCTCCGCCTGTCGTTGAATCTCCGCCACCCGTCCAAGAGGTTGAACGTTTCTGGAAGGAAATATACGAAACGTCGAAGCCATTCAACGGAGACACTCCGGCCATAGGCCTCTTTAAAGAGGTTTGTGACCGCCACCTACAAGATGTGGATGGACCTCTTTCAGTCACCGAAAGTGACGTGAAGAAGGCCTTCTCTGGCAAGAAGAATTTCTCGGCTCCAGGAATGGATGCCGTGAATAACTTCTGGTGGAAGAAATTTACTT
Source organism: Pyrrhosoma nymphula (assembly GCA_963573305.1). NCBI lineage: Eukaryota > Metazoa > Arthropoda > Insecta > Odonata > Coenagrionidae > Pyrrhosoma > Pyrrhosoma nymphula. The sequence continues at coordinate 1,145,476 of OY754334.1, forward strand.
CCACCCACCAACTCCTCGCCAGAATCTTCACGTCCTTTCTAAATGGTGGAAAACCAATTCCACCTTGGCTGACTGAGGGACGCTCGGTTTTAATACCTAAGAAGGGAGACTTGTCCAATCCAAAGAACTACCGCCCTATAACCTGCCTCAACACTGTATATAAGGCAGATATAAAAATAAATCTGGGGGACACCTTTGGAGCCAGCGCCTGGCCTCTCGGGCCTAAATCCGGTTTATTCTCCATAAGGGGGGAGGGACTCCAAGTCATAGGGTAAGGGTAGGGGAAAGAAAGCGACACAATCACCCCATGAATAGGGGTGACTACGTCATTTGCGAAACCATTCACCGGGTGGTCCGAACACCCGGCATGCGAAATTTCTCTCTCGAAGAGTTTTTGGACAGGCACAATTGTGTGAGTGTCCCTCTGACCTTTCGAGCCCGTAGCCTTTACCCCCCTTGAAGGGATCCTCCGCCACTACGGGGTGATTGTGTCGCTTTCATGGGGTGATTGTGTCGCTTTCTTTCCCCTACCCTTACCCTATGACTTGGAGTCCCTCCCCCCTTATGGAGAATAAACCGGATTTAGGCCCGAGAGGCCAGGAGCCGGCTCCAAAGGTGTCCCCCAGATTTATTTTTATATCTGCTTCTAACTGCATATAAGGCGTTCACCTCGATCTTGAGCAACCTTATCCTACACCAAGTCCAGCCGGTTTGGGAGGAGGTGTACGAGCAGAGGGGCTCAAAGCGGGGAATCGCGGGTTGCAAGGACAACCTGCTCATTGATAGGTGCATATGCCAGGATGCCATCCGGCATAAACGAAACCTATCAATGGCCTGGGTGGACTACAAGAAGGCTTTTGACACCACTTCGCATGAGCTATTGATCGCCATGCTAAAGTTGATGAAAGTCCACCCTGAGGTTGTGTCCTGCATCCAACGCCTGTTAACACTTTGGAAAACGCGCTTCGTTCTGACCTCAGGCAAGCGGTCAGTTTCCACAGAGTTGGTAACATACCACCGTGGCGTTTTTCAAGGCGACAGCTTGAGCCCCCTACTGTTCTGTATTTCCCTCCTACCCCTGTCCCTTAGGCTGCGACGAGGTAAAGGATACATGTGCGGTGTTCCAGGTGACAGGAAGCATAAGGTCACCCATTTGTTTTATATGGATGACCTGAAGCTGTACGCTTCTAATGCGAAAGACATCCGCACTGCCCTGGACACCGTACTGGAATACAGTGAGGCTATAGGGATGGAGTTCGGATGGGACAAGTGTGCATCCATCCACCTGGCGAGAGAAAGATTTTCGGAGATCAAAGAAGACGTGCAACTTGTTGACGGGAGCGTCATACGTCACCTCGAGGACAATGGCAGCTATGAATATCTCGGCGTCCCCCAGCGCCGAATGCAGGAGGTTGCAGCAGTGAAAGGAAGGATCACCGCCAAATACAGACAGACTCTCAGGAACATCTGGAGTTCTGAGCTGTCAGGCAAGAACAAGGTTCTTGCCACGACTATGTTTAAGGTTCCTACACTGCTTTATACCTTCGGATGCATGAAGTGGAACGTCAACGAGTTGCAGAATCTCGATAGGGGAACGAGGAAGATGATGACCATCTATAGAAGTCTTCATCCGAAATCTTCCGCGCCAGATTGTATCTCCCTCGCAATGTAGGTGGTAGAGGACTATTGAGTCTGGAGTGTCTCCACAACAGAGTTGTCCTGGGCACAGCTTGCCGAGTCTTGATAAGCAGGGACCCCCTGCTCAATCTCGTGAGAGATCACGAGAGTGCAGGAGCAGGGGCGTTTCTCTTCCAGGCGGCAAAGAGGGCAACGGAGGAAACCGGTCTCGACTTCGACCCGTCATCCGACGGAAGCGACAATGACACGACCATCTTGTCATTGAAGGCAGACGTCCTCAAGCTGCGGCCATAGGCCTCTTTAAAGAGGTTTGTGACCGCCACCTACAAGATGTGGATGGACCTCTTTCAGTCACCGAAAGTGACGTGAAGAAGGCCTTCTCTGGCAAGAAGAATTTCTCGGCTCCAGGAATGGATGCCGTGAATAACTTCTGGTGGAAGAAATTTACTTCCACCCACCAACTCCTCGCCAGAATCTTCACGTCCTTTCTAAATGGTGGAAAACCAATTCCACCTTGGCTGACTGAGGGACGCTCGGTTTTAATACCTAAGAAGGGAGACTTGTCCAATCCAAAGAACTACCGCCCTATAACCTGCTTCAACACTGTATATAAGGCAGATATAAAAATAAATCTGGGGGACACCTTTGGAGCCGGCGCCTGGCCTCTCGGGCCTAAATCCGGTTTATTCTCCATAAGGGGGGAGGGACTCCAAGTCATAGGGTAAGGGTAGGGGAAAGAAAGCGACACAATCACCCCATGAATAGGGGTGACTACGTCATTTGCGAAACCATTCACCGGGTGGTCCGAACACCCGGCATGCGAAATTTCTCTCTCGAAGAGTTTTTGGACAGGCACAATTGTGTGAGTGTCCCTCTGACCTTTCGAGCCCGTAGCCTTTACCCCCCTTGAAGGGATCCTCCGCCACTACGGGGTGATTGTGTCGCTTTCATGGGGTGATTGTGTCGCTTTCTTTCCCCTACCCTTACCCTATGACTTGGAGTCCCTCCCCCCTTATGGAGAATAAACCGGATTTAGGCCCGAGAGGCCAGGAGCCGGCTCCAAAGGTGTCCCCCAGATTTATTTTTATATCTGCTTCTAACTGCATATAAGGCGTTCACCTCGATCTTGAGCAACCTTATCCTACACCAAGTCCAGCCGGTTTGGGAGGAGGTGTACGAGCAGAGGGGCTCAAAGCGGGGAATCGCGGGTTGCAAGGACAACCTGCTCATTGATAGGTGCATATGCCAGGATGCCATCCGGCATAAACGAAACCTATCAATGGCCTGGGTGGACTACAAGAAGGCTTTTGACACCACTTCGCATGAGCTATTGATCGCCATGCTAAAGTTGATGAAAGTCCACCCTGAGGTTGTGTCCTGCATCCAACGCCTGTTAACACTTTGGAAAACGCGCTTCGTTCTGACCTCAGGCAAGCGGTCAGTTTCCACAGAGTTGGTAACATACCACCGTGGCGTTTTTCAAGGCGACAGCTTGAGCCCCCTACTGTTCTGTATTTCCCTCCTACCCCTGTCCCTTAGGCTGCGACGAGGTAAAGGATACATGTGCGGTGTTCCAGGTGACAGGAAGCATAAGGTCACCCATTTGTTTTATATGGATGACCTGAAGCTGTACGCTTCTAATGCGAAAGACATCCGCACTGCCCTGGACACCGTACTGGAATACAGTGAGGCTATAGGGATGGAGTTCGGATGGGACAAGTGTGCATCCATCCACCTGGCGAGAGAAAGATTTTCGGAGATCAAAGAAGACGTGCAACTTGTTGACGGGAGCGTCATACGTCACCTCGAGGACAATGGCAGCTATGAATATCTCGGCGTCCCCCAGCGCCGAATGCAGGAGGTTGCAGCAGTGAAAGGAAGGATCACCGCCAAATACAGACAGACTCTCAGGAACATCTGGAGCTCTGAGCTGTCAGGCAAGAACAAGGTTCTTGCCACGACTATGTTTGCGGTTCCTACACTGCTTTATACCTTCGGATGCATGAAGTGGAACGTCAACGAGTTGCAGAATCTCGATAGGGGAACGAGGAAGATAATGACCATCTATAGAAGTCTTCATCCGAAATCTTCCGCGCCAGATTGTATCTCCCTCGCAATGTAGGTGGTAGAGGACTATTGAGTCTGGAGTGTCTCCACAACAGAGTTGTCCTGGGCACAGCTTGCCGAGTCTTGAAAAGCAGGGACCCCCTGCTCAATCTCGTGAGAGATCACGAGAGTGCAGGAGCAGGGGCGTTTCTCTTCCAGGCGGCAAAGAGGGCAACGGAGGAAACCGGTCTCGACTTCGACCCGTCATCCGACGGAAGCGACAATGACACGACCATCTTGTCATTGAAGGCAGACGTCCTCAAGCTCGAAATAAACAAAGCTGAGCAGAAGGCCTTGCTCAAGGTGCATACCGATAAGCCCATGCATGGAGGTTTCTATCGAAACATCGAAAAGCATGGGCTATCGAAGGAGCTAACGTTTGCCTTCCTACGCTCCGCCGGTCTGAAGTCCGAGACCGAGGGTTTTGTCCTCGCGTGCCAGGATGGTGTCATAAACACACTCGTGTACCGCCGCATTATTTTCAAAGCGGAGGTTGCGGACACGAGATGTAGGGCGTGCCGAGCCCAGCCGGAGACTCTGAGTCACCTTCTCTCCGGCTGTAGTTATTACGCAAAGTCAGCTTATTTAGCTCGGCACAATGCGGCCCTACGAGTGTTATACTTTCATCTTCGACACCATTATGGCATTCACGAAACACCTGTGCTGCCCTATGCCCCTGGAGATATTGAGTCCGTCGTGGAGAACGATAAATGCACGATCTGGTGGAATTACTCCTTTTCCACCACCAGGCAGTTGGAGGCGACTAAGCCTGATATCGTTCTCCTCGGCCACCTCACACGCTCCATGTTCGTATTCGAGTTTTCGGCTCCGGCTGAAACTAACATGGATGCGAAAGAGGTGGAGAAACGGACGAAATATCAAGACCTGCTTTCCGAACTTCTGCAGATGTACCCCGGAAACTCTGTGAAACTGGTGGTCCTCATCATAGGTGTGTTCGGTGGAGTTAAGGGCTCGCTGATAGATTACATCAAGTGCATTCCGTCATGCGTGGCACAGGCGGAATCACTAGTTGCTCGCATGCAGAAGGCCGTCATCCTGGGGTCACTCCGTCTACTGCGGACGCATGACCCGACCGCAGCGTAGCCACACATCCGATGGGCGTCGGACGTGGCTGCGATTACTGCAAAACCCCTCTTGAGTCACCGGCCATTATGACGGCAATGAAACCCGATGCTTGCCGGGGACTCAGAGGGTCATGTTACAACTGTAACAATTAAAATAATAATAATAAAAAAAAATAATAAACACACACACACACACACACGCACGCACTCCCGCACGCACGCACACACGCACACACGCACACACGCACACACGCACCGGCTGGCATCGCGAGAAGCCTGTTTCCGGACACTAAACCCCTGATAAGTGCGCTAAAGGATGTAGTCGAGGTAAGGTGGTCAAAGACCAAGCGTTCGTCATGCGCATTCAAAGGCTAGTGAAGGCGCTGACTAGGAATTTTTAATTCCACATTAGAGTATCCGTAATGAACATCGTTTTTTTTTAAATTCGTAATTTCGCGTATTTTATTTTTTTCTTTCTCTTTCCGTCGAGGCTTTTAATACCCTCTCTCTCTCTCCTTCCTCATCCCCCGAATATGGAACGAGGAAGCAACGTACACATAACGACCCTGAACGTCCGTTCGATAGCCAGCAGGCATAAATCACAACAGTTGAAGACTTTCCTCGAGAGGTGGGAGCCCGACGTCCTGCTCATGCAGGAGACCAACACTGGGCACCTGCAAACCTGCCTCCAAGACGCCGGGTACTCTTTCAAGCTGAACCCCGCGGAAAGAGTTGCCGCCGGCACGGGAATAGCCATAAAAAACGGAGTTCCTATCAGCATTTTGAAGGAAAGGATACTACACCCAGGACACGCCAGCGAGCACTGGGTGAAACTAAGCTCGAGCCTCTTGGTCAGGGTGATAAACACGTACCTTCCAAATGAAGCAGAGTCGGCGTGCAAAGTGTTGCAGAGGATCGTCGATTCTTTTGACGACACGATGACGGAAGATAACCAGCCTGATGTGACCATCTTGGCGGGAGATTTCAATTGTACCTTGTTCCCGCGGCACGACCGGGCTTCCCGGAAGGAGAGGAACCAGAGGACGTCTAAACGACTGGCGCACATTGTCAGGAAGGAGGAACTGACGGACGTGTGGAGAGAGATGTACGGAATAAGGGAGGGCTACACGTATAACTCGCCGGTGGACCCAAACATCGCCTCGCGCCTCGACAGGTTTTATTTAGACATCCACCATAATTCGAAAATCATATCCATATCCAGGCAGGCCTCCTTTTCCGACCACAAAGCGCTCACCATAGAACTAGCCACCCCGAAAATAATCAGACCCTAACCTCCGTACTAGAGATTCTACAACAATCTCCTCGACAACCCGGAATACACCAACTTCATCACCACCGTCATTGAAACAGTCATCTCGGCCAATCATGAAGACCCCGCAATAACGTGGGAGAATATTAAGGCGGAAGTGAAAGCCACGACGAAGATCTACGTGCGCTTGAAAAAATATGAGCAAATGGCATCCCTGAAAATGCTCGAGGATAAGGAGGCCACGACCGAAGGAGAGGACGCCAGGCGGGCCAGAGAGGAGATAAGGAATATGTACGTGGAGAGGAGTAGGAGAACCATTGCGATAGAGGGATGGGAAGAGATAGCGGCGTCCGACAACCCGGCTGGTACCAAACTATCGAGGGCAGCCACCAGGATGAGATCGACCCCCCTCACTGCGCTGGAGACGGAGGATGGACGCGTCCTCACGGAGAGGCATCTGCTGTCGAGGTATTTGAGATCTTACTTCGGTGACGTCTACGGTGCCCCGAATTCGACCGTCGACTCCGAAGACGAACCGCTACCGCAGGTATCCACCTTGACGCAGGAAAGCAGGACGTGGATGGACGAACCGCTCTCCGCGATAGATTACGACACGGCGCTCAACACCTTGCGATCGAAGAAGGCACCGGGGATAGGCGGTCTCACGGTAGAGTTCTACCGGACCTTCTGACGCGGGCTGAGGGGGCCGTTCGTGGCGATGGCGGAGGACGCTTTCGCCGGGGGCCGGCTCCCCCTCAGCGTGAGGAGGGCGGTCATCGTCCTGTTACACAAAAAGGGGGACAGGACACACCTGAGAAATTGGAGGCCGGTGTCAATAACCACGACCGATTACAAAATAATCGCCAAAGCCTTGTCCATCAGATTGTCGAGCACCATAATCGAAATAGTGTCACCGGAGCAGGGGTGCGGAATTCCGGGCAGGACAATCCTCGATAACATCACCCTGATAAGGGACACGATGAGGAGATGCAACCGGGAAAACCGTGGGATGGCTATACTCTCGCTCGACCAGCAAGCGGCCTTTGACAAGGTCCGGCATGGATATCTTTTCACGGTGATGGTCAGGATGGGTTTCGGCCCATCTTTCATCGAGAGGATAAAAACCATGTACAACGGAGCTCAGTGCTTCGTCAGGGTAGCGACCACCTTGAGCCCCTATCCCTTTTCAAAACGGGATAAGGCAGGGCAGATCTACCCAAGCGGCAGATTTACCAGGAGACGAGGAAAAAAGATAAGGATAAGGTGTGGCCCATGAAGGAGGCAACAACGGGAGAGGACGTGCTTTGGGGTAAGATGTGGGCAAAACCAATTTTCGGAAGGGAGGCGGAGGCAGCGTGGCGGTTGGCCCACAACAGGTGGGCCGATGGCATATTTCTCCAGAGAGCCGGGATACGCGCCGACGATGAGTGCAGATGGTGCAGATCGTCAACGACAAGAGACTGAGTCTCTTGTCGTTGACGATGGCGGCTTGCCCGTCGAAACGTCCGCAAATTATTCTGTGAGTGTCCTTTTAATTTTCGTGTGCCTGTGTTTTAAAAGTATATATATATATATATATATATATATATATATATATATATATATATATATATATATATATATATATATATATATATATATATATATATATATATATATATATATATATACACATACACTGACTCATATTTAATAATTTATTATATTTTTTTACAAATGGAGGTGAATCCAAGCGGTAGGTTCTCTCAGGGAAATAGATAATCGCTTCTAAACGAAAAGGTTTAAAAGTCACGCTCCTCCCCTACAAGTGACGAGTAAATGGAAACACGCACTCCTTTCTCTAGTTGCAGGTGAGAATAGGTCAGCGAAGCTATTGCGTTATCAAAAGTGCATCGCTAAAGTGCACCATACGAGATATTCTTCATGGGACTGTAGTTTATAGTAAATCGATATTTTAAAAAGCAATGTTGTTGCCAAAGCAAAGCAGTTGGCATACCTGCTTTAGAAACCTTCAATACAATATCCGTCGAAACATATTGAGGCTATCCAGTCCATTCTCATTTTCACTAACCACTCCGCTGCTTCTAAGATGACCGCCTGATTTTGTTCCTCCCTAAGGCCGGAATGTCCATCGCAAAACCTGTGCTTACTTACATTCCCTGACGGAAAACAACTCTAAGTACTATAGTGAGCTTACCTTAGAGAGGAATTAAATATGTTGCAGTTCGTACATAACTTTGCTCATTGAGAAAGATAGTTGTTACTGTAATGATGCACACAAGTTGTATCTATGAGAATGGGAAACACGTCATCCATCTCAATATGCAATTGCTGCAAGGCAGGTGATCGTGACAATGTAAAATAATCAACTTGGATAAAAAATTAGCTTAGGCAGTTATTTTACTTTGAAATCATACATTTAATTCTACATCTACATACTACCCCGCAAGCCACCTCAATAGGCGTGTGGCGGGGGGTGTTAGGACACCAGCCGTTTACATTTAAAAAGGAAACGCTCTAATGAAATTACGCCTTGCATTTATTTAAGTACCTTATTTTTCGGGGGGAAAACGAATTCCCATACCTATCCGTTCGGCAAAATATCTCTCTTAATTTATAGTTTCTGTCGGACCTGGAAATATAGTGGGGTTCTAATATGATGTTCTCCGTGTCGCTCTGAAAGATATCTATTCTCAATTGCTCAAGCAATCTAAGCCTAGCGCGCAGCCTCCGAGTCTCTAGAGGCTCCCAGCCTAATTCGTTTAACATTGCGTAACGCTGTATGTACGCCCGTAGCAGTTTTTGACGAATCGTGCAGCTTACCTTTGTATTTTATTAAGTTCCCGAATTATGTCTCACTGCACCGGATCCCATATGCTTGCTGCATATTCAAGGTGTGACCGGACGAGTGCGAAATACCACCTCTCTTTTACTTTTTCATCTGAAAATCTTCCCACAATACGCTTGACGAATCCTAGCTTCTTCAGAGCTCTGCCACAAATCTTTCTTATATGTGTTCCCCACGATAGGTTCGAAGTTATCGTAACTCCCAGATACTTAACTTCATCTGTTGCCTTTACCTTAACGCCATCCACAGCATATACACGTGGATAGTTGGACGACCTCCGCAAGAAATGTACCGCCGTGCATTCGCTCAGATTAAATTCGATTCCCCATTCTTGGCTCCACACATGAACGTTGTTTCCGATCCGATCCGATCCGATGATAGAATTTAAAAGTCAGAGTGATCACTAATTTCGCGATAGATGACAGCGTCGTCAGCAAATAAGCGTATTTTACTGCTAATTCGAGAGCATAGGTCATTTATGTATATAATGAACAAAAGGGGGCCGATTACGCTTCCTTGTGGGACACCTAATGTCACTTTGACTACATCAGAGCTAATTCCGTCAAGAACTACTTATTGCTTATGATCACTCAGAAAGTCGCGTATCCAGTTTACTACTGTTTCGTTCAGCCCGCATGACTGTAATTTGTATAAAAGTTTTTTGTGAGGTACCGTGTCGAAAGCTTTCTTAAAATCTAGGAATAATGCGTCCACTTGTGTTTTCGATTCACTAGATTTGAGAACGTCATGAAGAAAGAGCGCGAGCTGTGTTTCACTTGATCTACCTTTCCGAAAGCCGTGCTGACGTCCATGAAGGAAGTTACGACTGTCCAGGAACGTCATGATATTGCTAACGACGATATGTTCGAGTATCTTGCCTATAATCGACGTTAATGAAATTGGTCGATAGTTCCCTGGGTCATGTCTGTTTCCCTTTTTGAATATCGGTGTAACGTTTGCAATTTTCCAGTCTATTGGTATCTTTCCTTCAGACAATGACTTCTTGAATATTATGTCTAAGAACGGTGCGATCTGTGGCGCTAATTCCTTTAGGACACGCGCGGGTATTCCCTCCGGACCCGGAGATTTACTATTTTTATCGACTGTAGCTGTTTAGTTATCCCATCGCATTGAATAGTGATTTCTTTCATCGGTTCCTCTGTGAATGAAATGTCAAAATTACATGCAGTGTCGTCTGTAGTGTATACACTTTCGAAGTGGGAATTTAACGTGTTAGCTTTGTCAATATTATCGGTGACAATTTGCCATTTTTATCAAATAACGAATGTACGGTTGAAGATTTTCCCTGAAGCTCTCTCGCATAGCAAAGCATATAACTAATGCAACAAGGCGATTATTTTTGAAAACATTTTTTGAAATGGCACGACACAAAACTTGCGCGATTCGTGTAACACATTCTCATGTGAAAATCAACGATCTTGTGTTTATAAGAACTACATTTGTGAATGACTTGAGATATATTTTTACTAACACATATGATTTAGATGTTAGCTTCAAATCCTCTTCCACAGCTTCATCAACGCTAGCAATGCTCATATGTGGGAAAAATACAGCTAAATGACTATTATTAGAAAAAAAAAGTTTAGAGAATTTATCGCACGATAGCAGATACAATTGCGACTTCATCGCGATGCCCTCCAATCTAACTCTATGAGTTTAATTCCACGAGATGTATTTTTGGAAACTCATCTTCATGCCGGAGAAAACTAGATATGAGAACAGGAGTGCATGAAAGTGAAAACATTTCCGAGAAATAACAAACACATGCCCGAAAAAAAATAGTAATAAATTGTGAAAAGTTGTTACTATAAACTTAGCAGTGTTACCGAATTGTTGAATCAATTGGGGTGGGATTCTCTAACTGAACGAAGGGAGAAATACATGTTAAATCTTCTGCGCAAGTTCGGAGCAGACAGTTTTTTGGCCGGAGGTTCAACATATACTGCTAGAGCCAACGTACTACGGTAGAAGCGATCAAAGGAATAAAATAAAGGAAATTGACTACCGAACCGATAGATTTTAAATTTCATTTTTCCCACGCACAATAAGGGATCATAATAGTTGCGAAAGATCAATCACATGAAACTCCCACCCTCAATAGGTAGAGTAGAATCTTCACTTGTGCTTAATAACACAACATCATTACTAACACTTCATACCGGTCGATTTGTCCGGCATTATTTTATTTTGTCTCTGCATGAAGTAGCATCTCATAGCATTCATAATTTAACAGTATTAGTAATATTAACCACTAGATATGTGTATAGCATTGTTCTGCATGTTTGCATGTTCATTTACGTATCACTCTCCCAGTTTCCGGTTGGAGTGCGCACTGTTCTCCTGACTGCTTTTTGGCCTGCGCTTAGCGACAGGGGGATCGTGCGAGGATCTGACTTGTGCTGGGACGTGTGCTGCATGCCTGGTGTGGAATCACGCCGTGCTACACACCAAGTGGCTTGCACGGTACTTCGTATATGTAGATGAAATCACTTAAATGCGAAAGCCATCTCATGGAATATTCGCAATAAACTAGCGAAATTTTGAGCGGTGGCGCCTATGCATGCGAATGTGTGCTGGAGGCGCATTCCGAGGTTTCATCATTCTTGGAAGATACCTTTTAGACAACTGCCTTTAAGTCTTCTAAAATCAGAAAAAGATTCGTAATGGCTTCGTTGACATGAGTACTTTTTGTACCATTTAATTTAATTCAATGAAAAATGTGCTCAACGACTATCTTTCCATCGACAAATGACTTAGTTGCAGTTTCATTCACTCTTAATTGGGTTAACCTGCACTTCTTGCCTCAGCAGATAAGACAGCGGCGGGATAATTAGAGATTTAATAAAAGAAGCCTAGGGCTGCGGGATTAAAGATTAAAAACTTCACTTCTTGGATTAGATGTGGAAAGGGCTATCCATTTTAACGACATCGGCGTAATACCCTGTGGACTGCCGCAAGAGTTTGTAATACCTGGTATGAATGAATCAGACATAATAAAGGGAGGGAATTACAAGAAAGATTTACAAGTGAGAGGGGACCTAAAAGTGAATTGTAGGATAGAGTGATGTCTCACTCTCTGTTTCTTCTGAATGTGAAGGAATGAGTTTTGACCAATTCTTTCGCTATTGCTTTGTTTTAATTCTATCCCTTATTTTTTATTACTGTTTTCAGCATGTTAAGTGAGGGTGTAGTAATGTTCACCGTTTTACCCGGAAACACGTGTTATTTGAATCTTTTTATTGTAACCTACATTTTGCGTGTAACTTACCATTCTATATCAGCTACCTTTCTACTTTTCAGCATTCTTTATCTTGCCTTCCAATTTCCCTGTCAAACTTGCTCTTTGCTCATAACAAGTATTAAATAAACTCAAGGCTTTATTTTGCATTTTACGGGGTTCTTGAATCGAATATTTCTGTTCTACATTGAGGTGGTCCTTATTTTTAAAAGTTTGAATTTCTTTTGGGAAATCCCATTAAGTTGTTCCTTTTGATAAAAAAATAAATTGTGTTAAATATTGATGAAATGACAAAAAGGAAATACGCCACTTAGCACTCAAACATTTTGAAATGTCGGGATTTTTCACTGTTTTTCCGGTCATATCTGGCGATTACGGAGCAGTTGGCGTGATTTTATGTGGTAGCATGTGTTCGATTCCGTGGCCCTACTTGGGGGGCTAAAGGGCAGAAGTTATAAATAATCGAGATGAAACATGTTATTGTAAAATAAACATTTTGTAAATACAGAAAATCTAAAAGAAACGAGGCAGGAGGTCTTTAATTTATCCGATTACTATAGTGTTTGACGCAATTTAATTGATAACTAAAAAGAACAAATTACAAAGAACAAAATAGAAGAAAATTCCTGTCTTTAAATAAGGACCACAATAGAACTTTATCTCAGAAATAGTGGTGATGTAGATGCATGGCTGGAGCAGAGGAGCATCTCCCTATTGTTAGGGTCCGAAAACCTACCATTTCCAGTAGAAAATTACAAGTTTCCTTAATACAAGTCCACCAATGAGTCGAATATTTTCGTCCTACGATTCCTGTTCATTTCATGATTGCTTAGCGATTTCCACCACCGAAGTATTGGGAATGCACACTGTGAAGATTTTCTATATTTAATGTCGCTCATGAAATCATTTCAGGAAGAGGTACTCTAGTCTACATTCGTTTCTCGCAATGATGTAAAGCGGCGGGACAAAAGAATTCAAAGATTTTGGCGTCTTTATCCATTGTATGTGAAGACTTATTGAAACAGCACTACATCCGAGAGCTCCACAACGCACAGTGGTCGGAAATCGGAAAAAGCTGGCCAAAAGTCCAAAATGGCTTTTTTTGAGATATGAAGTTGAAACTTCGCATGAAAACTCAGAAATGATTCATGTATCTGGAATAGCACTTCATTTGGTGTAGTTCTTACCCGTTATTGAGATACAGAGGCTCAAACATGACCAAATTTCCAGAAAAATGCCCGTCTTCAGTTTTCTCGGAAAATCTTCCGACTAAAGTTGATGGTGAAGTTAAAAGAGGATTTTTATGGAATAAAAAACGATATTATCTGTTAACATGGTACATTTTCTTTACAATTACGTAGTTTTAAAGAATAGCTATGATACAATATTGCTCTGTCGTTACAAAATGGCGGACGCTGTTTTTAGACAAAATTTTACATTTAGTAGGAGATTCAAATGGATTTTTGGCAAAGTCACGCGACGTTACTTACATCAGAGTATTATTTGAAGACTTCTCAAGGTTTATATGCAGTTAACTTTGAAAAAAGTTTGCGACGCCGGAAAAAAATTTGATTTTTCGATCGCGCGTCGGGGCTCGGGTCCGCGCGCCGGGAGCTGGATTTGCCGCGACGCGGTAAGGTTATTGAAGTGGTATGGATTTTAACGCTCAGCATTCACCGTTTTTAAGCTGTGCTTGTGGGCAACGATCCCCAAAGAGTCTATAATGAAGACACGGGAGGATTTTCAGTCGAGGTAAGTGCACGCGTAATCGAAGTTAAGTTAGTTTTCTTTGGATACGTTCGGGAACCATGCCTTATATTGAAAGCGTTCAAACCTTGAAAAAGTGAGTATTTTCCCTCAGACATATAGAGAAAGACCTCCCAGAAAGACAACAGCTGGTATTCCTTCTCCCCGATCCTTAAACCCTCAGGACTCGTGTGCGAAAATGGTCGTTTTATGACACCGCGGAGCCTTTAACGGTCTTTACCGGGCATTTTCTGGGAAATTATTGTCCACCAAAGGTACACATACACATGCTTACATTTTTGGAAATGGAGGAGATTTAAAGTATTGTATTGCCAAATTTATGTAATTCTGAGAATTGAATCAAGGAAGTTAACCCCTTTATGTATATATTAGTAACGGCTGTAGCAACAATTGAATATTGGAACCAATTTTAGCGATAACGATGAAACACTCCAGCAAAGCATAAGGTCAAAAAAAGAATGTATTAACAAAAGGCAAAAAAGTACAAAAAGTGATCACGTAAGATGTTAATAGTGCAACTCAATTACATTTAAATGAAATAAATAAATGCAATACAAAGAGAGAAGTTTTAACTTTTTTTTAAGCCAATTTTGGAGAATCGAAAAAACGCCGAGCCGTATTTCCATCATTGGTATTACCCGATCCAGGTCGGGGCACATCAACAATTAAGCCCATATTTTCTCTTAATAACTTCTTTAACCAATGCCTTTTTCTTAGTAAGTAGTAATTTAATACTTCCACGTGCCTGTAAAGATGTTTTTGAATAATTTACTTACTATCTTTTTCAAAATAATAATTTTTTAAACTTAAATTTTAATGATTTCTCACCTGCCACCGTTTAAACTCCAGCCGATACGATATATGTAATATACATTCAAAAAACCTTATGCGGCAGTGCAGCGTAGACAAACCAAAAGAATATTTATCTACATCAGCTGCACGACCTTTCATATCCCTTAAGTTATTCATCTCCGACGCTTTTGCTCCGCAGATGTAGCACCTCATACTTCCGCTTTCGGTCAATGCGTTGCATACCTAAAAGATTTGTTTTGTTTTCATGTTGGCATAAAAGTTTATTCCTATTCGATTATAAATCAACATAAGCATTACCTTTCCGTTGACCATTGTCAGTAGTAAACATAAGTTGATAGAGTAAATTTCCGAGTGGAAATCCTTTAGGTCATCAATCTGCTTCTAAATATAATTTCTTTCTGCCTTTGTAATGTCTTTAGTTTCTTTTGTCCACTGAAAGCGGATGGGACGACAAAACCGTGTAGATGACGGCCGAGGATTTTCCCAGATAATGTCACCTAAAATAAAAAGAGCCTAAATATGAATAGTGCCAGTGAGACAAGTTAAATTATTTATCAATAGGTTCGAGATGAATCTAACTAACCAAGAGAAAACTAGAAAAAATTGAGTCTTTACCTGTAGCGGCATTATTAAGACGAAGAGGTACTAGGGAGCTCATGAATAAGAACTCGTCCGATGCATCCACTTGTTGCCACATTTGTTTATATTGAGAGTGGCCCGAACTTCCGTCAAAGCCGTACTTGCATATTAACGTGCATTTTATTACATCTTTGAATACTTGAGTGGTGGATACGAAGGCCAGGATTCGCGATGCAGTGTGATTCAAAAGAGCTTGAAGGTTGACTTCGCACATGGTCTCAGTTGTTGTTACTCCTTCAGGGTAAGCTGCCATTTTTGCTTGCACCATTCTGTCATAGCTCGGATATAATTCGTGGCCATGGCTCAAAGCTGTGCTACGGTGAGACATATATTGACTCTTGGTCAACTCAGAGGAAATTATCAATGACAGTGCCTCCTCAACTGTCATCTCAGTTTGGATATTTTCACTCTTCCTCCACTTGGAAAGAACTCTCTTTGCCGGAGTAGGTGTCGTTGTTGTTATTTCCGTAACTAGCTTAGCTGCTGCAGTATCATCTCCTACCTCTCTCAAACTCATAGATGCTGCAAGAACAAGCTCAGAAGTAGTGGAAGAAGTTTTTAAGACTTGAATTTTTCTTCTTCGAGATCTATCACTTGAAGTGTGAAATTCTTTTTCTGGCCGCCCGAAAGTGCCTGGTAAATAAATTATGAAATTTTGTCACACAAGGCTAAAGTTTGGATAATTATTGAGCTAAACTATTGGAAAAGGATTAATATGTAAAAATACAAACTGGCGCTTGTAGAAGTACCGGGCAGGTGTTGAATTACAAATTCTGGAAAAGTAATAGATTCCGCGAGCCACTTTTGGTATCGTGACATAAATCTTTCATTGTTCCGGGAACTCTCCGTCCATCTCTTTAGGTATGGCCATAAAATGCGCTTCTGTAGGAAATCACTGACAGATTTCAGAGCGTAGGCGTTTTGTCTTAAATTTAACTTTCGTGATAAAAAGTCCAGCAAAATTTCTTTTTTCTGGGTCACTGATTTCTTCCCCGATTCCATTATTATTTTATGAATGTCTAGTCGTGTAACCTCGTGAGGAGGCATTTCTCATTGAATGACGGAGAAGCCTGCGTAAATGTTCGAAAAATAGTTTTCATTGATAGAACCCGAGGTTAGCCGATTACTACTCCTAATAACGCGCAGGAATAACGCGCGGTAAATGTATCACGGACATGAGCAATCTAGGAAAATACTTCAAAACACATAAAAAAATGTTAAGAAAAACAAAGTGGACGTGACGATTAAAATATTGGAGACTTAAAAAAAGAAAAAAACACATAGCATACCTGAAATAAAGGTCGGATGTATAACCAAAAAACACCGCTGACGGTCACCAGGTAATCACGGAAAAGTGATTACATTCTTCACAAACTAATTGAAACCACTATCACAAATTCTAGACACTCACGAGAACGGTCAACGAGGTGTCATAAAACGACCATTTTCGCACACGAGTCCTGAGGGTTTAAGGATCGGGGAGAAGGAATACCAGCTGTTGTCTTTCTGGGAGGTCTTTCTCTATATGTCTGAGGGAAAATACTCACTTTTTCAAGGTTTGAACGCTTTCAATATAAGGCATGGTTCCCGAACGTATCCAAAGAAAACTAACTTAACTTCGATTACGCGTGCACTTACCTCGACTGAAAATCCTCCCGTGTCTTCATTATAGACTCTTTGGGGATCGTTGCCCACAAGCACAGCTTAAAAACGGTGAATGCTGAGCGTTAAAATCCATACCACTTCAATAACCTTACCGCGTCGCGGCAAATCCAGCTCCCGGCGCGCGGACCCGAGCCCCGACGCGCGATCGAAAAATCAAATTTTTTTCCGGCGTCGCAAACTTTTTTCAAAGTTAACTGCATATAAACCTTGAGAAGTCTTCAAATAATACTCTGATGTAAGTAACGTCGCGTGACTTTGCCAAAAATCCATTTGAATCTCCTACTAAATGTAAAATTTTGTCTAAAAACAGCGTCCGCCATTTTGTAACGACAGAGCAATATTGTATCATAGCTATTCTTTAAAACTACGTAATTGTAAAGAAAATGTACCATGTTAACAGATAATATCGTTTTTTATTCCATAAAAATCCTCTTTTAACTTCACCATCAACTTTAGTCGGAAGATTTTCCGAGAAAACTGAAGACGGGCATTTTTCTGGAAATTTGGTCATGTTTGAGCCTCTGTATCTCAATAACGGGTAAGAACTACACCAAATGAAGTGCTATTCCAGATACATGAATCATTTCTGAGTTTTCATGCGAAGTTTCAACTTCATATCTCAAAAAAAGCCATTTTGGACTTTTGGCCAGCTTTTTCCGATTTCCGACCACTGTGCAACGCTCAGAACCTCAGCCGCAACTGGGAATATTCAAACTCCATTCGAATGGAAAAAGAGTTTACGCATCGCAAATGTAGGGATAGTAACAAGGTTCACATTCGCTAGATCACTTAAGAGTGTTGATACCTTCCCGCCGTCCCCGCACTTAATCCCGCACCAGATGAAAGTGCCATAGTCGTAGTAAATAGTTAACACTAGAACCCAAAAAGCAGTCATTTTTACCGGTTTTGAAAATCATATCGTTGGAGTTGCCGTTATAACAAGGTTTCTATCGATTGCAATTTAGGAAATTTTTCGATAAGTTAGTTGGTCCTGGGGCTACTAAACCCAAATATGCGTCACTTTACCACCCTCACTAATGCTAAACAGAGACCTTTTTTCTCTACCGGCAACCACTATCAACAATAAACACTCCGTAGACGGCATCGACTTATCGGGAACGGTGCCAAGTGGATGAATGGACAGAATGCAAAGACTCCTCCGTGCCAATACTTCATAATTCATTCAACACCTAAATACTGACTTCGTGATATCTACAGCGCTACAATAATATCAAATATCTGAAACGAAATAAAAGTTCTTTCCTTACGAAACCTTTTCTTTTACCGGGACAGATATTTCAAGAGCTTCTAAAGGTAGTTGCATGTTAACGGCTCCCAAAGTATCAATTGTCTCTACAAATACTTTGGATTACAAAGTTTGTGACGAAATTAGGGGAGTTTAAGATATAAGTGTGATGCCAAGAGATAGATACATGTAGAGAGGTTGATCACGTCTCAAATTCTAGGAAGTTGAATTTTACTCGCTTCGACGGATTATCTGGATAGAGACGGATTTTTAACACACATACAAACCATGGATGTTGAGAAACACAGATATAGCCCTCTATATTCACGATATAATCGGGTCTCAGATGAAAGACAAGTTCAGCTTGACGCGATATTTTTATATAAAAATAAATAAAGCAGTTTCTTCTCCGAAGTTCTTTATAGAATTGGAAGTAAACGGAGTGCAAAGTGAAGCAATATATACTGAATTACAGATCTACATCTACATCTACATCTACATACTACCCCGCAAGCCGCCTCAATAGGCGTGTGGCGGGGGGTGTTAGGACACCAGCCAGATGTCTCAGGCCGCTGTGAACAGGGGTTTGTTATATATAGAGTGAGCTCAGATACAGATAAAATCACATCAGGAGTGACCATATAACACTATTAATCATCCCGAATTATCAAATGAAAGGCCATAAATATTTTAATTCATTGTCTCTTTGGGAGGAAACATCTATAAGAAATATGCAGAAAGTTAAAAAAAATTAAGTACCGCAATCAATTCCAAAGACTGCATTGCAGCGTACAGCTAAAAATAAAGAATCCAGTGTCAAGTTGGTAGTTGCAGAAGAAACGTTGGATAAGTGTTCGAAGCTGCAATAATTTCCTCTCGTAAAAAGCATAGCTAGACAAAATTGAAAACTAATTTGTAATTCGTGCCACAACGAGGTGTCAAAAGCCTATTAAAATTATTTATTTTCTGTGACCTATAAGTGACCTATTTTTATTGGTAAAATTAAAATATTTTCGACATTCATGTTTCTGTGAAAGGGATGTTTCTATAGTTTCTTGGATGATATTCTGATGAAACCCTGTATAACTGAAAGTACATTAGTGTATTTCAATGTATTTTGTCGTACAGTAGAAATTAAAAAAATATACCATATTTATTATTAAATAACATAGTGGCACATTACTTTATCGTTATTTAATATCACCTACGCTTTAAAACCTCATATATTAATTTATTAAAATGAACTCATTTGCGCAGAATATCCGTTCTTCTTTCGGGTAAGAAGCATGTAGTTACGTAATTATAATTTCCACCATCTTAAAACAGACTGAAGTTTCGAAACAGATGGTTCAATATTTGAACCAGATTTATAGCTGGTTACCCGTCAGTAGGTTTGGCTGAGATGAAATTTGTGCGGTTCTTAGCGCAATCCGAGAAACACCACGGGCATATGCTCATGAGATCGCTGGTGGGCATGTCTTTGAGCATCCAAGTCTAACCTTTGTCGACTTTCATGCAAGAACTCATTTTCTTGCAAAGAAGACATTCCCCTTTTTTAAGAAGATTTTGTCGAAAGGTTACCCTTTTTTCTATTAGGCATGTTGATGGCTATATCTTTAAGTCCAAGGAAGGGAAACACAGCGGCGAGTGAGAGACTCCAAAAGGCACTCGATGATTGAGTGAATGTAAGTAAACTGCATTTTAACACGTTTAAGTATATATAAATAACTCGAAAAGTTTGTGTGAATTGGTCTAAAAAACAGTTCAAAATCGTAATGAGAGACAGACGGTTCCACTACGTGTAACACATCTGAGTATTAAACTATAATAGACGACGCTGTGTTTGTTGTAGCAACAGAGGCATTATTAACCATATTATTCGCTGCACGTAAATATTCCTGCACGTTTAATTCCTTTATGTGTATCGTTTACTGCGTAAATGTTCTCCCATATTCATGCAGTGCCCCTATGAGAGCTACTTTGAGAATAGACATTGAAGAGTATACTTGTTGTAAATATGTATTGAATTTATTTATCTATTACCCTCCCCCCTGGGCAAATTTTCTTTCTACGTGCCATCATGGGCCGGCAGGAAAACTTAAATGCCAGATGCGTGAATATCCTTTGAAATTAAATTCTTTGGATTTCAAGGAAATATGCTATTGTTGATTTCATAGAAAAATGTGAGATTTTTCAGCTATAAACATGTTTTTCAGAGAATTACGAAGCGTAAATGAAAATCAATTGAAAGAACAAGGAACTTCATTTATTCATTCATCCGATAAAACAATCCCAGCCTTCTATCTTGAGTGTAAGTACTTTTAAAAAGCAAAAAATGAAACATCTGCACCGAACCCAATGCTTAGCATGGACCACCAGGGACCGCCAGGGGGGGCCTTTGGGGCCCTGAGGGCTTTTTAATATAGCCTATGTTCAACCCATATACATTTTATCTCTACATACAAAAGTTCAGCTCAATCGGTTCAGCAGATTTTGCGTGATTGAGCAACAGACAGACAGACAGACACCATTCAATTTTTATATATTAGTATGATGATAGCATAAAAATGAACTATTGAAAATTGGTATATTTGAACAAGTAACAAAAACATATCGTTAGGTATCTTAAGGTATAAGCTTAGGTAAGGTATCTTATCTAATTGCAAAAATACTACATCAGAGAATGTATTATATGAGAATTAATGCAGCGGTCAAAATGATCGCTGCGGTGCTTGAAAGTAAAGAAATAAAATAGAAAGTACTGAAGAGAAAACAATACTTCTACGTTATTACGATCATATATTGTAAAACAATGTTCCATCCCCAAATGAAAGTACGCAAATGCGCATAACTAAAATTCATTAAAAGCAACAAAATACTTCGTCAATATTGTATAAGTAGCAGACGATGAAATTTCAAAACTTTTTAAATAGCCTCTCCGGAGCTTTAACTGTTAATAATTGCGATAAAAAATGCGATAAGTAACGCTTTCAAGCATATGTTATGAAATCAATGTCATTAAAAGACCTCCTGTAACTATTTTAGAATATAAAAAGACAACACAGCAGCCAACGAAAATTACAAGAGGTCGAGAGATCATAGTGAAATGTTTGACAAGTAACCAGAGAGGAGAACTATCTTAGGAAAACTATTGTGGAAAGAAGCTACCGCGAGTTAATATCCCAGTTCTAACCTTGTGTACTTCCTATCAAAATATTAAGACTGCGTCATCGTGTTGGTTAAAATAAGTCTAGCTACTTATTCAATTCAAGTATTACGTAATGCGATTTTTACCACTTTTAACCCCCCCCCCCCATTTCCGTGTATTACAACGGAAGATTTCACGAGCACTCCCCTCCCAATATTACGTAAGTTATCAGACGTTTTTGAAACCATTTTTGAAGCACTGTAATTCGATGGAGTATTCGAATTTGGCGAATAAAGTAATGAAAATTAAAAAAAATAATATTACATGGTTGCTACAATCACATGATGTAAAGTAAGGCAATCATATTGACTTCGTTTGTCACTTGACTAAATACCCAAGCAACCATTCAACATTTACCGATCGGCTGCGCATCTGATATGGTGAACGAACTGTAGCCACTGGTGAATGACCAAACGTTGCAATATTGAATGGAGCGCGGGAAAAGGCCATTTCTTATGCCTCTTCAGGAGGTTGAATTTTGGATTGAAATACAAATATAGTTTAGGTTGCTAACGGATTGGATTTCGATATTTTGGAAGGAAACTGGGAAATGAATTATTAGAATGTCACAAAAGAGCATGGTGGTTCGTGCTTTCCCCTCGACTGTGACGTAGATCCATATTTTTACCCTTGTAACTATCGTTACAAAATTACCCATTAAATGGACGAGATACATATCTGTCGTGTTTTTTTCACAATCGTTTGGTCTATAGAGGTGGACAATGTTGTAATCAAATGATTCTCTCAATGTCAACTTTAAATTCTTTTTTATCTGACACTTTCAGAAACTTAAGAAGGTATTGCTTGCAACGTCTGGGTCTCTAGTAGACTGTAGAATTTTGGAGTTTCACGCTTTCATGACACTTGAAGTACTTTTGAACAGTATTCATTCATTCAAGTATTCTATCAGCTGATTGGTAGGTTCTTGGACAGTCCCCATTTTGTATCCCAACCTAATAGAAATTGTCTCGCTTTCCCTCCTAAGTTATTAGATCCCTCTTCAATTCTTCATATCTTCTACCTCCTCTTATTTCGTCCAGAATTCCTATCCTCTTCCTTCCTCTCCCACGTTTCCCCAGTGTTCTCCCCTCTATCACTCTCTTCAGCATGCCCTCTCCTCTCAAAACCTCCTCCATCCATCTCTTCTGCCTTCTCCGAACCTCTGCCACAAGCTACCTCTCCTCTCCGACCATATCCAATACCTTCTCGTTCGTCTTTCTCGCCATCCAGCTAACCTTCTCCATCCTTCTCCAAACCCACATCTCAAACGCCTCAAGTCTACGCACATCCTCCCTTCGCAATGACCACGTTTCCGACCCATATAGCGCCACGCTCCATATTAAAGTTTTCACCAGCCTCTTCTTTACGTCTCTTCTCAGACCCCCCCTCATCAATTCCCTTCTCTTCGAAAATGCTTCTTTAGCGAGCGCAATTCTGCATCTGATGTCTTTACCACTAAACCCATTCGCCTCCAAAATACTACCCAGATACGTAAACTGCTCGACCTGCTCTATCTTCTGCCCTCCCACCCTTATATACAGCCCCGCCTTCTTACTTCTAGAAAATCTCATTACTTTCGTTTTCTTGTGATTGATCTTCATCCCATACTTTTCGCACTGCACCTCTAATGCATTCACCATTGACTGTAACCCCTTGGCCGACTGACTAACTAATGCTTGATCATCTGCAAATCTCACTGATTTTATCAGCTCCCCTCCTACCTTTATTCCTACTTCCTCCTCCCCCATGCCTCCCTTACCATTTCCTCTGAATACACGTTAAACAGCAACGGCGATAGTGGGCACCCTTGCCGCACTCCCCGTCCTATAGTGGCCCATCCCGATTCTCCATTGGCTACCCTAACCTGCGCCGTCTGGTTCATATACAAATTCCGAATCAGACGCCTGTCCCTCCAATCGACTCCTAATTTCTTCAACACTCCCATTAATTTCGTCCATTCCACCCGATCAAACGCCTTCTCGAAATCTACGAAGCATGCAAAAA
Source organism: Pyrrhosoma nymphula (assembly GCA_963573305.1). Taxonomy (NCBI): domain Eukaryota; kingdom Metazoa; phylum Arthropoda; class Insecta; order Odonata; family Coenagrionidae; genus Pyrrhosoma; species Pyrrhosoma nymphula. The sequence goes on from OY754334.1 coordinate 1,169,024, forward strand.
CATCCTGCCCATACTCTAGGTTTCTTTCTATTAGCGTCCTCATCACCGCTGTAGCGTCTCGCGTTCCCGTCCCTCTCCTAAACCCGAACTGGTCGTCACCCAGGTATTCATTTGCCTTCTTCTCTAGCCTTCTGTTTAGAATCCTCAGAACTACTTTGGCCGTGTGGGATATTAAGCTTATTGTCCTATAGTCTTCGCAAGTTTTTGCCTTACTCTTTTTCGGTATAGGAATTAGTACAGTCTTCGCGAAGTCTTCCGGCCACACTCCATCCTCATAAATCCTACGAATAAGTGCAAAAAGTTTTCCTCTTCCGTTCTTCCCCATGCTCATTTCTTAACACTTGAGAATGACCTGAAAAGGTCGAAACCGGTCGTGTTATTAATAAAATTGTGTAGAATATAACCAAGTTTTCATTTTAACTAAAATATATATAACCTATTGGGCCTTGTTTCTTTACTATAGAGCTCTTCAACATACTCCTTCCACCTCTCCTGGATCTCTCTCGGTTCTACGATCATCTTTCCCGTCTTGTCTGTTATCGTTGTAATTCCCCTTCCCTTGTTACCACCCGTCAGTTCCTTTACTTTCCGATATAATGCATCTGCTCTTCCCTCTTTTTGGTATTTCTCTAACGCGTCGATTTGTTCTCTCCACCACTCCTCTCTTGCTTTCTTTGTTTCTCTTCTAAGCCTGTTATTAAATTCTCGGTATTTTCTCTTCCCAAGCTCTGAGTTTACGCTCTTCCATTTCCTTCTCTCCTCCATCTCCCTGATCATCTCCTTCGTGATCCATGGTTTTCTAATTTTAGTTGCACTCACTACGCCTACCGTTGCTTTCGCCGCTTCTATAATTCCGTTTCTCAAACTTCCCCATTCATCTTCGACTGATCTAACTCCATGGTCCTCACCCATTCTCTCATCCACCTTCTCCCGATACTTCTTCTTCATTTCCCCAGTTAATGCCTCCGTATTCCACTTTCGTACCCTCCTTCCCATTCTCATATTTTTCAGTTTTACCCGACATTTCATGACTAATAAGTTGTGGTCTGTGTCTGCATCAGCTCCTGGATAAGTATGCGAGTTTTTAACACTATTCCTGTATCTGTGACGTACCATTATATAATCTATCTGGAACCTATCTGTGTCTCCCGGCTTCTTCCAAGTGTACCTACGTCGAGGATGATGTCTGAACCATGTATTCGTAATTACTAGGTTATTTCTGCGGCAAAACTCCACAGCTTTCTCGCCCCGGTCGTTTCTCCTTCCTAGCCCGTAATCGCCCACCTCCCGCCCATCTCTTCCTTCACCCACCACCGCGTTCCAATCCCCCATTACTACCAGGTGCTTACTTCCTGGTATCCTACCAATTATTTCCTCTAGCTGATCGTACACCCCATCTACCTCCTCCTCTTTATGATTAGAGGTAGGCATATAAACCTGGATTATGACTAAATTCGTTGGTTCTGCTTTTAGTTCCACGACTATTATCCTATCACTCACCTGTTCTGCATACACTACTTTTCTACCGAGTTTCCTATTCATTACGAATGCAACCCCGCGCTGACTTTCATTCCCTCCACTATAAATTACTCTATAGTCGCCGCTCCAGTAATCCCCGTCATCCTTCCATCTTACTTCACCCAGACCCATGATGTCTACACCCACCCTCTCCATTTCTTGCTTTATATTCTCTAGCTTCCCCGCCCTCAGCATAGTCCTAACATTCCACGTGCCTATTCTGATAGTTTCGTTCCTCTTCTTTATCTTCTTTTCCTCTGCTGCTGCTACGTCTGAGCAAGGATTTCGTGTGATGGCGACCGCAGGGGCCTTGCTCCCACCGCTGCCGGGCACGACACCCGGCCCTCTTGGCCGAGTCCCGTAGTTGCCAGGATTCATTATCAATTGAGAACTGTCCATAATTTCAAGGTTTTTGTTTTAATTGAGATAGTCTTCCGTGGCCTTACTCAATAGTGTTTTTTACGTGACACCATCACTTTAGAGGCCGCCCCACTGGGGTCAGACGCCTTTTGCAGCCGCCTCACTGAGGTACAGACGCTGCGCGGACTACCATTCGTCTGTCTCCTAACCTTCGACCAATCTGGCATGGGTGACCCTACCAGGAGCAATGCTCCCGCCAGTGCAGCTCTAGGGGTCATCGGAGCACGCAAGCCCTTCAACCACGACAAGGTTGTAGTCCAAGAGAAGAGTTTGACAGTATAGAGAAAATAAAAAATCGCTGTGCTGGTCACGTCAGGCAATATGAAATTGGGAATATTTTGTTTTCTCGTTGTTAATTCTTCTGCTGATTTGTACGTTTCGGATAAGCATCAGGTTATATACTCAACTGCGGGGTCATCTATTTACCACCAGGAATAACTATCGTCATCTAAATTTACCTATTCTTTTTCTTTTCGAGTCACCACTAGAATGTGTGAAAAGGACTTTCAGGCAATCCTTCGAATGTGTTTTTAAAATATCATATACAAATTTTCCGAATGCATTGCCTTGGTTCTGTTGTAATATTGAATAGTACAAAGAAAAGAGAAGTAGTCAATAACTTAAGTTCGAGTACCATTCTTTCCTATTTTTTCTAGTTGTTTGTGACTACAATTACTAATTTGAGAAATTAATAGTTTTTTTAAGTATTGAACTTCTGTCCTCTGGGTCACCATTCTAAATATCTTAGTCTTGGTTACATTTGTTTTGTTTTTTGAAGATCACCCTTCATAGTTCAATCAATAAATTCGTTTCACTGCTTATTTGATTTTGCTACTCTTTGTTATGTATATATTTTCTATGCATCATGTCTTTTGGTACCGAAATTTAGAAATCTTGAAGTACTTTATGCCGACCCATACTCCGAACAAACTCCCTGCTCTCATCCTTCATTCCGCGTCAGCCCAACATTCTCCCCGCTGGCTCTCTCCTCCATTTCCGTTTCATCTCAATACGCGATTCACCCACTTATGCTGCCTCCTCTGGATCTCACCATAGAATTTCTTTCCTCTTCCAACCGCTTTAAGCAATTACTTAGTCGCATTCTTCGCTGCATTGTATCCATTATCCGTAACAAGTCCTAAAACTCTTTTCGGTCACTTCCGCAACGACCAAGTTTCCGTATCATATAACACTACGCTACATACATATAATGAGAAGTATGAACTTATACATATTTTCTTAACGCCATTGCTCAAAATTCCCTCAATTAATTTGCTTAAATTCCCCTCCAAGTTCCCGTGCGTTAGCATATGTTTTTCAGAATAGCGGCCAGAGGTTTACATTATGAAATTACAGTGAGACATTACGATGGACGCTTCAGTTCTAATGAGCAGGTTCTAGGCTAAAAGTTAATCTTAAGCTAAAAGGAGTCATAAGAAACCTTAATGCCTTCATATGTGTTAGCCCGAGTATCTTTGTCCACACCTGTTTTGTCCGACAGTTTTTCGGACTGTTTCCTTTGTCCCGGAAAAATAACCGCAGGACGGTTTACAAATGTTGGAGTGTTGACGATGTTTTCATTTCTCTCTCTTTCAGCTCAGCAGATATTATGTACGCTCATGTATGCTTTGAAGGCCTTAAAGCCACCTTTTTAACAATAATTTCATCATTTCCAGAAATGATTCTAGTTTGTCTTAGTAATAACATCATCTCCATATTAAAGAATAAAAAACTCAGATTATGTAATTCACACTACATATTTATCAGAAGAAAAAGAATCCTAACCAAAAGAAAGAAAAGATTTTCTTTCTTTTATTAAATAGTGTGGATTATATACTCTAGAGTTTTTTGAAATTATTTATTATGGAGATAATAGGATTCCACAAAGTGAGAATTTTGTTGTGGGCTGAGATTAATACCAAGCTAGATTTCACAAGTGTAAATTTGATACTAAAAGACGTTTTACTGGAACTAACTCTTACCCATTGCTACATTTTTCTCCGATAATTGGTCCACATATGATTTTTTTAATGTAACTGTAAAATATTAAAAAATTTAAGCAGAAAACTTTGTTAATTTATGTATTATTTTTTCTCGATTTTCGACTCGTCACAACATAAGTGACAAGTACATTTTTTAATAAAAAACTTTGTACTTTCCCACACTTCATTTAAAACTGCGACCGGCTTCACCTTGATAAGGTATCTTACTAGATAGTTACTAGATGCCAGAAGATGTCTTATCAAGGTGAAACCGGTTGCAGTTTTAAATAAAGCGTTGAAAAATATCTATTTTAGAAATTGATATCTTTCACTTCCTCGAAGTCAAGCCTGAAACAATGAAATTTAAAAGTGACAAGGTTTTATTTACAAACGCTTTCCTGCCTAGCGCTGCATCGAAAGCAAACAGAGAGAGTGTTCTCAGAGGCGATGAGTCACTCCACTTGAGGGCCCAACGAGAGTCGGCAATCGCTGCAGACTCGCTGCGTGGGAGAGATAACAGTGCGATCGCGTCTGCCGCGCGTCATTCATCCCCCACCCTGGCCCATGTGACCCATCGCTGACCTCTCGATGAAGTGCCTGTCGTCGGAGTCTAAATTCAAGACGTCCTCATCATCTAAGCGTCACTCAAGACGTTCGGTAAAATGTGCAAAACCGCAACTGTGTGACCTCCTACGGTGACGCATAATATTGCTACGTAAATAGAGAGATTCTCAATGGCTTTATTTTTAAGGTGGTTCCAGCGGTAAATGACTTAAATGTCATTTTATTCATATTCTGTGTACTTGTAGAAAACCTTGTCCTCTACCTGACATGAACAAAAAAATAATACCTTTCCATGCTATTTTATTCTATAATTGAACTTGAAATTATACCATGGTGTTCAATGGGGGAATAAGAGAAACACGGGGAAAAATAGTGTTTTTCAATAAAATACAAATGCCATTTTCGAGTAAAACTGTCTCTAAGAAGGAAATAATCCAGATAAATTTAATACAAATAAAATAAAGGCATCTTCCCACCTTATTTTTCTAGTTATTGAAGAATTAATGCCGTAATTGTAGTCAAAATGCGGCAATTCGTAGGAAATGGCGCTGCAGTCGGCTCCTATGGCTGGAAAAAAGTGTTCATTTAAAATACATTCGTGGAATAATCTGCATTTTTTCTACTTTACTTTTGGTTTTCTGAAGGTAACGCATTGCATCAGTGAAAGCAGCAATTTTTTGACAAAATATAAAAAATGTGGAATTTAGTATTTGTTTTGACTCACTCAGTCGCAGCGGAACCTCCTTAATAGCTCATGTCATCCATAAAATCGCAAAAATAATAAAGAATCATGCTCTTCTAACGACTGAATTGATCAAGGTATTTCGCTGATGATGTTTTTGATAAGATCTTTTGAACCACCAAGACTTTTAGAGCACCCTAGTAGAGGAGGCGTGATCTTCTTGTTGCCATAGCGATTGACGCAAGGGAGCTCGTGCTTTCTTCCCATTCCCTCAATTCGTCAAGCGCTGAAAATAGATGAAGGCTTAAGTTCAATTCCCTACTTTATAGAAAGTTTCACTTATATATGACTGATAGCTAGTCAACTGACCCCACGATGGTCACGTAAATAAATACCATTACTCCATGAAAATAAGGCTTGCCATTCTAAATTGAATACGGAGTTGATCTCCATTGTTTTAGAATACAATTCAAAGAATGTGCACAAGCAAAAGTCACTGGTATTGACATAAAAAGCGAAGGGTTTCTTAAAATATAAAGAAGTAGAAGTCTCACGTCATTGGTAACAGAATCGGGGAGAAAATCGACCGAAGAAAAGTTTGGGACAGATTTGATTCCAGTCTCTAAGAAAAATGGCGCAATTTCCGCAAATTAGAGTTTCTTGTCTTGTCCTGAATGTTAGAGGTCCTTAGAACGAAATATATTTTTTAACTGTTTTAGGGAAAAGTAATAGTTTTAATGGCTTTATATAAAAGATGTAACGGTAAAAATTGTTATGAGCAAGAAGAATTAACCTCTTTAACACTAGAAGGACCATACCCGTCATTTTGACGGGTAACCTTTACTTACGCAATCATATTGCCTACAATTTTTTTTCCGTCGTCTTAATTTTTTCTGACTTTTATTTATTTTGTATGGTACGTATTATGTTAAAATATAATATAATTTTTTAAAATAGAAATGGAGTTATACCACCTGTCTACCTTAAAAGACCAACACCCGTCAAAATGACGGGTTAGGCGTTTCTATTTTATTTGTAACGGTAACGCGTGTTTTATTCAGTAAATCACTACACTATATTACGTCTGTCCATGTTGATGCTTTAGCTAGCACATTTATGCATTTAACATTCCTTATTACATTTTGAATGGAAAGAAGCAGCATATCTGCCATACCGAGTGGCGTGTGGTAGGTCAGAGCAGTGGAAGCAGGAGCGACGTCATCGGAGAACGTAACCGCTACCACGAGAAGAAGGACATCTTTTGTTAGGGAAAACCATAAATGAGTAAAATCTGTAATCTGTGACCCTTTCAGTTGGGGGATCCCTAGTCTCCTTGGGCGGAAAGGATAAAAGGGTTATGGAAGGATCGGGGCGCAGGAGGTTGGTGCCCTAGGCCAGCCCAGTGTACCATTACCGCCTGAAGAAGAAGAATCCTCATTTGGAAAAACCCAAAGAGTGGGACATGTGTACAATCCCTTGTACAACTACAGCGATTCCTTGTGTCGGGTGAGCGGCAGGGATGACTGACCGATCGCAGCCCACCGAGCGGCAGACTGACAGATTCGCAGCTGCATCCCCAAACTGGAATTCCTTCGCGGCTAATTGCATATTGTGTTACAAGGCTGGCGAGAACATCACTGTAGATGAACAACTACTTCCATGCAAGGCTCGCTGTAGATTTATTCAATACATGAGAAACAACCCAGATACGTTTGGTATTAAATTTTGGCTTGCTGCAGATGCAAAGATAAGGTACATGCTGAACGGGTATCTGTATCTCGGTAAAGATGAGTCACGGTCCATGGACAAAACACTTGCGGAGCACGTGGTTTCACGTCTTATTCAACCATTTTATTCAAAAGGAAGAAATGTTACTTGTGATAATTTCTTTACCTCTATGAAACTTGGGGATACATTGAAGAGGAAAGGAACAAGTTTGGTATGCCCTATGAATATAATTCGACGTGAGGTTCCTTTATCTGCTAAAAAAAACATGGACTTGTTATATAAAACGGTTCTTTACAAGTCGGGTGACACCATGCTTATCAAGGTAAATCAGAGAAAAACGTCCTTCTTCTCAGTACGTTGCACCAATCAGTGACTATCGATGTATGTACAAAGCCCAAAAAAGCTCCTAGAGACCGTAGCATTTTATAACACTACCAAATATGGAGTTGATATTCTTGACCAAATGACTAGGATGTATACCATAAAATACGGATGCCGCAGATGGCCAATACATGTATTTTGCAATGTATTGGATATTGCCGCTATCAACACATGGGTACTGTACCAAGAAGTCACTGGGGAAAAATATCTCGCCGGAAATTTATATTTCAATTAGCAGAGGAACTAGCGATACTAGGCTCCATTCGTCGAAACTAGAAGACCAGTGCCAATTCCACTACAAGGAACTACCAAGAGTGATGTGCGCAAGAAGTGTCCAATAGGAGGATGAGGAGGCAAAAATAAGAGCCAGAAATAAATTCGTACATTGCAATAAGTATGTGTGCGGGCCCTGTGCAGGAAACGCAAAGTACATTTGTATCAGATGCAGTGATGATGAAAATTGATGTATTTCCTTTTTGCGCCATGCTAGATTATGTGTAAATATTTGCTATACATGAACAATACGTTAAAAAAGAACTCCTTCCAATAAAAAAAGGAAATAAGACTTTTAAATAATTATATAACAGTTTGAAAATTGACCGCTGTTCATTTTAAATTTTTTGTTGTAAAATGATTTGTAAAAAATTACTCAGTTGTATTGATAAATAAAGAAAAAGGTTATATTTAGTGAAGTTATCAATTAATTTTAACATAAACGAAGAAATATTTAAAATAATTACTACCCGTCAAAATGACGGGTAATGGTCCTTTTAGGTAGCCATACAACACCGGTCCTTCTAGTGTTAAACCCGCTGCCTTCGGATAAAGATGATACAGATTTTGCTAGCCAGCGGTGTAATGTGGAAAAAAAGACCTAGAAAAAGACTTTGGAAAATGCACAAAAGAATTAATACATGGAATATGTTTTGAATACATAGAAAAAACATATTTATTCTTCTTCTGTTATTACCTACTCATAAATAATATATTTTTAATCTAACTGATCCCATAGGTATACTTAGTTTTTTTCGCTATGTCTAATATGCAAGTGTGACTCAAAATAACACACATCCTGTGTGTAGAAATTGCCTTAGGCAAAAAATGCACCTAGACCAGGTATTGGATCACGGTATATTGTAGTGTAGTGGCTTGCTCGACCAATGCGCAAGTCACTACACTACCCAGGCTTTCCGATTCCTGCAGAAATTATGAAATGATTTAAGGTAGCTGGATGTTCTAGCCCCTAGGGTCGATCAACTATCGCACTCGTAGGAGAAATATGGACTTTCAAGAAGCCACCGACCACTAGGAATATTTTTGCTTTTTCCCATCAAGATGATACATGAAAAATATAGTATTTAAATGCCACCAGGCTTGAAATGTGGTATGAAAATGACACCAAATAATATTATTTCCACAATCATTAGATTAACATTTAAAGGACTAGCGTACATTTAAATGTACGCTGGGATGTGAGACTCTAAGACTACGGCCGTGCGTACAATATATTGTACGCTGGATGTGGTATTTATACCCATATAATAGTTTCTACTGAGTGTTCAAAATTAAATCCGGCCGGCAGCGTCCGAAGCGAGAATTATGATCCGTACGATAAGGGTAAAATTTATACACTAAAACATCCCTCAAATCCTGTTACATCAATAATGCCGTGATTAGCAACATATGAAGATATTTAATATTTTGCCGAAAACTGGCGTTGAAATATATAGAAATTGTGGTAGAAAAACATCCACCAGGACCGGGAATCAAACCCTGGACCCTCATCCTATCACACCTTAAGATTAAAACACCGCCTATTTGGAGTTCCGTCCCTCCAAAACTTCAAACATTAACATGGCAGTAGGCCATTCATTAGATTAAATTGAAGAGAATAAAAAAATTTTAACACTTGTTTGAATTGAACAGTAACCAACTACAATATCCGTCAAATGCCTAGCCATATTCGCCATTTCAGTTCAATATATGCTGCACTGACTCAAAAATAAAGCTATGGCCTAAAAAAACGAATTGAATCTCGAAAAGGCTTGTTTACCCATAAGTATGGACCTGCTTTTTGAGAGCACGAAATGACAGATTGCAATGGACCTTGAACCTCAGGCCAGACATTAGACTTATATTCTACTTTCATTTGGAGGGTCGGTTAATAGGTTACCGAGGCCACGTGCTTGCGCAGCGGACCAACCTTCTCCAAAGCAGCATTCAGAGAGCACGTAGGTGACCTCCAGTTTTTCTTCCATAAATCGTGGCCATCGAATCGGACCGATTTGCCATTTTGAAGAAGTGTTTTTTTTTCTCTGTACAAGTGATTTACACGTGAAACGCAGTTAATAATCCCTCGCTCACAATGCAAGAAGGAATTAAGAACGCGGGACCCGCATCCCCACCCAGCAGCATAAAAAAGGGGGTGAGTATTCACCAACATGCATTACACTATACCCTAAATTTAGTGTAACTACGACTAAATATGCATTAGCATAAATCGCTAATGCTTGTCACGAGGCGAAGCCTCACAAACATGCACTACTACACTACAGATATAATCACAGTGGAGAGGGACCGTTAACATATATATGTATTTTGCAACTACACAAATGGACAGAGACTCAAAAATTATGTAGAAAACATGCACGGCGTGCTGCTAGTACTAAGTAACAGAAAATAATTCAAGTATTACGGAGTACTACTACTACTATGAGCTACACTACCTAACGAAAAACCTAGATAAAAGTCTCATTGGCAGCTGTTATGCTCCCTTATCTTTCGTGGGAAAAATGACATTTTAAATCTGTCCGTTCTGCAGTCTAGTTCCCTAATTTTATTCTCATGTATATATTATATATATATGTATATATATTCTCTGATCTACCGTAGTATGTCGGACTTCGTAAAATATTATCAACCTCGTCAGAGAATAGACTGGTTTGGAACTTACATAATAGATTGAGTCTAAATTTTAATCGACGGTCTGAAAGCGTTTCCCATCCTAGTTGTTGCATAGGGTCCGTAACACTAACGAGATTATCATAAAGGCCTTTTACGTATCTTACCGATCTTCGCAGCACGCGTTCTAACTCAGTTTACAAGTTAAATCGAAACTAGAAGCTATGCCGTGGTGGAAGGGCTCCATATTAGCAATGAAAATACTTAGTAACTTCCACAGTTTATTTATTTTTGAACTACCTCATAAACACGCCTTCTTTCACGCCATGATTCACCGTCTCATTAACATCCCCTTACGGAAAACTTAGTTTAAACAGGAACTAAATATAATACGACAAATTGCTCATAATAACGGATACGAGCAATCTTTAATTACTCGGATTTTAAATAGAAAATGAAAACATATTGCCTACGGTTATTCAAGTTCCTTGCTACCCGTCCAGCCTCAAAAGTCAGCCAAATGGTGTAAAATACCTTTTATCGGCCCCTTATCCTATGCTGTATCCCAAGCCATCCCGAAAAATAAATACAAGGTATGTTTTTATAATAATAACACCTTGGTAAGATTGCTTAACAATGCTAAAGATGTAAAAGAACCTAGTTTAAAATGTGGTATATATAAGTTAAATTGTGATACTTGTCAATGTTGTTATATTAGTCAAACGGGGCGAAATTTCAAAACACGAGCAAAAGAACACAAGGCATGCTGGAAGAATAAGGACGATTCGTCAGCCTTCGCCCGACACCTTTTGGAGATGGGGCACCAAAGCAGCTTTGAGCCCGAAATTCTGCATTTTACCGGGAAAGGAAGGAGAATGGATGCCCTCGAAATTCGGGAGATCGCCCTACAAGGAAACAACCTTGTCAATGACATAACCTTTCCTAACCCATCCCTTATTACTCACCACCCTCCCAAAACCCCAACTCCCACAACCCGAGTGATTAACCCCCCCCCCACCCTCTCTCCCAGTTACAACACATACTTTGTTCCCCCCACCCCTTTCCCCTCCCTGCTCAACCAACCTCACCCCCAACCCCCACCCCCTCCCATAGCAACTTCCTATAGTATATATAAATCTCTTTTTCAAAGTTTTTCTTCAATGTACCTGATGATGGCTTGACAGCCGAAACCGGTAGTTCAAAAATAAATAAACTGTGGAAGTTACAAAGTATTTTCATTGCTAATATCAGTTTACAAGCCTATCTTATAAGGATCCCAAATACTGGCAGCATATTCCAATTGGGGTCTAACGTGGGAGAAGTAGCTGATTTCCCTAACTTTATCGTCGCACTTGCCAAGTACTCTTTTATTCACACTTACTAACTTTTGTTTCTTTCTATTACTTACTCACTTAAGGTGATATGATGAGGCTGCGTATTAAGAATGGCAAAACTTGGCGGTACTCCCCTGTGGAGATTTTGCGGGTGAATCAAGAGTTATTGATCGGGTAGAGCTGGCAAAAAACTTACTTCGGGGACCTCTGGAGAAAGCCTTTCACCCCTCAATCCCACTTCTTTATACTTTCTTCTCCACGAATTAATGCTATTTACAAGAACCAAGTTTTGTTACGGCTACTCATAGTTGTCATTTGCATCAAAGTAAGTTTAAAACTAGAGTTAATGTGGTTTAAACCTGTTATAAATAATGAATGAAATATGGCAACATGAAGGTTTAACTGACGAGAATGCTACTTTATTCTGTTGTTTTTGAAAATTTTATTGGGCAATACTCGTGAAGAGATTCATCAATTTAAATAAATTTTAAAAGTTAAATATGCATAATTGTTGGTTAGTCAATAGTTGGACTATTAAATAAAGTCTCCATTCTTTTTAGACTAATTTTATTTTAACTCGATATTCTCAAGCCTTACTTGAAGAAATTCGATGATGACTGAATCAATATATTGTGACGGAACACACTGTTCAACACATAATTACAAATGCGATCTAGATAATTCGTTTGTTAATATTTGGGATTTATTTTTAACATATTCAAAAGAAAACCCTGATGAGGTGAGGGATGGACGATTCCATGGTGAAGATGAACATAAATGAATAATTATGAGGAAAAGCAAACAATTTAACAGATCAATAATCAAATAAACAATCGATGTAACAACGACCATGAACAATTTTAACAAATCGTCCTTGCGTGCAATAGTTGCGGGTCAAGAACCGACTCAGAGTTCTTCCATCAGCCAAGTATTTCTTGATTCTAGCAATTAACGAAGGCACACGGAATTTACTTCTGCCACGAATGGGAATTATGGGGATGTCTGAGGGGCGTGTCACAATTGGGACAAACCGTTCCGGATGATGATGTACTCCTGATGAGGTGGACGTCGCGATCTGCGCGATCACCGGCGTCGTCTCCCGGTGTAGGGTTCACCGCCGCTCCGGTTGTTCAGAATCCGGATGTATTTCAGCCAGTCAGCCTGACTGGCGACGTCTGTTTCTTTGTCCTCCTGTCCCTCGGTTAAATGTCCGATAGTGACTCTCTCACGGCCACTCTCTCTCTGTCCTGCTGTCTCTCGGTTGTCCTTCCGATCGTGACTCTCTCACTGCCACTCTTTCTATCCTCCTCCCTCGGTTGACTTTTCGATAGTGGCCCTCTCACTGCCACCGGCCCAAAACGACTAACTCTCTGCCACATGCACACACTCCTCGTCTTTGCCTTAGTTCCAAAATTACACGCACACACGCGCATCGATGGGAGGCTCAAGAACCAGGTCGATCCCTCGCGCGGGAAATATAAAAAAAAACATTGTTGGCGCCGTCACAATGTATAATAAATTTGTAATTTACTTAGTAGATTAATTAGTTGTTGACTGCTTTCATCGCATCATCACCATATGATGTCACCTCTGCAATGAAATCGGTCGACAACTCACAAAACCTTTTGTGCAAATTACGAAGTTATATTACTGATTAAGTAGTCATGTTTCAATGATTTCTCATCGCTAAATATTACAATCCCGGTGAGACTGGACTTGATGATGGAAATTAATAGACAAGGAACGAGATATATATTGTTTGCAGGCGAGGGGAGATGGAGGGAAGCTGTGGGGCGGGACACACGATGTCGTCATGGATACACGCCAACCCCCCCCCCCTCCTGAGTTCTCTCGGCCCCCGTGGAGCCGACGGGTGCGGCCCGCGAGCGCTGGAGCCGATGCTTGGGGGTGGTCGGCAGAGGGAGACATATCGGCCAGCGCTTGGTGGAGGCGGAACTTGGCGGAGAATCGTGAGATTTATGAAGGGGAGGAGAGGGTGTAAGATTCTGCGTGATGATGACGCAGTCGGGAGAATGAGTTGAGGGGGTGGGGGTGGGAAGGAGGATGTGTTAAACGAGCGAATGGCCCGAGGTCACCTTTGACTCCCGTCCCACGTACCATTGCTCGCACTTTTTGCGATGACCACCATCCGCCGCTGCTGCGTCCGGTCTTGGGGCTGCACCCCTTGGAGAGTATTCCCTTTGCTTAGGAGTTGAAGTGCCAATAAAACAGGGGGGGTAGGTTTCTCAGGGAAGTGTTACTACTTGAGGAAATAAGGGAGGAAACCCGGCGTCGGTGTTGGCCTACTCTTCTATATCTATACACTACCCTGCGGCGAACCACACCAGGGTGATAGGAGACCAGCTATGTAAAAGGAATAGGTAAAAGAAATTGGTAGGCAGTTCCATGGCTTCCGGGTGTTGCTGCATTGAGTTATCTTGATGGTGGTAATGTTTCGTACCCAATGCATGCCACATCTTCAGACCAGGTCCGAAAACAGACTGGTGGAAATCGGCAAGCATTTATGCCGTCCTTTAGCGAAGCCCGGAAACCATAGAAACTGCCTTCACTACAGCGCTTTGCGAGCCTGAAGCAGAAAAAAGGAATTGGAAGTGGATAAAGCTTAAGTGAACTTTGTGCTACCGAAATGTCCCACTCTAGATCGTCCTGTTCGTTTTTAATAGTCCCCAATGGTTTTCAAGTTAAAGTAGTTTTTGTACTTATCAGTTTTACGAGTAGTCTCCCTCATTTTGTCCTCTCTAATTGTTCTAAACATTAGATGTATACGGGATTTAAAAAAATTCCTCCGAGTCACCACAAAAATCATACCGGTAGAGGCCACAGGGACCAAAGGTTGACGGAAAAGGTACTTTACTTGGCATTCTCTCTATAAAATGCTAATATAGGGATGGTAATCCGATGTAACATCATCGTCACAGCTGGAATTTCAGTCCAGTCCCATCGAAATGGGAAGCCAGTACTCCTGCCTCCACAACAACCCGAACCACTGCTTTCCCGTACCAGGTGCTTTGCTGCTCTACCAAATAATGAAATCGGAGTGAAACTCGGCTTTTTCTGCGAGTAATTTCTGGAGAATGTTTTTTTTTAATTTAGCACCAAAGGTAACGAAATAACGTACTACACTACTTCGGGCCTAAAACATGGGTTATTCTTCCTTGCCTTGTTTGTAGGTGAAAATTGATTAAGGACGACCTTGTAATCCTCAAAAGATGAAAGGTTTCTGAAAAAGATAAGCTTGAAGAGGGGTTGAGGCAAGACCACCGAGATATACATGTAAATCTCGGTTGTCGTGGTTGAGGAGCAGGTAAGGTCTAAAAGGTGAAGGGGCCGCCAATGGGAAGATCGCCAAGGAGATGATCCTGGCACTCGATGGAAATTCAACGAGTGGTTCTTCATGGAAACCTCGTGAGTGCGGAAGGTGGCTGTGTGTTGTGGCAGCGAAACATGGTGGAAATGCAAGGGAGGCCCTTTTAAGTGGAGGAGTTCGTTCCCTACGAACTGGCTCCGTGCGGGAAGTAATGTAGTATCCGCGTTTGGCAACCACGGTACCATAGGTCGTATAGCTTCACTGCCAACTTTAAATTACCCAGTCTGATATTCACGGCGGCTTTCTAGCTCCATAGCACGGCTCTTAATCCAAATGTTTCGATAGGCTTTCGCAAGGGGAGAGAAGTATATCAGCACATAACGATCCAGATTTGATTGGATCGTAAACAAAGTCATGAAACGCGCTGAGCGGATACTTTACCGCTCTCTCAAGTTAAATGTAGTTACGCTGACAGTGTAGCTTACCATGTGTTATTCGCTTCCCTCTTCTCACTAACCAACCCCCTTACAAGTGAGCCTTACCCTAGTTAACGTCACATTAAACGTCAATGATTGCCACCATGAATAGCTACCGCTATGTTTTCTGAGAAAAATGATATTGATTTACTTTAGAAGTGAAAAGTTAAATTTCGCTCTTCATATTGGTTGGCAGTCAAAAACATTCCCTTTGACGTGAAGGAAACTCTTCTCTTGATATCGCGTCGTACAATGGTATGTAATAGAAAAAAGGTCGCAAAAATTCCAAAAGAGTTTTTTATCTAAACAGAAGATTAAACTTTTCTATGACCACCCTATATTAGTGGGTGGAGGATTTGTTATGTCGTTTCCTTCAGTTCTTACGCATAAGAGTCTCTCTCGAGCCACCGAGCCGAACGGTTGTTTCTCTGCTCTAACGTGAGTCATGCCGAACTGTGGAACTTGTGGCTGCCCAGTTAAGCGAGGTAGCTCCCTCCAATGTAGCGGTTGCTTGACTTTACATCACCCATCTTGCAAAAATCTCACTGAAGAAGATGTAAGAACGCTTGAGGATCTGCAGAAACCCTGGTCCTGTGACCTATGTCTTGGAGAGAATAGAGGATCTCGACGAGACGACACTCCCATTAGAAGACCTGCTTACTCCTGTCCTGCTGTCACGGACCGCAACACGCAAGCAGAACTATCACCAGGAGCAGACAAGACATCTGATCTGCCTACGATGGAGCTTCGGACCATACTGCATGTGGTTTTGAAAAAGCTAGATGAACTCAAAGAAGAACAAGTGTCATTAACTGAAAAAGTAAGTGAAAATTGTGCTCTAGTCACTGGCCTATCAGCCAAGTTTGATATGATTGAGAAGGAATTGATATGTGTTAAGGAGCTAACAAATACACTTCAAGGTAGTGTGGTTGACCTTGAGAACAGGTTGAAAAGACAAGAACAAGAACTTTTGAAAAATAGTGTTGAAATATGAGGTGTGCCATTTAACGTCGATGAAAGCGCCGAAAATATAGTGTTGAACATTAGTTCCACTCTTAATGTGCCTTTAACCGCTGAGGATATAGATTGCGCGTTCAGGCCACGACCCCGTAATATGACTCCCAATCCTTCTCACCCACCACCTATTATCGTGCGCTTCATCAGGCAAAGTAAAAGAAATGAACTCATTCTCAAACGGCGGATGAGGAAAAACTTAAGCACCAGAGATATGGGTTGGTCCTCTGCCTCAACCCAAACCATACAGTCAATTTACACTGACGAGGCCCTCACCCCATTCAACAAGAAAGTTTTCGCGTCCGCCAGAGACTTAAAAAAGAAAGGCACTTTAAAATACGTTTGGGTGAGAAATGGTACAATTCTCGCTAGGAAATCTGAGGGCTGTCCTGTGACAGTTATAAATACCGAAAAAGACTTGGATGTTTTTTTATAAGAGATTCACCCAGTGCTCAAATAACTGATATCAGGGCCCCTAATTTGACAACAAACTCTCCAACCAAAGCCAACTCAAAATCCCCCTCTGACTCGTTATATATCTCTCTTGTAAATGCCCAATCGCTACCCGCTCACATCGAAGATTTCAAATTGTACTATTCCATCAACCATATGCATGTGATCGGTGTGAGCAAGACCTGGCTTAAGCCAACCATCAAATCAGAGAGTGTTCCTTTGTCTGATTATACATTATTCGGAAAGGACAGAGAAGGAAAACGTGGAGGAGGAGTTGGTATATATGTGCACACCTCTTTAAGAGCTAAATGTATTGGCCGTTCAACTAATGATAATGAATCTAAACTGGAGTTTATTGCTTTAGAAATTAGCTCCCTTTATTTTAAAATGATGGTAGCGGTAGTTTATAACCCACCAAACTCATATAATCTGTCTGACTTTGAGTCATTTTTGACTAATAAGGTACCGATATATGAAAACGTGGTAGTCATGGGAGATTTTAATATAAATATAGCAAAGAAGTGTGTAAAAAGTGACCGATTGTTTAATGTAATTCAAGGTAGTAACCTTAATATTGTTCCTACAGCACATACCTGTCACACAAAGTCTACAAGTACTACATTAGGTTTAATATGTGTTGACGAAGCCAAAAAAGTACTTTCCTGTGGGCAAACATCGGACCCCCCAATGTCTTGCCATGACTAATTGTACATTGCCTATAAGGTCACAGCCCCTGCTTTCATACCAAAAACGGTCACCTATAGAGATTTTAAGTCATTCCATCAAGAAGGATTCACGAATGACCTCTACAAAATAAACTGGTGTCGTATCGGTGAACTCGACTCGATCGATGAAAAAGTGGAGACATTAAATTATCTGCTCTTAGACACTCTCGACATTCATGCCCCCATTAGGACTGCTCAAGTTACACACCCACCAAAACCTTGGATTTCAACAGAAATAAAGCTCAAAATTAAAGAAAGAAACAGAACTCGAGCGGCGTTTAGACACCACAAGGACCCGGTAATATACGGTGAATACAAAGAACTACAAAAGCGAGTCAAATATATGACTCGTAAGGCCAAAAGCGAATACTTCCAAAATGCCATTGGAATGCAGACTAGTACCAAAACAATGTGGAAAACTATTCGTTATCTTGGTGTAATACAGCCAAAACATATGAATGTCATCAACATAAATCTAGATATACTCAATAATTATTATTCTATAAAAGAAACTAACCACGAATGTAATTTGAGCAACGTCCTAGAAAGTCATAAAAAAACAATCTCTCTGGAAACCAGTTTTATTTCTCCCACATTTCTTCCTTATCAGTCACGAGAGCATGTAAAGACATCACTACAAGTGCAAAAGGTCATGACGAAATAAATATTGCCGCAATAAAGATGGCTCTTCCGGTGATACTACCTGCGCTTCTAAATATTTTCGATGCCTCTCTGCAAACAGCGCAATATCCAACTTTATGGAAACATTCCATAATACGTCCAATCCCAAAATGCTCTAAACCTACCAATCCGTCAGACTATAGACCAATAGGCATCATTTGCGCTTTTGCTAAGATTCTAGAACGTGTGGTATTTGAACAAATCAATAGGTTTGTCATTGATAATCACATATTAAATTCATTACAATCCGGCTTCCGAACAGGACGCAGTACCCAAACTGCACTATTGAACATTACTGAAGATATAAGAGGGGCTATGGAAAACCGAAAGTCACAGTCCTGGTACTATTTGATTTCTCAAAGGCATTTGATATGGTAGAACATGAACTGCTTCTTCATAAATTGACGAAATTTAACTTCTCAAGTAGTTCAGTAAACTGGTTTCGATACTACCTCAGTAACCGAACCCAATCAGTGCTTGGACCCAATAACGCATATTCTAACTGGATATATAATTCAAGAGGCGTAGTCCAGGGCTCAGTCCTCAGCCCTCTTCTTTTCTCGTTATTCATAAATGATCTCCCTGAAGTCATAAAACACTGTAAATACCATCTCTACGCTGACGATTTCCAGATATATTGCCACTCGTCAATTCCGGACTTAAGATCTACAATAGCGCTGATCAATGAAGACGTTGAGCGAATTGCATCCTGGACTCAGAAAAACCACCTCCGATTAAATGAATGTAAAACAAAGTCGATAATAATTGGGCAAAGCTACTTGCATGCTCAAATAGACATTTTATCTTTGCCCAACATTCAAATCGGAAACTACATCGTACCATATGAAGAAGCAATAAAAAACCTTGGTGTAACATTTGATAAACATCTTACCTGGAAGCAACAAGTACAAAGTACGAAACAGAAAACCCTAGGTATATTACACCAACTGTATAGATCAAAGAATATTATACCCCCTAAAATACGCACCATCCTTGTACAAACACTAATCCTTCCACACCTGGATTACTGCTCTTCCTTGCTTACAAATCTAGATGAAGAAAACAGCAACAAACTACAATTGACAATGAACTCAACAAGACGATTTATTTTTGACCTCAAAAAGTGGGATCGAATTAGTAGCTCGTATGCCCGCCTAAACTGGATGAAATTCAAACAACGTCGCCTTTATCATCTCACCTGCCTCACATTCAAAATACTTTCTTCTGGTAACCCGCCTTATCTGTACGAAAGATTTATTTGGAAAAGAAATATTCATTTCATACCCACTAGAAATCACAATTTTGACATTCATATCCCCCACCATAGAACATCTCACCTCAATAAATCATTCATGGTTACAGCTGCCAAAATATGGAACTCACTACCGATAGAAATAAGAAAGTTGCCATCAATTCATGTATTTAAGACTAAAGTATATAAGTTGTTTCATGATAGTTCATGGAAATTCCCAGTGTTACTAACCATTCTGACGTGATTGATTACTGATGTGATAAGGGGAGAATATATTCTGTATTCATGATATAATTTTCTATTGGTGCTACGTTTTTCTGTTATACCTGAATATTTTCCTTTGAATAAATAGTGATAATGTTACCAATGTATTTAATATGTCTGGAAATGTTGTGTGGCTAGATACCCTGGTATCCACATTCGGGATACAATTGTATGTATGTATATGCTTGTATAGATTTATATTTTGTTTTTTTTCCCCTTTTTTTTCTCCTTTATTTTTTTTCATTTACTGAGTCTTGCTGTAGTGTTTTTTTTCTTTGTGCCTCTGTCAAATTATTATTACTGAATTGTAGTTCAATTGTAAATTATCTCATGGGCCAAATGGCCCACGATAATAAATTAATTGAAATTAATTGAAATTGAATAAACAATACACCGTCGTCGATTTAACCCTTATTTGAGCAGTAAATAAAATGACAAAAATTTGTTTATACAACTCTGTTGAAACATTCAGAAAAAAAATACAGATAGAAACTAGATACCTTGAGAATCTTCAAGCACGTACTTTGTCAGCGGGAGTAATGGAGGGGTTGCTCAACGCGGGGCCTGACTCGAGGAGGGAAATCCACGGCCACTATGCTTTGAAGGTCTGCTATTGCTACACAACTGGAAGCCCCAGTTTGCACCCAATAGTAAAAAAAAGTGAAAAGAAAGCGGCGCCACATGTAACGGGGGCACGCTGGGATTATGCTTTGCTGCGATTGAAATGCATGAGCCGTGAAAGTGTAATCTCCGGGAGTGTAATGGAGGCGTAGCTCACGGCGTGATGTGCTCCAATTAGGGGCCAATCTCGGTTGCATTTCGATAGAGAGTTTTCAGAGGATGAGAAACTGCACTGTTCACACACATAGTTGAAATTCCATTACTCTCCCGTTTTAAAAAAGATGTATTATGTAGTTCGGTATCTTTTCACAGTCACAATATCAGTAATCCCTGCTATCGGGATCAAAACAAACTCAAGCGTTCTTTATCTTTCCATAAAATCTTTGTATTGCTTTTTGGCTTAAGGAGGTTCCGCCGCGAATGTGTGAGTCAAAACAAATACTAAATTCCACATTTTTTATATTTTGTCAAAAAAATCCTACTTTCGCTGATGAAATTCTTTACCTATGGAAACCCAAAAGTAAGGTACAAAATATGCAGATTATTCCACAAATGTACTTTAAATGAGCACATTTTTCCAGCCATAGGAGCCGACTTGAGCGCCATTTCCTACGAATTGCCGCATTTTGACTACAATTACGGCATTAATTCTTCAATAACTAGAAAAATAAGGTGGGAAGTTGCCTTTATTTTATTTGTATTAAATTTATCTGGATTATTTCCTTCTTAGAGACAGTTTTACTCGAAAATGGCATTTGTATTTTATTGAAAAACCCTATTTTTCCCCGTGTTTCTCTCATTCCCCCATTGAGCACCATATAATTTCACGTTCAATTATAGGATAAAATAGCGTGGAAAGGTGTTATTTTGTTGTTCACATCAGAAAGAGGACTACTTTTTCTACAAGTAGACAGAATATGAACAAAATTACATTTAAGTCATTTTACGGTGGAGCCACCTTAAAGGCTTAAGAGTCTTGAATCCTGGTTTCATCGGCTACCATATCACGCCTTCACATCTGTCGAGTTTAATTCTAGATATTAAAGCAGATCCATTTGGATATCATCTTTATTTTATAGTCAGCCCTTTAGCGGGGCCCATGATATACTTGTGGTGAGTCATGGCATTACTTCCTATAAGAGTCCCTGCTTCAAAGAGTAGGAATTTTGAGAGATCTTGGCTCGTCAACAATTTCTCTATAAAACAAGGCTGAGTATTGTTTGATTAAATCATACTCCAGTACACGTTGTTCTCAGCAGTAATGTTTTGCTTTACATTTTCATTTCATGCAGCGAACTAATGCCACTTGGATCAAGGATTACAGTTATTGACGAGTATGTTATGGACACAAGTGTAAGGTAAAGTTAGAAGGTTAGCCTTAAAAAGACAAAGAGGATGAAACTCTCACAAATTGGGAAAGTTTGTGTTGGAAAGTATTAAGAGTGGAGGGAATAAACTAGATCAGGCGGAATAGCTCACAGACCTATGTAATACATTGCATTGAAATGTGCATTGTAGTAAGGATGTGAGGCGAAGGAAGGCAAAGAAGAGAATAAATGAGCGGAAATTTAAGTAGATAGATTATGAAAAATTAATTAAAATAATTATAAGGAGTTGGTAAAGTGTCATGAATGGTTCTGAATCATGGTCGCTTCGAAGCACAAATGAGCAACCAGTAAAGGATTTGGAAATGCGGGTTTGGAGACGCATGGAGAGACAAAGTTGAGCGGAGAGGGAAACGAATGACGATGTCAAAGACATGGTCGGAGAGGGAAGAAAATCTGTGAGGGGGACGTCGGAGGCAGCAGAAGTTGATAAGAGCGTATTGAAATATATATGTTGAATGGAAATAAAACATATGAACCGCTTAGAGGGATTTTATACTGCAAAAGCGGAAGGTGTGTCGGGGAAAACTTAAAAAAAACCTCCGTTCTCTGGTAAACTCAGTTCTTACTATCATATATATGAAAATGATTTACTAATACACAATAAGCGTGATAAAATAACTATCCTTTGTGATTCCAAAATGTTGCATCAAAACCACATTTACAGAAGCCAATGTGACATATTGTTCTTTTGAATGTGATTCCGCATTATTAGTGGTCTAACAAATACGGATTTCTTTGGAAACACTTAAGTAAAATGTTAACCACATAGGAAGATTTAAAGGATTTAAGATTTTCCCGGCGAATTATATAAGTGAATGTTTCTCGGGTTTCACACCGGGTAAGATGATTTAAATGGATCAACGTTTCGATGGTTGATTCAGCCATCGTCAACCATCGAAACGCTGATCCATTTAAATAATCTTACCAGGTGTGAAACCCCAGAAACCTTCACTTACATAGGAAGATGTTGAAAGATGGATGAGCCATGTTCTCAACATGAGATAATCGTGAGGACCATTGAAGTCCTTACCTTATCCATTTCGCTACACCCACGTGTCCATATCCTTTGAAGTTTGGACACTCACGCGATCGTTGGAACCGTGCCATTAAAGCCTAATCAAGGTTACACTCGATGGCTTTAGGCTTTACTTTGTAGAAATTATTAGTATCCATACTAAATTATACACTTTGTATTTTTTCTACCGTTTGAAAAACAAAAAAAAAACAGTAAAACTGTAGAATAAATATAAAGTGTATAATTTAGTAGGAATACTACATCACGGTCTCTGTATCACCTTATTGAGTGTACTCGATGATATCTTGAGACCTCCGGGTGCTCCGGGTCCTCCTCCCCGCCGCGAGGATTGTTGGGAAGCCAGCGAGGGAGAGGAGGCGGTTGGCGAGGCAACCCCGAAACAACGGCCATGTTGAGCGAGTGAGGGACGGAGTGGAGAAATTGAATACTATGGCCGTGAAGACAACGGGATGAGGAGTAGGACGTCAGCGCAACCTCGAGGAAAACCAAACACTTAACGCGAAGTATTAATAAACATACTTTTTCACGTAGCTCAGCAAACTAATCTTCGTTTACACTAAAAAAAGGGACACAAGGACACGCTCAACGTATGTCATCGAGTCATATGTAAAGCAGAATGTGCAAAAAATACGAATGTAACATAAAAATCGCAGGAGTAAACATTTTTCGATGATTTGGTCAAAGAGGGTTGGGTGAAAAGATGGATAAGAAAGAGAATATTGCAATAAAATTAAATTAATATGAAAATGAAAGGAACCAGAAATACCAAATTACCTATTGCTCTCACGAGAATGGTAAAAACCATTTAATAATTTCTCAGTGTAACTGATTTAGTCATTAACTTCTCGTCAACTTTGACGGATACAGCGTTCATTCATGTATGTAATGTATTCATCAAATTCATAATCATATTTCTCGTGTGCATCATTAAAATGGAGAAGTTATTTGCCATCATGATCAAATTTTTTTGTATTTACATAGAAAAAAAGACTGCATTTATCTCATATTTTATGAAAAAATGTTCCAGCTCACATAATATCTTCTTCCTCCTCTCACTTTCTTCCTCGGCCTGCGCCTGTTTTCTTCAGCACATCCTCAGATTATTCCATCTCACGGTTGTCCCACCATCTTTCCTTTGGTCTACCCAAACCTTTAATTATACCTGGAAGCTTATCTGTGGCAGTCTTAAATATATTTCCATCTTCCATTCTATCTACCATCCATTCTAATTGTATTCCGCCCGTTTACCCATTCTATGGGGCTCCTTACCTTGCAGTCCTTCCTGTTGTTTACACTCCTTCTCCTATCCAATAAGGTTTTCACTGAGTCACTCACTTATGAGAATTTTTATTTCGTTGGTTTCTTGAATCTTTTTGGTTTTATTTCTCGAGTTTTCTCTCCTTATAAATTAGTATTGGTCTGATATCAACACATTTGTGTGTTCTTGACTTAGCCGCCTTACATATACCCTCAGGTTGTACCAACGAGGTATCCTGCTATCTTATTTGCCTTAATCACCTGCTCTCTATCTTTTTCCTTTATTTTTCCACTATGGGACATTTTTATTCCGAAGTATTAGGAGGATATATCCAGTTGCATGACTTTACCATCTAGTTCTAACTTCCATAGATGCAGTTCTGCCAATATTGTAATACTCTTTTTTTTTCTGGAAATATAATCATGTTCAGCATTTTACTGATTGTATTGAATACCCGTAAATATCTTCAATGAAGAAATGATTTCGCATAGGTTTTCGTAAAAGTACACAATTTCAATGAATAAATAATGTACACATGAATTCAATTCCATCAAATGAAATAGAAACTCATGCCCCTCATTGATTCAAAAGTCGTAAATGCTTATGTTGCTTACAGGTACTAAAATGAAGACTAAAAATCCGTGAACTCAAAGGTTTTAGTTGCTAATTTTTTTATATTCTAACGGAACTGATTGATTGATGTTACGAGGGGTGTTTCAAAATTCACGGTGTTACAAGCTGAAAAATGTTTTTATTAAAAAAAAATGGCTCGAGAGTGCTGATTTCGCGTGGGATTGCACTGTAGCCAAATATACAAATTATTCCTGAAGCGGCTCCAAATAGCTTCAAATCCATTTATTTTGATGGCATGAGACTATTATTGGCATCATTGGGAAAGAGATAAACAAGGATACCTAACTATATCTCCTTGCAGTATTTCTACATATTTACTAAAGGTTAGAAATAATGACTATATTATTACATATTCTGATGAATTACTGCTAATTTCAGGTTTCAACTACGCAATTACTCTCACCAACGAGAAAATAGCAGCATTCTAAAGACGAGATGAATTTTCTAAAAGACAAATGAAAACTTTATGAAAAGGAATTTTTTTCTGAACAATATTTTAAAAAATGAATACGTGCCTGCTTAAAATAAAAATAAAAGTGTGTAAAACCTCAGTATTTTTTTAGCTAATCTGTAGGTTATTACCTTTAAAACTTGCATGACTTTCCTAAATAAAAATTAAGCCTCAATTTTGCAATTTAGACCTCCTCTAAAACATTTACCGTAACTTTCTTAATACCTAGTAAAATATAATCCGGAAAATGATAATTGAGTTAAGTAAAAGAGAAGTAGGGAGAGCAAATATGATCGTAGAAGGAAAAGGGAATGCATGGCAGAGCTGAAGAAAAGAAGAAAGCTTGGAAAAGCTTGTTGGGGGCATATGCTCAAAGGAGAGTGATTGGTAGTTCATTTGTATGAGGGAGGGCAAAGATAGTCAAATTAAATGCGAAAGCACGAGGAAATAAGTAAACAGAGGTAGACAACGAAGTTGTAGTGGCTAGCAAGGGCGGAGTGGACTAATAAACAGACCGGTGAATCGTGCCTTTGATCGGAATAATCGTCATCACAGATATCCAATCAATGATGGTACGCGTTTCAACAATCGCTGCCTTTAACTACCGTACCACCGGGTAATCTTCGAGAGTTCATATAAAGCGTTTAGCGTATCGTTTAATTAGATTTCCCTCTATTCCCTGTCCTCAAGGGCTCATCAAGTGCTTCCCGCCTTTTAAAAACTCACTATCCCTCCCGCTCTCCCCCCGACCAATTCAATATTCCTCACACTTTGTGCCGTCTTTTTTCCTCTTTTCTCTGCCCTCCATCCATTTGTGCATTCTTCAAAAAAATCTTCCTCCACTTTCAATAGCACAATTTTAATTATCATTCTTCTTTAATATGTATTTTTAGTGGCATTGTTCACATCTCTAAGTATCAGGGGCGGATCCAGGGAGCAATCTTGAGGGGGGGGGGAATTTGGAAATTTCGTCTTAATTTGTGTCTGTGCGTACACACGCGCATTCCTGTGCCTGCGTGCTTATGTGAATCTTATGTCTTACATCTAATATATATACTCAAAACAATGCCTATGTATTATTAATATTCCAACTAGCGATTTATTTAACATCATTAACTGTGGATTTGTTAACACAATGAGATTTTCTCTCACACCAAATTTAAACTTGTGCTCACTTGGTAATCATTAATTAGAATCAGTTTCCATTCCTTTTAGCTGACTTTTTATCTCTTGTTATTGACCGACCGTTTCAAAAAGTATAAATGAAGCGTCCGCAGCGGTGTAATGATATGTCTGACACCGTCGGCTACAAGGTGTGAGACTTTTTCTCATCGCGCGACCACTGACGTTAATGTTTTTGTATCACTCAGTTGCGTTACACTCTCACAGAAAGCGGGTCAAGTTGATTCATTTCGTGAAGAGCAGATATTTTAATGCAAATTTATAATTCATAAGAATGTATGTCCTTATAAATAAATATTTCTTCATGAGAATGGTATTTTTTTCATTTCTACCCAATGATACCATCGCTAGTAAAATTAGCAATGATTACGTAATTTTATCAGTAATTGTGTATATGTGGAAATCATTGTTTCAAATGAATATTTAGAGAAATTAATTAATTCTAAATATAGTGTAATATATTTCCAATAAACGCTCTATGGTAGATAATCAATTATACGTATGACGCGACCGCTCGCGTGATAGATAGCTTAGCGACCACTCCCGGGGTAACTCCTCTCCGCAAATTCTATCCGCGATCTGGTGATGCCTGTATAAGGTACAGCGAACGCCAGAATAGAAAGGAAGTAACATTCAAGGAATTATCTGTCAGCGTATGCATTTCTTCATTCTCACATACCCGTCACCCAATTATTCTCAAGCCAATTACTAGGGTCCCTAATCTAAGATAACTATCTTTGCCTGCATCCTACTTTCATAGGATTGTAACGGGCAAAATAATTGCTATGGGATAGTGGGCTACGTTACTTTTACAACAGACCTCGGTTAATGTGGAAAAGGCAACACAACGGGTTAATGACAACTGATTCACTAGTGGTCAAAGTATATGAAGATGAAATAAGAGATATCCTATACCGGTTTATGGAGAAGTTAATTCCGTTTTTCGATGTAGCTAAAAAGTATAAAAATGTTCTTTGAAAATCATGTTGTACTGCTAAAATCCAAAAAGCGTTATATCTCCCTATTTCGCTAGGGAAACCATGAAAATCTTACCTGAACAAGGAATTTTTTGTACTGTACACGAAAAACAAGGTAATACACTTTATGATTTAGCACTAATGAAAATAAGTGCACTAAAAAATAAAATTCAGTTTTGACGGAAGAAATACCAAGAGTATATTTTAAATGTGTGTGATAGAGGTGAAATAACTATCGAATGGTAGATATTTGCTTAAAAACCTTACATACCTTCCAACTTGAATAAGACTATAAGAGAAATGCAAACGAAAAGGTAGGTCTCGAAAAATGTGACGACTTTTCATATGTGGAATCCGTAAATATTAGTGTAGTCGGTGCCTCAAGCAGTTGCACGATGTGCGTAGGCATTATTCAGTACAACATGGAATTGTAGTTTCTTGGTGGCAAGATGAATACGATTTTTGGAAAGAATAACTAGCATTATTTCAATCCTAAAGGTACTGAAGGAAGACGCTTGTAGGAGAAAATTTCTTGCAAACGGGTTGCATTCGATTGTGCGCAGTAGAAGAGTCACGAATTATATTCTCAGTGATTACTGAGAACTTTAAGGGCAGCGTTTGAATGCAATGGCATAGATAAATTTGAGCACGGTAGACTAGTGCAGCCTTAATACTGTTGTCATGACATAATTCTTCTAATGAAACGGTTCTGGATATCTTACAATGTGCGTGTGATTCCATCGCCAGCCAATAAAGCGGAGATGTGTTAATTGTTTTTAAAAGGAAAGGCCACCATGGTCTATTAATGTGTTGTTCTCCAAGACATGAATCAAGGCTTCAATTGGAATGCCAGCCCATCCATTATAGTTATGTCCATTTGCAAGTGATAGGTACATATGTCTGGGAGAATGCCGTTGAACGCCTATTACTCAGGATATTTCTCTTAGTCTCTACCTCCAAAAATACTTCTATTCGAAATAAATTTTGTGTGCTTTTAAGGATGTTTTTATTCCATAAAATAATACTTTTCTACTAGCGAAACCAGTTAAAGATAACACTACATGGATAGTACATCAACAGGTCAATAGATGCTACAGTGATGCATTTATAGGACACTATTATGGAAAGGACTAAAGTTAAATCTCATTGGCACTGAAGCTGAAAAAGATATAAGTGCATCGACCGGCATGATGAAATTACTGTGTTCGTATATATATTAAGTGAAAAAAATAAGCTTCACAATGACGAGGTTTCGAGCAGCTCAACATCCAAATCGCGAGGGCAAAGTTGTGTGATTCGTTGAGATGGAGACATCGCTACTACAGCATTTTTGCGATTGGTACATTCTAATTCTTTCTTGTTAGCTCAGCATCAGCCCACAGAATTCTAATGATATGTGAGTGGTGTTTTCTGTCGCGGATATAAACTCACCGTCCCCGTATAAAATTTCATTTCTCCCTTAAGAGAAAAATTACCATCACAAATCTTGAAGGATGAATAGTAAAGATACTTAGCTGCCAAATATAAAAAAGAGCAAGATTGAAGGGGTACATGTTTGCAGAAAACGCGTTTGAAAGTTTCAAAATAAAAATTGATGCTCTAAGTTGCAAAAACTTTAACTAATGGCATCCTAATATTATGATCAGTTGCTTTTTCTGTCAAAATAGCATTTGTGACATGGGTAGTATGATACTTTTATCCGAAATTATCGAGGACAACTCAAAGATAAATTAAAAAGCTCATTTTTTTATACTACCGCAACTAAGGCAACGGTTGCACATAATGCAAACCAAATGGACATGACCGAAAATGTTGTAAAACAAAATAGGCCAACATCGAAGCAATACCAGCCTTTATTGGTCGCTTTGACATGTAATTACCCAACAGGGAAATTAATAAACTACCAAGAAAGAATTTCCTTCGATCCGTGGGAAAGAACCGACGTACTTGCCATGAATATGACGAAATGTAATCAAATTTACGAAGGTCGAAAATACACCTAACAAATCGAATTTATTCTATTCTTAATAGAAGTAGTTTTATAACTATAAAAATCAGGAGCATAAGAGAAAAATACGTTTTCAGGTGGCACACGGACAAAATTATTTTCAGCATTTCGCCTAATGATCATTTTATTGACTCAGGTTGATAGTTTGACAACATTCGTATTCCAAGAGAAGCCAAATGTTAAAGTCAAGCCGAGGTTCTGAACTCAATTTTTTTAGTGGATAGATTGGTTGTCGAAAATGTTAAGGAGCATGTTAAATTCAACATTACTTGGTATCTTTTTACTACTATAACAGTGAATTACGTCTTATTGTTAGTGGGATTTAGTAAGCGGTAGTTTTTCTAATTCCAGCGAGGGATACAAATTCAAGGAACCTTAATCCTGCTGTTCTCTTCGGGTCATTATGACCCGAAACGAAATTTAGTTCAGCATAACTTTTTTTTGACTAAACTATATGACTCTGTATTTCGTGACTTTGTTGTTGCTCGTATTTCACATTTCCTAAAGTATGAAAATTGGTAATTTGATAATTTTTTTATTTCTCAAAACAAAAAAGTTACAATCGTGCTCCTTGGGTCAATATGACCCGGTCCTTTTGGTAACCAATTCCACATACTTTTTGGGTAATTTCTTTGGGGGAATACGTTGTATGCCAGTCGTATATTGTTTTGTAGGCAACATGTACCACGGGAGATGCCTATTTCTGGCAGTTCGACTCATTTGAAGGCAGACTAGGGTTGGAGGGACCAATCGTGGAGAGGGTGTCGTGATTAGCAAGAGTGTGGGACGCAGTCAATGTATGGGTGGCCAGACAACGAAGGCGTTAGGGTGGTCGTCAGCATAAAGTAAGAGTTTGGCACCTTCCTCCTCCATTCTTTGTAGGCTCATAGGAAATGTCTTCTTTGTGTGGTGTTAGTTTTTATTTGGGGCTGACTGCCGTTGAAGTTCCCTTCCTGCTAGACACGTGTTCCGCCTCGAGGGTAGAGGTAATGGGTGCCATCCGCAAAGTAGTGACACTCGAATGCGTCAAAGCGACACAATTTATCCACAAAGTAAAACCTCTTAGAAAAGGTAGGTATGCAGTTGAGGATTGGTGAACTTCTCTCCTCGTACCTTTTGTGTAAAAAGTGTCTTTGAAACTACTAACGTGCCGATTTACAGAGGATATAAATACGGGAACTTGTACCGAATGGCCTCAGTTACGTTTCTTTGACTCTCGGTAACGTTGCATTCCACTCTGGAGTTACCAATTCAGTTTTCGTGAATATTGAGTTTGTAGTGGCCATGGGAACTCGATTTATTCCTGAAAATGAACTAGTGGTTTTATTGAATGCATCTGACAGTGAGGAGGAAGTTTCTGAGGAAGAGAATCATACGAGTGATGATAGCTTTCAGCCTACCTCGGAGTCAGACAGTGATACTTCTGACAGTGACATTGAAAGGTACAACGTTCAGTCAAAAGACAAAAAAATCACTTGGAGTGAAGAACCCTTTCCCCAGCATGGACAGGCATCATGTGCGAACATATTGAAATCGACACCTGGTCCAACGAGATATGCCATACGCAGGGTGGGTAATGTAAGATCTTCTTTTGAAATAATTTTGAACACTAACTTGAAGGACATTGTGTTGAAAATGTCAAACATTGAGGGTCGAAGGGTATATGGTGACAACTGGGAAGACTTGGATATAATTACTTTTGATGCATACATCGGTATTTTATTGCTGGCTGGTGTTTATAGATCACATGGGGAATCAACTAAGAGCTTGTGGAACTCAGAAACAGGTAGGGCCATTTTTTCTGCCACAATGTCACTAAAAACTTTCCATTGTATCTCTCGTGTATTACGATTCGACGACAAGTCCGATCGACGAGCGAGAAGAGCAGATGACAAGCTATAAGAGATTTTTGGGAGCAATGGGTGGAAATTATTCCAAAGTTGTACAATCCTGGAGCTAATGTTACTGTTGATGAGCAGCTTGTTTGTTTTAGAGGACGCTGTCCATTCAAGCAATACATTCCTAGCAAACCGGCAAAATACGGGATCAAAATATGGACTCTATGCGATAGTGACAGTTCCTACTGTTTGAAGGCACAGGTCTACACAGGAAAACCACCAGGTGGGGCACGAGAAAAAAATCAGGGCATGCGTGTTGTAATGGAACTGACAAACGAACTAAGGGGCCAGAACGTTACATGTGACAATTTTTTCTCATCGTACATGTTAGGTCAAGCTCTTCTCAAACGCAATATTACACTGCTAGGGACAATGAGGAAAAATAAAACTGAACTCCCTTGTCTATCAAGAAAAGAAGCTCTTCACAGCTCAAAATTCTATTTTACTAGAGACACTGCAGTAGTATCCTATATCCCAAAGAAGAACAAAAATGTTGTTCTAATTAGCACAATGCATAACAACAAGGAAATAAGCAACAGAGTAGATAAGAAACCAAAAATTATACTCGACTACAATAGTACAAAGGGGGCAGTTGACACACTGGATCAGCTTTTGTTGATACAACAGCATACAATGCTTTTGTACTGTGGATAGAAATTAATCCCAACTGGAACAAAATCTTCTCCACAAGCGAAGAATATTTTTCGAGGAGCTGGGAAAACTTCTTGTTACACCTTACATTGAAGGCAGAAAGCGGATGCCACGAAATGAACCAGCAATGGCTATTGTTAGAAAGATACAAGCTGCAGATCCAGCACAAGGTCCTAGTAGTTCTAAACAAGCTAGCAAGAGAGCTAGATGCAAGTTTTGTCCCTCAAAATGTGACAACAAAACAGCTGTGAGTTGTTCAAATTGTGGCAAGCATGTTTGCAAGGTTCACGTAACATATTATTGTCCAGAATGCCAAAATTATGCATTAGCAATAATTTGTATTCAATATATTACTGTCCAGAGTGTTACTTCTAATGATTTATGAGAATTTTGTATTCACCATAATTTTTTCCACAATGTCTAAATGAATGAAAATCGGTATTTCGCATTTGACATACTAATGTCCTGAGTGTTCATTCTTATGCATTATCAGTATTTTGTGTTCAAAAAATCATTGTCCCGAATGTGAAAAAGAATGCAGTATCCATGTTTTGTTTTCAAAATATTATTTTCCAGTATGTCACAAGTAATGCATTATCAATCTTTTACATTCAACATATTATTGTCATGAGTGTTAATCGTATTACGTTGTTTGTATTTTGTATTGAACATACTATTGTCCACAAGATCAAAAGTAATATATTTCCAATAGATTTTATTCAATATACTATTGTCCTGTGTGTCAGAAGTAATGTTTTATTAATACTTTGTGCTCTATCTATTAACTGGTACAGTAACATGCCTGGATTTTGATAGGTATGTATTAGTTTAAACATTTAAAAAATTATTATCTATGATTTTATTGTACTTAAAAAACTAAATTAGACGTAATAAACTAGTAAAAATAACATTTCGCATTTTATTTTCACTGCTTTCAACATTTCTGCATACTGGGTCATTATGACCCGAAGGAACATGAGTGTACGGTAGTTTTAAGGGAAACAGCAGGGTTAAATAGTTCATGAATTACTTACACAGGAGCCTCTACGGAGATGACTGATATTAAAAGAGATACACATGCATCAAAATTGCATACCATTTGAGTTTATTTTTAATTATATAACGGTGTGTAGCATTATGAACTATTTGATGATAGAAGGAGTAAAGATAACAGAAGGGAGATATCATATATTCCTATGATGTAGTAATATTTAGAATAAGTACTTGCCATACTTCATACACGTACTGTAATACTGTCAAATAAGTCACTGACATTCAGAGATCCGTGAATATAGTGGGATACGACAGCTGTGTGGAGAAGTATCAAATCCATCACAATAAATGTATGCTCAAGTACTTGATCGTATTGTTAACTGGAAGAGTTGATCTGGCAAACTCCAGCAAAAGATAAATCCAAATAGTAGACAAAACGCAAATGATTAATCTGTCCGCGCATTAAAATGTAAAGACACGTTCAAGTTGACGCCCATGACGATGTGCCGAAGGAGACGTCAACGGGACAAAACTATGTGTCACATTCAGGAAAGACGATTGCATCGATTGCATGTACGCGTGGCTAAGATCGAATGAGACCGCATTAGGGCCCAAACCCTCAGAGTTAGTCATTAACCAACAAAACTTAATAAATGCCGTGCGTGTTAACCCACGCCAACTACGAGGGAAATTAGCCCTTAATTTTGAAGGGGTCAGGGGTGGCTGTTCAAAACAAATTGACCGATACACGTGACTCATCTCCTCTCGGTTGGAATTTGGTCTTGCGCTGCCCACCTGGAAATTACCGAAATAACTCTCAACCGAAAAACACATTTCATACTCGTTAGAGAGAGAGACGTTTTTTCTACCATATCAATGCTATTAAGCTATTGGTAGATTGACGTTTACCATCAAATTGCATGCTTTTTCTTTTGCTCGTCTGACCTCTTGCGGGGGGGGGGGGGTATTTCCCCCATTTCCCCTCCCCCCCGTGGATCCGCCACCGCTAATTATGTGTAAAATATCCAACACTTATGTTTTTTAGCCAATACGTTTGTTAGTTACCCGAACAAGGGTGTCCAGTTGTTAACGCACGCAGCAGTTCACAATGCTAGAAACATTTTTATTAGCCCTTTCCACCATTTGTTAAAAAGGGAGAAATTGATGCAGTGCATCGAATCCCGGGACGATAAAAAATTTTTATCTGTGGAAAATTGCATAGTCATAGTTCTTATTACCATTTGTTAAGTTAACCTTCTCCACTCTTTTCATACCCACAGTTCGAATGCCGCCCAAATGTGCATCCCCTTTTCGCAAATACCAAATTCCGAACAATGCATTCCTTTTAATTTATCTGAGCGTCTTGGCGAAGATTATTTCAAATTATTCCTTCATTTAAGCTAATGGCGAATCGCCAGCACAATTCTTCTTCTGAATGCTATAGCCAATTAAGAATAAGAATTGATGGCTCTAACCTAACTGGTCCTGACTAATTATTCAATTTTTATTAAAAATGTTTTCGAGAAACATGAGCTGTTAATAATACTTTTGCGTGTCCAGAGTTAATTGTGTGCATTTTGAAAGTCAGGGTTATGAGTAATATAAGAGATACGCAATTCCTATGCCTAAGGGTGAGGACAATTCACACATCAGGGTTTGGGGCGCAGTTTTTATTTCAGTGTAACGTGCGGTTTTCCAGTTGGATTTGGTGCGCAAGAAGATACACGGCGTTTAATATTGTAGCAGTCTATCACAAGGCCCACACTCAAATTTTGGTGTGCGATATCTCGAAATAGTTTCTTTGATATCCGCTAAACACCCGAGTCTATGAAAGTACTCGATCATATCTGGTTGATCTAAGGATCACACAATGGTACGTTCTTTGAAAAATGGTTCATCTGAGGGACCGACAGTTTTGCCACTAAGGATCCCTTAAAATATTTCAATAAGTCTTTGTAGAAAGTTTCAGGCGCCCAAAAATCTCTCACAAGTTCGAAAGTTGGAATCCAGCTGAGCAGTCCATTGATCTACTGTCTGGGCTACCAAGACAAAACAAATTATAAAAATGTGAACCTCATTAAAAGCAAAACATACGCTTCCTCCCATGAACATTTCACAAGTTGAGGGGAGAGAGCCAATTTGTGACATGTGAAAAATTGTGCAAGTGAATCTGACAACCTCGCTCGAAATCCAACAATTAGAAATCAATAAACCATAGCAATCAAGAGTAGACATTAGTGCGGTGAAAGCCAAGAAGATATTCTTACGCCTCACTCGTCTTAAGTTCGTGGAGAAAGGTTGCACACATTGGCAAAAGATGTTTCTCGTCAAATCGCTTCCCCTCCACTAAAATAATACAAAAATTAACGAAGTGTATTACACCCTTTGTCGAATATTGAGGAAAATTCACGCTATTTACTCCCACGCATGACAATTCATAGCATCGAAAAACGTGTCTGCGACATGCCTCGAGAAATTTGACGCTGTAGCGTCAGACGACGTTCATAAATGATTAACACCTATTCAACACACTTCTGCTTTCTTTATTCTTAAATTCATCAGAGCAGCTTCCAGTCCTGCTGTCTCCTTCTCCCTTAACAACCCATCTCCCCTCGTCAAAACAAAACCTTCGCAACCAAACATTTTAACAATTAAACATTTGTAAACTAAAATAAATTAAAACATTCAAACTTTAACTATTCCAAATTAAACAAATTAAAAACAAATACTGCAGTACGGTTCAAACGCTACAGTCTTCCTCCACCCTTTGAAGAATTTTGTTCAGGGATTTTACAAAAATTACATCCCTGGACAAAATATGGCTGCCAACTTTTGGGAGTACCTCCTGCCGAACGGCGCTACACCCCGAACACCGCTCTTGACCCCCAAACTACTTGTCGCGGTCGAGTCTACATTTTTTTTCTTGACTTACTCTCAAGTATTTTTCCTTCCTTTAGTTCATCTGCTACTTCCTACCCGTCACTGTCTTGTTCCTGCTTTCTAACATTGTCAACTTTTTCTTTCTTACCTTTCCTAAATTTTCTTCATCTTTTCTATCACTTTTTGTGTAACGAATTCTCTCTTGCCTCCTACCTGACCTTCTTTCCTTGCTTTGTGCCTCCACTACTTCACCTTCTTTCAGTTGCAAAGTGACTTTGCAATCCAGAAAAACTTGGTCTTTTTCCAGAGGTACAGAGCCCTCTGGTCTCTCAAGCTCTTCTTTATTTGCATCCTTAACTTCTTCATTAATGTCCCTTTTCTCTATTCCTTTCCCCAATTTATCATCCCTTTTATGTCTATTTTCTTTGTACTCTGTCCATTCCATCTCTCGACTCCTTTCTTTGCTTACTGCCATCGCCTTCTCATCAAGCCTCATGTCTTCCCTGTCTCTAGGTTCAGCATCTGTATCAGATGTTTTCCTCTCTGAAATCTCAGCTTGAAGCTGTCGATACCTTTCTTCCAGTGTTTTTATCTTATCTTCTTGTTCTTGGATTGTATTCTCCTGCTCTTCATATTCCTTCGAAATTGTAGGCAATCTTTCTTCCTCTTGCTCTCTGCTTCTTTCCATAAATGACAGCCTTTGCTGAAGTCCATTAATTATTTCATTAAGTGTGGAAAAGTTAATCAGCTGATCACACTGATCTCTGAAAAAACATTTATCCTTAGTTCTCTTTGCTGCTTCGGTCTGTACCACATTTCTCCAATGCCTCTTTAATTGCTTTTCTCTACATATTTCGATTAGACCTGCGGTTGCATTTCCCAAAATGTATATACCCCGATCCAATTCATTTGGCACAACCACAGCTTTCCCAAATACTCTGCCTAATTCGCCAGTTACTTCTACTTCTGCAATGGGAAAATATCGATCGTGTACCTCTAGAGCTTGTTGTATCCGCACTGTTTCTCCCGTATACATGTGTGGGGAAACATATTTCTGTGCCACGATATCAATTGTCGCACCCGTATCACGCAATATCTTCATTTGATTGCCATTGATCATTCCAACACTCAGATATTTCCCAAATATATTATCACTATTCCCATATTTTATGAAATTTACAAATTCTTTTCCTTCACTACCCTTTTCCATTTTCTTTGGACAAACCGCAATCAAGTGCTGAGTAGAGCCACATCCATAACACCGGGGTTGAAAACTTTTCTCAAAATAAAGACCTGAAGGTGCAGGATTCCATTCCGGATAAAAGTCTCGTTTCTCTTCAGCGAGATTTACCGCATCAAGCTTTTGCTCGGTGGACTGCATTTTCTTATTTTGTTGATCACTGATATAATGATCTGTTGTTTACCGTCCTATGCTTTCTCTAATAGAGTTAAAACTATCCAGTTTATCAGCCAACACGTACGGATCCTTGAAGTTTGGCCATTCATCTATTAAGTGATCCCGCACTTCTATGGGCACCTTTCTTTTCATTTGATCAGTCACTATCAGCTTCTTTAACTCTTCAAAAGAATTCACGTGCATACCGTCAATCCACCCTTGAAAATAATTGGTCAGTTTATATACTACATCACTCCATGCCATGCCACTTCCTTTAGACTGCTTGTAAAACCACTGTCTGAGGACTTCTGCGCTGAATTTATATTTCTTGAGTAGTAAATCCTTGACAACTTCATAACTATCAGCTCTTTCACGGGTCTCACTAGAAATTATATCGTTAATCTCGTTTGGTAGTAACCCAGTCAAAAAAAATACCAGTTGATGTTCTGGAATACCGGCCCTATCAGCCTGTCTCTCAAACCGTTCGAGATACAAACTAATATTTTCACTTCTAGGGTCAAATTTATCCATATGCCTCGTCAGATCTATCTTCGGCGTTACCCTTTGAGTAGTGTCCACTTCCGATCCGTCGCATTCGCGGTTTAAATTGTTCTGAGAAATCTTGAGCCTTTCAATTTCTAATTGAAACCTTCTTTCTTCTGCCAACCGTTCCAATCTTTTCTCTTCTGCCTCCCGTTCCAATCTTTTCTCTTCTGCCTCCCGTTCCCGTTCCAATCTTTTCTCTTCCGTAAAAAACTTCAGCATTTCCTTCACAAATTCCTCATCATAATTTTCACTATCTAATATCGCTTTCTTATACTCCACGACTATAGCATTCTCTCCTACATCAGCGCCGACTTCATACGCGATCTTCCTCAAAATTTCTTTAGTGGCTCTAGCCAAATACGCCATTATGAAACCTTAGAGTTTTTTTTCACAAATTACTAGAAAACTGCGTTCATACACGTGGAAGTCAAGAGCAGTACCCAAAAATGCGCTAACCATTCGGCAATCGGTACTCACCTTTTTAACAGCAGAGCATCACACCAACGTGTCCGATCGCAAATCCTTTTCTCCAGTCGCCGATAGGAGAATCCAATCCACTGCCCGTAGTTCCTCGGTTATGGCTCCCACACGATGTCACTCTTTCCCGCAACACCTCGTGCAGCACATGCAGCCTCGTGACTCCTTCCCCGTCTCGGCAATCGCAGACACAAATGATCCGTCCCCGAAAGGATGCTGATCTCCAAATCCGTTCAACGAACGGCCTATCCTTGACTCGCGAGTCTTCTCACTATTCCCGGGCTGTTCCCGTAACAAATATCCCACCACTGCCACCAGAAAAATTGAGTTCGCGTCCACGTCTGTAGCGTCAGACGACGTTCATAAATGATTAACACCTATTCCACACACTTCTGCTTTCTTTATTCTTAAATTCATCAGAGCAGCTTCCAGTCCTGCTGTCTCCTTCTCCCTTAACAACCCATCTCCCCTCGTCAAAACAAAACCTTCGCAACCAAACATTTTAACAATTAAACATTTGTAAACTAAAATAAATTAAAACATTCATACTTTAACTATTCCAAATTAAACAAATTAAAAGCAAATACTGCAGTACGGTTCAAACGTTACAACGCTGATTTTCTCTTAAACCGACAATTTTACAAATCCAACTTGAGAATTACGCACGAGAATAGACCGTGGAGGTGGTCCCCAAAAGTAGTTAAAAGGGGTATTGGCTTGGATATCTATTTCGGAATGAAAGTTACTCGTTTTAGGACATGAACATGTAATCATCTCAAATGGCCGTAAGCGCCGTGGGACCGTCAACGTGAAGAGCGGTACGGAAATGATTCGACTTAAGAGAATGATAATGCGCCTTAAAGATCTTGTAGAGGAAACGATAAAAATTGGACAGCTGAGTAAAAAAAATATTTTCAGAATGCGCACCTACGTTTTGGTTAATGTGACAAATTTCAACATTTCAAAAGCGGCAACGGAGAAATTTGTAGCTCAACTAACGATCGGTGAACAAAGGACACGATCGGGAAATTTTTTTGAATTGCCAAACTCAAGAGCTGCTGGCAGTGTTGATTTTTCTTGGAATTGCATGGAAACAGTGATATCAAATTAATAATTAAAGTCTAACCGTAACGGTGATAGATAGAGAAAAAAGTGGAAATATGACGAAATGAAAATAAATGAATGGATTGGCGGAGGGTTAATGATTCACTGCAGTCAGTGACGGTACACATGGAAAAAAAAAGTATTTGAGCGCAGAAACCAATATTAGAAGATAAGACGTGAAGGCCCAAAAATCAATGCGCAATTGCCATAAATAAAGGGATTAAAAATAACATTGAATGCCAACGATGGTGAAAAACATATGTAGATAATTAGAGACTTAAGGCGACTAAAGAGTTTATTTCTTCATTTATTTACATCAAGGGCAATCACATATTTATTCATAGGTAAAATAGCTAGTTTAACTTCCTTTTTTCTACAATTAAAAGTTATTTCATTCAAGAAAATAGAACAGTCATGTAGAGAAATATCTCAAAAAAAACTTTTGAAAGGATTACCAAATAAAACGAAGCACGAGAAAATACAATGCCCTTAGCTGAACAGAGATTTTTTTGCGATTTAGTGACGGTATTACCCACCTGACTCACTAATTGGCAGCCTAGACTGTCAACTACCTACTTAGAACATTGTGCTAATGCTTGTATTTGCTTTGCTCAATATTTGCTGGACTGGTCAGACTACGTCATTTCGTTAGATTCATTCCAGATACATTCCCTAACTATTGTTTTGAACATTCCACTAGTTCCCAGAACAATGACTTTTACTAACTAGATCATTCATCTATTTTTTTACGGTTCATTTTGCATCTTGGATATTTATTTTAGTTAAACTTGAATAATATTTTTTCTCCGTTCCAGGCTAAACTCGAGCTGTGGCAAAGTTCCTGCGCAGTAAAAATAATAACCATAATAATAGTTGCTTCCGAGCGCTTCATCTACCTTCCGCCTTCTCACTATTTAAGAGAATATTATTTTTTGAAGATATATATTCAATTTTCCCATCATATTAGTCAACAGGCTAGGCATAAAAATGTCTAGATCCTAATCTTTTTGATGAGCGTTAAATCCAGCGAAGCGTTCCCGTATAAGTACCATAAGATGGCAAAATGAGAATCGGTCTATTAATTTGAAAAATATTTATTCTCTTTACCAACATTTGCATTTGTATACATGCTTCTTCAGGAACATATATTACAAATTCAGCGACGAAGGTATCAACAAACAATAAACTCAGAAGGAACTCTCTCTGAGGTAACTTGAAAAATCATATGAAAAAATATTTAACATAACAATGTACAAAAATTTGAAAACCATATTCCGTTGATAGACAATATACCCAATAATATTCATTGTAGCCCTGAAGAGACATATGTATACAAATGTGAATCGTCGGCAAAGAGAATCAACATTTTTCAAATAATAGCCCTCTATCTCCAGAAAGAAGAAAAACACATAATGAAAAAGACGTCATGAATAGGAGTCATCTAAAATGA
Organism: Pyrrhosoma nymphula; assembly: GCA_963573305.1. Classification (NCBI taxonomy): domain Eukaryota; kingdom Metazoa; phylum Arthropoda; class Insecta; order Odonata; family Coenagrionidae; genus Pyrrhosoma; species Pyrrhosoma nymphula. The sequence goes on from OY754334.1 coordinate 1,209,676, forward strand.
GAATCAATTTATACACAGCTATAAAGTTGGTATTTTTTAGTAATTACATAAATTGATAAAAGATTTGTTGCTCATCGGCAGTCCATGATAATTTTCTACCATTTGTTCATTAGCCATCATTTACTGATCCTAATTTCTCATGGTATTACAAACCAAGACTTTACAAAAGTACAGCACAGGCAATCATAAAATTGCACTATTTCCTCCAACAGGTAAATAGGATGTTAAAACAGAACAAATTCTTTAAAAACACTACTTAAACAAAGTAGTAGTTTAAGTAGTGATTAAGTAGTAGTTTCATAATTTAAAAAAATGTCTAAAGGTAAATAATTTCCATAAATCACAAATAAAACGTTGACAAAAATTTCGATTATTAATGAGATGCTCCAACTCTACGATTTAACTTGCTTAAATAAAGAACAAGCCTCATTATTAAGATGCAATAGATTTTAATAAATCCTATCAGTCGTATCTATCGTGATTGTTTTTGTAACTTTGCTGACTTTAGAAGATCGACGCCAATATATTTTACTGTGCCAATTTGAAGAAAATCATATGATATTTTGGCGATATTTTTTATTATCATAACCACGCAACTAAAAGAGTAAAATGAAAACCGCTGGATGGCAAACCTTCTTTCGGACCATAGTTCGGGACCCGAAAAGGACTGCATATCACTTCAAAGAGTGAATAGTTTCCAGTCAAAACTGGCGCCATCACCTCTCAAAAAACAATTACGCCAAGTAAATCTCAAATAATTGCGTAAAAAGGCAAAACACCAAGTTTTCACAGAAAGAACTTTAATTTCACTATTCGAGCAAATGTATTCGGCCTGAATTACATGAATTTTCGAACGTTCATTCAACTTAAACTCAGTAATCAAAGCAGGATACATTACACTCTGCTCCGATCAAGAGCTTTGCTGACATAAAGGGGACTATTTTTTTTAATGCATGTACAACATTGAGCAAGGAATTGCATTTTCACTGTGCACTCCAGGCTTGGCAATGGTGAAAGATATAGGTTGATTTGATGGAGTAAATTGAGCATCAAAAAACTTGATCAAACAATAATATATTTTAGTCTTAGGATTTTTGTAATGATTACTGGCAATGCACTAATTGATAATATTTACACCGTTTTTACTTTCGTCGCTTTTTTCATACGTCACTTTAACCCCTACATTGATGGACATTCGGCAGCGCGAAGCAACGCTTTTCAAATTAGCTTATGTTTTGCCAACATGCTTCCTGTCCCCTACTCTTCCTGTCAAACGCTCCATTGTCCACTTGACGTATCGAATTCAGCTCCATACCTTAAAGCAACTTACACATCATGGGCCGGGATAACACATTTAACTTCTGAGCAGTTGGCTATTTCATAAGCCCTTGCCTTTTTGCGAAACTAATTCAGCTCCCGCAATCCGCCCTCTGCTCACCGCCACCGACGTATTCTCTTTGTCCAACGCAAAGGCTAAGCTTCCATGCAATCACGTCATTCTATCCGCAGAAGTTCAACGCGTTTTAACAGCACTCCCTCTTCACGCAGAAAGTAACGGTTTGCACAATTCGTTGAATAATCCACGCATCGGGACTATGGCTCACCTTGAATTAGCTTCACCTCAGGAAAGACAAACGCTCGAAAACACCGCCAACTTCGAAAGCGTGTGGAATCAGGCGAGGCCTGCCCTAGGATTGAATGGCGCACTAGAATCCGAAGATTTAATGGGAAAATGAATCGTGGGCTCTGGATGCAAACGCAAACAATCTCTCCACTCCAGAGCACTCCATCGGCCAGTCTCGCACCGCATAATATACATTATGCATGCACGCCACTACGGGACGGCCGTGAAGCCCGGGAGCAAGGCGGGAAATTCCGCAGCTAAATGTTTTAATGCATTAGGACAATGTGGTGCGTGTCCTTCAAAGTCAGAAGCTTGTGGATTCCGCTCTGCCTACGCTGAGATCGCCTTCACAATATCAGTGGTAAGCAATATTTTACCGCAATTTGTTGGCAAATTTCCATTCTTATAATGACGTATGTACTTTTAATGATGCTCTGTTCGTGGAGCCGGTAAGAGGCTGTCATCTTCTGCGCCATTTTCTTTAGATGGACGGCGATACTTGATTTGAGTCACAAAATGTTCTCAGCCTTTATTACTTTTAAAAACGTAAAAATCTGAATTTTCCAATTATCAGTGAATATGTTTCGAGCGAGCTTTCAATGATAGGAATTAGCCAATTTGAGTTCAGTTAGGTTATAAGTTACCTACTTAGATTGCGGAGACGGATTTTTCCGGTGAATCCCAGCAAAAATATGATTACTACCTCGACTGCAATGCTATTTCCGCACAACGGAAATTCCTCTACTTTATGGTGTTGCCCCATTCTTATGGCACTATTTAATTAGAGTTTTTATCATCCCACTCCGTTATCACTTTCTTCTATTACCTTTAAAATTTATTACATGGTCTTCTCAGAAGAATTCTACAATAATAACAGACATTTTCCCTAGGCACTTGACGTTTAATACAAACTCTGGAGATGACATGAGTTGACAAAATTAATGGAGAAAAAGTCAACAGAAGAGAATATTAAACTCGTGTCCTCCTATGACTTATTGTTTTCTCTTATTCTCGGCTTGAGTTTACTCTGTGACTAAGGGGTACACTTAGAGATATGAAGTGCATTTTAGGAACGACAAAGGCCAAAAAATCCTTAGAATAATACCTATGGTTCAATATCAGGCACAAGTATAAGAAAACCAACGTGCAAAAAAGAAGTAGCATGGTGTAGTAAAGACTGGTAAAGTAGTAGCTGGAAATATAGCTGCATGAAGTATCAGGACCTTGAAATATCAGGATTGAAACACTGATTTTCAAATGTTTATTTTCACATTTGTTACTCATAACAACAAGTACATTTGAGAAACATGGAACGCCAAAAAATAACGTAATTTTATTTCTTATTCTAAGACACAACATACTAAAGGGTGTAGTACATATTTCATCAGAGCCTATGTCACATCGTTAAAGGTGAGGCTTCATGAAGAATTTAGAGGAAAAATACAATACGCAACTTTAGATTTATTGAGATGGCCGAACTACGCAACTGGCAATGAGATTTTCACTGATTTTCCGCGCAATATGCCAAAGGCATTCGGAAAGTGCTCCTTTTACTCTCATTGCTACGATCACATGTGAGGGTTATTTGAACTCCTTCTGACGTACACGCATTCTGTAATTCTCGTCTAGCCTCGAGGCGAGGGTGTTCTGTAGTGGTAATATTTCATTCTCCAATGATGACAAATATTTTTTTGTTTCACCATCAAGAAATGTGAATGCCTGATGGCAGTAATTTTGAAATGGAAACAGGTTTGGCCCTGTCCTTCGCGAAGCTGGAAAAACGAAAAACGCACCGTGTCTTTTAACTCCCGATCATACAACGCCTTTGGCAAGTAAGGAGAACAACGGTATGGTGATTATTGAGACATGTCGGAAGCAGTTGCACGAGGTCAATTGCAACCGTAGGCGATTCACACTGGGATACCTTGGCAATGAGCAATTTAATTTTTCAGAAAGTTATTAGTTTGGGGTAAACTTAAATGCGAAATAGAATGCAACATCAAACTAACGACATGGTCATCAATTCCCCTGATTCATTGTAAAAAAGGATATGGAGAGAAAAGAGAGACGTCATCAGTGGAAACCATGATATTGGTGATATTTATGATAACAATCGTATTTCTGCCTGTGTACATGCGCAATGCACGTCATAATGTAATGCCAACGGCGCCGATACTGCTCTCGATCTTGCTGGCGATAGAACATACTATCTAATGTACTTCTGAATTGTGCTATCCAGATTGCACTCACCTTTTTACAGGCACAATAGCTATTCTCAACTTTATATCGCTCAAAAATTCCCACAAAAATATTCAAGTAAGCATTTGAAATATTAAATATCCAAGTTATCATCCTGGAGAGAGTTGAAGGTTTTCTTAGTGTATTGAAATGGTTACATAAGGTAATTAACGCATAAATACTTTCCAGAATATTCCTGTATTTTGTTGATTGTTTATCATAAGTCCATTCAACATTTATTAGTAAGTTATTCACTGATCTCTTGCAGATAAACAACTCTTTCAACCGCAGCAAATACTCCAATAAGGCCAATTACAACATCCAAGTGATTCCGTTATTCTCTTGTCTACTCTCAACTGTTTGCTGCCGAGACTCCGGCTTTCTATGTACTATCGTTTTCACTGAAATGTAGACACCCACATGGACTTGTACTGATTTGATTGAATGGGGCCGGATCGGAAAAAAACATAGAGGGTTGGCACACGAGGCCCTTGCCTTTACGTCACCGAGAGCCGACGAGGACGGACGTGGATGCGACCGGGCTAGCGAAATTAGAGTCAAATAAACTCCGAGAGCATAAGCCCTAGCGAAAGGAATGCACTGAGGAAACTCACGTCCACGCACACGTTGTGCCGATCGGAGTCTTTTCTATCGGGCTCCGTCGCGAGGTTTTTCCTCTCCCTAGATTCAGATTTGGACTCACCGTGAGTGTTTCCCCACTAAGTGGCTCCGTAGCCGAGACGGTTAATTCCATGCGCCGAAGTTGGTGTGCGGTTCTGGCAGGGTTCGAATCAGTAGTCAGGCCATTTTTTTAAATGTTTTAGATAACAAAGATGCATTCTTAATATCAGCATAATTTATATCGTTGACAAAAGAGAGATTTAATGCGGTTTTTTATGTACGGTTTAATTTATAAAAATAATGACATCTACGTTACCACATTTATTTCTTACCAGATTTAATTAACTCAGAGGAAAAAAAGCATTGGAAGTGTCAGTGGTTGCATCTTGCAGTGCGTCCTTGCAGTGAAATACCTACTCATAGTATCTACAATCCTCTATAAATAACCAAATGCATTCGTAGTTTCGATCATCTTGATAAACCCTAGAGTTTGAAAAAGGTTTGTAATTCAATTGATATTTTTTATCTTCAAACTTCTAGTACTTGGTCTCGTAAAAATGTGGGAAGTGAGGTTTTTTAAAGAACGAACGCTTTCCTTTCAGTGGGTGTGCGCAGAGCCAGATTAACAATAAGGTAAAAGTAGGCAGTTGCCTATGGGCCCCTTGCAATGAGAATTGTTTTCCCCTTTCTTCTCTTGCGACTTGTTTATTAACGTGGGCCCCGTTGCTTGCACTGCCTACAGGTCCCCAAGTGCTTTAATCTGTCACTGGACCTCTTGTTAGAACCTCTCCAAGGATGAACGCACGAGAGTATGTCGGCATGTTATAAGAATATTTAAAGCCCTATGCCAGAGAGATTGTTCGAGAAGGAGAGATAAATTTTATCCATGATAACTGCCTCGTGCACACAGCAGCCATTGTAGACCATTTTTTTCAGAAAAACGAGGAGATAGTGGTTACACCATGGCCGGCTCATTCACCCGACCTAAACTCCATTGAGAACTTGTGGGGAATGATGTCAAATGAATGGCAACCGAGGGGCGTTACAACAGTGGAGGCAATAGAGGCGCATGTCCATGATTTGTGGAGCTCATTTCGTCGACGGCCTCAAATATGCGAGAATGTTGTCGCATCAATGCCTCGCCGTCTGCAGCAAGTTGTAGAGTCAGGTAGTGACGCCACTAAGTATTAAAAAACTGAAAGAAATTTCAATAGTTTTACTTTTTAAATACCCTTTCTACCCCGAGAGAAAAACATCATGCCAAAATTACACCTAAGCCAGATAAAAAAGGTTGAAGATATTGGTGACGCTGATTTCGGTCAAACATATATAACTATTAAAAATAGTAAGATAATTTGGGGTAAAAGAGCTGATATGCGTATTTATTTCCACCTGGTCCTTATAGCTTACTATGGTTCGCACACCAAGTGACTGATTAACGCACTTGGGGGCCTGTTGGCAATGCAAGCCACGTTAATAAACAAGTCGCAAGAGAAGAAAGGGGAAAACAATTCTCATTGCAAGGGGCCCATAGGCAACTGCCTACTTTTACCTTATTGTTAATCTGGCTCTGCGCACACCCACTGAAAGGAAAGCGTTCGTTCTTTAAAAAACCTCACTTCCCACATTTTTACGAGACCAAGTACTAGAAGTTTGAAGATAAAAAATATCAATTGAATTACAAACCTTTTTCAAACTCTAGGGTTATTCAAGATGATCGAAACTACGAATGCATTTGGTTATTTATAGAGGAGAGTAGATACTATGAGTAGGTATTTCACTGCAAGGACACACTGCAAGATGCAACCACTGACACTTCCAATGCTTTTTTCCTCTGAGTGAATTAAATCTGGTAAGAAATAAATGTGGTAACGTAGATGTCATTATTTTTATAAATTAAGCCGTACATAAAAAACCGCGTTAAATCTCTCTTTTGTCAACGATATAAATTGTGTTGATATTAAGAATGCATCTTTGTTATCTAAAAGATTAAAAAAATGGCCTGACTACTGATTCGAACCCTGCCAGAACCGCACACCAACTTCGGCGCATGGAATTAACCGTCTCGGCTACGGAGCCACTTAGTGGGGAAACACTCACGGTGAGTCCAAATCTGAATCTAGGGAGAGGAAAAACCTCGCGACGGAGCCCGATAGAAAAGACTCCGATCGGCACAGCGTGTGCGTGGACGTGAGTTTCCTCAGTGCATTCCTTTCGCTAGGGCTTATGCTCTCGGAGTTTATTTGACTCTAATTCCGCTAGCCCGGTCGCATCCACGTCCGTCCTCGTCGGCTCTCGGTGACGTAAAGGTAAAAGCCTCGTGTGCCAACCCTCTATGTTTTTTTCCGACCTGGCCCCATTCAATCAAATCAGTAAAAGTCCATGTGGGTGTCTACATTTCATTGAAAACGATAGTACAGCGAACCTCATAAATGATTAGCCTTGAATTTGTCCGTCAAAGATGGAGAAATTTTGGATGCAAGTTTTGTCTCATAACTATACATTTGCATTTTTTCTACGCATGCATTGTTTGCCATGTAGTGAAATTTGAACGGAAGTCACGCGCTAGAAGACTAAATAATGTTTTAAATCCACAGTGAAAAAAAATCACCAGTGGGCTTTATAGGTTATATCACATGACGTGGAATAGAGGGTCTGGGTTCGTATCCCAGTTCAGGCGAATGTTTTATTCGTCGTGGTTTTCAAACCAACTAATGTGTACAAGGCTATCACAAGGAGGAGAGGAATGCGTATCAACTTAAAGGCATCAGGGAGAATGGGAGAGAATGGAATACGACTCCAATAGCGATCGCCACTCCCCCACTCGTGTCGAGGCATCGCCCAGGCACAGGGCAGCGGCTGCTTGCTCTCTCGCTCGACCTTCTGCCGACTTAAGCGTCGCACACGTGCCGGAACATGCAAGCCGGAAGTGGTTGTGCGACGAGTTGGCCGGGGCGGGGAATGTTATTTAAAAAAACCAACGGCGCCGAGTGCGATAATTGGCCGAGTCCTTCAAAATACTTCACGGGCGAAATTCCTCGTCGAGATTAATTAACGTCTGGGAGAAAGGGGCTGGTATTAGTATTGGACTGACATGCGTTAGGCATTGACTTCATCACTAAATTATTATCTAGTACCCTGAAAGTCACTTTTTACACAAAGGTGAACCATCCACCGAGGTGGGATTTAAAATCGGGACCCTTAGTATATGCAGAGAATGACGCTGACGCAACCAAGGCCAGCAATGCAATGTCCAATGAGTATATATGCTCTTTGACATCAGCAAACAGTAGGGGCGGGTGGAGTCAACGGCTTAGCAGAGCGTATTAAAGCCAATGATCGACTGATAAATTTAATTTAAGTTTTATTAAACCAATATATCCTAAATAAATGAGTGAAGGTGTAATTAGTTAAAAATGTAAAGACGTAATGGTATGGGGAAATGGAGAGAAAAAAAGAAATTTCATGGAGAAATATGGATTACTTCCAAAAAATCTCAGAAAACGAAATAGCCACGGGATAATCCATTGTGAGGCCTAAGCTTGTGCGGGAAGTTAGAATGCACATCTCAAACATCGCACCGCGGCGCATGAGAGCACTGAATGGGTGGAATATTATAAGAGCTGCATTACAATCCAAGGGATATCTAGTGCGAAAGATAAGTGAGAAGCGTAAAATGACTAGAATGGAAGGAGAACTACATTAATATCGAAAAAAGGAAATAACTTCGCAGAATCCCTAGCCAGAAACCATTCAGAATAAAAAATGAATAAAATAACTAATTTAAAACAATCCCGATACGTGACAAGAAGATACTTCATTTTTCCATCGTAACGAATTGATAATGCTGCTTTTCAAATTCAAGAGAGTCTAATTAAACACATTGCTTTTTTCTGTAATCAATAATCACAGTTTTGAGGAAACCAGTACTAGCCACGGTAGTAACTTTTACGGAGTCATCCGCAAGTGCACATAAGTGCGATATTCCACAGGAGAAAAATCATTCGCCTTAAAGCAGTCGGCGCGAAATCTATAGATCCGGGTTCGAATATCGGTAATCGCAATAATCACAGCCATTGATAATTTTATACCACATTAAGGTACAAATTAAATGAATCATTCAAGGAATAATCGTTATCCTCTACCAAAAGTTTAGACCGAAATTGAACGTCAATTTACGATCAACAATAGAAACTAGAGAAGAGCAGTTCACGAGCAAACGATTGAAAAGTAACCATTCACTTTAATGGACCAATTGCGCTACACAGTAAATCATTCAGTTTGAACTAAAACGTCGATATCCGCCTCCTACTCTATAAACGTGAAATGCTATTTCATTTTCGCTCGCCGACAGTTCAGGCGGAGCAGCTAGTGCGTTCACATACTTCGCCAACATGCGGCACCACTATAATTGGGCGACTTTGCGTACGATGGGACCGTAGTAAGCCGACAGGTAGCATCACTTTTATTTCTCTCGGAGAATGGTTTCGTGTGAACAGTTCATCGACCATGGGGACCATGGGATCTCCCCTCTCTCCTGCCATAGCCAACCTTTTTATGGAGGATTTTGAGGAGAGGGCTCTATCCAGCGCCCCACATAAACCTAAATGCTTCTACCGCTACGTAGATGACACATTCATCGTTTGGCCCCACGGGCAGGAGGCCCTCCAGGAATTCCTCCACCACATGAATAGCCAGCACCGCAACATCAAGTTCACGATGGAGCAAGAGAAAAATGGATGTCTGCCGTTCCTTGACATCCTAATACATCGAAAGGAAGATGGATCCCTGGGCCACCGGGTGTATCGCAAGCCCACTCATACAGATCTCTATTTGAATGGGCGGAGTCACCATCATCCCGCTCAACGAAGAGGGGTTCTGACAACTTTAGTTCATCGCGCCCGAACCATAGCCGATGAAGAAAGCCTGCCCAGCGAACTGAAACACCTGCGGAAAACGTTCAGGCGGAATGGATACAGTAAGAGGGACATCCATCGCGCTCTTAAGAAACCCTCCGATGAAGACATGACTGTCCTGAAAAGAACTGATGAGAAGAAAGAGAAACCGGTCGCGAGGGCTTGCATCCCATTCATCTCCACTATATCCGGGAGGATATCGAGAATTCTGGGTAAATATCAAATTGAGACAATCCATAAGCCACCACAGAAACTGAAATGTAAGCTAACCAGAGTCAAGGACAATCTTGGACTGAAGACGCCAGGAGTATACCAAATCCCCTGCGAATGTGGAGAGGTCTACATTGGAGAGACTGGTCGGACTATCGAGACCCGGATTAAGGAACACAAGACTTGCATCAGACTGGCCCACCCCCAGAAGTCAGCCGTCGCGGAACATAGTATCAACCGGGACCATCGAATCGTATTCGACGACGCAAAACTTCTTTGCAGATCAAACGGATACTGGGACCGGTTGACAAAGGAGGCTATTGAGATCAGGTTGGAGGATAAAAACTTCAACCGCGATACGGGATACGCGATCAGCCATGCATGGAAACCAGTTTTAAAGATAATTAAGACGGCGCGAAAAAAAAAACAACATCCACAGAAACGACAACGGCCAATCAGAAACGACCTGACGCACGGCCGGAAGATATATAAACCCGGACAAATTTTGACCCAGCACTCAACGCCCTGAGGACGATGGCAGAGTTAGCCATTGAAACGTCGGCTCTGGCTGAACATCCAACCTGGTGGGAATCCCGTGAAGACTTTATTCAGATCGTACGCCAGGAAAGCACCAAGTCTTACTTCAAGTATTATTTGTATCATAAGGAATAAATTATTATTATTAAAAGGATATGGAAAACATGCTGCCCATGAAGATAAGTAACCAATTATGGAATTCTTATGAAGATGGTATAAGAAAAAAATATAGGTTCCACAAATAACTTGGCCATACCTTCGACAAATCTGTATAGGATTCGAGGTTCTGATGAAACTTTTGGGAAGCGGAAAGCCCAGAGGGATTATTTTTATAATATTTGCAGAGTCAGAAAAGTGAAATATGCATGAAATATTTTCTAAGTTCTGCAATTAATTTCGGTCTACCATGAAATCAATGAGGTTAGTTGGTTTAATTAGACACTTACTTCGAAAGGAAACTAAACATTTTTGGTAGCGAATAAAAAATTATTTAAATTTGTAAAACTTTTGAAATATTATTTCCGAATCATCAATGAAATAGTCCGCTGTAGAAAATCAGATAGACATATCTTATGTGTAAAATAGAATGTTTGTTTTGTTCATTCTTTATGCCCGCCAATACCATTCATCCGATTGCGATAAACTTTGGTAAGATGTTGTTCGCGTGCCCTTAAAGGTTTCTGGCTTATAAAAATGGCAAATTTTGTGGTTGTTCTTACCCCAATATTGATAACATATACTCCCATTAGAAAAGCATTGACTTCGGTGCAGGTGTTTCTTTATTTGCTTTTTTAAATCTTGGCAAATCGCTTCAAGTGTGCGAGTTACATCTGGAAAATCTTTGCTTTCCACATGCTCACGAGTGGGACAGCCGAAAAATTTGTTTTTGCAGAGGGCGGTAAGACCAAAAATAATGTATATCTCAAAGAACTTGAATTCATTTATTTCAGCTTTAATATAATACACAAAAAATCATTGGCTTTCATTTATTTTGTTCATTTAAATGTGTCTGCTTTGCATATAAGTGCCTACTTAGAGAGAAAAAGAGGCATTGGAACGCATGCCGGGGAAACTTAGATGAGTTGTTGTGCGCGCGCCTTCGAAGGCTTCTGAATTGTTAAATCAATTGTACAATAGGTGGAGCGCGAATAGTTCAACAAATGAGTGTTGGTATGCGAGCTTCTCAAACAAGTGAGGAACGACAAGCAAGCCACGAAGCAGATAGTTTACGAGTTGCTCAATCACGTGCTTCAGAATCGTATCAGTGAGACATAACTTGTGTTAAAAGTAACGTAATTTCTTTGTACGTAGAATAAAATTTAGTGCAGTGGTCTCTTTGCTTGCTTTTGGATTTAAAATACTTATCATAATATCACTTAAAGAACAAAGTTTTGAATTCTTGCATTCGATTTTTCGTATCTGCTTCGCTTTTCCCTAAAAATGGATTTTTAAGGTCGAAAATCTAAAATGTTTGCACTACTTACACATAATATTTTATTTACGTGGACACCGCAGCATAGGCATGGAATAGAAACTCATGCCATCATTTGTGCGTTATGAATTCATGAGTAGTTACGAGGAATTCATTGAACTAGGTTTTAAATTTGTTTAGGGACCGATTTTGAACTCGGAAATGATTTGTGGGCCAAGCCATGAACAGTATGGAAATGAATGGGAACTTCAATAAAGAGTATTTCATTTTGTTATTAGACAAAAAAATCATTGTCCATATTTATTTTGTACATGTCTGCTTTGTATATAAGTACCTAATTAGAAAGAAAAAGTGGCATTGCAACGAATGCCGGGCACCGCTAGTGTACATATATTTTGCACTACTAAGTAATGACTGAAACATGAGAGTGGATCTTAATAGAATATGATACTAGGTACATGCATAGCGCAGTTCATTTCAGAACTACTCCAAATAAATAAGTTCCAAGTAACAAAATTAAAAGGGCGCAGTATGCATCAGAAGTATGCAACTTCAGCTGACATTTCAAGTTAGGGTATGGACTCAGATGATATTTCTCTTTATAGTATGATATCATAAACACCCCACTATTATTGAGATACGCATTCTCTTCTTGGGAGCGACTTATCACTGCCAAACATAGTGAGTCTAGCTCATATAAAGTGTTTGGCCTGAAGAGAGTCCAAAATAGGTACCATATTTTTTACAAAGATTTAGTCATTTTCAAAATATCGCGATACACTTTACCCTTGGACGAGAAATAAATGTTACTGAAAATGGTATGTTAGATTCCGTAATTTTAGATTAAAAGTAGATAAAAATGCCAGATGTAACCCTAATCGTTTCTATTCTCACAGAATGTATTCAACCATTTCAAAAGTGAATAGTTCAAATAGGTGAACTAACTTTTAGTCTACTTCTCCCTAAAGTGATCTGTAATGCCCACTGTAATCGCTTAGAACTTATTCTGGGTTTATCTTTATATGTTTGGTCAACATAAAAAAAATATTCCAACCGAACTTGGTGTCAACTAATTAAAATCTCATTTGACACTCACTTTTGCTCATCACAAAATACTCCTCTGGAAATAGGGGATGCGCGAAATAGGATTAAAGAGAGAAATCAAGCTTTAATAGCGAGGAAATTTTCACGAGAGCTTAAAAACGCGCCAGTAAATTCACACCAGTGGCCAGTGCAATTGCGGCGCAGTAATGTTAAAAACTACTTGTGTAATTTGGTGAGAAATGAGAGGAAGCCCTTGTGTTAGGAGGAAAGGAATACGAAGAGTGTTCTACACACAATCTCACATGAGCTATTATGCGCCTTGACAGGAACTTCATTTCAGGAATAAGCAATTACCAGGCAATTCTCACTGCTTGTGAAATCTGCACACGAGAGCTGTTTCTAACATCCTGATGAGAACCCGGCACTATCCCATTACTCTCGTAATTAGGACTCGGCGACTTTTAAAAGATTACGCATGACTGCAACACACGTCTACTTTTTATAAAATTAAAATATAATTAAATAACGTTTTACACCTGTTTTTTTATCTATGGAATTTAAAATTTATCATCAGCAGCAGCATATAATGATAAAATTAATTTGTTCAAGCCCTCTCATCTAATCTTGCTTTATCTATAAGTCTTATTTTTTCAGAGCCTCCATTTCAACATCATCCATAAATTGCTTCATGTGTTTGATCATAGCTTAGGAAAATGAAAAATCGCCGAATGTTACTCATTTCAAAAATTCCCAAAAATGTAATTTATCATCCATCACGTGTATTCCTGCAAGTTACATACTTGAGTGAATATATACCTCGTAACAATTGATCTCAATTGGGATGATAAACTAGTCTTTCATAAAATATATAAATATCGTACTTGTATATAAATATCTGCACCACGCGCTCGTTTTCTTTGATACTAGCTTTGAAAGAATCAGGAGCGTGTCTCATAAGAAAGACTGTGTATGGGAAAGACAGAGCCCGTCCTCGCGGTCGCCCAGCTTCGTAATAATTAAGGAGGTTCCGCCGCGACTGTGTGAGTCAAAACAAATACTAAATTCCACATTTTTTATATTTTGTCAAAAAAATCCTGCTTTCGCTGAAGAAATGCATTACCCATGGAAACTTAAAAGTAAGGTACAAAATATACAGATTATTCCACGAATGTATTTTAAATTATCACTTTTTTCCAGCCATAGGAGCCGACTGCAGCGCCACGTCCTACGAATTACCGCATTTTGACTTCAATTACGGCATTTATTCTTCAATAACTAGAAAAATAAGGTAGTTTGATGCCTGTATTTTATTTTTATTCAATTTTTCTGGATTATTTCCTTCTTAGAGACAGTTTTCCACGAAAATGGCATTTGTATTTTATGGAAAAATACTATTTTTCCTCGTGTTTCTCTCATTCCCTATTGAACACCATGTATTTTCAATTTCAATTATAGAACAAAATAGCATGGAAAGGTATTATTTTTATTTTTCTTATCAGATAGAGGACCACTTTTTCTACAAGTAGACAGGATATTAATAAAATTACATTTAAGTCATTTTACGGTGGAACCACCTTAAGGAGCGCGTCTTGCATGCGGGCGCGTGGTGGACGTGTCAGAAATTCAACTAACACGATAATATAACGAAATTTAATTGCATCTTAGGTCTAAAAGTTTTTTCCTCAGAGAGAAGAACACTTGCATCTGGAGATTTTTGCTCACACACGCACATTGCTTGTACTAAATGGAAGCGCAGGGCACCAGCTGCCGCTATGAGGCGGTGAGAATACATCTTTTTGAACATAATTTACGTTACAGATTGGGCAATTGGAGAGGAGGGTGGCAATGACGTAGGTTACGTAGGTACGTCCTTTTTTTATTCACTGCAGGAAGCCAGCGAGCGGCAGAGAGAGAAATGAGGCGGGATGAGCGCGAGCCTATGATCAGTTACCAACGAGGCGAAACGCAATTAACGGCCAACGGGCCACATTGGCCATAAGTTTTCATTGCATGCGAGGGTACATCACGCCGATATCCGCTAGTTACTCGCCCCTCTTGGGCAAAGCTATTCCAAACGGCTGGAGGGAATGGGACGGTAAACGCCCAAGTGAAAGCTAGGGGGGAACACAATGGATTACGAAACTGCGAAAAAATAAACGAGATGGGGCGAGTGATTTAGCAGAACTCAGGCACATGACTTTGAATCAAATGTAGTTCCCTCGACTCCCTTATTGCCGCGGCGCTTAAATTGAGCTTTTCGATGAGAACGAATGTGCCCGATGGGTATGAGGCCAGAGGAACGGACGAGAAATGTACGCTGACCCGGATTGGCGCCTTTAGAATTCCGATATGAATTAGGTCCAGATTCTTGCTTGCACGTATTTTTTTGCCAAGCTGATCAGAGAGAGAGAGTTGCAAAATATTTTCATTTTAAGAGAAACTCAATCGAACCACCCACGTGTGCGCCTACGACGGAAATATCTTTAAAAATCCACTATTTGAAAGGTTGGACGGGAGAATAAGTCGCTCGAGGCATTAACTATGAGCAGACTCTCGCAATTCGGATTCGGTCGGTTGCAATGGGCGTTCGCTTCCCCACCTTCACTCCAATCTTATGGCTACCCCCACCCCACTCGCCTGCCGGGAATTAATAGACGTAAAAAATAAGGCATTCCGGTAACGATACTTACTACTATTTCTGCCTTTTTTCCATCGCAGTCGCAAGAACTGAATTTATTGGCTGCATGATTCATCTGGAAATAGACAAAGTAAAAAAGGCTTCTTCGATCGTAAATCACACATTGTACCTTAGACTTTCCAGGCCAATGCGAAAGCAGTACATTTCTTAGGATTCTAAATTCCAAAGACATCTATTTGGTTAGCTAGTTAGAATAGATCCTGCGAAAAGTAACCTTTTTAATTGACAGTATTAATGGGTAGTGTAGTGGTAGTGTGTAGTAATGGGCTGAATGCAGTATTAAGTATCAGTTAGATAAGCCATTAGATCATGTAAGGCTAGATAAGTCCTCAGCAATTGGTATTGACTTCGCAGAAACTTCGAGGTATGTGGCGTCAGGCACCAAAAGTCAGCCTTTTTATCTTTTTACTGCCATAGTTTTACCTTTAGTGATTTTCGTCCCAAGGCTTTTTATGCAACTGAGTAATGGATCTAAAAAACTGCTCAATATTCGTATGAATACCTGATTATTACGTATTACAGAGCAACGTAAATTGACCATTCATCCCTTTTTATTGACAGTTAAACTCTGCACAGTGGAGTGGAATTTTTTAGCAGTTACACGACCGCAATTTGCAAACCATTTGAGTGTTATTTTAGGATATGCCGCGAGGTAACCGAGTTCCAACATGTGAAAGTAAAAAATCTTGCCTTCTTTGACATCACAACAATCTGACATCACATTAAATGCATTGCGTGCCCTCTTTTGTTTACATGGTCGACGACCTTGGGCGTAGCAAGGGGGATCCCTGGGGGGGCCCGGCCCCCTCCAGAAGGCTCGTGGCAGAAAAATGTGACAAATTGAAATTGTGGCGTCCACGCTTCACACAGCGCTGGCAACCGCGCAACTGCGGTCGAGCTACAGCACGGAAGCGCAGTCCCTTTGGCCCCGTTCATACATTTCCAGGGAAGAAACACCCCCTCTTGAAGTGAGGGTACCCCCCAGACCCCCAAGAGGGTGGGTGGCCCCATGGCCCCCCCAGCCAAATTCCCTGGCTACGCCCATGTCGACGACTGGGTGATCTCAATGCGTGTGGTCCTTACCTCGGACTTAGGAAACCTTTCTCCTCAGGCAATTATTTCCATCGCTTTCTTTGACGTTCATCATTAATAGATGGAAATACCAAATCAAATATTTACGTATTTCTATTTAGGTTAAAAGGATAAGGGTTCACTGTCAATGCAGCTTTTGCATGTATCCACCTTCCTTTCCTCGCGAGGGATGACCATTCTTCGGTTGACAATACAAAAGAAGTGATGCTCTCATCTCTTTAGCTCAGGCTTTCTTATAGCATACCTCAAATTTGTATGCTTTTGAAATCGAACATCTCTCTCACTAAAATATCTACTCACGAAAAATTGGTTACGCAAATTAGTCTTATATTTTACGATAATTCCCTGCGTTGCATTTTAGCTAATGCTGTAACTGAATACATGACTGACGCACGGAGGAAGGTTGGTATTTTGACAAATAAAGAGTAAATTTGGGATAGAATTACATAGAAAATGACATCAGGGTCATTGCCAAACTATATGAATAAAATATTCTCCAATGAGAAGGCTTTCCTTTGAAGAGGGTGCAATTTTCGATGCGTCATTCCATTGGACCTTGAGCAGCGAAGGTCACAGTAGTCCGGAAATATTTTAACTGGCGTCACCGCCCAAAAATCCTTTACTGTGCTCTTACCATCCAGTATATAACAGTTCAATACATAATTAATGGATTTCCTTATATGTTCTTTAAAAGCATTTATTTCTTTTCCTTTGCCCAAACTTTGAGATCGTTCACATAATGTAAAGCAGAAAGAGCTTGTTGTTCATTTCACCACAATCAGGCTTCCTAAATAATCCACAGATCGCTCTTAAATTTCTATGGCAAACATCTTATGAGTGAAAGCAATATTTCATTGGGTTACTCATTTCAACGAGTGTGGTGATAGACATTTAATGTTGCAGCCGGAGAGAGCGGTATTTTTGAGCGTGAGAATTAACCATTCCGACGCAGTTAGTATTCAGTAAAAGTTTATAAGAAGAGGGAATATGATAAAATATCACTCCATTCAAAAAAGTCGCATTTCGAATGCTGCTAAATAAAGAGTCTAACGAAAAGTAGTCGTATTACCCCAATTGAACGGCCTCAAAGCGACCACGTTAGGCAAAAAAACTGAACGCTTAATTAAAGACAAGAAGGTAATTTAGAAGATTTAATTTTAAGGGTCCAAAATATAGAAAGCACTGGGGGAATCTTGATATGAAATAAGAAATTTTTAATCCCGTAAAATGTGCACATTGGTTATTACAGAGGGAAGAAAATCAATAAAGTGGCCCCTCCTATATAACACAAGCAAATGCTGTTCCACAATAATATTAGCTATCTCTAAAATAATAAAAAACTTGTTCACCAAATTAAATCTGACCACTATGTTAAGAAGCATTATACCATTTCAATGATAAAATATAATATACATCCACCTCACCCATTTTTAATGAAGATGTATGAATATTTCCCTGCCTGCGCCAATAACACGAGGTTGTCATTATCTCACACTGGAACAAACCCAAACGTCATGTATGTATTCCTATGAATGATACGTGATAAAGACTATCCCTTTTTATAATCAAATGCCCTATTTCAAGGGACATGAGTTCAACTAAGTCCGCACTCTAATGTTCATTTGTAGCCGGAAGTAACCACCCTTCGGAATCCCCTTCTTCAGTATTAATAAACTAACCGATTCCACAGGCTACTAGCACAATTAAGGTTAGGTTGGAAGGTAGGTAGAAGTAGAATAATTTATGAAGTGGAGAAAGGATGGAGACAAAGACGGGCTTCTCTAAGACAAAAGGGTCCGTAGTCCCACGTTCCATACCGCGGACGGGACTTGAAGTGTCGTCCACACAGCACACCCAAGTAGGGTTCTAAATTCCTGCAAAATATCGCAGCCCCGGAAGGGATTTGTGACCGACCATCGTTTGGCTGGCTGTTTAAAAACTTTGACCGACAACTTATCTCATTTGTGCCATTAAGGATACGTGAGTAGGTTAACGACGGAAGGATGATCTTGCGAATGAGGGAAGGAAAAAGAGAAACACGGCGCAAGTGGGTGGAAAAGGAGATAAACTGGCAACAATACAAACATATTTATTATCTTTTTAAATGACCAGGAAATAGTCTGATGATAAGGGAACCCTAGTGCAAAGAACAGTAACTATTTCAAATTTTAATGCTTAAGTTATACCCGCAGAAACCGTCAATTTTGAGTGAAAATCGTTAAATATATATCGAGCGCTTTACGCGAAAAATGCAAAAGTTATTACGTTAAATAGTGCATCGTTCAAATGTTTTATTTGGCAGTTTCAAGCATTCTTACTATATAATCACGTACTTAATAAGAGATTCATGGAAAATATAGTTAATTAACATTACTTTTTCAGCTACTTGCTAAATATTTAAATATGCTCCAGTTTTCAGCTAATTTTATTATATTGTGGATATAATATTAATGTTATCTTCAGAGATCGATTGAGACATACTAAAATTAAAATTGAAGTCTCTTATGTATAAAAAATTAAAATATAGAACCAACTTAACCATCCAGGACTACTAATTAGATATGTATCCTCAAGAAGGCAGGTCAACCACACGGTGCGATAATAAGCCACTAGCAAGTTTCTCCTGAAGGTAACTTTTGGGACTTAGTGTTTATTTATTTATTCTAAGTTCACCACAAAAGCAGCCACTAAATCTTTTAGATTGAGTATATTAAAATAAATTAATACAAGTAAATTATGCATTACAAAAATGGAGGTAGCAAAAACAACTAAGTAAATAACAGTCATACGGCTATTCATTAGATGAATCTAGTTGTAAGTGGAAGCGTTTTAGTGAGGGGGTAAAGATGTTTTTTTTTGAGAGAAGAGGTCAAGAGAAGGATTAATTCTCAGAGAGGGAGTTAAAGAATGATGGGATTCGGTGGACAAGGGATCATTTGCGAAAGGATAGGCGGAACTAGGGTGTGTGAAGATGACCCGTGTTACGGGTGGAACGAGATGGGACACGCAAAGTAGAAGACTGTAAGGAGCTCAGGGGATCGGAAGGAACCATTTAAGATTTGGTGAAAGAACTTCAAGATCAAATGCTACAAGTTTTGTAAAGAAGACTCAGGAATCTTTAAAACCTTGGTGTATTTGAATCGTTCTATGCCTTTATCGGTTTTGCTTCTCTGGATCTCGTGCGTGCATGTAATTAACGTAATATCAGCTGTATCCGATTTAATAACAATGCATATTTCCTATTCATCCAGAAAATTTCTAGTTTTCTCAATTATATCGACCGAGTCATTCTAAAAATGCTTCTGAGTGCATAAAGATCAAAGTGTTCGTAATAAGCCAACAAGAAAGTAAGTAGTTCTCCCGAAGTTCAAGTGCCAATTCTGTGGGAAGTCACCGTGCACGAAAGAGAGATAAATAATTACTCATTGACTTCAGGTGTCAGTTATGATTGACCAGACGCGTTGTTCAGTAGAAATTGTATCTCAACGATAACGCGGCTTTAATAAAGGTCGCCTTTATTTGATTCAGAATTATTTCCATCCGAGAGCAAAGAAAATGGTTAGCGGAAAATATTTCGGAACTTGGAAGAATTGCACTGTCCGTTTCTCCAAGGAGTTAGAGAGCCCGTAAAGTCTAAGAAATTATGAGCGCTTCAGTATGTTTGATAAATTTAATCTGGACGGAAGTTAGAAGATTGAAGAACTTCTAGCAAGGTTCTATGGCGCTTTGTGTGAAGAGAGGGTTTCTGAGTGATGGTTTCTTTACTTCATATGCCTGTAATTGGGAATAATGTGGATGAACCAATAAAAAATTAGAAAAAATGGAGGTTAGTTGAAGAAGGAAACTTAGTATTCACAAATCTCGCCCTTGATCTACCAGCCAAGCTATGTTCCAAAAGGGGCATGAACTCCGAGATGAGGAATTAAATCGTGTTAATTAGGAGCCAAGTGGCTGGCGGTTGCAAAAGTTTGGCATAGGTATTCGTTCTTCCCTGTAAACCTACCTTAAGGTGTTTTGAGCGAGATAGTTCCCTAGTCATAATGGAGACCATATTAAAATTTTATTTTTTTATATCAGCGTCTGTAAGAAGTATGAAATACACATTTTAATATTAATGGCGTAGAGATATAGTTATATATGATCAAAACTCACAGTAATTAATTAAATAAAGCTACATAAGTCTCTAACTTGACTCATTTTTTCCCGCCGTACGGCTGAAAACCCTTCAATACAGCAGGTTTATTTGCGATTCTGTCAAAATAACTGTGGTGAATAATAGATTATTTTTTTATAAATAGTTTATAAACATGCATTCTACACACTGTTAGTTTTTGACGAAATCAAGGTGCTAGAAGTTCCTAATTTTTTCAATATTCTCCCTCTGGAGGCGAATACAGTCATAATCTATAACCCATGTAAAACAGCTTATTTTTTTTAGGGAAATTGCTCGAAAAGTAGTTCGGAATGGCGTTGATATTTTGATACCATTGGAAAGATGAGTTTTTTTTCTTTTAGTCATGAAGTCAAATTCATCAAATACTAGGTGATATTTCGCTCAAACTACCTTAACTAGTAGATCACCTGTAGGTACTTATATCAACAATGACGTAATTTGTATTGTCAATTTCCCTGTCTGAAGTGGAGGAATGGCTGAAGATGTCCGCGATGGCCGGGAGGCGAGGACGCGACCCTTGAGCAAGATGGGAGGCGATGCATTGTGGGGCGGCGGAGGAATCTGGGGCACAGCCGGGCGTGGACCAGAGCGCGCGTTCCTCTCGAGGGTGTGTTTCGTCGGGAGGCCGGGGCGTGGCGCCAATCGCGCTGGCGGGCGCCGATCGGTGACTGTCGCGGGCGTCAAGGACTCACGGGTCCGACCTCAGGCGAAGAGGGGACTAGGTTTCCTTATTCACGGCCCTCGACTCCTTTAAATCATTTCCCGTATCTACGGATAGCGCCCGCCAAATCTTATATCGAAGGACTCGGTGGGGGACTTGTACAATCCGACCTTGTCCTCTGATTTCGAGCGAGAGTCTCCATGGCATCACTTCGGAAAGGTCAGATGCGTGACCTCATATTAATCCCAAAGAGGACGTAAATGTTTTCATGCCGCAATCAAAGATGAATTCATTGGCCCATCACGATAGATAGCGTGTACACATTTTTGCTGAACACTCACACGTGCAATCATTTGCATGTAGTCTCTTTCCTGTCCTACTCAAGGGCCTATCCATTAAGCATTTTTTTTCTTAAAAAATAAGATTTAGGGAAAACATTTTACAGATATATTTGTTCTTTTTTTACACCTGGATAACTTGAGATTTTTTATGATGTAGCAATATGAGACTAGGTGTTAAGGTTCTCTCCAATGCATCAAAATTTCGGTGATTTGATGCAAACTTTTCCAGCTTCGGTGGCGGCGGGGTAACGTACTCAACTGCCAACCCGAAGGTCGCGGGTTAAGTCCCGCCTAGGGAGTTTAACGTAAGAGGCTTAACTTTGTGGAACCACGAAATTGGAAATAAAACGTCGCGTTGTACATATTCCACACACACAGTTTATTAATATCGACCATGGTTTCGACATTTAAATGTCATTATCAAGGTATGATAAAGACATTTACTTGTCGAAAACATGGTCGATATCAATAAAGTGTGTGTGTAGAATGTACATCTGCATCTACGAAGTACCGTGCAAGCCACCACTAGGGTGTGTGGCACGGGGTGGATCCACACCAGGCATGCAGCACTTGTCCCAGCACAAATCAGAACCTCGCACGCTCCCCCGGCCGCTAGGCGCAGGCCAAGAAGCAGTCAGGAGAATAGTGTGCAGTCAAACTAGAAACTGGGAAAGTGATACGTAAATGACCATGCAAACATGCAGAACAATGATAAGGACACATCTAGTGGTTAATATTACAAATACTATTAATTTATGAATTCTTTCAGGTACTACTAAATGCAGAGAACAAAATAAGATATTGCCGGACGTATCAAGCTGTGTAAAGTGTTAGTAATGATGCTATGTTATTAAAAACAAGTGAAAATTCTACTCTACCTATTGAGGGTGGGAGTTTCA
The DNA here is from genome assembly GCA_963573305.1 of Pyrrhosoma nymphula. Lineage (NCBI taxonomy): Eukaryota > Metazoa > Arthropoda > Insecta > Odonata > Coenagrionidae > Pyrrhosoma > Pyrrhosoma nymphula. The sequence continues at coordinate 1,232,163 of OY754334.1, forward strand.
TATGACTGATCTATCGCAACTATTATGATCCCTTATTGTACGTGTAAAAAATTACATTTTCATCTACATCCACAAAAACGTATAACGCGACGTTTTCTTTCCCGCCTGGGGAGAATTGTTTACCTCCCAGGGGATGGTTGAATGTGATCGTCCGCTGTTAATTGCTAATACTCCGATATAAAGGCCATATAAGAGCTGCTTTCGTTGGCTGTTGTTAAATAAAATAAAAATATTAATGAACAACTTGTCGAAATCGGATGCCACACCAAGAAAATTACTAACCAGATATCGTAAAGTCGGGCCTTATGGAAATGGATCAATTCAAATCCGTCACGAATTCAGCTAAAATCACCAAAAGGGTACCCACATAATGGCCCACTTTCCCTTCTCTTTCCACTATCTTCTCTCAGGCAACATCCATATGCCAACACTCGCGAAATGCGTGATGACCAGCCAGTGCGCATTGCAAAGTTGGCGCTTGTTTTGAGTCAGCCGCTTCGTGAACTTTGCAGAATATCACAACACACAAAAGAGTCATAAACCCACGAATAGGGCGCTGTTATGATGTTCTCCCGAAGCGAGCATGTTCAATCCTTCATCCCACGCTTACCCTCTCCCTCTAACGCATCGGCAAATATTTCCTTCTACCGCCTCCCCCTCCCCCACCTCCCCCATCCTCTACAGACACACACTACTAACGCCAACACATTCTACCCCTCCCCACTCTAAGCTTCCATCGTCAAGGTCATAAATGTCGTGTTGATGAGCATTGAGACCTTGGAGACGTCAATCCATCCCACTCGAGGGCCCTTCGTTATTGCACATTGTTGATCTGAGCAGAAAGGGTGTTCATTTTTTTTTAGCGAGGCACCATTGAGTTGGCTCCTCTCGGGGAGGTGAAAGTCCATTTCTATGATGAAAATGATCACGGATATTTTAAACAATTGCAAATATAACAGCGATGAAATCAGTCTGCGTCTTGTAGAATTTGATCGCAATAAAATGAATTATATTCATGTGGAGGCGAAGTTCCCATGCTATAGAAATGGCAAAAGTTGTCTGAGTGCGAATCATATTTTTTTGGGTAATAAAATCGCTCAATTATTGGCAGCAATTAAAATAACTTGACGTTGCAAGCCATTAAATTAATTGCTGGGATTCACTGTGGTATCAATAAAATATATTCTTCTTCATTGAAAGCGCGAAAGTTTATCGGTAGATAAGAATCTGGATGTTATAAGAAAATCAATCTGCTGGCCTCACCATGAGCAATGGAAATGTAAATAAGCCGCACCAAGCTCCTGAAAAAATGGTGAGACGGTCATATATTGCCTGCCTTACTGATAGAGAGAAAACGTTTTTGAATGTGTACAAATGCCTTAACTTTTTTATTTCGTTATTAATGAAAGATTAAACGTTCCTTTCCATATAAGGTTTTTCCACTTTTTAAGGCAATGTATGCTACCCATATAGATGCATTCTTGAAGTGAGGATTGAAACAGTTATTTTTTACCAATTTCAATTAACTATTTCTCTTGATAAATATTGGCTGATGAAATTTAATCTCAAATCAACCAATACAGTAAATTTATACTTAGTTCAATCCGGAAATATTAAAAGAGACTCCTATTTAGGTCCATCCGCAATTGAAATATTCACACTTGGAAAGGGTGTAGGATGATACAGTGCCGTGATTAATAGTCAATGAATATGAGAAAATGAGCCATCAATTTGTTCTAGGGAGATAATTTCCGGGTTAAACTCGGTTGAAAAGAACAATTAAGCACAACTGCAGAAAATTTTAGGAGCTTACCGGATTCAAGAGTCCGAAACTTATAATAGCACCTAGGTGAATGTATCCGTTGATACCAAAATGATTTCTATTCACATGCATGTACTGGCTTCAATTGCCTCCTGATAAGTCATTGGTAAGATGCTTGAACAACTGTGAATGTATTAAGTCGTTTTTTTAAAAGGGGATCTCATGCACGATGGGAAATAGAGTAGACAAGAGTCAACGAAAGCATATGCCTCTTCTAATTGAGAGCAAGTTCTCTTAATGCCTATGAAAGTACCTATGACATCGTTTATTGAAATCGTTTGACAAAATTTAAGTACATATTTTATTACTATAAAAATGGGGAACTGGGAAAAAAACTGGAAAATCAGACCTACTATGACAAGTAATTTTCACTCTCAATTCTCACCTTCCCCCTTTATACCTCTCACCTGACTCTCTCCTACCATGGTGTAGCATTTTAGCATTGATCTGCCAGCAGTTAATTCGATGGCTATACTGGGCGCGAAGTAGGTGGCCGTCTGAATCAGGGAAATTCCAATTGAGGCACTTTTTTGTTCCCTATCTTCCCTCCAGATCCCACCTCACTTCCCCGACCCCTGCCCTCCCCTGTGATGTGCCCAAGGCCACCGATTGGTGAAGATATAAGTGACTCGACCCCACGACCTCTAAGCCGTCACTCAAAAACCGCAGCACAAATCTTCAAAGGCAAGAGGAATAATCCGCAGGATGTAAGGAGAGTGACGGTGTGACCTTTGGTGAAGGTGAATGGTCCTGCATTGGGAATGGATGCAATGGAAAATTAAACCGGGTCAGAAAAAAAACAACCATGATAAGCGCCCTGAAAGTAGGAGTAAGAAGTTACAGGTCAGATACAGGGCTGCAATCAGAAGTAAGAAACCTTCGAGGAAAGTCGGTCGAGTTGAAAAAAATACTATACGAATAAGTCGTTTTGAAATGAAAGTGTAAGTAACATTTTTTTCTCTTCAAGAAGTATTGGAATTTCAGACACTTGGTCGTTAACCATACAGGAAACCGTCAGATAATCAGAAACACAATCATATAATTATGATGGATGGAACGCGAACTATCTTTACTTTTGTACTTTCTCCAACCAACTCAGTCCAAAGAAAGTAATTCTGATCAAACATATGCAATGGGTATCAAGGGGAACAGTCCAATGGCGTAATATTGAATAGTTATCAAAATAACTGGAGTTGACACCGAATGGTGACCAAATATCGAACGTGTTCAAGTACGTCCGAAGTTAAAGATTTCCCGCATAAATTTGAATTGTCATTAAAAAAACACAGGCCCTGTTAATCTTTCTATTGCAAATGTTACTGTGGTAATAAAACTGTCATCGAGATTGTCCATATCCCATCCCAAAAAAGGCAACATGCTGATGAATTAATTGGTATGACGACACCAAAACATGACCAAAAAATTTTATGAGATATGCGAGGATTATTAGGCACCTTCGTAGATGACTCGGATGTTGTAAAATAGCAAGAGGGATGGGTAAGTTCAACGAAGAGTTGGAGACTTAACGAGCCTCCGAAAAGTCAACATTGTCAAAAGAATGAGAGGGGAGATTCACATTGAAATTACAGTAGTAGAATACCTCTGACATATATCATTTAAGAGTAGAAATGCTAAATGAGGCAACCACGATGGAATGAATCGGTTAACGGAGAAATGCAAAGTGCAAGGGAACGATCTTCAGAATGTTGGATGTAGCTGGATTAATTAAGTATTTAAGCAGCATTTGACGCGACTTCATTCGTATCACTCGTGCACGAAAGACATATTTGCATTTCCCTTATTTACAAATGAAGGGGCAAATAAAACTTCCATCAACGAACATGCCGAGTAAATACGAAAAGAGGTGACATACATAAGATTTCCAAAAGAATCCCTGCTAACAATATTGATAACGCTTGTAAACTAACCAACATTATGGCGCACTCCTCCGGGAGAAAAAAAATTAGAGCAATTAGATATCAGTTAAAGACGAGAGTTCTCAAGACTTTGAAATGCATGAAAAAAGTGGATGACCGTGAAGAAAATGATCGCGAGGAAGTAAAGCTCCATGTTTTCAATAATGCCTAGTCACGACATGAGAAGTGATTTCCGTGTCAAGATATTACCATATCCTGTGGTTCGTAAAGGCAGCTTAGTCTCCAACAATATTCTGATGTATTTGAAAAAAATATAAATTTACATTGCTTTAGGTATTTGGGGGATGACCTACTAATTTGGGTAGTGAGAAAAATTGTTGGGACGGTTTATTTTGTCACCTGCGACATATGCTTACGCCGCATAATAAATTGATAGATCAGAGTAATGGGTTCAGAAACCTGACGTTTTCTAAATTACTCACTCAGTAAGCTAGACTTCATACATTTGGTCTTGTTTTACACATAAATAATTCTTGGTAGTGTTGATCCAGCCAAGAGCAAAAGTGAAAGCTTTCGCCATTCCAACCGAGCATGAACAGGAGAGTTTTTCCACTAAACTCTTCTAGGTCATAATGCAAATAGATACATCTAGGAGAAGAGCTGTTAAAGTTAGATTTACGGATGACTATTTAACCAGGAAGCAGAAATCCATGCTGTGTGGGTTAGAGGTTTGGAGTGAAGTGAAAAAAAGTGCAGTTTTAAAGGTTTGAATATCAATCATAAAACATGATAATGAAAGTGGTTTAAAATGGAATGGTATAATCAAAGGAAAACAATGCCAAATATGAATTAGGAGTTCAAAAATTGCTGCAGAAATTCTAAGAAAAAGCAGAAAGAGAGGTTACAAAAATGAGGGATGTGCAAAAAGCCAAAGCAATGATTTAGAAGGCGATGATGGTGAGAATGCTGTGCAATCTTGGAAGAGATGAAATTGAAAAACTAATAGGACCGTTATCGGACACCGTGGGAGCCTAATGAAATATTTAAATGGCATTTCGATTGTTTTTCAAGGCATAATTTATTTTGGAGAGACCTTACCTCAAACTTCTCTCGCATCTAAATGCCCATGAATCCAAAAATATTGTAAATATGGACAAACACACTGGTACATGACCGCGAAAGGTAAAACACTGACAATTGTGAGACTATGCGGTGCTGTATAAAGAAGATTTGATGCGTTATATGCAAAAAATGTTTGTATTTTGGTCCCATAGGTGCCCTAAAACCTGATTGATAGGCCACTGATCCTGGATTTAAAAAAAATCTCCTGGTAAGCACCCACGTTAGGGGCTCCCCTTCAGATCTCTGGATAAAATGTAATGTTTAGAGGTAGAAAGGGCACGGCACGAGTAAGAGTTCGTTGGACATTCTCTGACTTTCATCACAACCTACCTCTAACCGGTAGATTACTGTTATGAGAATGAATGAGGACTTCCAAATGGCTAATATATCCATTAGGATGCTGACTGCTAAAGAGTACGTGTGACTCATCATGCGGTTTTAAGCTCCTCTGACTGTGTCTACGGTATAAATTTCACATACATGTCAAAAAATTAAACAAATAAGCAACTTTGGTAAGTTTCTTTTGGATTTTTGCGATTAAAGTAAACTTTTCACTCTCCCGTGGCTGGGCACACACTTTTAGAAGGTCACAGTATTGACATCAAAAGGGCGAAAGTTTTATGTAAAGAAATTAGCTACTATCCACGGTTCATCAGGGAATCCATTGAAATAGAAAAAAGACCTAACAACCTCAACAGAGAACATGGCTACAAACTTCCTTTTACGTGGAAAAGACTTTCGAAAAACTTAAGTTTTCATTAATAATGCTGTACATAATAACCTCTTAAGTATGTTTATTTATTTTTCATTGTTGATTTGGAATACCTGACGAAGCCGGCAGAATAGGACGGCGAAACTCTTGCCCAAAAAGTTTACTTTGATCGCAGAAATCCAAAAGAAACTTTCCAAAATTAAAATGAACTGCGAAAATCTACGAAAAAAGTTAAATAAGCAACTTATTTAAACTTTTCATTCAATATATTTTCTATCGGCCAAATTCTGCACTGATTGATGAATTTTTGATGTATTTCGTTTATTTGGGAAATAATTAATTTCATGATCTGCTGAATAATATAGCAACATTTTCTCTATTCTTGGAATTTCTATTCTAACAACCGTTATTTATTAAAGCTTCTGACTTATGCATAAATATTGATCCATTTTTCCACTTTAATTCAATGTTTACCATCATTTCGCAACTTCTCTATTCTACTGAAGAAACTTGGCTTAATTTTTTTATGAATAAGCGCATCCGTAGCTACATTTTCCATTGGGTTCATTAAATATACTCGACATTTAAATTTGCATCTGTAATATATAAATGCAGCAATACTTCAGACGGATACGCTGGCTTATATGTGATCATAAAGCACCGTAAATAATGTATTTACTCCCAACTCGTCCATTCTTGATCTCTGGTCAATTTAGTTAATAAAATTCATTGTGTGTATGACATGGTTTGTTACAAAAAAAAACAAATTTTCCGTCGCTTAACCTCGTGGCCGGCACGCCGAAATATGCCCTTGGTCTCAAGCTCCACTAAGGAAAATTCACTTTGACTTATGAATTAAACAGCACTGGCGGTTCCACCAGAGTATTTCCATTTCGTTAAGACCTGTTTCATCCCATAGGTGACATCTTCCTAAAATAAATGTCGCCTATATGAATATGCGGTCGCACTGAAATACAAATACCATAGTGGACTCCTCAAATTTATTTCCAACACCGTTGATGATGACAACGGGTCCGTATGACGCCCTCCATCCCAGACATTCCCGTGCTTATTGACCAAATTCAGGATTATACCACGCGCCGGCTCATTTACCAGAATACCCGGAGATATTTTCCAATAATAATGCACCACACGGATCTTTTTTATAGCTCCCTTTAGGGTAAAGGGGGGGGGGGGTATGGGGGAGATGGGCGCTGAGCCAATTGAGTGAGCATATATTATTGCGTTCGCCAGAGAGAGAGAGGGAGAAGGGAGGCTTGTTTAAGTTTTCGAAATTCATCCAACAAGGCGAGTAATGTTGGAGAGGGTAAAGGCAGTGGGAAGGCCAGTTTCCCAATCTCCACAGAGGCCTTTCCTCCGAGCATTTGTCGGCCGCCCAATCCGAAGTGAGAGGTTGCGATCGATAATTCCAGGTGGAAATCGCGTTACTGCAGACCCAATGTTACCGAGGCACAAATTCCACTGAAAAAATTTCACGTAATGTCACTTTCCTTCCCTATTCCTTTTTTCTGTATCCTTTCTGTAGCCGTTGTATTGGCACTGCCTGCCATACGCCCTGACAAAGAATTGCGTAATGGAACGTACTAGAGTTGCGGACTCCACCGTGTGGTGAATGCGGATGAAGTTAAGAATTAACTGCGGACGTATAAGGAAATGTTTTCGTTCAAGATTGAAATCGATCCGTCACCACTCCAACACCATTTGTCCCCTCAAACTCGATCCGCAGATTCACTTGTAGGGTTGTGTTTGCAACACTCTAGATAATTCCGATCATGTAACTAAAGAGTCACATGGTACAATCACGAAGATTTTTGAGATCTTTTGGTGTATTTAAACCATTTGTAAAAATCTCACGCAGCCCTTCCGAACGGGGTTTTTCACCAAGATATCGTTGATGTCCCCACCTTGAACTACAATTTTGACGTGGTGGAAGGGCTTGTACGTTCCAATGACCCCTATAGCTGGACTGACTGGAGCAAGTACTCTTGCTCCTGATAGGGCCACCTATGCCAGATAGGTCGAAGGGTAGAAGCCAAACGAAAGCTAGTTCCGTGATGGTGTCACGTTAAAAATACCGTTGAGTGGCGTGGAAATACTTCTCAACTATCATTTCCCAGAATATGAAAGTCATTCACAGAGAATTTATTCTTGGCAACTACGAGACGCCGCCCACTAGGGCAGGTGTCGTGCCCGGCAGCGGTGGAGGCAAGACCTCCACGGTCGACATCACATGAAATCCTTGCACAGCATCATCATCGGCGTATACAAAGGATAGGAGGAAGAAGCAAAAGAAAAAGAGAAAGAAGAGGAAGAAAGCAGTGGTAAAAATAGGAACTAACCTTGGAAATAATCTTGGAACGTAAGGACCATGATGAGGGCCGGGAAGCTTGAAAATATTAAACAGGAAATGAAAAATGGAAAAATAGATACCTTGGGATTGTGCGAGGTGATATGGATAGCGGGGACTATTGGAGTGATAGTTACAGGGGAATCTGTAGTGGGGGAGACGAGAGTCAACGTGAGGTAGGTATGGTACTGAATACAACATTGGGGCTGAGGGTAGTAAACATTGAACAAGTGAGTGACAGGGTACTAGTGGTAGAAATAAAAGCACGCCGGATGAATTTCGTACTGGTCCACGTATACATGCCTACAAGCAACATAGGGAAGAAGAGATGGAAGAGTTGCATGAGAAATTAGAAGAAATAATTAGAGAAGAGCTGGGAAAGAAAAACCTGATAGTGATAGGTGACTGGAATGCAGTGGTGGGGGAAGGGAGGGACGGATTAGAAATGGGAGGGTTTGGGCTAGGAAGAAGAAAAGTTCGCGGTGAAAACGCAGTTGAATTTTGTAGAAGAAATAAATTAGTAGTGACAAACACTTGGTTCAAACATCACCCCAGGCATAGGTAAACATGAAAAATGCCGGGTGATACTAGGATATACCAAATTGATTATATAATGGTAAGGCAGAGATTTTGGAAAAGTGTAAAAAACTTGCGTAGCTATTCAGAGGCGGATGCAGACCTAGTTCATAACTTGGTGATGATGAAAGTGAAGTTAGATTAATAAGGCTTTGTAAGGGTAAGAATATAAAAAGGTGGAACCTTGAAGAAAAGCAGATGGGAACAATAGAGAAAAGATGGGAGGTTATAAAAACAGGCATCGTAGGAGTGGCAGTGAAACAATAGGAACAGTGGAAAAGAAAAGAGTTACGAAGCAGTGGGTTACGGAAGAAATGATTAAGAAAATGGAGGAGAGCAGGATTTGGAAAAACGTCAACACCGACGAAGGCAAGAGGAAGTGCAAGGAATTAAATAATAAACTCAGGCGAGTGACGAATCGGGCAAAAGAAAACTGGTGGAAGGGACAATGTGAGGAAATGGAAATGCTGCAGGAGGAAGGGGAAGTAGGCGCTTTGTACGCCAAGGTGAAAATGTTATCGTGTGGTAAGGTAAGCGAACGATACCAAAGATTAAGGGCAAAACAGGAATGATATTAATCGAACAGGAAGATATTCAGGAAAGGTGGTAAGAATACGTATAGGAGAAATATGACTGCGCGAACAGAACCTTGAGCCTATGGAACAAAAGTTTAGGATAAACTCGGACGAGAGTTTCTTGACAGCAAAATAGAGAGGGCATTAAGGGATATGAAGGGTAGAAGAGCCGTGGGAATCGATAACCTACCTTCGGAGCTACTGAAGGTTCGAAGTAGTAAGGGGAGAAAATCATTTTTCGAACTTATTCGCAGGATCTACGATGAAGGAGAATGGCGCAATGATTTCGTGAAAACAGTATTAATACCTATCCCGAAGAAGAAGAAAGCGTCAGAATGCAAGGAGTATAGAAAAGTCAGTTAAACTTCGCAAGTGGCAAAAGTTTTGCTTAGAATACTAAATAGTAGGTTGGAAAGCAGAGCAAGCTACTATTAGGGCGATGGCCAATTTGGGTTCAGGAAGAGTAGGGCAACCAGAGACAGGATTGCGGTAATGAGGACACCTATAGATAGAAAGAGAGTATAATCTGGATGTTCTCGCTTGCTTTGTGGATTTCAAAAAGGCGTTTGACAGAGTAAACTGGGAGAAACTAATGCAAACCTGGGGAAAATAGGAATAGATTGCCGGGATAGGAGACTCATCCGAAACTTATGTATGGGGCAGAGGGCTCAGGTGAGGGTTGCTGACGGTGAATCAGGATGGGCAGTTATGGTTCACCGGGTACGGCCCGTTGTCGCCATTGCTTTTTAACATCTATGCTGAGGAAATGGTAAGAGAGGCATGCGAAGAGCTAGATGTGGGAATCAAAGTAGGGGGCCAGCGGATAAAGTCGGTTAGATTCGCAGACGACCAGGCGTTGGTGAGTCTCTCATTTAAAGGATTGCAAACCTTAGTAGATGCATTGGTAAAGCAGTGCAAGAAAGACGGCATTAAGATTAATAATAAGAAAACAAAAGCAATGAGATTCTCAATGACAAAGAAATCAAGGGTGGTGATAAGAGTAGGAAGTCACAAACTAGAGAAAGTAGAAAAATTTAATTACTTGGGTATAACGCTAGAAGAAACAGGACATAGTAGCAAAGGCATTAGGAGGAGAATAGCACTTGGGAAGGAAGCGTTCAATAACTGAAGGTGGCTGATGAAGGGAACTTATATTCCTCTCCACACCCACATCTCACAAACCAGGAGACTATTCTTGCACCCATTCCTTGGAGTCTACGTTTCTGCATCATGAAATGCTACACGCCATTTTAAACTATTTACCAGCCTTCTCTTTGCATCCTTACATATGATTCCCATCATTAGCTCCCTCCTAGTTTTGAGCACTTCTTTCACTAGTGCAAAACCTTCTTCTTATGTCTTTGCTACTATGCCTATTTCCCTCTTGCGTCCTATCGAATTAATTAAATTGCTCTACTTGCTCCAGTTTGTGCCCTCCTACCTTTAAAACCAACCTCACTTTCTTTGTCCTAAAAAATATATTTAATTTTTTGGCTTATGTTTGATCGTCATTCTTTGTTTTTTTCTGATTTTCTGTTGCAAATATCAAAGCTTGCAATACCTAGATGATCAACTAACCAACTCAAAATCCGGGGATGCTACCGATTTTATGAGCCGTTCTCATTTTATTCCCTAATCTAGCTCCTCACAAACCCCTCTCTTATCATTTCCTCGACAAAAAAATTAAAAAGCAAAAGTTATACAGTAGGCAGCCTTACCCCGCGGAATATAACTGTTAATTCTGATTCTTGGTTATTATTACATTATCCAACCTCACCAGGGGCCTCTGGGCCACACATAATTTCCAGATGAATCTCATTATCTTGTGAATCTGATCCTATTTTCATCAGTATCTTCATTCTTATCTCCCAATGAAATCTGTCAAACGCGTTTTTTAAGTCTACAAAGTAAGCAAAAGCGTACCAACTGAACCAAATTAGTTTATTATCGTCAAATTTAATTTTTTGAAATCCATTTTTGGTCTACATTTCATATGGTTACTCATATTTGCCAAATTCGTCTTATTAAATTATAAGCCTTGTATTTTTGCAGCATTGGCATCTGCTTTGGAATTCCTAAAAAAATTTGGAACTATTTTATATGCCTGTTATTTAATTAGTGCGATTATTATTTCGTTTGGAAATTTAAGTATTATTTTTCCCAAAATTTCCAATTTTTCACTTAAAAACCGAAAAAACGTGTTTTTTCTGGTATTCAAATTTTTTTAAAATTTTACGTCACTAGTTTGTATTCTGTCTTCAGTGTCCCCATTTGTTTCTTTTCGCAACCCAACGCCCCTCAGGGGGGAGGGGCACCCACTTTGGAATCCACTACAGTAGAGGAAAGGGTTTTTTTCAAAATTTTTGTGGTTCCACAAACGTTGTGATACGCAGCCACGCGCACGAGTTTAAAGGCATATACAAGAGTGAATGACATTTTCAATGATAAAATCATTTGACTTCACTGGGTTACTAACTCGGATCTCTTGCAATGAATAAATATTGTTTAGTGGTGTAATTGGCTGACACACCTGACCAACGCTTGGGAGATGCGGGTTTGAATTCCAGTCAGGCCGATGTCTAAATGGTGTATGTCACCCACTTATGTGTACAGCAATATGCTTTTTTTTTACCAACATTTTTAAATGCATAGTGGACTCCTCGCGAATTGCATTACTCCCGGTTTCCTAGATTATTAGTTTCCCAGCGGCTATGTCTGCTGCTCGTTAAAAAAGTGTGTTTTAACCAGTGTTTAAAGCTCAAGTCTGAGTTGCTGTGCAATATTATCTAACGGCTACCGCTTAAAATGGGGAAATTACAGAGCCAGATTATTGCTTTAAGCCGCCCTATATTAAATACTCTGATACAAATTGTAAAGCTGCTCTAAAAAAGCATAGGATAAAGTATAATGAGAAATCCTCCCTCCAAGCAGAACACAAGTTACAAGAGCAGCTTGGGTACTACATATGAATGGTACCAATACGAAAGCACCTCTTGCTGAGGACATCCGACTTTAAACATTTCAAGTTCGAACTGCAGCAATATTTGCGCCAGCCGTCCTCTAATCCGAAATGCAAATCATACAACGCTCATGAATGCAAATATATTCTACCACATTCTATTCACTCTTACAATGTATTGATATGTATTTTGCGCCAGCCAAAACTGAAACCATTCCTTGGACATTTTCCTTTTAAAAATGATCGTGATTTATTAAGGTTTCTCTTTTTCTATTTCTCTCGTGAATCTTAATATGATAGCTGAGGTACACTATAATCACATGCGATAACTCAAGAGAAAATAATTTTTTGTCATTTTCGACGTTCAATCAATTCCGCATTTTCTTTAAAAATACTGCAAAGCACGATGCTATAGTCTGCATTTTACTTTGGCAGATAAGATGATTATTAATTATCATCATGCGCACAACGGATTTGTCAACAATCAATTAATGTGTTTTGATTGAGATTCTGGAGCAACGAGATTTTCCAGTAATATGAAGTTATTTGATGACAGAAAAAGTGAATAATCAAACGGGGTAGAGGTAATTTATGGAAAGAGAATTAGAAGTGATATTTATGGATATTTTATCCCTGTGGAGCAATAAAAAAGATGGGGTCTTCTATACACGAATGGAGACAACGAATTCGCATATGATCTCAGAAATACGTAAGGCAAATACCATGCAATGGTCGCCATCTTACTTGATGTCATAGAAGAAAAAATTCTATGGTAATAAAATATACGTATTACTATACGAAACCTGAAAATGTAACTCTACACATTCAAACACAAAAAATTAAATCCCGCAGCACAACTTTCGAACCTTGGGTAAACAAATGATCCTACAGTTTATGTACATGACAATTCAGCCAATGAATCACTCCAGTGCTAATGGGAGAAAAAAGTCAGCATTCCCATTTGCGGAAGAAGTGCACAGATAACGTCAAGGCGCTCAGGCGAAGGACGCCAATAAAACGAGCGTTATTTCGCATCCAAATCGATAAATATCGGAATGGATTCCATTCTGAGCTCACTTTCACTTAGCCAACATCATGGAGCTATTCCCTTCAGCGTGAACGTGGGAGTGATCTATTGGCCTTTTAGAGCAGTCATACGTGCACTGACACTGACGCGCTTTGAGGCTTCTTACGTTTCTCAGCCGGAGCACAGAGCTCGTGGAAGATACCACGATGCCTTTAGTACGTCAGAAAGTATCAGACCATCATTCGCTCGTCACGATGAACATGGTTAGTAAAAATATCATGGAGCATCCTAAATAAACGATGCAGATTCTGTCTTGTGCAATGCCCGTAAAACTGAAGGCTCATGTAAGTAGTATTCTTAGAACCAAGCAAAAAGGGATTGAGTATCAGATAACCAGCCGTGAAATAGGGAAGACAGAGGAACAGGAGTTGGGAGAAAGAGGAGGGGTGACAGGTGCGTTTTGACAGATTGATCCTTTGATCAGATGTTGTGGCAGTTGTCATTGCGTCACGGGAAAAAGCAGCTCTTAATCCTGACGACAGTCGACGGTAGAAATGAAAGAGATACGCTGCAGAGGTGGCAGCGGAAGGATCTTTTGTCGTCGGCGATGGCCGACACTTTCCTTACCACAAAAGTAGTGGCGTCTTTCTCGACCAAGTTAACCCGTTGAGAAGCTATTTATACGTGCCAATTACTATTAAATTATAATATTAACCATTATAAGCTATTTGAGGTTCCAAAATAAAAAATATGCAAGGGATGAATAAGATGTGTAACGAAGTATTCTCCCCATTGCTTATCATGCTTTATAGTGGTAATTATTAGCTTTAGTTAGCTCATATCCATGGCAGAGAGTAGGAAAGGAGAGGGTAGACGCTCAAAGCATGCTGCCTGTGAAGTCATGTGAAAGGTATGGCGCCCCTCAGCAGTGAATGAGCATCCATACTTCTCCCGCCGGTGAGCACATCAGCTGCAGGGTCGGATTAAAAAGGCCAGCACCAACACCCACTTCTAATATACAGGCAACCTGGAGGAATTTATTTTACTCTACAGGTTTAGTGTGGATACATAATAATACACTAAGTGTCAGCCTGACACTCGCGTTACCTGAAATTTTCTTCCAACGTTTTGCGTGCAATCTAATCGAGACTATAGCGGCTGCCAGCCTAATCCTTCCTACCACTTGCCGTGTCAATTCTCCCAGAAGGTGTTTTTAACCCTTCCACTGCAATGACCGCATACATTCCTTTTTAAGTGCAGGGGTTTAAATATCAACACAAAAGTTTGCGTGCTACGATGAGTGCTCTCTGGGATGAAGCTTAGTAGTGAAAAGGTTAACAAATAATTTGGCTCGCCAAAATGAATCTTTTTCTGCTGGAACCCAAATTATAGCAGCACTCATTAGGTGTGACCTAAATAGGGTGAGATTAAATCCCTCTTTCAAGAAATACCAATGTATAGGACGTCTTGGTGTCTTAATTATACTACCCTCTCAATCGTTTTCGGGTTAACTGCTGCGTGGAGAAATGTTTGACTCAACGTGTTTCATTCCTCATGCTGGGTACGTCGTCACGAGACTTAAGAAGTTACGATCTGTTTGTGGCTCCGTTTCGGCCGTTGCATGACTGACATTGTTATTCCGTTGTAAAAAATAAATAAAACAAAAATTTTAAAAACAAAAAACATTCCTTATATATCCGGAACAACTGACCATATTGCTCGCATCTTGAGAAAAGCCAACACTGAGACCAGGTTAGGCACAATAAAAAAAATTAAAGGTTTCCTTCCATCCACCGTAGATGATGTTCCTCCTTTCCAAACAGAAGGGATATAGTATGAAATTCCATGATCGTGCGGTTCTAACCAGAGGCGTATTTCCATGTTCGGGGGCCTGGGGCACTATTCGATATGGGGCCTATTTGGAATTTTTAATTTATTACATTGACATAGTCTACACAACTATAAAAGGAATATGCATTTTTCTTATATTCCAGCAGACCCTAAATCAACTACTTATTAATGGAATACATTTATCGCAGCATTCACAGAATAGTAGGTTAAATGTATCCTTACACTATTTTAATAACTTTGATGCAAGTAGCAGTACCCAGTGCTGGCTTATGGCCAGGGGAAATTTATGTTAGCAAGCTATTCCTTCGGCAATGGTATATAATAGGTAAAAAATGAAGAGTTGTTATTTCAGAGCATTATTTTATTTACAATAGAAATCAAAACCTAAACCCGCAGCAGTGATTTCCTTCGCCTACCTAAATTCCGTCTCTCACTCTCCCAGCTTTCTCTTTTCTTCAGACTTCTAAAAGTATTCAACCTAATTTCTTTCAATCACCCCTTACTTGACCTCTCCACCTCCCGTTACTCCTTTAACGCTCGTATCAAAAAACTTCTTGCCTTCTAATGTAACCTTTGTTTGTTCTTCATAGTGTTAGATCATCTCCATTATCGTTATTTTTTCTTGATTTATTTAATTATTGTTGATTAATGTATTTAACTGTTATAGATTCAATGTAATAGGCCATTTTTGGCTGTTTTTGAATATTTTAATAAATTTAAAAAAACAAAAGTTAATGGTTAACAAAGGACAGTAGTAAGAATCAAAATTCTTTCTTGCATGCAAACTATTTTCTTACATCATCAAAATTTACTCTCTTAGCAACGGCGTTTTCTATTGATGTTAAGGCTGGGCTTGTTAAGCGGGATTGGCTCATTGTAGAGTGAAGATAGCTTTTAATTAATTTAAGTTAATAAAAACTTCCTTCACATGAAGAGACAGATATACATACAGTCAGAAATCGTTTAAGGGCTTCACAAATATTTTGCAAAGTCTCTTGAAAATATATTTTGATAATGAACTGCAGCATATTCAAAGCGGACCACAACACTGCATCGTCTTTTTAAATCCCTGAAGCCTGTAGATGTCTTCTGAACCTCATGACTTCTGGCACTATTTCTTCCTTCTCAAAATCATCAAAGTCTTTGTTAGTTGCCGAACAAGAAGAGTGAGTTGGTCATCACTTGCTTTTACAATATTCATCGGATGAACAGCAGCAAACTGTTAGTAAACATTTTCCATTGAGGAATTTATCTATTTTTTAGCTCTACAAGAAACTTATCAATGCAGTCAACCACAGAATGCTTCACTTCCTTTTATGGAGTCAAGCCTGTGTCTTTGGCCTTATCTCCGAGTATTATTTTTTTAACACACATGCGTCTCCTGCTTTCAATATCTATGTCCATTTTAGTACAAGTTGCAGTCGTATATTCCAAATTTAAAAGTTAACCAGTTATTCCCGAATTTCTTCGAAAAATATATCCAAGCTTCTCAGCTTTAACACATTATTTTTCGAGACTGATCCCTTCTATCTGCAATAATTTCTGGCAAAGACTTACCTAAAATATAATGTGCTTCACAAGTGCAGGAAACAAACAAATGGACGTTTAGCTGCTACAAATAAACCACTATATTTGGAAACCAAAGAGAAAGGGGACACGTGAGTGTAGATGGGAAAGTCATACGTAGGCAGCATTTCTTTACACAATGTTTTTTCGGGTGCTGAACGGAGTGGCAGATAATAGCGAGGAGTGCCATTCTGAAAACTTCGAATGAGTATTACCATAGAGTAAGTAGTAATCTATTTAATAATCTATTTAATATCTATTTAATATAATATCTAATATATTTACTCTATGGTATTACACATGGTGATTACAAAATTACTACATTTCGCTCGTAAAAATTCATTGTAAAAATGTATGCGTGTTATAATCGGAATATCTAGGCATAAAAGACATCGCGTTCATTGCGTAGAGAGTTGACTTACAATGGCTGAAGGGTAGGGGGGGTGACGAGTGGCGGCGATCTGCTGATTCTGCGTCTGCAAATCTGCGCGGCCTGCTTCGCCCTGCCCTCTTCTCTTGTTCTGCTCGTCGGAGCTTATGTCATTGCAGTACTCTGGGCCTAGAAACTTCCCAAGTCGGTGTTTACACTTTGTTTCTTTGCTCATCAATTAATTTATAACCAAATTTACGATGTAGTTCAATGGACAGTTCAGACAACCAATTACTCACTCAAACCAAAGTTTTTATAGGTGTGATAAAAACAGGAAAAACTAAAATTTGGGGGCCTATGCTGAAAACGTGGCCTGGAGCGGCGTAGCGGTCCGCCCCTACCGCCCCTCGTTACGCCTCTGGTTCTAACTATGTTGGATAAGCAGACCTTGGCTGTCGCTGATCAGCTGTCGCTGATTTTATGTCGGGATCAGGGCACAAAATCCTCCTGAATGAAGCCGAAGTAATGGCTAAAACAGTTTCTAATTATCCACGACTGATTCCAGAGGCAGTTGAAATTGCTAAACGTTCTTTAAATTTTAATAGGGACTTAAGTAGTGTGTGGAAAAGATATATTTCCAAAAGTATGGGTTTGATAAATGACCGTTAAAGATTTTTCGTATTTTAAGTTTAATTTTTTTGTTTTTAAATATTTTTTTAATTTAATTTTTAAATCGGGACAACAATTTCAGTCATCCAACAGTCATCCACTGAACTGACTTATTCAGTCTCCTGACGACGTTCCCAGCATGAGGAATGAAACTTAGAGCCAAAAATTTTTCCACGCAGCAGTTAACCCAAAAATGATTGAGAGTAGTATATCTTATCGCTGCAAAAATCTTAAAACAAAAATTACTGTCTTAATTGGTGGAATACCCAGGTGCGATGGATTCTGGAGTGGATTCATTTGAAAAAATTTAGATTTTCTAAAGAAAAAAATCTACGAAGCAGGCTGAATGTAAATAGGCCAAAATTTAAAAAATGAATGTCTATAGTAGGAGATTTCAGAATGAATGACCATCAAATTCTGAATGCTTAAAACCTACAATGTCATTCATTGAAAGTTTTTTATATTTTCTAAATTCCATCCCGCACTCACAGGAACACATTACACGCCATTAACGACTTCGGCATTGCTTAATGATAGTAAAGGTTGGCCTGGGTAATAAGTGTACCAACTGCTTTAGCAAAATTGCATTGTCTAATGCCATGCACTATACCCAGGAGACTGCAGGCCTATGTCATTAAAATCGCTTTCTTGCAAAAGTATCGGGCACATAATACATAATGCAAACATGTACAAAATTGTTAGTAATATCATGACCTTCCTGGGAAATTGATACTTCTTCCACAGCAGTGAGCACGGCTTCCGATAAGAGTATATATAGCGAAATCCAGTAAAACAGGTGCAGCGAAAAAGACAAGTTAAGCATTATTCCTGCAATACATTTCTGAGGAACAAAATTACACCAACGCCATATCTATAAAGTGGAATGGGTAAATACATATTTGTCAAATGAAGTGACATAGCTGGGAATCACTGCAACTTCAGACTTAGAGCGAGGAAACACATATAAAGCATTTAGTGGTGAAACTGGGATTTGTCAAGCAGGAAGGTTCTCTGATGAAAAAGTGAAAGAAAGATGCTTAATTTCTCTGGTTAGGCTCAGAAAGCTATAATTGGGTAAGGAAATGGAATACGTACAAAGAATAGTGGCATAATTCGTTAAGAACCACCACTTGCGGGCAGAAAATGTTGCATAGCTGATTACTGGACTACGTGGGAAGCCATTAGAGGCTCTGAGGCTACACGATAGGCTTAGATTACTAGAAAAATTGTAATTAGTTTTGGGAGGACATGATTTGACCCCTCGCTACATCTTAGATAGTGATAGAAGCAACAAAATAGGAGAGACACACTGACCAAATGAGTACAAAATCATCTTCTTTCTAGGTACCATTAGAGATTATAGCATTCGCGGTGCTGCATTATTGAAACAGGGATTTGACAAGCAGGGGACTTGCTTGACAAATCCCAGCAAAATTGTGGCACAATTTTGTTTCCTAATCTTTCTCAGATTAGGAAACAAAATCGTCCTGATGTTCGGTAGAGATCCTCATATTTGCACTACATAAGAAATAATAAATAGATGTACATGAGAAAATCATACACATTATCTGATATTGATGGCTACCAAAATGTTACCTTACAAAAGTAGTTAACCTAAAGTTGTCCATTCCTATTTCGTGAATAAAGCAAAAATAGCGTAAAACTATCACCAGATACCATTTAGATGCAATTTCGTACAAATCTTTAAAGCTGAATAATTAAAACGGATAAAAATATGCTCCAATAAATACTGAATGATAACACTTCAATGTATCGTGAATCACTATGAAAGGCTGTTACGTGATCACATGAAGTGTCTCCATAGTGCACGAAAAATCACCACTTTCTAAGTACCTACCCTTGAGAACCTATGTAAAGTCAGATATTTCATAACACACTTCAGCTGGAGCAAGAAAGGCAAAGTAAGTAAATCGGCAGTGACTTTGCATCAATGCAGTGGGAGGAAACAATTAACGGAACGATTGCGTATATCGCTAGAAATTGAAATCACTTACCAACGAGGACATGAGCAGGATTCTTATCGACAACCTGGTTTGAATCCAGAGGTTTTATCTAGCGTATGGATTAAGAGCATGCATCAAACAACAACAGCGTGAACTCAGAGCGGCCAACTTCACCATCCGCGAATGACCATTTTTCCATTTTATGGCATTAATTTTACGATCGAACATATAAAGTTATAAGCAGGAATTTTACAGCTTAATTCTCCTAGGTTCGCACCAAGGATATAAACCACGTGTTCCAATTCAGATCATTATTCCGACTCTCGCGGCCAAGATTATTTTTCTTCGAAATCCTTGTAAATTCTTTTCGTCGGCAATGGAATTTTTCCTCGTTCAACTCATATCAGAAACTGGTCAGGCATCTCAATTACGCGGGAATATTTCCGCCCGCCCGCTGGCTGCGATGGAACCCGGCCTGTAGTCATTCCGCTCATGGGTTTTGCGTGAAATTTATCGTTCGTTTGGTCGCGTATCCATTATTCCGTCGTTCATTTACAGCGGGCGAATGCTCAGAGGACTCAACTTGAAATGAATGTGCGTGGAAGACATGGTGGCTTGCGGGGGCGATCAGGGGGCAGGGGGAGAATACAAGGGGAGAGGAGGAAAAAGCATGGCTTGGGCTACACGGATACCCATTTTACTATATATAGGCGTATTTCTGTGAAACCTTTCCTTCAAATGAATAGCCAAGAGAGATACCGGACATTACATAATAGTCTTGTTCATTTATTTGAATATATATATATATATATATATATAATAAAAATAAACTTTGCCACAGGTGGGGCGGAAATAAATATAGAAACACAAAAAGAAGAACACTCACACGAGTGTTCTTCTTTTTGTGTTTCTATATTTATTTCCGCCCCACCTGTGGCAAAGTTTATTTTTATTTAAATTATCGCGTGTGTGATTTTCCACGAACTCATATATATATATATATATATATATATATATATATATATATATATATATATATAGATCAGATGTTGTGGCAGATATAGAAAGTATGGGTTTGATAAATGACCGTTAAAGATTTTTCGTATTTTAAGTTTAATTTTTTTGTTTTTAAATATTTTTTTCATTTAATTTTTAAATCGGGACAACAATTTCAGTCATCCAACAGTCGGAGAGGAGTCACTGAACTGACTTAGTCAGTCTCCTGACGACGTTCCCAGCATGAGGAATGAAACTTAGAGCCAAATATTTTTCCACGCAGCAGTTAACCCAAAAATGATTGAGAGTAGTATATCTTATCGCTGCAAAAATCTTAAAACAAAAATTATTGTCTTAATTGGTACACCATTAATACAGCACTTATAAACGAGATAACAGGTAATGAAATGCAGTTGAATCGAATACTTTTTTACTCTTAGTGGTACCATGCCCATCGGGAGCAAAAATAAATAGCTGGTAAGATATGGTACATTCAACCTAAGGATGAGGGATGAATTTTTTTATAGGAGAAGTCAATTATTGCATTGATATGAATTAATAATATAACAACTAGATTTTGAAATAACATGTCAATATAATTCTGACTGCAATATCGGAAGTTAGTGATTTTATGTAAGAAAAGGCTTTCATAGATGCTAAAAATATGCATGTAGTGCGTTGATTTTTAATTGAGAGAATAATTTAGCGAAGTATTGGTCAAACTATATAGCTGGCTCGGAAAATATATAGTTTTCACGTCACTTCTTGGAAAAAGTGAGCTAAATTTAAACAAGCCGAAAATTGATCGCCAGGAAAAAATGGCTATATTTTAAAATTTATTTCTCAATAATGGAAAAGTAGTTACTGTTTTCATAGCATACCAACTCACATCCTCTCTTGAGAAAAAAAGGAAGGACAGCAGTAGGACAACATATTTTATTGGAAGTGGAGCGTTGAAGCGTTAGCGTCCGACATGATTAAAATGTTGAAATAATTACCGCAATATAATAATTATGATAATCAAAGAGTTGTGATCACTATAAATTCAATGAGATGTTACTGTGACAATTTTGAATGTTTTATTGATAACATTCTACTCCTTATTTGTCACGAAGTATTACCGGCTATCTAAAACTATTCAAGCGTCCACCAATGCTGAATAACTTAAGATTTGGATGATAAAACCACGAAGCGTCCTTCGTGTTCTCAAGACGCAATCTCCAATCTTATTAAAATACATATTATAAATTTTCTTGTAAAAATCAGGTCAATACCTTCAATGAATCCTACGCAAATAATGCCAGTGTTTCCTAGAAAAATCAGAAAAATACTCGTTAAATGAATTTAAGGTGGTTTGAGTGAGATACTTCCCTAGTCATAATGGAGACCATGTCTAAGTTTTATTATTTTATTTCAGCGTCAGTAAGAAGTATGAAATAAATATTGTAGTATTAATGGCGCAAAATATAGTTATATATGACCAAAATAATCAGTAATTAAATAAAAAAGCTACATAAGTCTCTAACTTGACTCATTTTTCCCCGCCGTACGGCTGAAAACCCTTCAGAACAGCAGATTTTTTTGCGATTCTGTAAAAATTACTGTGGTGAGTAATAGATTATTTTTTATAAATAGTTGAGAAAATATTAAATTTAAATACCGTTAGTTTTTTTACGAAATCTAGGTGCTAGAAGTTTCTAATTTTTTAATTACTCTCCCTCTGGAGCGCATAGCCGTAATCTTTCTCATGTAAAACAGCTTTCCATTTCAGGTAAATTGCTCGAAAAGTAGTTCAACAAGAGGTTTGATATTTTGATATGGGTAATTGGAAAAATGAGAGTTTTTTCTTTAAACTGAGGCCAAATTCATCAAATTCTAGGTGAAGTAATTTTTCGCTTTAACTACTTTTAAAAAAATCTCCAATGACCAAATCAGACAACTGAAGCCCGTTTCATACGATGCTTGCACAAGACCTAGTATGCTAGCTGGTAGTTGATAATGAAGACAGAACCCAGTATGATAGAAACCGTGATAGAAGGTTTCACAAGACCATTGTGCTTGTGCTTGCGATGAAGCGTTACTTTCCTCCACTGTTCCGAACTTTTAAAAGAAAATGGAAGATTGCCATGAAAGAAGGCGACTTTCGGTTGTTGCAGTAATAGCAGGGATTATGGAGACATTCACGGCACATTGACTTCACCACCAAAGAGTGCGTAACACCCGCGAATACGTGAGGCGCTGATTAAAAAAAGTGAATATCGCACTGCGACTGTAAACGCTAACGTGATAAGTCGACGGCTACTAGGTCCTAATGGAAGCTAGCATCAAACTAGTACCATATCAATTATGAAATCAAGTAGCTCAGCCAGTGTGGTAGCGATGATACTGGCTAGCCTGCATGCTGGTGCTATATCACACGATACTATTATACTAGCGAGTATCCTCGAACATGTGCTGGATCAAGTATCGTGTGAAACGGGCTCAAGAACTATTTCGATAAGTTGTTGAAAATTTTTTCATACCATATTTTCTTAATGTTCTGCTAAGCACGTATTGATTTGGCACTAAATTCTACAGAACAAGTTTTCCACCGGTAGCAAATACTGCACCATTTCTTCCACAACATAACCACTCTGGTAATGACAAAAATTGGTCAAAAGAAGTATTCAACTCTCAAACATTTTATATCACTTCTGGGTACGGAAAAATAATAAATGGTAGTTAGAAAGAATTCCATGGCAACGGAAAGAATGAGTCAGTGTGCAGTAACCAAAGCGCAGAAAAAATCATAGAGGAAAGGGATAATCAACTACTTGTAAACTAAGGTATACGATAAAATAATGTTGCAGGGTAAAAGAAATCGTTTGAGTAAATTCTTCACGGGTTTCCAACCGGATAAGGAGTTCAGGAACTGACATTTCGATGACTTACTCTGCCATCAAAACGTTGGCACCTGAACTCCTTACCCATTTGTAAACCCATGAAAAATTTACTCATACGTTTCGCCGGGATAGCACCAGGGGGGCTGTTCTCTATCTCGAAGCTACCGATGCGGTTGCTTCGAATAAGCTACCATAATTGGCTACCAACCGTATTCTCTAACTCGCGGGAGCTTTCTCAAGAACGTATAAGGAAGTGGAGAGAAGTTTGACGAACGGCGGGTATGAGAATCTTTTTAAACCAAATCTGCGGAAACTTCATTACTGGTGACGTCATTCTTAGAACCAATGGGGAAACTCGTCTCAATATTTTTCCGTGGATAAAACTGGTGAAACATGTTTTGAGGCCGTTTTAGACGGTGAATATGTTCTTGTATCGTGTTTTGCGAAAAATTCCACGCATTAAAAATCATGCGAGCAAAATTCTAAAAATTTTCTAATTTTGCTTACATAATATCGTGAAAAATGTCGTGAATAGGAACGCACAACGTCCATCTTGTCTGTTTTGATCACTTGAAATATGATTGATCGTAAATATATTCGGGAATTAGGGTTCATGTCGATGATATGGTTCAATATGATTCGTGTTATTTGCTTTCGTCGATTACTCGTTGCTTCAAATCATTTAAATAATATACGAAGATGAAACTTTCAAAAGAAATGCGAAGGTGATACTCGCTACCACGGCCCAATAAGTATCCCATTATGGGCTGGAATCACGTAACTCACCGAAGGTAAATATGGCTTTCCGTCACTCCAGTTAATATATATTTTGTGAAAAATCTCGCAAGTGGCGAAAATGACAAAGTACCCCTGTGAAAGTGCAAGGAATGCGCATTTAATAAATGTAAGAAACATACCCGTGAGTTGGACAATTATAGATAGATAAGCGTAATAAAATGACCAATATTTAAGCAGGGTATTCGGAGGCCGCGCTTCGTAAGGCTACCGTGGGAGCTTATTGGGGCTACGGAAGTAGCTTCGTGACATTTACAGAATATGGGTGGGAGCCTAATATGCTACCGGTAGCTTCTGCTTGCTCTTTTTCCGGTAGCTTCTGCTTGCTCTTTTTCCGGTAGCTTCCGTGATAGAGAATACCGATGGGAGCAAGTAGCTTATTGAAGCATCTTTTCGCCAGAAACCTCCGATGCTTCGAGTTAGAGAATAAGCCCCCAGGTCCTTCGTACGAAATCGTTGTTTGGTAGCAGAGTGGAGCGCAAATGTGACACTTCATACTCGTATGAAATCAAAAATAAATTGATCACCTCTCTATTACGGTAATCACAAACCCTGGAGATTAGTCGAAACGAGATATTCTGCTCATTCTTTCCTTCACATAGACTGCCGAACTCAAATTTAATGGAAGAAAATGCATGAATTTTACCATTAAATTTGTATTTCACATCAGAATATAAAGCTTTTAAAACTAACAAAAAAAACAACTTTGTTGCGCTTCCGAACCGATTGTAGGTATCTATTTCTAAAATTTTTGTCGACGGTGTTGTGAACCGGGTGGTAAACATAGTTCCCATTCCCTGCCACAAACAATCGGTGAGGCAAATGAAAGACAGACGACCTTAAAAGGAAACAGCGGTTGGTCGTTCTCGGCGTCTATCCTCGCCAGGTCTCGATGGGCGGCCTCGGAACGAATGCATCGCCAAATCGATGGAACAAGGAAAATCAACCAGCCACACATTACAGGTCCCTGTGTGCCACACCAGGGGCATGTATGGCTATTCACAAAAACTTTCAATCACCGCTGCTTTATTCTCTCAGATCCAATGTATCAAAAAGCCCGGTGTGAGTTGGCGAAAATCCGAAAAATAAAAGAGAATCGATTTTCGCGATGGATTGTTACTCCCTCACGTCCGTTGATAGGGAGAGGAATATTATTTCATGCAAGTCAGCCGATGGTTGATTGGTCCCTTGTATGCTGCTGAAAATGTGAAGCGCAATCACCAAGGCAACGATGCGGACCTATTTGCAACATACGCATTACCCATGAAGAAATATGCCACTAATATCAAGGTACATAGAAAATTTTATAACGTGGCATTTTATCTTTTTATTTGTTTTCTTTCCTACCAAAAGATGCCTAAGCGTGAATCATCGAAGTAGAGTACCCGAGGGGATCCTGTGCTAACGATAATAAGTGCTATCGCTTCTCTCGATGGCAACCTACGGTAGAAACTCTAAGCGTGGCCCCTGAAGATAAGCGTAGAGACGGTGTATCACATGATCGTTGTAACCATGTGAATATAAACTAGAGCCTGAATACTCGAGTTAATCGTAGTCTTACCACGGACGTTGAACCAGTGAAGCTAACATTGATTTGGGAAGGGATTGATGCGTGCCGGTATGACACCGCTAATTTCCCCAGTTAAATAAGCTGCTTCGAGACAGCCGAACGTGGCCATACTCGGGTTTTTACGAAGGATCAAAATCCCTCTTGGGTATCTGGAGACTCGCTCTCTCCTGGGAATGAGGTGGATACCCCACACTTATGTTCGTTATATGTGAACAGAGGAAGAGAGTTTCAGGCTGAAGTACAGGTGATTATAAGGCCAATATTAGAATATGTAGACGCTTTCAGTCTGTAAAATACTTCTGTTGACCATGCATGTAAAACAGATGGGTTACCTTATGCCTCCTATCACCTGGAACTCGGCACATGTATACTCTACCTCGTCGCAGCCTTAGGGACTGAGGTAGGAGGGAAATACAGAACAGTAAGGGGCTCAAGCTTTCGCCTTGGAAAACGCCACGGTGGTATGTTACCAACTCTTTGGAAGCTGACCGCTTGCCTGAAGTCAGGACGTAGCGCATTTTACAGAGTGGTAACAGGCGTTAGATGCAGGACACAACCACTTGGTGGACTTTCATCAACTTTTTCATGACGATTAACACCTCATGTGAAAAAGGTGTCAAAGAGCTTCTTATAATCCACCCAGGCCATTAATAGGTTTCGATCATGCTGGATGTCATCCGGGTAAATACAACTAAAAATGAATTCCCTGTTCTTACATCCCGCGATTTCCCACTTTGAACCCCTCTGTTTGTACACCTCCAACACTGGCCTGACGTGGTGGAAACTAAAATATTTTTTATTTGGCCTAAAACAAAAAAAGTTTCCGCACCCCTGCGATTCTAATGGAAACATCGAGCTAAAACATTGCCAATTATTTACCAGAAAATTTTCAAAAGTTGTAGGCATTCAAGATAAACCTAAACCAACGGCGGACTATGTAATTGATCATATAATCAGTGATCCATCACCCGGCCTTATAAATTTAGAAGAAAAGAATTGAGGGAAACTAGAAAGAAGACAGTGATGGGATAAATAAATAATCCCTAAATAAGGTTGAGCGTATTAATCGATCCATTTTGGAATGAATCGATCCATTCGTTCCAAAGGAACGAATGGATCGATTCATTCCAAAATACTGAAAAGAACGAATGAAGCCATTTGTACCAAAAGACCGAAAGGAACTGATGGACCGAAAGGATTCGAAGGACCGAAATGAATCAAATAAAGGAAAGGATTAATAGGAACGAAGGACAGAAAGAATTCAAAGGAATGAAAGAAATCAAATAAAGCAACGAATTCAGAGGAACGAAGGACTGAAAGGAATCAAATACAGGAAAGGATTAATAGGAACGTATAGAGAATCAAATTAATGAAGGGAATGAAATGAACGAAAATAATCAAGGGAATGAGAGGACTCAACCAATTCGCAGAGATGACAGGCCATGTACTTTGAAGACGAGGATGGAAACGTATGTTAATAAGGGTAAAATATTCTCGGGTTTGCCACCGAGTAAGTCTTTTAAAGCCCATCGTTTCAACGAGTGACTCCCTCATCATCATCAGGGCTGATACTGATTGCCGAGTTGGTCCATGCCGGGTTTTTATAGCTGGCCAAGGGCGGTTGAGAACCCATTGTTGACCGGCTCGTTGAAGGCGGTTTGAATTTGAATTGTAACCTCTACCGTTTAATTTTACTGAGTAGCGGTCTCCATATTTGGCTGATATAAGTACTGCCCAGAGTCTCGATTTAACTTCTCCTCCAAACTTATCTCGATAGCCTCTTTCATCAAACGATCCCAGTATCCATTTGAACGGCAGAGGATTTTGGTGCCGTTAAAATTGATGGAGTGCACATAATGTAGACTATGCTCTGCCAAGGCCGATTTTTAGGGTTTAAATAGTCTCATATGCCTCTTGTGTTCCTTGATCCTGGTTTCCACCGTACGTTCAGTCTCTCCAATGTAGGCGAGGCCAAACTCACAAGGGATGCTATACACTCCAGGCACCCTGAGGCCAAAGTTGTCCTTTACTCTTACGAGCCGATCTCGAATTTTCGCTGGAGGTCTATGGATCGACTGAATGTTGTATTTTAGTAAAATTCTTCCTTTTTTCCCGAGATAGTGGATGGTGGCGAAAGTAGAGATAGTGGATAGTAGAAGTGGTATGTTAATATATTATACATCGAACGGCAAAATATTATAAAATAAGCGTTGGCTTATATAATAAATATTTTACTTTGGATTAAATGCTAAAAAAATCCATAAGCGTTGGTCAATAAATTAGTGAAGAAATGAAACATTTGGAGAGAAGAAGCAACAAATGCATAAACAGTTATCATAGGCCTAGGATTTCAAGGCAATGCTTGCGATATTTTAGTCAATTTAGTAAAATTTGAAATAGCTACTTTAGACATTTTGCTACCATTAGGTCTATTTAACATTTCCAAAGGTTATACGATCATTTATCTTCTCATCTTGATTGAATGCGTCTTTTGACAAGAGGTAATTAGATTTGAAACATGGTTGGAATAGGTGAAATTTTGGGCAAGTACCAAAGTACTTGCCCAAAATTTCAGAGGGGGTCTATTCCCTAACTCGAAGCGACGGAGCTTTCTGGAGAAATGATGCTTCAATAAGCTAATTGCTCCCATTGGTATTATCTATTATAGATTCTACCGGAGAAAGAGCCAACAGAAAGCTACCTGTAGTTTATTAGGCTTCAACCCGTAGTATGTAATTGTCACGAAGCTACTTCCGTAGATCCAATAAATTACCACGGTAGCCTCAAGAGGCGCGGCCTCCGAATACCTTGCTTAAATATTTGTCATTTCCCTAAAGCTTATCTCTCCATAACTATCCAACACTTGAGTATGTTTCTTAAATTTCTTAAATGCGTATTTCTTGTACTTTCCCTTGATTACATTGTAATTTTCACCACTTACGGGAATGTTTCACAAATAAGATATTAGCTGGAGTGACGAAAAGCCAGATTTACCTTCAATATCTTCGGTAGATAGGTAGAAAGCGTTATATTTGTGGGCCATTGTCACAGAGTATACTGTATATACTCTGTGGCCATTGTTAAGTAATTATCACCTCTACATTTCATTTGAAAGCGTCATCTTCGTATATTATTTTAATGATCTGTAGCAACGATAATTGTAACGATCTGAGTAATTGACGAGAGGAAATAGCACGAATCATATTGAATCATATCATTTACGTGAACCCTAATTCCCGAATTTCCAGGCGCAAATTGGAAAAGGAATGATAGGAAAGAATCATTAAACTCGTTCCTTTTAGTGAACGAGAACAAAAGGAACGAGTCCGAGAAAAGAACAAAACTGCCCATCAATACTCCCAACTCACCTCTTGAGTTGCCGATAGCATTTTCAGAATTAAATTTCCTCCCATCCTCCTCTTCTATTCTTGACCCCCCCTCCTCCTCCTCTCTTACTCTCCCTCCATTAAAGTGCTTTTCTCCCTCCCCTCCCCCTCCCTCCCTTCCCTTCTTCCTATTCTGTCGCATCTTTCTTCACATGGTCACGCGAGTGCCATTAGACAAGCACCACATTCATGCACCAACGCCATTCGCATCAAGAAGAAGTCCCATATTTAACAAGCACAGTAGGTCACGACAGCGGTGTAAGGTTTACATGCAGGGGGCATGTAGAGCCTGCATGCAAGGCAAGTAGAAAAAACGAGCTGACAGAAAATGGAGTGCTAAAATATGATCACACTAGTATTGTATTCAACCTTGTTTTTCTTCGAATCAGGTAGTGTGAAAATTGGTATGATTGTGATTTCCAAAATTCGTGTCGTGTCAAAGGTAAACTGGAGGATATGTGTGAAAGTATTACTTATAAAAGGCTTCACGAGTAAAAATAGCCTCACGGTATATTACATTCTTATGTGCTGGTCATTCATAAGATTTTAGACACGAACACAGTCGGTTATAAAACTACTAACAACATTGCCTCCTAAAGTCAGCACACAAATAGTCAATGAGGAATGTTTCGTCATAAGGCATGTTTTTCTTCTGCTTGAAGTCAAAGTTCGCTTTAAATGGTTTTGATAGATGTTAAGTCCGGCGTCCAACTTAGGAACGCAAACCATCCTTTTTTCTCTTTCTAATGGCAGCTATTTCATGAAATAAGTCAACTAACTACCTTCCGATTTTAAATTTCAATGCTTGAAGGTCATATCTCCTTCCATCAAAACTTTGCCTCTAAGGAAAGGTAACTCACGTGATAATAAAGCAAATTACCCATGATCGATGCTTAAGAGGCTTCATATACGGACTGGCCAAAACATCTCGCCACGGGAAGGAAGCGTGTATCATGTACTTAAAATTTGAAGAAAAAATTGCACATCGATAAGAACAAGCTTTTCACGAAATGACTTCACGTAAACATACAAAACGGCTTTATGAGCAGGAAAAACGAAGAAAATCGTGCCCACGGAGACTGAATTAGAGGCCTTCCGAAGAGTCGTGTGTTACAGCCTCGCAGAAAGGGGCGGCTCGCTTTCGTGGTTATGCCTTCAAACGCCAATCCTCTCGCTGCCCACGCGGGACCTTGAAAGCGCTAACACACATCCCCCCATGCAGCGACGAGTCATATTGCACGAGCTTGCGTCGGTGGTGGGGTGGGGGGGGCGTTGGAAAGGACTCTAGGCAAGGGGGAAGGGGGATGACGAGCAGGCGGAGGTAGGCGCGTTTTTGAGGGTGGGTAGGCTGCGAGAGAGGGGGGAAGGGTCTCGTTTCCATATTTTTATTTCTAGAGGGTGACTGTTTCTCTTCACATCCTGGAGGGAGTGAGCGCTTTGTGGAAGGGGGTTAATGCTTCCAGCATATAGACCGGACAAATTTGAGACTGCATCTACGAAGTACCGTGCAAGCCACCACTAGGGTGTGTGGCACGGGGTGATTCCACACCGGGCATGCAGCACTCGTCCCAGCACAAGTCAGATCCTCGCACGCTCCCCCTGGCGCTAGGCGCAGGCCAAAAAGCAGTCAGGAGAACAGTGCGAAGTCCAACCGGAAACTGGGAGAGTGATGCATAAATGAACATGCAAACATGCAGAACAATGCTATACACACATCTAGTGGTTAATATTGCTGACACTGTTTATTTACGGATGCTACGAGATGCTACTTCATGCAAAGAACAAAATAAAATAATGCCGGAAAAGTCGACCGGTGTGAAGTGTTAGTAATGATGTTGTGTTTTTCAGCACAAGTGAAGATTCTACTCTACCTATTGAGGGTGGGAGTTTCATATGATTGATCTTTCGCAACTTTTATGATCTTTTATTGTGCGTGGGAAAAATGACATTTAAAATCTATCGGTTCGGCAGTCAATTTCCTTTATTTTCTTCCTGTGATCGCTTCTACCGTAGTACGTTGGCTCTAGCGGTATATGTTGAACCTCCAGCAAAAACACTGTCTGCTCCAAACTTGCGCAAAAGATTTAACATGCATTTCACTACCGATACTTGAACCTTTTACGGAGTCAACCGCATTAGCGCGATATTCCCCAGAGTAAGAATCATTCGCTTTGACCGCGACTCCAACCCTAATCTCTCGATATTTCGCCAAGTATGTACTTTAACTAGATAATCTACCGAGGTGTCATCCTCCCCTGTGGACTGCCTAAAGCACTCGGCGCGAAATCGAGCGATCCGGTTTCGAATCCCGGTCAAGGCGAATGATTTTTTTCACTTTGGAATATAGACCGGAGATGCTCTCAGTGGAGTAGTTGACTTGAAGTTGAAGACAGCAATTATTATCCGCTATGTCTTTCATAAAATGTCAACTTTCATGTGATAACGAATTGTATCGTTTTCTTTTTTTCACATAGTAAATGCCTGTACAAAAGAATAAACCGTTCTGCCATTTGTCGTACGCGTCATCATTAAGAACTTGTGATACAGCAAAGGGTCTTTCTTGCTTCCTGCCATACAGTATAGTGGAATTTTTAAATATTTACGCCAGCGCAAATCCCTTACCCTGTGAGTGATTTGTATTATATTCCTAGAGATCTGATATCACGACAATGGCTTGATCTGGCCCCACTGGCAATGCATTGCAGGAGTATAGCTTGTCGTATCTAGTGTGTATAATCTTGAGGGAGGGGAACCGCAGGGTATTAGCGGAAAGGAGAAGGTGGGAGTGACTACGCGACTCCCCCCTTCCCCACTCTCTACCGACTGATGTATTCTCGCTTGTCTGCCAAGGCGACCGAGACACACCAGGGGCGCCGCGGGAAGAGGAAGAAAATAAGGGCAAAGATTATAATACGAATAAGGGGGAGCCATTAATCATTGCTCTTGCGGCAATGTCGCGAGGTAAGTCGCCTTCCCGCGGGAGAAACAATGGAGGGCGCCGCGGCGAGCGCGGGCTATGATTCGGTTGTTCCCCGCGCGTGTCGTGTAAAGGAGGAAGGAAGGCGCGGTTGTGGGCGCCGGCAGCGAAGAGAACTGAGCGAAGAAGAGGGTGGGAAAGCCCTTTTCTCAAGCTATACCTGCGATCAACTTTAAACGACTCGTTTAGGAGAGCACAATGAAGCCGATCTCAACCCCGATGGCGAGAATGAGCCGCTTCGAGCGCAGTCGGCGGGTGACTGTTGAACGAGTTTCACTCGTCTCGGAAACGAGCGACTTTGGGATACGGAAATTAGGGAACGCACCGCCGTGTGGAACAAGTTAATTACAATGGCGATTATCAGAGTGCAACTTTCTCCATCTCTCTAAATCACCAGTTTCCTTTTTATCCGACGTAAAATCAGTACTGAAAATTATTCGGGCACCTACTCACCCGTGAAATGAAATATTTACCTGCACTGCATTTCACCTCTCTTACGCACGACTCTTTAATTAACTTTCCATTTCAATGCTTTTACACTATTACGCTTGCGAAGTATAATTCAGTGGGTTAAAGAGCAGCTATTAACTGCCAATTATCTCTTTTTTTACCTACATAACCTTCCATGACAATTTGATCACCCCGATCTGGCCTATTAACTATTAACGTCGCGCAATTAACTTTTAAACCTCATATAAACATGCTACAGAATTTCCACGTATTTCACGGAACGTCTTAAAAATTTGGGTTCCATGCTCTGACAACATTTATTCTACACCTATTAATGTTGAAACACATTGATTCGTAGCTATTATTCAAATTATACCTTTTAAAAGATTTATAAAACAAATGATTCTGCTTGCACCTCAAGGTGAGAAATTAATCGTGTTATTTCTCGTCCGTTTTGTGAATGCAATTTATTCCACCAAATGTAAAATATTTTTCCAGACATATGAACTGAAAAGGAATTTAACTTCTTACCGACTATCCCTTGCATTGTACGAACAGTGTCAGAAAATTTGCGGGTCATCTCCCAACCGAAATGATACTCCTCAGTTCGAATAAGTAAAGCACTGCGATCATAAAATTGGCTGACTTGAGTGTAAAGCACATACATTCGACAATAATACAGGCATGTAGAGTGAAATGTATCCATGGATGAGAGAAAAGGAAATTTAGTCACCGCTGTTTATTCTTTGGTTGAAATGATCAGATCCAAAGGAAAACATTGAAGCTATACGCCGCACCACAATGCACTTTTTACTAAATATATTTTCTTCGCGGAAAATATTTTGAGTTTTCAATTCAGAAGAAGACATCAATTACCTCCTTCACATTTTGTAATGGAGATGTTACAATATATTCGCCTCGCGTGCGGTTTTACGCTAAGTCCATGTACCGCCATCACATTTATTAGTGGCATCCTAAACAATTCTCCCTCAGTGTCCGAATGCCTTCAAACAACATTCCTGCCATGACATTATATAGTCAGTGAATCAGTCATAACGCGGGAATCAAGTGGGCAAGCGTAAAGAGGATCTTAAGGGAGACTAACGACGCGACGCACAGTGGTCCCAAATCGAATAAAGCTGGCCAAAATTAATACCGCTGTTATTTTTCCATACTTACTTAATTTGAACATTGATTGATAAAGGTTTTTGATCCGCTGAATCCGAATTTGATGTTTATTTTGCTGTATCTTAGATATTTTTGTTTTTACAAGACAAATTGTTTAAACAATTAAGTGTAACAAATTTAAATTGGACTTTATTAATTGTTCTTCATGTTGTTATATCCGTATAATTCGAATGTGATGTTATTTCTGCTGTATCTATGATTTTTATTGTTGTTACTTAAGATTTGTTTAAACAATTTATTGTAACTAATTTAAATTACACATTAATCGTGATTACTTTATATTTTCTATCCCCAGAATCCGAACATGAAGTTATTTTCTATTGTATCACTGAATGTTATTGTTTTAACGAGAAAATAGTTTAAACTATTTTTGAAAACTCACTTTTGGCGATTGTAGTCGTATGCTTACTGAAATTCGAAACCTAATATTTTGTTCTGCGCTGTAAGATTTGAACATTTGATTTCGCGACGTGACTCGGCGCAGCTAAGCGACGACGGTGGGAGGCGAGAGAGACAGAGAGTGGTCGTGCCAAGAGCAGGTCGTCGTGATTCGTAGCGACGCTGTCGTGACTCGTCTCCATCTTGACGACTAATACGAAAGCGGTTTTCTCCTCACGCCAAATCTCCGCAGATTCACGACGTATACGGTCTGATATCCTCGATCAGGCATCTCTCTCTTTCTGTTCCGTTGGGGGAATCCAGACACGCCGCGGAAGAGGTGTCGTCATAATATGTCGTGCACGAAGGGAAGGCGTCTTTCTCCAATCATAACTTCGCAGGAGTCTCGATTAGGGTGGCCCAGTCCTCAAAAGAGTCAATTGCAGGAAAAGTCCGTTCGTAGAGTAGAAACATCCGGAAAATCCCCGGATACATGGAAAAACGGTCACTTGCGTTGAATGCACATTCTCGATGAATGAGTGGCGTTCAATCTACAATTTGATCACAATTTAACCAGCTCTACCAATACGGAGTGCAATTTCGATTTTGATAGAGCTAGAATTCAATGTCACAAAAACACGGTACAAAATTCCTACTAATTATTTTAATGCTGTCGACCGGTTTTGACGACTAAAGCGTCATTTGCAAGACAAAGTAGAAACGTAAAATTGCTATTGTTAGCCTTTATATTATAAAGAAGGGGGGTTTGGGAACATGGAGAAATGAGGGGTGGTCAGGAATTGACTGTTAGTTGTAAGGAGGACAGATCGGGGGTAAGACGTGGGGGCGGGGGGGCGGGTAAGGTCGTTGGTGGTAAAATGCAAGGTAGGAGTGGGTATGTAACAAAGTAGTCACATTTATCAACGGTAGAACCACAGGATATTAACGGTCAACAAAGAAAAAGAGCAATAAAACGTTACAATCAAAGCATTGAAAGTCGTGCACTTCAGATGAAAGAGGAAGGACCCTGTTGTACCGTGTTTTTGTGACAAAGAATTATGTCTTCAATTTCGACAAAGTGACGCCACAATTGATTTATTTTACAGAGCTAGTTCAGTAGTGATCAAATTGTATCGTTAATATACTATCATGTGCCAATTATTTTAAGAATGACATTATAAGCATCAATTATACTAAAAATAAGATGAAGATTACTATAACTTACCTTGAAGTTATAGTAAATAATGAAAATAAGATCTCTGAGGAGATAAATCAAAGGGCAATGCAAGGTAATAAGGCCTACTTTGCACATTTACCCCTCCTCAAATCAACTCCTGTCCAGGAAAACTAAATTGAAAATTTATCAAACAATGATAAGACCAGTAGATAATTACATATGGAGCTGAGACATGGGTCATATCCAAACAAGATGAAGAAACATTAAGAATATTTGAAAGGAAAATAATAAGGAGAATCTATGGTCCAGTAAAAGAAGGAGAAACGTGGAGAATAAGAATGTAATATGAAATAAATGAAATATTGGAAGAGAAGGATATAGTTAGGTTCTTGAAGTCATTGCGACAGTCATGGTTCATCTACATCTACATCTACGATGTACCATGCAAGCCACCACTAGGGTGTGTGGCACGGGGTGATTCCACACCAGGCATTCAGCACTCGTCCCAGTACAAAATCAGAACCTCGCACGCTCCCCCGGTCGCTAGGCGCAGACCAAAAAGCTGTCAGGAGAACAGTGCGCAGTCAAACCAGAAACTGGGAGAGTGATACTTAAATGAACATGCAAACATGCAGAGAAATGCTATAGACACATCTAGTGGTTAATATTACTGATAATGTTAATTTATGAATGCTACGAGATGCTACTTCATGCAAAGAACAAAATAAAATAATGCCGAAGTAATCGACCGGTGTGAAGAGTTAGTAACGATGTAGTGTTAATAAGCACAAGTGAAAATTCTACTCTACCTATTGAGGGTGGGAGTTACATGTGATTGATCTAGCGCAACTATTATGATCCCTTATTGTGCGTGGGAAAAATGACATTTAAAATCTATCGGTTCGGCAGTCAATTTCCTTTATTTTATTCCTGTGATCACTTCTACCATAGTACGTTGGCTCTAGCAGTATATGTTGAACGTCCGGCAAAAAACTGTCTGCTCCGAGTTTGCGCAAAAGATTTAACCTGTATTTCTCCCTTCGATCAGTTAGAGATTCCCACCCTAATTCCTTCAACAATTCGGTAACACTGCTATGTTTATCGTAACAACTTTTCACAAATCTTGCTGCTCTCCGTTGTATTCTATCTATTTCAGAGATTAGTCCTACTTCGTAAGGGTCCCATATGCTAGCGGCGTACTCCAAGTGAGGTTTCACGAGTGAAAAATAACATCGCTCTTTAACTTTCTCGTCACATTTTGAGCCATTTTGAAAGGATGGAAGAATATAGAATGCCCAAATTGTTAATAAATAGCAAGATGGAAGGCAGTAGGAGGAGAGGAAGACCACGCAAAAGATGGCTGCAAAATGTTGAAGAGGACCTGAAGACAATTGGGAGACAAAGGAGAGCCAAATGGGGGCATATAACTGTGGAAGCCTAAGGCCCACACCGGGCTGTAGAGGCGTGGAAGAAGAAGTGCTCAAGTACAGTTTCCAAGGACTGCGCCGTTTAACTAAAGCCACTAAACTGGATAGCAAGCAAAGGGCCACAATCCAAATGTCACAATGAAATCATACAAGGCATGTGTAAGTGTATTGATGCGATAGCAGCAACAATCTAGCAAACGGCCCTTATTAAATCACTTGCTAACTTCCTGACAGACAAACTGAAAGATGAAAGACTTTCAAGGAATATGAAGCCTTTGGTGGGACCTACTTAGGACCGAATTTAAAATTCAATTATGATGGAGATGATGGCCATTATTTTCACCCAGCCCAAGAAGGTGTCGAGTTGATTGGGCTGCCCCACCAATTAGAAGCGTCCCTCGGCGAAGAAGAGGAGGAGGAAAGGAACAGAGGGGGACTACATGGAGGACATAATGAGAGCAAGGCAGGGAACCGACTGAGGTTAAAGGGATGGGGTGTGACAAAGCGAAGCGAGGATCCTTGTCTCTCTCGTTTGGGGTCGAGGATATTATTCAGGGATGAATTGGATAGTGAAATCACTGGGGAGAATTATATAGAATGCAAGACGCACTGCGCACGCTTCTGGTGAAGGTCCCACCTCCTGATGGAAGGCACATTAGAAGTTGGAACTGGTTCAAGGGGATCGGCTAAGTCGTGCGGGTGACAGGACCATTGTACGCATTCTTCTTCACATGCAATTACTTTCCTTCTGTAGAGGAAGCGAAGGCAGATCTTCTCACTTCCAGCACCATTACACGGATTTCCACGCCCACCCCCGTCGTCCAAAGAAGCACTATTTCCCGAAAGTATAAACTATACCTCTATATTCAACCAAATAGAGTGAATTGATTAAAAATCTAATTTATATCATAAATTGTTTTCATAATATTTATTTGAGTTTCTTGCAGCAAAATGCCCTGCTTGTTTCAAAAGTTTGAATTTTTAAGCATTGTCTTTTCGCAACGATCTGTATAGGACAACACGACCAGCCATTGGCTCTTTACTTAATGACGTGTTTCACCATGCTGTAGCCGTTTGAGTATGTTTTAAGCGTGTTATTAAGTGCTAATGGGGAAATATGTTAACTTTTACGACTTTTCGGATCCATTTCTGGTTATGACTACGTATATCATGGAAAATGGCTTATTTCAGGCTAGATCCCAATATATCCCAAAGATGTTTGCATTAATTACATATCTGGTATTATTTTGAACGATTGGCAAAGTCACGTAAACTT
Organism: Pyrrhosoma nymphula; assembly: GCA_963573305.1. Taxonomy (NCBI): domain Eukaryota; kingdom Metazoa; phylum Arthropoda; class Insecta; order Odonata; family Coenagrionidae; genus Pyrrhosoma; species Pyrrhosoma nymphula. The sequence goes on from OY754334.1 coordinate 1,270,123, forward strand.
TTTCCATCATTTTCTCCTCATATGTTAGATCTTAATAAAATACATAGGCATAAATAGGTGTTATTCTAAGAATAAATCATTCCTTTTGCTAATGCTTAATTAATCGACGGCATTTCAGGCCTATTATGATATTGTACCAGAAAAAAGGAAACCCTTTGGAAGTTTCAATTTTGACTCTTTAGTTATGAAGGTACCCTTATAATGCAAACTGCATAGTTATTGTTTATGATGATTGTTCTATACGCAGTGAAACTACTAACACCCATTGCCGGTCACTTCTGTTGCAGTTGACCATACGTTTTGTCTTTATCGTAACACAAGCAACTGATATTCACAATGAATAAAAAACACTTGGTAATCTTCCACAGATATATTTCTATGGCACGACGCGTTTCACCACTCGGTGGCATAATCATGTGCGCATGATTATGCCACCGAGTGATTATGCACGCGTCGTGCCATAGAAATATATATGTGGAAGATTACCAAGTGTTTTTTATTCATTGTGAATATCGACAACTTCCACCAAGCCCAGCCTGAAACAGTTATATTTACACGCAACTGATTTAATTCCACCTGTTTTGGTATTTACAATTTGAAGAAAAATGGTATTAGCATTTTTATGGACATTATGGCACTTGAGCCATTACTTGATAACTAAGGATACATATTTTTAGTATTAGAATGCATCCTCATTTTAAAATATCAATCTCCAATATTCGCATCCAGGTTCTTCTGTACACAACATGTACATTTTAGTGGCGGCTCACGGGAAACTGCATGGTGGTTCTTAAAGTAGTTATTTAGGAAGGGTTCAAATCTCGATAGGAGAGTGAAATCGGGCATTACCTGGTTTTGATTTCTCATGTGGCAAACTGGTGAAAATGTACCAAAACTGATCGGTAGTCTCGTAACCGTAAGCAGGGAAAGCTGCACGTGGCGCGAGTACTACAAAGACTGGCAACCTTGTGCACATCATTCAAAAATTACTGCTAACAGTAGAAGAATATCCTCGGACGGCCAACCCCGCGATGGACAGTGCATAAGGTTTGCCATTCAAGAAACGGACTTGGGCATTCGAACTTGACAATTCGTACTGGAAACATGAGGGGAGCACAAACATGAAAAAGAGCACAAATTGATGAATGAGATGATAATGAGGCGAGCGAATGTTTTCTGAGTGTGCGTGTGATACTACGCACAAAGGGAGAGGCGCTGTTAAAACTGATGAAGATTGGATGGTGTAATGGTCAGGAATTTACAATCAGTGTACAAGGCACGGCAAGGTATGATATCGTTATTGAGGGAGCTAAGTTGCTAATGAGGAAATACGAGTTAATGTCCCTTATTCAAAGGGCGAGTGGAATATCATGCATCAATGAACAGAGAGAGTGTCCGTATGAAAGACGAGTTTTTAAGGAACCTGAGTGAGCTTTATGCTTGGAAAAAAGATATTTTTATCTAGAATACATTTTTCAAACATCAGAAAATGCATATGTATGCATTTCAACGAGGAGATTATAAGAGCATGATTTATTTCATTGCTAATATAAACAATGCCATACGGCAATGAAATACATAGAAATTGCCACGTTTTTGTTTTCTCGTGGCAATTTCTAATTATTTCATTGCCCCTGATGAGAAAGTGAGAGAGTTATTGTGTGACACTAGGGTAGTGAGAGGGGTGGGTATCCGATAATCTGTTCGGACTTAATAAAGCAATATTGTATAACCTTTAATGCATTGATTGTCTTAAAATATGATAAAATATTTTAGCTAATCCATAAGTGTCAACATAAAATATAACCTTTTTTTCGGGAATTATGATCTACTACGAGATATTTTTCCCAAGTTTTCCATCCAAATTTCCATTATCGTTTTATAGTAGATGACAATAAAAATTTAACCATGTGCTTTCGTCTTATAAACGTTTGAACATGTCAGGATATATCTATTATATCTATTTTTAGATGAGTTCAACATAATAGTTTTTTCAGGTTTTCTAATCTTTGGCTGATTTTTAAAGAATCATCAACATTGCCCCGCTACTGTGAAATAAAAGCTCTTTAAAGGCGTCCCAAATTAATTCCTCATCATGTAATAGATAAAATGTATTTACTCCGCACTCCGGAAAATAACATGATCGTTACTTTCCTAAACTGGTCCGAGTAATGTGGTAGTACATATTTCACTAATTATACTGGTTCATAATAAACCTCCTGAATATCATCAACTATGATTAAATGCTTCTTAAAAATCTTTTCTAGCAGGATAGATCAGTAATTTTATAGGGCCTCTCGTAACTCCAAATATTGCGTGCAATTTACAAAAGCACATTTTCCGTATTGGGTGAAATTCCACATTTAAGGATATTTATGATATTTACATTAAAATATGCATCAGATAACGTGTCAATAAATACTAAAGCATTTCACATTGGTTGAAAAATATTTCTAAGGGAAAGTTGTGCAGCCCTAACATTTGTTAATTGCAGATACGCAGTAACGAATTTTGGACGGGAAGAGTCTATATTCCAAAAACCATTCACGGTGGGGAAATAGGTTGTAGCCGAGCTCCCACGTTTACTCATTATCTTCCACTTCCACTATGTTCCACGCTAACATAATTCTCTCTCTTTAGACTGCTATATCTTTTTGAGGTAGGCAAAGACATTTAAGTGTAACTCCTCGTCTTTTGTTTGTTGAAAAACTATCTTTCCTAGACATTTAGAAGTGGCAGAAAGTATAGTTATAGGACGGCAATCACAAGGAGAAGAGGGACGTTTTACTTGGTTAATCGGGAGAATTAGGGACGATTTCCAAAGTGTAGGATAAATGCCGGACATCAGCGAAGAAATTCGACAGTGTCGGGCGATATATGGTGGAACAGCATTTTAGTACTTAAATAAAACTACAGTAATTGCACGGTCCACTTAAATTTTATTGTAAATATTACACAACACGTGTTTCGACGTTCCTTAGGTAGTCATCATCAGTACTTAAATAAAACTACAGTAATTGTACTGTCCACTTAAATTTTAATGTAAAGAATACACAACACGTGTTTCGACGTTCCTCAGGTTGATGATGACGCCCTAAGGAACGTCGAAACACGTGTTGTGTATTCTTTACATTAAAATTTAAGTGGACAGTATAATTACTGTAGTTTTATTTAAGTAATGATGATTACTACCTAAGGAACGTCGAAACACGTGTTGTTTAATATTTACATTAACATTTAAGTGGATGGTACAATTACTGTAGTTTTATCAGCGAAGAGTTGAACATTTATATTAAAGCAGGAGTCACAGCATTAAATACCACTTTGAAGTATATAGGGAAGGAAGGTAGGAAGGAAGAAGGAAAGAAAATTACATAGGGAAATTTCCATAATGGCAATCAACTAACTGTTTAGAAATGGTTGACTTAAGAGTGGTTGACTTTGTGCCAGCAAATGAGATGTTCACTCACACGAGTGCTTATTGGACGCTTCTATTGGCCAATGTACCTAGCATTACAAGTGCCACAACTTAGTCTGTATACATTGGTCTTGTCCTTAATACTGTATTTGTCCTTTGAGTTAAAATGCAAGTTGGCAGCTGTTTAATGCTATTTTAATGATAATGTCAACATTTTCCGAAACCTAGGTCGGTAAAATATACTCAAGTGTGTGAGTTTACAAAGCACCCTTTCTATTTTTGTGATAATGTCTATCGAAGTCTAGCGAGGTTGTCTGCTGCCGCACAGCATGACGGATGTTTCCCCTAGGGTCCCTTTGAAGCAAAATGTGGTGGCGCCGGCGTCCCACGAATCTCCCGACGACGCCTCCTCCCCTTTCCCGCTCGCCCCGAGATGCGACACCTGTTGATGAGCGCGGCATCGGCGACGACGTGCGCCTGTCCTCCAGTCCAGTTCCAGTTGGTAGTAAACCTTTAGCGCTGCCACGGGCGTGAGCCCTCTACAGCTGTTGAGAATGGTTAAGTTAACTGTATAAACAAGAGGGAGGATTATTTAGGTTGGGGGTATGATGAGTGGCGTTGGAGCTGGAGTGGTGGTTGGTGGGTTGGCAAGGGAATGACGATTGCGATGCATGTGATTTTTGTATTCCATTGTTGGGTTTTGAAGTTGGCCATTTCACGTTTTGTTTGTTTGGTTGGGAAGTTGAATTGAGATTTTTGATGATTGGCGAGCGGGTGGTCTTGAATTTGCGGCGAAGTCTATTTTTATCCTGCATGAGGGAGAGTAGATGGAGGAGGGAAGAGCGGAGGAGACAAGAGGGAGGTAATTAGGGGATCGTTGGGAGGGGTTCAGGGCACTTGTGATAACCGTTTTTAGAGAGACGATAGCATTGTTGATTGAGGTAGGATCTTGGGTTACCTGTGGGAGAGAGGAAAGGTCGGATTGAGAGAGGATATTGGAAAAGCGGTCCCAGTTGTGGATGATAGAGGATGAAGGGGCAGGAAGCGTGGGGGACGATTCAATGGAGAATGATACAGGAAGATGATCTGCGGAATAATGGTAAATAACGTTGGCGGGATTTTCGTAAGGGTAATTCGATGAGAGTGCGATGTCAAGGATGTCAGAAGTATCAGTGTTTTTGTGTTCTGAAATGTGCGTGAATTTGAAAGGAGAGTGTAATTGTACGTGGTGTTCAGTAATGAAATCATGGAGTGTTTTTCCGTTGGAATTTTGTATTCGGCAACCCCACGATCGGTGATTACAATTAAGGTCTCCCAGGACAATAGTTGGAGAAGAGGATGAGGAGAGGATAGAGCGAAGAAAGGTAGGAGAGACGGTTTTAGGAGGGTGGTAGTAGGAAAAGATGCGTATTGGTCCAAGCAAGGTGTGAAGGGAGATACCAATAGCTTCGGCGGTGTTGGAGGGAGATGGCAAAAATTGCAGGTGTTCCCAAAACGCTGGCAGTTTATATATTGAGCTGGATTATCAGAGGGAGTTAATAGGGAGATGGAGATGCCACAGTAGGATTTATTTAGGAGCAATTCTTTTTCCTTTGCTTGGTCTGCGAGGGAGAATTTAAAGAAGGAAAAGGGTTTGAGATGACTGGTGTCAGACGCGAACAGGACCACCCAGGTTGTCTCGAACCTGGCTTCAGCTAAATCATGGGAGATGGTATCGGTGAGGGTGAGGGGAGGAATGCCCTTTATGATGTAGGAGCTGTGCTTTTCGGATAATAGGGGGTTAGCAAAAAATTCAATATTGTTAGTTACGCAAAAATTACGGGCTCGACGATGATCATCGGGTGTTTTAGGGTGAAGGGAAAGGAAGTTCATTTAGTGAGTAGTGAAGGGTTGGTAGTTAAGGAGGCGGCAAAGTTGTTGGATATGACTGGAATATCAGGTTGAGGCCATGATACGGAGGGGAGGGATTTTGGTGGAGGAAGGACCAGAGGAATCGATGACAGGGGGGGGGTGTGTGCGGTTTTATAAAAGCGGGAGCGCGATTCTATGGTAGTCCAACCGGTTAAGGAAGGAGGTAGGGAAGTAGACGGGCCGGGGATTGCTTCAGGAATAGAGGTAGAGGATAAGCTGTTGGGGGCTGGGAGTTTTGGGATAGCACCGAGAGATGTGTCGATGCTTGCAGGATGAGAGGAAACGGCAGGAGGCGGGGTGACAGTGGCTGAGGAAGGAGACAGGGAAGAGGCATTATTAGCAGTTGTAGAAGCAGTGACTTGAGAGGTGCAGGAGAGGTATCGGCTTTAGAGGTACTTTAACTATGGAGGGTGACGATAATTTTACGGGAGGAGCTAATTTTGCTTTTTGGGCCCTGTTCGACAGTGCTGGAGGCAGCGAATTTATTTTTCCTGAACTTAAGGAAGCAGGGAGAGGTAGGAACTTCCTCATCAGAGGGAGCTCCAGCATAGGATATGGGGTGAGAAGGAGAGGGCAGTCGTGAGGAAGCTGAGGTAGAGCCGGTTTTTGAAGAGTTTTTCATTTTCGCAAGGTTTTCATAAGGATAAGAGTAGAATTTAGTTTTATTAATGACTAAAATTTTATCAGGAAGAGCTCAAATTTACCCTCAGGCAACTCTAAATGGAAGGAGGGATAGTGGAGAAGATAATACCCTAGCGAGGGGACCCCCCCAGCTTCCCCCAGAGTGCAGTGGAGGTTCAAGCCCTCTTCTCGGGGTTACTGGAGGAGACAACCAGAGTGGGGCACGACACAGGCGCCACCCGAGGGTGGATAGGAGGAGCTGGTTAGCCTCCCACCCCCCGGATGACCTGGTTGATGGCTAGTTCCCTGAGTTATTATAACTACTGACTAATGCATCTGTCGTGGTCCTTATAAGGGCCGACAAGCAGGTGAAATTGTAGGTGCAGGAGTCTGGGCAGATTGTAGGAACTGGGAGTATGGCTGTACTAAGGCTGTGGATCCGATGGGGCGTGAAGAGATGAAATGGAGGGCGAGAAGATGAGGCAGGATGGTGAGCTGAGGCAGGCGATGAGATGACAAGCAAAGCGTGGAAAGCAGCCAGAGCCGCCGCTACCAAGCACGTCCTCAAGGCACACCCAGAGGTCAGTCAGTGACCAAGCGTCAATACCTAACAATTGGAACAATTTCCTCCACTATGTGGCTGTGAGAAAAGTTCCCAATCTCTGTATTCAGTCGAAGAAGAAGGACAAGAGACGGCCGCCGCCGCCGGTGAGCGAGACAAGAGCGCAGCGGAGCGCGCGCGACCGACAGAGACACTCCGTCATCGTGCTCGTCCCCAAGGGGAGGGGGGTTGTATTTGAGCCATTCGAGATAAATTCGATCAAGTAACTAAGGAGTAGCGCGGCACTATAACGAAAGGTTCGCGATTTTGATGTGTTTGAAATATCTACATCTACGAAGTACAGTGCAAGCCAACACTAGGGTGTGTGGTACGAGGTGATTCCACACCAGGCATGCAGCACTCGTCCCAGCACAAAGAAGAACCTCGCACGCTCCCCTGGCCGCTAGGCGCAGGCCAAAAAGCAGTCAGGAGAACAGTGCGCAGTTCAACCGGGAACTGGGAGAGTGATACGTAAATGAACATGCTAACATGCAGAGAAATGCAATAGACACATATAGTGGTTAATACTACTAATACTGTTAATTTATGAATACTACGAGATGCTACTTCATGAAGAGAACCAAAAAAAATAATACCGGACAAATCGACCGGTGTGAAGTGTGAGTAATGATGTTTTGTTATTAAACACAAGTGAAAATTCTCCTCTGCCTATTGAGGGTGGGAGTTTCATATGAAAAAAACATTCGGATGGATAACTTAAGCGTCTGATATGTTGATTGTTGCGACTCGAATCGAGATATGCGACTCCATTAAAGATACACCGGTGAAAAATCCGATCGGTAAGACTGCAGTAGATTTTTACGAGTGGTTTCAATGCACCTAATTCTCTCACAACTGCTCGTGATAGTACCACGTGACTCCTTAGTCACGTGATCGGAGTTATCTCGAGCGTTTTAACCCCTCAGATCACGATCCACTAATTGGCAAACCTCTTCCATCCTGAGAACCACCATCCATTTTTTCATTACTCAGTGTACTACCGATATAGGTAAGCTGTGTAATGGGTCTTTGCTACTGTACTATTACACTTGATAGGATGATAATATATTCCTCTCATGCTTTCTCCTCTGCACTATGTATTGAAAATATTAGTGCTTTTAAAAGTTACTTACATTTAAAGTACGGCGTGGTAGGAGTACTGGACGAATTACAGTATTGCGTGCGTTTATAGAGCTCTAACTGGTGTCTGTGAATAGTGATTGAATAGCTTTTCAAAGCCATGAAGTAGACCACTCGCCATTTCAACCGAACTACGAAAATTAAAATTAAATTGATTTCCATCAATTTGAAACTAGCAAATCACCTTTTGACTGATGGCATGGATGTTTGATGCACGCAATGGCATCTTCAGTTTCTACGCACGTTCCAAGTCTCTCCGCGTAGACGATGCGAAAAGCGCTTTCTCCACCCCCGTGGTGAATGTCTTCAGATTGATCGATACTGACTATCAAAAGTCGCATTTCATGTTTATCATCACTTTGCCTATGATTCTTGACTGTCATACTTCATGGTTATCATTGACGAAAATTAATTTTTAATGAGATTACGGAACTGAAGTTTACCTTTAAATAACCCCTTACATATTAATGAAATAAAATAAAAACAGGGGTGCATGAAAGTTGAACTTCAGTGGCTGCTTCTTATGAAGGTGATGTGGCGGTGTCAGCCAGGATAAGCTTTCCGGAATTATTGTCAAGGACTTGGGCTTCGGAAAATGAGTCCGCATACGTTTTCTTTATTTAAACTCGACGCCTTAACGTCAGAGTTCTTCAAATTGCCATAACATTTAAATGTAGGTCATATCAAATGGACATATCAACACAGACCATAAAACGTTAGAACTCTACTTAATTATGCAATTATGTGGCCGTCGTAAAATATTACTCAAGCTCAGGTTTTAGGGCAAGAAGACATGCGTAAAAGGTGTTTAGAATCAAATAAAGGTTACCGTTAATGGAGCAACTTGAGCAGGCATGTTACTGAAAAGAGCTTTCAAATCCAATTCTCGCGGTGAGTGAGAGCCTTTATACACTTTGCGGTGCAGAGAGGCAGAGGTGGCCGGGGGAGGGGAAGGGGGGGGAGGAGGTAGGAGAGGGGAGGAGAGGAAGCTTGGTACGCAAATGGGGAAACTGATCAATTACCTGAAAATTTCAGCAATGAGGCGTGGGAAGGAAGGGTAGAAGCAGAACAGACGGAAAGCATTCCAGAGGTGAAGGGGGAGGTTGAGGGGGAGGGAAGGTGGAGGGAGGAGAGAGGGAGGGAGGGAGAGGTGGAATGAGGTCAAGAGGAAAGAGAATTGACGCCCACCCACAAGTCGCGGAATAAGGAATGTTTGTAAGACTTGATCACACGATGCAAGTTCGCCATCATGCGCGTTTGTTTACGTGCCTTTTTATTCGGCGAATCAGACTGTCGAAACTTAAAAGAAGCCGTATGATGATCTTTTGTAAATGTTTTCCTCGTACATGTTAGTGATTCACGTGCAACTATTATTCCCCCGCCAGTCGTCATGAAATGTCAGAGAGTCATATCACTGCCTTGCGAGTACGTTTTGAAACGGTGTCATGAACGCGAAGCCAGCCTCTGATTCAGACAGAATGCTGAGTAACACTTCACGTTGATTCCAACATTTTCACCAATACTCTTGCCCTTCACATTTTTCCTCACAAGGTCACGTTCAGTAATATACCATAATGACACTAAATACCCTTCCATTTTTTTTAGGAATACATGCATTTTTAAATAGAGCAACTTTTTTTAGGCGATCAATTTTCGGTTTGTATAAATCTATCACATTGTGTCCTACATGTTGCTTAAAAACATGGAACTTCCCGACTGAGCAATATTTCAACATATATGTGCAATACACTTTATTACTTTTCTTACAAGTATAGATCAGCGTGACTTAATCATTTTAGATGGTGTTAAAGTAATTCAATTTAGCATAAAAAATATTCAACGACAATTTTGCTGAGAGATTAAGAGTGGACTTTTACTTCTAAAATACGGTTATTTTATTTTTTTACATCATATTAACACACGAATAAACTTCATGAGAAAAATTTCATTCCCTCTTCCCTCGGTGGAGTGTATCATATCTTACTAATTATTTTTTCCGTTCTGCACGAGCTGACACCAGCAATAATAGTTAAACGTAATCGGCGGTGTTGGAGGGAGATGGCAAAAATTGCAGGTGTTCCCAAAACGCTGGCAGTTTATACATTGAGCTGGATTATCAGAGGGAGTTAATTGGGAGATGGAGATGCCACAGTAGGATTTATTTAGGAGCAATTCTTTGTATTCATGATCATGTATTTTACGATGTAAAGTGTGTAATAAAACTTTTTCAAAAATGTAAAAAAAAAAACAAAACAAGAATCTAGTTTTTTCTTCCCTGTCGTCAGGGCCTAACTAAAGTCTTATGACTTGAAATTAAACTAAATTAATGTTAAAATGGATATAATCTACCGATAGTAAGTTGCATCTAGGAAACGGTTGCTTTGATATAAGAGAGACAATATTTATAATGTAGTGCTGCAATTGCGTCCACAAAGTAGAAATCTCTCTTCCCCGATTGACACCTTGTATATCTCGGTGGTCGAGGTGAAGCTTGGCGTGTGTGTTACCTCATCATTCTTTTGAATCTATTGTATTGCATTCGTAGCGTCTAAGCCGTCACTCGACGTCGGCAATGGACAAATCAATAGTCAATATACAGATTCAGTAAAAAAAATCAAGGTTACCATGTGACGCGTGAACTGATATTACTTTCTAGCCCAGTGTATCTCCACCTCCCTAATGCCGCGACCCTTTAAAACAGTTTAACATGTTGTGGTGACCCCCGTAAATATTGAAACCATCGTATGACCATCGGAAATATGTGTTTGCCGACGGTCTTAGGGGACCCCTGTGAAAGGGTTGTTCGACCCCCAAAAGGGATCGCGACCCACAGGGTTGTTCTAGAATAAGGAAATAGTAACGCTACCCAGAATATTTCCTGAACATCCAATTCATTGTCTATCACGTCCACTTTCTTTGATTGCCGTCTCTTCTACTTAATTAAAATAATGAAGTCATCCGTGCCAGTGGATTCAACCGAAATTCATACGTATATAGCTATCATTAACCAAATTTAGCCAAAAATGTATTTTACAATGGTGACACGCTACCACTTGGCATGAATAGGTGCAAAAAATGAACACATATGCTGCTGCAGTTTTAAATAGTAAGTGAAATAGCTTAAATTGGCACAAGTGAAATTTGTGAAATCATGATTCATTGAAGATGAAAACTAATTTATAGTAATATTATATATGATACAATGTTCTCATAAAGTTGTCAGAATATTTGTTGCGATCAAAAGACGGAGGTACAAAGTTCTTCCGGTGATCAAAGCAAGAAGATTCTTCAATGTGTTGGCTGGTACAACGGAGATCGCTGGAAGTTTCAATAGGTTAACTCCCTCCAATCCTCTCCCGAAAACGACTATTCGATATTTCGCGAAGACTCCATTGTTTCCCGGGAACTCATATAAGTTCAAAGTTCACTTCGGCGTATCTCGGTCGATGAAAAGGTCAAAGCAAGTACCGTTCATCCCTGCTTCCCCCACTTCTTTCCAAGCCTCACCTCCCCTCCCGCCTTCACCGATTGAGAAAATTACGTGAGCTCAATTCGGTTCTTTCCTTCTCCCGCAGGAAATAATTTGGCGAAGAAAAAAGACTGAATCGGACAAAGAAAATCAAGAGACTAATTGGAAAAGAAACGATGGATCTGTGGTCACATTCAAATGTACGTGTATGAAGACAGCAATACGTGAAATGTCACGGAGAGCGATCAGAAAGCCAGGGATTCGTTTTGCGAGACTACAATGAGCGATAAAACTTTTGAAAGTGAAAGGGAGAGTCGACGGTATTGTGTTATAAGCGAGCGTTAAAGGCCTTAGAAGCTTCGACGCACGGCGCTGAGGGCGATCGCGCATTTATGAGACACTATCTAAGGAAGGAGGCGGAATATCCTCGCCATTATTGGTTATTCGAGAGGCAGGGCTGACGCAGCCGGAGTGAAGTGAAGTCACGGTCGAGGGTCCTAAAAGGGAGGAAGTGACAGCTCGATGATAGAGCCGACACGCGGTGCCGAATTTTGTAGTGACAATAAATTCTTGCGGCATTGATATCTGATGAGATTAAAACATCGCTATTCACCATTAAGGCTAATTTTGATTTATAAGTGCACAAGATAATGTGTTATAGTTCAAAAACAAATGTTTCTCTACTTTGAAAAACCTATACTTTTGGAGCTGGGATGATGTTTTGAGAGCACAGGCAAAGGGACCCGCGGTTGGAGTGCTCATGCGTCCTGACTTGGTGCATGACTTCTTATGCATCATTCCAGTAAGTAAAATATAAAGATCCAAGTCCAAATGGATTAGAGCCTAATGATGAGGATTACCTAGAAGGATATTCCTCAGGTAATGCTTTATCGTGTCACAGATTATAATGCGCAAAGTTCACATCTTTATAAATCGCAAATTTGGGCATTATAGTATGGCTAAATTAAGGTGAAAACGTTTTCCTTTTTCAACGACGATGGATAACATAAAATTATCATAGGTACACGTATGTTTCCTGTATCAAACATTATGTTCGAAATAATTACACATTCATAGTATAATTGCCTAGGATGTTATCGGAAGCGTAGGAGAAAATGATTGATCGATGTCTTCGCAAGTACTTTCCTCTAAACTTACGACTAATTCCTGATGAAATTAATCCCTCGCTTGTTGCTACTTTTCCAGCAGTTATTCAGCTGCTATGTCAAAGAGAAACGATTTAATAAAAACCCACGATGGCTTTTTATAGTGCACAATGGCGTTTTTAATAAGTTTATAATAAAGGAAACTAAAGCTTCCGTATTGTAGACATTGAATATTGGGAAACAGACTAAACCTAAATCACACTGTCTCAGATATTAAAAACTTGCATGTGGAAACTTCAATCTTAACATTCACTAAAAATTACCTATGGAAAGCCAAAAGTTTTCTTGTGTACATTAGCGTGGCCTATATTTGACAGGTGGCTGTTAAGGACCTGACTATCCTTATCGCTGTCATAGCATTCGTCTAATTGTTAGCTGCAGCTAATGACACCCCGCATTCTTTGAGAGTTATCATTACCTTCAAATGGAATGAGTTTAAGGTTGTGAGATTTATATGATTTCTTTATGGAAGATGTGTCCGTATGTTATATATGTCTAAAAAATGTTAACGCACTGAATATATTCTCTTTTCTACATTAGCATTGTGTAAAACACAAGAGTTAAACTTTGTTTCCGAGCTAGCGTGCAGAGCGATGTCATTGATATCTGAACATGTTAGAGGGACTATATTCACACATGATGAGGCATCTTTGAAAAAACTGTTAAAATGTTTTATTTAATATAGGTCACTTCGAAAAATATGAATAGTTCAACCACTGAGCAATTTTTTGTACGGTAATGTATCTATTTTTGGCAGGTAACTTATGCAAAATAAAATAGATTCTATGATCCATCAGTTTTAAGAACTATTGGGAAATGAAAAAGTGAGTAAGAATTGGATGGATCTGGCATTTGGTACGGAGATAATTTTTGACAAAGATAAAATGGTAAACAGACCTCAATTATTTTTCACCGATTTATAAATATCTGAGCCATCTAGATCTTGCAGTAGTTCCTGTGGTAATTTAAACACAAACTTCCACAAAGAAGTAATTCAAGCTCTCAGGATAAAGCTAATCATTTTCGAGTGTTTTGGAAAACGAGGAAATAAAAAGAGGAAAATATCTTTCTACAGATCATTTACGAATTTGTAATAACCAGCAGGCCCTTGAGAGTTAAGAAGAGTCATTGATACTCGCCTGTTCTGTTAAAATTAGGTTTGCGTAATATGAATTACAGTTCTCTTGCATTATTTTCAATATAAGCGTAGTGGTATCATAAAAGTAATACCTAGCCAGTCCCAGTAAATCTGCATATCTCATTAATCTTCAAATTAATCTGTAATTAAAAATACCAGAGTTTATAGGGTGAATCGTTATACTATGAGACGACGATCGATGATGAAACCTCTTTTAAAAAGGAAAAGGGTAGTTTATGGACACTAAATTGCCCACTGCTCACATTCATTTGCGTCAAGTTCCTTAATTATTTATCGAAAAAAATTTTAGGTCATTTTGACATTTACTGTTAATGTGGGCTTCTGCGATCAAATAGAAAAACCTTCCCGAATGAATCCAAAAAGACCATTGAATCTTTAGATGATCTGAAAACTTAGCACTGTCCGCCTCATTTCACGTTAGCTACAATGCCAAAAAAGCTATTGATAATAAAAGGTCAAATGTGACCTAAATTTAAATTCCCTGATGCCTGTTTGGGTACATTGGTGATTTGCTGGTCATAGCGTCCAGGTACTAACCCTGTACTCGGGATTAAATTCAGGTGAAGGCTTTCCCTTATCCTGATTATGGAATGGATGACTAAGGTTCGAAAAAGAACGACAAAAGTGTACAGAGGGCGTGTTGAGATAGAGCAGTATTTTGAAGAGGGTGATGGAGAGGAGAGTGCTAGGTAGACGTGAAATAGGAAGAACACTTATAATTTTGAATTCTGTGAAAGGCGGCAGAATTTATGGAGCTCTGCAGAAAAAATTTACTGCAAGCAAATAGATTTGCAGAAGAATTGGAAGATGACCTCAAACTGCTGAGTAAAGGTATGGACTGTCCAAAATCCTGCCAGAAAATTGGCGGAAAACCAAAAATAAATGTGTGAGGAAAATAAAGCGATAAAAAACTGTTTCAAGGGTTCCATTTGAAGAACCATGTGCGAAGTGGAATGCATTGGAAGGGCCTAACCAATCTGCCGCCCGTGCATTCGGCCATCAACCGATTTATTACAACTGAGAGCGATGACCGTGATCAGAGCTTACTCGCGGCCAGCAATGGTAACTACTCTGCCTGATTATATTTCAGTTTACTACAAATGCTTTTGAATTTACGAATAGATTGATTTCTAATGCATAACGGTAATTATTTAGCACAACATTCTTCGTCTATAAGGAAATATCTCAACGCCAATTCGTACCGTACGCGTAGCAGTAAAAGGTTAGGTTATAGCTATTTTGTGAATTATTACGGTTACCTTGCCTTATACTTGCCCGTGTTCCCTCAGTCCTTTAACTCCACACTCTCCTTCCTAATTCTACAACTACCAAACTTTTTTTCCTGAATTAAATATCTGTAATCCAAAATGGGCAATTAGAAGATAATGGTTTGAGGCGTAACTTTATGGAACTCCTTCATGATTAAAAAGAAAAAACTTTGTTCGTTCCACATAAATAATTTTAATGTCGACCAAGGTTTCGTCGCTGGGCGACATAATCAGGTAGTTTACAGAACATTTTTCCGCAATATATAGGTACAATGGGAGGAAGGAGGTGGAAAGGTTTGGAAGAGGAGGGAGAGGGTTGTTCTAAAAGAGGGAAGGGCAGGGGGAGGGAGCCTATCGTACCTACAGCCTACAGTCTCCCCCACAACGCCCTTCTTCCTTAACTTCTCTCTCTTTCCTTACTCATCCAACCTCCACCCTCCCTCCCCCTGCCCTCCCCTCCCCCAGACCAACCCTCTTCCTCCTCTTCCAAACCTTTCCACCTCCTTCCTCCCAGTATACCTATATATTGTGGAAAATTGTTCTGTAAACTACCTGATGATGTGACCGAGCGACGAAACCTAGGTCGGTATTAAAATTATTTATGTGGAACGAAAAAAGTTTTTTCTTTTTAATTTGGGCGATTAGAGTTGACAATTATCTAATTATAAGCCATAAACCGGTAAAGCCCAGGTATGAATCATGCACTGCTAATGGCCAAGCAGGAGATGACGTGGAAAACCGATAATAGTTATTTATAAATTGATTCCTCCCCAACCAAGTCCAACACGGCTGCAGTGACTTAGCGCATATAGCCTCAAGGCCAACCACCAAGGGAGATCATGGTGAACTAATAAAAAAAACTATCTTACGTTTCTCTAGCACATGCGTGGGCGTCTGTTGTTAAGTGAGACCGACGACGCATGAGTTCATAATCGATTAAAAGAAACAAAAGGGACTAAAGTAAGGTGATTGGCAGTTATTCAGCAGGAGGGAGAGAGTTGTTTTTTAGGACGTGCGGATACAAAACTTGTATATGAAAACCATTAGCTTTAAGGAATTTATGTAAATGATCCGCAAAGGAATATTTAATTGGGGGGGTGGAGCACCTTCCGGGCCAACCGTGCGTCCTTCGACGTTGGTGCCCCGCAGATATGGGAGTGTTGTACCTCGAAAACACCCTTCATAAATTGAAGCGAATCGCACAAGAATACAACTGCGCAACTTTGTGTTTAACGAAAGTAATTTCTATACCTGGGGCCAACAACCTTAATAAAAGTAGGGAATTTTTTCGTAATGACGTCAAATTCAGCATCGCTCTATATTAAGTACCTATCACGATGTGTTGTGCTGTAAAGGATTTGACGATTTTTTATTAAAAATGATTCTACTACTACTACTTGAATGAAACTTCCGCGTTAATTTATCAGCCTGTATGATAGTTCAATTTGAATAATTTATTGCCAGTTTTTTCGTGAGACAAAGGAAGTATTGTTCACGTGCTTTGCCGGCTACGGTCATTTTGCACATACAGTCTACCCCTTGCATACAGGAGCAACAACACTCGGATGAATCTGAGAACAACCCTTCCAACTTGAGCCGAGCCCAACGATGCATAACTTCGGTTACCGATCGGGGACCAGTGTTTTCATCGCAGTATGCCATTCCCTTTATCCATTCGAATGAATCAAAAATATTATCAATTAATATGTTTAAACTGTAGGCCATGGATTAAAAAAAACGCACTTGTTATAACTGTCCAATAAACAAAACATAAATGCTTCAGACTGGACTTCGAAGTTGTCGATATACATGATGTATGAAATCTTGACTCGAAGATGGTCTCGACTGAGATTCAACCTCTTATGGCTGTCACTTGCGTTAACCAACATGCATCAAAGCCAGCTGAACGGCAATCGGGTAATCCGAATCAGAATCCCGGTCATGTCTAACAATTTTTTAATGGGGAACTTCGACATATTTATGTTAAACTGAGCAGTAAAATTAAATGACATAGCTTCAAAACGTAACTTTAGATGGCTGAACTACAGCGTGTGAGTTAGAGTTCACTTACAAAGTCTAACTTACTGGATTACTAAGTTCACTTACTGGTTTTATCTGGTCCAGTCGTGTTTGAAGGCGGTGGCTTAAAAAATTAATTTTCTGGTGATCTCCCGGTTATCTTGGTGGACGTTTATCGTAATGACATCAATAGTCTCTGGATATCGAATCCTTTCCCACCCTCTCATAATCGTTATTTTCTCCTTTACTTTGACGTTACTTTTTTGACAATCAGTTTCACTTTGTAACACTCTTATTTTAGGGCACTCATTACATTTAAATTTTCTAGAACGGGCTTAAAATAATTTCCTCCATGCCACAGAATAGAGCGTCAAATTTTTTTTCATTCCACCTGACTTCACGATACCGTGGAAGATGAGTCAAATCTGATTCACGTCCAAAGATAAATATCACACATATAAATATAGAGGGCGATAAAATGTGGAAATGTATATATTTTTATGTGTTTCTACATTATATACCGAGGGCGATAATGGGTGCTACGGTGAATTTCACTCTCGTCAGGAGAGAAAGGTGGGATTGTTGTAGGAGTAAGGAAGGCAGTTTCTCGGGGGGGAGAGGGGGGTTGGAGGGTGGAGGTGGCGTCTTTTTAAGATGCTCTTTCCCACGAGACATTCCAGGGCGTCACGGTGCGGATGGGTGAGCCGACACACCGCCCCCTTTTCCCTCCCCGTTTTCCCTCCCTCCACCTCCTCGCTCTCCTCCCTCTCAGTCCATTGTTTCACCAATTCTTCGGAATGAAGTCTTTTGGAGCTCTGCGATTCAGAGAAGAGTGGAGTGGGGAGAGTGTTTTTTCTTTTATTTTTTCCTTTCCAACCTTTCCTTCCCCTCACTCTCTCAGAGAGGGTAGGGGGAGGCAGAGAGAGTGGGGAGGTTGGCGAAATCGGGGAAGAGGGCAGGCAGTTGAGGGCGGGGCCCGCTCTTCTCTACTCCGCCCGTGGCCCGCCAAGAGTTCCTCGCTCTCTCGCGTGTGGTTTTCAGGAAGAAAAAGCCTCCTCCTGGAGTGACGAAACGTGAGCGGTTGAAAGACGGAGTAGGCAGTGGAGGGAGGTGGTACGGCACGCCAAACAATTTCATTTTCATTTCTAACGCTCTCTCTTTCCCTCTCTTCTAATTGGGTTCTTTCGGGCGGTTGGCCACGGAATTTCCAAACCGATAGAGTGGAAGATAACTTCATGAGAAAGTTACAGCGTGACGTAATTTTACAATATTAAAATTACCCTTATATTACACGACAAGAATCTAAGACACATCAGAGAAGAAGAGCCGATTAATAAATTACTTCAAGTTCAAAAAAGAAAGCTACCATTTGAATGAATTCTTCACGGGATTCCCACCAGGTGAGACGTTCAGCCAGAGCCGACGTTTCAATGGCTAACTCTGCCATCATCCTAAGGGCGTCGAGTGAAGTGAAACGTCGGCTCTGGCTGAACATCTCACCTTGTGGGAATCCCGTGAAGAATTCATTCACATCGTGCGCTAGGAAAGCACCAAGTCTTACAAACGTAATTTTAACGAACGCTTCCTTTGCTAGCGCTATTCTTCTCCAAATGTATTTGCTATTATGTCCTGTTTCTTATAGCGTACTACGTAGATAGGTAAATAATGAACGTTTTTTGAACCAAATATTATGGAAAATATCATTGCTAGATGTAAAAATGTTTGCATAAAATGCTCATGCCTAAAAACCCCAAATTAGTCAATAAATCAACTGTAGTGAGAGCTATTCAATACAATAAAAAGGAAAGTGTGATAAAATTTCAAGAGAGATACAGCGAATTCAAGTTCCACTCAAAAGCAAACTGGAATATCTCCTTCCCTCAATACATCATTATATTAAAATACTCTGATTAAATGAAGGAGTTAAACACCGAGGTAGATACATTAATTTTACAAAACAATATTTTCCCCATTACAAAATTCTTAACAGCAACAAGGCCACTGCAAATCACAAAGTAATTTTTAAAATACGTCACGTCATTAGTACCGAATACTTTCACAACTTACAATAGTAACAAAAAACGGCAAATGCCCTAGCATTCCCCGCTATGCTGTCCCGAGGATCTGCTCACGATCTTCAACTTTGACGAAAAAAAGTGAACATCCTTTTGGTTATTCGGCGCCCGGGGCGATGGACTGGCGGCGTGCCACGCGTCGCAAAGAGCCGGTGATGCTCGTAAGAGGGGCGAATGGACGGATGCCCTCTGGTGAGGAGCGAGTCAGTCGTCCTCGCAGACAGAGAGATAGGGAGAGAGACAATGGGTGTGGGCGAGGACCCTCCCTGAATATCAAATCCACGACGAGCCAGTTGCCCCCAAGACACGAGTCTTGAGGTCTTCTGTCCCCATTATCCCTTACACACCAAGTCTTTCAAGACTAAATCTTGAAAGAGCACTCACTCATGGTTTCCAAATACACAGAACAAACTGTCACTGGCTACGATCGAGATAAGTTTAACCCTACGTCCTGACTGCACCGAAAATGCTGTGATTCTTGTTGTAAGCAAAGTGTCGTACGAATTCTTAAGATATTGCTGTTAAAAATAAATACTTCTGCTGTTTCATCAGCATTACGATTGGATAAATTAATAAACTTTTCTAGTTTCAAATGAGCGCTGGATTGAAAAAGGAAATCAAAACAATATATGAAAAATATATCTACCGATACTTGAAATACTGAACAAGTATTGAGTAATCCAAATTGTAATAGGTGGTTAGAATTATCTTACGCACAAAGTGGTGTGGGTCTGAATATTAACTCGTCTCCTGAGAGCACCCAAAGATTCTTTACGAATTCTCGTATCCAGAAAATGTTATCGTGACAGCACCGAATAATTTCAACTAAAGCTTCAAACTATGGAATTAGTAATATAACTACTTACTAAAGTACTTACTTGAGAACCGAGATGTATCGAGAGATAAATTATGACGATATACATTCCTGTGTGTCTTCATATTTCAGCATGTGTACCAGCATATGTTTGGTTGGGCCGTAAATCTAGCGATAGTTATATTTTCCTATTTTACCCTGAACAATGCTGTCTGGTTCTAGTTATCGCATGAAGAATGTCAGAATGAATTTTTTCAGTCACCAGTCGTGCTCCTAGCGTAGATAATCAACACCAAATGTTTAAAAGTAAAGCCAAACAATTAAGTGTCCACAACCGTTGGAGGTATTTCTAGCAATAGATGAGGCTCTTGAATAAATTCCCGACCACGCCCTCTCCATCATTGAAACACCGCATTCCGGAGCCATTAAGGCGTGCGGAGTGAGAAAAAACTTTCTGTTAACGCCTAATGAAGGCAGTGAAATCTCCTCAAATACAAGCTTTTCACACGGATCATAAACCACGGGGGTTTGTAAAAAACATCTCAATTAGCTTCCGAGAGTTGAGGACACGGAAGAGGGAATTCTACATCCCCTGGATTCACGGCTGAACGGGCAAGTTGGACGGGAGAAGGGAGGATGCGGGGGTTGGATTCGCCGCCTGGCGCGGAGCTAGAATGAACATCTATTCGCATTGCTTGGAAACAACCTCGTCGTAGTGGTCCGCGACGACCTCAGTGAGCCAGCACTATCCCTGCGCCTCCCAACCAATTCTCATCACACCACGTTACTCGGAACGGTTGAATTTGTCTTTATCATGAATCGGCTATTTCCGCTAAAATAAATATATATTTTTAGTAATGAGCTCTTGCCCACAAAGATTGAAATGATGAAAATAATATGTAAGCTATTTTAATATTTGAAGAGTTTATGTTTAGAAAATAAAAGCTTATTAGAAAATTACCGTGGAGGTACAAATATGGAATACATTATGCACATTATAAAGCGGACTTATGAACGATTGAAGCGTTATGCTGAGAGGAGAGTAGAGTGGAGAGTTGTAGAAATACAATCTTCGAATTAATGGCTGCGGAAAAGGGCAAGGAACGTATCGATTTGGAATGGACGGAAGCTGAAGAGAATATCGTTTCTAGTATCAGCTTACTCTTACAACTTAAGGAGCAAATGAGATCACAGTTAAAGTCCTCTCTGGCAGAGAAAGTAATTCTCTAAGCTCTCTGAATATGTACCCAAGAAGGAATTGGCATTCCACTGAAATGTATCATCATCCGCTGTGATTCAAACACAAATCCTCAGGCTGGGGAAAATTTACTATAGCCTTTCCCCCTATCTGACGCGTCGGACCTCCAGAGGAACAGGAAGGAAGTTGAGCAATAATAATATTAATGAATTCCAAATAACTAAAAATATCTTTCTTGCAAGTCTAATGAATACATTTTCCTACTAAAATTCAACTAATCATTAGTCGGAGGTAACGCTCTCAATTTCTATATGTCACAATAAACTGATATACATTGTGGATGTGCAAAAATAAATCTAGTAATTAATGTAAGAAGTGCAATAGTATCGTGAAGAATCGAAAATGATATCAGATGTAATTGGAAACATAATTAACCGTTAAGATGAGCGAGGAGTCACACCAGCATAAAACCTGGTTTTTAAAGTCTTAAAACTCTTGAAATTTGTGCAGAGTTAAAATAAAATCAAATAAAAAATGAATAAGGTGAAATTCTCCGTTCATTGAGAGTTAAGAGAGAGCAAACCATTGGATTAAGTAATGAGCGACCGGCCGGATTTCCAAACATTTGGCAGGATGGAGAGATCATTTAAAAGTACATCTACGCTTCGCAAATACGAAAACATTGCAAGCCAATGCAAAATAAAAAAATCACGATATCCTTGAACATTTAATTGTAAAAATACAATTGTTAACATTAAAAACTAAACATGCCGATTTTAATTAATATATTATAAAGTAATTCACTCCGGAAACCGTGTACCGTTGCTATCTACAAAAGCATAGCTCAAATGCAAAGAGTGTAGCAGAGTGAGTATTTAAATTATTAGGTATTATCGTATCGTAGTAACTGTTCATGCGAGTGATATATTTTATGTTTATGTCTCTTATTACTTCTAATGAATTGAAATATTGCAGACTTTAAATTTCTGAAAACTTATGTTCTTAGTTTTGTCTTAATACGCTTAGTCTATTGAGGAAAATAGGATTATTCAAAGTACGCAATACCAGCATAGCACAAGTAATTATTTTTAATAAACACCCCTCTCATACTTATCCTGTATTAACAACAGTCGAACTGACATACTATAAGCTTACATTGATATGAATGAAACGAGCGATTTTTTAATTAATTCGGAGAATTAATGAAGTACAAACAAGTAAATTTCTCTAGCTTCAGTACATTCCTTTCATATATTTTTTTGTAAAAATAGAAGTACTTAAGAGAATTACGTTCACTGAAACCCTTTTTAGAATCCTCTAAGTAATACTAAAAACTTTGCCAGATTTTTAAGTTGTTTTGTGAAAATGAAATTGGAAATTTTCTCACGTTAATGATATAAAAAATGAGTAATCGGGACGAAATAATGAAAATACAAGTTCGAGTAACTATGGTAGACTTTAAGTTTTTAACACATTCCGCCGGCTATTAATCCAAATTTGATCAACGTTGATGTCTCTTGATCCTGGGATAATATGAGCTTCACGGTATTATGAGAATTCCACTTTCAAAAACACTATCACCAGATAAGGCACAGCAAGTGGGAAGATACATTCAGGCATTAAAATCTCCTCAGAGAACGAGAGATGAATAAGCTGCATTTCTCACAAATGCAGAAACTTAAAGCCACCAGACGTATTCCAAAACTCTCCAACTCAGCTAAACACCGAAGCCATTCTAACTCTTCTTCCATCACACTGTGTACATATTCCAAGGGGTACTCAGCGGTAATGCAATCCACAAAGTCGTTGCACTTCAACACTGTGACGAAAGAAATCACTCTCACTCGTGACTCATCCACTTTGGTTTCCGGAAAACACGATGAGAAGAGTACACGGGTGAGGACGCCAGCGGACGGTTAATTATCCCACGGGAAGACGTGCGGTGAACTCTCCGGAGTGTGCTTACTCTTGCGGAGGGGTTGAGAGAGACCCGGAGACGATCAGTGCACAGGAACGGCGACAAACGGCGTGTGAGTGTCCCTTTGCACCCTGAGCGACACGCCGCTCTTCTAGAGAGAGAGGCTGGAACCCCTTCTCCCCTCGTAACCCCTCGTCGATCCCGCCCTCCCGCCCCTGCGCCCCCAACGGCCTCCACCGCGTGCACCCATCCTCCGGGCAATGAACGTCACTTTTGACCTACACAGGGAGCCCAGCGATTGGACGTCCGCTCCACACCCTCCTCCCACTCCGTCACCTCCCCCGGAGCCTCGCTGCACCGATCACGCCAGCAGCTTTGTTCCTCCTCCACACTCGGGGAAACCTCTAAAGGGGTTGGGGGGGAAGAAGAGGAAAGGAGGGGGAGTGGAAATAGAGAGAGAGAGAGGGGGGTAGGCAGAGCGGAGAATCCCTCACGAGGAGTTCCCTTTTCAGTTCTTGGCCGACAACGGTGTTCGACGGACGTGGTTTTTTCGCGGAACTGTGCTACGAGGGCAAATCCCTTTCCCCTCCATCAACGGTCCTCCGATTAGGTCCCGTACTTTCGGCGGCGGTGAGGGCTTCTCCCACTCCAACCTTCCAGGTGGATTTTTTTCTTCCGTCGGAGCGGCTCCCCTGTCATCGGCGCTTCGAACTCCCGGAGACTCAGAAAAGGTGAGTTTCTTAATTCCCGCGTGGAGAGTCGCGCGGTGCTCCGTAGGCCCCTTGCCGGTGGCAAGTTTAAGGTCGCGCTCGTGATTTTGGGCCGGAGCGCTCATGCAAGATCAGGCCGCTAGTGCCTCCGGAAGATGCGGCCGGTGACGATTAGTACGACGGGAACTCCAAAAAGGCGACGGCAAAGGGTGGAGACTTCAACGCCTATTGGATATTGTGTCACATATCGGCTGGTGACTTCAACGCTCGACTATTAATGAGCAAGTGATTGCGAGTGTTTGCTGAAGTGTCTTCCGTGAAGAAAGCGCTTCATGCGGCAAAGAGGAGCACCGGAACATTGCCAGGTCAATAAAAGTTCTTCCCAGAATTGATAAATACTATGGCATATGTGACGTCACCTCGTGACTCGTCGTGCGGTGAAATGAAGCACATTAGATGTTGGAGTGATTGACTCCACTAATTTTACCAGAACTGGTTTTTGCGCAAGGTGGGATCGTAGTGATAGTATCATGGTATTTAAGAGAAAATTGGGTATATTTCTCACGTCTACCATCGCAGTGGGGTCAGAAACTCAAGGAAATAAATGAAAAATAATTTTATACGGTACTTAACCATGACGATTCCTTACCGATTCAGGATTAGAGAATAAAGTTTTATTTCAGTTTGGCTAGTTAGTTCCAATGCAAGAAAACGAAACTTACCAGTAAGTTTTCTTGATGTTGAATTAATGTCATGACACATATCCGTTTTACCCACTGTACTTGAGGATCCTCTGAAACGCAAGGTGCATAAGAAGGTATTTCACGACTAAAAGACGAAAATTACGCGAACAGTGTTAAAATGGGTGCAATGTCAAACTAGTTATTATTAGCTAACTCGAGCAATAATATGCAATTTCACATAAGGCCAGCGTTTTTTATGGCACATCTGCATGATTATTTTTCATTTGAATACCTATGTAATAATATATATCTCCGAGTAAAAGTGAGTTTTCTCAAGGAGTCAAGAATGTTGCTGTGCCTTTTTGCGTCCAACATCAGAGATTGAAACTGAGTGTGTGCAAGTGGAGAATTAAAATTGGCATTAAAAGTGGCAATTCTATTCTTTGATGGAATCCGTTATTTCTCAGTGTCCTAGCGGAGAGATCCCTTCAAACACTCAACAGAAACACTCAAACTTTCAACGGAATTACAATATAGGATTTGAAATCCCAAAAAAAGATTTTATGCAACATATCGAGTTTAGTGAAAACACACGCACGTATGAACCATCCCGGCTTTACGATTCCCCGTGGAAAATATATATTATAGAAGGGTGCTCCGATGCTTTTCCTGCTGAATTAGAAAACGTCTTCCACTTTCAGAACCAATTGCTTAATAGTGCATCCTAACGTGCGCGAAATGGTTAATAAGAAGCCCAGTGAAGTAGGTCATAGCATTTACGATAGAAAACAAAAGAAAATCCTTCCATTCTTCGTCATTTTTTTCGACGAAAGAAGGCAGACGAGAAATGAGCCATTTTATATCGAGTTCCGTTATGCGATTGAGCCCGTTGGGATCAGGTAGGGCGAGCAAGTACTCTCCTCTCTCTCTCCCCCTCTCTCTCTCTTTCTATAGTCTCGTTCTCTCTCGGCTCTCCCGCTTGGACCAGTCAGGTGACTTCATCGTCATCGTTATTGTCGGCCACGGAACACGGGAAGAGCTTACGGGATTCTCCGGATGGCCAGAGGCCACTTACAGCCGCTGTCGATCCCAGTGTCTATGAGACTGGTGGTTCCTTACAGTCTTTCACGCTAGTCACGCATGCTGACAAGTTTTTTTTCAAACAAATAAGCATAATTAACCACCTATATCATTTTCTATCTGGTTTGTTCCGTATTGTCAAAAAATAACGTCAGAAATTTAGTTGACCACTTGAAGTGTGAGTACTATCATGGAATGAGTTTACTATGGTGGCCGTCGTTGAGTGATTATGATCCTGAAATAAAATGGGGCTTCTTCAATCTCCAACGCCAATTGTTTGAGCCCCATTGCTAGCAACAGAGCTCTATAATTTTAAATTGCCTAAACAATTCGGTAGTTTTAACTGAAATGTACATGGAGGCTACGATTAACGATGCACTTCCAATATGAATATAACCCCAATCAAATATTGTGGTGATTCAAATTTTGGAATGAATTTCATATTAGTCATTACTGTAGTTGGAGTCTGAAAACAGTGCCATTTTCATCGTCATATATCAACTGATATGAACGGCGTGACGATTTTTATAAAAATAAAAAAATAATGTATCCACTGTTTCAGTTTCACTCATGCGCAGAGGACAGTTAAATTTCAATTTTAATAGATAAATAGTTATTAGGGATTATTGAAACTTCGGTTGCAAACGCAATCCATGGGTGCGAAAGATTTTGTAGCCATTTCTCCAAAACGTCCTGGACTGAGAATTCGTACTTTGAGCCGAAAGTCAATGTAATACTTAAATATTATTGTATTAGTCCAATTATATATGATAACTTGTCAATCTCTGCCAAACAGACAAAGAGTATGTATCAGAAATACATTGCAATTTAAAACTGGCTCAAAGGATAGTGGACTGATGAAGGGAACAATTATCACGGCAACCTTGAGGTTTATACCAGCAGATCGCCCTCCCAGGAGAGACACATATTCATCCGTCCGTCCGTCGATACCGTCAAGCACACACGCCGCGAGGTTGCCGATAAAAGTTCGCATCTCATGCCGTGTTGCGTCCAGAGGTGACACAAATAGTTTGGCTGAAAAACACCTGAATGCAAGAAGACCTTCCCCTATTCTTAAAAGCCATAGAGGACAGATTCCATAGAAAAAGGCGGCATTCAGTTGCGTCCAACGTTTTTCTTGATTTAAGGAAAGAGTGTCATTCTTGTCAGAAGAAAGCACGTGGAAAGAACAGGAAATGGGTCGGGTCTTGAAATATGAGGCAGAGGATTGGGATATCTAAGTGAAATCGGAAAGTCTGCATGAGATAACTATTTAAGTGAAGTCTGAAAGAAAGTATGATCATATGTGAAAAAAGATTTTCCTTACTCCAGTAGTTCAGCAAGATACACGAGGATATATGTTTCCATTGTTCTTTCTGGATCGAAGAATAATGTGGGAACATCCTGCCTGCACCTCATTCAAATATTTTTAAATAATGTTTTAACTCAGTTACAATCTGTAATAAGGAATGCATTTTCACAGTTAAGGTCCCAGCAAGAGATTAAAAAGAGCTAATAGTGCTATATTAATCACCCTTGATGACTCAAATGTGGCGATTTACAACCTCTTCTTACATTCGTACACTTTAGGTTTTTGTTTCACTCAACTTTTCCCCTATTTATGAGAAACATTAATTAATCCTATTCTTGCAGCTATTTCAAAGTTACCATATTCATTCTTAATTTTTTTCATTCCTCTAAACCAACAAACACGTGTTGTTTTGAGTAGGCGTGAAAAGGTTTGGGAATTGATGCGCTAGGGCAAGGCCCTCAAGATTACACTTCAGCATTTTTGAATACGGTATTTGGAACAGATATTAATTATTAATTTCACGCTTTGAAGATAACGGGAAAAAGAATGAGATAAAAAATATCCCCAATTATGCTTAGATTTAATACCATTAACGACAATTAAATCAAGAAATAAAATGTACGTACTGGTAATTTCAAGCAAGGCTAGAATTAACATTTCATTATATGATACACTTATCTGATAAGTTATAACGAAACGATTTCATATCCAAGTAAACAAAATGAGTATCCAAACTTTGGCTGAGAATGCATTGCACTGTTTCAAATTATTTATCTAAGGGAAGAAATACATTAATCAAAATATTTAAATATTTACTTTGTCAGGTAAGGCTTAAATTGTTCGTATTATAATGAACCACATAAACGTTCACATATGCCGACCATATGCTATTTGAAACTTGCCGTATGCCAACCATATGCCATTTGCCTTATTGACTAAAAGTTCCTTTTAATTTGTACTTTTACACCTTGAGAATTTTTCACTGTATAATTAATGGCCACTAAAAGCATTCTAAGGGAAATTTTCTTCAACGACGAAACATTAACTTTTCCAAAGCATTTTAAGCTGCGCCTTATCACTCAAGCCAAAAAGCAGTCCTGGAAGCTCAAAAGCAAACAGTTTTCCTAATTACCTTCCGATTTGCCTTCTCGTTAAAAAAATACATATATTAGCAGTTTATTTAGCAGTTTAGCCCTCATTATAGAAAATGAAATCAACGAGGTGTTAATCCAAAATTCATCACCCCATAATTTTCATACGTGGCCGAGAATAGAATCGCTTCAAATCTTCGCATCAATGACCTACCTACTCGCGCAAGCAAGTCATCGCTCTGAGTAACGGGCCGTTTTTTCTGATTAAGCCCAAACGTACGCCACGCATCAGTGGGAGAGCAATATTAATGCATTCCTGCGAGCAGCTTTATGGTGAGTCTCTACGCGAATACCTCGATCCGCGCCGCAGCGTGCAGTGGAACGGACGGCTGGATAAGATTAATGGACGCACTCGAACGAAAGCAAACAGCTTTAATTTACGAACGCATGAGGTCGTCGTTGAGACTAAAAAGGGGGATTGTCCCGGCTGGGCATGTTCCGCTGCGGGAGCTCAGCCCTTCTCCCATTGGTCAGGGAGCCAACGCAACGAGACGCGCGCGCGACACAGAACACCCTTAAGCTTCCTCGCGTCGCGAGATCGCTCTTGGGTGTGGAGGCGACCGGTGGAGAGAGGGTGGGTGGGAATAAAACAGCGGCGACGGATCTTTCCAGAGCCTCGTTTCCTTTATTGAGAGAGGCCTGGCCTTGGGAGATAGCTAACCGAGAGAGAGGGAGAAGGGTGCGGCAGAGCGAATAGAATGTCTCTGACCCCAGGGGTCACAGGCAGCGGCATTGATCACGGCATCGCACCGCTGGACTCCGCCCCTCTCCTGCCACCGTGAGTTACCTGACCCATTGAGGGGAAGGAGGCGGGGAAACGGGTGATTACTCGCTGGTCCCCGTCTTTATCAGCTCAGAGAAGGTGGATTCCATTTATGCCGAGATATATTATGATACATCCACGTGTAACAGTGTGACACTAATGGCGGAATGTCAAAGAATCAGCCATTTCTTAAGTGCCTAATGAGAATTCGTTCCACGGGAAGTCATACTCCAATGTGCTTTAGGAGAGTAAAGCAAACATTTTTGTCCTATGTTTATGTAACTTGAAAAATTAATGTGCGTGCAGTTCTATCCCGAGAACAACTTCTTCTCTTTCGGATATGGATAATCTGGGTATCATCTTTTACCAACTCGTTGCCTCTCTCCCGCAGGTATGCACCAAGTACTATTTCCGGTAATAAAGTTTAAGAGCTTCATGAGACTAATTAATCTCCTAATACCAGAGTTTTTCATGAGATTCAAACTGTATGTATTATAAATGGATGGATTTACGCTCATAAAATTCTGAAAATATACTAACGCCGAAAAGTACTCCAAATTGCAACCTTAAAAAGCTTCTGAACATTTATTTTAGTCAAAAGACATTTAACTTCAAAAGGACCAACAGGGTCAAGTCAACAGGGTTGGTTCGTGATATACTATCGATAACAGCAAATTGTCTACTTAGAAAACCCTAACGGCTACGAGCATGGGTTTCACTGCATGACAGCATTATTCAACAAGGAGCCATCAATGAGCACTAAATAGGAGGACCATAAAGAGTTTCGGTCCAACGGATGGATCATATTAGATGCATTACTACGGCCTAAAATGAGTGCACTGAAAATGAAGTATCAAACAAACCTATCAAATTAAATTGCGTTATTTAGGATATACTACTGTATAGAGTAAAGCTTGAATGTTAAACTTCCTCGAACAACGAGTAGTGCGGAGATAACTTAATAATTATCGGTCTTTCCGTGAAACATAACAGGTATTTGCATCCTCTAGTAATAAGGATAAAAGAAAGTAATTACCAAAGAATACATACAAAAAATATAAATAAATGGAATAAAAGAAAAATCAAATCAGGAATACACGACCGAAGAGAAACAAACAGTATGATAGGTTTTGATGATGATCTCGCAATTCTAGAAGAAAATAAAGAAGATCTAAGGAGAATGCTGGACTTCATGAACATGACTATGAAGAAATAAAACTTAAAGGTGAATTCTGGAGCATGCTCTCAATTGACTGAGAAGCAGGGATAATTACAGCAACAGGTTTAATAAGACTTGAAGTAGTTTTGATTTGATAGAAAGAAACACCAACGAAGTATTCTTGGAGAGTTGGGGAGAATAATGCATAAAATGAGCTCTCCAAAGAAAAGGAGATATACATACTGTGGACATGTTACGATGTAGCAGATTTTTAAAAACAATAATGCAAGGGGATGTGAATACAAAGAAATACTGAGGAAACCAAGGATGAAATGAATCAGACAAATTATGAAGAACGACAAAGAGAAGAATTACGTCGAAGTGAGAGACGGCTGACTTATATAAGAGTGTATTGGAGTGCTGCAGCAAAACAAACATAGCATTGATGACTGTTGATGAAACACAAAAGAATGTGTAATACATTTATTCATTAACATTCCATTAACATACATTCCATTCCATACATTCCATTCATTCCATACATTCCATTAACATCCACCAAAAAGATTGAACTCATATCAAGCACACAACCACTAGTGGATAAGCAAGCGGCTAAACGACTGTTGAGTGGAAAGTAGGCATTCTTATTGGACGCGACACTTGTGTAAAGATTCAAATCTTCCATCAGAGACATCCAAGGAAGATGCACCGTGGCGGTGCAGAGGGAAAGCCACTGCTCCTATCCTACAACCGCCGCCGTGGCCATAAATTACTTCTAGGCAAAGAGGTCGTGATAGCGCTCAGGTGTGAGCTCAAGGTGGATTCAGTGACTGAAGGGAAGGTTCTGAGGATTAGGTAGTGGAGTCTTAGAGAGAAAGTGCTCAAAGAATTTTGGTTTCCCACGATGTGGTGCACAGAAATATCTCTTTCCACATGCATACCGAAGACATAGAGAATGCGCATCAATTAAGTGAATATAATTTAAGAGTCTCAAATGGACAGAAGTGCTGGAGTTCTAAAAGGACGACGAGGAGTGACAATGATTTACAAAAAAATGCTACAAGGATCGCGAAAAACTATCCTCTTAACTTACAGACAAAAAAATTAAAAAAAAAATTCCGTCGAAACTAGCTATTTTTCTTGAAATAGTTCCAGAGGGAGTTTTAATTTCCGATGCCGATGATGTGGAATTTGAATTATGAGAGAAATCGACTGCAGATACTTCGCGGATGTAAAGGCAATAAAACCCATTACACTACTTTTAGTATTTCCACTTAGTTCTTTTCCTCCCTGAATGCAAAACTGGGGTCCATTCAGTCCTTAAGGGCATCTATCTACAACCTCAATCTATGTTCTACTTGCCATAAAAGTCCGCAACATTACCCCAATTAAAACAGCTCTGTACTTCCACTGTTATGTTGCTCCTTCATTATGAGTTGCATCAGCAAAGAGAGAGTCTTTCATCAGTGCCACGTATCACTTGACTAAGAGCACAACGACTGGTGAAAGACTATTATGACCATTCTTCGAGATTATGGTTCGTATTCATTGAGTACTAAAATTTCCGAGTTTTGCCATTTAAGTGCGAGTGACTCAGAAGAAGGTCGTTTTGCGGAAAAATCGCAGCAGAGGAAAGGAACGCTCAACTGAAAGGTTAATTGCAAAATATTATGCTCATGAGTATGTAGAAAATTTCAGAATTAGTTTTATTTTCCATTTTCCGTTATAAAGCACTAGAAAACCCTCCTAACGCGAAAATAAAAAAAAAATCAATTTTCAAATCGAGAATCAGAAAAATAGTGCATGGAGTAATTGATGACCATGTCAGCTTAGGGATTACGTGTTTCGTATCCCGGCTTATGCTCAATTTAGTCGAAAATATTCATAACATGATAAACAAATCACTGCTCGTGTGACTTTCTTAACGGACAATGATGAAGTGCACTAAAATGTAAGCTGTAAAGAGAACACCTGTTCGGTATGAAGCCATGATGGAAAAGTGGAAGTCATTTCGAAGTAAATTATTGCATCCGTTTGCGGTTAAGCGTAGATATGCTGCGAAATATACAAATCTGTAATTGTTTTCTTGGCGCTACTTTTTTAGTCATTTTACAAAATTTGACAATTGCGTAACTCGAAATTATTAAGATATCACGAAATATATATTCCATGGTGTTTACAGTTATAATAGTGCTCATTAGCTTTTAAGGGATTGAGAGAGAAAATAACATTCAAATATAAAGTATGTAACTCATACTCCTGGGACAATTGGTATTAAAAGCACAATATAAGCAATTGTAAAAGGTTGTATGAAGTGAAAGTGACGTCACAAGGGCGACGATTTAATAAAGAAAGGTTTGTGATCGAGGTCTGGACGAATGCGGGTTCATTGGTATTAAATTATTGATTTATTTCATTATCTGATTTTCCCTTTAATGGAATCCTACATGACACTTTTTACATACAATACTACATGACACATGAACAAATTTAGATTTATTTGAATGCAATTCCATAAGAAATTCCCATCATATGTCACATATGGTAAGTAGCTTGCCGCAATAGTTAAGACTTTGATAATTTAGTAAGGAAAACTTGCTAGTTTACATAGCCTCCCTGGTCTAGGATAGGATGAAATAATGCATGACTAAAATCGTGGCATTACGAAATAATGATAGCAAGGACATTCAGACTTAATTTAATTAGCCTATCGGAAAAACAAAAACAAAAATTATTTTATATGGACTAACAATTGGGATATTACTAATAATTAAGAAATAATAATGCTAAAATGAACTTTAGGGCTTATGCGAGAATTCTGAGTCATATAAGTAGTGTACGGACGTGGTTAAAAAACTTTTTTTTACCTATAACAACATATGACTTAACATCACGCTAGACCCGCTACTTATATGGACCCATTATTACGAGATCCGAAAATACAATGAAATATTACGTTAACTTTTACGGAGTCCACATATTATGTAATAAATTTGTTAAAATTTTAACGGTTCGTCGATTTTGTCGCACACAAAACACCACCATCCTGAGGTATGGGTAGTTTTAAATAATCAGAAGGTAAAGCAGATCTGTTTGAATAAGATTGAGGAATTGGATGATATGAAGGGTACCTATTGATGAATACTTACGAAGCTCGGAATAAGCAGAGAATCAAATTTTCATCTTTGAAATGTAACACATGAAAACAAGAAAATACGATGAATGAAATAGAATATAGTGTGGTACACCATATTTTATTTCCATAATAGAAAAATAAAGCAGTTCCAAGGTCTACAAGAAGCCCTGAACTAAAGTGAAAGAACAAGAGCCTTCGGAGTCTAAAAGCGAGGGCGTAGACAAAAGGGAGGATTGTTTGACTTCCGACAAAGTGTCTCCCAAAGTGTGGGAGGGTGAATGGAAGGAAGCGGGTGGCTAGCTCGCCACTTACAGACGTCGGTGGAATATTGAGTGGGGCATCGCGCGGTGGCTGGCGGGGAGACCGACCCTCCTCCCGGCATAACGACGTCGCGTCGGCCCACCAGAGAGCGAGCAGGTGCTTTCAACGCCACCCCGGCAGGAGGTGCCGCGAACGTTAAGTCACACGTGTGGCTTGTTCGACTTTCTCAGCCGTATCCAATGTTGTAGAATTGCAAATGTAAAATGTAGAAAAGCGATGGAGCCGAAGAGGATAAATTGGCTGAATATCAATGCCCCGATCAACATTACACGCTTTCTACGTTGGTGCATTACACGCTAGTAGAAAATGTTGCATGAACGCAGATTAGCACTGGTAGTTAGTTTGATCTCAAGCGAAATACCATTACTGGCGCAAGCAACTGGGCTCTGTTGTAGGTGTGGGCGGAAGCAGATGGTTGCAATTTGGGCAGAGGAGAAAGTGTACGTTCCATATGGTGATGGGAAAATTCAGGAGGTAGTGTTCAAAGTAGGAAGAAAAATGGTCTGTTGGACGCTAGTGAAAAATTATGTAATTAAAATACATGACTTGTAGAGTCATACTAAAATGTAAAAAGATCCTTTACCCTTGCTAAAATATCTTGGTTAGCCACCACAAATTATTCTCACAGCTTCATTACGACGCGACGGTAAGTAGGAACTTAATTGTGAGGAGTAGTTGGTGATGCTACAATAACGCTATCCTAATTTGCAAATGGGGCTATAGAATGTCAAATGCACTTCGTATTCACCATTTTATGACAATAAAGACTTCAGAATCAGAGTCCATTGACATTTTGCGGCAGTAAAAGAGAGAGAATTATTTTGTTAATCAATTAGAGGAATCAATGCCACCAAAAGTTGAGCCATAGCAAACATGTACATCTCCAAGGAAAGGATCTGAAATAAATGAGAATATAGGAAGGAATTGCCGCCATGTACTCTTCTTTTACACTTGATGATGATTACAAATGATGTTCCTGACTTTTCTGGCAATCGGTAATTGTGTCTCGTTCAGAAGTTATGAGACATTTCTAATCTACATTTTAAATGCCTATTTAATTCTTTAAGATAGTATGATATCTATATTTTGTGTACCTGAATGATGATGGCATACTCGGCGACCGAAACGTCGCAGGAAACTAACAACTGGACACGGTGGGAAGTGCTGAACTTCGAATGAGTGATAACAATTCCAACTGTCCAATTGCCGTAAATACCAGATAGCCTTCTTTATATTTGGTCTTTGGATAAGTGATGAAATAGTGAACAGTATAAAGTATTTTTGGACTGCTTTATTGCCTACAAAAGTTATAAATGAGAACGCTTGCAGTGCTTAAACTATCTGATGGCCTACGACAAATATTTCTAAATTCAAAAAGTATTAGGCCGAAGAATAAATAATAATAAAGATATTTCAACTGTTAACGGCTCAACTTGGTGGAACAACATATCGTGGGAGAATTTAAAACACTTAGTAGTATTCCACAATGATTTATCAACCCTAATCAATCATTGTGGAATTTTCTAAGTGTTTTAAATTCTCTCTACTAATAAAGAGTTGGATAGTAGTTTTCCAAATGCAATATACTTTTGGGATATATTTCTCAGCTTAGTTTTGTAAAAAGCCTTCACAGGGAAAAGACAAATAAGTGGCGTCTAAAAAGAGATAAGCGGGTAACTAATAAAAGGAAGAATTTATGGATTACAAAGTTTTAAATTGTGTAGGTTTTTACCTTTTAAGCTGTGAATATACGAAAAACTCACGCTATTTACTAACCTTCTAACAAATTTTTTAAGATCATCTGGTCACCTTCCTCATGTTTACTGCTCAACAGAAGGAACTACACATATCTAGATTCATCGTGACTTTCCGCTTCCGACGTTTGCCTTGTCACAACATTGGGCAACTCCATTGCCTCGGAAAACATCCTACCTCGGCATATTGCGTCGACTAGAGAAAGTAAAGACGTCCACGTCCTTTCCATCTTCTCAAGATTTATCACAAACGCTTTCGTTGCACCGCGAGGGCGGATATCTGAGTATAGGCGTGGACCTACCTAGACTTCCAGAAGCTCAGTGGTCCTAGAGTGCATGTCAAAGTTCTGAACCAAACCGGTTCCAACTTGAGATTCACTGGCGGTAGAGTAGAATGTAGTAGGGAAGCTCTCGCAGAGTTAAACTACCTGGGGGTAAAGGTTTCCTTTTCGCAAAGCGTCATATGACATTGGTATATATTCTTCAAAAGGTAATTCTGACTCCACTGATCAAATATAAAAGTAATGCGTGAATAGAAAAAAAATGCATCAAAACTTTAATGCATTAAGCAAACTTGTAATCTCATTAAACAAAGTGTGACAGATACATTCATCCTGTATGTTATGGCCAAAAGAGACGCAGAAGTAGTGGCATGGCGAAAATCCAGTTATAGCCGGCCAGAAAGATGCAAAAATATCTACTTCCTATTGGGTTCACAGGTTCCACACAGCTCAAAAATGTGGGACCAACTACAAACAGTCTACGATGCATCTATTCATTTTCATGCTGACGAGATTACTAGAGTAATAGAAAGGCAGTTACAAATGTTATTACTGAGAAAGTGCAAATTAAGATATTGGTGTGGTACCAGTTTAAAGTCGGAAAGGAAGACGAGGCTCTCCAATAGTTTTAGCATTCAGGTAATAGCAAAAAATTGGAGGACGTCGTTAGAAAGGCATTGAAGGAGTCTGATGTGTTCACGCAGCTGGGAGTGAGTTGATACAAATCATTGTCTTACGGATGATCAAGCTTAAGTTCACCAGACAGAGGAAGGAATACCGGCATCATTGCATGCTTCGTGGCGTTAATGCGAGATATGTCACTATGGAAATTTGGTCTTGTTAAGTAATTAAATAATCTAAAGAATAAACTCCCTTCAATTTTAGATAAACCCCCCTGGATGTACCGTAAATATCAATGACAGTTACAGTGACTAACATAAAGTGAGGCGTGGAACAAACTGTTGGTCATGGATACTCGATTCCCCAGCACGAGCATTAAAATTTGAAAAATAAGCCCTACGTTTTCCAACAATCTGCTCGTAGCTTTTCCCACTTATTTTGATATTTATTCAGTTTGCATCCTCACTTCTCCTTTTATTTTTTGCCGCACGTTCGAATGGTGTCACTGCTAACACGAGCCGATGACCAGCAAAATTATGCGCACCTCCGCTGACCTTGAATCCCTTCCTGACCTCAACTTTCCTCCGTCAACAACTCAAGTGGGCATTGCATTCCTCCGCTCGGGTCGCGGTGAATCTCTTGCACTTAACCCCCCCGACTCCCCACGGAGTACTATGGAAACTCATTAATATATACCTCCCCCCACTCAATGAAAAGTCTCAGAGACGAGATAACTCTACTCAGCCCGTAAATCTGTGAATCTCTACAGAATTTAAAAAACGGCAAAGGATAATGTATAACGCAAATCATTTATTTTGGCGCACATAGGAGCGGCTCTCAATAGTTATATTCACCGTGAACTAATCTTCAATTTTCTACCTCCTAACTCGCACATAATTTTATATTTTATACTCTGATTTATGAATGGATTAAAAGACAGCATAGTTATAAATCAATATCCATTTCATTTTTCATTTATTTTTTCGACTTTATTTCAAAAACTGTATTTTCGTATGTATTGAAATGCATATCGATATCAAAAGCAAGAAATATGATACTAAAACAACACATTAATCACTCCATGTTTGTATAATTGCAGGTTTTCCACTATCGTTCGTATTAAAAACTATTAATTTTGCAATCAATCATTTGAATGGGAGATGAAATTAAATTAGCACATGTACGTCTACCGATCAACTTAATCGGCGTCCGTCTATCAACCTAATATTATGTTATGGTCCACACAATTTTGGCTCCACTAGCTTTCATGTGAAAAATGATTCCGAAATTTCAGTTTTATGCCATAAGAGTATAACTGAAAACAGTACTAGTAATTCTAATTTAAAAATCTTGCGAGCACGGAAGGTGGCGAGTTCGGTGGTTAGAACACAGTGGCTCCTTTTTTATCCATCAGTTATCGACATAAAGCCTTCAAAACTTCCCCTCCCCTCTGTATATTCAATTCTCTTCACGTCAAACATATTCTCGTTCCCGCACGTCCTGAAATACTTGGTGAATCTCATTGGTCTGATCCATTTTTCTCCTTCCTAAACACTCTTTTGTACTCTTTTTACTACGTTTTTATTAGTTCGGTGTAGTTAATATTCGGTCGGTTCGGTATAGTAATTTATCTGTCCGGGTGGAATATTGCAACCGAGTTTAAACTAACTCCCAGATCAGCTAGAGACTTTAAATTTTAACCATAGTTCAGAAGTGGATGACAATGCGATGTTAGGGACATTTTATAACAATTAATGAATTAACATACGATTAATTAATTAATTCAATTCCAGATACTTACAGCTGAACAGAATCTCAAATATATCGGGAATTTCCTGTGTCCTTGTCTCATCAAGATAAAAAAAATGATTGGAAACTTTCACTTTCACTTTCAATAAGACTAAAAAGCTGAAAATAATTAATTAAATAACATTTTTTAATATAAATACTACGTTTTTAAAATGGACTAAAAAGTAAAAAATAAATTTCCCTGGGCCCTTCTTAATTTTTCAGGGTGAATTTTTAGTGGCTATGTAAGACTTGAAGAGGAAAGCGTGGGGCGCAGGCAGTAGATAATAGAAGTAGATAATCCGGATGAATTCACAACCAATTTCAGTGCATTGCAAATGGTGGGATCTTGCTCAACGACACCTGGTCCCTTTACTCCTCCTTAATTATCATGGGTTGCCTGCACCCCACGTTTTTCTCTTCAACTCTTACAAATATATCCATAGCCACTATAAATTCACCTTCAAAAATTTAGAAAGGCTCAGGGAAAATTATGTTATAGTTTTTATTCAGTTTCAAAAACGTGGTATATTTATAAAAAAAATTATTTATTAATTATTCCACTTTCATTCCACCTTGGTCTGGCGCCATATCATGTTCTCAGAACGAAATTCCAAAAATATTATCCTAGCTGATGGTGTCTCCACGGAAACACCTATTCCTTTCTTTTTCGTCTTCCGCCGTGTTTCCTTCAGCCACGCATGCCATTGCCTCTCATCGCGCCTTATCACTGATCGCCTGTCGCTTATCTTAGATGCCTGCGAGTGCAAAATAGATGTTCACGCATCAAAATACAGGGAGAGAACTATTAGGTTAAAAAAAATCGAGAGGGAAATGGGGACAGTGAAAATTTCACTTTCTCCCCAGTTGACTGCATTTCGTGCGCCGAGGAGCTGCTCCAAGACGCGAAATTAATTAGGAGTTTAGAGAGAGAGAAGTGAAAACGGGAAATTGGTGAACATCGCGAGTAAACGATGCGCGGGTGACGGAACGGTGCACGCATATACGAGAGAGAGGGGGTCCTTTCCCGCCCCCGCACGCACCACGGTTGCGCACCATCATGCAGTGGCGAAAGGAAATTTGTAGTCGGCGGATTAATATAGAAAGGTGCGCCATTTAATAAAACAAGTGTTTAGGACTCCAAAACTTAGGATTGCTCTGGGAGTGACAAAAGTGTGGATAGCCCTATGCCGTGTTGTCCTGACGATAGACTCCTTTCTAGAGGAGGGGTGGAGATGGGAGGCAGACAAGAGTACGCTATGAAGGGAGTTCGACAAGGGAGTACACAATGAA
The DNA here is from genome assembly GCA_963573305.1 of Pyrrhosoma nymphula. Lineage (NCBI taxonomy): Eukaryota > Metazoa > Arthropoda > Insecta > Odonata > Coenagrionidae > Pyrrhosoma > Pyrrhosoma nymphula. Next base: position 1,308,952 of record OY754334.1, read on the forward strand.
CAGAGAAAAAGGACTGAGGAGGGTGAGAAAACGCATAAAAAGACAATCTCGTGCTGAGCTCTTAACCAGGCAAAATAAATATTCCTGTGAGTCCATCTCATTTGAAAATTGGTTTACCACATATTACATGTAGTGGATCAGCATATCTCTTTCTTAATGTTTGATTTTTTTTTAAATGATATACCTAATGCTCAAGCTCAGAACTGATACCTTCACAGGAAGAGCCTTGACCGTAACTTCAGTCTTATCAAAAAAACAAATAACAAATTTACTGTTTTTTTATAATTTCTATCAATTGAGTAACAGTAAAAATATTGCTTAGTCAAACTGCGTCCTTGGATAGGGATCTCCGTGAACGATAGATATAATGAACAAGTATTTTGGGGTAGGCTCCTTTGAAAAAAGTAAAAGAGATTCTTTTTCAGTCAACTACTAATAATCCGCTTTTTAATTTACCTAGTGTTAAAAGTCAGCAATTGTTAAATGGCGATAGAATTTTCTTTCATACAACACTGAGAAAACGTGAGAAACGGGATGATGGATTAATAACAGGAGCATGACCTGTTTCTCCAGTAGAGCTCCTAAATTATTGTGGTTGTGAAATGATCCTTCAGTCTTTTATCCACAGACTCTCATCTACGAGCAATGCTACGTTGAAACGTGCCCCTCAATTCGATCCATTCCATTCATTCCGTATCTGTTGCACTCCTCCCTAAACCCCTAGATCCACTCTCGTCTCTGTCAGTTTTGCTCTAATTTGTTCAGCGTTAAATGCTACTTTGTTATTAACTTATTTCATGCTGTTCTTTTTTACATGGTTCTTTGCTTATTTTTTAAAATTAATGTTGCTATTTGTCCATTGGCAATGGCCTTGAGTGGTTTTTGGACGTGAATAATAAATAAAAAACCTTTGGACTCGAAAACACTAATAACTTGGACCAAATCTACAAGGTTCTTGAGATTCGGTCAATGATATGACATTCCTAAACTGGCGTTGTATCTCTTTAACCTATCACATGTCCATCAGCATCTTTATCGCCACTTTTTACTCCAATTTCTTTCTTCATTTCGCACCTTCACAATGAATTTTATTTACTCTCATAGAACTTTGAATATAATGTTTTTTGCTTAAAATATTTTTCATTTTACATTTTTTATATATAAGCGCTGAATCTTTCTTTCAGAAGTGATCAGCAATAGTTAATGTAAAGTCTGGCCACATATCATACCTTCACGCAGTGAATCCGCGACATAATAATTAAACTTTCCTCTGAAGTGCTTTAAATACCGCCCAATACAAACAACGATGATCACTACATGTTCGTCTCTATTCTACTTTTTACTTAAGAGCTCAAAACTTAATTATTTTCAGTTTAATACCTCGTGCACGTACCATCGGGCTGCATCGGAAATAAATATAAAGACACTTTTTGTGACCAATACACAATTAAATGATCTCTCTTTTTATTCACGAGTTCCATAATATGCATGCATCACCACGGCCATTTTTTCCTTGATATAGTGGTACAATACATCGTATACCTAACCTACTCTCATTTGTGCTCTTCAGAGGTAATACCTTAAAAGTCTTCCTTTTAGTTATTCCTATAATGAGAGATTTATCCTGAATTGCATTGCACGATTACATCCCTTTGATAATTGGTCAACATAACAGCAGTGTTAACCAATATGTATATCAGGAGGAGAGCACGAAATTTGATGCCTCTTTTAATGAGCACATTTCATTAACGATAAAACAATATCAACGCAAAACGAGCTCAGAAACATCTATCACTGTTATGATACAAAGTGCCATAATTAACGAAGGAAACAATCATGATATCAATCTGTGCTGAAACAATTGTTAATTAAATTAAATTCTGGATAAAATTACCTTGAGATCTCATGACAATAGTGTATAGGTGAATCTGCAGCTAACATTAAATAGTAATTCTCTAGAATAGCATAGAGACAACCCAGCGACATATTCCGGTAGTACTGGCTCATCCAACCTTTTTAAGGAGGGAAAAAAGAGTTACCCATTGTTGGTAGGAAAAATATTAGCGGAAAGAAAATAATGCAAGACCTATGGCATACCTGTCAGGAAAGAATAAAACTTTGCTAGTTCCACATTAATTTATTCACTCGCGACCGTTTTCAATACAGTGTATCATCATCTGGCACAGTTTACAAAGTCCTCTCATGTTATATAGGGGTATGGACAAGGAAAAAGTGGGGGAGGTGAGGGAGGAGGGGAAGGGGGGGAAGGGTGGGGAAGGTAGAATGCTGGGTTGCTGGTGCGTGAATCATGGGGGGGGGGGAGGAAGGCCTGGGTGTCGGAGCATCCGAGTTCCCGGACCGCGGCAGGGGGTAAATGGGTGTAGGGCTAATCGGTAAGGTGATGGTGAGGCGGGGAAAACAAATTAAGGAGGGGGGAATTCCAAGAGTACAAATGGTCGTTGACTAAGTTGATGTCGGGGTTGGTTTGGCCTTGAAGAATTTCTAGTTGTTCTAAGGCGTCCAATTTGGGTCCGTTCCTCTCTCTGTGCAGAATTTTCGGCTTAAATTCACTGGTATGGCCACACTCAAGGAGATGTTTAGCAAAGTGGGAGGTGTCCTTGTTGTTTAGGTAACATGAGCGGTGCTCCTTCGCTCGGATGCAAAAATTTCTCCCTGTTTTTCCAATGTAATAGGAATTGCAGTCACTACACTCCAGTCTGTACACGCCGCTATGCTCCATGTCACTTATTTTGTCTTTGGTGTTACATAGCACTTTGCCCAAAGTTACTCTGCTGTAGAATTATGATTTTAACTTATCTTTGGGAATGAGTTTGTTGACTTTCGACGAAATGTCCCCGAGGTATGGTATCCTGCACCATTTGGTGACCTCTTCCCTACCTTTGGCACAGTAAATTTGTTTTATGGCAATCCGGCTCACTTTTTTCTTCCACATCTGGTCTATTAAACTCCCCGGGTACCCGTTGCTGGTCGCTAATTGTTTGATTGTATCCAGTTCCTTCTTCTTGTTGGCTTCTGACATGGGAATCATCACTAGTCTATGGAGCATAGAGTGGAGGGCGGACATTTTGTGGGAAATATGGTGCCTTGAAGTAATGGGTATGATATGGTCAGTATAACAATTTTTCCTATAAATTGAAAAATCCAACTTCTGCTTCATTTTTCGTATTTTTAAATCTAGATAATTTAGGGAGCCTTCATCCTCTACTTCACATGTAAATTTTATATGATTGTCTATTGAATTGAGAAATGACATAAAATTATCCAGTTGTCTCATTGAACCTGTTCAGACACAAAAAACATCGTCAACATATCGGTACCAACAAAATATGCTCTTAACCAGCGGGTTTGTGGAAGTGAACACAGATTGCTCTAGATGGTCCATATAGATATCGGCAAGTAGTGGCGACAAGGGAGACCCCATAGCAAGACCTTCCGATTGTTTGTACATTTTACCATTGAACTGGAATACGTTTTGATTTGTACACACTTCTAATAGGTGGCACATTTCGGATATCACAGGGACTGGTGTATGACTTCTCACTAGGGCAATCTCAGCTAATTCCAGAGCCTTCGTTTTGGGAACACTAGTGAATAAATTTACCACATCGAATGACACCAGGCTGCATTTGTGGGGCAATATTTGCTCGGAGAGGACACGTGCTAGTTCTACTGAATTTCTTACTGCATATCTAGGACCTATGGCATATTTGTTGCAACGTAGCTTTTGGGAAATAAACATACGGCCCGGTGAAAGTGAAAGTCTGTATGTTTTAAATAAAATAAGCGTTGAGTATAAATGTTTAATGCTATATTGAAGCAGCCATTGACATATTATCGTCCAGGCCGCAGCAAGAAAGAATTAAAGTCGGGAACGTCACCTACGAAGAGTGTGAAGGAAGGACGGCTCGGCTGGTTCGGATATGAAAATGTGTCGCAATGAGAGATGTTCTTTGTTGGATTGGCAATTGATCGCCATTCTATAATTGCTGTGAATAGAGAGAAGGCAAAGATTTATTTTAAAATTCTGTTCAACAGCATTTCTCTCCCTTTCAGTCGATTTGTCTCTTATGTTGATAATATAGCGTGAGGATAAAATCAATGGTCTGCGAGTCCACTTCTTTTTGCCCTAGCGTGAGGATAATATGATATCACACATGAGAGCCTGAAAATCGGGTTTCCTCTTTAGGTTATGGCAACTTCAACAACTGTAATCGGATGTTAATTACACTTTCCTAGCATTTTTTTATTTCGACGCTGAAGGAACTTGTGCCACCAACGTAATAGCAGGAAGGAGTTTTCCGGTTTTAAGGTGGTTTGAGCGAAAAATCACTTCACCTAGAATTTGATGAATTTGGCCTCACTTTTAAGAAATAACTCTCATCTTTCCAATGATATCAAAATATCAACCTCTTGGCGAACTACTTTTCGACCAATTTGCCTGAAAAGGTAAGCTGTTTTACATGAGAAAGATTATGGCTATGCGCTCCAGAGGGAGAATAATTAATAAATTAGGAACTTCTAGCACCTAGATTCCGTCAAAAAACTAACGGTGTGTATATTGCATGTTTTCTCAACTATTTATAAAAAAATAATCTATTACTCACCACAATAATTTTTACAGAATTGCATAAAAAACTGCTGTTTTGAAGGGTATTCAGCCGTACGGTGGGAAAAAATGAGTCAAGTTAGAATCTTATGTAGCTTTATTTATTGAATTACTGAGTATGTTGGTCATATGTATCTTTGCGCCATTAATACTACAATATTTATGTCATACTTCATACAGTCGCTGAAATAAAAAAATAAAATTTGGATATGGACTCCATTATGACTAGGCAACTATCTCGCTCAAAGCACCTTAAATAAACTTCGGATTTAACGTTTCTGCGTCAAGTGTTCGCGCGCTCCGTTCCGGTTTACGCTTCGCCGTTGTTTGTACTCGAGGGTCGAGAGAAAGAGGAAGGCACTGCACTGGAAGGCACTCTTCTCATAATCAACCCTCGGGAAACTGTTATGGCACCACGAAGCCACGACACCCAGCCCCGGACGCTGAACCCGTTTGAGGAAGCAGCCGCGCAGAGGAGACGGAAACTAGATGGCGCCACCTACGCACTCCTGCCGCCCGTGCACCCACGCGTGGCTCGAGGGTGACGGTGCTGCCGCTGCGGAGGCACGTGGGCGAACCGGGAAGAAGGCATCTCGCCGGAGGACATCTCGCCGAGAAGACAGTAGCATCTTCACTTCGGGTGACTGAACCGATTCGTGAGGACCTGGAAGCGCTCCGATTGACCGTCAACTCCGAACCCCGTGGGCCGAGATCACTTTACGTGCATCACAGGCCAGTCAACTCATCATGAGCGTTTAACTGCAAGTTTTAGAAAGGGTATAATATCCAAGTCCATTTAGGCCACTATTCTTACAAAAAATGTAGGCACTGTAAAAATCCTCATTTCTAAAAGTGCATACATTTAGAGAATACAAATTCGCATAGGGCAATTCGTAAAAACCGGAAGTACAAACAACGATCTCAATAACACCGAGACCAAAAGCCAATTTTTTAGATTACGATTTTCACATTGAAAATTACCAACTATATATAAAAAAGGTCGCAATGACAATAAAATATACGAGTATTAAAATAAATTTCAGTTATCAACAACAGGTACAACTGTAGACTTGAAACTCGTCGTATGATAAAAATTTGTAGAAAATTACTACGTATTCCAATTTATCATGAGTACTAACAGACAGTACTTTAAATGGTATCATCTACACAAAACAATAGAATCGATCATACCTGCCGGAAGCTTAGAGATCAGGACAGTGACAACAGTGGATTTCTAAATCGCCACGGATTCAGATAAGGATTATACATTGACATCATCAACGTTGAGGAATGACCTAAGGAAATTATTGTGTTCTTACACAGCTTATAATGCTTAGTTTTGGGAGATAAGAAAAGAAGAGTTATTTAACTGAAGGAAGTAGTTTGGTTTTACTACGCTGTCAAACCAATTTCGTTGGGCATCGCATTATAAAAATTTTCTGGGCGTTGATTATTCTGATTTCCGATATTTCCACCGCGTGGTTCAACCTTATAACAGGAACTACATTTCGCCGGCTATCCTTAAGGTTTCTTCAGGTCCCTCCTGTAGTCCAAGCCTGCAGGATAGCTGGCGAAATATTGTCCCTAAGATGGAACCACGCGGCGGAAACCCCGGAAATCAAAATAATCAACGTTCATCCAAGCCCCGCGGAAACCTACCTCAAATATTGTTTATATAACTGAAAAAGTTCAATTTCGTATTTCCACAATACCAATAGTCAAGGTTCATTAAACCGACAGAATGAGTATTTTTTTAATTCTGAGTACTATATTCACATTACCTACGAGGCTCAAAACGTTTAGAAGTTGAGTGACATATTGAGAAGAGGAGCATTATTTGTAGTGTTTGCAAATAAATTCACTTATTAATGTTCCACAATAAATTTTATTATTTCTCAGGATTAATAAGACATTTTTTAATGCGAAACGAAATACTAAAGTGAATGTCCTTCCCTTTCTTCTTTTGCATTTTACCCTTCTCCTCATCTAGACATTCTTCTGCAGGTTCAGTTGTCTCTATTGACTCAAAACCGTCTCAAAACGTGTAGCCAAACACACGTAGTAGTTGACCCGACGTCGGGTTTCTCTCCACCCTTCCTCCATTCTCCGAACAATCTTTCCCTTACCAACAATCCTTCCCTTACCAACAATTCTTACCTTACCAACAATCCTTACCTTACCAACAATCCTTCCCTTACCCACAATCCTTCCCTTCCCAAAAATCCTTCCCTTACCAACAATCCTTCCCTTTCCATCCTCGCCGCAAATCCTTAATGGTGAAAATGACCTCAGTTGTCGCCCGCCTTCCCCGAATAACGAACCAACCAAATACTGACACGACTCTTTCGAACTGGAAGAGACGAGCGAGCATGGCGAACCCTTGCTTGTTCAAAACAGGTTGCTACTTCCTCTGAATATTTTAGAGTTTCTGGGTGGCTGATGACCGACTCCGCGGCGTATATCCACACACGAGCGACCACAGATGGCCTCCGTCGTTTTCGAAATCGAGAAAAGCAAAAAATAAACTCGATGCCGTCAATCGGTCACCTAACGCTCTCTAATATCTCTCGCATACTCTCATTGTGCTCCAACGCAGGTCCCCAAGTGACCTCTGAAGGGGAGTGGATACTTAACATAAAAGTGCAGATGGAAATTTTCAGAAATGCAAAATATCGCAAAGAAGCTATGAAAGTGGTGGTAGAGGTGGCAATCCGGGCAAACTGCTGCTGGGAATTCGGAGCTGCGAGCGCGGCAGAAAACCGAAGGTGACGTATGACGTCATCCTGCGCGGCAATCATGATTGCAAACATTCTATGAAAATTGCATTCTCGAAAAATGGCTGATCTCAATGGCGAAAACTCATCACATATACCAGTTGGATTTCATAACACTCTTCATTACGTGGTACTGTTTGGTTGAATTGATCTAATTTTAGCGAAGTTACCAGGTTTATTCTTTCCGGTACGATTACTATCAACTTTACAAGGAAACATTTTCCCCATTGCTCCATTATGTAAGTGCCAAAAAGTGAAAACAGGATGTTTTTTCTATTCTAGCTAGCAACAATAACGTTTTTTTCGAATTCAATTTTAACTTCCTTAAGATGTAATCCAGTTCTCACCACCAAAGATACTTCGTTGAGCCGTAATATACGTGATTATATAAAAATACATAACCAATTGCAGTGAGCAATAAAGATTGCTTTTATAACAATGCTGTAAACCAAAATAACTCATCGATGTGAAAGCACTAAAAATGCAATGTAGGATACATTTTATAGCAAAAAGCGTACAATGTATATTCCAAACTACTTTTTACAAGAACTTCAAGAAAAGAGTATTTGCGTTTGAACAAAAAGAATAACACGCTACTATTTGTTTTTTTGTGGAAGCAATAATTTACTTAACTAATGCGTCAATGAAAAATTTGCTGTTAGGAGCTTCAATTGATCCGACAAAAAATATGTAAAATTTCATATTTTCCACTGCATCGTTTATTCAGCACTTCTTAGTGATGATATGCGTCAAACAAGTCTCAACAAGGCGAAAATATTTGCTTGGGAATATAAAAAAAAGAATTCCATTGACTTCAAAAACTTATAACCCTACAAAGGCTAAGTGTCTATTAAAAATACCAGTACTTTATTTAAAAAATCTTTTCATTATTTACTCTGAAAACTTTGAAATGTCTCTCTGAATGAATCTCTGAATATTTTGTGTCAAAAATTATGACAGGGATAAAATGTGGAAACCAATGAAAAATCAGCTGATTTTCATTATAAAGTATAAAAATTGCCTCCTCTGCTAAAAAAATATTTTTTATAAGCTTAACATGAAACAAGAAATTGCAGATTGTGTGAACCTCAATTGAAGCTTTTTGAATTTGGACAAGTAATTCAGTAGTAGCAAACCCTACCTTTCTGAGGTGATAAGTGACCTTTGATGGTTGATTCGCAACGAGTCATCATGTATTTCTCTTGTGTCTCCAACAGCAACTCATACCATGGTGAACAGAGAACTCTTCCCGTACCTGAAACAACGAAAGAAAATAATGTAATATTTTCGATCGAAGAAAATGGCAAGAGTTTTGTTTCCATGAATTCGAGTAAGTAGGTCGTTTTCCATGAGCAATCTCCTTCCGCCAATAAAGTTTTTGAGCGTTTGTATACGTGCGAAACCCTTAATTTTCCACTCGTTGCAAAGCCAACATTCCGTCTGTTTCGCCATTTGCGGGTGTCTTTCCTACAGTGTTAAGAGGGGGATTCAATGTAGACTCCGTCGAAAATGTCGATGCATGCCTTCAAATGAGGGAGACATGCGAGGAATTCGTTCCTCATGAATTTCTTTGTTGGGAAAGAGCGACCCTAACTGATCGAGGAGAGTTTCGAAAGTCGATGTTTAGAGAATAGAGCGCTAAGTGTATTGAGTTTGGCGTTTGGAAAGTGCAACGGATGAAAAAAATAATGGAATAAACCGCACGACCATCGCTCAACGGACGCTTTCAAGTCTCAAACTAATCGGCTTAACCTATTCTTTATTCAGGTACTTTTTTCCTCTCAACTGAAGTTACGCAAGTCAGCATGTGGCCGATGGATATTGTTCTTCTTGTTCAGGTTTGATGTACAGTTACAGCGGAAAGGTGAATTGAAAATGTGCTGGTTGTTGGTTATGTTCCAGAACGAAGAAAAAAACCAAAAGGTATACAAGCCAGTGTAGCGGAGAGAGATACTTATCAGCTTAGCTGTAACATTCCCATTGTCTTGTATAAGATATCGTTTTTTACGAACCTCACCAGTTTATTAGAGTGCCTTCAATTCATATACATACTATGGTCCTTCTAAGCAACATGGCATATCAGAAGGTTCCTTATTTACTTACAGAGCGGCAAGTTACAAATATTTTAATTCAGACATTTATTACAAAGAATCGTACATGTTGTAGTATTAGAATACTAATATTTTAATATCATATTTTATAAATTGATTTACAAGAATCATTCTCGCTTTAAATTTACGCATTTGTATTATTACAATATTACGAGATAATTTAACTTAGTCTATAAAACATCAATTGACAGATCTCTCCAATGGGTGTTTTTTTAATTTAACCTTTAATTCTCTAATCCATTCAACATATTTTAAGTTATTGGGTAAACCATTGAGAATCATTGGTACCTTAACGTTCATTTTATTTTTTTCCATAGTTATTAAAATATCTACGTACGTAGTAATTTGTAAATTTTCTCTTTCCCATAGAGTGTTTATAATTATTATGGATCTTAAGTTCCTTGTTAAAATAATTATTTATCACCAACAAATATTTATAATCGTATAAAAATCGTTACAAAATAATATTGTCAATTTTCCACAGTATACATTTTAACTCGACCGGTTTCGATGCACTGCATAATCATCAGGATGATGATGCAGTGCATCGAAACCGGTCGAATTAAAGTTTATATATTGTGGAAAATTGACAATATTATTTTATTAGGTTATTCCACGACATCATGCCTGAAAGAACTCTTTTTAAGATATCGTTGCTTACTTCGAATACTGTTCCGTACGCATATATTAATGCCGCATTTTAATTTATCAAATTCTATTTATTTCCTGATCATAACTCAATTTTTATGTTAAACTTTTTCATATTTAAATATATTTGCGCATAAAAATTATTCACACCACAACTAAAAACCGTTACTCAAGGTATATTTTAGGCACTAATGCAGAAATATTATCAAAACGTAAAACTCATAAATAAAAGTATTTCTATAACTTAAATTCAAGAAAGGTCACTTTTCCATCGTGAATTCCCTTCATCTATTTAAAAATGTAAATTATAAATTGGAAACCATATTAGAGTACCTAAACCAGAAATTCACAGAGCTCAGATAAAGGAAGAATATGGAAACTTACTGACATGGCATTTTCAAAATTTTAGTTGAATGCTTTTCTGTTAATTGACTTCGATATATATGATGGCTACATGCACAATTTTATTACCGATAACTTGAAATTTTAAGCAAGTTTCATTTTTGTGATTAAACCGTAACCACCATATTCTTCACGAAAAAGTAAACTAAAAGATAAAATTTAATTTTGAACCTTGCTGAATTCCTTGTTCCTTACTTCTCATCAAGGCAAGCTTTAAAAGGGGGAATATTTCCGGCACGCCCCTATTGATGGACGAATGGACAACATTCAGGTGAAAAGGCGATTCACAAGTATTTACGTACGGAATGCTTTTTTACGAGTGAAAATTAACGGTCCGCTTCAATAGGGAGTGAGAGAGTTCGTAATATACTGCAAGATCGACATAAACCCTTCAATTACTTCATCACCGGTCCAAAGAGATTGCTGGGCAGGATCAAGGTCGCGTCAGACGATGGAGAGCCAATCACCGTCGACTCTTCCGCCTTTTAATTTTTGGGACAATGTGATTTGCTCCTTCGCAAGGCTTTTATAATAAAAGACATAAGAGTGTTATGTTTAAAATATTTCGAATTCGAAAAATGCTACAACCATATCTAAGCTTACATTTTAATAAACTAATATTGCTGAAATGGTTTATTAATGGTTTATCTAAACGGTTCAATTATTCCCAAAGCTTCATTACAAGTCATGAAAAAGAGCAGATTAAGAAAGTGAAGACAGAATCATGGCTAAGACAGAATTATGGGTGTCATAATTATCTTTTAGTGGATAAAAGTAAAATGTAAATGTAAAATGCTGTGAAATAAGTATTTTTTGCATTAAAAAATTGAACTTGAAAAGCAGTCTTTTAAATAAATATTACCACAAATACATGTTTCTAGTATCGAAAAATTGCAGTAGCTATATTTATCAAGTGAGATTGAGCTTGAAAGTGATTGATTATCGTCTAACAAAATTAATTTCATTAAATGAAAACCTATCGCACCCCTCATACACTTGTCGTTCTGTTATAATGATATGTAAAGCAACTCTTTCAGTTTTACACCCGAAAATAATTCATGTTAAGAGTCACCTCCCTAACCGTTTACTTCGTCTTCAGACAAAGAGGAGGGAATTACTGAGCTCGAAACATAACTGGAAATAAAACGTCGCTTTGTACATAGCACACACAAACTTTATTGATTAGCCACATACACTTTATATTGACCATGGTTTCGGCGTGTACATTTCATTATCAAGGTCATTACAATGACATTTACATGTCGAAACCATGGTCGATATAAAATGTAAGTGGCCAGTCAATAACGTTTGTGTGTGCTATGTACAAAGCGACGTTTCATTTCTTATCAGGTGGTTCCACAAAGTGAAGCCTCAAATTTTAAACCGCGTTCGAAACACAACCACCCATCAACAATAAAATTGTGATAAATTTTCCTCTCTCCACCAAATTTCCATTTAACTTTGCTCCAGCTCACTCCTAAAGTCATAGCAGGTTGCCCAAAAAAATACGAGAGGTGTTGAACTCTCTTTAATCTCTTTACGTCATGAGGAAATATTGTTTTACTGATCCCATGATATTAATCAGGCTACTCAGACTGCTTTTTTAGTTGTCGAGCCTCTCAATTATGGTGCTACCCGGCGCTTATTTAGTAAGAAGGCTGCTGTCGTAGTACCAACCGCAATACAAGCCATATAAATGGAAATATAGTCCATTTAGAATATAATGCAGCATTTAGAAAACAATTCAGAGACTGACATGTCAAATATTGGGATAATCTAAATGTAAAAAGCGTAATAAATTTTCTGATGGCGCAAACAGTCGTTACGATCTTCCTCAGAATCTCTTATTTTCCATCGCTTGGTAATTCAGAAATGCTCAACTGCCTTTCTTTTGATCCCTTTCCCATCCCTTCGTTTTAACTCTCCACCATTTTACCGAATGGTGTCATACATTTTCGAGTAATCAGCTTAATTACCTCCTGGCCCAGATGTATTTTTTACATTCCTAATGATCTCCGGCTCGCACCTCTCGCTCTCGCGACCAAAACCCATTCCTTCGTCCACGACTCCTTTCCCCTCCATCGTCTGCGACAGAGAGCGTAGCTGAGCTGGGCCACAAGGAGCCCAAACAAGGAAGGAATAGCAATAAGTGTTCTTTTTGGCACACGCAAAGGCACCACCTTGGACGGCAATAATCGAGGTCGTAGCTAAGCACATGGAGACAGCCCGGACATTCAAATCAAAAAGGTCCCTTTCCATTTTTTTTCTCTAACAGCTGGCGCTCGTGCTAACGGTACATGAGACATTGGGCGTGCCTTTTTTCCTTTGGTTCTTCCACGGCTTACCCGTGACGGAATCGGAATGCAGAAAAAAGGCGTCGATTCCAAGGAGCAATATCCCCATTCTTTTTTTTCACGTGAAATCCTTCGGGGCAGCAAAAAGCGGTACATTACACTAAAGATCGACGAGAAGGAATTCCATGGGCAATGAATACAAGCAGACGAGAACACTTCCTCGTCGCCTCGTCAGAGTTGGTCGCTTCGTTAACCCGGATATATGTGCGCGCAGCACATTCTAAAATAGACGACGACCTGTCTACAGTCAAACATATCATTCGTAGCATTCCTTATACCATCGGGAAGCCGAAAACTCTTGTGTACATAGAGTTTTTTACTGTATATTCCTACATAAATTATTCTAATGGGCTCATTTTGCTCATTAGGTGCGATACACATATGTACTTAGCCACGAGAGAAAAAAACATCCGTGGCCAAACAAATTTGATTGATTCTCAAATTTTTTATTTTAACGCACAACTATCACATATTTACAGTTGGTTGATCCTTAAACAGGGATGTAGAATGATGTTTAAGAGGCATTAAAAATTAACTTTTAATTCCACTTCGCCTCATTTAAATTGATACAACATTTCTTTCGACGATGCATTCTTTTTTAAATCAGAATTTACACGCCATTCACATAGAAATATAAAGTATATGCTAAATGCACGGAGCAGAATGGCAGTAAAGGGAGATGTTTGAAGTAGCCTCAAGTAAAATTTTTAAGTTTCCCCATTTCCAACAACTTCACTTAAAGTCAGTTTAATTCAAAGACCTTCCCATAGGGTCTGCGTGATTCTTCATAATTATACTCTACCATACTCCAATGCCGCCGTGTAACATAAATAAATTCAAATATTCCCATCTTTATTATTTTCTTCTTCACTCCCAGGTAACTTGAATTTCTTCTGCAATTAACTGTTTAGCAACAATGATAACCTTGAAGTAATCACTCCTTTTAATATCATCTAACAATTGGGTAGTTATAATTATTGTTTAACTGATACCTACTCATTCCCCTTTCACAGCATTCTCCCTGGACTATGGCTCAAAAAAGTTGATAGTTATTCCAAAAAGACAATGGCACGATTTTTTCCAACGAACAAGCTATAAACACGGAAAATACGTAGTATGCATGTATTTCCCATATATATTTCTGCATATGTTTCCCATTTAAATAGATGGACGAATAGATTCCACTTATACATATATCATGTGAGCGACATAATGCAAATGGATAATGTATCTTCAAAAGGATCACCGGATGCATTATATCATTCTGTTCTTGCGGTCGATTCGGGGGATGATTAGGGATTCCGTCGGTTGAGACAAAGGAAGGCGTGGACTGCTTGGCTTCCTCCGTTGAGAGACGGCTCCGCGTCTCCGGGTTGCTTGCCAGCACTCCTTCAGTCTCCATATAATTCTTCCAATGCGATTGATTGGTTGACTATTTGTATAGGCAACCTACAACTCAGGTCGCTCGCGCCAGTGGAGATTGGTATTTGAGAGTAACGGTAAGGGAAGAAGCATCAAGGGAAAGGACGTGGGATAGAGATAAACCCGGCGTCGGCATAAGCCTGCCTTTAACGAAAGGAGCCAATGAGATACGACAGTTTTGTCAGGCTGAGTACTACGCTTTGATACCCACGCTGGCATCGGAATGCCAATGAAAAAAAAACCTCTGCTGTCTTGCCGTCCTATCTACTTCCCCTTCATGGCGCAAATTACCTTTGTCGTCATTGGCCTTAAGATAAGATAATGCTTTATTTTCTCTAGGAATAGTTTCCTTATGGAGCATCAGTATACAATAACAACGCAGACAGACCTAGTAAGAACAGGAAAACAATCACATTCAAAGTAATCAATCTGTCAATCAATCATATTTAAGGTAATCACATTCAAAGTAATTACTCTCGACTTACAACAAATAAACACAAATATAGGTTCCATTCATAAGATTGATCACATCAAGACAATATATTCATTCATTCGTTTTACTAAAAATGCACACATAAACCAAATTTCACTGAAATAAAACGAAAAAAGCATTTTTTTTAATCTTTCTATGGTCTTGACGTTTTTCAAATCTTGAGGAATCGAATTCCTTACATGACAGGATTTTACATCAAAATGAATTATGGTACATAGTGTTCCTGTGACAGGACACAGTTATTTTATTTTTATTTCTGGTATTCCTTGTTTTTTGCTAAATTATCTACATGAGGCTGGGAAATGTAGGAAGGAATTTCACTTTTGAAATTTGTATGCATAAATACTCCCGACAACAGTATCTCCTCCGTTACAGGAGGCGTATTCATGTCGAAGTGATGTCTGTTCGGAGTATGCCGGAAGATATGGGCAGATTTTGGGACTGATATATTCCGGCATACTCGGAAGGGCCTGACACTTTGACCTGAAGACGTCTCTTTTAACGCTGGAGAAACTTTTGTGATGAAAATGGACCAACGCAACTCTTCCAGAAAAACTAGCTCCAGCATGATCGGCCACGGCGAAAGCCTTCGCTCCAACTATAAATACTCCCATTTGAAACTTTTTTCTTTGTTCGATTTTTGGGATTCAAATTTCATGGTAGTATAGAGTAATATACGCTTTATATGGATAACCATTAAGTAGTACTTGTGATACAAGAGAGGAGAACGTAATCACGGAAATGGTTGGTGGAATTAGGAGGTGGTCTTTACTCGGGGACCTTCGCACGTTGAGGCGTCAAAAAGAATTGAGATGGGACCCAGGAGGCGGAGGGGGCACGTCTGATTGTCGAAGAAGGAGTGCTCAGAAGTTTTGGAGGGGTGGGAGGGAGTGAAAGTGAAAGAGAAAGGGAAGGGAGGGGGAAGGGGGAAGGCAGAGCCCAACCGGTCATCTGGTGAGAGTAAACAATGCGTGTTTGGAATGTTATCCGCTTGAGAACGGAGAGCGATAGCGGCGAGCGGGTCGACGATTGAACGCGTGAGTGACAAGGGCACGTTCAAATCGTCGTCTCGCCTACTCAAGCCACTGGAACGCCTGGTGCTTAGGGGCGAGGGGCAGTTAAGGACCTCCCAAATGTAGGGACGCGCTCTCGTTTAGGTGGTTTGAGCGAGATAGTTCCCTAGTCATATTGGATACCATTTTCTAATTTTATTTTTTTATTTCAGCGTTTGTAAGAAGTATGAAATAAATATTGTAATATTAATGGCGCAAAGATATAGTTATATATGACGAAAACTCTCAGTAATTAAATAAATAAAGCTACATAAGACTCTAACTTGATTCATTTTTTCCCACCGTACGGCTGAAAATTCTTCAAAACGACAGGATTTTTTTGCGATTATTTAAAAATTACTGTGGTGAGTAATAGATTATTTGTTATAAATAGTTGAGAAAACATGCTATCTACACACTGTTAGTTTTTTGACGAAATCTAGGTGTTATGAATACCTAATTTTTAAAACATTTTCCCTCTGGAGCGCACAGCCATAATCTATCTCATGTAAAACAGCTTAAATTTACAGGAAAATTGCTCGAAAAGTAGTTCGACAAGGGGTTAATATTTTGATATCATTGGAAAAATAGAATTTTTATCTTTAAAATGAAGTCAAATTTATCAAATTCTAGGTGAAGTGAATTTTCGCTACTTTAAGTGAGGCTGGGTCGAGATTGGATTGATGAACAGAGAGTACACTGACCTAGGCCTGGGCGGTTAAACCAAACTCAATATCAATACTCAATACTCAAAAGTATTGAGATTGACCTCAATATCAATATTGGTAATTGAGTCGTCAATTATTGATGTTGAGATATTGAGCAATCAATACTTCAATATCTCAATATAAATATTGAGGTCGGTATCTCAATATCAATATTGAGATATTGAGGTAAATATCGCAATATCAATATTGAGTTATTGAGTTATAGAAAAAAACACATAGCATTTGTGCATGTCGAGATGTCGCGATTAAAATGTATCACTAAAATACAAATGAAAAATAGGGTGAATTCAATAACAAAAATAGTTGTGCCGATATAGCACAATATCTGAGCAGTATTTACATTGGGATAGGGCAGTGCTCAATGTTTTTGGAGTTAAAAATTAGCATTTCGGCGTTGTGTCCAGTTAATTAAGTTCTTGTATCTGTAATAATATTTCCCCCGGTGCTGAACAATCTTTCTGAGGGAACACTAGATGCAGAAATCACTAGGTACTTTCAGGCGAACCGTGACGGCTTCGGAAGCGATCCACTGTGCAGATGCCACCACTTTAAAGGATCTTCTGTGAGGTCGGCATCAGGGAGTCCTTCGTAGATCGCCACCTCCTTAGCAAAGGCTCTCTTGGCGTTCTCTTGCGGGTCTACTTCAGAGCCACCCTCGACGCCCGAGGCTTGGCTTGGACAAGAGAAGGGAGGGAACGCCGCGCTCGATTGGCACCCACGGAAAGATGGAAAACGTCAATATAAAAACGAACTCAAAATTCAGTATAATATAATAAAACCCCAATAAAGAATATTGAGCTCAAACCTCAATAAAGAGTATTGAGCTCAAACCTCAATATAGAATATTGAGTTACACAACCTCAATATTAAATATTGAGATATTGAGGAACAGAATATTGACCCACATCAATATCATATTTATTGAGACTCAATATAAAAAAAATATTGAGTTATACTCAATATATTGAAATTTTGCCCAGCCCTACACTGACCATCCGGTTTCTCATGACGGAGCCATTGGAACCAAGACAGGTTAGTCTTAAAGAGTGGGAGAACATTTACAGGCTGCATCTTCCCGTTTTCTTCGAGTCGCTAGCATAGTGATGAGAGGGTTAATACGTATTCTGTCGGTTTTGACGTAGAATTCTCCCTTTTCCGGTCGGTATTCAGGAAGGAGTTACGCAGAGATGAAGAGTGAGGCCCAGGACAGAATGCTGTGGAGACAACGCTACCTTTGAAGGCAGTCTGCGGACAGAAGCACCAATGATGATGATGATAATGATTCATTTCAAGGGCGCGGCATTTCTCATATTTCTTTCATCATTCATCCTTCTCCATAATTAATATATTGGAAAGAGTCCACCAATCAGCCTCTCAGCTGCTAAAACTGAGGTTAAAACGCAGCGGTGAAGTGAATGGAGATTATTTGCTAAAAATGGCCAACAAGGAGGAAATATCAGAAAACTCTTGAAGGAAAGTCCCCAAGGCCGTACTCTTTACTGGGCGAAAAAAGTGGGGGGGAAAAGGGTTGGATAGGGTATTTGGATCCAACGCTTCTTCCCCCCCCCCTTTTTTCGCCCAGTAAAGTGTACGGCCTTGGGGAATTTATTTTCTTTCAACTGTTCAACGGCCGTAGAACTTTCAATTATCTAAATCGGAAAACTCGATATCGCAGGAGCATGCGAGACGTAATTCACTAATATGGGAAAAGCAAATGATGAAGATAATGGTGGAGTGGAAAGGAGAAAAATTATACAAAGCAAGCAAATGCATTTCATCTGAGTCGGGCAAGAAATTCACTGACGTTGGGGATGCTTTTCCACGCAAACACTTATTGGATGATCTTACGGGCGATTAATTAAAACCAGCAAAGTAAAATATTGATACATGGGAACATCAGGATAATTTATTCCTGTACAAAGTAACGAATAAACGAGAAAGTAAGTTGACAGGATATTATTGGATTGCAAGAAAGCATTTAGTAAAATTAAAAGAAATACTAAGGTTACCTACTTGAAAACATAAATTGAACGAGTTTCATGTTGATATCAAACACTCCTATGTAAATCAATAGAACGGAAAAGAGGGGGGGAAAAGCGAGATGCATACTTCCGAGCAGATAGGAAGAACGATGGTTTCCCATCAGCCATTCACGACTTCCAAAATAAGAGAGCAAAGCAGTAATCCGCCAAAAGGCACACCCCTCTTTTCGACTGCGCCCTTCCTCTGTTTTCCTTTTCCCTTCATATTCAAGGCACGTGACCCAACCCTTCTCTACCCACGCCCTAGCGGAAGCTCAGAAATTTGCGGGTTGATTTCATTTTAAATCATCATAAAATGGTACTCGAGGCAATTGCCATTGGGATAGGATAACATTTCCAACGAAAACGAAACAGAAATATTTTATTCTTCTTTTTAAATACAGTTTTGAATTACTAGCTATAGCAAGCTATTCCAATTCAGTTTTTATTTCTCAATATTTTGGAACAAAATCCAGCACATAAATATTCATAATTGGGCCACTAGGCATACTAGTTATCCACTCAAAACTCCACGAAAAACGTAAGTTTTAAGCTTATTTCCATAGGGCTGCTTAAAAAAATAATTGGCTAATGAGCCGAACTCTTTACTCGCCTAAATTGCGTAAAGAATGAAAAAAAACTTTTTGATGTACACTAAATGAAGATGCATGTGTATACTTCCTCATCGAAAGACACGAATAGCACCCAGATACATGAAGGCTATTGCTTGCATTGGTTGGCGAACCTGTTTCTGAATCATCAATCTATACTGTGCAGGTATACATGCCAAGCATCAGTTCAAACAATGGCAGGATGATCCGCACAATGGTCTTGCATCGGAGGGAGTCGTTCAGCCAGCATCAAGGAAGCGTCGAGAGGCGGAAGAGTAATTGGAATGGGGATCCGGTGCGGTGAAAGGGAAGCTGTGGGCTGTGGGGGGGGGGGCGGGAGGGGGAGGGGGGATCCGCAGTAGATGGAGGAGGAGGGATGGCGCGCGGTGGTTCAGACTGAAACAGGTATCATCATCATCGTCCCTTTGTCCTCTTTTGTTCTGAAATCTTTACGAGAGCAACGCCGCGGAACTTATGTCAGGTCAACAAGTGTGAGTGTTTATGCGAGCCCGCGAGCGCAATTCATGACCGAGATGAGAGAGAAAGTGCGAAGATACGAACGACGGGAACCCGGAGAGGCTTTCCGTAGATGTTCGATCGCAAGACCCTAACCCCCTAACGCCGCGGAATATGAGTCTATAAAAAAAAACTCCAGTCGCCTGTCAGCAAGCAGAATGCCATTGGCGATGCAGAGAATGCGGCAGGAAGAGAAGCAATGGAATACAGTCTGGAACGGATCTAAAAAGAATATCAAATGATTCAATTCAGGAGGAAAAGCCACCAAAAAGCGCTTAGTAAATATTTTATTTTTGAACATCAACTCGTATCATTTTCGCATCAACATCTTCCGGAGGAAAATGTTTAATCATAAATTGAAAGCGTTCCACTAACACGATGTTCCTGCGTTAGTTAACGGATCCTCATCTTTTTTTTTGTATATATAATGATAAAATGACTTGCGTCGTCCTTCCCATCCCTCTGTTAACTGTTAACACGAAACAAGACCCAAGCGAGAATCACTAGTCTGATGGAAGAGCTGTGAAGTATGGGACTGGACTGTACGGAATGAACATGATGGAATATTTAGCGACCTGGGAGTTGGCACGATTTGCCAAGTTCGCTCATAGGCAAAGGAAACAACGGATTCCTTCTATTTCGCTCTTTTCAGCAGAATACAATTAGCAGCTTAAAATTGGTAAAAGTCCTAGAACACAGTGCGAAAAAATATCTTGATTATCTAGTCATTACCAGCAAACTTAAAAGAGAACAAACTAAAAACTTCATTGAAACACCGAAAGAAGCTAAAATAAAAGCTGGAAAGCTTTGGGCTGCTAGGTTCGCTACTTTTTGAGTCCTAGACTAAATGGATGGTTGTCAGTGCTCTCTTGCGTTAATACTTTCACTCCTACACTGAAGCGTAAGACAACACGGCCTTATAG
Organism: Pyrrhosoma nymphula; assembly: GCA_963573305.1. NCBI lineage: Eukaryota > Metazoa > Arthropoda > Insecta > Odonata > Coenagrionidae > Pyrrhosoma > Pyrrhosoma nymphula. The sequence continues at coordinate 1,329,634 of OY754334.1, forward strand.
TACTCGATTGCTCTTGTTGCAACTGTGAGAGCTATGGTCTACATATGAAAATATGTATTATTTTATTTATTCTACGAGGTGCTTTTCCGAGAAAGCAGGCAGTATAGCCGGAACGAGAGATACAGTTTTAACTCCTAGTTTGAATTACAGTGGTGGAGGTAAGAGGACTGCAATATATTGAGTGAGAATAGAATATTACGATGCGTGGCGAGAGAAACGGCGATTGAAATGATCCATTTTGATTGACAAATAAATATATTTATGAGCAACTGGTCGTTAAACTTTAGGGACAAGGAAATAAAATATGAAGTGATTTAGTTCCGAGAGAGACTAAAAAGAGAAGCATTCCTAAGCCAAAGTTCATGTTCGCTCTTGGCGAGTAAAATTCTTCCTGGGCGTATATAGCGTCGCAATATCAACACTCCCGTCGTTTGAGACTTAAAAAGGAAGGAAAAGCGGAGAGGTACCATTCGGAAGAAAGGAAAATTACTTGGTAAAGTACAAGCATGTGAACAGCATTCGGATTTTAATTGTATTCCTCTCGCCTGTATTTATTTTTTTTTAAATCGTCTCAATCATGACTTGGCAGAAATATTTGGACAATAGTAGAGACAATTTTATCGGCAAAGTGATGAACTTTCCCTTTTATGGAGAAGGGTTTCTATTACGGGTCTGAATGACCGGGGTGAAGGTAATAGATGGAACGACTCCTCGGGATGGTAAAGTGCAAGGCAGGGGTTGAATGTCATAATAAAGTGTGCCCCGCAAAACCCAAACATCAAAACTTTAAAGTGTAATTACTATTACTCTGCGATCGCAGTTCAGGCGGGAGAACACGTGTCAAAGCTCACGGACATGGACACCAATTTGTAACACATTGAATGCAATCGAGGTAAAAAAAAACGAAAATAAAGTCTGGCATGACCTTATTGGGGATACGGAGGCGGGGATTTCATGAATCTGCATGTAATCTGCGTGTAACGCTGAGCGGCGGTTTGGTGCAGGAACTTGGTGCGAGTCGCCGGTTGCGGCGTGAGTCACGTCGACTTTCCGTCATTCCGTAAACCGTCTCACTCGTTCGTCACGGCCAAAGCTATTCCGATGGATGTATTACAATAAAACGCCATTTCTAATCTGATATTTTTTTTTCCTTGGGGTTTTTCGGACGGGTATGGGCCGGCGTTTGACAATTTCCTGGAAATTTAATTACTAATTTGAACAGAATCAATACAAACTTAGTAACTTTTCCAATGAATTTTATTTAATACGACCGGATTCATCGCATAGGCAACATCTTCAGGAATATGTCCCTTATGCGACGAAACCGGTCGGATTAAATATAATTCATTGGAAAATTTATCATGTTCGTATTGATTTTTTCAATATCGATTTTCACACAGTTACACCTGAAAATATCGAGTTAGTTTACTAATTTTAAATTTTTCGTGAGCAAATTCTGTCAAAATTCAGTTGTTTTGCCGAAGAAGACAGATTTAATGGAGATAGATATTTAAATTTTTCACTCTTAAATTAGATGTATTGCGATCTAGGTTTTGACGTACTACATATTCATTTTTTTAAACAGATTTAGATGAGGTAATGCGATTGGCACCAAAATCAACTGACTGCCACATCGGATTCGCGAGATGTCATTTGAAGTATTCGTCTGCGGATAAAGTGGACGCAAGTCATCACGGGCCCCCACCCACTTCTCCTCCCTCGTCCGCGGCGTCAATTCAATGTTAAGTTCTCACCGAAGTTGCATGCCCAATGGAATGATAACTTATTTACTTTATTCGTGTTATTAGTCGCGAAGTTGCAGCTCCGGAATGGATCATCCTGCAAGCGCTTTATATTGCCGTTGTGTTCTCGTACACCGTTGCGATTCTGATTTTATACACCTATCCAAGTAAAAAAAAACGAAGTAAAACACTCAGGATCATTTAAGTACCGAAGAGGGGAAGAAGAGAAAATGTGTTAACAAAACAAATTACGGCGGTGAAGCGCGAGGGTGAATAGAACTATCAAAGTACGAAAGAGCGGAAGGGTCGGAGGGAGGGTCGGTCGCGGCGGTGCCCTCCTAAGAGACGAGGCAACAATGGAAGGCGGTTAAGAAAACAATGCCCCTTGATGCGTGTAAAAAAAGAAGGGCTCCCTGAATGGACGATGGCCGATATACCCTTACTTCAGACCTCAAACCCAGTCGCGCGGTGGGAGACCATTAAGGACCACGGTTCGCAGGGCGAAAGAGAGTGGTCCACAGAGTCAAGATGAGGTTTTTTTATATTCTCTCTCTTTCCCCCTCACCCCCAAAGGCAATCTGAGATAATTTGGCCGGCGAGGCGCCCAAAAGGGGAATTATTCCTGAAACGTTAATCCCAATCAATGGATTCCACCCGGTCGAACAAGAAGCGGCAAACTGTTGGTTGTTTGGTGTGAAGTAATGGCACCATCGTTTTATGTTTCGCCCGCTGTATATTCCGGGAAGGTATCTTACAGTCTCCAGTCACGAGAATGTTCTCCGGCTGTAAACAGGATATGGGACAAAAAACCATTCCAGGTTCAATGGTTAAGTTATGAAGCAAAAAACACACGAAAGTTAAAGGTAAAATCACCCTCTATTGAGTACCCGTGCCTTATCCATCTTGCTCTTCGAGCTGTAAGGTTCGATACCAAAGGTGATTTAAGAGGATAATGGAGCTAAGCTGTTGGAGGTGTTTTTCTCCTATAAATTCTGAATTGCAATTAATCCCCTAAAAATATAGATTCCGTGCGTATATGTGAAATAACTTCTGAAGAGCAGTTTGAATCTTAAAATATTAATTCTCTCTTTAATTATTAACCCCGATACCCAAGGATCACTGACTAACGGTAAGCATAAATTGAAAGGAGTCAGGTGTTGCTGTGTGAAAAAGTTGGCATTATTAAAGAAAACTTTAACTATGTATTTTCACAAAATTTATCAGGTACTAAACCCTACCAGTTTCAAAGCTCTCGTGTCATTCTCAAGGGTACTCTAGTACCCTTGAGTAAGACTACCCTTGAGAATGAAACAAGAGTACCGAAATCGGTAGGATTTAGTATTTAATAATTTGTGCGAAAATTACATTGTTTAAGTTTTACTTAATAACAGTAAGCGGAAAAATCTCAATTTTTCATAGGTCACACAAATTGTTTATGCATCGTCAAATAAACCAGCCTAAACGTTTTTTAGACTTTTTTTATTAAAGAGTAGCTTTTGCAGCGGAAAATGAAAATTAAAATTGAAATGAAACAGCCAGAAACATTTTCTAGCTTGGATTTTCCCGCTACAATAGTCTATTGCCACATAGCAATTAGTCGCATCAATTTCATACTCCGTACATTAACTGCTGAATACATATTTTTTAGAAATACTTTGTTTTTGAGTGGCATTCATTACTTATTCATTGATACAAATTCCTGGGCATTTCTAATCGAGGTAGAAGGTTGAAATTTTCAGAAGAGGGTTGGAATTTGGTGTCGAGTCAGGAAAAAATTGAAAAATCAAACATTTTTAATTCAATTCGAGCCCAGATAGGATTTTGTTTTTTAATTGGATTTAATGGGAAAAACGAATAATTTCCGTGTAGAGTAATTTTCCTTTATTCATTAAAATACGAAATAATTGAGATATAAGTTTAACTCTTCAACTGAAATGAGGCCAAAAGATCAATATAATGAATTTTGGCAACCGATTTTTTCTATCTATCGATTAACTGAATTATTTTAAGTTAAACGCAAAATTGATGCAAGTTTCGTTCTTTTTTCATTTTCGTTGCTAGGAAATTTTTTCATTGTTTCCGAGGCTTGCCATATATGCTGGCTATTTAAAGGATGCATTCAAGGGAATTTAAACTTCTCGGTGCGTATTTCAATAGCTTTTAATGATATTATGCCGTAGACCTGCATTATTAACAGGACAGGTGCTATCAGTGAATCGCTGTTAAGCACTGGGTCTAATTCCTTCCACTTCTTCCTGGCCTCGGAAGTTTTACTTCTGAAACAACCCCTTCACCTTATCCTAGGTTTCCCTCTGTTTTTCCGTATTTCAATAGCTTTTAACGGAGTTTTCTTTGGCCTACACGATTTACAATGTTTTATGATGTTACATATAAATTTTGGTCATTCAAAACCCTGTGTTCTTGCAAACTATGAGTGAAAAAAATGGAATTATGAATCGATTTACAAAAACTTATTCATAAACGATACAGCAATTACACTGTCACATCTGTAAACCATAGTGATGCTCTGATATTACCTATATTCAAATCAAAGAAAAAATAACCAGCACTCACATTACAAGGATGCTTAAAAGTTTAATTTGGTAGAGGCCATTAATTGATTAACACCCCAATAGATAGAAAGGAGACTATTCCTCAGCAGAAAATATTATGATATATTTTGGAATTTAACGGGATAACGTCCAAATTGTTTTAATAAAATATGAAATTGCCTCTTTACTAAGGTATACAAAATGTGATAACATATGAGGCAAAGCATTTCTCAAAGCATAATTAAAATGTGAAAACCCATTTCATTTAGCCGGACTGATTCAAAACCTAACTATTTATTAGTTATTATAATTTTCTATGCATATTGGTTGAAGTAGCTAAATGGAACATGGATTATGAAAGAAATATTTCGAGCACAAATTTACAACATCCAAAGCATTTTTATCGATAATGGACTCATTCATTCACGGTTAGGATCCTTAAGTTATACTATTTGCTGATATTCATTTACAATCGTCTACATTATTACAGTTTTCATTCTAAAGCATTACCATTCATTGTGAAATAGGGGACCCCCGGAGCCCACGGGCCGTTTTGCTACCCATGAAATATTTTATGCTGCCCGAGAAAAAAACATTTATTCGGCCCGCATAGCTTACAGCTGCTAATCATTTTAATTTAAAGACCAAGTAATTCAAGATAAGAAGTTCTTGATAATTTTATTAACTTGAGATTACCACGCAACCTTCAGAAGTATGATGAGGTTCACAGGCATGTTGCTCTCGCATTTCAGGTTTTACAGAGAAACATCATACATAAAACTTGCTTGCAATTTTCAATTATAATACCATTTTCATCTTCAATTGTCCACTCAATCAAGCTTAGGTGTCGCCAAGTCTTTTACATTGCTTATTAATCGCTACTTTGAGAATTTTCGTGGACTTAATAAGCATATTCATTACGCTCTTATGTTTTTTCAATCCATTATTATGTAAAAACAACCACGGGATTGCTCCGAGTTCCAGTCCAGAAAGGATTCAGTTTCTTTTAAGTTCATAAAAGAGTAAAATGAAAATTTTCCATGCATAACAAAGTTCTTTCTCAAATTTTTACATGAAAAATCCCTACAACCATGAAACTTCGAGAACAATATGCCCAATAGACCAAGGTTTAAAATTCTCCCACCGATTTAAAAAATTTGTTCCACTATTTTGCAATTTTAGTATAACCGCTTTGTTATAATGAGCAGTATGACTTTGTTGTTTTCGGTTTAAATGATTTACAATGTATTATCATACAATTTACCCCTTTGGCTTGCAAACTGCAAGCACCCATTTACTAGTTAGACTATAAACCTACAAAATGTATAATACATGGTGATATTTTTTCGATATCACAAATGCAGAATAAAGGGGATAGAAAACGATAGCCAATCTGTAATAAGACCACCAGAGTACAAAAGATAATGACTGAACAGATAAACTTAAGGTCGGAACGGGGTTTCGAAGACAAAGAAATGATAAAGCAAGGTCTGTTATCACGTATGTCTAGTTTACACACCGTGATGGCCAATAAGTGAGAGACCTGCTGTCACCGAAATCATTTTTGGTTATATGTTAAGGGGCTAGAGAAAGTGATGAGTGATGACACGATAGTCAGGAGATTAGGTAAAAATACTAGGCTTAAACGGAAAAAACAGAGTCGATGAGCTTACATTAGGGTTGATGGCAAACTCTTTCGGCGTTTTGAATTTTAATGTTAATACGAAATAGAAATATGGCAAATAATAGTTCTATTTTAAAAGAGGGTCACAATGAGCAGTTTTCATCATAGAAACCTAAATAAAATACTTAGGGAGAAGATGAAACTAAGTTCTGTAGCGTGGTTTACGAGACAAGAGAATATTGAATGGTTATGACACACAGAGGACTGCAGAAAACGAGATGGGTCGATGGAATGTGAACATAAACACGAATAGGGTTAGAGCTCAAGTTCAACAGTTTAAGAGTAGGCAGATAATATGGATGCAGGAAAATTTGAGGGAACATGTAATGACTAATTTCGTGAGTGACGTAAGATGTTTCCCCATTTTGGATGAAGATAAGTAATAAAAATGTACGTTCTGACAAGAGAGGCACTATAATATTTAAATAGAAGGTACTAGAATTATCTAATTGCTCATACTAAGGTGCTAAACGTGATTTATAAATGCATCATAAACATACCCATCAGTACACTAGCAATAATAAAATGAAAACCTTATCATTTTTTATTCAGACCTTCAAAAACATTATTCCTTGGCAAGGCACGCTTCACTTGCAGCGCAGTTTGATGGGGCTTTCGTTAGGCGCAAGAACATTTCAATTTATAAATTCCTAAGTACATACCTTGCATCATTTTAGCCCTTATATGCGTTATGAAGATTTATCAATGTAAGCGCATCGTTGGCCACGAGCATGAATATACATATGGATATAAATCTTTGGCACCACTGTATGGGCAAAGGTGTTGCCTATCTTTCCGCAAAAGATAGATCGCGCTGTAGTCGGCGTGGCTCCACTTCTTTGTGTCAAAAATGCTCGGTTTAGTTCAGAGGCCAATTCCGGTACTTTTATTTCCAGTATTTCCATTTGAATTACGGCCTTTCCTTATTAGTACCACCTTCTCTAGAGTGGCGTCGCTACAATCTGCTTGGTCCTGATTTTTCGGTGTATGCGGAATGTTTGGCAACACCCACTGGGGGCAAGGTTAGGATCCATATGTATATTCATGACCACGAGTAAGAAATAAAATAACACCAATGCGAAGATAAATATACCAGCTCGCCTGTAATTGAGGGAATTGACTTCAAATCCCACCGTCACTGATTCTCACTTCCAACACCAGCCTTTGAGGAAGACGCAGACGACACGTGCGCTATTAGACATGCACGTATACCCACGTAGACATTACTAACCCCCCCTCCCTTGGATACGCGTGGGAGACACAAGGATGAACCCCCGGTGAACGGACAGGCGGTCATAGTGGGCACAAGAATGTTAAAACGTTCATAGCTTACGTTCCGGGCACGCTTCCGACTATGAGAATGAAAGTTCATTACGACAAGCGCCACTCACACGCCAAAGGCTCGCGGATCGTTTAAGGACTTGACTGTGGTCCAACTTCCTGGAATTCCTCATCCTCCGCCTCTACCCCCCCCCCTAACCACCCCCTTAACGCAGCCACTAGCGGGGAAACCCCTGCCAATCCCCTTTCTTTACCCCCCCTCTTACTTTCCCCGGTACACAGCCAAAATTCTACTGTGGCAACTCCACTTGACCACAGCAGAAACAAATGTTTGACGGAAAAAAGCAAACCCCTAATTGTATAATCCCTCGGCGCTGTTTCGGCAACAGCCACCCGACGCATTCTTGGGACTGAAGGGAGGGTGGAGAAGGGGCGGGGAAAAGCACGGGTGCCCTTTTGTGAATAAGGGCGAATAGAGGAAGCGCGTTGGACTCGAGCCGTGCGAAAACATAGCAGGACACATTCGACAAAAAATATCCACATAACACCATTATGGAGCAACAACACTTGATATAATTACACGCACCCTTACTCCTGGAGAAATTCCACAGCAGGAAATTTGAGTTTAATTTTTTCATTCGTATGCGCCGACGACTTCGGTCAAAGGGGAATTCCGACATTTTCACCTTGGGCGTGTAAGTTCAAGAGCGGTTGAGAGCAGGGTGCAAATGCGGCAGTATTCTTAAGTCCTGAGGGTGCCCGACAGTGTAGTCGAAAGTGAACCTGTTGAAAAAACTGATTCGCGGGTGAAGAGCACAAATAAAAGGTTGCACATTTGTGTTAAAAATCCGCGAAACTCGAAGACCACGTTTTCTTTTTTTTTATTTAAGGGTACAGTGAAACGATAGGTCATGAATGATTTCACATTGTCATCAGGGGGTCACCAATTAGTTACGTGCTACAGCGTGACCATCTTCCGTCTGTAAGGTTAGCTGGCAGCCATCGACCACGACAGGACTGTCTTTGACGGTGATTAGCTGCATTTATTACCATCGAAACCGTTCGCTAAATTCCGAGACACTTCATGAATATACTCTTCACGCATGACAGCATATAAACTACAAATGAGGGTTGGCTTAGAGCAAAATAGCGATTAACTTCGAAGGCCGTCAACGCGACGGTGTTTAGCCTTATTGCTCGAAGCATCTTTACCCGTCAACATCAGTTATCGTTTCTCACTCCGTTCTCACGGAGGGCATAGAAAAATATAAATCGTTATTAGTTCGGAGGTTGTACGAGGGCAGATCGGAAAGTAACGCACAATCATTTTTTTCTCCCCTGGTATTGCAGCTGGAATGTTGAAATTTCACGACGATATATTTTGAAGATTGCGCTATAGAGGGTATTTTGTTTTTATGTGGAGATCTAGCGAGAGAAGCCTGAACTATGAAACAAACATGGCGCGCATGTTACTGTCGCCCACGTGTGAAGAGCAGCGAAGTGTAGTTTGATATTTGTGGGCCAAAGGGCATTCACCGAGTGAAATTCACAGGGACATGCGTGGCGTGTATGGGGACGACTGTCTGGACCGTAGCAATGTCTCCAGGTGGTGTGCATTCTTCCAAGAGGGCCGCGTGAACCTTAGTGACTCGCCACGCTCAGGGCGGCCGGTCAACTCCGCAGAATGTCCGCGCCATTGAGGCAGCAATCTTGAAGGACCGGCGTGTGCACCTGCGAGCCTTATCGCAGACGTTCAACATTTCCTATGGTGCAGTGTACGACATTGTTAATTTAACATTATTGTTAAGAAAGACACGCTGAAATTCCGTAAAGTTAGTGCTCACTGGGTGCCTAAGAACCTGACAGACAACCACAAGGGCCAGCGAACTCAGCAGTCCGCAGATGGCTTTACTCCCAACAAACGGACTTCTATGAACAGGGCATATTGAAACCGGTACCACGATAGGAGAAATGTGTTGAAAAAATTGGTGACAATGTAGACAAGTAGGTCAAAGATGCAACTTAATTTGTGATTTGTTTGGTTTTGGTATATATTAAACTTTTTGGGAAAAAAATTACTGTGCGTTACTTTCCGATCTGCCCTCGTAGAATGCGCCACAAAAAATGAACAGGGAGGAATAAAATGCGAGAAAGCAAGGTTCACGCTGCTATTAGGAGAGCTATTCCCATTGCGACGAGAAGGGCAAGAGGACATGAACGCAGGGATTGAAGGGGGAGCTGAGCGGACACCCGGGGCGGTTGCCAACGAGGGTGAGGATTCACACCTCCATGCATTCCCTAGCAACATTCCACCCACCCCCATTTAGACAGCCACGTCCCTCAGAGCCACTTTCACCTACCCGACATAAACGGAGAAGTATTCGCAGTCGACCGACCAACATCCCCTCCGTGTAACCCGTAATTCGTGATTCCCAGCGGGTCATTACTGCGATACCGCTGATTCAGACATCTTTCTCATCATAAAATGCACCCTATCAGCCTTCTCGCCGTGCACGTTATGCAAGAAAAGCTGAAAATCCGTATTGTTTGAGAGGGAAAATACGCGCTGTGTTTGCGCTCATCCGCTTTCGCCTCGAGCACAGTTATAATGGTCTCTCGCGGTTGTAAAGCGCAAATATTGGGACGACATCCAAGAGATCGCCGTGATCAGGGGGGCGGACATAAAGGGGGGGATGATTGCGGAAACTGTAGGAGTGGGAGCGGGACGATCCGCCGATTGCGAAATAAGATTGGAGAACGCGACAAGAGTTATTTTGCATTCTGAGCGACCCATGGCTTTGCGACGGACAAAAAAACCGTGAATGTGGGAATGTCTTCAGCGATCGCCAAAATAGGTGAAATGGTGTGAGTGATGGTAGAGGCCAAAATTTGTGGAATTCTATTCTGAATCGATAACACCTCGAATAAAATCTCTGAGATTCAAAGAAATGTATTTACCGCTACACTGTTGCAATGCTGGTCAAAATATTAAATATTTGTTCTGTGGTGTCGCAAATTTACTATTCCAGTTTTCATAATTTAGAAGAAATGGATTTTCTTGAAATAAATTCAACACTCGAAATGTAACAAGAGTTTTCAAATGCTGACCTTCTGAAGGCTCTAAAAATTATTTAAGTGACATTCTTGGATTTCAACTTCCTTATTTACAGAAGATTCCTTTACTGCTCGGGGTCCGCCAAATGCAGCGTCACTTGGCCAAAACATTGGTATGGGTTTTTCAGATGTTCAAAAAAACAATGCAAAACTGACGTGCTTCGAGGGCAAAAGCGAGGTGACGATTCCTGAAAACAGCAAAATGCATAAGTTAAGCAACCGTCGTTTGATGAAGAAGATGTGTTTTTACGTGGAAGGTGCTAAAAAAATAGTTTGGGATGTTTTTATGCCAACAATGACATAACACTATACATTGCTCAAGTTCACTTTCTCCACATTTCACAGATTTTCTCACATAGATCAAGGACATAGTTAACGATGAAAGCAATTACATAGCCTGAAGTAAATTTACTTGAGCACCTAAGTTATTTGTTATCAAAATATTCTTAGTTTCATATATTTGCTAGAGTGAGCTAATCCCTCATGAAAATAAATAATTCTATTAGTTAAAAACATTCAGTGAAAGGATACAATGCGAGATCACAGAAGATGGTGGCACCTTGCGCCACGATCCTCGACTCCAATTATCCACCCCTAGGATTTGCGTGGCACTATGGTCAGGGTTTTGGGGCACCCCTAAGGATACCTGGGGTGCAATCACGGTTCTCCATAACGCGTGCGCTTGCGGAATCGTTATTTTAAAATTGTGCTCGTGAGATCGAAAACGTGATTTTCATTTTCCAAATGTTATCAGGTTCATTAAATCACTGCTTTTAATTGATTGAGTGCGTTCGCAGGACAGTATCTCTGAGCATTGTTCTCTTGTAGAGCAATTTGTGTTTCGGATAGTGATAACGACAGCGCGAAAGAAGGAAACGTGATCACACAACCAGGTCTCTTTACGGCGTGATAAATGTACGACCAGATCAAGGGAACACAGACGACCGGACGCCTGCGGTCGAAGTCTAGACACGTGAGCAGCAAGCACGCAGAGTCACGCGAGGGCTATGCATGCACCACAGCGCATGAGGTACTCGTATTCACGAATCTACATCTACGAAGTACCGTGCAAGCCACCACTAGGGTGTGTGGCACGGGGTGATTCCACACCAGGCATGCAGAACTCGTCCCAGAACAAATCAGAACCTCGCACGCTCCCCCTGGCGCTAGGCGCAGACATCAAAAAGCAGTCAGGAGAACAGTGTGCAGTCAAACCGGAAACTGGGAGAGTGAAACGTAAAATGAACATTCAAACATGCAGAACAATGCTATACACACATATAGTGGTTAATATTACAAATACTGAAATTTATGAATGCTACGAGATGATACTTCATGCAGAGAACAAAATAAAACAATGCCGGACAAATCGACCGGTGTGAAGTGTTAGTAATGATGCTGTGTTTTTAAGCATGAGTGAAAATTCTCCTCTACCTATTGAGGGTGGGAGTTTCATAGGATTGATATATCACAACTTTTATGACCCCTTATTGTGCGTGGGAAAAAATACATTTTAAATCTATCGGTTTGGCAGTCAATTTCCTTTATTTTATTCCTGTGATCGCTTCTACCGTAGTACGTTGGCTCTAGCATTAAGGGCACCACGAATGGCTTACGTCACGTCTGGGGCGGTCCACATTACGGTCCATCTGGGGTACATCCACTTAGAGACAACGTACAATAGGTTGCTTATTTTTTCTCAGAGTCCGATTACCATCCCAGCCTTTGGGGCGCTTTACTGAGATATTAGAATCAAATATCCAATTGTACAAACTTCACTTCCAAAAGGGAGCCAGTAGGGGCTGTTTGAAGGCAAAGGTTACATACTACCCAGCCACATCAGGTAAACGTTAATGAATGTGATTATAATTACCCTTGACGCCATGCTAGTTTTTTTCAATAATTTATTTGATGTATTTGCGCTTGTCTTACAATTAGTGGTGCTAGTTGTCCATTCGACTTCAACAGTATGAGCGGGATTGGCACCGTGAAGAGTGGTTTGCAACCCATTTTTATTCACGTATCTTTGGTCATCAATTCGCCAAAACTAAATCTTCAATAAGAAAGTTTTTTTTACTTACCTTATTACTGCTACTGAAAAAAATAATTTCGCCATTGTTCAACTTTCTCCGCGTACTCCTGAACCACCATTAAATAGTAATTCATGCTAGTACCAATTTTATGACATGTTTTTATTTTACTTTAGTTTCTGTCTGTGTGGTCGAGTGTAATCTGCTAATCGAATTTTCACCCACTTTAACTCATCTGATTATGTTCATATTTGTCAGAAATATTCGGCGTAGATGACAGTACAATATTTCATAAGTTTCGACCTGGAGTCTATACTTAAATGACGTCAAAATTAAAAAAAAAGTAGATTCCCTTTTGGGAAAAATATTTTTCTAAACTGTAATGCTTTAAAAATAGAGGATTTATCCAAATGATTTAAGGAGGTGATGAAGCAGACTCATTGGCTTGCAATTGGCAGATCACATTTGATCCTGAATCTTGCGATGGCAGCAAAATTTTCGTTTTACTTATGTTTGTGTATTTTCTAAAACCTTGTAGCTTAAAACGTTTTTACATGGTCTTATACGCACTTAAGAAGGATACTTGAATAGGACCGAAGACCAAGAGAGAGAATGTTGGGGGGGATAGGCGCGTTGAATCACGCGAACGGATCTCGGGTACGCCACCCGATTCATCCCCTTCCCACAATTCTCGCGATTCGAGAGATCTTGGGGTAGCACACGTAAGAGGGAGGGTGTGTGGTTTGCGTGGAGACGGAGGGGGGGGAGGCGGGGAGGAGAGGGGGCGGCGTCGAAAAGCGGGGGGAGGGGGGGGGCGCCCTCTGTGTCTTCCTCCCTCGTAAAACCAGAAGTCAACGCGTCTCCCCCTTCGCCCCTCTCCGCCCACCGCCCCCCCCCCTGGGACATCCATTTGAATGCGCCTCACGAGTTACCAGAGAGATACGTGAGGGCAGAATACCCCCCCCCCTCCTTGGAAAACGCCACCCTCTTCCGTTTCCCTCCCTCTCCTCTTGGCACCAAACGAAAGGGTTTGCCCTGTGCGTGGGAGATGGGTGGCAAGGGGGGGGGCAAAGGAGGGGGGTGCGGTGGGGACGGAGAGAGGGATTCCGGGAGGAATACTTTGTGCGTTCGTCGAAGAGCGGTCTCCCCCGTCGGTTCGGACGTCACTCAAGGCATACCGAGAGTTTCCACTCCTCTGAAACCTCTTCCAAAAACACTGCGGTAAAATTGCGAAGAACGGTAGCATCCGTTTCGAACACCCAGACCAACAAACAATAGAAAATCTCCGTTCACGAAATGTTGGACTCGTGAAAAAAAAAGAAATCCAGGATAATATATTCAATTTAAGTAACCATACTCCTTTATTTTTGCTAGTTTTTCATGGCAAGGTATGTCATAAATTATTATATCTTTTTGATACAGAGGTACGCAGTTGCATGATTTAATTCTATTTGTCCCCATTATAACATTATTTCCTTCCTATTTTTTGCGACTATTTAACCTTGAAAGAAGGCAGTGATTGAAATGAAAATATCGGTTTAGGGTAAAAGTACTCCATTGAAAATATTCTCATATATTTTTCTTTACTATCTTTCCAACGTCATGAACTAGCTGTATCCAGAGCTCTTATGTAAATTATTCAATTGGTAATATCGTGTATATATATATATATATATATATATATATATATATATATAAAAACTTTGTCAAAAGTGTGACTAAAATGAGAACACATAAAAAAGACACTCACACGGGTTGTAAATTTTTCGGTGGATCGCCGCCACCTTCTTCAGCGAAAGGTATAGGAAGAAATGATTTCTTCCTATACCTTTCGCTGAAGAAGGTGGCGGCGATCCACCGAAAAATTTACAACCCGTGTGAGTGTCTTTTTTATGTGTTCTCATTTTAGTCACACTTTTGACAAAGTTTTTATATATTTGTGTTCACGCTCGTGAAAGCTTCCAATGAATATATATATATATATATTTCAACGTGGCACATTCCGCGTTATAGAAATAACCACACCTCTTTGGGTTGGAATCTCCAGCTTGATGAAGTGCTTAGTAAAAAAAAATATATATAGTATGATTAAGATAAGGTTTATCAACTAGAAATAAGTATGCATTCAAAATATTAAATATTGCTCCAAACAAATGTAATCCCTAACGTTGGTTTAAAAAGCCCGACGCAAAACCCTCAAAGTAGTCCCCAATTAATTCTTCAAAATTTCATTCAAAAAGTATTCAGCACCCTAATGCTGTAATTTAGAGTCAAGCCACCCACAATCAGATAGAATAACATTATTAAGATATTTCATTAAGGCTTATAAAATAGAAATTTATTTCTGATAATTACTGAACGATTGAATGGTGGAACTATACAGAATTATTGGCATTTATCAGAGCTATCAGGCACTCTGGAGTGTTCATGGAACTGCATCCGATTTCAACACAATTTAACGATTTTAATTCAGAGTTGTGAATTACCGTCGGGTGTTACGAGTTGAACGTTAACTACGACAATTTATTTATTCATGGCAATGTGCTTCTTCGAGATTCAAACAATAGGGGGTGCGTGCTCTGTTCTTGCAGAGTGCGTTTCAGAGTCCGTTAGTGCGTCCTGAGCAAGCTGGAACAAGTGACGTCAGACTCGATAGTCGTTTCAGGTACCAAGTGGCGATACGCTTTAGTGACGAGGCTACGTGAAAAGCTGAAATAAATAGCTAATAAGATTGAAAATGTGCGGCTTTTAAGCTATGTTTCATAAAGGTTTTAGCAGTTTTGCTTTTAGCTGCCCATAAAAAAGCGATGAAAGTCAGTTTTTCATAATTTTTCGATAATTACGCCTTCTCTATCAGTTGGTCAATTATAAATTACAGAATTCGTTTAAAATTTCAAACTCGCATCAATGCCGCCTGAATTGAGAGTCATTTGAACAATAACATACGTATTATCGCGTAGCCTTTCAAGTTATATTCCTCAGCCTTACCATACATAACGTCACACTCCTAGGGGTTGCTCTGTAGACCTCTTATCCTCCACGACATCGTCTTCATTGTAAGCATGCTCGAAGGTAGAGATGGTGATTTTTATGATTTATTAAGTCAGGGTTTATTGTTACCTGCGAGGATTTGGATAGTTTTACGTTTATGAGCACTAAAGTACATACGATTGTGATGTACCTGCGATTCTGCTTGCTGTAACGTAAACAGAATTACTAGCTCCATCAAAACAAATTCTCTCCGTTTGCGTACGTTTTTATCAAACAATTTATTTCCTTTATTTTTGTTTTCAATAGTCTCTGAAACAGCCGATAAGGTATTTTACGTAGATCACCCAGAGTAACATGTGATGTGGGACGAACACATACGACCATGCCCCTGGGTCGTGAAAATTCCACCAGGGTGTGACTTGAATTCACGACCTTGGCGTAGCAAGCGAAGACATTACCCAGCCACCACTGAATGAAATTGCGATATATATATATATATATATATATAATAAATATTTCGTTCAAACAGGTGGTGAAAGAAAGAGGATAGGAAACATATAAAATTAAACGACCCAGCGCCACCTCTGGACGACTTTTACGGGCTAATCTTGGGGGTGTTTGATTCATATAAACCCCCAGCCGATTCCAGTGTTTCTTTATTAGTCTAGATAGCTTAGTGGTCAGAGCAGCCGGCGCGAAATCGGAAGGTCCGTGGTTCAATTCCCGGTCTAGACGAATTTTTTTCACTTGGAATCGGCCATCATTCCATCTTCACATCACCATTGTGTCGTTTAATTTTATATGTTTCCTATCCTCTTTCTTTCACCACCTGTTTGAACGAAATATTTATTATTTACGCCTGTGAGCGGTTTGAGTGAATGAATGAATGGTTATATATATATATATATATTCTACAGTATGCCAAGAGGGTGGCCGATAAAAAATATACACACGGAAAAAAGAACACTTACAGATAAAAACTTCCGATATTTCGGTGAAGACTAGCTCCACCTTTCTCAAGGTTTAAAGTAGGAATGAAGAAAAGGAGAGAGATTGAGGTATGGGAGGGGAAAGAGGGGGAGACGAAGGTGTAAGAGGGGAAGGAGGGGAAAGAGGGAGAGAGGAAGGTGTAAAAGGGGAAGGAGGGGAAAGACGAAGAGCGGGGAGAGGGCGTGGAGGAAGCAGGGAGAGATGAGATGAGGGGGAGGGAGAAACTAGTGTGATTTATTGAGTCCAGTGGGCGAGAAAGCCTGGTGGATTAAAATACAAGAAGATTCAAGATCTTGGAGCTGAAGGGGAGAGGAAGAAGGGGGAAGGGAAGCAAGTAGACCGACTTTAAAAGTGTTATTGAAAGTGGAGTTGTGGGAAGAGACGTGAATGGCGACAGGGAGAGAAACAGAGAGGGAGGGGCAATCGTTACAAGACGAGCGGTGCCCATTCATTCTAATATTGAGAGGAGTGGTGGATAAGCCAATATAGAAAGAAGGGCAGTATTGACAGAGGAGGATGTAGACAATGTTAGGCGTGGTGCAGGAGGGTGAGAGGACAGAAGGGAGGGGAAAAGCGAGGAACTTGTCCGGCAAGGGCTGGGTGATGAGGATGGGGCAAGTTTTACATCGCGGGCGGTTGCAAGGGGTGGGAAGGGATTTGGTGGGTTTGAGTGATTTGGACAGGGGTTTGGTAATATTGAAAATGGCGGATAGATTGGGGGGGCGTCTGAAGCTGAGAGAGGGACATTGGGGGAATATTTTAGAAGTGGTTAGGTTGTCCGACAGGATAGGGTAGAGGTTTTTAATAATACGCCTAATAGAGTCCACACCTGGGAAGTAGGTGGTACAGAGGGAGATATTGTGTTGGGAAATGCTATTAGTAGGAGGCAGTTTGGGGGAGTGTGGTTTTTTGAGGATTTTTTTATTGAGAAGTTGCTCCGGATAGCCTCTGCGTAGAAGAGATTGATGGAGGTTAGTAAGGAATTTATCAAGGGAGTCAGGGTTGTTGCAAATTCGGTGGCCACGAATAGAAAGGGAGTAGGGGAGGGAACGTTTAGTATGGGAGGGGTGGCAGCTGTTATAATGGAGGTATTGTTGTTAGTTGGTGGGCTTGATATGCACGGAAGTGCTAAATTTACGGTCAGAGAGGGAGACGTATACGTCTAGAAAGACGACGTTAGAGGCAGAGATGTTAGAAGTAAAGGAGAGGGGAGAGGAGGCGTTGAGGGAGGAAATGAAAGAGTTGAGAGAATGAATACCATGTGGCCATAGAAGGAAGATGTCGTCAATGTAACAGAAGAGGTTTTAGTGAGCATGAAGAAAGAAAAGATTGTTCAAAAAGTCCAAGGAAAAGGTTGGCGTAGGAAGGACTGAAGCGACTACCCATAGCGCATCCTTTAATTTGAAGAAAGAATTTGTTATTGAAAGAGAAAGCGTTGTGGGTTAGGATGAAATTGGAAAGATCAAGAAGGAACTCAGAGCTGGGAATATGAGGAGCAGGGCGTTTAGTGATGAAATGGCGGATGGCAGAAAGTCCTTCAGAATGAGGAATGTTGGTGTATAGGGAAGTGACATCAATAGTGGCCATTAAGATATCACAGTTAGAGGGGAGTGGAATATACATATATATATATATATATATATATATAATAAAAACACTTGACAGGGGGTGGGGAAAGAAAAGTAAAAAGAGAGAGAGGACTTACTGGACGTTTAGGGCATGTAGGAAGAAGGGCCTACATGCCCGAAACGTCCAGTAAGTCCTCTCTCTCTTTTTACTTTTCTTTCCCCACCCCCTGTCAAGTGTTTTTATTATATTGTGGCCTATTGGTGAAATTTTCGTTACGTGTATATATATATATATATATATATATATATATATATATATATATATATATATATATATATATATATATATATATAATAAATATTTCGTTCAAACAGGTGGTGAAAGAAAGAGGATAGTAAACTCATAAAATGTGATGACACAATGGTGATGTGAAGATGGAATGATGGCTGATTCCAAGTGAAAAAAATATATATATATATAAATATATATATATATATATATATATATAATCTTTGGAAGTTTTCGCCAGAGTGACTTCTAGAGCTGACGAAGGACCAACTGGTTCGAAACGTTCCGTAAGAACGAATTCTTTATCTTTTCCTATTTCTCCTACCTCCTGTAAGTTTGAATTTATATATATATATATATATATATATATATATATATATATATTTACCCTGAAAATCTGTCTTCCTGGTGAAAATATAAACGGAGCGGCTCTACCAATTGAGGGAAGAATAACTAGCGCAATGCGAGTAAATGCCACCAAAGTAGCTTTTAGATTGATAGTGAGATTTAGATTGACCTCATTAAGAGAAAGTAGACTGACTACTACATACACGCATTTTTTTCGAAAAATCGGTTACATTGCATTTATTTCGCGTTTATCTCAATTGCTAAAACCACTAACTCTAGCCATGGGCAACATATTTTTTCAAAAATCTTCACGCTTGTGCAGTACATATTCCCAGAATTCTACTCATGCTCTTGGCGTACTGTAAGATGTATCAACAACACCGAATATGCAATATTTTCCAAAAAAAGATGCCTGATTCACATAGCTTTTTCACTTACACTACTGAAACTCAAACATCTCCCATTATATGAAAACATGATAAGCGGAATTATGCCTCAATAACGCCCATCCAAAAAATGAGGCAATAAGACTATCAAGATTTTGATGGCACGGCATTCTCATTTCCGAAAGCCTCTTGAGGTCTCGAGATCTTGCGCGTCGAAATCGGAAAGCGGAACGTGGCTTTCCAATTGGGAGGAGCATGGCGAACAGCAGCTTACCGATCCTTCCGGAAAAGTGATGTGTTTTCGATATTTAACTTCTGTTTCCGAATCTCGGAAGCTTAATGAATAAGTAATGAACCGCTTAGGTCCAGTTTAACATGTCTGGATAAATAATATTTCATTCAGGTATTCGATCTGGATGCGTTCTCCCATCAATAGCGGTTGATTCAACCCACCCACAATCAAACACACTCAACAAAACCCAACTCTCAGTTAACAATGTATTGACATACAGAGTAAGTGAACCGAGGTTTGGCGTTAACCAGGCATAAAATCGGGCTTAAGTATGCTTTGACTCGACCTCCTCAGGGTTACTAACCACCAGCAAAGGGTTAAGCAATTTTCAAGTCGAGTACTCAGTTCTCGAAGCTATTTCTAGCCAGTGTGGCATAAATAAATAGAATTGCCATTTAATAAGTATAGTTGACTGCTGCTGGAATCAGTACGTCAATTATTGAAGTGAAAATTTATTTTGACCAGTATATATTTCAAGGTGGAGGATTCGATTGGCCGTAGAGAGAGTGAAAAAGACATTTTATAAAAGATCATTGGCTACTTTTCGAGCATTGAAGAGATCAGTTGAGCAATGGCCACTTTTCGATCCAGGAGAAATACATATATACATATATTTCATTGATAGACACCAACACATTTTGCCACACACATACAGCCATAAGTAGCTCACGCCGTATCGAAATCATCAAATAATCGACCACCACGAAGAAAAGGTCGGTAAGTCTAATTTGCAAGGTGCTTCGCCGTCAGGTTTTCATTTCGCACCTCTTAAGCATTTAACTAGGTTTCTAGTATTCATTGTGTCATTGACACTTAATAAATGGCAATAATACACATTATTCGTCAAGTACATACACATGTACTTATGATCCTGCGAGTTACCACATGGGTGTGTTGCAGGCAGTATTAGGACACCAGCCAAAAGTACTTAATAGGGAGGGAAGAAGGGAATCGGAACATGAAATTCGGAAAAGAAAAAGAACGAAAGTAGTTTGTATGCCAAAGGAGTAACTAATTTTCTCAGTATGCATGCATTCCTTTTTGTAGCACTAGTGGTTCTGCGTGGGAGAAGAAAAACTAAAATCTCTTTTCTGCAGGTTATCTGCCTTACTTTGTCGTGACTATCAATTCTAGAGATATGGAGAATTTAAATGGTGTGTATTCTCAACCTCTTTTAATATGCGGTGCAAATATCACGAGTTTAGGTCTTTACATAATGGTTAATTTACAGTCATGAAATATAAAATGCATAAACATATTCAAGATAAAAGCAAAATTTATCATAATTTAATAAATGACATTTAACTTTTCAACAAATAAATGGATCCAAGAAACCAAATTCAAATTGTTATAAAAACTGCACCAAACTTTTAAAATAACAATCTTGAATACATCTATGTATTTTTATATTTAATGACTGTAAATTAACCATTATGTGATAAAAAAGAATTATAAAACATTTTCAAAATCATGTATCATTTGTTTATAGCCCTGAAGACGGTTCAATAAAGGTCCGAAACGTCGGCAAAAGTTTAAAAATATTTATATATATTAATTGACCTAAACTCGTGATATTTGCACCGGATATGGAAAATGTTAAATATGTCCTCCGCGTCGCCGTTGTAGCTTGGTCATATAATTTGCTTGCTTGACATATAATAGCTTGGTCTTGGTCACTGGGTCGATATGATTGGTGGCCTAACCTTTTCACCCCCTCTCCCGCAGAGTACTACCCTTTCAAATTTCCCAACAAAGGGCGATTTGCAATATCACATCTTCGGCACCAACCCCACGTGGCAGGTGATACAAGTAAGCTCGGGGGTGGGTTCGGAGGTAGCTTGGGGTTGGTTTTTACGACTGGAGCACGTCCATAGGGGGGAATCCACCCTTAAGAGTGGAAAGAAAGGAGGTCAACCCGTTCTCCCCCTTCCCTCTCGGAGAGGGCTTCGGGAGATGGAGGGTTGAGAAAGCCTTACCCACCCCTTGTCACATACATGTGTTGAAATACATGTTGGGTGCTATGTAGGGAGGGGGCGGCGGGCAAACCCTTTAAAATCTACCCTCTCGTTCCCTTTCCACATGAGGGAAATTCTTCCCTTCCCGCTGCCCCTCCCTCGCGAGGGCAAGAGGGAGTGGCGGGGGGAGGAAGGCATTGGCTCCATTTGGCCGGACAGTAAAACCAACACCCCCTATCCACCAATAAAACCTCCACCCTCTCTCCCACATGGACCGCCTCCGTATCCTCTCCACGCCGTGCCGTCCAGCACATTATCCATTTAGCACCGGCCACCCCTCATTTTATTCCACCATTGTTTTTTTATTTGAGGATTCCCTTCCCTAGAATATCCCACGCCTCTTCCCCACCCCCCACCCATTTGGATTTATTTTCCGTCCTTAGTGCGCCTTCTCCTTTTCTCGTCCGCTGCCTTCGGCGCGGGTGAAGAAGCAGACGCGACCCCTAGGCGACGGACCAAGATGGCTTCGCAGCGCTCCTGTACCTTCAGCGTGGTTTCCTACCAAACGGCTATATTTCAAATCATTCATATTCGTCTATAATGAATCATTTCAGAAACCACTATGCACTAAGGCCGGGCACCAATGGCAAATTTAGCGGCGAGCATCGACCCTTATTCAACCTGCGTGCCTACGAGGCGCTGTCAGTGTCAACCTACTGGTAGGTCTCTCATGGGAATTTTGATTCTTCAATATTAAAATGAATAATTATTTGTTTACTATTTAGTGGGCGACTTGTGTAGTGAGCTATAGATGATAGGACTTATGCCATTTAGAGCAGGTGAGTATGCTTAGTAAGGGAGGGACTACATCTAAGTCTACAAAGTAGCCTGAAAGCCACCTCTGGGGTGTGTTGCAAGGGTTGAGTATTCACCAACATGCGTTACACTATACCCTAAAGTTAGTGTAATTACGACTAATTATGCATTAGCATAAACCACTAATGCTTGTCACGAGACAAAGCCTCACAAGCATGCACTACACTAAAGATATTATCACAATAGAGAGGGACCGTTAATAAATATGTATTTTGCAACTACACAAATGGACAGAGACTCAAGACTTATGTAGAAAAAATGCACGGCGTGCTGCTAGTACCAGGTAACAGATAAGGATTCAAGTATTAGGGAGTGCTACTACTACTATGAGCTACACTACCTATTACAAACCTAGATAAAAGTCTCATTGGCCGCTGTTATGGTCCCTTATACTTCGTGGGAAAAATGAAATTTTAAATCCGTCCGTTCTGCAATCTAGTTCCCTGATTTCATTATCATGATCTGATCAACCGTAGTATGTCGGATTTCGTAAAATATTATCAACGTCATCCGAAAATTGACCGGTTTTGAACTTACATAATAGATTGAGTCTAAATTTTAACCGACGGTCTGAAAGCGTTTCCCATCCCAGTTGCTGCAAAAGGTAAAACACTAACGAGATTATCATAACGGCCTTTAACGTATCTTGCCAGTCAGTTTAACTCCGAGGTATTTAACCGATTCTACAGTCTCTAATTTACTGTTGTTTATGCAATAGCTGTTAAAAGGAGCGTATTTCCGTTTCCAATAATCTGCGAGAATGGAGGAAGGATGGAATGGTATACCCGACATCGGATAAGCCGGCTCTTGCTGAAAGGCGCCGATGGGTTCCAGAGTTCAACACCTAGTCCGACTGACGGACCCTTGGAATCCTATCCGCGTTGCGTCTCAAGTAGAAATTTAACTGAAAAATCTCCACTCCACCCCTTTCGGAATTCAATCCCGGACCTTTGAAACGGGAAGCAATTTTTGTTGAAATTTGAATATGTAATGTAAAGCTACTATGGATGAAAATGTGCTACGCTATCAGCGGCCTCAAAAGTTACTTAGTATCCTATCACGGCATTTAGAGGGCCTATGTCAAAGTTTCTTCATTTTCGTGTCGTACGAAGTTGAAATGAGTGGAGCACATAAGTGGCACGCTGCTATTGACACCATGTATAGCAACGCACGCTTCTCCGTGGTTGATAAGTCTGCCGACGTCCTCGTCTCATACCACCGCCCGTAGGCGTCAACGGAGGAGACGTGCTTGCGTATAACAATTGGCATCGGCATCCATCTCTATGCCACGAAGCTTACATATCCCCAGACCAAATTTTTAGATTCTTCGACTGCAGTCGCAGCGGTATTTCGAAACGGATAAAGCTTGAAAAGAAAAGATATGCTAAGAGATTATACAATCAGCGAGATCATGTGCTCTGCTATGCTGGAATCCAATGAAAGGATAGGATACCCACTAGCTTTATCTGAAAGTACAGAAATACTAGTCTTGGTTCTTACTGAGCTAATTGGCTTTGGTTTGAGTGACTCCTTTCAATAAATCATCTCCGGGACTGAAATTCGAACCTTGCGACGAGTATCCGTTATTGCCAGCAAGTAGAAAAATGTAGAATGATTTACGAGTTCACTTTGTTCATTTTACCTCCTAAATCTTCAATTCATTAACTGCTCGCATAAAGAAAGACTTAACAACAACGAAAATTTAACAATAATGCAAAATCTTTGACAGAGACAAATGGAATCTCAGACTGCTAATTTTTAGGGCAAATTGGATTCGATACATCGTACTTGTTTTTCTATAATTGCTATTGCACAAAATATGTGGTACGCAATCACGCGCACTTGTGCAAATATATCCACCTAAGAGGGTGAAATTCCCCATGATTCCCAATTGCCGGTATGGTGTGTTAGCCAGTTACACTAAAATTTGTGTAATTGGCTAATACACCCGACTGGTAATTTGGAGATCTGGCTTCGAATTACGGCCACGTCATACGATTTTTTCATGGCGAGTTTCACCCTCTTTGGCGTGTAGATCGCAAATAATTCGACTTATCCCTTTTATATGTACTGTGACATAATAGTTTTATATTCGCAGATAAATTACAGTTACCGCTAAATATCTTTTACGTGTCGTTTTCTGCCACCTTCTTTTGGAACCAGCTGAGGCATAGACATTAGACACCCCTAATTAGTGATGATTATTGCCTAAATCAGTTGGTAGCTACTAACAATTGTAATAATTTTTAAATATCACTTTCAGCATTTCCTCTGCCATTTAGTTAACTTACCAATGATATCAAAATGTGCAAAAATATCTTCTTTTACTCTTCTTAAACACAAAAGAAAAACTGCCGTATGTTTTATTCGCACAATCATTAAATCAGTGAAATCAGAAAAAATACTGATAAAGCATGACGCAGACCTCAGAACTGTTTTCAAAGTGAGACAATTTTTCAACTTGGCCTAATGGCTAATACAATGGCTAATATTATAAGGGACACTCCAAATGCAAGGGTAAAATTTAGCATTACTAGTTTGGAATTCAAATTTAGGTGTAGCAATCAAGGTAATTACAAAATTCCACAAATTAAATTGGAGAATAACAAGCGCACACCCATTTCAGTAAAACCACCACGGCTTAAATTAAAATGAAATGGCAGTAACGGAGGTAGTCAAAGAGATGTGCATATCGTTTGCGCATATACGCTGGGCAGTGGACGATTTAGTGACATGGGCGACGAAACTTTTAAAATCCGGAAAAATAGGGGAGGAAGGAGGTTTAGTGTTGAACAACAGTTTGAAAAACTTTGTAATTGCTGCCAACACAAGCGCTTCAAGA
Source organism: Pyrrhosoma nymphula (assembly GCA_963573305.1). Lineage (NCBI taxonomy): Eukaryota > Metazoa > Arthropoda > Insecta > Odonata > Coenagrionidae > Pyrrhosoma > Pyrrhosoma nymphula. Next base: position 1,354,574 of record OY754334.1, read on the forward strand.
AGTAGGACGACTGGACGAATAGCCACTTCCTGTAGTTCCGTTTCGACCAGTCTCGCTATGAGACCTCGAGAAAGGGTCCCTTTAGAAGTCATGGCGATGGTTGATCACTTGAGCACTTGCCTTATTAGCCTTGTGTGTGAGTGTGTGCCTCGCGCTTTATTCGCGAAATATATTTGTGTCACCCCCCGCCCCTCACTCTTCCTCTTTGTCTTCCTCCTTTCCCCCCAGTCCCTTCTTTTCAACCCGCACATTTCTACCGACCCTCCAAGCCAAGCAGCTCCGCGCTAGGAACTTTTGCGGGAGTCATACTTTCTTACATCCTTTACTTAAGGTAGTTTGAGCGAAAAATCACTTCACCTAGAATTTGATGAATTTGGCCTCATTTTAAAGAAAAAAACTCATCTTTCCAATGATATCAAAATATCAACCCCTTGCCGAACTACTTTTCGAGCAATTTGCCAGTAAATTTAAGCTGTTTTACATGAGATAGATTATGGCTGTGCACTCCAGAGGGAGAATATTAAACAAATTAGGTATTTATAGCACCTAGATTTCGTCAAAAAACTAACAGTGTGTAGATAGCATGTTTTTTCAACTATTTATAACAAATAATCTATTACTCACCACAGTAATTTTTAAATAATCGCAAAAAACCTTCTGTTTTGAAGGGTTTTCAGCCGTACGGGGGGAAAAATGAGCCAAGTTAGAGACTTATACAGCTTTTTGGTCATATATAACTGTCTTTGCGCCATTAACATTAGAATATTTATTTCATACTTTTACAGATGCTAAAATTAAAAAATAAAATTTGAATATAGTGTCCATTATGACTAGGGATCTATCTCGCTCAAACCAACTTCAAACGTGATTACAGATTTGAATTGATTTGATTTATTTTAAACATTCAAACAACTTAGAATCTGCAGCATTAACAAAATAAAATATGAAAAAAAACGTCTTGGTAAATCGTATCCAAATAAAAGCAAAGAGACAATAACATAATCAACACACTACAACAACATGGAAAGTTAGGGAATCAGGAGGAAAGCGCTTTTCTAAGCCGGCGCTTGAATGATTCGAAGGGAGCAGAGAGATCGAGGGAAGGGCAGGCAGATGAAATGGTGTTATACAAGGCAGGGAGCCTGTAAAAAAGGGATCGCTGGGATAGAGAAAGACGGAATTAAGGTTGGTGTATAAGGTGATTGTTGCACAAGGCACGGCCGGGGATGTGAAGTGAAAAGTATGGGAGTGGATCGGTACTGATCATTTAACGCAGTGTAAATAAATGAAAGGTCAATGATATTCCTACGGGTGGCCAGTGGGGTCAATGATAGAGTAGACATGATTTCAGTACGAGAAGAATTACGGAGGTGCGGTACGCGGTGACGGACTACGGTTCAAGAATATTCAAGTTGGAGGGACATGCAGTGGAGTAGATAACGGAGCAGTATTCGAGAATTGGGAGAACGCAGGCAGTGAATATGGTTTACAGGGCTATGTGGTTTGTGACATTGGTGAATCTATAGAGCACACCCACGACTGACATGGCCTTAGATTTTATTTTATTGAGGTGCGGGACGAAAGACAGTTTGGGATCGAAAGTAATACCCAGGTCATTATGTGAGGAGGCAAATGGAACAATTTCGTTAAATATAGTGTAGTTTTTAGGAGTTAAGGTGTGTTTTAAAGAAAAAGGTATGCATTTTGATTTGAGAGTAGTAATTCTAAGTTGCCACTGCAGGCACCAGGCCTCAAGGGGATTGAGTAAAAATTGGAGTGACATCGGATAGTGTGAATCCAGGAAATATTCGTGAGTAATAAGTACTTTCATAAAATTTGTTCGAAAAACGTATTTTAAACGTGGGCGGATGGAGCGTATTCATAGTATTCAATCATAGTCCACAGTCCTATTCCCCTCTTAGGGGCTGTCCATAATCCACGTAAACCCAAAACAGAGAGTTCGAGGGTTGTCAATGAAGGTCCACGTTGAGGGGGGTAGGAGGGGGGGGGAGACACGTAGACAATGGTCGACAGGACGCGGTGGGAGTGAAGAAGCACACTCACAGTTGCGAACGGTTGCGAGGCCTTACTAGTGTCGGTGGTCGGTGCCGCCCTCTCGGTGTTGGTTTGAAAAGTCTACGTGGACATAAGGGGCGGACGGGGGGCGGCGTCCGGATGAAGTCTACGAGTGCCCACGATGGGGGTTGAGGGGTCAGTAAATGGCCTATTTTTGTCTACGTGAACTATGGGCAGCCCCTTAGTCTAAGGAGGAGAAGGAACCGTGTGACCTTAGTACTAGTAACTAGTATAAGAAAACTTATTGGGTGAGTTATGCACTGCCTATTTTTTCTAACGTGGGTCCTAATGGGAATAATTGTGAGAATGAACCACACATGCTTACTCTGCGGGATAATATACGAGAGGGATACTCGTTGGAGAAGGACGCCCGAAAGGACTCTCCGGCCTGAGGCGAGCGAATATTCCCGGCTGAGTCTACATTTTTCATTCCCAAATCCTTGCCTGGCACACACACGTGCATTATTCAGAGAGAAAATACCCCCCCCCCCCCTTTCCCCCGCAGCACTAACACAGAGAGACCGCATGATCCCTTCCCCATTTCCCTTGCAACAACGCCACACCCCTTTCAGTTCTCAAGACGGGGGGGGGGGGGGGGGCAGAGGGGGGTTGGTTGATGGGTTTGTTTGTTTTTTTCCCTCCCACGCTCTGCCCCTTCAAATCAATTCCCTCTACTACCCAATGTGAAGGAGGGGATTTCACTTCGCCGCTCGTCGCCCTCGCGCCGGCCGGCCCTGAGGACAAATCGCGATAACATGTCATCTGAGATCTTGTACCAACGATGTCTGATTTCCTTTCAAACAATAAATAATAATAACTTCCTTTTGCTCTCTTCTATGCATTGCAGAGGCGAGGTAGACGATATTTCTAAGAAACCTGCGGTAGCGTTGTACTATAATTATAACTGAGGTGGAGTACATGTATTTCATTGGCTTTGCCTTAGCATGAGAAATGCATGGAAAACATATAGGTTGCCGTTACGATATGTTTATGCAATTTTGGACACTGACGGACTAAATGGCTACGTTTTACAAAAGCTAAATAATGGGAAACTAAATCGTTCATCATTGTTTAAATAATTGGCATTAACTTTGGTTAAAGGACACTTGAGGTCTCAATTGGAAAATTCACCACTGCCGATGGAATAGCGTTTAAATATCAAGGACGTTCTTGACTTGACTGTAGGGAACGTTAACCAGTTAGAACCGTCCACATCTTCTGCACGACCAGTAAGATATCTATGTCCTAGGAAAATGATCGAATATAAAATGCCACATGCAAAAAGTGTGAAAAATATAGTTTGCAGGGAATACCGAATCACAAACTTTTCAATATTATAAGAAAATCAATATATGTAATGCAGCTGCCTATTATTCAAGCATATATTTTTATTGTTATACAAAATATCGTTCAAGCAAATGCTCAGTAAACCAATTTCAATTATTTAACATCCCTTAAGGTTTGTTGAAAGAAAACGAATTTCAACTCCCCCATCGAGTCAAATTCGACCCATGTTGTGAGTTGCGTTACAAAATTTTATGTTGTGATTCCCGGGTAGCAATTATTGATAGCTGTACACATAAATTATCAGTTCCGGATCGATGCTGGAGATTGATAAGTTACGAGTAGAAACTTACCAAACTCTTAGTGCATGGTTTTTCGATGGTAAGGTTTAGTTTTTCATGTGGATGTTGCATTACGTGTTGATAAAAACTTGTGTAAATAAATTTGACACGTATATAGCTTCAGGAGTATTTTATTCTACACTGAATATTCCATTAGCGAACACATACGAGGCATGATGAAGGAAACTCGAAATGTGCTGTGAAATATTTAAGATTTTCCTCATTATCATCGTTTTTATTATATTTTGAATTTTAGGGGATTCCTGTGTGCCTAACGAAACAGCTATCGCTAGGTATCGTTCGTTGTGAAGGCACCAGGGGGGTTATTTTGTAATCTCACTTTAGTGAGAATACGTCATAAAATCTCACTTTTTCGTAGTTCAACTCCCTCACCCAGGCGGCGTGACCATATTCGGATCTTAATCGGTGAACTGCCGGTCATGTACTGGTCTTTTAGACGATTCATCCGCTCTGATCCGTATCTTTCGACTCTTGATCCGTTTCATTATCTCCGCCTGCCATTAGTTCCATCTCACCTGTCATAAAGAACGTGACATGGAGCCACCATCGTTTCCACTCGAAGCTTGAGTTGGAAAATAAACAAGATCGCGAAAGATACAAACAATTTTAAATCGTATTGTTGTAATTTGCTAAACGTGAAGAACTTCAGAGCATTTTCAACTCCAATATATATTGGGCACTTGAAGGTATGCTTTGTTTGAAATGCTTATGTTATTATTAGCTTGAATTTTCAGTGTATATATTTCGTATCAATATTTCCCAAACAATGTTGCTGATACCTTTGTTTTCGTGTGCCTATACGCCAGTGTATGGAGAATGGAATTCAGTTATTTATACCATCATTTTAACAAATATTGCCTTAAAATCTACGTTCTTGGTAGATATTTCACGTGCTTGTGAATCGAACACTAATTAGATGCACTTAATTGTTTTTAAATATTGAGTGATCGCTTACATGTCGCTTGTAGTTTTGACTGTATTTAGATTTTCGTGGTATGTACAGTGTAAGATATCTTCAGTAAGATGTTGAGCAATCTGGGTATTCGGTAGTCTCGGCATCTTTTATTTGATATAAGATAATTGAAGCTTCGACAATTCACGAACTGTTCGTGAGCCGATCATTAAGAGAGGGAAACGGATCTCCCGCCTATCCACTAAGAGTCACTAAAAAGGTGAGATTACAAAATAACCCCCCCAGCGCTGACACATTTCACCCCTATTGCCGACTTTGAATCGAAGAGAAGGTAATGCTTACGAGACTAATGTAGCAACAATGTGCGGCAAGTCGTTCCATGATTATCAATCATAGAGTGACCTAGTTCATACCAATAACTTCATTGAGCTCTAACGACAAAGTTAACTTTCGGGCGTGCCATCCTTCACTCAGTAAGTCAGCGTTATGAGATCTGTTCGCGGTGACGAAAAAACGTTTAGCAATTCTAGGATAAATGTGAGTCTGTTTAGATAGTTTGAGCGAAAAATCACTTCACCTAGACTTTGATGAATTTGGACTCATTTTAAACAGAAAACTCATATTTCCAATGATATACAAAATATCAACCCCTTGCCGAACTACTTCTCGAGCCATTTGCCTGAAAATAAAAGCTTTTATACATGGGATAAACTACGGCTGTGCACTCCAGAGGGAGATTATTTAAAAAATTAGGGACTTTTAGCACCTACATTTCGTAAAAAAGGTAAATGAGTGTAGATTGCATGTTTTCTCAACTATTAATAAAAAAATATGTATTTCTTACCACAGTAATTTTTACAGAATCGCAAAAAAAACTGCTGTTTTGAAGGGTTGTGAACCGTACGGCGGGAAAAATTAGTCAAGTTAGAGACTTATGTAGCTTTATTTATTTAATTACTGAGAATTTTAGTTATATATAACTATACCCTTATGACATTAATACTACAATATTTATTTCATACTCTTTACAGCCGCTGAAATAAAATAATAAAATTTTAATATGGTCTCCATTATGACTAGGGAACTATCTTTCTCAAACCACCTTAAGATGTGGCCAAAGCTGTTTGAAAGGAGGGATAGGGAGTGGAACAACGGTCGGAGAATGAGGGGAGGGGGAAGTCGGACCCCCTTCCCCCTGCCGCCCCACTTCTCCTCCCGCGATTCGTTTGGCGCGGAAGAGGAAGCGGAAGGCGAGGTTGGATGGTCTAACGGAGGTTGGCTCAAGACTTCCCACTTGAACCGCCTGGGTTCGATAACCGGCTGAGGCGGAAATATCTCAGAGGCAATCCAACTCCTTTTCGGATGATTTCAGGAGGGCAAGCACACTGAACGGATACAGTACCCACTCTTTCCGTTGGATGGGGCGTTAAACCGTGGTCCGCTTACAGAAGGGTCCGCAATTGTTGTTGTTTTGTTGTGCATCGTAGTGTTCATTAAGTGCGGATATAAACATTTGTTGGATTGCTTTGAACTGCCGTCTTTAGTGGAGAGCAGCCGGCACCAGTCTTCTCTCAAACCGTATATCCTACGTTGAACTCCAATCCTCCCCGTCTGAAGCGTCGATTTGTACTCAACAGACTTGAACTAATAGCACGAGTACCCATAACTCAGTTTCCTTTCGTGGTAGGCAGTGTCATAAAAGCTTAATTCTAACCATAAGGCTTAGAGATTATCTGTTTTAATAATATCTTCCGTATTGGCGAATCTTTGCGTACAAGTTTTTCTTCTGGCACATTCATACATTGCCTCGTACACATTCTCTTGTCTTCAGACTTTTGACATTCCTCTTATGTCTCTTCCACCGCATTCATTCATGGCGTCTTCGCTTTACCCCTTCATCTCAAACCATTCACTCCTCTATTATGAATCAGTTTCTCTGTCCCCCTTTCATTCTCTGAACCAACCAAGCAAGCTCTTTTATAATATTTAGATTACCGGAGCATCAAAACAACATTCCTGCATGGCTCACGCATTCCTAGCCTTATCCCTCTAACGTTTACTGCGTACACCTCATAGGTATCCAACACCCACTGCATCTAGTCTCCACTAATGCATTACTATTATTACTTATTATTATTATTACTACTATTATTACTTATTACTATTCTCTCTACTATCTATTATTATTATTAATTACTTATTAATGGCAAATACAGATCATCTGACCTTCTTTCCCTTTTCCCGCTTCGTGTTCCTTCGCGCACGACGAGGTTGAGTGACCTTTTTCACTTTTTCACCCCACGCCTTTCTGTCTCTGAACGTTCTTTTCTATTCAGACTCCCTTCTTCCATAAACTCCTTTTCAAAATGTGTTCCCGATTTTGATCCTTTTTTTTCATCCCTCATCTATCTCGCACCATCTCCATCGTAATTTTCCCTATACTCCTCTCTCAACCCTATGAACACTACTATTTTCTTTGTTATTTGATAATACTGCTGAATATTGTTTTGTTCATTGTTGTCTACATTTTGTTTACTGTTTGTTAATTGTTTTCTTTGTCATTATTAGTCCTTTGTAATGGCCTTGTGCTGTTTTTGGACTGCATTAAATAAATAAATAAATGCGTGTCCTAGCATACCCAAGTTGACAGCAGCGCACCCCGCGGTGGACGGCGACACTTCCGTTACTTCCCGCTCACCGCGGATGTCGCTTCCTCCTGACTATTTCTTCGCGTTCAAGATCCGGCGGAGTCGCTCATTGGGTCTACTCAATGAAACCGCTTCGCTGGGCGACCGGCGTGCCCCCCTCCCACTGTTCGTGCTGATGCGTAAACAATTGGGTGCCAAACAGTGACGGAAGAAGCTGCTCTAATCTGCAGATTCTTTACAGCCAATAAATGATTCTCACCATGATTAGATGTCATACCACTTGATCAGTAACTTTTTTGACAGTCTCTATTATGAAATATTCATCTCAGCATCACATTTGAACCAATTTGAATCTTAATCAATTAATAGCTCTTTCTTAAAAAGCTTTTTTTCGTCAGTGCCTCGTTACGTGGCCTCGCAGTCCTTCCTTTTACTTGGTCAATTTTGCTTAGGTACTCTATTCCATGCATGAAACCGTCTCCAAAACTTCGCCAAAATTTTTCTTTCTTGCCCCAGCATTTAGGACTCATTTGAGTTCTTCACAGCCCACCTTGTTTTTTTCATTCAACTGTAAACAAACACATCAAAAGTCTCAAGTCCACGCACATCCTCATTTTGCAAAGATCTATTTCACAATCTCGTAGACACTACGCTCGGGATTACAGTTTAAATCACTTATTTTTAATTCCTTTTTTTCAAACTTCCCCTATCAGCTTTTATTCCCCTTTTGGATATATCATTATTTCATACAAGTACACAAACAATATCCATACCTACCACTCAACCTTTCCTTATCAAGATCATGATCGATATACGTGAATCATTGCACCTTCTATACTGTATGCCATCCCATACTCATTACGAACTTTTTAATTCTGGAAAATGTTAAAAACTTACTCATCTTATTGTTGACCTTTTATCCATATTCTTCATACAACATTTTAATGTCCTTACAAGGTATGCACTGTCAGATACGAATCAACATTCGCCTATGAAAATCAATGTCTGAAATACCAACATCCCGAGATAATATGGAGTAAAAACGTTATTAGTCATTATATGAAATGTAAAGGGTTTGTAACTAATAACGAAAGAGATGGATAGACAATTAGCTTACCTATGATGATAGCGGGGAATAATTAGGGGGAAAATAATCAAATTTTAATAAAATACACGACAAAGCCGCATGCTTTGTAAAAAACTCTTACTGGTGAGTAGGGAGCGTAAGTCAACAGATGGAAGGAATTTGTTTGGAGCCTCAAGTGACTCGGGTGCTAAACGTCAGGCAATGACTCCTGGAAAATTATAGGACCACGCGAGCGGGTGACATGGAGGAAATTATTCCAAAGTCTAGAACTAATAGAAGAGACGGAAAGAGAGGTACCGAATGGTTACGTAAAAAATCCCTCTTTCCACGCACCTTCGGTGGCAGCGGAGGAAATAGAACGCGACCCTAAGACACTCCGTCACCATTATATTCACTTTCCCCAATTTCCTTCCCTAATTTCTTTTCTTTTTTTCATTCCCTCTCTTTGCCACGACTCCAACTTACTTTGTCGCACAACCTCGCTGAATCTTGTAGGGTTAAAAGTAGGCGTAGATTCAAATGTAACACGAATCACTCTTACTTTAATAATTTCATCATAATTTTCTCTCTCTCTCTCTCTCTTTTTCCAGGTAAGGACATTTCCTTTCGAACGTTTCATTCGTCGAGGAGGGAGCAGAGTAGAAGAAGAAGGAGCGGCGACCGCAGAGCTAGTCGCCGCACCACTCCGATGGCCTCGAGGAATGCCCCCCCCCCTGCCTGGGTGAGTGCGTCATCCGTGGACGGCGCCTTTCCTCCGCCCGCAATTCACCGATCGCTTCCCCAAAAGTTTCCACCCGTCCCGGGGAGGCGGACCTAATTAAGACACCTCCAACGTGTAAGCACTGTCTACCTCCTCACATGCGGGAAATGTTAGTAGTAGTATTTTTGTTTAACGTTCTTCGACGGCTAAGGCCATTTCAGACATACTGTCTGCCACGTGCAGACAGGGACAACAGCACTTGGACGAATCGGAGGATCACCCCTCCAAAATCGAGTCGAGCCCAACGGTGCTTAACTTCGGTGACTGATCGGGAACCCGTGTTTCCATCGTGGCAGGCCATTGCCCACGGAAAATTTAAATGAGATGTTTCCCCCGGATGAGTTTTATACTCCGCGGCGAGTAGTCGGGCCCTCGGTCAGGAGATATCGTGCAGTCATTAAGCTTCAGGGTGGGTTGGGGCCAACCCAGCAAATTTATCGTTGTTGTTGTTATTTGGAATCTATCATTCACCCTCATTTAAATAGTGCCGTGGCATGCAAGCGGACAACTATAATCTCGGCAGATCCTCGGCATCTATTGCGAAGATGCTATCACTGCGGACTCCGTATCTTACAAAGGAGAGACCCGTCTACAATTTCCATTGTCCTCCAAGATTTGGTCTCTGCGTAATCGTCTGTTGATCCATTCGTGACAAACGATCTACTTCAGTTTAAATTTAAAATATTCATGAACCACTAATACTTCTATGTATTATCATTTATCGATTTTTACTAGTGCTACTACTGCTTGAGGCCGAGAGCGAGTAATTACTATCTTGAAAATTTAGTAGATGCCAGAAGTGGAAATAAATGTTTTTCCAAGAGCAGGAGTGAGTACGGAATCCAAATACAGCCTAATATTGGTAGGCAACAATCTTAAATGTTGTAATTATAAGTCTACCGTTGAACATAATCGGGGGTAATCAAATATATTTGGTATGGATTAATTTTTACAATGATGGGGTGTATACAATGTCATTCTGTCCTAAGGTTGATTTAAACACAACAATAAATTTTCAATTCCTGCCATTTCACATAACAAGACGTTTCGTACCTCCCATTTAATAGCATCGTGCTCCTAAGACACATCTGGAGCTCCTCCTGGGTGAAAATTCTCGATACCAACCTTTATTAACCTTCAAGCGGCATTGCAAGCGTTTACTACAGATATTAAGACCCAGAGATCTAAAATGGGAAGGCGTTATCGCACCAGCACAGAGATCTAGCTCTCGAAACATTTATTCGCCTCCCGCGGTATTCCGATTAATCCCATTGACGACGTCCTCCGCCCGCGATAAACAACTGCCAAGCCACCGCCTGGAAACGTCTTTGGTAGCAAAACAGGATTAAGACTTATGACTCATTCCCTAAGTAGAGGAACTTATATTAAGTGCAGGTTGCAGGCTGGAGGTTTTCCTTGCACAAAATTATTTTCAGGGGGAAAATAACCTTTTCTTTAAAATTAATCTAAATAAATATTAATTAAATAATTAATATAAAACGGTCTAAAATGAGCCATTCACTTAAGCTTAAGACTCTACTCCACCAATTTGAGAGATAGTTGAAGGAAAAATAAGCGAGGCAACACATCGTGGCATATGTATGGCTTAGGAAATCTTATGTACATGAACGGTCACAGGTAGCGAATGAAACACCATTTCTATCTCCTGGTCTTCACGGTTCATTTTATGTTTTGAAATCATGTTAGCAAATTTTTGCTCTAGTAAAATGATCACTACCAGGAGAAATAGTGGCTTGAAAAAAAACGCTTGGCTGGAACTGATGGGATTCACTTCAAGGAAAAGGAGTTAGCCTCTCGAACAAGGGATATATAGCCGTTCCCACATTTCTCTTTCATTTCAAATGCTGTCAGGACTTCAATGAAGACGTAAATGGGCAATCAGTCTGTGAACATCAGATGGAAAGCGAGAGCTGAATCCTAAAGAGTGATTAGCAGGGAGTGCGGGGGGACTGAAGTAACTCGACTGTCTTTAATAAAGTCGTCCGTACGGATGGCGTGCAAGGTGGGTTGAAAGGGGAAGTGCCTTGTTTGTTTCCAAAGTTCAAGGGGAATGCACCCATTCACAGAGTCACGTTATTATTGCGCAATGCATCTTCCACTCCAACCCTCCCGTGTTGCAAACAGTGGAATGAGGGGGGTATGGCAGGGGGTGGGGGAAGAAGAAAAGTGAATGCCTTCCACTCCCGATGCAATCGAGAGAGAGAGAGTGATATAAAGAGGGGAGGCCGGTCGCAAATGCTCGCTCCTTCCTTCCTTAATCGGCCGCTGGCAGAGCACTCTGCTCTTAAAAAGAGAATCGCGCGATTGTTCGGCGAGTGGTTCCCGTTAGCAAATCCAGATTCTTCTCATGTCGACCCACACATAACGGACGCACTCCCTTCGTTTCTTTTTCTCAAATTTCTCTTTCTCATGAAAGAGAAAAAAACAAAAAAACGAGCTTTTCTCGATTGTGAGAAAGAGAGACGCGGGACCGATGAGCGGAGCATAAGAGCCTCCCTCCCTCCCGCCGCTTGGAATCATGGGCCGGCCACACACGCACACGAGAGGAGTGCAGAGAGAGGGTGGGAAGCGGGTTCCATCTCTGCTTCCTCTTCGCACTCCCTCATCAGTGCCGCTCCCCGCGTCTCACGACGAGTCAGTTCGAAGTTGTTACCGAACCCTATGCGGAACGGCTTTTGTTTTTGCCAAGTATTACAAACAGTATAGCATTAATTGACTAAAATGTTGGAATCTTTAGTAAAATAATTTAAAAAAACGTTATTTACGTTTTTTAATTTAATAATAATTTAAATACGTTTTTCCAAACATTTTCAATTTTAAATTAAGCATTATATTATATTATATCATATTATATGATATCACATCACATCATATCATATTATATTATATTATATTATATTATGTTATATTATATTATGTTATAATATATTATATTATATTATATTATATTATATTATATTATATTATATTATATTATATTATATTATATTATATTATATTATATTATATTATATTATATTATATTATATTATATTATATTATATTATATTATATTATATTATATTATATTATATTATATTATATTATATTTTATCATATTATAACAAATCATATCATATCTAAGAACTACCTATGTATAGAACTTAGCCAAATATCGTGACATCACTAAGTAAAATTAAATTCACAAAGCTTTATCACAGCCAAAATACAAAACACAATCCGGGTTTTGTCTGCAAAGCGTCATCTTTAGATTGATGGCCAGCAGTTACCAGAAAGTCATCTGGTCACCTTTAGATGGCCTTTTTTCTTTGAACACTTAGTCGTGTTTTATTATTATGATTGAAATCAAGTTTTCGAGGAATAATCAAGTTAATTTTTATAGTCATAAATAATGGTAAATTAGTGATGGAAAGGAATTGGGTGCAGGAGATTCGGAGAGGGAAGTAGAACTTGGAATTATGACGTACAGGAACGGCATTGTATGTTGAAAAGGAAGATTGAGGGGAAGATGCCGGAAAAGCGCGGAATAAGAAGGAAGACGATTGTACTATTGGGCGACATAATAGCAAGTTGAAGGAATGGTAGAGACTTAGCGGCGGGCTCATACTGGAGAAGGGAAATATTAAGGTGACCACGAAATAGGAATGGCATTAGCTGTCTGAAAGCCTACGAATCAATTGTTGGAACATCAAATTAAATCACTTAATCATGGTTTAGACACACAGAATTCCCGTCCTCCTTGCACTTCGATTCCACGTCGCTGATCGAAGTGAATGAGAGCGCAAAGTAAAATTCGAAATATCCCCAGGGAAATCACATCAAAGAAAGCAACATTATCCGGCGAAATTTTTTAAATAAACTTATGAAATATACTTGATGTAAGGCATTTCATTTACAGAAATTATTACACACTAAAGAAATTTACATATTAGCAGTTCAGAGCAATAATATCTACAATAAATATATCTCGTCATAGGAGAATTCTCAATTAATTCTGAATCATTGGAATAAAAATGTGTATTGATGCGAACGGAAAAATTTATTTCTTACTATGAGAGATTTTTAAGAGGAATATTTTAAACAGCTGGCCAATGATGTCCCCTCCTATTGCTGGCGTTACTGTTCTTTGATGGACTAAACAATTCATCTGAAGTGTTTTGATTAGCCATTACAGGATTCTTGAGTAGCCTTCTTGTCACCAATTACCACGGAATGCATCAATGGAGGATTTTAAGGATGAAATGAGCTAGAATCAATTACTACTTTTGGATATTTTGTGGTAGAAAGCATAGGTTATTTACATATATATTTTAAAAGAGCTCTCTAACTATACAGAAGTGACCGTACTGCATCTGAACAAGTCCACGTCTGAACTTCTGATATAAACTCGATTAAAAAAGAGAAATATGAAATTTTCAGTGCAATATTCTTAATACATATTGGCGTGCGTTCAGAATTCAGAAAACGACCTATTTTGATTTTTGCTAACTACAGTTTGAAAGAAAACGTTAGTCTCCTTCGATGGTATCTGGCCTAATATTTAAATGAGAAAAAATGTGTTTCCTCCGGAGAACGCATTTCCCCGTTCTTTCCACACTTTCTTCTGCGAAAGAAATTCACACGTGTGGACTGCGGACCCAACAATGGGCCGCTTAATCTCAAGGGTCGAGGTGGCGGCAAGGAAACTTAATGCGGGCATTATTCCCAAGGGTGGTACGCTGGCTATTACCTCGGGAAGTGCCCATGGGATTTTCTCATGGAGCCCGTGAAACACCTTTAAGATACACTGATGGGATAAACTTTGAAACAGCATTAAGGCTCAGCCATGGTTACTGAAAGCGAGACATAAACACGGGTAACTGACGCACGCGGGACACGAAACTCGCTTCACGGGCCGACGAGTACTTCGGGAACAGGGGTGGGTTTAGAGACCTGAATGGACGCCAATAGTACCAGAGGACCGTGGGCTTCACTGCACCCAAGTAGTTCCCCATATGTTCACACTCCCAAGCTCCGAAAACTTTTAACGCGGCCATCAACCTAAACGTCAACTAATTTGCAAAATTTACTCAACCACAATTCTTTCAACAAATCGTAAACCAAGTATTACCTTCGTTTGGTCAAAAGTCTAAAATATAATTTCCCCATGTATTCGATTGTTAAATTATTTCAGCAGTAATAAATTCCAATTCGTGCTATAAAAATTTTAAAAGAATTGGGGACATCAATGCGTCATGAATCAAGTGAATAGCAATTTTTTAAGAACGCTGAACTGTAATTGATTTAGAAAAATAATATTTAGATGATTCCTTTTCACTACCTCATATTTATATATTTTTTTCTTTCAGGAGATGTGGCTCCATTAATAATTAAATTATTTATTTATATTTACCTTATTGGCAAAGGTTTTTTCTCTTTAATAAACAAGGAGAAATAAAAAAAAATTACAATTAAGGGACACATCTCTTGCAAGAAAAAGAAATAATTGCAAAATAATATTGGAAATTAGCAAAAGTATTTGTATTTCTAAGCAGATTATGAACGTTCTGGATGTCTTGTGCGTTGGTCCCAGTCCTCGGGACCACAACAGCTTCTCGATCCAACCTGCACATGCCAGGTTTCTGCATAGGTATTTAGTCTGGATGCTAGGAGATGCAAGAGCTCAACTCAAAAAGTTCTCTGCCATTGCTTCACGCATAGTGTCATAACACATTGCAAAAGGGGGCGCTGTTGATGTGCATCTTGTGCGTCCCCAGGCTTTGCAGGACGGAGGAGGCGTCGTGACGCTTCCCGACGCCGTGAAAAGTGCGCCCTAGGCTCTTCGATGTTCACATGAAAATATTCCGTTGCCTCCCCGGGCACTCACAAAAGAGGTTGAGAGTGTAATAGGGAGGGAGCCTATCCGGAGGGGGGTTGCTGTTGGAGCTAGAAGGGCAGGGTGGGAAGGGTGGGAAGGGGGGGAGCAGGAGGTGGACAGGGGTGGAGAGAAGATGCACACCAAAGTAGAATGATATTCAAGTCCTCCCCACAAGAAGTGTGTACATTTTACGCGTGGGAAAAGAGGGTTGGCTTCTCGCATATTTCAGATCGATTTATCGAAAAAAGGGAGGTTGGGGTCGACCCAAATACACATACATATGTGTACACCCTTGCACTCCACCAAGGGTTTCTCCTTTATCCTTTTTCAATATATTCTCCTCGCCTCCCTCTTCACTCAATCGAAAAACTTGCCTAATCTCTTTCGCAATATTTTCTCTCAATCCTCCCGTTTCGAATACGGCCGAAGAGTGCACCTCTCTCCCCCCCCCCCCTCTCCCTCCCTCCGTCCGTCCACCACCCACCAACCCCTCTCCATCCTCACCCCCCATCTTTGGGGCGGCCGAAGGGACTGAGACTATGAGCAGAGGAGCGCTTCGGAGCACATCGCACGACTCCCAAGTCTTCTGCGCCCACTTCCTCTGCACCCTGCTGCTCCCTTCCCCATTTACCGTGACTCCCCTCCAAGCTGCAGCACTCGTCCGACAGAAGCCGTTCGTTAAACGCGAATGCCTCCGAAGGGGTCCAGAGGAAAATTCGTTGAAATGCTTGAATTTATATCAGGGTATACTTTGGTGGGAAAGGGGAAGGCTGTTTCTCATTGGTTAGGGGATGTCATGTCTCTCTCCACTTCGTCTTTTGCTCTCTTAGCAATTGTGCAGTCACCAAGGATTATAGGGGCGAGGAAAAATGATGTTGGATAGGAACTCCTACTCAAGCCAAATATAAGACAAAGAATAAGATAAGAATAAAATAAAGCATAATATTGCACACCTCCACCAGCATCGCTGAGGATGAGGTACAATTATTTAATCATAAATGCAGTCCAATAAAAAACTATTAAAGAATATCAGACATCCATTTCGCTCAATATCACTTTCTAATATAAAAATAGCAAATATAATGGGAAAAAATTATGGGACCAAATCTTATTGCTGCGTTGGTATTTCTCAAAGTAAAAGCTAAAGAAAATATCTAATGATAGGTATACTTCGTCTTTTCACGGTTGGTGGAGTGACCGTAGAAATATGGTGGAAATAGGTAAACGTTATTAGTTATGTTGAATTAAGTAGAAAAGTATATGAAATATAATGATTCACTGTGAACTATAATTCACGGTGTTTTCATTGCAAGTTTAAGTAAACTACATGTTACATTAGTCCAACGCTCGAAAATTCCCATACATAATGACTTTTGGTGTTTATCATATGAGCATAAAATCACCGATTATAAGTGCATGTTAGAAACTTGTATTCCATGTACATAACTTATCATTTTGAGTCACTGCGCGTCAAAGTATGCTACGATGACATATGATATAATGACATTTAAATACCAGCTAATTATGATATCAATCACTGTTCAAATAAACTGTTTCAGAAGTGATTTCAGAAGAACACGCAGTATACAACTTAACAAAGTTATTCGCGCATCTAGTGAATTTTGTCGTTAAATATGAACAATAGCCAAATTCTTTACAGTTCAAGAATCTTTGCAATGAGTCTCAATATAATACCCGAGTTTAGAAGAGGTATTTTTTTCGCAATAAAATAAAATTATTTGCCACAACCCAACCGAATTTTTGGTTTATTTTCTGCTTCATAATAAGGATTTTTCTTTTAATTGTCAATTCATATCCCTTGATGCTTTTCAATGAAGTACGTGAACTTTTCACCGATTAAATAAAAATAGAAACTCAAACGATATTGTTTTCAAGTCTCAGAGACTGTTCCGCCATTAGTCTGTAACGGGAGCATGAAACATTTTTAGCAGTCTCATCCCCGCAGCTTCCATGCAGCCGCCACCATCCAAACGAGAATATTCCTTCCAATCGTCCCTAAGCCAACCGCAGCAACGCGCTAAACCCTTTCCCCACCGCCGAACAAATCCCCCCTACCCCCGCCCCATTGGGGCTGTTCCGATTTCAACCCCCCCCCAACTATCCCTACGACATTCCCTAAAGTTAGCTGTTCCTTCGGCCATGCCAAGAGTAACCCCCTCGGTCGTACGGAGTCGGAAGTTAGCGCCAGCATCTCCACCGAAAAACACCCCCCAAAGGCCTGCCCCCCCCCCCCCCTCAAAGTATGTGAATCCACCACCATCCTCATCCAGCGCCTCCACTGGAAACTCGTCTCCAAGTCTCTTGACACAGAAACGTCTTCCGCAGTTACCCTTAAGACAGTCTGGTGGACTTAAACATCTTAAAGGAAGCGGGGGAGTTCGGTCGGCAGAGTAGGTGCTTTGGGGAGGCAGGGCCGATGGGAGGGGGGCAGGGTGGACCCTGCCAGGGTCCCCGGGCCGAGATGCTGCCGGCGAATACAAAAAAGCAAGGTGGGGGGGGAGGGGTAGGGGAGGGCGAGCTAGGAGTGGGATTGGTGGCAGTAACTTGTTCGTCTCCCTCCCGTGGGCAGCGCTTCGGTAGGCAGGGTCGTAAGTGGTTTGCATGTACCGTTTCCTCACATATATATGCACATACATAACGGGTGCCTTCCTGCAAAGTTTCGGAGTGAAAAGCGAAATTATGTCTCCAGATTCTCTGCCGTACCACAGTTCGGGTGGAAGAATACGTGCCAGAGTTATGGGAGAGAAATTTTCTTATCGCTGAATACGACACTCCAGAGAGCCAACTGCATGATCTCGCAATAATGGAGGAGAACTTGGAATGCTTCGTTCTCCATATTGGAGCAAATCCATTGAAAAGCACCTTAAGTTTTCTCGATCCATGACTGCATTGTCTTTTGAACCTCACGCTATCTTGGAATAGTATTCAATTTAAAAATGAAAATTCACGCGAATGGACTCAAGTTCAAACCGAATCCCTGGATGCACAAGATTCATTTTTCAATTCCAAAATGTTTGAGGAACTGCACCTACGCCTTTGGATACGCTGAACTATTAATGTTTCACCTGGATGGGTATAAATTTGAAAGAGTTCATTAATGTCAGTAGCAGAAAACATAGCCATGGACATTTTTAACAACAAAGGGGAACAAAGTATTTAATTTGAGATCATGTTAACCATGGGGTTTTGGAAGCAATTGTAGACATATTCCATATGCCTAACATTATTCTCGGCCATCAAAAATGTATGAAAAAAATTATTATGATGATTCGGATTTCGCTTATCCTCTAACTTTAAGGCTGTAAATGTTTTATTGTTACATAAACATGCAATATGGAGCTACCTACAATTGCAGCCAATGAATTATATTTTACTCCTGGCAAATGCAACAAATCGAAGTATTTTGCATTTGTACCTCAAATAAAAACTATGATAGGCCAGAAGAGGTTTAAAAAGTAAGGACAAAATGGTTTTCAGAATTTCACAACAATTCAAAACAACTTTTCTGTTTTCAGAGAAATAGTTATGAAATTCCACCACCATCAGTATTCATCAATCAGAAGATTATTTTGCAGCAGCGCTCCACTCCACTCTCCAACTAGCCAACCACTTCTTCCAGCACAATTTTCCACTTTGACATCCTCCATAATTTTCTGATTTACATATTTCATTCTTGATCTTCCTCTTTAATTCTTCTTAACTATTACCCATTCTATTATTGTAGGAAAGTTAGATGAATATTCAGCACCGCTTTTTCCACATGTAGCTTTACTTTTCGCAATCATGGTTTCCTTACAAATTTACATCTTCAGGTAACCAAACTTCAGGTAACAACTT
Source organism: Pyrrhosoma nymphula (assembly GCA_963573305.1). Taxonomy (NCBI): domain Eukaryota; kingdom Metazoa; phylum Arthropoda; class Insecta; order Odonata; family Coenagrionidae; genus Pyrrhosoma; species Pyrrhosoma nymphula. Next base: position 1,373,440 of record OY754334.1, read on the forward strand.
TTTAACGAAACTATTGTCGTGATAAATAAAACAGCATGTGGAAATAGCTGTGCTAAAAATTCATCTAACTTTCCTACTATGAAAGATTTCCACAAAGTAACACCCGTAACCGTTTCTTATGTTCCATTATTGTGATTTATAAGTATTTGTGTTGAAAAATATGTTCAATGAGTTCCTCTGTTCTTTTACTTTTAGTTTTTTTATAATTCATACATATATTATAAATTCCACCACTAATGGTATATGTCTCGATTTTCTAAGGGTTGGACATGGTTTATTCAACGGTGTTCGGCGAGATGTTGTGGAACATAATGATAAATGAAAAGTGAAAAAACTTTGTGTATGTCCACAGTATTTATTTTGGTACGACGCGTTTCAGCGAATAATCTTCGCTATCATCAGGTACAATGCAAGGTTCCCATCAAGAAGTCTTATATACATGCGGAAAGGAGGGGTATGGTTATGAGTTGGCGGAAGTGGGAGAGGGGTTGGGGGGTAAAGGATGGGGGAAGGGAGTGGGGAGGCGGTTGGGATACGTAAGGAATTGGGGTTCGGTTGAAGGTTTTAGGGGGGGGAGGGCTAACAGCGGGGAATGACTCAGGAACTCAATGTTGTTGATAAGCTTTTCTTTGCGTTTCCTCCTCCTGGTGATCTCCCACTGCTCAAATGCGTCGAGCCGACGTCCTTTTTCTTCGAAGGCCAATATTTTTGGGGATTACCGTTGGACATGGTGTTGAATATTTAGGTATAAAAAGTATCTTCAATCGATAAAAGAAAGTACCTACTACTGCGGAACGGAATGTTACGCAGCCTTGCGTTTCCATCTATAACTAAAATACTAATGCATTATATAGTATGAAACTTTGTATAATTGTTAAAAAAGATATTAACTACAATATTTGAAAAGAATATTTCGATGTCTTGAACCGTGTTGTTATTACGATGCCGTAAATGCGATGCATCCGTCCGGTACCCGGAAAAATGCACTAAAGTTCTGTTTTAAGCACACACTGAAATCAATATAAATGGAAAAAAGTTTTATTTGCTATGAATGAACGCAGAAATAAACAAGCTTTAATGTGATGTACTTCATTTAAAAATCGATTGAGCCGTCTGTGAGATATTAGTCTCCAAAATCGGGTGACGGAATTTTTCAATGGATAGTAAGTGACTCTGGTTGTACGCAAGGGCGAACCTAGATGAGTGTCTTTAAAAAAAGCAAGGCCAAACGCTAATGAAATAGTTTTCTGGTCCCCCGTCAATTCTCCACCAGACTGAGAGGAAATGAGAATTCGGCCCGCGCGCAAAAAAGGCGCCGCCAAGTGCTGCCCTCGCGTGGGCCCGTCGTGAAATTGGGAGGTGCGGCGAGGAGAAGTTGTGACCTCGAGGGCCAAACAGATGAAGGGGGCGAGAGGTCATGATGCCAGTGATCCATCACACGGGCGTCTCGGCACGTTGACGCGATTTGATGAGGGGGGTTTGGGGGAGGGGGGATGGAGGGAGGGAGGGAGGAGGGGGAATGTGAAGAGGGCGATCCGTGGAGAGAGGTAGGCGGAGATATTGCGAGAGTGTGCGCGAAGACAATAAAGACGAGGAAATACGCACCATGCGCATACGCATATATATATATATATATATATATATATATATTAAAGTTACCTCAGAGAGAGTTCCTTGTGAATGTAATGTTTGACGGTTCCTTCGTTGCTATTTATTGTTTTTGTTAATTATTGTGAATGTAAGTGCTTTCAAAAATCAAAATAAAATTAAGTGTTGCTATAAATTTTCAAATTATAATAGTTCATAATTATTATTTTATCATAATTTGATATTTTATAACAAAACTTATTTAAGGTGTATTCAAATAATAAATTCAGAAGGAACTCTCTCTGAAGTAACTTTTAAAATAAAATAAAAATAAATATATACTTTTTAACATAATAATGTATCAAAATTTTAAACCATATTCGATTTTTTCACAATGTGCTCATTTCAATTTCATTGTAGCCCAGAATAATCATGCAAAAAAATGCGAAACTTCGGTTAAGAGAAATTTTATTTAAAAAAATTAATGGACCCATTATATCCTGAAAGAAGAAGAAAATCCATAATAATATGTCATGAAAAGGAATCATCTAGATAAAAAAGTATTAATATTACCAAAAACACCAATATGAGTACATATATATATAACTGCAATGACAAATATTTTTCAAGCAGATATTTCCCCTTTAGAATTAGAAATAGTATTAATGCAATTTTATTGCGGAATTCTTTTAGAGCAACCCATTAAACGCAAGCGGTTGGAAAAAAACTCGAGAACCATTTCATCCTTAGGGTTTGAAAATGACCTAGGGTGAATTCCACTTAGTTCCACTCACGGGCAATGTATTCATGTGTTCACAATTTAGCTTTTGTATACGTTATATATAGCTATAGATATATCTGGGAATAATGACGTGTTGAAATCCTTCAAAGTAATTAGTATAGCGGAGAGTTCCGGCTCAAGAACTTCGGAAAGCGTTTTCTTAATATTGACATGTCAGGACAAATGGCTCTCAAAGTCTCGATTTTTTATTTTTGCAGAGCTATATAGCTTATTAATTCCCCCAAGCGATCGTTTCCGATCACTTGGGGCAATGCTCCACTAGCTTAGCGCAGCCTATGGTGAGAAATCACTCTGTAAGTTTAATTTTTTCCAAAAACGTTTTTGATGATTTTAATATCACACAGCCAGTTAATTTGAAGTTATTACACTCATAGACCCACAACTGCGTGTTTTGTATTTTGTTTTGAGAGAAATATCTCACCACCGTTGAAATAAAGAAGGAATGCGAGTACATAAGTGACGATTATGTAACCGATTCCATTTAAGTATTGCCTCCAGGATAAACTTTGTCATAGACATTTCATTCATTACAGTAATCTACCGGTTAAAGGTAGGTTGTGATGAAAGTCAGAGAATATCCGACGAACTCTTACACGTGCCGTGCCCTTTCTACCTCTAGTATTTCTTTCTTCATCTCAGCATAAGTCCTACCCTTCTTCATCCCGTACATAAAACCGATTCTCTTCCTTCCCCGCTTACCCAACATCCTACCCTCTATCACGGCCTTCAGCAAACCATCGTCCCTCATTACCCCTTCCAGCCACCTACCCTGTCTTCCCCTAACATCATCTATAAGTTTCCTATCCTCGCCCACCATGTCAAGCACTTCCTCATTTGTCTTCCTTTTCGTCCAACGCACCTTCTCCATCCTCCTCCACACCCACATCTCGAAAGCCTTCAGCCTCTTTTCGTCTTCCTTTCTCAAGGTCCACGTTTCCGCCCCATACAGCGCCACAGTCCATATCAAGCTCTTCACTAGCCTCTTTTTTACATCCTTACTTAAGGTCCCCGTCATCAGCTCCCTTCTATTATTGAACGCTTCCTTCGCTAGCGCTATTCTCCTCCTAATGTCTTTGCTACTATGTCCTGTTTCTTCCAGCGTACTATCCAAGTAATTAAATTGTTCTACTTGCTCCAGTTTGTGACTTCTTACTCTTATCACCAGCTTAGCTTTCTTTGTCCTACAGAATCTCATTACTTTTGTTTTCCTATTATTTATCTTCATCCCGTATTTCTCACACTGTTTATCCAGAGCATCTACTAAAGTTTGCAGTCCTTTCGATGACCGACTGACCAACGCCTGGTCGTCTGCGAATCTAACCGACTTTATCCACTGGCCTCCTACTTTCATTCCCACATCTAGCTCTTCCCATGCCTCTCTTACCAATATCCTCAGCATAGATGTTAAAAAGTAAAGGCGACAACGAGCACCCTTGTAATACCCCGCAACCTATAACTGCCCACCCTGATTCACCCTCAGCTACCCTTACCTGAGCCCTCTGCCCCATACATAAGTTTCGGATGAGTCTCCTGTCACGCCAATCTATTCTTATTTTCCCCAGTATCTGCATTAGTTTCTCCCAGTTTACTCTGTCAAACGCCTTTTCGAAATCTACAAAGCAAGCGAAAACATCCTGATTATGCTCTATGTTTCTATCTATAAGTGTCCTCATTACCGCAATCGCGTCTCTGGTTGCCCTCCCCTTCCTGAACCCAAATTGGTCATCGCCTAAATAGCACTTTGCTCTGCCCTCCAACCTTCTATTTAGTACTCTAAGCAACACTTTTGCCGCGTGCGAAATTAAACTGATTGTTCTATACTCCTCGCATTCTGAAGCTTTCTTCTTCTTCGGGATAGGTATTAATACTGTTTTCACGAAATCCTCTGGCCATACTCCTTCCTCGTAGATCCTGCGAATAAGTTCGAAAAACGATTTTCTCCCCTTACTACCTAGATACTTCCAGTAGCTCCGAAGATAGGTTATCGGCTCCCACGGCTTTTCTACCCTTCATCTCTTTTAATGCCCTCTCTATTTCACTCTCAAGTAACTCTGGTCCGAGGTTATCCTTATCTATTGTTCCTTCGTCCTCTAGATCTAGGCTAAGGGGTCTATTCTCGCTGTCATATAGCTCCTCTACGTATTCTCTCCATCTTTCTTGGATATCTTCCTTCTCGATTAATATCTTCCCTGTTTTGTCCTTAACCTTTGGTATCGCTTGACTTCTCTTACCAACGGATAACATTTTCACCTTGGCGTACAAAGCGCCCACTTCCCCCTCCTCCTGCATCTTTTCAATTTTCTCACATTTTCCCTTCCACCAGTTTTCTTTTGCCCTATTGGTCACTCGCCTGAGTTTATTATTCAATTCCTTGTACTTCCTCTTCAAGACCTCGGTGTTCACGTTTTTCCATATCCTTCTCTCCTCCATTTTCTTTATCATTTCTTCTGTAACCCACTGCTTCTTAACCCTCTTCTTTTCCACCATTCCTATTGTTTTCTCAGCCGCTGCTGCGATGCCTGTTTTTATAACTTCCCATCTTTTCTCTATGGTTCCCATCCGCTTCTCTTCACCTATGTTCTTTTCTACCAGCTCTTGGTATTCCCTCCTTTTCAACCCTTTCAATGCTTCAAGGTTCCACCTCTTTATCATCCTACCTTTACAAAGCCTTTTGAATCTAACTTCACACTTCATCATCACCAAGTTATGATACGAGTCCGCATCCGCCCCTGGATAGCTACCAGAGTTTTTTGCACTGTTTCTAAATCTCTGCCTTACCATTATATAATCAATTTGGTATCTTCCAGTATCACCCGGCATTTTCCATGTGTACCTACGCCTGGGGTGATGTTTAAACCAAGTGTTTGTCACTACTAATTTATTTCTTCTACAAAATTCAACTGCCTTTTCACCTCGTTCATTTCTTCTTCCTAGCCCAAACCCTCCTACTTCTAATCCGTCCCTACCTTCCCCCACCACTGCATTCCAGTCACCCATCACTATCAGGTTTTTCTTTCCCGGAACTTCTCTAATTATTTCTTCTACTTGCTCGTACACCTCTTCCACCTCTTCCTCCCTATAGTTGCTCGTAGGCATGTATACCTGGACCAGTACGAAATTCGTCGGACGTGCTTTTATTTCTACCACTAGTATCCTGTCGCTCACCTGTTCAATGTTTACCACCCTCAGTCCCAACTTTGTGTTTAGTACCATGCCTACCCCCCGTTGACTCTCATCTCCCCCACTATAAATTACCCTGTAGCTATCACTCCAATAGTCCCCGCTATCCTTCCATCTCACCTCGCACAATCCCAAAGCATCTATTTTTCCTTTTTCCATTTCCTGCTTAATATTTTCAAGCTTCCCGGCCCTCATCATGGTCCTTACGTTCCAAGTTCCTATTTTTATCACTGTTGTCCTCCTCCTCTTCCTCTTTTTCTTCTTCTTCTCCCTCCTATCCCTTGTATCCGCCGATGATGATTCTGCTGTGCAAGGATTTCGTGTGTTGACGACCGCGGAGGCCTTGCCTCCCCCGCTGCCGGGCACGACACCCGCCCTAGTGGGCGGCGTCCCGTAGTTGCCAGGAATCAATTCTCTTTGAATGACTTTCATGTTCTGGGAGGAGATAGTTGAGAGGTATCCCACGCCACTCAACGGTATTTTTAACGTGACACCATCACGGAACTACCTTTCGTCTGGCTCCTACCCTTCGACCTATCTGGCATGGGTGGCCCTACCAGGAGCAATGTACTTGCTCCTGCCAGTCCAGCTCTAGGGGTCATTGGAACTCACAAGCCCTTCCACCACGTCAAGGTCGTAGTTCAAGGAAATAGACATTTGAAGATTCCAAAGAGGGAGACGATTTATATTCCAATAGACCGAACCGTAATAAGTTGATAGGTCCTGCAAAAAAATCCATTTGTTGAACGCGATAATATGTGTGAGATACCATATGAAAATGATTCTGCTATTCTAAATAAGTATTACTTTTGTGAATAGGTTGATGGAAATATCAGTGATGTTCGTTCTATACGAGTGTCTGGATATGAATATTTTCCTCCTATCACAAGTTCGGAGCCAATTGACTTGGTGATATTATATCTCAATCGAGAATTAGTCAAGGAATGGAATAGATACACATCATTGTAATCATCTCAAAAATCACTAAATATCCTTTGACTTGAGTTGATATGCATGCTTTTATAGGGATTTCATTTCTCTTGGGCTACAATGTATGCTAACGCCGAAGAATGTATTGGGGAAATAGAGCTGACAGTAAAAATGAATTTGTGAAGTACAAAATGAGGAGTCAGTTAGATGGATTATTTTATTTTCGTGCTTGTGATCATGTCGTCTTGGATACCGGTGATAAGTATGCAAACGTCTGGTCACTTGTCGTTAAAATAAAAGAGCTTTTTGATTCAATCCATTTCAGAGTCTGTATCAATCAATACGAAATATCGATCAATATAAACATACAATGGAAAACATTCATGTTAGCTGCTTTTGAAGGTAAAACTGGTACATTTTGGGAGTAAAGCCTGGTCATTTGCTTTAAAATTGGGGTACTGTTTAACATTCACGCTATACAAGGGAAAAGATTCTTCCATGATAAGATTGGGAAATTATTTGGCCTGGGTCACTTATTTTCGGTTTCGTAGATTAACGGAAGGCAATATACTCAGGATTTAAAGTTTTCATTGTATTATGACAATTTTTACCAGTCTTAAATCAGAACCACAGCTCTCAGAAAGGTGAGGAGCTAGTTCTCTCAGACCAATTTGGTGTAGAGCAGCTTTCAAAAGCAACGCGGTATTCTTTGAGAAAAGAAAAATTGAGATTCCTGAGCCAAACACCATTAAAAATATTCAACAATACATAGATGACGTGCATCAAATGGACAAACACATTTCAAATTTTCATATTAGAATACGCGGAAAGGAATGCTTGAGATGCACAGAGTTAAGATATGCATTTGGGGCGTAGAGGAGGAACGTCTATAAAATGTTAACCAGACCAAATATTTTACATAAAGTTAGTTACTGGGAGATAAGGGTAAACAGCAATGATCTAGATACACAGATATATAAAACAGTTCTCAACGATATTCTTTATACAATACCACGGCTTGCTTCGTGTTGAAGGAACCTCACAGATTTGCTGCTGCTTTTTGGGGCTTTTAAATTACTAACGCTCCAGTTATAAAGAAATTCTTCATTACACGATAGGTAAGAAATTTCCTTATTAATTTTATTCATGTAATTATCTGAAATGGACCGTAATTTCTTAAAACTCCGTCGTCCACTCATGAAATTATCGTTTTCAACTATTACTTCAATAGAAATTGCGAGTGATAATTATGTGTGACAACGGAAAGAAAATGTCAATTTAATTCCATCAATGTTAAAAGTTATGGCCCCTAGAACGAGTGCTAATTATAGCTAAAAGTTAGATGCAAGTGAAAATTTTGAGAAAGATAATGTATATAAACAGTGAGGGATCTGATATTCCTACTATTAGCATGCATTTTCTCCGTAGGAAAGTAATAATTATACCACAAACTAATCAATAAATCTTATTTAGTAAAAGATTTTCAAAATTCTATTTCTTTAAATTCACTCGGCACTTTTGCACCCATACATTCAAAGCATACGTCATGAGGTAACAAAGTAGAATTTACCACCTTAGCTGAATTTAAGCTACACTTGAAAATCCCAACAAACCTTCCTCTGCTAACATTGGAAAGCCATTGAAAGCATTTCTCTTATTTAAGGATTTTGCCTCCATTTTAGCTTTTAAAAATCATCACGCTGCAAATAGGAAACCGAGACACTTTTTTCATTTTGAAGATAGTTGCCAATAATGAGCAACAATGTCAATCAACACGTACGTCAGAAGTTATAAAGATGCGAACTATACTCGTATAATAAGATAAAATACGCACTTCCTTTTTACTTATTAAATCTACTCATTTCATCGTGGATTAAAGAGTTTACTAGATCTTAGCATTGGCTGAGGGAAATACGCAAGTCACGAAAACTACCTAAGCTTGAGGCATGAGCAAAACAACTTCTTCACCCAAATCAACAGCAGAAGCCATCGCCTGATTCCTCCATTCCTCCCTGTCGAATCGATGCCTTTTCTCACGTGACCGATTGGACGCGGGGATGTCGCCCTCTTATAGTGCCCTCTCGAGATAAATAAACGAATCACACTTCCCTTTTCCCTGCTCGCGAGATTGGGGGTGGGGGGAGGAGGGAGAGAGGGTGGAGGGGTGAGGGAGACGAGGGGGAGGTAAGAAGAAGGTGTGAGGGCGAACGAAATAGCTAAAATTCGCGCGCGCCTCCGACGGAAACCATCCGAAACTTTTCGGAGGACACATTCAGACCACCCTCGTCACTTTTTATCTCCTATCTCGGGGAAGATGGGTACAGGGAAGGAAGGGGGGGGTTTGCGATTCGGGTAAGGGGGGGGATCTGACTGCTGCTCTCTCTCATCCCCTCCTCTCGTCCCAGCGGCGAGACGACAGCGGCCTAAATGTCGGAAATGGAAAAAAGTTGAATAAAGGGTACGCCTCGCCTCCAAATTAAGTTATTCGGAGCGCCAAGTTGTCCACCTGGGAAGACGTTTTACGGGAATGATAGCCTTAGAAGATAAAATTTCCATCAAATTTCCTCCGTCGTCGTCACCTTCGGTCGTGCTGACAAAAGAGGGACAGACTCTCCTCGTATTCCTTTTCGTTCTCGATGAAAGAGTGCATCCCTTGCGAGGAATTCTCCTTGCAATAAAACTGGAGTGCGTTTGTCCTTCTTCGTATTCCTTTGCAAGCCACCTTCCTCGCTCCGCTCTCGTGGAAAACGTGTGCGAGCGTTGGCTGAGAAACGCAGACATGGCCGTAAGTTTCAAAGACAGAGAGACTCTCAGATGAGGGAAATATTATCCGAACGTTGTACAAATAACGTCGAAGGCATCATTTTCTTCTCTAAGAAAATTTGCGGTTTCAGGGTGCATTATGTGAAATTTTTCAATGTTAGGAATGATAAAAAATTTTCCGAATTTCACAAAAGTTGGTTTATTCACGACCCGGGTTTCAACACATTATGTTTTACATATTATACATTATTCATACACATGCATAATGCATTTTACATACACATTATGTATTACATTTTCACACAACACATTACCTGATAATGTGTTGAAACCCGGGTCATGAATAAACCAACTTTTGTGAAATTCGCATAATTTTTTATCATTCCTAACATTTTCTTCTCTGACTCTCTTTCTCTCATCGAAGCATGGGATAAGGTTTTTTCTCAACGCTGCGGTAAAGAAACATTACAGATATACGCAGCGAAACAATTATTCAATTTAGCGCTAACTCAAAATTTCTATTTGGCTAACTTTTTTGCAAACGAGTAGTAAAACCAAGTAGTTGCGTTAAACCAACTTTAGATTAATCCATATTCACACAGAAGTTACATTGTTCTATGTCCTCGTGTGACGAAGAGAAACAACATTCGTTGACATCTACGGCCAGTGTAATTATTGATGATCAAAAGCCCACGCACGAAGAGAAACATGGAAAGTACACTTCAAAATTATGCAATTTTAAAATTCTATTTCCTTTAGAGATATATGATAGGTATATGATAGAAATACTAGAAGTCTCTCTAGGTTTATGGAGCACGTCCTTCGAGAATAAATAGTTATTAAATATGTTGACTATTGCGAACCAATTCCTCTCCTTGCACTGAAGTGTGGGAAATAAGGTTCAGATTTAAAAGCATCAGCAGAGGGACCAAACACAAACAAAAGAATTAAACAATTTACTTCCAGTGTCATCTCCGCCTCTCACTGTTACAGCCGATGCAAAGGGAAGTTCAGCTCCAAAGGCATCTTGCACCGTTTGGACATAAAAGTTGCATTCTATGGTAAGTCTGTTACTGTGGGAGGCAACATATGAAATCATTTGTACCAATGAGGGTATGTGGGCAGGTTGGTAAGGGAAGGGATATCTAGGAAATGGAAGAGAAAGCCTGTGGTTGGCATGATCATACTCCTAGCGAAAGGTGGCATGGGGTCAATAGCTTAACGTTCCATTTGATGGACGAAGTTGTGCACTTGAAATATTCAAAGCTAAATTTTTGCTCGGGGCCTAAAGGGCACACGGACATACTCTCACTAAGCGCCGTGGTAATATATTCTCCTCCCCATAACTGCGAGTGTGGCTGCGCAATTTACTCAGACGCTGGAGACGACGATGAGAATTTCTTCTTGCGTTTTGCACCTCCGCGCCTCCTTCCCCAGACAATTGAAAGTGAAAGGAGAAAGCCAAAAGTATAATGGCAGAGTTTGAGCAACCGTAGGTGACTCCCAAACGTTTTTTGGAAAAACGAATGCGTTTTCCGTCGCTGGAAATTTGCGGAAAATGGAAGGAGGCAACGGAGACACGCTTATGGGACGGAGAAGGAGATGCGGGGTGAAGTAAACGGAAAGGAGAAGAGAGATAGAGTGAGAGAGGGAGAGAGTAAATGCGAAAGGAGGCAGTCAGTGGAGACGGTGGAGACGGTGGAGCGTTTTCCGCGGTTACGGAAAAAACTGAAAGAGAGCCTCGTTCGTTTAAAAAGAAGAAACTACGGTGGAGGTTAAACGAAAAAGAAACGCATTATTTTAAAAAGGAAGGAAGGCGGTGGGTGGTGATGGGGGGAGGAGGGTAAGGGATTGGAGAAGAAATGGGATCCAAGAATAGCAAGAGGGTGGGTTGGGTTCGCTACGGCGGCGGCGGCTGCTGTAGTTATCGCGCCGGTCCAACTCACTTCTTCTCACTCGGGAGTTAAGGGTTTTTAAAGCTTTTCTTTCATTTTTTCCTCGAAACTTATATATTCTCCTCCGCCTCTCCTTCTACCTCCTCATCATTCCAACAACTTCTCTGCAAGGGGGAATTGGGGGGGGGGGGATGAGGAGAATGGACTGAGTGGTGGTGGGATAGTGGGAGGGAGGCAGATTGGGAAGGTTGGAAAAGCAAGAAAAATATGGATAAGGGGATTTCTAAACATTTGAAGCATTAACAATTCAATCACGAGGATTTACAGTTGATAATACAATTTTAGCTCTTAGTATACTCACAATTGTGATGCGTCAATTATTTTTTCCCACGGTTTGTTTTAAAAAATCTTTTTCTCTTAGCATGACTTTTTAACTGCACACCATATAGTCATAAGCAGTGGGATTTTCATCTACTGGTAATAGGTTATAATCAATGTGCAGTGTTATGTAACAATAATCGTTTAAATGTATCATTAAATGGTTTTGAATGGGTAGGTCTTAACTACTTGTGCTCTACGGAAAGTATTTCAAAATCGATGTTTTCTATTGAATCTACTCTTCAGAATTGAACTATTACATTATATCCTTGATCTTTCCTCGATTCGTGAGAGTCGCGATCGAGGGTTGCCACTAAAAAGAAAAAGTAACGATGAAATTTCACTGAATAAACACGTAAGGTGCACTTACCCTTAAGGGGTATCTAAAAGCAAAAGCACAAAATTTGATACAAGGAAAAACGGAAAGAGAAATCAGGTCAAGGAGCCTTAGTAAGTACCTACTGAATTGGTAAAACACAGGTATGCAGGTATGCACATGGTATGCAGGTGATGAAATTGACGACTTAAGCCAAGATTTCATGGGTTGTAGTTAAATATGCGACCTTCATTTGTTTATAAAGCACTTTTTCTTCTTCGTGATGGCTTTTCAGGATGCGAAAATGCGTGACCATAGAAGTCCCGCCCGCGCCACGCATAGCGCACAGCGTTCACACGTATTTTAACGCAAAATATGTGTCCTCAGGCTAACATCTCCTCAGATATTATCTACTTGTAAAAAATACTTAACAATTCTTTACGCTTTTACAGGTATCTTTGAAAAAATTGCTCTCCAAGGTCAAAGATAATTATTTATAACACATTTTAACACTTATGACAAATTTTGTCATAGGAAATAAGACGTTTACATCTTATAAACGAATTTATACCAGAGCTATGAATTGCTAATGTCGGCCGTAATTGATTTGATTGATTTAAGTTGATTATAAAGGGAGTTATTGAATTTCAAAGAATCCTGTGTTTGGCAAGTCGCACCCTTTTTTATCGCAACATGTTGGAAACCTTTATTGATATCCGACTACAAACTAACATTGTTCAGTTTCACTTCGAAGCTTATCTTCTTTTTCTTTAACTCCTTTCATTTTTGAGGCAGGCTTTTCTCGTCAGTCTTCTCCACCATGTCCGATCTTTCACCTTCTCCAATCACTCCTCTCTCGTAAAAAATGTAAGAAGTTTGACAAGATATCGGTAATTTCAGGATTAATAACGTGGGTTGATAAAATTAACCCTTACCCAAAGAAAGTCCAGGAAAATCAAGGAGAATTTTCAAATTATGACGAAGTGCAGTAGAAATATTTTTTCAAGGCGTTTGCAATTCCATTTTTTTCCTTTTCTCAATGATATCAAGGAGAGAAGCCACCCTGTGGAGGCCAGGGGGCCATGGAGTGGGGGAGAGGAGGGGGTTTGGTGAGAAGGGAAAGGGGTAATAATCAAGAGGCGCGTCAATCTCAGCTTGCTTCTGCATTCGTCGAAATTCCGCCTCACGCTTCTCTCGTTACCTCCAGTTATAAATAAACGCCGCCCGCTCCTATTTTTTCCAGCCTCCGCCTTTCTTAATCACAAGATACTTTCTAACCCTTTCTCAAACCCCTGTTTTCACCCACCTCCTCACCTCCACCCACCTGTCTCTCACCCCCCCCCACCCGTCCACCCGTGCCGTACCAACTTTTTCAATTTACCCTTTCACAGTCTCCTCTCGTTCGCTTTGTGAGATTCCCTGCAACTCCTCCCTCCTCCCCCTTCTCTCCCCCCCCCCGCACCTACACTCCTCCCACCACGGCCAACCAGCCTTTTCCGCCCAAATGCGCTCTTTCACGCGCACCACGTCGGCGATGAAGACAGGGGGAGGGGAAGGGGGGTTGAATCGGAGGGGCGGGGGGGGGAGTTGTGCTAGTGGACCCCCCCCCCTCCCACGCACTAATTGCCAAACCTCTCCTCCCCCTCGTCCCAATGTCCCCTTCTACCGGAGAAAGCGGCGTGGAGGGCGCGTTGACGGCCACTTTCAACCCTTATTCTCAGCCCTTCCCTCCTCCAATGGCCACACTCCCCCCTTCCCTTCCTTCAGCAGCAAACGGGATCGGTTTGAAGTGGTGATACCAGCTTCTAATCTCGGGGGTCCAAATTTGATCCCCGAAAGACTTCGAATGACGACCCTTATTCCGGTGCCTTATGAAGAGCATTTCCATTGTGGAGTACCCTATCAGTCGGATGTGATGCTGAACAGTGGACCACTTGCCTCTATTTTAAACAAGGTGAATTCCGATGCCTGGTTTCTTTGCATCTTATTTAACTGTTATGTGGAGATACTTTCAATTAATATACTCCGTTCGTCGAGTAGCACGTGAAACTGTGGTCCCTTTCGCTTTGTCGTTAAGAGCAGGATAATCATGACTCCAGGTTTCTCTTCGCCCTTATTAAATTTCTTCAAGCATCCATTCCTGCCAACCATACCTACCGATCCTGAATGACAAAAAAATGACCTCAGTGGTCAATCGCCTCAATGAAGAGCCATTCAACTACTGGCTGCAGCAGCCCCTCCCACTGCAACCCCTCAGCCTCTTATATTTCTCCCGCCCCCCATACCACTCCCCACCGCCAATCAGCGAGAGGCAGCCTCGTACATACATCTCATTGCTCTCTATCGCACTCTCTCTCCCTCGTGCCTCATGCAGCGTTAGTGCAATGTCCGTCCCGCGCCCCATCTCAGTCTACGACATCATCATCAGCAGTCATCAACCTGATTAATGACTTTCCGCAACTCTACACTCCAATTTCTCCTCAGCTGTCATGAGTTCAGTTCTGCGCAATTCTTCATCTTAACGTCCCACATCATTTGACTTTATTTTCTATTCTTGTCATTCCTCAACATTTCTTCTCATTAATTTCTGATTTAATTACTGTTTTCAAAAAGCTGTTTTACCTCGGAATTTGCCCAATAAAGGTGTCTCCTCGTCCTCTTCAATCAAACTCTCAGTGGGACTAAATCAATGGCGATTTTCGATGTCCATTTCATCTTCATACTTTACATCAACAAGTTAATATTGCCAGTTGACTCCATAAACTCAAATAACCAAACCCCCGGTAACTCGGACCTATTATTTGATCCACTGATTTTGACTTTTTCAGTTATAGCTTTTAGATCCCTGAATCTGTTGTAAAATTAAACAACGTAAACATTTTTGCTAACTTTCAATTATATTCCTGACGCGCCCTCATTCAATTAGAATCCTAAAACACTGACGGCCATGAATATACGTGTGTCAAATTTTTATGAGTTTCACAGTGAGAGAGTGTTTCATGAGAGTCATAGAATGATAAAATAGAAGATGACAAAACAGAAGATATGGTCAAGGGTCATTCTCAACGTTACTCTCAGCATCAAATTAATTAAAGGCAAGTCAGAAATAATAGAAATATTTTTAGTGCATATTTATCAAATATCAAATCACACCTAAACTGCAAAAACCTCATTTACTTTTATGCTAGTCGCCATTGTTTTTGCTTTCAACTCTAAAACATATAGGCATTTTACAATTAAAAGGCAGAGGTGCTTTTTTTTGAAAAATCGGACTCTTCAAAGTCTTCCAGAGGAGAGCTTACGAGGACTTAATACCATGTACCTATGGAATCATAAAAACCTTGGTAGGCTTCATTTGATATTTTTTTCTCTTTTAGGATACTTCTATAAGCAAAAACAATTTTGACAGATTTTTTGTGCCATTCGTTCAGTTGTGGCCAACGATTTCCACGCTGTAGACGGCAAAACTTTTTCGTGAGAACGATTTTCACTGCCGACACTGTAATCAATTATTAAGGTAAATTGACCGAATAATGGAGTAAATTGTTAGTTAGTCTTACCTTGAGTTCACCGTCACTCTTTATATCTCTATAACGTCATTATTTGGCATGAGATCTAATTCATTTATTAAAAGAGGTCGAACTGAGTCATCCCAGTTTCAAATTTAGGATTTATGTATCAATTATAGTCAATATTTTTCGTGGAGATACCAGTTCCGCAAGGGAATGAATCGCGCCCGACCACGCTGCAGCATCGCGCACCACACCCTCCCCTCCTTCGCTCATTCGCTCGACAATCACCTCTCCACTCCTTCCCCCGACCGAGAAACACCACTAGCACCACTGCGACCCCATCCCACTATGGCCGCGTGTGAGTATATGTGTGGTAGCATGAACTTCCCCGGCTGAAGTTGTTCCATCGATAATTCCGTTATTAATCGCCCACCCCGACACTCCCGAAGTCCACCCCCGAATTTATTTTACTTCGAAGAATCTTTTGCGCTCAAGTTGGCCGGTGAGGGTGTGGGGTGCTGGAAGGGTCCGTGGATTCGGGGGGGGGGGGGAGGAGCGGTCTCCAAAAGCAAGCACACCAACCCCTTCTGCTCCGCACTTTAACTTTCCTCCCCCATCCCCCCAACCTCCTTACCTGCCCCCATTCTCTCCCAACAGCAACTCCTCCTCGATATTCCGACCCAAAGCGATTAATCTCTTTTAAAGTCTTTTGTGTGGAACCCCTCTCCACCCCCTTCCCAGCAGTTCCCCAGTGTTTGCCCCCTTCCCCCCCTTCTCCTCCCCAAGGCCGCACTTAGCGGGGCGAAAAAATATAATGAGAGGGAAGAGTGATTGAATGAATTTTTACGAAAAAGTTTCCCGGCCCGAGGAGAGGGAGGCATGGAGAGAAAGAGGACACACATAAAAAAGTTCGTTTAGCAAATATTGGATTTCGGCCAAATTATGAGCCCCTTGCTCTCTCTTCCTCCATAACTAAAGAAAGGTCTCTTTCTCCTCCCGCTCCCCCTTTGGGTTCGGGGGGGGGAAGGATTTCCTATGCCTCCCCCAACAACGAATGGGCCTCTCCCTCCCTCCGCTGACTGCCCTGCGGTGGCTCTTCAAATGCGACCAGATATCAAGCATTCGTCCTGAACGCTTTTTCGGCTTTTTTTTACTCTATTCCCGCTCAATCTTTTTACTTCCATGTCTTCCCGAGTCTGAGGTTGTTAATAAAAGAGGGTAAGAGCATTTGTTCGATTTCCATACAAATATAATGTCCTTAATCAATTTCCGCTGTATTCATTGAGCTTTGTGATTGGGTTCTAACGGTAAGTAAGGAGAAAAATTTATCACAGAGTCATTGGGAAGGTGAATCAAATAAAATAACTACAGTATTACAGCTCAGGATGGCAGAAAAATGTGAAGAAATAAGCATGTTTATCGTCTGCTACTAGCGTATTTTTAATAAATAATTTTCATTTTAAATTATTCAGTGACTTATATCATATACAGCGAAAGACAATTTTAACTGATTGGGCATTAAGTAAGGGCCGAAAACGAGGAGAAACATGAAATATACGCAATAAAAATATTCCAATTTAAACACTGGCGTTATAATTCTTTCAGCTGAGAATAAGATTTTTGTAATTTATTTATTTTGACTGAGATACACGCGTGAAAATCTAATATAATAATACCTAAAACTTGCTTTATTAAGTAGTGTAGGTACTAGTTCCATTATCTGATGGCATTAGAAATTGCTGGACCCTTTAAATACCTACAGTGACCCTAAATAACTTATCTTCGACATACTTAAGGAAATAGTTATTCATTAACTATATAACTATTCTACTGACCCTATACTAAATTTTTGGGTTTTTAATTTCAAATTTCCTCAAATATCAAAAGTATGACTAATTAACGAAAACATTCTAGAAATAAAAGGTGCCTTTACAAAGACGTAATTCGAAGAAATGGATTCACATTCTTTGAAAATTTAGTGAATTGGGAAACTAACCCATATGCTTTCTCCCTCACATTTCATATGCATTCCCATAAACATACATATGGATCCTAAACTTGCCCCTAGTGTTCAGTATTGCAAATTGAGTAAAAAGAAACTTTATTTTGCCCATTGGCAAACGCAATGTGCGCACAGCAGCTGAGCCAGGAACGGAGTGGCGGCGTGGTCGTGCGTTCACTTCGTCCAGCAATGGGTAGACAGCGCCACCTCTTCGAACTACATCAGACCACCCGCGTCACTCAAACAATCCCCAACACCTAGTGTATATTACCAAACATTCCGCATGCACCGAAAAATCAGGACCAAGCAGATTGTAGTGCCGCCACTCTAGAGAAGGTGGTTCTAATAAGGAATGGCCGTGATTCAAATGGAGATACTGGAAATAAAGGTACCGGAATTGGCCTCCCTATTAACTCCGGCAATTTTTGACACACTGAAGCGGAACCATGCCGACTACAGCGCGACCTATCTTTTGCGGAAAGCTAGGCAACACCTTTGCCCGTACAGTAGTGCCGAAGATTTAGATCCATAGGTCCATAGATCATTTAGGAACCACTGCGGCTGTTAAATTCCTCTCACGTAAAATGACCCGTACCGACTCGGACTTGCGCGCTTGCCATTGGAAACCACGACACCGTTCTCCAAAATGGCTCCTCATGCCAAGCGTTGCGATGCAACAGAGATTCTGGTGAGTGTGTAGGTGTTTGATTGCGCGTGACATTCTTTCCTCGCGTGATATTCTTTTTCGGAAACCACGCGGCCAAGTCGAGTGACTGCCACACCACAAACAGCACTGCCATTGATTGGGTTTGTGCGTTTTCGTCTGATATAAGTAGCGTATTTTAAAATTCATATCGCAGTCGAATTCCACATTCCCAACTACATGTTCAAATTCCGGTCTTATTTCGTTTCGAGAGCATTGCCCTTCTAATCATCATACGCAAGTCGAAGCGTTTTCTCTTCTACTGCTACTTAAATTATGCATCTGCCTCCTTAATCTGCTCTATCCCTCTCCATAAACCAAAATTAGTCATCCTCCTACAGCGATCGGAAACTTTGCTTTTACATCTGATGAAAATTTCAATCGCCCAACATCCTCTGAAATAGCATGTCTAATCTACCAATTCCCTTCTCACATTCTTTTACTGCCTAGTTAACTTACACGTTCCTTTCTACCCTATTTAAAATGTTAAACAAAAGCTGCAGCAATCTGAAAATTTTTATTCGTTTCAATAGACTTCCGACCAAACCAAATATCATAAATTCTATCGCCAATACATTTCTTCACTTCTCCGAATGTATTTTATTCGCCTATCTCTGGACCAACGATCATTCTCACTCGGAGCCACTCCATGATTTCAGCACGCATCTTCAACTCGGAACAGAGAAAGCGGAGGGAGCAGTAGAGCTTTAAACTCAAAATACTACAGCATTAAAATTAGCTTATTCCAAAGATTAATTATTAATGGGTAAATTTTAAAAATGTAAGCACCAATCAATACCATCAAGACGAACGTTGTTTTGAAGCGTACTGTTTTCAGACATTTTTAAGGAAGTGAATTGATGATAAATCGTTTGATTTTAATTATATATTTGGACGTATCAGTTGTCATGCCGAAGATGACATGACAGCCATCGTCGGTATGACCACCGAAACGTCTAAAAATATTTTTTGTGAGTTGACTAGTTGATTTGTAAGTTGACTACTCGGGTATATGGTACATATTTAGTGATTAGATTCACATCCGACTTGTGAGTATCACCTATACCACATCTAGCCTGTCAAGCTGATCTTCAGAAAAATCCCAGACATGATCCACTGACCCGAATTCCAATCTGCGCGACGCCTCGACAAGGTGTTATCCACGGAGAACGCCCCATTCCGAGGAGCTCCGTCCGTTCATCGAATTCGCGGCCACATACAGGTGCGATCCCATCGCCAATCTTTCCTTCTACCCACCCCCACACCCACCCAACCAATCCCCCACCCCCCTTGAACGCTCCCTGAATTCACAAAATAGAATAGGAAAAACACTCTCTTTCAATCCCTCCTCAGCACGAACAGGCGCACTCACTTAAAAACAGACGACCCCTCCACACCATCCATCGGCCTCTCCATCCATCTCCCACTCCAAATCCCAGCTCATCTAGTGCCATTATCGGAGGGGGGCGATGGGGGTGGGAAGGGGCGGGAGTCTCCCCCACCGCAGGTTGCGTGCCCGTCCAAAATCCAACAATTATTTCACCTCGAGGAGAAGGGTCTGGGGAGGGGTTTGGGGAAGGGTGCGGTAGGGACCCAGATGGGGAGGGGGGGGGGAAACCCTTGGAAAGAATAATCTATTCCGACGAAAAAAAATAAATGTAAAAAACGAACTAAGGCGAGTGAAGGGATGAAAAAACACCCAAAATGGGGTGAATGTGGGGGAGGAAGGGAGGGTAGCGGAGGAGGGGAAGGGAAGAGGGTGAAGGGGGGGAGGGAGAGACAAAGGGATCGAGACGGGGGAGTGGGTGGGCATTTTGTTTTCCACCCTCTTGAACATTTATCTCGGTTGTTAATTACATTCAATAAATTAATCAGAAAACCTCCTTCGCTCTCCTTTCTCCATCCCTTCCTCTCATTTATAACCCCTTTGAGACGTGCTTTCCTTCACCGATCGTCCTTCGCCTCCACCACCGTGCGGCTCACCACGTCGTGACCGAGGGTGATTAAAACGCTTAAGGACGAGGTCCACGCTCTGCTTCGAAATGCAACCCTCACGGAATATGAAATTCTGCGTGGAATGGAAATTTGCGAAGGAACCGAAAAAGGATCGAAACTGAGACAGAAATTTACTTGACTATTCTTTTGCAATCTTCATCAACGCAAGTTATTAATTTGCAATTTACACTCCCCTTTATGCGGTTAAAATCTTTCAAATAGAGGAACATCCTTGAGAATTGGTACATTTTTCATGTTCAAAATCTCCTTATGGCTAGAAAGAAGCGGATGATGGGTATTATCATGGGATGGATCATGTAGGGCTGTGAGAAGATGTTCATGCTATGGGTCATTCATTGGTCCGTATACTTTGTAAGTGATGACGCAACTTTGGAAGGAAGATGGGCGGCTTTGTGTGCCTCAGTGAAGGCTCTAAGAGGTCAGTCGAAATAATGTTTTCCTCCGTTTATAATGCTTGATTTGAAGTTTGAATTAGAGTGCTGCAGCTCTGTCACTGAACTGTATCGGGGACACGTGTCCCATCAGGCCTGAGGGCCGCCTCTAACCGCTCCTGCCTCCCCCTACCTACCCATCACCCTCTCGTGGTTTCCATTTCATCAGTCTTGTCCTATCCTTTCTTTCCGCAAAAACAATGCGTAGATGAGTCCCTACTGATCATAATGGTAGGCAGCCAAAACTTGGACCTTAATGAAGTATTAATGATGCATAGTATATTATGTTGGCCCGTGATGGATGTGAAATACGAGAGAAAATATGGTTCATTTCACGCGCACTGTGTTAAAACACTAAATAAGAATCAGGCAAACATGCAAAACGAGAAAGCAATGTACCTTAGCGTACAATAAATTTGAGAAATAGAATTGGAGACAATTTTACAGATGAATTCATAAATTATATTTATAGTACCATTGCCATATAGTACCGAAATATAAGTTATAAAATGCTGAAAAGTTATAACAACTGTTATCGGTATGATTCTGAAATTGACTTGACGTGTCGGAAATAGCTTCGTAACTAAAAGAACCATAAGAGTGCAACTCCTGGTTTTGCAGAACTCTGGCCATGTTAAAATAGAAATTATCAATTTAATTATATGATATCGTTTAAGAAATATTTAACTTGTTAACATTCATAAAAATGATTGTTTTTTACAATTCCAATCAATGTATCTAAAAACAATAATCCTTCACAAAAGCTGATGCACAAAAATAATTGACAATGAGAGGTTAACATCTTGGGCATTTAAAATTCAAGTTCTTAGCAGATGCTGACATGCACAATTTAAAAGAATATTAAAGCTAAAAATTTTTTTATTTCTTCGAGAAAACGTTGTATGTCACGATTGGAATCATAATTAGAATTAGAAAAATGTTCCTCCAGATCCATTAGTCCCAACTGCCTTCTGCCATGAAGAGGAAACGCCACCCCTCAAGCGTGACTTTAAATGGACGTATTAAATCCCCCAGCGTGTGCGACGCAGCAGTTGCGTCCGCTTAAATCCATGCCTCAAGCGTGTACGACGCACCGTTTGCGTCCACACTTTTCATTAAGAATTCTTATCGCCTTTGCTCTGATATATATACTTCCAGTGAGTATATATGTGAGCTTAAGGTGCCTGCTTTCTTTTTGTTTTTCTTTGTTGCCTGTATATATGAGTTCGTATTTTATTTCCTGACTCATGCCTGGTAAAGAAAATGCTTACTCGCGACCCGGCGTCTTGTGCCTGATTGTGAACTTATCATTCCACTCACGCTCTGATGTATTACTCTCAGAGAGCTTATGATTGCGTGTTGATGCTGACTGCTTTCTTTCAGTGGTTCCTTGTTATCTGCGCTCCACATTTTCCCCTTCTCTCTCATCATGGCAATGCTTTCGCAGGCATGGTCCATCCAGGCTTGGTCACTCAATGCTTCTCAGATTCTCATAAGGTCTATCCTCGTCTCCTATCTTATTTACGATGTTTACGGAGTTGAAGGGTCGAGGTTTCTTGACGCCTATTGCCGAAAGGCCTAAGCTGCATTGGTGGCTTTTTTATTTTTTTCTTACTTTAAGAAAGGCCCCTAACTGAACCCCTCTTCAGTTCACCATGGCGTCTAGCTCTCGTGAGTTGTCTGGCCAGGAAGTGCTTCATGCTTTGGAGGAAACGAGTAACGAAAGTTTAGACACAATTTCTGAGGATTCTTATGGATACACTTTGGGCTCTAGTTCAGAAGAGGAAGAACCTTCTCATTTTTCTGTGAATAATCAAGAGAATACTTGGGAATAAATCGACAGTGCTAATCCTCCTCTTCCTTTTCCGTGTGATTTAGTTGGGAAACAAATTGTGCAAGTTCAGTGTGCCGAAGATCCCCTAGAATATTTCGAGTTGTTTTTTGACGATGATCTGATTACGATCATAGTAACTGAAACAAACTGTTACGCGGAACAATTTCCTGCTCACGAGAAAGAAAAAGTCTTGATGCAAAAAAAATCGCGCTTTCAAAAGTGGGTTCCCACAACTTCGAAAGAATTTAGAGTGTGCGAAAGGGTGGGTTAGAATTGGTAAATAAGCCTACTTGTATAATAGATTATAATAAATATATGATTGGTGTAGACTTGAAAGATCAACTTTTAGAATCGTTCTTGCTAGAAAGGAAAAGGACAAAAGTGTGGTATAAACATTATTCAACCACTTAGTAAATACGGCTGAGTTGAATGCTTACATTCTTTACTGCAAGGCTGGAAACAAGAAAGATCATCTATCGTTCAGAATAGACTTAGTGAAAAAGATCATAGGCAAGAACCGCGGGCAGAATTTAGAAAAGCGTAAAGGACGGCCCTCAGATACCGACACTGAATGCACGCGATTGACAGGTCAGCTTTCATTCAAGAAAATCCTAAAACAGATACTTTTAAAGTTGGAAGAAGAAGGTGTGTGGTTTGTACGAAACACGGAAAGAGAAAAGAAACAAGGTACAGGTGTAAAAACTGCCTAGGGACACCGTCTCGCTGCCTTGACCCCTGCTTTGAGCGATACCATACTCAGATCAACTACTAAACATCGGATATGGGGAGCAGAAAAAAATAAACGGCATGAAAAAATGTAAGTATAAATTTGTAATGATACAGTATAAACAATTTTAAATATAATTTAATTTTTTTGATTTTTTTAAAATAGCGATTACAATGCTAAAAATATTTAGGCTAATGCCTGCACAAATTCTTCGCTGCTTGCGAAAAAAAGGCACCCTGGGCGATTTAAATACCTCCGATTAAAGTCACGCTGGAAACATGGAATTGAGTGGATGCATATGCTGCGTCGCACACGCTGGAGGGGTTAAAACCTCATAATATTTTTATGACTGAATGAAAATTTTCTTGCGTGAAAAATCTTTTCCTACTGTTTTCCCTCGAAAGATAGACATCGTGGACACCGGACCAACTTTTCAAGCCTTGAAAAATTGTCCAGATAATATGTGTTAGACCGATATAATTTATTATCTGAAAAAATATCGCCGAAATAAATGATATTCCCATAATTATAAATATTCACACATATGAATGCTCACAAAATTAGACCGAGCAAAATAGTATTTAAACTATAAATGTTAATTGAACTTCTTAATGCTTCGCAATAGGTGAGTTCGTGGAATTTGAAAAATGCCGAGGAAAAATAAGTTTTAGAAACTGTTAATTACTAACCCGGTGGGGAATTTACTGTCCAAAAGATGGTCAAAGATCGTTCAATGACCACTATAAAAAACGATCGAAGATCATTCAAGGACATTTAATGAACGTTCAAATGGCACTCATATATGGTGCAAAGAATATTCATTGGAATACTTCATAGATTGTTCAAAAAATGTTCAACGTAAATGATTCTCTAAACGAAAACATTTTCTTGTGTTCCAAGGCTACTATCATAGAATCACAATTCCTACCGACCTATCGGAATAATATTACTATTATCACATGTATACCTATGATATGCCAATACGTATATCTTTACTCGCACCTGATTTGAATTGCATCGTTCGAGGTAAGTGTTATATGCCTGGCCACTTCCGTGCGTTAAATGTATTGTAAGAACAAATTTTAAAATGTAAATGACGTGATTGTTTGAGAAAATACCATCCAATCACGATAACTTTTTTCTTGAATTTATTAATTGAAACCTATGCTACCACATACGATGAATACAATGCCAATATTACTGAGCCACTTGAGATCACTCGAAACCAAGAAATAAGTAAATATGGAAAAAAGTCCACAGGAAAAAGTTCAGCACGCGCCGTACACACCATGAACACTTCAGGATCACATACAACACAACTGACTCCGGAAGTCCAGAGCCAGCAATACAAGTCAAAATAAAATCTATGAAAATATTTCGACATTACGATTTGAATTTTATTTAAACAGACATCACCACAAATATTCCCAGAATTTAGAATGAACATTTTCGTTAGACATCACAAATATGCATGGTTTAAAGACGTTCTTTAAATCTTCAATCAGGGAGAATTTTTCAATAATACTTTGTGGACTGGAAACGAACGATCTATGAACAGTCTCAAATGAATAGTTCACACTTGAACATTCAATGAACGTTCTGTGGTTGTATGCTTAGGATAATTCAGTCGTGGACTACTTTTGAATTAATTCATGAATGTCTTCTGCGTGGTCTATCCCCATTGAGAACAGTTAGAAAATACCTAACTCTTCGAGGAGTAGGATAAAATAAATAAATAAAGAAAACTATATAGAAAACCTATACTAGAGAATAAAGGAAAGTTCATTTCCTTTATTCTGTAGTATAGGTTTGCTCTCCTTAAGACATCTTTTTATTTATAAAGTTTACGTCGATTTTTTATTAGAAGTGGAAATACTGGGTTATTATTGTACAACCACCCTTCCTCCACCCTGCGAAGAGGCCGTATTTCTTTACCAAAACCTAACCTTACGCTATATAAACGATGCTTCTTGTTCATAGGCCCAAAAGTGTACTATGCATTACCGGATTCATGTCTGATATCGAAAAATCATAACTCAATTATGAAAAATATACAGTCTTGGTTGTTTACAAGACAAAATATGGAGGATATAGTCCTTTGATGTAATACCATGTAATATATTTAGGTACTGTAAATTCAAATGCTGTGCATAAAAATGTTTCTATGTGCGCATGACCTTTTTGTAAATGATGGTAGTCATAAAACAGGTTGTCCTTCATGGCTACCTAAAGTTACTCCAGTATGTATGTAATTAAGTTCCTATACTGTACATTTTTCTGGAGTAATAAAACAATTTATTATTATTATTATAAAACCTTTTCCGCAAGGTGAGCGACAGTAGCAGCATCCGACGAGACGTGATGTTCAATATTAGAGGTGTACGCGTCGACGCCTAAACTTATCACCTCCATTTCCATGACGTAGAATTGATGTCCTTTGGCCGCGCTGTTGCGCAGTAAGAGCGCGGCTCTTTCTTTATTCGACGGACGACGCCGGCGCCAATGTCGCGAAGCAAGGAAGGCATGGTGGGAACGGGGATATGTGCGAAGGGGAGCAACGGCTTCTGTTATTCGGTTTTCTCCTTTTTTTCTACTAGTTTTCTTCGCGTTAAGGTGGGGATGGGGTGAGGGGGTTGGGTTTGCTATTTTCTCGGTGTGCGTGTCTGAGCGGTGACTGCTCCCCGCGGGGCACTTCACTTCCGAGGCAGGAGGGCCGCACTGGGGAGAGGGGCTCGCCAAGTTTCCTCGGTTCCACTCCCGGCACGATGTGTTGGCGATTGCGGAAGGGTTCACTCCCCCGCATGCAAATGTTCGCCTTTGCGGTGGGGAGAGCAGAAAAGGGTAAGCAAGGGGTAGATGCGACATGGAAAGCAAAAGACTAAGACTGGGAGGCCACAAATGTTTGTTATGGGAACTGCCGCAGAACATGTAAGAGGAATTGTTTTCAAAAGGGACACTTAAAAAAATACTCACGAGATAAACACGACCCAAACCCATCCACATGATTGAAGGGATAAAGCATCCACCGTACCCGGGCCGCAATCCTCATCAAACATCACAATCCTGTCTCCCTCTTTCCATTATATTTACTACCCAAAATCCTCCCCATAATCCCATCGTATTTTAATAGTCACAATGATTCCGACCAGAGCACTCAATCCCATTATATTACCAAAAAAATCGTTCATCCGTCCGAGAAAACAAAAAATAAAATAATCTCGGTCCTGCGGACCATTAAAGAACAATTGCTCTGAATTTGAATTCTTGAGAGCGAGATTATTTTATAACGAAGTATTTAATGATTCCTTCCAGTGATTCATTCAACATGAAGAATATCATATACCCGCAAAATGTTATGCAGAAGGAGGATATGTATCCAAGAATTGAGGAATAACGGAAAGGAAGCATGCCAAAAAAAATCGGCCACGAATATTTCCAATGTGAACAACGACCCCAATAAACGATCGAGGGCCCGCAATTTTCTCACTGGATAAGATACTGCCCAGCCATACTCGTCTCCATAAGACGCCTGAAATATATATTCGCAAAGGACTTCGAATGCCGAGACTCGTCCACAAAAGGGTGCGGCTGGATCGTAGGATGCGGGAGCCACCGCCGTAGGGGAGACGCGGCTGGAAAGCTTGCCGCTCGGCTGCAGCCCCCTGAACACTCTCCGAGTGCAAGCACACTTGGACGCGTAAAGTCGTTGAACTGCTCGTCGGCGGGAGCGCGGGGTTTTACGGCTCAGTGACGGACTCCCCACACACTCTAAACACAGACAATATTTAAAGTGCAGAGGCGGCGCTCCAAGCGGAGAATCCACCTCAGTCGGAAGAGTGACAAAGATTAAAATTAAGTTTTCCGACACTCAAACCTTTCTTAAGACGCAAGTCTCCCCGTTTCAAATCTTCTTGCTTCTCTATGAGAGAGAGAGGTTAACGAAGTTTCAATGTCCCACGTGTTTAGGTGGTTCCACCGTGTAATCACTTAAATGTCATTTTATTCATATTCTGTCTACTTATAGAAAAACTTGTCCTCTATTTGATGTGAGCAACAAAATGTTACCTTTCCACGCTAATTTATTCTCTAATTGAACTTGAAATTACATGAAACACGGGGAAAAATAGTATTTTTCCATAAAATATAGATGCCATTTTCGCGGAAAACTGCTTATAAGAAGGAAAATATCCAGTGATATTGAAAAAAAATAAAATATAGTTATCTTACCACCTTATTTTTATAGTTATTGGGGGATTAATGCCGTAGTTAAAGTCAAAATGTTGTAATTCGTTAAAAATGGCGCTGCAGTCTATGACTGGGAAAAAGTGCTCATTTAAAATACATTCGAGGTATAATCTGAATTTTTACTACCTTACTTTTGGTTTTCCATAGGTAACGCATTTCATCAGCGAAATCAGGATTTTTTGTACAAAATATCAAAAATGTGGAATTTAGTATTTGTTTTGACTCACACAGTCGCGGCGGAACCTCCCTAACCCCCCCCCCCCAACGGGGCTGCCGATTCTTCTCCACATGGCTTTGAGGGTGGCGACGAAAAAGAGGAGTAATGAAGCGGAAGCAACGAACGGCGAAGATGTAATGCCGATTGTTGGGCTGAGAGGGCGGGAAGGGTTCTCGCCACCTTGCTCCATTTCAACCGAGAAGGAATGATGGTAGACACCCTGGAGGGAGGGGCTAGGGGGGGGGGGCAAACCCTTAACAGGACCAAGGAGGAAAACCACCACATGCAAAGGACGTGAGAGTAAAGAGGTTGTGATCAAGTTTTCATTATCCTGGTGCTTACGGAGGCATGGCAGTTCTAAAAGACTGCGTTCGAGTAAATTAAAGAATAAAGCAAGTGAAGAAAACGAAGAGACTATTTTCCGGGAATATATAAAAGATCTTATTCATAATTTTGAGGAATCACATTACAAATAGAAAGTTTAACGTGGATGAGAGCAAATTATATCATAATTTCTGGGTCACGAGGAGCAATCATTTCAACCGCTCACTTCATTTTTTTATTTTAGTATCTTTAAAAAATACCCCTTTTACTAAGAAAGGAAGGTTTTTACTTCATCCAGGGGTTAACAGACAAAGAGCAAAGACTATTTCTCGAAAATTTAATGTTATCCCTGATACCTGGTTATCTGGAGTCGGTTTTAATCACCAAGGACTCAACGAAATTCGGCGGTTTTGGAGTAGCATTTTTAATTAGAATATGAAGGCACGCAATTAAATAGAACAATTTCACCGTTGTTCTCTTAAATTGGTGAGAGCAAAATGTAAGAAATTAAACTCCATACTACATAATATGCCCTAAATAATCTGTGAATCTTTAGGACGATTCATACTTAAAAGCAACAATGAATCATAACTAGGGACATATGATTATTTCGTGAAAGGTTTTTCGCATCTGGATTCATGAAATAGGCGATTTTTTTTGGATTTCCCGTGAACTTAATGACATTTTCTTTAAAATGCGATTTTTTTTACGAAATTATAGAGATATTTTGCAAATTTTTGAAGCACACATATGTATAACTTCCGAATACTTCCTGAGCTTTAATTTAATGCATTTAAGTAGCATAAAGTATTTTCTTGCTCCTGATAATTATAATTACTGTACGATCATTAAACAATGGTAAACGGGTTACTTTTTATTCCTCTTATTACTGGTAATAATAAACCTGTATTGTCCACTAATAGATATAATAATCATCATATGAATGAACGTTCGGTTTCATATTGATGGGTAATACCACAGAGTAATCTTTGTGGTAATACTGACAAATTTTGTCAATATAATTTTCCAAATTTGTAAAAGGAGAATCATGTGAGAAAATGTTTGAATAATGATTAATCAAATTCATATTTTGCAATGAGTGTAATGGAATTTCATTTTTATTTCATTTAAATTTGAAATCGTTGTAAAATTACCATAGTCTTTTCAATTGAAAGGACACCATATACTGTTTTTAAAAATTTTTAGATAAAGTTTAATCACAATTTGTCAATGTATTTCACGGATATTAAAAACCGAAATCTACTAATTTCATTCGTCATTCTTGTATTCACATTCCTTTATTTACCGATGTATTTCACCACTTTCAATAGTTTTAAACACCGAAATTCGTTACTTGCATTTGCCAGTATTAAGTTTCCCAATTTATAACCAATGACTTGGAGATGAAAGAAAGAAAAAGAGGTGGTCGGACGACAAATGAATGTCCATGAGGGTGAGACAATCAGTCACTTCACCCGCCGCGTACAAAGTGAAACCAAACGCAATAAAATTGAGCAAATTATGCATTACATCAACGGGGGTAATTCCAATCAAAAGTAAAAGGGGTGAAAAAAGGAGAAACCTCTCCCCCAACTTCCTCATTTTAAGGAATTCATTTGTCTTATCATCCCGCTTGCTTTCGCTACCTTTGCCGCGAACATTTTCTGCGGGTGTTGGAGGTATTTGGGAGTGGAGGAGCAAGCATAGGGGGGAGGGCGTCGAAAGAGATTTATGACCGTGAAGGGTCGGCGCGGAGTGGAGTGGACTGGGGGTGGGTAGGGGGTAAGGGGGTGGGTAGGGACCAGGGCCGGTAGCGAGCGAGACCGAGGATTCTAGGAGTGAGGGTAGGGGCGCCCCTTGGGGCCAGGGGATGGGCGGAAAGTTTTTCGGGAAGATAGGATTTACTCCGAACAAAGTTTCCCTTCATTCGCGATATCTCTTGACCGAAAAATATATAAATAAAAGGATTGCCA
Source organism: Pyrrhosoma nymphula (assembly GCA_963573305.1). Taxonomy (NCBI): domain Eukaryota; kingdom Metazoa; phylum Arthropoda; class Insecta; order Odonata; family Coenagrionidae; genus Pyrrhosoma; species Pyrrhosoma nymphula. Next base: position 1,403,275 of record OY754334.1, read on the forward strand.
ACGGCGATAGCGCATCCTTGGAATTATATTAGGCACTCCTTATCGTAATCCCGTCCAACTCACAGCCTAGGCATTGCTATAGGTTCAGCAGAGTGGAGTGGAAAAATTGAGAGATACGAACCTTCGAGCGGTGACTGCCAAAAAATGTAAGAGTTGAAATATACCTCAAGCCGTTTCAGCTTCGAAAACCAAGATCAACGAACAGTAATTGGCGCATTGAAGTTATTACTTCTGCCGAAAGTTACGTCAATGAGATAATGATAAGGCGGCTTCGGAGGAGAACTCGAACGTCTAGTTTCCTTAAATCCTGATGAAATTTCAATAATTATGAAGAATCCTTGGTACCTTGGTTGTCAACGCATTGGGCTGGCAGCCAAAGGCTATTTCCAGTCCAAGCGGATAATATTTCGAGGCAATTAACTACTACAAATGAGGTAGTTCCGTTTGATCATTGCTCGGGCAAGCATATGAAAATGAAGGAATAGTGATTTTCATCACGGAAATCCGTTTAATAATCCATTCTCATATATTTATAATTTAAATTAAGTACAACAAAATGGTATGTACTAAAGCAATGTACTGAGGCTTATCAGTTACTAATTTTACTCTCGTCACAGTAGATATAATAGAGCGTACTTGTAACTGATCATTTCCACGTAAAGGACTCTTGCCCCTCAGAAATGTCTTTGTAAGTATAAGTTAGAGGTTACTTGTCATTGGTCAGCAATAGAACCAGTTTATTTATATACTTTAACGATTAAAAAAAGCGCCCAGTTTTAAAAACAAGGACTTTGGGAAGTATCCATAGCACGAAAATATTTACCACTTGGATTAACATTCGTGATCAGCAATTTTTCATTACCCTTCCAAGCGTGGAGGGTTACAGAGGGAGTGAAATGTTTGAGAGAGTTTATTTTCAAATACGTCAGTATGTTCTACAGCCTTCCTGACAAGCAAGGGTCATTTACCAAGGCGTCATCTTTCGCGATCGAATACTTAACCTCGAATGTACGATACGTCATGTCATTCATTTATTTAAATGGAAATTAGCACTGTATTTTAACGTATTACCAATATTTAAACTCGTGTTCCTATATGAGTAATATGGCGTTCCTAACATATCTAGTTCTTCCCAAATATATTAAACAGAACGACGTGTGGGTGCCGACGCCATGTTTCAAATGAACTATTCGAACAGGTGAAGTTAATTAGAAAGATATACCCTGATTTGCCAATGCGGCAGTGGACGTGAAAAAATGGAGGAAAAGTATCAAGTGCATTATTTATCTTTATAATTTCATATATTTTTACCGTCTTTGTTCATAGAAGATCAAAAAATATTTTAAGACAATGTCTGAGATGCGTAACACGTAAACGAGATAAAGCGTTAGCCAATTATCTGAAGACGTTGCGAGGGAATAATTTAAATTGTGTTTAAGTTTTACTTACTTCACAGGCACCTAGTAAAAATATTTATTTTACGTGAGTTCACTTGAAAATGAAAGAAAAATCATTACAAAATTTCAATAAATACATGTGAGAAAGTGACAATGACATAATCAAAATGAATGGTACCCGCGCAACCACGTGTAAGAAATTAAAATAGGAAAGGAATAAAATTAATAGGATTACCCCCCCCCCCCAGGTATGAAGATTAAATTGCTGGGTCAATCCTCATGATAAATCATACAATGGCGTACCGGTTTTGAAACGGCTCTACTACGCTATGCTTTACAAAAAATGAGGAGAAATCCAAGAGGAATGCAAAAAAAGTTTAATTTAACCAAACTCTACGCTATCCAGGGCGCCAATTGTGGTTATTTCGACGGTAAAACATAACGATAACACCTCTGCAGCCCACCTCAAACTACCAACGTCCTCATGGAATTATGGTTTCTATATATACGCCGTTGTATTCGTTACGTTCGGGAGTCTTCGGGAATGTGTCAGCGCTCTGTGACGTCATGAAGTGGTATCAAATCAATGGTTCGCTAGTTCACTTCTTGGATGCTTATTCTGCCTTCTTCACGGTATGATATTTTCAAAAATATACTTTGTTATATTCCACACTGTTTTATTAAAACTCAACCGGTTTCAATCTTTTCAGGTCATTCTCAAGAGTTAACAACTCATGACACTGTAACTCTTTGAGAATGACCTGGAACGGTTGAAACCGGTTGAGTTTTTGACAAAACAGAGTGGAATATAAACAAGCTTATTTTTGAGAATATAATGCCATGAAGTAGGCAGAATAGGCATGAAATGATTTTAGGGAGAGAGATTTTTTAACGGCGGTTAAGTACTCGCGTAATTCGCGCGGTTTCACGGGAGGCAAGAGCGACAATTGACTTTCGAAAAGGAATCGGCGTATGAAATTGGACGATTTTAAAGTGGAAATCGTTTTTATAATTAATGGGTAGCCAGAAAAATCAGAAAAAAATTATATTCTTTTCCTCGCCTTTGTGATCTTGAAGCTTCAACGGCCAAAGCTCATCAGGTACCTTTGGCTCAATTGAGTTCATTTTTCAAAAAGTAATAACTTTCAAGTGTCTACTAATTTAGTATATTTTGATAGGGGGCAAGAATTTATAGATTTACGATAGCATTCTTCTAAAATAAAAAAGGTGTGGCCGTCGCGGGATGACAGCCGACAAAAAGTGTAACACTGAGTGCGGATATGACTGGCAATATACACTATATTATACATAAACACGCATGAATAATTAAATGTATATTTCAGGAAATATGAATATGAAAATTATATTTACACATTAACGATAATCACATTAAATACACAGACTTAATTGGAGGTAATCGGCCATTTAGCGCCGATAACAGAATTTTAAAATCGTCATTTTCAGCCTCAAATTACATTGCTTTTATGGCGGAATGGTGTCGTCCCTCACTTCCACATTTTATTTCTCGAGATTTTCCTCGACAAGGCTACCTCAAAAACGACAATATGGTGATTAAATAATCAACGGATACAATGAATTTTTTTCAGGTTACCTTATCGGCCATTTAATGCAGATATTTATGATTGAAAAGCGATGAAGAGTCTTACTTTCGGTCCTTAGCCGCCATATTGAAACAGACTTGGCAACTATGCTCGAGGAGTAAACAAAAACATTGGAGTGACACTCCGCATACAAACAAAGGTGCCGGACCGGAATGAAACTATGATATGTTGACAGCTATACAGTGTTGTCGAGTTCATCGTCAGCAATTATATATAATGCTTTTATTTTAACTACGTTTACATTAGAAGAGCAAAAGCACTCACTAGCTCTGTTGTTTTAATTCATCCCTAATTTTTTAAGTATGCAGCTGTACTGCAGTTCCAGAGAAAGTTTTTAAATTCCTCTGAGACATGGCGTCAATATAAAAGCAATTCATCTTATGACAGGTTTACTTCATTTTGTAGAAAACTCATGTACTGTTGATTGATTGAAAATTATTTTCAAATATTATTAATAACATTTTGAGCAGTTTTATCTTGTTGCTGTCGATTCTATCTATGCAATGAAAGCAGTTCTTCGAAGCGCAGGTTCTACCTTAAATCTGAATAAATAATTCGCCATGTGTTCATAATTTTCAGTTTATCAATGGATAGAGAATACGATTGTAAGCATTAAAGTTTATGATGCTTTGGTCTCATTTTGAACAAAGTAGGTACCAAACTTCTATCTTAAATATTTCATATTCAAACGAATAAGAGAATATTTTTCTACACGGAAATTCCATCCGGAAATTGGGTGCCCCAATGACGCCAGGCGTGATTGCTCTCCCTGTATAACAAGTGATCCACAAAAAAATGTATTTACTGTCGATCGTGTAGTGAAATTTTCACGTCACCTAAAAATTATTCCTATGGGAAATAACCGCACACAATCGTGCAAAAGAAATAATGAGGGGGGATATTTTTAATTTCTATACAGAGATGAAGTGTCCACTGAATCTCTCAATATTGGAGTATACTCCAGAGCGCGGAATATGCTTCAGGGATCCCCATCTATGACAACTACTTCAACGAACTCTTCACACAAGTTTGGCTGGTACCACAAAAACGTAAGGCAGCTGGCATTATAATATAACTAGTGAAAGTGCATTGTCTATATATATATATATATATATATATATATAATGTCTTGGTAGAAAATCGCTCTCGGCGACGATGCACATGCATAAATAAAACAGTGATACACATAACAAACACAGAAACACGCAAAAAGGACACTCACAAAATAAAACTTGTACGTTTCGGCGTCAGGACGCCTTCGTCAGCGGTAGAGGAATGATGAGTCCGCTCTCATAGTTTATATATATATATATATATATATATATATATATATATATATATATATATATATATATATATAAACTATGCCACGCTCTCATAGTTTATATATATATATATATATATATAAACTATGCCACAGGTGGGGCGGAATTAAATATAGACATCATCAGTATGTATCCTTCTATCTTTGAGAAAGGTTCTATAGCAACCGAAATATCAACTTATAGTGTGAGTGTTCTTTTTTATGTGTATATTTAATTCCGCCCCACCTGTGGCATAGTTTATTTATATTATCGTGTGTGTGATTTTCCACGAACTCGTATATATATATATATATAATAAAAAATACACTGGTCAGGAGGTGGGGAAAGAAAAGTAAAAAGAGACGACTTACTGGGAACGTTTCGAGCCTGCAAGCTCTTCGTCAGCTGGAGAAAAAGTGATATATAATATAACATAACTAGTGAAGGTGTATAACATTGAATATCAACGGAAATGAAAAAAATCAACAATAAGCGTGACTGCGTACAACGTCAAATTTTTCGATCAAATTTACTAAACATTTTACCATTTAATAGCAACATTAAATTTCGATTTATCTTTTAAAATATCATTTACACATTTATTTTAGAGCAAAGAATTATTGAGTTAGTTGGATATACACGGAATCTCGACTTAAACAATAAGAATGGTCGTTATGGGGACAATAACTCAAAAATACAAAAATATTGCGTGAAATCATTATGTTTTAGCAAAACTTTCGGAATTTCAACCGGAATACAAAATTCGATTGATGGAATACGAATCTTTATTTTATTTTCTTTCTTTGGTACCTTTTTACAATAACAGAAAATCACCATTTCTAATTTAATTTTGCAAATAAATAAAAAAGGTCTGCAGTCACATGAATATTCAGCTTCACGTGTCTTTCTTATGCGAAAGTTACTGACATATATAAATGCACTTCGGTGATTATTTTAGTCAATACTTTGGCTTTATTTGTATAAAGTCATAAACATGCATAAACGAATATCCTGTATGAATAATACGAAAACTGAGAACTATACCGTCTTATTATTACCACGATAAAAAGATACAGCGAGACTGAAGCCATCGGTAGGACAAGGGACGTTTGTATATATCGGCCGATGCCATGAACCGTAATTACCTTTTTCGTTAAACCATGATGTAGGGAACGTTATCCCGCGTGCTATTGTGGACTTTTCTATCGTACAATATGACACTCGGCAAGGGGTCGTATCTCCATTCGATGGAGAATCATAACCACCCGGTGCGATGTCTTACGGGACTTCCGGGTAGCTTGGGCGATACCACGCCAACTAGGAAAGGTTGAGAAAACTAAGTAGGGGCGGAAACGGCGGAAGAGAGGGTGGGGTGGGGATTCTTAGAATTCGAAACTTGTCAACGTTCCTGGAATTCGACCCACGCCAGTGGAAAGAAAAAGCACGTTGTGACACTGTGTTTTGTGGATTCGTGCTAGCGTGCAACTTTCTGGAGTAGAAATGAAGGTGTATTGCAGCGTCGCAGGCTGTGGGGCCCATATTTCAGAAGGGAGATTGTTTCAGTAACCGAAAACTGTGGGAAGGTAAGTACAGTTATATGTTTTAATTTGAATATTACAATATTTTCATGCTCGGTTTTAAAGTAGGCATCGTTCTGTTCATCTACGAAGTGGACGCTGTTGACTTTCTTTGAAGTCTTTAGCTCCTCATGTGCATATTTACTTTAATTTCCTTGAATGCTAGTGTCTGATACTCCTCTATTTTCTTGTTTTCTCACAATCATTAAGCAATTTTACCTTGTAATTCGGTGACGAGGAAGTTTTAAATCTGTTAAAAGATGTGAAACGCTCTAAGCTGCTTGTGACATAGCTCATATAGATGCACAGTGTTGTAGTTTTCTTACGGTTTTCAAAAAAGTTTCAGTGTATCTAAGTGAAACATTCGTAGCTGATTGTGATGTAGCTCCCTTGATATGCACTGTAGTGTAATTATACTTTAGTGTACTGTTTTCGCATACATATTTATAAATACAGTTATTCATTATAAGTTTTAAATTGTTAAAAGATGTGAAACGCTCTAAGCTGCTTGTGATATAGCTCTCATATATGCACAGTGCATTAATTATATTTTAGTTTTCTTACGGTTTTCACAAAAGTTGGTGTATTTAAGTGAAATATTCGTAGCTGATTGTGATAGCTCTCTTGATATGCACAATAGTGTAATTATATTGTAGTTTTATTACGGTTTTCACAAAAGTTTTTGTATTTAAATGAAACATTCGTAGCTGATTGTGATATTGCTTTCTTGATATGCACAGTAGTGTAATTATATTTTTGTTTACTGTTTTCGCATACATATTTATAATTACAGTTATTCTTAATAAGTTTAAAATCTGTTAAAAGATGTGAAACGCTGTAAGTTGCTTGTGATATAGCTCTCATGATATGCACAGTATTATAATTATGTTTTAGTTTACTGTTTTACTCAAGTTTCACAGTGCATGAAAGTGAAACACTCTTAGCTGTTTGTGATATTGCGCTCTTGATATGCACAGCAATATAATTCACTTTTTGTTAACTTTTCAAAACGGGTTTAAGTACTTTCATATCTAGAAAATGTTATATTGTCTGAATACTTTCACTGTTAAAGATAATTTTGCTCGAATTGAAGATTAATGTATTTTAACTCTAAACTTTTCAGGGCAAAGCTGTGGAGGTCCGAGGTTATGCTGCTTGTGTGATTACCACGGAGTGTCCCTTGTTAATTATGTTATTAGTGTTTGCCAAGCACTTGAAATTGTGTAATGTATTTAACTTCTCACTTTGGAAGCCCTGCTGCTTGCTTTAGAGTCACTGTATGGCACTTGTACTTTAAATAGTTTTTGTGTAGCAGTAGCCATAGTGTAATGCCTTTTGATTCTCACCTTGGAGGTCCCACCACTAGTGTGATAGCCACAACATGGCCCTTGAATGACCACAGTGGTACTTGAAATGTTAATAATATTTGTCTAACGCTTGGAATGCTCTACGCCTTTTGCTTATTTTGTCCGAGGTTATGCTTCTTGTGATTACCACTGAGTGTCCCTTGTTAATTATGTTATTAGTGTTTGTCAAGCACTTGAAATTGTGTACTGTATTTAACTTCTCACTTTGGAAGTCCTGCTGCTTGCTTTAGAGTCACTGTATGGCACTTGCACTTTAAATAGTTTTTGTGTAGCAGTAGCAATAGTGTAATACTTTTTGATTCTCACCTCTGAGGTCCTGCTACTGGTGTGATAGACACTAAATGGCCCTTTTCTGTAAAGAGTGTATTCCTATTACTACCATCGCCTTTTTGGGTATTACTACTAAAATCTTGTGTTGTAATAAGTTTTTATCCTTAACTTCTGAAAGTAAGTGTACTTAATCCCATGTGGAGTTCTTCCTTATTACTCAATTGCTCCACTTATGCCTAAATGTACCTAAATTTGGAGTCGATAAAAGAAAGATACCCACCATTAAATGTGGAGTAGCTTCTTTGGTTGTTATTTTCTGTACTTTTACATCATGAAAATTAAATAAACAAAGTAAAAACTTAATTCTCTGTTATTATTTAAATCAAATACCTTTGAATTTCAGGAGTTGGTTGGAAAGCAGAAGAACAGGGAATTTTGGTACGCGTATTAAACGGTGAACTTTCTCCTTTTAAAAATTACCTTTTATTTTCAAAATTCGGTAAATAATACGAACTGGGAAATATGGTACGTGATTTGAACGGTGCACTATTTCCCGCGAAACCGCTTGTCCTACCATCTAGTGGCGGTTATTCGTACTGTTGGGGCAGCGGTGCTGCTGTCTGACGACGGTTGAGATACTACGTCGCCGAAGCAAAAAGGGGGGGAGGGAAGGTACCTCCGTTTAACATGGGAGATCCCAATCCCTGATCATAACTGATGCAAAGTTCGATTACCTGCTACTTTGTCCCTTGCTGGTTAGGGTTGCTAATTTGTCCCTTACTGGTTAGGGTTCACCTCTTTGTCCCGTTTTTATGGTCTTCTTAACGAACTTTTTAAATGATAAATATCAGGCAAACCTGCAACGTTGAACCTTTATAATTACTCTCTTTCCCATTCGAAAATAATTTTTCAAATACTCTTATACATTTGAAAAATTCTCCATGCTATTATTAAACCATGTACGGTCTGATCCAGTTTTTTGTTCACGAAATGTTGGAAGCATTTTATTTTGGACTCATCCACGTCATGCATCGCAAACCGCAATTCAGTCATTAACTGAAAATTAATGTAGTAGGGATGGAGGATGAATAAATTATTCATGTCAGGATACTCAAGTTGTAGCTTTGGTCTCATTACCTTTCACTATCACAAGCCAATAACATTAATAAACCGCTCGACAGCTTCCATTCCACACGTTGCAATTTCTACCCCTAAAATGGGTAGAAATCGCAACGTGTTTTCGTAAAGAAACGCAGACAGAGAATTCTTAGCGTCACATTCTGGAGTTATTGATAAAGTCGTAATAAGTGAATGGTAAATCATTTTGGAATGAAATGCATTCGCAGCAGTAGATAAACATAAGCAAGAATGTATATATATATTAGTCAATTTTTGTTGTAATATAATCTGAAAATTTATTGTTTTATTTGAATAAAGTGACAAATTATCTCCTTCCCCGCTAAACTTAGCATCGCACTTTTGCGGTCCCCTTCATACTTCATGGAGGAGATGCAAACATTGCTTATGACGCCTCTCTAAATTCGTACTTTGGGACTCTGGAGTAATTCAGTGGAGCAATGTAGTTAGTATATGGTGATGCGAATTTTATTGTACCTACACAGTACTATGCTATGTCAATTGTAACTTAGACAAATTCCACTGCGTGCGGTATCATATCTTCTCCACAGATAGGGATTTAATATATTTTTACTTGATGCAAAGTATTCCCTCAAGTTGCAAGGTTCCCCCATGTTATGAATCTCCTTAATGGAAGCGCCAATCTAGAAACATATGGATCACAATCATTGTCAAAATCTGAGTGCATGTTGCCCTCAGTTAAATAATATGAGTTAGATTTTCGCCTTTAATCTTGATAAGCGAAAACTATTTGCCGTGATTAAGTCAAGAAACTTTCTGAGAAAAGATATTTTCAAATATTTTGGGCATTCAATGCTCAGTGACAGCGAAATAAGAGGAGTTAAGTCTTTCAAAGTCGAATGGAATTATCTGCGGCAGTGGTTTCGCGATGAAAGTCCCAAGAGCTAGAAGGGGGTGGGAGGGAGGTGTGAGGGTAGGGGAGGGCGATGACGAATGGTAGCTCCTTTGGGAAGGGGTGGGAGGTGGGGGGAGGAGGATTGTGTCCGTGGAGGTGGGAGAAGGGTGAGTGGGAGGGGGTGAAAGGTTAAAGGGAGGCGAGGACAGCGACTGCTTGGAAAGAGAGCGAGAGTCAAAGATGAGGGGAAACTTTTAAAGAGGGTAAAATGGAGAGGAGGGCAAAGCACACTCCAAGAGACGCCGCCGTGATAAATGCAACCTCCCAAATGATTCGAGGGAAAGGAGAAGAGGAAGAGGAGGAGAGTTGGGGATGACTGGCCCTTCCTTCTCTCTTACACCCCTTCCAAAACTGTTTCTCCTCCATTCCCTCTCCCTCCCTCTCTTCCTCCTTCCCTCTCTATCTCTCTTCTCGCACATTCGCAGGGAGTCGAAGGAGGGGACGACCGTATGTCCGGCGCAGCGCCAAGTTTCGTCCTCCCGCCCGTGGTGAACTCCAATGGAGATGCTTGGGCGAGCGAGGCAGGGGAGGACAGGGGACAATCTCAGAAATTGGACGTGGAAACAATTATCGGCAATCCCCAACATCGATAAACGTCGATATGCATTTCTAATTCAAGGATTCATTCAATGGTGAATTTTCATTTGACTGAAACCACAAAGTGCGGGCTTCGTCAACAGAAAAATTGAATGCGGAATCCATTCTTCATTTTCTTCTTCATCGATGACCGTAAATTACCGCATGATCAAATTTTTTCCATTTTTTGATACCTGATAGGAAGAGTGCTTAGTCCGTTACCGACTTGTGTGTATTTATGAATACATCTATTGTTTTCTTGTAGTAGGACAAACGATCACGTTTAATTTTGGCCAACATTGTATGCACATATCTAGGGTGAATAGTTCTGCGATGCCCATCTTGCACTATTCGTAATACATGTCACTGCGACAGTAAATTAATGGAATGCGTTAACGCTTCTTCATTTCCGATTCATTGATCATCATTGTAGTGGGGAAGAAGAAACGGATGGAAGACAACATTGATGGAGCGGACACTGTCAATACATGTCGTCCTACCCTGCGAACGATTGCCTACTAACTATTGTTCGTCTGCGACCGACAGACCGACTCCATACTGAAATTCTCTAGCAGCGATAACAATCATCAGTAATTCAATGCCACTCAAATTTATTCTTTCACATTTCGCGTCTTCATATTTATCAAACAACTCGCGTTCCTCTCCTGCAGTGCGCTGTGCAGTCAACGTCTTGCAACTGACCACGGCATCTTAGTCACTCCTGCCTTTTTCTTTCTTCGAGTTAAATTGAAACCCGACACTTTCTAGCAAGTCAGGTGTTCTTCTCAGTGCTCATGATCTAGTGTTTCTCAGCACCAACTCACCAGTCACCGTAATTTCCCCGCCCTCAACAAGTCAAAAGCCTTCCCAATGGTCGATCTTTTTCTTTCCACAGAGCACGTGCTTGTTGGCTGCTGAGATGAAATAAAGAGAAAGCTGTTGACTGAGAAACACGCCATATCTATGAGATTATAGAAGAAGTGAAGTACCTACACTTAGTGTATAAATAAAAATTCCTATTCCAGTCGTTAATTTCGGGTCGTTGACCTCCAGCAACTTGTTTTATCATCTCTAATGACTTTTTCGGCTCCATGCAACTTCCATTAAGCTACACAGCGCTGAAGCTGCAATTTCCTGAATTATCTCGCAAGACCTCTTGCACGATAGAGATAATTGCGTGGATTCATGCCATTCTGTATTATTAGAGATGATCGCAGAATATGGTACTTTTTTATTCAGATAGATTCAAGAAAAAAGCCGGAGAGTCTCGCATTCTTTGCTCAACATATACGTGCTTTATGCTCAACTCTCGTATTAGCAGAGGAAATAAGAAGACTTATATGGGATTAGAAAAAAACAAACCGTAATGATTCCAATGGTGCATGAGACAACTCTGTGTCTTTCTAGTCCAACTGCAATCGTAATATATCGTTTTATTTCATGAAATTTCACAAATTATTGGCAAAATATGAAACTAATTTTGTAATTTAAAGTTTTAATTAATAATGAAATAACATAATATTGAAATATTTTTCATTAAAGTTAATAAGAAAAGTTATCATACAGGAAATATCAGCTCAATACTCAAGAGAATTGGTGGCCGACGCATTAAAAATGCATAAATATGCACATATAGAAGTAGAATTTGAGGCCAAACTTCAAATATTCAACCGATTATTTTTCTCAGGCGAAATAAGAAGATGTGTTTGTGAAATGCGCTGCAGTAGTGGCACTGGAGGATAACGACTTGGCGTTGCCTTTCCCAAACGACGGCTTAATTCAGATAAGAAGGCCTTCCAACTTTGTGGGTAAAGAAAAGAGTCAACATATTCCTTTCCTTTTGAGGGATGAAGACGCAAAGACTTCCATTGTTTAGGGAGAACCCTACATTTTGAAATGGATAGAGAGAGGATCTCTTGGAAAGTCGAGCCTCGGCTAAGGAGAGACTTACATATCCACTCCCGAACTTTTTCCAAGAAGAAGCGATTCGGGATAAAAATTCCGCGGTGACAAAGAGGTTCTCTTTCCTCTTTCCGCGAAGTGTTGGGGCGTTTGAGGAGAAGGGAGGGATTTCAGGCCAAGATCATGCGTCGATCCCACTCCACCCTATCAAGTCAGCGAGAGGGTTTTGGGGGGAGAAGTGTGAAAAAAACAGTCATTAATTCTGGAAACTGATAACTTCTCCAAGGGTTCCAGAAACAGCGCAGTTACTAAGGAAGCGGGGGAGATGAAGTATGGATTAGTGTGAAATCGGCAAATCATTCTACTTTCAATATTACCGAGGGGTAATTCCATGCCGAAGCACCGAAAAAAATGCAAATATTGCCCTCACCATCTCAGATTTACACGAAATTTTGTGTTTTCCATATATGGTCTAGTTTTTCCTAAGTTTGTATATAAAATGTTTATGACAAATTTGTAAAAACATATCCCAGACGTTTTCCATGTTTTTTAGATCTAAGAAATCTAGAAAGTTCCGGTAGCAATCATTTTGTAAAAAAAACATTAGTACGTCATATTCTATAGCCAAATTTGAAAATTTTTAATTTATGAAAATATAAATAAAATTTGAAAGTTTAAAATTAAATTTTCAAAATGTACCCCAATTTAGATCCTTCTCAAATTTTAGAATCTAGTAGTCCTTTCTATTGGTAAAAAAAGCTGCAAAGTTTTGTTATTGCAATGTTTCATATAAGGGATAAAAAAATGTTGTTCATGGAATGCACTTCACCGTGCCCACTCCCATCTGGCTGAATAGCTGTTAGGCCATTCGTTACTTGCCAATGGAGTGAGAAATGCTCTATAATATACTGTTGACGTAATGTAGAAGTTTTTCTTCAAAAAAGGGCCACTTAACATCATGGATGTTACTTAAAACAGTTACTTCACAGTCGGGTTTAAATAAAGGCAAAGGCAACTGTCTAAATCTGGCGGTTAAATTAAAAAAAATAAATATATTCCCCAAACAAGTGATGTGTGCCTCCTGTTTATATCAGAGCCTCTGAAGTGTCGGTGGTAATAGGTGAAAAAATAAATTTAGATAAAATATCACATGAATAAGACATTTAAGTCTTTTAATTGTTGACAGTGGTTTATTATTGGACGACATATTCCATAGCAAAGGTGACATCGTCAGGTGCATAGTATGTGCATAACCAGGTTCTGTGCCTCTTTTGAAATCTGTACTTGACGGTATGGCCTTTGTTACTGAACCAACCATTCGTCTACGAATAAACCACATTGAAGGAATAGAGCCCAGTATAGGAAGAAGAGCCAGGGGGTCCTTCGACCCTCTTTAAAAGGAGGCAGATAACACCTATGATGCCATTTTAGTTTTTGTTTTGTTTTGAACATTCATGTGTTAGTGTAATTTCGTCACACTCTCCTCCCCCCCGACTCCTTCCCCGGTATTCCCAACCCTCAGGCACCTATGAATGTCCACCCTTCTCTCCTTTTCCTTTACCCTCCCCTTCTTCCGTCACCCTGTCTTACCACCCCCCTTCCCGCCTCCCTATATAAGCTTGAGCACACTTGATATATGTACCTGAAGATGCTGTAAAAAGCGAAACCGGTCGTGCAATAAATGTCATACTTGTGGAAATTGCTCTTTTTTTTCATTAATTGCAGTTATGTTCAGTTTCCACTCCATCACGCCTGAAATCTCAGATTATAACAACAGTGAAAATTACAGAGTAAAATTTCTTCTTCAATCATAATGAAATTTTTACCAAGTTACGCCGGAGAATAATGAGTTCATCAAGTTATCATATGCCGGAGTAAATGCATGCCGGAGTAAAGGTCGGAATGGGTTAGTACTGGCAAGTTTTCCATTTATTCGTCGACTCAGAGGTAACACAAGCCAAGGAGATGGGAATTAAATTGAGAGCACGAGTGTGGATTACCGTTAATTTGCGTGAGAGGTGTATTCTATGAGTTGATCGGCATTTGACACTTGACCAGTCTCGGTAGCGTTATCTTTCCTCCAGGTGCCTCCAACGCTGCGGTCTCATTACTGACCCGCAGCCGCGATCCACTTCAGAGAGCCTGTGTCCATTCTTTCTGCTTCATCCGTCGTTTGAGATGGTCCAGGAAATATTCATTCTGAATTTTTCACGTTTTTGCATGAAGAAAACTCTCCCAAGTTTAATTTGTTAAATATTCAACGGAACCTGAGAAATGAATATTCATCGAGGGATGTGCGGAATTAGAGGAGGCGCAGAGATGAATTTCATTTTTTTTAGTCATTCTCGCCCTTCCGCAAATAATCTTTCCCTTGCGGAAAGCATTCAATGCCCGGCACCCTTGCTGTTGCAAATCTTATAAGGAGATTGGAGAAGAAAGAATTATACACGGAACTCCTTCTAAAGCTTACCCTAAAAGCTCATCCCATCCTTACTGCCATACGTAAAGATCGAAATCTTATCGTAAATGAAAAGGAAAACTTTGTTATATTCCACCAATTTATTCTCAGGTACAACTAGTTTCAACGCAGCGGCGTCATCTTCAGGTACAAAGAGTAAAAGCAAAAATAAGATCTTTATATACCAACCCAACGCCTACCCTGGATGGTATATAATGATCATATTTTTGCTTTTACTCTTTGTACCTGAAGATGAAGCCGCTGCGTCGAAACTAGTTGTACCTGAGAATAAATTGGTGGAATATAACGTTTTCCTTTTCATTTACGATAAAATGAACGTCAACAAGGTTGAGCCTGAGACGATGGAGATAATCGTAATCTTCTTCTTAAATTCTTAATGAATCCCACTGGTTATGAAAAACACGTACTGCAAAAATATGCTCCTTAATTACATAAAGGTGGTTAATTATTTAAATTTTAAGGATATCTCTTTTTGGACAGCAGTTCAAAATAATCATGTGCTTCAAAACAATGATTACACTAACCGTTGAAGATTCATTATGGTCGGACTATCCTCTATCTTGGCATGTATCTGCCATTAAAGTTTAATTATGACGCATCGTGAAAAACAATGAATATGGCATATACACTTTTCCATGCATTTATATATGAATTCCAGGGTCAGGTAGGAGAGAGGTATCTGAGAATTTCAATTTCATCCCATAAAACTAAATCCGTTTATCCACACATCCATATTTATAACAGCAAAAAATCTGTGTTCAAGGGCAAAAAGATTTTGTGATTTATCTAACTGGCTCATGCGAGTAAGACACAGTAATTGATAAAAATTTCTCTCGTGCTTCGAACCGGGTCAGGTTCTCAATCATCATCTCCACCGACGACGTCTAGATGGAAGAAGACTTTTCCATTGTCCCCAGAGCTGTTTGATGTCCTAAAGGCGATGGAAAAGCCGTCCATCGAAACGTCGTCGGTGGATATGGAGAACCTCACCCTGTCAGAAGCCCGAGAGGATTTCACCGGAAATATTCGCATAGAAAAACATCAAATCCTACAAGAAAGTAACGGAAATCGCCTCCAAGTACGAAACCGAGTGTATATCCGCGCAACCGGTGGACACCTGATTCGCAACGCTCATGGATGAGCCATGTGATAACCTGTTCATGGCGCGGAGATCACGACAATTACAGTCGTCCCACCCGTCCATAGGGCGACGGGAACGCTTCCTGACACCTCCGTGCCATGGCTGCATTCCCACTCCAAGTGTGCCGTGCGATTTCTGACCAACATGCACGTGGTGGTCTCTCTGCATCGTGTAGCTTCGATTAATAGCTCGGCATCCTTCTCGCTTGAGAGCGCTTTCCCACTTCTCCGTCAAACAAGGAGGCGATATCATAGAAAGTTCTTGAATCGTACTTTCCCATGACTATTGGTTGCGTCTATGGTTAATTTAGACCTTACACTAGCTTTGGATAATTTTCATCGTTCCAGTTTAATTTACGTCAAGTCAAATATGTTCTGTGTGCTGTGCCTGGCAGACCATGTCAACTCTTCGCAAAATCCTCGCCGTGCACCACGTAACAGTTCGCCCGTCCTGGACGACGCATCGCAACGTCTCCTCCATTTCCTTTCAACCTCCTTAAGGTAGTTTAAGCGAGATAGTTCCGTAATCTTAATGGAGACCATATTCGAATTTTATTTTTTTTTAAAGCGTCTGTAAGAGGTTTGAAGTAAATGTTTTAATATTAATGGTGAAAAATATAGCCGCATTGGACCAAAATTCTCAGTAATGAAATAAATATAACCGCATAAGTCTCTAACTTTACTCATTTTTTACGCCTTATGGTGAAATCGCCTTCAAAATAGGTTTATTTGGGGATTCTGCAACAAGTACTGTGGTCAGCAATTGACTGATTTTTGGAAATAGTTTAGAAAACATACAGACTGAACACCGTTGGATATTTGACGAAATCTAGGTGTTAGATTCCTAATGCCCTAATTTTTTCAGTATTTTCCCTCTGGAACGCACAGCCGTAATCTATCCCATGCAAAAAAGCTTATATTTTTAGGCCAATTTCTTTAATAGTAGTTCGGCAAGTGGTTAATATTTTTTTATATATTTAAAAAGATAAGAGTTTTTCCTTAAAATGACGTATAAGTTCATCAAATTCTAGGTGAATTGAATTTTCGCTCGAACTACCTAAATTCGCGTAGAAGCGCCGGTCGACATTTTCATCTTTCTCTCTCTATCCAGAACTCATTTTCGTATCGTCAATCCTACTCTCGTGCGCAGCTAAGCACCTTCCCTATCATTCCCTATCAAGACTGTCGACCCAATCCAGCGATCTCTTACGGGAATAACTCTCGTTCCATCCCTTTGTTACCGCGTCGAACACTCCTCATACTCCTTCGAACGTCATATTCCTTGGGTGAGAACGGTGCATCCGGCGGTTCTTTGCCGGAAGGTTAGACGAATTGTGAAAGACGCGTAGATTACAATATACGCACAGGTGTATCTACTCATATCAAAACTTCCACTGCCAGGTAAAATATGGGAAGATTTTACTAATTCAAATGAAGGCCGTAGACATTCTATTTTCACTTTTCCTATTTCTTGTCGTGTTCATTTTTAAGCATGCGCAAGTGATCCCTGAAATGACTCACCATGCTTAAAAACAAAAATAATTCTTCCCAATATGCTGAAGAGCCATTTCGGTTTCCAAGGGTACCTATTCTTTGAAATTGAATTTTTA
Organism: Pyrrhosoma nymphula; assembly: GCA_963573305.1. Lineage (NCBI taxonomy): Eukaryota > Metazoa > Arthropoda > Insecta > Odonata > Coenagrionidae > Pyrrhosoma > Pyrrhosoma nymphula. Next base: position 1,420,572 of record OY754334.1, read on the forward strand.
TTTAAAAACAGCCGCTATCAGTTGCGAAATATTTCAGTTATTTCGGTTTCTCAGTCATTTATCTGAAGTCGTCATCTAAAGTCAACTGCTAACTGTACGCCGCAAGTTTATCACCCACCCTCCAGCTGTCAGAAACACCTACATGTACAATGAAACAAAATAGTGCGATATTATTTACACGATACGCGTTTGACGGTCCCACTTCATTCAGTGGTTTTGGAATGAGAGTGGATTTGCTGTGGACGGAAATGAGGCCGGAGGATCAATGTCTGTCACGGCACTCGAAGAGAGATGAGCGGAGAACGCGTCACGTTAACGCGAGAGAAGCGGAGATTACAGGCGATCAGGAAAGTAACGGGACAGTGCGCACGATGGAGGACGAAGCGTTCACCGCGGGATTGTAGTCGGGACAGTCCAGTGCAGCGTCCAAGAAGGCGAAAGAGTGAACGCTGGCATTGGAAGCAGAGAAACTTCCGTCAACGGGGTAGAAGAAATTTCCCTGGTTCCACTCCCACGTCAGATATCAAACTTGTTACGTTTCTCCGAAGAAAGCTAAGATTTCAATTAGAAAGACGGCACTTCGATGAACAATTTAGGATCCCTTTGGGTGCTTTCGATTTGCGGCTATAGCCGGCGATGGACGGCGATCGCCACGCCGCGCGGTGCTTTAGATTTAGCTGAATCGCCGTCTATATCGCCGGCTGCCGGTGGCTCTCAGCTCCGAGGTGAATCGGCGATCTACGGCACCTGGGTTCGATAATCGGCTATCGTCGTACTCAAATGAAAAGCACTGTTTGAGTGCCATGGAACGATACATCGATGTTTGGTGCTTTTTCTCTGAGTTTCATCAACGATAAATCGTCAAGACAGGTTACCAACAAGGATATAAAATTTCGGGAAAAAATTGCTTAATGATCGAAAATGTTGGAACTTTACTTTTAATTTAATTTTCCTCAAATTAAAAAATAAACGAAATATGATATTTTGAGAGCAATAGAAAAATACCCAAGAACCTCTTTGCACTTCAGGGTATAAGCCTGAAAATTTCCGTGGCACTGAAAGGGTTAAAAAGCTGAATTCTCGTTTTTTTTCTCGTCTTGATGTTTGGCAGTCACAACCATTTACTTCGTGCATCACTTATTTTAAACCCAAATGTCAGGCGAGACACTGAAAGTGACATTGAAGTTAATAAATGACTAAAGATGAGTATGGTACCTGCAGAGGCTTTTTAGGCAAAAGCATATCAAGGATACTCGCGTGAAAAGTTTATAAAAATTGATATGCAATATTTTCACCATTCTTAAAGGAGCATCTGGAGTTTTTATTTCAAAATATAGTAACTGATAAGGATGAAAGAGTTTTGAATTCTAAAGCTGCGGAAGGAAGCTGACAGCAAAATTGTTAGTGCCGCTTCTTGTTTTTTTTATTACAGCAGCTACGATAGTAAACTGACAAGGAATAATTAAAGTATAATTGTCTTTGTGTAATACTCCAAGTAAAATAATCCAAAATAAACCTAGAATTGCATTTCAAAATTTACGACTGCACGAAAACGACAAGTAATCGTAAATCTTTAAGTACTGATGATAAGTGGAAGATGGAAGTTTGGACTGAATCGAACTTGTCAAGCTGGATACGTGTCAATTTTTTCCAAGAGACCTTCCAGTCCTCGAGGATGGGCAGTGAGACTCACAGCGATCAAATCGCCTACCCACCGCCTACTCCCTCTGTCTGTCACCAGAGGGAGTTTCCAAAGAGCTTTCTCACGAAAACGAGTAATTCAACAGAAAAAGAGCAGCAAGAAGTGACATGGAAAACAAGGAGTTTTTTGAAGGAGAAAGGGAATTTTGAAAAGAACGACTGTGATGGATTTATTGGAAGGCGTTAGTAACCCCACCATCACAATTTTGCGCCCATCGTCTGTATTGAAAGTAAAAAAACGACTTATTTAAATATTAACCACGTGATACATTTTGAGTGAATAATCGGTTTGCTTAAAAAATTTAATGTTGATCAGAGATGAGAGCCTACTCTTTCGCAAACGGATCTGATGAATTAACGTCATGCGCATAATCTGTAGAGTGCATACAAAATATATTGTGCCTTCTCTCGGAAGTGGAAAAGGTAGCTGCTTCTAAAATCAATTTATTGCTTTTACTCTTCCATAAACGTTTAGTACACGGTAAGTACCCGAGGGCAAATAACTAAAATAGCAGGTGATTTCCTCATATGATTCGTGTATCAGACTGAGTCATTTGAGAAACCTTTTTTGCCTCAATTGCATAACTGAAACGACTCATTTTCCTTATGAAATCTACCACTCTTTGTAAAAAAAGACTTTCTAAAATTGGTTTTTTAAATAAAGACCACGCTGCAATGCACTCTTAACTCCTTAATTCGGTTTTAACTTTAGCGTCACGTATTGGGGGAATTGGTACCACCTTATGTATCAGTGATGTGTGTTCAAAGATAGAATTCTTAGAGAGAGATAGCCAATATTTATGGATACTGCTAAGAAATACGTTACCCACATCGTTTGCTGCGCTACGTAACAAATAATTAGAGCAAATTATGCAGAAATTATGTGGTTTCACAGTAGGTATTTTATCAAAATGCAAAATGTCTAGAGATACATCCCCGAAGGGAAAATAGCTTTAAAAAAGAATTCCCCGTCAGAGTGTTCCTATTTTAGTAGCATTTCTTGTTTTATTGAATATTTCTTCAATTGTATATTTCTGGCATGAATAAAGGAATGGCTTTGTCACCAACAAAGGTTTACAACAGAGAGGCGGGGTGGAATTATGATTAATGAAAACTCTACAAGATACAAGAGACAAATTTATTGGAAATATTCTGAGACAACTTAGCCTCCTGAAATGGAAGATAGCAATGTCAAGAATCACCGACGAATAGAAAAGTTAGAAAAAGCATACTAATGCAAGAAGAGTGTCAAAATTGTGAGTAATTGTAGCGAAATATGACAGTAAACTGGCAAGGGAGAATGGAATGTAGAACAAGGGCGATTCAATCTTCGGATTCATGGCTCATGCTGACACAAATTTTCAACAGCTTCACGGCCACGTTTTCCCAGAAAATAACTAACTCGAAGGCTTAAAAAGACAAAGGGACGGATTAGGACAATATTATGCCGAAATGGTTCCCCATTGCTACGAAGACGTTCGCAACCAAACGCATGAACGGTGGTGGAGCAAGAAATCAATACGAAGACGCGTCATGCATTTCACCTCTTCCACGTCGCCCGACGTCGGGAGGCGCTGATGCAACGGCACGACCGAATTTATGAAAGGATCAGTCGTGGAGACCAATTTATGCCATCAATTCAGTGAGGTGTGCTCTCTCACGAAATTCACTATTTGGGTAAGGAGCGTGACCTGCGTGTATTTTCACGAGAGACCGAGTAAGGCACGCCGACGGCGGCGCGGGAAGAAGAGACAGCGCGGGGAACGGAACGTTGCAAAATAATTTCATCGAGGGGCTGGGGGAAGGGGGCGTGAGATCTCTTAAGAGTCTGACGGAGCATGATCCTTTCTTTGGGTTTCAAAACACAGCGGTGCTTTCATCGACACGCCATTCTCAGAGGGATCCTCGGAATTCGTGATTCTGAAATTTTGCTGCGCTCATTGCCAAAGGGGGAGGGTTGCAATGCTTGGGGGGACAAGGGGGAGTTGAATCTTCCTATCGCCACCAAATGGAGTTGACGAGTCAAATCATGTTATTTCCACTCTTCAATGTCTACTTTCCTCCATTTAATCACCTCAATAAATCTAGAGAACTATCATCGAACGGTGTCAGACTGTGATGATGATATCATATGCTTCCTTTTTAAAACTTTCTAAGCTTCTTATAAAAGGTTTGTTTCCGAAAAATGAGCCTCAATAACTTAGTATATATAATTTCGTGTTTTCAATTAGTCGTTGCCTTTTAATGATTATCTTTGCTTTTCGTCTTGCTTGTTTCAAATGATATTGAATTTGATTGAGTCTTTTAATGTATCTCATCATTTGTATGAATGACATAGTTGATTGCCATGCAATTGGGCTACAGTTCGCGTAATACAATTAACTTGAAGCCTCTTCGTCGAATCGGATAAATACTTTGCTATATAAATCTACGTAGGAACTAACTATCAGCGAGTTACAAAATGGTGGGAAGTTGGAATTTTAAGGATATCAGCTAATGAAAGGAACTCTACAGGAAACGAACTTGGAAGGGGGAAAGGACACAATTTGAGATGCTTTTTGACAGATGTTTCGCAATGCATTATTCTTGAAATCATTAATGTTGCACGGGTTGAAGGAATTGTTAAACCTTTATCTATATCCAAGAAATTAGGTTTTATCAAGTGAATATTGGAAAGGTCCTCTTAAGTGAATGTTACTCCGCAGTGGTTAGGCCCCGTCTTGATTGAGTCACGAGTACTAGGAAACCTGCACTGAAAGATGATACGTGAGCTATACAAAATACAAAGTAAAGCCCCAATCTTCTGTGGAAACTGATGTGAGCTAACAGAGAGTAGGTATAACTCAGATAGTGGAAGGACTACGTCTACTAAAAGGCCGAAAGCCACCCGCAAGACTGAGATAACTTTTAAATTGCTGATAAGACAAGTTTCATGGACATACAGAAGAAATTATTTTAACCCCACATCATATCTCCTTTAGGAATAGCGCAAGTGGCACCTTAAGGGAGATTCAGTTAGAAAATGATATTTAATTACTTCCTACCACTCAACATTAATGACTAAAACAAAAGAAAAGCACTTATTCGTCAAAACTCACATAAATTATCTCCTTCCACAGGTGGAAGGAATGCTGCTTTAGCCATAATTAAAGGTCGGTTGTCCTTCCTCAATTAGTGGGTCGTTACATTTCAAATGATTCATTCATGGCTGCATGGCCATTTTTGAAAAGAAAATCCATTTTTTACGCATGTACTCACACGTATATATTAGTAGTTTTGTCTTTTTTTTTTAATTCAATCCCTCTTCGTTTTCTCGCAGCAGCCATTTTTCAAAGATGGCGCATGCGATTTTTTTGAGAATTTTGATGTTTCCTGTATCCTAAAATCTCACAAACTAATTTTGAGAAAGGAGCAATACTAAAACCACAATATTCCACACATAATCGAGAACATATCATCCATCTTTTCTTTATTTTTCATTATATTTCTTTATTGTGGAAATTGAACTTTAAGTCTGCATTTTGTTTTCTACATAAACCAGTATTTTTTTAACCGAGAAAAATTAACGAAAGAGGAATGTCTCTGATTCAAGGACTTTGGCCCTTAAAGGTATGAAATAGAAAAATTGTCTAGGTAGGTTCCATTTATGTTGCAATGACAGACTTTCTTCCAGAAGGAAATGAAAATGGCTTCGTGCTAAAAATAAGCAATTTTTGGACTTGTATTTCATCCGTTAGGGGATCTATTTCAATATGTGACTACATATATATAAATATTCAATACACAGAATTTAAATGTAAAAAAGTTTACAGGGTAAAAATGAGAAGATTCTTAGATTAAACTCGTAAGAGAAATATGGTAGATAGTTGTAAACAAGCTTGATGCTCAAATTCAGTCATTTTTTGAAATCATTGTCTCCGCTGGGAGAGCTATAAAAAAACATGCAGCTTATGCAATACAAAGATACACAAAATTTCAACTTATAACTTTGAAGATCTAATCGTAGGAGATTTATTTCAATTGTAAACTAACAAGAAATTGAATAACAGTTATGAAGTAAGCACATCTATTTTTTAGTGTTCCGGGAATACCAAAGGAGTTAAGGGATTGGATCTTTGAAAAATGGCTGCCTCGAGATAACGAGGAGTGATGAAATTTTTAAATCGTCACAATCAACTGCCAGTATTTGCGTACAAAAAATAGATTTCTTCGAAAATGGCCATGCAACCAATTGATTTTTTCTTCGGATAATTTAACATGGAATGACACTAACCTAAAGTTGAATGGTGGAACATGCAATGTAAAACGCTGTCTGTAGAATCAACTTGAACGTAAATATTGCTTCTGAAAATAACACATATGCAATATTGCTTCATTCAAAACTCATTAGCTATCCCAATGTTTGAAGAACCGCGACTGATATAAAATTTTGTTTTCAGTACTAACTAATGTATGCCAATCCAACTCCAGTTATGTTCTGAACCCAAGAAAAATCCAGATTTTCCTATTAATACAAATCGTTGAAATGTTACTCATCTTGTTACGTATACATAGACTGTTGATAGTTATTTCTGTATTTATGCTAGATAAGCATATTGCGTAAAGAATGAGGTTTTCATGTCGTTTACTTTAATGTAATTGGAAAGCTTAGTCTTCCATCTCTGTCCCATTTATGCGTGTCAAGAATCGATGAAAAAGAGTTTTAAAAATCTGCTTCGACGCGCGGTGGAAGTCGCCGGGAGTGAGTGGAAAAAGAAAACTATTTCCCGTCAGCGGCACACGTCGCGAAAGGTTTTATCCGAGACTTGCGAAAAACAGCCGCCAATGTCTCCGCCGCTGGAATTCAATTCCCAGAACACGTCCCGAGGAGGGAAGGGAAGAATTTTATTCTTTTCTTTTTGCACGATCGGAAGGAATTAAACTGACTTCCTAGATGGGATAAGAACCAATAACCTTTCGCCCCAGCAAGGTAGGACGAAGTACGTGGGGGATGGGGTGCCCCTGCCCTCCTCCTCCTCCCTTTCATCTACCACTCTAACTTCTCTCCGTCGGTCCCCTCCCCCTCCCTTCCAAGACTTCTCCAAACTGAAAAAATGGTGGGATGACAACATCCAAGAATTGCAAGTGGTATCCAATTTAAATAAAACTGGGATTCTATCATATTAACAAGGTGACGGTGCCATTCTAGTTGGATGCCACAACCAACTTACTAGGATGAAATTACTTATGATTAATGAAAATACTTCGTACTTTACTACAAAATGTTTTTATTTTACTGCGCGTTTTACCGATTTACGGTAAGTTTGGTACATAAATAAAACTGCAGTAGCTGTACTGTCCACTTAAATTTTAATGTAAAATATTACACAACGCGTGTTTCAACGCTTAGGGCGTCATCATCAGGTCTACATAAGTTATGTTTCCAGTAGAAAAATGTATACATAAGCAAAAGAAAAGAGGGGGGATTCATGACCAATGAAGGGGTAGTAGTAAGGAAGGAGGGGTACGGTTGATGGTGAATAACAGGGGGGGGGGGTTGTTACGTGGCCTTCCCGAGGATTCGGGAGAGTGACCTATTGGGGGGGGGGGGGGGGAGGGTTCTTGTGAAATGTGGAGATAAGCAGAGGAAAGAGGAGGGGGGGGAGTACAGGCTTGGGTTATCGGGTGGAAAAGGATAGACTTTGTGGAGAGAACATCAAATTCTACATAATTAAGAAGTTTGATTTTATTCTTCTTTCTCTTTCGTGTGAGTAATATTTTACATAAAAATTTAAGTGGAGTTACAGTTAATTTACAGTACAACTACTGCAGTTTTATTTAAGTACTTAAATGCTGTTCCACCATCTAACGCCAGATACTGTCGAATTTATACAGAAAGTTTGCAACTTGAAAATTTTAAAACTTTCTGTACCTGACGATGTCGTAAATCGGTGAAACGCTTCATAAAATTAAACATTTTGTAAATGAGTACTAAGTATTTTCATTAATTTATAGTACTAAGATAATGAACTTCTATGAAGTTAAGTCTGCCACTTTCAAGTTTACTACGATGAAACTTAACATATAAATCTGAAAACTTCCTGTATTTGTTATGTTAAAAATAAAAGACTTCCACGGACTCAGTTCATTAGTAATTCGTGCACAATTGAATTAATATGAAATTTTCATTTGAGTGTTATAGAAACCGATAGGTAGACTTTTGGAAAGTCCTTATTCCTACATTCCAATTCTGAAACATTGTCTCGTTTTCCCTCCTAAATATGAACCCCGCCATTACCTCTTTAAATTTCTCAAATATTCGAAAAAGGAAAACTAAATCCCTTAATTTTCATCCAATTTTTGCCTGTTCATCATAAGATTGGTTGATTTGACTTTTGCAAATTATTAAGACAAGTATCATCACTGTTCTATTTAATTAAAGGCAACAAACGATTATTACGAGGCAAATTATCCTCAACGAATTTCTCAACATATAGTTTTCAAACATCGAACTCACCATCAATGGATATTTAAAATCATATCCTAGAGATAAGTGAAGTTTCCTAGCATTGAAGTCTGAAGTGTAGAAATCCATTTGAATTGCTATCTCTTTTTCAGTCTTTTCAACTATTCCTTTTAATTCACATCAACTGCATGGAACAATACTCAAAAGCTAAATAAAAATGAGAAGAAATACAAATGTATTCATCTTTTGCAGGGTTGGATTTTGCGATCTACCTACATCCTCATTTCTCTGATACGTTCATTTTCCACCTAGGCTTCTATGTTTGGTATTTGTTTTGAGTATCTCCGAATCATATTCCAAATATAAGTTTCTATCTCGCACTTCCTATGTTTCATAGGTGTCCCTATGTTCATCCTACAACCCTCCTCCATCATTACATTGTGACTCACCCGGAAGCTGTCCTAGGGTCTTCTTCCAATGACGCGCACCTAGGATGATGAATAATTTCAGGATTGAGGATGCAAATATCCAGGTCACTACTCTTATCGGCAAGGCTTCTCAAAAGCAGTCTCTTTCCCCTCTCCCTCCCCCCCTCTCTCCCCTTCTCCCCCTCACTCCCCTTCTCCCTCTACCCCCCTCTCTCTCTCACTCTCCCTCTCTCTCACTTGCTTGCCGGTGAATTCATAACAGCAATATTTATTCCTCTTTATTTTCAGCCAGGTTGTTTTAGAGTACCCAGAAAGTGTGCAATTGAGCACAGGAGAGGCAGAAAACAATAAGTCAAATTACGAGAACACTAAACAATATTTAAATGCTATAATTCGATGGAATCTACTGATTTGGCAAAGAAAGTAATGGAAAGCAAACGATGTCATCACGGTCATATCATGTTAACAAAGGCCACCATTTTTAATAATTTGGTCACGTGATTTTCTTTTCCAACCGACCTTGAACGTGTTTACTGATTGGCTGCAGTTGTAACTGCCAACTTTCAAATACTGGCATTATTTGCCCATGCATAATACAGATTGGAGCTGATTATTGGACCAACTTTCAGTCATCAAAATTGGATCTCTAACTCACCCTTTTTTTCATTGCAAAACTATTCGATTCGAGGTAAAGGCACAAACTCTTCCTACGAGCATCCAATTCCTTCGGATTGGGGGAGGGGTGGATCACGACAGAAGAGAAAGATATCCCTAACTGTCAGCAACCCCTTAATCCTTGGGACGAAACGGACCCTCCCCCTCGCTTCCCAGGGGGTAGGAGGGGAAGGGTGAGGTCATTCGCCCAGGGCAAGAATCCCCCGTCGAAGGGAAATGGAGCGACGGTGGCTAGCCCTAAGCTAAGGCTAACATAAGACTAAGGGTGTTCTCTTCGGGAAATAGTTGTGAAGGGTTTGGAAACCCGACTGGGGTAGGAATACCCCCAACACTAGAGTGGGAGTTGGGAGGTCGTCAAGGAAGCTAATTAGTGCGCGGGCCAATCTCACCACACCTCGCCATTTGAGGGAGGAAGCAAGCACGCGGCGATGGGAGTTCTCCGAAAGGGAGTCACCCCCTCAAGGCTCCAAGTCACCGCAGCCATTCGATTTGCGGAGAAAACCCCTCGCCTTCGTCTCCTCCACCACCCCTGCCTTCATCTCCTCCCTGGCCTTCCCCAACTTCACCAACCCGGTTTTAGGGGAGGTTGGGGGCGGGGGGGGGGGGGTAAGACAAACCCTTACAAGGTGAATGGCCCACTCTCTCCGTAGATGGAAACACCACAACCCTCTCCTGACACGTATTCCCTCCCAAACTCAATCATTACCTCACTCGTTTCTCCGGAGTCTTGTCCCTTTGACGACTGCTGCTGATGTGAGCCAGCCACGCGCTACAGAGAGTCGACCACACCACAACTCCCACAACGCGGTGGTCAATGCCTTCTCCTCCTCATGATTGCCCCGTCCCGAATGTCCGCGCGGCCACCGTCAAAGATATTAGCACTACGAACAAGACGTGCGTTTTTAGCGGAATAAGATGGAATAAGCATTCGACCGTGGCGGACAAATTAAAATTTTAGCTTATCTTGAAAGCGAAGAAAGCGCCAAATGGAATGTTTTTTTTTTAGTCAAAAAGTGAATTTCTTAAAAATTATCGTAATTCTAAGAATCAGGTATTTCAATGTTAGTCTTAGGTATCGTACAGATTCTATAGCGTTGTACCTTACTGTAAATGTATTCACGAGCTATAAAATATATCACCGTTGTGCACTAATTGCTTATCTTAAAAGAAATGTCATATTTTTCATTCTCAGACACTAGCAAAAATGCTGTAATAATTGAATAACTTTTGAATTATGGCCAGCAGTAATTTCCAGAAAATTGAAATTTGCTATGACGTCTAACAGAGAGGGATTGTTAGCAACTGCTTAAATGAATCAATTAATACTAGGAGTGTGAGATATCGCTTTGATAATTGCTCAAAAACAAAATTAAATTATGGTATTACTTCTAACGTTTTGATATAAGTAAGTCCCTCCTTATAGTTTTCATGAGAAAATTCCATGAAAAATGGATATTAATATTTAAATTTGAGCGGTTAAAGAGAGAAAAAATGTTTCTAGATATCAACTTTTACAGGAACCTTTAAGTGAGATCTTCGTTTGAGATTGGTAATGGACAGTAATAACTGTTTATATTGAATTCTATGTCTAAGAAATAAACCTCGTTAATAGACCAAATGCTTTATTCAATTTTTTCCCAGAAATAAGTACGGGCAAAACACAACAAGGAAAATGTTTATCTAGTTCAACAGCTTTAGTCTTTATATAGTGGAAGGGATCCACATAAAATCGATCACAATTGCACTTTTCCACCGGATTTAAATATTGCAACGCGTTTTATATCACAGAGTCAACTTCAGGTACACGTATTGCACCTGAAGATGCCTCTGTAGTATGAATAGCGTTTTAAAACTCAAATCCTAATGAAAAGTGCAACTTTCTTGGAATTTAATGAAAACGAATGTATAAAATTAGAACAATGTTAAGTTTTCTGTATCATCGCAATTTTAAGAAAAAATACAGGAATTATTAAAGAAGGAAAATAGGGCGGAGGTTAAAAAAATAACGGAGTACATTTGCCATGGTAACGAAGTGATTATGATAAGACAATGATACTTAGGTTATAAATAAACAAGAGCTACCAACAATAAAACCAGAAACTGGTATTTAAGGGACAAATTAACCTTAGATTATATTTGATTTTCATGGAATCCTTCATTGATGCAGCGCCAAGGACAATGAGCTGGATAAAAAGACAAATGGACATAATTATCTACCTATTGACTAGATGAGGATCGATTTTGGTAAGATAGAGGGATAAGGCGAGTATTTCACCACTCAATTATCCCCAAGTGGTCAAAATATTTAGTGATAAATGCTTGCAAAAGATTCGAGCCAAGAAACCCCATATTGTTCCATGAGATGAATGGAGAAATTAATTTAGCCAAATATCTTACTCCATTACAAGATGTAATTTTCAATTTTAATTCCTCGATGAATTGCATTGAAAATCCTTCTAGGTATGAGTAGTAAACGCATTACGTGTCAAATCACATAATAAGCTCGCGCTTGGTAAAGTCTTATATTAAATTTCCGGCACGCTGAACTTATTCTTCCATTATGTGATCCAACCTATTGCTCCCATATAGCAAATGTTAACTCCGGAGAGATTAATGAACGCTAAGTTTTCGGATTTGGGAGGAGGGGACTTAACCCCTGATGACAATAATTGATGGCACTATTTTTCATACTATTTCATCACTCATCCAACTTTCCATAACCTCACTACCTGGATGCATTAGATTTGTTGATGAGAAAAAAGAATTAAATAAACTACGGAAGCAACTCCAAGGTGGTGGGTGGAGAAATGCTGCATATATTCTCTCTCTCTCTCTCCTTTCTCGTGACGAAGAAGGCGAAGTTTCTCAAGGGCAGTGCAGGGTGGGCAAAGGGCGGGCGACAAGTCATCTCGGAGACATTTGCCTCGGCCCCCGTCACGTCCTCAGATGACGAGGGGTGGGATCGAGGGGAAGTTAGGGGAGGGAGGGAGGGAGGGTGGCTTGGGGGTGGGGGTGAGGTCTGAAGAAGAGGGCGGAGGAGGAAGATGCCATTTTTACTGTCACGTTAGGGCGGCTTAATTGAATTGACGCTTCTAAGTGATCCGGGAGGTGGGAGAGAGTGCGGTTGCCAAGGGGACAGGGATTGGTTTCAAGTCCATGCCGCCGCCCCCCCCCCCCATTCCCACCCCTCACCCCTCCATTTCCTTCCCAAGGGTGGTCGTCTCGAATCGATTCTCCAGAATTAGGATTAAGGCCGTCGGAGAGAGAGAGAGGGAGACAGACAGACAAGGTGTGCGGCAGAGGCGGTCGGGAGGAGAGGGAGAGTAGAAATGGCTCCGGCAATGAAAGGGATAAATAGATCGTGTGTGATTTGTTTTTTTATCGCTAGCCAAATGGAGGAGGGAATTTCAAAGCCTTACAAATGTCTACACTCATAACACGGAAGAATTTCTGTTATTCCGACGGAGATTTCAGCTTGGGAGAAGAAATGGAACGAAGATATGTATTATGGTATAACAACTGCTTCAATCAGAAACTCGTCTCAACATTTCATGAAACCAGGACTGGCTGCTTTTCTCAAATCTCGTAACCATAAACACCGTGTATAATGTTTTTAAGTGATTTGTTTAGGAGGCGTAAATGGTTAATTTTTAATCGACAAATACGTAATTTTGCCAAACTTGCTGCTTTCAAAGAGCAAGACGCAGGTATAAGATTGACCAGGGAAGGGCGATACGTGGATCGGTTGAAGCATATTTGTAGCTACCTCTTCCCCTTCTCACAATCCCAGGGACAATTGGGAATTCAAATAGGCAAAGAGCCAAATGTTACTGTGTGGCAACAAAAACAAAATCTTGACAGAATAACGTAAGTATCTGAAGCTGTGACGCAGCAATATTTTCAACTATCCCCATTTTTTTATTTAGCCATGCAAAAGAGCTGGATGTGTTCACGTAATACACACACCTTTACGACAAAACAATTGTACAACAAATATATTATATTTTTATGTTTTATGTCAAATAATGTTTGCATTAGTAGATCAAAAGTGGATATTACAATTTAATTCCCTCCTCAATTTCTAGAATAGTCACTACTTACTTGTTAGTCCAGAGATTAAATCTCTGATAAAATACAGCTCTCTCGTTTTCATCCCAATTCAACTGTTTTAATCTTTTCCAATTAAATGCTTCTAAATCGCGTTCCCATACAAAATAAAAGATTTAAAAAAGTATTTTGGAAACAAATATAATATATTCAATGTGATATATTCCTGAGCCAAGATACGTTGTAAATTTGAGGGTCAACAAGGCTATTTAACCTCTCAGATGTTCATAAATACCGTGGGACTAAAAATTTTCAGTTTTCGGAAAGAGATATGCAGAAACAACAGCTTTGAGGAGCAATAAAAGTAATTTATTGGAAAATAAATGAAAAAAAATTATATTTGCCTCTGAAGTAGCTGTATTGCCTCTAAAGTAGCTGTAACTGAGGATCAACTTAGACAAGAAGTTTAACAGTGACATCATTCATTTCTTTATAAATTAATTACAAGACTTCCGTGAAAGTGGTAGGGTATGTAAGAAAAATATTTACTTTAACAACTCTCTTCAATCACTTTCAATCTGCTGAACATAGTTGACGGTGGTTACATATATCATTTAAATTTGTATTTTTTGTGGATATCAAATAAGTTAGAGAATTTATAAAGCAATATATAATATACTTAAGAATAAAACATTGATATTTCCTCAACATTATTTCATGTCAGTATAAACAATTTATCAAACTACAAACAAATTGCTTTAGAATACTTAATATATATACAGAATAATTTAGAATACCTAATTTATAATAATAAAATCGGAATACAGTTGGAACCGAAACTTCCCGTGAATATGATGCTCCACTAATAGATGTTAGGTGTTACAGCTAGAATAAGTCAGCATACTGTAGCCAGTAAAATACGAATGGTAATCATCCAACAGAAGTAAGCTTTTCACATCATAATGTAAAAAAACACAATTGGCATATTTTCCACTAAGGAGAGACATGCATACAAATGGCTGGAGCGGTAAACCCCGAGTTTGTGTGGTTTCTAGGCGGAATAATGAAGGAAATTGAGTGGAGGGCCAAAGGATGATCGCGGAATGAGATCGAATCAGAGCGAATTGGTTTGGAAGAGGATGAGGGGATTTCCGGGCGACTGCTCTTCCCCCCCATCCCTCTCCCTCCCCTCTCCCTCCCCCCTCCGATCTCTCTGATCAATGAGACGAGATAAAAGCGACACCTCGCTTCGACTGCTTTCACCCGGGACGCCAATCGTGCCCAAGTTCCAATCAACTCTCCTCCTCCTCCCCTTCTCTCTTCCCTCTTCGTATCTCAACTGTTCCTTCCTTTGTTTATCTCTCTGATCCCTGGGTTGACGCGTTGTTAATTCATGCGCGGGTCAATTGTCTTCCTTAACCTTTCCATATGTCATCATTTCACTTTTTAAATGGTGGTCAGTTGTTAATTCTTCCTAAAACTTAATCGGATGATTAGTCATAATTCAATTGTAAGATTGGAACATATCAATTTATCAAATTAATCGATTGTGGCGATACTTTGTGGAAATTGAAGATGGAATTCATTGTCACAAATTCCTCTAATTATTTTATTGCTGTCGACCGGTTTCGACGACTAAAGCGTCATTTACAAGGCAAAACAGGTCTTGTAAATGACGCTTTAGGCGTCGAAACAGGTCGACAGCAATAAAATAATTAGTGAATTAGTGGAATTAGTATAAGTACCGTGTTTTTGTGTCAGTGAATTATATCAATTTATGTTTTCTTAAACCGCAAGTAATTGATATGTTATTATTTCTTGAAAAAAGAAGAGCATTTATAGTATTAGGCCCTACTCATTCCTCGCTAAACCTTGGCTTAGGTTTATAATTAATAATAACTAATCAAAGATCTAGACTTGTTTATCTCCGTTAATAATTAAAATATTGACATTTTCCTTCGTTTCTGCGTACTACTATTACATAGTGTACTGGCACATACGTGTGGGCACTACGGGTTAGGTACATTCCTGCGTGACATTATGCACAATGTATGTGTGCAAGTACTTGATGCATGCTTTTCTGCTCGGGAACAAAGAAGCATCAAGTGAACAAGTTGGGGGAGTCCATCTAGGCAACTGTTTCCGAATTGGGGCTACCACCCGGGAAACGCCTTTCACCTTTCGTGGTCTGGACTCATCACATTCCGCAAACTCAGCCTCCACGTTTCTCAAGCACACACGCACCACGTGCCGCAATATTCGATAACGATAGGCTTGAATGATATGAAAGCAGCCTCGAAACAGTCTCAATTTTGCCCGAAATAATGGCGTTTATCCACCAAATGCGCCCTCCGATCCCGCGCAGTTAACTCCATTTTCCCAAACTCCGTCTCGATCAACCTCCACTCGCCGTTTGAAGCACTCCATTGTTTCACCCAAATAGCTCCCCCCTCTTCATCCCTCCCCCCTTCTCCACTCCAGCGGTTTATACCAGAAACACTAGCGCACATACACATGCAAACACAAAGCGGGACTCGGCGAAGAAGGGGGTTGTTGCTCTCAGAGCCTTCCCCTCCTTCCCTCCCCTCCTCCTCCCAAATTTTCGCACCCTTGATCACATCATCCTCTCCCAAATCCAATTTCCTCCCCTCCACCCCTCTAAGCCTCACCCCCCTCTTCTTAACACAATCCTTCCCTCCAAGAATACACACACTCCCCCTCCTTTTAGACACGTCTCCCTGACACCCACCTCCCACTCCTTCCCCCCCTCCACCCATCATCTCCTAACCAGTCAAGTGCTTCAGAATTCACACCAATGGCATTCAGGGAAAAAATATTGCTCGACTAATAAAATCGCTCGCCTGCGAACGATAGCAGCAGCGTGAAGCACTACACCCGTGGTTAAAATGGATTTACAAAATTTCAGAGACGAGACACGAACGAAATACATGATGTCCTCCACTTATCCCTGATTCAGAAATATTTTTTATTAGCTTCACGGAAAAGAAATTTCGCTAAATTTTTAATCCTAATTGTCCTAATTTTTCTGTGAAACCAATATCTGTAAACACTGTTGATATTTATTACTATAAAAAATGTATGCCTTGCATAGAAGAACGAGTGATTATTTTCACACTAACATGTTGCAGTGATAATTTTTCTGTGAAACCAATATCTGTAAGCACTGCTGATATATAATCATTATAAAAATGGATGCCTTACATAAAATCACGAGTAAGTATGTTCACTGTAACATATTCATTAAAATCTTCCCCATGTCTCTGTTACATGAAATGATAATAATAATTGCTGCATAAAAATTCACGTAACTAAGTCTCTACTCAATGCATACTAACATATTGATATACTTTGAAGCTATGAGTAGGTTTGGACTGCTACTGGCTTGAAAACATTAGTATTGCTGAGTTATTTTTTCATGCATCCGATTTTACCTTGCTTTTTCATTGTGTTGTACTTTATGCACATATCCCACCATCCTGTCTACGGTAGCACTTGATGAAAACACAAGACGAGGCAAATCCCTACCCTTGGATTTCTGATGGTGATTAATCTCTATGAGGCCAATCAAGGGCGTTGGTTTCAGCCCGTAGCCGCTTGACTTATAGCGATGAAAGTTGAAAGATGGGTAAGACCGATAACAACAACAGACTGCGTTGTCGATTTGTCGTTGTTGATGAGTCGCGCTTTCAGTGGCGACTCAGCATTTGATGAAAGAACACCTTCCTTAATTCTGTCAGTGGGCCGAGACTGGATCTTAAATTACGCTCAGCCCGTAACGATTGGCTACTTTGCATAATAGGTACATAACTAACTATAACCTAGTTACTGCCAGATAATCGCGATTTTCTGCAAGATACCATAAGTAAATAATTGCAGGGAAACGAATTTATTCGGGAAAGGATCACAAACGTTTATTGTGATATAATATTATTTCAAAGTAATATATTGTATTCAGTTCAAAGCCACGATACTTAATATCAGTTGTTCTAGTCGTAGACCAGTGGATACAGTATAGAACCAGGTGGATCCTTATGTTAAGTTCAGCTAAATATATATGCCAGGATTTTGACACGCTAGGGTTTTATGGGCTTTAGAGGAATAAGATGCTCATCCTTGCCAAATATATGATTTCGCGATGATGGTGCGATATGGAAGGATCCGAATTCCAGTCCCAATCAAATTGGAAGATGTTTCCTCCACGAAAAATTTGTACTAATGCGCACTTCTGGTTGTGTATAGATTCAAGTAAAGCAATATATTTATTATTACCGTGAAGGGGTTAAAAGTAGAAATTAACTCTTCCTTTTGGTGATCGCTTGAGCAAGCCAGTTAAATTATGACATGTCCTGTAACAAATATATTTTTAACAGGCAGTACCGAGCGCAAGTTTACTCAGGTTACCTAGTACTTCGTCCAAAAGATGGTTGCTGGATGTGAGCTGAAGTGCTGTCCGCCCAGCAACAAATACAGTGGAGTTTCCCGAAAATAGAATTAAGCCACCGACACGTTTTACTAGAAGACTGTACCACTTCGAACAAGGCCGTAAGCTACTAAATTTATTTAAACACGTAGTCATCGATTTTAGTTCAGGACGTTCGGTGGTCTTTCTCAACTTAAGGGAATTCGACGAAACTTGCTGGAAGCATTAATTATGTTTTTCTAAAGCTACCTGAATTTTTTCAGAATTATTTACCGCCGATTACTTAAGATAACATCGAGAAGTGGACAAAACATTACATGGGTTCTTATGGGAACACAAGGTACCAGTAGCGTAATTCATCAAAAATAACCTTTTTCTAGTTAAGAAAAGAAAAACAAAAAAATTTAAATCATCAATAGAATAATATATGAAAATCATTTGATACACTTTATTTTATTTTTTTTTCTTATTCTTTACTAGAAAAAGTTTATTTTTTATGAATTAAGCTACTCGTACCTTGTGTTCCCATAAGAACCCATGTATTTTTTTGTCCACTTCTCGATCAAATATCTTAAGTAATCTGCGGTAAATAATTCTGAAAAAAAATCAGGTAGATTTAAGACAACATAAGTAATGCTTCCAGAGCAAGTTTCATCGAATTCTCTCAAGTTGAGTGAAACCACCGAACGTCCTTAAAATGATGCACCGCAATTGAAATATATTCGCATTGGAGCGTGGAGTGAATTAGTTCCCCGCACAACCTCTGACCCCCTACATCTTCGTGAGGCAGTTTATCCCATTGTTATCGGGGTAGCCCTGAGAGCGTGCGTGAGAAGGGGTCGCTATGAGGAACGTGGCGCCGGCCCGGCGCCCCGTAACCCGAGCGGCGCCTACTTCGTCTCCTAAGACTTCACGCTTCACGATCGGCAAAAGGAAAAAAAGGGGATGGCGCGGTAAAATTTCAGAGGTTCCAGGAGGGAGGGGGGAGAGGGAGTTGGTGTTCAAGAGGCAATGAAGAAGAGTAAGAGGGCAGCACCCTCGTTGTTCCTGGGTCGTCGAATTCGAATGTTTCGCTCACGGCGCTCGGCACTTGAATTCGGCACCGAATGGAACGGAGGGCCGAATGTCGTCTACGTGTCCTCTTCAAGGCTATCGGCAATTGTACTCCACAGAGTGCTCCAACTGTAAGGGCTTCCAAATAAAGTCTAATTTGACCTAACAACACAACTTGGGTACTCGGTTTTAGCGTGACACATAATGCCCAGGAACAGACGAAGCACAACATTTGCTCTCAAGTTCACTATCATGTGAGTATTTATTTCCTTATCATTTCATATCACTAACGTCCCATAGGTATATTATATAATAACATCATAACGCAGTTATTTTCATTTCTTTCCCAAAAAGTACTATTATGATGCCTAGAAGGTATTACGTCCTTTTTATAATAAAATATCACGGAAATGAGCCAAAAATATGTTCATACTTACTATTAAATAATTTTAGCATTATCAATGCAAAGCATATCAGTAATGTTATTTTAATAATAATATAATCGTTTACTGGTGTTTTAATGCATTATTGGTCCAATATATGGTGAAAGAATAGCGATTATGTCAAAGCTTGTATAATGAGAATGCTACTGAATCTTATCACTTTAAATTAGAATTCAGTATTGAAAACTGAAAATGTTTCATTTGTCATTATTGGCTAAAAACATAAACAACATACAAAGACCGCAAAGCTCACTGCCTCCATTTAAGCTTCATATCTCTCCGTAAACAAAAGACGATACGATAGGGCAGTTTAAGTTAACAGAGGGCATAAACTGGCATATGAAAGCATTTTGGGAAAGAACCACATTGTGTTTACAGCCATATTAAATATTTCAGCAATGAGTGATGGACGTCATCCAATTAGGCGAATGCAATGTTCTTTGTCAAAGATTTTTCACAAGTGGCCGACTGGTTTTCGTGCTCTATTTCCCATTTCCGTTTAGAATTTTCTCGACATAATTAAGACGCTTGATTTCTAAAAACACCTAAAACCTCGAAAACCTAATCACGAAATCATCACTTAAAACTGCATCCCGCCAAATATTTTACCTGACCAGATGACGGGAAAATATAAAAAAAAACGTTTCTCGAAATTGAACAGATTGCTGTGCAAATGACCGACCTGATGTAGAGGAACGTATGGTGGAACTCCTTCTTTATTGATGATTTAGGAATTAGCAGTTTGCCTCTTAAGTTGGATATTATTTTACGACTTTGGCCGAAGCCGTTTGTAATTTCTGACCTTAAAAATTATGTGAAGCATCGAAATGCATGGATTCGACTTGATAGTTATGAAACAAATCGAGAATACCCGAGAAATCAAATCTTCATCAAGGTTTAAGACCTCTTCAAGACAACGTTTAAGACCCAAAACTTCCTCACCAACCACGATCTCTGAGTTATTCAATTTTTTTCGACGCTCAGCAATCACGACGAACAAAAGTAGATAGGAGTTTTCAGCTAAATTATTAATTATAGTTGACGACTCTTTTCAATACTTCACATCATTCTACAACCATCAACGCTCCTAGTCTACTTCACGTTCACTATGGAAAGGATAACATAAGTCTAAATTCGCGCTGGTGACCTCAGCTGGTCAGAGATGCACGCACGGCCGTCCGAATCATGGGACGGGAACACTTTCGAGGCGTGAGGCCAACGGAGCAGGGAAAGAGGAAGAGGAAATTTTCCGAGATGTCTTCATTCCTCACTCCCCCATAACATCTCCCTCCATGGAAGTACCACAGAATAGAGATCTATACGGAATCAGAATGGTCACTTACGGGAAATAGCATGTACGTTGCTGTGGCCATGATTCTACCTGGTCAGTAAAAGTAAAACTACGGCCACCATATTCCTGTAGAGTATAGCAGATGACTTATGGCTAATTACACAGTAAAGTTTAAATATCTTTGGTCGTCAATTCGCTGTACGCAAGGTATCTTAGTCCTTCATTATGCTCAAAACATTATTTTGTTAACGATGAGTTGAGGCAAACATTCTACTTACTGGCAAGCGATGGGTAATTGGAAGGTGCCATTGGAAAGTTATTTACTACTGGGTTCCGTGCCTACCCAGATAGCACGGTATACTTGCTGAAAACTTGATATAATTTATAAAATTATCTATAAGACTGTAACGTATGATATGAATTGTGTTGTTGATGCTGGGTTGCTGGGGAGTTGTTGATAAAAAGGAAAGGGGGATTGTGGGAGAGAATTGGATTGGGAGAGAATGCTGGGTGCATCAAGAAAGATTGTATTGGAAAGAATAAAGAGTTTTGAAACGAAAATAAACGTCTGACGTTACAGACGGAAGTGAGAACCCACTTTTCTGGCGACGAGGATGGGATATTCGTCACGGGTTAAAAAAAAAATAGCCCGTGGAACGTGGAAAAACTCAGCGGCCGGATTGAACGTGTGAATCGGAATCGGAGGGCATCGGAATCGGAGGAATCGGAATTTGGGAACGGATTAATTGGATCTACGGTTGCCGGTTCGAGAAAGCTGACTGGAGGCGGTATTTGCTTCAAGGAAGGACGCAACATTGAGTGACGAAGTTGGAGCTGCGAGCGAAGACGTCGTGGTTTCTTCCTGCCGGCGGTTGGAAGTCGAGTTGCGGAAGAAGTGGACGGGCTGCAGTTGATCGTGTTGGTGTGGCGCCATTTGGCAAAGGGTTAGTAAAACGGGATCTCAGTAAAATTTTGTCCAGTGATGTAAGTATTTTAACATCCCTGGACAAAATTCTTTAAATGGTGGAGGAAGGCTGTAACGTATGATATGAATTGTGTTGTTGATGCTGGGTTGCTGGGGAGTTGTTGATAAAAAGGAAAGGGGGATTGTTGGGGAGAATTGGATTGGGAGAGGATGCTGGAAGCATCAAGAAAGATTGTATTGGAAAGAATAAAGAGTTTTGAAACGAAAATAAACGTCTGACGTTACAATACATGATTACCTACCGTAAGATATATAAGGCAGCTTTTAAAAATTTCCACTACTTCTCCAGGCACACACAGCCGCACTCAAATAAAGGAACAATACAATCCAATGACATCAAGTCGTGTAAATGAAAAGATAACTTTTGGGATGGTAAACTATACTGAATGAAGCATGATTAAACAACATACAATGCAGAAGTAGACAAAATATATTGCCCTTTCATTTGGACGTAAACAACCATTTAAGATACTCTGAAATAACACAATAATTGATGAAAAGGACAAATCCTAATGCCTATTGCTAATTAGTCATTACCTGCCTTAAATATTTCAACAAAATCACATTGTACAACACAATGCAATGAAATAAAAAGATGACACTTGGGGTGGCAAAATTCACTGAATGAATAATAGTAAAACACTACACTGTTTATGCCTTCACTAGGGCGTAAACAACCACACTTACAAGACAAGAGCAATCCACCTAGTCACCAAGTTCATTTTAATTGACATCGATTCCACATTTTAATTTAGTCAATAGTAGAAACAAAGAACTGATTGCTGTTACGTCTTATCCAACAATTACTACGCATTTTTTACACTTTTAACACAATTCCTGTCATAACACACTATTTAAAGAGGTTAAGCCTGACTAATTTAAGTAAAAGTATCACCTCTTAGACGCACGCAATCCAGCGCATCACATAAATAAGGCTTGTAATCACTGGCATGCCACAATGTTTACTGTCAAAACACACGAAAAACTTTGTGCAAATATTAAGATCAAATATAAGGCTGTTAGCTGCAAAATGAAACTTAGTGATGCCAAATGCAAACTTGAAATTAAATGCTCCACTGGGATAATTTTCTTAAAATCGTCACAGCTAAAATCCATAGCAAGACGTGCAATCGGAACTATCTTCCAATACAACGTTGCACGTCATTCCAGACCAATATTAACATTTGAAGTCCAAGAATAGTAGGTATGTAATATATGTTTTTTTGTTCACAAAATATATCACACTGCGATACTTCTTCAAATATCATTCAAATTAAAAAACCAAAACAACACCATCCACACATTTTTACTCTCCAACAACATGGCCGATTTCACGCATGCCACGGTCGCATAAATGCATGCGCAGAAAACAATTGCCACGCGAAATCGGTGGAGAGTCCATTCTGATTCCGTAGGTCTCTATTCTGTGGATGTGTGTACCTTGGGAATAAGCGAAGCCGCTCACCTGCAGGAAACAAGGCGCTGCGTGGGAGGGCCAGGGTGGGTAGAAGTTGGATAAACAAATGACTTCTCTACGGGAGAAAGGGAAAATAAAACGTGGGAAAGAAACCCAGCGGCCGTGTTTCTCTCCTCCCGTGGCTGAAGAGGCTGTGGCTTTCATTGCTCAAATTGCTAATTTCCCAGGGGTTCACTAATCGATCTTGAAGACGTGAGTTGGACGAGTCCTTTGGGAGAAGCACTCCTTTTTCCTCGGAAGAAGAAAAAAAACACTTTCACCCTTCCCCGCCCCGTGCGACGAGGTATTCCTTTCACCGCTCCTCTTCAAAGAGAGAAAATACTTTGTTCTTATAAATGGATGAAATGGGTGCAGCGCAAATGAGACTTGTTGTCCAATTTTACCGAAAAAAATCTTCGCTTTACAAGGAGACTTATCCCGGAATTGGAACAGAGGATTTTTTATATCAGAAAACAAGTTATGCTCAGTCGATCTGATAATTCAATGGGTGAATAATTCATGCTTATCTTCATCAAAAAAATGGAAAATAAATGAATCAAGTTAATGCTCTTAAGATAAGTATTTATCTGTTAAAGGATTGACATAAATCATAGAGATAAAAATGGTCTTTCGGTAACATTTTTATCTCAAAGTCAGTTTACCAATGCTTGTGACCTTATAACTGTAACCTCAGGATGCAACTTAGAAAAGAATGCTTTCAAGGTATGCACTTTAACCCTTTAACGCCTAGCGTGACCATATGGTCACGGAAAGAAGTTACTTTGTAATCTCGAAACAAAAAATAGTCGTAGGGCAACCATATTTTCTACATGGTTTTACATTGTCGCGAAGGGTTTTTGGAAGCCCGACAGGCAGTTTTCAGACAACTATCATAACGTTTGCTGCTGTTAAACTCGTGAGATCATTCTCGTGCAATTGAATCTCCTCCTCATGGATTTCCACCTTGTGTAAGTATGGCCTTACTAAAATACTTTGGTAAAAGCATGTATTTTAATTAATAATATTAGCATGTTACGGTTCATTTTAATGTATTTATATATTATTTCATATGGATTTACCATAGTATATATTTTACAAATAGTTTTTCATAGGTGTGACCATATGGTCACGCTAGGCGCATATGGGGTCAATTGTTTTCAAATTCGGGGGTTACTATTTTCTCACTATTTTCTGCATGTATAAATATAATATGTCCTAATCTGAATGTATTTATATAATTTTACAAGTTTCAACCATATATTTAATAATACTTAAGTTTACATATTTTGTAGAGACTTGAAATTGCCAGATTCTCTTGACATTTTGGAGTATGAGGATGTTGATAAAATATACATCGAGCCTCCAGATGTAAACGACCTCACGGACTAAGATTCTACCGATGAGGATGATGGTGGTTGATAATCTAAGCGGCCGACAGCTCTGGTGCGCTGCGGAAGTTGTACTGTCCATAGCAAACGACGGCAGCTATCCCAGATCACAAGGTGGCCGCAAAAAGTAATTCCATGGCGAAGAAGAGATAGAAAACATCGGGAGTGGAATACAGCAGGACTGTAGAAAACCTTCCCTATTTTTTTCTGATTTAGATTACACCAATAAACATAATCTGAGTCCAGTAGAACTATTTGAATCAATCATTGACGATAACATGGTTCGTTTTTTATGTGCCGAATCCATTTAGTACGCCCTTCAAAAAAAATTCCTTACCCAAATATAACCATAGAAGAGATGAAAACTTTTTTCGCTTTATTGCTCCTGTCTGGATAAAACATCGTTCCTTCTTAAAGATCATATTGGGAATCAAAGAGATATATTCACAATGATCTAGTTTGTAATGCTATACGTAGAGATGGATTTCTCCAAATTTTCCGCTTTGTTGACTGCGCAGACAGTACGAAACAGGATCCAAATGATAAAATGTGTAAGTTGAGGCCCTTCTCTGATAGTTTGCAGGGCAAATTTATGACTAAGTTTAGAAGTGAACAGCATTTAAGTTATGATGAATGTATGGTGCCTTACTTTGGCCGTCATGGATGTAAACAATTCATCTGGGGAGCCTATCCGATATGGCTATATGATTTGGTGCATGAACACTCCAGCAGGTTATCTAGTGTCATATGATTTTTACCAGGGAAAGTCTTCTAACCCTAACACTGAGCATGAGAGTGATTTTGGTAAGGCTGCCAAACCCATGCTCAAGATTCTTGATAAGTTTCCTGAAGAAATGGAAGTACTGCCATTTCAGCTGTACTTTGAAAATTTGTTTACTGGAATTCCTCTCCTCACACACCTTTGAAGAGCGAGGATATGGAGATACGGGAACGATTCGTGAAAACTGAATTCCTACTGATGTCCCAATTCTTCCGGTAAAAACTATGAAGAAGATGAAAAGAGGGTCTCTTCATGAGATTACAAGCAGCGACGAAATCTCAATAGTACGCTAGGTTGACGACTCAGTTGTGACAATCGCATCGACATTGTATGGTAAAAATCCTGCGGTAATTGTGAAACGATATTCAAGGGAACAGAAAAAAAGAATTCTCATTCCTTGTCCCAGCGCATTTGGAGAGTACAATAAATTTATAGGAGGTATTGATTGAATGGATCAGAACATAAGCTACAACAGGATTGGCATTAGGAGTAAAGAGTGGTGGCGGCCTCTCTTTACGTGGATGATCGACGCTGTCACGGTCAATGCATGGATTCTCGCCAAAAAAGCTGGAAGTAAAATGCCTCAGCTAGAATTCAGAAGATAAATTGTTGAGAAATACCTCACAAGGTACCAAAACGCTCCTCAGAGAAGTGGAAGACAGCCATTTACTAACAGTTAAATCCAAAGCCATGTTGTAGTCAGCCTGCGATTGGATGGTCTAAACCATTTAGTCCATCGATGAGGGAGTGGAATGAGACGAAGGTCTGCGTTATGTGGTTCCTCTATGCGCACAGAATGTGTTAAGTGCAACGTTGGATTGAGCAATGAGTGCTTTATTGAATTTCACACAAAATAACATCACGATAAGAGATATCATTTAGTAATTAAGAAGCTTTTTCAATTCGTTTCCTATGCTATTTTAAAACTTGTATTGTGCTTAATTGATTTTAAAATTTCATGATATCCCGAAGTGTTTTCCAAATTCTGTTGCTTCGTAACGCGCAGCAAGAGTTATTGAGTATTCTCTTGCATTTAGATGTGTTCTAATTGAATTAAAAGTTAAAATATTTGTGAATTTGTTAAAAACAAATAAATAAAAATTAATTTAACACTTATAATTTATAATTATATTGCTCTAGATGTTTTTACGTAAGATGAATAAACCTCAAGACAATAAAACAAAACTTTTTTATTTGGAAAAAAATTGACCCCACAACCGCCTAGCGTGACCATATGGTCACGCCCCATACCTCTGTCGTTTTAAAACCTATGTAGCTAAAACTTTGTGATAATTGTATTTAGATGCTCATAATACTCATATGTAAAAATCGAGAAGATCAGACAAAAAAAATTTCCTCGGCGTTAAAGGGTTAATCGTTTTTTTCGAAGAATACTTAACATTGTAAATTGATCCAACGGTTTTCATACACAAATAACGGAAATAATATAACCTTCGAGTGTTTTCAGGAGAAAAAAACATGGCTTTAAAAAATGAACATCATAATTCAATCTATAACTTCAGCAAAATTAAAATTAAATCAACAATAAAATAAATCTGGCTTGCATACCAAAGCCAAATGGAGGCATACCGTATACGTAAATGGCTGATCAAATTAAAATAAAGGGAAGAAAATATTATGGCAAGTACTTTTTGAAATTATTACCGAAAAACGAAAATTAATTTGTAAATATGGTTAGAAATATTTCAATGAGCTTTATCATAATATAGCATCATCATTAAACTATATATAAGAACAACTCAGTTCTCAAATATTAATAGGCAAGAAAGATGAAATAAAAAGTCGGGCATCAGCCTGTTTAATGTATCACAACGCATTGCTTCCTACGCTTGAGTCTTGAGTTTTTTAGAATTACCGTCTGAAATCAGAACCACTTCTCGCTCAGCCATCGAGAAGAACATTTAAATAATGAATTTTTCCAATAGTGGACTCCGTCGTTTCTTGGTAAGAATCCTTTCAGTTGGACCCGCACTCAAATGCGATTATCACGTGCCCTCTGAGAGTGAGATTACTCGCAGAGGGAAACGAATTTGGTGCAAGAGAAAGAAAGAGATTGAATTTTTACTAGCGGGTCGCCCAAAGGAGCCGTATAATGGGCGGACGAGACCTTCCGCGGAAGAGGCAGTAAAAAAAAACGGGGGGGAATGGAGTATGACCCCTCCTCTCCTCCCCAGCTGAAGTCTCGGCCACGAGTTTTCCAGGACTCTTGGGAGAGCAAACCATGGGAGAGCAAATTTACCGAAAATTTACGGCTTACTAAATGGGATCCACCAATTTTTACCTCTTGCTTCTTTATCCCAACGGAGGGAGGAAAACTCCGTGGCGGAAGGCGGGCCCTTCCCTCGTTATATGGCGATCCATTCGCTGCAAATGGACCAGGGAGGATTCACTTGGGGGAGGGGAAGCAGTGGGCCGGACGTCGCTTCGATATGGGTCACCCAGCCGATCAAGTCCCCGCGCCCCCTTGAGAACAGGGTGGGAGAGGAGGGGTTGCTACATCACAGGGGTCCATACCCCCTCGCATAAACCCCCGGAAAGACCACTCTGCCGACTCGGAGTGAAATTTAATCCCTCGGAAATTCGGGCCTACTCTGAGAATTCAGCCGACACCACTCGTATTATCTGCCGCACCCAAGCCACACCGGAAACCCCCCCCCCCCCCGCCCCCTACTGCTCCCTCTCCGTCCTCATCTTTAAACCTCATTCTCTTCCCGCTTCCCGTTTAAGCGGGAGGCGGCTCCTTGAAGCACTCGAGACTGACCGATCCGCCCTCTGCCGCCCCTGCAGCGGCCACCACCGCCATCGCGCGGCCCTCCCTCCCTCCGTGAACGGAGAATATTCGCCCTTGCCTCTTTAAAAACTGCTGACTCCCGTTTCCCGCGACAGCACTGCGCTCCACGCGAAAAGGCGCGTTCAAAATTGACGCTATTTCCCGCTCCGAAATGGAAGATATTCCAGCGAGAATTGCCACATTCTAAGACCAGCGTCCAACGATTATAAGAAATATTCATGAACACTCTCATTTCGTACACCCATGAAGACTATGGGTGTTCTCGCTTAAGATGATGGTTGAAAAAAGAGCCCTCAAGTAAATGGTAGAATGTATAAGAACCAGGCGAATTGAATTCCAATCTCAGTAAGAGCATTGTAAAAAGATTTTCAGAGGAGATAGAAAATATTTAAAAAAATTTCGGACGGTTTCTCGTCAACTGCACACTTACATTAATATTTCCAACCACGACGCAAGATATGCTTTTGGGGGAAAATAAATGTATCTCGCTAATAGTGAGGTGTCTGAACTTGCTAGAGAAAGTAATTATAATTGAATAAATACGGCAACTCGTGTGAAATTAATATTAAATGCAGATTCAGACCAGAAGTGGTTGAACTGTTATAAAATAATGACTTATTTCTCATTTTTCCACAATCTACCAACGTTTTTCTTACTTCTTTTGATATATTGAGATATTATGAAGCCTAGTTCTGAAATAGCGCTGCAATTCCAGCTTATCCACAATATATTTTTAATTTCTTGTAGAAATCTTGGAACTCATCATTCCTACACCGGGGATTAAAGGTTAAAAATTTTTCTACCCTTTCAGATAAAATTCATACATACATATATGTAGTAGAGGGATAATTTGCATTATTAAGTTTGTCATCTATATTATTGGATTTACCTACTACTTTCGATTAATCCCTTTAAACGACCACGATGTTACGGCTTAAAGTTTCTTAAAGCACTTTTATCATCGGAAAAGCTAAGGTAATCACACGGAAGTATTTCACATGTTAATTATTTCAATGAATTCCTCTCGGGTTTCCAACCGAGTTAAGGTCTGCATGATGTACGCCGCACTTTCGTTGGGAGACTTTACCAACATCTTCAGGGCTGATCATCAGCCCTGAAGATGTTGGGAAAGTCACCCAACGAAACGTCGGCGTACATCATGCAGACCTTAACCCGGTTGGAAACCCGAGAGGAATTCATTCAAGTAATTCACCGGGAAAAACTTATATTCTTCATGTTGGATCGTAGTTTTCCGTGGCGTTCTCGATTCGTCGATCTCTCCATTATTTTGGCTGCGTTTATATAGCCCTCGTTCTCCCGCTGCTGCGCTGTGATTGGCTGGTTTCTGGAACACTCTCTTCCAAGCGTTAGTCAGATGGTATCCGTCTTCCTGGTTGAAGTTTCTTGGCATTTTGGTGATCTCTATTGACTCCCTTATAAGCCTAGGATAATATCTTCTTTCCTTGGCGTTGATTTCGGCTTCGTCAAATTTTATGTCGTGTCCGGGTTCGCTCCAAGCATGCTCGGCGACTGCTGATAGGCTGAATTTCTTGGTCTTTGTTGCCCTCTTGTGTTCCTGAAGACGAGTCTTCATGGACCTGCATGTCTCGCCGATATAGGATTTTCCGCATGAGCAAGGTACGCGGTATACTCCTTCGTGGAGATTTTGTGGGATCCTATCTTTGGGCCTCGGAATTATCTGGCTTATTCTTGTCACGCAGTTGAATCTTGTGCCAATGTCTTTCTTCTTCAGGACCCTGGAGATCTTTTCGCTTGTGCCGGCGACATAGGGGATGATGACGTAGGTTCCTGGCTTTTCAGTTTGGCGTTTCTCCTTGTCGAATGTCTGGTGGAGTTTTTCTACTTTGGCGGTCCTTTGCCTCTTCTTAAGTGTCCAAGGAGGTCATGGACTAAATTTTCACTGCAAAGCATTCACTTCAGGGGAATCTCATCAGTGAAATATTGTTTAAGAGCAATAAGGACCGGAATAGAGGAGGCAGCGTACACCAAACACGTGCAAAACCGCTGAAAATAGTTACTTATCAAAATTAAGATTAATTACATTTCCAATCCCCTCTCTGACCCCTGTAACAGTATATAAAATTCTGAATTCAATTAACCACTGAGATAATCGACGTTTCAAATTCTACGCTTTCTAATTCCAATTTACAATGATTAGCATGACAGGAACATATGTTAATTTATTAGTCATTCAAGGGTATCGGGTTATCAGGTCACATGCATCATTCATGAGAGATTCAACCCCAAGATTAGTTGACAGAAGCCCTTCATTAAGCCTCACCCTTGATGAATCTTTAGCACTCTGAAAGGTATTCCGCCACGCATTGTTCCACATATTAGTCATTTAACTTTCCCCGATGAACCTTTCTTCTTATTTCCTTATCGCTATGGCGTTTCCTTTCTCGATTGTATACGACGTATATGTGACTACGAGATGGGGGCTGTTCAAATCTTCATCATTCAAAGAAATCCTAAATTCACATCCGTTGTGATTCACAGGAATAAGATTAAAAGTTTTATTTGCGAAAAAATAGTCTAAATAATTATGATAGTTATAAGTCACCGACTACATATAAACTTTACTAGCTAAAGTACATTGGAAGTAAACCAGTCTTCATTAAATGCAAAGAATCGTTTGAAAATATGGCATAGCTATAACGGATATGTTTCAAAGTCTTCGTGTCCTCAAAACGTAAGAGGCCATTTTCGAATACCATAAGTGGTTGGACTCGGTATACGTTTTAATAGTTGTCTTTGAAAAAATATGTGAATTGTAGCCACTAGATAAAATAATACTTAGTTTCCGCTGGAGACCCTGAAAACTTAATACATCAGATCATTCTACGTAGCCTATATATTATCACATTTCCGAATCATTATTTCAATACGACTTTCACACGTTATAGGGGTAATTTTAAAATCAAAATGATGAGTGGTTTCGGATCAATTCATGCCTCACAACTGAGACGGGTACACGATCATACGTACCAATCTGAATTCCATTTCTCACAAATGTTGCGTCTAGGTAACTAAGGAACGGTATCACTTGGATGTAGATATTGATCGATACCAGAAAATGCATGGAGTAGTGCATCTGTTGATACCAGTTAACCCACCTCTTTCCCATGCTCGAAGATATTGATTTGTATTGCGGAAAGAAATACAGTATTACTTGAATACCCTATCATGTCGTCAAGGAATAAATTTGCAGTTACATCGATCAGCGATGAGACCTGTTGCGATCCATCACCACGTGACCATCTTTCTCACAGAGGTCGCTTTCGACAATCCTTCACTCGCAACCGCGACCGTTCAAATACCGTGGGAACGGTTCCCGTGGAGATGACGTAAAGAATGACTTCCTTTTTGATCAGCCCCGAGAGGTCTCGAGCGCGTAGGTGGAGTACAGACAGGTCGGGGATGGGGAAAGGAAAGGGAACATGGTGTCATTTAGCGCACCAGTTCATCTACAGACATTTTCCCGGTATTTTTTTCTTGAAGTCATGGCAACTGAAAGACAACGCCGGTGGTTACTTCCGTGAAGGGCTCATATTCCTCATATCTAATACCACAATCAGTGCACTGAACTCTAGAATGGACATTGCTCTCTGTTGCGATGGATCTTGAAGCACACAAAATTTAAGGACGTTCTGTAGTTTCACTCAACTTAAGGGAATTCGACGAAACTTGCTGGAAGCATTAATTATGTTTTCTTAAAGCTACCCAAATTTTTTCAAAATTATTTACCGCAGATTTCTTAGGATATTTGATGTGGAAGTGGGCATGAAATTACATGGGTTCTTATGAGAACGCGAGGTTCGACTAGCTTCATTCATCGAAATTAACGTTTTCTAGTTAAGACTAAGAAAAACAAAAATAATTTGAATCATAAATAGAATAATGCATGAAAATCATTTGATATACTTTATTTTTATTATTTTTTTCTTATTCTTAACTAAAAAAAGGTTATTTTTGATGAATTAAGCTACTCATACCTTGTGTTCC
This sequence comes from Pyrrhosoma nymphula, assembly GCA_963573305.1. Taxonomy (NCBI): domain Eukaryota; kingdom Metazoa; phylum Arthropoda; class Insecta; order Odonata; family Coenagrionidae; genus Pyrrhosoma; species Pyrrhosoma nymphula. Next base: position 1,452,544 of record OY754334.1, read on the forward strand.
CATTAGAAACCATGTAATTACTGTCCACTTTTCGATCAAATATCTTAAGTAATCTGCGGTAAATAACTCTGATAAAAATCAGGTAGATTAAAGACAACATAATTAATGCTCCCAGCAAGTTACGTCGAATTCTATTAAGTCTAGTGAAATCACCGAACCTCCTTAAGAGAACAAAGCTGTCTAGGGAAAAAACGGCTTTGGTCTTAAGCTACTTCAAATCAGATTTCTCCGGAGATATTTCGAGCCATTTACAATTTGAACGCCGAACCTCCAATGATATATCTCGCAGTCCCGTTTGTTTCTTTCACAAACGTGCATTTTCTCCTCAAAGCTGCCCACTCCTTTAATTCTGGAGTGGGTTCTGCATTAAAGTGAAACCTCATAACTTCACGTGCATCGCGTGGATCACCAGCCTATAACAAATCCGCTGAGAGGCTACTGGATATCCCATAATTGTGTGCTCAGGCAATACTTGTCGCTATCCCTTGTTCCACTAACGTCATCCATCACATATGACTCACTGAATCTCTTATCACCAAGCGAGCGAAAGGCTTTACACATTTATTTATTGGTTTGCATTTTATCTTCAAAGAACGACACAGAATAGTAGAATAGTTTCCTATCGCTCTTATGCCTACTTACCGGGTATATATGTTAAAACATTCTAGAATTTTTAAGTAAACTTTAATAAACAATCTTAAGAACTATTCCACAAGATACCCTTCAAATTATTATACATGCACATTTATAAATGATCTCAAAAGCAGTTTCCAATCCTGGAAATAGTTCTCACAGGAGTTGTACAAAGCTCCTACATTGATGTTTTTCCATTAGTTCATCCATTCCAAAAAAAGTATTCCCATACCCAAACCAAATTTGACGATATTTAAAAGATGTTTTTTGTATGTAGGACCAAAGGTATACAATCTATTACCCCATTCATTCATTGATTCTAAGTCTGTGAAAATGTTTTCGGAAGATGTACATTCTTGGCTTCTCACCACAGAGAGTGTAGAGGAAATAGTGTTGTAAATATTTTTGTAAATGTGTTACAAATAACTCCATAAGTCTTAGTTAGTGGCTTCTTAATGTACGCACTTAAATTGTTAAGTAATTGTCTTAGTTTCACTACATGAGCTTTATGTAAGTTAAAAGTGAAAACATAGCATGTTATTATTTGACGGTAGCCTTAAACAGGTTCTCCTATTGATAATGTAATGTAATATGCATAAAAATATTATCGAAAATGTACAGTCTTGGCTTCGAGCCAAGGAGAATGAGGAGGAAATGTTGAAGGTAATGTTTTATAAATAACTCCATATACTTTTTTCGTAGATTTTCGCAGTTCATTTTAATTTTGGTAAGTTTCTTTAGGATTTCTGCGATTAAACTAAACTTTTTTAGGAACAGTTTCGCCGTTTCGCCACATACGGAACAGATGGCGGTCATATTGTATTGGGGATAGTAGAAAAACTATGGGTTAAAGGTAATCTTCTGGGACCATGTCCCAGGTATACGCTAGTTGGGTGTGGTGCACCTCGCGAAGGGTCTAAATCCGAAACCCTTTCCTAGTTAACCTAGTTAAATGTCTCATTGGCAGCTGTTATGGTCTCATTTCGTTCGCGGGAAAATGACATTATAAATCCATCCGTTCTGCAGCCTGTTAAGAGGTAACTTATTTCCCTAACTTTATCGTCACAATTATGCATTTTTACAAATATTTACAGTTATATGTTCAAGGACTCTGCAAGAGATAGATGTGAGCGATATCGGACGGTGGTTCGATGGCTGTTCCCTATCACCACATTTAGGAAGAAGGAAGGTAGTTTCATGACAAGAATTCCGGCTGCTACAGGACAAAGCTCTTTCCAGGTCTGCTAACGTTATTTATTTTCTTGGCTGTTAATCAACTAGGTATGCATTTAAATATTTGTAGCAGGCTTGTGACTAATCTCCACTCTTTGAGCAGACACATTTGTTCAAAACGAATTCCTCGCTGCCGAACATAAATGGAACTGAACATGATTTCAATCGAGAAATAATGAAATAAAATGGAAATTGAGTGCCAATAAATCCTCCCATAACTTTCTCCACAAAATGAGTCAAATTAGGCAAAAACATCAATATATTTATTTTTTGCAAAGGATTTTTCTCTATCTATCGATTAACTGAATTATTTCAAGTTTGAACGCTAAATTAGTACAAATAACTAGCACTCTCCTTTACAAGGATGCTTAGAAACTGTATTTGGTGGACTATTTATCATTAGAAATATCATGATATGTTTAGGTATTTAACGGGATTCCTCCATTTTACTTCTGAATCAATCCCTCCACCTTATCCTGGGTTTCCCTCTCTCAGTTTTTCCGGGGTATATTAATCCTTTGGCCACCTTTCTGAAATATACCTCGAAACGCCGTTCCACAATTCCAAACCGTGTAAAACGATAGTGTATTATACTGCATTATCGCTTGGATTTTGAAATTATGGTGCATTTCGTGGTGTATAAGATTTTATCTGACCTGATTAGTGAAAGAATTAAACTATATGCAGAGAATAGAATACCAAAGAGGATTTCGGACTGGCGGGGGCACTACTGATCAAATATTTGGTCTTTTACAAATAAATATGTCATTTGTTTGTCACAATAATTTGGATAAATCACATATTTATTGGAAAGTCCTTGAACATATAATTGTAAATAAATGTAACAGTATATAATTATGACGTTAAAGTTAAGGATTAAAGTTAAAAGGATTTATAATGTCATTTTCCCGCGAACGGAAAGAGACCATACCAGCTGTCAATCGGGCTTTTAAAGTTTTAACTAGGTCTGTCGCTAGGTAGTGCAGCTCTCAGTAGTAGTAGCACTCCCTAATTCTTGTATCCTTATCTGCTACCTAGCACTTACAGCACGCTGTGCATGTTTTCAGCATAATTCTTGAATCTTTGTCCGTTTATGTAGTAGAAAAATACATAAAAAATAACGGTCCCTCTACCATAGGTAGCATATCTGCAGTGTAGTGCATGCTTGTGAGGCTTCGCCTCGTGACAAGCATTACCGATTTATGCTAATGCATCAATATTGGTTGTTACACTAACTTTAGTGTTTAGTGGAATGCATCTTGGTGACTTCTCACCCCCTGACACACACCCATCTACATCTACATACTACCCCGCAAGCCGCCTCAATAGGCGAGTGGCGGGGGGTGTTAGCCCCAAGCCTCCAAGCCCCTTCTTTGTCAGCTCTGTTAAAAGTTCTAGTGACGTAACAAGACTATCGAAATAGAGTGTAACTCCTTTTTCTACACCAATGTGCTTGGCTAAACCTAACACAACTTTCCCTCTTTGTCCTAACCCAGTATCAGGGAGGTGAGCGGATGCACCACAGTACGGCTCAACATGCTGAACATAGCCTTTTGGATTAGTAGCAACCCATAACATAAATCCAAAGCGTATGGGCTTCCCTCGAATAAACTGTTCGCTGCCAAGACGCCCTTAATAGGGAATCATACTCTCATAGATGCTCAAACTGTTCCCTGGATCTATCTGCTTGTATGCCTTGTTGAGGAAATCAAACAATGGACGTACCTTGTCAATGCGATCACTCCCATCGTCAGCATCATTATCCGCTAGGTGAAGGTAGCGATGTACATTCTCGAATCTGTTTCGCCTTATGGCATCCGCAACTATCTGGACGTGGTAATCAAGGTCGACTTTCCAGTACATTCTTTTCTGAGGTAGACGGTGGTAGCCAGACAACAGCATTACTCCTATTAACGAGTGTATTTCGTGATTGGTTGCTTCAAAGTCGTACACAAGATGTTGAACAACATATCGATTAGTTTTTACGACTATGTGGTTCACTAAACTGTCTGCAAAAATGCTTTGAAGGCATCAAAAGGAGATTTTACATGTTCGCGCAAATAGTCGTCTGCATTGGGCCAGTAACGAGGCGATGGACTTTCAATTTTAGCGGTAAAATCACTAGAGTTTTCTTTCCAAGATCGCGAGGGGTAACAACGCTTACGCTTCTTAGTTTTCTTGAGGGTCATTGTTTTTGAAGACTCACACATTTCACTTAAATTGCTCCTTCCACTTTGAATCAACCTTTCCTCAGCCTCCTCGGAGAAGTATGCAAGAATATCAGATTGCAGTATTCAAGCAGAAAGATGACTTAAGTCTCCATCTACCTCCTCGTCAGAAAGATCGGAATCTTGATCGCTAATCACTCCCTTTTCTTTGATAGGTGGGCTATTAGCAATGCTGTCGGGAGAAATATCATCCTCCACTAAGGCATCGAGAATCTCGTTTTTTCGGGACCTAAAAGCGAATGTATACATTTTTTTAAGATGTGTAATAAAGTAAATAAAGCCAATATTTAAATTCATATACGAAATTACTCATCGGTGTCACGGAGGTATTGCCTCGAATTATGATTTTTGCCACGTTTCTTATGCTTCTCAAACTAATGAAATCAGAATAGAGCTCAAAGAATGTGTAAATAGCATGATAATGGTTAATTATGATGATAAAACATAAATTATTAATTTTCCATCATCATTAGGAAACAATATAGTATTATCCCAAAGTGCACTGATTGGTAGCCGCTGATGCAATAACATCTAAATATCGATATTAAAAAAAAAAATATATGATACAAATATGCCCAATGTAGCATAAACACAAAATAATTACCCACTTATGATTAAAAAACTACTAATGGTTTACTAATAGAATTTGAAATTAGAAAAATTCTGAGAAACGGCGTCTTTTCCCAATATTTGACTACGCAAGTGCCCGTCGGCAACTAAAGTTGCCATCGACTTAAAAATTGGCACAGAAAAATAATATATCCACGTATCTGCATGTTATTTTGAATAAATACTAAATAATGTATTCGCTAGGCATTAACATGAAAAAAATTACGAATACAACACAGAAAAAGGCTTTAACTTACATTTTATAGAAGGTTGTCAAGTCAACACCTGGAGGGACTGCAGTGATCCAATTAGCACGCGAAACACAATCAAACTGACGAGTATTACCAGTCAATAATGTAAGGTCTAGCAAAGGCGCACACGAAGAATCTGATGAATCTGTTACAAAGTGAACGTTGTCTAAGGCAAAACGTGGCATGGCAACTAAAGTTGCCGACGGGCACTAATGGGAGCGGACCAAGTGTGATGCGATCGCGGACAAAGTGTTTATTTACCAATAAAAATGGGCGACAGATAATGTTGGAATCATTCCCTCGATAACAACTCGGTAAAGACAGTGTTAAATATCATGAATCGACGTCAATATCACCAAAAACAAAACTACACTCAATAGACGCACGTACACACAATGAGGAAAGCGTCAGGAAATACCCGAGACGTATTCAAACTTCGCGCAACCGCCTCCAATTCACTGCGACGTTGCCATTTGTCCACCAAAATCTTTAACATTTTAACCCAAATCTATAAAACGGTTATTTTTCATCGTAGATCGACGATTAAAAGACGAGCGTACTTGCACGATTATCAGGAGTACGATGAAAAATAGCATTTGTTACAATATGGCGTAGTTGTTAAAGTTTAAATTATACTGAGTAAGGTCAGTTTTTATTGCGGTAGCACCCCACCGCGTGGGTCGGGGAGAGAGGCCAGCGTTGGGCCGAGTGTTCGAGAAAGGGTCTCGCAGTTCGACCCTTCGCGAGGTGTACCACACCCAACTAGCGTATACCTGGGACATGGTCCCAGAAGATTACCTTTAACCAAACTATGTATTATTTATTTGTGTAGAGGTAATTAGTCATCATTATTTTTCATCGTGTTTTATGACATGAAACACTCGCTGGACATGAATCTGTTCATAATTACTAACATGGATACAAAATAACACGCATGAAAAATAAAATAAGCGGTTTTATGTTTAAATCAAGTATGTAACATTCAAGTTTTTAAATCTTTCTCTTCATGGGTACATTTTTTGTCCGTATTGACAAAATATTTACGCTGAAAATGTGCTAACTTTGCTGCCAGATCGCTAGAGAAACTTAATGTGCTGCAATGTCTGCCTGGGCAAGGCAATCGCTAGCGATTACATAGCATTCCAGTGGATGACATGCGATTCAGTTGCTCAAATGGATAATGATGTAGCTAACCTTTTCCCGCGCCAGCTCTGGTGCCTGGAATGTTACCGTGTGCTGAGCGAGACCCAAAGGAAGAAACAAGTAAGCAGGAGCCAAGTCAGGAGGATTAGACAGAACATTCATGGATTGCAATGGACTACGTTCTTTGTCCCAAGGAGAAGTGAAACTACGTAATCCGTGCAATTATTGAACAGGGCCGGTTATTTATTCTACAGAGGTGCATTCTACTGTTCGTTTGCTACAGAGGGAAGGTTGACAGTGCGTTGAGAGGACAGTTTTTTAGGGGCGCTGTGTTTTTTTGGAGGCAGGAGGAGACAGAAAGGGAGTGTTTGTTGATGTCGAGGTTGGAATAGTAGGGGTTATGGAGGTTGGTTGAGGGAGGGTCATTGTGGATTGGAATCAAGGGGTGGAGAGGCCCTGGGGGTCATCAGATGGCGAAGCCATGTCCTCCGCTAATTATCTTAAGCAGAGTACGGCGGGCTCTTAAAATCAGACCGGGGGCGAAGTTGCTTCCGCAGGGTCCTCTCGGGGGTAATTAAGTCAACGCTGCCATCAAAGGTCCTATCCATCGCCCTACCCGCTCCCACCCCCCTTCCCCCCACCTCCCCTCACCCCTAGAAACTCCCCTACACCTCCTCCAGTAGGCTTGTGAGATGAGTCGATTAATCGAAGTCATCGACGATGATTTTAGTCTTCGCGGTGCGATGACTGTAATCGATGACGATGAATGTCATCGACCATCGATGTCGATGAGTCGATGAGAATCATCGATGTCGATGAGTCGATGAATCATAGATGTCGATGAGTCGATGAATCATCGATGTCGATGAGTCGATGAATCATCGATGTCGATGAGTCGATGAATCGTCGATGAATCATCGATGTCGATGAGTCGATGAGAATCATCGATGTCGATGAGTCGATGAGAATCATCGATGTCGATGAGTCGATGCGAATCATCGATGTCGATGAGTTGATGCGAATCATTGATGTCGATGAGAACCATCGATGAGGATGATCGATGGGACGATGAAAATTATAGGTTTTCTGTCGCCCGTCCATCCCGTGCCGCCGCCGGTGACCGCTGTGACGTTTCCTCCTTTGTCTCCCCCTCCCCGGCACCTTCCTTGTTCTATTGCGCAACGCCTACTTACTGAAAAAAGCCGGCGGCGTTGAGATCCAGCCCACGTGGGCCGCACAGGGATTGGAGTACGTCGACTCTAGTAGACGATATCTCGGGGAAGGTAGGTGAGGGGACGGAGTTTCTGCCCATGAGCACATTGGCGCTCCACCACTTGGCCTCGGTGTTGTCGTCTGCTACTAGAATGTCGCCGTTTTATAACATTGAGTGTCGAAACTGTGGTCCAGTCTAGACGTGTTGTAGCTTGTTTCCCAGTGTCAGTCTCCCTACGCTACATTCAGTTGATCCCGGCTAGGAAAATCGCGGTCATGTTTTCCGCCAAATCCAAGGCGAAGGAGCACAGGCTGAAGCGCGGTAATCTTTAGACGGGCTAATAGCGAAGAGGCGCCGCACCAGTGATGGTGTTGTTCGTGCTGCTGACACGAGAAACGCTACCTCTGCTGACGACCCCTTCCTGGCGGAGCTCCACAAGTACGAGGATGTCCCAGCTCTATCCAAATCTTTGGACGTCCTACATTGGTATAGGGACAGGAAGGATGTATATCCCCGCCTTCAGAAGTACGCGAGGAAATACCTCTGTATTCCTGCCACTTCAACAGCATCAGAGCGGTTCTTCAGCGATGCAGGAAACGTTGTGTTGGACGCCCGACATCTACTCACCGACGAAAATGCGGAAATAAGAATTGTTTTATACCACAATAAAGAGTTGTTGCTAAAATTGTAACTCGGAGATTGTTTCTCTCTTTCATAAATAAGCCTTGTTTTACTCAATTACGGTTGACCCAATTCAATCTTCACTTAATAGCCACACTAAACTGCCAACCGAGACATCTGCACAGTAGGGATGGCCTTAACTGTGACTTTATTGTCACCGCCTTAAATGTGACTGTTTCGTTACAATAACTGTGATTATAAAATGTAATTGCGATCACATTTTAGAATTGACACGGCATGGAAATGACAATCGCAATCACATATTAGGGGACTGGCCATGTCGGTACGTCAGCATTCCAGTAGTTCAACTGCACAATAAAAGAGAGAGACTCTTCGATCAAGTGATAAAAAAATACTGTTTATTATAAACTTTTGGAGATATATACCTATACGTATATATATGGCTGAGAAATGCAACCCTTCTCCTTAAATGGTAACTTGAAATGAAATTATAAAATGATAAACTTATTTCACATTAGTTTTCAAGAAATGCCTCAAACTGTATAAACAATTTAACATTTACATATGGAGGCTCTACTGGAAAAAAATAAAAATTTTAAGTAGGTAATTGCACAAAACTTTGGCATATAAATAAATGTTACTTTTGGTTTGAGACTAGAAGATTTCCGTTTCTTACGTAATATCACAAAGTAATAAAGAATTAAACAAACAATTAAGGAAGAAAACATGCCAAACGCCAATGTCACTCTTTTTCCATGTATATGGAATTCGCATTTAAAAAGTGAATGGCGTTCACTTTATCATCACCCTATTTCTTCTTGAGGATGACCGACAGTCTGTGGTTACACACACTTTTGGCTGCCTTGAGTAATTGGCTTACGCAAAATTGGCATTCGTCATACATGGCAGGGATCATGGTGATCGAAATGCGATGCCTACCAGGAATTTCATAATTCGGCAACGCAACTTCCATTAATTCTTTAAACCCAACATCTTCCACAATGCTGAATGGCTGCAAATCAATTATGAATAATCCAAGTAGCTTCTGTTCAATGTACTGCTTTCTTTTGAAAGAGAGCATTTAGGAACCAAAAGAAGGAATTGTTAATTGGCGTTGAACTGTGGTCGAAGAAGACGGACGTGGGACGGCGGCTGGCATTTGAAGGGAGCTATCATTACCATCATTACTTGTTGATGGAGTAGCTCTATCCATCGAAGTTACACAATCTCCGACATCTTCTGCCGGTGGATCGTCTTCACAGGATAGTGTAACATTCTGCAATAAGCATATTGAAATTTAGCAATATCTACGTACTTCGACTCACGGAGAATAGGACAATTTAAATACAGTAGATATTAGGAAAAATAAATGGAAAGTATCTCAAATGAGATGCAAATTGTTTTAAATAGATGCATGATGGAAATCAATCAGAACATTTTAGTGAACTACCCTGTCAAATGATTTCAGAATTATTCCACATTTCAAATCAATGTTTACGGTAGATTATATGAGTCAAGTTACGTATTATTATACGAGTATGTCGCGAACATGTAATTATGCTTCACGTACAGTTCCATATATCACTAATTTTTCGTCTTTTTTTCCATATATTTGAACGCCTTATCTCAAATATATATATAAAGTATAAACACCCCAGCTATTGCGCCTTGAGGACGATGGCAGGGCCACAGTGGGATGTTTGGAATTCATGTTTTTCGTCAAGGTTGTGGTAGACGATACAGAAGTAGCGATCACGTTCAATCACAGTTAATACGCAGTAGCAGTGGTAGCATTGTATTCGTTGGTTGCACTGGTGCAGTTGGTAGCAGCGGTAGCAGCCTGAGCTAAATCGGCTAAATTCACCGAATTCACAGTCACAGTGATTTCGATTATTTAGTCACAGGCTGTGATTGCTAATTTTCAGTATCGGTGATTCAATCACAGCGATATATCGCTCATCACTACTGCACAGTTCATCGAGAGTCATCGATCATCGGCATTCATCGATCATCGGCATTCATCGATCATCGACATTCATCGATCATCGGCATTCATCGATCATCGAAATTCATCGATCATCGAAATTCATCGATCACCGAAATTCATCGATCATCGAAATTCATCGATCACCGAAATTCATCGATCATCGAAATTCATCGATCATCGAAATTCATTGATCATCGAAATTCGACCGATTTTGGTCATCGATTTTGGTCATCGAAAATCGATGACCAAAATCGGTCATCGCACAAGCCTACCCTCCAGTGCCTGTTACGCCGCCCGCTCGAGGGGCCGAAATTTCGAAGGGGGTGTGACCAGACGCCGCCACTCTCCCGAGGCGACCGCAGGCGCTGCTAAGGGGCAGCACCGGAGGATCTGCCACCCTTTTGAGTGCGTTTAAGTCTTGTGTGCCGAGATATCGGGGCAGAGGACTGGCGTGTTCTGCTACAAAAAGTCGAGCCATCGTTCCAAGTGTGAGGAGCCTAGTATTCCTCAGCGGAGGGAAGTAGCTAGAGGTGAACCTCGAGTAGAGAGAAGTGGTGCACCATTTGTGCACGTTCACCTCGGGTGCCATTCGACAGGGGAAGACGCTCGCGGCCTTTGACAGCATTTTCACTCGCCGCATTCTGACGTCAAAATGGCTATGTAGCATTCCCTCAACCACTCGGAGTGCGATATTCCGTAGCACTTTAGTTGTCGGTAAGTGGAAGCGTAGGCATTGCAGGGCCCTAAACGGTGCCAGGTTTATAAAACTGAGCAATAATATCTGATTATTATTTGTTTTTGAAAAGCACAAAAGCGAAGCGAACATAATCCAATAAGGTCTCATTAGTTCATGATGAAATATGTTTACATTTGAAGGCTCACACATAAAAAAAGGATCTGATACGAAAATATTTCCATTTCAGATAGATTAACACTACCCACAGACCATTAACACTAGCCACAATAACACACTTATTTGAAAAAAAAATAATTTTGAGGAAATTAGAGCTATGAAACGGGAAGTTGTTACTGGGTGCGTAAAGAAGTTTAACTAGTCTAATGTGCTAAGCGACAGCTAACTTTTATGTTCAGAAGTTACAAACAAAGTGTGTGGTTCTTCATATTAGAATCATCTATGACGTTTTACGCAGTAATCATGCAGTAAGCGCGTATTTCATTTTCGCTCAACGCCATGACTGCCAATCTACTTCAACACTCCCATTGACCTCGACGATATAAAGAGAGGGAAAAAAATCGTAACGATAAAATAAAAAAACACTACATTAAAATACGAATACATAAATAAGATTTCAAATAAAGTATTTTGCAAAACATTCTATTTATTGCAATGAAGTTGCTCCGATAGCTTGATCAGATATCCTTAGTCGTAGAATAATCAACGAATGAAACAAGGATAGACAGATTTATTTTTCAGCCTGTTATTTCAGAAGCTGATCAACTGAATTTCTCCTGCACTTGTATTTAGGTCAATGAGCATGAATGGAATGGAATAACGCAGTGCAATACCGGATAAGACGTCTTGTTATGGGGGAAACGCTCACAGTAGTCAGTCCTCGTTTTTTATACCGTGGGAAACTCGTCAATAAATGTCCATAAGTAATTAACTACAAGCAATGAACTTTGTCGAAGTTCTCTGGCACACAATAACCGTCTCGTTAAAATAAATAGATTCCGCTGGCTGCCGTTGGTTTGAGAGATTGTGGGTACCTATGTAGAACTGAACACATTCGAGCAAACTGTGTACTTTCCTCGATTGACAGCGAATAAAAATTGAAAACATTTCTCCGCGTTGAGTCAGGCGAGAGCATTGAAGCACATCGAAGGAAAAGGCAAGTCACATGAGTAAATCATTTTCTTTTTTCAGAAAGAAGGAATTCTAAACAGTTTTTAAAGATATGGACGCACTGAATCACAAATAAATCATTCTTCCCTTCAAATGATAAGGTAGGAAACTGAAAATCATTCCAAAATGAGGAATGCCAATTTAATTGGCATATTTTTTGGATGATGAGAAAAACTTATTAATAAAGGACAACCGGAGGGTATCGAGGCATTAACATATTCTGTAACTGGAAATAGACAATATGGCAGTAACGAAGAAAAGCCGAGATCACAGTATGACTAAATCATATGCGTAATCGAAAGGCACCAAGAGATTTACAATTTAACAAGTTATCAGACGGACGGAGTATTTCAATTGAAGGGTTCTCCACATTGCACTGACGTATATATCAGAATTCCACCGAAAAAATCTACACCCCTTCTAAGGTTCGAACCCCGGGCCTTCAGAACGGGAAACGATCACAAGAGTCACCGCAACAGTTCGATCCTCAACCAATTTGGAACCCCATTTATTTCATAATGTTCTATCTGGGTTGGGACAGAAGGGAGATGGGAAACTAATAAAAAACGTTCTTTCGTAAATTATCAGATTAGAAGAAAAAAAAGCGATTAGAATCAGCTTGATTGGTCCTGGGAATTATATAAGGGTGCCCTGCTTGTGGTCCACGGCAGATGAAGAAAAAAAGCATTTTCCGTTCGGCGTTGGAAGGAGGGATGATACGAAAAAAAGAATTCAAACATGATGAACGCCTCAGAAGCCCGCATTCTGTGGCAGCACAGTCGCGGGACGAAGTGAAGCGAGGGGCCACGCTCCGCGTTGAACGCTCAAGCCGCTGCTGTCGCTGCGGTGCGGTTCTCTGCGGAAGCGCTTTTCCGCTGCCTCAAAGCGGTGCAGGTTCGTCGTCTATCGCCGCGAGTAGGAGTGAATGCGTTCTTCTTGCGAGGCCTGTGGGAAGGGAACTTGTGTGGTGGCTCGCCTGCAAGTACCGCAAGCATATAACTTCATTTGGTGGCCATTAACCCCCAATGCTGCCTTCTGTCCTAATCAGAATAAATATCCACAGAAGAGATAAAGTTCTCTTTACACGTATACGTGTTCAAAATTTGAATGACTTTCATAGGGAGGAAGAGGTGGAAGAGGTGTACGAGCAAGTAGAAGAAATAATTAGAGAAGTGCCGGGGAAGAAAAACCTGATAGTGATGGGTGACTGGAATGCAGTGGTGGGAGAAGGGAGGGACGGATTAGAAGTAGAAGGGTTTGAGCTAGGAAGAAGAAATGATAGCGGGGAAAAGGCAGTTGAATTTTGTAGAAGAAATAAATTAGTAGTGACAAACACTTGGTTTAATCATTACCCCAGGCGTAGGTACACATGGAAAATGCCGGGTGATACTGGGAGATACCAAATTGATTATATAATGGTGAGGCAGAGATTTAGGAACAGTGTAAAAAACTCTCGTAGCTATCCAGGGGCGGATGCGGACTCGGATCATAACTTGGTGATGATGAAGTGTGAAGTTAGATTCAAAAGGCTTTGTAAAGGTAGGAAGATAAAGAGGTGGAACCGTGAAGCATTAAAAGGGTTGAAAAGGAAGGAATACCAAGAGCTAGTAGAAAAGAACATAGGTGAAGAGAAGCGGATGGGAACCATAGAGAAGAGATGGGAGGTTATAAAAACAGGCATCGCAGGAGCGGCAGAGAAAACTATAGGAACGGTGGAAAAGAAGAGGGTTAAGAAGCAGTGGGTTACAGAAGAAATGATAAAGAAAATGGAGGAGAGAAGAATATGGAAAAACGTGAACACCGACGTAGGGAAGAGGAAGTACAAGGAATTGAATAATAAACTCAGGCGAGTGACCAATCGGGCAAAAGAAAACTGGTGGAAGGGACAATGTGAGGAAATGGAAAAGATGCAGGAGGAGGGGGAAGTGGGCGCTTTGTACGCCAAGGTGAAAATGTTATCGGGTGGTAAGAGAGGTCAAGCGATACCAAAGGTTAAGGACAAAACAGGAAAGATATTAATCGAACAGGAAGATATCCAAGAAAGGTGGAGAGAATAGGTAGAGGAGCTATATGACAGCGAGAATAGACCCCTTAGCCTAGATCTAGAGGATGAAGGAACAATAGATAAGGATAGCCTCGGGCCAGAGTTACTTGAGAGTGAAATAGAGAGGGCATTAAGAGAGATGAAGGGTAGAAAAGCCGTGGGAACCGATAACCTACCTTCGGAGCTACTGGAAGTATCTAGGTAGTAAGGGGAGAAAATCGTTTTTCGAACTTATTCGCAGGATCTACGAGGAAGGAGTATGGCCAGAGGATTTCGTGAAAACAGTATTAATACCTATCCCGAAGAAGAAGAAAGCGTCAGAATGCGAGGAGTATAGAACAATCAGTTTAATTTCGCACGCAGCAAAAGTGTTGCTTAGAATACTAAATAGAAGGTTGGAGAGCAGAGCAAAGTGCTATTTAGGCGATGACCAATTTGGGTTTAGGAAGGGGAGGGGAACCAGATATGCGATTGCGGTAATGAGGACACTTATAGATAGAAACATAGAGCATAATCAGGATGTTTTCGCTTGTTTTGTAGATTTCGAAAAGGCGTTTGACAGAGTAAACTGGGAGAAACTAATGCAGATACTGGGGAAAATAGGAATAGATTGGCGTCATAGGAGACTCATCCGAAACTTATATATGGGGCAGAGGGCTCAGGTAAGGGTAGGTGACGGTGAATCAGGGTGGGCAGTTATAGGTCGCGGGGTGCGGCAAGGGTGCCCGTTGTCGCCTTTACTTTTTAACATCTATGCTGAGGAAATGGTAAGAGAGGCATGGGATGAGCTAGATGTGGGAATGAAAGTAGGAGGCCAGTGGATAAAGTCGGTTAGATTCGCAGACGACCAGGCGTTGGTGAGTCGGTCATCAAAAGGACTTCAAAGTTTAGTAGATGCACTGGATAAGCAGTGTGAGAAATACGGGATGAAGATAAATAATAGGAAAACAAAAGTAATGAGTTTCTGTAGGACAAAGAAAGCGAAGCTGGTGATAAGAGTAGGAGGTCACAAACTGGAGCAAGTAGAACAATTTAATTACTTGGGTAGTACGCTAGAAGAAAGAAGACATAGTAGCAAAGACATTAGGAGGAGAATAGCGCTAGCGAAGGAAGCGTTCAATAATAGAAGGGAGCTGATGACGGGGACTTTAAGTAAGGATGTAAAAAAGATGGTTAGTAAAGAGCTTGATATGGAGTGTGGCGTTGTATGGGGCGGAAACGTGGACCTTGAGAAAGGAAGACGAAAATAGGCTGAAGGCTTTTGAGATGTGGGTGTGGAGGAGGATGGAGAAGGTGCGTTGGACGGAAAGGAAGACAAACGAGGAAGTGCTTGACATGGTGGGCGAGGATAGGAAACTTATAGATGAGATTAGGGGAAGACAGGGTAGGTGGCTGGAAGGGGTAATGAGGGACGATGGTTTGCTGAAGGCCGTGATAGAGGGAAGGATGTTGGGTAAGCGGGGAAGGGGAAGGAAGAGAATTGGTTTTATGGACGGGATGAAGAAAAGTAGGACTTATGCTGAGATGAAGAAAGAAATACTAGAGGTAGAAAGGGCTCAGCACGTGTAAGAGTTCGTTGGGTATTCTCTGACTTTCATCACAACCTACCTCTAACCGGTAGATTACTGTAATGAATGAATGTGTTCAAAATTAATGACAAAATGACCTACCATGATTAAAACGGCGATGTAACATTTTCAGGGTGATCCATTTTGACACTCAAACTTTTTGGATAAATATACGATTGAATTAAATGTAATCCCGATCGGGTAAACGCAACGCGAGCACCACCTTCTGTTAATGCCGCGCATGAACGAAACGTGGGGGACTATGTGGAGCTTTGACGAGACAAAGTGTGAATGCAGAGTGGCATCCATCGAGCAAATGTTCCAGGTTCCCTCAGACAGCCTCCAAGAACAACAAGAAGCCATATGAAATGGATACAGTGTCCTGTCAGCTTCGGTGTGGCACTCATGCAGTTGATCCTAGCTCAGAATTGGCTTTGATGAGGAAAAATGAATCGCCTAAGAAAGACGCTATATGATTCTAGACTTAGACGCCATAGAAATTGTGTAGAGGCCCAAAAACTTCATGGATGACGGATATGTGCTCTATATCTCTTTAGAGAGGAGTATGCGTTAGAGGCTTGGAATCGACCAATCAGAACGAACTAATCATGATGAGAGGCAAGTATGAAGTGGCCATAGTTGCGTTGAAACTAACGCTTCAGGCCTGAAGAATCTGGTTACAATGCCTACAAAACTGAATTCGAATCGGGAAAACGGTCGAGGAGGTAAAAAAAAGAAACAGAGAGACTTTAGTCACTATCACTTTTAAAAAGTTCAAATGTTACAAATGGGACTGCTTCACCAAGAAAGAAGTAGCAAGAAAAGATTAGAAACTAGGTTACAAAGAATGATTGATATGTTTATCAATAATTTGTAGAGCTTAGTGCATTAAATTAAAAAAGGTCAATATTACTTCCATGGATTAGGCTGCGCAGACTATTCCTGAAATTATCTGAGCTAAGGTTGAACAACAGTGTGATCACCATCAGGATTTTTCCTATAAATTTATTTTTCCTGATAAATGCTATAAATAATTCTCGACTACAAAAAAACAGGCACAATTATATAGGCGGCATATCTTGATGAAACGATTGTGAGCATTCAAATTAATAACATTTTTCTGGCAACCCGCGGATATGAAATATGTTTTCCTTAACTAACGTTTTCACAATTTGCAAATGATATTAGTAGATAAAAAATCGTACAAGAAGGCAATGTCGTTTTCTTGAACTGAGAACTTTTTTTAAGTTCCCATATTGAAATTACCTACGCAATCGTCTTTAGTTGCTATGATGTAATGAGCTCAGTCAAGTATAACTTTTCGAATTGAGAAATTGCCCATCAAGAGTAATAAGCCTTGTGATTAGAGCGCAACTTCATGAGTTCTTAAGGGCACTGGATTTACGTTCTAATTTTTTCATTAAAGATACGACACAATCTGTTTTTGTAATGGTATAGCATACTAACGTATTTTCCAAAAAATATATCAAGGTATGACTTTCCAATCAGTATCAGATCACTTTGACTTTTCAATAAGTATGATTTTACTCTAAATAGAAACCTAAATTCTATGGTAAAATGAATAAAAGGCACAATTGAAGACTGATATCCTAAATAAACAAATAGTCCATGGTATGAGCTATAAAATTGCTTCTGATTCGATTTACCTTCGGTTTTGCTGAAGGTTAAACTGTAAGGTAAACTGAGAAATTTTATACTTCATTTTAAGGACAAATAACGATACTGTTGCACAAAAACGAAATAAAATGTAACTATAAAAACAGACTATTTTAAACTACCTAGATCATGATATTAAACACACGGAGGAATGAGATATAAATGCCAAGTAATAAAACTGCCTGACCTCGAGGAAATTATGGATATCCATGATGAGAAAACCACCTTTGTTATTTCCACAAAACATTATTACGCTGGCACGTACACTGTGGCATACATGAGTATGCCACAGTGTGGTGAAACGCGCGTCGTGCCAGCGTAATAAAGTTTTGTGGAAATAACAACGGCGGTTTTTTCATCATGGCCATGTAATAACATAATTTGACCCTTCTTCAAAAAATAAACTAGAGGACAAGAGAAAAGACATTTGTCTGTCAAGAAAAAACTAGCCCCTGACATTGACCATTCTTAAGATATATTTAGTAAAACCAACTCAAATGGGATTGCTTTCAAAGACAGGAAGATCACAAACGTCACCTCATTCTTTAAGGGAGAGTATAAGCGGGACCTAAGAAACCGTAGCGTTGACCTCACAACTTAAAAATCCCTGTGACAACATACTTATAATAACATCGTAAAAACTAGCATGACTTAGGGAAAAAATTCATATGATAGGCAGCTAGCCTTCACATTTGACATCTTAAATTAAATAAAAAGGATAATGCGAGCGCCCGGGATCATTTAAGAATTGAAAAATGCGTAGGATCAATTACCTGCAACCGCTTTCATACATTGCGGCGTAGGTTTCCGCGGGGCATGAATGAATGCTTGTTTATTGTTCGAGTTTCCTCCTATGTACTTACTCTATGATAATACCTATGGTGTCATTTTGAATCGACAGATCTGGTCTCACACTACATCTGCTCTCAGACAATAGGGACGAAGTACGAGGGACTCGATTAAAAGGGTGTCCAAACACGGTCACAGCATAAATGGGGTCAACGCACCGGGAGATAGAAACTTACTAGTTTCTTTCCTCATTAGGGATGTCTTCGTTTTGCATAGCTGTTGGCCTACGGCCCCTGGTTAGCCCTGATTCGGTCAAACTTAGATGTAGACGTAGTCCCAAAATGCATAACGTATACGCGATTTCAAAGGAAATGTTCTTTTAATCAAGGTATTGCGAGCGATTTTAGTAACTTGAGTGCGATAGAACACACCTAGAGTGTTCTCGTATTTCCTCTTTAACCCATTGGAATTAACGCCTTCAGCCGATTCATCGAGAAGGAACATGGCAGAGGGCAATCGCAGTTTTTATATAATTTCCCATGACGTACAAACCGCGTCATAGTTCCATGCTTAAAAATACTTCAGGAATAAAAGCCATTTGACATGAGTGAGTGTTCAACGATCCAGAGAAATAACGGTGATTGAAAGCAAAAGGATTTAGAAAAATTGCATCGAGGATGAACCGCTAATGAGGAAATGGGCTGTTGAACAGGGTTAGTTTAAGTGGCGCATGGCAGACAAGGTGAAAAGAGGATGCAAGGCAGAATAGGATGCTTAGCAACGCGAACGGAGGTAAAATATTTAATTTCACTATCATGTAATTTCTTACGTAACAGGAGTTTCAATTTCCTTCACGTTGCCTGAAATCCCTATTTGAAATCGAATTTTATCTGGCTTCTCTAGATTTCACCCAGTTTCTAGATTCTAGTTAATAGAAGAAACATTATTTATACCACATCGTTTCCACTTCAAAACTTTAGACATCGAGAAGGAAAGCCTTATCAATGGGGTCATGCCATTTGCTTTTCATTAATAGCCAGCAGTTTTCTTTGACTTACCATTGCTTTTGTTCACTCGTCTGATCATCATCTTCCCATCATTTCAATATCTACTCATCTATGAAGGCGACATGAAATCAATAAAAAGGAGATGAAACGAATCTTGACAGACTTTCGTCAAAGCAAGGGATCCAAAATGGATTACAGAATAAACTGTTTCAAGTGGGAAGGGAATAAATTGCTCACCAACTCTGTCCTTCCTGCTTACGGAGAGAAATCGACTATGCATGAGACGTTCCACCTCGAGACGCAAAAGAGCAAAGGGGAGTGAGTTTCTGTGGAATTGAGATCGGGAGAGAGGGGGAGAGAGAGAGAGCGGGAGGGAGAAAATGAGCCAGGAAGAATGAGCCACCATCTGCGGAGAACATATTTAGTCGCGGGAGAATATGTGAGAGATAAAAGAAACAAATCAATATCACATTGCTGTGGGCGCTACAATTTCCCAGGATAGATGGCTAGATAGGGTAAACCTCGGTACGTACCCTCAAATGTAATTTATGCAAATAAAACGGGAGAGAATCGATAGGATCTCTCCCCACATTATTATTAGGATAGACGACTAGCTTGAAGAAATTAGTCAGGGGCAAGACAGCACAAAATTAAAATTTAAATAAGAGTGCACTACTCTGAAATTACTGATAACATTATCACAAGAACAAAAATACTTTCCAATATATATGTTAAATATATCTATCGAATGTGTGTAGGGTTTAAATAAATCTATTGCGGAAATGTAGAAAGTTTTTTTCTTTTTCCGTGTGATAATTTTATCAGTCACTCATTTCCACAAGTTGTCGCCTGATACTTTAAATGTTATTAGCCTGAAATGATTAGAACAGTACATATCACTGGAGCATAGCGCGCTACTCTGCCAATTTACAAGTAGGTATTCACATGAGTAAATCAGAAGGAGCAGTGAATTGCTTATAACAAAGGATATAGACCCAACTAAGTAACCGTTGAAATAGGAATATTTATCGAAGTGGCCCAGACCCAATGCGAGAACACTCTTCTCAAATGGTGTACTCAAATTTCCCACCTATAAACTAGGTTGATTAAGGAACATTACGAAAATATTTTAAGAGCAATTCCTTTAGGGAAACAGAGGATCGTTTTTCTGCTATACAACCGATCTACTACCCACTTGGTTGCAGAAGTAAAGGTACAAAATTGGACAGGAATCCAATTCTGGACGGCCAGAGGAACAGAGCATTGAGATCGGCACACTGATAGCTTGATATCACCATGCGTATTCTCACACAAAATCTTTCGAACAACCAACAGAAGAGCGTAACAAAATATAACATACCCGCAATATTCACAATCGTGGCCGCTGTTACTTAACCTAAACCCCTTGATAAAAGGTTCAATGTGTGATATAGAGATAATGTGGTATGGCAAAGACCTTCGTCGCAATTTTGATGTATTTATTCGTCTCCTAAACTGTAATTTGTATAACCTTTACGCGAAGGTTACTTTTCACCCTTCATTTTACCTTATTTAGGACCTAAAAAATTAACATACTATACAGTGGCGCACTAAAAATGTAAATTTGAAAACGATTTCTTAGCCTTGTGTATTTCTACTTTTAACTTATTCCTTTTTGTTTTCCTTATAACATTCACATGGTAGCAGGCAATTCGCTTCATGGGCTCCATGCTCCGTCTTACTTTCAACACAAGCTACCTAAAAAAAGACGCATAGAAAACGGGATACTGGTGACAAGCTTCTTAAACGTCTGATGATATTCCGTTTCACTATGCTTCTAATTCATCGACTTGAGGTAAAAGTACATCAGAGTTACAATCGACCTATTCGCTGGAAACAACTACGAATTCAGAAGTTTCCGAGGATGGGCGACCATTATAATGTTTACGAATACTCTGATACTTTTCTGAGGCACCTGATGCGTCATAGATACCCGTTTGCGTATAGCAATAGTAGACTGACACCATATTAACTAGATTCTTCTTACGTGGCGGATACTTTTTGAAATTGTATTTTTCCAGGAAGTAAATCAAGACCCTGTGTTTTACAGATGTATGGAACACAATCTCGTTAACACTTTTGCCATTATCGCATTTTTCAATCACGGCTCAAAAAAGATCGTTTTGAAGTTGGAATCTTCAAATTTGAATCGAGAAAATGGACCACCAAATATCTAAGCACCTCTCACAGCCCCTTAATCTACTCCTTCAACTTTTGACAACATAGAAAATGGCCCGTGAATCAGAACACGCCTCGCCAGATGGACGAAATTCAACCACGTCCGTCCAAACCCCACTTCCGCAACGACGTATCAACTCATTCGTATTATTGGATCAATTCTTCAATTATATCTGCGGAACATTGCCGAAAACTGATAGTTTGAGTCACCACTTTTCAAACTGGTAAAAAGTAAGAGGATGTGGGTTAGAAGTTAAAGTTGAGGTTTAAGTACCTACTTAAAATAAGGAAACATTTTTCCATAATGTAAGTAGAAATAATCTTTCTACCAAGTTTTCGACATTTAAAAAAAGCTGCTGAAGTGCATGAAAATGAAGAAGATAATTCCCTCCATACACATGTTAGTGTTTGCTGGAGCATAAGATTAGTGTGATTAATCCTACTTATAATCAATATCTTATTACTTTATATTTTAATAATTGTTTCTCTTTTTACAGGTATTGTGAAAATCCCTAAAGACCAACCTTCCTACGGCTCCAAACGCCTCATACTGGTGCGAAGGGCAAGTGAGTGATTTTCCATAGAACCAACTACTTTTTTTAAGATACACATCTGCCACACATCATGAAGATTTTAAATAAAAGGACGTGAATTGTGCCCCATTTTCATTCCCAGAATTAATATTGTGATGAGACGACTTCTTAGCAAACAGGAAATTCTAAGGAAGATAATGACCTTGATAGTAACGTTTGATTGACTTCTGGAGTTCACAAAAATGTTGGTGTTGCACCATGCTGTCTTAAGTTTACATCAAACGTATCCAATACTTTTCCATTAATCCTGATATTATTCTAAACATAAGATCTTTCATAATTTTAGGTAGCTGATAAAATTTGACAACTATTGTAATTGTAAGAGGTTGCTTTTGGTCAAGTTTTTTCCCTCAGCCAAGCTGAAGTATCGCTCTGCGACGCCTGAGAACATCAAGTAACTACAGATTAACATATCACCTGAAAAAAACATCCCTGATAATAGCACTAGACTACCGGATATTTCCGTTTCCTGCATAGTGCAGCAGCAATACGCTCGTACGATATCGTTCTTCAATTATGGAAAAGAGCCTTACACAGCTTTATTGCGAGCTCAATATTCATGGAGAATAGTGACCGAATTTACATGGCCCGAACCAATGGAGGATTGGCGTCATAAAGTTCGCACGTAAGAGGCACGGGAGATTCGAGGGAAGAGAAAGAGAGCGTCGGTCCGTAGCTTCTCTTTCCTCCTCGGTGTTTTAACGCTGCGGAGTCCAAGCTCAATTTAATATCGACTCTCCCGGTCGGAAGCGGGGATTTTTAAAGGCGGATAAGAAAAGCGGAAGATTCCCTACCTCCTTCGTCCGAGTTTTAAAAGCCAATTACAACATCGCCCTCACCTTGAGATAAGTTCGGGCGGGGGTTAAGGGGAGAGGGGGTGAAAAAGGGGAGGCTAAGTACAGATGGAGGGAGAGAGAACGTTAAAAGTGATTTAAGGGCGCGAGGTAATGGAGCAGGAGGAAAAGGAGATGGGAAATGGGGGGAAGGCGTTCTTTTTAGAATTTTACTCTCTCCGGCAGAGCGCAGATTAATCCGCTTCCCGGCAAAGTCAGAATTCCAATAACCTCCTCCGCGCCTTCCAACCAATGGGGCCAAAGGGTTGCGGCGGGAAGGGGGGGGATGTGGGGAAGTTGGAGGCAATCGAGGCAGAATGGGTGCTCCTACTCACCCCACCATTATTATTTATTCCTTCCCCCCCCCAACCCCCACGAAGGGGGGATAAATGAATTTCATCGCCGAGGGGGAGGGGGTTGGGAGATTTTAAGCGTGAGGATGCAAAAGTGGGATGATGAGAACAGAGGAGATGTGGATATTGTGGGGAAGGAGATGGAGGGAATATATTGAGACGAGTGGTGAGTAAAAGACTTCGGGAGAACCGAGAGTTCCATTGGAGTAGGGAAGCAGGAGGAGGAGGGGGGGGGAATTAGAGAGGGGGAGGGGTTGAAGGAATTAAGAAGTTGAGGAGTTAGTTGCTTGTGGCTGAGGGGGGAGGGGTGGCGGGCAGGCGGTAGGGGAAGGGGAATCGCTAAAAGGATGAGCTCGCAAATCTTCCGAATTACGAAGTTGTCGAGTAGACACGCTGGAGTCGCAGTTGGAGCGCAGGCAGAGCCAGGGCGCGTGGCAACCAATCCCTTCTCCAGGAAAACGCACGCACGCATACATTTAGGCGAGCCAATGGGGGTGGTATTCATTTCCACCAAGTTACGGGGGCGCTTTATGGTTGCCACTCCCAAAGGGCGCCTCGTTCCGCTCCCCACGCCAACCCTTCGAGTGGTTCCGCCCCGCACCCCCAAAGCCAAAGACTCGGAGGTAACGAAAATTAAACCCGCACACACAACAATCTTTTAGGCGATCCAAGTGTTTTCCGAGATGATGTTGTACTTGTAATGGAAACCGGAGTGATTTATAGTGGTGAAGGCTAAACGCCACTCCTTATTCTTGCCCTTTTATCAACTTCGCATCTAATATGACTATTCACAATGAACGTGATGGCGAGGCAGGCGAGAACAACAAACACTATCTATACTGTCTATAGGAGAGCGGTCGTCCGTTCTACCGCCAGCTTAAGCGCCACCGGGCGATAATCACGGGCGAATACGGCTCTACGTCACGCGACGACGGACCAGGCCGTTAACAGGGGGGTTGCTGGGAGATTTGGTGTGGTAGGAGAGCGAACCTCACTCTTGCTCTACTGTCATGCAGAGTCAAGGAAAGGCATGGTTGAAAGGGAAGCGGTGGAGAGGATGGTGTTGAGTAGACACCTCGGCGTTGTCAGTTAATTTACCGGATTGATCGCTGCTTTACGCAATTCTGCATTACTCTCAATGGTTAACAATCTCTCTCCTCTTAATTAAAATACAGCAAGGCACACTATTTCATAGTTGACGACTATGACTTCGTCAACATCATTACTTTGTAAAGACTGCGTCCTGTGGTACAAATATCTCTGAGAGTATCCCACAACTAAATGTAACCATTCAAGCTGGACCTGGTGGAGATTGTCGATAATCATGATGAATACAGGCCCAGCTTCACAATGTCCGGGTAAGGCTAACCAGAATATTTCTTAGTCTCTTCGATAACTTGGTTTAAACTATTTAATTGGGCTACGCACATAACTTCAGGCTCTCGGTCAGTTGACGTGAACGTTATTGACGGGAGGAAGTACTAACTTCGGTCTTTATCCCGAGAAAATACTTACCTAGAGATTATTAAACCGGGCCAAGTAATCTTTTACAGATTTATTTGTATGGAATGCCGTGTTTCACCACTCTGTGCCATAATCATGTGCAAGGCTGCTTAGTTTAGTTCGTAGATTTATAGCCCTAGACAGAAGCGTTAAGGAGGAGGGGGGAGGGGAAGGGTGACGAGGTAAGAGGGTCGAGGAGGGGTTAAGTGAAGCGGGGGAGAAAGGGTTTTGAGTGGACCGAGGAGGGAGAGACATAAAAAGCGGCCGTGGCATGGGTTTGGGACTGGGTGGTGACGGTTGCATTGGTTATGTTAGGGCTACTGAGCGGCGGGGATATTAACTTCTTATTAGCGAATTTTCCACGCCCATTTACTGAAGATAGGAAGAGTGCTAAAGGTATTGGGGCACGTGGGAAGAGTAAAAGATGGCTTGGGAAGGGAAGGATTTGCTAAGTCGTGGTAGTAGGTGGTGATTAGTTAAGGGGATGGGCGTTTGAACAACATATCATTACACAGGTTATATTGTTGAGTTTTGTGTGCATAACAACGTCAATGATCTCCAGATTCTTAATTTTATTTAAACCTCTATCTTAGTGAAATTTATTTCTCCCAGATGAAAAGCAGTAAAAGTTAAGTTGTGACGGTTTCCATTAAAAACTCTTATTACACTAATGATTTGCAATAAAAGGGTTTGGTACAAGCGGATATGGTGTGGATTAAAAAAGAGAAGCAAAAATAACATAAATGCATACCTCTGTTCTTCGTCGAGGTAGCTGGCACATTTTAGGACAGGCCAAATCCCAATCTCTAAATCATCTTTAGACTTCTTATTTGGAACATATATAAATATAAGAAAGTAAATTTCCCTAATTTGGGAAATTTTCTAATACTTATGCTTTTTAAATAAATTTTACACGGATTTCTTTATCACACATTGTTTTCATATATAGTATCATCAAGGTTGACCCTTGACGAGGATATCAAACGGTTCAAACCTATGTTCAAATCCCATGAGCCTGTGCAACAAATTTGCAGATGTACTTATTTCAGAATTATTGCGTGTAATCTTTTCCCCTTCATTTTGAGTCCATCGCTTGCATCAGCGACCCCTTTTTTTGCGCCGAAATGCCTCTTTTCACCCAATCCACTTTCCCAAAATCCTGCCGGGGAAAGAAAATGTTGGAAACTAAACAGAGGGTAATTAATAGAAAGCATTTGTTCTCAGGAAAATCTCTCCGCACCAACGCGTGAACAAAATCCCCGCCTCGCCATGTCCGTCTCTTCCGGCATGTGAGGGCCTCGCCCTACCGTGAAGAATCGGGAGACGACGCTCTTAAGACCGCAGAGCGTCCATATGTCCGTCCGCCGAGGCGCCCGCAAGACTGCTCGCGGCTCGGTCCGGACGGATCGTAAAACCACGCCGCTTCCTCGTCGTCGCGCAAGAAGGAAAAGCATTCAACTCGAAATAATAACGGGCAGCAGTTCAGTGGATCGCGCCTAAAAGTGTTTCCTTCGCGTCTCCTCTGCCTTTCCGGTGATTCGGCCCGCAGTGAGACATTGCCCACCCGCCCGGAAGGTTCATCTACATCTATGTACTACCCCGCAAGCCGCCTCAATAGGCGTGTGGCGGGGGGTGTTAGGACACCAGCCGTTTACATGTAAAAAAGGAAACGCTCTAATGAAATTACGCCTAGCATTTATTAAAGTCCCTTATTGTTCGGGGGAAAAACGAATTCCCATACCTATCCGCTCGGCAAAATATCTCTCTTAATTTATCGTTTCTGTCGGACCAGGAAATATAGTGCGTTCTAATAGGATGTTCTCCGTGTCGCTTTTAAAGATATCTATTCTCAATTTTTCAAGTAATCTAAGCCTAGCGTGCAGCCTCCGAGTCTCTAGTGGCTCCAAGCCTGATTCATTTAACATCTGTGTAACGCTGTCTGTACGACCGTAGCAGTTTTTGACGAATCGCACAGCTTTCCATTGTATTTTATTAAGTTCCCGGATTAAGTCTTTCTGCACCGGATCCCATATGCTCGCTGCTTCAAAGTGTGGCCGGACGAGTGCGAAATAGCACCTCTCTTTTACTTTTACATCCGAAAATCTTCCCACAATACGCTTGACGAATCCTAGCT
Source organism: Pyrrhosoma nymphula (assembly GCA_963573305.1). Taxonomy (NCBI): domain Eukaryota; kingdom Metazoa; phylum Arthropoda; class Insecta; order Odonata; family Coenagrionidae; genus Pyrrhosoma; species Pyrrhosoma nymphula. The sequence continues at coordinate 1,479,065 of OY754334.1, forward strand.
TCTTCAGAGCTCTTCTACAAATATTTCTTATATGTGTTCCCCACGATAGGTTAGAAGTTATCTTAACTCCTAGATACTTCACTTCATCTGTCGCCTTTATGTTAACACCATCCACAGCATATACATGGGGATAGTTGGACGACCTCCGCAAGAAATGTACCGCCATACATTTGCTCAGATTAAGTTCGAGTCCCCACTCTTGGCTCCGCACATGAACGTTGTTTAAATCCGATGATAGAGTTTCAAAGTCAGAGTGACCACTAATTTCGCGATATAGATGACAGCGTCAAAAGGTTGACGAAGGAAGATGGACGAGGGTTTATTTGCCAGGCACGGGCGAAGGGGGACGTGTTCTCGGAAGGCCTCGCCACGCACGCACCTCGCATTTCGCGCGAAACTCGGTTCGGCTTCCCTCGACGCAAGCAAGAAGAGGAAGTCACCCGGTGAGAGGAGATTCCGCGCGCGGAAAAAAAAGAAAACATCGCTTCGCGCTCTGTTTCGCGTGGTCACTCGTTCGAGGCGGGGACGTTGAAGGGAAAAAGTTCGACGCTTACGAAGACGCTCGTCATCACTTGCGTGAGAGAAAAAGCAAAAGACACGGAAAGCTCGGAGCTTCTTAGTCTTTCCTCTTGCGAGAGCGAAAGGAATGAAAAAAATATCTCACATTAAAGAGATCTGTAAAAAAAAATTTGCAATCGGAAAAGATTACTTTAACATCTCATTCCTGAATTTCAAGTATAGAAGCCGTTTCTCCTCACACATCAGCCACTGCAGAGTCTTACAAATACGTCCCTATAAAATATCTATGCTTCTTGGCAAAGAGAAACCTTTTGAGTTTGTTAATGGAAACTGCATTGTGATAGTATTTTCACCGTATCGTCCCTTGGACCAACAAATACTTTTCTAAATTCACATTTTTAAATAATCATTTATTCATACGGATACATCAACTGTCGTAACATTTTAATTTTAAAGCCTGCTCAGACATCGTGTTGAAACTGGAAAAACGTCCCAATCAAGATACCTCTTGGAATTCACACAAAAAAAATAATGCGCCTGATATTCATCTACTATGTCTTTAACGTACTCACTGAACTGTATTAGTGAATTATGTTTTTTAGTGAATACCGTGGCAATAATAGGCCGACATTAATTTCGTTCAGGTATAACCAACCTGTTATAAAAATAATTTCAAAGAAAAATAATACTTTGAAGAATAGATAACAGCAGTAGAACAAATAATATTGGAAGCAATTGAAATTCAGCCCTACAGAAGACTTGTGAAGATAAGTTGGGTGGAGGATCTCGCAAATGAATTATTCCTAAGGAAGAAAATGAAAGAAAAGGTTTGGTGCTTGTGGTAAAAAATCGCCTTCTCATTTGGATAGCAAAAACTGGAGTAAGTACAAGAATACCTGGGAGGCAGGATCATCATTGTTGCAAAAATCAGAAAGAAGTAACCCAAGAAAATCAGGCATTATATCAAAAGAACAGTAACAAATGTAGCAACAGAAGTTCGGAAGTAAAGAATCACTTCGTAGGTACATAATGACAGAGCACGCATTTGTACGACAGTGGAGCTTACTCGATACCGGTAAAAGAACAAACCTGATTGGGAGTACAGAAAATATGGTGTTTTCAAACAGTAATGAACAGAATGGAGAGACTCACGAATTAAGACCCCTAAAAGTTAGTGAGAAAATGTTCCTATTTAAAACTCGTTGGAGCAGAAGGGACAAAGGTATTTCTTGGACATAAAAGCCCCATGAAATCAGTAATGGAAGAAAAACTTACTAATACTGATTGGGATGACAAGATGACGGATTATGGAGCAATACCAAGGTCGGCTAAAAGGAAAGCGAAGTGGAGAACTGCAATAATACAATGATGGTATTTCTGGCTTCTGTTGATGAAGATGTGACTTGACGATCCATAGCCGACGAGGAGCGTATTGAAGTATGATGCATTTTAGAATATACATTCACTAAATAGAATTGTGTACTCGTAAATTTATTTTTTAAGTATAAAGTTTACGTTGAAAAAGAAAAACTGGTGGTAATCCCGTCAAACCAGTGATTAAACTCATTTGAAGAACAAATTTTGACCCTGCGCTGAAAAAAGTACACCGCGCCGCCACGTTGGGTGTAATTATTACGTCACTAGGCAGTGAACATCGCACCGTTTCACTTAAACTATAAAACTTCAGCTTATTTCGTGTGAAAATAAATTAAAATTACTCAAAATTATTCACGAGTATGTAATCTCTGATTTATTCTCTGTAGAATTTCTATATCCGTGTTTTGGGTGCTCAGTTACCTTGCATGTATTTTGGGCATATAATTAAAAATGCTATTTCGCAACCACAGTTCCCTTTTCCTAAAGCCATTTCTTAAAAACCTTGAGATATCAGTTGCCTCTTACCGTGTATGCAAGGCACAGCAGTTCAGATGCCAATGATGGGAACAAAAACATAAACAAATTTTGAAGATACCGGGACTAGCTAAGGTATTACCTTCACGGAGTCACCCGCAAGTGCACAGCAGTGCGAAATTCCACAGAGGAAAAATAATTCGCCTTGACCGGTCCTCGAACATGACTCCCTCAATATCGAGGGTGCCGAGTTCGATCCCCGGTAAAGGTGAATAATTTTTCCTCTGTAAAAACACTGGCGCAATCCGCGTGGTGGCATAATTAAAATGGCAACCCTTGTTTTAGACACTTAAATTTAGGAAATTTCTACTGTTTATTTAGAGGCACACATTTCACGCATTTGTGACTCCGCGTAACTTAGCAATAAGACATTTCAATGAAATGCATCAATTTCCTCAGTGTTGATGTCGAATTTACAACCCTTTTCCGATAACTTAATCGCTCTCCTTGAAGGCATATGTTCCCCCGCCGTCTTGATGCCTTCCTCTTAGGCAGGTTTTGAGTGAAAGAGTCACGAACGGCGGTCGCTCCAGAGTCTGGACTCTGGACGCAGAACGCGTCCTTCCACGGTGACGAGAAGATGACGCGATGGAGAGGCAGAAGATGATGATGTGGATGCGATTGACGCCTCGCTGCGAGCAGAGAGAGAGAGGAATGTTTTCCACGCGGAACCAGTTCACGCCCATAATGCGGTAATTTCTCCCGAGCCCCACCTGGGGGAAGCACACGCCGTTTGAGGGGAACGTGGTCCACTTTCCGTGGGCCACCCCTACCCTCCAATCCTCTCCCCCAACCCCCTTGCCCCCCCCCCCCCCCCCCCCCCCGCTGCAACTCACTCGCAAGTGACGGGCGCGTAGGAAAAGCCACGCTTAAGCCACGAGGATTACGAAAAAAAGTACCGTTATAGCGACTAGACATTCGCGAGCGGATTTTCCGTTTTGGAGTTATGCTCAGGTGCACCATTTTCAAAGGATGACATAATTGAAGAACCCTCTAGAGCTCATTTTACTCCCATGACAGTAACACATGAAAATCTGCGTAATCTTCCTGACCTGAATCAAAGCAGAGCTCGGGGAGAAGTTTTTATGCCGATAAAAGAATACTGGCACGCCTCAGACAACACAGCCTCAAGGGCTTTGAGTGGAATTCCTCGAGCTTCATTCAAGAAATTGGTCAACGCTGATTGTTATATACAAAGGTTTTCTTCCGCTGAGGAAATGAGCACATGAGCCTCAATTTCTTATTTGCTAAGGTCATCCATTAAGTGTCAAATCTAGATCGTGTGCGATAAATTTAATACATTGGTTAATTGATGGAGGTTTGGTCATGTCTTTTTTAAGAAACTCATCTTCCATTTTCCGCCAAGACGTTTCGCCTTTTTATTAATGAGGCTTCTTCGGGGCTACAGTACAATGCAATGAATACAGTTAGCAATAATTACAATAAATATGAGTCAAAATTGCTGTTATCACTTACAGGTGCACTGTTTGGTATATCAACCACAAAGTATTCCTTGCATTGCACTGTAGCCCTGAAGAAGCCTCATTAGTAAAAAGGCGAAACGTCGGCGGAAAAATGAAGTTGAGTTTCTTAAAAAAGACATGACCAAAGCTCCATAAATTAGCCAATGTATTATTAAATTGGTCAATAACTATTCAAAGCAGATAAATTTAATATTAACTGGAATCAACAAAGTGATTGACATTTTCATTACTTGATGAAAGAATTCCACGGACTACAGGTTTTTTTTTGTTGATCTTTGAATTCCGATGGTACATATGAATACTTTCCCAACAAATTGCAGAGTTGGGAAAGACGACCTATATTAAGTCCCCAATACGTTTGTCCTCATTGTCACACAGAATTCACTAGGTTACTTAAAACTTATTAATTTCAATTCTTCAAACATTTTCCTCAATACGAATATGACTTATACTTTTTCCTGCCCGGGCGCTCTCTGTCGGTAACTAATTACGACACTATTGTTCTCCTACGCAGGACTTAGACACCAACACAAAGGACTAATCTCCAATTGTATTGTTTCCCGCGATGTAATAAAGCAGTGCAACCCACTACCGTTACAAAAAGTAATGTTGCTTGGAGTAATTTTGCGGAACTCTTTCGTTATGAAAGAAAGAATATATTAACTTTGTAAATTTCCACTATGGTTTAATCACAACGGTACAACTTGTTTCACTCGTTAGAGTATCATGAGATACAATACAAAATATTCTACCTCTGGAAAATATATATGCGTGCAACTCACGGGTGTGTAGTCGGAGGTTGTGGTGGGAGATAGGGAAGATGAGAGGAGGGTAGAATGATCACGTTGAGGGATGTTGTGTGGTGGTGATACATCAGAGGTGGTGGTCAAGTCATTTCTTTAGGTATGAAAGGAATGAGGGCGGGGGGGGCAAAACGTAGTGGGACATCCAGGATTGCTTAGTAGAAGGGGTTTATCGTTAGCCAAATTACAAGAATCTTGATCAAGGAGAATTTCTAATTGCTCCAAGGTGTCCATTTTTTTGCCCTTACGGTCATTGTGGAGAGGTGTGAAATTAAAATCACTCCTGTGCCTGACGTCGATAACGTATTTAGCAAAATGAGGCTTCTCTGGATGTGATTTAATGAACGCTCAAATATGTTCCTATGATGTTGCTTCGAATATGCAACCTGTTAGGCCGATGTAGATAGTGTTACACTCATTGTAATTGTAATTTGAGTAAATTCCGGAGATATGCTGGGGGTCCCTTCTATAAGAGTGATTGTTGAAAAGAATTTAAAAAAGTTGATACTAACTTTCTTTCAATAATGTTAGGGCATACTCTACAAATAAGAGTGAAAATTGAGTGCTTTAATTTTTGCTAGCATAAACCTAAGGTTTTTGAAGAGCACTGCCGACTGACACTACGGCACATAGTACGGTATTAGCCTAACGCCGTTCAGTGGCCACTAGGCCCTTACCCTAACTTCTCGCTTCAAAAACCGGCGTATGCTTCTTAGGCCGCCCTTGGTAGCGGGTTTCAAGTGCTCCACTCAATGCATGCCTCAATTTCCTGCGCCGCGATAGCCCTTCCTTCCCTTTTCCCAGCGTTTTCTTCCCCTGCCCGACCCGAGTCAGTCCTCAAGCGCAGACCCGAAGCGCAGAAAAACGGGTTCCACCTTCATCGAGACGAAAACGGGAATTCATTCGCAGTCTCCTCACCCGCGCGTACAATGGCGCAACAATCGGAAACTGACCTCGATAAGTCGCCGTCAGCGGAGGTCAATGTCAAGCTGTGATTTTCCCAAATAGCTCTTCCTCCTCAAACTGAACGAGTTTTATCCGCCGTTACGATCCCGACTCAAGGCTTGAAAGGTATCTTCGAGAATGGTGACTCTTTCCCGATAAACTGTCTCTGACCATATAACACTATTTTAAATGATAAGTATAACTTAGGTTTTCCACATAGATTGTATAAACCGTAATTGTAATCTATGCGGAAAAAACTAAGTTACTTATACTTATCAATTAAAATGCTAAGTAAGTTCCACGATGTCACGCCCGAGACAACGGAATTATAGCACTGACTTCAATCTGGTTACATATTCCGCTTTACCCGCCGTCTAACCGCAGTTGAGTATTTAGATAAGTAATTCTGTGTCACTTTTCAATGTTCGTATGCTCTCGAATCGGGCAGATGAAGTGTTCTCAGCAGAACAATGATTAAGAAATAAAACCCATTCCTTCGCTTCACCTTATACCTTCATGGAACACATATAATAGAGCCGCGCATATCATAGTATGTTAAAATGTCACCTGGCGGTTCAAAATAATGAAAATCTCAGAAAAAGTGCCACATCTTTGCTCTTTCATGTATTCTACTCGAAAATACGATCATCTCTCTGTCAAAATATGTCATCTAAATTGATATACCTACTAAGAAAGGCATTGATTTTCATCACTGCTTCCTTCTGAAGGAAAAAATATAGAATTTCTTTTTCTCGACTCGAAATATGACATTGACAATTACGAAATTCCACACACAATTTAACATTGTGTAAGGAGAGTTAAGCCAATCCCTATTGAAAGATATCCATACCTTTCTGACCGTAAATGACACTTGAAGTATGCATTGCTAGCTGAATAAACGAACAAATCTCAACAAGATCAGTTTGTATACTCCATAAAAAGAGTAAAAGTAACCAAATATTTTCCAACAATTTTCGTAGATTTTACTAGGTATAATATGCACGCAATATCGTAAAATTGTGGCACTGCTCATGGAGTACTCTAATATTGGATCGAATGCTTCAGATAATCTTGGTTGGCAAAATTACTAGTGTAGATTGCGCTTTATTTACTGGCCGGAGTAACGCGAATAAAAAAACAGGCGAAACAAAATACGTAGCATAAAGGGGTAATACCTCAAAACAGTGAATACAAAAATATCCTGTTAGCAATAAACCTTGATTTGACGATGAAAACGCGGCCATCGGAAACGGAGGCTTGTTTGGAAAAGGAACGAAATGGAGCGAGTGTTAACTTAAAAGAGTAGCAGAGTCCATCTGCAGTTGCTTTGAAGAAAGGAGGTCAGTGAGCTCTCCCGCCGTAGCATTCATTGTTCCGGGACCGAAATCCTCAGGCAATGGTAAAAGGTGTGTGCAGTGCGGAGATGAGGACGGCCTTCAACGCAGAATAGAACCACCTACAAACAAACACAATGGGCACCCAAAATGGCACCGCCATGCAAGTTAAGGGAGAGGACATTATATTGAGCCTAATGTCTGCTCATTATGACCGAAACGATCTTCCCAGCGCAAACGACCTTCCACGCCCCGTCACTTGTTTGATAACACTCGTGTTTGGCACTTGGAAAGTGAGATGGCGCCCACGCAGCACAAGGCGTGCAACATAAAAGGCCCCGGGAGGGTGAAAATTCCAGATACGTGGAATCGAGACCGAGCCCTACTTGCGCAAGTTACACGCGCATCGCAAGTGGCCCTTATTGCACAGGTGCGACGGGATCAGCTGCTTCAGTGGGTCACTAACACTCGCACCACAAGAGAAGGATGACTCAAATATGACTGAGGAGAGAACTGATGGAGGCCAGACCCACCCAGACCGAAATATGAATATAATATTTCAAATGTGCAAGTGAAACGTAAGGTAAATAGAGTTAAATAAAGCTGGGGTCTGACTAGTACACTGTCTATTAAGCTTCAATATTTTAAATGCATTAATTATTTTTGGAATTAATGACCACTTTGGTAATCTTTTCAATTGTATGTGTCCCATTAACAGATGATGCTTCAAAAAATAAAAAAAATACAGGAAATTTCGTATTTTGTTGGCTCTCTATTCAATTTTATGTGGACATTCTCCTGATCTATTTTCCATTGTGATAAACTTGATAAAAAAATACAGTTACATAATTTTGCATGCTTAAAATTTTAAAATGAATTCGTCCTCTATTGATAAGCTTAGGCATTTGTATATTTTCCATTAACAGGAGATGCATCAAAAAATAAAATAATGCAGAAAAATTCATATTTTTTTGGCTCTCTATTCAATTTTATGTGGACATTCTCCCGATCTATTTGTCATTTTGATAAACTTGATAAAATAAATATAGTTACAAAATTTTGGATGCTTAAAATTTTAAAATTAATTCGTCCTCTATTAATAAGCTTAGGCATCAATGATGCGCATATATATAGGATGGTACGCAGATGCTTCTGATGACATTAGTTCCGTAATTAATAGAGTAAAATTTCTTTATGCCAAAATATAGGGTAAATAAAAATTTAATGTCTATTTGCACGACTTTACAGGCTTTCTCTTTTCTGATCACCGCGTACCAATGGAATAATACACAAACATTGGAAAAGCTATCCATTTAGCTAAAAAATCAAGAGTCCTTCATTGAAAAAATATCCATAGAGATCCGTATAATGTAAAACTACATTAGAGTATTATTATTTAAATTCCGCAGCATCATGTGGACTTCAATGAACCCTTTCTACTAAAAGCAATAAGGTATGCAACCTTATTTCGCATCTTACTAGGGTATATAAAAAATATTTGATTTACATACTGAATGGCTTTCTTTAAATAACTAAGTGAATAAACCATTTAACCGTTTATGCATCATCTTATTTTTTCACTGTGAAAAGGAATTCTTATTCTCTTTGGTGTGCGATTATTTTAAAACTATAAAACACCTAAGCAGCACTTATTTCAAGTGCCTTAGTTTCCTTGCTGTATATTGGATCAAAGTTAAAACTGCTAAAAGCAACTAGCTGAAGAGGTACACCATAAGAAATACGAAGAAACTATGAATTACATTATTTTTTATTGTATATAGATAATCTTGACCACTTTAATTACAATTAGGTGTTTTTTTCTGGAGCTTTAGTCTATTATTTTTTTCAATTAAAAAACCACCCATTTGCCAGCATTTCGCCTTTTTATATATCTAAGTTTCATCAGGGCTTAAGGTGACATTTAAAGAGGAAAGTAAAAGGTTTATCCCAGTATGTTTCCAATATATAACAACTACATTGGAAACAAACTGGGATAAACCTTTTACTCTCCTATTTATATGTCACCTAAGACCCTGATGAAGCTTAGATACATAAAAAGGCAAAACGCTGGCAAATGGGTGGTTTTTTAATGGAAAAAAATAATAGACTAAAGCTCCAGAAAAAAAATTCAATCATAATTAATTTTTTCTTCTCCTCATGAAAATTTCCACACGACCGTATCATTTCTATTGACTTTCAAAAGGTAATTGTATATAATACGATTTAAGTTTTTTCCGGTGAATAATATTCAGGTATTCTTCTCGGGCTCTGCGGGCGCGGGCACAGCCATTTACGAAACGTCGGCCAATATGAAGCCAATTACCTGGTGCATGGCCTGAGAAGAATATCTTAATAGTTATAAATTGTTTTAATTCTTAAGTTTAATTTAATATTTAAAAATCTTAATGAAATTAACCCAACTCAAGTGTAGGTATTTTCACATACATCCACGGTGCCATGCATATTGACAAATAAAGTTCCGTTGAGAACTTTAGAATATAAACGAAAAAATGTATTTTAGACAGAAGAATTCATCCCTAGGAGGGGTGAATTCGTCTGCCTAAAATTCAGATGAGGTAATCACAGATATTATGCTTTTAGAAAAACTCAAAATTACATACGCTACATTTTAAATCCAGAAGCAGCCGGCTGAAAATAAAATGTACTCTTAACGGGATGTTTCTTTGTGTAACTAACTATGTACCAAGAAAAACTGATTTCAATAAAATTAAGCGATGTATTTCGGTTTAACATTTGCTACATGCTAAAATTCATATTACTCATGAGTCTGTCCAAATTAACAAATGAAGTAGAGCACAGCCTTAAAATGAATTTCCCTGCAGACCTTATGTAAGGGAGGCAGAATATTAGTCATCAGTGGTAGCAAACCTAAAAGGAATAAAACGACGTAGCAGTTTTCAAAGGGCTTACACTATAATAGTACAGTAGATGGATACTCAAGACTGTGATTAGTGGCTCTCCACCTCGCTTTTCATCTTATGTAAAAGGAATGCATAGCATAGGCTGACTGACCTTTATGAATGCTACTCTCTACGCCAGCAATATTTTTCCTCTTCACATGATGCAAAGGCAAAAATGAATAAAACAGTTGAATTAATCCATCACACTCCTGGATCTAAGATCTTAAGTTAGGCGTATATCTAAATTCCGTAATCTATCACAGGCTAGCCACTGACGTAGCAAGTGCTTCCTTCAGTGTTTTGGATAAGCTCCATGGCCTTATCAGTGCTACAGTTACGTAGGTGCTTTAAGACAATATTGAATGCATAACGTGATAACACTCACTATACGAACTGACGGCGTGTTTACGAGAAGTTTCGACGGTCAAGCCGTTGGCAACAAGAGACTAACTAGTGATCTGTTACCTCGGGGGCGGGGCGGGGGGGGAAGGCGGAACAGGAGGAGAGAAGGGGACTGGTGGGGAGCGGGAGCAAAGGGTGGCTATTGGTCAGTGGGCAACATGTAGCACAATTAAGGAGGTTCGGTGGTTTTACTCAACTTTAGAGAATTCGATGAAACTTCCTGGAAACATTAATTTGGTTGACTTAAAGCTGCCTGATTTTTATCAGTTATTTACGGCAAGTTTTGTAAGATATTTGAACGAGAAGTGGACATGAAAATACACGGGTTGTTATGGGAACGCGAGGCTTTATTCATCAGAAAGAACTTTTCTAATTATTCAATGTATAATAATTTATATCACCGATAGAAAAATGTATATGTAGCAGATTTTTACTCAGAGCGCTTGAATAAATCCCTCAAATTGGCACCACGGGTAAAGTACTTAATCGTGGATGCATAACTTGCAGAATGTAGAAGAAAAGGCATAAGAACGTGTAATTTCATTCCCAATTCTCGAACAAATATCTTACAAAACCTGCGGTAAATAATAATTCTGAAAATTTGTAGGTTGCTTTAAAACAATATAATTAATACTATCATGAAGTTTCTTTGAATTCTCTTAAGTTGGGTGAAACCACCGAATCTCCTTAAAATTATGGACAAATAATGAGATCAAGCACTCGCTTTAAAAAAAATATCCAACATCAATATAGTGAGACAAAAGAAAGGAAACACACGTTTGTTTGATATTTTGGCAGCACGACTTCCATGTGAGTAATGGATGAAGGGAGGGGTTAGGAGAGGAGAAAGGAAGGGAGTGGCTGGCGGGGAGGGGAATGAAGGGGAAATAGGGGAAGGAAGGGAATGGAGGGGGAAGAGGGGAAGGGAGTTTAATGTAATACATTGATGCCCGGTGGGTGGAAAGATTTATGCTACCAAATAAATGATAATTCGACTGATTTCAGAACAAGTGGGGGAACAGTTGGGGGGAGGGAAAAAGAATTGAAACATTGTAGCAATGGTTGAAGGATTTTTTGTGATACGAGGCGTGTATCGCAACAGGAAGAGAAGCAGATTAGGAACGGTTCTTACAATTAGCACGGTGATTATTGATGCGTATGTTGAGGAGACTGGAGGATTTTCCAATATAAAAAGCCAGGCAGAGTTTACATTGTTGGTGGGAGACCACAATACTGGTGATGCAAGAGAATGGGGGAGGGTGAGGGAGGAGGTGATGGTGGCGTTTGGAGGAGGGGGTGAGGTAAAGATGGGACATCGTTTGCATCCAGCACGATTACAGGGGAAGGAAGTGGGTTTGGAAGCAATAGGGGTTTTAGAGAGGGGCTTGGTGGATTTGAAAATATCGGACAAGTTGGCAAGACGCCTATTCGTGATTGAGGGATGCTTAGAAAAATGTTGGCGGTTGAGGCGTGGTTTTTAAGGTTGCGATAGAGGTCTTTTAAAATAGAATTAAGGGACTGTACGCCCCGGAAATAGGTGGTACAAAAGGAGAGGATGCGGGAGTCTTTGATGTGAGGAGGTTTGGTTAAGCCCCTCTCTGAAACCCCGCTCTGTGTTTGTTTAGTGTATCGCTGTTTTAAAAATATATATATATATATATATATATATATATATCCTGGGTAAGGTGAAATTTTTTCTTTCTGGATTCGACACATTTTCATCTTCCCCACCAAACCCTGTGTTCGTCCATTTCCTATGATTGTATGAATTATATATATATATATATATATATATATATATATATATATATATATATATACACACACACACACACATTTATTCATATTCAATAAATGAAGAAACACACGTGGTGAAAATTTCTAACAACTAATGCGTCACAGGAGTGACAAACCTAAAAATATAGGCACACACATAAGAAGGAAACTCACACGTTTGTTTAATATTTCGGCAGCACGACTGCCATCGTCTGAATTATATAGAGTATTCATAATTACTCTATACAAATCAAAAGATGGCAGTCGTGCTGCCGAAATATCAAACAAACGTGTGAGTTTCCTTTTTTTGTGTATGCCAATATTTTTAGGTTTGTCACTCCTGTGGCGCATTAGTTTATATATCTGGTGGGTTGGAGAAAGAACACTGGGTGGCGAAATTAGTTCTCGAAAGTTTTCATTATTCCGGAGAAATACAATCGAAGGTTTATGCCTTCCCCAATGGCGGAGGGGAGTCTTAGTGAAATGACTCAAATCCGTCCTCACTTCCTTATCTTCATTCGATAATGCAACGGGGAGGGAGGGAGAGTACCCGGAAGGAAACCAATGAGAAAGACTTTCCTGATTTTCCAAAAGGATGGGGCAAGGGGTGGTGAGGGTGAGGGGGGGGCGGAGAGGGGTCGATTTACTCAGCAGTTAAAGAGCCAGACTCCGAAAAGCGTTTTCAAATAATCTCAGCTCCAAATGCTCCATTATAATGTGCCCTCACTCCCACATTAGGATTCACGCACATAAAACTCACAACGGCTCATTACTTCATTTTTTCCCTTTTGTTTTCGGGAAAATTTCAATTTTCTGAGCAAAATGTCAATCTTTCTTTAAGCATACTTTCTTTCTAACCTCTTCGCCCCAACGACTGCGCCCCTCAGCTGCTTGTTCGCAAGAAGAGAAAACAATGCATTTCAAACATAAGTGATTGTTTCCGCTTGAACTTACCGCAGTCACTCAGAATCCGCGGATGAGTTGATATTGGAGAACTTCCTGGAGGTATCTTCCTCTTTGTCATTCCGGAAATTGAAGGCAGGGTAAAGGGATTGGGAGGGTATTTAAAATGAGGACCCGGAGTTTACCGGAGGAGGTGCTCAAGTTCCCTCAAGAGCAAACAATTTTGAAATTTCTTCCTGGCACACGCACCCTTCCGGGGGAATGGGGAAGTAGCAGCGGATGGCTTTTTCTCCGCCGCCCTCCCGGTAAAGGGTTTCTCGTGTTGGCAGCGAAATATTCCTCCATTAGACTGAGATTTTCGTTTGTTAATTAATTTCAATGCTGCCCAGCCGACCGCTTCTTCTCGCACTCATCAGCTTAAAGAGAGCGAGTTGGAGATTTGGCCGACATTAGTTTCTTATCCGCCGGAAAATTTCGGAAGATTTTATTTTCAATTGAAGTAAATAATGAAGGAACGTCGAGTTATTCAGAGGTTCGCCATCCCTCCTCAGTTTCCATCCATTCCAAAAGCTTAAAGGATCGCAATCAATGGGGAACGATGCAAAATGAACTCTCGTTAATTAGGATTTCACCTCATTAGAATTCTCGCACTCATCTTTTCAGTTGATGGGAATACTTTGAGGGGCCGTTTCCTTCTGCGGTTTTCCCCTCAGAAAGATTCTAAGGTCCGCCCTTTTGGCTAGCTGGAGCTCGCACTTGTGTTTGCCAGACTTTACGCAAAGTAAGCGTATAAAACGGGGATATAAAAATTCCCGCGCCCTGTTACTTTGCTTGATTTAAGAACACGTCGTGTTTTCAATTCGAGTTCCGACATCTCTCAAAGATGGATCATACAGTAAGATACCTACATTTAAATATCTACTCCACAGTGAATCGGTCAAGGGTCGAGATTTACCCTCCGGTGGGCGCGTCACGAGTGGGCGCGCCGCGGCAATTTTACCGCAAAAATAAATTGCATTCCTATATTTAAGGGAATGATAATTTACTAATAAAAGAGGCTGATTAAGTTGTTACAGTTACATATTTTATTGTTTGGTACTCAATGTACATTGTTAATCATCTTAGTTCATATCTAGGTCCTGTTCATCTTCCCATCTCATACATGTTGTCTCTTGACGACAATGCCTCCTACATACATTATTTTTACATTACTGACACACAATTTTTGACCTGCAATTTTTATGCCACCTTCAAACATGGCATATTACTGGTTTAGGTACTTCAGAAACCGGTTCCTTGTTCTTATATTTTCCTAAAATTTCTTTTATATCTTTAGTCAAACGTCAAACTCTCTTTGATGTCACACAGCTACTGAAGCGTCCGGTGGATAATTGATCTGGATATCGGAAATACTCCCTCCTATCATGAAAAATGAATACCTGGAGACACAGGCATTAAATACAAACGGTACCAACAGGAGAGCTAATAAACTAAAATATGCGGCAATTTGCCGGGGGCGCGCCCACCGGAGGTTATATTGTTAAGCTAGTATTCAGGAATGGGAGGAGAAGAAAGATGAATATGAAAATGCGTACCAACTCTTAGTGCCTTGCAGTTTTCGCTACATTCATTGTAAGCGCGTGGTAAAAGAAAGAATGTTGAACCTCTCAGTTGGAAGTGTACCTATCTCTCTTGTTTTTCAACATCAGTTTCAGTGCTGGGGATATAGGACGAACTTAAATTAAACCCTCTGTTTAATTCTGAAACTCGTCTTATCTGAATTTTTCAAGCAATCTGTAACCAACCTGTAGTTTCGTAAACTAGCGAGTCTCTATCGGCCTTATCCTTCCTTCTAGTCCTTCAGTTATCTGTGAAGCACACACTGTTTAGATGTAGTATTATTCATGAAAACTCGCTGCTTTCCTCTGCATTTTGTTTCTGTCACGTGCTACATCTTTCTCTCTTGGGTCCAAAATGCTCTATATGTGACATGACACAGCTCTGTAAAACAATTCATCTGAAATTAGGTGAAAATCAGAATACCAAATTGGACACGCAAACCTTTACATCCAGTATTTTCGATATTTGCCCAGGGTGTGTGGTATTACGTACACTTCACGCGCGCGAACGACATCTAAGTGAAAAAGACAGCGAGTGCACAGAAATTGTATTCATGATATTTCTTACTGTTAAAAGGGCTTCCTTTGAAAACAGTTTATACTTAACCTTACTGATAAATGGTGAAAAAATAATCTAAGAGTAGGAAAAATATCCTAGATAATTTAACTCACAAGGTAATGCGTGCCAGTATGGAAGAATTTCGTCCCAAATATAAATATCCTCAACGCTAGTGAAACCATAGCAATAATTCTTCAATAAATTGATACCTGTGGATTAAAAATGGAAGTTTTCAATAAAATCGCGCAAGTTTGCGCACATAAACAGACAA
This sequence comes from Pyrrhosoma nymphula, assembly GCA_963573305.1. NCBI lineage: Eukaryota > Metazoa > Arthropoda > Insecta > Odonata > Coenagrionidae > Pyrrhosoma > Pyrrhosoma nymphula. The sequence continues at coordinate 1,494,512 of OY754334.1, forward strand.
GCGCCTCTTCGCGGTAGCAATCGGAACGATTTACGTTAATGCGCTTCAAAATGGGGAACGATAATTATTTTTAGTTTTGGAGGTGAACAGCACCTGGTAACGAAAGTGAACTCTTAAATGATTGTCAGGATAGTCTTAAGTTCGAGGCTCTAATATTTATAAAAAATAATAAAAATCCCGCTTTATCTTCTACAATTTTTCTATCATCATGACATGTGGTCTGCTAGCGTAAACTAGCTCAGATGGACCATGGCGAGAATCTATCTTGATGTGTTTAGTGCAGATGGCAGCAGGAGACGTGATTAGAATATGGTGTGAACACCGTTAAACGTATAGGTACTGTTGATTAGTGCGATATTCCTAAGAGGAAAAATATTTCGCCTTGACCGGGATTCGAACCTGTATCCCACGCCGAGTGCTTTAACCAGTTGAGCTACCTTCTTCACTCCGGGTTTTTGAGAGCTCTTATCGCATGGAGGGAATATCGCACTAATGTGCACTTGCTGGTGACTCGGTAAAAGGTTATGCCGTGGCTAGTCCCGGAATTCTCAAAATTTGTCACATACTGTTGAAGATGACCAAATAGATGCTGTTAAGCGCGTTTAGGCGATTGAAAAATTCTTTTCTCTCTATTCCAAAATACTTAAATGTCTTATTTCAGCTGAAAAGGTACAAAAATGGCGTATTGAATATCGAAAAAGATCGTCATCGTTCCTAAGAAGATCAACTGATACATAACCAAACGTTATATTAAGATGTATAAAATTCACCTTGACATGCCATGTGTTATACTCGGTTAATCTCTGAATGCGAACTCCACCTCCTCAAATCGATTCATATCGGTATATTGGAGGGTACCTACACTACAAATTATTAACCGCACCTCTTCTTCGTGGCGCATTGCCAAATACGAGTGAGTCGAAATACTGAGGCCCTCGGCCGCCCTCCCACGGCTAACGACGCCACTGAACTCACTTCTTCCACGTGATCTGATTGCGCAGCAAGATGGAGGAGAGGGGGAGGTGGATACGAAGAGAATGCCGCTCTGACCCCACTTCAATTCCTCCTTCCCCCGCCCCCCTCCCCCATGCACCTATGATGTTGAGGGAACGATTACGAAATCGAGGCGCAAGGGGGAGATGAGAGGGGAAAGATGAATGGTTCCCGCCCGAACGGAACAAAATCAAAAGAAAGGCGATATTACCGCTGCGACGGGGCTCCAGAGGTGGTCGCCACTCGCCCGATGAGGTGTGGTCCCCTGCGGAGCAACCTTTCGTAACCAACAGCGCACACACAAACGCAGTCATTAAAAATACATGCAGCTACCCCATTAGACCTTTGACCCAAACTCTCTTCACCCAAAATTAATAAATTTAGATAAACCACCGATTTTTATGGGAGTTGAACATGAAATCGAATACTATGAACGGAGGTTTCCATCCAAAATAATATTTCGTCACTGGCTGGTACCCTCCGCCATAATAACAAAAGGTTCCTGATATTTATGTTTTTTTACAATAGTTATGGAGACAAAAGCTGAAATATGAAAGGATGACATGAGTATTAGGGGTGATCGTCAAATTTTTCTTTCAAATTTCAGGGAGCTTGAGGTCGGAAAAGTTGTCTTTGGGACTTAAGATATGACGCAAGATTTTTTTTTATATCTTTTGTCAACCGCCCTGGGCTTTCGCCAAGCGTTTGAAGTTTAAATATTTTAGGCCATTTTGGTAAATATTTAAAATGAATGGAAGATCGTATCCTACCTTACTTTTTCATGAAAAACGCTGAAAACTGTCAGATGATAAGTAGAATAAGGGTTTAGTAGCAGCTACATGAGCGTAAAACCGCAATAAACAAGGAAAAAATTAAAAACAAAATTAAGGATAGGCAACCCGGCAAACACGTCGTTTCTTATTTCCTTGGAATTCGATGCCCGTTTGATTGCGGTAACAAATTTTAGTAGTTTGCCACGTGGTCATGTGGAAAAGGAGCAATTGATTGCATCAGGGTTTACTTGGTTGAATTTAGAGATACCCATCTTGTGAATGAATCACTGTAATTTTCTGCAGTTTAGTGCATCTTTGCCTAATGAATTTCTTCGGAATATTGTCCCAATCATCAGTGAACACGTTAAAGCTCGTCTAGCGATCACCGAGATAGTTACAATGTACCATCAGAATGTTTCGGAAAAATATTTAGGCACTTTCAAAATTACCAAGTGTTTTATTTTTACAATGTTCTTCCCTACTACTTAGTCTGGCTCAAACAATCCCGCGTGGGAAGAGAGGCGCATTCTCTCACTCATGATTTATTCTGTGAGTTCAATTTCTAGAGGCAGTGAGTTTGTTTTCGGAAATAGTTTTAAAAAAGAAGAAAACAATAGAAGATTTTAAGTGTCCAATATTTGGTCCAGCTATGGATGGATGGCAGCTTCCTACTGGTATGGATGTCATCAGGTTTTAAAACAGCGTTCGGAATGACAAAGTAGCTGAAATGAACAGTAAGGAACCTTTGTTACCTCATCTTTTAAAGGAAGTCACTGAGAAAATTCTTTTTATATGACAAGCAGCAAGTCTCCCTACTGTGAGCAAAGAGAAGAGCTATAAATCTGATTGGAGTCCACCATGACACGTATATAAAAATGATGAAACCTTTAAAAAATCTCAAAATTGAGCTTAAGAACGATTTTATATAACTGTTTGATAGGTATGTAAGGAATTGGCCACAAGGCATTTAAGAGAAAAGCAGCTGAAAGTTGTGGATCCAATTATAGAACCTGGTGCTTTCTAGTGTCGTCCTGAAAATATGCTCAACTGCATAATAACTGACAAAAATAAGAAAATGCGAGAGCAAGCAGTAAAAAAATACTTTAAGCTCGTTCGACAAAAACAAAAAACAACACAGTGAGAAAAGTGCTTAAACTATTATGGAAAGCAAAGACCCAAAGAACATAATTTGATATCATGGAAAAAAATTGCTGTGACTGAACCCCCACTTTTTCACAGTGTAACTGAGAAGGGCATAATAAAAAAAGCAACCGACTTCATAGGACCGGAATTGCAAAAATTCCTTAAAATTCCTGCCCACAATCAAAATGTTGAGAGAAATATACGTCTTATGAACGATGCCTCTGCAACAGCCTATGCTAAGAGAGCGTATGCCTGAATTCCGTCATAAAAGTCAGTGGAAAGTACATGATTCAAACTAAATACTGAGTGCCCATTTTGGTCGGGAGGCTGGGTTGTGCACAGGTGGAACACAAAGCGTATCCTCGTGGTGAGTTCTGAATTTTTACTTGAAACGGTAGCAAGCGTTGTGTAAGTTGTGTTTGCCGGGTTGCCTTAAATTTATTTATAATTTTGTCATTGCTTATTGCTTTTTTGCACTAATGTAGCTGCTGCTAAACCCTTATCTACTTATCTATCCTTATCCCTATCCCTTGACCCTTATCTACTTTTTTCTGACAGTTTTCAGCGTTTTTCATGAAAAAAGAAGGTAGGGCACGATCTTCTACTCATTTAAAAGTTTTACCAAAATGGCCTAAAATATTTAAACTTCAAATGCACGGCGAAAGCTCAGGACGGTTGACAAAAAATATGAAAAAAATCATGTGTTATATTTATTCCCAAAGACAACTTTTCTGACCCCAAGCTCCCTGAAAATCGAAAAACAAATTTGACGATCACCCCTACTGAGTATGTCTTAAGGCACCCACTTCAAATTTCCGGTGCAAAGATTCCTTTTGCTATTTTACTAGCGTATAAAGTGAGCAGGGAACAACAGAGTAGGAAACACACGAATATATTTCTTGTTCTGGGAATCTTTCGTTTCTTAGGATTAATATCAATTACCTTGCGATGATACAGAGGGAGGAAGATTTCAATTAACGCTATTTAGGTGAGTTATATTCCGCGGTTGGAAAAGTTGAAACATTTTGTTATTGACGACCAATGTTTTGGCTTACTAATAAAGAATTTTAAAATTCTATTTCTCGTTTAACAAATTCCCTGTATTTATACTACTCATTTTCGAGCACATTCATATGAATTCTTCTTCAGCAAATGACACGTAGGTACATACATACAATACCAAGGGACTCACAATAAGTCCAACGGCGGGCTAACTACATATTCCGGAAGAGGAAAATTACGGGCAACAGCATGATTAAAAGCAAATGGTTTACTGGAAAATTAACAGGGTTAAAAAATTAAAAACCAAGGTTGAGTTTTAGCTGTGATAATAATGTAGTTTAGCTTATTTAATATTACGTTTTAACCCTTTGTCTAAACCAGCATCGAGCCGTAGACAACTGATAAGATGTTACAGAATTTAAAATGCAGAAAAAATATAGAGCTTATGTATTTGCTGTTTTGTTTTGAATGAGCCTCAAGGAACAATAACTAGATAAGACGTTTTAAAATATGGAATCTTCTAAAATATTTCTTCATTAAAAAAACGTTAAGAAAAATCGCGTTTGAGTCTGAAGCTAAAAAATGCTCAATATCCCTAAATTTGGATGGCCGAAATATAGATACATAAATGTATAAACTTCTTTTTTGGGGTGAGATTGAACCAGTTAAAGTTCCTACTCCCATCTACTCCTCGTCAGTACATGAATACAGTGAACAAGACAAACACTGCATTTAAAAAATTCAAGAAATTATACAAAATATAATAGAAATAGAATATTTACGAGACATAATAAAATATCAGAAATAAGTGTAAAAAGATGTATACAACTGTGGGCAAAACGTGAGGATTGTAGCTGGTATCCGTCTCGGATAAACCCACTAAACGAAAACAATCACACTTGAAGGGGGGTGTGAAAAACCTGCGAAAAGCTAGAGAATTGAAATATGTAAGTACATTTCATGGAACAAAGAGTATGTTACATGAATTCGGCATATTACGGTGTGTGTAACAAGTCACCCTGCTGTGCTTTGAGAAGTGTCTTAAGTAATGCCTTTTTGAAATAAAACAGTAATGGTGTATTTTGTAGTGCCAAGATTATTCCACTCCCGGGAAGCAGTTGCAGTAAATGATTTGTTGAATCTGATGGTTTGGTGGTGATGCATTATAAGTTTTGATTCCCTCATGTGCATCTTCCATGTATGTATTCACATATAGAAGTCCCATGTAAACTAAAAAAGCACATCGGTTAGGTTAAATAAACAGAAAAACGCGTCTTTTCTGCATTTATAACATTTTCAATTGGGAAAAGAAAAACTTGTGGACGCACCGAGGAAAGCCTTTTTGCAATAGACAAACAGTATGACACAGCTGAAACCGATACTGTGAAGAACGAGCCAAAAAGTTGACGACTGCGATTTGGAAAAAGAATATTCAATTTAAAATAATTCCAGCGAAAATAACAGTTAAATTTAGCCCTTAAACAACGGTCCACAAATCGTAAACGGGGGGAGAGTAATGGCACGGGCATTAGCCACGAGGAGTGCCATCAGCCTCCCCAGAAGGCCCGTTGCCGAGGGAGCGGTTGAGATATCCGCGATGGGATAGCGCGGTCTCCGGCGCCGAATACGACGCCCCCGTGTGTTGGAAATCTGATGAGGAGATCACGAGCAAGAGATATGCGAGCGACGTCCACTGTCCCGGAGGCATTTTTTCGCCGTCGACGGCGCTTCGCGGTGGGTTAGCGGTCCCCGCCAATCCCAACCGTGCAAAGGGTCTGTAGCGCAAAAGGCCGCGTGACGTCGAAGATAAAGGGACCACGAGAGCCCCCCCCCCCCCTGCCGGCCACTGTGCACACTAGCCGGCCACAACTATCGAAGCCAAAGCGCAACGGCAAAAGGCCTACTAGTCCCAGAAAGCCGCTCGCGGCGCCCGCCCAGAGGATTAAAAACATTTGCTGGGGGGTCCGATGGAAAGAGGGTCGGCCGGCTGACTACGAAATCGGCGGAGAGGGCTTCAAAATTGATCATAAAATCCCCCAAAACACCGTCCTCCGCCCCTCAACCCTTCAAATACAGCAGCGTGTCGTCCTCTTTGTTTGATTGACCGGATGACTGGGGGAAGCGATAGTGTCCGCAGACGAGATGACCAGGATGCATATTCATTCGCGTGCAAAAGCCCTCTTCGCTGTCCTTTGTCCACCCTGCTCTAAGCGATGATGATGCGGTCCAAATTCAAATTGATGCAGAAATGTCGCCACTGAAGACCACACACATTGGCTCACTCACTGGAGCGAAAGCAAACTTAGCGAGTACTCCAAGCCCCCTCCCCTCCCCTGCACTGTTTGCCGCCACAAGTCTGCCCCGATCACCCCTACACGCACGCGTTAAATATATCCGTAGCATAGTATTTACTATTATGCTATCGGTGATGGACACATTTTGATATCAGCCAAAATTGCTTTGCGCTTTTTATTTTTGCCTCCTCCCCGCAACAGATTTTTCATAGAGCAGACAAAAGGTAGCAGCGTATCCCATCAGGGCACATTCCGAAAGGCAGTTAGGTAATTTAAATGAGCCCGCTGAGCAAAAGCTAGAGTGATTTACTATTCTTGATATTTTTATCTTTGCATTTGTAAATAAATGTCAAAAAAGTGATTATAACCTTTGATAATATTTAAAACCGTATGTGTGCTCCTTTAGAAGAACATAAGCTTAGCTCATGAAGCTCAGCCTCCCGCTTTCATTGTTTTTCATAGCGATTCTGTCTGCAAGGATCATATAAACGAGATATATCCCCGAATAATATTAAAGTAAACGTCATTATGTCCCTTGAGCCAGGTATGTCTCAGATCTATATTTTTATTTCAACAGTGATGGTAATAAATTTTGCATGGAAACCGTTCGACATCTTGTCAGTGCTGTTTCCATGGACAATTTCACTCCTTTGTTGAGCTTACATCCACCCATCTTCTAAAACGTCTATGCACTCTTTCCATCCTATGCCGCGTCTTATAGTCAGTGTTAATGAACGTAGCATTTCCTTAAACTCTGTCGACATACTCCTACTAACTCTCCTTCTTCCTCTAGCATGTACAACTTCCTCGATCATCTTTCTTCCTGACCGCATTACGTTGTCGTAGCTAGTAAAACTAAGTAAGAGTTCAATACAGAAATGTTTTTTCAATGCAATTTCAACAGATATGTTGATTTTAAATACATTGTATACATTAAAATGACAATAAAGAAATTATATCCATTCATATTCTAGGCATGAGAGTAATTAAATATATTTTATGAGATCAATTTATATTATTTATTCTTGAGAGTTTCCATTTTTAATAGGTCACTCGTGGGTATTGAGTGAGGAAAGATTAGAATTCTTTGCAATCATGGTTGCTCAAGGTACAAGAAGTGTGCTCCGTTGGCTCAATTTTTGAGAAGACGACTTTAAAATGGGATGCAAACAATGGGATCGTAGTAGTATGTCGGTTTCCAAGGATACGTAGATTCTTCCCCCTCCTCTCAATATTTTTAACATTCCACTCCTCTTTCGCTCTATCGCTTGAAGACAGGGCATATATTTTTCCCTCAATCCCAGCATCATATCTCTTACTCCTCGACTCGTTGAGGGTGGAGAACTTGCGAAAACTGTTTAATCTTTGTCAAACGGTTCCCAAACCTCTCTCCAAAATATCGCACAAGACGGTAAAGCGATCAATTTCAGGTTGAAAGATTTATGGGATGCATTCGCTCGTCACGAGGTCACGATTTTTTTCACTCAAAACATTCACCGATTCGGTCGTTGCGGGGACGTAATAAGTGCCTCTATCATTTGTTGGAAAGTATTAGAGGACCTTTCAGTCTTTTTGAACTGCCGATCTGAGTCATAGATTAGTTTTTTTTTCAGCAGAAAACTCCAGAAAAGTTGCCGATGTACCACTTCTCCAAGCACGTTCCACGCTTTTTTTGTAAAAGCCGATGAGTTATTTTTACAGCAAAAGAAAACCTACTGGGGCAAACAGTAGACCTGATTTTTGTTTTAAAAATTCTCCAGTCTCCACTTCATGACATTTTAGCACCAGAATTGCCATTAAACCTGAATGGAATTCATTCAATTGCATTAATTCAATCTTCAATTCAGCTTTGATCCCGCTAAAAACTTCTCATTCACACAAAATATATATTTTAGGATGTGACATTGGAGGAGAGAAGTATAAAACTCGCGCAAGCAACATACAACATACGGCTGAATGTTATGTAAAGAGAGGGAGCACTAGATGAACTAAGGTTGAGTTCAAGTGTGGACTCAATGAGACATTTGCGGATTCGAGGATGCGAGAAGAGAGAAAGGGAATATATCGGAGACTGACTGAAGGCACACAATGGAGATCCACCGAACAAATAAGCCCATTGACTGTCTCTATCCACCTCGGAAGGATACCGATGCCAGTGCATGCATGCGTCGATCACGTGACCCGAAGGCCGATGTCCTCTCGGCGCTTGCACTGCGGCTCCCCCAAGGTGCTTGCTGACCTCACCCTTGCCTCTCTACGGGCTGACACGCAGTGTTGTAAACGTTGGAAAAGTTGGCCAAAGTATAAAACTCTATAAAATTATTCCAAAATTTATAATCAGGGGTTCTCGAGGACGCTAATCACGAATCTGAAGTCAACATTTGAAAATATACAAAATTGCAAATAATACGTTGTAAAAACTTTGCAAAAAAATCATACATAGTCCACATATTCATGTAACATTTGGTACTTGGGGGCTTTTTGATGTCAATGATCACGAATCTGAAGTAAAAATTTGAAAATATGTGGAAATGCTGATAATACGTTGCGAAAAATGTTTGCAAAATAGTTGACCAAAATAATAAACTTTCAGTTATAAAAACTATTAAACAGATATAAATATAAAGTAGAGTTCCAAATTCGATTACCTATGTGGAATTACTTCATATTACGGTAGAATGGTCAATTTTGCACTGCAGCAAGCGGACAGGTGCACGCCTGTACATCTGCCAATGTTGTATTTCGAAGCGTCAATAATACCTCTAGCCAACGTTAAAACGAATTTTACCTATCTTAAACATTTTATTTTTACATTTTCGCCAGTTATTTTGGGAACTTGCAACACTGTGCGGTGCCTCAGTCGATGAATTTCAATTCTGAGTATTTTTTTCTAAGGAATTGAGCGACCAGTAACATAATCAGGTGGATGCTAACCACCAACCGGACGAGAACTGGTCTAATAGAAGGGAATGGTGTATAAACAAAACTTAATCAACTATCATCCGGGCATAGGTGCGTTTGATTAAGACCATTACGCAAAGCCACGACATATATGGAGGGGCCACTGAGGAAGGCCAAAAGACGTCGCAATAAGAATTACCGGGCAGAGTCCCCTGACCCCTTACGCAGGGGCGGAGGGCAGAAGGATGAGTGTGAGCAAACATAAGCAGCCGAACCGAGGAATGTGTGAACGCTGACAAATTTTAGCATTTAAATTTTCCAAGAAAAAATGTTTAAACTCTAGGGAGAACCACTGCATTTCTGGATAAGATTAGATGGCATAGTGCTGTTGTAAATTTAGTTCAAGTCAGCAAAAGAAACTTAAAAGACGCGCTTTTGTGAACTTGGCTAACTGAAGTTCAGTCTACCATCCGTAGTTCAATTTTAGTCCATATAAATGAATATCGGAAACCTGGTGTTGAAGAAGAACGCTGAAAATCAAATGGATGGATAAAATAAAAAATTGAGAAGTTTACAGAACAGGAACACAAACATGTGGAGCACAAAACAGAAATATAGAACCAGGTGGATTGGGCACACTATTTGGGGCACAATGAGTTTCTGAAGAATATAGTTGAAGGAACAATTGAGGGAAAAGTCCCGAGGGGAAGAAGAAGGCCAAGGGATAAGTAAATTGGCAAAATCAAGAGAAAAGTCGATTAGAAGAAATATCAAGGAGTAACGGATAAATCATTAGATCGAGAAAGATGGAATGCTGTAGTCAACAAATCTAAGGATTGGACAATCAATGAAATTAATATCTTTCTTTTCATGGCTGTACTTATGCGCGATGATTTTTTTTATTTGCAAATGCATGTTACAGTCATGTTTACAGTTTTAAATGAAAACTTTTCCATAAAAAATATGAATTACAATTTTTTTCCTTTTAAAAATAGCTAATGAAGTCCTGCTAAGCCTTCCCCGGTCTGTCAAAAGGTGCTCTTTTTTATGTCTCCATATTTTCACCAGGTTATCTAATGCATATTTAAAATCAATTAAATAAAATTTAAAAAAATGGGTTATTTTGTTCAAGTCATCGTGATGACGAATAATTTCCAAAGAGTACTTTAAGAAAGGCAGGAATTTTCACCATCTACAAACTGCGCAAACAATTGCTATCTGTATCTAAAAGAGCTTCTTGGCATGCTTCATTAAGCAACGGAATTTTTCCACTGGGGAGCAAAAAGAAAAAAACATGCGTCGTGGAGATAAAAAGGGTCGAGTGATGCGGAGGGAATAGATTAAAATTGGAAAGACCGAATAATGATTGCAAACGGAGGAGAAAGGAAGGCCGAATGCCTCCCGACGGCTTCTGAGATCCCAGGATGGTGCACCCAGCCGGGCACCAACGCGTCTCGACCATGCGGATGCGTGCACGCACGAATGCACCAGCCATGGTGCACAGATCCGCTCAAACGGCTCTCTCTCGGCTGGTATCAAGGGTGCTAAACATCGCAGTGCTACGCATCATGCGCGGTGGAAGGTGCTTGATTGTTCTGGAGGTGCGGGGGGCGGTGGTGATGGGTTTGATAAGGGGGGACGGATATCGGCTTTGCAGGTCTGAGTGCTTTCTCGAGTGTTAATAGGACGGCGGTGATAGGCTAGGGAAAAGGATACACGGGAGGTAGGAATTAAAGAGATTCCGACGAGGCTGACTGAAACGCGAATAACCAAACCCCGGGAACAAAGGAGGGATTTCCAAAGTGCTCGCGTTAATACTCGAGACGGATGCTGCCAAATAAAACGTTTCTTTGACGCTTCCTTGTGCTCCCAATTCAGCCTGAGCGAGGAGAAGATCCGCATCGTCAGAACGGAGAGCAAATGACCAAGTGGCGTCTGGACGGTCTCCATTCCTGCTTGGTGACTTCACTCCTAAGCATCGGGGGAGAGAATGTAAAAGATTGAACTGCGAATGATGGTTTTTCATCACAATTTATTTAACAAAATACGTAATAAAATTAATTTCCCATAGTTGATGACTAACTTGACACCTCATACATCTTTGTTGGATTTGGTTAAATAGGTGAGAGCTGTTGTTCTACTGGGAGAATTCATTTGATATTCTACTACGACGCTGAATGTGGTATTGCATCATGGAGATACAATCCTCGCGAGAGTTTATGGCCTTTGGATGCGCAGAACAGAGGGGGTGAAATGTGTGGGAGGGGTAAAGGAAAGGAACGGAGGGGAAAGTGTGCACGTGGTAGGCAGAATGACGAACATAGCGTCTCAGCGTAAAAATGTAATTCCGAGCCGTATTGGACAATTCGACTCGTCGCGGAGCATGGAGCAGGTAGCCGACCCTTCCCCGCCATTCCTCCGTTCCGCGGCCGAGGCTGTGGAATAGATGGTCTTTCGCGTTGACTCACAGCTGGGCATTTCAATTACTTTAAACGCATTAACATTTTTTTCAACATTAACAAAAAATAACAAATATAGTCGTGATTCCGCTGAAACGCTGATTGAGTAGACACCAAACTTAGCGCAAATCCGTTTTTTTTAGTAACGTTGCTAAAATTTTCAGCCGCGTGAAATTATGTCATCGAGATTTAAGAGATACAACATAAAATTACGAAATAACAGTGTATTCTAAATTCTTCTTTTGCTTAGCTAATGCAATGAATGGAATCGGACTTTGAATACCACTAGCTAAAGTTTCAGTCACTGAAATAATAAAATAAAAAGTACTTGAAGAGATAATGTCAAAAATTGGCACTATGTACATGTATATTCGATGAATAAATGGGACATTGAGAACACAAAAGAGTGGAAATATAATAATATATTTTCTAGAGAGACAGAGAACATATATTTCATGCAAAAATAAACTGGATAATTTCCGTAATTTATTAAAGAAAGAAAATCGCAAGAAATACGAATGTGATATTTGTTTTTGTGTAATATTGTAGAAAATAGTTAATACTTGTTGCAACTACAAGTCCTCATCCAAGCCATCGGCCCGAGATCCCCACGCCGTGACCCCCTGGCGTGCGCTCAGGTCCAAAGGGACGACGCCCACTCCATAACCCACTGCGGCGAATAGCTGGGGCCTTGAAATTCTTTGAATGCATATGACAAATTTCAATGTTGGCAACGAAAATCGTAAACATTAGCCCACCGGTGCCACCCTTCCACCCGCGGCAACCGGGTTTTAGAAAATATACCCTTCCAGTCCCAAAATCGTCCCAAAGCCATAAGCTTTCGCGACGACTGTACTTACAGGCATTCGTCTTTCTCCCTTGTTCATGGCCATACTAAAAATCTAAAAGAACGAGTAAAAATATTCGGTTGACTATGGAAAAAATTATTTGAAATCAACCAATATCTCCCATACAATAACCATGGCTCTAATTTCAGCAAATGATATCTGAATTCGTGGTTCAAATCAACAGTTTATGCAATAGAAGCATTCCTACTTACTATCGTTTCCTTGCTATTTCTATTGTGACTGCTATAAATAGCCAGGCTTAGTTGCAATTATGTATCATTGTATCAATTCCATCAATTAGCTCCATCTTAAACGATATTCGTTACCATAGTTTATAGATAATTACACCAAAGAAAAAAGCTACTTTTAATTTATTTATTATTCGCTTCCCCATACTTAACTCTCCTTTGGTCAGTGATAAAACAAATTTCCATCTTCTTTTTACGCGTTTTATTTTTAGCCCCAATGATGAGTGAAAATTCACAGAAGGCGTGGTTGAAGTAATAAGTGCACTTCATTTTACTGTGGACCAAGATAAACGAGAAGAATTATTCCACCAGGGATCACACGGCCGGAGTTCATTTCCCCCGCGAGTTAAAATCCTTGTTTTCTTTGAAATGGACCATTTTTGAAATAATATATAAATATTTTAATGAAAAGTATATGTACCGCTATTAATTTTTTATGAATTTAATGAGTCCGTTTTAACTGCCACCTTTGCCAGCCTCCCTGGAAAGTTCCCCATCCCTTCCACTCGACGCATTCCCCTTCGTCATGTCCGCTTATGCACCATCGCTGTCTCATCGCCCGCGGCCGCTATGAAGGCCTCCGCTGACGACACCTTCAGTCCACTCCCGACCACCAATCTCCTCTCTCTATGCGATGCGCGTGACATAGGAAGAGGACGATCCGAACAGAGTAGTACGTCTTTCCACCGACAAGCGAGGAGGGTCACACTTTAACCTGGCCACCGAGATCATGGGCGTATTTGCGGGGAGGGACGAACCGGACCGGAAACCCCCAAGACGCAACTTTGTACAGGATACTAACATTATAATTTTGAAAAATTAACAAACTAAACATCTTTCAATACTCAAAAAGGGCTGAAAATGCAGTTTTGTCGTTATGATTTACAAAATATTTCCAGGGTAAGGCTCCCCATCGGGCTGGGCCCAGACTTCCCGGTACTTCACCTATCAAAAATATTCTGAACCCCCTCCCCACCAAGAGCCAAATTCTAGATACGCCACTGACCGAGATTGCGTCGTCAATTAGCCAAATCTCTCACGCGTGCCTGTACTACGCTAGAAGAGATATTGGGGCCGAGGATGAATGGCAGGGAGACTACGTTACGCGAAGGATATTTCTTATTTTCTCGTCAAAAGCACACAATTCATGTACTTAAAGCAATTAAAACATCCCTTTTCAACTCTTTAAATCCGTTTCACACTACCAAACGCACGTCAAACAAGACGCGTCGAACAAGATTTCTCGAATCTACATTATGTCAAATTAAAATTGAAAAAGGCGGTCATATTGTCTTAAAAGCCTTCGTTGCTATTATATTCCTCTCGTCTAGAACGGCTCGAATGAAAGTTGAAGAAACTTGAATGGTTCTGAAGCTTATCGACCAATGGGGCTGGGTTTCAGAATACCGGACGTAACTAATATGGCAGTAAAGAATACCTAAGATCCGTACGGAAGCATCTCATTATTTATCCTGTTATATAATAATACAATAATAGTTTAATGTAGCACATATACTTTCCGACTTTTAAGTGTCCTTGTGCTGCTAATCATGAATGTTGTACGTCTTCAAGTACTCAACCGCCCCCTTAACTTATTTTTAGCCATAGTCCGTCATCGCGTGCCCTCCCTTAGACATAGCTCATGTGAAGAAATCCTATCATCATCTCTTGGCCTATCACACCTCTCCCTTCGCCGGCTGACTTCGGAACTTAAATTCCTGCACTCCATCATGAATGGGTCCTTCCGCTCTGCGATCTTCTTCTTTCCTATTTTTCACTTTCCGCATCCCAGCCCGCATCACTCGCAATATGAGTCTGTTACACACACCCAAATTCCGTCTCGCCATTTCCCAACGATCACTATTCTACCGCCTACCTTCATCTTTCAATGCCCTAACTAATAGTCGCCCCACCCTTGACCTTTTCTCCTCACGCTACGTCTTTTTCTCCCAACTGAAACTTATTGCGTAACATTCATGTCATCTTCGTCTCATTCTTGCCTTGTTTATATTTTGAATTATTCTGTTTTGTTTCTACTACTATTGTTGTTTTTTTTTTTAATTTATTCTGTTTATTGAACCCAATGTAAAGGCCTTAGTTGCTGTTTTTGGAGCTTTTGATAAATAAATAAATAAAAGTAAGCATGGCTATTATGGAGGTATGTTGTGGCCTAAATTAACGCTCAAACATTTCTAATGACGAAATGGGAGGGAATCTCTCGCATTTTCATGTCTCATTAGGGTACTTTGGCTTACATTAATGAGGTTTGCATTTCTATAAATAATAACTACCGTCCTTAATACTAATGAAGCGTCAATTGACAGCACAATAAGACCTAAATGAACACATTTCGCTCACAGACTTTCCAGGCGAGAAGGGATCATCGTCTAAGTACCTATGATAAATAACGATTTCTGTGCTAGGTTCTTCCCAAATTATGAAACCGGATTGCATATCTGTAAATAAAAATTGTTTTGGCGAACTAAAAAGACACTCATTAGGAATATAAAGAATATATTGCGCCAAAAATGACAAGAACAGGAGACAGTCACGCAAACCTATAACAGGCCCTGTTATAAATAGGGAATACATCTTTTTCTCACATATTGGCAGTATCCTCGCCGTTTGTGAGGTCTAAGGTGAGATCACCGTTTCGAATTTCTATGTAAGAACTTTTATTACCTTTTTTTAGCCATTATTTTATATCAATGGATATAAAGTATTTCCGTAAATAATGCCGGCGAGTCTTGCCCAGAAATTATTTCTGTATCTAGTTTCCAACTGTGTTGCGCCCTCACTCGGTGCGACGACTAAGTAGAGCGCGGGCATCGCTTCAGAAACGGCGCGATCAAAAACTTGGTTCATTAAAAAGTTGCCCACGCATTCGTGGCGACCCTTGATATGTGTATCACTGCGCCCCCACCCACTTTGATTTGTTTAATGCACTCTCCGTTGTCTTCTTCACGTGGCCTCTCCACACCCTCCCCCCAACCCTCCCCCATCGGACGTCCGGCCAAGCGAAACTTTCAGCGAGTCTCGCAAATGACTCCTCCGCCACCGACGGCGAATATTTGTTTCCAGACGAGATCGCGCGCTCAGTCAAGAAGGAATGGTGGAGGTGTTTGGTGATTTTTTTTTCACTGCAAAAATGTGCGCTTCGAAATCACGGCATCGTCTCCGAGATGAACTCGTTCCTAGTTCCCGCAGCGGACGCCAGGGTAACGGTGGCGCTTAGCGGAGGCGCTTATGGGAGGAACGTTATAGAAAAATAAAACTCGGTCGATCATTGCTGAGTGTTCATCCATTTGTTATTTGCGGATCGGTGGAGATAATACTTCTCCTAATGGTTTCTCACGATATCGCCTAACTTTATCCTTCAAATAGAATTTCTTTGTCATCAATTTGGTTAATGGAAAGAGGATATGAATATAGAGCTTCCTTGAATAACTCGTTAAAACGGGCAGTGAAATATGCAAATGTGACTCTCAACCTATCACTCTCTAGTTTTACCAAAGGCAATAACTTATTTCAGATGTGTATTCCCATAGCGTTGAATTCTCCAATCTTACTAATGTATAAGTATGTGAATTTATGCTGTTTATTCGATTCGGTAGGCCCACTGATCATTATATGTTATTGTATTTTCTACGTTTATTCCATAGCCACAATCGTTAAATATGTTAATGAGGCCCATTAAAGCATCTAAAATAAATTATGAATTTTCGCAACAATGTAGTGCCTATAGATTTCCAGTCAATATTAGCTATGATGTTTTTCCGTCGATAATGAATAATTTAAACAGCAAGTGGGCAAGTAAATACTCAGTGATATGCACCCACATACGACACATATGTCATTTGTAAATCACTGAGTACTTAGGTCACAAAATTCTTCATCGTATTTTAGGGACATCATGACCTCCGCCGGGATTCGACCTGCATCGTAATGATAATGATTCTTAAAATGGTAATCCTGAATTTTGATACATGTTTAAACACTTGAAGGTAATAAAATAAATTTGATTTTATGCATAAAAATGTTTTTGAGACTAAGGACTTAAAAATATGATATTCCGTGCAACTCATCCCCATCACATGATCTTTGACCCGTGACCACAAATGCCAAATATTTTATTATAAAGAGAGAAACATTTTTGAGGACACCGCATGGAATCTACTTAACCCATTCAAGCCCAGTGCCTACATTTGTAGGCACCTCAAGTTTTAAGACGTAGGAGGCAGCCGCACGTAGTTTTCGCAATTCTGACAGTTTCTCACAAGGTAGTGTGTTCTAGTAAGTCAGCATGTTTTCGATAACGTCACTCGGCCAGCTTGGAGCTCTTTAGTCGTGTTTTTTTAGTGGCTAATGAATTAGCGTCCAGCACTCACCGTGCAACGTTCCAGAGGGTAAGTTTCATTTGTTTACTTTTGAAACTTTTACTGAAATTGAATCAAAATCCCTCTAAGGATTCATGCTTATTAGTGCTCGTGAAGTTTTTATAATTTTTTAAGTTTGTAATGGACTAGTCCCTTTGTGAACAAGAGTGCCTACAAATGAAGGCAGTGGTCGCGAGTGGATAAGAAGATTCCCCATGCACATAGTATCGCTATTTTCCTTTGTAGATCACAAAAAAAGCTGTCTGTTATTGAAATCATTGCTTTTTTGGAAGAGAATGATTAGCTTTTGGACGCTTGTCTATCTTCATCCCCCATCTAATCATTGTGCGAACGATGAGGACAGCGATTCTGAATACCCAGTGGCTGTCACTTGTCCGGGAATCAGCTGCGGGGGCATGCAGAGCTTACAGCGAAAAAAATTGACAATTTAAGGGGTATTGACTGAGTACATTGTTGGTTTTGATGAAGGTGAATCCGATGATAGGCATGATCTAAGTGAGTCTGCTGGAGACAATGGCTTTAGAGAAAACTCAGATGAAGTTATCGAACATTCTTGTCGTCTCACTTGTGGTGGGGCGAGGGCCACGACGCCACGGGGACTTTACGCGCCAGCCGAGTGGAAAATGCACCACGCGCTGAGGTTAACAACATGAAGAAGTTGCCTTGAGGTCTTACGGACAATTAACTTACAAGAAAATAAAAATCACTGTAGTCCGTTACAATGACAATAATTTCGTCACTGTCGCTTTAACTTGTACGGGCGTCGAACCAAAGAGTATCGTTAAGCATTGGAGTAACCACGATAAGAAATATAATTTGTGGAACAGCCTGCATAGGTTCTCCAATAATATAAATTCATGATTGGAGTTGACAGGATGGACCAAAAAGTTGCACACTAAGAAACAGAAAGTGGTACTTTTCCATGGTTAGATTTCTCCTAAATGTTACAATGGCCAATGCATGGCAGCTTCTTCGCCTCACGCCACGGGGGAAGGAAACAGGACTTGACTTGTTGGGGTTCATTCGTAGAGTTGTGATGTCATACCTAGCTCGTCATAAGTCAGTTTGCTGGTGCCCTGAACGTTCTTCTCTTCCTGTGAAACGGCGAGTCCCTGACAGTGTGCGATTGGGCAGGTCAGTTCTCCATTCGTTACAAACTTGCAACACTCAGCGCAGATGTGGATTATGTGGCAAAAATGCTCGACAGTTTTGCGTTTTTTGTGATTTCGGGTGCCACATCCAGTGTTTTGAGGGATTCCATGCTTGAAATTAGAATTAGTTACCATTTTTTTAAGTTAATTAGCCAATCTTACATTTTATATGCTCTGAGCATGAATAACTCTGTGTTTTCCACTAGTCTCTACTCGCTCTACTCCTTGAAGCTTTGCCTCATTGTTACAAACTGGCGATTAAGGCTGCCCAAAATATATCTAAAATTTTATTTTTAAGTAGATACGGTTAGTATTTTGCATTGTTATTTTGCAGCTGCAAGTTTATGAACGAGTATAAACAGATCGGAACTATTGTTAGCCCTCAGTAAACCTAAAAATACCGCAAAATCTTGTTTATTATGAGTTATTGAATGGAACTTTTAACCACAAAAGAAACGGATGATTTATGATGCTTGGTTTTTGATGTCAGGGTAAATTAGTTTGTGTCTATTTAATTGATTAATAAACATTTTCAAGATAATTATTTTTTTAATGCAATTTGGGGGCATCTCATATTAGACAAATGCGCAATGGAAATTAAAAAGTTGTTGCCGTATTTGAAATTCAAAAACAAACAACATAAATGAAAATCACGACAAATTTGCAATCTTTTCAAGTCTGGGCACTATTGGGTTAATTTGAAACGTTGAATGTTGTAACTTTAGTTAGTAAATGGGTGTACTGCTTTAACTGTGGAAATATTGTATCCGTGAGTATATTCCAACGGTGTATACTCACCTGATCATGCGCTAAAAGATTAAAATTTGCATTCTATGATCCAGAACTCTTACTTATGCAGAATCATGATTTGCGTGCAACCTCTACATACTTGAGGACTCACCCGACTAATCTTATCAAAGGGTATTACAGGAGTGTGGCAACCAGATTAATATTTTGGAGTGTATTTCCAATTATCGATGAAAAATGATTTATTAAGCAGTAACTTAAGAGAAATGATCCCGGTTAATCGTTCGGATTAAACCGGAAGTTATGCTTATCAACAATCCGGCCTCCGGTTAGCCATTAACCAAGTTTCAATTTTTTTTTGCGCGTCAGAGCATGTGCCGCAGCAGGTTAAATTAACTCATTTCGAGTGAGAACCTATATAAGCACCCTCCTCTGGGTGTTTGTTCAAAATGCAGCTCCACCTGCCTGCTGGCCCTCCATCGTCAAATATCATAAGGAGCAGAATACCTTTCACCAGTGCTCTCGCTACCACCCCCGCCCGTCGCGAAAATTAATAACGCCTCCACCGCCAACGCCTTCATTTTAGATAATGAGACTCTTGCTCCGCCTTCAAAATTCTCTCCTTTGCAAAAGCAGGAGAGCGAGTAGAAATGCGGGCATTGGCTGATGCGAGGAAAAAAATCGGCTCGGGGAAGCGCACACAAGAGTCACGACACGACGTTTCGCTAGCATCCCCTACAGCCTTTAACGAGCATTCCAGCGCGAACGTTCGGGAAGAATAACGCCCGTCGTTTTTGGGTCGGAAAGGTGAGCCGGAAAAGATTTTTTTCTTTTTCTCGATCCACCTGCATGCAGGACTCGCAAGTAGGCAAACATATACACGCAAACATACCCACCTATCCCAGCATCCCTTTCTCCTCGGTGCTGCCGCCACAGCTGAGTGAAACGAGTGCCGAGTCTTTTCATTCCACCCGAGTCCTGCGCTGCAGCCGAGAAACGCTCTCCCGCCTACATGCACCTCTTCTTCAACCCGCACACTTCACTCCTCTCGGAAACACTTCTTCAAGGTCTCCTCCACGACGCTTTTTTTTCTCCTGCCCTTCGTTCGAGGAATAAACTGGCGGGTACACATGACGACTCTCTTTACATCACCCACACATTTATACTCCCCCTTTCACAGCGGCAACTGGCATAGAAATCTCTTCTTATCTATGCAGCAATAGGCGATCTTCGTGCAGCCTCAGGCCCACCTCTCCCACGGTGGTTCAATCCGTTCGCATCCAAATTGCTGCGTCGCCTCGCCTCGCCCTGTCTATGTCCTAATCTGAATTCACTGCTTTCAAAATAAGTCACGAAGCCACCGTTGGAGGACGCTCGTTGCATAGAGGGAGGCGCTGGCGGGGACTGAGGAGCTGATCCTCTGGTCAAGAAGGTTGTGACCATATCGAGTGGAAGATGGGTTAAGTATCACGAATGCTCCCTCGCAGTGGCCATTCTCATCCTAAATATTACGTTAAGTGACCACCTATCTCACTCTTCTCCACCCTGGGAACTTTGTCCTTTCCATCCAGCAGATAGGATTTAATTCGGAATTGATGAGGATAATGCTGCTCAGTGCCTAAAGATATTGGCCAAGAGATAAGGCTGCTGTTTAAGTGAATTGCAGTCTAAATGACATAAGCAGAAGAGGAGAGTAAAACACAACGCCATCAGTGGTGAAGATGAAAGAGAAAAGGAAAGTATGCGTTAAAGGTTGAAGCCGGAGAAAATAAATCATTACCGCTTTACGAACGCCGGTACAAACGCCAAAAGCGTTTATTTCATTCATAAATTACTGGTTAACAAATAGAATGGGAAAAAAGGTAGAAAACGCAAAATAAACACGGAAAAAATTGTAGGGGCCATGGAAAAACGGATAAACTCGTCATAGTGAGCGCTGTGTTAAATGAACTCGCAATCTGTCAGTTTCTACTGCTGTTAAACATAACTAATGCATGGCAATTAAAACATCATCCCGCTGGGTTCCATAAGCACATCTATGTGCAGTGAATGACATTAGTTAGAATTAAGTGAGATAAGTTATATTTCATTAAGACGAGAAAACTTTAACTATTGCGATCAGCCATTCGATCAGTAATTTACAAAAATTATTACAACAATACTTGAAAAAATGAAGAGTGATTGTGTGGTTTCCTATGTTAAATAAAGGAACTATTCAACAATTTTTGTATTCAAATTTTTAATAACTTGCAAGTTTACACGAACTTTAAAATGAGTGTCCTCATGAATGACCACACTCATTAATGATGTAAGATGTTTCATCCAATTAGTACAACGCCTCTTCATGGTGGTGTACGCCAAAAGCTCCTAGAGTCACGTCCAATGGATTAGCTCTGCTTATGTCAACAAATCGCGACTAAGTTCCTCACAAGACTTTCTTTAAATGTTTAAAGAAACAATATTGAAATTAGTGTTTTATAATCAAATATTTTTAAATAAGAAATATTCAATTGCTACTATAGTACAAACAGCAATTTAGCAGACTTGGGATATCCGGTACGAGAAGCAAGAGACGATTCTTTTGTTACATACCAAGAATGCCGGAGAGAAATTGATAAAAACTGAGGGCAGTCTACTTAAAAAAAAAGAACAATGAGGTACTTTTATCCCAATTTTGCTGCTCCTCTCGAATAAAACTAGCTATACATTTTCGTTTCGTCAGATGCCGTCCGCGCTTCATTTGGGAGAGTTTTCTTCAGACACCTAGAAACGTTCTATCTCCCTCAAACTTTTGCAGAATTTAACCCGTATTGAGATTTTTAGTGGAAAGGAACGGAAGTGCCCCAAGGATTCTTTCTTGCTCCTCCCTTTTTCTTTCTGAAGCCCCTTTTGCCTAACCTCTCCTCCTCCCAGTGGTGACGGTTTCCCTTCGCACCGCCCGTACTCACACCTCCCCTTCATTTGAAAACTTAAGACGCTCGGATGGGACTTCTGCGAAGGCTTTCGATCAATTACCCCCCCCCCCTCCGCCCACTCCATTCCTCCCCTGCCTCCAACACTCCACCCCCACGCCACCGACCCCCCCAGCCTCCACCACGAAAAATCAACCAACCCTCAAGTCACAGAGAGCGCCCGTCGCGTCAGTGGTGAACATAAGTGAGGAGGAGGTTGTGAGTGGGGAGTGGGGGGAAGGAGAAACAGGTACAATGCGGGGTGAAGTGGGGTTGCGCGGGTTTCGGGAAAAGAAGGCGGATTTATTTGAATTTTTCTTCGAGAGGTTGGAGAGACTGAGAGATGTCGGGACGGTTAGAAGTTTTCCACCGCTGAGTGACAGTTCCCTGGGAGATCTATTGACTTTCCCTTCCCTCCCCTCTGCTGTGAGACACGGCGTGGTGCGATGGGTTAGGGAGTGACTGCCTATAAGAGCCAATCGGAGTCATCCTCCCCCTTACTCCCCCACAGAGGGGGTTTAAACCCCCAACCCTCCCCATCCACCGCCCCCATGTGACAGCTCAACATTCAGAGGCCCCAATTTGAGTCGCCGGAAGAGGTGGGGTTGGGGGGCGGGAGTGTTGGACGAGCGGGGGTGGCGCCCGGGATTTCGGTGAAGGGCCTCCGAAGAACGTGAGAGCGAGGGTGAGGGTTCTCCTTCCGGAAGAGGAAAAGGGAAGTGACGTCACTCCCCCACCACACCGTCCTGATCCTCCCTAATCTTCCTCTTTCGCCTCCACACTTAAAAAGATGCGAAGCCCTATGTCCCGCTCACACCACCAGTGAACCGATGACCGTACGAATCATAAATACGTAGTTCATAACGCTGCGGCACCATTACCATAGTTAGGTCTGGTGTCGTGTATAACAACTAATTACTTCATTATAACCTCGATAATTCCTAAAAACACCACAACAACATAGTCTTCTTTTGAGAATAAGGAATTTTAAAAAAATAAAAATATATATAATAAAAAAGGGATAAATATATATGAATAAATATATAAACTTATATATATTTAAAAAAATATACATAATAAAAAAGCAATAATAAATAAATAACTAAAGAAAATAATAAGTTATTCCATGCTTTAAAAAAATCCCAAGCATGATGAAAAAAAAATAAAAAACAATAGTCATTAAATGCACACAAATAGAAAAAGTTCAATAAAATACACGCACGCAACCCCCGCCCTTAAAAACTTTCCCTAGTCCATGGAGTAAAGTAAACAAGGGAAGAACGTAAAAAGCAGAAATTTGCTTTATCTTGTCAACCATCCCAGTATTTCAGTAATTTACCACAATTTCCATAGTCTAATTACCAACACATAAAAATTAACACTGCTGCCAGGTGATGTGCCTCAGGTACAGATTTTTTAATGGTGAAAATATGTTAAAATATTGTTCCCTGGATTGTGTATTCCTTACAGTTTGGTGTATTGTCTTTTCAATTCAAGGATATCGCACCCAAAGTTTGCAATAAGTACAAACATTATTACGCAAATGTGAAATAATTATTTGTGAAATTACGGTTGGTGATATCAATAACAAGTCAAGTTAAAGCCTAAAATACGTTCGTTTAGTTAATTACTGAAGTTTTTAAAGATAAAAACAAACAATTTGTGTCATAAATATTCACAAAAACACTACACGTCTCTTACAACTGCTTAACTTTTAAATTTATATTCAAATATAGACTTTATTTTCACTTGGGAACTATCTCGCTCAAACCACCTTAAAGTCATTGATCAAAAACGGCGTCTCGTTAGTCTGACGACATTGCACGGTATTGTGTCTCTTCCTTACGGCAGATCTCAACATGAATAAATCAAATCATTCTAGTTTGCCTTCCACTAAGGAAATATATGACTATTCTCATCTAATTTGAAAAATAAACAGCTAAACCTCGCAGGAAAGCGTATCGGATTATGGCAGAAATACCATTCCATGGCGTCATACGCCACATTCCCGACGACTCCGAGTGCGTAATTTTTAACAAATATTTAAGAAATATTTTCATTACATAACGTTGTTTGTCGACCAAAGTTTAGTCCTGCACATTTTGAAATATTAACATCGCACAAAAGTAGCTTTTAGAAATAACCTGGATCGTGTAATAAGACATTTTTCTGTGGAATAGCAGTTTTTCTTTCCCTCTCTTTTCAATAAGGAAAGATTCCATCAAGTAAAGTCTGAGACAGTCTCCTTTTAAAAATAATGCTAGTTCCGTATTTCATAAAAAATATGACGTTACCAATCATTCGTATTGTGGTTTTAGGATCTGATGCTCCATCTATTGACACTCAGATTCTATGGTAACTAGAATATCCAAGTTCAATCAGATTTTAATCTCATACTTTTTGTTATTTCTAGTTTAATATGATTAAATTTTATACTTATGATTTTATCCAAATGCTAATTTACGCATGGAAGTTTCTAGAATGAACAATAGTCGTGCTGGGAGGTTTAGAAAATCTCATCCGGGAAGAGAAAACTTTGGCTGGCCGTTCTCCGTAATGTTTTTTTCCGCCGCGCGGGAGCGGCTTAGCGCTTCACCTTCCTCACCCTTTTATTTCTTTCTCGAAACGAGAAAAGAGATTAATTTATTGAAATGGAGGAGAAGAAGAAGAAGTAGGGCAGCGGCGACATTGTCTTACTCCGCCAGCGGTCTTCAACCCGAAAACGAAAAATATGAAAAGCGATCCGGGCAAACTCCTCCCATCGCGGATGAGACCGCGAATTAAAAAGACTCCTGAGGCGGCTTCCTCATTTCCTTTGTTTCACTTCTCCTCGTTTTTAATTCGCTCTGATCTTCTTTTTTTCACTGCAGAGCGAGAGGGGGGAACGGGGGGGCTCTTCTCTGAATCACGCCAAACGGCGGAAGCTGGCCGTATAATGCCGCTGGCGAGGCAAACTGTGGTCACGGGTGGAAAAGGGGTGGGTTCGGGGAGGTGGATGGGGAGAGGGGGATGGGAGGGGGTTTATTTCCACCGCACCGAAGAGACGGCGGAGTTCATTAGGGGAGTGATTTGGGATTAATGAGTGGGGAGGAGCTGCACGAGCCAACCCCCGCATCTCCGCATTCAAACCCTCCGTGCAGCCTAGGAGACGTAGTGTTACATTCCCGTCCGATGGCCCTTTTAGTCTCTGCTCCCCTGCCACCAATGAGAGCTCGCCATTCGACTGGGAACTCTGGTTCAGGAAACACGCTCCCCCTAGTCAAACCATATTTTGACTGGAGCAATTGTTGGGGATGGTGGAATGATGTGGTCATGAATATACATATGGCACATCTCAATCTTCGGCACCACTGTATGGGCAAAGGTGTTGCCTAGCTTTCCGCAAAAGATAGGCTGCGCTGCAGTCGGCATGGTTCCGCTTCTGTGTGTCAAAAATGGGCGGTTTAATATGGAGGCCAATTCCGGTACCTTTATTTCCAGTATCTCCATTTTAATCACGGCCTTTCCTTCGGTATGGTTCGCTTCTGTGTGTCAAAAATGGCCGGTATTAATAGGGAGGCCAATTCCATGCCCTTTATTTCCAGTATCTCCATTTGAATCACGGCCTTCCCTTTATTAGAACCATCTTCTCTAGAGTGGCGACGCTACAGTCTGCTTGGTCATGAATTTTCGGTGCATGCGGAATGTTTGGCAACATCGTTCGAGCAAATGCTCATTAAACCAATTATTTATGTGTTTATCATCCATTAAGGTTTTTTGAAAGAAAACAAATTTCGACTTCCCCGTCGGGTCGAATGTGACCCATGTTGTGAGTTGCGTAACAAAATGTTATGTTGTGATTTCCTGGTTAATAAGCGTGTAATGTGATACTCAAAGAAGCATAGCATACCTACTCGATCAGTTCTTGAATTATAATCAAGCAACGGATGATCACATCATTTGGCAACATAAAGTATTTAATCATAGAGGTACTCTTCATTTGAATTATTTAATCGATTCTGCGCAAAAGCAATATTTATCCGTCGCGGAACTTTCTTGCTGAATTTCGGAAAACCTCACAAAATTATTTTTGCATAGTCATTATCTAAAAATTCCCAACGTAGCTTTGATCAAGAATTTTCCTTTAGGTAATAATCACTTATGGCAGCTAAAGCAGTGGCCATGCCTGAGAGAAGTCACCTGGCAACTTAGAATAAACTATGGGAGAAGTATTATTTGAAGGAGTCACTCCGAACGACCTTAATCTACACTAGCGACACAAATATCTATGGCATCAACTTTGTGGGAAACAGGACTTGAATAAATGTGGCAGAGGAAGTAAATCAGTCATATGCCCCAAAAGGCGTCACTTATCGGTGAAATGCCAGATAGTAGGGGAGAGTTAAGGCCCAAAATCAATATGGAAAACACGGCAAGAATACTGTTTCAATAGTCGCATTTGTTAGATTTCTCGACGCTATTGTAAATAGATTAACGTGAAAGAGCTATCTCACTCGGTTGTAAATATTAGCAAGCATTCAGTGAAACTCAATTACTTCAATTTCACAAGTAGATCCGTAAGAGAGGAAACAAAAATGGCATCTTGGAATTAGTAGAGTAGCTTTAAATTAGTGGAGTATGTTTAATATAAATTGGTGACGGAATAGTTAACACAGCCTGCTAAAACTTCCAGCGGCTGAGGCCGTTCCGCGAGCTGCCCTCAGCTAGCTCTTATGGAAAGATTTTTGTTCTCAGCGTGAGGAATGCAAGGGAATGAGATGGAATAACGACACAGATTAAGCTCAATCATAGACCTTTCTTTATCCGATGGAATCAAACAACGTTAAGGATTCTTATCCTTCCATACTTTTTATTAATCGACAAAATGTTCGCTAATTTATGGGATTATTAGCGAACACCTAAGACGAAAATATTGCTCACGGATGGTAGATCATAAACTGTTACAGCTATGGAAGGTGGATCTTAAGGTGTTATACTGTTTGGAAGTCTCAGCTAACTTTAACCACTATTTGACGGGAACTATAACCCGGAGATATAGCAAGCGACAGTTACGGTTTGACGAAGCACATCAGGCTGTCAATTTTACTTAAGGATTTATGACGTGAGAGTGTATCCACTTCCGTTGTCAAGCCGTTAGAACGTTTAAAGCAGACGTTGTAAAACCCAGCCTCCGGGAGTATTTCCTGAGGTCCCCGTCGGTGCGCGAAGGGCGTCATGAACTTCTTTATGCCGGTAGTGGTCACAAGGTGGAGGGGTTGCAATTGCTCTCCTAGACAAGGTAGTAGTGTTTGTCTTATGAGAAGTCAAGGTAGGATTCGAGACACGCCAGTCATTACCTGGATTAACTCATACCCATACCAGATATTTTCACTGACGAAAGGTTTTGAACTAAACTATCTTTTTTACTGCTCCAAATATAGAAGGTTATATCGCACCGCCTGACCCAGAACTTAGGCATACACTGCATCCACACCCGAGGAATAATTCAAACCCACTACCTTTCGGTTTACACCTCGGTGCTTTAATAAACTGGCCAACACAGCAAAATTTAAGCCATTGCCGATTTTCTGTGTAATCACTTAGTCTTGCTGAAAATAAGCAGTGTGAATTAGATCTAATTGGGTTGATTTTCCGCCGTTCGACGGTTTTCCATTATTTACGGCAGAATACTCGGACAAGAGAAAGAGTGACATGACAATGAATGCAAACCACGGTGACAACTCGAAATTACAGCAATTTGAGACAGTACTTATGAATAGTAGATCGAGGTTCGAAAATTCCAAGAGGAAAATGTCCATTCAACCTTGACCGGGACTCAAATCCGAATCCTTCGATATCACGCCGAACGATATATAGCTAGTTAAACTACCGAGGCGTCCCAATTCCCTGAATATATTTCTGTGCATTAAAAATGAGCGAGATGTTCACGATTACCGGGCAAACAATTAAGACAAAACAGTGCGCACAGCGCCACGATCCATGGGGTTAAACCCTAACTCTAAACACAGTGGTGCTTGTAAATGGACAAATGTTGTAAGTATCGTGAGCATGACACGGTGTTTCTATTTCGGAGTCACCAGTAAGTGTAGAGAAGTGCAAAAACTCCACAGAGGATAAATCATCCACCATGACCGGGAGTCGAACCCGAGACTTCCATGCACCTGCGAGTGACTTTCGTTGAGGAAATATCGAGGATCTTGTTCGCAGTGGTACCTTAATACATTGTTGATCAATGTAAGAGGTCGGGGGGGGAGGGGGGAAGGGGAAAGAGAAGAACAACATTGAGATGTATAGGTAGCTAGGAAGAGGGAGAGAGGGGTTGGAAAGGGGCGGGGTCGTTGTGCATCCTTAGCCCCTGGGTGCTCACCGCAAGAGGGGGTTGTCCTTTTGTCGGTCGGCGTAATCCAATTACAAGGCTTCTTCCTTCTCAGTCATTAACTCCGCCTTCGGGGCCTCACTCTTGATATCCGAACTCTCTTCCCTCCTCCTCATCCTCCTCCTCCCCCCCTTCCCTCCCTCTACCCAACTACTCCGGAGATTATCGAGGGGCGCCGGTGGAGTTCTGAGGCAGGACGCGGGAGCGTAAGGGGAGCGGCGGCGGGAGTCCCCATCCCCGCATCCCGAGCCAGGTGGGCGGAGGTTCGACGCCGCCCGGCGCCGTACTTCTTTGCGTCGGAAACCCTTGTGTTCCTGGGGGCGGAGGGTCCCATTATAATCAAGGGAGGGAACAGGGCCGGGCGAGGTTAACCGACAGTGATATGTTCAATGCCGGTGGTATACATTCGGTATCTACAAAGCGTACTAGGTACGTTGTACAATTATTTATTTCCATATAATTCTAGGGAAAAAAGTCAAGTCTTTCTTTCGAGTAATCTCCAACAACGACATATATCTCCAATAAAAAATAACATTAAGTTTCCATCATTTAGTTCTCCTTCGGGAATTTAATATATTGTTTAAATTTGTATACCTTGCTCACAGCCATTAGCTAAAGATTTCATCGGATGCTATGCGACATTATGGCGGAATCTAAGTGCCGCCTGCAAGCAAAAACTCCTTCAATCTGTATTTGTAGAAGTCATGGTTGATAGTTATCATCCCTTACGACCCCAACTGCCTTCTAAATCCGTGCTTACACATGGATTGCAAGCGATTCCAAGGGCACGGCAACAAAGGGACATCACCATCCACGAGTGAAAAGGCGGCTTCATGCGATAATACATGGTGTGTTCGATTTCCTCTCCCTGTCCCTTGGGATGACGCTTAGCTTCAAATGAATCCCCTCATCTCAGTTGACTCACTTTTATTTACGGTCATTCGCTTTGCTCCCTTGTGTTTCCGATGTGTCTCCACCATGGCCACAGAGCACAGCAACGCACACACACGCAAAGAGGCACGCCCAGACAAACGAGTCACGCGAAGGTGGAAGCAGTAATTGATTAGTTGCAGGCAGGATTGCGTCGTGCATTCAATCTAGTCATGACCTTCCTGGACAGGGAAAATCTTTTGAGTTTGGCATTTGTAGCAATTACTTTGATGAGTAAGTGTGAGTTTAGAGCAATATTTTCGTCCTTGTGGCTGGTTGATGTCTGGATAATAGTGTTATTTCACATTGTATGTAGTCTTCAATGAAAAGAGGAGGTGACCTCGAACTTGTTTTAGCATTTCCCCCTGGTATCGGTTAGCTTGAGAAGCTGCTTGCGGGTAGGAGATAGTTTGAGAGGTTGGTTTTGGCCTTTAATTCGGCTGGAATGGGTTTTATAAGAGCCGATAGGAGTGGATGGTTGGTCAGGGGGGAAAGAGACTGTCGACGGGTGTTTCATAACTATTCAGATTTCCTGATTTTAGGTATTCTTTTTTACTAGGCTAAATGGACTTGTTTTATGTTTTGACTTCAATTTCTCGCTTTGCAGTTGACTTTCGTGTGATTGCTGTGAATATATCTATCTGTTTGTGCAACTTCATCATAAACCAAATAGCTACTTGGCCGTATTAATATATTTGCTTATTTTATGCCTATTCTTATACGGTATATTTCTACATAGAACTTTCTTCACTGGCAAATATTAGGCAAGGAAAGGGAGACCCGGGAAAGCCCTTATAGATCTAATTCAACTAGTTCTTTAAGGGATGAGAGGATCCATTCATTGATTAATTCTCAGAATCACAGTAACAAAAAGGGGTTGTGAAATTTAAGCAAAATTTCGAGTGGATATCATAAAGGACGTCCCTCAAAGGCTTCAAAAATGTCAGAGCAGAAAATTTGCAATTCATGAGAAGATGACAAGACTTCAAAGTAAAACGAATAGTGAATTTAGAGGAAATTGGAATTAATTATCTTTAAACTGATTTGGTAACTTATTGAACAAAAGAATGTTATTACAAAATCCAACCTATTGAAGCTCAGCGTTCATATTAGGTACGCGTCAGCGTGGGATAGATTCCTCATATGACAGGCAGAAACTGTTGTTCATAAATTGATATTCCGTCAGAAATAACTCATTATATAATGCATAAAATTAATTCACTCATCTAAGCCAATGGTAACTATTTTCCAGGCTATTTGCATATGTATTTTTTTAGTTCAAAATATGGCTAAAAATTTAGATTAGGCTTATTCTAACAACTTAGCGTAGGTCAATAGTTTACCCCAGCATGTTAATTTAGAAGAAATTAGGGGTTGTTAGAACAACAGTTACTAATGAAAATTTCAACTTTTATACGCTCAACCCATTTTAAATTAGAAAACCAATGCTTGAAGTCCAAAAATATCTCAAAATAATGGCTTTGTGAGGAAATTCAAACTCATTTGCCAGCTACCTACGAATGACCAACGTTTTTAAAGATTGCAGAAAATTCCTCTACTGCATTCAAATGAGCTTTTAGGCTCACGGAGGAAAATAATTCATTCCGAAATCCCACGCACTGCTGTTGCACCCATGGAGGCCGTAATTTTCCACGGAATTCATACTTTAAGTCTCACGAGTCTAATTATGTTTCTCAAAACTCCATCACATAATCAAGGGAATGGGAAATAACTTTTACTTTTCCTTCCTGAATGGAAAACTTCACGGGAATGAGAATGCAAGAGAGCGCTCGTTACGCGCCAGTCAATCCCAGGATGCACCTCCACAGCGCTCTCAAGACAGCGGGCGACAAACGCTCGAAGGCGAAGCCCACGCAAGAAAGAGTAGTTCCCGGGAGGATCAAGACAACGCAACTGCTCCCACACCCGACCTTCCGACGTCTCCCTTTGTCTCGCGCAACAACGGCGGAGGATAGGGAAATTGAATCGACTGCATTACGTCCGCATGCGAATAATATTTTGCGAAAGGCTGACTGCACTGTCATCCTGGAAGTCCGGGTGCATTTTTAAAAGCCGTTGCATAAGATTATAAGCCACTTGTCCCGTTCTGTACCCTGAAAATCGTAGGAAAACGCCCTCACCCACTAAGTTACAACTCCGCAGAGTACATAATCTATCTGGCAGATAGCGAGAATAGCCTCAATAAATACACACGAATACGAATTAATGCCATTAGTTTTCAAAATTGTAGATCATGTAGGAAATGCGATTTACATGATAACGATATGTTATGTTTCTGGAGGAAAGTGACATTCGTGGAACTTAAGAAACAGTAAGGTATATCAGTGAGGAGTGCATAGTAAAACCATGAAGACTTTGTATGCGGCGAAATTTTTAAAGAATAAATTCAACAGCTCTTTAGTGAAAACCACTTAACTTATTAAACAGTAACGCATTATATTGGTGAAAAATAGATCATTTTGCCAAATCATTCCAATCCAGCAAAGAGGAGGAAGAGTATTATATTGTGCAATGTTCCACAAATAAATTGGACCTTTAATTACGATCTCACTTTTAATGTATGTATTCCATCATTATCGGGTGATTTTATTAATTGAAACATGGGTTTTAATTGACGTTTTATTTTTTCATTTCAAACTTTGTGTCTAATTATCCATCTGCAATGTTTAAATTCCACACAATATTGCCTGAAAATTATGAAAACGGACTGATTTCTCAAAAGGAAGGGAAAATGCAGACACTCTCCTCAGATATGGTAGGGTATTATCTACTGCATATCGTAGTTTAGAACGTCCTGAAAATTTTTAATGAGTCTAAATAGGGCTATATATGGAAAGAATTGAAAAATAACATATATTTTCCATACTTGGGAATTAAAGTTGCATTTATATCCATTGATGAGGTACTTCACGGTTTACAAGTAAGCACGGCATTTTTACAACCCAAGACGCACAAATTAACTTGTTCTGGTTTCAAAATAATTTGTAAAGCTTGTTTCCAGGTCTAAATGTATTATTCTATCATTATTTTAACTCAACAACATTCTCTACTCCTAATTCTAAATCAATTTTTTCATATTTTTTTTTGCTTTCTCGGGCGTTTATGGTGGTCCATATTCACTTTTAAGATAAAAAACACCTATAAAAAAACTTGTGTCCCTCTCAGTATTTCCACAACAATTTCTAAAAAAACTATCAATTCTCATGTCATCCAGACTAAGAAGGCGCCCTTCTCCCGCTTCCAAGTAACACACCTCTTGACTCGTTGAGTGACCGCCGCCGGCCGGCCAAAGCGATCCCATCGGCAGCCGATCGATTTGCAACCAATGTTCATGCGTCTACGGGTGGAATTGAAAAGTGCACGGGAGGTGCTTATATCGAAAAGTGCTCCGAGAACCGCCGCATACACGATTTTCCCTTCCATTTGGGTCACTGGTCGAGATGAGAGCGCAGGGCGAAGTGGATTACGGGATTTGAGGTTTACAACACCTCGTAGAATCGCTCAAGTGCACACCCTAATTCCATGTTTTGGAAGCTTAATTATATCCGGAGGAATGCATGATTAGAACTAGTGTGATTTGTCTCACTGTTTTACATTAGGATCACCGATAAATGGGAATGCTTAGCCACGTCACAAACCAATGCGCAACAGTAACTCCACCATTAATATGACCAAGTGGAAATGTGAGCACAAAAGATTATCTTTTGATTAAGAATGGCAGGAGAGACGGTAGGAGTTATACATGGCAAAAAGCAAAATTAAATCGTAGGAGATATATTCGTATTCCTCAATACCTATGGACGCTGAGTCCTCGATATATCCATTGAAGTACCAATCTTACTCGGTATCTGCCTACAAAGCTAAATTTTTATTAAGGAGGTCATATCGTCGGTTTCAGGTAAAGGGAATATTGCATACGGAGGCCGTGGAAAATAGAAAAAAAGTAATCATCAGCTCGCTAAAAGGTTAAAAATTAAGAGTCCATCAGCATACATGTCCAGAAATATTTAAAAATTTAGGAATAAAATAATAGTAGAGGAAGAAAATGAATAAGTGAAGTCTTTATAATCACCAATGCGTACAACTAACTTCTGCGAAGAAACCTGACTATAACAAAAGCCGAGGGGTGATAAGGCTTATCTCATCCGAACTCTCCATCACGTCTCACTAGGGGTTGAATATATTCATGCATAATTATTCGGTAATTGACATTCTGACCCTTTTCATTGAGGAGTCGAAAGAGGATCCCTGTAACAATAATGCAGAATGACTGGATTCCGTTTAAGACGAAAAGAGAAGATGCCAGTCTATGCAGTACACTGAAATAGGAAAACAAAAATTATATATTTTTCATGACTGCAGATCAAGGTCGTATAAAATACGCAAGTAATCGGAATAATTCCATATGGATCCCAGAATTCTCTAAACCACGCATGTCAACCACAATACATCTTTTTATTGTTAGACATCTAGAACTGTTTCAATCTACTTCTTGGAACTGTTTCATTATGAAACATAACATAACTTTGCAATTCTACAATGATCCTATTTTTTAAAAATTAGTTACATCTTCGAATGAAATGAAACTGGTAGCGATTCATTAACGTATAGGAGAGATTTTAAGGCGTAACTTGATAGTAACTTTGTGTACTCATGCTGTAAAAAAAGATACTAACATAGTTTCCACGCTTGTTCATGCACAAAAACCAAGATTTAAGCATTATATAATGGCATTGTCAAGGCTGATTAAGGCATGATCTATCGACGTATGTACAACGATTCTTCAGTAAGTCACTCCGGTCAACTCATCTGTTCGCACTGTCTTCTCGCGGTGGCATCAACCAGGGAGAGCTTCCCTGCAGGTCGGAGATTCGGCGCCGCGCGCCGTGGAAACAAAAAAGATCCTTGCCCTCCGGCTATGAGGGAAGGGAAATGGAGCCAGGAAGATCATCATCCATCCTCCCTCGGCGTCACGTTTTCACTTCCACTCCGGAGCTAAAGCGAGAAGTCTCCACTCCAACATCCTCCCTGCTCCTCTCATTATCTTATCCCGAGATCTTGCACGGCACCGTACGCGCCTAACACGTGAATCGGACGAAACAATAGCAGCCGCGCACACCAGCGAAAGCGGTTCATGAGTGCGAAAGGGCGACTATTTTAATTCATTCGCCTTTCGAACGACCACTAAAAGAACACTTCGCGCTCCAATTCCCCGTCCTCTCTCGGAGAAGAATTCATTCGCACTCCCAATTCATTCGCACTCCCACGCATCAAATGCTTCACACGCATTCGCTCAAGTCACATGCGATCCCGTGTGCCCTGGGCGAGTCGCGGAATGTCCGCCAACCATCCACTGGAGCCTCGCATATTAATGAGCGGCTAGCATGGAGCGTTCCCACCTAACTCCAACTTCCCCCTACTCGCGAATGGCCTGCATTCGAACTTATCTCTTACAATAGTATCTCTTCTCGCTATTTTTTTAACCATGTGACGGAATACGAGCTTAATAGGCTCTATACAATTAGCATGAGTCAAATATTAGGCGCTGTGCAAGCCCCGATGACTTACCCTTAGCCAATCGGTGGCGAAAAGGACATACATTCCGCATACAAGTAAAACGGCCGTGCCAACACACCTGTTATCCGGTTGTAAATCTATTGTTGACAAAAACGCGAGGGTACCGTTGGTAAAGCCGATGTACCACGGTAAAAATTTAACAAAAAAAATTTACCAAAGGTATGAGAGTACCGTGTTACAGGAAAAATTAGGAGAAAGTGTTATGTTATTCAAAGAATTCGAATGCTTGAACGATAATATGGATTCAAATAACATGTTCCTCAAAATGCTGCCTGTCACGTGACAAACAAACCAGTTTGATCACTTTTTTGTCAGACACATTTACCAAGATTCACAGGCTTAAGCCTCACGTCAGCCACTACCCTTCTGCCACCTAAATCCTTGGAAAGTTTCTGCCGCAGGTAAAATCACATGGCTCGGTATTCCGGAGGAGAATATACGATATTGGATTCGCAGCCAACGCTTTCCGGTGAGAACGTTTTACCTTATGCGATGAATGAATACGGTATACGATACTCATTGCTGTGAATGTAGAACATAAATATTTTCCACTGAGATTTGTGATATCGTGTTTTTCTCAACGGGCGAATCCGCTGGAGTCAATGCCGATGTATTTTCCGCATTTTTTGTGCTCGAGTGTTATCATATAAATGATGAAAACTATATTTTTTTAGCTTTAAGGTTTATTTTCCGCAATAGTCGTATAACAAGCCTTAAATGTAGTCTCCCTGCTACTTAATAGCTGCGTCCCAACGTCTCCGAAAATTAAATATTCCTCTGAGGGGATAAACAGTTATAACCTATGATTTCGCTCTTCAAATTTTGCTTTGGTCACTGGGAGGACTAATCTCACAACTCATGTGACTGAGATTTCAATTCCGGTACAAAGTCTCTAATTTTTGCGTTGACTCAACCTTTGCATAAACGAGTAGCCCAATTGTAAACTTCATAATGGCCCACTGTTTGATTACTGGAAACCTCATTCAAATTATTTAAGATTATTGTGATGTTGAGTACGCTATAAGTATACGCCCTTTAATCGGCAATCGTCGAAGTACCCGATCAAACTGCTGGCTCTATTTCTATAATTTGTTTTCTAAACATATGCTACGAATGTAACAATATGATGTGCTTCTTCTTCAAGCTTAAAACTCGAGCCGATTGTTTTCATTGGAATTTCATGATCGTCCTAACGACCTGTGCATCATTAACGAAATGACACTCGTATATCTAATTGTTTAGCATTACCATATTCCATGCAGATTGACGGTATTTCAATGTTAGCAACTTAGTAATCATCTTGAAAATTCCTTTTTTTCAGGTAAGACGAAATTTTACACCACCATTCGAGAGCAAGTGGCAAATCGGTAAGTTACTTCGGCGACGACAACACTTTTTATGTCAAGGATGATTCGCAAATAAAAATAGCCTCAGGTGAAGATATCTGTAGTAAGCAGGGTCCAATGATTAGAAGGCTTATATTTCATCCGCATAAGGTATGAAAACTGTTCGGCAAGGTAAGAGATATCAACAGATTCAGGCGAGTATATCGTGGTAGTTCTTCATAATGTGAGAGAAACAATTTCACTTTTCCACAAATTTATTTAATGCGTACAACGCGTTTCGGCTCACAGAGCCATCATCAGGTACAAGAACTGTACCTGATGTACGTACCTGATGATGGCTCTGTGAGCCGAAACGCGTTGTACGCATTAAATACATTTGTGGAAAAGTGCAATTGTTTCTCTCACATTAAAGTAAGAGAAATTAATCATCCTTTCAGTGGAATTTCCAAAGTCAAATAATTACATTTCAGTTTCTGATTTCAATGATTTCACCTACGGGGAAACTTGAAGGGTAATTTTCCATGACGAAATTACGATCACTTATGGGATAAAATGGAAATTCTCATAGAAAATGGGTTTCATTATGCAACATATCACCCGTTTCATTAGAAAATCAACGAACGTTACGTTGAGTGCGGGGGCATTAGCCTAGTTTTCTTATTGTCAGGAGCGTCAGATGTCGCATCGGAAGGGGTAAGTTGGAAACAAACGTGGAAGAGTAGGACTCTTCCAACGGTGAGAGCGAAAGAGAAAAGAGGTTTCCATTAGCCTCGTTCGACTTCTCGAGCAAAAAATTTTCTAATTGTTCCATCACGACTAGAATAAAACACTTGGTTCCCTCATAAGTGATGCTATGAGAAACTTTTCTGATTACATAGAACCAGCCATGATGGAAAAAATAAATTTGAGAGCTGCAACCGTTAAAATGTGAGTAGAAGCTTTCAATTCTTATTTCAGAAAAAAGTTCACTCAAATTAATACGACTTTCACTAGTCCTACACCGTCCCTACCTTTGAATCGGGTACTTGCACCGTTCTGGGATACTTTCTCTTTTAATGCAACAGATAATACGTTATCAGGATCATGCTGTTAGTAGTTTCCATTGGAATATAATGCTTTTCAATTTCTTCATGGTTCACGTTCCCAAACGTAGCGCCTCAGTCACTGATAACGTTTCCGATTTACGGATTTCCAATACTACTGGGACAAAAATAAATCTTTTCAATTACAAAACTCCCCAAGTACGCTTTTACAGTATCAACAAGTATTAAAAATACTTGAAAGAAAAAGATAAAACTTATTCGGCAAACATTTCGGAAACCTATTGACTGGTACTATCAAGACTGCAGGTTTTTGCATTTAATATTTTGAGTTTAACTATGCACTCATAATCCTCCGAGGGAAAGTCAATTACTATTTTATTTCTTAAGAATTATCTAGAATCATTGATAAATAGAATCGTCAATGGCGTCAACTTCCCCCTCATCCTCCCACCCTCTGCCCAATACGCATTGTCGTCAGCCTGTGAAAGTTAAGCGTGTTAGAACTAATCGATCAATCGCAAAGTTTCACGATAAAGTGACGCAAATCGGAAAGCGAAGAAATAATGATCTCCCCGCATCCCACCAGGTGATTACACGGATGAGGGAAGCATTCAATTCACTCACTGCATGTCTCAATTTTCCTCTGAGTGCCTCCTGTACCCCGGACATCAATTCCCCGAGATTCTTCTTCATCACGCCTCAACTCCTTTTCGGAGTCGACGAGGCTTGCTTTCAGGATAACGCACGGGAAGAGTGACTTTCTCGCCCCTGGAGAAAAAACCTTGCGATGAAGAGAAAGTGCAAACTGCTCCACTCAACAGTCAGAAGATTCCTAAATCTATAAACAAACCAAGGGCTAGCTTTAAGCACTTCAATGAGGTTCAGTATCTTGTCTTTAAGCAAGAATCGTAAAATCGCAAACGAAATAGTATGAGGATGTGTCAAAATTTGTGCACGCATTAAATCAGCCCTATCAACCTCCACTGCCTCAAGTAAGCCAAGAATCACAGTTGTACAGAATAGTCAGTGGATAAAAACATGTTAAAAATTCCACGTAATGGCGAAGGAAGTTATCTAGTGATTATTTATTTATTCAACTGTTGAGGCTACCTTGGCACTTGAAGTAAATTGAAAGTAAAACACGGCATCTAAAAATAAGATTCGATCCCCTTGCACCACAGCCCGACACTTCATCGCGAGATAGATATTATTCCATCCTATGGACGTCTATTTAGAAACCAGGCAATATATCTACCATTAATATTTCCGCTTTGAAAAATGTAAGGGAGCAGTGCTAGATACCACTCAGAGGCTCGGTTAGACAATACTAATGAGAGATCTCCTTTCATATCAACCAGAAAATTAATTAAGTATCGACTTCAACGTTAAATCAGGGATGTAAATTCTAAAGGAGACTTTTTATTCAAATGACAAGACTATGATATCTCGAATTGTTTTTGTTTTCAGATTAACTCACAGTTACATTATTCTTAGCTAAAATGGCATTTGGTTAACGCTCGATTTTTAAGACCTTCTCATGGTAGCCAAACCTCATCTACCAACGCGCTTTATTGGCAAACAGAGCAGTTATATGATGCAGAATAACAATATCACCCAGTTGAGAAAATAGCTACGTAAGTAATGTATCAGATGACTCAAGGAAAGGGACATGAGAGTAGGTATCAGTTTGCCATGAAGCGAGCGGAGAGATGGCGATGACAGTGGGAGATAAATGTTGGGGGAAAGAGACAAGAGGCATTGAGAGATAATTCCGGAGGTTTTGCATTCCCACGCTGCTGCGATTACGCGGACGAAGAGGAGGAAAAGGGAAATGAGTCGAATAACGAATGCCCTCGTGAGACGGAAGGAAAGTGAGCTCTTCGTGAATCCGTGATTCGCCGTGACTCACGGAAAAGTCCTCTCGCCCTCTCTGGAGCACTTTTTCCTTTCCAGCCGAGTGCTCCAATTTGGCGGCCCGCGAGGCCCTTGCAGCTAATCTTGATTTTTATTCCACTATAATCTCCTCGGTTCACTCCGGCCCAAAGAACGTGCCGCAAAACCATAAGAACCTTTCCTTCACAGAGGGACGCATTACTACCCCGGAAATGTCATTGATTTCTCCCGGTTATTAAAAAAATAGAAACATTTGGAGTAGGTAAACGAATTTTGGAGTAGATAAAGATTCCCTGGGATTTGGCATGGCACACATCTTCAGGTAGTTCAAAAATGGTAATAATATACGCAAAGCTAACGCTTAAGTTTTGAGATTTCTTCTTCTGTGTTCACTGGAAAGAATAAAGGCAAAAAAATAAGTCTTTGCAATGCTAGGACGCCTACTGGAACAAGCTGCAGATGCCGTGCTGTTCAGATAGTGGAGAAAGGTGGGAAGGGGTCATGAGATAGAGATGAGTGGAGACATTTTACCAATGTGGCGTAATTTAAGGAATACCATAATTTTTGAAGCGGAAGTATAAACAAAATATACACACATACATGCACACACCAATCACCCCTTTCCCTTTCGGAATAGGAAACGTTAGAGAGTTTATTTATTGACATTAGCAATGGAAAACTGGATCATATTCAATAATTTCCTCCGTAATGCCCTATCCATGCAAACAACTTTAACTTCTCAAAAACTCATACATTGGTTTACATTCGCTATCCTATTCTAGAAATTCCTTATATTCTCCCTTTTTTCAGTCTCTTCTAAATTATTCACCCATTTTTTTGCAGTCTTCCTCTCCCACCATTAACTCTACTATCATATATCTGTTTTGTTATTCGAATTTCGTCCATTCTCTTGACATAGCCTAACCAACGAAGCATACTCCATTCATATTTGCCCATTACTGGAGCGTCCAGCCTACATTGTTTCATCATTCACTCATTCCTAACCTTACCCATTCTACTTCTCCCGCAAACACATCTCAGGTACCCTATTCTATCTGCATTTAGGCTACTCTTATACTTATCCTGTCATACTCAGCTTTCATTGCCATGTAATAACGTCGTGAGGAAAACACTTTTATGCTCTGCGATGTTTGCTTCCTTGGGCAAATACTCATTCCAACATATGCTCCACATACCACCTACGACTTTTCTGCTTGCATATGCACGCCCCATATCATCATCATCTCCATCATTCCCTCCATCTATCGCAAACATTAAGCAAGATATCAAAAACTGCCAAAGAAAAGAATTTTTATCTCTTGATGAACATGATTTCCGACTCATTATAACTCGATCTCTAAGCTTTTCTTTTTTAATTCTTGTATATTTCTTCGCCCACTTAACTGATATTGATACCGATTTTGGTAGATATAAAAAACGTGAAAAATTCAAAATCCTATCAGAAATAAAAATGTGTCTGCGGCGCAAATAGATTCTTTGTGCCTCAGTTGCCTGGAAG
This sequence comes from Pyrrhosoma nymphula, assembly GCA_963573305.1. Classification (NCBI taxonomy): domain Eukaryota; kingdom Metazoa; phylum Arthropoda; class Insecta; order Odonata; family Coenagrionidae; genus Pyrrhosoma; species Pyrrhosoma nymphula. The sequence goes on from OY754334.1 coordinate 1,535,124, forward strand.
TGTCCGTTTATACTTCTAGCAATCACGTACGGTCTTCTCCAAGCGCGTGTGCTCTTCAAAGTAGCTACATTTCATGGAGGGTTAACGAAAATACCACTCAAGAACACCTCAATATTTTGAATTAGATACATTTGGTTCAATTTGTTTGACCGGCGAACAAATCGAGCCTTCCTAGGAGCTCGTGGTGCGGAACTCGTTCGTAAGTAGAGATATCGTGTACAATAATTCTTTCACATCGAAAAATGCCCGAAACCGCCAGTGGGAGTTTGGTGGTGGTTGGCGGCCTCATTCAGCGTCAGCAGTAGCCAGTAGACACTTCAGGTGTCCCTTAGAATTTGGTTGGATCGATTTTTTTTTGCTTAGAAATGCCCAAAACACGATTTAAAGTTAAATATACTATAGCTGGTGCTCCGAAGGAGTTTAGTGGTTTGCAGCTGCCTACAAAAGATGTCTTAAGACAGTACTGGTTTGTGCACCACCAATTGAAAGATAGGAATGCTTTCTTCAACCCATCGGCGATAGAGGTGAGGAAGTGGGTGACGAGCCGTGTGGAAGAAACATGGAGGTCAGCGTCCATTCCCACAGTGCTTAATTAATCAACGCATTGAGATACAAATGAGGCTACTTCAGGAGTGAAGAAAAATTCAGGAGGTGAGAAAAACAATGGGAATTTCAAAAAGAAGACTCAAACTATAACTCCTGATATGAAGTCACTCTTCAACGTTGCTGCCTACAAGTGCTGTGAAATTTGGAACTGTGGCTGTAGAGCAGAACACCAGATAAATTTCCTGGAGAAAAACTATTTCATAGACCAACAGTCGAATCGCCAACGTGTTACAGAAAAAATGTACACGGGTAAAACAGTAAGTTTGTAGGGCCATAAGGAGAGGAAGCGTCATGAAGCAAAACTTCAAAGATATATGGCATCTCACTCTACTACACAATAGCTACTGATACACACACACGTGGGCCCAACTTCAATGAAGAAGTTTAGCCTATCACACACAAACTGTGGAGCGAATGGTGAGGTTAGTCACCGAAGCAGCTTTCCAAGTTTGTGGCTTCAACATCAGAGATGGTTTCATCAGGTCTACGATAACATCGCGCACCGAAATGCCGGTATGTAAAAGAAGCAGCACCATGATATAGAAACGTAAACGTGCCTTTGGGTAGGTTGTCACGGGAGGAACTCGAGGTACAGACACCTCCACGTGGTGATTTCTGGGTCGTCCTACTAACGAGAGTAAGGCGGGTGAAGATCTGTACACACGCTTTATGAATACAAGCTTGGAGATTGACTTATAATGAGTGTGGAATGGTGTTAATGAACAGATTACAATTCTTTGCCATATTTAATTACCTATTTCAGGGACAGAAGCCGGATAGTCACCTGCAGGGCTTTACGAAAGCAAATAAATGGGTAAAAAAATTTGATATTGTGCGGGTTGCCTACGTGAAAACGCCTGAAGTTTCAAACGAAATCCGGAGTGGTGAAAAATTGGAATAATGAAAAAATACTTTTTGTCTAAATGTTTCTAGAATGGGCACTCGTAATTTTCCCCACACCTATAGGAGATACGTAGAAAAAGGTGCATTTCGATGTCCCATAATATAGATATGTATATCTAAAAAGTGTCAAATATAAATTTTTTGCAAAACATTTCATTTTTGATTTCTAACATCTAAAATCATACCAAATCTTATAAATATGGAAATAAAAAAAATCGCTAGTTTCTATAATTAACGTCTTTCCATGTCCGTGATGAAAAAACATGGTCAATATGAGTAACCGAAATGTCTTATGCTGAGATATTATGCCTGGTTTTGGTCATAGTTGGGTAAACACAGAATGATTCTACTATATCTGCCCGTGACTCATATCTACTATATTGCTAAGATTATTTACTCATAAACCATAGCATTAATCTTTCTTAATATACTGGCATGGATGAAAAAACTGAACAAACGCCAAAATATCCAGTTTTATTAAGTTCCCATCGACCAGGGAGTGTCGCTTATGTAAATAATATATAGGTCAGCAACGCCCAAGATCAATAATGATTTAATTGTATAGTATGTGAATTTAAATTGTACTATATGGAATTATTTGAACAACAATAGATTAATTATTCATGTTAAAACCAGTTACGAAAGAAATTCGAAAGAAAGTTACTCACACCAATGCACAGATTACTCACCAAGAAATGTAAATTTAGAATGATTGGTAATGATATTCGCATAATTATCTACAGTAATGAAAATCTCTCTTTCCAGCATACGGAAATACCCGAGAGAGGGTTGGCCAGATTTACGTTAAAATGAAAATTATTAGTAGAAGTAAACTGTCAAGAATACCGGTTATCCGATAATATTGTACCGGTTCTACCTGTTCGGTAAAAGTATTGCTATAGAATACTCATCCGTTAAATACTGGTATTTTTTTAGGTGCTGCCCATGCCTATTGCAGTGTCCTTTTTGGGAGATATTACGGGGGAGGCTGCTTTCAAGTGATCGCAGGTCGCACAATGAATAATGCAACGCGGATGCAGCAAGTGAGGTACCTTCCCTGAGCGCGCCCTTCTTGACTCTTTATCTCGACGGGAAAATCCACTTCAAACAGCAAACTGATGACTCGTTTAACTCGGGACAAGAATACATTCCGTTCTTTTCGATGATAAGGTTCATCACTTGAATTCTGACAGAAAACAAAGAAACGTCGCGTTTTCCATAAGGAAATTATAAATACTATGCCAAGCAAAGCAACATTTAGCGTTCAAAGTTTGTGTTCTTCAGCATTGATGCAAGATCCGCATCCCGTAACGCAAGTAAAGGAGCAAGTAATATCAACGTAAAATTATAATTTGAAACATTTTATAGACAGTGTATTATTATTCTTAAAACATCGGTATACTTTTCAACAGAATTGTGCCAAAGATTAATTCTCAGATCTTGGTGGCGGCGGGGTTTTCATCAAATTCAATCGCATACCTGTCACGGTTTAAGAGCCCCACTTGGGTTGGTTTTCCCCCACCCAAAGCATGAGAGTTTGTACATGTAAGAGGTTTGATAAAATATTCGCGGAATTTTCTTTCTCTCAAAAATATTTACTTATTCGTCAATATTATGTTTGTCCCCTTCAAATTAGTTCCCATCAGATATAAAACAGTCGTGCGAGTGCATTTTTTAATCCCCAAAGCACCTCTTGAACGCAATTTTTTATGTGGTTTTCGCTCATTCAGCGTTCTACTATATGTTGGCAAAAGCTCGCCCGATCATGGAGTTTTTTATCTTAACTTTAGTAGATGCACTGGAAATGCAGTGCGAGAAATACGGGGTGAAGATTAGTAATAAGAAACAAGAGTAATGAGGTTCTCTAGGACAAAGAAAGCGAGGCTGGTGATAAGAGTAGGAAGTCACAAACTGGAATAAGTAGAATAATTTAATTACTTGGGTAGTATGCTAGATGAAGAAACAGGACATAGTAGCAAAGACATTAGGAGGAGAATAGTGCCAGCGAAGGAAGCGTTCAATAATAGAAGGGAGCTGATGACAGGGAACTTAAGTAATGATGTAAAAAAGAGGCTGGTGAAGAGCTTGATATGGAGTGTGGCGTTGTATGGGGCAGAAACGTGGACCTTGAGAAAGGAAGACGAAAGTAGATTGAAGGTTTTCGAGATGTGGGTGTGGAGGGGGATGGAGAAGGTGCGTTGGACGGAAAGGAAGACAAATGAGGAAGTGCTTGACATGGTGGGCGAGGAGAGGAAACTTATAGATGAGATTAGGGGAAGACAGGGTAGGTGGCTGGAAGGGGTAATGAGGGACGGTGGTTTGCTGAAGGCCGTGATAGAGGGTAGGATGTTGGGTAAGCGAGGAAGGGGAAGGAAGAGAATCGGTTTTATGGACGGGATGAAGAAAATAAGGACTCATGCTGAGATGAAAAAATAAATACTAGAGGTAGAAAGGGCACGGCACGTGTAAGAGTTCGTTGGATATTCTCTGACTTTCATCACAACCTACCTCTAACCGGTAGATTACTTTAATGGATGAATGAATGAAGGAATAGGAAGAAGTCGCAGGGGGTCATATCAGGCGAACACGGAGGGTGATAACGGTGTTGATTTTAGCCAAAAATGTACGAACAAGTAGTGAAGTGTGAGCAGGTGCATTATCAATATTTATCAAGGTAGTAATAACTCAACACTCAACATTCCCAATTCGGTGCTACACTTTATTCTGTTCTTAAAGCAAAATATAATTCAAATTAATCATTCTATTTTTTCCATGAGTAAAAATTCGCCTAGCACACCAAAACCCGAGTAACCTTTGTGATAGTCAACAATAAAGTAAAAAACCAATATCAGCATACGCCCGTGATAAGTGTATAAATATAACAACAAAAAATGGTGACAATTTGGCTTGTGTAATTTGCCAAATTAAAGAATTCCGCGTATTTTTTTATCATGCCTCGTATATGAATTAAATGTAGGAAAGGACTCTTCAGCACTGAACTCACCCACTATTAAAGACGAAATTAAACTTATTTCAAAGATGGAGTGCTAGCAGGTGAGCCCGTTGCCTAAAGAGATGTTTGCATGACAGTGTTCAAAAGCAAATGCCTCTTTAATTAGTCGGCAGGATGGAGTTCGAGCGCACTAAGAGAAGGGTTTGAATCTGGGCTTGTATGAACGTTTCCCACGCAGATTTTCAGGAGTTAGTTCGTGGGATTATAATGACTACCGCCTCCGTTGGAGATTCGTAGAGAAGAGATGACTTGAATATACTGAGCTTAGTGAGCAATTGGATGACACGTGTAGCTGAGATCAGCATTTTCGCAAAACCACAGTTTTCCGGAGTCGAGACATAAGGGAACCCGGTGGCTGCAGTCACCTCAGAAAGGAGACGTCGTCAGATTTTCAACTCACTCTTCCCAAACGACTGGACATATAAGTTGCACAACTTTATCAAAAATCTGGCAGTAAGACGTGGATGACAGCAACAAACAAAAACGGCTGGCCTAGACCATCAGACTCACAATAAGCAATTCACTACGACCTCCAGGTAGGGCGTCTGTCACCTTTAAGGAAATGGAAATACTAAACACAATCACGCCAGTAACCATCTTAATCTTCTTTTTGTCTCTTAATCTAAACCGGCGTTAATTTTCGCGTATGCTGGAGATCTCTCCATACCGGGATTTTTGACTCAGATTCTAGTTCTTCATTGGCAAAATGCCTTTTTGGATGACATTCCAATAATTTTAATACTATATAATATGAGAAAATTGAAAATGTAACTGAAAAGAACATTATCTGGAAGTTTATTTTGCTGACTAATCTAATTTGATTGAAAGTTTCCTCGATGCTGCAAGAATTAATATTATTTGAAATACGTTCACTGAAATAGACTAATCAGTGGTCAAAATCATACTTGAGTGGCGTATCATCCAGAAGGATTTAGATCAATTGATGTCGATGTCACTAAATTCTAATGATTATTTTGTGGCTACACTCTGCAGTTTCGGTAAATGAGACTTAGATGCGTATATGTGTGATGGATGGAGGAAAGAACTTCAGCAAAAAGAAAAGACAATCCCCATTACAGGAATATTGTAGCTGTGAATATTAAGTAGCAAATGATATAGTTTGGAACCGCAAATGGTTGGAAGGCACAATCACGGCTTGATCATGCACCTTTCCATTTATTGTTATCTCCGTAAATTCAGCTCGTTAGAAAGTTATTTATAAAAAATTCTTATTTTTATTAATTCAATTTTCTTTGGAACCCACTTTCTCGATGGTTAATAACTACTTTACTTCATCTACGTTTAAGTACTCATAAGTCGACTCGAGTGATCAAATATAGTACATCCCTCGGACAATTTTCATGTTGGGCATACAGTTTTTAACCCGAAGCATTGGCATTAGTAATAGTTAAACGGAAGTGATCAACTATTTTTTACTACGAATGATCGATAGAATACCAAGCCAATATATTTCAATTTAGGCGCTGATTACAACCCATTTATAAAGAAGCGCTTTATTTATATGTAAGTGGAACCTTCTCAATTAATTTCCCCTAAAAAGAAACTGATTTAGGCTTGAACTTTTTTTTAGATTTTCGTAGCTCATTGTTTATGGTATTGAGGCTTTTGGTTCTGCGATTAATTATTTAGTATTAGGCCACAGTTTCGCTGTGATTTACTGCCGGCTTCGTCGGACTTTTAAGAACAACAAGGTTTTAGGCTTGAACTTGAGTAATTTATCCATTACGGAATAATTATTATAACTTTGCTAATGCCACTAGTTATTTATAAACAAGACCTAAGTTTCAACACTTGGTGTCATCTTCAGGTGAAGACTTATGAACTCAGACCTGAAGATGACCGCAAGTGTTGAAACCCGGGTCGTGTTAATAAATTACTATCAGAATTAACAAAGTTATAATAATTAATCCGTATTATCCCCTAATTCTAATACATTTGTTTCATTACTACGCTCGAAAAAGGAGAAATCAATTTCCACCACAGTAATATATCTAATCATCCTTTTTGAAATTTAAATAAGGTTCAATTTTTCTAAATCCTTCTATATTTTTGAAATTGAAAGACATGGGAAAACAAGTGAGTGAGAGAAATTTCCTCAACAAGGGCACACGAAGAAGTGAATGGAACTATTCAGATGACCAGGTTTTGCCGATTTTGCTTTCAGGTTAAACTTATTCACAATCAAATTTTAAAAATCGAAACAGTTATCAACTACTAAAGCAATTATCACTTAATGTTTTGGTAAAAGAAATGGACCAGCCCTGACGACTTCTATAAATTAACAGGCATAACGTTCATTTGAAATGTCATAAAATTACAATAGAACAGTTAATTCTGTATGCACACAAACAGTATTTTGAAATTGTTATGGGAAATCGTGAAGTATAAAAAGTCTAATGGGTATACTCACAGGAGGTTTTTGAATGTAATAATATATAATGACTACTCAGGCTAATCGGTTAAAATTGTTATAAAGGATGAGACGAGCTATATTGAGCATAAATGCTTCAAAAGGCTGTCAATACAGGCGTCTTCGGATAAATGCTTACGAGCAGCTAGGATCTTAACGATGCAAATTCAACAACTGACTGCGGATATGCTCTGAGTACTGCTGTAATACGCACCACAGGAATCCACGGGTGACGGTAAAGTGGCAGAGAATCTCTGGAGGTAACTTAAAGTTCTATTTGACTAGAAAACAACGATCCTTCCCTCACCTTACTTGTGCACAGTCAATAATTCCCCGCTGACGGGGAAAAACAAACACCGCGTCAGCCAAACAGGACGTAGGTATTCCTTGTTGAACGGGATAGCATGCAGGAGTGGGAGACTCAAGGTTAAGACAGGATATGAGAGGGAAACGTAGGGGTATGTCTTCATTTCCTTACCATCCCACCGTCAAAGGCGTTCACTGTCCAACCCGCGCCAGTGTCCCATCCACCGAGAGTCGCAATTATTCGGGTCGGGTGTTTACATGGCCCAAGGGTCGCTCGCCACGAGTACACTCACTCCGCAGTGCCGGCCAGCCAGAGAGTTCAGTTCGCCGTCGAGGAAGAAGTCATTCCACTCCAAGTGTCAACAAACCACAGTAGTTTGTGATAACGCGACGGTTCCCAGGTATGCCGGCTAATCAACTTGGGACGGTGATTGCGACGCTCTGGGTCACTTGCTACAGCCAGTTCTTTGACAAGCCCACGGAACCTGTCGTCGTACTATTTGTCGAATCGTTTATTAGCGATAGTCAGCGGAGTTGGCAAATTATGTTTCTTCCCATTCCATTGACAACACTGAAATAAGTATAATCTCTCTTGGGAACGGCCACCATAGAAATTGGATTTTTGTGGTGGATAGAATTCTAGCTTCTCATCTTAAGGGACCCGGATTAGAATCCCGGCATGGGTTCAGATGTTCCAGTGGAGTCTCAATCCCTACTTGGGATCACTGCTAACAATCCGACCCTGTAAATCCTCCAAACTGTCTTAAATGGCGCACATGAACTCAGCTATCGGTAGCCAACCCGAGATAGTAAACCATGGTTACCGATATTTTCCCACTCAGTATGAACATTAAATAGTGTCACACACTGAAAACAAATGGTTTTAACAAACGTAATTTATGACATAAGATGCATGAGAGCTAATTGTAATGAAACAATTCTTTATAATGAGGAAAGACATGTATGACATCTACTTCAATTTATCCACACAAAGCGTCAAACAATTTTGGCTAGTGGTACAGCATAATAGAAAGTGGAAAGAACAGATGTAATCCACGAGACTTGAAAAAAGTCTAAAATAGGAAAGTAAATTTTTCGATGAATTATGACAATTTTGTTATTTTATTGATTTTTAGTAATTAAAGCCAAGACGAGGATTGATCCATTTACTTGCTCCATAGTCTTTTGTTAGTAGTTTTGCTGTATTCTCCCTGTTTTCTAATGTGTATCTCCTTTTTCCTATACTAGCTAATGTAGCGCTGAATGTTTTATTAATAGTCAAACTGATATGTACATATTAAATCGTAAGTTTATTTAAAAACCAATTCCAAACTGCATTCCAAGGTGTATCGCAATATGGAATTTGTCTGGGTGTACCCTTATTCTGTTGTGAGGTCGTCATACGAGGCATCTGAGACATACTCGGGGCAGACCCCTTCATCCTCCCCCGCTCACCCCCAGTGCCCGCAATTGATAAGATAGCGCCAATCCCTTCCTCCCTCTCGGACTTCCCACGACCCTTGACCTCGCGAGGAATAACCCTTGGAAGGGAAGGAACGCCCAACTCGACTGATGGAGCGAAAGAGATCTCCCATCTTCATCATTTCTCCCCCTGCACTCCTCCCCATGGGTAAATAGGAGCAGTGCATGCAGCACCGAGCGCAAATACAAGCCAGCACAAGAGGGCCTCAGAACACACTCACTATTGGTGGGGGCATGCACGAGGGGGGCAGGGCAGGTGGGGTGGCAGGGGGGAAGGGCCGTGGCGAAGAAGCGCGTGCAGGAGGAGACCCAGTCAAGTGTTGCATTGATCCATTTGAATGGAGAAGAGCGCTCTGCCCCATTCATTCTCCTCCCACTACCACCGCCCCCCCCATCCCCACCTCCTCCTTCTTCCCTATCAATGCTGCACTTGGACGACGACCGCGATGACGACGAAATGCAACGAGGCCATTGAAAATGACTCGGCCCTGAATGCACTCCTGTGAACGAGGCCCTGGTGCGACGCGAGTTTAGCTAGAACCTGCGCTCCCAATTATTGTACTTCTCTAATTATTCAACATGGTTACATGTCATTTGAGTTTTCTACAAAATAAAGTAATTGGTATAGCTGTCCTATAAATGAAGTAATTGGTATATAGATGGCCTTTTACGTACACATATTTGAGAGGACCTTTAAAAAGTTTATTGTAATAAAAAAAACCTTATCTCAATCGTCTCAGGCTCAACTTTGTGGAAGTTCATTTTATAAATGAAAAGGAAAACTTTGTCTTATTTCACCAATTTATTTTACGGTACGACTAGTTTCGACGCTGACGACCTGAAAATGACGCCGCTGCGTCGAAACTAGTCGCACCGTAAAATACATTGGTGGAATAAGACGAATTTTTCCTTTTTATTTATAAAATAACCTTGTAAAACACTGAAATTAACAAGGAAATAGTATTACAAAACCAAAAAAGGATGTTGCTATTTTCATTTTAGTGTAGTTAAAACATTTAATACACATTTTTGTTAATTGATACTTTGAAAACATTTCACAAAAGCAATGTAGTCTCTATGACCTAATATCATTAAAAAAACACAAATCCTCTGCAGTTAGTAGCCAGAGATATCGGCCGTTTTGCTGAGTAATATTGCAGTAGGCAAGATTGATATGTTTCGCCTTACCGACGTGCCGCATGCATAACAAGAATACAGATTAAATATACTTAAAACATTCTTAATGAAAATTCTAACACTATTAGCAATTATCCGCATTAAAAAGACAAATTAAGAAGGTAATGATCACCACTTAATTGAAAAATGACGCAATTTGTTAAATAATATCATATATTTTCTTTTTCGATTGACAAAATTGTAAAAATTTGCGCAAAAATATCGGTACAATGTTTAAAAAATGGTCTTCAATGCTTAAGTTTAATTTTATAAATAGGCTGCATCTCTATCTTTCTCGTTTCTTGTGCTGCTGACTGAATTATCATAAGGTAGTGATAAGAACACTTTGCATTCGGCTAATATGTTTGTAACCTTAGATGTTAATTTCCCCTTAGTTTCAAGTTAATAGATCCTACCGCATGTCCAAAGCGCCGCCATGATTAAACACATATCTTCATCACTCTCTTCCTTTAAAGTATAGCAACAGCATCAGAGGTTAGGCTGAGGGAATAGCTTTTCTTGCAGCGCGAAGGACTAACCGACCTATGAAAAGGAAGGCAATACATTTCCCAAAGGAACACGCATTTTCTCAAAAATTTACGGGTATGGAAATATCGGGAATATTGAAATATATGGAAGAGGATCAAAATTCGTCACCAGAATTTTAGCAATATCCATGAAAAAACACTGAAGCGTCAGCTATTGTCTTAGGATTGTTATTTTAAAGTAGAGAGCAGTTTATTTCTGGATGAAATACTATGGGCACAGCGTAAGCTATCAAACCTCAATTAGGTAATAGAATGTTTTCAGACTCCCTAGCTTAAAGCTCCAAAATTACCAGATCACCCACTTCTTTGCGAATACCATTTTATCAGCAATGAATGATAATGACGAACCACTTCCTCTCGATTCTAATATAAATTTTCTTCGAGGCAACAAATTTTATAGCATCATCAACCATCAGTCATATCCCTAAATTGGTATGTGGCAGTTCTTTGCACAACTCTCGTTTCAGATGGCCGTTTCGTTCCTAGGTAAGTCTCCACTTTGACGGCCTTCATTACCTCACGTATTCCATCCTTGGGTCTTCCTTGGTAATTTTTCCCATTCGTTTTTTCTTTTGTCACTGACTTCATTCCATATTGTGTCTCAATGAGTGTCCAATAAATTGGTATTTTCTTCGTCTCTGAGATTTCCTTGAGTACCTTTTACGTAGGACTTCTTCATTGCCGATTTTATCCGTACATTTGATCGTAATCATTCTCTTATCGCATTTGATTTACATTGCTTACAAACTTCATTGCTTTGCAGCTGTTATTTTCCAGGTCTTACTGGCATGTAATAGGACGCACGCAGTTACTCAAACTCTATCACAAAGATGCGGGTCTGAATTATTTGATAGATTTTGTGTAGCAATCGGAGGAAGAACGGGAGGTTTTCAGTAATCCCCTGAAGCGCCCCCTTCACACCATCGTCTCTCCTCGCACCCTAATCCCAAACCCTCCGAGCCCTCGTTTCCAATGCAGAGCCTCGCTCCGCTCTCGGGTACATCTCACCTGTGAAAGCGGCGCGCCGCTCGACAACGGGGCTTCGCGGTCCAATGCACGCCCCTGCGTGTCGGAAGGCAGTTGAGTACATATTTGAGCGAGGGAATGGAAGTGCACCAGAGCCTCTTAAGATCGAGAGCAAGATTGCGTCATTAGGCGGTGGCGACGAGTCGTTTAGGCGCTCCATTACGCATTTCGTCGTCACCACCAACACCAAGCCACCACCCTCTGCCACCACCACGAGTCGATCTGCACCCAAATTGCTTAATTTCGGCAAACACCAAACTCTTGTTCCATCGCTTGACTGCGCTAAAACAATTTAAATATTTTCCACTATGTATTCCCATAGATATCCAAAATTCCGCTAAACATTGTACATTGAAAAGGTCTTAGATGTTCATAGTTACTCAAATCTTAGAAAATTTACTTAAGATTGGGAGAGGATGGGAAAGGACATGCTGACATCATACGTTGCTTAGCATATGGAGAGGTGATGCAAGAAAACGGCCGTGATTACCTCAGAATAACAATGCCTTAGAATAACAATGCGTAGCATTGATTTGATTTTTTGTAAGAAAAGGACGTAAAAGTGCACGGGTAATCATTTTCAATTTAAATATATTCGTAATAATTGATACTCACTCACTTAGTGATTCAACCCGAAGGTTGGTTTGGATAGTTGATGGTAGAGCTCACCCCGGAATAAGCCACAGGCGTGTGAATTTCACACATTCAGGGTAGGGGGGCCAGTTCCTTTCCATGGGCCACCTCGCACTCTGTGGGCGTTTTTTTGTCCAGGGGCGTCCAAAGGCTTTACCCGGATTTGAACCCGGGACCCTTTGATCAGTAGCCAAGCGTTCTACCCACTAGGCCACCACGCTCCCTACGATATTCTATCTTATCTTATAATTGATATAGAGCATTGAAATCATAAGTATTGGCTATTTTTTCAATAAGAACCTTTGAATATTCTCTTAGTTTATTGCAACTTTTAAATAAAATACCAAAGGGGTGACTGTGCATCTATTTTTAATGCCCAATAATATATAAATTTGGTAGGAGATGATGTGAAGCAAAGGCGGCCTTTGACGCCTCCCCAAATTCACTCACTGTGTGAGACTCGTGGAGTAGATAAGTGGAGGTGGCGAAAATAATCGATGCTGAGAGTACGTTTCTCGTGATCTGCTCTATCTATTGGAGTATTATTTTTATGTACATGGTTCCCTATCTAAGCCTCTGAGGTCTGGGAGTATTTTTTAAAATTTAAATCGATGCATCATCCCCATCACAAAGCGAAGTGTCCTCATCTCACCGTACTTGAGTGTCTCCTTACAGAAGAGCGGAGGCGAAGAAGGACAGATGGGTGTCTTGTCTCCCTCCCTCCCTCACCACCCCACGGGCAGAACAGGGTGGGAGAGGGGGGAGGGCAAGGGTTAGGGGAGGGGAAGGCGCTTCTAAAGGGGGAGGGGGGGATGGCTCGTGCGCTTCCCACACGGCGATCGTTCCTCACTTGTCTCGGGGGAATCCCCACCCCACACCCTCTTTTTACTCCTCGTGAAACTGCAAAGGGTCCATGGGAGCTGACATCTATCGGTTCGAAGCGGAGTTTACGGGGGAAGGGTTGAAGGCAGTGCCGTTCCGGGGAGATGGCAGGGCCGGGGCCAGAGGTTCTCAGGTGAGAGGGGACCCGTGGAGCCGTGGGAGAGTGGGCGAGGGAGTGCCGCGCCACGAGCGGAGACCTTTTTAATGGGGTGGTGCTGCGGCCGGAGGACACCCACCACCGATATCGCCACTTTGGTCGCACTCAAAACCATTCATGCTCTCCTCAACCACCTCCTTTGAAATAAGAAAGATGTATTTTTTCTTTTACGCCTACAGTATTTTCACAGAACGAGCACTGAATGAAGAAACAATAGCGTTTAACAGACCTCATTTTTTCCTCTTAACATAGAGGTCTTGAATGTTTAACCAATGAAATATATCTATTATAACCAATAATATCAATTTAAACAGTCCGTACCTCAGCACCTTCTACATTCCTCCTCATCCATCCTCAAGAGGATGAAGGAAACAAGCAAACAGTTAAAATGGCTAGCCACAGCTCCAATAAGAGTTACAAGTAACCTTTAAATCTTTCCCGGCGAATGCTTAGGATGAATAGTTCTAGGTTTCCCAGCCGGGTAATTTTGTTAAACTGCACCGACGTTTCAATGGCGTAGTCTACCATCGTCTTCAGGGTTAATTGGTTTAACACCATTAATCGGCTGGAAACCCGAGAACTGAGATTCATCCGTAGCAAGTAACCGATGACCCTGTAAGGTGGAGGGTTCCTAAAAAATAATATTTGAAAAGAAAAACGGTAAAATAACATTGAGGTTGCTCTATGATAGCTTTTGAATCTGTATTTCAAGTACATACTACGGTATCATCAGATGCAAAATATATTTTTTTGATATTTTAGTACTCCATGGTGCCATAAGTTGGCGAAACGCGCAGTAAAAATAAGAAAAATGTGTATAAAAGTACGGGATATTTATTCAAATAAGTGCTTATTACTCCCACGCAGCCAAGCTTGATGTGATAAACTTCACATTTTATAATTTTTGTTTATATTGTAACGAAATTATTTTCGTGACTTTTAAATGTTAGGTGTGATGATGTTTTATTTGTATGTTCCCGCGCAAGGGATCGAAGTGGTTCCCGAGCCTCCCATCGATGCGCGTGTGTGTGTGGGGGGTGTGTAATTTTGGAACTAAGAAAAAAACGAGTGTGTGTGCATGTGACCGAGAGGTCAGACTGTGAGTGAGAGGCAGACAGGGCAGACATTGCCGACCACCGCGGAAGCCGGGGGTCATGGCAGGCACGAGCGGCCGAGAGTTGAGACGAGTGTGAGTTGCGGTCATCTGGGCGATAGCGGCGTGACAATTGGGCCGAATAAGGTGGTGTCCCGATATTCGAGTGACGAAGTTCCTCCATCGACACCTCGCCTAACGGCCGTCACGTAGGTGAAAAACCCCAGAACCGGTGAGCCTCATCTTGTCCGCCGGAAGTCTCGTGTCGTCGTACGGAGACACCCGTGTTAAGTTTGCAATTGTCCCTCTCTTACGTCTCCGGACTCCGTTATTCAGTCGGCGTGGTCGTGCGCTAAGTGCGCGGTGTAAAATAAACCATCAGTGAATTATAATCACAAATCATCCTAATTTTCGTGTGCAATTTACGCACCCAGAAGTGTTAATACTTGTAAATTTTTGTTTTCTTGTGTGTATTACTTCGCAATTATTCATCATTTTGGTCATATAATTGTTCATTTCCTTTCACTCCATTTCATCCTTCACTTCATCAGGGTACGTTTTTTTATATGTTGGTTATTGTTCATTAAACTGTGTCATTGAATGGATACGAACATTCTTTCATTGTCAATTGAAGTTCCTTGGTCCTGAGGTAAAAAGGCGCTCATTTAGTTGCCGGGCGACGTTCCGGGTGCTTGCCGTTAAGACGGGGACCTTGAGCGCGGTGCATTGGCCGCATTTTATTCCCAACAAGGTAGGAGCTGGTCGCTGGTCCTTTATCGGAACCTGAATTATTATAATTTTGTAATTTCCTGTCCTGTGCATGTGCGATTGCCTTTCGGGGTTGGCCTGGCGGTCGCAGGGTAGTGATGCGGCACTGTCCGGCGCACCCGCATCCTTCAGTAGTTAAATTATTGGAGGGGGCGACCTAATTGAGCAGGGGCGACCGTTACAATATGTACTCTCACTGTGTATTGCGTCCTCGTTTCCTTGGGTTTACCCTGTATTCACCACATACATACCGACGGACTGCCACTGAATGTAAACTACTACTTTATCCCTCTTTACTTCACAACACACACCCTCACATGAAGCGCTCACATTCTAGTTTACATTTAGGATCCGATTTCAAAGTATGAGGCTGTTTTCCTACGTTATCTCACGTTTTAACATTCCTTGTTCCCTCAAAACGATATATTTGTTAATTTATCAGTAAATCAATTATTTTATAATAAAAGTTTAGGATTATTATTGCCTTGCTACATTGCATCTAGCTCCTATTAATGAGGGCAGGAAGTAGGGAGAGCAATCAAAAGGTTTGGATAATGAATAGGGGAGGGCGAAGTACTATGCGATCCAATATCCCCCTATTCAGTGGAATACATTCGAGCCAACATGCCTTGTTCCTCGCCAGAGAACGAACTAATTGGAGGATTAACTTTGCTAAGCACGGCAAAAACAAATTTTCCCAAGCAACTGCCTGCAGCGAGGAATCCATGCCATTAGGAGCCAGCTGCTAAGGCAGCGCGTGTAACGCCATTGAATAAATTTCATAATTCGTAAGAACGTACAAGAATAGTGTGTAAAACGGGAGAATGGAGAAAGATTATTCACCTTCAGAGTGGCACAAAAGGGATCCATTACTTTACCCATAGAGTGGTCCCACTCCTTAAAATATAAAACAAGGAGAACAATATATGTATTTTATGTTTAAATCACTAATTCAATAACATTCGCATTTTTTACGCCAAAATGAAAGAGGGCTCAGAGTTAGATCACATTAAGCAAAATAAATCATCAAATTAGCTTCTTTTTTTTTGGCACTTAAATCGAAATGATGGAACGACACACTATCGTAGAAAATCTAAGATACGAAAATCATTTAATATAATTACAACTATAAAATAGATTTGCGTTAGGGGACTTAATGAAGAGAGAAGAAGGCTAGAAATTAAAACCATAAACTTGCTATTCAACATTATTTAAATTAGTTATGATCCGGGTATCAACGTTCAAAGTCACTCTCAGGTGACTGAAGATGACTTTGAACGTCGCGGGTCGTATCTAAATAAAATAATGTGGAATCACAAACTTACAGGTTATCAATCAATCGATTCCATAAAGTTAATCCTGTAACAACCAATGAGAGGAAGGCTGAGAAAGTAATGGACAAGCGTGGCTGAAGAGCCTATTAAGATTCTTAATAAAAAGACAGGGTTGATGCAGTGACTCATTGATGCAAGATAAGCATAATATCTATACTAGGATAGAGGAGTATGGAAGAAGTTATAAAAATAGCTTGTTTTCCACACCTAATACCAAAAATACGCTTTTTTACCGTGCCTAAATACGCGCCTAATACCGAAAACTATGCTTTATTACCGTGCCTAATTCCGCGCCTAATACCAAACTTTACGCTTTTTTTACCCAGCCAATGCCGGAAAGAAACGGCTTGATAGATATTTATGCAAGTTTGTAACCTTCGAAAGAGAAAAAATAAATTGTGTCCGCAGTGGGTCACGCGTGTCGTGCAAAAGAAAGGATCCTTCGCATGTGGCACTGATGTCCATCGGAGCGGAGCGCCCACTCATCGTTCGCCCTCTGCTGAGCAATTAAGCGAACCAAGCGACTCGGATGCGCGCACCGGCGACCAAGCAGCCCCGTGGCATCTCCTCCTCAGCCTCCGCCACTCCCCCTTTCTTCCCCCTCTGCCCCCACCTTTGCGCCCACATCCATCGCCGTAGCTAAGACGAAAAATAACGCCTCCCCCCCCCCCCTTCCTTTTTATGCTGCGATTGTCGCAGTAAGAAAGTTAATCCATTGAGTCCTGAAGAAGCCTTAATAAAAAGGCGAAACGTTGGCGGAAAAAGAAAGTTGAGTTTCTTAAAAAAGACATGGCCAAACCTCCATAAATTAACCAATGTATCCCTTTTTTAGGCGATGAATGGCATGGATTAGCTAAATGAACTTTTTCAAAGTCCGGTGAACCAATTACTATCCCCTTGGTGTTCTTTACCCTTGTGTCGTATTCCGTAGGAAGGGTGTCATAAAATATGCCATCTTCATTCGACGTCCTATTTTCAGGAATGCTATGTACAAGGAGTAAGAGAAAAATCTTTTCTAGAGCCAGTGATAACGCTGAGAGAATTCCTCACAGATCTCTGTCTCAATATCTCCGAGGATCAGTCGCATAGTCTTCGGTAGTAAATTGAAATATTTTTATGAAAAACAAATAGAGCTGTATTTAAAAATACTAACATGATAAAATAAATTATACGGAAGTGATACAAATAACAAAATCCATAGAAATATTTCGTTTTTAAGATTTAAAGTTCAAGACTGTTTAGTTTATTTATTTCTAAAATTTTATGCAAAACGAGGTATGCAACAAAATGAAAAATAAACGGTAAATTTCCTCAAAGAAGGCGATTTGGCTTGTGATTGGTCTTAGCAGTTTAGCTCTTTGACCTTTCCATCAAAACCGCTATTTCCCGATCGCTCCTCCCTTGCAATTCCTTCTTCCAATTAACCGACAGCACCACCTCAATCCTAAATCGCAGGAGTCCCATCAACCTCATTAGTTCCCGCGGAAAATTAGGAATGTGATTGTCTCCGACAGCAAGCTGTGTAGACTGAAGACCAAAAAACGCGCCCAAATACGCACACTGACATAGCACATCCTATGTGAACGCTGAAACAAGGCACTTGAACTCTCTGTCGTCTCCCTTCTTGGAAGAGAATCGATATTCCTTCGCCTGCCACATTGAAGGAAATCACCACCAGACATGCACCTTGATGTCTCCAGATCTGCGAAGCCGATCCGCTGATCCTGCATGTTCCAGAAGAGGGCACCGGCTCATGCTAGGGCTCCAATGCGGCATTATTAGGACCTTTGGCGGAGGGGATGAATCATATCAGTTCTTCTATGAAACACCGGCTCTTTTCAAGTCTCGCAATTTCATACACCTCGCGGAATGCACAAAGCCCGCATTCTCGCTTGCTTTGAAGACTGACTGTATCGATCTGAGTCCTTCATAGTATAAAGCATAATTTCCCTCTTCATTCCTCTGGATCTTTCATTGAGCTATGTGAGTACGAGCCACAATCACCGGCGCAATTTGATTGTAACATCCATATTCGACAGTGCTTTGTACGCATGCAAAAAAACCAATTGCTCTTCAGAACAATATTTCTCTTCCAGAGAATAAACTGGGAAAAATAGTTCTACCATATAAGAAGTCGTTCAATACTGAATCTCAGTACTTAATGTAAGTTCAAGGCCATTTTTATAAGGATAGTTTTGCTCTTTCTTAGCCCCAACCGTTCTGTAAAGTATATGCCATACAGATAAGTATTTCTACCTGTATTTGATTATGTCATCATTTGGGAGTCGTTATAAAAAATGCACACTGGTAATTTCATACTGAGTAACGGATATGTCTCGAAAAGACTTAAGTAAAAATTTAAAACATATGATCTCCCGTGCACAGTGCAGTGCACAGTCCTTTCAGTGCACAAGGTCACAGCGTAGTTGATACATGTACAGACGAGAAAATAGTCAATGTACGTACAGACAAACTTGTTGTAACTTGTTGTAAGGCATGCCATCCAAGACCATAGAGGGTGCATGATAGAAACGCAGTTTTAGGTGGCCAAAGAGCCGCATGGTTCACGATTATTTTCAGAGATACAATGAATATAAATTTGTCGAATTGTGCCCTGCGAAAAATATTGATGCATGGCATAATGAGAAACGCAAGCGCATTCCAACGGTAGTCTGTGTCCTAGTAGCCACAATCCGGCATTTGAGCCAGAGTCCGAATTTTTCCGTTAACACGAGATGCCCAAGTGAAGTTCCGGGATAAAAGGTTAGTGTGCACGAAACACGAATGAACCAATGCGAGATATTGACGCGACATCTTAGTTCTAGGTATTATATCTTCTAACCCAGCGGTTTCGAAAGTGGGTGCTGTCGCTGGGGATGCTTTAATCTTAGGGGGGGGGGGGGGGAGAAAATAAACGCGGGGGTGGTACCGGAGGCAGGGCCTTGACCGAAAATTACCATAAAAATATGCCTGGTATGAATAAACTATCTAATGGATTCGAAAAGAACATAGATTACATCATAATATTTTTACATTATTTTTATAACCTTCATGATAAGTCCATTCAGTCGATGATTTTAAAGGTTATGGTTGTGGAGTGCAGCGTATAGGCTTCAGGATCCTAGTAGGTGGCTCGAAAATGATTGGGAAATACTGTTAAAACCTGTTATATCAGCCATTTCACTTGTCATCGCGGTTTGGTTTTTCATGGGTAGCCAAAATAATGTCCACTTACAGCCTTAATGAAAAATGTACTTTGCGCACAAAAGTGTTGTAACTGTGTATCTCATTTATTTAGTACAATTGTATACCAATAGTTAGCGTAGTTTGGCTTCAATACTACACCAGTTCCTGCGGCATTTGCTTCGTCGGAAGATTAATTACGGCAACTGCTGACCTAGAACGACCCCTACGATGGGTTTGGTTTCGATTAGTGAAAACCTCTAGCCACTTAATCATCGTTTCCGGGCGGCCTTTGAGGTGATATTTTTTATCTATTTCACCAGAATTAGATCATCCAGTTTTGTCGTGACCCAGGCCTTACTGTTGCTCCTCCAAAATACAGGCAAAGACGTCTTGGTCTTGCCCTTCAGTGCCCTTGGATTTTCTGCACTATACACCAACATTGGTTTAATTTTAAAGTATCCTGCCACATGGGTAAAAAAGAGAGAAGTAACCGTGTCCTTTGCTGCTTTAAAGCCAAGTGTTAACCGCTCGTCTTTGGCAATCCATATTCACTTCGGCATTTTTTTCCAAAATAAACTAGTTTAGTCCGCATTAAGGACTTGCTCAGGCAGATAATTACATCTTCCGATGAGTTACGCAAACAAAGCTTGGAATTCAGAGGCTGCTCCATGATCAGCAGATACGACTTCTCCAGCAATCTTTGCACTATGGAGCTGAAATTTATTTTTTAATTTATCAAACCACCCTCGTCTGGCTTTTAAAGAAAATCTTTCTTGTTCTTCATCTCCATATTGCGCTTTCAAGTGGTTATAAATCTGAAGTGCTTTGCTTCTAAAAAATAGGTTCATCCAAATGAGCATGGTTTTTCGCCTTGTCTACTATCCAAGTATACAAATGTTATTCCATTTTCTCTACTCGTGTGTTTCGCTTTCTGACATAGGAGATAATAGCGGACGCACCGGAACTAACACTGGAACGAGTTTTTTCTTCAGTCTACTTTATAGTCGATTCGTTGACACCATGCTGTCTTGCGACTGTCCTTCCTTCTCGATGTTATTTAAATATTGCAAGTTTATCCTAAAAAAGTAATAACTTCCTACTTTTGTTCCCAGGAATATCAGCAGAACTTTTTCCTGGTCTTTTTGGACCCATTTCGATAAATGAATGAGGAGAGAAGCACACATTTTTTTACACATGTACAAAACACTAGCCACACACGATGCACAGCGAGTCACTGCCGCGGAATAAGTGATTCCCTTCAGCATATTCCACCTCGTCTTGGGACAAGAAACAGAGGAAAAAGACTAGGAGTATCCTGGGGAGGATTATGCTTACTTTGTGTTTCTCTGAATAACACCGAGTCAAAACAAGCATATCTCCTAAGCTTGACCTTCCAGTATAGTACATCTCGTCAATCAGGTCCTTCCTGTAGAAAGAAGGGCAGACGGACGAGATCCCTTCTTGTAATGTAGTGACAGCAAGGAAAACGGGGGAGTCTTGGAATAGATTGTACATTTCCCGAATAATAGCAGGCCAAAAGAGGATGTATCCTGGCAGATGCTGACCTTACGCCATGCATCTGGCCAATGATAGAATCACCTTACGATGCCTTCACTGCAACTTTCTTTTCGTAGTGATGAAGGTAGATCTTAGCGCGGAAATGTACTTTGTAAGTATTTATAACTAACCAGATGGGTAGGTACACAAAATCCTGAATTCATTGTTTCGCAAAACAGAAACAATCAGCGTATCACCAGTGGGTGCGATAAAATACTATAGACTGACGAAAATGGTAAAATATCGCGCCGAAATACTGATTGATTGCTACGAAAGTCCTTTATTTCTGCATCGAAAAGGAAATTTCATCGGGGTAAGTAGAGCCTATGGTAGAGCATAAATACAACTAATTGTTGTGTTAGAGCTTGAGGTTCAATTCTTGCGTCAAGTAGAAAACTGAAATCTCCGTGGTGAAATAAAATCAATTTTTAAGGTCAGTCATTACTCTTTATTAGGTTTAGATCTTACCATGAAAAAATTGAAAAAATGTCCTCCAACGGAAACCACGTCAAATTGAAGCTTCATACCGCGTTCTTGGAAGCTTGGTGCCGATTTAGAAACCGCGTAAATTAGAATCCGCGTTGCGGGAAGCCGCGTTCGGGGAAGTTTGCACTGTATACGCGTTGAAATCCAGTGTCAGAGCCTGTACTACATCCGAGGAAAGCGGGCTAAATGCTAACTTGGCTAACAGTAGAAACCGTAAAAGGAGATCAATTTCCCCAGATTAACATAATTTTGACGTACATGGAAGTCCTTTTCAATTGATGTGGCTTGAAAATATCCACAACGAAGGTAATGGAACAATAGCGCTTCCCAACACACAACACAGCGCCACAGCATTCCCCGTTGTCAGTGGACAGAACCGGACTCGGCCGCACGATCGAAAAATCGATTTTATTTACGGCGTCGCGAACGGTCGCAGATGATTTCTTCGGACTCGATATCTAAAAGATATTTTATTTTTGTGATGTAAGTATCTCAGTGTCCGCAATGAGAATTTTTTATTTTGCTACATAAATTCGAAAAATTGACAAAAAAAGGGTCCGCCATTTTGCCCTGTATCGATGGCAAATATTACAATTAACCCAAATAATAAGTATTATTTAATTAAGAAGAACAGTTATACCCAATCATTTCAGTTATTATTCCACAGCTTTACTACAAAAGATTCAGAATTATCCAGAATTAGCTTGAATTCAGTGATTTTCGGGAAAAAGTGAGGTGGGCGATTTTTGCGAAATTTGTCCAACTTTGAGACAGTGTATATTGTTAACGCGTACGAATTATGACAAATGGCATACAACATCATATTCAC
This sequence comes from Pyrrhosoma nymphula, assembly GCA_963573305.1. NCBI lineage: Eukaryota > Metazoa > Arthropoda > Insecta > Odonata > Coenagrionidae > Pyrrhosoma > Pyrrhosoma nymphula. The sequence continues at coordinate 1,557,540 of OY754334.1, forward strand.
CATTCTATGGAAAATGACAAAGTTTTTAACTTCCGGACTGAAAAAAACCTATAGTTGGGTTTTGGCCAGCTTTTTTCGATTTCAGCCCTCTGTGGGGCAGCCCAAATAATGCCCACTTACAGTCTTAAAGAAAAAAGTACTATACGAAGAACAGCGTTGTAACTGTGTACATCATTTTCTTAGTACAATTGTCTAACAATGGATAGCGTAGTTTGGCTTCAATTTTTCACCAGTTCATGCGGCACTTGCTTTGTTGGCAGATTAATTACAGCCACTACTGACCTGCAGCGACCCCTACGCAAACTATAGGTAGGTAATCAAATTGGATCCACCTGGGTATCCGTTCACCTTAACATCTTCCCCATTCCTCTTCTTCACAGTGAGTTTGTGACGTAATATATGGAAGACCACGCTCAGGATTGCTCTCCGAGTGGAGAGCAAGGCGGAATCAAGCGCAAGGCGAATGAAGCAAAGGACAGGGCCAACCCTTAGGCTCGCAGGACCGGGCGCATTAATCAGCAGCCACCCCTTGCCTGCTACGAGAGGGGAGCGCAAGGAGACCTCTCCCGGTTCCCTCCCGGTAGAAGAAGATGGAGGAACATTCCCCCCATAGCTCTTCTGGACTACGTGTAATGCCTCGACAGAGGAGAACAAACACACCTCGACGCTGGGCAATAAATAACGTAACCCTTTCCCCTGCTTTCTGCGGTTCAATAAGGGTTGTAAAAATATAAAACGAGAGCGGTTTCCACAACCCCTGGCCACCCACAAAACCACCTCCTCCCCCTTTGCATCCACCCAATCAGAGAGGATCTCCCCGCCGCCCGCCGCCTCGTCAATGGTTGTCGCTTCACAACCGCCACCTTGCCCCCTCTCCTCCCTATTTCCTCCTCCCAGACCCGCACCCTCCTACTCCCCTCTCCCGGGGTCATCGAGACCTCTCAGTCCCTCTTTCCAGCGGCGCTTAGGGTGCAGTTCCGCCCCTAACCGACAGAACCAGGCATTCCCCACTCACAATTAGATCTACCCCTCCTTAACTCACTAACAACATTCTTTCTCCTATACGTCGAATGACCACACCAAAAAAAAAAAGAAAACAAAGTAGTGGTCTTTTAAAATAAATTAAATACGTAGAATTTAAAATTCTTAATTCAGGAAATACTGACAGCACTATAGATTAGCTAAGACATATTCGGAGAGTGATGTGTGGCAAATAAATGCACGAGTAGTCGATAAACCGTTAAGTTAAAAATTTTAATTCAGCTACTAACAGTAAGAGCCGAAACCAATCTTTAGCACCGTATTTATGTGAATAAGTCTCTTCCACTCCAAATTGCCAAAGCAGGGCAAAATTAAAAAAGTACAAGAAAATACTAACTTACGTTACACATAAGTGCGTTCATAGTGCAGTACTCACAGTCCTGAAAAATGAAATGCCAACAGCACTATTGTTAGCGAAGAAATAATCTGGCAAAAACGTTTTTGAAATAATTTCCGTAGCAGACAAATCAACTTTTAAAGCATCTCCAGTTGGAATCCATTTTCATTTAAAAGTCTACCTCATGGCCAATAGTAGTCGGTGACTGTTGTCTAGTACGACAGTTCAAATCCGGGTGAAGCCTTTGGACGCCCCCGAACAGAAAAAGAAATCCTCGGAGTGCGAGGTGGCCCAGGGAAAGGAACTCAGCCTTCCCTGAATGAGTGGAATTCACAAGCCTGTGGCTTAGTCCGTGGTGAGCTCTACCCTCAATTATCCAAACCAACCTTCGGGTTGAATCACCGAATGAGTGATGCGACAAACATTTCCATTACTGAGTTCTGCAATCGATAATTGAGTGGAAAAGAGCAGAATTCCAGAGCACAGAGTTTCTATCTCACGTTCATGGCGTGCCCATTTCGTATCGGCAAATCAAATATGTGCGGATTGCGTCGTTTACAAAAGTTGGTAATTCCAGGGGCAAGACTGTCGAGCCAAGGTATCAGCCAGGGATGACTGCTTACTTCAACCAAATTAACTTTTCATCTACATCTACATATTACCCCGCAAGCCGCCTCAATAGGCGTGTGGCGGGGGGTGTTAGGACACCAGCCGTTTACATATAAAATGGACACGCTCTAATGAAATTACGCCTAGCATTTATTATAGTCCCTTATTGTTCGGGGTAAAAACGAATTCCCATACTTATCCGTTCGGCAAAATATCTCTCTTAATTTATCGTTTCTGTCGGACCAGGAAATATAGTGGGGTTCTAATAGGATGTTCTCCGTGTCTCTCTGAAAGATATATATTCTCAATTGTTCAAGCAATCTAAGCCTAGCGCGCAGCCTCCGAGTCTCTGGAGGCTCCCAGCCTAATTCGTTTAACATCTGTGTAACGCTGTCTGTACGCCCGTAGCTGTTTTTGATGAATCGCGCAGCTTTTCTTTGTATTTTATTAAGTTCCCGGACTAAGTCTTTCTGCACCGGGTCCCATATGCTCGCTGCATATTCAAGGTGTGGCCGGACGAGTGCGAAATAGCACCTCTCTTTTACTTTTTCATCCGAAAATCTTCCCACAATACGCTTGACGAATCCTAGCTTCTTCAGAGCTCTGCCACAAATATTTCTTATATGTGCTCCCCAAGATAGGTCCGAAGTTATCCTAACTCCTAGATACTTCACTTCATCTGTCACCTTTATGTTAACACCATCCACAGCATATACATGGGAATAGTTGGACGACCTCCGCAAGAAATGTACCGCCGTGCATTTGCTTAGATTAAGTTCGAGTCCCCTCTCTTGGCTCCACACATGAACGTTGTTTAAATCCGATGATAGAGTTTCAAAGTCAGAGTGATCACTAATTTCACGATTGATGACAGCGTCGTCAGCAAATAGACGTATTTTACTGCTAATTCGAGAGCATAGATCATTTATGTATATAATGAACAAAAGGGGTCCGATCACGCTTCCTTGCGGGACACCTGATGTCACATTAACTACATCAGAGCAAATTCCGTCAATAACTACCTTTTGCTTACGATCACACAGAAAGTCGCGTATCCAGTTTACTACTGTTTCGTTTAGGCCGCATGACTGTAATTTGTATAAAAGTTTGTTATGAGGTACCGTGTCGAAAGCTTTCTTAAAATCTAGGAATAATGCGTCAACTTGTCTTTTCGATTTACCAGATTTGAGAACGTCATGAAGAAAGAGCGCGAGTTGTGTTTCACATGATCTACCTTTCCGGAAGCCGTGCTGAGAGCCATGGAGGACGTTGCGACTGTCCAGGAACGTCATGATATTGCTAACGACGATATGTTCGAGTATCTTGCCTATATTCGACGTTAATGAAATTGGTCGATAGTTCCCTGGGTCGTGTCTGTTTCCCTTTTTGAATATCGGTGTAACGTTTGCAATTTTCCAGTCTAATGGTATCTTTCCTTCAGACAATGACTTCTTGAATATTGTGTCTAAGAACGGTGCGATCTGTGGCGCTAACTCCTTGAGGACACGCGCGTGCATTCCCTCCGTACCCGGAGATTTACTATTTTTTATCGACTGTTGATGTTTAGTTATTCCATCGCGTTGAATAGTGATTTCTTTCATCGGTTCCTCAGTGAATGAAATTTCAAAATTACATGCAGTATTGTCTGTAGTGTATACACTTTCGAAGTGGGAATTTAACGTGTTAGCTTTGTCAATATTTTCGGTGACAAGTTTGCCATCTTTATCAAATAACGAATGTACGGTTGAAGATTTTCCCTGAAGCTCTCTCGCATATGACCAAAAAGATTTCGGATTTTCTTCGAGTAATTCACCAAGTACTTTTTTCTTGAAATTTCGCAATGCAGAACGCATTGATTTCTTAGTTTTTGAGCGTTGCGCAGCGTAACTTTCTTTTGCTTCAAGTTCCTTCGATTTGTCACCTACCGTAGTGGACCTTTTGACCAAGTTGTACAATTTTCTCTGTCTCTTAAGGTCCCTCCTAACATCGTTGTTATACCAGCGAGTTTATTTACTGTCGCATTTCAATTTTTGCGGAATATATTCGTTGATTCCCTGTCGTAGAATTTTTAAGAAATATTTCCATGATTCATCAGTGCTTTTATCCTCTGTTTTAGCTACGAAGTCCGTGTACGAATCGCCAAATTTTATGAAGTTGCATTTATCAAATAAATAAATATTGCGTTTCGGTTTTACAGCGGACTCTACTTCAATTTTTAAGGTTGCAAAAATTACTCTGTGATCACTTATGCCGTCAATAATATCGAGTTGTTTTATCAACTTCGGATGGCTTACTGCAAAAAGGTCTAATATTTTATTTCCTCTCGTAGGCTTGTCAACTACTTGGGAAAGTGAGTGATTAGCAAGTGTGTTGAGTAAGATCTCGCTGATTTCCCTATTCCTAGAATTCGGTTTTACAGTGTAAGGAACACCAATTTATAGATGGCAGATTAAAATCTCCCCCAATAATTATTACACTTTTACTGTCTCTCACAGTAAATGCGGATATTTGATTTTCTAATTGGTAAATAACATCAATTTTGGAGTTTGGAGGTCTATAGAAAGTGCAAACATGTATACTCCTTTTGTTTCGTTGTTTAATTGTACATCACACGCTTTCTATTTCATTGTCAGTTATTTCGTGGGCGGTGCTGTGTAAATGTGATTTAACTGCTAGAAAAACTCCGCCACCTGTCCTATCGCTTCGATCGCATCTGTAGATTTTATATCCTGGAGGAAAAACTTCGCTGTCGCTTACACCCTCTGTAAGCCAGCTCTCCGTTCCTATGACCACGTCTGCGTCCTGAAATATATGCTCGATTTCAGCGCGCTTGTTTTTAACGCTACGGCAATTAACTACTATAAAGTTAATGTCATATATTGTAGATTGAGTGTCGGTTGGTTCTTTTCCACGCTTATGGGTATTAGGTGGGCGAATTTCACTGGAAGTGCTTATTACATTTGATATAATTTCTTTCACTGGAGTACGCGTTTTGGGAAAATTGTCACTATTTACCGGCTTTAGCGCTCCTAAGTTTACTTGGATGTGAAAATGTTCGCAATGCGGATTTCCTCGGAGGCTACGTTTGGTTAAATCTTTACAAATCCCACTAGATGACCTATCCTCTAGTCTAAAAAATATCTACAGTGCTCAAAAATCCTACGAGCCACCCGTTCAGACGCCTCTTTGGAATAATGCACCCCAGACGAGTTGAGGGGAGCCCGGCACGATCTAAGCACCGGCCGAAGATCCACGAACTCTGCCCCAATGCTCGCACAGAATTTCCACAGCCTCTTGTTGATCTAGGCAATCCTGTCCCAAACTCGAGGGCCGCAGTCAGTCCGTGGAACAATGCTGCAGATGGGTAGTTGCAGATCGACACCAGTGCCCCTCCGAACGCGTTCCACCTCCGAGTTTAGATCCCTAAAGGAATCCAAGATCTCATCGGCTCTACGCTCGGAAGCATCATTGGTGCCAACATGGGCCACCACCCGCAGTCTAGAGCAGCCTGTGTCCTTCACCGCCGCTTTTACCACCGCCGTAGAATTGGGTACGATTCCCCCTGGTATACACCAGGAGGTGACCCGTTGGTCCGCTCCGTCTCTCCTTGCCCTCTTCTCCAACTGGGGGAAAATCCGCCGGACGTTCGAACTCCCTAACAATACTATTCCTGCCCTCCCAGCCCGGCTGCCGTTCGAAGTTGAGTCCCTTTTGCGCCTGGAAGGTGGAAAAAAAACCAAGAGGTGTCAACATGCCAAGGAAATTAATTTGACGGAGAAAATATGTGCTTGTAGTTTTAGTACTTTTAATCTCAATCTGGAATAATTTTATTTCAAGTGGGTACGACGCAATCCAAGAAGTTGCTTTCCGGTGCCCTCTTTCCATTCCTTGGTTATATAAAAAATAAACATTAAAAAATGTATATTTTAGCAGCGATTTTTCCGGCAGAAAGTAGGGTGCCCAGTGGAGTCCATAATATATGCAACCCGATTTGCCTTGAAGCTAATACGGCGCAACGAAATGGGCACGCTTGACCTCCACCTTGGGAATAGGAGATGAGATCTCTATGCTCTGATAGCAGAATTATCCGTTTAATCTTCAATAACATGATTTTTCGTGTATTACTCGAATATTGAACAAAATTAAATTAACATTCGATCACTAGGTATGTCTTACGGTTGTAGGTGGATTTATACATATTTTAGAGACTCAAAATGAAATTTTCCAGCATTATTTCACATTGAGTGTCTGGTTTTAATTCAATGCGATCGAAAACATATTTTGAAGTGAATGCTCGGCCTATCTTCTGGAGTTTCAGAATTTTTTGTGGTTATAAGATATACGTTAATCTACCTTCCAGATTATATGTGCAATTGTAAGAAGTAGGTAGCTTTGAAACTAAGCCTTCTAATACATGCGTGACCGAGTTTTATGTCAGGCTCAACCTTATGTTTACAGAACATAAGTAAATGATTCCCGAGACACTTTAACGATTAAATTGATTGAGATACTTTAACGATGAAATGAAATCGTCAAATATTTATTAATGTAATTGTATATTCTAATTGACACTTGAAAAACCTTGCCCCCTAATGGCCAATTCATAAAAAACAAATGGTTTAATTATATTTGGAGAAATAAATTACGAATTATATTATATTCCCTCACTTAAATTCCTATCAGCTAATTCATCTCGGAAGTAGTGAAAGCTTTCACAGACATATCTGAGAAAATAGCATAGTTTCATGAACTTCATTTCACGCAATGATCCTACATTCCAAACAAACATGAACTGCGCACTCAGGCACTGCCAGTAAACAAGAGATTCTGCGCTCCATGTCTATCTTGAAATTTTTATTTCAATTTTTAATGGGACACTTCCCTAATTAGTTCTTGTATGGCGATCTTTCAGAGAAAATCCCACGTTCGGAAAATGAAGAGGAAATGTTTGCTCGCAGCACTAACGAGATCTATGGATGTCTATGTGCAAATAGTGGCATAGTCTGTAAGAGTGAAATTCAAAGCAAGCATTTTATTATCTGGAAAGGAAATACTACTCCGATGAATGTTCCGTCGCGGTCTTGAGCACGAGAGAGGAAAGGCCTTTGAGGGTAAAGATGTGATTGAAATCAGTCGACGGGATGAGATTATATCTCTGACTTTATGCTCTTTCCCCATGGCATTCTAAAAACGCTGTAGGAAAATCATATTTAAATCCACCGCTGTCGGAGAGAGTTATTTTTCAAGTGGATAAACTAACCAAATAATTTCTACCTGGAAATATATTTTTAAGATACGGCATTTCTTTATTAAAAAACAGTTTTTCAAAGTCAGTGCCCGATAAAATCGTGGCACGGCCTTTAAAAAACAGTTTTTCAAAGTCAGTGCCCGATAAATTCGTGGCACAGCATTAATTGCAACGTGATATTCCCCCTTATTTTGAAAAACTATTCAATCAAGATTGAAGAGTTTATTCCACTTTCAACTTGGGAAATTGAAAGTTAAGCCACAGGCGGGTTAGATTCCCATGAGAGGAATGAACGAGAAGACGATTACCGGAGAGACCAGAAATAGTTCCAATAGATTTGATCAACAGAAGAAAATAATAATTGGATTCCTCGATGAATAGCCATAACATATTTCACGCGAGGCGTCATGAGCCATTGCTCAAACGTTATGGAATGATCAATTTTCTCATTTCATCCCTTTCCACTTATCATGTAGCACACGAGTTAGTGTACATCGACTGATACCATTTTTAGCCCCTATCCACCGCCACTATCTGCCCTATTTAAAAAAATGTATATGCATGAAGATTGTTAATTACACCCAAATAAATCCCTTGACTATCTCACTCAAGCCTAGCTGAAGGCCACAAACAATGTCTCCTGACTCATGCCAAGATTACCTCGGGATATTAATTTTCGTGGGCCTCCTCAGCACCCATAAAGTCTTGTTCTCAATTTCATTGACTTTCTTCACCCATAAATTTCGCAAGGATATTAGAAACCCATGCAGGAACATCGAAATGAGATGTGATTGATCATTTTATGGTGCTTTAGTGAGCGTTGAGGTATATGTGCGGATAAAGGGGGCCGAAAGGCTAGGAACTGAAATATGGTTGCGTTAGAATGTATTGAGAAGGAAAGTAATTAATTTATCGGAACCAGGTCAACGTTACACGTACAGTACCTTTACGAGGTCTGAGATAACATTGCTAGGGTCTGATGGTTTGACAACGAATCAAGGATAGCATTTCTTTCTCTCCTATCACCTGAACGCGGCTCAAACGCAAACCGACCTTCTTTTTTTCCGTCCGACCGCATGACGTGACTTTTTCAAACTTTAGGCGCGCGACAAGACGGATGAGAGATTGCGAATTCATAAGACGGTGTTTGACGTCCCCACTGAGATGTGGAGGAGAGGGATAAGAGTGACGGAGGATAACTGTGGCGCGAATGAAAAAGGCTGAGGCCCTGATTCTAAAATGTTCCCTTCCCGTTGACGAATGAATCCATTTCTCATCACCTTCGCTATTATCCGATCGCCGCCCTTACCGAGGTATCCACGCAATTTCCCACATCTTCCCCTCGTTCCACAAAAAAACCCTCCCTCCCCAAGCACAGGCACCCTCCAGAAAACGGAAAAGAATGAAGAGAGAGAGGGAATGAATAGCATTTACATCGAGAGAGGGGAGGGGAGAGACAACGCGCAACGGCGACGAGCCAACGGAAAGAAAAGATTAAATGCAAAAAGGAGAGAACAAAAAATTCGCAGACATAGTTAGCAGTAGAATTCTTGGATGTGGACTCAGAAATTTAAGGTGTCGGGCGTCTTCGAATACGCGGGGGCGTGACGCGTTACTCACCACGCATCATTAACTGCCGAGCATGTTTGCTATGATGTCACTGCTTCCATGAAAGTTCCTGAATGACTTCGACTGATATTTCAAGACTCCCTCGCACGTTCGAATCACATATCCTTTAAGAAGAGCTCCGCTTGAGCTTAGCGCCCTTCGTCGCAAAGGACACTTGCTGGTCCCAAGTTAGAATCACTACGAAAACGATCAAATAAATGAAGTCCTTTGCGGATGCGAGCTAGAATGCAAAGAGTCAATACGTGAAAATTACTTTTTTCCATTAGGAATAAGGTATTTTCGCCAATTATACCAATGATATGTGATGACCGTTACAGAAATTTACAAAATTCCTTCATTAAAAATGAAAGCATTTCATTATTTAATTATAATTGACTTGGGTCTGAGGGGCGGATGTTACGCCACTCCGTCTAGCCTGACCGTAAGACAAACGACGGCAGCACTCGCTACAAAGGGCAATTTTTATCGGCGGCCATATGGTTTGGAAGTTGGAACATCACAAACTTGGCAACCGTGGTTAGCATTTAACCCTTTAGAGATGCATAACTACAGTATTTGATGAATATGCTGTTTAATAAGTCACAATCGCAACGTAAGTACAAACGCATTTCCTATCGCAGTGGAATAAGATCAAAGTAAGAGGCATATTAACCAATTGAAGACGTGAAGAAAAGGTTGTCGAGTTGTTGTGGTGCCTAGTACTCTGACTTCCATCCCAAGAGCCTGGGTTTGAATCCCACCACTAGTACTCATGTTTCAGTGGAATCGAAATTCCTAATTAGGTGCTGGAGTCTATAAGTGTAGTGCATACTCCGTTGGTACCTTCCGTGAAGTGTAGCCTAATGCCGACAACAAGTTTCTCTCCGCTCCTTCTCCATCATTCAATTAATCCTTCCCTTACCAATCTACCAACCAGTCCTCACCGGCGTAAATGACCACTCAGTAGTTGGTAGCCTTGCCAAATAGCCATCCGAACAACGCAACGTTGACGAATCTTCGAGAGCCGCAAATGAAACCAAGTCGACCAGAGCACATTGTGTACCGCAACAACTAAGAACAAACTGTGTGCTAGTGAGGATGAGTAACCATGTGATTTTATACGGGCAAATAATTGGACGGAAACTCGTTCTTTGACTCAATTTCGCTACCCAGTAGCTTCCAGTGAGTAGATTATAGGTTCCATCTTACCACCGCCTCTCTAACAGTTCCCTACGTCCCAACCGTTGTAGTATTCCGGTGCTATATCTCTGGGACGGGTCGTAATAGGGAATTCTGAATTCAGATAAAAGGACCACCAACGTTATGATTTGGTCAACCAACACGCATTTTTCATAGCTCAAACATTAAGGAAGTAAAGCACTCGTGGAAGCCTTACTACTGACTCTCAGGCAGGTACGGAGTGAAACTAATGATGTATTTACAGGACATTAAAATGCACCTCCCTTACATCAATTTCCAGCTCAAAGTGTGGCTTGAAGAAGGAAACGCTACTAGCAGTCGGCGTAATTAATGCAATCAGCATCTATCCCTTTCCGTGGAGTCTCAACTTTGTTGACTGCGGATCGCATCAGAACTAACGAGCAGGGTGATGGTAAAGAGTGTACTTCATTTAGACCTTGTGAAAGACATTCTCGTTGAATACCAAACCAGGATGCTGCATCCGATCGTAAGCACAAACAAGGGCTATTTTTGGACCTCCGCTGACCCAAGCCCACGAGAGGAGGGCTAAAAATCCATGTATCTACCCCTGCAAGCCACCGCACGTGTAAGAGAGGGTGTTAGGATACCAGCCATGAAAAAGGGAGGTAGTAGGAAAAGGAACAGGAGAAGAGAAAGGACGAGAGTTAGTTTTATATATCTACGTATCAGGATTAATTTGGTGCGATTGCTACATTGCGATTTGAAAATAACTTCACTTTGTAAATTTCCGCAAAACGTTTAACCTACTCGGACCCCAGTATCGACTTCAGAGTCATTTCTTCTTGAAAACGAGTGCCTGAAGTCGAAACCTGGGCCGGAAAGAATAAAGCTTTCTTTTGGAATTTTACCAGATAAAATCATTTTAAAAAAGTGAGTTTCATATTATCTGTTTTATTCCTCCTTCTAAGTCTTAGTGTTCAAGTGAAAGCAAGTGTAATGGAAATGCGATTTGAAACACAGTGCTAAGCAAAATTGATCTAAATTTAATTTTAGAATGACATTTACTTGACGGGGATTACCATTCCGTTTCTCCAGATAGCAAGGGAAAATCGACTGGAACTTCACTGTCTTTGTTCTTGACATCCTTTACCAGCAAATAAAGTGGAATATATCCCGAGGAAGAAATTACTACAAATTTTTCGATTAATAGCGTAGATTTCAAGAGATTCAATTTTAAAAAGCAGTTCACTCATGACTATTACTGAGAAATTTCAGGAATTATCCACGAAACTTATTGCATTACTTTATAATACAAGAGTAGATTCAGATGACGAGTTGGGATAGACGACGGAATTAGTTTGATCTAGAAGCCTAATCCAGGAGCTCAATTTATTCTCCTTATTAACTTCCACCCACGACTGGGCCCATATTTTTTCAGCACTTTTTTAAGTCAGGCGATCCTTTCGCAATCAACATTGAAACGCATGAAAGTCGAAAAAATGGCGAGAATAAAAAAACGGCTCTCGAGCGGAGAAAGTGAGTCGCGGGGGGTAGGGAAGGGGGGGGGGGGAAGGGGGTAGTGGTGGTGAGCGCCCGAAAAAAAAGGAGAAGAAGGGAGATAGAGCGAATGTAAAACCCACTCTAATCCCACTCGGCAAACCTCTTTAATCATCTTACTCGTGTGCTCTGTTCGCCGGCAGCGTGGGCAGTTGTTCCTCAACAGCTTAATCCGAGGAGCTCCCTTCTAATCCCACTGCGCTGCCGAGATGATTGTTAATTAGGAGAGGAATGTCACATACAGCTCACGGCAAGCCTCACGACCACCCTCTCATCACTATCTATCGCGAACTATCATTCCCCGCCAGATATTAAATTTATCACTATGGACGAGTTTATCAAGCCTTTTGTGATGCCCTTTCCCGTGAGAATCTATGAAGCCCCAAAAGTTGTGGCTGAAAGAGGCGAGATGATGTGGGCACAAGGAATTATTAACAAAATAACACAATTCGCGACCAACCATTTGATACTCACATGAATTGCGAGATACATTTGCCTTGGAATACTTTGTAGTGTAATTGATCAACAGTCCTGGCCGGCCGATAGGAGATGCCGATTCAGTTACTGATCACGTAAAACTATTTTTTCTTGGCGAATTTCACCATTTCAGTGTATAAACTCACTTTATGGATGTATGGCACGATATAGGTAATCATAAAATAAGGGTTGGAAGAAAAAATAAATTTTTTTCTGAACTTCAGGATATATTTACACAATATTCTGAACAACTTTAGGTTTCCATATCCATCAATCCAATAATAGAGTTGAAACAAGTTTTGACCAAATTATTTTGAAATTAATTGCTATAAGGAAATTGATCGACGAAGCCAAGGACTTTGAGAAATATTTGAGAAGAGTTTTGAAGATAAAGACATCCTCAGGCACTTATAGATTAATAGAAGAGTAACAAAAACCTTTCTGATTTACAGAACGGCATAGTAAGCAACTAAAGCTAAGAACAGCCTTAATCTCATGTACAACGTGAGGGTATGAATTAATAAAATTAATTTTGCTTTTACTGAGCGAAACTAGGTCTTCACAATGCACCGTATCATATTAATATACTTTTACATTCATGCCCCGAGCAATGAAATGGTTACTCAGTCTGGATTAGAACCAACGACCTCCCGATTGGCAGCCAAGGCCGCTGCCACCGAAGCGGAGTTAAAAGAACAAAATCAAATTTAAAGTAACTGTGTATCCCTTACCCGGAATGTTAATTATTAAATATTTCATATTTCCTCAAGTAACTGTAACGTATATAGTGAATATCGTTAAACAAAATCATCAAATTGCTTCTATCCTACGTATATGCGCCTGACCGTTTTTTTCTTCCAATTTGATCACTAGGATCTACAACTTGGACCAATCTCTTTCAATATATTTTCCTTCTCGCCAGTGGACACATTAAAGCTCTGGATAATTAGTTCTCCAACGCCAATTGGATCTTACCGTATTAGTTTTGCCGCATCACAGCAAGTTGTTTCTAAGAAGTTCCTTTTCGGAAATTCGTGAAACCTTGGCGCACTAGCGCGAAGTATTTAGAGGAGTCATATCCCGGCTGGAATATCTTTGTTACATTTTAGCATAGTAAAGTGATTAGTTACGACTGAGCTTATGCCATTGTTCCATAAGAAATACGGAGTAGTGCTCTCAAAACAAGCCGCCGATATTACTATCTATTCTTATATGTTTTATTCTGATACATTTTGCGTGTGTGTAGCGCATAAATTACCTCCTATTATTTGATTCTATGCTTACCAAATTCCCCTTACATCAAGATTTTTAAAGATACCCTTATATATGTATGGCAGATTTCTATACTCTTGTACTTGCATTTATGTCATACATAGGTGATGTTCTACAGCCCATCAGTATATTCCTTTTGTATATTGTTATAAAGATTCTCTTTTTCAAACATAGTACATTTTTTTGGAATCTATTCGTGCTAGTGATACATATTAAAATTCCAGCATCTCATTATCAATGACTTTTTATTTAAAGGTTATTTTATCCGAGAATGGCTCAGATAAAACAATAAAATATGCACCGTCGACGGAGGAGCTCGCAGAGAGTCGGGATGGGAGGAAGGGTTTGCAAGGGGATCCGGTGAGGCCGGCCCTTTGAAATTTACGGCGATTCGATGGCGGCAGCGCTACCTACACCCCCACCCCTGTTGCCCCCCCCCCCTTCAATTTCTATGGCGATATAACATGATATGAATCCCATGACTGCACTTCCCCCCCCCATTCGGCCCCCAGACCCTTTCCGCCGCCCCGTGCCGCAACCCACTCCTCTCCAAAGCTTCTTCCCCCCGCCTCCTTCATCCCCGCCCACAAATAACATTTCGGAGAAGGAGCTGCGTGAGGGTGCAATAAATATGGCTTTGCTTTCGGATATCACAAATTTCTCATTTCATTCCACCTCGGCGAACTTCATTGGGGGTGGGGGGGAGGAACGGTATGAAGTGTGGAAGAGGGGGGGGGAGTGGAAGAGGAGGACTCCGGTCGAGGGTGCATGGCAGTCGTAGTGTGTATGCATGTGTGTTCGAGGGAAGAAGAGGGCGAGATGGTGGTGGGGGGGGCGGTGGCAAAGACGAAGAGGAGTTTGCCCTTTCTCCCTCGTGTGCTTGGCCAGAGTGTGGGGTGGGTACGTTGAAGGACGAGATATTTGTTTTCCCCGGAGAACAACAATCCCCGCGTGTTCGCGAAGTCTCCGCCCGGCCGAGTGAAGGGGCGAGCCCAGACGGAATGGAAGCTCCGTAGGCTGGCTCCGCGCTAAGCAAATTCAAGATCGTTATCATCATCATACTAATATATAAAAATTGAATGGTGTCTGTCTGTTGCTCAATCACGCAAACACTACTGAACCGATTGAGCTGAAATTTGGTATGTAGTTAGAAAATGTATCGGGATGTAACATAGGCTATATTAAAAATCCGTCAGGGCCCCCAAAGGCCCCCCCTGGGGGTCCCTTGTGGTCCATGCTAAGCATTGGGTTTGGTGCAGTGGTTTTATTTTTTGCTTTTAAAAATTAGTTTAACTCAAGATAGAGAGCTGAAATTTTTTTTATCGGATAGCTAAATAAATGAAGTTCCTAATTCTTTCAATCGATTTTCTTTTACGCTTCGTAATTGTCTGAATATCATATTTTTTGCTGACAAATCTGACATTTTTCTCTTTAATCAACAATAGCATATTTCCTTGAGAACCAGAGATTTGAATTTCAAAGGATATTCACGCATCTGGCATTTAAGTTTTTCTGCCGGTCCATGATAGCACGTAGAAAGAAAATTTGTATAAGAAGGGCCCTGAGTCTCAAGGGCCCCATGATAGATTGCTTCGGGGGTAATCGATAAATTCAAAACATATTTACAGGTGTACTCTTCAATGTCTATTCTTAAAGTAGCTCTCATAAGGGAACTGCATACGATAGAACACTTATGTATAAAACGATACACATAAAGGAATTAAACGTGGAAGAATATTTACGTGCAGCGAATAATAATGTTAATAATTCCTCTGTTGCTACAACAAATACGGCGTCGTTTATCATAGTTTAATACTCAGATGAATTACACGTAGTGGAACCGTCTGCCTCTCATTACGATTGCGAACCGTTTTTTAGACCAATTCCTACATAAACTTTACGAGTTACTTATATATACTTAAACGTGTTAAAATGCAGTTTACTTACATTGACTCAATCATCGAGTTGCCTACTCGAGTCTCTGTCTTGCCTCTGTGTTTCCCCTCCTTGGACTTAAAAATATATCCATAAACATGCCTAATAGATTAAAGGATAACCTTTCGAAAAAATCTTCTAAAGCATGAGGAATGTCTTCTTTGCGAGAAAATGAGTCCTTGCATGAAAAACGACAAAGGTTAGCCTTGGATGCTCAAAGACATGCCTACCAGTAATCTCATGATAATTTCCGCGTGGTATTTCTCAGATTACGCTAAGAACTGCACAAATTTCATCCTAACCAAACCTACTGACGGGTAACCAGCTAAAATTCTGGTTCAAATATTGAGCCATTTGTTTCGAAACTTCAATCTTTTTAAGATGGCGGAAATTATAATTGCGTCACTACATACTTCTTAGCCATAAGAAGAACGGATATTCTGCGCAATGGACGTCATCGGTGCATGAAAATTCGCAAGTGCACTAAGACTGATCACCATAGATTTTTAAATTTGTATCCAATGATTATGATTTAGGAAACAATGAATATAGCCACCCTTTATGCCAAAGGCATAGTCCGGGTATTGAAGGACAAATAAACATCGCTGCTATTGAAAATGCTCCATTTGACGTTGTCAACCGCTGGATTATACTCTACTCTCCTATCCTGATTAAGATACTCAACGCACATATCAATGGTGAATGGCGGAACTCAATTAAGTCATTGAATGCAAATATATTTATGTACACAAGGTAAGTGCTCAAGCTGTTATTCAACCAGAAGACGGCTCAAGAGAACTTGAGGGACGATGTGACAATCTATCAACCTAGGTGCTATTTATTAAGTAGTAATGAGTCTTCGTGGCCCATTATTGGGTTTTCCCGTGTATTAAAGGAGACAAACAATCACTCAACTCTCCGTGCACGAAATGGAAAACGAACGAATTACAACGATCACAACAAACAAGATAAGATACGAACACCTCAAATGATCACGCTGACAGTATTCTTCAGGTTTTATGGTTTTCTTATAAAATAAGTTCAATGTTTTTCACATCCGTTGAAGTTCAACGGGTACATTCAGCTAGTTAAAACATAAAGATAAACTTAATAAAATTGTGAGAACTATCAATCAAAAGTGGTCTTAGGTTTTTGCAGAGACGACTTTTGGGTTTTTAAAGCTTCCAAGGGTGCTTGAATAAATATTCAGGGTCGCGGTTCACTTAATTCTGAACGGACCGGATTGAAATGCTATTTTTTTCTGATCATAAAATATCATAAAAGCTGGCATTGAGATTTTATAACTAGGGTGGTTCGACAGCGTAGGTAATTAGTTTATACGATCACCAATGCCTTAATATTGATTCTCTTAGTAGGATAAACAGTACATACGTCTCATGAGTTTCCTGTAACACATCTGCAGCTCTGAGAATGTATGTAGTAGCAAAATGAATGAATACTCGTCGCTTCCATGATATTTGCATTACATAGTGTGTTGGTGGCTGATGATCATTCGCCTACTGCCAAACACTATAAGTGACTCGCAGGGTTCTATTTAGATCCAGATGAATATAGGTACCAACTTGTTATACATTAATTGAAAGTAGGAGCTAAGAAGGAACTAATTAAAAATAGGCAGCTTGACTGAGAAAATCGAAAGAATCAGTGTTTATATCGGTCAATAAATACCTATGTCACGCAAGAGCAAGTCATCCACTTATGTGTTTGGATAAAATTTGAAATAGTTCATCTTATTTTCCTCCTCAGTTCTTTTGGTGAGCGAGTGATTAATAAACGCAGGGGTTGACCGATTAAATGATGCCAATATGAAATTATTTCTATTCATAACTGCAGTAGAAATAAAAATGAGCAACTGTAATTTCAACCAGAGTTTAACTTCTACCGTTCAAATCTGAAGTTATAAAGTAGACCACACGGAATGACCGTAATCTTCAGTGGACATTTATTGACTCTCAATAATAATTTCCCTAATAACTTATCCCATCAACTTATCCCCTGGAAATAAATGAAGGGAAATAAAATTAAAGATACGTCCATCCATCCTTCCTACTCCAAATTTCCACATTACTGCCATAAATTTGGGTACACATAATACACTTATATTACGGAATCCTTGGAATAATAATGGTGTCTACGCTAGCAAATTTTCAGAAGCAGTGGAATGAAAACTTCTAAATTTTACAGGAATAATATGTAATTTAAAAAATCAAGCACTAAAAGGTGGTAATATTTTCAATTAGCAGATCATGTAAACAAATGTAAGCTGTAATTGAAGGGTCATATGGTGTGAAATTCCACGCAAATTCTTGCGGCGGTGGCTCGATCATGGTCAATTCTTAAGATGTTTCGTGCAAAGGAAGATAACAGAGAAAACAGGTGTTTAGAAAAATAATAAATCTCAAAATATTTTAAAATAACAAATTTACTGCGTTTTGAATGTCTGAAGTTATTGCAAAAAGGCGCTGCGCTGATCCTCACTGTGACTCCTATGAGTAACTGAAGACCAGGTTACGAATAGGCATAGATGGGGGTGGGCGGCGGCCAGGGGGCGCCCACTGGGCGCCCCCTGGCCGCCTGGGCCGGCCCAACCCCTTCAGCCGTCCCTTCGCCACCCGCCACCCACGCCAAGGAAGATAAACATAATACTTTCAAAATACTAAACAGCAGTTTATTTAAAGGGCTTCTTACCAAACAGAAATCTTAATAGTATTATTTAAACTGTAGGATTTGTTTTAATTTAATGCCAGTCTCTTATAAATCGTGAGTATATAAATAAATTAAGAAATGGGTAAACAAATAAATAAATAAGTAAAGAAAAACATTTCCTCATAAATTGGAACCTGCATTGCATTCTCTTTCTCATGGAACACTTTCAGCTTTGAAGGACGATTCTGTCTAATTAATATTGCAAAATAAATGAAGTCTGCGAAATGCGACTAAATTGATTTGTCCATTGATTTCTTTTGGGCGTTATTCCCAGCATATACATTTTCATACTATGGTGCGGGTTACTAAGGGTGCAGGTTGCTTTTCAAGAAAGCGCTGAATTTGAGGAAATATTAGAATATTTAGTTAACGCTTTCGTAATTTAGAATCGAAAATAGTGCTTGACAATAGAAATGACGAAAATGTTCGTTTCTTTTTTATTTCACACGGAACTTCTCTAGAGTTCGTAAACTGTTATTTTTAATTCAATTTTATCAAAAGGGACAAAGCCTTTTAGCGTTAAAAATGAATTCTCCAGGCATTTCGCATGGAAGTAAATGGGAATAATCAGGAGTCAAACCTGATAATTCAGGTAAACAAAAAGTAGCCTGTTATCTACGGAGTGGCCACATTTAATAATGTGCAAAGCTTGAAAGCTGTTCCACTACTGGTTCTTGAAAATACTGAACGTAGTATTAAAGCGTTTCATGAGAACGTTGCAAATTTAGCCATATATATTTGTATACTTATTCAATGTAGAATATGCATGATAAAGATACGACATAATATCTGTTTCCACAGCATTTAACCATGCAAACGTTTATACTCATGACTTTGCAAAATTTAATTTTTTAAATTTTATTCATGTTTGAGCCCTAAGACTCGTATATTATCATTAATCTTTAGAAAGACAAGGATCAATTTTCTTAAACATACATTATTATTTATAAACCCGCCACACCGGGTGTATTATTATTATTTTTGAAAGTTCAATTGGCGTAATTGAGGGTAGGCATGACTACATCACATAAATGAAATCCACTGATTCCCTAAATGGCTTCTATAATTCCTTTATTTGAATTTAGATGGAATATTTTATCCTGTCATATTCTATATGCCATTTGTTCAAAACTTCAACTCCTAGTTTTTCATTAACGCCATCAGAATCCTTGTTCTACCAATTACCTTCAATACTCCCTCACTTTCCCTTCCCTTGACTTCTTTAAACCTCTCGCAACAAGTTCACCTCCCAACTTCAACACCTTCCATCTCTTTTCGTTTCAATTTCTTTGGCATCTTCGAAACATTACTTTGTTTATGTAATTTATTTTTTTTAACCGAATGTAAAGGCCTTAGAGTCTGTTTTGGTGTTACATGAAATAAATAAATAAAAACCTAAATGTGATATTTTTTATTCTAAATTTCGTAAAATTTACTTTTAAGCATATGGCGTTTGTATCAACGTAGCACGAACGGTACACGATAGGTGATATGTTTTTTCGACAAAGATGAAAAAATGTCCGAGATCCACTCCATACGCGATCCGGACCCAAATGTAAATAAAATAGGTACGATTGACGTGTCCTTGCATAAAACGCGAGCGGCGACTGGAGAAAGAATTTTCGCGGGACTGAGGGAGCAAGAGAAGGAAAAGAGGGGAGAAAGACGAGAGACGGAGAGAGAAAGAGAGAGGTTTGCCTTTTGAGGTCGCCCGGTCCAGAGTTCAAGGATCGCCCACTAGGCGTCGCCCAGGCCGCGGTGGCCGTAAAGCTCTGGATAGGAAAGTACGGTCAACGTTTGATCTCAACATATACCGAAAACCTAGGCTTCTGATTGGTTCCCGCCGTTTTGGTCCTATGCGAATGCTTTGTTGGAAACAGTTGCCGGCTATAAAACATTGGAGTGGTTGTGTTTTTTTCTATAGCAGCGGAGCGATTTTGCTATATAGTTATCTATATGCCTCAGACTTGTGCAGTTGGTTGTTCAACGCAGGTGAAGAAAGGAACGAAGTTGCATCTTATCCCTTCGGGACCAGGGAATGAAATATGAAAAAAAAATGCCTGCTAAGGATATCCAGAGCTGACTGGATTCCAGGGAAGGATGACGATAGCGCTAGAATGTCATGCCTTGTCTCTCTATTGTGTTTATCGCACAGTGATTTGGATTTAATAATATCGATAAACATAAATCATTTCTGCAGAAATGTACAATTGCAAACCACGTGCGCAGTTAGGTAATAGGTGTTGTTTTATCTTTGCATGGTTGGTGATAGAATTGTCTGCCTTTATTTCACTCAAGCGTGAATCATACAGTGAATGAATTTTACTATTATTAATACTCACCATTTGTGGAGAAAAGTGAATTTACAAACCACGTGCTTAATTATGAGTGAGTTTAATAAATCCATTTAAAATTGATTTGGTTATGATTCTCCGTAAAAATACGCCGTAGTGGAGCTATAGCTGAAGTTATAACGAATGATTGATTGATCACGAGTGTCTGTGCATCATGCATACACAATGCTCTTAACTAACGAATTCATTTTGAATGCTTCAGTCATCAACCTTTATCTCCATTTTGTTGCGATGCATGTTGAAGGCTGTTTTGACGATTAGTTAAACACTGGGTGTCAATTTCGTAAGTGACAATGGGGTTTTTATACTTTAAATGATTTCGGTTTCTTTAATGATTTACCTGCTCATTAAAAAATTAAGCCAAAGAGATTCGTGACCAGCTGGTTTTTGAGACGTACCACGTCATTCTATCAAGTTATATATCGCCTTTCCGTTTATCAATGTTTATCATCTGCCATTACGGGTTGCGAATAACTTTAGTGGCCCAGTATATGACAATTCTATCATAATTCTGATCGATTATAATACTTGATAATAAAGCTAATATATCTGCAGGGACAATACAAGATTGGTCACCGTCTGTTCTCTGTGAGATGTCACTTCATAGTCGAGGAAAACTTGACGATTTACTCCTATTGCAGACAAATATTCTATACCTAGGGTCGATTTTGATACCTAATTGACAAGTAAGATAATATTTATGTAGTGAAATCAGTATGAGTCAGTTATCAACGAGAAGTCACTTTATTAGCGGGGAAAAAATCACGACATTCCACTCATGGCAGCAGACGACGTCGTCTGCTGCCGTTTGAGGCGTCCGCTGGGCTCGTATTATACAGGACGACTCCCGCATTTTGGACGATATACATGATATGAAAATGATGAGGTATAATAGGCAGTTTAATCATAGACGAGTTATCATTGCTCAAATTCGGTTAAATAGTGTTAATCAATTTTTATCTCGTGAAAACATGTTTAGTCCCAATCTCTACCGTGTATAATCGGCCAATCATGGCCGCGCGCGCAAGGTTGACCGTACGTTCCTATCCGGAGCTTTAGGTGGCCGGCCCTGAGCGAACGAAAGCACTCATCCGTCGCCGTTAATCCCGCGGCCACCATGGGGGACACTTTGCCGGCACGCGCTCCTGAGGAGGCAAACAAATGTGAATGCGCTCCACCGATGAAGGCGAATTGGCGGTGCGACACACCACGTGTGCTTGCTCTCGCCATTATTTCTGCCTCGCGAGAGGAATGCTTGGGTCGTCGTCTGACCCGGGCTCAATTCCTGGCACCAAACTACATCCCCCGATTCACTGCATGACACCATTCGACACCAATGTCGAGTGGTTGACGTTTACGACGCATAAATTTGAACAAGGGCCGAAAAAGTTGAACTCGTCTATACTTGAGGAGGCAGCTGAACCCGTCATTCATTGGGAAATGTTTTTATTTTTGGTTGAGAATACTGCAGTAAGCGCTCCGTAAGCAGAAAAATGAGACGATCTATAAACGATCATCATTCATCGCATTATCAGAAGATCGCAGTGAAGAGAGAAAATATTTGACAATTATTTTTCAGTTATTACAGCTGATTCATTTCCGCCAATGCATTATCATTGTAAAGCTTTTCTGCGTTGAAACATGGTAAAATATTTTAATTTTAATGGAAAAATTATTTCCTTCGGTTATGTCTCCTTAACGCAGGGCATATACGTATTAACTTGGCCAAACGTAACCCGTCGCTGCCACGACATCGCACTGTCACCTACTTGTAGAATCTGAATGACAGCAAAAGATTAGCAGTCGAAGTACTGAAGTCTTTACTGCAAGAAAGCATCTTTGATTTCTTTTAAATGAAAGTGAGCCCTTTCCGCTTCAAATTTTTGAACAACTTGACGAGCCATTCGACGCCGGAAACCACTTTATATATATGATTCCCATGGCGGGTCATGGGTACGGTAAAGTGTTTTCATAAAAATCTGGTCTAAGGAATGGTGACTGAACTCTGAAATAAATCAGAATGAATTCCGAATGTAGAGATTAAAGATTGCATAAACCTAAAAGAGAAGAAGATGCATTGTTGAAATTATCTAATCCTATACTATTAAACGAGCAAACCTTGAATATGTGTATATATGTAAATTTTATTTCGAGAACGGCTCTAACCATTTTGATGAATGTTACTAATGTAGGGTTCGAAAAAACCATTTACCAAGGTCTTGACTCTTGGATATCTCTTTTTAAAAAGATATTGGGCAAAATAATTTTGCATTTTTAACATTTAAAAAGGCTAGGCTACTCCATATTTGTTATGCAGAGGTTGCTTTGTTTGTTTTCTTTAATTGCTTACACTCCTGATACAAATTTAAAAGTTTACATTTATATAAATGAAAGAACAAATTTTTTAGCTCTTGCATTCAGTTTCCGTATACCCAACCTCTCCATGTGTGGTTAATGGCTGCTACAGAGTAAATGGTATTGATCACGTTGATCACATTGAGAAATTCTAGACGACAACAAGCATTACGGCTAAACCGAATAAGTTCCTACAAGTCAGCTACAACGGCTGATATTTCTTACCATAGTTTGCTACCTTTTTGTGTTGCTTGTATTCATTATGGAGCATTGCATTTTCCCGAAGAAAATTTGTCAAATAGAATTCATTGAGATTCGTTTGGGGACTGCTGCTTGCATGGTAGGATATATCTACCACATCCAGAATTTCCGAACGAGTTAGCGCGATCGTTTCTTCGACGTCGTCCATTTTCTGACTACCTTTATGAAAGTATTCGAAATATTAATTTATGTTTTGCAATGGCATCATTCACCGTAGATGACGATCGAACAGTCAGCGGTCGAGGAGTTTACAGTTACATTGCTATTGGTCAAGTTTATCACAAACTTAATGTAGCAGCTCACCCTACTCAAAATGATGATGGAAAGTTCGAACGGTCTCAATATGGACATTTGCATAATCAGGGTGCTCTTAGTGCACGCATAAACAGTGCCATTAATCATGGTATTAGCGAGAATCTTATTAGTCTCTTGGCACATATTTTGAGATCTGAAAATTCGTTTGCTCTTGGATTCATGATAATGCGGAAAGTAGAGGAAGCTAATAGAGACGCTGCTGCAGAAGGTGTAGAGCCGCCTTATGTTAAGCTGCTTTTTGCATTACCTGATGCCGTTGATCACAGAAGGTTTAACATCCCCCTTCAGAATGTAGTTTGTGCCATTGTTACACCAAAGCTTTCCAGATAAAGAGTTAATTATTCGTAAACGTGGGAAATCTTTAGTTATCATGAACAATATTGACAGTCGTGTTGGGCCCTTTACTTCTCTACTTACTATTTTACCAAAATTTTGCAATTTTGGATTCTCTCTATTAATATTCCTTTTTGAACACCTTATACCAGTCATAAAAATTTGACTAGATGTAAACTAGCTCAGTACCAATTAAACATTTAGACCTCAACTTGCCAAATATTTTCCTTCAGACATCAACCTAAGAAATCCTGATCTCCGCCTTTTGAAGTTCAATGCTTTGCATTTCGGTGGCCAGCTTTTTCAGTAATATCTGGTTGATACTTATATAAGAGTGGAACATGACCGTATCCATTGGATTAAAACAAGTTTTAAAAAATACTTGCAGACAACTGTACAAGAACGTTTCAATTTTTGTGTGAATTGGCTGAAAAACGAATGCTGTTTTTGTTGAAAGTATTATTTTGCCTTCTTCATTTCCTGGATCTACACGTTTTTACACTGAACATTTTGAAGAAGCTTTAGCCTTTGTCCGTCGACTTGGATCATAAGACTTCTTTATCACAATGACGTGCAACCCTGAATGGTCCGAATTTGCTGAAGGAGCTCGTACAACCTTGAAATAATTTGCCCAAGAGCGTCCTGACTCAATAACTTCGACACACGAGAAACGTTGTATGGAAAGAAATGTTGAATAATTTTTAACTTAAAAATAACAATAATATGTCAATGAACATTGAAAATAATGTAAATATTGAATTTATTGATTTCAGAATTTCATTAGAAGAACATTTTTGTGTTAGTGGTGTTTTTGAGTTTTCTTTATGCTACCTAATTGCATCATCACAACTGTATTTATAAAAATAAATATCCGTTATGCTTTCTAAATTTGTTTTATTAAAAATTTTGATCGCACTGTGTGAATTCCCAATATAATTAAAATACAAAATAAGTAGCAGAATAGGAGCATACAAGTTCTTAGTACACCAAATAAACATCGAGCAACGCTCGGTAACCAGGTACTAATACGATATTCATCTATACTCGTGTACTCATTATACTCGTACTCGTATATTCATTGCCAAGGAAGGCTATAGTCTACTTTATGCATTGAGTGTTTTTAGCGGACACATATTCAACATTGAAGAGGGTAATTAGCTTCTCTTTAAGAAGCCCGATGGCGCAAGCGATGAAGTCGTTAAAAGCGGGAGTGAATAAAGCACGAAAAGTGAACCGGAAGGCCATTGACCATTGCTCGTGACACAGCGAGGCAAATGGCTTATCACTAGCGTCGGACGCGATGTATCACCGTGGGAACGGCAAAACTGCACCGCGGGAGGGAGAAACTTTAACGGCCACGGCAGTGAGCAGAGAAGGATAAAGAACAGGCATCGCATCTCCCTGATCGTTGCTCCACTGCTAAGTCCTCCCCCGCCAGCGAACTAACGAATGAACCTAGCCGACGTCCGCGGCTTGCACAGAGAATCGGAAATTGTGAGGGGAGCCATCTCTCGCCGACCAACGCCACCACCGTCCCCCGAAGCGGAGGAGTTAATGCCCCAACGTCCACCGCCTCTTCGCCCTTGTGGCCATCCCCCGGGAGAGATATTGTAGTGGCGACCGAGCGATGGTTCGGGACAGCGTCGTCGGATTGCCGCGGATTCGCGTGAAATGTTCCCGAAAGACAGCCAGAGAGAAATGTGAGGCATAAACCGCTCCCAATCGAAAACATTGTCGGAGGCAATAAACGAGGCGGAAGGGGCGGGGGCGGGGGGGTAAAATGGTGGTCCGCTCGAAGCAGTACGGGTGGTGGAAGTGTCATTACAAAAACAAGAGAGCGACTGCCCGCGCGCAAATCCTGCCCGCCATGCAACACACACGTATGCATAACACTCCGTAAGGTGGCGCACAGTCGAGCAATATGCCGTTAATTCCGTAATGCGTCTCGGGGCGAATTGATTTATTCGCCAAACCGAAAGTGCGAATCGAGTTTAAGCGCGCAGAGAGTATGTGTGTAGCAGGGGGGTGGGGAGGGGTTTAAAGAGGAGGAGGAGAAAGACACGTCACGCCTTCCCCTCCAAGTGTGGGGGGGAGGGGGAGAAATGTATGCGCTCGCCGATAGGTGCCTCCGAAGAGAGCCGATGTTTCGGGATTCATGGCCCGAGGGGGCAGAGGGTGACGCCATCGGCGATACGTAATGCAAGAGGACGATTATTAAAGGTCCGACCCGATCAAAATCCTATTTTTAATGCCACTAGGAATCGGTGATTTACCTAATTTCCCGGAGCTACCCTCCCTAAGCCTCTGCCACCCCCAGGGAAGAGGGGAAGGAGGTGCTCGCTAATTTGTCATTGTCGGATTGCAAAGGGTATTTGCCGTCGATAAATGGGCATTACGCAACCGGAGTTCAAGACCGGTCATTTCTATCACGATCCGTGAGATAATAGACTCTCCTCCTTAATGAGCACTTTCGAGGGAATGCTATCGCTCACCGATGAAAAACATCAACCAAAATACCACATCACCACTAGAGTATATGGATGTTTTCACAGCAGGTCACAACAAAACTGCTCATATAATCAGAAAGAAACTAATAACCAATAATATTTATACCACCACAAAGACCTAGCATTGCAAAAAAAGGATCTAAAAACTTTGATGCAGAAGCAATAAAGAGGAGTCATTAGAATCAGTCTGTCGTTATTTGATGCTTCTAGCGTTCTATAAAATATTCGAATACAACATTTAATAATTAGAATAAACTCAAAGAAGATTCAATTCATCATCTAAATCCTGTAAACTAGATAATTGGAGGAAGAGGAAGAACAGTAGTTGAACAGTGAATTTTAGCCCCAGAAATGTGCTTTGAGAAAGATAATACAATCCAATTTCAAGCAAAGTTAGACTACTATCTCCTATCATGTTTTTGGAAACGTTCACGCAGAAGATAGCCTCTTTTATCAACGAAAGGCATTAGTAGAAAAGAGTAATTCGGGGTAATGCCTGCAATAGTACATTTCCTTGTGTCAACGACACCTGTTATTAACTGTTAGCACTTTCCATCAGGGACTTAGCGGTAATATTTTTTTTATCTCCCGGGTTAGTGAAATTCATTTTAGTAACCTGACGCCTGGCCACTGGATATAAACTGGAACTAATGGTTGACTTTGAAGTTTAGCTCTTCCCGGGGTGACTGAACGTGGGCGAGGCGGATTCCTGGAAATTGAAGGCGGGGAATATGAGTGAGAATGGATGAAAGATATTCCGCGCGGACGGGAGAGAGGCGGAGTGGATGAAAGGGGAAGAGGAGGACCAGCGGAGGCACTGGCCTCGTCTGAGGAAAGACACGCCTGTGCAGCGCAGATAAGGGTGAAGCTGAAGGCGTTAAACACGATGATGTGAAGGAGTTGAAAGGGACGAGCGACGTGCGCCATTCGATTTATTCCCGAATGGAGCCAATCCTCCCGACCAGAGAGTGGAGGAAAGCGCACTCACAGATGAGCACACACAAAGACCCTTCAGGGAAAGGAAAACCCTGGCGTCCTCTCGGCCCCTGTCTCCTTATGGCGATGCCCACCTCCCCATCCCACCCTTATCGCTTTCCCTTAAAAGTTAACATCAATACGAAAAGATGGGATTCCGTTCTCTTATTACAACTCTCGATGATTTGAGCGCATCAGCCAACCAGCACTTGACACTCTTCGAGGCTCTTATGCTTTTCTTCTACCGTTTTCCGCCCGCATATCAGGTGCCACACATGGACAGCTATAATTGAAAAATGCCATTATCGCATCATTTTATTTTCGTCAAATCATCATTCGATTTCAATAATTTCAAATTATCAAGTATGCGAGGAAAAATAACCAGGAAAACCACTGAAAAAAAATGACCATCAGCCTACCTCTAATCTCGTCGACTGGCTAAGATATTTCGAAGGTCAAAGACCGTCGTATTTGGCGTGAAACTACAAACACCATAATTTTGCAAATGATCTATCTATGCTTGTGGCTCACTTATTTCCATTGACTCACTTCACTCACCACATGTTTGATAGCGTTTCGTGGCAAATGCAATTGCTCTTCGCAGCAATATGAACGGGAAAACCGCAACCAGTTGACGATGCATTTAACTTTGAGTATATATTCCGAGTGTGCTTTTTGGTCACACAATTTGTTAAATTACCGCTTATAATTTGCTGCAGTTCTACCTGAATGAAAATAACTAAAAATCTTCAACGACAAAACACCAATTTCTTCACTTTTCAACGGCAGCCGAGACAACCTCGACCGTAGAGCGAGGCAGTGAAATTCGACAATAAATTTGAGCGGTACATTACCAATGCCTTCCTACGACATCACGGCTAATCGAAGGACTGCTTAATTAATTGATCCGCCCTTTACTTATTAGAAAACATTTTCAGTCCTTGCCGTTCCTTCAAGCGGCGTCCCTTCCCATGTGATTGCACAACCCTACACTTAAACTCTCACGGATGATATCATCCCGTCTACATTATCAAAAGTGTTTTATTACATTCTTAATATCAATTTACTGGAACCCTATATTCATTGCCGTTCCATCATGAGCATCTTAAAGCCTGACAGTGTTGCTACAACTACCGTAGTTCATTTCATCCATGCAACAGTCCCTTGGTCTCTCCTCCGCTGGGCTATCCCTTAAATATTTCCCTGCGTTACTTTTCATACGACTTACTAGTTATAAATCAGGGTTTGCCCATTCCAACTGATTCCTAAGTCATAACGTGCTACAATGTTCTGTAGTCAACACCTTGTTGCTATTAATGCATGCAACTTTTTTCCTCAACAATCTTCTCTTTTACGTTGGACTTTTACATCATTTTTTTCAGAAATCAAAGCTAAGAAGAACCATTTATTTTCCTTATTTAAAGAAGAAGTTATATTTCAACTGTTGTATTCTATGAATTTTGCTAGGAATACTCATGCTAGCAGTAAAATTTAAAAATTATAAATGAATGACTTCGTTTCTTTCCGGATTTTATTAACATTGGCCATTCTAAAATGGCGCATGTATAAATTTTCCATTATTGCATATAATTAGGTAATTAGGAAATATTCTATCGTTCAGCGCAAAATACGCTGCATGAGGTACTTTTAAGAATCAAACGCTCTAGTTAAGTGTGGCCATAGTACTCAATCTGGCTACACTTTTCCCCCCTCTCAGTGATATCACCCCACTCAACCTCCAACGGAATCCCTCGCCCTTCCACCACCCCTTCCGCCTAACTACAACAGATTCGCACGCGAGAACACGTCCCTCGACCCCCAAAGAGCCTCATGGAGAGGCTCTGCCTTCCACCACCACAACTCACTTCCGCACCCTTCTCGAGTCGATCAAAATATGCCCTCTCCGTTGCTCGCGTCAAAATGTCCAATCGGGTTGCCTGCCCCAGCCATTCCTCCCCATCCCCCTACACTTCCTCCGTCAACTCCTATTCCAAAGAAAAGGAGAGAGGGAGAGAGAGTCTCACAACTCACGGATGGGCAGGGAAGAAGAGGTCGTCCTTTTTCCCCTCGGGACGCAAGTAATCGAATAAACGGCTCCGAAGCGAAACTTCCGCCCTCTCGCGTTCCTGACAGCCAATTCGACTTCAAAGGCAACCTGGAAATCGATCATTTCCTTTTAGAAGTGATGTGAATTGCACATAATGCAACACACACTAAAGACGACGACCTTTTGTTCCTACGACACTATAAGCCAATATCATAAGCGTATCAAGAAGTAACAGGGACAAAAAATTACCTTGTACTTAAATCCTGTGGCTACCATGATGTATCAAGCACCCATCAGCCACTATTGCTTTGATTTGAAACACCAAAGGCATCTCCCAATCAGAACTTTAAAAGAAGATTCTACCTTCCCTCTCTTTTGCAAATTTGGTGGTTAGAAATACTTGAAAAGATGAATAAGCTAATTTTAATTCTGTAGGACCCAAAAAAATCACCGAAAACCTACACAGTCAAAATAAAAATTGGGTGTGCTTAGGACCACTCGCTAGAAGTGAAAACTTCTTAGAACGATTTATATTACCAAATAATTCTGATTAAAAAAGAAGAATAAGGTAAAACAATTTTTAAAAATGAATATTCCATTAATGCCAATTTTATTTGTTGCTGACAAAATAGGTATTTATCTGAAAAATAGGCATCGTACATGCGTCTGATTAATATAACACTCATTTATATCTCTTATTATATTAATATATATATATCTCAATTATATTTCTATTCTAATTATTCTAATTAACAATTCTAATCATAATCGGATACATCTACAATCACCATTTCCTCATTTTCATCATTTTCTCGCATGTTATTTTCATTATTCTCATGAATAATTTGACTTATTTCATTACTATTTCTACAGAATTCTAGTAAAGAAACTATTGGCTTATGGTAGGTAACTAAATTAACTAATAACCTTTGAATTTCAAGATTCGGTAAAGAATACGAACAGGGAAATATGGTACGCGATTTAAACGGTGCACTTTTTCCCGCTTACCGCTTGTCCTACCATCTGGTGGCAGTTATGTGCACCGTTAGAACAGCGGGGCTGCTGTCTGACGACGGTATTGGAACTACGTCGCCGAAGCAAAAAGTACGGCACGGTGCGTGATGCGAGTTTGCTCTTCCCCTCCCCCCCCCCCCCATGCCAAAAGTTCCCAACGGGCCAAAAGAAGTTTAACACTTCAAATATGCAGGAATAGGAAGTCGACGTACACGTGGCCCACAATGCAAAGTAAGATGGAGGCGAGTCCGAGTCGGGCACGAGGGTCGAGGCGGCTTCCTTCTTCGCCACCTTCCGCCGCCACCACCGATGAGGGGGAGGTTAAGGAGAGCACAGCGGGAAAACTGTGCAGTAGTTTCTTCCAAGCGCCCACGTTGCCTCGGTTACCACATTCCACATCCGATCCTCCCCCTCCCCCACAACTTAACCCTCGTTACACCTCAGCTCTTTTTCCCTAGCGCAACGCCTTGCCTTTTCCTAAATCACGCTCTATTCTCCGAGGGGGCCAGGGACGTCGCGCTTTTGCCGCTCGGAGGATTCATGGGTTGGGAATAAATAAATTGAAGCAGGAGGAAGAAGGGGGGTCGCAGGTGCGGTTGCGAAGCGCCCTCGCCAAAAGACGCGACCCCCCCGTGCGTCTCTGCCGCCTCCCCCCATTGCTCCTGCTCTCATTCCTCTTTCTGCCGCGAGAGAGCGCGGTTATTGGCCGCGGCGGCGCGGTCCAAAGTTCCAAAGACTAGACCCCTCCTCTCTCTCTCTCTCGGAGACTCTCGACCGGAAAACGCCCGTATGCATTCTTCCGCATCAGTCAGTCACGGAGGGGTTGGCAGCATTGTATAGGTAAGCCTGCTCGAGGACAAGATGCTGGGTGCGGGAGGGAGGAAGAGAGAATAACGGAGAAGCTATAAAATAAAATGAAGAATTCCTAGGGTATTTCTTTTTATATATCTCCCGAATTCCCTCGCGGAGCAAATGGTTGGAAGAAGAAGTGAGTTCGAAGGGGGAGAGAGAGGAAGCAAAAGGACTCCCTCTCGGAGTCTCCCTTATTTTTTCACTTGTCCTTCGCCTTCCCCTTTCAAGTGGGGGAAAGGAGGGAGGAGGAGGGTAAGGATTCGAAAGGACGAGAAACCAGACACGCACACAAACCCTCCCCTCGCATCCCTCTCCGAAATATAAAAATATAATAGTCAAAATCCCTGAACAAACTTTCACCCTTTTCTCTTCCCCTTTCCCGGATTCCTACCGCTTTGGAAATGGCTCGCCAGGCGGCGCGCGTTTCTTCGTCTTCGGGGATCGAGGGAGAGGAATGCAATCGTCCGAACCCTTTGCCATTTCCCTTCGGCCCCCCACGCAGACCCCTCCCCCTCCATCATGTCAGGGTCGCCTTCCCCTTTCTCGACCGGCAACATATCCTCACCCCTGCATCCAATTACTGCATCGCCGACAGCAATTCGGCCGTTTCACAATGAACAAGTTCACCATTTTTTTCAAGGATTTGGTGGTAGAAAATGAAAAAAGGGTATTATGGATGAAATAATCTATTTTTTATAACCTTCCAAGCACTTAAAAATATCACTAAGTTTTCCCAAAAAAATATTTACCTGTCGGCATCTCGACTATACCATCAGATATTTAGTCAAACGTTCTGCTTGGCTCAAGTGCCAACCAATTAAAATCAAAGTTCCAAATGCCAAAAAATGAACTCAATAAATCTTGTTTTACCACTGCTTTGATGAAATGAGCACGGTAGACACTATCTTCCGGCAAGATAAAGGAAAGCTTGCTTATTCACCTGACGAGAGAATAGTTTTCTAATAATGTTCACCTCAAGTTACTTTTGAAGCGGGCCTACTAAAAAAATACATTTCTTCAATTTGAAGACTTTTAACGCAAATATTTTCCAATAAATTAGATAAATCAAAAGATATTTCAAGAGAGGTTGAAGCGTAAGGACCTCTAACTTGATTCCCGGGAATTTAACACGTGAACTAAATACTATAAAACATGAAACAGATTACAATTGGAGAAATCATGAAGCGCATTAACTAAAAAGTAATTTTACCTCAGTTTTGAGTAGATAGTGAACATGCTGCCATAACAGCAAGAAAAAAGACATTCCAATATTTTATTAGCTCATTACGACTCATTATCCGAATCAGCGGCGCAATTGGATGGAAGGTGGCACCAATGTGTTGATTGATACTCTTCTAACTGGAAGACACTGCATAATCAACTCTCTTCCTCAAAAATGAGATAGCTATCTATGCCTTAATGTTTTACTTTCATCCACGTACATGACTAAATTATGAAATGTTGAGCCAATTAAGAAAGAGCATAGAGAAACATGGTAATGAAAAAAACAATGTATGATCAGTAGAAATAAGTCGTTACCCGATGAAAAATAAATGCATGGAAATATGTTCCTAATTTACGATGGAATAACTCAAACACCTCATGTGAAAAAGTGAAAGAAAAAATTACTCGTCATTCATATTTCAGGATGACCATAGAAGCATACAACTATTGAGTTATTTGATTCCACCTCAAATGATATTCATTGGCTATGGGCATCACGAAGTTTCATGTAATGAACGCTATCACAGCGTAGATTAAAGAATAGACCAAATCTTCCGAGTACATTTGAGGTGAAGTTACTCCTTCAAAGACGTAAAGAGCATATAAAAAATATTTTCTATTTTGGTAGGTTCGATCCCATAAATAAGATTAGAGACAGAGAGAAAGATTTAAGGACGAATAGATATAAAATTGTATTTTCTCCTCGTTTGATTAGGGTAATAATAGCCATTTATCGATGCCGCCAATAATTTACAAGCGAACGATAGGGAAGCGTTGCCTTTATGCTATTTTTACTTTATACGTTTAGTTTGTAATTCTTGCATGGGATGCTAATTAATATTCATGTTTTATGTGTCCGTATATTTATGAACATTTTTTTCTTGTTAGCATGACTAAACTCTAGTGCATGATCCCCTGAATTGTAAATGCAGTGTCTATCCTGCAAGAATATAAAGATTGATAGAAGCCGTGTTTTATGAGTAGTCCCTTCTACATTCGTCATCTGTTTTCACCAAAAATTATATTAAGTTAAAATAGCTAATAACGGTGTATGGCATTGTGTTCAACGGCTTGTGCAATGTGCATGCTTGGCGAGGAGTCACCCCCTGCCACACACGTTTGAGGTTGCTTGCAGGGTACCGCGGCGACGTAGAATCATTGAAAATGCTGTGACAGCGTCCTCTGCCGTTGAGCAAACTTCTTCTGCAGTTTAATACAAGCAGGGATCCGAAAAGGCACTTAACGTTTCGTGCCGTACCTGGAAGAAACCCGAACTCGGAGTCCGAGCCTCGACGTAGACGGAGACCCAACGCTTAAACCGCTGGTGGTTTATACCACCAACTGACCAGTCGCACTATAGTTTATAAATTCTTAAATTAAAACATAAATCGCACAATTATGTTCGTCTTTGTGTTGTACTAGTCACGCTGATGAAAATGGTTTTTCCATCGCAGTCATATGATAGATATTAACCATTTTACGTGCTTTAGTAAACCTAGTCAGTTTAATGTACATAAATTAATGAAGCACAAAAAAATGGTTAATATCTATGGTATGACTGCGATGGAAAAACCATTTTCATCAGCGTGCCTAGTAAAACACAAGACGAAAATAAATTTACGATTAATGTTTATCTTTAAGAATTTATAAACTACAGTGTGACTGGTCAGTTGGTGGTATTAACCACCAGCGGTGAAGGGTTGGGTTCCTTCAACGCCGAGGCTCTGACTCCAAGTTCGGGTGCCTCCCAGGTACGCCTCAAAACGTAAAGTGCCTTTTTGGATCACATCCCTGAATACAAGTCCCACTTGAGCCCGATGAAGTGCTCCACGCCAAATTCAAAGGAGTTGTGTAGTCCGGAGTCGAACGGGTCTCCCTCGTCCCTACACCAGAGTGCTACTTGGTGCGGAGTGCTACTTGGAACGGAAGTTTCGAAGTAGACTCCCAAGGCGAGAGAAGTCGAAAGAGAGGAGGAGTAGGCGGCGAAGTCAAGGAGAAGAGCAGGGTGACGAAGAGAGATTCTTTAAGAAATCTCTTATCCTAGGAATTTCTCCTACTCCCTGCTCCAACTAAATTTCCAGACTAGATAATGACTTCGTGGAGACTGGCCCCCAACCCCACAAGGAAGACAAGGAGCGGACCGCGATTCGTTATCCACAGTTCTTATAGCTAGAAGTGGCCGCTGGTGGTCTCTGGAGTAAAGAGACACAACTCCGATGCGATGTGGGTACCGCGAGTTGCCGAACATCGCTTGCTTCCTCAACCACTCACTCGAAGCGTCGCCGACCGCCACGCCGCACCGTCGAGGGCCAGACGGAGCGGAAGAAGAATTAGCAGACACCCTCCCCCATTTCAAAGTGGCCCCCGTTTCCCCTTCATTAATTAAGAAGGCACTTACCCTCCACTTGTGGCCTCTTTATCCGTCTTGACCTCGTCGCCAATTCCTCTCGCCGACTTCCGCCGAAGATTTCGCTCTCCGAAAGTCCTCTGACCACGGCGCAGCCATTGCTGGTGAGCGGCACCACTTCCCCTCGAGGGCTTCTGGAATTGTCGGCGGCGAAGCAATTAGGGCAGAGATGTTCATTGGTCCGAATGCATGCTGTGCATACTGGAAATACCTAAGTTAAATTGCGGCGTAGGTTTCTGCGGGGCTAGAATGAAGGCTTGTCCATTTTTTGGGTTCCCACCGCGTTCATTGTTGCAATTGGACAACAGTTTCGCCCGGTATCCTTCGAGCATCTTCAGGCTGAAGTTATCAGGTTTCCTCTGAGCGCCTTCCTCCACTTCGACCTGAAGACGCTCGGAGGATACCGGGAGAAACTGTTGTCCAACTGCAACAATGAACGCGGTGGGAACCCAAAAAATGGACAAGCCTCTTTAGTTAAATGTCCTGATAACTTCATTCTTGGATGCGTGAGCAAAAGGGTGGGAAGGGGAAAAGTAATGTGTACAATGTAAAGTGCTTTTGCCCCTAAATAGGAGAACCTTAAGGAGGGTAGCGTCTTTCAAAACAAAGTAAAAGGTCCCTTTCTATTTACTCTGGTGGACTACTCACTTCGCAACGCAGCAGAGGAGTAATTGTCAAACTCTGCGCACTTCAAAACAGATAGGGACCATCGTCGATGTGCGCTGGAGGGCGCTATAGAATAAACGTACGTTGATAAACGCATCCGAGATTGTTGTCAGCTTGTTGTTGGCCAGTGATGGTGTCGAACATGGTTAATGTTAAGTTTTGAATTTCTTCGAGGAAAAAAATTAACTCCTAAACTAATATGAGCAAATTTTCTAATCATAAATTTCGCTGAAACTACAGTATACCTACAGAATGCCACCATACGACAGGCTGCCGAGCATTTCCCTTGCACAGATCCATTCATCGTTGTTCGTGTGCGCTGAAGTGCGTTTGAATGTGTCTCGAAGAGTGATTGAATGTGCTATTTATCTTCAACACGTTGAATGGAAAGCTCCCTAAGTTAAACGTCGAGAAACGTATCGCGCTTCTATATAATGCATTGACGCCGGTTCATGGACGGTAGGAACTGGGCTGCTCTTCGGATGAACGCCCTAAGAGGATGTGGGAATCCCACAGACACTTGAACCTCTCCTATGCACATCATTCTCTGGTTACCACGTTATCCTTCATTAACCACACGGGTTTTGTCAATATGACTTATTTATGCATTGACAAAGGACGTGGTAACTCATGAAGTAATATCGATTAGCTCAACGTTTAATAATTGCATTGGTACAAGCGAGAGGGAATCATGGAACATAAGAATTTAAGAGAGAGACATAAAATGGGGGCATATTCAGATCTTCTGAGAGAGACTAGCTCTGCGAACAACCCATTAGGGTTTGAGAGACCAATTGAAAGTGTGAAAAACAATACTAAAGCCATGGATTCATATATAAATTTAATTTATTTGTGTTTTGCGAGGTCGTAGGCTAAAACGACTAGATCACGCCACGCACAAGCTAAAAATGTTTAACAGCAGTTGAACACATCCCCTGAATTCCTAATCTTCAGTAGATGGAAAGACTCAACTTTCGTTACCAGGACGAAAAGTAATGAACTTACCATGGTTTCAAGCTCAACTATGTGGAAGTTGAATTTCACAAATGAAAAAGTAACTTGGTTTCCTTCCACAGATGTATTTTCCTGGCACGACATGTTTCGACACAGCAGCGGTGCCATCATCAGGTACAAAGTTTTAACAATTTCCAAGAGGTATATATACTCTTAATGGACTTGGTGGAAGGTAGGAGAGGGGGGGAGGGGGGTGTGGAGGAGGGGAAAAATACCTCAACACCCCCTTGGCGTACCAGGAAAATAAATCTGTGGAAGGAAGCCAAGTTACTTTTTCATTTCAGTAATTTGGGCAAAATGGCAACCATCAATAACACCAACAAGCACTTGAGATTTTTTCGCCGATACGTTTATCTCGCTGATCCCCTCACCACCGCAGACCAGACGCAACCAATCCTCTGAATACTTGATCACATTGCCTGTGTGCCCTCAGAGTGTGGTATGCTAACTTGAATGTTTAGATATGTTAACTTGAATGTTTAGATTATATATAAGCTAAGGTGATGCAATGTGAAAGTAATTTAGAATCACTAAAGGGCAATTCCACGGGAACTCAAACATGGTCGCGGCTCGACCATATTCGATTCTAACGAATTTTGGAAAAAAGAAAGAATATAATGAATAAAGAAAATTTGTTGAATAGTAGCTCTTAACAATAATAAATGTCAATGAAAAGACGCTTCGAATAACAGAAGTTAGCGCAAATTGGCGCGCCGCAGCTCCGAACTGTCGCTCCAATACATGTCGATCGAACCGTCAGAGTTCAAATACAATGACACTTACGGAATGAAAAGACAGCAATGTGCGTTTTATTTTAACTTTTGGCTACATAGAAATGTATTCTGAACTTTTAGATGACTTTAATTTTGCCTATTTTTAAACTTTGATCCATGTTTAGGGAATAATAACTCCTAAACTAATTCTTAGAAAGGGTCAGGGTTATTTACATCTAACAGACACAGCGAAGAACTGCACGTACATCTCATAAAATGTAATTGTGGCACACAACCACGGCACAATTAAGTATTAAAAATAGAAAGGTGAAAGCTTTGCGACTTTAGACGCTTCAAAAACGATGTTTGACGACTTTTTATAGGTTGAAATGCATATTTAACATCAGTTCAAACCTTGATTTTTCAAAAACAAAAGTAAATTTGGTGAGCTATTAAGTCAAACATACGTAAAAAAGGGCAAGCATAATGGTCTGCAACGCGCGCGCCCGCTTTGAGAATGGCACGTTAGGAGGCTGTGTGGGTGATCTGCGCATGCGCCGCGCGTCAAGTATCAATGCAAGTGAAACGATACGTGTCTAATATCTTCTAATCCCCAATTCTTCCCAAACAGAAATTTACCTTTAACTATGAACAGGAAATATATAATGGCCGATGTTAATACGCATGCCCTACCTTTTTCTATCGCTGCCCGACTATCCGAACGGCGCGGCGGTGCTTTTAGCTGAAGTTAATTCAAGGTGAACTTCTTAAGAATTCTCGCGTCTAATTTATTTGTTCCTCCTATAGTCTTCTTCCTTATCAGTAAAATTGCACAATTTTCTCTCATCAAATCACGAGTGACCTGCACTTAGTGTTCACTCACACCCAGTTCTTCGGTAACCTTGCCTCTCAACCATCAAGTGGGTGCTTAACTCAATATATTAATTTTTTCGTTGGTGTTGATAAATTGGAAACCTTGAACTAAATTAGATTTGAAATCACTCCGAAATGCCCAGGAATATAAAACGAGTTAAAATTTCTCAGGGCATACAATGACTAAGTCCGCGAACACTTATTCGAGAACATCAAAACATCGAGGGGAGAATCGTAACTTTTTCAACGCTCTTCACTCGCACGTTTCATGTACGATGAAGTAATTGGTAATGAATTGCACACCTGTACGCCGGTGAATTAAATCAATGACGCTTGTACGACGGAGGCCGACTTCAGGCGAACAAAGTTTAAGTCTTCCTAGGAAACCCAACTTACATCTCGGATTAGCGAAGGGAAGGAAGTGCGGGGGGGAGTGGATGTGCGCTAACAAGAGCAGTTACTCGCGAGAGGGGAGGGGTTGGAAGGGGGGGAGGGGGAGGATGATCACGTGAAATGAATCTGACGACGTAAAATGCGCGGGTGGTGGGGTGGGTGATGGGGGGGGGAAATGGGAGATGAGGGGGTAAAGAGGGGAGTTAAAAGACTCTCTAGGACGAGTCCGGACAATTAAACTCTGCACGCACGAGTTGCTGATTAAGGAGGAAAGGGAAACGGGGGGGGGGCACGAAAGAAACTCGGGAATTGGAAGATTGCATGCGGTAACCAAACAGCCGACATTCGTTCCATTTAAGAGTGGGTAATGAATGAATGGGTTTGGGCGCCGCCGGATTAATTGAGAATTTAAATCCAGTTTTGCACTCCCTCCAGTTCCAGTTACACACACGGGCTAGTTTCACGTCGACCTTTTCAAAATTCTCTAAATAAATAGATAAAGAATAGGGTGAGGGTTGAACCAAAATGACCAGAACGACCAGGTATTTGACACAATACGGCTCGAGGAGATTGAAGTGGGACGCATTCATTTAGCTGTTTTATTTATCGTGAGTTTATTACATAAAGAAATAGATCCTTGTAATGACACTCAGGACTGATATTCCGGTATTTAAAATGTAAAAATGAATGAATAATAATTAAAGTGAGATGAGGGTAGCATATCGACCCCGAGGGGTTAAATCATTGCTATGTTTAAAATGAATATCTCAATACCTAAACTATAGTTTAATCTGTTGATCTCTCCATTGTTTCTGAGTTTTCACCGCGTTAGAAATTTGTTGATGACGACGGCGTCGCTGGTATTCCCACCAGCGTCCTCGACTCGACCTGATCTGAGTGCGATATTCTGGTGATTTGCAACTCAGATTTGTAGACGATTGTTGTCAAAGGATGAAAAGGTTCAATCAACCAGAGATGGGTTGTGCACAACATCAGTTCATTCGCCAAATTCTTACGCCTTGGCTCTCCAGACACTCGATGCCGTGAGATGATGGCAGAAGGAAATGCGAGCGAGTTTGAAGTGGGAGGAGGAATGGCTCTTATTCCGACGGAAAGAGCGATATGAGAGGGGGTGAAGGGGGTAGAGGAGGGGGAGGCTGGGGAAGCGTAAACGGACGCGAGGAGCTCGAGGGAAAATATCCGCTCGAAACGTCAATCAAGCGCTGACGCCTCGGCGCGTAATCTTCGGTCCCCAGGGAGCACTCCTCCTCCGACTGCATCGCCTTTTGAATCCGATCACCCGAGGCGAACTCAGTGGCGAGCCTCCTCCACTTATCCACGGCGTCAACATCTTTTCCAATTCCAGTAGATGGGTGAGGGGTGGGTGGAAATGGGGGCGGAAGAAGCGAGTGGAGATGGAGGAGAGTTTATCGCTTGCAGGGCACACACTCGTATCGAACACTTCCTACGACCTGCGAGTGTCAAATGTCAGCGGACCAGCGTTCGAAAAAATAAGGCCCGAGTGCACATTGCATTGCACAGGTCCTCCTCGACGCACAAGGAAACCCAAATCATCGGCAGTCATTAGGAGTCAGTTGACGCCTAAAATGCACCGCTGGTTTCATTTTGAAAATGTGACGCAGTCTCACGTCCTGCAGCCATCCGGACGTATCTCGCAAGATTGTACTTCACCGAGCGTCATTTGTTTGCGCAACTAATTCCTTCAGCAAGCCGTGAGGAGAGATTAATTAGAAGAAAGCAGCGTAGGAATGTGTTCCTCTTGGATTAATGAGAAAAAGTGTGGTTATCGGGGTGATTTAGAATTGTTCGAAGTTAGATGCCACATAGCTGAAATTCTAAGGTTTGCAGCTGATTATAAACATAAATAACACATACGTGAAGTGGAATTTAATTTTAATAAATAATATGAGCGGTATCGTGTTTCGATAAAATTGCAGAGCTGCCCAATAATTAATTTAACACCTATGAGGCGTTCCAAATCAAAAAAAAAGAGGATAAAACTACCTATAAACACCGAGCTTACGGAATATCTATTTAAAAGGCATAGGAATCAGGAGTTATATTTAATCCTTAATAAAACATTTTCATAAAACTCAAGTATTACTTACTCTTACTCCCAGGGCCATCTATATCTTAGGCGATATTTAGCCGCATCAACAAATCCCCTCCACCTGGATCGATCTTCTTGCCTCTCTTTCTGTTGCTCCAATTCTTTGCATATCCGTTCTCACTTGGTCCCACCATCTTAGCCGTGGTCTTCCTCGGGGTCTTCTTCCTTCAGGAATCCCATTTAGTACCTCCTTCAGCAGACATCCCTCCTCTTTCCTCAGAATATGTTCAGCCCATCTGATTCTTCTTGATTTTATTTCACTTGTTATGTCTGGATGTTTATATAGATTCCTGATTTCTCTGTTGTGTTTTTTTCTCCATTGTCCTTCTTCGTATGTGGGCCCATAGATTTTCCGCAATATCTTATTCTCGAACACTATTAGTTTTTCCTCATCCTTCTTTGACAGCCTCCATGTTTCGGATCCGTAGAGTAGTACTGGGGATATTATGGTTTTATAAAGTCTAATTTTGGTTTTGTACGACAGGCCTTTAGAAGATAGAATTCGGTTGCA
Source organism: Pyrrhosoma nymphula (assembly GCA_963573305.1). NCBI lineage: Eukaryota > Metazoa > Arthropoda > Insecta > Odonata > Coenagrionidae > Pyrrhosoma > Pyrrhosoma nymphula. Next base: position 1,598,457 of record OY754334.1, read on the forward strand.
TGCATGCAGACATCTGTTGGCGAGGTTTAACCTGTTTTGTATTTCTGGTTATACCTTGTTGTCATTTGTTAAAATTAATCCTAAATACTTAAAATGGTCTACTTTTTCAAATGCAAGACCATCTATTTGTAGAGGACCTGTATTTATATTTTGGCGTCTTGAAAAATGCATGTATTTAGTTTTTGTATCATTTATTTTCAGTCCTATTTTTTCCGCTTCCTTCTTTCATACATTTTTCAACATTTTTAAATCTTCTAAACTTTCTGCGAATATCGCTACGTCGTCTACAAAGGCTAAAACGTTTATTTTGGTCCCAATTTTGATGCCAAGGTCCATGTCTGCTACTTCAGGAAACTCCAGTATCAATATGTTTAAAATGTTATTATGAATACCAGCATACGTTTAAGTATTTAAATGACGTACCTTTGTGAATATTACCGATAGGTTTATCAAATAAATCGCATTGCCAATTTCACACAGTTCCATTAACGACTGTCTATTGTTTCGACTTCGCCATGCATCTTCAAGAATCATGAAAAATAATGGTATGAATCAAATAGATGACCATGCATAAATTAAAGTGAAATGTGCATTTGAATATCGTGGTTCTTCACCTCCCTTCATCGTAACGTAGAATTACGCCCACTTCCTTTCAGCACTTCAGCGGAGTGAACTTCAGTGGCGAGCGTTCCCGTCGTGCAAAGGGGTTGCAGCACTGCTGCCGCCATGCCAGTGGGGCAGCGCGGATCCTTCAGGGGCAGCAGACGAAGGGGCGGGAGGGGGCGAGAGGGTGAAAGGCAGTCATGGGGGTGGATGATGAGTAATGGGCCAATTCAAAAGTTTCGAGGTACAACACTCGTGGGACCAATAAACGCACGCGATAAAAAAAATTCTGCCCATGCCTCCAAGATATCGGTGAAAACTTTTACGGAAGGCCACGTAACGGAATGGCCAAATAAAAAAGGGCACATGTTATGGGGGGAGAACCCGAACCTAGGTTCACGTGCTGACTGCCCCGAGCGAAACATTCGCTGGAGGTTATAGGGGGTGGGTTGGGTGGCTTTGGTTGTTGGAGGAGGTGTAGGAGGGGGAGGGTGTAACATGGCGGCGAGATAGAACAAAACGACACTGTTTCTTTGATGGAAATTACCGGCGATTCCGAACGGTTTCTGGTCCAAGATGCCTGATTTGACTACAGCAATGCCATATATAATATCTCGTCTTTTTTCGCTGTTTTCACGCCGCTCCTATACATCTGTTCTCGCTTTGTATTCAGTCGATAAGTTACAAGGACAAGACTAACTACAACTTCCCAACCAAACAGGATTTTTATTGGCATATGTAGGTACTCTCATCCCTCATTAGGACTATTACACCACGACCCGTATTGGTCCGGCCGCCTTGACTTCCTCGGTAAATCCGCTCGATGAAGCTGTTGAAAAACAGATTTGACAGAAAACCCGAAAAAATTTATTCACTCACAATTTAGTGGATATTTTGATCAGAGTTGTTTAAATGCCTTTCTGAACAACTTTTTTCAGCCAGCATGACTTTAAGGACAATAGGACTTAAGCTGGACTTTTATCATCCGCCGTGATTGGCATATAGCGCAGCAATGTAGGACTCCAGAAGCGCAGAAAACTTCTATCGTCGGAAAGCATTCAAGAAGCGAAAGCACATGTAATAATTAATATCGGCTATCGCGTAACTCGCTACAGTATCATTACCTACCTATTTAGTATGGGAACAATTCCAAAAAAGAGCTCCAGTTCTGCTGCAAGAAGCGTTTCATGCAACAAGCGAGTCAAGGGTGGTTTCTGGATATTTTTAGCCCGCGGATTAAGAAAATACTTGTTACCAGGTTAAAATCTTAGGCGGAAGTGGTATGTCGAATATGGCGACCAATATGACTTGGTAAATGAAGTTACAACATTTTGTAATAGAAAGATTGGTAAAAACGTGTTGCTTTCTCTTAAATATTGGCGTAAATTGATGGTGCTGAAGTATATTCTTATGTTCATTGCAGCCAGAAAGTCGAATCTGTAGCCATAAGTGACATATGAATCGAATTTTTCGAGTTATTTTAAATTATTACGGAACACATAAAGTATTAGCAGCGCAAAATTCATATTTTATTGAAAACGACACCATAAATAAAAAATCGCTCGGAACAAAGTTGGAACAAACTAATTCATCGTGTGGAGGATGCGTGTCGGAGGGTGGAAGCAGCATCCACGGCCGGCATGGACCACGACCAAGGGACGTTGACCTCCACTCCTCCCGACTGGATTCTCGATATTTCCCGAGACTGCCGCCAGGTGGGGGGGGATGGAGAGGGGGAGGGGAAGGTGGTGGTGAGGTGGCGTGGTGGAGGCCAGGGGCGTGGTGGAGGAGGGAGTGGGCGGAAGGAGAGGGGTAGGTCGGGGCAAGGATGAAGTGGTCAGGGGGGGGGGCGGACGCTTCTTCTGACTCGATCCCGTTAAATGAGTTCCCAAACTTCCACGGTTTAATCGACACATCACCGGCCGACCCTCGTGACAATCACCACTCTTGAATTTATCGGATGATTGTTTTCGGCTTAGTTTGGCAGTCCTGGCCATTTATTCGGAAGCCATGTATGTACTACGAGAGGCGACCTAGTCTAACTTTTTGACCCCCCCTCCTCATTTGACGCAATGCTTCGTGACATTAATGGGAAGCTCGCGAAGAATTCGCTCCTGCGGTTCATCGGAAAAACAGATCCTCCTCCCTCTCACCTCTTACTTATCATACTTACGTGCATGTTTAGGAAGGAAGGCGTGTAGATAGGCTTTCTGAAATACGCAACATTATAGCTGAAAAGGGAAAAAGTGCTAGACATGTTAAATAACGAAAACAAGGTGACGGGTTTTTTTTTTGCTAGAGCAGTGCGCCGCAAATGGAAAAATAGTTAGGTAACCACTTGTCGGTATGAAATAAGTCGACGGTCGGCGGGCAGAATTTATGAAAGTGGCGTAGACAAACTTTGGACCGGGGGTTCAATGAAAATGTTCTTGATATTATAAAATGCTATCCTTGGTGATCGTTACAAAGTATTGCAAGTAATGGACTAAGCTTCATTTGCAACGAAACTACAAAGATTTTTAGTCTAAAGGTCACTAAAGAAATGATAACATATGACCATGATCAAACATTAAAACTTCTCTTCCTCCAATTTTGACTATCATAACGCAATGCTTGATGTTTAGTGAACTTAATCCACCTCAACAAAAACATCTTCCGTTACATTTATTTCAATTACCCCCTTAAATAGCCCACCTAACAGTCCCTGTGCCACGGAATGCTGTTTGAGAGCCACCACCCTCACGGCACCCGTTACGGCATGTTGCTCGCGGTCCTTTGGTGCTAGGACTCGTCAAGGTGCACAGCTCCTCGTAAATGGCATCGAATAAGCTTTCTCCAATAACTTGACTGCTTTTCCTGCTGTGACATATCCTGGAAAATAAGTTGAAATTATTACTTTCTTGGTCAAGCGTAACGAAACCTTAACCAAAAGTCATTTTCTTCGAATGTTAACTTGCTGGATGTGTAGAGGCAGATGGCAGAAGAAAGTAAAATTTAGGAATGAGATAATTAATATGTGTTTTAATCGTTTAAAATGAACGCACTTTTGGACAAATTTAATTCCCAACTATTTGGTGCATATGGTCAACACATTCCCATTCCCTATCTTCGCAGTGCTTTGTTGATAACATCAACAAAACATTTAAGCATTATAGCAATTTTACGCTATAAAAGTAAAGACATAATGCATACATACAACGTACGAAAAATATATTCACCTACAGCCTTAAAAAAGCAAGGACGTATTGTTTCTGGTAGTATATTTGCCATTATCGTATGCTCATAACTCACATATTTACCAATTCAAGCTCAAGCAAGCAATTAATTAATCACCAGTTGTTTTTTAGATGAAATGAAAGTGACCAGAAACTTTTCTGGCTTCGTTCAACAGTAGTGACAGCTAGTGGCGTAACAATGAAACTGTACACAAGCTTTAACTAGAGGGAGAAAGCATTTAGCTTTAGGGGGCTGGGTTATGCTGAGTTCATAGATGATGTTGGCATGAGAAGAAAGATCTCAGCAATCCAAGGACTTAGGGTTAGGCAAATGGGGACCGGGGTGGGAGGCAAAAGGGGAAGCTCACCGAATGAAAGTCCACCGTCGCCCTTTCCCCGCTCATTTCCATTCTGCGTACGCGTCGCGTGACCCCCCCCCCCCCCACTCTCCCTGCCTTCGCATCGATCCACCCCCTCCCCCCCCCACACCACACATACGACTCGCTGCCAAAGCGTCCGTTGAACACACGCTGACCCAGTGACCCACAACGTGGAATACTGACGCATTTATTTTAAGCAATTTAGTTATCAGGCAATTAGTGTTTTGATTCTGGCCGGGAAAAAAAACCAAGAAGCGGTTGAGTGAACTGCGCTCTCAAGAACGTAGTGGAGACGCGAAACTTATCGGTCGTTGTGGCGCGTGCGTCGTCACGGCAAACAAATCCCCCCCACCCCCATCCCCCACCCTCCCTTAGCCTCCTCCACCCATCACTATCCGTCACCGCCCATCCCCCCAACCGCCCGCGCCATTGCCGATCAATGAATGCAGCCAAAGGGGGATAACAATGACACGGCGGAAATCTGCTTTCGTCCAGGATCCTCGGAATGTAATTCCCGTCATTACCGCTCGGCGCTTGCACAGGAATAGAGGCCCTAGTGGGCAGGGGAATTTCATTCCAAAGGTTTCACTTGCAGCTGGTGATGCTGGGGAGAAAATGTCTGAGAGTCTCCATGACAGGAACAAGAAATTGGGAGCAAGAGAGGATAAGGGCGAGTACAGGAATCAGTGTACCATAATCAGCATCATCATCATCGTCCACTGCCATCAGTGTAACACGAGTGTTTTAAAATCATTATTTTGTTTCGCAAAAAGGATAAAGAATACTTCAACATCCATGGCACTATTTTGGCTACTTATTCAAAAACCATTGGGAGCATTAAAAAAATGTTTTATCTTAACGCATATACAAGGATGGGTAACGAATGGATTTCGACCGCTGAATTAATTGATGGCATTACGACCATCATCAATAGAATCCACAATGCATGTTCCGATTTCCTCGATTCATAGCGGTGATCCAGAGTGGTATAGAGAGGTGTAAGGGGAGACTCAGAATGGATTTGATTGCTTAAAAGTTTATCAAAATATTATTAGCTCCTGTTATTTATCAGATATCTCTAACTAGAAAACGATATTAAATAGTTCAGATATATTAATCCTTCCAAAATGTGAGATAAGGCATGCGATAATTCAATAGTTACCTATTAATTTCAACTTATTGTATCTATAAGACACTTAAATACAGGGTGATCTCATTATGACATTCGCTTACACCTCGCTTCACCCTCACAAGTCAACGGAATGTCCGTAGAAACGCATTTACTTGACTCCAGAGGCTTACTCGACCGATTATCGACGTATTTTTCGAAAAGACGGAGCGTATTAAGGAATTTATTGCACTCCACGTTGAGTTTAATAGTTCTTGATCGCTGCGCTACAAACAACCACTTATGAGCACTATACGACAACCACCGACCCTCTAAATCTAAGCCGGCATGAATGTGCATCGGCAATTATTAATACCAGACGCGTTTATGTGATTATCCTATCACTCATCTGATTATGCCAAGATTGTACGTGAAAGGCAATAATTAAAGATGATATTATGACAATAAAACATTAACATTTTCGGATTGTCTTGAACATAAACGTTTTAAATGAAGTGAAATGTATATTGAGAGACCTATTCTATGTTTGGAAATTTTGTTAAATAGCTGTAAATGTCTACAAGGTAGATTATTATCATTAGTCTATTATCATAATCTCCCCACCCTAGCGTCAATTCCTACAGTTGATAACGTGTGTACTTCGACCAAAGGTGTTACGGGTCGGTAGTTGACGACTCCCAACATTGAACCACGAACGAAACGGTGACGAATCCTCCTGGTTGGCCGCTCACATCGACAGAAAGTTCATTCTGCTGGACGAGGCGATGCCCAAGGACCCGATTAGCTCAACATCCCCGACTGGCCAAGATGGGCAGGCAGCCGATGGGAGGCGATGGTGCACGCGGAATCCGCACCTGCACAGCAGCAGCGCGCAGGCCGCAAGCGGCATGAAACAAATTCCCTCGCATCATCGCCGAGCTCGCACGTTTCCTATCCAGCGATTGGCAGTCATTCATTCTCAGTCTTACTATTCGAAGTCCTAATACTCCCACTATTCGAAGAAAAGGATGGATGCTTCAATGGGACGTTTATTCCGACGAGAAATATTTTCTTGTTACCTTTGTTCCTCTTCGAACTGTTTCATTAACCATCATATTGCTCCTCTCGACTTCTCTCTCTTCATAAAGAACCACTTGACTAAATGGTGTAATATCTGAGTTATATATGTATCGTTGTAATACCGTGCAAGCCACCACTAGGGTGTGTGGCTCGGGTGAATCCAAACCAGGCACGCCCCACTCGTCCCAGTTCATGGTCGAACGCCTCACGCACCCCTACCCCCAGGTGCAAACCAAAATGATGCCAGGAGAACAACAACGCACAACCAGACCAGAAACCAGGAGAGTGCAACGTTGGTGAGCATGCAGTACTAGGGCCAAGATATTACTACTGATTAGTGCTACCAAGGCCAATCTATTCGTCATACCACGAACAACTAATTCCTGCAGAAAACAAAGTCACGAGGGGTTAGTTAGAATGCTCGTCTCCTCCAAAAATTTTGAAAAAGAAAGCCTAATTTCTAGGTAATTTTGACTTTCTTCATGACGTATTCCACACCTTTACCATTAGATTGTTCATAAATAAGCAATTTCTGTTCGCATTGCTTACTTCTTTGGGAGAATTAGTTTTCTGCGGGTGAAATATGCAGCTAATTGGACAAAAGCAAGGAATCTTAATTACTTTTTGTTACGCGTTGAGAATACATGAGTACCAAGTTCTATTAGGCGCGCTTTTGAGTTAAGCGCACCAGTTTCCGAGGTCTGTTCAGTTACCAATGAAATTTTATGCCTGGAAGATCGACCATCGTTGCATTTACTAAGAGAAATCGCTCTAGCTTAAATGATCTATGATATCATCTGTGAACAAAAACAAACTTTAGGAGAAAATAGTAAGGGAATAGAAAGATGTACCTACGTCTTTTATCAACAATCTCATGTATTTACCCGAATCCAATTCCACTCTTCATGCATTATTTCATTGTTTGTTGTGAAAAAATTTCTATAATCAATGTACCTAATATCTCAGGAATTATTAAAAATCGCAGCAAGGAATTTTAACACCATAGAATACTGGAAACTCACAGAACTTTCCGCTTTAACAAAACAATATTATTGTAACGAAGTTTCTACTCAAAAGGCTTCTGTTGACCTGGGTCAGATTACATTGCCGTGCACACAAGACAGTAGGTAAGCCAGTTTAACTGCCATTTATCCGCTTCCTTGTCATCATCATTGCCTTGCCTTTGGAGCCACAGGAGAGAGTCATGAGTGATTGTTGGGACGAGCCGTGAAGTCCCACCGCGAGTACTCCACAGGGAGACTGAGATCGCTTGGAAATGTCAGGTCATGCGAGCTTCAGAATGACAGGTAGGGTATTTATTTAACCCCACGCAAAACTTCGGAGCTGATAGAATCGACACAATAAGAGAGAGGGACACTTTGTGCAGAAGGCTACGAACATTCCAACTTCTCGCGCAATGTTAGTGACTACGACAACAAAAGATCGATAAACTTAGACAATCCGTTTACAAACAATTAACCTTTCGTCCTCTCACTCGTCCGATTCTTTTTCTTCGTCTTCGCCTCTACAGCCCGGTGTGGGCCTTAGGCTTCCACAGTTATATGCCCCCATTTGGCTCTCCTTTTTGCTTTTTCTCTCCATCTACCAATTGTCTTCAGGTCCTCTTCAACATTTGGCAGACATCTTTTGCGTGGTCTTCCTCTCCTCCTACTCCCTTCCATCTTGCTATTTATTAACAACTAGCTGAACCCGGCAGACTTTGTCCTGCGAGTGTATATTTATTTCATCTTTATACAGAGTCATCGAAAACGTTGATCGTGATTTCATTTGTCAATTACTCGAGAAATAATTATTATCGAGGCATCAATATGAAATGAATGCGTGATTGAGCAGCACCTGTCCGAGATTTGATGTCAGTTTTGATGTTGAAGTCACTTCAGCATGTCAGCCAGCATCTTTACAGAAAATTCAACAAATGTAGGCCTATCCGTTGGTTTGATTTCATGCCTCAGTTGAATATTGTAAGCATGCAATTTAAGACTTCATATATAATTTTGAATAGTTATTTTAGCAAAGCCAAGTTCCAAACTGCGTAGAGAAATATTCATCTTAGGACTTCGTATACATGAATTTCTCAATCACTCAACATTCTCTTCCGACGCGATGTGGGTGGATTCTATATAAATCTAGCGAAAATGCCAGGCTGCGCTAGTAGTGTTAGTAGTTTAAAGCCGGCGACCGACAACTAAGGTCATTTGCGCCAAGGGAAACTGTACAGAGAAGGATGGAGGGACACCTGGCGTCGGCATTAGCCTACTCTTGCGAACGGCGCCAAGGGGTCCACAGTTTAACGTCTCATGTTTTTCTTGGTTGCTACAACAATAATAAAAGAATCATTATTTATAGACCTCTAGCACGAAATGCGGTGTTTGTTTACATCAGAAATGGACCGGAGACAACAATTAAAGACCCATTTAAAGAGCTACAAAAATCGTTTAAATTGCGTAATTAATCGTTAACTGGATAATTTATCATCAAAAAATCGAAAGAATAGGATAGTTCAGAGTTTCGACATTCCGATGAAGGAAAAATAAAAGCGATCGGTACAAATTCAAGTATTTTAATGAACGAAATATGAAAGCACTGCATCGTGAAAAATGTATAACTCCGTGTAATTTATGGGAAAAACTGTAAATGTAATTTAAAATACACGTATTAATCCTACACTAAATATTATAACCCGTTTACCGTCCCGGAACGGGGATGAACAAATTGTGAAGATTTCAGCGAAATCGGTCCAGCCATTATCCAAGTTAACCGCTTACCAACAAAATGCGCAATCCATTTTTATTTATAAGATTTGGGCATTCTATACTCTTCCATCCTTTCAACATGGCCCAAACATGACAGTCACAATGACTTTGAGAACACAACTATATCCTTCTCTTCCAATATTTCATTTATTTCATAGTTCATTCTTATTCTCCACGTTTCTACTTCTTTTACTGGACCATAGATTCTCCTTATTATTTTCCTTTCAAATCATCTTAATGTTTCTTCATATTGTTTAGATAGAACCCATGTCTCAGCTCCATATGTAATTACTGGTCTTATCAATGTTTTATAAATTTTCAATTAAGTTTTCCTGGACAGGAGAGTTCCATCACCCTCTTTCGATTCCCTCTCCGTAATCTCTCTCTCCCTTGTCCACGGCTGGTGCCCGTAACACACGTCGCTGCCACACGCTTCTGCCGCGGCCATGAGCACGGAAGCGTGTAAATGTGGCGAGCGGGCGGAGTTTCGCCCTCGCATCCGATGATTCGAATCCCTAAAGCGCCCAGATTGCGGGACCGGGGGTGGGGCAGCACAAGTCGACTCTCGCACGAGGGCACATGCAACCTTACCGTGGTGATTGGACCGGAAGGGCACGCGGCAACAGCGGCCACAATGGAGAGACGGGGTCGGAACGGGAGGGGGTGAAGATGCAAATAAGGGTAGAAAAAGTGGATGTAAGCAAAGGATAAGGAGGAAGGGTTGGCAGGAGTGGGATGAGTGCAAAGAATAGAGAACAGAATTGTCAGAGATGAGGTAGGAATTGTAAATGACTCGAGTTTATCCCATGATATTGCTTGAGCGAAGAGTTTTCGGCTTTAAACCGGGTTGAGAAGCCGATCACCGACGTTTCGCTGAGTGACTCCATCGTTGTCTTCAGGGTGAAGTGAACGCGATTTAAAGCCACGGATTGGAATGGGTGGGGGTGGAGACTGGGAGAGGTCTGAGAGGGAATCCTTCACGGGTTAATCATCTCCCTAATAACGACGCATCAAGCGTACGGTTAATTCCGCTCGCAGAGAAGGTAAATATTTTTGAAAAAACACCAAATTTGACGAAAACAAAAATGGAAGAAAAAAAGTTTCATGAACCATTTTCGGAATTTGGCTCTTTATTCAAATGGCAAAATTTTAATTCGGAAAATGTCGCCTTGTTTACATTTATCGGAGAATGATATGAACTACACTGTAGAATAGAGGTAAGAAAGAAATAAATTTAATATTTTAAGTGAACTAAAGTTTTTTACTTTGAACCGTTCCAGAATATCACAGTGTGTAGGTGCAATAAAAATGAAACTGGCCAATGCGGGAGTCCCTCGCTGGAAGGCGGTTCTCAGTGGGTGGGGTCTGAATGGAGTGGATGGGTTGCGTGCGAGTGGGATGAAGGGGCAAGTGTGGATGAAACCAGCCTCATCTCCAATAACACAAAGAGGAGGAGGAGAGAGAGAGAGAGGGGGAGAAGGGGGAATGTGGGTCAGATCCTCGCTCTGCGCGGAGGGCGCTCCGAGGAGACCGGCCGGTCGGTCGTGCCGTGGAAGCGGAGTTGGCCGGGAGGGCTAGAGGGAAAGGTGACGCGGTGAATCGTGGGACAGGAGGAAGGAAGGGCGGAAGGCGAGGAAATTCGACTGAGAGTTGGCCGCAATGAAACGGAGAAAGAGAACACCGAAGACCTTGAATATAGGCCAAGGTCTATATAGAACTATATTTGTCTATGTACACCTATATTCAAGGTCTATGGAGAGCGCCTCGCGACAGTTCTTTGTTTGCTCTCCTGGCCCCGAGCAGCACTCGAGCGCCCCTTACAGTGGCGGCGGCGAATCTCTCATCCGTCGCCGTCCCTTTGTCCCGCGCGGGCTCAGAATGCAAACAACCGAGCAACAACCCCCCTCTCTCATCTCTAGCCTTCTCCCTCCCTTCCCCTCTCACCCCCCTCCCAAATCGCCTACTGAGACTTCTTTTGTGTCTCCCCATAGTGCAGGCTCGAGTAAATGCATAAATATACATATAGATGGAAAAACGCACGGAGGACGACCCCGAGCACCCTGCCTCCCCCCCCCACCTCCCTCACTCGAATGGTATGCGCCGAAAACACGCCGAAAAGATGAGACGGAGCCGCGTTCCACGACACTTAGAAAGAAGGCACTCCAGGATGGACCGCCAATTGCGTGAACTAGTTATACAATATTATGCGAAGAATACAAATAACGTGGTATTCAAAATACGCACTCTAAATTAGATATTCATGTCCAAGAATGTTTTGTTTCGTCTAAAGTAAGATTATCTTGCTTTCATCAATTCGGTCGATGGCACAAAACAATTTCACAGATTGAAGAATAAGATTACAACACGGCCGTGGCGATGCACGAAGTTTACACGAAGACGGTGGCGTAAGCGGGAGTATAATTCGCGGTGCCGAAGATCTTGCGCCGTTGCTCGTTGGTGGCGCTTGCAGTGTTTCACGTCACACGTCTTCCGCCGACGACGACAGTGGGACTGATCGATGCCTAATTAAACGCCCTCTCCGGTAAGATACGTGCATTTGGATTTCCACGGGCTTTTTGGTGACCATGGAACGTTATCTGATATTTTACTTGGAATGTCATCACCTTTGTTCACCGGTAAATATTTTAAAAAGTCAGCTTTCTTGGTGTTTGTATAGACAATAAAATACGATTACGACGATAAGCCGTGAGAGCTTGGCTGTTGGAGAATGAGGAGGTTGAGATTTTACTCATAAATTGTAAATGATGTTCAATGTAATGAGGATAAATTTATTTCCTGTGATTTTCATGACCTTTTTGGTGAAAGGCTTCCAGTATTCAATAGTTTTCCTTTTAAATTCTGTATGTAACCCATTTTATTTAAATTTCATTAATAAATATTCCAAAAAGGGTGTCTATATTCTTCATTTTTGTGTGTTTGGTATCGATTGTGTCATGAGGAATGAAAATGACTATTATAATTTTTTTTAAATGAGCATGCGCCTCAAATTTGTCACGCCCATCATACAATTATTTCTTTCTCTCAGCGTCGTATTTTGTGCGCAGTGCTGGTCGCGCCGAAAGTGCGTAGAGTATACCGTTCCGTTGAGTGTGAGACTCACCCCTACCGGTCAATTGACAAGAGGCGCACTGGACATGAGTGCTGTGTCGTGTATATCGTGTTTGTGTGAAGGAGGTAACTTAAAACTATAGAGTAATAGGATAACTACCCTGCAGAAAGTAGGAACTACTGACTAAGAGCATACACGATATGATATTGGATAATAAAATGACAGCCTCACAACAAAATGAAAGTGCTGAAATTCTTAAATACTTCAAAGGTACTCACTGAATTTTGATCCTCTCCTTCGACAACAGCGATACACTGCTTTGTCGTCCTATTCCCAAACTATCCCTCCCCTCCCACCCCACACCGTCCCACTCCCAACGTCTCCTCCTCCAACCTCCAGCATACCCTCCTCCCCCCCCCTCCCTCTTCATCACGCTCCACTTCTTAAGATGTGCAAATGCAACGGGTCTCTCTGAGGAGATGAGGCTCTCCGAGTTTCCAAATCGTTCCAAAGAGACCAGAAGGGAGGAGGAGGAGGAGAGGAAGAGAAGTTGCAGTCGGACGAACTCCGGACAGTGAGTGAGTGCAACCCGAGGAGGATTCAAAGCGTGAGTGCAGGTGGGGGTGGCACGCGTGCACTCAGCAAAAGGGCTTTTCGGGTCGGCCAGAGTCGACTTCGCGTCGCAGGAGTGAGACGCTCAGAGGAGCAAGTTGAGAAAGGCTTTAATTGTCGTCCGACCGCCTTGCATAAATGAGAGACGAAAAACAAAAAGCGAACAAGTTTCACACTCGCAATGAAGCCGCCGCCGCGCCGGTCACGGAGAAAAAGATTGGGAGGAAGAGCTTGTAGCTTCAGGGACCTCGGCTTACAACCGCGGAACACAACTGCAATAAAGTTTTTATCCCTCTCACTACTGAAATTTCGAAATGAAGCGGATAGTTTTCTTGAAGTGGCATGAATACAAATGAAGAATGACACCTTAAAAAATACTTTCTCAACTAAAACATTATACCATCACCTAGTAAACCATGCAGGAAAATTGTTGACTAAGTTCAGGACATTCTCTTATGAGCATCGAGGATATGTTGTCATCAGCCACAGATAAGTGGATAAGTTTAAGTTAAATCACAATGAAAGTGATGAATATATGCATAATTGTGCTTTCCAGAAAAATGAACCCTAGAAACACAAAACTTGTACATTAGTATTTTTTATGACATCAAGTAAGTTTTTAGGAATTGCAATACACCCTGCATCGGATTTACAGCAATCACTAAGAGAAAAATTAAACGTAATATAATACTGAAAACACCAGATGCGCTACTTATACATTCAACAGTTTAACTACAAAATTCCAGTAAGTCCTTCAGAGATGGAAATTTTAAGCTAGTCAAACCAGCAATTCTATTATTTAAGTTAATAATGCTATGATTGTTACTTCGCCAATCACCTACTTGTCTTATTGTACGAAGCTTCGAAAAGATTAGCCATTCATAACTTTTTCTAAAATAAGTGGTGAAAGTACGCAGTATGATATACCATATCCAATAACATTTCAATGGAAATACGATGAAAATAATGAGACGGTAAATATATGTTTATAAAAGATATTTCGCATCATTTAGTACAATGAAAAACCGCTGTAATTAATTATTTTCAATTTCATTTAGGGTATCTACTCTTCGATCAGCTGAATGCCTGTGTCTCAATGTTCTTCAACTTGCAGATAAGTTGGGTGGAGAGAATAAGACGTGATGTGGAAAGGAATCTAAAAAGAGAGTAATTTTGGGAGGAGAGAGAAAAGTCGATCGTAACGGACGTAAGCCGATAAGAAAGTTCTTTTAGGAAATAATTGAGAGCGCATTTGAATGAGAGAAGTAAAGGGATAGGAGAAAAATGAAGAAGATGGACTACTTGAAACAGAGAATGTGGCATTGATGATAATGCAACTCGAACTGTATAATCACACGGTTCGTTTACAGAAAGAGGTAGTGCTAAAACCAGTTCAATGATCCAGGTGACGGCGCAATTTTTTTCATCTAGGCTCATCAGGGCGAAAACCAACATCCTTGAATAGACGTAATTTTATTGTGCTTCGCATTTGTTCCACTAACAATCTGTTATTAAGGATTTTTTTGAATTCTGAGGCAACACTCAGCGCGACTCATTCCTGGTTCTTGATAATCCACTCCAATATTTATAAAAAAACACATAAACGCTAATGGAAGGAAAAACTGTTGCATCAGAAGAGATATTTAGCTATTTTTTAAACACAGGAAGGGGGTATTCGTTAACATGCCAGTATGAAATACAGTATTTGCAAAAACAGTGCACGAAAGTGCAAAACTGTGTTCAACAATATTTATTTGATTCATCGGTATTAATTAGTATGAAAAAAGGATATTTTAATTGATATAAACTTCAAAAACTATAAATAATACACGTACGCGCCGAATTATGAAACGCGTGTGTATTCATAATAAAAGACAGCATATCTCGTAAAATTGGGTAATTCAATCGTATAAGGCAGCACCAAAGATTACGGAATTACAATAATCCTTTCACGAAAAACGTTCGGAATAAGACATTTTAATAATGTAATTTATCAAATTTAATTAAATTATACTATTTATTTTCTAGATGGAAAACACAGGGGATAATGAGGTAGTTAGAAAATAGGTTCTTAAGTTGAGGAACACGGAATCGTGACCTGCACGTTGCCTACCAATCAGGGCCCAACAATATTTTTTACAACCATTATTTAGCAAATGACAGCAGCAAATTATTGATGCTTTAGCACTTACAAATGTGCATAATAAAGGTTTATACCTTTAACAGGGAAATATATACACATTTACAACTTGTACCGGAGAATAAAGAAAAAAACCATTTGACACCCTACTAAATGAAAATCTGGCACCCCTGTGGAACGGGTTGCCGTTGGTTGATTCACTCAAAATGTCTTCAATGTTGTGTTTGGGTTAAAAGGGAATAAATCAAAATTCAAGACCTTAAATTTTCGACTTAGAAATTTCAGACCACCCTAGTGTTAAGGCTGCCCTAGAACTCCAAAATTTTTGGGAATTAAAAAGTCGTAGTCTGAGTTGATCCAGTTGTCTAGCCGTCTATATATGACAGATCATCGCCTATGTGGTATGATATTACAGAGTGGCATATGGCGTACAGAGTAAATCAATGGGAGTGCAGTGAGTTAGAATTCTTCATTTTTGCCTGGAGACCACGCCGCGCCGACTGCCAACGACAGTCCGCAGCGCTTTTGTTTTCACGCAGTCACGCACTCGTCTAACGAGAACGCACTCACGCTGACTCACGCACGGCGACTCACCTGTTGCTCACACACTGCGTGCTTCCCATCACCTCATTGCCAAATTAACGCAATACTCTGATAGCAACCGCTCACTTCCAACCATTCCTAGGGGAACGAATGCTAGAGCCAACGTACTACGGTAGAAGCGATCAAAGGAATAAAATAAAGGAAATTGACTGCCGAACCGATAGATTTAAAATGTCATTTTTCCCACTCACAATAAGGGATCATAATAGTTGCGCTATATCAATCATATAAAACTCCCACCCTCAATAGGTAGAGTAGAATCTTCACTTGTGTTTAATAACACAACATCATTACTAACACTTCACACCGGTCGATTTGTCCGGCATTGTTTTATTTTGTTCTCTGCATCAGTTAGCATCTCGTAGCATTCATAAATTAACAGTATCAGTAATATTAACCACTAGATGTGTGAATAGCATTGTTCTGCAAGTTTGCATGTTCATTTACGTATCACTCTCCAAGCTTCCAGTTGGACTGCGCACTGTTCTCCAGACTGCTTTTGGCCTGCGCCAGGCGCCAGGGGGAGCGTGCGAGGTTTTGATTTGTGCTGGGACGAGTGTTGCATGCCTGGTGTGGAATCACCCCGTGCCACAAACCCTAGTGGTGGCTTGCACGGTACTTCGTAGATGTAGATGTAGATGAATGTCTGCGGGACTGCACTGAGCAAGGTTCATTGGTATATCAATCAAAGAGCTACAAAAATTTTTATCATCTTCCCATCGTGGTCAACTAATATAATTAGAGGTGATTTAGTGGTAACATTGGTTTAGATGGAAGAATATAAATATTTTAGACTTTAAGAGGTGCAATCTCACTATACGAACTCATTCGTCAACTAGGTGTACGTCCTACATCCCGTTCAGAAAGCCTATTCTCATTCTTCCCCTTCCCAGCTTATCCAACATCCTTCCATCTATTACGGTCTTGAGCGACCCTTTGCCCCTCATCGCCTCTTCCAATCTCCTTTTCTGGCCACCGCACTCTCTCCATTCTACTCCACATCAACAACTCAAACGCTTACTGCCAACTCTTGTGCTCTTTTCTCAGTGTTCTTGTTTTTGTCTCATACAACGCTCAACACAACATTAAACTCTTTATCAACCTTTTTTTGCACATTCTTACACAGAACACCTTCGAACTCACCAACTTTTACGACCGCGGGGAAGGGTTGGAAAAGGTTCGCTAATTCCTACACACGAACTGGACTACTTACCCTTTCAGGTAGAAAGGGATGGTCGGTTGCCAGCCCTTCAAGCGCCTGCTAAGGAATGATTCAATTACTGGAAATTATTTTTTCCAATGTGCCATGATCTAGTAATTTCGGCAGAGGCCACTCTACTCAAATATTCTCTACTTAAAAAACTGAAATCTTATGGGTTAGAAAATGACGTAATTGCTTGCATCAGGAAATTCTTAAGTGCTCGCGTTCAACGGGTTTCTTTGAGTGTGCGCTACATTGAATTGGTACACTTCGGTACACTACTAAATGCAGGACTCGATTTTATCGATTCCTTCGTATGGAAATTCAGTGCGGAACGAGTTGCGGTTGTTGCTGGTGAGTTCGTGACTGTATATCCTGGGAGGATGTAGGGACCCTATGGTATGGTCAGCGGGGTGGCTGCTGTTGGCAAGTTCGTGTGCGGCCATATACCAGGGACAGGTAGAGTTGTCGAGTTCGTGTAGACTGTGTAGATCCTCTTACGGGCACAATTTTCTCGTCATCTGCAGCCTCTTGCTTATGAACGCCTCCTTAACAAGCGCAATTCTCCTACTAATAAATAAGCGATATTCCTCTGGCTACTATCTCTATTTTCATCTAGCAAAATACCGTGTCGTTGCTCTACATGCTTTGGTTTGCGTCGTTCAAATTTTGCGACAAGCTTCGCTTTCTTTGCCTGAAAATTTCTCGTAACTTTTTTAATCTCGTAACTTGTACAATTAACTTTCAATATGTATTTTTCGCATAGCTTATCTAAATTATTTTCCAATGCTCACAGTCTTTTGGACGGCCGACTAACCAACTCCAGCCCATCAGTGTAACTAACCAACTTCCTCAGCTACCCTAATTTTACTCCCGTACCTAGCACTTTTAATGGGGAGGTGTATGCAATTTAAATATAAATAAACTTCACATCTGGGAAAGTAATGATTTAAATGAGTAAAATTTAATGTAACGAAACGAATAAAATGTGACGAATGACAGTATGATAAAATAAATGGATTCACCCTAAATTCGGGTTTACCGTGGGGAAAAGACATTCGAATATTTGCAAACCTACATTGAAGAGACTAGAAAAGCTGGTAATTGGGGAGATGAGATGATACACCATGAGAGTAGAAGTAGGTTTTTTTTCATTGATTTTTTTATTATGTCTTTAAATTTAAAAATAATTAATTAAAAAAAAAAATAAATGTTACCTCGCTCTAGTTGGGCTTCGTCCAGAGTGCACCCATTAACATGTGTCAGCACTGGAAGTATTTTTCCAAAAAAAGAAACAAAATAAATATAGAAGCCAAGCGTTTAGTGAAAAATAGCTGCGAGCGAGCAGAGAACGTAACTCAAGAGGGTGTACAGACTGGATTGGTCGCCCGCAAGAGACTCGGAGGCGGCCACACGCTCACGCTATGATTACTTGAAAATTTCAGATCACGCAATTTTTATGTTTGTAAAGGAAGAAATTAAGCTATCCCAACAAAACATCCATAGAATAGAAGAAAACGATAGAATAAGATAGAGAAACTCTCTAAAATTTAGAGAGTAAGAATTAATTCAGTCCACGCACCATTCACGATTATAATAGAGTAAGATTAAGGTAGTTCCACCGTAAAATGACTTAAATATCATTTTATTCATATTCTGTCTACTTGTAGAAAAAGTTGTCCTTTATCTGATATGAACTACAAAATAACATCTTTACACGCTATTTTATTCTAAAATTGAATTTGAAATTACATGGTGTTCAATGGGGGAATGAGAGAAACACGGGGGAAAATAGTATTTTTTTCATAAAATATAAATGCCATGTTTGCGGAAAACTATTTATAAGAAGAAAATAATCCAGAGAAATTGAATAACAACAAAATACAGAGATCTTACCACCTTATTTCTCTAGTTATTGAAGAATTAATACCATAATTGAAGTTAAAATGCGGTAATTCGTAGGAAATGGCGCTGTAGTCGGCTCCTATGGCTGGAAAAAAATGCTTATTTAAAATACATTCGTGGAATAATGTGCATATTTTGAACCCTACTTTTGGGTTTCTATAGGTAATGCATTGCATCAGTGAAAGCAGGATTTTTTTGACAAACTATCAAAAATGTGGAACTTAGTATTTGTTTTGACTCACACAGTCGCGGCGGATCCTCCTTAAGATGAACATCATTTGAAAGGATTGAGTTTTTATGCATTCCTAGGTTTAAAATTTTTTCTATAATTGGAGGCTCGCTATTTCACAGTTAGATGTAAACGGGAGGTTAACGCAATCACACCTCACATGAAAGTCTATCGGATTGTTCTCGCTAGCAATATTCGGACAATTCCTGCCTATTCATCGGAATTTTCCAAATCATTGTAGTGCCCCTACTCAGGCAGGCTGCGGTACGCGAGACTCATTCTCTCACTCATCCACGAGTCATCTCTACGAGAATTACATTCAAATCCAATCCAAATTCCCAAGGCTGCAGCATTCCTGGAAATTAGACCCAATTCCAACCCAATGACTCTTTTTTCGTAAACCAGCAGCGAATATCCAGATATTTTTCTAATGCTTGTGAATTTAACTGACTGCATTTCTTGTCAATGGACGTCAAACACTTAGCTCGTAAATCAATCAAGTGAAAACGACAATGCAAAACATGAGACGGAAATTGAAACGGTGAGAAAATGACTGGAGGAACGTGCGCATCGTAAATTAGGCGTCCCCAGTGCCATGGCCCAAAATAATGAACGAGATTGAATGTGCAATGTCCTCCCTCTCTTTCTCTCCATGCTACAAATCATGCTAATATGCTCGTTCATAAGGGAGTGGAATTTTCGTTCAAAACCGAGAGAAATAACGCTCCACAGAATCGAATATAAACTGCGCAGGCGAGAGCTTCGTAAACATTACACAAAGTTCATTTCAACAAACACGATTGTAGTGATTCGTAAGGGTCTCACAATAGCGATAAAAATACAGATCATGATCACAAAATTTGTTCATATGGGAATTGATAAAATTTTAATAACTTGACGGTAAATGTGGGCCAAGGCAGAGCTCTCACAATATCAGTATCACCACTCCTTAAGAGTTTACGTCTCGGATTCCACTAATCACTGTAAAAGGATTCTGATTCTCGGAAGTAAGTGTAGCAAAACTTCCAAGGGCTTGGCAAGGACTGATCTCTGGAGGAGCTGTTTTTGCTTTCCGGTCCACGCTGCAGCAGTAATTACATGATTGGATTTTCCACGGCAAAGCTAGAAGCGTCTATCACTCGAAGATAGTTTGATTCTCGGCTTATGCAGAAGCAAGCTCATTAATTTGACATGCATATCATAATGCTTTGCTCGGTGAAGTTTATGGCGTGAGAAACTTGATGATCCGAAGAAATATCTTCTTGATGATTAGTGTAATTCAAATGGAGGGTCTGATAACGTTTACTTGCAAGTAAAGAGCTGAAAAATCCTTGAGATTAAGACCTGAGGGTGCGGGTTGATGTGACGGGGATAAATAGCGGGTAAGAAGGCGGGACTAGGCGGAGAGGAAAACTTCAGACTTTTCACGGTACTTACACGTTCGGAACATTTCTCGCTCTTCATTGAATTCAGGAGAGGGATTCATTATGCAAATATTTGTTATAAACTCGGGAATATAAATTGAAGAAAGCTGTTGCCTCCTACTCTTTAGGTTACATCTCGAATGCACCGCAAGTAATTGGGATATTGCACAGAAAGACTGAATTCATGAAAGAAACAAAACGGAGGAAAGTCACAGGTAGCATTAAAACTCACACGACCGAATAGAGGGTACAACACAGCTGAAGAAAGGATTAGGTTGGGTGCTACTATACATGCGGAGGCAACACGCTAATTAATGTAACTAGAAAAATTCAGACCCTGGGAATTTAAGGGAGAAACGATGGCTATTACTTTAACTCCGCGCTAATTTTCTAGAACTCATAAAAGAGAAAAATTCTACGGCTACATTGCCAAGCAGGTAGATAAAAAAATTTCAAAATTCCTACACACCATTAGTGACTGCAACAAAAACAGGGCAAGACAATGAGAGGCTCCCTACATACAATTCACCTTAGTAATTTCCCTCATCCAATTCCTCTTTTTCCTATTCATTGTGAAAAGGCGTATTACATTTTTAAATGCGTCTCTTCAAATACAGATACCTTAGAACATGGGTTCAAGCCTTCCCTATACATAGTTACATTACTACATTATTACAAAGCTACAGCAAAGTAATTTATTTGTGGCATGCGTACCGAAGTATGGTATATGCATGGTCAGTAACAACTGCTTTAGCGCTAGCACAAACATGTTATGGGAAATGATGCACGACAAAATGTATTACAATAAAATAATATAGTTCTTTTTATTAAGTTAAATATAATCAAAGGAAAAGCTCAACATGAGAATTATGTCCATTTCTTTATAATAGGGAAGTAAACTAATTTTTTTTTTTTCTGAATTTGAAAGTTAAGACTAAATAAGAAATATTAGTGTAGTCGCTTTTATTTTCTGCATCCGGAAAATGCACTTAAAAACGTTTTGAAAGTCGGAAAATTTCATGTTGCGCTGAAACACCGTACCACCATCTTGATTGAGTTGTGACGTCACAAGGCAGTAGTATCGCTGTAATCTGTCGTCTTCATTAGCGAGGTGAGAGGTTCAGGGAAACGGTAACTTTAACGTGGCTTTGCTTTCTGAAAAATGTCGGCGAATACGGAAAACTCTGCAAAGAAGAATTACAAATGGTCCACGTCCAAACTAACGCGATACCCCGATTCATTAATGTTTTGCTCGGGACATATTCTGGCTTTCATGCTGCAGATGTTGTCGTCCCTTCGGATTTGTGCGTAATCAATGGCATTGTCACCGTAAGATTCCCTGGTATTGATTTAAACATACAAAAGAGTGAGGTAATATTAATAATAAGCCCGTAAAAATTGAATATTGCGGCAATATCTACTAAATTACATGCGATAAGGTGTTGATACAAAACCACTCACCACTTAGCTCTAACTCCTCGTATTTCAGGAACGTTGAAGAGTCAGTGCTATGTTCCTCGGTGTCTATAAATGCGTGGACACAAGATAAACGGAATTTTTGATTCAAAGTTTACCTTAAAATATATTTTAAGCGAGGACGAATCATCTGCAAAAGTTGAACATCATGAGGAAAAGTCGTTTATTCCATCGCATGAAGGGAAAGATGAACTCGAAATGAGGGTTTTTCACAATTCTTGCATGTCAAGACATAATCTTGTGCAATGTTCATCTTTCATAGATACGAATAAATAGCGGAATAGCGTTTTATCGTCAGACAATGGAAGAAATTTTCAGCCATTTTGAATGTTGGATACTAATACCCAAAGGGAACCCAAGATATCAGTGAAGTCAATTGGTGTAGCGGTACCGTGCGATCCTACGAAGCCAAAGGATACGCGATCAATCCCTTCAAGATAGATTATTTTTTCTCTTTCATTTTGATGGGCTAAGGAGATATTGTACCACAGAATTATGTAACTTCGTACTTTGACTTCAGCACAATTTATTTTTAATTTCTCTTGTCCTTGAGCCCCAAGTTGCGCCAAGGATAACGGACACATGACTACGGCGTATTAGGAAAAACCACAGCACATTAGCATAGCATTTGCATCTCCCGCATCACATAAAAATGACGGCTTTAAATCCGTATGGAGTTTCCTATTGAACTTTCGCGACTTAATATTTCATAGCGATTTATCAGTTTAGTACGGGAACTTATGCTCTGCATTTTTACCTCTCAATGTATAAACATACTGACGTGACATGAAAAGCAGGTATATATTGATGAATGGTAATAAATAATACTAGCTAACTAGTGTGTAACTCTCGCATATTCAACCATTCCCACCTCCCCAATATGATTTATTCTTTATCAAATGAGATCATTTATAAATTGCACGATTAAAAGCAACATACATGTCTCCTGTTGGAAATAAATCTTTCTTCTTCGTTGTTTATTCACAAAGTCTCCGTGGGGGTGTTCTTGTCTCATTACGTTTAAGTCTAAAAGACTGATCTTTTAACTTTAAATTATAAACAAACAATGTGTTTTAACGTAAACTGATCATGTTATGTCAAAAGTCTGTAAAAAATCCTATATATTAATACCTTTTTCGTCGCTATCGCCTTCATAACAGTTGAGAAAAAGAGATCGCTAGTCGCTTTTCAATTGTTTTCCCAGTTATTCTTTTGCCCCGTTTAGACTACTATCGTACGTACCATCGTAACAACTCGCACGCATTCACACTACTATCGTAACTCAGTGCTGCCCTCACAAGGAATCGCGACGAACTAGTAAAGAGCAAGCGAACAAAATAGGGATTCTCGCGTCCAAGTGGCGTTTTTAAGACTTTCAACATGGTTCTACAAGCAAATGACACCTATCTTTGTTTATTCGTCAAAGTACCACCATCTAATTCAATATAATGATTGACGTTTTTTATTATCGTTATTCATCATTCCCGATTTCCGGTCGTGATACCAGCGCTAACCATCGTAAAAGTGGCAGTGTTAGGAACTACGTGTACCGCTGTCCCTTACAATCGTCTCAAACTGCCCTATCAGAGTATATAGTTCAATAACCTCTCAATCCTTCTTATTTAGATCACAACAATAAAAAATCTTGGGGCCATATTCCACTACGCAATCCTTGGGATTGTAATCCCTTCGAATACACGTACAGTGGAGCATGAGGAACGGATTAGATTGAGAACCTTATTGATTGGCAGGAAAGGATAGGAAAGTTTCCATTTGCGTGCAGTTGAAGCTTAAGATTGGGTGCATGAGCCAGTCAGGTTTCAGAGTGATTTAATTAGGTGACGGAACGACATGACAGACCCTTACTTTCATCACTACTACTACTCCTCTGTTCACTAATGAAGCAAATCAACTTGAGAAAATGCTCAGTTCAAGGGCATGTAAAACGGATGTAAATGCAAAGTTACGTCGTTCAAAAGCAAGTACGAAAAATTGAGCTTACACGCTGAGTCATACCTGACATAACTTCTTACCCAAGGAAGAGTTAATGAGGAGGAGAATACGAGTAACGGTATTTTACATTTAGAGAAAGAATTACTGAGCAACAACTGCCGGAAGAACTAGGAAGGGAAAATAGCTGACACCGCTCTCTAAAATAAATTTTAAATTACCAAAATTAGAAACTAAAAGATTCGACGGCAGTGCCAAAATTTGGATTGGCTTTTGGAGTCAGTTATTGAAGATTCATGAACGGGAACATATTCAAGAAGGCAAATTTCAATATTTATTAAAAGCCTTGGAAGCCGGTTCATCTCCTGGGTTCCTAATAGAAGGGTTTCCCATTCAAAGAAATCTATGATAAAGCCATCGACTTAATGAAAGCACGTTACGCCAGAGGAGGTTGTTAATTTAAGTTTACGTAAGGAAGCTCTTACCTTTCGCATTTAGTAAAAGAGAAGATCGGCTTCTAGCTCAGCTCTACGAAAACTTGAAAATAACTTCAGAGCCTTAGAAACGCTCGGTGTTACGTATAACAATTATGTTTCTATGTTAATGCCTATGTTTGACAGTGATTCCGGAAGATTTATTTTTGATTTTGGAACTGAAACTAACACTGAGAGGCACTGACAATGAAGGGAATGATGAATTACAGAATTAATTAAATTTCTTCGCGTCGAAGTAGAGATCTAGGAGCAGTTGGCAGTTAGAAAAAATAAGTTCGAGTTAATGGTAGAGGCCACAAGGGCCGAAGCGAAAGAAAAATCCGTAAGATTCAAACAAAAGGTGTCTTCAGCCACAGCTTTAGTTTTGATGAAAAGCGCACAAAAGAATAAAAACTTCGACGACATTTTCTGTAAGCACACTCATCCACCTCAAGGTTGTGCCACAGCCATCGATGTTCCCGCTGAACAAAAGATGGAAAAGATTAAGAAAGGAGGTGCCTGCTTTAAAATTCTTTGAATAGGTCACATGAGTAAATATTGCAGACAAGTGTTGAGATTCCCGCTTTACAAGGCGCGGCATTACGAGAGGGATCGCGAGGGATGGCTCTGAAATGTCAGAAAACATTACAGTGAGCTTGCCGACGAATAACCCTGTGACTTATTTGCAAATTCTCATAGACCATTTCGTCGGCGAGGGAAATAAACTCAAGAAAGTCAGAATATTAATCGATTCCGGCTATCATATTTCTTTTGTTCTTAAGAGTTGCGTCAGGGAACTTGCTTTGTCATGACTTCCTGATCATGACTTCCTACAACTCACACCGTTCAATGTAACTGAACTCGCTAAACTTTTACTGATTAGTTCGTATTTTGGTTATGTAGTAATAGTGATACTTCAGTACTAATGGCAATTTTGTACTGGACCCTTAGATCGCAAATGTTATCAACTACGGTTATTTGGTCAAAAGTCATTCATTGGAGAATTAATTCAATTTAAACCACAACACTCTTCGCCTGAGACAGAAAATATTCGACGAAGCGCTGATAAGACATCTGCTTCAAACGGTATGCTCTCTTTAACGCGTTTCATTTCCCTCTACCACCCGTTACTCGGAAATGCAATGAAACACGGTGGTTTAGATGCTTCAAAGGCTTAATTGCGTTACTCTTTGATCGTTCAGAGTGTAACAAAGGGGATCTTGCAAGCTCACCCCTAGGAAGCCGGAAGCCATCCACCCGCAATCTACCACAACGGGTAATCCAGCGAGCCACCATTAGCTGCTCATGCGGAAAATGGTGTTGTGATCACTAAACAGTTAAATGAAAAGTCGGCTGCTTATCGTTACGTTTCCAAGGATAAAAGAACTAAGGAATGCAAAAGCACATTGCTTTCTTTGAATTGCTCATAAACATTTGATGCCACACTGTTATTCTAAAAGAATGTTAGTCGTGGGAGGGTTAGAAGGCCGAAAAGCTTTAATTTTACATTTTTTAATTTCATTATTTTTCTGCCAAAGAAACTGGTGTAATTAAAAACTCTTACGACTGCAAGATGCATGACACCAGAATGAAAAAAACATTCAATGAAATGCATATGAATTCCTCATCTAATCTCTTCCAACTCTCCTCAGTCTTCACCATTGTCTTACTTGCATTGCACTAACATCCAGCCTCGAACCAACACGGTAAAACTTAAACGGTAAACTCTCCTTCGACTGTCTCAAATCTTTGAAAACAATCGTCTCAAACTGATTTTCAACCCTCCAACAATCACGGCTCCCTCTTCTTCCTTTGTTCCAACACCAATCATGGCATTCTAAAGGCAGAGTGACGCAAATATCAAATACTTTTCAATTAGCTTGTGGCGGAAAGTATGCACCAATACCTCTGAATACTATTTTTAAGAATATTTTAATTAGTTACAATGTAGTAAGAGGCATTATCGAGAGTTTAAGTCAAATAATAGGTTTTGGCTTAAGTCAGACCATTAGAGAAGCGGAGAAGATGGCATAGTACATATTATAGTTATTGTAGACAGTATGGCAGGCAGAAAATATGACCATCTTAAGACGAATAAAAGAGCGTGTGGTCAAGAATCCAAGCTAATAAAACGGATATGACTGACAGCAGAGTCTACCAGAAAAATATAAGTGTGATCTCCATACTTAATAGACGATGTATTGTATTATAGATCCTCCATCCTCGGCACTATTGTTACCTCTAGCCTCGGGATCTCGTTCGAGAAAATCCGACCCGCTAACGGCCTCATTCTGTTGATACAAGATGGGAGGGGAATCTGGGTAGGGAAGGGAGGGTTGCGTGCAGGTGAGACCTTGAGCTGAGGAATTTCTACGCGTTGTTGCAGATGGGCCGAGGGCAAACATTCTCACGAAGCATCTCGTGTCTTAGGAGGGGAGAAGTGGGACAATCTCATGGTTAGGAATTCGATTTAATTGAGAGCTTGACGAATGCAAAGTTGGCGACCCGATTTATGCCGAAGGGAACAGGAGGACATGTGTAAATCTTCGCGGGGCTACCGCAGCGTGCCAGCAAGTCACGGGAAATGCAAGTGGGGTGTTTGAAGGCATTGAGACATTACCCTTAATTGAAATTGAACGCTAGCAGAGTAATAAAAACTTGAAAAGGATACAAAAATGACCAAAACATAGAAATTATAAATATAAATGCTGGTTAATAATATGAGAAAAGGTAGCTTCCATAAACATTCACATAATGTGATCAAATTGAACCCCTATGTAAAATAAATTGGAATCGTGTTTCCTATGATACGAAAATAACTTTAAATTTTATTTAAACGAATTAAAATGGAAAGTGCATTGGATGACCACTGTGACAATTGCACCTATGAATGGTGTTTAGGTACGTGTAGATTGATAGGCGCATGTGGAGGAAATCACGAATATTCTTCTTGCAACAGCCCCGCGGAATAATTGAAACGGGTCATTTAATTAAAATTAATCGTTTTCAATGGGTATTTCAATGAGATGGAAAAAAAGGGAAAATTTAATTGGGGTGTAGTAAGATAAGAAGGGCATTGATGGATTAAAGGCCAAAAAACAGTGTGGAAGTCAGTATATACACTTAGAAGGAAATTAACAGCTGAAAATAGACGACATCTAAACGTGGTTGAAAAATGGTGACGCTCATGCAGGAAAAGTATTTGCATCATCCTTACCTCGGGCTCTAAGATCTTTCCTTATGCAGTGCGTTTGCATCCCATCTCACTCTACACGGTAGACTGAACACGCGGAGTGGTATTGGGAACGGCCCTCAAATAGACCAATGTTATGATCAGAAAAAAAAGAGACGGTGGCTATTATCTCCTGAGACTCGCGGTAAATAAATGTGACTTCGCCGAGAGGCAATAACTTTCACGGCTGTAATTGAAGCCGTCTTTGCTACAGTACGGAATCGTCAAATGAGACTTCCTCCTTCTCCTCCTCCCCTTGCCAGTCATGGAGGCTGTAAGTGCCTCTACTCTTGTTCCCACTCCCCCCATACCCACCCCACTTGCTGAGAAGAATCACGAAGGCATAGTAAGAGGAAGAATGCGTACTCACTGGAGTCCATCCAAGGTAATAGCGTAGCTTAAATACACTGACTAGGCTCAGAAAGAAATGACAAGCAAACAATTTTTTCACGATCATATGATTTACACAAAGGCCTCCATCGTGGATTCTTCGATCACGTAATTCCCTACCCCCAAACGGCATTGGACGTGTTTACTGATTGGCTGCAATCCTAACTATCAACTGCGCTATTATCTTGGACGCATTCTATATGCGCCGCAGTTGAATAAACAAAGATATTTTATCCCCAGATTGCAAATACTTCTCCCAAAAAGGTGCCACTTATCTGGATAAACTCATGGAGTGCATTCTAATATTGGAAAGGACTTTAGTGGATATAATCTAAGGGACAACTGGCAACTGGGTTAAGGTCATCTTATACAGGTGAGATGAGAGGACTACACTAAACGTTGCTGATGTTGCATAGGAGGCATAATAATTGGAGAAAAACGGAGGAATTAAGACGGCGAGTGAATCCAGAGAATGTGGTATCCAGAGTTAATCTTCATAATGTCAAGGAAATTGGCAGAAAAAATGGATTTAAGTCGGAATTTAAACACACACGATTACCAAAAATCACAATGACGTCTCGAACAACATCGTTCATGCTACCTCAAGGTACTGAGTAAACGTATTTGCCAACTAGTTCTGACAATAAAGCCCAAAACACAGAAATATCAATGTTGGAATGCATAGTTGACGGTCTCGGACAAAAAGATGTAGAAATCTATCATGGTAGGAATGTAAGGTGAAACAGAAACACAGCAATTTCCTCAATTTATTTTACTAACCACGACCAAGGTTTCGTTGAAAAATAACATTACCAGATATAAGCGACCATAAGAAAAACTGAGATCCACGAAAAACACTCCCAAAATATCCTTCACCTCTTTACCTCCCTTTAACATTCTCCCTTACACCTTTACGCGGCTGGTGTCCTAACACCCCCTACCACACACCCATGCGGCGGCTCGCAGGGTAGGTAGTATGTATATGTAGATGTACCTTATGTTTCATTGCCAGTAAACCATGGTGGTGGACAAGAAAATACAATGTGGAAATTGCTGTGTATCTGTTCCACCTATAATTCCATATGGCCTACATATTCAGCGTCATTCAAATATTTATGTATTTGATAACATCGGCATAATATCTATGTATAACTCCCGGTTTTGGTTATCTTTCTCACTTTAACTGAATTATGTAAAATGGCTTTCAGCGGATTTCGTTGAGGCTTATAAAACAGAGTCAGTTTGGTCGTAAAATTCAAGCTATGATGTTATTAATCGCAGTACATATGAATGAAAGCTTTATTTACTCAGCATATTCTCCCCACTACTTTCAATGAAAAATGCTCGTGAAAAAGGTCGAAGTCTCAGAAACTAATGTATTTGGCCATGCCAGAAATGTCAATAATTCACTTACTTGTAAAAAAAATCCAAAATGGTTTCCATGAATAATTTCGTAGAATATTTACCGCCACAGTGGACGCAGTTATTATGACATCAAGAAAAATTTAAACTACCGAAAGACTCAGAAAAAGATTTTTTCAGAGGAGAGTTATCAACAAAATTTCTTTTTCAAACCAGATTCCCGGAAATGCAGCGATGTATAGCTGACCAACATCAGTGTTTAATTATTTAGAGTTAATGCATTACTGAATAGGAAATGTTGGTAATTTTTTCTTGAGTACCTACTTAAACGCATACTAGAGATTGGCTTGAGAATGGATTTCTTGGAAATCATATTGTTGCTACATTTATCGAAGAGGAGTTGTGGGAAGTGGTACCATGGATATCTTCCCGTTCTCTTCCTCCGCAACATAAAGCGTCTAAGTGATAATTTCTGCTCGATGCTTCGATGTACGAGTCAGTCGCCCGCTTTCCGATGGCGAATAAAAAAGAGAAGAGGAAAAATGTGCCGGGGAGT
Source organism: Pyrrhosoma nymphula (assembly GCA_963573305.1). Lineage (NCBI taxonomy): Eukaryota > Metazoa > Arthropoda > Insecta > Odonata > Coenagrionidae > Pyrrhosoma > Pyrrhosoma nymphula. The sequence continues at coordinate 1,628,240 of OY754334.1, forward strand.
TGCGGCAGAGCATTGAGCTTTTTTATCCTTAATGTGAAGGAGAAACGTTTCTGCAAAAATTGCTTTATTGATGCCACCAGATCTAAATTACACATCTCATTTAGTTTTTACAGGCAGATAGTGAGCCGTTAGACATATCCTAGTCAACTTTAAACATGGCTCAAAAATTCAACACAACTAAAAAAAATAGTAGTGTTGATATATTGATCCGTGTTGTTATTACGTAGCCGTAAATGCGATGCATCCGTCCGGTACCCGGAAAAATGCGCTAAAATTCTGTTTTTAAGCACACACTGAAATAAATATAAACGGTAAATAGTTTTGTACACCATCAATAAACGCAAAAATAAACAAGCTTTAATGTGATGTACTTCATTTTAAAATCGATTGAGCCATCTATGAGATATTAGTCTTCAAACTCGGGTGACAGAATTTTGCAACGGACAGTAGATCAGGCACAGGCAACCTTGGTACATGGCAGGCAACCTTCTTGAGTGGTGAGTGGTTTATATTGGGCAACCCTTTTTTGGCCATCAGTCCAAATCGAGTTATAACTTATATGATGGTGACAATGTCTATGGCAACTAGGAAATAGACTAGAAAACACCAACGCCGATAGGGCCAGAGATCTGGCCCGCGGGTTGCCCATGACTGCTCTAAACGCCAGAGGCTGGAAAACAGAGGAGATTTTATACAAAGCATTCACTACAAATTATACCTTGACCAAGCTCAATAAACTTTTTGTAATCAACTGTTAACTGAGGTATTTAAATGCTAACGAAATACTTATAACGACAGAAAACGACTGAATGAAATGGAAGTGGATAAATATGGGCGTGAATTACAACTTAGATGATTCCGAAGAAGGACATTGGTGTTCATTCTCAAAGAATCGCCCTTTCATTTGCAATAACTTTTAACCGCACTTTGGAGGAGTCATAATCGTCATCATTGGTCATTAATCTGAAGATTGGTTTCGTACAAATCACTACTCCTATCTCCCCTGTCAATCGCTCCATTCTAACGTAATTATTCACTTTTTCAGGTTCTTAAGTCCTCCACAGCCCTGAAGCGATCTTCCTTTTGAGGTACCAATCATAAGATGCTGCTCATTGTTCTTGACTAGTGCACCACCACGAGTAGCCCCTTACCAGAGGTCCGAATGGGGCCAAGGGCTACTTTAACTCCGGAATATTTTACTTGAGTGAATTTCATCACGTTTTTATTATAAAACATATCAGTTTTATCACAAAACATATCTCATATATTTGGGGAGCTGCTTCTCCTTGGTATAATAAGGTAAAGGTTTACTCTTGCCTTCAACCTCACAGGACTAGAGCTGTATAGTTAAATATCTAACCGCGAATATAGTGTAATAAGTGCCGCTGTACCGACCCACGTGGACTCCACCTTAGCAGTAGCCATTATTATTGCAACAATTATTTTGCGGCAGCCACGTCTTCTTCACGCGTTTTCGTAGTTTTTGAGCCGTCCTAGCCAAGGATGGCCCCCTACACCCTCTAGGTACCGCCCCTTTTGGTCCAAGACTGCTTATTCGCCTCTATTAGCGATTGAACTCCCACATGTTTAAGCTAACCTATATTTATAACGGTCGACCCACCATCCACAACCCACAAACCCTTAAGGTGGCTTGCAATAAAATATTCCAACATGAATGCAGTATTGACATTCAATTCACTGCAAGGAGACTTTTGACGGCACTATGGTAAAGTATACAACGCGACATTGATTATATCAAGTGAACCTAAAGTGATTAGCTTTCTCCTTCACAGAGCTGTTCTTAAAACGTCATTAATTAACCCACTCCATCCTCTCAACATTGAAATATTCCACATTTCAGTCGCTACCAAAAGTTACCTAGAACACTAATGTATCCCTCCACGTCTTCTGTAGCTAACTTCTATTCTTTCTCATTCATAATAACGCATTTAGTCCAGTATGCGTTCGTAACATTTTTGCCATTACGAGGCCTGGTGGATCTTTTAACATCTTGGTGAATCTTGGATTGCAATGTATACACTGAAGACCGGAAACGGGATAATATGGTGGGCACCTAGTCATAGCTTCAATGCAAAGGTTACGGGAAGGAATAACCAGGGAGTCCATTATGGTATGGAAGGAATTTATCAGTGGTCGGACTTTATAAAGGGTTAGTTATGTGCACCCTGAAGAGTGCAGGGTATTTTGTAGATGTAGATGTAGGTGTAGCTTCAGCCATTGCAGTGACATCAAAATTGTTATTCCTACTTCTCCATCTAAGCATTCACGAAAAAATAATTCTGAATATGCTAATTTACTGGCCGCCGGACGCTTCGTTCAACCTACAAGAGGTATTCGGAATAACTAGCCAATTAGAGACGGAAGCGAAAACTCTTAATGGAGGAACATAAATCTCATGGGCGGGAGGATAGTGTTTCATCGTGATTACTTGGATTGGAGGGCAGTACAAAATCCCTAGACGTGAATCTACGCTTGTTGTGTGCGTTGGAGGACGTGGAACAAGCTGCGGTGTGCATCGTCTTGCTTTTCTCTTCCACTCCTCTACCCACGCGGGAAAGGATTTCGCGACTCGGAAGTGACCCACCCTGAAGAGTGCAAGAGACCCCCCCTTGAGTCACCCCCGCCCGACGACTTCCCCATTTGATCCCGTCATCGCACATTGCGCTAAGCTGCTTCTACCCGACATTCTGATTTCTCGGGGGATAAACCATCCACGCTAAGAGAGGTTCCCACGCTCTAGCTTTGACTTCAACTTGCAGCCTATGGCTTCGCATGGGAGCGCGAGTTGACCTCCTCACTGACTGAAGCAGCAAATTTCGATTACGACGGCTCGTTTTCTTTCTCTCAATGGATCCCTTCTTTCGTGTCATGTACTCCACTGAGCGCAACAGAGAAGGAACGTGAGGCAAATGACGGGTCTTCGGATTAAATGTCGGCATTCTCTTCTTCTGAGAGATAACGTCTCAATTTATTAAATATGGTCAATCATGAATGATGATATAAGAGAGCGAATTGACCAAACGCATCTAATTTTGCGATTCTTTAGCGAATAGGTCAACAAAAATATTTTAAAATTGATGAAGAGATTCTGTAGCAATACATTCTGAATGAGGAATGAAAAGCCTAAGTAGCACATCGAAAAGTACATAGAAGTCATGTTTGTAACCTTTCCAATATGGGGAAAATAAGGACTTTCGCGAGGCCCAAAAATGTCCAAACAAATTATAAAATATGTCCAATCAACTTCCTCTCTGAAAGCACAGGTATGCGTCTTGAGCTATGCACTTTAGTCTCGCGTTCATACCCGGACATGCCTCGAGTGATGGAACACGGGAAATATATTCATCCATTTTCGTCGATCAAACTTCAATGAACCATTAGTTGCAAAATGCATATATATATATTAACAGTCCCTCTACATTGTGATAATATGTGTAGTGTAGTAGTTCATGCTTGTGAGGCTTCGCCTCGTCACAAGCGTTAGCGATTTATGCTAATGCATAATTAGTCGTAGTTACACTAACATTAGGGTATAGTGTAATGCATGTTGGTGAATACTCACCCCCTGCCACACACCCCTGAGGTGGCTTGCAGGGTATTTTGTAGATGTAGATGAATGGAATGCAAACAAACTTTGTAATTACAATAAGGAGTACCGATTACATTGCCCAGCCAAGCAAATTTCTTCAGAGTTTATTCACACATTTTTCACTTTCATCTGAGTCCTTAGCTCGTGACGATATCTCCTGTCGTGGTATTGCTCATGCGACTGCGACAGAAAAGAATACGTTTACCCTAGTGGCTGTGGATTCACGAGGAAAGGCTTAGTTTATCCGTCATCCAACCTTATATTTGAATCAAAATTGCCCCTTTAAGGGAAATTAGCCTCAAATTAGCGCTGTTTATAGAGCATGAGGTTTACGCATAAGTGTTATGGCTGGGAGAAGTGTGTAGCTCCAGGAAGTCAAAAGACACTTTAAAATCTCACTCTAGTAATAACGTGTAAATATCCAAACATCACACATGCCAATTGTCCATTAGCAAATCATATTACTGGGCTTTGTTAGTAGGAGATTTAAAGAAAACCATCTTGTAAGTTTTTAAACTGTTTTTTATCCCTATGAATCATTACCGACTTTCACGCTGCAATGTTTAGTTATTTTCGCAAATGAGAGCATGACTTTTTACCACCTTGATATGAGCTTCAGTGGTGATTGTGAGAGATTGTAGTCCCGTTTCTGCCTCCTGTCTCGCTAACCAAATGGGAGAGTTGCGAGGTGGGGCTGATGGCAGCAGTTGGAAGTTAAGGAGTGAAAAATAGGGAGGGAAATAGAGTGCCTTGTTTTCAATATTTGCGCGAAAGCTTCTATAAATAAACTGTGCCTCCGTATTATTCAAGAAAATTAGGTCTTGATACCCGTCACTACCTCAGTCCCTTTTTTATGTTTACCTCTCTTCCACAAGAAAATACAAAATAATTTTATTAATTGGTCCTCGCCTTTTTTTTCAATCCTACCCCATAACAGCCATATTCGTTTTTCCATTAGCATGTTGAATGCTTTCATCGCTGTCTTCATCCATCAGTATCCGTCCTTTATCACATTTCCTTTTCTGTTGCCTCGTCAACTTTAGAGAAGACTATTTAGTATTTAGCTTGGAAGATTTTACAGTCTAAGGAAATGAAATCCAAAATAAAACCCAAAAACTAAAAAATCATGTTAAACAGTTCCATTGCAAGTTCAAAGCAATCTTACCCTAATCACAGTACTTTTGTCGTCGATTGGCAATGAAAACTTAGAACTTACCATGGTATCGAAGCGTAGTAATAGAAAATAAGTATCCATTCGGTGTAATGCGGAAGGACGCCTAGAGGAAGGAGGTGGAAACTCGGATGGTGACACTACAGAGAATTTGACATCTACGTAAATCACCCGGAGAGCCGCCACAGAGAAGTGTGCCAGAGAGTGCTAGGGCAACATCCATGAGAAAAAGTAGAGAACAGGGATAAAATAAATAAAGGCGAGATATATATGTGAACAGGGGAGTGACTTACTGCCGCGCTTCATTTGGTGTAGTCCCTGAATGGTATGCGGGAAGACGAAACTTTCGTACCCATCAGTTTGAAAGTACTGTCACCTCAACCAGTTCTTGTAATATTAGTCACATAACAGTTTTAAAGAAAGCGAGCTTCTCTCCTTGCTATTTTGTTTCAGGTATTAAATATTTCTGTACGGGGTCCCAAATGCCCACAGTGTATTTGAGATGTTAACCAACTGACCGAGGTAACATTTTTCTGTCATGTTTTCATTCAAGGATATTCCAACTATTCGCTTGTTAAATCATAGCCACTTAAATGAAATATCTCACGTTTCTTATTTGTTTTCATCACAACAGCTATGATGATTTCCGGTAATTTTACTTCACCTGAAACATTTTTAATTTTATTCCCTCCCAATTCATAAACTAAGTTGTGTGATTTCAGACTTGGTGTGATTTCTTTCATAAGATGTGTGCAAAAGTGCATCTAACAAAGTTTATGTTCGAGCTCTCACGCACGATACAAAGAGTGCCACTTTTCTTTATCTTTTGTCAAGCTCACCCGCTAAATCTTTCTGCGCAAGGTCTCAACAGATCGCGGCGTTTTCTAGGTGTGGCCTAACATAGATCAAAGCGAATTTTGTCTTTCACTTCCGAGGTCTGTTCTCAGAATTTGCCATGTGAAAGTGAAGCGAAGAGAGGGTTGTGGGGAGAGCAGGGGTGGGGCAGAAGGAAGGGAGTGCAACGTGCACCTTTACGCGTGAGCAGCAGTGGCATGTATCCGGTGGCAGTGGGGGGAGGAGGAGGGTGACAGTGGGGGGAGGAGGAGGGTGACAGTGGGGGGAGGAGGAGGGTGGCGGTGGAGTTGGGCGGTCGGAGATATTTTCGTCAAAGGAGGAGACTGGGGAGGGGGGGGAGGAAGGAGTAGGGGCGGAGAAAGGAGTAGGGGCGGAGGGGAATGGAAGGAGAGGCTGTGGACGTAGGGAGAGCTCTCACGTAGAAGTCCGTAATTCGATGAGGGTGGTGCTGCTGTGGCCGAGGGAGGAGCGGGAGGAACGCGCAAAGAGTTTTCGGTTAACAGTGGTAGTGGGGAGAGTGGGCGAGTAATTAGGTTTCGGTCTTTGGCGTGGGAGAGTCTGGAGACGGGGGCACAGTTCTCCATGCATAGACCAGCGCGGGGAAGGCGGTGACTGAGGGAGGCGTAGGAGTAAATGGAGGGGGCGGGGGGGGGGAGGCAAGACAGGGTCTCTCTTCGAGGTGGATAGGGTGGGTGGGCCTTCGGTCGCTTCGACAGCTTCCTGTCTCAAAGAAACGCCTCCCTCTGCCTCCTCTTTTCCCCCGTATCAACCACGTGTGTCCCCGCACATCGTCCCCCTGAGTGACAGGCACCGTCCTATAAATAACAGCCCCGGGTAGACGCCGGCGCCGAATTTGGGCAATAATGAGCACTAAGGATAGCTTGCCTCCGCCTGATTATCCGCCTCCCCTTTCGCCAGCTGTAAGGGGCAGCACCGACGCACGGTCAGAGGCGTACTATGAACCTGGTCTAAAATAGCTGCCAAGCATCCGACGGAGACAAAGTTAAGAGACGGCAGGAAAACTAGGCCATAAGGAGCTCGGAGTTGGAGTTTCATGTTTGACTTTGGGCGCAGGGATACCTATCCATTCGCAAATTGTTGTGCTAGTCCACCAAAGACGTCTGATTGTGAAGGACTATTTGATGCCTGCTCATGCATGTGTATCTCCTCTTCAAATATCACCACGGCACACATTTTCCCACTTGTGTGACCTGGCAACTTTGCTCATCTCTGTTAAATACCTAAGTCTCCCTGCATTGGGTGTGTTCTTCCTTCATTGAATCCAACGCTTCGAGACCGCCATTCATGTAAATAGCGAGGTGCGGGACGCAAACGATCCTCTGCGCTCAATCGGAGCGAAGCACTCTCTTCCCTCTAAGGCAGAGCAAGTCAACTTGCGCACTGTTTGGAATTTGGACGCGTTACAAGAAGTTGGCGGCAGGCAGTCCAATGCGCCAAACTCAGCAGCAGGGACGAGTAGTCCCGCTCACCCTCACGAGATAGAGCGGAGAGAGAGAGGCAATACCGTGACCATGACTATACATATGGATCCTAAACCTGCCCCCAGTGGGCATTGCCAAATATTCCGCAATCACCGAAAAATCAGGATCAAGCGGATTGTAGCGCCGCCACTCTAGAGAAGGTGGTTATGATAAGGAAAGGCCGTGATTCAAATGGAGATACTTGAAATAAAGGTACCGGAATTGGCCTCCCTATTAACACCGGCCATTTTTGACATACAGAATCGGAACCATGCCGACTGCAGCGCGACCTATCCTTTGCGTAAAGCTAGGCAACACTGCTGCCCGTACAGTGGTGCCGAATATTTAGATTCATATGTATATTCATGACCGCGACTGTGTTACCCTCTGCTACCCTCTGACATCGAGTCGCGGGTGAAGAATGCGGATGTCACACGCGCAAGCTTCAGAGGGCCGGCTGCAAGTCGGGGTAAATAGTTTGGCTGATGGGAAGCGGGTGTCAGGCAGTTGAAGAAGCAACAACAGCTCGTTTCCAAATTGGCTTCTAGGTTGACTGACAATAAGTGAGGTCAGCAATCATTCGCTACACTCTTTCTGAATGAGGACGGGGAAAGTCCGGCGCCTTAACTCGGGGTGAACGAGATCTGTTGAAAGGAGTTATAAACCCTTTCGTCTAACTACACATTACAGCCACATTCAAATGAATATTAATACAAGAGTTTATAATGTTCCTCTTTCGAAGAGTGCATCCATTAAAGCCAGGATGCCCACATGCAAGTATTATTAGCGCAACTTATCCGCCTCATATTTCACTAGGATTTCATGCTGCTTCCCAATTTAAAATAATGGTTATAACCACGGCCTTTGAATGCTCTATGATCGTGTTTGTAACTAATATACACTGCTATCGGCACGTTTAACTTGTACGACCACCTTGCGTTCCAAAAACGCATACTGTATCATATAGTAAGGAATTATACCGCTTGCATGCAGCATTTTAACACTCCTAGAAAGATGAACGAATCAAATTTACAACAGATTCCGAAAAAAGGTTCTCATGAGAGGTGTTTGATACTTATTAGCGGATTGCTCAAACGTATTAAAATCTAATCGATGACAAATACATAAAACTGTTTAACCACGATTTCGCAAACATCCGCCGAAAACTAAAGGGGTTTTCAATATGTACTAGGACCCGAACATTTAAGGTTTCATCTTTAGATTTTCATTTAAAATGAAGGCAATGAAAAATTAAAGTTTATCTTGGAACCTACTCAAAATTATTAATAAAAGACCATATGTTACTCAAGCATTGAAGCTCTAACAGCACAAATACATTTGTAATTACCGTCAGAGACTTTTACATTTTAATAATAAAACTTTGTACTTATCCACACACTATTTTAAACTGCGACCGGTTTTACCTTGATAAGTCACGTCTTATCACGGTGAAACTCGTCGCAGTTTAAAATAGTGAATGGAAAAGTACAAAGTTTTATTATTAAAAGATATCTTTTACTTTCATAAAGTCAAGCGTGAAACAATCAAACTTATTTGCCAGAGAATTACTTTTTTATGGCGACTTTCACTTCTGTTGATTTTCTCTAGTGCTAATGTTGGAATAGATATTGCTAATTAGATCATGATGATGGAGATAATGAGGGCTTAAAAATGACTTTTAGGTGCAGCCTACGGCCTTTGTACTGAATAAAGACGAAATTTAAGAACAAATGGATTTGTACCAACAGACAATGCAGAGAAAGATGTTTAGCTGCATTACAAGTTCCAAAAACCAATTGAGGAAGCAATTCTTAAAGAGGCAAAAATTATTCAACTTCCCACGGAAAGGAGACTGCTTCTGCAGAATAATAAACTGAATCTAGTTCACAATTAATTTTGCATGAATGTGGCACTGATCACGTGGAAAATAAGGATTTAAGTACACGTTAGGAATGAAACGTGTACTAGAGATAGAGTGTTGTCCTTTATCAGGGTTCGTACTTATACGTCAGATCGAAGTCGGCAGGTATTCGATGCGTATTACGGGAAACAATTTATTTCATACTTGGAAATTGCTTAGTTTTGGTACTCTTCCTTCCTTATTAAGCTCAACATTAGAAGAAACTTTTACACTTGCTGCTTGATTTTCTGCTTATGCTTTCAGTGCCGCTGCTATTCTTGGAGCGTCTATTTCGTCTTGTCTAGCTTGGCGTGCTATCTCATCTTTTCTCAGCTTGTCAAATTCAGCGAACTCTTTAAAATGTTCAGGCGAACCTGGCTTAAATTCAACTTCCCCAGCTTTGGCCATCCGATCAGCAAGCTTTTTCTTCAATTCACTCACCATATCCTCTAATTGTTCTGCAACTGCTTGATTTACTGACTTCTTCTCCTTACCTCGAGCTGCCAAAGGATCAAGTGAACGCTAAACGAAAGGTAAAATAGAGACTTGTAAATGAACAAAAAGGCAAGCATTGAAGGAAATCAAGTGGGTAGGTTCAGCCAATTGAATCTGATTGATTTCGACGCAGATAGTGGAAAATTCAGCCTCGGGTGTAATAGGATGAATATATCGCTCCAGCAGCTCCGCAAAAAGTGATGGCTTAGTAACCAGGTATGCCATATAGTGGGCGCAAGAAAGTTTTTCTCTCTACAACGGCAACAAAGGTAATCTCAGGAAAACATCTTGAGTGATAAGCAAGTAATTAAGGAAGTTATTCGCACTGAACTCCGATTCAGTGCCGTGGTCACCGTGTGTTGGGAAGCTTTAGAACGACCATTTAATATCCTCTCCACTGGCGTGTGGGATATATTCCCATTCAAAAGAGAAGATAGGTATGATCTACGGATTTGTTAATTGAAAAGCAGCACTCAATCAAGGCACTAAGTCCGGATTACATTTCGAAGCGTGGGAGAAGTAGAACGGCAGAGACTGAATTTCAATCCTTTCAGTTTTTCGAACGCGAGAGTTAATTAGAGATGAAGCCGGAGAGGTGGGAATGGAAACTACTTGCGCTTCCCTTTATTTATCCGCCGCGGAAACCGTTGTAATGCCCGCCGACCTTCCATTGTTTGCGACGGCTCCTGGTGGAAGAATTTCAAAATGACGAGGGGAGAGGGAGTTAGACAATTAACCCGAACCGCCTTTCTCCCTCCCGTCGGGAGAAACGGGAAAGGGGCGGGACGGGGGGGGGGAATGGAGGGGAATGGAGGGGTGCTGGTTTAATGAATACGGGCCATCATCCCTATTTCACCTGATTGATCCACGCATTGGTCAAGAGCGATAGATTCCACGAAATCTGAGCCCTCCGCTGACAGCCAGCAACTCAATCTTTGACGTTAGGAAGCACCACATTAGCACAGCTTTGAACCAAGGTATTGTACGGCGAAGAAGCTGGGATGACAACAGCGACATACCAAAAAGATAAGAGGAAATGGTAATGCCGTAACAAAATACGACAAAGATTCATTTGGCGGAGACAATGACCAATGAAGAAATACTACGAAGAGTTGGATTGAAAATATATTTAAAGAAAAATACGGCCAAGAAAAGTAAATTTTCATATATTGAATTACTACACAACAACCTCCATAAAGTGAGAGCTAAAGGATACACGAATCGGGAGAATTATGAAGAAAGTCTGTCGAGAAAATGGAACACGTCAGGTAAATTGCAACGGAGGCTAAAATAGAGACTTTTAAATGAGCAAAGAGGCAAGCATTGAAGGAAATCGAGTGGGTAGGTTCAGCCAACCACTCTTGGAATTGAAGACTGCTGAAGAATCACGGAATATTCCAATGTGACCTCTTCCGCGAGCGCAAATGATTCTGCCTGCTGATAGTGCTGGCGGTTCACTTGGAAAAAGGGCAAAACGCTGCATTTGATGAGGCAAGCATGAAACATTGTACAAGTTGTTCCTTGGACCAATCTAAGCGACTTTGCCCGTAGTACCGTCCGCCCCACCCCATAGGGTTCGATTTTGGTGGGGCGGGGAGAGGGGGGGAGGAGAGGATGAATTATGAACAATTATTTTTTTAACATCATATTTAAGGCCTGGGCCTTTCCAAGGTGTCGTTTCCGGACAACTCATGCCCAGAGGTAACTATGGTGAAGCTCAAATTTCACTCCGATGACCGGAAGTAGCGAAAATGCGCCATCTTTAAAGATGGCGGCCATTTTGACGAATGGACATTTTTAACGCTTACGTTTAGCTGTGGGGTGTCGTTTCTTATGTTCTTGGGGTCGCTGAACACGTTTATAATGTCAAAAATACATTATCTGCATTTTCTTGGGCCATTGTGTTACATGTCACAGAGATCATTTGCTCCCCAAAACGGTGTAGGAAGAGTGAAATTTGAGCTTCACCATAGTTACCTCTGGGCTTGAGTTGTCCGGAAACGACACCTTGGACAAGCCCAAGGACTTTGAAACTAAAGGACTTTAAACACGGTGATGATGAAGAATATCACTTATGATTTTTGTGTTGAAAATAAAGCAATTACTCTAGTTATTAGATGCTTTAATAATTTATTATTATTTTTTGTTATTAATATTATTAATTTATCATCCATTGTTAACATAGTTACAGTTATTTATTAGTTGGTTGTTAAGGGTGTAATCTGATGATTTCAACATGCTAGTTCCGTGAAATAAATCATTTTATATAATATCACTTATGATTTTTGTGGGATAGTATTCCGAGCGAGCGCGGAAGGACAGTGGACTGGAGATTTTTATTGTTCCTCGGGGTCTCGACAGGCAAACACTGGTTTTCGGGGCCGGCACAGAGCAACGTGAAGTCGAATGCCAGCAGTGGTGAAGCCATTATGGGGACATGAGATGAGGACTCTATACTTTCCTTGATTTTCATTAATGAGGGTGTGATTATCCTAGGAGAAGAAAGGTCCTAGGCAACCACTATCCACTCTGAAGACGCCGTCGTATGAGCTTACATAACAGGAATCCGAAGAGCAATCGAAGGAGTTCTTGGACTTCAACAATCTTAATTATTTTTTTTCAATATTATCATCATCAGTAGTCATCAACATGAAGACCACGTTGTCGTTAATTTTAATTTATTTCAATTTAAGCTCTATAATTATTTATATGAATGCTCAGTGACAAAAAAGGTTCAATGCTTAGCTTTCTTAGAAACTGCCATTCCTTTGATTAATGTTATTCAACAACACTTGGCTAATTTAGCCAAAAAACAAGGCAAAAATCAATGATAACATTAATAAAATTAGTGAATACAACATATTAAATGATATGTAATTTTGTACTTCCATGCTTTAATAAACAGAGGAGAACTAATGGCATGATATTAGTGACTAATGGCATGACATAACAAGGAACAATTGGAGGCGAAACGTCGACCCCGAGTAGAAGTAATGAGAATATTTTAATGCTGAATAGTGAAAACACAAGAGTAACTATGTCAATTTCACACACTATAATAAAAAAAACGTACAACCAGTTTGTCAACTATTGCGCTATTGGTAAAATAGCGTATCTAGTAGGTGATCAATGTACCTGATGATGCCATATCTAGATATGGTAGAAGCATTAATCTACTTCATGTTGCCATAGTTGGCGAAATCTTTTTTCAAGATAATTTGTTGAATTGTTTGGAATTTACAGTGTAGAAAGCACGTTTTTACAATTCAACATGTTGTGCCTACTCAAAGGCACGCTTTGAAATTACAATGCTCAATTAAGTTTACATGCGCTTGAGGTATGGATATGAATGAAAACTCGAAAACGTTCGATGGCCATATAAAAACACCAACGAAAAAGTACTTGATATTAAAGGAGAAAAAAGGATATTAATTGAACAGATTGAGAGGAGGCACAGCCAATCGGTAGAACAAACTGACTGAAGGATAGGGAATGACGAAGATTATTATTCATTGTTGAGTGTGGCTAGGAAAGCGTGAAATGGAGTTGGAGGCATATAAAGGGAATGAAGCGAGCATGATGATCCAAGGAGAGCAATGCAGTGAGGAGGACACATATGAAGGTGAAAAAGTAGAAATGGCCCATTAAATATGCCAGTCTCAACAGGTGACATATCGATCATAATAATCAGACTTCTGCAGCTAAGAAAATGAGACGAAAAAATTACATAAATGAAGGGAATCGGCCGGGGTGGATTTTATTTCTTTAAACGTTACTTTTCCTGCGTATTTCCAACAAGTTGTCTTCCATCTTCCTCTCTTTCTGCCAAACCGCTTTCAACGTAGAGAAGTGAAAAACACTCTCCTCCGTCAAGGCAGACTCTCTGATGTAAAAATACTTCTATTTATGCCGCATGGAAAACTATGAAAACTGAGCACTTCCTAGGAGAGCAGAGATGGAATTTGATTACTTTGGAGACGAGGCTAGGATGGATTTCGATGAGCGGAAATGGTGGAGGGTAGGGTCGTGAAAGAGGAGGCCAGGAAGTGGTTCCACCGAGCGGGGAGAGTGAAGAGTTGCCAGGAGCCCTGGCATCAAGGCGTCCCTTTTAAAACCTGAAAAACGTGTGATTCTGGAAATAAGAGACAGAAAGCCCCACAAGTCGATTTGGAGAAGGGGGGAGAAGTACGTCAGCACGAATACCTGACGCAGCAGTTTTCATCGTCCAACGTAGGTCCACCCTTAGCACAGTAAGAGAGGAACGATTGTAAACACGCGGCCACGTCGACTTGCTCTTCGAAATCGTGTATTTGGCAATCCCTCTCGGAAACCGAGGGAAAGGGCTGTTCCGTGATAGTTCTGAATCAAAACCAGCCACTCGGAATCTCAAGACATTTTTTAAATCAAATTGAAAAATTGAGTGCTATAACAGAGTGATGTTGAACAAACGGACATGAATCTAAACCTATAAAGAGCCCGGAGAAAAGATGTGCCATAGAAACTCTGAAAAGCAGAAGATACAGCCTTATCGGAAGCATGAACAACAATTATCCTCTTTAAAAACAATAATTTAGGTAAAAATGAACCATAAAAATATACCGAAGAAGTCCATGACGTGAGAGATCAAGCAGGTTATGAGGCATTTTGAAATATGGAAGAGTAACGGAATAAAGAGTTCATCAGAAATAAAAATGGATTATTATGAAGCCATAAGTTTGAATGTTAAAATTATAATGATAAGGCTGATCTATCACCTCATTATGTATTATAATAGAGGAGTTGCACGTTTGCAATAAGTTCCAAAGATTATTTTTCTTTTTCATAAATTAGAGGGGAATAATGCGACACCATAATACTTAAAAAAAAGTCTTAACTGAATTAGAATCAATGTTGCAAATTATTAAGGTAAGTTGCATGTAAAATTTGTATGTTTTGCTTTTTGCGCAGAACTTTAAATTTCTTTGAAGTCACAAAGTAATGCAAGTATTGTCAGGGATGAGTTTTAGTACGCTGAGAGAATACGCTCCAATACCCCAAGGTTAAATTTTAGAATGGGTAGTTAGTTATCAGGCTTTGACTCCAGACATTAAAATTTTTAATGAACAGGATAGGTACTAAATAATATTAGCCATCATAACAAACCTGCCAGCATTTCCGGCAGTTGTCAATTTGGAGAACAAAGTGGCTTTTGAACCACTTTGTTCTCCAAATGGACAGTGACCAAATAAAGCATCGAAATATTTATAGCAGAATTAGGTCAAAAGCCAGGGACCAACTTAATGGAGCCATAACTTTGCATCAATATTACTATTGTTCAATTTAACATTGAAACCTTCGTACCATATACATCAAATGATCAGGATAGACTTTGTGGAACCGCATTGCAATTTAAAAATAATTTCACGCTGTAAAAATCCACTTTACTTTTCATTTATTCTAAACCCAGGTTTTCCTTAAAAATGACAATGTGAAGTCGAAATCTGGGTCGGAATGAATGAAAGGTACTGCGGAATTTTGCAAAATGAAATTATTTTCAAAACTTACTGCCCATTTGAAGTGGAAGACTATGGGCTTTTGAGCGACGCATGTCCCGAGACGGCAGCTTTCATATACCGATCTCTCGGCTAAACTAGCCTTCTCTCGCGTTTAGAGCCGTCGCCTCGCAGTTGCACCTAAAAGTCAAACCCTACCAATGATTGAAAAAACATATGAAGCTGAAGCTGAAGCTCAATCCATCCTATGTATGTAGCGCTCTAACTGGAGAGGTTAGTTTTGGATTACTTTTACGCTCGTGAACGAATGCTGTGGGCACAAAATGGAGAGGCCATCGGGAATTGGAACGAGCAATCAAAAGAAGCCCCGTGACGGGGTGCCGAGCAACCTCTGCTCCGGTGGCCTATCCCCCCTCCTCCCGATTGGGGGTGCAAGTCGCCCCTCTCTCGATCGTGTGCCTGGATGGGTGGGGAGGGAGGAACCCTGAGATTCTTCCCCCGCGGAGCGGAGGGGCAATGATGGGGGAGTGCCGCAAATGGGAGAGGGGGGCTCGAATTGCTCTTTTTTCCGCTCCTCGCTCGCACGGCTCTCCGCGCGCGGTCCGTAGGCACAGGCGCCGCCGCTCTTACTCCGAGGGGGCGGGGGAGGGTGGGAAGGGTGGGGGGCTGGGGGCGTAGGGCGGGGCGGGAGATGAGAGCGGGCGCTGCCGCCGGTGGACGATCGTCCGCCCGCGGACGGTCGACCTCATTCGAAGGCGATGAAACTCTAAAGTCTCCCCGGTTCACTCACACGAAACAACCCTCGGCATTCCTTTAATTTCCTCTCCCCATACACGACGGCGTTACCCCCGGAAATAATATCTACAGACGAAGAACGCTCCGTACCCAACTGCTTGCTACTTGATCTTCGAGTCGATGAAATTATTTGAGAAGAAATACTTTTTTGGAAGCGGGGATGTAAACACTCACTAATCCAGAGTGAAAAAATGACGGCTTAGCCAGAAAATTCGGCCCGGAGAAGAGCGAAAAACGTCGATTTAGCCAGAAAATTCAACCCTTGGAGATAAAATCATTTGGTTGCTACCCAGATTTCTCCTGGGCACCAATCAGCATCCTAGAGGAAAATAAATTACCTACCGATGAATTTATCCAGTTAAAAATTTTCCATCTTGTGGATATCTCGAAAATAAAAAAATTGGAAAGCGTAGAATTAATTTCTAGCCAAGGAATAAAAATCAGGAGAAATTTCCGAGAATATTTCGCCTAGAGGGCAAGCACGCAAACGAGTAATCGTCCTTTCTGTGCCGGGCGAGTACCACCGCATATTAATAAAAAAACAAGACGAGATGAACAGGAAGAGGGCGGGACTTGGAAATTTGAAGGATTGAAGGAAGGCCTTGTCCCTCTTTCCATGTTAACTAGATAATCTGAGCCGTGATGTGATTCAGTAGAAACTCTCTCGGGAAAATTATACTTTAAATGTATTTTCGATCTATACGTAGCTCCCAAGAAAAGAATCAATTTTGTTACGTGAGGTATTAGATGGTCATTATAAGTGGACATGAATTAGTTGGGAAAGGCACCTTGATTGGTATGCAGGACGGATGGCCATCGTTCGTTGAGGAATGGTGATCGTCCGTCTTCAGAGATGAAGGAGAGGTGGTCGCCTCCTCTGCTCCAGTCCTCAGGATTGTTTCTTGTGGCTCAAGACCAATGTAGTAGTATTTCAGTTTTAACTCGCTTCGACAGTTGCGGTAAATATTTATTCGCCGCTAATTGAACAGGTCAAGGAAGAATATCTCCCATGAAGAACTGGTACGATCACCCATCCGAATTCCAGGCGATCCCAAATTGAATGATCGAGAGGACGCGGCGTTTCCGTCCGTCGTGGTCGACCGTTTCTCAACATAAATTGAAAGGTGCGTGGTGAGGACATTAGCCTCTCTCCATGCTTCAACTATATATTGGCTGAAACAAAATTGGGTTTTGAATAAGAATAGTGAAGACAATGCTCCTGATAACATGTATATGAGACACTTTTTCGTAGGTAAAAATACTAATGATTGGCTTATTCTCGAAACCTAATTTTTTAAATAAAATTAAATTTTAATTTATCTAGGAAAATGTATTAAAATATCATTGATTATTATCAGATTAATCATAGAGTATATATCTTCTTTCATCACATTTATTTACACGGTGACAAAAGAAGTCAGTCGGCTTCGTTTCAAGCTTCTTCTTCTTAAATCTTCAACCCAAAGATTGGTTAAGTTCAGTTCTCCATCCGTTTCGGCCTTGTGCCATTCTTTTCAACTGCACATAAGTGGAGCAGCCTATCTCCTACATTGGTTGTCCCATAAACTCCAATCTAGGCCTGCCCTGGCAGTTAGTTCCCTCCACAGTGCCTGCTAAGTTGGTGGCCAGCAAGGTTTCGTGCTTTAGTCGGTACCTGATCCAGATATTTCTTCGCTTTTTAAGTAATTTCAGCAGACACAGAGTCTCCCCCACACGTCTGGGAACCTCCTTGTTACTGGCTTTGTCCACCCAGGGAATCTTTAACATCCTCCTGAAATACCACGTCTGGAATGCCTCCACCTTCCTCTGCTTCAAACTGTAAGTAATGAATCGAGTTTCCACAAAATGTGTTGCGCCAAGCGTGTGATTTATAGGTTCGCAGGGTATTTGGCTTCTGCGGCAGGAAACGTGGAAATCCTTAGACAGAGGCAATGGAATGTTACTTCAGGCGTTTCCGCTCGGACGTGAGCGAGCCGGGTGGCTCGTACTCTGAGGGGATCGCGTTTATCTTTGGCCACCCTGGGAGTGATGTAAGGACATCGGGGCGGGGGGGGAGGGAGGCAGGTTTAGGTGAGGCACACAGCCGGAGGTGGGGAGAGGCCTAATGAGCACTCTGAAGGCGATGGTGCAGGGGGTGGTGGTGTGGCACCACTCTCACGTCCGAATCAATTTGAGGCGGTGAGGAGAAATACTCCGCTGGAGCCATCCTTCCGAAGAGGGAACCGCCGCCGGCGACAGGCTCGGAGGAGAAGAGGTTCTCTTAAACTCTCTCGCCGGGAAATTACGACCCTCGCCCTCCTCGGATCACTCCCCGGCAACGGAGCTGGGCGGGCGGGGGGCGGCCTCCCGTCGGGTGGTTTACCCACCCCTCTGAATGCGAAAGCCCTCAAGCTCTCATGATGTTAAAAAAAAAAGCTGCGAGATCGGTCCTCTGAGCCTTAATTGATGCAATTTTTCACTAATACATTTCATGTTATCTTCTTCTAATATGTATGTCATGTTTTTATCTAATACTCCTATGCTTTATGATTAATATACAATCATCCATCTTAAAGTGTGATATACCGCAGAGGAAAAATCATTCGCCTTGACCGGGATCCCTCGATTTCGCGCCGAGTGCTTTAGCCAGTCAAGCTACCGAGGCGTCCCCATCCCCTGTGGAGGAGAACGCCTCGATGAAGGAGTGGTGCAGGGGTAAAGGAGAGGCCGGGGTTCGAATTCCAGTCATGGCGAGGGATTTTTCCTCTGTGGAACTTATGTACACTTGCGGGTGACTCTATAAAAGGTTATACCGCGGCTAGACCCGGTATCCTCAAAATTAGCTGTCTTAGAGTTTATTCCTTCTCTCAAAATCTCAGGATTCATATAATCCATTAGCTATCAAGTAATTTTGTTTGTCTCCCCAAATCATAGCAACCGCCTTCAATCCTATATTTGATAATTCCAAAAAAAATCACAATATCTATGATGTGGTGATATCCATCTCTCAAAATTAGTGACCAGAAAATATTCGGAAAAAAGTCTGATGGCCAAAGATTTTTCGACTTCTGAAAAACGTTACTTTCGAATAGTAAGGAAGATATAGGTGTAGCGAAACTTGGTGGCCTTCACCAGCGGAGAATCAGAGACCACTGAGGGTAAATCAAGCGTTGATGAGCGGGCAAAGGTACCGAAGGACTCCCGGAGTGACATCTGGAGGAAGACTCGGCCACTTTATTCCACATCACTTGTATGTTTTCCTCTCCCTTGTGTCATACTTTTAACAAGCGAGTGCCACCAAGTTTCGCTACACCTATACTGATGTAAGATTTTCCCGGTGAATACTTGTGATGTAATAATAATCTCAGTCTTGTGCTGGCTGTCGTGGTGTTCTCTCTGCTGAGTCCGACCTTGTTGTACGGAAAGGAGGATATCTTGGCGTAGTAATGCCGCAGTGTCTTTCCTGTGGAAAGGCTATCAAACGCACCGAGTAATCGATCTCTTGCAATGGTTGCAATGAAATCTTCCACATTGTGTGCCAGTCGTTATATGAAGAGGCCTACAATGATATTGTGCAGCATCAACGGCAGTGGACCTGTAGTGGCTGCAATATGGCAACCAATGGGGCTAAGGTGTCTCTTCAGAGTGGAAGTGAGAATGTAGGTGTATCCACACTGGAAGAGTCATCAGTCATCTGTAGCCCACCGGTCATCTCCAGCTCACCAGTGAATGTATCCGAGTCTCTACTGCAACAAATATTGGATAAGATAGCTGCACTACAAGCTGACCATAGTGAGTTCAAAAATTAATTCTTGGTGTAGTACAGTGGCTGAACATACTAGAGTTCTCAGTGAGCATACGAAACTATTGGAATCCGCGCAGTCTAATATTTCTGAATTGGCTGTTAAAATTGACCAGATAATTACACACAACGCGTCACTTGTTGATAGAATAAATGACCTTGAAGCAAGCTTAAATGCTTCAGAGCAGGAATCATTAAGTAATACGGTCGAAATTCATGGAATTCCGTTTTGTAAAGGCGAGGTCACTGCAGAAATCGTTCATAAAACAAGCTTAGCCCTAGGAATCAAACTGGAACCAAACGACATCGAAGTTGCTTATAGAATTGGACATAAACGCAGTGCTCAGTCAAATAACCAACCACTAGTGGTGAAATTTGCGCGGTTGAGTTTGGCTGAAAACTTCATACAGGCCAAACGCGTGAAAAGAAGCCTTACACTCTCTGACCTTCGTTTGAGTGATTCTGTTAGTAGTGATAAACCAGTTTATGTCAATGAATCCTTAACCCAAATGAATCGGAAATTATTCAATCAAGCTAGAGTACTTAAAAAAGACGGGAAGTTAAAATATGTGTGGGTAAGAGGCGGCCGTCTCTATGCGCGGAGAAGTGAAGGAGGTGAAAAGCTCTTACTGCGAAATGAATGCGATATTGAAAAATTTAAATGAGATATAGGTTCCTGTTCAACCCATGAGAGCGAAATGGAGTCCTTGCCGGGTTCTACAACAGATAATGGATTAATATTTTACTACCAAAATTTAAGAGGGATGAGGAGTAAATTAAATAAATTCAATGTATCCTTGCTCGAAAATGATTTCGATATTATATGTTTAAGTGAAACTTGGTTATCTAACTGTGTTTGTGATGCTGAAGTGTGTGTAAATGGTCGGTACAAAATATTCAGGAAAGATAGGAACATTGCATTGACTGGGAAAAAGACTGGTGGTGGTGTGATGGTGTTAGTGAAGGATGTGTACTCATCGGTAAGGCTGCTTGAATTGGAAACTATGGATGAAAACATCTGGCTTAAGATACTTGTTAGTGGTAACAAGTGGATATATTTGTGTGTCGTATATTTTCCTCCTGATTCTTGTGTTGTCGATTATTCAAATTTCTTCGACAAAGTGATCCATAGTGGTTTAATGAATAAGGAAATAATTATATTGGGTGATTTCAACTGTCCCAAGTTTATGTCATTGGCTCCAGTAAATGAAGTGATTAGCACAGAACTTGGAATGTTTGCAAACATTATGGGTCTAAAGCAGAAAAATACTACCGTGAATCAATATGGTAAAATGCTAGGTTTAGTTCTAACAAATGTTGAGTTCACTGTTCAACGCTGTAATAGCAATATATCATTGTTAAAAGAGGACCCTCACCACCCTGCTATTGAATTTCACTACTCTTGTAAAACCGCAAAAAATCTTCTTGTATTTCAAGCAATTCTTATAATTTCAAAAGAGGTGATTATTTAAAATTTTATCTCGAACTATGCTGTAAAAATTGGACTGAAATAATGTCAATTACTGATGTTGATAAAGGTTTAGAAATATTCTATAAATATATATATGAAGCAATGGATGTTGCAATACCTAAGTGTATATCATCTAGATACAGATACCCGTTCTGGTATAGCTATGACTTAATTAAGAAAATTAAGAAAAAAGATAAACACCGGATATTGTGTAAGAAAAAAGGGTCAGTTTATCATCAGACGAAATATCATGAACTTAGGTTTGAAGTTAGGACGAGTATTAATAATTGTTTTAATTTATACTTAGATAATATTAAACAAGATATATGCCAAGGTAATTATCAAAGATTCTGGAAATTTGCTAAAAATATTAACTCCGTTAAGGGCACACCAGAAATTATGAAATGCAATGGACATGAGGAAAATTCACCGTGTGAAATTGCAAATGCCTTTCGAGATCAGTTCATGTCAGTTTATGGAGTTGAGAGTAGCATTATCACAGTTGATCAATATCATGATGAAGATTTTGGAAATGATTGTAGTAGTAATATATTTCTTGATAATATTGAATTGAAGGAAGTGGTAGATGCAATTAAAAGTATCAAAACAAAAAGATCTGTTGGCCCTGATGATATACCGTCGTATATAGTAAAAGGGTGTAGTGATATCTTAGCTCCTACCTTATGTCATCTATTTAATATGTCGCTGAAACATGGTATCTTTCCAAGTAAATGGAAAATGGCCAAGATTTGTCCTGTGTTTAAAAAAGGAGAACGTGATGACATTCAAAATTACCGCCCAGTGACCATATTATCTATTTTTTCCAAGTTATTTGAGTCAATAATTTGTAACCATATTAAATTTCAGTTAAAAAGTCGTATAAATGATGTACAACATGGATTTATGGCTAATAGATCAGTGGTTACAAACTTGTCTGTATTCACAGATTACGTGATTACTGGAATGGATGCAGGATATCAGATTGATACCATTTACTTCGATTTTAAGAAGGCATTCGATACTGTAAATCACTCAATTTTAATTAAGAAGCTTCAAGCTGTGGGGATCTCTGGGTCTCTGCATAGATTATTGTGTTCATTTCTAAAGGATAGACAACAGTACGTGATATACAAGCATTCAAAATCCGATGTGTACACTGCCTTATCGGGAGTACCGCAAGGCTCAAATCTTGATCCACTTCTTTTTCTTATATTTATTAATGATTTACCTCAGTGCCTGTGCAATACGAAGTGTTTAATGTTCGCGGATGATATTAAAATATACTTTAATGTAATAAATTTGAGAGATTGATCTTTAGTACAAATGGATGTTGATAATTTAATTTTGTGGTCAGAGAGAAATCTTCTTTATTTTAATATTGACAAATGTTCAGTCGTATCCTATACACGAAGTAAAAATGTATTTCAATATAACTATGTGATGAAGGAGCAAACTATATTAAGAAAAACTGAAGTGAAAGATCTTGGTGTTAATTTCGACTCCAACATGACTTTTAGTAACCATATTTTATCCATCACCATGTCTGCTTATAAATTACTTGGATTTTTGTATCGTATCTCTAAATATTTTTTGGATGAAAAAGTGTTGAAAATTCTGTACTTTTCATATGTAAGAAACAAGGTGGAATATTGCTCAGTGATTTGGAACCCGCATATGATGAAGTATGATGTGATGATAGAGAGAGTCCAAAAAAGATTTTTAAGGTTAATGTATTATTTACGTTACAATGTTTATCCTGTTTTTTAATATCATGTGGAGTACAAAGTTATGTTAAATGAATTTAAATTGGAAAAATTGAGTAATAGAAGAGTCATAAATGATTTACTCTTTCTACACGATGTAATTAATAAAGGTAATTGTATTGAATTGGTTGGGAAATTGAACTTTTTAGTCCCAAAAAATAGTAAGGCTAAAGAGGACATTCTACATAAGAAGGGTGAAAACAAATTATTGTATGAATGCACCTATTAATAGGTTATGTATCTCATTCAACACACTTTCAAATGAGTTAAATATAAATCTAACTAAGGAAATGTTTCGCGGACAGATCTCGTCGATGTTATCGACATTATAAATTTGTTCAGAATTTTGAATGAAAGGTTCAGCCAGCCTAGACTGTTTTGTTAATTATTTGTATCATTATTGTATTAAGTTCTTTTGTATTATTTTGTTATTATGATTAACTGTGAAAATAGTTTACCCTGTTATTGTGTTTCATGTTGGGTGAACTTAAAATGAAATAAATTAAAAAAAAAAAAAAAATGTAGATTTCTCAGGTTTCCATCCGGGTGATGTTGGTGAGTTGCGCTGACGTTTTGACGGCGCGGCGTAGTGTCTGCCATCGTCCTCTTTCACCCTTAGGACGATATCAGACTACGCCGTCGAAACGTCTCGTCGATGCAACTCACCAGCATCACCCTCTGATGGAAATCCTAGAACTCTACATCACAAGGTACTGATGATCACGAGGCTGCTCGCCAAAAGTAAAAAAAAGGAGATTCATAGCGAGCGTAGTGGTCTGTCAGATGGAATTCACGCCTCGCGGGTAAAGCGGTGAGGCGCGGAGGCAGTTTTCATCCAAAGGGATGCACCTCTCTCGTCGAGAAATGTTTCAGGGTCCTCCCGAACGATCGGATCTATTCCCACGTGGCTGGAGGGGTTGGGGGAGGGGGGGGCGTCAAAACGGGTGGGGGTGGGAAAGGATCCGTCCATAAGGACGCCTCGAGTGAAATAAACGCTTCTCTTCGTCCCACACGTCTCATTCTCCACGCGGAAGTACCACGTTCGCCTCCGAGCATCGCACACGACCATCGGAGGACGCCTCACGAAGCCTTTATGGACGCCTCCGAAGAGATGCATCTTCTACGTGGCTATAAATAGTGCATCATCTAGCTTTGAGGATATTGATACGTGAGGCGTTTTGTTACTACGGTAGAAGCGATCACAGGAATAAAATAAAGGAAATTGACTGCCGAACCAATAGATTCAAAATGTCATTTTTCCCACGTGCAATAAGGGATCATAAAAGTTGCGATATATCAATCATATGAAAATCCCACTCTCAATAGGTAGAGTAGAATTTTCACTTATGCTAAATAATACCACATCATTACTAACTCTTCACACCGGTCGATTTGTCATTATTTTATTTTGTTCTTTGCATGAAGTAGCATGTCGTAGTATTCATAAATTGACAGTATCAGTAATATTAACCACTAGATGTGTGCATAGCATTGTTCTGCATGTTTGCATGTTCATTTACGTATCACTCTCCCAGTTTCTGGTCGGACTGCGCACTGTTCTCCTGACTGCTTTTTGGCCTGCGCCTAGCGACAGGGGGAGCGTGCGAGGTTCTGATTTGTGCTGGGACGAGTGCTGCATGCCTGGTGTGGAATCACCCCGTGCCACACATCCTACTGGTGGCTTGAACGGTACTTCGTAGATGTAGATGTTATTTGTGTTGACTTTCAAGATGTGTAATTTTAACGGCATTGCTCACTCTTATGCCTTTGAAATGCTATCCTATTCCATGCAGATTTCACGTGGTCACATCTCGTCATGGTGTGACTCAATGGCAGGAATAAAAGTGATCGGCATTGGCCGACTCGGAGAAATATTCGCCGGGGAAGACATGTCGGGGAAATCCCCGGAAATAAGGTAGAATGCATCATCGTCATAAATTTCATCATCATCAGCCTAATTCTAAGTTTCCTCTTCACAGTAACATCACTCAAACGATGACAACGGAAACAAAAGCGAACATGCTCGAAACAGTTGTTTATTGACCGGCTGGCGAGAAATTAGCACCCGCCGGAATGGTGGCACATCGCACCTATAAATGGACGCCATAATACCACGACGCGTCAAACGATCCGCGCCTTTGAACACGTGACATCAGAACCTCACTTTACGCCCAACTCGCTCCAAACTCACGACTCATGCATCTACTATTCTGATTATTAATCATGACACCCAACGCTGACTTTCTCCACCCCTTCTTCGTAACTAAAATGCTTTTTGCTATGCGAAATTGCGAACCATTTTTGTGACCCAAAGTTGTTTTCTCTCAGATGAACTCAGTAACCAATCATGGAAGTTGGTAGACTCACCTGCGGAAAAGAGAAGGAAGAAATTAATTTAGCACTCAATAAAATACTCTTTCAATATCATCGTTCGAGAAATTATTCCGGTCCATCCACACGACCCTACAAGCCTACTGCGACCAAATCCTCCTCCATCGATTCTTCTGAAATACACTACAACTTTCTCCCTGCAAAATTAGTCTATGACCTATATATAATATTTCAGATCTCTTTTGCGTCTTCATATATCTCACATTTCACTTTTTTGTGCAATTATTTCGCGTAATGACGGCCACAGAGTCTTTCTCACTGTCAGGAAAACAGTGAGCTGCGCCATAATTTCAGGATTCATTTTTGACATTGTCACCATGGAGATTAGGCACGGCCAAGTCACACATTATTTTAGGATGCAAGCAAACCACCAGGTAGGTATTAAAATATTAAAATAATTAGGTACCTTAATTTTGAGAAAGAGCACAAAAGTGTTGCTTTGAAGATATTTATTTTACTTAGCTGCATTCTATTTTACACTTGCTATCCGTTAAGTTGAAACGAAAAAAATTTCTGCAAGTCGAACTTAAAATTTATGGAAAAAAGTACCCTTGGGATCAAAGCTAAGTGGTCAATAAAGCCACAAGCAAGCATTTACATCATTTAGGATCAGTTTCGCGATATACAGCAACTTAGTCTGGTTACTTAATCCGAGCACGCCAAGTATCCTCCAGCTACCTCTGCTCTACATTACAAGTTCGAGCGGATACAGCTCTGAATAAGCATGCGGCAGTCTTACTTTGAGATAAACAGACGTAGATCCGCGCATTCTTGCTTGTTATTGACACACTGCCCGCGAATGCGACCAAAACGTATTCTACAACCGGCCCGAGCTTCATTCCACTGCGCAAGCGAGAAATATAAAAGATTATATTCCTGAGCTTAAATTATTATCTGGCATTCTGAACAGGTATGGGTTAGGAATATCAATTGGCTGAGGGCAGTGCTTTTATCTATAATTTTAAAGCATTTCATAACCCTATCCTATAACCATGGAGAATAGATATCTTTAAGATTCGTCAAGCGTATTGTGGGAAGACTTTCGGATGAAAAAGTAAAAGAGAAGTGCTACTTCGCATTCGTCCGGCCACACCTTGAATATGCAGCGAGCATATGAGATCCGGTGCAGAAAGACTTAATCCGGGAGCTTAATAAAATACAAAGGAAAGCTGCGCGATTCGTCAAAAACTGCTACGGGCGTACAGACAGCGTTACACAGATGTTAAATGAATAAGGCTGGGCGCCGCTAGAGACTCGGAGGCTGCGCGCTATGCTTTGATTGCTTGAGCAATTGAGAATAGATATCTTTAAGAGCGACACGGAGAACATCCTATTAGAACCCCACTATATTTCCAGGTCCGACAGAAACGATAAATGAAGAGAGATATTTTGCCAAACGGATAGGTGTGGGAATTCGTTTTTCCCCCGAACAATAAGGGACTTTAATAAATGCAAGGCGCAATTTCACTAGAGCGTTTCCTTTTTATATGTAAATGGCTGGTGTCCTAACTGCTGTGTAGATGCAGATGAACGCTGATGGCACGAAATGCTATGAAAAATTTCAGAGATTGCGGAAAGCAGGAATTGTTCCCAAGCATTGGTGGTATTTCATTGAATCAAATCACTTGAAAGCGATCTCCCATTCTATTGAGTGCTAAATTAATTTCTTCCTTCTCCTTGCCACAGGTGAGTCTACCAGCTTCACTGATTGGTTACCGAGTTCATCCGAGAGGAAAATCTTTGGCTAAAAAGAGTGGTTCGCCATTTCACATTACTTTAAGGTAAAGCTAATCATTTTAGTTACAAAGCGGTATAAAAAGTCGTTAAACTGCTATACTTTATTTTAAGTATAGAATTTTATTTGTTTTCCAATCTTGCGAGATAGTTAAGTGAAGTCATCGATATAAAGTGCCCGGTGCCTCGTGCCTCGGTACATAAATCCATTCGTGGAGCGCTCTCAATTTCAGTAAACGCATCACGTCATCCTAATAAGCCAATCACAAAATCCCTCGCCATTAGGTAGTTGGAGCGAAATATCACTTCACCTAGAATTTGATTAGTTTGGCTTTATTTAAAAAATAAAACTGCCATCTTCGCAATGATGTCAAAATATATTAACCCCTTGCCGAACTTATTTTCGAACAATTTTCCTAAAAATATAAGCTTTTTTACGCATGGGATAGATTATGGCTGTGCGCCCCCCAGAGGGATAGAATATTGAAAAAAAATAGGACTTTATTATGCCTAGGTTTCAACAAAATACTAACGGTGTGTAGTTTGTAGTTATATCAACCATTTATATCAGTTAATCAATTACTAACCGCAGTAATTTTTACAGAATCACAAAAAAACCTTATGTTGTGAAGGTGTTATCGCCGTACGGCGTGAAAAAATTAGTCAACTTAGATACTTATGTGGTTACATTTATTTACTGAGATTTTATAACTACATTTTAGCGGAATTAATATGAAAATATTTACTTCATACTTCTTAAATACGCTGAAATTTAAAAAAATTAAAATCGAATATGGCCTCCATTATGGCTAGGGAACTATCACGCTCAAACTACCTTAAGACGATACAGTCATGCCTGTTGCTCATGGTAAAAGTTTTCAGAAAAGAGTTTCATAAAAAATTTCATTGAATATTTATGAATCGTACGTAAAACTTGCTTGCTCACGGTAAAACTGTTCATAAAACCGCAATGTCCTGCCATCTATGAGACGCTTTACGAACGCCTGAAGTGATAAATTCACTCTCTATTGGATGACCGTTACGTTAATAACTATAAGTATTGTTTATTTACTTACTTTCTGATCACACTCAACGGTGCTAAGGCTCGAACGCATTCTTCTAACAATAAGGATACTGCCTCAACGTTCCATTAAATTCCAGCCATGTTTGTTTACGCTTTCATTGTTTGCCTTCCCATGGATACGAGATTATTATCAACGCGATGAGCGGAACGTCTCATTGGTTGTTGCATAAAACGGTTTTATGGAAATAGAACCTGTCCAATTCCGCAAAACGTTTTATAAAACTAGGTTTTATAAAGCGGTTTTATCGTAAGCAAAATCATTTTTATAAAATTAGTAGATTTTATAAAACGCTTTACCGAAAATTTTACCGTGAGCAATAGGCATCAGATTTTGCCGAACCCATATGTTTTTCCATTGGTCCATCCTCATCGCACTTTGAATGAAAACGCAGAGCGTCGGAGGGGAGGGCGAAGGGGGGGAGGGGGAAGGGGAGGGAGGGGGAGGTTGCCGATGAAGATGAGGGGGGCTGACTCTTGTAGGACGGTGGTGGTGTGCACCGCACCCGCTCTTTGGTGCATATCCCCTCGCACTTAAGCTGAGAAGTGTTTGCCTTTCGGAGGATGACAATTCCATAGGGAGACATGGGTGCTGAGAAGAAAAACAGAGGATAAGACGATAACGCATTTTTTTCACTCTCAAAACTCGAGCGTAATTCTTTGTGAGGAGGAGCATTGTTGTGTGGAATAAGGCTAGTAGGGGGGAGGAGAGGAGACAAAAGAATCGGTTCATGCGCATTCCGCCTGAGGCTCCGGAATATTTACGTCCCTTATCTCTTCATGGCATTTTTTTTCGCTCTCCTAGCATCGTCGATTTACGAATGTCGACTCTAGAAGATATGCAAATGAACGTGAATACACCTCCGGGAAGACGCAATGGTTCAAGCGGCTGTGGCCTGTATTTCTTCCTTTGATATTAAAAATTCTTAGGGTGAAGAAAAATATTTTTTTAGTAATGATATCGATTCGAATTAGTAATGATCGATGACGAAGTAAAAGAGAAATTGCCAGTAGAATTGCCCAAGCGAAAAGGGCATTACACCAGAAGAAGATTTTGCTTACAGCTTCAAATACAAGCGTGGAAGTTAGGAAACATTTCATTAGAACATACATATGGAGCATTCTACTATATGGCAGCAAAGCATGGACAATAACAGCAGCAGAGAAGCATTTGAAATGTGGGGCTACCGAAGAATGATGAAGATAAAATGGATCGACCGAGTGACAAATGAAGAAATCTTAAGAAGAGTGGGAGAAAAGAGAGGTCCACTGATAACCTTAAAATGGAGACGGGACAGCTTAGTAGGCAACACATCTTAAGACACGACGGCCTGATGAAGACAATCGTCGAGGGAAAAGTGAATTCGGGCAGAATGGAAAAGGCAGGCCTCGCATGAGATATATATGGAGCAAGTTGTGAAGGACGTAAATGAGAGGAGTTACGTCAATATGAAGAGGTTGGCAGATAGAAGAATTGAGTGGAGGGCTGCGTCAAACCAATCCTAGGATTGTTGACCGATGATGAAGATGAATGATATCGATTTGAAAGGTTATATTTTAAACCTAACTTCGACATGATTAACATATTTAGTTCAATGCGTATTACGCAAATATTAAAAAAAAAAATGGTGGAAAATAAGGTAATGAAAGTAAGTAATATTAAATGCTGATATTCCATGAAGATGGAATATAAGTTATAGGTACCCAAGAAGATAAACCTCTTTTGCGGTTGTCTGGAATTTCAAGGAGAATAATGGCGCAAGAATATTTTTGAATTGAGAGCAAATGAGAAATGTAGATTTAGAAAACTGCGGAACTGGATACGCGATCACTTTAATGGAGTCATCCGCTGATGGCCAGACAGTTGTGAGAAAGTTAAAGATAAAAAATCATTCACCTGGAATGATTACAGTACCTACTTGGCACGTAATTGAGAGGTCAGAGCTCAAATTCCGAGCCAGGCGAATGATTTGTTTCACTATGAATTCTACACAAAGTGTAGATTTGGAGGCTAACAGTGTTACATATTTTTTTATGTTTCCTAAACTGACCTGAATAGTACAATAATAAAAGTACAGTAATTTCAGTAATTGTTTGTCTCCTTTGTATTCACTACAACCAATAAATTCTTATCGAATCTCAATCCTTTTCTCATTCGTTCTTTCTAGGGTATGTCAATGGTGCGCCATCAATCGTTAGTCTTTCTGTACTACATTCTCGCCGTCATGCGCGTGCGCAGTGCTTGCGCAGGGCATGGATGACCCAATGAGTAGCCGGAACATAGGGTCAGTTCATTAAAATTGGGGGTGACGTGGAAAAGCACTATGATTAATGCAATGCCAATGAAGGAGGAATCCATTCCGTGGAGTAACGATAGATATTCATCAAAAGTTTATAGGTGTGCTGAGCCTTAATTTCAAGGAAATCACTAACGAGTGAGTTTATTGAACAAAAATGAAATGGGAAAAATTTGGAAGGCAATCGAGAGGAAAAAGGAGAAAATGAAAGTAGGATAGTCGTCGGCTATTTATAAACCATTTATCAGAGACTGTTTCGACGGAAAAAACAGTAAAAACAGAAGCAAATTGGTGGCCTTTCTCTTTCAAATGGATAGCTCTTTAAGCTACAAGCTTGAACCTTCAATTTATGCATGAAATGGTCCCAGCTCAGCCTCTGAATTTTCCAGCTAGGTAAAATTTCTATAAAAGGGTTAGTGATGCAAGCAGGGGATTCAGACTTCACATCGAGGAGGATTAGGGTATTTCGTAAAATCAGTTACCATAAATTATGCCTAGCTTCGTCCGTTCTAATCATTGCAATCTAGAAACTTGAGCGCATTAGCCTTTAAAATGACGGCGCAACCACTCCACATAGCACTGGAAAAGCCTCAAACAGAAATAGAGAGACGGCAGTAAGGCTCTCTCCCTCTCATATCATCCATAAGAGCCGCGAGGCTCCAGGGCCGGCACGAGTCATTCTCTCTCCCTCTCTCTCTCTCTTGAGGGCCGTGGGCGAAGAGAAAGGGGTCTCCCTCAGTGAGAAATGCAAATGGAGGGCACGCAAGGTCATCGGGTTACCCAGCCAACGCTTCGGAGGAAAGGAACCACGGTAACGCTCACCACAAAAGCGCCATCGCCGACGGCGCCGGTAACCTTTGACCTGAAAGGCTACTTCCCTTTCAGGAAACGCATTCTGAACTCCCAACTGCAACCGATTGTCCCTTGTGGGACGGCGGGTAATATAGGGAATATGGTGGGGAGGGGGGGGGGGAAATGTCTAGGGTACTACCAGAAGGAGGCTTAAACAACACACCACCTACCAATCATTGACAGAAGATTTCTCTCGAAAGAGGTGGTCATTGGAACAGGTGACCAGCAGCCGAGGTCATTCCCATCAATATGAATGGCTGGAAAAAATCGTTAGGAAAGATAGGAAGGTGAGCTTTGGTATTGTTCCACAGGTAATGAAACGCACCGACGTAATCCACCGCAAAACTGTTAACCGTTGCACCCAATAGGTAACTTTAGCATTACTCGACATATTAAGACTAAGAAAGTATTCCCCGAGGTAATCTAAAATATAAAAACTTGATCGAGAAGAACCCAGCGCTGTACACGGTAACAAGATGACCTTGTCCTATCTTGCCAGTGATATGTACCAAATTGATGTAATTCATCGTGTAAAAAAATAATTTCACTTGACTGGGAATCGATCCGGGATTACCAATTTTCTAGTTACACCACCAAACATCTTAAGTTTGAGGAGAGTTTTGGAATGGGGGGGGCTTACGAAGCATATAAATAGTGGTTGTCGGCTCCAGTCTACACTGTAGCAAAGCAGACGATGTATTTATTGAGCCACTGTCGTGAAGGATAGTCCTGTTAAGCCATTTTTTTTAAATCAAAGGAAATAATCAGGGTTAGTGTCATTAATTTGGTGTACACCTTTGCTCGCCTAGGAGTGACTTCCTGCCCAACAGTGATTATCGTATGCCAATTCTTTTTTCATATATGTATTTTTTGAACCTCTCCAATGATTCAGACCATAGGAGAACAGCTATGACAAGAATATGTGTCAAGAAAAATGTCAACGAAAGTGAAAATTTCAATCCCGAATGATCAGAGATTCACTACTCTAACGAGGCACAAAAACAACGCAATGTGAAATCTGATAAAACCCATTATTCAGCGTATTTAATTTCTTAGATATTCCTTCATTGTTTTCATTACTTTAAGCTATCTAGATCTAGTCATATTTTGCTCGTGTAAACTGCTTAATTTACGCTCTGCCGTAAACTAAATGCTCCTTAATTGCTTCGTGAGCATTGCTCTTTAGGGTGTAGTGGAGTGAATTCTAACGGCATTGTTCTGCTGATCTAGCATGAGCTCTCTCCATCAACCAACAAGGTCCCTTGTGGGCGTGAGGTAGGTGGTGCCAGGACGTCAACCTCCAGTAATGTTACAAAAGCCGAGGATAAGATATTTTTTGGAGTATTGAATGGCAGGTTAAGTTAAAAATGTTACTAAACAGGACGAACGGTACAAAGTATTGTCAAAATTCCTTAGCGTTCCAAGCATTATAGCTCAAGTGTTTAATATTTAATGTATATATTGACCACGTATAAATAACCTCTTATTTTAACTTAATAAGTTTTGGTGAAATAAAATTATTTTTTTTCTTCACTGCCAACGTTTCGGCAAATGTATTTCCATCCTCCTCAGGGCTTATTAAAAACCATAAAACAAAATTAACAACATAAACAGGTATAAACAGAAAAATAACAATTGTTAACGAATTTGGTGATAACTACACTGTACATATTTTTTTATATCGGGTACACTTATTTGACAAATCAACAAACCTGTGAATTTTAATTACACTAACATGATGCCAACCATTCCTATTTAGCAAATATAAACAGATAGATAGTTTTCAATTAGCAACATGAGGATGGCAATAAATTTGCCGAAACGTTGGAAGTGAAGAAAAAAAGAATTTTAATTGACCAAATCTCAATAAGTTAAAAGAAGAGGTCATGTTTTTACGTTTGACACATTTTTAAGTTCGGGTTAAAGAGCTGTTTTGGCAACAAAAACAGAACTTACAAGGAAGAGTGAAGTAGTATATAGTCCCGAGATTACAGTCGTACATCACTCTCACCCCCGCAGCGATATATTCGCAAACACTAAATACGATATATTTTGAAACGTCAAACCTCGCAAGTAGATTAGTTCCTCAGCACAAGGGACTCGTCATAACTTCAATTGGCTCATAATTATGACCTCAGTGGAGCTGGCATTAGTAAGCAACTAGCGCAATGTCGAAAGAATGCCATCGGCGGCCTTCAAAGCTCGTCTGTTTATCGCAATCGCCACATAGCCACCTAATGAAGCACCCCCATCTGTGATTGCGACGCTAATGCCAATCATAACCATCGAGTAAATTGACATACGAGATCCTTTTAGATCATGCGAGACCAAATCACTAATTACAGCCGAACTTAGGAAACTTTTTGGTGCCATTTCCTCAAATGCAACAAAAAACGCGTGACGAAGCGGCAATTAACTTATTTTTCAATCAATGACGGATCAGGACGCTACCCACTCCCGACGGGTGGACGTCCATCGAAAAAATACATGGCAATATATTGGCATGCCAAGTAATCTTCTCGCGTTGCCAATGTGATAATCGGATTGAGACCATTAACATGCAGCTGGAGTGCACGTCACACAAGTAAATATTTGAAATTAGTGGAAGCACTCGTCAAACGTATCACCTTTATTGTGAGTGAGCAGGTGAATATCGTCGTCTCAGATGACAGGCAAATGTAAAGTAAATGCAGTTTTTAGTCTCAAAAGTCGGAGAGTTAAGCGAGGTTAAATGCTTCACTAATTATTCCCACTATATTTAATGAGATATGAAACCAAAGGGCATCAAGTTAATTTTATAAATATGGAGAGCAAGTCGAAAAGTGGTATTTCGTGAAGCCTTATTCGCGAAATGTCCGTTCCTCGCGAGTAAGCGCAAGAAAGCCGACTATTCTGCTTCAAGTAATAAAAATTGTAGTTGAACTGACAAAAACAAAAATTTCGAAGGATGACTCATAATTTTCCAAAATCGGGTGTGGTGAAAACAATGCTAATGCAGTGACCAAAAAAGTTAAGGATGTCAAAAAAACATTTCTATAAACCAATAATCTTAAAGTCAAGTTTTCGGTAAATCAGATGAAATTTCATTTCCATCAGTCATAATTGCATATCATGGTAGGTTTAATAACTTTCCTTTGAATAGAAATTTACACCCGGAGTATTTTTAAGTTTATTGAGTAGGTATCTTTTTATGTAATTAGATAGCAATCAACTCTTAAAACAAATAGCATTATCCACACACAGTAGAAGCGTACATGTACCTCCAAAACTCCAGCATCCGGCAGAAGCCCGATTCCCTTCCCCTCTGTCCCCCAACCAACCTCCGTCCACCCTCGTCCGAAATCAGGGAAAGGCTCTGGCTCGGTTAAGGGCTCCTTTTTTCCACAAGGACCGCTGCGGTTAGAGCTAGGAGGGGTCAGAGGGAGGAGGTGGGAGGGTTAAGTTGGGGTCCTCTTGGAGCGAGAAAGCTCGTTAATCGCACGTGCTGCCCTCTCTTGATGATATATGAGAAGAAGCTTGGGAGGGATGCTGGAAGTGTGGAGGAGGGGAGGTTTGAAAGATGCACTTAATGCTTCGGCTACGTCGACGAATAAAGGCGGATTTAAAAGCCTACCTACGCGTAATTACCTTTAAGCGGGTTCGAAGATAATAAAAAAATTCGATTCAATTTCCGCTCCAAAATGGAATGTAACGTGTGAAGTATGAACGTGATTGAACTGCTGGCCCAAATAATTGAAGAATGCTTCCTTGCCTTTGCCCTTCCTTGCATTTCCTTCAGTTTTACGCCGTCGGGAAAATTTCTGAGTTTTCATCTTGCATCATTTCAACTCCAGCACACCAGCAGTCACGACACTTTTTGACAACCGATTTTGCAATTTTTTTATGCCTCACATCCAGAGATATTGCCTACCTACCAAACTTTCATTGAATGCACGATTTTCCTTCGATAATAACATACAACGACCGTGAAATGGCAAAAAGAGAACTTAAGCAGAACATTATTACGCATATCAATGAACCTTGATAAAAAAGTCGCTCCTAATTTGCGAAGTTTTTTCTTACCTTTCTAAAACAGAATTTTTTCGGCCAGGAAGAATACTCCTCTGCAGCGGTTAATTGCGATCTCCAGAGAAATAAAGCTAGTCAGAAGGCTACGTATACTCTTTAGAGTTCAAAAGGTAAATTTATTTTTTTCAAAATAAACCGAGAACTGTAACACGTAGCGTAACGTACCGAGAACAGTAACCTTTACATTGATGTAATTAACGAGCATCGCGGACTTAAAGCTCAAGGTGAGTGAAGTACAAACTCGCCGAAATATGCCTTAAGTGGCGGAAAATCCACCGAGGTGGGATTTGTACCCGTGACCCAAAGAGTTAAAAGTCCAGGGCTTCAATCCTCAGCCACCAGGACCCGAGGTTATAGGCCAGAAGCAAATTCAAACACTTCCAGATACAATTAGTGTTGCTTGACCAGTAAATCCATTCAAATCCTAACTCTTTCTGGGCCAATGTTTTATCGGGGAAGGATATTTTTCTCTTCATTATTAAATAATGGAGATTATGGAAAGAGTATTAAAACGGATTATTTATTTTTTATTAAAAAAATAATTTTTCATTGTAACGAATCTGGAATGTTGTGAATGGATAAATGGGCTGACTTCAGAGGTATGAACCGAATTTGGCACGCCAGGCATTACAGTATAAAAGAAGCCACAATATTCCCTGTTACTCAGGGGTTAGAAATAGATAAGCAGAAGCTCGCCTCTCATGAATTACATGAGAGCTCAGATACATAAAAGAACCTTGCATTGCGTTTTTATTCTATAATACCCCCAACATTGTCACCAACGATTCGCCACTATTAAGTTTACCATCCGAAAGTGCGCGTGAAATATGATGTCGGGTCCCTATATGCAAGAGAGAACAGGGAATTTCTATTCCCTCCTCACCAATCAATGATTCACTAGGGATGCAAGATGATCGCCGGCTCCACCTGGAGTCACTAACGAATAGGGTAATTTGAAAAGCCTTACGTAATTTGAAGCTATACCGCCAAAATATAAAGTACTGTGTTAGTGGCATAATGTTTGGTATCATTAACTAAAACAGCATTCAGAAATAAGTCCACACTCAATTTTAATACAGAAAAAAATACATGGGAATTTTTCCTTACATCGTAAAGAAGTGAAAAAGTTCATAGCAATCAATAATATGGCGGGAAAGAGAAAACATTTGTGTGAAAAAAAACGTCGCTCAAAGCAGTGATACTTCAATAAAAGAATTTGTAAGCCTTCAAATTATTAATTGAATAAAATTAAGGTGATTAAAATCCACCTTAAGTGTAAAAAATATAAATTTCCACGTTTATGAGGCGTTGATAAAGAAAAGCTATGTAATTCAGTCACATAATGACATTATATAGTCGTCCTATCCGTCGTGTTACATGAATTGAAGCAGGTCTGTTTGACGAGTGAGCGTGTTTCATTCATACAGAATTATTCATTGATAGTTCACTGATTTCCGAGATAAAAGACACCCCTGTTATTCGCTAAATTCCCCAACGCCGCAGGCGACTCGAAATCTCAGAGGAGGACGCTGCGAAATGACAATCATATATCGTTTAGCCCCCCCCCCCCCCCTTTGCCCTCCCTCACCCCATCTTGCGGTGGAACAGGCAGCGTTCATTCTTGGTGACATCTCAGGAGATCTTGCAAGCACGAAAAAGTGTCTAAAAAGAGGGGAAAAAGACTTTTTTTAAGTGCCCTACCCTGATTTGCATTGCTGACTCTTCTAATGAGTTTTCCATTCGAATCATTTCTGCTTTATGAGAACAGACGAGAGAAGTTTTTTCCACCATATGGAACCAAGACAAGTGCTCTCTTCCTCCTTTTGATGCGCGGTTATCAAATAATGGTATTCTTGAAGGCATACACGTTTGCGTGCTGTTTTGAATGCCATGCCCAGAATTCCCATATCGATCGTAATTTTTTTCACTAAACAAGGACTGCGGGAGGAAGAGAATTAACTTAAATTCAATCAATTGGAATGTACGTGACGTAGCTCTGTGGAGTGAACGCTTCCTAAAGCAAAGTAATCCATCAGGGAAAGGTTTCTACTGATATAACGTCACCGAAAAATTGAAATTTCATAATGCGATCTCCGTTCCACTTTCTGAGGCTCTACGCTGTTCTAAACTCTTTTTATAGTCTCGGCCGTTGTTTTCATGACGTATTAAAAGTACGACAGCAAAATCCACAAGAGATCGTTTTAAAAAATACTGGAATGGGTAATTATGTGACTATCTCATAAGATTTCAAAACACTAGAAATCCTGAAACGAGCATAATAGCATGACATTGAGAGGGTACAATTCAAAATACAGACAGATACTGAATCTGAAAAAATGGGTAGTTGGGCTTACTGAGCAGAAGAACGCATTTTGTGACGTGGGTAAGAGCGGTCATCAAAGGTTTTTCTGAAATCAGGAAATGTTTCAAAATATTTTCAACGAAGATAAGAGAAAAATAAAAGGTATCAATTGAAAACGCTTATAAAACGTTCATGCTAATGCTTGCGTGTTCGTCGTTGCGTATTACGCAGCTAAGTAGACCGTAAGAAACTAAAAAAAAAACATTATTCCATAAAAAACAGAGATGATGTATCATACATTTTTTTTCTCGAGAATAATTATATCACAAGTAGAGCAATAAACTTTCACTTAATTCTATTTTCTCTAACGACTACATGCTGCTGCTCCTCCACCTGCACTGTTTCTTGTTAGAGAATTTAATTCACACACATAACGTTGGCGAAAGCTACATTTTAGTGTCCTCAGTAATT
This sequence comes from Pyrrhosoma nymphula, assembly GCA_963573305.1. Taxonomy (NCBI): domain Eukaryota; kingdom Metazoa; phylum Arthropoda; class Insecta; order Odonata; family Coenagrionidae; genus Pyrrhosoma; species Pyrrhosoma nymphula. Next base: position 1,666,250 of record OY754334.1, read on the forward strand.
CATAGACTCCGAGGTAAATGCGAGAAAGGAATCTTTGCAGCAAGGGTAGAGGACGGAAAAACACCATTACATCCCCCCCCCCCTCTTACGCTTAAAAAATAAGGTCAAGTAACAACCCTTTCCAGCAACAAAATCCGTTTCTCCGCTATAAAAAAAGTCCTCCCTCCCTTCCGCAACTAAAATAACGCCTTACTCTTCTCAGGGTCCCCTTCCCCCGAACCACCCCATCAGCACGGGTGGGGGGGGGGGCGGGGGCAGGCGGGCGGGGAAACAACACCGCAAACACGCCCGGGGCAAAAAAAGAAAAGAAATAAGCGTTGAGTGAGACGGGGGTGGAGGGGGGTGGAGGGAGACGAGAAAGTCTCTCCCCCTGGTGTGAGAGAGGGCAATTAGGTAGTTCGGTTTTTTTTTAATTTCATTCTTGCCCGAGGAAGAAGAAGAGGGGAGAGGTTCAATTCCGACACCAAACGAACAAAACGGAAGGGGTGGGGAGGAGCAGCCGAATGGAATCCCACAGAGAAGTTAAACCACAAGGAGTTGTTCTTTTTTGCCCTCTCTCTCCCCATCGTGGGACTCCACCCGAATGTTGAGACACCTATTCCCCCCCCCTCCTCCCCTATCACCCGTTCCATTTTGTCCTTCGCGTACACTTTAGTTCGCTTTTCCACATGAAGGCGGAGCAGTCGTGGTCGAGTGAAGAGGGGAACAAGGAAGCGCGGCTCGCTCGACTCCCGCGCCGTCGTCGCGAGGTTTCCTTCGCACGAGAGAGTGGAGCGGGACGAACAATCGACAGTCAACATCGGGTTTGCCGAATCCCGAAGAAATGATTCCAGGGGGGTTATTTTGTAATCTCACTTTAGAGAGAATACGTCATAAAATCTCACTTTTTCGTAGTTCAACTCCGCCACCCAGGCGGCGTGACCATCTTCGGATCTCAAGTGGTGAACTGCCGGTCATGAGCTGGTGTTTTAGACGATTCTTCCGCTCTGATCCGTATCTTTCGACACTTGATCCGTTTCATTATCTCCGCCTGCCATTAGTTCCATCTCACCTGTCATAGAGAACGTGACATGGAGCCAACATCGTTTCCACTTGAAGCTTGAGTTGGAAAATAAACAAGGGCGCGAAAGATACAAACGATTTTAAATCACATTGTTGTAATTTGCTAAACGTGAAGAACTTCATCATTTTCAACCACCATATATTGGGCACTTGAAGGTATGCTTTGTTTGAAATGTTTATGTCATTATTAGCTTGAATTATCTGTGTATATATTTCGTATCAATATTTCACAAAAAATGTTGCTGATACCTTTGTTTTCGTGTGCCTATCCGCCAGTGTATGGAGAATGGAATTCAGTTATTTATACCATAATTTCATAATTTTAACAAATATTCCCTTAAAATATACGTTCTTGGTAGATATTTCCCGTGCTTGTGAATCAAACACTAATTAGATGCACTTAATTCTTTTAAATATTGAGTGATCGCTTACATGTCACTTGTAGTTTTCACTGTATTTAGATTTTCGTGGTATGTGCAGTGTAAGGTATCTTCCGTAAGGTGTTGAGCAATCTGGGTATTCGCTAGTCTCGGGATATTTTATTTGATATAAGGTAATCGAAGCTTCAACAATTCACGAACTGTCCGTGAGCCGATCATTAAGAGAGGGAAACGGATCTCCCGCCTTTCCACTAAGAGTCACTAAAAAGGTGAGATTACAAAATAACCCTCCAGGAGGAGTCCGTTTAAAAGAAACGAGTCAAACACCCGGAGACTTAAGTTAAGAGCGTCATGATAATTACCGTTGAATTGGGAACCTCAATAAAAGAGGAATACAGATTCCACAATTTTATCGCAATCAAACTTCCTTCTCCAAGAGCTTGTAAACGTGTGCTGAAATGTCATGATTCATCACCAGGAACCAATCATTTCAATAGAGTAAGTCTTACATACTCACACGCACTCTGTCAATAGCTAAAAATAATACTTGAGCAAAAATAATGAAGATTTCTTTCTTGACCCCTATTAATTAATGCTCGCTTCTCTAAAGATTTAGGTCTAATTATAATATGATTTATGGTTATAACCTCTTCTTTACCAACGTATCGTATATTTATAATGCTTCTTCAGGGCTCACAGTTCCTTTTGCGCTTCTTTTTTTTCATATAAAAAGGAAAAGAAGAGAAACTCGTGAGCCCTGAAAAAGCTTAATAAATATGCGTAACGGAAAAAAAGAAAAAGAACCATAAATCATAAATAATTAGACCAACATCTCCAGAGAAGAGAGTAAAAATTATAAATAGCAGCAAACGGTAATTTACACAAAGTCATAGGTTTATAAATATTTTTTTTTAAACTTTAAAAGGAAGAAAAACGCCTTAAAGGTGGAAATGGGAGATATAAAAAAAGTTACAGTCCAATTCCGGGAGATTCCCGGGATTGGACTGTATTTTATTGTTATTATTTATTTTATGGGAGTGTATTAAATATTGAACTGTATTTTATTTAGGATTCATAGCGAATAGCGGGTAACACGGAGGTAGCTCACATTTCTCGGGCAGAAACAATCCTCCGAAACGGGATTGACTTCCCACTGTCGGGTTTGAACATGCGTTCGATGGAATCGTTTATGCTGAGTGGAGCTTCATGCGTGTCCGCGGCGGGCCGAGCGCTCCAGCACTCATCCCCGCGTCAACAGCTGTTTTTGTCAGCCTGGGACGTTTTCCCGTTAAAGACTACTGGCCGTATGTGTACATGTAAATGTACACCCATTCGATGTCGCCACTTTGAGCGTAGCCCCAAACTGACACGAGTCACGTGCGATGAGAACATTTCTCTATTCTCTTGGAAAATCAAAAGATTTTCCATAAATGGCAGAGTTCTCTCTTGATTATACTGAGACCATCCGACGTCCAACACATGCAGGTATACTCATCGAACGATCAGCAGTCAGAAAACTCAGCGCCATGCACCAATAAATGTACTGCACGTCACGTCAAGTCCCGGCCCACTTTCCCACTCATTGTGGGACCGGACTCCAACGAACGGCGATGGGCGGATAACTCGTGCGAGTTGAAAGGCCACAGGCGGGCGGCGACAGCGAGACAGCGGACCTTCTATTTTAGCCATGAGAGCAATGATTCCCAGCCGTATTACGCTTGTGGCGCCCTTCAGACTGAGGGCACAATGTTGGGGCATCATTCTTAGACTTTTTTATTTAAAAAAAAATATTAATTAATAAAGTGGAATACGCATCAGGAAAATTTTAATTTCCCATTTAAATAAATACTACTTCAATATCATTTTATCTATTTACGTAATAGCAAAAAAACCTACTGTTGTCAAGGCGTTTTTACCGTGGGGCTTGAAAAAATATGTCATGTTAGAGACTTATGTGGTTATATTTATTTAATTACTGAGAATTTTTGTGAAATATAACTATATTTTTGCACCATTAATATCACAATGTTTACCTCCTACTTTTTACAGACGCTTATTTAAAAAAATCAATATTCGAATATGGTCTCCATTGTGTCTAGGGAACTATCTCGCTCAAGCTACTTAAAGACGTTCACAGGCATCGTTCTCTTGTGTGGCAGAGAAGCTACAACGTTTAATATAACAGAATTTTGAGATCCATGGATATAAGGTGTACTAAAAAAATAATGAATTGCAAATTGATGGAGAAAATTACCACTGAAGTAGTCCACGAGGAGTTGGAGAGGAATGATGTGTACAGAAATCTCTGAGATAGTGGAAAAATTCAAAAGTCACATTTTGAGACCCAAATTCTCTTGATAACGTTTATCTTGCCTTCTTGCAGGCACTAAACTCAAGAGTCGAGCCACTTAGTGACGCGCATACTTGAACCAGGATAAGTGTGAACACTCTCTTGAGATGGCTGGAGCGATTTTTTGCATGTGAGAGGTGTAGCAGCGATTCCGAAGTAGGACGATTTCTGTCCTCCGTTCAGTACTAATTACCACTGTACCACTTAGTACTGTTACTTCTCTGGTGCATAATTGTGTGGTACATATTTAAAAAGTCCATTTATTTATACTTCCCATTTTTACTTTCATGGGGCTGTTGAGCCCCAGATTGTGCCCAATAGTTTTGTCCCTTCATAATCGCATCAATGCATTCAATATGGCTCTTTTCTTTCCAAATCTTAGAAGGAATTTATTGCGATCGAAAATTATTATAAATAAATAGATATCGTGCTGTCTACTTTATGGTGAATTGATATAAAATGAAGTGGAGAGTACTACTTATATCTATTGACTTTAATTTTCAAGAACGCTGTTCCACCTGACACGGTTGCCTTTTCTATTGCTGATTCCCTACCATCCATTTCATCTTCATCCCTTTCTGATAGCACTTCGTTGGATCTCATACTTCATTCTTGTCTTCATAGCTGTTTTCATCCTAAAAAAGCATCATTTTATTCCTTCGTCGAAACGAAGCTGTCGGCACCAAGGGTGGAAGAGAACAATACGCAGCAGAGCGATCATCTCACGCTTACCACTTAAAAATGCCAGCGGCGTGCACGGGGGTCAGAGGGTGAAGGAACCTCCGTGTTACCGGCTATTCGCTATGAATCCTAAATAAAATACCGTTCAATATTTAATACACTCCCATAAAATAAATAATAACAATAAAATACAGTCCAATCCCGGGAATCTCCCGGAATTGGACTGTAACTTTTTTTTATATCTCCCATTTCCACCTTTAAGGCGTTTTGCTCCCTTTTAAAGTTAAAAATAAATATTTATAAACCTATGATTTTGTGTACATTACCGTTTACTGCTATTTAAAATTTTTACTCTCTTCTCTGGAGATGTTGGTCTAATTATTTATGATTTATGGTTCTTTTTCTTTTTTCCGTTACGTGTAAGAGGCGGTTAGACGCCGCTAAGCGGTGTCCTTTCCCACGTCCTGCCTTCCTTCTAGTTTACCCTTGCGTTGCAGTTTCCCCTCCCACATGCCACCCGTTTCCGGCCGCCTCTTGCTCTCCTGCCTGCCCATGTAAGGTAAAGTACACTTTGCACCCTTGCTATGACGATTGTCAGCCAATGGGCTGTGGGTGCGTGGTCACGGGGGTACGCGGTGTGGAGGAGATGGGACGCGCACTCTCGGCAGTTGGCGTCATGATGTACAAGGAGTAAGTTGAATAAACGTGCTTAACCAGACGACGGAGTTTTTCTACATGTTCCCTTCCACCCTCCGGGGACCAATAGCCCGATGTCCTAGATATCTTACATACGCATATTTATTAAGCTTTTTCAGGGCTCACGAGTTTCTCTTCTTTTCCTTTTTATATGAAAAAAAAGAAGCGCAAAAGGAACTGTGAGCCCTGAAGAAGCATTATAAATATACGATACGTTGGTAAAGAAGAGGTTATAACCATAAATCATATTATAATTAGACCTAAATCTTTAGAGACGCGAGCATTAATTAATAGGGGTCAAGAAAGAAATCTTCATTATTTTTGTTAAAGTATTATTTTTAGCTATTGACAGAGTGCGTGTGAGTATGTAAGACTTACTCTATTGAAATGATTGGTTCCTGGTGATGAATCATGACATTTCAGCACACGTTTACAAGCTCTTGGAGTAGAAAGTTTGATTGCGATAAAATTGTGGAATCTGTATTCATCTTTTATCGAGGCTCTCAATTAGCCCTTAGGTACTCAGGGGCGATCACTGTGGGCAGGCACGCTGGCCTGCAAGCTCGCTTTGCTTAACGGGGATCTGCTTGTGTGTGTCGAACGCCGGCTCTGCCTATTGATTAGTAAACTTGAAGAGAAGGGAAGTTGGAGGGCAGAGTGGGGCCAAGTACTTCGCCTAATGAATGCCTTGGGGGCGGCTGGGGGCGCTTTTTGTTATGATGAGTGGTTCAAGGAGCGGAGAGCACAGCAGGCAGTCATGCACTTCGTCCAAGAATCGAGTCACGAGAAAGTGATTGATAACCACGATTTACTCTCTCTAAAAGCTTCACTTTCCCAGCACTAGGAGTGTCGCACATATTTCGAGCGTCAGTGCCTATTTATTAGGGTACCACGTTGGATTGAATCAAATTCTAAGTGAAAGTAATTATGTTGCATGTCACTTTTTGGCGATAAGTAATCATTCTGCTACGTACGAGAGTTGTGTGAGCTAAAGAGGACTGCGTCACTTTATTACCTCTAACATCTCATCTCTTTATTTTATCCAAGAGGTAATGCGTACTGGTATAGTAAGGTAGCATAATTACCTCCCATGCGTCATAAATAATAACAGATTCCCTTTACATTTCAGAAATCCATTGAACAGAGAACTTCAAGATACTGCAGCTAAATGTTTATAATTGACGTCGGTAAAACTCCAATATTTGACGCATCCTCAAAAGCGTAAGCCACTAATGGCGCTAATAATTTATCTCTAGATGAAATATTTTATTTTGTTTATTACATCGATGCATTAATTTATGTATTAGCAAATAAATTAAATTAATTACACTAAAATCGACATATTGCCACATAAAACCATGAAAAACATGATATTTGGCCCCAGTAACAATCATTCCCTCGGTACAATTAAGGAAAATACATCATTTGAATGTTTTAGATAAAAGCGGTGTTCTTAAAGTTTTCTTTCATAAAAAATAATGTTTTCTTTAATGCTAAGGTACAAAGCTAAAGTAACGGTTACAAAGTACTAAAAGTGAATCAATGGCATGTAGCTTCGCTAATGTTATTATTGCTTGCTCAAAATGCGAAGTTGTTGAAGCATCATAAGGTCACTGAGTCCAGCTGAATTTGAAAACACCTGTTTCTTTGGCAACGCTTCACCGAAGTCACCGAATCTTGGACATTTTGTGAGGAGGGTTTGGTTTAGGGAGACAAAAGTTACACTTCCCCCTGTTTTTCCCGCCCACGTATATGGAGCTGGAGAGATATGCATACCCATACACTTTCCGTCGCAATATTTCTTCGTCGCGACTGATTTGAAATGAGGTGTCATAAATATGTCGGATGTACGATTCCTTATTTCACGATCGAATAGGCTGACCCCCTTAAAACATGGGCATTGCGATGGGGTGAATTCCTGTGGGTCCCAGAGCTGATTTCATGTTTTCTTTTTTTTTTTTTTAGATTTAGCTGAAGATTTTTCTAAGAGAGTTATGTGACTCCTTAATAAAAATAGGGCGATATAAAACAACCTCGACGATAATTTTGGTACGACAGCATGTATGACCATCATAAGGGATAAATCCATCACCCCTTCATCTCCAGTGTTCCTGAGACTCTATCTAAAATTATAATTGTAAACTCATGTCATTAATAAAAGGCAAGTAAGAGCACGAAGACGTTCCCCAATTAGTACAATACTACTAGTTATCCAAGCTGAGACAAGTAATTGTACATGCTCAAGCATTGAGTTAATATCTACCAGCTATTTAGCATTGAGTTTTACAACAAAGGTATTCCAGAATTCATTTTGAATTTAAAATCAATAGTCATTGCCCTTGTACCTTATCTAAAATTCTCTTTGTGATTAAAATTTGTAACATTTCAACTCATTTTTGTAATAGTTGGATTAATCTCCAGTAATTAAAATTTTAAGATGCGTTCAAATTTAATCTACGACATGAATACATTACGTTGCTTTTAATACTCGTATTTGCCAAAAATAATTTTCCAAAGGACTCGAGTCCTTGAAAAATTAATACAATCACAACTATCCCTTATCTGTCAGCCGGGAGTTCAGATTTTTGCAGTGTATAGAGAACTAGCTTGCTATCCCGAAGGGCTCTTGAATCCGGGGTGTACTGAATATTTTACTTGGAAACTTATTCAGTAAGGACTCGAAACGGTCGAACATCGGAAAATCCGTAGATGTGACGTCACTGCCCCCGACAAATCTAAGCTTTTGAACGGCCCTATTTGAAATTTTAGAGGCTTTGACGTCAAAATGCCGTCACTTTCGACGATCGGAAATTCCGAGAACATACAGAATAGCCCCCCTGATTTCTACTTCAGAGCTTTGTGGAGAGCATTTAAAGTGCAGTGCTCCGTCCGTCGGATGGGACGTTTGACTGTGGACTGATGGGACATAGTTATGGGTAGGTCAAGGCAAACGATGTGTTTCACTCCATCCTATCTTTATAACTCAAATTATTCATCTACATCTACAAAATACCCTGCAAGCCACCTCAGGGGTGTGTGGCAGGGGGTGAGTATTCACCATTGTCACGAGGCGAAGCCTCACAAGCATGCAATACTACTCTACAGATATTATCACAATGGAGAGGAACCATTAATATATATATATATATATATATATATATATATATATATGAGTTCGTGGAAAATCACACACGCAACGAAGGATACAGAATCCTTCTGTATCCTTCATTCTGTGAGAAAGGCAGCTTGGCTGCCGAAATATCAGAACGTATAGTGTGTGAGTGTTCTTCTTTTTTGTGTTTCTATATTTATTTCCGCCCCACCTGTGGCAAAGTTTATTTTTATTTATATATATATATATATATATATATATATATATATATATATATATATATATGTATGTATTTTGCAACTACACAAATAGACAGACTCAAGACTTGTGTAGAAAACATGCACGGTGTGCTGCTATTACTAGGTAACAGGTAAGGATTCATGTATTAGGGAGTAGTACTACTACTAAGAGCTACACTACCTATCGACAAACCTAGATAAAAGTCTCATTGGCCGCTGTCATGGTCCCTTATAGTTCGTGGGAAAAATGACATTTTAAATCTGTCCGTTCTTCAGTCTAGTTCCCTAATTTTATTCTCATGATCTGTTTTACCGGAGTATGTCGGATTTCGTAAAATATTATCAACGTCGTCAGAAAATAGACCGGTTTGAAACTTACTTAATAGATTGAGTCTAAATTTTAATCGACGGTCTCGAAGCGTTTCCCATCCCAGTTGCTGCAAAAAGTCAGTAACACTAACGAGATTATTGTAACGGCCTACGCTTATTCTTCGCTTACCAACATACCCAGCTATGCTGATGGCGCAAAAGACCTCAGTTGACGGTCGTCTCCCCAAATAAACAAACCAAAGCATGGCGGCCACCCTCCAACTTCTTCCCACGACATTCAGCCCCAAACCCCGCCTCTCCACCCCCCTCCCCCAACCTCCAACTCCTCAGTCATGCTCCCTCCTCCCCCGATCCAACACCTCTAAAAAAGACACAAGCCGCGCACCCCTCCACTTTTGACACATCCGAAGTACGGAGAGACAATCTCAGAGCGCAACAAAGCAACGACACTAACATGAATATATATACACCGGATAGAAATCCGCCATCTTGTCCCGTGTAAATCTCCCGTAAGCGTTGTTGTCGGTAAATTCCGCACCCTATAGAAGTTCCATTTTCTAACTGTGGGTAGTTGATAGATAGCGTAAGTGTCGCTAGGGTTGCGCAAGGTCGCTATACCCCAGGTGATGACACTTACTTAACTAATGTAATCCGCCATCATGAATCCAGATCGCAGTGGGAATTCAAATTTTCCATGTAAATGAACGGCTGACATACAAAGTAGGGTATGTTAAAAGAACTACGTATATCTTACTTAATATGTAAGATGAAACAATAATATTTGCGTGGACAATATGTAATGACATGCTTCTTGGGAATATGTTTAGACAACCGGGCTTAAGTGTTCCGTTCGACTCCAGAAAAATTGTGAAATTACCTCAGACACAGATTCTTCATAGGTAACCAAGGAGATTAGAAATGAAATGGAGGCGACCTACCACTTGATTCTTGAAGCCAATTCCGCCATTGCAGTCGGCACCGTTTAGACCTTCCTCTGGCTTACGTGTCCGGCGGTCGCGTTCGATTTTCGTCAAATCTAAGTTAAAAACCACAGGCAAGGCGATGTTTGGTGACTAGTTTGGCCACACCTACTCGGCACAAAATCCTTCCCAAGCACCCCTATTCTTGCTTCACTTTCGCCCATGAGCATTCACGGTCATGCCTCCTCCATTTCATTCTACCCTCCTTGTAGGTAACACGGCAAACATAGGCATAAAGAACATAGGTTTCCACTTGTCCAGACGGCAGTTCAATACCCTTATCTTTCTTCTTGCTGGATCAGTAAGAAAATAGGTAGGTAATTTGTAATTGCAATTTTTGCAAAGGAAACAATCCAGACCATAATGGGATTCCCGGGTTTATACAGCGGTTTTTTATAAAAAATGAATTTACGATGTTAAGGCTTTTTTAATGAATACATTTTATTAGTTCCAGACATCGGTATTTAATCCAATCTAAATTTAATCATTATTTACTTCCTGAAGTGATACTCATTCATTTACCCGATTAATCAGGAACATAACCCTCAGTACTCGCTCTGTGGCCTGTTTAAACCGCTGCCAATAGTGCTACAAATGCCCGTTTGTTTACAGCGCTGCCATCGCCTCAGTCTCGTTAGCCTAGCATGCGGAATTTTTTACAACACAACCGGGCCATTTGATTCCAATCCAGTATTCTATATTCATGGACACTAAGCTGAATAAAATATCGCGAAAGGAGAGACTGCCGGGATAAGTCCTACCCTCAATCTCCCTCGCATGCAAGTCTTTCCCTGAGAGAAACAAAAGAGGAGAGAAAAGAGGGCTATGGACGGCGCAGTGTCCGCCGGCTCTAGTGTGGCGCTGCGGACGATTTTGGGTGGACGGAGCGAAGGAAGTAAGTCGACGGATTTAGTCCCTCTTTTGTTTTTTTCCCCGGATCTTTTTTCCCTTTTTAAACGTGACATTTTACCCGTATTACGAGTCATGATTTATTGTCCATCGGCCCCTACTTGAAAAATGTCCCCCCGTTCCTGTTATGTATAAGCGTAAGGGGGCCAATCCCTTATGGGAGCCCCATCGTCCCACCTACGCCCCGAGACAAGCGATATAAGAGGGGATGAAGAATAAAAAGAAAACGTATATATAAACTAAAAATACCGTCTCGGGATCAAGGAAGGGGGAGGGAGTAGGGAGGAGGAAGGGGGAGTAGAGGGGAAGGAATTCATGTTGCGGAGGATTGCGGTTCATGTACTCGTCACACTTGTTTGCGCGGACCGCTGCACGGAATTGCTGGAAGTTGAAAAAGGGAAAGAATTGCACCTCAACCACGCGCGTCTCTATTTCTTTCCCTCCAAACAAGTCTCGAAATCAAACTTCTCTCTCCTCATCCCCAACCCCACCCCCCTTCCCACTGCGGGCGAAAAACACAAACGTCTCCGAGGCGACTTCCTCCCGACCCATTACTTCTCTCTCCCACCTCCATTCGGAAATTTGAAAAATCGCAGCCCTGGGAATATCGTCCGGATTGTCAAGTTGGCCGCCGTCGCCACGAATCATTGATTTCCCTTCACCCTCCTCCTCCTCTCTTCCTCCTAGGGCACTGCCTGCCGTTGCACGGTTGTTGTTGGGGGGGTGGGAGTTAAGTTGTGCGTAAAGATTGGAAGGGAGATAGATAGATGCTTGTGTGTAACTACGGAGGAGAGAGGAGTCTGCTTGGGAGTGGGGCGGGCGCAGGGAAAGGAAGGCGGAGTCACGAGCGGAACAAGGGGATTCGGGAAATGCTTCGGAAAATTAGTTCTCCCTCAGAAAAGCAATGCACTTACCTACAAATTCGCATCAGTTGGTAAAGGTGAACGGTCATCTGGTCAGAAAATTGAATGCCATCGCCGAAGCGGTGCAGCTGATTTGAGCTCCGTCGGTGTAAGATTGTATCCGATGAGGCAGTTCCAAATTATTTCCGATGCAGCACAAGCCTTTTGATATTACCGTCCATGCAAGTTGGGAGAAGTTGGACCTCAGTAAACTATTTCACGGATCGATGAATATTGACGGAGCTTGTAAAAGTTTGTTCTATCATGGCACATTTAGTAAAGTGATAGAGACCTAACAACGTTAAACAATTGGGCCCCTAAAACTTTTAGCAACTCTCTCTCAAATCGCAGGATATCTCAATATTACACCTTTTAATATTTGATGAAAGTTCGCCGTTCCAAAACGGCGAATTAGAATGGTACAAAGTCACGTTATCATTCTGAGCTGGAAGTGCAACCGATTCCAAAAATGAATAATGGGTTGCCTGTTTATATCGGAAGGATTGTTTTAAGTGTTAATCGTGAAACTATTGGTAAAAGGTTATTCTCGAATGAAAAGTTATAGTGTGTTGAACAATTATGAAAATTAACGAACGTCAGCAGCATATGATAAAATTTGGCTCCAGAGGTTAAAAAAGTTTAATTGCTGGAAACATATATGACACGGTTCATTCATTCATGTGTTTCAATCTATGATTGCTTGGCTACAGCCTCGAATTCTCCCCGATTCAATCATTTCATTTATCTTTTGAAAAATCTCTCGAGCCATCACTGTTGCTCCAACTTAGAATCTGATGTCCGAATTCCTTTTCCCTCGATCTCGGCACTTCACATTGTGTCCACCCTTCCGTGGAATTCCTCCGAAATATAATATACATGCAACTTACCAGCACTTCACACTGTCATGAGAAATAAATCAAGCGGCTTATACTGTTCGGCGCTCAAAGCTCTAATTACGTGGGCTATTCTGGGTCGTCCTTCCTCGTAGCCAGATAGGTAACACCGGTTTAACAATAATTTGCGGTTTTAAATCCCAAATATTGATTCCGTGGTAACTTTACAATGGAGATCTGTGGTTGGAGGAGAGTGCCATATAGGCACATTCATATACATCCTTTGTTTTCAAAGAAAAAAATAAGAGTTCAAAGTCAGTTACCCTTGGAAACGTCAGTAGATTTCTGAGTACATGACTCGGTCATTCATTTGATATAATTTAATAAGTATGTACTTCATTCTAAAATCACTGTTTCCACAAAACCTCCTGCAACTTGCCCTTCGCCAATGTGCGCTTTGTCTCTCCACCAGCGAAAGCCAACAGATGACGATGAAGGCACAGAAACAAATAACGCCTAGTTATCCGCCCAAACATCCAGACCAAACAATGACTACCTATTCTAATATAACGATCATAATTCATCACCAAAAGCTATTTATTCATACATGGTCCTCCTCAGGTGAAAAAAGAAGCCTCCCCAACTCTCTCTTTCAACTGTACAATTAATCACCGCAAGAGGGACATTCGCATAAATTCAGAAGCGTGCAAGTAATAAGTTTGGAGCCCACTCGTCCGACTGCGCATTTCGAAGACAAAACCCTCTCTCTCATGCTGCTCTCCAGAAACTGCTTCTCGCATGAACTCTCGACAGATAGGGATGTCTCACCTCTTTCCCTCCTCCACCCTCTCCCCGTAACCCTTCCTTCGAAGACCACCACACGCTCCAGATTCCATCGACAAGATATTTTTTACGACGCACTGCTTTTGCTTACCGTATTTATTGACCGCGCGTATATGTAGATGACTTCCCTCTGAAGAGTATGAATGCCCCTCCGGAAATAGCCTTTTGTCTCCCAACATTCCTCTTTTTGGCACGCCAGATGACGCATCGGCTGGGATGGGGAATAGGTCTGTGCTGTCGAACGACAGCGAGGGGAAACGGTACTTGGGAGACGAGAGGGTATGGGGGGAGTGGCGGGGTAGGAGTTGATCGGCGCCAAGGGTTATGGATGAGGCTGTGGGAAGCTACAAGCGGAAGAAAGCGAAAATAGGGTGATAGAAATAGACGAAAGGAATGGTCGTGGGACGATGCCTTCACCATAGGGTTCCTATTTCGTGCACCCTCTCCATGTGGGTCAATATGGTGGATGGAGTGATGGGTTTCTAATCGGAAGGCCCGGGTGCGATACCCGATGATGGCGGCGGAAATATTTCCACGACTATCAGACTCCTACTTAACCGCGGTCTTCTCACCGTTTTTCGTTCACAGCAGACCAATATTGGAGCTGGCCTTCTTCCCTTACTACCGAGTAAAGGATTATCTTACACTCCTATCCAAAATGTTTTATCTAGTACCCATATGATGCTAGTTTTGAGGAAACCGGAACTAGCCACGGTAGTAACCTTTACGGAGTCATCCGCAAGTACACTGAAGTGCGATAGTCCACAGAGGAAAAATCATTCGCCTTGCCCGGGATTCGAACCCGGATCCCTCGATTTCGCGCCGAGTGCTTTAACCAGTTAAGCTACCGAGGCGTCCTTTTCTCCTGTGGATTATATGGTGGCTTTATGGTGGTGGCAAGGCATGGTGGTCAGGACTGCTAGACAAATGATGTCATTAGCAGTCCAGGTCGTGCGCCAAGTGCCACATTCCGGGAGGATAAAGCCATAAATAGAACACAAGGAGGTGTTCGCTATTTTGACTAATTTTGAGGAAACCGGGACTAGCCACGGTAGTAACCTTTACGGAGCCACCCGCAAGTGCACATAACTGCGATATTCCACAGATTACCACCATGCTCCTATAAAGCCACCAAATAATACACAAGGGAGAAGGACACCTCGGTAGCTGAATTGGTTAAAGCACTCGGCGCGAAATCGAGGGATCCGGGTTCGAATCCCGGTCAAGGCAAATGATTTTTCTCTTGTGGAATATCGCACTTCATATGATGCTACTTGCGGAACGTACTTGAGTGACGTAATGCCCGTCCGTCTACTTCGTTTTCACAAGCTCAACTTGACCAACGTAACCCAGGAGTTCTCTGAGTAGACAGGAAAGGTAGTCCAGCCCACGGTTCTACTCAAGAAGACCCAACTGATTCAAAATTGACTGTTGTGATGAGATCAACGTAGTTTGAGCTAGATATAGTTCCCTAGTCATAATGGAGACCGAATTTTATTTTTAATTTAAGCATCTGTAAAAAGCATGAACTAAATATTGTAACATTAATGGCGCAAAAATGTAATTATAAATGTCAATAATTCTCAGTAATTAAATAAATTTAACTACATAACTCTCTAACATGGCTCATTTTTTTCACGCCAAACAGTGAAAACGCCTTCTTAACTGATGCTTTTTTGATTCTGTGATATATAATTACTGTTGTAATTGGTTATATTTTATAAATAGTTGAGGAAATATACAAACTACACACCGTTAGCTTTTAAACCAAATATAGATGTTAGAAATTACTAATCATTTCAATACTCTCCCTCTGGAGTGCATAGCCGTAATACATCCAATGCAAAACCGTTTCGATGACAAATTGCTCGATTAGTAGTTCGGCAAGGAGTTAGTATTTTGACGTCAATGGAAAGATGAGTTTTTTCTTTAAAATGAGATCAACTTCATCAAATTCTAGTTGAGTCATATCTTTATCTAGTAGAAGAAGTTCATATCTCACTCGGACTACTTAAGGATGTATATTTTGGCTTACCGTCATTTACTCACATTTTGTTTTAAAGTTTTTACCTTGCCTACGCCAAGATGTTCATACAAAATAGAGAAAGGAAAACTACAAAAATTCCTCGTAACATGGGAACCTAATGTTGCCGCATCAACGGTTCAATGAGCGTGGTATTTGTTGACGCACCTCTTCATGATTTGCATTTCCGTAGAATTATGCAGGCGTTTTTACTACAATGATGGTTTCTCATCTTTTAAACAGCTCATAAAAGTTAAGGGACTTTAGAAGATGAAGCGTTTTACATTTTTCCGCTTTATTTTTCCTGACACGCGTTACATAAAATGTTTTCTGCATTTTCTTCCGATCTGAATATCTATATTACAACAATTAACGCATATTAGGGCATATAACATCTGTAATGAGCGTAGAAGAATGAAAAATATTGGGGTGGTTTACAAATGAAAGACAGAGTGATATGTAAGTTCGTCTAAATAAAGAGTAGAGTTCGAAAGAATATGCTCAAGTGATATACTGAATACGTGATGACAGAATAAAATAAAAATGAGATAATAAGGTAAAATTACATATCGAGTGCCGGAAAAAATTATTATTTATGCATGTAAATCAATTTTATTATAAATTTGTCTTGCAATAACCCCTATAAATGTATTGATCAATAATAAATTATGCTTTCAGGTACATCTCCGTGAAAAGACTTGATTCCCACCGTAAAAACACAATTTTGGGATTCTCCACACTTTATTGTTAATGGCTATTCATCAACGTTGGCAAAAGTGCTATAAAATGCTAGAAAACATTAGCCTCGTATTAAGTGAAAGTGACGCTGATTACATTAGCCAGATGTTGCAATAATTTTCCCCAAGAGCTCCCCCATGCATCCCCTGCCGCTATCCTTTGTAACAGAAGCTCTATTTCTAAAGTTGTTTCCGGAGAATTTGGAATGAACGAGAGGATTTGAGAGCCACCGTAGGGCATTTAAAAACAATGAATTCTAACGAATAAAATACCTACCGACACTAAATATTAGCGTCACTACTTATTAGTTAACCTTACCGTGCATTACAGAAAAGTATGTACGAAGAATGGAGCGCAAAATCTTGCCTGCAGTGGGAAATGAAGACATCATAACGGATTGCAGTCGTGAAAAAAATTATATGTTTTTCAGAAATAAAAGAAAAGTATATAAGCTGATGCAGGCTACTGCAGAATTCATATATTTAATACTATTTTTAATACATACACAAGTATTGCACAGGTTGTTACAATTAACTGATCAGTCATTGTAATGACATTTAAACTTGAGCCATCGGATCCTTTGATTTCGTATCTAAAGGCTATTCAGTGAATCGCCAAGGAAAGATACGGAAGGCAACAACGGCGACAATAGCCCAGGGCCTTTCAGCGAGGGAAAGGAGAGGGGGTGGGAGGGGGTGAGGGGGGGCGGGGGGCGTGAAATCACTAGATCTCCCGCCGCGGCATGTGCTAGGCCGAGGCCTGGTTTTCGTTTTCATTGCATTTGCCTTGCTCTTCGGATCCCGCTCTACCAACCTGTGGGGGGGAGGAAAGGGGGGGGGGCAGGGGGTTTGCTAGGAGCACGATGGAGTGGAGGGGATGCAATTTCATGAGATGTGAACTACGCCTCGAGTGATTTTCGTTCATCGTGCGAGGCGAGCGTTGCGACAAAATCACAGCTGCCCCCCCCTCCCCCCCACTCCTCTCACACTCCGATAACAGCCGCCAGTCATCGCGACTATCGAGTCACTACCAAGGACTTCACTCCACCCTAAGTCCACCGTGTCAAACAGGAAGAAGAGACGATGCGATGGATCGCCGGCTGGACGGCTTTGACTCGAATGGGGCCGCGATAAGACGCGTGTTTGCCAAATACGCGTGTTTGTGGAAATACCTACATACTAGAGAAGGGTGTTATTGCCTGTATTCGTCTTCGCTCCCAGAAGTTAAAGCGCAAGTGTTAAAGAACAATCTAGAAGGTAGAGTAATAAATCAATACAACTTGGACCACCGATATCAGTAAACAATTATGATACTAAAGTGAAATTTAAAAAAATAACCTCCACCGTTATTCAAATAAGAAACAAACAAATTTTTACACATCGCTTCTTTATCGTAGCATAAACAACTTTTTCGGCATCATCCTTGCACGAACTTTTGATGGCAATTGTAATTTTCAGTTAAATGTTTTCTCCACAAATGTGAATGGGATAAGATAATTGGTGAATAAAAATGTTCTTCTTTGCCTGCATATTGATAAATTTGTCAAAACTAAAGGTAGAGAAGGAATATGAACTCTGCTCAAGTCACTTAGAATATAGCATGTTTTATAATAATAAGCCTAATGTGGTTTTCCTTGTAGATGGGGAAAAGTTGCACGCAATTGTTTATAAAAAGATGATTCCTTTTTTACTTCGTTCGCAATCAACGTAGCTCGATTTTAGTAATATTAAGGCTATTTGGACGTTATGGCTGATGACCTAATGGCTGATCAAAGTGATTTACTGCCTTCTGCTGGTTTTTTTTGGTCGAAGGTTTTTTGTATTTTTCAATTGGAGCCGTGAGTAGCACGCGCTACGCGCAGAGACTAAGTTAGCTCCCGATTGGAAGGATATAAATGACGATTCCATCACAAGACTAGAAAGCAAAAATCGTATGCCTGCTCGACCAGCAGCTGAGTAGAAAGTGCGGAAAATACTCAGCTCCCTCCCTCAGCCCCATTGCTTTCCTCTTCACCCGCTCAATTCCTGCCCTGGCACGGGCGCGCAAGGTGCTTTGACTCACCGTAAGCTCACATGCAGTGGGAAAAGAAACCTTGGTCGTGAAACACACGGAACACTCAATCCTGCGGTTGCGTCTTTCGTTAGCCGATTCGCACGGTCCGCCCAATTGTCCAAACCAAATTCCTCAATTACTCATCACCACACTTCTTCGCTGCGTGAATATTCCCTTGAAACTTAAAGCTCTCTGGACTTCTACCTTCCTGCCAAAGGCCGCACATTTCGTCAAAAATTTCTACGAGCGTATAGAAAGATTAGCAAAGCTTTTGGAAGGACAGTGTATGGAGCCACTAGAGATTTCAGGTTGCACGCAAGGCTAAGTTTACTGGAAACATTCATATCATTAGAGTTTCTAGTCGATACGGGGATATTATTTAATCCAGCTCTTTCCAGAGGGCATCGAAAAATCGTCTGATGAATTGGAGACAGTTTCGAACAGACGTATACAAATTTTCTCTCCCTACGCAAAATTCACAACCATAAAGAACTGAAAAAGTATTTTTTTTATTTTTAAAAGTATCTACATATTATGAAAAAGGAATGAAAAATTATATTTCGCGTGCATTCCACGGTTACCCGTTTCTTTGGCACTCATAACAATAGCCTGCGCACACAGCTCCTGAACTGACGTCCACTCGGCAATGGAGAGCCAGCGGTCAAGCGATTGATGGAGGGATGCCCGAAGTGATGGCGTTGTGCTCGCGCAAGCGTCCACGGCGAGTGGAATATGCGGCTCCCTTGTCGCGATGCGAGGGGTTGGGAGGGGGAGGATGGGGGAGGAAAGCGAAATGAAAGAGGATATGTGGTCCTCACAATTCCTTTGGAGACTTAATGGGACTTCGCGCGCGAGCGAGGAAGCAATCTTGAAGCGAAGGAAGAGAGGGCGGGAGATGATGATGATGGGGTTCCGCAGGGTCCGTGCCCGGGTCCTGCAGAATGAAAAGACTCCTTTTCATCGCCATCGCGGGCATTAGAATATGCACAACATACACACATTCCCTCACACTCATTCGTCCCTTCATTCATTCGTTCACCGCCGAGTTGGAAAGGCAGGGGCGGCATGGGGGGGGGGGAGCGGGGCAGGGCCTCAGGACGCCCTCGACCAACGCCCCCGCTCTCTCCGAATGAAGAAGAGGACGCCCTCCTTTTTAATTATCCGCGCGGCGAACTAGGGGGAAGATTACGATCCCCATTTCCGCGCGCATGAAAGAAATAAGTCGCTCCTGAGATCGCCCAACTGGTAAACGGGGGTGTTTGGGAAGTGCAGGAGCTGCTCTAATTAAAATTTTCAATACGTAAAGACTCAATGCAGGGATTAAGCCGAAAAGGAACAGATGAAAGCGTAGGGTGAGTCAATTTGATGCCAAGGTTATGGAAGGCGCTTGATTGCAGACTCATAAACCAAATGATTTCGGAAACCATTTACGGGTAAACTATAGCCAAGTCTCGAAAAATTTTACTTTTGAATTTTGGAAAATTGGCGGCATTTACTTCCATGGCTTCAACATAGACATGAATAAGTTGTAAACTAGACATTAGTTGAATTGTTGACCTAACATTTGTTTAAATATATAGAGAGGATGATGAAGAGGAATGTCTCGGTGCGCTGGATCCTCATGGAGGGCAACGAAGATCTGATAATGAATGTAATAGACTTAATTTCAAAAAGAAATAATCCTTTACTTTGGAACTTAATCTGACTAATTTCTCTATGCAAAAGTAAAACTTGCTGCCACTGTCCAAATTGCATCTAATAAAAAGATGGCAAAACAATGCCCTGACTCAAACCGTCTTAGCACATCCGTAGTTATCATTTTCTATGGAAGAGAACCCTGATGAGGAAATTACTATAAATTTACAAATTCAAAGTCATTCTTACCTCAAAATTTAATTGGGATACATTTGATCTCTTGTGATTACGATAAGAAACTTTTGTATTGATATGACCGAAGATTGTAATCTCAAGGCACAAATCATATGGTTGATATAATATGTTTGGCAATGAAAAGTATAATATACAAATATAACTCAATATTTTTGCTATTATATTCATATTGCGTAAACACGGAACTGCTACATGATACTCAGAAATGATTTTCTATCCTCGCCAAATATGTCTGAATATGCCTAAGGTTCCAACGCTGTGCCCAGACACAAATACCACAACGCCTTTAGAGATTTCTCGAGGCATTAATTATAGACTGCATCCACTGTCGGCGTTGTCGTCAATAACATGACTTCTGAAATAGCTTAAATATTCTCGGAGGACTCGTAAGGAAACTCGTACAGCAGCATAAAACAAATGCGATATGGAGATAACTATTCCGTCGAAAAAACGTATGTAGTAGTCCAATTTGTATGGTCTCATTAAAAAGGACTGTATGCTTTAACTTCGATTACGCGCATCTTTCATCACACGCCTCACAGAAGTAGATGACATTTTCGCCAAGGAATGTTAGGTATTTACATATCAAACCTGGGGAGCGTGGTGGTATAGTGAGTAGAGCGCTTGGCTACTGATCGAAGGGTCCCGGGTTCAAATTCGGGTGAAGCCTTTGAACGCCCCCGAACAGAAATCCTTGGAGTGCGAGGTGGCCCAGGGAAAGAAAATGGCCCCCTACCCTGAATGTGTGAAATTCACACGCCTGTGGCTTAGTCTACCCTCAACTATCCAAACCAACCTTCGGGTTGAATCACTGAGTGAGAGTGATATCAAACCTATTATTGTCATACCAAACGTTAAATTGTTTGACGATACTTAAGTGCCTACTTCCAAGATTACAAGTAACCACTTATATCAATATCTTTTTACCAATATATTATTTACTTATACCATTTCTATTCTCGGACTTTTACTGGTTTCATTCTCCTCACTTCTAGAATTTATGATGTTTGAAGTACCTTTACCACATATTATGTACCTACTGGGTCGCTCGTTCTCATGTAGATGTTAACGCAAAGTTCTCAAAGCATTTCCACTTGCATCGATAATTTATGGGCTCAATAAATACATCAATCACCTGATTACATGTTAAATGGTACCTCTTGCTCATAGATCAAATGATATTTACAGATATAAAAAATAGGTTCTTGCATTATCATGGTAAAGAACTGCTTATTGACTATTTGTATGGTCCGGTTTAAGGATAAACTAAATTTCACAGTCAAATGGTTGACCAATACTAGTTATTCGAAATTCGAAATTGCACCGTATTTATGATTCAATCATATTCAAATGAGTATTAGCGTAGCTGGATTTCACGAGCTGCCTTACTCGAGGATGTGCAAAAACAAAACAGGAAAAGAGTTGCTGCCCGGCCGCGTATCAGTTGAGCTCTTGACTTGCGAAGGAGAGGGAAAAAGACATCGTCTCGAGATATAAGAGCTTCGTAAGTGTGGCTCGTGCGTAAATGAGATGATTCTGCGAAATGGTGAAACTTTATGCCGTTTCAAGAATAAACGATGCAGTAAAACTTTTAAAGTTTCGTATTTATTCTATGATCATCGCATATTTTATTCACCTGCAGAGCGATGCGTAGAAAGATTGACAAGCAAGTGGGTCAATATTTAATGTAGATAGATCATGGAGAATTGAACAGGACTTGAGTCGTTTTCACGCAAGGATTCACGAGAGCATGCAAGTGAGATGTAGCGGCAACTCCGCCTCATCCCCTCCAGCAATAGCAAGGAGCACCTTCAAACGTCCTTCACAGTAATGCAGTCAGGCAGGTTTCTGGGATTCGTCCGCGTTGTCATTTTGGTGACGACGTTTCACCTACTATACTGTAGGCGTCCTCAGGCCAGGCTGAAGTGAAGAACGCTTCGAAAGGGCCGGTATTTATCTCCAAGAAGGCAAGGGAAGAAATCAACCTTTCTCTCTTATTTCGAAGCAACTCAAATCTCTTAGTCCGCTGATGAGTTCCCTCCCCGTAGAGGCGATTTAGTTTCTGACGAATCCCGGAAACCTGCCTGACTGCAAACCTGATCGCCTCGAAGACCTTAGTCAGAAAACCTTCGTCAGTCCTTCGAAGCTACTTCCTACGGCCATTCGCTTTTAAACTCTGCAAGTCGACCGCAGCCATTCTCCGGAAGTGATCTTCCCGGGAGAGGGCGGAAGAACCCTCCTTACTCCGCCACCCAAGGCCGCTATCGGACTCCCGCGTCGGCCCAGCCTCCCCCACTCCCACAACACACCCGCAGATATAAATCAAAATGCTCCTGCCGGCCGTCAAGTCGGAGATTATTTCATACATGCGCTTGAAGCACCCCACCTCCCCATAGCCCGAAACCCTGAATTAAATCCTCTTTTTTTGACGGGGTGGGGAGTTAACCTCCAGAGGCGACACGCATTCGGGAGAAACCCTGGACCAGCCGGATAGACGCGCACGCGCTGCTCGCCGCCACGGGATGACGTAAGAGCCTCGCCACCTTGTACTGCCCTCACTTCACCTCCACACTTTCTCCCACTCTCAAGGGAGGTTAAGTCAGCCGCAGAGGGTATTTTTACCTAATCACAACACAGACCATATTCTAATTTTATTCAACAATTTGAGCATTTGTAAGAAGCAATACGCAAATTTTGTGATATTAAATAAGACAACAACCATGTTTTTTTACTTAAACTCTCAGTTAACTTACTAAATATGTATACGCATGAGATATTAACTTGGTTATTGTTTTCTCACCGCACGCTGAAAACTTCTTCAACAACCGTAAGATTTTTTTTGGGATTTCATTAAACGTATTTCGGTTCGCAATGGATTTTTTTTAAATAATTGAGAACATATGCGCACTACACGCCGATATATTTCTGCCACTATCTGTGTGTCTGAGCCTCCCCAAATGTTAATAATTTATGTCGCGCACAGCCAACCATATTCCATAAAACGAATGATAAACGACCAAGGTTGGAAAATATCTCAACAACTAAATTTATAAGAAGCTGATATGTAGGTATCATAAGAAAAATTAGAGATCGTTCTTTATGTTTAGGCCAAAATCATAGAATTTTATAGGTAATGATATCTCGTTCAAAGTAGCACAAGTGAAATAGACGAGCGCTACCGGGGATTAAAACATGTCTTATGGGACGTGTATGCGTAGTATTGGGTGGACGAAATCACACTCAAGCCCGTTCCCATAGAACGAAAAACATTTATTAGGAAAAGACGGCTTACTTTGAGCGATTGGCTCGCTCTCTAAGCGCTTAAACATTTGACATGACTGTGATTTGAATTCGGATGGCTTAAGAGCCGGTTAGGTGCGTTAGCCAGTTATGCCTCCAACCCATAATGTATCAAACACAGCTAAACCGCCATTGGGAGATCAGAGTGAGAATATTGGTCACGCCCAACGATTTTTTCCATGGAGAATTACTATGCATTGGTGCTGAACTTTGTGAAAAAGAAAACGGAAAGCCGGCTCACATTGCATGAAAGAGCTTAACTAAGGAATGGAACGCAACACGGTTGAATATGTGATTCAAAGAGCCATTCTTGGGCATGGTATTAAAACTAATTCTCTCCCAGATTAAGGGGAATAGAATTATGCCACCTTTTCCAACGCCCTCCTCATATCCTCATCTCCTGAGTAAATCGTCCGATACAAAACCGTTCTCAATGCTCGCAGCTGAAAATCGCAGATGTGGACTTCGTTATAAATTTATACGAGGGCTGCGCTGAAACTACGCAAAGCCATGAATAATCATCAGAAAGATTTTGTGCTTCACTGGTCCGTATTGACTGTCTGAGGTACACATAAAGCATTCCGGTTGATCTATTAGTGAAATTCACCAAAGTAGTAAACACATCATAAAGTAGAAGGTACATTTTAATTACTCGTCAATGTATTTGCAGTTCAATTCACGATTCGTAAGACCACATAGTCATTATAGTCCACAAAATACGAACTACGTAGAGGTAACTGATACTTTTTGCGCGACTACAAAAACTAATTAGCCATCAGAAGCCTCAGAATATGATGAACTACGCTGTAATTACTGTTTACTCGTAAACGCTATAAGCGTAATTCACTGTCAATTTGAAACAATGAAGTTTTTGAAAAAAAGCCGAGAGCGGAATTATTCCTTTATTCCTCCGTTTTGTTTTGAAAAGAGATGAACTCGTTACCACGACGTCATCAATTAATCAGAAGGCCACGATTTTGTCAACGCAGTCCGGAAAAAAATATGCATACTTCGCCCAATCATCTCCATGCATACGACGACATCCTCATCTCTCGGAGCGTGATTTCAGAGCCGCATTCGAAACGGAAGGGGTTGTATCCATTGTGCCGTGGCTCCCTTTGATTCGGGGCCGCACTAATTAAGTGGCCGTCAACCAAAAGTGGAGCGGAT
This sequence comes from Pyrrhosoma nymphula, assembly GCA_963573305.1. Taxonomy (NCBI): domain Eukaryota; kingdom Metazoa; phylum Arthropoda; class Insecta; order Odonata; family Coenagrionidae; genus Pyrrhosoma; species Pyrrhosoma nymphula. Next base: position 1,690,740 of record OY754334.1, read on the forward strand.
AAAAACCCCTCCCCCTTATTCACTGCGATTATCTGCGAAAGTTCCCATTTCGGGGCACTGAGGAAGAGGTCATGCAAATGCAATGCATTTACTCACCGGGATTGCTTTCGCGACAGTGATTTCGAAAAGAGGCAAAGAAGAACCCTTTTCCCTGGACAGGCAAGTTGATCAAAACGGAGGGGATTTTTATGTAATATTTTCCTTTTCGCGTCAAAGAGAGCATTCTTCAACCGTAGAGTTAATTACTCGGAGCAGGATGGATTGGTGAATAATTCGTCTTTGTAAGCGAACTTAATTCATGGTTGTTGGAATTTATTATCTTCTTTGGAAGTTAAAAAAAGTTAGGCATGAATTACGATTAAATCCTAGGAACAGTCAGTCATAAAGGTACGTACATGCAAGGGGCATGTACATTTGACAGACAGGAGCGAGCCAAGAAACATGCTACAGGGTCAAATATTATTCCGTTTAAGGAAAAATCTGCTATTGAAAGCAATATTTTATCATATAGGTATACTTGAAAAAGATGTACTTTCAGAAATTTCCGTCGCAGAGCGCGAGTAGCTATAATTTATTAAACATAGAGTCTACATTACAAGATAATTTCCGCGAAAAGCAGCAGAATATGCTCCAAAATGTACACAGCCGGTCCAACTGGCGTATATTATTGACGCAATCTTTAACAGTTCATCTGTGATACAAAAGAGCTTGTATCCGTCGCACTCTTTGAGGATTATAGCTGTTTACAAGTGACCACAACCTTAGTGACGAATCAGATATCATATTATTACTGGACTTAAGGGAATCTTAAGGAGCGCTGGCAAGCTCTAAATCCCTGGAAAGTATTTATACATCTATGGAAACAACAGAAGAATTGCGTTAAAAAATTTTCTTTTACACTTTATCGCATTTTGAGGCAATCAATTTGAAAAATGAATGTCACCCAAATTTATCCATGGAGTTGAGGGTTAACATCAGTTCAAGTGTTTCGTTCCAAGGGGTCCAAAATTCTGCAGCGTACTGTATCCTACTCTTCCGGTTCACACATGGACTCAGTCCTTTCTCAGCTATTTCCGGCCAGAAACAATACAGCACAACAAATGAAGCGGAACTATTTTTCCAAAGCTCCCCCTACCAACCCCACCCACCAACGTAAAGGACCATCCAAGTATTACGTAAGGCGATTTTTACTACTTTTTAACCCTCTACCCCCTTGTAAGGCAACGTAAGATTTCACGAACACTCCCATCCCAATCTTACGTTAGTTATCAGACATTTTTGAAACAATGAAAATAGGTACATAGTAAATTATGGGGGATGTGTCAAAATGTGCAAAAACTCACCTCACGGATATCGATAATGGCTTTTAATATTTCGCAGTTCGCTCTACGGACAATTCTCAAAACGGATCATCTATGAAAATGCGACATATCCAAACTAATGAACGCAAGGCATTGGTTGTAGGTTTTTCTAAAGCCGTACCGCCGAGGTTGTGATCCTAAAAAGTAAGATTTTTCCCACGAACATAATTTTAAAAAGTGATAAAAATAAGTATTCAGAAGTGACATATCTTACGTACGACTGTCTCAGACTCCATCACCCCACTACGTAAGACAACGTAAAAAAGCCAAACCCCGTGCCCTCCCAGAAACGTCTTACGCAATACTTGAATTGCTCCTAAACAGTCTTCGTGAAACTTATCGCAGGCACTCACTGTTTTCCTTGCGGAGGAAAAGACGCACAACGAAGGCAGATGATAACACTCGCGGCGAAGATGGAATGAGAAAGAGATCACACCTCTCTTCGACGTCCACCATGCAATGCAGCCTCTCCTCAAATGGAATGGGAATAAAGACAAAATCACTCAACCTCCTCCCCTCCTCCTCCTCATGCTCGCACTCACGGATCGCTCCGACTCTTAGGACGGTTTGTAAACGCGGTGATAAAAGAAAACCATTTACTGGATGACTTTTCTTTTTAAAGATGATTAATGCTAATGGAAGCGGAGAGTTCTCGGACATCCCCACGTGCGCACACAGAACCGAATTAAAAAAAACAAAAGAGGAGGACCACTCTTCCCCGTCGCAGGGACAAGTATTTGCGACCTGGGGAACGGGCCTTTTTGTGGCGGAAATAAAAGGGGGAGTAAAACTAAAAAATAACCCTTTTTCTCCCCCCCCCCCACCCTCTTCCACTCTGCGAACCTCTCGTCCCATTATTCTCCTTCCCCTCATATTTCCACCCTCCCCTCCCTCTCCTACCTCCCCTCCCCCCCACGTCGTGAATAGCCTCCCCCTCGCCCATGCTCCCCGAATTATATCAAGGAATGGTTCGGGTTTCGTGAGAAAGGGACTATGTTGCGTTTACGCAGCCAATTACGCGTACCTCCCAACACCACCCTCTACCGCCCCATTACGCACCGCAACCCCCCTGGTCGCCTCCCTGCCCCCCCTCCGCCCCTCAGAACAAGCGCCGCCGCCACGGCTGCACCCCCCACCCCCTGCTGCACACCCACCCACCCCATCCCCCCATCATGGACTCAAAAACACGTGACATCACCTCGTTTGCCTCGATTTGGTGAAACGAACACGCAAGCGGGGGGTGGGGTGTGGAGGGGGAGGGGGGGGGCTTAGAGGGGGGAGGGGTAGCGTAATTTTGAACCGCGTCAAGCATTAGGGTCACACTCCCAAATCCAAGGCTATAATATATATCCTCGCTGTCTCCCACCTTCCCACCCACCCCCCTCTTTCCCATGCTCCTCGAGAGTGGAGGATTTATGCGCGCCCCCTGTACGAGGCTGCAAAACTCGTTGCACTCGCCAGCCCTTAAAACACCGCCCTCCAAGCTCCAAAGCCGCGCGACCGAAAACAATGCGGGGGTGAGGGAAAGATGAGACGTTGTGGGGCAGGCGGGGCTGGGGGCTTAGGAGTTTAAAAGGAGGACTGGGAGGGGGGTGGGGAGGAGGGGGGGGGCGTGGAGCACGGCAATAATTTTATTTAACGCCTCATGCATTTTAATGCGCATTCCTCGCTTTTTTCAGCCGACCTCCACAGGTTGTTCATCGCCACTAATCCTAGTATATTCTTCCCAAACCCATTCATTACAGGCAGCTCTCGACACAGGGGATGGGGGGGGGTCCCCCGACCACCTCTCTAGAACCCCCCCCCCCCCTTGCTGAGCGCAAACCCTTCCCCACTTCCATTGGTGGGTGGTGGGGGACTAATTCGCAATTGAATTTCCCCGCCGCCGCCGGCCGGTTAAATGGCGTGGCAAATCCCCTGAAACGTCAGTGCGCGCTCCTCATGCACACCACGCACACCAACGACCGTTCGCCTTGCCTCTGTACACACGCACGCCAGCGGGCTCACAAATGCAACATACACGGCCTTATTAATCTGCGAGGCTTCTCCACTCACGACCGTGTTTGGCCGCGTGCAGCCAAAAGGAACGATTAATTAGGCCAAAGTAAGGCCCTTTTGGAACGGGGGGTTTGTTTGGCATTAACTTCGTGGATGATGATGTGCCGTGGGAACTATCAATCGATCTCAACTGTAATCAATATGCTACGGTAAACGCTCACTTAATTTAGGAAGCTTGCATCATAACGTGATATTACTTCGTTTTTTAGGCATCAAAAATATACCCGGCTAACATCATATATATATCTCCGTTATTCAGACTATCATGACAGTTTAACATTCATTTCCAAAAAGTATATGAATATTTTTCTTTATATTTTTACGAGCAGCGAAGTCCAGTATCAATGTTGACAAATATATTTACGAAGGAAACGGAAAAAATAGGACTGAAAATAAATTATACAAAAACTAAATACATGCATTTTTCAAAACGCCTAAATGGAAATACATGTCATCTGCAAATAGATGGGAATTCATTTGAAAAAGCAGACCATTTAATATATTTAGGAGTAATTTTAACAAATGACAACACGGTAGAGCCAGAAATACAAAACAGGTTAAACCTCGCCAACAGATGTCTGCATGCATGCAACCGAATTCTGTCTTCTAAAGCCCTGTCACACAAAAGAAAAATTAGACCTTATAAAACAATAATATCCCTGGAACTACTCTACGGATCCGAAACATGAAGGCTGTCAAAGAAGGATGAGGAAAAACTAATAGTGTTCGAGAATAAGATATTGCGGAAAATCTATGGGCCTACATACGAAGAAGGACAATGGAGAAAAAAACACAACAGAGAAATCAGGAATCTATATAAACATCCAGACATAACAAGTGAAATAAAATCAAGAAGAATCAGATGGGCTGAACATATTCTGAGGAAAGAGGAGGGATGTTTGCTTAAGGAGGAACTAAATGGGATTCCTGAAGGAAGAAGACCCCAGGGAAGACCACGGATAAGATGGTGGGACCAAGTGAGAACGGATATGCAAAATATTGGAGCAACAGAAAGAGAGGCAGAAGATCGATCCAGGTGGAGGGGATTTGTTGATGCGGCTAAATATCGCCTAAGATATAGATGGCCCTGGGAGTACGAGTAAGTAAGAAGTCCAGTGTTAGCAGAAATACTTGAGTGTATAAGTTAACCCCCTATTCTATTTATGGCTCGCCAATTCTTCCGCGTGTACGCCTACGGAAACTGAATTTTCTGCATCACGTAATTTCACCTTCCACTGTACCGAGCCATTGTTCCTCCGTAAAGAAGGATAGCTATTAAATCAGATACTGACTATGGTATTATTATAAAAAATGGATTGCGAAGGTAATAAAACACACGCAATTTAGGACCCGAAGCACTTACAGCATAACTGTAGCTGTAAAAATATAGTCAATCTATACGTAGTTGAAGTAGTGGGACAAGGATTCTCCGTAACTTAAAAGCTTTTAATGATTGCATTTTGCAGAAGATGGTGTTAAGAGGGAGCGCATTCCGATTCTAATGAGGCAACAAATATTAGTGCAAAATGCAGCGGAAGAGGAAATGCAAGGATGAAGCAGTGATAAAAAGTCGAGTGACTCTGAATAAGCATCCTCGGTCCTGGACGAATAACTTGGTTTTTAACTTTACTGCAAAACGTAGAAATTTTCAGTTCATGCAAAACTTGCTGAAGTTCACAAAATGTCCTACATTCAGAAAGTTTTCGGAATTAAATTTGACATAATTTTTTAGTTAAAAATTAATGTTGAAATTCAGCAAAATATCTTTCGTTCAGCAAGTTTTTGACAATATTTGATGAATTTCAGCAAGTTTTCCTGTCTTAGAATTTTGAGCTTACCAGATTTGCTTAAAAGTTGGTACAACTTCAGTTAAGAAAACCTTGCTGAATATCAGCAAATATGGGGAAACATATTTTACAGTGTTGCTAAAACAATATGTGGAAACATATTTACAGCTTAAAGGGAAGGACTTATGTTCGCCAGCACATAACTCTAATATATTATCTCCCGTCCGGTTCTTTTTTTAAAGGATTAAATTCTAAGTTAGACTACAAATAAATAATAAGAGAGAGATCGAATACAATAAAAAATATTTACCTGCTAAATTCAATATGCGGGATTGTGATAGTAACTCATTTAAAGTAATTTTAAAGTTTTCAATGTTTTAATGAGTCTTCTCCTGTTTAATTCCAGGTATGTACCCTGTTGCTTCCTTTGCAATTAACTGCATTTGTGGTCCATCCAGAGATGCAGGAAACGGAATCAGGAAGGATCAGGTGGTAAACATGTCATCGGTATAGAGCGGATTTATTTCAGCCAGGAAATTCAATGTAAAAAAAAAACTTTCTCATTATGGTTTTACTCATTCTGAATTTATTCAGACTGCTTGAATTTCATATCTTCCTTTTTAGACATATGGCTAAAATGAGATTACACCGTTATTTTAAATTAAGAAGTTTCAATAAAGTCTAAAACTGATTGAAGTGAAATCATGCGCTACAAAATTATTCTACCAAATTACAGACGACATTAGATTCAACAAGCGTCATTCCAGATGTTTTCACTGCGCGATATTTAATCAACATTCAACGCCAAATTGCAATAGTGCAACAGCCTCCGAACTCGGCTGCTATGTCCGAAGCGTTTTCACTCTCAGAAGCGGCGGGCGACGAATCCGACGTTACCGGGTTAAGCAGTTACATGTCATCTTTCATGTGCAAGTATAATATAATGTAAGCGCATGGACATGTATTTTGTTCTACTCTAGATGATCGGATAGAATCTCATCGCTGTGGTAGTCAGCAGGGAACACCATATGGAGGAGTGCCAAGTCGCAAACCACAAAGAGCGCTAGTTGGATGTATCACGCTGCGAGAAACCCGCTTCAGCTCCCAACAGGAGTGAAGACCGTGAGGATGCCGGGAAGGATTTTGTGCATGGGGGGGTAGGAGGGAATTCGTGCCGTAGAGATAAGGGAAGGAGATTTTGGATTTGTTTGGAGGTGAGGGGGAGAAGGGGTGGGTGGTTGCGAAGGGCGGACAGAGGGCCCATTTGGGAATCGAACCGCCAGCGGCCGATTGTAGTGTCCTCCCCCGCGACCTCGTTGACGACGACCGCCAGCCGGTTGAATCCCGCAATCAGCGGGACCATTAAAGCCGGAGGCGTTGCGACGCCCTTCGTCGGAGCTTTGGCTCACGAGTGGCCTCTTCCCGCCGCCACTCCCTTGTTAACACTCACCCTGACCTTCCCCCCCCCCCCCCACTGCGTATGGTGGTGCGTCATGCACCAATGGTGCTGAGCCGTCGAAACGAGATTCACCTCACGACAGGAAAAAATAACGATTGTGCGCGCTATATCTTCTCTCTGAAATTACCGACGGTATAATGCGAAGGCCCGAAGGGTATCGCGTTACAGCAGTCTATTTCTATTAAGGTCAATATCAGGATGTAAGTGTTCAACTGAAACCTGGACGCCAATTTCCCATAAAAATATTGAGTTATTTTCGACACTACAAGGGATCTAAAACATAAGAGCAATGCACTTGTGGAAGACTCAAATTAATTGCATTTTCTTATATATGTATTTTACATTCACCAAGGTGCTCAGTATATAGAAGGGTGGGATAGGGCGGGACAGCGGGGAAAACGGGGGGATATTCCTTGTGAGGAATAACCGCTCATGCACTTAAAAATATCATATTTGGTGAGAAAGATGATCTAGGGTATTTCACCTAGGTTTCGACGCTGAGGGACATCGTCAGGACCTGATAATGTCGCTCAGCGACGAAAACTTGCTCGTAATAAAAATCTACTTATGTGGAACTCAAGAAGTTTTTCTTTTCAATTGGCTGGTTGTTTATTTGGGGAAGGCGATCGACCACGGCCTCCATTGGCGTTATTATCACGAACCACTTTACAGTGGGATGGGTGGACTGGTAATGGAAGGAATTTTCACGGAGTGTTGGAAGGGTGGAGTGAAACCCGGCGTCGTCGGCATTAGTCCGCTAGGGGGTCCACAGCTGAGCGTGTCAAACGACGGAAGGAGCTATAAAATATTTCAGTTTTACTTTACTAGAAGTATTAAATCATTTTTTTCTGTTTAGTGTTTCCTTTAATAACGCTTAATAAATCAGCCTCGTTTACGGCCTGGCGACTTAAGGACGTTCGGCGGTTTCACTCTTAACTTAAGGGAATTCGACGAAACTTGCTGGAAGCATTAATTATGTTTTTCTAAAGCTACCTGAATTTTTTTTAAATTATTTACCGCAGATTTCTTAGGATATTTGATGTGGAATTGGGCATGAAATTACATGGGTTCTTATGGGAACGCGAGGTGCGACTAGCTTTATTCAACGAAAAGAACGTTTTCTAGTTAAGAATAAGAAAAACAAAAAGAATTTAAATCAATATAATAATATATGAAAATCATTTGTTATACTTTAATTTTATTTTTTTTTTTTTCTAATTCTTAATTAGAAAAAGTTTATTTTTTATGAATTAAGCTACTCGTACCTTGTGTTCCCATAAGAACCCATGTAATTTTTTGTCCACTTCTCGATCAAATATCTTAAGTAATGTGCGGTTTGCAAGTGCATTTAATGCAATGGAAATCACTCACCGTCATGACTCGCCCTCGCCGGCATCCTCTCTCGTAGGAAGAGCACCGGAGGTCGCCAGGAGAGTGCGGCAAGCGAAGAGGTAACAAAGACATAAATATACTCCTCCCCCACAGCGATGACAATTTCGCGAATCACCAAAGGACGATCACAATCGCCGTAGTTTCACTCACTGGCGCAATCCGTCGCACTCTTGAGCGATCCATTTTGAAGTTCACAAAGAATTCACCACTGAAATATTTTCAATTATTCACGACACTGAGTAAATATTGTGAACGACTTATTCCAAAAGCGCAGCACAGCTTTTGGTGACATCTTATTAATGCAAATCAACAATATGAAATGAACAGCAATCAGAACCCATTTTACATACACACACCGATGAGAGTCTCATTAAAATCTCCGGCAACGAAAAGAGGGACATTTGTCTCGCCCACCGATAAAACAAGGTCGTCTGTGAGAATTTGGTCGCATTTCAACACACCACTCCTCACCGAAACAAGTAAACTCGTTACAAAAAAATCCATATACACACAAGTATGGCACCAATACACAGCCTTTTGAAGTCATTCGTTAACCTACAACACGCTATTCAAGCATCCATCTTCAACTGATTCTACCGCTACCCTAGCGGTGGTGCACATGGCACAGCAATGGACCAACATCGTTTTCATTGTGAATCACAATAATCACCTCCATCATTTGAAAATATCTTGAACTTGATGTTGAACTCCTGGTACCTACCACGGGTCCATCAGTACAACTCAGTGTCGATCACATTCAGGCCATCTCATTCGCGCGCTGGAATCTCCGCACCGAAGAATCACCCGCGGAACCCTTTGATTGCTTTCCTTGAAGCACTGTGCAGTGGGCACTGGTGGCATTTTCGTCTGCGTCGGCGTATCCAGTGATATCGATGGTATCAACCAGTTGAAAGGTTCTCCATACGTTTCGTTGGTCTAATTAATCGGTCACTCGTCAAATATTTTACTCCGAAGTATGAGAAACCCATAAAAGACAGTTGTGGATGTAAGTACGAAAACGACCATGCCCGTACAGGTTATAATGTGTCTTGACGTAGTAATTATCAAACCAAGTTTGTTCACAAATAACAGATGAGAGGGAAGCCAATAAAAACACGTTTAGCGACACGTTGCAGCCGATTACAAACGCAACGATGCACGTGGATGAGAAATATATCGGAACACACCAGTGGAACGCGGACGAGGAGATTGCTGGCAGAGTGCCGATAATGGCCCACGGAAGACTCGACTTGCTGGAAATCCACTCGAAGACCACAACGATTGACTGAGGAGATCTCCCTTGAGCAGACCATCTCCGACCTTCCACAACGGACGGCGTCACCGCGTGCACTGACCGGCACTCGTTAACCCGGCGGCGGCGGCGGTGGTGGCTCCCCCTGGTGACCTTGCCCGTACCCTGACCCTCGTCAAATCGGCGACTCGTCGGCCTTCGCCGGACGAAGTGCTCGAGCGACCCAAGGGGATGTTTACAGCTCGCCGGGAGCGCGTGCCTTTGCGAGCGCAGGCAGTCGAGACGCTGGAGTCGTTTCTTGTCCGTCGCGGAACGTCAAACGGGTCAAGTGGGCATCGCCAGTCGTTTGATTGCGGCCGCTGGAGCAGATGCGCTTCGAGCGGGGGCAACCTCGTATGGAGACACGAGTTAAAGCAGGATTGTCTGCGGTGGAGAGAGTATTGGCGTCCCCTGTGGAAGACCTTGTTTCGAACCCTAGTGGAGACGGATATGTTGATCTTAAGGCGGCTTGACACATGGAAGTTCCTTCCATGACAGTAACCTTGCATGTCGCTAGCAAGTGGTACTTCGATGTGTAAGCACGTACTTCCATGGCAGTAGGGATCGATAGCGGTACTAATCGACCGCGGATCGCACTTGCAAGGAAAATAGACGAAGGCTTCTATTTTGCCTGCAAGTAGTATTTCGATTCAGCGATAGTATTGCAAAACATACGGTGAAATATTATGCGTGGTTCATCTCAGTTGAAAAACCACAGTTACATAAAATAAGAATTTCCTTAAGATTGAAATTTAACAATGTTGAAGTACTAAATTAGTTATCAAAATGTTAATATAAATTAATATTTGAAAAACAATAGAGTTGTCATAGAGAGAACATTTGTTTACATAAACCAATGAGTTGATTTGATTAGTTTAGATTAATAAAACTCAACAGATGTTGATGAAAACAAAATATTTCGCATAATTTATTACATCATGAAGTCAACAAAGATATAATCAACAAATATTTAACCCAAAATTAACTATAGAAATGAGTACAATAAAACTGTTTTACAATTATATGCTAACATTTCCGTATTAATATACGATTTTAGTGCCTGCAGGGTTTTGATTTAATGATTCATTGGTTGTTTTGAATTTACCTTCTTTCGCCTCCTTAGTTCTGCTATTCATTTATTTGCGGATCAGCCGGAAGTAATGTGTAAGCAGAGCTATGCCCTGCAAGTAGCGTTATAAATCGATACTTCACTGCATTCGCTACTTTAATAGAAGTCAACTTCCATATGTGTAAAGCCGCCTTTGTAGGCAATCCGCTCCCTGCTCCACATCGACGTAGGAACCTCTCGAGCCGTCGCAGGAACATGCCAAGAGAAAGGGAGAGACTAGATGGATGGAGATCCGATGTATTCCTTTCATTTTGGGTACGAGATTAATACGTTATGTATCCTATTTCACCGAATTCCTATTTATTTTATACAGAGATAAGGAAAAAGGTACAGAAAGAGGCAGAGGACGATTTGAATGATAATGAAGTGAACCAGAGTCACGCTGCGTTTTTGTTTCAATTCATTAATTGAAGGGAGAAAATGAAATGATTATGCCAATCAGATTTCTAGTGTATCCCTCCTCTCTTGTCTCTTCCATCAGTTTACGAGATTCAAATAGGGGTCAAATAATATCCTCCTCGTCACCCATAAATTCGCGCGATCTCAGTTTTGCAAATAAACTCCTTTACAGTAGGGAGACTGCCTCAAGTACAGCCCTCTATTCTTTGAATGAGACATTATGCTGAGGTCTTCGAAACGTATTTTTCTTAGATTAGGGTAATAATTTGAATAAAATGTGTATAATTAAAAGGGTCGTATTGCTTGAATTTATTGTGTCAGCCTTTCGAAGAGGAACGGCGCCTTAGTGGGGGGAGAGCGATTTTCACTTGTTCGCATGGTATCAGCGAAATACGATGCTGGTTCAAAAAACTCGTGATTTAATAATATGAAATTGAATCAATTACCACAGGAATTTGCTTAAAATTAAAACCATTTCACTGCTATATTTGAAATATTTTGCGCTTGCACTTGAGGGAGTAAAAAAATCCAATAATGTATACCTATGCTTACGCCGAAAGCATTAATTTCTCAGACAATCAGCTCTTACACCTTCGACGCAAGGAATGAATAACTTAAAAAAGTAATTTTCTCGTTGGTTTAAAGACTAAAAAATTTAATTGCCTTTTTCCTTAAATTTTCGATTGATAACATTTCTATTCTACTAAGTACAGCTAATTTTGCAGTCGATAAAAATCCAAAACATCAAAATACAGAAAAAAACATGTTAGAAATGCAATTCTGAGGGAATAATAAAACCCATGGACTACTTTGAAATTGCATTTCTAATGGTGTGATAAAAGCAAAAGCACTTTTAAGGCGTCCACTGAAAAGGACACGCGGCTCATCGTGTGTTTCATGTCCTATCCTAAAGATGAAATAGCTCGAATAAAAATACAGCAAATTTGCGCCATAAAATTCTATGAATGCATCTGCATACAGAGAGACACATTTCACACTAAAAAAGCAACCAGAATGTGTTAACAAACTGAACAAAGCCAAAATGACTTTACTGTACTTTCAACTGCGATTTTACAGGGCCCCAAATTGTTCCGCAAAATTGTGTCACAAAAGCGATAATGCTGACGATTGAAGTTCACTGCAGCACTTCGTCAGCCTATCTCCATAATTTCCACATCAAAGGTGCTCTTCAACAATCAAATAGAGTGACCCTAATCGCCTATTTGGATTAATCGGGGCTGAGTTAGGCTCTAATACGATGACGGATGATACCGCCGTGAATAAGGCAGAATGGACATAAGCGGCATCTATGGCTATTTAGCTTCACGTGTAGGAACACTTTCCTGCTTGTTTCAATGTACGCTTATATTGGTTACACACCAAGGCACCCTACTGCGTGTAGCAATGTCACTACGGACAAAAATTATGGATGGACTTGAATGGCCCATCACGTCACTCACGTGGACATTTTGCATGTAATGAGTTGTAGCGGTTGATGATGACCTATCCGAGTGAGAGGAGGAACTATTCCCAGGTGCCTTATGAGCGCGATACTTGATCGACCGTCGGGACAGAATATCTAAATCCTCTCAAAATTGCATTTTAATTTGGGAAGCCTGGGTAGAGTGGTGGTCTGCGCAATGACCCGGTCTACCCAAAGGTCCGTGATTCGATTCCCGGTTAGGGTGACCAACGGTTGAAGGAAGGAATGAGGGACAAGCCAGTCAAAAAAGGGAGACATTCCATAAAATTGGGGGACAGCTACATTTTTCGCTGAAATTTACAAGCAACGAACATTTTGACATTTTTCAGTAGCATTGTGAAACCAGTTTCCCTTATTTTTTGACCAAGAGTACTCTCACTGAAGTAATTGCATAGACAAATGCATTTCCCTTATTTTTATTGTACAATTTCTTTTCCAGTCTGTGGACTGAAACACTTCGTATAAATGAAAACATGCAAAAGTAAAAAAAAAATGAAAAGATAAAATAAATATTGAACATTTTATAGTCTAAATTTCATCACAAGTTTTTTAAAAATTATAAATAGTAGAAAAAATACATATTAGTGAAACTTCTTTGTTTTTTCAGTTCTTCGAAGGTTTAAATTACAGCTTACTTTTTTGTGACGAAGTAGTAGTGAAGTGATCACTATCTGACGCCGAATCCATTAAAAAAAAAAACACTTAAAGAAAAACTCTAGCTAATGCAACATGTCTATGTTGATGCACTTCTTGCTACAGAATGGACACGTACACGGTATAACAGTAACTCGGAAGTCGGATGGTACATCCGGAACTCTTCTCCAAAGATGCTCTAACCTGCATCATTGCACTTTCAAAGGTCATACTGTAGGCAACGGTTACGCTATGTTTTGTTGAAGTTAGATGTACTAGCTAGATAGAAGCTAGAAGCGAGATGTTGTACCGATGACAATCACACGTAAATACTTTCGGATAAAAAACTAAACAAATGCGGGACAAATGACGTCCAGCGCGAGACATTTACAAATACCTTAAAATGCGGGACGGTTGGTCACCTATTCCCGGTCGAGATGGATTTTTCCCAAAGGAATTTCTACTTTAATTTGCTAAAGAGCAGTCACTGAGGAAATCATTATTGTCATGATCAATTTTAATCCTAGCACAGCATAGTTGGCACTTCCGCATTAGCACTTAAGCAGTTTGCTGATTGGTTCTTCATTTTAGCCAATTTAGGATGATTTCAAATGCAACAAAAATGCCACCACAGTAAGAATTTCTAAAGAATACTTGTCTTAGATTTTCACTTTCCATCCCATTGTGGTCGGATATGTAGGATATATAATGACTTGCGATTGGAGGAAATTATAGTCTAGGATAGATTGAAGAGAAGTATAAAAGATTACTTCAGAGAAATGTTCGAAGGGATATCTCTGCATATAAATGATCATCCAATGAGGGGTGGCGAGTCTAGGGGGGGCAGATCTCACTGACCTTTTAAAAAATATGGTGAAGCCCTAAAGCGTAATTGGTGAGATTATATGGAACTCAGAGCTTTGCAGAGAACGAGAAGTTGTACCGATGAAAAATATTCTGTACTTTGAGGAGGATAAGTTTTATGAGCCTCTAATTTAAACGAATAAAACTCTTCCCCAATCCGGCTGACCAAGCTGTAGTTTTTTAAAGCGTGGCAGGAGCAAATGAAGTAGTCATGAGGTATGAATGATCATTCTTTTGGTAAATATAGCACAATTTAAATCCTTTTTAACCTGATTCGGCGAATACAGTTGAAAAAATAAGGATGGCTTGTTTTGCTTTAATATGTTGCAATAATAATAAGTTTTCAATCATTTGCACATAAGGATCCTGAGGATTACAATATAAAAATGTATTAGTCATAGTTCTGGTGGTAAAGGATACATGAAATATTATTGGAATATATTAATTTCAAAGTCAGGCTGGTCATTAATAGTAGGAAAAGGAATTTTGAATTACGTGAAATTGTTTCATCGTTCACTATCGACTCCACTGAGAACACCCAACCCAATAATGAACTGTTCCTCTGCAGCCCGCCGATGAGAAAGGGGTTTTGAGTGTACCATAAAATACTTTCCTCAACCCTCTCTAAAACTCCTGTCACATTACTCTCAGGCTAATTTCATTAGTCAGGCCACTTCTCCTGCTTTCCTTCACTTTCTCTAATGATATAATTCGTTTTCTTGCACTTCCATCCGTTTCCAATGCACTATGATATCCATTTTTAATAAAAAACTTTGTACTTTTCCACACTTTATTTTAAAACTGCGACCGGTTTCACCATAATATGGTATCTTCTGGCACATTCTGAAGCTTAGGTCATACAATATATACCAAGAGAAAGTTATGATATGTTATGTTCTATTAACTCGCCATATAACTATTCGTAGACGCCAATCATCAACTCACCTAAAAGCGTCGAATATACTTGAAAAAAAAATATTTTAGCTTGAGTCTTATACACAAGAAAACGACTACCACTTATAGCAGTAATATACCGTCACGGGGTGAATACGTGACGTTATCACCATACCGATTATAAAGGCCTTTTCAAACGAGGCACTTCACTGCACAACCTGAAGTATGTATGCATTTGCATTGAAAATTGCGTTGTGTAAAACGGTGAATTACATGAATACTTGCGCGCAAATGCATAAACGAGAGATGGGGAAAATAGCCCCTTGCTCTAATTCCGAGCCTGCATTATTGCATTGCAAAATCAGATGCTACTTCGAATTGCTCAGTAAAATGGCTCGTGTAAAACGACCTTAAGGGATTGCAACGATTGGGACGCTAGTTTTGAGGAGTTTGAGCTCATAGATGTCATAAGCAGTGGGAGAAGAAGGGAATACTTTCGCTGACATGCTACTGGCGAAACATAACGGTAAGTGCAAAAAGGGCGAGGCGAGATGTTTTGGAATATGAACTTAATAAGAACTTAGAAGATGTAATTTTCCACTGATAAAAATTTATTCGACCCAGGTTTCGATGAACTGCATCACGGGTCGAATAAATTTTTATCGGTGGAAAATTGCATCTTCTAAGTTCTTATTATAATGGTAAGTCGTAACATGTAACCCTATCCGCGGTGGGAGATCAGCTCATCATGTTACACATTTCTATACCTACGTTTACATTTCCCCATGCGAGCCGTAATGGAGGCGTGTGGCAGGGATTGTTCGGACACCATCAACGAGAAAGGGGAAAAGGAATTCGATAAGGGGAAGAATGAAAATTAAGTGCGCGAAAAGTGTCTTAGAGTCTCGGTATGCTATCTACATCTACGAAGTACCGTGCAAGCCACCAGTAGGATGTGTGGCACGGGGTGATTCCACACCAGGCATGCAGCACTCATCCCAGCACAAATCAGAACCTCGCACGCTCCCCCTGGCGCTAGGCGCAGGCCAAAAAGCAGTCTGGAGAACAGTGCGCAGTCCAACCGGAAACTGGGAGAGTGATACGTAAATGAACATGCAAACATGCAGAACAATGCTATAGACACACCTAGAGGTTAATATTACTAATACTGTTAATTTATGTTTCCTACGAGATGCTACTTCATGCTGAGAACAAAATAAAATAATGCCGGACAAATCGATCGGTGTGAATAGTTAGTATTGATGTTGTGTTATTAAACACAAGTGAAGATTCTACTCTACCTATTGAGGGTGGGAGTTTCATATGATTGATCTACCGCAACTATTATGTTATTGTTATCTCTATCTACTATCGCTATTGTTATCGAAACTTTTGGTACGTGGACAGGAGGAATGTTTGAGGCCATCACTTCGGATGGGTATCTCTTTCATTATTCCTTTTCAAATGTTCAAAGTAGTATAGACAGCACGAAGTGAAAAATGGAATCCCTTGATACTCGCGTGGTCTGTATTTATCAAGTAATATTTTCACGTCACCTCCGATTGTCTAGCGGTCGACTGAATCTCTCATGTCGACTCCATACCCTGATCATGACGATGAATGGATCGGCTCCCGACCCTTGCCGCATAGATACCCTTCCCCGCTAGATAGATACTCTACCATAGATACCCTTCCCCGATAGACACCCTTCCCCGCTGGAAAGGGCGGGAGGGACATCACGGGATCGCGTCGAGCGATAGAGACGCGTTTCCGAAGGGAAGGAAGTCTTTTCCCGAAGCTATTCACTGATTCCACTCACCTCACGGCTTCCTTGCGTAAGCTTCCGCGGGTTGATGGAAGTGAAGATACAGGTCTTCCGGGTGTTACTCCGCGTAGGTCCGTCTTCTTCGGACGACAGTTTCTCCGGCGTCTCATTCGGCTTCTTCACGTCAGCTGAAGAGGCCGAATGAGACGCCGGAGAAACTGTCTTCCGAAGAAGATGGACCTACGCGGAGTAGCACCCGGAAGACCTGTATCTTCACACCTCAGGGCTTCTTTGTTCGCATCTAAATTCATGACGGCAGAAATAAAGGCTCAACTTTTCCCGATCAATCGAGGAAGCAGGTAAGCGTGCACTATTAAAACGTAGAAAGTGATTCTGTGACGTTTATTATTCAGTCCTCCAGTTAAACTAATTAAAAGTTAACCTTTGTCATGCATTAAGAATGTTGGGTGACTGCAAATTATATTATTGGAAAATAATTATCTTAGCAGATTACATTTAAGTGAACCTTCAATTTTGTCCAAGCTTTTCCTTTCCTACGCAATAGGTGATGCGACAGGGACGCACTGTCTCCCCAGCCGTCCGTTCCAATTTAATGGTGTTCCAGGATGTTAAAAGACAATGCCTTCATGACAGATATTTCAATATCCGATTTCTAATCCAAGCATCGAACCAAATCATGATAACCCTCATATCTGATGCTGCTTTACTGCCATTCACAATTCTGAGCATTTCAATACGGCGGACGCCAGGTACCGCATCCCCTGTATTGGCGCTATTTTATTAATCCACCGCGGGAAGGTCAGAGTAAAAATTAATTTCCTTTCCCGTCACTCGCTGCACAATGGAGTTTAATTAAATTTTATCGATTTATCGGGTGCATTTGGTTCTAAAATATTCAGTGAAACAATGTCGAAAATCCGTTTTCTGTTTCATTCTCCTGATATTTTTTAAAACCAATATAACGTTAAAAGATTTCAGTTTTGCGCGAAATTCACACGATAGAAAGATACGCCGGAGATATTGCGTCCCTCCCACCCACACCCCCATCCCTCTTGCCCCGCCGAATGGAAAAAGATTAAAAAATAAATGATGGTGGCAAAAACAGTCACCCTCTCTCCCTCCAGCTCCCCCCCCCCCGTCCCCTTCCCCCCCTTCCGGAGAGAACAGTCATCAGCCCCGGGGGCTTTAACACTGCCTCCCGCGCGCAATGTGACACTCGAAATATGTACGTGCGATTGTTCAATCAAGCGGCGTGACAGCCAATATAACGGCCGCGTTTAACAAAAAAAAACTATTGGACGAAAGAGAGAGGGGGGGGAAGAGTGGGGAAGCGATCTTTTTGCGATCGCATTCAGAGAGACAGAGCGATATGTTTCAACGTCCCTTCATTCGAAAGAGAGGAAAGAAATCGCTGCCAGCTTGTTGTTATCGAGGCCCTCAAAGTTGACACGCGGGCGACAGCCCGAGCACTTGTCGGACGCAAGGGTGGTGAGAGGGAGGGGTGGGGGGTTAGGAGCAGGGATTTTGTGGGTGTAGGAAGGGGGGAGGGGGGACAAGGAGAGCGTTGGAATCGAAATCATAAGGATTTACGAGTGTGAGAGAGGATTTTAGCGCCATCGCATCAAAGTCGCTCCTCTAAAGGAAGCCTCTTTCGTCGTATGGCAACCCTACCCTGCTCTCATCTTTAATCACGGATAATTCCACCTCAGACATGTACTTATGTTCATGTTAATGGGTCATTAAGGCGGTCTTGGTCAAATTTTGACCGCTTATGCATATATTACATAAATCCCATCACCCACATTGGAAACGAGCCAACAAAATGGCACGTGTCATCTTAATGAACAGTAATAATCGAGTTAATATATAAACAGTGTATATAAGTGATGAAGAATTACCCATTTAATTGGCATTAACGGCATATTAAGTTGGAAAGCGTATTTTCAAAGAAGTTGAATCAATTCCTCAATGTATGTGATGCGAGGAACTGAGGAGAAATGGACAAATATATTAAACAAATATTGGTCTCACCGCTATGCTACCGCGATTTGATCATTTAAATGTGTTTTAAGGCAAATAGTTAAGTTGCAGTAATATTCAAACTACGTTTATAAATAAAAACATTTACTAAGCTTTGTATTTTATAACGAGATAAAAGTAAAATCTCATTGGAGAATGTTTAAAGTGCTTTTTGGGCTAGAATGCTGACTGATTTTCCAAATCCTTTTTCTTCAAACTTCCAAGATGATGGGGTATTTATCTCTGTGGTGGGCACTTCTTAACGTGATTCTGAAGCGAAGATATGGAAAATTGGAGAAAAGGAGCGATTTTTAGAGCAGTACTTTGCTCATGAATTGGGAAAGGTGAAGGTTTGAAGGAGGAACGGAAGTAAGAGCCATTTTTATATTTCTCTAGCATGAAGAATCGTTTAATAGTGACTCATGATTTTCGTATATAATACTGACATTATTTAAGTAGTCTCTTGTACTCCTTATAACGATGATAGAGTTAGTAGTTATTATGAAAACGGATGAATGACTGAGGGCGTCCTGAAGGTGGGATTAACGGCTTGATTGCTAGGCGGTTTTCAATTGGGTTGGTACAGGATGCATTCTCTTAAGAGTAGAGTCAGATTGGAGAAGGTATATTTTGGGGTCGTTGGACTGTTTTCATTCGCTCCATTGAGCTGCACAACGCTACTGTGCATTTGCTCTAAATTCGTTTTCGTTCCCCTCGAACTGGAGACCGCACTTATAAACAGATCGGGAAAATGATGTGCACGGTGCTAAAGATAACGAACGTCAATAATCGATTTATTTATTAAAATTAATTTATTTTCAAGAACCACACATGAAGAGGGCAGCAGTCAAAGGCGACAGATGTCTAACACAGTACTCTGGATAACGAGATATTCGTAGCAACAAAATCAACGACATGCCCGTGTCACGACTCGTAGTGAAAGATCTCGGGAGTCAAATCAAGCGGAGTGACTACCAGTCCCAAAATTCCATACCTACGGGAATATCCACATTTGTGTTTGAGGGCGATATTCAAACGAAGTATGACGGTGGGGAAACTTACATAATTGAGAGGGAGTAAGCACAAACGCTGCGTCGGAAATGAGACACAAATGGCCAACAGAGTGTTTTGGTTGGTTTCGGAGAAAACAGCTCACGGGCCACACGCTGTGATGATGGGGATGGAGGGAGGAGGCCGTAGGGTGTATATTAAGCGTAGCAGCGACCCCATTGACGAACGTAATCTCAGCGAGGGTGGAACCCGGCCCCCTGGACACAGAGAACCACTGTCACTCGGCTAGTCGCCGTCCACTCGCGCGTGGCGTCACCACCCACTCCCAATCGCTGCGTAACAAGATTCCTCCGGGGGGGGGAGGGGGGGGGGGGGGGTTGACGTCGACCCAAACATCGGATTCGTGACGTGTATCGGACAAACATTCCGCAACTTTAAAAGTGGGGCAAATTGCCCCATCCGTGCTCTGCGCCCGCTGCCCCCTCCTTCCCTTTTCCTCATCGCCTCGCGATTTACTGCGCTGCCCTCACGGGGCAGCGGAATCACTTTTATAGTCTTTATCTATGTGCTTGCAGGGCAAGAGGCGGTGTGGAGGCGGGGCGAGTCCACATTCCCGCCCCCCCGCCCTTGTCGCAGCAGACTCCCGTGGGCGGCGGGAGGGCAGCACCTCCACCCCCGCCCGACCGATTCATAAACTACTTTCCGATCCGGTTTCGGCCACAAATCAACTTGGTCATGACATTGGGAAACGCGTGCTCGCAACACGAGGGAGAAGGAATGAATGGGGGCGAGGGGGGGGGGTGATATTCCATCGGCGTGCAACTTGCCGGGAGAGTGAGTCTGGAAGGCAATCGGTTGAGGGGAGTGAGGGGGGAGGGGAGGGGAAAGGCACGACCTGGGTCCGGGGAACATTCCGTTTCGAGGCATTTGACGGGCGACACGCTAGAGTCGAATTGCGTCGATATATACAGAGAGAGAGAGTAAGAATACACCTTATGCCCCCGTTTACACTATAACGTAGCGACCGTGGTTAGCACCGTGGTAGCGCTAACAACCGTGTGAACGCGCGTTGGTTACCGATGGAGTAGTAGTCTTAACGTTACCACTTCACAGTGGTCAGGCGCTGGTGTCGCGAGTGGAAATCGGAAATGATTAAGGACGACAGCCAAACAATCAATCATCATAGCGAAGCAGATGATTCTACTTTGATGAATAAGCAAAAAGGAGTGTCGTTTGATTTTTAAACCATTTAGAAATCCTCTAAACACCACAGGGGCAAAGGGAATACTTGATTCGTTCGCTTGCTCTGTACTTGTTCTTCGGTATTCCTGGTGAGGGCTGCACTGAGTTACGACAGTAGTGTGAATGTATACAGGGTTGCTAAGTTGGTTCTTAAGACAGTAGTCTGACCTGGGCATTAACTAATCATTATTACAATAGCGTGGCCGCGACTAATTCGCGTCAACATGTTTACCGAAACTATTTTAGAGGGGGTTTTAAAACGGAACTCGTTTTTGGAAGGAAGCACACCGGTGTGACCAAGTAAAATTTTTATTCGTGAGTAGCGGGAGGTGCCCGTTGAAATTCAACGGGTGTGAAAAACTTTGAATGTATTTTATAAGAAAACCACAAAGCCTGAAGAATACTGTCAGCGTAGTCATTTGAGGAGTTCGTAACCTACATTGCACTATGTACTCGTAGTAGATACGCTGACCGTTTTCCAGGTGCACGGAAAGATGGGTGATTGTTGGTCCTCTTTCATGCATGGGAAATCCATGGATGAAAGAGAACCCATGAAACCCATGGCTCATTTTCTCGCAAAGAACACATTCCTCTTGCTCTAGAAGACTTATTCGAAAGTTTACTCTTTTTTTCTAATAGACATGTTGATAGATATATTTTTAAGCCCAAGGAAGGGAAACAGCGGCGAGTGAGAGTCTTGAAAATGCAACGCGATTATTGAGTGAATGTACAGTCGGATTCAAAAGTAATGCAAGAAATTGAGCGGCGCCACTTACGCTCTTCAAGGAAATTGAGTTTCATTTACTGCGTTTGAAGTCCTTGGTTACGCAGCGCAAATTAATCAGTTGTTTGTAAACACGCATTCCAATGTAGGAGTTGAGAAGTTATTAAATTATTGCACCTAATTTTGTCATTCTGTGTTCGATACCATTTGGTTTATGTGATTTGTTATTTATTAGCCCCGGTTTTCAATGTTGGTTTGTATTTTACGTAAAATTTGCCTTGTATTGCAAGGAACGATTCGTTTTTAATAATAAAGATTTGTGTTTCAATTTATCAATATGACGATACGTGCCATTATTATAAGAGTTTATTATTATTTTCCTGAGGAAATTAGTGCATCAATTCAATGCCTGTTTTATAAATCTGAGGTTAGTGTGCAATTACTGTGTACTATTGAAAATTACGTGTTGTTAGCGTTGAAGATACATTTTCTATTGTGCAGAGCTTATGCTTCATCTTGTTGTTTAAGTGGATGATGGTAGTGATTTCACGATCGAAAATGTGCCGAGCAAAGCACCCAGGTGCATATTACACATTTCAGTGTTGGTAATGGTGTAGAATTCGGATTCATTCATGCTTTTGTTTAGATAGATCTCAGCACTAGTGGTGAGCGGAACTGTGACATTTCAATCACTTCTTTACCTGTGATTGCTACTCGTCAGTACCTGTGATTTTTAACTGTGATTGCGATCACAGTTAAGAATCGCAGAGGATAATTTCAGCCGTTTATGATAAATGGCGCTACTATTCGTGATTTGACGTTCGAAATGTCAGTATGCGTAATGCTACTTTAGTTGTCTGCTATTTTCGGCATAAAGGCCTTATTAGACACCAATTCCCGACAATCTATGACGAATAATGCACCTACATTATTAGTCTGATCACAGTTCCTGGTAATGCATACTCTGAAAAAATTTCGGTATTTTTTTAAGTTTATAACCCTGGTACTGAGTAATTAGCGAGAATTAGTTAATGTAGTAGTGGTAATGTCATTGGAGACGAAATAATTCAAGCCCCGAAGATGTTCTTCAATATTTTTCTTCAAACTTACCATTTTTGGAAATAAATATAACTGTAATAATCAAAGTAATAAAGTTGCAGATTAGATTTTAGACAAACTATACGTCACGTCAATTTGCGGAATGGATTGTAATTGCCGTAGAGGGGTAACTATACTTTTCTTTAAACAGCTAATATTTTTCATAGCACAATCTACGTCCACTGAATACAATTTTGCTTTTACAATTAAATACCAATTAGATCTAAAATATAGAGATGACAAGTACCCCAGCTTTATTGTATCTTGATGACGGTGGTAGGGCCACAGTGGGATGCTTAGCATACATGTGTTTCCTCAAGTTGGACGTCGACGTCTTGTAGGAAAGTTTGTGTTTGCATAAGTTGCAACTTGCTACTTCTCCATTTACTGCGGTGAAAAAGTTCCATATTTCACTAATTTTACGCCTTTTTCCATTTCTAACTGTTAAACCGCGGTTCGGCAAAACAGGTGCACGATCACGCTCAACTATTATCACACTCAGTAGCTGCGATCGCATTCTATCAGTTGGTAGCATTCTACCAGTTGGTAGCATTGTAGCAGTTGGTAGCATTCTACCAGTTGGTAGCATTGTAGCAGTTGGTAGCATTCTATCAGTTGGTAGCATTCTACCAGTTGGTAGCATTGTAGCAGTTGGTAGCAGAGTGAGTACAAATCACAATCACAGTGATTTCGAATATCCAGTCACTGGTTGTGACTGCTACTTTTCAATATCAGTGATTCAATCACAGTTAGCGATATATCGCTCATCACTACTCAGCACTGAGCTACCTTTATCCCACGAGTTTTGATGATCCATTTTTTCGCGGATTATGTTGACTGCTTCTTAATATTTAAACTGTGTGCTCATGTTCTAAGAATGATACAATTTTTGATAATTTACTATTTTCTTAATGGGCGAATCGTAATACTGCATGCTATGTGCTTAATTTGTTCACGTTACGGTAGTTGTGTTAATTTTCGTGTTATGTGATACTACGTGCTTGGTATAACACGTCGGCATTAGCTGTAGCTGTTCCTTTTCACAAATAAATAGTTCCTTCATCGCAAAAGCACTCTATTTGTTCCATAGTACCTTAACTGTGATTGGATGTTAGTTAAGTTTTATTTATCGCTTTGAGGCATCGAAGATGCTAGATAATTTGTTTTAAACTAATAATCCTTGAATAAATTCCTACAGCGGTTCTTCTGCATTCTATTAATAGTCATACACTGTTGTTTTTGTTTAGGGTGTACTTAAATTATTAATTTAATTATGCATTGTAAATTATTTTCTTGCGTTATACGAAAGTTGTGCCTCGTCCATTTAGAGAGTTTCATTCGTCATTCGGTTTTCCAACGCCTTGTAGACTAGTTACACTTACTTTGTGACCAGTGTAATTAGTTTTTTTTCCTTTATATAATGTAACGGTCAATTTTTATTACACACGGATTTCTTTCTGCATTTGTCTTGATTTGGATTTCGTATTTCTTGTGTTTCCTGGCTCGCAAATCCATTGTTGCTTGAACCCAACTAATATCTCTTAAAGGGTTCACCGCTAGCCGAAGGCCAAAAATAGCAACCTGTTGACCTTATGGACTTTAGTATATACACCATTTTGGACGTATAAAGATCTCGTTATTCATCGTCGGCGTTCACCCTTGTATATATATCAAGAATACTAATTATATTTTTGGACCTTTAGAGCACTTTTAACTCCATTTTATTCTACATATTATCCTTCATGAAGCTACTTAAAAGTTTAATCCCTCTATAAATGTTCATTGCGAATTCTAACCCCCTTATTCTTATGTTGGGACATTATTCCATAATCTCTGCCTCACCATAATATAGTCGATTTGGTATTTCCATGTGTGCCCCGGGATTATCCTGTTCTCGGATAGGGATTAATTATTAGAGTGATCTACTCGTTTAGGTTTATTTTTAATAGAAGTGAATAATAATCCTTTTGATTTTTACATGCGTGGGCACTATCTACTTACACTAAATCTCATCCTCCTCCTTCCTTTCCCATTCTTTTCCAACATCCTCCACTCTACTACCGCTTTCAAATTCCATTCTCTTTTTTCGCGGTTTTCCAACCGCCTACTCTGTCTCGTCTTATTCTCCTACAAAATCTTTAAATTTATTTCAAACGGCCAAGTATTGCACTATTTGTTTAGCATCCAGGTTTTTTTTAACGTATTCATATCAAACTCATTGCTACCATCCCTGTAGTACTACGTCGTCCGCTAACAGGTGAATTTTGTTCATTACTACGGTAGTGATCTCAATAATATACCAAATGAATAATGAGGGTTCGGAGACTTCTCTGGGGAATACCAGATGTTACTCTAATTATATCTGAATTAACGCCATCCAAGACTACCCTCTACTCGCGGCTGCTTAGGAAATATTTGTTCCGAAAAACTACACCGTGTTGTATTCCATATTCGTCTAACTAAACGAGCAATTAGGAATGAGGTAATTTATCGACATGTTTTTTTAAATCTAAAAATAACGTCTTCCTGAGCGTATATTTCTTACGAGGCAAGAATGTCGAGAAAATAACGGCTAGCTGTGTTTCGCAAGAGCTACCTTTCCGGAAACCATGCTGATTTTATGTTAACAACTTTTGACCATCCAGATACCCCATGATCGTACTGACGACTATATGTTCCAATATTTTGAACGATATAGAAGTGAGGGACATCGGTCAATAGTTAGTTGGCTCTTCTTTATCTCCGCTCAAAAATATAGGGGTAGCGTTCGCTATTTTTCAACCATAAGGAACACAATGTTCTTTTAAGGATTTATGAAATATTATTTTTGGGTTAGGTGCTAATTATTACGCTAATTCTTTGTAAACTTGAGCTGGACTTTAATCGGGACCAAGTGATTTCTTGGAATTAATGGCTTTTATATGACTATCTATGCATCGACTGGAAACATTAATAAACGGTATTGTTTTTTTATGGAAGAGTTGTGGTGTTATTATGAGTGCATGTAGTAAAGGCGTTTAAAAAAATTATTTTTGGATGTTTGTTCATATTGATTTGTTTTAAGCTCTTTCTCCTTGATCTATTTCCATTGATTATGCTGTTAAGTTATTGCCTTGAACTTCCTTCACTTTAGCCCAAAACACCTTTCAGTTATCCTTCAAATACTCGCTACAATTTTACTTTTGAATTCCGTTAATGCTTTCCAAAACCCCGTTTTTACTGCTGTTCTAGCTTCTCTATATTTTTCACATAAATGTTTACGTTCCTCGTTGGAGAAATCCCTATGTGCATTCTTCATTTTTGAGTACCAGATTCTTTGTCGGTTCTTTTATAGACTGCATTTGATTATTTAAAGTTCTCGGTATTTAAAATTACATTGGATAACCAACTTTCTGTTCCTATCACTACATTAGCGTTCGTGCCTGAAAAAAGATGGTAAAAATTTAGCGACTTTATTTGTTATACTAGCTCAGTTACCTACTTCACAAGGTCTCCACCTTCACTCATCTTAATGCCTGCAGCCCGCCTTTCGGATTTCTGGTTGCCTATTCGTTAGCAGCATCCATTCGACAGGAGTAAATAAACTAAAGCGTTATTCCAATAATGTTAGCCATCATAGAACACAAAAGTAAAAAAATATTTAAGTAAACATTATGCAGTCAAGCACCTGAGAGGAAACTTGTAGGCTTTCAATGTATTCTTGTTATGGGAATTTTGCATGGCGGCCACTTTGAAAATAAGTTAAGTATGCGCCAAATTCGAAGCAACTCATACGTGTATGACTTGCCAAGCATTAAAAACTGGTACTTTAAGACTCAAGTAGTCATTATTATTCCATTAATTATAATTCTAGTGCTATACATATGACTCTAATTTATGGTTTTGTAGTCAAATAGGATGCATCTAGGGAAAGTTATAAAGTACGTTTTTACAGGTTTGCTGTTGATACTAGAGGAAATATTCATTATTTCGTGTCATGAACCTTACATTTTCTTGTAATTTTATATGATTCTAAGTGATATTGGTCCTTACATTTTTTAAAGAATCAGTGGGAAATATTCGTACTATGTTAAAACTTCCAAAATGAATGCTTTTATAGACATTGTTAATCCCTTTTTTTATATTAAAAATTGCTGTGAGGAATTTCATGTGCGCCACTCGCTCTACTCGAGAACGATTAGTAGGGGATTCCTACTCGATGTTTCTTGAGGCTACCACGGTAGCTTACAGGCGAAGTGAGAAGTGTTTTGTTCTATTCCTTGAAAAATCTAGCGTCTTGTCATTCCAAGGAGATTTTTGATTATGCGTAAATGAGAAGCTTTTAAGCAATGCAAGAACTCAATTTGGAACAGAGGACGTCGCGAAACTCGCGAAATTCCTTCGATTTATCTGAATAAACATTTAAAACATAATTCCAGAAAATCGGTAGATATTATTACATCTAGGTAAATTTTTCACACCAGTATGGATAAAAAAGAAAACTGGAATAAGTATTCTCATATTTTGGGAAATAATTAGTGTTTGGAAATGTATATATATATTCCCGAGGTAGTATTAAATTAGCTAGTAATATTAGCAACATTGAATTCTTTTTTTTTAGTTCACCAAAGTAGATATTTATCTTATAGTTGCCTTCGTATGCATCGGACTAGATCATTACATGGTTATACGATAATTTAGAAAACGTGTGTGGTAATTGTCTAATGTTAAGTGGTAGAATGTATGAATGTAGAATCCTTTTGCTCAATCACCGTTCATTATATTTTAAAATTCGCAATACCCACGAATATCTAACCTAAGAACTAAAGACATGAAGCGGGAACGCTTCTCATTATTCAAGCAACAATGGATTTGCGAGCCAGGAAACACAAGAAATACTAAATCCAAATCAAGACAAATGCAGAAAGAAATCCGTGTGTAATAAAAATTGACCGTTACATTATATAAAGGAAAAATAAACTAATCACACTGGTCACAAAGTAAGTGTAACTAGTCTACAAGGCGTTGGAAAACCGAATGACGAATGAAACTCTCTAAATGGACGAGGCACAACTTTCGTATAACGCAAGAAAATAATTTACAATGCATAATTAAATTAATAATTTAAGTACACCCTAAACAAAAACAACAGTGTATGACTATTAATAGAATGCAGAAGAACCGCTGTAGGAATTTATTCAAGGATTATTAGTTTAAAACAAATTATCTAGCATCTTCGATGCCTCAAAGCGATAAATAAAACTTAACTAACATCCAATCACAGTTAAGGTACTATGGAACAAATAGAGTGCTTTTGCGATGAAGGAACTATTTATTTGTGAAAAGGAACAGCTACAGCTAATGCCGACGTGTTATACCAAGCACGTAGTATCACATAACACGAAAATTAACACAACTACCGTAACGTGAACAAATTAAGCACATAGCATGCAGTATTACGATTCGCCCATTAAGAAAATAGTAAATTATCAAAAATTGTATCATTCTTAGAACATGAGCACACAGTTTAAATATTAAGAAGCAGTCAACATAATCCGCGAAAAAATGGATCATCAAAACTCGTGGGATAAAGGTAGCTCAGTGCTGAGATCTATCTAAACAAAAGCATGAATGAATCCGAATTCTACACCATTACCAACACTGAAATGTGTAATATGCACCTGGGTGCTTTGCTCGGCACATTTTCGATCGTGAAATCACTACCATCATCCAACTATATATCCACTTAAACAACAAGATGAAGCATAAGCTCTGCACAATAGAAAATGTATCTTCAACGCTAACAACACGTAATTTTCAATAGTACACAGTAATTGCACACTAACCTCAGATTTATAAAACAGGCATTGAATTGATGCACTAATTTCCTCAGGAAAATAATAATAAACTCTTATAATAATGGCACGTATCGTCATATTGATAAATTGAAACACAAATCTTTATTATTAAAAACGAATCGTTCCTTGCAATACAAGGCAAATTTTACGTAAAATACAAACCAACATTGAAAACCGGGGCTAATAAATAACAAATCACATAAACCAAATGGAATCGAACACAGAATGACAAAATTAGGTGCAATAATTTAATAACTTCTCAACTCCTACATTGGAATGCGTGTTTACAAACAACTGATTAATTTGCGCTGCGTAACCAAGGACTTCAAACGCAGTAAATGAAACTCAATTTCCTTGAAGAGCGTAAGTGGCGCCGCTCAATTTCTTGCATTACTTTTGAATCTGACTGTAAGTTAACTGCATTGTTAATAGGTATTTTGAATAACTGGTAACGTTTATGGTGTGGGAATTGTTCTAAAAAACTGTTCGAAATCGTAATAATATTCAACTTGCATGAAAAAATTGACGTATTTTATAAAAAAACCACAAAGCCTGAAGAATACTGTCTGCGTAGTTTTTTGAGGAGTTCGTAACCTAGTATGATATTCGTTCACGGTCCTTCGTTCGTTCGTATGATATGGGAATTGGTCTAAAAACAGTTCGCAATCGAATGAGAGGCAGATGGTTCCACTACGTATAATACATCTGAGTATTAAACGGTAATAGACAACGCCGTGTTTGTAGTAGCAACAGAGGCATTATTACCATTACTATTTACTGCACGTAAATATTCTTCCACGGTTAATACCTTTATGTGTATCGTTTACTTAAAAATGTTCTCTCATATATATGCAGTGCCCCTATATAAGCTACTTAGAGAATAGACATTGAGGAGTATCCTTGTTGTAAATATGCATTGAATTTATCGATAAGCCCCTGAAGCAATCAATCATGGGGCCCTTGGGACTCTGGGCCCTTCTTATACAGATTTTCTTTCTACGTGCTATCATGGGCATGCAGGAAAACTTAAATGCTATAGTCTTGAATATCCTTTGAAAATCAAATCTCTGGTTGTCAATAAAATATGTTATTGTTGATTTCAGAGAAAAATGTGAGATTTTTCAGCAAAAAACATGATTTTCAGACAATTACGAAGCGTAAAAGAAAATCGATAGAAAGATTTAGAAACGTAATTTATTCAGCTATCAGATAAAAAATATTCCAGCCCTCTATCTTTAGTGAAAGTTATTTTAAAAAGTAAAAAATGAAACCACTGCACCGAACCCGATGCTTAGCATGGACGACCAGGGACTCCCGGGGGGGGGCCTTTGGAGGCCCTGAGTGATTTTTAATATAGCTTATGTTACATCCAGATATATTTTCTTACTACTTGCCAAATTTCAGCTCAATCGGTTCAGTAGTTTTTGCGTGATTGAGCAACAGACAGACAAGACACCATTCAATTTTTATATAGGTATCAGTATGATTATATCCTCAAAAACACTTCATTTTGCTCGTATAGGAGGGTAAACTATTGAAAACACTATCCACACACTAATTAGTACTAAGATGCATCGATCGCAACAATTTCAGCATATATATTTTTTTTATAATATCAAAAACAAGGTTTCCTCGTCGTTTCCGTGATTTATAAATTCACGTAGAATAAGGACCTGCTGAGAATGAGCCACTAAGTAAGTGTAAGCTAATCTTTATGGTTTTCCATTTCATTCCATTTTTAATCACACACAATTCATTCATAGAGATCTGAGTCCAAAGTGTACTTCTTGATGGAAACATACTGATCTTATGCCAATAAGTTATGTATTTTAATACGAGAGTTGACACTGCCTATTGCAAGCAAAACTCAAGAGTTTTATGTTATTGAAAATGAGCAGATTTTAGTACCGCTAGTAACTCAGGTGAATTGATCGTGATCAGACTCTCCAATTCGATCTATTCATTCCGGCGTTCTCTCTCTTGGCAGTATTAGGGCTTAGTGTTTAATGTCGGTGAGCTTTAGGGCATATGGATTCACCACGAGCCACATATTTTTCAGCATTAATCAATGACAAATTGTCTATGCTTCAATAAACTAAAGTATTGATATGGGAGTTGACAATCTATTTAGTTGCAACGCAGAACCATTTGTTGATAGTAGCATTTCGAATGTGACGCTGCATCTGACTGGTGGCAATGCGCGAGAGACAGGAAATATCAGATGCACGCGGCCTTTGCTCCGCTTCTGCGATCTCGGCTATTGCACGACTTTCCGTATTTCTTCCAGGCTGTCATCGGCATTTCCTGAAGTCTCGAGAGGTATGATGATAGGAAAAGTTAACTAGAAATATGGTCGTATGACGGTAACTTGGAATGTTCTCTAAAAAAACAAAAGTAATCTACATGCATCAAACTTCCATCTTATTGTTTTCAGTTCTTTATTGACGCCTGTTTATTCTTTTAAAAAATATGCTAGTGTTTCATAACCGCAAATTGCATCCACCTTTAATTCCAAGAGGCGCATAAGTAATCCGAAGGACGTCCTGCGCGATATATAGATTGCTTGATAGATAATGCCAAGGCACTCTTCTCACACACAACCGCCAGGAGAGCATCTCCATTGACTTAATGACGATTGAGCCGAAGATTGTAACATGTACGTATCCAAGGAAAATAATGTGACGTAAGGGTAAGTAGGTGCAATTATTTCGCTCTGAATAGGAATGTCCAGAAATATGTTCACATTTTGTGTGAATAATAAAAATGCAGCGTGAAAGAATGAAAGTATTTTTTGCATCAGTAGAAAAAGTACTCTCTGATTTTTATATACTTTCATGCCTCTTTCAACGTTACTTTCACCCTGTGGTTAGGAGTATTCTAAGTCTTACTCAATGATAATATTAATATCAATTTCAACTTTCAGTTTTAATGGTTGATCTAAGATTTAGGAAGGTAATCGGAGAAACTGCCATCGGCATGATTGAACAGCATCTACTATGAACCAAACTTACAATGAGATACCAGATCGATACATAGACCATTTTTCACTCATTGGCACTCATTAACTGCATTTATATTTGACCGACTTCAGTGGAGGGTCACGAAACGCGGAGGAATGTGCATTAAAATTCATGCTCCACCACGTGCGATACGAAATGTTAGCATAATTAACGTTTTCCTTTCCCCAACCAATCCTAATTAGATGGACACCTTGGCATTGGTGGGAGGAGTGTGGGAGGCGTAGTGAATACATGTGTTGTGCCCCCGGGGGGCTTTGGGGGCGGGCTCCAGCCTCCTGTGACCCACATTCCACGCTATTTCCTCCGCGGAACATTCGCCCGCGGCAGCATCCAGGGTTGTACTTCCGTCTTACCCCATCCGCTGTATCCACAGCACTGCACATACATCATGAAAACGTTTACGAACCAAGGGTAGCTTCACGTATTTACTCATACAGGTGGGTATACTTTAAAGCGATATCGAGCTTCGAATGCGGATATGAGCAAGTAGGATAAATCCTCGGTTTGTCTTACATAAGATCAATAATGATTGCCCGGGATCTATAAACAACATAGCATATTCAAAGAACATCCGAGAAAATGTCAATGCAAATTTAAAATACAGCACACTTGCAGGAGCACCTGATCGGTTTATTTTCGGGAAAATTGTAACTTCGCTAGTTACCACATAATTCAAAAGTACATTGCCGCATTTTCCATGTTATATATGTATCAACTCATTCTTACATTATGGCACGTATTTCAAGACGGTACCAAAAATATCCAATCAGTTTTAAACCTACGCAAAGTGACACTTGATTATTTTTTTTTATGAGCTATATTTATATAGATGAGCTAAGCTATAATTTGCTTAGTGATATATTTGTGAATACAAAGTGTTTCAAACACGTCACTTCACGATAAAATTTCATGCAAGCAATACGAAGAAGAGTTAGCTTTTGTTAATTTAGCAAAGCCTATTCAATGAATAAAATTATTGCAAAACAATTCATTATTTTGATTCTATTTTTTTTAAATAACTCGATGCTTAAAATCTTACAATCCCTTCAACAAAAATTACAGCTCAGTTTGCGCTAAAATCATCATTGCCGCACGAATTAAAATGATGTATCCTTTCTATAAATAACGTTGGAAATCATGGTTGTTTTTAAGGATTATTGTTGCATTTTACAACAATCCACCTCAACCTACTTCAAGAGGTAAAGTATACTTTTTAACTTCAAACCATGGTAGCAAATATACTCAACCTGAATAATTGCAGGCTTTGCTGGGAACAAATTAGCTGGACCAAATACTTGCATGACTTTTGGCACTATTAGCCTTGCTTATAGGCTAACAATCACCGAAACTACATAATTCTGCGAACATTACATAACATCTGCTTGACGTCTTATACTTTAAATCTTAAGAAAAAAATCTGATAGGAAAAGTCAGCGTTAATATATCCAAACATTATTGTTCATAATTAACTGAAACAATGTCTCTACAGGCACAACAACGCAATTTCAAAGTCAAAACTATTTACACTTATATGATAAAAAATATGTACTGTATGTCGGTGGCATTCACAATATCCTATCGTGACGAATAAACTGACGCAACTTTCAAAATAAAGTTTTAGTAATTATTTCATTGCACTAGTAATGTAAGTATCAACAGCTAACGGTAGTTACGGATATCAATGAGCACACAGGCACTTCACTATCGAACTTCATTCGGCCATTTTCCACAGCTTGGTCATCCCGTAAATTCAACCAACACCACTTCAATTTTGATCACTTTGCTGACTTGGTTCTGCCGATTCTACCGAAGGAAAAATATACTGGCATGTACCTATTATTAGGCCACGAACCATGCCGATCTCTGCCGGAGTACAGGAACGCAAACAAAAAAAAGACAATATAAGGATGGAGGACACTAAAAATTAACAATTTTTTTCTATACAACCAAGCCAAACCTAACCAATAGCTGCTACTTTTGCGTAATAATACATTAAATACTCGGTAAAATGTGAGTTTAAATGCCGCTGTTTTATAGGGTATTGTTTTTAAGGCTTTGAAAGTGTTGCATTAATTTTGAGAAAGGAAAGTGCATCTAAGAAAATGCGGTCAATGCAATTATATCATCCTTCCTTAACTATCCAATACACAACTGAGTGATACCACAGTCTATACAGTCGCGACAAGACGGACACAATTCTTTCAGCTAGCTGTTAGTAGCGCCCCAAGCGGCGAACGTGTATAACTACCGTAATGTGGGGTGAGTACATACACTTGCGCGCACTGGAACTAGAACCTATTTTCGTCTTCGTGATGTCATGGTATTATTCCTTTTGTAGATAATATTTTATAATATCTCCCCTTTTAGGATTTAATTGCGTTAAAAGGAAACAGTGAGAATAAAACTCAGTTCAAGCGTACTAGAAACAACCGTTCAAACTCATCCTGTATTTCAATCTCGCGATACAATACCGTACTTTGGATGTCATACCGGCTTTGATTGAGACTGTGTGCTGAGTGCTGCGACTGCTTACAGTGTTTTCACATTTAATTTTTATTAAATATTACTGCAGCAGAAATCGGAAATGGAATTCAGGAGTGTCATTTTTTCCGATTCCCTAAGTATCATTACAGGTTGGTCGGTGCTATTGATATTTTTGAAGCTCACATAACGTGAGCGCTCTCTAATTCTTTTATTTTAACACGCTAATGTAATTTATTATGATCATTACCCGTGCATACGATGGGTCACCCATTGCCGTAAAAAAGATTGAAACGGGAAAAATGCTGCTTACATGTGCACAAAATTATTTGCTCTGTTCGGGGCATTTTGAAGACAGCCAGTTGATAAAAAGAGATTGGTGCTAACCGCTGTCCTCATAATATTTGATATACCCAATAATCCGTCTCTAGTAAGCTTTCAACGCTGCCAGAAAGCTGCCAGAAAGACAGTCTTCCCGAGGAAAAACTCTAGATACCAATCTCCTCTTATATATAAAGAAAGTATCCTTCGATAGCTTTTTTTAGCGTTACTAACATGTTTCTTTTCACCCAGTTTCTGCCAATCATGGCACATTTTGCTCTGATATACAGTTACAACAGGATCATCCAATGAGTGAGTAATTTTCATTTGTATGTCTATAGTTCGAAACCAGGAAATTAAGAACTCACTAAAGTGAGTAATAGATCAGATTTCTTGTTAAAGGAATAACATAACAGTTCTTCGAATTAAGAGTACATTGAGATGTACTGGGGGTAGGTAGATGATGGTCAGAGTAATTAAAAATGCAAGATATAGCCAAAAACTGTTTTAAACCTTTTGCCTGGAAATTAATAGGGAATACATTTCGTGGTCATGGATCTCATAAGTTCAGTGATACCAAATGTTTTTCACTGAGTCTCCTGTATCGCAGTCCTTAAGCACAGTCTAAACAAATAGTAGACTGTGTATAACAATAAATAAAACTTTTACAATCCACAATTTTGGTCAATAAAATTATGCACAAACGGATTTCAATGCATGTGCATCATCATCAGGTGCTTGTTTATTGTTATAAAATGGAATTCCACAAAGTTAAACCTGATCTTATTTATTTTATTAGTTTAGACTGTGCCTTAAGGTTACACATTTTTTACGAACATTTTAATCTATCCTCTGTTTGTATGTAACAACAGTAAGTTTAGGGAATAAATACCAAAAGTGGCCTGGATCTAAGAGTGTTTATGCTTTTTAAAGAGAAGGCAAAGAACTTGAAATAGGACCAAAGGTTGGTTAGTTTGAGCATAGATAAAATAGCAGCTGTGAAGCATTTGTCATACAATAATAGTGTAGATTATGTCTGTGGCTTAGAGGACTTGGGTTTCTTCAGAAGCAGTAACATAACAAGTCCATCTCTACTGCTAATGATAAAGGGATTGTTTTATAACTAAAGGATGCCTATAGGGTATCTATTTCTCCTGCCAGTCTGTAAAATACAAATGTTTTCAAAAGTTATTCGAAACTACTCTTGAAAGACTTTCTAAACCAGCGTTTACCGTGAAGACATGTGTGACTGACCAGGGTTCAAACTTTGTTCTGATGCGTAAGTCAATAAAAATATCAACTTATTTATCTTAGATTTTTATGCAGGAAGTTATACTATTTTAAAAATATTCCTTATTTGCTGAATAGTTAGAGAAATTACCTATTTCAATATGATTGTTTCCATCTATTAAAAAGTGGAATTAGAGTGTTGATCTCTTTGGAGGTCATTTGTGAATAGTTCTCCCTGGATTCTAAGAATACAGTCAGACTTGCCCATAGTTTAAAAAAGCAGTAACTCCCCCTGCTAACTTTTAACTAAAATGTCTTCTCCAAATTGAAGGCCAGTTCACCACATATACTATGTCATTCTACAGAAGTATCAGCCATAAGCACTCTTATTTCTTGTGGATTAATGCCTGTTCAGTCACTGGCAACACCAAAATGTGTAAAAACGTAGATGATTTATCCAATATTTTCAACTCCCACGGCATTATTTCAGCTGCGACACTGATAGTTACTACCGCAGATGAATATGAACACATTTAAGCCCTCGAGGGAATGGAAAATTGGCTGGGGTCAATCAGGTTAATTGACCATTAAGGAAATGATAATAAGTGCATAAAAGGTAAAATTTGTTGAAGTTTGGCTTCTAAATATCAACTCTCTGCAAAATATTTGGAAAGAGCTGAGAACCAAAGCCCTTTAGAAAGATGTCAAGAAACAAGAAAAATGAAACGAGACTTATTGGAGAATTTTTCTGTTGACCGCTACAAGGCTACTCCTATGTCAATCTTTGGTTTTTAAATCGTTTCTGAAACCTAATTCTTCTTGCGGCAGGAAAGTATTCGATAGCCAGGAAGCAATCCTTGATAGCTTGAAAGAAGTGGTTGGTCAAAACATGATTTCTTGTGAATGATATATGTTTTTGGGCTATTTTCTGAGAAAACTGCTATCACTTCATTATTGTGAATTTAGGTACTTCCTCATGAAAATAGAAGATAATATCCTAGGAAAAAATGTATTAACATATTTTAAAAACTTTCAAAGTAGTGAAATTTCCTCAGTCTTATATTGTGAGGAACTGAATTCCTTTTTCGAGGAATTTTCATCAACATTGATAAGTAATACTCATTGTGCTGTTAATTAAAACAAATAGGGCGTCTTATGGGAATGTGATTTGCGAATCAAACAAAATGCACCTTCCAGAAAGATGCAGCTCACGTGAAACATTTGCTCAATAGAATCTTTGTAAGGACATGCATTTATTTTATATTTGAAATTAAAAAATCAGGGTCTCTCTAGCTACAAAAATCGAATGTATAAAAAATACTTAAAGGTGAATTATACAGGTTACTGATTTGAATTAAAGGTGTGAAAAAGTATTGTTCCATAGATCCTTTTGTGTTTTCATTCCTCACAGCAAATACAAAAATGTAATAGTGACCTCAATAATACCTGCACATGTGCTTCCTATTTTGTCTTTATGCCACTTAAAAAGTCAGAACAGACGTACGTTATGTCATAAGCTATAAGTGCTAGACTGGGGTAACAAACTACTCTGAACATATTTCAAAAATTGAAGAAAGTTTGGCTCCTACTTTGAAATGTCTAACCATTGAACGGACCATTTATTCCGCGAACGATTGTGTGACATCGGTGCTCTGAACAAGATTACGATAATTTAAAGAGGATGAAAAAGCCGTTAACATAAAGCATTACCCGCAAAAATCAAATGTTTAGAAGGCAATGCAAATGTTGGCGAAAGTGAGCAAAAGTTAGCTTCATATACACCGTAATGAAAGTAGTTATACACGTTCACCACTAGAGGCGCTTGCATCGGCGCGCTGCAAGTCTGTATAGGGAAAATTACATGGCATGACGCGACTGTATAGACTGTGGTGATACTCTCCTCCAGAGGATATCGATCAGTCTTGTATTTCTATGTTTAGCTATGAAGCCCCTGGACTCTTAAACGTTGTCTTTTGCCTTGCTCATTATGTTTTACACGAGTATCGATTTTGGTTTACTGCAGGTCAGTTTTTTACAGCTACCTACTTCTATCACAATGCACCGCGATGGAGGTCACGAAGGATTCACGCGGGACATCATGTCTTAAGCAATTGTGCGGGAATAGAAAATGGATGCTATAAGGCAAGCAGTCGAATTAGTAACCTTTTGCGCTTAACAGCGAAGCTTCCCGCCCAAAAGCATTCTGGGTAAATTAGCCGGTGGCCTAGCCTACCCCTACGACCACTACGTAGGCAATGACTCCCAATTGGCTCTCTTTGAAACATCACTGGGAAGCCATAAATGTTCAAAAGTTTTATAAAAAATTCTTATGTACATACATTGGTAACTGAATAAACATTCTACTTCATTTGGAAATATGGACTGCATAAAGATTTTCGATCTAAACGATCGAACAGAATTGGATCAGTTAATGCAACAAGCATTAATTGGATAAATGTTAGGTGTTCTCGACATTGACATCGGGTGAGGAAGTTGGTAATTTTAATAAAAAACAGGTACTTGGTTATTAATCCACACTTTATTTTAAACAACACGACCCGGGTTTCAGCATCTCATACCATCATCAGGTTCCACGAGAGGAGGTGAGATGCTGAAACCCGGGTCGTGTTGTTTAAAATAAAGTGTGGATTAATAACCAAGTACCTGTTTTTTATTAAAATGAAAGAGTTCCACCGTGTGACGCCGGAAACAGTGTCTTATATTTAAAGTGCTAGTTGGTAATTTGCCAAATACCAAACCCGGTGTCAATCCCATGAATACCTAACATTGGTTATTCGTCGGGAAAACATCAGAACTTACGTCAATTGGCTTTTTCCACTGATACACAAAAAGACTTAAGATATTTTTATGATAAGTAATGCCACAGATCTATATTAATTAATTGTGATTTACTCTTTTTAAACAAAAATTTGCGACGAGGTTCCTTAAACAACCACAGTTGGCATTATCTCCGAAAAATCTCTCAAACTTTCATAAAAGGATTCTAGTCATCAATTCGATTCATATTTCGTCTGAGTAAACCTATTCCCAAGGAATTACAGATTGTTTTTTATTCAAGTGAAACAAATAATGGTAACGGCAGTAACTTTTTTGAATTCCTTCATAATGAAATGATGAATTAGTTTGCTTTCCACGTAAAATTTATTTATTTCTCACGACCCGGGTTGCATCACTTCGTGACATCATCAGGTACAGACACCTGTTACAATGTATGTATGTACCAGATGATGTCACGAAGCGATGAAACCCTGGTTGTGAGAAAGAAAGAAATTTTATGCGGAGGACAAAGTAATTCTTCTTTCATCAATAATCCAGAGTTAACTTCCATGTAACCAGTCACAAATGTCTTATTTTGACCAACCGACGCACGTTAAGCCGGCGAACATAACATTTCTAGACTATTTTCTTTCCTCTTCTTTCACTTAGGCCCGGTTTCACCAACGATAATCAACGCCTGATCATGGATTAACCCTCGAGTTAATCAGTGATTACGTTAATTGGGTTTCACCAACGACAATCAGCGATTATCGGAGATCAAAATCGTTGGTCCAGTTGATCGTAGATATTGGGCGATCAAATCCACAATCAACCATTATGGCGGAAATCTTGTATTCATCTCACACATAAATAGAAGAAATACCAGACTATTTGAGCTTGAGAGCCAACCACAGGCCATTTAGAGCAAACCTGTACGATGCGTGCGAAGAAAATTAATATATTTAATACGAGTTAAAAATTATTTTAACCAAACCTACAGTTAATTTCGGTCTAGTAGGGATTGGGAACTGGTTGCATAGTCCGAGAAATAGAAATATCCCAATGTCACTACTAAACCAGCTTTTAATGGCGGTATTATATTATGTAACGAGAAGTATTCAGGTAAATTGCACCAGTTTACGCACGATGTGTTTAAATTTCGCGGGTTCTCAACATGAGAATTACGAAAATCGCAACCGTCGCACCCTCATATTTATGTCGCGATGCCGGCTGTTGTGAAGCTTGTGGTCTTTTTTGGAGAAGTATTTACTTACTGGATAGATTTTGTGGTATTATTACAATTGCAGAGGAGTGGTGAAGTATTTGTCGTTATGATATTGAGATTTTATTTTAATTTATTAATATACACGACAAGAGTTTAAAGTGAGTACCTAAGTTATTTGATACCTCGATTGAATTTTAGTTACTTTTTGCGATCTTAGCTAGTGCGATGACTTTAAGGAAGTAGTTTTGAGTGTAATAAACGGCTTACGTTTTTATTATTTACACCAAGTGTAACATTTATCGAAATATAAAACCTTTGTGTGTAGCCTTCGTGTCATACATACATAAACACCTTTGTGTGTTCAACAAGTGTAGTCTTTGCATATAGTATGTGTTATTCCCGCGCCTTGGATGTAATAACCAAGTAGACAATCGTTTATTTAACTCAGTTTGTGTATGTTTGTGATGCTTAAGTATAAATTACTTGAAGTGTTATTATAATATTCCGTCACACCATGCAGAGTGAGTGCTGTCTAAAATTATGGTAAAGTGTGGTGTAAAATTTATGGGATAAGTTTATCACGATCCGATCGAGAGCTAGTATTGATAAAAACGTAGACTTATATGTTGCACAAGTTAAAGTGTTAAGTTATCTAGGAAAATTCTATCCAGTAAACACTACAGAAGTGTATATGTAGTTAAATCTCATAAACAAAACTGGATCCCCAGAGTTAGTTTGCCAAACAGTACTAATGACTGAAATGTAAGTTGCTACTCCTACATATTTAACACAAGACACTGCAGCATAACATCATACAATGTTAATTTTCATATTGATCTACTAAATATTACATTATAAGTACCTACACGCATCACAGTGATACAATTTTGGTAGATAAACACATTAGTTGTAAGCTTTAGGAAGTGGTTGATGCCCTGAGGTGTTTCATCTTTCAAAGCAACCAAATGAAATACCTACATTTTTTACACATGATGACTGCAATGGGAATGAGATGTTGGAAATTAAATATGCCAAATTATAAAATCTGAGCAATTAATTGCAGTGTTTAGATATACAAGCATTGAATAGTAGGGTAAAAGTTGGCAAGGCTGTGTAGTCAGTATGGGTTCATTGAAAGCAATGATTTCCTTGCCATATTAGTAAATGATACTGTATAATAGTAAGTCATTAGCTAATATTATGTCAGCATAATCAGGTATGCCACTAATGTCATATTCTATGGCCTTAAGATGTTATGCAATATAGGTTTTTCACCAAATGTGACAAGTGTTATGCAGTTTTTCACTTCCATGCAGGAAATATACTTAACTACTGTAAATTATATTATTATTACATTCTTTATGGGTCATTATTGTTGGCTCAATGTATGTTTCAGCTTGGTTGGTATATGATTTGTTCTTCTCATTTTATTGCTACCTAATTATATTGCACTTACTTGATATGACCTTTTCTCTTATACCTTCTGGCAATTCAAACTGAGGCTCATCTCTTATGTTGCAAGGAATGTGGAAGATGTACATAGGTATATGACCTGCTATATTTTATACTCCAATGCATAGTTAAATGTTTCCACCGAATTCATTCGTACTTGGAAGAATTGTTTTGACTATGTACATCAGGTGTAACAAGTTTTTTTAACATTAGGAGATATTTATTTGTATTTATTAACTAACTTCTTAAGTCATAAGTTTTAAAATTTTATCTCTTGGTTTGAGAATAGAAGTCATTTTCTCAAATTCAAAAACCATAATCATTCAATATCATAGCTCATTTGTAAACAATTTAATAAAAGTTTCCTCATATAGGAGTAACATTATGACAGGCCTTAGGATTAATCAGTTCTAATAAATATAATAATAGACTACTTAGCTTATCATTCAACAAAGTTTGCTTTACTGGTGTTCTTTTAGTATAGCATGGGTCGTTGTACAGGTGCCACTGCAATGGTGTTTTTCAATGTTTTCATTACAGGTGTAACCATTATATGAGTAGTAGAGTATTAATTGGGGTTGGTCACCTTTTTAATCACATGATATTTAACTAAACAGTGGAAATTAGAATGTCAATTCTGATAGTGAAAAAAACAATTTGTATGGATCCAGAGTTGTACAATAGTGTAATTAGGTGATGATAGTGATTTTTATGCACTAGGTCGACACTTATCTCATCATATATCTTGTTAGAGATTGTGCTATTGCATAGACCAGTAGTATGTAATTGCTAAGTTTTTGTAAGCCTCAGCAAATAGGAAAAACGAAATCTGTCCCCAATACTTTTACTGCGGAAATTATTTATTATTGTCCACTTCAGAATTTGCAGAAAATATCTGCAATTAATAATGTTCTTGTTGTTTAGGAATATCAAAGCATTAGTATGTAGTGTGTTTGAAGGTAGATGTATGTATATAGATCATTATTAAAAATATTTATGAGGCTATATACAGGTCGTCCTGTAATTGGACTATTGGCAACTCCCACTTAATAAATTTTGGCCATTTTCCCCTATGCTATATCTCATAGTTTATTAAATATAGTTAGGATGTGGGTATTAAAAAAATGTCTACATGTTGATGAAAGAGAATAAAAGGAAATGCTTGCTAGCTTAATGTGCATCAAGTCATTCATTTGGATTTTGTAACGGATTCCTCTGATGACTATTAAATGAAATATTGTGGTGTGTGCAGATTTAATCAAATCTTATGTTTTGCACTTCAATATCCTGAAAAAGAAAAATATCTATATATAAATGGGTAGGTATATATAAATGCATTATAGGTAGTTATCAGAATTTTTTTATCTTATCAAGGAAACATATTCTTATGTTGCTCTAATTTTTAAAACTGTCTCTTGTAAACTCTTTGATGTAAGTTAAGTATCAGCGTGACTCTCTAGAGCTACATGTAGTGAATCTGAATAATTGATCTGATTTTAAGTTAAAATATTTTTTATTGGTGATATACAAGCTGTATCAAAACCAAGCTTCTACAAGATAATCAAGAGAGTGTCAAGGTACATAGAAATGATGTCTAAAGAAATAATGATAATTCTTACTGGAAGAATAGACCTAGACAATATAAAGGAAGTTTTTTTTTGAAATTGCTAAATTCCCCTGTGTATTTGGAGCTTTAGCCTGTGCTGACATTCCAATCTCCTCACCAGGAGGGAAAAATGCAGAGTTATTCAGGAATTAAAATTCCTATTTTTCTATCAATGTTCAAGCAATTAGCTCCCCAAGCCAGAGGCTGACCCATTTGGTAGCTATATGGCCAGGTAGCATGATGAGGCAATATTTAGTAACCATTTTTTTCAACAAATGTAAATTTGTAAATAGGCAGAATCCATATGGATTTTACTTTGGTGACCAAGGTAAGCCTTGCTGGGCTTATCTCCTTTCCCCCTAGTTTAACCCTGCTACCAGAAGAGAGAGACGTTACAACATTTCTCACATTTGAAATAGAAATTCAATGGAATGCTGTGTTGGGGTAATGAAGAGGAGGGATCCATGATCATTCC
Organism: Pyrrhosoma nymphula; assembly: GCA_963573305.1. Classification (NCBI taxonomy): domain Eukaryota; kingdom Metazoa; phylum Arthropoda; class Insecta; order Odonata; family Coenagrionidae; genus Pyrrhosoma; species Pyrrhosoma nymphula. The sequence goes on from OY754334.1 coordinate 1,733,795, forward strand.
TCAGGCTTTGGGTCAAATAGACACTGCTCTCATTATCATCATGGCCCCAGTTTTGCATAACATAGCACTATTGTTTAAGGATGAGGAGCATCTAGAGAATATTTATGTGAATCCTCAACGCTTTTGTAGATCAGATATACTCAATCCTCAACTCAATCACATTGTGATATATTTCCTTTTTCTTAAATATATAAATGGTGAATATTACTCACTAGGTAACCAATTGATTTTTAAAAAAATTAAAAAATGCATCCTTCAGTAGAGCATATAACGTAGATTCACGGCCATAAAGCAAGTAGGGTAGGCAGAAACGTTTTACATAAAAAATTAGACATGTTCTACTAAACTTAGCATTTGTCATTTATAGGTTTAGTCACCTCTAGCGGGGATTTCAAAGAGAATTTGAATTAAAAGGCAGAGATGCGACAATTATTAGCTTATTAATTCTCCCTGAGTTTTACTCGAGTAGCCTTTATAATTTCCTTTCGTGGTTTATGAATACCTATAAACTCACTATTTTTCAATTCATTTTTCAACATTTGCATTATAAATTATCGCTTTTCATTAATTTTATCGAGTTGCCAAATTATAAGGCTTTTTAATTATTGGCGTTCTTCTTAGTACGATGTTTCATTTGTTCCCAAGAAGTTTTCAATTACTTCCAAGTTCTTATGGAGTTAGTTTGGGTGGCATTAAATGACACTGCAACCTCTTCCCAAACTATCCTTTTATCCTCACATGATATAACGTCGTGTATTTGATTTTCCAACATATTTATTACGTCTCCCACCAGATAAAGCAACAGAGAATTTTCCAATTTGAAAAAACTATTACGTCACGCACAATGCATTTAAAATCACGATCGTCATGCACCGACACGTTACAGTGATCACGTGACGGTGACCGCCAATAGGAATTCTTCTTATAAATCTATGAGAACGTTTACGTTACGCGATTGCCGATCATGTGATTGCCGATCTTGATCGACGATCAAGTGTTGGTGAAACGGATGCGGGATTTGATCTCCGATCGGTAAATTGATGCCGATCAATTAATCGTCGATTAACGAGAGGTTGGTGAAACCGGCCCTTAATCTTGGATCTCTCTCTTTACTTAGATGCAATGCGATACTCTCTTTTCCTGGCCCATTTACATGGCCTCATTTCGTTGTTACAAATTACGTACAAGTAACGCAAACTGACCAAATCCGAGAGAACAACAGAACTCAATAGTTGAGAAAATGTGGATGCCGGTTAGGATAAAATATTCCATTAAAATTGAAGCGTCGTATTATATTGCATTGAGATCAATAATACCAGGCAACTTCGATTTCGATTTTACATGCGCGACAAATATGTCTCTCAAGAGAATCAAGATGAGCGAACAATTGCTAAAGACAATGAGGCAAGGCCATAAAATGCTTTTCATGGCTGGTAATTTGCTGAAATCAGTTTATCCAAAATTTTTAATACCTGATACATAATCTTTGATATTTTCCATACGGGATCTTGGAAAACAATTCGATGCGTGAAAACAGAAAGGTAGAAGTAGAATCAGCACAGTGCCCGAATAATCGTCAAACGGATGACTGTGTTTCTTTCCTTTCCCATTGATGAAGCCAAAATGGGAACCAGTGCTCCTGCATGAACCTTCTATCAACAACCAATTTATACCTTTGGTCAATGGATGCTTAATTGCCAGATTTCAATAATCCTAGAAATAATTTGAATGACGACTGGTTCTCTGGCGTCGAATCCTTTCATCGTCCTTCATCACCCGAGGTGAAAGTTCAAGTGGTCAAAGGAATCGAGGATCTCCAGTCATTTCGCCCAAAAGCTATTCCCCTGCTTAATAAATTATTAAATTTAATCAATTCCATCAGCACGTGAAGCCAAGCGTTTGGAGAATCAATACATTTAGAATACAATACTTTTTAGCGAGTTTTCCTTGCAGAATCGTAACAAAAAAGGCTACAAATAATGTAGCAAATTTAAAATAATGTCATTCTCCACCATCGGGTGGCATTCATGCAAATTCTAATTATATAATTTCATTATTGCCCATCAATATTATTCATTACTAATTGACTCACGAGATCAAGAGGAAACACACGGAATTGGAATCATCCACAGTGCGCTGCCTTCCAATTAAATAAATTTCATTTAACACTGAAAGTTTGAATACGTGAGTCACCACTTAGGTACATCTTATCGGTTGGACTACATATAACGAATGAGATCGAGGACAAGAAAATATTTGCAATATGGGTTATTTGTTATCACGCAGCGTCTTTACAAACTCTTAAGAGCAGCTCGATTGTATTTTCACTTTCCCAAGTGGAGAGAGGAATAAATAATTACAACAGTAAATGATCTTAAGGTAGACTGAGCGAGATCGTTCCCTAGGCATAATGGAGATCCTATTCAAATTTTATTTTTTTATTTAAGTGTTTGTTAGAAATATGACGTAAATTTTACAATATTATTGGCACAAAAGTATAGTTATTTAGGTCAGACATTCTCAGTAATTTAAAAAACTACAACCACATACGTATTTAACTTGACTCATTTTTTCACGCCGTTCGGTGAAATTGCCTTCAAAATAGAAGTTTTATTTACATTTCTGTCAAAATTACTGCGGTGAGTAATTGATTATTTTTTAAAAATAGTTGAGAAAACATACAAACTACACACCGTTAGTTTTTTGACGAAATCTAGGTGTTAGAAGTTCCTAATTTTTTCAATATCCTCCTTTCGGAGCTCATAGCCGAAATCTATCCCACGTAAAACAGCTTATAAGTATTTTTAGACAAATTGTTCCACAAATTAGTTCCGCAAGGGGTTAATATTTTGATATCATTGGAAATATGGGAGTTTTTCCTTCAAAAAAAGGTAAAATTCATCAAATTCTAGGTGAAGTGATTTTTGCTCAAACTACCATAGGAGGACCTAAGCACACGAAATACAGCGCCAGTGCTGCCATCTATATTACCTCGAACGCGTCGCCCTACCCTCCCCTCCAACCCCTTCCGTATGGCTCAACCACCCGGGTTCGTCTTTCGCGGCGCAATGTTCCAACGGGGCGCGGCCGTCGATTGTTTTCGTCGCCAAATCTCGCGCCCTTCCCAACATGGGAGAAGGGCAACGCCCACTTTCCCCCTCCCTTCCCCCCCCTTTAGCCCTTATCTGCGGCGCTGATTCCGCCCGTGGGGCCCTTGGTATGTCGTGGAGGAATTTCATCGTCCAGATTTCGACACGTCGTCCTCGTGTAAGTCGGACTCGGGCAGGCGTGTCTGCGTGCCGCCGAGATCGGGAAGAGGGAAATCACGGCGAAGGAACGGCGAAGGGATGGCGGGAGGAAGGGGGGCGTGGTGGGAATTTTCGGTCAAATTAATGAGAGTTGGTGTTGGCAGAGAAGGGTTGGAAGAAAAGGGCGACATGGGAAGAAAGGAGAGGAATGCCGGAGAAAGTTGGGGCGAGGAGGGGAAGGGGCCCGTGCACGCTGAGACGCGCTCCTCATCTTCATCTGGGCACGCCTCTCCTCGCCGACGAACGAATCGACAAGGCCCTTGCTTTGAGAGAGTTCAACGCCGCCGCCGCGCCGTCGTGAGGAATTCAATCTCACTGCAGGCGGCGTGATTCATGAATCACGGGGAAAAATACCCAAAAATTGGCCAAGCATGGAGAGTAGAGAAGGCCGCGCTTACCAATTCTAATTACGAAACTGTGAGTGGACCATTTTCCCAGACTGCACCCCGATTGGCCGGTTCCCTTTAAGTATTGAAATATGTTTGCCACTTTTCCGAGACCATTCAGCTATAGTCACGTACCCCTTTTTATAGGGTGTTTCCAAACTTTTCAACCTCAAACTCCCGTTTACCAAAACTGTAGCCCCTTCGGGTTCGAACAATGTTCGCATTTATGACCTTAGAGCTATTTCAAACTTATCTTCGCCATTATTCAACTTATTTTCGCGTATCTCGACACCAAGCTTGCACTCCTTATAGAAAAGTAAGCGCACTACACGTTGCCAAATGTAGCTCCAAAGTATCGGAAGGCAAGCTCTCGTCGCGCGAAAAGCAGCGATCATATCGCTTCTAACTCCGTCACTGCCGAGAAAGTGCTATCGTAAGGATTCCAAATAATAAAGATTATTAAAAAATTTACTCCCCGAAAGAAAACAAGAACGCTTTTGTCAAACTCCTTCTCGTCTTATGCAGCCGAGGTGCACCTTATGGCATGAAATAAGCACCAGAAGAACGAAGAACCAAGCGCCTTGGTGTCTCCATCGAGCAAAGTTTTATGGGAATGTCTCATCCGCTAACGCGCCAACGGCAAAGAAAACAAGATAAGGGAAAATTGATTCGATAGTCATTCGATAGTCACTTCCCTCATTTTATCGATAGGGTGGGCCCAGAGTCACGTGTTATAGAGGCTACGATCTCGTTTCATCTTGGTTTGACGCCATCGAGCATCAATCATCTACGATCCATAATCGTAACGCCAAATGTTATCGCATCAAAAATACCCTCCTAACCAATTTCCTGAACTAGAAACGTTTCATGACTTCTCTGACGTTTTTTTTTCCTTCCAAGTAATGAAGCTGCGAGAGAGGTTTGCTCCGCACACTATGGTGTATATGAAGGAGATATTCGCGTCTTCTCATACACCCACGAACGCTTTTACGGTGCGCGAGACACCTCAACTGCATGTTTAATGGAGGGAATTGAGCATTTATGAGACCGCTTGCATGTGTGCGCACTGTTTATCCTCGAATGAAACATTCGCGTCGTATGGGGAGGTATTTATCGTTTGTGCGCGCGAGTGGACCCTTGTGCGTGGCTCAGGGGGGGGGACGCTTTCGGAAGGGGTGGCGGAGGGAGGGGGAGCACCACAATGGTGCCGTAAACAGCGCCACCCCCCCTGCAGCCGTAAAATATTTAAACAGGCAACATTCGCATCGCGGTATGCGCACCCTACATCCTTCACTTCCCTCCACCTCCCCAACGCCCAACCCCTTCCTCTCCTCCTGACGAAAAACATGGATCCCCCCTCACACTACGACCGCCCGATCCTCCAGTCTTTCGGGTCCCTCACCCTTGCGGTCAATTTGTTTGCTGACAACTCCGCAGTCACCTTGCACTTTATTTTACGCTAAGTTTCCACGAACATCCCCAAACCGTTGCCGTAGAGAATACGAACGCTTAGGACGAGCGACACCAAGGACGACGACAGCGAAATGAAGCATCTTGCAAGTTTGGGAGAGACAGCGTCCTCAATGTTCCAAAAATCGCTAAAATAAGTTGATAAAACTGGATTTCACTAATATCGAATGTTTCCCTTTCCAGCCATTTCCACGTACAATCCAAGTCAGTGATTAAATACGATGTTCACTCGTTTATAACATTGTAATTTGGCAATGAATATGTATTTTCTTTGACATTATTCCTTCAAAACTTGAAAAAACTTGCTCAAACTCAAATTAATTAATAAATATCCCAACTCCATAGTTGTCGAGTTAACTTGGTGGAATAATGACATGATGAACTCTTTGTAATGACCTGAAAGTGCAATAAATACTGTGTGGAATGAAACCAAGTTTATCATTAAAAACAAAAATCCCAAGGGTATTTCATCAAACACTTCTTTTTCTTGAGTAATTTCGCTTACTTCAATAGGTGCATGAAATGATTTCTCTTCGTGTGGTGCCCTCCCCTCCTTTACCCTCTCTGCCTCCGACCTCACGACATCCTATTATCCCTTCAATGTGATGGAATGAGAGTCTTCCTGTTCACTCCCTCTCCCATAGGGAATTTGACTTAATACCGGAGGCTCTGCCATGAATGTTGCGCAAGGCAAGGAGTGCGCACCCAATTCATTTGCTCCGGTTGAACGTATAAGACTACCCAAGCTAATATCACAGCGGTGGAGACGGCGGTAAATAAAACTATAAAGAATTGAACAGAAAAGGTTTCATGAATCCTTGATCCGATTACTGTGTATAAATCTCCGTAATCACATGCTTACTCTTATTTTTCACAAATTTTCAAGAAAATCTTTAACTCCTTTGCTGCTCTGTGGAATGCACAGTCGATTCATTGGATTCTCCAAACAGTTCCATGCGGCGTGAAAACGAATCACAAGGGAGGCACGATTTAACCTGAGTATATGTAAAAACAACTGCTCATTGCTGTTCTAAATAATAATGCGATGAAAGGAATTTTAAAAAAACTAAAAATATCATAATAATTAGCGCAGCCATCAAGCCGTAGATAAACTTTCTCACTGTCTCTTCCAAGGTAGCCGATTCAATCTTTAATGGCATATTGAAATTAGTTGGTAATTCCCTATTCTTCCCGAAAGCAAAATGAGACAAGCCATTTATGCTAAAGCAAGCAAATTATTAGATTTGATGTTAAATGCAACAAGCTATTATTCATACCAAAGTGACTTCAACTCTCTCGCGCAAAATACACTTGGGACTTATTGATATGGTTTATTGCAATTTATGTATTTTTAGTCGTTCATTTTAGTTTACCGTTTTTAACTGAAAGAGTTAAAATCAATCAATACGTTGCTTAACCTTAACCAATTCCGTTTGTACGTCCTTCCATTGATCTTTGTACCCCCCCCCCCAGTGTATAATCATAATTTAAGCTAAAGCCCGGAAAAAAATAGAAATAAACATAAGCGAGGGGACTAATTTCGAGACGTTAATAAAGAGAACATGTCAGTCCAACCACAGGACGCAAGTGGTTTACTCGTCATCCTTTCCGGTTTAACCGGGCCAGCGTTAGTTCACCTCAGTTTGACCTTTCCCTCCCATTCCCCTTCAAAAACTCTCTTCAGCCTGAAGCCGAACAGTCTCTCCACATCCTTTATGCATATTCTCCCTGCGGGCATCTCTTTCAATATCGGAGGGACTTTGTAATTCACGTGTTACTGCAAAAGCGATTCTTCTCGCCCTCTCCAGCACTCTAGCAAGAGCAGATCACACCTTCCCCATCATCGCCTCCCACAGACCGTCTTGCTCCTCCATTATCACTCTATCGGCACATGAAACCGATTGCTACAAAATATCCGCCAATATTGTAGTTCATCAATCCAATATCTAAGATTGAAGCTTAACTTTAATATAGAGTAACGCTTGTTCATATCCATTTTCAATGCGGTTCATAACCATTATTATGGTTAAGTTAAATTGTTAAGTAATATAACTAAGAAAATGTCCTAATATTACTCTTAGAAGAAACTTGATATATCTTGAACGGGGTACAACTAATATTTTCTACGGACTTTCATCACGATTGCTCATGAATGCAGCGGGAAAAGGACCTCTATGGACTAAGTGTACACTTGTTATTGTTTTGTAGCAATGTTAAATCTAGAGTTACTATACCAGCTATAAATACAAGTATAAAAGCCTAGCTGCATGTAATTTACGGTCAATATGCTGATGAAAGTGCCATATATAGAAAAGGCCACGTTAGTGCAACAGAAATGATGAAAATACTTGCTACATGGTTATTTAGGATGCTTAGTAGAATAGAAGCCAGAGTCACAACTTAAATAACTTAGAACGTAAATCATATCCAGAAAAACATGTCAGTAACCCGATTACCACACAGGCACAGCACTACAAATGGTAGACCAGACTGGTTACCTACGGTTACAAAGTTTGGAAATAAAGAATTTGAAATTTTTTGGATACCCATTTCCATTCTTTCCATGAAAGCACAGCCTGATCATATTGGCCCTAGAAAATGTCATGAAATAAAACGATGCCTCAATTGTAGATTTATTTATTTTTCTCATCACAAAATAAAGAATTTTAAATGATTTTCATAAAAACATAAAAATGTAAGGATATTTTACATTATTCTTGCCATAAGTTGGATTCTTGCGTACTGAGAACAACCAAAAACATTCTACAAGTCCCTATTTACCCTATAATCGGAAAACCGTTATCGTGAAAGCATCTCGTTCTTTGATTATTAAACAGGTACCCTAAAAAGGCAAATAATTTTCCTGTCGTTCATGAACTTCCAATCGTTATTATGACGGATTTCATTTTCCATTAATGACACCAAATTGACATATATCGCAACATTTATCAGGCAACGCACATTTCGTGATCCCAGTTTCGGGGGTCAAGCGCGAGACGGTGGTTTTCGGGGACACCGAGATCCTCTTGGCACCGTGCCAGGTCGAGCGGGCAGATCCATCCAATCACTGAGCTGGAAGCGGAGGGACGGCACTCGACCACTCAGCAGCCGCGCGACGAATGCGCCCTCCCGCCATGATGGACACGTGACGATCGGCAAGCGAGATAATGCGAACGAGACTAGGCCGAAAAATGTTGCTTGCGCTTTCTCAGTTTGCGTGTGAGTGCGTTCTTCCCCGCGGATTAAGCGATTAATGCGTGCGTGTGATCGAAATTTCAAAATGCGTCGCTTAATGAGATGGACGGGTCTCCGCTAAAGGGGAAATATTCCGAACCAATGGCGTGGTTTGCTCCGTCAGCGTCCCCCGCCCACCCTCCACAAGGGGCGAGGGGGCCCTCCCCCCCCCCACATCATTGAACCACATCCCTGTGGAACACGTGTCCGCATCGCAAATATAATCGCCAAAGCTCTAAAGGGACATTGACGTCCACCGCTGAATTTAATGTCGAGTGGTATTAATCAGCAATTGATTGATGAATCACGACTCAATCCGCGACTTTATGCAAAAATAAAAATAAAGTGCTGGCGTAAATGACATGAGGGACCAGACGAGAAGATAATTTTGGAGGTTTATATACATCCGCGGTACATGAGGCAGAGTGACCTCCGAATAAATTGTGTTTAAGTCGTTTAAAAAAAAGCAGTGTTCGACACGGCAAATTGAATCATTGAATCTCAAACGGTTCCAACTGAATTGCACAATGAAAGATATAAAAAATAAAGTTCAATCAATTTCAGGTGATTCATGTTTCTTTAAAAATACCATATTGAATCAGTTAACAAGCTCATAAAATTTCTTTTTCAGAGTTACTGATATATAAAATTATTGTTTTAAAATGTTATAAAATATCACTTTTAATGAGGCACTGCCTGTTAACAATGAATTGTTAATAATTGATTAGCAGTTACAGTTTGACTATCATAAACAATTCATCGTTTAGTTTTAGAAGTTAAGTCTCCTATTTCAAATGCTAAAATATATTATATTAAACAGGCGCTATATCCATTTACAACCACGCCAACATACTTTGTAACCTGGGAATACGCAATACGGGAGGACACTTTTTGTATTAATCCTACGAAGTGAAGCAGAGTACGGTGTAAAACCATAATATATGAGAAACCTAATAAGAAATGAAAGTTAATCACGTCTATAACATCAATATTATTTTAATCCACTTCGTTTATTTCCACAGGGAGATATGGAAGAGGGTTTTCAATCGGAAATTTATAAGACAATTTTGAGAAAATTGATTTGGAAGACATTGGCCAGTTGATTGTAAACTCTCCTTCTTGGCATTGATTCAAGGAAATGTGACGAGTGGGAATATCGTGGAAGAGAGACGTTGAAGGATTCGGACGTAGTTATTACGAGGAAACTATAATTGATAACGTAACGAGGGAATAGATAGGCGGAGTAAATGTCTGCATCCAACCACCCCTTGAGTAATGACTGATTACAAATGCGGCCGATGTCTTAAAGATCCGATCTCTGCTTTGCTTCGGCCGACGCACACTGGACAAGCCCCAGCAGAACAGTTTCCACACATGGAGGAATGACCACAAGCAGAGGTCAACACGATCGCTTCACATCAATCAGAGCCAAGTGATCAAGGTCTGACTGTGGTAGGGACGCCATCCCTCCAAGTGTTCTCGTAGTTTGAGAGTCAGAAGGCTCTCAAATATCTATTCACTCTTCTCTAGCGTTGCAGAGAGAAACCACGGAGTATCCTGGACTTAAGCATCCGCATCCAACAGCTCACGCAAGGGCTGTTGGCAGACGGATACCCAAAAGTCCCTTTCTCGGACGTGGTTGGCCATTTGAAAGATATGGAGGGAAGAGACGGCGGGAAACATGGGAAGTAGAATTGCGTGGAAGACGCTACGTACGCATAGTAAACTAAATTAAAGCACACGCCTACCATTCATTCATTTTCAGGAAAAGCTTTTGAAGTGGAATTTCTTTACTTTCGTTACACATATATTTTACGCCACCTACAGGGTCCGTTGTACGTTCACATTCATACGTTTGCTTTGTTCGTTCGCTCTAAAAACCATCTCATGAATGGAACACAACAAGACAAGACACGGAAAAACGTCAGATGACGTCTCATCTCTTTCATACAAATTCCTGGGAATTACTAATCAAGCAGAAGGGCTGAATTTTTCAGGGAATGTTTCTAAACACCCAGCGAGACGGGAATAGATCTTCAAAAAAGTTTCCACATTTCATGCAAGGACAGAGTTTTGTTTTTCAATGGGTTTAAATGGGAGAAACGAAAACTTTGTTTGCCGATCAGTTTTCTTTTGCTCATTAAAATATGAAAACACACTCCTTTTATGGCGAAACTTGGACAGAAATGTGCCCAAAATACTATATTTGTATTCTATTGTATCCAAGTTTTACTGAGTGGCATCTAAATTGCGATGTATTACTTAAATCCTATAATTTTAGCATATTCCCTATTTTCCATGATAAGAAATACAGCAACGACCAATATTGGTCTCGATCAGCCAAATTTGTCTATGAACTATGTTTACTAAGGGTTAATATTTATTAGTTTGAGGAACAAATATTGGAATTATTTTAGGAACTTAATTAAGGCTAATTGTTTCATAGTTTATTTTAAGCCATCATTTTTTTAATCATAGTTTCTGGCCTGATATAGTGACTTACAAATTATTAACTATTATTTTATTTTTGTGGTTCTTTTAAATAACTTATTGAGGTATTAATTGAAGTAACGACATTGGAGTGAATCGCAATGAGAAATAATTGGACTTAAAACTTTGCATTAAGCTGTAAATCAGTATGCATTAGGTAGAACTTCACTGGATTTATCTTTAGAAGATTGGTTTGTAAAACTAAAGAACCTTTACTTAAGCAATTTTGTCATCGATGAACGATCTGGTGCATTCCCGACGAATCTGTTGAATTATGGTTTCTCGGGCTCCCAAGTGGGCGAGGGGTTCCATTTCCGAGATTCCGAGGTCCAACACGGCCCCCGTCATCAGAGATGTTGATGTGTAAGCCTACGATTGTCCGCTGTACACCCCTTTCGTCATCCCTATGACCTTGACTGTGCCCTTTCAGGGGTCACGGTTGCAATTTCGAACTCGAAAGTTCTTCCAACGTGTTTCCTGTGCCCAAAAGCCTAAAAATTGAAAGTTTCGCAAAGAAATTATGTCTTTTTTGTATTTCCAAAAAAAAAACATTGAAAGCCCAAAAGGAAAAATTTGGATTTTTGGTTGGACCCTATTTATGGGGTCAAAAGTTCATATTTAAAAATTTCGGTACACTCAACAAAACTTACGACCTTTTTCTACCTAGATACCAAATTTCTTCCATGTGGAATTAAAGAAAGTGCCTGAAATTATAGGTTAGAAATGACACACGATCAATGGGACACTCTGTACCTACATTAGTTCCAGTCCTCATTCACATGTCTTCTGATTGGATAAAATGTTTTGTGTCAATTTTCCCTCATATGTTTTATTACGTAACGCAAGGAAGTAAAACTTAGGAGGGCAAATTGGCGCCAAATATTTTAACCAATCAGAGGACACTAGAATGCGGACCGGAGCCATAATACATTGTGGACAATCGCAGGCATCCATATAAGCATCTCTGATGACGAGGGTCATTTCGGATCTCGAACCGTCTATAATAGAACCTCTCGCCCTGTTGCAAACCCGAGACACCATGATTCATCATTTTTACTATCACATTTACACATGTAGCACAGAGGTTCCACTTCTTCCATGCATCCACGAACCGGTGCACCCATTTTGCAGGCAAGGTATTATTGGGGGGGAGGGCATTATCACCCTCGGGGACATGGAAGCAATTGAACATGCGCGATGCAGAGGTACACGGCTAAAGGGTAGCGCCGTTATGGGATCACGTCCCGCGAAAGGTAAAAACACGCCCCTCAACTGCCTCCCCTCACTTCCCCCCCTCTCCCATCCCTCCCCCCCCTCTCCTACCAACCCACAACCCCATGCATACGGAAGTGGAAAGAAGTCGACTTTAACAGACAGTCGGATCCGGGCCACAAACATTCCTATCTATTTCCCGCGGCATGCGATCACAATTATCACCCGGATAAAGGCCGTCAGCTGGTCCGCAGTCTACAAGTAAACCAGCAAATGCATATTCTACGTCATGAGCCGTCACTATGGGGTGTCGCAGGGAGGGATTGGACCATGGCGATGAATAGTGGGGAGAAGAGGGAAATGACAAAAGGTGAAATATGTTACTGTTTCTCGTTTATTTTGTCGCTTCTCTCAGCTAGAGAAATTTAGTGCATCCACGAACAGGGCCGTTAAAATGGAAGTAATTTAAACGTATTTAAAAATAATGCGAGGTATTCACAAAATTTTGATAGTTTTTGTGTGTAATAGTTTCTTATATGCAAGATTAAACTTTTATCAACAATAATGATGCAGAAAATATAGTGTTCGGGTTATTTGCAGCTGTCTCCAAGCCACTACTGGGGAGAACACAGAGTGTGTTTTGCCAACAGCCAAGACGTTGAAGTGAAAATACTACGATCGAAGGCCGCAAAGTCTACCTTGTCATGTTTCTTCCCTCGTCTCATACTGCGGCCGTGAATTGGCGTGGCGTATTGGGCGAGGGGAATTCTTATATTTGAAAAGAAAATCATTCCTCCAGGAGACCAGCCCTCTAATTTTCTCACTTCTGCAAATTACTTCTAAAGTATAACTGAAGAGGGCGTGAGCAGAATTATTACTCGGCAAACAGAGTATAAAGCGAATTAATGTAAGGTCTCTCTCTCTATCTCCTCTGTTCCGCAACTAATGGGTTCTCCCGATTGGGTCGAAGCGTCATGTAATACTCCTCCCAAACAGCCGCCTGTGCTTGAGACGTTTATCAATTTGATTTCCAATTTAGAGTTAAGTGTGAGCAACATTAACGGGAGACTGAGATGGTTCAAACTTGTAGGATATTTCATCCCCTTAATGACAAACTGAACCCGATAGTTTAATTAATGAATGAAGTTTAAGTTTAAAAAATGTAATATAAAATTGTTTGACATTTGCTTCTACTCCCAAGTTTTTGCTATAATATTGTAAAAGGTTGTTATTTATGATTTCTTAAATTAAAACTTTATAAGATTACGCTAAATTTTTACCTTTTTCTATAAATGGAAACTATTTCACTAGGTCCCTAATCGAACAATTAGAGTTTTTTTTATAACTTTTGGCTTACTGTTAGAATAAAACGCTCAAATAATCCAAATATCTTTTTTATTTGTCTTGTAAAGATGTCTCGTGTAAAGAAATCGTATATTTACGCTAAAAAGAATTATATATTTCATAATAAATTAAAATTATCGAATTTTAGTCTCCTGTGTAGATAATTTGAGCTTTGAAGGCAATAAAGAGGTTTGCAAGTCAGATACATCAATCTCAGGTATCCTACGAGTTTCTAATTATATAAAAAATATTTAATATAGTATCCTAATAGAATTTGGATTTTTTTACCATTTTTTAGGAATAGAAATGAAAAACCTGAAATATTCTAGGGTTTTCAATCAGAATCATTCAGTTACGTCCGGGAAATTTTTCGTTCTGCGCTTCGTGGCTAGAATGAACATGGTTTTAAAAAATCGCATTTTAAGGTTCGGTGCATTTATATTAAAACAAGGTACTTCGTCAGAGATTGAAACACGTCATAGAATTTAAAACCGTATCTCCAGATTCAGATTCGCGAGCATGCTTTGGCTAATTTGCCACATATCCTGCGGCGGAATCGTATTCGGTGTTCCACGGCGAAAAAGCCATTGTTCCAGATCTCATTCTTTACTATTCAATCTGGAGGCGAGTTTATTCAGGACGTCGTCGCCGATTGGTGATCGACACGATGGGAGAAAAGGTACTCTGCCCCAGGCACCCACTGCTCTCCGGCGCCAAAGGGCTCATCGAAGGGCACCTTCTTCTCTATAGCCCCATGACCCTTTATTTACCCTTGATCAGTCGGGGCGAAGCCACGCGGGGGCGAGCGAGGGGCAAAACAGGCCAGGTGTCGCCGACAAGGGACAAATAGCTCTCCCCTAACAATCCACTGCTGTAATCGGCACACGTTGGAAAACAATGAGCGAGGCAGAATATTGCGATCTTGCAGAAATTCCGCTGCTGCCAATTCACTACTTGATGCCTCCCGTGCAATATGAGTAGGTAACATAGCAAGGAATTCAAAATATCATACGAAGAAATTTCAATGCATTAATTTGTCTATATCTGTCTAAATGGGTGGAGCGGAATTCATTCATTCATTACAGTAATCTACCGGTTAGCGGTAGGTTGTGATGAAAGTAAGAGAATATCCAACGGACTCTTACACGTGCCGTGCCCTTTCTACCTCTAGTATTTCTTTCTTCATCTCAGCATAAGTCCTACCTTTCTTCATCCCGTCCATAAAACCTAATCTCTTTCTTTCCCTTCCCCGCTTCCCCGCCAAACATCCTTCCCTCTATCACGGCCTTCAGCAAACCATCGCCCCTCAATTACCCCTTCCAGCCACTTACCCTATCTTCCCCTAATCTCATCTATAAGTTTCCTCTCCTCGCCCACTATGTCAAGCACTTCCTCATTTGTTTTACTTTCCGTCCAACGCACCCTCTCCATTCTCCTCCACACCCACATCTCGAAAGCCTTCAGCCTATTTTCGTCTTCCTTTCTCAAGGTCCACGTTTCTGCCCCATACAACTCCATATCAATCTCTTAACCAGCCTCTTTTTTATATCCTTACATAAGGTCCCCGTCATCAGCTCCCTTCTATTATTGAACGCTTCCTTCGCTAGCGCTATTCTTCCCCATAATAATGTAAAACATTTTTTTCATGGGAAAATTTAAATTAAACAACATCTGCATCACTTCCGAATTACCATCACAGGCAGTCCCCGCTTTTTCGTCAGGTTATGATTTTTTTGCGAATTGCGACGATATGCGGAACGATGAAAAGCGGATCACGAAATACAAAACGCATTACACCGAATTGAGGCACATATTCTTTTTCGTTGTATTTTTGACTTCTTGTTAAAAATGAACAATCATCGCATAACTCTACCCTATAAAAATTATGATAAACTCAACGAATAGAAAGGCGAAAGCATCAATGCGGCGAATAAGCGGATCAGTGTAACGGAATAATGGATTATTTGTGGTGGTGGATGGTTTCACATTTCACCTGAACCGACGTGACCGACAGTCGACAAAAAGCGCAACGGTGAAAAACGAGGACACAGCCTGTGTTCTGCCATGAAGGTCAATTTTAGTATTTCCTTAAATATACTCCATGGCTTATTCCTTGCATTGCACGTGAAAAGCCCTTTGCATTGTATCAAGGAGTCATGTCACATGAAAGTAGTTTACCTTATTGCGAAAGAATTCACTCGACCTACCTAAGCTGACGTATCTCCCTTGCTTGAATATCAGTATTGAATATTTGAAAAATAGTGAACCGCTGTTCACAAAGCCTCCTTCACTGTAAGTTCATAGACGGAGAAAATGTACAAGGTGATGGGTTTAATGAATAGTGTCCATAGAACTGTGACATTTACAGACAAAGGAGAATAAGGGGAGGAAAACTAAATTTCCGACAGTAAGTCAAATTTTTTTAAACTTCCATCCTGGGATTTTCCAAAATAGCTCAGTACATATGTACATGGGGAGTCAGGTGCGCACCTCGAGAGAAAATAAAGCGACATGAAATCCCCAGCAGACATCGAATCAGGAGCCACAATGCTCGAGCCCGCTATATCACGAGAGAAGGTGCACAATAATAGCAGGTGTGCACGCGCGCCTGTGTATATATTGCCAGCATGTTTTTTCAAACTGCGACGGATTACTAAGCGGAGCACGTAACAATCCCAAATGACGGATACAAATAAAAGCGATGCGGTTGAGCGCATTCGGGTGGGGGGAGAGGTGGGCGTTCTTTGTCAACGGCCGGAGTGAATAATACCGGAGGGTTTCGAGCGCTCTCTTGGGGATGGGAGGGGAATGATGGGGGGGTTGGGAGGGGGTTGGGAGGGGTAATTCCGTCCCGCCACCAAGATTTCACACCTCACGAAGCCATAAATAACAAAAGAGAGGCGACACAGGGGATTCGGGGCGTAGAACAAATGAGCGATCCGGAGCGGAGGTGAAAGCCCCAAAATTCCAGCGGAAAAGAAAAAGGAATATGATGAACGCGTTTTCCCCGAGAGGAGGAAGTGGGGATGAAGAGGGTGAGGGGAAGTAGGGAGGGCGAGGAGGGTGAGAGGGAGGACGTCTTTAAAGAGGGAGGAAAAAAAAGAGTGACGACGACGCGCTGTTTTCGTTAAAGGGTTTGCGCGCTCTCGTTTCCCCCTCTACCGCGCGCGGCGCTCTCGTCGCCCGGCTAGCGTTCATCAAGTTACAACAGTGCAAAAGACAATTATTCACCCTGCAAATGTTCTCTTTATTTCCTCTCTATCCCTCAATGGCTTCCCTCCTCTTATTTACTATCCTGGGCTGCTTTCTATTTCCGGGCATCATCAGCATGAGGTATAAATTAGAAAGCAAAAGCGAACACTGCGAATAATTACAAGAGGTGCAAGATTTTTGAAGAGGTGAATTATTCTCAAAAATTCAGGATATCTTTCATAAAATTCACGAGAAGAATATAATTGCGAGTGAGGGGAAGTTATAATTTTATCTAGGAGGGGTCAGACAGTAAGGTACGCAGAAGTATAAATGCATATCAGCATGTAATGAGTCACCACCTGTGACAATGAGGGATGAATGTGAGAAGAGGTCCCTGGACTAATGACCCTTCGTTTGTGTTCAAATATTTGTCCTTAGTTTCAATGAGAATTACTTAGCATTTTAGCATAAAAACGCATGATTTGACATGCATTTTAAATACTACCAAAATAATCTAAAAAAAGCAAAAAAATGTTAATCGGCAAGTATTTGCATATTTTCGGCTAAAAAAAGTTCATCATTCAAATTTGTTCTTTTCATTATCCATCCAGAAAATACTTTGAAGCTTTATATCCGTCAGCGTAGCAATATGGCAATAATTTCAGATAAGGAGATCAAAAATTATTATCATATTTGTTAATTTAAAGTTCCTAAGAGACATTAAATTGAACAAATACACCTGAACAAATTCACTCTATCCGTTTGAATGTTTCCGAGAAAAATGAAAAATTGAAGACACCGATAAAGAACAATGAATGCAAAGGGGGATTAAACCCGTAAAAAGAGTAGTTTCGAGAAAATGAACGGTAATTTGGTAATTTCACATGATTCATTTTTGGCTAATCAATGACAATTAAATGACTAATAACTAACTCTTCATAACACATGATGCATTTTTTTTTCTTGATTCTAAAACATGTAGAACAAAAAATATCCCGAAGATTATATTTTCAAAGTCGACAAAAGGGGAATAAAAATACTCCATCTTTGTTTAAATAAATAATTTACAGCTTAAGAGTGGGCATCTATCGTTGTACGCATATACCTAAAATTAAATATTTACGCTGTCATCTTCAGGAAACGAGAATTAAACAAGTGAAAATGTTCCAAACTTTAACATTGATTCATATACACTGAATCAAAGCAAATATAATCGTAGTAGATATATTCCCAAGTGATCGAAAATGGCTTTTGATTTTTTAAAGCTGGAAAAGACTTATTCTCAGGCGAGGGAACAATAATGGGCTACCCGCGATCAAACAGCTGCGCAAGAAGAGATTTCGTCCAACATTATTTTGCATATTTGCACCCGCGCACTACGTCAATGCCTTCGTTTTGAGTTCACCTGTTCACTCAGAACGTAGCCGTGGTTCTCGGCCCACTGTGTTGCCGTGGCGAGAGAGGGCAACAAAAACAGATGAATTGGAAAAGCAATGGAAATGGAATGCACACGGTGGCGGGTGGGTGCGAAGCCCATTTGGAATGCGCTAGAGCTGCAATCCTTTCGGGAAAGTGGCGCCACGGGGCGGCCGAATACGTGAACGAGGAAAAGCACGCCCACAACTCGATCGCTGCGAACGCCTCTCTCGCGCAATGATTCTCGTCGATATTTCGATATATTTTTTACCTCTCCGTGAGTGGACCACTCGGCATCCCGTGGATCGCCCGCGCTGTCGTCGTGATCGAAAGTTCTCCACTCGCGGCAACAGCGAGGGAGGTTTTGGTGTCATGTGACCAATCCTTAGGCAGTAATTTTTACATGCTAGGCGGGCATTGAAAAAAATTCTTGTTCACGAAATGGTCGTGCACATAGACACCACTTAACCTTCTTTTTTAGTAACTTTCCGTTCAGCGATCGCAGCGATCATTTACTTGGAAATTACAGGCTAAGGATGTTCCGCCGCGACTGTGTGAGTCAAAACAAATACTAAATTCCACATTTTTTATATTTTGTCCAAAAAAATCCTGCCTTCACTGATGAAATGCGTTGCTTATAGAAATCCAAGAGTAAGGAACAAAATTTGCTGATTTCTCCACGAATGTATTTTAAATGAGCACTTTATTCCAGCCATAGGAGCCGACTGCAGCGTCATTTCCTACGAATTACGGCATTTTGACTTCAATTACGGCAGTAATTCCCTAACAACTAAAATAATAAGGTGGTAAGATGCCTATATTACATTTTTATTCAATTTCTCTGGATTATTTCCTTCTTATAAATAGTTTTCCGCAAAAAAGGCATTTATATTTTATGGAAAAATACTATTTTTCCCCGTGTTTCTCTCATACTTCCATTGAACACCATGTAATTTCAAGTTCAATTAGAGAGTATTAAAGCGTGGAAAGGTATTATTTTGTTTCCTCATATCAGATAGAGGACAACTTTTTCTACAAGTAGACAGGATATGAATAAAATGGCATTCAAGTCATTTGACGGAGGAAGCACCTTAAGAGGGAAGTCGGGTGAGTACAATATGCAGATTCCTCTCACCGAGCGGCCTGACTCGCGACATTACGCACACTAAAAAGCTTGCTTGGATTTCTGAGATGGCTTGAGTTCTTCTCACCTCAACCCGGCCCGAGTTCAAATCTCGGCAGAAGCGGATACTTTTCAATGGAATCCGGATCTCTGTTTAGAACTTTATGCAGAGAGATTTCAAGGGAAGTTCTCCACCCGTCAGATGGGGCGTTTAACTGTGGTCCCCTTGGCACCTCTCTTCAATAACGGGCCTATACCAACACTGGGTTTCCCTCCACCTTTTTGACTCACCTTTACCACAGTTGCTAATTACCTCAACTAAACAAAAATGGAGAGAATTGGAACAAGTTTTTTGGAATTTTGTAATACCTCAACTGTGGGTTGCCTCCCTAAATAACCAGCAAACAACACATTATGTGATTACAAATCGCAAATACTTACTTTTAGGGCTTGAAGAAACTGCCGGCATGTTTTAAACAAACTTTCATGTTATATTTCTTGCATATATGCTGAGAAATAAGTGGGAGCTGTTGCGGCAAGCCCTCAGAGACAAGATAAGAAAGGGTTAATTGCCGAATTAGGAGTACAAAATTTACGGGAATTGAGAGCAACAATTTTTCGCGTCTGAAGCACGAGAGTCGGCGCCCATTACACGCTATTATAACCGAGCACGTCGCGCCGGCGTGGTAAACCGAAGGTGCGGTCTTATGCTAGAGTGAGAGACGAGGTAATTGCTGCTTCGACTCTGCGTTGGTGTGAATGTAGTACGAGAGGCATTCTTCCGTCCGCAATTTGCACCGCTTTGAGGGGAGCGCAATACCCCCACCCTCCCTCCGCCACCACCAAAAGGGTGAGATGTAGGCCCTCACAATTCATAAGTTGCTTAATGTGTCCCCTCCTTCATCTTACTCTATAATTTTTAACATTCATTTCCCCTTCCATTTTCTTCTCACCGTCCATTTGAGCTTTATCATTCACCGAGAAAACCAAATTTTGTTGGATTATAATAAACTATGATATGTTTTATTTATAGCCCAAGCTTAGCAGCCATATAAGATCATGCTCCAAATTCTATGTTTTCATGGAGTATATCCACACCTCCTAGCTTGTGTTGCTGGTTGTAAGTATACCCATCTTCTGGTAGAATGTCGTTTTTGCTTTGGATATTCTGCTCACAGAATCTCTCTTACTTCTTACAATACTGGTGTTCAATCTTCCCAGAAACCAACATTCTTCCACTTGCGCAACAGTTACTGACAAAGTCTCACCGCCTGGATGGATTCTTATGGGTTTTTTCCACTTCCCCTTATTGGTTATCTTTAGGTGACTGTAGGTGTAGGCCCTCAGAAGACCCTCGGTGCACGCAGGGTGCACGTCTTTCGCTCCTCCCATGAGATTCCATCCCCGCAGTGAGCGCGGGCGAAAGACTATGCACCGTGGGCAGCAGCAACGCCGCTGCCGGGGGCGACGGCCGCGCGCGCAAATAACACCAGCGTGGAGAGATTGCGAAACAATGACGCAACGATAATTGACACGCTAATGTGCGCGAAAACGGGGTTAGTCTGTTGAGGCGAACTACCGGCGTGGCGCCACCCGAGGGCTTTGATAGGAATGCCGTCGTTTGCTGATACACTGAATCACTTTTTGGAGTGGATTTAAATAAAAAAAAGACGTTTGAAATGCACGGGCCATTATTTGGTTATATGATGCATATTTTGCCATAGTAAAATACTGCAAAAGCATCATTATTTGCTTAAATTTGGTAAATACATCGTTAAACATTTTCTTAATTAAATTTCATTCTGATCCAAGTATCCCATGTGGTGGGTAACAAAGCATTACTTGTTCAGAGTCGATGGAGGAGATTATGAGGTGATGCAAATAGAGTCTATGACGTCCCAACAATTTCATTCCATGGGACTCACGGTTTAATTTTATTGATTAAATCAGCCAGAAGGTGATGCGATTCTCATAGCATAGTACATACAATATTCTGCTTCATCAATTGGATCATAACATGTGCCAATTTTCCCTCCTCGAAACCTCGAGACTCGAAAATCCTCGGAGATTCAGCGAGACATTCGGTCTTTCATTCGGTCCGCGCTGGTGCTGATATCTTTTTCAAATTTCAAGCCGATCTGTGAACATTCCCACCAATCCAAAGTGTGATAGCATCTCCCCTCCTCTCCCCACTCCTCCACTGGTCAGCTGATTCCCCTCCTGCGCTGACAAAGTGTACCGCGAACAGACTAGCCCTCTTTGAATCTGACCGCGGCAGGAGAAGGGCGTATCGGCTTGGTGCCACTTATGACTTGTGATCGTCTTGTATAGACAAAGTTAACGGTATTTAGCCTACGGGCTTGTTTTCTATTGTAATAATTGTGATTACATAAATGCTGTTATTTGGAAGTTAAGCAATGATGTTGGTTGTTTTCATTTTTCACTCGTTTCCGCCCACCAATTCGCAGTCTATTCAATCACGACGTCAAGTTTCACTGGCTTGCGTTGCAAACATATTCTAATGCATGCAATTCCATACCTTAACCACAGAGGGCTATAAGAATTTTTCTCTGACTTGATACAAATTGGCCCGTATAGGTGCAAAGTGTCTTGCGGTACCTACTCCTCATTAGCATTTGAAGTACTCACCAATTAAAAAATAAAGCTTAGTCAAGCGTTTCATTCCCTTTTTCACGACAGTTACCTGTTTTGGATTAATTTAAAAACGAGAAACTGTTAAGCTGCAATATGTCGATTAACAAAGTGAGCTAATTTTTTTATATAGCAAAGTCAAGTTCTCAACAGCAGGAATGAAATATATCCCATCGTTCATTTGAAATTTTTTCCGCTCGCGTGACCATCGATCACCAATCAACAGCCTATCCGAGCATCATTGGCTCATATTCCACTCAGAACGTGTTGTACATGCTGCTAGTAAATGAGACCGCGTCGCATGATACGGCGATTTTAACTACAAAATTGACAATTCTGAATTTTAAGCTACTTAGTTAAGGAATGATTGTCGTGAAATGTAAACAAGCGCGCCCAAAGTGTAATGTAGTGATTTTAATGTCATGGAGATGACAATTCGATTAATTTTCACCTGTTCATGTTCCGGTTATGACGTCTATGATGAAACTATGTACATATTATACAGTCAGTTACAGAAATTGAAAGACAGATGTATAATGCTGCAAGGATAAAGGAAAAATTCTGTCTAAATAATTCAACATTCAGAATATATTTATTGGTGTCCACTATCGGAAAATGTAATCCAACAATTATTCCTTTTTGAAAGGTGGGTTCGTTTTCACGATAGGAGACTCGCAAGGAAATATGTTTTTCACAAATTTGGTATCGTCGGAATGACGACAGTTTACCATATATACCCCAACTGGTTCTCTCCTTCACGACTGGAGATTTACCTACGCCAAAGACAAGAAGTCCAAAAAATTGACGTTGGCTACCAGCGGTTAAAATACATAATTATGCTCTAATCACGGTAGTTTTCAATCAGTTGAGCAAAAATACCTCTCATAGCATTGTATTGCACGATTTCACATAGCTAAATCTTTGTGGAAACAAAGCAAATGCCGGTCAGAAGGTGCCATTGGAAGCAGCGGTTGAAAATTCGCGCAACATTTACTTTCAAGGTGCAAATCATCACCGCTTCCTACTTCAGCATGGGACGATGTGTTTACACGGCTTGAAACGGCGAAAGCAATTTATAGCAGTTATTCGCGACTTATCGGAAAACTCCGGACGCATAGATTTTATAAAAATCCTGATAATATCTGCTTCCACCTCAGGAGCTGAATAAATACTTATTAAGTAAAAGCACTGGCAAATGCAAGGAAGCACATCATCACCAGTTTCTTAATTCGATTTTCAATTCCTTAATTGAATTCTTCCATCAGTGTAAATATGCCCTCAGAACTAATGATTTCAGCGAAATCTAGACTAAAAAAATATGGCCAAGCGTGTAATAAGGGATTAATCCTTGCTCTGTCCCTCCCGCTTCGTAACCTCCGAGGATCAAGTTGGCGTGGGAGCCGGGAGTACTAGCCTCTCATCCCTATGGCTCAGGTTCAAATCCCCGCAGTAGTGGAGATTATTCTAAGGGAATCTCGATCCTTCATTTAGTGGTGTGATTTGAGTCAACTGCAGTACTCTGTCCGCCGGATGTAACGTTAAGTTGTGGTCCCCTTGTGCCTTGTCTACACTACAGAGCTAACTTAAGTGACTTCAATCAACTGTTTTGCTGTAAATAAAATGCTGTCTACACATGCACTTTAAGTCGACCGCAGCGTCACGATTGCTCAGAAATTAGAACGAAAAACAATGAAACTAAACAACTGACGATTAGCATGGCGAGATTGAGAGGTGTATTAATTATTGATCAAGGAGCTTAAAAATGGAATTTAAACTTCAAGTGGTACTGAATTGTAACTATGTACTACAAAGGAAATGTATAAATGCAGGTATTCTTCATCATCCGAAGTTCAAGAATATATTATCATCGAAATTTCTGTTGAAAGAATATGAGGAGTAGGTTTACACTTTCTTGGCTCATCGGGATGACAACCTAATTAATAAAAGGCGAGGCTTTGCGGTGAATTTATTCCGACATGTAACATCAGAAACATTGCGCTGTTGATTCTCCATCCTTCAGAAGACATGCTCCGTTAGGAATTCGTCGGATGTTGTTCTACATTAGTTATCCTAAGGTAGGGAGATTCAAGGTACTCGTCTGTACAGACTAATCAATCTTACATGAATCTTAACGTGTGAGTTAAACTGGCATGCTATGCAATGAATTGCCTTCATGGAAATTGTGAATTATATTTCTAATTATTAGAGCAGACAAATATTTGCCGGAAATGCAGTGTTAGACTATCTAGTAGGAATCAACAGCGGAAAGTGGTTATTGCTGTATTAATTTGTAAATTACGATGGAAAACTATCTCACTAGTCCAATTTGGCAATGACAAACGATCAATGGATAACTATGGGAGTAGCAATCCACCAATACGATTTACATGAGGCATATTTGCGCAATACGTATAACAAATCGTTGGATACAAGATTTTTTCGTATTCGTGTTCTTAAGAGTAACAGATATCTAGACGTTCTTGTTCTTAATACCAACAGTAAAGATGTGAATCATGTCTGGGTCTCAAACAAAATATTGTTAATATGGAGGAGTTACTTTATCCATGAAAGGCTTCGGCAATATAGAACCGATTTCCGAATATGACCTACCTATATGACGAGTACCGCAAACGGATAATTTGTTTTCTACGAATATATAAGTTCAGGGAGTCGCAAATTGCATAGGTAACATTTTTGTTACTTACATAATGGCATCGTTGTAAAATATTTATTTACATTTCATAACAAGTGAAAAGTAAATAGAAAAGTAGACGAGATTGCGCTTAAGGTTATATATTTCATGGGAACAATTGGCTACGCTAACCTTAAGTTGGGGGCCTTGGTCACCTTAAGTTGAACGCTCCTTAAAGTGGGATGCGAACACCTGCATTACCACCTAAAGGTAACTTCTCACTTAAGGTGGACTTTAAGGCGCTAGTGTAGACCCGGCATTGGTGCCTTTCATTAAGAGTAGGCTTATTCCGACGCCGGGTCTCTCTCCACCCTTCTTCCATCCCCTACAGAGTCCCTCCCTCAGTCACCTGCCCTCGACCGACGGGGAAAATGCCAATTGTTGTCCTCCCCAGTCGCACTGTGGGCATTCAAAGACTGAACCGACAACAAGGGGGGGGGGGGAGATCAAGGCCCTCAGTCAGAGCGATACCAATCAATCAATCAGTTCTCCATCAGTGGCTGATCGAGAGGACGGCGTTGGACGAGTGAAATATTAGCCTGCAGCGACGCTAGTGAAAGTGTGCAGCGATACATTCGTTTTCCGCTGCCGCTCACGAACCTTGAAGGCGATTGTTGACCTTGTCCATTTCACCGCCCGGCGGCAGTGGCAAGTTCTCTGAACGTTCCGCGACGATCCATAGCGCACCCAATTGGTGCGTGGCCAGCATGCAAACAACGGCGAGCGGACCGCCATACTTTCACGGGAATTCCACCATCACGTGTCCGAGAGGGCGTTGCAACTTGTGGAGATTGGCATTTCCTTTGAGGCTGCTTAAACCACTGCAGATTTTCTTTGCGTTGAATATGGCAAAAAATGGAAAGAAGGCGTCAATATTTTGTTGATGGAACCCTACCGTTGAGTTTGCACAGTTTATAAAGATTGCAGAGAAGGGATTTCCGTCACAAAGTTGCCGAGTTCGTGTTTGTTTGACGAGAGCGAATCGTGCATCGAAAATGAAACTTAAGACTAATAAACTCCTGAATTACACATCCTTTCACATGTAATTTGCAAGTACTATGTCATCAGGTCCCGTAGAAATATAGCAGCGTTGGCATTTCCTGAGTCGTTACTTTTTATCCGATTCACTCATTTTATATTGGCTTATGCTTAAAACGATTACAGGATGAATACTGCCGTCCAAAAGCGGAAATTATTCCAAAAGTAATCTTTAAATTCGCTGAATTCGTCAGTATCTGGCCTTACGTGAATTAAAAGCGTTTTAGTACTAACTGCAGTAGTTGTACTGTCCACTAATATTTAACGTAAAATATTACACTGCATGTGTTTCGATGCTTAGGGCGTCATCACCAGGTGTATGCCTGATTATGACGCCCTAAGCGTCAAAAAACGTTTAATGTAACTTTCTACGTTAAATATAAGTGAACAGCACAATTACTGCAGTTTTATTTAAGTACCGAAGTAAGCTTTCTCATCTTTCTGTATTTAAATCATAGTAAACATTTACAGCGTAAGTATGCTTAAATTTCTGTGTTTTGTTACTTTCATTATGTGATACCTCATTGTCGCTTAAGTTAATATATCTTGGGACTGAAATAGCATTCTCAAAAGTTGCTGGAATTTAAAAAGCGTTAGCGGCAGATATAAGACGGGAAGTGGCTCCGCATTCCGTGCCAAACAGAAACTAAAAAAGAAAGTTCCTCAATATGTTTGAGTTTACAAAGGTATGACGTCACGAGTCCTCGTTTTGTACCCATCCCCCCACCACCCTGTATGCATCCTGGGGGGTGGTGGGAGAACGAGGGGAGTGGGAGGCGGGGGTGGGAGGCGGGTAGTAGACGGATCAGAAGAAGAAGGTCTGGCGGGCGTAATTGCCTCCTCCTCGGTGGGGGAGCTACGGAGAGCCCCTGTAATGCTCAAGACATCCCACAAGGGAGAAACCCTTTGATTAATTTTGTGCTGAGGGCGTTCACTTCCCTCGCCGCTGAAGCGCAATAAACTAATCATACATTATGCTTCTAGATGTTCAGAAACAATTAGGAGTTGATCATTTTTGGTCTCGGAAAACCACCTCCAAAAACTGTGATAGTTATACACAATTTCTGAGTTTAAACCGGAATCATAATTAATTGTCATCGCATACTCAATCCTCCTGCATTGCTAAACAGTGGCAAAATTGAGGAGATTAGCAAAGTATTGTAGTGAAATCTCACCATTTTGTTTGCTGAGTAAATGAGAGTAAAATGCAAGATTCTAAGTGCACTGCACGTGCGATCCCTGAAAAGATTTAATTATTTCCATGGCTAGTTAACTAGAGGAAGATGGTACAAGTTGCACAGGAATCATTAATTTCTCGCATAACAGAACCATTTTGTGTGAATATTTAAAGTCATCCATAGAATAAAGAATCCAGCAAGAAATTAATTTTCAGGAAGGTATGCTTTGATTAATTTAATGGTAGAAACGGTGCTCAAATGTCAATAAACAAAAGAAATATTCCTATATTTATTCCGTAAAATGACATTGAGCGCAATTGAGAGTCAAAACACTTGTGTACCTATCAGTGATTTTTGCTGTTTTTCCCGCACGTGTTAACTTAACAAGCATTCAATGAAGTTGATTCCATTACCTAAAGTGTGGGGATTGGAAATGTATACTCCTTATCAGGAAGCGTGAATGCTCAAAATACTGTGAAAGTATCGAAAGAAAAGAAGGGATAATAACTATCTTCTGTAGATTATCTCTCTCCTCGAATATGTAATAAGATTCCCATCGAACAAGTAAGCTGATTTCCAAGAAGAAGACGCTCCCAGGGACACATCCCAGCAAATGAAGTGAGTGGCTAGCTTCGCATTTCTCGATTTTCCTGGAGGTAGCATCCCCATTGTCGTCGCCAACCCAAAAGCATCTCGACCAACCACCACCCCGAAAGAGTTTATCCAATCTCCGAAATCACCCATCCTCCCTTCGGCCAACTTCGATCCAACTTCCAACAACCTGACACTCACTCGTTTCTTTTTCTATGAGGCTGATCGAAGTGTCAACCATCTAATTGGATCCTAATCATTTCACCTTTTACTGTCATGCCATATTATATAATTTTCTAGAGCGCTTCATTTCAATGACCACTTTTTCCTTTATAGAAATCATAATATGTTTTCAACAGATGGGACACAAACAATGAAAAATCAAATAATGTTTTGACTAAATTTCCCAAACTATACCAAGTAGATGCTACAATGTCGGTTACATTTAAAAAAATTCCGGTTGCGATGATATTTTATTTATTTTCAGTGTTGATGAAGCAGTAAAGACATTCTTTTTTCATAAAGGAAACGGTTGTAGGCTTGACCTTGTGGAATTGATCCATAACTTTCATCCATAATAAATATCCATTGAATAATTATAATAACTTTGTTACCTCCGCTAGTTATTTATCACCACGACCCGGGTTTCAACACTTGGTGTCATCTTCTTCTTTTTTCATTAGCATTGTGATAAATAGGGTTGTGCACGATTTTTTTATTTGTGCATTGGAAAATTTAGGATAAAAAAATACTGGTGATGCAATGTTACATTTCTTTGGCCAGTATAGTTACGTGACAACACACTAAGAGTAGCAAAACTTTATGCTGGGCTGAAACATCTAGGCCATATCGCCGTCACCATAGCATTGACAGCCGTATTGAGAGAATCAGTGAAAAAGCATTATGTTTTTGCTCGGCAAAACGTATGGATACCCCGATAATCTTCAAATAAATAGCTTTAAATGGTTTATTTATCTACATTGTTAATAAAAATTGATTTGAGCGCCTGTAAAATGATTTCATTCTGTACCTGGCAGAAACAGAAAAAAATGGTTTGTGGGGGTCGTCTGGTTTAGAGTTCTATAATAAGGTAGTTTTTTCAATTTTTGCGGAGAAGAAAAAATACAGCTTTATAATCTTGGTTTTTATATTAGAACACTTTTAAAGTGCACAAAACATTATTTTCCTCGGAAAACGGCGGAGATAAAATTTACGGGAATAAACAGTGGTCTTTAAAGCACCTCATCGCAGAAGAGTTTGATTAGGGGGAAAGATGGGGACCATCATAATTGTCTCAAAAGGTATTCAAATTCTTTTTTTTGTTGATATATTTCTATTTTGATGATCTGAAACCAAACAAGAAAGATGACGGAATTCACAAACAGGTTTTCCATAATTTTGTTAAGTTTCTTTTGGATTTCTGCGATATAACTATACTTTTTTAGCAACAGTTAGAAAGATTGCTATCACTCTGCCATGGCTGAGCACACACTTTTAGAAGGTCACAGTATTGACATCAAAAGGGTGAAATTTTTATGTTAAGAAATCAGCTACTATCCACGGATCATCAGGGAAGCCATTGAAGCAGAAAAAAGACCTAACGACCTCAACAGAGAAGATGGCTAAAAAATTCCTTATACGTGGAAAAGACTTTTGAAAAACTAAAGTATTAATTAATCATGCTGTACATAATAACCGCTTAAGTTTGTTTATTTATTGTTCATTGTTGATTTAGAAAAAGTGAGGAAGCCGGCAGAATAGCACGGCGGATTTACTTTAATCGCAGAAATCCAAAAGAAACTTACCAAAATTAAAATGAACTGCGAAATTCTACGAAAAAAGGTTTTCCATAGTTCGGAAAAATAGAGATATCAAGAAAAAAATGCTCTTTCTTCATACTGTGAAAATTGGTTAAAAATGCTATTTCGCAAATGTTTTATTTCATCGTTAATTATATTCAATGCTTTGGGGAATGCATTTTGCGTAGTTAAATTCACCAATTTGACATAAGCTCTCTCAAAAATAATATTTCGAGAGAACGCTGGTGAAAGTTTTGGTCGAAAAAAACAGTTTGTAAGAAATGAAATAAAACCCATATAAGTAGTTTCTGGTACATAAAATAATCCTCATTCCCCTTTGTTTAACTCGTTTATCTCGAGTTTGCAAGCAGTACGAGCCTCCTTGCTGCTGCTTTGGCGGTGCCGGACTCTCCACTCGATCCTATAAGCATCGTCCCAATGGGCGATCATACTCTGAGGCCACTTATATTTCCAGCTATTCTCTCTTCATTAAAACTACTGCATAGCCTTCGTTGATGATTTATGATGCTAAATACTTGAGAATTTCAGGTATTATGTTCCTCGAATCCGAACACTTCGGAGCTATATGGTGCACACTATGGTGGAATTCAAACTCTCGTTTTCGTTTCGTGAGTTTGAGAGTGTAGGTCCACTAGGTCCTTCGTTTCGTGAGTTTGAAGGTGTAGGTACAAACATTTTGATATACAGGTCGTCTTTGGATGGTTCTTCACAGAAGCTAGATACTGATTTGTGTAACCGACTGAATGACGCGGCGAGAATGTTTAAAGAGTCCAATTGATTGTTGGCTTCTGCTTTGGGTCACTCATACCACCAAGCGGCGCTCGCAGAGAAGTTATCCTGGATCGGCCTTTCGTCGATTGAACAAATAATATTGCAGAATTGCCACTATCGCTTTCTTCATTTCTGAAACGGAATCAATATTTATCCTTATCTTTAAGCCAAAATATGTTGCTAATATTTTGATAAGAACATCTGTCAGGCGCCCCAAGTTCTTCTTTTCTTCATATTCCGAAGTCGCATACCCATTCATTCTTCTACGTTTCCAACGCAATCGCTTATTTTTACAGGACAATCTTCAATGCATGGATTTGCTCTTAAGATATTTGAAACACTTTTTAATCATTGCTTCCAATATAATATCCGCATTTCCATACGTATTAATATTTTTATTAATTCAAAACTCCAGACATTATTCCAATCCTTTTTAAATAGCACTAGATTAAACGTGTAGCATCAAGAAACGAACAACAGAATGCTTTTTATAGATCGTTCGGAACAAATACTTGCATTTTTCAAAACAGGTTCTTTATGAAAAATGATCAATACGATAAATGGCAAATAGAGGTAACCAGAGATCCAATTGATTGACAGCATTATGAGTGACTGAGACCGCATTTGTATAGAGTAGTCGTACATTCGGTTCACCCAACCAAAACTTTCACCGTGGAAAGGCGTTGTTACACAGGGTCAAACAGTCAAGGAGGCAAAGCCTAAAACAAATTTCTTCCAGATTATCGGTTGTCTTTATCACTCTTTACTTTTAAACACACTTCAACTTTTTCAATATGGTTTATTCTCTGCACGCTTACAACGCGATAACAGCTTGTCTTAGATTTAGAGGAGGGTACGGGAGATTGCAGATTGAAGATATTTTTCTAGGTACGTTGAAACTGAACCATAAGGAGGTCTAACTGCTTGCCTTTCAAGCAATTACCACGAACACCTCATTCTCGTCCAAAATCATTTGTTATTATAATTAGTTCTTTGAATGGTTATTGACCACTTTAATAATACGCTGGTTAATTGTTGGAGGTTTGGTCTCGTCTTTTTTAAAAAACTCAACTTCCTTTTCCCGCCAAGACGTTTCGCCTTTTTATTAATGAGGCTTCTTCAGGGCTACACAGTACAATGCAAGGAATACAGTTGATAATTATTATAATACTACAAAGATTAAAAAGTTTTCAATCATACATTTAGTACCTCAAAGGATTAACTTTCTTACATGTGACAATGGTAACACAAAAACAAACTCTTCCTCTTAGTAACAAAATCAACATCAAAAACAAAACCAAAATGGAAAACCAAGATAAAATTTTGTATGTATACAAAATTTTAGCTTATATCTATACAAAATATTTGTTTGGTTTTCCATTTTGGTTTTGTTTTTGATGTTGATTTTGTTGCTAAGGGGAAGAGTTTGTTTTTGTGTTACCATTGTCACATGTAAGAAAGTTAATCCTTTGAGGTACTACATTTATGATCGAAAACTTTTTAATCTTTGTAGTATTATAATAATTATTAACTGTATTCCTTGCATTGTACTCTAGCCATGAAGAAGTCTTAACAAAAAGGCTAAACGTTGGCGGAAAAAGGAAATTGAGTTTCTTAAGACATGACCAAACCTCCATCAATTAACCAATGTATTATAATTAGTGCAACTAAATTTTGCATGTTTGACTATGTAGAAAAAGCCCCGCATTCTTCCACGGTGCAGTTGCGGAATATCTCCGTGGATTCAGCTGCAGCAATCTCGCAATCGACAGCCGGAACACGGAGTCGGCTCTTTTGGGTCCAAAAGTCCTCCAACACAAAATCCCCGAGTGCACGCAACGTGGCTGTAGATGAGGATACATATCCCGGTGCGGTCAATCAGACTCGTCTGGGTTGTAAGCCAATCGCTGTAAACAAATTACATAGCTCGTAATACTCCGTGAAACCGGAGCGAAAATAAGCGTGGTGAATAAAAAATGCCCTCCTTGGCCGATGTGCCCTGGCGGAATGATTAGATCGCGCGCGCCAACACGCGCGGCTCGTGCTTTACTCGCTCAGCCCGCGCGCGCCCTCTCAAGGGAGGAATTGGGAATTAGGGAGCAGGGGGAGGGAGGACGAGAAAATTGGTATCCCTAATCCATTAAACCATTCGACTCATTCGCGGAAAAATCGATTTGAAAACGATCCACGAGACCATTTATCGAGGTTTCCACAAATTCGATAATTGAGAATTAGCTCGGAACTCATTTTTAGAAAGACGCGGATACAAAAAAGGCGGAAAAAGAAAAATGTAGGCGCTCCCCGATTATTCCCTTTTATTCCCGTCGTCACCACCACAACCTCCTCCTCCTCTCATTTATTATTAACTTTTTTTCCGGGTGGGAGAAAATCTATCGAAAATATCCGGGCAGGAGATATTTCGGAAAAAAAAGAACAGGTGAGAATGTGGGAATGGGGAAGGTGCTTTTGTAATTGGCCCCCCACACCTCCCCCCCCTCCTCCTCCTGCTCTTCTACCTCCTCCCTCTCTCCCTCTTTCTCTATCTCTCTCTCAATCCCATTAAAAGCGGATTTAATGAGAGAAGCGACCGACTCCGTTTTTTTCCTCTCATGCTTTCATCTGCCCCTGGGGGGGGGGGAGGGGCGCGGGAGGGGAGGGATGAACGGGGATTAAAACCCGTGATGTGCTGCAGCCGTCCTCCACCCGCCCGGCCTCACCCCCACACGCTTCATCCTCATTTCGCCCCTCCCATCATCCCCCAATCCATTCCACGGGCCATTACTCCCTTCGCCTCTCCCTCCCCCTCATCCCTCCCTCCCCTACTCACCCCCTCCCCTCCCCCCCTACTCTCTCCCTCCCGTCTTTTGTAACTCCACCTCGCAGTTTCTCCCTTTTACGCGGGCGTCGAATGTTTTCTACAACACTCGTCAAGAACATTCTCCCCACTTTCTCTCTCTCCATGACGGCAGCTTAAGGTGGTTCCACCGTAAAATGACTAAAATGTAATTTTATTAATATTCTGTCTACTTGTAGAAACATTCGCCCTCTATCTGATATGAACAACACAATAATACCTTTCCGCGCTATTTTATTCTATAATTGAAGTTGAAATTACATTGTGTTCAATTGGGGAATGAGAGAAACACGGGGGAAAATATTATTTTTCCATAAATTATAAATGCCATTTTTGCGGAAAACTATTTAAAAGTAGGAAATAATCCAGACAAATAGAATAAAAATAAAAAAAGGCATCTTACCACATTATTTAAGTTATTAGGGAATTACTGCCGTAATTGAAGTCAAAATGCGGTAATTCGTAGGAAATGGCGCTGCATTCGGCTCCAATGGCTGGAAAAAGTGCTCATTTAAAATACATTCGTGGAATAATCTGCATTTTTTCTACTTTACTTTTGATTTTCTGTAGGTAACGCATTTCATCCGTGAAAGCAGGATGTTTTGGACAAAATATAAAAAATGTGGAATTTAGTATTTGTTTTGACTCACACAGTCGCGGCGGAACCTCCTTAAGGTAGTTCGAGCGAGATACTTCCCTAGTCATAATGGTGATCATATTAGAATTTATTTTTTATAATTTAATGAGAAGTATGAAGCAAATATTGTTTATTTATGGTACAAAAAATATAGTTATTTATGACCTACATTCTTAGTAATTAAATAAATATATCTACTTAAGTATCTAACGTGACTCATTTTCTCACGCCGTACGGCAAAAAGCCTTCAACACAGGCTGTATTTTGACGATTTTGTAAACATTACTGCAGTGAGTAATGAATTAATTTTTATAATTAGTTGTGGAAACATTAAAACTACACACCGTTAGTTTTTTAACGAAATCTAGATGTTATAAATTCCTAATGTTTTCAATATTCTCCCTCTGGAGCGCACAGCCGTAATCTATCCCAGTTAAATTAGCTTTAATTTCAGATAATTGCTCAAAAATTATTACGGTAAGGGTTTAATATTTAATATTATTGGTAATATGAGAGTTCTTTCTTTAAAATGAGGCCACATTCATCAAATTCTACGTGATATCATTTTTCGCTCAAACTACCTCAAGAGGAAGTATATTTTTAACTTAAAAAACAGGCACGGGAATCCAACGGACAGTTATGAAGTAAAGTTGGCACATCATGTTTATTTGCGGAAAAAATATGGAAGCAGTTATTATTTTTCCCGTATGCTATCAATTGTTTTAGAGTCAAAGTTAAAAGATGGATACATACATAGTGGTTTACTTCTCACATAAATTGGAAAATATGCACTAGAAATAATGAAATTATAATTGTAGGATTAGGTTGATCCAAAGAGTTCCTGAATGAAAGGTATCATAATAGCATGAATAAAAGCAATTATAAGAATATAAAGAGATCTAGATCTGGTGTCTTTCAATTTCCCCCCTGACATGCTCATTTTTCCTCCAACTTACTAACAAAGTAATTTAAATGTTCTATTAGTTCCAGTTTGTACCCTTCCACTTTTATGGCCATCCTCGCTCTCGTTGTCGCAGAAACTCTCACTTGCATCTATTTTATTTTGAATAAATATCATTTCGCATTTCCCTCACTTATATGTCTAATGCATTCACCAATGCATGCAATTCCTTGGATTATCGACCAAACAATGCCTGGTCGTCCACCAATCTAACCAATTTCATCAGCTGTCCTCCTACTTTTATTTCCAAATGTAGCTCTTCCCATGCCTCTCCTACGATATCCATGGCATTAATGTGAATAAGTTCAGGCGACAACGGGTAACCTTACTTAAATCGCAATCTATAACTGCCCACCCTAATTCTCCGTCTCCCGTGCCGTCTCGTCCATATACTTACTGTTTTCATGAATGCGAGTTGATCCTCAAACAGCGAGGCCTCTGCTGTCATCATCACGCGAAATCACTTTCACATATCGACATTACAATATGAATTTTGAAAACTGGGCAGGAATGGCTGCTTAAGAAGACAGGACTGAAACAAATTGAATTTTTGACGCGATTTCTAAAAGTATAATGAAAAATAGTAAGTAATTAGTCTAGAATTGCAATGGAACAGTGAGAAGGAATGCATAGGAGTTAAAATGGCATCCTTATTCAATTCTGCTATGGATTTTCAATATATGACGAATTTCATTCGTCTGCATCGCTTCGCGTTTACATTAAAACTATAGACACGTAATTTAGAAACGGAACTTTAGTAAGAGAAACCAAGGAGAATGTTTTTTCTTTTCTTTTAGAACTTGGTTTGAGCTGGAACGAGAGTCGCTCCGCCCGCGTCCGACATCGTGTTTAAAGGGTTGGGGTGAATAAGAGCGGAGAAGGCTCAGTTTCGTTTTGATTCCGAAAACACAAAATCATCCCTCCTTACCAGGAGCGTGGAAGGGATCTCGAGCCATTCCGTGTGTCCGTGATAGAACTATTGTCTTT
Organism: Pyrrhosoma nymphula; assembly: GCA_963573305.1. Taxonomy (NCBI): domain Eukaryota; kingdom Metazoa; phylum Arthropoda; class Insecta; order Odonata; family Coenagrionidae; genus Pyrrhosoma; species Pyrrhosoma nymphula. The sequence continues at coordinate 1,769,151 of OY754334.1, forward strand.
CCTTACACCTGCTTTCCCAGCATCCGACTGGCTTGAGTTGTAATGACGAAATATGAACTACGTAATTTGAAAGATTTCTGTAAAATGCTAGAAGGTGTTGTGACCTACGACAATTTCGTGACGCTCCTGAAAAATATCCAATGGTTTGAACGTGTCCGCCCCCCGATTATTAAGAGGAACAAACTCGGGCCATTAAAAGGTATAATTTAACAGTGCGAAAATCTTTCCCTAAAAAAATCATATATCGCGGTTTTCGTCAAACGGGAGTCCTTGCGCGTTCTTTCAGTGGTTGGCCCAGGCAGGTCCGACCAATAATACCACTGCGAGTGGCTATTCAAGAAACACCATGTTGGTTCTTCCATTTCTGTAGTGGACACGTATACATATATGATACTCATAGAAGCCGTTCTTACCTACATTTTACCCAGAATTGTTAGCCGTTCGTTCGAGCCATGTATCTGCGATGCAAATGAGACAAAGGTACTTAAATTATTGTCAAGAATGGAAAGGGACACACTGTGCGAATTTCACTTTAAATTCTTTTATTCACGACCCGGTTTCTTTCCGATTCCGACCTCGATTCCTTTCCATCATGGAGAAATTTCACATAGTTACCCCTGACAGTTACCCTGTACGATTGGTTATTGTCAATAAATTAAACTTATTATTTATGTGTGCACAAACCACGCATTATTCTAAGGTTTTCATCTGGCATTCAGTAAACCTACGCATTCCGGATAGCATATGGTTCTCTTGTTAGTAATTCCCTCTAAAAAATATATGACACGGTGGAGTTGGAATCGAATTCTTTCCTCTGGCTGTTTTCCACTTCAAACTGAGGACTCACAAATGCGATTTCCAAACGGGGGACTTGTTGAAATTAGCGAACGATTACAAGCGTGGCCGATTGATATATGATAACCTCGGTAGGATTCATAACTGTAGCCGGATTCCGATCTCCTGAGTTCATGCATATGGATCCTATTTGAAACGGAGCATTTAAAAGCACGCACTCAGAGGAACTTTTGATTTCTTTCGCGAGCATTTTCCGCTTGCCTGGGGAGGGAATTTAGTGCGTCTTCAACCCGCGTTTAAGCAATCTGGGATGGGAGGTGGAATTTGCATGTAGTGGGGAAATGATTCATCTCATGCGGAATAAACAAACAAAGGAGTTACCTAGCACCCTCCCGCGATGGGAATGCTGGCGAGAAATAGCGCCCCCTCACCCCAATCTGCCCCCTCCCCTCCGATCCCCCCCCCATCTGGAATCCTAATCCCTCTACCCCCTCCCCCCCCAGCGTCATCCTCACGCCCTAATGACCCCCTCCCTCCCTCCCTCATACGCCGCCTGCAAAAACATTCCTCCGTCTCCCCCACGACGGATTCCTCCTCCCCTCCCCCCCCCACTGCGCCCCCGTCCCCATTTCCTTACCCTCACTCCTCGCTCAATCCGCAAATTTGCGATTCCGGAAGTTCTCCCCACTTGTCCTTCTCCCCGCGAGAGGAACGCGTTCCTGAGTTTTGGACGGCTGAATGGAAGCGCCCTTGATAGCGTCTGCCCTCCGACGACATGTGGCGCAAATGGAAAACATTCGAAGCATCACCGGAGGACACGTAAGCGTGACATCTGGCAGACAACAACGCAGTTTGAAGGTTCAGCTGATTCAAAATAGTGTCAGAAAAAATGTTGCGAGTGAAATCATACTTGGTCTATATTAATGCCTATGTTGGTTCCTTCTCGAAAAATAACAGGGCGGCTAATTTGCCGAAGTTGCCCTCACAACCGTAATTCTCTTCATCTGAGTAATGCAGTGGACTCAAACAAATGAACACGTCTCAATGAGCTGGTAGTTTTTACTACCGACCTAAATTAATACGTAAAAAAAGGTATCGAGATTCTTCTGATGTTTTCATTTTTAAACAAATATTAGTTATTATCTCGTTACGCTCAAGACACTGGTTACCCGTCAATTACCACAGCTGGCATGAACATTTTCCGATTGCAATATTACACATGATGACAGTTTATGCTTGTGAGATGGTAAAGCGTACTTTAAAAAAAAGTGATGAGGGAAATAAACATTCTTGCATCCAGGAATTATTGAAATTAACTTAAGAATGCATTCAAAATAAATTACTTCATACTTAGTGCCCTTGAAGATATAATGTACGATTTTTTAAGACTCTCCGATAGCGTAATTCGTTTAGTTCTGAGACAAAAATCGCGACTTAACAATACAACATCTATCGGTTTTCCGAATCAGAAAATTTTTAAGTATCCAACTTGCACGTTATCACCTGGGCCTGCCTGCTTATAGATCACCCACTGCAGTACACTGATCTTGCATAGTGGGTGTAACGCGATCAAGACGTGGAGCTGGATTTACGGGATTTAAATTCGCCCCTCCGCTATTTTGTGGACGAGGAGGGCTGTCCCTCTTCACACCCTGACGAGTCCACCGCTCACCCGCAACCAACCTGCCCTTCCACCTCTCTGAACACCCACCACTGCTCTTCCACTGGACTGCACCCGACACCCGCACTGTTCCGTGCGAAGAGCAGAAAATAAATATTCCCACAATCCCCACCACGTCTGCTAGAGGGAACGTTGCTCCACTTCCTCAAGTAGTGAAGTAAATCAATATACTTGCCTTTTATTGGGTTAAAAAATATCGCACTGAGTAGCCACAGCCAGAATAACGTCCTGGCATTAGATCGCCCTCAACTCTGCATCATAAACCTCGTACCTACTGGTGTTATTAATTAGATCAATCTAGTTTAATTCTTAATCGTCCACTGCAAGGTTTAAACTAAATCAAAGTGTTAAGCAATGATTTCTTAATTGAGTTGTGAAGAAGGAGTGCCTCGGAATCAAAGCGATTAAAGGAATAACATTCTTGTAAGCGTATGAAACGAATATGTACTCGTACTCTCAGATAAAGCATGCACATAGATATTTATTGCCATCGTGATTTTGAGAATGAGACTAATTTTAAGAATGCCATGTGAAGACCAAATGAAACACTTACGTTCTTCAAGCCTCCACTGTGATCCTATCATGTTCGCCTCAAGATGTCTTCAGATGTTTCCATCTCGTCGTCTTGAAAGGCGGCCCACTGCAAAATTCCTTCTATAGAAAAATTCTTCTTGCTAAAAATTTGAATGGTAGGAAAATAGATTTTCTTACCATTCAAATTTTTAGCAAGGAGACGTCTTTTAATGCCAAAAGGAAAATGCTCCTATACTATTCACTTTTACTTGGAATTCTCAACTAAATCTTCCCTTCAGAGGATGTTCGAATCATTATTCGATCAATTTTACTTTCACGATTTTAGGGCTACCACTTTTTGCTTATTAATTCTTCGCATTTGACCTTCAACATCATCGGAATGCTTATGCGATATCCTACGACCCTTGAAATATTGACTATCACGCACGCTTCGCCTCCACATCGCGGCTGGAGCATCGCATGCCATTGAGATTGGCACCGCGATTTCAGATCTCGATTCGGTTCAACAGGAGAGGGTTTTTTTTTCGTTCCCTTTTTGAGAGGGCAAGGGGCTCCCTCCCCCCCGCACACCCAATTCCAATCGGCGTGGCGCCACACGCTTCATTAGCGCCCTCATGGGCGCCGACACTCACCAACCCCACCCCCGTCTCCACACCTCTTTTCCCTGATTGACGAGCGACAACGGACGAGCGCCCCCGGGGTAGCGTGGCGTGCCATTTGCATTCGAGCGAAAGAGCGGGCGGCCCCGAGTTAACGCGGCAAATTGAGAGAAAGGGGTAAGAGGGGAGGGAGGAGGGGATTTGTTTTTGGTGTTATCCCAAAGAGAGAGAGAGAGAGTGATCGAGAGTGAGGCAGGGTCATAGTGAGAGAGGGTGGACAGAATCAAACAAAAGTGGAAATGGATAAGAGAGCCGCTCTCGGAGGTCGGTGCTTCGAGTTGGCAGTCGGCCGGATCGACTGGAGGAACCGATGATGCGTTGCTTGGTGTTTTGGGGAGCCGATTGACTTCTCAGGTCTTCTCGGCACTGTTGAGGACAGGTCGGGAAGGAGATGCCAATGTTGAGAAGGAAGGTATGAGATAAATACTGCTTCGGCATTAGCTCATCCTGGTTTAAGAGACATGACTGATGACGACTGCGTTACAGTTGAAATATGTACCTGTTCCACCGTGGCAAGAAGATCGAAATCATTGTTTCAACGTGACATAGGAAACCAGAAGACACCAAATTTTCCAACCAAACATCACCTGAAACGTCCCATGAGCAGCTGTTCTGGAAAGATTACTAGTTGGACTTCGTGCTATCAATGAGTGCACGGCCCTTTGGTTCTTTTCTTGCCACGGCATTCTTATATCTATTTTGGTGAAGAGCTAATTTATAAATAGAGATTGATTCCTCACTGAAATATTCATTCCACTATCGGAACTCAAACCAGGCCCCTCAAGATAGAAATCCAGCTTTCTAACCAACACACTGACTCCATCCCGTTACAGTAACCGAAGCAGCTCCCACAGTAAATTAACTGAGGAGGCGACCGATCACTAAGGTCTAACGCGGTTAAGTAACGGTGGGTAGGAGAGAAAGTCAAGGATTTTTAGGGGAGATGGTATCCAGTTATATATATTCCTGATAAAGTTAGGCCAAATCTCATTTACGCCTTGATAATTTGGGATTATGCACAGATATACAATGCAGAGGAAAGTCGCACGCTTAGTTAAAAACTGCTGGAAGCAAACAGTGTTATACAGTTGAAGGAAAAACTAGTTTGGGGGTCCCCAGAGACTCGGAGGATGTTTACCAAGCTAATATTATTTGAAAATCTCAGACTATGAGAGCTTAATGGTAACATACCGAGGATATTGCTTTAATCCCACAATATACCTCTAAAGCTGATAGAGGTGACAGAATGATAGAGATATATTGTCGAACTGATATGTGTAAGCGTTCCCACTTCTCGTGTTCCATATACTAAATGGAAAACAGAGAGGTACACTAAGACGCGCTAGCAAGACAGTCACCCTTTTCCTTAGACGCTCGGACCTTTCCAATGGCAGTATTGGACCACCCTCTGGTGCACACCCTCTTCGCGGTGTACATAGATGGCGCTCACTGGGGCGACTAACGAGTGAGTTCCCTGGAAGGCCTCTGCACTGCTCTGGAGGGAAGGTGTGTGGTTGGGAGACGAGCAGGGAGAGTGTGGTTTGAGGATTGTGGTCGGGTGGTCAGGGTGGGAGGGAGTGGGGGGAGGGAGAGAAAAAAGGATTTAGGGGTACAAAGAGTGAGTTGGTGGTGCGGCAGGCGCGGGAAATGGATCGGAAGGAGACCGAAAGAGAAAGCCGATTCCTCGCGGCGGACGAGGGGAGCTGTGGAAAAAAGAGTATCTGTGGGGATTGTGTCGTCTTAACGGTCGCCTATTGGTTCCAGGGTGGGAAGGACATAAAGGTGGGGGGGTAATGCTCCCAGACGGAGCTGAATCTGCAGCCCTGCTTCCCCTTCCCCACCGTTTGCGAACGAGGGAGGTAAGGGAGGAGGGTCCAGTAGTATTACATCCCGCTCCTCCCTTGTTCCAGCCCTTCCCCCCTCCCAACTCCTACGATTGTGAGAACAGAGAATAGTTCCTTGGAAAACGCCTCCAACGCACTCCCAGCATTCACTGCGTCAGCTTAGGGGCCTTCTTAGCTCGGCTGCTCTAGGTGGGAGCTAACCGCGGACGGAAAATGAAACCCTTTCACTTCTCTGCGTCACGAAAAGAAATGAAAGTCGGTAAGCAGGCGTAACAATAAATTGGTACGGAAGTTGTTACTCATGTCAACAGAAACAACATTGAAGAAAATGTTTGTTTCATTTGTGCGATATAATGTGTTAAAGGGTTAAAAAAATTAAGTGGTAATAATTAGGAACGCGCACTGTCGTTGGTACAGCAAAAAAAGTCTTGGGCGGAACCTGAGGTAGATTGAAACCTGTCTCAACCGAAGAAAAATTTCGTCCTCGCAAGGGAATCAAGGGTTTTAAAACGTATTTTAAGGCCTAATATTTTTAAAAACTGGTTAATGCGGAAACTAAATATATTCTCAGGCAGTTGAAAACTTAGTCTAGCGGGATTAAATTGACACTTTTGCTGGAAAAATGTTAACTGAAGCACTTACAGAAAAAAATCACATCGACAAATTTTGGAGTCATATAAATATATGACAGGCGTAAAACAGTAAAACTGAATAAAAGCATAGTTTATAACTTTTATGAGACAGTTGACAATGTCGCAGTCTGCCTTTTCCATGGAGGAAAAAAACTGGGTGGAAAACTGAATGATGTTTTAACCGGAATATTTGATTTGTTATCTAACTCAAACAAAATGGCAGAATATAGGCTGATCGACAAAAATATATAAATATCAGAATAAAAATAAATATAACGAGAAGAATGAAATGCAAGCAAAAAGTAACGGATACAAAACGATTCAGTTGTTAAAACTTGAAATATCATTAAACGTGTAACGTTTTAATAATGCATCGAATGTGTCGGGTTGGGAGAAGAGGCCAAGGGAAGAATAACTTGAGAACAACGACCTAAAGTTGGAGGTGTGAGTTGGACAAGAGCTGGAATGAGAGAGAGAGCGAAGATCGCAGGAACTAAATTGTTCAATCATGACGATATGTAAGAATTTAAGGTTCAATAGTGCCTGGCGGTGAGAGTGGCGAGGAACTCCGACGGAGGACAACATAAATTCAAGTTGAGAATTAAATTCCAAGGAGTTTATTACATGATGTCGTAGAACCGCAATATTGGTGAGGCATGAGCCACCAGACAGAGCACGGTTTTTGTGGGTAGAAATTCATGGTACAGTAAATATAAGAAGGCGATCATCTTTAATAGGCTCGAAGATAATCGGAACGATAGCCAAAATTGAGATTGGACGATAAGTTTTGACCCTTTTTCTCGAGCCCGATTTCAAGATAGAAGATACAATTGAATGTTTCAATTTAGATGGAAAGGAGCTATGGAAAATAATTTATTGAACAACATTGAGATTGGAATGCATAGGGTGGTAGCATTGCAGTAGAGTAAGAAGGAACTAATGATGTTGGAGCCAGTGGATTTAGAACAAGGCAGCGTGGCAGTGGTATTTAAAATTTCCTCCAGGTTTGTTGAGATGCTGGAGTAGGAATGGGGGCACACAGGTTGCGGTTACATACAGAAGTGGCCGGAAAACCCCTTCGATGCTAACATCGCTGAATTTTACTGAAACTGGAATTCGGTAGGACTTCTCTTGAGTATTAACAGACAAAATCTTTCAAAATTTTCCTAATGGCCATCCGTTTTTTCAGCAATAGAGATTTGGCAGTACTGCTGAAGGAGTAAGTGTTAAAGAGAAAGCGTGCATCATTTTAAGCCCTGGAGATCCAAGGGTATAAGCTTTAGAATGACTCGTACATAATTTCCAGGACATTTTTTTGTTCTTCAAGACGAAGATTGTTTCCTGGGGGTGCCAGATACATATCGAGCATTTCCACATGTGAAGCACCTTTGTTCCACTATCTGGGAAAAGTAATAACCTAGACATGAAAATTATCACCCTGGAAATCTTGCATCAAATATGGATATAAAAAGCTTTACATTGAACGTTTTCAGCCACGTATTGGAAGGATAGTGCTCCGGATAACTTTGAGATGACAATTACTGTTGAATACAAGAAAAACTCTTCTCAGAGCATCATAAATGGAATTAAAAACAACTAAATTATACAGTAGAAATAAATAATATCGATAAAAGCACCCTAGTGCTTTATTACGGCAAAAAGTGTGGTTCACCAGCAAGGGTGGCTTAAATTATGATAGATAGGGACTTTACCGCTTCTCGGCCGCGGTTGCAGCAGGGAATTTCAGCCGGGAGGTATCATATGCGGAGAGTCAGCGTTAATCGGCCGTCTGACGTCATCGCTTACACAAAGGACGGGTTTCGATTGCCTGGTTTCCACGGATAGTCGTGCTGTCACCGCTGAGCAATGAAGCTTGCCTTCGGGATACGAGTTTGAACTGAAGAGGGAAGAGGTCAGAGGGTGAAAAATGAATAAATGAATATATGTAATTAATAATAGTTGAATAAATAAGCAATTAAGAATGGATTAAAGTAGCTTGAGGAGGCAACCAACAACTAAAGTCATTTGTGCTTTAAAAGGAGAGGACACTTGGTTGCTGCAGGTTGAATTTTCGGGGAACGGATGCCATGCCGGGGGGATGACGGCGCGGCGTTGGTATATTCATGACTCCGAGGGGAGCACAGTTAAACGTTCCATCCGACGAACAGGGTACTTCACTTGAGGGACCTGCCACTTTGGGAACATAGGTTCCCGCTTGATCGCCGGAGTTGAGTACAGTTGGGGTCATCTCGGATTCAGAGGGTTGATCGTGTTATTCAATCGAGCGCTGTTGCCCTTGTCTGCGAGTGGAAGACACTAAGAGCGAAATGACTTTCGCCGTCAAAGTACGCTAAAATGAAGTACTGCTACTACATTCACCTGAAGTAATCTCCACGCAGCCCTCTCTCAAGTTGTGATTTTTCTTAGAGAGTGACTTTCTTAGCGAATCAGCAGTTATAAATCCGAAGATCAGCTCCTCGCTCCTCTCCGATTACCCTTTGATTCCTTAACAAGTCACCAAATCCTCTTTAATTTGAATCATGTATTCCATTCTAGGTCTTCCTCGGTAATTCAATGAATTCATTTCACCTCAATTTATTGTTTTCAAGAGGCTGTTGTGTTCTTGAGTGCCCCAAAGGTTATCTCTGATGCTTTACAGAGTTTCCATTTTACTTCTTTCATCTTCAACTCTTTGTAGATTTTCTTTATTGGTGATCCTCTCCGTCCATTTGATCTTCCTTATCCTTCGATAACGCCACCCTTCCTTTAGTTCCAATCTGCTTGCGTTTTTGGCTCTTAGTAAACTCTCATTCTCATGGAATTGAATGGGATATTCTTCTCACTATAGCTTTTTTATGCCTTCCGTCGTTTGTGATTACTCTATCCGCAAGTTTATTATGACCAAGCTTGATAATGACTCTGAAATCTGTATTTCTTCCATAACCGTTTACCTTTGTATCTTTTTAACGTCAATCTTCAAGTTATATTTCTTCATAGTTTTGTCCATACACGTTAGCAATATAGCCAAATCTTCTTTTTTATCTTACCAGTACTGTTACGACAAAATAGTCCAGCGTATCAACGCCCATTGGTTTTATTTGTGGCAGATAATTGATTTAATATTCCTCGCTCTGTGAAACAGCGGAAAGACCCAGTCACCCGCGCTCCTCTCCGTTCCCCGTTAAGGAAGGAAAGGGTCGCGTCTCCTTCGGATGGGCGGTGGAGAGGGGGGGGGAAGGAGAAGTGGGAGGTGGGGGTGAATACAGTTTATTTAGTGACGCAATGGGAGTGGGGTGAGTGAGAAACGAAGAGAACAGAATCTAGGGATGTCGACGTATGAGGTGTGCTGGGAATGGGACGAGAGTGGGGGGGAGGGGGCTTTTGAGGGGGATCTTGAATGGAATTGAGAGTGTTCTGCAAACACAGCAATGGGGCGCGTGCCCCTTACTCCATGACGACGACAAGTGATCGCTTAGGAATGCAGAAGGGCACCAATGGCTTCACACGAACAATAGAAATTGATGAAGTTTTAGGCCAGCCTGAGGACGTGGCAGGAAGTAACTGAGAATGAACTAACATTTCCAAATCAAGTGATTCAGATCTTGGGGAGGCAAGAGCCACCCATTGCTATGTTCTTTTGCAGGCGCTCCCAAGTCAAAAGTTCATTATCCAACGGCTGCTACTCTCTTAAGTCCTCAACCCAAAGGTTGGTTGGCGGCAGTTCTCCATACGCTACGGTCTTGTGCCATTCTTTTCAACTGCACATAAGTGGAGCAGTCAAACTCCTTCATTATTTGCCCCATAAACTCCAACCTAGGCCTGCCCCGGAAGTTGGTTCCCTCCACAGTGACTTCTAAGATGGCCTTAGTTGGTGCCCGATCCAGATATTTCTTCTCTTTTTCAGTAATTTCAGCAGACAAGGAGACTCCCCCACACGTTTGAGAACGTTTGAGAACACGTTACTGATTTGGTCTGTACCCAGGAAATCTTTAACATCCTCCTGTAACACCACATCTGGAATGCTTCCACCCTCCTCTCTTCTGCCTTGCCCAACGTCCAGGTCTCACTGCCATGTAAAAATATGCTCCACACATAAGTTTGAAGAAGGCGTTTTCTTAGGTCTAGGCCGATATTTCTGGATGTTAGGAGTTTCCCTTTTTGATAAAACGCATTATTTTCCAAGTGATCTCTACTTACTAAGTCTCTTTTGCTCTTTCAATCGGCTGTTATTTTTCTTCCCACGTGGGTAAACTCCTCTACATTCTCTATTCGCCTGTCCCTTAAATACACTTTAGCTTGTCCCCCATGCTTACAAATCATAAGTACCTTGGTCTTCTCTACATTTATTTTCATATTTTATCCTGTTGTTAGGATGACCTCCATTATCTTACGTACCTCACTCAGATCCTTTTCACTCTCAGCCAGTAATGCAATATCATCAGCGAACCTCAGCATATCAAGTTTTTCTCTATGGATCTTGACACCACCTAGCTCCCCTAACTTTTTTCTCATCTCTACTGCTACTAATTATGTGATTTTATACATCATTCTTTTCTTCATTGCACTATATTTTTAAAGAGCCTAATGCATGGAAACTTACAGTAATCGTACAAACATCCAACAAGAAATCTGGTCAGAAGAATAATGCAATTGCTTGCTTTCACACGTGGAGGAGAATCGTTTAAGGGATGGAGGTTGATAAAATACTAGGGAATGCATTATCTGCAATAGTGCTCGCAGATTAGTTACAGTAACTTCGATGGTACCGATAACATCACGGCTCGCCAGGCATATTTGCTAGCCAGAGTAATTGAGCGAATAGGATTCACAATCAGATGTCAGAGCCGGTGACACAGAGGTGACTGCAGCGGATGGAATTGAAGCACGAGTCTGGAGGCAGGGATTGTGATATATGGAAGCGGTGCACTCGCGCGCTCATCAGCTGGGTGAGAACATTCCCCCGTTTGTGTTGTTCTTTCTGTTGGACTCAGCAAAGGGTGGTGAATAGGATTTGCGAGTCGAGTCGCGAGGGGGCGGAGACCGAAGACAAGGAAAGCGATCGCGGTGCCTCAGACAGGAAAGTCGAGGCGGAGAGGAGCTTCCTTGGGCGGATTTCGCTAGAGCACTCTGATGATGGACAAAGGCTTCATAGGCATATATATGCATATACGCTGCATTTAGCAATGACGCATCTCTCATAGCCAATGGACGGCTACTATACGGTCAGCGCTAACGTCACTCATTAAACAACCTTAAGATCAAAGATTTAGTTCATCTGACACTCAATGGCACCTACTTTTCGGCACTAATTTTCCCATTTTCATTTAAATAGTTCAGGCTTCAGATTAAGTATTAATGTAAATTTGAACTACGATAATTAATATTTCGTCATTCAAAAGGATCAATTGAGTAATTTTAACTATACAATAGTACGTAGAAATTGCCACGAGAAAAAGTCGGCCTGGACTGGGAATCGAACCACGAACCTTTGCCTTACCGAGCAAAAACGACTACGCTACCCTAGCCGACCAGTTACCGTGGCAACCTGGGAGGATATAAGAGAACTTGATGGTATGAATGATTCGACGGAATTGCTTTATTCATATTAAATTTTCAGTACATGACTTCGAAAAGTCACTGGGTAACTCTCTGGTAAATGTCTTACGTCAGCAAATCTCTAAATTTTGTGGTCACTGTTACTTATAAGCGATTATATTGTACCGCACTAGTGCATTTTTATCAAGCATTTGTTTAAAAGTCGAGGATTTGCAATTATCTATATTATGACAATTACCTCTTTTATGAAGAATAATATTTACTAAATATTAAAAGGTATATTTTAATACCTACCAGAAACTGATTTGGCTTCTGGGAAGCATAGTTCATTAAGGTCAACACAGGAATCTAAAAATTAATTGTGGCGAATGCATGGCAATGCATTATAATTATAAGAAAAATGAGTAAATAAAGAGTTGTTTTTCAATACACTTTTTATAGTGGTCTTCAACGCATTTTATAAAACCTACAACAAGAAAAGAGTAAAATAAATACACATTTGGCGTACTGAATTATAATTCTTGCCTTGAGTGTGGATCTTTTCTCGTAGCATAGGAGATTAAAAGAGGCGAGGAATGATTCCGTCGATGTAATCGCTATTCACTGCAAATCATGCATCATCAAAAACAAATCCGCCTGATTCCAAATCCAACTTACGCACCGTGTCAATATCGCAAGGATTGGAATGAAAATCAGCTTAATACTCGAAACGGCAATTCATTAAATTTGATTTCAAGAGTTTATTGCGCCATCGGATTGCGATTAAAGCGGAATGAATGAGTTTGTCGCATAAGGATTTGATGGATTGAACTCAATCAACGGAAAATAAATACCCTCTCTGATCTCTCGGATGGGAATGTCATCGCCCATTTGAGATTTAATGTTTGACCAAAATTCCTCCAATGCAAAAAAATATTTTTTTTAATGCTGCATCCGGAAATGGAGCCGCAAATGACAGCCACGAGAATACTCGTTCCTCCCACATCCCCGGATGGAAACGAGGGAAGAGGATTAGTCCTGAGATGAACACGGGAGAATTTCTTAATTAGAAAACATGTAAATTTGCAGGGCGCAGTTACAGGGCCAGATATAGCCCTTCGGAGATGTAAGAGTGCGCCCTGCCCTTTAAATCACTACTTAACATTTTCTGCAGTGCCTAGCCCAAAAGAATCATGCCCAACAGTCACCATTAGGGTCCCTCATTTCCGTATTTCAGAGTTGTCATCATAGCACGGAAATGGGCATTTTAACTGAAAAATAAATTAACTGCTATAGAAGCTCATTTATAGGAGACAGCTCCACGCATATGTACTTCTAGCCGTTTGACTGATTAGAAGCGTGACTGAAATAACGCCCACAAAGAGGTGTGCAGATAGTTAGAGTTGTCATCATTGCATATTTACTTGGTCATCGTGGAACGTTGCAGAATAATTCAGCAATGCTGTGAGAAAAGGTCCAGGACCATTTCTCAGGCTCATCCATTTCATTCATGGACTTAACTACCTCGTTTTCCACGTGGTTCTACTTCGAAAGTTATTTTGCACCGACGTACTACTACTTCACGAGTCACGGCGAGGGTGGGAGACGGGAGCCGTCCAGACACAAAAGGAATGATACAGAGGGGCTGCTGTTTACAAGATCCGGGACTGGAAGGGGAAGAGCAGAAGAAGTGAAATGTCATTTGAATGATTAGTGGTTAGCTCTGTTTTAGTGGCAACTTGCCGAAGTACTCGGCTTCGCACGGAAAACTTTGCATTATTTGTCGTTTTTTGGAATTGAATTAGTTCTTTAGAACATTTTACATTATTTTCGCAAAATGATAACTTTTCACGAAGCCAAAAACATCAGTCAATAATGTAAAAATATTTAAGTTAAATCCATCAGCAGTAAAACATTACATTAGGGTGTATATTATTTCATAAGGTGATTGTCAATGGTATGCATTTTTAATTTTTACTGCCCCAAACTCGTCGGAATTGTGTTTCAATGTTATCTGAACCTATGTTAATTTAAATTTACCAAAGGGTTTGGCATAGCGTAGTTAGCTCGAATCAACTACGATGTAAGCCTTAAGACGGCTACATCTAAGAGACCCTATATCAAATCAGTAGTAAATTAGTCTTAGAATAAAAAGTATGTGTGTAACCTATATTTTGGATCAAAATATGGAAACTGGGGATTTATGGGTACCAAGCTGCATGTAAACGCCTTTACCTGAAACAGTAAGGATCAAATTCAATGCTGAAATTTCATAACAGCATCTATTAAAGTGTATGAAATCCCTCGTTATAAAAAACCAAACACCTTTATACTAGCCAAAATCCCAGGGTACGGTCTATAAGCCTGGAAACCTAGTCGTTCACAAATTACAAATAATAAAGATATAGCATCCATTATTACCCGTCGAAAGCCCAGCAGTGCGTGACATCGAAACATGATGATGGAGCAGCCTTTTATGGGCCGTGGGAGCGTTCATGGGGCCCAAATTCCAAAATAAATCAGCATTCCCAATTGCGTATGAATGCAGGCTTCCGTATTCACCAAATTCCGGAAAGCCTTATAGACCTTATTTGGGGCCCGGAGAGGACTAAACATTCATGCTTCTGCATTCTCTAGGAACGAAAAGTTTGGAGCTATGACCTAGGTTAAGGTTAATGGTGTTACATAGCAAAAACTGTTGAAAGCAATATTTGAAATGGGTTTCAACGCCGATCAGGGCCCCACCTTTATATTTAAACTTAAATTCGTTAATACGGCAAAGTTTAAGTGAATAAAGATCCACAAATGTACGAAATCCTAGTTTACCAACAGTAAAAACTACCTGACGTTCAGCATTGGCACCCCTGAGGCCCTAGGAACATTCATTCACAGATAGCATAAGCCCTGCTCAAGGTAAAGTACCTGCGTGCAAAATTTGAAAATAATAGGCTGAACCGTTTATCCGTTATGAGTGAACATAGGATACACCGGTTTGGGGCCACAGGGTGTATCAGCGCCCGACCCTTGCTTCTCATCCCTAGGGCCTTATGGATGCTTCAAATGTGGGGTGCGCGTTCCTCCAAGAGTATTCTGCAACTCTATGAGAACCAATTTTAAGACCATCGGGGTACCTAGGTATTTATAATATATCCCATGCGCCTGCAAGACAAAATGCCTCGTCCGAATAATAATAATAATTATCTGTATATACTTAAGAGCCAAAGCCAATTACTAAGTATTTATTATATGAACGAACACACACAACTATCCCCTGCAAGGTGTAAATTTCCCAGGCCCAGGCGGGATTCGAACCCGCGACCTTCGGTTTGGCAGGTGAGGACTTTACCCCACCGCCACCCAGACCGGCTTAAATTAATCAATCAATTAATTGTTGGAATCAATTAATTGTTACCGAGTAATATATAAATAAAGCCGAAGCAAAGACACATTACTTATCCATCATATCGGCATCTGGTGGAATAAGTTTGCTTATATTTGATCAATATCCCGATCGTACTCAGGTAATGACATACCCATGTCTCAGTGAATGACCAACCATTGCTAGTTCAAATTCTTTGCTAATTTCCTACATTTAAAAAATGAATGCTTTAAATGTCCTTAAAATCCCTGACTTAAAAACAATATTCATCTTTCCATCATTACTCAGTACTACCTTGCGGTGTGAAAAGTTCAATCGAATAGCCAAATTTAAATTGTAATTTCAACGTTAGTGTATACTTGGTGTCCTCCTCAAACTCGGTCACACATGGTGACGTGAGGGCAAAAGAAGAGCTCTTACTGCTAGTCTCAGTTGATCATTTATCCTGACCTTAAACATTACAGGCGTGAGTATACATTTATAGGAAATGCTAATGTTGAAAAGGAAAATTTGAAATGAAAACATTATGGATTGTTTTGGAGCTGAAAACGCAATTTTTAGACATAAACTAAGTGTGTAGAAACATCGAATGAAATAATTAAATATTATATTCCACGGCCCTTGAATGGCCCATCACGTCACGTGAGTGACGTGATGGGCCATTCAAGTCCATCCATAATTTTTGTCCGTAGTGACATTGCTACACGCAGTAGGGTGCCTTGGTGTGTAACCAATATAAGCGTACATTGAAACAAGCAGGAAAGTGTTCCTACACGTGAAGCTAAATAGCCATAGATGCCGCTTATGTCCATTCTGCCTTATTCACGGCGGTATCATCCGTCATCGTATTAGAGCCTAACTCAGCCCCGATTAATCCAAATAGGCGATTAGGGTCACTCTATTTGATTGTTGAAGAGCACCTTTGATGTGGAAATTATGGAGATAGGCTGACGAAGTGCTGCAGTGAACTTCAATCGTCAGCATTATCGCTTTTGTGACACAATTTTGCGGAACAATTTGGGGCCCTGTAAAATCGCAGTTGAAAGTACAGTAAAGTCATTTTGGCTTTGTTCAGTTTGTTAACACATTCTGGTTGCTTTTTTAGTGTAAAATGTGTCTCTCTGTATGCAGATGCATTCATAGAATTATATGGCGCAAATTTGCTGTATTTTTATTCGAGCTATTTCATCTTTAGGATCGGACATGAAACACACGATGAGCCGCGTGTCCTTTTCAGTGGACGCCTTAAAAGTGCTTTTGCTTTTATCACACCATTAGAAATGCAATTTCAAAGTAGTCCATGGGTTTTATTATTCCCTCAGAATTGCATTTCTAACATGTTTTTTTTTCTGTATTTTGATGTTTTGGATTTTTATCGACTGCAAAATTAGCTGTACTTAGTAGAATAGAAATGTTATCAATCGAAAATTTAAGGAAAAAGGCAATTAAATTTTTTAGTCTTTAAACCAATGAGAAAATTACTTTTTAAAGTTATTCATTCCTTGCGTCGAAGGTGTAAGAGCTGATTGTCTGAGAAATTAATGCTTTCGGCGTAAGCATAGGTATACATTATTGGATTTTTTTACTCCCTCAAGTGCAAGCGCAAAATATTTCAAATATAGCAGTGAAAAGGTTTTAATTTTAAGCAAATTCCTGTGGTAATTGATTCAATTTCATATTATTAAATCACGAGTTTTTGGAACCAGCATCGTATTTCGCTGATACCATGCGAACAAGTGAAAATCGCTCTCCCCCCACTAAGGCGCCGTTCCTCTTCGAAAGGCTGACACAATAAATTCAAGCAATACGACCCTTTTAATTATACACATTTTATTCAAATTATTACCCTAATCTAAGAAAAATACGTTTCGAAGACCTCAGCATAATGTCTCATTCAAAGAATAGAGGGCTGTACTTGAGGCAGTCTCCCTACTGTAAAGGAGTTTATTTGCAAAACTGAGATCGCGCGAATTTATGGGTGACGAGGAGGATATTATTTGACCCCTATTTGAATCTCGTAAACTGATGGAAGAGACAAGAGAGGAGGGATACACTAGAAATCTGATTGGCATAATCATTTCATTTTCTCCCTTCAATTAATGAATTGAAACAAAAACGCAGCGTGACTCTGGTTCACTTCATTATCATTCAAATCGTCCTCTGCCTCTTTCTGTACCTTTTTCCTTATCTCTGTATAAAATAAATAGGAATTCGGTGAAATAGGATACATAACGTATTAATCTCGTACCCAAAATGAAAGGAATACATCGGATCTCCATCCATCTAGTCTCTCCCTTTCTCTTGGCATGTTCCTGCGACG
Organism: Pyrrhosoma nymphula; assembly: GCA_963573305.1. NCBI lineage: Eukaryota > Metazoa > Arthropoda > Insecta > Odonata > Coenagrionidae > Pyrrhosoma > Pyrrhosoma nymphula. The sequence goes on from OY754334.1 coordinate 1,786,530, forward strand.
GCTCGAGAGGTTCCTACGTCGATGTGGAGCAGGGAGCGGATTGCCTACAAAGGCGGCTTTACACATATGGAAGTTGACTTCTATTAAGGTAGCGAATGCAGTGAAGTATCGATTTATAACGCTACTTGCAGGGCATAGCTCTGCTTACACATTACTTCCGGCTGATCCGCAAATAAATGAATAGCAGAACTAAGGAGGCGAAAGAAGGTAAATTCAAAACAACCAATGAATCATTAAATCAAAACCCTGCAGGCACTAAAATCGTATATTAATACGGAAATGTTAGCATATAATTGTAAAACAGTTTTATTGTACTCATTTCTATAGTTAATTTTGGGTTAAATATTTGTTGATTATATCTTTGTTGACTTCATGATGTAATAAATTATGCGAAATATTTTGTTTTCATCAACATCTGTTGAGTTTTATTAATCTAAACTAATCAAATCAACTCATTGGTTTATGTAAACAAATGTTCTCTCTATGACAACTCTATTGTTTTTCAAATATTAATTTATATTAACATTTTGATAACTAATTTAGTACTTCAACATTGTTAAATTTCAATCTTAAGGAAATTCTTATTTTATGTAACTGTGGTTTTTCAACTGAGATGAACCACGCATAATATTTCACCGTATGTTTTGCAATACTATCGCTGAATCGAAATACTACTTGCAGGCAAAATAGAAGCCTTCGTCTATTTTCCTTGCAAGTGCGATCCGCGGTCGATTAGTACCGCTATCGATCCCTACTGCCATGGAAGTACGTGCTTACACATCGAAGTACCACTTGCTAGCGACATGCAAGGTTACTGTCATGGAAGGAACTTCCATGTGTCAAGCCGCCTTAAGATCAACATATCCGTCTCCACTAGGGTTCGAAACAAGGTCTTCCACAGGGGACGCCAATACTCTCTCCACCGCAGACAATCCTGCTTTAACTCGTGTCTCCATACGAGGTTGCCCCCGCTCGAAGCGCATCTGCTCCAGCGGCCGCAATCAAACGACTGGCGATGCCCACTTGACCCGTTTGACGTTCCGCGACGGACAAGAAACGACTCCAGCGTCTCGACTGCCTGCGCTCGCAAAGGCACGCGCTCCCGGCGAGCTGTAAACATCCCCTTGGGTCGCTCGAGCACTTCGTCCGGCGAAGGCCGACGAGTCGCCGATTTGACGAGGGTCAGGGTACGGGCAAGGTCACCAGGGGGAGCCACCACCGCCGCCGCCGCCGGGTTAACGAGTGCCGGTCAGTGCACGCGGTGACGCCGTCCGTTGTGGAAGGTCGGGGATGGTCTGCTCAAGGGAGATCTCCTCAGTCAATCGTTGTGGTCTTCGAGTGGATTTCCAGCAAGTCGAGTCTTCCGTGGGCCATTATCGGCACTCTGCCAGCAATCTCCTCGTCCGCGTTCCACTGGTGTGTTCCGATATATTTCTCATCCACGTGCATCGTTGCGTTTGTAATCGGCTGCAACGTGTCGCTAAACGTGTTTTTATTGGCTTCCCTCTCATCTGTTATTTGTGAACAAACTTGGTTTGATAATTACTACGTCAAGACACATTATAACCTGTACGGGCATGGTCGTTTTCGTACTTACATCCACAACTGTCTTTTATGGGTTTCTCATACTTCGGAGTAAAATATTTGACGAGTGACCGATTAATTAGACCAACGAAACGTATGGAGAACCTTTCAACTGGTTGATACCATCGATATCACTGGATACGCCGACGCAGACGAAAATGCCACCAGTGCCCACTGCACAGTGCTTCAAGGAAAGCAATCAAAGGGTTCCGCGGGTGATTCTTCGGTGCGGAGATTCCAGCGCGCGAATGAGATGGCCTGAATGTGATCGACACTGAGTTGTACTGATGGACCCGTGGTAGGTACCAGGAGTTCAACATCAAGTTCAAGATATTTTCAAATGATGGAGGTGATTATTGTGATTCACAATGAAAACGATGTTGGTCCATTGCTGTGCCATGTGCACCACCGCTAGGGTAGCGGTAGAATCAGTTGAAGATGGATGCTTGAATAGCGTGTTGTAGGTTAACGAATGACTTCAAAAGGCTGTGTATTGGTGCCATACTTGTGTGTATATGGATTTTTTTGTAACGAGTTTACTTGTTTCGGTGAGGAGTGGTGTGTTGAAATGCGACCAAATTCTCACAGACGACCTTGTTTTATCGGTGGGCGAGACAAATGTCCCTCTTTTCGTTGCCGGAGATTTTAATGAGACTCTCATCGGTGTGTGTATGTAAAATGGGTTCTGATTGCTGTTCATTTCATATTGTTGATTTGCATTAATAAGATGTCACCAAAAGCTGTGCTGCGCTTTTGGAATAAGTCGTTCACAATATTTACTCAGTGTCGTGAATAATTGAAAATATTTCAGTGGTGAATTCTTTGTGAACTTCAAAATGGATCGCTCAAGAGTGCGACGGATTGCGCCAGTGAGTGAAACTACGGCGATTGTGATCGTCCTTTGGTGATTCGCGAAATTGTCATCGCTGTGGGGGAGGAGTATATTTATGTCTTTGTTACCTCTTCGCTTGCCGCACTCTCCTGGCGACCTCCGGTGCTCTTCCTACGAGAGAGGATGCCGGCGAGGGCGAGTCATGACGGTGAGTGATTTCCATTGCATTAAATGCACTTGCAAACCGCACATTACTTAAGATATTTGATCGAGAAGTGGACAAAAAATTACATGGGTTCTTATGGGAACACAAGGTACGAGTAGCTTAATTCATAAAAAATAAACTTTTTCTAGTTAAGAATTAGAAAAAAAAAAAAAAAATTAAAGTATAACAAATGATTTTCATATATTATTATATTGATTTAAATTCTTTTTGTTTTTCTTATTCTTAACTAGAAAACGTTCTTTTCGTTGAATAAAGCTAGTCGCACCTCGCGTTCCCATAAGAACCCATGTAATTTCATGCCCAATTCCACATCAAATATCCTAAGAAATCTGCGGTAAATAATTTAAAAAAAATTCAGGTAGCTTTAGAAAAACATAATTAATGCTTCCAGCAAGTTTCGTCGAATTCCCTTAAGTTAAGAGTGAAACCGCCGAACGTCCTTAAGTCGCCAGGCCGTAAACGAGGCTGATTTATTAAGCGTTATTAAAGGAAACACTAAACAGAAAAAAATGATTTAATACTTCTAGTAAAGTAAAACTGAAATATTTTATAGCTCCTTCCGTCGTTTGACACGCTCAGCTGTGGACCCCCTAGCGGACTAATGCCGACGACGCCGGGTTTCACTCCACCCTTCCAACACTCCGTGAAAATTCCTTCCATTACCAGTCCACCCATCCCACTGTAAAGTGGTTCGTGATAATAACGCCAATGGAGGCCGTGGTCGATCGCCTTCCCCAAATAAACAACCAGCCAATTGAAAAGAAAAACTTACGCTACCCTAGCCGACCAGTTACCGTGGCAACCTGGGAGGATAAAAGAGAACTTGATGGTATGAATGATTCGACGGAATTGCTTTATTCATATTAAATTTTCAGTACATGACTTCAAAAAGTCACTGGGTAACTCTCTGGTAAATGTCTTACGTCAGCAAATCTCTAAATTTTGTGGTCACTGTTACTTATAAGCGATTATATTGTACCGCACTAGTGCATTTTTATCAAGCATTTGTTTAAAAGTCGAGGATTTGCAATTATCTATATTATGACAATTACCTCTTTTATGAAGAATAATATTTACTAAATATTAAAAGGTATATTTTAATACCTACCAGAAACTGATTTGGCTTCTGGGAAGCATAGTTCATTAAGGTCAACACAGGAATCTAAAAATTAATTGTGGCGAATGCATGGCAATGCATTATAATTATAAGAAAAATGAGTAAATAAAGAGTTGTTTTTCAATACACTTTTTATAGTGGTCTTCAACGCATTTTATAAAACCTACAACAAGAAAAGAGTAAAATAAATACACATTTGGCGTACTGAATTATAATTCTTGCCTTGAGTGTGGATCTTTTCTCGTAGCATAGGAGATTAAAAGAGGCGAGGAATGATTCCGTCGATGTAATCGCTATTCACTGCAAATCATGCATCATCAAAAACAAATCCGCCTGATTCCAAATCCAACTTACGCACCGTGTCAATATCGCAAGGATTGGAATGAAAATCAGCTTAATACTCGAAACGGCAATTCATTAAATTTGATTTCAAGAGTTTATTGCGCCATCGGATTGCGATTAAAGCGGAATGAATGAGTTTGTCGCATAAGGATTTGATGGATTGAACTCAATCAACGGAAAATAAATACCCTCTCTGATCTCTCGGATGGGAATGTCATCGCCCATTTGAGATTTAATGTTTGACCAAAATTCCTCCAATGCAAAAAAATATTTTTTTTAATGCTGCATCCGGAAATGGAGCCGCAAATGACAGCCACGAGAATACTCGTTCCTCCCACATCCCCGGATGGAAACGAGGGAAGAGGATTAGTCCTGAGATGAACACGGGAGAATTTCTTAATTAGAAAACATGTAAATTTGCAGGGCGCAGTTACAGGGCCAGATATAGCCCTTCGGAGATGTAAGAGTGCGCCCTGCCCTTTAAATCACTACTTAACATTTTCTGCAGTGCCTAGCCCAAAAGAATCATGCCCAACAGTCACCATTAGGGTCCCTCATTTCCGTATTTCAGAGTTGTCATCATAGCACGGAAATGGGCATTTTAACTGAAAAATAAATTAACTGCTATAGAAGCTCATTTATAGGAGACAGCTCCACGCATATGTACTTCTAGCCGTTTGACTGATTAGAAGCGTGACTGAAATAACGCCCACAAAGAGGTGTGCAGATAGTTAGAGTTGTCATCATTGCATATTTACTTGGTCATCGTGGAACGTTGCAGAATAATTCAGCAATGCTGTGAGAAAAGGTCCAGGACCATTTCTCAGGCTCATCCATTTCATTCATGGACTTAACTACCTCGTTTTCCACGTGGTTCTACTTCGAAAGTTATTTTGCACCGACGTACTACTACTTCACGAGTCACGGCGAGGGTGGGAGACGGGAGCCGTCCAGACACAAAAGGAATGATACAGAGGGGCTGCTGTTTACAAGATCCGGGACTGGAAGGGGAAGAGCAGAAGAAGTGAAATGTCATTTGAATGATTAGTGGTTAGCTCTGTTTTAGTGGCAACTTGCCGAAGTACTCGGCTTCGCACGGAAAACTTTGCATTATTTGTCGTTTTTTGGAATTGAATTAGTTCTTTAGAACATTTTACATTATTTTCGCAAAATGATAACTTTTCACGAAGCCAAAAACATCAGTCAATAATGTAAAAATATTTAAGTTAAATCCATCAGCAGTAAAACATTACATTAGGGTGTATATTATTTCATAAGGTGATTGTCAATGGTATGCATTTTTAATTTTTACTGCCCCAAACTCGTCGGAATTGTGTTTCAATGTTATCTGAACCTATGTTAATTTAAATTTACCAAAGGGTTTGGCATAGCGTAGTTAGCTCGAATCAACTACGATGTAAGCCTTAAGACGGCTACATCTAAGAGACCCTATATCAAATCAGTAGTAAATTAGTCTTAGAATAAAAAGTATGTGTGTAACCTATATTTTGGATCAAAATATGGAAACTGGGGATTTATGGGTACCAAGCTGCATGTAAACGCCTTTACCTGAAACAGTAAGGATCAAATTCAATGCTGAAATTTCATAACAGCATCTATTAAAGTGTATGAAATCCCTCGTTATAAAAAACCAAACACCTTTATACTAGCCAAAATCCCAGGGTACGGTCTATAAGCCTGGAAACCTAGTCGTTCACAAATTACAAATAATAAAGATATAGCATCCATTATTACCCGTCGAAAGCCCAGCAGTGCGTGACATCGAAACATGATGATGGAGCAGCCTTTTATGGGCCGTGGGAGCGTTCATGGGGCCCAAATTCCAAAATAAATCAGCATTCCCAATTGCGTATGAATGCAGGCTTCCGTATTCACCAAATTCCGGAAAGCCTTATAGACCTTATTTGGGGCCCGGAGAGGACTAAACATTCATGCTTCTGCATTCTCTAGGAACGAAAAGTTTGGAGCTATGACCTAGGTTAAGGTTAATGGTGTTACATAGCAAAAACTGTTGAAAGCAATATTTGAAATGGGTTTCAACGCCGATCAGGGCCCCACCTTTATATTTAAACTTAAATTCGTTAATACGGCAAAGTTTAAGTGAATAAAGATCCACAAATGTACGAAATCCTAGTTTACCAACAGTAAAAACTACCTGACGTTCAGCATTGGCACCCCTGAGGCCCTAGGAACATTCATTCACAGATAGCATAAGCCCTGCTCAAGGTAAAGTACCTGCGTGCAAAATTTGAAAATAATAGGCTGAACCGTTTATCCGTTATGAGTGAACATAGGATACACCGGTTTGGGGCCACAGGGTGTATCAGCGCCCGACCCTTGCTTCTCATCCCTAGGGCCTTATGGATGCTTCAAATGTGGGGTGCGCGTTCCTCCAAGAGTATTCTGCAACTCTATGAGAACCAATTTTAAGACCATCGGGGTACCTAGGTATTTATAATATATCCCATGCGCCTGCAAGACAAAATGCCTCGTCCGAATAATAATAATAATTATCTGTATATACTTAAGAGCCAAAGCCAATTACTAAGTATTTATTATATGAACGAACACACACAACTATCCCCTGCAAGGTGTAAATTTCCCAGGCCCAGGCGGGATTCGAACCCGCGACCTTCGGTTTGGCAGGTGAGGACTTTACCCCACCGCCACCCAGACCGGCTTAAATTAATCAATCAATTAATTGTTGGAATCAATTAATTGTTACCGAGTAATATATAAATAAAGCCGAAGCAAAGACACATTACTTATCCATCATATCGGCATCTGGTGGAATAAGTTTGCTTATATTTGATCAATATCCCGATCGTACTCAGGTAATGACATACCCATGTCTCAGTGAATGACCAACCATTGCTAGTTCAAATTCTTTGCTAATTTCCTACATTTAAAAAATGAATGCTTTAAATGTCCTTAAAATCCCTGACTTAAAAACAATATTCATCTTTCCATCATTACTCAGTACTACCTTGCGGTGTGAAAAGTTCAATCGAATAGCCAAATTTAAATTGTAATTTCAACGTTAGTGTATACTTGGTGTCCTCCTCAAACTCGGTCACACATGGTGACGTGAGGGCAAAAGAAGAGCTCTTACTGCTAGTCTCAGTTGATCATTTATCCTGACCTTAAACATTACAGGCGTGAGTATACATTTATAGGAAATGCTAATGTTGAAAAGGAAAATTTGAAATGAAAACATTATGGATTGTTTTGGAGCTGAAAACGCAATTTTTAGACATAAACTAAGTGTGTAGAAACATCGAATGAAATAATTAAATATTATATTCATTGATTCGTCCAATGATGAAACTTTCATTCCGATGCATTGAGCGCAAGTAATGTAAAAAGGCAAAAGAAAAGGAAAGAAGCATCTGCACTTATCGTTCGTGTTCATAGTTTAGTAAAAATAGGTCAAAATGTTTAAAGGAATCCAACAGACAGACACCCACACAAAAACAAACAAATTTTGAATTTTTATTGTATTGATCGATGGTGTTGCGAGAAGAAAGAATACTTCAACCAATCTCATCACTTCTTTCAGTTCCGCATTTGAAGTGAAAGGTAAAATTATATCCAGGATCTTAACCTGAACCTACAGATTTACGAATTTTTCTAGTAACCGAAGCCTTGCGTATATTCATCGAGTCTCTAGCTGCTCCCAATCCGGCATTTCTAATATTTTTTTCGCACTTTCTTCACTCTTGGTTATTAGTAATGTACAAGAAAGTTTAGGCATTTTCTACTAAGATATCATGAATACATCAAAATAAAGTTACATTTTCGTTAAAGTATCATTTTGTTGTACACAACACGAACGGTGTAATTTTTCGGCGAATATACAAATATTCAGATGAGATCAAGACATATTTGCGTTACTATTATTAACTGAGTTGGGGCATTCGTGGTAAGCGCGTGGAGGCAAGGCCCATTATCATCATTCTCCCCGAGGTTGTTTGTCCCCTTATTGAAATTTCAAAACCCCATTAGAGGCAGTGTCACTCCTCACTAATACAATAACCTGAGGAGACGCGAAGTCATCACCAAGAGTTGTTAAGTTCATCCACACAAACACACTAGCAGCTTTAAACAACACCCCTTCCCCTCTTCTCTGACGTCCCTCCCCCCATTCTCCCCAAATTCCCCTCCTGCCCCTTCCAGCCCCTCAGCAGCCAAATCCCATCCCGGAAAAGGGCGAATCATTCCTCCTAACCTTCATTCACAACCCTCTCTCTCTCCACCCTCGCCTTAAGGGGTCCTTGAAATTACAAATTCCTTCCAGGATCACTCTGGAACGAAGCGTTTAAAAGGTTGGATGGATTGGGCGAGGGGGGGCTACCACCCCGCCCACCCCTTCCCACTAGGGTCAAGTGAATAAAGACAGGAATGGAAGGAACCTTGCTCTTGCCGCAACCCGCCTCATGCAAAGTCGGGGGCGGTTGGTATCGCGATGGCCGCCTGGACTCATACCGTCCGAAAGAAACACTTTCACTACAGGCTAACCAAAAAAGGACTACTTAGTTTAATACAATTTCCTTCAAAATCTAGTGAAATACATGCTTACCCATTCTGAAACCATCAGGGTGTTCCCTTTCGGGATGGGTACAGTCAAAAGACCTTAGTATTTCATTTGTGATACGCTTTAAACGGCACTCGATGATGTTGTCCATGCTGACCGATCGGCATTTGCCCCTGCCACAATCATACATTTCTTCACACGTTCTCGACGGCACGACGCACTCTCTTGTACTCAAGACTGCTAGTAATCCTCCACTTCAGAGTCTCTTCGACCACACTCGCCCGTGGCTATCTCGGTCTAGCCGATCCTCTTACACAGTTAACTCCTCTGTCATAAATATGTTTCGTTATTCGACACTCATTCATTAACTCAGCATAACTAAGTCATGGATGCAGAGGCGTCTTTCATTGGCTCCATGATTGGAGGACTTAACTGCAATTAATGAAAAAAGATCAATTTCCTCAAGTAAGACATTTATTTCACTACCGGTTTCGCTTTTTACAGCATCTTCAGGTACATATATCAAGTTTGCTCAAGTTTATATTGGGAGGCGGGAAGTATTGCTGCCTCCCTATATAAGCTTGAGCACACTTGATATATGCACCTGAAGATGCTGTAAAAAGCGAAACCGGTAGTGAAATAAATGTCTTACTTGAGGAAATTGATCTTTTTTCATTAGTTGCAGTTATGTTCCGTTTCCACTCCATCACGCCTGAAACCTCAGATTGTATTGGAGGACTTATTTCGCATTCATTCATGATCCACTCACAACTAACCATATCCCTCCAACTACTACGGAAAACACTTCTCATAACATATTACTAGCAGAAATTCCTGTTGATTCTCAACGTGGGAGATAAAAAAGTAATAAATAATATAGCAGTTATATTAATGCATAAAAGAATCTGACCTCTCATTTTTCATCTTATTTTCATTCGTTATTTTTTCTTAAGTGGAAATTGCCCGTTTTGTCGCTTAATAATGCATAGAATTGAGCAATTTACTAAAATTATTTTTTTTTATTTAAATGTAAAACTAAAAATGTATTCCAGTTCCGCGAGAGGGGCGTGGGGAAAATATTCATAGAGTCATAAGCGTAAAGCATATTTACAATTTAGTGAGTTTGAGGGAGATTATTTTCCAGTACTAACAGATACCATATTCGACTTTTAATTTGAAATAAAGCAGCTGTAAGAAGCATCACGTGTGTACATATTTTAATATAACTGTTTTAATTTTAGTATAAATACACAAAAACTTGATAATGTTCATAGATATTTAACATCTAATCGCGTATGACGCACCTCCGGGGCTTCTGAAGCAAGTTGAAAGTCGTGCTTCTCAGCGTCCTACCGCAAGCGTTATTTTTGAGACTCGTTTTTCCGCAAGGAAGGCGTTGCCCTTACCTTATAAAAACTTTGGAAAAGTCACTCTTTCTTCTCCTAGGCATATTTGCTGTGTACTGTATTAGTAATAAAATAATTAGATGAGTAAAAATCTCAATAAATCAAAGGTTTCCTAAAGAGAATTTTAAAAATTCTCAAGTCTTACCATTTGGTCTCCTCTAGTATAAAAACAATCTTCCGCGTAAAAATAAATATTTACATTGCAGCAATCTTCCTTCCCTCGAAAAAGTTGGAAATGACCGCGATCTTGAAATGGTGAATACTTTCATAAGGGTAATAGGCCTATGTTTAAACCAGGTATATTAGTTGTGTTCACGCATAATTTCCACTCATTCGGTTCCGTGGGTTTTGCGTGATTGAATAACAAGCACACAGAAACTATCAAATTTTTTTTTATAAGCAAGATATAGACTGCATTTAGGCAGCCTACACTTACAATCAATCAGCCTACCTATCAATCGGGTAACGTCCTCGCGTGCCAAGCCGAAGGTCGTGAGTTCAAATCCCGTCTGAGTGTTTTTTCACCGTCTGGGACAGGGTGGGACATGGATTTGTGCGTTTATCTAAATTTGTAATTAATAAGTAGCAATTGACGAACGCATGTACCAATAAAGAGGTTATCATTATACTCTAGTTACACTGCCATTCAACGAAGTGGGTTGGAGGACACTTTTGCGTACCGCAGTTTTTTCTTTCGCTTCTACTTCTGTTTTGATTCTAAATCGAGGAATATTTTGAGTATCAAAAAAAACACATTCAAATATTTCATGAGTAATATTAAATTATGCATTATTCCATGATACAATGTGTTTTAAACGTTATACGTTTTTTCTTCTAAAATGCACTATTTTGTTTCTACAGGTGAGCTGGAATGCCTATACGAAGGAGTGAACTTCTTTTGCAATTGCATAAACCATCCAAACATTTGCTTTCAACTTAAACCGTGAGTAAAATAACTACGAAAAATTATCTCAAAAATAAATCATGGATTTGTATTATTAAAATCAGTATATGATTAAAATTAATACATCTGACATAAGTAACATTTTCAATCTCCTCATGTCATCAGTATTTGAATCAATTCTAAACCAGCCTGATTCACTTAGAAGCGAAGTTCTATAGTGGAAAGTAAGCGAGTGGTCATTCTCACGCGGAATAATCCTCATGCTCCCAGTCTTTAATGACGGGAGAAAAAAGTACGAATATGATGTATTGTAAAAAACCATTCGAAGAAGCTAGCAAACTAATGCATACTTAAAATTCTTAACTGATCATTACGAGTCAATGATGGACTTCAAATTATAATTATGCACAATTGGAATATTTTTTTTCAATCACTATGCGGTTTGCGCTAAATCTGGACAGAGAGTTAATAGTTTCGTTTATTTAATTCACTTCAAAACGATGCGCATAAAACATCAAAATGTGGAGTGGGAAACCATCGAGTGTTTGTTGGAACGTATACATCGCGAGGCTAGAAGGCGCCGAAATGGAAAGGAGAATTTTGAATAGTTGGGGACGGGGAACAGAGTGAGAATGGCTTTCGCTTAATGGACAGGATGAAGAGAGGTAGGATGTGTGCATAGCTGAAGAGCAAAATCTTGTTTGTTTAGAAGAAAAGTATCAGTACAGGTAACCGATTTCCATTTAAGCCTCTCTAAACCGGTTGGTCACCTGTAATAATGAAAGATAAAATATTTTTCAGCACTTGTTGGTGGTGAGTTGTAAAGCTCTTACCCTGCAGCCTTTAAAGAAGTGATTTTGAAACATACCGTTCAACTGTTGGATTAGACCATTGATGGTATCATATATTCAAAATACATGAATTCTAATGCATAAATCCCATTTATCTCTCCCGAAAAGAGTGCAAATACTTTGAAATAGTTGTGAAGAGGAAATTATAAAAATACATATGCGTTAAATGGTAGCATCTAAAAATATTTCTACAGCATTCCCATATTTATTCAAATAACGATGCTTTTCTTACCCTGACTGAGGGCATGGCATCATATTAAGATCTTTATTATTTCTAAGACTTGTTAAGAGGAGCTATTTTCTTAGTGACATCTATATTCTCTAATAGGTGCAGCCAATTTTATGAGTTAAGGGGAACATAGGATTAAAAAAACATTATAATTCGGAATAAAATATACTTTTATTTAAATTTGTAGCTTCTGATTGGAAGAATTATACCTTGGAATAATATGAAAAATCAGAAATGACATTAGGAAAGTTTCCGTTGGGTTGAAGTACACATTAGTACTCAATCAACGAAGAGAAAAAATATGTTTCTGAACGTGAGGGCCTAAACTATGTTTGTGCTCCCACAAAGGTAGGAGGTACAGTACACGATCAGAGTATGGTAACGAGCAAAACTTTCTACTCTTTAAATTAACGCCAGATAGAAAGGACATTCAAAGTAAAAATAAACTTGCCACGGTACTGTCAGTACAAAGCAATGACAATAGCAATTCCATTCGCAGGATAGGACATGTGATATTTGGTAATTAAGGGGGAATTGGATATTTCTATGGATGAGGGTCAGGTGGAGGTGGGGATGAGGCAGGCAGGGGGGGAAGGGGAGGCGGGGGTGAAGCTGTGCCTCAGAAATATTCCAATTCTCAGCGAAGTCGAGGTGGAGAGTGGGTTTTGGTGGGGGGGAGGGAGCAGGAGGCTCCGAGGCATTCTGGGAATCCCGAGAGCAAACTGGCAGGGGAGGAGAGGGGTCACGTGAGTCACCACTGGGTGGCCATTCCAAGCAGTCGCCGAGGGGCGGGGGAAGGGATGGCCTCAAGATGGAAGAAATGAGGGTTTGGGGGTTAGGGCCTAGGGCTAATCGTGGCGGCGCGGGTGGAATCCGGCTCGCGGGGAGGATTCTTAATTTTCAATTACGCTCTCGCCGTCTGCAGCCCTCCGAGTATCTTAGATGTTAATGGAGAAATGCCTGCGAACGAGAGAGGGGCGATGTTTGATTTCGTGTAATTTTGACGTGCCTTGCAAGCGATCCACATCGCTTAATTAACTCGCTTGCACGCGCGGAACGAAAAATTATTTCAATTGATGATTTTCGTTCACCCGTTACCTATTAATATAGCCATGGAAGAATTCCGGAAATATGGTTTACCAAAATTTAAAAAATATCCAAGGCTTCATTAAATTTAAAGAAACTCCGGCATTGACAAACGGCTAAATAACAAATTGGATCTGAGGTTCCCGCGGCGTTTCTCCATATTGGTAACGGTTTTCGGGCGTTCCTCCGCGTTGTCTTGTCTAAAGGCGACGACAGTTTCTCCAGCCATCCTGCTGGCGTCTTCAGGGGTGCGTTCCAAATCACGCATGCTGCACATCAAGTTGGAGCGCTGCAGCTGCCGTTCCGAATTGCTGACGAGCTTTGAAGCGTTTGATGCGTGTGCGCGAATCGGAACGGTCTTGATGCGAAGATGGCGCCAAAATAGTCATTTTCAAATGTGAGTGAGGTAGGAGCGGGTGGAGGACTGACTGATCTGCGGTATAGCATGCGATTATCTGTGCCCTTGATTAAAATGTCTCTCTGGTGAATTTTTAAAAGCGTAGATACATATTTAAATCACGATAAAACGGAAAATATTAGTATGTATGTTAAAGAACGTGTGTATATGTACAACTAATATGCTTGATTTGCAAGAACGTAGCATACATAGATGTTTTTATTATTAAAATTTTCCCGGATTATAATTATGAAATTCAAACAACTTGCAAATCTCAGGTAAAAATCTGAAATTTCCTAGTCCACTCTCCTTAAGCTCCCTTGCCCTCTCCACTGACATTCATGCAATTCAACTGCAATGTTTCTGAGAATAAACAAGATTTTTTTCCAATTCCCTCACGTTGCAACCGTAGACGTAGTAACTGACTTGCGAAAATGTTGAAAGCAGAAAATTGTTGTAACAATAAACACGGAATTAATATATTTATAACGGAAATTAATTACGCAAAGCTCTCAGTGAAGTGTTTATTGGCTGAACTAAAGTCTCTCCGATTCATTTGCAAGTTTCCCATTTTTGCCAACATTTCGTGTGAAGGATAAACCACGGGCGAAACATACCGGGTAAATACTTATCAAAATTCGTTGGCAATTATAATAATGGAACTTGGTTATGAACCACATATAAAAAATAATTTCCTTTGTACCTACTAACAAGTGATAGCCTAGTGGTTTTGAAGGCTGATTTTAATTCCGTGTAAATTTCACCCATAGCTGTACGATAATGGACAGTAATGGGAAGTAATTGATTGCAAGTATCCGAGTAATGGTAACGATTACATCTGATTATTACTTTTACTACTAATCGTTACTTTTCTCCAATTGTAATTTTACTCGTACTTTACTCCAGGAAAAATCGTTACATTTTTGTAATCGTTATAACTCTCGAGGTAATTTTTAATCGGCATGTAATTAGTCTTTGATAATGTGGATTACTCTGGTTTCTTATTGTTTTAGACTGCATGACCAGTTGTTCACAATAGGTGTTTCTGACTAAATGTTTCAACACCTATCCATTCAGCTTATTCTGAAGCCGGATATCTACTAGAAACATGTTCCGCGTAATATGTTTCACGATTTACGAAAGCTTTATCGCAACCAAACTTCTAAATATCGCGTGTCGCTGCCGATATACCGGCTATTATACCAATACCGGTTGTGAACCGAAACTGAATAACTTCATTATTATCAACTAAATTATTTTACCGCTTTGGAGCGTATTGCCCGATATATCAGTTTTCACACCGATATGCCTTACCGGTATTTTAAAAATACGCAAAATATAATTCACTGGAAAATAAATTCAATTCCGATTTTATCGGTTATTTTATGCAAAATTACAGCTGTCGGTCACCTCACATTATTTGAAGCTTACGAGAATTGAGGTACACGAGAATTATGATACTGGTATATTTTAACACTTAGATATGACTCATTGATTAAATCAACAAAAAATATGACAGGAAACGGAACTTTAAAAGAACATTACCTCATACATTATTTTAAAATCTTGAAAAAGTCATGATTTTAGCCATCGGTCTGATTTTAGTCGGGAAGCTATAATGTAATTTGTTGACGAAGAAGCGGAGTATGTCAATTTGTAGAAGATTTAATAGTTGTTTATCCATTTCAGAGAAGCATGGAACGCGTGGCCAAATCCAGTGAAGTATTATTAGTGGAGGATATGGTTTAATTTATTAATTATTAAATTAATCTGCAATAATCTGTTCTTGCCGTCTGTGCTTCCTCGGGCATTAATAAAAATTGGATAGCCGTCTCATAGCCGTCCACCACCGGTCTCTTTCAACCAAATATGCTTTGAACTTTCGCGGGCTACGGGGTCTACGCATCAACTGCATCAGAAATTTCCGATGCCTTGATGCGTGCTTCAGTTTGCCGGAAATGCTCGTTCCGGGGCCGCTTTAAAGCGCTCCAAAGTGCGATTCGGAACGACCTGAAGCGCTTTGATGCGCAGCATGCGTGATTCGGAACGCACCCCAGGTTAGAAGTGTCGATGCGGCCAATTTCAACGCATCGACACTTCTGACCTGAAGACGCCAGCAGGATGGCTGGAGAAACTGTCGTCGCCTTTAGACAAGACAACGCGGAGGAACGCCCGAAAGCCGTTACCAATAAGACTAAAAACAGCTTTGCAAATTGAATACAGTGTCAAAGAACTGCAGAACTGGCCGCGCAGTAACTTTAACGGAGTCACCAGCTGATGGATGCAGGACACTGAGAAATTCATAGGATTTCGCAGAGAATTTAACACAATTGTGTGACCATCAGCGGGTGAGTCCGTTAAAGTTACTGCGCGGCCAGTTCCGAGGTTTTGAATTTGTGAAGGTAAACACCTTTTGTGTTTAAAGTTTGGCTTTACCTCGTGGACATAAGCGCTTAGCGTTCGCACACGGGTACTATGGCATTGTAGTCACGGTACCTGTGAAGTCATCTCGCTCCTTAAAAGCCTCCATGAAATTCACGGTGAGGAATGACGCCTGGGTAGCTTAACTGGTAGAGCACTCTGCGCGAAATCGGGTGGTCTGGGTTCGAATCCCAGTCCAGGAGAATGATTTTTTCACTGTGAATTTCACATAAATTTTCACTATATTGTAACCATTGTAACTGTACATGTTTTTAGATTCTTTATCTTGAAAAAAGAACGGCTGTGGCACCATTCACGTTTGGTTACTCATTTTACAAGGATTTTATTCGTAGCAATGTTTTAATACATATATGTTAATTAAAAATGTCAGAAAATCTTTAATTACAAATAGTGATTATTGGAGTAAGCCGAATTTAGTTTCGTTGAAAATGTTGACGAATGGATATTACCTTCCAATGTCAGTACTTCAACGGTGTGAACATTTCACGTTTAGTTGCAGCGGAGATTTCGAATACTCAAATGAAACATTGATGCAGTTTTAAAGGTTTTCGATCATTTACCTTATGTTGTAAGCCGATGGAGAATACAACATTTAAATATAAGCAAAATGAATCTGTTATTTCCTTATAGCTAAGTTGAAATGTACGTGTTGTTCTTTGCCATTCTGCGTGGCTAAAGATGAATGGTCACTTCTTACTTCTATGGTGCAGGAAAGTACAGTCATAATTTACATCATCGGTCTACGGCGACTGAAATAACGAAGACAAATCTGCCAATTACTGACCCGGGGGTTAATTTCTCAAACCCGTGACAACCCTCTCAATGGACATTCGGCTTAACTCAGAGAGGGCTATTTCCCGGGTAACCAAACCATCATCACTGTGGCGATCTGCTTCCACCAACACCACGACGTCGATATTGTGAACCAAAAAAGGAGATATTACTACGCAAGCTCCACCATCAAGCAGGACTTTGTTTTTTTTGAGACTTCAAATTGCAAATCATTTAGTGTATAAAGTAGAAATTGTTCGGGATTACTGCTTCATATTGTATGACGACATAGGAAGCTCACCATCAGCTGTTACGAGTGAGGGGAGAGCAGTTGAGTTCGGAACGGCGATAGGCCGTAAAAAAATAAGACCGTAGAATTTATATTCACAACCCATCGGATGGTATATGTTATATACATGCAAATTATTATAATTTCTATCGACAGAGAAAATAATTGTGATTTTTATGGAGCTAGGAGTCCTACACTGAGAAGAAGAACAGTAATTTCACCTACACAGGCGCTAGTGGTATATGCATATTTGTGGCCAAGAAAATTTCCAGATTGGGAAAGGACTCCTTGATAGGGAATCGATTTTTAGGGCCAATACGAATACCACTAAGCACGCCAGAATTCTTTATGAAAGACTTTCGTCGGAATAACAAAACCCCATTTGGAACAATAAAATTAATACTTAGAAGTCTTCGTATTGGCCCTGAAAACCGATTCCCGAACTAGGAGTCCTATGCCCCTCCGGCAATTTCCGACGCATTCTCTGCCGTTCATCGCAGCAGATGAATATAAATATTGTACCTGGTCATGAATTGAGTGGAGACATTTAACTGTACAAATATTTAAAATGCTCGCTTGCAAATCCCCCAGCGTGGCAAATGCGTTCACCGTTTCTTTTGGTTCGGTGTCATTCTAGATGAGAGGTGGCGCCGCCTCCGGGATGCACTCGAAGCGAGGGGGGGCTGGGAAGGGAAATGAATGTGAGAGGACGTCCGGGGGTATAAGGGGGGGGAAGGGAGCGGGGGGAGTGGTGAGCGGTGATCAAAGGATGGCTGCGCTGATAATAGCGGATCCTGGCTTTGAAAGGGCCGGTGGCCTGGGATGGAGGCTTACGAAAGGGCCAGCGGTGAAGGGTTATACTGCGAGGGGAGGGCAGAGCCACTGCGGGGAAGGGTGGGGGAGGAGGAGGAGACCGCAAGGGTCGGAGACAGCAAACAATGAGTATCCTCGCGCGAGGACAGAAAGACACAAGAGGGAGACGGGCGGAGGGGAGGGAGTGCACGGCGGTCACCGAGGGTTTGCCTCGACAGAGGGCGCTCTCAACGTGTCGCCGGCTCCCTTTCGGCTGCCTTCCCGGCATCCTCTTCGGCCCGATGACAGCGCTGAGGCGCACTCGCGTAGGGCCTGCTCCCGCCACCCCCGCACCCTAAACATGAACAGCACTAGACTGGCCACCGCGATCTGTTCCTCTGGGCTAGCATCACTGCCAGCGGAATACAAACAGGTTAGCATCGCACTTGTAGAGAGAATGAAAGGAGATGCGACTTGCGTGTCCAACGTATGGGCTCAAACCCCGAAAATTACAGAAATATTTGCTGGTGAAGGAATCTGATCCCTACTTGAGACCTATGAAGAGAACGCATGCAATACTGAGCTACTACACCAGTCACATGAATTGCTATTTCGTGACCCCTGAGGCGTCTTTCCTTAAGAGAAGGCTGCCAATGTCGACGGCGGGCTCCTATTCTCCCTTTGTTTACCCTCTATCATCCACTCACTCCAACTCAGACACCTACATTGGTCAGAAACTCTGATACATGAGGAACAGACTAGAACTACATAAAAGCTCGCGTGCACTCAATATGACAAAGGCAGCCGTCCATTCTCCTGGTGCACTAGGACTCACAATGACACCGACACCGTTCCATTTGACCTTCTCTTCAGCGAAATCGACCCCGGCTGCAAGCACTCTGTCTTCTGGTAAATGCATTAGTGACGTTAAATCTTTTTCCTGAGTAGGAAGCTTCTCAAATTATCTTTTTCAAATTTAACACCCCAATACTTACCCTCACCTTTTCCAATGAACTAGTAACTTATGCATATTACATAAAGTTTCAGGTCTTGATATTTAGGAACCAGCCGTACGTTGAACATACTAGCTGATCCAAGAATTGGGCAACTAACGGGTCTTGTATTCTCGGTCAACAAAGCACGAATGTTAACATAGTAATTGAGAACTTTCCCTAACCATAGGGAATAAGACACGTCTTTTGACGTCTAGGCTAGACACTCATAATGGTGGATGCATAGTTACCAGTAGACATTTATCATAATATTACTATGGTGACAAGCTGTCATTCCTTTTAATAACTTGACACTCCGATTCTTTGTTCTCCTTTTGCACTTCGAATGAAGACAAAGCGACTTCATTAACATACGTAAAGTGTCCTTAGTTAAACAGATACCAGTTAAATCAAGGATCACATAAATAATTTCACATTAATTCCTTTACCAGTTCAATACGTTAGTAAGAAGCAATAAAAGCATTTTAAAATTATCATCACTATTAAGGATATGCCGATGTCCTTCAAATAACAAACTCCATTCGATCAAACTATAGTTTTTTATGGAATTCCGCTCTACCCAGTGATCTGAAACGCAGCCGATTAGCAAGGTTTATACGGGCATTAGTATCCATTTTTGCCACGGTGGAGAGATAGCTGAAATATGAGAAGTTTTGAAAGAAAATTGATGAGAGTACATGGCCATTTTCAACGACATGCATTTATACGTGTCGAACCCGTACTTTTTCTGTCAATGCATGTTGCCAAATATTCTTTCACTTGCAGTATATAGGTCAAATGTCTTGGGCCTTCATTGTCAGTTTCATGAAATTATTAAACGCATTCGGGTAATAGGAAAACTTGCACTCTCAAGATATTTATTTAAGATGGTTTGAGCGAGATAGATCCCTAGTCATAGTGGAGACCATATTCAAATTTTATTCTTTGATTTCAACGTTTGTAAGAAGTACAAAATAAATATTTTAATATTAATGGCGCAAATATATAGTTATATATGCCCAAAAATCTCTGTAATTTAATAAATAAAGCTACATAAGACTCTAATTTGACTCATTTTTTCCCGCCGAACGGCTGAAAACCCTTCAAAACAGCAGGTTTCTTGCAATTTTGTTAAAGTTACTGTACTGAGTAATAGATTATTTTTTATAAATAGTTGACAAAATATGC
Source organism: Pyrrhosoma nymphula (assembly GCA_963573305.1). Lineage (NCBI taxonomy): Eukaryota > Metazoa > Arthropoda > Insecta > Odonata > Coenagrionidae > Pyrrhosoma > Pyrrhosoma nymphula. The sequence continues at coordinate 1,806,533 of OY754334.1, forward strand.
AAGCTATGCACCGTTAGTTTTTTGACGAAATCTAGGTGTTATAAATTCCTATTTCCTTCAATATTCTCCCTCTGGAGCGGTCAGTAAAAATCTATCCCATGTAAAACAGCTTACATTTTTAGGGAAATTACTCGAAAAGTAGTTCGGCAAGGGGTTGATATTTTTACATCATTGGAAAGATGAGAGTTGTATCTTTAAAATGAGGCAAATTCATCAAATTCTAGGAGAAGTGATTTTTCGCTCAAACTACCTTTAATCATATCGAGTGCTTCCAACTTTTGGAGTTAAATTAATCTCTGACTAATTGCATGGAACTATTTACGTCAAATTCAGAGAATTACTGCAATTACACAATAAAACAGCAAGCATGATGGTAAAAGGAAAAAAAAATTTGCGCCAACGAATAACTAGTTTCTCTGGTGGTTTGAAAATATTTTATTAATGATTCATTTCTTGGTCGCATATTTTATACTATGTGACCAAAGCATTGAGCGGGTATCTATCAAGTTTATTCGTGTCGTCTTACATTTTACCGTCTTGAATGTACACCAGTTAAGAATGAGATATTGACTACTAAATTCCCTCTCCCGTATCAAAAAGCCCGTATCAATAAGGGTAAATTTATCATATATATTATTACAGAAAGGTCTTTTTTTTCATTCCGTATATGCTCCGTTTATACTGCACCTACAGTGATAAATGAGGTATCATTTTAAACGTTGAATCACCGGCTTCTGACGAAAAATACAATCTCAATCTCAAATTTCACTATTTACCCATTAATTTGACTTAAAAGTTTAGATTTTCCATGTCGATTACTCGCTCGAGGTATATCGACTCCACACATCATCATCATATATCATCGGTTACGAGATCTTTTTTCACAGGACAACATTGTTCCATTTTTTGTTAAAAACATGCCTTAAGAAGTTTTTGGTGTCAAATTTTAACCATATATTTTTTTAATCTAAGTTCATTTGCCATTGGTCTGTCTCGTGGAAGTATGACTTCGATAGATATGCGATAAAAACTAGGCATATGTGGAGTTATCTTCGTAAGTTGACATCAAATGGTCGTTGCAGGGGAACATTAAAAAATATGTCTCTCTTAAATGGAAAAACACCCTCTCAAATTTTTTATATAACATTCATAATATTACAAGGTACCACAATTGAAAAAACGAGAAAAATTAAATGTGAACAACTTCAAAATTTTAAACTTTTAATTTTTTAACATTAAATTATTTAAACATATTATCATTTTATCGCTATTTTTATGGCAATATGAGATTTTTCATATAATTTTAATTGGAAATAAGCCATCAAGGGCTTTTTTACCTTGATTCTTCCCCGTGATATATGATAACGAAAATTTTGTGACATCGAAAACAGCCATTTTGTAAAATGTCCGTTATTCATCTCTTTTTTCGATTTTCACAAAACGCTTGAAATTATATTTCTTATTTGGTGATACAAACAATTTCACCAATTTTCATCAAATTCTGAGAGGTCAAGGGTCAACTCCTGTCCTGAAGTGGCGTGGAATGACCCATATATATTATTACGGAAAGTTCTTTTTCTGTCATTCCGTATATGTTCCGTTAATACTGCACCTACAGTGATAAATGAGGTATCATTTTAAACGTTGAATCACCGGATTCTGACGAAAAATACAATCTCAAATTTCACTATTTACCCATTAATTTCACATAAAAGTTTCGATAAACTCTCTTGCCTGTATTGTATTCATATGTTTGGTATATTTTTACAAGAGAACAAGTATAAAGAATGTACTTTATGATACACCTTCTTCCCTATTTAAAACCAAATTACACCGTTTCCTTAAAACATACTTATTCCCTGATAGCGTGAAAGTGCGAAATTTTCGCACGGGATACCTAGTCTCCCTTAATAGGCACAGCTTGGAGTTGCTGCACATACACGCGCTATTCTTGGAGGTAGGAGACGCTTCATAGTCCGTATCGAGCTCCTTCTTTTTGACGCCACGCGATGAGAGAGGACGAACTTGTGGGAGGGAAGGCGATGGTGGTGGGATGGCGGTTGAGAGGCAAGGGGGTCTCCATTCTAACGGCCGACGCCTTTAATAACCGCCAAAAGCAGCTCCACCGTCGACTACCGCCTTCCTCTATCCAGAGCGAATTTCTCGTTTGGACCGTGGTAACTGCTCCTCCTCCCCTCCCCTCCCCCCCCTTGCCTCTGGCTCCAACCCTTCTCCCAACCCGAAGAGGGAGATAATTAAAAACCCATGTTTACCTACGACGGGTTCATAAAGAGCTTGCACACACGGCCCTTGTCCACCATCTCAGCGCCCCTTGGCGGCCCTCATTCCTCGTGCACCGCGTGGGATTACGAAGGGTCGAAGAAGAGGCGCGATGGCTGAACTGCAGAATGCGCTCGGCTTTATGCATTCCGACGGCGCGGCGGATTACACGTAAGTCGGCTCTCGCAGGGACGGGTGTTTCATTTCGGCAATGTAGCGCTAAGGGTGCGAGGGGGATTCCATGCGAGGTGGGCAATGCTTGGCGGCCGTCAGGGGGGGGCTATTTTAAAAATTACAACAGTTGGCATTCTCACAGTATCACGGAATTCGGGATGTGCATGGACACTTTGACTACGGTAAAACCTTAATTCCTCTTCATGTTAGCGCAATATTTATCTCCCATTTACGATGAGGAGGTTGGCAACAAAAATTTTTTCTTGAAAATTGTATGAATTTATTCATCGTAGGGACAAGGTAAAGCAGAAATGAATAGCAGAGTGGTGAATTAAATTATAACTCATGGTAACTTCCCCGTATTTTTCCATGCAAAGTGGCAAACTCATTACAAATGATAGATTTGTACTCGATATTTTTTTTACCCCTGTGATATACAGCAAAATAAAAGGCGATGAAATAAATGCAGGGCAGAAAGTATCACGTAATTTAACTACTTTCCTTTGGCGAATCTTTTAAATATGGCAACTGCAAATATGGCATCTTAAAATTGGATACTCGCAGATTCAATACGTTTAAAGCAAAAGAAAAAAAATATAATTTCTAACTTCACAGGACTTAAGAGTAGAAGTAGTCCTGCAGGGCATTAAAAAATTGCTATCTTCCTGCAGATGCGCTCGATTCCCTCTACAACGCACAAATAACAATTATTTGCTCGGCGCGATTACATTTAAGGAAGGCGTCGATAAGACGTGTCCTTGAGAATTTCCTGCGAAACAGTAGAAGAGGATGATAAGTGAAGCACACATCGAGGTAAATTCAGAGATCGCATCCGTATTCGAGTATTTTTTATAACATTGACCGCTATTAATGATTCACCTTCATCGCGGAACAAGTTCATTTTGGATCATAAAACTAATGTAAAAAGTTTCATCAGAAAATAAATTCGAATGTGTATATTTTTAATGGCAACGCTAAAACATTAAAGAGAAATTTCACACAGTACATGCAGTTACTTTGGATAAATATTAAATTACACTGATATTAAGATATTTTTATAAAATGATCTTGGGGAATTTGGAAAAAGTTGGGGAACATCAAATCGATTACAGCGGTTCCAGTGAATAAATTTTAAAACAAAGAGAAGTAGACCCGTAGGCACCACAGAATCATTGTTTTTGAATACAGAAAACAATTCTGAAAAATGCTTCTGCAATTCGTTTTTTGAGATTGATAACATCGTCCCGACAACTTGAGCGTCCCATTGAGTGGCCCTGGGAGAAAATATCCGCATATAAATTCTTTAGAAATTTTGTTAAGGCTTGGATAAAATATGCCCTAGATTCATTATTTACGATTTCAGTCGAATAATTCGTGCATGAGCACACAGTAACTACATAGTTATTCCATACTTACATACTTCCATATAAGTCAAAGAATTCTAATTTTGTGGAATTTTAGATCCCATTACGTTATCACAGAAAAAGTCAGTGTTCGATTATGAAATTTACGACTAAAGACAATAGCATGCTGGAATTTTTAGGGAATATTTGAAAAAAGGGATGAATGAGAATAGCGTTTACTTCAATTTGTTAGGGACTTTCTCTCAATCAATGAGATGTCACATCTTGAATGATACCCTTGACGACGAAGAACCGGTTGAAAACCTGAGAAGACTTCATGCATATAATATGCCGGGAAAGCACCTGATCTTTCTAGTTTCTGACCATTCATTTTTTATTCCGAGAACAAATTCTGTTGCAAGTTAAATTGAAGAAAGTGTTCTTTTGTATTCAAATTTTGAGGTATTATCCTTTTCCGAGACAGAGATAAAAACTGTTTACTGGTGGTACTCTCACCATACTCAATCCTAGTAAATTCTGAGATTAATTGGAAAAATGTTCAGCTCCCACAATTTCCAAAATTATTTATTTATTTCTATGGGATATTATCTACTTCCACGGCTTTTTTGCTTTCATATCTTGTAATGCCTTCTCTATTTCTCTGTGGAGTGTACCCGGTCCAAGGTTTTCCTTCTCTACTGTTCTTTTATACTTTCCATGCATGCTAATATGTCTATTGCCTCTGTCACATGGCTCTTCCACGTATTCCTTTCAACTATCCGGGACATCTTCCTGCCATATTAGAATCTTCCCTGTGTTTTCCCTAACCTTACTCATCGTTTGTTTGGCATCGCTAATTAGGGGCTGAATTTCAATTTCCAGTCTTTATTTCAAGCAAATTAATAAATGGATTGCAGCATCAACGTCTAGGTGGTGTAGGAGGATGATCGAAGGGAGGGGTTCTTTATTTAAAAAAATAACCGTGTGTTGCCGGCTTAGCGGACATAAGCGCCAAGCCGCGAAGTGTTTTGGAGGGGTGGCCCGGCTGCCCCCCCCCTGCCATCTCCTCCCTCACTTTCATCTTCTCCTCCATTTTCGACCCCCTTGCGAGAAAACTTTCTCATCTCCCGCAAGCGCCCGCTTTAAGAAACTACTCGAGAGCTATCCTCCTCGCCAGAGCGCCGCTCCAATCAACAGACTCCACGGTTCCCACAAACAAACCCTTCCCCTCCCCTTTTAGTCGTCGGCTGCAAATTTTTATCGCACTAACATCCCCTCTTCCTGCCTCTCTCTTCCCCACGCGTCCCTTCCTCCCCAAAGAAAGCAACCCTTTTCGCAGCAGTGTTCGCTTTCATCTTCTTCATCCAGCTTTTCTTCTTTGGAAAGCACACCATTTTCTCGTCCTTAGCGAGCCACGAGAGGAGGAAGAAGAGGGCTTTGAGGAGGACGGCGTCAAAGGAAGTTCTCCCGCAGATGAGGAATCGCCTTTCAAGAAAATTTATGCGAGCGTTTTTTTATAAACAGTGGAAAACGTGTTCAGAGCCATCTCTCGAGAGATTCCTCGGATTCCATTTTCATCCTCCCGCGCATCTCGAGGCAGACTTTCCCGAAGTGAAGCCGACAGTGAGTCTCAACGCGATGGATCGAATTTTCCTTTGCATTCTGTGACTCTACTAGTCTTTGACGCTTTGAGAGTGCGCGGTAGCAATTAAATGTCACGCTGCGTTAGAGTGGGATAGGGAGGCGAAAAGAAATAATTCGAGCATTCAGTGCCGGGAGTAAGATCTCGGACTTGCATTTGGGCGCATCGCATGAGCGGTTTGCAATCCTCCAGCGTTGAGGAAGCGATGCCAGGGAACAAGGAAATGACGTGTGGCATCACTTGTAAATATTAACAGTTAAAAGCAGACAAAAATGCCAAATAAATCGTAAACTATCACTGCGACACAATACCTATGGTTTAAAGACACATTCAATTTTTTTTATCGCACAACGAGGAGATAGGTGTACGAAAGCTGGGACAAAGGGTTTCGTCAATGGTGACGTGTGATATGAATACACTTACTTGCATTCAGATTGCTTCGTATTGATCTTTGCCTATGGTCAACAGATGGTGGTCCATTCAGTTTTCTGCGCAGGGAACGATACTTCTTTGATGTTGTCACTCGCCGCCCCTAGAATGACACTCTTCCACTCTTCTAAATTTGAAAGAAAAAAGAAATACGTCAAAGCGCATGGTTCAAATATGTGTGTCTACAATAAAATCACCAGGTGTTGTAGCTCTTAATTCTTAATATAAGGAGGAATTTCGTATACAATATAGTTGCTAGTACCTTGATGGATAAGGTATAAGGCATATCCACTTCCTAAGAAATATTCAGTGCTAAAGGTTAACCGTTCTTCAATCTTCAAGGATATGTTGAATAAATATATTTATAACCTGCAGTATAACTTAATATTTAAAAAGGGAATGCATCTTATTTGCATCGTACATCTTTGTGTCATGGATACTTATTAACTTATAATTTACAAAGAGTTGCAACTTTCCACAGTCTTTCTTATGCAACTAGAAAGTTTAATTTTTTATCATAATGCAATTTGGAAAGGAATAATATTTAACTGTATATTATCTATACGTTGCACGGCTTTCTGAATATCATCTGCAATAGTTAAAGTTACCAAGTTCTACTATGGATTCATTTCCCGACTGTCGCCATGTTAAACGACAAATCGCGTTATCTTTCCATCAGTTGCCAAGGGCTGGTGAACTAGTATTTAGCCTTCGTTGCTCTTTTATTACGCCTCGACTAGGTTACGATTTTCAATTATTTTTACGCGACATACCGTTTGTATATTCAAGGACGGGTTCAAGAATATGAGTTTAGCGTAAAAGTTTCCATAGTTTCTTCGTTGGATGTTGTTGCTTTGCTTCCCGCGCTTAAGAATAAGATTCGCCGTAAGAATGGGGGGGTGTACTGAACTCCGCGAAGCTCTCACAAGCGGGGTCGAACTTGGTGTATTGTGTGTATCTCAGACTATGGAACTAAGAAGAGATTGTTCTCCTCTCTGCTCAGCACTAAGAGAGGCCCTAATTGGCTTGCGCTTCAGTAAGTTCAATAGTATTGCGTCTTTGAGGCAAATTCTCAACGCTCTTACCGCATGGGCGAGGTCGAATCTCATTCGTCGTGTCACCTTGCAGCTGCAGCGGGATGTAGGGTGACGGAGGTATTAATAGATTCTCAACCGTTCCAGGATTCTCTACTGTAATTTTAGCCACCTGATGACTTTTACTGCCTTACGACGCTCCATATTGTGCAGAACTATCCCTAGATGTCAATAAATTACCTCTCACGTTTCCACGGAAAGACGCGAGGGCTCAAAAGTTGCGAGAATACCTTGTGTTGACGAAGAGCAATGCTTTTAACTTTTTATGATTCCTCATTACTAATTAGTTTTAGGTATTATCACAAATTTGTCTCATAATCCATCGTAATATCAATTCATAGCAATAAGGCTGAAGAATAAACCACTACTATCGGGGCAAAAAAAAGTAGATCACTGAACTTTAAGCATTTGTATAAAATTCCGCCGGAGCTCCATAGAGTCGTGTAAAATATGGTTTTCCTCCTTGTTTATTTGACTACAAAATGCATTCATTGAAAAGTGTTTAAATGGAAACGTTTAGCTTCTACGGTCGAAAGAGTAAAGAAAAACTCGCGGAAAACTAGGAGAACGGGAAAACGGTCGTTTTCTTCATCTCGTCACGGCCAAAATATTTGATTGGTGTACTTCATTATTTTTTAAAATAGAAAAGGATATCTCCGCATGACAAATATTATTATAAAATTACATTTTATCCATTCCTTGATTTTTTAAATGGCCGAAAGATGGATTTCAATTTCTGAGATGTAGAATATTATATCAATATCGAAGTTAGGTATGTTTTATGGAAGAAATATTGCAAACCTTTTCATTTAAGGAAATTTTGATATCCTTCCTCTAACTTAAAATAAGCCAGAAAGAAGAAAATCGCCCCGTGTCAATGCAGACTACCATTTTGCGCGGTTAGTAATGGTGAAACTCTTGGCCGCCTTTCTTCCTTCACTCTTTCGACTGTAGAAGCTAAACGTTTGCATTTAAAACCTTTTCAATTAATTCATTTTGTAGTCAAACAAACAAAGAGTAAAACGATATATTACACGATTCTATGGAGCCCCGGCGGAATTTTATACAAATGCTTAAATTTCAGCGTTCTACCTTTTTTGCGCCATTAGTAGTTTCAGGTCATTGTTGGGTTCGAGATACGCTTACGAGAGTGCGTCGACATCTCTGCCAGTGTTTACTACTCTAAACCTCTTTCTTCAATGTTTTACGAGATTTTAATCACTGTTCTGATAAGTGGGAAATGAAAATATGGGCAGAGCAAAGATGGTGCAGAGATGTAGTGTTGTCGATAATTCTTTGTCGCACTCCGAGAAGCGTTTATTTTAATGATTATTAATTGTATTTGTTAATCACGTTATTGTAATGAATGTTTATTTTTCGCTTTATCTTTTAAATATTTTCCCTTATGTTTCGATGTAACTGCTTTTGCATTGTTTGTCTCGCAATTCAAGCGTTTCCTTGTGTTGAAGTGTCTTGTAGAGCAATTAAATAAGACAATTTGCATTTATGCATAAATGCTTTATTAAAGTCAATTATGGCATCTTTACCGAGCACCAAATTCATATCGAAACTTTATAAATGGGTGCTCATTTTTATAATTGCGAGTTTCTTACCACCCTTCAAAAATATTTTAAGAAGCACCAAACAAGAATAACCTTTTCGATTCATAAGCTATTTCTACACATAGGTGTAGCCTCTGTCAGCATGCTGTAAATTCTGCGCCCTTAGGCTCATGGCGGAACACATTGTCCATGCCATTTGGGGGGGGGGCACGCATAACTTATGGTCCATCAAATAAGTACAGCGAAATGCGTAAGTTACAATTGAGTAGTTGAAGGTTAAATTCTATAGCTAAGTTCTCTTCTTAGCCATAGTAACGGTGGGGTTACAATTCATCTATATCTATATATATAAAAATGGATGTTTGAATGTTTTTTTGTCTGTCTGTCCGAGATTAATAGACTAGGACACCGTTTCACCGATCATCATGAAAGTTGGCACATATATGTATTCTTTCAAGGAGAAGGTTTTTTAAAAATACCTCAGGGCCCCAAAAGGTCCCAAAAAGGGGCGCTTTGGTGGTTTAAGCTACGAATTGCGTTTTGTGCAGTTCTTTCATTTTTAGCTTTTTAAAACTAGTTCCGCTCAAGATTTAGGGTTGGGATTTTTTTAATCAAATGGCTAAAAAAATGAAATTTATAAACACTTCAATGAATTATCTTTTCCTTTTCGTATTTGTCTGAAAATCGCGCTTTAAGCTGCAAAAACGCACATTTTTCACAGAAATCAACAATAGCATATTTCCTTGACAACCAGATTGTGGTCTTTAACGTATTTAAAATTGATTCAGCTTAGTTAAGCTGATTATGAATGCTAAGCATTGGGTTTCATGCAGTGGTTTATTTTTCTAAGAAATCAACAACAGCATATTTCCTTGACAACCAGCTGTGGTCTTTAACGCATTGGAAATTCATATTGCTCAGTTAACCTGATTAGGAATTCAAAGCATTGGGTTTTGTGGAATGGTTAAAGTTTTTTGCTTTTAAAAAATACTTTCACTCAAGATAGAGAGCTAAAAATTATTTTATCGGATACCCGAAAGAATGAAATTTTTCATTTTCTTCAATCTCTTCTCCTCTTATATGATAACTTATTAAGGAAGTGTTATCTCGAGCTTCGAAGGGGTAATTCTGCTATACATATATAAAAATGTTATGGTGTCTGTATGTCCGTCTGTCTGTCTGTTGCTCCATCACTCGAAAACTACTGGACCGATTGAGCTGAAAATTGTCATGTAGATAGAAAATATAGGTATCTGGCTGTAACATAGGCTATATAGAAAAGCCCTCGGGGCCCCCAAAGGCCCCCCCAGGTGGTCCATGTTAAGCTTTGGGTTCGGTGCAGCTGTATCATTTTTTGCTTTTTAAAAGTACTTTCACTCAAGATTTTTTTTTATCGGATGGCTGAAAAAATTAAGTTTCTTTCTATTGATTTTTTTAGGCTTCATATTTGTCTGAAATTAATTTTTAGCTGAAAAATCTCATATTTTTCGCTAAAATCAGCAATAGCTAATTTCATTGACAACCAGAGATTTGGTACGGAGGCTTCCGCGGTGATTAATCAGATTCCCGTCTTCAGATCAGTTGGACCTGAAGACGGGAGCTGGAATGCGCCCGAAACTGTCGTCCGCCCAAATGGACCAACGCGGCCTTAACCCGGAAAATACTTTTCCAACCAGAGATTTGATTTCAAAGGATATTCATGCCTCTAGCATTTAAATATCATGTTTTCCTGCAGGCCCATCATAACACGTAGAAAGGAAATCTGTATAAGGCGGGCCTAGAGTCCTAAGGGCCCCATGACAGATTGCTTCGGGGGGTAATCGATATTTCAAGGCACATTTACAACAAATTTACCCTTCAAAGTCTATTCTCAAAGTAGCTCTCATAGGGGCACTGCATGTATGTGAGAGAACACGTACGTAGCAAACGATACACATAAAGGAATTAAAGAGGCTACGCAAGCAATTGGGTATTTTACACGTATTTCCAACTATCGATATTCTGATTCTGTTACTTAAACTTATTGCATTGGCCAAAAGTTTTCTTATCAAATTGTATGTATTTCGGTTTTAAAAGCTAAAGAAAGTAGAAGGTTACGAATCCTCCCGAGCACACTCCGAAAACAACCGAATGACCTGTGACGTCATTTTCGCTGTTTACATTTGGACCCAGGCGTTTCCTTATGCTTACGGTGGAAACAAGTGCGGTGAAAGTAGTTTTGGACGTTTTTCTGTTTTTGATGTGCCTGTAAATGGCATATATAGATGGTGTTTTGTGCCACAATGTACAAATACATCAGTGAAAACACCGAACAAGAAATGCATTCACGCAATCATTACAGTGAATGTTTGAAATTTCTTCCTTGGATTCCTCAATGTCTACCCGTAAAAATGTATGCTTTACTTCGCACTTCGTGTTCTGGACATATTCTTGCTATGACTGTTCACAGTGGTCCTCTCTCTCTACTTGGACGTATCCTATAACATTACAACCACAAACTCTTACAAGAATCTTTATAATAAAGCAACACTTAAATTAAACTATGAATAGACATTTAGGAGATAAAATCTATTTTTAGGCATTTCTATAGCCGAGAGACCACTTATAGAAACCTCTATTAACAATTACTAATTAACAAATCACAAATTAAGGTCTTAAGTGTGTTCATTATTTGCAGCGTAAACGTTATGTTGATATGTTACTAAGGTACTGTTTGTTTACTTTTGCATGGACTGGTATGGACTTAAAGAAATAAAGAAGAAGTATCCTAATGATTATGAGTGTATTGGAAAAACAATTAATAAAGCTCATATACCAAATACATAACTATATGCATTAAAATGATAAACAACAGTTTTGACGATTTACAAGCAAACTTTATGCTTACATTTTTTGGACTTAAGCTCCACGAATTTCGGAAGCAGTAAATCGCTCGTCTTTCTTCATAAAAACGCCTACCATAAACATATATACTTTGGGTAAATTGTCTGAAGTGTTTTAATAAAACCATTGCACGCCATGAAATAGTCTTTGTTTTCAATGAAAACTCTTTAAATATACGATCTCTTCTACAGTCCTTCACTTTCTCCCTCACAGCTGTCTATCGCTCAGCGAAAATGACGTCAAGCCAATCAGATTTCCTTTCGCAGCCGCGTAAAAAATTTGAAATTTCGACTATTTTAATCTTAAATATCTCAATTAATATTGAATCAATTTTAAAACTATTTTCGCTCCGCAAGCTTGTTCGAGTTAAAGTAACATATAAATATCCATTTACTTAAATTTAAAATTTTGGAAAATACCCAATTAAACGTGCAAGAATAACTATATGCAGCGAATAGTAATGGTAATAATGCCTCTCTTGCTATAACAAACACAGCTTTGTTTATTATCGTTTAATGCTCAGATATACGTGTAGTAGTGGAACCGCCTGCCTCTCATTACGATTGTGAACTGTTTTTTAGACCAATTCCCACATTATAAACGTTACAAAATATTTATATATGTTTAAAGGTGTTATAGTACAGTTAACTTACATTCATTCAATCATCGAGTTGCCTATTAAAGAGCCTCACTCGCCGCTGTGTTTCCCCTCCTTGGACTTAAAAATATATCCATAATCATGCCTAATAGAATAAAGTGTAACCTTTCGAAAAAACCTTCTAAAGCGTGAGGAATGCCTTCTGGGCGAGTAACTGAGTCCTTGCATGAAAAACGACAAAGGTTAGACTTGGATGCTCAAAGACATGTCCACCAGCGATCGCATGAGTATCTCCCCGTGGTTTTTCTCGGGTTACGCTGAGAACCGCACAAATTTCGTTCTTACCCAACCTACGGACGGGTAACCAGCTTTAAATCTGGTTCACCCATCTGTTCCGAAACTTCAATCTGGTTTAAAGCGGAAATGATAATGACGTCACTACATGCTTCTTACCCGAAAGAAGAACGGAAATTCTGCGCAATGAACGAAATCCGTGCATGAAAATCGGCAAGTGCACTAAGAATCACCATAAAAGATTTATTTAGCAATCGTAATCAATGACAATGGCTACTCTTTACACCGAAGGCGCAGTCCGGGTGACGGTGGATTGATAGGTCAAATAAACATGGCTGCCGCTACAAATTCTCCTATTGACGTTTTCAACCGCTGGATTGCACCCTACTATCCAATCCTGATTAAGATACTAAACATACATATCAAAGTTGAATAGGGCTACTCAATTAAGTCATTGAATGCATATACATGTATGTAAACGAGGGAAGCCATGAAGCCGTCAGTCACTCAGAAGACGGCTCAAGAGAACTGGAGGAACGAGGTGACCATCTATCAAACTGGGTGCTATTTAAGTTGTAATGAGCCTGCGTGGCCCATTTTTGGGTTTCCCGTCATGAAAGAGGACCAACAGTAACTCATCTCTCTGTGTACCTGGAAAATGTTCAGCGTGTCTACTACAATGAACACAACGTACAAGATAGGTTACAAACTCCTTAAATGACCACGCTGACACTATTCTTCAGGATTTGTGGTTTTCTTATAAAATAAGTTAAATGTTTTTCACACGCGTTGAATTTTTACGGGTACCTTCCGCTTTCCACTAAGTTTCGATTTATTTATAAACCATCATCTATGTATTATCAGAATACCATTATTTGGTTTTCGTTTTTTTATCTTTTTGTCATAAATCTATAAGTGATTTCATTATATTTTTTCTACTCGAAATCATTTCCCTTTTGATAAACAGCACTACTACAATATTTTCAAGTTTTTTCTTTCCCGTTGAGAATCAACGGGTATTTTCGCTAGTATTTTATAAAATTCATTTCAATATCTTCCGAATCTATGGCAAACTATAATTTCACATCCGGGTATTAGGCCCAACTCCATTAAATATTGAAATATTTATTTAACAAAAACTCGTTTTCTCCACTCAAAATGGAACACAAAGTATTACAAACATATTTAGGAGTTTGCAGACAATTAATTTACCCTGACGCCCCAGGGGCTTTCAAAGAGATCACATTAGCTTCTATAGCCACATTTCCTCAGTTGATTTTTGTGTCATCTGAACGAAAAAGTGTAATAATCTCTTTGGGATTGCAAATCGAAAGAGTAGAGTGAAATTCCCATCTCGTAGTGGTCTGAAATGCGGATAACGATGTACGGGGAAGCTCTGAAAGATAATGCTTAAAATAAGAGCACATTTTCGTTAACATAAATCAATGATGGGAGTGATGTTCCATTTGTTCCAGGACGTGACAGAACACCTGAATCCATCGAATCTTTTAATATATCATAGATTGGGAACTGGTTTCCATCCGGAGGGCTCTGGTTCGAATCTCGACGTTGGCGAAGATTTTTCAGTTAAATAAAGATATGCATTCAGTTGGGCACCATGAGGATGGAATGTCAAGTGCAGAACCTTGTCCGTTGGATTGGCCATTAAACCGCTGTTCCCTTGGCCCCTTTCTTTACGAGAAGGCTACCTAGAAGAGCTAGAGCTAGGCTAAATGACCTAAGTTGTAGGTCACCCAGCCAGCAATAACCAACCAACCGATATAAAGGCTGGGAATCTACAAACGGTCAGTAGGTCTCATGACAACATCGCTAAGAAAGAGTCAGAACACCAGAAAAAAGTCACAGACATGCCATAATTAGGGACACGTTCTTTATATAAGAGAATTTTCAGAATATCTATCATTTCCTTGCGGTACTAAAGAAATAAGTTTTATAGAATATAAATTGCTATGGAAAATCGAAGCAATAAAGTTCCTTAAAAATTAACATTAAATGTACACTGTAAAGGAGCGGAGAACCACATCTGAATATATAAATTCACTACGAATAGGGAGACGAGCATGAGACCATCTTCTTGGGCCCGGCTCAGGTGGAACTGCGAGCGAAAAGCCACACCTTGATAGAATAAATGGCTTTGGACATCTATCGGGCGTTATTCATCGGGCCCGGTTACTTGAAGCGAATGCCTCCTGGAGGGACTCCTCCAAGAAATATTATCGTCAGCTCCAGTAATTCTCGATAGTCGCCTCGAGGATGCCCTACCAAAAGAAAATTGTAGTTAGAACCTATTTTTAAAATAAAAAGCACCAAATTAGACTGAGAAAGGTTATAAGGAGACAGGAGTTACCTTGAGCTGATTTCTTGCATAATCAATTATAGAAATATCGTCATTAATCAAGAGTATATCTCTTTGCCTACATCTCTTTAGTGTAGAAAATTTATCTTGGACAATCATCGGCCATTTTGTCTGAAATTAGTTAAAAATATCTATTTGCGGCCCCGTACTTAATCCCATAGCTGCTTTGTACACATCCTCCAACACTCTTTCAAATACATGATGGCGGCATGGGAGCCACAATAATTCTTTCCCCAGAAGCCGTTCGATTGTTAATGCCGCACCATTTTTGCGACCTGAAGGGTAAAAATGGCAAATAAAATATCGGGCAAGGTAAACCATGATTTTGGAAACACATTATGAATACTTTAAATTAGCATAATTATGCCTACCTGTGTTAACATTAGTTGTGTCAAATGACGTAGCTCTAACATTTTCTTCGATTCCCCATTGCTTTAGGGCAGCGGTTCCCAAACGTTTTCTTTCCGCGACCCATTTTAGCCCATACGTTTTAGCCGCGACCCCCTAAAAATAACAAACAATGTGTACATTCAAATGATATTGTTTTTAAAGTAAATACAATCCTCATCTCGCGACCCCTTTCCGAACGGCCCGCGACCCCCTGGGGGTCGCGACCCCCAGTTTGGGAACCGCTGCTTTAGGGCATCCACAACAGCATTAGCAATCAGTGTCGCTCTGCCGCGGAGAAGATTTGGGGCTCCCAGTAATTGATTAGTAGTTATCCCAGTAATTACAATAGCCTGTCGTTCTTCAAATGACAGCCCTGAAAGAGATTTAACAATCTTTCCATCCCAGTGTACGGTTAGAATATGATCTGGTGAAAAGTTATGCTTAATTTTTTTAGCAGAGACCTTTCGAAATGTTTCCCTTCTTCTTTGCAGTGAACTCCGGTTGACGTTGGTTTTCTTAAAATCCGATTCGAAGGCCTGCGATGTGGCCGCTAAAATCTTCACTGCTGCAGTGCTGCTAACCTTAAAGGCATCAATCACCTCGATAACTTTTGGGATAATAATGTCTAGTCTTCCTCTCTTTTTGGTGATAGGGGATCCAGAAGTTGAAGGCTCCATATCTTCCTCCTCAGAGAATTCACTATCTACTAAGTTAGAGTCTACTATGGAACCTGAAAATATCAGATATTTTACCGTTTCATAGATTTTCACCTGCAGTGGGCAGCTTGACTCTCCTTTCCGAAATCAACCACAGTACCTCTCACTCTGAAGGAGATGCATTTCAAAGTGTATAACAATTGGAAGAATTACCTGAGATTTGACGCGATTCCAAATCCTTCACTCTTCTTTCACGAAACTTTCCTTCCCGCTGCAGCTTCTTCAATACTTTCTGAGCAACCTTCTCTTCCTTCTTGATCATATTGAAATCTATTCCACCAATGACTGCATTTCGTGTACCTCTTTGATCGCGTAAGAATTTGACTTCTTCAGTCCAAGTACATTTATCCGAGAGATTAACTGCACTTTCTTCTTCGTGCATCAAAAACTCGAAACTCAAAAACTCTAACTCAACTCAAACACCGCTCCTTGCAATGTCGAACAAATCATCAAGTTTTGAAAGATTTTCTTCTCTTCATCTCCACGGCAGTTCCCGCTCTCTCTTTATGCCGTCGCACGTTCCTCCATTCTTTGTGTAATTTTTCTAACTTTTCAATCGCCTTAATTTCCCTAATAACAGGAATTCTCGTTTTGTTCCATAAATGAAACACATTTCTTACAGTTTTTCTTGCACTAAGTCTAATATATTTCGAACCCCTTAGGTGATAGAAAAAACATACAGTACTTCTCTCACTGTAGGTAACTTCGAGCCAAGTATTTCTTCACTTTATTTTCCAACCAGTTCAATTTCTGAATTTCGACTTAATTTCATGCCTTTCCTTGTTGACCTATTCTTAAACTGAACGTCACGTGTATCCATGATAAACTAGTTATTTCACTACTTTTCTCCTTCAATCCTAAAAAACTTAGTACTTCCTATCCTTTGCACACTCACAAGAACTAACTCTCTCTCCACATCGATCTACATCCGTGAACTAACTGCCTCGTTTCTTCTTTCTTGAATATTTCTACTTACTGGTGGAACCCTGGAAGCCCCACTCATTTCCTTCATTCCTTTGTAATTGACATACACAATTGTATCACATACTTATAATATTTTATACATAAAGAGCACTTTGAAACAAAGCATGCTGGAACGGTGCGCGGTTAAAGGGGTTGGTACCCAGCACGTAGGACGTCGTTGAAGGGTTAAAAGTGACATTGTAGGCTTTAAAAATATTAATCATGAAACAAGAGGAACAACCTGTTCGAGTCTGTACAACTTGAATGTAAATCTTGCCAGCAGGAGCAAAGACTTTGCTGAGGGCGGGGAGGGGGTGGAGGGGATGTCTCTAGCAAGTGGTGCGGGCCGTACCTCAGCGGCGCGGCGCCGCGGTGCGGGGTAGCGCCCTGGGGGGTGGACCGCATTAAGACGGACGATATCTGGTAAACGCTTAGAGATAGATCAAAACAAACAGAAATTCGGCCCTTTAGGGCTCCACTTTCACGTATTTCATAAGGATGGTGCTTTTTCAGCCCCAAAAAACTCAATTGAAGGTCCTCAGTACTTAGGGCCCTTGGGGCACGGGTTCCCGTTATTTTAAAGTAGCCAAATTTTAGCACGTAAACCTCATTCGGATCATTTTGAGACTAGGAAAATATAACTTTTCTCAATTCTGAAAAATAAGGGCCGGCCTAATGTACAGTTCATTTAAATGCAAAACCCTCAACACACAGAATTTCTATTCAAATGAAGCAGACGCTTCAAAACCTTACCAACCCCCTGCAATAGTGCAATTTGTAGTATGCGTGTCATCTTCATCACCCTGCCTCTTCTTCAAGTGTTTCTCGGTGCTCCCATTCCTTCCTTCCATACCGAACGATAATTCTCAATATAATTTCTGATTTGCAATCTCCGCTTTGCTTTCTACATCGACCAATGAACAACTCCCACCCTGAATCCACAAGGATCATCTTGCACTCCTCCCCCCTGCCACCGAATCTGCCTCACTCCCCTTCCGGTAGCCAATGAAACTATATAATATGCTTTTCGATTGGTGAACTTGCTTTTATACCCAGACTCCCTAATTAAACCTTAAACCTGGAGGCAAGAATGCCTTTGGCTTTTCCCACCATTTTATTCCCCGAGTAAGTTTTGGGCACGCTATCAGAGATTATTTCTGACCGCTATCCCCTTCCTTTGTTTCCACTATCTCCTCACTGCATTCGTCCTTCCTGACCTCCCCCTCCCTCACTTCCCCACCTTCCCCATTCCTGTTTCCTGCTCCCTCTTCTCACATCCCCCCCCTTCACTATCGCTTCATACCTCTCTCCGGCAGCAAGGGTCAATATACGTATGCCCCACGAAATAATCGGGAGCAATAAGCGCGTACGCCTATCAAGTGCTTTACTTTTGTTGCTCCTGCTACGCCGGAGCCTAAAGCTTTGTATGCAAGCATTTTATGTCATGAGTACGAAGACACAACCCAAGAAATTAAATGATCGGGAAGTGTAAGCCGGTGGATCCATCTCTTCAAATGTTTTGTAATAACTGCTAATTATTAGCATACTAATTACATTTGAAAATAAAGTATTAAGAAGAATATTTGACCCTACCCTAGAAGGAGACAAATGGCGAATAAAAAAACAGAGAAATAAGAGAGCTGAATAACAGGCCAGACATTGTAGCAGTAGTCAGAAGCAAGAGACTAAGATGGCTGGACAATGTGCTGCGGGGGGATGAAAACTCGACGATACAGACAGCACGGGAAGGAATACTTCAAGGAAGGAGACCACCAGAGAGACCAAGATTGAGGTAGAAAGGACAAGTACAGGAAGATTTGAGAAATGTGGGAGCAGAATTGGAGATGGCAGAGGACAGGAGGGCGTGGGGACGGCTTGTTGGCGAGGCCAAACACCTACTTGGTTTTCAAGGGCCTCAGGAGTAAGAGTAAGTAAATTATTAAAAAAATATCTCTATAACCGTTGCTTTTGGTAACACCACAAATAGACATTATCCGCTTTAGAGGCACGAGCTGTGACCCTTCACACGACTTGGGGACAAAGTCTTTCCTAAGTATAAGAGCAGCACCAACATCAAGTACATGTCCACGATGAACCCTATGTTAAATTTTCGCAAGCATCAGCATTTTAAATTACAAGGTTCAAACCATATATATCTGGTAATGAGGTAATCGGAGTTTTTAACATTTTTTTACAATTTGGTGATAAACTTAAATACATTATTCGTATGAATTATACTTATGGTAGAGAAACATGTGGAGATTATGGACGGGTGGCAAATTACGTCTCAAAATTGGATTATAGTGGCATGAACTAAATCTAAACCAACATTCAAGGTCGACCTGAGATTGATCTATGATATGGGACAAGACGCGCTAGTGTGGCAAAGGCGACGGTTTCTTTTCCTTAGTTCCTTAAAACGCCACTGGAAAGAGTGGTCCTAGCCAAATAGTCCTAACTGATGTGAGGATCTCGTCTACATCAACAGGTTGGGCCACTTTTAGGGGGTTTGGCCGGAGGTGTGAGCACATAGGCTACAGTGAAAAGGAATTGGGTACGGAAGTAACTGATTTCGTGAGATGATTTTTGGTGGAACAAGTGGTAGTTTCACTTGCGAATCGAGGGCGGGAAGAATGTATTTTTGATAAAATACGTTCAACAATGAGTTTTACTTATTTCCCCGCTTCTTACTCCCTTACAGTTAGGTATTCTGCGAATGTAAAATATTATGTACCTGCCGTGTCGATGAGTAATATACTTTTTCTATATTACTTTACAAATGCGTTTTTCTAACAGTTATTCCACGATATGTACCTACTTGATAACAGCATTTTCTAGCAAAGAGCAAGGCTTGTCGTATTTTGGTGAGGTCTTAGATTTAATCTTCCTGCACTAGGTCCCACATGATTGCTTCTTACTCAGGATGTGGCCTACGAAAAGAGTGACGTTGCATCTCTCTATTACTTTTTAATCCGAAGGCTTTTCAAATTGATGAATCGTAATCCCACCAACGCTGTTCCCCACGACAGGCCTGAAGTCTTCTTCGGCGAAAATCGGAGGAACAGCGGCGATAGGTCACTGGATAGTGAAAAGGTTGACGATGAAACGAACATTCTCGAGTGCGGAGAAACCAAGAGCCAACGGAGAGGAAGACTTGTTGGCGACGAAGAAGGTTGGAGAGAGAGACTCTTGTGGTTGGAAGGGGAGGGGGGGAATGGAGGGGGGGGAGAGAGGGGGAGGAAGATGAGAGAGGGATAATCATTTAATGTTGTTTGAGCGAAAAATCACTTCACCTAGAATTTGATGAATTTGCCTCATTTTAAAGATACAACTCTCCTCTTTCCAATTATATAAAAAATATCAACCCCTTGCCGAACTACTTTTCAAGCAATTTTCTTGTGAATATAAGCTGTTTTACATGGGATAGATTATGGCTGTGCACTCCAGAGGGAGAATAATGAAGGGAATAGGAATTTATAACACCTAGATTACGTCAAAAAACTAACGGTGTGTAGATTGCATATTTTCACATCTATTTGTAAAAAATAATCTATTACTCACCACAGTAAATTTTACAGAATCGCAAAAAAATCTGCTGTTTTGAAGGGTTTTCACCCGATCGGCGGGAAAAAATGAGTCAAGTTATAGACTTATGTAGCTTTATTTATTTAATTACTGAGTTTTTTGGGCAGATAAAACTAAATCTTAGCGCCATTAATATAACAATATTTATTTCGTACTTCGTACAGATGCTGAAATCAAAAAATAAAATATGAGTATGGTCTCCACTATGACTAGGGATCTATGTCGCTCAAACCACCTTTAACGAGCGCCTCGCTCTCTTCTCCCTTTATCACACGACGCACATGTCTACTCAAACCTCGCCTCTAAAATGGCTCGGCTCTAAACGCGCCGCGGGCATGCCTACACATACTGGGCGGGAGGGGCAAAGGGGAACGGGGGCGGGAGGGGGACGGGGGTTGGTTTGGTGGAGCAGGGATTTCGAGTCCTTCGGAGGAAAAGAGAGAAAAGAGGATGTTATAGCGATCTCTGCCCGGGGCGGCTGGGGGGCAGAGTGGAATGGTGGGATGGGAGGTTGGGTGGGGACGCAACGTTGGTTGTTGCTTCGAGAGTTGGCGACGGGGGCTGCTTGTTGAGGAATTCATGCGCACCATCCGCGAGGGATAGCGTCGGAGAAGGAATGGAGTCCAGTCCGACGTCCCAAGTCCGACCATACATGACCCGCTGGGGAAGATTTTTCGGATTTTCACGAAAAAAGCATTTTATTTTAAAGAAAGAATTTTATATTAAACGACCGATAGCTAAAAATACTTAATTTCTCAAGGAACCAAGTTTCTGTAAAGTGTTTTAAAGACTATCTTTGATTAATAACAATTGTTTATTCATCTAAATGAAACTCTTCATGACCTCCTATTAAGTATTTAGTTTTTCCCTTCTTTCAGGAGATATAAGTATATTAATTTTTAAATTCTTTTTTTACTTTTTTCCGAAGATTCGCATTTTTATACATGCTTCTACAGGGCCACCATTAAAATTATTATATATTTTTTCTTCTTCTTTGAGGAGATACAGGTCAATTACATTGAAAAATTACTTTTTGCCGACGTTTCGCATATATATATATATATATATATAGACTATGCCACAGGTGGGGCGGAATTAAATATAAACACATAAAAAAAGAACACTCACAATATTAGTTGATATTTCGGTTGCTAGAACCTTTCTCAAAGGAAGACGGATACAGAATCTTATATATATATATGCTTCTTCGGGGCTACAATGAAAATATTGGACGTTTTGTACATCAATGGAATATGGTTTAATATTTTTTTGTACATAGTTATGTTCACTCTCAGTGTTTCAACCCGAAGGTTGGTTTGGATAGAGCTCAACCCGGACTAAGCCACAGGCGTGTGAATTCCACTCATTCAGGGTAGGGGGGACCAGTTCCTTTCCCTGGGCCACCTCGCACTACGAGGATTTTTGTTCGGGGGTGTTCAAAGGCTTCACCCGGATTTGAACCCGGGACCCTTCGATCAGTAGCCAAGCGCTCTACCCACTAGGCCACCCTCACTCCATTCACGCTCCATAGTTACGTAAAAATGTTTATATACATTTGATTTTTCAAGTTACCTCAGAGAGAGATCCTTCAGAGTCATATAGTATTAAAACTAATTGTGCATCTTGCGCATCAATTGAGAATGGTTTACTATTTTGGTACATAATTATGTTAAAAATTAAAGAGAAATTATGTTAAAAATAACAATAATTTATTGTTAAACATTGAGAACAATGGTTTTTTACGGATTGCTTAAAATTTTAAAATATTTTAATTAACTACATGAATTGACTGAGACCTCCTATGCAGTATTTATTTTCTTTGAATGGTTATTGACCACTTTTATAATACATTGGTTAATTCGTGGAGATTTGTTCATGTGTTTTTTAAGAAATTCAACTTCCTTTTTCCGCCAAGACGTTTCGCCTTTTTATTAATGAGGCTTCTTCAGGGCTAAACAGTACAATGCAAGGAATACAGTTGGTAATAATTATAATACTACAAAGATAAAAAAGGTTTCAATCATAAATTTATTACCTCAAAGGATTAAATTTCTTACATGCGACAATGGTAACACAAAAAGTTGAGTTTATTAAAAAAGTCATGAGTCCATAAATTAACAAATGAAGTATTTATTTTTCCACGTCAAATCATTCAGCGGTAGGAAATATCATCCCGTACGAAGTAACTCTTTTCTTAGTTCCTTGCCTTCAGTGAAAAAGTGTTTTATTGCAAAACGGATCAGCGTTTAGCGATCTAACCACCAGCGATGATCTCATGAAATATTACGGTGAGGAAAGAAAGGCGAATGTTAGCAGCATTTTTCACTCTCACTTTTTCCTCAACAGGACATGAATCAGGATCCATGGTCAGTGCAATGATTGGCTCCATTTTCTCGTGTTGGCCATCCTCCTTCCTTAAATTCCTCCACGCCTACTTTTCTCATTTTCAAATCTCCTCCCTCGCGCTCCTTCCGGTCACTCGGGTGATGTGTGGCAACTCTACTCGTCGACATTGAACGACCGTCTCCCTGGGAAACCGTTCGACCGAACAATGCGTTCATTCCGCTCCCTCTCACTCTATTCTTTGCTCATTTCCATTTCCACCGCAAGGGGAGCGCACGGACGACGACGTCACCCATCCGTCGCTGCTTCGAAATTGACCGCAAGCGCTTGGTAGAAAGGTTTTTTGTGATTTAGAATACCATATCATTTTTTTGCTGAGTTCACCAGGAAATGGCGTGGTTAGAACTATTGGATAAATTTCCGTGACTAAAATAGAGTGGCTTGGAGTACTACTATCTGAGTCTAAACCCTTTACTGCCCACGGTGCCAAATGTTAGCAGCATGATATTATATTCAAGTATATTTACATGATATTTCCAAAGAGTGGCTATAATGTCACGGCCCTCTCTGGTTCTACTGAATTACGCACAAGTCCGTCACAAAATTCGTCCGATTCTTTTACAATATAAGTCCTGGAGCAAACACACATTGTGCTACGATGTGTTCCCAAGTAATTCCATGTAATATAAACCAATATTATTAATCTTACACAAGAAAAGTTTGTTCCAACCCGGTATTTAAATCTGTATATCAGGTACTGGTTATTGTAACTCAAGGAAATATAATACACAAGGGTTTTAAAGTGGAAAAATTTTAACGAATGTAATGAAACTTTTTAAATAAATGATTTTAAACAATAAACAATGGTTAACCTTCCACTTAAAATACGTTGTAAAATTAATTTACCAATATGTTTTTCAATTCTGTTATTCACCAAAATAATAGAGATAATTTCAGCTGTTGTCACGTTTAATTTATCAAGTTTTGCATTTTTTAACTCGCCAACACACAAAGCTATCATTCTTAATGCCATATCAGCCACTGCTTGAGTGTATGGTAGGGAGATTTAAGACATCAGTGACGGTAAGGAGAGGTAATAGAAACTGAATGTTGGAGAGAACAAAGGTGTTACCCAGTTAGCACAGCGGATATACCTTACAGATATGGAAGGGCAAAAGTGGGGCAAACACATCACTATGGAATCTTAAGGATATCACAAGGAAAAAACTTCCCCTACTTTTCCGTTTCGGGGGGCTCTAGATTCAATTGCTTCTAGTGCCAATGATTTATCACACGTGCTGCTAAAATGAGACTATGAGCATTACTTAAACATATAATGAGTTAAGAGGCCCAAAGTGACTGAA
The DNA here is from genome assembly GCA_963573305.1 of Pyrrhosoma nymphula. Lineage (NCBI taxonomy): Eukaryota > Metazoa > Arthropoda > Insecta > Odonata > Coenagrionidae > Pyrrhosoma > Pyrrhosoma nymphula. Next base: position 1,830,570 of record OY754334.1, read on the forward strand.
CTTCTCCAGAAGTTACAACTTATGCGTATTTAAATTTCACTAGAGTATGCCATATGCACATAACCGTTTTTCACATTTCCATGGGGAAAACTGCATATTAAAGATGAGCTATATTATTCCGATAAGAGGAGATTTTACTTCAAGATGCATTTACCAAAGAACGTTGTCTATTCCGTTCTCCTGGTCATCGTGAAAACCGTATTTAGTATGCTAAATAAGGTTTTCATACTTATGCTATGGGTGACTGTATTTTAGAGTACGGTTTTCTTCCCCGTCAGTTCCTTAACTGTATGTAACACGTCACCCTATTATTTCATCCATTCTATTTTTCCTTCATCGTTAATTATCATCCATTCATATGAATTATCTACGTGTTAATTCACGATAACATTAGAGTGGGAAGTCGCTCGCAACTGCACGCAACTGTTTACAATTAACGTAAAAAGGGAAAACCAGTTCTTTACCTTCCTCGTGTAAGCAACTCCGTGGCCGAGTGGGTTAAGGCGTTTCGTGAAGTAAGAGTCAGGTTCAAGAGTTAGAGGTTTTCCTCCAGCAATTTTTCTTGGTCGAATATCGATAAAAACCAGTCGTTTAATCCTGTTTTATCCTGTTTTGGGGCAGACAAACAACCGATTTATGCGGGATTAATTACACTTTCTCGCGTGTGAAAACTATTTTTAAACGAGATAACTTTCGTGTAATATATAGACCATTTTGCGGCCGTTTGTGCTGTATGGGATAAGCTGCTTGAAAAGTAAGCGATTATATTGCACTGGATCCACTGTAGAGAAAGGATTTACGTCCAATGCCGGAAACTTATCCTACTTTCGCCCAATCATATTCGGATGTCTTTTCCCTTCAGGGAAAGGATTTCTCTTCAATATATGTGTATTACCGGGATACTCATGTGCTATTTGTAACATTGTACTGCCTGGGTAGTTATTGCCTCACTCTGCTATTATAGCAGTCTCTAATGATGCTCTAAATGTAGGAATGTTTGTACTTGTCAGTTAGGCAGTGTATCTTATTTTGCTGCTTCTATTAGTTCAAGAAATATAATGCGGGGTTCAAATATAATCCTCCGTTTCATGCTGAAATGCACACTGACAGCATTTTTTAAATGAACTAGGCGCAGCTGGTAGCCTCAGTATCTCTATCGGGTCTCATCTTAGTTCTTTCATGAGCTGTATTACACACTTTGTTTCCAGGTAGCAGTTTTTAACAAACCTTCCCATTTAATGTTACTCATATCTTGAATTAAATTCTTCTGTGCCGTGTCCCAATTGCGAGCGGAGCATTTCAGATGTGGCATCACCAGTGTGAAGTAGCATCTCTTTTCACTTTTTTATTCTGAGGATATTTTTACTAGTTACTTGATAAATCCTTGCTTCTTTTTGCATCACCGCAAATGTTTTTTTTTGCTTCCCAAATGCTTTAAATTAGTCTGAAACTACGGTGTACTTTTGAAAATATGTGAAAAATAGGAATTGGTACTGAGGCTTCCGCGGTGATTAATTGGAAAAGTATTTTCCGGGTTTAGGCCGCGTTGGTCCATTTGGGCGGACGACAGTTTCGGGCGCATTCCAGCTCCCGTCTTCAGGTCCAACTGATCTGCAGAGCATCATTTTCTTCTATATATATCTAGTCAGGTGCGCGCTGATACGTTCGGTTTGAATCCCATTGTTGGAAAAGCAGTTTGAAAGATGCAGGGAGAGGATAACCGTCTTCCCGGTTGAAAAAAAAAATAGCTTTAACCTTAGCACCTCTTCCTTTAACCTTAGCACCCATAGCTTTAACCTTAGCACCCAATGTGTAGGGAACAAAGCAAACAAAGTGAAATAAAAAATAATACTTCGTGAAGTATTTTCAATTCCAGAGAACAATATATTTCAATTGAGTTGTAAGTTTTCGTACTATTTCAGGTTAGTAGTTAAGAACGAAAATTACTTTTGAATAATAATTTACTCGACGCAGCCTTTAAACAAAGGAAGAAATAGAATAAAATGGTTCATGACCAAATCTTATCGATCAAGGATTATGGATGAAATGCCAAGCAATTCAGCCAATGTAAAAAGGCTATTAAACATTAAATTCAGTCAAAAGTATAGAAAGGACATTCACGGGAAAATGAATCAATGGAACACGAGTCGGCGATCCCTTGAGAACTTTTGATAGGGTCGAACGGGGATTCCACAAGTGGCGAAATAGTCTCGCGCCTCAAACGGCTCGCCTTTCATTCGCACCTATGACTCCATACTCACGACACCATAATTTTCCACCGGTGGATAAAAAGCAGAATGAATCATTTCCAAATTCTGGCACTTTTTTTTAAACCACCACGTGTTATTTCCGTGGAAAGAGTATCCATACTTTTTTCTCCGTGGGTGGAGAGAGGGAGGGAGGAAAAGGGGTGTATGCAGAGTGAGTGGGGTTGGCTGGAGGTGGTTGAGAGTGAAAAGAGAGGACGGGCAGGGGTGCATGTGTGTGTGAGCTCAACTTACGAGTGCTTGCATGTGTGTGTTGGGGGGGTGGGGGATCGGAATGGGTGGAAGCGGTGGACGCTCGCTCCATCTTGTCGAGAGGATTAAAATGAGCCGAAATAAAGGCACCAGAAAAGTGAGGGGGGGATGACGGGTGTGGGGAGGGGGGCTAATGGAAGGGCGGGAATGGAAGGGGGGGGGAATGGGTGGGTGGAGGCAGGACTTTAGGCGAAAATAATGGCGGAAGAGGCGGGTTAGCGAGAATAAGTCGCGCGCGCTGTGTGGGAGAAATAAGAGTGAAAAGAGGTGGACGTATTTTGGGGAGGAGAGGGCGCGACTTTTGGAAAGAAAGAAAGTAGATGCAGGAGAAGGAAGAGAAGGTAGTAAAGGAGGGGAGAGGTTAAGAAGAAGGGAAGATGGGAAGAGAAAGACGGTGATTTGCGAATGGTGCCTTCACCGCGCCAGGCAGAGAAGGGCGCAAATGGGATGCTGGATGCGTTGCGTTGGGCAGATCACAGACCAAGGCCGACCATATCACGCAACACGGATAGAATATCGGGATTAAGGAGGCTGGAGTGCTAATCACGGGTCATTGAGTGTACAGTTGAATAAGTTTTAAAGAAATTTGAAAAAAAATTGGACAACTTATCACTTGGAACTCACCATATAGCCGGTAGTGAAAATGAGACAAGAATCATATTTCTTCCATAATCAAAGCATATTTTGACTAAAGTTTTCAGCAAGACATTCAAAATTAAGACGAAGGTATAATAAAATAACTTGTTTTCGAATTAAAAAATAATAAAAAAATCGATAATATATCATATGCCATAAGAGTTTGTGCTAAAATATCATTGAATTTCCAAAAAAATAAATCGGTGGGATGCAGATTTTTTTCACTTTTATTTATGGATATTACGAATGATAAGACATATATGCATCGTTTCAAGCAAATCTGTTCATAAGCAAATATTGCTCCAACCATATTAAATTGCTTTCGTGGGGATATCGCATACTTAAGAATGAAGGCTTTATTTTACGAGAAAATTCCTCCTACAACGAACAACTGATGTGACCATTTTAAAATTTTACTTTGACTCATTCTCACACCAATAGGTGAGCGAAGCGAACAGATAAGAAACGCGAACAAGGGCAACTCATTGCCTTCTGTGGGGTGGTATGAGTTTGCAGGCGGTGGAAGGTGAAATTAAACTCCTGAAAGTGAACACACACATACATTAATGTATATTGAATACGCAGTCGCATTGAAAACATTAAAAAATCGCCCTTGTTTCTTTCGACTGAAAACTTTGGACGAGCAACAACCGTCTTTCACGGAATCTATTGGTGTGGCCATGTTGGTAACGCAAAAACCGAAAAATGAGAGAAGAGCAGGATAATGTAAAGCGAGGAAACAGGATTATCCTCTCCAATTGATGCAAAGAGTGTAGGGAACAGGAATAAAGGCAGCAAGGAGGCAACTTCAGCTGCAAGCGAGTAATATGGGGTGGATAAGGGGAGTCAACGTAATTGAGTTATTCCAGAAAAGCTAGGGCAGGCCGGTATTTGACAGCTCAGATGTTCATCGTGGATAAGGAGGTTAGCTTTAACAAGCCAGTGAATATAATATCAGTGATAGCATAAGGTATGCCAGGGGAATGTCATGGGAGATATCAACGATAAAATTTGCCAAGGGAACTCAAATAACATTGGGTTTTCAAACACTCGCGACTGGGTATCGATCCATTAAATTAGCAATAATTAAAAAAATCGGTCCTTCCGTGGGGAAAATCCGATTCATGTTCACCCTCGCTCTCTGAAATTTCAACTAAATACTTGTTTGGTTACGTCTTTCTTACACTTTTTCAAGGAAAGTAAGCTTTGTTCCCCGGTGCACAAGCACAATTGAATTGTTGCCACTTAGAGAGGCAAATCATTAATGGCCTCACCTGATGCGATTTATTATTTAAAAGTGAATGTGAATGATGGAGTTCGTTAACTAGGACTTCGATGCATATTACAATATTACATTGTAGAAAAATTGAGAGATTATAAATGACTTTAAATATTATACAGGGTGTTCCGGGTATTTCCGCTGCATTGATCAAGGATTTTATCGACGGCCTTTCGAAAGCATTGCAGAATCCATAAACAGGTCAATTCTGAAGATTTTGTTTCAGAATTAATGTAAAAATTAACCTGAAAACAAATGGGAGTGATACATTGTAACCTACTTGTTCTGCTTTTATTCGCCCCCCTCACTTTTATCTTGGTAACGTTTTGCCCGGTCACTTAGTGGGATTTAACGTAGGTTAGGCATGCATGACAACATTTTAACACAAGCGGTCAAAAACGACCAGGGTGCCATTTTATCCCAAGTGGTCGAAAACGACCTTGGTGGAATTTCTTTGCGTCACACGCCGGCAATCTCCCAATGTACCTATAATACAACTGGCATGTAACTGTAGATATCTGGGAACGATGTGGGATTGAGATCCCACAAATAAGTCAGTGTACTAGAGATTTATGACTCGTGAACTTCGGGAAGCGTTTTCTTCATTGACATGTCAGGAAAAACCGCTCGGTAGGTCTTGTTTTTTTCATTTGTTCAATATCAAACAACTTATTTTTTAAATAAAAATTGTCTGTTTCACTGTACAAGCTTGAAATGCGTATTTATCTAGAGTCCTATCCAGCCTAGAGCGCAATTACTGCTAAGTGGTCGTTTTCGACCACTTGGGATAATACATGCTATACTTTCTCATTTATCGTAGCGAATCGCGAGGTGAAAGATTTGTCGGCCCATTGTTTTGGCCGTGGGTTCGAGACTACCCACCGCTCTGAAAGATTAAAATTCACTAAATCTTTTGTTACATAGTTTTATTGCTGTACAGCCTATTATTTTTATGTTCTTATGCTCATATACTCACAACTATGCACGTGTTTTCTATGTTGTTTAGAAGGAAATGTGTCACCGCCGCGAAAAAATGATAAAACTTTGAAAATAAAGGAATGTGAAAGCTTGAGTGACGATGATATTCCCGAGTCCATTTATGCATTGCCTCCAATCGAAACTTCAGCTGAGACTGATGAAGACTCTGGAGAGGAGGACTATTTCGATCCGTATAGATTGAACCGTAATCAGTTGATGGCTCCGGCGGAAGTGTCTTTCGGTGAACGTGATGATAAGTGTGAAGGCATTCCTTATGTAGAAAGTACAAAACTTCTTAAGAAGCTGAAAGTAAGTCAAGGGAGATATCGGTGATGTGCATCCTATACCATTGCCTGGAGATAAATATTTCCTTCCTCCTCTAACTATTTCTGAATATTCCGAGCCAATCAACTTCGTGAAATTATTTTTCAATCGAGAAGTATTCGAGGATTTGGTGTAATACACATCAATGTATTCCTCTAAAAAACAATATCCCCCATGTGACTAGTGATGATATGTATGCGTTCAGAGGGATTTTACTTCTATCGGGCTACAATTCATGCCCTCGTCGAAGAATGCATTAGGAAAATAGAGCTGACACCGAAAATATGCTTGTGAAATACACCGTGAGACGGAATCAGTTTCATGAACTATTTCGCAATTTTCACGCTTCCGATAATTTCAAATCAGACGTTAGTGAATTTTTCATACGATTAGCTCCATTAGAGCGTTTTGCATCAATTGATGAATCCATAATGATAAAATATTTTGGAAAGCATCCGTGCAAGCAGTTTTTGAAGGAAAAGCCGGTACGTTTTGGTTGTAAAGCTTGGTTGTTGGCATTCAAATCAGGGTACTGTCTGACATTTATGTAATATCAGGGAAAATACTTTTTCAATGACAAGAATTAGAATGAATTTGGCTTTGGAGGGTGTGTTCTTTTCAGTTTTGTAGATTTACTAAATAAATCATACCCAGCATTTTAATTTTCCTTGTTTTTTGACAATTTTTTACCAGCTCTAAAGTAATACCACAACTCTCAGAAAGAGGAGTTGGTGCTACTAGTACTGTTCGTGAAAATCGAACGGAAAAATGCGCCATCATATCAGAAAAGGACATGGAGAAAATGGAAAGAGGAGTGATTGACATATGCGTTGAAAAAGAAAGAAATATTATCGCATTGGAATGGAAAGATAGCAATACAGTTTTACTTCTCTCAAACCAATTTGGCCATTATCAAAAGTAACGTGATATTCCTTGAACGAAAAACGTAAAATTGAGATTTCTGAGCCAAGTATAATCAAAATGTACGACAGAGATATGGGTGGAGTGGATCAAATGGATATCATATTTCCAATAATCAGATAGGTATACGCGGTAAAAAATGGTAATTGCCTATTTTGTTTTGGACCATAGATGTTTTTGTAAACAATTCATAGCTCATCAGTAGGTCGTATGTGAGTAGGTGGGATGAGCAAGAGTTTTTACGCCACGTTGTTCATTCACTCTGCAAAACTTATGGTACAAAGCGAAAAGTCACTGGTCCATAAAAAAAGTAAGAGTATTATTAAGTAAAGTATAAAGTAGAGTAAATATTTATTACTATTTAAACATTGGATGAAAGATATTAAGCCCTAAGTTAGCTAAGTTAATTTTATAATGAGTTTTCTTAAGTATGTGACAGATATTGGGGAAAAGTGGGAGTTGACGTGTCATTTTATGCCCCATTATCCCAAGTCGTCGTTTTCGACCTCACCAGAAAAAAAAAATTAATCGGTTAAAATTTAAAATGTTCAGAGTTTATGTGTCACTTGTACAACATTTAAATACATAATTAAATTCCTGTACGCCAAAAACAAAATTTTGGAATTCTGGGCATCCGGAGGTATTACCGATTGCACAGTTGTGGGCTTAAATGGGTTAAACTAACACAATTTATTCTACTCACCAAGTGGATATGGAAAGCCGACCCGTGAAAAATTATTTCCCCTTTTTTATATATGCACACACAGAGATAGAAATGTATTCGATTATCTATCCTTGGTTTAATAAATGTTATCGGTCTTATCAAGTATTAGCCAGAAATGGAATCAATAAACATCTTCTGATGTGAATCTAATATTTCTCAGTTGAACGTCCACGCTCCCAATGTATATACAAATGCCTGAATGGTGATCTAAGTTGGTGAGTTTTGGATAGTTGTTGGTCCACTGTGTCGGTCTAGTGCAAGTAACTAGATCAGCACTCTTGGCCCTGGGTAGTTGAGTCCCGCCGGTTCTCTCCTCTCTAGGTCAATGTGTTGAGGTGGTATCCCCCTGCTTTACGGTCACGGTACGTGGTGAGTCTACGAAGGGACTTCAGTCGGGCAGCGTTTCACCTTCTATTGTGAATAGCAATGGTCGGGTAGACTCCCCTCTCTTCACCCTTAACCGCTATGTACGAGATATCCACCCTCAGAAATATCTTCCCACTCCTAGGAGTTTCCCCTGCCTTGAATCTCTCCCATTGAGTTTTTCCCCAGGTCTTTGTCGCAGGCGCGAACGTCTGATTTCTGTTGTTGGCGTCCCGAACATGCATTTTTTTTGTGTCGAGAGTGTATACCTCCGGCACCTGCGCGCTTGCTCAAGTGACTACCAATTGTCGTTTATCCGATCTTGAGATCAATCATTTTTCACCAATTTCTAATCTCGTAGTCTTCACTCTCTCTCTCTCCACAATCTTACTCAAGCTCCCTCACTTTTCCCCAAGCTTTAGGTCCCGTCTTTGGTGCACTATAAAATTTTGCATTCCTTGTTCAATCTCCGTGGAAGATTTGTCGGCGAGGATAACGAGGTCATGGGATCTTCCAAAGGTGGGACATTTCCGATCGTCGAGGGTTGTGCTTATCTGCTCAGCACGTCCGCAACTACGTTGTACTTCCCTTAACAGTATTGCATCTCAAAATTATACTCATGTATAATATCCATCTAGACAACGTGGTGTTCAACAATTTGTATTTAAAGATGAATGATAAGGATTTACAGCCAGTATTTACGATAGTCTTCGCTCCCAGAATGAAACTCCGATACTTGTTTAGTGAGTGTATTACATATGGCTATAATTTCCTTCACGGTGGTGCTAAATGTGAGTTCAGCGCCCCTCTAACATCTGCTCACGGAATTTATTGCTCTCTCATACCCTTCCACATTATTCTGATATAGCCTACTCAAGATCGCGTATTCGCTTACGTACGACTCTATCAAATAAAGCCACTTTGGATCCGGGTGGTGTAACATCACCCACAGGCAACATTCTTCTTTCACATTCCCGAACGCCTTCTCTTTTCACTCCATCCGCTCCCATCCTTTGTCCTTCTTTGTCAGTTCGTTGAGTATGGCCGTCCGTTCAGCAAGCTTTTGGTGGAATTTCGCTCAGTAATTAATCAATCCTAGGAAATACGTCATTTGTTTCCTGTTCTTGCGACGGGGAGACTCTCGGATCGGCCCAAATTTTTTCTCCGCGATTGTGATGCCCTGCGTGGATATTGTGTGCCCCAAAAATGTATATTGTTTCTATACCTTCCACCCCACCCCAATGCAAATTTTATGTAAATGGTTTTAAGAGTTTTTCAATTATCGAAACGGTTATTTATGGTAGACGGGTTAAACAAAATAGCCCAGCCTGTCCCACAATACCCACACTGTGATGGAGCAGGAAAAATCATGGGTTAGTCTCGTTCGCTCAGAGCTGAAGATCACCGGAGTGGAATCGAATACTAGTCGCGGAACTTCAATGTAATCAGCCACCAGTATTCTTCCCGCAGTGAAGTTTACGGATCAGTGATCGAAGTGATAAGGCGGCTTTGAAAGCGAAGAGAGAGGGAGAGATCATTAAATTCACTCCATCGCATGTATGTGCGCACCCACACAGACGCGATGGCGAGCAGTGGGAGGAAGTGGCTGCATGCAGAGCGGGAGCGGCTTTTTGAAAGACTCCCCCTGGCGATAAGCGGCCGCATCGGGAGCGGCGGGCGATATCGAGGGGTTGTTCCCAATTGAGGGAGGGAAGCAGACGAGGAGATGCGGCGAACACGGAGGGGAGTAAAAATCCATTATGGGAATTGATATCGCCGACTGAACTCTGCTTTTATCTCATTCAATCGCAACTCACCTTTTAAATAGGAATTTTCATGATACACGTCACTGCTATTTTATCAGCATTAGCATATTATTATATCCCTTTAAGTTATTAGTTAATGAAATAGAAAATAATGTCGTAAAGTTGACTTGCAATCCGTTCGTTGGCGTTTATGTTTTGGGTTCTATTAATTTAAAAGACCTTTTTCAGTTTTTTATCTGGCCGTGCAGCAGCTCATTAGTCACCAACCGATTTAAATTATTTTAAATATATGAGGAGAATGGCATTAGGTGTATTTTGAATGACTAATAAGGTGTTTTCATATTAAAGTGTTTATGCTCTCACGTCTTTGAGAGGCCCCTTGCAGGTTGATCTTCTAGAAGGAATGGAAATTCAAAATACTTTCAAGAAAAAAGGTTTCCAAGAAATTTTCAAGGAGGATATGGATGAAGAAGATCAAAGCCTTGGCCTTCGGAGCGAAGTCGAGAAGACATAAACTACGGGAGTAGGTAATGTAACCGTATGAATGGTGAAGGCATTTGATAATTCGGCTATACAAAATTGTGTGTGGGATAATCAAAAGCAGCTACAGCAGTGAAAAGAATTTGGGGGATTTGAAGAGAAGTGCAATGATTGCAGTATCATCGAAAATCAGGACTGAGGGATGTCAGTATCACAAAACTCTGAGCTTGCGGTCTCAAATGTCCAAAATACTCAAACACATAATCTTACGAAGAATAGAAGGAAGAATTGAAGACCATAAATCAGCCAAACGAGCTAGGGTTGATAGAAGCAGAGGAACCAGAGAAGCCATATCGGTCTCGGAATACTCACAGAAAAGGTAATATGTAATAAAATAAGCACTGTAAAATTTGGGCATTTGTTGACTTGGAGAAAACCTTTGATAACGTGAAATGGAATAAGATGTTCAAATTGCTTGAAAGAATAGGAATTGACTGCGACGAAAGAATTATAATTCACCGATTATATCCGAACCAAATCATGACAGTGAAAATGAAGAGTGAAAGAAACATTAAAGTAAAAATAAGCAAAGGAGTTACACAGGGATACAACTTTTCACCGGCACTTTTCAGCATACACCTTGAGGAATCAGTTAATGAAGCCCAACACATCAAAGGCATCAAGGTGGATGAAAAGAAATCCCCTTGCTCCGTTTTTTATGACATTGCAGTCATAAAAGAGAATCCAATGAAGATTACAATCAAGAAAACGAAAATCCTAGTAAGTGGAAGATAGGAGCTGAAGGTAGACTTCACGTTACAAGGAATGGTCTTTGAACAAGTGGAATCTTTCTCCTCCCTCGGCAGCTGCGTAACATGGGATGGCAGAAATACAACGGACATCAAGTGAAGAAAGTATGCATGATGAAAAAACACTTTTGGGTTAAAAGGAAATTGAAAATCCAACAAGAACACAGTGCCTTAAAACTTTCGCGTGGAGCGTAGCAACATAAATGACTCTGATTCATGCACCATTGGAAAAATGGAACAGAAGAGAAAAGAAGCTTTCAAAACCTGGTGATGGAGGCAAGTAATGAAGTTCAAATGGACGGATAGAATCGGAAACAAGGTGGTGTGCAGAAAGAAATGAGAGGAAAATCCGTTTCGGAGCATTTTCAGGAGGACAAGGTCCAGATGGATAGGCCACACATTGAGACTTAATTACTTCATGAGGAACTTTATAAAAGGGAAATTATAAGGCAAGGCCCATTGAGAAAGACCAAGGGACGAGTAGACAGACCGGCTTTTACGGGACATAAAACATGTGAGCTCCAAAGACACGAAAGAGAAAAAAACAAACGCTCTGTGTATCGTCAAGCGTAAAAAAACAAACGATTTGATAAAAAAACTGATTTAAAACATTATAAATATATTTATGTTATAAAATTGGCGTTACTCTGTAACCACAAAATATAATTTCATAATTATTGTTCTTCTTAGTTGCATGCCTCACCCTCTTGTTTTGTTGTGAGGCTGCCATTTATATTGTCCATTATCATATCATGTAAGGACTTAGTCTGTAGTTTCTACGTTCTGCTGTGTATTCACCACATTACTCTATAGTTTAAAGTTTCCTCCTTCACACAAACACAACATACACGACCCCACACTCTTCTCATGTCAAGTGCACCACTTGTAAATTGACCGATAGAGGTGAGTCTCGCATTCACCGGAACGGTATTTTTTAGGTATTATTGTCTCTTCGAGGCCACCAACCCACAGCTGGTGTCGCAAGGCTGCAACTCCCACGCCCCCTGCACTGCGGTTGGGCGGACGGCGAAGGGTCGTTTATTGGCACCGCGGAGCCCTTTCCTCGGTTATTTGCGGACATTTTTAGGAGAACGTTTTCTAGTCTCCAAAGAAATGCACTAAAGCATTCAGTTTAATATTTCAGTAGTGTGAAGCAGTAGTTTTTTGAAACTTTAGCTCGGGTTTCACTCGTATTGGTGTCAGTATTGGATCTCTCGAAATTCCCACTGCAACTCGTGATGGAGTGCACACGTTGCTAACCACTTCAAGAATCCCCGCTTTTTCAAGGTATATACTCTATTAGGACAATCTGATGTCTATTTTTTAACGGTTCATTTGTAATAACGTTTATGGCGTTATTTATATATTCAATTGCTTCGAATCGTAACACGTCATTATTATTGCAGAATTCTTAATATCATGCCAATTCGCTTTTCGAATATTCTTTTCTTTTGGAATGTTCATAAAATTGTACTCGCCTATTTCCTTTTAAGCTTATAGTTTCGGCTCACTTTTAGGGGTTGATGGTGTTAATGAAGGAAAAAAATGCCTCGATTGGTTCACACGTTTACAAATGTATAAAATACTAATGGGAGTGAAAAATGCGTTTCGTATGAAGACAAAGTACCTACTTGTTAAATTGTCTCGCCGAAAGTTTGCATTTGGAAACAAATAATGAAGTTTTAAAGTGATTACGTTAAGAGGTTCTTTCTTAATGGATACATGCGTCGCGGTGGGAACAAAGCTCACGGAATAACGAGAGATTTTTGATGCGTTGAGGTGAGGCATACTGTCATTGGGGCAATTATCTGAAGAGGCGATAGAAGCGCAAAATAAAGACAAGAAATTTTTGTACGCATTTCTCCAGAAAAAACATCCACAGTGGTCACCAATCAGGATTTCTTTCAGGAGTCCTCCTTACATCAGATCCTCTAATTTTCCAGCTGCACTCAAGTTATTCCTAAGAAATCCACAGGTTTGCCAAAGGAAGTGAAGGAGCTACTCTTATTGAGTGAAAGAGAAAAAGACCTGATTTATTCAGACAGTAATGATAGTGAATATTCAGATAGTGAAGAGTAGAAATACAAGCAAAATATGAATTTTGTAGTGGATATTTTGTTACATTTTAAGAAAAAGTAAACTTACGTAATCATGACGTAAAAGGTTCAAGCAAATTATTTCCCTACACGGTATTTCTCCCTGACACTGAATGAAAAATAACACTGACATTAAAAATACACAAAATAATTAAGCATGGGGATCGTAACCCCGCAGATTACCCTAAAACGTTCCGCGGTGCCAATAAACGACCCTTCGCCGTCCGCCCAACCGCAGTGCAGGGGGCAGGAGAGTTGCGGCCGTGCGGAACCAGCTGTGGGTTGGTGGCCTCAGAGAGACAATAATCCATGCTATCTCCGTTAAAAGTGTACCTATTTGACAGTAGGCGATGACAAGTTGCTAAAAAGAGAAACGCCCGCGGTGCACCCGAAGACAGAAGTCTTACAGTTCCTCCTAAACCTTAACCCTATGTTGCAAAATGCGTAATTTTTTCCGTGATTTCTCCAAAGTATAAAATATGGAAGCTCTTTCCAATGTATGCATCTCGAAAACCTCCATAGCGTAGTGGATGCGGCTACAATCCATTCCACACACTTGCCGCGCCACCTTACTCCCCGTTACAGGCGGGTTGGACTAGACTCGACCGCGCGATCGAAAAACCGTTGTGAAATTCGGCGTCGCAAACGGTCGCAGCATAACTCATCGGATTCGCATTGTGGAAGCTTCGTAGAATTTCCCCATATTTGTTACTTCGCGATGCGCGGCGATGCAAATAACTATTTCTCTTCTTATATTAAAAAATTGTCCGAAAATGAGAGTCCGCCATTTTGTTTAATATATTTGGTAAATAATGATAAAAAAGTAAGTAGACTACATTTAAAAAAAGATGAAAAATATTTTCATTTCACTGCATCACTTTTTATTCCAATCCTTTACCAATAAAGGCTTAGCAAGGGCTTGGTTTTGAAGATTTCGTGAGAAAATTGAGTGTAGGCCATTTTTGCGAAATTTGTGCAACTTTGACCTCATGCAATTTGTGAATTGTAGAGTACTAAGGACAATGCTTTGCATCATCGCATGCACATGTCTTTTGAATATATTTATGCCAAGTTTCAGCTTCCTGGCTTGAAAAAATCACTTTTTGACTTTTGGCAAACTTTTTTCGATTTCAGCCAGCGTCTGTGCGTCAGTCTGATTAAAAATACCTATCCACGCCAAAAAGAGAAAACAGTAATCTTTGTAACTTGGAGAAGTTAGCGGTGGCTAAATATCATGCGGATGGGCTAATTGACGAGAAAGTATCCAGAAGAGTAAAAGAAGTGAATTATAAGAAAACAATTGCAAAAGAAGAAACGGATAATGCAAACCCTGAGACACGAATTCGCAATAGTGGAGGGAAAAATTAAAGCGGGTTTAGCATGAGTGAGACTGAAAGACAGATGCACAGATCGGATAAAGAGACTGTAGGGATGGATAAATAATTATCTAAGTGTAAGTGTGTGTTTGCATTGAATGGTATGGAATAGATGGCTGCAGAGAAGCTAAGATTGAAAATCTGTCAACGAGAGAAGGACGAATTGAGGAGGACTGGGGGAGGAGGAGTTGCCCAGACGAACGGGTGAGAAAGTGCATCATTACCAGGGTTAAGGAGAGACCTAGGGAGAGTGAAGGAGGGGTAGGTTCCCTTTCTCTTTCGTCACCGCAGTGGAAGGAACGATGGCGGTGCGGGGTACAAGAGTCGGAGGGGAAGGGCGACTTTCCATCGCTTCGGGAAGGAGTGAATCTCCACTAATTGAAGCCCCGGATGTGGCGTTATCCGAGGAGCGAGAACCGGAAGGGGACGGACGGTGAATGGTGGTGAGGACGTGAAGGGGGGAGCGAAAAAAAGAAGACAAAACGATACGTTACTGAGAAGCTCTCTCTCTCGTAATTCACCAATTCCCATCCCTAAGAGGTAAACACGAAATATTGCAGTGAAATACACGAAATAATCAATGGCTATTGAATTAAGCAGTTACAAGTTAGCCTGTGAATAAGTGTAAGGTTTGATTTTCTCCCGGCGAATAGCTGAAGTAAATTCTTCATGGGTTTCCGTCCGGGTTAGTGACTCCATCTTCTCCTCTGCCGACGTTTCGAAGGATGACTTATCCTCCATCCTTCGAAACGTCGGCAGAGGAGCAGATGGAGCCACTAACCCGGACGGAAACCAATTAAAAATTTATTGTGAATAAGTATGTACCTTATAGCCTAAAATCACCTTCGCCTGGAAAGAAATAATGATCCCCGGCTAGTGGAATTTAGCCGATTTTTCGAAGAACCAATGATTAATTGTTTTTAAGGTATCAAGGTTACTACAATTTGATGAAGATACATTCCCCAAGGTGAAGTTGGGAGATCGTGCGACAATTTCAGTTGTACGGGCAGTGTCGCGAGCTTGGAAGGCAAACTTTGAACAATACGCCGAAAGCGCACTGCGAGGTCGTCCCCAAGGTCGGGGAAAATGACAATTGGGAGTCACTAGAGCAAGCACAGAATTGTGTGGGGATAAACCCTCTCGACACAAAATATTTGTATTTTCCAGAAGACAACAACAAAAATTAGCCGTTCAAGACAGGTCCAGACCTAGGAGGGAAAGATACTGTGGAAGGTGTATGTAAATAACAGTAAGGGCGTACAGGAAGTCGAACCGAACACCCCTAGTCACAATGGGAGGTGAAACGCTGCCCGGCTGGAGTCCGATTTTGAACTCACTACGTACATTGACCGTAAAGTAGGGGGATAATACCTCAACACAGTGAGCTAGAGATGGGAGAACAGCTGGGACCCAACTACCGAGGATCAAGAGTGCTGATCTAGTCACTTGCACCAGACCTACACACTGGACCCGGGACCATCTTAAACCCACCAACACAGATCAACATTCAACCTATCGTACATACATTAGTGCGACATTCAACTGAGAAATATTAGATTCACATGAGTATATGTCTATTTATTCCATTTCTGTATAATATTTTATAATAATAGTATTCATTCATTAAAAAAAACGTAAATAATTGTTTAACTTGTCTCCGTACGCGTACATTTAAAAAAGGAAAATAATTATACACGGTTGGACTTTCCGCATACACTTTGTAACTAGAATGAATTGTGTTTATTTAAATATGTTTTGTGTTTGTCTAACCTGTGTTAAATCCCATTAAGTGGTAAGGAGTTACCAAGGTAAAAGTGTGGGAGCTAAAAAGCAGGACTAAAAGGTTCAAAAGTTAGTGTGAATCTTCCAATTTTTCACTCTTTTTCTTGCATTAAACATTAGACACTCAACCACTGGATTTTAGAAGTTTTGCGCGTGCAATTGTAAGTTTCCGAAAAGGGAGGTAATTTATAGAAGAAGTAAATTGAGACCTTACGTTATGAAAGATTTAACAATTTTTCACTTTCCCCATTACTTGAAATTTTGATGAAGAATTTACTCGGTGAATCAATTTTATTGAAATTGAGAAATTGATTCTAATAACAGTTTAAGTAGATTAAAGAAATTTTGAGGAATTAAAAGGTAAAGTTCCAATTGTTGCCATGCGCATGAAGTGCAAAGAGTCAGTTCATTAGAGCTCCTGACCTCTAGGACCATCAAATGGAACTCAAAGTTGGCTTTTCCGAGTTTTTGGACTTTGAAAATGCCATTTATGCAAAACAGCGTAGGAGGAGTAACGCTGTTATTGTATCCAGGGCCTAAACCATCATCTTACTTCTCAAATATGTGACAGGATCTCGTCTCGCTGCTGACTTATTTTCTTAAAAACACAAAAGTTTCAAAGCAATGTCAAACAATATGTAACAAATACATTTATTTTTCACGACGACGACAATAAGTGAGAATCCCAAGGCTGTTAAACATACTATGGAATCAATATCATAGGAATAAGTGGTGCTACTATGTTAGAAAATAATCAAATATAAATTGCAGAAGCAAAATAAAATCACGCGTGGTGGAGTGATTCTCCTGAAAATGTCGACAAGTTTTCACAAAGGGGAACGAGATAATGGAAACATAGACGGAAATTATCAGGGACGAGTTAATATTGCAGTGCCTGCATTGTGTTCTGTACATCAAAAGTACTAAAACAGTGTCATATAATGGTGGCAAAAATACGTCGAAATATTCAACATAGGAGTAAATTAAATTTTTAAGTACCAGAATTCGTTGGATTTTACAGATTTGGCTAAGAAAAAAATTAAAAGTAATCAATGTTTTTACGATAATGTGATGTAAATGAAGGCTACCGTCATGGATTCTTCGGTCACATGATTTTCTACTCCATCCGGCATTGAATGTATTTATTGATTGTCTGCATTTCAAACTGCCAACTGTGCAATTACAATGGACGATCTAGAGCTTTAAGTTTAAGAAGGAAATAGCGTATTCTGCATTAAAAATAACTCTTGAGGGCTAATATAAAGTGCAATAGAAAACATTTCATCAGACATAATACAGAAAATACCCGCAGTATTATATGGAACAGTTTTTAAAATTTGGATGGAATTACAGAAAACCAAGGCTTTTAAAGCAACCAAGGTGTTTTAATCTTTAATCTAGACTCAAGATTATTTTAAAACCAAGCTGCTAGTAGGACGCGCTGAAGGTTTATTAGGACGAGGTGCACGAATGATATTCATATAATGCTCGAGACTGCTTTTCGTTGGCGTTTTGAAAGGAAAAAGAGCGAGAATGAGAATAGCAGGGATAAATGTGCTGGTCGGCTGGAGGGCTAGATGTAAGGGTGGCGTAGTTGGTGGGAATGGGGTATGAAGGGGGGTGAGGAAGGGAAAGGGAATTGGAGTAAGAGAAGGGGAGGGGAAGGATGAGAAATCAAACGGAGGAGGACGACCTCGGAATGTCTAAATCCCGCCGTCCTTTTAAAAGAAACGGAAAGGATCGAGAAAAGACTTTAATCAGCCTCGACCCCGGGTATTCACTTCTCTCAGTTTTCAACCCCCTTATAGATGGGGTGGAATGGGTGGTGGAGTGGGAGAGACTGGGAGGAAGAGAAAGGCCTGAATATAGCGGTGGGGTGGATGAGGGAGAGGAAGAGAAAGGGAGGGAAGAAGGGAGTTAGTTAGGGCGAGCGAAAGAAAGAAAGGGGTATAAGGAAGGAGGTTGAACAGAGGGGAGAGGCTTTTCTGGAGTCCGGATACCTCGTTACGACGTCGCCATTCATTGGCGAGTAACCCCTACCGTCTTCCCACCTCCTCCTCCCCTCCCCTCCCAATCTCCGGGCCGCAGTGCTCTCTTGAATTCGAACAGAACACCTCCGGGTGAGGGATTACTAGACGTTTAAGTTGTATAGCGAGAGGAGTAACGTCAATGGATAGCGGTGGAAGTGCGCCAAATACTACTTCGATCTCTCGAGGTAGTCAATAGACTCCAAACCTTTAAGACGTAATTTAAAAACCTCAAATATTCGCTTAGTTTTCTAAAGATTTTGTCAAGAAAATTGAATAGGGGTGGCTTGAATATATAAACGCCACCCAAACGAGGAAATGAGCGATTTTTGGCTACTGAGCCTTATCTAATGATCGACTCGATTCACATAAAAAACCATTTTCCCAACATTTAAGTGTTGGTAATCCACAATTCAAGCATGATTCACAAATCGCCGATCCTATCCAAAGGTGCAATGTGCTTATCTTTACAAAATTTCAGTCCCAACATTATGCATGCTTGGCTAAGGTTTCCTAAAATATTCGTGTTGGTCTTCTTTCCCAGTTCATTTAAATCTCCGCAACTTCGAAGCAATGCAAGGTTTTGATGAAATAGGCTTCACAATAATGTACTGCTTGTTGACGAAATTATTTAGTCTATCATGCACATAGTGTTACCTGGAAGGCTATTTCAACTCAAAAATACTTTTGACACAATAGTTTCGTACTTCTTTGTCTAGTAAGAGCACCTAAAACGAGGAGACTAATATCATGATGCCAATGAGGTATTTGCACTTTGCCGGGAATATATTTTTTCGTTAAAAACCGATTAAAAATGTCTTTACTAATTTTGAAGTATCGTTTTATACACATAAAATAAATTTAAAATGAATCCTTCAGAAAAATTGTGCTGATTAATGTCTTGTTAGCTCACATATGTTGAATGTCTTAGTCATTACAGAGGATGAAAGCCATTTTCTCCGCAGGACACAATTGTCTTCCCATGCTTTCTAATACTGCGGAGGGCAAAACCAGGACGGGATAAAAACAAAAACGGGACACTCAAACTATAAGAGAGCGTCCAAATAGTGAATTTCCAAGCCTCACATTATCAAGTTTCATATTTTATTCACAAACACTTTGGAAACGCTGCAATTAAATAAATAGTAAAACCACCAGTCTAAAAACGGATAAGTACCAAAGGTTCAGTAACGCAAAAAAAGGCGGAAAGTGGCGTCCCCTAGGGATCATGCTACGCCCTTACTCAGGCTTTAATCATATAATAAAAAATCGACATGACGGTAACAATTCGCCGGGCGCCGCACCAGGGGATGCAAGGATGGTTGCGGCCGAGGGAGCGATCGGGCGGCCTAAATACTCTCATGGGCAGGTGAACCGAGCCAACGCTCGCTTTTATGACTTTGATTAAAACAATATTTACGGCTCTCGCTACGAATTGCAATACGCTTCGCTGCTTTTTCCCATTGCACGGTTGAGGTCACCACGTTAGTCCAGGTGCATTAGTCACCGGATAATGTCACATCACAAATTGAGACGGAACGCAATAGCAATGGTCCGCCATTAACGAAGACCGCTCCACTTAATGTTTATTAAATGCACGCGCGAATCAGCATGATTTTTCATCGATTTCATCGCTGGCCGTGCAACCTATTACGAGAGGATGATTTTTGTCCATCGCGCACGCATAGAATCGCCTATTTTCTTTCGAATCTTGCTTTATTGGTGTCGTGGAGAGCGAATTCGAAAAAGTGATAACGAAAGGCGAGTGGAGTACGGCGAGTCCACGCGCGCGATTCGAAACAAGAGACTGTAGCCGAGCGCAAACACTCCCATCTCGTGCCCTTCTCCTTTTTTCACCTCCCATCCCCTCCCACACTTTCTTCTACTCCACCTCCCCACGCCTCCCCTCCCCCCATCAGCCCCATTCCGCCAATCAGATAAATGCCTCTCCGCTCTATCCTACATGTCCCAATCCACTCCGCCAAACCCTTTCACTTCCATCCCTCCCCCCCCTTCCCCATTTTATATCGGCTCTTCCTCCTTGCAGCAGCGCTACGTTTTATTTCATCCCTGAATAATTGACGGTGGTAGTGCACGGCGGGGCCGCTCGTGATGGTGGAACTTCACGACGACGGAATTACCGATTTCTCCGTCCGAAACGATGACAGCGTCGAATGTAGTCATAGCCTTCGACCGCTCGCCCCACCACCCCCTTCCCTGCCCCCAAAACACGCGGCCAAAGAGGAGGAGGCAGAGAGCGAAGGGGGACGGAAGGAAGAAAGGGGTGGGGCAGATTGACGACGCATCGGGGGTGGAGGAGGTCCTCTCGGGCGGACATAGAGAAACAATCGCGGGCGTCGTCGTTTCCGGGACGGGGACACGACTCTAGGTTTGACTCGAATACGCGTGCGTTAGCGAGTGAGTGATGGATTATTGTCGCCGTCGAAGAACTCTCGCCGTCTTTTGTGGTGCGCGTTTCAGAAACACTCTCAATGGATTCACTTCGGACTTGACGGTGCTGACCGATGGCTGCTAATTACACCTCCTTCCCATGAGATGCATGCTATTGCATTGCTTGCTTTCAGCAACTGGGATGGGAAAAGCTTTCAGACCGTCGATTAAAATTTTGACTCAATCTATTATGTAAGTTCCAAACCGGTCTATTCTCTGACGACGTTGATAATATTCTATGAAATCTGACATACTACGGTAGATCAGATCATGAGAATAAAATTAGGGAACTAGACCGCAGAACGGACAGATTTAAAATGTAATTTTTCCCACGAACGATAAGGGACCATAACAGCTGCCAATGAGACTTTTATCTAGGTTTGTCGATAAGTAGTGTAGCTCTTATTAGTAGTAGAACTCCTTAATACTTGAATCCTTATCTGTTACCTAGTACTAGTAGCACGCCGCGCATGTTTTCCACATTAGTCTTGAGTAGTCTTGTCCATTTGTGTAGTTGCAAAATACATATATATCCCATTAATGCCCAGAGAAAATTATTTTTGACAATTTTCATCAAATTTTAGTATGTTTCTCTCCAATAGTACCTTATATCGGGAAAAATAATTTAAAAAATATTATGCAAGTGGAACAATGTTTTTTTACTGGCAACTTAAGTTGCCAATGGGCAGTGGCCGTGTCTTTTCGTTTACCATGATAAATGATGCTATAATACATGAATTGTTAAAAATTATGTATCGAAAGCTTTTAAAACAGGATGAGTAATGGATGATAAATGAAAATAGTGAAGTATTGACTTTCATTTACAGTATTTTATATTGTGCTTCAAATCACATGTGTTTTTATATTTTTTTTTTATATTATTGACCAATGTCAACAATGAAATGCCTCGAAACACTCGGGATGAAGGGCCTTCTGGCACTTTTTACGCAGGTATATTGTTCGGTTTCCACACACCTCACATCTCCTATACTTCGTTTCTCCACGAATAATAATGTATTCTGCTTTGTCCTGCGCAGGTCTTCCATGGGATCACATTAATGAGACTTTCTTTCCTTGGCACTATAATGCCCCAATATATGTCACTATTACCCTCCGAAACTGTAGTAGAGGTATATTGTGCCCCAATTTTCGGTACAACGGTCATCCCTGAGTGCACGATACATCCAGTCCCCAAGCAAAAAATGCCCACCACCTCTTTTTGGTCCTTACATTTGTGTGGTACTTGGGAACAAATTGATCGTGCAAGTCCACGCCACCCATATTCTCATTATATTCCCTGATAATTGTTGGCATTGGAAGAGATATTCCCTTTTTTTCAATGGAAAAATATATATCTCTTCACCTGCTTTGTCCCCATTTTAGAAGTGCAGTTAGTCATTGCAGTGACCACAGCATTGTCATTCCATCTTGCTATGAGCAATGAGCCATTCGACACATATTCAAAGTCACCCCTCTTCCTCTTGTTGAAAAGATTTTTTCGGTCAGTTGATAGATACGTTTCACCCTGTTTTCTCGAAGAGTTACTGATCCTCCTAAGCCCTTTTCTTGTAAGCATGTAAGCAGGTTTTCAGAAATGAAAATATTTTCAAAATAAACCTTCGTTACCTGACGTAATCCAAACCCAGGACAACCCCAGGACAACACAGGCATCCATATAGGTTCATTTTCGGAAGCAGTATGTGATATCCAGCATAAGGCTCTGCATGAAAAACATATCTAGAGAGATCATCTGTAGTCCATAATTTGAATCCGAACCTTATAGGCTTCCCATAGATGAACTGTTTGGATCCGTGCCTGCCGTAATAAGGTATCATTGTCTCAACAACAGAGCATCTGTCTCCTCGAAGTATTGCTTTGAAGCTTTTGTTTAAAATTTCAAAATATGGTCAAATTTTAAACAGCCGGTCGTACATTGCATTGTCAGCTAAGTGTAGGTACTTTCTAGTTTCTACTAAGTGTCATTGCAAATCTATTCCTGGCCATGTCGTTTTTAACGATTTCTACTCCACGATCACTCTCTTTACTCCAATATAGTCTTTTATTGGGTAACGTATGATAACCCGACAAAAGCAAAATACACACTGCACAATACATCTCCTCTCGACTGATATCATAATTGTGCAAACCCTTCGACCCTGCATAAATACAAGATTGTTGTAGCAACAGATCGAAAATATCAGGGCTGAAGAACACGGAAAAGGAATCAAAAGCATTATTCACGGACAAACCGAAAAAGTCTTCTGTAGTGGGCCCCAGCACTGGGAGAAGAGAAGGGAAATGAATACGCATCTTCCTTGGGTTATGCTTCTGAGGACTCTCTTCAAAGACAGCACAATTTTCCTACGTCTTTTTGGACATTTGGGCTCATCGAATGAAGTAGATGTGCCATCATCGTTTTCTTTTAGGTCGCAAGAATCCTCCGTGACTACCTCATTAGCCAAAATCACCCGTGGAAGGCGCGTTGGGTCGCCTGTCACCTGATCTGACACATCGGAATATTTATCGGTGATGACATCTGGCCCTTCCAAAGGTGGTGTAAATAAAATTGCCTTGTGCCCCAAATCTTTGTCAGAGTTTCCCGGCAATTCAATGAGCTCATTCACTGAATACGTCTGAGAAGACCTAGTGCGTTAATTAGAAAAATTTAAAACCAACCCGACAAAGTAATTATCCCATTAACATTCATCATAAGACGTTGCGGTACTTGCATTTCAATTAGTGGGGAGAGAATAAATGTCACCGGCGAAAATTATGCTAGCCGCCAAGAGACACGGCGAATGCCCAGTGACAACTTCAGTTGCCAGCAAAGTTCCGCAGGGTATAAATCACAAGTACAATACACGAAAGGTGAAATTTTTTCCAAGTGGAATTACACATATGTTACGTATGCGTGTACAATAACAGCATTCAGAAATATGCAGAATTTATCACGAGAAGCACTAGAGAACACTTCAATGTCAAGCTCAAAAATGACCACCTGTGTACCCTTCACAGGTAGGTACCCTACCCTGCATAGGTACTGTTACATTTTATGGCAGGGTAAAACCCCGAACGTGCTTGACAAAGGAAAGGGTAGAGAGCATAGAAAAGAAAGAATTAGGAGTGTACGACGCATATTAGGGGAGCATGGAATTTTTAAAAACGTGGAAAATATTTGGCAACTGAGGTTGCCAATGGGCATTAATGTGATATTAACGGTCCCTCTCCATTGTGATAATATCTGTAGCGTAGTAGTGCATGCTTGTGAGGCTTCACCTCGTGACAAGCATTAGGGATTTATGGTAATGCATAATTATTCGTAGTTACACTAACTTTAGGGTATAGTGTAATGCATGTTGGTGAAAACTCACCCCCTGCCACACACCCCTGTGGTGACTTGCAGAGTATTTTGTAGATGCAGATTTTCCCGTGAGGAAGTACCAACAATTGAAATGTTAAGAAAAATTTCACTGGAAACTTGAGCTAAATCATTTAATATAATTAATTATTTATTGTAATTAACTAATTTCTATTTGTTTCCTAAACATATTGTACACACTCAACTCTGTTTGCTCCAATAACTAAACGAGATATTTCGTTTTGCATGAAAATAAGTTTACTATCAGATATCGGATGTGATATGCCCTGCATGAAAGAAATACAGAACATGGAGGATATGCGATGCACGCCGAATTCATGTATCGAGCCTATTCAGCCGAAACTTAGAAACTTAGTCGCTTCTGAATGCGTTTATACCGGTCGGGAAAACTGACCAATAAATTGACCATTCAGGTGTATTTCACTAAGCTACCTCGGAGACATAGAGGGTTTCTCTCCACACTCACTGGATTTAAGGTTCATCAACTCGGTGAAAATTTTGAATGTTGAAAGAAAGTAAGTAGTTTGGTAATATTACCTAGATACTTAATGAGCATTTTTGAAATGGGATGCGCGGAAAAGACAAAACTGCGGCAGTCCGCGAAGGCCAAAGATGAGAGCGAGTTGGCTCAAACGGGCATATATCTCAATAATGACAGGGAGTTGCTTATCAAACAAACAGTGCCTTAATTTTTCAATCATTAAGAAAGAGGAAGATGATCTTTAATCCATATTCATAAAAAATGGCATTTTAGCCAAGCATAGTAGGCATACGTTTTACCATTTGAATATCCTGGGCTTTGGTATCATATCATGTCAGTCCACGCAGGTCCAATCGGAGGACAATGTTCTGTTATCACTTAAGCCAGCGGACTCGGAAGTACTGCCAACGCTATTGCAGGGAAAGAAGCCATCTTTACACACCAATACATCTAGGGTACGCGTCGCCCCCGTGACTCTCGGTTTTCAAATCGCGGACGCCCCTCCCGTACTGCCCACCCCCGGACGGAGTGGTGCCATGGCTGCAGAATGAAACCGTCAGTATACCCCGATATATTATTCTTTATCAGCTCGTATTTTATCATGTCACTTTGGGTCAACCTCGACTACAGAAGTGATAGAAAATTGAGAAATTGAAATGGATAAAATTACCTCGTCAGAAACTGCAATTTCTATTTCAACATAAATCTACATTATATGTACTAAAGGTCGAAAAATATAAGGGGTTAAAAGATTATTTTATCGAGAAGAAGTCTCCCTTCAAAAAACAAAAATTTATTATTTCTACTCCAGAACGCAACATTGATTGTTGGAACACATGCGATACATTAAAGAGGTTGAATAAAGAATTGCCAGCTAGGCCAAGCCAAATATTCACATTTAAATTAGTTTTCTGCTAGATTTAATTTTTAGTTAATCTCGGAAAAAATACAGAAGCCATGATATTTTCTACTAAATCCGAGAATTTTAAGTACACCAAGTACCCTCTACTGCAGTACTTGGGTCTGATTGCCACGTGAAACAGGAAATAAATTTGTCATTTTTTATATCAATTTACACTGCATTGCTTAAGAATTGAAATCCATCTTCGTAATTTCCGTGTAATAAGTGAAAAAGTACGTTTTTATGACCCATGGAGAAATACATAAAAAGAACGATTTGGGATTAAAGAAGGAAAAATGCAAAATATTATCACTAGACCTTAAAGCAATGCAACCTATTTATGCCTCTGCCACTACTATTTGTCACATGCAGAAGAACATATAATTGATACAAGAATACCCTTGCAGTCACTGTCATAAATAATGACATTAATTTTTTTATTAGCTTTAACAAATAAATGCGTTTTTCTTGCCCGCGCTGACTAAAATTTGTATTCGAAAAATATATTCACTCAATGTAGTATAAACTGCAAATGGCCAATGGATTGATACAAGCGATCGAGCAAAATAAAATATTTTCCAACACCATTTGTTAATCTAACGATATGTCATATTACCCCAGTCAGCAATCAATTGTCCTATGAACGAATTACTTTCCATCAAATGACCGCGGAAATACGTTTAAATTCTTATGAAGTATAGAAAAAAGGGCCACTTCCCCTGCATAATGTAGCATGTTGATGGAGGTTTCCGCGTTGTGCTGACTGCTGCTGTACTCGGAACGATGACTGTTTTAGAATGGGTGGGTCACGAGGGGTCAAGGGTCGATGACGGTGCCGTAGGTCGCTTCGGATGGGGTGAGGGAAGGCCGTAACACTCGACGCTCCCATCAGGAAGGGATGGCCATAAAAAGTGATTCCTGCTTACTTTTTACTGTGCGTCACAGAAGCAGCCAGCCACCTCAAATTTAATTTACAATGCGTTTTTTTAAATTGCCATAAAATTTAGAAAAGAACCGAAAAATTGCCCTAATGAAATGTTAAGACTTTCGGTGGACTCTGTACGATTAAAACGTATGCATGACGGTTTTAACCAATTTTTGTAAAAGGTCATAAAGTGAATGAGAATAAAAATTAAATTTAAAAAAATTGGACAACCATCTTTAAAATTTTATTATCCAACACCATTAAATTCAAATTTTCTCACCGGCTTCAAATTTAATTTTTTTCACTAATTTGTTCAATAGTGTTAGAATATGTCGTATTGCGCTCAAGTTTTCAAGTTCAAACATCCAAATGAAGAATGAAAAAGTGATACAGAAGCGTTAAGCTGAAGCGAAGCTTTCCCAGCGGTAAAAAAAGTTTTGTTTAGGACAAGCACAGTAGCTATAGAAAGAGTAAATGATACAATTTAGTGTTAAGTGAGAATTGCTTTAGGTGTTGTTGGAAAGGACGGTGGAAGAGGCGCTTGTCTGCCACACATCTAGCGAGTCATATTCCATCGGTTTATCATGGGCGAAAGAGGAAAAACGGTGCACCACAATGAAGAGTAGGTAGTAATAAAATATTATCAATGAATGAAGAGCAATGGCCTTAGCGGCGGACCGTTGGTTGGTCGTTGAGCTTCCAAGAATGGAGGTATAAAAATCCCTAGTGTTCTCCCAAATTCACTGAAATGGCCGACGCCAGGTATCGTGAAAAAGTCATTATTGGACAGCATCCATCGACCGATCGAAGGTTTGCTCTTCCACAATCGCACTCATCCTGGTCCAACTCTCGGCTTCATTCCACTGCCTCATACCCTCAAGTCGAACTTTGTTTTTTTAAAACTGCGTTCCTTCGTCATCTCATTTCAATATATATCACATGGTTTTCCTTAATTAATCAACTGTTGGTCTTCAGCTGTATTATTTTTTTCTATTTCCGTATGACATTAGAACGAAGGCTTATTTTTTTAGAACATTAAGGCATAGTATTAGAACGAACGGGTTTTACAGTCGAATTCTTCTTTTTTCGGGTACTCACCTGCGTCGGGTGTTGTAAGGCAACAACTGTTTCGCAAGCACTGGAGGTAAGCATGCATTAACATCGAAGGGCGACAGAATACAAACAGTTCAAGCTGTCTGCCATCTCATAGCTCACCTCTGATGCATGGAAACGACATGGAATTCGTCGAAGCCAGGGTAACAGAGAAAGCCTAAATTACCCAAGACAGATGCGAGGAGCTATAGAGATGGCAAGGACAAATAATTTAAACCGAGACGAACCGAGAGGCCACCTGCACCAAACGTGTAAGAGTGTCATGAAATCAACCAATAGGAGATCAGCATTCACAAAGAAGGGAATTCCGTCAAGGGAGAATATAAGGAAGGCAATAATCGTAGACCAGCATCTTCGACCTGAAGACACGAGCAGGAGTTCTTCCGAAACTGTTATCACCTTACAGCACCCGACGCACCCGAAGGAAATGAATAAATTCTATTTCCGTATTCCTGAAAAGATTTCCCATTAAGATTATGTAACATGGATAGGCCATGTTAATTTATTTATCACCCAATTTGCATTTTTTCACCAAAACTCACCTTTTCCAATTCTAACTTAGCGTTTAACATAAGCTTTTTTCTTATATTTCAAAATTTGCGCCAGTAGTAAACATAGTTCACTTTTTATATGAAAATATATACTTTTTAACTTATTAAAGAAATGCACCTTCGCGCAGAAAAATGTTTTTAATTTTAGGTAATTTAGGAGTCTGCTGACATAGCTTCATAAATTATACAATTCTATATTTTCCTAATCAATACATTTTAAATTATAATGAATAACCAAGAGCAGATACATGTAACGCTGAATGATTTTTTCACTATATATTTCTCGCAATTGTGTGATAACTAGTGAGTGGCTCCATTTATGTTTCTAAGCGGCAAGTACCGCAGTTCTTTCAATTTCACACTTTTTATCATTTCCCAAAGATATTTACTCTTTATGAATTTCCTTTTAATCACAATCTCGTGAATATTCATGCTCCCTTTCAATAATGGCATCTACATACTAATAAATACTTATTCCGGTAAGGAACAAAATTTACATACGTCGCTCACTTTCTAGAAGTGATAACCGTAGGGAATGCGATTTCTATTCAACCTTGATTTGGACGAATTCACTCTTCTTCCACTATGCTATTGGCCACACGTACGTTTGTCCGGAGGGAGAGAAAAATTCGCTGATATCGCCTCAATGGCTCTTTCTCATTCACATGATTTACTTCAAGCAATGCGGGTGACATGTTTCCATGCTCTATCACTGGTGAAATGAGCGGTGAATCCTCGCGACTTGTCAAAGCTCGAGGCTGTCTCGCCGTGTACAGCTGATTACATCTGGTATTAATTTTTAAACCTTCACGTTTACTCTACATTGTCCTTCCCCTTGTCACTTCCGCCGTCCCTCCTCACCTTCGGCGTCCTTCATATCATAGTGCCTGGCCACCGTGTCTTAGATGTCGATTGAATTAATCTTCCGCATCATTAACAACCTTCACTCATTTTTTTAAATTTAATCCCTCTCTCCTCTAGAAACTTTCAATTTACTGTATCGTAGTGAAGTTCTTGGAACGCGTGAAACTTATCCAATTTTTTTCTGTTCTAAATGAACGAAACTATGAACAAATACTACTTGAAGATAAATGTTAAGATAACCAGGGTTGTGGTTTGTGGCAGATAAATAGAATCACTGTCAAACTTTGACAGTTAAAACTTGCTTAAGTAAGAGAATTTTGTTATCTGGGAGGCAGGATCACCAGCAATTGAGGAGGTTAGGAAGATATTGTTGGCAGAGTAGCCTAAGCAAAGAAAGCATTCCACTATATGAGTAGTCTGCTGACAGCTGAATCCTAGTAAGCAAAGTAAGGAAGCACTTTACCAAAACATATATTTGCAGTATGGTTTTTATATGCCAGGGAAGCCTGGGAAAATAGCTGCAGAGCAAAACTGAAAAAATATGGCGATGTGATGATTTCGAAAAATCATGAAGATCAAAAGATGGAAAAACTCGCAAAGAAGTCCTGCAAAGAGTTGAAGAGAAAAGAATTATGATAAAAATAAGTGCGAAGGAAAGACAAACTTATGGGACACATTTTGCGGCACAACTGTCTAATGAAAACAGTTATTTAAGAAGAAACAAATGGGATGAATTGCAGAGGAAGGCCAAGAATAAAATTAGGCAAATCATGAAGATATTCTGAAAAAATAATTATGTAGGAAGTAAGCATTTGGGGGAGAGGAGAGTGGATTGGAGAGCTGCTGCAAACCAATTTTCGGATTGATGACTGCTCATAATGATCTAAATTCACTCGAAAATTATTTAGAAATACCTTTACAAACATTTTTTTTATATTAAGTAAATTAAAAGGCCTTAATAGTACGGTATTAAGTTTGAAGATAAATTATTTTCTGCGATGAAGTGATCACTTTTTTGTGTATTTTTATTTCTAAAGATTGCAAAGCTGATGATTTTATCTTATGCTAGTTGAGCTAACGCATGTTCCACCTAGGAGACCTCTTTGTTAGAGTGGATAGGTGACAAATCAAATATAAAAGAACAGCCTGAACGGAATATTAATATCTCTGCCACAAAAAAAGGAAAAATGTTTTCGAGTTCTATTTTCACATTTCATATTCCACTAAAACGAAGAGGCTATTTTTTAAAATGAGAGAGTTGCATGTAACTAGCTTATGGCAAATGGAAAATTTCGTAGAATTTTCGATTTTACAAAGTACCTATGATTAAAAAAAATGAGCAAATATCCACAATGCACAAAATGTAGGTCCCAGATTAAGTAAAACATGCTCCCAATAAGTTTTACCCTTACTGATACATCACTAGGGTGTGATTATCATTTTGGTTCCGAACCGTATCAGATTTGCGGAAACCACTGCTCCACAAGATGACGTAAGAAGGATTAGTTGTACCCGGTCACCAATTCCACCACGCAAACATTCATTACAAGATGTTGAGAGACGCAACGGTGACCGATGTAAACTCGGGTGCTGAGGGGCAATAGACAAAGTGCCACTGCAGAGTTCCTTTCGTCCGATCCACAGCCCTCCTCAGGGTTGTTTTCCCTGGAGCACTCCTGGCTGACGGAGTGGGGGATGGGTCACGATATGGCCCGCGGATATTGCTTCTGACAAAGATACGCGCATTTGACATTCCCACTCACCCAGAAGGGAAAGAAGTTTTAGGAGAGGAGTTCCCGAGCGGGAAAGAGGGCAAAAGGCGGACGGGCGAATGCCATAGACTCCTTAAAGGATTTCGACGAAGAGGGTTGGAGCGGGGGGTCGTGGTGAAGAGCGGTGGGTGGGAAGGGGTGCGTCACGGTTATGAGGGGGGTGGGGGTTGTTGTCCCCGTCCTTATAGCGTGTCCAGAGATGGGGATTTTTTACGCGGACCATTGACCCAAAATGGAGGGTGAAGGAAGTATGTGAAGAGGTCGACTTCGGTCTTCGGTTGAACGATAAAAAAGGGAGGTAAAGAGGGGCAGGGTGCGTGGGTTGAGGGAGAAGAAGGGGGGTGAGGAGGGAGGAAGGGGAGAGTCTAAACCCTTCCGTTCCCCCCCCCCCTCCGAGGACATCCTCTTCCTCTCAGGCTTTCGCTTACATCCTACCTCATCGATTTCCTTGGCCAAAAACGTCAGCGTCATCATGGCGCTGTAACTGGCATGCCTAATACATTACGCGCTCCCAAGGGTGGAAACATTACCGAGGGGCCTTAGAACAGATTATTTGGGAGACATGTGTATCTATATTTAATTTCTCTTTTTAGTAGGTGCCATATATTTGAATTTGATGGGATGCATTTTTTTCCTTTATTCTTTCCACAAAATACACACGTAATCACCGCGATGAATTTGAACGCACGCAAAGGTTTTAAACTAGTCTGCAGAAATTTCAACTGCATGGTGCACATGTTTAGCATGGAAAACCCTAGAACCAAAATCTATTCCCCTCAAAGCACAGGCGAAACACAATGCCCACCAAGCCAATCGAAATGTCTTGATGACTCAAAGCTTTATCGGTAAAATTAATCATGAGCATGTGTCAGAAACAGTATGCGGTATACATGAAGCAAAAGAAAGCACATGCAAACGTATCGAGCACTCAGCTGTACTAGATATATAAAATGTAGAGATTCTGTTCAGAACAGAGTAAATCAGTTTTCGAGTAATTTCTTTGGCTAGCATTTGCGGTAAAGCATTAATTTTACGAAGATTAATTATAATTTACAAAATATGTTATCCGTGTTAAGGTTCTTCAGTAAAACACTTTGTAAAATACAGAACTAATATTTAGAGAGGAGAAAACCAACGATTATGAATATGGTCATCAATATATCCGCATCCTAAACAGTACGCGGGCCGGTACTAAACAACAGTGAATATTGAGTGTAAATTCACTTTAATAAGACTTTGAGCTAGATGACATTTTTGAATAATTACAAAATTAATCTAAATAATTGCTTCTGCGTTCTGAATTTTCCGTGGATTATTTAGGCCCAGAGTTGCAGAATGAGTATGTGAACTAGGGCTTTAGATTAGATTGTTAGATTGTTGTTGGGGGGGCCTTCGTCAGGAGCCCGGGCACTTAGACCTTTCTTGGTCCATTGTGCCAACCCCATGCCTGTCTGCCACTTGCAGACAGGGGACAAGAGCACCTCGGTAGAGGTATGGAGGATTAGCCTCCCCCTGCCTCACCCCAGTACCAGGTATAGAGGATGTCCTCCCTCCAACCGGCCCGGTATGGCCTGGTCTGGCCTCTCAGGCCTGCCGGTATAGGTATGGAGGGAGTATCATCTCTCCATCCATGCCTGGTTGAGGTATGGAGGAGGGTCACCCATCCAACCACCGTCCGGGCCCAACGTTGCTTAAGGTGGTTCCACCGTAAAATGACTCAAATGTCATTTTATTCATATTCTGTCTACTTGTAAAAAAAACTTGTCCTCTATCTGACATGAACAACAAAATAATACCTTTCCACGCTATTTTGTTCTATAATTGATTTTGAAATTACATTGTGTTCAATGGGAGAATGAGAGAAACACGAGGAAAAATAGTATTTTTCCATAAAATATAAATGCTATTATCGCGGAAAACTATTTATATGAAGGAAATAATCCAGAGAAATTGAATAAAAATGTAATACAGGCATCTTACCACCTTATTTTTCTAGTTATTGAAGAATTAATGCCGTAATAGAAGTCAAAATGCGGTAAGTCGTAGGAAATGGCGCTGCAGTCGGCTCCTATGGCTGGAAAAAGTGCTCATTTAAAATACATTCGTGAAATAATCTGCATTTTTTCTACTTTACTTATGGTTTCCTGTAGGTAACGCATTTTATCAGCGAAAGTAGGATTTTTTGGACAAAATATCAAAAATGTGGAATTTAGTATTTGTTTTGACTCACACAGTCGCGGCGGAACCTCCTTAACTTCGGTGTTCTGATGGGAAACGGTGTTTCAACGTGGCTAGGCCCTTGTCCTGAACTAGGGCTTTAGATTAAATTCCTTTTTGTCCTTTTTAAATCCATGTAACTACCGCCTACCATTTAAACTAAAATAATCACTGTTCTTGTTTACGCTGTGCACCTGCTCAAGTTTTAAACACATGTAAAAGGTTACTCACTACAAGGTGAGATAGATTTCGACAATGAAACTTGTAGATAAAGCAACCCTGAAGGAATGAGGCCAATTTAAGTCTGGTCAGGATTTTGTAAATGACTCACTTATTCCAGGATAAGCAACATCATCACCATCATCGGATTTATCTTCCAGTTAGAGGTAGGTTATGGTGAAAGCCAGGGAAATCCAACAGACCCTTACACGTGCAGTGCTCTATCTACCCCTAGTATTTCTTTCTTCATCTCAGCGTAAGTCCTACCTTTCGAACCCTTCCGTGACTGTGCGGGGTAAGTTAGTTACCCCAACTTAAGTTAATGTTGTATAACTTTTATATTTTCAATTTTTTTCTTTCTATATTTCTTGTATTTGAGCACAACCACTTTGTCGTTCCTTTGGTGACGATTACAAATTTTTTAGATACAAATTGTTTCTGAAAACTGTAATTTTGTTAGGTGGGGTAACTTAGGTACCCCGCACAACTGTTCTCGGGAAGTCATAGTGTGTGAGACTCGTTGCCTGTGTGGGGTAATTCATTTACCCCAGCATTCTTTTCTTCAGTTAACGTCTCATTCATTGCATTAAAATATATTTTATAATTCCACAAATCAGATTTTTAAACTGAACGCTACTATGTTTATCAAAAATACAGCTCAGTCCTTCCCCACGGTGTACAATGTAGCTTCGCACCTTTGGGGAAGTTGCTGTCTACTATCACGTTACCACGCCTCACCTTTGGTGAAATTGATATTTATTTTTAGAAGTCGGCAGTCATCATTGAAACGTTTTCCTCTATATCTTATGACTGGAATTACATAATTATTCTGCGGCGACTTATTCATTCAATGTCATTGAGACTTCCTGGGTAAAGAAACTTTTTTCTTGGCTCAATTTCGGGGGAGTATTTTTTAGATGAGTTTACATTCACCTCTAATACATATACAAAGTGAACATTCTGAAAAGTGTTGCAAAATTAGCCGATACAATACGTATAGGCAACTCAAAAAAATTTTACCGTCCTAGGAGAAGGTATATAAGACCGTGCCCTCGCCTGCAAACCAACAATATAGTTCTGTGAGTGTTCAGGCACTTACTCGCTTTCAGAATGAAAAGGAGGCTCTACGGAGAGGCTGAAGTGCGTAGGATTTTGGAGGAAAGTGACGAGGATTTCGAAGTGAGTGAAGAGGAATCGGAAACCGAAGATGAAGCAGAGGAAGTAGAAGACTTTGAGGATGAACTTCATTGCGAGTTGCCGAGAGAAATCGCTACTGGTAACTCTTGTAGCCAGGGTGCTTACAGGTCCAGGTCAGGATTTCAGTGGAACACTAATCCTCCAGTTTCCAGGAGACGGAGAATACACAATATTGTAACATCCCCGAGTGGACTTACGCAGCACAGATTTGTAAATAAATGTTATTATGCGTACAATTAGTAAAATTAAAACAATACAATAGGTAGCTTCTGTGCATTCAAGTTTTCACATTTCATTTTTGTCACTTTTTGGCATAGAGAATTTGGGTGTTGATTTTTTACTGAATGTTATTAGTCGGAATACAGTCCGGGACAGCTGTCGCATTGCTTCAATATGTGTGCCCGTTTTTGAGGACAATGAAATTGATTACTAAAAACATTTACCCAAATTAAATTTTATTTCTCAGAAATATAATTAAATTTACCAAATATGCATATATTTCAATGAAAACATTACATCGCTGAGAGAGGATTTCCAACTCTTTTTGAATGAAGAAATGATCCAATAGATATGTGCCTGTACGAATCGTGAGGGCCATATCACCCAAGCTAAGAAGAACATAAACCAACCCGGACAAGAAAAGCCATGGGAAGAAGCGACTGAGTGAAATGTATGCTTTCGTGGCTATATTGATTGCTGCAGGAAAAAACCGTGTAAGAAATCTCCATTTAACTGAAATGTGGTCAGAAGATGAACTTCTTAGAGAACCTTTATACACTGCAGTCATGTCCCGCGATATATTTAAAGTCCTACCAATTCCAAATTTTTCGATTCAACGACAGGGGCACAAGGGTAGCTAGAATGAAGAATTCAAATTATAAATTTGAAGCAATCAGGTCAATTTACGACCAATTTGTGGCGAATTGCATTAAATGTCATATGCCGTGCTCTAACATCACGGTGGATGAACGGCTTGCCAATTTCAGGGGTAAATGTCCATTCAAAGTCTACATAAAAAGTAAACCGGGTCGTTATGGAATCAAGATCTGGGTATGCGCTGATTCGGAAACGTCTTATATTCTTTCTTCTCAAGTTTACGCCGGTAAGGTTGGAAACTGGAAAGAGAAAAATCAAGGACAACGGGTTGTAAATGACTTAGTGCGACCCTACTATGGGACTTACGTGGCGTGGGGTTACACGTGATAATTTCTTTACTTTCATTCCACTAGATCAAAAACTATTTGAAAATAAAGTTACAATCACTGGTACACTTAGGGCAAACAAAACGGAAATTCCTGTTGAATTTCTCCCGCATCCATCTAGGGAAATGTTTTCAAGTTTATTTTGGTTTACTAATAATATCACTATGGTTTCCTATTTCCCTAAAAAAAGGAAAGGCCGTCATTCTTTTATCAACCCAACACAATGACTCTGAAAAAGCAGGTCCAAAAAATAATTTCAAACCAGAGATAATAAGGGGCAGTTGATAATAACCAAACCAAAGGGGCAGTTGATAATGGGGATAAAATGACGCGGGAAAATGCATGTGTCCGTAGCACAAGAAGATGGCCATTTAGAATATTCATGGAAATTATAGATATGGCTGCATTAATTTTCCTTAATAATTTGGACAAAGAATCATTCCAATTGGAAAGCTAATGATCGAAGTAGAAGGAGGTTTTTCCTTAGGGAATTGTCAGTCGAACTCTCTCAAAATAATGTTCTCCAAAGAAAGCAATTATCTCATAATTATCATTTGCCTTTAAAAATGCAATACATATATTTTTGAAAGAAAAATACTTATAGGAGTGTGACAGAAACAATGGCACGCAAAACAGCACCCCAAGTAGATCAAAGCATTGCTATTTTTGTCCGAGAAAAGAGGATAAAAAGACTAAGGTGCATTGTACTGGATGTAACAAAGCAGTTTGCAGCTCTCATAGTGAAGAAAAATAACTTGAATCTTGTTTTGAATGCCGGGATGGAAGTTGAATACAATAAAGTTTATAATGTTGTGAATTCAATAACGCCAAAATTCTACATGTTGCCATCTTATGTACTCGTATGTTAATCATAGTGAAATTACAATAACAAAATGTGAAATATTTCAGCTATTTCACACAATACCGACGTAAAAACCTAAATGTAACCTACAATGTATTAAAAAAATTAACAAAACATGCAATTATATCACTAAAAAAGAACCATGATAGTGAATAACAAGAAAGACTAAAAAACTACATGTTTTTTACAAATTATAAATGGGGTAACTGAAATACCCCACATAGCCGTTCGCGTAAGTTTTCAAGGCACAGTCACGGAAGGGTTAATCCTCTCCATAAAACCTTTTTTCTTTCTTTCTCTTCTCCGCTTTCCCAACATCCTTCCCTCTATCACGGCTTTAAGCAACCCATCGACCCTCATTACCGCTTCCAGTCACTTACCCTGCCTCCCCCTAATTTCATCCAGAAGTTTACTCTCCTCGCCCACCATGTGAAGCGCTGTCCCTGTCTTCCTTTCCGTCCAACGCACCTTCTCCATCCTCCTCCACACCCACATCTCGAACGCCTTCAGCCTATTTACGTCTTCCTTTCTCAGAGACCACACAACGACCATATGAAGCTCTTCACCAAACTCTTTTTTATATATTTTCTCTTTTTATATAAGGATGTATGGATGTAAAAAATAGCATCATCACAGGCTATTAAAATGTTTGTATTTTTAGGATCGGTGCCATAGGATTTGAGAATTGGACGATGAATCATGCGCAATACCTGCAGTTTCCCTACCCATTTTACGTACTTCTCCAAGCACAGCCAAACCCGTCGGAATCGCCTTCGTAGGGATGGCTGTAAGGAGAAGAAGAGAGGGAAGTGTGAGAAGGTGGGGGAGCATCGTACACATAGGTATAAGGAAGGAGTCCCACAGTGCCACTCTTCGCTTCAAAGGTGCCGTCGCTGCACTTGCTGACGACGGAGGGAGGCAAGCCTTTTGGACGCCCGTCTCGAGAATTACCAGAGAATGGGGAGTCCACGCGGACCTCTTTTGAGACACCCTTATCTGCGTCCCAGGGACGGTCACCCGACGTCTGCCCGGGGGATAATGGTGCAGGCGGGGGGGGGGAGGGGGAGGAGTTGCAACTCCTGCAAGGAGAGACAGAATGAGTGTGGGTGTGTGTGATGAGGATTCGGGAGACATCGGTGGAAAGGATTTGTGGGTGGGTGGGAGGGAAGGGAATGGACGACTCGTCGAGTCAGCCAGAGTGAAGAGAGAGAGAGAGGACTCTCCCGGGTGAGGGGGGGAGGAAGGAGGGGAGGGATGTGAGGAGGAGGGGGGCGCAGATAACTCAAACAATGAGACGGGCCGCCGTTTAGCGCGCACAAGGGGATATTGCTCGCTTCGAGGGAAAGGCTTCGCTACTGCTGCTAGGCGGTGCACGTGCAGGCGATTTATTTGGAATGGAGACCCTTTTGCAAGAGTTGCACTCGCAGCGGGAAAGGACGGGCGGTTAAAGGGGGATCTGGGGGGGGAGGGGGATTTCAAATGTACGAGATGGAGAGAGAGGAAAATGCGATGATTTGCTGGATTCCTCGTCCTCTTCAACGAGTAAATGGGATCAGGAGTGGAGGTGAGGTGAAGAGACCACCTTTTCCAGTTCAAGTGAAGGACGTGCGGGCATTCTAGCTACTGAATTAGTCAGTTTCTCTTCGAAAGTCGCCATAAAAAACTCCATCAGTAGCCTTTTAATGACAGACATCGATGAAAAACATCATTCAAAATAATGGAATTACGATAGGCTATAGAGATTCATGTTTTAAAGTTTGCGATTTACTGTGATTGTGATTACAGCGATTTATATTCAGATATGTTAAAAAATGGTAAAAAATTATTATATCACTACATCTTTTGTTTCATTTTAAAATTGCTGTGCCCTTTTGATGTTTTTTTCTATACACAACGAAATAGAAAATTCACTGCTAAAACCACTTCTAGTTTACGCACGGAGTTCATTATTACTTTTCGGAAAGAAATGTCAAACTTTTAAGCATTAAGTGAATCATTATGAGCGCCTACGCCCCTGTAATATTTATTTAATATATTAGAGAAATGAGCACCAACTATGTAGATTCCTAGAAATTTAGTGAAAATATACAGGACTGGTGCTCATTTCCCACCTTGATGGATCGACTACATATCCTGTTCATTTTTTTCGAATTAGCTTAATAACTTATTCGATAAATAAATAAAAAGTTGAGTGGCGTACATAGTTACAGGGTCATAATGGTCCACCTATGAGAACTGATCGCCTTGTAGTCAAGTACACAATCATTGTACGCATATGGTAAGGAGTTCTTTCGAAGCAAATTTAAGGGATATTGTTTCATCTATTGGATCCAGACGAGAAACTTTTTCACCGAAACTTTCTCACAGATATGTTGTAGATGGTACGTGAGAAGGACAAATTATCGGAGATTATCCGAAGAAGTTAACTAAAGTTGATGGCCGATATATTACTGATGAATTGGTAAAATACGGAGAGGTATTAATTGAGTATATGTTAAAAAGTTATCATTTATGGTCAAGTAAAGCAGTCATTTAATATTACATCATCTTTACTTAATTCTTATTAGCTATCGCAAAAAATAGTGTTAGGATCATATTCCTTGAATCACTTGCAGGGATAAAGAAATATCTACTTGAATACATGGAATCACAATATTGTGAGAGTAAGCAATATTCATCGTCGTTCAATTTTACTATCTGAATGTCCCCATGGTTAAATGTTGGTGAGGTTTATAGTAATTTCTCATTTGCACAGCCTATTCAGATGAAGAACTTTCTAATCAATATAATGGTAACATAGATAGTGGTAACACTTAACTTAGATTACAAATGACGAGAGGATATCAGTAACAATGTAACGATCAAAGTGAACCAAAAATTGCATTTAGTACATGAAATACATTCATTATTATGAGTTCATCACGTTTAATTTTGGTTTTCTTTTCTTCACAGGTAAGATTGCTTGCCGTGACCACTGGATGATGGGTAATACCACGGCGTATGTGCAGTAAGTGCTAAGTGATACCACTCATTTACTCTCTGTCCGATGCGGAACTCGTTAATCATTAAACTGAAACAAGCGATAGGGCCGTGTAACTTTCACGCACGGTGAGCAGCATTAATGTCGATATTTTTCGAATAATTACTATGCTGTACAAAAAGCTGGTTATAATCGTTTGGGGTTTCTCGGCTTAATCATTGTTTATGCGACAAATTTTACTGCCTGAAATCGGTATATACAACAGCCTTTGGTGGCTTTAAATTTTGATTGAATAAATAAGGTTCAAACGTGTCTCGGCGAGGTTAACCACATTGTCAATAAATTAAATTACCGACCACTATACTGCAGTCCCAAAATCAGCAGGCCCTAATTTAAATCGGTATTCACGGGTCAACAACGCGTGAATTTTCAAGCACGTCATCGAGATCGTGAATCATTCAATAACGGGCAGAAAATGTCGGGTCGCAGCCGATGACGCTCTTTAACGGGACGCGACAGGGGATGGGAAACATGGTTAAATTCACAGTTAATTAAGATGGCTATTTAGTTTGGTGGAGTAAAATTATACCGGGACGAACTGCTCTGCCTGCAGCCTTCACCATCTCTGTTTAAAGATCTACCTAACATTTCTCTAGTTGCTATTACCGCAAGGTAAGCCTGAATTTTTCAAAATAAGGGCTTTCAGAATTTCTTAGCAACACGTTGTGGCACTAGCAAGAAGATATCTTGAGGTCTGGATGTGCAGCACCTTGCAGGAAGAGGAGCCGATGGTCTTCCATGTGGCCCTCGGGCTGGGTCCCTTGCGTGCACAACTGGTCTCCCTCTCACATTTCACGAGGGAGATTGCCACAATGTTCAACATTATCCAAATAAGCAATTCCCAGTCTCTTTCGATCACATTTAGTTAAGGATCTAGATATGCATTTCGAATTACTATTCGTGGGGATCGGATGGGTGCTTAGAGAACTTGCTTCAAACTCCCAGAGTCCGGGTTTGATTCCCACCAGTGACGGAAATTTTTTATTGGAATCCTGGTCCCCATATGGGTGTCAACTAAAAAAAGAGATTGAGAGAGGAGGGTGGGGGGTTGCCGAAATCTTACATTGTCTTACATAGGGGGAGGGGGTTCGAAAAATATAAAGAATCGTCATACGTAATACTTGAATGGCCCCCAAGAGATTAAAAGCAACGAATTTGTAAGTACGCGATATCTCACTATGGAGCGGAAACAGCGGACAGCTATGGATGATTTCCCCTACCTTCCCCTTACGATCCATCGGCGCTCCTTTCCGAGAGGGGGGTCGTGCTTTCTTGGCGCGTGAAAGTAGATATAAATAAAAATCGCTATTGAAAATACCATTAATTATTACTATTTGTCATGCACATATTTGCAATGCTGGCGTTATCGCGCGTCACAACAGTATACCGAAAATTTCAATCGCATCATTAGTTTCGAAATATGCGGAGGTTTACAACGTTCACACCAGCTCGTGTAAAACTCAATCTATAAACAATTTATTTCCTTAATTACGTTAATAACATGTTTAGCTAACCTATATCAGAATTTCTCGTTTCTATGTCTGATGCTAATAGAACAGTGATAACATAAATTTGGGAAATCGGATTTTGAGCGCCGAAAATAGTGACTTTTTTCAAATAAAATATCGTTAAAGGGCAGATAAGTAAAGGAAAATTTTTTAACACACATCGATAAACGTAGGAATGATCATTCTATCACATGGTGTTTATTTCGTAAAAATCCGTTAATTCTACTTGAAGATACAGCTTCCTAAACTCGAGGGACTCGACTTTTTTAATGGACAGTAGTGAAGGGCGCTTCATGTGCAAGTACTCCGTCCGTCGGATGGGACGTTAATCTGAGGATTCCTTGTCATCTTTCTGTTAGGGCGGGCTAATGCCGATTCCGGGTTTCTCTCCACCATTCCAAAAATAATCCCTTCCCTAGCGACCTACCTGCCTATCCTAGTTTGGCGCAAATTTCCTAAATCGTCGATCACTTCTCCAAATAACAAACTCGACAACCTTAAGTCGTTCTTTCATGCGGCTCACAGTTCAAGAGAAGTTCCTTCGTATCGCGCGTGGATGAGGGTGGGGTTGCCGCCACTCCGGGATACTCAAGGAGGTTGCCGAAACTGAACAAGTTTTTTTAACTCCTGTCTCCCGGAGTTAGAGGTATAACTCTCGTTTTAAATTTGAATAAAAATTTATAAAATATGCTTTTACTCTATTACCATTTACTACATTTACTAGTTTGTTCACAAGGTAATTGCAATCAATATCTCAGAATATGTACATTTATCCCAACACCTCGCGACTTAAATTATTTTCAGATGATGATACGTTAGTGGTGCAAATACCAGGATCTTTTAGGAGTTTGGAGTTTGATCGGAGTAACGAGTGTTCATTCTTGAGAGTGTACATTCAACGGTGGACATTACTTACTTGTGGCCCACTGACGAGTGCCTGCCGCAGGACTCCCTCCTCAGTCCTTTACCGTTTTCTCTCGTTGTCAATGACTTCCCCTCACATCCGCAAACTTAACTTCACATGCACGCCAACGACACTCCCATTGCGGCTACATCCTTCACGGGCGACGCCAATGTAAACAAAATGAAAAGACACCTCCGCTTGATTCGCACCTGGACAAGTACTTGAAAAATTCAGATCAATGCCACCAAAAGTACTCACATCACACACTTCACTCGCCGTTACAAAGTCCAACCGCAAATTCCTCCGACTATAAACGGCCAACGAGTGCCAAGGGCTGATTCCCACAGTTTGCTTGGCATTATATTCAACAAATCAGTTACCTATACAGATTACTTCCGCAAGTGCAAGGCGGAAACCTTAGCGTATGGAATTACACCGTCCCTCCACTCATAAATCCCCGCTCTCCCACAGCACTCCTCATTCTACGCCTCATTCGTTCGCCCCAATTTACTCTACGGGTACGAGATTTTCGTAAATACTCCAGGCATTCGTCGGCATTTGGAGACTTTTCAAAACAAATCCCTTCATCAATTCCTCCACATCCAATTCCTCCAACTGTCCAATATTCGGGATGTTCGCAGGGCGCATAGACTTCCTTCTGTGCAGGAATTCACTACCAAGCTTGTCACCAAGTTCAAAAGCAGACTGCCTGGCCCCTCTAACACACTCCTGGCCCCTCTAACACATTTGGGATTACGACCCCAGTGTCCCAACT
The DNA here is from genome assembly GCA_963573305.1 of Pyrrhosoma nymphula. Lineage (NCBI taxonomy): Eukaryota > Metazoa > Arthropoda > Insecta > Odonata > Coenagrionidae > Pyrrhosoma > Pyrrhosoma nymphula. The sequence goes on from OY754334.1 coordinate 1,873,011, forward strand.
GCATACACACTGTCTCACCAGATCACTCTTCTATGAGTCTATCCTATGTTTTTTCCGTTCATGTTTCTTCTAATGTTATTTCATAGACGGCTTCCGCCCTGCGACCGCATCCGTATCGCACCATTTCGGATCACCAATTGTCTCCCGAGAGACTGGTTTTTCTTTTTGGCCTGTACGCCGCAGCGATATTCTATATGCCAATTTAAGAAATAAAATAATAAAAATATACATATAACAACAGAAAATGCTCTGTGCATCAACAAGCGTGAAAAATAAAAAATAAAAAAAAACTAAAGAAATTAAATAACAAAACTGCTAAAAAAAGACAAAATATAAATAGTATATATATACTTTAAAATATTGGTTTTACTTTGTAGCCCCTTAAAACGTCATAATTATTGTTTTTCTTAGTTGTATTTCTCACTCTCTTGTTTTGTTGTGAGGCTACCGTTTGTATTTATCAAATATTATATTGTGTACGCTCTTACTGTTCGTTGCAAAATTCTGTCACCCGAGTCACGAATTCCTCGCGCGCCGGACGGACAACCCTCTGACTGGGCAAAAGCGCGCGCCTCTCCCTTTCTCTTCCGTGCAGGCTCCTAGCAGTTCAACGCGCTCTTTTTCCAAAATAAATGTTAATTGATATTGATTAACCAACGAATTCCTTTAAGAATTTATGAGTAGGTTCATGATGATGAACTCGAGAGCTTGAATAAGGTCCAAACGGCGGTTTTCAGGGATGCGGGGAACGGAAAATAACGGATCCGTGCATTTGCACCTATAACTAAAATAATAATGCATTAAATAATATGAAACTTCGTATAGTTGTTAAGACAGATCTTTTCTACAATATTTGAAAAGGAAATTTCGATATCTTGATCCGTGTTGTTATTACGAAGCCGTAAATGCGATGCATCCGTCCGGTACCCGGAAAAATGCGCTAAAATTCTGTTTTTAAGCACACACTGAAATAAATATAAACGGTAAATAGTTTTGTACACCATCAATAAACGCAGAAATAAACAAGCTTTAATGTGATGTACTTCAGTTTAAAATCGATTTAGCCATCTATGAGATATTAGTCTTCAAACTCGGGTGACAGAATTTTGCAACGGACAGTAGTCTGCCGTTCCTATTTTCTGATGTATGTTCACCATATTACTCTATAGTTTTAAGCTTCCTCCTTCATATAAACACAACATGCACGACACCACACACTTTTCATGTCCAGTGCGCTAGGGGTGAGTCTCACTCACACTCAACGGAACGATATATTCTACGCGTCTTCGGCGCGACCAGCACGTATTGTCCTGGAATGTCCAACTCTTTGGAGCGGACTTCTCCCAGAATCAGCTTTTTGGGATTCTGCAGCCCCCAGTCGGGCGAGGAAACCTTTCCAGCGTGAACGGGCCCACCGCCGCCGCCCCGCTATCCACCCAGCCAATCAGTGGACTCTCCGAACACCGGAGAACACTGCATTTCCCATTTGAATCCCCTCACTCGCCCCCTCACCTCAACTTTCACCCCCTTCCCCCTGACCACCGCGACCCTCAACCCACCCACACCGCCCATAGAGCAACAACAACGTTGGCCTCCACCAATGGAATTGCTTCTTCCTCTCTCTCTACTTTCGCTGCATCTCCGATCCAATTGCCCCATCCTCCCCCCCCCTCTCCCCCTCCGCCATCCCCTCGCCCTGCCAACTTTTTCTGACGAAATCAGAGTGGATTGAACGGGTCGGAATGCCGTCGTTTATTTTTTTCATTCATCCTCTCCGCCTTTCAGTTTTTTCGCAGCGCCCAAAAGCGTCCCTCCCCCTTCCCCAGCGTCCAACCAACTCTCTTTCTCCTACAACCGTGCATTCATAGGCATCCGCCCTTTCGATTTCATCCCGCCCCCCTTCCCTCATCACTATACTCCCCCCCCCCCGACAGTATTCCCGGCCCTGGCATCGTGGGAGCGCCCAAACGCGCATTTTCCTTCTTTGTGGAAACCCTCCTCTACTGCAGCGCCACACCCTCCCACTCCCCTCCTCATTCAACACATTCCTACTCTACCCTGCCTCTCACTCCTAGTAAAATTATTCATTCATTTATTTATTAACTCTGATGCGATTCCATTTACTCACGCTTGGTTTTAAAAATTACGTAATTCAATTTCCAATGAATTATTTCATTTTTTTCAATTAAATTTAATTACCAATTATCAATGGCTTATCATTATTATTAATTATTTCATTTTTTATTTATTTTGCTTTTCTCTGCAAATATATTGTTAGAATTTTCATAACTCTTTCACTTTTTGGTTCGTTCAATTTTACCATTCTTCTCACCGAAGTGTTCGATACTCACAGCCTGAAAAATATATTTTGCCTTTGGCTCAGTAGACTCCGGTCTAGTCTCAGTATCGCCCCAACAAAGTCGTTTTTTAATCATCCTCCCTATCTACATCTCGTCCCGTATGATTCTTCCCGTCCTCCGCTTTCGTTTTCCGCCTCACACCCGCTCCACCTCCGCTCCATTTCGATCTCGCCGCTTGAATGAGTCGCGGGTACGAGGGAATGAAACTCTTTTCAACATAATCGCCGGCATCATCTCTCCCCACCGCCTGAATTTGCATTGCCAAGGCGTCGCCACCGAGCTTCCCTTTCTCAGGGGCATGTACTCTAACCCCACTCCACGCCCCTCCTCTCATCCCAACGGGGTGTGGGGAGGCGTCTGAGGTTCCGGCGCCGTCTATCAGACGCTCTTTGATATGCCGTCTCGTCGGGCCCATGCTCTTGCCCTAATTAAATTAAATCCTGCACCCGCGGTGGGTTCTCCACGAGCCAATGTTGTAACATTTCCTCCACTTGCCTGCTAGCTATACTTCACTTACTTAATTTTCCTTTTTTTTATTGCTGCCCGTAATACTTTACCCTTTTGCCTTGTCCTGTCTAATTCAGTGGTAGAAGTATTGGTTAGACCAAAATATCTTTGTCTAATTAACGTTTCTATTAACCAATGTATCCAACTTTGCTCATATTTCTATGATGTACTTTACTCCTCTGGGGTTCCTATATTCCATAAGTTTGTTCAAATTGTCAAAAGTAATCCTTTAATTGATAAAAATACATGATACATTACGTTTATACTATTTTTTATACTTTTAATCCCTGCAAATTCCCAATGCACCAACTTATGCTCCCTAGTTAGACAAAATAAATAAATAATTGAGTGAATGAGGAGGTTAATCATTGGAAAAAATTATTTCCTCTCTAAAACGCACCATTAGAATATTCAGCGTCTAAATCACGCTACACAAGTTGCAATTACTAACCTAACAAGGCCAAAAACTACCATTATTTCTAATTACAATTGTCCTTTTCTGACAGACACACATGCACACTTTACGTGCCTGTATCTGCAGTTGTAGCTTCGTTGTCCGCTTGACGTTCTCCGGAGCTATTCGTCATAGGCTGACTGCAGCATCTCTAGACACAATAGCCTCTCCATTTACCTAATATGTCACAGTGTAATATACAAATTCAACAGTATTCAACGTCTATTTGCAGAGGATAGTCTCCTGCGACCATCCCGTTCTATATTCAGAGAGACAATATATCTTACGACCGATGCGTCTCTACGTGTGGAGAAAGAGTGACGCCTTGACGTCTTTCTCATTGGCTAATCTCGTCGTCCTTATTGTCTTATCCAGTGGAAAACAACTTTACGTGAATATCTGGCTCATCAAGTGACCAGCCACTATTGTTATTAATCCATCTCCCTGGCTTGCTTGGCCTATGGTGCGCTCTTATTGGTTGGCGATATTTAGCAGACCAAGCGGTCTGGTTTCCCCTTCCTCCTGCCAACTGCACATCTACTGAAGTAACAGGCAATATGGCGTCGAAATGTTATGTTACAATGTGCTACAATATATTATTACAGTGGGACCCCTTGCTTATCCGACCTCGGATGGTCCGACTCCTCGTTTAGTCCGACCGTGCCGTCGCTTATCGGTGTTTCTTCATGGAATGCATTTGATCTGGCCCTTCAATACATTGAACAGAGTCCCATGTCTAAACTAATGGACATTTTGTGGATACGAAAATGGAGGAACATCGCAGCAAAATCGATATTGCCGTCTGCTAAGCAAAAAAACATAACAGACTTTTTTCGACCAGCGCAAGAAAAAGTCTTTAAAAAAAATGTAATTCATATATTTTTTTAACTGTTAACATGACTGTAAACATGCACTTAAATAATAAACTAAAAATATATTTTAAAAAAACATTAAATCTACAATATTGTGTTTCATGACGTTCATAGTGTATCATAGTGAAACGACCAAATTGTTTATTTTGTTTTATGGTGTTTCATGACTCGTTTTTCAACATAGATTTATCACAACAAGACGACCTAGGTTCCGACAAAGCTCGTCATCACCACATGATTTACAATTTAAATTAAGAGCAAGATATAAATCTTCAATTGAGGTGAATAATAATTAAAAGAGAGACTGATGCGGATTATGTCAACGGCTGCAAACTACATTCTAAATGAAAAGAGAATTTTGAAATTTGAAACAAAGATTTGAGAAATCCTGGTACTCAAAATCACTTTATTTCTCTGAGCAGAGGAACCTTCCACGAACTTGGGTACTCTGCGCAACTACCACCATGTTCCACCACCGTTTTAACCGTGGACCGTGTAGAGACCTTAAACGACATCAGAAAGTTTAAACACAACTATTAAGATAAATAATACCACTGGGAATTTCAGCGAAACCTTGGATCGCTCGCCATCGAGTGCTACGAGTTCCATCGTTGCCACATTTCACACTCTACCGATCTCAGCACGAGCAGCTTGCCATTGATCAGGGTGAAAATGTGGCGTCATCATGCGTAATCATAAATGCAATATCACACCACACCAATCGTTCCCATTATTCAGCAGTTTCTGCTCAGGAATATAACCCCTTATAATTTTAGCGGTCGGTCAACATTTCATGGTCAGATGCTTTCTTTGATGTCTCGAAAAGCTTGAAGCGTCCGTGAAGCAATAACTTGAAAGATCCCCAGCCGTGAACAGGGGAGACAAGTTCAGTTATGAGAGCAAGGGAGCACCTGCTTAGAAGGAAAATATCGCTAGACAAAGTTCAAGCCGGGAAGAACATGATACGAAAAATGTTGCTAAATAATAAGTCTGCAGGTCAGCCAGAACGCAGGTAAATTAAAGACATCCTGTGCCATTGGCTTGATAAGAGACGCAGGGAAAGGAGGAAGCCGGCCGGAACTCCCACCTCTCCTCGCAGCGGTGTAAAACTAAACTGTTGGATGACGCAAAGTACTAACAATACTCTTGGGTTGCCGGCCTAATATAACTTATTTGACAACAGCAGTGAAATAAATTTGGTTATACCGACTTTTTTCGCATGTTTTTCTGCCTCGGATCTTCACATACCTATTGCAAACTCTGCGCGGCCCTAACATAAGACATTCCCTATTCCCTCCTCTTTTATGACTGGTTACCTAACATCCCATGTCACATGCCTCTGCTGTGACTCGCAGGGTATAATGTAAATGTATAATTGTTCTAACTTTTTATTTAGCTAATTTAAGTCATAGCGGCATGATAACAACCTATCAAACCAATGAGGCTTTTTAAAGAGTAAATGTACGCTAATTCCTAGTGAGAATCTTACTCTCCAAGTAGAAATTGTCTTTAGTTAGTTCAATACTAAGTAAAATTGTATAAATGCACTATAATACATCGAAAATATAACTCAAGCTATACGTAAAGAAGTACGTGGCCTTTTTGATTTAGGTACCTCGTTGTTATTCACAATATCCGAATATTTTTATGGATAATTGTCGCCAAGGTTTTGGATGGACGTTTACGATCTTATATTTCTTATCTTATATATAGATCTTATTCTTTAATCGGTGTATACCGACACAATGCGAGACCCTAGTAGTCGCACGAGGTATTTACATCGTCGGCTATCGTCAACAGAAGCGGGAGGACGTCTTAACGTTTACACTCGCCATACTATACACGTCGGGGACTCTCGTTTCCATGGCGCAGGGCAATCGCCCAGTTTGCGCCCTCGGAATGGAGATAACGCCTCCGTCCGCCGCAGCGAATGCACTCCACTGCCGCTCTCTCGCAGCTAAGAGCGTTTCGTTCCTGCTCCGATGGATATCCACTTCCCCTCGCTGATCCAGTGCTCCTTTCAGTCTCTTGAGCGTCCCGGCGCGGCTTCGAAGCCAAGTTTTACGACCACGGCAATTGTTTTCTTTCCTCCGATGCTCTCGGGTCCTTCCTCCAGCCAGAACGATTGAATTTCAAGTGAGACGCATGCGCCGAACTGGCTGGCAACGCGGGGAATAAAGTTCTGCGCCCTCATTTTTCCCCGTCATCCGCTCAACCCGCTTGCTCATTCACGAACCGGAGCTGTTTTCGTTGCACGAGAAGCAATGCGTTGAATAGCGAACGGCTTCTTGCTCAGAGATGACTTGTACACTTGCAAAGATGAATGAAGATTTGACGAGTGCCCTCTTCATTATCCGCGCCAACTAAGTGTTTCTCCACATGCTGAACGCATCGTGTTCTCCGAGCTGAATTGTAAAGAAAAACTAGCGTCAGTTTTTGCTAATTAATGACATATTTAATTTCTTCCTAACGATCACTTTATCAGAAGGTAATAATTAATTGTTTTCGGGGAAGTAGGCATAAAAAAGGTCACCCATCAATTTAATTATACTGTTTCTAATCACTCTCTCAAACGTGTCTCAACATCTAAGGACCTAGGTATTCTAACAGACAATCAATAAATTTTTCCCCACACATACAATCCATCAAGTCTAAAGCTATGTCCCTCTTTGGGCTCCTCTATCGTTTCACCGAAATCAATGACCCCCGAGCACTTCGAACTTTCTTTTCTTCAATCATTCTTCCAATTATTACCTATTCCTGTCCCATCTGGTCTATCTCTCCACAAAGTAATCTCTCCTCCCTGGACTGTGTCTGCAATTTCTTCTCTAAAAGTTTAAAATAGATTACCACATTTTCGTAACATGTCCAGCGATGCTATTCTCTCCTCCCTCTCCATCCCTTATCTCACCACCCATAGACTCACAGCAGACTTAAAACTTATTTATAATATTCTAAATTCCGCCATTGACTGCCCTGAATTGCTCTGGACCTGTAGGTGGTGGCCGAATTAAGGTTCAGGGCTGTTATTGCCAAGACTAGCTGCCTGGAGGAAGAAAGGTACTCACATTGTTAAGTGATCCGCGGCAATAAATTAAAATAAACAAATAGCCACGAGTCTATATAACAACGCAGATTAACTAACAATGTCAAAGATGTGAAATGAATAAAAACAATCACAAGTATTTTGTGTCCATCTATAACTATGTTATACCCTGTTCCTATTTCTGAACCTGAAGCCTATTATTCCACTTACCCGCTTATTTAGAACATTTTCCAGGAATATCAAAATCCTCATCTAGCACCTCCATATGCAAGCTGGCTATTTTTCTACCTCAATGGCAGTCTATTATTGCCCATTTACCATTTTGTACGACAACTGCGGTCATTTTTCCTAATCTAGGGTAGTGGGATTCGTTGTCAAGGAAAGAATTTTGCTCTAGGAGAACGAAGATTGATCGGTCAGAAACCCTGAATCCTACGCTTACTTTACAGGCTGGTAGCGATCGGGCTGCCACTAAAAATCTCCATATTCTCCAGGATTCTATCGCAGCCACTCTGGTTAGAGAGCCAATATTCCAACTACTTTGATATCCCGAACCAGATCATTACTAAATATTATCAACATTTTTTGTTCATAGTACATTTCAGAGATTCTCAGTACTTCTTTGAAAAATTAAATTTATTTGGCTTCATAAGTACCTACCTACGATCATCACAGATTGCTGAGACATTGATTTATTTCATGACTTTTCAAAACATTTTGTAAATATCATTTTTGTATATATTTATTTTGAATGAATATTTGCATAATAATACATTATTAACAGAATAATATTGACGATTCAAATAATATATTTCACTTAGTGCAAGTGTTATCATACGTTGCTAATTCGCGATCCCCAGATAAAGATTCCACCACGGCGTTGCTCGGAGGAATGCTTCGCGGGCATAACACTTAAAGGAAAAGGAAGCAGGTCATCGGAGAGAAACGTTCTTAAAGATTTGCTCCGAAGTGGAAGTAACTGCGAACGAACTTTTCACTTTTCCTGAGAGTAAATAAAACCTTTCCACGGAATAATGGCAGTTTGATTAACTTCAGGATTGACGAGATATAAACAGGCGTTGGAGTAAAATATTACTGAGAAATTCCTCACGAAAAATTCTTCTCAGATGGCACCTTAATTAATGTGATCCACCATGTGGAGCAAGAGAGATATCCACAGTTTGTTCTAGCATTAAAACTCACTGCATTGCTCAGAGCGCCTTTGGAGGGAATGCTTTGCCCGGGGAAAGGATAAAAATAACGAGGAGACTCTCGAGAACAAGGGTCGCCTCTGCGAAATGCACCGAACAAATGTTTGGAATGCCCTTTGGCAGAGACTCGAAATTCGCGATGATGACGGGGAAACGGCGATAATGGAGACAAGACGAGATAACGGTTGAAGGTTCGAATGAAAAGGCAAAGAGGGGAAGTCTTCCGGGCAATTCGCCCAACGCGTCCCACTCCAGTCAATTTGTTGGCTGAACGGGGAGTTGTTCCCTTCAGTGCTCTCCGTCACAATTCGACATAAAGCGAATCCAGACACTTTAAATGGCATATGCGATCCACAGGACGTGGCCACCATCAAATTTGACCTTGCCATTTGACTCACGCGACATAACATCTTGTATGTAAAAGTCACTAATCAATGACACTATATAAATGCACCCATGTTGACTAAAATAAGTAAAGTAAAATGCCCAGATATGAACAAATTGAAAAAATCTTTTTGGTACATGCTTTAACAATTTATGGTGGCATGAACGTTATCCTCGACTTTTTTTACAATGCAATCAGGGGTTATTTAAAACTAGATCATTGAATACAAATTTGTCAATGTTAACCCTTAGTTTTAGCTAAGGTATGTTTGAGGTATGATTAGTGCAATATTACCATTAAACTACCTCTGTGCGTTTGATTTTTCATTTATTCTACTTCCTCCTGGCTCATTCATACACAAGCTTTTAATCTAGCGTTGGAAGTCATCACTTGCCAAAAAATATATAACATAACAATCGCTATTCACTCAACATGGTAGTGCTATCAATGATATGTTTGAATGCAAATTTATAAAATATGAGGAGTGTCCATTATTCATCATTTTTCATTGAGTGCTAGGGGTACATGTCTTTTCCTGTAGTGGTGCCATTTCCCAACTAAGTTCTCTTGCCCGTTCAGTCTGTAGTTCGGAGACATCTATAGCAAACGACCGGCGAAACCAACTCACGCGTTCGGCCGTCATCACGAAACTTGGACGCAACGACAGCAGCCCTTGCCACTATCACCCCCCTTTTATCCCACCACCTTCACTCTCCTCCCTTTCAATCTAAGGGCGGTCCTAAGGGCGCCCCCCCCCCGCCCCCGCCCTTAACAAAGAGTGGCGCTCGGGGAGCGATAGAGATGGAGAGCGAATGGAGGGAAAAGCAAACAGCGACGGCATTCGTGGCAGCGAAACCTCCGTGACTTGAAAGGAAAAGTAGCATTGCTCGAAAGACAGGGAGAAGTAAGGACATATAACCCCGCGGACCTATCGCTAAACATCAAGACGAGAAATGTGACATTTGAAGCGGGCTTAGCCTCGCAGGCGCGGGAACAAACCCGGTCTACGCGAGGGCACCTCTATCGCTGCCGGTTCGAGCACGCTCCTCGATAACCGTTGACGTCATGCGTCACTCGTGCGAAAGATTAAAATATTCTTCCCGTGTTTACTTCTCCGCCGAGTCTAGAGGTCTTAAAATGTTCGGCATCACGAGCGTCGAACCAGAGCAAGAGGCACAGATTTTAGAAATAAATCAATGTGCTAAAAGGTAACATTTGATTAGTAATAAAAAAACAATACATGCATTAACTTCTAAAAAATACTAGTATTTATACAAAAAATATGTATCACAAAAAAATTATTCGATATGTTAAAAAACTAGAGGGAAAAATACCAAACAAAGAACAAAAAAAAATCTATTCCTATATATACTATAAAATAAAAATAGCGTAATGACAAATTATTGTTCTTCTTTATGGTTGCATGCCTCACCCTCTTGTTTTGTTGTGAGGCTGCCCTATATTGTTCATTGTCATGTCATGTAATCCCTTAGCCTGTAATAAATATTTTCTGCTGTGTATTCACATTATTACTTAGTTATTAAGTTACCTCTTTCACACAAACACTACATTACACTCTTCCCATGTCAAGTGCGCCACTTGTCAATTGACCGGTAGAGGTGAGTCTCGCACTCACCGGAACGGTGTAATCTACGCGCCTTCGGCGCGATCAGAACTGCTTGCATGTCCTCAATGAGTAACCTCGCACGGTTTCCACGCTATTCAAGCTTCATTTTCAAGAGAAGCTTCAAGGTTAAAGACACGACTGTGGCGTTAAAACCGATTGAGGCTAATAAAATTGTGGAACATACGACACATACTTCTTTTCATTCCCTCAATTCCACCACGTAATTTTGATATCACCTTATTATAATGTATTAGAATTTTAGCCTTTAATTGATTGAAATAAATAGATAAAACAATCGAAGTGTCTCATCATTCTTACGGCCTAGTGAACATAGACTTAAGACACTTTTTCAGAGAAAGCTTAGTTTAACTTAGACAGGTTCATGTAACACAAGATTGAAATTGCGGAGTCAATAAGCCCTCTTGTAACCGGCGGGAAAGTTTGCAGAGTAGTGTTATTTAGATATGCAGGAAAACTTAAACTCTTGAAGAAATAAGTTTTCTTCCGTTTCAGTTCAAACGGAATTAAGATCATTTATTTCCATTATTTCGAGAAGATTCTGACCACCTACGTCACATGCCCTATTGGTTGAATGTAAACTGAAGCCCGCTTTCAGCCAGTGTGGAACAAGACTTCCGGAAAAAGCGAAAGAAGGAATTTAAATCCATGCCGGGCCGACTCGCCCCTCCCATGAAGCTTATATTTTGCATTCCAAGATACACGAGCATTTGCTCAAGACACTCGTCTATCCATCAAGCCTCTTCCAGGGGAAATATTCACTTCCGGCACTGTATAATGCCTCGATTGAAAAGGTTTGGTTTTAACACCATGGAACCCACCAGCTAGTTAAAATTACAGCTCTTAGAAATAAATTCATCCTTTCTTAAACTACGTTCATCTTTAAGTCTATTTGCGAAAAATGTTGATGAACCAATTCAGTAGCAATCGTTAAAAACGATGATAAAATCAATAACTACTAAGTCTGGCTAAATTTTTCACCCTGCTGAATTCGTTGGAGTGGTTATGAAAATAATGTTTTCGCATTTACTAAACGAAAGATGGGGAGGTTATCGCCATGTTACCCCCATGCAATTACACTCAACTGCAGAGGCAACGTAATTAACCTGATATCTGCACAATAATGTCAACGTTTAATTCCACACTTAAGTTTCCTGGCATAATGGTACCCTTTTTTAGCTGATTTTATTTAAACAAATTTCCACGAATTCATTCATTACAGTAATCAACCGGTTAGAGGTAGGTTGTGATGAAAGTCAGAGAATATCCAACGAACTCTTACACGTGCCGTGCCCTTTCCACCTCTAGTATTTCCTTCTTCATCCCAGCATAAGTCCTTACCTATCTTCATCCCGTCCATAAAACCGATTCTCTTCCTTCCCCTTCCCCGCTTACCCAACATCCTTCCCTCTATCACGGCCTTCAGCAAACCATCGTCCCTCATTACCGCTTCCAACCACCTACCCTGTCTTCCCCTAATCTCATCTAAAAGTCTCCTCTCCTCGCCCACCATGTCAAGCACTTCCTCATTTGTCTTCCTTTCAGTCCAACGCACCTTCTCCATCCTCCTCCACGCCTACATCTCGAAAACCTTCAACCTATTTTCGTCTTCCTTTCTCAAGGTCCACGTTTCTGCCCCATACAACAAGTACGCAAAAATAAGGATTCTATGTTATACTGCCATAGGGTCGCGATAATGCGTCTTCAAACGTCGATGCGTGTGCTGCGACTTTGTGATGACCTTTCTATTTCTATATTCTCGCTTTCAACGGAGGCGTGCGTGGACGGGCCAAGCAACCTTGCGTGCTCGTCATTGCCACTCGCCGCCCGTGGCGACCTCCTCATCACTGCGGGAGGGAAGGAAGCTAATCCTACGTCTCCCTTCGCGGTGGCAATTTCGCACGCATTACCACGAGTGGGGCAGGGGGGGGGGCGTTGCGGGAGGGGGGAGGGGGGGGAGGGTGGGAGGGGGAGGGGCTGGAGGGGGGGATGGTGGGAGGGGGGAGGGGCGGGAGGGGGGGGGGCAGGGGGAAGAGAAGTGCATCACGTGAGAGGAGGGGTTGAGTGGGCGCGGGTGAATATATATTCAAAGGGGCAGGACGGAGGGCAGAGTATCCTTATAGAGTTTGCCTCGATTACTCGTTCCCAGGGGCGTATCGGCCTGCCCCCTGGCGACGGGAGAACGAGTCAGCGCCGCTGCCCTGCCCCACTCCCCCCTTTCTCTTCATTCCATTCCGGGGGCCCTATGAAGGGGTTTAGGGGTGAGTGGGGAGGGTGAGAGGGTCGGACGCACTAATTAAAGGAGGAACGGGTCAGCGCAATGGGTTTGTGTGTGCTTCAGGGTGGGGGTGAATAGGGGGGCGGGGGTGGAAATTAATAAGGGAAGAGGGGCTGGAGGTGAGTGAGAGGGGACAGTACTGAGGGGCATGAAGGGAGACGAGGTGGGGATGCTGGAAAATGATAAGCCGCGCCTTTGCCGCTCCCGGCGAGTGTGTGAGCCTGTCGAGAGAAAAGCAAGGAACGAGGGCGGAGTATGGAGGGAGAGGGTTGGGGGAGGGACAGGGTTGGGGGAGGGACAGGGTTGGGGGAGGGAGTGGGTTGTGGGAGAGACAGGGTTGGGGGAGGGACAGAGTTGGGGGACAGAGAGGGCGCTCGCATTTAAAATTAGACGGATCCTTCGGAGGGATACGTTTTTGAGTAAAATAAAAAAGGGGTCGCACGGCAATTATTTCCTCGTGTGAATTTCTGAAACCCTCGCCGCACCCCGAAATCCTTTTTTATTCCCCACATCCAGATGGATATGATGGGTGGATGGGTGGAGTCACGGGTGGAGGGGAACGTGTGAGAGCAGAAGTTTTTTCTCCGGTAATTTTTTTAAATCGAAAAACACGTAATTATGTGTTTAGGGGTGTCTTTTGTCAGGTATCCGGCGCGATCAAAGGGGGTTTGATGTCACTTTGACATTAGTCAGACCTATTAAAAGTTTAACTTTGAAATATAATATGAATTTTGGCAGCCCTGAAAACGAAGCCGTTTTCTTGTCGGCCCTTCTTCGGGAAACTCAAGCTGTTTCAGGCAAAGGCCTTGGTCGTCTCATCAAAGGGATAATGAACTCGCTTATAATTTCAAGAACTCTATTGAAAAAGCACCGGTCGTTTATTGAGACTCACGTACCGCTCAAAGCCATGTTGAAATTAAATATTGCTAGTACAAAGCTATATCCAAATAAATGAGAGAAATTTAGTCTGTTAATTCAAAATAGGGATTTTTCAATGAAAGTAAAAGCATATTTCAGTAATCATCATTGGCACCTCGACGAAGTAATAAATTAAGTTGATTCGTTTAAAAAAAAGGAAATTGACTGCTTAAAAACTATGTTATTTACCAAATTAAATTTATGAATAGAGTTTAAATGGAGGAATGATTAGTGATATTAATTCACGTGGGAAATTGGCTGTCAGGTATTATAACATATTGAACAACGGTCATCTATGTACGTGCAAAAGCCATATATGCGGAAATTGTTGATGGATTCAATTCATTGATTTGATGAATAACTCCTACAAAGGTTAAGCTATATCTTGCTATGTATAACATAGCAGTGCTAGCTCCCGAAACATGGCTAAGAGAAAACATGGCGAGGGTGGCATTTTAAATTCAAGATGGTGCTACAAATATGATGAGATGAATCAGGAGGAAGTTAGAGAGAAGTATACTCAAATAACTTTAAAACGTGGATGGGGAGGATAGCGTTTAAATACTTCCGAGGTAGACAGAAGAATTAGTCCTGTATTAAATAAGAAAATATTCTGTTACCTTACCTCAAACACTTTGTAAGTAGACCATATGAACGGCAACTACCCAAAATAAAACAATATCATCCAATTTAAACTTTTTTGCAACAATTTGTAGCGTAGGGGTACGCATTTAGAAGAAAACCATGCTACAATAGGCAAAAATTCGTTTGAAGAAATGTCTCATAGAGTATACATACTCACTTCCTGGTTTCACACTCACAATTTAATTCAACTATGATTATATTCTACAATTGCTAGCATTTAAATGATTGATGAAGATAATACATGCACTTGTTTCATGGATTTTATTATTTCCATCGTTCCGATTTCATATATTATGTCCTCGATATCGAAAAAAGCCGTTCCATCTGCAGAAGCTTTTACATTCAATTCCAATCAATTGTTTCCGCAAGGACTTATGCAAAGAACACCGTAAATCATGTGAGCTCTTAGCATACAGAATAACTTGTTTATTTATTTCTTCAACCATTATATCATCTAGTTTAAAACATATTTTCTATCGTCTACTTTATTACAACGTAAATGATTTCTTTTGGCAACATTGGCAACTCATTCTTGTCTCACGTCCTGTTTTTTTGCAAGCCAGCCACACACTCGAGGTATCACCAACTTTCATACTCCCCTTTTTCTGCTCACCCTACCTGCTCACCATACGCACGTATTACCGTACTATACCGCACAATCTTACCGTATTATCTTTGTAAATTTATTTCCAAATTCCAAAAGCGCATTGCACGATATGTATACCTTTATCATTCACTTACTGGAGAGAGAACAGGTGAGACTCTACCACACAATAATACACATTCCACAGCTCAAAAAGTGCCGTCATGGTATGTTCATATTAATATTATACCAAAACCTTGACGATTAAAAAACTCAACTATGAAGGGTGTTTTAAAAAATCATATCAATTTGGAAATAGGGTTTACCGATCACTTGGAGATACTCAAGTTCTCCAGCATGCTTAAATTAAGAGAATAACACGTGAAAATTTGCAAATACCACAAATGTTAACTTCATCATTTCGCTGGATAGGCCATCTGCACCTGCTGCATTGCCACTTTTCAAAATTTGCCGAAGTAAAGATATCAGGTATTACCTTTGTTTCCCCTATACGAACTAGTATAGTCGAAATTTTATGCGCATGGTTCGCCTTATTTACCCACACCGCCACTGCTGTACACAATAAAGTATATAATACTAATAGATACATATAGGGCGTGAAGGTGGAACTCATCAATTTTAGCCCAAAAATATGCTTAAGTTAGCGTTTAACTAGAGCACTAACTACACTTACTGCATTCTGAAACTATGATACTGTGCCAATCCCCCCCCCCCCCAGAAACCTCGAGACTCGAAAATCCTCGGAGACTCAGAAACCCGCAGGACACTGTCGCGTCTCGCAAAGTGCCAGAGAGCAATGAGCTAAGTGCCGCGATCGGCTCCGGTCAACGCGAACGCTCAGGCCATCGCGATTCCTGCAAGCACCCTGCTTTTATTCGGTCCGCTCTGGTGCTGACATCTTTTTCCACTTTCAAGTCGACCTGTGAACATTCCCACCAATCCAAAGTGTGATAGCACCTCCCCTCCTCTCCCCACTCCTCCACTGGACAGCTGATTCTCCTCCTGCGCTGACAAAGTGTACCGTGAACAGACTAGCTCTCGTTGAACCTGACCCCGGCCGGAGAAGGACGTGTCTGCTTGGTGCCCTTTGTGACTTGTGTACGTCTTGTATAGACAAAGTTAACGGTATTTAGCCTATGGGCTTGTTTCTTACTCTAATCATTGTAATTATATAAATGCTGTTTGTGGAAGTTAATCAAACTAGCTAAGGTTGTTTTCATTTTCCTCTTGTTTCCACCCACCAATTCGCAGTCTATTCACTCGCGACGTCAAGTTTCATTGGTTTGCGTTGCAATACGAGGGCTGTGTAAGTTTAAGGTAAAGAGCGGGGAAGTGATTACAAACGACGCTTTGAATTCCGCGCAATCGGACGGGAGTTAAACGGAAAGAAGCTCTCAACGTGGTATTTACACTTGAACTGCCTCCAGCAGGGACCTTTTGTCAGCCCTCGATGACCATGTAAGGCAGAGACACGCGCAGAGGAAAAGATCACCGATTCCAATCGATGAGAACAGATGAAAATTCCGCTTTTCGATTTTTAAAACGGTTATAAAATACGGTCAACCAATAGGAAAACAATACTGGCACATGTGGATGAGAACGTAGGTACGCGAAATGTATAGAATAAATGGAAATTGAAATAGAGGAAAGTAAATAAAAGATATGGTGAATGGTGCGGGAATAAAGGGATTCAACGTATTTAAGTTGGAGAAATTGTTGATTAGAATTGTTTTACCCACGTTCATGTGCAAGAGGTGAATGACAATGCATTAAAAATCTTTTTGAATTGCTTTCCAAAAATTCCGATGTAATTAGTGAGAAATTTGAATTTCTGTCGGAGCAGCAAGGATATTAAAAACCTTATATAGCTGATGAAAAATTATTTAGATATTTTCATTAATACATTTTGAGAAATGCTGGGCGTGGTCGGTGAGGAGAGGAGACTGTAGGATGAACAAATTAATTTTGCAATTAGTAAGCAGTGTAAGCGGATGGAGAAGGGTAGCAAGCGACAAAGGGATGCGACAAGCCTTCGCAAAGGAGAGGATTATGGGTAAGAGGGTATGAGAGGGTATGGGTGGAATGGGGAAGGACTTTTTTGAAGGGAATTGTACGCGCAGGAAGTTTGTAGAGGGAGATAAGTGATTCGTGTGGAGATATTTGTGCCTGCATTTGGAAAAGTAAAATAAAGTGATTCATACCCCACCATGCCTTATTCAATGGGGTATTTCTAATAATGCTTACATAATTTTTGTATAAGCTGAGGAAGTAAGAATTGCAGGATATAATTAAAAGTATAAACATATATTAAATAAATAGTTAGTAAGAAGGGGATGCTGTCTTACGCCATCCTAATTTAAAATATACCTTAAATCAACATTACAAAAATGGAAAAGAAAATGCTGATCAATAGGAAAACTATTAATAAACACGTTTGTACACACTTTTTCTTTACTTAGGTGTTTATAACTCCATTTTGAAAAGCATAACACAAAAAAAATTGAGAAGTATGGCCGATAAACAATAGAAATGAAAAAATTCTGAATTTTACAGAAATGGATTTTTGGAGACGTGCGGCTGGAAAGTCAAGAATAAAAAGAAAAGCCTATCATAAAGTAAGAGAAGTTATGCGAACCACAGTCACAATAACTGATGAAATACGGAATAAACAATTACAATAATGTGGCCATGTACAGCGGATGGACGAAAATAGCCTTCCAAAACATACCCTAAATTGGCAACACATGGAAGAAGAAAACCTAGCTGACCAAGAAGAAGTTGGATAGAAGGCATTAACAAAGAGATAGAAGAGAGGGAGCCGGAATAAGATCTATGGCAGGATGTAGATACGTGAAGATTAGAAATCGGAAGATGCCAGAGAGCCTTGTAAACCGATATGTACATAAATTAAATAAATAATTATCACCGAGAAAACAGCTGAGGGCTGGAGAAAGGTACTCCCATTCTATCAAAATAAGGGATTATGCATCTAAGCAAGAACACAAGTGAATTATAACATCGAATGTTTACCAACGGGAAATAAAGACCAAAATATGTTGGTTATCAAACAATGGTTTGGGGAAAGAGAATGGCGTTAAGCTTAGTCTCAAGGAGGATTGATTGCTATATTTACGTAAAAAGAGTCATGGAGATACAACGATACAATTTCGAATTACATTAAAAGGAGAATTTAATGCATAATGCACTCGTTAGTTTTAGCCTAACAGTGCTTAGTTAACAGTGCTAATGAAGTAACTACCCAAATTTTTATGCTGGATATATCTTGAACCAAATAATGCGTATGGATCATATATCACCGGTAAACTTCATCAAGAAAAGAAATACGAATATCCCAGTGCACACACACAAGCCATTCCAATAAATATCCAAGCAATCCAATAAAAAGAAGCTTCGCAAAAACTGATTCATCATGTATCCCACTATGATAACGGAAAGAAATTCATACTGGTAATTCTTTGAATTAATTTAAATTCGGAATAAATCAAATAAGGCTTATTTTTTATTTTTATATAACACCAATTTTTAACTTACTCGTGGATTGCATCAAAATTTACACAATGAACGGAATACAATTACCATGTATAAATAACAAAAACTGACAATTGCATGCATTAAAAATTAGCTACCAAATTATACAAGTGCCCTCATCGGACGTCAGAATTAGGATGTTTTAAGTATGAGTGTAAATCATTCTAAGTATTTGAAGGAGATGTGATTACCCATATGACTCTCACACACTAATAATGTATTGAATTCATCAACTCTTCGAGATAATTCCATAGTTTTTTCTCGGTTGGAAACAGACGGTCGTTTCTCGAACCTAATTCCTGGTCAAAAGTTCAAGAGAAGGGTTGGCGTTTATTCACAATCTCCTCGGCAAATTTAATGAACCCTCTCCTGGTTCGAACTTTTGATCGTCCCAATACGGATACATTTACCTATTCCCTTGTTTTTTTAAATCCTTGTCTATTACAATGCTTACACAAATGATACGACTCACCGTCACGCTCACAAGTGCAAGATATAACAACGTATTTCGATTCGCCAATGCGAAAATCAATAGAATTGAACTGGATTGGAACCCTTACCTGCTAATTACAAGTAAAATTTATAATTCAGATATTGGAGTAGTTTTTTTTGTGGAGGGCTGAGTAACTGAAACCCGAGGAGTATTTAAGAGATCCGGAATCGATTTACATGGTTTGCATGATTTTTTATGGAAATTTTCTGCATTTTGGTATTATATTGTTACAAACTTATGGACACGTCCATAGAAGCATGTGAACTCTGCGACAGTCCTCGCAGTCCCCTTCGCAGTTTCAACAACCCGATTATGTCGCCTTGGGGAATAATGCTTTGCCAATTCCTGCGGGGGCGAGGGATTGCAGTGGGAGCTGGTGGAGGTGACGACTTAGCAGGGCGAAGGACGGAGAGCAAGGGGAGGGTGCGGGTGGGGTGGGGGCAGAATTCCCATCATGCAAGGCGGCATTTCTCGTCCGGCCCATCTCTTCTTCTTCTTCATTCATCCAGAGGTAGGCATCTTCTTCGCCGTCATCTCATTTTATTCCGAAGCACTCTCTCTCCTCGGCCCTCCTTTCCGGACCTCATTTCAATGTCATCACCTCGTCTCTCAAACTGCTCCCACCTCAATCTCTCTCGTGTAATCATTCCATCTCACCCACACGACCGCCACGCGTCGCCACATCTGCCCCTTCCCTTCCCCCCTCCACCCCTCTCACTCTCCCCTCCACTCCACTCCCTACTTGACGAAATAAAACACTCCCCCCCACCCCTGAAATATCGAATACAGCGGAGAGCAGCAAGATTTGTGAAAAGTTGTTACGATAAACTTAGCAGCGTTACCGAATTGTTGAAGGATTTGGGGTGGGAATCTCTAACTGATCGAAGGGAGAAATACAGGTTAAATCTTTTGCCCAAGTTCGGAGCAGACAGTTTTTTGCCGGAGGTCCAACATATACTGCTAGAGCCAACGTACTACGGTAGAAGTGATCACAGGAATAAAATAAAGGAAATTGACTGCCGAACCGATAGATTTAAAATGTAATTTTTCCCACCCACAATAAGGGATCATAATAGTTGCGATAGATCAATCATATGAAACTCCCACCCTCAATAGATAGAGTACAATCTTCACTTGTGCTTAATAACACAACATCAATACTAACTATTCACACCGATCGATTTGTCCGGCATTATTTTATTTTGTTCTCATTAGACGTAGCATCTCGTAGAATTCATAAATTAACAGTATCAGTAATATTAACCACTAGATGTGTGTATAGCATTGTTCTGCATGTTTGTATGTTCATTTACGTATCACTCTCCAAGCTTCCAGTTGGACTGCGCACTGTTCTCCAGACTGCTTTTGGCCAGCGCCAGGCGCCAGGGGGAGCGTGCGAGGTTCCGATTTGTTCTGGGACGAGTGCTGCATGCCTGGTGTGGAATCACCCCGTGCCATAAACCCTAGCGGTGGCTTGCACGGTACTTCGTAGATGTAGATTCCCTAAAGGTCGCCCTTCGATTGTTACCTCGTAGGCACACCTCACGCCCTCAATGGTTAGAGGGCGGAATTGACGGAATCGTAGCCTGCGGCAGCATTGCACGTAATTCCTATGCCATAAAAAGTGCAAACGACTTTATTATAAGCATTGTTCATTCTGCAAATACGTGAAAGACAGGGAACGATTTCCGCTATGGGATCGGATTGGTGTAGAGGGAGGTGTACTGACATTTTATCGCGTGGAGTCAGGTCTGAGTCCTGTCAGTCAACGAGATTTATTTAGTTGAATCCCGATTGCTGATTTTGCGCTGTGTGGAGATCACTTCAAGTTCAACACGCCATCCGTCACATGGGACGTATATTGAGCAACCCTTAGTGCTCTGTGCTAAAGAGGACGGACTATTGCTGGCCCCGGGCTTCCGTCTACCCTTCCTCCATTCCACCAGTCATTCGACCAATCCTCAATTACGCCAAATATCCAAATGCTTCACAATCGATTACTTTCCCAAATAACCAACCAACCGTCACTCTATCGTGATGATACATCATATCGCATGCGAAGAAAAAGTTCATTGGTTAATTGATGGAGGACATTGGTCATGTCTTTTTTAAGAAATTCAACTTCCTTTTTCCGCCCACGTTTCGCCTTTTTATTAATGAGGCTTCTTCAGGGCATACAGTACAATGCAAGGAATAAAGTTAATAATTATTATAATACTACAAAGATAAAAAAGTTTTCAATCATAAACTTATTGCCTCAAAGGGTTAACTTTCTTACATGCGACAATGGTAATACAAAAACAAACTCTTCCCATTAGTAACAAAATCAACATAAAAAACAAAACCTAAATGGAAAACCGAGCTAAAACTTTGTTTAAAAAATATAATAAGTGAAAATAAAAATATTTAAAATGAGTAGTATGAAGCATGAAATTAACAATTACAGGTAACGTAACTTCATATTTAGAATGTATGTTACATATTTTACGAATATAAAAAAAATATTCTGATTGGAATTTTGGAGAACACAACATAATCCATTAAAGAAAACTTTCGTAAAAGGAGATCAAATTATGATAGATTTTGCTTAAATTCTGTATATCCGATCTATGGTTGCAAACTGAAGGAGTTTTTATGATGTGGACCATTTCTTAGAGTAGCCTCATCTGAAGGTTCGATTCAAAATCTATATTGGTTTAGCTTCCTTGAAGTCGAAAAAGGAAGTTGAGTTTCTTAAGAAAGACATGACCAAACCACCATGAATTAACCGATGTATTATTTAAGTGTTCAATAACTATTCAAAGAAGAAAAAGTTATTAAAAAACTTTATTTTATGATACCTTACTCGATAAATGTCGTGCCTCAGTCGTAATGAGTGAGTTATTTTTTTACACTAAACGTAGGCATCATATATACTCGAATGTCAACGCGCCATTCATTGTCTACTGTTTCCACTTTATCTGTTCTCCGGGCAGACGTCTTTCGCCTGGGCATCATCACCACACAATCTACGCCTCATCGCCTCTCACCCTTTCAATTCTGCTCGGACGGAATTCTCCGCCTTCAAAAATATGACGCGCAAGACTAGGCGAAAGTGTAATCATTGCCAGGAGCCTTGCAAGAACGGCGTGGAGCCTCGTTCATCCTGAGGGAGGGCGTGGAATTGAGGGGGGAAGTCTTCTGCCACCGCTTTCGCCCTGGGAGACGACCCGAATGACGGCGGGCGGAGGTCTTCACGAGGAGGAAGATGAGTAGAGCCTTATATGAAATGGAATCCCTCGAGTAGTCGACGGAGCGACAAAGTTGAGCGACGAGGACGAGTTTGTGCTCTGAGTCGTAAATTAGAGTCACCTCCGTGCGACGTCACTGCGACGACAGTTGAAGGCTTCGGGGCGAAATTGTTGTGCACTTTTACTGACGCCATTTGAGTCCAAAAATGTTTTAAATGCTCACCTAATCAACAGTGTTGTATGGACTGGCATAACTGTAAGATATATTAAAATAAAGTTTTGAGTGTCTTAGAGTTGCCTTTTCCCTATCAGTTGCTATTCCTTCCGCAGATATATTCGCGAATTTTGATTTTCTTATATCCACTCATAAAAAATTGAAGTTGTTCATGCAGTAAACCCGAAATCAAACTGGTCGAGACAGTAAAATGTAGCCAAATTAATGAAAAGATTTTCAATTAATCTCGTATGCATGCAGAACAAGTCACTTACATGAATGTTATTTGTGAACCAGTTCATAAGGTTCCCAGTATTAGGCTATCAAACAATTGTTCACTTAGGTTTAGAGAAGGCATTTTAAAATCTTTATAAGTGAATGGTAACATCCAATGAATGGAACACATGCAACGAATTCATCATCATCAAAAATGAAGTCGAACGATGCAACGATGAAAGTTTTCAAATAGGTTCACAGCTTATTTCCAAGTAGATGAAAGCCATCATTTACTAAAACATTAACAAATAAATCCACTGAAGCATAGAATCTTTCCACGTTAAATTCAAGCCCGCAACCTTCAGGATATAATTATTTGAATGCGAGCTGTTCCGGACTTAGTTGGAAAAGCATATCCTACATTCCTTACATTTACGGCTACAGGATTAAACACGAAAAGCAAATATAATTAATTTATGGGCCTCTCATCGCTTCATTGTCTTACAGTATATCTTTGTACTGTTATCTAAAGTTTTACTGAATCAGCTAGTTGGGAGTTTGCTGGTGCTTATGTATAATTACGGTTGAAAATATTTTTACCAACAATTGCCTTTTTATGGAGCAAATAAATACGACCACGAGAAATACTATGTTTGGCATATTAATTGTCTAGTGCCTAGATTAGATTTGAAAGTTGAATTAAGTAAATAGTAATTCATATAATGGTATAATGCAGAAATATGAAAACATAACTACAACAAATTCATTTTATGCCATCATAAAGTAAATGAATCTCTAATAAAAGGAGTGTTCTCACTACGCTTTTCCATCGAGCGAAAACCATTGCGGACTCCAACAGCCTTCAGACGGAGTTAATACACTTAAAAGACACCTTCCACGCGAATGGCTATAACCTACGAGAAATAAATTTGGATTAAAAGAGATCGTTCACCGCCAATGGAGCGGAGATGTTGGAAGAGAAAGAAAAACCCATCGCTAAAGCTTGCCTTCCTTATATATCATCTATATCTAAAAGGATATCGAGGATATTAAAACGACACAGAGTGGAAACGATACATATACCGCCTGCTAAAATCAAAAAATTCCTGGTCACCTGTAAGGACAACCTCGGCCTGAAAATAACAGGGGTATACCGCATACCATGCGAGTGTGGTAGGACGTATATTGGCGAGACAGGTAGGACCATCGAGAAAAGAATTAAAGAGCACGATAGATGTATTAGGCTTTTACAACCCGAAAAGTCTGCATTAGCAGAGCATAGCCTTGAACATGGACATCGTGTCGATTTCCCAAATTACAGACTACTTTCCCGGGCGTCCAAATATTGGGAAAGAATAACGAAATAAGCGATATTGATACAGTTGGAGCAAAATAATATCAATAGAGACAACGGCTTCAACTTATGTAGGACTTGGTGCCCAGTAATTGAAGAAATTCAAATAACGCGTAACGGCTTCCACAACAATGGGGCATCTGTGGGGATATACAACCGCTAGCATCCTCACTCAAACTCATTATCCTGATGACGATGGCTGAGTCAACCATCGAAACGTTGATACATTTAAAAAATCTTACCCGGTGTGAAACCCGAGAAACTTTCACTCATAAATGAATCTCGACCATGAATGCAATAGCCAAATGATGTTGATTTAGTACTCCTTCACCCTTCATTGTCTGGATGATGATTTTATCATGAAGCTTTGCTAAAGGCGAGGCATCCTTTTGCCATCCAAATGCCCGATTTTAATTCCCTCCAATCTGGAGATTTCGCTTTCGCCAGCGACGAGCATCGCTTCCCAAGTTTATTTATTAACGTATTAAGCCGTTTTATTCCTTCCTCTCCATATCACCCGCCCCCGCCTCTCCCCCCCACCCACCCACGCGCCTGCCCATCTCGTGTTTAAACATGAAATCCCTCACGGTCCCTCCTCCACCCCCTCCCTCCACGGCCCCACCGCCCCCTCCACCCCCAACCCAAATCCCTTTTCGCCTTTCAAAGCCCCCTCCCGCCGCCCCTTCCAGTTTAATCCACTCCTCCCACACCCCCCAACCCACTCACGAATCAAAAGGAGCACGGACCCCTTCCCCAGCCACCACCGCGAGATTAAAAGAAGACAGAGATCCAATCCTCCGTACCACCTACTCTACACTCCTTCCCGCTCACCGCCTTTTTAAGATACACACACGCCAAGCGCTAGCAAGAGTGGAGAACCGTCAGTTTCAGCTCTCCCTCCCCCTCCTCCTCCTCCCCATACCGCTCCTCTCCGCCCTCTAACGCCAACTCGGGAAATTAAGGTCTTCACTCCGGATGGGGGAGAGAGGGTGGAGGAGGAGGAGGGGGGAGGGAAGAGGGTGCGTTTGAAACGCCAAAAAAGGGATGAAGTGTGGAAAGGAGGGTTGACTCTCCCGCCCCCCCACCCACCCACCTCCCCCTTTCGAGCGTTCCACCTCCGCGTTTGGCCGCGTGTGAGAAGATACGCGTGGCTGAGTCCTCCATTTCTCATGTCTACATTGCAATAACCACTGCGAGGGTATTAGGGCAGCAGCCCCCGTGAACAGGGATGGGAATTGCAATTGACGATTAAGTGAATTGCTTCATCATGGAGTGACTTCCTCTGTATTTTCTACTGGCACTAATAATGCGTTGGAAACGGCCTGCCACGATGGAAACACCGGTTCAGTCACCGAAGTCATCATCACCCCTCAGTCACCCCTCCAAACTCGAGCCGAGCCCAACGATGCTTAATCGTTGGGCTCGACTTGAGTTTGGAGGGGTGATCCTCCGATTCGTACGAGTGCTGTGGCCCCTGTCGGCACGTGGCAGACAATATGTGCGAAATGACCTTAGCAGTCGAAGCACGTTAAACAAAAATACTACTACGAAATACTAATGATACAAGCAAAAGAATATTAGCATCCTTCAATTCGGAAGTGTATTCTCTCTTGTCTTTTGGGTTCTATCAGTTCTATGGATTCTATCAGTAAGGAGTGATAACAATACCATCTGCGTCACTCTGAACTCTCCAGCGGCCCCCAACTCGCTGTGTTGCACCCTTGTTTCGCTCGTAGCAGCCACTTTACGAAATAGGCCACTTTCACTTGTGCTTTGTTCATTTCACGTATTATGTCTTTGTACAGGGTCCCAAATAGTTGCGGTGTACACGAGATGTGGCCTCACTACATCAAAGTAACATGTTCCTTTCACTTTTTCATCCGATGACCATCCATTGTACAGAGGCACCCAAGTGGGTGGCATTGCAGAATTCGGTGAGGTGGGGAGGATGGTGTTAGGGGCGTGGACCCACCTCCACCTCCCTTACCCTCCACCCCCAAAATACTCCCTAGGGCCTTTTCCCTTAAGGTACTCCCCCACTCCTTCCCTTTGGATAGGTACATGAGTCATAAAAAAACTGCCACATTCTATACATAACAAAAAATTAAAAATAATGTGATTTATATGTATATGTTATATAGCAGAAGAGTAACTTCTCAACTAGTAGCGAGGAACGGCTATGAAACTTTTCTTAAATGACCAAATGTTTGCATATTCGTCTATGTAAATTTTAACGTGGGTTTGCTGTTTAACAAAGCAAGAGTTATCAATGTCAGAAACTCAGGCTGGAGATCCTGTTAAGGGCCTCATCTCTAATTAACGCAATAATGCCTGCAATTTTTCTAATTGATTTTCACCAAACTTTGATTTTCACCAAGCTTTGGCATAACTTAGCTGCCTTGAAAAAACCTTGAAAACATTAAGCCTCCTCTATACATTTTCTAAATGCTATTGCTTCTTATTTAGTGGCTAAGACAACGCAATATCAACAAATGAACAGAAAATGTAAGCGTTCACGCACGATTGTGAAAGTCAAGAGAGCGCGGCTCACAGCAGCAGTTCTAATGCATTTCTCACATATCTACGAACTATTTATTCTCTCATGTCGTCAATATGGTATCCATTATCATTTTCTACGAATGAGATGATAGAAAAGGCGAACAGAAAACGTTCCTCGCTCTCCCCTCACCCTTCCCCCCCCCCCGCTCCCCACCTCCCCACTCCACTCCAATCTCTATCTTCCACTTCCTCGAGTCTGCAAATCCATGACGCAAACGAATACGGGCCGTATTTAAATGGGCCGTAGATCGTTCATTTATCCATATCCATGACGAAATTCCGTCCTCACCTTATTCGCAGAAACATTTCGTTACGTTCTCATTCAATACACTCTAAGGAGGCGGGAGGCCAATCGCGGGTGTTCCGTTTAGACATTTTTCTTCAAAAAGGACGAAATGAACAAGGTTTAATTGTTCTCAAAGTCCGTTATTTCCTGAATTAGGTGACCATTGATGGATTGCCATAATAACCTGTATCATTTTGCCGTACAATAATATACTTGGTTATAACAGAGTAAACTATGATATCCATTCAATAATTGATTGAGAAAAAAAGCCATATTCTGACTATTTCAAAAGAATTAAACAGGATTTTCAGTTCTATTATGTTTAGGAGTTATATAAAAGTTTCAGGCACGATGTACAAAAAAACACCCTTTTCAACAAATTCATTCGTACTAAGAGTGGATGGATAATTGAGAATATTCTCCATAGAAACCACTTCGCTCGCCTGCTCGCTCTGAGCAACCAGCCAACCATCCAGCGTGGGTCAAAGTACCTCCTTCACCTGTTCCCTTCTCCAACCACCCCCTGACCCCTCCCCGCCCCCTGAGGCCGTTGAAGACCCTGCCTATCTTCCGTCTCTTCATTTGCCCCAAAACTAACACGGTTGCCATGCAATCACCATCCCTCCCTCCAGTCTGACGTTACTCAACCTCCTCCCTTCCCGTAGCCCTCCCATCTATTTAAACCCTTCAGCAGCAGCGGGAGGGGAGTTCCTAGGGTAACTGCGCACGCAGATGCATTTGACCTTCGCCTTCCTCCCCCTCACATCAAAGGAAGCGTATTCCTGCGTTTTCTCGGGTGACTTCGGGGAATACTTATAAATTGGAACCTTCGTCCCTCATCTGTTTCCTCTACGAGTATTATGGTCCGAACTCCACGAGTAAAGTTAAATTGGGGCATTACTCCACTTCCAATGAAGTACTTAGGGATGGGCAGGTCGAAGTGGAGACACCAGCTGGAATGCAGGCAAAACTGTTATCCCAACACCCGGAAGAATGCTACTTAATAATTATCAAAAGTAATTTAATAGCACGACGCGTTTTGCCTGTTTACAGCATCGTCAGGCATAGAATGCTTTATGAAGTTATTGGTGGCGGCCGATACTTTGTGAAATTCCACTGTAGGAAAAGGATAAATTACCTTTCACTATTCCACTGGAGAAATATGATTTATTGAGTTGTCATGTTTCACTGCACTGCAGCATCATCAGGACTGTCCTGATGATGCTGCAGTGCAGTGAAACATGTCGGCTCAATAAATCATATTTCTCCAGTGGAATAGTGAAAGGTAATTTATCCTTTTCCTGTAGAATGTTTATTTATTTTTATTAATATTCTAATTTAAAGAAAATAAACAAACATTCTATATATGACGGTGTGATAAGTCGGCGTAACGTGTCATGATATTAAAATATTTTTTATAATTATTAAGTATTTTACTTTATTTTTAATGTAAGCACTCGGTTAACATATAATTAATTTTTTGCCACTTCACTTGTTTTCTATTTGATCCCTTCATCCATTAATCCTGGCTCGATGGGTAGTATTTACGTGTAGATTTCCGACGCGGCACCTCGAGGAAAAGTAAAGGGTGTGCCCCTGGCCTCCCTACTCCTGAGCCTCCCACCTGTCCTCATGTCCAATCTCATTTCCCCCCTCCAACGTAAGTTTCCCCTATTCTCATTCCACCCACCCCCACTCCCACCCCACTCCCCCTCCCCAACCTCCTCTCTGCATGAACACGAGTTTGCTCTCCGCGTCCGTCTGGCCGTCATTTCCTATACCGCTCGCCTTCTCTTCATCGCCCGGGCGGGCACAAGAAAAAAATTGAAAGCCTTTCTTTCACTCTAATTCCTCCGACGTTCATGGAAATAATTGAATACAATGCAAGCAATTGCCCAATTTACCTGAGTTAGCATATACCGAAAGAAGATTCGTAATGGTAACGAGCACAAAGTTGTTATTAGTTCCATATTCTATCCATCTTTTAAACATATTAAACACGCCTATTTGAGATATAAATTCAAGCCCTGGATAACAAAATATTGCATTATCCTATGAATAACATTTAAAATAAAAAACGAAGCAAAGATGAAATTTATAATTGCAAGATTATATCATGTAAATATCAATGTTTCAAGAAATTCATTTTTCAAAATTTCGATACAAATTTTTAGAACTTATTGAATCCGGCAAAAGTTGTCTTATGATTTTCCCATTTCACGTTTCAAGACGAGTATGTATATTTCCTTTCATTTGTCGCATATCACCGACGTCATGATCGGATATTCTTAATAAAATGGCGATATTATGTATGATTATGTGCTCACACTCCATTGGTAAAATCACCATTGAATCAATGCCTTAGGAATAAAAGAAGGAATAATTCAAATAAATAGCAAGTTAGAGTTGATGTATTTTATATACAGAGTAAATAAATTCACTTAATTTAGAGTATAAATGCATAAAAACTCGTGTAAATTCGTATTATCTTTCTTTTCTAGCAAAATTATTATGCGAATAACCTTTCATTTAAAATTTTATCTCTAGCTTACGAATCGTTCGTGGATCACGCATGATTATTTTTTCCTATTTCATTACGCGTTCAGCCATTTTCAAGTGATGATTATTTTTTTTTGCATTTAATTGTAAACAAAATGAGAATTTTCAGGGATAAGGAATGTGGAGACTTAGCAAAGGTTGGTTTATATAAGCCGACTGGTAATATATATTTAAATCAAGGATGTAAAAACAATTATGTCTCCAAAACGAGTCCTCATAAAATTAGCTGTCGCCGACCAGCACCCTCTGCACTCGGCATCAAAGCATTAAAGTGGTTCAGGAGCAGAGCCTGGAGCTATAAAGCCTTTATAATTTCCATTCTGACCCTCAAATGAAAAGGTGAATATGCTACCCAGGTGACTACGTCGACAATACGTCAAATATGCGGGAAAATAGAACAGCCAGGTGGTTTACCGCAACAAATCGATGAAACTACAAACCAATGCAATGAAGGCATTTCTTACTATTAAATTATTTCGTTGTTTTAAAAGAAATATCAACTCTTTATTTCTTTCTTCTTGCAACAACAATTAACCCTTTTCTCTTTCTAACGTAATTCGATACGAAACAACTTAAAGATCGCGCCAAAAACAAATGAGCGATGATATTTCCGAGTGCGCATCATGTTTGCGTATGTTAAGTTGCTCACCTCACTTTCAACACTCCCACTCAAGTAAACATACATAAAATTATTTCAGTGTTTTCAAACAAATTACAAACAGTTATCACTCATTGAACAATAGCACACAAAATATAAGATTAATGAAATTAATCTGACAACACAAATACAATGAAAAACACCTTAGAACCAACTGAAACATGATTCAAGTTCAAAAGTTTAAAATTTAAAGTTTAACATATTATTCAACAGTCAATCAGGACGAGAAGTAAACATCAGGTACTTGAGACAACTTAGATAAGGCTTTTCAGACAGTATGTAGTTTCTGGCCAGCTCTCTTGGAGGATTAGATTCCATGGGAGTTCTTACTGCATGGAAATTCTCCATCTGAAACTTTGACAATAGCCTTTGAACATATGCTTTTTGAGATAAAAACATACCTTGTTCTGTTCTCACAACATTGATTCCAAGAAAATATTTCAAGGCACCCAAGGTTTTGGTTTTGAAATTAAATTTCAGTTTGTTCTTGACAGACTCAATCGAATTTCTACAGTTTCCCGCGACAATGATGTCGTCCACATAAACAAGTAAATACATGACTGCTTCCTTATTCTTCTGTACATACAGACAGGTGTCATGCTTTGACCGAACAAATCCCAGGCCTCTGGCGCATTCGTCAAATTTCTTATTCCAGGGGTGAGGAGCTTGTTTCAGGCCATTGAGAGTTTTTTTCCAGTTTGCATACAAGACTAGAATCAGATGCACATCCAGGGGGCTGGGACATGTAGATTTCCTCAGTAAGGTTGCCATTAAGAAATGCACTCTTGACATCTAACTGATCTGCAATCAGAGATTTATGATTGATGACAGACAACACGGTTCTTACAGTGACAATCTTGGCTACTGGCGCATAGGTTTCATCATAATCAATTACTTTAGTCTGTTGGAAACCTTTGACCACTAGTCTGGCTTTGTAGCTTTCTACTTCCCCTTTTTCATTTGTCTTGACTCTGAAAACCCATTTGCTGTCAAGGACTTTCTTTCCTTCAGGCAGTTCTGTTAACTTCCAACTTTTATTCTCTTCTAATGCCTTTAATTCTTCTTGAATAGCCTTCTTCCACTCCTCTTTGTCCCTTCTATTTTCAATTTCCTCTATAGTGGAAGGCCCATCTTCTACATAAGGCATTGACAGAGCTGCAAAGTCTTCCAAATACTTTGGTTTGTTTCTAGCACGTGCAGATCTTCTGAGACTTTCCGTTTCATCTTCTTCAGCTTCAGTTTCTTTAAAGCTTTTTTCTTCTGATTCATCTGCGTCTTGTTCTAAATTCCAAGAAGACTCTTCTTGTTTCTCATCAGTCTTGTAGAGTTTGGTTTCATCAAATATTATGTCTATTCAAGAAGTTATCTTGCCTTCACTCGGAGACCACAGCCTATAGCCATTAGGACAGTAGCCCACCAAGTAATACTTTTGTGTCCTAGATTCCATTTTACTAGTCAGCAATTCCTTGGGGGTTTGCAAATAGGAAAGACAACCAAATACACGAATTTTTTCAAGGTTAGGTTTCTTGCCTATCCACATTTCAGCTGGTACTTTATCCTTTAAGCCAGAGGTGGGACATCTATTCAATATATATACAGCTGCCAGCACAGCTTCAGGCCATAAATTCTTGGGTAGTCCAGAACTCAAAATCATGCATCTTGCCCTTTCCAGTAATGTTCTGTTGAACCTTTCGGCTACTCCATTCTGTTCTGGGGTGTAGCGAATGGTATATTCCACTTGGACTCCCTTTTCTTCAAAATATTCCTTCATTTCAGTGGACACATATTCTCCTCCATTGTCACAACGAAATCTACTTATATTTAAATTGAAATGAGATGTGGCCATGGCTTCATAGATTTTGAAATACTTGAATACTTCACTCTTCCCTTGCAATACATAAATTACAGTGAAGTGTGTATAGTCATCAACAAAGGTCAGTATATACTTTCCTTCATTGTAAGCCATTGGCTTCATTGGGCCACAAACATCACTGTGTATCAATTGGAGTGGTCTGGTTGCTCTTGTTCTTTCTTGATGGTGTGGTTGCTTTGTCTGTATCCCTTCAATACATGTTTCACATCTTTCCTTGGGTTGTTCATCAGTAATTCCATCCACTAATTTCTTCAGCTTTTGAAGACCAGACTGATAAATATGGCCAAGTCGCTTGTGCCATAAGTCCTCTGCTGAAGCACTTAGGTAAGCAGTGGGATTTCTCTTCATCTGCAAGCAATACATCTTTCCAACCCTGATTCCTTCTATGACAATTTTCCTATTCATTTGAACTTGCACCTTTTCATCTCCGAAAATAATTTTGAAGCCTTATCTTTCCAAGGTGCTGATGGACAAAAGATTGACTCGCAGGTCAGGTACATAAAGAACATTATTCATATTTATTGGTGTTCCTTTGTCATTTTCCAGTTTTATGTTGCCTTTTCCTAAGCATTTCATATTTATACTTTTCTTGGCGATTTGAATTATGGTTTGAGTCTCAAAGGACTTAAAATTAAGTAGTAATTCCTTCTGATATGTTTGGTGATCAGATGCTCCAGAGTCAGCATACCAAACAATATTCCCATTCTCAGCACATTCTATACTTTTCAGGGCAGTAATTTCTTTCTCAAGACATTCATCACTTTTCAGGGCTTCCAATCTGTTACACTGAAAGCTGTAGCCAAAACAATCAGAGTCTTCCTCCTGATTACATTCCTGTTCACTTACTTGTGCTTCTTTTCGATACAGCTTAGGACAGTCAGAACGCCAATGTCAGTCCTAATTTACCACAGTTATGACAGGGAAATTTGTTAACTGGAGAAGCATTACTTGATGAATTTGATGCTTCACTCTGCTTATTCCCTCTTCCAATTCCACTGTTACTTATTCTTCCTCTCCCCCTGAAACCACCTCTTCCTCTGTGACTAGAGTTCGAAGCAAATGCTACTTGAGGCTGGGAATTCTGTTTTGGTTTCTGGGTTCGCAGAGCTATTTTGCTGCTTTCTTCCAGGAGCCTACTTTTAACAAAAGATACAGTTATATTTCCTGAGCAAATCGTTTCAATGGCAGTACTTACTCCATCATATTCTACTGGCATTGTCATTAGTAGATAGACACATTTTTCTTCTTCATTGAGCTTGTCTCCGGCTAATTCTAATTTTCTCAATAGTTTGTCTATTTTTAAGAAGTGGTCATTGATTCCTTCTTGAGACGGTTTGAACTTCGATGCTGGTGACAAGAGTTGCTTCATTACGGTTATCCTGGAGGTTATACTTTTCCTTTGATAAGTTTCCTCGTAAACTTTCCAAATATCATATGCCATATCTTTTCCCATCGCATAGCCCAGGTGACTCTCTGCAACTTTGGTGATGATCGTATTCTTGCATTTTTTGTCTTTCTTAAGCAACGTTTTATTTCTTTCCATTCGAGCCGTTTTCTGTGATAGCGATTCCTTTCCCTGCTCTTCTTCCAGTATAATACGATTCAAGGCTACATCCAAAAGTTCTTTTTCAACAAGCAGACATTCCATTCTGTATTTCCAGTTTTCATAATTTGTTCCATCGAACAAGGGAATTTTATATCGTTCTTCTTGGTTTTCCATCGTGATTACTCTTAATATTCCGATGTATATTTCTTTTCTAGTTAGTGGCGATGTCCTGGGCCCATAACCTATTAAATTCCTTCGTTGTTTTAAAAGAAATATCAACTCTTTATTTCTTTCTTCTTGCAACAAAAATTAACCCTTTTCTCTTTCTAACGTAATTAGATACGAAACAACTTAAAGATCGCGCCAAAAACAAATGAGCGATGATATTTCCGAGTGCGCATCATGTTTGCGTATGTTAAGTTGCTCACCTCACTTTCAACACTTACTTGGTTAGTCAACAGATTTAGAAATATTTTACCCCAGCGTTTATTGCATCATTAGCAAAAATTGTTTATTTTGATATAAAAACGTAACTTCTCCGAGAGAAGTGAACCATCCACCTTGAGCAAACAGTTTCAGTGGCGTTCATAGTCACGGTGTATTTCGGTGAAGCATAGCTGTGAACACGTGTGTCTAATATAAAAAATGACCGCAACAAAATAAGCTGGAATTAGTAAAGTAGAGCCCAATATGTAGGTAAGTTTTACTTCATATTTTAAATATTGATTAGAGCCTGCTCTCAAAATTATAAGTCCAAATCCATCAATAATTAAAATGCAAGTCACTTAAAAAATTGTGCCAGATATATATGGAATTCGAGTGTAGATTAATTTATTCAAGCAAGTCACTGGATCATTTTATTTTCTGGTTTGAATGTTATCACTGTTACATTTGCGAATTGCCTCACTGCACTTAAACTGTATCTTTTTTTTGTTTTCGGGGACCTGTCCCAGAATTTCATAAAGGCTTATTATTCTGTTCTATTACAACTACCCCGGGCTTTGTAGTGAAATATTTCCGAACAGGGATTTTTAAATTGGCATTGAGTTCATGTATTGGTGCTTAAAGTTTCATTCCTTTTGTTAAACTCGTTTTATTGCAGATTTCTATGGATCGGACTTCCCTTGATGTAGCTTGAAGGTTAGAACGTTGATAGAAACGTAACAAGTTTCGATAATTGCACTACGCACGCCGATGCGCAACAACTGCGAAGGTGAGGAACAATTTCAGTTGCCGATCTCAGTTGATAAAAGTCAGCGATGGTTAATTGTGATATCATAATTATTCTCGATAATAACTTTATCCGGAAAATACATCCATGAAATGGAAAGAAAATCACGGCCGTAATAAAAACTGGCCTGGACCGGGGATCGAACCAAAGACCTTTGGAATACGTGACGTGGGCTTCCTATTTCCCATGGAAAATTGAAGAGAATTTAAGTGAAGTAAATATCTAACCCTGAGGTGTAACATGGATGGCACTCACGGAGACATATAAAACTTCAAAGAGGCTTTTTCTATACACGAATATAAATCCTTTTCCAACACAAGATCATAATAGACTAGATAAATTAGCTTTTACCGTCTTATGGGTTACCGAAGACACGTGTTCTTCAATTCAAAAATTGCATTTGTTATTACTCGTCACATATTTACCAAACCATTTGAAAAGTGCTTTAAGGATCTGTTAGTTTTTAAAATGTTATACCTAACCTATGTTTCGTTTCTCGTTTGAGCAATTTCATGGTGAGAGTAAATTTCCTTCTACGGGGTTCAAGCCACAGCTCATGCATCACTCGTCACGGCGTATTTCCACTCTCCCTCCGCACCTTCTTCTGCCCCTCCGCCATTATCTCTTCACCCTCTCTCTCTCTGCTCAGGACGCCTTTCCCCAGCCACCTGCTCCTCCCCCAAATCCCCCGACAGAAGGAACCCGCCCGCCCGGCAGGTGACGCATTTCACCGCTTTATTTCTCGTCAGAACCCCCAAAAATAGCCCTTTGAAGGGATTTAACGTGTCAGAGCGCCCGCTCTCTCATTTTAAATCCTCCACCTTCACACTTTTCCCTCCAAAACGAATGAGCGCCTTCTTCTGGGTCTTCTTC
The DNA here is from genome assembly GCA_963573305.1 of Pyrrhosoma nymphula. Classification (NCBI taxonomy): domain Eukaryota; kingdom Metazoa; phylum Arthropoda; class Insecta; order Odonata; family Coenagrionidae; genus Pyrrhosoma; species Pyrrhosoma nymphula. The sequence goes on from OY754334.1 coordinate 1,908,577, forward strand.
TTCTGCTGGGGGAGAATGGAAATCAGTTAATTTTAGCGGCGCGCCTCGGACGAGGGGTTGACTGAAGGATGCGGTGTCAACCGCAGCACTTTCTCGTCCTTGAGACTGCTGACTTCTTGCACGGCTGGGCTGATTACTTACTTTACACATGATTTAAACGGATGATGATATTCCAGACTACAATATCCCACTTCATTTCCGAAATATTTACCTTTCTCGAAACATTTTTGATAAAAATATGAAAAAATATGCAACCATCAATTCAAGCTGAACATAAATTTCTTTCAGACTCTTAAGGTGCTTGCTAATTCATTTCAATTGGAAGTCTATTTATGTATGAGTGCAATAAAATGTAATTTTAGGTAAAATTATTCGTGATATCGGATCGAAAAAATAATTAAATGCTAAATTGAAAGTAAAATCACAGCATTTTACCAAAATTGGCCCAAATGTTAATCTGCTCATCTGGAATCTTCATACAAAATTCAGTTTTTTAGGGTAATAATCAATTACTTAAACATAAACTTTATTCTTCAAATAGATTCGTATATACAGAAGGGATTAGTATTAATAAAAAATAGTTAAGTACAGCAGAAAATATTTTATCCTTTTAAACATCCACGTAGTCAAGTACCTATTAAATCATTGAACTGATATGCATTTCAAAAGTGAAATCTCCCGATTGAACCAAAATTAGTTAATCGTGCATGCTTTTATCAAAAAGAATACAAATTGTCCTTATAAATTTTTACCACAACTGGAAACACATTTTCTCACACATAAGCTTTCGTCGAGTGAGGACGTCACTTCGCTATGCTGTCTTTTGGCAGCCTTTCCGTATGTTTCCGGAGCTTCTTTGCCGGAACCTGCGGTGAGATCGTTCCTTACTCATGCTACTCTCAATGTTTTCTACCTCAACTGTTGAAAGTGGTGCATTTATACTGTTTTTTGTTTACCGCATTTATACTGTATTTGTCTTTTTCTGCTTGATTTGTACTGTACCCCGGAACATTCTTAATATTGAGTCATCACCCTCACGGCAGGGATGGCATTGGAAGGGGGCATGAGAGTTTAGAGCTGGAAAGGAAGTTTTACCTCCTTTCCGGCCTTCTTTCTCCGAGCAAATAGGACGTGAATTCATTCATCAATAGAATTTCATCTAAAGACAGGTTATACTAATCAGACTCGACCAAAATTCTATCGTCTCCTCCATCTTCCCCGATCATTTTCAGAAGGGTCGCCAGTGCCTCACAATCACACCCTTCGCCAACGAATATCAAGGAATCTCCCGCGATCGTGTCGTTCAAATTGAACAACGTTCACCTAGATCCACAATCGGTTACGCTGCCATGGCCAATGTAAAATTACCCTGATGCGCCCCGGTCTCGAATATCGCAGCCAAAGCCTCGTCAAAGCTCTTACTCTAGCTATGCCATGCTACCAAAGAAAATAACCCCTCTAGGTAATGGTTTTAAAAAAAATGGAAGTTGTACTTCCCTGTTTTGGAAATAGCTCTCTCTTGGATTATTTTTAAGAAATAGGTAAATCCGTAAGAGGTAGCTCCTAAATCTTCAATGATTGGGTCTTCTTAAGAAACGAACAATCCCTTGATAAATATTTGGACAATTTTTGAGAAATAACCCTGAATGACCTATAAGTCAAAGAACGAACAATGGACACCTGGGTTGAAAAAATGAAAGGTACCACCTAAAGTGCCAGATAGCGAATTGATTGATACAAAGTTTTTTTGCGAATAATTCAAGCAACTTTTCAAACAGGTAAGAATAGGTAGGGGTACAACCATATTCCATCTAAATAGCGAGCCGTATCTGCAATGAGAAAGCCAAATACAGTCTTGCCAGACTCGGTGCTTTTGGAAATCGAAAGTACACGGCATTGCATCTCTCTGTTGAAGAACCACGTTGCTGTAAATGCAAGGCCGAAGGGCATGTCGCCAGTCTATGTCCCGTACAAAAAGTCACTAATTTAGTTGCCAATATCACTCCTGATTCCGAAAGGACACCTTCTGTTTCCAGCTCACCTGTTCCTTCGCACCAATCTTATAATACTCAATTGTTTATCATCCTATGACACATTTTTGTTCATACATGGGGGACTCACAATGCATCATGTCAATTTACGGTACAATATCGTTGAGGTCAGCTCATACCGCAAAGAAAATAATACTGTTTGGCTCCTTTAGGCATTTCGGGAACTTTTGTCACGATTTAAGTGTAAACTCAAAAATGTTATAATAATATGTAAGTTTGTTAAGTATTTTCGATCCGAAATGATTTGTTTTCAGGATCTCAGACTTATGATTAGTACGAGACAAACATAAGCTTGAGAAGAGTAAAACTGAGAATCAATTTACACTCGCCGAATAAAAGTCCCGAGGAGCTAACTTTCTCTTATCCTCGAGAAAATATCGATCTTTCAAGTACCGTCGCCTGCCCGTTGGATTTGCCTCTTTCCCCAAGAATTATTTTCTTTCTTTCCCTATTTTCACCCTCCATCCCCATAGCATCAGTCCTAACCCCCTGCACCCCCATAAGCCCCCAGGAGGGAGAGAGAAAAGCCGTCACCTTGGCAGTCGGGGATAGGTAAAAGACGCGCCACTTGACATCTCACAAAGATCACTCTGGTATGAATCCATTTTTCTCCCGCTACAGCTTTGTGCACACAGATGAGCACAAGTTCACACCCACACATGTTTTCTAACATCAGACGATGAAAAATTCGCGATAAATGGAACCAAATACGAAGTCCCGAAGCATAATTTTCTCAAGAGATGCAAGGCAGATGGCCAACCCCAAGAGATGCACATTTTTCCGACGAAGTCAAGGAAAACAATTCATTCAACAGTGACAGGATAAGCATGCCTTCAGTAGCAAAAAAATTCTATACGCAGTTAAGTACGATTTAAAAAAACATACTTGTTCTTTCATATTTCTAGTTTTGTAAGGCTAGTCTTGTGTATGTATTTCACGATAAAATCAGCAAAACGTACGTACTCACAGGTTATTCATGTCATATCTCTAACTATGGTACTTGTTCTAACTGTTAGGTACTAGTAGTTTCTGGATAATAGCTCAATTTCGAGATTGTACATCTCTTCAAGAATAATTTTTGCGGATTTTTGAAAAAACAGACTTCGCCTGTAATAAGAATACATATGTAAATGAAATACTAACTTTGTTTCCTTCCACAGATTTATTTTCTTGGTACAACATGTTTCGACACATCGGTGTCATCATCAGGTACTAGTCTTGTGTATGTATTTCACGATAAAATCAGCAAAAAGTTCGTACCTTCAGGTTATTCATGTCATACCTCTGTACTTGATGATGACACCGATATGTCGAAACATGTTGTACCAAGAAAATAAATCTGTGGAAGGAAACAAAGTTAGTATTTCATTTACGAAATTCAACTTCCACCTAGTTGAGCCTGAAACAATGGAAAGAATACACATGATTAAACAGACAATGAGACAAACAAAAACTACCAAATAAAAGAAATTCATTATTAAATGGACAAATTTCAACAATTTTTTCTTCTTGTGAAACAACAAAAACTATTTTTTATTATTTGTTTTATTTTTTGTATTACGTCTGTCTGCTTTAGTAATTGGTGGCAACAACAAAAGCAGGCAGAGAATTTCGCAACAACAAAAATACCCTGAATCACCTACAAGTAAACTTTTTTTTAAAGTAGTAAATCATCCATTTTCCATCCCAATTCATTTCTCCTACAGCCTCCTCCTTACATGGATGGCGTCCTATCACCTCCTGCTGCACGCCCTTGCGGTACCTCGAGTGTGTAGATGCAGAAGGACAATAGAGATGGCGCGTTTAGAGATTGCACAAACGCACGCAACACGCACTCGCACTTCCACCATCATCCTGATTCAAACGCAGTTTCATCAAATGCTCTCCGAGACGTTGCCAGACTCCTTTCCACACTTGAGTGTGAAGTCGGACGCCAACGAGGAATGAGGGCTTTCTCGTTAGAGACGGTGGTTGAGGGTTAAAGGAATCCATTTCTATTTTGATGAGGGGAGACAGGTGAGTGCAGGGGGGTGGGGGGCGGAGGAGGAGTGAAGAGAGGCGGAGTGTGGAATGGGGTAAAAGTTGCGCCGTGGGTCCTCCCTCTCTTGGCCCGACTTGCCTTTACCGGCTCCGCCACTCCGAAAATTAGTCCGAAGTTTCTCGGACTAAGAGCATTAAAGTCGATCTATGGGAGTCTATAAAGAGACCTTAAGGTGGGTGGGTGAGAGGGTGGGGGGAAAAAGGCTGAGTGGTGGTGGTGCTGGGGGTGGTTGGGAGGGGAGTGGGGTGAGTGGGGGGGGGGGGTGGGAAGGGAAGTGGGGGTTGGTGGGGGGGTTTGAAATCAGATAGAGAAGGACCGTGAGTGAGGGGAAAAAGGGGGCGGTTCGGCTGAAAGAAGACTGCGGAGGAGAACTGGAAGGGGGCATGCTAATAATACATGGCGTGCGAGGGGGTAGCGACTCTGGCGCAAGGGGCGTCACAAAAGACCTTCCTTTTGTCCTTGAGCAGTCCTTCTTCATCAGCGAAAGAGTTTTCCCTTTCACCGTCTCCGTCAACGGGGGTTAACAGCGCCGCGTAGTCAGCACTAAAGGAAGCCCCAACAAAAAGTCATGTTCTTCATATTTCGGCTAACCAAACACAATTGTGTCCTTCATCTCACTACGTCCACAAAATACCACACTACCTCATCATTTATATCCCTCCGATTAGACTTGTATTTACGTGGTCTTAAAAGCAAAAATACGTAAAGCTGAGAGGGAAAAAAAACGAATTTTATGGCCACACACAAACGATTGCTCATATAATGTTGAAATTGAGGGAACTTAAGAAAGATCAGCAAATTGCATAGGCGAATGTCCGATTAAGCTATCAGCAATATCGTCACTCTTTTGTTTTTTTCGTACGATCATTAAATTATATTTTTGGTGTCTAATTACTTGAGGAAGGAAGACTTAATTTTTGTTATACAAAAATATTAAAAAGATGGTCTAGATTACTTTTAATACCGAAGTAACTTTTTATAAAAAACTGACATTAGTAGCAAATATTTCCAAGATTATCGATGGCGATAATATGAAGACGTCAACTGATTTTAGTTATTGAATCAGAAGCTAAAAACAGCTACAATTGAAGTGTAAATGTATTAGTTCAGTAGAGAAGCGTTGCAGCGGGATCCCCAGGCTGTAAAATGTAGTCCTTAATATAAATATACGTCAACCAATCTGAAATTTGAGTATCCGAATCTTTTCAATGTATATGACACATTATCGGTCAAAGTATTATTTATAATATGGAATTAAGAAATAGGAGGAATTTATCATGTCTAGGGGTCATTCAAGATGTGATGAAACCGTCTCCAGGGTGTCAACCCCTCCCCCCACCCTCTCACCTCCCTCCCTCCCCCCTCCTTCCTCTCAGCGCACCCCCTCCCCCTCATTCTCGACGCCACTTCTTAATTCACCTCCTCCTCACACTCCAACTCCCCAAAAGCCTCCCTCTCTCTCCTTCTAACTACGAGGGTGCCTCTCCACGCCGATAATGACAGTTAAGGGGTGGAGTTGAGAACACCTCTCCTCCCTGTTGGTGAGTGCGCTTGTCGACAATAATCCACTCCCCCCCCCTTCGATCTCACGTGAAGACACGATCCCTACCCTCTTGCCCCCTGTCCCCCCTTCTCCCTGCCTCCAAGGAGGAGGAGATGAAGGAGATGATGATGATGAGAGAGAAGAAGGCGAGACGAAGGCGCAGCTCACAGAGGACAATGACAGACTGCTCCCTTCACACCCCGCTCCTCCACACCTCCCGATTGTCGAAGAGCACTTTTTATTCCATTAAGAAAATTAAATCCTTTATATTTTTCCACTCTCGGAGTTCATCTTCCCTTCCCCCCTGCTCACCTCACCCCCCCTCCCCCTCCACGGAGGCTGCCTCCGTTGTCTTGCGCTTCTTCTTCTTCTGCTTCGACAGACGAGTAGACGAGTTGGTCCACCCACTGAAATAATGGCCTTCACGCCAGGGAGCTTTCCTCCTTCCCCCTCCTCACCTCCCATCAACCATTCGACCCCGAGACCCAACAGGGAAATGCCTCGCGCGCTGGAAAATCGCTATAAATAGGCGCTCGTAAGTAAATTTCCGAGGGAAGGAGGATTGCAACGCAATGGCATTCTTACTTCTCATTTTTCTCACTTTTCACCGTCGTCAAGACGTCGTTCTTTCAGCTCCGATCCTTAAAGACGAATCCTCAGTTTTCCTTATCGTTCACGCCTTTCCCTTTTAATTCCGAAGAAACACATCCAATATTCTTGGGCGAGGAAAAACACTCCGAAGTGATTCAAAATAACACCTCAGTTTAATATTCATTATAATACAATTTGGTACTTTTCTACACTTTTTATTTTTTTAAACACACTACGCGTTTCACCAATTTTATGGCATCGTCAGGTGTAGTAGTTTGTTTACATATATTATATTTTTGTCGTTGTTAGTTACAGAACATTAAACATTGTATCTAACAACGACAACAATATAATATATGTAAACAAACTACTACACCTGACGATGACATAAAATTGGTGAAACGCGTAGTGTGTTTAAAAAAATAAAAAGTGTAGAAAAGTACAAAACTTTATTATAATTAATAAAAAACGTTTCTACAAAGTAGAGCCTGAAGCTGTAAACTTTAACCTCAGTTTAATATTTATAACCTCAAAACAAGCAATGAATTATACATTACAGAAGAAAACTCGTCAGTACTTTGGAAATGGCAAAGATTTGAACTTGAAATTTATACAAAACAATCTTTTACTATAAATTATAGAATTTGGTGTTTCAGAGTTATCTTAACAACCTTTGAGTTGAAGATGAGATTTGATGGGCATGGGATAACCCCCGTCAGGTGTCGCACCCGAAAGCTACTATTCCATGATGATGTTTGTGATTAATGTTAAGGAGACATCGATAGCATTTATAATCTACCCTATGAACGGCCGCCACAAACCTACCCGCTGCAATCCCTATTTATGAGAGGTGCTACAACCACAATTCAAGTATCAAACGAGAGAGATACGGCAGGAGATTCAAGCCAGAACTATTTTCGCGGAAACTTAAAACAAAATTTTAACCCTCTGCGCAGCCTCTGCGGTGATTTGAAAGCGGACCTGCACCGCGAGTCCCTTTATTCATTCACTATCTGGAAACATCTCATTGCTGCGACAGCTTGGTACATACCTGTAAAGGAACGCTGCGCATTTTTGTCAACGAGTGCCTTAACCCTTAAGCTGCTGCAGGTAGAGTGCATGTCGTCCACCCTGTGTGGGAAATATCTATTCGGACGGAACCTGTCCATCCTTCCCACGGGCCGAGGCCGGGCAGTTATATGACCTATGTAATCCCCTCCCGACCCTTTTATCGGGATCCCAGGGGGTGGACACCGGAACTTGTTGAGGGATCAGTGGAACTTTGAACACATTTTGAAAATTTGTTAATAGGCGTAATTGTTAAAAATAAATATGATAATATTTTTTTCCAGCAATTTTCTGTTTATTTTGATACCAAAAACAAAAGAATTCCGTTGACAATTGAGCCGGGCGCGAGCATAAGACAACTAACTTTTGAGACGACCATAGCCCATTGAGCGAACAATCCGAAGAAAGGGTCGTACCTCATTGCGGTGGTATGCGGTCCCTAAAGAGCGTGGGAAGGGAGTGGTTTGGGTAAAAAGGGTGGATTCCCAATTGTCCACCACTGGACAGAAAGAGTTCGGGTCATAAAAAAAATTAAAAGGTTGAGGGAGCAGGTAGACAGAGGGTCAAACGTACAAGAACGTATTTCTCGTATTTGCCGGTACACACGTACATGTACGTTTCCCGCAGCCTAAGGTCTAGAACCTGTAAGCCACCACGTGCTCCGCCCACATTGACATTTCTGGGGCGTAGGAGAGGACAAACATTGCTCGATATGATTTATAGCGAACAGCCTCAAATCTGCCAAGAGGCGCTGCTCAGGAGAAATTCTCCAATTATAAAGACGAAAGCTCCTTTGAGGTTTCGCTGCACCTCGATGGTTATGTACTAAACTCTCCAGAATAAAAAGCATAGCGAATTTCGAATGCAGATCTGGATGGCTATGATTGAACACCCGCGGGGAAATTCATATACGGTCGACACACCACCTCCTCACATTGTCTTAAACTTAATTTAATACTCACCAGTCATGATAATTATAAGATAACGGCACAAATAGTCTCAGTAGGCTGTTGAAGTCGACCAGTAGAACAAAATAGAAATGCAATAACGAATGAAAAGATTTTGTAAGCCTGACGGATGCTATATTATGAATTCATTTTTTGCAATATTGTAGCTTTATAATACATGGTACATTGTTATTTGCTTATTACATTAATTTTTCTACGCACTTACCTCCAAGTTTTATGTATAATTTTATCGTCACCTCAGTAGTAAAACTCTTCAACTCGTGTTAAAATAAATATATAAAGGAATTAACAATATTTAACCATAATTTTTAATAGGAGTTTCACAATAGTTGCTAACATTTATCAAGCATATATTTGAAATACTTTCAACCTTCATTGGCCCTAATTATTCAATTTCAAGGGCTATATTCTATTTACAGTCAAAGTCACTGCTTTCGGGGTCTTCAGACGAGTCATAGATATTCGTGATAACATCCATCTTCTTGTTCCGAAGGATTATTTGAGGAATCTATTCGAAGTTTTGACAACTAAATGCCTCCATTTTGTGAACAACGCCTTTTATCAGCGCTGAGATACCGCCCACCTCCCTGGGAAATTCCCCATCCGTGATCGCCTCGTTAGTTCCTCTCCTCCCCTTCCCTTCTTGCCCGCAATTTGCCATCCTTATCAGCACACCGCCTCGGGAGGTGCCGAGAGCTGAGATGGTCGGCCCACTGCGATGGAGTCAACACCTGCTCCACGAGTCCCCATCCCCGCATGAGATGGGATGAATGAGGGGGGGGGCGGTAGATCTTCAAAGCAGACGAGCGCGTCACATTCTATAGCAAAACTACCTTTGACGCCTCCCTCTTCTCTCCCTGCTGCAAACCCTCCCACAATAAAACCACCTTAGGAAACGTAGCTTGCTTCTCCCCCCCCCCCATATTCCCCAGGTTAATGGCACGAGAAGAAAAGCTTTGCCTTCAGCTTTCAAAGTCGGTCGCCCGCGCCCTCAGCCTCTCGCAACCCCAAGGTGGCACGCACCACCCTACCCCCTCCACCACCCTACTCCCCCTCTCCCCACCTAGCCTACCACGTCATATCTATCCTCCACGTGCTCCACCTGACGGAGACTACCTGTACTGCTCCTACCGCTCCCTTACCCTATTCCATCCCGCTTCCCTTCCCCCCCACCTTTCCCCTCCTTCCACAACAATCGTCTTCCCCCTCATTCCATTCTCCTTGACTACATAACCCATGTCTTACGGCATAAGTTCATCTGAGAAGACCTCTGCAACAATATATAGCACACAATTTCTCGCTCGTTAACTCATTCATGGCACATGTAAATTTTTATGACATGCGACCGACTTTTACGTAGCGGTCTATAAGTCAAGATGCATCAGTTCTGACGCAATATTTTATAGTTTATTATCGTCCTTCCCAATGTTAAAACTTTAACAAGGACCATTATGATTCGTCGGATATGGGAATGAATACATTGGCTAACAAGTATTCTTTAGTTCAATATAAGCTGAGATCCTTGATGGGTGCTTTGTTTTGAATAATGTTGCAGCAGTTGTTTATAGACATTTCAAAAACAGGCTCTGGGTAATAATGAACAAATGACGAACAAATCCAATAATCGAATTTTCCTGGAAGGTAATTTAAGATCATTTAAGTACATTTAAGTGCACACCAGGGATATTTAACTGGAAAAATCCTTAAACGGATATTTTGTAAAACTTTTGATATTTTGGTCAAGTGTGATACCATAGATGACTGGATATACGTAATAATAAAACATAATTCCAAAATATATGACGGAATAGGAAACAATTCTAAATATACAACATGGATCGATTAATCAATGTTTGACTTCCATTGGCATTTTCCTTGCTATTTAATATACAAGCACTTTTTCCATTTACATCTTCAAGTATAATTCCGGAGAACGAATTCTTCGGAGACCTATTCACAGAGAGGCAGAGAAGGTAAAGATATGGGAGTAGTAAGCAAAAGATGATCTGAGAACACTACGTTTCTCCAATATCAATCCGGAGTATGAAAATATTCCGCTCAAACTTTGAGCAATATTTATCGTTATTTCTTGCCCTGAGAGGATGTTAACGGAGAAGACTTGATAAAATTTCTTTTTCGCAAAAATCTCTTTATCTAGAGAATTTATAAGATCCATGGCTGCTTCTTTTTCAAGTGATCTGAGATAAATTTTAGAAAAGGAATTTTATGAAACGACATAAGCTCGTATAGCATGACCTGTTACCACGTTAAAAACATTTTTGTGACAAATTTATGATGACGTAAGGGAATACTAAACTGACGAGAAAAGTTTGCAAAACTATATAAAACTGTCACAACTGAATAGTGTGTCAACATAAAAGAGAGAAATATTGCAAAACACGAGAATGACCTTTTCATTGAAAAATATGAGAGAGCTATGATGAAAAATTCACATGGAATCCTCGAATGTGCTCATGGATAGAGACAAATTCAACTGAGGAATTCAAAAGATGACGTTATGCTGCATAAAACCTTAAATACTAAAGGTATTCAAAAGTTAATCCATGAAATGGAACTAAATAACAAATAAAACATTATCACAATCTAATAGCTCAAATACATTTGTAGTAAAATTATGACATTTTTACAAATCGTGTCTTCAAATTATGAACCAATAAGGTTCACTAATTGGATCGGGTAATCGATATTCATGAAAATTTTTATCATAACCAATACCTAAACTATGAGTACAAAACATTATTCATACGAATTAAACGTCTCAGACTTTCTGCAAGTTAATTAAATATAAATGGATGAAAAAAGTATTAATGTATAAAAGCATATATGCATACATACAGACTAAGGGCAATTTCTACCTGTAAGGACAAGGGTGAAGCTACCAAGTAAGGAACACTGCTTTGTTTCAAAGACGTCCTCTCTAGTACAGTTCAAGCTCGAAATGTTTGATCGTGAATTGATTAAAATTAACCAAATTAATGGGGAAAATAAAACTACTTATTTAGTCTCTTCAAGTAGATTCGAACATATTGAAAACTAAATTCTTGACATTTCGAATTTATAGTCAATTTTTCATTCTTTTTTCACATTTGCTATGTTTTTCCATTGGGTATCTCAAGAGATGTCAGGTTTATTTATTTGAAATATGAGATACATTGTGCAAGTCAAAGACTAGGTGTATCTCAATGAATGCCCTTTTGGTGGAGAAATAAACACTAGTTAATGTATAAAGTGAATTTCTATGGCGTAGCTGGGTTGCACATTCAAACGTACCATAAACTGCAAAATACATATTTGAAAAATAAAGATAATACACATAAAATTAAGGACTCAAGGAGGCAATATTCATGCATTAGAGCAAATAATATAATAATAGAATGCATTAGAGCTATAGCTCTAGATAAGTTCCACACTAGTATTAGGTGTGTAAAATACGAAACCAGACGGCTGACTCAAGAAAATTTGGCTGGGTATTTTTATCATCTCAACACATAAATTGTTAACGAGTAGGGTACGGGGACACACGGGGTCTTTAGTTTGAGGGTTTCTGGGTGGTGCATGGGTACACGGGGAATCTTGAAGACTCAGACCTGCTTCGGTTAGAGGAAGGGATGTGAACTAAACTCGGACGAAATCTTGAGGTCCCTTTTCGAGGAGATGAGGCGAGAGGAGGGGAGAGAGGGGAGGGGAGTGGGAGGGGATGAAAGGGAGGGGAGTGGGTCTTAAAGGGGTGTTTACATGGCAAAACTTTGATACGTGACCCACCCACCACCGCCTTCCCTCTCTGCCAACTCCTTCTTCCAAGGAGGGTAGTAGTGTCCAGAGGCAAACAAACATCATCCCCAAGTCTTTTAAAACTCCCTCCTTCCACATTACAAGAACGCGCACGTCTCCGCAAACAAAATATGAACGGGGGTGCAAGTGGGGAGTGAAGGGGAAGGGTTGGGTTAGAGAAAGGAGGAATATAACGCCCCCTTCCTCCCCCACATGAGCGTCCAAAGAGAATTTCAACCGGACACGTCGACCCCCTCCCGCCCCCCTTGTCTAGTGACCCCCCTCGGGGCCAGAAAGCAAACAAGCACCCCGTTCCACTCTATGCCAACACTGACTCACCTCCAAAACTCTTTGTACCGCCCGCCTCACAGCTCTCCGTGCATGAAAAGATCCATTATTATTGCGTGGATGCCTTTCAAATCCAAGAGTGAGGACAAACTATCCATAGTGCCACTAATCTCCAACAGGCATTGTGCTCCCTGATATTGGCCGAATGTATCTTAAGGTAAACTTTTTATTCTAAGTGACTCTTTTGTAACGATCAGTTTGATGAAGATCAAAACATTTCCCGATATATCATTCTCCCATTATTGAACGACATATTCTCCGAGTTTTGGTTTTGCTTTTTCAATACAGTCAAGTCCCGCGACAGTTGGAGTGGCGTTAAAACAGGTTGGCAATTTGCTAAAAACATTCCAATTTCTTAAAATGATTTCCGTCATTTTTTAGCAATTGACGTGTGGAAAATGACAGATGCTAAAACTAATTGCCTATTAGTTCTGGTAATCGCCAACAATGCTAAGATCTCTTGATTCATAACCAAGGCTAACGGAAAATATGTCATTAGAAATCCAGTGGAGATACAATTTGCGGTGACCGCACTGCAAAGACAAAAGATGCAACCGGGCGTGTATGAAATCAGGCATGATATGGTACCAGGAGAGGCTGAAGAAACAATCATAGAAAATGGAATAATTGTTGATAAATGTCTACGGTGAATATTTTAAACCCTGAATTCTCCCTTTTATTTTAATACTTCCTTGGGTGATTAACTATTTCTTCTGTTGTTAGTGAATTCGCCAGAATGCAATGAAAAATTACCGGGAAATCAATTCCATTTCATCGCCCCGGCCGGCATACGGACTATAGGAACAAAATTAATTGAAATTTGAATTTGTGACTCATTTGAAGTCTTGAGCCATTTACAGGAGTCGGAAGACAATTATAAAAGATACATTCATGCAATTTTTGTTCGCTGATGTCGGCCTTTCTGTGCGCCGCGCCTTAAAATGAGTAAAACAAAAGCGGCGGTCGCGTATTCTTCGTCTCAGTAGAGGAGAGAGCGTTGTAAACAGCAGCGACACCATTTCATTTGATGCGCCGTCGAGGACGAAAAGAGTATAGAATGAAGAGAAGGAAGGGATGGAATGGGAAGGCAACTTTTGTCGGACGCGCTGCCAGTAGACGCGACCAAGGGAATGGAAAAACGGTTGAATAAGGCAGAGAGAGAGAGAACGCATGGAGATGTTGAGTCGAGTTGGGGAGGGCGTCGGAGGGAGGAGGATGGTGGCTGGTTGATGAGCCGTGAATGAGGAGTGGGGGGGGGGGTGCGAAGGAAGAGAGGGTGGGTGGTGCTCAGGGGGGAGGAAATGGATCGTGACGGTTGAGAAAGGGACGGTGTGGGGGGGGAGCTGAGAAGGACGAAATACGCCCTTTGCTGTTGATGATGATGATGAGGACGACGACGACAAACGGCTCCGGTCCGAGTGGTTGCCAGGGGTGACGAGGGGAGGGGAAGGGGGCGAGGGGTGGGTGGGGGGGGGAGGGGAATGGGAGTGTTTTGGACGTCGGCGGTGAAAGGTGAATGGCGGGAATATCGTCCGTTGGGGTGCGGGGGCAGAATCCGATGTCTCGGTGATGTTTTTACCCTCTTGGGACGAATTTGATGACGCGTTACTTGTAGCCGATGATCCCCCGGCGAAAATTACTTCCCGCTCACGAGACACACGTCGATAAATCAACGTTCCGTGCACTTCTCGCTCTCCTGACAATACATACGACAGTAATAAGGAGGTTCCAAGTATTCAGTGTTAACGACGGCTCTGATGGCTTTTAAATACCAAGTTTTTATTTTAATAAACATAAAAAACCTTATAAAAACACTATTCTCAACATCCTAAAGTTACTGAATAGCTAGTCATTTCACAAAAAAAGACTAAACAGGTATTGGATACAACCTTTTCAAGAAACAAATCCTGGATTTTTTTGCACCTCCGTTTGATGAAAAGAGGCAGTAGTCTAGTAATGAAGTTATCCAACCCTGTTTATCATATTTGAAAGGAGGACGATTTTTCTGCAATATTGAAATTTATTGAGAAGTGTCATTCAACAAAAAAAAGTTTTCGGGGACAAGGTATATATATATATGGGTATAGATAAATATATGGGTATAGGGACAAGGTATAGGTAAATATATATATATATATATATATATATATATATATATATATATATATATATATATATATATATATATATATATATATATATATATATATATATATATATATATATACGAGTTCGTGGAAAATCACACACGCGATAATGTAAATAGACTATGCCACAGGTGGGGCGGAATTAAATATAAACACATAAAAAAAGAACACTCACAATATTAGTTGATATTTCGGTTGCTAGAACCTTTCTCAAAGGAAGACGGATACAGAATGATTCTGTATCCGTCTTCCTTTGAGAAAGGTTCTAGCAACCGAAATATCAACTAATATTGTGAGTGTTCTTTTTTTATGTGTTTATATTTAATTCCGCCCCACCTGTGGCATAGTCTATTTATATATATATATATATATATATATATATATATATATATATATATATATATATATATATATATATATATATATTATTTATATATATATCACTGCCGTGGTGATGGCTTAGGTCAAGTGTAAGTTGAAGGGACAGAGTAAAAGAAACTTGGAAAAATATTCACAATTGATACTAAAGAACTATAAAGGGGTAGCTAATACAATAAAAACATAATTTTCCGATATAATAGGAAATAATTCCATAACATATTGTGATCTATTTCGACTAAAACGACATATTTTCTAAAAATTAAATGAGATCGCAGCATTTGGAGGAGTGTGATGAGTCAGAGTTCGTTCTGCAGTTCGTTCGTTCGTTCGTTCTTGATATTCATCTCATTACTTAACGTCGAGAATAAGTTGTTAAGAATTGACCTATCATTTGCGGTGACACTAAGGCAATTGTACTGGCTTCACTCGCATGAAATGCTGAGTAGGAGGATGGGAGAGGGCTGTGGAACGTGAAAACGGGAAGGAATTGCGTGGGCGAAGGAGATTAGGAAGAGGTGGCAGACCATGAAATGCGTCAAACGACACACAATGGAGTTGTCCTCTGCTATGAGTTCCCACGCGTGGAGGAGTGGAGGGGGGAGGGAGTTGGAGGGGGATAAGGGGGGGAAGGGAAGGGAGACACCGCAAATGGCCCATCGGGGGAATCTCGGGGGCGTAAATCATACCCCTCCCCCCTTCCCTCTCTCGCTACCAGAAAACATTCCTCGAACTCCTGAAACATCTTTCTTTCTTGAACGCCAAATTACTTTCTTCGCATTCCTCCCAAAATTTACAGACATGGAACATACCGCCACAACTGAAGTAGCCAGCAGATTCTAGTGGAAGTGTGTTGAATGACGCTACCGATAAACTTAAAATCGTATTGTAAATCCTAAAACCGGAATCATTGGCAACCGTGGCATCCATGTTTGAAGGCCGAATTCTAATCTGAGAGCTTTCGGATGCCGGACCGACGTGCCGACTACACACTGGCGCTACCAAAGTCGGTTCCGAAATCCATTCACTCAATCCTGCTGCGGTCTCTAAACTAAAAAATTAATGTGGTAATTAACTCATGTGATATGACTAACTCTGAGTGGTATTTTTTGCGATCCATTTCAAAACTAGGAGCCTCCTGAGCATAGACTCTCCCTTGCCAAAACTAAACGCCATGGTGTTTTTAAATTTACGTTATCAATCCTGTGGGAAATTATGATCAGCCATCTATCGTCTACCATTCTCATACTCTTTCCTGTCATGACTTCATGTTAATCATACGCGGTCGTTTTTGTAAATGCCACCGCAAGAAATCAATAGAAGAGCAAAGCCCGAATTCTTCTAAATATTCTTCAGCGCCACAGTTATTTTATGTCAGGGTTATACTTAATTTCTTAGATATTACTACCGTTAAAAACGCAAAGCCCAGCAAATAAAAATCCTATGAAATTTCATTAATGTTTTCTGCTGCTTTCTTAAGGAGGTTCCGCCGCGACCGTGTGAGTCAAAACAAATACTAAATTCCACAATTTTTATATTTTGTCCAAAAAATCCTGCTTTCGCTGATGAAATTCGACACCTGCAGAAAACCAAAAGTAAAGCAGCAAAAATGCAGATTATTCCACGAATGTATTTTAAATTAGCACTTTTTTCCAGCCATTGGAGCCGACTGCAGCGCCAATTCCTACGAATTACCAAATTTTGACTTCAATTATAGCATTAATTACCTAATAACTATGCCTATATTTTATTTTTATTCAATTTCTCTGGATTATTTCCTTCTTATAAATAGTTTTCCGCGAAAATGGCATTTATATTTTATGGAAAAATACTAGTTTTCCCCGTGTTTCTCTCATTCCCCCATTGAACACAATGTAATTTCAAGTTCAATTATAGAACAAAATAGCGTGGAAAGGTGTTATTTTGTTGTTCATATCAGATAGACGACAAGTGTTTTTTACAAGCTGACATAATATGAATAAAATGACATTTAAGTAATTTTACGGTGGAACCACCTTAATTCCAGCACCTTCGAAATACTTCAGATGCCACCCCAAGTATCGGACAGATTAAAGCCCCTCTAATCAATACATACCCAAAACTTAAATCAAACTAAAAAAATACACTTATCTTTTTCCCATGGGCTACTCTCAGAAATCCTCAAATAAAAACAATTTCCCTAAATGCTCCTCTAACCTAAGCATTGACAACCACATACCACCCTCCGAGCCGCCACAGGGGCTATGTTTAGCAGTGTGTGTTATGACACCAGCCACAAAAAAATGAAAGGAACAGCGAAATGAGATTGTAAGGGGGGAGAAGGACCAAGGTAAAATGTATAAAAAATTATTTTTATGGTCCCAGTCACTTCGGTACGGAATTTTCAACATAGCCCTATATTTATTGTACCAGTACCTAAACAATTTATCCGCTGTCAAAGCACAACCCACTAAATTCATTTTGCTTTAATCGAAGATTCGTATGAAAATGCATTCCTTCAGATGTTGAGCAGCTTCAATTGACATTCGCTCAAAAATAGCATCCTAGCATTTAGTAGAGGCTCTCTTCAGCTTATTATTTCCTTTAGATTAAAAGAATTCTCCGACTTTACTCCAATGCCCTTGTTACATGTTTATTTTTCTGCCGTCCAGGCATGCAACATTAACCATAAAAGGATGATTTTTGGATAGTTGGTCCTCAATAAATTAGATCACATGAGTACCTCTTTCCAACGAATATAATATATATCATTTAAATATTTGAAACGTTGTCAAGAGGTACTAATGAGATCTAATATATTGAAGACCAACTCTCCAAAAAACATCCTTTTATAATTATGTTGTAGCTCAATAACTAGCTCTCATTAAATTATTAAAAATACCGACAGGAAAATAAACCGTAAGTCATTTATAAACCCTTTATTGTGGAACAGCATTTGAATTGAATTGTGTCGTGTAAAGAGCTGCAACATATATTAATAATGAATTCCAATTTAAAACATAGGTGCAATTGAAGTCAGAATTACCATCTCTGGAACAAAATTTCGAATTTTTCCCCCACAAACATCTTCGCTCTCCAGGTGCCTTTTTTATCGTAAAAAACAAACTCATCAGGTAGGAAGTGAGGATGTCATCACGGACAAGCCTGAATTAAATGAATGACATCCACATGTCACTGGTCAAAGTGTAATGGCTGTAACACGCCATTTTGGCCGTGTTGGCATAAGTATACGATTAAGGACGCCATTGTGTATATTTTGGGAACACGAACTACCGCGAGGCAACAATATCGTCTATGTTATGAAAACAACTTTAAACAATACCATTTTCTGTTTACGTAAACAAACTAAAACAATGCCGTCTATGTTATGAAAACAACTTTAAACAATACCATTTTCTGTTTACGTAAACAAACTAAAACAACACCAGGTGTTATGACAGCTGCAAGGCAAAGAAAGGATGGAAGGGGTAAACAAACTTATAATAATGAAAGGGAAATAGCCTATCAGATACGAGAGAAGGGGAGAAAACCTGGAATGTTCTAGAACATACAGGAGGGGAGGTAAGATAGTATAAAAGGGATTGTCAAACAAGGAACGGGGCTTCTTCTTAACAAGGGAGTCACAAGAGACGTTTATCGAGTAAAAGTCATAAGAGAGTTTTTGCAGTGATAATTTGCCGGGAGTAAGCAGCTTTGGACAGCAATTACCAACGCCAGTGTCCTGTGTTAAGGAAGGATCCAGGAATCCGATAAACAGATACTGGGGCATAGAGTATCGGCGGAATTCACTTTGTAAAATATCCGGTGAAGTAGAACAAACATTATAAATTAATACGAATATATTTGAGAAGGGAACATATATTAATTAATTGAGTAACTAAAGTGAATTTGTTTCCTAAGTGAAGAATAAAAGGGTTATTATAAATATATGTACTGTTCAAGTGTATCATTTTTGTGCATGAATTAATCCATTAACCTTTGCCGCCAAGGACTACCGAAAGAAAGGATCTCTCTCAAGGTAAGAAGTGATAAAGTGAAGGGTACCTTTTGTGTGTCGGGCTGATACAAGTATATAACGTCACGTGTTTAGGACCGCGTGAAAGAATAATTATTAGAACCCCTGTGATAAGGAAATTGATAGGGGGGGACTAGTACATGGCTTACACCATCCTCCATTCATTCGACGATGTTAGTGGTTGTGTGTTACTCATTGAAAGTTGAAAAGGGTACTGTGAATATTAATGGACTGTGTAGTAGATCTCTTCTAAGGCATGTGAAATCTATAAGTGAAGTGATATCATTGAAGCAACAAGTTATTTCACGATGGCTAATTCATTACATGTACAGGAACATATTCCGGTATCTGACGGTGCATAAATTAGCCTTGGGAATACATAAACAGACAAAAACCTTGAACTTGTCTTTAAGCTAATTGATAAGAGTAATACCATGAATATATGGATACTAGAGGTTCAACACGCGCTGCGTGCGTTAAACCTCTATCCCTGCTGTTGCAGTGCCCCCGGAATGTTCTGGGAGGTTTTAGTATAGTTGATCAAATGGTTTTGGTGTAGGTAGGTTGGTGAACTATTTTTCTGGAATCGTCTGGGTGGTTTAAAAACAGAATAGGTCCTTTGAACTTTTGGAAATATTTTATGTGGGAATATAAGTGAATGTCTTAAATGAAATTGATGAAAACTGAAATGGATTGGGAATAGGATAGCTATTGTTAATTTTATAATGGTGGGTGTGGATAGGTTGGTATAATATATTTTCAAAATAATGTGCTGGTATAGCAACAAACATTAAAACATTACTTAAAACAAAATTAATATCTAAATATGAACCTCTAATGATAGGCATCAACTACCTTGTATTCAGTTAATAACAACGGAAACAAAAATTAACACTTATCAAAAGAGTATGATAAAGGAATTTTAGTTGTCAAAATTGTCCAACTGCCAATGTCATATTAGACTGTCTTCCAGCCGCATATTCATCAACCAGCGTCGCAACAACCCCCCGGATCGTGGGGGGGGGGGGAAACTCCTTGAAAAATCTGTATAAGCTAGCTAAACGATAGGGGATGGGGTGGGGAAGAGACTTTGCAAAATGGGCAGTTTCCATTAAAAAGTGAGCTACCACCTCTGGCTTCTCCCGAATTTGAACTCGGGACCATTCGATCAGTAGCCAAGCGCTCTACCCAGCAGGCCACCACACTCCCTTTCGTCGCGACATAATCTTGCATATGTTGATATATTCCTAAGAAGTTCTTTTCCATCTTCTTCAGATTCAAATAAACGACTCTTTCTTGAATGTTCGGCCACTTGATCTTAACGTTGTCGTATTTGCTCGGGGGTTTTAGTCTTAGAAACATTATTTACACGTTTCGTAGGTTTACATGTGCAAACAATAATACCTTTGGACGTTCCATGGGCGATTATAACAATCATACACTGATGTTTTCACACTGTCACAATGCTTATCAACGTTGTTCGAATTAAGATTATTTTGTGATAACTCGTTCTCGATTTTGTCGTTCCATTTTCGTTCGTTTTCGAGGAGTTTCATTAGACACGTTATTTCATCCTCCCGACGTACGTTCATCAGCCAAACATTATTAAAATTTATGTATTCACCTTTTTTCAATTATGTATTTATAGCAATTAAATTTTTATATTACGAAACAACAAAAAATCAACCAGTAATGCTGATTGAAAACCGCAATCAAAATTTCTGTACAATAAAAACAAAGTTAATATGAATTCAATCAGTACACGACCAATAGCGTCTATTCACAAATGATTTGTTTCGTTATTTCAAGCAATAAGAAATAACTAATTACAATTTAATCAACTGCTTCCACTTCGTAAATGCACCTTTTGTCTCTTTACCAAAAACGTAAACACACATATTTATTTAGCTACGTGAACAAATTTGCTAAGCAACTGATTCCCCACGTTAAAAGATAGGGATTACACCCTTTTTCATGCTTGAATTTTTAAACTTTTCGATCAGTCGAAGAAAATAAAAGTACGCATAAGCAATGAGCCCAGCTTTCCTCTTTGGAACGACACTATTTTTGCTTTGATCTGACCGGTATCTTCGGAGATTACCTCAAATTAATGTACCGACCCCGAGCGCTGCAAACATACATATATTTACCGAGCACCACGAATTAATATAAGGACTTTAACGGAGAGTAATAATTGGATCTGTTTGCGGAAACATAATTTCTGGTGAAGAGTTGAAGAGATACTGAAAGAAGGTTTGGCAGGGAGGAAAGGGGGAGGGGGAATGGGAGATCATCTGTCCCCTAAGTGTGAAGAGATTGGGAGATAAGTCGGGCATTTTACGAAGAAATGCGTCTTGCATAGAAAACAGAGAGAAAACAGTCAAGGAATCGAAAGAGACCGTGATGCATAATGCTGTGTATTTAAAGTTAATACTTTTAATTAAGCTAGGGGATAATAGCTAGGGGATAATATTTAGCGGCCATCGAGATACTTGCATTGGCGTTTAAGGCACGCGCCTCCTTGGCTTTGCGATGTCCCCGAAACCGTCTCGCCTGTTTCATCGCGGACACAGTGGTAGGTACTGATCGATTTTGTTATTTATATGTCCTCCGCAATCAGATGCGTTCTTTTGTATTCTCTCAGAGATTCTCTGGTCAAACATGGTAATCTTTAACATAAAATTATATATATTTTGATTTTTAACTACCTAATCAAGATTGCAGACGATAAATTTAAATGTTTTGGCTCAAATTGATATGATTTCTTTGACACCAAAGTCAGCCCGCTAGCGCATTGAAGACGCGAGATAAACCTCGAGGATATTTCTGGCACACACTTAACATGGCCGACAGTGGCCACGGACTCCTACCTGAGCCTTGTGTATGCGTGGTGCCAACTCGATGTCACGTGGTCGTTTGTCCTATGGTGCGAGACCACGCTTATTTCAGTCGTGTTCTCAGTCAGGGGATTAGATTATCCGAATGGATCGTCCAGCACACGTTACATAGCCATTTCCCTCCTTGTAACACCCCGTTCTCGGTCTAATTACAAAGACGCAGCCACGTCAAAAATAAAAACAGGCAGGTGCTCGGCATTTGAAGGGATTTCATAATTGAGCGCGACAGGGGGAGGCAGGCACGCCACCGCGTGGAAGAGTAGTTGTACATATAATAGGAGGGATATGAATGGAGGAGGAGCAGGAGGAGAGGGGGCGTGGCATTTGGTTGGCGGTTGGCGGCAGCGTGAAATATTCAGAGCGGGCTGTCGAGGATCAATCGTGGCGAACGAAGGTGATGCTTCGGTAGTCGGGAGGGATGCTAGCGGGAGGGGACGGCGGAGGGTTGGAAACTTGAATAGGGGCGGGTCTTTTTTCGTTATTCCGGGGGGGCATGGTTGGGGGAGTTGTGCCGTAGATGAGAATCCCGATGCTAAGGACGTGTCGAAATGGTGAGAGAGAATATCTCTGCCGTACGCTCTTTCCAGGATGACTGGTACCCGACGGTGTATCCACTTTAGTACGAAGACCGGGAGTGAGTACCAAAAGAATGATTGAGAATGCATAGCTGCAGTAAATGTGATACCCAAATGAGAATATATATTTCTAAGCTCTCACGGTGAATTTCTATTTCACAGGAGTCACAAAACAAGATCTTAAAGCCACCCTAAACTTGATTTTATTGATTTTAGAGAGTGAATGTTTTGTTTTTACCACACTGTGGATTGCCATCAGTTAACTCTTCTGAAAGATTTACCGATGCTAATGGTCTCCCACGATAGAAAAACCCCGTTCAAGCAAGAACGCCAAAGTTAATTGGGCTCCGCTCGTATTCGGGTGTGTCCATTAATCCCCAGTGATGTTCTTAATGTCCCCGAGTGGCGCAAATCAGGTGTGTGACCACCTCTTCCGCCTTAGTTTGCTAAAGTTTAACGAAACGAAAGGCTTAACATAGCGTCCAAGCTGCTGCCGGTGAGTTTTGTGCCTTATCCAGAAGAATAATTGAGTCAATGACCAACTTTATTGTGATTGTAAACGTCGCCTGTCCGAATTGTGACGATTACCTCCTTTAGAGAGTAATTAGCCTTATCGCTCATAGTGTACTGATTGCAAGCTTAGTGCTCTAGGAAATGTTGGCGGATTTTATGGCAGGGCATCAACTTTGGCCAACCTCATCAGGTGGTGGCACTAGGGGCTGGAAGCAGGGACGGTGAACTACGATCCAAATGTTACGGTGGCAAAGAGATCGCTGGAACTGAGTTGGGACTGACGTTCAGTTGCAGCGCCGGAGCTTAAGCAACACTAGAGACGGATGCATTCCCGAAAGCGGTCATCATGATTATAAGCAATTAATGGTTTTAAGATGGATGAACCCATATTTCTATGCGTCATAACGCACGTTACATGCGTTTACTCAGTTTGTTGAAGGGAGGTATCATAAAGGGTATCATAAACATCCCTACTCCCTCTCATGCCGTCTTAATTCTAGCTGAAAGAGGCCGACACTCCTAGAATCACTCTCACCCTATGCTTTATCTACTCGTTCCCCTCCTGGCAGTGGCCAAACTGAGCTTTAAGTTCCAAAGTGAAACTTATCCCATCATTATTCACAGGTATATTGAATCTCTTACATAAACCTGTGAATTGGTATAACTTACACTCATTTTAGGTGCAGCTGATATAACGGTCCTATTATGCATATTAATGCATGCCTTTTCCTCATATTTATGAAGACATATATTGACATCATCTAAGTAAACAGGAATGACAGTTCCTACCAATTAATAGTATATTTATGTTAAATATCCGACTTATGTGCATGTATACATTTTCCCCGTTGTTTTATCACTGCTTCTTGACGCTGAATATTCGTACCTTCAAAATCAGAGCGCTCATCTAAAGGTCTCGGATAAGACGGAAAAAAGCCTCTCACCGTTTCCTAGATTGGAGGGCTACAGGGATGCCAGCTTTCCTACGACCCTCAGGAGTGGAGCAATCAATTACCCTTATTTTCAATACCTGACTCAGTCATATAAAATTATACCAGTTTTTATTCTAAATTCCTATAAAGAAACTGTATTTATTTACAATATTGATACCAATTTTTTTATATTTGCTAAGAATTAGCTAAATTTAAAACAAACACTTTTTGTATAGACCTGTTGAACATAATATTTGGGATCTCTCTTAACTTTATATAAATATAATCTCTGCAAGACCAAAATAAGCAATTTTTCAATAAATCTCACTCTCTGATATTAATTATTTAGAAGAAAATGAAGCATATATGTAAATATTTGGAAGGATCTCATTCATATACATGGATGCACTTATACATATTATTATGAAAATATATATTTCTATTACTAATTTTATCCTAATATTTTTTTCCAGGTGAGCCGAGAACTTCAGTATTTAGTATTATCCTGTAGACTTTCCAAGGATCCACATGCCTTCGAAGGTAGGAGACATTAGTCCTATAAACCAGAATACTCATAATTCTAGTAAAATGCATGTCAGCTCACCAAATTACGTGATAACACCCATAGGATAACGCAACCCACTTGATATCAAATACCTTAATATGCATTAACTGGGACTTTCCCAATGCAAAGTGTTCATTGCATAAATTAATTGGCCATGATTTGCAAACACTGATTCATATTATAGAAGAAAAACGGCTACAAGATAATATAGGATTGGAAATGGTTGCATGTATTTCACTCTAATTTTACCTTTACGCACTATTCAAAAAACTAGTACTTTTCCCGAAGGTCACCAGAGTCGGAAAGGGGTCTCCGAAAAAAAAAAACAAAAAAACTTCGAATACCGATGACACATGTACTGATGCCATTTTCTTGGATATTGGATAAGACTGATCAAAAAAAAGTCGTAGTGGATTGGGACAAATAATATAATTAACCGTTAATAGCACTGAAGTGTATCCAATTTAATAATCTCAATGATTTACTAATAGAATTCATCACTATTCAAAATATTAGTTGGACTGTAAAATGAAGACTAATCAGATCAGAATACGAATTGTTTCTTTTTTGTGTGTTAAAGCCTTCCACATTCATTCATGACGCGACGTTGCCAGAGTGACTCCCGACATTCAATCCGATTCCTGCCCACGGATCTTTTTATTATTTCAAAGTAAATTTTTGGCTCGTATTCCGGCGTCCCATCAGCTGCCCAGGCCGATCTTGAATATTCATGTCCGAAAGCTCCTTCTGAGGCACACCATTCGCCAATCCAGCTGATTCGTTATGCCGATTTAATTTCCACCAGTGGCGCTCGAGGGAGGGCGATGGCAGGGGCTGTCTTCTTTTCATCGGTGAATCATGGGAAACTTCGGTGACAAGTGCTTTGCGAACTCTGCAGCTGCCGTGACTTCCTCCCCCTACAACACCACAAGGAAACACGATCGCACATGAAAACACATCCAAGTGTCTTGCTATTACACCTAACACGTTGGATATACTAGTGAAAATTCAACAGCTGCTGGTTTTAATCATGTGTTCTTCCGAAGGGCACGATCAAGCTATGGCTTAAAGTACCAATATGGTATTCCAATTTTCAATACACTGCCAAGTTGCACGGACGCAATGCAAGGTGCGCGAAGCAGTTTTATGTTTACCAGGGCACCAAGCAGTAAGCTACCTATTTCATATTTTGCTACTTAATTTCTATTCTTAGATAATGAAGGTGCCTCCGGTACAGCAATAATGATATTTCATATTTTTTATTATTGTTTATCTTTTTTTTCAAGCAGCATGTCTATTCGAAGAGTGCTTACTCGAGCGAGGAGATACGACAACAGATGTTCTTCCAAAATTGCATCTTGTTTATTCGGAAACTAACGCATACCAAGAAAAAAACCCCGTCCTGATTCTTATGCAAATGCGTTAACGCGTGGTTACATAAGCCTTGCGCAAACAGGGCTTCAGACATAATATTGACGAACCCGGTCCACATGCATATCCCCTTTAACACTTCCAGAGTCAAACATCAGCGGCCTAATTCTTCACAAATCAGGATGAACAAAAACAATTATACTGCTTCAAATCGAGAAAGTTTCAAAAGAAAATTTAGCATATTTATTTGCAAAGAAATTTGATAGCTTGACGTACCATTCCCTTTTCAAGATTTACACCTTAGAAAAGGCATCCTCCTATCATTAACTGTTTTAACTGTCACAACTTTTTTCCACTAAGTACTCCATTTCTCGTCGACAGTCTTTTAAAATAATTACTTATTTTTTGGATTAAATAAGTAATGTCATCCTTAAAACTTGCAGTGGACGTTGAAGTTGATGGGATGATTTCATGATATAAATTGGCAGATAACATGGCAAAGCGATACACGTGTGAATCAAGGGCGAGAGAAAATCGATATTTTTTGTTGTACTAACGGTAGTTACACCTAAGCGAATCAAGCAAATTAAAAATCCAAATAACCAGCTCATTCTAGAAAATGTTTCACGTATTGTTAAAATGGGCGACAGACGCAAGGAAAAATATTTCACTACAAGTGCAAACTCAAATTACTGTCAGACTGACCGGGCAACGATGTTTTAGAAATATATTTCCAAGACATTGTGAAGAACAGGAGTAAAGGGTATCGCGACAGATATACTGGTGAATTGTCATTAAGAGCCACTTTTAACATTTTCCTCGGAAAAGGAAAATTACTTTCTGCTGGTCGTGGGATACAATACTGTAAATTGCCACAGAAATGTTCTGAAATTTCTTAAAACTTTACAAAAACTTTCCTTAACTTTACTGTACAAAAAGTTTAAAAATATTTTAGCCAACATTATGACTTATATATAGGCAAAAATATATTTTAACCGCAGTATATTTGAGTAGCAATTGAACGTAGTGCACCAGGCATTAATGATAATAGTCTGTTGAAGAAAGCCGCGAACTAACATTCATTACATAACTACCTTTAAAAATTTTATCTTGTTTCCGCTCATGCCTGAGCGGCTTACAAGTTGGCTTGCGCGTGAAAGTCGTTGAAACGGCATCGTAACTGATTTTGATCAGTTCAGAACGGAATCATGTAGCTCCAATCAAAATCGGATTTACAACAGTAGCTCATAAAAACTCGTAAAAAATATAGAGATCCACACAATCGCAAAATCGATACTCAACTCAGAATCCCCCACAATTCTAATTCTTTGCTTTTGATGACAACTGCTTTTCTCTGGTGCTTCTTGGGTTTCGTATTTTCTATTTCGTATTTTTCACCTTTTTCATGTTAAGTACGAAATGGGCATTGAATATTCTCCAATAAAACAATACCACTCATCCTTGATGACTCTGCCATCGTCTCAATTTGCGCTGACAGTTATCCATCGAGCCATAAACAGACCTTAGGAGAGAAAGCAGTGAATAAAATATTGCTTGGAACCAGGGAGGATTACATTTGGCGCTGGAAGAGCCGTAGAGAGGCAGAAGAGCGCCGCCGTAGGATTAAAAAAAAGGCATGAGCGATACTCTGAAACCAACGTTTGCGCTGAACGGTTCCTTTAAGACTTGTCGATGAATTCGCTGCACAAGTCATAAATGGGAAAGCGGTCACACAACGGAGCTCTATATAAAACTACATAGGTGCGCTCGCGTATGTGTGTCAGTGAGTAAGTGCACTTATGTATGTATGTGAGGAAGGAGATTGAGGGTATGGAGGGATGGAAGCCCACCAATGGGAGTGACTTGACTAGTATTCCAATTCCGTTATTCCGCAACAAGAAAAAGTGTCCGTCCCTCCAGTCCTTTCATCTATTTAGCCTTCCAACCCAACCCAAAAGACTTCAAGGTATTCCCTGAAAGTCCTCTTTAGCCCGAAAGCATTTTCAAGACGAGCGGAGCGCTATTTTTTTTCGTTCCTTACTTATTTTTTTATACTTTTTTTACCTGCACCGATACTGGATGAGAGAAATTGTAAGGGAGACGT
Organism: Pyrrhosoma nymphula; assembly: GCA_963573305.1. NCBI lineage: Eukaryota > Metazoa > Arthropoda > Insecta > Odonata > Coenagrionidae > Pyrrhosoma > Pyrrhosoma nymphula. The sequence goes on from OY754334.1 coordinate 1,936,476, forward strand.
TGGATATTGAAGTTACAAAGTTTTTGAAAGGAGAACACAATGAATATAAGAAAAGAGTGGGACAGGCAGAAACTTACGCCAAGAACTTCAAAGTCAAAACTGCAATTGCATTCAGAGGAAGCGTACCTACAAATGTAATTTCTCCATGGAGTTGGTTCCACTCAGAAGTCAATTAACGGCCGCACTACGACGTGTTTTTTTCATAAAAATATGTTATCTGATTTGTACTTACATTCATTTAATGTTGCAAAAAATAAGAAATAAAGGCCAGGAAAGGTAAAAAACTTCAATTTGTAGGTTCAATCTCTGCTATGTATTTAATTAGTCATATTCATAGAGATAAATCATTCTAATTAAATGTGAGATAATGGAATCTATTACCTATAAAAACGCTGGATGAAGTAATTAATGTTAGAATGACTACCACTTTAAAAGGAAAAATTGTTTTAGTATGAGTAAATAATCACAAAATTAATAATTATTTAGGCCTCCTTCTACCAAAAAGGGAGGAATCAGGCGAGATGTTGTGGAATATGAACATAATAAGAACTTAGAAGTAGCAATTTTCCACAGATAAATATTTTAATTCGACCCGGGTTTCGATGCACTGCATCATCATCAAGTGAATTTGCGAATTCATGGAGACCCGGGTTGAATTAAAATATTTATCTGTGGTAAAATTGCTACTTCTATGTTCTTATTATCCTACGAGTCCTACGAGTACACCTGTGATCCTATATTATGGTTTACGGAGTCAAATTCTAGGGAAAAATCAAACAGACTAGCACGGTAAATTGTCTGTTGCGCATTGTTTGGTTCGTGTCCTCAGTTAAGTGAAGCAGTACGTTTTGGCTGCTTTATCCCTTCCTAACACCAGATTGTCTCTGATCGAAAATATTTCGTCCCGTAATTAAGTGTTAATTTGGTCGAAAATTTCCGCTCAAGTATTTTTGCTGTGGCACATAATAATTCCACTGGGCTATAGTCGCTCGGATTGGAAGGATTTGGGCACATGTTTATTGGCCTAAGATAGGCTCTTTTCCAAATAGCTGAATAGACTAATTATAACGAGGAGTCAAAGATATTTAAAATAACATGTAGTATCATAGTTAAAAGCTTTTTTATAGAATCTATAGGGATTTCATTGTAACCCCTAGCATCTGAGGTTATTTCTGATAACTTCAACGGAGAAAAAAAGATTTGATTATCAACATTAACTGCCTCATTTCTTATTGGAAGAATTGCCTTTATGCTAATGGGTAACTGATAAGGATATCTGATTGAACGCTTAATTCCTCGTCTTAGGTTTTTTAAACTATGCCTATGTTTTGGAGTTTTTTCCACATATATTTTGAGCTTTGGGTTTTTGAAAATGGCGTGAATTAATGATTATTTTTTGCTTAGCGTATCTTTTCCTTTGTGGTATTTCTTAATGCCTAGTACGAGGAAAAAGCTTCGGGGTCTCTGCACCTACTATATATTACTCGGGCATTATTCTTCCTCATAATAACTTCCTTAATTTCAGCCGTAATCCATGGAGTTGGTGGGTGAGTTACACAAAAACGCGAACATTTAGGTCAAATTTATCTATAGCATAAGAGATGAATATTTCAATTTTATCATTCGATGACATTGCAATAGCAATTGCGCTGCAAAGGCATTTGGAAGAGATATTACATAATTTTAACGGAATCATCGCGCAAATATCAGAGAATGAGCCACCCTTTCAAGTATACCAGTGGTTTGAATATTCTGGTAAATTTCACCGTAATAAATTGCTATTCTGCACACATAAAAGGCAACTCAAATGCCATTCCGTCTCTTAATTTTTTCACTTGATAACTTTGCCCTTTAAAGCTGAACACTTTCTCACTTTCAATAAGGAGATGTTACCATCTGATATGCACTTAAATCCTTCGGCTACTTGACGTTTTAACTTGAGTACGTGAGCATATGAAGACCCTTCTCAAGTAACAATGGCTTTCCAACAATCAATCACTAGTAAAACCAGGAATGGCTGCAGGAGTTAAAGTAACTTGAGAAAATGGTTCTTACATTAGCATCCAAAAGGTTAAGAAATGCTTTTAAACGTGCCTCCTAAGTCGAGTAAGTTATCATTAACGTTTGCAGTAACAATTAACGATTTTATTTCAATATTACTATCATAAATAAACAAAATGTAGCACAGTAGAACTCGCACATGCAGGAATGCACTCCTTTTGTCACCTCCTTTCTAAGAAAAATCAAAACTATTGTTATCAAAACATAACAAAAATAATTACGCTTATGTCCCCATCTAGATAATATTCAGAAAAATAGTGGATGATTTTTGTCGCGATTGGTACTGCGCGCGAGGATTACTCTCTATCGTCGAACACTTCGGGGGGGGGGGGGGGGGAATTGGCAATCAGATCGCTGGGCCTATGACTCCGAAATGAATGATTGAGAATCGCGGAATGAATTATGCATTTAATAACTCGAGCGAATTAGAAAAAGTTTCCATTTTTATTTTACAAAGGAAAAGGACGTAAATATTTAAATATCGTCAAAGTAAAGTTTATTAGTCTCTCCACCATGTATAATAAAAATTGTAATAATTAATGCCGAAAAGTTATAATTTTGTTCAGATTTTTATGGATGTGACAGTTTTTTTATTGTCATCATTCAGCATTTGCGCTTTCTTGAATGTTGTACTTCTTTAGTATCGCGCGGTGACTCGGCATCAAAACTTTGATCCAGCTCGTTGTACTTTTTAAAGTATTGTAGAAACCTTGACATAAATACCTAGTCTTTCCATGCAGGTGGTTCTCATTCCAACCATTTTCATGCATCCAACCTTCTTTGACAGACTTTCCAGGTAGCACATTGTGCTTGTGTATGTTTGCATGTTGTCGTTTCCAGGCGCGAATACTTACGCATTACCGATTACATGTATTATACTTACTCTTACTTACTCCCGGGGCCATATATATCTTAGTCGATATTTAGCCGCATCAACAAATCCCCTCCACCTGGATCGATCTTCTTGCCCCTCTTTCTGTAGCTCCAATCTTTTGCATATCCGTTCTCACTTGGTCCCACCATCTTAGCCGTGGTCTTCCCCGGGGTCTTCTTCCTTCAGGAATCCCATTTAGTACCTCCTTCATCAGACACCTATTTTCCTTAGAATATGTCCAGCCCACCTGATTCTTCTTGATTTCATTTCAATTGTTATGTCTGGATGTTTGTATAGATTCCTGATTTCTCTGTTGTGTTTTTTTCTCCATTGTCCTTCTTCGTACGTGGGCCCAGAGATTTTTCGCAATACCTTAATCTCGAACACTATTAGGCATTTTTTTCTCATCTTTCTTCGACTGCCTCCACGTTTCGGATCCGTAGAGTAGTACTGGGGATATTATTGTTTTATAAAGTATAATTTTGGTTTTGTGCGACAGGGCTTTAGAAGATAGAATTCGGTTGCATGTATGCAGACATCTGTTGGCGAGGTTTAACCTGTTTTGTATTTCTGGTTCTACCGTGTATTGTCATTGGTTAAAATTACTCCTAAATATTGAAAATGGTCTAATTTTTCAAATGAAAGACCATCTTTTTGCAGAGGACCTGTTTTTATATTTTGGCGTCTTGAATGCATTTATTTAGTTTTTGAATAATTTATTTTCAGTCCTATTTTTTCCGTTTCCTTCATAAATACATTTGTCAACATTGTTAAATCTTCTAAACTTTTTGCGAATATCGCTACGTCGTCTGCAAAGGATAAAACGTTTATTTTGGTCCCAATTTTGATGCCAAGGTCCATGTCTGCTACTTTTTCCAGTGCTTCCTCAATTTCAATATTAAATAGAATTGGGGAGAGCCCATCTCCCTGCCTTACCCCTGTGCTTATTTTAAATGGCTCGGAAATATTTCCATTGATCCGTAAAAAGCCCCTTGATTCTGCGCTGCTCAGCTTTGCTAGATTTATCATATGTATTTTATCGATTACATGTATTATGCAATTAGTGGTCAAAAAGTTATTCTTTCAGCCTATTATTATTGAAGCATAATATTTGGTGGGGTGGGCAAACTCATCACTCACGAGCATTTTTTTAAATGGAGTGGAGGAAGGAGATAGGCCGAGGAAAAGGCGGCTCTTGGCGGTGCATAAAAGAATTGCCGGTCAGAGAGTAGAAGACTGCCGTCCTTCGAGCGCCGATGAAGAGATCCGTGCCAGTGGGAGTGAAGTGCAATCAAGGTTAATTTTGAATCCGTTCACCATGGAAGCAATTACTTTCATATCGCTGAGATTTAAGTGAATCGATAACTTCGATCCAATTATGCCGAACTTACCCGGGTGAAGTTCGATTACTAATCTTCATGGCGTGCATATACGCAGTCGTACACGATGGATCTAAATCTTCGGCACCACTGTACGGGCAAAGGTGTTGCCTAGCTTTCGGCAAAATATAAGTCGCCCTGCAGTCGGCATGGTTCCGCTCAAAAATGGCCGGTTTAATATGGAGGCAATTCCGGTCCCTTTATATCCAGTATCTCCAATTGAATCACGGCATTTCCTTCGGCATGGTTCCGCTTCAGTGTGTCAAAAATTGCCGGAGTTAATAGGGAGGCCAATTCCGGTACCTTTATTTCCAGTATCTCCATTTGAATCACGGCCTTTCCTTATTAGAACCATCTTCTCTAGAGTGGCGGCGCTACGATCTGCTTGGTCCTGATTTTTCGGTGCATGCGAAATGTTTGGCAACACCCACTGGGGGCAAGTTTAGGATCCAAATATATTTAATTCATGCGTACACGGCTGTGAAGCATACATTCGATTCGATCATATAGAAAACAAATCTACTATTTGTCAACATGAATCCCTTTGCACACTATCCGTATCATTTGTAATTTCTACGCTTATGCATGTTTCATGAGGAAATATATACGGTTTTAGGTGACAATACTCCAAATTGGATTTAAGATTATGTTGTAGGATAAGATACTTTCACGCCGAATAATTCCAGTGAAATTCTCGTGGGATTCCGAAAGGGTGAGGTTCTCCTTCCCCGCCGACGTTTTGATGAAAGACTTTCTCATCGTCCCCAGGTCTGTTGACGTTCAAGACGGAAAAGTCTTCCATCGAAACGTCAGCGAAGAACCTCACCCTTTCTCAATCCCGCGAGAATTTCACGTAAGGTGGTAGTTCCCTAGTCATAATGGAGACCATATTCAAATTTGATTTTTTCATTTCAGCGTCTGTAAGAAGTATGAAATAAATATTGTAATATTAATGGCGTAAGGATATAATTATACATGACCAAAAATCTCAGTAATAAATAAAGCTATATAAGTCTCTAACTTGACTCATTTTTTCCCGCCGTACGGCTGAAAACCCTTCAATACAGCAGGTTTATTTGCGATTCTGTCACAATAACTGTGGTGAGTAATAGATTATTTTTTATAAATAGTTGAGAAAACATACAATTTACTCTGTTATTTTTTTGACGAAATCTAGGTGCTAGAAGTTCCTCATTTGTTTAATAATCTCCCTCTGGAGCGCACAGCCATAATCTATCCCTTTAAAACTATATATTTTCAGGAAAATAGCTCGAAACGTTGTTCGGCAAGGGGCTGATATTTTTATATCATTGGAAAGATGAGAGTTGTTTCTTTAAAATGAGGCCAAATTCATCAAATTCTAGGTTAAGTGGTTTTTCGCTCAACCCACCTTAAGGCCACGTATTTATGCAAGTGTCTGCCATGATTAGTCCCACCCGTCAGGGAAGTAAAGACACACGGCAGGGACGAATTTCGGTGATTTAATCGTAGTAGACCCCAATAGGCGGAGTAAAAATCTCTCTAACAAAAAAATATTTTTGGCTTGTGAAAAGAGCGAGACTTCCGAGTATTGACTGCTAATGGCTCCCAGGAGTGGGATATCACCAAACATTTGCGCACATCGTTTCTAGTTTACAAATCGGGATATACGTCAAAGCCGGATGGATTGTAGGTGAAAATAATGTTGTTATTTACGTAACTTTCTAACGATTCTTTTTCTTTCTTTCCGCTCAAATGTTTTAAGTCCAATCTATTTGACACGGAGTTGATATTGACGTGAAACGCCAAACTAATCGATGTGGACCCATGGCTTGCGCCGTGAAACAAAATTACGTATACCAAGTACTTCTTCATAACTCGGAAATGTTTTAAAGATATTCAAGCCATTCGAAAGATGAAGGTTTTAAGAATTTTCCAGAAGGCCACCTTACATTAATGATGCCATCTACACATTGTCCTTCATAATAGCTCAAGTGAATAATTTAAATCAACGAATACAACAGTACTGACTTGCAAAGGCATTTGGGTAATTCAGAAATGACGTGACCGATACGCCGTCATGGATGAGTAGTTGCCCACGCAATATTAAATGAATGTGTTTCGATGTTATTCGATGAAATTTGTTGTTCAATGTCAATTTTCACTTCATTAAACATTTTAAAAAACTCAACTATAAAATGCAGAGAAACTTCTACATTATATAGAAATTAATAATAAAATAAAATATTATGGCGTTGCGTGTGAATCGGCGAATACCTATATGCATGAGTAAAATTGGCGTGAGGAATTTTCTTAACCGATCATACGCGCTAATTGTACACATATGATGACGTAATCACGGTCCATCTTGTGAGCTTGGTCGTTGATCATAATGTGCCTGCTAATTTTACCGTCGTTCCTCGTGAACACATGATCATGTGTCCCAGAATGGAATTTAATTTTTTTTCAGAAGGCATCGTTCTGTGAGGACGGTTTGAAGATAATTCGGAAGTCCGAAGTTCTCTTAGTCACGCCGATACTCCCATGTTTGGATATTTATCAATACCCTGAGTTACACGTATTTATATTGCGAAGAAAGCGATGAGTTGCCATGAAAAAGTTAAATTCACGTGTGAAAGTGAGAATGATTTACTGTGAATAGTCATCAGGAAAACTTATGGCACCATCTAAATGACGCAAAAAAAAACTATGTCCTCAAGCGTAACCAAGCGACAAATGTGCTCGGAGTTCCATTGTTTTCGGGTCCCGCTGCGTTGGGTTATCTGGATGATGATAACGTTTCGTAGCCTATCCAGGTTACTTCTTCAGGCTTCGGATCTGGTCCCAAACCCTAAAACAATGGAACACCCAGCACTACAGCGTTGCGAAAGAATGAAGCAGAAAGACAAATGTGCTCATTTTTTCGTGAAAAACATGAGACTGATTAGAGTCATCAATATTTTACTTACGATATAGTTAATGCATCCCTTCGATCTCCTAGCACCTTCATAATCACCTTAAGGGATATATTACAAGGGGATTTCCCGTCCTTCTAAGAAAGCAGTCATTTCCTCACAATTTTTAATGTTAACTGAATAGGCGAACGTTACATTGAAGTGCTGATTCACCAAAATTTCTTTGAGGAATAAAATCGCAGTGTCTCATCTCGCAGCAAACTCATTTTCTGAAACCTAACAAAGTGTACCCTGAATTGCTTATATCCTGGTATCTCTCGCGTTGATTCATTTTATGGACAACCGTTTCACTTGTATTCCAGCTAGCATCGTCAGGTCCTGTAATAAGAGCTGAGGTGCAGGACCTGACGACTCCAGCTGGAATGCAAGTTAAACGGTCGTCCATAAAATGAATCAACGCGGGAGAAACCCGAATAAAAGCAATTCATCAAACCACCGCGGAAGCCTCCGTACCCTGTGTTAGCCTGTGTTACCCTGTTTCTATGTGTTTATACAAAGAAAGCAAAGCATCGTCAAACAATGGGTATGTCACTATTTCATCTTATTTTAAATAGTAAACGCGATTCACACGGCTGTCCAACATGTTATGAAATCAATTTAATAGTAAGACTTACTGTCACTACTTTAGAAAGTAAAAAAGAAATAAACCGCAGAAAATGTCGCGCGGTTGCATGAATGTAGTCGAAGTTTCGACTAGTAATCATGGAAAAGGACAATTTTAGGAAAGCTCTTATGGATATCAGCAGTGCCACGTGCAAAATACCAACGAAGGGAGGACGGTACTTTGGGTCACCGAGTGTATCGAAAACCTACACACACGGACTTATACCTAAATGGCCAAAGCCACCACCATCCGTCCCAAAAAAGAGCTGTTATCTCTACGCTCCTGCATCGTGCAGATACTGTAGCAGACAAGGAAAGCCTGCCAATGGAAATTAAACACCTACAGGAAACTTTACGCCAAAATGGGTATACGGAGAGAGAGATTTCGCTGGGCCTGAAAAGAGCAAGTCACAAGAAAAGCCGCGTTGATAGTCTCCTCAGTCCTGAAATGTCTCCCAAAAAGAAAAAAACCCACCGTGAGAGCTTGTCTGCCGTATGTTTCATCCGTCGCCGAAAAAATCTCTAGGATCCTATCGAAATGGAACATCGAAACAATTCATAAACCACCGAAAAAACTACGTGGCGTTTTAGTGCGAGTCAAGGATGAATTGGGACTCAAAACACCTGGTGTTTATAGTATCCCATGTCAGTGTGGAAAAATATACATTGGAGAGACAGGGCGCACGATAGAGACCCGAATAAAAGAGCACAGGAGATGTATTAGGTTGTTCCACCCGGAAAAATCTGCCTTGGCTGAACACAGCTAACCGGAAGATCACATCATCTCCTACGATGAGGCTCGCTTGGTCTCCAAAGCTAATGGATATTGGGATCGTCTCCTTAAAGAGGCCGTTGAAATCAGGCTGGAAGAAAAAACATTAAATCGAGACTCTGGGTACATCCTTAGCAGAGAATGGAAACCGTTAATTCAAAAAGTAACGGAAAACAGGAGACAACAATGCCCCCCGGATGAGACGGCTATATAAGCGCACGCGAAAGGCCCTGCAAGCTGTATTGCTCTGAGGACGATGGAGGAGTATTCCATTGAAACGTTAGAAAACCAAAACATTACTCGGCTGGAAACCCGAGAATTATTTATTAATATCATTCGCCGAGAAAGAACCAAATCATTTTTTACACCCGGTAGTGTTACGGACTCCACGTTTTGGCAGTTTCGATTTGAAATCGAACAGTCACGCAACCCCCCTAAACCACTAACCCCCCTGGGGTGGGTCCTGGTGAGTCCCTCCCTCCAATGGACCTCCGCCGTTCTTACCGCTCCATTTCGGAAGAGGAAACCCACGTCGCAAGCGCATTCTATCCATCCAACACTTTCACGATCTCCTTTACACGGCCACTTCACCCAGATCCTGTGGAAAGTCTGCAACTACTCTCCATAATTGGGAATCCCCAATGTGCGGGATGTAAGTACACACCCGCCGGCAAGATATATTCGAGAATAAATTCACAAATACATCCACCTACGTGCACACGATTCAAATTTCTTTCTCCTCATGAAACGTCACTTTTTTCATGCAGCCTAATTGTGACCAAAGTAAAAATGTAATAGAGGAACTAATTTGTGACTTTTACTTCACAAGTGGAATAAATATTATTATTATTATTATTTATGAAAAATTGTATGCCAACTATTATCATACTTCAGTCATTATTGAAAAGTGGCTATTCGTTATAAATATCGTTTCAAAAGCGTGGCTATTAAACCAGAATTATGAGATAAATGACAACTGCCTCACGAAATATATGAGATTAAGGTTCGCCATTATATTTTAAAATATGTTATAAATGAGTGGATCATGTAAATTTCAATTAATGGTGATTTATCAAATGGTGAAAATCAAATGGTGTGATAAGCTAAGTACTAAACTTTTTGTCTTAAACAGAGAATATAACGGACTGGATAGATAGATTAAAATGGAATAATACGTGAATAACAAAGAGAATAACAAGAAAAATGGTTATTTAACGAAATATTCTTTTGAAGCTTACCACGTGTCAGCGATTTACAAGTAGCACGCAGAATGATCTATTGCGGAGATACCGTATAACTGATTTCCACGATGTCATAAGTAAATCAAATCGATAAAATAATAAATTATATCAAGCTAATACTACGTTGTTCTCAGAAGGCTCTTCAAAACGGATTAGTTGGAGGGAATGATGTTCAATTAAAAACTTAATCATTGTGATTGAAATGAGAAAAAAATTGTTCAGTTCCACATAAAATAATCTTCATTACGACCTAGGTTTCGTCGCTGAGCGACATCATGATGCTGCGATCACTTGATGATGTTGCTCAGCGACGAAACCTAGGTCGTCATTAAAATTATTTTAATTGGAACTGAACAAAGTTTTTTCTTTTCAATCATGAAGGAGTACCATAAAGTTACGCCTCAAACCATTAACTTAATCATTGAGATTTAACTGTTCAAAATTGAGTAAACGACTGCCTAGTGATCATAGAACGACGATAATCTTCAAGAAACTGTATTTTTACCTCATAAACACTGGTTGAAGCGTCATGAGTTGAAAACTAAAGCAGTTAAAATAATCCAGATTGAGAATTTATTACCATTGGGGGCCCTAATACATTAGGGTGTGGAGGAGACAAAGCAACCAGCATTCGCCATGTTCCACTTGCTGGGGCTGACTTGCCGGGGGGCACTTTGCAGGGAATCCATTATTTCGGCTCGGTTCCTCGTGGGGGACCATATATGCGCCTATTTTCCCACATCGCGAAGGTTAAGCGGACGAGCGCGCAGAGAAAAACGGAAATAAATAACCCACTCCCAACGGCGGCTCCCAACGTATTCACACTTTCCATGCTCTCTCCGACTCGTTATCAAATTCCCCGACTGACCCTCCCGATAAAAAATGCACCTCCACACACTTTCCTTCCCTCCCTCCCTCCTCTCCCCCGCCCCCTGGCCAAAGCGATTCATCCGATCGTCCATTACGAGGGAGATTTTCATTACGGGGATCCTTTCGCGCCGTCGCTCTTCTTTTTTTTACCGTCTCGCTTGGAGGAGAGAGACATCCATTTTATATATAACAGGAAGGAGTGGAGAAATGCGATATAAAAAGGTGCCCTAATAAATGGGCCCGCTCGGAATTTTTAATACCTTATACGTGCCGTGGATAAGTGGGCATGGGGAAGAGGAGGGTTGGTTGGTTGGTTTGGACCTCTTATGCCTGGATGAAGGGCGGCACCGAATAATGGGGTAATTATTCCATCCTTGAAGGGAGTTGCAGGAAGAAGAGGGAGGTGCGGTGGAAGGGGTGACGAGGGTCGAGGAATCGAATGGGGCTCTCACTGCCGACCCTGGATTTTCCAGCAAAGGAACATCGAATGGGCAACTTTCTTCGGTGCGAGAATCGAATGGGTCGGGTAAGTTAGTCGAGGATAGGCCTGTGCGATTATCGAAAATAATCGATATCGATCAATTATAAGAATAATTGAAGAAAAGGTCCAATCAATTGTCCGGAATAGGAATAAATGACAATTAATTGAGGTTATTCAATGACAATGGCCAATTAATTGACATCGAAATGGGTGTCTCTTAATTGCCATTGCTCAATTAATTGACATCTACAAATTACTTGACAGGACTCAATTGGATCGTGCTTCTCAAAAGCGGCGATCACACTCAGGAGGAGTTGACTCCTATCTGATCGATTTATATCGAGTCGACTCCACTTGGAACCACAACTAGAATGGCGGCTACTCCGTCCAAGTATCGAATTCCGCCACTATCGATGGTGAACTCCTATAGTAGGAGTAGGTGTATGATACACGTCCAAGTTTCACCTTCACCAAGTGGACTCGCCGGGGTAGACTCCAAGTAGAGGAGTCTACTCCTTTGTGTAATCGCCGCTAAAGGCTTTCCTTTGCCAATGAGAAGAATGAGAGAATTAATTTGAAAAACAGAAAAAATAATTCCATCAGTTAGCTTTTATTCATTGATTAAAGGAATAGATCGCTATTTGATGACCGGCAGATGAGATCCTCAGCGTGTTCATCCGACAGACACTGGCGTGTGTCGAAGACAATGTTCCCACGTACACTGAACAACCTCTCGGACGCAGTGTGCTAGTTATAGCCGGGATATTGCTAGCTAACTTATGGAGGGAGGGATGGGTAGATGGTGGCCGTCACCACCGTCAATAGTCGTTAATTAATCGATTACCGGACAATAATTCTGAATTGAATAACAATTGACAGTTGAACAATAATTGACGCTTGAAAAAATTGACAATCGAGTCGATTACTGCAATCGACATCGATGTGCTGAAATAATCGATCAATTGTAAAAATGACTGAATCGACGATTCAATTAATCGAATGATCGCACAGGCCTAGTCGATGATCTCTGTGTCTTTTTTATTTCTGAACTGAAAGTACTTTTCGAATGATTGTTAAAACTCAGAACCTATGATTAAGTATAATGCGGTGTGGTTACCACTGCGTTGAGACAGAACTTTTTAGAAGACGTTTGGAAAATGTGGATGGAGCGAAACAAAGAAATGCTGAATTCAGGGGGGATATTCTGTACGTTCTCGGAATTTCAAAGCCTCGAAAGTTACGAAATCTTGACGTCACATCCTCTAAAATTTCATATAGTGCCATTCAATATTTGAGATATGTCGGGGGACGTGAATTCATTACTACGGATTTCCGAGGTTGTACCGTGTAGATTCCTTCCTGAATAAGGCCCCTGGTCTGAAGACGGAAGCTTCGCGGCATGCTAAAACATAAGGAAACCCTGACTCAACGCAGAGGAAATCCCTGGAGTCCATAGAATTCTCACCTCAGCACCAGCGCGGTCTCCATACTAAATGGAGCATAATATTGTCAGGAATTTCTAGGTCCACTCCACTGGAGGTCCGATACGATCGCTTCGATTCAAATCAGGGACACTCTTATCGCAGTATTCTGATTCTTCAACTGCTGAACTACCTCATTTTGTATTTTTATTTGTTCCGGGAAATATTTTGACTAAATAAATAACATTTGTAATTTGAAAAAATAAATGCACAATACAACTGAAAGAAACAAACACCGACATTCCCTTTCCGAAGATAACAAAGCGACATCCGAGAATTTTAATTAAGCTTACGCTATCGAGGTTGCAATACAAGTTGGATCTTCTTAGAAGGTAAACGCTCAGGCAGGTACGATGATAATAATACGGTATGTGTTGTTTACGAATCCAGACGGGTGCCATCAAATAGGGATTTCAGGAACATGGGGACGTGGGAGGAAGGGCCCTTTGGCGCCGCAAGAGGACTCTCGCTCCGACCGCATCGCCATCACCATTTGACCTCCCGTGGCCCACTTACTAAAAAAAAGTAAGTCTGCGTTTGAAGCCCGAGGTGTCACAAGAGGTCCCTCAATCAGTAGGAAGCGAGAATTGGAAGCCGTGGAAGGAAAAGGTGGCAAGAGAAGGCTTTCAATCACCTTAAGATATACACATGTATGCATCAAGATGGTGATAACCTAAGACGTATGCATAGCACCAATATCAGGGGAGTTAATGCAATGATCTGAGCAGCATTAATTTTCATCCTTGTGCATAAGTCGATGAATATAATCTTTCTAAGCAATATATTGAAGTAACTATATGTTCATTTATAAGTGACATGTGAGTTATTACGGTTCTTTCGTATGCATTCCTAAAAGACTTGACGATAATTTCGTTCTCAACGTACGTTCATGCATCTTATCGTTTGTACAAGCCAAAAAGATACGATTTTTGAGTAAATTTATAACCCAACCATAAATGGGTGTAAAAAACTACTGAGGATTTAAATGATAGCAGATAAACACGTTCTCTAGTCAAAGAACGTTCTAAAGTTAGTTAAAATGAGAATAGTTTACTTTTACTGGGAATAGATAATACACTACTTCCAATTCCACAATTTTAAAACTTTAATGAAGGCATGGAATAGAACGAAGTTTCTCAAATAATAATCATGGTTGATGCTAAATTTTCCCACAGGGTTACGCCTGAGGCCTTCACTACCTGGAATAAAATATGCAGAAGACGGTATGAATATTCTGTTTTTATGGTTTGCAAAATAATTAAATAATCCAGCCAGGTCTGGCTCTAAACCATTGTTAAATGCATAGTTTTTATTCCTTCGATTCTCCGATTTATGTGACACCTCTGCCCTCTGCTTCATAACCACGGGGCACAGGGTTTGGTCGCAGAAAGAGAGATAGAGCGAGGGAGAGAGAGTGATAGGGATAAAAGGAGGTGGATGCCGCATCCCTTAGGATGCTCGGTGGGTGGAGAGAATTTAATGCTCTTGTCCTCAAATGCAATCCGTGCTGGAAATCGAAAACCTGCTGAGCTCTGCCCTCTTGGGTCGTCAACTCTTTTACGAGGCGCCTTGAAAGGTGAAGCGACTGCCTGCGCGGGGCAATGATGAGGAATGCAGTGCAGAGGCAGATGTGAATAGCGGCGATTATACTGTGCAGAGTCACGGCATCCACGCCCCAAATGCCACACTCTGGTAGAACCAGAAAAACCCCACCAGATAAATACCCCCCTCCCCTGAACCACCGCTCAGCTCAAAAAGGAGTAAATAGCTCTTTTAACTTAATTTTATATATTATTATCCCTAATCTCTCGAAATCTCACTAATTTTTATAGAAAACATACTTGGCTACCCAACTTAGCGAGACGAATTTAATGATATGTTTTTCATTCTTTACACTCAAGTCAAGGTATGTACCTTTTTTGATAACCAATTTCATTAATTTTAAAACTGATTTTTGTTTTCCATGAAATCAATACAATTAGTTCTCAAATTCTAATCAACGTGGCTTTAATAATAATTGTGTGCATGGTTAGGTGCGACGAAATATGGCCAAATTAATCCACATTTCGACAATGCGTAAATGTAAGAGGAGAATACAAACAGGATGGTTGGAAAATAACGCTACTGAAACCGCCGTAATCTACACATGAAACATGGAATCGATTAAGCTTGGGATATTCAATGAAACCAGAATCTCCATTCACAAAATGTTTTTAATTTTTATTCCCCCTAGAAATATATCATGATAATGCGCACAAAAGAATGGCTCTTATAAATTAATATATGAAAGTCAATGTTTCATTATAATTTTCCGATTATAATAATCGATTAGATAAGTCGTGTGATATTTGCTGATCAGCTTACTTTTTTGATGAAGGTAATCGAATTTTAATTGTAACATTCGTTCGCCATGTTACTCCGCGTTTCCAGAAAGTGGAGGAATCGTCTTGGAGGAACAATTTTAGTTGCCCTCATTCTAATGTCCAAATTCCCAATACTTGGTCGATACACAGCAATCTTCCATAAAAGGTTAGACTGGAGATTAAAATATCTCTGTAGGATAGATTAAGAAGCGTATTGGAAACTTGAGTATATGTTTTTATCCATGCAAGTTTCTCCAGAACAGCAAAATTGCCCTCAATTTTCCATCCGAATGAAAATATAATTTTAAACAAATGAATATACGACTAATGATTGGAAATTTGAAATATATAACTATTATAAGCCTAAGGTGTAAATTAACTGCCTTTCTAAAGATGGAATTGCAGTTTTACATCAGTACATTTATCTTGGCTAAATAACATTTGCTTCCTCATCAAACGTACTACGGACGGTAAGAAACGTATAATGTACTCACCCATTTTTTCTTCGGTTTCTAGGCACGGAATGGCATTACGTGGTCTTTCATCGAACGGACAAAATTCAGAGACAGAACATGCCAGGAGTTCGAGCCCTAAAGACAAGAGCTCCACAGTTACGGAGATCGAGTATTCCATTTAATCAAACATTAACAAGAACGCGCCTTTTTCAACGTTAAGTTGGCTGGAAAACATTATTAGGAGTTCGGACTACCGAAAAGTAGACTTATGTTCATCAGATACCCCATGAGTATTTCTTTAAACAGCCTAAATAGAGTTTTGTCGATTAAATGGAATAAAATATCTGAAGATGTTATTCTACCAACCCAATGTCAATATGCTGGTACTGAAAAATAACTTCGTTCCCTAAGCAGGTAATGCATTTACGTCATCTTTTTGTCCCACTGAAGAACACTTTAACGTTTGCTCTACAATGAAGAGCAACTGTCTTTCCCCGAATTATCTAACAATGGATTCGGAGAGTACATATAATATGCAAGAGAGAGAGAGGGAGAGAGAAAGAGATTCGTAACCAAGGGATCAGAGTGAAGCGGCCTTTTGGTTGGGTATGAGGCCGACAGATGGCTCCGGCCGAGCGCTCGAGTCCCATTTAAGGGTTTCGGGTGTTCAAGAGCAGCGAAGAAAAGAGGAAGATGATTGGGAAAGAGTGATACAGTCGTCGTCTTATATTTCGGCTTTAAAATCCAAACACAGGTTAAGCGCATAGAGTAAAAACAAAGCAGCCCGGTACGTAAGTGTTCTTACGAAAGAGGAATAATTGGATGAATCAACATGTCAGTTCATAAATAGATACTTCCGTGTCATACACTATTCCCACCAGTGGTCTAGTCAATCACTGACAAAATATTGACGTGATACTCGTACAACCACACACACATACTAGCGCCTTCAAATAACAAATTACTCAGAGGTGACAGACACCAAAAGTCATTTGACATGTTGGAAACCGATACATTCTCGCTAGAAAAAAGTCGATAGGACTGTGAACCATCCCTTGGAGATCAAAAGCTTTTCCCACCATTCCTCTTTGAATTGAGTCAATTACACTCAAACCGAATTCATTGGAGCGCGTTCCTCATGATGAAATATATATAATTTTAATGGAATTCTCCCCATGCATAACAAGCCACTGATTTTGGTATAACTGATAGAACTTGTGCATTACTTGAATGAACAATCTCGTTATGCACGTGGGTCTAAAATGAGTACAGAAAAAAAATTGGCCTGGAATAAAAAAAGATAGCAAAGCACCACCATTTTACAGCATTACTCTGAGCAATCTTGGGCTACATTTTTGACAAATGCATCACCTACATACCTCTGCCAATGCATGCGACAGGATAATATGTGTCAAATGACATTAATTGGTGGGCATATCCATGAAGCCGTATTTATGGATATCGTCTGCCTAACGAATGGAAATATATAGGAAAATCTATACATTACAAAAGATGAGATATTATGAGGCGATAGTAATCTCAAATAAGAAGTATAGCTAGATGACATGAATTGTTCCGCACAATGTTCAAGATGGCGTAAAAATAAAGTGAACTTCTTTGACAAATGTCGTATCTTTAGCAATAAACGGCGGAAATGCACAAAAAAGCGTGATGGTGAATGACAACGACTGGCCGTGAAATGTTTTTTGCGTACAATTATACTTTTGAGTTTTTAAATGACATTTTAATGCTTGTACCTGAAATTATTACTCAGTAAAACTTCCAAAAAAACACTGATTGCTAATAAAGATACACACAGAAGTATAATAAATACGTAAGTTCCATAAAATATTTCATAATAATTTGATATAATTTTTAAACACTGAAGTAATTTACAGATTAAATCATAGTTAGTTAATTTAAAATCCAAAAGTACTAAATATGCAAAATGTAAATCCCCAAAAGGATATTAATAAATGCATAAAATCTCGCCAAAAAAACCAACAAAATATGCAAACATTTTCAATTCTACATTTTTTGCAAATGTAGTTTCATTAAATAGTTATCAATTTTTAATTTAAACTCTAAATTAGATGTTAGATTGTTGTTGGGGGGGCCTTCGTCAGGAGCCCGGGCACTTAGACCTTTCTTGGTCCATTGTGCCAACCCCATGCCTGTCTGCCACTTGCAGACAGGGGACAAGAGCACCTCGGTAGTGGTATGGAGGATTGGCCTCCCCCTGCCTCACCCCAGTACCAGGTATAGAGGATGTCCTCCCTCCAACCGGCCCAGTTTGGCCTGGCCTGGACTCTCAGGCCTGCCGGTATAGGTATGGAGGGAGTATCATCTCTCCATCCATGCCTGGTTGAGGTATGGAGGAGGGTCACCCATCCAACCACCGTCCGGGCCCAACGTTGCTTAACTTCGGTGTTCTGATGGGAACCGGTGTTTCAAAGTGGCTAGGCCCTTGCCCAAACTCTAAATTAAAAATCCAAAGTTCTTAAAGCAGGGTAAGAATTTCCTTTTCATCTGAAAACGTAATTAAGAATTCGTTTATCAAATATCTCTCTCATATCGGCAACAAAAATCTGGCTATATTGATATCGAGCCAGAAAAATAATTAAGAACCAGACTTCCATGGATGCAAATTTCCGTTGAAAAAGTAATAGAGTATGTAAATTATTCACTCCCCTTTCGTCTTCCTTTGAGCTCAGGCCTAAGGTCATCGAAATTGGAATTGAAAGAGTGCACGAAATCTTTTCCCTATATCTATCCCATACTATTAAACGAGCAAATCTTATATAATATATATATATATATACGGCTCTAACGATTTTGATGAAAGTTAAAAATTTACTAATATAGGGTACGAAAAAAGCGATTTACTTAGGTCTTGACTCTGGGAAAACTCTTTTTTACAAGATATTGGGCAAAAAATATTGCATTTTAACACGTAAAAAGGCTAGACTACTCCATTTTTGTTATACAGAGGTTTCTTTGTTTGCTTTATTTAATTGCTTACACTCCTGATAGAAATTTAAAATGTTACTTTTAGATAAATGAAAGAACATATGTTTTTCTTGTATACAATTTCCGCATACCCATCAAATTTTCCTGGAATTTTAGTTTTTAGCTCTAAAATCTCAAATATTTGCACTACTTCAACAATTGAATATTTTGTTTACTTGGAAACCGCAGCATAGGCATGGACTGGAAATTCATGCCTGAGACATTTACGCCTCTTAAAAAAATAATTTTATAGATGTACTTTGAAATTTTAGCTGGAATATATTTCAACCCAAAATCTCGATGTGTGGTTAATGGCTGCTATAGAGTAAATGTTATTGGTCATGTAATTTTGAAAGTGTTTAAGTGAGTCCTACAGGGTCTGTATAATATTGATCCGATCTACAGAACAACCTGAAAGAGAACTTCTGGAGCAGATGATACAAGGTGATGACCCAATGCCCAATACATCAAAGACTTTTATTCCGGAGAAAATAGAACAAGTTGATGACTCAATACCAGGTACCTCAAGTAGTTTAATTCCTAAAAATTAAGAAAATTTTCTGATATCAGCATGACCAAGCCGGGTAGCAAAAACCACATGTAAAAATAGATTATTTGAAATGATGACTGAACTAAATGATTCTTACTCTCAAGAGAGGAACGATCAGAAAAGAATGAGGCAAGAATATGAGTCTTCCGATGATCATCTAGAGTATTTAGGAATGATACGTGATCTTGCACGAATTCAAGGAAGTAGAGAATCAAACTAGCAAAGGGAACTACGTTTGTAAAAAATAGGGCAACGACAAAATAACCAAAGAACAGAAGAACCAGACTCACAAAAAAATTAGCGGCTTCAAGACATGCGTGGACGAGCGGCTCAGAGGCGTACAGAAGAGTTTGATAATGATCATCATCAACGATTGGAAGAAGAACGCCGGAGAAATTCAATACGACAGCAAACATTACGGCTAAACCAAATATGTTCCTACAAGGCAGCTACAACGGCTGATATATCTTACCATAGATTGCAACCTTTTAGTGTTGCTTGTATATCAATCAATGCATTTTTCCAAAGAACGTGTGTCAAATGGAATTCATTGACATTCGTTTTGGGACTGCTGCTTGCATGGTAGGATAGATCTACCACATCCAGAATTTCCGAACGAGTTAGCGCGATCGTTTCTTCGACGCCGTCCATTTTCTGATGACTTTTATGAAAGGAGTTGAAATTTGAAATTATGTTTTGCAATGGCTTCATTCACCGTAGATGACGATCGAACAGTCAACGGTCGAGGAGTTTACAGTTACATTGCTATTGGTCAAGTTTATCACAAACTCCATGTAGCCGGACCCCTCTCAAAATGATGATGGAAAATTTGAACGACCTCAGTATGGACAGATATACATTTGGATAATCAGGATGCTCTTAGTGCACGCATAAACAGTGCCATTAATCATTGTATCAGCGAGAATCTTATTAGTCTCTTGGAACGTATTTTGAGATCTGAAAATCCGTTTGCTCTTGGATTCATGATAATGCAGGAAGTAGAAGAGGAAGCTTATATACGCGCTGCTGCAGAAGGTGTAGAGCCGCCTTATGTTAAGCTGCTTTTTGCATTACCTGATGCCGTTCATCACAGAATGTTTAACATCCCCCTTCAGAATGAACTTTGTGTCATTGTTACCCTCAACGCTGGCCAAAACTTTCCAGATAAAGAGTTAATTATTCGTAAACGTGGGAAATCTTTAGTTACCATGAACAATATTGACAGTCGTGTTGGGCCCTTTACTTATACACTATTTTACCAAAATTTTGAAATTTTGGATTCTCTGTATTAATATTCCTTATACCAGCCTTATACCAGTCATCAAAATTTGACTAGATTTGAACTATCTCAGTACCGTTTAGCATTTAGACCTCAACTTGCCAAATATTTTCCTTCAGACATCAACCTAAGAAATCCTGATTTCCGCCTTTTGAAGTTCAATGCTTTGCATTTCGGTGGTCGGGTTTTTCAGCAATATCTGGTTGATACTTATAGAAGAGTGGAACATGACCGTATCCAATGGATTAAAGCAAATTAAAAAAAAATACTTTTAAAAAACTGTACAAGAGCGATTCAATTTTTGAGTGAATTGGCTGAAAAAAAGAATGTTGTTTTTCGTGAAAGGATAATTTTGCATTCTTCGTTTCCTGGATCAACACGTTTTTACACTAAATATTTTGAAGAAGCTGTGGCCGTTGTCCGTTGACTTGGATCATCAGACTTCTTCATCACAATGACGTGCAATCCTGAATGTCCTGAATTTGCGGAAGCAGCTCGTACAACTTTTGAAGATAGATCAACAATTTGCCCAAGAGCGTCCAGACTCAATAACTTCGACACTCAAGAAACGTTGTATGGAAAGAAATATTGAATAATTTTCAATCTTAAAATTACAATAATCAGTCAATGAACATTGGGAATACTGAAAATAATGTATATTTTGAATTTATTGATAATTTCAGAATTGCGTTTGAAGAACATTTTTATGTTAGTGCTGTTTTTTAGTTTGATTTATACTACCTAACTGCATCATCACTACAATATTAAAAAAAAAATAAATATCCGTTATGTTCAATAAATATTTTTAAACCTTTAATCGTATATGTAAGTGACCAATATAATTTAAATAGACAGTAAGTAGCAGAATAGGAGCATAAAAGTACTTAATAGACTAAATAAACATCCAGCAACGCTCGGTAACTAGGTACTATAATATATTAATTTTGTAGCGTGACAGTCAGTCATTCTGTATCTATTTAGTTTATTTCTCTCTCAAGTTTTGAGCTAGAGAAATGAGTTTTGGTGCATTAAATGTGGATTCTCTGTATGTATGGTTTGGTAGGTGGCAAATTTTGGGGTTGTTTTTACCCCAATATTGTTAACATTAACACCCATAAGAAAAGCATTGAATTCGGTGCAGGTGTTTCTTCATTTGCTATTTTAAATAACTTGCACTCAAGAAATTGTAGGGAGATTTGCATCATAGAATGCATAAAAGAATGATGTATTTAATTATTTCATTCAATTTTCTTATACGCTTCGATTTTGTCCAGGTACTGCGTTTTTATCTCTAAATTTATCAATTTTTCTTCTTTTTCAACAATAGATATTTCCTTGGCAACCAGGCTTGAATACCCTTATAATAGCGATTTGATGAATGGCTATTTTCTCCTTGAGCCTTTAAAGGCCTGGTTCAGTGATTAATTTGGTAGTTGTAGTTAAAAACGACTACAGTTTCCCGTTCACCTTGCCTTCTCAATGATATCAACAAGGGTCGATCGCTTCAAGTGCATAGGTTAAATCTGGAAAATCCATGCTTTTCGCGTGGTCAATTATATGTTGCATGCTCACGAGTGGGATAGATCAGTAATGCCAAATGCAACACCTGCTAAAGAACACGAAGCTTGTCTCAAACCGTCGAAATCTTTGGAGACATGTACAGAAACTCGCGTTAACGACCAATATGCGCGTAAATCAGCGCAATGTGTTAACCATATTTTCAATGCAGCTGTTGGACATCGGTAATGGAAAAGTACCAGTTGAGGCCGATACAAAATATATTTCAATTCCATTGTACTTTTATATCATTTTTCCATCGATCGAACAATCATTTCAGAAAGTTTATCCACAAGTTGTCACCAATTACAAAAATCACCGATGGCTTTGCGAACGCGTTATTTTGGTAGCAAAAAGCAACGACGTCAATGCAATCAACTACGCTATCCTCGAACGAATTTTAGGCTAGTCTGTCACCTACAAGTCGATTGATAGCGCCATGAATGCGGACGAGATTATTAACTATCCAATTGAGTTTTTAAAATCGTTGGATCTTTCTGGTGTACCACCGCACAAACTGTCACTCAAACTCGGCGCACCTATAATTCTATTGCGCAACATTAATGCACCACAAATGTGCAATGGAACCAGAGTCACTGTCAAACCACTGATACCAAACGTCATTGAAGCGACAATTCTGAATGGAAATTCAAAAGGAGAAGATGTGCTTATTCTACGTATTCCCATCATTCCCACCGACATGCCATTTGATTTCAAATGACTACAGTTCCCCGTTCGCCTTGCATTCTCAATGACAATCAACAATCACAAGGTAAATTGCTTCAAGTATGTGGATTAAACCTGGAAAATCCATGCTATTCACACGGTCAATTGTATGTTGCATGCTCATGAGTGGGACAGCCGAAAAAGTAATTGGTTTTAGCATAGGGCGGTAGGACCAAACATATTGTATATCTGAAAGCACTCGAATAAAATTTTCAACTCTATTTTATAACACAAACTATCATTGTCTTTCATTAATGTTGAACATGTAAATGTGTCTGCTTTGTATATGTGTGCCTACTTAAAAAGAAAAAAAGAGGCATTGCAACGCATGCCGGGCCCCACCGACGATCGCGCCTCAAGTTCGCGCTACCTTATTTCTCTCTCAAGTTTGCATGGGATGGAAAGGCTTAAAACAATTCAATTGCCGTTTTGGGGAAGTAAAATTATTCTGAATGTTGTTTTCATATTTGGGAAATATATTTACTCATTTAGCCACATTTCCCACTGCTTACACTTGAGTAGTGAAAAAAATAGAAAAACACCAAGTACACATCAAGAGCACACCAGACAGAGACTGCCTGCAAAGCAGGCAGCAGGTCTGCTAGTCTAGGTATTATTTTTTTAAATTATACGATCGAATAAAAAAATGGTGCTTAGGATGACACGCTGGAAGTGAAAATTTCTTAGACCGATTTATATTCCCAAATAAATCTGAATAAAAAGCGAGAATAAGGTACAATAATTTTTTAAAATGAATATTCCATTTTTGTAAATTTTATTTGTTGACAGAATAGGTATTTATCTGAAAAATAAGCATTTTACATGCGTCTGAATAATATAACACTCCTTTATATCTCTTATGTTAATTATATTTCTATTCTAATTATTCTAATTAACAATTCTAATCATAATTGGATACATCTACAATCACCATTTCCTCGTTTTCATCATTTTCTCGCATGTTATTTTCATTATTGTCATGAATAATTTGACTTATTTCATTACTATTTCTACAGAATTCCAGGTAAGAAACTATTGGCTTATGATAACTAAAGTAACTAATAAAACCTTTTTGACAAAATCAGAATAAAATCTGAAAAAAATTGTCAAGAATTGTTCCCAAAAAAAATTCTCAAAAAAGTGCGGTACGGTACGTGACGCGAGTTTGCTCTTTTTCCCCCCATGCCAAAAGTGCCAAAGAATCACAGGATAGTTCGGAGATAAACTAAAAGTGCTATAATTCAAATTGGCTCTCATAAATGAAAAGAAAAGATACTTATAAATAAATAAACCCAGAGACTAAATAAGATTATACCCAGAGACTCAGATAAAAGAAAAGGGCAAAACAGTTCCTCATTCCAAGTTAAATTAATTGTTAGCAGGGCAAATTTATTATTATTATTAAAAGGGGAGAGGGGGCTGGCTTACCTCTAACGGGCCAAAAGAAGTTTACACTTCAAAAATGTCCACGGAAGCAAGAAGTCAATTAATGCAGGCGAAAAGTGAAAAGAAAAATCGCATGAAATGTGAGAGGAAGCGGAGAAAATTCTATCCTCTGATTCTTTGAAGGCCTTGTTGTGAAAAATTATCAATTCAATGGATAGATCGGAGGTGATTGATTACTAGGCGAGGGCTGAATGAGGACTGACACGGTTCCTTGCACGGGGCGTCGACAGTTTCGCAGCGACGTTGAATGGAGTGAGAAGGGGAGTCGGTGTTCGAAAGAGATCGAGCGCCCTTGCACTTCGAGGGGAAGATAATAGTCAGAGTGAATAGAAGGGGTCCGGGGTCTTTAGCGAGGCGGGCGGTACCGTGTCGGGTGAACATGTGATTTCGGGGGTGGGGCGGGTATTGAGGTCGCATGGGGGTGTGCAGAATCCACGGAATTTCTCACCGTTCCCTACAAGACAGGGGAAAGATACCACTTGCGTTTAGGGATTAAGCCGATTCAAATCCTGAATGCTGAGTAAAAAGGACTCTAGCGACTACGGCGAACTCCAGTTTCATTCGTAAATGACTGTGTACCCAGCGTCTCAACTCTTATAAGTTGGCACCGCTGCATGCACTATCACGTGTCCACATACATACAAAAGAATATAAAAAAGCGAAGAAAACGGAGAGAACCTGTGTTTTTTTGACCTTCCCAGGAGTTACCAACCGCTGACTTTCCTAGCAAACTGCTCGTTGCACTCATCAAAAAATGCGAGTCATGCTCAAGTCTCCGCGTCCCAGCTAGTCAGTGTTGGCTCAAAAAACAAAATCAATAACGCCACTTGGATTTTTCTGCATGCGTCCACTCATCTCATAATTGAAATTAACTTTTTAATTTTAGCGTTTAATGGTGCGTCGAGGCTTTGAACTGTGGCTCCAATAAATGTCAATACAATCGACTGATTTATAATATGATGACATTTCCGTAATAAGATGAATATTATCTACGTTTTCTAATAACTATTTGCTACATATAAATCTATTCTGAGCTCTTAGATGATTTTACTTTACTTAACTTTTAAATTGAATGTTTCAGAATTTAATGAAACTTGAATTTGCTTGACAGTCATGACAAAAGACTACACAAAGAATACATAAAATTTTATTTGTGGCACGCAACAACGGAAGGATGGAGAGAAGAAAACGGTTAGGTGAAAATTTGGGAATATTTGCGGAGTGAAAAAAGCAATGCCCGGACGAGTCGTTTTAGTTTGAGATACTCCTATACATTTTTCTACATTTTCAAAATTCGTCGCTCAAAAAACAAATAGAAAATTTAAGAGTTATTCAGCCAAAAACACAGAAGCAAACATGATGGCCTAAAAAACGCGCAGCAGCTAATGCGAAGAGACATTGGAAATTAAGTAATAAGTACAGACTGAAATTTTAACTTTGGTTACGTCTTCTTGGACTAAACACTAATATTTTGCGAAATAAAATATGAATAAAAAATACATATTTTTTCAGAAACCTCATTTCGCATCATAGTCTTCATTTGAGGCAAACATCTTGGGATTCAAAAATGGTCGAGCCACGGACATGGTTAAATGAAATCACCAATATCCAGGAACATTTGAGATGGATAATTTTCTATGTATAAGGGCGTAATTGGTGTTTATAATGAAAGCGTTTCGTCACTACGCTGCTGATTTGTCGATTAGGTCGGTTAAGATGGGGATAAACTGAAATACACTCGATTTGCAGGTAATTCCCCAAGAAATGAAACATAAAATATGATAGGCGAGATAAATTCACAAGGGGCCAAATATAACGGCGTCAAAGTGACCCCGCGGGCACCACGGAGCCATGGATCTGGAGGCTTTGAGGCCGCGTTACTGGGTGGAGGGCGCAGGAAAGGAAGCAAATATAATTAAGCTAATGACGGAGCGCAAAGGGGGTGGGGCTATCGGAGGGAAAACTGAACCGGGAAAACCATAAACTCGCCTCACTCACCCGCTGCTTGGCCTCGACCGTTCCCCGTTGCGGGGTAATGGCCGGCCCGAGTCTTTTCAGAGGAAGAGAAAAACTCAAAGAGCCGTCGGCTAGCGTTCGTGACGCCTTAGTATTCCCTCGTCACTTCGGAGAAGGATAGAGAAATGAGAGGCATTGCGTAAGAGGGGAGTGGAGCCTTTTCCAAGGACGCCTCGTGAGTAAATCACCGCCGCCTTGCGGTAAAAACTAAAGGCACGCGATTCACACGGCGACGACTGCACCTCGTGATCCCCCCAGGGCCGCCCCTTCCCACCCCCCCCCCCCTTACCAAACACCTCTCCTCTCTTCCTCAGGGAGTGCGAATCTTGCTTTGCCGCGCATCCGTCTTGCTTGCGTCACTTCCTCTCCGCGCTATGAAAGCATCGACTTCCGCTCCTTGCTATCGAAAGATATTACAAACTGGATGGAAATGAAAATGCTTTAGATCCGTTGGAAGATAAATCGATTTCAAGCAATTCGTGAGGGACTCATTATCCTCGGAATCTGAGACAGTCGCGCGTCTCGGCATCATATCGTTAGGGATAAATACAAGGTGATTTCCAGGAGTGCTACGCTTCTACATTTGCAAGTATAGCGTGTGGAAGTGATCTATCATTTGAAATTTTGGGAGCCCTCTCACGCGCAGCAAATTGTTCTTGTATTATGCTCTGCAATGAGTTAAAAAAAAAAATTTCTTTGGAAATTTTTAATCAAAATATGTGCTTCCCCAAGTATTTATTAGCAGGTATTACTTCATATCCATGTCTTTTCTATTCATAATTTTATTCTGGTAGAATCATTAATTTATCTAAGAAACATCAGATCGACAGCTGAGAACTTTCGCGTCCTGAGGATGTTGATACCACTTGCAGTTCTTTCTTCAGAATATGGAAGTGCATTGTCACTGAGTGTGAGTGAGAGGAAGAGGATAATAAACTACGGGAATGAGATTTACCAGGATAAAGGTGCGGTAAGATATTTAAATTCAGGTTACTAAATTCAACTTTGTTCTGAAAATAATAGCTCGTGTATGCTTTGCGCCACCGTAAGTAATTCGTGAACCAATGTATGACTTCAAGTTAAAATAGGCTTTAGATTTTATTCACCCGATCATTAAACTTATCATTCTAATCACTTAAAATATTTGTTGCTGCAAGTGGAGAGAAGGGAGGTAAAGAATACCAATTCCACTGTGAAATAATTCTTTAAATGGTTCATTTTTTCGGCTGCGATTTGCCAATAAATTCCCACGCCAAGCAGGCGGTGATTCTTCATCCACCATCTCACGTGAACCAATCGTTCTTTCGTCAAATCAGTCATCGTGTGTGGGGATTCTTGAGGCGCAGGGTCGAGCGCTCTCATCACAGAGGGCAGCAGTGGTGTCCCTCGACTGGTGAGACTCAATTTCCCGCACGACAAGCGAACCTCAGTTCCTTTAGTGCATCCGTTGCTTTTCCCCCACCCACCGTTACAAGTGCAGCGAGGAACGTGAGATGGTTTCTTCGGAGCATTGGATTCGAGTTGGCCCTCGGCGAGCGGCAGTACACGACACCGTAAGGGGAAGTATTCCCGCACCGACATACCCTCTCCTACACGGCGCTGGTATCGACGTGAAATTAATTTCCCACTTTGCGGTGATTCTCCTCGCTTTATCCAGTAGTTTCAAGATAGACTCTAAAAAAGTTTACAATATATATACATAAAATCTTAATACATATGTAGTGAAGTAGCCTCAGCAGCAATACTACCCATTGGGCAGCTATCCGAAGAAGCGCAGGAGGCACGAAACAAAAACATTAGATATTATAGGGAGCATCATACCCGGAAATGTTCAAGGTGGATTTCCATTAACAAAATTACATAGCCTGCAAATCGAGATGAAACATTTAATCAATATCAGCTAGCAATTCACAATGTTTAAAACATTTTTATCAGTTTTCCAGGAAAGACACAACTGGCGATTTGTTCAGAAGACTGCTTTTTTCCTCAGATCCACATAAAGTCAAAATAAAAATGTACTCCGCCCGCGGAAGTTAGAGACCTCATTGCTAGCGTCCAACAACCCTCCTCGTGTGAGGAAATAGAATTATAAATATCAGAGCAGATAATACCACGGTGAAACAAAGTGTGTTCATAATGCTCGAAATATACTCACTTTTCAATTGACTTATATTCGAAAATTTTCATTAAATTTTAATTTTAATGGCTAAAAATCAATTTAATCAATCTTCATTTTATAATAGCTCAATTACGTACTCCATATCCATCAGTAAGCTAAAAATATTCCATCAAATAATTTTTCCCCTTTTTTTTCGATTTCATCCCACTGTGCGGCGTGTCGCGCCGTCACTTGCCGTCTGCTCTGTGGCAGTTCTGCACTAAAGGGTGTTGCTACGAAACCAACGCTCTCCGTCGCATTTAAGCGTGGCGGTGAAGCTGGAGTGCCCTCGTCTCTGCACTTTGCACCCTCTGCTGCTTGCACGGCGAGGTAAACTCCTTCCAAACAGGAGGGAATCTTTACTACCGAAATAATATCCAGGGTTGCTTACCCTGGTTTCTATGGAGCTGACGTAGCTAGACGGAGAAAGCATGGAAACATGGATGCATATGAGGCGAAATGCACTGGATTCGAAATATCTAGCGAAAGCACCAGAATGCACGTAAATAAGGGCAACGTGAGATGATATTCGATATAAACTGGAAATTATAGCACATCTCTAAACCGGATTATGTTCGTTTAACACTAGAACGTCCGGACTTCCACTTCACCTTCAACGGCCGAGGGGATCAAATTGATCCCCTCCGAGTTATCCGCATATATATGCAAATAGGTGTGGGTAATGAAATTAAAACATAAACATTATTGTTTTTACTGGTCATTTATTTCGTTTTACTAGTTTGAGGTCAATCACACACGGGACAGGACGTAAAAAAAAACAAAAAACTCATTTTTTGACAATATTCTTTTTGAATTATTTTTCCATTTATTTGAAAAAAATGAAGTTTTAGAAGAGATTGCAAAGATTTCAAAGAAAATTACATGATATATATATTGTTAACATATAATATTACTTTAAAAATTGTTGTTTACTAATTAAAAGACGCAAAAGTCTCTATCTCTATGTGGACAATGCATTCTATCAGTGCATTGTCCACAAACCATTTTCCTGTACTTGATGCACATCTCCCTTGTTTTATTTCTTTTGCAGTTTTTCTGCACTTGGCAATTATGCCTTTTGGTGCTGCAATGTAAATTGTTTTCATAAAGTTCAGGTACTGGCTCAATTCCATCACTTTTTGTTTTTAAGTAGTTAAATCTCAACTCTTCTGATAATTTTTGAAGAAATGCTTTCGTCGACAGCTTTTCTCCCGTGACAGCTTTATATATCACGAAAGCGTTTATTGCAGCGAGGTCAAGAATATTGTAGAATGTATGCACGGGCCACCTTCTTGATGATGCTCTTACCGAAAGGTGTCTTGCCATTTGGTCAACGATATCGACACCATAATTTGTGTGGTTGTAATACTTTATTGTTTCCGGTATCCTCTTCTTGTTTGTAGGAATTCTTACGCTGGGGTGTAAGCTACTAAGTAAGATTACATTCTTATTTTTCTTGCCCTGATATATTGTAAGTGAAATTCCATCATGTGTCATAACCTGTGTACTGTGAATCGCCGTTTTTGATGTTTTCACAGATACAGGTATTTCTCTTCTTACCCTATTTATCGTTCCAACTAGACTGGTTGCTCTTTCTTTTAGCATTTTCGCCAAATGTAGAGATGAAAAATAGTTATCCATGGTAACATTTCTGCCTTTATTTAGATATGGCTCCATCAAACGCACCACCACATATTCCGGTAGACGCTGACCATCTGGTCGTAAATCATCCTTGCCGAGGTAGGGAAAGCCATTCAGCATATATTTTGAATCCACATCCACGGCAAGCCAGAACTTTTGCCCGTACTTGTCAGGTTTTGAAGCTATAAACTGCGTGAACGGGCACCTGGCTTTGCTAGGAAATAACTGCTCATCAATAGTGATGTTTTCTCCTGGTCTATAATAGCCACAACAATTCGTTGCAAACTTATTCCAAACTTCGGAAACTAAGGCAAATTTATCTGTTTTCAAACGATAAGAGCGAGTCGTCTTCCCATCAATCCTGAGAAAACGCATAATTTCACGAAAACGATTTCGTGACATACTTTCACTGCAAAATGGTAGACCCCAAGGTTTGGACCAAACCGATTGCAGTTCAATGTTTCTTGATACACTAACACCCCTTGCATAAAGAATTGCGATGAATGCCTCCAGTTCAGGTATTGATATGGAGCAGGAATTTCCTTGAAGAACACGATTAGCCTCTGCTTCGGTGGACTTACGTATGTGGAGGAGTATGGAATTATCAATGCACATACGCCAGACGCTAGCAACACTTTCACATGCCTTTTTGCATAGGAGGTTGGTCCAGCTGTTTCCCTCAGGACATTATGCTGAGGTTTACGCCCAGGAAGAAAAGCGCCTGTGTCCGCTTTCAACCACACCGTGCCATCGGGGGCTGTGTGTTGGTCCTCTTTTGTTTCACCTGGGAACAAATATAAGCATGAAACGGCTAAAAGGACTATCAAAATAAGGATAGATAATACTAGTGAAATGCATATAATTCACCTACCGTTTTGCTTATTGCTGGCGGCAAAGTTTTCCTGTGAAACTCCTTGAGCTTCCTTAGTGCAACGACTACCGGTAGTTTTGTCAAAACTTCGACGCTCGTTTAGGAATATATCTTTGCGTCGTAGTATGCTGAGAGGCTCGTCATCAGAATCTGTATTTATAGCATATTGCCATTGCAGCATGAATGATGGGCAAAAATACTTGAAATATAGTTAGTAAGAAAGAAATATGGAAATATAGCTCACCATTACTATCACTGTTATTTTCGGAATTCCTTCCTTGGATCTCGGGCACTTCCATTTCTTCCCCAGATTCACTTGACTCTGAATCGCTGCCTACTATACACTCTTCATCCTCTGAGAACAATTCACCACCATCAGATTCTCCGTAGTGGATATTAGTTAGCTCTCTAATGATGTCTTGAGAACGCAGATGAAGTCTTCGTTCCATTTTAGAACCTCGATAAAATCCGCACGCTGGCGATGACAGATTGTCCTTCCGAAGGCAGTTGGAATGGATGCGAAATAGGTAATGGAAGTGAGGGATATCAACTTGCATACATGAAAAGGCTGTGGAAAGGTTTTAATGATAAGTTGCAACAAAATTAATGCTATCGCGGCAAGTCCAAAGGCTATCTCCCTTCGTAATACAATGTTTCTCGCTTAGGGATCAAATTGATCCCTGCGGACGTTTAAGGTAAAAATGACATTATCTTACAAAGTAACGAAGTCTGGTGGTTCTTCTTCTTGGCCCATAAAGTAACTTAAAAATGTGTAAAAGTCACGAGAGGAAATCACTATACCTATTTTGGTTTCCAAAAAGAATAAATTGCAAATCGAAAAAGGATCAAATTGATCCCCTCGGACGTTCTAGTGTTAAGCAACTAAACAATCATATCCCGATTTACTCCACAAACAGTTTCGGCCACCAGGAACAGATAAATGCCTGTTTTTAAAGTTGAACATGGTTAACATAAATACGTGTTTGCCTTTAATAAATGGAACTGCCATGGTATCGAAGAATGGGCTGGGTACATAATGGAAATCATGTCCTTCAATGTGATCCGAAATTGGCATACTCAGTTATTATCCCGCGTATCATTTAATTAGGTAATTATTTATTCGGCCTTACTTATCGGTTGGTTTCAGATATTAAGTCCACACATGTTACATATGGTAGGTACTGATTAAGTTCCCCATTCCAAGCATTGTTTCATTGTATGTTAGTTTTATAGCGCGTCACATCTGAGCACTGATTACGGGGAAAGTTTCAAAACTGTACACGTTTTCGTTTTAGATTCACAAATTCAAAAGTTGCAGAGGGTGATATAATACACACTTTCCGCACGCGCTTTTGATGGCTTGTAGTAAATAAGACATATTTAGATGCTATTTCCTCAGGTATAACCTACACAGTAATCACTGTTTACGCAGGCCTAAAGAAAAATTAACGATGAAAATTTAAGCAATGTTTTAATGTACTGCCTTAAGAAAGTTAAGGCTGCTTCCTAGCTGCATTTGGCTGAATAGACTAGTGGCCTTTTTAGACCCGCATTGGGAGTTAAGGGCGCTCCAGATGTTCTCTGGCAGCGGTGATTCCTAGATACCTAGATTGGGTCCCTGAGCCGACCTCACGCCATTCACCCCTAAGCATCGCGACGCAACAGCTTGTGTGGAAGAGGGCGTTGAATTCGATTCGGGAAGGAGAGGATGCACGCGGGGAAAGGATATTTGGTTAACATAGGGCGGCGACGGCCAATGGGGACACACATGCACATGAACTTTGGCCTCTCACTTCCAGTTGGGTGAAGAAAAGGGAAGCTAAGGTCATCCATTTAGCACACTCATCACATGAGGGCGGCTCGGAGCCACCTTCGTTCCTTTCTCATCCCATGTTAAAACCCATTCATAGGTTTGTGACCTAACACCGTCTTACGACATCATACCCACGGCCACAGGCCCTCACGGTGGCTCGAGGAGATGAACGCATGTCAATTCTTTCCCGCTACGACGCGTTGGCCCTGACGAGTGCGCCGCGATGGCGGGAAGGGAAGAAGAAGGAATTCGCACGACCTAGTGTGCGCTCTCAAACCATCGCGCTTCAACTACCAGAGAATTTTTCAATTCGCTTTCAATTACTTATTCTACGATTCTACAATTGTGCATCGCAATCACTAAGCATAAGAACTCTTCTCTTAATGAATACTCAATTACTAGATGTCTAGGAGACAAATTAAAAATTTAAGTTTATAAACTTAAAATTAAAGACAGCATAATAATGAAATAGAGAATGCTTCAGGTCTTTGATTACAATAAGTCCATTAAGGACATGTATGTTGAAGTGTCGGCAGCACTTAGCCAACTTTTGCCATTATTGCCTTGATTTGCATTTTCTTTCGACGCAGCGGGGAGACTTAATGCGATTATATTATGTTCAAAAGTTACCACATTATGATGAGAACCTACACGCCGTTTTCACTCGAGTGGGCAGTAACCGAACTACAGTCGTTCTCAAGTATTTCATTCCAAATTGGCGATACGTTGATATTAATATGACATCGACAGTTATAAATCCCAAAGATGTCTATCCAGGTTGGTTTAAACTATCTTGAACAAGGTACGTAATTACATCAGTTTTTGTCCTACTAATTAATATTATTTAACGCTATGTGAAAACAAAGGTTTACAAGCGGGTTGAATGACGGCGAAATTATGTACCTATGACTTATCTGCGCATCATCTAACGTTCTGAAGCATCTGAAAAAACTAACACATCTGCTTTGACACCACCATTCTTTTCAGGTGATGACCGGATGTAGCTTGACCTGGATCACTTCCTGGAAGAAGTAAAGTACCACTAGATAAATCCGCAACAGGTTTACATTGGTACGTCAGATTCCTGCCAACGCCACCAAAACGGGTCGGCCTCGTCCCTTAAGCTCCCTCAGCTCATTGCAGCCATTATGCAGATAAAACTATTAAAAACGCGTTTAGCGAATCCTTGATTATCTTTCCAGACTCGGATGAGCAGCGGAGGACGGGGGTTATGCCTGGGGCTAGTAATATGGGCGCGTACGTTAGCCAAAAGGAGAGGAAAGTCCCTGGAAACCGGAACAACACACACACGCACGCCCCTGCCCCCCCCCAACCCCACCCTGGCCTCCTCAATCGCAACGCCCCTATCCTCTTTTAGTCGCACTCGGAGGAAACTTCCCTTAGGGACGAGCGAGAGAGGTTTAGCCACACCTTTAGCGAAAGACTGCAGTCATTAAATAAAGTAAGCAACTCAACTAAAAAGTGCTTAAACAAAATGAACAAAGGTAGATTTAATTCCCGAAATTTTTCATGGGGCGGACGGAGAAAGTTTTCGCATTTGTAGCCATTTCTAAGCGACAAAGAAAAGGTGGCTTAGAGGATTCTCCTCATCACATGGACTCTGGCAGCAAATCTCAAACAATAATGCATTTAATGAAGAAAAAACTTTTCTAATGAAGAAGCAAATTCATCTGTTGTGATATGAACATATTTTTTTTAAATTAACTCAAATGCAAGGGATACCAATTTTATAGTTATGATTTCTTAGGCGATTAATGTAAAGTTCCGGATGATTTCATCCGTTTCCAAAGTTAAGCGAGTGATCTGTTTTATTTTATGGATTTATCACCAGATAAAAACTTGATAATTTCATAATATGAGAGGGAAAATTCTTAAAGACAGACAACATTAGTTCTTTCTTAATAGTTGGAGACAAGCATGCAAACTCAACCCGATCCAGGCAGTAGGTGGTCAAGAATCGTGTTAAAACTTTAATATAGATATATCATTGTACCACAGTAAACCGTGTGTATCATGGGCCCATTTATGATGGAAGGGTTTTCATCCATTCCTAGAGCTAATATCGGTTTTCATCTAACAATAAGACTCCACTCATGTCCACTGAACAAGCTGAGAGTGAAATCACAAAGTTAAGAATGCTCTTTTGACATATGGTAAAATTAATTTGATTTCAATAAAATATATAATTTGTTCACTCATATGCCTTGATCTTTCAGAGCTTCTTAAATTGAACAAATTGTAGTCATTCGGGAGTGAGGAGATGGATTGCGGGGGTACGATGGTCCAAAGCAGTACTGAACATGGATCAGTAGATCATACCAAGGCAGTTAGGCCTTGGAAATTAGAGGAAAGGTCAAGCAACAAAATGAATGGGATATCTTGAGACCGTTTTGGAAGTCTGAAGTTTGGAAGACCATGCTGGGAAAGAGGGAGAGAAAAACATTGGCAAGTTGTAATGATCAGAGAGAGGTAAGAAATATATTTGCACAATTGAACATAGAAATTACATGAAGATGTAGTGCAAATCTAGAAAAGGACAATTGAATAACAATATTGGAGGGAAACAATTGTCCATTAAAATCAAGACTGGCTGACAAATCAACACGTTTATTAACATTCCTTTTAAATTAGGATGATATTTTCACAAATATGAGTGAGAAAAAGGCAATTACGAGGAATGTCACCAATATGACAGTGACACGAGATTTTGCGGTGACTTAATAATTATTCGTAATAAATATCTGTGATTCGTAATGCACTATGATGGGTGACCTCAGTGAAGCTTATTCTCTCAAACTCCTGCAAAAATGTCGAGGGTAACCTTCCGCGTAAAAGGCACCGTTTTTACATTCCTCCACGGAGTGCACGAAGATTTGTGTCGAATAATCCCCCCCCCCACCCACGCGAGAACCATTAACACTTTAATTAGAGTTCAAATTAATTCCCTTCCTCTGAGAGGGCCGCCGTGCCCAACGTCAGGGGAATAAACTTCATTTCTCCTCCGTGCTTTACCTCACCGTGCTTCGATACTTGTTTTACGCTGCGCGCGTGCCTCCTGCCACCGTAGGCAACAGCACCACCGGCGCTATACGCGAGCCCTAATTGGTACCGCCTTATACTCGGCACATCCCCACTTCTTCTTCAACCTACTCTCATTCCGTCGGCTAACAAAAGTCTCTGGAGGGAGTTTGAGTGGCTGCGAGAATACAAGCGGACCACAGTGTGGAAAAATTAACAACTCTGCCTTATAATATACAGTTATAAGAAGTAAATGGCGTATTTATTGCGTAAACATTGGCCTTCCCTAGCCTCCTTAGAAATGTCTACTCATTGCATAAGTCATAAATGCCCATGACCTGTGTGGTGAAAATTCCAGGTGGTCGGGGACACCCAGGCCTATGAAACCTGGAATTTTAGGCCGAACAAACCGAGCTACCCTTGTTTCATGCAGAAAGGTTGCAAGTTAATTCACTATAGGTATTAATTATTCACGAGTTATACACCAAAGAGGGTGAAATTCGTCATGAAAAAATCATTTGACTTGACCGTGATTCGAACCTGGATCTCCCAATTGCCGGTCAGGCGTGTTATCCAGTTACACTCACACAGTGTAATTGGCTAATAGGTGATGGTATTACTTATTGGTAAATAGTTTAATTGGTGTAATACACAGTGTAAATGGCTAACACACCAGACCGGTAATTGAGAGATTCGGGTTCGAATCCCAGCCAAGTGAAAAGATTTTTTCATGAAGGAGCCACAGTATGTTGTGACTCTTTCACGTGAACAGCCAGATTTCTAACCCTTTTCCTATAATCAAAAAGCATTGCGAGAAGTACATTTTCTAGATGCTCAAAGAATGCATTTTTCTGAATGACTGAGAAAAATACGTCTTTGGCATGCTTTGGCAGTAATTATGCCCGGTTAATGTGAAGCCACAGATGCTTTACACCGTCGGACGCTAGTGGAATGAGTCTTCACAGCGAACCACGTTGGAACTCAGACATTCAAATATATTTCACTAGCAATGCCAAACT
Organism: Pyrrhosoma nymphula; assembly: GCA_963573305.1. Taxonomy (NCBI): domain Eukaryota; kingdom Metazoa; phylum Arthropoda; class Insecta; order Odonata; family Coenagrionidae; genus Pyrrhosoma; species Pyrrhosoma nymphula. The sequence goes on from OY754334.1 coordinate 1,973,134, forward strand.
TGATGAAGGCATGGCCACCGGCGTGTAGAGCCGGAGAATTCAAGCCGCTGTAGTGAACCATCTTGGAGTGCACACAGGACCAGGCTTTGCGTGTGCCAGGTTAGCAGGGCACTCGTAAGAACTTATCGCCATGGCTATTTGGAGCAAATAACTTTGATCGTTAGATAACACGTCCATATCTACCTCTGGGGCGATGAAAGGGACTTTCTTGAATTTCACCAATGGAAGGGTGTGGCTAACTTCCGGCCTAATTCTAACTAATCTAACTTCCGGCCCATTGGACCTGAGTGGGTCGTAGGACTTTACGTTGATCCGTCAAGCGCTATGAAAAGATGTCGGAAGGGCAACTCATTAAAGTGCAGTAGGCAAATTAGCCATTGCAATAGTCTACCTAGAGTAACTTCCATAAGGCGTATCACACCTCCCAAGTGACCAGTGTTCCCCCAAATAGCCGTCTGATCCTGCTGCTTCTTCGTTAGGTACCCCATTATGTTTAGGTGAATGTTTTTGGAGCTGCCTTTATCACCTTGAGTTTTGTAACCTACGTAACAGTTACCTGGCTCCTCGAGTAGCACTATACGCTCTTCTGTCATCGTAGTTTTAGCCCTTTTATTTTCATCTTTCACCTCATATATGCAAGTAAAATCCTTCCTACCGTCAAAATAAAGTACCTTAAGCTTGTTATCTTTAATGATCGCGTTCCATGGTTTCATGCTCAACTATGTGGAAGTTGAATTTCACAAATGAAAAAGTAACTTGGTTTCCTTCCACAGATTTATTTTCCTGGTACGACATGTTTTGACACAGGGGTGTATGTACCTGATGATGACACTGCTGTGTCGAAACTGGTCTAACCAGGAAAATAAATCAGTGGAAGGAAACCAAGTTACCTTTTCATTTGTCTTAAGCATTGCGTCCAAGTTATCTGACAAGACTCATCTGTGATGCTTCACTCCCCTATTACTTTGTTAGGGTCGACAACTTTTTTTGTGTATTCTGGGGTAACTAAACCATAGCCAGCAAGGGCAGAATTGGCAATACCAGCAACAGAGGGGATAGGAACTCCGGTGCGGTCAGCTACTAAGGCAACGTTCGACAGTTTGTCTATTCTGGTCCGTAGAGTGCTTCAGTTTTACACCCATGCATTGATCCAACCTGACCAAAATTGAGTCATGACATGCTTTGCTAGCTTTCAGGTTGAAAAAGGGCTTCCAAGTACACGTCTTTCGAACCAAAACTTGGGTAATTTAGTGTAAACTAGAGTTCACATTAACAATGTACTGCCTTTAGCTATGCGCTAATGAATATTTTCCTTTGCCGAATGTGTTCTTGACCCCCCACGTCTCCGATCGGCTCCATGTGCAAGAGGAACGACTGGCTTTCACCCAAAAGCCTATAATTCAGCAAATAAACTTTTTTCATAAAAAATATTGTATTTATCTGAAAAAATAAAGCAAAATAGTTGATAACAACTGTCGGACCAGCATTGAGTTCCCTGTTAATTCAATCTTACGATTCAAATAAAATCCGGGAGAAAATCACATGAATTGACCCGAAAACGGAAATGTTTGATCAGCTAAAACTTCAGGAGGGGAGGTGAGACCCATAAATTGTAGTGTCGGACGGTGTACACAAATAAGAAACACCTAGATTCAGTTTTCTTTATTCTATCCTTCTTTTGCTCAAGCAGAGCAACTTCCATACCTGCTCTCCTTCTTCCTTCACAACTCCTCTCTCTTCCCCAAAAAAAAACCTTCGCAACCAAACATTTTAACAATTAAACATTTGTAAACTAAAATAAATTAAAACATTTGAAAAAAAAAAACTATTCCAAATTAAAGAAATTACAAAAAATACTGCGGTACGGTTCAAACGCGACAAAATGTTAATATTTTTCGAAAATATTTTATTCAGTGTATCTGTGGCTAGAATCGCACCTTTTCCCAAAATTTCAAATCGAAATTAAAAAAAAAATGTTTTTCTGATGTAGTACCCTAGCGCAGCGTCTGCGCCTATGAGAAAGAAAGTTCCTCTAGAATACATTGGAAAGATAAAAATGAGTGGAGAGGAAATGTAAGCTATTCAATGGGGGTACGTGGTAGCAGGAATCGTAGGCAGCAAGGGCAGATGGAAGGCAAGCTAAGTGATCAAGATACGCCCTGAGAGAGTGATGCAAGGAAGAATAAAGACTGGGAAGGATATGGATAGAAGGGGAAGGAGAAGGTTGAGAATTATGGACGGAGAAGGAGAGGCGTCCATAAATACGAAGAATTTAAGAAGATTTATAATTGGAAAAAATCTTTAAACAAGAATAGCTTTAATAACTTTAATTTAACTAATAGAAAGAAGAAAAAACAACCATCAGTTGGGGAAATTCCATGAAGTCATTGTATTCAAGGTAGTTTGAGCGAAAAATCACTTCACCTAGAACTGGATTAATCTGACTTTATTTTAAGATAAAACTCCCATTTTTCCAATTATGTCAAAATATCGACCGTTTGCCGAGCTACATTTCGGGTAATTTGTCTAAAAACATAAGCTGTTTTACATCCGGGATGAATTACGGCGTGCGCTCCAGAGAGAGGATATTTTTTTTAATCGGAATTTATAACACTTAGATTTCGATAAAAAATTAACTGTGCGTAGTTAATACGTTTTCTCAACCATTTTTTTAAATAACCCATTACTCAACGCAAATAAATTTACAGAATCGCAAAAAATCATCTGTTGTGAAAGCTTTTTATCCGTAAGGCGTGAAGAAATGAGTCACGTTAGAGACTTAAGTCAGTATATTTAATTAATTACTGAGGAATTTAATCATATACAACTACATTTTTGCACCTGTAATGTTACAAAACATACTTCTTACTTTTTACAGACGCTTTAAGTCAAAAAATAAAATTCGAATATGGTCTCCATTATGGCTAGGAAAATATCAAATATCTCGCCTATACCTGAACATCCTTCAAGCATGAACGAAATGAAATCAGTTAAAAATCTTTAATTAATAATCGATTGCCTATGGACCAGTCATGTACCTATTGGGTAGTGTCTACGACGAATAAGAGGAAGCACGAGGCCAAAGAAGATCTCACTCGTCCGTAATGAGAGAATTGAGAGGGAGGTGGAACACGGGGACAGAGGAGGAGAGACACCCCTCCAACCTCCTCCACCCTCCCCCAATCACCGTCAAACGCCAAAAGGAGCACTCCCCTCACCAGACGAGTCGTTACCCCTCTGACAAGCAAGCCGCCGTCTTGTTGAGAGAGAGAGAGAGAGAGAGTCCCTGGTTGTAATTCAGCGGCGAAAACAATTGGGAATTTAATTAAGCCCTCGATTCGAGGGGAGGGAATCGATGGAGATGATGGAGGGAAGATTTTTGAGGAGCGAAGGGAGGGTAGGGGTGGTTGAGAGGTGAGGTTGGATGAGGGGGGAATGGGGGAGACATTTAAGCAGAGTGCCCCGTCGAAGCGTCATTTGCCGAGGGACAGGAATTAAGGGGATGCGGCGAGGACCTACGGAGAAGTGGAAAAGGGTCAAGTGTACCCTGAGGGGGAGCAGCATACCGTGATATCAGTCTCGGGGAGAGGAAATCCATCGTTAAGTTCAGCGAAAATACATGTTACCCGAGAAAAAATGGGATTCGAAAACAATAGCTCTCGAAAGACATTCAATATCTAGGAGTTGTGAAATTGTTTACTAGTTCCTCACCGTCACCGACACACTTGATATTCGAAACATTGCTAATAAAACAATTCAGTAGCGAGTTGTTATGCGGTAAATAATCCGTTTCTCATAGATGGAAGTCGAAATTTGAAAATTTAAGTCAAAGATGACATCTGGGAAGAATAAATTTGATGGAATATAATTACATTTTAATCATATATTTACAGCAAATAAACGAAATGTTTGCATGAAAAGTGAGAGAGTCAGTTGTGATATATCAAACCGCACGATATGTATTTATAATAAGAGCTAACTTTAATAATTGAAAAATCCGTACTCAAGAGACGTTGATCGTGGTTGCAGAAACCAGATTATGCCAAATCCGAGACTGAATGTTTTGGAACTGTTGAAGGGTGAAGGCGTCTGATTCGCACGATGAAAATGTGTGGTGTGGAAAGAGAACAAAAAGTTCACGAATTGGGCGAAGAAGGTTGTGTCTCCTTTTGACTGGGGCCTCTTGCAAAGATTTTAAGGAGACGAGGCGAAAGAGGGGGGGGGGAAGGGGAGAGAGAGGGGGAAGGAGTGAGAAGGGAGGGGAGGGAGAGGGAGAGAAGAATAACGATCTCCTTTTCCACGCAATCGAATGGCGACGCGTAGTTTTCCGCCCCGGCACTTTCCTCCCTCTCCCTCTTCCACCCTCTTTGTCCACTCGCGTCAAATGACACGGAACCTCCATCCCCGCTAACCCTCCCCCCCTCCCCTAAGCCCTCACTCCCACTCCCAACACCTCCCACCCTTCCCCTCAGCCATCGCCCCTTTCCCAGCGACACCTGTTATCGCCTTCTAATGCTCGCATTCCCAATCAATATTAAATCCCAGTCGGGACAGGAGGGGACGGGCATTTTCAGCGTCACCTTAGTGACTCGGCATCACTCGCATGGGGTTGGGAATGAATGACGGGACGAAGGACCAACCCCTTAAAAATGCTGGCATAAAAAAATACCAATCGCCATAGTTTCGTGTGCAAAAAATATCAAGGATATCCAAACGCTTTTAAATGCCACAGAAACGAGGGAGACCCTGTGATGGCCTATTAAGTAGAATTCTTCATCAAGAGAATGGGAGCAGACTAGAAGCTATTGAAGACGTAGTGTCGTAGCACGTAGAGGAAATCAAGAACATGACGGGAGGCAAGCGAGCGTGGGTAGATAGATCGCATGGCCGAGTGTAATAAAGCATGTTTTGTCCTTGGCGCTTTCCATAAATGACTTATCCAATCAAAATATAGGATCTCGCAGGGTATTCCCTGCATCTCTGAAATGTCTTATTCTTAGTAGCCTATTTTATTGGGTTTGTACAGTGTGTTCCTCTAATGCCGTTGCTTCTGCATGAGTCAACTGCTTGATAGCCTCATTTTGTTCGAAACCATAATACTTATATCTCTCTGAGGAACACCATACATTCATAGACAAAGTTGTACGTGAATTATAAAATGTTATCGCTTTGTCAATCTCACTGCGATGAGAACATTTTACAGGTTCTGGACGGTAAATCAAACTTTTGAGTGGAAAAAAGATGGCAAGACCACTGATTTAGAACGTATAATGTACGAAACCCTTCGTCACTGACTATGAGTAAGCCAACGTGAATCAAGTATGGGTGGGGGGTGAATGATGGGGGAGTGGGGGGGAGGAAACTTACGTTGGAATTAGTTTCCTCCACAAGGGTTGCAATGGTTCTCGCTTGAGACATAGCACTCAGACATTACGAGTATTACCTTCTCATACGACATTTTGCCCTCTTACAGACAAATCGGATTAATGACAGAAAATCTGCCACCATATATCAAAATAAATCCATAGATCGAGAAAACAGCGCTTGATTCTCAGTAATGAATTTAAATTGCATAGACTCAAGTGAGTAAATGAAAGCCATACTCGTAAACAAAATTTCGACTGAAATTCTAGTGCCTACTTTAAAAAGATTGTTCAAAGGATCACAAAATTATACTTTAAGAGTTTAAAAATAAAACAAGCAATACTTGGAAGGAAAAGTTAAAAACCTCATTCGTCTAAACTCATTTTTGTGATAATATTCATCACAGAATTGAGTTTTATACTGCGGGAATATGGGATTGAAAATGGAAGGCGTAGGAAGAGTATGGCGGATTAAGCCGGGAGGGTATTCATCTTCCGATTTAATTGGAGGATGTTTTCAACTGACAAGACATCCGAATGGAAGATATACCTTTCACAGCCTTTCTGAACAAAAGGTTATCACGACTGTGCCAGTATTTTTGCTTCGATTATTGTACGTAATGATAACAGCCCCCCACCCCCCAAGTCTACTTCTAACATATCCGCCTCCAATGGATTCCCTGGATCGAGGCGATTTCCCCTCAACAATGGTGCTTCTCCACCAGACCCAACAATGAAAGGATCGCATTTCGTCGGAGTGATCCCTTATCCCGCATTGTTTCCCCCTCGCCCGTTTCTTTAATCTCGCCGGAACAAAACCCAGGGCGGCGATTACTAGCTATCTCGCCACGAACCCTATTAATGGCTCCAACGATTTATCCCAGGATATCTCCCAGGGATCAATTTACCCGCCTCTTCCCACCGAAAAAAAACCTTATCCTTCCAAACGATTCAGACGCGGCGCATCACCTCTTCCCCTCCCACCTCCTCTCTCGCTCCGGAGCTAAGGCAACACAGATCCGCTATTAGCCCATCCTCCCCTCCCCCCCCTTCCCCCCCCCTTCCTCCCCCCCCGTCACATTGGCCTCCTCCTCCGGCTACACTTCTATCCATCGTAAGAACGGGGATTCATTCTTCGCGGCTGCACCACTGAAGAGGACTTCTCTGCGGCCTCCACCTTTGCCAGTCCACGTGCCTAGTTTATACACCACTAGGGTCGAATGATGGTTAATGTGGCGGCTTTAACTGAACCGCCCGAAGAGTCTCTTAAAACACCAGTGACATTTGAAGAAGAATTAGGAACAAGTGTAAAGGTATGCATCGTTTTCTTGCTTTATCACACTTTTACTTTCATTATAAAGAGGCAAATATATTCACCTAAGCGTCCTACGAATTAATTGTCCCTAACTGTTGAAAAAATACATCGCCATTTTAAAATAACCTTTCCTCTTTCATATTTTATTCAACAAACCTCAGTTCACTTGCACCGCCGATGCCAGAAACCAGCACCAAAGAGAGAAACTCAATTGTTAAATAACGAAAAAGAAAACTTTGTTTAATTCCACCAATTAATTTTACGGGACTACTAGTGTCAACGCATCGGCGTCATCTTCCGGCTCCTTCAGATACCCATTTTCAGGTACATGAAGATGACGCCGCTGCGTCGAAACTAGTAGTACCGTAAAATAAATTGATGGAATGAAACAGTTTTCTTTTTCGTTATTTAAACTGAACTTCCACAAAGTTGAGCCTGATACCATTGAAAAATATCAGTTGTTGCTTCAAATGTGGATGGGGTTCGTCTCAAATTGTATTTAAGAGGCAAACTTTCTTCTGAGAAACTAGTTGCCGCATGACTTGTACTATGAACTGAACTGTACTATGTTCCACACGCGTGCAGAGGTTAAAGCAAGGGACGGGGGGGAGGGAGGGGGGCGTTGACTCGGAGGGGACACACGGAGGAGGAAGCGTGAGTAGGAGATAGACGAGGAGTGCCACTGTTTTCCACCCACGATTGAGAGGGTTGGGGGTGCGGAGGCGTGAAATGACTGTCGCGGGTGGGGGCGGAAGGAGGCAGGGGGAGGCGGAAGGAGGAAGGTTGGGGCGAGAGGGGGGGGGGCGGCAGTAGAGAGGCCCACTTCGTGGCCACAATTAGATTGAGTGCGATGGGTGATACCCTCAAGAATTAAATTCCAGCTCCGTCTTTCGATGAAACTGTTTTTCTGTTAAATAACTCGCTGATAAAATCGACTTTGAATTAACTCCACCAAATATTAAATTACACACCGTGCTTTAACATTTCAATAACACCAAGACGTATTGAAATATTTTTATCTTAAGTCGCTAAATTGAATATCGCGTTGAATTCTGGTTGTGAAACATGCATTGTTTACTGGAAATGTATCACGGGTCAATTTCAAGTGACTGCTTCTCTTACGGCTTTATATTTCGTCTTATACTCCGTTGTCTCGAGCGTGACTTCGTGCAATTTGCTTAGCAATGTAAATGATAAGTGTATTATAGTTTTTCTGAATAGATCTATTACAGCAAGACGACCTAGGTCGTCTTGTTGTAATATATTATGTGGAAAAACTAATTTATACTTATCATTTACAATTGTGTGTTATGTATATTTTGTGGAGTACCACTCCAATTATTACCTTGCAAGTAAGTTACATCCAATAGATAATCTTTCTTGACTTCGAGTAAAGTTTACTAATATCGAAAAATATTTAAATAACTTTCATTTTGATACATGTTGTGTAAAAATATTCCGCAAGCGGCAGTCAACGATTGTTGAGTGATTATCAAAAGTCAATCGAGAAACGGGAACGAAGAGAACCAAAAATAGCACGCGAGCTCCCGAAGTGAGCCTTCTCTTTTCTCGGAACGAGATCAAAAACGCTGAGAGTGGCTGTGTGTATCCATGGATTCCGTCCGAAGAGCGAGGGCTGCCATTCGCAAAACCGAATGCCGGGTTCAAACGACCTCGTTAATCAAAGGCGGCGCGCCGGAAGCGGCAGTGGGAGTTGAAGGGGGGAGTTCTTGGTTGGGGCGCACGTGGGGGACGAGCAGATGAGGAAGAGGAGGGGGGGTTGGACCCAGGATGCTGCAAAGATGTGGGGGAGACTACCTTTCCCTTCCCCTCGAATCATGATCCCCCCAACATCGATACCATTCTCGAATTCCGTGAGCTATTGCTAAACATTTCCGAACGGGATGGCGGTGTTTGGGGGGGGGAATGTGAGAGTGTAGAATGGGGGCGGGAGGGGTATTCTCGCGGGGAAGCAGTCAAATGGGGCTACGGGAAAGACAGACTCCTACTTTCGTTCCCGCCACGCGGGCCATAAAACCCCAAGAAGGAGGAGGAGGGAGGGTTCTGTCGGTAGGATGGATGTGTTTGGTAACACTGTTGCCGGCTTTCCCGTACACGGTCCCGTAGCACTGTTGCTTCCAGTCGTATCGCCTTTTTATGGCCACTCCCACATCTCCCGAATACAATTAGGAGCTTACCGACGACTCCGTGGTTTCCACCAGTTACCAAGGCCATCATCATTTACCCTTTAGTAACAATTGCCATAAATTTAACATATGTAAGAGAGAACTCTTTAAATTGTATCAATTGAATATGATTCAACAATTTTTGAGACAAGAAATACCACAACTTAGGCATAGGAATGGTGTCTCTCTGTATCTTTCTGTTGTCAAAAATATTGGTATTTGCTTGCCATATTATAATCTCTATGAAGCGTTATTTACCTATGGCATACTTTCATGGTATCAGCCTTGTTAACGCTAGAATATCAGTTTTAATTCATTCCCCGAATCAACCTAAAGAAAAACTTAATATAGCTACATGCTGTTTTCTTATAATTCACCAGCAAGAGATACCTCAGATGCTGAAATGCTGGAGGCAAATTACGTGGCCATACACTGAGAAGGTAACAGCACGCTGTCATGTAAATATGAGCACCTAGGTAAGTTTACTTTACTAAGCACTAAGCAAAGCATTACTCACATTAGTGCCCGTATTCACAATCAAACTTTCACCTAGTCATAGAGAAGTATAGTTCTTGCTAATTAAGCCACTTATTAAACTTTTGTAACCACATCCTTTGATAACAGACATCGATGCAGCTACAAAACATTATATACGGCCCTACACCACCTTTTTCACGAACAACTGAGGAACAATTGACAATACATCAGATTGTTACTTTTACAAATGACGCATTACAAAATTCAGTTTGCTAAAATAGATAATCACACATTTTTTTTAAATTTTGGATGCCTCTAATCAGTTTACGTTCTTTTTGTTTGTGCGTTATGTAGTTCCATTTGCAAATGAAGATAAATGAATGATTTATTAGCATTTTTCCCTTGAATCGCTTCATATAGAAATTCTACATGACTTGCATATTTATGATTCCTGTATATATGTATGATAAGTGAAATCATTCCCACAACATAAATATTCCCCGAAGTATTGACAATAAAAATAAACATAACTGTTATCAGCTTCAATCCGTGAATGTTTTGATGGGTTTTATATAAAATAAATGTACTTAAAACATTTCGTCAGTTTCCACTGTATTTGCTGTAGAAACGTGTAAAGTGCTTTATTTGAAATGTAATCAGAAATTTACAAAAGAGCTGACAACATATGCTGCTCGAAAATGCATACCTAACATAAAAACAGATTTCCTTTTAATAACGATAGGGACAAATGTACTGAAGATTCACTACAATCGTTGCTTTTCCAATTATCCTTATAAAAAATCCTTGAATACCGCTATTAGTGCTAAAGAGGAAACATGTCTAAAAAGATATGAATTTTGGGTCTAAAAAGATGGGATAAATTTTGGGGCTAAATTGGTAGATATTTTGCAAATTTATTCGTGTTTACATAAATATCTTTACAAAAATAGTAATTTATATAATAATTTAGTAATTCAAGGACGTGTGTGTAATTTGAGTTGCAAATTTTGCGAAATCTTGCTTTCTTATAACCTTGAAATATTAAGATGTTGCTTAGTAAGAAGGGAATGATCCGCGTTTTGCATTGGCGATTTGTAATTTTCGTCTCATCAGCAACGTCAACAACATATAATACGTCAGATCATTATGTTTCTCTAACATTACGTGTTTGCCGAATAGCAATTGGAGATGTATGAAACCAACGCAAAAAGAGAAATCCTTAAAATTTAATTGATTTTGAAACGTTTATGAAACACAAGGACACGCTATTTTTTGTTTATCAGGGAGATTATCACGGAACTTGTTGATTGTGAGGAAATGACTATTAAGGCACTCATTGTTGCCAAATTTTAGCACGTCACGAATTGCGGCTCAAGGAACTGATTCTCGTTTACGAAACAAGTGTGACAAAATTACATACCACATCTGTGGATACTTACCGATGGCAAAGTTCTCTAATCACTGCTCAGAAGCCCGCAGTCAATAACCAGTACATTTCCCATTCCTTCATCGCTAGTCCTTCGTGAACTCAGGCCACAGTCTCTCTCGATCCAAATATCAGACTTCGATGATCTGGCAACGCTGTATCGTAGGCGGCTGGATATGGAGGAAGGGAGGGGGTGGGGAAGTACACAGAAAATATCGTTGGCATCTCCTTGGGAATGCCCTTTCTTCCTACTCCAACACAACCACACCCCCTTCCTCCTTTCTCCCTCCCCCCCACGCATTTGATGAAATGAGCATCCCCCTTCCCCGAACCTCCCCCGTTCTGTTGTCAAGAAGAATCCATCTCGATATGGGGGTGGGGAGGGGGCGTAGGGGCTCCTCCTTCTCCTCCCACTATCGTCACGCAGAGAAACGGAAATAAATGGTCGCAAATGGAAGTACTCCTTCCCGACAGTCATTGCACCCAGCATCGCCTCCACCAAGGTGGTTAAAGAAGCTTTACAGGTAGGTGCATGATCAATTCATGCATTGCCTTTTATTGAACTACTTTGTTGCGTCACTTACGCACTGATGCCAAAAGTCCACGTACACTTACACTTTATGTAGAACAATAAATTATCGCCATGAACTCGGATATTGTATTACGTTAAGTTTACGTTATTACCGGGTACATGGATAATTTCTGTCGGAAATGTTCTCTTGCCCCACTTTTTCGATAGCCTGTTCTTTTAGATAGGTTGAGTACCTATTATTATTAGGTATATTGTAACGGTCCACGGCCCGCCCGGATTACTTTGGGCCGAAAGACACGTGTACAAATAATAAAAAAAAATGTCCTCGCGAATCCCTCCCGCACGAGATCCGCGGGGCTAACCTGCGTCACCTATTACAACACGAAATGTGTTTTAAAAGTCTCTTTAAATGAGGATAAGCGGGTGGGGGGTCCCCGACCGTGCGTAATTCAACATGTTCCCTGGCTTTACCGCCGGGGCAAGGTGGAAATGGGTTGCTGGTATTTGGGTTTGTGGGAAATTCGGCTTGCTGGGTAAGATTAAAAAAATAGAACCTTTTTCAAAAAACAAAACAAGCGTATATTCAAGAAAAATAATATTCCCTCCTAATAGTTAATGAAATGATGAGGTGATAAATGAGGGATGAGACATTAGAAATGAACCCTTCATGAAATGAATAAAATGAATGATGAACAAACACAGGTGAATAGCCACACAAACAAAAAAAAGGCTTTTTCTCGCTCACAGGCGATTTATTTTATTCGTCCGTATCCAATTGAACTGGGGGTGAGGGAGGCAATTGCTAGTCCTTCCCTTTTCTCTTGCACTTAAGGTCTGTTTTATTACTTGGGCGTCGATCACTCGCCATTAAGAAACACAGTCGCGATATGGGAGCCCTTTACCAACTGGATGGCTAGGAGGCTGAAATGGGGGGGGGGTTTGTCGGGTCAGCAACCTTACGTGACTGTTGACTCTGGATTCTCGGCACGGGACGTCAAGCGTGGAAGGAACCTGGCAGTCCAACTGGATCCTATGGTTCTGCAGCAGACTCCGGACTCAGAACGCTAAGCTTGGTCTCCGTGTCCGTCGAGAATATCCTGGGGGCAAGTATGGTCCACACAGCGGACGTGGTACTTTTGCGTACCTATCAGCCTCCCGCACTTTCCAAATATTCCGGCTCGGGCAGTGCTTCCGCACAGCGATGTCGTTCAACGTGTTCTTTTTTTTCTTTGTTCCGCGATCGCCTTTTATACCACTTTTGTGGAGGGGAAGGGGACGCGGCGGATAGGGGAAACTGAGGAAGGGGAACACAGTGGGGAATTCACAAATCACGATTTTCACTTAAAAAATCAACCATACCCAGTGACTCACTCATACTTCTCACTCCCCTGCGTTTTACCCCATTCACTCAACCTTGACACTCACACATTCACGCGGTTTCACACTCTCACCTCCTCCCAGCAAGCCAAATAAAGGAAGGCGAAGGAATAAGGGAGGGGGGGAGGAAGAGTGGTTCAGGTGAAGGACAAAAGGTGTAACGGCTTTTGACCGTTACAATATACCTACCCAATTTATTTTCCTGGATGTTAACTCCCATCTGCGAATGTTTAATGACTGTGGCAGTCATTCATGGTATCAGCGAAGAGACGATATTGTTAACAGAGCAGGCAATTCGGCAGATACGCGGGGTGAACGATGGGAGCTCTATCAGGGAACTTGAGTGACTTCACGTCAGAGCGCATATCCCAGCTGAGACCTACTCCCTAAAAAGGAACTTGGCCTCCGCCCATCCAAGCCACCCACCCACCTGCTCTTTCCCCTGAATGCCACGTCATACCTTCTGAGAACAAGCGACAGGGGGAGGGGTCGATTTGGAGGTGGTGGTCGGGGTACTTGCTGACGTCCCATCCCCAAACAGAGGATATTACTCAGTGGACTCACAATCCCTACTTGGGTGGCATTTGGAGAACACGAAATGTTGTTACGATAGGGTATTAATATTGGATAAAAACAGACGTAATTTATGTGTATAAAAATGCTCTAAAATCATGGCTAGTAAATAGTGAATGTAATAGTTATTTTTATCGATGATTTCAGATGTGTTTAATAAGTAAGTTTGCTCATTGTCATTGCTTTAATGATTACGTGGTTGCTACGCATAGCAATAAGTACAGATTTGCTGTTTAATGGTACCAGACTGAAATATAATACATGCGTAGTGATATAAAAAAACTATTTAATCGCTTTGGTGCATCAAGTTTAAGTACCGGTTTAATACAGAAGTAATTACATTATTACAATTATTACACACGTCAGGTAACTGAAAGGCTGAAAAAACGTTCTCGAACTAAGTCGAACTAACGAAGCAGCTACGTTACTTGCGTTTAACGTAAACCAGGCATAAAGCCTAAGTGCGTTATTCCGGCCGTCGGATGGGACGTTAGATTGTGAACCTTTCGCCATAATTTCCCTCGTTAAGAGTCAACTTAGGCACATGCCAGGTTTCCCTTCTTTCTGCGACCACCAATCCCAGAGATAATCCTTCCCTTAGCAACAAACCCACCTGCCCTCAGCGGCACAAATTATGTCCTCAGTTGTCACTCGCCACCACCCTGAGTAGCCAGCCAACCAATAAGGGGCAGGGTATGCATTTGGGACGGGGGGGGGGGTAGGTGAGGAGGGGGGGCGGGGGCAGAGAGATGGAAGAAAAGGGTGGGGGGCGATGCATTCGCCGGGGATGGAGGTCTGCTCTGGCCGATGGGAGGGTTCTCCGAAATCGACGATAACGACCTGACGTGTTCCCTCAACTACCTCCCCTTACCCACTCCTCCCTCCGGAAAAGAGAGAATTACGACAGTTGTGTCTCATTAGCCCGGGAGGGGCGGGGAGCAGGGGGTTGGAGGGGAGGGTGATGATAGAGGGAGGGGTTGAGGACGAGGAGGAGTTGGAGGGCGACTTTCGCCATTCGTTCCAAAGATGTTCTACCTCCGTGGCCAATGCCCCCCCCTCACCTTGTCATCAACACTTTAGGTTTGACTGGTATACTAAGGTAGCTTGAGCGAGATAGTTCCCTAGTCATAATGGATGCCATATTTTTAACTTTTTTTTAATTTAAGCATCTGTAAGACGTATGAAGTAAATTCTGTTATATTAATGGTTCAAAAAAACAGTTATAAATGGCAAAAATTCTCAATAATTAAAGAAATAAAACCACATGTCTCTAACTTGATACATTGTTTCGCGCCGTACGGTGAAATCAACTTCAACATAAGATTTTGAGCGATTCTTTAAAAATTACATCGATGAGTAATTAATTAATTTTTACAAATAGTTTCGAATATATACAAACTACACACCCTTCGATTTTTGACGATATCTAGGTGTTATAAGTTCCTATTTTTTTCAATATTCTCCCTCTGGAGCGCACAACCGTAATCTTTCCTATGTTAAACAGCTTATACGTATTTTTAGGCAAATTGCTTGCTTTTTTGATATGATTGATAAGCTGAGTTTTTTCTTTATAATTAGCTCAAATTCATCAAATTCTAGGTGAATTGATATATCGCTCAAACTACATTATCCCATTCATGCCCAGTTCCTACATTTGTAGGCACCTCAATTTTTAAGACGTTGCAGGCAGCCGCACGAAGTTTTCGCAATTCTTACAGCTTCTAACATGGTAGTGTGGTCTAGCCCTTTCGCGCCGAATGCCGCGCATATGCGGCGAGGATTTTCTTCGCATACGAACGAAAGCCGCATGTATGCGGCGTCAATTTTCCGACGCAAACGAACGAATGCCGCGTATATGCGGTGCGGGGTGTAGGAAAGTGACCGCCGCGGAAACAATAGACTCAGGTACGTGGTTGCCCCTCGAGACCCAACTTTGCGCGAGCCCTGGCCCTTCCTCGGCCGCTCAGATCGACCCTTTCCTATCCTCTCCACCATGTCAACTACATTTTTGCAGTGTTTTTTCGAAAAAAATATTAGTTGCATACTTTAGAAATCTAAAGTTTGAAATGAATTGTTCTTTTTTTGCATACCACATGGAAATTTTAAACGAAATTCTAGCGTTAATATCAACGGAGTTACAGAACGGCAATCGACAAAGGCATTAACGTGCGCATTTGGAAAAACTTGTGGCTCAATTCAAAGTTTGTAAAAATTTTAACTTATAACCTCATTCCATTTTTCCTCATGCATCATTTCTTTTAAAGTCCCCGTATTCTATCATATCACTTTTGTCTTCAGTTTTGGATTTGGGAATACCCATTGCTTCTTAACCTACCCTTGTACCACAAGCATATTCGTGGTGACGTTATGTCTAATGACCTATTTCGTCGAATTCTGCTTTTGGAAGGTTAATTCTACATTTCTTAGAAAGTGCATCGTAAAGAAGCCATTAATTAGACTCCGTCATTGGTAATCCTACTGGAGTGTTCAAGAATGGCTGTTTAGAGCTGGATGGCTAGGTCCTCCGCGGCGTCCCAGATAAGAGACTTCGCATAACGTTTACACCCCTCCCAAGGCACCCGATGTGTTGTGTGTAGCATACATGGTAAAAGATGCGACTCTCGTTACATGTGCTTGGAGTGCGTCGTGGGACTGTGCGTGGCTCCATGTTTTAAAATTTATCACACACAGAAAAAATTTTTATTTCAGAACACTTTTGAAGTAAAAAAAGACTGAAAATATTTAAAAAATCATAAAATACAAAAAGCAAAAAAGATATTTTTAACTTTGCCAATGCCGGTCCAAAGCCCGGATGAAAAAGAAGGATGCGAAATATATAATCTCCAAATCAGTAGATAGGGATTAAAATTATACTAAATCCGTCAATATGAACAATAGAACTCCATTTAAAATTTCTGCACGCTCAGAATAACACAGGGAATTTATTTTTTATATAAAAAAATCGATGCAAGCAACACATATTTGTTTATATAAAACACTGCAATTTCAGTCAGATGACCGTGGAATCGCGCTGTGAAGGTGTCTTTAATCCTTCTGGGGTCTGGGACAGCGGCCGAGGAAAGGGATGGGCGTCCCGCTGAGTTGGGTCACCAAACGGTAAGGGATCGGACCTCTGCCTTCCGTCCACGCGAGAGAGCTTCGTACAGGGGAGTGCAGAAATTTTTCAAGAGACTCGTAACGTGGAAGAACTTCCCTCCACGAGGCTTCGGCGCGAAAGGGCTAGTGAGCCAGCATCATTTTGATAACGTCACTCGGCCAGCTTGGCGCTCTTCTGTCGTGGTTTCATAGTGGCTAATAAATTAACGTCAAGCACTCACCGTGCAACGCTCCACAGGGTGAGTAAATTTCATTGCTTTGCTTTTGAAACTTGCACTGAAATTGAATCAAAATCTGGGTTCAAGCGTTTTAGTGCTCGTGAAGTTTGTGTGATTTTTCCAGTTTGTAATAGACTAGTCCCTTTGTGAACAAGAGTGCCTACAAATGAAGGCAGTGGTCGCGAGTGGATAAGAAGATTCCCCATGCACATAGTATCGCTATTTTCGTTTGTAGATCAATAAAACAGCTGTCTGTTACTGAAATCATTGCTTATTTCGAAGAGAATGATTATCTGTTGGACGCTTGTCTATCTTCATCCCCCATCTAATCATTGTGCGAACGATGAGGACAGCGATTCTGAATACCCAGTGGCTGTCACTTGTCCGGGAATCAGCTGCGGGGGTATTCAGCACTTATAGCGAAAAAAATTGGCAATAGAACTGACTGAGTACATTTTTGGCATTGACGAAGGTGTATTCGATGATAGGCATGATGTAAGTGAATCTTCTAGTGATATATCTTCACCTTGAATTTGAACTCATTTTAAAGAAAACTACTCATCTTTCCAATTATATCAAAATATCAACCCCTTGCCGAACTAATTTCTGAAAATTAGCCTAAAATCGTTAGCAGTTCCACATGGGATAGATTATGGCTGTGCGCTCCAGAGGGAGAATATTGAAATGATTAGTCACTTCTAACGGCTTGATTTTGAGAAAAACTAGCAGTGTGTAGTTTGTATGTTTTCTCAATTATTTATAAAAAAGAATCAATTACTCACCGCGGTAATTTTTACAGAATCAGAAAAAAACCTTCGATTGTGAATGATTAAAAAAAAGATATGGTACTTTTTTCACAGTCACAAAAACTGTCAAAAAAACACAATATCTTTTTTGAATTCATTAGAATGGATTTTCACAAAGTGCAAACCCGAAACCATCGAGTTTATTCTGTTGTGAAGGCATTTTCACCGTACGGCGTTAAAAAGTGAGTCAAGTTAGTGATTTAGTACTATATATTATTTAATTTCTGAGAAGTTTTGACATACATAACTAAATTTTGGCGCCATTAATATTACAGTATTTACTTCTTGCAGTCGCTGAAAAAAAAATAAATATCGAATAAGGTCTCCAATATGACTAGGGAAATATCTCGCTCAAACTTCCTTGAATAATGGGATCCTGCCGATGATAATTTTTCATACGCAATCTCTCTACTTCAGGGAGTGATTTGACCCAAAAGCAAAACTCCGGCCGTCGAAGGACACGTTGAACTGTTCTCCTCTCTACGCCTGTAATGTAGAACAGCCAGCTGCTGACCGTGTATTTCTCTCCTCCCACTTCTATCCGATCACCTTTCCTTCCAACAGGAAACGTTGATTTTTGCGGCAAAGGCTTGAATAATTATATTTAAGAGTCGTCGGCCAGCGCAGTTATTTGTAACCTAGTCCTTAATTATTCAAATTTCACAAAGCAAAACTTTTTCGCGAGTAGCTAATTCCTTGCATCGATCATGTAATCTTTTCAGTTTAAACATGGCCAGAATTGTAGAAGAAAATATATTGAGATTCAATGACTAATGTTCTTATCACACAAAATACTCCTTAAAATAATTTTGTCAAGTCAGGGCACGGAAACGAAATCCAACAAGTAGTGGTAGTGATGGAAAATCTTTAATGGAAAACGCAGCAAGGAGTGGAAAGGCATCAAAATATCGATTGAATGAAACGTTAATTCGTTGACTCCCCATTTTATTCATTCAATGCGCTCAACAGTGCAGCCCTCCAAATAGCCTCCTACCCATTGTAAAGCCCCAAACGTTTATTTTCTCGGTTCTTTCTCTATGACTATCACTATGCGAGGCTGAGATGAAAGACTATTTAAACCAAAAGAATTAAACTTCAGATTAGGGTAACTCAATTTAAAGAGGGATTCTATTACTTGTAATGGGCGAAGCAAAACAAATTACACGTTTATTACGAAGAAGACGAGTCGAGTGAAGAGATCTGCAGAGACAGGCGTCCACGTCGTCGTCACGGTTGGTCCAGGGGGATGGGGGTGTGACTTAACCGGCCGTCATGATGGAGGTGGAGGGGGTGATCTTGGGGGAGGTTGAGGTGGCGGTGGGAGAGAGGCTGACTCATGAGAAGACACGCTTGGAAATCGATGCGGCTTCGTCTGTGACGAGAGGCGAAGCGCTGTGTCCGAGACTCGACTTGAGACGCTATACGCCGGTAGGGGGGAGGATAGGGTGGAGGGGGAGAAGGAGAAGGGGTTGGAGTGGGGAGGGCACCAAAAGATGGAATGGCTGACCGACTGGTGGGCGCGTGAAACATTGCAAAGAAGTGCATTGCTTCATTTGTCATTTTCCCGTGCAGCAAGCACTCCCTTAGGATAACATTAACAAAAGACTTGTCCAGCTCCTGCCTAACCTGCATGTGGTCCTCAGTGAAACTGTATTCATATAAGTACCTACTTCTATCATTTCAATTTTGCAGAGAATTGAAAAGAAGACCTGCGAAGTATACCAAGGAATGACACATGGCCGATGGCCATTAGATATACCTGAAGTGAGTTTAGGGCTGGTGAAGAGGATTGAATAAGAAACGATTGGATCGTGAAATAAATTGTAGCACAAAATGTTCCAGGCACTTCAGCCAGGTCATGGGATGCATATTTACAACAAATTTTTCAACAAACGACTCAAGCATCGGCTTCAACGTACATTATTATGAGCTATAATGGACGAATAGCGATTATGCAAGTATTATTGCACGCTCATGGGCAGTTATGGAACGAGCCTCGGCTTTATTTGTTTAGTCATGTTGAGAGAATGTATAATAGCTGAACAGATTAATAGATACAGACATATTCTCAGTAGGTCTTTGGTATCATTAGGGTTTGTGAAGTGTGTGAATGACCCTTGTGTCTATATAGAGGAAGGGATTATTGTTGGTACCTATGTGGATGATTTGTTAATTACAAGTGAGAAGAAAGAAGTTTCCAGGTTTAAAAATCAAGTATTAAAATTTGTTCAGGTGAAGGACCTTGGTACTGTTGATATATTTCTGTGAATTCATTTTCAAAGACCAAACAGGGACATTATAATTGTCAGTCAAAATAGTTTTATCAAATGAATACTCAGTGATTTTCCTTTGTCAGAATGTAAAGGGGTCGCTTGTCCATTGCAAGTAGGGGCAAACTTTGAGTCAAAAGGAGAAGGTGAAAGTTTCGGCAAGGAAATATTCCAAAGTGCTATTGGTAGTATTGTATTTTAGCACTAATACCCGTCCAGACATTGAAAATGCTGTGTGTAAGTTGAGTCAGTGCTGTAGTAATCCGAACGTCAATAATTGGAATGGAGTTGAACATGTCATGACATATTTGAAGAAAATATGTGATTACCAACTTGTTTTCAGGAAAGGGGGAGGATTCTAATGCTATTGTGATTATATACATGTTTTCATTCAAACATGGGAATCGAATTTTCCAATCATTGCCGTTGCACAAATGAGGTGGTACGCAGTCACGCGCACGGGTGCGAAGTTGCTTCTATTCTACTATTACTCTCCTCTCCTACTCTCTTCTAATATAACTTCGCACTCGTGCGCGTGACTGCGTACCACATCAATTGCGTTAATGCAAAGATTGGAAAATTGTCAAGTTCGTCGTTTTAAAGCAACAATGTTGGGTTTATTCTCCGCGACTGTGGCATATCATGCACGACCCCGTCTCCTGTGCTACAATGCAGACTGGGGACGAGAAAAACTTGTTCTTAAAGACCCCCGCTGAATTTCGTCTTGGGTTAAGATGGCTTGGCGGTGGAACTGGCTAACACAACTGACCGGCAATTGGGTGATTCGGGTTCGAATCGGTCAAGTCAAATGATTTTCTTCAAGGCGAACTTCACCTTCTTTGGTGTCATAGGAATTGGAAATTGTTTTCGTATGACTGAGAATATATAGATAGAGATATAGATATTACGGATAAGGCTTAATAAATATATGCTGGCCAGTGCGGCAGGAAACTGTACACTTCGGAAACGTAGATTGGATTCGTCAGAAGAAATTCCAATTCTTCTGAAAGGCTTTATTGGGGTGAAATTGAGACAAGTTAGTCCCATTTTCCACCCAAACCCTAGGTGAAGTTACAGCCATGAAAAATGATTTTATTGCTCTCTTTATCAAGTATGGTACTGTACTAGTCACCCCCTATCAATTTCCTTATCACAGGGGTTCTAATAATTATTCTGTCACGCGGTCCTAAACACGCGACGTTATATACTGTATCAGCCCGACACACAAAAGGTACCCTTAACTTTATCACTTCTTACCTTGAGAGAGATCCTTTCTTTTGGTAGTCCTTGGCGGCAAAGGTTAATGGATTAATTCATGCACAAAAATGATACACTTGAACAATACATATATTTATAATAACCCTTTTATTCTTCACTTAGAAAACAAATTCACTTTGGTTAATCAATCAATTAATATATGTTCCCTTCTCAAATATATTCGTATTAATTTATAATGTTTGTTCTACTTCACCGGATATTGCATAATGTGACTTCCGCCGATACTCTATGCCCCACTATCTGTTTATCGGATTCCTTGATCCTTCCTTAACACAGGACGGAATGCATTCATGGATTTTAAAAGAAAAACATTAGGAGAACAATTACAGGACAACCCAAAGGCATTTTGGTCATACGTAAGGGAAGTTCAAGGCAATAGATCAACAGTTATTCCACTACGAAACGAAAATGGCGAATTATTAACAAGCAGTTCGGACAAGGCCAACTTATTAAATTCTTATTTTCAAAGTGTGTTCACCAAGTCAACGCAGAGTACATCCGTAAAGTTAAATGATCACTTCCAGCAAAAGATGCCGCCTATCGACATCTGCACTCACGGAATAGAAAACTTGCTAAAATATATAAGTCCAAATAAATCCCCAGGTCCTGAAGAAATTCCTGCCCGCGTGTATAGAGAATTAGCTTGTGAAATAGCACTCTACTTGCAGAATATATTTAGTAAATCCATCAACGAACACGAAGTACCCATGGAATGGAAAATTGCAAATGTCACTCCCATATTCAAAAGCGGTGATAAGGAACAGCCATCGAACTACAGACCGATATCTCTCACATCTATCTCTTGCAAAGTCCTTGAACATATAATTGTTAGTTCAGTTATGAGACACCTCGATATAGAAAACTTGTTAACAAAAACACAACACGGATTCAGAAAGGGAAGATCTTGCGAAACTCAATTAGCACTTTTTGCTCACGATATTTTAGTCTCGGGTGAACATAACGCTCCAGTTGATGCAATTTTTCTTGACTTTAAAAAGGCATTTGATAAAGTTTCCCACATTAAGCTATTCATGAAATTAAAATCTTACGGTTTAGACGACGACGTAGTTTCCTGGATTAGAGAATTCTTATGTAATCGCGTGCAAAGGGTTGTATTAGATGGCGCTATCTCTAGTGAAGTAAAAGTCACATCGGGTGTCCCACAGGGAAGTGTCATAGGCCCGCTTCTGTTCCTTTTGTACATAAACGACATCGGTGACAAAGTTGACAGTAAGCTTAGATTATTTGCTGACGACGCAGTGATGTATAGAGAAATTCGTAGCTTTAATGACAAGGAAGCGCTAACTAAGGACCTCGAGGCAATACAAGAGTGGTGCGATGCGTGGCAGCTAGAATTAAACCTGAAAAAATGAGTTGTTGTAAATTTTTGGAAACGGAAAAACGCTCCTTGTAACAGCTATTGCTTTAACAACATAAAACTAGACACCGTAGAATCGGTTAAGTACCTCGGAGTTAAACTGACTAATGATCTATCGTGGAGTAAACATATTCGAGAAATTACCGGTCAAGCTAATCGTAAATTGGGATTTGTTAAAAGAGTGCTTGGCAAGTGCGAAGATAAAGTTAGGGAAATCAGCTACTTCTCCCTCGTTAGACCCCACTTAGAATATGCCGCCAGTATTTGGGATCCTTATGAGATAGGCTTGGAAACTGAGTTAGAACGCGTGCAGCGAAAATCGGCAAGATATGTTAAAGGCCGTTATGATAATCTCGTTAGTGTTACTGACCTTTTGCAGCAACTGGAATGGGAAAAGCTTTCAGACCGTCGATTAAAATTTAGACTAAATCTATTATGTAAGTTCCAAACCGGTCTATTCTCTGACGACGTTGACAATATTTTACGAAATCCGACATACTACGGTAGATCAGATCATGAGAGTAAAATTAGGGAACTAGACTGCAGAACGGATAGATTTAAGATGTCATTTTTCCCACGAACGATAAGGGACCATAATAGCTG
Organism: Pyrrhosoma nymphula; assembly: GCA_963573305.1. Lineage (NCBI taxonomy): Eukaryota > Metazoa > Arthropoda > Insecta > Odonata > Coenagrionidae > Pyrrhosoma > Pyrrhosoma nymphula. The sequence continues at coordinate 1,996,053 of OY754334.1, forward strand.
CCATCAGACTTTTATCTAGGTTTGTCGTTAGGTAGTGTAGCTCTTAGTAGTGGTAGTACTCCTAATACTTGAATCCTTATCTGTTACCTAGTACATACTAACAGCACGCCTAGCATGTTTTCTACATGGGTCTTGAGTCCCTGTCCATCTGTGTAGTTGTAGAATGCATGTATATTGAGGTCACTCCATTTTGATGACATCTGTAGTGTAGTGTTGCATGCTTGTGAGGCTTCGCCTCGTGACAAGCATTAGCGATTTATGCTAATGCATAATTAGTCGTAGTTACACTAACTTTAGGGTATAGTGTAATGCATGTTGGTGAATACTCACCCCCTGCCACACACCCCTGAGGTGGTTTGCAGGGTATTTTGTAGATGTAGATGACACTGGCGTTGGTAATTGCTGTCCAAAGCTGCTCACTCCCGGCAAATTATCACTGCAAAAACTCCAGACTGACTTTCACTCGATGACCGGTCCTTCGGCTTCCCTGAGTGAGTGAGTGCTGACTTCGTTGAGACCTTGAGTGTCCTCCCTTTACGTTCCTGGTGACTTTTTCCTAAACAGAAGCCTCGTTCCTTGTTTGACAAGCCCTTTTATACTATCTCTCCTCCCCTCCTGTATGTTCTAGAACATTCCAGGTTTTCTCCCCTTCTCTCGTATCTGATAGGCTATTCCCCTTTCATTATTATAATTTTGTTTACCCCTTCCATCCTTTCTTTGCCTTCAGCTTTCATAACACCTGGTGTTGTTTCAGTTTGTTTACATAACCCGAAAACGGTATTGTTTTAAAGTTGTTTTCATAACACAGACGGCATTGTTTTAAAGTTGTTTTCATAATACAGAAACGGTATTGTTGCCTCGCGGTAGTACGTGTTCCCAAAATACCCACAATGGCGTCCTTAATTGTATACTTATGCCAACACGGCCAAAATGGCGTGTTACAGTACATAAAAATACATTACGCGCACACATTTTTCACAACTAAATTAATGATTTAAAAATATCTACATCTGTGTCAAAGACGTAAGGAAGTAAGTTTGGTATCCTTGACGAAGAAAACCTAAACAAACAACACGCCCGCACGGGAAGAGGGGGTGGAAGAAACGAGCGAAAACTAACGAGTCGAAGCTATTGTGTACAATTTCACACGATGAACATAAAATTATTCGATGCAATAAGAAAAAGAGAGGGCAAAAAATAAAAGGAACAAAAAAGTTTAACAAAAAATCTACTGTGATAATAGTTGTAAATTGTAAATTTTAAAGAAATAGAAAAGCAAACAGACAGATAATTGTAAGCCAACAGCAGTGGAAAATCAAATGAAAAAGAATAGAAATAAATAAAGTATGAAGATGAATAGCGGAGGGCGTAATGGAAGAGGTGGGGAGGGAGGGTGAAGGAAGAGAGGGCTGGACGTGGAGGGGCGACTGACCAAGCAGCCGAGGACGATTCCAAATGCGGTGTGGTTTCAGGGGCTACTTGGGGCGGGGAAGGCGGTTTGTGGGGCAACCGGAGCAGGGGGCGGAAAAATTGGTTGTTGGATAAATACGACGTTGGCGCGGACGACGGAAATAGTGGTGAGGGGGGGGGCAGCGGTTGAGATAAAGGGGAACTTGTTCTCTGGTAACTAGTTCATAAAAAGAAGCCACGGTGGCCGAGGCATTGGGCGGTGCGGGGTGATCAGTTCCCGGGTCAGTGAGAGAGGAGCGGTGCTGGAGAGGTGCTGCGTTGTAGCAGGGGGGGTGCTCGGAGGAATGAGTCTCCTGAATATCGTTCGGAGGGGCACCTTCAGGGACAAGAGAAACAGGTTACTGGTATAAGTTGACTATTGTGGCGATATTTCATAACGCGCAACGCATTTGTTAATTAAATTTCTAGATTCCAACCATTTGAAAAGTACAAGTATAGAGAGTGAAATGTCTTCACGGTTTAAATAAAACAATTATATCATGAGCCGTTAAGAAAGCCGGCTTCGAAACAAGGTTGCCAAAGTTTACTTGGATCTTGTATGATCTGGTGCTTTCCCGGCGTAGCTACTGAATGAATTCTTCTCGGATGTCCAACCGGGTAAAGAATCTCCATTATGGCCGACGTTTCGATGCCCAACTCGTGCATCAAAACGTCGGCCATTATGGAGATTTTAACCCGGTTAGAAACCCGAGAAGAATTCATTCATTTACTTGGATCCATTGGGTTGCCACCGAAGACATTATCCTAGGTCCTCCTATGTGTTCAGTCTTTCTCTTGCGAACTTTTATTTGCGACACTCATTCACAAGGCATCTTTCACCGGCAGAGGAGGCGTAAACTTCTAACTAGAGTCGAATATGTGTTTATCCTGGAAGAGTCGCGATTGGGTTAAGGCATCGCGTCCCATTTTCCGCCGAATGCTATTCCTGTCATAGGGTGGCGAGGGGTCGGGTGAGGGTGGGTTGGAGGGGGGGGGGGGAGAACATAGAGGGGAGGCACAATGAGGAGGGAAGAGGAAGTAGGGGGTGGGGGGGGGTTAGTTCCAGAGAGGGGGAAAGTATGCATTTAGGCGCGAACCCGCCAGGTGGATGTCGTACATGCTGACAATAAGATCTAAACATATACCTATCTATCGTATTTAGGAAATTGACACTCAATGTTTCACAGGCGTTTCACGGATCACTCATGCTTCTTAATGCATCAAAACGGCATATTTCTCGAAGGCGATATCAATTGGTCTCTTTTCCACTCAAAAATAGATTTAAGAACTGAGAGAAATACGAGAAAAGGGACTGAATGACCTTCATTTTTCTTGGTCTAATGCAGAATTACATTCATATACACCACATAAAAATACACACATACACACTACATACCTTAAGTCGTACTAAACTGTGGTATGTACTGTTTTTTAAACCTTATGAAGGAAGTTGTAAGGAACAGTAAACTTACCACTTCTTCTAAAAAAATTCCTTCCGCAGCAATCCGTGGAATGACCCGACTTCCCGCCGAAGGATCCTTCCGCAAACACAAACTCGCCACTCCCTTATCACTTATCGAACAAGATGATCCCTCCACGTAGAAAACATGCTGACAGATGCATAATCACGCTAAATTATTCACAACACTGTTCGGTCACACAACACAACTGGTCACGTATCACAATATAATGGCGAACTCTGCAGAAACATTTTCGACAGTGAACGCGCCGGAGGTGGCGCTATACCTCCATAATCCTCATTTGAGAGCCCCTCAAAAATAGAACTTGTGATTATCCGAGAGTTCCCCTCCCCTTCTCCTGATCGTTGAGTAGTCATCAGAGATTTGAAACACACCCCGAAGACTCGCTCGGAGCTAATGCGTTTGTTTTCTGGGGTCGGATTTCTGTGGACTCCAGTTGACGACTCGAGTGCGTATATGGCGCAACCAAGGAGGTTTAAAGGAACTAAATTTCCGGGTACCATTAAACTGTCGTAAAGCAGACCCGTCGTCGGAGAAATTTTTCATGTCCCAGTTGACGAGTGGCCAGTAGCATATCTTCAGGCACGGCTCAGAATCCAAGGCTCGACCTCAGTGGCATTAAGTTAGTACCCGCGCTTCTAAGGATACTTTTTAATGAGACAAATAGGATTTATACCTACCTCAAAACAACGGTGATATTAACTAAATATTATTGACTATTATTAAACATCCGTGTAAGGCATGAGTTTCCTTTAAAGGGAAATAATTAAGAGGTGTGAGTATGGGCTTTTCTATTGACACCATTTTTTTAGCAAAATCAACAGTCTCTTTGGATTTAAAAAACTACCATTACTATACTATAAATCAAATAAAATTAGAGATCCAAAAATAGTTATTGCTCGTACCACAGTAGCATTATTATGATAATTTTATTAATTAATATAATTGAAAACGATCACCTATACAATACTTTAAACACAATACACTTGCGCTTCTTCTGTATAATTTACTCTCTTTAAAGTCTCTGATCTGTTTCTTTCACTGCTTTGTTGAACTTTGTTGCCTACTGATATTATTTTTCAATAGCTCAGTTTTGGTGTTGGCTTATATAAATTTTTATTTTAAATGTATTGCAGTGGTAGTATGTATTATAGAATTTAGTAGGACTATGCACATATAGTAAAATGTCTATGACTATGGTCAATTCATTGATTTGGGAAGCAAAAGGTACCTAGTTCGATACTCGGCGCCGGCAGACTTCTATTCGTGGTCATTTATTCTTTATTAGACTTGCTTTTGTATTTCATAAAGCGATACTTTTGAGTTCAGCTATATTGAGCTTTGTATCTTGCCCTCTCCGGAAATCAAATCCCATTTGAGGGCTGGACTTATGGCTTCTCGGCTCTTTCTAATCACAATGTATTGGCTACATTGGGAACTGCAACTTCCAAGGACTGCCAACTCGGAGCATTATTTAACTGATCCCGCATTGGGGGGTTGTAATGCGACTTTTCGGATCCAAATGGAAAAAATAGAATCGCTTTTGCATGTATTGGTTTCCGAAAATTCGGACGGAACTATGGAAAGTAATCGGTAGATAGTTACAGAATAGCACGAAGGCAAGAATATTTCGTTCGACTGTGACGTAGTAGATCTTGATTGCTCCCCTGAAAACGTTCGGTACGAAGGTTTGATAACATACAGAATACCAATAATCGAGCCCCAACTCTTAGTTCTCAGAGTTCGAAACGGGTGCAATTGTTCCTTTACATTTTTCAATTCCCTCGCGAACAAAATATCTCACAATAAGTCACTTGTTCTGCTAAATATAATATGTCATTCTCTCCTACTATGGTGCATTTCGCACGAAACTACTATGGTGGCTCAAGTCTCAGGATCACTAATTCCATAAATTCATAAAACTTAATTATAGCATCTTTAAAATGAGTGTTATAAACTAAAATGTAAAAATAGAGTTCTCAGACTATTTTTACTTTATTTTAGCGATGAAAGTGGAAATTTTAGCATGGACTCTTATGGAGATTGATCAGATTACAGCCGAAAAACGTCAATTTGAACGAAAAACCAAACAAAGATTTTAATTAAAACTCTTGGTTGAAAGCGAAAAGTCCTGAGAAATTGAATAAAAATAAAATATCTTCAGAAATCTTACCACCTGTTTCTTACATTTGTTAGCAAATTGCTGCCGTAAATGAAGTCAAAATGCGGTAGTTTCATACAAATGATGCTAAAGTCGACTCCTATGGCAGGAAAAATGTGGTTATTAAAATTATATTCGTGGAATAATCTGCAAATATGTTGCACCTTAATTTGGGTTTTCGATAGCTTACTCTTTTTATCAGTGAAAGCAGGATGTTTTTAAACCAAATACCTATGTAAAATTCTGTAATTTTGTATTTGTTTTGACTCACATAGTCAGTGTAGAGCCACTTTACCTGTGACTTTCTAGCGAAACTCTGAGAAATAAATGGGTAAGCTCAAGCGACTTTAATGAGCGTATCCTTGGCGAATTGGCTTTGGTAGTCGACGGTGTAAAGCTGTCAAAACATAATTTCACTAGCCCAGCAAAATTGAAACCATCAAGTTTCCCTCGCCCAATCCTCCGGCGCCCACGTTTGCCATTTTGACACACTGCTGCCCCCATGCATTTGAGCGGTAGTTCAGTGGTGCGGGGGTTAAGGAACTAGGGGCGCATGGCCTCGGCCGAAGCGAGCGGCGAATGCAGAAGGGCCGACACCAAGCACCAACGAGTGGTGGTGCCCCTTTGGGGGTACCCTCTGGAGGCGAAGGAGGCTTAATGGGGAGAGGGTCAAATGACGAGGCAGGGAGGTTGGGGGGTTGATCCACCCACCCTCGATGGGGCGCGCAACCAGGAATTCAGTTTCGAGGAACGGGGGTCAATAGCCGGCGGTGGACACATCGTATCTTTTCGACAAACGACTGCGGTTCTTTTGCAAACGGTCCAATTTCAAGAGGATGCGAATGCAAATGCCGCGGAAGGAGTTTTGAGGAGAAAAAGTTTCCGGAGATAATGGAAACGTAGGGTGGAACTCGAATAATGGTGAATTTCAACCTTTGCCTACCACTACGTTAAATTGCTCTTAATCTCACTGCTGTTACACGTGCAAATAAGTGTTTATCATCAATAATTAAGTTCTCAAGCAAAAATGTTTACCGTAAGACGACAGAAATATTTTCTAACTAATAGAAAAAATCCTAATGGATACTCTTGCAAGACGAAGCGCAGGGGGTCAAAATAAAGTCTAGCCTCATGATTAAGGACTTAGATATCGTTTTCGAAAGCTATACTAAAAATTGACGTTTTCTTTAACCATCCCAATCGGATGGCTAAGCCACCCTAAAAAAAATTAAAGTGCTGCGGCATCGTAGTGTGAATTGTTATTTGCAAAAGTAACCAGAGAGTACAACCTGAAGACTGAAATCCAGGAGGACGATGTGAATCTTATATAAAACGGGCATTATATATTTAACATTGCAAGTGTCCTGAAACTTTGTTTCACGTTAACGTTTTTTTTAGTTTTTTCTTGTGATTTCTATCACTATAAAACTCGCTTTTCTTTACTAAAAATCAATAAGATATTTATGCGAAGGCTATTTCAAAAGGTGAGGGCAAAGCCATCGTCATCATAAGCTCGCAAGCCAGTGTAAGTCGCATATTTTGGGTGAACATACTTCCCATAATTAAGAGTTCTTATGCTCAGGATATCGCGCCACGAGGATTTGTTGGTTCCTAGGGGGTACTTTCCCATGCCTGAAATTCGTGCTTATCGGTTCGTAGCCTGAAATAGAATGAAAATTAAAAGTCAAGCATACCTCGGAAGTGTTACATCATAACATGAAGATAGCCTTTATCCTTCACGTACTCTTTTCACTTTTTCACGAATGGAATTTTAATTATTCCTCTATTTTTTCAACAGGAAAAGCGCAACTCAATACTTTAATGGCCTAATGCCCCCATTGCAAGTGAACGATGGTAGTATGTAGAAGGCTTTCCTTTTTCAACTCTTTCTCACTTTTATCCGTTTCCCACTTTTTCAATGGAAAAATCGATGGAGAGTGGAGCCCTCTGACATCGGAATGGTAATTACAAAGTCTCTCTCCGCCTTACTCACAAAAACAGATCTCAGTCGCCTCAGAAAACTCCCCCATCAACCCCGTTCCTTTCACATGGACCAACCCTTGCAGCCGAGATACGGAAATCTCAATAGGAAAGAGAGACCACCCCACAATCTTCCTTCCGCCGCCGTCGCTGCTGCAGGCTCCTTGGATGGCTCGCCCGCTCTCATCTCATTGCTACTGCTGCGTCCACCATCTTTGAGATTATCGGCCATTTTCTCAATGTGCCTCAGGGAGTCAGCCCTGGCCCCTAATAATTTCCCACCCCTTCCCTCCCTAACCACCGTAAACTCACTCCACATCCCTGCGCCTCCCCCACCCACCCGTCCCTGCTGATATCCGTACATTAGTCGGAAAGAACACCATCACTACTACTACCACCACCCTTCACCTCCCCCACCAATCTGCGATGTATAATGGATAAAGAAGCCTTTGCTAGGCACTCCCCATTACGTCTGCTCCCTCCCCTCTCCCCTCCTCACCTCCCCCTTCACCCGGGTTGCCTTGCAGCCGTCAAGGGTTGAGAAGGTGGAGGGAGGATGGAAGGGGTGCAGAATGGAAAGGAGAGACCCTGCCCCTACCGAAGCGTGGAAGAGGAAGGAAGCGATGAAAGTCCATCCCTCAGTCTCCCTCGAGATGATGAGGAACTCATCTTGGAATGAGCGAGTGAATGGAATCGATGAATTAAAAGAAGGTACATGGCTCCTTTTTTTTAGAGTCTGCCCATTTCATTTCGAGACTTCAAGCCAGAAATCGTATTATTAATTTAGACTCCCCTCAGATAGCGTCGGATGGAATGATAAATGGAGTTCGGGAACGAAGAAGGAGATGACGTTTGATTGAATTGTGAAATTAAATTGCAATTAATGACTACATTTACAATTCCTAGCAAAGTCTTGAAGTAAGCTATGGTCCCATATGAATACATTTTATTTTTGATTCGTCATTTCAGTTTTTGTGTTTTTAATCCTGTCTCGAAAAGAAATTTTCGCGTTAAATACTGCTCGTACACATCAATAAAAATATATTCTTAGCACTGTTTATTTATCACAATCCTTGAATAAAATCATATAAAACACAGCAAGACTTTACCCCCACCATAAGCCATGAAATCTGAAGTTTAAGTTCTTTCTTAGCTTTCAAAAACTAAGAAATAATTATGTTAATAATGAGTTATTGCGGTATTAGGTATTACGTTAGATTAATATATGTCTCTAGGGAAGCATGGATTTCGAATGTATATGAACTACCACCTCCATAATGGTGATATGGAGTGGATTGCGCGCCTAAAAATAACTTATACTTATGGAGTGCTTTCTTAAACGAAAGAGGGTGTTGTAAACAGTAAGAGATTAACTGAATATAATGACGGTTTGATATGGCAATTTGGCGGAAAATTTTCTGTTACGAGCCGCTGATAAAAATTCACTATCATGATATAAGCTAAGCGTTGGATGACATTCCTCAATTACAATTGGTTTTCAGAAAATATTTACCAGAGGTAAGGTTGCAACAGAATAAATTCCAAGTACAAAGACAATTTACAGGAAAAAGGTACATGCTGAGAGAACGTTATCAAATCGATATTTCATTCAATACAGCTAGTCAGCGTCTCCTGTATTTTTATTTAGTTTTGGACTATACAAGATATGCCACAGTAGGTATGTACTATCGATGCTTTATTATCATGAAATTTGAATTATTAAATGGTAAGTGGTCTACATGAACCATTTCCGCACTTTTTTAAACTGGGATTGATCGGCAGTTATTACAGCTAGGGTTTTAAAAGCAATTGAATATCTATTATTTTCCAGCGGCTGGAAAAGGTTTACGACTAATACATTCAAGTAACCGTCGACAAGTGGACAGTTCACCGTTCTAACTGATCTTTTTAAATGATTATATTAAGCGTGCAATGACAAAGAATAAACTACGCTGCAAAACAGTAACATTTAGAGAAATAGAGGAAAATAAAATTACTTTGAGGTATATAACTTCGAGCCACTTCACCAGGGAAAAATGCGCTCCATATTAATTTAAAGTAACTCTAAGAAAATGCCATTATTGCAAATAAATCATATGGAATGCTAAAAAAAATTTAGCGAGACCATTTCCTTTAAAGAAAACCATCATAGATTGATATTTCATGTTTGTATTTTCCCAAACGATACCTGGTCACAATTTAAGTCTCCAAAAGACATTACCACATTTAATTTTAATTAGGTGAAAAATTACGGAAATACTTCCCAACTTCGTCGACAAGCATGCATTTTCTTTCAAAGAGCTCCATTTAGAATGTATATGCAATGAAAATCATAAAGCCTTGAATCTGCTAATGTAATGAGGGCTTGAAACGATGGTAATGATAAAAAATCTTTTATTTTCTTCGCAATTTCATCCACTTAGCGTAGGTATACCTCTGCACTAATGCGCATGACAGTGTACCATATGACTTACGAATTTTGCAGTGATTGGAGAATTGTCCGTGTTAGTCTTTCTAAAGCGATGAAGTTAGATTTATACCCCGCGTCAGTTGCTTCGTAAGCACGACCACGTCACATGTACTACAATGTGGACTTGAGACAGGAGCACCTTGTTCACATTTATCCCAACGAAATTTGCCTTGAATCAAGATAGATTCATTATGAAATTAAATAAGCTTTTTAGCTTCCACACAGATTCATTTGTAACAACCCCGACCGGTTTCAACAATTTCGTGACACTACCCTAAACTATCCTCTTGATAATGACACGAAAATGTTGAAACCGGTCGGGTTGTTACAAATGAATCTGTGTGAAAACTAAAAAAAACTTATTTAATTTCATAATCAACTCGACACAGTACAAAGTTGACTCGCAAACCATTGAGCATATTGAGCTAGTTTGGTGGTGTAGCTGGCTAACACACCTGACCGGCAATTGAGATATCTGGGATAGAATCTCGGTCAAGCCAAATTAATCATTTTGTCGAGTTGCATTTCATCTCCTTGGTATATGTAAAACTAATGCCTCCGCCGCAAGTTCACATCAGCTTTACGACGCAATTTTTCATGACGGGGCATAATCACTTGCAACTATGTTCTAGTTCAACTAGGAAAAATTGTTGCAGGTCGAAGTAGAGAAGGAGAATAGGGGATGTCGAGTGAGGGGTGGGAGGAGGGAGAATGATGGGGAAGGAGCTGGCTCTGCGCCCACATCTTCCCACCTAACTCCTCCCTCCCCCCTTCCCTTAAAGGTTCGACATTATGACTGCATATTACTAGTTCGATATGTCCGTTGCACAAGATTACGCACCACCGAGGTCATGCCTCCCATATGATTCCACCAATATATTTCAGAAAACGAAATTTAATTACAAACCACGGCTTCTATTACATATAGGACCAGCCAACAGTTTGCAACACTTCCACTCAAGAGTCATCGACGATGTTTTACAAGTACGAGAGTTCGGCCGCACGTACAAAAACTGACCAAATGTTGGCAAGATTGGTCGAATTTTAAACCAGAACGATCTCGTCGAGGGCTGGAATGATGAAGTACTTTTTCGGCAAATTCGAGGTGCAGTGGGTGAGCTTAGATTATAGACAATTGTTTTCGTTGAAGGGAAAGAGTTAATGGAATGGATTCCGCGGCAGAGTAGAAGCTTTGAATAAAAAAGTTATACTTCGTTTTTCCACATTGAAATGGAAAGCAGTGTAATGCGGATATACAAAGTTTAACATTTTATACAAAATTAGCAGTAGGTTCCATAAAGTCACGCCGGAAACCACTGACTTTAGGGTAGAGGTTTCCAATTGGAGAATCAGGAACTGGTTTTACTCCGCCAGGGGTCATGCATAATGGCGGTCTCTGAACCTATAATTGAGCGTCCGTGATGCTTCCATTCTCCTTGCGCAGGCTGCTACATAAACGAGGGATACACTGGTGACGAAAGGGCGCTGCCAAAGACGGGGCAGAGGCCATGGCAAAAGGTCGCTGCAAGAGAGTGACGTGAGAAATTTTGGGTAGTTGGTATTTTATGCGTCATAGGCGAGATGCCGTTAATTTTCATATCAGATGTACCTCGGTTAAGTTCTTTATCTAACTCCTCAAAGGGAAACATATCCTAAGAAGTAGGTAATGAAGAGGGAGGAGGGGAAGGAAAGGGAGGGGAAGTTAATAAACTATCGCGCTATCAATTCATTTAAAGTTTAACATGGAAATTCAAAACAGTCGTGGGTTAGTATCGTACCATCGCGTATCATAATCATTAATTTGTAGTTATATCACAGTGTAATCACCGGTCTACCGCAACACATTGTTGTTTCATATTTAATGTTATGAGATTAAATAAAAAAATCAATCAACCGCAATGTTAGAAATATCTCCAGCCCTAACTAAAGTTAATCTAAAGTTAATGTTAGGTTAATCAGTCTCAGCCCTGATGACGATCAGGGAGTCACTCGTCGAAAGGTTGGCCTTTAAAAGCTATATCCGGTGGCAAACCCGAGAATATTTTACTAACCGTTATGTTTTTATGCAAAAGAAAGCTCTCACAAAACTTGGCTACGCAAAGATATTAAAAAGTATGTAAGTGCCTCCGCGTTATCTAGCGTTAACATTAGGGGTGTACCCCACCCACCAGCTTGTGCAGCAGAAGAAGCACACGCCCAACTAAGAGTAAAATTCGCTGCTATGTGAGAGGATTCACGCATTCATTCGAAATGTGACCCACACATTCCTTGGAGTTCGCTGTTATTGGGAGAGGAAATAGCTTTGGCGGAGGGAAGGCGAGTTTTCGAGGGAGATCCCCGCGCGGAGGGTGAAATAGGTATTTGGATGTGTCCTTCACTTTGGAGGCCATGGCCACTCAATCGCAGCTAGGAAAGGACCCAAGGATGAGGAGAGGTGATGGTGGGAGTCAAAGGGGTGGCAGGGGCCAGCGTGGGTGGCAGAGGGCGTGGGGTTGCAGAGGAGAGGATGACATACGCGTGAAAAGAATACCTGATGTTAGATAGTTCCGCGGAATAAGACGGAGAAGTACTATGGGACTTGCTGCAATGAACAGTTGAAGGTAGGACTACTTGACAAAGTGAACGAAAGAGGTGTGCGTCCAGAGAGATAACCAGGAAATTAGGATTCGGTGAGAGAATTTTCAAAACGCTAATAGTACACATATCAGACGCACAGATTGTCATAATCTTTTCCTCGATATTTTCGTAAAAATTAACTCATACTCCCCAAGCGTTTTATTATTCTTTTATGTGGCTTCCTGTTTATTACGTCTTTGAAATTTTATCTCACGTACTTTGTTTAGATAAGCACTTTTGCACCAATTACAACTTAATATTTTCCAAGCCTAATATTTTGACTTTTCTGACATTGGCTGTGACTGCTTGAGGGTATAAGACGTCGGTTGGAGCTATCGGGGGAAAAACATTGTTAGAGAATCAGTAATAAGTGTCATGGTGAATATACTGGCTCTGTTATTTCTCATATCAGAATTAGATTAAACCAATATAAAAATGATACCACTCTCATGATTTTTATTTAAATTTCTATGCATGTTAAGTGTTATAAATAAATTTAATATAATTAAAATGCTATAAATATGATGATGCCTTTACATACAAATGCCGTTTTACCTTGTCACTACACTCACTGTATACGAATATAAAAGAATTAATGCAATATCAAATCTGGATAAATATCTGTTTGCCGGAATTTATTAGTATTTAGCTTTAGAGCACGGCATTACAGTTAATTTGGCCAAAGTGTATGAATTGCAAATTGGCATATGCGTTCACAGTTGACTATTACCATAGAGTAAGTATATTATTAAATATATAAACTCGGAAGAGCCAAGTTACTACCCGAAATTCAAGAAAAAATTTTTTATAACTCTTGTTATGAACAAAATCGACTAACTGTTGCCACCACTAAACGTAGCGACCCTATCTGCTTCAGGATATATTTTCAGGCTTGTGGACCAAGCAAATTCATAATTTGTCAGAATTGCTTCCAACGCCATTTACGATATCCCTCCCGAACTACATCAAAAATATATACTATTTTTGCGCGTGCGGTGAGCCCTCTATAATATACTTACTCCATGCTGTTACATATCAAAGATGGGAGGCATAAAAGACCAACCTAATCGGGACAACGCGTTGTGACGGTTGAAATCCTAGCCCATCGAATAGAACCACTCTGGGAACCAAGGCAACGACCGGGGAGAGAACGACTTTCATCTTCATCGAATGCATGTCGACCGGAAGGAGGAGTTGTCTCATATTTGGGTTCCTTGCACCTGTGTTCGCGGGAGGGAGGATGTAAATGTATTCGCTCCCATGCTCGACAGTGGGATCGCGTAGCTGAAGCCAACAGCCGCGGCGGCAGTTTAACTCTCAATTTGCTCCTCGCGCCCTCGAATCCCCCCCTCACCTCACCCCCCGCAGGAAAGTCTCGTAAAGCGCGAGATAATCCGGGAGATAATCAAATAATGCCTTCAGACGAGGCATTATAATTGGCCATTTTGTTTATCCCTTTGGAGGAGATCCCACCCCCTCCCGCGGTGGTGGGGCAACGATATTCTTCCCCCCCCCCACTCTCTCCGCCTCCAAAACCCACCCCCTCATGTTTCCCTCCTCCCCTCTTTGAACCTCTTACCCCTAACCCCACTCTCAAGGGACATCGCCTTACGCTCATTTAATATCCCCTTTTGTCGATTCGTATTTGTTCATTCTTACCCTCCCTACCCCCCTACCCCCCACGAATTAACCGATCTCCTCGCATTGATGAGGGGGGTGGTCCTCGTACCCGAAGATGCTGTTCCCTGAGATGCAGAAGTGGGGGGGGTAGGAGCGAGGAAAGGGGAAACACGACAAACTAAGACGGTAACGCAAACATTCCTGAGCGCTCTCCCATTCCAGGAAGAGAAGAACCCTCCCACACCCCAGTATCGTAAAATGCTCGTTTTACGATAACAAGCGAAAGTAACATTTCTCTGGCTGTGTCGTCTTCACACAGAGAAGAGTGAGTAAATTATTCACTCACTATGGAAAGGTAAATTTTGAGTAAACTTGTTTCATGCACTTAAAACAATGGGCTTATTCTGGAGGCCTACGGCTCTGAAATTCAATTAACAGAATGTCGCATAGACCAAAAAAAAAGGAAATTGGCTTCAGCCCAATTCCATCGAATTTTGCCATCTGAAATCGTGAATAAAGGTAGGAATAAATGGTAATATTCAAAGAATGCCATATTAATTAATAGATACTATTATGTATTCTGTGGAAATTAGTGAATGCTAATATAAGCACAGGCCTCTAATCGTTATAATTTAAGAAAATTCACCAATTTTAAGTTTTTTTTATTTTTCAATTAAAAAAATATATTTATATTAAGAAATTCCTGCAGTAGTAATCCTTCAGTCGCGTAACTTTGTTATTGGTGCAATAAGCCTTAAGGGCTTCTCCATTGAAGTAGGGCTGATTTTTCAGGGATCTATCTGTTAAGCACCACGCTATTAGGGCAAACATCCAAACTAACAAGTTAAAATAGCAAGACAGTAGACAGAAAAGAACCAAAAACATTTTGCAATTAAATAAAAATATTTGCTTGAAATAAATGGAAATACAAAGTTCTAGTAAATATTTTCAAAAATATTTGCCACTATTTCCAGATAGAGTTGTCGTGACTTGGAGGCGATCAACGCTGCTGGCGCTATTTTATGCTACGGGGGCCAGATCCGCGAAGAGAAGTGCCTCTAGCGTTTAAAACGACTGAGACGGTTCACAACGCGTATTAACAGCATAAAGCTAAATATGGCTGCAGTTCTTCAATTAAATGATGTCCTTAGAGTAAGACAATTTTATAAATAAATGGAGAATATTTAAGTTGACTCCAAAAGACGCTTCCTTGGCGGGTACAACTGCATCACCCAGTGGCAAGTGAAGTGGAAAAGTAAACGAGAGTTAAAAAATAAACGTAAGTTCTTACACATGGAGTCACTCGTTTCCACAGCAACCGCATTGGACAGCACGAGAATGATCGTATTTTTTCCAAATTCTATAACTAAATCAGACTCATGTCAATAAAATGAAATAATTTTCGACCAATAGTAATTGCCTATGAAAAATTCCCATTGGTCCCCTTAAAAAATATTTCTCATTGCTTGATTTATTGACCGGAAAGTTACAGCGTGACAAGCATAGCATTCATTCTTAACAAATACTCCTGTGTTGAATGTGACCCTGCGTGCATGCTGCACCGTTCCTCCATGTCTATATAGCGGTTGTGTTAACGATGACTCGATGTTAATCAAGCCTTTCAATCACATGGCTGACATCAGTTATCTCAGAAAAATAAGTAAATAAAATAAAAATGAATGCAGATGATAAAGCCGCGACTTCGAGGATTTTACCGTGCGGAGGTGAATTCGTTCAAAAACTTTTTTACAATGCCGAAGTGCCACCTTTTTGGATGATAAGGCAATCGAGTCGCTTCCTTCAAACTGCTGAATTCCAGCTGACGCTGAAAGAGAATTGATGCATCAAAGTGTGTACCTCGACAGATAGTTAACATCATCATCGTCCTCAGTGTCATTTACCAATCCGATGGTTGACTCGTGTCAGCCTTCAATGTGCTCTCAGCTTGCCACCTTTCCATTCATTATTATTCATTTTGATGCTCCCCATTATATCCCTCTATACTTTCCCTTCCAACACTTCCTTCCATTACGCTGCTGCGTCAGAGAATGCATCCATTAAGTTTGCTTCTTTAACATATCAGAGTTTCAATTGAACTCTATTCGCTTGATATAATCGCAGGACTTCTTCATTGATTATTCCCTCCATCAAATTAATCTTCGATAACATCATATTTCCATTGCTACCGACCATGATAGTCCATCAATCATATTAACAAGATACTGCCTTGTCGCGATAGCCACGTGTCTCTGTCCATCGCTGCTTCTTTCAGCTGGGCGTATGATGTCAGTCCCATCTCATGCCCCATGCTCTTAAAGTGTGTCGCCCTGGGCAGACATTTTAGTTTCATTCCCACCACTTTACCTTCGAATATGTTCGTCAGGAAAGGATTATGCCTCATCGTATGCCCAATCAATTAAGCTCGTTTTTCTCCTATTGACCTTAAAAGTGATCTGCTTTCAGCGACTCCCTCTAGCACTTACTGATTACTTTTTCCCAGCTTGTCCTTGTCATTTTCCGCCAGATCCAGATTTCCATCGCCTCCAGATTGAGTCTTTCCGCTTTCCTGTTTGTCCATGTCTTGCATCCATGTAACACTACACTCCAAATTAATTTTTTTTGAAGTTTTTCCGCGTTCCAATGCTGATGTGATTGTTGACTAGTAAGTTCCTATTGTCCTGAAATGTTTGTTTTGCCAAGGTTTTTCTTCTCTTAATCTCGGTGGTAGTAGTATAGATAACCGTGATAGTAGTAAAATTAAAAAAAAAATATATGCGGCAGGGAGCAGGGCCTCCGAGAGAAGGAGGAGGAGTCCCTGACCGGCGGCGCGGCGTCACGCTCCACCTAGACTCCCGCTCCTCCCGCACCACACAACCCACATCCATCCCTCTTTTCTTTTCTCTCTCCTCGGGCCTTTCGAAAGCCTCTCCTCCCACCCCCTCGCAAACCTCTCCCTCTTCCGAAAGCGACCTCCCCCCACACTTCGAGTGGCCTTAACCCTTTATACGTATCGACCGGGAGATGGGCGGGGAGAGGTCCCGAGGAGTAGCAGGGCCCTCGGGCGCAGGGGGGAAGGGGTTCTGTGAAGGCTAGAGAGGCACCGGCGACACGACGATAGCACGCCAGTGTGCGATGCGGCGTTAAATCCGAGCGGAGATATATATATATATATATATATATTTATTTATTTATAGAGAGAGAGGCCTTGATGAGCCAGACCCTCACTTGGACAGGCAAAGCACTGTCGCGACTTATAAGCCGGAAATCCCTTCGCCGCCTTTCCAAGTTCAGCGGGGAAATTTTTCCGTGCGTGGAGCAAAACGAATTGATTAGACGTTAGAGATGTCCGCGGGGCATGCCTTGCATGACGAAAAATCTCTGTTCACATTCGGAAAGCGTCATGCAAAGATGCACATGGATGCGGCATTTATTTGTCTCCAAAAAAACAGAGTGGTTTGAAGGATAGGTCCCGAAGGCGTTGCTTTCAGATAAATGAAACGGATTCAATAACAGCAATTGTATACTTGAGTTACCCCTGTATCAGGACTCGTGTCTTCCGTAAATTGAGCTGATACATTTCTATTGCCTCATATGTTAATGGCCGATACGAGACCAAAATCCTCAAACTTCTGCTCAGACTGTGTGAGTCGCATGAAAAATAACTACGAAACGACTACTTGGACTTAAATTTTAGCATATCATGGTTATCAAAATGAGAAAGTTTTTTAGCGTGTCCTACGGAGATTGTGGTAAACACGTTAATGTACAACGTGACGTTGCTAAAAGTTCTTCCGCAAAATATGGATTTACTCAAGAAATTTGAATTTTAAAACATAATCTTATCTACATCATCCATAATGCATGTTGATAAAATGCTCTACGACACATTGTTATATTTTTTTATGTGTCGTTCGTGAAGGAGTTCAAGGAAATAAAGTTTTTTACTCAACATTTTCAATTAGCATGTTGTTTCGTTGATACGCACGCCTCCTGAAACTAGAGATTGCCGCTTCGATACGCACCCCAGTGACCATTGCGCGATCTTAGGGTTGTATTAGGTCTAGGGCATAATAGTGGGATAACAAGGTCCAATACTTTTCTCGTAATGAAACATTTTGTTATTGATGTAAGGAGCTCAAAAGAGTGTGTGTATCGTTGGTACGTATGCTTTCCATCTGCAGATTGAAAATTTGGATGCTTGCGAGGGAAGGTCTTTTCTACCTCGCACCAATTAATGTTTACAGCCCCAAGTTTATAGTCTCTGCATAAGTTCTTCAAAACGTTTTTCAGTGGACCTATGCGTGGGTGGTTAAAAAATAATCCTGGGGGCATTGAATTAATTTACGATAGACGGCGGTGTTTCCGATTAGTCCTGCCTGATGCTTATACTCCAAGAGCCATTTGAGCTGGGTTTATTTTTACGGGTATTTGGAATTTCAGCATAAGTATTTCAACCAAAATTTTAAAGTAGGTTTGACGTTTATAAAAGAACATGTAAAATGTGCTTTAGTTGAACCATACAATATTGAATACATAGAAATTCGGATTTAATTTCAAGCGATAGTTATAAACTAGTAGGATAAATAAAAATTGTCATTATTGCTAGGTATAATAATGATTTAATTTTAATTGCGTTAAATTTTATATTTAAACATATTAAAACATTACATTCATAATTTGTACGGAAAACATTGTAGTGAGAAATATTTGAATATCTGTTACGTTTTAATAGGAAATTAAAAGTTAGTCAATTTATGAAACTGCTTCGTTCTCATTTTTACAAAGTAATGTTCACCATTAAAATTAACAAAAATTGTGTCCTAATTATCCAAATTTAGTGTCAATTGACTGTCAAATAATTTAAATAAATCAATCACGCCTAGTTACAT
The DNA here is from genome assembly GCA_963573305.1 of Pyrrhosoma nymphula. NCBI lineage: Eukaryota > Metazoa > Arthropoda > Insecta > Odonata > Coenagrionidae > Pyrrhosoma > Pyrrhosoma nymphula. Next base: position 2,014,719 of record OY754334.1, read on the forward strand.
GATAAACCTGAAAATACGATTAATTAGATCAGTTAATAATGCTTTAGATGTGTCTCTACATGCACCAAGCACAACTTTCCCCTTCTGTAAGCAAGTAGCGAAATATTCCAATGCGGTATATAGTAGGCTCTCAGTCAATCATCTGATTTAGTTCTTTAAAAGTAATACGCTTAAAATGGCTATTATGAACGTATCTATATGAAACATACCGTTAAAATTTAGATTTACATCATATACTTTTGAAAAATAAAAACATCACAACCATTCCTGGTCTTCTGCAAGGCATTAAGTGCCAGCAAAGAGAAAATTTAAGAAAAAAAAGAAATACAGCTGGTTTTAAATCAAAACCGCTTATTAATTACTAGAATTATCCGGGATTCCGTCCCCAAATTTAACAGTCATCAACGACCACCCAACCATACTCTCCACCCAACGCTCAGACGCCCGTGTTCACCTTCGGGTCTCGATCGTCTATGCCCACAAGTGAACTAGAGTATCGATATTAAGGTGCGAGGAAAATATCGCAAATGCGTTTTATCTCTATTCTTGCGTTTAGAAAAGAGCCGAAAATGCATCAGCGGCGGGAGTCCATTGCACTCTGCCCTCAAACGCTCCAAGTGCCCCTCCATGGAGGAACGCTATGTCAATTTTCAAAGTTTTTACCGTTTAAATGAGCACCCACCATTGAAGTTGGACCCAAAATTGAAATGGGTTGTATTGGATCACCAAACAGGACTTAGATTAACACCAAAAGGATCGTTAATTATTTTATAGATGATGCCATGGGCGTTGGCCGGAATTCAACTTCATAAAATAGGAAGTACTTAATTCAAACGACTCAAAGATTTGAATCAAAGCCAAAGGTGTTCGGGAAACGAGATCAGCGCGAGTCCAGGGAGGGCGTTTACTTCGAATAACGTTTCCAAAGTGGCCGAAGTGATACCCTAACCTGCCAATCACCTTTCCCGTCCCAAGGTGAGAACAAAAAAACAGCCGCCAGCGCACGCAAAGGCAGTCACGCTGTCTTTCTCACTCATTATCCCACTCAACCCACCACTTCCCTCTCTTTCCGTTTCGTCCGAATACTCTCATCATTCCATTCAATTCGCCGCCACCCCAACCCTTCTCCGCACATTCCCATAATGATCTTCCTCGATTCAAATGAAACCCTCCACTAGCGGGTTAAGAGGGAATATTCCGGCCGGGACTCGAACCCTGTTTTGGAAGTTAGTGCTATAGCTGCCGTGCTAGCCCAGACGTCCCTTTCCTAAAACTATTCGCCTCCTGAATCATAGAGACTCCTACCTCCCAGCCCCCACCTCCAAGCCCCGCAACCGATTCTGGCGGCCCACGGGAGTGCGCCCCTTATAGCGAACAGAACCATCCCTCCCCTCTCCCACACCTCCCCCATCACCCTCCCCTCCTCGCTCCCTTCATTTCCTTCCCCTCCCCTTCATTCGCTCCCCCTTCGTCTTCTCTTCCCACGCCAACATCTCCTTCCATGTCCAACTCCACCACTAGACGATTGGCATTTAACAAGATAATAAATTATTAGGGTATTATAGCCTCATTAAAGATATTTTTAATCGTGCTTTTTATTGTACCATTATTTTTGGGAGATTTACTTCTCAGCTGCAATAGCCTTCAAAGTAACATTGAAGATATTATCTTTTTACTGCGAAATTTCAGATTAAAAATAATTCACCTTGACCGGCACTCGAACCCGGATCCCTCAATATCGCGCCGAGTGCTTTATTCCGATTAAATGACCGATTCCATCAGTCCACGCCGAATGCGCCACTGTATGCCTACCTACTCCTTCCTTACGCTACATTAAACATGCTCGCGTTCAATCTGATCACATCGGGCCAGAGAACCCAAGGTTCTCTCGCATCAATCTTTCAACCAACTCTCACTCTCTGGAGCTCCCTGCGATCGCCATAAGTTCCGTTCCAAACGCCCCCGCGGACTCAAGCCGCCGACATTGTTCCAGCATCCACGAACCGCCGCTCTGGTTACGCTGCCCCAAGTCGTTGGGAAGGAGTGGGCGCTCACTGCAACCGTCACTCCGCCCAGAAAACACACACCCGGAAAACCCAATCCCTCGTCCACCCACTCCAAACCTATTCGTCCACCCGAGGCGATGCATTTGTGAATAAACAGCGACTGCGCCTAGATGGAGGCACTGCCCGCCCGCACGTCACCATTCACTGAATGCCATTCTCCAGAAGTGCGCAAGGACACGTTGTAAATGGAGTATTCATTTAAGGTATTTCGAGCAATATAGTTCCTTATTCATAATTGAGACTATATTCGTATTTTATTTTTTAAAGTAAGCGTCTATAAGAGGAATGTGCCTCCCCCGCTGCCGGGCACGACACCCACCCTAGCGGGAGGCGTCCCGTAGTTGCCAGGAATCAATTCTCTGTGAATGACTTTGATATTCTGGGAAGTGATATTTGAGAGGTATTCCCACGCCACTCAACAGAATTTTTAACGTGACACCATCACGGAACTACCTTTCGTTTGGATCCAACACTTCGACCAATCTGGCATGGGTGGCCTTACCAGGAGCAATAGTACTTGCTCCTGCCAGTCCAGCTCTAGGGGTCATTGGAACGCACAAGCCCTTCCACCACGTCAAGGTCGTAGTTCAAGAAAGAGATCATAATATTAACGGTGCAAATAATATTGTTGTATATGACAAAAGTTCTCAGTAATCAAATGAATAAATCGACTTAAGTCTCTAACGTGACTCATTTTTTACACGCCGCACGGCTAAAAAGTCTTCAAAACAGCAGCGTTTTTTTAACGATTCTGTACAAATTACTGCGTTGAGTAATTGTTTAATTTTTATAAATGGTTGAGAAAACATCCAAACTTCCGTTAGTTTTTTCACGAAATAACGCTGCTAGAAATTCCTAACTTTTTCAATACTCACCCTCTAGAGCGCACAGCCATAATCTATCCCATCTAAAACAGCTTATATTTTTAGGCAATTTGCTCGAAAAGTAGTTCAGCAAGGGATTTATATTTTGATATTACTGGAAAGATGGGAGTTTTTTGAATGACGACAAATTATAGGCGATTTGATTTATCGCTCAAACTAACTCAAATCACTCACTACAAGGAGATGGGTGACTTCAGTGAAAGAGGAAATGTTCCGCCCGTGCGCTGAAATGGAATAGATAAGACAGCGACCTGGAGCCGTTGTAGTGGCCACACTCAATTGGCCAAATTGTATAGAAAGGGCCTAATGTGTTCATTCAAATACCGTTCTTACCTTAAAAGTGAAGTCAGTGACATTCTTCACCGTTTGACACACAGGGGCAACACTAGAGTTCATTTCCTCTTGCCAGAGGAGCCAGTGCCCTTAATCTTCGAGCTAGTGATCCGTTTTGGATTAAAATATGCAAAAGGAGTAAAATAATTAAGCAACCCTAGTGCACAGTGAGGTGTTGTCAAGATAGGGCGTTATTGGACGAGAATGAATCCCTTGAGCAGCAGGAAAATGGCATTGGATCAGATGTTTAATTATAAAAAGTGCCTATCATGATTTTTTGATTGCTGGTGAACACTGGCCAAAGTCTCATTCTGGGTTCGGATTTTCAAGAGTTGCATTGGTGAATCAGAAAATTCACATTAAAGCCGTCCAATGGAAGTTTAAGATAAATTAAGAGCTAGAAAAATTCTTAAGAAAGAGTAAATGCAGGATTAAAAATAAAACTTGCATTAGGTGAAATGTATCACATTTCATTAGCCATTACGATGCAGTAAGCTTATTGTATACAATTACTCAGATTCTCCATGATTTATTTCATACGTTGCAGATAACTGTACGAAAAAGTATTAGCACTAATATTGTGGGACCGATAGATGTCCATCATTGAGAAAGGGAGTCACTGTTAAAATGTCCTCACCTTGTTGCTAGCCTTAACATAGATATCAAAGCCTTGGTAGGTGGTCAATGAAAGAGAGGAAATTTTACCAGTGCTTCCCTGTCTTGAAGGCAGGTGTGTTCAATTATTTAGGATAAGGGAGTTTTCACAACGTATCCTGATCCATTTCTGACCCCCTCCAGCTAAGCACTCTTCTCCTCCAGCCTCTAGTTCGATATCTGAATACTCGTCACGCACGGAGACGATTCATTCGAGCAATACAATTTCACAAATAAAGCCATCACTTAGAAGTGGAGAAATGTGAACGGGGAGACTTTGCCAGGCAAATTCGTAGACCACGGCATATTTGACAGGGTTTCAAGATAGCAATCTATCAGTTAAGAACCATTTTTGGCGTCCAGTGAGTGTCTTCCATGAGCTGAACGTTCGAGGTTTGATTTTCAGATCAAATGGATATCTTCTCATGGAAATGTCTGCCCATTTTTTTTCCGGCACAGTCTAACACCTTCGGTTTAGAAATGGGGAATGGCGGCGAATAGGACACGACTTGCCTCTTGACTTGCAGTGCCTACACTCTCCCGAATGTCTCTCGATTGTGGATGCCGGCTGAACTTGGCAGTCCCTCGCAAGCGGCGCGCGGCAAAAAAGCGAAGGAATTCGAGCGCCACTCCCCGAGTCCAGTTAACTGTCTTCGGAATGCCGCGAGGCGAGGTCGGCGAGAGGGCAGCGCGGCAGCTCGTTTCGCAAAGAAGGGCAGCGATTGGGTGAATGGGATCGCGCGTGCAATATTGCCACGCCAAGGACATCGCCCTGAGCAAGGGAAGTTTGCTCGCTATGCGGATTCGCTTTCGTTGCCAAGACTTCGAGTCACTGCGGCCTAATGCGGTGATCATGCCAGAGATATTTCAATTCCGCGCCAGTTAAGCACTTGCGACATTAAAGACTCTGAATTAAATGCACAACCAACTTCAACAGGAGTAACCCGCTCTAGGGTTGCTACTGCTGAAGCTTGCAAATTGGGATTTGTTGAAAGAATACTTGGCAAATGCGACGATAGAGTTAAGGAAATCGGGACGTCTCCCTTGTTAGACCCCACTGGGAATACGCTGCTGGTATTTGGAATTTTTATAAGGTAGGCTTAAAAACCGAATTAGAACGCGTGCAGCGAAGATCGTCAAAATACGTTAAAGGCCGTTATGATAATCTCGTAAGTGTTACTGACCTTTTACAGCAACTGGGATGGGAATCGCTTTCAGACCGACGATTAAAATTTAGACTTAATTCTGTGTGTAAGTTCCAAACCGATTTATTCTGTGTTCACGTTAATAATATTTTACAAGATCCGACATACTACGGTAGATCAGATAATGAGAATAAAATAAGGGAACTTGACTGCAGAACGGACAGATTTAAAATGTCATTTTTCCTGCGAACGATAAGAGACCATATCAGCTACCAATGAGACTCTTAGCTTGGTTTGTCGATAGGTTATGTAGCTCTTAGTGGTAGTAGTACTCCCTAATACTTGTATCCTTATCCGTTACCTAGTACTTACAGCACGCCGTGCATACTTTCAGCATAATTCTCGAATGTCTGTCCGTTTATGTATTTGCAAAATATATAAATACTAACTCTAACATTGGTTGAATATCTATGGTGTTATATATATATATATATATATATATAGTGTATGCTTGTGAGGCTTCGTCTCATGACAAGAATTTACGATTTATGCTAATGCATCATTAGTCGTAGATACAATAACTTTAGGGTTTAGTGTTATGCATGTTGGTGGCTACCCACCCCCTGCCACACACCATTGAGGTGGCTTTCAGGGTATTTTGTAGTTGTAGATGTAGAAAAGGTGTGCACAAGTGTACGAAATTCTCGCCGAAGGACCAATGGAGTCAGAATTGAGATTCGAACCCAGATCAACCGAAATCGCGCCGAGTGCTTTAATTAAGCTACCCGTTAATTAAAAACAATTAAGCTACCCGTCATGGCGGCCCATTTCCCTCTAAATTTTAATTCATGACGAAATTATTTTCGTTATAAATCGGTCACATACGTGTTCATCACACTGGCATCTATTTAAGCTTCGAAAATTAAACATTATAATCCACACATTTTTTCTTTCAATTTTAACCCTCTTCTCTTTTGCCAGAAAGGTATATTTCAACGCACTGAAAGTACATGTGAACTTCAATTCTAGATTCAGTGCATTGGTTAGTTCATAACAGGGTGAACAACATGAATAAATATTATCTATTTTGAGGCACTTTGAACCTCCCTGCTGCGTATTTTTCTATATCGCGACTCTTGCTCTCGATACACTGTCGGCGTCATCATCTTTCAAATATCAATTGAAGTAGTGGAATTCGTAGAACACCATTAGATATGGAATTGTGCACTTTCCTTTACTGTCCTCTGAGACAAAAATTTCCTTGGTTCTTTTCCATTTTTGTAATCATTAATAATCATTCATTATTGCTTAAGATATCTCTTTCAAAATTTAATATTTTTCTGAGGCTGTGTTAGTTGTTTATCGGACAGCTTCATCATTACTGGGAGATAATTCACTTTGATAATCACAATATTTTCCTCTGATTCCTTCCAACCCATTTCATTTGTTTCATGGGTGACACTCAATGCCATTCGAGTTCACTTCGTCTTCAGTTATGAGGTCGCAACATTTTTCACTCTGAAAATTTAACTGCATTCCATCCACCAATCAGATCTTCGACGAAGACTCTCTTCAGCAAGCGTGGACACGGTGAAACAAGGAAGCATAAATGCAACTGAGAACCTCAAACAATGTTATGAGAATGGAGCAATCCACGTAACTCCAAACATACTTTGAATTTTTAAACAATGTCAAGCCATAAGTTCCAGTGCATTTAGCGTTTACAGAACATGAAAATAAATAATCTAAAGAAATAACATTATAATTAATCATGATGAAAGGACATGAATGAAACAATGACGTAAATAAATTATATCCATTTTGGAAACTTGACGGAATAGATGATTTAGCATATAGCAAAGGCATTCAGGAACAGCCGTAAGTAAAAGACCTAAATCGTTGTCAGTGACAGTTAAGTGAATAGTTAAGTAGAAGACGAATGGCATAAAATAATAATTTCAAAACTCAAGTCGCAGAGGGCACATGTTCATTTATTCACTCGATAATGCTGAGGTTTTAAGGCTTAAGCATGTTTTTGCGTTCAAAAGCACTAATTTTGACTTTGCTTGCCCATCATGATGATTATGAATAATAAGAGATTCAGTTGAGTCTAAACACTGAACGATTTTTTTACACAGAACGAGAGACTTCATAAAACTCTCGCATCTTCAGTATCTTGGGTCAAATATTACGCAGTAAAAACTTCCCATTGCGGTGGCTATAGAGTTCTGGTTATGCAAGGTTATGAGGTACCTATACGATAAGGAGGAGGCTCAGGCAAGACGTATAATCTAAGATGACGCAGGAAATGAGTGGGTCCCAAGAGACGGGAGAGTTATATCGGTGATTGCGTCGCTATGGTCCCACAATGGGATTAGAAGGGTCCAGGTGAAAAGCATTTAAAGAGAAAATTCCAAACGGAGAAGATAAGGAAGCAGGAAGAAATGTTCTTCCCACGGGACATGTCGTCCATCGGGTAGAGATAGGACAAGCGGAACAGCAGGGACAATCGCCCAAAAGGCCAAGCGACAAACGAGGGACAAAGGATTAAATCCCATTTCATTGGGCATCTCATTTAGCATAACAGAATGCCCCGTAGTAATGGAACTGGAGCAAAGGGTCCAGGTAAAACCGAACGTTTTATGGAGATCAGGGTGTATGTAAACACAGACAGCAGTGTGAAATCTAGGCCTTTCTTATCTTCATTACGGAAAAGATAAAATGTACAATATGAAGAAAGCTATATCATACCTTTGGAAGATACAAAAAATTTCTACTGATAAAATAAAGACCGCCCGAAATCATTAAGTATTACCACCGTTGTAATAAAAGTAGAGGAAACTAAAGGAAGACATCTATGAGTCTAATAAAGTTAAAACTGTTTCATTTACGCCCAAGTGGACTAAAATAAAAGTAAATGAAAATATAGCAGGGCCGTATGAGTCTTTCAGTTTGAGATCAGTTACTTTTGAAAGCTAGAAAAATAGAATGATCAACACCATAGAAATATGAAGAGCCAGGCGTTGCGGGAGAATCGATTTGATTTTCTCAACGATAACGTCTTTCAGCAGATAATCTTTCCCAATTGGGTTAAAAATGATAATTCACAGTAAAATAAATATCCTCAGCCATTTACTTCAATTAGCACGTATGTATTGCAGCACTAAATCGAATTAAAAACTAACGAATCATGAGCCAACATACCGTTTGTACAAATTCCATTCTAGAGTCAATGACGATGTTTCACAAGTACGAGACGTCAGGCTCTCCGAGAAAAAAACGACCAAGAGTTGGCGCGGTAAACGGTGATCGAAATCTCAATCAGGATTGCGTCGGCGTACGCTGGAATAGCCAACGAAGTAGTTTTTCGCCAAGGATAACGTGGAATGTGTGATTTGGGTTATAGGGGATTGGTATCCGCGGAGGGGAAGAATTAGAGGGATGAATTCTTAGATGGGGCAGAAACTTTCAATGGGATCATATTAAGGAACTAGTTTTTCTTTTCACTGGCGCAAATCACACTTTTAGCCTCTGCGCCTTGCTTTGGTTGACCGAGGTACAGCAGCTCCCCTGGTGCTGGATTTTTTCTAAACTCGCGCTGACCTGGTGAAGGACAGGCGTGGGCAAAGGCGATGGCATAGGCGATGCCAAATGCGCGGCAAGAAGTTGATGCAAGAGAGTGACGAATGCAATTTTAAGTCGTAGACGTCTTTGACGTCATTGGATCATGTTTGACAAAACTCGAGGAAGTCTGCAGGGTAAACAGTCCGCAGGCTGAAAAATGTCCAACGACGGTAATGGATGGATAGGGAGGAGGTGGGGATGCATCAAAATGTCAACAATGATAATAAAACCTTCGTTAAGAATTTTACTGCTCAATAAACTAAATAAGCAATAAGAGCGCTCTTTAATACTGGCCACACACTAAAAAATTTGATTAGGATCAATGTGACAACAACTACTGCGTCCCACCGCTCAGCTATAAACCGCTCAACTTCAAATTATAAATGTTGGTGACAACTCCTCACACACTTGCGGTGGCTTGCACTACATTGTAAAACTAACATAATATTTAGTATTCGTCATAACTATAATTCGTAATAACTATAAAACACTCGTCGATAGTTCTTTAAATTACCCATGCCTTGCATTCTCTCAAAAGCGATTATTGTGTTTTAAAAGTCGTTATCAGAAATATTGTAATGGTTGGCCATTTAAAGAATTTTTACTTCCCTCATGTAGAGATGTAAGATGTTTTTCGCACAACTCGATCGCTCCATATTTGACATCGCTCACTGGTGCAAAGACATCGTGGGTATGGCAACAGCTAGACCAGGGCTGTCCAACTGGCGGCCCGCAGTGTCATTTAATGTGGCACGCGAATGGTTATTAGACCAAAATTCAGAAATTTTCAGCAAGTGCCGTCCATGTGAGAAAGGTTTTATAATCTAATCATCGTTTGTTTGTTCACAGACTACTGTGCATCACAACTCACGCACGCCAAACCTCCCAGTGCCACTGAGCTAGGGTGACCAGATGCAAACGTATAAAAAAGAGGACAAACAGCTTCAAAAAGGAGGACAAAGTTTAAAAAAAGAGAACGCACGGAAATATATTGCCCACTGAGACGTAATTTCCAGCTCCACGTAATTATCATTATGCCTCGTATACAGTTTTCCCTTTCTTAAAGACATGATATTTGTGGACAAGAACATCTGAGAATGTTGACTTGCGTTTCGGAATTTCCTGATATTTCATAAAACTCACTCGTAACTATAAACAACAGATCACACTTAGAACCACATGGAACAAAGTGTAACCAAGATAATGTTATAACGGAACTGAAAATACGCAACGGAAATTTTAAATAATCGATAGTTGCACTTCCGCTTATCAATCGATCCATGATCGATCGTAGTGCAAAATCGATAAAATGGACGAACATGCTGCCACCTGTTGATATGGAATTGAAGAAAAGAGCAATAGAACGGGAATATTGCAAATATTATTTTATTACGGACAAATTTGCGAAAAAGGAGGACACTCTAAAATTCCGCCCGGGCAAAGAGATAAAAAGGAGGACATGTCCGGATTTATCCGGACGTCTGGTCACCCTACACTGAGCTCACATCACTTCGTCACGCGCACCTGTTAACACATGGCGGACGGATCACGAGTTCACTCGTGTTTTGCGCGCCATCTGTTGCGGACGGGTCACGAGGTAACTCGTGTTTTTTGCACACCGTACTTAGATGCCACCTGCTGTAATCAATTTTAACTAATTCGTGTATTTAAATGCTTACATCAGTAAGAAGTGTATAAAACTCGATTTCTGTCACGTTTATATTTATTTATTTTCACATCCCCGAAAACAGCACGAACGGCCTTTTACACCGGGTGTATAAACATGTAACAATGGAAGAACACAAACACCCATGTCCTGAGTGGTGAAAAATCCACTCAGGCGGGACTCGACCCGCGACCCTCAGACTTTAGCGTTTTTTATTGCATTTTTGGTATTTCGAAGTGTTACTATTTTTGACTTCAAGTTCATCGTGCATCTAAAAATGGTCTCCTCCAGAAGACGTAGAGAAATGATTGAAACTGAAATACTTTCGGAAGTTTTTGACGTTAATTTGACCGATGCACCTGGTTAGAATGAAGATGTGAATGACTGTGTGAATGAATGTTTTTGATGATTGTGAGGACGATTCTAGTGACAGTGACATAAATAGACCGGTAAAGAAGCGTAAGGTGGCAGTGCTTTCTAGTGATTCAGACACTGACGATGAAGGTGATACTGTACTTATGAATTATTTGTTTTGTTGTAACAATGACAATCATCGGTCAGAAATTGATATTCCACCACCCTTGCTAATGTTTACAGGTCATCCTGGGATCATGACTTCTCCATCTCAGAGTGACTTTGTAGCCTATCTGAAGACTCTGTGACTAGCCTGATATTTGGTGATGACTTGTTTGAAATGTTTTGCAAGGAGTTGTGTACCAATCATGATCAAATATCAGTGAAACGTAGAACATCACCTAAAGGGTCCCTTAGGTTTCAAAAGTACAACTCTGCAAAGATGACAAAGTACGGTTTACTTGTTAGGATTGTGTGCGAGAATGACACAGGCTACATCTGCAACATGGAGATTTACAATGGTGAAGGGAAGAAATTGGAAGACACAGTTCTTTCAGTTCATGGTCCATATATTGGCACCATATATACCAGGACAATTATTATACCAATACCTCTACTGCTGGCTTACTACTGAAAAAATAAAACTAGAGTCTGTAAAACTATTAGGGTGAACAGAGGTTTACCGCTAAGTCTGAAAGCCAAAGCATCAAGATTGAAGAAAGGTGACACAGTTTTCTGTAGAAAATGTGATTTTTTTTCTCCTCAAATGGAAAGACAAGCGGGAGGTCAGAATGATCTCAAGAATTCATGACACCTCTGCCTCAACCACAGGAAAGGGAAATAGAAAAACTGGAGAGGATATAGTAAAACCTGTGAGCATGATACAGTACGATGCTTAGATGAAGGGAGTTGATCTTGCAGATCAGTTCATCTCATATTATCCTATTCTAGGGAAAACGATGAAATGGACACATAAAATTCGTCCTTTATCTCATAAACTGTGTGCTCTTCAATTGTTATAGGATCTAAAATCCCCTTAATCCAGAGAAAAAAATAAAGTACAAGCAGTTCCTCCTTTCCATGACAAAACACTGGATTACTGAAAACAATTACGAAGCCTCTACGGAACCAGAGAGAAATATACCCAGCCCATGCCGTGGTGTGGTTCCCAGGGAGAGCACCACGTAAAGACCCACCTGGAAGGCTGTCTGGTGACATGAAGCAGCATGAACTTGTGTTCATTCCAAGCACAGGAAAAAAGAAATTTCCTACCAGAGGTTGTCGAGTTTGTTCTGCTCAAGGAAAAAGAAGTGAAACGCGGTATACATTTTGCACGGTTCCATTTCATAGAGAAATGTTTTACGCTGTAACATACTTTAAAAATGTACTTGATACACTGATACAATGATACTTGAATGTGTATATATAGGCTCTATACTCAACATTATGTACAAAATAATTGGAGTTATTAAGGATAAGGTCCCCTCAATAAATCCAACCAAATGGGTGTAAGGGATAAGTTTTGTACACCATGTGCCACTATATGTACATTAATAGTACTAACTGCATTTGAAAAATTATCAATTGTAAAGAAAAGCAAAGCTTAGAAAAATGAACACTATAGCAATAAGAGCGTATTTTTTGCTTATTTTATGTGCATTATTATTTCTGTAGCACATTATTATGGATTATATGGTTTATTTTTCCACATAGTTTATAATTTTATCAAGGACAAAATTCATAAAAAGAAGTAATTTTGTGCATACACTATATATAGCCTTCTTTAGCTAAGCCGTGTTGATGGAACGGATGAGAGTCAAATGACGAAAAAATTTAATGACAGATGAGTGCGAGAGGATGCGATATGCCGAGATATTCATGGGTTCATAAGGTGGAAGAGACACTATGTGGAGGAATGTCGGAAGTCTTAAGAACGGGAGAATGTTCATTAAGCATTTCGTGAATATAATAGATGCAGAGTGTCGTGTAAGAACTAGACAGAATGGAATAAAATGTTAATAGAGTTCCCAACACCACCTCATTCCAGACCTAATATCGAAAATTAAGCTTTTCGACAGCGACTTCCCTGATAGCGAAAGGCGTAAGTGCATCAGTGTTGTTATGCTGTCCGCCTGATCTTGAAAACGACAGTTGCGAACACGAATTTGGAACTTTCTGCAAGAGGTGGCTGCTGAAGATCAAATGGCTCGAGAAAAAGATAAATGAGAAAGTGCACAGGAGGAAGAATTTCGAATGACCCACGGTAAAGAACCATTTGGTCTATTCTTGAAACTTTGTGGTAATTATCGCATGCAGAACAGCAGGTTGTTGCACAATTTCGTTCGTACTATTGCGTGCTACGCCACCACATGGAATTTTTCCTGCCATAAGTTTTATACGCAGACATGATGTGACAATTGTACTATACTGAATCAACGAAACCATGCGATAGCATAACTGTTGACCCCCAGATGACTCAATGCAACCAATTTTAGCTATTCAGTAAAGAAACAAACACTATTTACACGTAATACAACCAAGGAAGATTGCGGTCGATTTGACTATTTTTAGTCAATAGAAAATAAATAGAGACCCTTATGTCAAAACTTTTACCTGTAGTGAACTCCTTGGTTTTACATTTGCATATTCATATTTTAAATGAATTGTGTTAATATTTTAAATTGCAAAGTATGCCTGAGTAGTACCTTAATGTTGTATGTTCACTAGCCCGAAATGTCCCTAAACCTGAGACCTTCTCGGAAAAGTTGACTGTTTTTATCAGTGTAAAAATTTATGAATAAAAAATCAAGCATCTTGCTCCTTGATAGCCCGCAATAATCCACAAGGGAGGGGGACGCCTCGGTATCTTCATTGGCTGAAGCGCTTGGTGCGACATCCAGGGATCTGGGTTGGATTGGTCTTGCAAAAGGTTTCTCTTCTGTGGATTTTCGCACATGCATGCACTTTTGGGCGACTCCGTAAAGGAAACTACAGTGGTTTGTCCCAGTATCATCAAAAATTATGAATATAATCAACGTGAATTGGAACCACTTGTTCAAAAAATTGCGACTACCTCGTGAGAGGTTGTGCGGTAAAGGATGCAGGAACGGAAATTAGAGATACGAGAAAATAAAGAATATCTCCACAGTAGCTTTGAAATGAAATATAGCATGTAGCCATTTAAGAGTGTAGCTAATTAGCATAAATATATTTATCAAGTTTACATGATGTATACGGCCAGCGAAGCTTAGATACAGGAGGATATGTATATTTTCCAATTGCCAAATTAAGATGCACGATTGAATGTGAATCGGCAAGCCATTGTTAATACTCATGCAAACACTGAAAAATAGCAGATCCACCCTACCTTAGCCGGCCGGTGCGACGTTTTAACTTTCGCAAACACAAGTGAACACCACTGTGAATAATAGCATAGCGATCATTTTCGTGGAAAATATTTTCGACTATATTCAAAAAAAATTCTTAAAATTATTGACTTAGCATTTCGGCAATTTTCTAAGGACCATTTCATATCATAAGATAGATTTTCGAGCGTTATGAATGCTTGGAGAGAAATTATGGAGGGCGCATTCCACGTCATCCTATATTGGAGACTTTTTAAGGGGACCACGGGGGTGGGAGGGACCATGAGGAGGTGTGGGAGGGGGGGGGGATAAAAAAGACGCGCACAAATTCCGGGGGGATGGGAGGGGGGGGGGGTGAAAAGATGTGCAAACAATGCTGGGGCTAATAAAACGAAGCGCCCTCTCTCCACGAAGTGATATATATATATATGCATGTATCTCAGGAAGGGGCTCTGGGGGTTGAGCGGTGTGGTCATCCGTTGCATGCATAAGTGGACGACGGAGAAGAAAGGAGTCGTTGAAAGGGATTGTGGGAAGGGATGAGGGCTCACGAGGGAGGCGGGGGGTGGAGGGGTTGGACTTGCGGTGGGTGCTCGGTCAAATTCCAAGTCTCCTTTTGTGCGGAATGCAATATGATATGGCGGTCGAGGCGAAGAAGCGGACAGCGCAAATTACACGGGAGACCCATTTATATCTCCTGCTCCACTCCCCTTCCACCCCCGCCCCCACCCCTCTGCCTTCCAAGCCCCACGGCCCCCACCAACACCACCGCGTGTGAGGCAAAGTAATCGAATCAGAGCGTTCCCCTCCCGTTTTAATGAGCGGTGTTGTTAACACCCCCACACCCCACACTTCCTTCAGCTCATTGTTTTAGGCTCACGTGTCCAAGAGTGGGCATTATTTCGATCTCGGCCGTTTGCTTTCTTGTCGAGAGGGGAGGTTTTCTAAAAACAAAGACCGAAGCGCCGTTCCGCCCCCCACCCTCCTTTATAATCACGATAAGACGTCCATTATAGGGGAGGCATAATTGGCTCATTGGGATATTTTTTATTAACGTATCCGGCAGAGTTCGAAAAACAAAAGGCATTCGATTCTCCGTTGGTCGGCATGACCCCTAGTTTCTGCGGCAAAAGCTGCTAAATATGGAAGGCTTTAACTTTTATTTGTCTTGAAAATTGGGGAGTATACTGGCACCTGAACCGCTAGTGACCCGGTACTAAGGATTTCAGCCCCCTACTGTGGAGTGGTGCGCTTGCCCTGCCCCCAACTACTCTAATGACATAGTGATCTTTTGCGATACAACATTCCCATCCCGAATGTCCATTTTCATGTTGCATGTTAGGATATGGCTTCAGTCACAAAACTCATCCATGAATAAAAATTTATTTTACGCAAATTACAAATAATACTGTTAAATGGAAAATTCGATTCGTAGCAGGCGACATTGTTTTGGTCGGTGTAGCATGGAGAGAACTAGTCAGAGTAATTAGCTTTTCCAGAGCGCGTTAACTGCAAGCGGCCACGCACCAAGTGAGAAGCACATGTTCTCGTTATGAATTGACTAAATGACTGACTGAGGTCATGTCATGTCAAAAGTGAACTAGATTTGATAATTTCATACGCAATATTCATGGAGTTCTCATTGTATGGCGGGAGTAGGATTTCGAGGTAAGAATGTCAGTAATCTTCAGCTTTTTTTTAATAAAAAATAAATGTAATTTATAAATAATCACATACTTAAAAGCTAATTACGCTGATAGATATTGAAGTAACTTACGGAAAAGAGGAAATCACCACCGCACTAGCCCGACAACGTTAACGTGTGTTGGGAATAAATCAGAGATTGAGATATGGTTAATTGTGGTTTCTAAGGTTCAAAGAAAATTAATCATACCAGCCGAACCTGGAAAATATTTGTGCAAACTATTTTATAAATTTTTTTAAAGATTACGACGTAAATAGGTGTAATTGAAAATTTTTACATAGGAAAGAAATGTAATTATCAAGTCTAAGTGAAATCTGTCACTTAATAATCTAACCGTTAGACACATTTTTACTCAAGTACTATGTCTCCGTAATCCAGTAGATTAATGCATTATTTGATATTATTTGAACTTTTCATTCACCTCAGTCTTTTGTTTTACTTAAGGATATTATTTTCATTCATTAATTCGTTTTTCTGCTCCAGATGGCCGGTTTCCTCATGGGCTCTTCCTCCTCCACTCCACTCTTCTCTCAGCCAGACTATTTGTGTCTGCGTACCTTCCGTCTATTTTAATGTCATCTAGCATTTGCTTCCTTTTCCTTCCCCTTCCCCGCTTTCCTTCCACCCTTCTTTAAATACCCGTCGTCAGCAGACAATATCTTCGCAGGAAAAGTCCATTCCAATTTCTCTTTCTTCTTCTAATCGTTTCCATCAGAGTCCTTTCCTCGCCCACTCTCCTCAGTACCTCCTCGTTTCTCACTTTATCCTTCCAACTCACATCTTCCTCCATATCCACATCTCCAGGGCCTCCAGTCGTTTTTCATCCACCCTCTTAATTGTCCAAGTTTCCGCCCCATATAGTGCCACACTCCATGTATAGCACTTTACTAGTTCCTTCCTTAATTCTTTGTTCAAAGGCCCACAGAGTAGCTTCCTTTTCCTTTGGAATCCTTCTTTTGCTACTGCTATCCGTCTTTTTATCTCAGCTGTACAAGACATACCTTCTGTTATAATACCCCCCAGATATTTGAAGCACTTCACTTCCTCTATGAATTCCCCTTCTAGTTTGATTTTAATTTTCTCCCCGTTTGCTCCGATGACCATACGCTTGGTCTTCTTCTTGTTCATCTTCATTCCATATTCTATATATTTGGTGTTAAGGTCTTCTAGCATTCCAATCTTTCTTCTATGGTTTCCGCTAATACTGCCAAGTCATCTGCAAATCTTATACACTCTACTCTTTTCCCTCCCAAACACATCCTTTTTCTACCGTCATAACACCCTTGGATAATTTCTTCCAAATGTATGTCGAATGATATTGGGGACATGCAGCATCCTTGTCTTACTCCTTTTCCCAGAACAATTTCCGCAGTCATCTGACCTGCTATCCTCACTCTTGCAGTTTGGCCTAAGCAGAGGTCTTTTATTAATCTTCTTTCTTTCCAATCGATCGCTTTGTTATTCAGTATAGGCATTAATTTGTCCCATACTCTGTCGAATGCCTTTACCAGATCTATGAAAGCTACATATATTTTCCTCTTTTTTCCATATATCTCTCTCCAATGACTATTATCAAGCCTATAGCTTCTCTGGTTCCTACTCCTTTTTTAAAACCATACTGTTCCTCTTCGATTGCTCTACTCAGCCTTCCATATAGCCTTCTGTTAATTGTCCTTAGTAGTACTTTTGCTGTGTGAGATATTAAGCTTAACGTCCGATGTTCTTCGTATTTCTTGCTGTTTTTCCTCTTTGCTATGTGTATCATCACTATTTCTCCAAACACTTTTGGCTACTTGCCTCCTTCATATATCTCACTATACAGTGTGAGTGTCTCTTCTTTTTCTTCTTGATCCAGTGCTTTTATCAATTCAATTGGGATTTCATCAATTCCAGTAGCTTTTCCATTTTTCAATTCTTTTTTGATTTTTCTATCTCACTCTTCAATACATGGTATCCCCGTTCATCTTCTGTTACTCCACTTTCCTCTTCAAGTTCTAGCTCTTCTTCTTCAGGTCTACCCTCCCAATCATATAGCCACCCTATATACTCCTTCCATCTTTCCCACACCTCTTCAGGCTCACTTACTAATCTTCCATCAGCTGTTTCTATTTCTTTACTACTACTTCCTCCATTTTCCTTAAATATTAATTCTGTGGCCTTCTTATGCATTCAATCATATGTCCCCTCTTTTTCTAATACTTCCATTTCTTTGCAATTTTCCCGAACCCATTTTTCTTTGGCTTTGACAGTCTCTCTTCTTAGTTCAGTATTCAGTCTTTTGTGTCTTCTCCTTCATTCGTCTGTGTTCACCATCCTCCATTTCCTCCTTTCCTCCAATTTATTCAGCATCTCTTTTGTGACCCATATTTTCCTTATTTTATTTCTAACGCCAGTTCCTAATACCTTTTCTGATGTCTTTTTAGACTGCTCTTGATTCTCTCCCAGCTATTGTTTACATTGTTTACGTTTCTCTTTAATCTTAGGGACTCTTTATACTATCCTCCCTTTTTCCATCTTCTTTCAATCATTCTAAGTTTAAATTCTCCGTTTTCCTTCTTTTCCACACCTTCTTTAACTTTAGGAATATCTCTGCTATGACTAGATTGTGGTCTGAGTTGATGTCTGCTCCAGGGTAGCTTTTTGCATTTATCAAGCTACTCCTACACCGTTGCTGTACTAATATATAGTCAATTTGGTACCTTCCTTTATATATCCTTGACGTCCAAGTGGATCTTCTCCCTTTATGACTTTCAAACACGGTGTTCCCAAATACCATACAGTTTTCTCAGCAGAAGTCTACTAGTCTTTGTTCTCTTTCATTCTTATCTCCTCAACCAAATTTTCCCACAGTCTTTTCATTCTGTCCCTCACCGACTACCGCATTCCAGTCACCCATGATTATTATGCTGGCGTTTCTTCACTCCTTTTCTGCTACTTCTTCTATCTTATCATAACATGATTCTACTTTTTCATCTGAATGCTGGCTAGTAGGCATATAGACCAGGATGATAACCATGTCTTTCTTGCTACCTTTTAATCTTAACATAATTATCCTTTCATTTATGTAGTCTACCTTGATTACTTTTTCTTTCATCTTTCTTCCTATCAATATTGCCACTCCATATCTTCTTCTTCAATATTATTCTCATTTAATTTTAATGTAGATAAGGGGCTGAGATTATAATATAATTAAAGTAATTAATCGTACAGTATAAGTAAAATAAACACAACATAAATTTAAAACGGTTTTAGGTAACTCATTTTTGGAATAAAGGAAAAAAGCATTTTACATTCTACAAAAACTAAAACCCCGTGTATTATTATGGGGAAAATATAATACAAATAGAGTGAAAATGATAACATTTCCTGGGGATATATCTATCTTGTAAAAGCTCATCACAGTTCACTACATTTCTTTAGATCCACCTGTTATATCTGAGATAAATATGTGGTCGGACGGATAATTTCTAAATTATGTGTAGGTACAGATTATTACGCTCCAAATTTGGTAGGGGTTAGAAAATTGGCCATAATAATAGATAGGTTGACAAAACTGTCTATTCAATACACATTTCGATGATAAGACTGAACAGCTTATCCTTTTGAACTGGAACAATTGGGTATTTTCCAAAATTTTAAATTTAAGTTTACGGATCTTTATATGTTACTTAAACTCGAACAAGCTTGCGGAGTGAAAGTATTTTTAAAATTGATTCAATATTAATTGAGATATTTAAGATTAAAATAGTCGAAATTTCAAATTTTTTTACGCCGCTGCGAAACGAAATCTGATTGGCTTGACGTCATTTTCGCTGAGCGATGGACGGATGTGTGGGAGAAAGTGAGTAACTGTAGAAGATCTACCGTATATTTAAAGATTTTTCATTGAAAACAAAGACTATGGCGTGCAATGGTTTTATTAAAACCACATAAGATAATTTACCCAAAGTGGATATGTTTATGGTAGGCATTTTAATGAAGAAGGACGAGCGATTTAATGCTGCGGAAATTAGTTGAGCTTAAGTCCAAAAAATGTAAGCCTAAAGTTTGCTCGAAGTCCAAATCAGTCCATGCAACAGTAAACAAACAGTATCTTAGTAACATATCAACAAAACACAGTACTCGCCAAATGTTTGTGCTGCCAATCCTCGACACACTTAAAACGTTAATTTTTTATTTGCTAATTAGTGATTGTTTATAGAGGAGGTTTCTAGAAGTGGCTTATCTGCTGTAGAAATTCCTAAAAATAGATTCTCATCTCCTAAATGTCTATTCAAAGTTTAATTTAAGTGTTGTTATATTATAAATCTTCTCGTGAGAGTTATGGTGATAATGCTATAGGATACCTCCAAGTAAAGAGAGATGGACCACTGTGCACAGTCATTGCAAGAATATGTCCAGAACACAAAGTGCGGAGTAAAGTATACATTTTTACGGGTGGACATTGAGGAATCCTAGGAAGAAATTTCAATCATTCAATGTGGTGATTGCGTGAATAAATTTCTTGTTCGGTGTTTCAATCGATGTATTCGTACATTGTGGCACAAAACACCATCTATATCCCTTACATAGATGCCATTTAAAGGCATATCTAGAAACGTCAGAAACTAATTTCGCCGCATTTGTTACCACTGTAAGCATAAGGAAACGCCTGGGTCTAAATGTAAACAGCGAAAATGACGTCACAGCCCATTCGGTTGTTTTCGGAGTGTGCTCGGGAGCTTTCGTAACCTTCAACTTTCTTTAGCTTTTAAAACCGAAATTAATAAAATTTGATAAGAAAATTTTTAGCCAATGTAATAAGTTCAAGTAACTGAATCAGAATATCGATAGTTGGAAATACGTGGAAAATACCCAATTATATGAACATTTCAACATGCATTATTAATTTGTTTCAAATTTCATTTTATATTTCGCTACTCACAGCACCAGGCAAACGAAGTAATCACAATGCATGATGGGAACTGGATTTTATTTTATCCTGAATATTTTCTTTTTATAGTTCGCTCATTTCGTAATTGTTCTGTTCCTTGAAAAATACAAGACCATCAAGTTTAAAGATTTTGATAAACCCAGGGTTGAAAGGTAATTAAAATCGCTCGGGCCTATGTTTATTATTAAGTTATTGGTGGCGGCCTATACTTTGTGGAATTCCATTGTAGGAAAAGGATAAACTACTTTGCACTATTCCACTGTAGAAATTTGATGTATTGAGTTGTCATGTTTCACTGCACTGCAGAATCATCAGGACTCAATGACTCAGGACTCATCAACAGTCCTGATAATGCTGCAGTGCAGTGATACATGTCGACTCAATAAATCAAATTTCTACAGTGGAATAGTGCAAAATAGTTTATCCTTTTCCTATGTTTATTAGGCTAAACAGAAAGATGGCTATATGTCTATGCGTTTATTGCTTGTATGATCCAATAGTCTTCGTAAATTATTGTCTTTAGAAGAGCCTTTGTTGTGACCTGGAAATCGGTAGGCGAGTTTCTATATATTTTTGTGACTGTTATTTTCCAGTTTTCTCTTGAATGCATTAGCTTGATATTTCCTTGTGTATTTCTGTACAATTTTAAGAACAGCTCAGAATAGCCAAGTGAAACTATCCCTTTCGGGAGTGTGACCTTTCACTTTTCCTAACGTCAATACCTTCCTTTTTCCCATCCTCCCCAAATCTGTTGTCACCTCGCCGAAAACATTCTTGTCTCGGCTAGTCCTATATAATGGCACGGAGAGATACGCAAAAGAAGCATTGGTCATTGGAGCATTAAGCATTTGGTCATTGGAGCATTTGGTCAGTCATGTAGCCGAGACGGTAGACGAGGTGCGGGCCATGCGGCCCGTGCACTTGCACACGCAGCGCCATCCATCCGTGCCATATCTAGAGCTTCTCTCCTTCCCGAGCCGTGGTAATATACTTGTTGGGCTATTCTGACGCACATGTTGGTTCTTGTATAACGTTTTGTTCTTGCCTTCAATATATTTTAAATACATTAAATCATTTTCCTCTCAAGTACTTGATTTTGAATTGAATAACATTCCCCTCAATACCTATGGATGACTATTCGTTTCTCGACAGCCAAGGGCAAGGACCCATAGTCTGTGTTCGGGTTCCCGTGAAAACCACGGGGCCATCGAGCGCGAGACAACACCTTTAAAAGTGACGGGGAACTTATATTCAAGGATATTAACACATGATATATAAATATATATATCTACTGAGATATGGCGACACTGCGAGCCAAACAGAGATTCTAATTTCAAGGCAAAAGGAAGGAAATGAGGATGGGAACGTTTAATATTTAAATTTCTCGCGCAGCATTCTCTTCTTTTTGAAATATGAAGGCAACTGTTCTTCACTCCCACTTCCACTTGTCTCCCGCGAGCGCAGACCAATGAGCTTCCATCCTGGATGAGAATTATTCACGGTCGAAAACTCACGCTCACGTGAGCGTACAACACGCATGAATTAATAAACAGAAGCAAAAGGGACGCATGCATTTCCACGCCCAAGCGCGCGCAGACACAATGCACGGAGCACGAAAAGTTTAACTCGACCGACTGTAACTCCTCATGCATTCGAAATCTTTGAGTTCCAAAAAAAAAAAAAATGCGGGCGAGGCGAATGGAGGGAATTAAAAAAAAAAGAAAGGCGTCAGGAAAAATTCTAGCTCAAGCTTTGTTGATGCAGTCTTTTCATTCTAATTGACGGAGCAGATCGCAATCCGATTATCATGAACGGAAAGAGCGACGGCACTTCATGCGATGGTTGTTGGCGTTTAGGAATCGACATTGGGAGGATTAACGGTCAGTTGAGGGAGAGATGAAAGCTTTTGCTGGCGAGATGTTGATTTTTAATGATCAGTCGATGGTCCGAGTGATTGATTCTTCGTGAGCTCCTTTCGGATGCAAAGTTGGCTTGAGCGAGGGTCGTTGGGATTTGAGGAATGTTGGCGAAAGATGAACTCTATTGTCTGAGCATTCAAATCAACTTCACTGGCGATGAATAAAACTTCAAACTCTCCGATCATTTGAATGCTCACACTTGAACCCACGACTAATCCGTGAGTCCTCTCATATCCTCAACCCCAAGGGATAAAAATGGCGGGAGGTGGGGACGTTGATGTTCCCATCGTGTGGGAATCGTGCACATGGGTCCGTACAGCGATCGAAATTCCCGCCAAAAAAGACGAGACGGCGAATCATCAAACTGATTAATTCGCTGGCTACTCGGCGAGGCGTGAATTACAGAGGGATTTGAGGGTAGTCATAGCGACCTCGCGCCACTGACTCGAGTGTGGCAGGCTCGCCTTCATTCATTGGCTGTGGCGGCCGGAGGCTCAGGGAATGGCGGGAAGCAATTGAAGAACGTCAATGCGCACTGGCGGGAGAAAAATAAACGTCGAGCATAATAAGCCTGCGTCGCAATTCATCATCATGAGACTCTATGAAACAATTTGAATCATTAACACCCAAGAAGGGTTAATTTTCACGCCGGAAGATGTCCTCCCACGAAAACGACAACAGATTCATCAAATGAAACAAAGATCCAGCCGCATTAACCGCATGACAGCATTTCTAAGATATTCGGATCAATAACTAAAGAACAAGTATGGTTTTTAGGTATAACCATAAGAAACTTTTATTTTGCTTCCTCTATAAAGCGCTTCGCAAGCCGCAAGGTATAGATAACTACTCCGAGATTTCATTCCACTATGACACAAATAAAATAAGAATATCGTGCTCACAGACTTTTAAGACTTGGCATGTGTGAATAGAGCAAACCCCCTCAAATAAATTCTTAAAATTATTTTTTTGCTTAGGTGGAACGAGTATTAGCGTTAAGTATGGTAAGAACGTAATTCCGAAGCCAACATCCGATCAGAGCAGAAGTCACAAATCTCTCTTTGTCCATTAAAAAATAGATAACTAAAATTGTACTCGCATAATAATTTACGTAAAAAATAAGCAAAAAGAAGTTTATAATTTAAAAAATCCGTTTACTCCTTAAACTAAGTAACTCCAGAAGAAATCGCGTTTACAACTCATTGGGAATTGCAATGCAATACAATGGTCTTGCATCGGTTTTGAGGTTGGTGATATTTGGCTTATGCTTCGGCCCTTCAAGAAAGTACTCACGGGAGCACAGGTAGTTGGGGGGCTGCTATAGTTCTTAGCAGCATTGAGGGTCACGAGGTCGGCGGGATAGGAGTACAGTGCCACATATATACACCTATGGCCGCCTTGCATATGTGCCGTGGACATGTGCCAATTTATATCCTGGGCTGGAGCAAGGTCGCTCTAACCCGCGGGTATAGCGGCCTTGGGCTGGAGTTGTGCCGCGGCGCGGGGAACGAGGGAACCACGGCAGAGAATGGTTTCGCATGCGACCAAATGTTTGTTCGGTTTCCACGGAGACGGAGGAGGTTCGAGTGTCCGGTGTCCTCCCTCCGGAATGCGGGCCATTAGCCTCCACGTCGCCTCGCCATCGGGCAATAGTTTTCGAGTCGTCCCGCTTGCTTTCTCCACTCAATGCCCTACCTCAGAAAGCAGCGACCGTCTTCACCCTGGCCAGAGAAGAAAATCCGCTCAGCACTCATCCTTCTTAGAGCTCTCTTTTCGAAATTATTAAAATTCTGATTTAAACGGCAAAGTTAAGAACAAAAATTTGGTCAGATTTATTCCAAACTCTCCTTCTACGGCGTCCATATAATTTTATTACGAGTTTTGTTGAAGTCTTGCACATATTTAAAGAACCATGCCTTGAAATGTCACAATGCAACCAGACCTAGAAAGCGCGGAGGGTTAAAGCTGAAACGGATGATTTGTTTAAAACCGATTTCACTTTGCAGCAGTTTATTCTACGCTTTTGTCATTGTAATAAATGATGCCTTCAACTTTCCTTGGTTCGTCTTATCTTCTTTTCTTTCTTCTTCTTTCTCATTATTTCTTAATATTCTTTTTTTTGCCTTGAACTCAACAATATCTGATGATAACTGTTGAATAGAAACGGTTCTACTGAACATCGATGGAATCCAAACAAACAAACTGTTCTTATAAAATGTGTTGCGTCTCAAATCATAGCAGCTCCGTTTGATATCGGCTAATCTTGTTGGAATTTACACACTGATTTATTTGAAATAGACAATTTTTTCGACACGCGGAATGTACGCAATAGGTTTCTTCGCTACGATTCTTTAATTTGGACACAGAAAAGGAATTTCGCCCCCCCAAACTTTTTTTCATCCTCTCACCGACTTCCAGCCAACAAACCCATCCAACGATTGATTGCACCTTAGGCGACCTCTGCGACTTTGAATGCAACCAACTGCATTCACCACCGAAAAATATTTGTATTTATTTATTTATTTTTATATTATATCTGAGGGTATGTACTCTCGTTTACCCCTCTTTAATCTCTATTATTATCAATACATTTGATTTTACATTTTAATACATATTGTAAATTAACTTTTTATATTCATGAGACTTTATGCAATTGCGATTTAGATTTAAATTGTGCATATATCTGATTTTACGCGGATAGATGCCACATGAGAGGCCATCGCGTTCTCTTCTTTCGTTCGTCGTCTTCTTCTTCTCATTTCTTTCTCCGACCCTGCACTTCTCCTTTCTCCGAGGTCTTCATTCTTCTTTGGGGACTGCTTCTTTTTTCTTCGGCCCTTGTCTACTCCTCCTTTCGCCGAGGTCTTCTTTTATCTCTTAGTTCATTTCTTCTCCCTCTTCTTCCTCTGTCCTTTTTGTTACCACTGTGGTGGTCTTCTTGGGGCGTGATGCAGAGTCTCTCCAGTTCTTTGAACCTCCCATTTTTCAGGCAGAAGGTTATTAGATCCTTACAGGTTTCGGATCTGACTTCCATTTCTAAACTCAGTTTAGTTCTCCATGTTTCAGAGCGGATGCACCTCTCAATGCGATGCCTAAAGGAATCTTCTTCATCACATTCATTGCATTTTCCATCCTGGCTTTTTCCAATATTCTTAATATATTCTTTGCAGTCTCCGTGGCCAGATATTACTTGAGCCACAGCTTTTGTATGCTTAACCTTTAATTTCTTCCTTTCCAGAATGCTTGGGAAGATTTCAAAGGTGTGCCGTCCTTTAGTAGAGGCTTTCCACTCTTCATCCCATTTAAATTCCGTTATTTCCCGTATTTTATTCTTGAAGATGCTGATCCTCGGGCATTCTTCGGTGGTGATTTTTATTCCTAAATAAGTTGTTTCATTGGTTGTTTGATATTCTACGCGTGCCTTCTTTCCCTTCACTATGTATTTTAGTGGCGGTTCAAGTGCTATTACTGCCAATGCGTCTGAACTTACGGTTGAGTAGCAATGGGTTACCGGAATTAGGCGGGATCTCTGGGCTTCCAGTAGTTTTCTCTTCATTCTGCTGAGAGGTGCCCTATCCCCCCAAACTGTACTTCCATGCATCGCTATGGGTTTTACCACGCCATTGTACACTTGGTGCATTGATTTATTACCGTACATGGAACGGCAGTGTCTGCGTACGGCATGGAAGATTTCCTTTATCTTCGCTGTCAAGTAGTTAACGTGTGCTTGAAAACTAGGTTTTTCATCATTTATACTCCTAAATATTTAAAACTGTTTGCCCGCTTTAGCTGTTTTCCATTCATTCTTATACTGGAATTTCGGCTGAGATTCCCACCAAAGACGGCGAATTCGATTTGCTTGCTGAATGTTTTAGTTTGCACCTACGCGCCCATTTCTCCACCTTTTCCATGTAAGTTCTGGCCTTCCTTTCCATCTCTTGACGGGAGTTGGCTCTGATGAGGTTAGCCGTGTCATCAGCATATGCAATCAGTTTGCAGTTTTCCGGGAAGTCCTCTCTTAAAAATTGATTCATTGCCAGATTCCAGACAAGAGGTCCCAACACAGACCCTAGCGGGAATCCTTTAGCTGCTGTTTTTCTTGCTTGTTCAAGTTTTGATTTTAAGTAGATTTCTCTATCCGAAAAATTACTTTTAAATAGGTCTATTATATTCTTAGGCGCTGGAAGCCGCTTCAGTTCTGCAATGGCCGATGGCCACCAAACGGCGTCGAATGCTCCTTGGATGTCGATAAAAATTCCTAGAGTGTATTTTTCTTGGCTTCCCTTGATGTAAATCTGTAGTCTCATTATTGCCTCCTCTGCATTTCGGCCTCTTCGGAAAACGTACTGTATCGGATGATATAGATGTTCTACGCCAACTGCATCCTCCAGTCTTGATTTAATCATCCGTTCCAGAATTTTTCCGAGTTCCGGGAGCAAAGTTATTGACCGTTATGATTTCAATTCTGCAACATCTCTGTCTTTGAATTTAAAAATTGTCACCAGATTTCCGATCTTCCAGCACTTTGAGAAGTATCCGAGTATTAGGCAGTCGTTGACGATTGTGAGGACCGCATCCTAGAGTATAGGGGCTCATCCCCACCACAGCCACCACCACAATCACACACGACACACTCTCCAATGAAATAGGTTTCGACAGGCCGGAGGTATATTTGTTTTGAATGCACGCCGTATGTCTAGGCATATTATACTGACGATTCGGCCCTGTCCGGAATACTCAGGTACACAAGTGTGCAAAGCTTATAATGAAAAGGAACATTTTCAGCATGCAGTCTATGGAAATCTTAAGCTACAGTTGATTGATATGTCTTTAAACTTCACAAAGCTTAATACTGTACCTGGATCCTATTATTTTACGGTAGAAACCGTTTAAGTACATTTCTTTCCGCCATTTTAATATATTCCTCAGTCACCTGAAAATAGGCGTCTACAAATTATTCTTTGGAATAAATTAGGAATTTGAGTAATTATTCAAGTACACATTACAATATCATGTTCTGAAAATATGCAAATAGCAAACTTTGTGAAGCTCATATCCTTTATTGTTTTCGATAATGCATCCCACCATTTATGTTAACTCTTACAATATTGACGGCATGAAAAACACCAGCGTTGAAGTACAGTGGAAGTACGAAAGCTGTCTGAGTATCTGCTCTTCATTCAGACGGCGCATCGTATTTAAGCACTCTAATTTCCACGAATTCTCACATGAGGCCTGGGGTCGTGAATTTTAAGCCTGTCAACTTCAGCAGCACACGAATTTCAACGCAGATATTTCCTCCCTGACGGCCACGAAAGCGATAATTCCCCCTTATATAAGCCCACGAGAAATTCCACCGAAGCGGATACTCCCTTTTCCCCCTAGGTGGCAATAACAAGAGACGGTCGGGGACCTTCTCATCCCACAATCCCTTATTCCCCAACCCTCTCCCTCCTGACGGTGTCTCACGCACGCTCCTGGACATGCCATTCCCCCCTGATGACTCCAGGGTCGGTTGAAGTCGCTTCAACTTTTGGGGATCCATATAACATTCCCGGGGGCATTATCACCCCTGTGATCGTTTTCTGAATGCCTCTGCCCCATCTCATTATAAAGTGATGTGCGCCCTTTTATGTTAAGGGAGCATGACGGTCGCAGATACGTATTCCTTATAAATGGCCTAATCTTATCCCTGAAACCGTTATTAAACCTTTATCTGGACAGAATCCACCAGAGCAGCTTTTTTATTAATCCTCAAAATAGCGATGTTCACCGAAACCCGACAGCAAAGGCAGATAAAATTTTTAACCCACTCGGTGAATCGGTTGAAAACAAAGAACATGTTTTTATCCTGTTTAAGCAACACAAATTCATAGAATTTCAACGACACTATTTATGAGTACTCTACGAAAATAGAAACAAACATCAATCACTTTATAATTTAAGTGATTCCACAGAAGCCGAAGCCATATTTACACACTTTAAGAAGTTGAATATTAGCTAAATGTAGGACCTCCAGTTATGATGTAACAATTTTAAGGACCTAAGTGAAGCCAGATTGGTATGTAAATAAAATATCTCAAATAGAAAACTGGTATTCCGCAATGAACAAACTCAGTATGTGATCTGAAAAATCAAATAAAAATCTCTCGACAAATGTTTCAAGAATATAAAAATTCGAGACTTTCAATGGAAGCAAATGCTTCCCATGCTCCCTTCTCAACTCAGCTTCAAGGATTTGAAAAATTTAAAGATGTTCATTAAGAAAATACTTATGCATTAATGAGCTTTTTTTCTTTGGTCCAATGCGTTCTAATTTTTAATCCATCAGTCTTACGCGATTAGACAATCATTTGCACAATGATCTGACTGATCAATGGGTAAAGAAAGAGGGGCTGTAAACGAGTAAACCAACGTGTAAACAAGCTGTTGGCGCGTAAACCGACGACTCAGATTTGGATAGTTTTAACTTTTTCATGAGAAAAGTTTCACCTCACAGTAGTTCAGCCAACGATCCAAGTGCTCCAAGGACGGAAAACGAGAACACGACCTGTGGATATAATCATACACGACGTCAAACAATTGCGTGTATAAACCTTCTTCGTGAGGATTTTATATTTGCCATCCTGGGAATAAATTTCAAATTTTAACATGATAAACTATTCAAAAAGAAATACTGGTACACGAAGAGTAAAATTTCCATGTCCACTCATCCCTTACGCCTTTCGCTATCAGGGAAATCGCTGACGAATAGCTTAATTTTCGATATTAGGTCTGGAATGAGGTGGTGTTGGGAACTCTATTAACATTTTATTCCATTCTGTCTAGTTCTTACACGACACTCTGCATCTATTATATTCACGAAATGCTTAATGAACATTCTCCCGTTCTTAAGACTTCCGACATTCCTCCACATAGTGTCTCTTCCACCTTATGAACCCATGAATATCTCGGCATATCACGTCCTCTCGCACTCATCTGTCATTAACTTTTTTCGTCATTTGACTCTCATCCGTTCCATCAACACTGCTTAGCTAAAGAAGGCTATATATAGTGTATGCACAAAATTACTTCTTTTTATGAATTTTGTCCTTGATAAAATTATAAACTATGTGGAAAAATAAACCATATAATCCATAATAATGTGCTACAGAAATAATAATGCACATAAAATAAGATAATCAACACATTCTTATTGCTATAGTGTTCATTTTTATAATTTTTGCTTTTCTTTACAATTAATAATTTTTATTATGTAGTTAGTACTATTAATGTACATACAGTGGCACATGGTGTGCAAAAGTTATCCCTTACACCCGTTTGGTTGGATTTATTGAGGGGACCTTATCCATAATAACTCCAATTATATTACACATAATGTTGAGTATAGAGCCCATATGCACACTAATGTACCTAGTACATTTTTAAAGTATGTTACAGCGTAAAACATTTCTATGAAGTGGAACCTTGCAAAATGTATAACTCGTACATATATGTTCATACACTACTCTAGTTTTACCCTAAAAATAACACAGCCGTGTTCATCTAAGTAAATAAACAAAATTATTTTTTAAAGTGATGATCGATAACACTGGTCGGCAAAAAAAATTTGTTGTCGAGCCCTGATACCATTCCTGCTGATTCTAATGTTAAATGACCTCCTGAATCCGAATATGACATCCGTTTTCCTCCATCACCCACCATTTTTGGGGGAAGCCCCCCCCCTCTTATTTTTATCACTTTGCGATAATTTGGAGGGATGGAAAGGATTATTTTATTATCATTTATATTTCTTCTCAGGTTTTAGATAGGTGAAAAGTTCTAAAACATGAACATTTATGGTAAGGAGGTAGATTTGGGGGGATTAGTCTCCGTAAATTGTAAAAAAAACGCATTAAAAACTATCAACTTTTTCTTTTTTTTCGCAATTTTTTCACTAATTTTCTTCATATTTCAGCTCCTATTCTATCTTCCCCTCCCTCAAATATCCCAGAATGATAGAAATATATATCAATAACATATAGCAGCAATAATAAAAATATTTAAGAACACTGCAGAGCAACAATAATTAAAATGTGTAGAAATATTTCAGAAGATACGCTACCACGCTGGCGCTCTCAATACCTCGCGCGCATCAATAAAGAGTAAAATGATAATTGTAAAGAACGGTGTATAACATAAGTACCTTCATTGGGTATTTGATATCCTTTTATACCCTGAGGTAGAAGTTTCTCGTGCCAAAAACCAGCAGTAGGTACTCTGCCAACATGCCCGCATTCCACTTCCCTGAAAATCTCCTCTCAAATTTGCTAATGTCTTGATGGAACTGTTCCCCGTGTTCATCTGAAACTGCTCCTAAATGTTCTGGGAAAAAGTCCAGGTGTGAATGAAGGAAATCCACTTTTAGTGACATGTTACACCCCATGGCTCTAAACGCAGACAGCAATTCCTCGACATGAGCGACATAATCATCACTTTTTTTGTTACTCAAAAAGTTCTCACACACGTTTCGGAATCCAAGCCAAGCTCGTTTTTCTTTATGATTCAGGTGTTTCATGAACGTCGAATCTTGGAAAAGTTTTCTAATCTGGGGGCCCACGAATACTCCTTCCTTGATTTTAGCCTCACTAAGACGAGGAAATTTAGTTTTTAAAAATTGAAATGCATCACCTGTCTTGTCTATTGCTTTCACAAACTGTTTCATCAGTCCGAGTTTGATGTGCAATGGTGGCAAGTAAATATTTTCTTTCGGGACCAGAGGATCATGAGCGACATTTTTATAACCAGGAGTAAAGCTTTCTCGCACAGGCCAGTTCCGTACGATGTAATGTTTTTCTCGGGCTCGGCTGTCCCATTCACAAAGGAAGCAACAGTACTTTGTTAAGCCTGATTACAGTCCCGTGAGTAGAGCGACAACTTTCAGGTCAGCGCATACTTTCCAATTATAATCGTGATAATTAATTTTTTCAAGGATTCGGCTAATATTTCCGTACGTCTCCTTCATACCAACAGAGTATGCAACCGGGACTGAAGGTAACTCATTCCTATTGGCCAAAAGGACCACTTTCAAGCTTGTCTTTGACGAATCTATAAACAGACTCCATTTTTTGGGTCACATGACATCATCAGTTCTATCATCAATGCATTTGAATTAGGGAAAAACGCCAAGCCTTCATCTTCCGTAAAAAGTAATTTCAGTGTTGACTGTCTGGTCCTATGGGAAGAGATTTTTACGCCCTTTTATAATATATTCCACTGCTGAAGTCGAGATCCAAGAAGTTGAGATTTCGTCTTAGGCAACTCCAAATCCCTTACGAGGTCATTCAATTCTGACTGCGTAACGAGGTGAGGTTGTCGATCAGCTGAATCATCAGAACACTCTTCATCATCGGTGGAAGTATCACTTGGTCCCGGCTGTTGTTCAAAGTCTTTCAAATCAATTTCTGGCTCTAGAGTATAAGTTTTTGGGGGCTCAGGGATTGTGAAGGCTCGTTATGAGGAATTGGTCTTATTGCTGAAGGGATATTAGGATACTGAATTGTATGCTTACTTTTGCTGGAGAACCCGACGGTGGAAGTCATACAAAAGTAACAATCCGTGAGATGACAGCGAGGTTCACGCCAAACCATAGGCACAGCAAATGGCATTGATTGACGCGTACCTTTGAGCCATTTGGTCAAACTACTGTAACAATTAGTGCAGTAAACTCTTGGACCCCAATCCTTGTCCTGATCGCCAACTTGCCAACTTGGTAAAATTTATAAGCAGTTTGAAGAATCAAAGAAAGAGGTTTTCGCTGCGATTTTTAAGTCAATTCACCGCTAACATAGCAGAAACGATCAGGATGGTTTATACACATGCGTGGCATAATTACACATTAAATCACTAACCACAACTCACACCCACGTACTGCAATTCACTTGGAAAAAGCCGGAGTAAAACAACTTCCACTGTTTTACACAATTTAAACAACTTGGAAACACAGAATCATTGACTAGAACACCGACAAGTTGACTCTGCGATCGCTAGAGGTATACCGAGGGAAGATGGCGACAACTGCAACATAATTGATTTGAGGGGCTGATACTTTGTGGAACTCCATGATGAAGGTAAAAGAATACTTTGTAACTTCAATGAGAATATAAGATCTCAATCTTATATTTTTTGTGGAATTATCAAGTATTCTTTTTTCCTTCTTTTGCTATGAAAGCATGAGAATTGCTGTCCAAGACTGAGCGGGCGAGGCATTGCGAGCGCCAGCGTGGTAAGGTGAATCTTCCGAACTATTGCTACATATTTTAATTATTATTGCTATGTTATGCAGTAAAATATTTTTATTATTACTGCTATTTCCTGTTGATATATATTTTCATCATTCGGGGGAGGATGAGGTGAAATGGAAGCTGGAAATTTTAGAAAATACGTGAAAAATTGCGAAAAAACGGCAAAAACGATCATTTTTAATGCGTTTTTATACAATTTACGGGGAGTAATCCCCCCAAATCTACCTCCATACCATAAATGTTCATGTTTTAGAATTTTTCACCCCTCTAAACCCTTAGGAGAAATGTGAATGCTAAAATAATCCTTTTAATCCCTTCAAATTATCGAAAAGTGATAAAAATAGGAGGGGGGGGGGCTCCCCCGAAAATGGTGTGTTATGGGGAAAAACGGAGGTCATATTCGGATTCAGGAGGTCATTTTACACAAGAATTACCAGGAATGGTGTCAGGGCCGATTTTCATGCCGACCAGTGTAATATCAGGCAGCTAAGTCCTAATATCGCAATTTTTCTAAAATAACAAGAAACATATTGTGTATCTGTAAAATTATCAGTATTAACAGACATGAACTGCAGTTAAATCCACGATTTGTCTGATTATTGATTTTCTATCTTCTCGCAGGTGCTGAAGCTGTAACGGGGATTGGCATAAATCACCGTTTTTCACTCAGGTATGAGGTAGGTTTTCATAGGAATAAAATCGTTAATTTAAAAATGCATTCTTGGTTTATAAAGATGAACTAGGGAAAATGTTTAGTAGCAGCTATGTGCATATTTTAAGGTTAAATTTTTAAATATCTTGCTGAGATGAAAAATAAACTATCATTTAACTTTTGAAATTAAACCCCCAAAGTTTATAGGTACCTCAATATGCAAGACAAAGGAATTCATATTTCATGTAAATCAACGGATCCTAGGCTGTTATTCTAAAAATTATAATATATTAGTTTATTTGCTTTGTTCTACAAGACGGTTAAAAAATCTGCTTTCATGACAGTTTTCCGAACACTTTGACATCGTAAAAATCTAAACACTGGGAATGGAATATTTGCTCAATAAAATAAATAATACCTCTCTAACCTATACCAGTGACGTTCGAACAATGGAATAAGATATATTACAACTACCCAACAGCTCAGATTTTTTAAAACAAGAAACCCCACCCGAGACGAACACTTTTGATACATACAGAGAGATAAAACATTTTTTTACAATACGTAAAACTTTGTGAACTATGGTTAGCTTACTTGGCAGCAAAAAATGGGTTCCTCGAACTTTCTTTTTCCAAATTAAAAGAAATGCCTATCGAATTTAACTAGCCGTGTAAGGTTTGGGGCATGAGCACTTTCCTGATAGTCAAGTTTGAGGAGAACGTATGAGGAAAATATTTTGCCAACAAAAGTCGGGGCTCTGTTACAACCTCTTCTGGAAGGAGGGAATCCGTGGAAGAGTGTCGAAGTTGGGAGAGGAGATGCTGCGGCCATGGAAACCCAATCGGGATCAACTCGGCGGCGGCGGGCCGCGCTTATAAAGCGATAAGCCAACTTCCCGTTGAATGTTCTGCTGGGAAGGATCACGTCTTGTTTACCGGTGGCGGGGCCTGACACGGGGGCGGGGCGGGCGAGTTGCAATGGCGGGGAGGGAGACTATGTAGTACATAGATTGAAAGGAGAGAGGGCGATGGTAGGGCAGGGGCAGGTGAGAGGCGGAGGCCCCTTAAAAGGGTAATGGGTCATGAGGGTGGGGAAGGGCCGAGGAAAGAGAAACCTATTACGAAGGGTGCGGGGGGCGGGAGGGCAGGAAACGAGGGTCTCGAGAATCCCCCAGACAAAGGGTAAGGCACCCTAGGGTTTCGGAGGGAGTTGCTATAAGGCGAGGGAGGTCGACAAAGAAAGGGTCGGGGTGAGTGGGTGGCGTGAGGTTGGCTGGCAAGAAGGGGAAGATTTAACGCAAAGTAAACGGCACAGGGTGTACAAAATGATCGGGCCAACATTGTCGGTGGACCAAGCAAGCAACAAATTCACAAAAATGGCTGGGGCAAGTAAACGTTTAGGAAGAATATTATCAGAAATTTCATACGCTGAGTCAAAGAATGTGAAGGCTGCTGCGGGGAAAGGGATGGGCAAAAAATATAGATATTCGGTACTAGCGGATAATTTTATTTTTCCATTGATATGTTTTCCCAACCTCATATGGTGCAAGTATCAGGAATTTTGGATCATTTAAAAATGTTAAACTTGTGCCATCGTTTCGGATATTTATTTATCCGTCCTCAGGGCTAAAATGAAGTGATGAATGGTGAAAAATGTTTACTACATTCCTTTATTGATGACAAAATGGTTTAAATATATACTTATCAACCATTAAAAAGAAAAATAAATGGACATATCCAAGATTATATTACCTTTTAAATTTGTTGATGCTTTATTTACTGTATTTCGTTGCCTGGTTTCATTTCTTTGAATAAAAATTATATTTCATTTATTAAATTATAGTAAATTTTATTTAGATTAGAAATGCCAGTCCTTTTATAACAACTTTTATTGTTTTTGGAAATATGGAACATTTCATTGAACCATTTTTTAAATCTTTTAAAGCATCAACAAACTGAAAAGCTAATATATAAAATTGAATATGTCCATATATTTTTCCTCTTAATGACTGTAAATATATATTTAAACCATTTTGTCATTAAAAGAAAGATTGTAGAAGCATTTTTCATTATGTATCATTTAATTACAGCCCTGAGAATTGATATATAATGTATCCGAAACGTTGGCAGAATTTTTCAATTTTTAATTGACCTAAAACTCCTGATATTTACACCATAGTTTATTTTTTTCAGTTTCGTTACTCCCGGATACAATTAGAATTCGTTACTACCAAAGGCACCGGTATTGAAAGTACCGATATTCGAGCAGCTCTGCCATCTGGTGTGAAAGCGTTTAACTGCTAAGGGAAAATAATGCACTCCCTGTATTGCGTGTGTTGTGTAATACTAAATCATGTTGAAATAAATGAATATATAGTGGGAATTTAAAAAAAAACGTTTCATATGACAGTTTAGTAATTGAAATTCATTAGGTATTACACCCTTCCCTTGGACTGCAATCTTGACGCGGAGGAAGGGCTTACGCGTTCCAATAACTCCTAGAGCTTGAGTGGCAGGAGCAATTGGTAGGGAAACCCATGCCGGATAGGTCAAGGGCGTGAACATAGAAAGTAAAGGACTGGAAACTGCCTAAATGTTTCGTCACCCTTATTGTCCGCATCAGCAGAACTCGACCAACAGATGGCAGTGAACTCGTCCTATTAGTCCAGTCAATGAACGCCCAAAAGGGTTGTAGACGACATGGAAGAAGACAGAGACGAAACTTCAGGGATGTTTTTGGAGCATATAGGAGGTAGACATACTAAAAGTCTCCGCACCAACGAGGTGAGCCCCCTTAACGGGGGGGGGGGGCGCAGAAGGTCCCTTTTTTGGTTTTTCGATTATAGCTCGAAAACGGTACGTTTTGGTGAAAAAGTTACAGTAAAAAAATTAAAGCTGATATAATTTACTACCAGATTATTTCCCATGCATTTTCTTTTATCACTCATAGTTGTTGAGATATTTTCTATCGAAAGTTGTAAATGTTTTGCATAATGCCTAATCTCACGTTTTTTGACAGACTTTTTCTTTTAGCAAATAAGCTTTCAGTTTTACAGAAAAATCCTGCGGTGCAAAGTTGTAGATAATTTAAATACCTTTAAAAAGAGATATTGTTTAATATTTTGTCTTCAATTAGTCCAACGTTACAGTAATTTTAATATTTCGGGGAAATTCCGGTATTTCGGAAGATAACCGCACATCTCTCTTACCCGATTGGCCAGGGATTAATATTATCTTTGTCTGTATATTTTTAAAAAATAAAGAAATGGTATGTTGGAATTGTAGGAAATTTTTCCAGCTTTAATTTTAAAAGGAGTAACCTTTTTGTCACGACGCACCATTTTCGAAATATAACTGAAAAACAAAAGATGTACCTTTTGCGCTCACCTCGTTGGCGTGGGGACCTTTAGTATGTTTACCTCCTATACACTCAGAACAGATCCCTGAATTTTCGCATCTGTCCTCTTCCATGTCCAGTACAATCCCTTCATTTACTGGACTATATTACAATTATATGCGCGGGCGCATACAGCGCAAGCTGTGGCTGCTCTGTTCGGTCGATGGGACTGGGAAGTACTGTACCATCCACCATACTCCCCGGACTTAAGTCCTTGTGACTTTGATTTGATCCCAAAGATGAAGGAACCACTTCGTGGCATTCGCTTCAGAACTGTTCCAGAGATTCGACAGGCAGTAGACCGCTCCATTCGCACCATCAACAGAACAGGCTCTGCTAACGGTATAATAAGCCTTCCACATCGCTGGCAACGGGTTCTACACAACGCTGGTGACTACTTTGAAGGACAGTAACAGGTGCAAACATGTAACTCTTTTGTATCGGTTGTGAATAAATAGTTGCCACTATTTAAGTTCCAACCCTCGTATATAGGGTTGGTAATGTATTTAGAAAAATAACTTTCTGAGTATCCAAGCAGAATGCATCGCACTTCAATGATCTACTATAAACCACTGCGACGAAGTTACTTGTGGTGTGCCCTGAAGGCAAGCACTAATTCTTCGGATTTTCTAATTTGCCCGCTTTATTTGTTGGTTTTAGGTATCAATGAATAAATCACTAGCTCTGAATTCCATCTTTGGTACTTATTACTCGCACATAAGTATCACAATCGTGCTACTTTTTCCATGTACTCCATATAAGATAATGATTTCAAAGGGCGAGTCTTCATTGCTGCCACCTCGCGGCTACGGGCAACAAGGACGACAGCCGATTACATAGTCAGCATACATTCACGGGCGTGGTCAAGGGGTAGGAGCCAGAAAAGAGTTAGGTTACTTGATGGTGTTGAGTTAAGAATACTGTAGGGTATGGTAAAGGGAAACCCACCCAACTATAGCTACATTTCTCTGAAAAGTAAAGTCAATCAAAGATAATTTAATCCTGTCAACTACGGATCGCCGCCCAATAAGACAGGTGTCGTGCTAGGCAAGTCCTCCGTGGTCGTCATCTCCGGAAATACTGGCAAAAAAACGCCATCAGATGATACTACGAGAGAGAAGAAGAAGTGAAGAAGATGATGAGGAAATCCGCGGTAAAATAGGAACCAGGAACGTTAGGACTATGACGAGGGCTGCGAAGCTAGAAAATATTTAACAAAAAATGGAGAAAGGGAAAATGGATGTTTTGGGGCAGTGCGAGGTGAAATAGAGGGAAAGTATTTGACTATTGAAGTGATATTTTTCGGGTAATCTAAAATGGGAGAGATGAGAGTCATCGTGAGGTAGCCATGGTACAGAATACAAAATTCGGGAGAAGGAAATAGACAATGAACAGTTGAGCGACAGGATACTAGTGGTAGATATAAAACCCCGATCAACGAATGTCGTATTGGTCCAGGTGTACAATACTTACACACAGATAAACCTATTGGTCTACAAAATGACCACTTGCTTATTTTTCAGATGGCATCTAATCTGATAAAGTAAATGCGTTACTCAATTTTATTTGAGTGGGTGGTTGGGCGGGGGAGGTCATAGTTCAGGTACCTTGACGTTGTGAGCTCTGGTAACTATTTTTGGATTTTTTCTCAATGTTGAAAAAGAATTGTAAAAGTAGGCTAAATCCTTCACAATCAGGGAGTTGTTCTCTAATTCCTGAATGATGACGGTGTATTATATTAATTTCAAATAATTCTTCCTTAATTGTTATTCCCTGGACATTGTTTAATCATCTAATATTAGTATGACCAACGACGGAAGACGTATGCATGATGAGTTTTGCTGCATTCGTGGCGAGCGGGCAGCAGACGCGAGCCGGAAGGAAGCGCGAGCGGCCTGCTGACCGTTGCGCTGCGACGCGTCGCGACGCTACGTGGGCGTTGCATAATTACGCGCGGCCGCACACTCAAAATAGACATTTTGTGGCTTAACGGCTGCAGATACGTCCAAATGGACGAAATTTTTGTCTAGAAAATTCGCAACTCGGCAACATCCATGGGGAACCGCTATAAAAACGTGACTTTTTCCATTTTCAGCCCCCCTTCCCATAAATGGCCAAGGCGCGAGGGTCTAGGGTTGACCTAGAGGTCCCAAATTTTTCTGGCCTTATTTTGAGTCACTTTGACAACTTTTTCCAGAAGGCCAAGTTTCTCCGCGAAAAATCGATTTTTCCGATCCGCCCTAGTGACAAGGAGCCATAGGAAGAGGTAAATGACGTGTATGAGCAACTAGAATAGGTCATTAGAGAAGTTCTAGGCAGAAGAATGCTAGTAACGGGTGACTGGAATGCAGAGGTGGGGGAAGAGAGGGATGGATATGAACTAGGAACGAGAAATGACCGCGGTGAGAAGGCAGTTGAATTATATAGTAGAAATGAATTGCCAATAACCAACACTTGGTTCATCATATAAAATTAATTACATTATGCTAAGGCCGAGTTTTAGGAACAGTGTCAAAAACTCGTGAAGCTATCCGGATGCGGACTCATATCATAATTTAGTTATAATTCAATGTGATGTTGGATTCAAAAGGCTTTGCAAAAGAATAATGACAATGAGGTGGAACGTAGAAGCATTACAGGGGGTGAAACGACGCAGGAGATGAGGGGAATAATCAAAGATAAATCATAGAAAATGGGTACGTTCGATAAAAAATGGGGGAGTGTAAAAACAGGCATATTAAGAGCGGCAGATAAAGCGATAGGATCAATGCAAACGAGAAGGATAAAGAGACAATGTCTCACAGAAGAAGTGATTTGGAACCGCTAGTTTAATTTTGTGGGTGGCAAAAAGATTTACTTAGAATAATAAACAAAAGGTTTGAAAGTAGAGCGAATTTCTACTTGGGTGATGACCAATTTCGGGTTCGGGAAGGGAGGGAAACTGCGGATATGATTGCGGTGATAAGAATACTTGTGGAAAGAAAAATTGAGTATAATCTGGATGTTTTTCTTGTTTTTTAGATTTCTAAAAGGCTTTTCTGAGAGATAATTGGGAAAACATTAATGCAGATACGGGAAAAATAGGAGTAGATTGGCGAGAAAGGAGACTCATCCAAAATGTATATATGGTCCACAGGGCTGACGGAGAATAAGGATTGGCGGTTGAAGGGCGCGGGGTGATGCGGGGCTGCCCTTTTTTCGCGTTTGTTTTTTTTTCATTTATGACGAGGATATGGGAAAAGAGAAATGGAAAGAGCTAAATGTTGGAACTCAAGTAGGCCAGCTAATAAAATCGGTTAGATTCGCGGACGGCCAGGCGTTGGTTAGTCTATCATGGAAGGGTTTGCAAGCTTTAGTAATGAATTAGAAAGCAAGCGCGTGAAATACGGAATTAGTATAAATCACAAGAAAGCCAAAGTAAAGAGGTTTGCTTGGACAAAGAAGGTGAGGCTAGCCATAAAATTAGGAGGGCACAAACTGGAGCAAGAAGTTCAATTTCATTCAAGCGTTCAGTAATGGAAGGGAGCTGATGACGGGGACCTTAAGTAATGATACAAAGAAGAGGGTAGCGCGGAGCTTGATATGAAGTGTGGCGCTGTCTAAGGCAGAAACGTGGACTGAGAGAACAAAAGACGAAAATAGTCTTCAGGCGTTCCAAATATGAGTGTGGAGAAGGATGAGAAGGTGCGAAGAACGGAGAGGAAGGCCAACGAGGAAGTACTTAGTGTGGTTGGTAAGGAAAGGAAACTACAGGATGAGATTAGGAGGTGAAGTAGGTGGTTGGAAGAGGTAACGAGGGGCGAAGGTGGTTTGAGCGAAAAACCACTTCACTTAGAATTTGAGAAATTGGCCTCATTTCAAAGAAAGAACTCTCATCTTTTCAATTATATATCAAAATATCAACCCCTTGCCGAACTACCTTTCGAGCAATTTGCCTGAAAATATAAACTGTTTTACATGGGATAGATTATGGCTGTGCACTCCAGAGGGAGAATATTAAACAAATTAGGAACTTCGTGTGTCGAATCCGGTCTCGTGTGTCGGTTGCCGAGTCGGCAACCGACACACGAGACCGGACGACACAGACTGAATAAAGGGGTCTCGCCACTCCCTCCCCTGTGTGCGTACATCCAGCACGCAACCGTCCTTCCCCTCGCATCCCAGTCCACCGGAAGAGAACCCCTTGAGTGGGAACAGGGGTGCAAAAGGGTTCCTGAGCGCCTCGTCCTCCTCTCTCCCTCTATCCTTCCTGGGGTGAGCGAGTGTGGTGGCGAGGGTCCTGACACTCCGTATCCCGAGGGAGCAGATTGAAATACCAGCAAAAGATAAAAAAAATATATACTAAGAAGAGTCTTCATCCTTAATGCAGTGTACTGTGGAGAGAAATTTCAAAATAGAGTTGGGTACTCCGTCCGTTAGATGGCATTTCAAACTGTTGTCCTGTTGTTGCTATTCATGAGGGGAAGACTTATGCTGACGTCGAGGTTTTAATGAATAAGTATCCATGTGCAAAATGCTATAATGCTCTCCACAGCATATCTGGAACGGGGAACTAGGGTTAACTTTACGTGGCCTAATGAAATTCTTCTGCCGTAGATTAGACACACATTGGTTTTGACCACCACCCGTTTTAATAAAAAATTCTCACTTTTTTATTTATTTTCGTAGTACGTTCAAAATGAGAATTGGGGAGCTAATTTAAAAGCTACACAAGATAATAATATGTTATCTACAAATGCAAGATGAATTTTGTTGTTTTTCTTAAATTAATGCTAATTTGTGTATTGTAGCAAAAAGTGCAACTTAGTCATTTGAAAACTTAAACATTAGTCTTCACTAGGGCAGCCTTTTCGGCCTTTAACTGACATTTATTAATGAAATGAATAATATAATTAATACTAAGGGCTGCTGATATCATACTCAAAAACAGCTGAAACTTTTATGGTAGATACCTGTGCATATTAAAATCATCCATAAACTTCCTATGATTCTGATATTTTATTTAATAAATAGAACTAGCATCAATTCAATGAATTGTAGATTCAAAATTAATATCTTGGAAATTAAAAATAGTGGATTAATGCTTTAGATTGAGAATATTAGAATATTTCAGTGTCCCATTCTGACGCTGCGGCGTCATTTAATTACTGGCGTATAATTACGTATAATTAAACCATGAATATATTTACTATTTCATCAATACTCTTCAATGTTAGGATAATATCAAGAAAATCTATCTCACAAAAACCACATGCCGAGGAGTTTACGGCGCGGAGACGACTGGGGTGTTCAGGACACCCCGCGCGAGTAACGCCGGGAGCGAGAACATAGCGAATGGTTTGAGAGGCGTTCTCCAGCAGATAAAAGTAAAATACGAGAATGCATGTTATATTGTAACAAACATTTCAAAGTTACACAGTTGCAAGAAAAAACAATGAAGTTTGGAGTAATCATTGGCCGTAGGAAATTGAGTAAAACGGACATTGTCCCCTTTTTGAGGCTACTACGCAGGTTGTTTACAATGTATGCCTGAAAATGCTGGTGTCATTAGAAAGAAAACATATCACATTCCAGCTACTGAAGAAGAGAGGTCCATGAAATAAAGACTAAAAAAATGATATAATGAAAAAAAGGGTGGGGTGTTCAGGGCACCCCGCGCGAGTAACGCCGGGTTAACACCCTTCCCTCAACTTGAATCAGAACTTCAACGTGTCAACTTCAGAGTGTCAACTGTGATGAATTTTTTTATGTCCTCATTTCAAAGGACCACGGCTAGCAGAATCCAGCAGAT
This sequence comes from Pyrrhosoma nymphula, assembly GCA_963573305.1. Classification (NCBI taxonomy): domain Eukaryota; kingdom Metazoa; phylum Arthropoda; class Insecta; order Odonata; family Coenagrionidae; genus Pyrrhosoma; species Pyrrhosoma nymphula. The sequence continues at coordinate 2,057,489 of OY754334.1, forward strand.
ATGTTATCAACACGTGCCCTTATTTCTAATGAACAAGTATTTATCAAGGGTATCGCAAGCCATGGCTCCTGTTAATTCTGTCGAACAGCTTGGCGCTACACGTAATCGGTATTTTTTCAAGTTGGAAAAAAACACGTTAGAATTTCTGAGCATATGGAGATATAATGAGAGACGCCTGAGTGTATGATTAGATCAATTCTTAAACTTTTCTATCTTGTTGATGAATAAATATTTTTTTTCATATTGAAAGGGCAGCAATAATTGTAAGGTGACCTTACGTGAAATAAATACGCGGAAGTATGTAGTCACTGTAGAAAATTCACCCTAAATGTGTACATTTCACCCTTTGTGGAATACAACCTTTATATTACCAAAAGAGTCACGATTCCCCCAATTCGTCATAGTTGCAGTACATATCTCCAGTCTTTGGCTTCACTGTATTTTTTAAATAGTTACATGTCCACCGATGACTTTATTCTTAGTTTTTATATTTAACTTTCACATAAATTTATGCAATTTAATGTTAAATTTTCATCCCAAGGACTAATACAAGCTTATACAACATTAGCTCTCATGTATATTTAAACTATTTTATGCCTCGCTAGCCTTAATAATTGGTCTAATTTATAAGATAATAATAATTTATTTTAATTTTATGTTGAAATGAATAAATCTCAGAAATATGTAATCATATTTTGATACTATTGCTGTCATATTTATCAAGTAATTATTTGCTTTTCTCTTTTAGTGTTAAAATAATTTAAGTGACTGTTCAAAATGTTATTTGCTATTCAAATGTAAAGTCTTATCCCTTGTCCATGTTGAGAACTTGAGTTTAACCTCCATTTTTCACTAACATTTCACTTTATTCACTTATCGGCTTTCACAATTTGTCATAATGTAATCGCCAATTTTGCCAACTTCAATGTCTTCTAATAATATAATGTCGTTGTTACTTCGGCGGAAAACTTGTTCCACTTCCCACATGATAATGATCACGCGATCGCTGTCCGCTTAGTTGCCTGAGTAAAGCGTGTCTCTCATTCACTTGTCTTTTGGCCTCGAGTGGCATTCTTGGTTGAAGCAAGCAGGAAAACATATTGACGCTCATTTTGTGGCATTTTTTTGGAAGGATTCAGTTTTATTAGATTTTTGTTCGTTTTAGAGGGACGTTTGCATGTTGCGTTTTAGAGGAACTTTAATTGTGTAAATAAATGATGAAGGATATCGTAAACGTAAATCTTTATTTATGATTCCAACGCAGACACTTTTGAATTAATGCAGAAGCCGAGGTAGGTAGAGTAATATAGCGGTGTGTTAAACCTATCACTTTGATGAACAGTTCATTTTGATGCTGCTCATTAATAAGAACAGCTAGAGACAAACATAGAAGACCATTGAAACGTGATAACTTATTTTGATCAAACGAGTTTCACTCGAACAGTGGTGTAGAGTTTTTCAGTTCCTCTTCGTCTTGATGAACACGATGTAAAAATCAGCCATCACTAGCCAGCAACAGTTCAAGGAGTTTTTATTGAACGATGTGACTTGAAAAGATGATTAACATGTTAGTCAATGCTAAGATTTAACTATTGGTTGGATTTGACCGTAAGCGGTCCAAATCTTAAAGATTATATTTTTGAGAACCACTTAATCGTAAATTCCATAACGATGAAGTCAGCGGCACACACACACTCGAGAAAAGTTTTAAAGTTCCATCCAAAAACGTAAAATGAATAAACGATAGGAGTTGAGCACTAAATGAATTCATAAGAAATTATAAGACATGACATTCTTTCAGACTCATCTTTTGTGTAACAAAATGGATGCCATCTGATGAAGCATTTGAATGCACTTAAAGCGACCCAGTGTATTACAGGAAACACATAGGAGCATAGATTTAAAATGAGCGACAGATAGCATTATACAAGATATTTGGCTAAATATTATATTATGAAGCTGTTTTATTTTAAAGTTTCTTCATTCGGCGTTTATGTAACTGTCAATTCTAGTTCCAAATTATTGTTTACGTACGATTCACTTTTTGTATATTACGGGCACTCTTGCGCTACACGCCACCACTTATGTTTGGTAAACAAGAATAAAGTTAATTGCACTGGCCAAAGAAATAGTGTAAGGTACGACATTATCTCCGATTCCTAACATTCACATGGTTCAGGGAAAGGCATTGAGTGCCGTGAAAATTATCGAAAATCCACATTTGCGCGAATACTCGTGGAAACAAAATCGTCCCTTTCTACGCCCGAGAGTAATTTTGAAATAATTTTCGTTTGCGTTGATTGGAAACGTGATTGTCACAGAGAGAAAAGACGGAATTATTCGCGGCTCCAAGTACCTATAACTAAGTAAGTAGGTAACATCTTATTTAAATTTATTGAGTTTTGGTCAATTAAAATTCCTTATTATTATTTGAATTAAATTGTGTAGAAACCACCAAAGTTGTTATAGCAAATGTTATTTCTACCTGTTTATGTTGTAAATTTTGTTTTATGGTTTTCAATTAGCAACATGAGGATGGCAATAAATTTGCCGAAACGTTGGCAGTGAAATAAAGGAATTTTAATTGACCATAAACTCAATAAATTAAAATATGAGATTATTTATACGTGGTCAATAAATAAATTAATTAATAAGTTAGTAACTATAGACTGAATCTACCCAACAATCATTTCTATAAATGAAACTTTTTTGAATGTGGTATTTGAAGCTATTTTTAGCATCAAAACCAATTTGAAAAAAGAAGATACCCGCTGCTAATATTTCTTCCCGAAATCCAATCGTACAATCGTACAATCGTACAATACCCAATGCTACGGATTCAATCAAAAAACAAAGTTCTCATTTTTGATCATGTTTTTTCATGAACGTGAAAGCATTCAAAGTATAATAAATATTACATTTCCATAAATCATTAGGTGTGAAGGCTAAGAGGACATTACGTTTTCAAAAAAATGTCATTGAAATTATGAATAATGAAAAAATAGGTATTTTCACACTTACAAATACCGCCATGGTGGAAAAAATGTATTCATTAAGCATTTCTCATATAAAAATACCGAAAGAGAACGTAATAAAGCCAACCTCGTGGCAGCTGTGTGAGGAAACGCTATTAAAATTAATGCATTGCCAAAACCCGATTCTTTTATAAATGCATGAAGCAGAAGGAGATTTCATGAGTTCTCCTATTCTAGCACGACATAGTACAGGAAAATACTTTTTGCCAAAGTCCCGAGTGTTTCACGGCCAAATATATCCGGCCCTCCCAAAAGCAACTCACCCACTGGATAAGCCTTGAAATTATCTGTAAACCAGTATAATAAAATTGAATAAAATTGGGATTTACGGCAGTGTAATTAATGCATCACCACTTTCTCATTAGATTAGCTGACCTATATCATCAATTACAAAGGACAGTAGCACACCCTACAACGATAATTCAGAATGTAGAGGGAATGCTTGCAAAAAAACTCTTCCCTTCCTTCAGCACCTTTAAGGAGTGTAACTTATTCATAACCCAAATTATGATAAATCCAGCATTCAGCCACAACGGTGGCGAGGTAGGCAAGCTAAGAGGAGTGTTTCGCTAGTGAGTGGGTTGATGGAAAAGGGAATGGAATCCGTGGAACGGGAAGGCGGCACCCGATTGGTGGAGAGACGATGAGCTTTCAGTGCCGCTTGCATTGAGATTTATACTCAATACGTCCCGCTCCAAAAACGATGCCGCGGCTGGAGCCCATGAGGCCACCGCCGGCCATATATTTCGCTACATTCCACGCAACTGTAAATAGTTGAACACTCTCCTAACTTGATAAAGGTTAACTCAATCTTCCACCTGATGGCCGCAGATTTAGTCAGGTGATATACCGTCCTCCTTAAGCAGGATATATGCCTCTCTATTTCCACCAAAATGAATTTGGTTGGCGTTTTAGACTTACATTCAAAGTTTTGAGTTCGTTCCGTGGCTAAACGACTCATTCCTTTTCTCAGAGGCATTGATATAGTAGATCAAGATAAATAGTGCTCAGTAGAACATTTCAAATTTAAAATATAAAGGAATTAGAGCGATTAAGACGTGAAAAACTCATTTTCATTACAGTAGATCCCTTATAATTCAATTATTTGCAATCCATACTTCAAAGGGCCCAAGTTTACAAGTTTTACACAACGTTCACTCTGCGTTTTAAATTCTAAATCTTTTGACATCACTCCAATTCAAAAGCAAACATTTTTAAAACTATATAGCCTAGTTCCGTACGGAAGTATGAGGGGAAAATGTTTAGCGATATGATTGCTGCCATTACCTAAACCATTTAACTCAAAAATCATTATAATGAAACTAATTGAAACTTAAATACACTGAACATTCCAATGATATCAAGGATATTTTATGGTATAGTCTCTTGACCATTTGAATGCTGGATTTCATTCACAGCTACCTTACACAACAATGCATATTCCCGAGGAAAACCTCCTGATCGCGATAGACATCTTTTAAGAAAGAGAGGGCTGCCTGAAATCAGCGAAAATCAAGTTCACTTTCCATGTTTATAGCAACAAAAAAAGTAAATGTATCTTGTTTCCGCAACACTTCATTATATGGATAGATTACATACCCGCACGTATAATGGTTAATGTACACTTTGTCATGTATAGTTTAAATGGTAACAGTTAACTCGTAATAGTAACAGTATATTTCACTAATAATCATTACATGAATTGTTTATTTAATGAATTTAGCAGTGAATAATTTCAATAAAACTTAAATAATAATTATGCGATTGGTGTGGCTTCCATTATTAATTGAAATCTCACCGAATAGATAAAAATTTTGTTTCCGAAAAACCTGCCAATATTTTCGCAACATAAGTGAGGAGTGTTTTTTTATATTCAGACAAATACAAATATAAATAAAATAATAAAGAGAGGAGCATCCGATGGTGAATCAATTATATTAAGTGAGTACAACCCAAAACAAGGAAAATAATATTAATTTTTATATATTTATATAATTTATACATAACCCTTATTTATTAACTATGGAGGCGCCTCCAAATATTCGTAATCCAAGACCGTGTAAAATTCAAAAGCGGAATTTTTCGACTCCTTCACATGGTGGCATCCACTAATAGGCAAACGAAAAAATATCGCAAGCACAATTTCATATTGAAACTTGACAAAATAAAAGCAATCTATGGCGGCCATTAATCAGGGACCAGCAAAATATTTCCTTTCGTTTTAGCAGCTACGCTGGAATACTCCAGAATAGGAACTCCTTTCACATTATAAAATGCATTAACCTTAAAATAAATGCGCATCGCGACTACATTAATATATTTTAGAAAATAAATTCCATGCCTGTAGAGCTAAGGCAAGACATTGATCTCCTAACGGCCGTACTTTCAATTAATATTTATTATTTTCAAAATTTACCTCTCAATTCATGAGCAAATGAGTTGATTTTCAATCCACAAATCACTAATTCAAGCATGTTATCCTACTGCTCCTACGTAAGAATAGTATTCACCAATTGCATTTTGGTCTCTGCCCTAGAACTACCTATAGAAGATCCATTTATCTCAGAAAATATTTCAAAATAAAATTATCCAAAAAATATTTTTCAATAAGTAACATGGGGGAGAGCTATATGCCAGGGATTACCTTACTCTTTTAATCTTTCCCAGACTCGATCAAAATACTCATGGTGGGATTAAATCTATGAAAAAGTGATTCCGACATAAAAATATAACGAAAAGGAACTTAGAGTCCTTACTTGACTTCATGCAAATGGAATCAAGTACAAGGTAGGTAATAGGAATGGTGGACCAATCAGAGCACTACATATTTCAACGGATTTTCGGTTTTTGGCTTTCTTGGTTTTTCATAGTTCACTGTAGTAATATGACCTACCCTTTTTAACTACATAAACAGAATTTTTTTCAAGGCTTTAATTCTTAATTTTACAAAACATTACTAGGGTACTCACCACGCCGTAAGTCATGTAGCTAAGAAGTGTCCAAGCCCACTCAGCTAAGCCTCAACACTGTTTCCGGCGTTTTTCCTAAAAAATGGATATCAAAACAGTCAATATTATTTATTATTTATATATACATATATAGATAATATAATTTCCAGAAAAAAAAGGAAAAAATTCATAAAGAATGAAGTAGGAATATTAGTAATTTATAATTAAAACTAACTAAACAGAGGCTTCAAGAAGGACGAAAAACAAAATAATAATTTTAAGTGCAAATTGACCCCTCCTTTATTTGTTGACGAATTCATTAAAATTGGCTCATCATTGGCATGCAAAATACGCATGAAAGGCTGACTCGTAGAAGTGTTTTGGGAAATTCTCTAATATTTTAATTACTCACACTACTTCTCTTTTGCTCCTTTGTGAACGGAGTCATTTCTCGATCTTGAGCGACGACAATCGGGTAATATCAGAATGATTATTATTTCAAAGCAAATGAAATCCACGGAGCAAATTTCGGAACAAGTGTAAGTGGGGGATTGAATGGATTGGAGGTTTGTAAGAGGCAGCTGTCACAGGTGGCCTCTGATACGGGCTGAAACGAGCTCGCACAACAAACACTAGCGGTGGGATCATTGAGACGTTGTTTGCTTTCAATTAGGCTTTGAGAAAGACTGAACAATGTTTGTCTGGCCTACGCTTATAAACTGTCCCCATCGTTCGTCGGTCACTTCGGGAAAATCGCTGCATAATCGTGGCTGACGACCACTCGCGACACATTATCGGAGAGAGAATTTTTAGATGTAGATAGATTCCTTCATCAAATGACGCCAAAGGCACGGAGGGATGACTAAAGGTGAGGAGGTTAAGAGCACAGACCTTGAATATAGGTAGATGGCGCTACCCAATGCTGGAGCATAGGCGGCCGGTCAAGTAAACATGAGGTCACGTGCTATGTGGCAAATAAGTGGCGGCGTTCAAATCCTTCGAATCACTTCAGAGCACAAACCATGAAATTCCTACTCAACAACACCAACATTTACTTTGAATATGAAGTCGCTTTTTATACGACCACCCTGCCTACCCACTGATCCCTCATATCCCTCATCACCCATATATTATACCGGTTTTTGAGCATCATATAAATTTTCTTTTTGTCTTAAATTTCCGATTTCTCACAAGGTATAAGAATACATCCGATTAGCTATAAACTCGTTTCATGATGCAGTATTATACTAAATAATGACAAGGATGATTAGAAAAATAAATTGGTGGTATAAAAATGAAGCTGATGGCAGTTCGAATAAAAGAATTATGCATAAGAACATGAAAGCTTATAACACTGAGACTGCGAAAAATATCCGTAGCAAGCAAGAAAGCGTCAAAGGCAGTGTAATAAAAAATTAATAAGATGATATATTCAAGACAAAACGGTACTTCAATCTTTATTCAATCGGGAAAATATTAGGGAAAGTACCGGCCAAGCTAATCGTTAGTTATGATTTATTAAAAGAGTACTTGGCAAGTGCGACGATAAAGTTAGGGGAATCAGCTACTTCTCCCTTGTCAGACCCCACTTGGAACATGCTGCCAGTATTTGGGATCCTTATGAAGTAGGCTTGAAAACCGAGTTGGAGCGCGTGCAGAGAAGATTAGAGAATTGCTAAGATAGGTACATACGTTAAAGGCCGTTATGATAACCTCGTTAGTGCTACTGACTTTTTGCAGCAACTGGGATGGGAATCGCTTTCAGACCGTCGACTGAAATTTAATGTTAATCTATTATGTAAATTCCAAACCGATTTATACTCTAACGAAGTTCATAACATTTTACGAAATTTGACACACTACGATAGATCAGATCATGAGAATAATATTAGGAAACTAGACTGCAGAACAAACAGATTTGAAATGTAATTTTTCCCACGAACGATATGTGATTTACGCTTAATGCATCAATAGTCGTACTGAATTGAATTGAATTGAACAACCAATTTTTGTTGAACATATTCTTTTGCTAGCAACTGACCTTGACAAAATGTACTGTTAGTGTATTGATGTACTTAAGGGACAATTTCCCAGTGCAAAATAAATTATCTATCTATCTACTTACACTAACTTTAAGGTATAGTGTAATGCATTTTGGTGACCACTCACCCTCTTCCACACACCCTTTAGGTGGCTTGCAGGGTATTTTGTAGATGCAGATGTCCTATAAATGTGATACATAACTCTCAAACCCATCTCTTGATGTATGCAACTGGTCTGGCAATGATGAATACAAATCTGCACATATTTGCACGATTACATTTTCACTCTGAAGAAGATGACTTGTTCTAGAAAACTTTCCTCAAGTTTCATGTAAAAAAAATTCAGCTGAAACACCAATTCCAGTCATTGCATCTTGTTTGCAATATTCTTTGACTCCCTTTTAGTGCCACCTTTATGCAACTGGCCTTCTTTGACAACACAATGCCTGCCAAAATAATTCGAACGATGTTTAGAATAGACCGTTGGCACGTACGCATCCCTTTTCAAATCAATTATTCATTCCCTTATAAGTTCTTCGTCAGTAGGAAAAATATTACACGTGGAAGAGATAATACAATAAAAAGAGTTTATTTTCGAATGATTAAAGAGAGAATCCGGTGAGTGATAATAATCAGACGGATGAGAAAGTGAGATATTTCATGATATCCTCGTACCGTGAACAAATATTATTCAAACTCTCGCGATTGCATGCTCATTTACGTAGCACTCTCCCAGTTTCCGGTTTGACTACACACTGTTCTTCCGACTGCTTTTTGGCCTGCGTCTAGCGCCAAAGCTCGAGAAGAGTGGATGAAGGAGCAGTGCTTTGTTATTGAAAAGCTAGAAAAAGAAGGAAAGACGGAGGAAATGTTCAAAATAGTGAGAATGTTGACTACGAGAAAACAGAGAGCCATTTCGAAGAAAGGTATGAGAGATAATTGTGGAAGGGTTACAACAGATAACGAGGATGTGAAGGAAATATGGGAGGAATATATAAAAGAACTGTACTACACAAGAGAAAGAGGAAGTGAAATAGAATTGGAGGATGACATGAATGAGGAGAGGGACAATACAGGTCCTAAAGTAATGAAAGGGGAGATAGAAATGGCAGTAAAAGGAATGAAGAACAGGAAGGCAGTCGGCGGAGACCAAATACCAGTAGAGATTCTAAAGGATTTAGAGAAAAATGGGTTGGATCGGCTAACGGATCTGGTTAATAAAGTAAATGATACAGGGGAGTGGCCAGAAGATCTTATCAAAACGATAATGGTACCGGTACCAAAGATATGTAATGCACAGGAATGTAAAAACTACAGAACTATAAGCCTTATCTCACATGTGGGCAAAGTTATAACCAAAGTTATATTGGAAAGAATGAGAAGGAAAATAGAAGAAAAATTAGAGGAGGACCAGTTTGGTTTCCGCAAGGGCAGAGGAACGAGAGATGCTATTGGATGTATGAGGATGCTAACAGAAAGGGTATTAGAGTTGAACCGTGGGATATGCGTATGCTTCATTGATTATGAAAAGGCATTTGATAGGGTCAGATGGGATATCTTATTAGATCTTCTGAGAAAGATAGATATAGACTGGAAGGATAGAAGATTAATAAAGCAGATGTACATCCATCAGAAAGTTTCGGTAAGAATTGGGGACGAGGAAACAAAGGAAACCACAATAGGAAGAGGAGTTAGGCAGGGTTGCTATCTGTCACCATGTCTCTTTAACTTGTATGCTGACAAACTGCTGGAAGAAGCTTTAGAAGACATCGGGGGGATAAAAGTGGGAGTTGAGAGAATAAAATCCATCAAATATGCTGATGACCAGGCTATAATAGCAGAGAATGAAGAAGAACTTCAGGAAATGATGGAAAGAATTAGGAAGAAAAGTGAAGACTACGGAATGAGAATAAAAAACAATAAAACTAAGGTAATGAGAATAGCAAAGACAGAAGGGCCCTTAAATATATGGCTGGAGAAAGAAAAATTAAAACAAGTAAGTTCTTTCAGGTACCTGGGAAGTATAGTTACACAGAGTGGCAACTGTACTGAAGAAATTAAAAGCAGAATTGGGCAAGGAAAAGTAGCATTTCGCAAGGTTAAGGAACTGGTGACAGCAAGGAACATCAAGATGGACATTAGGAAAAGATTTGCAAAATGCCTTATATGGAGCATTGTGTTGTATGGATGCGAAACGTGGACGTTAAAGAAGAGAGAAGAAAAGTACTTAGAAAGCTTTGAAATGTGGCTATGGCGAAGAATGGAAAAGATTGGATGGAAAGATAAGATCACGAATGAAGAAGTGCTAAGGAGGATTGGAGAAGAAAGAAGTATACTGAGAGAAATTAAAAAGAGAAAGGCAAAATGGATAGGACATATTTTAAGGAATAACTGCCTACAGAAAATAATAATAGAAGGGAAAATAGAAGGGAAGAGAGGAAGAGGAAGTAGGAGGTACGGAATGCTGAGGGATATAAAAGAAGGAAGGAGTTATGCGGAGATGAAGAGAGAGGCCCAGGACAGAGTGCTGTGGAGACAACGCTACCGTTGAAACCTGTCTACGGACAGATGCACCAATGATGATGATTATCTAGCGCCAGGGGGAGCGTGCGAGGTTCTGACTTGTGCTATGACGAGTGCTGCATGCCTGGTATGGAATCACCCCGTGCCACACACCCTAGTGGTGGCTTCCACGGTACTTCATAGATGTAGATGCTTCTTCTGGGACTGATCGGAAACTAGTGTTTTGTTCTTGTCAGGCCGTTACCCGTGCAGACGGCTATTATTCATGAAAATGAAATGCATGAAAGTCTGATTTATTGCCGTCTTATGAAACGCTTCACTAGTCTCCAAATCGGAATAGGAAGCGACGAAGTCCTTCCCCACTGCATGACATCGCAAATCAAACCAAAAACTTTCACCTGATTCCAAGAAAGTGTAGGTATTTTCTTTAGATCCCCCATGGACAAGAAAATTCCAATCAATTGCTAGGAAGATAATGGTTACTTTTGCAACACCATATGACAACAATTTAAACACGACTCGGGTTTCAATACATGAGCACCATCATGCTACTGACGAGGATGCTCATGCATTGACATTTCACCTGATGATGATGCTCAAGCATTAAATCCCGGGTCGTGCTTTGTGGTGCTGTGAAAGTTACCATTTAATATCTACATCTACGAAGTACCGTGCAAGCCGCCACTAGGGTGTGTGGCACGGGGTGATTCCACACCGGGAATGCAGCACTCGTCCCAGCACGAGTCAGAACCTCGCACGCTCTATCACGCCCTGCCGCTAATATTCATAATATGGAATGCCACAAAGTCACCAAAGAATTAGTTTTAATTGCTAGCAAGATAATTAATCTAGAGCATCGATACGTGTTACAATGAACCACGCTACCGAATTCTTTGTCATATTCTTGTGAGAACAAATAAACTTTTATGTAGTGAGAGGTTTATAGAGTTAATTAGCTTGAGGAAAAATTTCATCATTATTCAAGAGTGTTTTCTATACAGAGTAAAATACGCTTCGATCACGGAATCTCAAGAACTTCGGTAATGACAAACGATAACTTTGAAAAATGATACCTGGTTTGTAGCATTGGCTCTGTGAAAGAGCGAACTTTTCCCGATCCCGTCCTTTTTCCTCTGCAGCTGACGTGAAGGTCAAATCTTCTCATGGATGTGATAGAAAGACGGTAGGGCACCATTGTGTGTAACTATGGAAAAGAAAATAGTCCTTCCCTTCAACTCCTCCCGGCGTGCTTGCATAAGAAAGGGAAACAGAACTGGAATGTATGACGTCAAAGGAATTCCAGTTTTCCTCCAATAATGCAAAAGTTTGCCCCGCGGTCCATCACTCCCACCCCACAACGCAGTTTCCCCCATCCCCCCTCGCCCCTCCCAACAGTTTCACCCCACCCCCTCTCTCCACTTCCATTGTCAGGATCCACAGGTGTCACGACCCCTATGAGGACGACGTCCACGGGTTGTATTTCTTTTATTTTGTGGGGGGGGTGGGGAAAGGGGGGGAGAGAAGTTAAAGGGAGGTTAAGCTTCCAGAGGATGACGCGTGCCGGCCGCAGGTGAGGATAATGACTGCTGGAGGGCGCTCTCAGTCTCCTTCCGTTCACCGCCGGCGAGTCTGCATTTCAAAGGAAGGAATGGTGGGTGGGGGGGTGGGAGGGAGGGGAAAGGGTGGTGTAGAAGGATTGGGGGTGGAATGAGAAGTCAGATGTGGATATGGGTGGATGGCTTGAAAGGGAAAGGCAACAGTTCCTCCGAGGAGCCATGCCCCTGGGCCGAAAGAGCAATTTGGGTACGAAAACATTCAACAGCTCTTGAGATTCGAACTTGGTGTGAGTAGAAAATTCAAAACCGAATGCTAATTTAGAACATGAACACTAATTCGCAAAAATAATTATGAAACCTATTCATTCCTCGACATACTATTGAGTTCGTATACAACTCATTTGAACAAAGAGCTCGTAAACTTCAGCCGTTGTCACAGCTAGGCATTGCATACATCATAATTACTTTCAATCGTCAAGGAAACCGATTAAATAAGAATCATAATGAATACCTCAACTTGGAAATAAACTATTTATTTCTTATCTTATTTTATATCTTAGATCACACGTGATAATTAAAAAAAATAGAAATTAGCAGAATTCCATCGATTTTCCATTTCTTTTAATAATATGACATAATCAAGAAATTGGATAGTGAATAAAACGAATTGGTAGGGGATGAGCAGTATTTCACATCAGTAGGTTGCCTTTACAATGTTTAAGTAACCTGTATTAGCATTAAGAGCCGTACGAACCTCATATGGAAATATTAAATGGTACAATGGTACTCATCGAAACTGTATGCATCGATACTTATCGGAACTGCAAAAATATTGCTTTTATTTAGCATTTATACGCTACGAATCTATGTAATCTATACAGCTATCTTCGCGATGTAATCTATACAGCTAATGGTGATCTAGTGGTAACGATAGAACAACTAATAAAAAAAACTATTCCAATGACCCTATTATTGATCCAGGATGCTCTATGAACTTCCTGTGCCAACGAGAAATCTTGATACGTCTGTTAAGTTTCCACTGGAAGGGTTCTGAAAGGCAGGAGGCTTTTAACATTAAGTGTTTTGAGTTTGTGCGTCGTGGAAATTCTAGACGGGCAATCTCCTCCCCCCCCCCCCCCCCCCCCCAATGCCCCACCGTCTCAACCCCCTCATACACCTCCCACCCCCTTTCAAAAGGTCCTCTCCTCCCCAGTTCACGCATAATTGATTCGAAGCCGAGTACTTGGAAACACCGGGGTGTCCCCTTCCTGCAGCGCCGACCACCCACCGCCCCAACCCTCCCCCTATCCACTGCCTCGACCGACTGTCGCAAAACAAGGGGCGACGCTCCTCTTGGTGATCCTCTCCCGTTGGCGATACGGACCGATGAGAGTATCGGATATCCATCTTCTTGGGAGTGGAGGGTGTGGGTTTGGGGGGGGGAGGGGGTTGAAGTGGGGGAGGGGATATTCCACAAACTGGAGCTTGTTACGCGACGCTTAAAGGGGCATTTTTTTAATTATTTTTGTTTTTGCATCTCAAACAACTTCATCCTTACTTACTTACTCCTGTGCCCATTTAAAAACCTAAATGGTCTTTGGCCTCGCCAACCACCACTCGCCTCCATGCCCTTCTGCCTTCTGCTGTGTCGAGTTGAGCTCCCATTTTTTCCAGGTCCTTCTTCACTTCGTCGCTCCAGCGCATTCCTGGTCTCCCTGGTGGTCTGGTGTCTTCCGGTTTTCCTTTCCATATCATTTTTACCATTGTGTTGTCACTTCTTCTGTGGACATGGCCTATCCATCTAAGTAGTCTGCTTCTAATTATACCCACAATATCTGGTTCTTTTTACAGTTCCCTCAACTCTTTTTTTTCCTTATTCTCCATGTCTCTCCCTCTTTAATGGGGCCGAATATTCGTCTCAACACTTTTTTCAAACGTTATCAGTTTTTTTGTGATCTTTTTGTAAGCGACCATATTTCGGAACCTTATAGTAGTACTGGTTGGAAAATTGTTAAAAAGATACGAATTTTTGTGTTTCGTGATAGGAGTTTGCTCTTCAAAAGTTTTGCTAGGCTCCAGTAGGTTCTCTGAGCTGCTGCAAGTCTGGTGAGAATTTCGGTCTCCTCTTTGTTGTTACTTGTTATTGTTACCCCTAAACACTTGAACTGATTTGTTTTTTTGAACTTATAATTGAGTATTTCTAAATATTCCTCTTACTCTTCATTATTAACTTCATCCTTGGCACACATAAAAACAGCCTTTTACTTACTACGATCTCCTTGCATTTAAGCTCTCTCTTCACCACCTATCCTAGGCATAAAGATTTTTCATTTGAAACTGACGAATGCATGCCTAAATAAGAGGACATACCAAAAGATAAGGGGTTGCCCAATAGCGTGGCGACCCGCCTGGAAACATCCGAATAGGGCGTCCCCTCCGGTTCAGTGGTGATGGCGGAATTGAGAGCACGTCTTATTAGAGACATCTACAAGCACACAGAAACACGGGCCCAAGTGATGGGATACCCAGAAAAAGCAGCAGCTACAATAACTTTGAGCATAAAGATATTAGTGTAGCATAAAGATAAGTGCAGCACTATGCATACTCGGGGTGTAACTCGGGGCCACCAGTTTCAGTGAATAAGAGAGTGCTTTTCAAAATTAACGATTTGTAAGACCAGATGAAATTTAAGTTCTTTTTGGTGCTCTAATAGGTCTTATGAATTTTGATTCCTTACTTGAACTGGGTCTACCTTAGTTTTATTTTTTAAATACTTAAAAGTTTTGATGCTTTAAAACAATACTAGTATGCATTGTCTTTGTTGCCTACAAGCTCTTTTTCCTTAAAGTTTCAAGATTGCTTAATTGAACAACAATAATTAAGATTACATTTACTGTTATAAATCAATAAAGTTGAGGTAATTTATTTTCATGCATTTATTATATTCGAAAAAAAATAATTTTGTGAAATAAAAAAGGAAATGTAAATAGATGCCTTTCATTATTTCCGTAAGCTTCGTATTTAACAACCTATGTCCCATACGTAACAAACACGAAAAGTTTTGCTGTTAAGTTCCCCCAAATATATTGGTTTGATCATACTCTTTTACTGAAATTTATACTTGAACTTTCATATTTTAAAAATTGGAGCTTTATAGTTTTTGTAATTGAGCTGAGTTTAGTGTTTATATTGCATTGAACAAGCTGGTGGTGGAATTGACACGTCCCGTACGTAACGAGAACACTTTTTTATATTATACGTACACCAGCTTACAAATTGTCAATTACTGAGAGTGAAAATTTGTATGAAACAATGTATCTATAATAAATCCTGGCATTAGTAATGAAATCAAGTTTGACCATATGTTAGAAAAATATTACAAAAGTACAAAAAAGTGTACAAATGTGACGTACGAAATAATGGTGGAATGGCCCATTATGAGGACCCGTCGTGAGGAAAATGCTTTCGAAACATATTCGGCTCCCCATAAATGATACTTGTATTCATCAAGTAAAATTCAGTTCGGTCCTCGGACGTAAAGGTTGTGTGGCCGAGATGTTACTTTGCACCACTTAGGGATGTTCTTTAAAAGAACGGAAGAATTCAGGACCCAGCACGAAATGACACAAAGAGAAATTGTGAGCTTTGTTCAAAACTGCAAAGAGGCGATACACAAAGTGCGATGAAGCTATTCAAAGGACGTGACGGAGTCACTAGATAGTCAAGCGTTGCAAGCAAGGCTAAGGTAACAAGAATAATTCAGATGAACCCGAGTTACAAGCGAGCACCGCGGATAGTATTTTGTCAATTCACCCCCTGGACATCATTAACACATACCCCTCACGTATTCACACTCCTCATTTGATCATTCACACCATCCATACCGACTCTTCTCCACACAACGATTCTTTGTCACGACATGATGGGTGGACTTATACCGTTGCAATTTCAACTAGCTATTTTACTGCTCTCGACCAAGTGTTTTAAATTCATCTTTCACTCGAAGAATAAAAGATTACCGCAACGTTTATCATTAGTTCCGAACTAGATTCACATGATCACTAACCTTCACATCATGCTTCGTGAAATTAGCGTCCATGTGTCCAATTTTGCACCAAAGGGGATTATATAAGGACGTACTTAAGGACAGCTGAATTTTCCAGAAGAAGCGCATCTTGAACCAGCTGGTCTACCCTGATGACCACCTGACACAGGGCTATGACTCACACTTTAATGAGTCATTTCCAGAATACTCTATACTATTTCATCGTTGAGCGCTACACTTACATAACTAGCCTTTAAATTTTCCCTCAAATAAGTGCTGTAGCATCCATTTTACCACGTCAATGATTTTAAATTTTAACATGTAAACTTCAATAAGACCAATATACCTCACTGTTTTCGAATCTAGCTAATCACTGAAAATCTTCCCCTCAACACATTTCTCAATCATCATGTCAGTCAGTGAGAAATAAAGACGATGAAATGTTTGCGTTTGCATTATACTTCAATTCCCCTTGCACAATTTCATCAAGCAGCAGCAAATATTGCGACATATATTTCATGAACACGATGATCAATGGCAGATATATTAACTTCTCCCTACCTTGACGTGGAAATTCTATATTCCGCTCACAGATGACGCAGTAAGACACTGCTCTCTCATCCCCTAACCGCTAAGGCTGTCTTTCTCCTCAACTGGCTGAGGCTAAAAAGCTCATCTTTTAACTTGTAATTCATCTTTATTCTCGGTAGATAGTCTCTAAAATCGAAGTATGCAAACTTTCATCTGAATGTTATATTCACCAGAGCGGCACGCGAATAACAATGTGAATGTTTTGGAGGTGGAGTACTCCACTGAAGTGTGCCTGTAACTAGCCACTTGTGAAGGATAGGAAGTCGTAGACGTTGAAGTCTTCTGATAGACTCTGGAAGGGATTTCGATCAGCTCTCGACTCTAAGGAAACCGATGAGTCGCAAGAAAAATAAAAGATACCCAAATGGAAGCAATATTTCCGTCGAATGAAGAATCCAATTATCTTATGTCGTTATCACAATAAAACAGACGAAACGTTTTCTTTGCACTCTATGCAAGATTTTGACATATTGGTGGTAATATTAAAGAACTTACTTTTTGATTACTTAAAGAAATATATATATTTTTTATTGTGAGCAAGTAAATACCTTTGGAAACGTACTGAACATATCTGGCACAGTTGGGAAGTGTCACTACTCTCATCGGTACATTCTACGAGGCGATGCGCAAGAATTGTGACGAGAACATTACCTAAATTAAGTAAATTTTTGTTACCAAAACACTGGAGAAGGACACATGGCGAAGGGTTAATAGACTGCAATATTTATGAACCTATATCACAAATGGTAGAAAGAGTATGATGAATATTCCTTTTACTTTTCAAATGTGAACAGAATGTTACAATATAAGACGTGCAAAATAGCCCATCATGACATGGATAATTTTTACCGTTGGAAAGTAAACCTATTGCGGTCACTTTGTGAGATTTTCGCACTGAAAGTCACTACTCGTATCAGGAATGGTGTTTGATGGCACTGGGGCTCACTTTCAGAATTCCATATAAGTTGGTATCTTTTACGAACTCATTTAAACAGTTAGGGACGGCATCAGCGCAAGCAAAGCCGAATCGGAGGGTCATTTTGATCACCAATGTCGAAGGGATTAGTTTTATTTAGAAAATCCGGATGGGGAAAGGCCCTTCGGCTAACGCGGCACAAGAACAAGAGAGGCACGTCCGGATTAAATGAAAATAATTGTTCACCTTGATTGGATTTCCGAGCAAGTTCGAGGGCAAACGCTCCAATTTAGAGTTAACAGGTAGCTTGTATATAAAGGCCTAATCGAGGTTGGTTCTCGGCAAAACACGGCAATCGAGGGGAAAGCGATTCCGTCACCTTCAACCGCTCCCCTTTCCCTTCGGTCGAGTCGCCTTAATTGAATCCTCCAATCGCCCCAACTTGCTTTCGTCAAACGAGTGGAGCGGAGAAGTTTCGGCCCCGTTCAATCAGATCCTCTCTCTCCTCCTCGAAGTCTTTCTCACTCAGGCCTCACTATTCGGCTGCGAAGACTTGCTCGCTTGCTTCCTGCTAGGGGAGCTCACCGAATAAAAGTAAATTATTCACAACAGTTGCGGAGAGGAAAGAAGCTACGAACCGCTAGCCAGGAGGCTTGTTTACAGTCACCGACGAAGACAAATCAATTTATCATTCGCCATCTTCTTTGTGCAAAGCAGTGAACGTTTCTCTGACTTAAGTTTCAAACAATGAAAAACTTCAAGCATTCTGAAAAATAAAATTATGAAGATAGAATATCATCAGCAGCTGATAAAATTGTCTATGCATCCCTTTTAAAAGCATTAAATAATAATTCATTAGGAACAAATAGAGAGAGCCATGTTCGAATGTATTCAAAGCAGTGCATATCAGGATTTCTCCTGCAGATTTTTTCCCAACCAAGTGCTGAATTAGAACCGTTGTCTTTGAAAAACTGTATTTGCTTTGTGTGTCATACCCCTACGGAAAATTCAAAGCGGCCATCGAAAAACCAACATTTCAAAAACGTAAAATTATTTCAATTCGATTTCCCTTTTACCCCGGTGGAGTTGGGGTCCTCAGCTGCAAAGCCTAGGGTCGTGTTTTTGATTCCCGTCGAGGGGGATGCGCTCAGGGAATGATTGTTATGTAGATACTCGTCTATTGTTATATGTTAAATGCACCGATGTAAAAGGCCGTATGAGCTATTTTCGGTGCTTTTTGAAAAAAGAAAAAGATCATCTGGTGAAAGTAACTTCTCAAGAGTAGGCAGTCCATTACGAAAGAAGGCTCCTCCTTTTGCAACTTCACATACATTTATCGGCGTTTTTATTGACTATTCGATAGCACTTTTCGTTATTGCCGAGGTGATGCCTGGGATATCAAGACATTGAAGATATTCTCTCTCCATAAAGCTGTTCTCCTTCCTGCAAACAGGAATCAATAACTCATTTCAGGGAAATGGATGCTATACAATTAGGCACGTAATCATACTAGGTCTCTTGAGAGAGAACCAAGAGATATACAGAGACTGCCTATACCAACGCGTATATTTAATTGGCGCCGTTTCACTTGAAATGTCATAAACAAAAAAAAAGGTCAGGTACATGCATTTAACCCACAAAGAGATGACATTGTGGTCCCGATAATACACATTGTCGGCCACGGTGGAGGTGGGGCACAATGTTGGCCTCATAACCCATTGTTCCAGTTCCACCTTGGTGGATATTTCGCTTTCTAGGTCATGCGTATTTATGTGTGTATACTTGTCTGTTAAAACCCTGATATAAAGGGTCACAAGGAGCGTATTAAGTGGTAGCTATGCTAGTTTTCTCTAGTAAATAAGCTGTGATTATTTAAAATCCTGAAAAGAAAGATAATACCCTAATAATATAAAGGAAAGCCACACCTTTCGTAAAAAAAATTGCTTCGTGCAAACTGAGAGTAACATAGCTGATGGAAGGACTAAGTTTGAAAGCACAAGAGATTCGAAGGCTACACGCTATCTTTAGATTAATTGAGAAATTCAATTTAAGATGACAGCGATAATTTGATTTTAACCCCTCACTATATCTGTAGAATCGAAAGAAATGACATAATAAGAGGTATAACATTGTTAATATAAAATTAACTTCCGTATTTTCCCCGTTCCTGTTCAATCTCCATACTCCATCCCTTTTGCATGGCTGGTGTACTAACTGTAGCTGCTCAGGGGAAGCTAGCTGGTAACATGAAAACCCCTAAGGGGATATTCTCACCCAAGCTACCTACAGTGTAAACTGGTAAAACATTGCGGCGGCTGGTAGGGTAGTATGCAGATGATATAGTAGAAAAATGAGTAAATTAACTTTTTATGAAGAAAACAGCATTTATTTTGGCCATTTCGCCCGGAGTGTGTGAGAAAACGACGCAGTGCACTTACAAGAGTATCCCGTCGCATTTTCCCAATGGACCCAACTGACAGCCGGTAGATTGGGCGGTGGCGGTTACATGGGCGCCGTGGATGGAAGTTCGGGCGGAGGGTAGACTGGCAGCCGGGTGCGGCAGCCCCTCACCGCGCCTCCCGCGGTTGCGTCTTGTCTCCATAAATCCATCAGCAGGCTCCAACGCCAAAGTCGACGATTCGAGGAACGGAGAGAGAGGGAACGCCGACGAGACAACGCAGCCAACTCTCGATGAAAAAAGTATCCCTCTCATGCTCCGATCCCAAATCCACCCGAACCCGAATATCTCCTGATAAGCCTCTCCAAAGCCACCAATTCCCGCGATTGGAAACACTTCCTTCCTGAGAGTGAGACGTAAATAGGGAGGAGCCGCCATTTCCAGTGATCGGATTTGCTGTCTTTTGGGAAAAGCATCGCAGCTCCTCATTTCCACTCGCATCTTCAACATTCGTTATGGAACAGGAACTGGATATGTAACGGTGCTCCATCGACACCAAAGCATCACTGACACCCACAGGGTGTGAATGAATAATGCACCCAGTTTGCGCTCTCAATTCGCAACTCCTTTGGCCTAGGCACGGAGCCAAATCATTCGCCAAAGAGTTGGTTTATCAGATGGCCTATGACTTTTTTATACTTCGATGGCCTGTAGGTTGATTTATCGTAGGCCTACTGGTGAATGTTTTACTTATTCGCAGAGAATGGACCAAAAGAAAAATCCAGAGAGAAAGGCTAACGAAAATAATTTGAAGAGTATGCTTAGGGAAGGGAGGTAAATGAGGAAGATACTATATAAAGTATTGACTGGAGAAGACGAGGACTTGATTCACATCGGACCTCCAGCTTCTGCTTTCGATAGAGAAGCGGTCGTCAGCGAGAATCGACTGTATCGTACACAAAAACCCTATTACTGAATTGCCTTGTAAGGTGTGGATTTGAATGGAATCCCCCCTCAATCATTCTTTTCCCCCTCTTGCCCCCCTCCCCACTGATCCCCCTTCCTATCCGTCCTCCGAAGCAACCTAGCGGGCTACGAGACTCGTGCGAGCCTTTCCCCTTGCGATCGCCCTTCCAATCCTCCATAGAGTGCAATCGGCAATCCCTTTTCCAACATTCCCCGCCGTCCCTCCCTTCACCGCTCCTATCCTTGCTCCGACCATGCCTCGCACATCCCGACATAAGCAGACCGCGTGAAAGTCATTTGGGTGCTAATGGCGGATCACGGCTTCTAAACGGCATCCGAAAAAACGGAATGTGCATCTGATTTCGTACCTCACGATGACATGAGAAGCTCACAATTGATTGAGTCAAATTGCATTTCACCAAGAACTTCCTCAGGAATGTATAAGGTAACCGGATTATGGTGCCAACCGTTGTCAAAGTTGAAGTAGATTATACGTATTATTGCCAGGAGAAAATGGCATCAGCTAGGAGATCACGGTAAAATATTTTAGATACTAGATATACAGGTGACGCTACGCAAAATCAACGGGATAACCTCGACAACGAAAAAAATGGGATACTTTCAACTGTAAAAATGGTGTAATTTCAACAACAAAGCAAACATAAACGAGGAAAGTCACGGACAAAAGGAGAATACAATGTTGGAAATAAGGTCTGAGGAAAAAAATCGTTGGAGGAGAGGATCCAGGCGTTTCACGGAACCAAGGATACACCCGCAGCCGCTCAAGAAATGTGAAACGGATATGTCGAGAAGGATACTTGGAAAATTACGTCCAAAGCAAGTAGAGAGGTTTTCAACGGGTTCACTGGAGGGTTTTGTTCACTTCAAAGAGCAAGCTGGATAATTGAAATTAATAATTAATGACTTTGGGGCAGAGTTATTTGATTAGGTGGTAGGAAAAGTACTCTGAGAGAAGGATAACGTAAGTTCTGTGTGCATGCACGACCTCCACTTGTGAATAATGGAGTCGCATATCCAGTTTTATCCTTTTAAACTTTGATAAGGGTGTTAAATTATGGTTTACTTTTTGTGAATGCGTGGTTTAAAATTGATTGATGTTAACTCATTCGTGAATAGTAATTTACTTACGGCGCGGGCGGTTCGTTTGGACTATCAACATTTTCCTAATATTCCAAGTTCTTACTTATACTAGTACAGTCTTTATTTTAGTCTTCTACTTCACCGTTGCTGCTACGCAAGGATTTGGTGTGACAGCGACCGCGGAGACCTTGCCTCCCCCGATGCCGAGCACGACACCCACCCAAGTAGGTCGAGTCCCGTAGTTGCCAGGATTCAATTCTTTCTTAATGGTTTTCATATTCTTCAAGGAAATAGTTGGCTGGGTTTCACACTGCCAGTCCCAATGGTGTTTTTAACGTGACGACATCATGTGGACTACCTTTCGCCGGGCTACTACACTTCGATCTATCTCGTATGGGTGGCCTTACGAGGAGCAAAACTGCTACAATCTATTAATGAAATTTTTTTAAAAGTTGGCTCTTTTATAAAGTGTTGATGAGTTTACTTTAAGTCGTGGTTTCTCCTGAAGCTGTAAGTAACTACGCGATATTGACTTAATAATACTGACTTAACAATTATTTCTACTGCTCCGATCCATCCAGCTACAGGGGTCATTGTGACGCACTAGGTCTCCAACCACGTCAATGTTTTAGTCCAAGGTAAAGGGGCGATCTGCTTGAATCTTTATAACCGTTGATAAAAAAAACCAAATTCACATTAATTCAATATTACGTCAATATCGCGTAGTTACTTATAGATTCAGGAAAAAATACGACTTAAATTAAATTCTGCAACACTTTGTTAAAACACCAACCATATTAATAGTGTCCTTTCTCATGTGCAGGAGTTCAAAAGAGCTCGTGTGAGCAACCCAAATGCCCGCGGCACCAGCAATGAAAATTAATCTACGCCCGCTACTCTTAAAAACACTATTTCAAATGGAATGAATATGTAATATGTGAATATGAGTCCTTGCGGCGAACGAAGATAAAAAACATTGAATAATGATTACATAAAGAAACATCTAATCCTATTATGGTGCAAAATTAAGGGAATATTTCCCAAAGTAAAAGAGCCATTTGTTGCACAAGTATGTTTCAGGATTTCTTGGTCAAAATTTGAGCGGAAAAATACGCAAGTGTGACTCCTTGCCGAATGATCTCGCGAAATGGAAAACTCACGAAGGTCCATGCACAGTATTCACGGGCTCCAGTAAAATTCTTCAGAGGTAACTTCATGACCACTATACATGAGCTACCTCCAATTATTCCCTATATTTTTGGGGATACCATTCTGTGTAAGTGCTAAGAAAAAAGCAGTAATACATCGGTGAACGTATTTTCCATACGCACTTCGCCCTTTAAATAATATATCTAAAAATATACAGCGCAACATGTTTTAACACTAGAAAACTATAGAATGTGGATTGCACAGGGGTTGATTACCGCGCAATCGGCTGGAAAGGAGGACAATATCGTTGCCATCTCGTGTGGTTTGCCGTGCTAAATTGTACAACACATCAGTGGGAACTCACACGCCGCCCGGCTCTTCGTTTTCATCTCGGCGACACATTCGTCGTGCCCCGTTAGGCCGAATATATTACGCTCACGCCCGACTCCCTTCCTTTCTCTCTCTCGAAATAAATGAATCATATTTCCCGGTGACTGTTATATTCCGGGATATCTTCTCGCAGAGGGAAAAAATCCCAACATTTACCCTTCGCACAGTCATGGATATTCAGTCTTGTTTCCCGTACTGTTTGCGTTATTTTTATATTATTCATTCCCTCCCCTTCACTCTCTCTCCCACTCTCTTTTGTTTGGCGAAGGTAAATTAAACTTGCTTCCCGTAATTTTTCGCTACGCAGTCGTAAATATCTCTATTCTTCTGCCTGATGTGCGCGCGTGTATATATTGAAATGCGTGAGTATGTGTGAGAAGGAGTGAATTTTGAGCGGATGTGTACATATTTTCCTCTCTCGCGTCGATTTGTATTCTCCCCTTCCTCCCCCTCCTCCTCGTGGACCACAGCATCGTTCGGGAAGCGAGCGAGATGGCTGGGAGGGGAAGGAGGGGGTCGGAGGGGGGGGGAGGTAGGTTTGGGCCCGAGGCCAGTTGCGCGGCCCCCGTGACAGGGGTGTTGTGCGTGCGATGCGAGTAAAAATAAACAGTGGCTCAAAAAAACTCTGCACAACTCGAGGATATTTCCCAGCATAAGATATTAAACTCCTAAAATGATGGCGATTTCTCCAGAAGCAACAGATTAATGATAACAGGCCCGGTAAATACGCAGCATCGAGCAAAACAGATGTAATAATCGGAAGACGCTGGAGAAAACATTTTTGCGGGAATGTATTACAGCACATAAATTTATGCACGGGTACCTACTGTAAATTTGCACTTTAAACGACTCTTTCTCACTCGGCTCACACTATCTTTTTGGATTAACACTGCCTAACGAGGATCTGACCTGCTCTCATATTTCCATGAAACAGTGAGGAAGTTTTCATAACAAGACCGAAGATTACGGTCATCAGAATTCCGAAAACTCTTCAAAACGTCTCTGCCCGTGGACAAGTAGACTGGAGCTTAATTGGAGGGCTTTGGATGCATACGCCGCATGATCATTTAGTATCTATGACGGAGATATATAGTCACTACAGGTATAAAGTTGCTGCCATACCACAATGAGATGTGTTGCAGATAGGGCAATTGTAATACACGCTACGGGCAAGCAACAAATGCCTGGCAAATTGAAGTGGGACGTGAATATACACCGCTGGGAAAATATCAGTTATACATAAACGTGTAGGTAAATGCTATCAAAACGCATTGTGGAGTATGTTTCATATTTTTCCATAGCCTCGCACTAGTCACTCAAAGATTCAAAATGATAGTCACTTTTGTAAGACTTTCTAGAAATCAAATAAAAAGCTTTTCAAAATCAAAATGAGGAAAAAAATTAATTTGTCAACTATGACAGAAAACACCGCTTAATATGACTTTTGTTATTACCTTAAAATGCTTGTCTAGGTTCTAATGATTTGGGCTGGAGATATTTTTCAACCACGAAGTATATTGCCGTTGATAAACTCCGTTTTGTAAGAAAACGAGATCGGCAGCAGAGCGTGCAGCCAGGGATGACAACTTCTATGGGGTCGTTGACCAATATTAAAACTTAGGATCAGGTTCAACTGCGCCGGCATTTTAATCTAATCGGCTGCTGAAAAATTAAAGATTTAACGTACTTTTCTGAAAAGCAATCTCGCTACCAATACAACGTTCATAATGATAAAGTGTGCGAAACATGCTGCCTGCACTAGAAAATATCACTATGAATGTATTCGGTACTCTTTATTAGTTGTCGTATCTAAAACCTTGAATGTTTAGGTATATCTTTAGAATAACCATAATAAAAAAGTCATAACTTCCGGTCCTGCAACCTTTCCACATAATAAATCTTCAAACGCATTACACAAGATTTATTCGACAATAAATACTAATGTGGACTCTTAATTATGCAAAACGAGCATTTATAAAAACAAGGCATACAACTTATCCTCAAATAAATGAAACATGCATGATGTGGCAACGGCGAATAGCGTTTTAGAATAATCATTTGTAATTTAACCATTTATATTTATCTAATCCTAGATAAATCATTGATTTGCAACCATTTTTAATAAAGGTTATTAGCATTGCTTGCATAAATTATCAAGTAAATATTCGAGAGATAATATCTACTCATGACACGAAAAATATTTCCTCTCAAATAGCAGTTTTTACGCTAGGTACATACATTCAATGAATTTGTCGCTAGGTGGTGGTAGGTATATTCAAAATAAGGCTATTATTTTATTTTATAATAAAAAATTATGATGAATTTAGTTATCAGGAATACTATTTCTCATAAATACTTCTATTACGTAAGTAACTAAAATGATTAATGAATAGTAAAATATTTAGGTGGTTTGAGAGAGATAGTTCCCTGGTCATAGTGGAGACCATATCCAAATATTATTCTTTGATTTCAGCGTCTGTAGGAAGCACGAAATAAATATTGTTATATTAATGGCGCTAAGATATAGTTATATATGCCCAAAAATCTCAGTAATTAAATAAATAAAGCTACATAAGTCTCTAACTTGACTCATTTTTTCCCGCCGAACGGCCGAAAACCCTTCAAAACAGCAGGTTTATTTGCGATTCTGTAAAAGTTACTGATGTGAGTAATAGATTATTTTTGATAAATAGTTTAGAAAATATGCAATCTACACACCGTTAGTTTTTTGACGATATCTAGGTGTTATAAATTCCTATTTCCTTCAATATTCTCCATCTGGAGCGCTCAGCCATAATCTATCCCATGTAAAACAGCTTATATGTACAGGCAAATTGCTCGAAAAGTAGTTAGGCAAGGGGTTGATATTTGTATATCATTGGAAAGATGAGAGTTTTTTCTTTAAGGTGGTTTGAGCGAGATAGTTCCCAAGTGAAAATAAAGTCTATATTTGAATATAAATTTAAAATTTAAGCAGTTGTAAGAGACGTGTAGTGTTTTTGTGAATATTTATGACACAAATTGTTTGTTTTTATCTTTAAAAACTTCAGTAATTAACTAAACGAACGTATTTTAGGCTTTAACTTGACTTGTTATTGATATCACCAACCGTAATTTCACAAATAATTATTTCACATTTGCGTAATAATTTTTGTACTTAGTGCAAACTTTGGGTGCGATATCATTGAATTGAAAAGACAATACACCAAACTGTAAGGAATACACAATCCAGGGAACAATATTTTAACATATTTTCACCATTAAAAAATCAGTACCTGAGGCACATCACCTGGCAACAGTGTTAATTTTTTTGGGTTGGTAATTAGACTATGGAAATTGTGGTAAATTACTGAAATACTGGGATGGTTGACAAGATAAAGCAAATTTGATAGAAGATAGTTACTTAGGGAAAGATTGAATGATAAATAAAATAAGTACAATAGCTATACTAGTAATGTTATTTACTATTACTCATTTGAAATTATAATTAGATTACTGAGTGACAGGATTGGTTAATGTAATCAAGAATATTTGACAAAAGGTATTTAGTCACTTGAGGTAAGGTTGGATTATTATTCATATGGGAAGTGCAGCACTTGTGTGAATTTCAGCTTATGAGATGCAGTTACATGATACTAGGGTAGGGTATAAGAATTTGCAGTGGAGCACATTTTTTTAAACTGACAAACTTGTTCCATCTTTTTTAAATTGCAGTTTGTATGTTTCTGAGATGCTGGAATGGGTAGCGAGATTTTTGGCAGCTTTAATGTACTTGGGTGAAAATTTAATAGATTTAGTTCCACAATAATATGGGAAGATAAGTTATCTGAAATTGCCTAGGAGTAAATTAATTATGGCATTTCTACATTCTAAACTTATGATTAAAGGCAAGGGCAACGATTTCGTGCTCCGCGAGGTTGCTGTGGATAGTTCGTTATTATACGTACCTTTCCATAAAATACGGCTAATAATTCATGTTACTTTTGGGCGTCACTAGCATTGCAATATATTTCAAGTATTAGTTTCGAAAAACAGTGACGATATCCTACGGGTTTTATTCACTACTTTGAACGAAAGTGGGAATATAGCTGCGTGTACATTCATTTCTGATTGCAAGGATATTACGGAAGCATGTTTTTAAAAAGAAATAGGATATTTTTGAAATTGTTTAAGGCTGCTGCCTTTAAATAACAGCATGTGTGTTCATATTTAGGCAAATACCAAAAACCTAGCAGTCGACGTCCAGAGCGACCTAGCTTAGCAGTAAAGTTGCTGCGAATCCCATTTATTTATGATCGTCGTCCGCTCTTACATAGTGTATTCTGTGTACTTAGTATTTTCATAGGAAAACATTAACGTCAACAATGCTAAACCTTATAATATCTCCTTAGAGATGCAAAATTGTACTTGTGATCAGACGGTTTGTTTACAAATAACTCCGTGCTACGTTGCCAAACTGAATCGTGTGATTTCCGGTCGTCTGCACAAAATTCCTTCACAACGGAAAGTTTTTCTGCGATTTTATCATTATCATTATGATGAGTAGTTCTTTTTTTTGTTGGAATAATTAATAAATCACATAAACTACACACCGTTAGTTTTTTGACTAAATCTAGGTGTTCTAAATACAATTTTTAATTTATTTTCTTCCTCTGAAGCGCATGGCCGTAATCTATCCCATGTTAAATTACTCGTATTCTAAGGCAAATTGCTCGAAAATTAGTGTGGCAAGGGGTATATATTTTTATATCATTGGATAGATGGAATTTTTTTCTTTAAAATGAGATCACATTCGTCAAATTCTAGGTGAAGGGATTTTTCGCTCAAACTACCTTAAATGCCGAAACCTCAGAGGTTTGGAAGATATCGCAGCGATCGGATTTCACGGTCACTCTTTCTCTCACCGTACCACAAATCCAGAGAAGCGATATTAAATGGAGTGGCACGGTGGATAGTTTGTGCCTGTGCGTGTGGATGGTGCAGAGTGCATAGAGAAGGACATCGCCCGCACCCCGAATGAGGGGTGGCATTCCCCGTCCATGGGCGTTAAAACACTGTTGCGACGTCGCCGCTTACCCAACCCTTCTCTTCCCAACCCACTCACAGCCCCGCGTCCAAAATAGAGCGGTTCATGCACCCAACACCCCCAAAATGCCGCTCCCCGATATGCCGCGCCTCCACGAGCCGGCAAAAAGATGAACGCGCGAGGTACGCACAAAACGACCGCACACGCACTCACGCGGAACGAACAAACAGAAACTCATTTATCATCGGGCGTGGAATTTAATTACCAAATCCGTCGGTAGTTTTATCAAAGTGCTGCAGTCGCGCCGTGACACCAACATCGTTCCAGGAGGGAGCGCCACCCCCCCCCCACGGCTATAACCTCTCCCTCCCCCCCGCTGCGCGAACCGATTGACAGAAAGGGAGTGACACCAGACGCTCCCCAGCTTCCCCCACTCCATCTCCCGACTTCGCCAGGAAACAAGCGAATGTTCCATAAAATGCCATAGTTCCCTCCACTTACAACGTTTCCTCCCGGCATGCAACGGTGCTCACACGAAGCACCAGGGAAGAAGTGATCGGATTACTGCGACGCGGTCGATATCTAACTCAAACCAAAGGCAGAGGAGATGCAATGGACGTCGAAATTTGAGGGAAAATGTGTTCGAGTCGAGTGTACATAAGGGGTGAAGATGCAATGCATGACGGGAAAAGGTCAAAGGGAAGAGACCGTGGACCGATACGACGCCCCTCCGTGTCCCCCAGTACCCTTTCCCCCGGCCCCTCGACATGTACTGGCCTTTCTGGGAGGTGAACGACGACGGAGACCTATTCGGTCATTAGGACAAGTGGGAATAAATGGAGGAATAATGGAGGGAAACCCGGCGCCGGCATCAGATTGCTCCCAACGAAGGGTACAATGGGGTCAGCAGTTTAACGTCTCATCCCACGGAAGAAGTACTGCACTCTTAAATCTGCCCACAGAGCGCACCCAAGGAGAGATCGGGATTTCCACCGAAAAGCATTCGCCACTAATGGGGTTCGAATTCAGTCCATTCGGAAAGGGAGGCCATTACTATAATTACAACACCAATCCGATCCTCAGTAATTGGTCTCAACGGATAACATTTGCTCCCTCTATCTTGTATTCCTGTTATTAAATGCATTTTTCCTCCACCTCCACTTTTATACGGTATTTTTAGTTGTTACATTTTCCTGTTTTAGCATAAAATGACGGCCGAGGTCACAGTTTGCTAACCGTCTCCCACTTGCGGGCAGAGACCACACTCCCGGGGATAACTAGGCGATCAGCAGTCTGAAGTCGAGCTGAGTCCAACAATAAGTAATTTCGGTGGTTGACCAGGAACCGGTATTTCCATTGCGGCAGACTGCTGCCCTAAGGAACCTTATGGCCTCCAACATTTTTTTTAACTGCTAAGAGATAAGGCATTTCGAGCCTTTCGGAATGTTTCAGAAATTAATTCGAAAATTTCGTGTTTGGGAGGAGATCATCAAACAATTTTACTTCCTGCAAATTAAAAAAAAAGAAAATTACTTTAAAGTAATATTGTAAGTAATATTGGATAAAGAGCTAGACTCAGTCAATTAGCTGACAAAAACAGTTCCCTTAGAGGTATTAAAAATACAAATGAAGAGCTTGGACGACTCCTTTCCAAATTGCAGCCATTTTACGTTGCACAACTTTTATATTTTCATTTACAACTCGAGTAGATATAGCATCTCGTTCCAATGACCACAATGACGACTTAGAAAAGTCGTCAAATTATGCAATTTCACAACTTATTTTCAGTTAATAAGAATAACTGGTCACTGTTTATTTACGTAATGCATTCAATATACCCAATACGGAGTTTAATATTTACGTTAAGAAAGATAGGCGAGAGCGGAATTTAGAGCACTTAATGAACGGTGAATTACAATGGGCTGTTTGCCGAAAGGGAAGGCAACAGATGGAGGTAATAGAATTTTCCAAGTAGCTGAAGGATAAACCATATGGATGTAAGGCCTGAGCGATAAGCAGTGGAGTTTAAATGGTACCTACATTTCTGCCTCATCACTGCTCTCTTAATTTGACCACCATGGTGAGACCGAATTGAAAGTGACGGAAGCACTCGGTGCGCTTACGATGCCAGGAATCGGGCACGGCCGCGAGGGTGCCTCCAAATTCATCTCCTTTCAGCTGCGCCGACCGCCACGTGAAAAGTTCGCGCATGGAAGCGCATCGCAATGAAGGAGGACTGTGGACTGATACTCGTGTGAAAGCTTGCGAGATTTATCGGCGAGCGGAAGTGGGCGCCGGCCGGCTAGTGAATACTTCACCCGCCGCAGGCTATTCTTGGTCACCGAGTGGACTCAATGACAAGGAATGGTCGCTTGCATTTAAGCTCGTAAATGCTATTCTTCTGGAGTGAATGCTGCAGACAACGATTCATGATAATGCGTGTCCTTTGTCGTCAATTGAAAAGCTTTAGCGGTAGAACCGCGTTGATACCCAGAAGGACTCTTTAATGCCCAAGTTATGGCGAAACAGACACCATGCATTGGATCGAGAATGCTTCAAAGCCGAGCTGGTAAACTTAAGTCAGTTCATCATCAATTAATTCTGTCAACATTTGGTATTCGTGCAGGTCAATTGCACGAGTTCTCATATTGTAACTATCCTCAACAGAGCACTTAACGTGATTAAAATATGATGGCGATAATGAAAAATCG
The DNA here is from genome assembly GCA_963573305.1 of Pyrrhosoma nymphula. NCBI lineage: Eukaryota > Metazoa > Arthropoda > Insecta > Odonata > Coenagrionidae > Pyrrhosoma > Pyrrhosoma nymphula. Next base: position 2,088,886 of record OY754334.1, read on the forward strand.
GAGGAAATAAGGTCTTTGGATGAAAGTAAATATAACTCAGCCGCGTTAGCTCAAAAGACATTTAGTATTTATAATCGTAAATGAAAACGTGACTGCCGAACTGAACACATCTTTACGGGAATGCTGAAGTGATCAGAATAGACTCTTAGTTGCAAAAGACAGCTTTTTAAATATAAGATGTTTCACTAAGTGCAGTCAATGCATTAATTCGACGATCACCAATGAGAGTTGACTCACAAAAAATATTTCCGGGTCCACGACACAAGGCACCTCATCATCTTTATCCTCAAGTGTCGTTTCCACCTCTGGTGATTGATATAATGGCGAATGAGAGGACTCTCTTATAGGACGATTCTGTAGAAACTAGCGATGAAAGGGGTATCACCTTGACTTTAGAAATAAGAAATAACGTGTCCTCCGCTGGATAAATATTTCACCCCGTGTACTAATCAACCCGCTGGTACCATAGTGAACTTACAGACAATGGAATCATTGTTCATGCGAATGAAGTCGGTACGCTCTTAAAGTAGGTAGAAAATCGACGATTATAGGATAACAGTATTCGGGAGGAAAGTTTCTCACCAAAACAGTCCACTCTTCATCACTTTTGTAGCCCTATCTTTTCTCGAAATGGATATTATCAACTTTCCTTGCATTTGTTAATGAATTAATCCCTTGATTCTGAGAGGAAAGTGTTTCGTACCGGAGATTCCAACAGATGAGACAAGCTTTCTCCTTTTCAGACTCCCCCTACTCCAACCCTCAAAAGCGTCTGACGGAGAGGGTCGCGAAACTACATTGATCAACGCAGAAAGCATATCACCGCATTCATATAAATCTCTAGATTGATTTCAGCCACTTTCAGAGCAATCAGTGTAATCACAATGTTCACCAATTATTAAATATCCTTAAAAGCGATTTTTCTATTTTAAAACATATCCGCGGAATGCTTGTACGTTTTTTTTGGTTTTCATTTCCGAAAAACCCCTAATTTAATGACAGTAAAGAATAAAAGTTGGTAAACCAATAATCATTAAATTAAAACATATTTATGTACCAAAATCATCGACATATTCCTGTTCATTCTCCCTCCAGGTGTTATGATTGGTCCATGTCTTCCCGCTAAATCCTCTTCCACGGGCCTGCCAAACGGTATCCGTCTTCCCTGTTGTAATTGTGATTTTTTTAATCACCTATATTGACCATCTTATCAGCCTAGGGAAGTATCTCTTTTCTTTGGCGATTATTTTGGTCTCGTTAAATTTAATGACCTGTCCGGGTTCGGACCACGCATGTTCCGCGATGGCGGACAAGCTGAACTTCTTGTTCGTGGTAGCCCTCTGGTGCTCCTTCGGACGCGTCTTCATGGATCTCCATGTGTCACCTATGTATGCTTTCCCACAATAACAAGGCACCTGGTACACTCCCTCATTGAGTTCTTGTGGGATTTTGTCTTTCGGACGCGGGAGTAAGTCGGAGACTTTGGCCACGTTGTTGAATCTTGTGATAATTCTGAATTTCATCAAAACCCTAGAAATCTTTTCGCTTGATCCTGCGATATATGGAATGGTGGCATAGGCCTTTCGGGTCCTCGGTGGTGCCTCTGTTTCCACGTTGCTCCTGTCGCTATTGCGTCTCTTCTCTTCTTCAGCGGTCCTTTTGAGGACCAACTTTTTCTGATACCCGTTCGGTGGAAACCCGAACAATGAACAAGCCTTCATATTTATGTATTTTCCACAAAATATACTGGTTTAAACAGTTAATCGCTCAACATTGAGTCTAAATTTAGATGTAATCTCTACAACAGTGGCTTTTTAATAACGCCAGCACCATATTTAAAGTGTTAATTGCAGACGAAGACATCTAGTTTAAATTAAAACCCCCCGAGAAATTCTCCATGAACTAACATGGATGTATAACTGGCTTAAGCCCCTGACCTGTTTTTTTCATGGTGAATATCATTCTTATGGGATTAAGATTAAACATTGAAATTTTGCGGTTCTCAATGCAAATATAACACTGATTTCAGCTATTTTCTATCGCACTACTGTACAAGAGACAAAAAATGCAAAGGGAGTTTTCCTTGGGCCACTTACAATTACTGGGTACACGCGCAGAACTCAATACCGCCCATGATGGACAGCGGGAGAAACGGCCCGAAGGGATGAGGTGAAGGGGAGGGAAGGGGAGAGGGAGTGGAGACCGAATTGGATGCGGTGACAACTCATTTAGCCGCCGCCAGACGACGCTTCAACCCCCGTCGACACGACATCCCTTGTCATACTCTCCCCCTCCTCCCTTTCCGAGAGTTGAGAAGAAGTGAGAGCACGGATAAAACCCACCCCGTTGAAGCCAACACCACCAGAGCGGGCTCCCATTGTGCTGACGGAGGCGAAACCCGTCATTTGATGCGACGGTGACGTAAAGAATCGTTCGTTCTCTGCGGCCAGAGCGGGTTTGGTTTCTTTCTGCCTCTGCCGCCGCCGAGGCAAACTTAATTTGCTACGCGCTTCGTTATGGATATCATGAGGCATTGAAGAGTGGCTGTCACGTGATCTATTAATTAATAGCGAATAAAACGCTCGTCCATATCTAAATTTCTGCTGCGGGTTCTTTTGATCCCCTGACATCTCGTGGTCACTCTCCAACGGCATGGAGTCGAAAATGTTTGAGCTCCCTACACGGGACAATTAGATGCATCACAAATGTTGAGGACCTAGCAAAAGCATTTTTTTAAATCGTAGCAATTAATTTCGAGAACAAAGTAAATTAAAAATCGAAGAGAGATGGCTATCTGTTAATATAGGTTCTTGCCACTAAAATAATTTCAGGAAAAGTCAGTAGGTACTATTTTTTAAAATAAATTTATTAAAAAATTTTAAAAAGTTTTTTTTGATGTTCGTGCGCATATTTTTAACTGTTATTCTAACCAGTGAATCCTAATTTCTGAGAATAAAATTACGTAAGTGCCGATATGTTTCCTTTTTATCTAGAGGGATGTTATTTTAAGAACTTATTTTCAGGAACAATAGCGTGATTCCGTTTAAAAGAGAGCCAGGTGGGATTCAAACACGGGTCGAGACAAGATACTACAAATTATGATAGCCTACAGGTAATTTGTTTTAACCCTTGTCCTTACGACGTGGTACCAGGGAACCATTTTAATTTTTTTCTTGATTTTTTTTATTTTCCGTGCTACGTGTTTGGGTGAAACTTTCTAACATCTTAGAATCTTTAATAGTAAGGCAGTTTTAGAGGTTTTATATTAATTTTATTTGTAATACTAGAGAAAATGAATATTAAAAGTTTTTATACCTAGTCTAAATGAAGAGGTACCACTATGAACTAAAAGTTTATTAAACTTAAATATTCTATCTATATTATAACAATGTTGATAAAATTGTTAATTTAAAGGAAAAATAAGATTAATAATTATAAGGTATGATAATTTTTCATAAATATCTATTTTCAAAGAACTTAGCACATGAATCACACTTTTCTATTTTCTGCGTATGCTCATCAAAAATTGGTCTTTGGCACATCCTGCAAACCTTTCTTGTTTTACACTGTTTTTTTTCTTTGTCATACGGCAGATATAGCATTCACCTACACCTCTTTAGATTTCCAGATGAATATCTTTTATGGTTTCTCTCTGTTGAGAAACGAAATCTGGCATGCATTCAATCCCGGTCCTGGTACTGAAGTGTTGGTTTGTCCTTGGGCATCGTGAACGTGACTCAATGGCTGGTAGTTGTGTCTCCAGTTCTTGTAGAAACCTTGGCCTGCGGTCATGTCTCTTTTTTTTGCGGTGGATTATTACTATCATAAATTATGTATGAGACTAAGGAATCAGTTATATTGTAGAATAAAGCTACTGGCTAACTGTTCGTCCTGCGCTTGACGCTGTAATGGGACAGCATTTTGTCCATGTTGTCAACACCCACTTAGTAAAGTTATAGTAATCAATTATCTCCGTTTTTTTCTTCTTTTGCCCGCATATGTCTGTGGTATGATGCATCGTTGATAGGAGTATTACTGCTTGCACCAGCTTAGGCACATAGGAAACCATGGTGAACTCGTCATCAGTGAATCCAAAGAGGAATGACAATGGTTCCCTCGACCTGTGGGCCTGCATTTGCGGTGGTATATATGGCTTATTCTTTTTCAAAGCGCCAAACTTTGACATCTTCCAAGACATTAAAAATCGAGGTAAAGAAAGCGCTGTGAAAAAGTTATCCATCACAATTTTCCGGCAAGAGTTTTTATACCGGATGCATAATTCCTTGACGACTGGCTCTCTTTGGCATGTTTCACGTCCACTCGGTGATTTTCAAGCATATATTTGGCCATTTAGGGGATGGGAATTCACTGCATCACACAGCCACTAAATTTTAATATCATACTTTGCAGGCAGGATTCACCGGTGAATCTGGTTCTTCCTCTATATGGAAATAATTATTCGCCAACTGTAAGATTCTCTGAAGGCACACCGACAGAGTGCAAGTTATCGTTCAATAAATACCACAAGTCAGAAATGGGCTTTGTCTCTCTTCAATCTATCAGTTCTAGTGTTTCGGTTGTCAAACCTGATAATTCGTTGTTTGAAATTAAACGTATTTACAGCCACTGTGGCCCGGTAGAGTGGATAGGCGTCACATTGCCACAACTCGTAGATATCTTCCTTAGTTGCATGGCGTACTCCTGCTGTAATATTTATGCCAAGGTAGCCGTCTAAATCCTCCAGGGCTAATTCTTTCCAAGATGTTGATGGCTTGTTTGGATTCGAACGGTTTCATTCTTCATACGCATAAGCTGGGTAATTTTTTGTTTCTCTTATTATAATTTCGCACATTCTAAGTGTAAACATTTTTTAAAATGTTTAAAAACTTGCCCGTAATTTTTATAGGCCCATTTCTCAACCGTTTGCTACTGTGTCTAAGTGTTTGTGACACTACATGAGGTGTAATTTTCCAGAAGGTACCGTCTTCACACTGCATACCTGGGTCAGTGGATATGCTGGCACGAGCTCCATTTTCAGCTCCAGTGTATTCCTTCCCTTCATCATCTATGTCATCCACTTCCATTTGAATAGTGGAATCGGCGTAAATGTCATCAATATCTGAATCTTCATTTCCGCCCGCTTGTCTTTTCCGAGGCACCAATCATCATCTGATCCGATGTTTCCCAATGGCTCATTTCCATCCTCTGTTTCAGAGTCTCGGTTGACTAGCTGCGGTAGATAAGCTGATTGTTGCTCATAGCTCATCATAGTGAGTGAAATCTATAAATGAGTCGTTTGCACAAAATTTTTATAGTGACACGCGATATCATAATATATGAAGTCATAAAAACAATTCTAACCGTCTGAATTGATCCCTTGAAACTTCTTCGGCCATCAAATCAACCCCTACAATGCAGTTCACATAAACTCTCGTGTAGGTAGATGACATTAAAAAGGTCGAAAGCGTGTTTCTTGCAACTTAGGAATTTGAAGGCAGTGTCTAGAAACAGGAATGCTACCAATAGCGACTAAAAGAAAAACCCACGAATAGACTCTAAAGATAGTGAAACAATTTGAACACGAGACTATGCACCAAGCAGCTAAAGGTAAATAGCAGAACTAAAATATAGAAGGCAAAATGAATTTGTCTCAGAAACCCACACATTGTGGACTTTAAAGAGCTTTTTCTACAAAGTAACTGATGCATGCGGATCAAAAAGCGGCAAGGTTTAGCAAAGCACGGCTGAATTCAAATATGGAAAGCCGAGTCATCATCAAGAGAAGGCCTTTCAATTTTAAGGTTTTCTCTGGCACATTAACAGTGTATTAGTCAAAGAAGTTCAGACTTTTTAAGGTCCTAATACAATGATTTATGTGATTTATTTTACATACTATAGAGTAGCACATGCCTCATATTGAAAGTTTGGCTGTGGAGAGCCAATATTATTATAGGCAATTGTTTTGACTCAATAGTTTCGCTCTATCACTCTCGTACAATACTAGAAAGCAAGAGACGGATGAGTTTCCTTTGCTAATTTTTTTATCATCATATAACTCTCATCAGATAAAGCTGAGGTTCAGACTGAAGTAATAATAATAATTTCATAAGTCACGGTAAAACTACGGGTATTGAAAAATAATTAATATTTTGTAATTCTATTATTCAAAATTTTTAAAACCTAGAATGCACACATGGATAGAAGAAATCCAACTGAGGAGATCAAATAATGAAGTCATACTGCTTGAAACCTTAAATGCAAAAGGTATTCATACTTTACTGCCCGAGGGAAATATCACGATACCCGAGATAGGTTGTCCCTCGATAATTAACCCTCTCATGCATGAGTTACTAAATTCAAGCGATATAAATTTTTTCAATCGAGTTTCTACGTGTCATTGACCATAATATTGAAGTAATATTGTTATAAATAAACATATTTGCCATTTAATGGCAAAATTTTGACGTCCTCATATGAGGACATTATGCTTGAAACAGGTCATCGTGATAAAATCCGATAAACTTATGAATTGGATCTTTTAGGTAGAAAAAATATTCAACTATACTTTTAGTATTATGATATCTTTAATTGTTTATTTAACATTCATAAAAACATATTTTTCGGGTGTTTGTTACTACATTTTGTTAATTTGTTTATGATATCACATTCAATATTTTTAACATCAACCTTGCAACAAGACAAGGAAAATAACATAAAAATTACAAGCAAACATTTATGATAACTTTACAAAAAATTGGCACTTCCAGATAAAAATTATTTTAAAATATGAATTCTAAAACTACCATTGTTACAAAATGTTTAACATTAATTACAATATATATTTTTGGGCCCCTGAATGCACATTACGAGTGAAAACTTTCAAAACAATCTGGACATAGCGGAACCAAGCAAGTGCCGCACATGTACCTGGTTTTGCTTGTGCATCTCTTGTCCCGACACCTATTTGCGTTATTGCTTTCACTTTTTTTTGGATAGTGGCCACATTTACTTAGTCTTAGCTCATCTATGACCTTATGAGTCGGTTTTTTCTTCATCGGCAGCGAGGAAGGGCTTGATGAGTTTGACCGTCCCCTTTTTCTCGATTGCTCTGCTTTGCCACTGAAAATCAGTCCGTTTGCCACCCGACTCTTGAATTCGAGTAGATCCATTGGTACGTTATTGCTTTTCCTCCATAATAGCCAGGCGTTAACCACCGCCACATTCAACATGTGGTAAAATATCCTCATATACCATCTTGAGTTGCGTATATCGTTCCTGTACAATGCAACAAGGGAATCCATGAGATCTACCCCTCCCATATGCTTGTTATAAATTTCAATGCTCACGGGTCGGTTTACATCCACATACTCCTTATTCCGTTTGCACCACCTTTTGGCTTTTCCCATGGGTTGAATTCCGGCGTATGACGATATAGTATGCACTACATTATTGTCAAACCACCGAGCCACAGTTATACCATCTGAAGAAGTAGCAATGGAAGAACTCCCTCTCCCACCTTTCTTTAAGTCTTTTACATCCTTCAAATTTTTTACTGCTTCTTTTAACCTGTTTTCCCTACATGTTCCAACGTACCATATTCCAATGTCTTTCAACTTTCTAACGAGGGGAAGACTAGAGAAAAAATTGTCTGCATATACCTTCACATTTAGATGGTGAATATCATGGCATAACCTAATAACAACATCACCAGTTGCACCACATTCAGAGGGTGGCTGTTCTGATGCCCCCTGCTTTAATTCAAAACAGAAAACATATCCAGACACCCCAGCCCTAACCCACGTTTTGTATCCCCATTTCTTTGGTTTTTTTGGGAGATAATTTTTCAAGGATGAGCGCCCTTTAAAAGGAATCATCATCTCATCTATTGATTGGAATTCTTCTGGATCGAGGGCATTATGAAATGATTTGTGGAGAAAGTCCAAAAATGGTCGGATTTTAATCAACTTGTCCCTGTTATCTGCTGGTATCCTAGAAGAATCTGTGAAGTGCAGATATCGCCTTATCTCTTCATATCTGTTAATAGTCATGTTTTCAGCCACCAATGAAAGTTTCAAACCAGTGTCTGAAGACCAATAGAGTCTAACTCTGGGATATTTTACGTACGTCATGACAAGAGTAATTCCCAGAAAAAACTTTCAATTCTGAAACAGTCAGTTTAAAATTTTCTTTGCCATTCTGAAATGCATATAGGCAACTTTGCTCTACTAAATCTTTCATATATTCTTCTGTAATTAAACCTAAAAAGTAATCGACAGGAAACTCTCCATTGACGTTTACCTTCATCCGTGAATTAGTTGAAGGGGGAGATCCTAATAAAGGGTTATCCTTTTCAGCAAACCATATTGCATTACGATTAGCTGGGGATGGCGATCGCCCAAAACTCGCAGATATCAATGGACTTGTACTTGCACAATTGTTGGATGTTGCAATGCCACCGTTATCTTCGTCAGATGAAGAAGATATTTCTGAAGTGTTTCCTGGATCATGGAGAGAGCCATCACTATCCCAATCCATTCCATCCTCTGAATCTACATTGAGGATTTCAACAATCTGACACTGCTCCAGTCGTTTTCTTGATCTAGTTGAGATGCATATGCGATCCTGAGGAATATATGCCATTTGTTAGCTAGTTGAAACAAGGTCATTCATGCAATATATTTTGGGAAACGATTATAAATATATATTGTTCCAGCCAACATGCTGATTGTAATACTTAAATATACTTAAAATTTTAACGAATGACAATATTATCAATTATTTCAAAGAGTGAAAAAACGGAAACTGGAGCACCAAATACTTACCATAACGTCCTTAGTTCGTTTTTTGGGTCGGTATCAGCAAGCGAACTCAGTAGGTTGTGTTATCCTATAACAAAGTCTCAGTTTTAATAAACTTACATGCCACAAGTCTTCTTCACAAAAATACTATCTCAATTAACTCTATTGATTATTACAATCTCTTGACTTATGAACGTCCTCTTATTTATTACAAATAAATATTAATATTTAGTGAAAAATAGTATTTAAAATAAAAAATATTAATATTTGCTGCAAAAATAATAAAATTTAAAAGTTACAATTAGTTACTTAGAAGTGATAAAAATAACTTCTATGAAAGCTCATTTCCTGTGAAAGGATCAATAGCGATTTTATCGCAAAACTTTATAGTTATTGGCAATAGAAATTATGGTACTAATTAGAACGTAGTCATTGTACTGTTTGTAAATATCATACAACATTACTTATAATGACTAACAATCAAAGAAAGTAGCATTGATTTGCTAGACATGAAAGAATGTGAAAATCTTGGAATAAACAACACTTCACTATATGCATGCATTTGACCTTGTACACGCATAATGTCCTCATTTGAGGACGCATGACATTTGTCCCATTAAAATATTTACTGATATAAAATTTGTTTAACTTATTGCCGTATATAATAAATTGAGCATCAAAAATCAAATATTTATACTCACAGGCGAAATCCACTGCTTGTAGACCCTTGAAATCACAGCACAAAAATGAGCTTCCACGCTCCGATCACAGCGCCACTACCCCCACTCCTTTGCTGACTTCCAAGAGGGACAATGTAGCACTGATACAAAGTTTCTTTGTCTCTGCTGCATCGGAACATCATGAAAAAGCTGCTAGCATCTCAGGAAACCGATACAGTTACATTTGGTTACATTGTAGTGAGAGAGATTTGGCGTCCTCATATGAGGACACCATGCATGAGAGGGTGGACCACTTGCTGGGAAATAAACTGAATATTAATGGTGGTTTTATTTTTACGCCCCTTGTTAGGCATGTGAAATTTATAAAATATAGCAGCATATTTTATATGTTGTTGCAAAAAAACATTCTCGGTTTTTTCAGCCAAGAAAAACGGTAGCACCAATTTGAACGGATATAATTATTTTGAAAATCGAGCACATTACGCGCCGAAATTTGTAAACTAGTTAAGACGCATGTACATATTACACATACGTAAATGGAATCAGAATACTGCAATATACAGCATATATTCCCGATATTGTAAATTGTTATTTTCGCAATTTATGAATTAAGCAGAGTCCTATACATACGACTGCTCAACTGCAAAATTTGTAGCTGAGTAGCCGCTATGATGTTAGGATGTAAGTAACTTTCACTGCCTTACAATAGAAGAGCCCACCTCGAGACCCGGGAGTCATGAGCCGACACAACAGGTACAGCGGAGGGCTGAAGGGTTGTGTGAGACATCCACGGCGATATTAATACGAGGATACCGTTCGATGAGGAGATGGCAACCAATGCGATACCTCAGAGACTTGCGATATTACGAGGCATGAATTGATACTCATGCAATACCATATTGTTGATTCAAATCCTTTAATCGCGAGGAATAAGCTAAAATAGCCACGAGAAAATGTTTCCCTAGACCTGAAATCGAACATTAAACATCTATTTCCCTAAAATCCTTACCAAATAGCCATGAAAATTATGGAGTATTTCATATAATCTGTAAGTAGACTTCAGTCTTAAGAGTCCAGCATCCACACTGGACCGGCAAAACAAAGATTTGCGGATCCATTTTTGGCCTGAATGGGTTTTTTCTCTCGGCAATTTATACGTATTCATCTCCGACAGAAAATATCATCTTGATGAATAGTAAGCATACCAAGATTAAAATTCATACCACAATACGTTATTCGCATTCATATGGAGTACTACCCTTTGTAGATACCTCTGTGCGCTGTTGGTCCGTCGTTTGAAGAGTCCTTTCTGAGGGGACGGTGCGGGAGGAGAGGAGGGGGGGGGGGAGGAGCGTAGCGCCCACGGCGGGGAAGAATTGAAACGAACGGCGGTGAGACGGAGATGGTTCCCCGAGGACCACCAAGAATTTCGCGAAAAAGGGGAAGAAGGAGATGCCGCGGGGAAAGAGCAGCTTTCATTTGGGCATGACTACAGCGAGACACAGAGACTCAAGACTTAAGTAGAATACATGCACGGCGTGCTGCTAGTACTAGGTAACAGATAAGGATTCAAATATTAGGGAGTACTACTACTCCTAAGAGATACACTACCTACCGAAAAACCTAGATAAAAGTCTCATTGGCCGCTGTTAGTTCCCTTATAGTTCCCTTATAGTTATAGTTCGTGGGAAAAATGCCATTTTAAATCTGTCCGTTCTGCAGTCTAGTTCACTAATTTTACTGTCATGATCTGATCTACCGTAGTATGTCGGATTTCGTAAAATATCAACGTCTTCGAAAAATAGACCGGTTTGGAACTTACGTAATAGATTGTGTCTAAATTTTAATCGACGGTCTGAAAGCGTTTCCCATCCCAGTGGCTGCAAAAGGTCAGAAATACTAATGAGATTATCATAACAGCCTTTAACGTATCTTGCCAATCTTCGCTGCACGCGTTCTAACTCAGTTTCCAAGCCTATGTCATAGGGATCCCAAATACTGGGGACTGACGAGGGAGAAGTAGCTGATTTCCCTAACTTTATCGTCGCACTTGCCAAGTACTCTTTTAACAAATCCCAACTTACGATTAGCTTGACCGGTAATTTATCGAATATGTTTACTCCACGAGAGATCATTAGTCAGTTTAACTCCGAGGTATTTAACCGATTCTACAGTCTCTAATTTGCTGTTGTTTATGCAATAGCTGTTGCAAGGAGCGTTTTTCCGTTTCCAAAAATTCATAACAACGCATTTTTCAGATTTATTACTAGCTGCCACGCATCGCACCACTCCTGTATTGCCTCGAGGTCCTTAGTTAGCCCTTGCTTATCATTAAGGCTACGAATTTCCCTATACACCACTGCTTCGTCTGCAAATAATATAAGCTTACTGTCAACTGTTTCACCGATGTCATTTATGTACAAAAGGAACAGAAGTTGGCATATGACACTTCCCTATGGCACACCCGATGTAACTTTTACTTCATTAGAGATAACGCCATCTAATAAATCCCTTTGTACTTGATTGCTTAATAATAATTCTCTAATCCAGGAAACTACGTCGTCGTCTAAACCGTAAGATTTAAATTTCATGAGTAGCTTACTGTGGGACACTTTATCAAATGCCTTTTTAAAGTCAAGAAAAATTGCATCATCTGGAACGTTATGTTCACTCGAGACTAAAATATCGTGGGCAAAAAGTGGTAATTGAGTTTCGCAAGATCTTCCCTTTCTGAATCCGTGTTGTGTTTTTGTTAACAAGATCTGCATATCGAGGTGTCTCATAACTGAACTTACAATTATATGTTCAAGGACTTTGCAAGAGATAGATGCGAGAGATCCCTTTGATAGCAATTTGAAGTTCTATTCCCAAGAAGTCCTTTTCGAATCCTCTAGCCTGCTAGTCGTTGACACTCTTGGGTTCGACACTGTGATAACTCATACAATCCAGGTCAGCAAGTTCACTCAGTAATATTCATTGCAATATTACCTTGCTATATTCTCTGGCAGAGGTTACATGTAGAGATACATTATTTTCGCTATAACGAAAAAAATTAAATTACCTAAAAAACATATTTTTACGATTTTTCTTTATGTTTTGTGGTATTTAGAAGCACTTGAAGTGGTTTTCTCTTTTGCAAATTAATGCTAAATAAGTCTTTTAGAGCGAATAATTGCTATTTAGCGAAATAGGCGATAATTTGTACCTACAAAAATTGTATTTTCAATATTGCAAACAAAACTAGGAATAAAAATATTATTATGAAAATCTTTTGTCAATGGTAGTAACTGCAAGATTCATGTTCTATAAAAATAAAGAAAAGAACTAGGCCTAGCAGCTTGGATATATATTTTTGTACATATATTTTTCCTTTACTCTTTAGATATCACACTTTATCAACACATCCTGTTACAGACTACATTAAAAACGTGCAAATACTCCATTCATAACAGCGTACCATAATTTTGACAACAATCCTCTGTTGGTGACCATTTCAATTCCATAAATCCAATTTTCCGAGTTTTGCTATTTATTTGCTAATTTTCTAATAACTAATGCTATTGAATGCTCAATTTCAAATAATTAATGCTAAAAATACAAAACATTAATGCTAAAAAAACTTATCTCTAGCTATATTCTATGGCTACCGGCTTTGATATTCAGATAGACTTGAGCTGCCTTCAGAAGGGACTTAGTTCCCTCAAGATCACCCCCTTGCTGCTCATGCATCTTTTGTTCCCGCGAAGAACGCCTTTCGGCCACGCCTACGTACACTTCAAATACTGAAGTTGCAGGTGTCAAATATTGTGTAATATTACAGACAGAAAAATTCGATTAATTCGTTTTCTTAAGCACTCATGGCAACACCTCACAACTTCTTGATACTCAATAGCAATATAGGCACCAAGAACGAATCTTATCCTTGCAACGGAATTTGTGGGAAATGGGAGTATTTAATGACAAAATGTTCAATTATTTTTCGGGATGATAGACATATTGAAAAAAAATTCTTAAATGAATGCCACGGTATTGTAAGTAATAACATGTCATCTGTAAATTTTTATGGCAGCCATTTTTATTATTTTATTGCGAATAATTGGAGAAGTTGATGAATCCTTCTGCATGGCTTAGAAAATGAAAACATAAATAGTTCTCCTGATCACCCATTTGTTTAATCAGTATCAGATGTTTTGTGTTTTATTTATATTTTTCGAGCAGTATTTATGGATATTATGGGGCGATTCGGGTGTTTTTGTTGATATTAGCTCCCCGCCTTAATAGTCTCCATGAAAGGCAAGGATTTGCCGTTTAAAAATGTAACCGTACGTGCAGAGGAAATTATAAATTCAAGGTTTTGAACAATAAAATGTTAACATTGCCAAAGAATTTAAAACCCTTATTGAACACATTGTTCAAAAAAATTTAAATAACCAACTATGATGGCAAGTATTTGTGCAATATTTTTTAATAATACAATGTTGATGAAAATATCTTTTAAAATGGAAATGAGGAAAAATATGTTACCGTTCCATTGGTTAACTTATCAAAATAAATGAATTGACTCTTGTGCTATATGAATGTATGAAGAAATAAGTCCTGGGAACGAGGAAAACATGTATCAATTCTCAGTGCTCTCCAACGCTCTCACATTGCACAATTACGGCATTAATTTCGGTAAGGAAGTCGTCCAATTTTTTTTCGCATCATATTTCGGGAGACATCCCATAATAGGTTTTCCCGACGGAAGGGTTGCCGGGGGAGGGGTTGGGTTGCAGGGAAGATGTGGAGAGGGGAGGGAGTGGAGGGGGTGGGGGGGTGGGGGGTGCGAATTAAAAGATGACAGTTATTTGGCGCGTAGTTGGCAATGAAATGTGAGCACTCGGTGCCATCTTCCTTCGGCTTCCGAGCGCAGAGGGGGTGGTGCTCGGCCCTCCTCCTCACCACCCCCTCCCACCCTCCCGGCAGCGCACGCACTCCGGGGGTGGGAAAGGGGGTGGGAAGGAGGTGGGAAGGAGGTGGGAAGGAGGTGGGAAGGAGGTGGTTGTGGAGTGAGAGACGCCGTTTGAAAAATAAAATCAGAAAGGAAGTATGAGTTTCTTTAATCGGCCGCCGCCCGCAGACTAATCCGCCCCGCAGCCAAAGTCTCCGAGAATTGGTCCAGGTCTGCAGATCCCTCTCATTTTTTCTGAAATTAGTGTCTCCCGGTGGAAGTAGAGCCACGGGGCAGCGGAATTAAAGAGAGTGTAATTTTCGGGCCTCGAAGGCGAAGGGAAGACGCTATGCCGCCAGAAAGAAGGAGAAGTTTCTCGATCTCAGCAGAGAAGGCAACGTCGTACACATGAGTTGAACATTCTTTACGCGTGAGATCTGGCACACGGGGAAAAAATACATTATTTTAACTTAAGCGTACAATTAGTCATGCGTTTCAACTTTAATATTTGTGCTGAGATACAACCACATTTTCACCGATACTACTAAGAACAGAAGTTCATACCACGAGAACAGCCATTCATCCTAAATCACTAGGGATTAAAACGATGGTCTCAAAAATAGAATTTACAGTTGAAGTTACCACTGCTTCAATAACATCTTTCACCTTCTCCGTCTCGCCTTTGCATAAATCTCTGCATGAATTGACAGTAATTGGGAATTTAACTCGAATTGAATTTCCTGTGAGGTTTTTAAGGAGAAATATATTTTTAACAAAGATGTTCCTCAGGGATTTTTATAGACATAATTCAAATATTTAGTAATTGATACCCCGAAAAAAAATGGAATAATACCTTTAAAAGTGTAAGCTACCACAGGTTGAAAGGTGTTTCACTCGATATAAGAATTTCAAACCTGCTACCGTCGCTTGAACTCCATTTCATGCGGAAGAATGAGATAGAGCCTGGTCAAGTCCATGAAGACATTTTAAGCCCAGCATAATGAGACTAGTCAAGCCTTTTTCTTCACAGAGGATGCATGGTGGAGGGGAAATGAATAAGCATCTTTTATAATCAACAGGAGAAATACGAGGTTGCGGACGAAGCAGAAGCGAGGCGTATTCACACCATTTCATTTCTGCATAATTCCCTTTCCCTCCCACATAATTCCCGAAATTGCAGAACAATTATATTTTGAAGGCAAAAGGTTAGAAAAAGGAAAAAGTATGTCAGAGAGAAGAAGGGAAGAAGAAAGGGTTGTGGGGATGAATCGTGCGTAATGGTAAACTAAAATAATTTTAAAAGGAGAGAATGAGAACAATCGCGTAGAATGGGGTAAGTGGTGTGACAATAAATCTTTCTTGGCGGGGAGAGGGGCGGAGAGTTGAAAGGGGGAACGCCGTAAAAAGCTCTCAAGATGCACATTCCGTTTCCACTCCTTTTTTTAATTAAATGAAAATTTTAATATTCCCCACGCCCGCATGCATAAAGAGGATTTGCATGGAATGAGCCTTGCTATTACCGCATCGGAGGAACCATTTGGGGATATAGAAAAGGGTTGGGTAAGTTCAAGTTAGGAAAAGAAGGGGTGCTGTAGTGGGGGGGGGGTAAGAGGGGGGCTGGTGTGAAAGGACACCCTCGTCGCCTTGGCTACGAGAGCCCTTTGAATAATTAACACGCGCGCCTGAGTTCGGTTGCTCTGGGCTCGCGGTTCGCAAGGCTTAAGGAGAACGCACCTACTTGCAGCCGCCGCTGACCAAAGGGTGGAGCGGATCCTCTTCCCTGGGGCGGATTATTTCACTCGGCCTCCCCCATCCTCACTGTCCGCCCCTTGGTTAGGCCACCACAGCTGCCCTAACGCACCTATTCACCCGCATGCGTGGAATTACCACCAATTTATAACGTCATACAGCGTTTTCTAATGCACTTGACGAACTGATCCCCGGTGATGGAAAATATTTCTATCGCATCACCATTAATCCCTTCACTGTAACATAAATCTAGGGTGTGTTAGCGGAGTGCACGCTCTTGAAGATAGTGAGGCAATACACAGTTGCGAGCAGATTCTGTTCTCTGGAATGAACAAAATTCTAGAAGTTTACAGCAAGAAGATCGTTCCTTCTTTGAAAATATGACACTGGTATCGAATGGAAAATCGTATCTAATTCATATCTTTTCATGAAGTTCTTCTTCACTAGTTGGCGTAGCCGGATGGTAAGAGGCATCTTTCGTCGTATTTTCTCAGTGAGGGAGACTCTGTTCATTATGAATCTTTTCTCTTGCCCGGTCCTATGACCGATGGTCCTAACACTCGATATGGTAAAGACATTTCTCTCTTTCCAGTTTTTCCACTCAAGTCTCATGATGACTTTG
The DNA here is from genome assembly GCA_963573305.1 of Pyrrhosoma nymphula. Classification (NCBI taxonomy): domain Eukaryota; kingdom Metazoa; phylum Arthropoda; class Insecta; order Odonata; family Coenagrionidae; genus Pyrrhosoma; species Pyrrhosoma nymphula. The sequence goes on from OY754334.1 coordinate 2,105,665, forward strand.
TCATCAGATAGGCTGCTACGACACATTTCATAAGTTTACTTTATGCGATCGTGGAGTTGAAATTAATTCAGCGTATTTTCCCTCAAATTTGCATTCCTTCGCAGTTATTCTCACTTACTTACCAACATTGATTCCTTTGCTAAAACTTAACATTCACATGGTTCACCTGGCATTTATATTTTTGTATTTAGCATTAACGTTTACATCATTAACTTTTAATAATTTCAATATTGATGATTATGAAATGAAAACCATGGTATTGCAACAGCCGAGCTAATTTTGTTCCACTGGAATGAACGCAACTGATTCGGTCTGCGGAGTAATTATTTAAGATAAAGAAAAGGTTTCTTTATGAAAATGATTTGAAAACATTCATTTTTCTTTTTATGATAATGGGGGCTTTCCATTCAAGGTGTTCACATACAAGCGCACATCGGAGCACATCAGCGAGCACTTACGCGCACACGAACGGCGTTGAATGGAACGATGTGCGCTGATGAAATTGTTCGTAGGCCACCAGTAGGTAGCATTCTGTGGGTGAAAAACAGTCACGGTTGAATGTTTAGATTCAAGTTGTTATATTCGTTCAAAATAAGTTATTTAAGACTTAATACTTTTATCGCAGAGTAATTAAAAACCTCAAAATAAGCATGTTTGCCGTTTTTACTGAAAATCAACAAACTTGACAACAATCACGGATGCCATAATCGACGTTTTTTTGTTGATTAGCACGCATCAACTTTGCTCCCGATCTGTTATAAAGTGCGCCTCATAGTGCGCAGGATCTGAATCACGAATGGAAGGCAAGTGTGCAGTAGTTGTGTTGCGAAGTGATTAGCGCACTAGAGCACTAGAAGGAAGAATGAAGTTATGCCAAGCAATGTTACATTCAATTGAGTTGTTTTAGAACAATCAAAAGATGACCAAATTGAGACCATAAACCATTCATTTCATGCACCGAATTAATTTATACGGGAGAATCGTTGTCGATGGAAGGGACAAAAGCAATCCAGTAAACCCTCGCCTCAAGTGGCTGATGGCTGGAGTCGTCGGCCCTCACATTCCTATCGAAATATCGACGGATCGATAGATTGAATTCCTCGTTAGGAACACTATCTCCGTCCTCACCGTGGGAAAGCCCGAATGCAAGGCCAGCCCCTCCTCCCGCTGCCTCCAGGGACCCTCGCCCGCGTCTAAGGGGACGACCCCTCCAGGGTAAGGACCCGGGGCTGTCAAGAGGAATTGGAGGCGAGATCCCCCGAGGAAAGCAGCGCGTGAACGCAATCAGGAATAAATAAACGGATATCGGCCTAAATAATGATCCCTAGAAAAGATTATTTTTCGCCAGGGCTTCCCATTTAAATCTTGAGGGATTAAACACAAGGGCACAAAAAAGTAATCAGTTCAGCACCTAAAACAACCAGATTGAATTTCCTCAGCTCAGTATAGCTTGCGGTTTAGGTATCAGTTACTGTATTAGAGGTATGATTTTTTTTAATTAGTACAATCAAGCTGACTGACTCGTCATAGCATTGATTCAAATCAAATGGTCTGGCGCTTATTAAAGGGACGGTAAAAATCAGGCAACTGTACATTTCGAACAACAGTTGGAATGAGGAAAACGTAATCGCGATAACACCGAGAGTACAATTAAAATTACCATATGCAAAGAAATATTCAACGGGGTATCAATATTTTATTATGATACTACTTCGTAGCAGTATCTTATGCATTTTTCTTATCAATAAGAACATTTTTCTAGAAGCCGCAAAAGAAAATAGCATTCCTTAATAATTCATGTTTTCCGAAATGTCTTTCCGCGGTTGTTCATTATTCCTGGTCAAAAATGTTCATGAAATACCTTTCTTTTTTTTAAATAATAATATAATTTATTGTTCACAGATTGTTACATCCGATTTGAACATATTATTAAAGAACAGTTTATAGCTCAGCAATCATTTTTATGTTAAGCATGGTAATTAATTTGAAATCCTAAACAAAAATATAACAAAGAGTTTACAAACATTTTCATAGTGCATGGAATTCATACTGATGAAATTCATATTTGCTTTTAATATTCCGTCTCATTTTATTATATCGTTCACAGTTTAATTTCTAAGCACAGAACAAGAAATGAAGCTTGTTAACAAATGAAAATATACAATAAATGATAATATACAACACAATGTAAAACATATATTAATGAATGTACAACATTGAAAATATGAATTAGTTTGGGCTATTTAGAAATAGGTATAATTGTTTTTTGAAAACTTTCAGGGATGAAGAGTCTTTGATTAATTTGGGAAGATTGTTCCATGTTTGTGATGCGGCTACGGTAAATGATCTTTGAAAAGCTGTGGACCGATAATGGGATACATGAAGATAGTCGGGTTCCGCTCTCGTAACAACATTAGGCGTTATTGTTCTTTTAGGGAAGAATTCAATGATGTACTGAGGTTCATTTTTTTAAGTAAAGAAAACATGAAACAAACATGTTCCATTTAACGTGGAACCCGAGGTAACGAGGTAAGGTGGTGAACTTTCTGTCGAAAATGTTATAAAGAGGGTGTATCAAGTAACTAAATCTAAGATTTAAAATATAATGTTTTGAGTGTTGCGAAACTTCAGTTTCAAAACAAAATGTCCCCTAATTTATTGAGGGAAGGTTTACATCACTACCAATTTCAGCCGTATTGCCATTATTCTAGGAAGGAAACGCCTTACCTGTGTCTCCAGTCATAACATCGAATTTAGTTTTGAATCTGGTGCTCTGAAGTAGGCGCAAATAATGCATCTTGTTGCTGCGAACTTAAAAGAATACCACACACTCTCAAAATCACAATCGGGAAAAATATCTTCCATTCTGGAATTCTCATCTTTGACGCTTCTTTTCGTTGGTGATGCACGCGAAGTATGCACTGTAGCGCTTCATCCTTTTCAGTGTCTTATTTTTTTACACTGATCGTATGAAAACTGCTCTCACTGACCGAAAGTATAACATTTATGCTATATGTGAGGAGATAAAACATTGGCGCTTTCATCATGCCATTGATTCATGATTCAAGTCGTGCTACTGACATATAACTGCAAAAAAAGCAAGAATATAAGAAGAAGTAATGATGGGAATGAGCAGTTATTTGGAAATATGTTGATACTTTTTGACAGTATAGTAAGAAGCCAAGAAATATGTACTAACGCTCAGGAGATTGAACCACTCACGAACGTGCTACCAATAAAAGTAATCATCAAAATGCCGAGGATCTTTGTAGGATTCAAGGAAGTTTAATTGAAATATTTCATTATTTGGCATGTCACTACTGCGTTTTCGATCACCACAGCATTGTGTTACGTTCCATGACGAAGAGGTCAAAGTGAGCTGACCTAAAATTCGTAGGCTCCAACGCCTGAGAGAGATATTGGATATTATCTTTGAAATATTCAAAAATAATTCAGCTCATCTGCCCAGAGTACGAAGAACGAGAAGTTGGAGGCACTTGGTTTGCTGTGGAGTTCGTCATTATATAGCAAATAAACAGACCAAATATGGAATTAGAATGTACGGCCCTTGCGATGTTGTAATGCGTTAACGTCCATCCTGGAGTTTTATGTTGGAAAACAAGATAAAGGGAGTCATTCAGAGAACACTCGCGGACTTTCCGTGATTGAACGTATGTGCGAACCAATAGCACACAAACCGTAATGTGAACATTAACAATTGAGTCACTAGTATTGAATTTCTTACAAAAGTGATGGATAAATATCGACGAACTTTAGCGATACTATTAGAAAAATGATTTAACTACCGGATTTACATACACATTTCGTCCATGAGAAAAATGTAAACCCGTGTCTGTTATGTTTTAGCCAAATTGCGCTTTAGTTTCGTGAATTAAGAAACAGAGAAAAACTGTTGTCTTGATTTCAAGCTAGCATGGCAATGAATAACTAACTGAAATAACTGAAATACGTGATATAATTTTGACCTTTAACGCCACAACGAATGGGGAGGATATCATGGATAGGTTGTGCGATAACTACACCTGTGCTTCACAAACAAGGCGTTGACAAATTGTCGTGTTTTATACATGATTTAACGTATCGGAAACAAATGCACAAGTTGTACAAACTATCAGAAAAAGAAAATGTTTACAGCGTAAATTTTTTGAATAATAGAAATTTATCTGAACTAAAGACACATTTCAGAAGTCATTCAAAGTCAAAGTGAGCTTTCCCAAATGGGAGGCAAATCGTGTAACATCAAAGAAGCCGCGCATTAATGACATACACCACGTCATGATGGTATCTGAAGAGGGTATATAAACGGGGAATGCATAGTCGTCAGATTACTTGCGATCAAGTCTTCAGCCATGGAGTTCTGCAAGAGTATCGCTGCCTTCAAGAGGTACTTGGAAGCGGTTGGTTGGGTCACCTTCCTATGCTCAACCGGAATTATCCCCCTTACCAAGGAGTGCGCATGTGGGGGCATCAGCAGCATAAACTCCAAGGGCAGAGGTAAGGCGCCGGTCTATCGTTGTCGGGTGACTGCCTGCCGAAGAAAGTCGCCCTTGCTAGAGGGCACGATGTTCTTCGGGACACGCAGGCACGTTATCAAGTTTCTGTGCGTGTTAATCGGCTGGATTAATAAGTATCCAGCCGATGTCATCACGAAGGAGTTTGGCCTCCACCGACAAACGGTGGCTAAATACCTTCAAGCCTTTAGAGACTAGATAGGGGTTAGGCTGCAAGAAGGCAGCACGGAGATTGGTGGGCCAGGGTACACGGTTGAAATTGACGAAAGTGCTTTTGGTCGTCGAAAGTACCTATAACCGTGGCCGCCTTTCCAAGACGAAGTGGGTTTTGGGGGGGATCGACCGGGAGACCCGTGAAACGTTTCTCTGCGTGGTGGAGAGACGCGACGCGGCCACCCTCTCGGACACGATCCAACGCTATGGCAAGAGGGGGACATGTATCGTGACCGATATGTGGGGGGGGTACAATGGGCTGGCAGAGTTAGGATATGTTCACAAAACGGTGAACCACTGTCAACAATATGTTTCACCTTCCAATGGGAACAATATTTTTCGTTATCAACCTATTTGATGTTATCTCTTTTCATTCGTATACGAGACTACTGCCGATTCCTGAAAAATTTTCCTGATTTTTGGCCTCCGTTTCCCGTTGTGTTTACTTGGCCTTTAGACTTGACTAATTATGCGTATGTTCTTAGGGCAATATTACAGTTAACGCATCAAATTAGCTCATTCGTTACTATTCCCCATTTTTATCTTAATTCTGTGCTCTGCCCTGCTCTACGTTCCTTCAAATGACATCTTTAGCACATGTCCTAACGTATACTTCTACATCTACATACTACCCCGCAAGCCACCATGATAGGCCTGCGGCGGGGGGTGTTAGGACACCAGCCTTTAAACCTTAGAAAACCTGAAATAGAGCACATGCGATTAAAATTGTATGTGTATGAAATCAAGAGAGCAGTTTTCCCCTCTCTCTTGATGCACGAAACTAAAGCGCAATTTGGCTTAAACTAAACAGACACGAGTTTACGTTATTTTTCATGAACGAAATATGTAGTTAAATCCCAATCATTTTGCCAAACACCCTAAGGTTGGCTCGCAGGGTAGTTATGTAGATGTAGATGATTTTTCCGATAGTATCGCTAAAGTTACTCGATATTTATCCATCACTTTTGCAAGATATCTAATGCTAGTGAATCAATTGTTGATGGTAACATTACGGTTTGGGTGATAAGTTGTTTCACACATACGTTCAACCACAGAAAGTCTGCGAGTTATTATTATAAAATTATTAAGGCAACAGAGAGCGTGCCATGCTAAGAGTCAAAAACCAGTCATGATTTATCTGCTAGTGATCGAGAGTTAACAATAGCTAGAGGAAAACACATTGAGATCAGTTACGGGATAACCCAAAACCATTTTGGTCTTATGTTAGGGAAGTTCAAGGTAAAATGTCTACCGTTTGTTCGCTACGATACGAAAACGCAGTACTGTTAACAAACAGTTCAGATAAAGTAAATTTATTAAATTCATACTTCCAGAGCGTGTACACCGAGTCATCTGAGAAGTCATCCGTGATGGTTGATAATCACTGCATACGAAAAATTTCTCCTCTTGATATTAGTGCTCATGGAATAGAAATTTTATTGAAATCGCTCAGTCAAAATAAATCACCTGGTCCAGATGAAATCCCTTCCCGCGTGTATAAAGAACTAGCCTCAGAAATTGCCTCCAACTTGCAGCTGATATTCAAAAAATCTATCACGCAACACGAAGTACCTAATGACTGGAAAATTGCACATTATAATGCCCATATTCAAAAGTGGAGATAAGGAAAAGCCATGTAATTACAGACCGATATCAATATCGTCCAACTCAAGCATAGTCCTTGAACACATTGTTGTCAGGTCAGTAATGGAACACCTAGACACGCAAAACTTGTTAATGTATGTTCTCCTTAATCCTTAATGTATGTTTATGTATTCTCCTGGTATTTATAACAGCATGTTTTGCATGTACTACTATCACAGGCATATTGCCTTTAAGAGTAGTATATAGTAGATTATGTGTCATAAGTACTTGTGTGATGTGCATGTGGGTATCCTCTTGTATGCTGCATGCTGATGATTTATCGCCCCCTGTCAAACACCCTAGACGTGGCTCGTAGGGTATTATGTGGATATAGTGGAATAAACATATTCGGGAAAAAACCGGTCAGGCTGATCGTAAATTGTCCGTCGTCACCAGGGTGAATGTGACGGTTGGAGGAGGTTGGTGCGCGACTGACTAATTCATAACATATACTTTTCGCATGTATAGTTGAGAAAATGTTTTGCTTTCATAGATGAAATCCATCGATTTTAAATAGCAAAAATAGTGCGCACTGAATTTGGAAAGTTCACTGTTCATTTGTGCAACGGTGCAATTTGCATGGAATGTTTTCGTTCTTTATTCAATGTCGTGCACCTGTTCCGTTCTGCATGTTGGCGAGAACTCGCCTCCTGCCAAATACCCCACAGGTGGCTTGCAGGGTATTATGTAGATGTATTGTGTAAATTCAAGAGTAGCTTATTTTCCGACGAAGTTGACCATATTTTAAGATCGCCAACGTACTATGGTATATTAGACCATAAAATAAAATAAGAGAGATAGACTGTAGAACAGATAGATTCAGAATTTCGTTTTTTCCGCGATCGATAAGAAACTATAACGGCTGCGTCAGGATTTATAATTAGAAATAGTTTAGTCGACTGGTATAGTAGCTTACTAACTTATGTTATCCTTAATGTATGTTCATGTATTCTCCAGGTATTTCTAACAGCATGTTTTGCATGCTCTACCGGCACAGGCATATTGCCTTTAAGAGTGATTGATTACCCCCTGCCCAAAATCCTTTAGGTGGACGGCAGGGTAATATGCAGAGGATTTCTAACAGCTTTCATAAGACTACTGCTCGAAGACAGCCTCAAAACCTTTGAAATCCCGCCACAAAATGCCCCATCTGACCCTCTACGCCGCAACGTTGCCAGGTGTCATAGGCGCATTTTCTATGCTGACACTAAAATCCTTCATTTTCATCCTAGAGAGTCAATCAAAAGACGCTCGTAAACGTATTGAGACAAGGGATTCGATGGCGATGCGAAAAAGTTACAAAATTGCAAAATTTATAAACTTTATCATTGTACTGCACGGGGTCACTTTCTACCTGCCGGGAAGGGCGAACCTCGGCCGTCCCCAAGCTCAAGAGAGGACCCGGATTAGCTCACGAGCGAGCGAGGGCCTTCCTAATGAGGGTCTTCTGGAGACTACCTGGGTCTGTCCGCCATGCGGTCCCCCTGAAATCGACACTACCCTCATTTATTAATCTGAGTTTCTGGGAAGTCGTGCGAGTGACAGTGTATATAAATTTGGAGATCATCAGCGTACATCATATTTTTACATTTTTTAATACATGCAAAGAGGTCTCGAACATACAGGGAAAACAGCAAAGGCCCGAGGACTGACCCTTGGGGTACTCCACTAGAGATAGACGCCCATTCAGACAAGTTACCATTGGAGTCTTTTACTGACTGGCGTCGTCCGTTTAGGTATGAATAATACCAATTTAATGAGGTGCAGGAAAAATTTTGGTTTCTCAGTTTTTGTAGGAGCAAAGAATGGTTTACACAGTCAAAGGCTTTGCTGAAGTCAAGCAACACCAGTATGGTCAACATTTTTTTGTCAATGCCAGATCTTATATCATCAGAAACTTTAATTAAGGCCGATTGAGTAGAGAAGTTTTTACGAAAACCTGACTGAAAAGGATCAAATAACTTCTTTGCTGTGAGGTACTCAACAGTTTGTTGAAATACAATTTTTTCTAGACATTTAGATGTGGCGCACAATATTGCTATAGGCCGGTAATCGCTAGGGGAAGAGGGACATTTAACTTTTTTAATAGGGCGAATTAGGGACGATTTCCAAAGTATGGGAAAAATTCCAGACATAAGTGAGGAGTTGAATATTTCCAGTATAGCAGGAGTTACAGCTTCAGACACAACTTACAAACATTTAGCGGAGATGTCATCAATTCCAACTGAATTAGATTTCGATGCAAGGAGTACCTTACGCAGAACATCAGGCGTGACATAATTAAAGTAAAAATTTTCATCGTTATAAGGCACAAAATCATCAACAGAGGGAAAGTTTGTGAGGTGAACAACAGTTGCATTGGAAGAAAGAATCCCACTCGCTGAAAAATAATTGTTTAGTTCATTAAGAGAGAGCCCGTTTGCGATTGAATTGTCCGACTGTCTAATGAGTCCCAAATTCTTTAGTTTTTTCCAAAGGTCGTTGAAAGAGGTTGGTTTGGAAAGAGTATTTGTATAATACATTCGTTTAGCTTGAATAAATAACCGTTTCACAAGGTTACGCTGTCTCACAAATAGTTGGTGAAAGGCTGGATTCCTCGTCCGAACAAAGGCACGTCTAAGTCTATCTCTTTCCCTTATTTGTGCCTTTATTGCTGGGGTGAACCATGGAGTTGGAGGACGTCTAGGCCAAATAAGTCGTTTTGGAGCATGACGATCAAGGCAATCATGGAAGACACAGTTGAAGCTCTGTAGCATTGAATCAACATTCAGAGAATTGAACACATTTATCCAATCAGAGCTCAATAAATCATCTTGGAAAGATTTCAACATTAAAACACTCATTGTTTCTAGCAAGCAGAGGAGCCTGGCATTTTTTGGCTACGTTAAATTTATAATTTAACACAATCTTATCATGGACTGATAGAAATGGAACAGGAGATTTTTTAAAAGAAGAGACTTTATCTTGCGAGTCAACAATGCAGAGATCTAGAAGCGTATGACTATTCTCAGTATGATGGGTAGCATTTAAAGGTAAAAGGTAAAGATCATTGGAATATATGAAATTGCGTATAAATGTACTATAATGGGTATCTCGGAGCAAGTCAGCATTGAAATCACCGACAATTATAATATTTTTGAACGTTGGGCTACATTTTATAAATGTATTTTCAATATCTGACATATTTTCAACTTTTGGAGGTCGGTAGATAATGAATAATAAAAGTTTCGAAAGTGTTACCCCCGCTATTTCGATGACCAGGAATTCAGACCGCTTCTCGTAGACCGGTGGCGATATATCCAGGACCTTTGATGACAGGTTGCGATGTATGTAGGCGCCGACTCCACCACCAACTTTGCCAGTTCTGTCATGACGGATGAGGTGTTAGTTGTCCAATTCCACCATTTCGTCAGAAACACTTGGCTTCAGCCACGTTTCTGTCAAACAAATAATATCTGCTTGGTTACATTTGAAGTGGTCACGAAATTCGTCTATATGACACATCAGTGACTGGCAGTTGACGAGGCTGACTGTAATTTCACTCACACAGGTCACTTTCGGAAGTAGCGGGGGGGCCTGATGTTAATATAGATTACTAAGGTCTTCATCCTTGGCAATTAAGATACGCTCAGCACCGTCACGAACACGCACATAGACTCGACCATTCCGCACCCATAAGTATTTAATCTTTCCTTCCGACTTTAGGTTCTTGGCAGCAGCGTACATCTTCCTGTTTAATGGAGTCAACGATTCATTAATGTACACACGGAGGGGTTTTGGGCCAGCGTCAGTGTTTATGTCACCGAGTGTTAAGTGGGGCTTATTTCGCTTGGCTTGAATGACGGCATTAGCAGTACCTGACCTCACAAATCGAACAATTATTGGGGTCGGTTTCTGGGACTGGGAGGAACCGAGAAAGCGGGAATGAGGTTTTAACCGATAGGAAAAGTCTATGTCATTGTGGTCAACCTTAATCCCAAGGCTGAGGCCAACTTTGCTCACTAGTTGTTCAACGTTTTCGTCATTCAAAATTGGGATGCCGCGGATCTCTATGGTGTTTCTCAACCGGTCTTGTTCCACACGATTCAGTTGTTGCTCAAGGTCACTGAGGTTTTTCTTGAGGCGGACGTTTTCATTAGTCAAGTGAGTCAACGATTCATCAATTTTGGCTAATGAGGAATGAACAACTTCAAACGATTTAGCGTAATCACTGAACTTATCTTCCCAAGTAGAGATGGAATTGCGTATGGCTATCTGCTCTTCGCGGATTTCTCTAACTACAGTAAGCACTTTCTCCAGCATATCACTAGTACTATCACTAGGGCACACTCCAGGGCCGTTTTTTATTGGAGTATTATCACCACGTGCTGACCGCGCCGTAGAAAGACAAGAGTCACAGATCCAGGTTTTTTAAAGCTCACCAAGTAATTGAACTTCATCTGCGGTAGTTGAAACACAGCTGAGATGATAGACTTCACGGCACTTATCACAAGAAACTGAGGGATTGCCTCGTTTGATTGTTTGCCTGCAAGTAGCACAGTTAGGCATTTTGTAAGGACAGGAGCAGAAAGCGAGCAGGCACTTCGATACGCTTAACGCAATCTAAACCGATGGGCAGTTAACCTATCATATATATTTGTTTTTTTAAGCGCACCTAACGTGGTGGATGCACAAAGTGTATTGTCCACCTCACATCATTTAAAACAATTTCGTGCCTATTCCCAGCTTGCCAATATGGTCCTGATTACGTTAAAGAAATGACCAAACATTTTCAGCTCTAAACAAAGGCTTCAATTACATGGTTAACGAGTAACCTTGATTCATTTGATTGTGCTTTAGAGATAGAATTCCATCTTATTATTCTACTGTCAGAATGCCGTCAGATTTAATCAGCATAATCAAGATTCAGATCGTCTAGTATGCTTCATCTCGTCTCTCAATGATCTTCCGTACGATGTTTTTCAAAGCATCATGAAGCATATCACATACCGTACAAATAGTATTCAGGTTCAGATTCTTCCAAGTTCTACGTTCAGCCTGTTCAATGACTAGTATCCTCTGCAGGTGATATCGTACGATAGTAATGATATATATCTAAAAATAGAAATAATTTAGAACAAAAAATTGACTTTAATTATTTTGCAAAAAGTCACTTTTAAATCTTTAAAGGAACGGTACTTTTATAAGTGAATCCAATATATACATTCAACAAATATGCATAAGTTTGAAGTCGAAGTAAAATTAAAATAAACAAAATCGATGACTTAGTTTTCATCACTTTAAGTCAAAACTCCACGAAATTTCATACAAAATTAGGAATTAAGGAATTAAAGCACTTTTCCATATCCATAATTGCATTCAAATATTCAAAATCATGTTATAATATTTTTTTTTCAAAATATCTATATTTTGCATTGTTGCTAGGCCAAAATAACCAATTTTGAATAAAACATTTTTAGTATTCAGTGCTATAATTGCAAGCTTTCAGGTTATAAAATATCAGAAATATTTACACGAAGGCATTAAAGATAAGGAGGTGGTGTTTCTCAGCTGACATCAGCTTTCTATTCTCTGCTAACGGTTTTATTTTTATCTACAGCGTGACGATGTAAATTAACTCTTGAGCAACTGAGTGTTGTTCAGTGAACACTTGCGCCGAATTCGCCAAAATATTGTTTCGAATAACGCGTGCCGTGGCTTGCTTTCCTTTTCTGTCGAGTTCGCGAAATGAAGCCATTATCATACAGACTTTCGCCAAGTCAAGAAAAAAAAAGTTTTATGAAGTTGGAAACAATACCATTGGATGTAGGCGACGATTAGACTTCGACAAAGTCTTTAAGTGTAGCATCTCTGAGATGTATGCAGAAAGTAGGGCAAGCCGAAGAGTGGATAAGGCTGCTAAGTACGCATTTGGGGTGGCAAGCGCCGTTTCCGATGGTGTGTACATATGTCTACGTGCCGAGGCGTCATGCCCTCAATATTTAACCCTTCCCCCCCTGCCTGAACACATGCCACCCCTGTTCGCCACTCCTCCCCGATGGGTTGAGTCGAATGCACTCCCCCCTCGTGCCCCACTTTCCTCTCCCTCCCTCCCCTCCCAGGGGGGAGGGAATGAAAAGATGAGGCAACAGGTGCAGGGGGAGTGGGAGAGGCTGGATGAGGAGGAGGAAGGGAACCTTAAAGGGAGGGAAGGAGAGGTCTGTAGAGTGAGTGAGTGGTAGAATAACGGCGTCGACGAAGCTTAAAGAGATATTGACGGCATTTTCCCACGGCCCCCCCCATCTTCCTCCCCTTCCCGCCCACCCCTCGCCTTCTCCATCATCTCTCCCTCCCACTCCTTCCGTTTTATTCCGGCTGGAAAATCTATTCTTCATCTCCCGTGCCCGAGAAATGTGTAAGGGCACGTCGTAAGTGTTTTGACGAGTTCATCATTTTGATGGCACGAGGGCTCTTCTCCTTTCGCCGCCGCGGCAAGAATATAATATATTAGGGGATTCTCCGGGGAGAGCATGAGAGAGGGAAGTAGTGGGTTAGAGAAGGGGGTGATTTCCCCTTTCGTCCCTGCATTCTCTCCGTGAAGGGGGGACCGGGGGTCGGAGAGGATTCCATCAAAATGGGCCGCCGTCGTCTCCGTAGTTCCAACCCTCGCCCCTCACCCCTCGTGATCAATAATACGAGCCCGCCTTTTGTGGAAGAGCGGAAATTCCGGAGAATGGTAGGGCACTTAATCTCGTTTAAGGCGCACCAGGACGTGTTTATGGCGCGGCCGCGATGCGGCACCCGCTGCGATGGCACCCGTGCACCATAGAGGCAAAAAATAGGGTGGGCGCGGTTGCTGCTAGAGTGCTGGCTCCCCATCACGAGGGGCCGGGTTCGAATTTTGATAGTGGTGGAGATGTTGCACTAGAATCCTGATTCATATTTGGCAAATTCATGTGGAGAGCACTTCAAGGAAAGGTCAGCGTTCATCGGATGAGATGTTAAACGGTGGATCCAATGGCGCTTTCCGCTATTTATTAATTTGTACATTTATTTATTGTGTTTATAGTTCATCCAACATGACAAAACATAACTACAAGATGAACTAAAATAGTTACAATTACAATTAATACAAGTCAAGGCTGGCTAAAACTGTACATGTACACGATCTTAAATTAATGATCAGATTGTGAGCTTTTGACAAATTTTCAATTATTTTCTTGCGAAAGTGCTCCTTGTCCTTGAACCAATCTTCTATGATTCAGGCTAATAAACTATGAGAAGGCTAATGCTGACGCCAGATTTCTCTTCAACCTTCATTTCCCAGGCAACACTTGCCCTCCTGAACCTATCGCACATCCATGACGGTGCAAATGGCTTCAGTTGTCAGTCAACTCCTCAAGTAACTCACCGTATGGGGAGGGGAATGGAAGGTACGAGGTAAGATAGGAGAAAATAAATGCTGTCATCTATCGACACGTCTAGTAACGCAAAACGGTGCGCAATAGGGTAAATAGGAGATATGGTAGTTCCCAATGGATTCATAAGGGTGCAAGTTACATCTTCGTCGCTTGAGAATCCTTCTTCGTCACATTACCACATCACGGTGGGAATCAACCACTCAATTTGCTCCGACTGAGAGTGAGAACACGTTGCCTTTAGGCACTTCAGAAAAGCGACCAACAAAGACCACTAGGGATGTGGATGGAGTAATCGCAAGAGCACGCCAGCATTTCTGCTCAAATCTCGCGAAAATGATTATTAAGATTTTGAAAGTGAAAGATTTGAAACCAATGCCTTTGGGCCGTGTTTCAAATCCTGGAAAAGAGTTTCATTCCTTTCTCATAATTTTACCCCTGCTTGATGATGGAACATGGAAGGAGTTCAGACATTACGTGGCGATGTTAAACGTATGGATAAGATGCAAGAAAACACAGCAGTTTCTTTCGGAGTATAAGGTGCGTCAGAAAAATAAGAGTCCAACATACCAACCCTCCAAGTTTCTTGCTCCCTTTTACTACTTAATTTTACAAGCATTTCACGCTACCGGATCTTCATACATTTCAATAACTATGCTTTTGGAAACAAAATAAAACTAAATTTAAACCTACAAACGCTTTTATGAAGCCGAAGTTACGGTAACTGTTTAGCCTAATTCGGAGATCCTCTAAAAAAAATGGAATAATGCTTCCCACTCACATGGATGAGGAGGAACGATAGAACTTGGAATACATTTGAGTTTAATTCTCTTCCATGAATTTGTCTAGTTCTCATTTGTCATTCAAAAGAACCAACCCAAGGAAAAATATTCGTCGAATTCCCAGTATTAATTTAGGTTCCATGACCTTCGGGTCGTTAAAAAGTACGGTTCGGCAGCTAGTTTCTCCAGTGGCATGAGTTGGATTTCTCTGGTTAGCTCGGGAAGATAACTGAACCGTAGTCTTACATACTAATGACCTAACTTCTTTTAAAGGCAATCACTTTAAAGAATTTCCCTGAGACTACGGCTTGTTTCAAGATTGAATCACAGCGAATTGTCTGCACAAACATATTCTCTAATTTACACATGTCAAACTTTTCAGGCATCTAATAGGATAAATTCATGAAAAAAATAAATATTTTTTTGCAGTACCAAAGGAAATCAACGACGACAAATGTTTCTCCTTGTAGTGATCCACTTTTGATAAAACGTTTCTTCCTCTCTTTACTCGTTACCACCTTCTCATCCATTTCCCTCAATATTCTCTGTGCCTTTTTACACTTTCCAGCGAAATTTTTCAACGCTGTTTATCACTTACCGCAGCTCACATCTCACTCCTCGTAGTACCACAAAAATTGAGTCGTCATATACAGCGAGAGATTTTCTTAACTGTTAACGAATTCCTTTTCCATTCTATGGTGTTTATTTCCTATCAATTAGTAGCCACACTTTCTCTGCAAGATCCATTTAAAGTAAATACGAAGAAAATGTAAATGTACATAAATAAACGTGTGAGGCTATCGTTTAGAGTTCAACTGTGTTCCACTACTAGTACTCTCATGTCATTATCTATTTAGCTATGTTACCTACTACCTGTGTATCACTAATATTAGCATACCAGTAAATGGTGAATTTAAACAACGGAAAAATCGCAGTCTTAGCCTGAATATAAAGTCGGAGGGAGGGATATTAAGCTCCGAAGGAGATGAGAGAATTATCCAAGACTCTTTGGATAAAAAAATGCTGCCCTTTACTCTTACTTGGAGAACAATCGAGATGCTGTTATCAAAGGAGAGAGTACGTATAATTAATCTAGTACTAAGCGATAAGAATTTTTAGTTTGAAGCCGAAGAAATGAATTCCCCAAAATCATGAAATAGGTACCAAGAAAATCTGGATAAGTAATTTAGGATTCATTATTCAAGCCATGCCAAATTTTAAAGTAGTTCCTAGTGTAGGACCAGAGCCGGTCCTCCAAGTAATCACAACCTTCCGTCACACACATTCTTGGCACTGAAGAGACTGCTCATCTACGCGTTAGGATTTTCGATTTTATTCTGATTAAAATTCATCCTCCATTAGGCTATTGACAGCCATTGGAATACATGTTCTGTAAATGCAGCTCAAGTTCCTCGGCTACGAAAGACATATTAATATTTCTCTTTGGATCTGATGATTTAACCATTTAATATGGGGAAAAATAGCTTTCACAATGTAACATTCCAATTATTTTCCTCCCAGTTTCATAAAAACTTATGAATAGAAAACCAATAAAGCCCCATTTTTCATTAAGGTTTCATTTCTACTTTACTTCTAAGCATACCGCATACAGAACTTTAGACTAAAGAATAATTCATCAGAATGGAACAGCTCACATGTATTTGTAACATATTAAAATACACTCTCTCAGACATATTAAAAAAAAAACAGAATATATGTCATGATTTTGCACACGTTAGTTGGCCATAAAAGTAGAGCAACATCAACAGATCAACAGATTCGTAATATGGTCCAATAATTTGGCAAATAAAATGACATATTCTTCGGGATACATTAATTATAAATTCCGCGAAGTCATGGCCAGAACAATACTTTCACACTGAGAAGAAATCCTACCATATGATTGTGATGAAATGAGTTTTAAATATTACATTTAGCATGCACCGTTTCAGGAGGTATTATGCATCAGTTATTTAGAATCCGAAGTGAGGCTGGACATATTATACATACATGTTTTGCTTGACACACAATTTGAGTATGCAAAATGTTATAGTTTTATACGATTAGGATTAGACTATAAATGTTTCTTCAATGATCGTCCTAGATTCGTCAAACATCAGAGGTAATAGACACGTTTTTGACGAGAAGTAATGATTTTTTCACCATGGAATAAATGTAGCATTTTTAATGACTAACGAAAATATATTTTAACTCCTCATGCTTAGCTCTGGACATGATGACCAGTGACCCAACAAAGATTTTAACCCCGAAATATATTGACGTAAATATTTCATGAGTTATGAACGCTGACAGATGATGTGTTGCCGTTATTTGTTCACAGTAATCTGCGTAATTTCTCGTGAGACACTGGAGAGGAGAAACAAAGGACATGTTCAAACCCATGTCCATCTTTCGCATCACGCATTTCTTTTTCAACCCAAATCCTGACCAGCAGGGGAATCCGACGTCGATTAGACCGCATTTTAACGGTGATAATTCCCCATAAGACAAAATCAATGTCACCAAGGACATTTATCGGGGAAAAGTCGGATTAACGCCTCGTAAACGGAAATATTCGGGAGGAAGGGGGGAGATGAAATCTGCTTTGTTTATGAGAGGAGGAGGGGTTTAATGGCAGACGGGGTGGGGGAAGGCCCACCGGAACTCCATCTGGCGTCGTCATCAGGCACTAGTTGTGTCCTTCGGCCATCACGTAGGAATACGCACTCATACCGCGCGTACACTCACGCACTACAGCCCACGCACTACGCACGCCACCTCCCCTGTCCATTCTCAGGGACTTACCCCGCCCCACCCGCCCCCCAACCGCCTGACGCGACACCCTTCCGCCCCTCACCACACCCAACAATCCCTCCCCATCCCCCATTCATTATCTCAAAGCCTTATTTTCCCATTGTCACTGCGATCCCATTGTTTGCCGATTTTCTTCATTTTTTCTCCTTTCTTCCCTGGCGCGCAGTGTATTCGCGAGTCTGTATGTACCTATTCGCCTCTCCGTGGCCTATTTTCCCCGCTCCACGGCCGCCGCCGTCAGCCACATGCAGCCTCGCCGTCGACCAAACTCCCTCTTTTGAGAGGCGACGTGGAGGAAGAAGACAGGGAGGGTATGCCCTCGTGAACTCATTGGAGTCGTCATTGTTGCTCCGCGCCGCTGTCTTCTCTCGTCGTTTCTTCACCCTCCTACTCGACTACCGCCTCAACCTCTTGTTCTGCCTTGGAGAGAGAGATAGAGATGGATGATTGGAAGGGAATGTGAAGAAACGGGCGCGGTGGGGGATGGAGGGGTTCGGGAGGGCGCAGCAGAGCATGAAGCCCAGAATGTAAGGAATAGGAATGCAAGGCAGGCATCACGGGGCTGATTGCCGGTGGAAAAATGACAGGGGCATACGTAAATTATCTTTTTCAAAACTGCATTGCAAGTTAGCATTAAAATTTGTGCTGAAAGTTTCTTTATCAACAGGCATTAATCCGAATATTGATGTGCTACATTCCTCCACTCCACTCTCATCAATCAGCCAATCATTTCATTCCTACGCTAATCTAATGTTAATTTTTAGTGTTTTCTTTGTAAACGGCTGCCGCCCTGAGGCCGCATTCGTATCGTGCCATTTCAAAGCATAAACTCCTTTCCAAGAGACTGCATTCTCTTTTTGGCCTGCGTGCCGTAATTCCAATATGCCAATTTGAGTAGTAATAAAAACAATACATGCATTACCTTCTAAAAAATACTAGTATTAATATTTAAAATATATGTATCACAAAAAATATAAAAGATATGTTAAAAAACTAAAGAGAAAAATACAAAACAAAAAAATAATCTATTCCTATAAATGCTATAAAATAAAAATAGCGTAATGACAAATTATTGTTCCTGTTTATGGTTGCATGCATCACCCTCTTGTTTTGTTTTGTTGTGAGGCTGCCCTATATATTGTTAATTGTCATGTCATGTAATCCCTTAGCCTGTAATTAATATTTTCTGCTGTGTATTTACAATATTACTTAGTTATTAAATTACCTCTTTCACACAAACACGACATACACGACATTACACTCTTCTCATGTCAAGTGCGCCACTTGTCGATTGACCGGTAGGGGTGAGTCTCGCACTCACCGGAACGGTGTAATCTACGAGCCTTCGGCGCGATCAGGACTGCGTGTATTTATTCCTACGCTAGACATCGTTTTAATGTCACTGATAATTTGCCTTATGTTTCCAAACCTTGGTCTTCCTCGGTAATTTTTCACATTCAATTTTGCTTATTTTACTGTTTTTAAGTGGCTGTCGAGTCGCAAAATGTGTTCCTTAAGTGTGGCTCTTCTTCTGTTAGAGTTTTCATGTAATGTCCCCTCTTAAGTAAGCTTTTACAAAATATTTAAAATTTCTCCTCGTCGGAACCTAAGCTTGATAGAAAAAAATACCCGATACTATTCAATGCAAAAATTTTAATGATTGCGATAAAAAATTGGGAGATATGTGGCAACAGTGTAACGGTAGTACCGGACATATTCTCGGCAGATTCAAGCTCATTTTTCCTCTAACATCCGTCGACGTCAGTGATTCACAGAAATCCTTTACGCATGTTCATGTTCCATGCTCACAAGCATTGGCTACTTCAGTGCGGTATCTATTGTCTTGTAAATTTCTACCTTACCCGCTACGTAAATCGGAAATCTGATCATATCAACTTGGCTTAATACCATCAATTGCTTAGTGAAAGCAATAGGGATGTGGTCAGGATAAGTCAGTTAATGAGCAGAGTGAGTTGGGTAACGAGGAGTACGAAAGAGTGGTCTTGGATATGGTGCGACGTTTTTGGCGGAGATTCGGAGAAGGTAGAAATGATGGATATATGGGATGGAAATGGATATATAAGTCGACACACAAGCAGCATTGACATCCTTTCATCAGCCCTGATGACGATGACTGATTCAGACATCGAAACGTCGGCCTACATGGAGATCATCACCCTGTTGGAAACCCGAGAAAGCTTCACAAAGGTAGAAATGATTGTTGTATGACCATTTGAGAGTTGAGAGCATGTCTGAACATTGAAGAGGTTGATAGAAAGGAGAACGCTGGGGAAGCATGGCAGAGGAAGGGAGAGGATATTAATTAAAGACGACAGAAGAATAGGTAGAGGGTATGAGTAATTTATATGAGGCCTGATTGCGAAAACGTAATGTGTAGGAAAGTGAAAGATGTCTCAGAAACGGTTAAACCAAGATAATGATTGTTCTAAAAGTACCAATGAGCTAAAAGAACACTCATTATGATATACAACGAAAATAGTATAATTAAAGAAAATAAAAAGGGAGGTCTATCAAGAAAGATATTTTGGGAAACTCTCACACGCATTAGTGAACAACTGTTTGGAGTTTTCTCGGATTGATGGCTACGCCATAAATAGCCAGAGTAGCATCACAGAATTAGGCTCCATGCAAATTGAAAACTTGAAATAAAATTGCTTAAAATTAGAAATAAAATACCTACTACTAAATTTAGGAGCAAAGTTTCACTGCATGTAGGTCAATAACATTTAAATATTTTTTGTAATAATACACTAGAGCACAAGATACGCGCAGATAAAACACGGTCATTTTTTATTCCCTTCTGGAGAAGCTAAAATAATAAATACTGACTAATGAAAGCAGTCGCTATTAGTTCACGAAAATTACACATTTTTTTGGGATTCTATTCTTAAAAGCGTTCTTTGCTTCTTGAGTGAATGGCCAAGAATAAAAAGAGCAATAAAAGAGATGCTGCAGTTGAGCTTGAGCAGTGTAAACATCCAAAACATAAGTTCTCGATCCATTTCACCCCACAGGCTCCTGATCTCAAGAAAATCAAAGCATCGCAAAGGGAAAATCCTCAGTGCACTTCTATACAATCTAAAAGTGACCTTTTCTCTATTTCGGGAACTCGAAGCCCTTATCCCGCAGGTGTGGGTCGGCCGAGGAGAAGGGAAACACCGATCAAGGAGTCTCGACTGGTGAGCAGGGGATTGATCCGACCGAGAGACGTCATAGTCGGAAGCGTCTCGAGTTAAGCATGGATCTCAAAAGAAGACAAAACTTCACGCAATTAAGGTGGCGAGCAGTTCGTCCCGAAACACAGGACGTGCGGGTGTTGGCCCGTGCTTACGTGCCAGCGCTTTCTGGTGAGCAAGCCCAGCGAGCTATATGGTCGCGGCTAAAACTGAATAATTTGATTCAATAATCCAAAGCAGATGCACGAAGCTGTTGCGGCCAAAAAGTGTATGAAAATTATAACCCCTTTCTGGTCTCGACGATTAATCACGGAAGAGCTACCCTGAGATGTGATTAGTGAAATCATTAAAGCTTACAAGGGGACTGTGTTAAACTTTTTTGAATAAAAAGGAAAGTAAGAGACCGCAAAGAAAAAAAAAGATGTGGGAGCGGGAAATGGGAATGAGATGAGACTAGTCCGTCGCAGTGATTCGGAAAAGAGAGAAAGATAATGCGCGTTAAAGCACTCTTTTCGAAAAGGAAGGGCGAGGAGTAATTATACGGCATTAAATGCGCGAAGAAGAGCAGCTGACTACTCCCGCCCCCCGACGCAGGCGGGGAGTATTCTTCACGCCCTCCCCCCCCACCCACCCCTGCCACTCCACCTCCTGCACTAGGATATATGTGCGGATCCGAAATAATAAAAATGGGAGGGAAAAGGCGTGGGTTTGAGGATGCAACAAAAAAGGCTTTTTAGGAGTGAGGAAAAAATTAAGGTGAATCCTTGGGAAAGGGAAGTCCTTTCGGGGGATGAATAATAACAGCCGTCTGTTATGATTCCCCTATTCGCCCCCCCCCCCTCTCCCCGCCCCCTTGAATCTCCCCTCCCTCCACTCACCAGACAAAAACAGCGAAAGAGAGGGAGGAGGAGGATCATCCCGCTGGATGGCAGCACTGGCCTGAAAAGATGAAGAGAGAAAAGCGAAGAGGATTCGAGTTGGGGTTTTTGGGAGGGAGAAAGGGAGAATTGGAGGTTCGCCTTCTGGGCGGCGACTGGGAAGGAGACGGGCTTGGTGTGAACAAATATCCATTGGTACTCCGACTTCATTCTTTTTTTTATCTTGCGTTTGAACAATCACGAAAAAATGCAACCGAAGAAGATGCGGGACTAAAGAATTAGTGTTCCCGCGAGACGAGACGAGACGAGACTTGAGCCAGTCTCGTCTCAGTCTCGTTTTCTGAACTCGGGTATCGTCTCGAGTCTCGTCTCGTGAACCCCAGTCTCGTCTCGGTCTCGAGTCTCGGACGAGACTCTCGTCTCGTCTCGTTTCCCCCAAAATAAATTTAGCACCATAAAAAGACGTTTCCTTTGCGTACTTAATCGCTGAATCGGTACACTCGAAATACGAAAGCCATTAATATAAATTTTAAATATCTATTGACCTGGACACCAATTACATCAAACTGCTAGTAAAATCATTGATTTTATTGATACTCAATGAATAAACTAGTGACATAAAACAAAGAATTTCTAAAAAGGGAATATAGACACAAATTTACTGCAGAGAAATCCACAGAAGGTTAAAGAAAATAATCGCAAAAATAATAAGAGTGGTATTAGAGGTAATTTTCGCTTTAATAAAGTAGTTTAAATAACTTTCAGATTTAAAAAAGTTAAATTAACATAATTTTTTTATTTGACTGGCCAAATTGCACGTCACCCACGAGTTCACACAGAGTAAACTTCTTGCTGATTCGTGACCCAAGCGGTTTCTATGCTTCCTTATTGTCAAGGCTGCTCTTGAGAACAACCTTTCCGCTGGAACAGATGTAGTGGGAATACTGAGGAAGTCTATCGCCATTTTCGATAGCACTGGAAAAGTTGCCTCATTTTCCTTCCACCATGTCAATATGTTTACATCACTAGGGGATCTCTACAGTTGAAAATATTCTGCAAGTTCTTTCCTCCATTTTTCATGCTGGATGATAGACTAGGAGCAAATATATGAAAACCATTATGTGTTAACAGAAAAAGGGTTAAATTTCTATTTAAATGAAAAATAAATAAATAAAAGTTCTGAGACTGATTGAACTTCTCTCTTAGGTCAAAATAGTTAAGGTAAGTGAAATTAGTCGAAAAGGTGAAAATACCTGCCAGTACTGGGTCTTGACTGCTTATAGAGAGAATATACATCTAGAAGGTCTTCCTCGTCACTTTCTACCAAAACAGACCTCTCAAGATTCTCTAGATCCATTGACTGAGCGGACTGTATTTGAGTGGGATACCTTTCGTAATAGACTTTGAACATTTCCTCAAATTTCAATAGGGACTTTTCCTGCATCTCTTTTCCCCATGGCGTCATGGAGAAAGTTTCACATTTTTGACGTGGATCTAATATTAATACCGCGCAATAAATCCAGTTTGTCAGGTGGTAGTACTTTAGCATCTTGTTCCGAGCAGCTTGATAGGCAAGCAACTGTTTTTCATCACCTTCATTCCTTCCAGGCTTGTTGTCCAGTATTTCCATAATTTTTTCTAGCTTATCCAACAGCAAGTTAAATGGAACGGTATCGAGTGTAAGGGTGACGTAATTTTCTCCTCCTAATTTATTGGTCAGAACTTTAAAGTTTTTTTAAACTTAGTAAGCATTTTCAAGCAGTGTCCATTCTAATCCAGTGATTTTGAGGCGCTTCAGGTCACTTATAGGATTGAAATACCTCTATTCACATTAAGTGCTGTTCTAATCATATCATCTGTTGAATTCCACCTAGTTGGGACGTCTATTACAAGGTTCAGTGATGGTTCCCCTGCAGCTTCGCAAGCGCTACGGAATTTATTTCGTAACTGCTCACTTTTTTTAATTTTTTAAATTAGAGATCTTATTTTGGCAATTGAAGATTTATTTTCTTCTTCAAATCAAAATCCTCGTCGTCACTGTCAATTAATAAAGCTCGTCTTCTGAAACCCCGTCCTCCAGAGATAACGTTCTTAATAGATCCTGTACTACAAGGTTTAGTACATGGGCTATGCATCTAAAATGCTGATCAGTGCTATCGAAACTTAGTGCTCCAGCCATTTTATCTAAAGAACTCGGCCGTAAATCGAGGTATCCAGGTTCGAATCCCGGTCAGGGCGAATGATTTTTCCGCTCAGGAATTTCGCACAAGTCTGCAAATAGATTTTTTCGACAGGTTTCTGGCCCCTTTTAGAATGGACTGCATGCTGCTGATATAACAGGTAACCTGCCGCTAACAGGTGTTTCTGGAGAAAATATGATGAATGGAGTTAGAATGAGTGGCTGATGAATAAATGACGGTCAGATAATCCAGTAATGGATTTTTTGATTAAATGGATTTTTTGTTTGTAAAATAAAGGCAAATGAAAGAAATTAAAGTCGAAGGAAAGCCAATTTTAGGTATACCTTTTTATTCTAACATCCTCAACACAATTTAGCGACATTATGCTAAATATCCTCACTAATCTCGGAAGATGTATCATGCAGGAAGAGGTACATAGTTATTTCAATTATTATTCGTCTTTCTGCCGAGGTGATGTGTTCTGCGCCATTCGAAATGGCGCCATCATTTTCTCCTAGCATGAAAACTATAAGCAGGATCGCAAGTGCCGCTGGGCGATACTTTACACATATGCGAGTATAATCCAAGATATTTTTGTCGTAGAAGTAAGCACTGAAAATTACCACTTTAGAACATAGTCCAATTTTTGCTGGATAAATTTTCCAAGGTTATTATCGCAGGAAACAAGGAAAAGTAGTCACTCCCTTACTTGGCTCCAGAAGTCTCGCTCATGAATTCAGAAATTGATTTTTCGGCAAAAATTATTTTTTATAGTTAGATAATTTTTCGAAAAGTTATTCTTGAATTATATTTAAAATTTATTACTTAAAAAAATGTAAAATTTACTTCGTCTTAACAGAAGGACATAGTTTTAGGGATAATGCTATACCAAATAAGGACATATATCTGTATTTCGAGACTTTCGAGAGTCTCGTGGAAGTGGTATCGTCTCGTCTCGTCAAAAAGTGGTCTCGTCTCGAGTCTCGTCTCGAATTCTACCCAACGGTCTCGTCTCGAGTCTCTTCTCGAAAACGAGACGAGACGAGAAAGTCTCGAGTCTCGCGGCAACACTATAAAGAATCGCTTTTGCAGGAGTGAAAAATGTGAAGGCTGTTTGCTTCATGAACTTGAAGCTCTCACTAAAATTATTTAAGCAAGATTTGCCGAAAATTAATTATTTTCTGTACATATGCTGTCCCTTTTTACATAATAACAGACGTAATTTCAGTAGAAAACGTTAAAGTAATTTTTTAAGGTACATACGTCTCGCTCAAGTAACAGTGCGAAAGACAGGCTATTCAGCGACAACCAGCAACTGAGGTTGGAGGCAAAGTAATGCCAATTTTATGTCAAATACTTACTCCTGCGGGTTGAAAAAGACCAGTATGAAACCACACCTTTGTAGGTATTTATGAAGTCACCGCCGGATA
Source organism: Pyrrhosoma nymphula (assembly GCA_963573305.1). Taxonomy (NCBI): domain Eukaryota; kingdom Metazoa; phylum Arthropoda; class Insecta; order Odonata; family Coenagrionidae; genus Pyrrhosoma; species Pyrrhosoma nymphula. The sequence goes on from OY754334.1 coordinate 2,130,732, forward strand.
CATTATACGTCAGACTGTATAAGAATTGAATACTACGTTTGTAAATATAAATTCAATAAGCATAATTTGTATCTGAAAATTAATAATGATAGTTTTATGACATTTCAAGCCATCTTAAAGTAGGTATGAGCCCAATTATGAAAATATTCTTTCACTCCATCAATATATGTAATAATTAAAATAACTGTTCTGGAGTTTTGGTCAATTTGGTTTATTCATAAAGTGGTCAAGGTCTTAAAGAGTAATAATATATGTAACGTTCTTTGTTTTATCTTCCAGTCAATTGAGTTTACAGCCCAGTTCCATTTTCTTAATAATTGGAAAACTTTTTTATTGTTCATGATTTTCATAGGATATTTTACGATCAATAGCTTCTATCTTCTTGAATGCTGGATAAGTGCAGAAACTGTTTAAAAAACTCAAAAATTAGTTTCAAGTATTAATTTTTTGCTGTGCAACCGATTAAACTCGGGTTTTGAGGGACCTAGAATACTTTTCTAAATTACGTATTCTCGTCAAATATTAAAATGCCTTCTCCTCCATTCCCCATTTTCTCAAATCACTCCTCCATCACAATCTGAAATAAACGTGATATTTTCCGAAGAACATGATAATGCTTTACACTCGGAGTATTAAAAATTTATTATATGTGGTATAAGAGGGGAAGTCATAAGCAAAATCAATAGTAATGTAATTCAAATCCATGAATTTAGCCCACCATTTACCTAGACATCTAATAAATTAATGGCGAAAGTAAAAATGTGAACATATCAGTAAAGAAACAATCATAGAGATAAAATTTAACACGATTTGATGAAAGATTTTATGCTTATCCCACGAATGTTCAAAGCAAAATGTTACCGGGGTTATTATCATTATAAGGGTTGTTGATGACATCATCAATTTCCTATCGTCAAGTGGGTTGTCCTTTACGTCATCAACAGCCCTGGTGACGACAGGAAGGTCTCCTTTTGGTTTATCGGCAAGAATGATTTATTCAATCCATCGGGTAGTCTGAAAAGTTTGTTAGCTGATAGCATGAAGCCATAACAGCTGAAAAATAAACAGTGATCTGGGTAGTGAAGTCGAATCCCTGGAAGTCTTGTTGGCTCAGCTTGAGGCTTAAAAGATGAGATACCGCTCCTTGTACCAAATGATGTAAGATATATCTGATTAATATTCAAGGTTATAGCATGAAGAATGAATTCATTTATCTAAAATGGACATGTCATTATATCATGCTTGATGCTAAGGTAGCAGCCTGTTTCTTTTCATTATTTCAATAAGAAAGGGGAGCCAAACCTTTTTACAATTTATTTAAACCTATCAACACTGCAGATGAAATAAAATAATTACTGTTCAACGTCCCCTTCCTGATGAATTTACCAACAATAACCAAAGGCAATGCACAAAAAAGGGCATGACCACTACCAAGACTACCATTATATGACAACCACAAATATAAATATAAGGTTTAATAAAAACTTCTGTGAATATAAGGCTTTCAACAATAAAGCTTAACCGGAAATCGCATTATTTAAGCAGGCATGCTTGGTGATAAAAGAGAAATATGTTATCCAAAACACCTAAGATTAGTGAATTATTGAAAAGAAATAAAGCCGTTCATAGTGCGGCAGCACGTTACTCAACTGCAATCAATGAGCCTCATTCGCTGAAGATGTTGTCAGCACGTCATAGAAGGCTACTACGCAAGTTGAGGCGTTCAAATCAATTAGGCACTACCTTGCAATATCTCCCCGAAAAATTGATTCTAAAAGGTTGACAAACGCAGAAATTATTCCGAATATTATACGAGTAATGACAAGTAAATATATTTAATTCTATTCACATAAACACGGTATTAATATACATATATGTTTTAAATCAAAATGGATTCAAAGAATAAAACTACGTAAAATGTCCATAGTAATGAGTATTGAACAAGGTCTCCGACCATGGGAGTCAAGATTCTGTAACAAAATGTATCAAATGATGGCAGCAGAATAAGATAGATAGTTTTAAAAGAACCCAACGTTTAAATAATTAAAGTAAAACGAATGAAACTAAAACTGAGCTTCGGCTGTGTGTAGAGTGACGAAAACCCCCGCGAAGACCAAGACTACCAGATGTGGTGCAATTTGCATTGCTAAAGACTACTGCAACATATACTTTTCTTTGCGAACGACCTCCACTAGGCATTTATGTGACGCGAGAGTTGATGGCATTCTCCAAAGGGTTTAGGGTTAAAGGTCAGGGTCACCGCGTGAGGCGACACTCTTCAGTGCGTCGCGGAAATTACTCTCGCGGGAATCCACTCACCCAGCACACTGTCCACTGAAGAGGGAGGTTGAAAGGCGCCAGGGATTAATCCAAGGGGAGACCCCCCCCCCACCCGAAAGAGGGTGCTCGCGACACCCTAGGGAGCGGTCTCCTGGTGAATGGGGTTGGAGTTAATGATGGCGGGGGGGAAGGGGCGTGAGATGAGGGTGGAGGGGGAATAAATTAGAGGCGCCGCCGGCGCCAGACCTGGATTGATGAGTTCGGGATTTCAGTTTGTCGGTTCGCGAGAGGTGCGATAAGAAAATTTAACCCCAAGAAACCAATTAGCCTCTCCCAGGTTTAATTTCCGCGCGTAGCGCTTTTTCGACTCTGTCATTTCACTCGTTCTTTTTTTCCTGCTGCTCTCTTTTTTTTAAGCGAAACCTTAGGGAAAACAAAAGAGGCTCGATATTCTCCTCTCGGCAGCCCAAGCGTTCCACCCTCTCCCCCACTCATTTCCTCCCCTCCTCACCCCCCTCCCCTCTATTGCTTCCTCAACCCCAAATGTTTGGGAGGCTCAGGTGATTGCTGTAAAGGTTTATCTTCTCGGGGACCTCTAAATACAAACTTTCTTAGATAGTTTATATTTAATTTTTTCCCTCTCTTTCATTTAAGTTAAGCATAGTTTTTTCCTAATTAATTTTTTGTTTATTTCCATATATTATATTTTCTTAAAGCGTAAAATGAGTGCGTTCCTTGCTTCTTTGGAAGCGACAAGTATGTGGCTTCACCAGATGATTCCGTTACGGTGAATGTATCAACTTAAAGGGAGAGTGTAAAAGAGCAACTTTTCTCTTGATTTACTTTAAACTCATCACCATCGGAGTTCTACCAATAGTAGTACTACAAGGTCGTTTGTCAGTTATACCACGCTCCTGACCCCCAAATATACAATGCTTGAACTCTTTAGAAACAGCCTATACTACCTACCCATTCATTAACTCTTCATTTCTACTGCTCTCCATGACGCCACCCGCTCACCTCCTCCCCCTCTTGCCTGACATTCTCCACTAAATGTCCTTCTTCAAGAGCCGACTAGCTCAAGAAGCGTCTCCCAACGGATTTTTCTTCCTCTTTCTAATCTCTACAAATAGCCTCCTTATTCTAAACCATATTTAACACCACTTCTTCATCATCCTCTTTACTACGCTTACGTTCACCATTCTCCTCCGAATTCAAATTTAAAAATAGCTTTCTCACACAAAGTAAATGTTCATCACGGTTACAAGGGCAATATACTTGACTTCTCTCAATGAACTGCCTTTTATAATTATAAAGCATAGAGCATATACCAGCAGAAAAAAATATACCAGCTAAAATAGCTTTGAATGGAATAAAAGCGTAAAGAAACAGTGACAACTTTGGTATTATGTCCGTATATAGGGAATCAGTAAATACATATTTTCAGCTATTATAATTTACTAAACCGCGCTTTAACTCTAAATGCGTTAGAGTTTATGGCGAAGTTACTTTTACAGTAGGTATTGTGAACTGTCCTTAGCAATACGAATTGAAATCTGATTTCGAAACAATGCTGTTGAAAGGCGCTACAACAGAAATTGCACTAACTAGTGAAAGATAATAAGCATTTTTACAATTCCTGGGCAAACCCTGGGAAATCTCTGATGATTTATCAACATCACAATTTAAGCTTAAAATTTAGGGATAATCTGTGTAGATTTTTTCAATTTCCACATGCAAGTGAGACATCGGTTTCCCACACACTGCTCGGTGAATTAGTCATCATATTTTGCCACGTCTAAGTGAAATACTTCACGCTGCTCTATTCCAGCAACCAAAAAACAGAACGATGGAAACAACAGTTTCTCGCTTGCTTTAAAAAATTACTGGTTTTTCATCAAAGCCAAAATGTATGCTTTTGATCAGAAAAAAAAAAACAAAATACGTGGAGTATATGCTTAAGAGGTAATATTTCATACTTTTTCAGGCGTTTTCAGGCAATCAATCGGAATTATTGCCACACGATTCTTCGAAAAAGTTAATTTATTCCCAAAACAAAGCTAAAATGTAGGTCTTCCTTGCACTTTTGCCTCAATTTGTGGGATCGTATCTACAATTAAAATCCTCGTCTTTTTTCCCAAAAACATTAGAAATATAGGTAAATAACGTAGGACAGACTCTAGCCTTCGAGAATTACCTATAGCCTCCATTTTATCTTTATTTATTGACAGCCCACCGCTTTTAAACTGGCAGGAATAGATATGTACCTACAGTAAAATTAAAGAGATGTATGCCAATTTAAGGCTTTCTTTCTAATGTCATTCAGTTCCTTCTCGAGTTGGCGACCAGTGGCCTAGAAATTTGCTTCTCTGAGATAATAATGGGTCGATTTTAATTACTTTAACTTGGAGAAAAGAGAACGATATCATGAAATATGTATTTTTAAAAACTTCCGAAACGTAAATATAACTACCAATATTCATTATTAAAAAAATGAAATTTATAAGAAAACTAGATGTTAAGAGTCGTGAAATGTGTAAATAATTCAGCATTTTATAGTGAAAATTAAAGATAGATAGTGGCAAATTACATGATTATAATATTTATATCTCACATGGCCGACCATGTTTATGTTTGCTAAGCAGGATGTCCGATGCAGATGAAAATCGGAAAACCTTCCTCAATTATTTAATAGTCAACATCAGTAAAGGGAATTTATTTCAAGGAAACTCTTCCTCTGGGAGTGTAACAAAATAAAAATAACACCAGCCGGACACGCACTCAAACACACACAAAACAAGTGCGCATCAGGATCGGTGCGGCGTTTTTGCCAGATTTACAGACAAGAGATGCAAAAATTTACGACGCAACAATGGGTTCACCCTAACTGGGTTGAAAAATCGATACTAATAAATTAAAATGTATTGTTCCCTGTCAGTCTGTCAGTGAGTACGTTCGTTAATCTTCTACTCAAAAACTACTGAATCGATTGATCTGGTATTCTTCATGATTCTAGCGTAGGTATATATCTTCCATAGAGTGCTACAGGCTATATAATGATGGCTTCAAGGCTTCAAGTGCCCCCAGGGCGCCCGAAACGGGAGCCTATCTTTATATGTATAAAAGTCAATGTATGTATGTATGTGGGTATGTGGGTATGTGGGTATATTCCACATCTCCTCCTAAACCACAGGACCGATTTTGATGAAATATGGGACACGAGTTTGTCACTGATAGACAACAAACACTGTAGGGTTCAATTAACCTAAACCCTATTTTTTCAGGGTTAAGGGTATGATCCTTAGTAATATATAAAAATGTAATGGTATTTGTCTGTCTGTTGCTCCATCACGCAAAACCTACAGGACCGATTGAGCTGAAATTTGGCATGTAGATAGAAAAAATGTCTGGTTGTAATATATGCTATATTAAAAAGCCCTAAGGGCCCCTAAAGGCCCTCGAAGGCCCCCCTTGGTGGTCCAAGCTAAGCATTGGGTTCGGTGCAGTGGTTTCATTTTTTGCTTTTTAAAAGTACTTTCACTCAAGATATAGGCCTGGGATTTTTTTATTGGATGGCTGAATAAACGAAGTTTTTAATTTTATCAATCGATTTTCTTCTACCCTCCGAAGTTGTCTGAAATTCATCTTTTCAGCTAAAAATTCTCACATTTTTATCTGGAATCAACAATAACATATTTCCTTGACAACCAGAGATTTTATTTTCAGAGAATATTCACGCCTCTAGCATTTACATATCACGTTTTCCTGCAGGCCCAAGATAGTACGTAGAAAGCAAATCCGTATAAGAAGGGGCCAGATTCCCAAGGGCCCCATGATAGATTGTTTCAGGAGTTAATCGATAAATTCAATGCATATTTACAACAACTATACTCTTCAACGTCTATTCTCAAAGTAGCTCTCAAAGGGAGAGAAATACATGTATATGAGAGAAAAATTACGTAGTAAACGTTACACATAAAGGAATTGATAGAATACACACTTAATAAAATGTGCAATAATATTTACGTGGAGGGAATATCAATGGTAATAATGCCTCTGTTGCTACAACAAACACGACGTTGTTTATTATCGTTTAATACTCAGATGTATTACACGTAGTGAAACCGTCTGCCTCTCATTGCGATTGCGAACTGTTTTTTAGACCAATTCCTACATCATTAACGTCACGAGTTATTTATATGTTTAAAAGTGTTAAAGTGCACTTAACTTAGGTACATTCACTCAATCATCGAGTTGCCTATTCTAGACTCTCACTTGCCGCTGTGTTTTCCTTGGACTTAAAAATATATCCATCAACATGCCTAATAGAAAAAAGAGTAACCTTTCGAAAAAATTTTCTAAAGCAAAATGAATGTCTTATTTGCGACAAAATGAGCCCTTGAAAGAAAAACGACAAAGGTTAGACTTGGATGGTCAAAGACATGCCCACCAGCGGTCTCATGAGATTCTCCCCGTGGTGTTTCTCGGGTTACGCTAAGATCCGCACAAATTTCATCCTTACCCAACATACGGACGGGTAACCAGCTCTAAATCTGGTTCAAATACAGACCCATCTGTTTCGAACCTTCAATCTGCTTTAAGATGGCGGAAATTATAATGACGTCACTACATGCTTCTTACCCGAAAGAAGAACGGAAATTCTGCGCAATCAACGACATCCGTGCATGAAAATCGACAAGTGCACTAAGAATCACCATAGATTTTTTATTTAGCAACCGAAACCAATGATTATGGCTATGCCGAAGGCGCAGTCCCATTGATGGAGGATTCATAGGTCAAATAAACATGGCTTCTGCTGCCATTACTCCTCTTGACGTTGTCAACCGCTGGATTATACTCTTCTGTCCAATCCTGATTAAGATAATCAGCGCACATATCAACGTTGAATAGTGCAAATGAATTAAGTCATGGAATGGAAATATGTCTGTACACAAGGGAAGCGATCAAGCTGTTAATCACTCACAAGACGGCCCAAGAGAAACGTAGGGACGAGGTGACTATCTATCAACCTTTGCTATTTAAGTAGCAATGAGTCTGTATGGCCGATTTTTGAGTTTCCCGTGCATGAAAGTGAACCAATAGTCACTCATCTCTCCGTGCGCCTGGAAAACTGTCAGTGTGTCTACTACAACGAACACAACATACAAGATAGGTTACGAACTACTCAAATGACCACGTATACTGTTTTTCTTCGGGCTTTGTGGTTTTATTATAAAAAATAAGTTTAAAGTTTTTCACACCCGTTGAATTTCAACGGGTATCTTCCTCTCGTCTTCTCTTATATGTATATAAAAATGAATGTTTGTATGTATGTATGTCCTCCATACTGACTCGAAAACTACTTGACCGATTGCGCTCAAAATTTCACAGTTTGTTTTTATTAGTCCCGGGAAGGTTTAGAGAGTAGTTTGAATGGAATAAGATCGGTAAAAATGATGTTTTTAATGTTTTTTCAATTTTCCATAAGTTTGCACGGGATTTGACAGTTTTCGTCGTGCAGTCCTTTCTGATTTCACTAATTAAAATACGTAAATTTGTACTAATTCCTTTTATTTTTGCTTCATTAGAACCTTGAAACTTTGAACTATCTTATTCCTTCGATGTTTTAACGTTATATCCTCCTGTTAATCAGTATTTTCGTAATTTAAAGGATATTTGGAGCACTTTTAATGGTATCTCCATTGTTGTATTTCGTTCATTTCTGGTGTATACAATACTGGATGCGGGGAGAAGTACAACGATGTTCTTTTATTGTTGTAGCAACCACGATTTTGTTTATAGAAACAGAAGCTGACTGATTATTCTGTGGATTAAAATTCAAGGTAAGGCTGCTGATTTCTTATTTGCTTACGACGTGTTCTTAGTAATATTGTAATCTACTTGCCTTTATATTTGCTTCATTAGAATATTGAAACCTTGAACTACCTCATTCATTTGAAGTTTTTACGTAATTATCTCTTTTTAGTACTTATTTTTGTAAAATAAAGGATATTTTTAGCACGGCTAAAGCGACCGCCATATTAGCCTTTCGTTAAAGAGGACAAATAATCACTCAACTCTCCGTGCACGAAATGGAAAACGCATGAATTACAACGATCACAACAAACAAGATAGGATACGAACACCTCAAATGATCACGCTGACAGTATTCTTCAGGTTTTGTGGTTTTCTAATAAAATAAGTTCAATGTTTTTCACATCCGTTGAAGTTCAACGGGTACCTTCAGCTAGTATATTATAAAAGCATTGGAATCCGTTCAGAGGTTTCTTTTTTAATTACCAGAAATCATTATATAGGGTTGAAACTTTTACTATCGGACAGCAGAAAAAATCAATTATTCAATTCTTGTAGTCAATTTTGTAATACGCTTCGGATTTTTTAAAGTGATGTTTTCAATTCCAAAAATATAAAATATTCTCCTATTTCAACAATAGCACATATCCTTGGCAACCTGACCAATGGCAACTTATTATCATATTATTATTATACATTACCTATGAACGGATAACTTTGCTTGGGGCATTTATGGCTCACATTAAATTTACGGATCACTATTAGCAAATTTCAGTGAGATTTCAGTTGGGGTATTTTGTACCCCAAACCTCTCCATTTGCACTTGACGGCTTTTACATAGTATCTGCATTTAACACGTCACATTGATTCTTATAATAAAGGTCCATCGATATGCACAGTATATCGCTTACTACGTTGATTTTTTCTCACACCTAGAGATTTACGTAAAACTTATTAAACCTTAATGCAGTCCTAAAGCTCCAAAGAGATGGTTGGGGTTCCAATGATCTCTATATCCCCAAATCACTGCTATTTAGTCTTGGAATTAACGAAGTAATGAGCCGTTTATCTTGCAATTTTGCGCGTAGGTACATTATACTTATTTAAAACAAATATTAAAAATTAAGGCATCTATTGGTACAGGAAAAAATATCGCTCAAACTCACTTAAGGGAAAATACGCTCTAAGTTTATGGCGATCCATGCCCCACAAGTGAAACAGGAACACTTTTTTAGTTTTACTGTTTTAAAAATAAACAAATTAAGATAAATCTCTTAACCCCAGCCTTAACACGAAATCTATGCACACGGCCGTAGGACTCCGGGAGAAATTGTAAAAATACAAAATCAAATATTAAACTGAAGTGTGGTTTTTAAGAGCATAAAAGAGAAAAACATCATTCGCCTCTGCTTTAATTTGATAACATACTCATGATATCACAGAGAAGCACAAATTTAGCCTTCCTGGAGTCCTATCACAAACTTCTTGAGCCGAAGACAACTCAGAGCACGAAGAAATATCTTGAGCGGAATATACGCTTTGGTAACTCAGGGCTCATTGTGGTTGGCCCGAGAATATAAGGCTTGTTTGCACAGCCAGCCTATAACAAAGGCATTACAGGTAATGCAATTTCATGGCATTTAGGTAAAAGTGTAAGTCAGAAGAGATTATCCTTTCAGCAAAGTGTATTAGCGTAGAGTTTTGGATTACTCTGAGAAATTCTTAGTAATGGGAGAAATGGGAAGGGCACTTGTGGGAAAAATACGAAGGAGGAATAAAATGTCCGGTAGTGCTAAGTTGAACACGAATCGATATGAGAGAACATTACATTTATTGTTACTCTTTGGGCGAGCGGTTAAAGGAAAAGAATCAAGACGGCATGCATGTTGGGTGGCAATGATCGCCACAATATCTATCCACAAGTAATGCGATGTCATGAGTTTGGGCTTAGCGCCTAATGTCCACCCTCAGCATCTCTTGATATCTCTCGTCATAATTTTCTACGACACTTCATTAGTGAAGAATATTTTCCCATATTTAATCCTCGTACCATCTGCCATACCTATTTTTTCCGTACAAATAAACCTTCCTACGTGTAACGTATTGTCTAAAGTTTTTCCTTCCTAAACAATATCTAAGTCCTTTTTACCATTCAATACGATAAGCAAAATATTTTCCATGCCAAAGTCATCAATTCACTAACATTTGTAAGATAATAAAAAACTATTTTAAAAATATGATTAATGATGAATTCCTTCATTGCAGAACGAATTTTCATGTCAAATCTATAATTAAATTTAATAATATTGTTATGGTCCGATTGGACTCATAGGGTTGCGTAACTCATTAAAGTGATCACATGTCTAGGTGGCAGAAAGGAGAATCAATAAGAACACTCAAATCTTAAATACTTCATTTTATTACACGTTAAAAGCACTGGCTTACATTGCAAAATACGAAGTCGGTTCAGGTAACCTGGATGGGTCTACGGGCTCGGCAGCGAGGATGGCCCGGGCGGCGATGCTGGTCATGGCAGGAGGTCAGCAGGGTGCGGTCGTACGTAGGTGGTGTGGTCGGCGTTCTTTTGGCGTGGGTGCGTAGCGTCTCGTCATAATCGAGCAAGTGACAACGCCTGATACGCGAGCTTATATAGTAAATGCCTCTCTATGTATCCAGATAATGAGAGCCTTTGGGGATCTTCTTATTTGCGTAGGTCTAAGACTGGTCTTTTAATTATAAGTCTTATGTACTTCTGATAGGTCAGAGGCGGGAAGTGACAGATTCATGAAGATGGCCCACGCGTCTTCGAGGTCGCCCCAAATACGTGTGTATCCATATCGCCAAGTAAGGAGATCTTGCTGGGTAACAACCGTGGGAACTAACTTACTGACGCACATCGGCATCTTTTGGGTGTGGTCCTTAGGGGAGGAGGGACCATATCCTGTTGCTCTCATATTCACTCTCGGACGTTGCATGAGTGTATGCAATACACTCAAGCATTGATTCACACCGGAAGATGATGGCAAAAATGAAAAAAATAAGGCCTTGGTCACTGCCTTGGTTAAGAAACCAGAGGATCAGGGGCCAGGGTCGCAACAATATGGCACTGACTAATTTAATCAGTGAAATTGGAATTTTTACATGCTTTTATGCCGTTGTATTTCACCTTATCGAGAAACAAATGAGCCTCCTTCAGGTATTCACTGACTACCACTGAATTTCATGATTAATAATTAATTCAATCCATTATCGAAATAATTGACTTTAATTGCCAATCAAAATTGTAGACATAATTAAATGACTCAAAATGTATGATTGTAATTGATTTGCATTCGTTTGAATTATTCATAAGAAAGACAATATTTAGCCTAAATTGATAACATTTTGTCAATAATAATTGAAATCAAATTTTGGGGTGGCAACGTCGAGTTGAATTTAATTGAAACTGAAAACATTCTCATTTAAATTAATCATTGGCAAAAAAACTTATGGTATAAAAATGGAGAAGAAAGTTATAAAACAGTGGGTTCTAGCTGTAGGAGATATATAAGTGCTAAATATCTAGACCTGCTTTCTATTCACTTCTGTCTATTCATTCATATCCATGCGTCATATAAAGAATCAATATCCTCTATGCTTGCCACATGATCTTAAGACCATCAATGATTAAATAGAGTTCGTTCCCAATAAGGCGATAATTGGGTAGAATCCTTGATTATTCATTAAGCCAAAGAATATGTTCCGGTTTCACTTCGAAGTGATTTTAAAGGCTGAAAACCAATTAAAAACAGGCATTTCCGAGTTGTCAATTTTTAATAACCATGCGGTCCCCAGACAAAGCTGGACGTTAATGCTACCCAGAGAATCTGTCAACATGTATTTTCTGCTTGAAATAGCTGGTTTAATTAAGTACGTAAATGCCACTTACTTATAATTGATTCCTGTTTTCTTTTGTTCACAGGTACGTGCCCGATATTCTTGACTCGATATGGTATGCGTGGGACCACATCTCTGAAGGTCCATCGCGGCTGCAATATCGAACAGCAAAGAGGTAATTAGCACGCACAATATTATCCTTATATACCCCATTAATATCCTTCCAAAACGGCACCTAGAGCTATTGAAATCCAATTGTCCAGCTTGTGTCGATTTTTCATGCATTTCTCGACATTTCCAGACTCTCAAGTACAAAAATAAAAGGTTAGTGGATGACCCAACATCAATCCTGATGACGAAAATTAAGTTTTCATCGTCACTTACATGTAATTTCCTTGTGGGCTTCATGCGAGTTACGATAGCACGTGATTCAGCACAGTAACTTCTCTTTTAGGAAATAGTCTTTGCAACCTCTATCACTCGCCGCTGCAAACACTTATGAGGTACATGTATTAAAAGATGTAATGGCCACGTATTTCATATACTCCGCTGGATTACAAAAATCGCGTGAAGACGGTGATTGGAAAATCCTACATAGGTATATGCAATATAGCAAATATTCAATATGCAACATATATGCTAAAGTCTTTTTAGAGTCGTGTGTGTAAAGAAATCAAGAGGACTTGAACCGAAAATTCTGAGCACCAAAGTTACAGATACCATTTAAGTGCAGCATATCATCGCCTCGACATCATGTTAAAGTGTTTGCTCAATGTGCGTAGCAGTAGTAATGCGATACTGCTGTAAATTTATCTTTTCAAATGCTGTTGAGCCTTGTTGCTACGAAAACTGATTAATCTGTGGGACAATGTTACCGCTTTGCCATTATGGTTCGCAATTTGATTACAAGCTAATCAAATGTGCACCGCAGGCCATTTTTAAGGTGAATTATATATCAATGCCTCAAGCAGGTAGGCATGTATTTTTAAGCAAAATGGAAAGTTAATACGTTCTGGTTTACTAAAAATGAACACATGTTTATGGCAAGTCTTCAACTCGTGTCAAGATCCATCAAATTTCAGTGGTTAACGAAAGGAGTGTGTGAAAACAGAACAAATTTGGCTTTTAATTCGAAATTTCAATGATAGCTCTACGACAGTTTCTCATGCCATCCACGGAGTTGAAAATTCAAACATGACTACAAAGTAATAATAGTCGCTATCACATTCGATCCTAGTTCCTGAAATACAATCGAAGTTAATTTAGGAATGTTTCTTGAAGGAGGGTGGAAATGTGCTTGATGGTTTATCTGCTGCGCGTCACACATATTGGTGATGTCCTTTGCTGACAATAAAACGTCATTTCAATACTTTGTGTTGGCTGAGGAAATGGCTTAAGGTAATGGACGGGGTTGATGAAGGGGTCTAGAAGATTAAATATACTTATTCAAACAAACGGATTACACGAATTAGTTAGCCAGTCAAATATATAATGTAGTAGTTTTCGATTTTCAGCAGGATATTTTAACTGGCCTGATTGAGTGTACTCTCACTACTTAGCATCCAAAGGAATCAACATATTGTTGTGGAAGTGCATCAATGTGATTACTTCGTTCAAATACAATTTCTCTTAATATCAGTCCAACACCGACTTGAGAAGCTCTTTCCAATTAGCTCCTTAAAACATCGATTACTGAGCAACATGGTCCACTAATACCTAAATGGAGGAGGTCGTTACTTCGAAGATGGAAAATCCATGACGAAATCAGATCCGTTTACTATGCATGTACATTACGTAGAAAAGCGTATGAAGGATAACAAGTGTCTTCTTCCCCCTATTACGAATAAATAACTACCTACGCTCAACTTTGACCTAAAGTGGATAATGGTCAGGTAGCCTAGCACTCATTACCACAAGGCTTATAAATTACTGGGGTAAAGAAGAGCATAAAATCAGCTACATAAACTCTTTACTAGTTATAAGTAAATTTTATGAAAAAAGGCTTCACTATACATGAATTATGTAGTCAAAAAGCTTCATATGAAATAAAATGTGTATCTTCCTATTTTTTTAATAGTTACCCTGACCGGTTTCAAATGCTCTCCATCATTCTCAAGGATGATAATATTTTCAGGTGCGGTGAACTCTTCATTGTACTTGTTTGATTCTAAAAAAGGAGGAAGAGGTCAGTGGAACAGTGGTTGGGGTGAAGGACAAATATGCCGATGGCAGGAGAATATTTAAGTGGAAAAGGATAAAACGTACCTAGGGCAAAATCTACTAAAATTAATCTAGGAAGTAGCACTTGATAGAGATGTGATTGGAATTCTATGTTGTTACTTTAAAATTTTACTCCTACAACCTTGGAATAAGTCATAATTAGATAACATTCGTGAAAATCCAGGTTTGCACCCAAGTCATTAACATGCATAACATAACAATTAAAATCAGACTAACAAACAGACAAATGATTAGCAATCAATAAAAGATTAAAATTTTTCTTTTGTTCATTAACTAAAACTCTGCAACGCGTAAACACTACTTTACTTGTGTGTCACGCCCTAAAACACGTACATTACTTTTTTCACCAGCATTAAAAGTTTTTTTAACATTAAAAATTGACTGTCCAATTGTTAACTGATTATAAAATCATACTTTACCACTTGCATTCTGAATTATTATGACGATTTTCTGCAACCAGTTTTTCACAAGAGGCACCTTTTTACCCATTTGGTTTGAGAGGAAATAATTGGCGCATAGCCTCAATTCCTCTCATCCGTCACTAAATTTCACGGTGAAAGTTGATTAAAATGTTTTATTGGATTTCACTATTTATTTTGAAAACGGGAATATTACTTCTCCGATTTTGGAAGAAGCACGTGCACCGATGTCACCATCCCCAATGAATCATGACACAAAAAAGTTTATGACAAAAAGTTAGGAAGATACAAAGTTTATTTTTTAAACAGTGTCTATAATCCAGTGAAGAATTCACTTTTATCATACGCCAGGAAAGTATCAGATCTTTTTATTAAAGCTATAGTGAGTAAATAAATCGATTAATAGTTCTATACCTGCTACAATGAATATTTCTTAGAGCACTCGTGGGAGGCACAGAATCCTAACTCACTCTGTCACCTGCCAGAGAAGTGCACATTTCCTATGCAACACACTTGACGCTAACCGCATGAGATTACAAAAAAATGCAAACTGCACTTCGGCTGATAGCCATGTAGGAGAAGAGCAGAGGAATCCACGCCTCAGGCCGGTGGCCTCAAAGTACTTCAACGCTGCTGCGTACCCCCAAAAGAATACACCGAGAGCAGAAATCCAATTTCTCCCCTGTGCGAAAAGTCACCTCTCTGTCGAATTCATTCCGTTCCCTTCCGACGCCAGGCAGGAATTTTATTTCGCACATACCGACGTTGCTGTCGCCTTGCTCTTTTGAATTTGCGGGTTTCGGCGATAGATAGATAGAGATAGGTGAATGCAACATCCGCCTCACACCCCGGGACCGATTGCTCTCTAAAATCTCTCCTGCCCTCCTTCCCGGAGAAATGTTTTCAATCATCCCACCTCCTCCCGTCGACTTTTTCGACACGGATGTCTGCGTCACTTCCGGCGTGACATCCGTTCGAATGATGCAACTGAGAACGGAAAATAATGCATGGATCTTCAATGGACTATCGCCGTTCTAGACACGACACGAAAAATAGGGAATTAAAAATTTTGATACTCTTAACATTTGGCATATCAGGCTCACGGCGGGAGTCGAGCTTCCTTTGTTTTCACCGAGATGGAGGGAGGGGGAGAGAAGTCCTTTCCCCCGAGTGAGGGGAAAAGGGGGGGGGGGGAAAGGAGGGAGGGGGGTGTGTGTTCCGATGGTCGTCGTCCGTGGATCGCTTGAAGGGACGACTTGATTGGCGGAGCGGATATCGGAGTGCCCGGACGGAGCCATTATGGTGAGGGGACAGGGGGGATAAACCTTAATACCCGTCGCAGTTCTCCACTCTTTACTCTGTTTTTTAATGTTTTAGGTTGATGGGAGGACGCCGTGATCACCAGGGATCACTTCCTTGAGTTCCTCAAAGTCCACCATTCAATATATCACCAACATCGCCGTATTTGTTCGCACGGCTTCCCATTTCCACCAAACTAAACTTAGTCATCCGTAAAACACGGGCGACTGGGTGGAGTCTTTTTAAAATTTAATTATGGTCTCTGGCCTTTTTTTCAAAATGTTCTATATTTAACCCACGACCCCACGGTCTAAAAAGTTAATGGGACTCGGCCAGGGGTCGTTTTTGCACTAAAACAAATTTTGGTCAAATATTGATAATACTCTGCATGTTTCCTTTGTTTATATTTTATGGTAACTTATTTGTTATAACTAATATTATGTATACTGCAAAGAACAATAGCATTTAATATATTTAATACTAATAGCTGCTCCTGAAAACCACAGACAATATCTACACCACGAAACTCTCAGTCCAAAAGTTAAGCACTCAACCATGGAGAACTCCAAATGGAAGAGAATCATTCTAGCGTCTGATGGTAGATACTGTTCAGTAAAACTGGTATGTATAAACAAATTAAAGTATATGGTAGGCATTCTTGGCCAGGGATTATGTTCTCAGCCATTATTCAAAAGTTAGTATTCGATATAGTACGTATAGGATTATGAAAACGTCTCTGGTGAATTCGAAGGGCTAACATGGTCTACTTGATAGAGATTAAATATTCTCTTTCAGTGTATAAAGAACCTATAGTGCTACTTCGTGGCCCTGCTCTAAGGAGAAGCAGTCACTAGCCCGTATCATCTCTGCATGGACCAACCATTCTCACATATGTTCCTTTGCCTTAGGATTACATGCCCCTTGCTGACAGAGCTTACTTTTTGCCTGTTTATTATCACTAATTGCTCAGTTATTCTCATTTCACTAATTCATTTGCGTTGTGAATTGCAGAAAGCTGCACCACTTCATTAACCCTTCCCAGAAGGGTACCTATTTTGAGTTTACTTTTCGAATATCAAACCCTTTAACACTAATTAATGACATTTTATCCTTTTGTTTCAGTCTACTAATTATTTATGCACTAAATGTGATACAACTACTTTCAAGAAATAGTCATTTTTTCACTCTCGATGGCAACAAAATGAGGAAATTTCAATACGATTTCCTTCTTTTAACACACCAGAGATATTTCAACAAGAAACGTTTATGTGCCAGCAGCGAACGGTTACCTCAAGGTGTTGATCATTGGAAACAAAATGAGGTCGGCAGAACCATTAAAAACCTTAACTGATCATTAAGATGAGATGACGTTTTCTAGTTGAACCCATCAAAGGTACTAAAGAGCTACTGCAACAAGCATGACCCACACACTCTGAGACTTTGAAAGTGAGTTCATTTTATTTATTAACCTTTTTTCGCTCACTTTCCCATTTTACCAGTTTTCATCAACCGCTGACATTATGCGATGTTCCCATAAATTTGAAAAAAATAGAACCACTCACTGATAGTGTGATTTTAAAACAAAGAAATCTTAATGGTAATTGTTACTATAATGCTTAAAAATAGGATCATATTTAAATTACAACATGATATAGAGAAATTTGGTTGTCATTTTCATGAAACTTCAATGAAATAAGAAATGGTTTGGGAATCATGAACCATGGTGAAAATCGTTCAAATAATAAAACAGCAGCTGCTAATTTACTATACCGTTTGACTATATGTAATCAGCCATAATTAAACGTATTACCAATATGGCTGCTTGGTCATCAACAGCAATTTTGAAAGGGTTAAATCAGATAATTTAGCAAACGTAAAATGAAAACGCCAAGAAAGACCTTTGCATATCCTTACGTTGCCTCATGCGAGACGTGTCGCAAGGGCCGGACGTCTCCTGTTTCGGCCATTCTCCATTGCAAATGGACGCGCGAATTCGTGGCGTGACAAAGGCGAGCGACGAGGGGAATATAATGAAAGAGTGAAATGCGATTAACGTCTCACGTGGCGCTGCAATCACTCTTCATCCATCACGGCAGCAACGGCGCCTGTCCGCTGCCAGCGCCGCGATTCGGAGGCCGCGGGAGAGAGAAAAACAAATGAGCCAGACGTGGCGCATACGTGAATAATTTTATCCGAAAATTTTCCCTTCCTCAAGCTCTCTCCCTCTTCATCTCATATTCCTACCAACCCATTTTCCCCTTTCGTGCTTAGAGAATAATTTGTGTCCCTCCTTTGACCAGTCGACTCCAGAAAACCGCGTGAATTCGTGGGGGTCAGCACCAGGATCGGAGGAGGTTTCTCGAGGACAGTAATGGGATATAAATGGATGTTTTTAACCAGGCACTCGAAATTTCCATCGGTAACCGTATCCAGTGGCTACCTATATATACACCTGCGAGTTAGAATTGCTTTCATATTCACTCGACTCCATATCGTTTACATGCTCGTAATACCTTAAAATACATTTATTTTTTTGCTTTCCATTGGTTTCAACATACATTAGCGTAGCATCTCAAATATCATCTCTAAATGTAGTACAGTCCTTAACACAATATTTTGGTTTTCAAAACCCTTCTTATTCCTATTTCACTGTTCTGGAATAATATTTGGGCCTACTTTTATTCTCCGACCTCAATAAAGAGTGGTAGTAAAGAGCAGACGATTTTTAGTGTAACACAATTTGCCACATACATTATATGAAATTCCTTATTCCTATAACAAGTAGTTTTACCAGATCCAGCCAAAGAACAATCAGAAATGAGCATGCATGAATTAATACATTAAAGTGCTTCAATTGTTCAAGATTAATATCGGTACGTAGCTAATGACTACTCGTGCTATTTCTGTACATTGAGTCTTTAGTTACGTACTGAAATTAATCTCAAACGATTGAAGCACGCCCCCCAGTGCACACTATTCTACATTCAACAACATTCAAGCGTGACAACTTTGACACATGACATTCATTCAATTCAATACGGTAACAAATTGATCGCAGGCTTTCCCGGCGTATAGAATTGTGGAAGGTTACTCGGGATTTCCACCGGGTCAGGTTCTCCAACTCCATCTCGGCCGACGTTTCGATGAACGAGTTGTCCATCGTCATCAGGGCATCATGCCCTGATGGACAACTCTTTCATCGAAACGTCGGCCGAGATGGAGTTGGAGAACCTGACCCGGTGGAAATCCCGAGTAACCTTCCACAACGGTAACAAATTATTACCTTATAGTGAATTTCTTTAGTTCACACGCTGTACATTTTCATACTGTTTCAGTGTGACACGGGGAATATCATTTTGACCCCGTACTACATCTCTAGGTTGGACCGGAAAAATAAGATAAGAGAAATACATTGCTAAACAGATACGTACAAATATTCGTTCTTCCCACTCACCATACTTATTTATTTATTTATTTCATCAACCTGAATACAGCCTCGAGGTCTATTTTACATCAGGCGTTGTAACAGTAACAAAGGACAACACACACAACCATGTCCTGGGAGGTGATAAATCCTCCCCAGGTGGGACTCGAACCCGATACCTTTGGGTTGGCAGGCGATGACGTTACCCCGCTGCCACCGAGGCCAACAATATGCGACTATAATAAAAACTGAGATAAGCTGAAAAAACTGCCGAAATGGACCTCACCTTTTCACCCACCTATGACATTCTCCTTCACACCTTTATACAACTGGTGTCCTAACATCTCCTGCCACACGCCCATTCGGCGGCTCGCAGGGTAGTACGTAAATGTAGAAGTAGACATTTTTTCGCTCGTCAGTTAAGTTTCCAACGGAACTACTTCCTCTATTGCATTTTATGTCGGCGTACATGAAGCGTTAATTACTCGCTGAACCTTAGGTGAAGACTAGAAGGGCAACGCCCCTCCCAGATCCATTTTTGAATGAATTTGATTAACCTTGTCCATCCTTCTTCCTCTTGGACGTCGCTGTCCTTTTAAAGTAGGACCACCGCAGAAAGAATGGAGCGACCACAAAGCTCCGGCGACCGCAGTGACATCTTCTTTCACCGCTCTTCCTTCTCGCTGGTATTGCAATGGCTTGAGGGTTTGAGATGTGGACAGATGACAGGAAGTGGTCGAGTCGGCCGATGGAAAGTGAGAGTCCCAATGCGGCTCACCGAGAGGCTTGGTGGGACGACGGTCTGCGTCCACGCCAGACAATGTCCACTGTGACAAGGAGAGAGCCTCGAGGGGGGGCATTCTGTAGGTCGCAGACGTAAGCATCTCCCTCCCTACCCTCACTGACATCTTGGGATATTTACGTTCTTATGCTTTTAGCGTTCATTTAATGGCGTTGATGCCAAAGTTGAGTCTTTTTTTCGCTGAAAAAATCAGAGTGTAATAGCTACTGGTTTAAGAGTGATTGCTGCTGATTTAAGCTTCAAATGAGTATTTTTATAACCATTTTCATTCATTTAGTCCTGTGAAGGAGCTGATTAATGAATTTAAAAATGCATCCGCATCGCTGATTGCTCATGTTCGTATACCTAACGCAGTAAATAATCAGCTTTAATTGAAACACTGGTAATACATCGAGCTATGCGTACCGACGCGTATAATAGCCAAATAGGAATGATAATAAAAAAAATCCCCGCCCGCTGAGTCAGTTGACACCGCTCCGCAAAATGCATCGCTTCCCTTCCCGGCTGGTCGAACATGTGAATGCATGGAAGAAAGAATTTTCACGGCAGCCCAGCCGTGCATGTCAAGGGCCACGAGCGATTGTGGAGGGGCGATGATTGGTAGGGAGTGGAAGAATGGGAAGTGGTGAGGGCCCTTGGACTTAAAGAGGGCCCTCAGGACACGCGGCGACGGCATCGGAGTGTGCAATGGCGTGAACACGCGTGCAGCCGTGAGAGGGCTCTCACTCCAGTGGGTGTCGGAAGGAGTCGTGATAAAGGGCAAAGGGAGAGGAAATATAGTGGTATGTCACTAAAACTGCTCTAACAGAAAACACGGTACGTTAATATACCTACAACTGTAACAAATAAGTAATTTTACGCCATTTGAGAGCAGAAAAAAATAACAAGACTTCAATGCTATTTCAGAACAAATGAAGTAGAGTTATATACAGAATAGTTTCTAAACAATTAAATTGAGCGATAATTATACGTATTTTTTATGTTTAGCTGCTCAATAACTCTGTAATGCACATATACTGTATAATGGACTCCAAGCAAATAATTGTCTGACCTCTAGTAAAGCAATTGTGACTCGCTATATTTATACTGCAGCCTAAGTGAACACTTACGCTAAAAGAAAAATTGCATCGTATATGGTGATTATCTTGAAAAAGAACTTAAAATTTTATATGAAACTGCATGTTTTCTCTTGAATCAATGTTTTAATTCCGGACACTAAGAGAATTTGTAAAAGGCCACTTCACACCACACTTACCAAGTGTGGTGTGAAGTGGCCTTTGGTACTTGGGTACTTTACTCATGAGTATGAGCGACGAACTAAACGAAACTAAGCACTTGGGGGCATCGGGAAATAACACGTGGACCGGAAAGAACGAATGTGACGTAGAATGAATTCCATTCCCTTCCATTGGCCTCCTCTATCACACTCGCCAATGAAGTGGGAAATTCGACATCCTTTTTTCGTGCCTATTAAAATTCACGTCCAACAATTCCCGACGCATTAGGCAAAAGGCGTTAAGGGCGGCGGTGCTTCAGGGCTCACGTCAAGAGCCGCGTCGACCGAAATACCTCTCAAAGGGTTTGCTGGCTGCGTCGTCGGCTGGGCGTGTCCTAGCACCGATTTAGGCAATCCTCTCAGATAGCTGGGCAGAGGTGTTCAACTTGTCATATTGATTGTGCTGACCACTTGACCGGCTCTCTCTCTCGAATGAAAGGGAAGCGAAGGGAAAGCGACCCTGGAATTGTTCCAGCGCTGGGGTGTGAGTGGTGAAGAGGGAAGGACAGCGGGGTGGGATGGGGGCTGGTTAACCTCGGATGACGAACGACTAATCCGAGTAGACTCGGGTTTTCAGTTGGTCTTACTGCTGAGGTTTCTCCGCTCCGTGTAATCTAAGACCTTAATCCAAATCCCTTAATCCGAAAACAAGCACAACAACCAAGACCAAGTTGTGGCTTGAAACCGTGTTGCCCTTGTGTTGCTCAGCCAGGGACCAACCAACCTGCCCAACGCGACACGCTTAAAGCGGAGCGATGCTTTATGGGTCCCAGGCGGGCAGCCGTCTGACCAATGAAAGCGACCCTTTATCTCAACATATTTCTCATTAAAGAAATAAATTTCGATTCGATGAAGCCAATTTTTCAATTTACAAACTGAATGAGTCTTAAGGACACAGTAATGAAGAATATGATTAAGTGCGGTCACATTCAAAGTGATGAAAAAAACTCGTATAGTAATTTCCAAAATGTACAAATGCCTATAGCGTTTTAACCAGTAAGTAATATATTAAATATTTTGTGAATATTGATCACTCACCTAGTTTTTAGTTTTTACGCCAAGCATATCTTCAAATGGAAATGATTTGCTCACTCACAGCAGCTTGAAATTAATTCTCAACCCCCAAATATGAGTCACCAAAGGAACACACGTAGCTACCCTTGATGGCAAAACTAAAGCCATGATAAATATGATCATTAAATCTTAAAAAATACCATTTATAAAACTCTTTAAAATCATCAATTGTGGAAGAAGTGGGGACTATTTTGTCAGGAAATCACAGTGTGACGAAATTAGCCAAAGGAATTACCTACAAAATACACAGTAAGTCATCTATTCGGGAATTATTGCATTGAGTGTATTGTCTTTACTGAACCATATTAATTACGTTTCCTCTGTTAATTAATTTTTATACTTAAAAGAAAGATACAAAATGGGCACCACTGCATTCCGTAGCATGCTAAAATTGGTAAGCATGCATGATGCACTTAACACTGCCATAATATGACATACCTACTTTGGCCTTGCCAATACACATTTTTGTGTTTAAGAAAAGTATTTGGTGTATGCGTGTGTATCAGTCAACTCCTAACAAATTTATTTTAGAAAAGGCTTTCGATGCAGGGGTAGGATTATTAAGGAGAATACCGAGACAATTGGGCGTTGGAAATAGCAAGTGCAGAACTACACCTTAATAATTACAGATATTTAATTTACAGGATTGCTACCAAATACTACACTAAAATGTTACCCAACGCTGGACGCAGAGATTCCCCGGCACTTGGGCGAAAATAAAAACTCATTTCCTTGGCGAAGCATCGGCGCTCACCTCCGCACGCTAATGGAAAGGTGGGGCGATAACATGAGTGCCGAGGAGGACTAATGGCACCGCCGTCGCCAGAACTCGGATTTTTTTCGGCTGGAGGAGCTGGGTTTTTAAAAATTTCAAGTGGATTGGAAAGTGAGGGGTGGAAATTGGAATTGGAGGGGTGAGGTGAGGCGAGAGGGGGAGAGGGGTCATTTGAAGGCAGATGGGAGTGATGACGGCAGGGAAAATGGCTGAAAACCCTTCAAAACAGTAGGTTTTTTTTGCGATTCTGTAATAATTACTGCGGTGAGTAATTAATAATTTTTGTAAGTAGTTGAGAAAACAATCAATCTACACACCGTTAGTTTTTTGACGAAATCTAGGTGCTACAAGTTCCTAATTTTTTAAATATTCTCCCTCTGGAGCGCACGGCCATAATCTATCCCATGTTAAACAGCTTATATTTACAGGCAAATTACTCGAAAAGTAGTTCGGAAAGGGGTTGATATTTTGATATCATTGGAAAGATAAGAGTTGTTTCTTTAAAATGAGGCCAAATTTATCTAATTCTAGGTGAAGTGATTTTTCGCTCAAACTATCTCCCTCCCCCCCCCCCCCCCCACGGCAGGTTCAGCCGTGGGGGTGGGGGGGAGAGGGAGACGGCCTGCGTGGTGAGAAATCAGCGCTGACCGTCTCCCGGTCCGTGACGCTGCTGGTAGCACCGACAGTGTAGTTGCAAGGTCAGGATCAAGAGGGGACGTGAGCAGGCGGTGACCACCGTCCATCCATGTGTCCAGGGATGTTCGGTAGAGGGGGGAAAGGGTCTCAAATCGACGGTGAAACAGGAAGGGGGACAGGTAGAAGAGACCCTTTAGCCTTGCATAAAAGTCACTTTACTCGAATCCTTTTAGTCACGTGTGACTGCAGGTTAACTCAACCATGCTTGATAAATATACTCCGATTGCAAGCGTATCCTCAACGGTGAACTAAGTCATTTAGGCCTCAGAGTTGAATGCATTTATTTGTGGAGTAAACCCAATCGACACATTGCTGACTGCATTGTAGGGTGGGATAAGTGAATTTAGTAAGCAACATGTAATCATTTTCATAGTTATCATAATTTTTCCACGCAGTGAATTATAGGAATGTACAATACGGCGTAAATAATGTACAGAAAAAGGGATATAAGTGTTTTAAAGAAGTAGTTACAGAGAATAGAACGACAAATTTCAAATTGCACGATGACAAAACATTTTAAAGCTTTCCCGGCCAATTTTCGCGTTAACTGTTTTTTGGAATTCCACCGGGTTAAATTGGTAAAAGATATCTGGTATTGGTATTTTTTACCAGTTTAACCCAGTAGAAACCCTGATAAGAATTTATGCGAGACAAAACATTTAATTTTAATAATAAATCATCCAGCAAGGTAAAAATATCTGCAAGACATGCCTGATGTTCCTAGTTATTTGTTGCTCCAGAATAATGAGCGGAATAGATCAAATTAATGCAATTAATAATGCTATAGACACATGCCGAAATTAAGAAATAAATATACCAGGAAAATTAGTTCAAGTAGTTTAAAAAAGAATTCCTGTACTTTGGAAAAATCTTAAGAATGCAAATAACAATGAATATACCCTCCCTCAATTTATTCCCAGCAAGCGCCGGAAATTCTCCTTTTCAAAGGAAATACTATGCATGTGAACAAATATGTAAATCAAGGGCTGAAATATGCTGAGCTGTCTGGAGCTTCGAGGTCTAGTCTCCATCTATTCTCGACGAGAGATCAATTATTCTGATACCTGCTCCCGTCGAAGCTTGAAGAAGGGAGCCAATTGAACGGACGGGAGATAAGGCTGAGCGGGAGGACTAAAGGGGTGAGGGTGGGCAGGGGGAAGGGGAATATGGTGGATGAAGGGCAGAGGAAAAGAGGGCAATGGGGCTCGCGAGTAATAGGTTCCGCGATGGACTGCGGATGTATGCTTGAAATGGCCACCAACTGAAAATGTTTTTCATCATCCGGACGAGAGATGATGGCTCCATGTCCAAAAGGTTTAGCAGAACAATTCCAAGCCTCAACCTCTCGCATTGTAGATCCACGGTGAAAAATTTATGGTTTTATATTATAGAAGAAAATAGGTTGATTTTCTATTCTATGGATGCGAAATCATTCTCATTAAATTTAAAAATGAATTTGCCGAGATTATAGCTAAATATGAATGCAATATATCAATGCAGTATATATCATTGAAGTATATATTAATGCAGTAGTAGCAAGGTAATCCTTATTGGTGTTAGTTCAAAGTTTGTTGTTGCCCCAACAGTGGAAAAATTTTAAGCTAAGGTAAGAATATTGTCAAGAACAGCCACATACCTCAAAGTAATTTCATAATTAATTATTTTCAATTGGTGGAATTACCAGTTTCTTAACGAAGATTCAACGCGAAAACTATAAATTAAGCAAAGTAATTAACCAGGATTTTATGGGCTAGGACATAATTCTCAAGTGCAGACATTTCAAAGGTCATTTCATTAAAATGTTTCTTACTATTTTATTTCCAGAAATGACCTTAGTAAGGATCATCATTTAACGTAAAAACAGATTATTAAGCACAAAGGCGAAATACATATATTTATTTCCGTACTAATTACTTGCTTGCAGTTCTTACTGATCTTGTCAAAGTTTTTTTTCCAACTTTCAGCAAAATTTCTCAATGAGTACTCCATGACGCAGCAGCCAATTGGGTTATTTCTCGCATTTTTGTGGGAAAAAAGAGGGAAAATTCTTCGCCATCATAGGCAATGCCAGAGAATAAGGTAGTTTCTAAAGTCAAACAGTTACGGTTTCTCATAGAGGAGGCATCGGCGCTAAATTCGCAGCCTCAGAGGCGCCAGCTTGCTTTGGTCGGGGGTTGCGGCAGTGTGTGTGGGGGTAGGTGAAAGGGGCAAGGGTGTTTCCTAGGGGGCGGTGAGAGACTGGGGGGAGTGAGGAGAAATTAGACGACACGTGGGTTCGAGGGGGGAGGGGGGGGGAGAGGAGGGAGTTTGAGGGAAAATGAACTCCTGTTTTGCGGGTGATGGGTGAGGGGCTGGTGCTAATGGGTTTGCTCGCCGTGTTCCCGGGCGCAGGCTGCCTTGGTGGAGTCGCCTGGCAGAGTGTAAAACACCGGGGCCGATGGCTGGAATATCTCTAGGGTAGCACGGTTGGCTGAGGGCTTTTAGTCTGCAACGGATGCATCACCAAAGCAGCAGTAAGCCTTTGTACGAACAGAGTGAGTGGGAAAGACTGCAAGAAGTGGGAGGGATAACCTCGACCTTCGATTTGAGAGCCAAAAAGAGAAAGAGAGATTGAGACAACGTGGGAGCGTATGGCAGGAGTAGTTAGGACACTACTCAATAAAAAGGGAGGGAATAGGTAAAAGAAACAGGAAGAGAGGAAGGACAATAGTGAATTGCACGTTGGTGCAGGTTTTATAAGAGGAATTTTATTGCACTATCTGATGTATGGATTTGCAATGAAAATTACGTCTTGTAAAGTGTTACATTGCAAGAATGCATGTGCAAAGGAATAAACAACAGATGGGAAAATTGCCCCTACTCTTAATGCTTGCGTTCTCGTAAATTCACTATGTACAGGTACACCTGTATATCAAAATGTGAAATAAAGTGCATCGTACAAAACGGCCTTTATAGTCTTATCTGTGTTTGTTGCAGTCTATAGTGGTGCATGGAAAGAAGATATTTTCAAATCTATCAGTTTGGCAGCGTATTTCTTGTATTTTGTCACACATATCAGTTCTACAGGCATCAAGTAAAAAATAATGTCATCCATATAATCTTGAAACTCGAGTCATCTGAAGTTTTTTTTAAATATAAGCCAAGCTTTGGCAACTAAGAATTGCTAAATAAATTTACTGTTTAAACGTAAACTATGTCCTAACTCGTTGAACTTCATTATCATCAGGCATGAAACTCAACTGTTAGCGTCATCTGGTCGTGCTTTCATGGAAATTTCTGGTGAATACATTTGAAAAGTTAAAAGCTACATGGGAATTGGTTCGATTATTTCTATTTATCGTTCGATTTTCTGTCGATTTTCGTTCGATATACTGAGATCAGAGAGAGGGAGGGGCAGAGTGAGTTTATGTACTCCTGCGTTGGCATTTAATCCACGTCTTTCTCCATTCAATCTCTGCAATTACCTCTGACCCTCGTCCAATCTTTTGGCATCATCATATGTCAATCACCTACTCAGAGAAATTTCTTTTGAGACACACCCAGTCATCCAAGCCACCAACCTTCACAAGAGTCAAGGATTTTTACTTTCAGATTTTCCTGCAACTAATCTTACAAGCTTAAGATCCATCCATCGGCTTATGCGCAACATTTTAAAATCAAAATTTACATCCTACCCGAGTTCATTTAGGCCTCAATAAATGAAGTTGCATCGCAGAATCTTCGAGATAAAAATATTTCAAATACCTACAGCATCATGTATCATTACATTAATTTCTTTGTTAATATTTGATGCAAAAATACTTAGTTTTTTTTCGGAATATACGTATCAGCGAACTACATCATAAAGTTCCCGGACCTAGGAAGGTACTTACAGGAAGCCTAGGATTTATGCCCCATAAGATGTGAATTAAGGCCTTTTTTTGAAAAGGTGTCACAAATATCATGATCGCCAGTAGTGTTTACGCAAATGGAAAGTCATAAATACCGAGTGGCATGGCGATTCCATCAAATAACCATGTTGATTCCATCATTTAATACGCATTAAGCAGGTAATACGTCGAGAGCGGTCATTTTCGTAGCGTTCACTTAGTAAATCGCGGGATCACCATTGATGGAAAAATTAAGGAATATGCCAAAAGCGGAATAGCTCATGCAAAGGACGCTCGCACAAGCACTTCCATCAAACACATATAAGAACATGCTCGCACACAGCAGTGAAACACTGACACAAACAGCTGCATTGCAAAGAAGACAGGAAGCGACGGATTCGTGGTTTTATCCAAGGATGATGAAAATCCAATGGATGAAGAGAATCAAAAATAAAAAATCCCAACGAAGAGTTCGAGAAAGTATGGCATAGAAAACTCAGAGACGAGAAGACAAACAAATAGATCATTCTGCGACATAATAGCCAATTGGCAATAATTTTTCTGGCAGAAAATAATGGGAAGAATTGTCATGGATGGATAAAGGATGGAACACATTGGGTAAATAACACATAAAATTGAAAACTTCCGAAGGCATGAAACGGTGTGACTTAGTACCAACTGTAATGTCTTCGATGACTGGCCACCACTATCATCCGAGTGGCTTACGCAGTCGCACGCGCAACTGACGAAAGCCACGGGATTTTGTGGCGAGGGATTGAAAGGGGAAGGGGCGGCTGAGAAGCACGGGGACCTTGCGAAGGGCCACTCTGGCCATTTTGAAAGAAAAGGGGGAATATGCCTGCTCGTCTTGAGTGAGAGAGAGAGAGAGAGTCGTCAATGGATAGCACACGAAGACGCGGAAGGAGAAGGAGAGCACCCGCTTTTAGGATTCGGCTGAAGTGGGAGCCGAGGGTGGTTATCGCGTGGTTAGGGCAGTTTGAGTGGGGGTTGGAGGAGAACTCTTGAAGGGGTGGCTGTAAAATGGAACGTGGAAAGGGATTATGGCAAGTTGGATGGGCGAGGGGGGGGGTCATAAAACACGACTTGTGGAATAAATCCATCGGCCCTTAACACTCTCAACCCTACCCCACTCCCCTAATCTGGAGAGCCCCTGGCGGCAGCAGCCCTCCCTGCCTCTGCACCCAATCCCACTCCGTCCAGAGAGATCCCCCTCGTGAGCGCCACCGCTTGCGAAAAATAAGCGCGTGGCTAAAAAAGAGCGAATGGAGGAGAATATGAAAGGGGAGTGGTTGGGGCATCCACTTGCTCACGTACTCCAACCATATCCTCCCAACCACCACCGTTCCTTCCCTCTTCGCCCCCCCCCCCTTCGTCACTCCCCCTCACACCCCCGCGAAAGAGCTGTAAAAAGGGCCCGCCCCACACTCCAACCTCCAGTTATCACTCCCTGTCCCTGCCCCCACCAAACCCACCTCTCATCCATTTCACCCCGCGCAGAAGCTCAGAGTCAGACGGGATGTGGTAGAGAACACCATCCATATGAATAAAAAGGAAGAAATACTTTGCATCACCCAATGAACAGTTAAGTATCAGCCTAAGGCTTTCTATCGTAAAAGAGCTCTCTTGCCATTTTTATCCATAATCTAGCTAATTATTGAATAAAAGTAATTAACGTTTTCTGCTTGATAAGGACTATAAAATCATACCTATCTACTCACTTTTTTCGTGATTGAATTTCAATTACCTTGAGGAAAGAGCGAGAATGGTTGAAAAAAAGGAAAAATAGCATTTTTCAGTCTGATATGAATGCCATTTTCGAGAAAACTGTGTAGAAGAAGCAAATTGTAACAGGAAAAAAACTGAATACAGTTTTAAGACCTGCCCATTTTTACCAACCAGCCCACCAACCAGCCAATTTTTAACCAACCAGCCAACTTTTAATATTTGGAAATCACTCAAATAAGTAATACTCTATTTTTTCAATGGATAGTGCAAATTATTTGCAAATATTTATCTACAGTCATTAGTCAACAGAAGGATGATGTCACTTTTGCCATTTACGACACGTAGGTGGCATAGGATTGATAGAAATTTCAGGGAATGGAGGAATGGTTGGAAGGAAATTCGACGTCGGCTTCAGTCTAGTCCCAACGAAATGCACGCCAATAGAAGCACAATCTATCCGACGACCGGATTAGCACCATGGAAGTGCTTCTCACACAGCAGCTAAATATGAATAGGTAGTTTGCAGGCACTGCCAGAATTCAAACCCATTCCTTCGACCTTAGCCGCTAGTACAGTTGCCATATCATCCACCTACCAGAACAGCATCTTGATACCCTCCAATTCACACCAAACCCCCCCCCCCCCTGTCCCTGCGCCACCTGTAACCTGCACTTCTCCGCCGAGCCCCCCCCCCACCCAGCATTCCCGCCGCGATATATATTTTCAGCCTCACCCCGGAGAGAGATGGCAGAGGGGAGGAACGCCACTCCCCATCCCCCCCCACGATCCTCTTCCCCTCTTCAGCATCCACTCTTTCCATGTGTGTGTGTGGGGGGGGGTGGGGAGCCGCACAGAGGGGTGGGGAGAGAGTGAAGGATGATTTGCAGGGGGGGCAGAAAATATGAGGGGGTGTTTGGAGTGCGAATGTTTCAAGGGGTAGTAGGGAACGCGTTTATATATATTTACGAGACAATTTTTTACCCCGAGCATAAGGAAGGGCGCGAGAGGTAGGGCTGTGCCTTGTTCAAATTTTAATATCCCATTTACGATATAAAGTTGCACCGCAGAAGATGCGATGATTCACTCTGAACTTTATATATTTCCTTGGACTACCTATACTTATGAACGCATAAGCCCTGACTCACTGATCACTAATTCTCTCACTTTCCGAATACGTGCGAAGTTCAAATTTGGCATGGATATTCCACTTGGGGTAAATAGAAAAGTTAAAGAAAAAAGAAATAAAAAAACCACCCCTTAAAGGTTGAAAAGGAAGTTTATAATTTATCCATAGGTTTTTAACGCGATTCCACATTTTTAGCAGTACAACACTTTCATTATTCACTCAATAAAATGCATACATTTGTAGCCATTAATTTGATTTGTGCTTTATAAGAATGTCAAAACTCTGAACTATCTTATTCCTTCGATGTTTTTACGTAATGTATTACTATTTATAATTATTTTCGCCGTTTAATGGAAATTTGTATCACGGCTTATGATACCGCCACTATTCTCTCCGATTTATTTCTGGTGCATGCAATATTGAGTGCGGAAAGAATAATAATGATGTTCTTCTATTTTCCTAGCAACCATAATTTTTTTACAGCAACAGGGTGGTGTTTCAGAGTCATTGGTTCCGATCGGATCGGAAGGTTTGGATCGGATTCTACGTCACTTACTATCGACAGGACAATCCGTGCGTTTCAGACTGCTTCCGATCGACTCAAGGAAGGCTTTCCGATTGGAACCGGGTCGATCGGGATGGAGGTGTCGGAAAGTCATTCCGATTGCGTTGGTTAGTCTCAGGTGAATACACTTATGATGTTGTTGACGTTAATTATTTGGCTATAATAAGATACTGCCGCTTTATTTCATGAGTGCACATTTATGTGGATGTTCTGCCAGAATAATATAGGTGTGGGAGAATTTAATTAGCGTGTAAATGGGACAATATATGCGCAAGTTGTATCACTGTTGGCGCAAGTTTGATTACATATTATTTGGGCAAGTAATTTAGCAAAAGGAAGATGAGACTAGTTGGAATGCATAGCATAATAACGTATAAATATCTCAGGTAGCTCAATGTAGTGGAAACTGGTCCTTCAGTTTGGAAATATATCCATTCATTTAGTTTTGATACGATACGTGTACGTGACCTAGCAATAGCATCGTAGGCCTTTGAATTCAAAATTAGATATGGTTATGAACTAAGTTAGGTTGATTCCATTTTGTACAACCTAAATACTATATTTCTACGTGAAATAGTCGTTTGAAGTGATATATCTGCTGCGATTTCCGTAGTTATATTGGCGACGTGATTTTAGCCCAAGCGCTTGGCACCACAAGGACAAAATCGGCAGTGCTGCCAACATCCACCCCCAGTATGATTTGAAAGCAACGTATGGCGCAAGGAAAGCGCACACATACCAACTGTAAACGTCCTGAAACGGTAGAGAAAATAATGAGAGGTAGTAACAGGAGAGTACTGTATTTGATGAAGTAACTAAAAGATAGTGATATTCCCAGGTTTGACACCCTGGGCCGGTTAACCACGCAAACGCCCGAGTCCCGCACGAAGCAAGCGCCCATATATCGACTTCATACGGACTTAACCGTCCACAGATCCTATTGAAAAAAATTGTAGATACTGGGAGTAATGTACTATTAATGATGGATTAAAGAAAAGTTACTCATATTCCCAGGTTTGACACCCAGGGCCATTAGGAAGTGTGCCATTTTAGCAATAAAATGGTGTTATAAAAATAACCGGTTACGCGTACCACAGATAACAATCAAACCCCATTGTTTTGCGTTATTTTATCCAACATGTCAAGCCATTGACTAGTCACTGTATTTCCTTCCAATGAACCTCCATTTTTACAGGCAAAATGTTAG
Source organism: Pyrrhosoma nymphula (assembly GCA_963573305.1). Taxonomy (NCBI): domain Eukaryota; kingdom Metazoa; phylum Arthropoda; class Insecta; order Odonata; family Coenagrionidae; genus Pyrrhosoma; species Pyrrhosoma nymphula. Next base: position 2,163,221 of record OY754334.1, read on the forward strand.
ATATAAACGGCATATCATGAAGGTCAATACATTAATGAAGAAGGACCACATTCGCATTCAAATGAGATAAACAATGAAAATAACACGTCGGATTTTGGATAAATCATTGAGTAAATGATGCTGAGTAGGTATCTGTTGTTGCAAGAAAGGGTACGTTTGGCGACTGTATCTATTATAAGTCATATGAATGTGACCTTAATATTCAACTGTGTACTCACGAGAATGAAGGAACAAAATTGTTTAAAATTTGCCTTCCTTCCAGTCATTTACACAAATAGACAGTAGATTACATTGAATAAAATACAAAAGGACAATTCTATAATAATGTTAACCCATAATAACGTCAATTGTAAGACAATGTATCAATTAGCACAAATAAATGCCCATTTCCCTACAGTATGAAGTGTTACACCTGGCGGGAGGTTACTTTTCGCTGCTCACTTTTCTCTTCAAAACTGTGACGTTACATCGCTGCTCGATGGGGATGACGAGTGACGTCATACCAACAGCGGAACGCTTTCCGATAGTAAGTGTGAAGCGCACGGAAGAGGACCGTAGGATAGGTATCCGATCGACTCGGATTGAATCCGTTTCCGATGCCGTCAATCCGATGAGAGTCAGAAACATCCCCCAGGGGGGTTATTTTGTAATGTCACGTTAGTGAGGATACGTCATAAAATCTCACTTTTTCGTAGTTCAACTCCCTCGCCCAGGCGGCGTGACCATCTTCGGATCTCAATCGGTGAACTGCCGGTCATGTGCTGGTGTTTTAGACGATTCATCCGCTCTGATCCGTATCTTTCGACTCTTGATCCGTTTCATTATCTCCGCCTACCATTAGTTCCATCTCACCTGTCATAAAGAACGTGACATGGAGCCACCATCGTTTCCACTTGAAGCTTGAGTTGGAAAATAAACAAGGGTGCGAAAGATACAAACGATTTTAAATCGTATGGTTGTAATTTGCTAAACGTGAAGAACTTCAGCATTTTCAACTCCAATATATTGAACACCTGAAGGTATGCTTTGTTTGAAATACTTATGTTTTTATTAGCTTGAATTATCTGTGTATATATTTCGTATCAATAATTCACAAACAATGTTGCTGATACCTTTGTTTTCGTGTGCCTATCCGCCAGTGTATGGAAAATGAAATTCAGTTATTTATACCATAATTTTAACAAATATTGCCTTATAATCTACGTTCTTGGTAGATATTTCCCGTGCTTGTGAAACGAACACTAATTAGATGCACTAAATTTTTTTTAAATATTGAGTGATCGCTTACATGTCGCTTGTATTTTTTACTGTATTTAGATTCTCGTGGTATGTACAGTGTAAGATATCTTCCGTAAGATGTTGAGCAATCTGGGTATTCGCTAGTCTCGGCATCTTTTATTTTATATAAGGTAATTGAAGCTTCGACAATTCACGAACCGTTCGTGAGCCGATCATTAAGAGAGGGAAACGGATCTCCCGCCTTTCCACTAAGAGTCACTAAAAAGGTGAGATTACAAAATAACCCCCCTGATGTTGACTGATAATATAACTCATCGTAAGATATCGACAATAACCTACTATAATAGGTAATTATTGCAGATTGCTTGGCTAACGAATCTTTTTTTTAATACATTTTATATTTTTCCTTCATTAAAAGATTAAATGCTTCTCTGGCATAATTTCACATATGCTTGTCATTGCCGATAATACAGTAACCTATTACCAACTGGTCCCTATGCATAGAGATGGCCTTGCCTTATCCTTTATTTGTCTTATATGTTGTACGATCACACTGTTCTCAGGTTTGATACACGGCCCTCCAACGTGTTCCATATGTTGAACGACTTGGAAAGTATTAATGCATTAAGTGTATTTACATTTAAATTTAAAAAAAACTAAATACCCCGAGTGAATCCTGGTAGATCCGCTATATATAGATCCGACATATATATTTACATCGGATTGCATCTCTTCATATCGTACTGCATCGCATTACAGCGCATATCGCGTACCCCGGATGAAATTATCGCATTATGATATCTCCGGCTTAAGCTACGATTTTATGCAGCCCCTTTTGCGGTGCTGAACACCGCACAGCCAATCAGAAGCGAGATTTGCATCGATAGGCTGCGCTGCCGTCGGGGTTGGCCGTGTTTCAACTTCTGACCCAGCCTGCGTCGCCGGAGCTGTGGCCGGGAGTGAGGAGAGACGCTTAAAGACCGTCATTTGTTTGTCACGTGATTCTTCCCCGAGGAACTGTGAGTGGTCTTCAGAGTGTTGACTAAATTTTAACTTAGGCGGGGCAGCAGCGTGAACATGTACTTTTTCCGCAACTCCACAACAAAAATTATGTCTTCACATTGAACAAGATTATAATTAGGAAGACTGAACTCAACACGGTTTTTCACCGTCTTCTGTTTCCATCCAATGCCATGAAAATGTGGCTAGTGCGTTCTGCACAACGCAGAGTCAAAACGACGCAAAAACGGCTGCATGACAACGTGGCTTAAGTTGATGCATCGCAACAACGCAGGTGGTTGGGTTGGGGGGGGGGGGGGGCGAAGGGGGTTAGAGCGTGGAGAAGGGCGGGATTCGGGGACGGGGTGGAGCAGGGAAAGAACGGGGCGGGGGTGCATAGGAAAGACCCGAGGGGGAGAAGTAGACGCCTTGTGCCTGTAAGTTCTCTTGAAATCTATAACTCTAAGATTAATAAATACTTGCCACGTAAAAGGCTAGTATCAAAATGAAATGTCAGATAAACAGCTTTAATTTTAATGAGGGGATAGGATACACTTTGCAAGAGTCCCCGTCAGCAGCACATTGTCCGATGGTTGTAACAGTTACACATTAGGGAAAGAGAAAAAGTCCTACAATCGAAGTAAATCCGTACCCAGGGATGATTAAACAGAGCAAGTTTTATTAAAATGAAGAAAAATATCCTAGTCAGGAAGAAGATATCAGAACAGAAGTCAATGAGGGTGATGGAGCCAAGTTAAGCAAAATCTAAGGGTCACTGAATGAGACGATGCATTTTTTTAAATACAGTAGGGGCCAAACATCTGAGCGGGAAAAAAAACAATAATGAGAAAAAAGTATAAAATAATATCTTTATCTACCAAATAGGAGAAATTAAATTAAAATATTGGCTATAATTAAGATTTTCAGCAGACTTTACAGGTTGACGATTATAACCAAATTATCAAGTGGGTGACAAGTGGGTGGGCCTGAAAAGAAGGGAAACAGGGCAACAAAGGAAGAAAGCTATAACAACGTAAATTTCGTGCAAGGAAATGTTTGCCTCGAAGCTCGACCTCAACCTCGGAACTACTATTAATTTCTATTTCTTTGGCAACTAAGTCATATAAAAATAAGCCATCAGACGTAAAGCAGGTTTGTGGATCCCAGTTCAATCGGAAGGAATTTATTAACCTGGCATCGGAAATTTCAGTTCAAAAGATTTTACAATGGCATTGTCCACAACATGGAGGAAGGTATCATTGAGATCCTCCTATCATCATTGAGTTGGATAGAATACATTTAATGAATATAGGAGTTAACTATTTGGAAATAAAAACTTCATGACGGCATGAATTCACCATCGTGAAATTGCAAGTCTGGTCAACTAAGAACAAACATCCTCGCATTTTTGAAGAGATTGAGAACAGCGACATACATAAGGGATCTCAAGATCAGTATTTAGCGACCTATTCAGTTGTGTGTAGTAAAAATATTACGACATGAGGGCATTAGCAGATACACGCATCTTAAAAAGTCTCTGGCAAAATTCTCAGGTTTGAAAACACCTGTAATTAAAATAATTATCATATTATGAACAACATCCGAATATTTTTTTAATTTCTTTAACTATGCGAGACGCTTGTAGAAGTGTGTTCACAGACTTAACTGGCAACTAAAATGAATTAAGGTAGGAATTCACACCTTTAAATGGGCGCCCGCATAAAAAATGGGAAAAATTATCGCAAGAGCTACGACCTTACTTGTACACACGATGTTCAAGCCACGAGTAGCACTTTCCAGCATCAAGCATAAATGAGTTCAACTAGTGCATCTTGTGCACGACTCTTTTTAGTCTATCAGATAACGCCTATGGTTAGTACTCTCTTGTGCAAATTCTGAAAGCTCGATGCAAAATCCTCGTAAGAATGGGAGATTGCCACGGTGAAAGGGTGTTTGACCCTAGGGTTGATATTTTTATGGAGCTTATGGGGAGAAGAGATGAACATGTACAGAAACTCACGTTAACGAACAATGTGCGCGTAAATCAGCGCAATGTGTTAACGGTATTATCAAAACAGCTGTTGGACATCGGTAATGGAAAAGTACCAGTTGATGCCAACACAAAAAATATTTTAATTCCATTGAAATTTTATATCATTTTTCCATCGATCGAACAATCATTTCAGAAAGTTTTTCCACAAGTTGTTACCAATTACAAAAATCACCAATGGCTTTGCGATCGCGCTATTTTGGTAGCAAAAAACACCGAAGTCAATGCAATCAACTACGCCATCCACGAACGAATTTCGGGCGAGTCTGTCCCCCACAAATCGATTGATAGCGCCATGAACGCGGACGAGATTTTTAATTATCCAATAGAGTTTTTAAATTCGTTGGATCTTTCTGGTGTACCACCGCACAAATTTTCACTCAAACTCGGCGCACCAATAATTATTTTGCACAACATTAATGCACCACGATTGTGCAATGGATCCTGGCTCACTTCCAATTCACTGATACTAAACGTCATCGAAGTGACAATTCTGAATGGCAATTCAAAAGGAGAAGATGTGCTTATTCTACGTATTCCCGTCATTCCCACCGACATGCCATTTGATTTCAAATGACTACAGTTCCCCGTTCGCCTTGCATTCTCAATGACAATCAACAATGCACAATGTAAATCGCTTCAATTTGTGGATTAAATCTGGAAAATCTATGCTTTTCACATGGTCAATTATATGTTGCATGCTCATGAGTGGGACAGCCGAAAAAGTAATTTGTTTTTGCAGAGGGCGGTAGGACCAAACATATTGTATATCTGAAAGCACTCGAATAAAATTTTCAACTCTATTTTATAACACAAACTATCATTTTCTTTCATTAATGTTGAACATGTAAATGTGTCTGCTTTGTATATGTGTGCCTACTTAAAAAGAAAAAGAGGCATTGCAAAGCATGCCGGGCCCCGCCGGCGATCGCGCCTCAAGTTCGCGCCACCTAATTTCTCTCTCAAGTTTGCATGGGATGGGAAGGCATAAAACAATTCAATTGCTGTTTTGGAGAGGAAAAATTATTCTGAAATTTTTTTTTCATTTTTGGGAAAAATATTCACTCATTTAGCCACGTTTCCCACTGCTTTGACTTGAGTAGTGAAAAAAAGGAAAACCACCAAGTTCACTTTAAGAGCACACCACACACACACACGCCTGCAAAGCAGGCAGAAAATCTGCTAGTATATTATAATATCCTTAAAATTTTAAACAAAATTTTAGTTATTGAATTAAATCGAGGACAATATAAGAGTTACTTTAAATACTACGGCAGATCTGAAGCCTATTGAAGATCAAGTTTGTCCTGAAGTATTGAAGACATATTAAATGGGACCAACTTGTACTGGAAAAAAACTACGTTATTTCTCCATAATCATGAAAATAAAAATATGTGGCAAAGAAACAAGAATTCTAAATCAAAATACGAGCGTAGTTGAGAAGCTGGTGAAGAATGCTTCATCATTAATATTCATGTACTCCAAAGACTTGTGCAATGCGCCCAGAAAGAGCCCTCTAAAGCCCTTCTTAATCCTCCCGTGAGACGGTGAAGATCTCGAGAGAATGAAAGCAAAAGATGAGTTTTGAGGATAAAAAGAGACGCCAGAGGTCAAGATGTAATTTGGGGACGGATTAAAATAACACACACACCTTCCGGCAGAAACGTAGTGCAAAGTCGAGCGAAAAAAATGTCAACCTTGCTCCTACTGTCTCTTTTTATTCCATGCCCTCGCTCTCCCCATCACTCCTGCTTATCATTTATCTGCAACGCCGCGTGGCTTGCGAACGATCGATTTGAGTTGAAAAGAATCAGGGGTTGAAGGTGAGCTTATAAATTCTCCTTCGAGCGGATGGTGGTAGTTAAAGTTAATGCAAGTGTGTGCGCGTGAGTCCCTTGTGTGCGAGCGATTTTTCCTCTTCACCCCTCTTTTATCCCTCCTCCGTTTCCAGTCGCCTAGACGACGTGGCAGGGTCAAGGGATCATCACCAGCATGAAATATTCGTCGCCTCCCGCCTTTAGAAAGCCCACCTCGTGAAATATTCTTGCCTCTCAACCGCCGACTTGAGTTTTTCCCCCATTCCGGTCCCGCTTTCAATCGACGCAACCCGGCGAGGCTCTCGAGTACACAGGAGTCGCATAACATCCCCGGCAGCGTCGCGTCGGTCGAGACGGCGACACGAGATCGACGGTCGAGATTCCCCTTCAGCCAACCAACCAACTTCTCCCCCATGCCCCCAAGCCCCCCACCCCCACCTCACCCCACCACCCACCGTAACACGACGCTGAAGAAGCCACGGAGGAAGAAAGGCTTGTAATGCTCATATAAATAATAATTTCATCGGGCCTAGCATTCGCCTTGACATCAGAAGCGGGTTTGACGAAGAACGGGCTTTCCTTTTCCGCTTGGAGGAAGAACCCCTTCTTGTGAAGGCGGCTTGTGTGCTCATGCAGAGAAACTTAAAAAATAGCTGGGGGGGGGGGTTAAATTGAATGCGACACTGCGCAGGATATGTCTGCGTCTTCATCGCGAGTGGCAAGCGTGGGAGTAAAGGTCAGCCACCCTCTAGTATATCAAAAGCGAGCCAAGGGGAGCGTATTGCAGTCATCATAGGACTACCGAAGAAGATAGGGTTGAATATCAGGAATCCAAAGAAGCCATAAATAGCTTTTATGCTAGGCAAACTTGTCCCTGAAATCGTTCGAGTATATCGTCATACCATACGCAATAAATGTTAATCGTTATCTAATGGTAAATTTACAAATCGATACTATTTCGTTTGCCTCCCGTTCTACCTAAACTTTTATTAAGAATTGAATAACGTAATCCATTCTTTACACCTATAAATTGGGGAACACTTTGCATAAAAATATGATATAATTACAAATTTTTACTGAAACGTTAGTGAATATTTTTCAAGAGATTTACTGTTGAGAAATAAATATCTTTAATTCATAAAATTCATACTTTTTTTAATTTGCTGAAGGATCAATTCAAGTCTTATGATCTTGGAGAACATCGTAAGCTCCCGTTATTTTGTTTTTCCTATAATTGTAACAATCATGTAGGAGTAAATCAAATATTATTATAATTATTAATCACTTAAGAGCAAGATTAACGACATAAAATGACTAATCACGCTAAAAATACGGTTGATTCTGCTAGAGTGATGACGGGGCTTCAACGGTTCAAAGTTGGTTCACCAGTACTGGGCTGAAGTCGAGATTCTTTCACCAAATACTATGTACCGACTCTGACCGGGTTTCCTTGTTAATTTAGAGGGAGACAGAACAAAAATGCTTCAGGTTTGGAACACGAAGACAAACACAGAGCAAAGAGATTACTTTTAGACGGGTAAGAAAATACTACAGCAAGTTCAGTACTGCCGGTGTACATTGAGAAAGAAATGTACTGGGTCGACTTAGTAGTGGTTGTTTAGTTTTTCTTCGACCGTGGCTTTTAATGTACTTAAAAATAAGAAAAGTCTGTAAAAATCACGAAAACGCCTTCAGAATTGGTATAATTCCGCTCAAACTAAAGGGCAGTCATGTATAAAATCCTAAAAAGAGATCTTGTCTTGGTTAAAAAGGCTTTTCGAGTGTCTTATTTTTCATCCTGAATAAGTATTCCGAAAAAGGGGTCTTACATTGTGGTAAGTTTTTTTTGGATTTTTGCGATATAGTTATACTTTCTAGCAATAGTTTTGTCATGCTATTCTGCTGGATTCGTCAGCCTGACGAAGGTGGCAGAATAGTACGGCAATACTATTGCTAAAAAGTATAAGTGTATCGCAAAAATCCAAAAAAAACTTACCAAACTTAAAATGAACTGCGAAAATCTACGAAAAAAAGGGGTCTAACATTGTTGAAAAAGGAAAATGAAGGTTTGAACAGAGCTTAGTAAAAGTAATAATTCCAAAGAGAAATAGGGAGGTTAAATTCAAAATATTAGAGGACAGTACTTTCATAAATGTAGGAAAGTTTTGCTTTTTAACCTTTCAAAAACGTTCCTTACACAATTTATCACAAACAAAGTTTTTGGAAAAAATAGCACACTGTAATTTTGGTCATCCCTCAATATTTACAAAATGGGTTCTTTGATAGCAAATACTCAAGTGGTATAAGTGATACCTGAGGCTACACGAGTACTTGTGTGAGGGCCCCAACTGTTATATGCGGTGTAACGCTTGTTTTGGTCAGCAGAAAGTCAGTGTTGCTCAGCTAAAGAGATACGCATGTTGTTCATAAAAAACTGAGCAGTAATATATCCTTGGTTAAAACTTTCAATAGGGACTGTGGCCTCCAACTCAGCCACACGTGGGACCCTGCTTTGAAGCGGAATAAAGATGCAATGACTACTCCTTCCACTTCTCCCCTTTGCCCTCCTGGAAACCCCTATATAAACTCCACCAACTCATCAGATACCTCATTCCCTTTGATAAAGTGGCCAGCAACGGCCACGAAACGTCAGGTTTCACACCTGGTCATAGTACGCGGGGTACACCCGAAAAAAAAAAAACATACAGTAATATATCGCATGACGAAACAAAGTTAATATCAACCACTGCCCTTGAGGTAAGATCAGAAGTTAATAAGGAACGAGATAAAGCATTAGGAAAAACAGCTGGAAAACTAGCTCGAATAATCGAGAAATATCGTCTGGGAAACACAGTTTCATCATATCTTATATGAGTAAGGTAAAGATACGCAAGTTCAACTAAATACAACATTATCTTTTCTTCGTTATATGAAATGACATTAAACTGATTTCTGATGGCCTATTTTCAGCAATTTTATCCAATACTTTCTGAAAATCGATGTAAAATATTTTAACATAATTACTTTCCATGAACCACACGGTAAATCACCTGCCAGGCGAACTATGTGACGAGTCTAAAAAAATATTTCCAAGTATTTTTACGGGATGGCGTCAGAGCCGAGCCGTAGGGCGTTATTTGCATAAAACCCATCCTGGAGCGGGGGATGAAGTAATAAAAAGCGGAAGAGATAATGAAAAAATCGACTTGGCACAGCAGGGCAGGCGCGATTTGAATTGATGATGCAGCAAAAAAATCCTGACAGGGTAAGTTATTAAAGGGACGGGATAAGAGCCCACTTATACATACCTACTTATATATATATATATATATATATAGATTCTTATGTATTTGAGAGAGGGTGTTTGTGGGTGTTCAGTTGTGCTGGTGGCGGGCGGGGTGGAGTGGTGCTCCCGGCCGTAAAATGATAGCGGGTGGAGGGAGGAGGTGGAGGGGAGGATGCTGGAGGGGAGAGAGGGTGTCTGTCTGTGGAGGCGATTAACTCCTGGCTCTTTGAAGGGGGATGGGAGGGGGAGGAAGGGGGAGGAAGGGGGAGGAAGGGGTTGACGTGGAGACTCGAGTGGGACTGGGCCCCAGCTTGGGGAGAAGGAGGGTTAGAGGAAAAGGGACTATACATTGTTGCTATAACAACGTTTTAATCTGAGAATCTGCGAATGATTTACAACTAAATTGCCACGGGGCGAGAGGTGAAGGGAACTCATACGACCCAAGCTCATCCCGAGGTCGTATTATACTCTCCCTTTCCCTCTTCTTTGCGAGACTTTTTTTCCCCCGAGGAGTGAGTCGACACTAGTTCTTCCCTATTCGAAACGCGGCGCCGCGTTTCAGTTGTTTTCTTTCGGTGACGCAAATCGCTCGTGCGATTTGTCGCTTGAATCGCTTTTGCGACTAAGTTTGTTTAAGGCCTCTTCTTGTTGTTGTTCCTGGCGCGTGGAGGGAAACAAATGCACATGCGCTTTTCCACCTTCACATCCACGCACGAGGGAACGGCACTCGTTCGCCGATTTCGCGACCCGCGCTCACACTCTCACGAAGCGCACTTTCCCAGGGATTCGCGATATATTACTATCGGATAATGGCACTCAAGACCATGACGATGGCCACGGCAGCGGTGACGTGGACGTTAGAAAAGATTGTTCACTTTTCTTTTAGCCCGCGGCCTTGGATGACTTTTAGGCAACCAAAAAAGCCAATTTTATAATTTCCATAGTTAACCCTTTAACAATGACCGTGAATGATTTCTGCCTTCAATAAGATTTCGTCAACCATGGAAGAATTGTTTTACATGAAGCGCAAAATATCAGTGTTCTTCCAGCGTAAATAGTTCCTCCAATGCTGCCTACATTTGACCTACGCGGAAAGAACTGCATGCAAACATGGATGGCTCGACGATTTCAAATACCACCAATAGTTATATCTTGGGAAAGTTTAATTAAAAAAATGTGTTTTTTCTCGACTTCGTAGAGGTAAAAAATGCATTGATTTAATTCTCTTGATAGTCTCTTATTTTGTTACGAATGGTTTACATATATGATAGACTGAAGTCGAATGTTATCCTGATTAAATCAGCCTTTGAAACTATTGTATTTTTTTTAAGCATTCTAAAAACTTGGAAATGCACCTGAAGATAACATGCATCGAAGTTTTGTCTAATGACTAAGTGAATAAAAAGTTTCAATAATTCATTTGGATTTGGCTTTGGATTCGAGAAATCAGAGGGCGACGCGAATCGTTGTTTAAGCCTCAACCAAGTGGACCACGCCGTTCCAACGATCCACAGGAGATTCCATGAGCGAAGCAGCGAAGCGGGGAAGGCGAGGGTGGTTGTGGGGGGGGGGGGGGAACGGGGTTGGAGGGGGTTGGCTACTTCCGGATCGGAGGGGGATGGAACGGGGAGGGGGGGGGCAGGAATGCACGGTCGTGTGAGGGGGGAGGGGAGAGGAATGAAGAGCAATCAAAAGGATATTTATGAACAGGAGGAAGTACACCAAAGAGGGTGAAATTCACCATGAAAAAATCATTTGACTCGACTGGGATTTGAACCCAAATCTCCCAATTTGCTTGATCAGGTGTGTTAGACCGGCAACTGGGAGAGCCGGGCTCGAATTCCTGTCAAGTCAAATGATTTTATCATGATGAATCTCTTTGGTGTACATCTTTGCACCCCCGCGCGTGACTGCGTACCACATCATTTTTGCAATCACAACGATTGGTAATTGAATAGGAAGAAAATGGAGTACAAAATATGGACTAATTTATCTTATGATGCGGAAGTTATGATGGCCATCTAACTAGGGCTCATCTCCTATTGAATTAACCCCGCTATTTGAACTGCATTCCGATAATCCAACAACCAAGAGCACTTCTCAAATTTTACCATTTTGTCGTAAAAGAGTTCATCAACGACGAGATCATTGGAGTCGACCGTATTGGTATCGATTATGAAGACATTAACTATTAAAAAAATGGTACATAAAATATGTTTGAGTAGTTGAACATGCCTATTAATAAATGAATCCCTCTCTCTCTCTCTCTTGCTAAAATAGTAACTAACTAGCTATCGATCTATCTCACTATGACTAATGATACTTTGGAGAAGATTCTTATGCGTAGTGAAAGAGCATATGCTTTGATATGGGCATCACATAATACTGAAAGAAGTAAGTCTCCTCAAACCATAACATTAAAAAAAAAGATATCTGAACGATGTCACAATATCACACTTTTTTCACACACATCATTCTACATAAGAGAATTCTGATAATTCTAGGTAACATCCACCTACGTTTCATTTTCCGTATTTTGCTAATAGTTTATGCATGAGAAGAACAGCCTTAAATTCCAGAAGTCTCCATTCGTTGAATTTCATTTGCACCAGGAAAGTCCACCATCACAAGATAGTTATTCCAGGGAATGACCACCTTACGAGTTTCTTGTAGCTTATGGGACTTAAATATTGTTAGCCTATGTCAATACTGACGTGAAAAACATGAAAATATCCAAGTACTTTAATATCAAAGATTCATCAACGATAAATGTCATAGATAACGTTTGTGTGGCAGTGAACGAGTGACTAACGCATAGCAGAGGGAAAGCAGAAGGAAGTAAGGCATTCTCAGAGCTTTGAGCAGGAGTTGCTGAAATAAGTTTAGGAAGCGGGACGGTGACATACGAATTGTATTAGAAAATACTACTCAATGGATAGTGTGAACTAATTGTGCAACCAAAAAATATTAAGAAATCATTAACCTCACAGCAAAGTCAATTCACTGTCACACATATTTCCAATTTACTATAAAATGAAGACGAGGTGGAAATATTTATTTCAAGTTGAAGCATCATCGCAATCAGTAGAGATCACCATTCGAGTCTTTATTTCAGTAGGTGGTTGCTTAATTCAGCGTTAAGTGGTCTCATTTAGTCACCTCCGACCCAACCACCGAAACATCAGCATCCGGCAACCTATGACATTCATCAGTCGCCCAAGGGAGTTGCCCTAAAAGCCCTCGTCACGGGAGTCCCTCGGATGAAAAAAATACTCAAGAGGCGCTCTGCGTCTCCCTCCTAAACCCTCAAATCCATTTGCGATGCCTCCCTCCCCCTAATTGATCCTCTTTTCCCCTTCCGCCGAGAGAGGCGCCGTGGGGCCGCAAGAGGGCTCTCAAGGGAGTCGTCGAGAGCAATGTTGCGTCATCTCTCAGTCGGATTAATGGCTCCAAATATTATCCCGGGACTCAATCATCAGCCAAATCAAGTAGGCACTCTTCGGTATCAAGTTTTTCTCCATCACTCAACATTCTTCCGAATCTCGTCGCATTTTTGTGTCGAATAGTGAGGTGTCTCTTTATACACGAAGAGAGTGTGTTGGCCTGAGTGCGACTGGGGCTTTTTTTAATTCATCCTCCTCGAGCCGTATTCCGATACGATCTGATTAATCGAAGCCGAAAAATCAGCGCTTGGCCGTGTTGGGATGGCGGTGAGCACGCGAATTATAAACGATGATGAATCGGTCGCATTTATTCTCGGCGGTGGAGTTCGAGGCGATGGCGCAGCGCGACCCGAGCCTTAATCCACCAACCGATCGCCCCCTCGCCATAGCAGGTGGGCACCTTGTGCACCACACACTCTCCCCCGCTCCTCCCCAGTCAACAACACCCTGTGACCACGTCCACATCGATCTTATCTCCGAAGACGAACGAGAAATCCACTTGAAGACTATGCAGTCACGCGCGCGCTTCCGAATTGGCACGCAATCTCAAAAGGAAGACAATTTTCGACAGTGGCTTTTTTATCTCTCACGTGCTTATTTTTCACTTAACTGGTCACATTCCTTCGAGTGTTACTTTGGTTTGTTTCTACTCTCATAAACATGAGGTTACTAACTCATACTATTTGGAGAAAATGTTGCTCATGAAAATGGCAACTACTGACATCTTAAGGCAGTAGTCGCCAGCTTCTACGATAAATTTAGTTAAAGGCGTCCTATTTTTTGGATAAATAGTGACTTAAATCAATTGATTGGAAATTCACCCTCGCTTTCCTTCTCGAAAAAACTTGAATGCTGCCTATTTGGGCTATTTTTTTATCCCAGATATAAAAGTTTTATTTTTAAAATAAATAATGAGATATATGATGATTAAAATGCATATGTATTTTATAAATAACAGTTATAAATAAATATAAAACATTTCAGACAAAAGTTAGCGACAAATACCGATGAACTCAAAATATTATCACATAATATAATAAAATGTCATGATTTTATGTCAATTGATAAACCCAGTGAGGATTAGTGAGCAAGAATGAGCATAGTCAAGATCCTCTTACATCAAATTAATTTTCCAATATAGGTACGATAACTTTGGCATACCATGCAAACGTTTTATATAATACCTACAGTAAAATACAAAATAATTATGCTACATGTATCATAGTAGGCAAATTGCAATTTGTGACGCAACAATGATTTTCTCGAAGGCTACAGCCTTTGCAATGCATTCACATGAGGTTTTATGAGCATTACGTGATTTACATGAGAAAATGTGGTAAAACGTACTTAGTATACTATTGCTATTGAAAGACCAATGGTAGATCATATAAAAATGAGTATAAATGTTATTGGTATCTTCATGATCATTATCATCTAATTTTATGAATATGTTCCTTTGCTCCACATGACCATTACAAAAAATGACAAACATTATATTAACATTCACTTTTTGCCACCATTATGGAAAAAAGTGAACTCCGACCGCGCTTATTCACTGTCTCCCTATCGCATATTTAAAAAAAATCTCTAAACCCGTATTTTTATCATCTTCCTTATTGTTTAACACAAAGTCTTTTGAATACGGCGCTGGATTTCAGGGGTTATCAACTCTTTTGCTGACTCTAACAGGGACACATCAAATAAACAAATAAAGGAACTTCTACTGATAGGGAATCCATATGAAATTCATTGGAGAAACAAACTATAGTTTGTATCACCTTCAGAAAAACAGTAAAAATCGAAAACGGAGAATAAAATCTCAGGAAGGAAAGGTGAGTTCATAAAAAAGAAACGCATGACTGGACTTTATTAATTGCTTAAATTTTAAAACTAAAGTCTTCAATCGGGCATCAAGAGACTTGTGGCAAAATAAGTTGACCGAACTCACCGAAATGCGCGGACAATGCGTTCGCACACGACTCATGAGAATCAACCCCCTCAAGCGACGGACGGAGCGAACGCATTGAGATGTGGGTAGGGGCGCCCTCCCCCACCCCCCCCCTCCCCCTCCCACCTCCCACCACCCATCCTCCCTCGAGTGCCATTAGCGTCATCGCTCCACGACGCTCTCACGCGGACAGTGAAAGGATTTCCGGAAAAATTGCTCCTCCCCCCCCTTCGCCTCTTCCTCAACAACCCACCTTATTCGCCCGGAGTGAGTGCATGCAACACACAAGGGGAAGAGCCACAGGGAAAGAGAGAAGAAATGAAATATCCCTCCCCCTCAATATTTAATTACAACTCCTTTCGAAGGAGATCCGGGGGGAGGCGGAGGGGGGGGACCGTAATGGAGCACTTAACTCGTAAATTTGCGAGAAGTAATCCAGCGGTGGTGAAGGCGGCCGCCAAAAATACTGACGCCCAGCCGCTAAACAGCCCTCCTTCATCCCCCTCACCACCTCTCTTTTTATTCCTCTCTCTCTCTCACCTACCTCCCCCTGCACTCCACTCTCCTTCTCACACACGGAAGACACACGCCTCACCTCTCCTCTCTCAGGAACCGTTAATGGATCTCTCTCTCTCCCTGGCTCCCTCTCGAAGCAAACACGGCGTCCGAGCAGCGCCCAACCCTTTTGGGGATTCCCATCCGATAGATTCCCACCTCCTTTCCCCACTAGCCATTTCGGTCAGCGGTGGGGTGGAGGGTGGGGGGAGAGGAAGAAGGGAATAGGAGAAGGGAGATCGCGAGACCGAGAAGAGAATATAAAATAGATGAGAGGAGTGAACAATGGCGCATCGCCAAGCGCACCACCTCTCCACCATCTCTCAAGTGGTAGGAGGACAAGAATGAATGAGGCGCGCCATCATGCATTTAAGGCACTTCTTTAAAAAGCGATTGCGATTTGCGGAAGAACCTCGAGATGCCCGCGTTGAAGAATTCCCCAGGGCTGAGAACGCGCGGGGATAGGCGAGGAAACTGCCGTCATAATTATAGAACAGAAGCATTCGGATTTATCAATGAAGTTGTTGCTCAGCAGAAATACATGCTAAGAGAATGTTAGTTAGCAAGTGATTACGAGAAGAATAAAAGTAGGAGTGCATTCCAAAGTACATACATTAAAACATTTCCCATATTTTTTAAACAAATAATAGAGAATTATAAACCAGCTTTCTTGGCCGATTGCGTTTTTCATTGAGATCGTGAAATGTATCGAAATTGATACTTATTTAATTAAAGGGGTCCAAATCTAAGATATAACAAGGAAACTTATTTCAATTGATGACATACCAATGATGAAATATTTGCCAATGAGTTTTTACAGACAATGTAGCATGATGCTTTGCATAACAAGCGTTTACCAATGAGATTAGGTGAATTTATAAATGAAACAATGTGTACAGGAATTGCATATGAGCGCATTGAATGAGATTCACGACCTCACGCTTTCTGGTGTTCAGCGTCCTCCTTAAACAACATATCTAACTCGGGCACAACATAACTTGACTGAATAGTATAAAATAAAGAAACGTTTACTGGTGTTATTATTCCGGTCGATTCTTCTCATCACCATACTCATAAGCTTGCTGCATTGAGAGGTGTTTGATCCACCGGTTAATGAATATTCCTATGACTGTTCACAACTTCGATAAAGAACTCAAAATTATAAAAACCATAGCAGTAAGAAATGGCTTCAATACCTTGTGCTTAGATAAGATGCTTAAACGCTATCGCTATAAGAACCACAAAGTTACTGACATCTCTATGTATGGTCCCGACAAAAATTAACCGCTGGGTCAAACTACCTTTTATTAAAAACATTTCGTATAAACTCCAGAATGTATTCCCTAAAAATAATAGCAATGTTTCATTTTATAACCCATTGACGCTTGACAAGATTCTATTTAATTCTAAGGACAAATATGACGAATGGACAAAAGTGGAGTGTATAAATTAAAGTGTGAGGACTGTGGTATGTGTTATGTTGGCCAGACTGGTAGAAAGTTTAAAGACAGAGTGAAGGAACACAGAAGAAGTTTTATATATAATGACGGAAAATCTGGTTTTGCTGACCATTTATGTCGGAATAACCATTTTAGCAATTTTGACATAGATATTTTACAGTGTATTGACAAAGGGCTTAAATTAGATTTTATGGAAAAATTCGAAATTGCCAATAGCCCGGATGGACTTTGTAATGATGTTTTATTTTGTAATGACTCACCTTTGTTAAAGTTAAGCATCCCCATGACCTCAAAACCCTGACCTTCACTCACGCTCCACTTGATGTATGCTTTCTGTTATCGGCCTCCATTCATTTGTTCACCCAAACTGTTTTCCCCTCCCACTTCCCTCACACCAATTCCATATGCCCCCCCACCTCCTACCTTGGCCTGGGTATAAATACTGAGAGAGTGATGCTTGTTTTTACCTTGAGAATGACACAATGTGTTGAAACCATGGTCGGTTGTTAAGTGTTGTTTTATTAAAAAGTGTGGAAATTACCATTTGTGTGTTCTTTCAACATGGATATTGACTGAATAGGACTAGCGTATATAGCAGTAGAATACGTTTTTGGATAAAATAAAAGGAGCTCCACAGTAAAAATATGCTGCCTAGTCTCTGAATTTCATGTTTTCGCATTTAAAGTGATTAAATGCTTCATCGCATTATTTTTGCTTCATTCCTCAAATCTCTCTCATGGCGTGATGTTTTTTATCGCAATATGATTCAATCGATGAAACAAAATCAGTTTCTCCCAATGGTAATGGGTTCTAAAAGCAATAGAATCAATACTTCAGCTTTTTCATTACGAAGTGGATGAAAGTACAGATAGCTGTATAGATCTGTTTTGATGATCCAAAACATGAGTTTTTTGAGTAAAAATATATGAGTAAAAATAATTATGTAACACCACTATAAAAAAGCATGTTTGGTGTATATCATAAGAATTAACGGTCTGCAGCCATAAATAAAAGCAAAGTTATTATCTTGATTGATTAGAAGGTTACTGAAGCACAGATTTAAGTTTTAATCAAATGACTATCGAAATGATTTCTTTGGATTAGCACAGGTAAAAACACGACTCTGGGAACAGGAAAAACAGTGTTACTAGGGGCTAGGAAAGAATAGAAGATAAAAGAAGAGCTGTTTCTTATTTTGTTCAAACAGATAAAACTTATTGTTAGAACAGAGTGGCATGGGCTGTATTTCGAGATTAAAGTATCGGTCAGTAATATGTTCATTGAGAAAAGGTATCAACTGTAGGTGAGGAAGTGGTAACGGAGAAGGTCGATTTACAAAAAGATATGGTTAGTAAATAGTGAAGTAAATTAAGGCAAAACCAACTACATGAAAATGAGCAGATATGAAGAGGAAGAGGAATATTTAGAAATAATCAATTATAAGTTTAAAAAAATCAGTTCAAGTACTTAGGGATAAAAATAACAAGTAACAACAAAGAGGAGACCGAAATTATCACCCAACTTGCAGCAGCTGAGAGAACCTACTGGAGCCTATTAAAACTTTTGAAGAGCAAACTCCTATCACGAAACACAAAAAATCGTATCTATAAAACAATTTTCCAACCAGTACTACTGTATGGTTCCGAAATATGGTCGCTTACAAAAAGATCGCAAACAAAACTGATAACGTTTGAAAATAAAGTGTTGAGACGAATATTCGGCCCCATTAAAGAGGGAGAGACATGTAGAATAAGGAAAAACAAAGAGTTGAGGAAACTATACAAAGAACCAGATATTATGGGTATAATCAGAAGAAAACGACTAAGATGGCTAGGCCATGTCCACAGAAGAAGTGACAACACAATGGTAAAAATGATATGGAAAGGAAGACCGGAAGGCACCAGACCACCAGGGAGACCAAGAATGCGCTGGAGCGACGAAGTGAAGAAGGACTAGGAAAAAATGGGAATTCAACTCGACACAGCAGAAGACGAGTGGTTGGTGAGGCCAAGGGCCATTTAGGTTTTCAATGGCCACAGGAGTAAGAGTAAGTAAGTAAATAATGAATTTCTCCATTCAACCTCCGGAAGGACAGAATAAATAGCCCAGATTAATGCAAGAAATGTTTATTAGTCTGCAGAGGAAATTCATAATTTAGTTCAAATTAGTTTAGAATATATACAAAAAATGGCTACTCATCATAGAGGCTATCTCGAACTATAAGTTGTTTGGAGCATTTGATAAAACTCTAGCAATGTCACTAAAAAGTCATGGGGAACAGGACAGACAGCTAATAGGTTTTAAAGGTAGTAGCAGATAAATTTATCTCTGGAAGCATATCAGATTGATCTATAATTGCTAAAACCACGGCTACCACCACAGACTCCAGATGATGTTCCCTAAAAAAATAATGTCATGAACAACTTGAAATATCTCACGCTAGTAATAGCACGCTGAAATGACAGGTTGTCACGCCAGGCGTCGACCTCGTTTGTGACGCAAAGGGGAATTCAATCTCACCCTCACTACCAAACGCCGTCTTGATTCACACTCTCTTAATGCACGCGAATATTATGAAACAAGTTGTTTATTTTCGCGGAAAATAATGCTGCGTCTTCCCGGCAGCCAATGCGCGCGCCAGCCACCCAACGGTGGCACTACCCGACAATTCACGGGCGATAGGGGTAACCACGGCTACTCAAAGAGTCCCTCGCGTGGGAGGTCCCGAATGGAGTTAGGTCCCGCCATATTCACGCAACTTGGCTTCCCCAGCAAACTCAATCTCCCGGTGAAAAGAGCCACTGGCGCAACTCTCGGATAGAGAAGCTCCATTTGTCCCGGTGGAGGAACCAGCACACCAATTAATCCGCAAATACTGGAGGGAGGACGGGAGATACCTTCACCCTCCGACATGTCAGCCCTCGAGACCGTGCTGGCGAGTCAGCAAGTTTTAAAAACTTCGGATTGGGTTGGCTTGCCGGGGGAGCGACGGGGAGGGTTCTCCAGCAACCAACAACCCCTTAGTCAGCCCCCCTTCCCTCCCACGAGGTTGGGAGGGCGGATCCATGTCTGATCTCCTTCCCAGCACCCTCTTCGGGTCTCCTCTCAACCAGTTCCAATCGCATTCGAGTCTTTTGCGACCAACCCATCCGTCTCCGTCCCCCCCTTGCCTTTGATGGGCCCTTCCCCCTTCTTCACGCCGCCACGACTGCTATACTACTCCTCTCCTTTCCACTCCTTCATTCAATCGACAAAAACGCATGTGACTGCCGTTCACGCACCAAACGATTCGAGTTCCAACTCGGCGAAAAGGCAAACTTTCACGAAATGCTCCTTCTACATCTTTTTTACTTTTGGTCGTTAAGAAAAATCTTGTAAATACGAAAATGCCACAAAAATTACTATGTAGCAGTAAAACTATGATATTAACTTTATCAGTGGCAGCCAGTGGTAAGTTGTTAACGTAACAGTAGAGGAAATTGATTCAATTAAGCAGAACGGTGTTAGCATCTATTTTATCATACATTTATATTCGTACTTTATACATCATCATAAGGGAAAGGCAATGATCAGCATCTTAATTTTCCTCCGTCGATATACGGAGCTAACGTTGCCACAGCCGATGGGGCCGCTCTTTTCCAATTAAATGCTTCCTTTCCTTATATTCTAGATGACGAAAAATAGAAGGAGCTCATTGAAAGAAATAGCAGATTATGGGGCTTCTGGTGCTTACCTACGCAGCAACACAATTGTATCTGTTTTTACGTGCCTACTGAGGTGAGGCCTCCACTTAATCTGCGAGAAAATATATTAAGAACAAATGTCATTCATGAAGAGCATTCCAACAGAAGGTGTTTTATAAATTCTGGAGGGAAATGAAAGTGGGGATGAATATTGAGACAACTTTTCGGAAGATTACTCAGAGGTGCTTCTAGAGCTGAATCTGCCCTGCCTTCAACGTCATGCAACAAAGCCTCCGCTAAAGAAAAATAATTTCCGAGTTCGCCTTCGGATTATGAAGAATACTCAAATGAAGACGATTACCTTCGAAGAATAAATTCCCGGAATTCGTATGGCACTCAACAGGTCTGAATTCGGAAACTCATGGATTCGATTACAAAGGTTCTGGATGCAAGGTGAGTGCTATCAAAGATTCTGCGATTCTAGATTTTCCATTTGTTTTTTTCAGTGGGCCTCATGAAGTTTATCGTGGGCAAGACCAATAATTATTACAGATATACTAGCGAGAACTCCCGGAGGGTGAGTATTCACGGCTCAAAATCTGGAAAGATACTGACGATGAAGAGATGTTTTGCTTCATTTCAATTACATTACTGCATCCATGGATGAACAAATTATCCTACAATGAGTAATAGCCGAAGGACTCACTCATCAGGACACCAACTTTTGGTGAAATCATGTCTCGGGACAGATATCTAATTATTATTCTGCGCGTTGCATTTTTTCGATAGTAACTTGTCCAATGAAAATGAACGCCTTGAAAAAACTAGGAACATAGTCGACACTCTTTGGAAGCCTTTCAGAGACGCCTTAACCGTTTTCCAGAAATTTTGCATTGACGAGAGTCTCCTGTTGTTCAGAGAACACGATTCAAACTCAAAGGACGCAAATGTCTCAAGCGCACTCCGCGAAAGAATTCAACACGGGAGGGAAGAAAATGCCGGGAGTTGTTCAGTACGGGGGAAGTTCAATAATTCATACTCTGCCACCGTAGCGAAAGGGATAAAAGTTATACACTAGGCAACTAAGACTCTTGGCAGACAAAAGCAGAGAGACAACACCAGAAATTGGTCAAAATTAAGAAATATCTAGCTGGCACACGTAAATAAACGGGTTCAAGGCACAGACAAGCAAATATTGACCAAAGTAATGATTTAGGTTTCGGAAATTAGAAGTGTTTTTCGAGCGAGGATGTGATTTTGTCTCATTTCTACATTATTATTCACTGAACTCCAGAAATATTGAGGAAAAATTCCCAGATTGAGTTAAAATCAGTAGTGATTCCGGAATACTTCAATGAGAGAGAAATTCCATGGAGGGATACCAGTTTTCAAGGATTTAAAGAGTGACAGCCATTTCTAGGATAAAATAGGAAACATGTCTCACTCTGACCTGGTGGCAAAAGAAAAAAGATGGCAAGGGAAGTGGAGCACCCTTTCATTCTCTGCGGGTTCCAGACCTATTTTTTCCCGAGAGAACGCCCTCTCAAAACAGGAGCCCCTCCCCCCTACAACCGCCCCTCCCACTCCCACCTCTCTCCCTTCGTCTCACCCCTAACGTCTGGTTTCTCATCAAATATTTGCGCCACACGAGTGACATTTACTCTGCAAGGAAAAGATCATATCTCATCGGATGTCTCCTTTAGAATGGTCGAGCGCTCTTCCTGTCCAGCTACGGGAGAGACTATATTTGCCTCGCTAACACTTACAAAAAAAATCCTCATGCGTGCTTGTGGATTCTTAAACCGATCAAATCTTGTCTCATCCTTTCTCAGATGGTTGAAGACCATTGTTGCCAATTGAATAAAAAAATAGACGTTTTTCCATAAAATCAATGGGATAACGTGAAATTTTTATGGAAAATTCTTTGCCCTAAATGTCCCAAAATGTTTATTTTACTGAGAACCAGTGAAGAAAATTAGGTTATTTTTTTATTGAAAACCCTCATGCCGTTTTATTAGCTATTCATATGAGTTAAGTACTTTCTAAATTAAAATTTGATGTTGATATTTTCTTAATAACGTGGTTTGAGAAACTTAAAGTGTCATTTTTCCCCTCTGTTTAATTAGCTTTTACCACAAAAGAAATATCTTACGCCAAAATGTTTGGCAATAGAACTGACATTTTAAATATATCAGCTGCGAAAACGCAGATAAAATTATGCTTGGATATAATTAGAAATAGAATAGGGTATAAAATAAAAGAACCTTTTGTCCCCCATCAGCAGCAATCTTCATTCCAATGATCGGTAGGTTGCGAGGGTAGATCTCCACAAGTAGGTTGCCTGAAGACCTGTAAAGATTTTCAAACATCTGTTGTAGAAGCAAGTTTTGTTCCTTGTGCAACATATAGCTTGGCAATCAATAGAATTTCACTTGAGCTTAACTGGGTGTGTCACATGTCACAACCTGAAAAAAACCTCAACCCCTTTCCTCCAGGCTGTAATTCAAAGTTACAACGAGTGGGCTCTTTCCGAAGGCATGAAAAAATAAAAAAAACTTTGCTTTATTGCTTGAAGTATTACTTGAATGGATTTTAAAGGCATGAGAAAAATACCTAGAACCACAACTTAAAATAAATCTCCAAAGGAGTAGGTGCAAATGAAGTAATTCTTAGCTCAGTTTTTATCAAGCTAAAAGGGCACAAATTCCTCGTGGAAACGAAGTATGTGTTTCCCAAACTTTCAAACAAATACCATCACCTCTCCACGATATCCTAAAACTTTATTTTCTGCCTGTTGATTCAGTTATGAAAACATCTTTCAACGAACATTAATGTATTAACTTAACTAATTCCAATTAATGTAAATTAATTCGTCTTGTAATTCGTCAACCAATTTTACATTATCAATCTCTTACTATTTGATATTGTTATCACTTTGCGGCAAAATTTTTCGCAATAATTCCATTTTGTTTGAAATATTTTGACAAGCTAGCGCCTTGAGTCTATTTACTTATGGAATGGGAACTTCAAACGGCATTTCCCACTTTCCACAAGTACCAAAGCTCATTCTTTTCATGCCAATTTCATTACCATTCCCTGAATATTTGGAAGATGTTGTAAAACAGCAACGTAAGCCTCAAAGGAAGCTGGTCTTATTATAAAAATTTGGAAACACGTTTTGTCCTCTTTCTTACAGCTATTTCATTCATATTATCACTTTCTTCATATATCTTAGGAGTTGCTGGACTGAATCCAAGAATTTATGCAACTCTTTAAGTGCTACAGGGTGATGGATTTTCTTCGTGGCATTCGAACCATTGTGAAATTCATCTCCCCGCTTTCATTCTCCTACCAATTATATCCCTATCTCTTCTTCTTTACATCTTTCCTTACATCTATCGTTATTTATTTAGCCTTCTCTAACATACTTTGTTTTTCCTTTTATTGCATTACCTATTCTGTAAATGTTCGTTGAAATTTTCATTCAGTCACTGTCTCCTTACACAGGACGCGATCAAGACGACAGTCTTAGAGTCGAAGGTCGACAGCCGAGAGTAGAGCTCACTGCGTATTAACCCTAACGGAGTGTCTAGTTCGCATTTTATAGCCATGGAGGGCCTGTTCCTTCCCACGGGACACCTGAAGTTTCCCAGAGTGATCTGCGGCCGAGCATCTCACACAAATTTGGTTCAGTGAGATGTACCAAAATAGGATTCACCCGGATGACAACATTCTACCTCTCCATGGTCAGTGGAAGTACACTCAAACCAGAGGACTACCACGCTCGACTACGTCACAACCGTAGGAGTCGCCCTCGATTGGTTCAAAAATCCTTACTTCGAAAAAAGAATGAATCAAAGGCAGTCAAAAGAATTAAGAGCTTTGTTGCTTCGGATCCGTCAGTTTGATAAATGAGTAATCGTCTTTGCTTCTCGCCGTCTCCAATATTAAAGTTTCTTCCAGGAAGGTCGTCTCTCTCGCCTTCCCCGCATTCATTTTTCACCGTGAAATCTCATCTTCCAGCTGCAATTTCCCGCAAAATTTCAACGTCCTAGCAGCCCGAATGTCTTGCAGGTGCTTTACCGTTGCGAGAGCGCTAAAGCTTTCAGTACATTGCCGAGGGAGCAACTAGCTCACCCAAGATCCTCCATCAAACGTACCGATCGCTTTATAACATCCCATCGATTATTTTTCAAAATCATCGATCACGAAAATTGGTGGTCTCAAAGACTGGCGTCTACGGAAATTGATGTGAATTATTATATTTCTATGTGGAACTTAACTAATAACTGATGTCAGTTTCAACAGGGCCTTGTAACGCAATTGGCTTAGATATTAATGTTAAATGCTATTCCTAACATTTAACTACATAGACAATATTAAGATTGTATTTAATGGTCACTTTGTCCTTTATTTAAATGTAAGCATGCAGAATCAGTAAAACGTCATCGAAAAGGTGACTTCAAATACATTGGGTTGAAGATTAATGGTGAGTGACACTTCCAATCTAGATTTTTTCCACACTTTGTGAGTGCCTAAAAATACTTGTGTTTAATTTGAAATAAACTTGATGTGATGCTGAAACACACTCCAATAAACTAAATTAATTCACAGAAAAGTGTGTCAGAATATATTTCATATCAGGGTTAACGGTTACAGATATCAAAATATTATCATCAATTAACCGTCATTTCGCATTACTGAAACTGCGATTGGGTTTCATTAGGTACCTAACTTCAAAAAATATTTATAATATGTTCAGTAAATTATTTTTACATAGTCAAGGTAAATAATATGTTAACTAATTATTTTAATCGATAAACAAATAAATTTGGATATGTAATATGTATGAAAGTGGATCTAACAAACTTATAGAAGCAATTACGGTAGTTATCTCCAGTCACTATGATCTAAAAACGTTTTTTATAAACTTTTTCATTCCTTTAACTGTGGAATTCAATCATATGATATTTTTGATGGATAAAAAACAAATATTTATCAAGGGTGTTTTACTAAATAATTCGACTTTCTGACGTTAAAACATGTTTCCTAAGTGTTAGGCTATTTTTTGATAAAAATACTTTCCTATTGCTTCTAAAGATATTTTGAAACACCTTACTTGTAATGTGACTCAATGAAAAAGATATCGGATTCCACACTTGCACCTCAAATATCAATATAACCGGTCACCTGGAACCGCTGATTTTGTATTATATTTTATTAATAAACAAATTACAACATGTATGACGGTATGAAGCAATTGGACTTCCGGGTTGTCTTCCGCTTAGTATCATATTACTAACTAGAGTTTCGTAGGCATTGCAGCAGGCGTCTTCAGGCATCCCTTCAGACCTGAATACGCCTTCTGCAACACTGACGAAACTGTAATCATTAATACGATACGACGTGGAAGGCAACCCGGAAGTCTATTTAGTTGCTTCATTCAGACCACTCCGCGGTTGCCTCCATCATAATACATGACTTTGGCTGCTGCGGTAGACAACATACCCTTGCATATATAATACATCTACATCTACAAAATACCCTGCAAGCCACCTCAGGGGTGTGTGGCAGGGGGAATACTTTACCATACTTTACTAATACATTACCATCATACTCTTAAGAGACTGATTTCCCCACCCAGTCAAACGTTTTCTATGGGCCAGAATTCCCAATTTTTCAACGAAGATAAAGAACCCAGCACAAAATTTGCGGGGAATTGTTTCAAACATTTCAGGAGAAATTGCATTCGGTGGAGAACGCTGGGGTTTATGATGAAACTAATAAGAGAACATACAACAGGGAATGTAGGAGGAGTTCTGGCTGAAATAATTTACAACCGTCATCTTGAAACCTAATCCTACATCACGCGAGAAAGGTTACCAGTAATTGGATCGTATCTCATGACACTTACTACCGCTCTCAGCATTTCCCTCCGAACAATAACTCCGCGCAAGATCTGCTGGCAAAAAAAACTGTTGAGGAAGGGAGGGGTGGGGAGCAGCTTGCCCCGAGCCTCGCAAAACTGTTCGAAGTCTCATTCGCTCAACGATTATGAGGAAGCACCCGCGATGAACGAGCCAGTCCGTTCGTCAGCGCTCAACCAACTCCCTAAAAACATCTTGGCTCCAGCTGGATTACTCGCTTCGTTCCTTGTTGTATTTCATTTAGCCGAGTGTTATTTTTTTCATGATAAGGCTGGAAGAGGGGGAAGAAGTTGGAAGAGGAACGGATGCAGGTAGAGGTGCGAGCAATGTGGTTTCAAGAGATGAAGAGTGAATTATGTGACCCCTCTCCTTAAATCGCGGACGTGCAATAACGAACTTCGTTGCGGCCAACTCTTTCATTCCCAGAACTCTACTCCCGCTACGCTGCAATCGCCGATACGCTCCACGCATCCAATGCCCACAGCAACCCCACCCTACGCCAAACTCCGCACCACCCCCCAAATTGCACAACACACAAATGCTGCACATCTGCCTCAAGAGGGGGCGGCGGCGCGCGCGGGGAAGGAAACTTAACGGTGAAACTCCTGCTCTCCCTGCCCTACGCTCTCGCTACCCTCTGGCATTCCCCCTACTCCAAGGGAGAGCTCTCAGGCCAACTCCCATCCATGCCCTCTCGGAAACCGCTGCAGAAAATACATGTAAATAAGAACATCCGCATGCAAAAACTGCGACAAAAACCGGAACACCAGGGATTCCTTGGCTGGAACTTTGTGGATGCGGAGGACGGATATAAACCAGCTAGCACCCTATAGGGTGCACTTGAAAAACTTGCATAGGTTACACGCCTTCAGCACTAGGCAGAAGATTTAAATTTAAAGAGGATTTAAACTTTTAGGGAAGACCCTGCTGACGCTAATAACATGATATTTAAAATTGCAGCTGGCTTAATATCCATTTTACTCAATAATAAAGTACTAATTTAAGATGTGGACTCAGAGGGAAAAGAATGGAAATGATATGCAGTCGTTTGAGATGTGGGTGCGGAGGAAAATGGTGGGGAGTGCAATGAGCGGAACAAACGAATACGTGCTCGGCTCACAGTCAGTGAGGAGCGGAGAATTCTCACTGGAATAGATTAGGAGTAGTAGGTGGTTGGAACGGGTATACAGAGACGAGGGGACGCTGAAGGTCGTGATAGAGGGAAGGATGTAGTATAAGTGGGAAAATGGAAGAAAGAGGCTTTATGGATTGGATGAAGTCGAGTTGGACGTATGCCAAGCTGAAGACTGAAATCGTGGAAGGATATGAGAGCTTGCGGCTATAAAATATTAGTTTACACATTCTTATTCCTATGTAAACTAGCCTTAACGAATTGCTCACTTCCATCAATAATAATAATTCAAACTTTACCATAGAGTAAATTTTAGCAATAATGTGGTCTAGAAAATAAAATTTTGGCATCCATCGCATCCAAAGAGTGCTTGATAAATACCATTTTCAAATAGAAGGTCGACACTAAATTTCTCCATTGGAGTTTGGATTGACAATTTGGCTCCAAAATATTTTATTCTTGGGAAAAAATACAACTATCAAATTAGAGCATGTTTTGCGGGAATGGGCAATGTGTTTAAGCTTCCTGTGTTCCCTTACTTTCGTCACAAAAATAACATGATAATTTAGGTGAGAATCATCCAGAACTGTGTCTTTAAATAAGTGCTAACAGTTTACATTTATATGCATAAATAATTTTTCAACTGTATTACTCCAGTTTACATAGTTCGCAAATTAATAATTTTAGGATAAAAATATCAAATGTAAGAATCAATAGCGTCTGAATTTGGAGTACCAATATATCTGAAAACTTGGAATTCCCTCCACATAATTTTGGAATGAAGAACATTCTAGCATGAGATTTCAGATCGATCGACTCAGTGGAAAATTCAAGAGGAACGGAAGCATGAAGCATCGTAAATGGACGCCTAAAGGCATATACTTGTCGGTAGTTAGTTTCAAGTCCTTCTGTGTCACTGAAGGAGACATTGCGCGATTGAAAGGCGAATATTTGGGGAGGAAAAACTATGGGAGCCACGTTTTATTCAATCGTGCTGGAATTTTTTTTCCTCACTGTACTTATTGCCACTCAGAAAAAAACATTGAATGAAAAATGTTGCCATTACATTTGCTAGTGACCTGATATAAATAATACAAATGGTAAGGCACGGCTACTTTGTATGAAAATACAACGGTGTAGATTATAAATTAAATGTGGTATATAACGCTTGAATAGAGATAACAAGCCATTAAACATAAAAATTATTAAAAGATTTAAACGCGTCAAGAAACTTACTGCTTGATTATTTCCGCGGATGAAATAATGATAGCAAAAGAAATGTTATATTGGACTAAAAATGAGATGAAGTTTATGAGACTGACTCAATCGCACGAGCAGTTGGAAAACTTCTAGCCAAGAGATTCAGAGTGGAACACCAAGAGAACACGGATCGTTCCAATGGATTTCACGAGTAACTCATCAAAATATACATTGCTACTTCAGCTCTCGAGGCATCAAGTCGCAATCAAAGGGCTAATTAAGGACTGAAAAGGATCAAAACTGCTCGAGTTGTGAGTGCATGGGCTGCAAGAAACTTGGGAAGTTTGCGAGGCAAGAGTAAAGGCAGGCAATGAACGCTCCCCTCAGCCCCACTCTTCAACTTAACTCGCGTTTCTTTTTCTTTTTAAACGACAGTGGGCTTAGAAGGCGACACATGACACGAGATATAGGCGAGCACTAGCGAGGTGTAGACCCTGAGGTTTACTCATCCCGTTGCAGCGCGCTCTGTCGATGCAAACATGTTTTGAAGCGAAAGGCTTCGTCTAACGCGCTTTCGCGACGGAATCCACGGAGTAACGGAAAGTTAAGCGGCATTGACACGCGGTTGGAATTTTAAGAGGAACGCGAGCGCATGTTTGCTCTATCTTGGAGACTGTGATTGCGTTGGCTGCCAGCCTCTGTGTCGCATGCATGGTGAGAAGTTTGGTGTCACGAGTTCAATTCTGAAGAGTATCTGAAGTCACGATAACAGAGAGGTGATTTTGATAAACATATGAGAATAAGCAATACGTTGAACGACGAGGAAAAATCGAGTGAGTTCATGTTGGGAACACTTTTCTTAACAAATTATATTTCATGTTATGGACATTTCAAATAAAACAATATTGGTAAATTTCCACACATTATATGATAAAAAACACAGTTAAAATACACCACCGACCAAGGTTTCGGCACGTAATGCCATTATCAAGGTACAACTTTCTCAGAAACTCCACCATATATACCCCATGATGGATACTGAGTATTTCGGTGGTCAAGGATGGAGGCGAGGTGGGGTTATTAAGTCACAGAGGGGGAACACAGGAGGAAAAGGGGGGAGGTAGAACACAGAAAAGCCGTTGGTGGTGAAGGTCAGGAGGCATGGTCATAAGAATTTCGGACGGGAGGGAGAACAAGGTTTAACAGAGGCGATAGATCATTAAAAACAACATCATTACATAACTTAGCCGGACTATGAGCGATTTCATACTGCTGAAAGAAATCCAGCTCAGCCCCTTTGTCAAATTGGTGTAAAACTTCCATGTCAAAATTACTAAAATGGTTAAAATCACACAAATGTTTAGCGAGACAATTTATCGTCACAATTATTAAAACTAGACCTATGCTCCTTCACTCTGTCCTTAAATCTTCTGCCTGTTTGGCCAATATAACAAAGATCACAGTCATTACACTTTAATTTATGCACACCACTTCTGTCCACGGGGTAATACCGGTCTTTCGAGTTGAATGAAATTCTTCCTCTTATCACAGGATTATAAAACGATACATTACAACATTCATAAAGCACAGGGTATATATGGCGGAGTTTCGGAGAAAGTTGTACCTTGATAATGGCATTACTTGCCGAAACCTTGGTCGGTGGTGTATTTTAACTGTGTTTTTATAATATACAATGTAGAAATTTACCAATATTGTTTTATTTGATATGGGCATAAAGTATTTCCGCAAATTTAAGCCTGATACGCTTTTATACGTCATGTTATGGAGACTGGTGACGCGATTGCTTAGGGATTCATATTGGCAGCCACCCAATGAAAGGGTTTTGTGCAAAATATCAAATAGTAAACAATTGGCCTTGTTTTGGAGAATAAATCAGTCGCGCCCCATTAAACTACAATTCACTATGTACCTATTCTGGCTCTGTCTCCATAGTGAGGTTTGCTCAACTAAACCTTTCCCATTTCAAAAACTCCTCTAGTAGCTCAAATTAACTAAGGACCAATGCTGAAAAAAGTTTAATACCTTATCATATATTAAAATTTAATGACAGTCTTTGAACGCCTTCTTCAAGATCTGATTGGCGGCCCACTGGCAGATATGATTTGATGAAGGTGATTTTTTTGCATCTTCATGCCATCCATCTCAAGGGCTTGCCGCAGAAAGCGCGGAGCCGCGCGCTGTCTTTCTACACTGAGTCCAAAATGCTCGTGGCGATCTCAAGATAGCCATTACTGAATCGAAATAACAATTGATTCCTGATTGTTGATCAACGTGATCCAGTACCAGTCCTTTCGACGGACTGCACAAAAGATTATGCTCTCACCTATTGTTATATCTAGCACTCGGGCATTTCACTGAAATCCGCTTTCGTCATATGTACTCCCCAATCATTATAAATGCTAGATTTCTTCACCATGTAACATCGGACAAGTTGTAATCATTCTAGAACGTCGAAGTTACTATATTCCAATATGTCATTTATTTTAACTAATATTTTCAGACACCAGACTTATTAACACAAGTGATTATTTTAGAAATCTCTGGACATTCCCCTCTTTTTTTCAGCAAGCTCCTCACAACCAGGAAACAAAACTAAATAAGAAATACAAAAAAAATCAATTTACTTTTCCACTACGCAAGCAAACATTTAGCTTTACAATGATATAAAGGTAAAAAGAATGTTTTTTTAATATATCAAGATAAATGATATTATACGCAACCGCCAATACATGAGGTAGGGATTCTGTCGATGAATACGGGCAGGCAAAGTGAGAGGAGTTGCATGCACGCATTGGGTGGGCGAGTTGAAATGAAGAGGGGAGGGACTTCAAAGAAGGGAGCGACACGAAATGCAAGTAATGGGCTGAATATCCGGAGGGTAGGGGAGAGAGAGGGAGGGAGAGAGGAAGATAATCGAAGTAAGAGAGAGAGAGAGCGCATTTCAGTCGATGGAGAAACGATGGCATGGTTGATTTTTGGGGAAGAGAGGAGGGTGCACTCCTATCATTCTGGATCTCAGACGAGAGAGGAAGGAAGGGGGGGTTGGGGGAGGGCAGTCAGAAAAGGGGAATGGAAAGCGGGGGAAGGGAGGAGGAGAGGCCTTTGAAAGGACTACCTTTCACATTGACGGAGGAAAACGGGGGGGCAGTACCATAAATACTTGCACTCGTGTCTTTTCAATGTAATATGCATGTAATATACATAACTACCACATACCTATATACACATACTTCGTCTCCCTCCCGACCGACTCGAAGGGAAAATGCTTTTCATTTCTTCCCCTTCTCTTTCCTCCCTCCCTCCCCCCACACCGCACCGTCCCCGAGGTAAGCTGCTCGCCGAAGCGCTCCGCCCTTCCCCAATTCCCCCCCCCCCCTCGCAACTGGGGGGTGGGAGCACATCCAGACTCGCTCACTAAAACTCCCGAGCCGCCGAAAAGAGGAAATTGCATTAAGGGCCGAGGGAGTGTGGGAGAGGAGGGGCAAGGGCACGGCGACTTTTGCAGATTACGGGGAATTCGGTGGATTAAGGGCGGAGGGGGTTTACCAGCGGGGAGACGGGAGAAATGGGGTTCTCGGTGGACCGGAATGAGGCTGGCGATGCACTGAGTGTGTCATTAATTCCTTAAAAGTTGTATCCTAACCAATAGAGGACTTGCATTTCAACGGAAAATAGGTGTTCATCCAATTACTGAAGTCTATTACGTGTGATCTGAATTCACATGCTTTGAATTTGGTGGAAGGCTTCCTACTGGTAAGTAGATTTCCAATAAATTCCGTGCGTGAGGCCTATGCATGTTTTATAGCTGTAATGGAGCAAATAAATAAAAGATTACTAGTAGCACCGCAATTACCAGTAAATGGAAATAAATTAAGTAATAAATTAAAATATAATTTAAAAAAGATACTGTAAAAAATTTAAGAAAATATCAATAAAATTGTGATCATTTAGCAGTTTTCCACACGGTTTTGTATGCCAGTGGATATAAAAGTTCATTTCGTCTTATTTTACTGCAAATACGAGTAACTCTCATCAATTTACGGGATATTTAATCATAAATGGGCACCAAAGGATGTCCATATGACCAGACTATCTTCAACGCTCTATTTCGTATTCTTGGAGGGAAACATTTAGAGTTTGAGCATAAATTGACCAAATAAAAGTTGTATTAGAATCTTTAACTTGGTTATTAAAGTTATAGCACGCAAAATCATTTTAGAATTTATTTTCTTCGTCAATGGGAGTCACCTTTTATTCAATCATCTGTGCATAGGCGTTGCATTTTCAGGTGTCGTATTGCGGTACTTGAAAATACATGTTCAACAACGTAACTTCACAGAGCAGAAACAGACAGCCACAGAAGGGTATGTACATATTACGGAAAAAAAACAAATACGTTTCCAATTTCATTGGCATCTACACAACTTAAAACTATTTTGGCTAAAATTCTCGCAAGGAGAACTTCTCGGGCAATTAAAACTGAGGCACATTTCCACCGTATCCCAATGAGATCGTAGAACAGTGCTCCTCGTCTTATTCTAATTAGTTCAGCGCATAAAAGTGTAAAACTTTGCGGAAAACTATTCACCTCAATCTTTGGAATCAGCAAAACCACCAAAAAGTTGAAAACGTAGCCGTGAAAGTATTTTAATAACAGGGAGGTACATAATTTGTGAGCCGAGAAGAGGAGGAATAGAAATCTTTCTCACTGGAATACAACTCTATCCGAGAAACCCAACACACGTACTTAAGGGAGTTTGAGTGAGGTATCACTTCACCTAGAATTGAATGAGTCTGACTTTTTATTAAGATAAATCTCTCATATTTCCAATTATATCAAAATATTTACCCCTTGCCGAACTACTTTTCGAGCAATTTGCCTGAAAAGGTAAGCTGTCTAATGGGATTACATGGAATACATTACGGGATTATATACATACATACATACATGGGATAGATTACGGCTGTGTACTCCAGAGGGAGAATATTGAAAAAATATGAACTCGTAATCTACCTAAACTACCTAAGCGTTGAAAATTATCGTTTTTTGTAAAGATGGACGCCAAGCGCACGTAAATAAGTAGACATGCCGATAAGCAAGGTAATAATAATAATAATAATCTTTATTGCTCTAGGAGTTTCCCTCCCTTTGAGCAGAAAAATGAATACAGTACAATAATAATGTTTACAATACAATATTAAGATTACAAAAATGAACTGTAAATACATCTTTTAAAAAAATATTACTCAAAAAATAACTGTAAGGAAGCACACGAGTTCAGGGTGGCATTGAGAAATACAACAATTTAACAATATACAGCATATAACCATGCAATTTGCAATCTATAGAACACGACAGCCACACATGACACACCTATGCAATGGTTACAATATTTAAAATACTTACACAACAACTACTCAAGCAATACATACCCATACAATAAATACAACTGTAACTTTCATTAACTCACCACAATATATCACAATACCCATACAACAATTACTCCAGCAATATATAGTTATAAAACATACAACTGCAGCTACAAATTATTACGACTGCCCATCAGGCTCCAAGTTTCTTTCCGAACACCTTCAGTGATCAACCACAATATACTACAACACTTACACAGTAATTACTTTGGTAATATATAGTCTCACATTATACAACTGCAGCTACAAACTATTACCACTGCATAAAAGGCTCCAAAGCCTCCCTCTGAACACCCTCATCGACCCACTGCCCTTAACATGGTTTGGCAATCCATTCCAGAGTTTGGAAGCTGCCACAGTGAACGACCTCTGAAATGTGGTTGTCCTAAACTTAGGGGTATACAAGAAATTAGTTATATCATGGTACACTAAGCTGCAGTAGTCTGCAGTAGTAAGTGAGGAAAAATCAGAGAACACACAAGTTTCTTTTTTAGTTGAAGGGGCAGTAGATTTTTATGAATTTTTAATTGATGCAACGTTGCATTCACTTTATTGGATATACCTACTTGATATATTTTCTTTCCAGGAAAGGTTTGAAGTTAATGTGACACCTAAATTTTTCACATTATTACTGAAGGGTATGCTCATATTCTGAACCATTATCGTAGGCAGTGTAGTGTAATTTAGTTTAGATAGGACCTTAGTGTTACCAATGACCATAGATTTAGTTTTTGTGGAATTTAACTGGAAGAAATTATGTTTGGCCCAAGATGCAATGGCAGACACATCATCATTTACCTTTTTGATAGTGTCGCTGAGATCGTTGGGGTGACAATGGCAATAAATCTGCAGATCATCAGCATAGATCATGTATTTACAATGAGTAATACAATTTGGAAGGTCACGCACATACAACGAGAACAACAGTGGTCCTAGGACCGATACTTGTGGTACACCACATGATACAGTTACTCAATCAGATCGATTTCCTTTCGAGTCTTTCACCGATTGACGACGCCCATTCAGGTAGGAATAGAACCAATTTAGAGAGGAACATGAGAAATTCAGTTTTCTCATTTTTTGTAACAGCAAGGTGTGATTTACTCGGTCGAAGGCTTTACTAAAATCAAACAGTACCAAGATAGTCACCATCTTTTTGTCGATAGCATATCTTATATCGTCAGTAACTTTAATCAGGGCCGTCTGCGTTGAGTAATTTTTGCGAAAACCCGACTGGAATGGATCGAGCAATTGATGAGCTGTAAGATAATCAACGGTCTGTTGAAAGACTATCTTTTCCAGGCACTTTGAGGCTGCACAGAGAATGAATATGGGTCGGTAATCACTCGGTGAAGATGGGGTTTTATTTTTCTTGATGGGCCGTATCAGGGATGACTTCCAAATTGAAGGGTAGGTGCTATACATCGACGACGAATTGAAAATGTCAAGTAGAGCAGGAATTACGGCTGAAGATGAGGCTTTTAAGTATTTGACCGATATATCATCGATTCCGACAGAATTTGATTAGGCATTACGTAAAACATTCTGCAAAACATCGGGTGTAATGTAATTAAAGTAAAAATTATCATCATGAAAGGGGACCAGAATATCTAGGGATTGGATGTTGAAAGTAGGGTCATCTATTTCATTAGTAGAAGAATTACCACTCGATGCAAAGTGACAGTTCAATTCATCGAGTGAAAAACCAAAATCAAGGCTTAGATCAGTCTGTCGGATTAATCCAAGGTTTTTGAGCTCTCTCCAGAGGTCAGTTGAATTCGTGAGTGTTGAGAGAGTTGTCATGTAGTATTGCTGTTTTGCCTTCGTCACCAAGCGTTTAACAAGATTACGTTGCTTCAAGAATGCATGGTACACATGGTCACTCTTCGTTCGAATGAATGCTCTTCTAAGTCTATCTCTCACATTAAGTTGTTCCTTTAATTCTTACGGTATTCTGACATTATAAATCCTGTATTGTAGATAAGCCGATACAGGCGAATACAGACGAGGGATGAGGTTGATGCGGTTCCCAGAGTGTTGGCTTCCAATCTCGAAGGCCCGAGCTCCAATCCCGGCAAAGATGGAGATTTTCAGTGAAATTCTCCTCCCTACTTGGGCGATTAGTGGATAGCACTTCAAATATAGCACTCTGTCTGTCGGACGAGACGGATAGAATTGGTCCCCTTGGTGCATTTCGTGAAGAGTAGGTTGATGCCGACGACGAGTTTCTCACCAGCCATTTATCCACTACCCCCACAAAATCCTCCCCTCACCTATGTAGCCACCTGCTCTAAATGTTGCTGTAGGACAGAAGTTGCTGGTCCCTTCCTACACACAAAAAAGTGACAAGAGACAGTACATCATGGAGAGTTATCTCCTTAGTTCGTCAATCTATTTAGAAACAAATTGGTCAAATATCCTTTCTGTGTTCTTAGTCTCAGAATTATTACTCTAAAATAAGTTGTCATGATATTTCAATATGATGAGTATTTATGTTCTTGGAAATCTTATATGGAATATAATAAGCACTGAGTATGAACAAGAATGTGAATATATTTCAATATGATAAGTATTTATGTTCTTGGAAATATTGAAAATATGTTATAATTCCTGAATTATATTGTATTCTTAGGTAAATTTTTGCTGCCAGTTCCAATAATAGGAAAATACCGAGAGCCTAATCCTTGAACAGAATTCATAAAAGTCAAAAGGAACACAGTAATATTCAATTGAATATTCAATTAGATTCCAGTAATGTGTAATAACTGTACTGCATTGCTCTTTAGGTTAATCTTAACGGTTAGCAATGGAAAACTAAAGACATGGGACAGCATGAACCTACATTGATCACCGAGGATAAGTCGGTTACTTCAAATAATAGCTTGAGAAACATATCGCTTCTGAATTCCTCTCCAAAATTATATTTCTAAAAATGTCTTATAACTTATTAATTGTAATACAAGGTGTTGAAACGAATTCGTCGGAAGAGACATTTTGCGAGTTTCCCATGCATTAAAAAATATTAACGATCCTCAAATACTTTAACGTATTCTATCACAATGGATTTACAAATATTCTGTTCAAGCAAAACAACATCCGTGCAGGCGCATCTTAATCACGAGACAATCGAACACAAAACAGGGGTGACGGAGATTTAAGAAAGTTAAATGAGTTTATGGGTGTCGAAAAATGAATAGGCACGTGAGTGGATGGAATGGATTGCGGGAGAAGCGATGAGAATGTATTCAAAGCATCCGCGTGGACCGGCGAGCGGGAGGAGATGGAGGGAGATAGACATGTGAATATCAAGTGGCTTGACGAAGTGGGAGGGGAGCAGAAAAAAAGAAGGGGTTGGTTTTCGATGGCAATGGGGGTGTTAGGCTGCTGGAAGGGCAAAGGCCAGTTTTCAAACGGCGTCGTCGACGTGCTTCAGACGTGAGTACTGCACATTCGTGTTTACAGAGGCGTTTACGATCGCGTGGGATCATCAACTGGGAGCATCAACTTCGAAATGCAATCAGTCTTAACTTTTTCGTTTACGGGCGACACCTGAGAATGAGAAGTAGGTACATCCCAAGATTATAGGTATTCATTTTCCAGACTTCTCCTTTAGTATTTTCTCTAGTTCTCACGTCTTGTCTGCTATGAGGGACTTATTCATATATATATATATATAATAATAAATTATAAAAATTGCAAATTTTGGGGATGCTTTACCCCAATATTGTTTACATTTACTCCCATAAGAAAAGCATTGAATTCGGTGCAGATGTTTCTTTACTTGCTTCTTTAAATTACTTGCTCTCAAGATATTGGATGGAAATTTGTAACATAGAACGCATAAAATAATGCAGTATTTCATTTTTTCATTCAGTTTTCTTACAAGCTTCGTTTTTGTCCAAGTATGGCGTTTTTATCTCTAAATTCATCAATTTTTCTTCCTTTTCAACAACAGAAATTTACTTGGCAACCAGGCGTGAATATCCATTTGATAGCAATTTCATGAATTTCACGCCTGCAGCATTTAAAGGCCAGGTTCAGTAAGTAATTTGACAGTTATTGTCAAACGACTAGAATTCCCCTTTCACCTTGCCTTCTTTATAAAGGTCAATCGCTTCAAGTAAGTGGATTAAATCTGAAAAATCCATGCTTTTCGTATGGCCAGTTATATGTTGCATGCTCACGAGTGGGACAGCCGAAATTTTATTTGTTTTTGCTGAGGGGGGTAATAACAAAATATAAGATATCTCAAAGCACTTGAATTTACTTTTCTAACTCAATTTAATACACGAAAAAACCATTTCCTTTCATTTATTTTGAACATGTAAATGTGTCTGCTTTGTATATGTGTGCCTACTTAAAAAGAAAAAGAGGCATTGCAAAGCATTCCGGACACAGCGTGAGAGTTGTTAAAAGACACAATTACTTGCAAGGATGGTTACCCACTATATCGACGAAGAAGTGCAGAAGACAATGGAATAGCAATTGGTTTGAAAGTGAGCGAAAATGACTTTAAAGTCGAAAATCGTTGGTTTGTTCCATATTCACCACTTTTATCAAAAACTTTCAAATAACATATCAACGTTGAGTAATGCAGTTCTGTGAAATCCATAGAATACATTTGTAAATATGTCAAAAAAGGCAGCGATATGGCTGTGTTTGGAGTTTCAACAAGAAGTAATTTAGATGAAAGTTTTCAATATCAAATCGGTAGATATATCAGCAGCAATGAAGCTGTGTGGCCTATTTTAGGATTTCCAACATACAGGACAGACCAACAAATCCACCAATCAAAAACATAAACAGCAAGAACTTTGATGTATGCAGATATTCCGACTCTTTACACTTGGATCGCAACGTGAAAGAATGTTGAAAGAAGGAAGAAAGGCAAAGCAGTAGTTGGACAACTTGGAATATTTTCATCAAATGCTTTAGGAAGAATATACACTGTGCATCTGAACAACGCTGAATGCTTTTATTTACGGTTGATTCTGATTACAGTTCGTGGTCCAAAATCATTTATACTGTTACGAACAGTGGGTGGAATAGTACATAATACGTATTGGAGTCCGAGCGAGGCACTTATTTTGCTGGAAAACGACGATCATTGGGACAAGTCAATTGAAGATTCGCTGTTTGCAATTATTTAATCTACATGTTCCCCGTCACACATGTACATAGACTACATGGTCGAAGATGTTCTGCACAGGATGCGTCAAGAAACACAAAATCATGGCTTGGATTTCACAGAAGAAATATAAAATGAAGAGCTAATCTTCATTGAGGGTCTTTGTCTTGAAATGTACGGTAAGCTGTTGGCACAATTGGGAATGACAGCACTAATTGTAAGTCGGTTCATCAATGCAACATTCGACAGAGAACTGTTCAGGGAGAAATCATACAACAAAAATTACTTACAGCTGTTCGTCCTAGAAAATATACCGAAACTCCTTTCAGAACAAAAGATAGCATTTGATGCCATCATGCAAGCTGTGAACAACCAATCCGGTGGATTGGACGCTCCTGTTTGAATTGGAAAAACGTTCTTAATTTCCTTAATCCTGGCTAATATTCGTTCATTGGGCCGTATTTCGTTAGCTCTTGCTTATTCAGGCTGCCTTATTATACTGCCACGTTAATGGAAGAAGGGAGAACAGCGCTTTCAGCTTTTAAACTGTCACCAAACATGTAATTCACAGAAAACCCAACATGTGACATTTCAAAAATATCAGGTATGGGAAAGGTTCTTTGGGCGTGCAAAATCATTGCATAGGATGAGTGTACGATGGCTAACAAGAAGTCATTGTAGGCATTATACCATAGATTAAAAGACTTTCGAAAGAAACAGGTTTCATTTGTTGGAGCATTAGTGTTACTGGCCGTTGACTTCATGCAAACTCTTCCAGTTAT
Source organism: Pyrrhosoma nymphula (assembly GCA_963573305.1). Lineage (NCBI taxonomy): Eukaryota > Metazoa > Arthropoda > Insecta > Odonata > Coenagrionidae > Pyrrhosoma > Pyrrhosoma nymphula. The sequence goes on from OY754334.1 coordinate 2,203,321, forward strand.
ACCTCGCTCAATATTAGCTGATAAATTGCATGCCAGGTGGAAAAACTCAACTTTTTGGAGCACAGTCAAAAAAATACATTATCGACAAATATGAGAGTTCAGCTTAAAATCGACCCAAGAGCTGACATATATCCAAGACAATTACTCGAGGTTGGTATCGGCACTGCACCTACAAATTCAAAAACAGGAAAAAATCACCTTCCCATCTGATTTCAGCGACATTGTGAATTCAAAAGGAGAATTAGTAGATAAGGTTTTCTAAAGCATCGACTCAAATTATCGAAATCGCGCATGGTTTAGCGGAAGAGCCATTCTAGCGGCTAAAAATGACGACGCACGCGATATGAACAACATCATTCAAAACAGAATCGTAGGTGAAACAGTAAAATACAAATCCATTGATTCCGTGATGAACCAATGTGAAGTAGTGAATTTTCGTACGGAATTTATTGACTCTCTCGATTTCCCCGGATTACCGTCACACATTATGAGTTTGAAATTTAGAGTGCCATATATATTACTCCGAAACAACGATCAGCCAAAGTTATGCAATGGCACACGATTAGTAGATAAAAAATAAATGAACAATCTAATTGAATCAACAATTCTGATTGGACCTCATAAAGGTGAAGACTTAGTTCTTCCACGTACACCAATCATTTCGACCAATATGGCGTTCGAGTTCAAACGACTTCCATTTGCAATACGCCTTGCGTTCGCTATGACTATCAATAAAACGAAAGGGCAATCTTTGCATGCGTGCGGTTTGAATTTAGAAAACGATAGCTTCTCTCATGGGAAATTGTACGTCGCATGCTCCAGATCTTCATGTTTATGTAGAACCGTCTGATCTTTATGTTTATGCAGAAACGGACAAACAATAAATGTAGTCAATCAACTAGCTTTACTATAAAAAATTATTTTCTGTGTAAATCATCTTTTTTTTCCTTTCCTTTTATTCCACAGCATAACCACAGCAACGCAAGGCAGGGTATTGAACTAAATGATGTGTATTCTTGGTGAGACTATGTTCGCTACAATACTTTTATTTACTTTCCCATTCATTTCATATCACATCTTAGCCACAGCGAAGCGTGGCCGGGTTTAACTAGTATTATTATAATATTAATCAAATCAGCTTCATTACTTCCGCCTATTATGCTGCAGGCACATATCATTAACATATCTTACGTTCGCAGTGGTGGCTTTTTAGATATTCAGTGAAGCCTACGTTTAACGAAAACACCTAGACGACGACTATCAACGCAAGTCCCGGTCGACAGGCGGCTGAGAATCGTGAACGTGGCTACAAGTTACGGTCAATTCCAATAGATGACAGTCGTAAATGGGCGGGAGAGTGAGGGAGCAGAATGATGACAATCAGTGACAATATTTAAAACGCAATATTAGTAAGCTTTAAAATTATTCGGAACATATTTCGACAATGCACAGAAAGAATTTCCCAGTTACGTTGGCTTTGACTGTGATGTTGCTTTGAAGTACACATCACACCTCTGTCGTTAAAAATACAAAGGCACCCATTGTCGCGAAGCTAATGACACCCGTATTTTGTGAGCAAACGTTTTGTAATTTTCTGCCTTTTGTTGGAGGCCCAAATGTTTCTAGAATTTTTAATTAAGAATAATAAAGTATTCAAACTTTAGATTTAAATTTACAGCCTTAATTAACGGATAATAAAGTCGGCTCCAGTGGTGTTGGGGTAGATTCCTTGCCTGCTAATACCAAGGACGCGGGTTCGAGTCCCGCCTGGGCGCAGGGCATGTACATATGCTAAATTCTGTTGATTCGGTCCCAGAAATACCTGATGACAGACCAATCCTATAAGGGTAGGAGCCAACAGAATCGTCCGGAATGCAAAATATAAATAAAATAATAAATTTTACAAAATCCTATTCGTTTAAAAATCATGCCAATGCCAAAGAGAAGGAAGTTTGCGGGCGTTGTAAGTAAGGGGAGAGAATTTGAATGATCTGGGAAAATGGAGGTATTACGTAGTTGCTGATGCATTACGCGGTCGACATGGGAATAGTGACATTCGCCCACAATGGCCGCTACGACGGCCAGACAGCCCCTACCCCGGAGTCAAACAATTCTTCCCATTCCGTCTGCGCCTTAGCGACGGACCACACAGTTCAGCCTTTCCATCCAGTCACCCACCGTCCCATTCCTTCCCCCAAGCCATGTGGTTTCAATTCCCCGCGCACCAGACACAAGAGTTTACTTCGAGAGAGGCAAAAAATCATAAATAACTCACAATCTCTTCGATGCGGGAAATCTTGGATACCCGCGGGGTACGGGTGGGTGGTTAGCTGAGGCTTACAGGCGAAGAGAAGCCATGGCATTTTGGCAAAGAAGGATGCTTCACTTAAGATTCATGTTTGAGACCACATATTTTAGTCCAAGACCAAAAACTCTTCAGACATGAACAACAATTTTTATCCAACCTCAAAAGAGAGTTTTGCTCCACCATTCCCCTCATTGTGTCACTCGTCCTGTTCCAACTTTCTAGCCTCCCACCCACCACCCCCTTCTTACCCTTCCCACCTGCACGGGGCCTCCCGAGAAGCTGACTCGGGGTAAGTCCCAAAACTGACTTTATCCCCTGGAGGTCAATTCCACTTGGCCAGTTCAATTTTTCCCTCCAACGGAAGGTCTCCGATCTCTTGAGGTAGTTTCTTGCCTTCTGGAGTGGTGCTTGAACAGTCTGAGTTACACTGCTTATAATCACAAAAAGGTTTCTAATAAAAATATAGTTAAATAAATTTAAAAAAGAGTGGTATTTTGGATAAGATTGGCCTAACCCCGATCCGTAAAACGAAGCCATGTTGAAAATTAAATTTTATTTACGCCCAAATTGCTTTTACGCCGAAAAAATCAACTCCAAAAAAGAAATCTTGTATATTTAAAGCGACACTGATGGAGTATTTGGAAAAATTATAAAGCATAGCAATGTCAAATGCAATATGTACTACATAATGAATTAATAATTAATAACATACATAATGTTCTGGTGAATAAAGGTACATTTTCTTCATATCTCGGAGAAACAAAGAACAAAATCTCTTCTGAGTGATTTATTTAAAGAGGATTTGAATGTAAAATTAGTCAAAAGTGTAAATTTAATCCGGTAATATGAGAAGTGAGTATCAATAAATGTATATGCCCGTATAAACGTGTCGTCCTTCCCAGGGTTTCCCTTCCTCACTCGAACCGAGCAGATACGTCGGCGAGGAGTTGCGTGCCCTTCGGCCCTTATGTTCCCTTCTCCCCCCTCCACCCTCTCCATCCCTCTTATTTCCATGGGTCACCCCAGCCTCCCCATCGGCGCCCCTGGACGTCCACCCCTGCCCACCGGCCCAGAATTTGCCATTCTGTGTCCGTGATAGTAGGTGGGGGAAGAGGGATAGGGAGGGCGAGGTGTAGTGGCCTGCATGTTAGGGGGTGGGGATGCAGGGCAAGACACTCAGAGCCGCCCCTCTCCCCTCATCCTCCCCCCCCTACACTCCTCTCCCACCTCCCATCCCCCTCCTCCAAGGGACAGAAATCAAAATTCCGCGTCCCTTACGATTTTACATTCCATTTCCCCCGCCGTCATTTCCCTTCCCCCCCCCCTCCCTCCTTCCCCGCCCACTTCCACCCCTTCCCCAATATCTACCTCTCCTCTACTCTCCTTCTTTATTTCACCCCCAATCCTCCGATAAGGAATCCTACCTGCCCTAACACCCTTTTCTATGCATGTCACGCCATTTCACCCCTTCCCTCTCCCCCTCCTCTTGAGCAAGAGACCCGGGAAAAACAGTGTTGCGAAATCCTCATGGGATTAAGGGGCAAATTAAGAGGGATTGGGTGTAAAAGTGTGAAGCTGAGATTTCCCTGATTACAAACCAATTACGGGCGAATGCATATTGCACTCTCCATCTTTGCCTATACTTTTGGAGGCTCGATTGCCATGTCGTCATAGAAATTGATTAAAAAACCGCCCGGCCGTGAGTGGCAATCCAATTAGGAAGCGTTTTTGGATGGCGGAGATGAGCGGGAGGGGTGGTCCACCTCCAAATGATTCCCCGTCATCTTTTTCCATCATTTTGGTCCCCTCGATAGGATTCCGTCAATTCTCTCGTCAAATCCCATCGTATTCACTCCCCAAGGCTTTCCTTCTGGGAGCACTCTTCTTTAAAGAGATAAGTCGTCTTAACGTGCGGGGAATTAAGCCCAGACTATTTTGCACCGGAGATTGAGAGATTACTTTCTGGCTTCCATCACCGGTGGCAACGGGGCTGAGTAGAATTTAATGCTGTTCAAACAGACAGGAGAGGGTAGGAGTGTGGAGCAATTAACACGGATAAAATAAACTGAGAACTAAAATTATTATATAAAACAAACATTCAATAGATAATCATAAGAAAATTCATTAAGAAAAACAACGAAAAGGTTAATTTACGACGAAACCTTGGTTTTTAACAAATGATTTTGGAAATATATATAATGGTGCAGGAAAAAGGCAAAATCTGACTGGGTTATGCCAAACGCTAAGTATCTTTCCTCGTACACCAAGATCCTTCTCTTTTGAATTAGTTATCCAATTCTGCCCCTACAGATTCGTGTCTTTCATTATGGAACTTGTCTAAACATCTAAATTAATCTTCTTGGCATAAAGTTAAATGAAGATGAGACTAATGCGCAGTACTGATGTCTAAATGACGGTATTTTTGTACAATAATGTAAAGTATTTCACCCGTTTTAACTTCCAACAGAAAAGAGTAAATGTTATAGATAATTGAACGATCTACGGCCCTTGAAAGTTGAAAGAAAATAAATTCCCCAAGGCCGTACACTTTATTGGGCGAAAAAAACGGGGGGAAGGGAGGGGAAAGGGATGGATAGGGTGTTGGAAGGTAAGTAAGGACGTCTACGGGGTAAAAAAGTTATAAAAAATAAAAACACAAGAACACACACAAACGTACTAGCTCACTCACCCAGCAGACACGTCAAGGGGGGGGGGGACACCAACACAATCAGGCCCGCGATGTCCTCACTGGCGCCAGTGACCTACTCACACTAGTTAGGCTTGTCAGGGGGACAAGTGTTCTTCCCGCGCAGGTCACAATCATGCTCACACTCTCAGGTTTGGGAGGCCCACGCCGGTGGCTCATTCAAACCACGAAGTCCTCACACACACGCCAGTGACCAGACACTCTGCACTCGCACGCTTCTACAAAAATTCCGCGTGGGGTTCAGTCACGCGCACAAACAGTTTTAAAGTTTTCACCTACGGCAGTGACCAATCACAGCCAGTGACCGTCAAGCACACGTGGAATAGGAAGAAGGAAATGGGAGGGGTTGGAAGTGCCCAAGGGTTTTCTCCCTAAATAGAGTAAATGCTGTTTAAGTTTTCTACGGCATACTTAACTCATGGCGCTTACTTCATGGAGTCTTAGCTACAAAAACAATGATTGAGTTAATTTGGTCGCAACTCCTCACAAGACCATTATTCTCCCAGTTATCACTCGGAAAACAAACCATTGATACATATGTATCGGAGAACTTGCCTATTTATACATTCCCTCCCTCAATCAAGCCTCTCTAGGGTCAATTTAATTAGCAACTTTTTTGCATACACTAACTGCTTCCATCGTAATTCCTAGGATCTTTAGATTAGAATAACGACGGGCTTAACTTAATTTAATTATAATATGTAAAAATGTTCCGGCGTTGCAAGGCACCCCTATCCTTCGAATCATTGGAATTCCTTCCCCGGTCAGATTGCGCAAGATCAACATCCGGAAGCACGAGCTGAAACTAAGAGCCAGTCAACATTTGCCAAAACACTTGTCGCATTTGAACTCAAATTAGTTCCTCTTAATCACCCAGCAAAAGGTTTCAGCTTTCATTTTTTTTGCCCCCGGTAAACGGAAAATGCTCATCAGAATTCCCTACCAGATCAATGTATTGCCCATATAGAAAGGTTTGAAAACCGTTATGCCGCATGTACCCGGTCCAACATGAGTAACTAACCTTTTCTCTGGAATCATCGCAAAACAATTGGTTTCGTTTGATTAAATTATAAGATTCAAGTGAGGGACCTTATCCGGAAGAGAGACCAAAGCAAATGTTCAACCACACACAAAATCCATCCTGGAGTTCAGCTTACTATATAGCAGAAGGTTTCGGTATCGCTTTCACCAATGAATCATTATTGAATTCACGATTTGAATGCCGATCAATTCACCAAAATTAAAAATGACATAATAGTCACATCTAAAGTCCTGGTTACACGATACATTAACACGTACGAGTCCATGTACATTTACGTGAATGGTTTTACGTAAATTTGCGTGAAAGGATTGATGTACGTTTGCCTGAACGAATGGATGAATCAGTGGTTTCTCGGTTAATGACACCGCACATGTATTCGCACAACTTTCAGGGTATTTATTTGCGATTTTTGTTGTTTTTCTCTTTACCAAGCGCAACATTTAAACCATTCAAGCGTTCATAGAGTCAATGAAAGACTACCTGATATAAAGCAGACCATATATACTTATATATACTTAATAATTCAAATTCAGCTTCCAATTTTCAGTGGTAATTATTTCAAATTCAGCATTTTTTTTCCTGAGTGGTAGTTCCTCACGTGAGGTATTTACTATTTTAAAAAAATTGCGATAAAAAATCCTTTGTATAGCGGATCAATAAGAACGCCTGTGAACATAAATGAATAAATTATTATTTATAAGTAAATTAAATGGAATTTATGAATAAACTCAACTATTATGGTAGCAACATAATGGATCGCAAAAACAACGATTTTGTTATTCTCGGAACGTTTGGGAAAAAAGTCGGTGGTAGTATTGGAAACAAATGTAAAAACTTGCTATTAAATGGATATCGTTGTCTCATGTACATGACGGTAATCTTTAATAATCTCTCCGTTTCCTAATTAAGTTTTTCAATGGGACGTATATAAAAAAAGCTGATCCAGTTTAGGCGGTGCTTCTTGGATGCTCTGCAAGTGAAAAAACTAACCGAGAAAATTTTTCAATGTTTGAGTTGTAGAAGCATAAATTGTTGTTAATGTAAAAGACTAAATAATTAACAGCCAATAATAAATTCGTTGCGCGAGCTTCTCAAATATTCTCCGCACAAACAAGGCATTGTGTATGAAATTCACTGATATGGTGGACTAGCCCTCCCGGCATTCATGACCTCGCTGAGAAATCGTTTAGCTCTGAAAAGAAATAGATAGGATCGAGAAATACAAGGAATTCTATTCTAATTAATGCATTTGAATTATACCAATGCCGACGGAATGTGTAGGAGGGTAGTCCAAGCAATGGGCAACGGTCTATAACAGGAGAGGTCCAACGATAGCGAGAGGTCAATAAACGTAGCGTACAGGTCGTTTAGTGCCAAGTTCAAATAGTAGAGCGAAGTCCTAAAGAAGCAGAGATCAAAATAAATACTAATATCTCAATCAAATGCAAACAAACCGAAATTTAGAAGTATACTAACACCATACAGACAGAAAACATATCCGATGCCTACCACCAGGTGTCACTGAAGAACGAGAGCAACTTGTACGAATGCATGTACCAAATTAGAACAGGTTCTATTTTCTCTTCACGAATTCATGCATTCGTACATATTGGTGTGATTACACGATGAATTTTCGCGTTCATTTTCGCGTTCATTCTCACGTTCATGTATTCACACATTAAATGGTACGTGTTAATGTATCGTGTAACCAGGGCTTTATAGTGTACCAAGATTCATTAGCGCAGCTATGGAAAGTAATGACTGCCATATCTTTGATACGGAATGATAAAGGATATTTTTTTAGGTAGGAGTTTCTGAAAGTGTATTGAAATCCATCAAAATTCAACAGTGAACGACCTACTCTGATACTCATAGAGATGGACATTATGGCAAATAATTAATGTATTTATTGACCACGTATAAATAATCTTTTCTTTTAATTAGCCCTGAGGATGGCAATTGCTTCTTTCCAGAAAATACCTACATTAAAGACCTTTTTGGTAGTAATGAGATAGTTCTCTCACGTTCGTAAACATGAATTCGTTCCTCGACAATACCTAATGCTTTTTCACATTCGGAACCAAAAACGATTAGTAGCCAAACAAAATTATGCTACGGCAATAGTACAACACAAATTCAAATTATGTTTCAATATTAACACATTTTACATCAGGTAGGATATTTAAATTGTCTCACATTAATGGCGCATATTCACAGGTATTCAGAATTCTCACTGCGAATGGTTTTTGCTACCGCTGGAAGGTCTTAAAAATCATAAACATAATATATTTCACATATCGTCCGACAGATTGCGAATATTTATACCGCAATATGTGATACATAGGGGCAAAACATGCATCAAAAACTGTTTCTGGCCGAGCAAATGACTCCACGCGTCGCAAAAACATCCCACAGTATCATCAAACGTTTTTCCATTGACGCATTTATTGCTCCGCATATGCATCGCAATCTCCTCTTTTCCCACCGAGTGGGGAATAGCGATGGTGGGGAAAGGAGGTATACTAACACCATACAGAGAGTCGAGAACATGGGCGTCGTATTTGTGATTCCGAATGGCGCACAGCAGCCGAGGATGACGGAGAACACAATAAAAGGAGATTCCAGTCCCGCGTTGCGACATAAACGACCCAGAGTGACGATGACAGTTTTCGCAGCGAATGAAAAACGGCCATCGCTTCGCCCGCCGGCAAAACTTCCGGTTTTGAATTACATGTCAAAGCCGTAACTTTGCAAGAGGCTTCGGGGCACGAGGGTAGAAGTAAAACGATAATTGCGCTAATAAAAGGGTGATGGGGTTGATTCCCTTGGGACGTAATCCGTGGAGAGGAGGGCAGGGTGGCAGTGCTTGTGGAGCACTGGAAGGAGGACGAAGGGGGGTTGGAAGTCTTGAAGAGAGGAAGGCGAAGAGGGGAAGGAGGGTTGAGGGGGGTAAGCTCCATCTTGCTAAAGGGCTAAGGGGTCGAGAGACGACTTGGGGGAAGCCATTGTTGCACGCAAGGACCCGGGAAGACGGCGATGATGATATGGCCTCTTTTGAGTCCTCTGTGCCGTCGCTCTTTTCCTTAGTGCGGCGACCATCTGTAGCGCCGTCATTCGACGAAAGGAGAATACTCTCGGAATGTATTTCCATCCTTTCTCCCGAACACTCTCCCCTCCTCTCCCCTCCCCTTCTCTCCTCTGCCACCTCACACGCCGTTGTTGGTGCCCTATTATCTGCTCTCCCTTATTACTCTTTGCCGCTATAAAGCAATGGACGCATTTTGTACGTCTGATTAAATGCACACGTATTACTATCATTCATTTATAATTTCTCTGGGTCAAGGGTGGCTTAGTAGTAATTAAACCAGAAAATAAAAAGAGTAAAAAGATGCTAATGGGAAATATAGAGTAGAAAGAGTTGATGATAGCAAGCTAATTTTGAGAATGGACTGTGAAATGCACTTGGATCCCTTCATTCCTCTAATTGGAAATTTTGGAATTTATAAATAGCTAAAGTGAATAAAAGGTAGCAATGCATTCAAAATAGCTTTTCTGCGTTGTTACATCATAGTAAATAAAGAAAAATAAAACAGATCTTCCTGGAAGATTCGTAGCTTTCGCTGATTAGAAAATACGGCAAAGAAGATATCTAAGAAACAGTTTTAACAGCCATCCATTGGGATAGAAAATCAGTGTTTATATAGAGGTATATAAAAATATGTGACAGCTCATTTAGCACTAACAATTTTAGCCTTAATTCAATCAATTTTGAGAAAACCGGGACTAGCCACGGCAGCAGCCTTTACGGAGCCACCCGCAAGTGAAGAGAAGTGCGAAAGTTATGCACGACGTAAAGAAGAACTCTTTCTGCGGTTTTTTTTACTTATGAATAATTACTCTACGAAGACAGTTTTTTTCATCATCGTCAAGTGATGACGACGTAAGCAATCGAATGTAGTCGCAAAAAAGTGTTCTCCTCTCACCATTCAGTCATGCGTTTGCATTGACTCGAAATAAAGATTCTAGTGCTGAAGAGGGCCCCTGACGGCGTCTCGTCCAAGAGCACTGCAAGGAGAGCAGCAATACGTTAGACCCCAGAATGTCCGCTGCCCTCAATACGAACCGCCCCCCAAACACGGAAGACGAGAGGGCACCGCTTGCCAGATGCTTCCTTCCTCGGCAAAACTTTCTGGAGGGGACGCAATGGGACGGCCGGAGCCCATCCTCCCTCCCAACCATAAATCCCCAAGTTGATACTTTACGGTTGGCGCGAGAAACAACCCCTAGTAGCAATTAACTTATTTCCCAACGAAACTTCCGATTTCTTTTCCTGATATTTACTTTGGACGTTTATATGGACAAAGTTATTTAACGAATTTGGAGACAGTAAAGCGAAATTGATGATCATATTACGGCACAAATGAAATTTTTTCGTTCGCTCCGAAGTCTATATACAGTTATCACTGGAATTCAAGCAACTTATATGTCCAGTATAAGACTGAGGAAAGGTGAGGTCTGATTTATCATAACTTACGGATTAGAGTGATTATTTGTTATTCAAGTACAGCGTACTTACCCAAGGTCTTTTGCATGACCAAAATAAATAATATGTATACCACCACTGTTGGCTAATCGGTGAATAGCACCTGCAATTACCAACAGAAAAGGTAGTCAAATTTCATTGCGGTCATCATCTTATTGAAGCACACTTGGTTTCAATGTTAATTTTTACTTTAAAAAATTTAATTTCAGCCATTACAAAATAATACATTGCTGTTAGGCAGGAGTCGTAATTTATAACCAAGATAAAGATTAAACGCTAAGTAATGGCTTACCGCAATTGAAACATTTACCTATAATTTATAGAAATTTTTAATTTGAAAATTTATCTGAAGGGAGAAGTTAAAGTTCCCTCGATAGAGGCATTGGCCTTTTTTAAATGGTGATTATTTGTAGAGCAGCAAAGTTAGACTATAACGAGTCATGTATGAGGTCTTCAAATTATGACTGCCGACAAAATAAATGCTAGCAATGTGAAGAAAAATTATGATCTGTCCACAAATGTTTTCGTTTATAAAGTCCATGCCTCAGTGCCTGAAAGACATATGTAAGGAATATTTCTGTGCTGCTTCATCTAGTGACCCAAGTTACTCCACCATACCTCGAGGTTTTCGATTGGTTAAATACGAGCCAAAGAAAGGCATTTGGCTATAAAAATCATTTAAGTGCCTGGGAAAGAAGGCAGTCAGCCGTGAACTAGAGAATTAAAATGATTGCCACAAAGCATTGGCATCCATTGGATCAACTTGCGATCGAAATTAAGGTTGTTCTGATAGGCGAGGTTGCTGCTAAAGGATATGTCGTCATCAACTTTTCCGCAGTATTTGTCCTATGAAAAATCTCTATCGATGGTAAAAGATTGGATTCTTCACCTTCGATAATATTTCAGACTTGTTTACAAAATGTTTGTAAGTTACGCAGAATAAAATATACTATACGCTCGTTCGTTTCCTTTTGTAGAGCCCTCAAAAAATCTTGTATCGACAAAATCTTCACAATCTTAAACGTTTTACTTTCGTGAACACGCTTTCGTGATTCATTCCCCCCAGAGAACCTCCTCTTTCTCTTCATGGAGTGAGATTATCACATTTCCCTTTGAAAAATCATTTCCATTACTGATGAATAAAATAAGCTCTCCGGTAACTTCGTGGTATTCCATTATGTAAATCGAATTTATTACAAAACTTTTACAAACCACAGAGAAATATATGCACATTCGTACAAACACGACCCGGGTTTCGGCGCTGAGCACCATCATCAGGTGTTACACCAGAGCATCAGGTGTTACATCAGGTGTTACACCGGCGCAGAGCACCATCATCACCTGATGATGGTGCTCAGCGCCGAAACCCGGGTAGTGTTTGTACGAATGTGCATATATTTCTCTGTGGTTTGTAAAAGTTTTTTAATAAATTCGATTTACATTTCCATTACTCTCTCAGCATTCGTCTTCCAGGCAGCCATCACCTTCCAATACTCAAATCCGTCATTTACTTCGAGCTAGGCTCTCTCGAAATGGAGGGAAGGCGAGAAATCGTTGCTTTCCGGAGAGGCACTCTCCGGTCTTCTTCAGAGTTCTCGTCCACTGGACGATTCCTCCCCGATATGACGTCACCAACCCTCTCCCTCTCCAACAATGCTGAGGGGGTGGAAGGAGGGAGGAGGAGAACACCAAACACCATCCCCCCCACTCCCCCACCGTCTTGCATTTCGTCCTTCCCCTCCCCCGCCCCTCACCCCTCCCCTCCTCACTTCCTCGGCCACCGTGTATAGCGTCTCAGAATATCGTCCGGGAGTAAAAGGGGTGCGAGGGATAAAAGGGAGGCGTGGAGGCGAACCACCACCCTCTGGAGATGCACGGAAGGGCAGAAGACGGCGAAGGAGGGAGAGATGAGAGGGAGGGGTGGTCGACGGACGCTGGTTTTAGGTAGTTCCACCATAAAAAGGATATAAATGTAATTTCATTCTCATTCTGAAAAACATGCCCTCTATCTGATATGAACAACAAAACGCCAGGCCATCTTTCTCGCAAATTGAACTTGAAATTACATGGTTCTAAATGGGAGAATGGGAGAAAAACAGGGATACATACTAGTTTTCTATCTTATATTAATGCCATATTCACAGAAAACTGTTGAAAAGAAGCAAAATCCTTCGGAAAATAGGTTAAAAATAACATAGACCCATCTTACCAACTTATTTTTGTGAGTTATTATCTAACTACTGCGATAATTGATGTCATAATGTGGTAATTCCATGCAAGTGGCGCTGCAGTCTATAAAAGCCGCCATGTCTATAAAACGTGTGCATAAAAATGTATTCGTGGAATAATCAGCATAATCTGTACCTTGATTTCGGTTTTCAATTGCTAACGTATGTCATCAGCGAAAGTAGCATTTTTTCAACCATATAAACAAAGAGGTGGAATTTAGCATTTGTTTTGACTCTCACAGTCGCGGCTGAACTTCCTTAAAAGTGACGAAGAGCTTCCCCTTTTCTCGAGAAGGTGGAACCGCTCGCCCTGCCTGCCTTTTTTGCACATCCATTATTAGACGAGCTCTTCCTACTGCTATTCGAGACCCATCCCGACATTTTCCTCGTGCCAACCGAGGCATTCTCCTATTTCTTCCGAAAGGCGAGTCACTCCCGCCCATTTAAGTTATCCATTCCTTCCTCATTCCCCCCCTCCCCCCCTCCCTTCCTCCCCCCAACCCAACCCAAATCACACCACCGCTCTCTAACCATCTCTAACCGCTGCGAGAGAATACTCCACCCTTACTCCTCCCGTCTTCGTATTCACACATGTATTCTGCTGTTTTTTTGCTATGTTTATTCGAATGATAAATTATCCAACTTTCTTCGCATTCATGCCACAGCAAATATAAAAAAATAATGGTGTCTAGTGCTTCATTAAAATGGGAATTCAACCAATGCTCTGTTCCAAGAATATAAGAACTCAACAATTTACACCGAAAAGAAAATAAATTGTTTCAATTTATTCATCGTAATGGCTACGTAATGTCCAACAGATCTCTTATGAGATATATGAGACCCTTTATATTCCTGCTAAATAACTTGGTCTATAGACCTAAAAAGAAATCCTCATAATCTTTTTAAAATGCATCGCAAGACTTATAATTTCTATGAAATTTCCTCATTTCTAAATCCATTTTCTTAGTACTCTCGAATACATGTTACTGGAACCATAATAAGATATAAGTCCAGGAGATTTTAAATTAAAGCTACATACACTCACCCAGCTAAAGACAATGTGAACTGAAGACATCTTTCGGGTGCACGGGAGTAAAATAATAGATATAGAACGTTATAGAGTTAAAAAACAGAATATAAAATCAGAAATCAGCCCACCACATTGTAGTTTCGGCGAATAGGGAGGAAAGTAAATGTCAAACTATGGATGATATGAAGAAAGGATGAAATTAGCCTCGTTGAAGAGAAAGATTGAGCCAGTGAAGGAGGAGATACAATATAAAACAACGCGTCACCTGTTCGGACAAAATACCAGGACTAATCAAGTCATTTTTTATGTATCCAAGGAAATACAGTAAACTTAATTTAGTTGGTCAAATTGTAACGCAGCTGTGCATAACTTAATGCCGCCGGTCTTGAATTAATATTCGGGGTAAGCTATTCTAAAAAAACATATTTTTACACTTCATGTACAATTTAGGCTATAGACGGGATTCAATGTGTTCTCAGAAATGCTCAAAGTGAAAGATTCTGTGTTGGATTAGCTCATATTTCTCCATAATTCCGGACCCAAGAGCCATCAAATGCTTTTCACCACAGATTAAATAAAAATATATGTACAAAATACTTATTTAAAGAATCATGCTTATATTAAAGTGCACTAAAAAGTAAAAAAGTAATTACATTAACTGTGAAAAGGTTCTAAGAAATTTAAATCATTAGCATATTTTTCTCACTATAAATGCTAAATTCTACAAGTAACACCGGCGGCCGCAAGCGGCGGGCAGGAAAGCTCCAAGTGCCTCCGTCAAGGATTCGATGGGAGGAAAAGGACGCTCTGATCACCAGATGTCCCTGAACCACATTCTCTTTATTTGTCTTAGGAATCACATTTTCACTCGACGCAACCCGCAACACAAATAAGGGCCGTAAACGCAACCCGAAACGCACAGTGTATATATATAATATTAGTAGATTAACTTTATAATTAGTGAATATAATGACTGATTTATGTATTATAATCGAGATTAAGTAATTGTGCCAAATTTTAGCTCAATTGAACTTTGGGAAATGAGTTAGATTTCGATTACAAGATTCCGTCCAAACAAACAGGACAAGTTAAAATAAGCTTGGTAAAATATACATTAACTACTTGCCATCTAAATATACACATATACCTTATGTGAATGAGGTACATTTCTTACAAAAACAATGGAACCGTTCACAAACATAGCCGTCCCAGAATGAACTAAACCCCTTAATATATTTAACTCATTTAGGTTCACTTTGGAAATCCATTCTGACGTAAAATTCAATTGCAAATCACTGCTCCAATTGCCCTTCCGTGGCAGTCTCGAATTGCCAACGCAGGGTCAATTCTTACCCATGGAATATTGTCGCACATTAAACCACCCTAGTCTCTCCCTCGATGTCTCCATGCTAATGGCCCTCCCTCTCCTATCACCACGCAAATCCCCCCCCTTACCACCCAATGACCCTTGCCTTCCTTCGTCAAACTGCTCGAGGAAAATCACGCCCCGTCGTAATCGGGAGTTTAGAACCCCTGGAAGGGAAAGAGCAGGATTCGCTCCCTGTCACGGACTGGAGAGTTCAAAAAACAAAGAATATCACGATGCCTGATGGTTCTCGTTAAAACAAACGAAGGGGCGGAAGGAAAGCGATTGGAAGGAACTCCGGGCAATAAAGGAGACGGCAATATCCATTACGCCCATTGAAATCCCGCGTCCCCGTCTCTCCAGAATCGCCTGCCTTACCTCTCTCCTCTCCCACTGTAAGCTGCTTTCACATTCGCCAGATTACTCGAATACTCCATAGAACCCAAATAGAACGATGAACTGTCATTACGACTCTCTGAAACGATCCCTTCTCATACTAAACGCCAGTGAATCACTATTATGGCATACTTCCACTTTCAATAATAGCGAAACTTTTCGCCCACCTTGCGCATTGGTAACTCAAATTTTCACATGAAACATCTATTCACTGGAATCTGCTTTAAGTTAGACACAAGCTTTTGTTGCTCTCCGAGAGAAATACTAGCAATAAAAGTGCAATACAATTAACTACACTTTATGACAAATTTAGACGAAAAAATATTTACTTTAAAATAAAATATTGGAAAGCCGTACGGGGCAGATCGAGAATGTTGACAATCACTGATAGTACGAAACACATCATACACACTTTTACATCACTTGCAGCCTCTCACTCGTAGGTTGTACATACTTGTAGCGTAACTCATACACGTTGCTCATACGCACTATCACACACGCATACCGTAGCTCATACACACTTGTAGCACTCACACACAATACCCAAATTTTCTCATATTGCATTAATGATTTTAATGGATGAATATGGGTTTCCAATAAGATTCCAAAAGGAATATAACCTATCAGAAGTGTGTACAAACAGACAAGTGCTATTAAAGCACCAACTGCGTTGGACTAGGTGCAAAATTCGACTAGATTATATTTATGAAGAAAATTAAAAGTAAATATCCTATATTCTTGCGTTAATTCTTAAAAACAATTAAAAGACGGTCGAGTTGAAAGCGAATTGAAATAGGTGAGAGGAAAAATTGCAAGAGATTTCAGAATAAACACACACACCCTTTTAAGTGCTTCCCTTGTATTGACAGTCGACGACTCCACACATATTTATCACGCCATACACGTCGATCTTAATCTTCAATACTTTAGCTATTGATGCCTTTAGGATTTGTGAACTTCACAGCTTCAGACTCTACTTTGTAGAAACTTTTAATGTTCATTACAATAAACTTTGGTACTTTTCTACACTTTTTATTTTTTATTTTGGCATTCTCCAAATCTATGCAATGAGCAGCAGTTTACACATAGGTACCTCCCCACTACTTTCGGGAAAATTCTAGTTGAAAAACGTTGACCTTTCTCATACCAACACCCCCTCTTGATTTCAATGTTTTTGCATTTTATGTACATTTTTGTCGTTATCAATTTATTGTTAATATTTTTTTACCCTCCTTTTCATTTTTGTTTCATCTCCTTTTAGTAATGCTTTAATGTAAACTTTTCTTTAAAATCTTAATCTTTCTTAATGTTCTGTATCTAACAACGAGAACAATATAATATATGTAAACAAACTACTACACCTGACGATGCCATAAAATTGGGGAAACTCGTTGTGTGTTTTTAAAAATAAAAAGTGTAGAAAAGTACAAAACTTATTTATTATAATGAATTTTAGGATTAGTGTTATTTTCAGGACTCGACAATTATCTCTTTAGGATTACTCACTCTCTCTCTCGAAGCCAAAGTGGTACACTGCAGGCTAAGCAGGCAGGCAGTAACCTAACTGGACCTTCCTTTTCACACTGGTTGTGCATTATCTTGTATTTAAACGATAAGTCTCGAGACAGAGCGAAAGTTAAATGAATAATTGGCAATTCTGCCGTTCTCTCAAATGAACTTGCTCCAAATGTATTTTTTCCCATGAAAAAATTGATATGGTAATAGTTTCCCTAACGACTGATAATGCTCCAAAGTTTAACAGAGAAACATTTTCGTTGAGTACATTATGGTGAAAAAATGTGCACATAGAAGGAAAAGGTGTCTACGTTAAGCCATTCAAAAACAAGAAGTAGGTAGTCTTGCCGACGTGACTCTTCAAGTCGTTAAACGCACTTACCCAGCACTGCGATGATTGGTGGCTCCGAAATTCATGAAATGTCACGGTAGTTGATGTTTGCGGTGTAAAAATATAGCTATTGATCGTATCACTCCAGTAACTCTCATAGTCACCAGATAACTATTACCAAAAAATAGTCTAAGGTGCTGATAGAGCGGAAATAGCCACTCTATCTTATTTCGATCAATGGCATGCCATTTAATGATAGCCTTACACACGCAGGATCAAAATCTTCAGAGAATCGGGAAAAGTGTCCACTGGATAAAAGTTTTAACGAGGTGCTTTGTCGTTTCAAAAGAGTATATCGATGTGATTAAAGCTCCCTCACGGTGAAAAAGAAAGAATGAGTTTCGCCCGAGGCGCACTCATTCAAGTTGCTCCACTACAAAGAAAGTTGAAAGCCTGAAGAGAAAGACGGCTGGAGATGTACGCAAACATTTTCCTTTTGCCTCAAAACAAAAACAACACAACGACAAGCGGGAGTGGTATAACAAAGAAAATACAAAAGAAGACACGCACTGCCTTCAACTACTCGGTTATAGGATATTATAACCGCCTTTGTAAAGGGCAGGAGTGGGAGGAGAATGTTTAAGGAAGCAGGAGAGAAGATTGTGTGAAGGGTAGCAAGGAGTGTGGGAGGGAAGGTGGGGAGTGGTATGAGCGGAGGGGAGGGGGGTTGTCGAGGGGGGGTGGGGATAGAGGAATAAGGGAAGAGTGAAGGGAACAACTGGGATAAAATTAAGAGCTAAATGGGTAGGAATAGCCCCTAAATAGTGCGCCTCATTTAGTCCTAGGAAACTGTGTTGCAAGGGAGTCAAGATTGCAATGGATTGCATGGGAGATTTAATAAGAGTCATGACAAATTCAATACAAACTTTGTAAATATCACAATAAAGTTTATGTTATACGACCGGTTTCATCGCACTGGCGACATCTTCAGGTAGCGTGGCATGGCATAACCTGAATATGTCGCCTATGCGATTAAACTGGTCGTATTAAATAAAACTCATTTTGAAATTGACAAAGTTTGCATTGATTCTATCAATATGGATTTTTAGAAAGTCACGCCTGAGAATTTCGAGCTCAATAGGAGTCATTCTTGCTCTAGGGCAACTAGTTAAAATGGGCAGGTCAAATAAGGGAATAAAGCATTAATACCACCCCTGTTACAATGATCGAATCTTATGATAAGGAGGGCGCGTCTGGAATACGAGGCAGATCATATGGGAGGATGGGTTGCAAGAAGAATGAATACCTTTCTTACTTGTTCTGAGGGGAATATTGTTCGGGACGTAGGAGGAAGTAAAGCTGAGTTTGCAGGTTAGAAGAACCGTGACATAAATAGTGGCGAAGGAGGTGAAAGGAACGAGGAATTTGAGAGTAAGTGGTAAATTATTATTGTATCAATTGGATAACATCTTGGATCAATTGTATTGGATAACATCTTGAATGGTGTCGGGAATATAGGAAACGTATGGGGGAAGTCTGAATGGTGATGGTTATTGGTCAATAGGATATCCGATTAGAGCAGTACCGTAAACGAGCCTCTGAAGCGTCCAACATGGGTAATTCATCGATTTTTCCCTCGTGTGTGTTTTACACGAGGCACAGTTTTGCACAGCTTGATGCGTAAAAATTGCGCGCGCGCGTAAAGTACGCGAGCACGGCATTGGAGCAGGAGCGATCCTCACATTCATCGCATTCATGCATTCGCGTACTTAATTGTATCAGGTCGTAATTTTCAATGCATGTACATCCATTCATACATCAGGCAGGAGTAAAGCTTAGAAGTCTTTGGAAGATGGAAAGATGCAAGTAAAAAAGTGCGTGAGTGGTTTCTGTGAAATCAATGAATAAGAGGTGAATTGGCTAAATTCAAACTGCAGCTACGAACGCAATACCCCACCAAAAGGTTTATGTTTTCTCAACCTAGTCTCTGAAGGAGTTCTTAAAAGACACCTATCTTGGGCTGGCGGGGGGGGGATACATCGCGAGAAGATTGGATGGATAATAATAATGCGACTCTATTGAGGCGAGATTGAAACTGGGATAGTCATCCTTCTTCCATCCTCCACTTCCTATGAGACAATTACAATTTTACTATTAAGACTATAGAAAAATAAAAAAAATTATTATCAATATTTTAAAATGAAAAAACTGGAATATAAACAATGTAGAAAGATACACACGATTGAGGGAAAAACGTAAGGATTAAGGAGCTGATATCCTTAATGAAAACACCCACTTCAGGAAAACACCCACACTTGAATGGGATTGTGGAAAGCCTGCTAAAGCCTACTAATCGATAAAGATAATGTGTTTTTAAAAAAAGCAATGTAAGATGTATATATAAAAAGAAATAAAAGGGGAGCTGATATGCAAAAATAAATTTGAAATAAATCATACTAATATATAAATATTGAATGGTGTCTGTCTGTCTGTTGCTCAATCACGCAAACACTACTGAACCGATTGAGCTGAAATTTTGTACGTAGTTAGAAAATGTACTGGTATGAAACATAGGCTGTATTAAAAATCCGTCAGGGCCCCCAAAGGCCCCCCCTGGGGGTCCCTTGTGGTCCATGCTAAGCATTGGGTTCGGTGCAGTTGTTTTATTTTTTGCTTTTTAAAAGTACTTACACTCAAGATAGAGGGCTGGGATTTTTTTATCGGATGGCTGAATAAACGACGTTTCTAATTCTTTCAATCGATTTTCTTTTACCCTTCGTAATTGTCTGAATATCATGTTTATAGCTGAAAAATCTGACATTTTTCTCTTTAATCAACAATAGCATATTTCCTTGACAACCAGAGATTTGAATTTCAAAGGATATTCACGCATCTGGCATTTTAGTTTTCCTGCCATAGCACGTAGAAAGAAAATTTGTATAAGAAGGGCCCAGAGTCCCAAGGGCCCCATGATAGATTGCTTCGGGGGGTAATCGATAAACTCAATGAATGTTTACAAGTATACTCTTCAATGTCTATTCTCGAAGTAACTCTCATAAGGGAACTGCATACGAGAGAACACTTATGTAGTAAACGATACACATAAAGGAATTAAACGTGGAAGAATATTTACGTTCAGTGAATAATAATGGTAATAATGCCTATGTTGCTACAACAAACACGGCGTTGTTTATTATAGTTTAATACTCAGATGTATTACACTTAGTGGAACCGTCTGCCTCTCATTACGATTGCGAACTGTTTTTTAGACCAATTCCCACATAAACTTTACGAGTTACTTATGTACACTTAAAAGCGTTAAAATGCAGTTTACTTAAATTCACTCAATCATCGAGTAGCGTATTCGAGTCTCTCACTTTCCGCTGTGTTTCCCCTCCTTGGACTTAAAAATATAGCCATCAACATCCCTAACAGAAAAAAGTAACATTTCTAATAAATCTTCTTAAGTAAGAGGAATGTCTTTTTTGCAATAAAATGAGTTCTTGCATGAAAATCGACAAAGGTTAGATTTGGATGCTCAAAGACATGTCCACCAGCGCAGCGATCCAATGAGCGTATCCCCGCGGTGTTTCTCGGATTACGCTAAGAACCGCACAAATACCATCCTAACCTAACCTACGGACGGGTAGCAACCTTTAAATCTGGTTCAAATATAGATCCATCTGTTTCGAAACTTTAATCTATTTTAATATGGCGGAAACTATCATGATGTCACTACATGCTTCTCACCCGAAAGAAGAGCGGAAATTCTGCGCAATGAACGACATCCGTGCATGAAAATCGACAAGCACACTAAAAATCTCCTAGGCACTATTTATTAAGTAGTAATGAGTCTTTATGGCCTATTTTTGGGTTTCCCGTGCATAAAATAGGACAAACAATCACTCATCTCTCCGTGAACCTGGAAAACGGTCAGCGAGCAATTGATTTTCAATACGATTGCGAACAGTTTTTAGACCAATTCCTGCATCATAAATAATACGAGTTCTTTACATATGTTTGAAAGTGTTAAAGTGCAGTAAACTTACATTCACTCAATCATCGAGTTGCCTATTCAAACTCCAACTTGCCACTGTTTCCCTTCCTTGGACTTAAAAATATATCCAAAAGGATACCTAATAGATAATTGAGTAATCTTTCGATAACATTTTCTAAGGCAAGAGGAATGTCTTCTTTGCGAGAAAATGAGCCCTTGCATGAAAAACGACAAAGGTTAGCCTTGAATGCTGAAAGACATATCTACCAGCAATCTCATGATAATCTCCCCGTGGTGTTTCTCGGATTACGCTAAGAACCGCACAAATTTCATCCTAACCAAACCTACTGACGGGTAACCAGCTAAAAATCTGTTTCAAATATTAAGCCATCTGTTTCGAAACTTCAATCTGTTTTAAGATGGCGGAAATTATAATTGCGTCACTAAATGCATTTTACCAGTAAGAAGAACGGATATTCTGCGCAATAGACGACATCGGTGCATGAAAATTGGCAAGTGCACTAAGACTGATCACCATAGATTTTTAAATAAGTAATCGATGATTATGATTTAGAAACCAATGATTATGACTACCCTTCATGGCGAAGGCCCAGTCCGGGTATTGAGGGATTCATAGGACAAATAAAGAAGGCTGCAGCTGAAAATGCTCCTCTTGACGGTATCAACCGCTGGGTATACTCTACTCTCCTATTCTGATTAAGATACTCAACACACATATCAACATTGAAAAGTGGAACTCAATTAAGTCAGTCAAATATATTCGTGTACACGTGATCAAGCTGTTAATCACTCAGAAGACGGCTCAAGAGAACCGGTGGGACGAGGTGACCATCTATCAACCTAAGTGCTATTTAAAATAAATTAGAAAGTGTCGGGCGATATCTGGTGAAACAGCATTTTAAATAAAAACTACAGTAATTGTACTGTCCACTTGAATTTATTGTGAAATACACAACACGTGTTTCACAATAAATTCAAGTGGACAGTACAATTACTGTAGTTTTTATTTAAGTGCTATTTATTAAGTAGTAATGCGTCTTTGTGGCCCATTATTGGGTTTCCCGTGCATTAAAGAGGACAAAATATCACTCAACTCTACGTGCACCAAATGGAAAACGAACGAATTACAACGATCACAACAAACAAGATAGGATACGAACTTCTCAAATGATCATGCTAACAGTGGTCTTCAGGCTTTATGGTTTTCTTATAAAATTAGTTCAATGTTTTTCGCACCCGTTGAATTTCAACGGGTACCTTCAGCTAGTTATTTATAAAAATTACAAATAATTTATTAAAAAAGGAGTCATGATTAATAAAAAGACGATAAATTATTAAACACTATTCAATTGCTA
Source organism: Pyrrhosoma nymphula (assembly GCA_963573305.1). NCBI lineage: Eukaryota > Metazoa > Arthropoda > Insecta > Odonata > Coenagrionidae > Pyrrhosoma > Pyrrhosoma nymphula. The sequence continues at coordinate 2,226,160 of OY754334.1, forward strand.
TGGGATGGTTGGTAGAGAGTTGGAAGGGGAAATGGAAAGAGTAAGAGTGCTGACAATGGGTCGAGTTGGATGTGGGTCGTGTGAGCAAATGCAAAGCGTCAAGGCGTATCCCAAACATCGCCGCCACTAATGCACTACGCCACTAAGAGATGGCTCCGCCAGCAACGGCACGCAGGGGTCGTTCACGGGCCGGAAGGGAGAGAAAGGGGAGGGGTGGGGTGGGGGGGGGGGGGGAAGGAGATGCACATATATGTGTGTGTGTGTGTGTGGGAAAAGCTTCTTCTCAGAAGGTAGGGATTTCGAATTGAAAGAGACGGAGGAAGGGGGAGGAGGACGGAGGAAGATATACTTACATTTCGTCTGTGGCGCGTTGAGGGGTGAGGCGAGAGGAGACTTGAAAGGACTACTCCCTCTCACTCTTATTTCCCTCTCTCACACACGAATATATACATACATACATACTCGCATATTATACACATATGTGGCGCAAGTACGCACAAAAACATCCCGGCGCGCGAGAATATACGCATATAAATAAGATGACCTGAAGATGACCCTACAGGATGACCTGAAGCCCGTTGTCTCCACTCCCCCGCCACCACTTTCCATCCAATGAGCCTGGGTTCGAATCTAGGTAGCTACGGAAACATTTTAACGCACTCCTGAGTCTTGGTGTCTTACTTGGGTGCCGTCTAGAGAGAACTTCCATGCGTTGAAGGTGACTTTACGATGAGGACACCTTTCGCAAAGAGTACGCTAATTCCAACATCGCATTCCTTCACTCACATTCTATATATTTCTATGAACCCTTCCCTCACCGAAGTACCCACCTATCCTAAATTGTGGAAGAGATTCATCTTGTCCATTACATCATTAATTAACCAACTAATTACAAATACTTTTCAAAAAACTCCCTTAAAGCGAGAAATGAAGGAAATATTCGCGGTCAAGCCTTTAAATCGGAGGTAGTAGATTTCAAGTTTGCTGAAACTTGGTTAAATTTAATTATTTGATATTCTTATGCCTTAGTAGAAACTCCAGACTTATTATATTCACTATTTTACATATCTTTTGTTTTGTAGCTATAAGCGAATTATATCCAGGATTAGTCATCGAAAAATAACTTCAAGGTTTTCAATCGTGGAAGGTGGAAACCCACGGAACGTTGTACTACATCCCTTGCAGTTGCGTCTTATGCAAGGAAAGATTTCACAGTGAGTGCAAACCGGAACCAGCAGATTAGTTAAAAATCTGCATTAACGTCAGAGAGGATCATGTTGGACCATGTCTGTACCTTCGGAATAAATATATTGATTGGTATTCACTATCTTCATTTCTAAACTAACCGTGCTACCAATAAAAGGTGTCAAGTAAAAATCAAAACGAAAGATTTTCAATGAGGAACAAACGTCTAAATTTTAGTATCTGTATTCAAATGCCACTCCGATTCCAGAAATATTTTCCCGTTATTGTTTCATCCGAGAAATTTTAAACCACAAGGGACACAGCTTTACTCCTTGAAATATATTGATATTTCAACGATGCTGACATTCCTCTTGACACTTGAGTGATAATTTTAATTTTAAAATCGTTTCTTTCGTATTTGCTATTACCCAAAGCTGCATAAATACAGATACCTAATGGGTAAAACCTAAAAAACAAACGTATAACACAGCTTGATTCAAACTAATACAATGTTCCAAGATTTTCCTAAACAATATTTCAAGAAATGCTATTTTCTCATTCTCATCATACCGCAGAAAATTAGGTAACTATATTAACTGAGCACAATCATAATTTTCTAATTCTATCGGTGAACGAAAAATCAAATACTTAAGTAGCAAAAATAGTGAAAGCTGTTTCTTCGACGCATGGCTAATATTGTTCACTTCTATTAATCAGGACCGTAGGATATAATCTAAAGCCAAGCATTTTCTTGAAATGGCTTCGAGATATTCTCGGTAAAAATGGTTTTTGGAAGGGTATCTACAAAAAAATGCATGAACTTTTTAACGTGAACATATCTGCTCACTGCGCAAATGCATACGCATATCTTTAAAAAAGCTTGAGAATAAGGCAAGAGAACTTGCTTTCTTTCCTAGCACGCTGGCTAAACCAATCTCTAGCCAATCCCGTGGCCCTACTTTTTTAAGCGGTCACTTCAAATTATTGCGAGCCAATATGGAAGTATGAATGTAAATTTTTACCAACAAGAATATATAATGCAATAAAAATTTCCACTCAAAGCAATAAGAGTACATGCTTCAATCATGGTGCCTATTGGGCGTTGATGTACGGTAGGCCCTTGTTTTTTAAAAGCCATCTCATTATGAAGTTATACATGAATCATCGCTCAAGTTCCGGATATCCTCCCAAATTATAAAATGAACGCATCCTACGCTCCAAAGATTCAAATTTACTCGCCGGCCGGTGTGTCTATCATTCTCGTTGATTGGCATTGATAAGTGGGAATCTTAAAACTGCTTTGAAAGCGCGGTCGCGCGTGGTTGACGCGGCTGTTTCACACCGTGTTCCTTAAATGATGCCAGCGCTTACGCCAGAGCCTTATTCCGGGGGAGGAGGAAGGAGAGGTCGTGCTACTCTTTCTCGATAGATTAAAAAGAAAACAAATGGCAAACGCCGCCCGAAAACAGTCCCCCATCCGCACCACGTTTGCGTGATGCGTGAGCAGGCGAGAGTGGGGAGGAGCAGGGTTGGACGCGTGGTGCAGGATGGAGGGGACAGGTGCAGGGGAGCGGCATCGAATTCCACCACGGCCCCTCCGACCTATCCGCCCTCGAAAACCATTTCCCGAGATGGAAATAGAAAAATAAGGACAAACATGTGAAAGAGAGCGCGAGAGATGGGGAACCCTTTGGAAAAGGAAAGGAAGAAGATAAAAGGAATAAAAACAGCGAAACCTGACTGATAACCCTTTTGCTCTTTGCCTCCTTTTGCACACTCTATACCCAACCCCCCCCCCCTCCTTTATCCTTTGCTCTCGTTGGAGACGAAGCCCGTGGTCCAGTATGAGGGGGAGGTGGTGTAGAAGGGGGTGAGGGAGTGAAGATCATAAGTTTCCGACAGGAGAGAGATAAGACTTTTGGGGGTTATTGGAAGTGGTTGACGGCCTCGATTGGTAGAGGAGAAGGGAGATCTTCTGCGACACACACAAGCGCTGGAACACACTAGACGGCGGAATGGAAACATTCCATATAAAAATTGGAAAAATGTTACGGATTTTCTCACATTACTAGAGACTAATTAATGATTAAGCAAAAGCCGTGTTTGGTTGTGTTGAAGACCTTGCAGGGGTTTCGAACGTGAAAACGTCCGCGTTATCGGGAAATATTTAGCCACCGTAAGCGTGCGCGCGCAGTCACCTTTGTGGCGTCGGTATCCGACATTCCCGAATCCACCTCACGTGTACTGTCATGGTACAAATCGATTGACAATTTAAAGTGTTTCTCTTCCATGAGGTGGGAAAATGTTTTATTTTCTCTGGAGTTTTTGATGAGTATAGATAGGGCTAAACCCAAAACTAAGGGTTAACATGCTTGATATACTGCCATAAAATATTGTACAAAATCTGTTTCATGACGTAATTCAACAGATTTCAACGAGATATTTCGTAAACTTGACAGCGGCAGGCTTCGTAGAGGTTCATTATTTTAGTACTCATGATTAATTAAGATAGTACTCTTATGCAAATCTTTGTTTGTACGACGCGTTTCACCGATTTACGGCATCGTCAGGTACAGAAAGTTTGTTTTACGCGTTAATTTCTGTTGTAGTTACGGGGGAGGAAGGGAAAATACAAATGTTTTGGCAGAATTGAGAAAATCACGTAAATCGAAGGCTGGTGAAGGGGGGAAATGTTAATTCGAACGGAAAGGAGTGGGGAGTGAGATGTTTCGTTCTGCACCAAAATCAGAGTGACAGCGCATCACAGTCACGAGGTACAGAGCACGAACAATGTCGCCAAGGCCTGAAGGACAGCAAGTCGTTCCGAAACGGACCACCCGTGCCACCTCACGAATGCGTAGCGTCAACTCAAAAGTCGCGCTCGCTCGTAAAAACACGAGCTGATCAACGAGCAATTTCATTCCCACCACTGCACAGTGACAAAAGTGACTGAACCGGAATTATTTATCACGCCAGAGTACTAACTCATTCTAAAACCGGAGAACTTTGCTTCTATAACCGGCGTCGGCGGAAATTTTTACAGGTAACCTGACTTGCGTGCTATTCGAAGAATACCTGACTCAAACCAGTCGAAAGTAGTCACTTGATTTCTATTTTCAATAGCAATGCGAGTGTTTTCTAATCCTAGAGTTTAATTGTGTTTTGGGTGGTTTTTTATGTCTTTTGTTGACTTACTTACTCTTACTCCCAGGGCCATCTATATCTTAGGCGATATTTAGCCGCATCAACAAATCCCCTCCACCTGGATCGATCTTCTTGCCTCTCTTTCTGTTGCTCCAATCTTTTGCATATCCGTTCTCACTTGGTCCCACCATCTTAGCCGTGGTTTCCTCGGGGTCTTCTTCCTTCAAGAATCCCATTTAGTATCTCATTCAGCAGACATCTCTCCTTTTTCCTTAGAATATGTCCAGCCCAACTGATTCTTCTTGCCTTTATTTCAATTGTTATGTCTGGATTTTTGTATAGATTCCTGATTTCTCTGTTGTGTTTTTTCTCCATTGTCCTTCTTCGTATGTGGACCCGTAGATTTTTCACGTCTTTTGTTGACATATGTAAAAACTATTCTATAATTTACATAATTTCCCCCCTGAAACAACATGAGCAATATGTTCATCTCCAATTCAAATGATTATCCCTTGAATGCATTTAAGCAAGTTCAAAGAAGAACAAATGTTGAACGTGGATGCATTGATGCGAGCATAGGTAAAAATATATCACACGTCGGAACAAAAACATGCTCAAAGCAGTATTGATTAGATGTCGGCCAATTCCACGGTTACATAGTTTGACGCAAAACAATCTGATGCCCTCAAGAATATATGTGGAACAAATTTCGTTACGAGCAAGCGAGTTAAAAATAATATGAACAATATCTGTGCCATAATCAAAACCGGGTAAATCAAGTAAGTTCTCAAATCATCCTCAACTCAAGGATGATTCCTTGCTTTCTTTTCAAGGAAGCTTTCAAGGAGGTAAAAGAGCTTGCTTCCTCGCTTTCTTTTCAAGGAGTTTTACCAGTTTTCAAGGATTACAAAGAGGTGTGGCCACCACTCTTTCCTTGTTCAGCGCTTCAACGGTGAGGCGCTAAACTGTGACTTCCAAAACTTCCCTTCCACATCCCTTCAGTCCCCCCTTCCACTCATATACAACTCGTATGCGCTAATTACTTTTCTCCCGGTTTGCGGAACCGGAAAAGACTCTATTCCCATGATTTGATTGCCTTTGAAACTTTTATTTTAATATTCTGTTTAGGCAGACCAATATTTTGATTACAACTTTACATACAAGATACTGGTTTATTATTTAGCAGCGGCCAACAAAACGTTTTCCATTCGCTTAAACTCGGCACATGTAGTCCCTGGGTTGTTAAACGAATTACCTATATCAATGCATGATATTAATAGCTTATCTGTTCTTAAAAAATCACTAAAAGGGTGGTTGATAGGTTAACATTGTTATGTCTTTATTGTCCAAAACGCTACACAGCAAAAAAAAATATTTTTAACTAAAGGCACCTGCTGACAAGCCGCTTTGGCATAGAAGGACTATTAAACTGCAGTATTATTTATTTTTTCCAACATTTCTTCATTATTGATGAAAGACTATTATCCTATACTAAAACTGCTATCCAATTCTATTTTTTATACATTGATGTACCTTGTTTAAAATTTCATGTTCCATTATCATAAAAAATATCATGGAAATAATACTATTTTGTATATGATGATTTTATTTTGATTACTTTCTTTTGTGTAATTAATTATAAAAAAGGGATAAGATCATATATTTTACGATGTAAAGTGTCTTCTGAGAAAACGCACTCGGCAAATAAAAACACAAATATAAATATAGTTTTAAAAACACAGGCACACGGAAATTAAAAGGACATTCACAAAATAATTTACGGGACGTTTCGACGGTCAGGCCGTCATCGTCGGCGACAAGAGACCCTTGTGACAAGAGACAAGTGTGTAATTTGTAATTTTTTTGTTAAAATAAATACTTCTATAAAAAAACATGCAAACTTCAGTAATAATATAATGTAATCAAGGCCCAAAACGTCCTCGCTAGAGGTATGGTATGAAATCAAAGATAATTTTTCCAGTTTAAATTTCACCGTTCCTCGGGGGAAAAATGGATAGTTTTTGGGAAACGTGCAGAGGAGAAGAGGTTACCAGCCATCAGAGGATAATAAGGTGGAGCCGGAACGCGGGGCTTGGCCAGTAGATACGTTAGAGGGTGAAGTGGGGCGTCGCGTGCAATGGGAAGGGGGGGGAGTGAAAAAAGAAGGAGGAGGACATTGAATCCGGAACATTCCTTTGGGGACGCGGCTCTCAGGCAATCGGCAACGGCACTCAATGGAGTCGTCGTCCCTCGCCTCGTTGCATTTCATACATTTTAATGAACGACTCTTTTGTGCGCTCCTGAATCAGCACTGCGGTGTGCAGCGCTCGAGAAAGGAATGTTGGGGGGAAGGGCACGTTGTTAACCGGTCGACGTATATTCTCAACTCTTGGAGCCGAGTCTTAGAGGAACTTGGCAGCGGCGCGGAAAAATATTGGTCAAGCGCAAATCGAAGAGAGTGGTTTGTTTCAAGGAAATGGGGAGAAGTAAAAAATATGGAGCCAAGGCTATTGATTCATTCGAGCGCTAGATTACATTAATTTCTTGGATTATTTTGGTTCGCAGATACTTATTTTTTGAGTGATTTTGAAGTCATCAACGTGGCCCACCAGGATAATGATTATCATTGTAGACTTAACTAGATAAAATCATTTTTCTTTACCTGTTAGCAATAAAGTAACCCGATATTTAATAATTCATGAATTCATGAATATTTTTGCATAAGCCAATATCATATTTTTGAGGAATTATTTGTCCTTGGATATTTTCTATCTAATTACGATTAACGTAAGAAAAGAGTATCCTTCAAAATAGAATTTTAAACAATTGAAATGTTCAAAATGACATGACCCATTGAAAGACATTAAACTGAAGTACTGCTACTACGTATTATTATCAATGGAGCATATGTGCCACGAAGTCATTCATCTACAGCTTCATAAGATTTATTTTAATAATCTCCAATACTCTATAATTCCGTTTTCTGTCCAACTGTGCAATGCGGCCATCTTTTAATGGCCAACTTTTGCGACGCGAAGGAAAGACGCTAGATCTTGCGGTTCCTAGGCGAAGCTATTTCTCACTCTCTTCCTCCCTCCGAGGGATAAATCGAATCTTGGCGAAACGTTAAAAGGACCGTGGAAAATAAAAGCACCCCGACGGCACGCTAGGGGCGGGAAAAGGAGGAGGAGAGGGCAAAAAGGAATCGATAATTCAGATAACGGTAAACAATTATTCACGCTGAAAAAAACTCCCCCTTTCCTCCTCCCAACCCGTTCGCGTCCCAACTCCTCAACCCTTCGAATACGTTCCGATGGTATTTTTATGCTAATCCGATCCAATTCCTCGTTCGCTCGAGAGGGAAGAGGAGGCAGAGACAAGGGGGGAGGAGGAGAGGAAATAAAACCTTCATACCCTGGCTTGGGGGTCGCTCTGCCACCACCGCCGCATAACGGCATCAACCCCCTCTGGCGGGTGGAATGAAAAATAATGGTAAAAGCGGGCGACGTTGGGGGTCGGGCCGTCCCCTCCCCTTTCCGGTTCATATCCAGGGCAAAGAACAGGTGGGAAGGAGGGGGGGAGGGGTGTTGGTCGTTCTGTGAAAAGGAATTGAGTCTTTCGAGCGCAAAATAAGGAGATGACATCATTGAACATGAAGTGCACTTGCACATTCCCTCTCGTCTAATTTTCAGCCGTGGACAGTATTGTCCCATGGATACTTTATGTTCGCATTTTCGTGCAATTTAATAGGGATATTTGTGGTGGACGGTAGACCGCATTCTTCCACGATCTATAAACACCATGGATTTGGTTCACATTTGAGCTAGTGACAAAACAAGGGCTCAAATATTTCGCGAACAAGCAAGAAACACAGGCTCCACAAATATATTTGTAGTGTCAAGTACTACAGTTCCACCAGTAGCAGTGATCACGCGGGTTTATTGGTCGAACGCTAACTAAACATTCATGCAGTGTCTTCTTATGGAGACAGATAGTGAAATATGTTTTTTTATAAAAAGGCGAAAGTAAAATATTTACCGAAGAAAGGAAAAATGGTGAATAATCCTGGATATCGATTGTTCACTCCGCACATTCTCCACAGCAAACGGTAGGTAATAATTTTCTCACAGTAATTTACTCCACTTGAGCTCACTGCATATCAGCTGCTGCTTAATTATATCTCTCTAATATTTAAAGACTAAATGCAACATGTTTTTACTAAGCGATAAAATGAAATCATATTGATATTATAATCAGAGTTTATGCTCTAAAACTTAAAATATCCAAGACTTGCTTCTTAATTGTGGATTTAAAGAGCTCGTCATCCTCCCATTCCCGGAAAATATAATAGATTTGACATTTTTAACTACTGATTAATGAGAAATTGTCAAAGTTTTATACATGCAACAGAAATATTGAAATGAATTTGCCAATTTGCTAGAAGAGGAAAATAGCCTTGCTTGCATCACTATTCGACCTTCTCCTCTGAGCGCATAGAGCGCATAGAGCGCATAGAGCGCTTAGAATGCATATTGAGAAAAATACGGATGCTTCTAAATGGCTTTGTACGCATGGTTGGTTTATTCATGGGTCTCTAATTCCAACATGAGAAAGATCTGAAGGCAGATGTACCATGTGGTTTGGGCCATTTGGAAGAATGCCGAGGGGCGATTCTTCGGGGACCAAGGGAGAGAGAGTGAGACGGAATTGGAAAGGGTTGAGGGGGAAAGAAGAAGCCTTTGAGGATTTCTTCTTCTTCGTGTCCGCCGCTTGATGGAAAGGGGATGGAACGAAGGAGCGATCTCTCCATTCCCTTCCTCTTGGATTTACTTCTTTCTTCCACAAATGCGCGCATTTTGGGGAGGGGCGCTGCTGCAGTAGAGAGGGGAGGGGAAGAAGGGATAGGAGATGTTGGGGGAGGAGGGGAACAAAGGAGGTGGTTTGCCGTCGTTAGTTGCGTGAGAGTGAGCTGTTTAAAGAAAAATAAGGCGGAAGAGGAATAAAACATCCCCCTAAAGGAAACAGATAGGGCGGCTCAGGGACCATCGCAATCTCCTCCTCCATCGGGCCAATTGAATTCCATCAAAACAACTTGTAAAAGGAAAGAAATTCAGCGGAGGGATAAAGAGATTGGGGGGAGGGAGGGGGGATTGGGGAGCAGGGGAAGAGGGGAGGAGAGAGATATGACTATGGCGAAGATATAAGAAACGCATTGTTTCTGATGCACTCACCGAACAATTTCCCCAAAGCTAAAAATCAGAGAGAGAGAGTGTTGTTATCCTTTCACCATTCTCTGATCTGCGGCTCTTCGTGCCCCCTCTGGATAGGTATATATACTGGGGAGACTAGGAGATGAAAAGAATTCAATAATTCTCCTCGAGGTCAGAACTCAATTAAAATATCCTCTCTTCAAAATGTATCCAGGGCATTGGTCATATCTCAGGGGTTCCATCTACTAAGTGATAATCATTCAAAATATAATAGTTTTTAAATACTGAATTATGAATATTTAAAAAAAAATCTGAACTTGGTCCATCCCTTAACCGTCATCGATTATGTACATAACATTATCTACTGCATGATGACTTTAAAAATATATATTATTTTGATTGTGAATAATGAAAGATTTAAAAACTACTTTGATCAGGACAGAACTCTAAAGAAGTACTGCATGTGAATGTCTCGTATGCCAGTCAAAATAGATCAATACACGTGAAGCACAATAACAACGGCTATAACAAAAAGGAAATTTAAGTTATGCGTCCACATTACAAAATGCGAAATGAAGAAAGCACGGGGAACAATCGCTCGCACAGGGAAAGAGGCGAGCGCAAAATCTCCCACTCAAGAGAAACTCTTGCTACTTCTTTCCTTGATAATCAACTGTCAAACTCACGGCAGTTGTCTCCTCATGAATTTATATAAAAAATTATGAAAAATATAACCTACTCCCTGGCAAAATATCAGTTTTGAAATTTTTATTCGAAGAACGGTATTGTGCGTCAAACGGTATTGCAAGTTAGGCAGGCCATTTGAGGGTTTGCAGGTGACTTTGGCACGGATTACGGTGAAAACTAAGCCAAGAACAATATTTTATTTGGTCAGCATGTGCCATGCCAATTCCTTCACCATTTCCCCCATGTCTTGAATTTTGGGAAAGACGCCCACATTCTGTCGCAGCTTTAATCGTTCAATGTTCAGATTCATTCAAAGGATTACTTGCATGTTGCTTTAAGAAAGTTTCCAAGATAACTACTATAATAAGCTAACTAATAAGCATTCACGTTGGACTTTCAATTCCTGTTTTGCTAAATTCGTTCTTCTTAAGTATTTTTTCACGTTGAACTGTAGTTTTTGTTGCAATGTCACTATTCCATATCCGTTCCCACAACAAATTTCAAACCATATAACTTGGCCGGCAATGGGGAAATTAAGGTTCTGATTCCGGAAAAATCAAATGGTATTTTTAAAGACAGATTTGATAACTCTGACCAAATAATTGAAACCAATTTCGTCGCAACGCTTTCCAAACGTGTGATTCGGGTGCAACATAGAGGAAGTACATGAAAATTCGCATACCCCGTTCTCTAAATCCTCCCTTATACTCACAGCATCCAATCTGCCCCAGAGCTCTTCTTTTTTTTCTCAATTCTGGGCGAAGACTATATAAATTCATTGGGCTCAAGAGGGATAATGAAATGCCCCCCCCCCCCGCACCTATTCGACGCAAATGGCGTCTTAATGGTGAGGAGTGGTCGACGTGATCTGATTCGCAGAGAAGAGGGGTTATAGGGGAAGGCGCACAGAAAAGCGCCGTGTGGAGAGGACGTCGTCGTCCCATTTGCGTCGTTTAGCGGCGTCTTTTAATTAGTGCACAGCGTGTTGGGGTAGGGGACGCCGACCGGAGGACGGAGAGTGGACGGAGGAGAGCATTACTCGCCGGCCATCCCCGCATCTCGAAGCACATCTTTCCACGTGGAGCGATTAGGGCATTGTAGTCGACGCAGAAGAGAGACAGAGAATAGAAACCTTCATTTGAATGCGGCCGTTGCGGGTGGAGGACGGGCTGTTTATTCCGAGGGTGAACCGTCCCAATCTAAGCCACACATCTTTTCCATCCCCGAGCAATGAACTGGACGCCCACTTGACTCATCTCAATAAGAAGGGAGAAAGAGAGAGAGATGTTAACCTGTTGCTCAAGCACTACTCACATCTTCAGTAAATCCATTTAAAAATGCGCAGTTTATATTTTTCTGTTTATTATTTTTTATCTAAAATTATATCTATCGCTTGCGTTGAAATTAGGATTAAGGCTGTAAAGATAATGACGAAAAGGTCAAATGTTTCATGTGCATCTTATAGATAGTAATATGACGGTAAATGGTATATTGACAACCAACCATATAAAAAAAGGCTTAATTTCATTATTTGTTGCAGTATGGTGAATTATATTCCAATTTTTTATGCCTACCTCCAAATGAAGATTAATTCCTCAATGTGATAAGTGTAGTTTTTATTGCAAGCCATTTAGTACCTGCCTATATGTTGCGAGCGATAGTTGTAGCTAAGACTTATTAGAATCCCGTTCCGAATTAAGAAACCCGGTATATCAGATGTACATATTCCTGTTAGGACTTCAACAGCAGAAACCTCTCGAAACGATGAATGAGTCGCACTTAGAAAACGTTGACGATCATGAAGTCCCTGACTCTATGGAGTTTCCTAAAATAATTCATAAAAATGATTCATTAGTATTTTGTACCGTAAAGTTTCAATAAGGAGCATACATTTGCTGCAATGCAACAAGTTTCCAAAATCCATTCGTAAGTCTGCTGATAGAAAATGGACCACATATCAGGATGAGGAAAATCGAATGCTAACAAACTCTTCTTGCCCTAAACCCTAGACGACGCGTCGTCTAGGCAGAGTAAAGAAAATGAAGAATGTTTGGCTGTGCGTAGCATATGAGACTTAATAAACCATGCACGCATTGGAAAGATTTCCTTGGATGGTTTTGGGGGTATCTATAATGGGGTACATATGAAATGGTTTATATGTAAGAAATCATATCAGAGAGACGAAATATCTTGAGATTTGGACCATTGAAGGAAATGAAGGAATTAGGAGGTGAAGATGGTCTTCTGAAAAACGAAAGTTGATCAGAGTACATCTACATCGACCGCTAAACCTCCACAAAATCGTTCGATTCGCCACGGGGGCGTATGTCAGTGGATGTTGGGACACCAGTCGTGAAAAAGAGAGGAATATGTGGACACAATTGGAAGAAAGAAAAAGATGAAACGGATTTCATGCCAGCGGAGTGTCTCCGTGTATTGCTCTGTATTTTTTGTAGTCAGTCAGGTGCGTGGGAAGAAGAAACGTTGTAGGTACCTATAATTCGGCCGTGTATTTCTCTTATTTTGTTGTTTCCATGAGTTCTAGGCGTGTGGTGCAAATGCTGATGTAACATCCTCTTTATCACCCTGAAACTCGCGTTATCTGAATCTTTGAATTCATCTTAGTCTCGAGTCAAGCGGCTAGTCCTTCAATTAGCTGTGTTAAACATTCTCTTCCAAAGTATCAGTTTTTGACGTAGTGTGCGGCTTTCCTCTTTTTCCTGCATTTTGTTTAGTCTGTGATTTAAACATTTCTATTGAGGGTCCCAAATGCTCGCGTCGAACTCAAAGTATGGCCTATAATGAACAATGTAACATCTTAATTTTAATTTTTTATCCCAGGGTCTCCGGCCTATTTGCTGGTTAAATCCTTATATCGTTTATTTAAATTTTCGCATGTGTTTTACCTACGCTAGGTCTATGTTATGACTTCGTCCGATACATTTTCCTTCTCCCATTAGTTTATAAGACGCTGATGTGATTTCAACAGAGAACCGATAACTAGATATCCAATCATGAGTGAGGAGCTCTACTATGTAAGAAACAAATCCCATCGAAGTTGACAGCAATTTTTATGCTATTTCTACATTCGAAGAGAAACTGCCCTTTGTATCGTCAGTTTATTTCTACAATCGTTAATCGCTGAGGCAAGTAGAACTTGTTGATTTTTCCAGAGAACCTAGCCTAATTTTTATATATCCGAAATACAAGAGACTCATTACTACTTATCAATTCAATTAGATACGAAATTTTCCACACCATTATCACCTAAAATGCCATTCAATTACATTTTATAACTCTGCCACCGCTTTTAGTATAGGAAAGTACCGTACGAGTCGAAACATAAGCATAATATTTGCGCTACAGTTATTATAAATTCATGAGTAACAATAAACAAGAGTCCAAGTTAAGTGAATGTCGGAATTATCTTCTCAAGGACAAGGGTGCGCGAGGACGCCATTCATGTAAGAGTCCGTGAATCACTTTACTTGAATTCGGAGGCAATTTTCCCTAGGCGGGGAAATAATAAAAAAAATGTACATGGTAACCTACTTCCCCAGCACATATTATTGCTGCAATGACAAAGAAAAAAGGGACAACAAATGGAAGCTTATGGTGGTTCAGTGTAAAAAAGGACCCAGGTTATTTCTCTTATTCCTCCACAAACAAACCAGCACTTCTCCGGAATAAGCACACGGCTTCTTACTCAAGTGCGACACAGCGGGACACGATTCATTTCCCCCATACGGCGCGCCACGCGGGCTCCGCCCCAACTAACCGGCCACTCTTTCCTCCCTAATGCCCAGGGCGTGTTCCACTGGAGGGGGCGGGGAGGGGGTCGGCAAGGGATAGGTGGGTGGGTGGATGAAGGGTGGCATGGTTGAGGGGGTGGGCGCTTAGTGGAACGACCGCCTCATTAGTGACAGTAAGGGCCAGTCCTGTCGACGGAATGAGAGAGTTGTGTCGGCGATTCAGACAAGAGAGACTTGCTTGCAGCCTTATCCCGGCGCATAGCCGCATACTTATTTTCAAATAATTAAAATTCGTGTTTCTACGCATGTAATTATATAAATTCGTTGTCTCATGTGTAACTTTGCGGAATTTTCTGCACATATTGAAATGAAATCAATATTTTGTCTTCCCAAGTACGCTTCCTTGTATGTATGTACATTTGACTTAGGCATTGACGTAGAACGGTCATCATCAGATAAATTTCGACAGATAACAGTAGAGATTTCATAATAGAAATAAGGATATTTAGAAAATGATGGAGTCCTACGACTTAGGTCATTTTTATGATCAATTTTACGAGCAACAACAAAACTAAGGTATTTATTTCAATGAGGACTTTCAGGTCAGGTTTTGCGATTTAGAAGGTCTACAAGCAGCATCAAACACATGAGCATTTACAAATTAAACATAATGACCCTTGATGTGGAAGCCTATCTGAATATCTATGACTGGGTCCAGGATAGTCATCAAATCAAACCATTTACATTTCGGAGTCCGGGTGGTTCGGGTCATATGAGCGTGGACCAAAGGGAACAATCGGTTCAATAAAACCAATTAAAAGTAGCGGAATTTTAGGTGGCGGAACTGCGATGAAGGGAGATGGAGCGTTTTACATCAACTCCTCTCCAAGTGGTACGAACTCAGGCATGAAACATTTCCGCTGCGCTTCTGTTCGTTCCACGCGACGTGGATGAGCAGGGCTAGCGACACACAGGGCTATAGGGCTCGAGAATAAGACTTGCCGAAGGTCGTTCATCCCTTCGCCACGTAAATGGAACGAGTGGCTACCCGTTGTGAAAAGTTTTGTTGCAATGAGAAAATTCGGCAGTAAATAGAGGTGTCATTCTATCATAAAAAGAGTTAATAATCATCTGGTTACGTGAGCTTAATCGTTAGACAGTACTCCATTAAAACATGTGTTTGCAGCACCCTCAAATCTGGCAGTAAAGATTCGGCTAAATAGACAGCAGAACGAAGATGGAGAGCTATGGAAATGTGTATTACGCCGTATAGGAGGATAGTGAAGATGAAATGGACAGTAGAAAATCATCAATGGAGAAGCCATATAAAGCTTTTAATGAACGAAGAGATAAAATGTTAAATGACAACAACGCGAACCCGGTGCGAGCTTAATGGCACATTTAGACACACAATAGCCTATTGAATACAATATTGGAAGGAGAAATCAATCGGAAGAATTGCTCAATAAGATCAAGAAATGAGCGCTTCAGGGAAATTGTAACGGGCGTTAAAATGTAGAATCATGATGGGATTAAAATGTTAATCAGAAAGACGAATAAAGTTGAGAGGATTAGCCAAATAATGTTTGGATTCATAACGCCTTGTAGTAAATTTGGCGGTTTACATATTTCCAAACTTCTGGCTCGGTGGCAGTCAATCAGGCTACACCTCTCCTCTGATTCCCCTACAGGCATGACTAAAGTGACCAAGTTCCCACTAGCGATATTTCCTGGGAGGTCATCCCATTATATTATTGACCCTGGAGGCCATTTGTCCATAATTGCATACATCGAATGCAAACAGATATCCAGAGCGCATCGGATGCCTGTGATACTCTTTGTTTTCAAGCAATATTTATATTTCTTAAAAGGATCAAATAAAAAAATCCTTTTATTATTTTTATGGAAATCCAAATATCCACGGATATATTTAATTGATTGCAACAGGAGTCTGTGTACATAGAAGCAAGTTGAATCATTTGGAAGAAAACTCTGAACCTTTTGTTATCTTTCATACATCCTGTTCTTTTAATTTTCACAGAATTAGCTTTCGACTTATTTTATTCTAGCAATCACTCAGATTTCGTTTAGACAAAGCTATATTTTCATTTTAGCGTTCAGTACTTTTATTTTGAAACGGGTTGAGATTAGAGATGGGCAACATCGTTCATTCATCGGTCGTTCAGTTTAAGGAGTCGATTCTTGGAGCTCGTTCTCGTTCAATTTTTTTTCGTACAGTGGTCCCAAATTTTTTATGCCCCACGCCCCTTAAAATTTTGATTTTTTTCTCGCGCCCATTGAAGTAATTATTCATTTAAGAATGCAATTGTAAATGACTAAAACAAATTTTTTTGATCAATTTTAATGTATTGTAAAGACAAAAATGAAACATGAAAAAGAAAGAAAAATATTACATAACAAATTAAAGTTATATAAACCAAAAAGATACATCTATGCATAAAATTTATTTTTTTTAACTTAAAACGTACGTTCAACTGTCCTCTAGTCAACTGGCTCATGAACCTTTTTTTCTTGTTATTTCATAAGATTTTTTAAAAACGTGCGGCCAGTGGCTCGTATACGCCGCGATTTATTTATGGATGTTGTCTTGATTGACATAAGGGCACTAAATCCATACTCACTTGAGTATGTCGTCGCGAAAAGGTTGAGTACAGTTTTTTCACAAAGTTTTGGAAGTATCTCGAATCACGATTATTACGTTCGTCAATGCATAATAATAATAAGAAATTAAAATCAAAGGCAATTCGCTACAAAACACGTTAAATCAAAATTTTGACTCCTATATTAGAAAAGTCTAGATTAAATAAAAGGTATGGGGCGATGCCATGAAAAAGTAAAAAAAAAGCGTCGAAACGCGCTAAAATTCATGCTATTGAATAGAGAAAAATAAGAACATTCCCATCTTTGATCGGGACTTTAAAAATATCCGTGGTTGGAAAACCTTAAGGTTCAGTTGTTATAAATGAATCAATATATTGAAATTCGTTTGAATATTATGTATGTATTTCTTAAATGTACTTAAGCTTAATAAAAGCCACGGCAACATGCAAATCAATATTTGAACCAAGGAAAAAGTTGATATAAAACAGTAGCAATAACATACACAATTTAAAAAATTGTAAGAAAAATAAAACATGCGTTGGTACATAGAATATTGATCTAGAATAGAATATCTGGAATTATACAATGACATATAAAGACCAAACTCCATTTTTCGCATCTCGTTCCCTTCTTATTGATTGTTAAATTTTAAAATACGTATAATTTCAAACGAATGTACACAGTTGGAAACGTTTAAAAAAAATGAGGTGAATATTGTCGAATAACTACCACAGACCATAGATTTCTGAATTTTTCAGAGCAAAGACCCCGTAATATTTTTCTGGAAGTTCGCGAAAAATGGTATATCCCTGTGCGAATCAAGATTCATTGAAAATGATTCAGGAATCCTGGATTCCTCCGGGATAACAGATTACTTGAGCATTTATTGACTCTTGGGTCTGCTACTCTGTGAAGAATCACTGTGTAACACGCCATTTTGGCCGTGTTGGCATAAGTATACGATTAAGGACGCCATTGTGTATATTTTGGGAACACGTACTACCGCGAGGCAACAATATCGTTTCTGTATTATGAAAACAACTTTAAAACAATACCATTTTCTGTTTACGTAAACAAACTAAAACAATGCCGTCTATGTTATGAAAACAACTTTAAACAATACCATTTTCTGTTTACGTAAACAAACTAAAACAACACCAGGTGTTATGACAGCTGCAAGGCAAAGAAAGGATGGAAGGGGTAAACAAACTTATAATAATGAAAGGGAAATAGCCTATCAGATACGTGAGAAGTGGAGAAAACCTGGAATGTTCTAGAACATACAGGAAGGGGTGTGAGATAGTATAAAAGGGATTGTCAAACAAGGAACGAGGCTGCTTCTTCTTAACAAGAGAGTCACAAGGGACGTTTATCGAGTGAAAGTCATACGGGAGTTTTTGCAGTGATAATTTGCCGGGAGTAAGCAGCTTTGGACAGCAATTACCAACGCCAGTGTCCTGTGTTAAGGAAGGATCCAGGAATCCGATAAACAGATACTGGGGCATAGAGTATCGGCGGAATTCACTTTGTACAATATCCGGTGAAGTAGAACAAACATTATAAATTAATACGAATATATTTGAGAAGGGAACATATATTAATTAATTGAGTAACTAAAGTGAATTTGTTTCCTAAGTTAAGAATAAAAGGGTTATTATAAATATATGTACTGTTCAAGTGTATCATTTTTGTGCATGAATTAATCCATTAACCTTTGCCGCCAAGGACTACCGAAAGAAAGGATCTCTCTCAAGGTAAGAAGTGATAAAGTGAAGGGTACCTTTTGTGTGTCGGGCTGATACAAGTATATAACGTCGCGTGTTTAGGACCGCGTGAAAGAATAATTATTAGAACCCCTGTGATAAGGAAATTGATAGGGGGGACTAGTACAACTGATTCCCCAACGATTATACTTGCAGCTTGTTCTACAATGTATCCTATGGGCAAATAAACTATTATTATTATTGTTATTCACTGACTTTTATGATTCCTCAATTCATATGATTCCTCGACTCATATGATTCCTCAACTCATATGATTCTTCGACTTATATGATTCCTCACTGATTCATGAGTCTTCGGCAACTCTTGATTCACCTAGAGTCAGATGATTTTTTACTGAGCCATTGAATCACGAGTTCACGGATTCATCGGTAACGATTCCTCCCACTCCTCGTGCTATATGAGTGCACAGGTCCCCCCTCTTCAAAGTTGAAGGGTGGGAGGACTCGTTCGTTCCTCGTTCGTTCGTGGCGTCTGTTGATTCCCCTCTTTGCCGAGTGGTGCGACCATTTTCATCTACGCCGCCGAGTAGTCTTGATGGTTGTCGTGGTGGCCATGTAGAGGACTCTGTTACGAGTCGTAGGAACGACGGTTCACTACCATGAACGATTCAGTGTGTCAATTCACCTCAAAGAGTCGTTCGATTAGATTCGTTCGTTCGCGACCGACCCACCTCTAGTTGAGATGCATACATGTATTAGTGGAAAATATTACCAGTAATTTTTTATAATGACTGAGAATAACTTACCATTTCTATAGAAATCTGGAATAAAGTGCCACCAAGCAAACAGTCTTCTGTTTCCAGGAGATGAAGAGACGGTTCACGAGTGAAAGAATTTGGTGTTACTGTTCCATTCTCCGCACGGTGCAGGTGAAACCATCAGGGTTGACAGTTCGCGGTATCGGCAATTCCTGTGCGGGTTCAAATTCAAAATTCAATCGTAAACTACAGTGGAAACCTAACAACATGCATAAACAAATAAGCCTATCTAGAAATAGATGCGGTGTAGAACAATTATTGACACATTTGAAGCTGCGCACTAGTCAGGAGTTATCATTGCCATAACAGCTCATTAGTTTCCCTCTAATACTAATATAACCTGACAAATATCGACTGTCACTTTTGCCTTGACTTAAGTTATTTCCAAAATCGCTAGCCATCATAAAAACCGACATAAATGTTTGATCACAGTAACTTTGAGGGAATACAAGCAGGAATACTTAAATAACTCCTTTGATCGAACCCTTCCGTTCGAATACATCCACTCGTATGTTTAACCATTATATTAACCATGTCTGATGTTATCGGCACATCTCCCATTTTACACAATAAAAATTTTTGTAGGTGCAGAAAATCACGGCCAGATAAACAAATTACAATTGTAAAAAATGTAATAAGATTACCTGTGTGTAAAAGAAGACCCATTCATTTTGGTTTCATAAGCTACAGATAAGTGCGATAATGAGTAAAGCTTGATGCGTCTTAAACTGTACACATAATTTGACAAGAATGTGATTTAATTTAAGCTTCTTGGTTTATGGTTCATGTATAATGTAAAATTTTCTCAACAGCATTCTTTTCCCCGAATTTAACGCTTAAATAATTGGTGGTTAGAACATTATTTACCTTAAAAAGCTGAGGAACTTTTAGATTTTTCTCTTTACGTTCATACTCGTGAAAGGCTGCCACTGAAGGTTATACTACTGTTGAACTGTTCATGATTTTGCTTTTTTGGAAGAATCAGAGAATGGTGTCATACCTCGGGGAAATGCTATTATCGAATTTCATTTGACCCCCGTAATTTCATTGCTGCAACCAGGAAAGTGGTCCCAACTAGTCTACATATAATCCGCGATGCCTTACCGTTTCGTCGACAGCAGCGTCGGTGACTGTAGAATACAGAACCCGATAAATAGGAGACAGCATATAGACACACGAGTGGAGGAACAGTGAACTCCACGCCAATTATTTTAGTGGCCCAGAAGATATCCCTTTTAAAGGTGGAACTTTTAAGCTGTTAGGACATGAGAGAAGCTTGCACCTCCCCCTCCTTTCCGCCGCACCTAGGAAGGCATGCCAGGGGTGAGGATTCTTTGGTGGCCGGAGTTTAGGCCATGCACAAAGGAAATGTTCTCCCTCGCTCGCAAGGGGCAGAAATGCAGCGAATAGCTGATGCTTGCCTGCGAATTATCACATTACAACCTGTGCGTTGCCATTAAAAATGTGCTCTGAGTATGTTACGATAATTCATTGGGTAAAACTCCAAACGCATGATATTCACTGACCTAATTAGTATACATCTGTATTCACAGGATTTTCTCATTACTGTGAAATGCAAATACAGCAACCGTATGTTTTGAAATTGGGAATGAATAAATGATTATATCTTTGACCTTTGATAATTTCCTATTGCAAGAGCGAATGTATGATACGGCTTCAAGTTATAGTCCTAATAGCATAGCGATGGTAACTCAGTTGTACTGCTGGGACGAGAAATGGGAAAAAAATTTGGAAGAGCATAAAACCTTTTAATTTTATTGTAAATTAATTCCCGGATTGAATGACTTATTCATCGAGTATTTCGCGCACTCGTGTATCTCCATAGTGAGTGACACCCATTTAAGTTACACTGTTATTAATTCCACTTTTTCCTCTGATTTTAAATGTCCCTAGGGGTACACGTTAAATACGAGGCATGTCCGGAAAGTAAGTACCGTTTCGTTCTACCGCCGCCGCAACGCTAGTGTCGCAGTTCCGCGCATGATTACTCGTCTCTATGGTTCATTGTCTTTCGACTGACGCAATTACAGCCGGATTGTGTTTTGTGTACATTTGTTAGTGATCGTTTATAATGTTTAAAACAATAGCTGATCCCGCCGACTGTGAATGTAATACGGTTTTCGAATGCAAAGAATGTTAAGCCAACTGAAATTCATCGTCAACTTGTACAGATTTAATTAACCGGACCATTAATGCAGTACGACACTGTGAAACATTGAGAAAACTTAGGCGCGTGATTCAAAACAAAAGGCGTGGAATGCTCAGTCAAGGCATTGTGTTGCTTCATGACAACGCACGACCCCATTCCGCTGGTGTCACTCAAGACCTCATTCAGTAATTCGGTTGGGAGCAGTTCGATCACAAGCCGTATAACCCCGATCTCGCACCTTCTGACTATCATTTATTCTTGAATTTGAAGCGTAATCTTGGAGGAAGGCGCTTTGACAGCGATGACAAGGCAAAGAACGGTGTTCAGCAATGGCTGTATTCCCTTCTTCTTCCTTTCTATAAAGAGGGCATAGAAAAGTTGGTTTCCCGTTATTACAAATGTCTAAACAATGGTGGCAACTATGTAGAGAAATAGTGTAAGATATGCTCTTTCATGTAAAAAAAAATCTTGCCTTGAAAAAAACCTTTTATTAGTTTTTTTCCCAAATGGTACTTACTTTCCGGACAAGCCTCGTATTTGAAGCGTATTCGGAACTACATTACTAACACAAATACACTTATTACGGGAATAAAGGCTGTACACCCAATGCATGGCTGCAGCTGCATCAATGACGCCCCCGATGTGGCGGTTACAAAACAACGGGGGTGGGGAGAAATTGAAGCAGTGGAGAAGGGACTTCACCACATATAGCCACTTATTGATCAACATTCATCAATCTTAAGATACTGCAGCTCTCCACTGCACTTACCTCTCAGGCAAACGTTTCATTCTACCATATCGTCGTTTCTTGAGCACGCCATTCACCATTACAAGATCATCGCCAGAGAAAATAAATATTTCCCTCGGCAGATAAGAGAGGCGATTGAAATAGCAAAAAACGCAGAGAATTTCAACAGGGAAGACGGCTATCCTCTCTCCTCGACGTTCAAACGTCTTTTACAACAATTAAATTCAAAGGTCCATCCGGCCAATCAGCTCGCGCATGACTAGCTCAAGAGTTAGTTATTATATAACGGAGAAAGAATATCTGAAGCTCATTCAGGACCTAACGACGCTAACTGTAACCCAAGAGAAAATTTTGTCCCTTCAAATGAATCCACGTAGGAGAAACCCGAACTAAAGAGTTTCATTCTAAGATTTCATTTTAACATTCTCATTACTGGCCTGGACTGCCTTCCTTGATTTTGCTCGTAATTCTTCACATTCATTACTCCTTCCGTTATTCAATTCTAGAGGCTGTAGTTGCAAGATGTGTTTGCATAATGCTTTATACTTCTTTACAGCTCACGACGTTTATTACACGCTACACTATTTTCGTCTTGTCCTAAAAAAAAGACCACCCCGAATCAGTGGGGAAATAAAAAAGGAATGACGACGTCAACGCCAGATATTAATATCCCTATCAGGTGATGTGACACACTGCTTCTCCCACCTCTTCCCCCTTCTGCCTCCCTCCCCGTACCCCAAACCCCGGCCCACCCCCCATGAAAGGGTGGTGGGGGTGGGAAGGCCTCGCGGTCATCGCTTTTCCTCTCCGATCGAAGGACGATGATAAAACGATTGCCGGAAGAGAGTAATTAGCTGCCATCATGAGGGTAAAGAGGTAGTGGACGCAATTATCCACCCAAGTCTTATTTTAAAAATTGATCGGGATAAATCGATCAGCTACTCCAGCCTTAGCCGTTAAGTGGTGAAGAGTGGGAAAGTTACCGCGTCTTCACACTTAGCGAGAATAAAAGAGGCCGCCCTTTTTATCAAAATTATGCTAAGTATTTGTGCGTACCATGTTGTAACAATTCAATTTATTTACGCACACGGTTCATCCTCAAATCTGTACGAGCATGGTTTACAGCTAAGAGCTAATCTATGTTCCAACAAATCAATGCTGGAATTGACATAATCAAAACAAACTTTGTAAATTTTACAATGAATTTTATTCGCTACGACCGGTTTCATCGCATAAGCGACATCTTCAGGTGAATGTTGCCAGAATGTCAGGACATCTTCGCTTTTGCGATGAAACCAGTCGTAGTGAATAAAATCCATTGTAAAATTTACAAAGTTTGTTTTGATTATGTCAATATGGAATTTTTATAAAGTAACGCCTGAGAGTATCGAATTCAATGCTGGAATGATTTAGTACGACAGACACATAGCAGAACGACTTCCAGCCAGCGACTGGAATTGAACACAAGGCGCAGTGAGCACTTGTCTTCCAAAAATTGATAGAAGGTGACCAATCACGTCAACTTCAATATTTCAACCTCATTTGTTTTGAAGGAAATATCAAATACCAAATTGGTTTATGCGTAAAAAATTAGATTTGAAAACTCAGAAAATTTTCAGGACCAGAGTTAAAAGTACTATCTCAACTCTGCAACTCCTTGAAAACGTATGAGTAAATTAAACCTCATAACTCAAACGGATTCAAGTACTTTCTGTATTACTATTCAATTCACAGAAAGACACGAGTAATTAATTATTGAAACGATTCAATTATATTCATTTTAGAACAGCGCTATTACTCCACCACAATATACTATCCATTTTAGTAATAAAAACCTTTCTCTGATAACAATGCTCTCAAAATAATCCATGTGAATTCTCGTTCATACCCCCTTTCTAATGAGGTTCTCACATGTAGACTCGTGAGTTGGAGGAGTTTTTTTTGGCATTTCAGCGCAGCGGGATGCTGTCAAGCGTTGAATTCTTGCTGCAGCAGCCTCAGGGATTGAGATTTCCACGATGAGAAAACCTTCCGAGCACGGCAAGTGGCCGGGAAGGATAATAGGAATTCCTGCTCCGGAAAGTCCGTTATGAGACGTTAAATTTGCACGAGAGGGAATAAATACGCCATTCCTGGGATGCCAAGGCAGACCGGTGCTTAAAACCATACGGCGCCGTTCCACGCCTCGCCCCGCTCCTCGCAGGAGGGGGTGCAGAAGCAAAACGCACCGCGCTCAGACTACGCTGATATTAAGAAGAGCAGGGAAAGAGTTTGTGTGCAGGTGGGGAAGGGTTGGAATAGAATAACGATGGTTTGGGGAATGGGCCCTTTGGAATTCCTGCTCCGCGCCGGAAGAGCGGGGCACGGGAAAGCTGGGTGGCAGACCTCGGCGTGAAAGGCTGCCCCTGGATGCACTTCCCTCCATCTCTTCAGAGAGCATATCTTCCATTCTTATCCACCCACCCCCTCTCCTCATGTATCGCGTCACACTGTTATGTTGAGAGCGCTACTTGGCGTTGGGAGGTTGGTGCAGGAGTGACTCCTTTTTTGGAGGGAATTCGAAAGCCTTCAGCGACCTTCCTCCCTAATCTCCGGTACGTCGTCCTCCCGATCACAGTTCTCGCCCCGCTGCTGCTCTCTTGTTTTCTCTTTATACGCATCATCGAGTTCACTCTTCGCACAGGGAAATGAAGTTCGTTAAATTGGCACGTTGCCCGCTGTTTTCCTATTCTCCCGAACCTCCGTGGGACTCCGAGCTAGAAAACCAGGCAATCGGAGGACATCCTTTTTTTTCTTTTATGCAGATGATTCCGCGAATGTTTTGACAAATGTACCTAAGGATCCTAGAAGTTTGGATGTGATGGAATATTTAGAGTCGGTCAATGTTTCGTAAACGTCACATCACTGATTCTCAGACAGTAAAATGTCACCCGACGGAACACTTAGACTCTATCTAAGACTCTGCTTCAGTGAACGTTGAGCGTACTTAACAAACTTTGAGAAAGATTTTCCAGCTGTATTTGGATTATTTGGTTTAGTTTACGTCATGTATAGGCTAGAAAATACCACAGTGATACTGGAAAAACAAATAATTTGGAGGATCAGTTACATCACATGAGTACGAGAAGAGTGATGTTTTGTGGGAAATTCGTCTGTAACAAGTTAATACAACACAATGGAAGGTATACCCTGCACAATGATTTCGTAGTCTTCACGCATTCGGACAGAAATGGGTGCCCCCTTTAGCCATTACTCCACACCTCTTCATTATTTTTTTCGAATGTCATTTAATTCACTACTCCCAATTACGCAAATTTCAATTTTAATGGGATCTACTTGTCATTTAGAAAATTCATGTTGAAAGATAGCAATAATAGTTAATATGCCATTTAAATTCTAACGCCTATTTACTAAGTGCTCTCTTCATAACTGGAATAGATACTATTGTGATTTGCACTCTTATATTATAATTTTTTTCTAAATAAAAAATGGTGTAAAAATCCACGCTTAGAATTGCAAACTTATCTTTTTATCTAAATTAATTAAATTTAATAAAAAATTAAACTTATCTTTTTTCTCTCATCCCATGACCAATTATATCGGCATAAGTCACGTTTGCGATGGCTCTCTTTACTTCACACGAAACGTTTTACACATTAGTCTGAAGTCATACCATGATAGGTTATTTTGTTTTCTATAGGAAAAGTAGCGAGTGTCCAAATCAGGAGAAACACTCTTTGACCTCTTTCACTTCAGACTGTTTGAAAGGACATACCAAATGCAGTGTAATATTTGTAACATGTAACCGTTTTTAACAGCAATCGTTTAGAAAATATATGGCGCCCTATATTGTACAAAGTTAATGGAGGATATGATGACGTATTGAAACATAAATATGCACTCATTGTTTACATTAAAAAATCTGCCGTAAGTTCTTACTGTAGAAGTCCAGTTCCTTCTGAAAGTACAACGAATTTTCTTTGCACGATAAGAGTCCTAATAATATACGATAAGAGTCCAAAGCATATTTATGAAACAACTCAGAAGCTAGACGGCACATATATATAGCTGCCACTGCGTATTTTTTGGGTTACATGCGCAATTTACAGTCGAAAGTGCATATTGCAATTACAGTTTCGGTAAAAAACCACGCGCACATATCCGATCATCTCACTATCAAAGCTTTTTTTGGTTCTGCATTTTCGTAATCTTAGTAGTGCACCAATGTCTTACATGTAGTGCTTGGAAAAAGTTAATATAGCGTATACATAATGAAGATATAGGGCCTTATTTATAGTCGTTACCTAGCAGTCCCCTTATCCATCCCCTACCCAGCAGGACCCTTGAATTGTGCGTCCTATAGTCAAAATTAAGGGACCTGCTAGGTAGGGGATTGTTGGGGGTTACATCTGGTAACTAAGGACTACAAACGGCGGGAAATGGAATTCGCAGTTCAAATGTTTCAGTGGTGCCGCTTGTGATCAACATGGATACGGATAAATAAGGAGCCAGACGCCACATTAAAACTGTTAAGATGGCCGCTCGACGTGTAAATAGCTTCAATGGTGTGGAGAAGAAGATTTTGTGTGACCTGGTGTAGAAGCATAAAGATATAGTGGAAAGTAAGAAAACGGTCACAGTTTCCTGCCACAAGAAGAAGAAACTGTGGGAAAAAATATGCTGCGAGTGTATATGAAAATCCTTGGAATGAGTCCGGTGTCACATCGGATATTTATCGATTAAGAGCAAATCTAACCGTTGTTTTATCAACACCAAATCTTCGAAATTATTAATTTCAGGCTATGCACGTTCATTAGAGTCAGTTTAGTTATATCTGTTGAGTTATTTTTTCGATAAGGGGGGCCCCTGGTGGAGCATGCATCTCCTGCCAGAATTAGGAGAGGCTAAAGGGGCTGCTGGGATGGAAATTTGACTATAAATACCGTTTTTGACGAAGGGGCCTGCCAGGGTCTGTGAGACTGCTGGGTAACGACTATAAATTCGGCCCATATTCACATTTAAGGAGAAAAATTCTCTAAATGCTGGAAAAATATATTTTCTTTTGTATTGAGATTTTATTGTGATTACTGTCTGAATAAGAAAAATAGTTAATTCGGTAGAATGGGTTTGCAGACGATTAAATTATTCATTTTTAATATTGTATTTAAAATTTTGTTAAAAATGGGGAAAACTCCCCATGCGCTTATATTTTAACATTGGCTTGGGAGGAGTAACGCAGCTCCATTCTCATTGTCTAAAGAAATGTGTCAACGATCACCCAAGCTGTTTGATGCACTAATTCTAAATTACTAGCTTCAACAGCTCTGGGTGAAAATAAATAAATTACATCACTATGCCTGGGGTGTGTAATTTGAATTTTTAGACGCTGGGGGGAACAATTTACGACTCCATAAACGTTCTTCGTGCCACCGGTTTTTTCCCCTGCTTACGCGAACGTCGCTCGGGTCAGGAGGGATTATCTTGCTAGATGATTTATTGCATCCTGTCAGCGTTATATCGGACCTTTTACGTCTCGAGAGGCCGAATTAACAATTCAGGGCGATCGGAGATGGAGATAAGCAGCACTGCCGCGCACTCGGGCACGCGACCACCTGCTAACTGCGCGACTTGAGAATCGCCCTTTGCATTCTCTCACGTAAGATGTGAAGGAGACCGCGACGGAGCAACCTCACGACCTGCGTAGAAAACTTATTTCATGCTGACGAACCATGCAGGAAACTTTGAGTACCAGTGGAGGACATCGTATTTGCATTTTAACGCACAAAATATTACAGAAAGCTACTTCGCTTGAAAGCATAAACATTTGTTGGATATTCATTTATGCTTGCTTAGACATTGAATCTAAAGTAATAGAGAATCTCAGATTGCGTTCTATTTTAATGTAATTTATTTAAATGCATGCAATTAAAGAAAATGTCTCCTTAAGGCCCGTGTCCTCATAACCAGATAAATGGAAGACATAGCTTTCGTTGCACGAAAGAAAACGGATATTACTTGGCGAAAGAAGTTTTTCTTTCCTTGGAATATGCTGCTAGCAGAATATAAATGGATCAGTTTAACC
The DNA here is from genome assembly GCA_963573305.1 of Pyrrhosoma nymphula. Taxonomy (NCBI): domain Eukaryota; kingdom Metazoa; phylum Arthropoda; class Insecta; order Odonata; family Coenagrionidae; genus Pyrrhosoma; species Pyrrhosoma nymphula. The sequence continues at coordinate 2,254,301 of OY754334.1, forward strand.
ATATATTATGTATTTGCTATACGTGATGCTCCTTGAAATTCATAGTTGGTTCAAGTATCACTACATAGTAAATACATAGTTTAAATTCTTGTCAATATCTATAGGATGGACGGTTTCTTTCCGATTCAATTTTAACGGCATGAATTCTGGCATAAAATATGGAAAAATCTGTATCTTTTCATTGTATGGTAAGTGAACGGTGATTGCCATTGATGAAGGGTTAATTCTGTGAATAGAGTCTTACGCATTAACGTTATATCTACATTATATCCACTTTCTCCCTCTTTCGTATTCCCCCTTACCCCGCCCACTTGTTCCCTCCAAACGAGTAACTAACCCTGGAAAAGTTAATAGTTTACCTTGTTCGTCCTTAATGTCGTTCAAGGCAGAGACTTTACAGCTAAATAAAAGCCTTTATGAATCCTATTTGAGAAACTATAGGGGAATTCTTTGAGCGATTCAGCAACCATTGAAACTCGTCTTCACAGCTCAAAATTCTCCGTAGTGTAAAATTAATTTCATTCCAAAAAATGTTGTTTCAGGTTTTTGTTAAAATTATAGCATGTTAACACTTTGGAAAAATGTGCATTAGCTATTTTTATAACACAATATATGTTAAGAGGTTTTTTTATTCTATGAAAGTCATTTAGAAGAAGATATCTCTCTCCGATATGGATTGCTAGTGTTTTTTAAACGGTTAAATATGACAAGGAATACTCTTTCATAATTAATAATATCACAGGTAATAAAAACACTTGCATTTCTTAACACAAGTCTGACAAGAGTTATCCATTCTCATTGAGAATCAAATTTACCATTAAAGATCAATAGGTATTGCCAAAACGTTCACTAAAGTAGTTTTTTCCATACATTCCATGTATACATGTTGTGCCCGCGACATATGGCAGAGGAGATAGCAAGGGTCCTCCACAAACACGACGCGGTGACTAGGAAACCTGCGTCACCAAAATTTCCAACATACTCTGCCGGCATAAAGATCGACTGCCCAAAGACTTGGCGGGAGGCGTTCACAAGGTGATGTGCGAATATGGGGAGACGTATATCGGATAAACTTCCCGAGCACTAAAAATCCGCATGGCTGAACACCAGAGGGCCATCAAGAATGAACACTTCTACCAGTCTGCCAATGCGGAATATACGTGGAGTGGGCCGACGCACATTATGGACCTAGAAGAGGCAAATATTATCGCAAGAGAGCCACGATATTTTACCAGGCTAATCAGAGAGGCAATAGAGATAGCCAAGACGCGGGAAAACATCAACAGAGAAAACGGCTACACGCTGGCAACCAATTGGAAGCGGGCCCTTAAAAAAACGAGGGAAACAATTCGGACCAGACTGAATGTTGCTACCTATAAAAGGCGGTCAAATTGCATCTGTCCGCACTTCTGACCTGAAGAAGCGAGCTAGAATGTTCGCGAAACTGTCGTCACCAGTGTGACTGAACGCGGAAGTATTCTCGAAAACATTCACATCTCAAGACCACTCCGCGGGAGCTTTCTATCTAACGTATCTTGACTAATTTCTTGGGGAGATTGTCGTACTGGGCTACTCGGAAGAACGAAAAGTGAATCGTTAGGGATTTCATAGCATTCGTTCCTGTAGGGTCCCTTATACGCTAAGCACTTCAAGAAACTAGGAAAACGAGACCTGGGAGTCAATGCACTTTTGCGCACCAGTTGGACCGGAATAATTTCCTTTCATGCGGGCGGAACGGGTGAATATCCACCGTGGTACACACCAACCCACACTCATTCCTTCATCACAAAAACTTCGCCGAAAACGGAGTCGTTCATTTTCGAGCGCCTGGGCAAATGCCTTCGAGATGGCACAGAGGACCACGAGGGAGAAAAGAAGAGAAAAAGATTTCTCAGAGTTTGCGAGACAATGAATACCCGCGACTTCTTCCATTTATTCATCATCCTTCCCCCCCCCCTCCACGTCCCCGACCACGGTGGGGCTTTCCCCGCATTTGTGTGCATAAATATATATTTCGCTCTAACTCCGGAAGAGGGCCTCCCTCCCCACCCTGCGCCCTCCACCGCTCAGCATTCCATCTGGAATATTCCCTTCTTCTCGCCCTTCAGCCGTGCACCACCTCTCCCACGTGCTGAATAAATTAAACCCCATCCCCTAGAGGGCACCGAAATACACACACTTCCCCGTGGCGCTGAGTGTTTTGCAAGTGCCCGTGCGATGCTTAAGATTTAAAAAAAACACGAATCTCAAATCCTCTCCCCTCCATCCCATTCCCCTGATTCACGTCCGCCCCTCCCTCACTCCCCTCCCACCAATCTTCCGACGCGTTGCTACGAGGGAATAACCCCCTCGTGTTCCCAATCCCAAACACCCCCAACCCTCCCACCGTCTCCTTAAAGGGTTATTTGATTCTCCCCGAGCGTTTAGGGATGTCTTCTCCTTCTCCACTCCCTACGGCTCCCACCTCCTTCCCCTCACGCCATCAACTAGCCAATCCCCTCCACTCCTTACCTCCTTAACCCTCCCTCCCTCTCTCCCCTTCCTTACTCGCTTCCCAAAAATCCTCTCCCGTGGAAGACTTTAAAAAACAAAACTTTTATTTGGCGAGGCGAGGGGAAAAAATTCGGAAAGAAACACTAAGTCTTTCTTTCCCTGCCGCTCCACCCTTCCCTTTCTCTCGGACTCCGTATCTCTTAGAGCAACCCAGAAGTTGAAAATGCTCTCCCCCCCCAAACACACACAGACACAGACACGCCCTCGAAGAGACCTTAACGCACCTGCCCCTTTAATCAGACGCGAGCAGTTCCTTCTTAATCTCTTCCGCCCAACGCCTCCTTCTTCCTCTCCCACCTCCTCATCCCCCCTCTCCCCATTCTTCCTCTCTTCCGCTTCTTCTTATCCTTTCCATTCCCTTCCCCATCCCGTTCCGAAGTCCTCCTCCCCTCTTCACCCTCTCCGTGTCCCGGCTTTAATTTCGCCCTCCCCACCCTCCGTTCTTTTCCAATTCCCTTGCCCTCCTCTCACCCACCATTCGAAGGCGCAACACGTCCTCCGTCCTACTCACCCCACTCGCCACCTTAAACCACTTCCACCCCCTCCGGCACCACCTTCCTCTCCATCCGAGCCTTGCTTAAAAAGATCGTTAACTGATGCACACCACCATTAAATTTCACCCTCCTCCCGTCCGCCTAGAACTAACTGTTTTCCTTCGCAACTTTTGTCTTACTTGCGCTGTATAGCCGTAAGGATAATTTGAGAAAGAAGCTCGTTTCACCTGTTAAGGGTTGACTCGAAAAAGAAGCATGATGAATTTGATCATTATCCACTACAGACACATCCGAAGCGTACCGTAATTGTTTAAGAATCGATTGATTCCTTCTATTTCCAAAGTTGTAGCTTTTCTCATGAAATAAGACCCCTCTGGAGGATTAGCTGGATATAACTTTAGACACCTTCATGAAGAAACAGGAAACGGAATACCTGTCAAAGTCATCTGCGGCAAATTTGAAGTAGGACCTCTCGCAGAATATAGAATTCAAAAACAATTCTACATCTACATAGGTACTACCCCGCAAGCCGCCTCAATAGGCGTGTGGTGGGGGGTGTTAGGACACCAGCCGTTTAAATACAAAAAGAAAACGCTCTAATGAAATTACGCCTAGCATTTATTGAAGTCCCTTATTGTTCGGGGGAAAGACGAATTCCCATACCTATCCGTTCGGCAAAATATCTCTCTTAATTTATCGTTTCTGTCGGACCTGGAAATATAAGTGGGGTTCTAATATGATGTTCTCCGTGTCGCTCTGAAAGATATCTATTCTCAATTGTTCAAGCAATCTAAGCCTAGCGCGCAGCCTCTGAGTCTCTGGCGGCTCCCAGACTAATTCGTTTAACATCTGTGTAACGCTGTCTGTATGCCCGTAGCAGTTTTTGACGAATCGCGCAGCTTTCCTTTGTATTTTATTAAGTTCCCGGATTAAGTCTTTGTGCACCGGATCCCATATGCTGCTCGCTGCATATTCAAGGTGTGGCCGGACGAGTGCGAAATAGCACCTCTCTTATACTTTTTCATCTGAGAATCTTCCCACAATACGCTTGACGAATCCTAGCTTCTTCAGAGCTCAGCCACAAATATTTCTTATATGTGTTCCCCACGATAGGTTCGAGGTTATCGTAACTCCCAGATACTTCACTTCAACTATCACCTTTATTTTAACACCACCCACAGCATATACATGGGGATAGTTGGACGACCTCCGTAAGAAATGTACCACCGTGCATTTGCTCAGATAAAGTTCGAGTCCCCACTCTTGGCTCCACACATGAACGTTGTTTAAATCCGATGATAGAATTTCAAAGTCAGAGTGATCACTAATTTCGCGATAGATGACAGCGTCGTCAGCAAATAAACGTATTTTACTGCTAATTCGAGAGCATTGGTCATTTATGTATATAATGAACAAAAGGGGGCCGATTACGCTTCCTCTTGCGACCACCTGATGTCACTTTGACTACATCAGAGCTAATTCCGTCAAGGACTACTTTTTGCTTACGATCACTCAGAAAGTCGCGTATCCAGTTTACTACTGTTTCGTTCTGCCCGCATGACTGTAATTTGTATAAAAGTTTGTTGTGAGGTACCGTGTCGAAAGCTTTCTTAAAATCTAGGAATAATGCGTCCACTTGTCTTTTCGATTCACCAGATTTGAGAACGTCATGAAGAAAGAGCGCGAGCTGTGTTTCACATGATCTACCTTTCCGAAAGCCGTGCTGACAGCCATGAAGGAAGTTACGACTGTCCAGGAACGTCATGATATTGCTAACGACGATATGTTCGAGTATCTTGCCTATAAATGACGTTAATGAAATTGGTCGAAAGTTCCCTGGGTCGTGTCTGTTTCCCTTTTTGAATATCGGTGTAACGTTTTGTGAAGGAAAATGAGAAGTATTTGAGTGTTTCATTTGTCATACCTCGGTTGATAGTTTTTTAAGGAGTGAACGAAAATTAAAACTATATTGTGAAATTAAACGAACAGTTTAGTTTCGAACCTTACGGAAGGTGTAGTAGGATAGAATGAAAGCTTATCTTAATGTAACCACTAAATATATGCCTTAGCTATCAATTTATTATTACAATGTATCCACACTATGTATGTGCATTATTTATCAATTAGTCCTATTAATTGTCCACTCCTCACAATACCGTATGACAGTTATACGTAGGTTGGATAGAAATCGCATAAATATTTCATTAAATTTAGAAGTAATGTAGGCACAAAAGTGTAATTTGAAGAAAAAGTGTCGAAAGAAAGGGTTAAAAAACGATGTTGGTAGGACGCTGGGGCTACGGGTTTTTGCTTCCATTGCAGGAGAAGCTATTTGATAGAGCCTTAGCACCAAAAGGAAGAAAGAGGTTCAAATGAAGTATGAGGAATATGTTGCAAGGACAATGAATTCGGCAGTGGTGAATGAGGTAGTCAAATATAGGGCAGCGTAATAACCAAATAAAGGAACAAATTTCTTAACTTCTGAGGAGCAATAAATAGCCTTTTTGAATTACCTAAATGTCCCGGAAATGTCAACTCTTCTTTATTTACATTTTCTTAAAATGTATGTGGATCAACGAGAAAGGGTCTGCGGCTTTGTTAAATGGACGAATTCGAGCATGTCTTAGCGACAGGCAGTCTTGTGAAGTAGTAGGTCTCGAGAAATAAATGCCGACCTGCATGCCGACCATACAACTTGCTTCAACAGATACAGTTACGGTAATGAATTACCTTACCGTTTCCTTGGGTTGCGAAGATGCGTACGCGTACTCAATTCCCACGGCCAAAATGTTTTTTTAGACAAAAAAATAATTTTTTACCAAAGTATGTTGCGCATCACTGCAGTTGATGAAACAAGAGCAATTTCCACAAGTATGACATTTATTGCACGACCGGTTTCGCTTTTCACAGCATCTTCAGGTACATATATCAAGTGTGCTCAAGCTTATATAGGGAGGCGGGAAGGGGGGTGGTAAGACGGGGTGACGGAAGAAGGGGAGGGTAAAGGAGAGAAGGGTGGACAGTCATAGGTGCCTGAGGGTTGGGAATACCGGGGAAGGAGTCGGGGGGGAGGGGAGTGTGACGAATTAAACAAGCACTATGTACCTGAAGATGCTGTAAAAAGCGAAACCGGTCGTGTAATAAATGTCATACTTGTGGAAATTGCTCTTGTTTCATTAACTGCAGTGATGTTCCGGTTCCACTCCATCACGCCTGAAACCTCAGATTTTGTAAGTTGCGCATATTACATTGTTGCTTACGACAATCTATTGATGCCTTTGGGTGCATAGTTTTGGAAATTTTGGGATAAGCATCAACAAACCTAAGAATGAAACTAAGTATTTTTGAACTTAAGAGGAAAAAATTAAATTCTATAAGTGTTTTAACCAAGGAATGCAGAGTAATTATCTATCCTCAATACAATCTATAAATCATGCGTAAAGCCCTTGATGTGGCCCTATTGGCATAATGTGGGTGTAGATACACTTACAGTGTTCAGATTCCGGAAAGTTCTTGATTTAGCAATTTTCTGAATGACATATTCCGCTGGCCTTGATGGCGGCTGGGTAGAGTTTTCGCTTGCTATACCGCATATCGTGGGTTCGAGTCCCGTCCGGGTAGTGTTTATTCCACTCACGGCATTGGTATTTGTGACACGGTAAAATGAGAGAGTAATACAGCCCTAATTTCACCCGAAATAATAGCAAAATAAATTAATTAATAAATATATACATATAATGCAGATGTAGCCACTTACTACTTAAAAACTTGCTTCTTTGTGGAAATGTTACTTGAACAACACGTGAATAACAATGAATTAGCCATTGACATGAACCAATATAGGTGCTTGCAAGGTTATTGGAATTTAACAAGTTATACTAGGATTACTTAGAAGTTGGGAAATTCAGCGCAACACACCTCATTTAAGGGCTTGTTCGGAAATAATCCAAGTAGATATTATATTACAGCTTCTATATGCCATTTTTCTATTACATTACAGCTGCAATACGTCATAGATCTTTTTTATGCAACTTAAGTTATTTTCAAATGTTCGTGATACATCTGAAAATAGCTGAAGTAAAGTACTTAGTTATAAAATTTAACAACCAACTAGTGCCAACTTGTGGGAATATAACGAAGCTTCAAGAAAAATTAAATTGCTTTGTACAGTATAAGTGAACTCTTTTTTCACAAAATGAATGAGTTATTTTATCCATCAATTCACATGTCATTCAAATAAAAGTCAAACTTGAATCTGATCGTAATATCACCTGAGATAACAATTTTAAATTTTAATCCAAATTATGAATTGGTTTAATAGGTAGTCCAAAGAATAGTTTTTCCGCATGAGTATATATTTGGACTAAGTGCCTTTTTTGAATTGCAAGCATTTACCTACGACCCTTTTCAACAGCGCAAGCACTCGCAAATATTTATCCTTTTATTTCCACTCTATTTCTTTTATTTTCTAAATAAATAGTTTCAACAATTTCAAAGCTTCACTTCAAAGAAAGAGTAATCACAGGGACGAAATCAATTTAACAAGCATCTCTATGACTATTTGAATCTCTATGACTATTTGAACGGGGCGGTCACTAGGCCGTAGAATAAAGCAAGTCTCTTCCTCGTCCTTCTCCCCACACGCGTTTTCAACGATTCTTGTCTTGTTCTCGATTGTCAGTTTGAACTGATACAAAGGCGCCGGAGAACATTTTCTTTGAACTAATCCTCCAAGCAAGAGGGGATCGTGAGCCATACCGATGATTTCCGCGGGAGGTTGATTCCTGCAAGTTCCGTTGGTCAACACGACTCGACTCGACAGCGTTTCACAGATGTTAAACGAATTAGGCTGGGAGCCGCTAGAGACTCGGAGGCTGCGCGCTAGGCTTAGATTGCTTGAACAATTGAGAATAGATATCTTTCAGAGCGACACGGAGAACATCATATTAGAACCCCACTATATTTCCAGGTCCGACAGAAACGATAAATTAAGAGAGATATTTTGCCGAACGGATAGGTATGGGAATTCGTTTTTCCCCCGAACAATAAGGGACTTCAATAAATGCTAGGCGTAATTTCATTAGAGCGTTTCCTTTTTATATGTAAACGGCTGGTGTCCTAACACCCCCCGCCACACGCCTATTGAGGCGGCTTGCGGGGTAGTATGTAGATGTAGACTCACTTTCACTTCCTTCACGGGGGCCCAAAGCATAGCAGGCTCCTTTGCAGTACGAGGTCACGTAACGGGTGGATCTTATTCACGTATTCGCCGGAGATGGATTCACCGGGAGAGGTAGGTTGAAGAAAATGAGAAGACAGGTGGAGGGAGCGTTGAGTAACTCCATTGAGGCAATTCGAATCGCGGAGAAATCGTTAAAGGAGAGGAAATAAAAACATCCCCGGAAGGAGTTCGATTGCGAAAGTCTTTATGCCTGGGTGAGCAAGAGATGATAGAACAGCCGGCGGTCATAAAAACAATGTCCGTCTCTCTTAAATTAGCCAGTAAAGTGTTGAGCGAATGGCGAAGGATATAAGCTGCCTCTCTACCTACTGCCTGCATTCAAGAGGGCAAATGGGCCGAAATTGGTGCGCAAACATTCCAAGGGATGCTGCCCCCCCCCCTTGGGGGCAAGGCGGTTACCTCTCGCCCCCCACCCCCTCTGCCCCTGCCCCCCCCCACGGAAGCCGTTCGCCCGCCCCCCGGGGCATTCGGAAGAGAAGCAGTGGGGGGTGGGAGAGGCCTTCCCACCGAACACTTTATCGCCGCCCCCTTTAGTGCGGCGGGCCGCGTTCGTATCCAAGGCGATTCGCCGCAAACAAACTCCCCCCTCCTCTTCTCCCACGCGCTATGCACCCTGGGAAACGGAGGATAGGGGTGGGGGCAGAGGGCTGGAAGAAGCGTTCGGAGCGCTGCTCTTGCACCAGACGGGAAGTAGAAGAGGGCTCTATACTCCCGGTACCAAATGGCCGAAAAAATATCAACACAGTTATGCCGCATCGTAGACGTTTTATACCCGCGGAAAAAATTTCAAGGCCCTCGATATAAATTCCCGATTCAATTTGGCCACAGAGAAGGAAGTTTCTGAAGCGGGATGGGAGGCAGGGTTGGGTCAAGAATCCTTGGTGCACGAGGGTCCACAATCCAATATTACTGCTATTATTATGATGCTCGTGGTGCGGTCTCAAGCAATACTCAACTGTGTATGTTTTGAGCAAAGCACACGTTGTCCCAAAGAGAAGATATAAGATTTTCCGGACTATAAGAGCAGAGTCAAAGGAGAACATTTTATCCATTATACATGAAATATCCTCTAGTAAATTGATTATAATCTAGCCTCTAGTAATAGGGAATGTAAAATGCGAAAGAGTATATGTTACCCATGGTTTTCATTTGGCCGACCCAGAGAAAATAAGTATGCATCATAATGTTCTGCTATTTCTTTAAAAAATATTTCTGGCACAAGATGGTAATCAGGTTTAAGTTTGAAATCTTAAATCAGTTGCACAGAAAAGTGAATAGTAATGCTTTAATTTATTGAATAAAATCTTCAGCTAGTGTTTTTTAAAATAACCTACCAAATACTAAAAATGCAAAATGAAATAAATATTAAATACAGCGTCAGTATCCTAGACGTCACACCAAGCGCATTATATTTTGCCTATCCCGAAAGTTAACAGCAGTATTAAGTATTAATGTGAAGTGACGAGAGGTGAACGGAGTGGATTAGGGATCTGAGGGCTAATAAGAGCAAATGCGCTTTCGCCTAGGATAAAGGGCTGAGCTGACGACACTTGCTGTGCACAGGGAGAACAAACGAGTCACGAAATTCCGAGAGCGCAACGGTCTGCGTCCCACTGGACTTAGTTTTCTGCACCTCTCCACTCCACTTTGTCCTCACCTAGCCATTTCATTCCTTCTGAAATCTTCATTTTAACCCTAAACCCCCCCCCTCCCTCATAATTTGCCTGGCCTATGCCATCCTTGATACAATCCAGAAAGAAATAGACGAAGCAAAGCATTTACATGGGAGACCACGGTGAAGAATACGTGGATAAACTTTTTTTGTAGATTATCGCAGCTCATTGCTTATGGTATTCAGGCTTTTGGCTCTGCTATTCATATTCTTGTGGAAAATTGCCAGTCATTTTCATTTATGATGTTATTCCATAAAATTAAGCCTGAAACAACAACTTTAATTTTGGTTCTGCGATTAATTATTTAGTATTAGGCAACAGTTTCGCCGTGCTATGCTTCCGGCTTCGTTGGGCTTTTGAGAACAACAATGGTCTTTTTAAAAAAATAAATAAATAATTCCAGCAGTTGATGATTTAGAGAAGTAAAAACTTAATTTCGAAGAATTGTCTTCCATTTAAAACTATCCTTTCTATTGATATTATTTGGTCTCTTTTCTATTTCAATCGCCTCCCTTATGAGCCGTGGAAAGTAACTGCTTGCTCAAACCCGATTAAAGCCCGACGAAGGCGGCAGCATAGCAGAAAGGCGAAACTGTTGCCTAATACTAAATAATTAATCGCAGAACCAAAAGCCTGAATACCATAGTACGTGGATAGTTTGGTGTACCTCGGAACAATGATAGCAAACGAATAATGAGGAGCTGACCGAAGAGAAGAGAAGGATAACTAGACATGCTATTCACTAACACACTTGCTAAAATCAAAATACACTCACAGACAAACAAAAACAAAGCTATACAAAACGCTAATCTGCACTGTGGCTACATATAGCGCAAAAGCACTGAAACTGACGCAGAATTCAGAAAATATGCTAGATGCATTTCAAAGAAAGGTACTTCGATTAATATACGGCCCAGTGGAAAATAATGGACACTGGAGGTGCAGATACAATAATGAGCTGTGCCAACTATTCGGTGAAGTAAGTCTATCAAAATAAATAAAAATTAAGAGACTACGATGGGCTGGGCACGTACAGAGGATGGATGATAACAAGGCAGTGAAGAAAATATTCATGAGGAAAATGGAAGGAAAGAGACCCGAGTGGGGGAACCCAGGAAAAGATGGGCGGACAAGGTGGAGAGTGATGCAAGGGAAATCCTAGGAACCAAGAACTCGAAGGAAGATACACTGAACATTTTTGCATGGCGAGTTCTGGAGGTGGCCAAGGCTCGAATTGGCTGTAGTGCCAAGGATGGATGGATAAATTCCATCCTTGTTATTTCTCAGTTGTTGTTTCCCAATCATGCATTTCGCTAAAAAAGGCATTGGTGACATGAAATTAAGAAACAAATTAGTTCGCATATTTCACCAAAAGCTGGGGCCTTGTTCCTTTAGTGAATGACTGGTTTCAAGGTTTCTTCCGAGATCTTTTTTGCCAATAAATGACGCTTCGCCCAATTGCCTGCAAGCGTCCCCTGAGTAAGCACAAATGAAATAAATCAAGGGACGACTCACTAAGTTCATCAAAAATTAATGTATTTCCACAATACTTGTTTATGCAATTATTCGGGTAATATGCCGCATATTAGCCATATTGTATGAGCTAGATTGTAACGAGCGATCTATATTAGAGGCCATTAGTTAGGTTTGCGTAAGAAAAGTAGTTATGTTTATGATAATATATAAATATGTAGATGATGACAATCAGGAGTAAAATATGCAATCTAGATCAACTCACTTTGGAAGAAAACTCAGCATATCTGTCTTTAATCATGTTTTAAGTACCATGGTCATTAAGGTAAGACGTTTTCAATAAAATTTCATTCCCCACAAGGAATTTGAAAAGAAAGTGAAATTGATTTTTGAAATTTGAAATAACCATCGATAACTCTTTATATGTTGAAATACGTAATCGCTTTTATTTCTAGCTTCCTTCCATAGGAGGCAATTGGCGTTCAGGTAGTTTACTACCGAGTCAAGACACACAATGACACAACCAACTTTCCAGAATTGATTTCGCGAGTACATATTGCAGTTGCATTATGCATAAAATAGTGGGGACAAAGGAACATCTACCTCCAATACAATAAAAATATCAATTTTCGCCAACAACGGAGAAATTAAGGTTATTAAAAATACATAATTCACATCAATAGTTATGCAAAGGTCAGATCTCCGTTGCCAAATGCATGACATTTCAATCTGGTTACGGAACGCAGTAGTTCTGTTGGTGAGGAATACATTGAATAATGAATCATGAGTGAATGTTTCCGCATGTCGATTCATAATTACTAGCATCCCTAATGACGAAGCTGTCTCCAACTTTGACCTCTTTAATATTTACTGTCCATTCCTTCTATATTTTTCTCATGCACTACAATGGTTGATATTCACTTTACGTCGATCCTCTTAAACATTATCTCTCCGTATTTTCCTGACTCCTTTTCTACCCAATCTCAATTCGCGTATTTTCTTTTCAACATTTTTGAGCTCTCAATGCCTCGTTGTATGTCCCGACAATCAAATTCTTGTGATTTGTTAATAGCTATGTTAACTCTCGATTCATCAACTTCCTGAGTCCGTCTAAAAGATCTTCTAAGTTTTTTCCTCTGCGTAATATCCAATAAATTGTTTGCTAATTTAATGTCCATTTCTTGCAACACTCTGATTTTTTAAATTTCGGAATCCTTTTGAATTATATTGAGCATAGTAGCTTCTCCAATGTATTTGTTTATCTGTTACCTGCATTTATTCTCAATTCTATTCCCTCTGAAATTACATCTTCTCCGTTTAGCATTGAGCTTGGATATTTAAATTACGCTGTGGCCACTATTAAGTGTTATTGGTTGTGGCCTGGTGTAGGTATCAACTGAAGCAGTCTCTTGCATGATTTACAAGGCTTATTGGACCCCAATCTGCTGAATGTGAAATTAATGCATTCATTTCATGTCCTTCGTTCACCGAATGGTATTGAGATTCTGAGCTTATTCCCCTGACCGTTTAACCTCGGCATTTTTCCCTTCAAAGAATTCCGTGGCGAAGAGACGCAACCCACAGCCATTTTGCCGAGCGGGAAATTCAATGGAATCGTCTCTCCTCTGTAAGCGAATGCTAACGAGCGTAAATTCCAACGATTTTGAAAATCCATGTCAACCCAGAGAATGGCTTTGCAAAATATGCCATCCATCACTGCCGTCCCGCGATTCTCGTCAGTTTTGTTGGCTAAAACCTTCGTGCCCTCTCTGCCTCTCCCCCGCCTCCCTGTCGCTCCCTGACTTCGTACATTTCAACTCAGTCACCCTGACCCCTTCCCATCCCTCCCCTCTCACCGCCCCTCCCTCCCCACAACCCCCCCTCACCCAACCGTTCCTCTCTCGACCATTCGTAAATTACATTTCCATCGTGGTACTCGCATTCATTAAGACTATGAGTGCCGAGGTATGCCACCCACTGCCAATTACCACATGCCATCAATTGACGGGTTACGGCTTTCCTCTACTTATCTACAAACAATTTTGATATTGTTCGTTTGCTTTAATTAATACGGCAACCACATTTTTCATTCACAGGACGAAAAACTGTCGATCCTTAAATTAGCTCTATTTGGCAGCCATGAAATCTATCAGACGCTTAGGATCATGTTCAAGCATCACAAACGAAGACAATTTATGAAAATGGAGGAGAAAAACTTCCTAGATGACAAATTACGTGTTGCGGTAATCCTAGAAAGTAATTATGGTCTCAAAATCACGTTATGAGGCATCGAAAAACGGTAAAATACATAAAATGGATTACTATAAGATGTTATAATTGAATATATTTTAGAGGTCTGTCATTCATGTTTATTAAATTAAGACCCCTAAAAATCGAAAAACGACGATTGACTGTGCTCGGTACACACACAAGTATAATTTCGATGCAAATTAGTTATTCACAATTAACATGGACTGGTATAAACCTTTTTATGATGCCAACGACACATTTGAGATAGCAATTTTTATACAATTACTACAACTGTCAAATAATTGATTAGCAAACTACCGCATTTCTTATCTCACCTATGCCCCTGCGTGGATGTAGAAAGCGAAGGTGACACTCTCGGAGTTGAAAAAGAATGGTGATTCGTGGCCCAAATTAATCGAATTCCAAATAAGATGAGAAAAAGTGAACCGTTATAGAGTTTAAATCTGCAATCCGGAAAAAGCTGTGATTCGCGATGCGTTCCACACAATGTCAGCTATCAAGTTCCTAAGGCTCTTAATAAAATTTTTAACATTTTTAACCTCAAGAAAGAAACGCATGTGTAACAACAAGACTGAGGCTTTGAAATGCACCACTCATTTTTTCATTGCGTTCGTCAAGCGTTCAGAGATAAATTTTCGGACTGTTTACAAAATACTTCTTGATCTCGAAGGCTTGGTAGTGTAACTGGCTAACACACCTGACCGGCAATAGGGAGGTCCGGTTTCATATCCCGGTCAAGTAAAACGATTTTTTCATGGCGAATTTCACTGTCTTTGGTGCATACCTTCGCACCCGTGTGCGTGACTGCGTGCCACGTTATTTGTGCAATCGTAATGATTGGAAAACTTTTCGATTATTTAAACGTGAAATATGTGTAACGCACCAGTTTGACAAGCGCCGCGACGCCCTCTTGTTCTCAGCGGGCGTCTCGAGAGACGACGGCGCGGGATCAGCCCGGTCTGCACTCGCTTCTAACCCCGGGGAATCGTATCTCCTTTCCAGAACCACCGTCTCCTCCCGCCCTTTCCACCTCACCCTTCAACCCTTCGCCGCTCTTGGTATTCCTCGCGGTGCCCACTGGCGCCCTTCACAAAACACTGCGAAATGGTGCCCTTCGGACCTTCCCGGCTCCCACCCTACCCCCGGAATTCCGTCATCGCTCGGACGTGTGCGGTATGTTAATTGCTCGCTCGCTCTCCTCCCGTTCCTCCCCCGCCCAACAACCCCCGTCCACACCACCCCAAAACGTCCAAGACTGCTCGTCATCCTGCGCTTCCCACCCCTCCCTTCCCAACCCCCACACAATCCACTCCTGTCGTCGCCGACGCAGTCTTCCTTCGTGTGACTCGGATAAATCACGCGCATACTTGCTTCCAAAAATCGCTTTCGAATGTCTTGAGCTGGATGCAATGTGCTTTTTTTAAATTTCCAGAACGGATGGGTTGCTTTATACAGCAATGTGGTCAGAGTATATCAAACGGCTCGTCATCACATCTCTCAGTGACCAATACCAACCATGCTTTAAGCGAGGGTGAAATTTTCACGGATTAATTTGCGGTATTGATTCACAAATCGAAAATAAAATTTTCAGCGTGAAGCGTGTCATGCGAAGCGAGTACAAACTTTAGAACCCTTGTTAATCAATGTATCTAACCACTATTTGGCCAATTATTACTAAAAAAACAACAATTAGATGAATTACTTGAACAACGAATGTTTTTCTTGAATATATGTTCAGATTTTTCCCCTAAAAATGATAAGCATCTTGTTCATTGATTTCTTAGGTAGAACATATCCATTAAAGCTAAACGTAATTTATAAACAATAACTCCAAGTTGAACACTTAGGAACATCATTAAAAAATAAAAATCTAAAGTATCTTACATTATTTAAAGTATTTAATAAATTAACCTATGTACGTAAAAACATTACTCAACAACACAGAGCTATATAGAGCATGGCTGTTTTATTGCCAAATTAGTAGAAGGAGCCTCATGGTCTGGGGAGAGTAATTACATTTATCTGCTACAAAGAAGATATTTCAGCAGTTTTTTTACAGATTCAGAAATGTTTGTTAAATGGTTTGCTCTGCATGGTAAAAAACTTTGTTTCAAAGCAAAACATTTGAACAAATACTTTTGAGTTTCGCATTAATTTTTGAAATTTTAAACCTTGACAGCAATAATTGGAGTGCGATAAGAAACTCGAGTGGTGGTGTAAAATATGTTTACTTAATTAACTTAAAGAAAATGAGGCAGCAAATATATTTAATGCCAGTTGCCTTTTACATTAATTACTATGCACAAAAATAAGCGATTAACAAATAGAAAAGGTAGGGAGCACTACTCTGCGGAACCATTGAATTATTTAGGTGAATGCAGAAATTAGGCTATTTGACTGTGTGAAAACTATTTAAGTTATCACAAACGAAAAAAAAAATTCAATAAAAATAAGTTGGAGTGAATACAAGCGGGTTGCGGAATAAATAGAAAATTTGGAATGTTTGTATGAATACAGAGAAATAGGAGAGTGCGAGTGAAATCTGAAATGAGCAAAATCTCTGGATAACAGCAAAGGCAAAATTTCAAACCGAATTTACAAATAAATCATGTGGAGTGGCTTTTTAAAATAATTGGAAGGCCGTTAAAGTCAAAATAAGCTAAAAACATTTATCGAATGAGACATTACAAATTATAGTTTGAGAAAATCAAAGTAAGAGCTACTATAAATAGTTACACATTCCAAATTCCTTCTTTGAACTACTTACGCAGTTCAAATATTTATGCTAGATCCTGTATTAGCTCGTACGTGGGGTGTACTGATCGGTGAGCATGCAAATGGGATCGTACACACGCATCAGACGAAAACGTTCGTTTGTTGGCGAGCTATAAATACCTGTACCGCTTCCTAAACTGCGTAACAGAATGCGAATATAAAGGTGCGGTACAAGGGGGGGGGCAGGGCAGGGGGGGAGGGGTCAGGGGGGAGAGAGGCACGTGAGTGACATCCATCACTAGGCCGTTCGTTACCCCGCTGATCACCCTCCATTTTATTCACGGACGAGGGAAGGTGATGGAGCGTTTAATCGCTCGTAAATTTTACACCGTGGATTGATTCTTTTATTTTTCCCCCTTTATCTGCCGACGTCCGATACGTCACGAAGCTGATGTTAATATTTCACTTAGAATGCCTCCACACGACGTGTTAATCATTCTTCCCTCTCTCGCAAACACATTGGTAGTGCTCGCCGTCAATCAAGTCACTCGTTGAACGGAGCAGCGGATCTGACTTATATCAAAATACGCGAACTGCCTATGGGGCTTCTCCATTGGGCGAATTGGAAATTGTGAGGCATTGTTGGGTGCAGCGAAAACAGACCTCGCGTCACTTAATCTGTCTGAGCTCGTGAATAATGACAGCGTGGATTATAAAACCTTTTTTTTTCTAATGTGTATAATAATCTTAAATGAAAACGCCTTCGTGCCAACACGTTCAAAAAATGGTCCACCGCAAGTCTATCTCACTATGGACGGCGATGCATTGTGATGAAATGAATGAAATAGTTTGAGTGATAAAGTAAAAGAGATCTATAAAACCAAACGGCAGTTACATATGCTAACCGTTTTCCGATAAAAAGTATATAGAAAACGATTCATCGTAAAATGTGATTGACGAGTCACCATCCAAAGTATGATAATACTCAAAGATTCGATCATTTTTTTCAGAGTGAAAACAGTGATAAGGCATTGAAGGGCTAATAATTTGGCGCCAACGAACTAAGTATTTCGAGGATAAATATGATGCTCATGCTAATAATATTGGAATTGAAAATAACGTGATATCTATAAGTTTGTTTCGCAAGCCCAACACTAAAGTAAAATCACTGTTTGTAAAATTTCCTCAACATCTCATTCAGGATTTGCTATTATTTTCTTCTGAATTAGCATGAATCTTCAGTTAATATGTTAGCTGCATTCTCTTAGATAAAAAATATATCCTTCTACCCAGTAGCATTTGTATTTGCATCTAATAACGATTTCGAACTCACGTAATTGAATATTAGCACATGCAAAGAAATAGGAAACATATCAAGAAAAATTACTAATGACTAAATAAGAACTTTTGCGCAATCTCTTCGTTGAAAGCCATCCAAACATTTAAGTGCGAACTGGCAGTAGGCTAGTTTTCCCTCATTCAGTTGCTAGAGTCGTCCATTTACATCGCTTTGTGATTTCAGTGATTTCTTCTCCTTTTAAATATCTCTACCTAAACCTCAGCCGAAACATATGACCGGTGAGGCCATTTAACCATTGAATTTTGCACTAAATGCCCTCACACCGTAAAATACGTATAAGTCTTCACCCTCTACCGTAAGGTTATTATAGGCTATAATGATGCACGTCAACTGAATACACATTACATTTTGGTCGCATGACTAACCGGAGCGCAATCAATACGTTCTGATTACGCGTCAATGCATTTTATTCGTGGTGAATTTTGATGGAAAGAAAATTAACCACCACACACAGCACTCTTCGATTCGGTTAGAACCAAATTTAGTGTACAATGTCTTTCAAAGCAGGAGACCAAGATAGAAGTATTATGATATTCGTAGAAAAAATTTAAGTTAGTTGAACTCCAATACAAGATTGGTTTTTTTAAATTATAAAGCATTCATGTATGATTCTATGCAAAGATTAATTTATAATTACCACGAACTTCACGAGGATAAAAATTAATTGAGTAACCAATTGTTAACTAAACGCTTTATTGAGCAATGCGAAACGCATTGCAAGGAGAATGAGGCGGAGAGAAAATTTGATGGACGAACTTAAATAGTAAGTATAAGTAGCCTCCATGGTTGAGGAGATCTTTCAGGGCTTCAACGCCTGGTTGGGTGACCACCCCTCAGGGTAATACCATTCCGTTTCACATCAAGTGTCAAGCACCCTCACCCTTTCCGATTGCAATCTCGACAGGTATTTTGCACAAGGTCAAGGAACGGACGCGTTGACTCTCACCTGACACGCTTCAATGCCGTCGAATTCTGTTCTCCAGGAACGTGACGGGCACCACTATAAGCGGAGGTGACCCAAGGCTTGGACACACAAACGTGCGCATTGTGGGGTAAACTAATGTCAAGGGATGCCGCTGATTACAGCATTATTACAGCCATCATTTAAAGAGCACGGCACTGCTTCTCAACAATTTCATAGGGACATATAATATAGTTGACGGTGAAGAGTTGATGAGTTTCCAGGCATTCGATCTTAATTCCGCAGCCAAACTTCGTGTTTCTTACCCTTTATTCACTTCTCCCCCGTTCAAAGTTGTCATGCATTTTATTTTTGAGGCCAAAATTCAACCACACGAGGTGTCAATCAGCATGAAGCGTCTGTTTTCATGCCGAGAAGTAAACAAGCACGACACGAAGACGACAGTGTCTCCATTCCCTCTCAAATTGCTTCAAACGCCGATGCATTTAATCGGTTACTTTTGAAATCTGATCCTTAAAAATCATCAAAAGGAGAGAGCTTACGCGACCAAAAGAGCGAAAAACTCACGGACTTCAGTCCATAAATGTCGTTGCTCTTGTCACGAAGATGAAGAAGAAACAGATTATTCCTGTGATGATTGACTTTAGACTTTTAATAAGATATCATTTAATTTATATTATAGAATATTTTCCTAAATTACAATTTACGTAACAATCAACGTCGCCATATGTATTTTAATTTACAATTTCATCCATATTTTAATAAGGCCATTGAATGAATACAGTTGTTAAAAAAATGATGATGCATGTGAAAATGCAACTTTAATTGTGTCATAAATTGACATACACTCGGCAAAAATTATTGGCACTGCTTCTTTTGGCACGTCTTCATTGGCATTGAATACTGCTTCCGTTACAGGCAAGATCAGCATTATATGAATGACAGTTAGTGAGAGCGATTTACGAGTGAGAGATATACGTATGAGTAAGTAGATTCACTTCACTTGTTGCACACAAATGTATTCACTTGCACAAATACATACCCTTTACCAACTAATTATGGTTACATACATACATATATTGTGACTTCTTGTATGTCGTCATGACACACTCGACTGGCTAAGGGAATCCTGCAGTAATCGTCCACCGCTGTCTCGCTACAGGTACTCTGCCGCAAGGTTGACTGCTCCCTGGTTATGACTCGGGTAGTTTTCAGCTGACCGAAGCTTACTTCCTTTTACAGTACGGCTTATGCTTCCCTCGTACCGAAAACAACTACTTTAGAAATACTTCTTCAGTTATCTAATAGGACTCACTACACGCACGTGGTTGCTTCTTAAAATATTCCTTTAAAATATTTAGCGTCGAAATATTCAATATGGCTAGGATTACGATATGTTACAGTAAGTAACAATTTGAGCAGAAAAAATGGAGGGATTTTTATTTTTTAGCTATTTTCTTGTATTCATTATTTTTTTAATAACGAATTTTTTAAATATGATTCATTGTTTGCTATAAAAAAAGACTCCTGGGTACCAAATTTCATCGGGATTGAAAGATTTTTTCAATTTTTGGCCACCTTTCTCCCATTTCAGACCTCTGTGCAATGGTGAGAAGTAAGGAATGGCTTGACGTGGACACACACGCTTGACCAATCAGTGCGGAGGAGTGCCAACCCCCAGAGTCTGAAAGCATGGACGAAAAGGAATAGAGAGATTGCGCGAGAATATGGTTTCTATCGACGAAGAAGCCTGAATTTAAGACAGACAAATATTATTCTAACCAAGCCACGCTCCCTGATACTGTGGGAGAAGTTTTCATTGCACAGTGCGTTCAACGCGTTTCTTCATTCCCTGCCTACCTATGTGTTTAGAGATGAATTATTGCATTACCAATACCTCGACAAAGCTGCAATAAAATCGAGATGCATGCTTGAAAGGAAAAGATCTCTCATTAGAATCTGACGTTTGCCACGGGTGTTTTATTTCCTTTGGTGTTAAGATTGGTTGATTGGTTATTTAGAGGCCGAGAGTCATCAGAGATCGTTTGCATTATTAAAGATAGAAGGGTTGGTATATAAGGGTAGGATTATTTGCATAATAGAGCAAAAGAGTGTAGAGAAACCCGACGTTGTTATTAGCCTGCTCTTCACGAAAAGAACCGAAGGGTCCTCTGCTTTATTTCCCATTCAACGAACGGAGTACTATACTTGAAATGCATTCCTTATGGTACCGAAGAAGAAGATAACAAATGACAAATTCAATGACAAATCTCCGTAGTTTTTCGAGATTCAAACCCGGGCTCCTCGGTATGGGAAGCCAGTACTCCCTTCATCGCATCTAACCGACCACATAGGATTAAAACCTCAAGTTAAACAGCACCAAATGACCTCATCAGTTGCAACACCTTAAACTTACCTCTATTACTATTGAATGCTGAATGGACGTGAGGAAAATTATGGATGGGTGACCCTCGATCAGCGGAACAATATAAGAAACACAAACATGTTTAGAGATGGAGCGCGCAATCTTCATTGTTGCGTTGGCCATCCGCTTTCCAGGTCGAAGAGACAAAAAGGGGTGCCGTCCCGAATTGGCTGTCGATCCTTCCCTTCGCCGTGCGTAGTTGTCGGAGACGGAGAATTGGAGGGGGAGGTGGGTTGGGGGGAGGTGGGTGGGGGGAGGTGGGTGGGGGGAGAGGGCTTAGACGGACTCCTCGCGGGTCCATAAGGTTCGGCCCTCATCATAAAAATTCCGGCCCTCAACCGACAGAATGGCCACTTATTCTTGCGGGATCTTCGGAGGCGGTGGCTTGGAAATGGACAGTTCGCCGACCTCCCTAAAGGGGTTTGAAAGGGCCGCCGCCCCTTGCGCACGGGGCAAGACGAGAATAATAAAGAGTGCTCACGGACGGGAGTGGAGCCAACCCCGCCCCTCTCACCTAAATGCATAAATCCTTCTCATCTCGCGGTGACTTTACCCTCCTGTACACTCGCCGTCGTGTTTGTCATTCTTCTAAAGTAGAGAGAGAGAGGTGTTTGTGATTGCCTGCGATAGGTTTCCATGAAACAGGAGGTATTAAAGGTGCATCTGGGAGTAGACGAAGCGGTTGACGTCAACCCTGTTGGAAAATTCACTAGAAAATTGAACCTCCTAGGGATAAAGGTATCTGCTTGGTAGGTATCTCGCAAATAAGTGCTCATTAAAAAGTAACTAGAACAATAACAACAGCGACCGCGGAAGTACTTAGAAATGGTCCGAATATTTTAGAGGAATTAAGTATGACCATTCCATCAACCTTTTTTTAGAGGGCCACGGCAGACGTATACTACACATAAATTCCAAAATGGCGATATTCAATGTTCTCATTCATGAAATAACGTGAAACTAGCTCCGATTCATCCTGCAACTCAAGTTTTTAAAGAATAGTCCGCAGTCTCAACACCGAAGTTACTTTGTTTACTCTATTGCATTTGCATTGAGCAGTAAAACATTGTGGGTTATTTTACCTTAAATATTGCTATTTTCCTTAAGGTTGAAGATATATGTTTAAACAAAAAGTGTCAAGCAGTGTATTTATGTTTTGGTGGAAAATGTTAACTGAGCTCACTTCGGTTGGTGAAAGAGATACTATAAGCTCTACCTCTAAAAATAAATTTCAGTCTATCGACGCTCTCAAAAATGTCCAAGAAACAAAACAAAATATTAGAGGAATAAATAATTTGACCTGGCATAAAACTGAAGTAACATTGAAGAAATAATCATTGCATGCATGTGATATCTATGTTACAAGAAGTGAGTCATAGGTGATGGCTAGTCTTTCTATGCCAATGACTTGAATTAAGTCATGCTTAACAAACACCATCTTGTTTAATTAGGCAATAACTAGAAATAATTCAAATAAGGTTACTTACGCACAGCGAAGTATATCATACAGCCGAGCGCTACATGTAAACCATAAACAAGAATTTAAAGAGTCACTGAGATATTTCACTAGGATCAAATTGCAGATTGCGGAGAGAAATAAAATCAAGTTCCTATGTTGAACGCCAAATTGATTTTCGCACCGCACTCAACTCTGCTACTTTACTCCAGAGGCAGCTAGTCAAAATAGAAGAAATCAGATGTTGAATTGGATACCATTCATCCCGCCCGGCTGGTTCTCTCGAAGGGTCATTATAGCCGGAGTTGGCGCGAGGTATATGTAGATGATGCAGTGTAGAGAAAGATATAAAGAGTCGATGAATTCGTCCATGTCGATTTCCTTTGCGGTCTGCGTGACATCCGCCGTGTTCTGAGGACTCAAACTCGAAAGACTTCGAAGTTTCCCGAATCACGTTAAAGGCGATTTGGGATCTCCACAAGAATTAATCGGCATGAGATAAAAAAAATGAGAGAGCGCAGACTTCGAGAGCGATGTGAAACAGAAGAAAGGAGAGAGAAAAAAAGGAATTTATTTTTTTAAACTTTGAATACAGAGCCGAGGAAGAAATGTGGAAACTGGAAAAAAGAGGAGGTAGTGAGGAAAAAAGTTATCTGGAGACGCAAAGATGGATTCTTCGGCTTTAGACTGAATTCGAGATTTCCAATTGGATTAATCATCTGGGGTTGGAGGAACGCCTTCTCGTTCTCCTGAAAACGGGTAAGGATTTGTTTTTTATATTCTGGAATATATATATGATGCAGTGTACGATGACACTGCATCAATTACCTGAGATCAGGAGCAGATAAGTGATTGTAAGGATTTAGCGGATCTAATTCTAGTGTTCCTTCCTTAATTTGAAAATAGACAATATGAATTATTCACGATTTTCAGAGGTTTATCACTGCTTAGAAGTAGCTTCTAACGAGTTACGATTCGTTTTAGGGATATATTTTAATAACATAATCATATTTTAGTGAATCTATCATTTTGAGTGAAACATAGGACAATCAGTGTCGAATTTAGCGTCCCAAATAGTCAGTACGCCACATATACCTCCTTGTGTTGGGTCACGGGCAATTGTATACTGCCTCTCAAGGTAGTCCATTCAGATAGGTTCCTTTCTCCAGCATAATACTGATTGTGGGCAAGAGGAATTGCAAGCCCGCGGTTTCTCTTGTGACAAACTGATGAAAATACGCCTAAACCTACCGGCAATGCCCGTAATCGTTACTATGGGAAGTAGTGCATGGCACGGATACTACTAAGGTTGGCGACCTTGCATTCTCCATGTAATATCTAGTGTTTTCCCGGCGAATGACAAATGTTAGGTGCTCTCGGGATTCACACTGGGTTAGGTAATTGGCTGCTGCCAACAATTGTTGCATCGAAACGTTTGTGGCAGCAAATAACCTAACTCGGGAGTGAATCCGGAGAACACCTAACATTTGCATACTCTAATTTACATTATTGCTGACGGTCAAACGAAAGAAAGCTTGAAGGTAATGGAGTCAAAAGAGGTATGCAAGGATAGGGAATTTAAGAGGAAATTTCGAGTAGGAGCCGGTCTGCGAGAACCGGCAGAAATGTCTAGGCTCCTTGAATGCGTCTATCTCGCAAGGGAATGGCGTGATGGGCATATATGCATGAATGCAAGTAATTATGAATAGATGGCGCAAACAGGCTTGGAGGAATGACGTGAGTTTGTTGAGATCGTGAGAGTGGAAGCGAGGCTTGTTCTTGGACTATTCTCGTGGAGACACAGGAGAAAGGATTAGAATGGTTGAACGAAGGGGTGAAGGCGTGGTTTTAGGCTCATCGGCGTGGCTCTACCGATGGCTCAGTTGAGGGGAAGGGGGGCGAACTTAGCCCTCCCTGCTCCCCATGAGGAAGAGTATAGGGAGCGCTACGCCGATTGCCAACCCGCCGCCCGTCCAGAAAGTGAAATCCCACCCGTTCCAACGTCCCATTCCAACTTTGGCCATTTTAGCAAACGTCTTCCCCCCTCCCCGCCCCCCCCAACTCCTCCCCACCCCCCCGCCACGGGCGCACGCAGGCGGGTGGTGGCGGCTGCTGCTCCTCTCCCGGCCGGGAGGCCAGCTCTTACTCTT
Source organism: Pyrrhosoma nymphula (assembly GCA_963573305.1). NCBI lineage: Eukaryota > Metazoa > Arthropoda > Insecta > Odonata > Coenagrionidae > Pyrrhosoma > Pyrrhosoma nymphula. Next base: position 2,279,035 of record OY754334.1, read on the forward strand.
TCGGCGAAAGGGAGAAGGGAAGAGAAGGCGGGCCCGACGAAGTTTCTGTCACGAGCGCGTGTTTGTAATTGAGTTTCTCCGAGTTGGTAATTAGAAATACGCCCGGGTCTCAAGGACCTCTACAAAAGATTGGGATTTCCCCGGGCGGGGAAATCTATAGCTCTGGTGAACAAAACGTCTTTCCTACCAGCCACCCATTCCCCGCTGCACCGCCTTGAGCCGGCAGCATACAGTCAGCCCTGAATAGGCTCAGCACACATGCTGAACGTGCATTCACCCATCAGCAAACACAAATTTTTATTGTCTTCTTTAGTAATAGTTTTCATTACAGTTGAACGCATGTCTCATTTAAATTAGCATACAACATGAAGTAATCTCATGAAAAGGTATTTTTATGAGGATAATGTGCTTTCACATAACAGTTTGCTATTGTCTTAGATGCTCACTTGTTTTTACCGACAATTTATAGCACAGCATATTATTTGAAATCACCGCTACTATTAGCTGCCCATTCATTCTTGTGCAAAATATAGTGAAGATAATGTTCTGAGTCTATGTTAATACCTACTTTTTCTCTTTTCAGCGGGAGAAATACCATCATATCAGTACCCGTGGAAAGTTGGCCCAGGTAAGATTTTTTAAAATTTTTTTAACGCATGGATTAGGGATACTGCTTGAGACTGAAGAAAGACAAGTGGTAAATATTCATGAGATAATCATACATGCAGCTGCATGGAAATGTAATTGACGTCTTGGAGTGCGAGGATTACACTGGGACTTCTCAATCTTATATTTTACTCAAGCTTCACTAAACATATCTTGGAATTCACAATTCAATTAATCCGTCCAATTATACTAAAATTATATCCATCAAAATTCAAAGGTGAGGTGATTATATATATATATATATATATATATATATATATACATATAATAATTCCATATATATATATATATATATATATATATATATATATATATATATATATATATGTATATATACGACTTCGTGGAAAATCACACACGCGATAATTTAAATAAACTTTGCCACAAGTAGGGCGTAATTAAACATAGACACAAAAGAAGGAACACTCACACAATAATATCTGATATTTCGGTTACCATAGAACCTTTCTCAAAGAGTATGTATCCTTCTGTCTTTGAGGAAGGTTCTATGGTAACCGAAATATCAGATATTATTGTTGAGTTAAACTATTAAAGTTTATTTATATATATATATATATATATATATATATATATATATATATATATATACATGGAATTATTGGCCTAATATAAGAAATATGTCACCAACGAATAGCTCCTTTTCATTTTTTAAATGCATGAAGATAATTAGGATTTGGGATATTATTACGGTGGGTGAATGCAAAATATTATTCGCTCAATTTAAAATAAACAAAAATGCTTTCAGTCCCATTGTGTTTTTATAACTACACTCTGCGATAAGTCAGCAAAAAATTCTTCAAAGAATGGCTGTATGATAACCAGATCTTAACTTATGGAGCTATACATTTAACTAAATTGAAATACGGAAAACACTTTGTAATAGGTAGCAATAATATAGTATCCTTCCAGTGGGTTTTAAGGTGATAGAAATATGGTCACAAGTCTGTATTTCTCCGAGATTCTGCGATGATTCATGTGACCCAAATACCACAAATATTTGTCATCTACTAAAATCATAAAGTTATCATGAAAATTTTCTTTGATCTTGGATCACAAGTCTCTATATCTATCGGTATTAAGGAAAAGTGGGCAGAACTTATAGCACAGAGGTATTTCGATACAGTTAAGTGGGTCTTGCCAATTCCGCTACCTTGCTCTCACAGTGCTCTTCATCTTCTTCGAGTGTTAGGCGGGCGAGTGGTGTTTGCCATTCGGGCCAGCCGACAGAGCCGCGCCGAGTTTGGAAGCAGCCGAAGGCGACAAGATGGAAATAGCGAAGGAACTTGTGTGTTTCTCTCGCTACATTCCCAGACAACCTCTTTCATTTTGAGAAATATTCGTGGTCCAATCAAAAAAAAAGTATAACTAAATTAGAATTACCAACAAGTTGCTTTGTTAACAAAACTTCACTACAATTAGGCAAGTGGTAGCGAAAAAATAAAATCGTGTAATCTGCCAAATAAAAATAAGGATAATCGTATTCCATTACAATGCTCATTGCATTTCACGACAGTGCATTCATTTCGCCGCCTTTTACTGCCTCTAGGATAAATTGGACTTAAAAATGGTATTGGACTTCCGGGATGGAAAGGAAATAACCTCTTAAATCCAAAGGAATTCCTTTGAAAAGTGGAGCAATTTTTCATGATTAACTTACTTGCACCAAGCGTTTAATAAAACTTCTACGAGAATCCTCATAAAGCTGATAAGGAAAATAAGGAAAACGAAACAGCCATAATTTAACTTTAGCGTATGAATATCCTTATCCGCGGCATTTTATTGCACAGCTGAGAGAAGGGCATACAACTCCATCAAGAAGTATTTACGAAAACATGGACGGGAGGAAGCAGTCATATTTTAGAAACGACACTTAAAGTGATAAAAGTTCCAAAAGGAGGGCAAACTTTGGGCTTTTTTTCCTATTTGCGGCGAAGCAAAGAAATTCTTCCTCAAAAAGTAAAATAGAAAATAGAAAAGCAAGCTGCATGGGATGATTGAAGCAGTTGCAATAAAAATTTGTAATTTAAATAGATATAGAAATCACTTAATTTAAACAATGTAGGTATTCTATAAATGAGGAGAGTGAAATTTCCAAATAATATCATCAGCTGTTGGATATGACAGAGAGAAATGTTGCATGAAAAAATAGTAAAGAGAAAAGTATTACCAGGGTAAACGAATTATTTTTTATATCATTTTGATAGACCTTCAGATGGAGGAATATAGGCGGAGTAAAACCACGACGTGCAGAAAAGTAACAGCATTTTATATCTATGCCACCTATTTGCGAAGTAGTTCTCACCGTTATAATATAATTATGACTGGCTAATTGTTTGCCAAACCATTTTTTTAATTCCATCAATATGGGAAAGGTATGATGAATTGGTAGCCTCCGATGGAAGAATGCATAGTGAAATGCTGTGACATTTTTTACGAGAATGCCAGGCTTGAGTCAAATTATTTGAATATTTTTAATGATAACTTAGCTTTAATACGTAGAGGGATTATTAAAGAAATTCGTCAGCGTTCATCTCAATGAGATTATTTTCCAATCACGAAGCAAAAAAAAGGCCTCTACTGTAAACTATAGGCTTCTCATTATTGGCTTACCGGTTTATCGGGCACAATCTGAGGACTCAAGCAATTGAAATAATCAGCGATAATCCTCTAAGCTGGATAATTCAAAGAGATAATTGAAGGGATATGAGAGCTACGTTGAACATAATGCCATCTCTTTCGTTAAGTTTGAATCTTCCAATCCCATCGCCTGAATCCTCCATTTCCACATCCAAATCCAACTTGAAGCTTCACCTATATCCTCTTGTCATTCCGCTCCTCCAAATATTCATCCAATTAAGATAGGTATCACTCATAGGTGAATAAGGTGAGGAGACTCTCCTTAACAACTTCGTCATTGAGATGAATATGTTTAAAATTGGTCTTAAATTCTGACTCCAAAGACGGAAAAACATTTCTGGCATAATTCTATGCTGATCATTATCTTTAATGAAAGAATGATTCGACGGCGATTGGCGAAAGAAGAAATAAGAAAGGAGGCGGTGGATTTGGATAGTAACATTGCTTATCAGTCCCTATACAGGATCTTGGCAGGAAGTGGGTAACAAGGAAAAGCGAGTCGCTTGGTTTTTGGTTAATAGACAATGAGAATAGGTATGGCTTGATGCTTGACTATATATAATACCCTTGAAGCAGAGTTAATGGGATGAATATATCAGCAATGACATTTTAAGTAACGTGAAGGAGAGTTTGCTAGAAATATTTATAAAATGTGCATAAACTTTGAGTGGAAAAGGAGTGGTAGGGAAAATGAAGATTGATAGTTGGTTGTTGGTGAAATGAAGAAACGAAAACTACGGTGAGTGAAAATAAAAGAGGAATTTAATGGATTGAGCCTTAAAATCTGAGGATGAAAGAAAGAGGTCATGCAATGAATACAGAGGGATGAAGAATATCTGGAAAAATGTTACGAGAGTAAACAAACACAGCGTATACATGAGTCTGAGAAAATGCAGAGTGGTTTTCAAGGGAATAAAAGGCTCTTTTGGCACTGGATAAAAAGGGAAAAGCAAGGGTATGGTTTGTGTATGAATGAATTAATAAAGAACAAAAGTGGTGAGAACGTTTTGGGTGGAAGCAGCGTCAAGGACTGTTGGAGTGCGTACTTCGAAGAATTTTACAATAATAGTGGAGATGATGAAGAAACGAATTAGAATGAGAACATATAAAAAGAGATGACAAGATAAGTGTGGAGAGTGTCGTGATGGCAATGAAAATGTTGAAAAATGGGAAGACTGCAGGCGTAGATGGGATAATAGTAATATAGGGAAATTCCACAGAGCGAGTGGAAGTTACTAATTAATTGTTTGTGCGAATTGCTCCATTTTAGCTTTAAAACTTCTGTCCTTGCAACTAATTGGAAGTATGCGATATAAATATCCTTTATTTAACCTTTGTGCAAAAAATGGGGGGAAGATCGAATGTAAAAATAAAAGAGCAATACGTTTATTGAGCATTCCGGAAAAGTGTCCGATGAAATAATGATGGAAAGGGTAAGAAAAGTTCCTGGATGATTTATGCTAAGTAGCAATAGGTAGGAAAGTTGCAATAGGTAGGAAAGTAGGGTAAGAAAAGTTCCTGGATGATTTATGCTAAGTAGCAATAGGTAGGACTTTTATTGTAGATTTTCGCAGCTCATTGTTTATTGTATTCAGGCTTTTGGTTCTGCGATTAATTATTTAGTATTACGCAACAGTTTCGCCGTGCTATGCCGCCGGCTTCGTCAAGCTATTAAGAACAACAATGGCCTTTTTAAAAAAATAAATAAACAATTCCATCAGTGATTCCAGATGATTTTCAGAAGTAAAAACCTAATTTCGAAGAAGTCTCTTCCTCGTATAAGGGAGTTTATAACTATCCTCTCTTTTGATATTATTTGGTCTTTTTTCTATTTCAATCGCCTCCCTTATGAGCCGCGGAAAGTAACTGCTTTCTCAAATCCGATGAAAGCCCGACGAATCCGGCAGCATAGCAGAAAGGCGAAACTGTTGCCTAATACTAAATAATTAATCGCAGAACCACAAGCCTGAATACCATAAACAATAGGGATGGACTTGAGAGTGAATGTATGTAAGCCCAAAGAAGTGGTTTTTTACATGGATAATAGGAAGAGTAGTTGATCAATAAAGGAGAATAGTGAAGTTATTGAGCAAATGGGTAATCTTGTGTACCCAATGCTTTCCCAGCACAATTTTTTCGAAATACAGAAGGATAGATGAAGTGATCAAGTGGCTGCGAGGAAAATGCTGGATGGGAATTTGTGAGTAGCATGGGGAGCATATTCAAGGAATAAACGTTTGTCTAAGGAAGCAAGAATCGCCGTGTACAGAGGTGTACTCCTCTCACCACTTTATTGAGTGGCAGTGAAACTTGGATAAGTTAGAAGAAGAATATATGTTTTTAGTACTTGCCGTGGATATGGGTTACCTGATAAGTGTTTCAATTAAAAGTAGGAGGGATAAGAATAAGAATGAGTTGTTGAAGAAAGAATGGGAAATCGATGCGCCAAAAAAATGGGCATATACGAATGGAGGGTGTTTTGCTGGCTTGGCCATGTTGGGACACTGAAAGATAGTCGGAGAACTCAAAAGATTTATAATAAAGGAATGAATGATGTGAGAGGAAAGGTCAGACGGAGAAAGTCATGGGTGTAAGAGGTGGTAGAATCGTAAGAGGAGAAATATAATGATTATTGAGAACATGGGAATGTGCATGAGACAATGCATAATTGTGGCAGATGTGACGGAGGTATGGAGGACATTATACAAACTAAGCCAATTTTCTTGGTCTACGGCCGAGAATAAAACCTTTTTCACTGTACCTACTCCAAAAGGGCACGTGATGAGCCAATATAACGAGTTCTTGGAACTAGGGAGGAAATATCTGACCATTTTTAAAATTGTCTCATGTTGAGTTTGAGGATGTTCTTGTTTTCAATTGAGGGTTTAATGTCCCAGCATTAGGTTACAAGTGGTTCAAGAATGGTTAACAGAAACAATGCGGGTCCTATGAAGAATCATCGTCATGGCTTATGCTGCTACTACGACGTAACTGATTGCCATTTTACCGTCAAACCTCTATATTGACCTCCATAATTTCGAATCTTGGAGCCTCCCGTGGCGTTAATTTTGAAACTTTTATGAGCCATATTAAGTGGTCCATGCAGCCATTTCTCTTTAGTTTGATCACCCCACTCCGAAGGAAAATTAGCAACTCTCGCGCATTCATGGAATACTTCCATCAACACGAAATAAACCATTCTCATTATCTTAATTATGACCTTTTCAGATTTAAAGTACTAAAATAAAGCCCTCCATTTCTCCTAAGTTAAATGCTGATCATCCACGTAACTCTGTTAATTTGAAATATTCAGGGTCTACTTTTCGTGCCTAAACTGCTCACAAGTATCCTGAAGAGGAGTAGTTATTATTTTTAAGGCAAAGAAATACATATTTTCTGTCATCCAGTGATATTTAGGCACTTCCTTCAGTATCCGGAGTGTTAAGACTATGTCGCTGATATATGTCTTGCAGGGGGAGAATGTGTATCACGAAAGATGCATTCCCCTATGCTACCGGATTAATTGATGGCGCTTGCAAACCCTAAAATGTTTCGCCCCCGCTGCAGCAGCTCCCCCCGAGCGATATCGCATATCCATCTTAACGAGCGGTACGTGCCGCTGCGAGAACATCCGGCGACCCCTGAGACGCCCGCATCCACGGGGATGAAGAGCACCCTCGCCCACCATCGCATTAAGGCCCCGATCAACCGCAGCACGGCCCTTGCGGGGGTCAGGTCGTTAAGAGCCGCCGCCGAAGGTCCAACCCGCGGCCATGAGACGCCCCTTGTTCCTTTGCTCCTCGAGCCTTGTCCCACTGCGGTGTATTCAACCCCTTCGCTCCAAGTGGTTCCCGATCCCCCGCGTGGATCGCCCTAGCTTGCTAATCGTCCCTAATCACCTCAAGCATTCCGACCTCGGCCAATAACGTCATCCCACGTCATCAAGACCCGTCACGTGAGATCCATTGTGTTTGATTTCGTCACCTTGCCTCCAACACAAACACTAATCGGTCGTAAAATCAGATCAGTCGTAAAATCGGATCAATGGCACAACTGTTGGCATTGCTCCCTCTTCATGCAAAAGAGGGAAAGGTGAAATAATACCAAAACTGCTTGAAGGCAGAAGGATAAAGATGATTTATAAAAAACCCCGGACTTCTAATGCCTACACACGAACATGTATTAATAACCAATGAATGTTTAGCTCCACAAGTGGATGGGATCGTTTATAAGGAAATTTTTAACGCCGAAGACATTTTTTCCGGGAGAATGATAATGACTTCGTTACGTCTACAGTTTAAGTGCAGTACGGTTGGTCACAATAGAATTATACACCTAAGACGGAGAAATTCGTCATGAAAAAATCATTTGACTTGACCGGGAATATAACCCAGATCTCCCAATAGCCTCTCAGGTGTGTCAGCCAGTTACACCACCAAGCCATCTTTATTCAAGGCGAACTTCAAGCGGGGGTTTATGCGAACAAGATGTTCGCACTCGTGCGCATGACTGCGTACCACATCATTTGTAAATGCAATGATTGGACAATAGAATTGGTCAGACTAACTGTTGTTTTAGTTTTTCATTGGTTTTCTGAACAATTGCAAATAGTGTTGCCACGAGACGAGACGAGACTTGAGCCAGTCTCGTCTCAGTCTCGTTTTCTGAACTCGGGTATCGTCTCGAGTCTCGTCTCGTGAACCCCAGTCTCGTCTCGGTCTCGAGTCTCGGACGAGACTCTCGTCTCGTCTCGTTTCCCCAAAAATAAATTTAGCACCATAAAAAGACGTTTCCTTTGCGTACTTAATCGCTGAATCGGTACACTCGAAATAGGAAAGCCATTAATATAAATTTTAAATATCTATTGACCTGGACACCAATTACATCAAACTGCTAGTAAAATCATTGATTTTATTGATACTCAATGAATAAACTAGTGACATAAAACAAAGAATTTCTAAAAAGGGAATATGGACACAAATTTACTGCAGAGAAATCCACAGAAGGTTAAAGAAAATAATCGCAAAAATAATGTGAGTGGTTTTAGAGATAATTTTCGCTTTAATAAAGTAGTTTAAATAATCTTCAGATTTAAAAAAGTTAAATTAACATAAGTTTTTTATTAGACTGGCCAAATTGCACGTCACCCACGAGTTCACACAGAGTAAACTTCTTGCTGATTCGTGACCCAAGCGGTTTCTATGCTTCCTTATTGTCAAGGCTGCTCTTGAGAACAACCTTTCCGCTGGAACAGATGTAGTGGGAATACTGAGGAAGTCTATCGCCATTTTCGATAGCACTGGAAAAGTTGCCTCATTTTCCTTCCACCATGTCAATATGTTTACATCACTAGGGGATCTCTACAGTTGAAAATATTCTGCAAGTTCTTTCCTCCATTTTTCATGCTGGATGATAGACTAGGAGCAAATATATGAAAACCATTATGTGTTAACAGAAAAAGGGTTAAATTTCTATTTAAATGAAAAATAAATAAATAAAAGTTCTGAGACTGATTGAACTTCTCTCTTAGGTCAAAATAGTTAAGGTAAGTGAAATTAGTCGAAAAGGTGAAAATACCTGCCAGTACTGGGTCTTGACTGCTTATAGAGAGAATATACATCTAGAAGGTCTTCCTCGTCACTTTCTACCAAAACAGACCTCTCAAGATTCTCTAGATCCATTGACTGAGCGGACTGTATTTGAGTGGGATACCTTTCGTAATAGACTTTGAACATTTCCTCAAATTTCAATAGGGACTTTTCCTGCATCTCTTTTCCCCATGGCGTCATGGAGAAAGTTTCACATTTTTGACGTGGATCTAATATTAATACCGCGCAATAAATCCAGTTTGTCAGGTGGTAGTACTTTAGCATCTTGTTCCGAGCAGCTTGATAGGCAAGCAACTGTTTTTCATCACCTTCATTCCTTCCAGGCTTGTTGTCCAGTATTTCCATAATTTTTTCTAGCTTATCCAACAGCAAGTTAAATGGAACGGTATCGAGTGTAAGGGTGACGTAATTTTCTCCTCCTAATTTATTCGTCAGAACTTTAAAGTTTTTTTAAACTTAGTAAGCATTTTCAAGCAGTGTCCATTCTAATCCAGTGATTTTGAGGCGCTTCAGGTCACTTATAGGATTGAAATACCTCTATTCACATTAAGTGCTGTTCTAATCATATCATCTGTTGAATTCCACCTAGTTGGGACGTCTATTACAAGGTTCAGTGATGGTTCCCCTGCAGCTTCGCCAGCGCTACGGAATTTATTTCGTAACTGCTCACTTTTTTTAATTTTTTGAATTAGAGATCTTAATTTGGCAATTGAAGTTTTATTTTCTTCTTCAAAATCAAAATCCTCGTCGTCACTGTCAATTAATATAGTTCGTCTTCTGAAACCCCGTCCTCCAGAGATAACCTTTTTAATAGATCCTGTACTGCAGGGTTTAGTACATGGGCTATGCATCTAAAAGGCTGATCAGTGCTATCGAAACTTAGTGCTTCAGCCATTTAAGCTAAAGAACTCGGCCGTATATCGAGGGATCCGGGTTTGAATCCCGGTCAGGGCGAACGATTTTTCCTCTCAGGAATTTCGCACAAGTCTGCAAATAGATTTTTTCGACAGGTTTCTGGCCCCTTGTAGAATGGACTGCATGCTGCTGAAATAACAGGTAACCTGCCGCTAACAGGTGTTTCTGGAGAAAATATGATGAATGGAGTTAGAATGAGTGGCTGATGAATAAATGCCGATCAGATGATCCAGTAATGGACTTTTTGATTAAATGGATTTTCGGTTAGCAAAATAAAGGCAAATGAAAGAAATTAAAGTCAAAGGAAAGCCAATTGTAGTTATACTTTTTTATTGTAAAATCCTCAACACAATTTAGCGACATTATGCTAAATATCCTCACTAATCTCGGAAGATGTATCATGCAGGAAGAGGTACATAGTTATTTCAATTATTATTCGTCTTTCTGCCGAGGTAATGTGCTCTGCGCAATTCGAAATGGCGCCATCATTTTATCCTAGCATGAAAACTATACGCAGGATTGCAAGTGCCGCTGGGCGATACTTTACACATATGCGAGTATAATCCAAGATATTTTTGTCGCAGAAGTAAGGACTGAAAATTACCACTTTAAAAAATAGTCCAATTTTTGCTGGATAAATTTTCTAAGGTTATAATTGCAGGAAACAAGGAAAAGTAGTCAGCCATTAACACTCCCTTACTTGGCTCCAGAAGTCACGCTCATGCATTCAGAAATTGATTTTTCGGCAAAAATTCTTTTTTATAGTTAGATAATTTATGGAAAAGTTATTATTGAATTATATTTGCCTATCAAAATCCTTTATACGCCGTGACTACAAGGAGAACATCTCTGAACTGTCTTCCTCCATAACTTCAGATCCTAAAAAAGTCTGGACCTTTGTAAATAAACGCCGCAATATCCCTCGAATTCCCGATGCTGTGTCACTTAATGGTTCCTGTGCCGTAGGAGCAGACAGACCGAATTTCTTCCTCGAATATTTCGCAGGAAGTCAAGCGCCGATGTCAAATTTCTCACTCACAGACGACTTTTCCCTCTCTCCTGTCAATAGTCACTGCCTCTCAGAAATTCAGACAGATCCCAAGGAAGTTGCTAAATATCTATCAAAGATCCCCCTCCGCCGCTCACCTGGCCCTGATGCTCTCATTCCCGTATTCGTACGCAACTGTGCTCAGTCTCTCTCAGTTCCCATTGCCCTCCTTTTAAATCGCTGCTTCCACTTTGGCATATTTACTTCTCAATGGAAAATAGCAAATGTGATTCCTATACACAAATCTGGCCCTAAAAATGACGTCTCTAATTATCGTCCCATCTCGATACTTCCCGTTCTTTCCTCGGTCTGTGAAAGGATCATCCTGAACCGACTTTACTACTTCACTTCTCCCTTTCTCTCCCCTGATCAGCACGGCTTCCTTCCGGGTCGCTCTTGTTTAACAAACCTATCAATATTTCAGCAACATGCAGTACAATCGATGGCCGAAAAGTCTCAACTTGACGCCATCTTTCTTGATTTTTCCAAAGCCTTTGATACCCTAAACCACAAACTTCTGCTACATAAACTCGCCTCCCGCTTTAATATCCATGGCACCTTCCTTAGTCTCTTGTCCAGTTTCCTCCGTGACAGATCCCAAAGAGTAATACTCGCTGGTATCTCATCTTCCTGGTCTAACGTTACTTCCGGAGTGCCTCAAGGTAGCGTTCTTGGACCTTACCTCTTCAACCTAATCATCGATGATCTCGCCCCCCTTGTCCGTTCTTCCCAAGCCAATACCTTACTCTATGCTGATGACTGCAAACTATTTAAACAGATAAATAATGTCGCAGATTCTAATATGCTACAAGATGCCTTAAAAAAGACCACAGAGTGGTGCAGTCTCTGGAGGCTGAAATTGAACTTAAAAAAGTGCACCACAATGACAATATCTACGAACAAAACTCCTATCTATTTTGATTATGTAATTGACTCCTTGACTCTTAATCATGTGTCATCCATGAAAGATCTTGGAATTATTGTGGACCACAAACTTCTGTTCTCTGAACACATTCATGCGATCAAATCAAAAGCCATGTCACTCTTAGGACTACTCTACCGGTTCACAGATATCACTAGTACTAAGGCACTCCAATCCTACTTCTCATCCATAGTTCTTCCGATGATCACCTATTGCTCCCCTATTTGGTCAATGTCTGCTCCCACTAATCTTGCCACCCTTAACAGTGTTACAACCTTTTTTGCAAAAATTGTAAAATATAGAAACCCAAATCTCCGCGAGACACCTACTAGCGCAGTTTTATCCTCTTTATCCCTCCCTAGTCTCTCCCGTCTCCGACTTCAATCAGATATAAAATTCATTTACAATGCCCTTAACTCCCACTTCGACAGTCCTGATATTGTTTCCTTCCTCAACATCAGAGTTCCTTCCCGCCACACCCGTTCTACCTCCTTACTCCACATGCCTGCACCCAGACTATCAGTAATTAAGCGCTCTCTATTCCATAGACTTTCTTTTTTAATAAATTCTCTCCCGGGTGATATTGATCCGTTTTCTTTGACAGTTAAAAATTGTACTCACCTGGTATCAACATATTTAACTCATGAATGATTATATATCTGGATAAATGTTTGTTGTATCGTTTTTTGTTCTATTTAAAATTGTAACTATTAATTTATATTAATTTTTATTTGTTATAAGTGCACTATAAATTGGCAGTCTTGCTGTATGTGTACCACTTTATTAAAATAAAAAAAATAAAAATAAAATAAAAAAAATTTCAAATTTATTACTTAAGAAAAACGTAAAATTTACTTCGTTTTAACAGAAGGACATAGTTTTAGGGATGAAGCTATACCAAATACCAAATAAGGACATATATTTGTATTTCGAGACTTTCGAGAGTCTCGTGGAAGTGGTATCGTCTCGTCTCGTCAAAAAGTGGTCTCGTCTCGAATTCTACCCAACGGTCTCGTCTCGAGTCTCGTCTCGAAAACGAGACGAGACTCGAGACGAGACGAGAAAGTCTCGAGTCTCGCGGCAACACTAATTGCAAATTCCGTTTAAAAATGTTCTTTACTCAAAATAATTCCCTAAAAGACATTATTTTACCTTAATCAATGATGTGATACCCAAAATTATTCGATGTCACCGTGGAGGGTATAAAAGATCAAATATTGTTTCCTGATCACTATGGGAACCGATTGCGCCCATTGGAGCGTCGAGTGCGTTGAGAACGATGTCTGCCGGTGTTTGTACCTCCTCCAGTCAGAAAGGCCTCACTTCCTTCCCCAAATGTGCCTTTAAATGCTTCCCATTTGGAAACCTTGACCGGAAAAGCTTGAGACTTGAGAGCAGCTTGACGTACCCAAGGAGGCTGCACATGGATTAAAATCCATCCGTCTTGCTTCATTCATTCATTCATTACAGTAATCTACCGGTTAGAGGTAGGTTGTAATGAAAGTCAGAGAATATCCAACGCACTTTTACACGTGCCGTGCCCTTTCTACCTCTAGTATTTCTTTCTTCATCTCAGCATAAGTCCTACCTTTCTTAATCCCGTCCATAAAACCGATTCTCTTCCTTCCCCTTCCCCGGCTACCCAACATCCTTCCCTCTAACACGGCCTTCAGCAAACCATCGCCCCTCAATTACCCCTTCCAGCCACTTACCCTGCCTTCCCCTAATCTCACCTATAAGTTTCCTCTCCTCGCCCACCATGTCAAGCACTTCCTCATTTGTCTTCCTTTCCGTCCAACGCACCTTCTCCATCCTCCTCCATACCCACATCTCGAAAGCCTTCAGCCTCTTTTCGTCTTCCTTTCTCAAGGTCCACGTTTCTGCCCCATACAACTCTATATCAAGCTCTTCACCAGCCTCTTTTTTATATCCTTACATAAGGTCCCCGTCATCAGCTCCCTTCTATTATTGAACGCTACCTTCGCTAGCACTATTCTCCTCCTAATGTCTTTGCTACTATGTCCTGTTTCTTCCAGCGTACTACCCAAGTAATTAAATTGTTCTACTCGCTCCAGTTTGTGACTTCCTACTCTTATCACCAGCTTCGCTTTCTTTGTCCTTATGGGCCAAAAACTAAAACAATTGGTGGCTACCGCACCAATTTTAAATTTAAAAGTAGTCATCGAATACCTCTTCAAAAAACGCAAGAAATAAGGACAATATTCAAAATTGTGGTGTCGTCGGCAACTGGTGCAACATTTAGTGGTCATGAATCTTCGTGGATCGTAAATTCTCCTCATCTACACAAAAAGAAAATAAGTTGCAGATAGTATAAAAAATATAAAAAGTGTATAATAGCTTCGTCGAGGGGGAGGCAATTTCAGCAGTACTCCACCATAAAAGTCTTCGCGCAAAACTCCACCCACCAGAGTGCGTGTTTAGAAATGAAACGAAAGGATTTTAATCTGGGATTAGCCGAGCGGAGGACTACGTGACAAATTCGCAAAGCGCCAGATTTCAGAGGACATCACGTTTTTTGAGGAGATGCAAGAATATTTGGTTTAAATGCAGCGGTATTTCGGATTAGCTTGAAAGAAAAGAGCATTTTTAAATATGAATGTACAAACGAGAGCCCAGCGCCTTTATACTTAATTAATTAATTAATTTTCTTCCCCTGGATTCCCCCTTAACTCCGCAATTGAGCTTCACCTGTACGTTGACTGTGGCGCTTATAGCGACTTCAACACAGTAGCTTTACGATCAACGAAAGGCGAATAATCTCTTTGCAAACTAGATGAAATAACTTTATAGCAGTTGGAAATGACTGAAAATGGCTTTTTTGAAAACTACAACTAAATGCGTTCTGATTCAAGGGAAAAACCCAAACATATTAAAAAGATTACGGCCGATATTCGAATCAAATGAAGTTGCCTGGTTACCTACTTATAATATTTATTAGGTAGCATTAAGAAAGGTTAACCTCCGATTTGTTCAAACTACGATAGGTATGAAGAGGATCTAAATCCGAATAGTATGTTCATCATTCTTCATGCAACCAGGAAACAAATACCCTAATTTAGTGAATTACATTTATTTTCGTTTACTTCAAAATGCATTAATACTTCCACACATTTTCTCAGTCACTATTTAAAAGTAATGACTCATATTTACTCATTTTTTCCTGAAAATACAGTTTTTGAGAATAATAACTCCTTTTAAACCTAACCTGAGAGTCATCTTTTAAAAAATTGTATATTTTCAAATTAAATTCCATTGGAGGGCAAATGTAGCAGCCACCAAATGTCAAAGCAAAAAATGTACGCAATATAAACTATCAGAGGACCATAGGTTACCAGAAATTATATCAATAGTAATGCAGTCACTGTATGGGTGATCAAGTAAAATACTTATAGTTAGTAATATATCAAAAGCTCATGTCACGCGTGGTTAAAGTACCCACATAACGCGCAGATTAATTTCAGACTTATTTTTTTGGTTAACTGTGTAATCCCAATGGAAAGTATTGCTTTTATTTTATACGAAAATACATGAAAACCTATCCATTTTGGCCACAATAAATTTCCTCAATATGGTGAGCGCAATGCGTAAAATATTAATAAGATATACGATTAAATTATAAATTACGCTAAGTGACAAACGAAAATACCAATATCTCATTACCAGGCTACTAGCGTGGCTTTGAATCAAAGCATTTACAGAAAAAGAGAAACACTATTTAGCATCCGATTGCATATTAATATGTTTATTTTCGTACATCAATAATATTGCGTAATGCGGCGTGAAATTTATAACGGTATAATTACACTCATCCCAGAAGACAAAAACTCATAAATCACGGGATTTAATTAGAAGAGTTAGTCACTGAGCGTGAAATTGAGTTTTAATAAGGTTTCGAATAATTAGATATAATATATATTTAAGATAACAATCCAACTGAACGGGAAAACATATGGGTATGGGATTTTTTAACGCGCCAAAACTGGTCGAAGTAGAAAAAAATATATTTATTCCAGCCGTAAAATGAAGCGACAATGAAGATGTTGCAGAGTTGTCGTTGCGTGGTTATCTCATCGTTGTCCTGACAAAACGACAAGTAATTACGTATGACGCTGCATGCGTGTGATATCCATCGTTTGAGAGCAAAATCTGGATCCCATTGTGTAAGTATTGCGTTCTCAGTTTACTGCACATGTGCTCGCTATGGAAGTAAGATATTTCAATTCATTCATATAAATTATTGTAAGCATTGGGAAATCAATGCTGCGCCACTATACGTAATATATTTGCTCACGATTCTTCAAGGACAGCACGCGAACACACACACACAGAGCACAACTCTATTACAGTAGAACGTCGCTTATTCCGTCGCCAACGGGACCGAGAGCATGATCGGAACACAAAAAAAGGTCGAATTGTTAGAGGAACACATATATTTAAATTAAAAACCTAATAAAACTGTCGTTCAAACAGAAAATATTGCTACATGTACGGTTTTACAGATGTAATATTATTGTAAACCATAAATTAAAGCACCTATACTGCGATAAGAATACTTACAGTAAATGAAGAGAAACGTATATTGGAGAGTCATGAAACACCATAAAACACAATAGACACTATGATCGTTTCACTATGATACACTATGAATATCACGAAACACTATACTATGTAGATTTAATGTGCTTGCGCTGGTCGAAAAAAGTCTGTTTTGATCTTTTGCTTAGCAGACGACAATCTCGATTTTGGTGCGATTTCCCTCCATTTCCATATCTACAAAATGTCCATTGGTGTGGACAACACCATAAACAAACACCGATATAAGCAACGGCACGGTCGGACTAAGCGAGGAGGAGTCGTTCGATCATCCGAGGTCGTATTAGCGAGGGGTCCTACAATATTCCTCTTAACGTCGACTCGGTCACTCAATTAGAACGAATACAAGCTCAGAAGACCGTGTTCTTTGGAAAATATTCAAATCATCTTTCTTCTGTAAAACGGATCTGAAGTAAAATATTTTGAGTTTCTTCAACGCCGCATTCACATTCATTACGCTATAGGTTTACAGGTAAAAGAGGAGGATACCAAATTTATTTTAAAGGCTTGAACAGTATTCCCACTGATTGACGAGGAGTAATTATTAAGATTTAAGTGGTCCCAGAAAATTATTATTAAAGATAGAATCGAATTTCTTGGGCATGCATAATATTTAAAAATAAAAAATTCATGATGGTAGATTTCTCACCACTCTCCATACTCGGCAATAAAACCTCCAACAAATGCTGATGGTGCGAATGCTAAACATTCGCGCTAGTCTTCATTTAAATAATCGTTCTCATTACATTCCGTGCTGTTATAAATCAAGATGATGGCTCAAAATTTGCTTCTATTATGAGTTTCTTTTTAGATTTATACGTCCAAGTCTTATTAAAATGTAAATTTTCCGTAGCAAAGTGAAAGAAGCCATTTTTCACTGAAATTCCTGAGATATTCTTTCTATGCCAAAGTCATGGCTTTCTTCTGGCAAAAGCAAGTAATAATATTCTGACTATTCAAAGTCGTAATGGTGGGCTGCAATTTTTTAATTTTGTAATAAAACCTGAGTGGTTCGTAGCAATTGGCAGTGGGTTAAATATTAGATCGGCGGTCATCACTCGATCCCCGATTCCTGTCTTCTCCAGACAGAAAAGAAATGAGAAATGATATGTTTAATGATGGTTCACACATTTTTATTTCGTAAATGCCAATAGTTAAGGAAATAATCACCTATAATTACCGCCGAAAATGTGAAAATTATCCGAAGACCAAAATAAACTAAGTTTGGATACAAGTGAAACCTACAACCGATCAGAGACGCGAATGGATTAGCTAAATGATCTCTAAGTTCCAATGTTCCACACAATTATTTTTCTTCTAGTTGATGAAATGCAACTTAAGCACCCACGTATTAATGGAATAAAGGAATTCAGATTTATGTCCATTGCCATGTAAGTTATTAATAAGAAATCAAGTCCTCATTTTCTCAGTGAAAACAGATCTACTCCTAAAACAAATAACTATTCCGTTTCTTGGCATTTACGAATTATATTCCCTATTCTCTCTCTTCTCATCGCGAGGATACTCACGTTTAAACCTCTTGCCTCGCTCCGTTGAGGGCGGCTCGAAGAGGCATGGATACGGTTGCAGATGCTGGGAGCTATGGGACACATCACTGTATTCAGATTAGGGAAAAATATAATGTAGGTGTTTGTAATTAATGTGTTGATAGTAGAACACTAAAAGATGAAGGACCGCCTAGCTCTCCCATTCTATTTCAATAAACGTAAACCTCCGAGATGATCATTGAAGTGGTCTTTTGAGCGAAAAGGGATTGATTCCAGTAGGCGTTTGACTAGCAGTCACTCACCAACGCAACGTGGGGAATAGGTCAACAGATTTTTTGTACACGACAAGAAGTACTAGTATACGACAGTAATGAACTGATGATCTTCGCAGAAGATAATAAGGATATCGCGTTGCTCCGAATGAAACATTGGAATACTGACACAAGCTAGGGAATAAACACATTCGGGCCGTGAATTACATCTGAAATTGATGGCAATTGGGTCTCCAACCAGCACAATAATGCAGCCGTAAAGTTTAAGGGAAGCAGAGGAAAATGTGAGTACTTGTAATGTTATTTTTTAAATCCAAACTTCTCTCATTCCACCAGAGCGAAACATCGATCTTCTTATTCCTCTAAGATCAATGGGAGATGAGTTAACTGTGTGGAAGTATATCTTAATAAAAATAAAGAGAACTTGGTAATTTTCCATACTTTTTTATTGATCACTCAATCGGTTTCAACGTACTGATCACGTCATTTTCAAGAGCTGTGTCTCAAATCGTCATTTTCAAGAACTCAGCTCTTGAAAATGACGTGTTTAGTACGTTGAATCCGGTTGAGTGATCAATAAAAAAGTGTGGAAAATTACCAAGTTCTCTTTATTTTTATTCTTATTCAACACCGTGAACCTAGCGACTCACGGGGCGAGAGCAGATTACTACGAATAATACATGCACTCCTAGTCACTAGACATGGGCTTAGATGACGACCATATTTCATATCTGCTGGCGATATCGTCATTGGGGCTGTCATTTGGGGCGTGTGGTTGATTTCTGTAACTTAATGCGCGTCTGCGGAATGAATCGTATGTCTGAGCGTGCAGTATCCATAGCAGCATGCAGCTGAACGTACCCTCTTCTTTTCCCACGCGGTGAAATGCAAAAATGATCATTATCGGAACGAAATTCAATAATAACTTTTATGGAACTACAAACGACCATGTGCCAACGTCAAAATCTTTAACTCTGACTGTCTTCTTTAAATTTCACCTATGCGATGACAATTTCTAATTCTAAAACCTTTCAACGGGTAATTTACAGGGATTCGACAATAAATATACAAAATACGCGTTCGCTGCCGACGCGGGATAGGATCGCGCACCGCCAGCAACGTCACCTACTACCAAATACATACTAGCCAATAACCCACGTCTGCTTCAAACGCTGAGCCAGCGCCAAAACTCTACACGGAATGGTGTGTCCGTGTGGAGAAGGTGCTTCCATTAAAGCCCCTCTTGAGGTCCGACAAAAACCGCATCATCGGCGTCAAAATAGCCTCTCATCGACATTGCCAGCGAACGTGATAGAAGACCATTAACATAAGATAACAGTGTTTTATAGCCTCCATTAATATTCATACCCCTCAGTCAACCATTTCCCATAGCTTTTAATAAAAATTTTCAATATTAAAATTGCATTTAATTATTTAACTTTTTCTACGCACCCCTAAATCCCTCCTGTATGCACCCATCTATACACTGCTACCACCAAATGTATGAGCTTGAATACGGCTACACTAGAATATATACAATAGAATGAATACCGAATGACAGAAGAGGACTTAATACACAGTGTTTCCCTACAGGGGTTTTTTTCATGGATTCCAGCACTGCCACCCGGTTAGTTTTCCAATAAGTATTCATATCTATAACATACTTAATCTTTAATGCACTTCCGTACGCATGCATATGATTTTATTTAATAGAAAAATTCGAGGGGTTGGATAGAAGAAGGAACTATCTAGTCTCAATCTCGTCTCAACAAAGCCGTTTATGTATCTATATTGGAAAAAGAGAACTACGCCTCAGTGATTATGACATTTCACTGACGCTCACGCTGGAGCAGACCGCCCAGCAGCAGCAGGTCGTCTGTGATTGGGATTGGCATCGCGACGCCCTCACGCAATGATGCAATCACGACGCCGCCGCCGTCTTGGTTGCGATGGGAGCCGCAGAAGCGCGGGAGGGACGCTCCTCTTTGAGTGCGAACGAGCGCTCTGACTCTTCCGCGCACCGCGGAGAGGCGCCAGCGTTACATCCGAGGCGACGCAGCCTTCGTGGCTCACTCCTCCCCCTCCCCCCCTTACACTCCCAAACCTCCTCCTCCCCATCCGAAGACAAACTGCCGAAAGATCAAGGGGGGTTCACGGCCGTTAAGATATTGTTTCCCGCGACGATTACACGCTCTACCGGCGCACTTCGAAAAGAGAATGGAGAATGGGACGCACGGAGACACCGCCGACGACTCCAAGGTAGGAGGAAAGGGAGCAAACAACCCCTTTCTCTCTCTCTCCCCACCCCCCCGATGCCCTAAGCCACCCCTCGCGACTCCTCCCCGCCCCCCCCCGCCCCCTCCCCCGAATGATATATTATCATCGCTCCCGACAACGGAAGAGAACAAGTTCCTTTCACCCAGGGGCGGTAGAAGCAACCCTCCTGCACGCCACCTGCCTTCCCACCCCTAAAAGGGGAAAGATCCTCCGCTTCATCCCTTCCCCTCCAACCCCCGCCACCCGCATACCCTTCCCTTCCCCTCCAAGCATTGCAGAAACAATCCCCTACACACCCGTAGCTCGCGAATTCCATTACACCCATCTATAGATACTAAGTAAGCTACCCGGTTAAAGGTAGTTATCTGGGACCTCTATCCTCTATCACTGTCCTCTATCTATCCTCTATCTATCATCACCTCCTTCAAGAGATTTAGAATTTCTGCCCACGAGTCTTTTTCAATAATTATTTCCGTATGTCCGTGGAAATGTTTGACGCTTGGCTAAGGATTGTTTGACCGTGTGGGATTACCGGAGATAGCCTTGGGAGCTTGTCCTACCAGTATATAGTGATTATTATTAATAATTTAAAAAATTCCCTAAAATATTTTTCTTTGAAGTAATGGTGATAAGAACATTCAACAAATTTTAAAACGATGAAAACAAAAAGATAAAAAATTACGCCACGGGAGGGAATCGAACTAGGAATCTTACTACTCGTAGCCGACCGCCTAAACCACTGGGCTATCACCACTGTGGACAGATTGGGACTTTCCCCGGGATTTGATTCCCCGCGACATATTTTATTTTTTAGGTTTTTAAATGCTTTCATGACTTTTTGTAATGACCAATTAATATAATTACCTAATAATAAATAAATCAATACGAAAGTAAATATCAAGAAAACCAAATTAAAGACATCAAGCCCAGGAAGGGAGAATAAATATCCTGGCGAGAACAGAACAACTGGAAGAGATTCAACAATTTACCTATTTAGGAAGGACAATCACAAAAGATGATAAATGTTAAAGGGAAATGATAAGCAGGATTCAACAAGACAAAATCACCTTTAGCTCAAAGAAAAACATCCTTATCAATAGAAAAATTGATCTAAAAAAAAGAATAGATTCATGAATGCATATGTGTAGAGTCTTGTTTTATATGGATGCGATTATGGACTGCTGACAGACAAGAGAAAAGAAAACTGGAAGCATTTGAATTCTGGTACTACCGTAGGATTCTGAAAGTCAGCTGGGTAGAAAAAATAACTAATGAAGAAGGGTTTAAAAGGGCAAAAGAGAGAAGTACATTATGGATAAGCGTTCAAAAAGACCAGAAAAATTAATAGGGCACATAATACACATCTTAATCATAAAATTAGAACAATAATGTATAACATGATATGATTGGTGCAAAGACCAAGACCGTCGAGAAAGACCAAGACTGTACTACACAGAGCAAATCATGAGTGATATGGGTTGTACCTCCTACGAAGAGATAAAAATGAAAGCAGAACGAAGATCTGAGTGACGAGCTGCTGCAGACCAGCCTCAGGATTGACAACTTAAGAAGAAGAAGAAGAACTGTAATACAAAGTTAAGGTGCACTTTACGAAAAGCAAAGGGTTTATCTCTGGAATTTCTATTTCTGTAATCTCTGAAATTATACACGTAGGTGTAAGTCTCCCTATTTTTCCGCGATGATGAATTCATCCACAGAGACGTCACTGTGGCAGGCAGCCATGTTGACGAGTTTCACGCGTCGAAAGTTGAGGAAATTTAAAATCGGACGACGCGTCTCTACGCGAAAACACGCGTAGGATTCAGGAATTCTGATTGGCTGAAGATCCCGTTTTCGTGTCTCTTCGCCTGAAACGCGTCCATGAAAACGTACCTTGAGTGCTCGAGAAAGGGTGGTGGATTACGACCCATCGCGAGGTGGGACACACCCAACTGGCGACTACCTGCGACATGGTCCCAGATGACTAACTTTAACCAGCTACACACTAAAGGGGTTTCCGACGGCGCTTCGATGAAATTCCTTAGCTGACGCTTGTCTGCCATTTAATACTGTTCGGCGACCCCGTCGTAGTTTGGCACTGTCACCTTTTTGCACTGGCTGCGTTTCTTCGAGTTATCAGAGCTTAAACTGCATTTTTGCGGCTCAGGTGTCCTGTGCTGTTCAGGGTAACAACATTCCTCTGAATTTTCATTTTATTTAAGAGCACTAAATCTTGTATTTGGGATAATGTTGATCATTTGCGGAGTTCTGGTATAATTCCGTTTATTCTTTTGTGAAGTTTCCCCACTTCCTCTCAGTTTGTCTTTGAGTAATAAACGTCAATTGAAAGGTAAGGGAAGTGCTTCTGGTAAGAATTCAATAGATTCCTATTACGCTTTAATTTAAAGTGAAGAGTCGTTTGAAATAACGCAACAATATTCTTATAACTTATCTTTAATCACTAGAGAAGTTGCTCTCAGATCTAATTTTTATATGTAATATAATTAATCTCGGATCCATTCTATTATCTTTTTGGTTTTTTTGCATTTTTGTCTAAAAAAAGCTCTTATGTTCATTGGCAGACTGAGCGGAATATTCAAGCTTCAACTCGATTAAGACCCGATTGTGCTTGCCTACACACTGGCACCGGTGAACTCTAGAATGTTAAACTTAGTAATATTACGGTTCTACCCAATCAGAGAAAAGGAAAGAGTATCGCAATACTCAATATGGATTCCTCCGACCGTCTTGCGCCGGATAAAAATATCTGAAACATGGTACGGCATCGGATTTCTAACAATATAGCAGCAAAACTTAAGCCAAAACCAGAGACGGTCCGATGAAATTCATTTCAATGAAGAATAAATCATTATGCACAGTTTTGACGCGAACAAATGCCGGCGCGATCCTTTTGGGTAGGTGGTGGACTTGGATAGGCTGACAACTGCTGTAACCAATATAATATTGTCACCAACTGTTGTCACTAACACAGCAAACTACGCGGTAGAACCCGGAAATATGAAGAAGCTCATCGTAAACCACCGCGAAAACCTTCGTTCTTACATAATATTGTCATTCCGAGGGTGAGTGAACTGGAAGTAGAAAAAGAAGGCAATCAGATTCTAGAGAACTTAGTTTACCAAACGTGATAAAAGTGGAAAATATTTTGGATAATAGAAACTCCAGCCTATAAAAATATTTGGCAGCCTTGTCTGGAAAAAAATATAGCACTATATCTGTTTCATATTGAACTATTGCACTTAATATTATTCTCCGTCCTCTCTTGAGGACCAAGAAGGTAGGTATTTACAACATTTCTATACGTTTGAACGTTCGCTGAAAGTTAACTAGCTAAAAACTCCATAATTCAATTCACCTTCCTTGTTTCATTCTCCCTTCGAGGTCATTCCCGTAGGCCCAACGTAGGTATTGCCGAATCTATCAACTTTTTATTTGATTTCGTTCACTAGCAGCTTAAACTAAAATAATTTATTTTTTGTGCACCTCAAAAACAGCTCTCCTTCTGAAGCTATGGTAACGTGGTGTTCGTGTGAAAGCGTTGAAAATAGGCATTCCAAGTGTACCGTGAGGCGAAAAATATGTAAAAGGCATAAGTAAGCTCACCAACCAAGTGGCGGGAAAGACTAAATGATTTATCCGCTGTAATGTTTATGGATAGCATTGATTAGTACTACCGACAATGAATTCGCAAAGAAAAAATCCAACGGGTACACACAAATTTCAAGGCACCTTCATCGCAAGAGTAATCACACAAACATGCCGTAAGGATTCAAGTGGCTATCTTATCTACACGCGACTCATCTTTGGTGCGTTTGAATGAACTTTCGAAAATATTGACTCGCGAAAAATCCCACCTTTGAAGGCAAGACGTTTTTTTTATCGATTGCACGGATATCCCATGACGACCACTGCAAATGGGGCGGCGTTGGCAACTCAGAACGTGCCTCGCCTGTAGATATACAGTATGAGCACGTCCTTGGCGATGCAAGGCTGCGGTAGTCAAATCTCACTGCGAGCAGGTACCTAGCAACGGTGCAAATATTTGTAAAGATCCCCTCTTGGATTCACACTGCACCAGCCGTGGCCCCATTTCCTACGATCACGAGGCGGAAGTAAAACCATGTGAGATGAGGAGGGAAGTGGGAGGAATGTCGTTTGCTCTCCTCGTCGCCGTCTCAAGGGGCGTCCATCCCCCAGGGACCTTCTTCCGCCGCCTCTCTTGTCACCTCCAGGTGAGCGCCGACTTAACTGGCGGGGGCGGAGAAGGGGATGGAGGTGGCTGAGGGGGGGGGAGGGGAGGGCAAAGGGGGGAAGTAAAAATATGAGAAGGGTAGAATTCGTTGCATGCACTTTCGAGAGCCTGTCAGAGGGGGGGAATGGTAGCGGATGGCAGGGGGCGCGGCCCCCGAGTCTTTATTGTCTCTTTCAGTGAAGAGATAAAAGTTACAGCCGCATGGCATTTGATTAAACTTCTCCCCCCTGCCCCTCTTCCATCTCAACGTTCCGCCTCGCCCCCTTCCGGGTGGTCCAGGAGGGACACTTCCATCTCCTGAAGCTGAATCCTCCTCCCCTTAAATTGCGAGAATTTCCGAGACGCCTCCAACCCACGTGAACCCCGGCTACAGTTCATTCCCCCGAATACGTTTCCAGTTCTTTTATCCAAAAGGAAAGTCAGCCGCCTTTGAAGCGCAATGATCTCGAGGCAGTTGCTAAACTTTTTAATCTTCTTGCCAAAGCACACTTCTACGAAATGCCATCCCACACCGAGCTGAAAATTTAAAAGTAATAGAGACGGTGCTTGAAAATTACTTTTCGTGTCTCCCAGTTTCTTACGTTCACGAGTTCACTTTCAGATTGCAAGTTCCCTACATTTTAACCACTCGTCAAAGAAACGTATGGCTGTGCTCTGAACTCTCTGGATGTAATAATAGTAATTGCATTTGAAATTTATTTTAGTTGAAATTTATTTGAGTAAAATTACAACAATACTAATTTATCCCATAATATCCTTAATTCATACTATGTACTTCCATTAAAAATAAATAAATAAATCCACTTCAAAGTACAACTCAAATAAATATAACTGTTTCAGGCTGGATATGGTGGAATTTCTCGATATTCATAATGAATAAAAACACTTGGTATTCTTCCACATTGATTGTTCACATGTAATGTAGTGTTCCACACTGTTGAAATCTGTGGAAGATTACCAAGTGTTTTTATTCATAATGAATACAACTCAAATCATTTGACCTACTCCTGTTTCCTGTCAATAAATATACCATTGCAAAAAATTCAAATATTACGAATGGTCCCTAGGAAAAGGAATGTTAAACACATAAATTAATTGCCGGAGCTTAAGCCGTAATGTGGACTGCACGGATGCGAGCATGCAATGCCTTAGATAATATTAAAAGACGAGGTTACGGTGGGGATACTGGAAAAAATCATCTGTACATATGAAGTGTACCAGCTGGAACAGGAGTGAGGGAGGAAAAAAGAAAGGAAGTGCATAAGGAATGATCTCTTTCAGCAATAAGAAACTTAGAGGCAAAAGGAATTGACCACGGAAAAACTATTATATGTAAGATTCCTAACTGGAAAAAATGTTTTGAAAAGGAAAAACTACATTAGTTTGTTAGCAAGTTAAAAACGAAGGAGTATGAGGTGGTCACATAGAGATCGCACATTTCTAAAATGAGTGCCGATGACCGTCGCTCTTCTCTTCAATTTTAATTATTAAATTACACCGCTAAGTTTTAATTCAAAATGTAACATAGAACAGTGTTTCTTTTCTTATAAAACTTATGTATTTTTTCAATAAATGGCATAACCTTCACTTATGTTCACCTTTCAGGTAACGATAGAAACACAACTTTTGCAAAACTTCGGAATGTCAATGGAAGGACAAAGCGAAATCCTTCCGAAACTTGCTCCTAAATTCTTCTCCCTCACCTCCCACCAACTTCCAGCTCACCTACCGTGAGCGCCCCCCGCCCCCACCCATCTGGGAGAGTATCGTCGAGTAGAGGTTATGAAGGGGCGAAATTGCCATTCGGAAAATTGTTGCGCCATGTTAGTCTCAGCCTCCACACATGTAGATAGACGTCTATGAGTACACAGAGATTGCTAGCGACTCTTGCTATTCGGATGCTCTGGAGTTGCTGAGTTGGATAATGAAGCGTTGCTGGGTGAAGCCTGTGGGCGTCAGAAAAGGGATAAGGGCCGTGATTTGGTGCCGAGGACCGGGGGCGACGTTGGTACCGGGTGTGTGGATGCCAAAGAGAGGAAGGTGATTGCCACTTTCACAGGATACACCCTGTACCTTTTGGGGAGGGGGTACTTTCGTACCCTTCCTACCACCTCCTCCCTCCCCCCTCAACTCCTCCCGTATTGCGTCACGAGCAGAGGGTTAGAAGGGGAAAATGGAAGGAAGACCTAGAATGAGATGCTACAAATCTATAAGGATCGCACGCTTGAGGTTACAATCTAGCTTAATTTGCTTGGTTCAGCCAAGAGAAACCATTTTCAGGTGGTGTAGAGAATTTATTCTAAATATAAGTATTGTCGCGAAGACATTGAGTCAATCTTAACGCAGTGGACTCGCTCCATTTAATGAGAAGTTAAACTCCCGGTAGAAGAAAGCTAAGCTTTCGAAACTGTGGTCAGGAAATATAAAATTTCAGAGTGATACATCACTATTTCTGTGCTTTATTAAGACAAAATTGATATATTTTTTCCTTCTTTGCATTTTTTAAAAATAGTAATTATCCTCGGAGACTAGAATGCAATTGTAGGAGAAGCTGTGAAGAAGGTTAGAGAGTGGGGAAGTATCGTTTGGGAAAACGGAACGATAGGGAACAGATTTCTGCGTAAAAAGGGTCTTGTCAAATACGTTGTTTGGCAATCTGCCGCGAAAAAGATACACATGATACACTTAAAGACATACATTCCAGGTGATAGACAAATATTCCGAATTGATAATATAATAGTGAAAACGTTATTCAAATACCAAGTAATAGACTTCAAGAACTACTCTGGTTTGGATATCGATAGTGACCACCACTTTGTCATGATGATGGGTTAACTTAAGTTTATAAAGCTAAAACAATCAGGGAATAACCGCTATCAGGTTGAAAGACTTAAGGAAACAAATATTGGTAGTCAAATACTTAAAAAAAAAGCAAAAAAGGATGGATACGATGCAATATCAATTGCAGAGAGACAGCTTGTGATCAAAAAATAATTTTTATTGCGGAGTTCGGTTACTTCGGATTTCAGCGAATTGATGGCACGAAAGACAATAGAACTATGGCGCCCCCACGATGTTTAAGATTCATCAAGACAAAGCTCCTTCAATCCAAACATCTCCAAGGAGTCTCCATTCACTTCCCTCGAAGCATGGCTGCTACTCACAAACTTGCCATCAACCTTGCGGCCGTGATATCGAGCCAGCTGTCATCCGAACGACAGCCGCCTCACTGAATTGATCATAAGCAATACTCGGAGGTGCTTTGAACTGACTTGTGGGTCGAATTTGCGCACGCTACTGCCAGGCGAAAAACATCGGCGAGAAGCCCTCGGTTGAAAAGGCACGCTCATTTGGAGTCGTCTCAGTTTCAGAAGATGGGTTAGAGTCATCACGCGGCGAATGACGTTCGTCGATGTCAAGGTGTTTCGTCGAAGTTTGTGCGGCTGCGAGAGACTTGGTTCAATGCGTGAGCACCGTTCCGCACTAACGCTAGTGTAGAGCACGCAGGCACGCAGGCAAGCAGCCTGTTTGCCGGCGGGGACGCTTTCCTTAATGAAGAAGAACTCAGGGTTCCTCGGCTCCGGGAAGCGCACAAGTCACTAATGGGTCTCCCAAATGTATTCTAGATCAATATATTTTGCAACTAGCTCTGTTCTTTGGAGAACTCCTAATAATGCAATGAAATGTGATGGGGTTTTGCTCTATGGGGCTCTTCGATCGCCTAGGATATTATATTGTTCTATAAGAAGAAATATAATGGTGCTTAATTCTCTGAAATTAGGTAGTGCATTTTGATAATGAGTTTGACAAATTTAAATTATGAAAGCCAAGCGTTTGTTTTAATGTGCTGCATTCTCATATACACTCCATACGTTACTCAGCGAGTTCAAGAGTTGCATTTTGAAATCTCAGCAAGTAAAATAGCTTAATTACATTCCAAAGAATGAGAACGCATAAATTATTAAAGGTGAACGCATCTGCTTTTAAGAAACGCATTCCCCGACTGTTGAAGAGAAGGCTGCTGGCTTGGGCAGAACGCCACGGAAATGAATTCGCCTCTGAGGAAGTCACTTTGCTTCCGAACTGACCCCACTGGGGTTCCGTCAGACTTCATTAGTTCTGTCTTGCTGTTCTTAGCTTCAGAAAACACATATTCTCGAGTCAACCAGAGGACTCTTTCTCCTTCTATGGCATATTATTCCGCCCAAATAGGCAGAAAAGCTCCTAGCAATTCTGCTATCATCTCGGAACTTTTTTAAACGCTTTAATCGTAGTGATTCTTGAGGAATGAAATTTCAAGTACTATTAACAGAAATTCATCAAATTCCTTTTAAAATTTTAAAGTTCTATCGTAGCGCATGTGGAATGCTTATAGGCTGCGGGGAAGAGGTGGACGAGGAGAGAAAGAATGGACTGATGCTGTTCCTTGTTCACGAAAGGCCTTCCACCACCCAAAGAAAATAACATCTCACGCCCGTCAAAGGCCTCGGGTAGATCGCTAACGTCATGCTGCCCTCTCCCGCGTCTAGCCTGTACCCACTTCCTCACATCGCGGGAACTTTCCCAGTGGAAAAAGGAAATTTGTTGAAATTAGCTAACTTGTCAGCGGTACAGATTCAATATCCGCAGCGTACTGTCCCAATTTAAAATGGCACATTAAGTTTAAGCATTAAAAAGAAGCCAAGAGCCGTTTCCGAATGTAGGAGTGGAAAATCGTTCACTGAGACTAGAATGATGCCTTGCGTGTTGAGTTATGTTGAAGAGTTCATCCCTCTCCAACTGCAAACTATCAAATCTTTGATGAGAAAAATGCTCCAAATTATCACTCATTACTACCCCCTTCGATGATTTTTCATTGGATCAATATATTCTAAAATCTTTACTCATTGGAACAAAACTATCCTCGAGGATTAAAATGCAAAGGGACTTTTATTTTCGATGTATCCAATACTTGTTAAAAAATATTTAATGATGAAATAATGCTTAAAAGCCAACCGAAAAATATATGTCATAATAATATTATGTGTATCATGAACTGGTGCTTTCTTGGAGTAGTCGACGAATGACGATGGCAGACGTTTCTATACCCGACTCGTGCATCGTCATTAAGGTTGTCCCTCAACAGCCCTGATGACGATGCACGAGTCAGGCATTGAAACGTCGGCCATAATGGAGAGTCTTACCCGGTTGGAAATCCGAGAAGAGTACATTCATTAAGTGTAGTTCCTGCAGAGTGATTCAATCTACCACTCTTACTCTCCATGGAAGGAATGAGATGTGTGAAGGGACAAGATTCCACCGAGACGGTGAAGACGAGAAAACAGGTCGGGCTGACGAGGAAATGGAAGACTGCGAAGAAAGATTGCATTAGGGCGAGGGGGGCGGGAGGCGAGATTTAAGAGGAAGAAGGGGTGTCGCGAACCGAAAAAGGTCTTCAACGCTCGCTCACGCAGAGACGCATGGCAGAGGAAGGGAGAGGACACATTGGGGTGAATTCGAAATTAAAGTAGAATGAATTATGCTTTGGTAGAGTGGAGGTGGAGGCAAGAGAGTAGGGATGGAGAGGCGTGGACGGCAGAAGAAGGGAAGTAATGAAGAGGGAAGGAAAGCAGGGGGCGGAGCAAGGATCTCCCCTCCGCCCACAACCAACCACTCCTCTCTAAACAGCCCACCCCCCAATCTCCATGCTCGTGTCCTCCTTGTCCTTCCTCCATTGAAGGTCGATTCCCACTCTAGGGATGGGCGGTACTCGAAAAAGTACCGGTATTATTTTATGAGTATTATAAAGCAATAATACTGCTCGTCCGGTAACACCGATAAAAAATACCGGTACACCGGTATTTATGTGATTAATTAAATATTTTAATTAATTACAAATCAACATACGTTTCACTCTAATATTTCGGCAAATTAAAATATCAGTTCAAAAAGATACGATGAAATGTCCAGCCATCGGCATTTTTAATGAACATTCCATTTCTGCCGACGTTTCCGAAACGGCCGCTCGGAAACCCGAACAACCATCAACATTCATCGGGAATATGCATCGAGGCTATTCAGTAAATACTTTTTATTTGACGCCGTATGTTTCCGCTCGTAGCTTTTTGTTGGAATGATTTTAAATCATATGAAGAACGATCAGTATTGTTTTAATGTTGTGGTCAGGTCCTGTTATAGCGATCAATCCTTGCGGTCGCACTAACTTTTAACTTACAGAAATTAATATTTCTATTTATACGGTTCTAAATAATCGATTATCTGATGTTCGGCATGCGTCAAAAATTGTCACTTATCTCACTTTAGTTTTTTATCAATGATGATAACAAACATATCTCAACTTCATGGTTATGTAAATAAGCAAAAGAAGACAGAAAATAAGAGAATATTTGAAAATTTTGTGAAGTAAGTAAATTCTTGTAGTTAGTTTCATCAGTTGACGCAATATGGCAGCGCTGTCTAAACACATCTATTTTTAGTACCGGTACCGTCTTCAACGCCGGTAGTCGTCGGTAGTACCGATTTTAAATAATGATCGGTACTGCCGGATTTAAAAAAATGGTAATCAGTACTAACTAATACCGGTATTTTTTGCCCATCCCTATCGCACTGAAGACTGGAGCACAACTAATGAACTAAGGAAATTTAAGCTCCAGATCCAACCGCCTACGTTATGAAGCCAATCAATGTCAACTTTTCTCAGCACTGGATATTCTCCCTCCACGTAGTCGTATGCCTAAGGACTCTTGAGGCTTCACTCTTGCCTTGGATTAATTTTTAAATTCACACCATGCGAGTTTCACACAAAGGATATTATTTTCATTCCTCATTGTACTACTTTCTGAGGTAATAGAAGCGTAGAAATAAGAGAGATGCATTGCCTAGCTAAGAGGTGCGAAAGTACCTTCTTCACACGCACCATTAGTGGCTGTGATGAAAACAGAGCAAGAAACACTTAAACAAGACACTCTGTCACCATACAGCTAACGCATTCGTCCTCTCTCTCTCTCTCTCTCTCTTTCAATTCCTTTTTCCTATTCCCTTCCTTTGTAATGGCTGGTGCCTTAACACCCCCCCTGCAACACGCCTCAAGCATAATCTCATAAGTTTAAAATGTATACGTCTAACCTCCAAGAATTATTCACATTTCCAATCACAAATGAGCTTGAATTTATGATCTCTTTCAATTTGCGATTCATTTCTTAGAGCAAATCCTATCACTCCCTTTCCGTCTAAATAAGGAGTGACTCATAAATAACTTGTGCCCGCATTATACTTACTCTTCTCCAGAGGTGCACCTTCAACCGTCATTCTAGTTCGTAATTGTTCAAATTTAAAAATACAATCACCTTCGTGACTGGCCTACTTCAAGACATAACTTAAGAAATGAACGAGACCTACGTTCTTCGCTATGTACCTACATCGTGCGCGTTGTATGCATGGATGTAGTTCATGCGCGTTGTATGCATGCATGTAGTCCATGCGCGTTGGGAATACTTTATCGGACGTACGTCCTCAAGTTAAGCCATCATAAGTTACGTTCGTAGTCAACGGTTTTATTTCCAGCGTGGTTAGGCCTCTGCGTATTTTCCTGTACGCTCCAACCCAACCCAAAACCCAAATCCTGCTACACAGCTTCCGCGGCATCCCCAGGGTCCCGGGTGTTCAAACTGCCTTCGCAACCCTTCCCTCCAAATACCCCATCCCCCTTCATCTCCTGTAACTAGTTCCACTGTCTACTCGCTACCCTGCGAAACGCCACAGGGGTATGTGGCAGGGTGTGTTTGCATACCAGCCTAGAGTATAGGAGGGAATATGAAACAAAAATTAGAAGAGGGAGAGGGCGAATGAGTGAACTGTGTGCTAACGGAATAGTCCTAATGCCTTTCTCAGTTTTAGTAGTAGTCACCAATGGTGCATATAAGGAATTTTGGTTCCCGTCAGTTTGGCAATGTTTTCAGCAAGAGTTTCAGGCGTAGCCTTGTGAAAAACTTTACATCAAACATTACTAAATAAGAGATGTCGTTCTATTTCACACTTTAATTTTACTCATAAACCCTGGAGAAATCTCTAGTAGAAAAAACACTTTTGAGTAAAACAATGTTGTGGAATAGAACTAAGTGTATTATTTAGTAATGTTTGATGGCAATGCATTGCTTTTACTTTGCTGCTCCTATCACTTCTATATATGTAATACGGGGACGAAATAATATCCTCTTGTCACCCTGGAACTTGGCTGATCTGAAATTTTCAAGTTGCTTATCCAAGCCCAGTGTGTAGCCTCCGCTCTTCAGCGACACCAATGACTCCGTCCCGCACTCGATCCTCGATGGACGCCGTACGTGTTAATCCCCTTCCAAGGCACAGTATTCACATTACCAATCCTTCCTGCACATCGCATTCCTTCCCCCTAACACCCTACGCATCCGTTTTGCCCAAGGAGGACAAACTTTCCTCCATGGCCATCTAGCAGCCTCATCTTCGCAAGCCAGTCGCGCCCTCCCGTCAAGGCTTATTAGTACAGGCAATAGTTTCATGAACTTTTCCCTCTCCAGCACTTATCCTGCGCAGTTTCCCTTTCTACTCTTTCTCCCGTTCTCGACGCCCTCCCCCCCCAATCATCCCTCGTCCCACCCCCTCCCCCCTCGTCCCTACCCCCACCGATATCACTCGCCCTCCTCGTCCCTCGCAAACACCCTAGGCTTACCTCCCCTCTCGCTGCACTCATAAATCACCCACTAACCTCCCCACCCCTATCCCACCATCCCCCACGAGTAAGATGCCCCACGGAATTACCCCACTCCTCACCCACGCCTAACTGCACCCTTTCACTTCCACTCCCCCAATCCCTCGCCTTAGGACTGCCAGCTCTCTTCCACTAGCAATGTGGACCTTTGATAGAATCAATTTTAGACGATATTCTCCATATATTTTAGGATCTTTAGCCTCGTTAAGAGAACATTTGGGTAAACCAATAAGGATTTTGAGTGATTCTTTCCCTGATATACCACATATATTCTTAATACTGCATGGTATTTTTCTTATATTTTTGCAGTCCCACCTAAACAAATACGTTAATTCTTAGAAAAACACACAACAACAATTCCCGAACAAGGAATCTAAACCGCAGCCCTTGGGATGGCAGGGAAGTGCCTTCCCATCACAATCACCGCGACTTCCGTTGCTGATTCCATTGCCGCAGTTAACCAGTTAAATTAAGGATAATGAGGTTTCAAATTTTGAAAGCCAAAATTCCGGACGCATGTTAATTCCTCCCGGTGAGTCCATGCTGAATAAGGACATACCCGGGATCATGAAGAAGGTTGGCACTCCTACCCCGGCATGCTGCCCAATCACAGATAACTCTCTTCCCCCCACGAATCGGCCCCACCATTCTAGCCACCACCAACCACCCCCATCCGCACTCCACCTTCACCGCACCCCTGCCGACCGATTTCACGCGACCTAGCGAGGGAGCGCGGCGCCCCTCAGTCTAACGGGGGCTCTCAAGTGATGCGACCCCCCACTGCACAACAACGGGCTAAAGCCAAAACGCCTTATCCCAACTCCACGTGGCATGAAGAGGACCTCCTCCTCCCTCGGGAACTCATCGTACATGTGTGGCGTGCATGTGGG
Organism: Pyrrhosoma nymphula; assembly: GCA_963573305.1. Classification (NCBI taxonomy): domain Eukaryota; kingdom Metazoa; phylum Arthropoda; class Insecta; order Odonata; family Coenagrionidae; genus Pyrrhosoma; species Pyrrhosoma nymphula. Next base: position 2,313,430 of record OY754334.1, read on the forward strand.
GATTCTCTTGAATACTGCATGATGGTTTTTAGTTAATGATGGAATTGGTTAGTATCCTTAATATTCATGACCGTGCGGTGTGCATGTGGTGGTCCGCTGGCCTGCTGCATTTTGGTGACTTGTCACCCCCTGCCAAACACCCTAGAGGTGGCTCGCAGGGTAATATGTAGATGTATAATCCGTCTGGACGGGGAGATTTCTCAGGAGGGACTGCGCGGGATGAAATGAGGGGTCCTCTTTCTGGAGGAATGAAGGAGTTTCTCCTTCTCAGGCGAATGCGTGAAGGTGCGAGAGTCCCGGTATGCTCCTTCAAAACCGAACGGGATGCTAAGGGGTCCCCCTCGGTAGTAGAACCCACTTACGCCTCGGTAATACCACACGGGCTTAATAAAGGTAATTATTGAGTTGGTCAAGGTCCTTACCGAGTAAAAATAGCTGAGGGCTACGTTTAGATAAAGAGCAACAAGAGTAATAGATAGGTAGAACTTTGTATTCCGCATAGTACTATTTAATGACACTGATACTAGCCTGATAGCCTGGTTGGAGTAGGTACCTGTACAATATAGAGCGTCCATCTTCTCCTCTCTCAGTTACTTCTTATAATTATCCGTCTACATTTTCAGAACACCCTTCCGTTCCGCTTTCACTATGACTAACTTCCATCAGCACTCATCAAAGAACAGCGCTTACAGCTCCAATGATTGTTTTCATTCGCTACGTGTTAGGGCTCTTGTGCCGGAGTGCACCCCAAGTGACTTGCCCAGTTGAGTGCCAAGAAGGAGGAGAGAAAACCAATAGCTTCTGCATGCTTCCATCACTGGAAATATTTATGAAGATGAGGAAAATCGAGCCTTTACAGTAGCTGATTAATCATCTGTGTGCACTATGTACGATGCTTAATATCGGAAAAATCCGACCGTATTATCAAATGCGGATAAAATATTAATCAAACATATTCTTCTTTTGAGCATGCACCTTTATCAAGGTAAATATACAATGCTCATTATGATTTTAGGTTCTCGCCAAAACATGTGTATACATTACTGTACACGTGTAAGTCAATATAAAGTGTAGGTTCATGAGTCAATGCCTTATGTTAGATGCATAATGCAGCATAGGGTAGACTCAATTATTTTGTATTACTGGCAGCAGTCATTACACTGGAGGGCACGTAATGATCTTTTAAGCGCCTCTGCTTTGTAATAAATTAAATACTACTTCACTGGCCATGGGATTCTTACAGTAAGGGCAAAGTCACACATTCGACTTGCTTTTAAGATTCGCATTGGAGGTCAGGGCGTCGTTGAGCCACTGGTGTCACCTCGGCCGCCATAATGGCAGAGGTAAGAATGCCCCCGGTGACTCACGACTGACACAAACACCTGTGAGGGAGTGGGTGAGGTGAGATACTTTATGTTTGGGGGTGGCTTTAGACGCGGTTGTCACCTAAGGGGATAGGTGGGCGCTATTGGGGAGCAGCGAACGAGGAGTGGTGCAAAGTGGGCGTCCCGGAAGCAATATGCATGTTCCTTATCAGAAAAGGCGGGGCGACATAGGTATTGACGCCGAAGGCGAAGGCAACCTTCATTACGGAGTAGTCTTTATGCCGAGGCAAAATGGAGGTCGTTAGTAGATCCTCGAGACTTAGGAGAGGGTCCGATAAGGGGGCGGGAGAGGTGCATGATGGGAGTAAAAAGCAGGAGACTCCAGCGCCAAGGGACTTTTCAAATGTGTGTCTCTTCGAAACCAATTTGAATCGATATCCCTTCAATTGGCATCTGAAAGTCTCTTTCCATTGCAATCAGAATTTTAGAAAAAAATGTTGGCAACGCTATAGCTTGGCCTGTAAATAATGCCCTAAAATTGCTATTTCATTACCATGTAAACATGACTTTGATGAACACATTCCCACATACTACTTATTCCAGCAAAAAGACATAAACAGGATGGTGACGGTATACTACCTTGAACTGATGTATATACTACCAGTGTTTCAATATGAATACCAGTGTTACTCTTATTATGTATTATGATCTTACTTATCTTCTTATATCTTTATGTTCTTCTTTTAACTTACACTTATCATATTCTTATTATTATCGTCATCATCAATAACTGTCCAGGATTAGTCCACGTCACCTGTTCCGTACCAGGTCAGATTTTTGTCCCTCCATCGCGTCCTTGGTTGTCCGTAACCTCTTTTTCCGGTAGACTATAGATTAGAAGTATCTGGGGTAATCTATTTTTTGTCATCCTCAAAATATTCTCATGCCATTTGAGAAGGTATTTTGCAATAGTTCCGGTGATTGCAGTGACGTTTAGCTCTTAGCGGATGTCTTCATTTAATTTATGGTCGTAGAGAGTATAGCCAACAAAGGGTAAAATAATTTCGTCAACAATAATTTCAACTGCATCATCCTTCTCATTTGGCTTGATGTTAATGTTCATTTCCCATGTTTCAGAGCCATTTATAAGAGTTTGAGAGGCCAATGTTTTGTAAATTTTTTTAACTGTCTTTGGGTGTACCTTTCTAAATAGTGTATTTTTTATTTTTCCTACCATATTTTGAAATATGACTAATTTGATGACTGAATCTCTTTAATTTGGTGTAAGAGACTCAGAGTCTCAGCTGAGTTAGGAGAAATGATCAGCATGCTTTAATCCTTGAGTGTCAATGAAAAGTATTGACCTAAGATGGGTATTTTCCCTTAACAGCCATTTTTGCGTTATTTATGGAAAATATTTAAATTATAATCTCCAACTCTGATAGGTGCCTAATGTATTCACTGCTCGTTTTAAGTTGCCCTCAGAATTAATCATTATTATTGTTCGTCTGCGAAAAAAGAGTATTGAAAGAAGTCATTAAACGTGAAGTTATATATAGGTGTACATTTAATAAAGTGGATGAGAGTAGACATTCATGTTTTACACCTAGAAATATTTTTTGTTCTTCGGTATTTATATTACTATTAATTTCAATTTTGTTCTTAATACGTTCATACAATCTTTGTGCTGCACAAAATAAACTGGTTAGTAAGATAAAAATGAATGAAAAGTGAAAAAAAAAAAAAAGTGAAAAAAAAAACTTTGTATATGTCCACAGTATTTATTTTGGTACGACGCGTTTCAGCGAACCATCTTCGCTATCATCAGGTACAATGCAGGTTTCCCTCAAGAAGTCTTATATACATACATGCGGAAAGGAGGGGTATGGTTATGAGTTAGCGGAAGAGGGAGAGGGGTTGGGGGGTAAAGGATGGGGGAGGGAGTGGGGAGGCGGTTGGGATACGTAAGGAATTGGGGTTCGGTTGAAGGTTTTAGGGGGGGGGGAAGTTTTTCTTTGCGTTTCCTCCTCCTGGTGATCTCCCACTGTTCAAGTGCGTCGAGCCGACGTCCTTTTTCTTCGAAGGCCAATATTTTTGGGTTGAAATTGCACGAATGGCCCTCATTGATGAGATGAGTGGCTAAATGGGACTTAGTGTCATTCTTTTCATAACACCTTCTATGTTCCATCCATCCATCCATCACCATGTTAGCCATCCATCCCGTTCACCGCACCGGTCTTGCCAACAAAAACCACCTTCCAGTTTCATCCCAGAACCATCAACCTTTCTTCGCATAAGTTCTCGCCACAGGAACAAGAAATGCTTGACAAAGGTCTGAAGTTTTCCCCCACCCCAAAACCTTTTGATTCTTTTAAACAGCTCTCGATAGATTGCGAAGTGGCCCTTTGTAGAGAACCATTGGGCACCAAACAATTATGTGCTAACAATTTAATTGACTCCTTTAATAACAAATCTCGATGTAAATCAGATAAACAAAAGAACACTAATGTAATTATTAAGTCAATTTGCCAGACAATTAACAATGAAGACCTAGTGGTGATCAAATCAGATAAAGGAAATAGTACAGTGATCATCGACAGGGAAGATTACGTGGACAAGTGCCTCTCCTTCATCCGTGAGAATTCGTTCTCGATTCTACGCAGTGACCCCACCAAAGTGTTCCAAAAGGAAGTGAAAGAAGCCATTAACGCGTGCCCTGCCGTACTCACTCATTGTTATAAACATCACTTGTCACAAATGAATCCCCTCCCTCCAAAGTTATATGGGCTCCCAAAAATCCATAAAACAAATATTCCCATACGACCAGTGGTTTCCGGTGTTGGATCACCAGCACATAAACTTTCACATAGGATTAACCACGTCTATCGCCAGTTCACAAAATTTACCCCTAAATTCAGCATAAAAAATTCTATAGTACTTGCCAAAAAACTGAAACTTATCAACGTACCTAGGAACGCCAAATTAATTTCTTTTGACGTAAAAAACCTTTTCACTTCCATACCTGTGAAGGAATCCTTAGAAATGGCTATAAATATCCTTAATGATTCACAAGCAAACCCAGTTGCCATACAAGAATTGACCATTCTTTTGGAGGTATGTGTAAAACAAAATTACTTTCTTTTTAACAATGTATTTTATCAACAAGACGAAGGCATATCAATGAGTCTCCTCTTTCCCCATTGCTCGCCGACATTTTTATGGACAATTTCGAGAGGAAACTTTTTAACTCCAATGACTCACTTGTAAAAAACGTATTTTACTGGTTTCGATATGTTGACGATATTTTATGCTGCTGGACCGGAAGCCATCGGCAAGCCAATAATTTTTTTAAACCTTTTAAACTCAAGTCATAAAAATATTAATTTCACTATGGAGGAAGCTACAGATGGAAGATTAAGTTTTTTAGATTTACAACTATCTTTATGAGGGGAAAAACACATATTTGATATCTTTAGAAAACCGACATCTACAGACACGGTCATTCCGTCTGATTCGTGCCATGCTTCCAGTCACAAAATGGCAGCATTCCACTCGATGATTAATAGGCTTGTGAACATTCCTCTTTCACGGGAGTCCTTTGTTAAAGAATTGAACCTCATCCACCACATTGCCGCGGTTAACGGTTACGATGGGTATCTGATTGAGAGGATATTACGGAATTCACGTATGAAGAAGGCCATCAAAGAAATCACAGACCTTAAGCCGATCTCAAATATCAAGAAGTGGGTGAAACTACCATATATAGGCAAAGAGTCTTACAAAGGTTCTAAGTGCTTCCCGAGTGACCGATTCAAATTCTGTTTTTATTCCCCAGTGACGCTTAAAACATTATTTGACAAATCGTTAGACAAATTAGACCCTCTTTTAAGATCCGGTATTTATGAATTCAGCTGTGACTCGTGTGACTCAACATATGTAGGTCAAACAGGCCGGAATTTCAAAGTACGGGCAGCGGAACATAGAAGGTGTTATGAAAAGAATGACACTAAGTCCCATTTAGCCACTCATCTCATCAACGAGGGCCATTCGTGCAATTTCAACCCAAAAATATTGGCCTTCGAAGAAAAAGGACGTCGGCTCGACGCACTTGAACAGTGGGAGATCACCAGGAGGAGGAAACGCAAAGAAAAACTTATCAACGACATTGAGTTCCTGAGTCATTCCCCGCTGTTAGCCCTCCCCCCCCCCTAAAACCTTCAACCGAACCCCAATTCCTTACGTATCCCAACCGCCTCCCCACTCCCTCCCCCATCCTTTACCGCCCAACCCCTCTCCCTCTTCCGCTAACTCATAACCATACCCCTCCTTTCCGCATGTATGTATATAAGACTTCTTGAGGGAAACCTGCATTGTACCTGATGATAGCGAAGATGGTTCGCTGAAACGCGTCGTACCAAAATAAATACTGTGGACATATACAAAGTTTTTTTTTTTTTCACTTTTCATTTATCATTATGTTCCACAACATCTCGCCGAACACCGTTGAATACATAAAAATGAATACCTGCATGACAAACCCAAGCCAGATGTAATTGACTAGAAAAAACTGAAAGTGGTATACTCTAGCCTTGTTTATTTAATACGCATTGAGAAGAGATTTTCAGGCGTGAAATATTTTTCTTGCAAATTATAGTTTCCATTTAAGTATTATATATCTAAATCAATATTATCAATATTTTCCCGATTGAGATAAAAACCCAATTGTATGATTAAAAGAAAAGTAGTTACTTTGAGCAGCGCAAACATGCCATCTTATGCCTTCCAAAACCGTGCCTAATTTACTTTTACCATCGCTGTGCATTGGATCATTTCCTCAACGCGGGTTCAGAAATGGCTTCCAATAGGTTAGGTTCCCGTACAGGACTCTGATGACGCCAGGTGATTCGGGATGTCCAGGAGTTGGGTTCTTTAGTCCGGATCTTCCACGTAATTTCCGTGACGAGTCTAATATCGTCTCTTTTCTTTGGATCAGAAGCTCACGGTCGGTTAACCACCTCGAGACGCTGTCATGCAAAGACTTCGAGACGCACCATTTCTGCTTACAGCTTCCACCAGCCCTTGATGATTTACTATGCGCCCATTCCCTGACCATAGCCTCACATGTACATAGCCACCATTGTCCGCACTGAAAAGTCATTTACAGCGAGGAGACGGTGGCAACACGAAACACTCAACTTACAAACCACTCACTCTAATGTTAATTGCGATGACTAAACAAGGGAAGCCTGACACGATTCGGAGTTGCCAAAGTGTGAGGTAGACACAATTCATGAATCCGTAACAAACTTATCAAAACAATAATCTTTAAAAAAATTATGTCGTGAGCCAATAAAATATATAACTTGTAAAAGTACTTGGATCACTGAAGCAGACCCACCCAAACTCGGCAGCAATGGACCCGCGTGGCATGCATTTTACGACTCCTCCGACGGTCCAAATATATTTGCAGTATGGACAAATACAGCACCCAAGTCATGCATCGATGGCAATTCAATTAAAAGAGAGAAGTTTTTTTTATCATGAACGGCGAGTAAAAAGAAGTTGGAAAAACATAAGAAAATAAATGGGCCATAAGATTTATGTGAGGGTGAATAAAATTGCAAATGCCTCCGACAACGATGTAGCCAGCTATATCGATTCAGCGTGTTGAAGAAAAAAACACGCTCGCACTCCGAAATAAAAACTAGGGAAAAGAATAAAAGTAGAATGAATAGAGGATTCGTATGGGGGGGGGGTGTGAGTGGAGGAGGAATTGTTTCTGTACGGTGTTCCCACCCGTCCTCACCTTTCAGACCTCCTCTTCCCCCCTCCCCCGTAATCTGGCTAAGGACACCGTCATCGTCTACATTTGCACCAAGCATTCGCTCACCGTGTGTGGGGATCGGAAGGTGTGTGGGGGTGCCATAAGTGATAGAGAGTAAGGATGAGCATAATGTAGTAGGCCTCAGTGAGATCTAAAAAAAACACTCAACAGATTTGAGGCCCGACTTCTAGTTTAGACTCTACAGTGGAAAAACCTAAAAAATCCAAATTTGGCGCCATGTTTCCAGTGAACTATTAGTGTTCGAGAGAAATGATTCGCATAAATGTTAGGACTTGCTGAGACCTAAAAAAAACACCCAACAGATTCGAGATCAGACTCTTAGTTTAGCAGCTACGAGACGTGAGGGAAAGAAACATTAGAAAATATCACTTTGGCACCATGTTGCCATAGAACTACGAGAGAATTCGCGTTTCTGCTTATTATCCGTAAATATCATGTCAAGACGCATACCCCTGCCGACTTTCAAGGCCATACCTACACTGGTGAGGGCGTGAGGGAAAGAAACATGAGAGAGTTTCATGAATTAGACGACTTTGGCACCATGTACCCAGAGAACTACGAGGGATGAAATAAAACGGATAGCAAAGAATCGTAGGCCTGCATGAGATCTAAAAAAAACCGCCCAACAGATTCGATATCCGACTTCTAGTTTAGAATCTACAGTCGAAAAACAGCAAGTTTCACAAACATCCGAATTTGGCGCCATGCTATCAGCCATATAAGGTTGGGTAAAGTCCTGGTTTTTACTAATTACTTGCAAAGGGCACGTCAAGGCGCATGCCCATGTCAAGTTTCAGAAACATTTGACAGTTTTACCAAAATTCAACCTTGGCACCATGCCACCAGAGTACTATAAGAGTTAGAAGAAAACAAAAAGCATGAAGTTGTAGGCCACGATGAGATCTAAATCCCCTGGGAAAAATAGATTTCAAATCAGAATCCTGGATGTCCACGTATGCTGGCACAATAGACGGTGGGAGGGGAAGAGGGAAATAATGGTTTAACCCGGGTTCGAAATTGGGACACCCACGTAAGTAACATAGCGAGTCACATTATCCTCAGCTCATTATTGCGCTGTGATTATCAAACAATGTCCATTTATACTTAATCGCACAGGTTCCGACAAATCATTTGAAGGTGCGGGGTGGGATTCCGCGGTAGGGTAATGCAGGGAGTGGAGCATCACTGTTGGAGGGGAGGGAGGGAGGGAAGGAGGTTTTGACGGGTGAGGTTTATCGCCCCCACCTCTCTGCGCCTCCCCTTTGGCAATTCAAATGTCCATCCAGCCGCAACCGACCGTTCTCCATTCAGTTATCACTGCCTTCTATCGCCGGACGGGGTAATTACTTTATTCATCTCCGAGAATTGAAACTGCATGGACGCGTTTTATCGGATTGCCGCGTGTGGCAGTATTAGTCATATTCATAGAAGGCAGTTAAGTAGTTCAACGCTCAGCCTTTGTGAACTTTGATGATTTTTAATCCTGGCTCGTCCATAGACGCAGTAGCTCACACTGTATATCGAGGTCAATAAATATGCTGGGCGAACAACCTAGTTGAATTACATGAATTCATCACAGAATAATATCATTGATAGTTTCGCAGTTCTGATTCCTACGTAATTGTAGCCGATCGACTACGTTTATGTTTAATTAAATAACAGCAACGCAATTTCAAAATATAAGAGCTATCACCTCTCCCAACCATTCTCATGTAGCATGGATCCCTACAAATCCGATGGCTTGGATTCATGGCTTACGTGATGAGGTCTATCACGTGAATAGGACTTATGTAAAATTAATTGTTATTAAAGCCGCTCAAATTTTGGCATACCGGAGTAAAATGGTTGTAGAAGACCCTATTTCTTTTTCACAATGGTTTATTTCTTCCTTGAACCAATCAATTAGTTCTCAAAAGCATATAATACTGACAAATCCCATTTTACTGTAATGTATTAAGCCGAACTGAATTTTTAATTTCCATGTTGCTACCGTGATTCGGACTCTAGTGAATTAAAATGCACTAAAGTCCGAAACCGAGAAAATTTGTCGAGTTTTTTACTCTTGCGATAACTGCACCTACTTAATTCAGAGTAACATGCCTCCCGAAAAAGTGCAGGAAATTGGTTCGTGTGCCTTATAAGTCGTCCGTTAAAAGGTTTCTCATTCTTATGTAAAGCCATTTTCGTCCACATACTCCAAAATCAGTAAATCGGTTGAAATAAAGTACACGGCATAAACGAGAGGACCCTGATGTATTTTCAAGGATATTTTTGATCATTAACTCTACTAGTTGGTTGATATATTGATAATATACCTGGAGGCCTTTTCTTGAAACCATTATTCTGGGAACTTGGAAGCATTCACCAACAGCGTTTAATGATGAGCTCCTAATAACCCGAGTTTACTGAAAATTCGTTGAGCTAGCTTCTTGGTCTCAAACCACGATATTCGAAAACGAAACATACTCGAGCACAACTTTTCAATAACCTTAACATCACTACAGCAACAAATTGGATCATTTTCAGTTATGGAATCTTCAGTGAAACATTTCCACTCGCTGATGCTCCTTTGAAAGCTGAACGAGATTGTAGATGAGGCTTGAAAATAATTCCAAGGGAATCGCTATGATATTCCATGCTCACCCTATGCAACCAGGGTCACTCATGACATCCTCACCCCGAGCCTGTCGGCGAACGGTGGCGCGCGATGCTTTCTTGCGATAGCTGGCGGACGATGGACGCGTTGCTGGTAATTTTATTCAGACACTGCATCAGCAACGAGTCGACGGATTTCTAAGTTTAAGCTCATTCGAGCAATCCCATAGCTCACGTCTGAAAATCTCTGAAAGTCTTCGCTCCCCATTAGTGGACGTTAAACCCTGTAATGTTGGCCATCATATTTACTACTAACACAACACCTCGGCGTTAATAGTGGAACAGTGTCATAGACTAGACTCCTTTTTTCCGCGGGATATCAGAGGAGATCATAAATTAGGTGTTTATGTTTATATAAAGAGTAAATCAAAGCATTTTCATGATAAAATCTGAATATATCACTTACTTGGTCATGACAAAGAAGGAATGTATGTCAGGGAGCCAGTTTGTGAAGTCCGGGGCGTATATATTCCGTGAGATTGAAACCTAAGAAATTACGCTTCAAAGCTATAGTGTGCCTGGTTGCAAAGGCAATGGCAATAAAAGGCCATTTATGTGCCTGTTTACAACTTCCTATCGGAGGATCGGGAGGCGTCCGAAAAGAAAACGTTCATTCCGAGCAGTTACGGAACCAATGGTCGTTATTATTTGCCCTTATTAAAACTACATTTCATTCTAGAGAGAATTCAGGTAAAACAATATGAGCCTTTGAATGCACAAAGAGAGAAATATGGATTCGGCATCAAGGTGAATTAGTTATTCTTTGTAATAAAATTAATTCTCATGCGATAAATCTTATCCTCCTCAAATTTTACGAAATGACTTCGATCACAATGTGAGGGTCAGAAAAATTTAATAAATATCAATTATATTTATTAAAATGGAAAAAATGGACAATTTATCGGAAAAAGGCACAAAAAACGATTCTTACATTACTGTTGACTGTGAAGTACACCTCAAGTTTCACCCTTGAAATGGTCAGTACTAAAGTTACAAAATAATCCCAGAGAACGTATATTGGCTTTATTCCCCCAGATCAACGCCTTTCTTCCCTGCTAACAACTACGCATTGTAATGCAATGCATCCCGGATCGCTGTCACCACCGACCCGCGCTCTTCGCAAGAGGCGGCCACAACTCCCGATGAACTCCGGAACAACGACCGAAGATCACCGAATAGCTGCTCCTCAGAGCTGACACGCCCACCTTGCCCTCCCATCACGAAAGGTCGCACGCTTCCTATAGCTGCTCGTGCCGCGGTCGTGAGCGCCTCATACTTGAACGTGCCGCACTTCCGCTCGACATTTACCGCGCGTTCCAAACTTAGAAAGCCAAGGACAGGGCTACGGACAGTCAAGGGACAACCTCAGTTTAAATAACCCCAAATAACTCGTGCTGATTTTTACGTGAGATGTAGAGTATTTATTCCTTCGTCAATCTGTGACGAAATAATTTGTAGGGATTAGTCATTTGATGTTGATAATACTCAGATTTGGAAATCGTCGTCTTTGGCTTCAGAAGTGATCTCCTTCCCATTATATTTTATTTCTCGAAGTTTTGTCTTACTAGGCTTTTTAAAATAAAATGCAATTTCTACCTAATAATTAACGTATAAAGTATACTTTTTATATGAAAGAACCCTATCGATCGTATGTCTTATAGCTTAAGCAGGATATTAAGATTAAAAATTGATTAAGGGTTTTTCCTACTGAGGTTCCTAAATCATCATCATAGGAGAGATATTAAAACGAAGTGTTCCAGTGCTGCCATAATCCAAGCAATGCGTAGTTATTATGGAGGTAATTATCGACGTTATTCAAAGAAAATTTCAAAGTCTCTTAGAGACATGGTGCTAATATAAAAGCCTATCTTCATGCAATATAGCTAGTTTATTTTGAAGAAAACTCGACCACTATATTAAATTATGGAAATTTAGTTTCCCAAAAAATAATCATATTGAAACACAGAATCCAGTCCCAGCGGGCTATTTTTGTTTTGTAAAAATAGAATCTTGAAGCTCTTGTTGTACCATATGCTATTCAGAGATTCACAAACGTCCTTTTGTCCTCACCTGGTATGCTGTCAAATGCTATTCATTGTGAATACAATCCAGTTAAATCTCGATAATCAATTCAGATATTACCATAACTACATTTTATCTTTGGGAGGGATAAGGTGCCTGTCCGACAAATCTGAATTGAGGCCTCCCAGCGTAAATGTCTTCGTATATCTTTCCTACCCCGGATGCGTACTAAGGGATATGTCATCGAAACGTGTACAGGAGTAAAGAACCATTACAAATGGGAAGCAAGAGAAACGTCACTGCATAGTAACCTTCATACAAATAAACATTTGACCACTGAAAAATTATAAACTCCTGCAATTGATTTCAACATTGATACAATGAGAGGAAATAGTACATGACGTGTAGATGACATGCTCCTCCATGGGTACACCTGGAGGAATAAGAAATCTTACCCTCTGTCAATTACGGGAAATAACATTTTACTTTTTTAATTTCATATAATTTATTTCAACGATGGGTGCGATGAAACTAACAATTCACCATTCAACTGTTTTTTCTACAAATAATGAGATTTTGTAGCACGTTCGACATTCTCTTTTTAAAAGTGGTCGCCAAGGTGATCTCGAGGGGGATGCATTTTAAATGAAGGCCCGTGAAATTGAGACCGCTCTCCATTTGACGTTTCGGTCGCTCGCCGGGCCACGATTGGCGCTCATCTGGGATTCCGACGGAGGAGGTCGCCCCCTCCGCCTCCTCCACTATTATTGATCATACGCTGGTGCGCGGACGGGCCAGCCGGCCGCGACTGCATTTCCCCGTCCCACCCGCCTGTGACGTCACGAGCATCCCGCCGCCGCCGCCTCGCAAGGGAGGAAATGAAAATACGGGGCCGGACGAATAATAATGCAACAGACCACAACGGCACGCTCTCTCCCACACAATACACCCGTCTGCCACCCCCTGCCAGCCACCCCTTAACCTGCCACCGCCCACCCCTTACCCTGCCGCCACCCAAGAGAGCTCCTATTATTTTATCCCATGCTTCAAATCGGTATTGCTCAATCCGTCTCGGGAAAACGAAAATGAATTACGGGCGCAGAGTAGAACCCGCGCGCAATCTCTGTGGTTCCAGTGTTATTGGACCGCGCATCGAACACAGACTCGCCCGAGAGTTAATGCCTCGAATCGAAGCATCGCTTTCTTTCGACCGGGTCGAAAACAAAATGCTTTTGGAGCGGCTCAGGGCATTCACCGCGCTTCTGTTTGGGTGTGTGTGGGTTCGCCAGTGATGCAGAAAGTTCCTCTTTCCTCGGTCGTCGTATTGCTAAATCATTTCACATGCCAAGAAACTTCCTTCGACTCTCCGGAGATGAATATTTTACAGTTAAGTTACTGGCCAGTTCTCGGTTATGTAATTTCTCCTCTGGTGAATTATTTTTCGGAAATAATGATTTCGGTATCATCATTTACTTGTGAACTAGAGAAAGATGTTCTGATAAACGTAGGACATTCTCTAAAAGAATATGCTGACTGTGTATTTTCATCCCGACAGTGACCCTAATGGTTTTCAGTGCCCACAGTAAATGACGTTCAAGGTGGCAGCAGTGAAATAAGCCAGAGTCTGCATCATGAGCAGCAATAGGCTTTAATATTTTCTTCTCGCAAAGAAAACCATTAGGGTCATTGTTCTGTTAGCCATCTATAACCAGACAAATAACGGATGTAAGAGAGCAAGGAAACAATAATCTTATTACGGCACAATTGAATGCATACCTATGTGAAAAACAACTTATAAAAATATACAGTTTCATATTCTTGTAAAGAATGTCCTACGTTTATCTGAAAATCTATTTCTAGTTTACATACACATGATGAAGTGGAAACCATTATTTCCGAAAAGACAGCCACTTAATTCACCAGTCCTGTGAGACTGGCAGGTGTGTAAGGCAAGCTTTTAGACTTTCTGGACTGGACCTTCACCCAACTTACTCAGAAGTGGAGTAAGGCATAATTGGAGAAGTTGAGTAAAGGAGTATGCTGGGGAAACTAAAGGCAGCATTCAATTTATTAACGCAAATCGAGATTGACGATGGGTTATCTGAAAAACTTTCTGTCTCGTACGCATAAGCTAAAATTATGGCATAAAGAAAGAAAACATTGCCCTTACAAGGGAAGGTCACCAGGGGAGGATCTAATTTCACGGATGAAAGTACTGTTTACTCGTGTACATTTATTACACAATTCAAAGGGAATAATAATAGGGAAAAGGGAAACATAGAAGAATGATTAAGGAATTAAAGCAAAAATATTTTTTTATGCGGGGAAATTTTAACGCAATAGTACTTTTTAGGTCCAAATAGAGCCGAAATTTCTTTGAAACTTTTGATAGATAAAAAGGGATGGTAATCATTGATGATATCAATCAAAACATTTATCATTCGATCGTATCTTCATTACATTTCCCGTAGAAAATTAATGGTCGTGCAATAAGGTACATGAATAAACAAAAGATAGTTTCTTACACTTCATATTCGTATTATATTAATTAAAATCACTAGCTCATTTTGATTTGTTTTTCAAGGTCATGTAAGAAAACGAAGGGTAAATAATCGTATCATGACATTCTTATGTAATGGCTTTGTGGGACGAAAGAAATTCTCAAATGGGCAGGATTGGCCCGTGGGATGGTTGTGGGAGTGAGTGAGGTTGAGGCGGAGTGCGACGATCGAGTTATACTAGACAGCATTCTTAGTCATCAGTGCCAAAAAAATCAATATTCCGTCAATGTGTGGCGTCAAGTGGTACCATCACTCATAAGTAGTGCCACCAATGAGTCTCTAACCCTTCTCTTTTGGCTCTCTAAGAGATTGACCGCCTCTGCAGTACCGGCAAGCGTAGGATAACTGCGACGGAACAAGCGAAAGCACGCCATTTCTCTTCCTCTTGGTGCAAAAATAAGAAATAACCCTTAAGGCCGTTTTACACGGTGAATGATCTTGCGAATGATCATTTGAATGATCTTGCGAATGATCATTCGAATGATCATACACATGACATTAATGCCTCGTGTAATACGGAACATTCGGCGAATTCTTGATCATGCGCATGATCATGTGATCAAAATTAGAAAATGTTCTATTTTTGATCGCATGATCCCGTGAACGATCGCATGATACGAGCGCACGACGTCCATCTTGGTTGTTTTTATATTAAATTCACCTCACTTCGCTAAAGCAAAGTCATAATAACATATAATGAATGGAAGGAAAGTCATAACAATGTATTTGGAAATAAATATCTCTGTAGGCAGGATGCAATGCACATGCTTTGGCAGACGTGGAATGGTCATTTAATTAAAACTATCTCAGAGGTTTTGCAATATGAAAACATTTAAATCTCATATGATTAACCTAAATAATCTAACCAGACCTTGAATTGTTAAATCAGGGCTGCAGTACAACGAGTACAACAAATCTGGCACTATTTTGACTTCAGGATGGACGGCAGAAAAATGTTCGTAATGATATCAACGATATCTAAACTACAGCTTTCATCAATTTTTTAGGCTAAAGACTATGGGAGACACTGCCAAATGCAGAAACGCAGAACAGATCTTAGGGCAATGAACTCTCTTTTGGCCTGTTTATTGAAATAATCATCCTTGTATTCACAGTAATACATTCATTCTACACCGCCGACTGAATATATTAGGTATATATTTGTAAAAATGCTTTGATGGACGAGTGGGTAGTGTGTCCGACTCCCAAAGAGAATAATGAGTGGTGTCAGCCGCTTTGAATCCTCCGAATGGGAAAAATGTTTTGATCGTTTTCCTACAATCCTTTGAAAACACTTTTTAACATAACGTTATAAATTCATAATCCAAATAACTGCGTTTTTTTTCAAAATGATTAAAAAAACTTTAAACATTTCGTCCAGATCGTAATCAGACCGGCTGCAAGCACCACATGTCATTTATATCGCAATAATTTCATTTTGATGTCACCGTGATATTCATATCGGGTGACCATCTTCGTTGTTTTGATAGTGAGTTCACTTCAATTCGCAGAATGAAACCCTTATTATAAAATATCGATTGCGACAAAATTGTGGCTGCCGCAAGGTCGTTTTACACGGTACGTTCATTTGTACAAACTGATACAAACCCGTCCGTGAACTCTTGGGGCAGGGGGGCGGCTCATTCCTCGAGGGGAGTGGAGTAGCTCGGCGCTGCATCTCCCGCGCCACACACACGACACCCCCCCCCTCACTCCGCTCCGCTCCCTCCCCCCCCTGAAGCCAAACATCCCCTTACGCATCGCCCAGCAAGTTCAACGGTCGTCGATTGACTCCATGCACCCCAATCAAAGCAACACTTTTGATTCGTTTATAGAGGTTTTTTTTCCTATTTCCACCTTGTTGTAGTCTTTAATGCAGTATTAGTTCTTTATTTATGGAGTGATTCGGCAACAAGAGCCATTTTTCACCACTTGTAAGCCGTTTAAATATGTCTTTGAAATTTTCAGACGTGTGTCGTGAATATAGTTTACCATATGTTTATAGTATCATGTCTTAAAATGGGTGAGATTTAAAAATGTTTCTTTAGATTTGATGAAAATTTTATTGAAAGGTATCATCTCAGTGGGGATGCGGTGGAAATTGTTCAACGTGAATGATAGATTTCTTTCAGTTTTCCACTTTTTGTAAAAAAATCAGTTTTTAATGCGACCGGTTTCAATGCATTTGCATAATTTTCAATCAACTGTTCGAGTAATAAACTACGAAAAGTGGGTAACTGTAAGAATCCTTTCATTCACGGAAATTTCATTGCTTTGACATTACTTTTTAAACGTAAAAAACTGTTTTTATCTCACTACGTCAAGGGTGTCTTACACGAAGGAGTAGGTTACATTCATCTCACTGCGTCGTAATCTGCTCTTCGGTGAGCAGGCACGCCCGGGAAACATAGGCCGTGTCCTCTGCTCGGCCGTTCGATGACCATGTCCTCCCTCCGATAACCCCCCGACCCAAGACAGCCATGGTCTAACCTATCGAACCGCACGCAGTATCCTGTTCCCTACTACTTTTACTGCCTGCCGCATTGGCCTCCACCGTTCCAGGGCAATGTTCCCCGGCGATGTTTTCGAGTCTTCAATGGGTACCAGCATGCAGTATATCCAACTCGGTCTCATTGAACGCCTCCTATGCAGCTTAGTCTCTACTTCTCGCTCACATTTCTCGCATTAGATCCAATCCTAATTGAATTACGACTAATCTTATGGAAGTTTTCGCATCAAACGGTCGTGTTTCATTTTTTCGGACGAGGTATGTTACGATATGGGAACATCATCATCTTCATGTAGTTTACTCGCCAAGAAATTCATAACTATGCTTGAAGAGGAACCCGTAAATCAGTCAAAGTGTATATTGTTTAGTACTTTTTGACCACTAAATTGAGTTGAGCATAGTAACTGTGGTAGGAGCGATCTCTAAAAGTTTGAATAATATAAAAAATGCTCAAAAAACTTAAAAATGCGTACCTCTCCCTTTTTTGAGCATAATGCACAACCTCTTTTATATGCCTGCGAAAAATACAAGTATTAAACACTGCTTTTTAAATTAATTACTGGTATAAACATACATTTCATTTGAGTTTACTTCGAAATAATTAACAAAAAAATATATATATTTACTATTAGAAAAAATAGTTACCAGATTCAAGGACATTCATTCATTCATGTTATGCATTGTGAAGAAAATGGGTACTGAAAAAGAATAAAACCTCATAATCCACTTATTCCCGATAGAAAATTATTAAAAGCGGGAATTTTGGAACTGATTAGAGACATTCTGATAAATATCGGCACTAGCTTTAGAAAAACGCTAAAATAAACCTCGGCAACACTTCCCAAGCTGCCGTGGGTGGAGACTGGGTATGCCGCCGCAGACCCTAGGGGGAAAGGATACCCAGGGAGGAGGGGGCGACAAATGACCTACGCGTCCCTATCCTTTCGTCGTATCCCAAAAAGGAGTATCAGGTAGGGGGGAGGGGGGGGGGGGACGGCCGCCTCCTTAAAGACTAATGCGATATCCCGATTGTATTTTCTTCGGACGAGGCGTCAGCATTTCACTTTTGCCAATATCCGCTTTTTACGCGTCAATGCACGCGGTTATTTCCCCGAGCTGATTTAAATATCGACCGCCTGCCGTGGCGTCAGCGAAGCACTTGGTTGTTCCTCATTTAGTATCGGGCCGACTATATCGCAAAGCATATCGGGCGTTTCTCTTTTCCATTTTCTTCACCTCATTATGGTTGGTAAAATTGTTACGCTTCAAACCCTGTGTTTTGTCTAATTTTTCGGCATTGTCTAATTCACCACGTGCTTTCTTTTTTCGTAGGTAATGCGCACACTGCAGACGATTAAGTGTTACCAATCGCTTTACCTGAAAGAAAAATATTTCCAAACTTGGATTCAGTGAAGTGACGTTTTAGCTACTGTGGTGAACGCCTATTATTTGAAAAATTCTATTTTCTCTCAATTTTTAAAACCATTTCAAAATTCAAAGAACGTACCCTATTAATTTTGCGCCACAGTTACTTAACGTTTTTTAGCCAATTAGAAAGGAAAATTTTAATTGACTCTTGGAGGAATACTTTTGCGTAACTTTTGTGGTAATATTACTCGTATTTGTTTCCATATTTAGTATTTTAAATGCAAATGAAACGGAGGTTTCCTCGTGATTTACCACCTTTGCCGGGGTTATGTAGCCTCGTTGTAGTCTACACCGTTCATAAATCCTCTTACTCGAATTACTTTAATTAGTGCCTTCTGACTTTTCCACATCCCTTTCTTTTTTAACGTTGAATAATTTCAGTAAATGAATCGTCATATTAGGGAGAAATAAGTGTTTTAAACTATATCTCCCGCAGTTATATTTTCTTAAAAAATCTTTTCTCACAAAAAATAGCATAATTTGTGGCTTTTCATGCATATGAAATTTCAAATTAACTTTTTGTCCCTAGAAGTTCCTCTGAAAACGGTATTCAACTTGCATTTCAATTATGTATATTGGTAAAAGAAGCAATAAAATGTGATATACAGCCTCCGGAATTTAAAAAATATCCGATTGAAGACAGGTCCCTGTACACCAAGAAACACGTCCTGGAAGACGAATCATCAAGACTAAATATCTCCTCGCCTGGGAAAGAGAGAGGTCCCTAACGCAAGCAGTGGCAGGGGGTAGGTTGCCAGGAAAAACTTACGTTAGCTACCCAAGAATGTTGGAATGTGTGAGCCGATTTCTGTCTCCATTTCCAAGGGCCATTTAAGATCGATATCGATTGGATACAATGAAATGTTAGCTCACACTGAAGAAAAATATGTTACCGACTAATGTTTGTAACACCGTAGGATTTTGGTTAAGCGACTCCTTATAATCCAATGCTAACTCGGGTTTAAAAATTGCAGCATTAATTAAAAGATAAAACTAATAAAAAATTGAGAGGTTTGTACAAATGTTCCCGTAAAGATTCCCACCAATACAATTTTGTAGTTTATTTGATTCTATCATTGAGAGAAAAGATGAAGTCTCTTATGCATCGAATAGGCTGCATCGATGAATGAATTTGCGTCATGAGTTTCATCTTATCGTTTTTCTCCTCCCACCTCCCCGTATGCCCGCCCCCTCCCAACGCCCGAGGAGAAGAAGTTTGCGCTGGCATTCCTCCAGGGGCGGTCGTCGCTCGCAGCGGAGAGGGTCGTCTCTGGCCGAGGAGGAGAGGAGCACCAGCCGAAGGACACAGATACACACTTTGGAATCAGCCCACCAGGGGGTCGTATCGGATGAAGCCGAGGGAAGTGGAGGACGCAGGGGAGTGTTTGTGATGCGAGGGGGTTGGGGGCGGGGGGAATACGAAGGGGCCCCGATCGTTGAAGGAGTTGCGCGATACGCGCTCCAGCCGAGTGGGAGTGTTTGGGAATGTGTTTTTTTCCTCTGACGCCGCCGCCCCCTGCAGTATGCCATCCTCCTCCCGAGTCTGTCTGGCTGCTCTCGATAATCTGGAGGATGTAACCTGCGAAGCAGTCGAGGGAGAAAGCTGGACGCAGAGCGCACTTTTACCACCCCCCTTGTCTCCCGACCTACTCGGTCCAGTGCCCTTATCTTCCTCCTCCCTTCCCCTCCACCCCCTACAACTCCTTCCACCCCCTCCCCCCCTTGGGGCCGATTTCTTATTCTCTTCCTTATGGAACCGATATCCGGAGCCTCCAAGAATTTTCCAAATTTTTTCCATCACCTTTCCTTGTCCTCCTCCTCCCGCAATCACCCCCCCCCCTTCCTCCGCCCTTCCCCCCCTCCTTTGTTCTGCGAACTACATTCGCACAATCCCATCCTCCCTACTCCCCTCCCCCTCATCCCCCCCACACCCCATACCAACAACTCTCTCTCTCTTTGAGGAAAACTTTTCCTTCCAACGTTCCCGCTCGATTCATTCTTTCATTCCCTCCCAGGTCTAAAGGCCGTTTTACACGGCGAATGATCTTGCGCATGATCATTCGAGCATTGATTCGCAAATTAATTTCAATGATGACCTGAAAGGTTCCCGTTTTACACGACGAATTAATTCAGTGAATTTTCTGCGCAGACTGAGTGCGAAGTGGTAGATCTATCGATTGTATATATCGATTACGGGAGATTTACGACCAGCATAGCTGTTCCGACAGACGGAGCAGATGGAGTATTGTTTAGATCATGAATATTATAGATATTTGGTATTCACTTACGTTATTATTAGGTTTAGATATTCGTTTAAATTATTCATTTAAACATTGATAAACTGCAAAAGTTTAGTGAGTGACCTTGTACTATTGACGATGGACCGTTGAGACAATTTTAGCGACCGCTACTGCAGTGTTTATTAAGGCGGTTTTACACGATGAAAGAATGAAGCACAAACGTATGTACTGCGTTATATTGTACGTTTGTCTCAACAAAATAAGAGCAGGTTCTATTTTCCGTTCAGGCATTGAGACATTCGAACAAGCGTTCATACGAGTTGCTGTTTTGCACGATACATTTTGCCTCGAGGCGACGGACGACGACACGTGGGAGCGGCAGCTACAGAGTGGGCGGATTTTTCTCCCCCCCCCTGCTCCCCCCCTGCCACCCCTGCCCTCCCTGCCTCCAACGCCGCAGCGTGACATTGTCACGCGCGCCCTGAGCGGACGCACGTGGTGACACGTCGAGAGAATGAAGACGGAGGGATTACATTTCGGACGGAGAGTCGTGTCGCCGTGCCTTTCGCCGCTTCCTCTTCGCTGCCCGCCACCACCCTCGACGATGAACACAAGCTGTCATAAGAAGGCATATACTTTGCGAAACGATGACAGGAAGAGGTGTTATCAAGGACATTATCAGACGCGGAGGGAGGCTGGGTCAATTGGCGTGGAGACAAGAGAGGCACGCTGACGGTAATCTGACTCCTTAATGGGTTTCTTGAGGGGACTCCTTGAAGTACAAAACACAGTCCGTCCGATTGGACGTTATACGTGGTCCCCTTCTAAGTTGCTCTCTTATGAAAAGTAGGCTAACGCCGATGAAGGGATATTCTTATACCTTCTACCATTCTTTTCTCACCGGTCCTAAGTTAGGACCGGTGAGGACTCCTAACACCTATGACCCCGCCTGAGGCCCCGTTTTGAGTGATAAAGGCTTAAATTAACGATAAAAAGTATCTCTCTATGTATAAAAAACAACTCTCTCGCCTCAAATACGGCAATAAATAAACGTCTTTCACGCGTTCGTGTACATTGAAACAAAAATCCGCAGAAAATCTCTTCAACAAAAATGATTTGAATTAAAAAATTTTCGAAGAATTTCGTGATTGGCTAAAGCTCACGAGTGCACGAGTTTTCGTGTTTACTATTTACATTGGCTTGGCGATTAGATTTTTGTGGAAATAGGTAAATATTGAGTTAGATTACTTTGCAATGGCTAAAGCTCTAGTAATGAACTCCATCAGAGAAAATGAATAACACAGTACTACCATGTACTATAACTGTAGATCAACAGTGGTTTCTCCCTTCCACGATATTACTAGGATTCCACACGAAGGTTCCGTTCCACGTGAGTTAACACAGCACTGGTATACACTGAACATATGTTATTTCTTGTCCTGACCTCAATCTATTAATCTAGATGCGAAAATGACAGCAGCAGATAGGAACTAGAGCTATTAACTAAAAAATGATTCAAAATGCGATATCTTGGCAAATATCTCCATTAAAATCTCCCTGGAATAAGAATTTTGCTTGGTGTTGTTTTTAAAAGTGAATCATAAAAGCCGAACGACAATTTCTTAAAACCTGATCACTAACTCATTTAAGTCTTGAAAATATTGTGCGGTTGGTAACAATTATAAATAATTAAGATCATGGGGAGCAGTCATGATTTTTTTAACATTCTTTAGAGAAGCAAGCATTGGATTCCATGAAAACATCGGTTAAATTACAATGAAAATCTTTTAGTTCCTGGGAAATTATTTTTTCAATAGCTCATTACATTAAAAGGATTAAATATAATAATTCATGAAATAAAAATGATTTATAGTTATTTCGCTCCAAGTAACACATGCATCAAGCGTTGGGTCTTAGTAAAAATTATACCTAAAAAGGCTTAATTTAGCATGTCATTGGTAGATTTTTGTTTTAATTTTTCGATAAGAAAGTGGTTCTATTATTATCAAATGAACTCCATCGTAGGTTTTTTCAAGTAGGTAGACTTAGCCTGGACGTAACCAGTTATAACTTCAATTTAATTTTAAAACATGTCATTATCAGCTTTTTCGGTAGTTTTGCATTTAGTATAATGACAACAAAACTTTTTGTCCAGCTATGAATAAAGTTTAAATAATGTGGAGTATGAGTGTTTAAATCACAAATGAAATCATATTTTCCCTGGGAACAGGCAATGGCGCATATACTGTTCGTGAAATGGGAAGATACTCACAGCCTTGAAAGGTGTCCACGAATAACCGAGAATGTTCCCCCACCATAAGAAACTGCGAGAAATAAAAAAATGGGTAGGCCTTTCCCAGTTTTGAATATGCTGAGAGATGATTCGTGTTTAATTAAACTCTGTGATAATCTTAAAAAAAAAATTTTTATTGAAGAAATGAAAAGATCACGTTTCTCATTGATGAATACTGCGAATTATGAGGAGAATTAATTACCAGTTGAGGGTAATTGATAATTTCAAGATTTTGAAAACTAATTTAAGTATAATGGCACCTTCAATTTAATTTAAAAATACAGAATTGCCGCCAATTAATTGAATTAGCATGCAGACGACATATTATTGAAATAAGGAATGTAGGTAAGGAACATCATTTCGGACGAAATTTGGGGATACGTGAAAATAGCCTCGGAAAAGTAAGATTCACCTAGCAGGAGATTTCATTTTGTCATCAGCCAAGACTTCTTAAAATTTATTTTGTATCAAAAAATATCGTTTTAATTTCTAAAAATAAAAATATTGCTTCAACGTTTTTCATAACCAGGGATGACAAAAGAGAGAAACCGTATCTTTCTTGATAAGCCAAGTCATATCGCTGCAAATGAAAAAAGCGTGGTGGGGGATTGAGTGTGGTGGGGTGTTATGGGGAAGGGGGGGGGGGGGCAGAGAGATGGAGGGAGTAATAAGGGGATTGCGGGGCGTGGCCATGGAGATCGAGAAAAGCAATCTTTAGATTCAATCGCTCTGAGCGGCGAAGAAGAAGATTAAAGACGACAAAGGGGACTTAGGGAGGCGGAGAGGAAAGAAAGAATTAATACCACACACATATATATATATATATATATAACTTTGCCATAAAAAGTCTACCCCATTCACGTGAAGAAAGGATCTTTTTTATTTACTCTGGGCAGGAAGCTAGATGGATCTAATCCCAAGATTAGTGACCTCAATGCCTTATCCTTCGCCCCCTTCTCATCCCTCTCGGCGCATAAATTTCACAGCTCTACCAGTATCCATAAAAAAACCTTTTTTATTTCTTTTTTACCTTCCTCTACATTAATATCTTCTGTTTCTCACATTAATGTACTTTTACATTAGATATTATCCCTAAATCGGCTCTTATTCTGGGACATAGCGGGCTTTTTTGTGAGAAGCTAATCCACAACAGCGAGGACAAACTCTCACAGTGTCCCTCCATTATTTAAAAAGGATTTTACTCCAGTGTTCTTGAGTAGAAAAAAGAAATGCTAAGTACACCAAAGAATGGGAGACGAGCTCTTAAAAACAGTCAGAACCGGTTTCATACGCAGATACACTGCTCCGAAACGACTGATGCTCTATTCTTAGCTCCAATTACAAACTTAACCTTGCAGACGCAAAGATAAAAGGGGTAGATTAACATTAAGGTAGTCTATTTTTCTGTAAATAATGTCTTTATGAAAGGAGTACCAAAGGAGATAGTTCTTAGGAAATTAAGTTGACGTGCATGTTGAAACAATTCTCCCAGGTTACTGTCTGGCGGTACTCTTAAGGTGAAAATCTAGACGCTGAATGCTGGCAATGTGAGTTATTCCAGCAATTGGAAAAAACACGTATTTGGTTTTTAATGTACCCATGCACAGGAAAACAATCATGAACACTAGTCATTGATTAAACATGCTAGGAAATTCAACCTTAATTAGCGATTCTAAGATTTCACCATGTTATTCTTGTTGACTGGTTTGTAGGAATCAAAACCGTAAAAAAGTGAATATAAATCAAGATAACTAAGTAATTTTCAATACTATTTTTATTGATCGCTCAACCGGTTTCAACGTACTGATCACGTCATTTTCAAGAGCCGAGTACAAGAGTACAAGTCGTCTTGTATTCAGCTCTTGAAAATGACGTGATAAGTACGTTGAAACCGGTTGAGTGATCAATAAAAATAGTGTTGAAACTTACTAAGTTCACTTTATTTATATTAAGATGAACTTCCACAAATTTAACTCTTCTACAATTGATATAATTCGTAAAAAAGTTGTTTTATAAAATTAAACCAAGAAATATAAGCTTTCCACAAGTACGCGGAAACAAAAATAGAATAACCGTACGCGGTTCAAATAGAAGTATTGGAGAGATACTGGTAAAAAAAACAAGAGGCCGAGAGGGTATTTTTATCATCGGTGCAATCCATCCCGAATTAATCGAACAATGCATCGGAGAAAAAGAATCGGAACCAGTTTTTTTTGCCCTTCCGTGGAATCCAAAGGAATGTCCTCTGGTTTATTTTCGCGATAAATCTGGATTGCTTTTTTTCATCCCCTTCCCCAACCCACCCGAGAAAACGACGAAGAGCAGCAACTCGAACCGACGCTAGCAATCCCAGTCACCCCGCCCCCCCCCACCCTCCCCCAACCGCACCCTGGGGGAAGGGTGGGGGGTGGAGGAGAGGAAAGGGAGACCACGCAAGGAAAAGGGAAGGAAGACACGGCCGTGGGAAGAAGAAGAAGAAGAAGGAAGAAGTTGTATATTGTGTGTCCTCGAAATTTTTAGCATCCAGGAGAGGAGGGGAAAAAAGGGAGGTAAAAGATAAATTTTCTGGGATTGCGGAGGGGGGAGGGAGGAGAGGTGGAGGAGGGTAGTCGGGGGTTGAGAAGGAGACCATTGCTCAAAAAAAAATCTCCCCGCCCCTTCCCATCACATTACTTCACCCCACCCCCCCCCCATCCTCCCTCCCCAGTCCAATATATATGTGTTCCCCCGACCCCAACCCCCTCCTCCAAAAACTCGGCCTCTCCATCTTCTCCCCCCCCCCCACACGGACGGGGCAGAGAGGGAGCAGTTAAACCGTAGCGATCCCTTACACGCAGCGGGAAGAAATCTTCAGTTGTTTTCCTCACTCCTCGAGAACATAAATAAAAATTCTCCCCCCTTCCTACTACCTCCCCCCCCGCCCCGTGGTACATTTCCCGGGCAGCGCGGTTTGAAGAATTGCCGAGGAGTCGAGAGAGATGGAGAAGGGGAGGTACAGAGGAGTATTACATACGCGGGCACATGAGAACACATATTTATTTCCGCGCCGATAAGTATGTGTGCACACATATTCTCAGACGTGTGTATGTAGGGATGGAGGTCGCGTTGGGGAGGGGGGAGGTGGGGTGGCGCCTCAGACCGTCCAGTGCGTGCTGTTCCTTGCGTGGGAGGAATGAATGGAGAGGGTCGTCAGGGAGTGGGGAGGGTGTCTCTGCCTCCTCTACTGCTCTGTTATGATGGCTGCTGTTTCGGAGCCCCCGGTGGGAGGGTTTGGGAGGAGGTGGTCAGACTGAGGGGCGGATTGGATGGGGGTGAGGGAATATCTCTTGACTCGGCTAAGACGGTGAAAGGAGAGCTCCTCCTCCTGCAATTGGAGCACACACGAACAGTACGCGCACCAGATGGCCGCAAGTACCTCCTTATCTCGAGTGACAAATCTCCTTGGCGTTGCATTGCCATCTTCGAACATAACTGGTTTGAGACACTCCGAATAAAACTGACATTAGAAGTGGATTAATCTTCTCGTAATTGGATCTTTTTAAAACTTTTTTAAATTCGTTACATGATAATATAAATTTTACTTTAGAATACGGTGGTGATTCCATAAACTTTTTAGATTTAAGTATTTTGATTTCTGGAGGACGTCATGATTTTAAAATTTATAGTAAATCATGTTTAAGGATGTTTTAATATCATTTGACTCTTTTCACCACCACACTCACAAACTTGCTGCTTTTAGATCCATGGTTCATAGATTAGTTAGTATACCTTTAATCGTGGAAAAATTTGGATAGGAGTTGAATACAATAAAGGCCTTGGCATGTCGGAATGGGTTTGATGAAAATTTTATGTACAGGTTACTACACCGTTGTAGCCAAGGAAAAGCTATTTACATCCCTGCCTGTCAATAGCTCCCTCCCAAATCGCTGGGTAAAACTTTCATTTGTCGGTAAATTATCTTACAAATTGCAGAAAACTGTGCTTTCTGAATGTTGTAATGTATCGTTTTATAATCCTGTGGCAATAGGAAGAATTATATTCTACTCGAAAGACCGGTATAACCCCGTAGACAGAAGTAGTGTTTATAAATTAAAGTGTGATGACTTATGATGTTTGATTAATAATGATTTGTCATATTGGCCAAACAGGCAGAAGATTTAAGGACAGAGTTAAGGAACATAGGTCGAGTTTTATTAATTGTGACGATAAATCCTGTCTCGCTAAACACATGTGTGATTTTAACCATTTTAGTAATTTTGACACGAAAGTTTTACACCATTTGGACAAAGGAGCGAAGATGGATTTCTTTGAGCAATATGAAATCGCTCATAGCCCAGCTAAGTTATGTAATGACGTTGTTTTTAATGATCGATCGCCTCTGTTAAACCTTGTTCTCCCTCCCGTCCGACAACCTTATGACCATGCCTCCTGACCTTCACCACCAACGGCTTTTCTGTGTTCTACCCCCCCCCCCTTATTCCTCCTGTGTTCCCCCTCTGTGACTTAATACCCCACCCCTCCCCCCCACCCCCTCTCCACCATCCCGGGGTATATAAGGTGGAGTTTCTGAGAAAGTTGTACCTTGATAATGGCATTACGTGCCGAAACCTTGGTCGTTGGTGTGTTTTGACTGTGTTTTTTTAAATGTACTGTGTGGAAATTTACCAATACCGTTTTATTTGAAATGGTTCTCGTAATTTGATAAAAATTTTTCTTTCGGGATGCTTTCTTTATCCGAAATCTTCACCTTTCCTCCCAGTTCGCATTTTCAGCGTGTCCCAGTGAAAATGTAGGAGCACGTTATTCAATACACTTTTCATCAAGCAGGTGCGCTTCTTTATTCCGCATTTATAAAAGAATACCAGGCCTAAATATCAATCTTTTCTCATTTCCAACTGCGATACCTCTTCCTTCTGCAAGCGTAAACATTAATTGGCATAATGTTAAATCGACGATTGATTGGGTACCCTTATATCTTTTCGTTAGATGTTATCCTAACATTCGTCACTCTGTCACTCTGCAAGTCACTGTCCTGCCACTCTATCCTGTCACCCTGTCACTCTGGGGCCACCCTGCAAGCAATGCACTTGGCTTTAAGATGCCGACTTCTTTTTCGAGAAAGATGGTTTCCTGATGGAGCCACCCCCTGTCATTTCACTCCCAGTCATTCTGCCTATTGCAAAGAACTTTGCTTTGGTTTTCCCTTAACAGTTTTTGACACACATTGCCAAACAGTCATCCTACTGATGTAGCCGTCAGGTATCAGCACTCCTGGCTACAGAGTTCACTTGTTCTGCATTTGCTCTTAGAAAAGCCCTCTCAAATGTAGAGTTTGTAAAATATTTCCCCCAAAAGAGCTATAGCAGAAGCATTGAAGAAGACTTTAATAATCAATATCGTTTTTCTCCCAGTTATTCCTACAAACTCCTGTTTGCTTTATAATAATATTAATAATAATTATCCTTAATTAGCAACAATGAGGTCGTAAATATAATACAGCACACACAGCCATCTCACACACCACCTTAACAGAGGAAGTGTTCAAAATATAGTACTAATGGGTTCATTGGAAATATTGGCGTAGACGACCAATTTTTTTAGGTGATTCTATTATGCGGTGACTTAAAGGAGCCGAGTGAAAAATAAGCTTTGCACAACGGATCTTTGGTCGCACGCACCATTACGTTGCCTTCGGCCCTTCACTCCCTGCCAGGCACCACTCATGCACCGAGGTAAACCGGTGCACTTAGGCTTGTAGTTCCTAAGGTCCTGAGCGCATTTAAATCCTTTTATGAAGCTCTCTAAAGAGTTTCCATTCATCTCGATGCACAACTTTTCTGCGCATTGAATCTTCCCTAAAGTAATGCGGTAGTACTTGAATAGGTCTTACAACGAGATATTAATCAATAAGCAGTAATTCACCTAATAAATTTAACACCACCATTATTCACCACACTTCTTATGCTCCAAATACAGTAATTAATTTAAATTTGTTTTAGTATTTATATTTTGAAATTTCGATTAAACATTGTCGTCAGTTGAATCCTCACCACTGCGATGCCTTGGCTGTTATATTGGCATCACGAAATATAGGATGGGAAAAAAGAATTATTAAATATAAAAATGACTAAAGGAAGGTTCAGCAATGCCCGTATAACTGTAGGGACTATGCAGGTAGCTACGACATGGCTTAAATATGGTTTTAATACAGTTTGATGAGTGACGCCTTAATTGCCACTTAAGTACTATTCCTCAGAGAAAGTTGTCCAGATATATTCTGAGTGAGGTTGATTACGTACCGCTAATAAATAAAACAAAGCAATTTACACGAAGGGATAAAGCAAAACAGAGCCCGGAGTAGTCAAATACCTTGCCCAGATATTCGGAGATAAGTGAACGCTTCGTGTTTTGATCAATCTGCTTTTATTTCTCTCAATGTTTCTCCATTTCCGAAGAGTGCATCCCCATCCTTTTAAAGCGTCTGACTACTTAAACCCCTCGCATCGAGGAAAACCCTGCCCCCACGACTCCATCTGATTGGTCCTGACTGTGGCCAAGCAGCCGACGCCACGTCCAATCACTTCCAGAGGGCATCCACGGGCGCAAACCTTCCGCAAGGTCCTTCTAACCTTTCAGAGTATGACGACCTTGCCCTTCCACCGCCATCCGCTCCAAAAAATAAAAACTCCTCCTTCTCCGAAGATATCTCTTCCCCCCGCACCCTCCCCCCTACTAGGGCCACTCTCCGCTTCAACCCTCCCCCTCCACTTCCGCCTCTCTGAACGGACATGGCGCGGCGCAAGGCGTTCCCCAAACGATGCCGGCCGACGTCGTCCACTCGCTCCAAACACTCGCTCCGTTGAGCCATTTGCTCATGAATTAATACACCCGAGTGTCGCCATCACTTAAGAAAACTAGCGTCTGGGAAACATTTTTCGGCGCCACATTAATATAGATGAAAATTTATAAAGCTAATTTCAGAATGGCCACCCGCCACTGTAGTGGGTCGTAGGGTAGTATGCAGAAGTAGACTACTCTACACTCATGAAGGAAAAAGTAAATTTGCCTAGCTCTAAGCCAGTACCACTTCTAGTTCACTGGTTATGATAGGCGAATCCTACATAAAAATCATTGGATTCGTTAGCGTGACTATTCCCTTAGTGGCAAACATCATTCCTAATTAGTCAAACAATAACTCTTTGTATCAATCAAACAATAAGTATAAGTGGAAGTGAAGAGATCTTATTAAACTATGAATCGTCACTCACTTCTCTTCGATCTATTTGATTCGGGAGAAAATATTGAATTATCTTGTGAAGAAACGTCATTCAATCGATGGTGAAAGACTTTCACTTTGGGAATCAACAGTAATCTGAATGTTTCGCTGAATGCACGTGTTAGGAGTGGCTAGGAGTCGCTAATTGAACGTGCAACTTGATTCACATGTATCGCGTTTGATCAAAATCCTTTGGTATATATTACCCTGTGATGAAACAGTTTGCCATCGATAGTGAACAATGAAACAGCTTGAATCGACAACATCGACAGTGAAACAGTTTGTATAGAGAGCACAAAGAAATAAGTACTTTTCATAGGTATCTTTAGAGGAATTTGAGTATTTCTGTGGTCTGCTCAACAAAATCCATTCGATTCGGAGCTTTGTCATCCCCTTCGACGCCGAGGGCACATCGTGCGAATGCAGCAAAGCAATAACTAGGGTAGTGGGGGCAGTTTGGAGGGAGATTAGGACCGGGGCAGGAGAGAGAGGAGCGGGAGGAGGAGGCAGGGGCGGGGGACCCGTGGCAGACCTCCACCCTCTGAAGGGCTCCCCTTTCAGCTCAAGACACTTCTTGACGGAGTGTAATCGCTACCGGGTACTTCGTGAGAGGCTGAGGGAAATTTAAGACACATCTTAAGCCATAACTTTGAGGAAACCAGCCACGTTTTAAAGCATTTACATGACACGGACATTTTCTGCAAACATTTTAACTTTTTTTTGAATATGTAGTCATATATTATCATTTCATTTTCACATAAATTGAGCCGTGAAATTTTTTTTGTGTTATCTTCTAAATAAAAATGAACTGTAAGACATTGGAGCGTGGTGCATCATGATCGAAGATTTCGGCACCCTCTATTTAATTAGCTTTTCCTACCCACTCATTATGATGGCACCTCATAGCAAAAGGTGTGTGGACTGAAATTTTCCTTAACCCGTAACCACAGACACGTCGTCTCACAGACCGCTTTGATTTTAAACATAGATATTTTCCAACTCTAGGGAAGCCAATGCGTATACCGGGCTGAAGTGCCGAGGAAGTAAGTAAGTAATTTTCCATCTCTGCCTCACGTATAATTTCAACAAAATTTAGTATCTTCAATTTAGATAGCGTTTAACGAATCTATCACCAAAAATGATGTTTACTGCGACTTTTTTACGAGTTAATTAGTTTTAAAGTTTCGTGGTCTGACAGACCGCATGTCTGTGATTACGTCCCTATTTATGATTCCTCTGTAAGCACAGACACGCGGTCCGGGGGAACGTATTGAGGAGAAAACGACTTTATAGCAAAATTACTCGCAATTCTGATGGTCTAACCCTGACACCTGATCAACAAAACTTTCTAAACTTACGCAGGCTATTTTACTTTAACCCAAACCATTGTATAACTTTAAAATAAACAGAGCAGATAATTGGTTTAGTTCAAACCTACTTGTAGCAATTTGAAGGAAAGGGTATGACGTTAGGACTTCGAGAAAGAAGCAGGGGGAGACCCCACCTGATTTTTAGGCAAAAACAACCTGAGAGTTTGGATCTTCATTACATGGGCTTTCAAAGGAAATGATAGTAGTGCCATTTTTTCCCAAAATAAAGGAAGTCAGTTATCCTTAACTCATTGCACTATAAAAACGTGACAAGAGATGAAAGGGGATTGCCTGAAATTTGAGAATACTAAAATAATACTAAAAGAGGGATGGACGTATTGGACAAAGAACAATAAGATGCTCTATGTCAATTTTATTTTGACTCCTAAACAAAGCTAGTGTGACCGATTGTTTTTGTACTTCTATACAAGGGCAATACCGAAATCTCTCGACATCAATTTATGAAATCAGTGGTTAAGGAACTTGGAAAACCACTACTGCGAAGTAGACTGATGATACCCCATATATATGCCGACATCAAATCATCTAATCGGATGGTTCTGAAAATTTCTCACGAAAAGCATTGGGAAATTCGTGGTGTAAAAGAAAATATTTAAAATTATGCATAATCCTATGTTACAGGTCCTGAACACTGCCGAGTACGTCCAGACATGTTGAAGATTAGATAAAGTTGATCCTCTTATCCACCAAAAAATAAATTGTAAGACGATTTTTGAGGTTACCATTTCCCTTACGGAGTCACTTGCAATTGCACGTAAGTACGATATTCCACAGAGGAAAGAATATTCGCCTTGCTCGCGACTCGAACTCAGATCCCTTGATTGCGTGCCGAATTCTTTACCCAGTCTACCGAGGCGTCTTTCTCTCTAGTGGATTTTTGAGGACTTTATAAGAACAAGGTGTTCAGAAATGAAGGCGTCCCACTAATGCACTAGGCTATGCTATTTTTGCAGCAGAGCTATCTGTTTTGAATGCTGGAAAACTGTATGCTCGGACTTCAATTCATAAAAAGGTTGATTAATGGGACGGTGAGATAAATGTTTATAAAGTATTATTATTTTATTGGACTTCATCTTTTTTATTAATTTTAAGTAAACATTAACATTTTCAATGACGTTTTAGTGTATTTTTTAAAAAATGTCAAGAATTATCTACGTTCCAGTGAGGATAAATAACGAGTTTTCAGAGAAATAGTAAAAATTTGTCATTTCAAATTATATTTTATTAAATGGTTTCACATTAAAATTAAATTCCCTGACTTATATAAATATAAAAATTTAACATATCGTATGTTTATATACGACGACAAATATGCCAAATATAGCTAAGCGGTCTGTGAGAAAACCATTATGTTCTGAATCTTTCATTAAAAGTTGTAAAATTGTGTCACCAACATTTTGCTAAAAGAAACAATTTAAAAAACATATTTCTTCTTTTATTTTTTTAATTGGACCTTCATCATTGTATATTAAGTAGTATTTTCAATGAGTCCCTTCTGTAATTATAATAATACATTCGAACTCACACGTATGTAACCCCACGTTCGGTAAGCTGCACAACGTTTTTAGAAAAGCCATAACATAACTATTTCACGATCTAATATTAAAATTTGGCGAGATGGCAAAAGAAAACTTAAGTTTAATGAAAATGTTCACTGAATGAATTAAACTTATTTCTTTAACGAAATGTATGGTTACAAAGACAAGCGGTCTGTCAGACCACATGTCTGTGTTAAGGTTACGAAAAAGGGTGTCTGTGGTTACGGGTTAAAGAATGCAAGGAGGGTGCAACACAAGGGTAGGTCCTCCTCCCCTCCCCAATCCTCCGACTGGCGTAGATGGCCTCCCTACCCGTGAGTGAATATTTGCCGATCCATGAAGGGAATTGAGTTGGTAGGAGGGGGCGGTAAGGGCGGGGGGGGGGAGACTTTGGCCCTTATTTGGAGCGGGAGATTGGTACGTTCGTGGAGTGAACAAGGGGGAGGGGTATGGAAAATTTCGATTGGGTGAAACGGTGAGGCGGGAAGGGCGTAAAGGGGAAATGAAGGGCATGGACAAGGGTGAGGGGGCCTTTTCTACACTCACCTTGCACGGTTGCTGCATTGCCAGTTTTCCTTGGGGCATAGTTGAACGCTATCGAGAGAAATGGCTGGAAGCGTAAATCAATTTCATTTCAGGCGTGCTATAAAACCAAAAGTAGTTGGACAACAGTTTTATGGTGGTGAATTCCTTAATTGTTTCCTCTAAGGTTCAGGGAAGAACAAGAATAAATATATATGCCGAAAATAAAATCTCTCACTAAGACAGTAGGTAATTGTACCAAAGTAATCAAGCCTGGTGAAAGAAATAGCAAAATTATTCCTCTCAATTAATCTCGAACAGTGAATTTTAAACATGTTACGATGTGCTCAACGAGCTGTTTGCCTTCAGTTATTTATGTGGGAACCTAAATGAGTTAATCATGAAAGTCGGACTGAAATTACTAACATAGCAATGAAAGATCTTGTATACTAATGCCCAGTAATAATACTTCTCAGGAAAGCTAACACATTATTAATATAATAATAAAAATATCTTTGCTAAATATGTGCGATGACAATGACTGAAATGTGAAATTTTTCTCCAAAATATAATATAAAAATTATTATAGAAAGAAGCCGAAGTCACCTATTCAAACATAGTCCCGGCAGGATCATTTTCTAATATTCCCAAAAGTGAAAATAGAATCATTACCTCCAACGGAAAATTGCAAAACATCAAACTACAGAAGTGAGAATAAGTTAAAAGAGAATCGGAAATCTTAAAGTATAAACGGATCCAGCTAACGAAGTTTGGTTACGTTGAGAAATAAACGGTGCAGATCACAGTAATCCCAGTAAAATATAAATCCACCAAAAAGTTAGCAAAGGATAACGAAAGCAAGTTTGTTGCCAGAGAATTCGCATGTTTTTCCGCTGGGCTCTGCGGAGTGATAATTTTTTTTCCTCTGGAGGACTTCATTGGATGTTTGGACGTTTGCTAAATCCTACATCACTTCTAAAATCCATCGCCATACTTATGCCTCCGGGCTAAGTCGGAAAATGCAACGTCCAGTAGAGCTGTTTCGTCAAGCTGTTTATAGGTAGGTATTCATTTAAAGGGCTGAGAAACCCATCAGGAAAGGCTTTTGAAAATTTGTTATTTTTACTTCAGTGCAAAAGCTCTTTTGGACGCCGGAATGCTACGAAGGAAATACGGTTGTCGATCTTAATCCCTGTGACCGACCAGCAAAAGCTCTTTTTTTTACCAAAACGAAGTTCAAAAAAGGTAAAATATTTTCCTTGAAACGAGAATTTAGCCTTTTCTCACGTATTTCAAACGACTACTAGAAGAGATAGACGAAGCAGCATAAAACGCGGACAAATACACACGCATGCAAAAGTCTCTGCGTATTGATTACTGATACGTTTTTTGATTAGCCTCAATTAACTGCACAAATGTACCTTAGACAAGAAAGCATACCACTTCTACAGAAGGATCAATGTTTTAAATAATTAATAGAGGGCAGGCAATGGCGCTACTCTGCAAAATTGCTTTCAGTTCAAAATTTACGTAATTGAGCATCAAAGTAATGTTCTCACCTTATACTGAATGTGATGCATTAATGACGCACGCAAGCAATAGTTAAGCAAAAGGAGAAACTATTTTCAACGGACTCTTAAGATTTAGCACCAAGTAAGTGATACTTTACGTAAAAAACAAGCGTAAGCTACTGGCTATCCATCGGTAATTTTAAAATCAAACATTAATATGACTTATTATTAGAGACACAACAGCATTCCTTTGTCTTTGATAGATCTACCTTTATTTACTAACAGTCTCTGTGCGACAAAATTATTTTTATTAATCTTACATCAAAAAAGGCTACCACCTTTGTCGTATCAGTACGTTCTACAACGAACGATAACTTTCCACTCACATTGATGACACACGATGACCACCACCCGAACGTGTTTTTGAAGCCAGGAAATCATCCTAAAGCCCCTCTCAAAAGCCTCGCGTCACACGAGGCCTCATATAACTGTTGGATTCGCCCCTGGAGCAGCACGGGACGATGAATACGGAGAAAGTGACGATTCTTGGTGGGTGGCTACTCCCACTCGAGTTTGAAAGCGCTCCGGCCTCCCGCATTGCATTGTGGGACGTAAACTCCGCCTGAGGTGACAGAATGGACGAGGTGGTCAGCGGGTGTAGCGAGCGGCGTGCACGCTCCTCCTCTGTCTTTTTTTTTTAATTAGCGCGCTAGCTCTAAAAACTTCTCGGCGGCAGCAACTCCGTGACCCAGTGGGTGATCAAGGCAGCGGAACAGCCCGCCACCTGGGGGTGTGTTGTGTGAAAGGTGGAGTGCTGGGAGGAGGAAGTAGCAGGCAAGTCTCGCCGCGTGGAAGAAATAAAAGGAAGAGGTGGGAATGGGAGAGGCGGAGGAGAAATGTGGATGAAAAAATAAACAGGAGTGTAAGAGAGAGAGCATTAACCATTTCTCCCTCTCTCTCTACGTTATTTCGTGGTGTTTGCTTTTAATTTATGTCATTGTTTCCCTACGTTTTTCCTCCTCCCACTCCCTCCGTTAGCCAACCTTCTTTTTTTTTCCTACGGCTTGCGTGTTTGTGTGAGTGTGGGTTGAAACGTAAAACTGGGCAAATTGTGGCTGAAGGGAAGAGAGAGTTGAGAGAAAAAAGATGAGGGCGCCGAGCGCCTTGCTTCTGGCGCTAGGGGATGGGAGGGGTGGGGGGAGTGGGGGTGAGGAAGGAGGTGGGGGTGGGCGGAGGATGAGAAGGGACCGGTGGAAAGGGTTAGGAGGGAGACGGGGGGGGGGGAGGGAGAAAAGATGGGGGAGGGGGCAAATAAAGGGGAATATAAGCGAAGTCTTTCCAAGAGAGTAGAAGAAGACACCACAGGAGGACAACGCTCTGCCTTGCTCTCCGTGCATGCGAGTCCCGGCACCTCCGCCCACCTCCGCCTACGTCTCAGGCACAGGAGTTTTACGGTAGCCACCGAATTTGCAGAAGAAATATACCCACTGTATTAAAAAAATTATAAGAGATGTGCATAAAGGTAGATAATGCTTCTATGTAGACGGCCACGTGGTCACCAATTCTCAAAATATAGTTTTACAAAGCCCAAGAACCCCAGAAATTCAGACGGAGTTGATTACGTCCATCGTGAGAATATAGTTTCACTCACAACTCGTGTTGCAAATTAATTTTCAGGTTAACCTGCAATGGCTTGCCGGGTGCAGCAATGCTGTTTATGCATTTTGATTTGCAGGTATCCGCTATCCCATTGCGTATGTTTAATGCGTAATTCACTCAATGAATGTTACTTTAATCTCTTAAGGTCCTTTCCGAACTAAATTTTTATTATGTGAAAAAAAGACCTAACAACTGTCAGAATAGGGTGACTTCCAAGACTTATTTATTCCAGACAAAGTGATCTTCATGGCCGTGGAGAACGAGAGCAGTTTTGCGTATGATGCTGAAGGAAAGACTGAGGGTGGACAGAGGGTGATAAGAAGGGCGGAACCTGGGGTTTTGCTGCTTGACATCCACCTCTTTAAACGGCTCTTTTTACTTTTGAATTTGCATGTACAAAAGCTTCACGTCGTTCCATTCAAGGGCAAGATATGTCAAAATAAAGCCTAGTTAACGATTAGCAAAAGTTCACAGTAATTTGCTGACTGTTACGAAACGATCAAGAAAGCTTGTTGAGCGAATTTCATGACCTCGTCTTCGAGTTTCTCATATGTGAATGACATGGATTTTTCAGAGATTAATAAACTTTTTGGAAATAAACATGTTCTAGGCATAAATATGAGAGCGTGATGCCCTAGTGGGTAGAGCGCTTGGCTACAGATCAAAGGATCCCGGGTTCAGATGCGGGTGAACGCCCCCGAACAAAAATCCTCGGAGTGCGAGTAGGCCCAGGGAAAGGAACTGGTCCCCCGTACCTTGAATGTGTGAAATTCACACGCCTGTGGCTTAGTCCGGGTTGAGCTATATCCTCAACTATCCAAACCAACCTTCGGGTTGAATCACTGAGTGAGTGAGGCGTAAATAATTATCTTGCAGTAAGTAGATGATTGCAGTGAGTCATCTTTAAACAATGTTAAATTGAATTTGAAAAGAATAATGCCACGAAAACTCACATATCGACCAGAAATAACCTACATGCTTAAGAATTTTTGAAGGAAGTGTATTCATTGATGACCAAATATCGACCATTGACTTAAGAAAGGTGATCTATTATGAGGATAAAATATGATGCTTAAAGATTTCTATCTCATACCTGACAGTGATTCACTTCAGCAAAAAGTAATACACGCAAAAACAAAGCAAAGCAATACACGTGTTTACGTGTTTACTAAAATGAGAAAATTATCGGAAAGTAAAAATGGTCAATAAATATTATTCATATCACGTAGAAAGTAAATAGAAATATTTTGAACAAAATACTTAAGAATGCTTTCGGAGGCTAATAAAATGTATTACAGTGGAAAGAGATGCTGGGAAGGGAATTCAGTAGTGAGAGGAGAAAGCAAACATCGACCTACTACAACGAACAACCTAGCTACCACTTGGAGAAGGGTTTTGGTGAAATGAGAAATGGCGCGAAAAGCAGTTTTGCCGCCATAATTGACAGACAGTGCAACCAGCTCCAGTATTAAGTCGGACCAAAATGCAGCGCAGAAATATTCGACCTGAAAAGGCCTCTAGGACGGGAGGAGAAACGTTGTCAGAAAAACAACGACGCGGCAGATATCCGGAAGAAGAATGGAATAGGAGAAAGGGAAGTTTGAACCCCCGGCACATGAGAGGTTTCTATGGAAACGAGGCGATAAGTGCACAACGCACAGTGGGCTCAAATCGAAAATCGCCGGACAAAAGTCCAAAATTGCTTTTTTTGAGAAAACGTCTTCAAACTTGGCACAGATACACACAAGTGATTATTGATTATGAAATGGTAAGCCATTTCTCATAGGTCTTACCCGTTACTTAGATACAGAGGCTCAAACACGACCAAATTTCCGAAAAAGCGCCCGCTCTCATTTTTCTTCGAAAATCTTAAACGTTGAGCAGATATAGGAGTAATGGAAGGACTTATATGAAATAAAAAACATTATCAATTGTAAACCGGGTACTTTACCTATACTATGCATAACTTTCAGACATATTTGCCCATATTTGAGTGCTATTATGTCACAAAATGGCGGACCCTTTTTTTAGACAAAATTGTACATAAAGTAGACAATATAATCCTTATTCGGAAAATGGTCTCTGGAATACTTCATCAGAGTATACACTAGAGTATAATCTAGATTATTCCGTAAAAATATTTGAAAAAAGTTTGCGACGCCGAGAAAAAACTCGATTTTTCTATCGCGCGTCGCGGCCCGGCTCCGCGCAGCGGGACCTGGAAATACAGTGACTCCCCGTTGGATTGTTTAAGTTGTGTGGACATTAACTCCTCGAATTCAACTTTTTCAGGCTATGCATGTTGTCACTGATTTCTAAAGATTCTAAACTGAAGATTTTGCGAGGATATTGGCAGTAGATTTGTTTTTCTTTGGATAATTTTCGGAATCATACTGCAAATTATGAACGTCTTCCAACTCTTGAGAAAGAATGCGGGTTCTCGGGGTACCATGTATGTTTTCCATAAAAAATACAACATTTGGGTTTCCTTCTTTCCCTTCATCCTCTCCACCCCCACCCCGAACAACACCCTCCGCCTTTACTCTCAGAGGAGGGTGGCGCGAAAAGGAACGATTTTTGACAATGTGTAACCTTAAAAAAAACATACCTTCATGGCATATTACAACTTGTTGTCACTCTTCGTTATCTGACTTTTTGATGCGCCAGAAATAATAATAGTAGATAATCTCCTACAAATAACTTGGAACTGATAATCTATGTATATTATTATTTAATTTTAAGGAATTACCTAAAGGGAATCATTTTCATATTATCATTCTTTATAGCTTCTTACAATGAAATTCAAGCTTGAGTTTAAAATGAGCATAATTTCATGAGTTTTTTTTCAAAAAGCTCTGTTATGCGCAATATTATATCATTGTATTGAGTGACAAACTGGATCATTATGTTTTAGGGATGGATTAATTTAAACTTAAGTCTCCAGTGGTTCTGCATTTATATTTCGCAATACTGAGCACACACTGTAATTACAATGCTCTCGACGAGTAGTGAAGGAATATACATACATGAAAACACAATTAGATTCATCGATAATATATTAAACAAAACTGGAAAACCGATGTTGCTTTGCATAGAATTTGCTGCGCCAAACCTTACGCGGAATATGGTAAAAGAGAAAAAGTATTTTGAAAATAGGATGGCAATAAACGAGAATGGCTTAAATTCGTGTTGATGTTGTCAGTACCGGTAATGATTAATTCAATAACATACATGAAATACCATTACTTGTAAGATACTAAAAAGAAGCCAAATATCATTTTCCGAAATGATTTTCACCCTCAGAGCAGCCTTGGTTTTAATTCACCGAGTCATCTTCAAGTAGTTGACAAATTTCTGAAAGCACACACCATGTGTATATTTAGGAATGGGTAAGAAGGTTAAGAAACAGCTAGAGGAGATGGGTTGGTCGCATGTGTACCGACGCGCTCCATGAGAGAGATAGATGAAAGTGAGAGGTCTGTTTGAGGCAATGAAGGGAAAAAAACTCAAGCAGGGAATACCCGGAGAGAATGAAAGGAAGGGAAGTTGGGTCGGCGGTGTTCTAATGAGGGATTGGCAAGGGTGGGTAAGGGAGCGGTTTAGCAAAGGGTGGTGGGTAGCGGGCTCCTGAAAATGCGATCGCCTTTTCACTATCCTTTCCTTAGCCACGTTAACCACTCACCCATCCCCGCGAATACGTCATTACAACACCGTTGACCCAACTTCCATTGCTGACTGTTCATTTCAAGCTAAATTCTTAGTCCTCGGACTAATCGTAATTACTACTCATACTCATTCTCGCTGTTTGATTCTATTGCTTTTTCTTTGTCTTCTATTAGTAATAGTTCCCGTAATTCCTTCGGCTCCTATGAGCCTTCTTAGTCAAATATATGGTGGAGGAAAGCAATGGATCGGACGTGATCAAAAGTCATTAGTGGCCATCCTGGAGTGTTTCCGCGTGAATCTTTCTCGGAATATCCTGGCGTCCTTATTGCGAGCCTCCATCGCCTCTTCGGATAGCTGGCCTAAAGGGAAGAATTGCCCCTTTAGAAATTTCCGCGCCATGTATGAGCATTTAATGGACCGTGGTCGGCAGGTAGTACTAGGGATAGAGCTCAATGTATAATTCGGCCGTCCTCAGGCAGTACAGTGAAAATGCCTGGTCGTTTAGTGGTAGGCCACTTGAAATTTTCTTCGGAATAATTGAAAATATTATTATAAGTTCATACCCTACTCCTGAAATGAAAATATAAGAAAACATGAATTAGCCACGATAACAGAAGTATAATACTCATCATGAAAACTCACTGTTGATTTGTTGAGTGTACTACGTGACGTTGACCATATGTAGCTCTATCTCTGAGCATATAAGCGAGTTTACACCATTACCTATTACATCAGCTGCCAGTTTAGGGGAATCAAAAAAACGTTCTAGCTGTATTTCCATCATTCGTATTTTCTGTTCCAGGCCTGAGCACATCTACGATTCCACCCTTCCTTTATCTGAAAGTCTTCTGTATTATAAGCCTTTCCTTTGCACAGCTGTATTTTAAGATAGCCACGAGCCTAGAAAGGAATTTAATTATAATTTAGCGATTTATTTTTCAGAATAATTTGGATTTAAGCAATTAAAAGTTCCACCTTGAACTTTGATGTTTCTCACCTGCCATTACTTAAAACCCAGTCGATACGATATATGCAAAATACACTAAAAACGAATGTAGCAATGCAGCTTTGATAAACCATAAGTATATTTGTCTACAGCTGCCGGTCGATTTTTTATGGCTGTTATGTCATTCATATCGGAGGTTTTTGCTCCGCAGATGTAACACCTATATTCTTTTTGTGGCCTTCCCAATATGCCTGATAAAGTAAATTTTCAATAATAAAGGCAAAAGAGTAAAAATAATGTCGTCTAATGAATACATTAGAGATTTGTATAAAAATACATTCCAGTCGCCGAAGAAGTAAATAATGACGCTAGTTATCAGGCAAAACGATTGACTCATTGAACCAATCATTATGATGCAACAAACATCGCTCGTTATTCCGGGCAAACACTTTTCCAACTTCCTCATGTAGGGCACCAAAACACTTATCCAAATGAATTCACGAAGACTATTTCGAGCGTCAACATGTGACCCTAACTCCGTGAAAAATAATAAATCAAATATTCTTTTTGGTAATTTAATGATTTTTCCTTCAAATCCGTTACTTTTTTTATGGAGCTCAAGACACGTGATCTGGTGTGAAGGCATATCACCTCACGTTTGAGGAAAAACATGTGAAACGGTCCAAAAATTTAAGAAAATATAATATACGAAGGATTAAAAAAAATTATGATACTTAGAAAATAAAGTATGCAGAAAGATCGCGTTGTTAAAGAAAAACCAAGAGAATATAAGAAAATATGTATGACCACAGATGAGAAAACTACGATGCATAACGTGGGTATAAAACGTCATTGGTTAGAAAGAAGAAATTTAAAATAATTACTTACCTTAAGAATGAGGCATACTTTTAAGAAAATAAACAATACTGCTGTCACCACAGGGAACTGGAGCAGGAAATATGTCAGTATTTCACGAGCCAAATAACCAGATACTATGGGTTTTCCAAACTCATGAGAGCAAAGGCACAACATTACTTCACCAAAAACAAAAAACAACTGCCTGTCAATATGCATTTCTTAAAGGAAGGGCGCCACTGGAAATACCCGCTTAATACCGTCAAAGGCAGCCCGGTGTCATAAAACCTTCCTTTTCGCGCCACCCTCCTCTGGGAGTAAAGGCGGAGGGTGTTGTTCGTGGTGGGGGAGGAGAGGATGAAGGGAAAGAAGGAAACCCAAATGTTGTATTTTTTATGGAAAACATGCATGGTACCCCGAGAACCCGCATTCTTTCTCAAGAGTTGGAAGACGTTCATAATTTGCAGTATGATTCAGAAAATTATCCAAAGAAAAACAAATCTACTGCCAATATCCTAGCAAAATCTTCAGTTTAGAATCTTTAGAAATCAGTGACAACATGCATAGCCTGAAAAAGTTGAATTCGAGGAGTTAATGTCCACACAACTTAAACAATCCAACGGGGAGTCACTGTATTTCCAGGTCCCGCTGCGCGGAGCCGGGCCGCGACGCGCGATAGAAA
Organism: Pyrrhosoma nymphula; assembly: GCA_963573305.1. Classification (NCBI taxonomy): domain Eukaryota; kingdom Metazoa; phylum Arthropoda; class Insecta; order Odonata; family Coenagrionidae; genus Pyrrhosoma; species Pyrrhosoma nymphula. The sequence goes on from OY754334.1 coordinate 2,356,354, forward strand.
AATCGAGTTTTTTCTCGGCGTCGCAAACTTTTTTCAAATATTTTTACGGAATAATCTAGATTATACTCTAGTGTATACTCTGATGAAGTATTCCAGAGACCATTTTCCGAATAAGGATTATATTGTCTACTTTATGTACAATTTTGTCTAAAAAAAGGGTCCGCCATTTTGTGACATAATAGCACTCAAATATGGGCAAATATGTCTGAAAGTTATGCATATTATAGGTAAAGTACCCTGTTTACAAATGATAATGTTTTTTATTTCAGATAAGTCCTTCCATTACTCCTATATCTGCTCAACGTTTAAGATTTTCGAAGAAAAATGAGAGCGGGCGCTTTTTCGGAAATTTGGTCGTGTTTGAGCCTCTGTATCTAAGTAACGGGTAAGACCTATGAGAAATGGCTTACCATTCCATAATCAATAATCACTTGTGTGTATATGTGCCAAGTTTGAAGACGTTTTCTCAAAAAAAGCAATTTTGGACTTTTGTCCGGCGATTTTCGATTTGAGCCCACTGTGCAACGGCGCGAAGGTGGATTTACTCTGATTGGATAAAATATCTCTCCATGTCGTGCCACAATGGAGAGCGCTTTCCCTAAAAGATGAATATAAGAGAAATGAAGAGGGAAATTTGAATAGAAAACTAAATTATAATCATATTCATGTGCAAAAATAAATCGGATTTAAGAAACTGCGATTTTTTTTAAGAAAAGCAATTTCTGAATGGGAATAAAAGCGTAGAACGTGGAGGAAGCACATTTATTTTGACGATGAATCCGTCGAGTGATAGCTATAAAAAGAAACAAATCTCGTTGAAAGTTATTCGAGACGTCGGAGCCAAACTTCAGGAATTCATTTCTTCCGGAGACAAAAGTGCAAACCATCATTTTTCAGTGAGTATGTTGTGGCTCATTAGAATATTCATAGAAATATGGAGAGTAGGAATCTCTTCTCTTTCACGGTGGCCCCGTTTGCAATTCCCATTGAAAGCTTTCTTCGAAAATCAGGTGATTTTCTCTACGTGTCACTGCAGTTATTACTGAGGAACAGATAAAGTTTGAGGAAAAAACGGGACTTTTCGCATTTCGTGACCTTATGGTTGGTATTGCGGCCACAGTCTCTGCAAAATTTAATGCTAAGATGAAATTTTCGTGAGTTTTCCTTCGGTTTGGGAGATGATCTGCTGTGAAAGTTTCAATGGCTGGCCCTGTGATCATCCTAAAGGATGTATTGTCATGATTCGCTTCGCCACTTGAACCTCCGATTTGCAACAATGTCATCCTGTTGGGCGGTGGTCTTTCTCTTTCTTCTCCTTTCTGTACATTCTTTATCTCGGCTGATCTTTGATTCCCCAGTCGGATTTCCGTTGCTTCTTTTGTCAGCATTTTTTGGTATCCCTATGCTCCTTCTAATCAAGTTAGTGTCATAGAAGATGATAAGATGGTCTTCTCTGCCACAGAGGCTCATTTCTTCAGGATTGCTCAAAATAATATAGTTATTATGCTGGGGTATACTTGTGTAGCCTGAAAGCTAGCAAAGCTCACAAAATATTTTTCACTTTATTATTTGGCTTTAAAGTTTTGACATGGTGTTTGAATGCCTCGCGATTAAGTTTTCCAAATATCTTCAAATTTAATCCCGTAATAATGAATATGAATAGGAGAAAAGCCTCGGTAATCAGTTTTCCTTTACTCTAGGCTGCCTTTTGTGGGGCCAGATAATGGTCGTTTTACAGTGGTCTTAGTAAAAGGGTATTTACAGGTCCGGAAGGATATCTTACTCCGTGCTCCGACGGTAGATATTAACTTCTTGCCGATAATGTGATGTTATCGCAAACTTTTTAAATCAAAATGGACAGAGAAAAACCAATGAAGAAGTCCTAAGAAGTGCTATAGAAAATATGAGCGAAGAATCCCGAGGAGAAGAAGAAGAAAATACTTATCGGACACCAAGAATTAACGGGGAAGATCGTGTATGGTACACACGAAGCAAGTTATAAGGGATGTTGAAATGAATACTTATGAAGAAATAAAACACTTTGCAGACATATATATGGGAGTGGAGTGGAGAGTAAGCGGGAGAGTGAAGGGTAACAACAATCTAATCCTCAGTTGGTGACTGCTGACGATGATTTTATAAGTTTTGTAATCCTTGCTTCTGAGGATGAGGGAATGAATGATTGGGCAGCCGCTATCAAATGGAGTTTTTTAGCGTTATCAAGTACATACCATCCAGAGTGATCGGATAGATTTTGAATGGAACCAGCATCCCGTGGAGACGGCTTTAGGTTATCATTTCCGCCATGAAGACGAAAGTGTAGCGGAGAGAGCTGAGCGATTAAGGTTGGCGTCCGGACGTCATTCACTGTCATCAGCATTCTCGAATCATTCTCTTTAATGAGCATCTGTGCGAGGGAAGTGACAGCGAAGGGCGATGGCGTGGTGACAGTGAGGGAGGAGTGGCAAAGTGGAGAGACGTGAAGGGTAAGAGGGCAAGGCAGAGGGGTGACTTGAATCATGCCAATCACGCGATTCGTTCCACGTTCACCGCTGCCCACGCTTGGACAGACGACGCACGCCTCTCCCCTAGCATCAACGCGGTTAGCGCACACGACATACAGCTGCGATCGGGATGCCAACATTCCAAAGCCATCCCAAGCAGAAAATCACAATAATCATTAGCATGTCAGTCAAATCACATCGAAGACATTTTGAATGAGACACTGGGGTGGCTAATGTTGGGTGCTAACACGTCTTTGACGGAAAAACCGTTTGGCGAATGGTGAAACCTATTTCAGGCTACAGTAAAAATTTAAGCTGAAAAACGCACAGGTACTGAAACCTTAAGTATGCAAGTACCTATATCACTTTGCAATTGTTTTACTATACGGAGAGACAGAAGCCTGAAGCCCACTTTTAAAAGCCCAGCAATTTACCGTGTTTTTTGTGAGGCGTGCAAAACATTTCATTGCCTCGAGAACTGAAAACGCATGTCGCAATAGGCGTCAACGCAAAAAAATGAATCTGGCGAATGTTCAACGTAAAAATACGGCGCCCCTGAGATGCAGAGCCCCCAAAAGAGTGGTTAACTCACAAACCTTCGTCTCTGAAGTTCATGAAGTGAAAAGGTAGTTCTTCACTCCAGAGACATTATAGTAGGATGGAGAGCATCTGTCAAAAGTAAAATGAGTGAACACAGAAATATAAATGTCATTATTACTAACGAAGGATAATATAAATTAATGAGACCAAATATCTTCAAATGTTTATGACCACGGTGAATTTCCAGAAATTTATTCAGACTTCACTCATTAAATTTCCAGATAACTTTCTTGAAAGGAAACACCATTGATAAAACAGTCGCAGCAATCCAAATGTTGCAGAAATATTTTAAAAAATTATCTGATGCACGAAAATTGATAAAACAAATGGAATAAAGCTGTTTTCCACCGAAAACAGGTTTGAGCGAGTAGGATGAGTGGCAAAGCTATTGTAAGAATGGAGTCGGTGACTACTGGAAGGAAAAGATTGACAGCCAAGACATTCAGAGCTGAGATAGCTTCAGGTTGACAAGGAGAAATTTATTTTACTCCCACACCTTGCCGTTAAAACATAACTCATTCACGTATAAAATAAGACCTTGGCTCAATACTAGATGAGCCTTGCCCCAAACAGTATGCGTCTAGAAGAGATATAAGCGACAAAATAAGGTATGCTTACAAATAGTATCAGAAATATGGGAATAATAATTAATTTTTCCATTATACCACTCTCGGTCATGAAAAAATCACAGTAAGACAGTAATCTACTGATACATATTTCACTTATTTTCCTATTCGTATGCCTTTTACTTTCCCCATTTCTCTCCCTTTCTCATACTTGTTGCCCTATCACTCTTTTTTCCGAACGCCCTACTAGCCACTCTAATGTCAAATAGTATGCAGATGCATATATATTTACGCAATTATGCCATATCCTCCTAAGTTTATCGCCAGAAGATCTTTCTTTAAAAACGGAAAACAATAGAGAAAAAACGCCTCCGACCGTTAGCGATCATCTCGTAGGCATATGTGAACGTGAGAAAATTTATTTATAAAAATAGATAAGTATAACAAAAAGCTGAAATTATTAACTGCAGGTAATGACATAGAATGCCAGATATTTGGAATTTAAATTTCGCATACCCTGAAACTGACATAAATGCGTTTTACTCAACCCATTTCATATCATGTAATAATTGCAAATGGAATTTTATCGTAATTACCATAGAGCATGTTATTTGAAACGAGAGACTTTCAGAATTGGATGCAAGGACGATGAAAGGCATAAATACCTCCTGGTGTAACATTGTACCGAGAGCGTCCCGGTTAGGAAGTGAAGATGTGAAGGAAGGGGGTGGGGGGGGAGAGAGGGAGAGGGGAAAGCCATCGGGAATTATTCGACCCAGAATGCTCTTCTGCGTTGCTGGGGTAACGGCCACCCCCCTCCCCCTTCCTCCTCTTCCCTCCCCCACACCCATTTCCCCCTCCCCTTCACTTCCCTCCCCCTGGAGCTCCATTTGCGCAAATTTTACTTGTTAGACGTCATTCTCAATTCAGGTTTATAAAGGGTACACAGTGCAAATGACAGGCCACCTTTCCTAGAAACTAGGTTAAAGAAGTTCCCTATTTTACCGTCAAATTTTCGAATCCGACCGTAATAGACCTTACATTTCAACTTAAGAAAGCCGAAAAGAATAACTGAAACACATGCAAAATAAAAATGTTGAAATGCGGTTTACCTATTCTACGTACCATTCCCAATGAACTCAATCCTAAAAATATATTTAAACTATTCTGAACTTCACCTGCCTCAAGCCTTTTGGGAATCCAACACGATTATTTATCATTCAACAAGGATGAGGAATATTGGGCAAGAAACGAAACTGTTACCGTGGAAATTTTATCGTTAAATATATTCCACTTATATCTCATCTAACCTCCATCATATCGTTATATATCATATCGTTCATATATCATATCGTCAATATATTCCACGGTTATCTCATCTAACCTCCAAGTTATTGAAACAAAAAGGTTAACATGGAAAATGAATGCTTCTTCAAAGAAGAATTGCGATCAATTTATTTATTTCTAACAGAACATTACATTAGGCATTCATCTGGTGGTAACGTATAAATTCATAATTTTAAAAACATAATATAAACATGCTATCTTTGAATATGCAGAAAAAATTTAAGAAAATTTACAAATCTACAAAAGCATATACAAATTCAAATACACCTACCTGCAACAAATCCGAGATAGATTGGCATTACAGTGTTATTGGTCCAGTGCGTGACATGTGTGCCCCACATATATATTCTTCTTTGGCTTTTTTAAATTTTAAGCTCATTTCCTTTAAAATTCTTTCAAGGTTTAATGAAAATGGTGATTCAAATGATGCAATTATATCATAAAGTAACGTACTTTTATAGATAGATACTATACAGAAATAATGAAAGATGTATTGGAGTTTACTGGAAATAAAAAATAAGGAGCCACTATGTTCCTTCATCTGGAAATGCATACTTAAAACACAAATGCAGCTGCAGTTCTTAAAAATTAAATACCATCATAGTGCATTAAGAAATTGATACTCAAGCCCCTTAATTATGATGACTACCAGGAAAACTGTAGTTAAGAAAGTTACAAGGGTTGTTCAAAAAGGAATGCACCACAATTAATATTTTTAGAAGTACGAAACATACAACTTTGCTGCTCCGGGATCGTGTTGCACAACCTTCAGGTCAACTGATTTTCCAAAGAAGTCTCCTTCCCCTTCCATTGCTTCACGCCAGATTTCAGGGAGAGCGTTTATTCAAGCTCCGTACAATTCCTCGTTCTGTTCACGCAACCAGTTTTTCTCAGCGCGCACAACATCGCCATCAGACTCGAATTGGATCCCAAGGAATGCATTTTTTGAGTGGACAAACATATGAAATCCCGACGGTGCCAAGTGGGACTACATGTGGGGTGAAAGAGGCAACACGATGTTGGAGCCAAGGTTTGCAATCGCTTGACGGGTCCACAGATCTGTGTGGGGCTCCACGTTTTCGGTTTGAAGCAAGCACGCTGCACCAGTTCTTCTCAGAGAGGACTAGTTGGAAACGCATCTTCAGTCGTTGCAGTGTAGCGAAACAGTCGCCTGAGTTAATGGTGGATTCTTTAAGCATTAAATCCAACAAAATGACATAATGACAACTTGCATATCCCAAAACACAGTGATCAAGGCATTCCCAGCGATCGGAACCAATTGACCCTTATTTTATCACCTCCATTGACTGTCGCTCCGTTTCGGATTCAAATTTGGAAGCCACGTTTCATCTGCGGTGAAAATACGGGATAAGAAATCATCCTCTTCACGCCCATGGTGCATCAGACGAAACAGTTTTTCCTTCCTGGCTTTTGGTCAGACGTTAAGTGTATTCACGAATAGAAAAGGGTTCTCACCGAAGGTTATTATTGCCATTATAATTGCTGATTTGTAGGAAGTTTACAATTAAAATAAATTCGATCTCACTTTTGCCGAATTCATTTTTGCCGTACAGATCATCGTCAGAATGGACAGGTAATAAAAATTGTATTTAAATTTGTTTTCACAATTTAAATATAGTTTTCACGATATTACTACTGTTGAAAAGGAGATGTAAGGTAATAATCATTCACGAAAGGTTACATCTTTTACGAATGATCGAAAAACACCATATCTAAACATGTCAGAATATACATCCTACTACCCATTTGTTATAGAAGTTCATTCAAATAAGTGGATGCATTAAGCCTTATTCGAGCGAAATGTAACAGCTGATTGAAATAAGAGAGAGAGATCATAGTACATTCGTCTCATTGACCGGATTGAACGGACATCATATGAGTTCAATTTCCAAATAGTTCGGTATGTTTGGAAATAAAGGAATTTCGTCTTTCATGAGTAGCCTAGTTTAAAAAACGGGGCCGATGAGTTTCTGAAGTTATTTAAATACAAGGACGATCGCTGCAAGCGAACAATAATATTCTATCACTTTATTGATTGCTATGTTAAGAAAATATGATAACTGAGAGGTAAAACTCATCTCAAGAGGCAAGTGGACCTGGGAAAATATAATCTGGAGCAAGAGGAAAAGTTCACGTACGTGGAGAGTATTTTGGACGACGATATTACACGAAGAGTTGCGTAAGCCACGTTGGCATTTACGAAAAGGGGGAAATAGTGATGGGGACTCCGCACAGAGACAAAGAAAAGGTGAGTTAAAACTTTAATATGGAGAGCAGCGTTGCATTGTTCAGAAACACGGCGTTAATGGAAAGATAAGCGTGCAGTCAAGGCTCTCCAGATATGGATTCGCGGAGAATGACTGGTTGAGCGAGCTGGGTGGGATCAAGGGCGGGAGAATTAAGTGCTGAATGCCAGGGGTGGTAAGGGAGCTAATGGGGGAAGCATGAAAGGTGCAGAAGAAGTTAAAGAAGGACGCATTAAGAACTAATGGCACTTGGAAGGAGGAGATGATAGGAGAATCATGAATAAGTGCAGAGGAGGAAGGAAAACGGTGGGTTTCTAGTAGGACTGTTGAGATGTGGAAGGTATGAAAAGCCTAAAAAGAGCTAATTCAATGACAAAAAGCTTGGACAGGGAAATATAAGAGATGGCCCCTGAGTGAGGACAATTAATGGGATGGAGAATTGAAGGGGTATCCAATATTGTTAGAACGCCTGCTGATTATCCCAATTGAAGAATCTAATTTATAAAATTTATTTCATTGTTGGCAGTTACAGAAGTTCAAAGATCTTCAAAATTTAATTTAAATTTATTTCCACACTGTGACCGAAAATAGACTGGCAGCAGAGAGAAAAAGCGAGAAAGCCTGCTCTCCTAATTTAAACCTTGCTGTGTCTTGCGACGTGAAAAGAATAATGTCCCAAATACAAAAAATTAAAAATAGAAGCAGAACATTACTAACATGAATGTTTGCTAAAATTGAATTTGATTGAATCTTTCTCTCGGAAGACAGTTTCTTTTGAATATTACACAACCATAACAATATAAAAGGGAAGATAACAGTTAAGTTGAAAAATAATTTATTCAATGCTAAGTGGTTCCAGAATTCTTACACCGTCTAAACGTGTGATGTTAGATGAAAAAATAAGTTGGGAAAATAAAAATTGCATGGCCAGTCCAATTTAGAAAACACCATTCTTAATGATTTTTATTGATGACGGTGAAGAGGCCAGGGATGATCTTAACTTTATTTGCCGGACGCGAAGATATCAGCTCCCATGTCTCCTGGTGGAGTATGTCATCTTACTTGTGGATGAACTAAGGAGAATATCAATATTTCACCGAATGTCTTCGAATGGCCAAACGATAAACATCACCGGAGCCCATCAGAATGTCACTGGGTCGCCTGGTCCATTGACAGTGCTGCATTTCGGTCTCATCCGGCATCCTCTTCCCGTGGTGTCTCGTGTCGGTGCTTGGCTGTCCTCAACCGCTCACAGGCGTCTCTCGGAAGACCCTCCTGGTCCATTCACGTCGGTCCTCCAACAATCACTCGCCGACATTCGCACGCAGGTCAGCCTCCGGCCCGCCGCCAATCACCATTCTCCTCTCCCCTCCTCATCCCCGATGACAACCCTTCACCCTAATCGAACCACACCCTCCTTGGCTACAAAAGCCACGGGGTTTGAGTGGTCTCCAGGGTTACAACCGCAGCGACAGAGTAGCCCCCCCCCCATCCCATTGAAGACCACATTCTCCTAGGACGTGCCCTCGACCCTTAATACATGCGCCCGCACTCAAACACTTCCCGATGTATCTGGCGGACGTCGAGATGTGCACAGTCGACGATTCCGGAAGGTTCGTCAATCATCGAGGCAAGGGCCATAATAGCGAACATTCCTACGGCGATCTTCATCACGGAAGTGCTTTCCAGGATGCCGAGAGCGACCGTTTCCTCCGAAACGTTTTCCCTGGCTTTGAGAGGCATCGGAGGATCGAGTTGGTGTAGTGGCTAGAGTACTGGCTTCCCATTCTATTGAAACCGGGTTCAAATCCTAGCATAAGTGGCACCGGTTATTCAGTTGAGTTCCGAACCCTACTTTTGTGCTGTATGAATAGCACATCAAGTGTAGTACTCCAACCGTCCAATGGGACGTAAAACTGAGGCAATCTTGGCACCTTTCTTTAAGAGCAGGGCAATGCCAACGCCGGAGTTTTTTCTACCCTTCGCGTATTCTCCAAATATCGACCCTTACCAATATCCCCCCCCCCCCGTCCTGAATTACATAAATGACGTCAGTTATCGGTCGCCTTCAAAAACAACAAACCAAGCCTTCGAGAAAATCGACCATGCCCTATTGTCGCCCCACCGCCAAACTTACAACTAGGCCCGTCATGCAGCCATCAGCAGCCCCATATCGCTTAAATATTTAAACTCTCTCACTAGAACGAAGCAATATAGTCTCGTCAAGTGTAAATAGTTTCCCAGAGATGACAAAACAAAGCGACAACCTACTTTGGAAAACTGCATTGCACACCTTAATTTTTTGCTTATTTGGAAAATTAATGAGTACTGCGACTCTCAATTAGTTCTTCGGCTACCAATGAATTACGAGCATCGGTAATTTAGATGCAATTCTAAGGGCATGTGGTAGGGGTGTCCCGGCGGCAACGAATTAACATCGCCAGACGCATATTCTGTTTCCCTAAATTTTCCATTTCTCACGTATAAAAGCGTATCAGGCTTAAATTTATGGAAACACTTTATGTCCATTTCAAATAAAACAATATTGGTAAATTTTCACACAGTAATATAAAAACACAGTTAAAATACACCACCGACCAAGGTTTCGGCACGTAATGCCATTATCTGTATTATAATGTTGTACCTTGATAATGGCATCACGTGCCGAAACCTTGGTTGGTGGTGTATTTTAACTGTGTTTTTGTAATATACATTGTGGAAATTTACCAATATTGTTTTATTTGAAATTTCCATTTCTCGTCCATTCCTCAAGCCTCGTCAGCTTTACCTACTGGCCAATCACAGCCTCAGTGACTCTGCAGGTAAAACAATCTTGCAAACGCTTTCAAGGTATTGCGCGGCGTGCAAATCTGTGTCGGCAACACCAGAATTCTCGTCGCCACGAATAAAGGTCGGCGGTGGAGCACTTCAGAGCGAACGCAGGCGCGAGTCCAAAAATCGCATCACAGCCCACCCCATCCCATCCTCTCAGTCAGAATCCCTCCGTCTGCCACCCCCTCCCCCATCCACCCTCTTCACCCCCTCCCGTGAAAGCAGCGGAAGGAATTACTTCCCTCTGCGTTGCTTGGCAACCCTCTTCGCGGAATTGCGATAATACCGCCACCGCTCGGAAAGTGCGGGTCGGAGCGGAAGGTATCTGTTTTATGAGGCCGTTGATAGGGCGCGCGCTGTTCCGCCTCCGAGCGCAACTTTTATTCACCTGCATATTCTTTTTATTATATTACACGTTTAACAACGGCCCAATAAAAGCGCGTGGAAATTACACTCGTTCCTGCCGCGCAATTCCATTCCATTTCGAAATTAAAACCGCATGCAGCTGGATGGAAAAGCCGTCGAGATATAATTGGCGCGGAATGCGCGCTACTGCGCTGTTTACAACGATTCGGCGCGCGCGCGGGGCCTTGAATAAACCGTGATACATAGAAGCCAAAATAATACGGATCAAAACGCATTTGGCGTGCATGCACGCCTATTATCTGCGAGAGACGGAGGCGATAGCGGGGAGGGGATTAGTCAGCGCAAATTTTAGGCAAACTTTGAGAATTTCCGGCTTTCGCAGCTTTGTGGACCTGAATCCCTTAAGACACTACAGAGGCGTGAAGTAAGTGGCATCGAACTCCGTTTTAGTGAATATTAGATTCCGCTCAGTACACAGATAGTTCTCGTCTTCTCTTGCTTGCCCAGAGTATCTTCGCGGACCTCAATCTCTTAAGAAAACAGCAGGCGTGAAGGAAAAGTGATGTTGTCCAGAGATCGCATTTACTTTCTACTGCATTGAAACAATGATCGTGAACCGCAGTCCCTGGAATAACATAGTGAGCTTCTAAGGGATTGTCATAAAGACACCAACGGTCAAAACTAATTCTCTGGACCACCGACCAACCTAAATTTTAATTGATTGGGCGTGGCTGGAGATGTCCTAAATTCCCATGGAGAGAAGTGCATAAACATTTAAATCACGGCACCACTCCTTTTCTCTGGATAGTTTACATCCCTGTAAATATCCGCTTCCTAGAGCAGATAGAGGAAAAAACAGAAATCAGGACCTGACAATAGCTACTTCTTTATTCGCTGGCTCACCGAGCCGTCGTATATATCTGCCATATCCAAAATTAATATTCATATAATGACTTGCATTAATGGCTGACTATGTGCAATAACTGAAGTAATTTCTGGGACATGATCCTGAGGTTGAATTTTGATACTGCCGAAATTGTCTAAGTGCGCTGGACAATCTAATATATAGTTATTCTGTAAAGCACTTAAGTCGTGATGTAAAACACAGAGAGAAAAGTTATTTGCATCCCTCCAACAGAAGAATGGCAGTAGTGCACTAAATTTTCACTTCCTCCGTCGTCTACTCTTGAACAAACCTACTTGCCATTAATGGACGAACAAACATATCAGCATCTCGCTATAAACGACAATTTTCCTAAAGCTACCTCTACATACAACTCAAATAGAAATGAACCTGAGCAATTAATAATCTCCAAGTCGGGCTCACGAAGTTTTTTCAAAGAAGCAAGATCATAAATTGGTGATTGAGGCTTCCGGCAACTCTAGTTGGGCGAGCCACGCCCCCTCAGCCAGCTACCCCCGATTAACCGCCGCTCCACTGCGAAGAGGAAGAATCGGTCGCTCTCTGTCGACTGGCAAGAATCTGTGTCGCGCTCCCCGGGATCACTAGATGGGGGTGGTGGGTGCGGAATGCGGGTGCGGGGAGACTTTGGAGCCACGCGACCGCATTTTGGCGGTGGGAGAGGGATGGTGCAGAGGGGGGGTCGTGAGAGGGTCGCGCGGGGTGAGGCGAATGAAATAAACTTGGCATGCTCAAAGGGAGTATAAAGGGGAGCGGAGAGTTAATTTTTTCCCCCACGTCTTCATTCTGCTTCCTTATCCTGCGCTACAAAATTACTGTCGACAGATAAGGGTTCTTCTTCCTCCCACTGACTCACTGCCGACTCCGCGCCCTCTGTGGCTGTGTTCACTCGAGAGATTGAGAGTAGGGACGTGTGTTCCTCCTCCACCCCCACCTCCACTCTCACCCCAATCAACCACCCCTCCCCTGCACCAACGACATGTGCTCCCTCATCTCACCCACTCGTTCGCTGTGAGACGCGTCCAGCGCGTGTGTTTTGTTAGTCAGTGTGCGTGCATTTCCAGTTTTCCCCTGGGCAAGGCGCTAGTTGTCCCTCCTCGCCCCCTCTTCTATCTGCCCTCCCCTTCCCGTGGAAAATGTAGGTGGGGGTAGGTGGGGATGGGAACGGGGAGGAGGCAGAAGGGAGAAAGAAGAGGAAAATAATAAATTAAAAAAGGAAACAACTAGGGGACGTAAATTCAACCCAAACATCACCCCCCACCTCGCCCCTCTGCCTTCCTTTGTTTTCTGGATGGCGTCAGTTCGTGGACGATGTCGCCATCGTCGTTGCTCTTTTGTTTTTTTTTAACTTTTCTTTTAATTTTTTACTCTACTCCCCTTATTTCGACCCCGCCTCCTCTCACCCCCTCCCCTCTTCCCCGCCCCTCCCCACCATCCCCCCCCCCCCCCAACGACCACCCCGCCTGCGCCCGGACCCCGTCCCAATTGTTCGAATTAATGCTTATCGCGTCAAATATTACGTAACACAAGAGATGCACTGAAGGAGTTCGTGTTCCCTCGTTCGTCTTATTTATTTTTCGAATGAAGGAAAACAAGTGAAACGCGGTGAGCGGCACTTCGCTCTTCCCTTTTTTATGTATATAATGCAAATTTATTAACCGTTAAAATTGTTATTTACCCGAGGGTTTCGACCACTCCCCTGCCCCTCCCGTCCATCCCCTTCCACTCCTCCTGCGCTTATCTTAAGCCCTCCGTCGTGTTTCCCTTTCATTCACGCGAAGGCTCTCATCACAGAACCCACTTCGAGGGAGTCGTTTTTCCCCGCAGAATAATGAGGGAGACATGCGAATAATTATTTTTCCAGGTTAGGTACTGCTACCGCAAAACACAGAGCTCACCTAGAGTGATAAACAGGTGCTATCAAGCGTTACATTATCCAGAGCATTTTATTATCAAAGGGCTACGTATAAAACTTGCAATGATGACTCACTATTAGCCTTTTTTGCTGTCTAATGCAAGTTTTTCACTTAATGCCTACCCATTTCTTTTAAATATCACTCAAGCGAAAGAAAACTCCTCTGATAATACAAATAAGCCTCCCTCTTTTACTAACACAAATAATACCGAGAATTATAGAATTATTTCTTTATTTTTAAAAGACTAGTCCGTTTTCCTAATACAAACTTTTAAAAAAGATGACCGAGGAAAAGGAAAATATTCTCATAAATATTTCGCGTAAAACATTCTGTGGCAACAAAAAATGCGAGTCATAGAACTTGTACCATCACTTAAAAATAAGCGGGATTTTCACAGTAAGTAATTAGCAGAATTTTAAGTTTAAATAAGGTTATTGTATGTGTCTACGTATTTTTATGCATTTATTATGCACAAGTTTTTCTTGGAGCTATTCATTCATTTGTATGCATATGTGGAATAATGTTTATATGTATAAAAGTCAATGTATGTATGTGGGTATATTCCACATCTCCTCCTAAACCACTGGACCGATTTTGATGAAATTTTGAAAACAGGTTCCCTACTGGTATAAAACTAACCCTGTAGGGTTCAATTAACCAAAATCCCTTTTTTGCAGGGTTAGGGGTGTGATCCTTATTAATATATAAAAATGTAATGGTGTCTGCCTGTCTGATGCTCCATCACGCAAATACTACTGGACCGATTGAGCTGAAATTGACATGCAGATAGAATAAACATCTGTTTGTATCATATGCTATATTAAAAGGTTCTAAGGGCCCCCAAAGTCCCCCGAAGGTCCCCCCTGGTGGTCCATGCTACGCATTGTGTTCGGTGCAGTGGATTCATTTTTTGCTTTTTAAAAGTACTTTCATTCAAGATATAGGGCTGAAATTTTTTTTATCGGAAGGCTGAATAAATTAAATTTCTAATTTTATCAATCGATTTTCTTCTACGCTCTGAATTTGTCTGAAATTCATGTTTTCAGTTGAAAAATCTCACATTTTTCTCTGAAATCAACAATAACAAATTTCCTTGACAACCAGAGATTTTATTTTCATAGAATATCCACGCCTCTAGCATTTAAATATCACGTTTTCCTGCAGGTCCATGATAGTACGTAGAAAGAAAATCCGTATAACAAGAGCCCAGAGTCCCAAGGGCCCCATGATAGATTGCTTCATGGGGTAATCGATAAATTCAATACATATTTACAACAAGTATACTCTTCAACGTCTATTCTCAAAGTAGCGCTCATTTGGGCACTGTATATATATATGAGAGAACACTTATAAAGTAAACGATACACATCAAGGAATTAAATAGAATGCACACTTAATAAAATGTGCAAGAATATTTACGTGCTGCGAATAGCAATGGTAATAATGCCTCTGTTGCTACAACAAACAAGGCGTTGTTTATTATCGTTTAAAACTCAGATGTATTATACGTGTTGGTCACCTCTCATCACGATTGCGAATTATTTTTGGACCAATTCCCACATCTTTAACGTCACGAGTTATTTACATATGTTTAGAAGTGTTAAATTTCAGTTAACTTAGGTACATTCACTCAATCATCGAGTTTTCTATTCAAGACACTCACTTACCGCTGTGTTTCCGTTCCTTGGACTTAAAAATATGTCCATCAACATCCCTAATAGAAAAAAAGGTAACCTTCCGAAAAATCTTCTAAAGCAAATTGAATGTCTTATTTGTGAGAAAATGAGCCCTTGAAAGAAAAACAACAAAGGTTAGATTAGTATGATCAAAGACATGGCCACCAGCGATCCCATGAGCATCTCCCCTTGGTGTTTCTCGGGTTACGCTAAGAACCGCACAAATTTGCGCAACTCAATTAAGTCATTGAATGCAAATATATGTATGCACACAAGGAAAGCGATCAAGCTGTTAATCACTCAGAAGACGGCACAAGAGAACCGGAGGGACGAGGTGACCATCTATCAATCTTTGCTATTTATGTGGTAATGAGTCTGCGTGGCCCATTTTTGGGTGTTCCATGCATGAAAGAGGACCAACAGTCAGTCATCTCTCCGTGCGCCTGGAAAACGGTCAGCGTGTCTACTACAACGAACACAACATACAAGATAGGTTGCGAACTCCTCAAGTTACCACGCCTTCAGTTTTTCTTCAGTCTTTGTTGTTTTCTTATAAAATAAGTTTAATGTTTTTAACACCCGTTGAATTTCAACGGGTATCTTCCGCTCGTATTTTATAAAGTTTATTATGTATATTAACCCGAAAAAAATCATCGGTATGTGAAATTGAAAACGCCAAAAATTATGCTACTGGTGACAACAATTGGAATAAAAGATTAAATAAATTGTATACCAGAACTAACGAAACAGTATTCAAATGGTATTTATTTGACCTAAGCTCATGACATATGCACCATATCGAAACAGTATTGTCATTAAAATGACGCAGATTATATTGAACGAGGTATAAGTGGTGAAATCTAGCATATAATTGGAAGAAAAAATATCTTATATCTTATAAAATCTTAAAAATGTATTTGGCTGACTCATTATGCGTAAGGTCCATCCACAGCTAAGGTCAAAACTCTAAGACTACCAACAACCATTGAATGAAGGTATGAAAAATTAAACCTAATTATTGATGACTAATATCCACTAAGCAGTATGATAAAATGTTATACAAAGGTTTTGCACAATGGCTATTATTGACGCGTCCAAAACCCTTATCTCCAGGCTACACTTATAATTAATCAACCTTCAACAATCTCAAGAACATTAGGCTTTAACGATTCACTCCCAGAATGTGTTATCATTGCCCCCTTTCAATTTCCACACAGTTATTTTTATGGTTTCAAACATATACCCAAGGAGTTGCTCTTTTAGTAACGCATGTAGATGCCTTTCGAATCTAGTGCTTTACAAAAATCAATTTAATTCATAATTTCTTAACAGGGGTTACTTAATAGGGATAGAAGAAGAACCTTATTCTAGTATTTTCCTCAGATGACAACCAATCAAAGCTAAGTTTTGATTATCAAGAGATTTGTCCAATAAATCTATCTCACAAGCCAATGAAATTGGAACCAACATGCAGGCATTGGAACCTTCAGAACCTAAGATACATATATAAATATGGAAAAACTTTGAAACGTCATCAACTATCACATTCTTTGCAAACAACCAGCGAAATCTCGTCAGTAAAAATAGCTCAGTTACGCAATGTAACATTTTCTCCAAAAGACTACTCCGTTTCATGTTAGTTTTCCATCTCCGTGCAAGCCGCAATGCACATTTCTACGGCAATCATAAAATAGCTATATCTTTCGAATCGGCCCGTTACGCATGATTTAGGACTCGATAGCATTTCCGCAAAATCTAATGCAAAACCTAGGAGTATTCAAGTGTTGACCTGGGACGAGGGAATCGAACCCGCCAACATCCCCCTCTTACCTCTGCCACAAAATTCACTTTCCACACGCGGGCGGAGAAGACATCGCCAATGTTGGCATGGCCTTCCTCCGAAGAGTGGCATTTCATTTGTGACCTTGGAGTGGAGAGCAGACGAAGGGCGGCAGTGGGTTCATTAGAAGAGGGTATTTCTTGAGCAAGAAAGAGTGGATGCGGGCACAAGGGACAGAATGCTAATCTCAAGAAGCGAAGGTCTCTCTCAACCTGCTTGAAGCACCATTTTTCGCCACCCGACGCCGCGGTAAGGAAGAACTCAAGAGACCACTTAAGACATTAGCCGCAAGAATATGATAGAGTACCAAAAGTTAAACACGAGGGTTTTATTATCAGAGGTAATGACTAGTAAAGGTTTGATCGACGGGCTTGAGTTTAACGAGCTTGGGATTTTAAGTTTCCGGGTGCGAATTTTCTATTTTTCACGACTACATCACGTAAGATTACATTTCATCACTGAAGAGTCCTTTTCCTCCCTTCTTGCCTAAAACGCCTATTTGATTATTAACTAACCTCCATCACAAGAACATCAATTACCTGCAGGATACATCAACGTGTGATAAGTGAAATAGTGCCGTCAAGCGTGAGCCAGAAGTTTAGGTCACAATCTTTCGAATTTGAAGTAAAAATGAATATCTTATTCCACAGAAAATAATGAATTTATGTTCCACTTTATCGAGAATATTCACTTTGTTAAATCTTGGGCAAACAGTCATCATTTGATGTCGTTGAATGAACTTACTATAATTTACCAAATGTAATGAAAGTGCTTTGCTACGGTTCTAATTCTCTGTATGTTGATACCGATCACCATATATTCACTATACAAAAATCATATGATTTTTGGGATTATCTTAGGAAATACGTACGCAACGGAACAAAATTTGTGAGGAATGATGTTCGTCTCAATGGTTCTGCTCTTGGACAGGAGGATATAAATCATATTACCTTCAGTTTGTACTTTAACCCGCCATTGGTCGCGCTGTGAGATTTTCTCTCACACCAAATTTAAACTTGTGCTCACTTTGTAACCATGAGTTAGACTAAGTTCCCGTTCCTTCTAGCTGACTTTATATCTCTTCCTATTGACCGACCGCCTCATAAAGTATAAATGAAGCGTCCGCAGCTGTATAATGATATGTCTGATACCGTCGGCTACAAGGTGTGAGACTTTTTGTCATTGCGCGACCACTGACGTTAGTGATTTTGTATCACTCAGTTGCGTTACACTTTCACAACATGCGGACAAAGTTGATTCATTTCGTGGAGAGCAGATATCTTAATGCAAATTTATGAGTCATGAGAAATAATGTCCTCATAAATAAATCTTTCTTCTTGAGAATGGTAATTTTCCGCATTAATACCCAATGGTATCATCTCCAGTAAAAGTAACAATGATTACGTAATTGTATTAGTATTGTGTATATGTGGAAATCATTGTTCCAAATGAACATTAAGAGAAATAAATTAAATCTAAATATGGTTTAATATATTGCCATTAAACGCTCTATGATAGATAATCAATGGTATATCTGAGTGTGAGAAAAAAGTCTCACACGCGACCGCTCGCGTGATAAGTAGCTTAGCGACCACTCCCGGGTTAAAATCGTCGTTTCTATGTTACTCGAAACTCTAAACAAATATAATAAAAACCAATTAATTGATCTTGCGTACATCAGTTTAAATTAAATTAGCCACCACTGTACCTCATTTCATCCGCAACGTCACAAGCCGTCATAGGTTGGATAGATCCGACGCCATTGCTTCGTGGTCCAGCCAGCCACCCATTCGAAGGCACGTGAAGAACGGCTTCCCGTAGTTCTCGGTTTTGTGCATTGAAACTGGAAGGAAAAAATAAGAGAATATTGTAGATAGTAGCAATTAGCCACAATGTCTTTGATATACGAGATTCACGATCGTTTTAATTAAATATTTCAACTAAAATATTCCTTTTTAAACCCCTTTATAGTGGATTAAATGTACAGTTCAGACATCGTTTCTATTTAAATTTAGTTACGAATCGTTTTAAAGATATTCCCTCAAATGCATCGATAAGCTACAACCTCCAACATTTTTGACAAGTCAATATAAATGACTGTCGAATTTTGAAAGTTTGGACAAGTCAAAATATAAGCTTAAGGGTATTGAAGGTAACCACACTGTAAACCTGATAAAAAGCTTTATAACGCCCTTTTTTGAAACCATTGAAGACACTACGATGCCCGGAGGATATTCCGAAATGCTAACTTAATTTTAAATAAAACTTTGAATAGATTATTGTAAAAGTAACCATAATCCTTGGAATAAATTGCTCTATAGTCAAGTAAACTTCCCAAATAAATTGGCGCATGATTGTTTTCTTGTGCCAATATGCATATCATATAACCCTGAGTTATCAATATAATAATAGGATATTTTGCAAGCCGACCTGCTGAAGAACGAATGAAAATCTGACAAGCATTTTTTTCATTTAAACGAAATTTGCTCATTCGTGGAAGGAAAACGTTGGGCAACTATGAGGATGGAAAAATGTTTATGCCTCCACTCACAATGCAGTGTAGGGTAAGAAGCAATTTTTCCAAGCATTGCGTTTGCACAAATGACGTGGTACGCTGACACGCGCGCGGGTGCAAAGATTTACACCAAAAAGGGTGAAATTCGCCCTGAAAAAAATAAATTGACTTGACCGGAATTCGAACCCGGATCTTCCACTTGCCGGCCAGGAGTGTCAGAGGCAAATTTCACCCTCTTTTGGTGCACACCTTTGCACCCGTGCGCGTAACTGCGTACCACAATCATTTGTTCAATCGCAATGATTGGAAAATTGTCAAAAGTTCGTCGTTCTAAATCTGTAATGTTAGAGTTAATTCTCCGCGACTGTGGCATATTATGCACGACCACGTCTCTTGTGCTACAATGTACACTGGAGGCGAGAATAACTTGTTCGAATAAACTCCGCTGTAATTTACTTTGTATTAAGATGGCTTGGTGGTGAAACTGGCTAACACACATGACAGTAGGGTAGATTGCAATTGGGAGATCAGATGACTTGATGACAGACTGGGCAAATGATTTTTTCATGGCAAATTTCACCTTCTTTTGTTTCTACAAGAATCAATTTTATCCGTAATTCAATGAGTGATAGATTATGGACTTGCATGAGACGAGTAACTAAGTATCGCAAATAGAAATGTGCAAAACTCATCGAAGAATGTCTCTTCGAATATGCCAACGGTTTTCACACAAAATAAGCAAGTGCTTATAAAGTCAAGAAAATTTTCAATTCATGACCAATGACAACTTATTTCATATAATATTTAAATTTGTCCCCTGCATTACCAAATTAGTAACAATTAAATGTTCTGGATTTATTAGTGTCTAACCTGAGTCCCCTAGAGATTTATCATTTTCAAAATAAGTTTAAATCTTTGATGGTGAAATGACGCATAAAAATATATTGCCATTTTGTGCTTTACCCATTTTCTAATCTGATTATTCTTTCTTCCAGGTAATATTTTATCCACTGGCCGGTGAAAGTAGTCCATCTTGCACCATCTTGTTTAAAATGTGAGTTATTAGTTAGTAGAATACGTTTATGATCCATTATGGTCATTAAAGGAATCTCTATGATGAGTCTGATTAGTCTTAAAAACAACATGTACAAATGCATTGTCACAGTAAAAGATCAACAACTTTGGGCAGATGCTTATTAAGTGTACCGGCAATCACTTCTTCAAACTCCTTAAATAATGTTGGCAAAATGTTATCGAGAGGACTTTTCGAAGGCAATTCACTGCTCTATAGATTTAAGTTAAATATTTCAGAAAATAATTTACAACGAGCTACTGCCATTAAATTGAACACATGGCTTACTTCGTCACCATTTCTCTCAAGTTTGACGCCATTCTCCGCTTACATTGCGAAGTATCGCCAATAGCCTAACTTTGTCCTCCACAACTGAGTCGGTCACGGAACAATTCACCTTCTTCCCCTACCCCCTCCTCAAGTGCACTTCTTATCTCCCCTTGTCACCTCAATCGTCTCCATTCTAGTTTTGAATTTCTCTCAAGTTGAATATCGAATCTGATCCTGCATCATTTCACAAGTTAGTTTTGAAATAAGTCAATCACGATAAATAATAGGACTTTAAGTGAAAAATAAATGATTCAAGTCAGAAAAGGGATAGGATTTTGTGAATGTTTAAGTAATAGTTCAACCTAAATCAGCCAACTCACCACAATGGTAAGCACAAACCGTTTTCAGCGGAGTCCAGCAGATTCATAAACAGTTTCCTCAAAGAAATTGAGAAAATTATTCACAAACATTCGGATAATAATAATAGGAACATCCGACGAAGGGTGATGCAGGCGCGTTACTCTTTAGATACAACGTATGCTAGCCACAGTTCTCGATTATTATGTAAGAACACTTCGGGGAAAACATTTGACAATAACAAAGAGGGCACAAATCGATTGCTTCCCTTCCCAAATGATCACCCATGTCTTAGCAGGTGGATTTTCGAAGTGTTAGTATAGTTTAACCACTCGCGCAATCAATTCTAATTATAGACACATACCTATTCCTTGTGTAGGCTTCCGCGGGTTGATGAGTATAAAGATACACTTCTTCCGGGTATTACACCGCGTAGGTCCATTGTTCTGGGACGACAGTTTCGCCTGCGTTGCAGTCGGCTACTTCAGGTCAGTGAAGTGTGGATGCAGTATGTTGGCCGCCTTATATATCTTATCCGTAGGGGTTAGGTCACTCGTGATTGGCTGTTGCTGTTTTTATTTTTCCCTCGCAAAACGCGTTTCCAGGCATTGGCGAGGGAATAGCCATCTTCCCTATTGAAATTGTCTTCATTCTTGCTTATTTCGATGGCCTCCCGTATAAGACGTGGGAAATATCTCCTTTCTTCGGAAATTAGCTTAGCTTCTTCAAAATTGTTGTTGTGGGTAGGGCCCGTCCATGTGTGCTCTGCTATGGCAGAGAGTCGTGTTTGTCTGTTCTTAGTTGCCCTTTTGTGCTCCATTAGGCGGCAGTTGAGGGATCTGGAGGTCTGCCCAATGTACCTACTCCCACAGCTGCAAGTGACTTCGTACACTCCGCTCTTCGACTGCATAGGTACACGGTCTTTTACTCTGACGAAAAGGCTTCTGGTCTTGGAGACGCAATTGAACCTTTTAACTACATTGCGTTTGCTGAGAGTACGTGAAATCCTCTCTGTGGTTCCCGCAACATAGAGGATCATGGCGAACACGGCAGGTTTCGGTCTTTCCTCCGGTGATTGGTCGTCGGTCCTTGTTTGGGCCATGTTTATTTTTATTTCCTCCCTCAGGATGACGTCTCGGTGGTAGCCATTCTTCTCCATTGTTTTCCTCAGGTGTTTCTTTCTTTTTTCCAAGGAATTCACGTCACAAATAGTGAGGGCTCGATGAAACAGCGTCCTGATTACAGAGTTATTCTGTAGTGGATGGTGGTGTGAAGACGGCTGTAGGTACAGCTCCGTGTGAGTCTTTTTCCTGTAGACCTCGTGGCCTATTCTTCCGTCGTTCTTCTTTTTCACAAGGACGTCCAAGAATGGTAGGCATTTTTCTTGTTCTATTTCCATCGTAAACTTGATGGAGTCGTCTTGGTTGTTTAAGTGCTTCAGGAATTCATTCAGCTCTCTCTCTCTCTCTCTCTCCGTGCTGCCAAATGACGAAAGTATCGTCCACATATCTCAGGAAGAGTTTAGGTGTAATCCTGTAGGTACTCAGCGCCTGCTCCTCTTAACTTTTCCATGTAGAGGTTGGCGATGACTGGAGAGAGAGAGAGAGGATCCCATGGCCGCACCTTATTTTTTGTTCATAAAACTTCCCATTCCAAATGAAATAGGAGTTCATTAAACAAAAGTCCACCATGTTCGGGATGTCGTCCTGCAATCCTTCTGAGACGAGTTTTCATTTTTAACTCAAAAGCCAGAACACCTGCCGTGGTGCAGTTAATTCATATGACTTAAAGTGTCTTCCATTTTTCATAGAACGGCTGGATCTATCATTGCATATTTCAAACTATCGGAAATATTAGTGGGCAAATGCCTTACCTTAAACCTTAAATGCAATACTTGTAAAACAAGCTATTACTGTTCATACACCTATATTGCGATTCAAGAAAAGGGATGACAGGCTTCTTAGTCCCGGCTACAAATCGGCTTGAGGTTGGATGAAAGAAGGAAAGACTACGAGGTATCTCACTCGCCCCAATGAAGCCATCTACATATCTATCTCCCCCTTGCCATTTTTCCAATGAAAGTCATTCCAAAGGGGACTTTTAGGATCAACTCAATGTCACCTTTTATTTTTCAAGTGCCGTTTAGTAGACCTCTCATTGTATTGCATTCTGAGAATAGAATTCCAAAATGCATTGTGTGCCGCGCGTACCAAGGAATTATACCGAAAGGTTGGTATGGGGTCACTGAGGGATGATAGAGATAAGATGAATGAGGAGGGTATTAGAAACCCAGGGGTCGAGGGACGAGTGGAAATGAAGATCCAGGAACGTCAAAGAGGTGGACGGAGGGAGGGGAAAATGAGGGGCGGGGTGCGCAAGGGATGACGGGAAGGAAAGTCCGAACGTTTTGGAATGCAATCCTTCGACCCAACGATTTCAATTTAATCTGCAGGGAGAGAAAAAAATCGCTGATATGGGATGATTTTCACGACATTGAGTAGACAATTCATGTATTCATTTAATATAGCATAGATTATCAGCAAATAAGGCAAAATCCTAAACCCGATACCCTTGCAAATCCTTAAAAGCATACTCAAGGGGTAAGCAGCGTCATAAATCTGAAGTAGATCATAGCAAAAATAACGTTTCACTTCACAAACTCATTACGGAGTTTGTACCTACGTTTTAGCCATCAAAAACTATGTGTGACTTTCAAGGGCATCAAGCTTCTATCGAATTATAATTGAAACAAATTTGCCGATTACTTCTCACACATGAAACATCACCCGATCTCATATACTCGATCCTCGGTATAAATGTTCAAACGAACAGGCTTTTTTAAATTCTCTTTCTGAGGTGCTAGTTACCCTTAGTAACCTTTAGTAACTTAGTCTTAGTGAAGCCTTAGTGATCACTATGGCTTCACATAGTGATCTCGAAGGAAAAATTCCAAGTGTAAATTACTGATATGACTACGCTAACCGCTGCACGAGTTCGTACTTCTCGATCGTTAGAAATGCCTTATTGACTTCATAAAATATTTTCAGTTTCACGCCCATAGGCGTATATATTCTTTCCCATTCTTCTATCACCCATCGCTAGTACAAGAATTCAATACGACTGGTGGCATAAATTTATTGCAAACCCGTTGCCATCCTTTTAATAAGTAAATGTAATCGACAGATAACCCTTGTCTTGAGTTCGTTCAACTTCAGACAATGTCCATTAAATGGTCAGAAAATCACCAATTTCAACAATGCACCTATTTTGGAAGCAGATCTTGCCTATTTCACCAACAAGGAGCCGAATATTACAGGTCTACCCGTTACAAAGAATGTTTTCACGACCGGAATAACCCGAGATAATGGAAGAAAGCATGGTGATTCATTTAGGTATTTTTTCTCCAACCAAGGGCAGTCTAATTCTACTCACTCAACTGTCGCTGATGAGACGGAGTGTCGGGACGCGGCCCGAGCCTACCCCCCCCCCCCACTCCCCGCATTCCCCTCCCTTCCCCCACCTCGAAAACGACTCCATTGACTCCATTCGGTGAGCACGTACTACGGCGCATTAGCCGAAACAATCACAGGTGCGCTGCGGCCTCCATTAATCCATTTTTATAATGATGATCACCCTTACACTCTAATTGAATGTTTTACGACCAGGAAAGAGGAAAACTGTGTGCCTTCGCGATATTCATCCTAATTCACCGTGAGGTGGTTTCATCCAGGCGATTCAGAGAGAAAAAGCGGTTGTAGTGTCCTTAAATATTTCTCTTCCTTGGCATCCAAATAATTAACACTGGAATGCTATGAATGGACGTGGTAAATTTAACCTACGAATTAGAAAGTGAAACATTTAGATTTCATGAGCAATAAATAAGAGAAGATAATAATGAGTGTTCATTAGATGCAAACGGAGGATTTTATGCTTGCAGAAATATTAACTGTTGCAAATGTTTATCTAGTTCCATTGAAGAAGATTGAACGAGGTATAGTAAGAACCGAACATCAGTGCCGAGTATCCTCCAACCTTGTATAGAGTAAAAAAACTAATAAGAAAGTTTATTGTATTAATTGCTCGATAAGAAGCTGTTCACTATGAAATTTAACTATTAAAACTATTCTTCAATAAAGGAGCTATTTCGTCGTTCCGACGTTTTGGCAGACATGATAACAAAGAAGTAATACTATACTTAGCTCCAATTCCACCGGAATTACCAGTCGAACACTTCTTACCTGTCAAACGTATTTCTATTTTTACGGCAAAAGGTAATGGTTTGCATAAAATTAATGGCAGGAAATCATCAAAAATTGAGTATCAGGTATGTAATTATATTGTTTTTATTGACTACTTTTAAATATATGACACCCATTCAGTCTGCACGTCAAATATCTATTACAATTAACGAAGAATAGCTATAAAAATTTCTAAATTGACGTTGCTTTTGTATATTGGATACTAATAGTAAAATAAAACCGATTTTACTCATAGTATAAGGGGTAAAGACGTATACTTATACTAAATTCTAAATTCTTTAATATTTTCTCTGAAGACAGTTTTTGTAGAACCATTTTATGAGAGGAAGTAGACATTTTTAATGAAGTACTACTTACCAAATATTTGCATCTAAAGTAGTTTTTCAAAACGTCTTAAATATTAACAAATTAAATCTTCCTCTACATGTATTTTTGTCACCATAAACTATGGATGAATCATATTTTATGCAAAAAAAATTACCTTCATGGCCTAAGGGCAAGATGTTAAGCCTGTTTCTCGGTGACCTCGACATCAGCTCATTCATTTATTTCAAATTCCCCTGTGTAAGAGGTCCAAATCCGACTGTATAAATAGTCGCTTTCAATTTCAATAAAACAAATTTAAAATTACTGCGAAATTATCAAGAGCCATCAAATAAAAATAATGTATGCCAGACTATTACCAAAAGTAGGTAATAGTTTCATTCTTTTTATCAATAAAGTCGAATTAAATCTTAGGTACAGTAATAATCCGTGAACCAAATCAGCTCATGAAAAAAGCCCACCTAAATAATGAAACTATTCTCTCTTGAGGTTCTGAAGCCTGCTGCGAATATTTTCTATAAAATTTTATGAATTAAGTGTTTGAATGTAATGAAAATTTGCATAGTAATATATGTTAAAAATAGATGCCATAACACGATGCATTAAAATAGGTTTCACGGAAAGGCTTAACCGTGAGGTAGCATATGTTTAAAATTAATATTTCTACTACTGATGAGGGAATGAAAATCAGCGAAATAAAAACAATATCTCAACAAAGGTCAGAAGCAATTATCTCTTGAGTTTCGAACTCAGCAACTCTTGCGTTCTGACTACACGTCGAATAGCAACTTCTAGAGAGCGGCATTGTACATATTCACAGTTGATAGCACCTTCCCCCACCCCAAAATACTCCAGCCTACTTCCTCACGCTGCCAAAGCCCCTGAAAAGGGGTTTGAGGAGAAGGGGGAGTGAGGAGGAGGGGAGTGTCATCTCGGATTTCCCCTCCGAAGCAAGAAAAGAGGGGTGGATCTCTCACTTCCCCTCCCGCCACACCACCCCAGTCATTAAACCTTTTCGGGGATGATCCTTCGGGCAAAACAAAGGGGAGGGAAGGAAGGGGGGCAGGGAAGAAGGAGGAATAAAAACGAATGGACAAGAGGAGGAATGAGTGATGAACGGGAATAAAGAATGGGAAGAGGCGACTGCTTTGTGACCAGGGATTTGGATGTGCCGAGCCTCTTTTGTGTCACGCCGAGCTGCGGAAAGTAAAAAAAGAGGCATTTTATCAAAGCATAGAGGGCCAATCATTATATTTGCGAGTAGGGGATGTAAATGAACATTCTTCATGATGGCCGTTGACAATGGTGATGAAGGGGGAATGGTGGAGAGAAACCCGGTGTCAGAATTTGCCTACTCTTTGCGGTAGGCACCAATGGGAGTGCAGGGAGCGCTTAACCTGAAATATTCTCCACAAATGGAATCCAGTGCTGTAGTCACCAAAGCAACCCTGTCACACACTTCATTCCAACCAAATGGCGAAGGGTGGGACCGTGCTAGGGGAGGGTGTTTGATCGAAAGGGTCGCGAGATGAGAAGGACAGTGGCATGGTTCAAGTTTTAAGGAAATAATGAGGTAATCGAAGACGAAGAGAATGAAGTCAGTCGTTTCCCTCTTCCTCTTCTTCACTCAAATTGCATACATTTTCGAATCCGAAACGAAAAATAAATTTGCTTGCTAATTGGATGGAGGCTAAAGAAAATTTATCGGCCGAAAGTTACATAAATTAATCGGATAGTCTGATCTTCTGGGACGTAGGTCTACATTTTTGTCTTAGACACGATCGGTACGAAAGTAAAATATTGGTCCACCTGGTTGTCGAATCACGTAGGCAACGACAGAGGGAAAGAGAGTGGGAAGAAGATTTGTTGGTGTAATATTAGTCTTATTCTTAACTAACCTTGCCCCACGTCGTTAGTGGTGCCAAAGTTTAATATATACGGCGTTCAACCCACTTGTAATTTACTTCTCACCCTTACCGTCCAGCCTTGCCATAGCTAGTTCCGAGGTAGAAATGCCTATTACACATATATACCTTATATACAATTATTTATGCACCAAATAACACAAGTAAACTACTAGTTTTAACAACTAAAATCAAATATCAGTGCTGATTGCATGAACAAATTTATTTCTGGGTGGTGATGAACGAAAAAGTACCGTTAAGGTCTACGGCAATTAAAAACTTGCTTTATATAATTTTCAATGGAATAATTCCTGAAATATAAATTATTCAACCTTGATCTTTACAAAACGACTCCCTCGCTCAGCATTAACTATTACAAGTGTTAGCGTCGTTCACCAATGCTCCACGAATTTCATGTAAATACCTCAAATGAACATATAATATACCATTTGGTCTCATAAATAATATAATCTGTCAATTTGGACGTTTATGATCATACAAACACGAAATAAACATGTCAGCTACTGAAGTCCGACGCCGGGGTTTTACGTTGGCCCTCCGCATTGCCCTCCGCAGGCACTATTTCCTTCTTAATCACTGGTGCAATCACTAAATAAAATATACTTATAGCAAACTGGTCACAATAGCGCGAACAAAGGGTGCGATAGCCAGCATACGTGATCGTGAGGGCGATAGAACGTGTCTGCCTGTTGTATTATTACCCCGACTCTACTATTGATAGTTTCCGCGTGCAGCCTCGAAATTTCTAGAGAAAATACCCGTGCTCGCCGTCGTTGTTATCAAAGGGGGTTATTTTGTAATCTTACCTTCATAATGACTCTTTGCGGGAAGGCGGAAGACCCATTTTGCTCTATTAACGATCGGCTCACGATCGGCTAAGTTCCGTTGCAACGATGGTGGCTCCATTTCACGTTCCCTACGGCACGTGGAATGGAACTTATGAAATGTGGAGGCCAATGAAACGGATCAAGAGTCGAAAGAGCTAGTAATTCACGAGAAAGAGCTAGTAAGTCACGAGAAAGAGCTAGTAAGTCACGAGAAAGAGCAAGTAAGTCACGAGAAAGCATTAGTTTGTCAAGAGAAAGAGCAATTAAGTCACGAGAAAGAGCTAGTAAGTCACGAGAAAGAGCTAGTAAGTCACGAGAAAGAGCTGGTAAGTCAAGGAATAGACCTTCAGATCACCATTTGTGAGCCGAATATGGTCACGCCGCCTGGGTGGTGGAGTGAAATTACGAAAAATTATGTAATTTTCCGTATTTTATGACAGATTCTCACCTTAGTGATATTACAAAATAACCCCCGAGGTATTGTTATTTTAGACTACGCGATGACCCCCTTTAACTTTAGTGTGCTTCCATTCGTCGGTATTATTTACCACTCCAGCCGTGTTGCGATAAGCTGATTTCACTGTCGTCGATCGCCGACTTCCCTCTTGAGGTGGTTCCACCGTAAAATGACTTAAATGTCATTTCATACATATTCTGTCTATTTGTAGAAAAGGTTTTCCTCTAACTGATATGAACAACAAAATAATACCTTTCCACGCTATTTTATTCTATAATTGAACTTGAAATTACATGGTGTTCAATGGGAGAATGAGAGAAACACGGGTAAAAATAGTATTTTTCCATAAAATACAAATGCCATTTTCGTGGAATACTGTCTCTAAGAAGGAAATAATCCAGAGAAATTGAACAAAAATAAAATACAGGCACCTTACCACCTTTTTTTTCTAGTTATTGAAGAATTAATGCTGTAATTGAAGTCAAAATGCGGTAATTCGTAGGAATTGGCGCTGCAGTCGGCTGCTATGGCTGGAAAAATTTGATCATTTAAAATACATTCGTGAAATAATCTGCATATTTTGTACCTTACTTTTGGGTTTCTATAGGTAACGCATTTCATCAGTGAAAGGAGGATTTTTTTTGTCAAAATATCAAAAATTTGGAATTTAATATTTGTTTTGACTCACACAGTCGCGGCGGAACCTACTTAATTGCCCCGTTACCTGTGTTAAGTGCACATGTACTTCATCAAAATGGGGCCGTTATGATAGGTTATAACAAGTTGCCTACTCCGTCCGTTCGCAGCATCGAATGTTGCCGGAGCAGAGTGATTGGACCGCTGCAGCAGGAGTAAGGGACCCCACGTCGTCCAATGGCTGTGGCGAAAAGTGTACTCATCCTAAAAGCTCACATCGTCTCATTGAACCCCTTCTGCTCGGTCGCCAGCTCACTACTTGCGGACGCCGAGGAAGACCCGACAGCTTGCCGAGAGTTTGACGATCCAACGCCTGCGAACAATGTGTGAATGATTTCTTACGACGGTAGATGCGCGAATAGCTCAAGAGAAAAATAGATTCTGTGAGGAGAGTCTTCCAACAGCTAGAATAATAAACATGAAAATAAGGGAGCAGTTGAATCAAAGATTGCCGCGGCGGTTGTTTGAACTTGAATCTTTTTTCCGGGCGTTCCTCCGCGTGAAGCCCAATGGTGACAACAGTTACACCAGCCATCCTGCTGGCGCGTCTTCAGGTCTTATGTGCCGATGCATATTTATGGTCCGTCTCATATTGACTGCACTGGCGTCTGCACCCGAAACGTCGATCTTTGCTTCAGAGTGACGCCCAGCCAAGGGTAATCTACAGAGAAGGAGCAGCGAAGGGGGGCAGGGGGAAGGGTTGGGTGAGGCAACGCGAGCGATTGAGAGGAAAAGGGTTCGATTGAAGGGACTCTTGGACGGGGAAACAGAATCAGAGGGAGGGAGAGGAGTAGAAAGAAGGAAGCCGGAGGAGAATGCGGAGCAGGAGATAGAGGTAGATGTGAAAATGAGGAGGAAGAGGGCTTCGATCCAGAAGAGTGAGGGAGTCGAAGGGAGAAATGGCAGGGGGTGTGTGAGGGAGAGAGAAGGCAGTTAGCAAAGGGTTCGTGAATTGAGGGGTGGAGTGAGGTACTGGTTCTTGGTCTTCAATCTGAGCGACCGCTGTGCATGTTGACGGGTACGAGTCTGTACGATGCGGGGCACTGATTTATGGTCACTATTGGCGTGGCAGTAGCGATAGTGGAGGTAGAGAAGATCTGTGCACATGATGGAAATGGTATCGCGAGGAAAGAGTGCTGGGTAGGCTCCGCTTGGAATTAAGATTTCCTCGTGGCCATCTGGACCGGAGGAGGATTGGGACTAAGGAGGGTAGGAGGCATGATTGGCGAGCGGGTGTGAGGGTCTAATCCCTCTCGGGAGATGTTCTCTTGAGGGCGTTGGGACGGGGGCGGTGGCCGAGTGAGAAAGGTCGACTCTTCATAGTTGAGTGGGATGGAGGGGGGGGGAGGAGCGCATAGTAATTTGCCAATCGAGTACGGAGAGTGTTGTGGGGTGGAATGGTTGGGGTGGGCGGGGAGATTTTCGTGGAGGAGATTGCTTGATTGCGCTGCTTGCCGATTACTGAGCTATATCTCCGGCGGGAATGCTATTCAGGGACACAGAATGCCAGCGATTTCTGATGGTAGATTAACATCACCTGGGCGACGAAATCCAAGAATCCCAGCTTTCCAATGAGACACGTGGGGATGAGGGTCGTCGGTAGAAACGTCAAAAAAATAATGATTACTTAGAAAAAAGGCACCAGTTTATTCTTTAAGTTAAAACAAATATTAATATTGCGGGCGATCGGCGAGCCAAGGAAAGGGACAATGATATGGAAGGGAAGGCGTGCGCGGTACCTGTGCGAGTGGTGATCTGGTGAAGCAGCGTCGGCTCGTCTCTCCCTTGAACGCGCTCCCCGTCGTCCTCACACGAGGAGTTCGTGGCCAAAAATCAGCGGGTGTGTGTCCCTTTTATACCTAGCCCCCATAAGGCTAGCCCCACAGGGCAGTACAAGGCAGCCCTGTTTAACAGGCAGGGTGCCTATGTGCCAAGCGGTGGCGGTGGAATCCACCCGCACTCCGCACTCTTCCTTTCACTCAATGCTCGTCGAGAAGGCCATGACGTCATGGACGGCTCACCAAGAAGTAACTAATACGGTTCTCTTTTTATCAGGTATTAGACATTATAATAAAGTACTCATACTCCACTGCCTCTGGTTACAGAGTACGTATAATACATGCCCTATGTTGACCTGAGAGCATAGCTAGTACTAGTGGTTGAGCAGAGGCATAAGGGAACTTCCCTATCTAGAGGTACGACACAGTTTCAGGCAATACTTTGTGGAAGTCAATCATACTGGGAGTAAAGGATTGAACACTGCAGCTTCCACTTAGATATTTATTTAACACGACCATGGTTTCGTAGCGGTGCTACATCATCAGGTGATGTAGCACCGCTACGAAACCATGGTCGTGTTTAATAAATATCTAAGTGGAAGCTGCAGTGTTCAATCCTTTACTCCCCCTATCTAGAGGGTTCCCTAGCTAAGCAACGTTTGACGAAAGATGTAAAGAAGTGGATAAATTGGAAAAAGGATATCGTAATACAACAAAAACTATGAGACAGAGTTAGTTTACAGTTTAATTGGCAATGAGCCTGCTTAAGCCTCAAAACAATAGTCCAATAATTTCAAAGCGTCGTCTGAGGGTTCCCGGGGACCTATCCCCGGAGCGAATGAACCTCATCTTCGAACAGTTAATTTGAGGAGGCAGCTGGGAAACGAGAGGAGCAAGTACAAAGACTGCGGAGGCAAGCATGGTGGACAGAGGGAGAGAGTTAGGAGGAGCACAAGGAGAGAAAGGCGAATAGAATACATATCCGGTGGAAAGAGGAGACGGAGAGGGCAAGAGGAAGGGTTTGGGGGAGTAACAGGGGCGAGGGAGGGAAATGCTGTGAGGGGTGGAGAGGAAGAAATGGGGGGATAGGTGGAAGGGGGGGGCGACAAGGAAGGGCTGTAAAAAGATGCCGGGGATCCGTGGCCGTGGAAGGAGGAAGAGATCGTAAAAACAAGTGAAAATGAAGGGCCGGGTGGTTGTTTAAAGGCGTGTTGACGGAGGAAAGGGCGGCGGCGGCGACCGCAGGGAAGGGACGCTCATCAGACGACGGTGGAATGGACGGAAAAAGCGAGCAGCGTAGCAAATGGGAAGGGGGGAAGTCGCCTTCGCAATATTCATGCCGGGCCCTCTCTTCGCAATAACGCCGGGGCTATGAAAGACGAGGGCGGCTACACGAACGATTACACGGCCCTTGATTATCTCGCCGAAACAAGACGATAACCGACCGAGAGACATGGCCATCCCTCGCTCCAAAGTAGAAACGACGAAAAAATCGACTCCTCTGCGGACATGGGCCGAGTGGTCGGTCGCTCGACGAGGCGTGCAATGAGGGTACGCACTTGCGTGGATGACTTCCAGTGCAAAAGATAAAAACTCGAGTGCCTTCTTGGTTGTAGAACACTTACCAGCAAATATAAGAGATATATAAACTTCACAGAAATATAATATTAAGCGAGAGTCCACAACCATTACTTTGCTGAATTAAATAACTCAGCGTTAGAAGTATATTTGACTGTTTGGCAAATAACACTTTCAGATGATATTCAATGAACCTTCAATCGGACAAATTAGAAAACACATGCTTGTAGAACTGAGTTACTGAGTGTTTTATTCATGCAACTCAAGGGCAATAAACAAAAGAATATACAATGGTACTCTGTTGGTCATGATACATTTTCATTATCTAACGATGTAAATATGACTGAAGTTCCAAATATGATAAATTTATTTAATAAACGACCGGTTACTTAACAGCGACTTATTCAGGTGAGCAGTTATATCATTGGGATAGAATTGCGGAATTTGTGGAATTGCAAAGTAATATTTTCATTGCTACAAAATGAAACAATACCTATCTTAATATCATGGATATCTTATAATCTTAGGTATATTTTATCGATATTACCAGAAAAGTATAGAATTTCCCTATAAAATTAAGTTAATCAAGGAATTGATATCCCAAAACCCGATCAAGCATCTGGTGGATCACCAAATAATGCGTTTATGTTACTGGATTGTTGTATAAAGGGGACGTTTCTTGGATTGTAGCTAACGGTCAAGATGCTTGGATAAATGTCGAGGTGGCCCAGGGGCTGCGTTTTTTACTATCAATCTGAGGGTCGCAGATTCGAGACCAGGTATTGATGAATTATTTCCTGATTTGGAAAATTTATTGATGGGAAAACATCTGAACGAAAAACTGAGAAATTTCTACACCCTGGATGCTACCCATACTACCCGACTTCCTAATTAGGAGGCAGAAGGCTCAGCTGAAAATAAGGATGGCGCAGATGAAGATGATTGCTCCTGTATCATATGTCACAGCTTCGGACAAGAGTGAAGTTCACAGAATAGGCCGGAGTATTGCAATGTGGTAGGCAATGGGAAACTACTGCATTAGTTGACCTCGAAGATGCAGCCTTGAATCCATTCATTCATTGGGTAGCTATCCGATATAGTGACGAGATGGATGATGTTTGAATAAATTTACTTTCGATTTCGCAATAAAGCTGTATTTAATTGGCCATTTAAAATTCAATTGAACGCTTAAAATCCAACAAAACACAGTCAATTCCAATCTGGTATTTGCTTCACTTGGAATTCGCATTATTCATCATGACATTAAAAAAATATTTTTTTAGAAATATTATTTATACATGCTCATGAACGACCCAAGCTACTTTGTCTCTCTTGGCTGCAAATAAAAAGCCAACTAAGCAACCAGTCCAAATAAGTCCTTGGCCATTTTAACACTGAGGCCAGATAAGTCGCAAAATAATCAAATCTCCTATATCAACAGGAGGTGATGTATTTTTCACCTTATTTCATTCATCTCTACGGATTTACGATTGGATGTTCCCAACTCCCTAGAATGCGTTTTCTTTATAGCACCACCTCCGCTTCTAGTTTTGCAGTGAGATAATAATATAATTACATGCGCAAAAAATATTTATACTTTGGTTCCCAAAATCGGTTTGAAAGCCTCTCTCACTAGAATATCAATCATTCCCAGTTTCAAGTTTTGATATAAATTAGTTTTCAATGAATTTTTTAAATTTTCCCGAGGGAATTTGAGGTGTCCTTATTTAATAGGCCATTTTCTTAACCCTGGATAGGATATTACTTCAGCAAATTTCATTTTCAACGTTTCACTATTCATAATTATTCTAGCATACGCTCTCACTACTGGAAGCATTGCTATGTCCGGATCGTCCTCTGATTCTCAGTTCGTGTGTAAACAGTGAAGAATGTATTGTGAATCGCTGAGGAGGGAAAGCGTAAAATCACTCCGATTGTTCCAAAGGAGTCGAGGAAATGACATTTCCTCATCTGTGCTACGCGGATAGCATGTAAAGGACGAAGAGTTTTGGAGGAGGGGGTGTGTTGGGTTGGGGGGAGGGACGGGGGAGAGGATCGGATATAGAGTGGAGTAGGCAGAAGAAGAAAGGATCGGATTTCGGTGCACATCAAGGGTCTCGGCGAACGAGGGGGGGTGGGGGGGGGACGAAAGGAGGGATGTGGAAGGAGAATTGGGAAAAATAGACGCCTGGGGTTGGCGAATGAAAGAAAGGCGGGGAAGCAAACAGGGGCTCAAAACAAAAGGGTATCGATTGATTCGGGGCTGGAGGAGATAAGAAAGGGGAGATTATCCCTCGGTGGAATCGGACGAGGGGAACAAGGCAAACCCGAATACCTTCGGTGACAGATAATGTTCCGAGCCCTGCAGCACACCGTCGTGCACCGTTGGGCCAAATGTTGACTTAACTGGCTAACGAAAGGGTATGCTGCTCAGTGCAGGTGTATTAAAACTAATACAGTTAAACTGCTTCACGCTAAGCAACCATTAGCAGGAGATATCCAGAAGCAATGGAACAAGTTAAGAGAACAAAAACTGGCAGAAAAATTGAAATAAAATTTCTGTTAAATTAACATTCAAAAAAATTTCAACGTTTTATGCAAACGAGAATTAATTGTTTCAAGACTAGTTAGATATATTTATTTTTTGGTTCTTTGTTTATTAAAATTTATTTCCTTGAAATAATTAAAGTAATCCTAAAATTTTATGATTTCTGTAAGTTAAACACTTAGATTGCTAATGAGGCCTAATAGGATATTTGTTCATGGTGTCTTCATGACTAATTTATCACCAAACCCCGACGTTAAATTTTGATCACCATTATATAGGGTAACTTAATATTTGAAAAAGCGCGGCTAAACATTGCTCATATCGTTGTTTTGACGACCTTTCCCTCTCCTTGATTTTCAGCTCAATTACTTAATGTTCATACAATTGAAGGCAAAAAAACGGCAAAATACACAGCAAAAATCAGAATCTTAGGTAAATGAAGTCTAAGTATCTTTTGATAGATATCTATTCATAACTATTATTGATACCTACCAGATATCGCCATCCTTCATTAAGACATTCTCAGGATATTCTATGAACCTAAACATTTGCCTCATCGCTCTGACAAATCATTCCGTTTGTAACTAAGCAAATCGCACGCTGGCAACCACAAACGCCTTCAGAGTCTTCCAATAATCTGTAAACAAAACCATCATACTGGCCCGGCACATTTATTGAGCTACATGGACAAGAAGATTTTTCAAGCGACGCTAAGTTATGGTAAAAATTGACTCCGTCGGAAACGCAAACATTCAAATAAGGTTTAAGTATAAAATACGGTGGAGCAAAGAATGGTCATGTATATCGTAGCATTGCAGTGCACGCTAGGATAAATTAGTCATTTCGGATTAGGATTTCTTTCCTTTCCTTTCTCGGATATCAATACTAAATCGACACTCCAGGAAAACTTCCCGAGTGCAAATTTAGGACTCGGAAAAATGAAATGAGTAGATACACCATCCATGCGTTCTACGTAAATATATCCAAAACAAAAACCCATAGATACGTTTACTATTCTCAAACAAAATGAGTGCGTATGGGAGGCGCCATATGAAGTGCCGATCGGGATGTGAATGAATCGTTCTTCAAACGCAATGAGAGAGAGCTGAGATTCACTGAAGCGTAGAGAGGAGTATTAGAGAGAGAGGGTAAACTAAGCGTCCATATCGAGCGCAAATGAAACACGTAAATGGAGCTGAGTCCACTCCCCCACGAGTTTTACTCAAAAAAAGATAATATTTAGTGAATTTAAAAATAACCCGTTTCTTTTGAAAAGATACGACTAATTAGTAATGTTTCTTGATGAATTTTCATTGATTTTTCGAAACCTTAAAAAAAAGCTAGATAGCTTCTACTTGGGAATCCGTGACTACTGGTTCCACTTGCTCATGCCTGTTATATGAAAATTGTGGCGTATTTTGATATTTTTTGCAAATTAACCATGACTGACTTGAGCGTGTAACTGCCATAAATAAACCCTATAAGGTGTCACTTTTAGGTACTTGTTGGGCAGTAACTCTCATTTACATACAGCATAACACAAGCGCAATATACATTTTCCACCATGAGGTTACTCAAAAGATGATTAGTTAACGACGTAATCTTGTTTTATAAATTCCAAGACACACCGCATCTAGAAAAGATCTCATATAAATTTGTCGCATTAATTTCATTACTTCTCATTCCTTTTGCTATAATATTATTTATGTAAATGAATTTACTTAACTTTATTGCTTTTAAGAATGAAACAACCCAAGGAATCTTTTCTGGACGCCTAGTTTTCCTGAAGATCCCGAAGTAAACGCAATATTTAATTTTTTAAATTTATAGTCGTCCATCTACAAAAATACGATGTTGCATTAACATCTGGCGTTGGTTAACTTAGCAGACGTTTTGCCGCTTACTATATTTTGATGGAAGATAGCAATTACACGATGAAGATATCACGTTAAAGTTACATTATATTTTCGTGAGGAGTCGCAGTGGAAATGAAGCATAAGCGAAGCTATGTATTAGCGCTTCCTTAACTTCCCCAGAAGCATTCGGAAAGTTCACGCAGGTGACGAAGTAACTCTCCGTTAACTCTCACGGGAGGGTTCGGGGGGAGTTCCGTTATCTCGGAGCGTCTGCGCCGAGTGAAGGAAGCTTCGACTCCCCACTGACGATACCTCGTCGCCTGGACGTGCAGACGATTTGTACGAGAGGGTTCCTCTGAGCCATGGCCATTGCAATCGCCGGTGCAATTGTTATTTTTTCAACTTATAACGGTATGGGTATAGTAGGCAGTTTTCTCTATCTGTTCTCCCTCTAAAATAATACGAAATAAACTTTTTAAATCTAAAGGATAATTTTTTCAATTACCTGATGGGTTTAGGCTGCAATTTCTGCCAGAAACAAATAGCCTTACCACGATCATCAATTGATGTTTCATGAAAATTAAAATTTGATAAGCTGGAAATTATCTTTGAGAGCGACTAAATATACGATTTAAATGCTTCAAAACGTGATGGAAAAGATTATACTGGCATATCAAAGAGGTTAATACCTATTTATTTCTAATCATTCGCTTGAAAATTTTTAAAATTGTTATTTTTTTAACAATGCGTTCATTTTCAAAGTGAACTTTTTGAATGACAATTATCAGTACAGGAATACTACCCAGAAATACTACCCTACAATCAAACCAGAGAAGGGGTCATGTGAATAATGGGAAGCAGTAAATATGAGAAGTTATCATAGAAATGTATAGAATGCATTAAGCCAAATTAGAATAAACGAAAAGGAGAGACCATTTAATTTTTTTCTAAAATCGTTGATGCCGCACAAGCGACGGAGCATCAAAACCCAAGACGCCTCTTCGAAAGAATGGCCGTGGAATTAGCAATCGCATAAAAAGCCTCCTTGAATGTATTTGAAGACACTACGCTAAAGTGAGGTGGAAAAAGCATTTTTATCCATAACCTTGAGATGATGTAACCCTAGGGCAGAATACGTCCTCATAGTAAAGCCGTATTAGAGACCCAGTAGTTCCAAATTCTTCCACGATTTAGCTTCAGGGATTCTCTTTCGGCCTTTTTGCTGCATATCAATAATAAAGCATATAGATTCTTATCAACTTTATATTTTGCAAGTTCTTATACAGTGGTATTACTCTCACTTACGCATATCATAAATGCATCTCTTCCAGAATATTTCGCTGACACTCATAGTGAGTACCTAGGTTTGCGCTACTAGTACACTCTGAAGAAGAGTACCATAGCAAAATCCTGAGATAATTTTTATGGAGTAGATTTATGTTGACCGTAGTCACGCAAGTTCACATATTGCTACATATGTTATATTATATGTTTATATTATGTTTATATTATGTTTATATTATATGTTTACAATATATGTTTATCTTATATACTTAAATCAAAAGCTGCCACTCAATTTATCTAGCCTCATGCACGGGTGAGGAACGTTTCACTTCAGCAGATTGCAGCATGGAAAACAATATTTAATCAAAATGAAATAATAACAAAAGTTGTCACAATGTCCACTTTAATGTGCGTTGCGTTAATTTATTTTTATTAAATTAATTTTAAAAACTAAATTAAATAATTTAATTTTAATAAAAATGTAAAAAAAACTAAATTTATGCGTTGAAACTAGTACAACTAGTTTCAACGCATTAATTCATCATCGTCAGGTACTGTTACTGGAAGGGACGACGGTTAGATGCCCTCGAGTCATAGTGGGAAATCACGAAGAGGAAGAAGAGAGGACTAATGAATGACATTGAATTTCAAACCCATTCCCCGATACTGTCCCTCTTGCCCTAAAATCTACTCCCAAACTTCCCGCCCCCTCCTTCCCTTCCCCACATCCCCCCCCCCCCGGCACTTCCCCTCACTTGATCACCCATATATATATATATATATATATATGGACTCCCATCACCCGGAACCAGTCACAGTACCTGAAGATGACGCATTAATGCGTTGAGACTAGTTGTACAGTTAAACATTAAAGTGGACATATACGACAACTTCTGTTATTATTTCATATCATTATGTTCCACAACAGCTCACCTCATACCGTTGATTTCAATATTGAATCAATATTAACGGTTAATGGAAACATTAAATATCAATTAACTACCCGAGTCATGATATCAAGTGAAAGGTGCACATATTGATTGATTTTAAAAGCACTTCTCTGTGATTCCTCTGCCCTTGATTGATTTATGCAAGCGGACTAATTGGAAACGAGAATTATAAAATGCGCATGAACCATCCTCAAATGGTTCCAGGCTACAGAGAGAGAGAGAGAGAGGTTGTCAGGAAGAATGCCGAGAGGAGGTGAGGTCGAGTAGAATTGCGCTCGGAGGGGATGTGAGGGGGGCAGGGAAGGCGAGGACGGGACCCCTTCCTGTTCGGTATTTCTTCGCGAGTCGAAGGGTTCTTCGGGGGTAGGGGGGGGAATAGGGGAGGGGGAAGGGAGGCTGAGCGGGAAAAGACGAAGATCGGGAGAGGAAAAGTTTAAAGAGAAGTGTCCCCTCTGAGCATAAAAGGATGTAAGGGAAGGAGGCAGTCCTGTCTCTCTTTCTCTCTCTCTCTCTCCGTTTCTACACTTGTGTGTGTGTGCTGGTGGGTACATATGTGTTACTTACACATACATATGTAGAGAGAACTGAAGGAGGAGCAGCCAGCATATGGGAAAGAAGAAATAAGAGGGGCGAGAGGAGGTGGAGTTGTGATGGGGGGGGGGTGAATGAACGAAGGAGGTCGGGTGAGGGAGGGAGGACATAAAACCATTTCTCGAGAGGAGTAATGGATGGGGGGGGAGGGAATGCCTTCCTCTTCGGGGGTGGAGATATTATTATTATTCGGGAAGAAGGGGTGGGTCGGAGGGGGATGTCAAAGCGCAAGGGGGTGTGGGGGAAAAGAGGGGGGTATGTAATGTAGGAGGGAGAAAATGGAGAGGAGATGCTGAGACTGTCACTGGCACTCTCCTTC
Source organism: Pyrrhosoma nymphula (assembly GCA_963573305.1). Lineage (NCBI taxonomy): Eukaryota > Metazoa > Arthropoda > Insecta > Odonata > Coenagrionidae > Pyrrhosoma > Pyrrhosoma nymphula. Next base: position 2,396,796 of record OY754334.1, read on the forward strand.
CCTCCTCATCCTCCTCTCCGTTCGTCCAAAAACAAACACGGCCATATCTTTTCACTCCAGTTACACGCACTCTTAGAAGAGGAGGAGGAGGAGGAGAGAAGGAGGAAATCCTGCATACGGGAAAGAAGACTTCTTTCCTCCTCTCTTCCCTCCTCATTTCCATTCCTCTTTTTCCCTCCTTCCGACTCTCTTCTTATTATACTCCTTCCTCCTTTTATCCAGCCATTACCACCTCCTCCTCATCTTCCTCCGCGCCGTGCCGCCACCTCATGCCGCTCCATTCTCTCTTCAAATCCTTTTCCCGAGGAATCTTCTCGAGGCGAAGCGATGGCACGAGGAAATGGGAGCAGTCCACGCCGACTCCCGAGCAGCCATTTCTAATAAAATACGACGGGTCCCTTGCTGGTGTTAGTGCCCCTCTACGCATTCCTTTACAATGGAAACGGGTAAAATATAACATTTGAAAAGGTGGGCAAATATATTCCGTTGTAAAAGTGGGACAGATGTGTTTCTTTTACAAAATTAAAAATGATATTAAAGAAAAGGTATTTAATCTGGGAACGTCCATAGACACTATCAAATTGATTTAAAACTGTGTGGAAAAAATGGATCTAGATGATAGAAATGTGGTTGTGCGTTTGGAGTAGTTGAAATGTTCCAATCGTTAGTGGGATGAACTCCTGTCCATCCCTAAACAAGGGATAAGATTAAAAAGCCATATAGCATGCTTCATTCGACCATTTACCAAAAGAGTATAGGTAATTTGATGAACGGTGGAATAGGTAAATTCAAATCAAATTACGTCTTCAATTTTTCCGGCGCGTGATGTGGAAACTGCAATTGGTGCGGGCGACTCTAAACGACTCTTGACTCGACAGGCAAAACAGTCGCGCAGAAATGCTACTCTTTCCCCCTTCTCCCCTCCTGTCCCCAAACTCCGCCATCATCATAACCCCCCCCCCCCCCAAAACCATTCCCCCGCCTCAATTCTCAAGAATTCTCTCGGCGCGGACCTTTTTTCGGCCTCCTTGCCCCCGGCGGCGGCGGGGACAGAGCGTGGGGCAGGGGACACAGGCGAGGGGGCACAGATGCTCGGAAATGGAAGACGCTAGGATTGGTGGTTGGAGGGGACGAATTCTCCGTCTTCTCCGTGAGGGACGGAGGAGAGAAGGAGAGAGGGAAGGGGGCGGAGGAGGAAGTACGGGGGGGAGGGGAAGTCATCGCGGTTGGGGGCGGGAGGGGAGTGGGAGAGAAATGGTAGGGGGGTACGGGATTTGAAGGGGGATTCCGTCGACGGGGATATTATCTGCGGGTGGGGTGGCCGTGGTGAACTCAGGGAAAGAGGGGATGGTGCGCAGAGGGTGGGGATGGGTGGAAAAGGGGTGAGAGCGTCGAGAGGGAAAGTAGCCTCTCTTCCCTATTGTGTGTGAGAGAGGGAGAGAGCATTCACCAAGCATCTCCACGTCCCCAAAGACAAGTTCCCCCTGAGCTAAGAAAGTAATTATTGTTCCCCAAAGAACGTCTCCTGTAGAGAAAAAGGAAATTAGCAAAATGATAGCGAAAGCTGACACAAGCAAACTTATGCGAGCGAATACACCAAAGTAAAATGATAAAGAATTTGAGGCTATGTTTTACACTATAAAGAATATTGGCTCTTCAAGAACTCAGGAATGATAAATTATTGCGATGAGTGCTGTATTTCGTTATCGTCCATTGTATTGAGGGCAAATTATCCCCATGGTTAAACCGAAGATTGGGAAGCCTTAAGAATTATACGAGTTTTGTAATAAGGTATCATTAAATATGTAAACGATTAATAAACCTAGCAGCCTATTTTTAATATTTTTAGCACACAGTGATTACTATACTGACATATTCCTAGTATAGTACTCATTGATACTATAGAAAGGGAATGTATATCACTATCCGTAAACTTGGGAAACGTATACTACAGAGGAAATTACTCCAAACGGCAATTGCAAATGGTGTTTCAATCAAAAGAGCAAAGAGAACCATATATCAGGACGAGAGTATGGCCGAAAGGGAAGAAGGATATGCAGCGATTCTAAAACTGTATAAGTATTCAAAACTTTATAACTCAACTATTGATTCCTCAATAGATTTTCTGTGGATCCCAGCTTCTGGGAGAAATCATATAGCTAAATTTAATTAATATCAGCAATATGAACTGAGTAATTAAGGCTATTTAAAAATGGAAGCACTTACACAGACGCTGTTTATTGTAGATAGTAATTTTACTCAAAAGTATACCCAAAAACAGGCACTTGGTATTAATTCCACACTTTATTAGAAACAATACGACCCTGGTTTCAGCATCTCATGCCATCATCAGATACGGCATGAGATGCTGAAACTCGAGTCGTTTTGTTTCTAATAAAGTGTGGAATTATAACCAAGTGCCTGTTTTTCATTAATAATGGAGTTCCACCGAGTACCGCCAGAGACAGCGTCCTATATTAAAAGTATACGCGCCTGGCCCGACCGAAAATAATTCAATTTGTACGTATTACTGCAAAAATTAACCGCCGAAGTCATATGATGAGTGAACCCGGATCGATGTATTCTTTCAAGATTGAACGAAATATGGTATGACTACAACAAACATAAAGTTGTGTTATGGTCAGTAGGTGTGGTGTGTTTGGTGGTAGAGAAATTTTCGCTCGTTCTATGAACGAGACGAAATGAGAGTTTGGGAGACGTTGGGCTTGAGGAGAGGGATGCGGGAGGGAAATACAAAATGACAACTCAAAAGAATATGAAGACGAGTGTTTACTTTTTGGCACGCAAGGGGGAAAGTGAAAGTGAACGAAGTCCGAACGAGACCTAAGTGGAGGGCGTGCAGAATGGGAGCGGAGAACGTGGGGGAGGGGGGAAATGGGGAGGAGGGTATGTCTCCTTTGGGGTCTCCAACTTCTGAGGGGTGGAAGATGCCTCTCCGACCATCGCCAAATGGACGAGGGCCGTAAGAGGGAGTGTGGGAAGGGATTGACCCTCAGGTAGGGGAGCGAACCCATGAAGGAGGAGGTGATCGGTTTTTATGAAAGGAGGCAAAGAAGGCATTTTGGGAGAGAGGGCCGGCGGGGTTTACGGGCTGAGGAGCCCCTTTATGGGGAGGAGCGGCCACGACAATGGTGGGGAGGGGTACCCCCTTATAGGGGTGAATGAGAATACTAAAGAAAGCAGAGTCGTAAAGACAAAGGGAAGAGAGAGTATTAGAAGGCTTCCCAGGAGAGTGACGCATGAAGGGACGTGTTCGGCCGACGAAGATGATTGGGGAGGCGTCGCTGGGGTCACGTGGTACGAAGCCGTGGACCAATGAGAGCGCCCCGTCACACAGTTCGTGAAGCTTAGGTCATACGTCCGTCCCCTCGTCCACTAAGGGCCAACCGATGGACAAAAGATCCACATTTGACGACCACCCGCAGTAAAGGGATGGCCATCTTCCACTGTCTGTGCCACCTCTAGATTAGTCTGTAGCGGTGATGGTAAAAAATCCCAGGTGGAATGAACTGCAATAATTCTTGGTCAGTGAAACTAAAAAACACACACATAAACAATAAACATGAATCATCAGAGGGAGAATTCATTGGAAAATTGCTATCATTGAAATAAATAAATGCTCCCGCAGATGAACAAGTAATGGATGAGAAGGTAGCTGTAAGATAAAGTACGTTTCCCTCCACGGAGCAGACGATATTAACGCCTCACAAAGATTACTCCTTTTCCTCAATTTTCTCGACTGGTGAAATAATTACTTTCCATGGATTCTCAACAAAATTGCCCCAATTTTAATATAAATCAGACGCAGTAAATCATAATTGAAATGCTTTTAAATTATAAAAGTTAAATTTTTTTATTAGGTTAATTATCTCAGGGAGAGAAGAGATTTACAGATATTTTACTTCCTGCATAGTCTACCATTTATCTATGATGCTCATTTATGATATACTAGTTAAGAGTTATAAACTAGGAAGTGAACTAAAACTTCACAAATGACAAAACTTCAGCATAATGTATATGGTAACTAAGAGTTGAAACTGGATACAACAGAAAGCTCTAAAAGCCAGTAAGCATAAATCATGATACCATGGGTCATTCAAGATCAATTACAAACATTTCAAACGGGTTTTAGAGCAAACAGAATACAGAGAATATGAGAATGAGCCCTTTAAGGCACAGTATTAATTTGAACAGAGAATTTATATCATCTCAGAGAGTAGGAATAAATTAGGGACCAATATAAAAAAAGAAGAGCAATATTGGAGGCTTCACGCTTGGCGTCATGAAATTAAGCGATGAAAGTTTCAGCGTCGGATTTTCACTTACTTTCTGGAAGTGGAAACAAATGAATTTCGTCTCGGAGTCATTTTAAGAAATACATTTCAAAATTATTGAAATGGAATATTTAATCCAAATTCAGTAAAACGTTGATGGATCTCCATCCGGCGTAGGAGGGCAGCGTAAGACAGGGTGGGGGAGTCCTCTCGAGAAGAAGAATAAGGGACAGGGTGGACAGGGGTGTGGGGTTGGGGGATGAGAAAGGGAAAGTGGAGGGAGGGGGAATCCGAAAGAGGGTGGACTCTCCACAAATTTATTGTTATACTCATCTCTTCTTGCTCTCATCGGCTTTTGTAGTTTCCTTTGAAAAATTGAGAGCCCTTCCTCTCTTTATTTTCATCTTTCCTTGGAATTATTTACAAAGTGATGGAGAAATGTTTCAAGCAGTTTCCTTACTCCTTTAATTTCAAAACTTCCGGAATGTATCGTGTAAAAAACACAATTATTTCGCTGCTTTTCAGTAGAAATTAATTTACACAATTTTGCAGAAGTAGGTACTACTCATAAAATAAACGATATCTAAATAGGTGTTTTCTGCCTCATGAGAGGGACAAAGAACATTTCGTTCAAGAATGTTTTTAAGGTAAAGTTTCCACGAAATACAATCAAATAAAAAACGCCCTTATAAATATTCTGTTGCAATCATTTATGCGTTGAGTTCGTTTTTTTGCAAATACTCTATATGAGTTAGAAAAAGTAGGAAAATACTCATAATAAAATTTAATTTATCCTTAAAAGTACAATATATGTCCACGAATTCTGAGGACAATGCAAATAACATTGATTCTACCACACGTCATAATAACAAATTCAATTCAACCCAGTGGGAAGAGACCATGCAGAAGACATTCATGAACTAATTCAAAAGTAGCCCACCACTGATTAATGCTGAGCATACAACCATAGAACGTTCATTGTATGTTAAAGTGTGAACTATTCATTTGAGACTGTTCAAAGATCTTTCAATGAATGTTCAAGTATGAACTATTCATTTGAGACTGTTCATATCGTTCATTTCCAGTCCACGAAGTATTATTCAAAAATGCTTCTTGGTTGAACATTTAAAGAACATCTTTAAACCTTTCAAACAAACCTTGTCAAGTTCAAAATCTTGTTTATTCACAGTAATATTGCATTTATGTTCGTACTATGTGTCATTATAGGTTTCAATTAATTAATGCCAAATAACTGTTATCGAGATGTGATGGTATTTACTTAAACTATCAAGGAATTGCCATTTAATAATTATTGTTCTCGAAGTTACATTAATCCACGGAAATGACTAGGTATATACGACTTTCTGTACGTCATTACTACGGCTGAGCATGTCCCAGCATGCACAGCGGGTTGCCGGAACTGCGTACTCACGCCGCCGAGAGATCAACGTTCTCCTAGGCCACGCGCATCTTCCCACCAAAACCAGAGTTCATCTCTGGAAATCGCTCCTGAGACCAGTCTACACCTACGCGGCACCTGCCGGGAGCATCCTCCTTCCCGCACCTGCAGAGCACACCATAGGAGTCGCCGATCGTTCCTGCCTCCGCTCCGCGCTACGGCTCGGGTGGATGGTCCACAACGACCTTCTTTACCAGTTAGCTGACGAGGAACCGCTCAACACGCACCTGCAACGACGAACCAAGGAATTTCTCCAAAATTGCAGTACCTCCAGCTTCGAAGAGCTCCGAAAGATCGCGACTCAGACAACATCATCCTGGGACAAATATCTTCGACCGCGAGCTGGCACGGGAGACCCCGAGGACCTCCCGCCGAACAAGCACCGACGGCTCCAATGAGGGAAACTGGCAGCTTACATTCGTTCAAGGGGTCCTAAAAAAGGACCTTTTGTCTTCCTTACCGCAACGCGACAAGGAAGACTGGAGCATGAAGACCCCAGAGAGGCAAGTCCAAGGAGCCTTAAAGAGCTGGAGGGACATAAAACCGACCCTGGGGGGTTATCCGGGAATGTCGATAACGGTGACATTTACGTCATCACTTCCCTCATTTTGAGAAATACGTCATCAATCTCGTCGAAGATGGCGCCCACGGCTCATTTGGCAGTTCTTCGTTCACGGACCGACTCAAAACCGAAGCTTCCGTGTCGACCGTAATTTTTCGGTGGACGGCGCTAGCGTCGCGACGGGAATTAAAGAGCATCATGGGAAATCCCCCCCGCCCCGCCTCCACAGCCGAGCTTTTCAAGCGCTTTCCGTTAGTGTTTTGTTTATTGTTTTGGCGGTATTTGAGAGTCAAGTAAGTAATGCTTATTTACTTCTAACATATTTTCATAATTCGAGGTTGATTAATGACAATCCCGGCGTTTATACTTATAGAAATCCTCGTATTTAATCTATTTCATGCTTTCATAGTTGTATACCTAGTGGAAAACCAGTCTTCTTCGTAGAAATAATTATTATTGCCATGCTAATGGGTATGATCTACGCAATCAGAATATCACTCATCCAACTGTGATTTCATTTGAAAATACTATTTGGATGCCTTGCGTTTGAGTTACTTAAAAAGGAATTCCTTTCCCTGTTGAGTTTCAAAGATATCTCAGCATGCCGTTGACGCTCATGTGATTGGAAGTTATTTTCGACTTGCACACATGTTGGACGCATATATTAAAAGTTTCGTACGAATTATTATTCATGGATAACCTTCCATCCGTTAATACTTCATAGACATCGATGACTGGGCTTTGGAAGCTGCAATTGCGAGGCGGCGTAGGAATGAGGAGGAAGAAATACTGAGAGAAAATGCGATGAGGAGAAATAGGTTGAGACAGTTAAGAGATGGTGCAGATCCATTTGCCTCGCGGGAGAACGTTTTTGTGGGACTTACCGGCTAACAAAGGACATGGTGAGGGCGCTAGTGGAGGAAATTAGGCCTTATTGTCCCGTACCCACTCGTGCTGTCACAATACCCTTGGAAATCAAGGTAAGAAACGTGTGTTGCATTGGAATGTGGAGATATCCTGCACGTAACCCATGGCCATAATCTTTATGACAATTTTCTATTAGGTGTTGTGTGCCCTCCATTTTTATGGCCAGGGTTCCTATCAAAAGTCGGCTGGAAGCGACAGTAACCTTGGCCTGAGCCAAGTGAGCGTAAGCCGAGCAATACAAGAGGTTACTCATGCCCTAAATAACCGCAACATTGTCAGAAAATGGATGGAATTGGTGCCTATGATTAATTAGAACTAAATTTTTCTGCCTCTGCTAGTAAAACGGACGTACAAAAATAAATATTACTACGGAACTGGATAATGATGATAACGTTATTAACAACCTCAACCGCCGTTAATTAATTAAATCCATGTATTCATGACATAAAACATTGTTTAACTCTTCTATGTAAACACAAACATAAACGCTAAATTACACATAATTCATAATCCTAGGTTGAAAACTCACAGCTTTCAGTGTTTTCCATTTCTGCAATTTCTCTATACCGCCAAATTTCTACAAAAACAAATGCGAAACTCGTAGTGGTGCGCTAAAAACGGAACACAAAACTGAGCCAACGGCTCTGACATCAGCTCATAGATTCGTTCAAAATGTCGTTCGATTGGGTCTTTTTGCCGTTCATTGAATGCCTCAATGAATGAGTAACGACATTATGACCGACGACATTCCCGAATAACCCCCCTGGTCGGGCGACACAGCTGATGACGTCATTACTAGGCTCAAGGGGTCAATAACGACACTCGCACCAATTGCGTTTGTCTTACCACCCCTTGGGAGAAAAAATCTAGGTTTTGCATAGGCGTCTGTTCCTCCTACATGAGGTTCAGGTTCCTACCATCAACCTTTACTCCCATAACCCTTTCCCCTTCCAACCTCCACAGGATCCCACGGGTTAAGGCCTTCGGGCAGGTACCGCCTGTGTTGTACCCCGCGTTTGTAGACGCTACTACGACGTCGATACTTCAATATCGGGGGCTAGAAAATGCGCGTAAAGTCTTAGGGTGCCTAATAATACGACATGGGAACAAAGACGTTAGGAAGATAGAGGATAGGATGTTATAACGTACTATGTTATAATGTAATTGCACATTCATGTTGATTAATTGCAAATTATCATTTTTGTATTTGAGAGCAGGTAAGTCAGTGGAGAGGTAATACGATATGATTCGAGAATCATTTCACGAAAACATTTTTTTAAACATTCCTTCATGGTTCATATGTTATTAATTCAAAAGCAGTTCAGCCGAAATTCATCTACGTTGAACATTCTATGAAGTATTCCAATGAATGTTCTTTGCACTACCTGTGAGTGCCAATTGAAGGTTCATGGAATGTCCTTCTTGAATGATCTTTGAACGTTTAAATAGTCTACACTGAACGTTCTTTGAACATCTTTTGGACAATTAATTCTCCACTGGGAATTGAATACCTAAAAGTGACTCAACGCAGTGATTCAGGCCGTCGCGACGGTTGGTTAGCAAAATCTATAAAAAAATTGTACTTTTAAATATTTATAGTTACATAACTTTGCTAAGTTAAGATATTTGGTAAAAATATTTTTCCTAAGGGATAAAGAAAAATAGCATTATTGACGCAATGATTCCATGAATGAAGAACGAATTAGAGACTATAATTATTGAGAGAAATATGGGAAAGTTTTCTCGTTGCAGATTTTAAGAGACAGAACTCTGGACGCTTGATGGCAGCTCACGCCTTTTAAGTATAAGCTACCGAAGGATTTGCCACCAATTGGTGCGATCGCAAGCAGAGGAGGAGATCGTCGAAACTGCACACTTCTGCGCCGCCTCTTATTGCTCTTTGCTGGGTCCACGCTCACTACAGTCCCTGAGGGGCCCACGGCATCCAAGTGCGGCGTGAGGCAAGATGCACCCGGCAGGGCGAAGTGTAGTTGCGGTGCCTGCATCTTGATCGAAATCGCAGCTGGCGTGCGACGGTTATTGGGGGTGAGGGAAGCATTTAACCACCAGCGTATTTACTGCATGAAGGAAGACAAGTTAGATCACCTGAGGAGTCCTTATAGTAAACTAATAACAAGTTCATCAAGGTTCTCTCACAGCAGGCACATATATGCAACAATGGCTAATGTCACATTCCGACAACAGGGTAAACAAACTTTGAACACTTGCAAGCAAAATTAAAATAAGCAATCAATCTAACGTGTGCTGCAAGAAAGGACAGTTAAGGGAAACGCAGCTGCTGGCGACAATAAATACATAAATTGGAAATTCCTTGTTTTTATCACGGGTTCTACATTAATAAAATTCACTACACCCACTTGGACGAATTCGGCGATTACTTTGCAATCGCTAATATATTATATTTTCCCGGCTCTATACCATGCTCTTTTTTGATAGCGCAACTAACATAAATGGAAAAATATTAAAAATACATTTACTAGGCAAAAAAATAAAAAAGACTAATATAATGAAAAATAAATGTAGTTACAAAGCATTATTTTAGCAGTAGAAGCATTAAGCCACAGTCTAAGAAAGGTACTTAATTACCCCCGTCGGGGTGACGTAGTGAGAAAGTCCACGAATGCGGATCGTTTTAGAGTAAATTAATTTTCAAATTATCAAGTAAGGCCGTGGCCGGCTTCAAAATTCCTCCCAAATGAATCTATTCACAAACCACTCTTTCGTTTACCCACGTATTGTCGGAAAATTGCTCTGGCTGATATGAGGTCACGGCTCAATTCAAAAACACATAAACATAGATGTATTCTAATTACAGCATCTTTAAGAGTTTTGCGTCATTCTCATGAATGTCTTGGTCTTGTAATTAAGTAATCTTTGTCATCATGTTCCGTAGGAATTTATTAAAATTTAGGGCCTGCAGAAGGATGCTGACGAATTTAGATTTTGCAACTTAAGAAGTGGCTAACAATGCCGTATGAGTCAATATGAACGTCTTTAAAGTCTTTCTTCCGCGCATTAGAAAGTGCGAATAAGACTTTGCCAAACCACGCACGGGTAGAAATTGCAGCACATATACTACACGAAGGTGCTGCTTGCACTGTTTCCATAGCAGCGGAAGAAGGGGTGAGTAGGCCATGAGGCAATTCATCAGTCGACCGTGGAGGGTTTATGAGCGACTGGCCGCTGGGAGCATCGTTGGGGGCGGCCAGGCTGTCAGCGGGAACTCTGCAGGGTGGACGGGAGAGGGGGCGTGGGAGGGGGGGGCACGGAGCACGGGTGATGGCGGGGCCTAAGAGGCACGAGAGGTACTCTCGGGGTGCAATGCAACTCCAGCTTCTAGCGCCTAGAGTATGGAATGAGCTTCTAATCCGTCGCAACCATCGAAACTAGCAGCCTATGTCCGTGAGTCACCGGTCTCAGAGAATCGTCTTTTGAGAGGCAATGGTCATTAAACTTGAATCCAGAAGCTTATAGGAATTCATTTGGTAACAGATTGTAACTCAGGACCTACGGAGTGTTTGTGAATTTGAGCATTTCGTTCTCTATCCCGATCGGCTAAATTTAGGTCCACCTTGGCTTGACATAACTTTTTGTACTCATGGTACGCAATTCATTGAGGAAATAATCTCATATTTAAAAAAATTATGCAATTTATATTTCCTTTGTCATCAGAGTTCTGTCCACATATGCATTGGAAGCTGTCGATGCTGACAATAGAAACCTTTCATTCTAGTCCCAGCTTAAAGTGAGTCAGATCTTAGTTTATGACTTAACACCTGTATTTTGTATTCCTTTAAGGTTTTCTCATAGTTAAAAATGTACTTGCCAGAGGCTAGATTGAGAGGATCGCACTCAAAGCTCAGATTATTACATCTAGCCAATGGCTAAAGTTGGAAAAGACGCACAGCTGTAAACACTTAAATAAACCAGACAATGAACTTCAACAATACTAAATGGTCTAGATAAAAAACTTTATGTCCTCATACTTAAAACTAACATACAGCATAAGAATGTTCTTATTTAAATTTTTTCAACCAGTAAAAACCTGAATAGAACCAACTATCTCAAAAGAAAAGCAAATAATTACCGAAACATAATTAAATGTGAGTGAGCAAATACAATACTCAAGAATTGATAAAACAAAAGTGAAATTAACTTCACCCGAGACAAGTTATTGGAGGTAAGGATTACTGGCTCCTTCGTCCCTTGGCTCCTGGCTTTTTCGGCTCAGACAAGGGAGGGTATGAGGAGACAGTGTCCTTTCTCCAGTCACAAGGATTAGTAATGGCATCCATGTCGGACAAACAGGCGAGGGTCGGAGCAATGTCCCACCGAAAGGACGTGAAAGGTCATTGCCGGGAGGAAGGGAAGGAAGCGTGGGTAGGAGAAATGCTGCAAGGGGCGCCCCCCATAATTTTCCCTCGCAGCCGAGTGACACGTTATGGGGCGTGAGTTGAGGCCTCCCTCCTTCATAGGCAGGGCCCCCAGGGGCGTGAAACGGGGGTGTTTTGGCCGAGAAGGAAGGAGGACGTCGGGGGCGGAAGCCGAGCAGGAGAAGCGACGCAACCCAACCGCCGCCGTTAGAAAGTCAGAGCCCCTCTCTCGTCCCCAACAATCCCATCGCTCTACGACGCCACCAAAGCGCGGAACGTGAGAACTCACTAGAAGCTCAAACGTGCATTTTTAATAAGTGATTTATACTTTAATTGAAAACCACCACCACTGTGCTATCTTTAGAAATACATCTGTTCCTGCGTAGTACGGTACCGTCCTGAAAATTCCTAGCTTAAATTAAAGGATAGAGCTCAAATTATCTCATTTATTAACGCGATAATCTATCATTGGTATACTTAAAAGTACAAAAAGTAATATCTTAACTACTGCATTGATTACATAAATATACAGTTTTGTTATCGCTATACCATTTTGAGGTGTATTTGAGGGTAACTAAGAAGTGTTATGGCGATTTGAAAAAAATATTTTGCTAATATTCGACGATTTCCGGCGAGGTGTGGTGGAAAATAATTTTGAACTCAAGTAAAAACAACTTGGTTATGTCCACAGACGGAATGACGGTGATTTTTAAAAAAATGTGAGTATTATATATTTTCTGTTATAGGTAATTAGACCTTCCCTCTTTAAGAGAGTGGTCACGGCGGTTTTTTTAAGCGCTTGGTCCCCAAATACTCCTACACCATGCACCTCTTCTCACACCCTCCCCCCCTTGCAACTCCCGCTCGCACCCCTAAAAACCCCCTCTAAACACTCCACCCCTCCCTCCCCCCCAGCCATCGGAGTCGCCTAGCAGTCTTCTGAGAAACCCATATCCTCTTTGGTACTCATTTTTAAACTTAATGGAAATCCTCTCCCCTCCCCCACCCACTCCTTTCCTCAGCATAAGCCCAGACTATATATTCCCACCCAACCTACCGCTAAATGCACATGAATATGCCACAGTGTAGTTAAACGCCAGCATAATAAAGTTTTTTGGAAATAACAAAGGTGGTTTTCTCATCATGGATAATAAATTTTGCTCTTTAAATCACGGATGTTTTTTCCGAAATTCAATTTTGCATGAATGATCTACAGTAATACTCATGATAGCTTTAGTTTACTTCAATTATCATCACCCTCTGCTATTCATCCTACGATAACATTATAGTCGAAACATTATCACTACCTGATACTTACTTAAGTTGTTTTGATAGCGTGGTTTTTACACGAAGTTTGTGATTTTTTCACTAAATTCCTCATCATGGCTTCACATTTCCTTGATTAAAAACAGTGTTCATACATTCACGCATGAAACACCGGGCTTTATGTTGAATTTCCTCGCCCTCCTCCTTATATCCTCTCATTCATTCAAAAAGGGTCTCATACAAGTTCGACGGTTTTACCCTTTTTTTCATTTTAAAATCACTAAACATTTTTAATCTCTGCGTTTCCAACATAATATTTCTTTCTATCGATTTGTCCATATGAGGTACATGGCTCCCCAAAAAAGCTCATTATAAATACGGCGGCGCTGTCATCCACCTTACAATCCCTGTTAAAAACCACTCTTGGCCGCTTTACTTCGCAGCAGCAGAACTTAAATTTAACTTTCTTCGAAGGATGAGGCAATTTCGTGCGTCTTGTCGCCCACTTGTAGACAGAAGTAATTCATCCTGGTGCGAATCGGACATTAACCCATTCAAATTCGAGCAGTGATGTTTACCTTCGATGTTCGATCGGAAGCCGGTGTTCACCAAGTGGCAGTCAGTTACCTTTGTCTGTTTTTCGGGTAAGAACAACACGGCGTTACACAAATAAAAACCTACACTTTGTATGGTAAAAAAGGCACGCAAGTGGGACCAGAACTTGCAACCCTCAGATAGCAGATTTGAACTTAAGCCTGCCGCCGCCAATTCAACGTTATCCGCAATGGGATGTCTGGCTTGCAGACATGATTAAGACATCCTTGATGGTATGCATTCCGCTACGCATATTTGATCCCGTCAAGCTGCGTGCATCACAGGATGAAACTGATTACATGCAGAAGTGTGTCCCATTGATCGTGTGCCATTTCTAACCTATAATCTCAGACACTTTCTTTCGTGCCACATGGATGAAATTTGCTACCTAGGTAGAAAAAGGTCGTAAGTTTTGTTGAGTGTAACCGAAATTTTATAAATATGAACTTTTGACCCCATAAATAGGGTACAACCAAAAATCCAAAGTTTTCCTTATGGGCTCTCAATGCTAAATTTTTCGAAATACAAAAAAAGACAATTTTTAGGTTTTTGGGCACAATAAACACGTTGGAAGAACTTTCGAGTTCAAAATTGCAACCGTGACCCCTGAAAGAGCACAGTCAAGGTCGTAGGGGTGACGAAAAGCGAATCGCCGCTACAAACCTGTCGAATCATAGGTTTAAAAATGTGCCAAGATCGATGGTCATGTCATCCCTTGACTTTCAAGGGTCACTCAGATGTCACTGTGGGGAAAAATGAATCGGGGTTACAAACGTAAAAAGGTTCCAAGGTATGTATTCAGGTTGATGGACGAAAAACCTGTGATGCTTCATGAGGTGATAAGGGAGGTGATTTTAAGCTTTTTTTGTCCCGTGAACATGCGGTCGATCTCCTTAGTTACTCAACTACCGCGAAGCAAACACTTTGTTCTCATCATTTTCCAGTTACCATGGTTACGCCAAAAAACAGTGACGTGCAGTGATAGCCATGACAAAAAACTTGTTTAAGTTGTTTTAGGATTTGTATCTCTCTCTTATAATTAACATTTATGCTTATTGACTCCCAATTTTTAGGATGTTAACAAAATATGTCAAATATTTTTATTTCAATTAGATTAATTTTGGATTAATATCTTCATTTTTAGGAACACACAAAAAATAAGCCAATAAACAGAGTAGAATCAATTTCATTCTACTTACAGAAAAAATGTTTATCTTTCTTAGCCATCAGTGAAATGATGTCATCTAAAGTGATTAACTCATTACTCTATGGATTGGTATAATCAATCAGGGAAACCGGGATGGAAGACCTCTTCTGAGCTAAAGAAAGTAAACAACAAAGCGGCAACAAAGTCCTCAAGCGGCGATTGTAACAATGGATTGACTGTCGAGCACAAGCGCTGAGATTCATTATTAGCTGATTGAACTTATTTAAAAAAATTGCATTTAGTTTCGACCACATGTTATTCGACCAAAAAAGCATAACACAACCATTATTTCCTCCTTTAAAACTGCAGGTTCTGCGTATATCACACAAAGTATGTATTTTAGAGGACTGGAATTTATTTCTATCAATTAAATATCACCGAAAGTTACGGAGAAAGTCTCGACTCCCACTAACCACCAAAAGGCGTACACATATAACGCTACAAAGGCTCTTTAATGAACCTATAAGAATAACTATGTTTTTCTCATCGTACTTGAAAGTTTCAAAATATATCCTTTTTCATCACGATACAGTGTATTATGACCTTAGTAGCTTATGAATTACATATTTACATAGAAATTTCGTAATTCGAAACAGGTAAGAAAAAATTTCAAGGCATAGTGAATATTATGTCATTCACTTACACAATACTCATTAGCTCCTAGGACTACAAATCACACAGCATTTGGTTCTGTCGTACAAACGTACAGCCATTGCCTCAAACAAAATGTTCCAACACCACGGACGAAGACTATAGGCTTTTTTTGGTGATTAGGAGATCGATATGATTTCCATCCTTAAAATTTCAACGTATCCATAATAGTCGAAGGAATATTTTAAAAATATTAGACGCGTGTGAATTTATTACTAGCACAGATGAGTAGCGAGTACAAGAGCATCTGTCCAAAAAAATTATTTCTACGATAAAAAACTGAACATGAAAAAAAAACAAGAATAAATGGTGAAAATAAAAAAAATTGTAAATTAGTAACGAGTTGCGCCATCATATTACGTATTCCTAATTCTGAGTGTTTATTTTATATTTTATCTGTGATAATATTCGGTGGAATAAGTTATTGAGAGTATTTAATTTATTCACATCCGCGTGCGTACACTTGAATGACTCAGTTTTAAGGTTGTCAAATTTCTTTCCCGAAAAGATCGTTGGCGCTACCTCTTCAATGGCTTTAATGCCCGTTATCAGTTTCATTGGGCGCGCTGGATTCTTGAAAAGAGAGAACACAAGTGAAAGGAAATCCAGCAGTGTTTTATTAAAACAGTAAAACTTTTATGCCAGACTTGAGGATAGCATCTGTTACGAAATCTATATAATGGAGCGGTTCAATATGGGATTTATAATGGCCATAAAATTCTAACGTTCCACTAAAACTCTTTACGAAGGGACGACAGCTTTTGAAGCGTTGTGATCTCGAGGTTAAGCAGTACACAGAGCTTGTGAAGTGTAACCGAAAAAAAGAAAGTGTAGCGTTATAACAGAATGTCAATGTCATTGAAATAGACTAAAAATTGCAGTACATTACTATTCCAAGTATAATTCATGCGAAAAATTAACAAACGAATTGATACCAACATTTCTGCTTACTAAGAGATGACACAAAGAATACTGTTACTCCTACTCCTGTCTTCCTTTCTACGCCCTGACTACTCTCCTGTGATCGTGGATGATCTGCGACTGTTCATCACGTGTATTGAGGAAACATGGAACAGTGACTTACTCAAGGATATTAATTCAGTGAGAAAATATCTCTCTGTCCAATTAAACATGATATATACTATCTTTTGCATTTAATTTTAAACGTCCATCAACAATGTTATACGGACTCTCGCCCTAACAGCCAGAGAAATTTCATTACCTATTGAAGTGCAAAGTGATATTAGTTTATAACGAATTTAAATAATTTGACATCCGTATTAGCGTCCATTAAATTCGAACGCATTGCAGTGCAGATTTATATGCTAAGTCTGAGAATTAAAATATTCACCACTACTCCAATAAGCAATGCACTTTGTCTATAGCATTACGTATTCGGCCTTATGCCTATTTTACGATGGTCCCGTATTTTGGCCCGTATACATTTATCTCTCTGTAATGCCGATTTATGTTTCAAGAAAGTCGTTTAAGACCACTAATGTTTTTATAAATAATTATATTCTTAGAATCATATAGTTCTCACGATATACCTAATCATTAAGCCGCATCAAAATACTCTCATTGACCATGACACAAATAAGATTTCGTGAAGCGAAATACATTATATTTCATTATGTCCTAATGGCTCCATCATCTGCATTGATATTAACTCATTTTAACTTAAACTACTGTTAATTAATGTTGCATAATCCCTCATAGATGTTGTAAAATTACGCGGAAAGTAATTCAAGTGATCGGTATGTGTACTCTATTAATCGATCGATATTGCTTAGCAATAAGTGCATTGTCATATTATTAAAAGTATTTGAAAATAAATGCTATTAAATATAAATGAACAATTTTATGCGATTTTAACCTGCGTTTGTCGGAACCTGAGATAAACGAACATCTATATCATCCGGAAAAAGTGTTGGTATCGGAAAAAGACGTTAATTGGTATCGGAAAATAACTTTTGACCATGAAGGAATTAGGGGTTTTCATTCATCTTAAACGATAGGATCTCAACCTAGGAAAGGAAATCGATTCACAGACACAAAAACCTTCGTTTAACGCAATTCCAACAGCAATTTCAATGGTAAAATTTTGTGCAACCAACTATTTCCTTTCCCTCTCCCCTTAAAATAATCCACAACGTAAGGCATTGCATTGAAATATGAAGGAAATAAAACCAATGAACAGGAATTTCGCATTGAGAGTGGAATTCTAAAAAAATATATGTTGATGAAATAAACAGTTATGTCTATATAATACTCTTCCTTCGTTACTTCTTATACATTTCCACCCATCTATGGTACTAGAAAAAAACCGTAGGAATCATGCTGCCAGGAACCGGATCTTATTGAATTGGTGTAAATGACGTTCAACGTCTTGCGACACCCTGAATTATGAGATGAACCAGAAAATACCATGGTCCCGAGAAATTCGCCAAAGACAGGTTTTACTTTAATACATTCTATTAATTCTAGCATTTTTCATGAATGTGGAAACTTGTAGTCACTGAGGGAAGGAAACGACGACTTTCCGAATAATCCAAGCAATGGAGCCACTGCCAATGAGGAGAAACAAGTCGCGGGGCATAGACGGGATTGGGGTGTTATGGGACTCCCGACAACTCATTACAAGGTGGAGCTGTGCCCTTGAATGCCAGAGGCACCCACTCACTCCAATTGTTAAGCTTTACCCGCTGAGTCTCCCCATTTGTGGTTGGGCGACTACCGGCGGGGATGCAAACTGTCTTCATACGACTTCTCGCGAGGGGTTGCATTACCATCGGATTGGATTCCCGCGTCACTAATTCCTTCCTCGCGCTTTCAAAGTGCAAGACGAGCAAGGCATCTTATTAGGGTGACGTATCAACACTTCAGTCGCACATTCACGCTCTACAGAAATAACTAGGAATGAAGGAAGGAAGCGGGAATAAATTAGGAGGCCTGCTGCACTTCCTTGTCATGACATTACAAAAGCTTCCCATTAGGTTCCCTTGGTTGCACTATGACGGGGCGTTGGCTTGCTTATCAGAACTAAAAGGTTTTTGCAGCAAAAATAAAATAAATATTTAGATTTTCCGTACTGATGTGAATAGTTTTCAACAATTTAAACATGGATTATTCAAAATGAAAAACATAAAAACCCGCTAAATTTCGTATTATTTTTTGACCCTTAACAGACGCATGGTTATTATAGCTCGGCTTTACACAAGTAGTGGAGGGGATATTACAACATTTTCAGGACCTTTAGTGGAGTCTCTTTCATCTATCTTGAAACAATCGCGTGTCAAAATGCAGTGATACCTCTGTCATCTCTCCATTTCCGAAGTAAAACATGAGATCAAAAGGCTTTATTTAAAATAGTAGCCTCAATTGATATGGGAAGTCTGGCAGAATCTCAAAGCAATCTTGAAATATGCTTGGCTTTCGAAGAAGAAAGTCCGCAGTTCTTGAGAGCACTGTCGTTGTTGCCTATTTAAACTGAAAATTTAAGTTTAAGACTTAAGGTTTTAAGCCATAAGTCGAGGTGCTTTGGGTATTCATATAATATGCGTCATACCATCTAAAATTTGGCTCGATTTACTATTTTTCCATGCAAGGCAACCAGAAAGGGCTATGAATAAAAAAGGCAACCACGCAGTGTTTTTTGTATTTTGCCTTAATGAAGTATGTAATTTAATACTGTAACAGAGACACTTGTTTGAAAACAGAAACACAAGTGATTAGGAAAATGAACAAGCTGTATAAAAGTATCCAGAATCTTGTTATGTAGGTGCCAATGTAAAAGGCAGCTTGTAATAGTATAGAGTCGTTTTTAGAAATGTAAGTCATTCAAGCAGATTAAGAAATTAACTTAAATAGGAATTCATAGCAGTTTATTTAGCTGTAATGTCCACGCCAAGCATACCTAATAGAGGATTGTTCACATATTTTTTTCACAGCCAGGGACACAAATGGGATTATTTGCACCATGAGTCAGCATGCATCCCATAATAATGCTTAGTTAGACCAAGTGATATACATTTAATTTCAATTGTTTTAATTTGGAGAGAACAAACATGTTTGGACCTCTATAGCAAAGCCACATAAGCAAAAGATCGCCTAATCTTAGATCTATATGACTAGGTATTTTGTCCTGATGAGAGATGATTCGTTAAAATATATCCCCTCATTAAGGTACGCTTTAACTAGAATCTATTGAATACTCATAATGGATTTATAACTCATTCAGATGTACGTAGACACAACACAAACACGAATTCCTTAGTTTTAATTATGTATAAATTGCAGTTGGATCTTCGTAAAAAAACAACTTGATTGAATATATATATTTCCCATTTTTATGCATGCGTACATTAAGAAAATTTGTCTAACCTAATGTTTATCGAGTATAATCCAGCTCCATGTTCAAATTAACATCTGCAATTAATTTCAATGAGATTCCTGCTCCACAGCACGCATTTCTCCTAAATTAAAACAAAGGAAGGAGATTTTACGAGATTGCACGAGCAGATATTGAAATCTTACGTCAAGATTTCAATTTGGTTTATAGGTCTCATCTTTTTCGCTCGCATATATTCCTAGTTAAAAATTTCCGCGGAGATTGCATGGCCTATAGCACTTTGCACTTCCCAGTTATGAAATATTTTTAACCACCTGTATTCCATTCGGATGTGCATTTAGGCGTGAATTCGTCAGCAGAGGGAGGCGGAAGAGAAGCGGAGAGGTCGGAAAGCACTTTCGAATTTTTTCAATTTGTCATACCTCTCTCTTCCTCCTTCGGAGCAGGCACGCGGAGCAGCGAAAAGTGTGTGTGTGTGTGTATATTAAAAAAAGCATAATTTCGGGGCGTGTCCCGTGTTTACATTGTTATTTTTTAAAGATGAAACTTGCGCTCACGAAGCCGTAAAGTTTCGCGTGCGATGCATCCATAACAAGGGGCGCATTTAGCATTCACGGCGTTCATGTTTTTCCCTTTTCATTTACGCGATAACTATTTTATGCGGAGGAGCATTAAAAGGGAAGGGGGAACGGCGGGAGAGGAAGAAAGAGAAAAGTGGGTTTCCGCCTTATTTTAATAAGAAGAACATTCCACTGCTGCCACCACACCACGCGCTCGCGAGCGTGCCAACATAACCACTAGGCAATTGTCTCTCCTCTCATTTTTACGACACCATCACCCCCTTTCCCCCACCTCCCTCCCCCCTAAACCCACCGTCTCCTCCACCCCCGTGCCCGTAGTGAAAACGATGGCGTAACGACGTGGATACGAGGCGACAAATGACTTTTTCAAGGCGCGCGGCTCTATTTATTCAAAGCCTGTTTATGGTTACGCTCGGTGGTGGGAGGGGAGGGAGAGAGCCAATTGTTGGGAGGAGTGGGGGTGGGGGGTAGCAGCGACCAATAGGCGACACGCTCGCAGGAAAGTGAATGGCGAAGGGAAAGATTCGGATTTGTAAACCTTGAGTTGAGCATTGGCCTTCAAGTATCTGTTCTCAACACGAGTGAGCAATCAAAACTGTGTTACCCAGCATCAATAAAACCATTTGGACGAATTTATAAATCAATCCTATTCTTCCTCTATCTCACTTAATTATTCTCCCACCACCACTAAGTCCACGTAATATAAGCAGCGCTGCATAAATTGGCACTACATTCTCACACCTCTCATACTCATATACTCATTATTTTGTTTTCGTTCAACTAGTTGACTCATTTATTGTCCAGCAGATTGTCTGCTACATGACATGGCAATTTACAACTTAGGGTAGTGAGTCCTCCAATTCCACAAGGAATTTACACTGGAGCATAATTAATGTCTGAGTTAAAAGTTCCAAACATATACTGGAGAAACAAATGGCAACTAGGCACATCAGTTTGATATAACATCATGCGACGGTAATTAATAATAATAGTTTAAGATGACGGTAAGAGATTAAAAACGTGTAATTTGAACAGGGAGTATCACAGTGAATGAAAAAGAAATATTAAGTATTGTGTCAATGATTTTGAAAAGCAATACTTGAAATTGTCCTATTATAATTCTGAGCGTGTAAACCCATCTTTCCTCCGCAGAGGGGAATGAACAGGAATACCACAAGTGTCACAGTTTCTGCAGCTCCAAAGCTTGCGAAGGATAATCGAAGAGATGTCACTGGAAAGCTATCGCTAGATGCATAATCACAGTTTTTTGAATTTGCATGTCATTAAATGCTAAGCGTTTGAAATGGAAATGAACGAGTCAGTAAAGAATTATGTAATGAATTTATAAATTATTTCATCGAGTTTATCTTGACCATATAATTTATTAAAGCTAATTAGCCCTTGGAAATTGTAATAAAAAGTTCAGTCATTACTAATGTTTGATGCATAACAGCGATTAAAAAATATGGAGGAACCAAGCATTATTTATAAAAAGGCTTTTAATCATCTGCATAACTGTGAAAATGGCTAAACATACCATCATTTAATTAACTGTGGACTAATGTCTGAGTGAAGTGTAATATTTTTATCTTAATAAAAATAAACAAATCATATAATGGCAACACTGACATTAAAAAAGGAAATATGTGGAAATAAATATATCTTACGAAACTTAATGAACGGAAGCACGAACAAATGGTTCACTAAAATATGGAAACAGAACGTATGCTCATACATATATTGCATAAATCAATAATTGGCTATTGTTGGAATCGATTTACAGTAGGCACACAACAGAGGAAAAAATATTTTTTTCCCTTCGTTCTTCTGATAAAGAGGTCAATTCTAAATTGATTTATTCTAAGTATGTTATAGTACACCACATTACTTTATTGAAGTTAGTTTGGGTAATGTAGCTCTGAGACAGACGAGGGTGGAATAAGCTATGGAAAAGAAACGATATTTGAACCGCGGAATCCCAATGAAAGAGTTCCTAAGAATTGTCACTGAATCAATGATAACTTGCTTTTGATGAAGAAAATGATGAAGGTTTTATTTAAATACGACCATTTTCATCACATAGACAACATACTCAGGTGCCGTGTCGCCCATGCGAAAACACAGGTCGTATTGAAGTAAAACATTACAAAGTTACCTTTCAGTTTTCAGTTATAATGTATTTTCATAAAGTTACGCTTGAAAATACCGAGTTCAGCAAAGAATACTTCAGCAAAGAATTATCGAGGCTTTTTACTTATGTCTTTCCTTAGACAAGATAGTTTTCCGGCGATTGTGGGTTCAACCGAAAACACTCGAAGCCATCGTCCAAATTACATTTCAAGAAACTTCAGTATGATATCAAAATATGCCATTAAAACGAATAATTATTAGCATCGGGGAGAGATTCAGAAATAGCAGTGGTAATAATCAGGAGAGGCAAATTTTACTAAGGATTAAATGGTTTCGAGTGCTTTCGGTAAATCATAAAAGATCCCGGAGTCTGAAAGAGGAAGGAGTCATTTTCCAGAGCACGGCAAAGTTTGGAGTGGAGATAAACCTTGCTTAGCGGAGCACGTAATAGTTTTAGAAAGATAGAATGAAATCCAATACGTGACTTGACTGGGGAGCGTTTACGTTTAGGAGAGGCTGAATATTAACTGATAAAAAATATCTCACCTTTTAGTGAACTATTCTTTCTAGACATTCAAGCATCTTAGCTATGAAAGTAATTCTTTGGGAATAGGGTTTGCTCATTTTCAGATCAAGTGTAGAATAAGGCATAATTTGTTTCTGAATTATAACTTGTTCATTCGCCCTGCGGATGCCAAGAGGGCAGAAAAATTCTGACCTTGGCCGACATGAGCAGCAGTTTTAGCTGAGGAAAATAATACGAAAAAGGGTTATAATATGTACTTATAGGTCTTACATAAATATAAATATGGAAAAGTTTGAGCCTAATACATTAAATCGCTATAACACACCTGGAGTTCGAATCAATCAAATAGTCCGGGCCGTATACTTACTCGCAAATCATACCAATACGACCGACCCCATTTCACACAATTACCAAACCCATTTAACGAGATTAACAAAAATAATAAAATTTGCTCAATAAAATATGAAAAAATACGCCTACAACGGCGAGACTTGGACTGAAATATCCCTAAAATATTTTTTTTTAAATTGCGTCCGAATTTTGCGAAGTGAACTCTAAATAGCGAAAAATAAGCTAAAGTGTATAACTTTAGTGTTATTTCCTCTTTTCCATGATTATAACTATGGCAACGACCATTTTTAGGCTCGAATACTCATATTTGCTAATAAACTACTATTAGGTATGTCTAAGATATTTAAAAAAAAAATAGATACTAGAAATGTTTCAGGAGTTTATTTAATATCAATTGTTTCGTAGATTATTTTACGCGATACTATTCATTTTGCACCATTGAATTTTGGACCCCAAAACAGTGTTTTTTTAAATAAATTAAAATTTGTTTGTTTTTTATTTTTAGAAGTTCCATTTGAGTCGTGCGTTCACGAATCGACACATGTAGTTTTTTCACTACACTCAAATTTTTCCTCGAGTCAAATATTTGTAAACTATCCATTCTAAAACAAACGAATATAAAAGATCTTTAAATGGTCATACTTTCCACTCAGCCTTGAAAACCCAATCAATTTCACATAAATTTCATTCCGGTAAGAAGAGAACTAAATTGTTTCTCCACTGCGTGCCATCTATACGGCACCATAAAATCATGTCTGAGCCAGCAGAAGGGGTCTTTGAGAATACATGCAGAGGCTCCGTTTATTTTGTAAAATTATAAAAAGATAGTTGTATTTTATTTTACTGCTTTTTAATTTTCCATTCTACTGTTTTGTCTCCCACAGTTCCAGTCTAAAGAGAACACCACCGGGCAACTCACGACAGCAGGAGGGAGAAGTGGCAAGGAGGTGACAAAGGAGAGGCGGATAGAAGGCGAGAGGCAGCGAAGACCGGGTGAAGGCGAAGAGGTTGATTAGCTGCGGGTGACGGAGGAGGGAGAGTCAAGGAAGAAGAAGGAGAGAAGAGAAGAAGACCCAACCGAGATAATAAAGGCGGATAGAGAAACAACAGTCACATCAAAGCCAGAGCAGCGGCAAGAGCGGGGGCAGAGGAAGAGTAGAAAGATACATCCGAGGGGAAGAGGGAGGAAGAGGGAGAGGGAAGCGGTTTCCTGGAGACGAGAGCACAAAAGCAGTACCGCGTGGGAGAGGAGGAGAGGGATATCACATAATATATAGGTTGGAATAAAGGGAGGATTTAAGCCCCCCATTGTCGTGGAACACGAGGAGGCAAGGGAGAGAGAGGAAGGAAGAGGCAGAAGGAGACGGGAGAGGATATAGCGCTTGGATTCCGGAGAGGGAGAGCCATTTGCGTGGCGACCATGAAAGGACTCGCCGGCATCCTGACGACTCCTTGTCACCTCGTCGTCCTGCTCGCGTTGCTGCTGCAAGGTAAGAGGAACTCCCGAAAGCCATGAAGACACTGTGGGGGAATGAAATGGGGAAGGGGGTGTGCAGTGCAAATAGCGCCTCTCAAGGCAACGCCGCGTGGTACGTCCTCGCACTCCCCGAGTTTTATACGTATGAGCTACTCTCTTGTTTTTTTTAGGTACAAAAAATAAAGACAGTGAGAAAGTGGAAGGCTCTCTGGTTAACGATTACTTTCATGCATCGTAACTTAATTCCATTTAAGAGGATCAGATAATTTTCTCCCAAGCAAGAAATGATACCTAATGATCGTTCGATCATAAATTCCTTATCACGCTGGGCCCAATCATGAACTATAACCACAGAATGTGGCACAAATCACCTTCTCCGACCACGAAATAATAATAACACGCATTGCTCGTATAAAAGATAGCATATCATGAGTTTTGAGGAGTCAGTTTCTAACTTGTGGTTACCCTGGACTTAGGACTTTTTTTTAAAAGATTACATTAAATAATTCACGCGCGTTCTATCACATACATTCATATGCTACGGGAGATATGTTTTTACTAAAATAGATAATTACTATCACTCAAAGGACCACGAAATTACATTCGGTGTTCCAACGAGAATAAAATCAAACAATATTTTCTTCGCCTTAGTCAGTGATTGCTCCCTGTCGTATTCCATTAAGGGAAAACTTCTCTTTTTCATTAATTGAATTTATATCCTCATGATTTTCGGAGAAGAATTCTAGAATATTTTAAAGCTTAAATTAAATCAACATGCCTTGAGGGTGATTTATGAGTCCGTATCACGTTTCGTTTCGTGTTCTTCCTGCGCTGTCACTTTGAAAATTACATCCCTCCTGCCCCTTCCTCTCCCGTTCCTTAAATTTATAAATCACGGCGTGTTCCTCTAGATGTGTACAACGCGAACGCGGCTTTCGTAACGAAAGTAACATGGATATATTTTCTCCTCATGGAGAATTAAAAAACAAACAACTCGCTCAATTTCAAGAGCGTATATTCATTATCACAGCAAATCATCTTGTTTCCCATTTTAATCAAATTTTCACCGTCACAATAAAATTATGGGTAGTGAAATGAAGAGATGTGAATAGGTACATTTCAAAATTTAATATTACTTTTCTCTGCAATGTTCTTCCTATTCATTCATATTGACTTTAAATTAACAATGATGTATAATACAAGATTGCCAAAGTGAAACAAAATTTATTGAGTCCATAGTGATCTAAGCTGTTGGTTCTCACGAGCGATTCCACAAAATGACCACAATTTTCGACGCACCCTATAAATCGAAACCTACCAGCGATACACTGGTATCTGATCTCGTTCGAGGTCAATCCGCCTTCGCTGCAATGGTAAGACCCATTTAGCTCACTTGCAACGTGATTAACACTTACTATGTAAAAATTTCATTTACTGAAGTTGAATATTCCAAAGCACTTAGGGTTAACGGAAAGAGTAGAAATGTCGGTCGTTCATTAATGATGAAAGTGGAACATCTCCTATAAAACTGAAGAGAAAGATGATAACAAGTCCCTTAGTGGTCATTCAACTATTTATTCGTTACTACAGAGGCTGCTCTCAAGTCTTCAATTACGGCAACGGAATCTGAGGATGCCACATGGTGAATAACTCCGTACAGTTATTTAAAATATCAGATTTATCCCTAGTAAGGTAATTTGATGTTATGCGTGCTGCAATTGGGAACTAACGCCATTGCCGATTTTTATCAACCGGTGACTAAATAAGAGAAATTCATAATTAAATTCTTTTCCATTGCTTAAAAATCGATGCCTGATATTATTGATTCGGTATTCACGCAATACGAGTCTTTTATCCGCTCTAAGGAAAGGTGATCACTGTCGTATTGATTGTATGTCATGTGTTAAAAACTCTCAAGGTCTTCAACGACTTTCCTAGGTTAATTGTTATTAATTTCATAAAAAATATTACCAACTAAATATAATTCTTCCCCAGTAAAATAATTTACCTTTCCCATTACTAGTTTCAAAAGACTTGTACGTTCTTCACCAGAGACGTAGAGGTTTTTAACTGGGCAATGGGTTATGATTCTACAATTCCAGAGTGGATAAAGACTATGCATAAAAATATATATTGATGTTAAGTCATATAAGTATATACTGACAGCATAAATTTTAATATCATCCAAAAACACTCTAGCAGAATGTAAAGGTCTCTCCATATTCTCTCTCCCTGACCTTGGTGGCTGCGGGTCCTCACCTGCAAATCCGAAGGTTGTTCTTTGAAGGAAGGTTTTCTTCCACTTAGGGTATTGGTGTTAATTTAATGTTATAGGTTTAGGGTTAAATTTAAGATAGGACTGGATAGCCCTAAATTCTACCTAAAAATAAAGGCGCCATTATTATTATATATATATTAGAAACTCGATAAAACATGTTCCACTCTCCACGGAAGTCCAATATTAGAACGTACACATGTCCCCCAATAACGCTGAATGAATAGCCGAACATAAGTTATGAATATACAGAAATAAGTAGTATGATGTAAGCAAGATTGGTTAAAAACCCGTATTCAAAATTGATAGTTTCGATGAATCAAGCCTTCGAGAAGGAATATTAAGGGCAAAGCAAATATTTGTATCAGAACTACAAATAAAAAATCGTAATCTAGGGTTGCGCATCAGTTATTTCCAGAGAAAAATAAACAGCATACATGTTCGCACGCAGGAACACACCTATTTAGATTTTTCCAAATATTTTAGAGAGATCGACATCTCAAACTGTAGAAATTTTTCTTAACGTCTTTAAAATCCTGCCCTTATTCATGTGCCATTATTCATGTGCCATTATCATCATGCTACCCCAGATGGCGCATGGGATATTGCAAAGTTATAAAATAGCTTCAAATACGGCTAGAGTTATCGATACCGATTTTAGAAGAAGAACGTCGATATCATTTTCTTACACATATGAGTATGTAAGGGGGGACATTCGGTGCTGCATCGGAGTCGAAAGGGATCAATTGAGAGGCCTTTAAAGGCCCGCCTCCAAAAAGATGGAGAGAGGATGGCAAATCGCTAAGAACCTCCTCACGAAAGCCCGCACCCGAACTTGAAGCCCCGACGGTAAGAAGGAGAGCTGCCCCATCTTCAACACTCGACTGCACTTCCTTGCGGAGATGAGAGCGACGCAGCCAGCGACAGCGATCCTCCCTAAGTTCGCCCAAACACCACCAGGGCACATCGCCATCCACTCACCCCACTTCACCCGCCGACACTCGTCTGGCGCGGAGCTGACGAGATTAAGGGAATAAGGGGAGGGGAAAGGGGTTTACTCTCTCCACCCCCACACCCTTCTACGGTCTCCTCACCCCACTTCCGGCCACACGCCGCGGGGGAAGGGGCGGGGGGGGCGTAGATGGGCGTAAAGGCGGACGCCTCCGCGAACGTAGCGCCACTTATTCGATTTCGCCGCGTTTTTCCGTGAAATCTGATTACTTACGGGGGTGTTGTGGGATTCACAGGGGGAGGAAGGGGGGGGGTGGGGGGAGAGTGGATGGGGGTGCAATAGTGCGTGTCGGTTTCAGTGGGTACCAACAGTGTCCCTCAACTTATTTATGTGTCGCCTGCTCAGTGTGGCAAGTGATAGGGGCTTGGAGGGAGGGGAGGGGAGAGGTGGGGGGGGGGTTAGAATCACCTGAGAGGAGAAGATGCTACAAAAGAGGAAGAAAGAATGAAAGAGGGAATCGTGGAGAGAGAGCGAGAGAGAGGTGAAGGCGGAGGGAAGGGACGTCTTCAAGAAGAGTAAAGCATTGTGCCGTTTGAAGGACCTTTCCTCCAAAATACCCTTCATCCCTCAACTCAGTGAAGAAGTACGTGTATATTCTAGCGGGGAATGGAAAACACATTAAATTCAAATAACTTTGGCACCCTTACGTTCCACTACTGGCTTAATACTTAAACCCGTTTCACACGACACTTGATCCGGCACAAGGTCGAGGATGCTCGCTAGCACGATAGCTTACCAGTACCGTGTGATATAGAACCAGCATGCTGGCTAACGAGCATGCTAGCTATTATACTCGCTGGGCTACTTGATTCGTAATTGGTGCGGTACTAGTTTGCTGCTAGCTCCCAGTAGGACCTAGTAGCGGTCGACCGATCACGTTAGCTTTTACAGTCGTAGTGCGATCTTCACTTTTTTTAAATCGGCGCCTCACTTTTATCGCGGGTGTTACGCACTCTTTGGCGGTGAAAATGTCGCGACAATCCATGCTATTATAGCATCAGCCAAAAGTCTCCTTCTTTCTTGGAAATTTTCCATTTTCTTTTAACAGTAAGCGACAGTACCGCTTCATCGCAAGCACAAGTTCATTGATCGTGTGAAACCTTCTATCATAGTACTGGGTTCCGTCCTCAATATCAAGTACCAGCTAGGCGTACTAGGTCTTACGCTGGATCAAGCATCGTGTGTGAAACGGGCTTCAAACAAGCTGGACTTGCACATCATATTCATTAATCTTTGTCGCGAGTATTAATCTTTATTAGGAGTTTATAGTTTACTTGGCCGCCTCAAAGAGCTAGAGCAAATAGGTCATGCAGAGAGGTATTTCAAATTTAGCTTTGAGCGTTGGAGGGGTGGTAGAGGAATTGTTCGTGACTCGATTAGCCTCGCACCCCGGGTGCGCATCACAGAACTGCAGCACCACTCTCCGGCCCTAATGGATATTGACCCTTCAAAGCGATGGATATCTATTTACGAATAGCTACTCAACAGAATACTTATTTAATCAGACAGCTCGTCAATAAAGCATCAGATGATTGAGAGAAGCAAAGAATTATTCGTGCAGATGAGTATCACTGCCAAGAGTGAATTCCTGATCTCTGATTTCAGCACTATTGATTTGTTGTCATTCGAATCCTATGTTGCGATTCATTCCTAAGTAACTATTTGAAGTATTTTAAGTGATGATACATGTAGAAATATCAATAAAATTTGTACGTAATATATTTTATCTCACACAACGATCAGTTAGAAGTTTATTCGGAGTTGTTTAAATAGTTTGACGGTGTGAAGTGGGCAAGTGACGAGGCATGACGAGGAACAAAGGCCTCGGTCACCGAATTGCAGGAGGCTCGCTCAATCGAGAACTCAGGAGCGCTGTATTCCACATTTTATAAGTGTCAATGGGTCCAATTGTAGCGTTTCCACAGTTTTATTAATTCACAGCGTGGCTAAGATCGACTAAATCACGGATTGATGGAGTCTCGGTACGGCGAAGTGGGCTAAATATCTAAAATGAAAGCCGCTAATGCCATCCCTCTCCCAATGCCATGAGTGAGGTGGATCAAATCAAGACAGGGTTTATCTTCACGTGTTTTTCGTATGGGAACATAATCTTCACGAGATTTCCATTTTCACTTATAATTCTAAAGCCCTTTCGAGGAGGAAAAGAAGAACACGGAAAAAGGTAGAGATGAACAAAAATGTTGGCGCAGATATTTCATCGGTCAAATAAAATTTGGCAAGCCAATTTATGGCATCTACAGGAAGGTTCTCTCAAGTAGTATTCTTCTAATAATTTCATTGAAATTGATGGATTAAGGGTGTCAAAATATACTTATGCAAGGAAAATAAGTGGCTCATGCGGAAAATCGAATGAGAACCTCACGAGTATATCGTGGCTACATAGAAGCCGATGGGTTTTTTTCTGAATGCTATGAGCTGCACAAAATGTTTCGTACTACTGGCGGTTTTATTTTTTATTTCCGAATGTGCAGGCATTATCACTAATTATTGCATAAAAAATGTATCGCTTAGATTATTAGGATCATAATATAAACTTTCGAATGAAGGCGTATACGCAGTGCCGGATTACTAATAAGGCAAAGTAGGCAGTTACCTATGGGTTCCGAGGCTTGGGGGCCCCGGAGGGGCTCCGAGAATTATTTCCTATTTCTTCTCTTGCGAATTGTTTATTAACGTGGGTCCCATTGCTTGTACTGCCTAAAGGTCCTTGTGTTGATCCGGCACTGTGTATAGGGACACTGTAATATCACAACTAGATTAAGACTATGACTTATGAAAACTATGAGCATTAAGCTACTGGTAAGCCATTTTAAGGAATTCTCATTTCTATACTTATCTTTACTCGTAAAGCACCTTTACAAGAGAGCTGACGCTTTTCCTTTTACATGTTCAACCACTTTTGTTAACCTGTTTACTACGCAGTCTCTTTGGCCGTCACTTGCCGAAATTTCTGCAAACGTTTGGGGAGTTAATGCCCAGAGTAAAAGGAAGTAGGCATCATTAAAATTTCACTAATTACCTACCAGGCTAAAAGACTGCCTAAAGAATTTTCATCTATTATACTTAACTTTTGTTGGCATTCCTTTTCACGCATAACGGAAACGTGAACCGATCAAATAACAATCCGAAGTATTAGGTGATATAAAAAGGATATATGTCTGTTAAAATGAATAAAAAATATATTAAAAAGAATAAGCTATCCTCTCCTAGAAAGTTTTCTGTAAGAACTCACAGTGAATCTCTAAGATTGATTTTTTCCATCCGAAAAGATTTTATCTAATTTTCTGTCGATTCCTTTTAACTCACAGTGAATGAATCATAAGTTGTAAATATAAGACTTAAGACTTACTTCATATGATTTTAGACATTAGACTTCGATTTGGCGTAAGACTTAAGCGAATTAATATTTATATATGTTCATCGTTTTTCACTGAAATTTCAAATTTTCTAAGTGCTGATCAAACAGTATTTTTGTTGCCTTCCCTCAAACGCACAAGGCATTGATGTGCACTAGGCATAAATAGAGTAAAAATCTAAATCTTGAAGTTGTAGTACACTCTGATTTATACTAACCCCATTACTATACAACAAGTATTGCTCAACAACACCTTACTGCACATTGCACAACGCAACATAAAGATGAAAAAAGTTTATCTCCTTCTTGTCAACAGGAGTGAAAATTTCTTATACTCATCAATTTTTACTTCCAAATTACACAAAATATCATTTCCCGGCATAAGTCAGTTCAAAATGGTATCCTACTTTTCAGCTTCTCCAAAATGATCAATCACTGTAGTAAGACATTGCAAACCTTAGCCCAAAATGAGCAGTGAGAATTAGTTCCACGTTGCTGTTACGCGCCAAGGACGAGGAGAGCTCAAGAATAAGAAACTCCTTGAGGGAAATAGATCTGCGAAAGCGAGTGTTTGAAAATGTGCAGCACGTGGTATTAAAACTTGAAAAAAATGATCGTCATAAATACAATGAAGTGTATGTAACTAAATATTTAAGACTGTAAATACAAATGTACCCATGAGGAGACTGACCATGGAGTGAAATTCTAATTTATAATCCAAAACAGTATTAATAGTTGTGCACAGCAGAATTCGGCATTTTGGATAAAAAGCCCGGTAAATATTTTCCTGGGGAATAAATTCCATCATTTTGCGCAAGTGGTGAAACCCATTATCACAACCTATCTAGGCCACTTCTTATTTAAACATAAGGACATCTTGAGGGTAAATTTAATCTATTCAAGCTACACTTGAGCTTCCTCGAGGAAGATACGACATAAACGAGCGCTGCTAGTTTCTATGCAATATGCTGTACTCTGTAATGCTGCTTAAACCGATTACGTCCTTAATTTAATGAAATACCCAGGCATGTGGTCAAAATAAAGCTTGACATTAGTTTTTAACGAATTCCTCATATTAGGGCAAGTTTAAACTTTCAGAATGAGTTCAGTTCCAATCGTGAACAGGTTCGAGACTGAAAGAGTTCCATTCCTCTTTGTTTAATCCAAGGAGAGCTGCGTGGCTGCGATTGCACAGGAGGGAGTGAGAGGAGTTCTTTAGGCGCCACCCCCGCCCTGAATCCCTTTCACCTTTCCAACCCTCCCTTCCCTACCGCGGGAATGCTTCCGCAACCCCCACGACTTAAACCCCTCCCCTTCCGCCTCCAACACATTCGACCTCCTACATTCCGAATTTCCTCCTTTCTCACCTCCCCCACTCCTTCCCTCCCTCCCCCCTCCACCACCTTCAGACGCTCATTCTTCTCCCTTATCTCTTTTAATTTATCTCGAGTCCCTCCACCCCCCCCCCCATCCATCGCTTCCCACACAGGGGAAGAATTTACTCTCAACCTCCACCCCCTTGCCTCTCCAAAGCCATCCATCTCCATCCCCCTCCTCTCCCATCCCACCCCACCTCCCTTCAGAGGAGCAGAAACCACTCCTCCACAACACCAGCCTCCCTCTTTCACGTCCCAGCCAAACCTCCTCCTCCGACCACCCAACCGATCAGACCACCAAACCACAAAAGAACGACAGCGAAGTTAGCTCTCACATTGCAAGCAGAGCAGACCAAATGGCGTCAATGACATTTCATTATGATAAAACCCACGGGATTAGGCGTGATGTGGTGAAGCAGCATTTTCCGAAAATGGAAGGTATTGAATTAGTATTTCCCGCTCTATTTCACGATTACGAGACGTGTATCGACGTCATCATAAGGTTCACGTGCACGCATGTCACTCCACTCTGATTCGCGATCGGGAACGAATGAAGAAGGAAGCTCGAAGCAAAAGCTAGTATGCTTGAGAATTAAAATGTCTTCTTTCCATTGCGACCGGTTCCTACATAATTTCACGAGTGAAGTTCCACTCAGAGGCTTTATTAAAGCGGGAAAAATATGCGATACTGAATATCAACTTATTTTTCACTAACACCTTAACCGTTGGCTATTCTTATGCATGACCAGGAATTATTGAATATGCGTTTGAACTGTGGCTCAAAAACCACACTTTAACGGTAATGAGTCGAATATTTATGTAAATAGCTTAATAAAATATGGAAGATAGACGACTCTATGAAATACTCGAGGGTGATGCAGTTACGACACTTTACTCTCTCCATTATTTCAGGAAAGGGTTCCAGTACGCTTCGCAGCAGTCGAAATGTCAGGCAAGGGCGTGGAGGCAACAGAGCAGAACTAACTTGCGTGCATTTTCTTCCACAGGCCGTTAATCACGCGATCCGTTCATCGAACACCTAAGCGTTCGCTTTATCATTGGAGGACGCTTCTCCTCCTGGAGGCAACGCGGAAGGCATAGAAAGAGGAACATATAAATGTATCCTATATATTTATATGAATGAATTCTTCTCGGGTTTCCAACCGGGTTAAATCTCCATTTTGGCCGACGTTTCGATGCTCGACTCGCGCATCTTCATCAGGGCTGTAGATTGTCGTTCTGGTCATCCTTATATATACTATTCTAGCCGGGTTCAAGTTCCTCTGAAGGCGGGAGTCTGATTATCTCTTTCCATCGTTTTTTCTTTTATTCTTCCTCGATACTGGTTTCCAGTTTATATTTATATGTTTACTCGAATGCACACTCCATCGTCCTCTTTCTTTCAGGGCATCGTCGGAGGAAGCAAGGGGCGGTGGTGACAAAATGTTCCCGGGCGAGAGGGAGCGAAAGTAGAGGCAACCATTACCATCGGCGCATTCATTTATTTTAGCGTCGCGCTAAAAAAAAGGTTTCCTCAGTAGAGTGTTGGGGGTTGGACTCTGCGACTGCGTCTTAAGCCCGCTCGCCCCCTTCCCATCTTATCAGCTCGCGGACGTCACTTCCGCTCGAATAAATTCGGGAGAGCACATCTCGAGAACAATCGTCTCCCTTTTTCATCGCTATCTTTTACTACGCGTAGTTGTTTGCGTTATGGAGTCCCCAAGGCTATCATTTTTTTTATTATCATTCTCATTATATTTTCCACGACTTTATCTCCAACCCCTTAACGCCTCTTTCGGCCGGCGACGAAGCGGAGCTTTTTTGTCGCGGTTAAATGCTTCATGATTATGGACTTACACCAATTAAATGCTATTACTCATTTTTCTCTCGTCCTATACATTCCAACTCAAAAAAATAAAAATCTCGGATGTTATAGTGAATATATTTAACACTTAATGATGAAACGTGTGCAACAATATACTCGGAAATATAATGATAAAATCAGTTATAAGTGGAGTAATTAACCTGGATTATTTAGCACTAGCAAGCATTTCGAATACTATTCTCACAACCACGCTTGCTGTTTATTTATACAACATGTATCTATAAAAGATTCTTTATTATTAAAGTAATTTATACAGCACTCTTATCTTCGGTTCTTCCATGGGTTTACTCAGTATGATGCTTTTTATCAAAAGTTATTATAATATATTGCTAAGAAATTTCATTACTATTAGATATTGCTTTTGCATCAAAGCTAAAGTCATAAATTACCGATTTCCCATTAAAATTACACCCTATCCATTGTCGTGCAATGCAACGCAAAACCTACAGCTTAATGCTATGAAGAATACAATGTCCTTATGACTGTATTTAGTTATTTTAGGGCTGATATTTTTGCATTGTAAAAATATGTGTAAATCAAGAATTATTCACTGTATTTTGAGTTTTAATTGAAATATGATTACCTAGGCTCTCTTCTCCATAGCTTGGTAGTAAAAATGTCAATCAGATGAACATATATAATTAAAAGCTGAACAGTCACGCTATAACCATGAGAGGATATTTGGTTTGCTGAGTTTTACAGGCAAAATGATACGGAAGTACGTCATGTGATATATAATTAATATAGCATGACTGCCTGTACTACAATTGAACATGGTATTCAGCTTGATGAAGAATTCTTATTGTTACATCAACTCCCATGCATAGACATAGCTTTCCCAACACTGGGGCACAAGTTTGCACATATCTTTCATTTGATTTGAGATGAAAAAATAATTTTGAAATACAGTAAAACTCAAAATATCCGGATCGCTTTTAAGGGAAATGATCCTCGAAAATCAGCTTTTTACAGTCACGGAAATCAGCTTTTTACAGTCACGGAAATAGGCCATTCGAAAGGTGTATTGTATCGTTTACACAGTTAATTTCGTTTGACAGTTATTGGTTACAGCACATACGTTTATTTAGCGTTCTTAGATCAATCCGAAGCGAACACGTTGAGAAGTTTCCAAAGAACTATCCTTTATTGTGAGTTATCCATTTATCCGGATATTTGATTATCAGGATGGGGTGCGGTCCCAATTAATCCGGAAAATTGGAGTTCTACTGTAATTATTTCAAACTAGGTAATTTTTACGTGAGCCTCAAACGAAGATCATGATGAATTTTTTGGAGATTTTCTCAGCTCTTGTTTATGGTATACAGGCTTTTGGTTCTGCGATTAATTATTTAGTATTAGGCAACAGTTTCGCCGTGCTACGCTGCCGGCTTCGTCGGGCTGTTAATAACAACAATGATTTTTTTTTTTAAATAAATAAACAATTCCAGCAGTTTATGATTTTGAGAAGTAATAACTTAATTTCGCAGAAGACTCTTCCATGTATAAGGGAGTTTACAACTATTCTCTCCATTGATATTATTTGGCCTTTTTACTATTTCAATCGCCTCCCTTATGAGTCGCGCAAAGTAACTGCTTTCTTTGTGTAGTACTCTTGCCGTCTCGATGTCAATGGCGTGACCTAATGGTTTGACATCGAAACGGCAAGACTACTACACAAAGAAAGCAGTTACTTTGCGCGACTCATATGGGAGGCGATTGAAATAGAAAAAAGGCCAAATAATATCAATGGAGAGAATAGTTGTAAACTCCCTTATACATGGAAGAGTCTTCTGCGAAATTAAGTTATTACTTCTCAAAATCATCAACTGCTGGAATTGTTTATTTATTTTTTTAAAAAGATCGTTGTTATTAATAGCCCGACGAAGCCGGCAGCGTAGCACGGCGAAACTGTTGCCTAATACTAAATAATTAATCGCAGAACCAAAAGCCTGAATACCATGAAGATCATAATGCTTAATCTAGCATATTTTTCAAATGAAAAAATACGCAAATACTCCTCCAAATGAAAAAATTGTATACGTAAACAGGAAACTAAGAATAATACAATCGCCCAGAGTTTACTCCGGGAGAGAGAAATGCAAGATCCCTTCGGACAAACGAGCAACGACGGAGGCTCGCTTTCATCTCTTCAAACCGAGCGCCACCTGCAGCACCATGCCATTCCTCTCCCTCCCATTGGGGGAGTGGGGGGGGGGAATGGGTGGGCGGGGGGAGGGAGGGTAGCACGACGATGCAAAAGCACCCACCGTCGGGAATCCCCGAATGCACAACACGCAGTCCATTTGCCACGGCACAAACACCAGCAACACACGACTGCACTTCGGCCCGAACACCGCTTCCGCCCATCAACTCACTTAAGCGCCGCCGTCTCAAGTTTCATTAAAGGATCTCCATTTCAATCCACGGTCATTCGACTTCGATTCAACATAGCTTATCCACCACCATTGGGTTCGCATTACCCATGGGTATTACATAAATGAGATTATTCCTGCCTTTCTCATTTGAACAATTTCTAGGAATACTTCCAAAAGATCAAAAGATCATGTTTCTCTCGCCCTATACATTCCAACTCAAAAGAATAAAAATCTCGGATATTATAGTGAAAGTATTTATCACTTAATGATGAAACATGTGCAACAATATACTCGGAAATATTACGGTAAAATCAGTTATAAGTGGAGTAATTAACCTGGATTATTTATCCCTAACCCATTTTGAATGCTATTCTCATAACCACACTTGCTGTTTATTTATGTATTTATAAAAGATTATTTATTATTTAAAGTAATTTATACAGCATTCTTATCTTCGGTTCTTCCATGGGTTTACTCAGTAAAAGCTTTTTTCCACTTTTTTCACCATCTTATCGTTTATTTTCTTCACTGAGCCATATATTTACCTTCTTTTTCATTCCCTTCATTATTATCATTATAATTCTGTTGTTTATTTTCAGACAGAGACATCTTTAATTTACATAATTTTCCACTACTTTCT
This sequence comes from Pyrrhosoma nymphula, assembly GCA_963573305.1. Classification (NCBI taxonomy): domain Eukaryota; kingdom Metazoa; phylum Arthropoda; class Insecta; order Odonata; family Coenagrionidae; genus Pyrrhosoma; species Pyrrhosoma nymphula. Next base: position 2,434,506 of record OY754334.1, read on the forward strand.
TTATTGTTTTTTTTTTTCATTCCATTCAAAAAACAATAAAGAAGGTAGTGGAACGACTTTGCAATGTTCAAACTGTAGCACGTTTTGCCAATCAGTACATATCTGATTGGCTTTGCCATATAAACTGTTAACTTCCGTTTATTTTCATAACGTGCCAGGTGGCTACGATCTCCATTCGGTTCTTTCTACTTTCGACGTTACAGATAGGTGGCCGGATCTATTGCGGTAATAAGAGTATGACTCATTTCTACTACGCTACGCTATGCTCATTTAGCTCCGCCTTTTTTCATACGGATTTTCTCAGATGAGGGAATTTTATGTATTAACGATTAATACGTTGCTCTCTCAATCATTAAGTAACGTATGAAACGGTCTATGTGTTACGATTTCATTCTTTAAGTTTCACGATATAAGACTCACGATTTCAATGCGATTTCATGTTTAAAAGTACCTTGTTTTAAATTTCTATTCATATCTGGTTATTGTTTGCCTTTTGGATAATTTATCAATAAAATTGTGTCTTACATACAGTGAGGTTTTGCAATTGTCATTAACCATCTTACGGTACATACCCTATTTCTCTATTGAATGCACGAAAAAGGCTCCTGCGAATATTTGTTGACTTTATTAAGATATGTGCGTTTAAAGTTAAGCTGATGAAAATCAGTTACAATTATGAGTCATTTAAAAAGCCTTTCCCTCAACTTTTTCCTATTTTGTGGCTTAGTTTATCATACAATCACCATTTTATCAGAAGTAAACCAACACAAAAATTGGGTCATACGGAACCCTCACTACCCTAGCTATCCCCCAAATATAAAACACCAAAAAAGAAACATGGTCGAATGACACCGAACCTATCGATTAGCTACATCGATGAAATTATGAATACGTAAGGGATGCTGCCCAGAATCCTCCATTTTTGTAGGAACTGGTGATTTGCTACTGGATCGTGTAGCTTGAATACTTCAGAATGGTTAATGTTAATGGCTAATGGTTTCCTCTCATAATATTTCAAAGATGAACTTAAAATATGATTACAGCTGAAATGAAGCGATTTTACGCAAACAAAGGAAAACAGTGAATTGAACTAGCGATGAATTAAAACCATGAACTTGACTTTCCATGTTCATGAACTGTTAATGCCGGTATTTTAAAGATCTAATTTCAATTAAGACTTCCGCGTGGATATAAATTGTCAACAGTAGCGGATGTTACTAGTATTAGCGATTATGTGTTAAAATGTTTTATAGTGGTCAAATAATAGTGACCACATTCAAAATTTCAATGACGATAGAAAAAGTTACAAAACATTCTTGCCCAGCGATCTCTTTGGATGAAGCTCCGGAAAGGAACTCTCCCACGGAATTTGTAAGCCGGAAGGAGTTTGCAAACATAAACCCAAGAGCGACCAAGCCACCCTTCCACTTTTAACTTTCAAGCAAAAACCTGGTGGAACCAAAAGGGTATAGGATTTTAAAACCAATGCCCTACGAACCCACAATTCCATCTACACCCTTTTTCACAGAATAACTCAGAGAATAAAATGAAAAATGCTCTCCCCTTCTTACTTCCCGCCACTTTCCCTCTGTTATCTCTCCTCAAATTCATTTCCTCATCCCCCCTTTTCCCAATCCCACCCCTAAATATATATATATTCCCACTCAAGACCCTTTCGTGCCGCCGTCATTGGCTCTCCCAGCTTCCCCCGTTCTCACCCCTTCCTCCCACTCCCTCCCTCTCCCCCCCCTCCCCTACACTTTCCCCTCACCCCCCTCTGCTTTTGTGTCCCTTCCAATTGAATCAGCTTCGTTTTGTAACAAACTTTCCGGACTTTTTTCGGATGCTCCGAAACCTTGAGGAATTCCTTTCATCCCTTCCCTTCGCTTTCGTTTATTCATTTATTTATCGAGTCGAGAGAGAGCAAACATTTCCTTTCCCGCCGGAAGATGCCACCACGGTCGCCGCCGCGCTGTGGATTCTATAAGCAGGCGAGAGTGACGTCACCCTTCCCCTTGGCCAATTGGAAATGGGATGGGTTGGTGTGGATTGGGGTGGTGGTGCAGGACCCACCCCTCCCCCCCATATCGGACGTGTCAATCAGGAGAGGACGACGCGTCCCGAAAGCGATATATCGCTCCCATTCACTGCATCACGGCTCCACTTACTTTCGCTCAAGCGACCGACGCGCTCCACTCCGACAGGCGCGGGAAATGTTTGAATTATTCATGTGTTTTTCTATGGAATTTTGCATCTCAACGAATTATTCCTTCTCATAGGGTTCCCTTGTTGCCGCAACACACCTGGGAATCGGGTATAAAAAAGTTGTACCAGAAATTTGTGTGAACTAATTCTCCGCATAAAACGTTCATTTCACAGAAGGCTATTCTGAATCTCATCCAACTCATTACCCATCTTAAGCTACCCAGACGTCATATCTCACTGTGAATTTCATGGAGGCTTTAAGGAAGTCATCTCGCTCCTTAATGCCTCCATGAAATTCACAGTGAGAGATAACGCCTGGGTAGCTTAACTGGTAGAGCACTCGGCGCGAAATCGAGGTGTCTGGGTTCGAATCCCAGTCCAAGCGAATGATTTATTCACTGTGAATTTCACACAATTGTGTGACCAATCAGCGGGTGACTCCGTTAAAGTTACTGCGCGGCCAGTTCCGCAGTTCTTTGAATTTCTCTAATTAGGTTGTATATCGGAGGGATATAGACAAAGATATTGGAAGAGTGGAAGGACAAAAGTGAACGGCTTACTTACGTAGCGTCTTAGTGACCCGCCCTTTTTTAACATGGCAAGGAATGGTTCCCGCCCATAATAATTACCCTCCTATCCCTTTGCCTCCCTCTTGCCCGGGGAGAATTATTCCACTGTTCCAACTAACCCTTACAAAAATGTATATACAACTGAATGTGACCGCAATGTTGGCTGGATTATGTAGTAAAACATCGAATCTGGTCGAATTAATATTTATATCAGTGGAAAACTGCAAATAAGAAACTTCTTTCAGCGAAGGCTTCATTCCATTTTTTATGTTATATTTAATCACCGTTTGAGAATCGGTGACGTACTTGTTTGATACGACTCGTGATTGACTTAAATCTAAGATGCACGTCAATATAAACTGATATCATGTATGTACTATATAACACTCTCTTTAAATTGGGGTACAAAATACGAGGTCCTTGACTTTTTGATTTTATCGACGAAAACGCTCACAAGTTCCCTCTCCTTCCCAATACCAGCTTTCCTTAATGCATTCGGTAAAGTATACTCTTCAATGAATTTAGCATCATGAAAAAAGAAAAATACTTCATCTTCCTAATTATACCAATTTATCAAAGGTAATTTTCCATGGGAATTGGCACATTGGCACGGTTATGCTCCTAGTGAGACATTATTAAGAAAATCGGGAATATTTGGTACACAGTAGGACCTTTGGCACACAGTAGGACACAGTTAATATACTTCATTGTTCACGTTTCATGATTTATCAAGCTTTTTACGCTGCTAATTTACTAAATCATGTCTGTCTGTCAGACACATTTGTTTGAAGAACTTCCAGGCAAACTAGGAAGCCTACACATGGCACAAATACAGGTCTAAACCTTAAAATGACCAAAAAATAGTAAAAACAGCAAACAAAAATTTAAAATGGTTGTTTTTTACCCCATATCATTTACTTTTAGCCAAATAGGAAAAGTACCAGGAAAAGGTTGCCGTTGTAATTCAACGAGATGAAGAAATATTTATAAGCGTTTCGTAGGATGAAAAGAACCTCCATGATGTGCCGTGCAAAATGAATGAACCATTCATTAATCACTAAAGAAGAGGATGGGGTGAAAAATACTCAAACTAAAATCACTCTGTAATTCTCATACTTATCACATAAGTAACCAAAGTCATTGAGGCTTCAGGTAAAACTTCACTTTTGAAGCCCATGATGCAGTTGCCAAGGAAATAATACAATGTTTACTGTGGAAATATGGACTATTTTAAAGCCAAAAACACAAATGTCAGAAGAACATGATAAATATGGGAAAATAAAATACAAGAATTAAATTTTTAATAATAATAAACACTTGGTTGTTATTCCACACTTTATTGGAAACAAAACGACCCGGGTTTCAGCATGTCATGCCCGGGTCGTTTTGTTTCCAATAAAGTGTGGAATAACAACCAAGTGTTTATTAATATTAAAAATGAAGGAGTTCCACAAAGTAACGCCGGAGACAGTGTCTTTTATTAACAAGAATTAAAATTTGCTTTCTTTCATCCATCCCTAGGTGAAATATTCTAACTTATATTTTGATTTAAAGTAATATAAAATATTAACAAAAAAGTACGGATTTCAATGCTTTTCTAATGGTGCTAATATACGTAATATAATAAATGGAGATAGGTACTTTAAAATAAAATTTAGCCTTAAATGTATGTAAACATCATTTATAACTTATTATTTCATTAAGTTTAGAAGCTCTATCACTTAGTATGCACGAAATATGTGCCCAGGGTACTAAAAGTTATTGATATTTTATTTACCTACGCCTATTAAAGCCTTGTAAATGTTTCCTCAGCTCTAAAATATTGGTAGAAAATTGTGAAGTAATTTACGTGACAATATCTCTCATTTTGCTGGTCAAAAATAATACACCACGATAATATCCGAAAATTAATGCAACAACCAATCAAATATATATTTTAATCAAGCCTAGATAAACCCAGTTACCATAAAAAAGTAATTATTCTCAAAGTAAAATCGTAATACTCAGTATAATTGCACTTCAGCACCCGGAACACGCTTATAAACAGTTTCAGCTGTGTGCAGTATGGAGAAATACGTCATAACCCAACAAGCCTATGACTATGCGTTTTGTGGCTTATATTGCTAATTACTAATTGATATAATTATTTGGCTTAATTATGAATATCGTTGCGAAAGAAATGCTCAATAAATTCTAGTCATCAAAAAAATTAGGCAAATTTTGGTGCTGGTTACTCAAATGTAATATTATGAAGAAACAATTTGCCATTCAGAATAGACTTTGAATCAACTCATGCAGCGTGCAGCGAAGATTGGCAAGATATGTTAAAGGCCGTTATGATAATCTCGTTAGTGTTACTGACCTTTTGCAGCAACTGGGATGGGAAAAGCTTTCAGACCGTCGATTAAAAATTAGACTAAATCTATTATGTAAGTTCCAAACCGGTCTATTCTCTGACGACGTTGACAATATTTTACGAAATCCGACATACTACGGTAGATCAGATCATGATAGTAAAATTAGGGAACTAGACTGCAGAACGGATAGATTTAAGATGTCATTTTTCCCACGAACGATGAGGGACCATAATAGCTGCCATGAGACTTTTATCTAGGTTTGTCGTTAGGTAGTGTAGCTCTTAGTAGTAGTAGTACTCCTAATACTTGAATCCTTATCTGTTACCTAGTACATACTAACAGCACGCCTAGCATGTTTTCTACATGGGTCTTGAGTCCCTGTCCATCTGTGTAGTTGTAGAATGCATGTATATTGAGGTCACTCTCCATTTTGATGAAATCTGTAGTGTAGTGTTGCATGCTTGTGAGGCTTCGCCTCATGACAAGCATTAGCGATTTATGCTAATGCATAATTAGTCGTAGTTACACTATTTTTAGGGTATAGTGTAATGCATGTTGGTGATTACTCACCCCCTGCCACACACCCCTGAGGTGGCTTGCAGGGTATTTTGTAGATGTAGATGTAGATGCCATTCATGCAAGCACGCAAAAGAAACTAATTTCTTTGGCGTTCATAGAATGGGCTTTTAATGTAAACTTATTCCGGAGACCATTAACGCTTTGGTTGAATAATCAACAAAAAAATTTACAGTGAGTTTTTAGTTGGGGTATTTTTCACCCCACCCACTCCTCGGGGGGTAAATGATCTCTAAATGTAGGGCTTCCGTAACTACTATTCGACGACTTTAGTCTTTTCTTCTTCCCATTGGATTTAAGCGTGGATCCTCTCCTATTTTTTTCAAAAAAATGTATAAAATACCATAGAAATTTCATGATATCGCAAAAAAACCTTCGGTTGTGAGGGAATTTACAGCGAATGCCGTGAAAAAAGTATGTCGAGTCAGTCCAAATCCTTAAATATATGTACTTATATTTAGTGAATGGCTGAGAATAGCAGACTCGCAAAACAAAGTTTGGATATCACTAATATTACTCTGTTACCTTAATTTTACTTGAAACTGCTTGAATGTTAAAATGAAGTTGGTAAATGGTCTCAATTATGACGAGAGAGAGAAATCTCTTTCAAAGTATCTCCGACGAGGGCAGCGCACTCAATCGTATCTCCGCTCCGTCCTGCGCTGTCGCGCACACTTGTCCACACCACCGATCTTCTCGCTATGCACGCTTCTATACAATCAACCGATGGTCTCTTACGTCAATCGGCATTCACTGCTTGCATTATTAATTTTGTAGTCAAATTAAACATAATCGCGCGGAGAAAAGAAACATGCATAAAAAACGCTAACATTCAGAAGACATGAGAGAAAAGAGGTACGCCTTGCTGTAGAGGGTCGCCATGTAATGTAATTTAGCATGATGTGTATCTTCGTTGGCTGATTTCGGAATCCGCTGACTGACCGCATAATGGTGAGCGTTGGAATAACTGGTCGGAAGTAGGAACGAAAAGAATTCAACCACTGTGCCAAGCTCTCTACTTACGGCAATGTACTGTGATCTTTTAGATCTGTCAATAGTTTCTCAGCTGAAACAGTTTCTACAATTCTCTCAAGTATTAAATACCAATTGCGAAGATTGATCTCAGAAGAAATGTTCGCAACACCATACAGTCGGAATGGACACTGATTCATTTTTACAAACCTCCAATGGGTTGTTTTTATATTTTCTTTGCAGGTTATCCACCAAGTCTCATTTTTCTCATATCAGTCATTAACCTATATTCTAGCTGCCCAGGCCCGCTATTCTTCTCGACGAAATCCTTAACTGCATGTCTCGGAGAAGCCTGGTCCATCTCCTTTTAATATAATTTCACTCCCTCTTCCTTATCCGAGATTTGGTCACTTCCATGAGCCCCTGGACTGACCTGACCTGGCCACTTTAAGACCTCAAACAAGTCTTTAAAGCCATATTCGCCCCCTCATTGGAAAAACCTCCAATGCATGTTTCACCACCTCAAGAGGTATTGCGTTGCATACCACCCTTCGTCTCCAGTTAAGAAGAACATGTTCTTGCGTATAATTTGGCAATGAAATATAAAAGTATCTTAGAATAAATTATCATGTTTTTGACATTTCCTAGAATATTTGCACATCGACAAAACTTCAAGAACAGACCAGCTCAGGTTTACTTAGTATTATAATTTCTAGTTCTAACGATTAAATGCATTATGCATCAACGAAAGCGTACGTGTACAATGCATGCATTCGTACACAGAAATAAGGAGGCCTTCTAATATTCTCCACAGGTGTGTCTGCGTTACGAAGCTGCTAATGCAATTCACATTGAAAGCATTTCCATCCCAGGTGCACCGAAACCTTAACATTTAAACTGGAAGTAAACAAACCACTTGAAAACCATAAAATATTCAGGGTTTAACTTCTTGGAGTGTAACCTGGGAACCACTCAAGGACACTTCCAAAATTAACGTAAAAAGTAAAACCCATTGTAGTGCCGACAAATTGAGTCATACAGCACGATATAATTTACGCGACAGTCAATTTTGTTTAGGTCTAAGGACTCTATTGCGTAAAACATGAGCATCCTAGTAATACATAACTCAGTAAAATATTTCTACTCAGCACATCATGGAATGAAACACAAAAAATAAACTTTTAAAACACTAATAATTTGCGCATCCGTGTAAATAGGTGAATTCGTTTTTAATGCAATTAATTTAAAGACGAGAATTATGTAGTTATCTTCTTGATGCATTGGGATACTTAAAGTTTAACGTAATAAACCATTAGATCGAAATAAATTCATCAATATTTTCTACGGGGTTTCGTAGCATTACGTACGTTTTTCTTGTCCAAATATTTCCAACGAATCTTAAATGGGCATATAAACTTTCCTTATTTGACTTCTTCAGGAATGACTAAATCTGATGACGAATCAGTCAAAGGAATCTCTCCAACTGTCCAGTATAAGGTGTGCCATTTCCCGCAGAGAGAGTTAAACACAATCGTAATTGTGTCCCATTGAGGAGTATTCGTGATGCTTCTCTTTTGATGTACTCGTTTATCTGTTTGATGAGGTTGTACTCAAAGAGCTAATCGAGAAGCCCAACAAACGAAAGTCACACTTCAGACTCATCCATGCACGCCAAAGTTTTCACCTATGGAACGGTTTTACGTTAGAGTGACACACTTTACACTAAAAGCTTTATTGACCAGGAAGTCAAATAGAAAAGCGGGAAAATGAAATGTAAATGAAGGCATGACGTAAACTAAGTGAAGTGCCGAGGCCTCTTCCGGTTACGTGACCGGTTAACATGACAACGAATCAGAATTCCTCGAAGAGAGGGATAATCCGTTTTATTTACGACAAATTCATTAACGTTCGTTTTTCGGGCGACAAAGGGTATCTAAATGTCAAGCGCCCTTGACACAGGGAAAGGAGGCCTGCCCTCAAAGCTTTGGCTGCTGACCTTCGCAAAAGTCAAGCGGCGATCGCCAAACTGTACGGGTGACGTTCACGCAGTGGAGACTATTAAAGAGTGCGCGCGTCGAATTGGACGAGGAACGTGTCTTCGAAAAAACACAGTCGGGCACAGAGAGAGACGTAGAGATTGAGGAGAAGAGAGGAATGAGGCGGTGGTGTGAGGAAGAGGAGGGGGGTCACAAACCGCGAGTAGCACATAGAGGTGGAGAGGGCGGGGGGGGGGGGGTTGAGTGGGGCCGGGGGGGGGCAGGAGGGAGAGGGCGCTCGCTGTGGGGCGGCGAAGCGACGTTTAATTGCGAATTACGCCTCCGAGGAGGAAGTTGCCTCTCTCCCCCGTCCTCCCTTTTCAAGAGGAACGGAGGAAGCGCGCTACGAGGGTGTTATGATGGAGAGATAAATCAAAGAGCACGGCGATGCTTTTTAAATGCGCCAGAGCGAGTTTCTTTTGTTCTGACCCCAAACCCCCTTGCTCCTCGAGGGAAAACCTTTCGTTTGTTTGCAAACCCCTCCACCTCCGCCTTGCCCACATCCACTTCCTCATACGGGGGAGCCCCCTTCAACCCCCAGAACCCCCCAGGGCGCCTTCCCGCGTCATTTCCGGCCCTTCTCCCCATCTCATACAGCAAGACGCACCTGCGCCCCACTCACACACTCAAAAGGGGGAATCTTCTTTTTTTAACGCCGCAAGAACCTCTTCTTCTCCCTCGGAAAGAGACACACATCCCAAAAGAGTCGACGCGCACGGAGGATTAGGAAATCCTGCCCCACCCCCTCCCTTTCGTTTCCAGCACAACCCGCCGGGCGGTTTCCTTGGCAACAATCGTCGTCGACGCCCCCTCCCCTCCCCCTCACTTAATCGTGACTCCCCCCCACCGTTGCTTCTCGCCCACTTCCTGACCTTTCCACATCCCTCCTCTCCTCTTACACCACCTCCCCACTCAAACCTCCGCCCTCTTTCTTATTCACTCACCCCCCCCCCCCCATTTCCCTTCTCCTCTCTCGACTCTCCACTGCGCCTCTTTCGGGGGCGGAGGTCCTTCCAACCCCCGTGGGGGCCTAATTACCGACAACTGTGACTCTACCACCCCTCCCTCGAAGTGAATGCGCCTCATTAACTGGAGTGGGGCAGAGCTTCGGCAGTGTCACGTTGGCCGCTCGCGTCTTGTTCATTGCCCCAGGAGCCCCTCCCCCCTCCCCGCCAGAGTAATAGCCATGAATGCACTAGTTTTCACCTACAATTAGTGCTCTCTCTCTCTCTCTGCAGGGAGCTCTATAAGACGGTATTCCCGTTTCATCCAAAACAATGGACACGCCCATATCAAGCTAAATTTATATTTCATTCTCAGCATTTAAATTTAATAGTAGATATATTACGCTTTTCTCGCATCCATCAAAGCACTTCCGCTTCCCTTGAATAACGTGAACTATACATTATCCTGCCATTCGCATTGGTGAATGATTAAGTTAAAAAATCAATAAACGACTTCTTATTCACGTGAAAGAACTCACCAATTCAAGAACTCCGCAAAAATTACTTAACACATTACATTTAATTCGTGGAATCTCCAAGGGTCTTTCCGCTCGCCTTTGACCCAACCAAGGAAAAACGCAACGATAATTAGCTTAGCTTTACTTATTCTCCACTCCATCTTACTGTGGTGGCACTATAACGAACTAACGTAAAGATTCTAGCCAGTTATAATATAGTGGGAGGGAATGTAAACAATTAATACCTTCCTCCACATTAAGGTTGTAGTCAAAATGGTGAAACAATTAATATGTAATAACATATAATTATATCCGCAGAAGAAAACCGGTACCTGGGAATAAAACGATTAGTAAGACCCCAAAGTATGGAACTTCAACCAATAGAAACTCTCTAGAAAGGTCATACATTTCATAATAATCGACTTCTTATTAACTCTATGCTAAACGAATCAAATTTACTGTACACATTCAGTGACACAACAGTCTCTTGAAAAACAAACTGGAGAAATGAATAGATAGAATTATCGAGGAAGACTCAACATAGAACACATGAAAATTATTGGAGACGTTAAAATGGAGGATTGTGAGGGAGTAAAGGGGTTGGCTGATAGAAGATTGGAGAAAAGATCTGCAAAGGCCAATCGCAGGAGTGATAGCTGCCGATGATGATATGCTTCCAAATCATTACCAGTCCGCTGGAGCGTATCCGCATTTCCAAGGACAAGTTAATGAATGACTACGTGGCAACGTCAATCCCTCGCAAAAAGGGATTCGCGGGGTATTATACGTTACGATGATCCTCGGACTATCGCGCCACGCACTCAGGAAACGGCGAATCCAGCTTAAGCTGCTCTCCTTGACTACGCACTTGAGACGATAGGGGAAAGAGGATAAGCCACTCTCCGTTGAGATATCCCCATTCGACGTTGAATGATCTTCCCGCTGCCGGAAAGACTGTTAAGGGTAAGATGGCAGGGTATTCCGCGTCTTCGCAACAGAAAACCGCAAGGGCTCGTCCAAGTTGTACATTGTGGGCTTGGAAAGAAGGGATTTCCGCCGCGCCGAGTACCCTGGAGGTCGCCGACAGCAAGGGTGAGCGATTTTACGCGCGCAGCATCAGGATCGGAATATTCCAGCGGGAGATGCGCAGGGGTCCGAACGATTTTACGGTCCATAGAGCGGAAACTGCAGAGAGGCCGAGCATACTCGTGGAAGGCGGTGTATGAGAGTTATGCTAGAACATCCACGGACAGAGTTGCCGTCGGCACTGCCTCAGCAAGAGTGCCGACGGGTTCTATATGACTCATGGCTCTATTGAGCTAATTTGGAGGATAATATGGTAGTAGTTAATACGCAAAAGCATGCTTGAATTGTGTCAACTATCCATCTCTACGGTAAGAAATAGATTAATGATGGCTTCATTAAATGAGTAACTCATCAAGTGTTTTAATATTATTTTGCCGATAAAAATAGAATACCTACTCCTATTCCAACTTTTTCATTGCCTTTTGGGTATTATCCAGAGAACTACGACTATTCATTCCTTGTTCCAATTCATAGATTCAACAAAGAAAACTACCTTAGCTTACAATTAGACTAATTTCAACACGTAGGAACACGTAGTAAGTGGTACTTAGTACTTATATAATTAGGAAAACTATATCTCTTCGACAAAATATGTTTGCTTGAACCTTGCCGTGTATGAATAATGCTTTTTATCGATGAACGCACTCTGGTAAGGACATCAAAGTGTGCAAACATTTTATAGTATGACTGGAATATAAAAGGGAAAGGAAAACATTTGGAGAGAGAATAATAGTAATACGCAAGGATGATAACTTAAATCAGAGATATGTTAATTTGAGTGTGCTTATGTAGCTTTTCATTTGTAAAATAGTAATCATTTGCTCTCCCAAGAAAAGTTCTATTTTTATACGTTGATTTTCTGATACATATATTTTATGTCTAATTTAATGCTGACGATAGGCCACGTAAGCGAATCCCGACGCGGCTAAGAAAATTATAGGAAAAATATTAGTGTGTACATTCTCTACATTATTCAGACTTATTCACGTCATATAGCTACAACAATGTTTCTAATTGCGTAGAGTAAATCACGCATGTTAAAGTTTCAGAGTGCGAAATTCCACTCTTGACTTCAGGATTAGCGCTCCGAAATTGCCTGACCATGGAAAACGCGTAGGGCTGGAATGGAAGTGAAGAAAGAAGCACACGAAAGACAAATGCAGAGTGGTTTGGTTGGGGTAGAGATATAGTTGTCGAAGGTAATTGTTTTGAAAGCAGACCAAAAAATATATGAAAATAATTCTATAAGGATGATATTGTATTTGCCGTTTGAGGTAAGTTGATTTTTCAGGGCACCATCTTAATGGTTACTTCACAGTAATAACTCAAAACTTCTGAAAAAATCAGTGAGCCTCATGGGAAGAATTTCCAATCACCAGGAGAAGTCAATAACTTGAATAAATATTGCCAACAAACTCTCTACTTCTCTCTCCTATCAGCTAACCGTTTTAATGAATACCTGCTAAATCATCACTTTGACTTTCTTAATAGTTGGACTATAGCGTTCCATCCTTGATTGTGATCAATAATAACTCTCTTTTATTTCTACCCTCAATATCGTTTCGAAGTGGCTTTATTGGAACATGATGTGTCCATTTAGTGTGACACATCTACTTTGCACTGTTTTTCTTTGACTTCATTTGTCTACAAATCTTCGAAGGAGTTCTTCCTTGACGACACTCTCCATGACCATTTGACCTCAATGAGTCTTCAATTATTCAAATGTCCATTGATTCCAATCTTCTCCGTTCCGCCGTTGTTACCGCCAAAACTCGTCCTCTTTCAATTACTTTGAGCCGTGAAGACATACCCCTGAATTGAAACTATACAGCAAGCAAAGGTTCGTTAATTGGGAAGGATATGAAAAGAGAGAGGGCAAGTTTAGAGAGAGAGAAAGAGAGGATGAGGATTAAGACTACATCATGAAGGTGACGGCGAAGCTAGCCACTGAAACGTCAGTAATCACAAAAGTGACCCGGCACGAAACCCTAGACCATTCGTCAACTTTATTTCAACTTTAAAATCTGATGGCCATCGCCGATCAACAGTATTTGTTGAACTGACGACCCCATTTATCTTTAGCCATACTTCTATGCATAGCTTAAACCGGTATAACCCTTACCAATCGTTCAATTTGACTAATTCGACTGAGAAACATCCGTGAATACAAAACACAATAGTTTAAAGTAACCTTGGAGAGTTGGAGATGAAAAGTGGAGTGAGGATCAGTTAAGACGATTGATATTTCCGATATCTAGTGTGCCCTGTGATGGACATGTATGCCTCGTGAGGTGGGTTTCGAAAAGGGGAGGTGGACCAGGGGGGGGGGACGCACGCCGCCCCTGTTGAATACCGCAGCTCAGGAAGGAGAGTGTTTGCGGAGGTTGGCGGTCGGGTCGGAGGATGGTGGCGGGGGGGAAGAGAGGAAAGCTCTCTGGGATTGGGATGATGGCGGGAGAGAGGGGACGAAGATGTTTGCGGGACTTGTTGCTCGTTTGTTTTGGACCCTCTCCGCGGCGACGGCGTTTGCCAGTGTTCTTCGGGAAGGGGGGATGGGGAGGGGGGATGTGGCGCGAACAAGGGAACAAAGAGTTCAACCCCTTTCCCCTGTGCCTGCGGTCGGCAATCGATGATCGCGTGCAATGCAAGGAGGGAGGTTTCCAGGAACGAGAGGGTGGGACATGCGGGGGGAGGGGCGGGGGGGGGGAGGGACGCAAGGAAAGGGGAACATATGCACAGGGGGGACGTGGAGAGGGAGAGCATCTAGAGGCCGTCGTTACCTTGAGGAATTCATGATTGAATAGGAGAAAACGCCACCCACCACTAACCGATGACGAATCCACTGACAAAAGTGAATTCTCATCATTAGTAACATGAGAGTCACATGAGATGACAATCAGAGGGGATAAATACAGCATTTCAAGGCTTCTATGTAATTGGCGTATTAAACATAGTTTAAGTGAAAGTTAATGATGCGTTGAACGCGATATTCCATAGGCATACCTCGAAGACAGAGAAAACATATTTTGTAATGTATTATGCAAATTAATAAGTTATTTGCTTTTGATAGTTAAGACATGCTATTCACTACATAGCGGAGCATGGGACTTCAACGGGAAAATGAAACATGGAAAAGAGAAATTACACTAATCAATGAACATGAGTCAAAGATGCTGCATTTACAGACTAATAGAAAAATTATTAGGGATCATTTCAATGGAAAACAAAAAAAAAATAAAAAAAGAGGTGAGGAAATTAGGTCCTGAAATTCGATGTATTACTGCGAATATGCCGGTAGCAGCGGAAGAATTGTACATGGAGTAATATAAATCACGAAGCTTCTAGCAGGACAAAACACTTCATACGGCTAAAAAAAACTGTCTATAATTCTTTGCTATTACGATGATATCATTGAAGAAATTCCATTATGGAAGTTGAGTCCCTAAGAATGAAGATATTTCAAGTCAACTTAAATTAATAAACTGTATTGGAGAAACCAATCAATGACTGCAATAGGAAGGAAAGTAACAAAACAACGTTGATTTAAGCTCCTAAGTGAGATCAGAAAAACTCTTATCCGCCTATCTTGTAACTTTATGTCTCCAATTTGCACGCGAGCGGGAAGTTACAATCAGAAATATCCGTACACTACCGGCCAGCCAGGCTTAATTCGACCAGTTCCTTGAATTTCTCAGGGATTTTGTATATGCATTACAATTGCAGGGATGTTAATTTCACAGAATATAAAGTGTGATCAGAGGTGTGTTGGGAGAGCAGTAAGACACATTCATTACTCAAGCCACTCATCCCGCACCCCTGCACTTTCACACTAGGGTGCGGCGGGCCGCATCCACTGGCTGCGTCGCGGCGCCTCGTTCTAGCGAGATTTTGCCGGGTTTTTGGCACACGCCTCTCTCTTCCAGCCGCTGGAGTTCTGAAGAGTCGGAGGTAGACATGCAAGGCAGTCGCAGAGCTTCTGTGATGAACCGATGAAAGTAATGCCCGCATTGCACCGAGAGCAATGACTATAAAAGCTCGCTAACGGAAGTCTGCAATTTGATATTCCGACGATGGAACCTCGCCGAGTGCCGTCGATAGAACTGGAAGGAAGTACATTTGGTGGCGAGCGAGATAGCCAACAGGGTGACCAAGCGTCTTCAGCTGGCACCTTCAACCCAACACCTTAGTCTATATGCTGTGGTGGGAGAAGGGCATGCCACTGCAAGGGGAAGGTCGCTGCCTAATTCTCCATTGCGCGCCACCCATTTGGTATTGAAAACGGTTTTATTTATATTTGAAGCCCTTTACAAGAGCACTCCTCAACTGCTTCAAGCTCAGAACACATCAACTCAGAAAGGGCGGGAGGGGTGGAGATGCTCAACTTTTTCAAGTAGAGTGGTGGTGTGGAGGGAAGAAACAAAAGCCGAAAGCAAGGATTGCGACGTCAAAGCATTCTTCTGTATGGTTGTGGGCATGGTGGGAGATTGATGCTCAAGGTTCATGTCCGTTCCCAAGGTTTACTGTTCTTGCGTTTACAATATCAAGTTTCTCTAGAAAGGCCTCTCTTCCTTTGCCATTTAGCCATTCGCCATTTAATAGACCCACTGTCAAAATCATGCTCGAGAAGAGTTGTGTATGGAAAATACAAAGTAATCATTTGCTCAGTTACTTTTTTATTCTCAAAATATGACATTTGTACGCATAATACCCAGGGTTTCTGAGATTTGGTCTTAACGCAGCTGCTTATCTCTGAAATTCCCTGCGGAAATAAGCTCGCAAGAAGGCACATGATAAGGATGGACGAGGGTTGGAGAAGGGAATTAGTGCGGGGGAAGAATCATTCGGAAACTCGCGGGGATAACGGGAGGAGGAGGAGTTGGGCGAGGAATGAAGTATTGCAGCGGGGCGATCCATCATGGGCCGTCATCATCCCAGGACGTCGATGGGCTGAAGGATTCCTTTCCAATATCTTTCCAATCAACGCGGGGAAGCCATTCTCCGGAACATTTGATCTTCCCCACCCCCAATACCCCGTTGCTAATTTCCACGCCCGCCCCATTTCGGCAGCCTAATTGCCGAGTCCATCCCATTTACGGCGAAAAGGACTTCCAAGGATCGCTCTCTCTCTCTTTCACCATCTCTTAAGGATTCGCTCCTCTCCAACGCTAAAGCTTCGATTATGGCGTTCGCAAAAATTCCAAGGCTACTCGGCATGAGAGAGGGCAAGGCTACTCGGACAATCGCCTCGCGTCCCATCTAAATTGCCTGTCTTCAAATATCCTCAGAAAGGGGAAATTCATTCCCAGGAAATCCCTTCTACTCCTTTTTTCCTCAAGAGATGAGCTATTCCATTTCCTCTATTTCAAAAGCGTTGCGTGATTTTTTTGCGTTGCGAGCGACGTTGACATTGATCAACAAACATTGGCAAATTACAGTCATACATACATACATGCATGCATGCAGTCATACACAGTGATTCATATATTTCGTCGCTTTACAGAAATTACAATTGTCATGAAGGTTCAAGGCGGGGAAACCGTTCTAAACAACTCAATTCGGAATTCATTTACTGGCTCTAGAAACTATGTATTACTAATACATAAGTCTAACATGAAAGAATAAATCTATCAAGAAGGAAATTTTAGTAATGCACAATAACATTTGTGATTCCACTTAGACTTTAACGGTTATTCAACGTTCCTAAAAATAAAAAAATAAATATGATGAAACTGTTATAGATTTTACTTGCAACAGGTTTAAGATTCCAATTCATTCTTAATTATGACTGCACTTTTTCTTTTTATAGTAATGAAGGACGAGACGCCTCCGTAAATCTATAAGTGGGAAAGAACAATGAAAATTCTAATGTTTTTAAAATGGATTGGCAAATTTTAGGGTGCTAAAAGCAAGTAAATGAATATCATAAAAGTGTGATGTAAAGCTTAAGTAAGCTACTTTTGACAGATAAACTTCCATTAGGTGACATAGGAAAAGTCTTTAAATTTGGATGTATTGTTGAAAAATAGTTTGTTCTTCCTACATGTTTGTGAACAAAGAGCTCAAGCGGTGGCTACAACGTAGAAGAAAAGTCTTAATGGATCGAAATATTAATTAACACCATGAAGATTAAAAATATACATATATCATGAGGCCTGATTTATCACAAATGCAGCTGAAGACAGAAATATCTAGCATTAAGGGCACAATGCGAGTGGAAGTATGCAAGGGATTATCTTCACGAACGGGTATTAAATTGAAAGGATGACTACGGTGAATTGATGGAAGTTCACATCAATATTTGGGACGAATAAGCAATAAAAAAATAGATATTTTCGTACCTTATAAGCAAGAAGTATGTTAAGGACAGACAGAAACAAGACTTTTATCAACGCTCTATCCACGGAGATGACAGAGGATTTGGGAAACAATGAGAAATATGAGACAGCGCAGAATTCAGAATTTGGAATAGATTTTGTTCAAATTATCTTCGGCTAAGTATTTCGACGATGGTTCACTTCTCCTCTTCTCCACGATTTCCTTCACTCACTCTCACTCAGTGATTCAGCCCGTAGGTGGGTTTTGGATAGAGTTCAACCCGGACTAAGCCACAGGCGTGTTTCACACATTCACACGTGGAATTTCACATATTCAGGGTAGGGAGGCCAGTTCCTTTCCCTGGGCCACCTCGCACTGCGAGGATTTTTGTTCGGGGGTGTTCAAAGGCTTCACCCGGATTTGAACCCGGGACCCTTCGATCAGTAGCCAAGCGCTCTAACCACTAGGCCACCACGCTCTCCACGATTTCCTTACATGTTGTCAATTCAGTACAAAGTCAAGTGATCAAAAGGTAGCATTCAATGGATTTCATGCAGAGTAATCGTCTCATTGCAGTGCCATGTAGTTATAAAACTTAAAACAATTGAAAAACAAAAACCCTTTGGGAAAATGCGAAACTTTTAGCATAAAAAAATAATGAGTTTTAACGAGTTACATCTTAAGTTTCGCGCATGTTTTTAGATCAGGTAGTTCCTCATTTTGCTCGTTGACCCAAAGAAATCTCACACTCTCAGTTCCAGTGACGCACTTTGTGTTTCCTAGCCCATTCTCCACCAATTGAATTTGCATGTCTCATTCAAGGCCTTCCATCTCCTTAGCGCAGCCCTCTAAAATTGTGAAAGAAACGGCTTTGGAACGCACTCTTGTGAAAGCCATTACGCAGAATTCTGTTGATAACAGTTTCCAGTGGCATTCAATGTAGAAAACCAGACGGCAAACTTCAGCTTGGTGTGTGCATTGAGTAGATAATTGACCATTGGGATATTATCGGACACTTTTCTTTTAATTTCATAGTATTTCAATAATCTTTCACCAGCAACGCAAGTCGTATTCCATCAGAGCCAAATAAAATACATCGTCTCAACCGTATCAATGCTAATTTTTTAACCGATGCCTATGGGAGATAAATATCCTGCCTTACTTTTCAAGTCTTACATCAAATGCAACGCATGCAGTATTAACTCCGATTCCATGTGCGAACTATTATAATAGTTATATATGGTATTGTTGTGAATAAATCGATTACTGTGGGAGCAAAGGTTTCCAAGTTATACATGAGATGCTTCTACACCAAGTTTATTGATTCAGAGTCAAAATACTGGGGTAAAAGGAGAGAAATCTGAAAAATCATTACCAGTATGTGCGCTTGTGAGCATGAGATAGAGATAAATGTAGATCAACAAGTAAACAATCTTCAAATAGAAAGAGCGATGATGATGGACCTTCCGAACGCTGCCTCCTCAAATCCAAGGAAATTGAGTTTTTGCAGGAACTACTACTTCAAATGCATGATTTAGGACCATTAAGCCTTGAGAGTTCTTCTTCGTGATAACAATACACGTGCGATCGCAATAAATAGCTGCATATGAGTATTGTTAATCATTGGTCATTACGGGAGAGTTCGAAAATAAATGGGGATGTTAAACCCTAGGCGCGGCCGATGAGCAAAGGTCTGAAGCCAGAGGGCGCAAGAAGGAGCTTGTCTCCCCAGTTTTGAATGGACTGGGTGCGAGGCAAATACCATCTGCCAAACAAACATTGGGTAGGTACAAAATTGGGTTTCTCTCATTAATCAGTACCCCTTTTTGTAAACTACTTGTATCTACATCCGTACATAGCACGTAAGCAAGTTAACTAGCGTAGGACACTCCCAGTTTATGTTCTATCCGAGCTTTGTTTTCCCAAATGCTTTTTTGAGCCTCACTAAGCGGCCAGGAGGTCATGCGAGGACCGCTCTTGGACTGCGACGAATACTGTCTGCCTAATGGGGAGTTAGCCCATGCCGAAACCACTGAGGACATCGAGATATGACGGAATATTGGCGAGATACTCATTGAAACTTCGGTTACGGAAGCCCTAACCCAGAGCCACACCCGAGAAGACTTCATTCATATCGTCCACCAGAGAAGCCTACAGTCTCGTGATTTAGCAATATACTATCTTCAAATTAAATACCTAATGAAACCACCTACTATATTTATTGCTATTCCCAAGCTTGCCATGGACACCATGACAAGGGCAGTGAGTACGAGCCTCGTCGCATTTTGTATGTACCTATCTTCTCCATTTCAAGTTACACTTGATTTACATTCCAATGAATGTGGCTCGCAAGATACTTCGAAGAATAGGTAGGTGAAGATAGCATTGGAGTAATAATACTTTAAGGAAGGCATTAAGGAAGCTGTCACCATTAATCTGATATATCTTTCTCACGTAGGTGACAAAAATCGAAAATGGAGATCCAGATGAAATTTGCGGAGCCACGTGGCAATGCTCCGAGGCCATTGGTTCGCAGGAGGACAGTCCCAGTCTAATTTTGCCATCTTATGTTTTCTCACAACGAAGGCGTCCTCACAAGGTGGGAGTCAGAGGGTTAGGGAGGATGGGGTTCACAGAAAGCTAGTCCCCACCCCCTACACTCCAGATCCTGTCTAGATGGCACTTCCAAAGGAGCAAATGCAACAAACCTCGCGGATATCCCCCGCTCTCAAAATGAGTCTTGCCGGGTCTCCAAGCGAATGCTTCCCTTCGCGGTTACCATCCCTAGCACACGGCAAAGCAGTCTCTGGGCTGGGAGAGATGTCCTCGATCGCTCTCGTGAGACAGAACCTTCATTGGGACGGGACAGACTCAAGCACTTTCATAAATTTATGTTAAGTCATGCATCCACATTATTTCATTCAAGCATTCTACACTCACCTCGCATAAACAGCACAGCGAGATTATTATTTTAGCCCCAGCATCCTCAAAGAACTTTCATGAGTAATAATTTTTAAATTAACCACAATTATTAGAATGAGGACTATTACGTACCCAACCGCATAAGATGAATCGACATTTTCCGTGCCGCTACCATAGCAGGAGATTAAACTGCTAGCTGTTGGATAATCAAATTATCCAACAGCTAGCAACTTTAAACGGGTATAATTTACCTCTTATTTATAATGATTTTCTTCGTTATCAGTGGGATATAATGATGCTCATTTAACTTGGTTGTCAATAAAGACTCTCACGTAAAGAAAGGACAATTAAAACGAGCGATCACTTGAGGAAGACTTTAAATGACATAGGAACGAAACACAGAGAAGGACACACGAAAATTAGAGGTCGCTGACTAGATGGAAGGCCATTTTAAACTCTGAAACAAAAAACAGTCATAGCATCGATTTTTGGAACCATTGTCATGTCAGAAACGCGTTCATTTTGGGTCAATCAATGACTCGTATCCCAAAATGGTGATTGTTGCAGGATGAAACGATTCCTTCCCCTATTTACTAAGCCTTCAATACCAGCGATCTACTAGCGACTAGCGATCCTTCATCACCATAAGAACTATTTATTTTACCAATTACGTTGTTTTGAAGTTGTGAGCGTTCTTTCTACCACGGAGTTCCAGGCCAAGACAAATATTCGCCGGCGCCCATACATGGATACTTTCATTGGCAATGGTGGAAATTAAGCTGGCTCTCATTGTCAGCGACGCGTCCTCCGAGGGATGATGGAGGATTTAATTTCAACAGATGGAGGAGGAGGGATGGGGGGGGGAGGAGGAGGAGGGGACTCGTTGGTAGGGGCGTTGGAAGGGGGTGGATCACCCTCGGCGTACGGTTTGGGGTGCTGGATGAAGATAACCCTCTACAATTTACATGGCAAGGGGACTGCCAAAATGACTTCCAGATTTAGAGAAGCGATAAAAAATCCAATCGACCCGACCAAATGTGCCTCAATTTTTAACGTTCCTCCTCCTTTTTTTGCGATAAGGAACTCCCAAAAATACTCCCAGCGTCAGAAATATGACACCGGACGGGAGAAAAATTATTCGGTCGTAAATCAAACAGGAAACCCACCCCTCAGATGGTCAGAGAGGATTAAGGAGGGGCGAAAGCTCTTTTAAAAACCTCTTCTCTATCTCCTCCTTCTTCCTCATTTCAAACGCACTTCACTTTCACAACACAAAGCCTCCCCCCCTCCCCCCCGCAAGTACAAATAACAAACTACCCCTTGCTTTAAGGTATGCGGTAATCGGAGAAAATCGTTATCGCCGAACCGCAGTATCGAACAAGGGGTTTTTCTGTGGGGACGGGAGGGAAAATAGCAACGGCCAATGGAATGGGTGCGGTAGGGGGGGGTGTCCTAGGGGGTGGCTCCTAAGGGGTGGCTCCTAAGGGGTGGCTCCTAAGGGGTGGCTCCTAAAGGGGTGGCTCCTAAGGGGTGGCGCCTGAGCCTCGCTACACGCTCGTCGGCCCCTCCCCCTGGGCCCCACGGAATTAATTACCCAAATTAATCTCGGAGCAGATTATTCGTTTGGATCTGACGGCATCATCTCTCCGTATTTTGTTATCAGATATAAATCACGCGATCGGAACCGGGAGACCAATCAGTTGGTTGATTACATTCAGTAACGACCTTTTAGAGGCACAGTCTTCATTTTGCGTTTCTTTATAATTTTTAGCGACAACCGGGTCTGATGTCTGTGATGTTGTCATGGAATAAATTTTGTTGGGTACTTTTAATGCGAGCTGGAAAAAAAATTGGAAAGATTTAAATTTCGGTCAAAGAAAAGGTATTTTAAAACTGCTGGGGGAATTTTGAAATGACTTGCAGCATTTGTGTGCTTTATACAGAAACATGCATCCATCTATGATGGCTTCAACTAATTTATAAAATATGCTTTAGTGTTTAGGTCAGCATCACCATCATGCAACTGACCATTAGGCCACTTTTGACGCTGAATTAATAACTGAAATTTCACGGCGAACTTTGAACGGCGAAAAGACAGAAATATGAAAATTAACCACATATCACCCAACGATGAGCGTAAATGAGTTCAGTGTCATCGTCTTTTTAGGGAATTCTTACTTACATACTACTTCTTTATAATGATCAATCTTATCCTTCCGAAGAGAATTTAAAGCATGAGTCAAATACTTCAGGATTCATTGGAAGCATTGCCTATTACATTAGATGAAATATACCAATATAGAATGAACTATAAAAGAAAAAATAATAGTGTATTCTCTAATTCTTCAGGATATTCTTTTACCATCAGTCTTCAAGTTATCACAAAAGTATTAAGAGAAAGAAATGCGTTTTGGGGAATTATGGTGAATGCAGAATGTTCAGTTTCGTAAATGGTGTTCCAGTCATTGCGGGTAGTCAATGTAGAACCTCAAAATCTTTACACACCATAGGGAATGTGAGAAATGCTCTCAAGAGTAGAACATGATATCCGATTGCGTGAAAACTAGTCCTTACATGCGGAAGAGACATGGTGAAGAGGAACGTTTGGGAAACAGCAGTATATGGATTTTATAAGTATGGTGAAAACCAAAGGAAGAAAATCTCAGACTATTAGCCATTTAGAAAATAATAACTTCAATTTTTAAATAGAATCGATTACAAATTATGAAATGGTACCTATCTAAAAACATTTGGGTCTAGCGTAGCTGAAATTTACTTCTAATGCAGACTAAAGAACCAGATCACCGAGGACAATTACTAATTTAAATATTAGAGGGCTCACCAGCGCTGTGATCACCAGAATCCTCTTTATATTGGCTACATAACGAAAGAGTTGCAGTCGAGTAGACAATATGTAGAGGACTCTGGTGATCGTATTTCAAATTGACTCGTAACCATCATGTATTATGCTTTAAAAATTTCCTCATGGTTTGGCATTGCCACGTAATAACACCGGCTGTAATTCTTCGAGTTTTCGCAATCCAGCTGTGTATTACGATGGCTGAGTCCTGTGCTGCATACATGTGCTTGCACGGGGGAAATGATTATTCATTATTTAATTTAAAAAATTTCTTTCTTCCAAATTATTCTAAAATTCAACAACAGCTGCTTCAAACCTCATCCTTAAAATAACGCTGGCTATTTAACGAAGGCCTGGAATAGCCCCGTTTATTTTCTGAAAAAAATGTATGGGAGGTTTAACTTTTCACTCCAACTTCTGTTCTCGAGCAGGTAATATTCTTCACTCGAGGGTCAAGGTACCGGAGGGAACCACTTAAAGCTCAATGTAACCTTACCGTCCCCACAAGGACAGTCGTTTGCTGAAACGTAACTACTTGCTTGTTACATTCCTTTATTAACAGGGAAATGACTACTTCGAACTTATATTTAGAAAATGGAACTATTAAGGAAAGATCCATAAACATTTTCTCCTTAGGTTTACTCGCATATTTTTTCCAAAATGAGCTCTATATTCAGCTAGAAGCCAGCGCCGGACAGCTGATAAACAATTGGATACTTATTCTGTAACACAACCAAGTGCCAACATCAAGTCATCCCTAGCGTCGGTGAGCCATAAAAGGCAGCGAGCCACAACTTTCCTTGCTCACTCTCTCGCCACAAATTTCAAAAACCTGCACCTCATATAGAGCCGGATTACCAATAAGGCAAAAGAGGCAGTTGCCTTTGGACCTCGAGGCTTTGGGGCCCATGAATAATATTTTTCTCCTTTCTTCTCTTGCGCTATCAGATTTTCTCTCACGCCAAATTTAAACTTGTGCTCACTTTGTAATCATGAGTTAGAATAAGTTCCCTTTCCTTCTAGCTGACTTTTTATCTCTTCCTATTTACTCACCGTCTCATTAAGTATAAATGAAGCGTCCGCAGATGTGTAATGATATGTCTGATAACGTCGGCTACAAGGTGTGAGACTTTTCTTCATTGCGCGACCACTGACGTTAAGTGTTTTTGTATCACTCAGTTGCGTTACACTTCCGCAACATGCGGGAAAAATGGATTAATTTAGTGGAAATCAGATATGTTAATGCAAATTTATGAGTCATGAGAAATAATGTCCTCATAAATAAATCTTTCTTCTTGAGAATGGTAATTTTCCGCATTAATACCCAACGATATCATCGCCAGTAAACGTTGCAGTGATTACTTAATTGTATCAGTTATTGTGTATATGTAGGAATCAATGTTTCAAATAGACATTAAGAAATATTAATTAAATCTAAATACAGTGTAATATATTGCCAATAAACGATCTATGATAGATGATCAATGATACATCTGAGTGTGAGAAAAAGTCTCACACGCGACCGCTCGCGTGATAGGTAGCTTAGCGACCACTCCCGGGTTAACGTAGTACTGCCTACAGGCCTCAGTGTGTTAATCCGGCACTGACCACATGTTTATGAATTATATTTTATGCTACTTCAATCTCAAATTGTTATTTCTTTATGTTTTTTATTCGAGTATCCCAGTGCCACTAAGCACATATTCCATAGGAGTACCTACTAGTTCCGCAGCTAGGAAACCGCAGCCTTAGTGTATAATTTAGTGAGTCTACGTGATGGAGACGCCCGATGTATTTATTAATCCAATTTGAAGTCATGATGGCTGCCTAGAGAGAGTGAGGGGGTGCGGTTGAAGTGCGCCCTGGCGGGTGGAGCGGCCAAACAACCGCGCCCGCTCGCCCGCAGATGGAGGCATGGCGTCGCGCGAGGGTGGACTCCCTTAAAACCTTTGGAAACCCCGTCACGCGCCCCTCGGGGAATGAATGAAGATTGAAGGGAAGATAGGTGTGGGGAGGGGGAGGCCCACCACCACCCTTCCCTCCTCCCGAACACTCAACGGAGAGCGAACACACAAGGGGTGAGAATGGGGCTCTCGCAGGGTAATAGATACGGGCCCGGCAATAGAAAAGAAGAAGAGGGAATGGGGAAAAGGGGTATGGGCTGTTGAAAGGGGTCCCTCTGCCGCGATCCCCTCTTGTACCCTCAGAAACCCCTAATCCCGGCTTCACCCCCGCCCATTTCCATTCTCCGTCCCTCGGCGTTTCCTTATTTTTTCATATAAAAGGGTTTCTTTCTTACACTCCTGTGGAGAGAGAGATTGAGAGAGGCTGCATTGGCATGGAGGCGCCGATTGAGGTGTAGGAGAGGGTGGGGTTTACATCTACGTAGTGCTCTGCAAGCAGCCTTAGAGGGTGCGTGGCAGGGAAGAATATTTCACTTACATTCACTACACTACACTATATGCCACATTTGTTGCAGGAAATATTAGTATTAATGCATTATGCACACACGCACATATATACATATAATTATGCGCAGAGATATAAGAGTTGAACAGGAAGCCTGGTGAACGCAGCACGCCAGTACCACTTAATACATAAAGAGTAGAATTATTACATAGGAATTAAGTAATTAGCTATAGTACCAGTCCAAAAATCTAATTATAAAGTCTCATGGCATTAATAAGTCATTCGCGAAAAAATTATGTTTTAAACCTGTCCGTCATGCTGGCTATTTCTCTAATTTCATGATCAGTATTAAATGTACCGTACTTTTTCAAGGCTTACAGTATTTTTTGGCGTAATCAGAAAACAGACCGGCTACAAACTTAATGTTCTTAATCACTACATTTTATCCGATGATCTGATAGTGATTCCCGTCATTGTTACTGTAGTTGGACTGTAAAACTAATGAAATCATCACAACGCCTTTTACATATCTTGCCCCAACCTCTGCTGCACGTGCTATGGCTCGGTATAAAAGATACCTCCCCTGAGGATCGACCTGAACGCATTGAATCCACTCGCGGATGGCTCCGAGAGCACTCACTCAGTTGCTCCGAGCGACCAAGGGCACAACCCCTGGGGGACACTTTGCACGTCTCTCCTGCCCCCATCCCAAACGGGTTGGGGCGCGTGGGAGGGCAGAAAGCAGGCGAGAGTGGCTGGAAGTGATAACCATTGAGACTCTCGGGATAACGGCAACCCATTCACAAAAGCGGGGAAGGAATTCCACTCCCGTTCATAATATTTCCTCATTCAACCGTCTTTCTATTATCATTTGGCCACTGTTCACCCACGACAAATACCGTTCGCTTTCCATTACGTTGAGCATGTATGACACTGCGTACGCATATTTTATCAAAACATTTGCAGCCGGGATAAAAGGTTTCGCAAATTTCAACCCTTTATCGCATAAACTTTTGAAAATAGTTTCTTTGCAATTTCAAGCGCATGACGGAAGCTCCTGGTGGTAACACCTTGTCGCATAAATGCCTAAGGAGAGGCAACCATTACTAGACAATACGATCGTACGCAGCGGGGGCAGAAGGTGGGAGGTGGCTCCCACCTAATTTGACTTCTAACGGGTATTAGACGTTTGAACACGGGTTGTATAGGTCATTCGCCCTCTCGGCTCAACTCCTAGGAAAGTTTAAAAATCCTTTCATGTGCTTAATGAACGACAGCTTTAGCAAAAGTTAGCCTTAGGCTGCCTGAGGTGAGGTGAAAAATCAACTTTGTTTCCCTCTTTTGACTCTTAAGAGTGAATCAGAAGAGGAACAATAACTCAACTAAATACTAAACAGTCTTAAATTTCAATTTAGAAAAGGCAGATATTTCTTGGGAAGTAAAGGACTCAAATTTATATAGCTGGAGTGGCCATCATGACACTGGCATTCGGATATTCACTGTTCCCGCATGAAAAAATCTTTCTTCATGCATTTCAGCGAACATATTTCGACAATTTTATCAGTTATTCATGAAGCTTCATCCAATATTTACACTAGAATTATATAGAAAAATAAATTTAATTGATAACATTAAATTACTTTAAACTAAATTTACTATGAATATGGCCAGAGGCAATTATTTAAAATGTTATTTCCAGAATGGATACGACGAAATGTCAACTGCTATAAATGATCAGTACAATGACTAACTTCCGAACGTTAAGTAATTTATTTCCTTAATTATTAAAAACGATGCAGCGCATACAATTTCATAGTGAGTCGATTAGTTTTAAAGCATCAGTCAGAGTCAATGTCATTGCTAAATTTACAGATGGAAAAATAACGCATAAAGTGACATAATACTTCAAGGGCTGCCATATTCTAAAATAAAACGCAAGAGCTAGCACATTCGGTATGGTATTAAACACAATCCAATCGTTTTATCAGATCATAAACGATACATAAATTACACCAAAAAAATTATGACAGTATCATGTCACGTAGGAATAAAAAAAGATGAATATTTTTTACTCAGCACTAAACGTTTTGTGGCTGACATATTTTGCAATCCTACTCTTTTATGTTAAAGTAAACCTAAGCAATTAATATGGCACATCAGTTTGTTCCCTATCAAGACATTAATTTTATCTCAATCGACGTGATAGTGATTGAACGTTTATATCGATGGTTCGAAGAGAGCATTACAGTGTATGCTATATTTTCAATTATGAAACAGTGAAAAAGGGTAACACAATGACATAAAGCGTAATTCTTTAACTAAAATAGGAACCAACCAATTTTAGGATTTTGCGATGCACAAGCATTAAATTCAAGTAGTGAAAGGAATATCTATTCGAGGACAAACAAGACACCTTCTTCATACTCTATCCTGGGCACCACCAACACCATTTCGGTTAAAACCACGATCCCCCAGGAACTCCTTAGGTCGGACGCCCTGGAGGAGAATGCCGACCGCCAGGGCAGGGTATGAAAGGCGGAAGAATTCGAGCTGGAGATATTAATTTTCGGAATTACTTTCGTCATGTAGCGCACAGGGGATGGGGGGAAGGTAGGGCTGGGATTTGCACGGTGCGACCTGGTTATGAAAACCTCGTTTCCTCATTCGGCCCCCACTCACCACTTTGCTCTCGCATCTTGAGATTGCCTGCTGGGGGCCGTGCCGCGGTAACCCTCCGCCCGCCACCAAGGAAGAGCAGGAGGCAGATTAGTTCGAACACGACCCCCCCCCCCACGATAATCTATGTCGCGGACTCATATCCCTTCTTTTTCTCTTATTTACGATGCCATGCGGATGCTGTGTAATTCGTGAGCGGAGCAAGGAAGCTCTAATTACAGGAGCACATAGTACCCATATATAATTAAAACAGCCGGTGTATGTAACGAGCACAACGCAGTGAGGCCACCCAAAATCTTCTTGATATAATAATATTCATTTCACATATTCGCGATAAGTCACGATAATCCAGGTCATGAGTCAAGATATCCAATGCAATCAAGCAAATGAATGTTCAAAAGAATTAAATATTTGATAATACCTCACGCTGCTTAATATAAATTAAGCTCACAGTATCTTATCACGAATTTCCTCAAGGTATATTTCCTTAAGTAATTAGTAATGAAATATTTACAATTTCAAAATATTGAACTATATGTTTTATGTATTTCATCCGTGACATTAAAATTACACCTCTGTGTTGACAATTTCAGTAAATTACGACAAAATACAATTGTCATTATTTTTCTGCTGCGGTAAGGAGAAATACTGAGTTAGTTTAAATTTTTTATTATTCCAATACGAAGGGCATCAAAAGAAATATCCGAGCTCTGGCTTCAAGGTACGTCATTTAAAACGGAAAAGGTACGCCTTGCGCCTGAAGAAAGCAATAGACTCTATTGGCCATAGCAAGCAAATTACTAGGTTTGAATTGGTATCTCTTGAGCTACTAAATATAAACCCCTTTGAGTTTTGACGGGTTTTTCGAGTGAAGTACTAACGCTCAGTAAATTTCTTACCAGAGGAATTCATTTAAACTTCGTTGAAGTCAAAAATTGCAAACTATCGGCGACGACCCGCCTTAAGTGCCACTCACGGCCAGGGAAGTTGATTCGAAGAAAGCAAGTAGTGGTGGAATGACCCTATGTGGCCGGTGAGTGGTCAGCTCAGTCAGTTTCCACCGTGCTTCCGCTGCGAGTCCAGCTAAAGCTAGCGCCACGCTTAGCACGAGACATTCAATGCGCATTTTGACGAAGCATTAGTTCGCGGGGTAAAAGGTTAAACTATGTGATGCCTTAACGAATGCAAACAGCTTCACACGATTCTGGCGAACATGTAAAATTAAGAGCTTTCAATCCTTGAAATACTCGCCCAAAATCAAATTAATTTGTTTCACAGGTAAGATAATGCGTGCGAAACGTTGTTTGCCTTGTATAGTCGAGGATTTATTTTTCTAAAAAGATGCAAGAAATTGAAACAGTGGTTATAGCTGATGCCATAACTAAAGTTAAATTGCATACCTCAAGTGCAGACCTAAAAGCGAGAGGTACCAGACCAAAAAGAGAAAGAAGCAAGTGGAGACCATACGTGGATACGAAAGCGCGAGAAGAAATTCAAGAAATAAGCCCTGCGGCTATTTCCCGTTCTTCAACTAATGAACTCGCGCAGTCATCAATGCAACAGTCTGCTTCGCAAGACATAATACCGACAGCGAATCTTTCCCAGCATCAGACTCAATAAAATGCCCCGCGCGAAACTAGCAAATCACAAAGCGTGAAAAGGCAGAGAGTGGTCGGTTGAAGTGGCCGCACTGTTGCAGTGGCCAAAGTTGCAATGGTCCCTCGTCCCGAGGGACAGGACTCGAGTCCTGGCGATAGTTGAGATATTTTTTGGTTTCCGAGCGGAGAGGACTTCGAATACAATACTCCGTCCGTGGCATGGGACTTAAACAGTGGTACATACCTACGGCGTCTTTATTTAAGAGTTGTCTAACACCAACGACGAGTTTCTCTCCACCATCCCCACTTTGAATATGTAATTATCTCGCCTCAACAACCCATCCATGAGTCCTCAACGGCACAAATGCTCTCAACTGTCCTGAGCGTCCCCGTAACAAGTCATTCAACTTGGCAGGCGTCAGAGAATCATCGATGGAAAGGAGGAAGATTGGATATACGCATTAAACAACTTTTTGCGAAAGAGCCAAAGGGCTCTCCTTCAATTTGACGTCCCTTCCGACGGACAGAAAAAACCATTCATAGAGCTCTCCACTTAGCACTTAAGGTGACTGGAGAGCGGTAATCGTGAGTCGTTGAAGGTACATTCTTACAAATTTTCAAGTTGAAAAAAAAATTCTTGGACCACATTTCACTCAAACAGACCTGATTATACGTTGACAATCATCATAAATGTAGTAATGTATATGATGCAAGAGTTAAATTTCAAATTTTCACCTTAATTAAAACATTGTTTTGACTTGGATTTTCGGCTCGAAATTCGAAATTTACGAGAAAATCATATATAAATACGCTTTTCTTACTCGGCATGATACCTTGATATTTGTTAGCAGCTATTATAATAATATGAAACTTATTATTTCGAATTAAGGAGAAAACCTGTACATAAGTAATCGAATATAAATATATGCCGTGTGCTACAAGAGTACTTGTTAAAATATCATAGAATTGCCAGGAAACCAAATCGGTAGCATGCAGTTTTTTTCACTTTTATGGATAAATATTACAAATAAGGACACGCATGCAAAGTTTCTCGCAAATCTGTACATACACAAAAATCGCTTCAGCCACCTTGATTAGGGATCGGAATTCCCATGCAAAGCTATTACCGCCGGTAGGATTCAAACCCGGGTCTTCGGGATTGGAATCCATTAGATAGTCAAGCCACCTTACCAACCCGATCGCCGCAAGATGGTTAGGCCTCACGAGGAGTCAATCATGTCCCGTCTGGGTCATCCCGTGGACCAAGTTCCTCAGTCGAACATTCCGAATGACTCTTATCGCTCGCATTCATTTGTTCACTCACCTCTTCCGCGTACAACGCCTTCCGTTGGGCCTCGAAGCGCCGCCATTCGGGGCACCGGGGAATCTCGAGGCGAGGAGAGGAAAGAAGGCTCCTCGTCCAGTGAAAGG
The DNA here is from genome assembly GCA_963573305.1 of Pyrrhosoma nymphula. Lineage (NCBI taxonomy): Eukaryota > Metazoa > Arthropoda > Insecta > Odonata > Coenagrionidae > Pyrrhosoma > Pyrrhosoma nymphula. The sequence continues at coordinate 2,465,980 of OY754334.1, forward strand.
GAACCCGATGAAGGAGTGGGTGGGCAGGAGGAGGAGGAGAGGTCAAAGAGGGAACCGCAAGGCACCCTCTAAGTGGAGACTGAATATTAACGTGAGGGGGTTTCAGGGGGAGGGCAGGTGGGAGGAGGAGTGGAGTCAGACGCGCGCGCTCCCAGCATTATAGAAACAGAGAAAGAATTACTGAAGTGAAGGAAGGAGGATTGTAGCATGTGATAGCATTGGAGTATCGCTTCTGCACCACACGTGCGATGCTCTTTGGGAACTTGATTAACCATGCGACATTTTATCTCGGGCAGCGTAATAGGGTTACTGCGGGCCAATCAATTTATAGTGAATTTAGTCACAATAGAAACGTAAAACTTTACACACACCTTCAAAAATAAATTAAAATTTATTAAATTGTTTTGTTAACAGTATGAGAGTTGTGGTGATTGACAAGACATGCAACTGAATAAATAATATTTCAATAACTTACAAATTCATATACAAAACAAAAATTTGTAAGTTATTGAAATATTATTTGTTCAGTTGCATGTCTTGTCAATCACCACAACTTTCATACTGTTAACAGAACAATTTAATAAATTTTAATTCATTTTTGAAGGTGTGTGTAAAGTTTTACGTTTGTATTGTGACTAAATTCACTATAAATTGATTCTAATTGATTAATTGTTGATTGATTCAAAATGAAAAAAATATGTTAATAAAAATTGCCACTTCTAACTTGGTGCTGTTAATGTTTTAGCCCTGATGATGTCAATAAAACTTGACGAAATGTTGGCAGATACACAGTAATTATTATCATTGACCAGAACTCAAGAACTTATCATTACTTACATTAATCTTCAAAATAAATCGTCAATAACATGCTCCTTCGCATTTCTAAGTGTAAAAAACATCTTGCTGAAAGCACTTCAGTTACAAAGACGTACTCAATCAAAAGAGTTAAAAGGAAGGTGTTTTTCTTATTGAAATCAGTAGTATTTTCTCACTAATACCTGAAGTTTTGAAAATTAAATACTGATCACCTCCAGCGCATGGTCGGGGCCATATGCGTAAGCGCGCTATGCAATTAGATAACTACCCTTCCTAAACCCCACTTTCATTCTGTAAAAATTGATTCCTTGCATTTATCCACAGAATAGACAGCAGGACGACTAATCACTGAATACCCACACTTCTTTCTCAACTAACTTAGATCTTCGCATGATCATATAAGAAGAGAAAGATAGGCTACCACGCTTTTCAAAGAAATGTAACCTGAACTGACCGAGTGAGATATTCAACAGAGGAAAAATAATTCGCCTTGACCAGGATTCGAACCTGGATCCTTCGATTTCGCGCCGAGTGCTTCAATCAGTTAAGCTACCAAGGAGACGTCCATCTCCCCTGTGGAATTTTGGAATACCAGTCAACGTGAATGATTTCTCCTCTGTGGCATATCGCGCTCATGTGCACTTGCAGGTGAATCCGTATAATTTTGGCTGAAATTACTGAACTAAATGTCAACGGAAATGTCTAAATCTACACTAAATGTCAAATCAAACCTATGTCATTCCAGAAATATGAGTGGATATCCTATAGCAAGGATTAATTCTACAACATTTGTTTTAAGTAAGCTTAGGTAGATAAACTGTTTTTTTCCTCGGCGGCGTGTAAGAGCACACCCTGAACTATAATACGTCAATGGGGAAAAAATAGAAGCTAGCCGCCCTCACATGAACTATGAGGTTGTTCATCACTCGATGTAGCCGAACATTCCACGTCCTCCTTCTGCCCCCCTCTTTCCCCCCATGCCCCCCTCACCCCCCCAATTGCCCCCCTCTCCTCCCGTTGAGTAATGAGAAGCCCAACTCTCTGAGATGGAGGCGAAAACAATAGGGGAGCACGGAAAACTAAATGGCGTGCCGACACAATAGCTCGCATACACGAGCAGTTTCGCAGGCACAAACACAGAGAGCGTGCCGCACGGCTGCCGAGGTTGAAGTCACGCGAGGCGGTGTGGAAGGAGAAGGGAGGAAGCCAATGTAAAGGGAAAGATACAAACGTCAAGAAGAAATCCACCACGTTGCTTGAAAGCACTTCACAAAAGAATCATTGTGGCATGCTCGCTCAGGGCAATGATATAAGAATCTATCAGGAGTGCTCAGGAGTTGTAATTTTCCGCCGCTGACAGCCGCTATTACAGTTGGTATTGAGCATATACTTTCCTATGTTTACGTACATGTGTTTTCGTGAAGGAGAGAGGCTAAGCCAAAATGAGATGATGTCAGATCACTCGTACAAACTATGTGTAGCCGTATTCGCCCCAACACACGTGTCTGCCGATTTCATTTCATCTGGATGTCTGTTTCAAACTATGCAGCATCTCCTGTTAAAACTTACGTATACGAGTACTTTGATATAAAAAAGAACGTTGCCGAAAGACATTTTATTATTGATATTCAAATTAAAGAGCTTACAGTCTCAATTACACCAAAATAATAACCAATCCTCTGTTGCAGGCTAAATAATCATTATAGTTTCAGAATAAACCTCAGTCTTAGTTTGAGATACACTTTCATATCCAGGAAGACAGCACTTGCACAAAATTGTTTGAATTTGAGACAATGTCACTGTGAACAACCACAGGGTAAATTCACGTGCCCGTACCGCTGCCAATGAATAGGAAATAATATACCGTCCAGAAGCCTACTTTCCGTTCAGTATTCTACTTACTTCTAGAATCTCTCAATCAGCAATTCCACATGGAGAAATAATGATTGCCAGCATTATTAAACTTGACGCTGTTTTATGCTTAAAAAATAACGGGTAAAATTTTCTAAAACACTGCCTTCATATCGCGAAGGAAACCAAGACTGTACTTATTATGAATCTCGTTTTGCGGAGACCCAAGAGTAAGTCAGCGGATCAAGGGAAAGGCCTTGTGTCGGTAATTACACCCAGAAATTCTTTCTGAGAATGTAAATACAGCATTCACCCAACGGTCAGTTATTGATCGAGTACGCCTCGAATTGAGTAAAAATAAAATATTACATATCGAAAGAAATTGGATGCAAAAATAAGCATGATGATGTCCTAATGCTTGTAAGATGAATATTCTTCGTACTCGTAAATCGTTCTTTCAGCACGTAGATTACCTGCATTATTCAAGAAATGTTATGGGTGAAGAAGGTCAGCTTCCAACTGCTTTTGGCGAGAATTCAAGATTAGTTGTTCCTGCGTAGAGCCACAGATTTTTGATCGCGAGGATTCGCGAAATAAAACGATCAAGGAAACGGTGGAGGTGCTGCCTGGGATCCTCTGAGCTCTTGATCCAAGATATTGCTCAGCAGTTTTGTTTGTTGCCTGGAAGCTCGTTTTAAATGTTGTAGCTCGTTTAGTTGAGACTGTAGCGCGTATGGAGTATTATCTTTGCTTGGCCGTTAATACAGACAAAAATCGCATTTTTATTAGCAAAGCCCTAGACCCAAAAATATTGGGATGAAAGCTGCTTTCTTATAAATTAATGCATGTATTAAAAAATCAAAAATGAAACAAGCCAAAAGTTAAAGCCCAATCTATCGAGTAATCTACGTCATCGAGGATCAGGTCACCGGTCAAGTTCCAGTCTTTAAAAAAGTTCGGTCGAGAAAGTGACGTCGCAACCTCGATATTGTCGAGATTCAACTCTTTCGAGCCCATTGTGAGTCGAGTTGCCAGAATCCCTCCCATTCCCTCCCACTCCCCTCCTCCACCCTCACCTCACTCCGACCTCCTCCTAAGTACGTCCGCACGCGTGCACTGCACGCGAGTGACGTCGCCGTGCGTGACGCTTGCGCCAAAACGGCACATTTCCTCGGCCAACAGCGACGTGCATAATTTCGCCGAGGCTTTTAAAAAATTTGCCTTCTTCAATCGTTCTCACCGATAACATTCTGGCGGGCAAGATTCCATCGTAATGCGTTGCATAATTCATCAGGGTGAATGGTCCGTCATCTACCTATGCATAAAGGTTCCGGTAATTTATGCGGTGGGCAACCACTTCAGGGCACCCGGCTGTTCTTCGCCGACTAATACCCTGAGCGCCCGATAGTGTTTCACAGCCGTAATTTAGCTGATCCTTAAAAACAAAAGCATCAGTGGTCTATAAAACATTTTCCTGGAAACATTTTAAACCTGAAAGGAAAACGCTTGGTGGGCATGAAAAGGTTAGAGGGTTGTATTTCCCTGGGTTCTAATCGTGACCTAAGATTTCCATGCCCATTAATCACGATCATAGGCATGAGCAAAAGAACAAAAAACTCTTAATGCATATCAAATTTTAGCGGGTGGAGTCATGCATTTTTAAATAACTCTGGTACTGTTATTTCAATATATTTCGTTGACTTGATATTCACCTCTGAACGAGTGGTTTTCCTTGTAGAAATGAGCTAAAATATATCTTGTGAGTACTTTTGGAAAATGACACCAAGAGAAAATAACTTTTGGAAAATCTATAACAAGAAAAAATTATTTTGCTAAATAAATACCTAGAAAAAATGTTGTCGTTGACACCAAGTATTGTACCTTGCTTATCCCTCTTTTTAAGCCTATGCTTCACTTATAAAATTCCAATATAAAAACTTCATCTGGACCGTGAATCCAGCCTCAAACCTATGATCTGCCGGGTCAAAGAGCAAATCATTACGCTACCCAGGCTGCCTGATTCTCGAGGACATTTTTGGAAGATCTAAATGATTTTCACGCATGAAATTTTCAAAACAGTTATGCATCAGTTTTGAAATAGCGCCATCCTATTTTTCCCATTAAAAGGACGGAAAATGCCATTGATTCTCGGGTGGCCCACCAATTTCATTATCCGAGCATTCTACGGCCATGAAGGAAGACGTCACTTTTGAGCCTCCCACCACAGGGGGGAAGGGCGGGGGGGGGGCAGGAGGAGGGGAAATATCAGACCAGCGGCGACAGCGTCTTGGGAAGCGGGGGAAGAATAGACACCCCCCTTCCCACTCCACCCCCGAGACGACTGGACAACTGCCTCTCTCTCTCCCGGAGGCCCACCCCACAAGGGGCGCGGGGCGACGCGGATTCCAAGCGTGCCGGAGCAATGGGGGGGAATGTGCGAAGCCCACCCCTCCCCAACCTCGTCTGCCAACGACTATCTCCCTCCCCCAAAAGTGTCGCCTCTCACTTTGTAAGCGGAGGAGGAAGGGGGGTCGCGAGTCCCCCTCATTCATTTACTTAATGCTCTCTCCCCCAGCATTCCGGCCTGCGAGCAGCGAGTGTTCTCCGCCACTTCTGCGTCGGATTAAGTCGGGGGCGGGAATCACTCGAGGGGGTGGACCGCCGCCGAGGACGGCCCACCTGCGGGGAGGGGCGGGGGTTGAGAGTCGGTCGCAGCGACGGCGACGGTAGTCGACCTGACTGACGGTAGTCGGGACCCTCTTGCATTGGCCGCGCCCACTGACATCGTGACGCGTCTATGAGAATCGGAATAAAACTTGGAGAATGAAAGACTTGATGAAACGTAGCTGCCCTTACGTTTATGAGAGTCAAACGCTTATAGGAGGTGGTAATGCATAACATGATGAAAATAGTGAGAGAAAACTTTGTAGGACATCCACAATTATGTATTCACATTAAAAGTATTCCATCTTTAAGGACATTCGGTGGTTTCACTCTTTAACTTAAAGGGAATTCGACGAAACTTGCTAGAAGCATTACTTATGTTTTCTTAAATCTACTTGAATTTTTTCAAAATAATTAACCGCAGGTTTATTAGGATATTTGATGTGTAATTGGGAATGAAATTAGATGGGTTCTTATGGGAACGCGAGGTCCGACTAGCTTTATTCATCGAAAAGAACGTTTTCTAGTTTAGAATAAGAAGAACAAAAATAATTTAAATCTTCAATAGAATAATGCATAAAAATCATTTGATGTAATTTATTTTTAATATTTTTGTTTTCCTTATTCTTAACTGTAAAAAGGCTCTTTTTGATGAAATAAGCTACTCGTACCTCGTGTTCCCATAAGAACCAATGTAATTTCATGCCCCTTTCCACATCAAATATCCTAAGAAATCAGCGGTAAATAATTCTGAAAAAGTCAGGTAGAATTAAGACAACATAAGATTTTATTAAATTTAAGACAACGTAATTCTTCCAGCAAGTTTCGTCGAATTCTCTTTAGTGGATTGAAAACACCGAGCGTTCTTAACTTGTTTTCTCATTTATAGTCAGGGCTGGGCAGAATTTCAAGTACATGCATTTTAAATATTTTAAGTATTTTGTATTTAAAATGCACTTAAAAAATATTTTGTAGGAATTTCCGTGTCTTCCGGGTTTCCCTACGTCATGTTATCTTGATAACGTTTCCTCCATCGTCATTCGGACCTGATCTGAAGATGTGTCTTGGAATGGTCAGGAAACACTACCAACATCAAAATAACCGGACGCTGCGAAACACGGAAGACATGCAAATGCCTGAACGACAGCGCTGCGAAAGCTTCAAATGGAAAATTATTTTGTACTGTAAATACATAAATGAGGTGTTTTCAATAATTTAAAATACAAAAAACCTACGAGAGACTGTAGTCCAAATTCCACTCGGTGAATTACGCACCCAGGGCAGGAGCCCACTATAGGTGAATTATGCACCCAGGGCATGAACCAAAATGTATTGATATAAATTTTGGATTAAGGTCTTCTGTCATTACAGTCCATTCGCATAAAAAAGAAACTTTTGACCGAAATGGGCAAACACGGTCCCCTCCATACTATTGCAGTCTGCGCTGAGGAAGAACCATGGATGGAGAGCAGGACACTCCTTCTGAATTAAAGCAAGCATCAACAGCAAGGGCTCTTTCGGTTTTCTACATTTCGCCCGTTGCGTCTATTGACTCGAGCGATCATCAGCGATTAGAATCACGAACGTAAGTTCCGCGACAGTCGCAATCGGCAGAATTGCTGGTGCCACTGACCGTTGAGGGAGAACTTGCCATGTCTCTTCTCTGCGCCCAAAAGAAATTCAGATCATACTAAACAAAGGGAATTCGCTATGGTCCTATTTCGTCTAAAGTTCTACATTTACCTTAGCATATAACGATATGGTTATCCCTCATAGCACAGTGGTTTCTTGAAAGCGTCAAGTCTTGAGAAATCACGCTATTCATAAAACATGTAGGACATGATAATAACATCGTATTGCGCAAGAGTTCCAAGCAATTAAGATTTAATTCCACGTTAAAGTTTTCTTAAATGCAATTAATGAAGACTCATGATAATGTATGGGTTGATTGAAATAGAGTATTTGCACACTTTTGGGAAGTGACATCTAAAAAATCTATCGATACTTCAGACACTAAATTTTCATTCTGACGCTCGAGAGGCTTTTCGTTAATTTTATATTAGCTAATAAAATCTAATTAATTATTATTGCGCCGAAACACTCGTCCGCCATGTTTTGTAGGCTCTGACGTCATCTCCCATAGTCGACCGTTTGTTGATTTGGAGATTGTGTGACTGTGTAGTCTTAGCGTGCGGGCGAAACTTTAGCTATTAATTAGCAAATATCGAAATAACTTCGAGAAGGGAAATACTATTTCATTCTCAACTTACAGCTAGGCTATTTCGCTTCTGCTAATATGGGAGATGACGTCACACTACGAAGAACTAATGGTTGGGCGTTTAGACCTAGGCAATTTCGATGCCAAAACAATGCATATTAAAATCTATTTATTAAACTAATTAGTTGGAATTATACCTTGGTATTTCGTACGTGGCATTTCGAAACCAAACACTACTCGCTATAATAAATTTCAACAAAATACCTCACTTACGCAAATACTCTATTGTTGCGATTTTAAATGCATTGTTTTCATTCTGTTCATAATTTTGCCATTTTAAATCAATAAATAAATGTTCATTTTTTTATTGCGATGTCCCAATCTGTTGTGCCAACAAAGGAGGCTATTGGTGCAAAGTGCGTCATGTAATTAATATTTGGGGGTAGGGAGAAACTCGGGGGGCGGGTAAGGGTTAAAATCATATGGGGTTGGGGAGTATGAGTCATTGAGCCGGGGGTGGGGGTGTGTGTAACACTGGTCCTACTCTTATTTGTAATATTGTAAGTGAGAAAATACGTTCTATTGGCATTAAAAATCGTAAACAAATAGAGTTTTTTAACCGGAGAAATATATTACGCCAGATTTACCTTACAAATGCACGGAGCATAATTTTGCGAACTTCACGTTCCGGTAGATGTCTTATACATTGACCATGCATGGAGACAGCCTGTAAACCATGAATGTAGAGAATTTATGTAGGTATTTTGAATACAACAATGTAGATGACGTTACCAAATTTAAATAATTTAAATAGAGAAAAGGTTTTAAGTCATCTTCCGACGACATCAGAGGAGGAGGAGCTGGGGGAAGTAACGTCTTGGTCTGAATTGGGATTAAGAGGGGACTCTGTGTGAAAGTAGGCTGTGTGCGACTTAGAACTTTGAGAAAATCTTACATTTTGTGAGAAAAATACAAGAGTTAATATTTCTGCCGTAGGGATCCTGCTGATATTTTGAGGCTTAGCATTTTCCACTTGAGTATTTTAAAATACAATTATTTTTATTTTGTGTTTCAAATAAACCCTTCGAAAGTATTTTGGATTTCAAATACAATTTTCTAGAGTATTTTAACCAACCCTGTTTATAGTTTATTATAACTTCTATCAATGTGAATATGTTTATTAGTACTTATAATCCTCATCTCGTGGAAAAACATAAGAATATTATTCTTACATCTCAATTAAAAAGACATTTTTAAAAAATTTCTTTCCTTTAATAAGAATTAAAAGTTGGTGCTCGTTGAAGCTCAAGAGCATTTCCTTAGGAAAGTAGTTTTTTCTAAGGGATTTTCATTTTTTACTTTTTTCCCTATACTCTAGGGAATTCTTATAAGAAAAGTTCCATCGGGGGTTAGGCAAAAATGAAGCATATACGACAACCGAATACAGAAATTAATAACATAGTTCTGTCAGTCAAACGATACATAAAATTCTAAGCCTACATCATGAATGATAGTAATCTGAAAAAAGCGAAATTATGGAAACAGTAAATCGAATTTTGAAGCTTTTACTTGGTGGAAGGTCATCATGGTAATAATTCAAAATTTTTAACATGCACAATTTCTTTTTAAAGTATAACTAGTTTCGGCCGTTACGCCATCATTAGGTACGTTTGAATGCATAATAATAGCATTCAAAATAAATTGTGGAAGTTACAAAATTTGATTTCTTACCATAAAAATAAGATACCTCTGCACCGACACCAAAGATTTTCTAAAGTAAAGTTTAACAAATCTGGGTACACATAGGTGCCCCAAGAGCCCTGCAGGGCCCCATGTGGCCTTGCAAATATAGCATATTAATCTTTTGGTTCCTAAGAAACTTACGTCAAATTTTGTTCCAATCTGTCGAAGCCAACTCCATCTCTTTCTCTCTTTAAATGTTGAGGATCAAGACGTTCCAGTCACAACGGGGTTCGGGGTCAAACAGCAACGACGCCCCTTCTACTGCATTGACTCCTGAAAATAAAAATCACAAACGAGCTCTTGACTTTTGATTCGGGAGCATGCCATATGGCAAGCCGTGAGAAAAGAAACTCAAGTGATTGTTAAGTATGGACGCAACTTCAGTGGCTTAAGTACGCTTGTAACAATTTATTTCCCATTCACTCCTAATACAACTTCACCGCATAAATAAATAGTTATTGCTTAATCGGCGACTACGAACCGTATGTGGTACTTCTATGGAGAGAGGTACGCGCCTTTTAGCTCATGGGCATGTTAAAAAATGGCGCCGTACGTACAAAAAGAACGAATGTTTTTCTAATATAACAAGGAAAATATTTGAAAACGGGCGACCAAGGGCCTATGGAAACACCGTTTTCTGAAGTTAATCATCACTGGTCTGGGCTCGAATTTGGAGAAGTATTCCTCCTATTCGTCCGGGTGCTGTTGTGCAACGGGCAGGCAGTCTGTGCAAAATGTCTTTTGCCGTCGAAGCAAGTTACACTAAATTAATAAAAATACAATGGGAGACCAAATGGTACGCGAACCAAAAGAGGTTGGGGAACGCTGCTTTAAATGATTATAAAACCTGGAAAGTGTATGAGATATGAGCAGAAACAATTTTTTATTATTTAAGAAAACAGCCATTCATACTTTTTTCTGTACTTAATGAAGAGAGATTTTATACTAAGTCATAACTATGCTTCCTTCTATGTAAATAAAAATTAAAACTATAAAAAATAAAAATATGCAACGGATTAAAACCACCATGGCACGTGGAGTACATTCAAATACAAATGTTACCAAAATGTTAATAGGAGATTATGTTTCTAAGGTGATATTTTAAGTGATTTATGGTGGATACTCGACAACCACTCGTGGGGAGTAGTGCGCCGTTGGAATGCCGCATAGCACAGAGGGGAGGGTGTCGCCTAGCGAGTGGATAGGGGAGGGAGGAGGAGTGGGAGGGATGGGGGAGGGAGGTAAGATGAAGAGTTCCACGAGACCACCGCCGACACATTGGGGGGGTCGCAAGGAAGGGGAGCCGCCGCGAGATGAAACTTCGCGTCTGTTCGCCGCAGCGACAGTCTAAAGGCGGCACAGCGCGAACAGACAGAGGCGAATAAATTTCCCGAGCCCTGCGAGCGACTTCGCGTGAGGAGGAGATTTCAAGGACGACGCCATGTGCTGCTCTACGTGCATTCGCGAGCCGTCTTATTTTTTCTCTTCCTGCTTTCTCTCTCTCTCTCTCGCACTCTTTCTCCCTGCGTCTTCGTCTCAAAGCTCCGTGTCACGGAGGAAAATTGCCCAGCGCTTATCAAACCTCGCATACAAATAGCTCCTTTAAAAATATTTTGGATCTTCAAGCAATTTTAGTAAATATATATCGAGTGTCTTTCCACTGTTTTGTGCACTTGAAGTACATTGTGCGATTGCTTAATCTTAGCATGAACTCAGTTTACGGAATAACTCTATAGAGTTAAGGAGGTTCCACTGCGTTTATGTGAGTCAAAACAAATACTACATAATTGCGTTTACGGAGGTTCCGCCGCGACTGTGTGAGTCAAAACAAATACTAAATTCCTCATTTTTTCTATTTTGTACAAAAAAATCCTGATTTGGGTGAAGAAATGCGTTACCTATAGGAAACCAAAAGTAAGGTACAAAATATGTAGATTATTTCACGAATACATTTTCAATGAGCACTTTTTCCAGCCATAGGAGTCGACTGCAGCGCCATTTCTAACGAATTACGGCATTTTGACTTCAATTACGGCATTAATTCCCCAATAACTAGACAAATAAGGTGGTATGATGGCTATATTTTATTTTTATTCGATTTCTCTGGATAATTTCCTTTCTATTTACAGTTTTCCGCAAAAATGGCAGTTATATTTTATGGAAAAATAATATTTTTCCCTGTGTTTCTCTCATTTAGCACCATGTAATTTCAAGGTACTGTAGGTATAAGACATGAAAAAAATTATTTAACAAATAGACCGTGGAAAATTTATCATCAAAACTTGCATCTAGAAGAACCTACGGTAACCTAGAGTGGCACTGGAAAATCAACAGTGTTCGTTGAGACCGATGACAACAGTATCAAATGATTAAATAAATGCCTTCATTTAATAAAATTGCTGCTTAGTAGCAGATCATTGCCACGGCAATTAAATCAATTTCCTCGTGTCTTAGGAAATGAAAAAAGATATGATATTTTTAGACTTAGAGCAAATGAGAAAGACTACACAGTTTGGTCACAACTGGTAAAAAAAAGGCATAAGTAATTTATCATTATTGACCCCAAACACAGGAGGAACATAAAAAAAGTTTACGCAGAGCATTGGAGGGTATATTGAAGGGTCGAAAATCTAGTTTGCATAAACCCTTCCGAAATTCTCCTTCAATTGTGATGGCTTGGTGGTGTAACTGGTTGTAAAATCTGACTCACTACGGTGAGTTGCACTGTCTAAAACCAGTGCAGTGGCATCATCTTTTTGTGGTGAGTTTCTACATCGTTAGCAGTCACTAATCCGAGGATTTGCTTGCAGGTACTCGTCGAAATACAACGGGTGTGAAAAACATTGAATTTATTTTATAAGAAAGCCACAAAGCCTGAAGAAAAACTGTCAGCATGTACATTTGAAGAGTTCGTAACCTATACTGTACGTTGTGTTCGTTGTAGTAGATACGCTGACCGTTTTCAGGTGCACGGAGAGATGAATGAATATTGGTCCTCTTTCATGCATGGGAAACCGAAAAATGGGCCACGCAGACTCATTAATACTTAATTAGCACCCAGGTTGATAGGTGGTCACTTCGTCCCTCCAGTTCTCTTGCACCGTCTTCTGAGTGATTAACAGCTTGATCGCTTCCTTGTGTACATAAATATATTTGTATTCAACGATTACCTTGGCGTAAATCTGGTGATCCGGGTTCGAATCCCGGGTAAGGTGAATTTTTTCTCTTTCTGGTTTCGACTCATTTTCATATTCCCCACCAAACCCTATGTTCGTCCTTTCATGCGTTCCTATCCATTTCCATTTCCTATGATTGCATGATAGATCTAGATATACATAAATCGTTGTCCTAGGGCAGGGATTTATTTTTATTTTTCACACAGGCAGTTAAAACCTATGGGAGACACACAGGCATCTGGAGTTCTCTTGCAAGTGAAGTCGTTAACGACAATCTGGCATTTGCATGCAGCATGTCAAAACGATAGGAACCCTTCTCTTTAAATTCGTTGAGTCTCAGTGTAAATGTTGCTTTGTTTTTGTCACGATTGTATGATTTTCTGAGCTTACAATAAGATTCATTGTAAGCGTTAATAAGCTGGACCACTCTGTATTCCGTCACAGTTGGGATAGAAGCGTTGCCATACAAACGCTTAATTTTCTATGCAACTTTCGTGGCTACTTTTAAAAAGGAGACACTCGTGCTGTTTGTTTCAACAGCAAAGTTAAATCTCTCTTGAAAGCAGCAACGGAGAACATCCTCATGTGTTGGTAGCTTGTTATTTAATAGGTCCCGCCGGTGGCCAAATGTAGGGGATTCAAAATCCTTTCTAGTTATTACACCTACTCCTACGGTCTGTGGCGCATCCATCATAGCAGTAATACACTAGAACTTGTAATCACTAACACCTAATGAAAAGGCACACGTTGCTAACTAAATAGACAAGAGAACAGTCATGTACTAACACAGGAACAACGCCACGTCCAGTACTGAATGAGGCCTACAGCAGACTGACGGCTGACAATAAAACACAAAATGGCGGAAGGCGGACAGACGCGCGCGCAGCCACAGAGAAAGTTCAAGCGCACGCCTTCGTCTCGTCATACCGGGATTAGTCACTTTTGATGCGACTGCGCCACCAGTTAGCATTAAAATACGAGGATTATTTTACTGTACTCTTTTCTAAGTACCTATAGGTACAGGAATGTAACTATAGTATCTCAATTATATTTGTTATAATATCGTTATAAAATGTAAAACTTTGAAATTTTACTAAAATCGCAAATTTATCACATATTTCATAGCGTTGTGTGGCCAAAATATATGATATAAATATAATTAATATAATTTTAACTCATTTTTAAATACTTGCAAAATCGTGACTATAGAACTCGCTATATAGGACTGTAGTCATCCCACCCTTATATACTTACAAAAAATATTGAAAATAAATTGTTTTTAACTATTTTTATCAAATTAAACGGCAATTCGCGACCGGAATATATATGAATATATTTTTAAAATTATATTTTATTGTCTATACCAATGGAAAATTTTGCGTGCAATAACATTCCGAAATAAATTAATTTATTTTTTTAGAAATACCCTATTATATATCCTTTAGCGATCTTGCAATATTTCTATAATAAGTAATATTTTTATTCCCTTCTCGAGCAGGCTTGGTGCATTACGTAGAAGCAGCCTACTCTTTTACGCCAAACAGCATAAGTTCTAGAGTTGTCATTAATCATTACATAAAACATGTAATTGAACTTTACCTTAAGCTCGGCTGTTTTATTACAACATCTTAGATGAAATTAAAAGTATATTTACTAACTAATAAAACTCCAAAGTTGAGCAGGAAAATGGCGTATACTGACCACAGTGGATGGACATTTTGCTCGGGCCTAATTGATTGAGCCCAAAATAAACTAATTTTATGGATGAATGCTTAGCCGCGCGGTGAGTGAACTGTATCCAGAATCTGCTGGAATTCAACTGAATCAGTTTATTTTATAGCATCTACCAGATCACTAAATCAATAATAACAATTTTTCACGTGCTGGCGCATATGAAAACGCTACTTCATCTCATTCCACGCAGCTAAAACCTCGTAAGATAGCATTTAAAAAACTACCAGACCTCGTTCAATCTTATTTTTAGTGATTCGGTAGAACAGACTTTTTATCCAAACCGTAACCCCACGCAATGTATCACTGGCGCAGTTTCGACGACTCGATCGACAGAGTAAATGTTCTTATACCTGAGGAGAACGTATTCACGAATGTTTCTTAGCAGAATAAAAGGGAAATGACAGTCGCCCTTTAGTATGTATTACACGCTTGTTCATCAGCAATAGTCTACTCATGCCACATGTGAAAATTTAAAGCCGTAACAATATTTGGTTCGACGATGGAAGCTACCCTCGTGTTTTCGTTTTTCTTTTACACTGCCATGTTTTATGGCGAGAGGTAATGCTGGCGTTGAAACAGTAAAGCATTAACCACATTATTGAGGGAATATTTCTGTTTACGCCAGCTGATCACGATTTGTTCGCAGGCCAGGCATAATTTTTCGTTTTCGTTCAGACAAAAGTTGGTAATCCCGAGTTGCATATTCCAAGGAAGAATGCAAGCGCCCTGTTGTTCCAGAATGACTTCAAACTCTTCGGAGACTTGAGAGCGATCGCCTCAATGGCATTTTTATGCTGCGCCGAACTAAAAAATCACCGCGCCGAGAAGACGTGGTTCGCACGACGAAGAGAAGCAAGCACACACGTCTTCCGTCCGCGGCGCACTTCCCAAAAAACTCTTCTGCTCTCGTCACAACAATGGGGGCGTCATAAAACAAGAGAGAGACGCGGGGCGCGAACCTAAGAGCATAGGATAGGGGGAAATCGATGAGCACGTGTTCCGCATTTTCACATTCGGTTTATGGCAGGGGGCTCGTCAAGGCGGCTGTTTCTCATCCGCCTTTTTTATCCATATTTTTTTCGCCCCACCGCATCTATAAGAGTTTTACGTCCCATAAAAACCGCCCTGGGCGCATTTCTTCGAATTTGAAGAGAAGTATTTACGAGATCTTCTCGACTCTTTCGCTCTTCCCCCCCCTCCCCTCTCTCCCATACGTGCCTCCCCTCTCCCCCCTTTCACCCACGACCGTTGGCTCCACTTTCACGAGAAGGTGGAATGCGGCGACCCCAGAAGGTTGATTTCAACGTGACACGGTGGAAAGTGACGAATTGTTCGGCATCCTTCGGTAACGATTTGTTCCTTACGTTCCAGGAATAAACACCCTTTTCCACACACCAATCTAAATTATCCATTTCAATACTCCTTCAATTTTTTCTATTACGGAGTCCATTAAATGGAAATTCTCACGTAGAGGGCCGCGAAATGCAGAATAAAGGTTTACAATGATTCCTCCCAAAAATGGAGGAGGTTACGGGGTGACAATGATTATCGAGGAAGACCAATGATGGAATAGACCAGGAGAGTTGTGAAGGACACCAGCACATAAATTTATGAAGGAATTCAATGCTGAACTGAGATGAGAGTGGATTGGAGTTAATTAATATAGGGAGGAGGAAGACGCATTGAGTCAATCGCTTATTGCAAGCTAACAGTTTTGCAGATGAATATAACAAAAAATGCATATGAATTAAATGAGTATGTATAAATGAAGAATATTCACTCCAAATCCATATTTCATAGCAGCCTGAAACATTTACCGATTTCTCCTGCACGTCGCAACAAAAGTTTGTTTCTCAGGAATGTTTTGTTTTCCTATGAAAGCTCTGCAGATGTACCTATATTAAAAAGGGATCCATCAGTTTGGATATACTATTTGCTCCTTGAAGCTACAAGCGTCGACATTGCCTAAACAATCTCTCCAAAATTCCAGACAGTTTACAGCATGTTCACCATCAGTCATGGCTAACATCTTAAGTACGTTTGTGCAAAGGGAAATACAATTATTAGCAACATTGACTGATCGTTACTTTGCGAAGGAGGTTCTCGATTGGTACCTCACCCTCGTGTTCCAAACCGGCAAACAGAAACAAAACACGCTAGCGGATGACGGAGATAGTTGAAGAGATTGGAATCAGCAAATGGAAACTCGACCCTTCCGCTCCAGTACAAATGGCCTGATATATTTTTTCCCCATTTTTTTATATCTTGCTTCCTTGAAAGGTTTGCTTGCCTTCCTTGAAATTTAAGGCCTAAAATAACTAAAGCGGCAAGCGGTTCGCCACAGTCATTTTTAGAACCAAGGGCCATTGTTTGGTAGGAACATCCGGAATTCTAATTCTGGAGAAAGAAGCAAAAGAGTGTGTAAATGTGTTGATGGTGGAATCGTAAAGTAGTGAGATTAGTTCTCGCCCACCCGGGATAATTATTGCAAATATTTGCGATTCATGTGAATCCCATTCATTGCGGAAGCTCTGATGAGTGATCGGAGTGGTTTGGAGGGTTTGTATGGAGGGATGTTTGTGGAAGGGGGGATTGGAGAGGGGGGGGGGGAAGGGTCGAGGGCTTCCACTTTTATATTCCCCCTCCACTTAAGCGGGAGCAAGAGAGACACACACAAGAGGGCTCACTGCCCTAACTGGGAATACCAAATCACCTTCGACCATATATATTATAATTAGCATTTTCATTATGGCCTAAGATTACAAGATCGTACGTCAAAAGAAGACAGGAAGAAACGGCTAGAAACCTCGATTAGCGTTCATCACAACGAGGCGCTGTTCTCGAACCTTCTCTATCATCGCTAGGACAATGAAATCTCCTCATTTTCTTCTTCATGTACAGAAACGATTGGTCAAACTCTTTTGAGGGGTTTATCGGGCTTAAGTCTTACCCAATGCTGATCCTACACTACATAACATTATTAAAAATTCAACATTATCCAACGAACATCTTCAACCTTGTGTCAGAAAAATGTTACACCTGTACATGAGATAAACTCAAGGAAGAAATATTAATTATGAAATTATATTACCTAGTAAATTAGATTAAAGAGGAGGTCTCCATACCATATCAAATTTCATACTGAATTATCAAGAGCAACTCAACAAAATCGTGGAAAAACGAACCTAGGAGAAACCACAACAAATCACACCACCATGAACACAGCACAAAAAACAATTGCCTACGCAACAGCAGTGCCGAATTTCAGGAAGTGCGTTGTTGCCGGGTAAAAAATAGAGATTAAATAAATGGTTAAAACAAATGTGAAAGTTTTTTAAAGGTCAAATCACAATTATTTCGTCAATGCAAAATATACGAATACCCGTAGCACAAAGTTATAAACTTTTTCAATCCAAATATGAGAACCAACATCTCCGAGGACAAGGGATTTTTAAACAGTGACAACGTTCAGGTTGCCTAGAAACAGTCATGTCAAGTTTAATGTTACGTTTCATGTCAATATATAAATTCAAAAGGGCCAGGTTTCATCATGACCTGAGAATTTGAGGCATCCGGCTAAAATATTGTGTAATTGATTCATGTCCTCGTAATTTTTAGTGCCAATGAAATTATATGAGCACAAGTTTTCAATGACTCAAGATTACCGAACCAGCCACCTTAAGGTGGTTTCAGCGAGATAGATCCCATTGAGTCATAGTGGAGATCATATTAAAATTTTATTCTTTGATTTCAGCGTCTGTAAGAAGTACGAAATCAATATTGTAATATTAATGGAGCAAAGATATAGTTATACATGATCAAAATTCGCAGTAATTGAATAAATAAAGCAACATAAGTCTCTAACTTGACTCATTTTTTCCCGCCGTACGGCTGAAAACCCTTCTAAACAGCAGGTTTTTTTGCGATTCTGTAAAAGTTACTGTGGTGAGTAATAGATCATTTTTTATAAATAGATGAGAAAATATGCCATCTTTGCACCATTAGTTTTTTGACGAAATCTAGGTGTTATAAATTCCTATTTCCTTCAAAATTCTCCCTCTGGAGCGCTCAGCCATAATCTATCCCATGTAAAACAGCTTATATTTTGAGGATAATTGCTCGAAAAGTATTTCGGCAAGGGATTGATATATTTATATCATTGGAAAGATTTTTTGTTCTTTAAAATGAGGCCAAATTCATCAAATTCTCGGTGAAGTGATTTTTCGCTCAAACTACCTTCAGAGGGTCTACCATCGGTAGTCCCCACGAGAGTGACTTTAACCCTTTCTTGCAAACGTTTTCCCACCGCATCTGTCAACCCGCTCCCAGTTTCCATGAATGTAGATACCCTCGACATAACGACAAATTATGATAAAATTTATGAAAACCATTCTCCTAAGCAAGTGCTGAATTAGCTTCAAATCGATTATTTTTTCCAAATGTCCGCTTGTTGATCAGCTGCAGCTCTTCGCTCCACTATCCTCTTAAGTAATTGTTTTATTCTGACATGAGGTTTTATTTTGACGTTCATCGTACTCAGCCTCATTCTTTTAATTTTTGCTCTTCCCCGGTAATTATTTTCAATAATTTCTCCTTCTAATACTGCTATCAAGAGACTTTTGTGTCAAGGAATGAAGAACACATCCATCAATACTTTTTTTTCAGTTTCGGAGAGTTTTATTCAAACATTTTCTTCCCAGCCCAACGTAGGACTTCTTCATTGGTGATTCGCTCAGATCATTTGATCTTCATCATCCCCTGATAACATTTCCATTATTTCTATTCCAGTCTCGCCCCTACACTACACCAACATCAGAATTTCAGTTAATAAAACACATAGTCCACGAGTATCTTTTGAGGAATTGCTCAACTACTTCCAGGCTTGTGTTTCTGGATCCCAAAAGACTCGATTTTAATTCACTTAAAAATGACAACCAATTGAAGGGCTGCTTCATCTCTAGCATATGAATGAAAACGGAGGATAGGAATAGAACTTTCTTTAATTTCCCCTGTGCAGTTTCTCGCCCTCGGCACTGCGAATGGAACGAGGAGAAAGCATTCGACCTCCTCAGACGACATCACCCCCCTCCATCGATGCACAGAGGAAGTGACCTTGAGATGCGGTGACCACCAAGGTCGCGTGGTCGACTCGATGACAAATGAAGGCGCGGACTCCCTTAGCCTAACCCTCCCCTTGGCATGGGAAATCCTGCCTAGGCAGGTAGAGGGACCAATGCGTTCAAATGCACATCCTCCGCTCCATACAGCAATCATTTGAGCACTTTCATTGCATTTGGAAATATTAGTGCAATGACGCTCCTCGGCTATCCGGGACGGCAACAAGCTAAGGTTATTGCACCGTCTAAGCGCAGGGCGGAATAGGTTGAATCTACGTACTTCATCGAGGGTTGCATTCATCCCTACCCGGCACACACGTACAGTTTTGGCTTCCTATGGCTAACAAGCTTTGGCGCTTGTAATGCTGAGCTTTTCGTCTTATTTGCTGAAAACATAATATCATAAGGCACGCGGCAGATATGGCGCCGCTTCGGTGAAACGTGCCGAGAATTTGTTGAGTGGTATGCACACCAGCTATTCTCTTGCTCGTTAAGGCATGAACGGTGACATCTGATGCTTCGCTATCCTTCTAAACGACTAGCCATTGCTATTCAACAAGATTTTCATTTTCAATAAAAATCGTCGGTGTAAAGTGGCTACCATTGTAAAATAGTCACTCGCAAGCCAAGCATTAAAACACCACGGGAATCAGTCATTTTTTATTGTGGTTGACAGGTGAGAGAAGTCACTAGCATGCCCTTATGACAATATAGGCTGTGAAAACTGTGGGATAGGGGAGGAGGCAGTGAAAAACTTCGTCACTTATGTGAAAATATACACAAAAACATAGATAAAAAGACATATATATTGATTATGTCAATGAATCGCTACCACCTTCTTCAGAGAGCGGTAAAGGAACATTCTTTCCTTACCGGACCGAATAAATCATTGTGTGGAGATACAAAGTATTATTTTGTTAACACCATTAAAATTGCACCAAGTACGGCCTGATACCTTTGAACGTATACATGTATGAACTTAAAGCTTAGCTGTATACACTAGAGGCTTCATTTGAATGAGTGCACTTGTTGTCGATTGGATTACTCCCGATGTCAACGGCAAAAAGATGTTGCACCGCATTAGTCGGCTGAATGATCTCCTGTCAAACAAGTCACTGAACTTAAAATATTCACACATAAATCGATTTCACGCAAACGAATCCTCAAGTATCGGGAACGGCATAATTTACGTATCTGTGCGTCCAATTACCACGGAAGGATATCGGATCATTTCCATCGTGCAGCGGAGATTAAGGGAGATCTTAAAAGACGCCGCTCCTCGGTTGCCAGGGAGTTACGGCGAAGAAGGGATTAGGTGGGATGTGGACCACCTTATAAGACCAACCCTCCCTGTTGATGGCCGAGATCATTATTTTTGATCCTCCACTCGAAGAGGCGATGCCTTGGCGCGCAAGAAGCCATCGGAGGTACGGAGGGGGGAAGGAGGGGAGGAGGATTCATTCCGCCATTGCCTGAGGGTGTGTGCTAGGGGAGGGTGCGGATTATAAAAGTGGGAACAGGAGAGGAAATAAGAAGAGGATACAGGACGTCGTTAGGGCCCCGGCACTGAACGCCTCCAAACATTCCCTCGACGGAACGAAAATAAGGCGAACGTCAATGAGTGCCCTTTTACCTCCGTCAAGTTTCCGGGCGCAGGCAAGGAAAACCGTAAATAAACGGCATGCAGTGATAAATGGCACGTGAGCCCCAGACGCCTGCCGAAGGCAGACAGACGGAGGCTTGGAGGATTAAGAGGACTCCAGGCATGCGGGGACGTCTCGTGACGGATCGATATTCGTCAATCACCAGTCAGTGGATCGTATTTTAATGGAGTTGCAATGCAATGGACCGCCCGATGCAACCGCTCCTTCACCTCCTCCAGCTACATTGCGCACCGACATCACTAGGAATATGATTATCTCGGTGGAATAGAATTTGGCTTACGGTAATTGAGCAACCGAGCGAAGGAATTATAGACAAAGAGAAAGATGAAGTTCTAGCAAGAAAGTATATGGTATTTTACATATTCATGGAAATAAATTCAGATTCTGTAGGTCAATTTCAGTCGTTTTTTGGAATTTAAACGATTACACAGATGCAGTGCTTATACTTTCCTAGCATTCACATTCGCTGGCCTCGGTTAAGCTTTTGACTCTACGTGACGGCATAAAGCCAACGTTTTGAAATTGTAGATTTGCCAGCTTTAATAATAAGCATATATTCTTGCAGCAAAATTTCTACCCGCAAAATCTAAAAAATCCAACGAAACTGCCTCGTTAATATTGTTACCACAGCGATAATTCACGTACATTTCAAGCACCTTCTAGTTAAGGCTCATCGGCTTTTTTTGCTGGTATATTTCACACTTAAGTCCTTCATTCAATTATACATTGATGCTATATTAATTTTTTCTATTAATCCAGAGAGATCACTAAGGTAGAGTGGCACAGTTTATAGGCCTGTAATGAGTAGAAGGAATGAATAAATGAAATAGAGAGGAATTAAATAAATAATATCACCGGCCGAAGGATAACAGATAGAGGGGATTCTATCATCTGGCCATGGTGTGAGACTTAAAGAATTTTTCTGAGCTCATCTATCTAGATTAATTTAAGTTGACAGTTGGGGGACGATAGCTAAATACTATACTAACGAACAGCAAAATCATTTCTTTGTAGAACAGATGGGTTCAATGATAGAAATTATTGGAGCAATTATGTACGGTGCTGGAATAAATACATTATTGCTTATTATTTTCCCAAAGAGAACTGCAAAAAATCTTATGGATGGCAATAGCAATTACGTACTTCTGAAAGCTTTTGTGGACTTCTTTCTTCCAATAGAGGGTGTTTGAGGCCATCGGCAAGAAGGGAGGTTTCCCCTTTGCGCACTCGTGGCTCTATCAGTTCGTCCCTCACCGCACCCCACTAGATACAGTGCGACCCAAAAGACGGGAGTGGACCAGGGGGGGGGGGGTTCACCCGAAAGGCAAATTTGGAGCGAGGAAGTATGCAGGGTATAGGGTGTCAGGCTGGGAAGGAGCGAATCAAAGGAATAAAGGCGCTTGAATAAAATGAAAAGCGGCCATAGCAGCGAGGGCGTGGGAACAAGATGCCGATGGTTTGAATGAAAGGAAACGGGATGAATGACGCCCTTGGATTGAAGGGCTTGAATGAGGAGAGAGAGTGAGTGGAGGGAATGAACTTCGGGGAAAATCCTTAAAAGATTAGTGGAGGGGATTTCTCGTCGGAATCTGCGAGCGTCGGCCACCCGTCGCGATTAAACACATAGAAACATCCCACACGTTTTCGCCAAGCGGTGAATGGAGGGCAGAGCATCTCCACCGCCAGGGCCGGCCCCCGAGGCACTGGCGGCCGCTCGTTGGGGTGACCAGTCTGCGATTCAATCGTGAATTGGAAAACTGAAAACGGGACTAAGTAAAAAAAAAAGGACATTTTTAATAACTTCCAGCGTGTATTTCCACCCAAAATTACTTTCCCTTGTAAATCGTAAAAATGACTGAAAACATAGCCAACTTCAAAAAATAGCACATTGAAATCTACAGAGTTACAACTTCCTTCATTAGCATTCTTGTCACGATTCAATTAAATGAAATGTGGCTGAAATTGTACTGTAATCTGCAATTGAAATTACACCGACCAATAAGAAGCAGGTATAAACCAAATAATCCCTGTAAACACTTTACCACGTAAAATTCGAAGCTTGGAGGCAACGTATAGATCAAAATTAAGTCCCTAGCGGTGAAAGAAACTACACTGTCAATAGAATTTTTCTGAAACCAGAGTATCCCTCAACACGAGGTTTAAGAAAATCCGTGAGTAAATGTTATTCTAGGGGAGGCCAAATAAAGTTCAGTCCACACTCGTAAAATAGCGTGGGCTTGAACTGATTTTAGCATCGCAAATGCCTTGTCCCACTGAACTCAGTACAGTGTCTCGGTAAACCTGTAAATGGTATCAGTATCCTTGAAAACCTGAGCTCACTTGGAGCTACTTTAGAAGGGTGGAGACCTTAAGTTCTCACCAGTACCACGTCGCGAATATTTCCCGGCTCCCTTAGTTCACAACTGCTCAGTTAAACAACCCAAAATTAGAAACGATATTTAAAGGCGTCCTGTGGTAGATGTTGCCATTTTTTATTAGTTCAGCGTATATATACGTATTAACTCTAAGAGTGAAAATAAACTGCCGTACAGTAAATTGCCTCTTTACCATTCGAGTGTTTTATTAATAATGTTCATTATTCGTTGCTCTGTTTTTTTGTAAAATCCTGGTATCTGACACTTCAAGCAACTGAATTCTTATCCAGATTTTTTGTTGCTTAGAATATTTTGGCAACATAAATAATATTATCCCTAAGTATTCTTTTCATAATCAAATTATCAGTATCCTTTATACGCGTGGACGCTGATTTGAAACCACTCATTGGCACAGTGACCGATGAATAAGCAAACAATAAAAAAAAGACAAACGGGTAGGTATGTAGGTTCAAATGAAGGCTAAGCTGTCCATTTTCTCAAGTGTCAATACTCGGTTGCGATATTCCGTCAAATCCACGTTAACCGTCTGCGAAATATCAGGTTGGACTATAATTGACAATAAAGAAATAGGTACACCTATAGCATGAGTTAAAAATAAAATGCATATTTCGGGATCTGAGACAACATAAGATCGGAATGTTGTACATAATTAGTTGCATGACGACACAATACACGTAATTTTATTAAACAGGATCAACTCATGCCATCCAAATGTCCACACAAATTATTTAAATTTATAAGTAAAATATAATGTGAACACTATGGTATAGTAATTATGACTAGTTCGACAAAGTGGTTTTTGACCTAACTGAGTGGTAGCAAAAACAGAATTTCCAGGAAGTTATATAGATCAATCAGGAATGGCCATTTTTTTCGCAGTAAACAAGACAGGTTTTATCTCTTTATGCAAGCTATTCACGCTTTTAAAAATGAACTCCAAATGTGTAATGAATAAAGGGTTCTAAAATATTTCCTCCACTTACGTTAATGCCATGAAGTATGCCCCAGACTTCCGCCATATTTTTCACTAATCAACGGACAAATAGAGAAATATACGAGAGGGTTCCTTTATAGTTATAAAGCCGCTCAAAACTACTTGAAGCCACCCTCCCCTTTTTAGATACCAATATCAATCCGCATTTCAGAGTGAAAATTATGCCTTCGTTCCTTCGCCATTGCTCCCATCTGCCTTCCCGCCACTACACGGATGTTTAAACTGAGCCAGCGATCCAAAGTACGAGCGGGATCAGTCAGGCTGCGGTTTTGAATCAGCAGTGTTGGGGGCGGAGGTGGGGGGTCGTGCAGGGAGGGGCGGGGAGGGAGGGGGGACGGGGTGGGGGCACGGGAGATTTATTCGGGCGGCTCACGCCACACAGCTTCCCCCCCGCCTCCCTTCAACCCGCCACGAAAAGGGTGAGCCTCATTCTCGCCACCCCCACAGTTATTGGCTGGGAGGGAGGGAAGAGGAGGCAACGGGGAGGGGGGCTAAAGAGGGAAGGCGAGGTGGAATAACGGCTCCACCCTTCAAAAACGACTCCTTTTGGCCGTTGCCGGTACTGTAATTCACTTGAAGAACTCAACATGATCTCTAGGGCCGCTAGCAAGGAGCCAAAGATCACGGTATGATTTATCTTAATGTCCATACCATTATTAAATCTCATGAAAATTATTGCAGTACATAAAATGATGCCACCGAATTCCTTATTTGGTAACTGCTGAACAGAATTTAAGAATCATCGATAATAATTGTCACCTAAGGCCGGCCGCACACCGGCTAAGGCACGGCGCGGCGAGACGTTTTCACCTTGCCTCGCCTCGCCGTGCCTTGCCCGATGGTTAAGAGCAGCATACGGCACGGCAAGGCGACTTGAGCACCGTCGCTTTCAGTGGCGTTAAGTATACTGACAAGTTAAGTAGTGTGTGTAGTTTGTATTATATTTTGTGAAGTCTGTTTGTAGTCTGTTATATATTTCGTGAAAATGAACGCATAAGAAGAAGAAGAAGAGGCGACTGTTATAGCGTTGTGGTACCTCGTCAAGTTAATGGATCTTAAAGCTCTTTTCCAATGTCACTCCAAATTTTTGCTGTGGTGTCTACATTATGGTGCTCCTTCATAGATGAATTATAAATAGGTGAGTTGTTTTGCACCCAGAACAACAGCCTATCAACATCAACACTGGCAACATCAACAGAGACCCCATCATCCTCCTGGCTTGCCATTTTCTCTTGTTACACAAACAACAACTAGACAATACTAGAACCCACCACTTTCGCTTGTCGTTATCACTGCACTGCACGTGGCGGCGATCCCCGCGCATGCGCAGAACGATTTGTCTGAAGCCTTTTGCCCGACGGAAGAAAATTGACAAGGCAGTTTAAAGCGCCGTGCGGCGCTGCTTCGCCTTGCCGTGCCCGATGCAGTGTGCGGCACCTCCATTAAAAAAAAACAAACCACGTCGCATAAGGCGCCTTAAGGCAAAACGTCGCGCCGCGCCGTGCCATGTCGTATCCGGTGTGCGGCCGGCCTAAGGAAGGCAAATATTTTTAGGAGTCTCAGAAATTAGAGAAAGTAAAATGCTTTTGATGCACTAAATATGTTTGCATTGTTGGCTAAATCCTGTTAAGCAGTATGAAGAATAAATTTCAAAATGTATAATTTATAACAGCACTTTTTTCAACCGTAGAACACATGGCTTGTGCTGCTAATGTTTTCGAAACCAATATTTTTCCACAACATACAATTCAAAGGTTTCATATTATACTTGCAAGGACATTGAAATGAATGAAAAAGATAAAAACATGACCTAAATGTGTGCCGATAACTTATTACATGAGAAAGCATTCAACAAGCAATTTAAATGAAGATAAAAATACTTTACAATTATAGAAGGAGGTACAAGCATGAACTATTATACAGCTTCCGTTTTCAAATTTTGTGCGCGGAATGGAAAAAATAACTTTGGAGCGCTTCGACCGCGCTTCAAGACGCGGCTGCGTCCCGAGTTAAAGCCAGTCTTTTGTGCGTCCCATTTCGGTATTGACGGTTCTCCACAGGTGCTTGGTGAATTAGAGCACCAATTTGCTCTAATGCCTACGTGTGCACAGCGGGTGAACGTAGTCTGAGAGGGTGGGGGTAGCAAGGGGAGGATGGGGTGAGGGAGATCCTTTAGGGATCCGCCAAGAGACAAGCGTTTATTGGCCGCGAGGGGGTCGGTCGGTCAAAACGGGAGAATCTGGCTCCGCAAACAAGCAACCGTCAATATACCCAGAGTTAAAACCAGAACGAGTGGAGTTGATGCGCCAAGAAACAGATTCGAATGCTTATGGTACACATCGAAAAGACAAAGAATTGCTTCAGATACTTCATTTGATTAAAAGGGATGCATTGATTACCTACTATAAAATGAATAAGTCAGAAAAATACAAAAATTACTCATTTTATCCCACTGAGCTGCTAGAAGCAAACAGTTTCATTCACACGAGTGATATGCAACAGATGTTATGTAAAACAAAAAAATATTGCTTATATGTAATTAAATATGATTTATGAAGATAAATATGGTTGACAAACAGTAGTTTTACATGCGATCACATTTTTGGTTTGCTCTCATAACTTAATAGCGGGGAAACATTCGCTACACGTGACGTGCGTTATAAATTTAAGATGTTTTCATCGATTTGGTATTAATTAAAAGATAATTTATATTTTACTTTGCATTGCAACTCCAATATCTAATGATCATAATAATATGTTGAAAGTGAGATGTGAGAGCTTAACTCCCGGTATTAACAGATAATTCTTACACGGTTGTTTACAAAGCTGCTGTTTCAGGCTAGACCAATGGCGTGTTATCAAAATAGATTTCCTTCTCGAAACTACTTAAATTCTGACCTGTTATTTATTTTCCTAATTATTTCTCAGAGTTAAACTCTCCATCATGGAACGCATTATCCCAAAGATAATAACATCGGACAACTTGATTACAAGGAGCTCTTTCACAAGTGAAATGGAATTCCGGTTAAGATTGCACGCTAATACCTTCAGGTTAAAAGAAATCTTCGAAAAAATAATTATCTCAGCCCAGATTCAATGCCTCAAAAATAAGCATATAGGAACTAATGCGTAGTTTCATCCATTCGATGTTTTATTATTGGGCACTAGAGAGTTCATCTACATCTACAAAATACCCTGCAAGCCGCCTCAGGGGCAAGTGGCAGGGGGTGAGTATTCATCAACAGGCATGACACTTTACCCTAAAGTTAGTGTAACTACGACTAAATATGCATTAGCATAGATCGCTAATGCTAGTCACGAGGCGAAGCCTCACAAGCATGCACTACTACACTACAGATACTATCACAATGGAGAGAGTTGCCGACACGTAGGATCTGCTATTCATCCTCCACGTTTTAATTCTAAATGTTCCGTTTCAATAGAGTGTAATCCTTTCGCTCGTTTTCCGGGAAAACGGAATCATAGCAAATAAGTTCCGTCGATGACAGAGACGTGATCGAATTAAGAAGTGCAGGTATCGTGACGGTGGTTGAATCGAGTGTCATATTGAGCCACTGTTGAAAAAACCTTATTTAGCAGCCATCTCAATCCGCCGATTGGTTTACTGCAGCTCTCCACTCCTCTCTCTCTCTCTCTTTCCTATCAGTGAACATTCAAATACCTTTCCACAATTCATACGTCCTTCATTTTTGGCCTGATGCACCCCATCATCATTGGTCTTCCTCGGTACTTCTCTCTGATTATCTCCCCTTCAAGTATTGCAATCATGCGGCTTGCTACAAAATTAATGCTTAACTTTAAAGATCCATATTAGGTACTCCTTCCAGTAATAATAGTTGTGAACAGTTACGTGAAGAACCTCATGGTAAAAGTTATGAAGTACTACTATGAATGTAGGGGTGATGTGGTGCATGATGATGAACTATTCCCACAGGGGCGCAGCTCTTCCGGAGAGTAATGAGGGGGTGGGTGGGTGGCCAGGGGAGGGGGGTGGCCAGGGGAGGGGGGGGGGCGAGCCCATGTCAGCCCCGCCACGGCGAACGACGATCGGACGGGGAGGAGGAAGAGGAGGCATTGTGTGTGTTCGGGGAGGGGGATCGTCCGGGGGGCGTGGTGTTCCCACTCTGCCCGGGGCGGCGATAAGGTCGACGAGGGTCGGTCGGGGTCGGAGGGTGAGGAGGGAGAGAGAGGGTGGGGGAGGGCGAGGAGGCGGGTTGTTGGCGGAGGAGGATGAGAAAGGAAGGGATCTGGCGGGGGAGGTTGGTAGACAGGTTTTCGTGGGCGTAAGGTCTGAAAAGAATTCTTGAAGGGTTATAAAAGGTAAGAATTGATAAAACGGCGCCCTTAGGAGTTGCCGGGTGATTTGTGAAACTCCGGGAAAAGGAAAAAATAAAAGGAATGGTGAGGTGGTCTGGGACGCAGTTGGGTTTCCAGAGCAGCGGGAAAATAGCGGATGGTTGTTGGTGGGGGTGGGGGTGGGGGGTGGTTCAGGTCGGACGCCTCGTCCAATCGTGGAGGGCGATCGCTCTCTCGACTACCATTCTCCCCATTCCCTACCCATGATCCTCCACGCTGTTTCCAAGGGAGGGTTTGGGGGGGAAGGGGGGTGGAGGCAGGCCAGAGATAGATAAGTTTCACCCTGCTCGAATGGAAGGGTTGATATGACGAAGGTGGCCTTCGACCGAGAGGAGTCCTCTACATCCCGCACCACACAAAAGTGCTCCACACTCTCTGTTTGAATACAAGGAAAGGGTTTTCGAGGCGACCGAGTGTTTTTCACACCCGGAGCTCTTATTCCACTCACATATATGGTGGAGTGCATGGCATACCATGCATGCATGGTTTAACTGAGGTATCTCAACTACAGTAATTCTAATCCGGCGTACAAGAGGTGACTGATACTACGAATGCTACAATTCCCGCATTATTGATTCGCAGTATGGCAGAACTACTTAATCTCATTCCTTTCATACATTTGGGTAACGATTCCGAGTAAAAAAAGCGGACATCCTATTTTTAGGCAGTTTCAAAAACTGAGTTTATAGTTGACACTTCATCGAGTATCCATGATATTTACTGAAATGAGTTACTGATAAAACTGCAAATCCTAAGTAACTTATATTAAAACTAAAAAACTCTTGTATTCTCAGCTCATCTCCAGATTGGAATATATCTATGGACTCAAAAAGATGACATCTAATTTCTCACTAATAGGGCTTTCTTATTTACCATAACTTATTGGACATAGTCTTCAGCTCCTATTATAGGGCAATTGGAATAGTTTATTTATAGGGTATACCATTTGAATTTATAATGAATGCCAGCAGTAAATAAATGTGTCAAAAATATACATTTCAAGTAATTCCAGGAAAATTTGTCTCGAGTGAGCGGTCTGGGGGTTGCCTTTGACGAATAAATGAGCCGCCAAATATTATCCCAACACTTCGGGAGTCTATTCAACGGTGCCCAAACACTTGGCATTCAATAGCGAAGGCAAGGAATTAACCGTTGTATTTCATCAAGTGGTTTATGTGTGATACACTCGTTTCTATGGGTACAAGTGTTGCACATATATATATATATATCAGAAATAGGAACACCGATCAACCGTCCATCGATGCTTATAATGTTGAATTTTTCCATTCAATACACGTAAGCATTGAACCTATTGAAAGCATTCAATGATGCCTGAATTTGGAGCTCATTATAGTTGGGTGTCAGCCAATTAACCATTGAGGCAATTTCTTCGCTATGATCTGTCTCTGTTTTGAAAGGGAAGGGAGGAAGAGCATTCATCGCTACCGTTCAAAGGGCGTCGGTGGCAACATCTATCCGTTCGGCCCAAAGGAGAAGTGATGCCGAGCGGCGGGCGCACACGGGAGCAAGACCCTCTTTCTCCTTAACTTTCTCCTCCATCATCCCTTGATCCTCTTCTCCTCCTTCGACTAATTAAAACTTCCCCGCCCCCGCCACGGCGAAGACAAGGATCTCATTAAGTGGCGCTTAGCGACGGGTGCGACGACGTCGGACGTTTCTCGAAGCATGCGAGAGGGAATATGTGAACAAAAGAGGGACTCTGGGCGTAGGGAGGTGTCCTTTCGTCAATGCCGCTTTTCCTCTCACCTCCCTCCTCCTCCTCCAATGGCGACCGTTTAGCAATCACGTTGATGCGCGATGGACCCATGGCCACCTCCCCAAAGCTCCCTCAACAAATGAGAGCCATCTCTCCTAATATCATTCCTTTAGAAAATATTCAAAATTAAATAATTATTAGAGCAAGTGAATTAGTTTGAACTAATTTAATGACTGCCGCTGGATACACACCATACCAGAAGATATCTACTTGGATTACTCACTTTAAGATTTTAATGATGCTTCTTTGTTTTTAAACTACATAAATAAATAGCATTTTGTATTATATTGCAGCATTATAATGAAGAGCATTAAATAGAAACAACGGCGCTTCAAAAGCTTGCCTAAAATCCCCTGACAAGGTTGCAGGCACACGGATACGCTTGTTGCTCGATCCAAAAGGAATGCCTTCAATCGGGGAAAGACTCGACATTGCCTGACGCCCAGAAACATGAACGAACCCAGAGTGAAGCCGTAAAGTGCTCCAGTTTTTAAAAGCACAACTTTCATTTTCACTGAATGCTCAATTGCTCTCATGCCTTCACTTCACAGGTTTTGCATGATGCTTCTATTGCACAGCGCCGTAATAATATGTCACTTCTTTCTGTGCAAAGCAATTCTCTTGTTTTCGGGAGATGGTGCAAGAACGCTTGATTTGAGACAGCAAACCAACACAGCAATTGTTGTGTAATTTTGACGGGCGGTGCCAAATGGCCATTGGAGATTTTTATAACTTGTTACGTTGAGACAGCATTTATAGAGATGTGTCATCGCTGTTCCCCATTAACGCCTCTAACATTACGTTACTCCAGTCAAAATGCAAGTTATCACAACCAAAACTACAGTAAAAGTGGTACCAATGGGAAAGATTTCGAATAAAAGGACTAGCGTTACCCTAACCATAACTTCAGCATAGGAAATTTGAAAGTAATTAACAGAAATTAAGCGTTACAAAAGAATGATAAAGATCAAATGGGTGGAGAATGTCAAGAACGAAGAATGAGAATCAACACGAAGAGTCAGGGAGAAATGATATTTCATCATATCTCAGCGGAATATAAGTGATAGTCTGATTGCATTCGTTCTGCGGCGGAGAAACCTCCTTAAGACAATACTGGAAGGTACTAAGAATAGGAAGAGTAGGCAAGTAAGGTCGAAAGGTCAGGGATGGAATGCATTGAGCGAATTATTACTGACGCCAGCGTGAGAAATTAATAAATCGGTGTGAGTCGAGAGGTGCTTTAAAACAATCTTTCATTGAACGACTGCATATGATTACGGTTTATATTTTTAGTATTTGTCAACATATGCAATCGCTGCGAGCATGATAATGTGACAACAAATTCATCGGAATTGTCAGATGAGCGGGATATCAATGTGTGTGTCTCTTTCGTGTCGTATTGCGTTCGCATTTGCTGGAGGAAGGTCGTGCGTTCTTAGCCGAGAGGACGAGAGAGAGAAAGGGGAGAGCACCGTCAGTCAGTGTAGGTAAACCCGCCGCGCGCCCGAGCGCCGTAAATCCACACTTCTCTCGGAGGAGTATGCGGCGACTGAGGGCAGAGAATCGTGTGTGCGGTGTAGGGTTCAACTCGGAGCGTTCGGAAATCGAAGGGCGCGAACCCTTTAAAGGACTCCCGAGGGTGCTTACCCTGCCTCCCCCCCCCCGTGTCTCTTCCCCCATTACCAGAGGGAGCTTGGGAAAAAGGGAAGGGGGGATGTCAGACCCCGCCACTTCTCTTTCTCGCCACTCTTCGCCGTGGCAGATACCCGATAGAATGAAAGAGTGACTTCTTCGGCAGAGAGAGGCGAGCCACGATTAAGGCGATCGCTTCGGATTCTTAAGAGCATCTCAATTCTTGCCTCAACATTTCCAGATAAGAGGGAGACCAATAAACTAGTCATTAATGCCTTCACCTCCCCCACATTAGTGATGTATATACATTTGAGTAGAGAGATTTCGTTTTTAGGGCATGGTAATGGAAAGACGATGAGAGAGAAAAAACATTTCACTCCCGTCGATTGGTCCCCGTGTCCATTCGCGTATTTCCAGATCCCCCTCCTCGTAACTCTGAGCTGTATTGCGCAAGGAAAGTAACGATAAAAGGTTAAGGTGAGGTTAGAATAATGACTTTACCACGAGGTGAAAGATATTCTAATTACCACAATTTTTATTGAAAAGTCCTACTTAAGAGTTATGTGGAAAGGGTTCACCGTATTTTTTCACGCGTAAAGAGGTAGGGATAACCACATTTTTCGTAATAAGTTCCAGAACGTTTACAAGAAGAAAAAACCGAAAGTGACTCCTGATAATGATACTCAACATTGAACTCAAAACGTAGGATCTCATACCTAGGGAAAATTAATATTGAGAAAGCATCATGTGGAATTGAAGAGATTCGTTTTTCAATCCATTGCGAACTATTCCACAAAGTGAGGGTTTAAACAATATCATCCGTCGGTCACACCTTCAGCAACAACTACTCATTATGATTCTAATTACTCTTACAGTTGCCATAGTAAGTTTAAAGAAGGAATTGGGACATCAAGCTGCAGACGTATTCCCCTACCTTGAGCAAGGAAGTATGTCGCACCATACTAATACGTAGAATTTAGCGGTCGGCGATTAGTCTCTGAATAGGTATACTCATCACACACAGAGCGGGCGAAAAGTTTGTGTCGGTCACGCACAAAGGTACTTTTTACATTGAAGCTGTGGCATGAATGACCCGCATATCATCTTTTCTTACCCTCATCCATGCTATGCCGCGCTTCGACATTCATGCATTCGTTGGAATCGTTAGAAACTAGCGAAGATCCATTCCCCAGCCACTTCAATTCAATTCTGCATACTGGTCCATCGACACCATTTTCTTTCATACCAATATTCCGTGTTAACGCATCTGAAAATTTTTTCTGTAGTCTGATAGGCCGTAGTGAATCATTTCATTTGCCCAAACCATTTCCTCACGAATACAAGGAAAAGAAGAGACATTTAGAACTAATATAATTTTATTACATAGATTCTTAGAATGTGTGCTTTATGGTATGAAAATTGACGTGGGTGACTTCCAACCTTTTGCGTGATTCCTTGCACGCAATTAAACAGACTTCACTAATCCTCGGAGTCATAAATCGAGGTTAGACGAAGATTCAATTTAACGACTGAGATAGCGTGTACGCGGGCATTCGTGCCTGGGGAGAGTTACCGGCGAAGAGAGACGTCTCTACTTATATATCTTCCTCCTCTCTCTCTCTCCCCCCCACCCAATATGAATTGGGGCACATGCAAAGACTTGTACGTGCACAGCTGATTTACTGTTCCCGATGCTCGTTTACCTTATGTCCTTGACCTGGTATTCTTCACGTGTCAAGTGAATATAGGATTTTAATTACACATTAACGGTTTTAGTATGAAGAATTAAACAAATTGCTTCCCAGGGAGCAAATTATGTCCCATTAAACTTCGTTATGAATATAATATTCATCGCCAAAATGAAATGTAATCTGTTATAAGTCATACAGGTATTATTTCACGCTATTCTCCCTTATATAATAAATTATAGCTCTAGTCATGCTCAGTTTATCCAAAGTTGCACTTTTCCAAAACACTTATTTATCAAACGTGCAATGCGTTTCGGCTTAATCAAACGTTTTTGTGGAAGACTCTTTTATGTTTCAAAATACTGAGTAATACTTCCTTCCACTACTTTATAATTATTATTTAGATCTGTAATATATTATTGTACAAATGATCGAGTCCCTCTGTGCTCAAGAATAATCCAATGTGTGAAGCAGTTTTAATGTAATGCCTATTTCTAAACCTGGTTGAGCTACGCCAGCGATACCAAGTGAACCAAATGTGTGACAAGGGCTGATGACTATGTTGAACGAATGAATGAAAGCTTTGTAAATGGTAACACATTAAAGTAACTATGAACATATTTAAACATTCTGCTCAAATAATCGTAATGCAGACATTAAATAAAAACTAATTACACTTACTTCACACCAATTACGTTCACCAGATTTTCACAAATTTAATGTTGAGTTTTTAAATGTGAATATAGTTTTTCTTTGATTGATTGGAGTGATCAGAAGGATTTAATGAGAGATGGTAACGAGTTACAAAACTTGGAAAAAGTGATAGGGGAGGATTTAAGATTGAGGCTGGTACGGGCTTGGAGGATGTGAAGGAAGCCAGGGTCCGATCGGGTTAATCTTTGGGAAACACTTCTTCTGAGGGTAAATAGATCATATAGGTATGGGGAATCCCGATTTAGGAAGAGGGAGAAAAGATAGGACCCCAAGAAGTATTTCCTTCTAGAATCAAGAGGTTGATATATTGATTATATTGGGAGCCGCTAGGCTAAGACTAGTTAAAAAAGGAATAATTATAATAACTTTGTTACTTCCACTAATTACTTATTAAAACGACCTGGGTTTCAACATTTGGTGTCATATTCAGGTGAAAAATACGTTTTAGGTTAGGGTATATATCAAAAACATGATAGTGAAGGGGAAAGGATCGAACGAGGAAGGGCGGGGTCAGAGTTTGGCAAGGGTTGGGGAGGAAAGGAGGGGTGGGGCTGTGGGGGAGGGAAGGGTTAGGGAGGGGGTGGTAGCCATAGTGGAAGGGGTAGCACATTGTATAATAATTGTCAGTTCATATGTCCTTGAGCCTTTCCACTACAATAGAGTTTTCAGAGGGATAGAGAATATGGGTGAGTGGGAGGGGAGCACTTGTTCGTAAGCCAGAGGGGTGTTGTAGAGCGACCCTAGGGTGTCTAATCTTCTACAGTCTTTTTCGAAATGGAGGATTTTAAGCACAAAATTGCTTTGATGGTCGTTGTCTCTGAGGTGGTTGGCAAACATTGAGTCTTGTTTAGTTTTTTTCGTGGTACTTTTGAGAGTTCATTCGGTCTCATTTTTACACTTCTCCTTGTTTTGCCAACATACGTTATCGGGCAATCGTCACACTGTAATGAGTACATTCCGCTTCTTCTCGTTCCGAGAATTTTTCTTCTTTGCCGTTGCACAATAGTTTTTCAAATGTTGAAGGGGCGTAATACACAGGGGGGTATACTTCTTTGGGAAACATGAAGTCACTGAATGGGAGGAGTTCCCTACCTAAGCAATTATGTACCATTTCTTTGTTGACTATTCTCGTTGCAGGAATAATACAATTGAAATGGCTAGTTTACGCTGGGAATTTCTCAGTAGTTTGTCGATTAACTGTGTTCGGTAGCCATTCTTCACTGCAATGTATTTGATGATGCCTAATTCTCTCTCGAAGTCTGGTTTTTGCGTGGGAATTTTGATAATTCTACTTATCAAGGCATTGAATGCAGCTGTTTATTGTTGGAAGCGATGACAGAAATCCGCTGGGATGACCTCGTCGTTTGTGGTGGGTTTTCGGTAAATTGAGAAAGAGTGCTAGCCGTTTAATATATGAATGTATAAATCGAGGTAGTTGATAGATTGATCGCTGCCGATTTCAAAAGTAAACTTTAGATTATTGTGAATTGAATTAATAAATGTTAGGATGGATTCTAGTTTCCGGGATGTTCCCGTCCAGCAGCATAAAACATCATCTACATATCTGTACCAATAGCGTACGTATTTGGCCAATATGTTTCCCGGATTAAATATTTTATCCTCGTAGTGGTTCATGAAAATCTCAGCCATCCATGATGAGAGAGTGACCCCATTGCTAATCCTTCCTTTTGGTTGTAGTAGTTGCCGTTGAGCAGGAAATAGTTTTGCGCGAGGCACAAAACCATAAGAGATTGAATTTCGTCCAGCACTACTGTTTTTTACGTTTCTATTTCTAAGTAATTCCATTGTGAGATCTAACGCCTCTTGTTTAGGGATACTGGTGAATAACTTGAGAACGTCAAAGGACACTAACTTGGCGTAAGTGTTTGGTGAAGAGTTGGTGTTGAAGTATTAGTTAAAAATGTCAGATAATACGCATTTCAAGGTGAGTCAGCCCCCCCTGCGGTGGGCGCTCTCAAGGTGGTAGGCATGTAAGTAGAGGTAGATTAATCGGGAAATGCCCACCTAATATGAAAGGTAATATTTCTTACTCTTCTCCGCTCCTCGCCCCCTCTAAATCCAAATCCATCCTTGATCCGACACGGGAGCAATTCCGGTTGCATCCTTCCCACCTTGCAAATCTCCCACACAGTGATATCGACGCACGATCGCCACAGATTGCTCTCCCATTATAACCGGCCCCATATTCCCCGTTTCCATCTCACGCTGTCCGCGAAATAGTTGCGAGAAGTCATTCGGCCAGTCGCATAGTTTAAAAATAAATTTATTTTATGAAAATATAATTAAAATAATACACTAAAATATGTGCATTGTTTTTGTGATGCATATTCCCTGAGAAAATTATTGTAAAAAATTGAAATTTTTGAAGAGATTTAAGGGCCATTTCATCCGCCAACCGAAAGTGACAAAACACAACTTGAAGGTGAGAACAATTTGTATAAGGTATCCCAGTGCAAGATTTCAGTTAGAATTTACTGCAATAAATTTCGTTTCTTCATTAGGAGATGGAACATCTCAAACTCGGGAATATCGGATTTTTTTTGCAGATACAGTAAGCTAAACGGCACTTTCCAAAGTACGGTAAGGGGCGTAAGCGACGCAAGAGATGTTTTTAAGTGTTTATATGTCATGTGGGCTCAGAGCCAATCAAAAAGTATTCATTATTCGATATCGTATTGGAAATTTTTAATGTTTATGCTAATTCAGTGTAAATAAAATAGAAAAAATGGAAAGTTAGACGTCAACATTAGTAGTAATCCACTGGTACACCTAAGATTGCCGAGGTGTAGCGAATTTCCTACCAGTGTTTAATATAGGAGGAATAAAAAATTATATTAATGACTGCCAAACATAAGTATTACTATTTTTAGGGAGATGGTAAAATTATTCAGAACACGCTATGAAATGTTTGACTGATACCACACAGCAAGTTCTTCCGATAATTGTCTCAATTCTTCCCTTTAAAAAAATTTAAATTATTATTTTTAGTCGCTATAAAGTATGTACTTACTTATATTTAAATTATCTACGATAATATTA
This sequence comes from Pyrrhosoma nymphula, assembly GCA_963573305.1. Lineage (NCBI taxonomy): Eukaryota > Metazoa > Arthropoda > Insecta > Odonata > Coenagrionidae > Pyrrhosoma > Pyrrhosoma nymphula. Next base: position 2,503,601 of record OY754334.1, read on the forward strand.
ACATATAGCAATCACCACAAGGTACCTGATATAAAGAACACACCTATATAAATTATGGAATGCGTGAAACTTGCTCCAAGGTAGAATCTTACAAGTAAGGCATGGCTCTGCGAAATGATTTTAGATGAGTACTTGATTGACTGCAGTCGCTCCATGGACTCAAATAAAAAAAGACTCAGAAAATATACCAATAACAACATTAAATATGCATCCTAATGTCCGTCAATGGATGTGCCTTCTCAGTAACAATGATGGCTTATTAAACGAAATTTCTGTTACACAATTGAGGTTACAATAACTTCAAACGATGAAAATATTCACGCGCATCGTTTAACAATGGAGCAAAACATTAAATATCATCTATTTATATAAAAATGGATGTTTGTATAATTGTTTGTTTGTCTGTCCGAGATTAATAGACTTCGGCACCGTTTCACCGATCACCATGAAAGTTGGCAATTGTGTGTATTCTTTCAAGAAGGAGGTCTATCTAAAAATACCTCAGGGTCCCAAAAAGGGGCCATTTGGTGGTTTACGCTGCGTATTGTGGGCTCGGTGCAGTGGTTGCATTTTTGCTTTTTAAAATTACTGCCGCTAAAGATAGAGGGTTGGCATGCTTTTTATCAAATGGCTGCAAGAATTAAGTGTATTATTTTTTCAATCAATTATCTTTTACATTTCGTAATTATCTTAATATCGCGTTTTTACCAGCAAAAACGCGAATTTTTATCAGAAATCTACAATAGCATATTTCGTTGACAACCATAGATTTGATTTTCAAATGATATTCACACCTCTAGCATTTAAATATCACTTTTTCCTGCAGGCCCATGATAGCCCATTTTCGGGTTTACTGTGCATGAAAGAGCACCTAGAAAATCGTCAGCGTGTCTACTACAACGAACACAACATACAAGATAGGTTATGAACTCCTCAGATGACCACGCTGACCGTATTCCTCAGGCTTTGTGGTTTTCTTATAACATATGTTCAAGGTTTTTCACACCCGTTGAATTTCTACGAGTACCTGCTGCTGGTATATCTATATATTTAAAAACTGATGTTTGTGAATGTATATATATATATATCTTTCAATAAAGTATCTTTTCCAATTCGTATTAGTTGGAAAATTGCGTTTTTAGCTGCAAAAACGCACATTTTTTCTGAAATGAACAATAGCATATTTCCTTGGCATCCAGTTTTTGGTCTTTAAAACGCATTTAAAATTCATTTTGCTTAGTTAAGCTGATTAGGAAGGCTATGCATTGGTTTTCGTGCAGTGGTTTCTTCTTTTGCTTTTTTCAACTACATTCACTCAAGACAGAGAGAGTTAATATTTATTTTCTCAGATGTACCCGAAAGAGTGAAACTTCTCATTGTATCAATCGGTTCTCCTCCTCTTCTTATAATATGATGAGCTGTTATGAAGGTCAAGTGTGATATCCCTAGCAGCGCCTACGGGTAATTCAACCAGTTAAAATATAAAGGCTCACTGTGGCAACTATGATCAAGGTTTAAAATGAGTAAGAATTATTTCATTTTTAATTCAGGTTAAAATTCAAAGTTACATTTACTCACCAATTTTTTCAAATTATCTTCCTCTGGCTGAAATGTAATTGAAGGAACAGAAAAATGTAAGGATCTAATAGTGAAAGAAGAGATAACATTTTGATTAAGCACGGCCGATATCATCAACGAAACTTGCATCTTCATCATTTGAAATTGGTTTTCAGAGCAGCGTCAAACACTCGAAACTGAATTAATCTGCAGGAATGAAAGGATGCTGATGATTCTTGATAACCGATAGCTTGCATCAAATTAAATCACCCTGGCCAACTACAAGCATCGCATAGCATTTTCAACACCTCGTTCATCAAAACGGGGAAGTGGTAATGGGGAAGTGTAGACATCTCTCCCGACGGCCACGAGTGCCAATTATCAATCAAGTTAGCTCGCTGATGGTTGTTACCTCCGCAATCACTCCTCCTAACCCTCCCATCCATGTGACTTCCCACAGCAGGAGGCACCGGAAAACTATTTTGGCGGTAGCACACACAATAACGAACAGCTTTCCCGTAATTGAAATACCTCGTCTCTGCACCGACTACATTTGGAAAATAGTTCAACGATGTCTTAAAAATCGAATGTCTTAGGTAACAATTCGTGGCGATGACAGAGTTATAAAAAATTCTTTCGTGTCAGTGATAATTTCAAGCTTTACTGACAGGTCGCCACTGGTATTTTCGCCCACAAAGAACAGCCGTGACCCCCCCGTGCGTTCTCCCCGCCCCCCCCCCCCCCTGGATCGCTCACATCCAATCCATCAATTTCACGCAGGGGTGGGTCAAGAGAGCCAAAGGGGGGGGGGACCTCTCCTGCCGGAAGAGATGGCGCTGCCCCGGAATGACGATTATCGCCGCTAGGCATCGAAATCACGGCATTATTCGCGCCGGCACAGCAATTGGCCGCGTCGCTTGTGAACGAGGGGGAGGGGGCGGGGGCAGAAAAACGGGGGAGGGGGGTTCGGAACGATTGGTGAGGCCATTAGATTTTTAAAGTTCAATGATAGTCCTCCAAGAGGACTAAATCGAAAATGTAACAAGAGTTTTAGCGTTTAGGGAAGCTCGAACGCCTCAAAGAGGAACGATTCAGAACATTCGATAATTAACACATTAAATGCGGAGCACGTCAATAGACGTGCTCCAGGCTAGAACGACTGACGGAGCACGTCAATTGACGTGGTCGTTACCTTCCGAAGCACTTTAAATTTTTTCGAGCCGATTTTGACGACTTTCATGAAAATCGGGCCCGCATTGAATGTGTTAATTGCGATACGCTTGGAACAACTGAAGCTATAATTTATGTTTCGCTAAACTCTCATTCATTTCCTATTGGATTTTATTTGTAATCTGCAAAACAATTGTATGTTACTTGATTCTTCAAAGAACGATTCTAAAGATGCTGCAATGTACTTATTTCTGATACCGATATACAAATATAGCCGACATCGTTTATCTTAACTCACACAATTTCCGTGTTCATATAACGACGAGGCAACTAAAATAATACAATATAAATATTATAGTAAAAGCATTTATTGAATTTCGTCCTTATCTCGATCTCTTCTTTCCCTAAATGTAACTTCGCCGTTTCATTAAGTTAACAAAATAAAGCTCTCAACTATACGCGTGAACCGATGTGAACTGTTTAGTTTCAAAACGCCTTTATTCTTGAAATATATTGGTATTATATACTTAAAACGCTTGGTTTTGGTGAATAAATATGTATTGCTACAGTGAGTAGGTACACGAAACTAGGCTGGTAGCATGCCTGCCGCCGCATTGCTACGGTTTAGCAGACGAGGATATCAGCAGAAATATATGCTAGCAGACACACTTTTAATGGAGACTATTGCGGTAACGTACGACAGGAGGCCATCTCTCGTCGTTCGCGTGAAAACGTTTGATGCGTCGATGAAAAATCCCAATTATTTCAATCACGCTTCGGGCCATTTATTTCTGGGCATAAACGAAACCAGAAAGACCGATTGCTTAGCAGCGGGACTTAGCTCCGCGCGCCGCCGTGGCGACCAGAATAGTTGCCACGTTGAGCAACCCACCCCCCGTGAACGAACACAAGCACACACTTCGGCAAGCTTTGGCGATGGCGCTCTCGTATTCATTTTTCCTCAATAAGCGAAATGGAGGAAGAGCGCGCACCAGACTCCACCTCTCTCGCAATGCACTCTGGGACACGAAGCGCGGTGGCCATCCGCTCGCGTCCGGCGAAGAAGGACGGCGACACAAAAGAGGCGCCTTTTGAATGCGTCTCTCTTCCTCACGGAGGGAGTTACTATACACACACCACTACACCTTATCCCCCGGAAACACCGCCCCCGCTCGCTTGCAGCGTTGAGGGAGTAGGAGGGGGGTAGGGGGGGGGGGGGAGCTGCTTCCGACGAAATACACGTGCGCCCGTCGACGCCAGAAAACACAAAAAGAGAGGACTACGGTTCTTTGGCCACCCGACTCTCCCCGCTGCTGCGAGCGAGCGAGAACAGTCCATCCAACCACACAGCTTCCTCCTGAAACGAGTGGCGGAGGCCAAGGGGAAGGGAGGTAGAGATGGAGGAGACTTACTAATGGAGAGAGAGAGAGGTGCACAGGAGGAGAAGGAGTGGATGTCCACAGAAGGACAGAGAACGCCACGCGGAGCGGGAAAGCCTCGAGCAATTATGGACGAATTACGAGGGCAGGGGGGAGGGGGCGGAGGAGGAGTAGAGTGATGCTTTTAAAGAGGAAGCGCAAAGAGTGTTGAGAAAGTGTTTAGAAAGAGGAGACGGGCGAGATTGAAGGTGGCGGTGCACTCAGAAGAGACGAGAAGAGAAGGTATGGCGGCTGAAACAGCGATGCGCGTCAACGCCAGGGTTTCAATTGCTTTCGAACCGATACTTGGGGTTGATTGGGGGGGGGGAGAATTGGAGAAGGTATTGGAATGAGAGTGAGTATTTTCGGTCACTCGCAGTGAAGTGGTGGTTGGGGGTGGAATAAGAAGTACAATGCGGAAGAGGGATCTTAACCAAATGAATTCTCGCACTCCCTCCCCATTCCACCCAATGGTGAACGATCAAATAGTACTTCGTTGTAAACGCGGTTCTCATTCTTCCTAGACTAACTCTGACCTCTAATCTCCTCTACACTTAAACTGTACCCCGTAATAGCTGGACACCACGCGGTTCGTACTGTATTTCTTACGCCTTTACTACCCCTATCGACGGGTGCCTTCCATTCACTCTAGTGCGCTAATCACTGCGTAATACAACAACGCACTTTCCTTCCATTCGTGATTCAGGCTCTGCAAACTAGGTAGTGCACTTCAAAACAGATCGGGAGCAAATTTGATGTGCCCTAAAATAACAAAAGAACGGCATTAACAGCATTAACGGCACAGAAAAGTGGTTGTTGCCAAATTTGTTGATTTTCAGTAATGGCGGCCTTGAATAAGTAACCATGAATATTGTAAGCCTTTTAATTACTTAGCGACAAAAAGCTAACATTTTAAATATCACGTTCTCCTGCAGGCCCATGATAGCACGTAGAAGGAAATTCTGTATAAGAAGGGCTCAGAGTCCCAAGGGCCCCATGATAGATTGCTTCGTGGGGTAATCGATAAATTCAATGCATATTTAAAACAAGTACATATGTATAGCCTTCGATGTCTATTCTCATTGTAGCTCTCATAGAGGCACTGCATGTATATGAGAGAACACTTACGTAGTAAACGATACACATAAAGGAATTAAATATACTGCACATTTAATAAAATGTGCAAGAATACTTCGGTGCAGCAAATAGTAATGGTAATTATGCCTATGTCGCTACAACAAACTACGAATTGTTTTTTCGATCAATTCCCACATCATAAACGTTTCGAGTTATTTATATATATTTAAAGGTGTTTAAGTGCAGTTAACTTACATTCACTCATTTTTGGGTTTCCCGTACACCTGGAAAACGGTCAGCATGTCTACTACATCAAACACAACGTACAAGATAGGATACAAACTCCTCAAATGACCACGCCAACAGTGTTCTCCAAGCTTTGTGATTTTATTATAAGTTAAATAAGTTCAATGTTTTTCTCACCCGTTGAATTTCAACGGGCACCTTCCGCTAGTAATTCAATAAAACTTATAGTATTGTGAGCTAAATAGACGTACACCTAATGAAGGTAGGTTGAAATTATAGTGAAGTGAGGGGTACTATACTTCTGATGTATCCATTTCAAAATATTCCCATAATTTCTTTCATTCTCTCGTGCCACAGACTCATATTCATGGCACACTCAGTCACCAATTTTCAGTGAAATTCTTATACGGCAAATAAACAGCTTGTATATCTTATAATTAATTAGAAATTGAATAAATTACCATTAAGTTATATTCCTCTGTACTTAATACCATGAAATATTGGAATGTGATATTTTAACTGCTAGCAAGTCTGCATGTTTGCAAACACACTTTCAAAACGCACTGATCTGGTGCTCCATTGAGTGATTTCAAGCAACGTTTCTTGCTTTTCATCATCATTACCCTAATTAAAATATATCGCTGCAGTTAATATGATTAGTCGCACGGGAATCTTAACAAAGTGCAATTGTGCATACTTCCATAAGAAAACACCGGCCTATTTGAGCAGCAATTATTTTATCATTGTCCCAAGGTAATTCCCTTGACCATTTCCAACGCTGTACATGAGCACTTACTTGGATCAGCTCTTTAAAAAATCTCACAAAGATCGAGTAGAAGAATTTTCTAGCACGGGACCAAAGAAGACAGCTTCTGTGAGCGCAGTTCAATTGTCAGGATTCTCTTGGATTCCGGAAATGAAAATAATGGAGGGAATACCCCATGGTCCGAGCTTCGAGAGCGCCCCTGCCAATCCGCCCCTGATAAGCCACCCATACCCACGCCACCACTCTGCACGTGGAAAACACAACTAGTTATGGAAACGAATCCACTCTGATCCCTTTCTCGAAATTCCCGCTCGACCACAAGAAGCGCCACACAGTCCTCTCAATCCGCTCACACAATGTGAGGTGACCCCATGTTTTGCAGCCCCAGTCTCACCCCACCCCCACTCCTTAATCTCCCCCCCCCCTCATCCATTCACAGTGAGCGCTCGGACGCAGCGCAAATAGGCCCTCGGATCCGAGGAGGGAAACAAAACACCGACCCTTAAATCGGAATAAATCGGGATGGTGTCCAAAGTCAGGTCGGGGCGGGATTGCGACCTCATTGGAGGATTCCTCTCCCTCCTTCGAGAGCCAGGGGAGGGATCATTCGTCAGTGCGCTGCCTGGAGTCTGAGATATATATTTTATTTCTCCCGCCTCTTCGATTCGGAATCCCCTGGCAACGCATTGGAAACAGAAGGGCGCCTTAAAGAAGGAAGACGACAAGGACGCCAATGCCTCAGGAAAACCTCTCCCCACGGAAATAATAAGCTCGGGAGAGAATACAAGTCACCCTGTTTTCCAGGAGGGCAGACTTTTATGAGAAACCAATTTGCCCTTCTACATACCACGGCGGTCTTCTGAAGGAATATTAGAAGCAGGGCCTAAGAAACGAGAATAGATTTGATGGCCGTGATTTCATTGGGAATGTGAACACACGCGAGGAAGCAAAAGGGAAGTGAACCGCGGATGAGGAATGAGTGGACATTGGCGCTATCTGAGTGGTCAGCCAGTTTGAGAAATGAGATGCTGGAAAAAATAAATAGTTTTTTTTTCAACGCGACATTTATATAAATAATAAAAACGAAATAAAAAGCTTCCTTTTCCTTATTCACGGCTGGGGAGTCAATTTTTCAAATCCTTTAAATCGGTTTTTGTGTAAGGCCTCCTTCATTGAAACACTCATGTAGGTTAACCACATTTTAAAAGTTTTATTTCAACTGTTTCGCCACCGAGACAGTTTCAAAATTAAACAGTTCCGTGAAACATTCAATTGTGAACAACAGCTAGAGGTACACCAAACCTCAGTCGATCGATCGGAACTGTAAAAAAACATTGCTTGTAGCTCTATATTCTATGTACGGGCGTTGACATGAATATGCAATTAGAAACCTTTCACTTAAATAAATCAACAATTTCATTTCGTTTTATGAAAGATACTTCACAGTTCTAATTGTATCCGCAACGATGGGCGGACCAGTGTTGGCTAAATAAACTGGAAACCGCCTGCAACAGACTGAAATCCAGCAAATCGTAACGTATAACCGTAACGCAGCAAAGCGTGCAGTGCAATTGGAACAGAATATAAGACATCTTCATCATTTGCCACTGCACAGCACAGAGCACAACGGCGCGGATGTAGCAAGACCACGAAAATAACTTTTTATTTGCAATTCGGTTGTTTGAAACAGTTGTATGACCGAAACAGTTTCGGCTGTAGTCGTTTCGCTCGGACAACACATTCTTCCACCACTGCCACAGTCAAGCGACGAACCGTCGATAAGCTCTTTAAGTCTTAAGGAGGTTCCACCTTTAAAGGACATCAATGTGATTTTATTCATGTTCCGGATACATATGTATAGAAAAGATGTCCTCTATTTGATATGACTAACAAAATGTTACCTTCCCACGCAATTTATCTCGCAATTTGAACTTTAAATTACATAGCGTTGAATGCGACAATGGGTAAAATATTCGGAGAATAATAGCATTTTTCTATTTAATATAAATTCCATTTCCGCGGAAAACTCTATGAGAAGCGAAAACTACCGGGAAATTGTTAAAAAATAAAATATATATTCACATAACCGTCGTTTTTTGAGTTATTAGTTAGTTACTACTATAATTGAAGTAAAAATGTATGTTACTTCGGTCAAAAAGTAATTCCTTAGAAATTGATCTGCAGTCGGCTTCCATAACTTAAAAACAGTATGTATTAAAAATATATTCCTGGAATAACATGCAAATATTATACCTTAATTTTAGTTTTGAATAGCTACCGTATTTCACCAGCGAAAGCAGTATTTTTTAAACCAATTGAACAAATGAGTAAGAAATGAAGTAGTATTTGTTTTGACTCGCAAAGTCGTGGTAGAACCTCGTAAACAAAAATTCAAACAATGGATTCTCGGATACAAACAATGTGGCAGTGACAAGCTTTGATTCCTTCTGTTTTTGAAGGCTGCGAGATAAAAGGCGAGAGCTGTGTTCCACCGAAGAGACAAAGTTAAGCATCTCCCGCACCTCTCCTGCTCGTTCCTCGGTGGAGGATCGAAGGACGAGAGAGGTGAAATAGGGCCTTCGCTGGAATTGATATGTCTACGGTTTAAAATTGAGGATACATGACTACTTTGGATGAGGAAAATGATACCGCGAACAGACATTCGCTCATTTCGAGTTCGATGCAGAGCGAGGACAGGGTCCCAGGGGAATTTTCTACGCATGTAACCTGATGGCCCAGTAAAATGAATCTCCAATTGAAGTCTCCGGAAGAATTCCTCAGCCCTTTCAAGAGACGATGCGCATTCGGGTGAACTAAGACAGTCTGCATACCGTCGTTCCAAGTGATATAAGCGGATAGATGTCGGATATTTCTTAACAAGCCACAAAGAACTTCGTCCCAATGCTCTAAAACGTGCCAGTGATTTAAAATAGCAAGTGACCGTATGGACTAGTTTCATATGATAATCGCTTCCCCCCCGAAGAAGATATAGTTTCGTTTTATGCAACTGCTGCCTCGGTATCACATCATGCCGTAAAATCTTCCTTCTCGCTAAAGCTCAAGGAGGATTTCAAGTAGGGGTTTTATTCATTTCTCTTGATTCATAAATAGGGGGTAGGAATCCGCAGTCCTTGCACTATGCGCAACAGCCAAACATCAGGGAGATTTTTTCCACCACGTACGTTCATATCAAGAGCCTACAAATCCTTACGCTAATATGAGATATTTTTTCTTGCCGTATTTATTTACCGGTAAGGAAAGGAATCTTCCTTGACCCACAAAATTAGGTTAAAATGGATGCCCTGATGAGAAGTTGGTAACAAGAAATGGTTGTCATGGGACAGTGTCTACGTTGCATCCTCGGGGAAAGAATTTAAAAGCGCTGGGCTACTTGAAAAAGAACACCTCTCGCCAGCATCCGAACCGAAGGCAAAAGGCTCTCACTATTTTCCCGCGCGCCGAGGATTGGACGAGATGGCAAGCAAGCATTATCTAGGATTGCTGCCACCGCTGAAATGGATTGGGGAGTAACAGAACGAAAGAACGCTGGGGTTCCAAGAATGCGGAGATGCTTGCAACTATATGGTAGCAAGATGAAGAATTCAGAAAAAATATCATGAAAAAAGATTAATGAGAATTCGAATGATACTACAGACATGATAATGTGGTATAACTGATGGGAATGGAGACGTGAACATGGATGCACCAATGAAGCGAAAGATAAAAAGCTGATCTATTGTACAAAAATAAAGCTGGCGTGAAATACGATGGAAAATATGCGTGTTAACCATTGAATTTTAATGATATATTCTAGGAATTGAGGTACTAGCATAAAATCTTGCTTGAAGCGAAATTAAACACACATAACTTAGCAAATCTCTCTCAAATAAATCGGAATAAATAATTCGCTTATGCATAAAATCCTTTGAGTGCAGTGTCTCGTTTCTACGTAACAATGTTTCAACAATACGAGTCAAGAGGCCAAGATGAAGAAATCGGATCAATAACTACAAAACGGTGTTAAAGCTATGTTCAGCGATGTCTTGCAAATTAATTTCAGTGTTGAAGCTTCTAAAATTAAGTTGCGCCAGGCACTATTACGTCTCAAGTTTGTAAACTACATAGCAAAACAAAAACCAACCCATTGGACGAAGGGATTCCTCGCTGCTATTTGTAATTTTTAAACTTCATCCCGCCTCTCTGCATCATACATTCCTTTCGTGTCATCCAATGTGTCTCAATTCCCTTGAATTGGAATGTACCTTCACCTTTTGTTTCAATTATTCATATCGTTTAACCGTCTATTTCACTGCTTTCTTAACGGTGACTGGAGCTGAAAACTTGCGTTATTTGTTTTATCCTTTTTTGCAAGGGAAGAGGTGAAAAAGACAAGTAAACGATTGTTGATTCACAAGCATAAAAAAACGTATTAAGATGGGAGGAAAAAGTTATACTACTAGTAAAAAAGCAAGAAATAAACAGGTTTTTTCAACGAAAAATCAGCACAAAAAAATAAGAAAAGATAGAAGCATCTTCAGACGCTACTGGTTGAAATTTTCGATGGTTAAATGATCAACTCACTGCTCACTTACTGCCCATTCAGAATGACCTCACCTGGTATGAGAAATTAGGGCCCCTCTTCCACGGACCCCAGCAAAGCTACATTTATTCGATGCAAGATTCCTGAGGGTGAGCGCCAAAACTGAAGTGTATACATATGAGTTGAACCATATGGAAAAATAAATGGAATGCTAATTGATAAAAGTTAGGTAACTTATGAGAGTATTTGAATTTATGTGATATTAGTTTTATACGTCCTACATCTACCCTATTGAAAAATTAAAAGAAAGGTAATTTATTGAAAGGGAAAACCCAAATATTTCAAATGCACCAAGAAATTAAAATAAATTAAACTGGACGAGGCTGGCAATTCAGAGCTAATTACCAAATGGCAAAAGCACCTCAAGGAAATTGACGTAACTTTCAGAGGAAAATAATGAAAAGATAAATAAAGCATTTCACAATCCGAGTAAAAATTAAGTAGAGAGCTTACTGCTCAAATAAAATTTACCTTTCTTCCACCCTTTCCGTCACAACCCCGAGGATTTCGAACGCACGTAATCTCGAGGGAGCGCGGTGGATATATTGCATTCGCTTCATTCAAGAAGGGCGGAATGCCGTGGCGGCGACGAAGAGAACTACGGGGGGAAGTGGGTTAGCAAAAGAGGGTATAGGGAGAAGTAAGGGAGGGGGGGGGTGAAAAAACGAAGGGGGGCTCTGTGGATAGCGTGCGCACGCTGCAAGTAGGTTAACAAGACCACGTTCGAGTACTTAGGGGTACGTAGTTCGCACAAGGAGAGTCCCTTTCCCCGCGACGCTCAGCAGCCAGTCAAAAGCGGACTGCAGTCTAGGCATAATAGACACGGCGCAAAAGGAAAGCCAACACCGCACGATACAAAATATCAAGCGGGCATAGAAATTGGCCCTTGAATGAAGCGGCACACTAGGAGTAGGTACTTTTAAATTGAGCTGGGAGCGCATCAAATTAGATTCCCTGGGAGGGCTGAAAAATTAAAAAAAGAAGAAATTAGGAAAAGAAGCATGTCAATGTCATAATGAGGCTCATTTGTTCGAGAAAACCACTAAGAGTTTATAACCTTGACTTCGTCTCTCATTCACCGACGACTAAAAGACTTGACCATAATTTAGTGGTGGATCGCAAGACTTTTTCTTGGAGCACGCTCTAGTTTATGATGCTCCGCAGAGGGGATAGAAATTTTTCAAGCGGTTCCCAATTCCGCTATCCTTTCCTAAGTAAGTCATTTTAATGGATGACAGGTGTGACGAATTATGATTTGGCGTCCAGTTTCCTATTTTTTTCCAATATCGTCATTGGCAAGATACGACTCGTTCTGCTGCTTGGTTAAATGCCACGGAAAGGCACAATCATTTACCCATTTATTCCTATCGTTTAATTAGTTTCCTTTGGCGAGTTTTAAGTGTGACGGAGCATATTCTCTTCAAAATATTATCAATGAAACTTACTCTGATTTTTCTTTTCATAACGATAGCTATGCAACGATATACTTATAAACCCATGTACTTACAACGATGTAATATTATACTTCCACCGACTACTTGTATTAAATAAAATACGTTTCATGAAACCCGGTAATACTTTCAAGCGCTGAATATAAATCTCCTGATAATATCAAGGCAAATATTAAAAAAAAATATTTTCTAGAATTACTTATTCGAAAGTCTGAAAATTGACACCGTTTATATCAAGAGGTTCAGAAAAAATATTTAAAAATTATAGCATTAATTTATTAATTTTGCTAGAGACTACATTATGAATGTAATACGAATATTGGAAAAAATAATTTAAACCATAAAGGTAAACATCTAGAAAAATAATTAATTTGTTTAATATTTACATATTTTACTGTTTAAAAATTACTTTTACCTTCATTTTCAGGTAAGATAAAGAGTACGGTGCCATTTCCTCTTATCCACAAAGACGACGATGGGCAATTTGAGTGAGTAAGAAACCCCACTCTTATGTTACACTCTCTCTCCTCGACGGCTAAGCATGGCTACGCAGCAAGGTAAGGAGCACTGAGCGAAATCATTAGCAGAACACCAACATTAGCCGGAAACGGCTTCATCATTAAAATCTAATGCCTCCGGGCGACCACCATTTTCCCGAATTTAAGGGATTGAATGGAGACGAAGTCGAATAGAACGCTGGCCCGTCCCGCCATTATGTTGGAGCGTCTATCCGCTTCGTTTGCTTCCAGGTGAATGAACGATCGGGCTCGGTAGAGGAGAGGCACAGAGGGAAGGGATATATATATACGTATGAGGTGGCATGAGCGAGATAGTTCCACATAGGTATAATGAAGACCATATTCAAATTTTATTTATTAATTTCAGCGTCTGTAAGAAGAGTGAAATAAATATTGTAATATTAATGGCGCAAATACATAAATATATATTAAAAAAATTCTCTGTAATTAAATATATAAAGCTACATAAGTCTCTAAATTGACTAATTTTTTTCGGCCGTACGGCTGAAAACCCTTCAAAACAGAAGGTTTTTTTGCGATTCTGTCAAAATTAATGTGGTGAGTTATAGATCATATTTTATAAATAGTTGAGAAAACATGCAATCTACACACTTAGTTTTTTCACGAAATCTAGGTGCTAGAAGTTCCTAATATCTTTAATTATTCTCCCTCTGAAGCGCACAGCCATAATCAATTCCATGTAAAACAGCTTTTATTTTGAGGCAAATTGCTCGAAAAGTATTTCGGCAAAGGGGTTGATATTTTGATATCATTGGAAATATGAGAGTTTTTTCTAAAAAATGAGGCCAAATTCATCAAATTCTAGGTTAAGTGATTTTTCGCTCAAACTACCATAAGAACACCCAGAACACCCAGATGTCGCACACCCGAGAATAACCCGAGTGTTCCCTCCAATGGGAGGATAATGTCCCATTTATATTACTAGGTTTGAATTATGGTTAATATGGTGACTTTTACTACCTTGCGTTCCCACGTATTCAAGTTTACTCTAGTAGAAATGGTGATAACTTCTGCTTAAGAGTAAAAAAAGTTGAAACAATCGACGCGCGCGCAGCTAATTGAAGAACAAATATTATATAGACGGTTGAAGGAGATGGATAAATCGGAGCAAGAGGGATTCTTGGTGGGCGCTTCATGTCCAAATGTCCAGAATAACCTCGATTTATTCCCCGTGAAATTGTTGCCTCCGCTCCGATCCTTCCACTTTACCAAGTGACTTTGGAGGCCATTGTGTAACTGGTATTCTAACTGACTTCCATTCAAACACGTTTCAAATGCCAGAAACCAGCGCCAACCCTAGTAAAGTTATAGAGTTAATCGTTTGAGGCGTAACTTTATGGAACTCCTTCATGATTGAAAAGAAAAAACTTTGTTCAGTTCCACATAAAATAATTATAATGACGACCTAAGTTTCGTCGCTGAGCAACATCATCAGGTTATCCCCCGGTTATCTCGCCTGCGCCGCGGGCAGTGTCCGAAGAGCAGGGGACGATGGGTAAAAGATTGATGGAGGGGGTATGAATCGGGAAGGGGTGGCGGAAGGAAGCTGGTTCACCTGATTGTGAGACGGTGGGCAGTGGGTAAGAGCGAGATGGGTTCGAGCGGCGGGCGGGGGGGGGGGATTCGCAGGAGGGAGGGGTGGTGCAGAGTCGCGGCCTTGGAGTGGCAGTGAGGCAAATGGAGGGACCTCTTCGCCAGAAAAGGCCCTGCCCGTATTGCAATGCATGGCCACCCGCCACCGTTTCCTTCGTAGTCCCCATTTCGCAGCAATAAATGATCACACATACTCTTACGCCTCCAGCTTCATATTATGTTTGTGTTGCAATGGTATCTGGAATAGTTTTTTTGTTTTGTTTTCGTGTTGTTAAAGCAACGTGACTTGTAGATTTTTTTAATACCACAGAACTTTTTTTTTCTGTATCGATTGCATGTTCCATAGGTCCTGTCCTAGAACAATAAATTTGTTTTCTATTCTATTCTAGCCACTCAAATCCTAATTGATTTTTGGCCTCTTCAGCAAACCGCCTCCAAGCATTTCTGTTCTCCGCCATCTCAATGTCACCACCCAATTTTCTCACGTAATTCGCTGCTTGGTCATCCCATCTTATTCTTGGCCTCCCTGGTGGGAGTTTTCCTTCCCGATGTCCTTTTCACACTCTTTTTGTAGAGTTCTGTCCTCTTCTCTTCTTCTGACGTGACATATAATCCTCCTGCTTCTAACCACGGCCACAATATCAGGCCTTCCGTTTAATTCTCTTATCTCTTTGCTCTTTTTAACTCTCCATGCCCCTTCAAAAGTTGGTCCGTATATTTTTATTAATATTTTGTTTCATCTTAATTTCTTTTAACATTTGTGATAATATTTTTTTGAAAAATGATCGCAAATGCTTTAAGAAATTTCCACGTCTTTAACAAGTGAAATCTAGTCTTTACAAGGAGCACGAGAAATATAGATTTACGAAAGGAATTTAAGACCACAAAAATTGCACAAGAAACAAGGCCTCAATAACTTGATCGAAGAAAGCGTTTGATTTATAAATTGCGGTCTCGTAGCGACGAGTTTAATTAACGCCAAACTCAGTCATTTCAGGGAAACTTGAGTATTTAAGAGAGGATAGCAAAATTGAACGATTACACGATAAACGTCTCAATCCGCGGCTGAGTATGCCGCGGCGAATTTGCAAGAAGGCCATACATACATATGAACAGGTGTCAAGTAATCCTTCGCAATTAGACGCCCCAGGCGGACGGACAAAACAATTGACGATCAGAAGAATCTACCGGACCCGGGTGGACGACGGGTTGCCTCTCTTGATGTTTTCTCTTCTCAATAGAATTCATCGCAACCAACGCTAGAAAGCAAATGCTTGTTTCGCGTTCTGATTTATGCTTCTTAACCTAATACATGGCTCTGGAGCCGGAAGCTGCCCACTCCCATACCCTTCTTCCCTTTCCTTCTTTCCTCCCTATTCCCGCAGCCCTTCCGTACCCTCGGTCATATGCGAGAGCTTGCATAACGGGGGGGAAGGGTGGTGCCCCTGCGCGGAAGACCCGTGAATCCACTGTCGATCAGGAGAATAACCCTCGTTTGACGTCACACACGGAACTCCAGAACTCCGATCTCCAGAGGCGAGACTCAGCGTGGTATCGCAGGATTCAGACGGTTCGAGTTCCGATCAAGACGGGTGATTATTCTTCTGCAGAATTTTTGTATTTGTGGGTGACTCCGTAAAGGAAATACCGCAGCTAATACACGGTACCCTCAACATTCGTTGAATAGGACACGTAAAGGCGCCGAATTTTCAT
This sequence comes from Pyrrhosoma nymphula, assembly GCA_963573305.1. Classification (NCBI taxonomy): domain Eukaryota; kingdom Metazoa; phylum Arthropoda; class Insecta; order Odonata; family Coenagrionidae; genus Pyrrhosoma; species Pyrrhosoma nymphula. Next base: position 2,519,731 of record OY754334.1, read on the forward strand.
TGCTGGAGAAGAATTTGACTTTGAAAAGTACAGAACTGGTATTTAGGCGAAGATTACTTCTTATGTGTTCTGTATGTTGTGTATTCAACTAAGGAGCTGAAAAATTAGTGAGATCCGGACTCAAGTCGCATTGCATTGGTTAATTATCGATAACTGTGGAGGGGATGAAAACAAAATGATGAACTGTCAAATAAACTCGGTAGATGTCAAAAGTAAATTCGTATTTAAATCTGCACGGAGTAGGATATTGCTGATCAGTGTAGTAAGTATGAGGTAAAACTGCATTTCCATTTCATGTTGCAGGAGACCTTTCTTAATATTTAAACACGACATGAATTTTTAAAATCAGCTAAATTAAAAATACCAAGAAATCGAAAAAAAAGAACAAAACTTTTGATCATCAGCAGTGAAACCCCAAGAAATTCCGTGTTTCAGAGAATATTTTACCCGAACTAAGTTGTTCCGGATAGGTGAACAAAGATATTACACAATAAAATAAATCCGTATAACTTTTTTGACTAGGCAATGTTAATTGAAAGCTCTAGAAGGGTAATTTCAGATTTTATTCCTTTTGGACTGGCTGAAATGTTTTAACCCACAGCTAAGTTCATCAACGAAGGGAAGTCGAGCGTCCCGCGGTCGTTGAGTCAATATAATACTCCTCAAGAATGATACAGCCACTGATTGCAAAAATTAGCATCCGCCTTTTCTGTGGTTCCCTTAGAACCTCTCTCCATACCACTTGATACGCGAAGGCCAATACTGAGGGTACACCTTATAACCTAGGCATGAACATGAAATAATTATTGTTCTTTCAATCACCCATCGGAACGTTTGAAACGATTTTTCAGAAGTTTTTCTTTTCCTTGACATGAGAAACTGTGATTCTGAGTGCAAGCAGGGGGAAAGCTCTTCAGGAATAAATACAACGAAATCTGAAAAGGGCGCCAACAAAACATTTCGGTGAAAACGGGCAACGGGTCAACAGGGAAGGGTAAATATTATTTTATTACGTGACCAAAGAGCGGGCGTGCAGGGGAGCACGAGTGGAAAGCTCAGTTAATGTCTCCCACGCGTAAACACAACAACGTGTAAACAGTCCATGGAAACCGGCGCGCGGGCGGAGGCGGGGGGTGGTTAGGGGGTTGGGGTGAGGGAGGGTAGGGGTTGGGGGGGGGGGGAGAATACCTTTCACTCGGCCGCGAACTAATAAGAGCACTCACTAATGCGAAAGCTGAACGCATTCCGACTCACATTGCCTCCTACACAAGGTCCACGTAATTTGCAACTCCAACGCCACCTTCTCAGCGGACAAAGGGACTTCCAATAATCATTATCACCACTTTCGGTGGTTTGAGTGAAAAATTACTTCACCGAGAATTTGATGAGTTTGGCCTCATTTGAAAAAAAATCATCTTTCCAATGATATCAAAATATCTACCACTTGCCGAACTACTTTTCGAGCAATTTTCCTGAAAATACAAGCTTTTTATATGGGCTAGATTGTGGCTGTGCGCTCCAGAGGCAGAATATTAAACAAATTAGGAACTTCTAGCACCTAGATTTAGTCAAAAAACTATCGGTGTGTAGATTGCATGTTTTCTCAACTATTCATAAAAAATAATCAGTTTCTCACCGCAGTAATTTTGACAGAATCGCAAAAAAACCTGCTGTTTTGAAGGGTTTTCAGCCGTACGGCGGGAAAAAATGAGTCAAGTTAGAGACTTATGTAGCTTTATTTATTTAATTACTGAGAATTTTGGTCATATATAAATATATATTTGCGCCATTAATGTTACAATATTTATTTCGTACTTCTTACAGACGCTGAAATAAAAAAATAAATTTTAATATGGTCTCCATTATGACTAGGGAACTATCTCATACCACCTTAATCGAAAATCCACCACCTATCATCGAATTGAACATTCTCCGCTCAAAACCACAATTGTTCTCTCGGCTCTTTTCCCCCAAGATCCTTATCCTTTTAGTCATCCTAGTTGACACCTTCTGGGTGGTTTTTCTGGCTAAAAAAAAAACTTTAACTGACCTTTCAAAGTATCCCATAAAAACGCAAAAATCAATATCCAACAGCAAAGATTAGATTATGTCCTTATACATGGATTTTTCTGGATTCTTCAGAACGTTACGGACCATGCCATCAATACTCTCAACGTCTTGGAGCCGACAGGTTCAACGATCACCTCTCCTTTAAAGATTACCTCGGATTAAGAGATTGATCCTGCAAAAGAGTCCTTTTCAGTTGAAAACACTTTCAAAACACAACAAATATTCCAAATACAAAAGATATATAATCTCCAACTAGAAGAATTCATTATGACAAAAACACAGTACAAATTCCACTATTTATTTTAATGCTATCGACCGGTTTCGCCGTCTATAGCGTCATTTACAAGACAAAACAGTCGATTAATTTGATATAACTAGATGGTTTAGCACAATTTTTATCGCAATAAAATCTCCATGGTTTCTTATTCATTGTTTTCGTTTTGATATTCGTTTTTCCTCGCCTGATATTCACGTAAATATCTATGAATGTATTAAATTTTTGTAAGCATTTTCGATAACCATTTTTCATCGTAACAACTTAATTTTTAACTCACGTGTTTACGGTGACCCCGGGGTTATTTCCTCGACGTAGAAGGACTCACCTATCCTCCCACGGAATCACTTGCGGCGGAATCATATGGCGAACGGCAGCCAGTTCTAGCATTGCGCCAAAATAACTTCCAAAAATATATCCGTCAAATATTCCCCAAAATCGTCACTCTCCTCGTCCCGTGGTACGCTCGTACCTCGCACAAAAAATTGCCAGTATTAAAGTAATCCGACCTAAATGAAGAAAAGGCGAAATGAAAGCGAAGCTGAAATGTCACCGATGCATTTTTTCTGTCTGCCTAGCATATTTCCATCCATGGAACTCGTTGAATCTTTCTCCTCGGTTTTATTTCACATCTGCTCGGCTCGCAAGAGATTTGACATGGGGAACTGATCATTTGGAGGTGCAGGGCCGTGGCCATTAACTTTGAGGCCCCTGGGCAAAACCTGATGGCGAGGCCCCTTTATAAGTACAAAATCGAGACTTTAGATAGAGCACAAACGATAGACGATTGAGATATCAGTTGTACGCCTGTACCAAACATTATGCCGGTGCTATCAGCTGAACATCTGGTGCGCGGGCACTTGTATTTGCATTTTCATTACTAAGCTAGCTCGTTAGCGGCAATTAGATTAAGCCGCGTTTACGCACAAATAAAAAAATATTTAAAAAATAAACCATCCGCGAAGGGGGTCCTTTTGTCTTGGGGGCCCCGGGGCTGTGCCCGGTTGGCCCCGACGTGCCGGTGGCGGTATTCTGAGATTATACTGGAGATGAAAGAAGTAATCCTCGCTCACAAAGGAAAAGAGGACGAGGATATCTTCCACTCTCGACAAGACGAACTCATTGTAAATTTACGTGGAGTTACGAAATTATTTACCGATTAAGATGTCACCTAAATTATCAATTGGTGGATTATACCACTCAAGCTAGGCATGGTCAACCTTTTTCGGTGAGCTGGGTAGTTTGGGCAATTAATTTCCGTCCGAGGGCCAGATTGAAATTTCCGGGGGCACCATTGCACTTCGAATTCTAAACAAGTGTTTATTTTTCACCCCCATACCCTTCTTTGCGGTTAACAGGTGATGAGAGGATAAACGCCACATGCGAAGACGAGGGAAATATGCGAAGAGCAGCACTATTCTACTACATTTAATTGCCATTTTAACGAAACACTGTTTGTAAGAAACAAATTCCCAGAATGGTAAAAAAATCACCTGCCGACCATACTATTTCAGTAATTAGTAAATTACTGTGTTAATTGAAGTCAAATTCTATAAACCAATTGAAATGGTGCTGCAGTAGTATCCTATGGCTGGAAAAAGTGTTTCTTAAAAATGCATTCGACAATTAATCTGCGTAATTTACGGCTGCAGACCGTGGTAGAGGGGGAAGTTGGGTATGCGGGGAAGGGAAGAAAAAGAATAGGCTTTATGGACGACATAAAATAGGTAAGACGCATTGTGATATAAAGATTATATGCAATATATTGTGTTATGCAATATATTGTGTTATGAGATAGGGGATATGTAAAAATTTGGAGTAAGTATTTATACCTCTTTGATTTGAATCTATATTTACTGGTAGATTACCTTAATCATCATCATACTCTTCTTTCGCTGAAGAAGGTGGTGACGCCGTTGAGCTATTCACCTCAACATATATATTTTTGTTGGAAGCCCGCGAACTACTAGAAAGTTTCAAATAGGCTAGATGTGGCCTCTCGGGGCGCTGGTTGCCCTAGCCTGACTTGAACCATTGAATAAAAAACGTATCCAACGCCTTTAAAAGTATCAAGTCGGTTCGAAAACCCCCACCCTACCAATTTCGTCAGGTGTGTGTGATTCTCTATCAGTGGGCTTGCGTTGTTAGCTGTCGGCAAAATTTTACTTCCAGCTCTTGCTCTTTAACATTAATACTTAAGGCCGCCTTCGGGGAGCGCAAGGCTGGCGTATGTGCCTGCCTTCGTCGTCTCCATTGAAAGAGAGCAAGCCACATCATCTCGGCCGATTGACGCCACGAAGACCCTCTCCCGGACCCGGTGCTGCAGAGGAGCGACGGAACCCTTCTTCCTCCTCATCCACGGAAAGCAAATGCATCAATCAACGGACTCGTCTTCTGCTTTGGAGGACGTCAGAACCAAGGAGGTTAAAATGAAATGGAGGAGGAGGCATGGCCGAGAACGCTCATGGGCGAAAGTGAAGCAAGAATAGGGGTGCTTGGGAAGGATTTTGTGCCAAGTAGGTGTACGGGCAAACCAGTCACAAAACATCGCCTAGCCTGTGGTTTTTAACTTAGATTTGACGGAAATCGAACGCGACCGCAGGACACGTAAGCCAGAGGAAGGTCTAAACTTTGCCGACTGCAATGGCGGAATTGGCTTCAAGAATCAAGTGGTGGTATGTCGCCTCCATTTCTTTTCTAACCTACTTGGTCAGAACTCGAGGGAGGCAAGTGTAAGGGGGCGGTTAAACGCATTTCTTATGGATTAAGAGCGATGGATCCGCGATGCGTAGCCTCTTCCTCCTTTCTCTCTCGGCTGAGCACACGGGCCCGTCTTGCGCGCGTTGCATGCTGGGCAAAAATGTCTCGGCTGGGCGGAAAAAAATTGATGCGTAGCCTTCGACCCTTTGCGAGTGCATGAGGGATGCTAATCCGCTTTATCGCGGAATGCTACGGAAATGAATATGGTAAATGCGATGAGAAATTAATTATGTTAACACTTCCGAGTAATGTAACATGATTCCATTAAAGTTTTATCAACATTTGATTGATATCCTTAAACGAATACATCTTGCGGCTTGGTTCCATTTTTCGCAGTCAATAGCAAGTTGCTTATTTCTATAACGGATTCTTTTTCTCTAACTTTCCGTCATTGGTAAGAAGATGACTTAATTATGTCGATCACTTAAAATGCATTACTTATTCCCATAAATTCCCTCAGAAAAATAGGATAGTATATTATGGAAACCATCCTTGGAAACAAGTCAGGTATCCCCGACGATGGAATACATATTTATGCTGAGGACGATGATGAAAGTGGAACCGTATTTTAAGCATTAATATTGTTCGACGTGCGTTGCGTTCATTTAATTAGAATAAAAGTGAATAATTATGGATATTAATAAGCAAGAGAATAAATTGTTGAGGATAAATTCTGATTGCCAATTAAAAGCAAAGGAAATGAACTCCACAGCTCATGGAGTTCATTTCCTTTTGAATTTCATTGGCTAGTAGGATTTATCCTCATTAATAAAAAAAATCAAGGCGCCAGGTCAAATTAAGGCAGCGAGAAGAGCCATTATAAGGGCAACGAAGCATTTTGAATCGCTCTGATTCGGTTCGGTAGATTTCGACACGGGAATTATTTCTGAATAACTATATTATCTCAAAAAATCACATTTTCATTACGTTCAGTCAACTGTCTGTTCAGCGTTCGTCCCTCAGAATTTCACTCATAACCAGAACGTGTTTTATTAGTAACACTGGACACTTGCCTCACAACCAACATGCGTAAAACTCGGAAAGCGATGTCATCTACCGAAAAACAATGAGAGCATAAATACAAGCAGAGGGAATGATAAGAAGCTTTAGCGGTAATACAATTGCCACTCTATTTTCCCTCGAGTAACTCCCAAGTATTACCCATTACGTTTCCTGGTCGGTTCTCGCGTAATTGAAGTGCTGGAAGTCGGTTGTGCGCCATGGACTGCAGCTATTGCGAATCTTAAATTATAAATTAAAAATAACGTGCCTACCTCATCCACATCGTTCAGTGCAATACGCCTTACTGGCCATCCTCTTATTGACGGTATTAGTGCACGCAATATTAATTCCACCCATTCGAGACGGACAAATGAAGAGAGGGAAGCGGCGGAAGGGGAAACAGAGGAAGAGCGAGTGGCGCAAGGAGAGGTGGCGACCAATCAGGTGAGAGGAAGGCGGAAAGGACGCGTGAGATTGGTGGAGTAGTCGTCGAATCGGGCGTTATTGGCTTTTGCTGCTCGCATATCTATATTCACGTCCTTGTCCACATTTTGTGGAAAAGGTCGTGTGCGACCGTTGCCAGTGAAATTGCTTACCTCTTCGGGAAAATCCGATATCGGTTTGAGAATATAGAAAAATGCCAAGAAACAAAATTTGCCGGTCCTCGTTTCTCCTCACATGCCTGTTCCTTACTTCCCCAATTTTCTCGATTTTTCGGGGGACGAGGACGTCGACACCGCCCAAGCCGGAACGTTCGCTGGTGTTAAATCAGCTGTTGATCGAAAATTTCCTTAGTTAAATCATTCCCATGGCTACAAAATGAAATCCGGAGCTGGTAATAGTTGCTTTAAAAGCCATATTTCAATAATAAATTTGTCGATGAGTCTTGTGGGAATTAGCGTGAGATTCTGAAATATTTTAAATCAATAGCTCAATGTTACAACTACTCGCCGCAGTCAAACACAACCATGTTGAGGCACGACGTACATAAAAATAAAACTCTGAAGTTCTTCAAGCTTTAGGGTGATATATTTTAGTTGTAACAATCACATTACTAAGATTGGTATTTTAGCGCAATAACAGATCCCAATAGTGAATGATAATTATGTCGTTTTTTCTTCTGCAGTAGTTAGGCACTGCAACTAAGCTATATATACACACAGATGTCGGAAAACGCATGTTAACCATGCATGGTGACGTTCAAACTTACGAATTTTTTGGCGAAAGATAAGGAAAACGCATCCCACCACGCAGCCGGTCTCAATCGCCTTAATGTTGGGCACTCACAAGGATCTCATCTTTGCTCTTGACCTTTTATCCGCCACAAATGCCCGACCCACCTCCCTCTCTGCAGCGCATCCCTCTCGCGACCTTCAACACAGAGGCACTGCTGCATCTTGCACCCCGTGGTAATGGCATGGTAATGGCCGCTAATCACTTAGGGATGCACCAATAAAATATCACTTAGATATATGTTTTTTAGCATGCGATCAGTTGACTGAGATTCCCTTGCGCCTCATATCAAGAGGCGATTTCTTCACATGGTGGCCATGAATTAGAAGAAGAGAAAAATCTGACGAGAGTTCTTTACCATATGGACAGATCTATGAAGATATGTAATCTGAAGAAAAATTCAAAAGCAACCAAAATTATGGTTAGTGAAAGAAATGAAGAAGAGAAGTCATCTTCAAACACCAACCTCAAAAAATTGCGCAGGAGGAATATTCTCGCTATCTGGGATATTGGATCATAAATGATGAAAAAAGAAAAAACAATTAAAATAATTGGTAAAGTAACAAAGGATGTAATTTACTAGGCAAACTGAAGAATTATAAAAAGACTTATGAATGAATGAATTGGTTAACTCAGAGGTGAGTGGAGCGGAGAATTACAGCTGCAGGCAATTCTTCGGAATACTGCTACAGATTATGCCTACGAATAGTAAACGCTTCACAGACTCATTGTTTATTGTGTCACGTGACTCGAAGGAGCTGGAGAAAAAAAGAAATAAAATGAATGAGTTGGACGCTTTTTGCCAATTCCCATAGTCTTATTTTGACTCCGGCAACAGCATTATTCCATATTTATGCTTTGAATACTACAATAATCACTCTCAAACAACGAATACAATCTTCCAAGTTAACAACCGGTATAAACATAGAAATGAGCAGGGCAATGCATGCCATAATTGACGTCTCGCTCGCACGCTTACCCTGGAAATTGAAATTTCATGTGATAAATATAACAGAGTACTGCAAGGCAGAATCGAGTTGACCAGCCTGAAAATTTACCTCGTGAATTTTTATCACCTTAATAAAAAAGTACAGCCTTGTATCTTCTACCTCAAAATACATTTGTGCAGTCCCGAGTTTGCAAAATAAATAAAATAACGGACGTTAATTTCTCTGGAATGATTCTCGAAGCGGAGTCGATTGCAGGTAGATGCCGTATTGATTGTCGATGTATGGAAAGAGCATACATTAACCTTTGCACGTGACGAAAACCTGAGGTCGTTACCTGTAGCACCAATAACCAATCGAATCGAGGGTGGTTGGAGCACGGGGGTGGGATGTGGAGAAGTGGCGAGAAACAATTGAATGGCGAGACACGCTTCGGGATAGGGGGAGTGATGTTGCGGGGGGGAGGAGGGGGTATATATGCCATGCTGCTGCTGCTTCTCTCTCCCTGGGTCTTGCATTCATTTCGATGTGCAATTAAAGCATCCGGAGCAATTTCAAAATGCTGCTCGAAGCGTCCAATTAGCTAACCATTGCATAAAATCTCGAATTTGCGGGGAAATGTGGGAAATGGGGAAGCCGTTGACCAGGGCTGGCTGGCGAGACTGGCTGTTTAATCTGAGCCTCGCTGGACTCGTCGGAAGGATATGAGGGTGATGGGGTGAGGCGAGGCTGATTTTTGACCGGAGAAGTTGAAGGGCGGGGAAACATTATGTTCCCGGTGGTCAAGTGAGCGTGGCAAAGGAGTTCAAAGCTAAAGAGTGAGTGATAACACTTATTCCATGGAGTCTCGGCCCTCCTAGAGGAGCCCGATTATATAGTTTCAGGAGAGGACAATTACCCTGACCTTGGCCGGAAATACCAAAGGGTGAGCAAGCAAAGCCACATGGTAACACACTTGCATAGTTATGACTTTTATTTAATTTCACAAGATTATTTAAGTGCGAATGATTCCAGATTTTGTCCGAGGGAGGCTACGTGCATTCCAACCGCTCGCTAGAAAATATGAGGGACTAAGAAAGAGGAACATTTACATGTAAATACCATGAAGTAGCTACAGCGGGATTTATTTTGAAGATATAAGGCCAATTAGTTCTCCTACGAGATTTACGAGTGTTTAATTCGGCTAAAGTCAAACAGGAGCGAATTTAGGAAAAGAAAAATACAAGAGAATATTATCTAAGAGACCCCAGTTCACATAAATAAATATAGTTAAAAAACTAAAAAACACGCTTTAATGATAACTCAAACTACAAAGTGAAAAATAATTCTTAATATAGAAATAAAGAAATAAATGAAGAATATTAATATTATCGTGAAAAAAGCGTGGGGTGCTCCGTTGCTTAGTTAATTTGATATGCCTTTTGTAATTGTTTACCCAAATTACTGAATGGAAAATGCAGGAAAAGATTATGCTTTGAGCCATATTTTTAGTACCAGTTTTCTTCTAATCGTACCGATTGAATATTTTCAAGAATTGATACATCGAGCACCCCACGCTTTTTTCACGATAATATTAATATTTTTCATTTATTTTTTTATTTCTATATTAAGAATTATTTTTCACTTTGTAGTTTGAGTTATTATTAAAGCGTGTTTTTTAGTTTCGGAGTGAAATCGTTAAGATTTATTTCGGAGTTGAGTGTTAAGGAGTCGGTTACAAACGAACTGACAAACAAATTTAGCAAATACCAAAAGCGAATACGACGATAAAAAATTCTCCTCCCGTCTAAGCTTGCTGCAATTAAAATTAAATTATAACTGGCCGTTAAACGATCAAATTAAAGACAACAACAAAAAACGTCCTTGAATGAGCCCCCTCGTTGAGAGTTGACGGCGCTAACCACTACAACATCCGATCAACACACCGTTAAAGCTTACTCTATCCATCTAATTCTCACGCAAAGGATCTGTTCAATTGAAGAAAATTATTAATCCTGGCGATCCTGATTAGAATATTGAGAAAATCTTATCAAATTATTGTACTGTCATCGGTCCTTGATGAGTCTACAAAGTTTAAAGGAAATCTGATCGTTCAAAGTGGGTCAAAATCGAGTCCAAAGGAGTCGGTTACAAACAAACAAACAAACAGGTGAAGCTAATAAAAGCGTGTTAAAAATGAAATGAGGCGAGCCCTTGGGAATAGGTCTTGGCCGTCGGTAGGCGAAAGCCAGTTTTAGATGGAGGGGGTACAGTTATTTATGAAACTTCAATGATAATTAAGAAAAATGTGGAATGAAAAAAAGGGACGCAGGGAAGGGTTTGCAGCGTCTTCTACTTGTCAATATTCTATTATGTGCGCCCTCGGAAATACCAATCACCGAGGCTGCATCGATAGGGACGACGGCTTAAAGCCAGTAAAGACAGATGAGGAAATCTGTGGTATAAAAACATGCAGGCATCACAACGCGGAATGTTACAGCTAACAACTGATTTTCCATTTACGTGAATTTTGGTGAATCCGAATGAAAATCGGAAATCCTCTCCGTAGGAAATATATTCCGGGATCGATCATCTTGGAGTTTTGGAAAGAGTATCACATAGTTTTGATATGGAATAACCCATTTAAACAATAATTTTCGAGGTAACCAGAAGAAACTATTGACAACACATTCAATTAAATTCTTATTCCCTAAGGCATCAAGCCCTGCGGAGACCTACGCCGCAATAACTAATTCCCTAAGTTAGTTTTATCAAAACTATAAGTTTCTGAAAAACTGTTATTTGGAAAATACTAATTGGGAAATACGTTGAAATTTCTAGAATTCAATTGAAATACAACAAGCATTTTTCACTACTGCCCAAATGTATTAAACGCCATGTAATTTGTAAACCTAGCTTGAAATAATACCGGTGAAGTATTTAACACTTAAAGCCATACTCACTGAAACTTTATGGAGGTTTCCCTGCTAGTTAATTGTGGTTTATGGGAAACAAGCTCAGGCGAAAATAGTCAAGCTGCTTTTGCTCTGGCGGGTACAATCCATTTCCATATATCTGGCACAGTTGCGGGCCAAATAAATTTACGTGAAGAGGTAACGCTTTTATAAATCGATTTCACGGAAATTCGGCATTCATTACTCTCCACAGCATCATTATAATTACAAATAATGAAACTACAGTGCATAATTAAAGGTTCACCTTCATTTTGTAAAATTAGAAAGTAATGCTCTGAAAATTCGATTTTGTAAATGTAAACTACAAACTGAAATATATAAATGAATGCTGATTTTTCATTTGGTTCTCTACATCATTCCTAATTATTTTAAAGGTGAAAATATCCGGAGAGCAATAACCTTAATGCCCAATGTTTCATTTTTCACGACCAGAATCACTCAGATGACAACGAAAATAATTAAAAAAGGAAGACAAATCACGGTTCAAGATGGTTTACTACTCCAATTATACTCCATGTATGCCATGGTCGAAAAACATGGCGGTAGCTGTGCAGAAGAGCCTTTTCAGTGAATGATTCCATTCCCTAAAAACTCGCTCAACACGGCGGAGTAAGAAAATTCCATGTTTGACTACCATGGGAGGTTATTTTGTAATATCAACTTTTTAATGGCTCTTTGCACGAAGGTGGGAGACCCACCTTCCTGCAAATGATCGGGTTCAAAATGATCGGCTATCAATCACCCGAGGCTCGTGGAAACCAAGGTGTATAGACAGAGGGATATGTATAGACGGTATAGACTCTCTTTCTATATGGACACCTTGCGTGGAAACGATGGTGGCTCCATTTCACGTTACTTGTGACATGTGGGATGGAACTAATGAAAGGCAGAGGAAATGAAACGGATCAAGAGTCGAAATAGCGAGTGAGCTAAGTGAAAGAGCATTGGTGAATCAAGGGAAAGACCTGAAGACCACCACTTGAGAGACAAAGACGGTCACACCGACAGGGTGGGGTAGTGGAAGTACGAAAAATTAAGCAATTTTCCGTATTTTGTGTCGTAGTATTCTAACTAAAGTGAGATCACGAAAGAACACCCATGGGTTTTCAAGGTCGCAAACCTTGATTTTCAAATTCAATATTCTGTTTCTTATTCACTCTACATTCCAGCTCTCTGTGGCTCGCCAACCAATTGTTTACATGGGAATTTCGGTGTAGGGAGACTCAAAAAGGGCTCTCTGTTGGCGTTAGGCCAGAGAAACTGGCCGTTTCAACAATTTCCGCTGCATTGCCAAATACTTTCGTGGCTCTCGAAGGAAGTTCCTTGTATGCCTTCCAATGGAAGAGCTGGTCGGAGTGGCAGCAACATGAGAGCTGGCTTCTCATCCCTCGGGCCCTGATTCAGGGGCGGAGATATTTCTGAGGAAACCTTCATCCCTTCTTTGATTCAGTGAGGAGAGCATTTCTGGCACATAACTCCGACCGACGGCAACCTAAAGCAGTGGGCAGTGGTGCCCTCCGCGGAGAGTAGGCCAAAGGCGACGCCAGCTCTCTCTCAGCAACATTTCCATTCCCTGATACCAACCATCACTGATTCCCAACTATCTATAGTATGATGGCGAAAACGACCTCATTCCTCAGTTACCGTTTCAAATAACTACCACTTTAATAACGACAAATGGAAGCGTTCCGCAAAATAATTGGAAGGGATAGTCAGGCGCACGAGGCGGCGGAAAATTCTTAACCACTATCCAAGTAACAAGAAAAAGTTAAATTTCTCAAAGAATAGGTAGCTTTATTCCGAGAATATCATCAATGTACCAGCACGCTACTTGTATCCAATAGTTTTTTTTAATATTCCTGTACATATGTGTTCTATTTCCTTGGCATAATTTTGATTCGCTCTTTCTCTCTGCATTTTCAGTCTAACTTGAAAAATGTGCGCCTTCATTAGTGGGACGCATTCTTTATTAGGAAATACATTAGAACATAAATGTATGCGGCTCAAAAGTCAACAATCACTTTTACCGTACATTTTCAAAAAATTAAACCAAAGTCTCAGAGACCCTTTCCCAGCTTCGGCATAATTCGTAATAATCTTCAACGGGAGCTTTTTAAGAGCGCTTACGACTTTTTCAGACGCAAAGAACTGCGCCCTGTTTCACTTAAAATTAGACTTGTGAAGGGAAAAACTCCACGTCGGCTCAAGCACTTGGCAATTCAACCCCCGCCCCCCTCCCTTTTCCTTGAGCCTAGAGCTCCTTGCAAGAGCTTTGCCCCCCTTCATCGTCCCTTCGCCCTTGAAGCAAAATCCCCATTATATGCGAGCGAGCAATTAGTTAGCAGAGGGCAGATAATAAAGTGTTCTTCAACATATGCTGTCTCATTGCAATGTTTATAATACCCTTCATAAAAGCCTCAAGTATCGAAGACTCAGTTTACGTAATGGCGAATTGGCGAAAAGTTAAAAACGCATTGGATTAGAGAGAATTGGTTAAAGTGCAGGAAACCCAATTTTTTCGTTCAATGTGGACACATTATTCGGCTGTAGATAATTATTCAATGCTTAGAAGACCATCATATGCTTTTGAGTCACATTTTTAATTCGTAGTTATTCGTAATCTCCCATTTTTTTCGAGAAAAATTCTTAAGGAAAATACTCTAGGAGGAGCTCATGTGAAGACTCTGAAGTTTCTTTGATAACTTTATGGGCGTTAACCATTGACAAAGATCAATGCTACGTGTTTACAGTAACAAAGCGAAGTAATTCAACTTAATGATACAGTAAAAATAAAAACTATTATGTGTACCTCCTTCTTTTAAAAATGAAACCATGAAAATTAACCATTAATTAAGGTTGAACGTAATGAATTCATCAAATTAATCGATTGTGGCGCTACTTCGTGGAAATTGAAGATTGTTAGAAAACACATAACAAAATGTCTTGTAAATGACGCTTTAGACGTCGAAACCGGGGAGATCAATAATGTAATTAGTAGAATTTAGTACTGTGCGTTTTTTTAACAGTGAATTCTAATGAATTCATAGTTAGCTTTCCTGCTACCAAGGCTCTATTTTTTTAATTTCGCGCAAACCTATGGCATTTTAATTTTCATCATTTTCATGACAATAATGTGATCGATTTCAAAATTGAGCTTTATGATGTAATTTAAACAAAAATAAAATAATTCCTCCCACTTTGGCAGAGTAAAAGCCAAGGGTTGAAGCAGTAAGATATTGAAAGTTGTAACAACGTCCAGCGTAAAAAATCTGTAATATACGGAACTGACGAATTTCCCTCATTTTCCCTCGCGCTGAACTCACACGCTTGTGGAAGCAGCCTCTAATTCATGAGTCTAAAATTGGAGTTTTCTACTGAGGAGAACGTTCAATTTCGAACAGATCTGGTTCATAAAGCTTCCTCAAATGCTTCCCCTCTCAATTCTCGAGGGCTAAATTTCCAATAAGTCAGCCTTCAATGGAGTCTTTTCTTTTACTCGCCTTAGCGACGCTATCAAGATTCAATTAGTGGTGCCCCCTCGCTCCGGCGGCCTCGGCTTCCCAACCACACCAGTCGTTGTCTTGGTCGTTCGCAACGACGATATTCATTGGACGACGCACTCCGATATTCCATGCTCAATAGAAGGTTTGCCTACGATCAGTTTACCCCATTAATTAGGGAGAGGTTTGATGAGAGCAATGGGAGAGAAGCCGTAGACCGAACCTAAGCACGAGGTATCGACGACATCGCACAAAATCCCATTCACAAGTGTGCCAACTGAATTCATCATTTATCTTCTAACAGGCGGGTGCTAGAGTCAAAGAGCCCCCATTTGGTTCATGCCAGTTACACTCCCATGGTAAGGGACGACAATCAGCTTAAAATCCGTAGCACAATCGTCGATCACCAAGCATTTAATCCATCGAATGTCTTCGGTTGGCCTCTAAGCGAGCGCCAACGCTTCATTCATTATTTGGGCTAAGATGAAATAAAAATAAAAGTTCACAGCGATTAATTTAGCCTGTTTCCTACTCGTTTGAAGGACATTACTCAGGTTTAAATTGCAATTTTACTCCCTCAGGGTCAAAAAGGCTTGGCCACTGATCGAAGGGTCCCGGGCTCAAATCCGGGTGAAGCCTTTGGACGCCCTCGAACAAAAAAATCCCCGGAGTGCGAGGTGGCCCAGGGAAAGGAACTGTCCCCCCTACCCTGAATGTGTGAAATTCACACGCCTGTGGCTTAGTCCGGGGTGAACTCTACCCTCAACTAACCAACCTTCGGGTTGAATCACTGAGTGAGTGAGGGTCAAAAAACAACAAACCATGAATAATCTTCACTTCATAACTGCAGTCAAAATGTAGGCGGTGTTAATGGAACCAGACGGTATGAAGGGTTAAAATATGACTTTATACAGCACGTAGAGTTTTATAATGTGGACGCAGAGTTTTAAAGAATGGACGCAAAAGAGAATTGCTTGCAAAGAGTAATCCTATAGAAAGATGCTGCACAATAGCCGGTCATTAAATTGATAGCATAGCGTTACTAAGAGGATTATATGTAGCATGCAGTAGAATGTCAAAGAGTACAGACTTTGGAGCAGGCGAAAAATACTTGGCTGTGAGGGAAACAGTCATTTCCCAAATCTCACCAGCTGCCGTCAGATTTTGACCTTGTGCCTTGTGGCAGAAAGGCTAATTGTTATGGCAGAACAGACTTAAACCCAGAATGGAAGCCGCTTGAATAAAAAATTGCAATAAAATGGGTTCAGGGGGATTCGAGGAATGAAAAATTTCACCCTAAAGAACACCCCCAAATCTTTTTTCTATCTTCAACATGTTCCAGTTACGTATTAATTTTCCGCAAGTAATAACGAATGCATAAATTTTCACTACAGGGTTCTAGCGAAGGAACTAAATAATAATTGAGAACTAATAATAATTATTTTTGAGTCTTCATGGGCAACTCGAGTGATATTTATAGGAGGGGGAGGGGTTTTTATGTGAGCTGAGAATAGATTAGTTCTTAATTCAGTTACCATGCTGCAAATCTTCTCTTCTCCCAACAATCTGAGTGTGTGAACTTCCACTGCAAGTCCCTCCTCTGGCCGCCGAGCCGAGAGCGCGAGTGATTCAAAGGAACCCCCGAACACTGCACTGCAATTTCGACGATCACGCTTGCTCGAACCATCTTAGAACGGAGAATATTCTTCACTCTCTCCACGGCAGACGGATAAATATTACGCGTTCATTCGGCCATAATATTCAAAACGCCAACTCACTGCCACACGTTGAAAATGGAGAAAGCGTTCCAACCTGGGGTAGATTCTATAGCTTTGAGTCGGAACGTGGACTCGACCAACGAGGTAATAACTACCAAACACCCTTCCTTTGGAAGAAAGCAAGTCGTGGCTGAGCGAAGTAGGCAGTCACTCGAACACGGGTTGGAACTCAAGCACCGACGACGATGAATCACTGCACGAAAATGACCGCGAACTGCTTTGCGCCAAAACACTTCTAAGCTTCAGGACAAGAGTCGCATTTGATTGGCTGATGTGCGGAGGGCACTGCCCGCAGGAGGAAATGAGACAGGTGGGAATCGCAAGGTATTACCCCGAGGGCTCGCAGGAGCTATCACCGGTCAACACGGTGACTCCCCTGAGGCTCAAGGTAACCCGTTTGACTCCCAGTGAGGAATCACAGCGGAGAGACGCGTGAAACAAACTGCTACAAGGAGGCGACGGCTTATCTGTATCCTATTGTCCACCCGGACTCGCTAAACGATCTGCTCTAGACTCGGGAGGTCACGGGCATAGCAAAGGTAATAAGAAAAATTCCGGCCACATGAGTTGCAGGCCGACGTGGCATATGATTTCACGCCCACGATAACAGAAGAATAAGGGAAAAAATGATCGAAGGAGAAAGATGCACTACTGAGTATGTACAGTCGCCGCATAAAGTCTGGCGACATCGGCAACTTCATCCCTTTAATTCACTGTAGCCCCCAAGACGAGGTTCCGATTCACGACTACTCTGCCCACTTTCTCACCTCCCTCCGTCCCACCCCCCTCCTCTCTATCTCCCCTCCCCACCCCTCGCTTTTAAATCAGTGGAGCCTCACTAAATCGTAGTTTCGCTTATTTTGTCGATGTCGCCACACTTTATGCGGCGACTGTAGGTATTGGAGTGATGACCAGACTTGGTGGCAGTCACCTGCGTGGAGAGTGATGCGAAGAAGGGGGAGGTGCAAGAGGTAGGAGTTGGCAAGTAAGCGGTGTTGGAAAACGCGATAAATCAACCAAAATAGCGTGTTTGATCTTGACTATCGTAATTTATTATAAATCATAATGTCGGAATCGGATGGTAAAATTCGAACCTACTTGCGTAAATAACTCCATTTCTCACCATCTTAAATGCCTTTTGTCATATTTTATAATCGTAAAGCACTATTGAGTTTTTAATTGAGTCCAATGGTTTCCAATACACGCTCAATTTTTTTGAAAGCCCCTACGGATTTGTTGTTTTCAAAAAGATTTCTCAGCGCGCATATAGTGCCTATGATGGAGCTGCGTGGACAATTTCCTTTCAAAACGCTCAGTGGTTTCCGAGATATCTTGATCAGCCAGTGAATCAGTCATATTTGTCAAGTGTTTACTTGCAGAAGAAAGCGGAGGGCACCCGTTGATTCAACGGGGGTAAGAACACTTTGATCGTGATGTATTGGATAAAAAGTAATTCCTTCCCATTTGCTTCAAAGGCGGACAATTAGATATTAAGCCACTCAGAAGACTCAGCACGATTATTTAACTACCCGCAATATAAAAGGAGAAAAAATTACAAGTTCTCTATTTAAATGAAACAAAGTATTAAGTATTCCAAAGCCCACATTTGTGCACTAAGCCATAGGTTTTCCGGCACCACCACGCCATAGTTTACTGCGCAGTGCATAATCACGGTGTATATTACATTTCCATAGGATTTATGAAGTCCTTAGTTTGGTATCTGGGAAAAGGTTTAGTTTGTCCCCTTAAAATGTTAGCGTGCTAGTTCCAACTATTAACGTTAGACTGGGCCGAATCTTACCCTGATAAAATATAAAAAAGTTTCCCATCAGACTAAACGGTATCTACTGATTGTGAGCTCTAAGCATGGACGACACCACGGGCCCAGATCAATAAATTTTCAATAGAGTACATTTAAATAATGCTGAAGGAATATCAATGTTACGATCACGCATTTTGGCATTATTGTGTTGGAATTAATTTTCTCATTTTCAAACGATCTTCTGGCCATTTTCAGCAAAGGACATCCTATACCACCCATACAAAGTCTTCCCTGAAAAGTTAAGATTAAGCAAATCAATTATATATGTCCCTTAAAGCATGGTGTATAAAAAATATACCTCTATATGTTCATCACTGCACGGAAATCATCGCCCTGTTGTGTTAAAATTTCTACCGAGCACCAAACCTATTAGCATAATTTCAATGTTAGTGTACACTCAGTGCTGGTCGTCCTTGAAATCTACCATGCATCGAGAGGTGGATTTAAAATTACGGCCTCGAATTGGATTTCGAGAAAATCCTTTTGATAGTGCGTATTTACACCATGATAGGATTATATCCTCAAAGTTTCAAGTTTCTGTCACCAATAGTTAGCGCTGTGCTTTTTTGAGTCAATGAATCGGCCAGTTAATCAGTAAGATCCCTCATAGAGCATCCCGCATAACTGATGCACAATGTGACTATGATAGTATAATGTATCTATGGATATCTATGTTTTGTACACAGTACTGCCATAGGACTCAGACAATCGGAATAATCCGGTAGGGATTATAAGGTGTATGGGCACTACTGCGAGTCAAACAAAAAATAGCAACAACGCTCTTGAGGAGGAAATTATTGGCTACGTCAGTGGAAAACAATGAACTCCTTAAGCAGAAGGCTCAGTGAGCATAATAACTAAATGCTGAGAAGTGGGGAGGGATGCTATGAAGAAACATCGAGGTCCTATTTACCTCCGCCCAGATGTACCATTTCTGGCGTGGCAGCGGCAAATTAAATGTAGTTAGGGTTCTTCGTAAATACACGCACAAGGTCCTCAGGTATCGGGACTGCTTCAGTTGTGCTGGTGCAAGTAATCACTGCCGAAAGCACTTTATCGCACTTGAATTACTAAACGATGATTGATTATTACATGATACCAGCGGCGTTATCAATGTTTACAATGCTATAAATTGCCAATAGATGAATAATAATAATAATGTCTCTATGGGTAACAGCCGAAGGCAATTAATACCCATTCTATATTCAGACAAACACACACAGCCAAGCCCTGGGAGGTAAACATCCTACCCAGGCGGGGTTCGAACCCGCGACATTCAGTTCGGCAGGCAAGGACTTTAGCCAGCCGCCAACGGGCCCGGCTTTGGTTTAATAGAGAAAAAAAATAAAAAAGTAATACAAATTGGTGTTCACTATCAGCAGCAGTGGGCTACATACAGCCTCAGGCGCGCATTGAATGGAACCATAGTCCTAAAACGACATGCCGCTGGTACGACATGCGGTCGGTGGTGCGACATGCGGCCGCCGACCTGTGGTTTGAAAAAAAAATGTTTGGCAGCTGTGATAGCGTTCATTACGCTTCAAAAGATACGATACTCACGTCCTCGCAGGGAATGCTTTTTTTGTATCGCCGCACCACCCAGCCCATCTGTGCACGTCGAAAATTCGTCTGACTCGTTAATTAGCGACATTTCCGACGCGTGCTCTTCCCTCGCTTGCATCACGCCCGCTTGTCTCCTTCATATCTCCAGACGAAGAATGTTACATCATGGCAGCCGTATCTCAGCTGGCTCGATTTTCACTCCGGGGGGGGGGGGGACTTGGCGCTGCCCCGCTACTTGCCTAATTACCCCCCCACCTTTCCAACCCCCACGTCTACTCGCCCCGCGGAGGGAATGATGACTTCGCATTGAATAGGGGAGACGACGAGTCGCACACGGCAGCGGGGCCCACTGCATCCGGACGAGATCGCGTTTGGCATCGCCGCCACCAACTGCATGGGCGCGGCTTTTCATTTGTTCCTCGCATGCCCACACCCCGAGGGAATGACAGGCGAGCCGAAGCCGCTGACGACGCGTCATAGAAGCGCGGTAGCGCCAACCCTCAGCACCACCGCCGCGGCCTTTCTGGCGCGGGGTGCAATGCCATCACGGTGCGGTGGTGCAGGTGAGGTGAGGGGGAAGTTTATACGGGTGTGTGCAAAGTTTTTCGCCGGATGCACTCGTGGGAGAATCAAGGATTCCACCGTTCATTGCGGGGTAGTGAAAGAAAGGGTTAAATAAACCACTTGAGTCGCCCCGAGGTCTCTTCTCCACTCCACAGAGAAGCTCGGATGCGAACGCTCGAGATCACCGAGAGCGCCTGAACCAATGGCGGTACATTTTAATTAGTAGATCACTTGTCTCCGGCTGACTAATTAGATAACCACCCCTGGATCATTTTGATAAAATGCTCATGTGCCTCCATGGACCCCTAATTACTCGCCATGACACGCGATTCACGTGAAGTTGGATTCTCAAATATGATTTCATGTTTCATGTTTTTCAGTTTCTATTTCGGCATTTTAAAAACATAAACGAGATAAGGTAGTAATTTATGCGACGAAACGTACGCAGGGTGCCCCCAATGCACCCTGACCTCCCACAGGGGCCGATTACGCCTAGCAAAATCCTCACACATAACACTTGCCAAGCATTTAGCTGTGACCGCTCTACTGTATCGGTCTGGCTAACTTGTGGTCATCTTCTAATCTGACTTCTTACTCACTTGTAATACCAAAAAAGGCTTTTCCCACCCTTCGTTCCCATTAATATTGCAAATATGTTTCATAACTCTGGCGATAACGACTAACTTCGTCGTAAAGCTCTGTCCATTTCAACCCCACTCCAACTCTTCCTAGATTATTTCGACTCGCAAAATCATAATCAACAACACGAACAAAATCGCCCAGATTATACTCCATATATCTTTAAACAGCAACGTAAAACAGTCATAACACTCCAATACCTTTTCGAATCCGAAATAATATTAGCCAAGGTAATCCACAGTCACGTTCCACAACCTTCTATCACTACTCCGAGGGATTTCCTTTACTACATGATTTATGAATTTAATTGTTCTGAAATTTTCGCAAACCGATGTTTCCTCTCGTTGGGGATAAAATGTGATACAAACTTCATAAATTCTTCTGGTTATAGCAGTAGTGGTCAATTGATGACATTTAGAGATCATGAGGAACAGTAAATAACGGTTTAAATGCCATCTTCATCACTGAACTCTGACTACGACGCGACGCCTGCCATCATATAGATGCAGTGGCACGGAGTGGGAACTACTGCATGCACTGTTGGGCGACAATCGGCTTCATACGCATGTTGATTTATGAATGGATTTTCCGGCGCACGCCGCAGTTCAAAGTGTCGGAGGGAGTGGCCGCCCACTGCATCGGAGGATTTCAATGCAGCGCTCGCACGAGTCCCTCCGTCTCTTGTCTAATTGCAACGTGGACAAAAGGTCTTCTATTCGTGAATTTTGCCACTGGAGTACCTTTAGCGGAAACTTTTAAATCAAAGTAATGCCAACAATGCGTAATTCTTCCTGGTAACCACGATGGCAGGATATATCTTTAGTTAGTTTGTTATTCGTTTGTTAGGGTGCATCGACAACTAAGGTCAATTAGCACCTCAGCCAGTCCATAGTTAAAAATCTATCGATTAAAATATAAATAAATTTTGCTAAGATCTTACAAAATTATAGCGAGCAATTTACGACTCTTTTAAACAAAGTGGCTAGACGTGTGATGTCCAAGGATTATCATATGTGGCGATAAGAGTTTCGCCTCTTTAAGAAACCTTAATACACGGTTAGCTGAGACTACGTCGTCCTTTAAGATCGCGTTTCTGTCTCCATTAATGCGTACATCCTGATATTTTACGCATTACGTTGAAATATATTTATGGTGATAGGGCAGACGCAGTTGTCGCATCTCGGTAGTTCCTTCTCACGTGTACAAAGAAATCTGTGAGTTTAGCCGGTGTGCCCGATCCGAAGTCGTGTTAATACAACTTCTTCCTTCCTATTTTTGTTAACAGATGAATCGCAGGGAAAAACGGTTTCTTTAATTTCCCGCACTTTGTTTGCATCCGTTTCCTCCCAAATCAAGCTCCATCGTTCGCGCAGAACTCTCTTTAACACATTCCTTACGTCCTCTGCGGTTATCTTTTCTTCATCGATGTCTGTTTTCTTCAGAGCGTCCTTGGCTGCCCTGTCTGATGCCTCATTTCCCTTTATACCTATGTGCCCAGGGCACCAAACTAAAATAATTTTCACCCCTCCTGTCTGAAGCGAGAATAAGGTGCTTTGTATGGATATATCCTTAATAATACAACGGGTTTATAATGTGTTTCACCACTTATACACCGGTCTTTGGCGATTTTGCTTTACGAAGAATAAAGTGAGAATATATCACAAGGTGACATATACCTGGTCTTTCCCCCAGCCACTCAACTCCCACTGAAGAACAAATGAATCAGAAGTCCAAACAAATATCATCAGGATGAGAAAATTAATGCATTGCGACACTCAAAATCATCTACCAACCTAAACTTGCATTCGTGAGGGTACTAAAAATAAATTTAAATGGGATTATTTTTCAACCCTTTGCATTTTTATGACTATAATGAAAAAATCACCATAATTGGGTGAATAGTTCCCAAAATAGGTATTTCTTTCATCTACATCTACAAAATACCCTGCAAGCCACCTAAGGGGTGTGTGGCAGGGGGTGAGTAGTCACCAACATGCATTACACTTCCGTTGACTTCGGAGAAATTATCAAATTCTCATAACCCTTTTATTCTTTCATGAGTATTTCCCTCCGAAGAAAAATCATTTTATATTAAATTCCGCCCAGGATTTCATAATGAATGTGTGAAAAGACTGGTTATATGTAATTACATTTACAATATACAGCAGATATATAATGCATTGAAATATATTTACAACATCCGTTGCAGTTCCGCCGACATAAAGAGATCTAATCTCTAAGTAATCAACTCAGATTAATCCGAGCCTATTATTAAAGTTACAGTACATCTACAGCAATACCATCGATTATGACAGAAGAGTAAATTCCTGGAATATAACAACTCAAATAAATAGAAAAAGCCAAACGGCAGGAGAGACTTCAGGTCAAGCAGAAAATGTTGAGAGCGTGGGTTGGATGATGGAAGAATGATTAGGAGAGGGGTGGACGGGAGGAGGACGACGATTACGGCTGCTGCGATAGCTGTTGGGGACCGTCAATGGGAGAAGCGGGACACGCGCGACAATTATGCGAGGGTGAGTAAGATCCAAACCCCCTCTCCCCCCCCCTCACTAACGAGTGGGTTGAATTGGCCCGTTGGGTAGCGGGAGGGTGGTGGGAAGCCGAGAACTTTCGATGAAGACCCACGCGTGGCAGGGATGGGACTTCCATCTCACGGCGCGTAACCAGATAACTTGGGAAACCCTCTGCAATGAATGTTCTCCAGAGAAAGATCTCCCGTCCACCTTCGATGGCCTTCCTTCCAGGCTCGCAGGCACTCGCGCACGACCCTCTGCGCAGGTGCCCGGCGCAGACAACCATCGCACGAACCGACGTAACCTGTCTACACACAGCACCACCGTAACTCTGAGCTGCCCTCATCATGAATCACAAAGATCAAGTGAAAACCAATTAGATAATATGGAGTGAAATAAGAATTCCAACATCTTGTGACGTTTTGAAACTCTCAAATAGTTTTAAAAGCAATTGAAACTCTTCTTTACTTAAGAAATGTTATCAGGCTTCACTTTTTGGAAGTCACAAGCATTCAGGATTAAAAATTATTTTTTTTTGTTTTAATCCACGCTTTTTTCCTGTATGAATGCATTGTAAGAAATTGAAACAGTTTTAGACAGAGTGAAGTAGTTGTGTATTACTTATGTAGAAATTTTATTTTTAAAGGACTCTTTTAAACTGTAAAGTCATAGTCATTTCAATACATTTCTGTTATTATTCCGAGGCTATTTTCTTCCACCCGTAATTTACTACTTCAACAAATGCGTTGGGATTACGGAGAAAATATACATATAATGCAGTAAATCATTAGCATTTTAAGTATAGGCACAACCTCATAGCTAAAAATAATTAAATTTGCAGACCAAAAATATTGTGGTGAAAAAATTGTAATTTGCCGATACGGAAAAAAATTCCACAAAAAATAACAGGAACGCTGATTGCCCTTTACGTTTCGTTCATTTTAAACAACCACGTGATGATCTTTTGCAATTTAACAGGGAATTCTTTAAGACTAAAATTCCAAACTGGAAAATTGCTCAAACAAAATTACATTGGAAATATCTAATAAAATGAATGAGCATATAGTATTATGTAAAGAAGAATTAGGAAGAGATACAGTTTTTACTGGCTTGAACTGCTACTTCACGCTGATAATGGAACTATTTATAGATTTGAACTTACTGTTATATGAATAAACATTAAAAAAAACTAAAAAAATAACCTTTGAACAGAAAAATTTCAAGGCGACAAGAAATATAATTTTCAAAATTTGATGAGTACCTATCACGTAAAATTTTATGAAAAATTTCAAAAATGATCTGACTGCATCTGAACAATTAAGCTGTACCCACATGTACCCATACATTTACCGATACAATTCGTTGAACCAAAGGGTTCTTAGCGCAAATTGCCCCTTGCACATTAGGATTATGGTTTCAAAGGATGATGACTAAAATTAATGCCCTCCGAGTTCGGGAGAAAAAATATGGCGCAAACCTTATTAACACGAGTTAAATTCTTAGCAGTTACACCAGGATAGTTTTTTCTGGACTTTCAAAAAGTTATCATGCGGCGATAAAACGAAACGAAACTTTACGCACTCTTTTATCATGCACGAAGCTACTCCGAAAAAAATGGTTAAATAAACCAGAAAGTACTCTTCCACCATTAAAAGCTCTGGGGTGAATTAATAGCTCGACCGTACCATTTTTTTAAAAGGAGATTAATTGAGCATTCTTGTGAGCCCATCGCAATATACGGAGAACTCTTTAATGAAATGCCATTGCTGCACACGCCCTCGCAGAGTCAGGGCCGCACTCCTCGTCTTCGGCACCTCCCCCCTGCCCGGCCCACCTTCTTCATGCTACAGTAACTACGCATATACGCGCGCGGCTACAATGCATATATTTTAAAGGCGAGCGGATTATTTGAGATACGGCAGCGCAGCCTTCCAAAGGGCGACATAATAAAAAAATAAAACGCTCCTTTCAAAAAGCGATAAAGCATGGCAGCTCTTTCCGTTTAATACACTCTCTGGCTCGCATTTCTCCTTCCCTGCGCTTCTCGAGGCGGCTCGCCTAGCTAATGATTATAATTAGGAGCGGGGTGGGGATCAGGTGGGGGGGGGGCGGGAAATGGAGGCTTTAAAGCGCATGGGGCCGCTGAGAAATAGGTTCGAATAACGCCTTCCTTCCTGGCATGGAGATTTTCGAAGGCCCTAGCCTCCTTTCGGAAACTTCCAACGCTATATATTGATGAAGTCCTTACAAAACTATCAACACTTCAACCATATGTGGCACATTATGCATTTAATATAGTACGTATATAATCATCACTATTATGCATATTCTCTAAACTTTTTAAAAATGTGACAGTAGGTACAATCAAACATGAAAATTTGCCAAACAAACAGTATTTTCTGCGGAAGACATTTATTTTAAATTATAAATCTCAGCAGTTTAATGATTGAATACAATTGAGGGCCTGAGAGTCAAAGTAATTAATATAAGTGACAAAAACATGAAACATGATATAAGTGCATATGTTCTAAGTTGGTACCGTCTGGTACCATCAGGTATCTACAGACAAAGTAATACAAGTGTTCGAACGTATGGTGCTGCGATCTAGCAGCCGAACACTTAAGCTATCCTGCTTTTTGTCATTTCTTACCGGGGTAAAGTGACACAGGTGACACTGGACGATGTTTGCTACTTGCATTACTTTGACTCTCAGGCTCTCAATTTATGAACATATTTGCCGCATTTAAAGTTTCCAAAAAGTTATAAATTAACTGTTACACTTCATAAACACTAAATATATTACCAAAAATGAATTTAAAAAAAATTTAGCGCTTTTTTCAACTGAAAATAAATGTTACTTTGAAAAATATTAAAAAATAAATCTATTTTAGTGCTTAACATTCACCAGTCGGGGAGCTAGCTTCACCGCTACCAAGAGCGTTATGACAATGAAGCCTGGGCAATAATAGCAGCAGAGCAAAGGACATTGGAAGCAATGGAGATGTGGTGTTACCGAAGAATGAAGAAGATGAAATGGGAAGGAAGGGACGGAGAGAATCACTGAAGAAGAAGTCCTACGAAGAGATGGAGAGAAAGGAAGCGAGATGAACATTCTGCGAGGAAGGAGAGATAAACTCATTGGGCACATTTTGTAACACAGAAGCTTATTGACTACAATGATGGAAGGAGAAATAATTGGGAAGAATTATAAAGGAAAACCAAAGAACGGTATACATTGAGGAAGTCATGAAGGACGTCAAATTAAATAATTATGTCTAGGAATGAAGTTGTTGGCAGAGAGGAGTGGAATTGAGAGTTGCAACTCAATGACTACCGATGAACTTTCACCAAAACATTGTTTCCCAGAATCAAGTTTCACTGGTTAAAGCAAAAAATGTTCGCCGATATATTAAAATTCAAGAGATACACAAGGAAATAATAAAACGACGCTCATTTTCAAGAAGTCTTCAAATAGAGCAATTAATATTTTTTAATTATTTTTCAGAAAATTTTTATTTTTATGGCATCATCTACAATTTTCTAATTTTTTCCTATGCATCCATAATGAACGCATGTAAAGAGGTTAATGTATTCACCTGCCAGAGAGCATTAAACACAGTAGATGAAATTTTCCTCCACCAATACCACGCAAACGAAATAAGCATTTGCATTCCTCCCCGAGTCACTACAGCAGCCGTATTAACTTTAGCGTGGAATAATAATTCTGTCCGGTAGGAGGACGATGGCGGAGGTGACGGCGAAGGAGTCTCTCTTGAGTCGCGGTCATGGGATATTATTACAAGGCGGTGGAAAAACTCGTCCATCGCGTCACTCGCGTGATAAGGCGATAACATGGATTTACTGCCGCATTCATCCCCCCTTCCACCTGTTACCCCTGCCACGGTAATTAAAAGGGCGCCGGGTGCAATAATGTGACTATCTCTGGAAGCACATCTGCCTAGAGAACCAATTAAAGCGAAGATTAATCAGCAAGGTGAGAGGAATTCCTTGAATTTTTTCATTCAGCTCTAACGCTAAGTACCGACCCAACCCCCGCTCTCAAGGGACGGTATACTTTTCAGTGGCCTGCAGTAATTACGCTCACCCGAATACGTATTTCCCCCTTGACTCTAAATCAATCTAGTTATTTTAAGTAATAAGGACCAACTACTTACCATTATTCAAGTGCAATAATTTTTTTAAGAAGAATAACTCAGACATAAAGTAACATACGTCCCATTCCATTACCGGTTGAAAGTTTATTTTAACTATATAGAAAACTTGGCCACGATCATTAAAATTTAAAAGGTGGAAAATTATTGGGCGAGGAAGTATTATCCGGCATAATCTTTCTCCTCTAATTCTGAATGCATACATTAGCTCTTTCTGAAAATCAGATCTATGTGTTCACATTCATATTGCATAGCATTAATTAAGATCCCTAGTGCTAGGAGATTAGGGTTGGTGCAGTGGCTAGAGTACTGGCTTCCCATCCCGAGGGCCTAGGTACATATCCTGATTCCTTCGAGGGTGTCATGTGGAGAGCATCTCAAGTGCGTGGGGATGTCCTTGTGATCCTCTTTGCCCGATTTGCTGAGAGCAGGCTGACGCCAACGCCGGGTTTCTCACCACCCTTCCTGCATTCCTCAAAATCTAACGCTTCCCTCAGAAACATACCCAAATGTCCTTAGTTTGCGCAAATTGCCTTAATTTTTGGTCGCCTTTCCGAAGAATCTAACCCTTGTTTAAGTTTAACTTTTACAAATACCTTTTACACTATCTCACGCACACGGCGCAACTATTCATTCTCTTTCCCTTTCGATATTATAAGTCAATCATTCATGCGATTTCACTTTACGCTCCAAAGTTGCCAAAAACTATAAATAAAAACAACATGAATGTATGTGCTCTAATATTAAACACAGAACAGAGGGCTTCAGTAGTACAGTCGGCCAAAATCCAGTGAGGCAACACGGCTAATAAGCCGTATACTTCTTCCGAGAAAAAACCAAGAAAGTAATAACTTTCAGTCATTTTTAAGTCATGGAAGGCTGGCGAGAAAAACATGAATAACTTTCTGGAGGTTTAACTGCTGGGAGTTGATGAAGAGGGCGCGAGAAGAGAGATGTGGCGGTCAGTGAGCAAAAGTTGCGGTTTCTGCGAGGGGGGGGGGAGGTTGGGAGGGGAGAGGCGGCTCCTCGCGCTGTCCTCACACATTCTAAAGGTCAATGGCAAAGGAGCAGACGAAAAGTGCCAAGAGGACACGGCGCAGAAGCGGGAGAGAAGGGAAGGAGAAAGAAGAACTCGCTTAGTCGCGGGTAGGATGAAGAATACGGAGATCCCAGTGTGTGGAAGAGAAATTCCAAGTGCCGACAAGGAGAGGTGCTAGCCTTAGTGAAGTCCTTCGCCTACATTTGAAGCAGCACGACAAGCGACAATCTTGATGATCTCATCGGTCGCGAACTGTTCACTGAAGAATCTGTTGTCACATGGGGCGAGTAAAAACGAAAACGTATTTCATAAATTCAAATTGATGGAATTGGCTTTGAACAAATAGTGAAGTTTTAGTTCAACTGAGCAAGCCAAAAAGGAACAAATGCATTTGACACTGTAGATTGCAACAGAACCCTGACTACACTGAACAGCATTGGAGTCTCATTAAATTGCATAGAGAGTATACGTAGAAGAGCTGGCAATGCTAAAGGTAAATGCGGAGGAGGCAGAAGTACGAAAAGGATAAGTTTTGTCTCCCATGATTTTCAATATTTACACCGAATATGCCATATTATATGAAATCAATAAAAACTGAAAAACAGGAATAGAAGTGCAGGGAGAAACAATGAGCATAATACGTTTTGCTGAGTACATTGCAATTTTGGCAAAGAAAGAAGATCTGATGGGAATGCTGAACTGTATGGACAAGACTCTGACGAACTACAATTTGAAGATTAACGTTAAGAAAACCAGGGTATAGGTTAGTGGCAGAAATCAAAAAGCCAGAATTACGGTCAAACTCGGCAGCAAAAACTAGCGTAAGTAGAAGAATGTTTACATCTGGGAAGCAAATAAAGAAGCTATTACAGAAACAAGAAAATTATCGTGAGCACAATAGCCCAAGCAAAGAAGACGTCCCACCAAGAGAGGAGTCTGATAATAGGTAGGGAAACAAGTCTTGAAGTAAGGAGGCACTTTATTTAAACATAAACGACAAAATGCCTATATATACCATGTTAACCTATCTACTTTCACAAACCCATGAAAATTACGCCAAATTTTAAGCAACAAAATTCGATGGAAACACACAATTTGATATAAGAGACTAGGAAAAATTAGTGGGTGTTGTATGATTTAAGGCTTTCCCGGCGAATGATGCAGATATGAGTTGTTCTCGGGTTTCCCACCGGGTTAGAGGCTCCCTCCATGATTGCCTCTTGACGTTTCGGCAGGAGACTTTCCTGCCATTATATCAAGGCTCTTGAAAAATGCCTAACCCGGTGGGAAACCCGAGAACAACTCATTGCTGGGTGTGGTGGTTTGACCAAGGGAATTGGTGACGTTCTCGATAAATGAATTCCAAAATACAAAATTGTGCGCAAAAAGCGCTGTTACGTTTCAAAAGTATCTTGGTCCGGAGTGAGGTGCTGTATCCTTACAAGTATCAAGTTTCTTATTACTTGTCAGCCTTGGTGTCGGTAGGGTAAAGCCCTCATCTGTAAACCAGGGACTCGTGGGTTCGAGTCCCGCCTTGTATTTAACAAGTTAATATTTGTCATCCAGAGTATGGGTGTGTGAGTGTAAGGTCTGATGAGATGTAAGAGAGGAATCAACAGTGCAAATTTCGCTATCAATGAAGTCGCATTATTACTACTACTTCTCGTTCTCTTATGCAGAATAATTCTCCTCGCTATTCAAATGCCAGAGTATAGCTACTCAGTTTCCCATTTTAACTTCCACGAATAATTTGCCAAAATACAAACAAAGAATAGGGAAAATAAGAGGATAGAGATGAATTGTATTTTAACAGTGTGTCACACTGATTGTGTTATTATCACTAATGGTGAGTAGAAAGAAGGAAATTTTGTACCCACCGCTATCAGTTCGACTGTTTTTCTCTCTTATTGACTGTGTATCTCTCTTATTTTGTCTCTCCTGAGTGGGGGGGGAGGGTTACTTTGGCTTTTTTTAAATTATTCAAGCCGCCAGATAATTTTGGAAAAAATACCACCAAAGGACACTAAGGATGATAAAATAAGACAAACTCAATTAACGTAGATATGACACAATAACCCTAAAACTCTTCAAATATCTCTCAGAATCAAGACGTGTCTAGTCAGAACAAGGACGAGAATCCAAAAAACCTCTTATTTTCAACACCCGTTACTAAGTGATAAAAACCAGCCAAGGCCTTCACAAATTTTATTCGTGAAATTAAATGTAAAATTAAAATGTAACATTTATCGTTACAGTGTGTCACTTTCTTTTCGCTCGTAGCAGTTTATAACAAAGCGTGTGGATTTCCATTGCATTTTATTTACTTCGCGATTTTTATGTTCCCGTGTAGGATCCCAATTGCTCGCCATTATCGAACTTCTTTTATTGCCTATTGCTCAGCGCTCATCAACTCTGCTCGCGATCCGGTTTGAAGTTTGCTGCCCAATGGTGCGTGGAGCCTGAAATGAATGGAAAGCAGTGCGCCTTTGTGTTTTAAAGTTTTTACAGCACACAGGAGCGAAAGGAAAGCGCCATTTTCGAGGACTTTCAGCGAGTAATTTTTTTACTGTCGTGGAATTCCTAACGAGTATGTCTTGAGGAAAATTTGCTGTAAATCATTCTTAGTTCCTCAATAAAATTGTGAATGAATGGACAACGCAAAAATGGACAAGATTTCTGGTGGGACAAAATCTGACTACATAGCTTTAACGAAGTCGGTGAGTTAAGTTTTGGAAAGCACTGATATATTTTCATTAACGCTGAAAAGTACTAAACTATGAGATCTTGCAAGTTGGAATCACTCTTCAGGATGTAATGAATAGTGCTCCAAGTATTTCGAGAAATTGTAATGTCTTCGGAATATTTTAACTCCACCTTCACAAAAAACTATAACTTTATTCGTGAATTGTAATCAGAATACAATTCACTAAAGTGCAGTTGAAGGCGCAATCTATAGGAATGTTGGCAGGCATTATGAAACTGTGAAATGTCAAAATAATGCTGATTGGAATTATTTTCCACAAATTATTTTTAAATGCCGGAAAATGGTTTGCTCTACAATTTACTCTGGGGTCACCTCCTATGATCTCCCGTGCTAGGTACGTGCCTCTTCATATTACATAATCGTAGAGCTAAAATAAATCATAATCGGGTTAATACCAGCTAATTTATAGGTTCTTGGTGCGTACAAGCCGCCCATTCAAACGCCTCAGCGGAGTAGGGCACTCAAGAACGGTTGTAGGGAGCTCGACACGACCCGACCGCACCGGTCGAGAATCCATGAATTTCGTCCCTAGGTTCACACAGAATTTCCACAGCCTCCTTTCAGGCAGTCAATGCTGCTTCGAACGCGGGCACCGCAGTCAGTCCGTGGCACAACGCTGCAAATGGTTAATTGCAACTCGTAATCAGATACCTCCCGGACGCATCCCTGATGGCATTTATCAAAATCTCCTCGCCTTCGCGCTCGGTGGCATTGCTGGTTCCGCCATGGGCCACCGCCCGTAGCCCAGAGCAGTCACTCACGGCTGCCTGTGCCCCGACCGTGATGTTGGGAACGCGTGCAGCGAAGATCGGTAAAATACGTTAAAGGCCGTTATGATAATCTCGTTAGTGTTACTTACCTTTTGCAGCAACTGGGATGGGAAACGCTTTTAAAATTTAGATTCAATCTATTATGTAAGTTCCAAACCAGTCTATTTTCTGACGACGTTGATAATATTTTACGAAATCCGACATACTACGGTAAAACAGATCATGAGAATAAAATTAGGGAACTAGACTGCAGAACGGACAGATTTAAAATGTCATTTTTCCCACGAACTATAAGGGACCATAAAAGCTGTCAATGAGGCTTTTATCTAGGTTTATCGATAGGTAGTGTAGCTCTTAGTAGTAGAAGTACTTCCTAATACTTTAATCCTTATTTTTTACCTAGTACTAGCAGCACGCCGTTCATATTTTCTACATAAGTCTTGAGTCTCTGTCCATTTGTGTAGTTGCAAAAAATACTTATATATTAACGGTCCCTCTCCATTGTGATAATATCTGTAGTGTTATGCATGCTTGTGAGACATCGCCTCGTGAAAAGCATTGGCAATTTATGCTAATGCATAATTAGTCGTAGTTACACTAACTTTAGGGTATAGTGTAATGTATGTTGGTGAATACTCACCCCCTGCCACACACCCCTGAGGTGACTTGCAGGGTATGTTGTAGATGTAGATGAACTAATATTCACGGCATACACCATGAGGTAGTCCGCTCCGTCACTAATTATCACAACTTTAAGGCAACAAACACTACTAATCACTACACAAGGTTAACAGTTTCTAGGCGTTGATATGCTGGCTGGCATCCGAAATATCCGAACAGCGTAGAGGATAAGTTTGAATCTTGTAACATATCTACAAATTAAGCTTCTAATATATTCTTTACAAATAGAAGATTTTAAATTTTTTATCCATATTGACGCCCCAAAAATTAATTTTTATACACTAATCACAAAAGCCATTGACGCCTTTTGTGTACGAGAAACCAAGGTAATTTTATGTTAAATGGTAGTAATGATAACGAGTAATTCATGCGGTAATTACCTTTTTTGCATGAAAGCTCCCATATGTTGAAGAAAAATCATCTGGCTGGATAAATTTACCCATTAATCCAGGAAATATTTCGCAAAAACTGAGAGGATGAAAAATCTAGGCAAAGCAATGGCGAGTAATATGAATAACACCATCTCCGAAATGAAGAAAGAAAGAAAGCCAGCCTGCCGCCGCCGCCGCCTCGACATTAAGCCGGGCTATTGTTTTTTGTAAAGCGGTGGAAAATGAGCCAATGAGCTTGCGCGGTTCCCACTCGACGAGGGTACATTTTTTCCAGCAGAAGATACGAGGCTTGACTTCAGTTAGATGGCGGAGGTTTTTCAAAAGGCCTAACGATTTCGAGACGAAAGCTTGAGCCGGGAGATGAATGGCGCTATTAAAAGGAGGCGCAGGGGGGAGTTTGGGACGACGGGAAGGGTGGCGGGGATAACCACGTCAAAAGGGGCGCTGTCGGCTTCGACTGCTCGATCTCATCCACCACCGTCACCGGAATGGGACGCGTATAAGATAGCACTTATTAGAGTGAAGTCACGAGCGGGAGGAGAATGTCATCGAAACCTTCCATACATGCGTGGCTGCACGCTGTGTGTTGAACTCGCATGCCTCACGCATGTTCTTCGAAACATCTTGATTTCAGACGTTGGAATGGCAATCACGTTTGTCGACAACTCAAAATCTCGGAAAGTTACGCACCACAAGACTGAAATACAGCCCAAATAACTTCAATATTTAAAAACGAAAACAAACAAAAATCAAGACAAAACCGGACAATAACGCTAATATTGATACCGCGCCAAATTCTCCGATGCAAAATTAAACATAATAATGTAACACCATGAGCTTTCTGGGCAGTCTACACTTCTTCTAAAAGTCAGCAGAGATTTCGGAAAAGTAGATATCTCATTGGTCCTGAAAACGCTTCTGTTGGCGTCGAGAGATCTATGCTAAAATGCGCACTACGTTGTTATCCACACGGAAGAAATCAGATAAACACCATATCTATTAAGGGGGGAGGGAGAAACTACGTTTGTATAAATTGAAATGAAATAGCACGAGATCTGCACAAATTCACCCCTATCGAGGGGTAAACACACTCAAAACACATGCGGAACTGCATTATGGGAATTGTGATTCATTAAGCAGATATGTAGCAGGAAAACAGCTCCTCGGAAAAATAGCGTAAGAAGGGAGTTACTGGGATCTAGTTAGGCCACAGCTCGAGCACTTGGAACCCAGGACGGTAAGATTTATTGCACGAAATTATCAGAATATAAAGAAAAGCCGCACGCCTCCGTAAAGCCGCAACGAGTTAACATAAATAGTGAAAATCAGATGACGTATTGATTGAGTCGGATGCCACTGTAGACTCGGAGGCTTCATACTACACTTTGATCACTTGAAGTCTCAAATGTGAGTGGTTTCAAGGGGACAGGAGAATGTAATATTTTAACCCCTAACTACAACAGTGGAATTGAAATAAACTGCTAAAAGGTAGAGAGAGAGAGGCTCTGTCGAATACGGAAACTTCCATCTTCCAAGGCACCAATTGTGACTGCAGCAAATACAGAGCGGGGCACTAATCCACCGAAAGACACATTCCAATCTTCGTCCTTTCCATCTTCCAATGTCTTTATCACCACTCCCGTTTTCAATTGCCGGACACCCAATTCCTAAAGCCCACGAAGTGGATGTACATTACTGAGTAGATTTAAATGTATTTCTATCCTTAGGGTCACTTGGCCGGAAAGCTGCCTGGTATTTTGAATAAGAATGATTCTTAAATCAAATGAAAAGATTTTATTTTGACAATGGTGCCTTGGTATATTTTTTTTACCGCACTCTTTGGAGAAGTCGATGGCTCTGAATTCAGAACCGTCAGAAAGAAATGAATCTTGGATAAAACACATTCTTTTCTAAGGGGAAAAGCGAACCCGCACGAAAATATGAAAGAAGCTGCAAGAGACCGGAAAAAAGAAGAGTATTTTATTCGGCAAAGCGCGAAAATAGAGAATATATATCTAGAGGACATTGGGGCCGAAAGTTTCTTTTTCTCCTTTCATAAATTCCTCGCCGCTCTCAATACCACGCGCCAGACTAATGGCAATGGATCCACACGAGCCTCTTTCTCCTGCTCCTCCTCCTCCCACACGCCGCCTTGAATCAATGTAAATCTCTCTCGCTCAAGTTCACACGCTCCGCCGGCATATTTTTCGCCATCTGAACTTTTATCGACGTATTTCACTCAATTTTCCAACCTTTCCTCTTTCCCCTTTCCTCTTCCTCTTCTTTCCTTTTTGCTTCTTCCCCCCATCCCAATTCAGTTTACTCCACATATCTACTCGAACCCCATCCTCCATATCCTCACCACCCATTTCCATCCCCTCCCCTCACGTCCCCCTTCCCCTCCCCCATCTCACTTCCCTTTCAATCTTTCGCCTGACTCCCTCTACGCCGCGCGAGTTACGGAAAAGATGATGTACTCTGCAAAGGCCATGGAGGGGAGAAACAGAATCACCAGGGCGGGGGGGGGGGCAGGGAGGGGGGCACTAGCCCCGCTTAGATGGCCCAGGTGGGGCGCGGCGTGTCTCGGAGCAGCGTCGCTGGGAAGAGGTGACAGCCTGAGCGCAAGGATGGAGGAAGACACATTGCCCGGGGGGAGGTGCGGCAACCCATCACGTGGGATCACGTGATGGGTGCGGAGTGGAATCGGAGAGCGGTGGGAGAGAGCGCGGGGAATGCGGTGGACTGCGTCGCGATGCCGCTCGCGAGACTTGGAACTTACGTAGCGTCAACGCTTGGCGCCACAACGGATCGAGAATCGAGGAGTGTGCGCGAGTGACGACAGAGATGGATGAAAATAAAACTAGGCTGCTCGTGAATTTGCATTTGATCAGGGTAGGATGGTAAGAGGATAAGGGTATCAGTATAGAATAAAGACAAGGATAAGTTTGTTTGTAAGGAATGGAAAGAAATGAGAATAGGTAGATGATCGGTATGGATGCTTTGGAGAAGTTTACATAGCCTTGATGTTCTGTCTACAGCGAGTTATTTCACTTTCATAAGTGGTTTTTCAATGAGATTCTAAGGGTTAGCAAATAAAAAGTTCTAACGAAATCAAATAGTGCTAGAGTTTACGGATTTAGATACTTTCTGTAGTTGGTGAGCCGTAACCAATAGCCCAAAACATAAGATCATGAGCATGTGCATTTATACATTTCAATTTTTGCTCAGCAGCATTCACCCTCCCAGTGAGTATCTCAGGGTCTTGCCCGTGAAACATTATTTCATTGGGGTAATTGAGTCTATTCGATCAGGTAGTAAAGGAAGTACTTTCCTTAATTCAATTAATTATCCCTCAAATAAACATGAGGGCTCATCATCTGCGTTTATCATTTGCTTTAAGTCAAACGAAATAAATATTTAAGTGAAAATTACAGTTTGTAAAAAAATACAAGTGAATTTTAAAAGGTTTCCAACTATATTTCCTCAGTCCCCTCAGCCCACATTCTTAATACAGGGAATGAAATTTCTCCCTTAGAGGAAGAGTGTAGAACAAGATCTCAAGATTTACTAAGGAAAGAATACGCAGTAAAGCTTTTCTTCTCGCGGTTTTAAGTGAATTACTATTTCTTGGAAATTTTAAATCATCCTAACCTCTTTTTAACCAAATCGCAATGACATAAATGAACTTAATTAGACCTGTAATTAAGACCGCAGTCCGTTACAGCTATTGGCATCAACCACCAAAATAGGTAATGAGTTATTTTGGCTGAATTAAGTTTCCTTAATTCCATTATCCAAATTACATCAAATTACATTAACTAGAAAGCTAATAAATTATCATAAATTAAATGCTCTAGTCCTTCATCAAGGCATTTAAAATACCGCCGTACCTCACTTATTACGTAGAACTATGCTTAATAAACTCATCTAGGTTTAGCTTTGACACAGTAGGTCTCACTTTGCTGCAGCGGTACGTACACCATTAGCGCTGAAAAGAGTCGCAAATTTTCCCGAGTGAATTCCTTTGAATATATATTCACGTCAACACTGTACCCACGTATGAAATATGCGCCAGCAATAGAGTACAACGCAACAAGTAATTGAAACCAAAAAGGCTTAAAAATAACAGTATGGAATATTTTTACATTATTGTTGGTTGTAATAATTAAATACATTGCATAACCTGAAATTGCAAATCCACGAATTCACACAACATTTCATAGCAACTAGATAATGGAAACACTTCTCAAATTCATTTTCGGAGGCATCTGATCTTCATGACAAGGAAATGACTAGCGTTGTGTTTTCTTCAGAAGTCCCAGTCACATTTCGATTGAAAAATGCAAACCCTCCCTGGTTTTCGCAAGTTTTTCACGCTCCCCTTCATGTGTGGATGTCTTCCTGCAGTGGATTTTTTCGTTAAGGATATAAGTTCCTTATTTCTTTTTTTATTCAAAAAATCGTTTATATTTCTTTATATCACTCTTTATGTTCAAGTTGATTAACTCTTAAATATTGATGGGCTTTTTATGTCATTGTTATATAATTTGAATAGTTAAATTGTAATTATTCCATACATGTACTTGACGAAGAGTTAGATGGAAGAAGGGACTGCCCCAGTCTCAATACTGCCCCAATAAAGACGCATTTTTTTATTATTATTTACGGCTTGCTGCCATTCAAGCAATCTAAGCATTTCATATAGAAGGTAAAGCCATTTATTTAGCTAAGGTAATGTAATCGGATTTTCTATCAAACATTTTCAGGCGTATTTTTCCAAGCACTTGCTCATAATTTTACTATAATTGCATAGAATTCGAAAGCAATTGATGGCTTATACATACACACACAAAATAGTTCCAGCGATACCGGAAACGACACGCTCTGCCATGACAATCCGTTTTATCAATCAAATCAACTCGGAACGAAATCTTTCCGTGCAAGATGAAAGTCCGTGCGTAATGCGGGCGTGTGCCGTGCTTTGAACACGCGCGCAATACGTGAGAGGGGAAAACAAGTTCGTAGCGCACGCGTCGATGGCGAAGCGGACGGCGAATAGCGTGTTATACACACTATTTCCGCCAACGGTTTATCAGAAGTCGCGATCGCGTAGTGATTTGCCCACTCGAGCTAACGCACACACACTCGCACACAAAACTCTTCCCTCTCCCGGCAAACACGCGTACTATTGTCCATTCCTGCGGAAATACATGCACGGCTGAGAGTTTCGCAAATTGTCCACTAATCGGCGCTCGAGTCGGACGAATTCCTCGCCAGTCGGTCCATTTCGAAGTTCCGCGAATGACGTCACCGTTTTCGCTTCTAAAAGCGTCAAATCCCATTAATAAGGTTGTTAAGGGATTATAATTTAAGCGTATAGGGAGACGGAGCACATTATGAAAAATTAATATCACTTGTCTGAGATTAAGTTGAGCAAATAATATCAAAGCATGCATACATCTAAATACTACCCTGTGATCCACCGCAGAGGCATGTGGCAGAGGGTTGTAGGAAACCAGCCAGGAAATGGGAGGGAATAGGGAAAAGGAGAGGGAGAGGACTGCGTGATAACGATGCCTTTTGTTGGTATCATGCCGTTTTTATTACAATCACTAATGATGCGTGGAAAGAGGGTATTTTTGTACCTATCGCTATTAGCTGGGCCGTGTATATCTCTCATTTAATCTCCTACGTTTAAGTGCCAGGTCTGTAGCGCGGAGACTCCGCTCGGCTCCTCCGTTTGGCTCTGAAACACACCTGATCTGACATTTTTCAAGTAATAATTTAATTGTAAGTCTAGCCTGTAGTCTCCTAGCCTTTCACTACTCGCAACCTAGTCCTTCAATCATCTGTGTAAGACTCTCTATTT
The DNA here is from genome assembly GCA_963573305.1 of Pyrrhosoma nymphula. NCBI lineage: Eukaryota > Metazoa > Arthropoda > Insecta > Odonata > Coenagrionidae > Pyrrhosoma > Pyrrhosoma nymphula. The sequence goes on from OY754334.1 coordinate 2,559,058, forward strand.
GCTCGTAACAGTTGTAAACAAATCGTGCTGTTTTCATTCGTATGTTATTTATTTCATGAATTAAATCTTTCCCGGCAGGGTACCAAATGCTCGCAGCGTATTCGAGATGAGGTCTAACCAGAGCACAGTAGCACCTATATTTTACCTTTTAATCCGAAACCCTTTCTAATACTCGCTTGATTAATCCGCGTTTCTTCAATGCAGCACTGCGAATGTTTCGTATCCTGCCAATTATTCGGCCAATATGGATTTGAGATTGCACAGTGTCTAAATTCTCAAAATGCACCCTGAAAGAGGTGACGAATTTACCTGCCTCGCTCCAATTGTAATTTGGTTGCGATTCTCCCCGTATTCACTGCAACCCCCTTTAAACGTGAGTATGCTCTTATCATCACGATTCTCGCCAATTCTCTCCCCCCCCTCGATTCTCACCAATAGTCAGCCCCCTTTGGTGCTGCCAAAGTAATCATCTTCTAGCCCCGGCGCCCATCTCACTCACTTCATGAGTGGGGCCTAGCGAGAGTGCATTTCGCGATCCGACCAATGCTCGAATTGCGCCAATAGCAATCATTTTGGAGCACTTAACCGCCGAGGAAGGGACGCTTCCGAAACTGCATTAGCCTTTCCCGATCAGAGTATTCGCGGAGAGAGCAAGTGAAGATAACCGACCAAATCTCTTCGGCTGCATCTCTGGCACTCGGTTTTCAGCATCTGAAATGAGTGCGACCGCATAGTTCACGAAGGAAGGAAAATCAATGCTCCTGGTAAAGTAAATATCGCGAAGGAGTTCACCACTCCTTCTGGTAAAGTAATCTCACCGATAAGTGCAGTGTGAAGAGTTAGGGAAGTTTAAAACAAGAGTTGAAGTAAATTATGGAAGAGGACGACACCTGGCCAGCATCACCAGCAGCAGCATTCAGACCAAAAAATTGGTGAGCTGCAGCTCTCCCGTAAATTTTCCTCTGAGATAAACTTTTTGTCCCTTCGACTTATTAATTTTTATTCCTCATAATATTTATTTCTACTCAGTCGGTGTCGATAGTCTCACATTATCATCCGGTTTCACAACCCGTGTTACTATTAACCGGTGCTAACACTAATGATTATGAGAGAGCATCGAAAACGAATGGAATCAAACGAACTGTTTTGTGGAAAGCTTGGAGGTATTTTCCTCCATATTGTCCTAATTCCACAAAGTAACTTCAAACAACGCGAGAAGGAGCAGAACGGAGAGATTATGGAAGACCAAACACCAGAAGAACTGATTCCGCGAGAAGTCTGGTCTAACTGCAAGCAATTCCGGGGGATTGCGATAAAAGTATAAGAATATGAGATATTAAGTATAATATGTATGAAAAATAAAAATTAATAGAATAACGACTAACCAAATGTTTTTATAACTCGGATTGAATGGCTTCATTTTTAATCATGTACCAATGATTTGAACAGCATAATTTGCGATCCATATAGACACACTCTTTTATATTAGTTGCAATAAAATATAGATAAGAATTAAAAATCGCAGAAAACGACGAAATTTATATGAAAATTTCGTTTTTTTTAATTTCGCCATAAACCTCAATCCGGGAGACAAGATACTTTAAAATTCATCTTCCGATTCCGGGAATCTCATCGGGAGAACACCGGAGAGTTGGCAGCCCTTGGAGGGGCGCGGGGGGGACCAGTTTCCTCCATAAATACTTTATTTTTTTCTTTTGAATATAAGAGGTTGGCGAAGAGGATCGTTATGGAAACCGCGCGAATAATCTCTCCTCCAGCCCATAGTAAAAAGGAGAGAGGGATCGTGTTTGGGTGGGGAGGGAGGGAGAGGGTTGGGAGGGGGTTGGGAGGGGATGGGAGGGGTGAAGAGGGAGGGGGGGAGGCGTCAAATCGCCTCATATTCTCGCCCTCCGCAGCAGAGGCGATTCGCGCGTGAAAATTTAATCAGCTCTCCAGGCGACCACCGACCGTTTCTCTGTCCGAATGTTGGCGCGGGCGGCGTTTGAAGGGGAGGGTGGGGGAGGTGGAGGAGAAGGAGGGGATAGAAAGGGGGAAGGAGGGAGGGTGTCGGTGCACTTCGGGTCTTTAGAAGGAGAGGGGCGGGGGGGCTCTCCTTGACTCCCACTCGTCGTTGGGATGGCAACCGCACCCGCGTCTCTAGAATGAGGGGAGATCATCGGAACGTGCTCATGCGAATGCAACCCCGCGGATAATGCATACATACTTGCATGATTCTGTAGGCACCTTCAACAAACAATTACAACAAAAATTATAAATATATGTATGTTATAAAATTGGCATTCCTCTGTAGACACAAAAAATAATGTCATAATTATTGTTCTTCTTCGTTTCATGCCTCACCCTCCTGTTTTCTTGTGAGTCTGCCATTTATATTATCCATTATCATATCATGTAAGTTCTTAGTCTGTATTTCCCACTTTCTGCTGTGCATTCACCACATTACTCTATAGTTTAAAGTTTCCTCCTTCACACAAACACAACATACACGACCCCACACTCTTCTCATGTCAAGTGCACCATTTGTCAATTGACCGGTATGGATGAGTCTCGCAGTCACCGGAACGGTATACATATTCTACGAGCCTTCGGCGCGACCAGCACTGCGTACCGAAACACCTTCATCCAACGGGAATAGTACACAAACCGAGATGTAGATGGTGCAAAGTAGATGAGGCACCCACATGCCATCCACAACTAAATTCCTAGCCCTTGTTAAAGTCGAAATTGCTGCATTGTTTGCTACATACTCTTGTCGCAACCGAAGGGCATTCGGGATTCGTCCACTTGAGACATGATCCTGACATTTGGCAAGGCTACTAATGGGTTTCCATGGGCAAAATGTCTTCAAAGTGGATAGCAAAATGGACCAGCAATGATTCTAATTGTAAGTGCATTAGAACTCAGACACAAGGACTTCACGAGCATTACAATCTACGCATAAGTTCTACGCAATCTACCGGAGTGGCAAGTACTTACAGAATTTTCAGGCACACGTGATCGAAGGATATTCATCAACACACGATGGTTGTGTCATCCACAAAAATGCACGGCTGATAGGATAGCTGGCGTTGATCCATAGCTGAATGTTTGCTGATTAGCATAAATGACAACTTATAGAAGCTATTACTTCATCAGAAGTATACCATGAAAAACTCGTAACTAAGGCCACTCTAATACCTTTATGTCTCAAGCCAACCATGGTGTTAGTAATCAATCGCAAAAAATGAAGGGAAATACGATATCAAAAGCCGTTACAAACAATGGAAATTACATTCCTGACATAAAATTAGAATTGTAAAGATATCAGTAACAGTGATATGAAATAGGGGAGCCATAAACTCCACAGATTAAGATAATTTCAATATAAATTTGGCTTAACTTTTTAATATTAATTAAAGTATAATTTAAAAACAAGATTTTAATGATATAATAGCGTTTTGAAAATCGCAATGAAATCTCAAATGACTGTGCGTGTCACGTGAGAAATTTTAATTGAAAAAATACAATTTATTAAGATACAATTTTTTTAATGCAGTCACGCCGCCATCACAGAAGAGCTGATCATATTTAAGGCTCTTAAAAAAGAATTGAATAACGTGGGGAGGGTGACGATGGCATGCGCGGGAAAGACGGGGATGTGGAAGGTGGAACAAACAGTAGATAACTGACATTTGCCAAATTCCGGTCACTTCTGGTCAAAGTGACCGGAGTGGCGATTTCTTCACTATCATTCTTAGTCAAAGACTCAACCTCAAGTTGTGCTTCGGTGGAGTAAACCCCGGAGAACAGTGAACATTAGAGACATTGCTTTCATCAATTGCATGTAGGTGCTATTTTTTATTCACCCGTCACCATGATGAAGAAAAAAACAGCAAAGCCAGATAAGAAAGAGTTAAAATGTCATACAGTGAATTGAAATAATCAACAGCTATTCTTCACAACATTTTCAAGGTTCTATCTTCCCATTAAATTACTCCCTCTTCCTTAATTTAATAACGCATTCCCTAAAAGGCTTGCTGGTAAGAGCGCTGAGCGATGAAAATCGCCTAAATGCAGCAGAGAAAAGACTGACTGAAGTTAGAGCTCCTTCAGACGAAAATTTGATAGTATATTTAAAGTTGTAGCAATGAATACAAAGCATTTACTCATGGTATATTTAGTAAGTTTCTTTTGGATTCCTGCGATACAATTATACTTTTTAGCAACAGTTTAGCATCAATTTGTTGAAGAAGCTGACATAACAAGGTCTCCAGAGCGACTATCCTAAATTGGCAAAATTTTGTTTTAAAAATTTATACTTCATGTGGAACGGGAATACATATGACCAAACGGAAGGTGCAGCCATGGGATCTCCTCTCTCCCCTGTCATAGCCAACCTTTACTTGGAAGACTTTGAAAAAGAAGCACTAAACACCTTTAGCCATCAACCAACAGTTCGGTTAAGATACATTAACAATACATTCATAATATGGCCTCATGGTGAGGAGATACTCGAGAAGTTCAAAATACATCTCAGCAGTCAGCATCCATCAATCCAATTTATGATGTAAATCGAAAAAGACGGACGCCTACCATTCCTAGATATTCTGGTTGAGAGAAAAAAAGTCAGTGTATATCGGAAAAAGACCCATACTAATCGATATCTCAATGCACGTTCCCACCACCACCCAGAGCAAAATGCATCAGTAATCAAGACCCTATTTGATCGCGCTCGAAGAGTTTCAGATGCTGATTCCATCTCTGAAGAAATAAAACATTTAAGGGAGACACTGAAGAATAATGGATATTTTTAATAATTGAAAGTGTAAGAAATCAGAAGCCTAAAGAGAAAGAAACATCTAAACCTTTGGGATATGTTATGCTACCTTACTAGTGATGGGCAAAGTCGGTCTTTTGAGAGATTTCGGTCGCGTCGGTCACTCCCACTTGTGATTCGATCTTCGATCGTCGATCAGAGAGACCGATTTTCCAGCTAGTGAGCAGTCCAAGTTGCCTACGATCAATGATCTCTCAGGAAAATCGTGATAGATAAAAAATCTGGTCGTTCGTGAGTTTCATACTGTAAGCATGACCGAGGTGTACAGCTTTGCTCTTGATAGCACAGAGCAGGCACAGAGTTTCAGTGCAGCTACCTCGTTCAGTGCCGGTTTCCGTGGAGTTGTGGGTAATTCTTTGAAAACAATTGAAGGCACAATTGTGCAATCGTGCGAAGGTTTGTTTTGTTTTTACACAAAGCTCTTGGTTTGTGATTTTAAGTATAGTTATACGAAGAATATTAGGAATATTTGATTACAAAACTATTGAAGAGTGACTATTTATGGACTACAAATTATTAACAACTCATTATAGAAACCAATGATTAATAGTAATTTAGTAGCGAAATTTTATTTTGGTATGTAGTTCGAAGCAATCAACGTTTTCTTTTGGCTGTAAGAATTTAAAGCAAATTATCCGACTGTAGCACTCAAATTCAATTTTCAATTACAGTATGTTTCACTTGTTCACGAGACGTAATATTTGTCGAGAATATTGAAACGATGGTTTATCGTGTATTTAAGTGACAATGCAATTATGGAAATTCAGTGATTTCAAATGTTATATGTGCTGTGATGTATTGCGTGTGTTATTGTGGTGATATTTTTATATTTAAAGGTTATTTGTGTTAGGTAGACTTACGCTCCTAATGGATGTGTTATGACAGGAAATACACCGTGGAGGTTATAAAAGTTTCTGTGCTTCTGAAATGGCAGAATATTGCGTTGTGTTTCTGGACGTGAGTTACACGAAGAAAGTGTATGTTCAACTTATGCTATAGTTATAGTTTATGTCGTAAATTTACCAAGAGTTAGTGCTTCAAAAATGGCCTATATAGTGAAGTTAATGGTAGGTTTTTGTTTGTTTACGTCGTAGATTTTTAAGTTACAGTGCCCCCTGAAATAATCTCATAGTTTGCTGCTGTGTTTGTCTAAGAGGGAATTGCATGTAAAAAAGCGAACGTTCAACTTTGGTAAAGGTTTGTTTACATCGTACTATATATGTAAAATTTAGTTACTGTGCTTCTGAAATACTGTCAAGTGATCGTCGAGTGCTTACAATATTAATAAATGCCAAAATCGAAGATTTGTTCATAGGTTAAAGTAATATTCGTCGTTTATTGTTTACATCGTAAATATAAAGCATAAATTCAGAGTATTAGTGCAAATACAGGAGTCCAAGACATTCGCTGTGTATATATATATCTGTGATTCTAATAATAACAATCAGTCCTACGATGATTGCTTTTTTGTGAAGTTGCTTCTGTCGTGATGTTGTTTTCTTCTCGTGAAGCACTTCTTGCGCCAAAGTGAACTGAATAGGACTTCACGTTTACTATTCTCAATATTTGTTGAAATATATGAATTTTTTCAGCCACTTAAGTGATTTATATCTAATGTAAAACGCTCCTTACAAAACATGCTTCGTTTGTTGCCATCGATTAAAATCGTTGGGGTTTCACCATGCACTTCGTCACTTATTTAACTAATCAAACTAGTCAATTATATTGATGTCCAGTAAATATGTTTTTCGCAATGCCACATAGATTCTAAATGTTTAAAAAGCATATTATTAAATGATGGTTTGTATATGTACCTGCGTACCTTTCAATAAAATGTATATTCAGTAAAAATGCACTTTGTTATAGTATTGAATCTTTAGTGCTATATTAATTCCCCCTCACAAAATGCTTTTGCCCGTACATTGGAGATGTTAATTGGTTACGAAAACGATTTGATTATTATAGTTATTTCTTACAGGGTATTCAACAGTTATACATATCAAATTCTTATCAGTAAGTGTTAACATATATTGCTTCTAAGCTACCTATAAGAAATGCCTAATACACACAAAATATTTGTTATTATGATGTGTATGAGTAGAGATTTAAAAACTGATTGCAGGATGTGATGAATCTTCTTAAATTGTTTGGCACTGACAGTGCTAATTTTAAACCCACTACATTCGTTCTTCCTCTAGATGATATTGCTGCTATCATTAAGAAGCACCAATGCAATGCAATAAAATATGTAAGCGTCAGTGAGTTTCTCTGCTATCTGATTGCTACTCTAGTTGCCATTTACTAGACTATATCATGTAACAGGTAGGGATAATACTACATCTAGGCAAAATTATAACTAGTTTACTCTGTAGATTTTATGAAATGCATGGAACAATCAGGTTATAAGAATGTTTACTAAATATCTGACCTCAATATATATGTTTATTATCTTTGCAAGGAATAGCCTCTGATCAATTATTAATTTACACAATGGTTTAGTGCTTATCAATGGTTATAGCCATCAATAACTTCAGACCAATATACACTGTGCCAGTTCTCTCTATATTATAGAACTGTAATCAGAAAACAGTAGTGTTTACATATCATATGAGTGATAACAGTTGTATGCCATACCTAGTTTTGATTCAAAGAAGAAAAATCAGCTGTGCATACTGTGACAAATGTTTATTTCCCCCATGCAATCATTGAATTTGCTAGAACAATATACATACCACCTTTTTGGTTATTAAGAGTAAAGATTCTGAGTGTATTTCATGTTGATTTTTGCTTGATATACTTACTGGATACTTATGGGAACTAAAGCTAATATCTTTTTATTAATTTTCTTTTGACATTTTGAAAATATCTTTTCCTTCATGCTACCGTAATGGACATTATGAAAGGATTATTCTCTGTGGGTTTGGCAATGATTAAATAATAGATTAGAGTTGAGTAGTGGAACAGGATTGTGATTGAGGAGTGAATAGCGTAAGAGGAAGATGGAAAAAATTGTGGGTTCATGATGTGGTGGAAGAGACATTAAAGGAGGAAGATTAGGAGTCTTAAGAATAGGAGAGAGTGTGAATGAAGTAATGTATGAATGCAATAGAGGCAAAGGATATATGCCAATATAGGGTATTATGGAGTAAATTATTAGAAGAGAGCCAGTTTTCAAATCCAAACAGACATCACTAACAGCAGAGAGCAAACAATATCATGTGATAAGTTGTGTGCCTCAAGTTATCCAGGTACTCAATTACTTAGCAGTCAACTTAAGTGTACAGATGTCGTTCCTGTGTGACTTAAAGTCAACTTGATCAGAATAAAATTATTTTTTGTGCTCTCATTTACATTAAATATCTGTCATAATTTAAGTCAAGTATGCACTCATAGTTTTGGTAACACCCTTTTATAAATTGAAGAAGTTAATGGAGAAGAGGGTCATGGATGAATAATAAAGCAATGGTAGGTAATCAATGATTTTTCACTTATAACAAAATTTTAGTGCAAAATGGATTTGGTCTATAATTCTTCATGCTTAATGAATGCTGTTACATATTATTAATATTATTTATTTCACTGATAGGAGGAACCTAAGAAGCTTTCTCGGGTTTCCAACCGGGTGATGGTCTCCATGTAGGCCGACGTTTCGATGTCTGACTCAGTCATTGTCATCAGGGGTGATGAAAACTAAGGGTTGTACAACCATTCATAGATCCATTTATTTTTAATAATCAATAAGTGAAATAAATGTTGGTGTAGGTTTTTTACAATTACTACTTGGCTTATTTTGAATATCTTCCTTGAAACCCCAATATGATTAAGTCTTAAGTCGACTCCTATTGTCATGATCTTTGGAAATTTATGAATATTAATCAACTGTTATCAAAGGACATGCTATGATGTATTGTTTACTTGTGGTAGAAATTAACAAGGGTAATTATAGCTGTTAGGCTCACACATGCCAGATTGGACGAAGAGCAGGAACGAAGGGAACATAGTCCACTTAGCATCTGTGGATATTTTCCCTCATGGTAAGTGGCTTGCCAGCTCACTCCAGAGTATAGATTGAGAATGGTCATTGAGTAGAAACCATTAGAGGCTTAAGACAAATAGCAAAAAACAAATAGTGGAATGAAGTTGTAACTGGGGCAGAATTTTAGTGGAACGAGGTGTCCTACTCAAGATATTAAATGTCTTGTATCAGCAATATTCAAGAATTATGGGGGATATGTAATGCCTCAAGTCCTGATATAGGATGCAAACAAAAGGTTGGTTTGGAAGGTTTTATAAAGGGTTGTGGCCTTCGGTGGATCTAAACCATTGGCAAATGTTAGAGGGTGAGATTAGACTAAAGTTATATGAGGAGTGGCTCTCGAGAAGGATAATGAAAGTAAGATAGAAGAGAAGTTAAGAGATACTTGACTAGGCATTGAAGTTACATATAACAGTGAAGGAAATTTAGGAGTCCACTTAATGTCAGATAGTAGGTAATTAAGAGGAAATGAGGTCCTGAAAGGCACTTTTGAAGGGAAAGGTTTGCTTCGTTGGGAGAGGTAGGAAAAATATAGGCAATTGAAATGAATGGATGTGATGCGCAGAACTAAATTGAAACATTTTAAGGAAAGAAATTTTTGAAGCAGGAAGGGTCGAGTGGTAACTGACCACTGAAATATATATGTCTGTTAAGCTATCTGTATACTTATAAGCTTAATAATGGTGGTAAAATGTCATGGTCAGGCAAATATAAGAATTAAAGTGAATGTGGAATGATAACTGCATGTGGAATGAATAGACGTTGATAACAGTCCAATGCTATAATTGCATTACTCCACCAATGTTTAAGATAGGCATCAGTTTTTAAACTAAAATAAGATTTTCTTTGCCACTATAGGTTTCTGATTATCCTCATGAATGTTCTGCTAACTTCCTGCAGGTTCCTTCTAAATTTTCCTGCTAAATATTTACCAGGGATTTTGGATGTGCAATGAGTAATTAGTACTATCAGAAATTTTAATTTATCCTTTCCAAGGAATTAAATTTTAAATGAATATGGTCTAAGCTCCTGTGTACAAGCCATGTTCGAATACACACTTTGATGGATGATACGATGATTACAAATTTCCAGCACTATTTTACAGTATATGATGCTCTATTGCACGCAGAAATACAGTCTTTATTTATTTAATTGCTTACATACAGCATTTCTGCAAATTTAAAGTGACACAGTATCGGTGGTATGAAGTCATATATTGCCGTACTAAACATGTTAGTACACTTTGATTGAAATAACTCCTTGCCCATTTCAATGGGATGCCTAAGGCTGATGTAATGGCCCACTCATGTAATTCATTTTTTGCTTACAACCAATTACAGTATTACGATATTTACATTGTACCGTTTATTGAAGCTGCACTCAGTGCAAATGCAAATGAAATTCCGGAAACTCATACTGATATTTACTGATCAAGCCTATGTACATTTTTTTAACTTACTATTCACTACAAAAGTATAATGATGAAAGTATGAATCAAATTACCTGTGGGTAATCATAATTTGCAGTTATCATGTCTCGAACGGTGTTTGGATCTAACCTATATCAACTGGAATCACGCTATTATTCCCTGAATCAAGTTCTTCAAATACCATTCCTCTAAATGAAAATGTGACTTATTGGCACATACGAAATTTTATTCTCCGAAAAAAGGATTCGCTGATGAGATTGCAGTTAAAAATATTTGAAATAACACCAAAAGCAAACTGCATTCCAAAAACAAACAATGCTGGATGAATTCACCGGTGATTTTAACACGACGGTACTTCGGAAGACATATGGGAAGAAAATTCAGACGAAGGGAAAGCCAACGGACATATAATGAAGCACTGGAAACATTCTTGATTGACAGCAACACCATCAAAGTCTAGGAAAAGTGATTGAAGAGAGAGGAGCGGAGTTGAATTTTTAAAATTCATTGGCAATATGAATCACAGTTGTTTATATAAAGGGCCGGTATATATATAATACAGCGGCATGGGTATCAGGTTTGATTTCTACGCGATCACGTCATAGACTCAGATATTTAATTATCACACAATTTACGACTCGTCGCGGCAAAGGAAAACAATTCATAGGGTTATAGTATTATACTATACTACTTACAAGTGACGATTAACCTATTGCACGTATAAATAACGGCACTACATAGCCAACGCAGTAACAAATAATGCATTGCTTGGCGAATTAACAAACGGATAAGTACCTGGATCATGTTTAATTTCCATTGCATTCCTTTTGAATCTTAACCCAGCTGTCTCTTTGCCGACAGTGTAACGGATTCGGTCTTCATTTTTAATGATGTTATTATTCTACTAAAAAGCGAGCCAGCAAAACTGGTAAAACTCTCTCAATGCAAGATATTTATGTCGTGATGTAAATTGTTGACTGTTATTACGCTGCGTCTTTGTTAGCGCAACCGAGCGGAGCATCGAATGACTGCCTACATCTCACGAAAGAGCGAGTAACTCTGGAATCTCTCGTTATAAAACTCATTCAAGATTTTTTTTGGTCGGTCTCAAGTCTCGTGATCGATATTTTTGATGTCATACAATCATTCCTGTCGCGATCGGTGAAGATGAACGCCTCGGTCATTGGAGAGAAGTCGTTCATCGATCTTTCTTTTAAGAGAACTTGCTCTCGGAATTCGATCTCTCACGACCGACCCATCACTATACCTTACATCGCGGGAACAACAGATCGCATAGGTAAAATCATAAAGAAGCATTACATCATTACAAGATTTAACACCACCACCAAAATTTGTGATCATCTTAGAGGAGCTAAAGATCCATTATCTCCCACAATGTTCGAAGGCATACACGAAATGGTCTGTAGTTGCGGAAAAACATATGTAGGCCAGACAAAGAGAGAAATAGGATGCAGACTGAAGGAACACGAACGGGCTATTCGGAAGAAAGATCAATCTGCCGTGGCTGAGCACACACTTTTATAAGGTCACGGTATAGACATCAAAAGGGCGAAAGTTTTATGTGAAGAAATTGGCTACTATCCTCGGATCATCAGGGAAGCCATTGAAGTAGAAAAAAGACCTCACAGCCTAAACAGAGAAGATGACTACAAACCTCATTATACGTGGAAGAGTCTTTTTCAAAACTCAAGTATTAATTAATCATGCTACATAATAACCGCCGAAGTTTGTTTATTTACTTTTGATTGTTGATTTAGAAAGCCTGACGAATCAAGCAGAATAGCACGGCGAAACTATTGCTAAAAAAGTATAATTGTATCGCAGAAATCCAAAAGAAACTTACCAAAATTAAAATGAACTGCGAAAACCTACAAAAAAGTTCATTTACTTGGATGGAGAAATTCGCAGAGACAATGGGACTTTTGGAAATGATTTCAAGAGATAAGCGATAATTGATTAATAATGAAACAAAAAAAAATCACGTATTTCTCCCGAAAATTAGCCTTCACCAGGTGCGCGTCATACTCGAGGTAGACTGCGCCGGTTGATCGGCTCTCAGAACGACGCCCGCCATAATACAATGCTCCTTGTCATTTGCATACAGAGGCAGATATGTGCTCCACCTCTTTGTCTAAATTCAGCCTCTACCACTTCTATTACAATCATATCTCACGGGAATAAGTTCTCACTATTTTCTTCGTAAAACGTAGGTTGCGTGCTGCATTCGAGGATGCTACAACATGCTTAGAATTGGTAATTACGGCTAACGTTAATGCAAAACAGAAAGCCAATCCGGATGTGAAAATTAAACCTCATACATTGGTACTCCCTAATCAATGTGTCATTGACATTGCAGGTGATTGGGAACTAATTTAAAATTCCACGAATTGCACCGCGAGGCACATCACTCGGAATCCAAATATTCCAGAATTCATGCAACTCATGACGAACTCTTCCCCCCTCACACCACCCCCCAAAAACTCAGGGGACAGCTTCACTCGGACGTGGGAACATCCCGAGAGGAGGAGAAAAACTGAGCATCGAGGAAGGATGCAGTTGCAGCATTAAAAAAAAGAAAGCATCGCCGCGCGCCACTCCTTCCTCCCCCCAACCCCCCCCCCAATACCCCCGCTCCCAAGACATATGGGGTGGGAGGGAAGGGAGAGGGGGGAAGGGGTGGCACAGAGGGGGTGCTGTAATCCGATTGAGAGCCCAGATAGGGGGTGGCAGCTAATTCACTAGCGAGTCGCGATCCGCGGTGCAGCGCTACAGTCGCAAGCTCGCTCCTCAGATTAAGAATACGGTAATAGTAGAGCACTATTGGAGTACTGTATCCTTATTCTGCAACTCACTCCGGTCCCTCCAACGGCGACTATTGCCGACTCCTGAAATCTTCATCCCCCCCACGTCAATGGACGAGTAGACGTCTGCTTCCTCCTGTCGCTTCTTTTTTTTCTCTCTCCCTCCATCTTTAACAGGCTTCAATATTTCGACTCCACGGAGTATACGCGTACATGATCATCAGCCACGTAGTCTGCTCTTCCCAAAGCAAACAAAAAAAGAACACTCGTAACTAGGCAAATCTGTTTCCCCACACGAATCTCGGATGCAGCTGACTTCGCCCCCGAGGCAGCTCCGGCTGTGTTTCATAACAGCGAAAGGCCCGACGGAGAGGAGACAGAAGCTCCATAGAAATTTTGTTACAACTCCAACAGCGATAAAATTCATTTTTTTTCAGCTCACCATATTTTTATACTGATATTATTATGTACCTAAAACGTGCCTATATTACTCCTTCGACTGTCAATTATTGGAATAAAATTTTAAGTCTGATACCAGAGAAGTTGGAAATGGAAGATTTACTTGTGCTTTCCCAACCAACAAGCACAAACGCATTGAATTCCAAACCCCTCAAATCCGACATACGCAAGCCTTCCATGGCGTGGCCGCCACTCGGCAAAAGAAAGAGTCGGTGTAAAAATGCCGGATTTTCCGAAACGGCGTAACGCGTAGTTACCAGCACGTTTCCTGGCGGTTTTTATAGCGCTTTCAGAGATGGCGTCACTTTCCCCGCTGATGTCGCAGCAGATGAGGAGCTTTATCCGAGTCTGATTGCACGAGAGCTTTGCCATCGCCGCCGAGTACCTAAGCGCGCACTCGAAACGCATGAAGTAAGGCTTTCTCACGTGCGTCCGCCACTCACGTCTGAATTATTCCCTTTCAAGGGGCGGTGGGGCAAGGGGCGGTGGGCATCCCAACCAAGCCCCACCTTCTTCCTGACTCCAGTCATCATACGGAACATTCCCCTCGCAAGGGTCTTACCGTCGCGAATAATGTGACTACAGTTGGACGAATCATTTATTTCCCTGGAAATACATAGCTACGCATGTATATTGTACGAATGTCATATACTGTATGGCTGTCTGGCTGCTCCAGTCTTTAAAAGTGGCATATTTAGAGTCTTAACTATGCCAAATCGAGTGACTTTTCATAGGTTGAAAGCTTAGATGATGATAAGTAATTTGACGCAAAATTATAGAGAATAAACCGTATATTGTAATAGATATCCAACCACTCCCAAGGGTGAACTCCCAAAGCTACCTAAGCAGCCTGTAGAATCCTTTATAAACAGCAAAAAAAAACGTTAGTGCTTGTTTTTAAGGAGACCGAAACATATCATATAAATAGGGCTGAATATCTCAAATAAATAGCTTCTTCAGCGCTAAATGAAATCACCTCTTTAACTAATCTCTCTGGAGGCAGTTTACTTGAAATGCTTATGAAGCTTAGAAGTGTTTGGAAGAAACTACAAGAAAACACCTAAGAGTGTAACTGAAGATAGAAGAGGGAAAACATTAAATATACCTCTATGGAAAATTAACGTGGTGACTAATATCCATGTTGAAGATATTGCAAGCACAAGCACATCCAATCCAAGAGAAGGTGGTAAGCAAAAAGGCAGGGACAGGAAAAGGGTCGCTAGGGGAAGGTGTTGCGTTTGCAAACAGAACTCGTGTTGGCAATCGGATGGCATAGATGCCATGACTTGTCGCGTCGAATATGCAAATGAAAGTGATACCCAACAGAAAACCAGGTTAATATGTGCGAGGTTAATGGAGAATACCGAGGGTCAGCTGTATCCCGGGCTGTTCACAGGAAACATTACAGGAGGGTACTTGATGTGAACTGTAGAAAAAAGTGGAGGAAATTGGAAATGACCCAACAAGGCGGACGAGATCGAGTAATTCCAAGATGAGATCATTATCAAGAAACTTAAAAGGTTTTAAAATCGAACATTTAGTAAAATAACACACTCCCCTACCAGTTATCAGGAATGATCTCGTCACTGCCGACGTTCCCTTTCCTACCGTGTGCTTGCACTGTACCTGCCGTGACGCGTGTACCAACACTGTCAGCAGCAGCCCCTCCCTCCTCCTGTCATCAAACTGCCTATGATGGTTCGAAGCATGGCGTTTTCCATAATGGTAGGATCGCACATTTGTAAGACTCGCACTCGCTCTGCATGCAATTGCCCTCCCCTTCCTCGAACACCAAATGCACTTCGTAAGACCCTCGATGTCACGGCGTAGGATCAATTGAAACATATTTGTGTATTTCGTTCACCTAACAAGTATTTAGTATCTACTCCCACAACAGCATGGGGTCATACTTTTCCGGGAATATCTCTGGATGTACGCGGCCTTCAAAAGGGATGAGTCTATTGAGTTGTATTGAGTTGATGAAACCCTTTCTGCGAAACCCACGTTTGGGAAAAGTTGAAAATCAAGATAAAAAATCTTCCAGGCCATGAATGAACCCTTCGAATTGCAGAATCAATGAGCATACCACCACACCCAGTCTTACTAATTGCAGTGCTGTAGTTCGCATTGTTCATGCGAACTAAAGGTCCATGGTTCGATATTCTGTCCACTGTCCAGGTAGATTTTTTTCTCGTGGCAGTTTTATACCTATACCAAGGTTGTCATTTCACCAGAAGCCAACTACATCAATCACGAGCAAGATAGAGAGGACTGGCACTTAAAGAGGGAACGGGGAGGGGTTGGTGGAGAGGAGGACTTAAATCTTACTAATAAGATGCCATACTCGGTCCGCCCTCAAAACTTCCTATGTTTCCACGTAATGCTCAGAATGAATAGTTCCATTGTAAAAAGGCTTTTTAAGGTATCTTATTTAACAAAATAATTGTTTGGTAATACACCGCAATTCTAAGAAAATAGTTATTTCATCCAATAATCGGACAAGATAAATCGAAATTGAGATAAAAAGTCAATGCGTTCTTCAAAAAATTCATATTTTCCCATGATACATATAGAATAGGATATTCCGCGTCTTGGAGAACACAAAAATCCATCAAAGATTTTATGTAAGGTCGTACTAGCTGAAAGGGTCGAGGTCGCGCCAGCGAAACATAATTTAAAAGATTCTGGATAACTTGCACTGGAAGCAATAAGTTTCTCAATTTTCGAATTTTTTCGGAAAGAAAGACAGCCCTGAGAAAGAAGGAAGATGTTTCATTTTCCCCAGCTCTCTTTTGGAGCTAATATGCGTCGTCCATCGGGGAAGCTACCATTTAGTCTTATTCACATTTCGAAGAAATGTTTATGTTAGCCTCTAAAAGGATTAAAATTTTCCCTCATTACTCAAAATTCTACGCAATATTACGTGAATTGCTCACCTAAGGACTTTTTATAGACCCGGTCGAAATCGTGATTTCCAACAGCTTTATCTTGTCTATGTCATGACATTAAAATAGATTAGATTGTTGTTGGTGGGGCCTTCGTCAGGAGCCCGGGCACTTAGACCTTTCTTGGTCCATTGTGCCAACCCCATGCCTGTCTGCCACTTGCAGACAGGAGACAAGAGCACCTCGGTAGAGGTATGGAGGACTGGCCTCCCCCTGCCTCACCCCAGTACCAGGTATAGAGGATGTCCTCCCTCCAACCGGCCCGGTATGGGCTGGTCTGGCCTCTCAGGCCTGCCGGTATAGGTATTGAGGGAGTATCATCTCTCCATCCATGCCTGGTTGAGGTATGGAGGAGGGTCACCCATCCAACCACCGTCCGGGCCCATTGCTTGCTTTAACACCACCGTTGCTTAACTTCGGTGTTCTGATGGGAACCGGTGTTTCAACGAGGCTAGGCCCTTGCCCGTATGTCATGACATGGTGACATGTAGGACTAGTCCAAGAATTTCAAGGATTTGATGTGATGGGGAGATTAAAATTAATACATTTTACTTCTGAAACATAGTGTTAAATTTTATAGCTCGAGTACGAAGTATCAATAAATTCCAATTTAAAACGGTGACTTTATGCTTCTATGTGATTCGCCTTCAACCTTTCAATCATTAAAATAATCAAATTACTTTAAACTGCTCAAATATGTTGAAATTTTCAAATCAATTCAGCTTGATGCAATAATTAAAACTTTGTAATATTCCACACTGTTTTTATTATTAGTACAAGCCTGACCGGTTTCATTGTAAACACATAATCATCATAGGCCAAGATTTCAAAGTACAGAGGTGGTGGCTTGATATATATACTGGGTTCCCGGGGAAGGAAGTAAGGAGGAGGAGGTTGGGATGGGGGGGAAGGATATTAGTGAAGAGGCGGGGGTTAACGGGGCAAGGTTACGGGAAATTTAAAAACCAACAGCGTCAAGAGTTAAAAGAGGGAGGGAGAGGCACGGTAAAAAGGGGGGGGGACAATTTGTCCGGAATAAAATCATTTAAGACTCTATGACCAGATTTTTTAAAAGCTAAAACAATTTCAAAATTTTCTAAAAAAATCCAATTTGGCATCTTTGTCACAAAAATATAAAACATTGGGGTTAAAATTAGAAATGTGATTGTCGTCAAACAGATGCTTAGCAAACGCAGAGCTGTTGTCATGATTTAAAAACACATTTCAACCAAATTATTGCATCATGTCGAAATTCCACAAAGTCAGCCCTTTAACCATCTTGTACAATTCAGCTTATGAAGGATAGATCCAGCCTTATTAAAACTTAAAACGTTCTTTTAAACACAGTTTATTTTATGGCAATGCCTAATTCAGGAACTTTTCTTATACCATCGTAAATAAATGTAAAAGCATACTTACTGGGGAGTTTAGCCATTCCTCTGGAATTGAGTCGTAAGGGGCACTGATTATTCGTCTGAGAGTGAAGCAGAGGGAAGCACGAGACGCAGCAAAGGAGCCACGCGCAAATATCGACTATCAGTCCAGTATATTCTTTGATGCTATGTTACATCGTATTTTGGATATTTTTTTCCTTTCAACTTCAGGAAGTTCATTAGTTTCTTTTGTGGCTATCAGCCTCAAAGCGCCAAGAATCTGGCTCTCTTTGCTTTTCTCATTTGAGCTGTCTCTTGCACTTCGCTTCTGATGACAATGTTTTTGGAGGTTTGCGGTGCCTTTCCGAGTTTGGCCTTCTAACGTAAAAGGAATGGCTCTGGCATCTTGACACTAGATTAGGTACCTTTGAAGTTTCAGCAGATTACGAGTCATGCTCTCATTTTCTGGCAAAATCTAATCTATCCCAAAAATATGAATGCATAAGACTGAATTATGATTTATTTTTAACTAAAAAGAAAATTTTTCCGCCACTTAACATGCTAAATATTACTACCATGTCGTTTTGACTTGCGTTTAAATTTGTTTCCCATTAGAATCTCAATATTGTAACTACTCTACTTAGACTTGTCTATCACACAAGCGTTTCCATTGAAAGAAATAGAAGACAATTTGCAAGTCACGACTGAGGCCTTAAATGGCGATTCTGACTTGACCAAAACCGGGATGGAGTGATATTTTTTTAAGAAAGTAATTTACCTTCCTGGCTGCTGAGAGCCTCCACGGAAGCATTAAAAGTACTCATGCCTCCATCTCCATCTTAATGAGAGGTCTACACAGCTTGACTGTTTTTCATTAGAGAGTCTGGCCACTTCGAACACCCAACAGTTCTTTAGCTCTTTTGAATCAAAAGAACAGCGTTGATGAACGGGAGTTGGATTTCCTTCAAATGCTGTTTAGGAGACAACAGCGCCCCACTACGGGTTGTACCACGACTTACCTCTGAGCAACGTGGCTCCAAATCTTGAGAATCCCGTGGCAATAACGGTGGCAAGGACTACTCTAAAAGTAATTCTACTGCCTCATTTTTTAAAGTCCATTTTATTCCGTAAAGAAATGGGGGTAGTGTTCGGTTTCAAAGTGTTTGCTAACGCAAGTATCTACTTTACCATAAGGATTAACTCTATTTCTCGACTGAGCCTTTCCTCGTTTAGGGAAAATAAGTAACGTCGGTCAATTTAAATTATTTTCCGAAGTAAGCTCAGGCTCTTTGATAACTCAGAAAGAATGGTAAAAGCTTACTTCATATATCATTCTGTTTTCCCGCAGGCTAAAGTCATCTAATATTACGCTTCGGAAAGAAAATGTTTTTCAAATATCATTAAATCTCAATTCCATCAAGTAATGTAATGCATGGAAATTCATACAGAGAGAAAAAGCACAAAATGAGTGAAAATAATTAGAAACTCCTATCCTGGTGCAAACAATTATTGTATAGTGTTATATAGTGTGTTAAACACAATTGAGAACAATTTTGGATATAATACTCAGTCGCCGGTGTAAACGCTCTCCTCAACGGCCACTGTTGCAATCTGCACCTGTTGCACCGTGACTTTTCTGGAGTTCTGATATCATACCAAAAGCGTGATTTATGCAAATATAATACAATATTGCATTTGAAGGGACACATTAGCAACCGCAAGCTAGTTCAGCAGAGCTGAAATCATTTTTGTTGTCATTGCAGTCGTTTTACACGTAACTACGTAGTTGCAAAGTTTCGCTCAATTTTAAACGGAATTACCACGGAGTATGCATTGTCAATGAATAATTATCTTTGAATGTCCATCTCCAGCGTCATTCCAAACCTCAGCTAACAAAGTGAGAGGAGAGTGACCTACATTTCTATAGTTAAATCTTGGTTGTCCAACGTATTTCAACAGGTGATCGTTTTGATATTTTATATCAAAGAAAAAATTGTGGTTCTATCAAATATATAATAGGCGGGGTGCGCGAGTCCATGGGATGAGGGATGGGAGACGAATTGTAGACTCATCTCAAAGTGCAGCACTGCAGGGCACAGCTTTTTACGCTCGTCACGACGCATTCTTGAGTGATGAAACTTCAGCGATTGAGTTCCAGCGCGGAAAACATAGACCTCAATCCCTTTCATGATGCATCTAATAAGGACAAAGGGAAGAGCGCACAACTGTGTCTCAGTAAAAGCTTTCTTAGGAGAGATCTAAACGGGAACATGAAATATTGATAAGCATCGCCGTGAGCAATATTTTATTCCACAGTAAAAGTTGCACGACGTTAATTGCAAGTGGCACGAGAACTACAAATGAATGAAGACTCACTCTATTCCCTCAATGATTTCCATTTTATCTTCCTTTGTCACACTCAAATAAATAATAACCCAGGCTAAACTCTGCATTAAAAAGGTGAGGACATGGAACAGGCTATAGCCAGGGCCGTCTTTTGGGATCGAGAGGCCCCTGGGCCCAAGATTAAACATGAATTTTTCAAATATTTCCTGACAGATTTTTACATAAACTTAATAAAAAGCTCTGCTAATGCAAAATGGTAGGGATATTTATAAATAACTTAAGTGTTCTATGGAACGAATGTCAACAGAAAATTTTAATTTAGAAGCACGTATCATGTATTTTTTATTATTACTGTAGCTTTTGTAAATTATTTTTAAAACAAATATAAAAAAGCATGAAAATCTGAAGAATGATTTTTAGCGTGGGCATATTTTTTAGAATAATGGTCTAAAATAGTGAGAAACATTTTTTATTGAGAGAACACACACGTGAAGAAAATTTGGGATCCTAATTTTGACTAGGGTTGATACCTCGTGGTCCCTTAATACCCCTAGGCCTCTGGGCACGGGCCCAGTCGGCCCTGTCCTAATGACGGTTGGCTGGCTGTACAAGATGATAAAATAGTTAGCTCGTAAAATGAGGAATTAGGACTATCCTATTAAATCCCATGTCGTCGGACACAATCATCCCTTACAACAACTGCCCGACTGAATGAAAATTAGGCACATCGTGTTTTTCGCAACTCAGAGAAATCATTATTTGCTACAGGTACCTCTCGCTACAGGATAGTTGTCATAAACGAGATTTATAAAAGCCAAACAGTAGGTAGTCATATCTGTACGAAGTATTTGATAAAAGTTACAACTCGGAATTAATAAAAAGTAGCATAATATATTGCGATACAGCCATAGTATTATAGCGTCCATCACGTCCAACCAAAACAAGATATGTAGGAATATATGACTGCAGGCATAGATAAAACATAAATAAAACATTGGCATTATAGAAAGACTTACATGGTGACAAAGTTATTTGAGGATATTGAAAACGGACACATTCTATCGGGAAGTGAATTATTCGGGGAGAAGAGAAGGAGGGGACGCTTGGTAAGTGACAATAATGGAGAGGACTTACGGAGAGGACTTAAGACGGTGTTCGAGTAGGTCAGCATGGACCCTATACTTGACTCGAGAGAGAAGAAGGAGAGAGAGAGAGAGAGAGAGAGAGAGAGAGAGGGGAAATGATTCGGAAGAGTTTATTAAGGAATTAAGGCTGCAAGAAGTGCATTTTAATCGGATGTAAGTCTGGTGAGATTTTAGTAAGTAGAGAGAAGTAATTAGTAAGAAGACAGTGTAAGTGCATGAACAATATTGCTATCATATGGAACAGCGTATTTGATTTTAAAAAAGAATTCATTGTTTAGAGCAGTGAGTTTGGCAGGAAAAGATTTCGAACATTGGAGGAAACTATATAGAGCAGTAGTGGTATATCGACGTGTGTCGACATCGTTGGCCATTTTGCACACATTGTCCGGCCACTTGTAGACTCAAGGGGCAGCAGCACTTGGAACGAATGGTAGGATTACTCCTTCAAGTTCGAGGCATGTCCAACGATTTGTCACTTCGGCGATCGATGGGAATCGGTGTTTCTACCGTGGCGGGCCATCACCCGGGAACAAGTCGAATACTACGTCAAAAAGAGTAATGCTTGGAAAATATTACTGCAGATTTGGGAGACGTGATTTTCGTGCAGCGGCAAAAAGAGCCACAATGGACTACCTAGCCTCTGCTACCACTTTTTGAACTACCTAAAAGTAAAATATGAAATTACCCTCATAATCTGGCACCCAGTACTACTAGACTATGTACCACAAAAAGAGTATTACTCATTAGATTGGTTAATTGATGGAGGTTTTGTCTTGTCTTTTTACGAAACTCAACTTCCTTTGTTTTTATGTTTTTTAAATTCGTAAAATATGTAATATATACATTCGAAATTTGAAGTTACGATATATGTAATTGCTAATTTCGTGCTTTATACTATTCATTTTAAATATTTTTATTTTCACTTATTATATTTTTAAACAAAGTTTTAGCTTAGTTTTCCGTTTTGGTTTTGTTTTTTATGTTGATTCTGTTACTAAGGGGAAGAGTTTGTTTTTGCGTTACCATTGTCGCATGTAAGAAAGTTAATCCTTTGAGGTGCTAAATTTATGATTGAAACCTTTTTTATCTTTGTAGTATTATAATAATTATTAACTGTATTCCTTGCATTGTACTGTGTAGCCCTGAAGAAGCCTCATTAATAAAAAGGCGAAACGTCTTGGCGGAAAAAGGAAGTTGAGTTTTTTTAAAAAGACATGACCAAAGCTCCATAAATTAATAAATGTATTATTAAAGTGGTCTATAACCATTAAAAGAAATTAATCCTTAGGTTAAATAAAATGCGTCGTTAGAACTGGTAAATATAAGATCAATTTTTAGCTAAGCAGTGTCTGATGAAATCTCAAGGGAGTGAGTTGTGATATTCGCGCAATCTACGAACTATGGACGAGCACTTGAAATCCTGCCATTGATATATACCCGAGAGACGCAAGATAATGAACGGAATAAAAGACAGCTCGGAGGAGCACAATAGATTTACGACTCATCACAGGTGG
The DNA here is from genome assembly GCA_963573305.1 of Pyrrhosoma nymphula. Classification (NCBI taxonomy): domain Eukaryota; kingdom Metazoa; phylum Arthropoda; class Insecta; order Odonata; family Coenagrionidae; genus Pyrrhosoma; species Pyrrhosoma nymphula. The sequence goes on from OY754334.1 coordinate 2,581,964, forward strand.
GCGTATCTGAGGACGCGTGGAAAAGAGTACTTTGTGCTGCTCGAGTCATAAGAGCGACCAGAGGCAGAGAGGGAAACGGAATGCGAAATGGAATCCAATTCATGTCCGCCGTCGCATCCGCTCTTCCTCACCCGTGAATCAAGCCAGCGCAGTGATTCTTCTTTTCATAACGAAGCCGGAGATGTTGGTCGCCAGGCAGCACTTTGGTTTTACGGGGCCGTCGTTAAAAGTTTGCGAGGTGGATAAACTCCCGAAAAGGAAAGGTTCCGGAAACGTCAGGGTGGGGGGCGGGGGGGGCGGGGGGGGGGGCGAGGGGGGGGCATGGGGAGGGGCGGAAACCTCATCTTAATGCCGCCGCGGTCGTCAAAATTTACAGCGTTACCTTACTCTTTCGAAACTATAATTTGGAAATGAGTGATTCAGTAAAATTTAAAGCCATTTTGATGGCGTTCCCTCCAATAACGAAGGCAAGAATATCGGAAGATATTTTTTCCGAAATCAAGCAAATATTATGGACTTGTCGAGAAGGAAGAAGGAACTTTCCAAAAGAGCAAACAGTTTCACTCCATCGGAATTCTAAATAAGAAGGTGAACGATAAAAAAAGTCCTGATGTATTTTTAAATAATACATAACCTATGATTTGCCATTAATAATTCATGGAAAATGTAACATCACTACATTAAAAAACTCTAGAGATCTGCACGACAAGAGGGAACTCCATACTAGGGAAGGAAATCTATGCGAAAGTTGTAAATAAAATGTTAGGTGGAAAATGAATCTACGGTAATCAAACCTATTAGGTATTAGGAAGAGAATGAAGAGGTTGGAGGGAGGAAAAGGAGGAAAGTAACAATCATTTAACTTGAACACATTCGAAAAAGAAAGTATGCTAAAAATAGACTAATTACTACCAAGAATGTACCACTATTTAAGGGTGGGTTTAGGTGAAGAAAAAATTGGATGAAATTAATTGTGAAATTATCCAATCACACGCATATTTTTTAGTCAGCTCTTTTAGCTTATCATTTCTATCTCTTTTCCTTCTCTTATTCCAGCTCAAACTTCTGTATTCTTGCTTGAATCGTGTCCCCATAACAACAAATCACCACAAATTACCACCTCCATCCACCTGATATTATTCTTATTCACTGGCCTCAGCATTTTCTTTCCCCTTGCCTCTCCTTTTCTGCTCCGTCAAACTCTTCTTAATTTTGTTTCAAACCTCACTTCTCAGTGTTCAGGTTTCAGAAACCTATGAAAATCTTCACTAACCATTTTCTTGCAAACTGACCTTAAACACAACATCTGACTTCAACATAATGCTCCTGCTGAATCCATTTCTCCAATGTCATCGTCCAAATACTGGAACGATATCCTTCCAACTGATGAAGCTTGCGCCCTCGAAACGAGTGGTGTGCCTTACAGTCGTTATTTATCGAATTCATTTTATTTTTGTCTTGTTTTCTTTAAACCCTCGTTGCTTCATAATTCCTCGGATTTATCTTCGCACTGCATTTTCCCTTCGGATTAAATGAATGTAACAGCGGCTTCTCTCCCATGCCTGTCCGGCTGAATATCGCTTGGCCATCAACATATGAGACCGATTTTAATTCCTCTTTCTCTCCTACATCAAGGTTCTTGAAATTCTATCTCATAACCTCTTCGGCTTGGATATGTCGAGTAGTTATCTAGTAAAAGATAGCGATACATACTGTACTTCCCTTATACCCACCCACTTACCTAACTTGATGTGCATGCATCACATGGGTATTTCAGATGAGGCTTCTATCCCTCCGGAACACCATTGTTTACAAAAACAGCATTTGTTTATTTCCCTACTTTAATCTGAAGAACTACTCCAAATCCAGAAACAAAATGAGCTTCCTAATCTTATTCTACATTCCATTCCACATGCTTGATAAATAACTTATTCCTGATTCTTTAGTGAACCTACGGTGAAACTACTTATTTAATACCTATTCCAACTGCCTTCTTTTTTGACCTTCAATTTTTATATTACTATCATTACACGTTAGAAACACACTTCCCAATGAACTTGGCCGGCCATGACACACTTAGCTTCATACATGTGTATGTAATTTTAAGTTTTTAGTGCATTGCATGCAAGTGTTGGGCGACGGAATCTATTCCCCGTCAGACCTCATCAGGAACCCGATCAAGTTAAATATGTATTTGAATTTTTTTATAAAATACAAAACTACCCAAACACACACGAAGAAAGACAATACATTATGCAATGTGGCTTAAAGCATTTTATTATTCTAAGTCAGAGGAGAAAATATAATAACCCTCTTGGGTATTTCATATGAAAACAATGAGAAGAATTTGTTTTCCTATAGACATAAATGCTAAAATACCCCAGCTTTGAGACATGAACCCAGAATCTCTTAAATCGATGCGATGAGGGACCATAAGAGAGATATTTTATGAAAATACTGCGCACACGTTCAATTAAACATGTCTCTTGGTCATCTAAGAGCTCACGTACTTGGAATGAAAATTGATAGTCATCTCATCAGCTATCGTATTTGTACATTAAATGAAATTGAAAAATATGTACTGATTTTGCGATGTTTAATAAATATGCAATGTAAAAATCATAAAATTAGTATAAACAAAATTCTTCTCTCACTTTTTGCTGTAAAATTATTCGTGGAATTAAAGGTGATGCACCGTAGACGTTGAGAAAGTATTATTTCCTCAATCCCTAATCAGAGTCGACACGGTGCTAAGCAAATAACGTCAAGGATACGGTTTGAAAAAATACAAAAAAAACGCCTTAGCCTCACAGAGGAAGAATCAGATGACCAAATCCCTAGATAACGCGAAAAAATGACAATACTTGAAAATGCCACGGTCGTTTGTTACCTTGAGGCATTGTGGAACTTAGAATCGATTAAAGCAAGCCTGACTTGCTGTCCTCGTTAAGGAAAAAAAAAAGAAAACGCGAAAAGTTTGCGGATTCGTCTCCGTGGCAACGGACGCGGTCTCTCGCGGGGGACACGCACGTCATTTCCGGCCGAATACATTTCCCCCCCCACCCACCCACCACGGGGCAAAGGGAACGACAGCGAGGGACGTTTGTCCGTCTGTCGGCCCCAGTACTCGGGGGGTTAAGGGTGGGAGGGGGTGGAAGGGGGTTGGGGAAGGGACGGACGCAATCCGATTGGACGCGGTCTCTAGGGGGTCACTGTCTTTCTGGGATCAATCCACGGAACACTCCCGGGAGCGGACACCACTTCATGAGTTCCTTATTTGCACGCTCTAGTTTGGCTGCAAAAACACGCATCACGGAACGCTTGGAAGGACGGTTGGAGGAGTGCGGCGGTCGATCACCGATGGCCTGTCCTTCCACTCTACCCCTCGCAGGCATGGCGGGTGGAGAAAGAAAGGTGGGTAGGAGGCAGGGAGAGAAGCCCTCCAGAGAGTATTTGCGCGGACATTCGCTTTCGCTAAACGCGTCCGCGAGCCATAACGAATGAAGGACCGGGTTTGAAGACAGGCACGGGAGTGAGATGGAGATATTAACTGTTTAAATGGGACTCGCTCATCTTTCCCCGCGGTACGGTCACGGGGAGTTTCAATCAATCGAAGGATATGATAGGAGTAGAGCAGCCACTCCATTGGTTCCGTTGGTGTGACTTGAGAGCGTTTAATTTTAAATTTTCATATCAAATACTTCAAATAAAATATACTGGAGTACACCTTTAGTTAGCAATAATAGAAGGTAATTTTACAACTTAATATGCAATTACAAAATTAACTAGCATTGTTATAATTGGAATAAAAACTGTAGTCCCGGGGGTGTGAATCACACAAATGACTTTTAATAGCATGTATTACTTTAACCTGTAAATTCTGTGAATACCTTAAGCATTGAATATTGAAATAAATTTAAGTAAGATTAGTGATATTTTTCTCTAGTTTTAACTAATGGAGAAGTATCCAAAAGCATTATTATTCTAGTTATAAAATTTTTAATAAGTTCCGGGAGTGACCTAATTACTCTTTCTGCTCTCCATTATGAGTAAATTTCAATTTTTACTTTCGAGTTGGGTAATGGCTCAGTGTATTTGATCAATTAGTCTCTATTAAATTTCGTTAAGTTGAAATTTTAAATTGTAGAACATAAATGAAAAGCATCAGACATTATAAAACTAAAGCATCAGACAGGTCACAGATGAACCTTTAAATGGATGGATATGGTTCTGGAGTGTCCATATACTGCTACAGGAGTCCTGGGGTACCAGAATACACAAGCCGAAAATGCCTCAATCGATGCTAAAAATGCAAATAAAAATAATTAGGAAATATTATTCCTAAACGCAGTTTCTTTGTGTACAAAGAATTAAACTTCGCAGTTACATGTCGTGAACTTTTAAATTATACTTATCCTTCAGCATTATTCAATTTTTGACTTCTGATGATAGCTTTCTGCCAGCCATACGATTTGACGTCGTCAACCGTATCTCTTTCCCACCGACCTGCACGCGGCGCTTCCTTTTCGACCCAACACAAAACCTGCCAAAACGCATTTTCAACTTCTCGTAGCGTTCTACAAAAGTCGAAATGTCAAAAACTGTAGGAGAAATTTATCAACACCCTATCTCACTCTTCCAGTCCACTCGTGATTTTCTGACTGTAATAAACCCACGAACTTAGATTGGAACGACCATTTAACTTTGATGATCACCGAATCCGCACCTCTTGCGATTTCGAAACATTTGTAAATCGCATTGCTCCCACGCCTTTGTAATGTCACTTCATGTGGTGGAACAATGAAGAGTGTTCCGAGGTGAAGACCCTCTTTTATGGCTCTAAAGGCCTACGAGGAATGCGATGACGAGTCTAGCGGAGTGGACATCAGCCGTGCGAGTGCGGTGCGCGTTCATTCGTTCGGACGAAGGAGTCAACGGCCGGCGAGGAGTAGAGAACACACAGCAGCAGCAGCAGCAGCAGCGCGAAAGCCAAAGAGATAGAGAGAGGGACAATGTTGGGAAGCGGGAATGACGGCGGAACGAACGCTCGAGGGAAATCCTTTTATATTCGGGGAATGGGAAGAGATGAGAGCGACTCTAGGGCCGCCGCCGGGTTAAAAGAGAGATGAAGATCGAAATTAGTCGACGGCAATGCAGAGCGGTTGTGCAGGCGAGAGTGCATTCCGCCGGAAGGGGGCGTCACATGCACCCACTGCACAGCCCAAGGTTTTATTTCAACGAGAAAAAAAGAGCAATATTCTCCATCGTTCCCCTCCCCCCCCCCCACCCCCAAGGCCCTCCGGCCGTCCGATAACCAATGACTGTGATCGCGCGGAGGTCCATCCGAAATCGGGCCGAGGGGAAATGAGCCGTTATTGAGGTGGTGTCTATGGTGATCTCCAGCGCCCGAATCCCGAGTTACCCCAGGTCGCACTATCCTCCTCCTCGCTCTCGCGCGCTAACAGCCTCACCATCTCCCCCGTGCGTCCCTGGGGTGCGGCTCCCGTGGCGCGGAGAAGAGGAAGGGATATGCGTGTATATATACACGAAGGAAGAGAGGCCAAGCCTTTCCCGAGCGCAGACGACCCACCGATGTCACGCCTGCGGACATCGCAGCAGCATCCAAAAGTCCTCGATCGTATCTGCCACTACATCAACATGCACTACGCAATGAGCCACCGCAAGGGCGTGGGGCAGGGGTTGTAAGGAAACCAGCCATGGAATGCCATGTGAGGGAATGAAGCGAAGGATTTGGAAGTGGTGAGGTTCGAAAAGTGTACCGAATTGGTACTTACAGAGTGCCTTAATACTCTCGCTTAGTTTTTGCTGTAGTCACTTATGGTGCCTGAAAAGGGGGAATATTCCTAACTATCTCTTCGCCAGGTTAATTTACCGCTTATATCTGTTCTATAAAGGCAATAAAAATGAACAGAAATAAAGAAGGAAGAGGATTGGAATAAAGAATTGACGTGAATAAATGACGAGAATATGTACGCTAGTTTCTGCACCCAATGCAGTATTTGTATCGCGCCGGGTGCAGCCAGTTTGTAAGCTTGGCGATCGACAAAGGCACGGGTGTCCGGCGCACGAGAATATAAATACTTTCTGTGCATGCCAGACCGTAAGCAGCTTAGCTCCCTTCCCAGAATGATCTCCCAGAATATTTTATGAAACATGACTTAAGTAAAACGCAACAAACTTTATAAATATCATCGATGCATTCCGTTATTGACAAATAAAAAATTAAGAAAAATAAACGTAATCAACCGAGACAATACTTCTAAATGCTAGTGCAATGTATGATGAGCAAAAATGCTAGGAACTGATGCGAAAAACACAATATTTTGATCTAAAGCAACACATTTTCATAAAAATAACAAATACTACGTATACAACTCCTGCCACATGTCCCAAAATCTTTCACTATCTACTTCCTTCCTCCCACTCCACCAGTTCTCCGGTGTGGGCAACGTGCATTGAGCATAGAAAACCCTCTGACCCCCCTCCTTTCCCTCACCGTCCAGAGTTCTCAAGGAAAGGAGGCCTCCATCATCACCCAGTCCCAACCCCTGCGTCCGTTTGTCCTATGTTTTTCTGCCCTCTGTCCACTCAATCCCTCAGTTCCCCCTCCCCCGCCGCTTCACTCTCCTTCTTCCCACCCCCACCTACCCCCCTCCTCTCCGCTCCTCCCATAGCCTTCCGCCTCCTCCCCACCACTCCCTAACGCCTTGGCGGAAACCTATATATGCATGACCTAAACCGAAGAACTCTGCACATGATTATGCCTCAGTGTAGTGAAACACGTCGTTCCAAAGGAATAAATCTGTGGAAGATTACCAAGTGCTTTTATTCATTATTAGTAAATACTACGTCATTATTGTAGCAAGCGCGTTCAATTCAGAAATTCAATTTGGCAAACCCTCGTTCGATTCACGATCAAGGTAAACATTTCCAATGCATATTTTTACTGTTAAATTGCCTTAATTTTCGACAGGGTAAACACTTTTCATCGAGCTCACACGGAGAGTCGTAAAAGTAATTCATATTGTAAAAGGAAACAAATTGCTGTCATTCGATGCATTATTTTTCGAATGGAAACCTATATGGAAACCAAATTTGAAATACATCCGCGCTTCAGCACAAAAAAGCAAATAAAATAAAGGAAACAGCGGAACGAGAGAACAAATATTCTTCGTGTAATTAAAAACATATAGGATGCGATCGGCAGCAGCAGAGCGCTTAGTTACAACGAAATAGATAAGATATTACGTTTTTTCGTATTCGCCTGTCATCGAGTTTGATTGGAATTCGCAAAATTTCAAATAAATACATGTGAAGAAAAACAGTTTATTTAGGAACTGAAAATGAATGTACTTTTTGTGTGCTTTGCTGTATGTTTCACTGTAATTGGTGGGTTGATTCAATACATCAAAAGCAGACCTCGCACTTGTACCTTGATTGAGTTGAAAATTTAGAATTGGTGATCTAATACTTCTTCGTCGGAAGCTGAACCGTTGCTACAATCATTCATGATGATTGCTTCAAAATATTAAGTATATAAATTTCATTTTTCCCGCGTAAACCGCAGACGATAGGAAAAAAAGGCGTTCCTTTTGCTAAAGTTCAACTGAAATAAAGCAATTTCATGTTGTTCATGCGTTTAATTGGCACTGCTTTCATCTAGGAAAATGGACATGATTTTAAGGTCCACACGTAATTTCAATGAGAAATTACCACGGGTATGATATGCTATCCCTTTTGATATTTAGCTTTGACAGTGAAATTCAAGTAGAAATTATGTTAGGTTTTTATAAAAACTTAACTCAAAGAAAAAACTTTTAGAAAAATGAAATATGACAATTTTCAGCGCAGGAACGTCCACTATGTTTTCCCTGACGCCAATGACCAGTAAGGGTGGCTCCCTTCCCAAGTATTATACAAAACATACCTTGGTAGAATAGCACAGCACTTTTTCAGCTTTCAAGGTTTCTCAAACCGTGGCATACGTACCATTGGAGACATGATATTGTTGACTACAAGGGTGATGGAAATATAATGATATGGAGTTATAATATTGTCAATATTCTAACTCCAATTTTTATTCGCCTCCAACTGTTAAGGGTAAAACTCAGGACGTGGGTTTTCGAGGGGAACACAAGTCGGAAAGGATAGGAATCATTATGCTAGTCGTGCGTATAATTATTTAGAATCTCCCTTTTTTAGGATGAGGAGAAGGGATCAGGCAATAGTAAATTGAATGATCTTATATCATTGGACTTACTTTCGAGCTGAGTCACAAACTTCGCCCTAAAGACTACAGTGCGAATGAAATTCTTAAGGCTATTGGTTTGCCATGTATGCTGCAGTACTTAATTCCTATCCCAAGAAACTTGGATCGAATTACAGCAGTAGGACTAGGTTTCTTTGGTGAAAAATTGATTCCGCATTGAGTGCTATTTAGTGAACACTTACTGTATAGCACTCCGTCCGTGGGTTGTTGACGTTATGCTGAGGACCTCTTGGGCCCCAAGGCCCCAAGAGTCTTGGGGCCTTTCAATAAAAGTATGTTAATGTCGATGCGGGATTTCTCTTCACAATGCGTTTCCCAAATAATCCTCCCAATTAATCCTCCGGCAAACAGGTGCAAAATAACACTTGGCGTCGCTCTCCCCCCCAAAATAACCGGTGCATTTCTTTTCACTATTAAGCAAAGGGATATCATCACAACGCCAAGTCTTAGTAGATGATTAACTTGGCACTTTCCAATCTGACTTACTCTAAAAATTATTTGACTGAAGTTTCAACAGCCGTCATTTTCAAAGACAATTATCCCTATGTCGAAGCTCTCAGCAATTTGGAGCCATCCATTCGGTGTGCTGAAGTAAGCGCAGATCAGAACACAACTATGCAGACGAGCGATGATAGGATCAGCGATGTGCACAGGCGAAACTAACGGTAACCAGCCCGCATGCATAATTACTTAGGCACATAATATTCATGGCCGGACGTTTGTTTGTTTAAATGACTACCAAATTCGTTCAAGCTGAAAAGATAAGGCTTTTCGCACACAGTAGTTAAAAAATAATATATTTAAGAAAGTACCTTGTCACTCATTCACTGACTCAGGAACGCTGTAAGATGGAGTCACAGACACTTAAATTTTAAAATCCCGTTATTCAACTGCTTGCAAGATATTTCATAAAAGCCAGACTCATTTCTGATTTGGCTCCGACTGGGACAACGCTCCCTTTCATCTTTTGATGATGACAATTCCCAGTGTTTCCGGCATAATATGCGATTACAATGAACAAGTCGCAGGGTCAGTCGTTTGACACCACGTTGGACTTCAACTCCAAACTCTCAGTATTCTGTTACAACGGACAACTGAACGTTGCTCTCTTTCGCTCGAGAAATTCCCGCCACGTGAAAGTTTTAATGGAACCCAACCCTCAGCAAGTACCACTGCTCAACGATAATCGTCAATTCACACGCAATGTGAGAAATAAACAGAAAGAATGTATAAAACTGATGATATCAGGTCTGACATTGTGGAAGTGATGGCTATCCATGTTGAGAAAAACCAGAGTACATGATAATGCCACAGTGTGGTGAAACGCAAGTCGTGCCAGCAACATAAAGTTTGTGGAAATTACAAAGTTGGTTTTTCTCAACATGGAAAGAATGTAATTTTTTAGTGTTGGGAATAAAGTTGTGATATTAAGCATAATTTAGTTTCAATATCTTCCTTGAATACTAAGATGGCGCCACGGGCGACTTTAAAACCTAGTTAACAATACGCCAGTTGGACGCCTCGACGGAAAATGAACAGAGAAACAACAAATGAGGATGCGATTGCCATGCGGCATTATTTTATTATCAATCACGCATAAACTGATGCCCCCGATCTGTTTTGAAGCACTCTGTCAACAGCACAGGGTCTGAAACGAACAGAAAGCATGTGTTCATTTGCGCTGTGATGTGAACTGCACACTTAGAGATAGTTCCCCAGTCATAATAGAGACCATATTATAATTTTATATTTTGACTTCCGCGTCTGTAAGAGGTGTGAAATAAATCTTTTAATATTAATGGCGCAAATATATAATTATAAATGACCATAATTCTCAGTAATTAAATAAATAAAGCTGCATAAGTCTCTAACTTGACTCATTTTTTTCCACCGTACGGCTGAAACCCCTTCAAAACAGCAGGTTTTTTTCGCGATTCTGTAAAAAATACTGTGATGAGCTATAGATTATTATTTATAAATAATTGAGAAAACATTCAATCTGCACACCGTTAGTTTTTTGACGAAATCTAGGTGCTAGAAGTCCCTAATTTTTTAAATAATCTCCCTCTGGAGTGCACAGCCATAATCTATCCCATGTAAAACAGCTTATATTTTTAGACAAATTGCTCGAAAAGTTGTTCGGCAAGGGGTTGATATTTTGATATCATTGGAAAGATGAGTTTTTTTTCTTTAAAATGAGGCCAAATTCATCAAATTATAGGTGATTTTTTGCTCCAACTACCTTAAGGAAATGTAAAGCGCCCTTTGTCCCCCAAATTGTTTGCTGTCCTCTTAACAAAGCATTCGTTCCTCTCTCTTCTTCCAGCACGGACTTGTTGGGCCAATGGACCTGTTTACGTGAACCCAGAGGCGCGGGCGGCATCCGAGTCGGCGGCGGCCTCGTCCCTGGTGGCATCTGGCGGTGGTGCCGAGAACTTGCTCACGCAAACCGTCTACGGATTCCTCGACTTCACCACGACCATCGGGAACACCATCATGGTGTTCTCACCGCAGAGCGCCCCGGCAGCTGGTGAGTCAACACGCGTTACTTTTCTTCTACTTGAGGTATCTATCCCCACGCTTCACTTCAACGGTCAGTTTGTGACTGTTCCTCCCCCCTCCCCCACCTCTTGCCTCATCTATTGGCACTTGGCTCCCTTCCTCCCACCCCCCCCCCTCGCCTCCCCCACTCTCCACTTCACCCCATTCCCACCAATGCCCTTTACCAATTCCTTTGGTAATCCCCCGCTTCCCAATACCCTTTTGTTCCCTTCCCTATTTATTCTAGGATTTTCCTCCTATTCATTCACTTTCAACCTCGTGTTGCAAGGGTTTTTTTCCCTTCTGCTCGTTGAAGTCCACCCTCGTTCCCTGTTTGTTGTTTCTTTTCTATTTGACGAGTGGTGCATATATTTTACAGCCATTGGAGAGTATTTTATCTGGTTAATTCTACTTGATGTGTTTGAGGTGGAAATCTTGAATCATTGGATGCATATTTTGATTACTTTTCAAGTAAGTCGAAAAAAAAATTGTAGACACATTTCACTTGCGTACATCTGTTTATACGGCGGAAATTACCATGGTTTCCCATATGAGTGCCCTCTAAGCATTTCGCTGCAGATTTCGCTGCAGATTTCGCTGATTACACATCCTTCTCCCCCCCCCATGCCCGCACCCCCCCCTCCCACCAGCCTCTCCACACTCGACTCAATAGACGCGTGTAAGCGCGAACCAAGGACTGAGTAAAGGGCCACGTGGTCAACGCCAAATTAGTGGAGATGATGGGTAATAATAGGATATTCAGGTACCCAAGCTGTGAGCCTTTGTGGGGAGCTCCGAGGGAATGTCCGAGATGCCCGCTCCGTGTCCGGGCGTGGTCCAGCACGCGGATGAAGGCCCAATGGTCCACCCGGTCGACCCCCCAACGTCCAATCCCGTGCGCCGATTCGGATGACGCAATCGCGGAAAAACAAGAGGGCCACGAGAACGGATCGCAGGAAGTAAATCCTTCGATCACAAAAATGGATACACACAACTTTTTCATGGAGATGTCGTCGACTTCCGTGACTGAACGATGAAAGGTGACTGATTAAAAATAAATGTGAATTAAGCAGGGCGCTACTCGCTGGGAATCATCTCCGCGAAATGAATGACTTCCACGAATACTACCAACTTCACGTGCGTCGACATTTACCGTGATTTTTTAGTTCCCTCGCTACAACTCAAGCTCAATTAAAAAAAGGCACGCAACAGATGATTTGATCGGATTGATTTTAAAACTAAGCGGTCGTGAATAACCGAACGCTGTGGAAAAATAATTAGCGCCGTTGAAGAATTCCAGGAAACATGACAACCACTTTGCAAATGCGACATGTGTCTTTTGCCTTTCAAAATGTATTATCCAAAATGCCATCTTTTGCGGTGAGCCGAACTTCCGCGCGATCGCGTGCGTCGACGAGAGTGGCACGCGAGGACACACGACGGAAATAGGATCCGTCGGGAAAATCACTCTGTTGGCTATGTTGAAAAAATCATGCGTCATTTCATTGACTTTCTGGTTTAAAAAACTCAAACGAATGAAAACTCTTTCATATTAAATTTAAAAAATCCTAGGATTTAAAAACGTTTCTAAAGTGGTTCGCCGGCGAATGGGAAGAAAGGCAGGTCGCGGAAATGAAGAAAGCGCAGTATTGCTTTGCCATTATGAACTTATTAAGGCATTATGGACTGATGAAAACCCGTCGTAATTAGGCCGTCGATTAACATCCTTCAATTTCACCATTTTGCAAGATCTTCAATCATATGACGTCACTGGCTTTTCTTTTCAGCTCTCGGCCGATTCATTGGTCGTTCAATCCTAGGATTGATTGAGTACAGCCCTCCTACCTTCCCCATCTACTGCTATATCCCTTACTTCCTGGTAGTTCTCTTCCTTCTATACCTTTTCTTCATTTGGTCCATGTATTTATTTCTTGGCCCTCCTCTCGGGACTTCACTCCATCTACTTTCCCTTCCATTACATTCCTCACAAATCAATTGCGCCTTAAAGAGTTCGCCCAATCCATCTTCTTTTTTGTAAAGTGCTCCACACACTCTTACTCCTCTTCTACTCTTCTGTACACTTCGAAATTTCTTATTCATTCCATCCAATTGATCTTCAGCATCTTCCTCCAACATCAGGTTTCGAATTTTTCTGTTCTTTTCTTGTCTGCGTAACCAATTGTATAAGTTTCTGATTCATAGAGTTTGGCCACGCTCCACACGAATTTTTTCACGAATTGTTTCCTTGTTTCAAGTCCTATAGTTTTTTAACACAGTAGTTGTCTTTCCATCATGACCGCTTTCTTAGCTTGGGCCATTCTACCCTTGATGTCCGTTGTACTTCTTTCGTCCCACTAAAGTATTGGTACTTCCGAGGTAGGTGGAGGAATCTACTTGCTCTTATTTCTCCCCTCTTAGCGTGACTTCTGCTTTCAGCTTCTCTCTTTCACATTCTAGGACTTTGGTCTTCTTTTTATTTATTTTCGTGTTATATTCTTCTAGAATTTGTCTATTTTGTTCAGTGATCTTTGAAGACTGGTTGTTAGTTAGCGTTACATCCAGTTACACATTTTCACAATGATTATGCACAGATAGTATTCCCTGAAATGAAGAAGACGGTGAGGGAGTCGCTTTTCAAAATGTTTGAAGAATTGGAGATCTTCACCCGGTGGGAATTCCGAAATATTTTCAACCACTTCTGCACATTCATCCATGAAGTGCACGCAAGGAACGAACACCCTCTGGTTGTAAGCGAAGGAAGCTCTCTCGTCCCGCCCTGATTATTATTGGCCGATGTGCAGGGGGGGAGAGGGGACACCCTAATTGAGGGGGGTCCATCAAAAAGCACCACCATTAGGGCAACGTTTCTTGTCGTCGTCCGGGAACAATGGCCACTCCTTGCCCTGCACCACCTCCCGCACCCATACACGCACGCAAGGCGACGAAGTGTTCGGCAGGAGGCGAAAGGCGGCCCCCGGGGGCACCTCTTCTCAACCTTCAACCCCCGTACACGGGGTTACTCCCCCAGGCTTCCCGGAGCAACACTGCAACGGAACCCAAACCGACCAGTAACAACGGCAGACTTGAGGAACGCTTCGGTACCACATCCAGAATTTTAGATCCGAATAAAGCAAAAAAAGCGCAATCCACGTCTTCAGACAGTGTAGAAGTGAGAGCACTAATTGGCATTCATAGGATTAGTTTGGAGAACTGACGTTAAAACACCCTCCTGAACCGTAATGTCTGTACTATTGATAACATGATTAAAATAAAAAAGATAAATGCCTTGTGCCCTAGTCCTAAAACTATATCTGATTATAATTGAAAAATTTTTTTTTAGGAAAACAGTAGAGAAAAACAAATTGATACACAAACTAAATGATCATTAAAGGAGACGAGAAATGCACTTACACTAGAGGATGCAAGAGAAGCTCAAAAGCTTCAATGGAATGCAAATATATAAACCAATGTGATGGAGAACTTACATTTACCTGACAATAGCATACAGAGTATCCAAATTAATACATCCATATAAGCTGTTGTTCAACTATAGGAATGACATAACAGAAGCCAATTTGAATCGTAATCAATTAATTTATTTGTATTTCTTAAGTTCTTGCAACTTCTCGAGATCGCATGCTGCAAGGTAATACTGTAACTGATTATACAAAAAATTAGTCTAATTTTTCTTTATTTCGGAAAAATATCAACAGTACTGGAGAGCATGGCATCGCGGACTGTAATTTGTTATGCCTTGCCGTCCATTGCTTGGGAATTATTTCGCTCTTGGTCTCAAGCCAGATGCGCGACGCAAAATTTTATTTCTGTAATTCTGTTCACGGTTTCTGTCCTACCTCAGCATGCGATTCCCAATTGTGCAGACCAGAAATAAATATCTTCGTCACTTGCATGCAAATTAAGTCCAAATGATGTGTGCTAAAAAGAAAGGAAACATTGGGACTTCTTTTTCTTTACAAACTGATAAATATTCAAGAGCGACAAGTTCAGTGGTTCCACCGTAAAATGAATTATGTAGAATTTCATTCACATTTGGGATACTTGTAAAACACTGTGTCCGTTATTTATTGGTATGAACTAGTGATGGGTCGGTCGTGAGAGATCGAATTCCGAGAGCAAGTTCTCTTAAAAGAAAGATCGATGAACGACTTCTCTCCAATGACCGAGGCGTTCATCTTCACCGATCGCGACAGGAATGATTGTATGACATCAAATATCGATCACGAGACTTGAGACCGACCAAAAAAATCTTGAGTGAGTTTTATAACGAGAGATTCCAGAGTTACTCGCTCTTTCGTGAGATGTAGGCAGTTATTCGATGCTCCGCTCGGTTGCGCTAACAAAGACGCAGCGTAACAACAGTCAACAATTTACATCACGACATAAATATCTTGCATTGAGAGTTTTACCAGTTTTGCTGGCTCGCTTTTTAGTAGAATAATAACATCATTAAAAATGAAGACCGAATCCGTTACACTGTCGGCAAAGAGACAGCTGGGTTAAGATTCAAAAGGAATGCAATGGAAATTAAACATGATCCAGGTACTTATCCGTTTGTTAATTCGCCAAGCAATGCATTATTTGTTACTGCGTTGGCTATGTAGTGCCGTTATTTATCACGTGCAATAGGTTAATCGTCACTTGTAAGTAGTATAGTACAATACTATATCCCTATGACTTGTTTTCCTTTGCCGCGACGAGTCGTAAATTGTGTGATAATTAAATATCTGAGTCTATGACGTGATCGCTTAGAAATCAAACCTGATACCCATGCCGCTGTATTATATATATACCGGCCGTTTATATAAACAACTGTGATTCATATTGCCAATGCATTTTAAAAATTCAACTCCGCTCCTCTCTCTTCAATCACTTTTCCTAGACTTTGATGGTGTTGCTGTCAATCAAGAATGTTTCCAGTGCTTCATTGGATGTCCGTTGGCTTTCCCTTCGTCTGAATTTTCTTCCCATATGTCTTCCGAAGTACCGGCGTGTTAAAATCACCGGTGAATTCATCCAGCATTGTTTGTTTTTGGAATGCAGTTTGCTTTTGGTGTTCTTTCACATATTTTTAACTGCAATCTCATCAGCGAATCCTTTTTTCGGAGAATAAAATTTCGTATGAGCCAATAAGTCTCCTTTTCATTTAGAGGAATGGTATTTGAAGAACTTGATTCAGGGAATAATAGCGTGATTCCAGTTAATATATGTTAGATCCAAACACCGTTCGAGACATGATAACTGCAAATTATGATTACCCACAGGTAATTTGATTCATAATTTCATCATTATACTTTTGTAGTGAATAGTAAGTTAAACAAATGTACATAGGCTTGATCAGTAAATATCAGTATGAGTTTCCGGAATTTCATTTGCATTTGCACTGAGTGCAGCTTCAATAAACGGTACAATTTAAATATCGTAATACTGTAATTGGTTGTAAGCAAAAAATGAATTACATGAGTGGGCCATTACATCAGCCTTAGGCATCCCATTGCAATGGGCAAGGAGTTATTTCAATGAAAATGTACTAACATGTTTAGTAAGGCAATATATGACTTCATACCACCGATACTGTGTCACTTTAAATTGGCAGAAATGCTGTATGTGAGCAATTAAATAAATAAAGACTGTATTTCTGCGTGCAATAGAGCATCATATACTGTAAAATAGTGCTGGAAATTTGAAATCATCGTATCATCCATCAAAGTGTGTATTCTAACATGGCTTGTACACAGGAGCTTAGACCATATTCATTTAAAATTTAATTCCTTGGAAAGGACAAATTAAAATTTCTGATAGTACTAATTACTCATTGCACATCCAAAATCCCTGGTAAATATTTAGCAGGAAAATTTAGAAGGAACCTGCAGGAAGTTAGCAGAACATTCATGAGGATAATCAGAAACCTATAGTGGCAAAGAAAATCTTATTTTAGTTTAAAAACTGATGCCTATCTTAAACATTGGTGGAGTAATGCAATTATAGCATTGGACTGTTATCAACGTCTATTCATTCCACATGCAGTTATCATTCCACATTCACTTTAATTCTTATATTTGCCTGACCATGACATTTTACCACCATTATTAAGCTTATAAGTATACAGATAGCTTAACAGACATATATATTTCAGTGGTCAGTTACCACTCGACCCTTCCTGCTTCAAAAATTTCTTTCCTTAAAATGTTTCAATTTAGTTCTGCGCATCACATCCATTCATTTCAATTGCCTATATTTTTCCTACCTCTCCCAACGAAGCAAACCTTTCCCTTCAAAAGTGCCTTTCAGGACCTCATTTCCTCTTAATTACCTACTATCTGACATTAAGTGGACTCCTAAATTTCCTTCACTGTTATATGTAACTTCAATGCCTAGTCAAGTATCTCTTAACTTCTCTTCTATCTTACTTTCATTATCCTTCTCGAGAGCCACTCCTCATATAACTTTAGTCTAATCTCACCCTCTAACATTTGCCAATGGTTTAGATCCACCGAAGGCCACAACCCTTTATAAAACCTTCCAAACCAACCTTTTGTTTGCATCCTATATCAGGACTTGAGGCATTACATATCCCCCATAATTCTTGAATATTGCTGATACAAGACATTTAATATCTTGAGTAGGACACCTCGTTCCACTAAAATTCTGCCCCAGTTACAACTTCATTCCACTATTTGTTTTTTGTTATTTGTCTTAAGCCTCTAATGGTTTCTACTCAATGACCATTCTCAATCTATACTCTGGAGTGAGCTGGCAAGCCACTTACCATGAGGGAAAATATCCACAGATGCTGAGTGGACTATGTTCCCTTCGTTCCTGCTCTTCGTCCAATCTGGCATGTGTGAGCCTAACAGCTATAATTACCCTTGTTAATTTCTACTACAAGTAAACAATACATCATAGCATGTCCTTTGATAACAGTTGATTAATATTCATAAATTTCCAAAGATCATGAAAATAGGAGTCGACTTAAGACTTAATCATATTGGGGTTTCAAGGAAGATATTCAAAATAAGCCAAGTAGTAATTGTAAAAAACCTTCACCAACATTTATTTCACTTATTGATTATTAAAAATAAATGGATCTATGAATGGTTGCACAACCCTTAGTTTTCATCACCCCTGATGACAATGACTGAGTCAGACATCGAGACGTCGGCCTACATGGAGACCATCACCCGGTTGGAAACCCGAGAAAGCTTCTTAGGTTCCTCATATCATTGAAATAAATAATATTAATAATATGTAACAGCATTCATTAAGCATGAAGCATTATAGACCAAATCCATTTTGCACTAAAATTTTGTTAAAAGTGAAAAATCATTGATTACCTACCATTGCTTTATTATCCATCCATGACCCTCTTCTCCATTAACTTCTTCAATTTATAAAAGGGTGTTACCAAAACTATGAGTGCATACTTGACTTAAATTATGACAGATATTTAATTTAAATGAGAGCATAAAAAATAATTTTATTCTGATCAAGTTGACTTTAAGTCACACAGGAACGACATCTGTACACTTAAGTTGACTGCTAAGTAATTGAGTACCTGGATAACTTGAGGCACACAACTTATCACATGATATTGTTTGCTCTCTGCTGTTAGTGATGTCTGTTTGGATTTGGAAACTGGCTCTCTTCTAATAATTTACTCCATAATACCCTATATTGGCATATATCCTTTGCCTCTATTGCATTCATACATTACTTCATTCACACTCTCTCCTATTCTTAAGACTCCTAATCTTCCTCCTTTAACGTCTCTTCCACCACATCATGAACCCACAATTTTTTCCATCTTCCTCTTACGCTATTCACTCCTCAATCACAATCCTGTTCCACTACTCAACTCTAATCTATTATTTAATCATTGCCAAACCCACAGAGAATAATCCTTTCATAAAGTCCATTACGGTAGCATGAAGGAAGAGATATTTTCAAAATGTCAAAAGAAAATTAATAAAAAGATATTAGCTTTAGTTCCCATAAGTATCCAGTAAGTATATCAAGCAAAAATCAACATGAAATACACTCAGAATCTTTACTCTTAATAACCAAAAAGGTGGTATGTATATTGTTCTAGCAAATTCAATGATTGCATGGGGGAAATAAACATTTGTCACAGTATACACAGCTGATTTTTCTTCTTTGAATCAAAACTAGGTATGGCATACAACTGTTATCACTCATATGATATGTAAACACTACTGTTTTCTGATTACAGTTCTGTAATATAGAGAGAACTGGCACAGTGTATATTGGTCTGAAGTTATTGATGGCTATAACCATTGATAAGCACTAAACCATTGTGTAAATTAATAATTGATCAGAGGCTATTCCTTGCAAGATAATAAACATATATATTGAGGTCAGATATTTAGTAAACATTCTTATAACCTGATTGTTCCATGCATTTCATAAAATCTACAAAGTAAACTAGTTATAATTTTGCCTAGATGTAGTATTATCCCTACCTGTTACATGATATAGTCTAGTAAATGGCAACTAGAGTAGCAATCAGATAGCAGAGAAACTCACTGACGCTTACATATTTTATTGCATTGCATTGGTGCTTCTTAATGATAGCAGCAATATCATCAAGAGGAAGAACGAATGTAGTGGGTTTAAAATTAGCACTGTCAGTGCCAAACAATTTAAGAAGATTCATCACATCCTGCAATCAGTTTTTAAATCCCTACTCATACACATCATAATAACAAATATTTTGTGTGTATTAGGCATTTCTTATAGGTAGCTTAGAAGCAATATATGTTAACACTTACTGATAAGAATTTGATATGTATAACTGTTGAATACCCTGTAAGACATAACTATAATAATCAAATCGTTTTCGTAACCAATTAACATCTCCAATGTACGGGCAAAAGCATTTTGTGAGGGGGAATTAATATAGCACTAAAGATTCAATACTATAACAAAGTGCATTTTTACTGAATATACATTTTATTGAAAGTTACGCAGGTACATATACAAACCGTCATTTAATAATATGCTTTTTAAACATTTAGAATCTATGTGGCATTGCGAAAAACATATTTACAGAACATCAATATAATTGACTAGTTCGATTAGTTATCTAAGTGACGAAGTGCATGGTGAAACCCCAACGATTTTAATCGATGGCAACAAACGAAACATGTTTTGTAAGGAGCGTTTTACATTAGATATAAATCACTCAAGTGGCTGAAAAAATTCATATATTTCAACAAATATTGAGAAAAGTAAACGTGAAGTCCTATTCAGTTCACTTTGGCACAAGAAGTGCTTCACGAGAAGACAACGACATCATGACAAGCAACTTCACAAAAAAGCAATCATCGTAGGACTGATTGTTATTATTAGAATCACAGGGTAAAGGTATCATAGGGTCCAGTCTGGGAGAAATTTTTGTGTGAGAATCGTAGAAAAGTAAGGGGTATTCGATGAAATGGAAAGGAAAGTGAAAGGACTGCGCAGTTATAAAATGTAAGAAAAAAAGGCGTGAGATTCGTAGTTTTTGAGAAAATAAAGTTTGAAGATGACGAAAATCGTGTAATTTTCGTGATATTTCGACGCCATATTCAGAGATGTTGGGAAGTCCCGCTAGAGGGATAAAGAGTAATTTCACGTCTACAATATGGCCTTTACGCACCCCCCCAACAAGGTTGCGGGCGAAAGTTGTAGCGTATTTTTCTCAAGAAAAATATCCCCCGAGAGGGTAGATATTCGAGGGGGGTGTAGTTGTAGTCTCTTCAAAGTTGTAGCGTATTTTTCTAAAGAAAAATATCCCCCGAGAGGGTTGATATTCGAGGGGGGTGTAGTTGTAGTCTCTTCAAAGTTGTAGCGTATTTTTCTAAAGAAAAATATCCCCCGAGAGGGTATACGATTGGAGGGGGGTGTCAAAGTTGTAGCGTATTTTTCTAAAGAAAAATATCCCCCGAGAGGGTAGATGATTGGAGGGGGGTGTATTTATAGTCTCTTCAAAGTTGTAGCGTATTTTTCTAAAGAAAAATATCCCCCGAGAAGGTAGATGATTGGAGGGGGTTGTAGTTGTAGTCTCTTCAAAGTTGTAACGCGTCGTAAAGCGCGGCTACTTTACAAACGGCAGTGTTCGAGTGTAGGTTCAAGGCGGGTACACTCATGGGTGGTGGGTATAGAAAATGAAGAAACTCCTCGACCGCTGCGCCGTCTGGAGGAAATAGGAGGAAAAGGGCAGTTTTTCCAATATGGCGTCGATGAAGAGATTCACATCACAGGTTTAAGTGAATACTTTACGAAATAAAAAGGTTTTATGAAGAAAATGAAAGGTTAGTACCAATGCGCAGATGTAGCGTGGCAATATAAGTGAAATAGGTGGTATAAAATGACCGGGAAACAGGTGAAATTAATTTTCTCCCAGACTGGACACTATGATACATATACCGAATCACAGATATATATATATAACCATTAATTCATTCACTCAAAACGGTCACAGGCGTAAATAATAAATATTTCGTTCAAACAGGTGGTGAAAGAAAGAGTATAGGAAACACATAAAATGTGATGACACAATGGTGATGTGAAGATGGAATGATGGCCGATTCCAAGTGAAAAAAATTCGTCTAGACCGGGAATTGAACCACGGACCTTCCGATTTCGCGCCGGCTGCTCTGACTACTAAGCTATCTAGACTACTAAAGAAACACTGGAATCGGCGGGGGGTTTATATGAATCAAACACCCCCAAGATTAGTCCGTAAAAGTCGCCGAGAGATGGCGCTGGACATTTTCACTCACCGGCAGAGAAGAAATTACGTACACAGAAGAGGAAAGCAAAGTTTGAATCAGGCACACAGACAGTGGTAAAGATACAGAACAGGCGTTTCGGGGCACGCGGAAGGTCCGTGGTTCAATTCCCGGTCTAGACGAATTTTTTTCACTTGGAATCGGCCATCATTCCATCTTCACATCACCATTGTGTCATCACATTTTATGTGTTTCCTATACTCTTTCTTTCACCACCTGTTTGAACGAAATATTTATTATTTACGCCTGTGAGCGGTTTGAGTGAATGAATGAATGGTTGTATGGCCGGAATGGCTCATTTCTACTTCTTGGGCTCTGCGTGCCCCGAAACGCCTGTTCTGTATCTTTACCACTGTCTGTGTTCCTGAGTCAAGCTTTCCTTTCCTCTTCTGTGTTCGTAATTCATTCTCTGCCGGTGGGTGAAAACGCCCTGTCGCCATCTCTCGGTGAACTTTACGGGCTAGTCTTGGGGGCGTTTGGTTCATATAAACCCCCCGCCGATTCCAGTGATTCTTACAAGACTAGGTAGCTCGGTGGTCTGAGCATTCGGCGCGACATCGAAAGGTCCGTGGTTCGATTCCCGGCCTAGTCGAATTTTTTTCACTGTGAATCGGCCATCATAACATCTTCGCACCACCATTGGACTTCACAATTTTGTGTTTTTCCTATCCTCTTTCTTTCACCCTCTGTTTAAACGAAATTATTTATTATTTACGCCTGTGAGCGGTTTGAGTGAACGAATGAATGGTTGTATGGCCGGAATGGCTCATTTCTACTTCTTGGGCTCTGCGTGCCCCGAAACGCCTGTTCTGTATCTTTACCACTGTCTGTGTTCCTGAGTCAAGCTTTCCTTTCCTCTTCTGTGTTCGTAATTCATTCTCTGCCGGTGGGTGAAAACGCCCTGTCGCCATCTCTCGGTGAACTTTACGGGCTAGTCTTGGGGGCGTTTGGTTCATATAAACCCCCCGCCGATTCCAGTGATTCTTACAAGACTAGGTAGCTCGGTGGTCTGAGCACGTCCTTCGGAGCGCAGCAGGGTCTTACGAGTTTATCAAGCCGGCGGTCGAGAACTTCTCGATCGCCGGGGACGTTCTCTCTACGTTCCCGGTGTTTCGCGCAAACCTAGCGAACTTAAGAGTGTTCCTTTTGTGCATTTGCGTGCCTAGGTTCCCCTAGGCACGCACAGTTACGTGTGTTTTTGGGCGTGTGATTTTCTTGTGTTTCTTTGCTCCCGACATGCCGGTTGAGCGGAAGAACACACTGAGGATTACCATCGATTTGAGAAGATCGCCTCTGGCCTTTGAGGTGCATGATTTCATTCATTCGAACCTCAGGCTGGAAATTGAAGAGGTGTACGGAATACAATTTGGAGCCTCAAGGAAAGTGGTGTTCGTGAAAGTTGTTAATGAAATGGTGCACGCCAGATCTTTAGAAATGGTGAGTGGCGATCTCCCGTTTCCCTCCAAAGACAAGCCGGAGGGAAAAGCCACGGTTGAGGATGCCACCAAACGTTCGACTCTGGTAAAAGTATGTCTTCTTCCCTTTGAAGTCGATAAAACCGATGTGGAGAGAGAGCTGGGGAAATATGGAAAAATTATGAGCCATCAGAGGAACACCTGAGGCTCGTGTTACTATCCGGTGAGCACGGGGACCAGGTCCTACTGGATGACTCTCGAGTGCGATATCCCGAGTTATATTCCCATTGCTGGGGAGAGAGCATTAGTTTATTATAAGAACCAAAAGATTACGTGCTCAAAATGTGGTCAATACGACCATGTTCGAATCAAATGCCCCCAAATCATAGGAAACACACAATACTCAGACGCCCTAAAGCAGAGAACGACGGACCCAAGAGAATATGAGGAAAGTGCTGCAGAAATTGCAAACCGTGAGGAGGCTGCAGCAATGGAGGTGGAGCCAACATCATGCCCAGCCCAAATTGTGGATAGGATCGTCATAGAGAGCGCCGAGGAGGAGACGGAAGGGAGTGAGACTTCCGGGGAGTGGGAGGCCGGGAAACCCAAGGAGGTACGGAAGAGAAGGAGAAGGAGACGCAGCAAGAAGAACGAAAAAGTAGTGCCTGACCGACTCTGTGAGTCGCCGAATAAACAAACGACAGCCGAAAATGATCAACACCCGAAGGAAGCGGATGACGCGGCCACATCGTCCTTCCTTACGCCGGAGACTGAGCTAAAGGAGTTGGAGGCAGAAATGAAAGAAACTGGGGCCGATGCAGCTCAAGCAGGGGCCGATGCAGCTGAGATGGGTGGAATGGGCAAGGGGGCCTCTACACAAAATAATGGGGCAAAAAAGAAGATAACGTCCAGGGATGGGGAGGGGGAGGGAGGGGGCAGCCAGACGGAGGAGGTGGAGCTGAAGGAGTTGCGGGAAGAAACGAAAGAATATGGGGCCGATACTGTTCAAGCAGGGGCCGATGTAGCTGAGATGGGTGGAATGGGCAAGGGGGCCTCTACAAAAAAAAATGGGGCAAAAAAGAAGAAAACATCCAGGGAAGGGGAGGGAGGGGGCAGCCATACGGAGGAGGTGACGATGGAAACTCAACAATCCTTTGACCCTGAACCCCCCACAAACCTCAGTTTCTTTTCAGATACGGAGATAGCGGAAACCTCGCAAGGAAAGTTCTGGACACAAAAAGAATCCCGCCCCTGTTTCAATACGGACGAGGAAGACATGGCCATGAAAGGAGCGGAGGAGAGGATCAAAAACATCAACCATATGCAAAAAAGGAAGTTAGAACAATCGCTAAAGAAGATGGGACTCAGAAGCAGTAAAAATCGTGAGAAAGCAGAACTATATTTAAAGTCTCAAGAAAATCAAAAATTTTAAGATAGCTTTAGACCTTAAAAAAAAAAATTTAAAAAAAGAGGGAATAACAAATACCTTTTGGCTTCACCTTTCTCCCTTTGTGATAACCTACATTCTTTGTTCTGTAAATTCATTTTATTGTTTCTCTATTCTTAATATGACCATAAAATTAGTATCTATTAATATAGCTGGAATCACTAACCATGTAAAGATAAACATTCTTAAAAATATATTTAAAGATATTAACGCAGATCTAATCTTTCTACAAGAATATAGAGAAGATCCTGAATGGCAGGACATGAGGTACAATGTAATTACTAACCACGGTGACTCCCCCCTAGGTACAGCGATCATGATAAAAAACTCTTTGAAAGCCCGAAATATACAATATCATGAATCGGGGAGAATTACCACTCTCATGGTAAACAACATTCGCTTTATAAATGTTTATGCTCCATCAGGGCACGAAAAAAGAAAAGAAAGAGATGAGTTTTTTTCAAATACCATCCTCCCGTATGTAGTCGGCTTTGCGGGAAACGCAATTTTAGGTGGGGACCTAAACGCTATTTATAGGAGAGAAGACAGTGACGCCAACGAAGATAGCATTAAATATAAAACTTGCAGATCCCTGAAAACATTAATTAATAATATTAAAGCAATAGACATTGGGATGAAGTTAGACAACCAATCGGTACAATATACTAGAGTAGGAAAAATGACAAGAAATAGAATTGACTACTTCTTAATATCACGTTCTTTAGAAAACAAAACCATATCTTTCAAAACAATGCCAATCGCCATCTCGGACCACAATGCTTTAATCCTTGAAATAGATGTAGACTTTACTTCCTCCTCAAATAGAAAAACAAACCTCAAAAATACAGATACCAGTACATTAAATTGGCGCTTAGACACAAATATTTTACAACACCCACATATAGTGCAAGAAATAGAAAAAGAAATACTGAAACAACTAAACAACAAAAGATTAGATACAGATCCCATATACTGGTGGGAAAATATCTTCAAAACAAACATAATTAGGAATATAAAATATCTTACGCAGAAACACTATAAATACGAAAACCAAACAATAGAAATATACAGGAATGCGTTGACTGAAGTCATGGGAACCCAAAATAAGCCAGCCAATTTTAAAGAAAAAATAAAAGAACTTAAGCAGTTAATCTTAAAATTAGAATTAAGAAAACTAACGCCACGGCAATGGCAAAAAGGAGACGATCCAAATACATGGGATCTCGTGACGTTATCCACAATAAGGCGAACGATAGAGAACGCAGGAGGGGGAGGGGTGGATAGACTCCCTAACACGAAGAAAACATCTGGAAAACAACACGAACAATTGTTAGCGGACACAAAGAGCACTTTGCAAGTCGCTACGGGCGGTACGAGGAATGGAGGGAGGGGGATGCCCCCCTTCCCATACCCCATCTCCCGCAAGTGAGCGACAAGACAAGGTCAGAATTCAAAGCCAAAATAACGGAGGAGGAATTAGACAGCATAAAACATAAGCTAAAGAAAGGGAAAGCCCCGGGAAGTGACGGACTTCCATTCGAATTTTACTTGTCCTTTTGGGGACACATAAAAACAGCCCTCGTAATTGTCTTCAACAACATCACAAAAGAAGGCGAGCTAACTGAGAGTATGAAAACTGCTAACATAACCCTCGTTCCAAAAACTCGAAGTGCAAAGAAACTAGAGGATTTTAGACCAATATCTTTATTAAATACAGATTATAAAATATATGCGCATGTTATGGCAAAAAAAATGGAACAGCTTGCCAACGACATACTACATGAAAATCAATATGGAGGGGCAGGGAAAAAAAATGCAATCGACGCGAATGTCCTAATCAGGGATATAGTATTGAGTAATTTACCGAAAAAAGAAGAAAACACCTTGGCACTGTTAGCAATAGATCTAGAAAAGGCTTTTGATTACATAAGAACAGAATGGATATTCATGGTCCTCAAAAAAATGAACTTCCCAACAGAAATGATAAAAATAATAAAAACAGTGTACAAAAATATCAACTCCCGTATAAAATTAGGGAACAACATCTCGGAAACCTTCTTTATTAAAAACTCCGTTAGGCAGGGATGTCCCTTATCCATGATTGTTTTCACAATTGCCGTTGTACCAATCCTTATAGACATAAAAAATAAAGGAATAGGAATAAAGAGATGTGGGAAAAAATATACAACAGTTGCATACGCGGACGATATAACCATCTTCATAAAAGATGCAAAAGAATTGGACAAAATAAATGAAACCTTCACCAGATTCGCACCGGTAGGCCTTATCATTAATAGGAAAAAATCGAAACTAGTTCACATAAAATGAGAAAAAATACAAAATACCTACGGCTGGGAGAAAGCAGACGAAATAAAAATATTAGGACTTTGGTGGGAAAGCGATCTCTCCAAAACTGTAAAAAAAAAATTGGAAAAAGGCGATCGACACTATAAGAATACATCTATATAACTTTGCCGACTATCAAATGCCAATTCTAGCTAAGATAACACTAATCAACCAAATTCTATACCCGCTGCTATGGTATGTTGCCCACGTGTGGCCAATACCTGAAAAGGAAAACGCTACAATAATCAAGTTAACAAACGGGTTCATCTGGAACGGTTTTCTAAAAAAAGTAGAAAGAAAGAAACTATACGCACCCCCAAATTTAGGAGGTCTCAACCTTATCGACGCGAAAACGAAAGGAAACATAATTAATCGAAAAAAAGTGGCTGAAATTCTACACGAAATAGACTATGATAGGAAAAGACTCTTGATAAACGCGCTTGGAAGTGCGAAAAAACTTAGATATTTCAAAAATACTTTAAATGAGGCCATTCAAATTAAAAACAAATACTCAGTCAATGGTAAATTAAATCCCACAAAAAAAATCTATGAGGAGGAAATGAGAAGAAATTTTAATACAAACCTCGGAATCAATGAATCAAATATCTGGAGAAACTTTGACAGAATAAAACATGACGTTAAGGAAATTAGTTTCATGTACGAAGTATGCAGCAGGTGTACGATCACAAATAAAATGAGATATGACCTCAGACTTGGGGATAACCCTATGTGCTCTGCGTGCGGGAGGATGGATGAAATAAAGCATAAGATACTAGGCTGTGAACCCTATTGTAGAGAATGGCGAATAATAAAAAATATTTACAAAGACTTTGACACTTTTGGAGATGGCCTCATCTCAGATGAAAAGCTTTTAATGTTAAATTTTAAACTCTTTCCAAACAAAAAAAATATTGTTTTAAGTGAAATAATTGCAACCTTTGCAACAAACAGAGTTACTAAAAAAAATACCAGATGTGTTTTAATTGAAAAAATCCAAACGATGACAAAAAAAATTCTTTTCACGGATAAGGAAAAACAATGGCTACTACATGTCTTTTGAAAATAAAATGTATAGGTGTATGTAGATTTAAGATAACATCCGTGAAATTGTTTTTGATTAATATATGAAAAGTGTTCATTGGTGAAAATATTTTCACTTTATTGATATGTAAATCTTCCAATCCAATGTAAGAAAATGAAAAATTATATGTAGTAATCTCTTTTATTCCTAAACAATTGGCTTTGATGTACGAAAAAAGGTAATGACTGTTTATATTTAGAATACCTTCATTTGTATACATGTAGTACCTGTGATAGCTAAGAAAATATTTTTTCCTTATATGTAATAATATCAGAGAATGTGAAAATCTTTGTAAATATTGGATATCTTGAGCAAATAAATCATTTTTAAACAGCATTCGGCGCGACATCGAAAGGTCCGTGGTTCGATTCCCGGCCTAGTCGAATTTTTTTCACTGTGAATCGGCCATCATAACATCTTCGCACCACCATTGGACTTCACAATTTTGTGTTTTTCCTATCCTCTTTCTTTCACCCTCTGTTTAAACGAAATTATTTATTATATATATATATATATATATATATATATATATATATATATATATATATATATATATATATATATACAAATATAAATATACTTTTAAAACACAGGCACACGAAAATTAGAAGGACACTCACAGAATAATTTTCGGACGTTTCGACGGTCAAGCCGCCATCGTCAACGACAAGAGACTAACTAGTGGTCTGTTACCTCGGGTGGGGGGGGGGGAAGCGGAACAGGAGAAGGGAAGGGGACTGGTGGGGAGCGGGAGCAAGGGGTTGCTATTGGTCAGTGGGCCAAGTTAAGCCCGGGCGATTCAAATGCTCTTAAGCACCAGATGAAAGCCATCTCGCGAGTCCTCAGTTCAATATTAGTTGCTGATTCGGGGAGGGCTTCTAATATAGAGAGAGAGAAACATTTATTGAAGGTCTTACGATGGGAAGCGGTATGTTTAGGAATGGGATCAATGAAGGGAGGACATGTGGTGGAGTGGCGGTGCCCATTCATTCGTATTGAAAGCGGGGTAGTACATTCGCCAACATAAAATGCCGGGCAGAAATTGCACGAGAGACGGTAAACGATATTTGTGGAAGTACAGTTGGCTGCTGAGGAAGATTTATTGGAAGAGGGCGTAGCAGAAGAGCGTAGGAGGGAGCAACATTTGCACCGAGGACGGTTGCAAGTTGTGGAGAGTGGTGGAGAGGGGGCGGTCGGTTGAAGGGAGGGTTTAGGGACTCGCGAGATGGCTTTCATCTGGTGCTTAAGAGCATTTGAATCGCCCGGGCTTAACTTGGCCCACTGACCAATAGCAACCCCTTGCTCCCGCTCCCCACCAGTCCCCTTCCCTTCTCCTGTTCCGCTTCCCCCCCCCCCACCCGAGGTAACAGACCACTAGTTAGTCTCTTGTCGTTGACGATGGCGGCTTGACCGTCGAAACGTCCGCAAATTATTCTGTGAGTGTCCTTCTAATTTTCGTGTGCCTGTGTTTTAAAAGTATATTTATATTTGTGTTTTTATTCGCCGAGTGCGGTTTCTCAGAAGATATTATATATATATATATACACAGCAAATGTCTTGGACTCCTGTATTTGCACTTATACTCTAAATTTATGCTTTATATTTACGATGTAAACAATAAACGACGAATATTACGTTAACCTACGAACAAATCCTCGATTTTGGCATTTATTAATATTGTAAGCACTCGACAATCACGAGACAGTATTTCAGAAGCACAGTAACTAAATTATAGATATATAGTACGATGTAAACAAACCTTTACCAAAGTTGAACGTTCGCTTTTTTACATGCAATTCACTCACAAACACAGCAGCAAACTATGAGATTATTTCAGGGGGCACTGTAACTTAAAAATCTACGACGTAAACAAACAAAAACCCACCATTAACTTCACTATATAGGCCATTTTTGAAGCACTAACTCTTGGTAAATTTACGACATAAACTATAACTTTAGCATAAGTTGAACATACACTTTCTTCATGTAACTCACGTCCAGAAACACAACGCAATATTATGCCATTTCAGAAGCACAGAAACTTTTATAACCTCCATGGTGTATTTCCTGTCATAACACATCCATTAGGAGCGTAAGTCTACCTAACACAAATAACCTTTAAATATCAAAATATCACCACAAGAACACACGCAATACATCACAGCACATATAACATTTGTAATCACTGAATTTCCATAATTGCATTGTCACTTAAATACACGATAAACCATCGTTTCAATATTCTCGACAAATATTACGTCTCGTGAACAAGTGAAACAGACTGTAATTGAAAATTGAATTTTAGTGCTACAGTCGGATAATTTGCTTTAAATTCTTACAGCCAAAAGAAAACGTTGATCGTTTCGAACTACATACCAAAATAAAATTTCGCTACTAAATTACTATTAATCATTGGTTTCTATAATGAGTTGTTAATAATTTGTGGTCCATAAAATGTCACTCTTCAATAGTTTTGTAATCAAGTGGGATACTCCTAATATTCTTCGTATAACTATACTTAAAATCACAAACCAAGAGCATTGTGTAAAAACAAAACAAACCTTCGCACGATTGCACAATTGTGCCTTCAATTGTTTTCAAAGAATTACCCACAACTCCACGGAAACCGGCACTGAACGAGGTAGCTGCACTGAAACTCTGTGCCTGCTCTGTGCTATCAAGAGCAAAGCTGTACACCTCGGTCATGCTTACAGTATGAAACTCACGAACGACCAGATTTTTTATCTATCACGACTTTCCTGAGAGATCATTGATCGTAGGCAACTTGGACTGCTCACTAGCTGGAAAATCGGTCTCTCTGATCGACGATCGAAGATCAAATCATAAGTGGGAGTGATCGACGCGACCGAAATCTCTCAAAAGACCGACTTTACCCATCACTAGTATGAACAACAAAACCCTACCTGTCCACGATAAATGTATGAATGAGTAAAATGAACATTTTTCTATAAAATATATATATGCCATTTTTGCAAATAACAGTTAGTAGGTACGTAAGAAGTTAATTTTCCCAGAATGGTAGTAAAATTTAATCACCTATCATGCTATTTATGTCAATGGTAAATTACTGCAATAATGAAGTCAACATTTTGTAAGTCAATAGAAATGGTGCTCTAGTAGACGTATATGGCTGGAAAAAAGCGGTTCTTTAAATATGTATTCGTTAGATACTCTCCGTAGTTTGTACCATCATTTTGGATTTCTGATAGCTAAGGCAAGTCATCAGCGAAAGCAGTATTATTTGAATGCCACGAGCAAAAAGATGGAAATCAGTATTTGTTTTGGCGCAAAAAAGTAGCAGCAAAACCTCAGCCACAATAACAAGGCTAAAAAAAGCGTTATATTTAATGATGTTGAAATTGCTTGGCATATATGTACTGTTTTACCTGTTACACTACTGAATCCATGGGTTTTAAAAGAATGGCGTATAATTTTTAGAAGAATTTCATCATGTGGATTACTACTCACAAATTTTCAAATTTCTTAAGACTAGAATATGTAATGTGACTAGTTCGGTGGACGGAAACGAAGACGAACGGGGAAGTACTTAATACGTTGGGTGATGAGAAAAAAACATCTGGATGTGATAAGGAGGAGACGAAGAAGGTGGTTGGCGGAAGTAATAAGTGGCGAAGGCATGCCGGGATAGAGGTGAGGAAGTTGGGCAAGCGGGAATTGGTGGAGAGAGATGATAGGCTATATGGATGGGATGAAGATGAGGTAGAAGGTGTGCAGGGATAAAGAATGAAATTGGGAACGGGGACCACCTGTAAAAGTTAACATAAAACTCATCCATTCGAACCTACTTTTACGGAAACATTATCCTAATAATAAATGATACACGGGAATATATTTTCCTGTAGCAGCTCAAATTTTGAGAGCAAATGATGAGATTACCTTTGGCGCGCACTTGGAATACGATTTCTGCGACATACGACACAGAAGATCCAATAACGGATGGAGCAAGTATTAACTCCGTCATCATTCATGGTCTACATATATTTAGGGCGCAATAATGTGGCACATAAATAAAGCCTTCCATTGTGACATATATCATTGCAACAATTGTCCTTCTTTGAAAAATTTACGAAAAACGAAGCCCGCATGTTGAACGCAAGCTCTTATCAAAAGAGGAATATTCATTTGAAATCATTTCCAGGCCATGTCTCTGAAATCAAAATATTTCGATCATTATCACAGTCGGGCTCTTTCCAATTTTCTGGCATTTAAAATAATTAAACAATGTGTGTTTTTTTGCATTCGCCCTGGGTGTATTGCGTTCCACATGGGATTATCTGCAGAGAATTTTTTTTTATCTCTCCGGAACAAAAGGGAGCCAAGTTCCATTTGCTCCTCCTCTAGTACTTCCCCTTCGAGCCCGCGAGAGATGGTGGTGCAAACAAAGCAGTGACGATCCAGGAAAGGCACCGCGAAAGCACCGCGCACCACAGATAAAGAGAGAGTGTGCACCCCCGATATAATTTGCCCCGGGCCGAACACATCCGTGCGCACGTGTTCCCGACATTCGGCGCAGCTCTTTTCTCCACTCCCTTTGAGCCAAAATAGTATCTCCGTGACATTCTCTATGACATTTCTCTCTCTCTAAATATTTTACGGAGAAGAAATATAGAGATCTCTGCCGCTTTTTTCACAGCAGCCAAAGTGGAGGAGCTGCGCTGAAGGGTGAAAATCTATGCTCTAAACAGATAAATGAATTCGCACAACGCCCATGAGACGATTCCATTGAAACACAAGGTAAATTCATTACCTTTTTCACGATCCGGTAGCTCGCTCATTATTCATCTAGAGTTTGGAGGATATGCTGCATCGTGCTGGATTTCTTAAATCATTTTGCACAACGCGATAAAGAAATGAGTCATACTAAAATACAGCTCCATGGTCTTAGAGCAAGACTATCTGCATATTTGTGTATTCTGTCATCATAAATAAAATATATTATTCTTGACGCCGAAGGTTTTCTGAAGCATGATGGTCGAATTCATCAAATAAAACGGAGAAATTTCGTCATGCGTCGTGGTCATCTGTCCTTTGGTGCCCGCCGTTTCCAAAGAAAATGGAAATTTAAATACAACGAGGAATACAATTTAAATTCTGATAATATCCCTGAATTAGTAACGCAATTCAACTATATGGATGTAGATAATCATTTTCCATCCACGGGAATAGAATATGCACCATGAGGGTCATAAATTACCGAGGGGTCATCACTTACGCTGGACATTTTCAAGTTTCAGTTTGGCTAGTTTAGCAGGTCAATGATAAATGTGGCAACTTGCGTCGATAATGATAGGCGAGTCGGTTGGTCGTTGAATGTTTAAGGATCTAAGCAATGGGGGAACGGTGGAGAGAATCCCGACATCAGCGTTAGCAAACTGTAAACAGACAGCGCCAATGGGTCCACAATTTAAAATTTCGTACGACGGGCGGAGTTCTGCAGTTGAACAGCTATCCGTGTGGCACTCAAGGTGGGCTCGCGGTTTCTATGGAAAATTTCCGTCACTGCTGCCCCCCCCCCCCCCCCCCCGGTTCGATCCCGGATCCTCGGCATGAGGAGCTAATCCACTCCAGCCAACACACCAACCAGATCCCATTTATAATTTCAATCGAGCACATTTATATGTAAGACAGATTCTGACATCATTCTTTGGCTTGCTGAAAACGCTGTCGGTTAGTTCTACATCTAAATATTACCGTGCGACCCGCATCGGAGGCGTATAACAGGGGCTGCTATGGCATTGGCCATGAAGATAAGAGGAAACGAATGAAAAAGATTTGAGGAGAGTGAGAACGAATGCGACTTTTATATCAATGGAGTGCCTTCGTGTGTCTCTCTCTGCTTTTGCAGCAGTCCCAAATGGTTCTCGGAAAGAAGGAATGCATTTATGTGCCATTCAGTTCGGCAGGGTATCTCTCTTACAAATTCTACAGCAAAAAGGAGTAAATTTTGTTTTTCCGACTGCCCCCACCTCTTGCACTGTATACCCCTATCCTCCGTCTCCCCTATGTCCTGCATCGTTCCCACCCTTAGAATCACCGAGGGTATAGGTGCAGCGCACGGCAGAGGAAACAACCCAATCCCTTCGTCCTGACCTCCCGTTCATTTTTGTTGCTTCATCTAAGGACATAGCCCTCGCTAATCTGCTGTCTCTTCTTCCTCAAGGTAGTTTGAGCGATATATCATTAAGCATAAAATACGATGAATTTGGCCAGATAATACTGAAAAAAATCTCATTATTCTAATGATACCAATGTATCACCAACTTATCATGATACATCGCGATAATAGCTCCTTTTCAAGATAAATACCAAAAAGGTCGTTATCACCGGTATATTGTACACTATAGGCTCCAGAGAGACATGTAAACAAAAGAGTACGTTCCGGTGCATAGATTGTGAAGAAGATGTAACATTATTTAGTTTCAATCGTTTCTGAATTATTTGTCTAACTGAATATATTGCTCTCCGAAATAAATTTTACAGGATCGCAAAAAAAATATTAAGCTGTGAAGGCGTTTTTACCATTCGGAAATTAAGTCCAGTTCAAGCTACACTTTTATTTCATTAACAACTAAGAAGCTCAGGCATTAAAACTCTGTTTTTTATCAGTACTGTCATTACTTCACTTAATTCACGCTTCTAGCACCAGATTAAATTTAAAAATAAAATTCTAATATGTTCTTAATGTGTAGGCTTATGAGTAGAGAAAAATCTCGCACAAACTGCCTTAAGCCTAAAGAAGGATTTCGCACCCTCACTCTCTGTGCATGTCTCTCCCAGGGGGGTGGCTGGGTGGGGGGGGGGGCGGGAGGGGGGCAGGAACCAACCCGTGCCCACCATCTCCCTCTTCCAACTTCCTCCTACTCCCTAATGAATGTGAATCACTCATTTTCATTAAGCGCACCCCTTTCTCCACGACTCCCCTTCCCCCACGCTTTCATTCCCTCCCGAAATAAAGGGTGGCGTAGGGGACTGTAGGACGTAAAGTGGCGAGTGGGTGGCAGACAGGGCAGAGTGCATGCCGGGAAGATAGGGGTGGCAAACGCGCACCCTCTCTTCCCACCCCCCTACACACATACAGGAATATATATATATATATATATATATATATATATATATATATATATATATAAACTTTGCCACAGGTGGGGCGGAATTAAATATAGAAACACAAAAAAGAAGAACACTCACAATATTTCGGCAGCCGAGAAGCTGCCTTTCTCACAGAACGAAGGATACAGAAACAGGATACAGATATATATATATATATATATATATATATATATATATATATATATATATATATATATATATATATATATATATATATATATATATATATATATATTTTCGACAGCAATCAACTGTCTTCTTCCGAACTGGAGAGAGTACTGGATGCAGATGTGGGTAAGGAGAGAAGAAAGAAGAAAGAAGAAAGGAGAGGAGGGGCAGGCAGGGGAGGGCAGGTTGGGCCAGGCTGGGAAGAGATTAGAGGAGAAAGAGGGGAATAAAGGGAGGGGCAGACAGGAAAGGGAATGGAGGGGGAAGAGGGGAAGGGAGTTTAGTGAAAGACATTGATACCCGGAGTTTGAAATGCTTTATACAGCCAAATAAAAGATAATTCCACCGATTTCAGTTCAAGGGGGGGTGCAGTTGGGGGGAGGGAAAAAAGAACTGAAACATTGTAGCAGTGGTTGAAGGATTTTTTGTGGAGGGAGGCGTGTATCGCAACGGGAAGAGAAGCAGATTGGGAAGGATTTTTACAATTAGCACGGTGATTATTAATACGTATATTGAGGGGAGTCGAGGATTTACCAATATAGTAAGCTGGGCAGAGTTTGCATTGCAAGTGGTAAACCACATTGCTGGTGATGCAAGAGGCGGGAGGAGGGTGAGGGAGAGAGGGGATGGAGGCGTTGGGAGGAGGGGGTGTGGTAAAGATAGGACATAGTTTGCATCGATATTGTGCATTGTGTATATATATATATATATATATATATATATATATATATATATATATATATATATATATATATACACAATATGCCAAGAGGGTGGCCGATAAAAATAAACAAACGGAAAAAAGAACACTTACAAATAAAGACTTCCGATATTTCGGTGAAGATATTAGCTCCACCTTTCTCTAGAAGAAGAGTAGGAATGCATTCCTACTCTTCTCCTAGAGAAAGGTGGAGCTAATATCTTCACCGAAATATCGGAAGTCTTTATTTGTAAGTGTTCTTTTTTCCGTTTGTTTATTTTTATCGGCCACCCTCTTGGCATATTGTATATTTATCACCCGAGTGATTCTCCTGGAAGTTTATATATATATATATATATATATATATATATATATATATATATATATATATATATATATATATATATAAATAAACTATGCCACAGGTGGGGCGGAATGAAATATAAACACATAAAAAAGAACACTCACACTATAAGTTGATATTTCGGTTGCTCTAGAACCTTTCTCAAAGATAGACGGATACAGAATGCTGTATCATTCTGTATCCGTCTATCTTTGAGAAAGGTTCTAGAGCAACCGAAATATCAACTTATAGTGTGAGTGTTCTTTTTTATGTGTTTATATTTCATTCCGCCCCACCTGTGGCATAGTTTATTTATATTATCGCGTGTGTGATTTTCCACGAACTCGTATATATATATATATATATATGCATAAAAAAACAATAATACACTAAACAAACACAGAAACACGCAAAAAGGACACTCTCAAATAAAACTTGGACGTTTCGGCGGTCATGCCGCCATTCTCAGCGGTAGAAGAGTGATGAAAAGTCCGCTCTGTTCCCTTGGGAAGGAAAGGGCAGAGAGGAAGGAGGGGGGGTAAGTGCGAATGGATAGTGGTGGGGAGTTGGGCAGTGGTGGGGAGAGAGAGGTGGCTATTGGGCTATTAATTTCAATGGGCTAGGTTTAGCCCGGGCTTTTCGAATACCCTTGTTACCCAAATATGGGCGTATTCTCGGATTTTCACGTCAACATTACCGGCGGATTCGGGAAGGGCTTCTAAGATTTCTAGGGAGAAACAGTCGTCAAAATGTTGAGAGTGGGAGGCGGTATGCTTGGGGATGGGATCAAGAAAAGTTGGAGTTTTGGTGGCATGGCGGTGATTGTTCATACGGATATTGAGAGGGGTGGTACATTTTCCCACATAGAAGGCATGGCAGAAATTGCAGGAAAGGCGGTAGATGATGTTGCTGGTGGTACAATTGGCCGTAGAGGAAGATCTTTTGAGGGAGGGGGTGGAGGAGGGGCGGAGGAGAGAGCAGCATTTGCACCTAGGGCGTTCGCATGTTGAGGAAAGTGGCGGAGGGGGGGCGGTGGGTTGGAGAGGAGGGTTTAGTGGATTTAAGAATGTCTCGCAGATTTGAGGGACGCTTATAGGAAACTTTAGGACATGAGGGTAGGAGGAGGGAAGTAGAGGTATTGTTTTTTATGATTGGATACAGGTCTTTCAATATATTTTTTATTCTGTGTGCACCAGGGAAGAATGTGGTGACAAGGTTAAGTTGGTCAGGATGGTGGGTCTTGGTCCGAGGGGTATATTTTGCAGTGGGAGACAGGATTTTATTTAAAAGCAATTTCTCTAAGCCCGGGCTAAACCTAGCCCATTGAAATTAATAGCCCAATAGCCACCTCTCTCTCCCCACCACTGCCCAACTCCCCACCACTATCCATTCGCACTTACCTCCCCCCTCTTTCCTCTCTGCCCTTTCCTTCCCAAGGGAACAGAGCGGACTTTTCATCATTCTTCTACCGCCGAGGATGGTGGCATGACCGCCGAAACGTCCAAGTTTTATTTGTGAGTGTCCTTTTTGCGTGTTTCTGTGTTTGTTTAGTGTATTATTGTTTTTTTATGCATGTGCATCGTCGCCTAGAGCGATTTTCGACCAAGACATTATATATGTATATATGAATATATATATATATATATATATATATATATATATATATATATGTATATATGTATATATTTTTCAGTATAATAAGTATATAGAACACACACCCTATATCTCTGTCTCCATGCGGTGTAGGGGGACCAGTGAAGACACCCTGTGGGACTCCCTTCCTAGCCTCGCGACGCGAACTGCTGACAGTTCGAGGCGACACGCCAAGTGGTCACAACTAGGCGAACTGTTGTAAATAGTGCAGCCTCATTAAAATCGCCCATTCCTTCGAGGCCAGAATGTGCAGAAATTGGATCACGCACTCAATTTCTTCTCATAATAATTAATGTCGAGTAAATAATTATTGGTGGCCACAAAAAATAGACTAATGCACTCTTCAGCATAGAAGCATAGAAGAGAAAGAAAATATGCTAAGGCCGTCGCTTCGCAGCCGCAGCAGTCAAGACCGTGAGATATATTCCATTTTTACAGTTCATTGAGTAAATAGTTACTGCTATCACTAATAAGTCTCATAATTTGGCAACAAATATAAATAAAACAAAATTGTCTGATTAATAAACATCAGCACACGATCTCTCATTTTCTGTGCAAAATAAGAACTTCGATACTAGACATGGGGAAATTCTAGAATTTTCAGAGCGCATTCAAGGAGAATAAGGAACGTTTAGTCATGAAAGAAAACTCTTTGATAGGGTTCTCTTTGCCATAGGGCTAATTTATTTTGAGAGAGATTCGTTACTCTTCTGTTTGACTTGCCTGAGATTCCAATGCCAAATGAAATTTTATCTTATTTACTTCACACTCTTGCTACTGGGTGGAAAGCGAGTCAAACTTGCGTGTCTACAAAATACCGCCTTCTCTCATCATGTTTACCGCACATTATATAGCTATAAAATAAGAGTAGTTCAAATGTAAAAACTATTGAAGTAAAGGAAAAATAGGGTTTTCTGCCATAAGCTTCTTATTTTTGTGAAAAATCAAAACAAGTTTAAAAACTTTATAAGGAATTAAATTTTACAAATAAAACCACCAGTTCATTTTAGATTAAAATTATTATCAATCTAGCAATGCTGTCATTTATGAGAAAAATGCGTTAATTAACAAAATATAAATGGCCAGTAGTTGCTTCCTTGAGCTGAAAAAACAATCATAAAAAGCTGAATTAGTCCTTTAGTAGGTGTCTTAAAATTTTAATGATAATGTTAAGGCATATAATCGCTGAAAGCTTTATATTTCAAGCAACCCGCACGAAAATGCACCATTTCTGGTTAGACTGACGTAGTGTTGAGGGAGAAAATTCCCTTTAGAAATTTTGCCCTTTTTTGCATCTTCGTCTCGGCATCTTTTGAGATTTGAGATTTGACAATACTCAACAATACCGCTGCAATGACTGACATAGATTCTCAGTGGATGCAGCCATTGTGGCCTTCTAAATCACGTCCATAGCCAACAGGTTTGAGCTCACTGACATTTCAAAGTCATTGTTGCGTGCGATTTATTCAGAGACCCAATTTTCTGATATTATGTATTCAGATGTATGTATAAATGATTTGCAATTTAAACGGAAGTAGAGAATTGTTATTTGATCAGCAGAAAACCTCAATAAACAAGACGGAAGTGGATGACCGAAATGAATTATTGGTGGGGAGTAACCCGAGGAGGACAAACATTGTTTTTCAAACATACTCGTACTTTGGTTTAATCTGCAGTCTTGCAAAATGTTTAACTCAAAGTGCATGTATAAAAAAATGTCTTGCAAAATAAAAAAAATAAGCTGCTTTGTTTTTTAACTCACAAGTATTAAGCTATTTACTTTTGAGTTGAAAAAATAATATTTAAATTTTCTAGAAGTTAGGAGATTTCTCCCAATCATTGAATTATTTTATTTTCGCTTTTTTTCTTTGAAACCTACAAGTTAAGAAAAAGGTTGATACTTGGAATACTCCTCAACTTTTAGTACAAGAAAGAGAAGCACTACATGAAAAGTGAAAAAAACTTTCATGAGCCGAAAAACACGAATATATTCCCTTTTTTTATTAAAGAATGTGTAAAAAGCTTTTAGTTTCCTCCGTTTGAAACCAGAGCATTACGAATGTTAAGCCGTTCAAGAGATCCGAGAAGAGATGGTCCTAAATGACGATCGACTACAATTTTTGGGATTTCCGAAAAATAGGAATCCGCAGGAATATATAGGAGTAATGAAGACACGGAATTGTTTGTGATACACTAGAACATCATCATTTCGGTAAATTTCTGTCGAGGAAAAAATAACTGCGGGAAATATAAATTGGTAACAGCGGCCAGGACGGAATGGGTTTCATCAATTGGATACCATTAGGCATAAA
This sequence comes from Pyrrhosoma nymphula, assembly GCA_963573305.1. Classification (NCBI taxonomy): domain Eukaryota; kingdom Metazoa; phylum Arthropoda; class Insecta; order Odonata; family Coenagrionidae; genus Pyrrhosoma; species Pyrrhosoma nymphula. The sequence continues at coordinate 2,622,223 of OY754334.1, forward strand.
AACAAAACCTACCACTTAACTCCACAAAGGCATACAGCGGAGGATATATGGATGACCTACACCTATCATCTACCAGGATTATAGCAGAAAGTTCGGCGCTTCGTGATTTAGATTTTCTCGAGACAAGGCGGGGATATTTCCACGTTTCACCAAAATCCGAAGGGAATTATAGATCGCCAAGAATTCATCTTCATTCAACCAGTCATAGGTGGATTTTGAGCGATGGATCCTTTACCGGAGAAGAGCGGAAGAGAAAATCGAACAGTTAGAAGGAATCGAAAAAATTCAAAAAGGTTTAAAAACGCCGTTAGATAGCAGGAAGTAATTTTTGAGCATGCCTAAATTAATGGAATGTTATGTCTGAAGATAAAAGAAAGAAGTTGAAAATATTTAACAGAAAACGTATTGGATTGAGGCTGATTTAGGACTGTTAATTTACAATTATGTACTATCTAATTTTCAATAATTTAATATGAATAATTACATATATAATATCAAAACATTGCAGGAATGATTCGCAAAATGGGGTATGTGTCAAGGTGGTTTAAAAGCGAATATGTGGTGGGTGATCGAACCACAAATGTTTTCTGGTGTAGGGAGAAAACATTAAAGCAGTGAAAAGAGAAAATTAAATTAAAAATCAAGGATAAATATTACGACAAAAAAAACATCGACAAATGCAAGGCTTTCATTCGTAGTGATTATATTACTTTAAAATAAAAAATATGGATAAAAAATCCATGCTAAAATTAGACATATTATGAAGGCAAAATGATGGGATGGGTGTAGTCGACTACAAAAAAATATGCCTTTAAACGTTCTACCTCAAAAAGAAGACAATAATGCGCATGAAGAAAGGGTTAGCAAATATTTATTTAGCAAAAGAAATTCTTTGATTCTAAAGAGTGAAACTACTCCGACGATCTCCGCAGGAACATAAAAAATACACTTTACCGATTAACGATAACGTGGCTATTAGGATCGTCTGGTAAAAGAAGCGTTTGAAATCCGGCTGGAAGATAAAAACTTTAACCGGGACTCAGGTTTCCAACTCAGTAACGCCTGGAAACCAGTATTGAGGAACATCAAAGAAAAAACGATGGAAAGAGATAATCAGACTCCCGCCTTCAGAGGAACTTGAACCCGGCGAGAATAGTATATATAAGGATGACCAGAACGACAATCTACAGCCCTGATGACGATGCGCGAGTCGAGCATCGAAACGTCGGCCACAATGGAGATTTTAACCCGGTTGGAAACCCGAGAAGAATTCATTCATAATAATACGCCTTGCAAGCGAGCAGAAGCACAGTCTATAAGAAGGGAATAATGGAAATGCGGAGGATGAGGTGCGTGTCAAGATGTGGGAGGAAAGTGTCGGGGGAGGTGAGAAAGAAAGCAAGAGGGAGCACTCGATATTCCATCTAGGGGGGTGTGGGGGGTTGGGAGGGGGGAGGGGGCAGGTGCGACAAGGAAAGGGAAAAGGTGGCGGAGGGGATTGGGGCGGGGTTTACACGGTTTACGGGGTTTTTAGACGATCCTAATAGCTACATACACCCTCGGAGGAGAAGCTGAGTGAGAGGAAACAAACGGGTGGTGGTTGGGGGTGGGGAAGCGATGGGAAGGAGGGGATGGGAGGGGAGGGAGGGATAGAGATAGGTAGAGAGACACATACGCGGCCGGAACGTCGATTCCCAGTTGTTGAGGCGGTGCATGGCAGGGACTGTGTAATATTGGCGGTATGTTCGAAGGGGGGGGGGGGTAGTGCTTCGCGGTCCGCACGCTGGGTGGCGCTGTGCACGGGAGAGCGAGATGAGCCGCCTTCGAAGAGGGCGCAAAGGGCATCCACGCCTACGTTCCCGACGAGACGAAGCCACGAAGTCATTTTCGTCGTTTGCCATGGATTTAGCGCCGTCGACCATTAAGTGATCGCGCGCGGGCACTTGTAAGCTGGGAGGTTGCGCGAATATCACGTCATCCGCTTAATTCTCAACTGTCATTGATGCAAAAGTTAAAATACGCTTTTTTCTATGACAACTTTTGTTTAAATTCTTAATCAACGTCTTAAAAATCAAATACTTCATCATTCATTCACTTTGCTAATCTGAAGATGCCGACTGCAACGCCGGCGAAACGGTCTTCCCATGGAGTGGATGAAACGCGGATGGAAACCCGGAAGACTCTACCTTCGCATTCACCTCTCCTCGGAAGAATTCGCAAGGAATTTACCATTTATCAATTGCATTCCATGATTCCAAGTCATCGTCCAAGCCTGGTACATCTTAGTTGCCTCTGAGGATTTATTTTACTCGTTTTGGCCATTTTAGTGAAATAGTAGATATATCTAGTTAAGCTTATCATTCAATTCTAGATATATGAATTCATGAACATGGGTTCAACTCCGGGTGAACTGCCTTTCTGGCCACTCGATCCGAAAATCCTGCGACTTTCTGATTGTCAGAACTTCGCGGAAAATCGCTACCCCTGCATGTGTAGATTTCACACGCATGTGGCTTAGTACTGGGCGAAATCTACTCTCACCTATTCATAACTAACTTCCAGGTTTATTACTGAGTGATGTGATATGTATTCCATGAACATTTTTATTTATAAGCCCTGTTCGCGGAGACAGGTTCAGATTTAATAATTTGGGAGCATTTTCCAGATGATCGGATTGGCGTGGGGGCTAAGAGTACTCGCTTCACATCCCGAGGGCCCGCGTTTAAATTCCGGCAGCGCTCCGGAGTTTTTAGAGTAAATCCCGACCCGTGCTTGTGAGCTGTGTGGAGGACACTTCAAGTGAAGCGCTCTGTCCGGCGTCGGATGGAACGTCAAACTCTGAACCCCTTTACGCCTTTCGTTGAGAGTAAGCCGACACTTGGTTTCTCTTCACCCTTCACCACATCACGCGGCTCCCTTACCCTCTCTTCGTCGACGGCGCAATGAACTCATTTGTTTGTCACCTCCCATCATCATCATTCAAGACTAGGAGCCAAAACACGACTAGGAACGAGTTAAGTTTTTCAGATAATTTCCGAAGACCCAAGCACCATCCGAAATTCTGTGGGTGATTACTGGAGAGAAGATAATTTGAAACAATAATATCCGCAAAGACTTAAAAAAAAGAAAGCTCTACCTATTTAAATTCACGCAGAGATATAATTTATTTGGGTCATCTCACCCATCCACACTAAAGCAAAACCTGAAACCAGTCCATCGCAATTCTACTATCCGCTTTCGTCGCAATCATCCGCCAAAATGCAGGTGGATTTGAAATATAGTTATTTCCGCACACTGCAGAATGTCCTCGGCTGACGATTTCTAAGATTAAGCAATGCAGTCACCGTGCGACCCTTCCAATCACTGAACACACCGAAAACGAAGCCACATTTTTGGAAATTTAATGAACAGGCATAATGGCGAATCGTAATCAGAATTACGGCGAGTGTTTACGCCTAATTCTTCCCCTTTGATATTTTTTATTGATTCCACTATTATTCATGTCATAGCCGTCGAGTACTGATGAACTATCGTAAATAACTGAGAATCAGATAAATATTGATGGTCTAAAGAGTCTTAAGGATGAGAAGAAATTGAAAATAAATATAAACAAAGAACTTCACGAGTTAGTCTAAAGTTAATGCTTCTGGTTTTAAAAATAGAATCTTATGCTTAAACTATTGCCTGGAATCGCAAATGAGCACCAACTTCTCCGATATCGTTTCACAAACGACTTGGCACTCTGTAATCACGAAGGTCTTCTCCCTAGAGACTCGTGTTTGTCCCGAACATATCTGCCCCTCCATTAGATCCTCTAGTGAGCTCCTGTGTCTCTGCCCGTCTACTGAAATGAGTGCACCCATTCTTTCTTCTTACGCGAGCCTTTCTCAGCCCTGTCTACGCAAGTCATACTTCACATGCATCTAACGGTCAACGCAATACGAGTATTTTTTTAAAATCCCTAATCCACTGTCAGAATGAAGACGGAGAAAGTTCCAAAAGTGAATGGTACAAATGAATGCGAATCTTCATAAAAATATGCCGATTGAAAAAAATAGGAGATATTCCTTCCATTATCGGTATTCCATTAGGTATCTCTTAGGGGCGTAACATCTTTCATTTTACGCTCGATAAGATGAAAATATGATCTGCAAATACCAGGGAAAAGTAAAAACATTGATAAAACATTGTTTTTATTAAATATGTGAATGAAATTTCTGCAATAATTACTAAGCTAACTAATAGATCAATTAAAGTCAGCATTAATAAAAACATGTGAAAAACATGTGATGTTATATCTATTGATTTATGTTAAGTAAATTAAGGATTTCAAAGTAGTTCTCACTCTACCGAAGGTTGCTTTGGATAGTTGAGGGTAGTGCTCACTCCAATAACTAACTTGGACTAAGCCACAGGCGTATACATTTCACACATTCAGGGTAGGGGGGGCCAATTCCTTTCCCTGAGCCACCTCGCACTCCGAGGATTTTTTTGTTCAGGGTCGTCCAAAGGCTTCACCTGGATTTGAACCCTTCGATCAGTAGCCAAGTGCTCTACCCACTAGGCCACCATGCTCCCCCTCAATTATCGGACATTAAATCACATTAAATTAATAAACTGAGGCTTAAATTATGCTGCAGGCGGCATAAAGTCCGGGGAAATAAAATAACAAAGCATAAATTATTAGAAAACAATCCAAAGAATGCCTAAAGCAAGAATCATGTGTATGTGTAACAAGTGAACGTAAAAACTGTTGCTCAGGGCAATTACGACATAATTCACATTTATACATAGTCGTTCCAACAATTCCCATAACATTTAATTAAATAAAGCTCTATTTAATGTATCATCGCCATAAAAACGTATAAAGGAAAAGATTTGACCTCAGTGGACAATGCGGCCAGTCAGCTGAGAGATGGAGAGGAACGGTATTATGGATTGGAGGAAAGCGATAAATTGGGAGGCTGTGAAAGAGGATTTCAAAGGTGTTAAATACTCCATGCCATGCAGCAATCCAAAGAATATTTAATGCATACACCTTGCATACAACGTACACCTCGTAAACTATAGCTTAAAAAATAAAACTAAAAAAGACGGAATAGAATAAAATCACCTTTGTTCATTATTTACATCTTATTCGAGTAATTTATTCAATTAATTATAGCATAATTTCTTTGCCTATTTATAGATAAAATAGCATATTTATTTAATTTTAATAACTAGTAACTAACGAGGGCATGAGAAACCTTGAAGACCTTAAAGACGGCAGGCAGGAGACGAATGAGGGGCAGCGGAGCAATGTGACCGGAGATGTTGGAGCGGCGAAAGCATCAATTTCATGCGAAACTGACGCACTCCAGCAGATGGCAGTACAGGAGCCTCAACTGTGGAGAGAGCGGAGGGGGGGGGGAGGGAGGACGAGGGACGAAGGATAGAGGGAGGACATGGAGAGAGAGAGAGAGAGAGGAAATGGCAAAGAGGGGGGAGGAGGACAAAGGAGGCAGAGAGGGCACAACGGCCTCGAGGGCCGGTACCCATTAATCCCACTCCGTGGTCGCTTGTACGCAACGGGATGGTGCTCGCATTCCGCCGGGAATTGAAGCCGGGCCCCTGGACGAGGGGGCGCACACCAATGGCGGCGTCTCCCGTTTGCCGAGGAGGGTTTGAGCGACGAGTCGTCGGCGGGCATTACACCACGGAGGCGCTCGCAAACGAATACAAACTGCACTGCGATTAGAGGATCCCCCTCCGAAAACCCACTCTCGGTATTTCACGCCCGGTATTGCAGCCCGGACGGAATTCCCTCTCGTCCATGAGTGAAGTTACGCGAACAGAGAACGTAAACGCATGCCCCTGCTTTGTCACGAGAAAACAAAGGCTTTCAAAAACAATTTCGTTTTTATGTGAATGTTGTTCATATGCATGTATTTCGTAATTTAGAATTTTCATAGAAGAAAAGTGGAAAGAAAGGAACCACACTTTAATGGTATTATGCAAAAATAGATTATTGCAATGACATTTTAGCCTCAAAAATTTTCTCTATAGTCTCCTGGCTTTGGATGCTCGTTTATTGATTTTATTTCTGCTTTTAAAGCGTATGATTGCCAAGAGTTTATTCGCAGAAAATGCCACGTAAACAGAGAAAATAAAGTTTAAACCTTATTTAGAACCACCGATTGGGAATACTAAAATGTTAGAATGAATGTTTCTCAGCAAAACAAAAAGGAATAACAACACACAACAAGAGTCAGGGATAAAGCCTCACTTCCACTTGGTTCCCCCCCCCCCTTAAAACAAAATTAAGCCTCCTTAAGATGATTTTTGAACTGCAATGGCAATGTACGCCAATATTACACGCATATGGAATATCGATGAGGGGTTACCATAGCGTCAAAATTGAATCACTTGAAATTGGGATCGTTCTAATCCGGTACGACCATAAAGATATAATTATTCGTAAGATGAAATAAAACAGAACATTCTCATATCGCAGGACAGGCATATACTTCATGGGTTATCACTCCTGGGTCGCATTTCTTACAAATTTTAAAAAACATTCTTTTCTGCTGTAACGTTGAAGAGCGAGCATATATTTCACTGTACTGGCAAAATAAATAAAAAAATAATTTTTTATGTATTCACTAAATTTGAGAAACTAAATACAAAAAATTACATTTGGAAAAGGAGATAAATTAGACATCATTTTCAATTTTCCCTCCAGAGCCTGACCTAGGAAACATGGAGTTTATTTCATTTCTTGGGCAATTCAATCGATGAGGAAGGCATTGTCATTTTTAGTAAATTTACAATGTGACACTGAAATTACTTATTTCACTTCATTGCCGGTATATCAATAAAGGCCTGCATTTACATTTGAATAGAACTCCGCGCACGCCAATCCTGAGCATGATGAACCCTAAGACCGAACCACCACTACGCTCGTCAGAGCGAAGCATCACTTTTGCTTTGGGGAATAATTCGTTCTCAAATTTACTGCTTTCTTTATCCACATATGCTACTATAATGGCTGATTTCTGATAAAAGATAATGCTTGAGATATTCAATAAGGAGTGGCTCGCCTTCGACTCCAATACAAAACTCGAAATATGATAGACTATCTACAATGTAGACTTTCTATTACTATAGACTATCTAGACTTTAGACTATCTAGTATATAGTACTGGTGGGCAGCGCGGATATGATATCCTATTTTTACGCCGAGGCATTCTAAGTTTTCAATCGGTTTTAGTGAAGGTTTTTTTTTCGGAATCACGGAGTACCTATTACAACAGTTGATTTAATAATTTTATAGAATTTACGTGCAAAACACAGACGAAACAGCTTTGAGTAAACAACTCTGGATGAAGAACGAAATGGGGAGAATCATGAAAGGGGACCACGGATGGAATACACGAGGCGAATTGTGAAGGACTTCAAGTAGTGTAGAATTACGAGGGAATGAAGAGGTTATCTGAGCGGAGGGTGAAACCGAGAGCGGTAGAATACCAATCGCCATATCGATGATAGCCGATGACGACGGACGCGTTTGAGGATCGAACTTAAGACTGAATTATCCCCCTATTCATAGGGTGTTTGAATTTCAGGTCGAGGGATCTTGACCTTGCATCGAACGGGTGTCGTGCATCGACGTCGCCGGGTGTCGTGCCGGGCATCGCTCCGAGCTCTCGTCTTGCGCTGCGCACACACACACGCGTACTTCGCCCCACCCCACAGGACACCCAGGGGCCTCTCGGGTTATGCAGGGGGTGGTGCACCCCCGCGACAGGAAAAGGCGGGTGAAAGTAATGCGTCGCCGGCCGATTACAGAATACGACTTGACGTGAAACGTATTATGAATCAGCACGGATGGAGCATTTAAAAAAAATGAAAAATTAACTGGATGAGGGGTACTATAGCTCACAGTGGTGCAAAATAATTGTGTAACGAAACATTTCCTTAAGACTCGGTAGTTAGTGTAAGAGCCATGATTACAGTATAAGATATGAACGACTACCATGTGTTATTCAAAAGGGGAATGTTGAAAGAATGAAATAAATGACCATCTAGGGATTGACGACGTCATCGTACTAAAGAAAACGGCCGCCAAGTATGGGTTTAAAACCACTCGTCGCGACCAGCGTAAAATTATCGAGGATCCTCGGCAGCGTTGGCATTAGTCTGATTTTAACGAAAGACACCAAGGGGAGCACGGTTTAACGTCCCTTCCGGCGGACGGAGTACTGAATTTGAGCTTCTCTCCAAAACGGTACCTAAGTGGGGATCGGGATTCAGTTGTAAAACCCCTGGCACTGGTGGGATTCGACCCTTGGCCATTCGGGATGGAAAGCCAGTACACCAGATCCCAAGCCAACCTGATCATCTTCCTACGTTTAAATTTAAGATGATTAGGAGGCGCACTTCAGTGGATGCATCGTTAACCGCTGAGGTGGCTAACGAAGTGAAATGAATCAGAAGGGAAATGATTGTCCGGAAGAACTGATGGGAGGGTAAGTGGAGAGCAAAAAATATAATAACCTCATAAAACAAAGTTTTTATTATACTCCCTTTATTTTCATTACGCCACATTTTAATGCCTCATATTCTCGGTGTATTTTATTATTGTTTTTCATTGTTTTATGGTATCTTTACCGTTAAGTATTGTATCATCACATTGCTAATAAAATTAATTCGTGAAAGGAAATAATTCTATCTTCACTGATATGTCAAATAAATTACAAGACATTCAATAACCATTAGGAACATTAGTAATTCGATGTGACATTTATATTCATTGTTGAACATTCAATATCGACAATCACAGTTGTTGGCTCACCACAAAGTCCATCTCCCACAACGTCCTAAGTGCTAAGTGCTAGATTTGATCGCCGTTATTAATGAATAATTAGAGAGGAAAATATTGCAAAAAAAAGCTTTGAGGGTAATGCGATGATGAAAACAAAATTTCTAAAGATGTAAGTGAAAACGGCTATGAATAAAAGAAGAAAAATAATTTCCCCAGCAGGGAATCGAACACCACATTTTCCACTCCACAGTCCACTACCTTACCCCTGGTCTACCGATTGCTTGAAAGAATTAAATAGATAACGGGCGTTAAATACTCTTTCATTTTCATACAAATACATTTTAATATAATGAAGTCAGTGTGTATTTATGTGTTTGTGTGTGGGTTTATTAAAGTTAATCGTTGGTCACAAGGAGTCTATGGATCAAATTTCAGTTCGATTGGATGAGAGGGGGGAAATGGGTTTGTACGTACACAGAGACAAGCAGACAGACAGTGGGGGCTGATATAATTGGAGTAAACATCACGAAGGCTTGTTAACCATGCTTGTTTTTGGTTCACGGGGATTCTCAGTCACCGACGAAGACTGGAAAGGGCACATTAGGTGAATCGGGAGCGTGGGAATACTTTTTTTAATAATGCATTAATCACATTACTGCTTGTCAATTAATGAAGAACTATACATAAATGAGCTCTGTTGGAAAACGATAATGAGACCCACTGACTTTCACGATGTTTTAATGACTTTTTAGCGTGTCAATGTGTATCAAAATATTAATCCCCTGATATCTTGCTGCAAGTTGTCTAAACGGTAGTTATACTGTTGTGCTCGAAGAAGGAATGCCCACTATAATATTACAAAAGTTGGTAAACCTTGATTGAACATTTGACCGCGTGAAAATATTCCAGAGATCGGCCGTTGAGCGTATTTGAACCTCCTTACAGTCGCCCTCGACCTCTCGACCAGGAGGGGAAGAAAACACCCCTTTTAGCAAAGCGTTGGCGTGCTCATCATCTCGTTCCCGTCCAAAGAGTAACACATTTACGGCCTCCAGACCCGCCAAAGCCGTCTCCCTTCTCCCGGTAACACATAACGGCCACAAACCATATACAAACACACACACACATATTCCAAATCAGCCGATTTCCATTGGCGGGGTCCCGTGCCAAGCTGTGGATGAGAACTACTTTTTCTATCGGCGTTTGGGAGAGGGGAGGGGAAGGTGCCTGGGGAAGGAAGGAGGGCGGGAGGAGGAAGGGAGCCGAGCAGAAATGAAGGTGATTCCGAAACCAGTCGATCGGTTCCCATTGGATTCCAATTATCACGCCCTTTCGTGATCAAGCAGTCACGAAAATGTACATTCGTCAGCACCCATTGGTACAGCATAGATACATTAGAACTCTTTTTCACGGTAGCTTAAATGCATGGTGTCGTACCACCCCCTACCGCAAGCCCATGAGGTGGATTCCAGAATAATACTTACGTACTGACTGTCATTTTGAACACCGGGGGGCACCAGAAAGGTTTCAAAGAACAACTCTAGATTAATATTTTAGGCAACAAAACCATTAATGTTCGGCAGAGATATTTTTTACGCTAAAGGATCCTCCACTAAAAAAGCAATATTCCTCAATTCCTGTCCTTGTATCACGATGTATCATGTCAACTTAGAATGTATAATTCCTAAAATGTGGATTTAAAGCCAATAAATGTCTTCATTCTCTCACCCAGCGCAAGTAGCAGCATTTCAAGTAACCAGTAGGTACTACAGGAGGGTAGCCTCATATGATTAATAAACATCCAATATGGTGTTCTTGAATTATGTGGATGCCATTCAATGATCTGATTTTCATGAATACAATTCTAGAATTAACTGTTCTTTTCTCACAAATCAACCTATACCATGGCCAACTTCAGACTACAACATTTAAGTAACTAATCGAATGGTTAGTGTAAATACCTGATGATATGATATCCATGAAATGCAAAAGAGATTACAGTTCTTACGACAAACATTACTCGCTAAAGAAAAAGTCCGATGAAGAGAATTGGACGAAAAATTAGAATTGGAAACAACCAAGGCAATATGGCCACGGATAGCAAACCGCCACATTTTCCACTTCAGTCCTCACTGCGAGGCCACGAGCAATGTGCTCAAGAAGTCCTTGCACGAATCCCATTAAACGTAATGTGATACTATGGGACCGGTATGGATATTAAGATAGCCAAGGTAAATCCTCAGCCGAGGATTCGTTTAAAGAGGGTAGAATATATATCGTTTTAACAGTAACTTTCTCGATGGATTGGATTCTACGGCTCCGTTTTCATACGTTCGCGTAACAAAACCGATGAATACACAAATGGATTAAGTATTTTAGCATCGATTCGGGCCGTTCAATGTTTTACCAATCTATCATGAAAAAGGTTACATTCACAATGTTTAATTCGGCGTTTTCAGATAAATCCGTGGAAACCTATTTGGAGGTTGAATAAAACACAATGTTTAGGCAACATGCCCATTGGCTAGGTGACTCGATGGCACACGCTTCCAATTGGTGGGAAAAGTCTCATAAAATAAAAACTGAGTATACGAGGGAATAAATCAGGCAGGTTACATTCCTGGGAATCAAAACAAGCAACTCTTCGTCAAATAGTCACCCACTGTGGTCCATTGAAAATGTGAGTCTCTGGTGAAGGAATCTTGTAGCACAATGGAAAACAGATGTTGATGAGTATTTTTTTACATTTCCTTTGCGGACTATAGCCTCAAAGTCGACTTAGCGAACCAGAGGAATATCACTGCCCAAATAGTTTGATAAAACACGTCAACCACAGGTTATTTTCCCCATTGCAATGTTAATTTCAATACAATTTTAATTATTCTTGTAAGCATAAACCAATGAGGTTCAGTTTTTTTCTCTAGTATTTAACCTCTCCGGGTTCGAGGCGAATAAAAACCACCACGAGATTTATCCGAGCAATATACATATTTTAATTCATTATGAAGCTCTGGCAAATTCTAAATCCGATACAGTGCTTCGACAAAATATTCACTTAACCGTGCTTCGAATACGGATTTAAAAAAAATGTTTCTGCTTCCTACACATACATGCAATACATTGATCACACTTGTCACCACACATTATACGACCCCGATTTTTTAGAATACACATCCATGTTGCGAGAAAAATTGTAAACGTTTTATCTTTGGAACACTAAAATTTAATAAATGAATAATAAGGCATGCAATCCTATGTAATAGAGATAGTGAGAAATAATTACCATAAGAGGAATCACTTTTTTAAAAATACCAGTCAACACTTTTATGCCTATTGCTCACGGTAAAGTTTTCGGTAAAACGTTTTATAAAATCGACTAATTTTATAAAAATGAACTTGGTAACGATAAAACCGTTTTATAAAACCTAGTTTTATAAAACGTCTTACGGAATAGGACAGGTTCTATTTCCATAAAACTATTTTATGCAACAACCAATGAGACGTTCCGCTCATCGCGTTAATAATAATCTCGTATCCATGGGAAGCCAAACAAGGAAAACGTAAACAAACAAAGCTGGAAGTTCATGGGACGTTGAGGCAGTATCCTTCTTGTTAGAAGAATGCGTTAGAGCCTTAGCACCGTTTAGTGTGATCAGAAAGTAAGTAAATAAGCAATACATATAGTTTTTAACCTAACAGTCATCCAAAAGAGAGTGCATTTATCACTTCACGTGTTCGCAAAGCGTCTCATAGATGGCAGGGCATTACGTACGATTCATAAAACTTTCAATAAAAATTTTTATAAAACTTTTTATGGAAAATTTTACGGTGAGCAACAGACATTATATTACATTAAGCAGTGCTCTGAAACCACTAAATTAGCTCGAGAACATCTCGTGGCCGCTGGGAAACCCCGTGTCAACGTTCGATGCTTCAACTAGTTGCTCCGTGATGGAAATCACACCGGGAGACTTTCCTCCACGCACAAAGGAGTTGGATGTGGCCATGACGCCAAACTTCTCTATAAATACTACCCCAGATGAAATAATGCACCCTTGGGGTTTTCCAAAAATGCAAGGAAGTTGGTGCTCATTAAAAAAAACACTTTCAAATATAATGAAAAAAGACAGGACGTATACTAATGCGATACAAGGTTAATTTATCAGCGTGAAATACCAAATTATACGAAAACAATTGTCGCGTAAGGGCGGGGATGACAGTGGGAGAAGTGTTGGGGCGTGAACAAGGTGCACTGTCAATCGGGCTACGTCTATTTTTTAGGCGGCTCTTACGAGCGCGGCACCTCGCCCTCCTGCTCTGGGTGCACAGTTTGTGCAGAAAGGAGGGGAGAGGACTAGAGCATCTTTACCTCCATCTCTTCCGATCGCTTCTTCCCAAATGTTGTTGATAAGAAATCTGCAACTTCCCTTCCATTTTCGGAGTCCGGTCACTTCCTCCAAAAATCCGAAAATACTACGTTTCGGCCCCAGATCTTCATTCTGAGAAGTCTAACAAGAAAGACATAAGAAGCATTAACAGCGGTACCTTAATGAAAGACAAAGCTGAGCAAAATCACATTATAAAAAAGGGCGTACTTCGCCGTAGATACGTAACCTGCACCGGAAGTACTTTTTAAAAAAGCTATTTGCAGTTAATTTCATTAGGAATATTTTATTGGGATAATGTTTTCACTTTCTCGTTCACGTTACCCTAATAAATATCAGTTAGTGACATTTAAGCTGATTATATTTAAGCTTTGGCGCCGCGAGCGCTCTCTAAACGAATAATTAATATATGTAAGGTATTGAGTGAACCTAAAATCAGGTTCTAGGTTTCATGATTGATAAGTAGTTCATGTGAGCCAGTGACGAAAATTCGAGGATGTTCCAGACTGAAACACAAGTTTAAACATAAAAAGTTTTGGGTGCTCGAAGAAATAATATTATGACTATTACGCTTGCAATAATTCCTGCCAATTAATAGAAATCGCACCAAACTTTGAAGTGTCTGAGCTTATCTGTTCAGACGATTAACATTTTTATTATTGACCCAACACGAAAACCCAGTGCAGCAGGAACTTCAGGGTGGGTAGCAGCGTAAAATGTGGATATTTGGAGAAGTGTAATCTAAGCGAAACTGCCTCAACTGTTTTATAAGGAGACAGGTGGATAAGGCGCTTCCGACCGTGTAAGACAAAATGTTTGAATCTTTTCTTTCATTAGAGAAAATGACCAGGAAATAAAACGATGCAGTTCAATTGGATGGAAGAGAGGGAATTTTAGGGACAAAGGGTTCTTTCAAGGGGTAATTCGTGAGGGGTGATTGGGAAAGGGGGCGGGGTTCGAAGTCGGAGTGGACGTCTCCGGGTGAGGGTAATAGGAATCAACTTATCGCGTGACGCAACTTATGGGCGGCCGCACCACAAGGGGGCGGGGGGGCTGGCACTGGTAGGGGGCCCCCTCAATTAATGCACCATCTCGCCCCCGCCCCAGGGATTTATTTGCCCTCCTCGTCTCCGGGGCGCGCACATCACCGTTCTCAAAATAAACTCCCAGCGGATCCACCACGCCCATCATACTCCTTCGCCACCGACACGCCCTCCGCCCCACCCATAACACCCGTATCAGGTGAAGCCGGGAACCAGGGAATCACCATGACTCCAAGCGGGGAAAAACACATAGGAATAATTTTCGGCGTTGCATGAAAGGCACTAGGATTGATGAAAGAAATAGTATGAGTTAAGTTGGTTCGAGCGAGATAGATCCCTAGTCATAATGGAGACCATATTCAAATTTTATTCTTTGATTTCAGTTTATGTAAGAAGTACGAAATAAATATTGTAATATTAATGGCGCTAAGATATAGTTATATATGACCAAAATTATCAGTAATTAAATAAATAAAGCTACATAAGTCTCTAACTTGACTCATTTATTCCCGCCGTACGGCTGAAAACCCTTCAAACAGCAGGGTTTTTTGCGATTCCGTTAAAACTACTGAGTTGAGTAATAGATTATTTTTTATAAATAGTTGAGAAAACATGCATTCTACACACATTTAGTTTCTTGACGAAATCTAGGTGTTAGAAGTTCCTAATTTTTTTAATATTCTCCCTCTGAAACGCACAGCCATAATCTATTCCATGTAAAACAGCTTGTGTTTTCAGGCGAATCGCTCGAAAATTAGTTTAGCAAGGAGTTGGTATGTTGATGTCATTGGAAAGATGAGAGTTTTTTTCTTTTAAATGAGGCCAAATTCATCAAATTCTAGGTGAAGTGATTTTGCGCTCAAGCTACCTTAAATGAAATAGTGAATGAGAGACGTTGCTTTGCACTAAGAAGCCCACATCTCAAGGACACCGCGAGCATTTAGGACATTGAATAGAAATATTTTATCCGCAAAATAAATAAAATACTAGGGAAAGCCCAAGCTCTTTCTAAAAACTGATACGAGCGAACAGAGAAGACAAACATAGCTGTTGGAATTACTAGGTTTGTAGCCTCTGTAGATTCAGTTAAGATTACTTGAAACTTAGATAACGTGCTAGTTTCAGGGGCACACTGGAAGATAATTTTTTAACCCTACACTATACACACCTAGAGCTGACAGAAGCGACAGAATAATAGAAACACTACCGACTTTTTAGGCACAAATATTCCTTCTTTCAGTGCAGAATTGGTGAGTGCAGCAAAATAGAGCAAGACTACAATTGGAAGACGAGACATTCCGTTCACATTCTGTTCACTACTGTCCCTTCTTTTGTCTTTTCCGGTGCCCTCACACACCCTGCCATACTCCCCAACGGCGGATCGCAGGTGCAGATAGTAAGAAGAGTGCAGACGCACTTCCCGCCCTCCCGTTCCTAACACCTCGTTCCAATCTCCCCATTCGAATGTTCCCGAAGCCACATCGCAGCCACCCCCGAGAAATAAACCCCTTCCCCCGTCTATGCCGCCCCCCCCCCACTCTGCCCCCCCCCCATCCCCCTCCACATTGATGGAACGCATTCACTCCCAAGTTCTTACACCCCCCCCACCCCCACCCCTGACTCTTGAGAAGGGGGCGGACCTCCCGTGCCTCGCCGAACGCAATAAATGTTGTTTTCCCGAGAGGTGCCCCCGTCGGTGGGGCGGCGGGGGCGGTGGGGCGGGGGCGGTGGGGGGCATGCCTCCTCGGAGTCAGAGGCGTGCCGTGATTTGGGGCGGGAATTATCTCGCCTGCCCTGCCGCAGGGCTGCGCCACTGTTCCAGAGCACGACTCCCCTCTCCTCGACCTCCGGCGGCACTCCCCAATCGCCATAAAATCATTTATTTTTTTCTTCTCCCATTTCCCTCGAATATCTCGCTTTTTATCTTTTAATCACATCTCTCGATGCATTTGGAAATGAAAGGGTGGGAAGATTTGGAATCCATTCCGAGCAGAGAGGTCACATTAAGCGAGAAGAGGGCATTGAGGAACCGAAGCGCCAATCCATGCAACGGCTCTCCCGCTCGCCACAGATTGATTCGATCTCCATTTCACGCACTGCATTCCCGTATTTCCTGATTGGAAATATTTCCACTCACAGATTTCAAGCTAATGTACTCAACTTGTAATTATGTACACACACATGACAAATGACTGTGAACTTGGCGCCGAACTTCTTTTCTTTGCCTTGACAATGCATTGTCTACTCTATGATATACATGTGATCCGTAGTCTGATCCTTTTTCCACACGCCAAGGATTGAGGACAAAGAGGGGTCTCTAGAGTCTCTTTCTCGTCCCACATACTGTTATTTATCCATCTTTCAACCTCCATTTTTCAACTACTCATTCCTGGGCCGAAAATTGGATTTTTTAAATTCAACCCAAATTACTCCTTTATTTAGGCTATAGAGATTTCACTTATTTTCAAATTATTCTTTGATTATTCAATTTGCCTCTCGTATTATTGAAATAGCATGTACGCATCAATATTTATTAATATATAATGTTGTCGACAGAATCCGAGCGTTTTGACCGTAATGATTATAATAATAATAATCTGTCTATTGGTAACAGCCGAAGCCATAATTACTACCATTTTGATATATCGTGTACAGACAGACACACACAGCGATGCCCTGGGAGGTGTAACCAAGACGGGATTTGAACCCGCGACCCCTTTGCTTCGGCAGGCGAGGACTCTACCCAACCGCTACCTCGGCCGGTAAAAATAAATATTCAAAGTCAAAACTTGTGAAAATCAAAGGTTGAGTCACTAACACATTCGTTAATGTCGTATTGTTCCGAAAGCATTTGGCCCTTAATTAAAGCACTTAATAAATATATCTATCATTCAATTATTTTTATGCCTAATACCAAAATAAATCCTACGATGACGAAAAATCCACACCTGCAAAAGTAAAATTAAAACGACGTTCGGTTAAAAATATCTCATTGCAACCAGCCTAACATGTTTTCCCCTGAATACTGTAAGATGATGCCCAAATAAATTCTATCATTTTTCAGATTCTCACTCCAAGTCCATACAGTATTTTACATAATAATAAAATCTACGACCATCTGCTTATATTATTGAGCAGAGGATACGAGGGAGACATTCCACATACGCTAACTCGCACTTTTTTGTCGCGCCCAAGTACGATTGGCAGCTCCGGGAAAAAGGTGTGACGCAGCCTTCGTAAGTGTTTGGGAGGAGTGGGGATCTGACAATATTTCTGTTTTGCCCAGATATGCTGCTGATGCGAGGAGTTATGAGTTCAGAATGCCCTATAAAACCCGCCAGACTATAAAAAACTCAGATTTTTTTATCAAGAGTTTCGTATGGTGTTGGAAAGAAAGTGATAAAAAGAAAAGAATAATTCATCAAGTTGACTACCTAAATGTTGATAAGACCAGGTGCTTCACCAACTAAATTTCCAAATCTAATAAGAATGGACTAACAAAATAGAGTACACGATAAAGTTAATAATTAACCATGCATAGCTAGAATTAACTTATCTATTGGACTGCTTAAAACATTAAAGTTTACAGATTCAACTATATTTTTCATTCGTAGGGATTCCATCCTCATATTACGTTATTACAAACCAGTAAGAGTTAATACTTAAGAGTGGTTATGGTATTCATTTTTATGGCCAAAATTGACAAAGTTAATTTTAGAAAGGCAAATTCAGTCATTTAAACGATGGAGAAATCATTTATTAACTCATATCAAAGGCCTATTGGCACAAATTTATTCCAGCCCATAATATGAGGGAGAATACTTAGTCGGCAGTTGAAACTTTTCCTCAAGCCAACTTGGAGTAAGGAGCTTCACGAGAGATTGCTTAATAACTTTCGATTTGAAATTTTCTCTGGGGAAAAATCTCTTCCGCCTAGTGACTAAAAGGAATCTTATTCTGAAAGTTTTTCGCCGCAGTGTATTATCAGGAAACAGACTCCATATTGTCCAATTCCTGGAATGGACCAGGAAATGAAGGAGAGCGACGAAATCAATCATGAATAGCTTTTTAAATCTTCGAAAAGATCGTCAACTTCGTTCGAATAAGTAATTCACACTTACCTTTAATGAGGTCATGTAAGTGTTCCGAGAGGAAATCGCACTGAAATGAGAGCCACGAATGAACAGCATTATATCACTACCATACCATTGGAATTATACGAATAAATTAATGATTCATGCTTTCCTCTCTGCTTACAACGCCCGTTGCCGTTGACGTCGACACCATATTCCCCAAAGAGAGCTTATCTGAGGCATGCCTCCAAATAGATAACGGTGTCACTGCTTGGAACATTGGGACACTAAATAGGTTTTCCTTTCGTGCTTACAAAACTTAATCAGTATAATGCGTCAGAACACCGCTACCTAAGTTTGTAAGAATAAGATGAACACAAAGACGAGGTTTGAAAAAATATGTGGCAATAAAATTATTCAGTGAGCTAGTTATGGAAGAAAAAATACTACCTATCTCCTTTTCAGCCACTGGTTACAAAACGTAAGCAGCTGCATAATGCATCCAAATTTAAAAAAAAGCCGTCGCTACATTACAAGTACTTATGAAAAGTAGTTACCCATTGGCCCATTATGGTCACACTGCCACTGGTTACAAAACGTAAGCAGCTGCATAATGCATCCAAATTTTGAAAAAAGCCGTCGCTACATTACAAGTACTTATGAAAAGTAGTTACCCATTGGCCCATTTTGGTCACATTAAATGCTTTGCAGAGAAATACAGTTCCACTCGTGGTATTTATTGATATTAAAGGTATAAATGCATAGGCGAGCACCCGTATTTAAACTCCATTTAATAAATTATAACTCTATCCTATCTCATTTAAGTTGATTTTGCTGATGTGCTACTTTTTTTATTTTATTTCATTTATTTTTTGCTACACTACCATTTTTGTTCTGTTTTTTATGTTATATTGCATTAATAAATGCAATTAACTGTTGTTCAGTTTTTTTTTGCTTTTAGAATAACAAATAAAGTGTAAAAATAAGTAATAAACTTATATAAGAATTATAAATATGCAGCGATAGTGGGTTTATCCTTTAAGTAAGGAGGGATACCAACGGAAAACATGGGTTCGTAAGGATATTTGAGCAAGACATAGTGGTGGGTGATGGCTAGAGTACTGTGACCTAAATGCTCAACCGGTTACCTGTGACGATGCGCATGAGTGGTATGTATAAGCCCAGATGATTTGTAAAGGGAAAACATGAAAAATAGAGAAAAAGAATCCAGTCAAAACCGCTAGAAGCTACAGAAATAAAGGAGAAGCAGCACGAGTTGCGGTTTCATAAAATTGTAGCGCGTTACACCAGATTTATTTAAAAAGAAACTGGTCCAGCCGCGCGCTACTCATAATTACGACCAATCATAGGATGAATGGATGTTTAAAATCAAGAAAATACACAGGTAATACAGCATAAAACATTATCTACGCTTACATTCTGCTTTGGAAGGGAAATCACTACGCACGGTGGTAATGTGTTCCGACTTCAGAACCCGCATACAGTACTTCCCCCGGGTAATTTTCCGCTGATAAAAAAGTTAAGCTGACAAAAGCATATTATAGTTTAAATGCTGACAAAGGTTTATTTTCAAGAATTTTCACAGAAACGGGGAATTCAAAGAGCAGTGAAATATGCGTCGCCCGTTTCTCAA
Source organism: Pyrrhosoma nymphula (assembly GCA_963573305.1). Taxonomy (NCBI): domain Eukaryota; kingdom Metazoa; phylum Arthropoda; class Insecta; order Odonata; family Coenagrionidae; genus Pyrrhosoma; species Pyrrhosoma nymphula. The sequence goes on from OY754334.1 coordinate 2,642,181, forward strand.
ATTGAGCTTGTTAACTTTTCCGATAGCCTGGAGTCCCTCTTTGAGATGCCTCTTGAGTTTATTTTCGCATTTAATGCTATAAAAGAAAAACGATATTCCATCCATGTATGAGCCATGGAAATTCATCGTGAATTAAAAAATCACGAGTTAGTCTATAGCAGGTCTACCGGTGGTCCGGGAATGCCTCGGGAGAAGTCCGCAGGACTTACTAAAAAAGTTGCCAATAAATGGAGATCCTGAAAGTGATGTGTGTTCAACGAGATGGGTAATTGAGTTGTACTGTATAATAATAAAAACATAGCAATAATAAATAAATAATATGTCCTAAAAACAGTTTTACTTAATCGCCTTAGAATTTGGTTATGGGAAAGACGCTGAGGAAGGGTTACAACTGATATGGTGGGGTATGGTGGGGGGTGGTCCGTAATACATGATTTAATTTCAGGCTGAGTGGTCCGCTGACTTCTACCGGTTGGGAACCACTGGTCTGTTGGTATAATTTTACAGGAGATCGTTGCGAGCATCGAAGTACACGCTTACAATGTGCGTTCCTTCGTTCCATGTTCTGCCACAGAGGCGCCAAAAGCGGAGGTGAAGGCGGAGCCGGTGATCGAGACGCGGCCTCCGGCCACCGAGGCGCCACTATCGCCCTCCACCATCCAACCAACCAAACCCATATCGTCCATCGTCGAAGTGGTCACCTCATCCTCGTCCGGAGGCAGCGAGGCCAAGAAGGTGGAACAGCCCCCGGTCAGCGCCGCCCCTCCTCCAGCCCCCAAGACGACCCCCGCCCCCAAGACCACCGCCGCCCCTGCCCCCAAGACGACCCCCGCCCCCAAGACCACCGCCCCTCCCCCCAAGACCACCGCCGCCCCCAAGACCACCACCGCCCCCAAGACGTCCCCCGCCCCCAAGACGTCCCCCGCCCCCAAGACGACTCCCGCGCCCCCTCCGGCCCCCAAGGTCACTCCCGCTGCCCCCAAGGTTGCCCCGGCGCCGCCCCCGGCGCCCTCCCCCGTCAAGAAGGCCTCCGAGCCCCCGGTCATCCTGTCCAGCATCGTTGAAGTGAGGACGAGCGGAGGTGCGCCATCACAGGACAACGACGGGGAGGAGGTGAACGAGGATGGCGACAGTGGCGCCGCCAACCAGGTTGGCGCCGAATTCTACAACTTCCTGTCGCGACAGCCTTCGGAGGTCGTCGAGGAAACTTACAAGGCAAGTACACCTGCTCTGGGCATAGTCAATGTGATTTGTTGTCAGGTTAAGCCGTTCACAGACTTTGCGAATTCCCTTTTTATTCCGCGTTCTGCTTATGTGTCGCAGGGAGACGGGAATACAGTGGCGTCACGCGAAAGACTGCCCGCCAGCTGAGACCACCTTCTCTCTTTACTCACCTTGTGGTACAGTAACCACCAAGTTATAAATCCTGCCGAAAGAATCACTTGCTGTCAGGAGACATTTGTAAGCCGGATATGATGAGTGGGCTCGGGAAGGTCCATCAAGGGAAAGGAAAACCGAAACCTTTTAAAGATTTTCACTCTGTATTTAGTCGTCTCACTCACGTTTCACAAACCAAACTCTCGCACACGCGCGACACACCCAAAGCGACTGCCTTCCTCCTCCTCCCTTCCCTCATTCCGCTTGGCCTGCCCTCGTGACCCTTGTCTGTTCCTCCCATTGGGCTGGCAACTAGGGTTCTCTGCCCACACGTGGACCACCCGCTCTCTTTTATTCCATGGCTTCCAAGAAAATCACTTATCCTGTGTTGAGCGTGAAAGGGTCGCGCATTATGAGCCTCAGGATGTTCACCCTTTTGTCCCTCCAACGACTGGACTCCTACGACGTCAATCCCTTGCATGAACCACTCTGCGCAGGACTATTGGCAAGTTGCAGCGGCAGCAGTGTCATTCCAAGGGCCAGCCATGCAGAGCCGATGCAAGACAAAGGAAGGGACCGTGGGACGGTACTCTACTCCTTATAAATTCAATGATATACGCTTAGAGGTATCTACAAGTCTGACTATGACAATGGCAATAGATATAGTTTAGAAATACGGCCAGTCACATTTAAGAAATAAATATGCCTTTGCCAAATTATGATACATAGACAGCATTAAAAGACATAAATACTATTCGCAGGAAATATTTACTGAAGATCTGGGTAACAAGAAAATATTTTTCAGAAACTAATATGACTTCTGCCATAAATGAAAAGAGCCACATTTACTGGACCAAATTAGAATGTGGAAGAATGCGTCACAGCTTATTGTCAGATTTTAAAACAATATTTCTCGATAAAAATAAGTCAATAATACCTACACTTTTAGCAGCTTCATTGAAAATCAGAATCTCTTGAGCTGCGAATGGAGAGGAATAAACATCTGCACTCACAAGGAAGTATAAAAAAGTCAGAAGGAATGAAAAAGACAATTGTTACCGGTTAACGCATCGAAATCCTTCCATATGTGTTGCACAAACAGTATATTTAGCGTCAAATATAAATATCACGACATTATGTAAACTTTAAGTAAACATCTTCAACGATTACGAAGTCGACCAATTAAACTCAACTCATATTGTGTAAAAAATCGGGTCTGTTATTGCACAGATCAATGATATAAATAATTATATAATAAACGATTTTCATGAACATTCAATAATACTCATGTAAGCACGTTCAAAATCGAGCATATTAATCACGATCCAGACATTTAATTCAAATAATTGGCGTATCTAACTGAGGGAATAAAGAATAGAAAATGACAAATAAAACAATTCGAATGAAAATAAACATTTAATGTGCAATGCTGTCAATGATGGCTCGTCGAAAAAGAACGTGGCGCGCACGACGTGCGTTTATTGAAAGCGCGAAATAAAAGGACATCTGCTGTCAAAATAAATCGCATATCTCTCTGAGCGAGCAGCGCGTAGTTTATTGATATTCCGCGAGAGGTCAGCGCGTCAATTCAAAAGCACTATCGTCAAATCCACACGCCACTCAGAAGTTGCGGCTGCAACCAATTTCCCGTACATCCGGCACCCAAAGACCTGGAGCTCCAAAGAGAACATTTTTCGTGTCCAAATTGCCGTTGAATGCAATTTATTAACGGAGCAGAATGTTATTTAAATGCATAGTATTTATGTATATATATATATATATATATATATATATATATATATATATATATATATATATAGCGGAAGCGGAGTGATATTTAAATGCATAGTATATATATATAATATGCCAAGAGGGTGGCCGATAAAAATATAGAAACGGAAAAAAAAACACTCACAAATTAAACTTCCGATATTTCGATGGAAATTTTAATTTGTGAGTGTTCTTTTTTCCGTTTCTATATTTTTATTTTTATTGGCCACCCTCTTGGCATATTGTATATTTATCACCCGAGTGATTCTCCTAGAAGTAGAAGAAGAATATATATATATATATATGCATAAATAAAACAGTGATACATGTAACAAACCCAGAAACACGCAAAAAGGACACTCACAAAAGAAAACTTGTACGTTTCGGCGTCAGGACGCCATCGTCAGCGGTAAAAGAATCAAATCTACCGCTGACGATGGCGTCCTGACGCCGAAACGTACAAGTTTTCTTTTGTGAGTGTCCTTTTTGCGTGTTTCTGGGTTTGTTTAATGTATCACTGTTTTATTTATGCATGTGCATCGTCGCCGAGAGCGATTTTCTACCAAGAAATTATATATATATATATATATATATATATATATATATATATATATATATATATATACTATGCATTTAAATAACATTCCGCTCCGTTAATAAATTGCATTCAACGGCAATTTGGACACGAAAATTGTTTGATAGTTGTGTTCACGCTCGTGAAAGCTTCCAATTATATATATATATATATATATATATATATATATATATATATATATACGAGTTCGTGGAAAATCACACACGCGATACTCAGGCGTCACTCAGGCGTCCCCCTAACCTCTCCAGCATCCTAAAAACCACCAAACCGCTGACTAAACCCTATATTAGCTCTAAAACCCCACCCAACCCCTGCCATCGCGCGAGATGCAAAACGTGCCCTATTCTTATTACCGACCCCCTCCCCGCTAAATTCCTCTCCCACCCACTTCCTTCCGTCCCCTCTCGGTCATGCACTTCCCACAACATTGTGTACATCCTCCTTTGCAACCTTTGCGATTCCTATTACATTGGTCTCACCACTAACGCCTTAAGTGTTAGATTGACCGGCCACCGAGCCAGTTGTAAGCCGTCCTCGCCCAATGCCTCCTTCCCCGTCCCGGTCCATGCTTCCTCCCACAATGTCAGTTTTGACAAATGTTTCCGAGCAGGCATATTGTCTTCCCTCCCTCCCTCTGCCTCTCCCCTTCAATTACGTACATTAGAATTGGCTTGTATCTGGCTTTATTCTGCCTATAATCCCCCCGGATTAAATCGGGCTCACTGACCCCTACCGCCCCTTCTCCTCTCCCCTTTCTCCTCCTTTTATCCCCTCCCGCCCCTCCCCTTTCCTCCCTCCCACATCCCTTCCTCCTTCTCCGACCCTCTCCCGCCTCTTCCCCTCTTCTCCCCCCCCTCTCCTCTTCTGACCCCCTCCCGCCCCCCCCCTCTTCTCCCCTTTCTTACCCCTTTCTCCTCCCTCTCCTCCTACCTCACTCTACCCCTTGTCCCATGCCTATCCATCATTCTGTATCCTTCATTCTGTGAGAAAGGCAGCTCGGCTGCCGAAATATCAGAACTTATAGTGTGTGAGTGTTCTTTTTTGTGTTTCTATATTTATTTCCGCCCCACCTGTGGCAAAGTTTATTTTTATTTAGTATAGTGAACTGGAAGATAAGATGATTCTCTAGTATCATTCAAAATTCAACACATATATTGTCACATTTACCTTAGGATTTATATTTGGATGATTTCAGGAACGTGGAACAACTCACATCCACGAAGTATGTAATGCATCTCTAAAAAGGACATCAGAATGCAAAGAGAGAGGATAAAGAGTCTAAATGCTTTCTGATGAGGCCAACTCCGCAAGATTTTTCTTCGAAATGAATTTCTGACCGTGGAGAACAAAGGATAAGTTTGCATGTAGCAATATAATTTTAACTAGTTTCAGTCCGACCCGCAGCAAAAACGCTGAACATGAAGATCATTATTTCACCGCACAGAATAAGGTTATGGACATCCTTACACGCACAGTTTGCAGACTCAGTGACAAAAAAGGCAAATAACGGGAATATGGCAGGATATTCTGCTTTCGTAGTTTTTTTTCAACCGCATAATATCATGGCAATGAGAATATGTTTGTCCAGCTGATTTCTCCGCTCTCGAGGTCCTAATTTCAAAAACGTTTCAAGGAATCTTAGTTGCGTTGGTAACTCGGGGGAGGCGACCGACACTTGAGATCATTTGCACTATAGGTGGGTTGGTTTCCGAGGGAGGAGTTATTAGGGGAATAGAGATCGGGTGGAGAGAAACCCTGAGTGGACGTCAGCCTGCGCTTGGAGGCCGCAAAAGGGTAAACTGTTTAGCATCTCATCCAACGGACGGTGTACGACACTTTGAAGCAGTCACTACAAAGTATTTAAAGAATGAATTAAGATTCTTCAAAAAAAATCTTCGCCGCATCCGAAATTCAAACCCTTGGCTCAGTACATACTCTAGCTAACTCGATCTCCCTGACTAAATACTGAGCGAATGATAAGACAAAATGAATTTGCGTTTTCTTACACTGCCACCCGCTGACACTTGAATTCTGTTCTTTCTCCACGTGCGCGCGAGCAGGTGATCGGCCTCAAGCCCAGCTCGAAGATCAACATCCGCTCCAAGACGAGGCAATCCGTGGAGATCCGAAGCCGAGTCAACGTCGTCACGCAGACGGACGTCAAGACCCGCGTGGCCTCCGCGTCCGCCGCACCACCCACCCACGGCAAGGCCAACCACCACCACTCGCACCGTCCCGGCAAGGGGCACGGCAAGGGACACAACGCGGGCCGGGCCGGCCAGGGCAACCGGCAGCACCCCGACGACGACCCCTACCCCACGGGGCTGGTGACCAAGATGGGAGGCACCATGGTGGCCGACGGAGTGACCACGGTGCACGAGACGAGCGTGGTGGGCACCTTCATCTCGGGCAAGTACGCCCAGATCCTTCAGAGCACGTCGCACATCTACCCGAGGAAGGAGGCCAAGCCGGCCATCAACGCTTCGCCTTCGCAGCGCATCCTCAAGACGGCCGCCCCCGACTTCGGCAGGGCCGGCAGGCACCACGGCCCACCCGTCATCGACGCCTCCTCCGCCCGCGAGGACGAGGAGGACACCTTGCTGCCCCTGGAGGCCGTCTACCCCGCCCCCGCCAACGCCAACAAGCCGCAGATAACCTTCTCGCCCACGACGAGGCGCCCAGGAGGCGCCCAGAGGACTGACTTCCTCTCGAAGCTGAACAGGGGGCGCTTGCCCTCGAGAGAGGACAAGGAGAGGTTGCCCGTAGCCAACCAGGAGCAGCCGGAGGAGAGGAAGAAATCTGGGGGCTATGGCGGCAGCAAGAGGGTCCAGCAGTCGGTGGGCAGGAGCTCCAGGACCAGCCACAACGTCCGGCCGTCAAAGAGGTTTGTATATTAAGATTTGGCGCGTTCCCGGCAGTGGAAGAAGTCTTCTCGTGTCTTCCACTGAGTCAAAGGCTGCACTGTGTCGACCGACTATTCGAAGCTCGCCGCCTACTCGAGCAAATGCCCTGAGAACGACGGTCAAGTCGGGTTTCTAAACCCAGGTCAACACCCTTTGACCCGGTGGAAGATCTGAGACGACTTTATGCAGGTGAGTATACGGTTGGGTTTTTATTTTGGCAACACAAAAACACGAAAAATGACAATAAAAACTAAAACAACCAAAACAAACAGCCTTAAAGGAGCAAACAAATATGTACACGTATCAAACACTTCATAATTTGTCATAATCCCCTCTGTGGTGCAAGGCCAAAAACTACGTTCTCATGCACCCAAAGTTGCGAACTGTTTACAAAACAACTTGCATCGACCACAGATCTTTAATTAATTAATTTTTGTGTCGGCATGCTTGTTTTTTACGCCGATGTTTCGTGGTATTCTAGATAGGCAGGTGGTTTTATATCGGCGTGTGATCCAACACCATCATGTATCATTTAAATTCAGGGGGTTGATTAAGAGCAAAATAAAAATCAGAAAGTACCAAATCTCAGCTGCTGTTGTAGCGATGTCTCCATATCGACAAATCCGAAAATCATATTTAAAATATGAAAGTTTTTTGATTACTGTCCATTTTTAAAATAATAATTTTTATTTATATAACAAGTATGAAATAAATATTTAGGGTGTGAGTTGAATGGCTTAATTTGGAATCATTTTCATATAATAGCACACTAACTCTCATTATTTCGCCAAAAGTCAACTCCGTTATTACGTCTGTTCATTCGTATTATGCATGACTATTGTGATCTTAACAAATTAATTAAAATGAAAACATTTAATAAATTCAACAGATTCAGGCGAGATATCGTGGATGTTCTTCATAATGTAAGAGAAACAATTGCACTTTTCCACAAATTGGTTTATTGCGTACAATGCGTTTCGGCTCACAGAGCCATCATCAGGTACAAGACAAAGTTATAAGAGAGTACATCGCATATATATGTCTTTTCCGAGGAGGGGGGGTAGTTGGAGGAGACCAGAGGAGGAGGTAGTGGCTGGGAAAATCAGGAAAGTCCAAGGGAGGAAAGGGGGGGGGGACTAACCCGTGAGAGAGAAAGGCCAAGAAACAGCAAAGGGTGAAAAATGTAGGTAAGGGGGGAAGAAGGCAGGGAATAGGCATGTCATTAGATCGTAGGGAAGGGGCGCTAAGGAAAGTAGGGGGAAGAGTGCACCTGAGGGTAATTAGGAAAGGGGGGTATGAAAAGGAAGGAATAAGGTGGGCACCGCCCGGTTTAAGGGTGGAGGGCCTGGGTGAGTGGATGGGAAAAACCATCAAAGGGAGGGGGGGAGTCGGTTGGGGGGAGGGTGAGTGGGAGTTTGGCTGTTTCTTTTGGGAAGGGGAATTTTGAGGAGAGGAGAATGGGTAGCAAACACTTGTTCATTTAAAAGAACATCCACATCTGACTGTATAATTTCCAAGGATTCTAAAACGTCCAATCTTGTGCCTTTACTTTTAAGGTGGAGAATTTCAGGTTGGAATCTGCAGGAATGAGACGTTTGCATCAGGTGCTTGGCTAAAAGAGATGTTTCATCATTGTTTTTCCAACACCTTTTGTGTTCCTTAGTCCTGATGTTGAAGTTTCTACCTGTCTGGCCGACGTAATATTTATTACAAGAGTCACAATTTATTTTATAAATGCCAGATTGAAGGAAGGGATCTATTTTATCTTTATTGCTGCATAGAATTTTTCCCAGGGTTAAAGGATTATACATGGAAACATTGAATTTATCTTTTGGAAATTTACGAGCAAGCTTATTGGAAAGATCACCCACAAACAATAATCGACACCATTTTCTAGGCTTATCACATACGGGCGAAAGAGAGCATATCTGTGAAATAGCTTTGGTTTTTAATTTTTTCTTTAAAATTTTTGTTACCGTGTTCACGCTGTAGCCATTAGAAACTGCAATTGATTTTATGGTGGCCAGTTCAGTGTTGAAATTGGTTATTGACAAGGGTAAATTTACAAGACGATGCAGCATTGAGTGGAAAGCCGAAAGTTTCTGGGCAGTCGGGTGGCATGAGTCACTTGGGATGATCACATCACTGTAACAAGGTTTTCTGTAAACTCCAAATTCATGTTTATAGTCTTTGATAGAAATAGAGAGGTCAAGAAAGTTTAACTATTTATCGGATTCTATTTCCATGGTGAAGCTTATCTGGGGGTGTTGGGCGTTTAGAATATTAAAAAAGCAGTCTAATTGTCTTTCACACCCTGTCCAGCAGCAGATGATGTCGTCCACATAGCGGTACCAGTAGAGTACGTTGGCTAAGATGGGATGTCTTGAATTTAATAGTTGGGATTCTAAATTGTCCATAAATATTTCCACTAATAGTGGTGAGAGGGGAGATCCCATCGCAAGGCCGTCTGTTTGGTGGTAGAACTTATTATTGAAAAGAAAATAATTTTGATTGGCTCACAGTTCCATGAGCATATGAAGTTCTTTGGCTAACACGGTGTCGATATTGGAGTTCTTCAGTAACTCTTTGGTGAGAGACAAGGTTTCTTGAATGGGCACAGAAGTGAATAAATTTTTCACATCAAAGCAAATTAGCTTGGAGTTGTGCGGCACAGAGAGATGGTGAAGGTCACGAGATAAATTGATTGAATTATTAATGCTGTAAAAGCTGTTTAAAGAGGACATTCAATTTGGAGGCTAATTTGTAACAGGGAGAACCTATGCAGGATACCACCGGGCGAACAGGTGTACCAGCCTCGTGAATTTTTGGGAAGACCATAGAATCTAGGAGGTAAAGGATTCATTTGTAATAGTCATCTTTTCTCACTTTCACTCAGCAGATTTGAGCAGGCGGATTAGGCTGTTTTTACACTTTTTTGAAATCTAGCGGTTGGGTTACAAGGAATAATCACAAAGGAGGTATCTTTCAACACATTATCACATTTTTCGACGTACGACGATTTGTTTAGGATTATTATACTGTTCCCTTTATCTGCTTTGGAGATGGTCAGGTCTTCTTTCACTATCTTAAGTTTGATGGATCTTAACACTTTGTTGTTCTGTAGATTCATTTTCGGGTGGCAAGACTCGTCTGGGTTGTCAAGTTGGGAGATGATAATGTCAGCACAGTTTTGTTTAATCCCCGCATGCTCACTACGGAGGGCGACTTCACAGTCCACAATCAAGGATTTTAAGGGGCGTTGTGCCTGGGGTTGAGTAGGGGCAAACTTAAGACCTTTTTGCAGTAGTTCAATTTCGGAATTGATAAAGGAGAAATCAGAAAGGTTGAGCACTTTTGGATGAAACTTAACTTCACTGTTGGGAGTACACTTGGGAGAATTAGCTGCGTTATCTCGTTCACATTGTAAATAATGGAGCTTTTTGTTTATGACGGAACTTTTCTTGAACGAGACGTCACTTACCACAGATTTGACACGGTCGTAAAACAGGCACCATTGGATGAAAGGTAGGGCCGCTGATAGTTCCAAATGGAGTTGGTAAAGGTAATAGGAGTAGGAATCTCGTTTGCTGTACCAGCCTCTCAGCTCCCGTTGGATCCAGGTCCTTTTTCCGGAAGTCACTGCCAGACGTATATATGCGATGCACTCTCTTATAACTTTGTCTTGTACCTGATGATGGCTCTGTGAGCCGAAACGCGTTGTACGCAATAAACCAATTTGTGGAAAAGTGCAATTGTTTCTCTTACATTTAAAACATTTAATCTCTAAATATGATGAAATATATGCTGGTTCTACCTTAAGAATGACTTAGTGTGTTAAACCAAATGTATATTTTATTCAATATTTAATTCTCACTTGAACTAAAATTTAACAATATAATATAAATGTGACTAACAAAACATGTGTATACATGAAAAGTTAAAATAACATATAACTTGTTTTTTGTCTTTCTCATTACTAATTACTGTTTTCTCCTTGTTTTATTAATCACCACATTTTTAAATGTTAAACATAATTCTCTTAATAACAATGATGTAAAATACTTGTGGGCTTAGAGGTGACTCCTTTAAAAAACAAAAGTTGGTTTGGAATGTCCCGGGATCCTTCCTTTGAAATCAAGAACAGTTGCTGATAATAAACACAATAAATAAACCCTAAGCATGAAACTAATTATCTTTCGACATTCACTGAGGCATTCGTTTTATATTCACCCTATAGTATGTAATTATTCTGAAAGATCTTTCACCAGCGTGAAGGTTATTAAATGCTGCTGTGCCTCCTCTTGCTAACATTACATTTACTATTTGATTACTTCTCAGCGTGAAGAAAAGTATATACTCCAGGGTCCAGTGAATTTTTTTCAAATAAAAGCTTAAACCTTCAGTGTCTAACTGAATACTTAAATATACGCGACAAATATATTGAAAGGAATTTCCTTAAAGAATATTGTAAGAAGCATGTTCAAAGAAATCTTAGAATTCCTTCTTCAAATAATTAATCACAAAACAGCTAACATATGCAAAAATTGCGTGTACAAATTTATAATCACAACAGTAACGTATGGAACCCAAACAGCAAAATACATTATGCTGAATTGAATAATGCATGCAAACAAGTTACACAATCTAACCTATTTCTTCAGCAAATTCAATGGATTAGGCACTCACTTGTAGGTAATGAAATGTAAAAGCTAATACTCATATATGTAACTCCTAAAGGCATGTCTCCAGTTTGCACGTATGTCAAAGTCATCTATACGAGAATAAAAATCAAGTATAAATATATCAGGCAAACTAATCTATAGTACTCAGTGAAAATGAAATAATGCAGTAACATGAGCATAGAGGGATATTAAGAAACGAATTTTATCATATCAATCCGGAAGTCAGGGACTTCTTCCGGTGAAGAGAAGGAGAATCTAAAAAAGATCTGTACTCATGGATATTCAACCTTTTGAAAGAAATGTTTAACCTTTCAATGGCCCAACGAATAAGTACCAATAAGTAAAGACCCGATCAAGCATTAAAATTGGATTTAATATACTCACAAAACTCTTTTCCTATATGGCAAACCACAGAAACACTTCGGTTGACCCATTTTTTTTACTTTGACGTGAGCATTTTAAAAATCCACATCACATTGGTTTAAGACGCAATGCCAAAGAGTTGCATGAATCATGGCGAGTTATAACTTACAGAAAGGTTCGAATTTTCTGAGATAATTTTGAATAAAAATTCCTCCCGCGAAGCTGATTGAATAGGCATTCATAGCGGCGAGCACACAGCTCTCCTCAATCCCTCCCCGTCTATGACTGTGACTGTGTCCCGGGACAGGTTCAACAACTCCCGTTTCGGACGAACCTCGACCACAACCGAACTAGCAACCGTCTCCGTCTTCAGTGACCCGCCCGCTCGCGCCTCCTCCACCTCCGGGGGGCGCCGCTTCAGCCGGAGCCGCTCCGGGGGTTTCCGGCCTACGGCAGCGGTCACTGCCGCACCCAGCACCTACTCGTACAACTCGAGGAGCAGCGAGCCCGAGACGTCCAACTACGGCAGTGGACGGCGCGGAGGCTTCAAGCCCAGGAACTACAACTCGCAGTCGTCACCTGCGTCACACCACGACCACCACGGCATCCAGGCCAGCGGCGCCGCTGCCTCAGCACCCACGACCAGCCTCTACAAGTTCAAGCTGGCCAGACCCACGGGCAGGTGGCAGTACAAGACGTCGCCCAAGCCCAGGTATCTACATAGATATATATAAGTACACGTCTCATTGCGTGGATTGTTGCAATTGTTCAATTAAATGCAAGTTCAATGTCTCTGAGTTCCTGAAATTTCTTGTTCATGTCTCTCATATTTATATTTTTGGCAACAGTTTTACGCTTCTTTCACAGGTTGAGCGATAAGCACAGATCGTTTACAATAATATCGTCCGTCGACTGCTCCACGTAAACAAATATCGCTTATAATTTTTGGCCTGATGTATCGCAAAGAAGAGCAGCTGCGTGAAAATGTAGCCAAAAAGAATAAATAAAAATAAGAATTACAAAAAATAAATCGCAGTAAGCTCAAAAAAATCAAACTTCTAAACAAATCTCTTGAATTTTAACCTTTAAAAGTCTATTAATATTTATTTAATTGTTTCGGTGGCTTACTGTGTGAATTGTGGGTTTCACTCAATCACATGGGCAAATTCCAGGTCAATAATACCACTCCTGAAAAGGTGCAAACGCAAATGCTCACGGGAATGACTGACATCAAAGATGTTCCCCTGACGACTCCCTTAAACATGGCTCCGTGACTGTGTGTTGTGCTCTTTTTTATTCGTTTGATGCTGCTGTGGTCGTTGCTGCACATAATGTTGCTTACGCAATGATGAGAATACCTTGACCTCTCAACAGGATCAGCATCAGGAGGCAGAGTGAAGAGGACGCTGGGCAGGAGACGAACTCGGCGGCGGCGGTCGTGGCTGCCCTGCCGGGGTACGACGAGGAGGAGGACGCGGACGTCGGAGTGCCCGGGGCGGTGAAGAAGGTGGTGACCGTGGTCACGTCGGGAGGAGAGGAGAGGGAGGAGCTGGTGGACGACGAGGTCCAGGCGACGCCGCCGTCTGCCGTGCCGACGACGCCCGTCCTCACCGAGGAGACCATTAACGTGGAGATCTCGACGCCCGTGGATTTCAGGAACACCTACTATGAAATCGCCACAATCAAGTCTCCTTACACGTTTCAGGTATGCCGACGTTACTCCTTTGATCTTTTCGTTTAAGGTGGCTGGTCGGGTAATCGTTAGTCATTGGGAAATTTAGTTACTTAAATTTTAATGCTCGTTTAAAATTTAAATAATGGGTCGTAGTTATACTATATTCAGTAGGAATGACTTATGTCTTAGGTACATTCTGAAATATTGTCCTTTAAATTTACACATTGCCATAAAAATTTGCTTAAATGCAGACTTGATTCATTTCTTAAGTCATTCTTGCGAAATTAATATTCTGAAAACAGTTCACACCCGTGGCCATAGAATTCAAAATAAGTATTTTAATGAAGATGTATTGTCACTCGAATGCGAACTAGTATTAAAATATGTTTCTATAAATTATTTAATCTTTCGTTTTGAATTCGGCAACAGCGTCCATTCTACAACACGCTGTAGGCAGTTCGATCTGCTCGTCATGTCTACGTGACCGATAGCATGTCCCGTACTTTCGTGTGCCACGCTGCCAACTTTACACCACATAGCCGCGCGCGACATTTAAAATTCTCGCATACATATTTTTAAATCGTATTTACGAAAACTTTCAGTCGATAGAATTAAATGATTTTTTCAGAATAGATTTTAATTTGTTAGAGCTAAATTCTCTTCTCTTGGACTACAACCTTGTCGTGGTTGAAGGGCTTGCGTGCTCCGATGACCCCTAGAGCTGCACTGGCGGGAGCATTGCTCCTGGTAGGGTCACCCATGCCAGATTGGTCGAAGGTTAGGAGACAGACGAATGGTAGTCCGCGCAGCGTCTGTACCTCAGTGAGGCGGCTGCAAAAGGCGTCTGACCCCAGTGGGGCGGCCTCTGAAGTGATGGTGTCACGTAAAAAACACTATTGAGTAAGGCCACGGAAGACTATCTCAATTAAAACAAAAACCTTGAAATTATGGACAGTTCTCAATTGATAATGAATCCTGGCAACTACGGGACTCGGCCAAGAGGGCCGGGTGTCGTTCCCGGCAGCGGTGGGAGCAAGGCCCCTGCGGTCGTCATCACACGAAATCCTTGCTCAGACGTAGCACCAGCAGAGGAAAAGAAGATAAAGAAGAGGAACGAAACTATCAGAATAGGCACGTGGAATGTTAGGACTATGCTGAGGGCGGGGAAGCTAGAGAATATAAAGCAAGAAATGGAGAGGGTGGGTGTAGACATCATGGGTCTGGGTAAAGTAAGATGGAAGGATGACGGGGATTACTGGAGCGGCGACTATAGAGTAATTTATAGTGGAGGGAATGAAAGTCAGCGCGGGGTTGCATTCGTAATGAATAGGAAACTCGGTAGAAAGGTAGTGTATGCAGAACAGGTGAGTGATAGGATAATAGTCGTGGAACTAAAAGCAGAACCAACGAATTTAGTTATAATCCAGGTTTATATGCCTACCTCTAATCATAAAGAGGAGGAGGTAGATGGGGTGTACGATCAGCTAGAGGAAATAATTGGTAGGATACCAGGAAGTAAGCACCTGGTAGTAATGGGGGATTGGAACGCGGTGGTGGGTGAAGGAAGAGATGGGCGGGAGGTGGGCAATTACGGGCTAGGAAGGAGAAACGACCGGGGCGAGAAAGCTGTGGAGTTTTGCCGCAGAAATAACCTAGTATTTACGAATACATGGTTCAGACATCATCCTCGACGTAGGTACACTTGGAAGAAGCCGGGAGAGACAGATAGGTTCCAGATAGATTATATAATGGTACGTCAAAGATACAGGAATAGTGCTAAAAACTCGCATACTTATCCAGGAGCTGATTCAGACACAGACCACAACTTATTAGTCATGAAATGTCGGGTAAAACTGAAAAAGATGAGAATGGGAAGGAGGGTACGAAAGTGGAATACGGAGGCATTAACTGGGGAAATGAAGAAGAAGTATCGGGAGAAGGTGGATGAGAGAATGGGTGAGGACCATGGAGTTAGATCAGTCGAAGATGAATGGGGAAGTTTGAGAAACGGAATTATAGAAGCGGCGAAGGCAACGGTAGGCGTAGTGAGTGCAACTAAAATTAGAAAACCGTGGATCACGAAGGAGATGATCAGGGAGATGGAGGAGAGAAGGAAATGGAAGAGCGTAAACTCAGAGCTAGGGAAGAGAAAATACCGAGAATTTAATAACAGGCTTAGAAGAGAAACAAAGAAAGCAAGAGAGGCGTGGTTGAGAGAACAAATCGACGCGTTAGAGAAATACCAAAAAGAGGGAAGAGCAGATGCATTATATCGGAAAGTAAAGGAACTGACGGGTGGTAACAAGGGAAGGGGAATTACAACGATAACAGACAAGACGGGAAAGATGATCGTAGAACCGAGAGAGATCCAGGAGAGGTGGAAGGAGTATGTTGAAGAGCTCTATAGTAAAGAAACAAGGCCCAATAGGTTAGATATAGAAAGGGAAGACGACATCGACAGCGATGGCATCGGACCAAGTATCCTAGATAGCGAAATTGAAAGAGCTCTAAGAGACATGAAAAGGAATAAGGCGGTAGGAATAGATGACATACCTGCAGAGTTTTTAAAGAGCATGGGGAAGAACGGAAGAGGAAAACTTTTTGCACTTATTCGTAGGATTTATGAGGATGGAGTGTGGCCGGAAGACTTCGCGAAGACTGTACTTATTCCTATACCGAAAAAGAGTAAGGCAAAAACTTGCGAAGACTATAGGACAATAAGCTTAATATCCCACGCGGCCAAAGTAGTTCTGAGGATTCTAAACAGAAGGCTAGAGAAGAAGGCAAATGAATACCTGGGTGACGACCAGTTCGGGTTTAGGAGAGGGACGGGAACGCAAGACGCTATAGCGGTGATGAGGACGCTAGTAGAAAGAAACCTAGAGCATGGGCAGGATGTTTTTGCATGCTTCGTAGATTTCGAGAAGGCGTTTGATCGGGTGGAATGGACGCAATTAATGGGAGTGTTGAAGAAATTAGGAGTCGATTGGAGGGACAGGCGTCTGATTCGGAATTTGTATATGAACCAGACGGCGCAGGTTAGGGTAGCCAATGGAGAATCGGGATGGGCCACGATAGGACGGGGAGTGCGGCAAGGGTGCCCACTATCGCCGTTGCTTATTAACGTGTATTCAGAGGAAATGGTAAGGGAGGCATGGGGGGAGGAGGAAGTAGGAATAAAGGTAGGAGGGGAGCTGATAAAATCAGTGAGATTTGCAGATGATCAAGCATTAGTTAGTCAGTCGGCCAAGGGGTTACAGTCAATGGTGAATGCATTAGAGGAGCAGTGCAAAAAGTATGGGATGAAGATCAATCACAAGAAAACGAAAGTAATGAGAGTTTCTAGAAGTAAGAAGGCGGGGCTGTATATAAGGGTGGGAGGGCAGAAGATAGAGCAGGTCGAGCAGTTTACGTATCTGGGTAGTATTTTGGAGGCGAATGGGTTTAGTGGTAAGGACATCAGATGCAGAATTGCGCTCGCTAAAGAAGCATTTTCGAAGAGATGGGAATTGATGAGGGGGGGTCTGAGAAGAGACGTAAAGAAGAGGCTGGTGAAAACTATAATATGGAGCGTGGCGCTATATGGGTCGGAAACGTGGTCATTGCGAAGGGAGGATGTGCGTAGACTTGAGGCGTTTGAGATGTGGGTTTGGAGAAGGATGGAGAAGGTTAGCTGGATGGCGAGAAAGACGAACGAGGAGGTATTGGATATGGTCGGAGAGGAGAGGAAGCTTGTGGCGGAGGTTCGGAGAAGGCAGAAGAGATGGATGGAGGAGGTTTTGAGAGGAGAGGGCATGCTGAAGAGAGGGATAGAGGGTAGAACACTGGGGAGACGTGGGAGAGGAAGGAAGAGGATAGGAATTCTGGACGAAATAAGAGGAGGTAGAAGATATGAAGAATTGAAGAGGGATCTAATAACTTAGAAGGGAAAGCGAGACAATTTCTATTAGGTTGGGATACAAAATGGGGACTGTCCAAGAACCTACCAATCAGCTGGTAGAATACTAGAATGAAAATGAGAGCTAAATTATATCAGTTTTTGGTTAAAATCTGTTCAGTAGGAATGGGGAAAGGGCGTAATTTATCCTATTGGAGTGGAGAGCGCCATAAGGCTCCATGTCAAAAGAATCTAAAATATCGCAAAAAGTATGTCGATGATCCCCCGTTTTTCTTCGATATTCCATAGAATATTCAAAATGGAACATATTTTGAAATTTTGAAGAAAATCTGTTCCCTTTGGTTTTTTAGACCAGCCACCTTTAAGACTTGGTTCCTTGACGAGGGAAAGTGAATTAGAAAGTGCTCCGGGAAACAAACGTACCTGGACTAGGAACCATTCGCATCGGCCAGAGATCCGGAAACACATCATGCGCACTAGCCCGTTCCAGGTCCATGGTTTGTTTCCCGCGCCAGGTTTATTTCTTCTGGCGGAAATTTTTACGTATTTTGGAGCCTTAGTTTTCGGCAAAATTAAAAGATCTAAATTGTAGCTATTCAGCCAATTGAAATTTGTTTCCCGGTCCAGGTTAATGTTTCCTCGGGGAAATTTCCGAGTATTAAATAGTGGTAATTTGCCACAGAATTGAAAAAATATTCAGATTTGAAAAAAAGTTGGCTTTATTATAGCTATTCAATCAACGCAGTGACGCAACATAGGAAGTCAGTCATGCACTCTCAAAGGGCCACAGGTCATTTACTTAACCCCGCAGCTATTTTAGATAGGTCCGAGCAATCCCAGTAGAGCTACCGCGAATTGTTTATGAAGAGGTCGATATTATACGGACTTTAAAATATAAAAATAAAACCGTAAATGTTCAATTCTAAATTACATCGATTATCACAAATATTTTTCTTATTCATTTTCCATAACATTGGAAAAAAAGCAATCATAAGTGTAATTTCGTTAGAATAAACGGCAAAAAAATTCTTTAAATAATTTTTTCATGCACCATGTTCATGTTTTTAAGTTCTAAACTTCAAATCCTTCATATTTAGTCGACAACTAGAAGTTTCCTGAGTTAGGTAGGAATTAATTAACATATGCAAATATGGCTACGCAAACATGTTAAAATTGATTATCCAATAATGCCAGTTTATAGAATACACCAATTATCTTCATCTATAATGTAGTGCTTCCACTTATACAATTAAAATATGGTTTTAGAGGTACAATACCATAAATGATTGCCGATTTCAGAGGATGATAATGTTCAAATAAAGGGGAGCCTTTCATTTAACTACCTAGATTATTATAAGATGGCCTGGAGTCCACAACTCACTCCACGATTGCCCTTATTAGTTCCTTCAGAAGTAGCATAAATGTACATGAAAATATGTGGCCTCCATGTTTAACTGAACATGTAACAATTTTCATTTTGCCAGAATCTCAATAACTACAGGAAGGGATATGAGTAGTTCTACAAAGCTCTTCTTAATGAACTGATAATATCCTTAATTTTAACCATAAACTTTAATTAATTCTACATTTTGACGAAGTTTAACAATATTACCTGGAAATGTTTCACAAGCTACACATTTTATTGCTCAAATTCCTCTCAAATAATGTGCATACTCTGATTCATTACGGAATAATTTCATCCTACTTTGTCAAATGCTATTAAATATCACTGATGCTCACGAGGAAGCATTCTGTGCTATTAACGTATTAACTCACGTTTGGGAGGCCTGTGAACAGCTCACTTCTTTGTTCTACTCCCGAGTGCAGGTTGGAACCATCAAGAACACCAGATTCATAACCGTCACTTCCACGCACACTCGCAACCTCGAGTCCACGACAACGGTTATCCCAGGAGAGACGCAGAGCCCTTCCGGCAGCGAGCCACTGACCGAGAACATCCTGGCGGCCACCGCAACGCAGCCACTCAGGTACGAGAACCTCCTGCCGGACGCCAGCATCGCCACCCTCCCGGCGGTCACCTTGACCGACCCGGGCGTGCCCACTCCTCCCCTCGAGACGATGACCGAGACGTTCAACACGACGCAGCTGCTCCTCAAGACGCACGTCCTGCCCGTCGTGAGGATGTACGACGGAGAGACCAACCTGCTCGAGACGGCCACCACCTCCCACATGACGCTCGTCCAGTCGTACCACGTTACCCGATTGGTCACGGCCATCAAAACACTGCCGCCCACAGAGCTCTTCCACTTCGTCGCCAGCAAGAGGCTCAAGGAGTTCAACGCGAAGCTCGAGGAGGCGGGATCCGAGCTGCTCGAGTCCGAGCTGGAGGTCGGCGAGAACGACAGCGAAGACGACGACCCAGCACTGAGGCTCGTCCTCCCTCCGGACCTCGACCTGGCCAACGTGGGCTCCGAGTTCGACGTGAACGCCGCTGAGCGGGCAAGGAAGGCCTCCCCTTCATCGACCGCCTCGTCGTCCACGGCGGCGATCGCCACAGCCGTCGCGTCTTCCGCCGCCACTCCGCAGCTCAGTCCGGAGCAACTGCAGCATCTGGCCATACTGAGGCTCCTGAATCCTAATGCCGCCCCGCAGATCATCACCACGTCACGCCCCGTCCTCAAGCTGGAGACCCTGTACGAGTCCCACGTGATCCCCGTGTGGAACGGCGCCACTACGCTGTTCAGCACCATCTCGAGACCCATCGCGACGGTCAGCAAGACCGAATATGAGTACGGGACTACGGTCGCTCAGGCGGCCCTGCCCAGCGCACCCCCGCAGCAGCTCATCCCAAACAACCCGTTCCTGCCTCAGCCGCAGTATACCATCACAAGCCAGCCGGTGGTCCAGCAGACGATGGTCACCCACACGGATTCCAAGATCTTGAAACTCACCTTCGGCGCCAAGACGGTCTACTCCACGCTCTACTCGACCAAGGTGGTGCCCACTGTCGTCACCACGTACGTCACTACGTCGGCTCCAGTGGCACCAGTGGTGGCGCCGGCCTACCCCGGATACTTCCCCGGTGGGTACCCGGGGTTCCCGGCGTTCGTGGGCTGAACTGGAGCCAGCATTCGAGAGACACAGGAGATCTCCGCTGTCTGAGTGTCCTCGAGGTCTTCAATACGACTTCAACGTGTAAATTTTGTTATGATTCACAACACTGTACAGAGACGGGTCCCGATCCCTAGTTTCCACCTTCAAAATGTGATTTAAATCTGAAGTAGTACCTGCTCGGTTATAGTGAATTTCCTACTAGAATCCATCGAATCGTCCATCAACCAAAAATGTTGCAAGTGCAATGGTTTGGGAGAAGTATATCTCTTAAACACTCAAATATAATTAAATAATATATCCCAACTTGGTGGTGATTAGGTATCTTTCGTTCAGCTTGAGAATTTTTCTACTATTCTGTGGCTAATTAACCCCATGATTACGTTTTATAATTGTGGCTACATTTTCTAGAGACTTAGTCATTTGGAACATTTGTCAGAGTTACATATTTTCACCATTATATGATAAATAGACTCAGAAAAACACAAGGAAATGAATCTGTTACAAATAATATTTTTATAAAAAAGTATAAAGTGGTGAAAAATACTTAACTTATTATATATGGAAAGGGTTATTTATCAAATTGTAGCAAAACAAAATTGGAGCGCTTTTAGTGTATAATTGTGGTAAAAACACTTTTCATAGATGAAATAGCTTAAAAACATTCTTTTCAAGAAATAAATATAGTGGAAGAGAAGAATTTGCCCCCAAAATACGACCATGAGAAAATAAAATTAATTTGTGAAACTTATGTAAATGATACCTGGATATTGTAAATTTAAATAAAATAAAAATATTTTTGGGACTATGGTGCTAAATACGTATCACGCGCTGCATCACCTGTTTATTTACATTGAATGAATGTTCAAGTCGTTTCTATTTAAATTCGTGCACGAATTAATTGCAATTCGTAAATTTAGGGCAGTTTTTTTCCACGTGTGGAAACTTTCTGGCTCGAATTTCAAATCATGACACGGTTTATTGATATTCAATATTCTCGATCTAATACTAATGTTTCCTCCAAGCATACTAGGTTCATGAAGTAAAATATGATAATTTATTACTGCTACTAACACCACTCGGGATAAATATTGCAAGAGATTGTGGAAATGACTTCAGTAAAACGAGAAAAAATGGTTTGCATCTTCAGAAAATCGTCTGAAAGGCATGAATGAATAAAAGCTACCGATGGATAAAAAACTACACCATTTTCTTCGGTAATGTGGAATTTAATGCTCTCTAATCATTATCACACAAGGTTAAAGCAACTGTTGTGGTAAGATTAGGATAAAAATCACAGAAAAATGAACTGAACTTGGTATATATAGGTATGCAAAGGTATTTCTTACTATCGATCGGATGTGGAAATTGAAATAGCATGAAAAGCAATAACACTCAAATTGATGTTGAGAAAGGAAAATTAATATTTGCTAAAGTATACTCATACAGATAAAATTAAATCACCAGCGATAACCTCGCTCTCAAATACATAAATTCAACATATTGCTTTCGGATAATATATTGTTCCCAACATAAAACGAGGTCTAAATGAACTGAAGCCACCCACACAGAGAGAGAGAGAGAGAACCTTCAATACGACATGAATCAGAATGTTGAATATTCTCGAGAGCATATGTATGAGTGGCCTGAATATCAGAATAATAATCTTCAGGCTGTAAGAAGAATAGAATAATTGTAGTAGATGCAAAGGATACGGGTGAGGTGCAAGAGAAAAAAAAGCCTTGGTTTAAACATTTTCATTTTTTTAAATCACTTGAAATTTAGCAAAAGTAGTACACAGACTTAGGCATGAATGCAGGAGCAAGCTGTATGCCAAGTTTTCTGATGAAATTGCTATTTTGGGAGATAAAATCTGATAATGATGATCGACAGAATTCAAAAGACAACGAAAAAATTAAACTTAAATATTCATGAAAATAAAGTTGAAATAATTGCATGTAGAATAAATAAGTTAATGCCACCGTGTCACATGAACAGCAAAATCTGGAGTTACTAGAGGAGCTATAAAATCTTAGATCAACATCGACAGCTGAAGCAAAATGCTTTAATGAGAGGAATAGATCAGATAACGAAAACACCCTATCACAATCAGAAGAAAATTCAATCGGCAGCTAAAAGTATAAGCTTGGAAGATGACGAACCATTTGCACAAAAAATGAAACATGCTAATCTATAGCAATGAAGCTTGAACGAAGACAGCAGCAGAACAGAGAAAATTGGAGATTATGGAAAAGTGGTTTTTAAATGAACGATGAAGATGAATCGGACGGAGAGGATCACCAATGAAGAAGTCTTACCAAGTGTGGAAAAATGAACTGTAAAGATAAATCTGCTAAATAATGGAAATACTCTTAATGGACTCTTTTGTGAGACATTACACCCTCCCGGGAAATATGAGAGTGGATAATTGAAAGGTAAAGTTTTCTTACGAGGAGCAAAGAATGAATACGACAATCGAAGAGGAGGGATGTTAAAAATAGGAAAGAGGAAGGAATAAAGCATATCGCTGAAAAGAGAATGAAGCGGAGAGAAGCAGTCGAATATTAAATCTTGGCCATCAAATCAAGGCATCGCATGATGTGGTAGAAAAATGTGCACAGGAGGTTGCATCACACTAACTCTTTATTTCTCGTTCGTAGTTACGGTTTTTAAGGATAAAGGAACGCCGCTGCGCTAGATTTCTTTACGTTGTTTGAGGAACAACTCGGTGAACTTCAGATTTTAACACACTATATTTTTCATTCAAGTAATGAAAAACTGTTATTTACGATCAGATCAATTTCATCCAGTCATAGAAAGAGCTGAACATACCCATCATGAATTCTCAAAGACCTCAAGTAACGAACAAATAAGATTCTCAAGACAAAATGTAAGCGGGATTTGCATCTGTAAGCTAGTGAGCTGCACAAGTGCTATGCTCAAATAAAAGAACAGACGGTGAGGTGGCGTTAGGAGCCTAGGCATGATGCCAAAGAACAAGATAAGCCACCGTAATAAGCCGCAGCATCAGAAGTCAGCAATAACCAAAGGTTCGTTTGCCACAGATCCCCCTGCCACACAACTCTCAGCCAACCGTTGCATTCCATCTCAATTCATCGTAACGTCCTTCATGATTACCTTCACGTATTCCATCCATGATCTTTCTCAATGATTACAACCATTATTTTTCCTATCATTAGTGCAGTCATGAGGATTTAGTGACTCCGAATGTATTCAATAATATTATCCTTGAAGTTCTAACGAAGTATATTAGTTTTCTCCCATCCCTTAGTAGGACTTCTTAATTGGAGACTCTCACCAATCATTTAATCTACATCATTCTTCGATAACAGCATGTCTCCATTGTTTTCAACATTTCTGTTCTGGTGCGGTTATCATCCAAATGTCACTACTATAACATCAACTGAGGAAAGAACTCAATTGCAGTCCCCTTCCGTTGTGCTGGCATCAAAAGAAAGGACCTTCGAGGAGATTCCCTTTTGGTATGAAGACGGAGAGAGTCTTCAGTGCATCCCACTTGCAGCCCTTGGCTTCACCTTCTGAGGTTGGAGGAGAGAGAGAAGCAAAAGGCACGCCACAGCGAATGCGCCTCTCTCCATCTTTGGTTGGGGTTGGCGGTCACGTCACCATTGTTCATATCTCCTCCCCCCGCTCCCCTAAATTCCCCCACCCACCCTCCCACCGTTTCCCGAGAGACAAGCCGTGACGCGGTCGGAAGCCTTCATTGTCGGGACGAGGCCCATTGTCGAGGGCGCGCTCATCTCACCAGACAATGAAGCCCCCCCCCCCCTTGCGCGCCGGGCATGCCGCGAGGGGCGGCCTATAGTAGGCATCCACCCACCACCCCTTTCCTCGGCGTGTTGCGCGGCCCTTGTCACGCGTGCAACACCCCCACGACACCAAGCTATAGAAAGGGATGAAAAGGGGGGTGGGGGATTGGGGGGGGAAACCCCCATCTCTCTGCTGGCCCATTCCGGCCTCCGCCTGGCTCAGAACCTAATAGTAAGTCAGCGCCAAATACGCCAGGCATTCTTCCCTTTTACCCTTAATCCTGCACGTCTCCTCTGCTTCAGGGAAAACAACGACTTTTTGTCCCGAAAGTGGAAGAGCACGTGATGCAGGAAACGGATAGGAAGGGCCTTTGAAACTTACAAAACTAATTTACCTGATCTTAATTTGCAACTGAATTACTTTCCCTTGAATTGTTGCATAGAGTTGAAACATTTTCTATTTTAATCAAACGGTAGTGGCCGATTTTCTACCTTACATTTATGCAAAGCCTTACATCATAATGCATTTTAATTTTATGAATAGGGTACAGCAGGGTACTGCAATGTTTTTTTAAAAAGTAAAAGGTGTGCAAAATATGCTATAAGAGCGTTCTTCATTCACAATGCGGGAATGAAATTCAAATATAAATAATAATTACAAGTCATTCATAAAAAAATGGCACGGAAGTAAATTTTTTACAATGACGGAGAAATCGCTGCTCTTAATAAACGAATATTAAGTAAAAATTAGTGAAATTAAAGAATATTCAAAGTAATACCCCCTTTAAGGCGAGTGTATACCATTCAAATAGTCCTAAATAACGGTCATCCTGTGATGCGGCCGAAGTTGGAACTACTTGGAACCATGGAAGTTGGCTGCTGAGGCTCCCAAAAGGACGGCCCCCCTTCTCCCAACTAGCAGAAGCAAACTGAAAAGTTTGGGCGCTGGAAAGCGATGAGTGGAATGTGATTGATACTTTTAGTTCGCAGTCGTAACTGACAGCGGGCAAGGATGATGAATCGGCAGTTCTTCATTTCAGACAAGTCTTTGGGGAAATGGGAGCGGAGAGCAGGCCGGTCAATTTAAAGGTTTGCGGTGAACATTGTGGTAACCTGGGAAATACACATTATACTGTACACCTTTCCATAATTTTATTTCTCCCGTTGCACAGGGTAATGAAAATTATCGTTTGGCGAATCAGCATTTCGTCGGGAAATCCGTTCGGTTTCATTGCTGAAACGGATCTATTTCGCATTTTTAAGTGACTTAGATGGAAAAATAAATTATTCATAACATAATTTTTAAAACGTTATCAAAAACAAATTAAAATAATGAGATTATATCCCTTCGTAGAATTGTAGGGCTCAATATAGCACGCTCCTTGAACTTCTCCCGGAATAAACAAGGCCTTTTTAACTTACATCGCCGATGACGGGAGCGGTTGAGAAAGCAGAAGATATTCGTGAAATCAGCATTCGCTATTTTTGTCACCTCTCCGCCCATTTTTTTCTTCCTTAGGAAATGGGAGAAAAAACGGTGTCCCTGTCTTAACATTTGTCGCAGCATCGATGTCAATACATGTCTGTATGAAGTCTGTAAGGGAATTGCTCTCAACCAGGAAATTGGCTGAAATTTAGATTTTAGTGAGAGTTCCAGAATCGGTAATAATTGCATATACTAAGTACACAGGCAATATAATGTGTGTCTTTCTTGCATTTGCCACGCATTAGTTAATCAAAGTTGAGGAGAAATTGTGAACGCTAGTGCGAATTGAAAACGTCCGATGATTGGCTGACGACAAACTGAATTCATAGTTCAGCAGCTGCATCTAGCGCTTGGTGATAAGAGGTGCGTTCCGAATCACGCATGATGCTCATCAAAGCGCTTCAGGTCGTTCCGAATCACGCTTTGGAGCGCTTTAAAGTGGCCCCGGAACGAGCATTTCCGGAAAACTGAAGCGCGCATCAAGGCATCAGAAATTTCTGATGCAGTTGATGCGAAGACCCCGTAGCCCGCGGAAGTTGAAAGCATAATCTTGGGTTGAAAGTGACCATGGAGACAATTTAGGTGATAGTTGTCGGCTACGAGACGGCTATCCAATTTTAATTAACGTCCGAGGAAGCACAGACGGCAAGAGAAGATTGGTTCGGATTAATTTAACAATTAATTGATAAAACCATCTCCTCCACTAATAATACTTCACCGGATTTGACCACGCGTTCCATGCTTCTCTGAAATGGATAAATAACTGTGAAATATTGTACAAAATGATAAACTGCTTCTTTGTCAACAAATTACATTATATGATAGATCTAAGGCTTCCCAGGCGTGTAGCGATATTGGTGGTTCTTTGGGTTTCCGACCGAGTAAAACTCTCCTTTTCTGCCGACGTTTCGTTGAACGAGTCGTTTATCATCTTCAGGGCATCGTCGGCAGAAATGGAGAGTTTGATCGGGTCGGAAAGCCGAAAAACCACTAAAATTACATTATAGCTTCCCGAGTAGCAAAAATGTTGAAAAATTATTTTAAAACTATTTCAAATATTTTAAAATCAAAATGTCATAAGATGGCTGAATTCATGACTTTTTCAAGATTTTAAAATAATGCATGAGGTAATGCTCTTTTTCAGTTACGTTTTCTGTCATCTCATTTTGTTAATTTTCCATATATATGCATATGTAGCGAGTGTTGAGACATATTTCTCATGAAAAGTATTTTTTTGCATTTCATAGTTAATAATAGTTAATAATGTGTTAATTTTAATTCATAAATTGTTTTGAAGATTATTTTAAAAATATTTTAAACAAATTAAAAATTATAAAGAAATAATTGTAGAATTATTTTGAAATAATTGTAAAATTATTTTGAAATCATTTTAAAACTCTCATAATTTTACGCGGGTGCATAATTGTAGTCACATCAAAGTGTTAAAATATACCAGTATAAGAATTCTCGGAGCTTCAAATAGAGTGAGGTGACCGACAGCTGTAATTATGCATAAAATACTTACGTACTTGAGAAGTATCCGTATTGAAAGATAATGGACGTAGCTAGAACTATTTTTTTTCCTCCGATGTGGTTGATATCAAGTAAACGCGCAATAGAATAAGTTCTAGCGACATCCTCCCTGCACCAAACGGTGAAAACAGAATTTCTTTATCTATTAACATGCAACCATGGCGATAAAAAATCCAAGGGTCTGAAAATGGATTTTCTGACATGGTATCAACATAACTTAAGTAATCAGTTAAAACTGCACTTGCCAGGCCAGAAAAATTGCGATTATAATCATATTTAAAAGTCTGCCACCATGCTATGGAAGTAATGCGGAAATATATACGCATAATTCCACTTTGGAAAATAAAATTTATTTCGATCTAGTTTTCAATATTATTTCCCCGATTGAGAAACTGCGTATAGTTTAAACCTGAGACCGTTCATTCCGCCATGTTATGTGGACATACTCCTTATCTGAGAACCTTTCTCATTCGTATGAAAATTTCAAGATAAAATGCTTCCGCGTGTCTCGACATATGTTCCCCTCGCGATTGAGATGGCGCGCCAGATATAACGCCCACAGTTAATGTTGGTCAAATTATGAAAATGAGAAATTTCAGTGAGGAAGATAATAAGACTTGGTGCGCTGAGCAACAGACTCAAAACATCAGCCAATAAACGAGCCATTAATTATGAAAGCCAGAAAATCATGAAAAGTCATTGGATTAGTTAGTTCTCTCAACTTTTATTTGTTAAACATACACAAAATGAGAATCCCACTCTCAGTTTTACACCAAATCAAGTTTCTGCACTGTTTATTGAACGACTCTACTCCAAAGATTTAAGCGTCTCTTCAGGAAAATAATTTAATTCAGGGTTCATTATAACGACCTCATTTATTCAAATGAATATTTTTATCGAGGTGACGTCGGAAATAAAAACCAGTTACTCTTTGTTTCGGAATGTATTCCATCTTCAGGGCTAAAAACAAAACAATGAAGGAAAACAACATCATCATCACTTACGTACTAGATATACAGTATAAACAAACTCATCACCATAATTACCTTGAGGTAATTGACTCGAGGTTATCTCTCGCGTAGAATGACCACGCTGCTCTCATGAGCGACCACCCGCCCCGGTCCACGCACGCTCCTCTTTTGTTTCTCGCCCTCACTGACTCAGACCCACCAATCAACGGCCGCCGAATAAGAGAGGGCATGTGATCTAGGGGGGAGGGAGGGGAGGGGGGCGCGGAGGGCCACGGCACGAGCAGGAAGGAGCGGCGACGCACAGAGGAGGAGAGTCGGGTGCGGCAAGGGAAATCACTCTGGGCTGCTCTCCCGATGAAGGCTCACGGATTCCCGTTCTCATCCGATCTCAGCTTCCACACCCCCTGCCATCATCCCCTCTGGTCCGGCACGGTGGTGTGACGAGGGGATTGTGGCAAGGAGCAGAATAGGGGAAGAACGGGAGGCCGGAGGCATGGACCCCTCCACACACCGACGCGCAACGCATTCTAATCCCTTCTCCCTCTGACGAAACGGCAGAGGGCTCTCTCCCACGAGTGAGGGATTACGGGAGTGCTGGCGAGAGATACTTGCTGCACCGAACGCAATCCACCGTTTAATACGGAAAATCCCTCCTCCGTAGTCAAAGCGAAGAGGACATAAAAAATCCAGCCCTGCACGAACCGATTTTATCTACCTTCCGATTCTGTATTTAACCGATTCTATAGTCACTAATTTGCTGTTGTTTATGCAATAGCTGTTACAATGAGCGTTTTTCCGATTCCAAAAATTCATAACAACGCATTTTTTCAGGTTTGATTCTAGCTGCCACGCATTGCACCACTCCTGTATTGCCTCGAAGTCCTTAGTTAGCACTTGCTTATCATTAAGGCTACGAATTTCTCTATACACCACTGTGTCGTCTGCAAATAATCTAAGCTTACTGTCAACAGTTTCACCGATGTCGTTTATGCACAAAAGGAACAGAAATGGGCCTATGTCACTTCCCTGTGGGACATGTAAGATCAGTACCCCATCGGCCACGTTGGAGAGGAGGCTAAATACGCCTAAATAAAAAGACAAATAGAATTACGTATTTGAATGAAAACTTTAACAAGGGAAAGCATTAACTATCCGTTTGCTCTGATATGAGGTTGAAAAAACATTATTGGTAATTTTCTTCCGATAGAAGTGCAATATCCGTTCTAAATCTTCCCACTGTGTAACTTTGCAGCCATCAAATACTTCAATTGGAAAGGAAGTAATGCGACACATTCCTTTTAAAAATTATCTCTTTAAACACCATAAAAAGTGTAACAAGTGGGATTTGTATCCTTCGGGACCGTATGGAAGGAGGGACAGCGTATTGAATGCATTCATTTAAATGATCTAAACGATTAATCACGGGAAGGTAGGTATATTGAATTGATATTTTTAACTGCAGTGAAGAAATTGGACTTGATCAAACGACTTTCAATTTTTAATGTCATTACTAAAAATAAGAAGTTATATCACAACCTGCATCGGATGCAATATAGGTGATATTATAATGGAATTGAATACGTCACTGATCATTAGGCCAGATGTATTAATATCTCAGCGCAAAAATAAAAACAATATTAAGGAGGGAATTTGGATAAAACTTCGCACTCACTTCAATTCACAATTTCTTTTCATTTTCCAAATGTTATCCTGATCGTTATCAGAGGTCATAATGATACTGCATAATAGTTTAGATCTATAATTCACATTTACATACTATTCTTTAAATACGGATCATCAAAACTCCGCAGCATTGAAGGGTTACCGCTGCTGCAATGGGTGGTGCAATATACCTCCCCATTAGGGTGGAGTGAAAAAAGTCAATATTTTTTTTTCGGAAACGGGTACCCTTCAATGACTGTGTATGAGACCTAGTAACAATTCTGTAAAATATTTAATTTTTACGACGTCATCTTGAGTCTGCACATTTGGCTTACAGTTTGAAAATTTTTGAATTTTTTTACATTTTTCAAATTTTTTTAAGTACTTGAAACAAACAAAACCCCTGACGGATAGTCTTTACATAGTTGAACAAGGCCTTAAATATACACAGGATTTAAAAAAAAAATTTTAGGTGTTGTTTTCAGTCTGCGCATTAGGCCTAAAGTTCGCCATATTGTCCGAAATTTCCGATATTTACAATTATTTATATAATCAGTAATATTTTAAAATAGCATGTATGTATCATCAAGTCACGTTCTTATAATCAGTATCCAAGCTTATAATAAGCTTTTTCACAAAACTAGAAAGACTTGTAAACTGTTGTGCAGGTGTAGTAACGAAAGTGACGGGCCTGGTGTGAATCAGTTTGCATTGCAGCGCTTCATTCGGGAGCGTTGACCAAGGTGAGACAGACACGTGGCGATTTCATTCTCCCTTCCACTTGCCTCTCTGACTGCATTAGTCGTGTTTTGACAGCGATGTTGATAGGTGATGTATTATATCTAGTTTCGAGTTCTATGCGTTCTACTGTTCTAGTTCAGTGTTATAGTACTGTGTGTTACTGTGTTTTCTGTGTTTATCACTGCGTTATGGCGTTCCTTAGGATTCGTGACAAGGATTTAGCTCATCCTACTATAGGTAATGGTCAAGATATGGGCGAGTCTTTGCTTCCTACCCGTAGAGATGTGTTAAAATACTACATTTATGTTTGCAACAAAGAAAAAATTAGCAAAATGGCAAAAACCCTAATTTTTTATGTGTCCAAGATTGTTGTTGACAAGTGAAACTTAATGTGGGGAAAAGCTTCGATCCCATGCATAAGCTCTAAAACTATTACAGATTTATTAAAAAAAGAAGTTGATTTAGTTCAAATACTCAACAAAACATATAAACGTGACAAAGATAAGGACAGTTTCAAAAAAAAGACGACTTTAAGAATAGAGTTGAGGCATTGTTCAATGTTAGTGCATGTAAATTTAAATATTTTCAACTTTTTAAATGTGATCCCGCTAAGAACGTTCCAATACTTGAACGCAAATTCTTGACCGATCAAAGAACTGTTCGGAAAATGTCGATTGGACGTGTTGATATTAAAGTAATATCAGCAAATAAAAAGGAAATAGCAAGAAAATGATAGAAGAAGAAAGATTGTGTAAGAAATGTTGTGAAGGATATGAAATTGGCTTGTATAGCGACAATGAGGACGCTATGAACTTAACTTTCCCACTTCAAGAAATGGGTTGTGTTCCAGAAGATTTGGAGGTTGTTTTAGAGGAACCAGTTCCCGGCCCTTCCTCAGCTACTACCATAAATACTCAAACTAGGCTAAAAATACCATTATTTTCCCGAGTATGTGATAGGTATGGCGTACCTGATCGCGTAGCAGCAGCTTTAGCCTCTGCTCTTTTACACTATGTACAGTCCACTCATTCTTTAGATAATGTTATAAATGACGCTGTGGTAGACAGGAGTAAAGTTAGACGCGAGCGAATCAAATCTCGGCATGAAGTTCTAAATAAGGAAACAAAGGTAGAAATACAGGCCTTATACTTTGACGGTAGAATTGACGACACCTTTCGTATTCACAAGACAGACGATGGGAAAATGCACAGAACAACTGTTAAAGAAGATCACATTTCACTCATATAGGAGCCTAAATCGAGATTCATCTACATCTACATCTACATACTACCCCGCAAGCCGCCTCAATAGGCGTGTGGCGGGGGGTGTTAGGACACCAGCCGTTTACATATAAAAAGGAAACGCTCTATGAAATTACGCCTTGCATTTATTTAAGTCCCTTATTGTTCGGGGGAAAAACGAATTCCCATACCTATCCGTTCGGCAAAATATCTCTCTTAATTTATCGTTTCTGTCGGACCTGGAAATATAGTGGGGTTCTAATATGATGTTCTCCGTGTCGCTCTGAAAGATATCTATTCTCAATTGCTCAAGTAATCTAAGCCTAGCGCGCAGCCTCCGAGTCTCTAGCGGCTCCCAGCCTAATTCGTTTAACATCTGCGTAACGCTGTCTGTACGCCCGTAGCAGTTTTTGACGAATCGCGCAGCTTTCCTTTGTATTTTATTAAGTTCCCGAATTAAGTCTTTCTGCACCGGATCCCATATGCTTGCTGCATATTCAAGGTGTGGCCGGACGAGTGCGAAATAGCACCTCTCTTTTACTTTTTCATCCAAAAATCTTCCCACAATACGCTTGACGAATCCTAGCTTCTTCAGAGCTCTGCCACAAATATTTCTTATATGTGTTCCCCACGATAGGTTCGAAGTTATCGTAACTCCTAGATACTTCACTTCATCTGTCGCCTTTATCTTAACGCCATCCACAGCATATACACGGGGATAGTTGGACGACCTCCGCAAGAAATGTACCGCCGCACATTTGCTCAGATTAAGTTCGAGTCCCCACTCTTGGCTCCACACATGAACGTTGTTTAAATCCGATGATAGAATTTCAAAGTCAGAGTGATCATTAATTTCGCGATAGATGACAGCGTCGTCAGCAAATAAACGTATTTTACTGCTAATTCGAGAGCATAGATCATTTATGTATATAATGAACAAAAGGGGGCCGATTACGCTTCCTTGTGGGACACCTGATGTCACTTAAACTGCATCAGAGCTAATTCCGTCAAGAACTACTTTTTGCTTACGATCACTCAGAAAGTCGCGTATCCAGTTTACTACTGTTTCGTTTAGGCCGCATGACTGTAATTTGTATAAAAGTTTGTTGTGAGGTACCGTGTCGAAAGCTTTCTTAAAATCTAGGAATAAAGCGTCCACTTGTGTTTTCGATTAACCTGATTTGAGAACGTCATGAAGAAAGAGCGCGAGCTGTGTTTCACATGATCTACCTTTCCGAAAGCCGTGCTGACAGCCATGAAGGAAGTTACGACTGTCCAGGAACGTCATGATATTGCTAACGACGATATGTTCGAGTATCTTGCCTATAATAGACGTTAATGAAATTGGTCGATAGTTCCCTGGATCATGTCTGTTTCCCTTTTTGAATATCGGTGTAACGTTTGCAATTTTCCAGTCTATTGGTATCTTTCCTTCAGACTATGACTTCTTGAATATTATGTCTAAGAACGGTGCGATCTGTGGCGCTAATTCCTTGAGGACACGCGCTGGTATTCCCTCCGGACCCGGAGATTTACTATTTTTGATCGACTGTAGCTGTTTAGTTATCCCATCACATTGAATAGTGATTTCTTTCATCGGTTCCTCAGTGAATGAAATGTCGAAATGAGATTCGTCAGTTACACAGTTCCATTGTCTGGGAAAGCCATTGACATTGCTAATTCTATCGTCGATTACTTATCTGAGCACAATCTTACAATGTCGGAAATATTTTGCATTAGTTGTGATGGATGTCCTACAAACACAGGAAAATATAATGGTGTAATTCGCTCGCTAGAAGAGAAACTTGGTAGACCTCTGCAGTGGGTTGTTTGCCATTTGCATAAAAAATGAACTTCCATTACCGCATTAAGTGGAAAAGCTGGATGAACCTACTAGCGGACCAAAAGGATTTGTGGGACCTGCCGGTCAAAGTTTGGCAACATGTCATGCACTGAAAATAGTTCAGTTTGAGCCCATAGAGTTTATTACTGACATAATCGATCGTGGTGATTGAAAGGGTTTGAGTACTGACCAACAATACCTTTATGATATTTGTAAAGCTGTTTCGAGTGGGAAAATATCTCAAGAATTAGAAAACAGAAGTCCAGGAAAGCTCTCCCATGCGAGATGGTTGACTACAGCTAATAGAATTTTAAGATTATACGAAGCTACATAAACTCCATCGCAAACATTAAAAGAGTTGGCAACCTTCATCGTGAAAGTTTATGCACCTAGCTTGTTCAGGATCAAGTGTAATCCAAAAGCTTATATTGGAGCTCAAAACTTGTGGGAAAGCGTAAAGAGTTGCACTTACCTATCTGAGGAAAATCGGAAAATTGTACACAAATGTATCCAAGACAATGGATACTTTGCTCACCATGAAAATATGCTCATAGCTATATTGGTTGATAAGAGAGATCATATAAAGAAACTGGCTTTAAGACGTATCATCAAGGCTCGATATAGAGAACAAGCCAGTAAACCACTAAGACGGTTTGAAATCCCGAAAATAAATTTTGGAGCATCAGAGTATGTCAATATGATTGTTTGGAATGATGTATAAGTGACAGAACCACCTCTAACAAGTCATTTAACAAATCAGGATTTGCAAAGGTTACTGGAAACCGAGAGTGTAAACAAAGCTTCTGAGTACACTCTTTTTGAACTCCCATCACTCCCAACACTCAAGCGATACAAAGAGCCGTCAAAGAAGTCACTGCTTCATCAAAATTGGTCTGTGATCAAAAGAAAAGAGAAAGCTTAATCAAAACAAGAATGTTTGATATAAATATCCGTCCAATATGTGACACAAAGAAACAATTTACCTGTTGAAGACTTTTCTTGAAGATACATCAATAATTTCAAAAAATTTCAAAATTTAAGCCAAATGTGCAGACTCAATGACGTCGTAAAAATTAAATATTTTACAGAATTTTTACTAGGTCTCATACACAGTCATTGAAGGGTACCCGTTTCCGAAAAAAAAAGTATTGACTTTTTTCACTCCACCCTACTCCCCATTTATGGTCGAAGAAGAGAGACAGCTATCCTCCGATAAACACATCTCAAGTGCACCACCAAAGACCACTTGATCGATTGAATAAATATTTTAGACAAACGAACAACTTCCTGGGGCTGCAAATATTCTGGGTCGTGTACCGAGAAGCAGAAATTTACATATTTGAAAGTAGCGAGAGCGAAACGCTACATGACGTAGGATAATCATCCCTCCGCACGAAAATTCGACGAATGAGTCTTTAAGGTTGGTCGACAAATGGACATTAATGGAAATTAGTCATGGTCATCAAAATATGCTATTTGGTGCAAAGGAGCCTTTGTGACCTGAACTATTTGCTTTATATAGCAAAATGTTTGTCATGAGCATTTCAACTTGTTAAAATACAGAGTTGGAACACAAACATATCGCATAACTAGTTCTAAAAGAAAGAGATATTTGATATTTATCTAGTTTTGATAATAATTTATCAGTTTTATTAGTAACTGAATATCTTTTTTAGTGAGCTAAATTAGCTCACGAATTAAGAACCGTTCCAATACAAGTGAGTGATTTCCTTGCACTGTTAATATCGCACACTTGTTTATTTCCACGGCGGGTGAGACCCGTTAATGCTGCACTGCTTTGAACTTGACACTCACTGCTTATATAAACTGCACCTGTCATAATAGTCTATTGTCTTTCAGCTCCCCCAAATGATTGAACGGAGCACTCAATGATTAATTGATAAACCGCTTTTGTCGAAAGTAGAGAAATGGGAGATGTTTCCCAGAGGCAAGGCGTAACGGAGGACGAAGAGCAACGAAGGACTAAAAGGAATGAATGAATGCCACGGCAAGGACATTGTTTCACTTCAATTCCTCGAAGCTTGTTGAAGCCGTGGGTTCTGGAGCGTGCACACGGAAAGACATCAACCCCCTCAGCCACTCGCCATGGCCGTTTCCTTCCTAAGCCACCGGCAAAAGGTTTTGGATAGGGTGAGGAATAGAGGAGTAGGGATAGGAGAGAACACCCTTCCATAAGAGAGGAGCGCCCGGGAACACGAGAGCGCCCAGCGTCCGGACCAAAGTTTACTAATCTGACTTTCGGGATGTTTCGGGGCTCTGCGCGCATCGGAGTCCCGAGATACAATTGAAAAGACTTTAGTGCGGGTTGTGTCGGGCAGGATGGCAAAGGGGAGTAGTAGAGCGGTGCGGGGGCAAGAACACGACGACGCTGCTTCGAGATGGTTGGGAGATGGAGGGGGGATGATGCTAGGAAAGGGATGGGATGTGAAAGGATGAATCCTGAGAGCCGCTGCGCTTGAAACGGAATTCTGTAGGAAAATGGGAAAACGGTTTTAAAGCACAATGTACCGCAGCGGAAGAGACTTAAACTCGACATCCCGTGGTGCAAATGCGGCGAGCTCTCATTAATCGAGCAAATTTGGCCCATACGCGTTATCTGTGTAGCAAAACAGAAATGTGGGTTATATTTTCGGTAGATGGATTTCCTTAGCAATTAAAAACTACTTCTCTGCCGGCATAATTATTGATATTAAAATTTCGCTGAATCTATTATTGGATGCAGATATTTTAACTGTACAACTATTATGCTTCCATCATCGTTTTACCACTTTCATAAGATTTACCGGTGAGATTTGAGATATGGTTGGATATTGCAATTACTGAAAAATATATTCGCCAAGCCTTCGTCAAAAGGAGCGGTTCACACAGAACAAGTGACTCTATCCACTCAAAACAAAGAAGACTTTAAATCTGGTATTTAAACCAGAGTGAATGATTAAAATTCGTCTATTTGAACATTAAAGATACTTGCAGCATATATTTATTGGATATACATTAACAGTAATTGGAATATGACACTGCTGAGACTCCACTACACTCTGCGATAATGATATATTTATAAAATCCCACTGATTTTTTAAAAGGTTTTACATCGAAGGCATGACACTCCAACTTTAGTTCATAAATAAAAAATGCTTCACACTGACTCTACCTAGCCGCCAATGCTTGCAACTGCAGCGGCACGGCGTTCGGACAGTCAACCTAAACCAAATCAATATATTTCCTGATTCACGCTCTTCGTCGTCGTCTTTGACATACTGCCAATAGCTTCGGAAGATGGGTGCCGTCCTCGACCGCCAAGCATCATTCCCAGTCGATTTGCACGGCTCATTTTTCAATTACACCCTCCACCTATCTTTATTTCCCTATTTCCCAGTTTTTCAACCAGCGGCAATAGTTCAACTGCCGTGATACCATACACGCATAACCTCATCCGTTCAGTTTCACCCTCATATGGATTTACGAATTTAGTTACGTCGTTGGATTTACGGCGCCGCAGCGGCACTGCGTTATATTTTGTCATTATCTTTCAAACTTGGCCTTTCTTAACATGTTTTCTGACTGATAGCGCTAGTGACTTCTATTTTCTTTATTTTTGACCATTTTATGATAGATTAAAACCATCATTACTGAACTTATAGCTAAAAGTCTGTAACACTGCATTATTTTCTGTTTGTTGTCGTAATACTCTCTTTTTTTGGTCCCTTAGACGGTTATTTTCAAATGAAGGTTTTAACTTCTTGTGTAATGCTTGTTTTAAATAATTTTTCTGATATTCAATGCTGGATAAACTCCGCTTTATCATGTGCACATTGTTTTATTTTTTATATATCCAAATACAAAAATTGAGGACCGAATAAAAGTAGGATTAATCCATATGAAATAATTTTGCTTCACTACGTCCACCCACATGTTATATCTTTGTAGTGTGCGCAGAAGCCTGAGTTCTTAAACTTTAATGTAAGAAAGTGTTATAGAAAGTAGCACAACGTTATTAACATTGTGTACGGATGTATGCTCTGCAGTAATTTGTTGTTCCATTACGGAAGATAACTCAATAGCAAAGCCCGATAACTGAAGCAAGAAGAAGCAAGGGGAATATTCGGGGTTGCCATAGATTTTATTCTCTCGTGATGAGAATGTATCTTTGTATATTTTTACGGAAAAAAATGCTGCCAGATATTGATTGTGCGCATTGCATCACACGCAAAGAACATATTTCCATTCCACGGCAGTTACTTAAAAAAAGAACGCGGATTCCACATGATCACGAGCAGCAGAGCAAAATGTAAACCCGTAATTAGGAATTCTGAAAGCTAGTTTTCTCCGAGTGAGAGAGGAATATTAAGCCAGGACGGTATGCCTTCGGAGGCTATAGAAACAGAATGCATTACTTTGACCTCTAAATACATTAAAGAGAACGTTTTCAAACCCAGGAAGGAGTGCAGAAATGTTTCAATTTTAATATCGGTTATCTTGAACAAAGTGTAGTCCTTTGCATACCCACATGACTTTTAAGTGGGGTGGTCCGAAATGAAATATTGCTCTCCACAAAGTCATAATGTTAACAACATCATCCTTAACACAATCTACACAACATTATCGCCAGCAGAAGTGTGCGATTCAGACGTGCTTCATACTTTGCATCGTTCGTATTTCATATATCTCCAGGAATTTTGCCAATTACTAAAACACATCTTAGCAAAGCACTAAAATGCGATGAGACCCAGCATAAAGCATAACACGCCTGAGAATCGCGGTCAGAGGTTTTTGGATGGTCACGTTTTTACTTTTATGGTATATTTTACGCTATGAAAACAGTTCATGCAATTATCAAAACCGAGCCAGTATTTCGGAAAAACTTTTTAAATGTATAGTGACGAGATTATTTACATAAATTTACAAAATTATAGGATATCTAACAAATGATACCTAAAATGTACAAATATATACTTATATGTGTAAAATAATGAGCAAAGGGCAAACGGGAATATTACTACAGTGAAACATTTATTCAAGTGATAATTCAAAAGGTGTAGTCATCTTTAGGAGGGCCGAGCATTTGGAGGTCCGTTAGAATACAGCAGAATAGTATGCTTAAGAGCAATCATAGATAGTATTAATATGGCTAAAACTATCATGCATAGGTATCATCTACATTTCTTTTTACACCTCAATTATTACTGTGTAGACAAAAATTGCAGCGCACAAACGTTTACTCCTCTCCACTTAATTGTATGGCAGCGAAAGTTGAGGTATGTCAGGAAAATCATAAGAGTAGTGCAGAGGACATTTGGTACCTGAGGAGTGTTTGCGTTAAAAGCAGAAGGGATAAGGTTAGGAATGTGCCAGTCATTTGAAAGAATGTGGCATGGATGTACCGGAAATGGGGATGTATGAGAGAAATGAGCAAGCTTCGTTTGTTTTGGGCACTTCGAAAGAATAGATGAGAATCTAAAAATGATGCATATTCATAACAGATGAGTGAACGGTAAGAGAGATCGGAGCAGACCGATAGGTCTTGGATGGAAAGTCTTGGATAAGATGGAAAAGAAGGCACGCGTAGAATATCAAACAACCAATGAAACAACTTATTTATGAATAAAAATCACCACCGAAGAATGCCCGAGGATCAGCATCTTCAAAAAGAAAATACGGGAAATTACGGAATTGAAATGGGATGAAGAGTGGAAAGTCTCTACCAAAGGACAGCACACCTTTGAAATCTATGAAACATGGAGAACTAAACTGAGTTTAGAAATGGAAGTCAGATCCGAAACCTGTAAGGATCTAATAACCTTCTGCCTGAAAAATGGGAGGTTCAAAGAACTGGAGAGACTCTGCATCACGCCCCAAGAAGACCACTGATCACAGTGGTAACAAAAAGGACAGAGGAAGAAGAGGGAGAGAAGAAATGAATTAAGAGATAAAAGAAAACCTCGGCGAAAGGAGGAGACAAGGGCCGAAGAAAGAAGAAGCAGTCCTAAAAGAAGAATGAGAAGACCTCGGAAAAAGGAGAAGAGTAGGGTCGGAGAGAGAAAGGAGAAGAAGAAGACGATGAACGAAAGAAGATAACGCGATGGCCTCTCATGTGGCATCTATCCGCGTAAAATCAGATGCATGCACAATTTAAATCTTAATCGCAATTGCATAAAGTCTCATGAATATAAAAAGTTAATTTACAATATGTATTAAAATGTAAAATCAAATATATTGATAAAAATACAGATTAAAGAGAGGTAAACGTGAGTACATACCCTCAGAAATAATGTATCAATAGATGACATGCAACGTTTTGAATGTTTCTTGCTGTAGCCATTAAATCAGTTCATTATAGATGACATTTTAAGCTTGTGAATGTACATTTCTTATGCAATAAAGCATGTTTCTGTTTGAAAAAAAAGTCCTGGGTGAATGCGGTGAAAGATACTCTTAATAGAAGAAATATTTGAAGTCATTCTGGAGTAGAGAGAGATGAAACTAAGATTTGTTTTATCTTCAGGAGTGGTAATCCTCTTTCCTCACTGAATCCACCAATGCCTCAACTGCCCAAGGCAGTTTCCTCTGTAGCTTGATCACCACGAGTAAAATAGGGACCGTCCACACTTAAGAAATACGGCAGGACTAAAAACTAAGAAATCAGTATTTAAATTCGGACAAGCTCTCCCATATGGACTCAAGGACAAAAATTGCCTATCCCGGAACTAATGTCGTTACCAAAGGGACCAATTAAGACATGAAAAATAGTTGTACCCTAAATCTCTACAGTCTATAATCATGAAATAACTCTTAGGCAATCTGAGCAGTTACCGAATTTGGAGAATTATGCCATCGAAGGCATTTTAACTAGAATCGATAATTTCCCGTAGCACATAGTGGTTCCTCTGCCAAATATCACAGCAGTTGGATTCATCAAACAATTTCTTCGATATTCAAAATATGGTGATAATTGAAAAATATCCATTCCAATGCGAATCTGTTGCATTTACTCTGGACTCTCCTGAAAATATGGGCAGTCGTCAGAAATGTTCCATGACGTTTCATATTTTTTTTATTCGTCAATGAAAATTATGATACAAAGTACGTGTTTTGGCTTTACTAGGCAAATCATGACGAGGGCTTTTGTTTTGGCGTCAAAATTTGCGCGCAAGTATATCGTAGTCACGAGATGCATGTATGGACAACAATGAAATCTTCACCCGCGCCCAGTCGTAACCACCGAGGTAACCATTTGGGTATCACCATCTCTCGGTGGTTACGACCCAATATAGACGCCAATCGCTCCACACCATTCCCTGCGTATGCACGGCACCAAATCAAACCACGACCGCATTGA
Source organism: Pyrrhosoma nymphula (assembly GCA_963573305.1). Classification (NCBI taxonomy): domain Eukaryota; kingdom Metazoa; phylum Arthropoda; class Insecta; order Odonata; family Coenagrionidae; genus Pyrrhosoma; species Pyrrhosoma nymphula. Next base: position 2,683,141 of record OY754334.1, read on the forward strand.
AATCACACACCCAATCGAACGAGACGATCTCTTCCTTAATTGTCTCATTAATGGCGAAGTTATAGCGTCCAATTGGATCACCTTGCAAACGATACATCGCAGTCCCCGTCCAGGTATACAATTCTCAGATTGATTTTTAAGATTTAGTATATACTTCAAAATGTTAATTTTCTAGAAAATGGGACTCAACATTTCCTCTCAAAGACTGCACTTTCTGCATATTTAGAGAGTAAAAAAACAACCTAAAATCATGAAGTAATGCCGGATTAAATTAAACTGAATATTCCCGCACGCTCACTACAGAGGTGATGAAGAGGAGAGCGCAAAGAAAACGCGGAGAAGGAAGGAAAAGAAAAGGAAAGGCGGGTCACATAGAGGAGCGGAAGAACGTATAAAGAGCTCAGGAGACACTGATGGGTACAGGAAAAACAAAGACAGCTATAGAGAAGATAACAGAATACCCTATCGACAGGAAATCATATCAAGAACTGCCGAAAAATATACAGATAAATACCAATAACAAAATAATGGCATTGGAATAAATATCTCATATTTTTGCCAGAAAATATATTATAGATTGACCGAAACCATGAATGGAAGGATATCATTAGCATTATCCTTCATATGGACTTTGGTATTATTCCGATGAGCCTGCCCAAAAATTGAATGGAGTCAAAAGTTATAAGTCATGTGAGCAGATGGTATTAGAACGAACGAGTAATGGTTAAATGTGACCGAAGTGAAGGAAGATTAGCTATTCACGTCGGAAGAGACCACGATCACGTAAATGGCTTCAATGAAGAAAATGTGCAAAGATAGAAAATATAATAAAGGAAAGAATTATTGATGCCAGTTTTCAAAACTTAAAGTTAAATTTAATCTTCATGATTGAAACCAGTGGAGATGTTGAAGAAATTGAATAAATTTGCGAAGTTCTACGACCTTGCTATGTTTCTCATTCATTACGGTGAAAGCCCTTATCTCCCTATTTAGTGTTGTTTTTTTTACAGCCAAGAACGATCCTTTTCAGCCATTTCTTTGGATTGCCGAGAACGATCTTTTTCACCCAGTTTCTTTGTTTCTTTTCGTGAATGACGTGTTAGAGCCAATAAGTGTAAATAACTAGTAAGATAATTCCATTTCGGTTTAAATCGTAGGCAGCAATTAAGTTCATCAAGGTAATGGGGGTAAATATGATGATATTTTTAGATTTGACGATAGACGTAGCTAGTAACATTTTTTTCAATACGTAGGTAGTCAAACTTTACGGATATCGTAATACACCTTGAAACTTGTCATCAGTTCCGCCATTACCAGATAACTACCCATATCATGATCCTCGCTAACGAGCCCTTGTTACGAGACAGAAAATCCACCTGAACCGAATATTGGGCCACAGATCTTTTGGCCTGACGGGCCGATACGAGGACTATTACACTATCTAGGATTCCCAATTCTCGTGACAGTTTTTGGAGGACTCAAGAGAAATATGTTGTGCTATAATTTTTTTTCTCGAGGCAACTTCTACGTATTAGAGCTACCTGTTCGAACCCAGTCGGTGTGAACTTTGAAATGACAATAAAATAGGAATATACTATTCGAAATTCACTAGTTCATAAATAACTTTGCGGTATTCCTTTACAATGTTTGTCGATGAATATCTGTTACTAATACCACTTTTATTTAAATTACGCTTATGTGCACTTAATATGTAGCAGCCACAGGAGTGATTTTACAATAATGAATATCCTAAAATTATGCAACGACCGCTTATGAATTAGATTCAAGAAGAGAGCAGTTGGAAATTAAAAAAAAAAATTGAATAACCACGCCAACAACCTCATTAACCAGGAATACCTTTTAATTCCTTCCTATTCCCCTATTCTGGCCTCCGTTTCAAACTTCTTCTCCCCTTCCGTTACGTAACTACAGAAACAATAGGATAAACATACCTCAATTAATGCCTGATGATGGTGATTATTCACTGAAACCCGGGTCGCTTAATAAAAATAAAAGTGGTATTAGGGACAGATATATTCATCGACAAACATTAGTATATACCATTCGACTTCTAACTTTTAAAAAAGTTAATAGCTTCCACGATGCCAAGTCCACAATAGTGCTGTTGTTTTGCAGGGCCATTCTTTTAACCCATCGATCCTGAAATTGTTTAAGAAGAGACGGCAACACTGTGTTACTCCTCGTTCGGAGGCGGAGGAGGGGGGGTGTAGAGGGGGGGGGGAAGTGGTGGGCGGTAGAATGAGAGAGAATGAGATGAGAAATGTTAGAAGAAATGTCTGCGAGAAGGAGATCTGCTCGCAGTAATCTTGAGTCTCATCTCCACTTCTCTCTCTCCCTGTGGCTTGCAACGCGTGCGACTCGAGAGGGGGGGGAAGTGGGGTGGGGTGGAGTGGGGGCGGGGAAGGTGGAGGGGGGTGGGCTGGCAGGGGGAGAGCACCTCTGATTAAACCGGAAGTGCCCCGTCTCCACCGCCTCCCCCAACCCCCCTACTCCTCCCTCATCTCGCTGAAAACATTCCGCCGCGGCAGTGTCTTCTTCTTGGTGGGAAGGTTGGGGATCTTGGTGAGAGGTAGGGATCGGATGAGATGGCCTCCCTTCCCTTTCGCTTCCGCGGGGGAAATACGTTCGGGGAACCGTGGGGCAGCCCTCCGACGGCGGGCTGCGGCCCTCGGAGGCACTGAGGGGCAACTGACATCACTAGGGGAGGTGCCGATGCACCGCGGACACGTAAACTGAAGAGGAGGAAGAGGGATTAACTCGCGGAGTACTAACACTCATGAAAAGCTCTCCTATCTCCTCAGCAAAACTGGCACCAGCGTTGAAATGACGACGGGCTTCAAGGAAAATGTAAGTAAGTAAGTAATGCTCATTCTTGTGGGCGCCAGCGGCCTTTAAGACAATACAAATAGTGAAATATAAAACACAACATTGTAAATCGCATAAGCAAAATTATGGTTCAATGCAATGCAAAATTACAGCATTGCAAATAAAAAAGTCACAAAAAACATGGTAAAAAAGCCATTAAATCCAGGTTATATCCAAAACATAGTGAACAAGTGAATAGTTAAATAAAAAAACAATAATCAGAAAAAGGAAAAGAGGACATACCCCGGGGACACGATTCGACAAATAAATTTAATAACTAGATCAATGAAGAAACTCAGTGAAATGAAAAAAAAATCACAATGATTCGGACAGAAAAAATGCATTAAATTGTGCCATTGCTACAAATATAAAGTTTTATACAAATTCAGTTGACAGAGTTCAGAATGGCACGGCGCACAGCATGGCTAGGCATGCGAGTTAAAGAGATCTGGGCACCGTACCTTACCATCGAAAATAAATACCAGTGAATAGAGCTGTTTTAAACATATCCAGCGATGTCAATGCTTAAGCTGTGGTGGAGGGGAACTCCAAGTACGAATTGATGCGACAAGAAATGATCTATTGTAGGCGGAGGTGCGATGAAGGGGAGTAATGTGCTCATACTTAAACCATTTCAATTCGGAGTAAGCCTCGCATATGTATGTTCCCATTTTGGAAGGCCATAAATAGAACTTACAGCTGCATTCAGTTCCACCTGGAGGTTTTTAATAAGATCTTTCGTCAAATATCTGTACATTTGAGTACTGTAATCAAAATGAGGTAGTATCATTGAATTCAAAAGCGTAACGCAAGTAGGAAGGGATAGCATTTTCTTCTTTTCCTCCTTCTTAGTGGCACTACAGCCACTGGGTGTGGGCCTTGGCCTGCTGCACTATTGCTCTCCATGTTGTCCTATCGGCAGTTTTCTCCCGCCAGCCTCTCACCCTCCCATCTTGCCCAGGTCACACGGCACTTGGTCCATCCATCTGCTCTTCTGGTCCTCCCTGCCTTCTTCTGTTGAATAGCCTCCTAATTAACCATCCGTTTTGATATCTTCTCTCCTGACATTCTCTCGACATGTCCCAGCCATCGTATCCTCTGTGACTTGATGAACTTTACTATGTTCTTCCCTTCGATCAGCAGCTCTATTTCCTCATTATACCTTAACCTCCAGTCCCCCTGGTCATATACTGGGCCATATATTCTACGGAGGATATGTCTTTCGAAGGTTCTGAGTCCTCCCTCATCCGCCATAGTCATTGTCCAGGTCTCTGAACAACACACCACCACTGGCCGTACTACCGTCATGTAAAGTTTCATTTTCAGTGATCTACTTACTAATCTAATCTTGAATAATTTTAAATAGGCATAGAAAGACCTATTTCCGCCTTCAATTCGTTTTTGTATGTATCTCCTGAGGTTATTGTCGCTAGTTATTAATGTTCCAAAGTAATTAAAGCTGCTTACACCCTGAAAGGTGTCACCATCAATTTTTAAGTCACGGTTCTCTCTTCGGTTCTGTACTGTTGACATCACCATGTACTTAGTTTTATTTATATTAATGTTTAGTCCTATTCTGTTGAATTCCCTTTTCAAAATCACATAATTTTGGGATAGTATTTTCTTAGATCTGACTAACTGGTGAAGAGATCTGAAGACGTATTTTTATTTATTTAGACACTGTAGTTTCCATGTAAGATTCTGATCAAGTATTATTCCAAGATCTTTTACGATTTCTTCGTATGGAATGGAGTGACCTTTTATTATAACATTCGGTATCGTAGTTTTTGACGGTGTTTGCGCGTGCCCTAAAATTATCGTTAACTTTATTTTAACGCATATTTAAATCGCGTCTTAAAATTTAAAGTTGTTAACATCTTGAATTTGTACTGATAGCGTAGATAAATCTAATCGTGGCATGAAATAGCCGAATCCATGCATTGGTTAGCGAAAGTTGCCTCGTCAATATCATCATCATAGAAGATGTGTAACAGTGTGTCAGTATTTTTTGTGACAAGTTAGTGGCAGCGATATAAAAACTTAAATTGCATCCATGCATAAAATCAAAAAGAACATCACTATCAGTTCATTTATTAAGCAATTTATTGATAAAATCACCCATAATTATTACATTGTCGCACTTAGGGACGACACCTGTGAAAATCTCACATCGTAGCCATGCGCAAATCGAAAAATTAATGACGAGCGAACTTTAGAACAAATGACAAGACTGTGCGAATTCCAAGAAGGAAAAACTATTCAGTTTGACTGGAACTCGAACCCAGATCCCTGGATATCATGCCGAATACTTTACTCAGTTAATCTACCTAAGTATCTTGTAACCAAATAGAATCCTACCATAAATAAAATTCGAAATTAAAATCACAATTCAAATTAATAGCCATAAATCATAATAAAACAGCACATAACAATAGACAACTAGGGACGCCAAACATAAATCAATATTTACATCAGGGAGTCCAGGACGACGCAAAAATAATAAAAGAACAACAATAAGTAACGGGGGACGCTTGAGGGGGTGAGGAGTTAACAGTCGAGAGTCAGCAGAGATCATTGGAGGAGTAAAGATCTTAAGGACGCGAAGTGGGGAAAAAGTTCGAAAGTCGGAGAATAAAAACGGCAGGGAGCGGATATCAAGCGGCGTAGAGGTGACGAAAGAGAAACCAGAGAAATAACTAAAGAGGCCAGGAAGGAATCGGGAAAGAAACCCAAGATAGAAACCGTGCAGCCCAGAATTCTGGAAACGAGGAAGACCGTGAAAGCATATCCGCAGCCACATAAGAGAGACGAGAAGCCCCAGCGTCTGATAAGTCTAACTATAAGATTAACAAAGTCATAAAAAAAACAATTACCTCCATTTATAAAAGTACTGCTATCTAAAATAACGTAAATGTAAAAAAAAATAATTGGAGCATAAAAGAGTAACATTGTAAATTGGATCCAATACTTTTAAAAGGCTCTAAATACTGATGCTGTCATAACCAAGTCAAATATTTTTATTAAAAAAAAGTACTATACTATTTTATTAATTGAGCAAAGTGTTTCATTAATATGTTGTCTAATGTTAACCATTAATCCCTTCATCAAGGAGGTAAGTTTTAAGTGTTTGGGTAATTGCGGAGGTTTATCGAAGTTCTTTTAATAGGAAACTAAACGTGACCGGGTGAGGTTACAATCTTTTTCACTTGAATATGTTGATAAGTCCCAGAATTCTTAAAATTCGCCAAATTTCAAGACCACCAATTGCAAAGGAAATACGGGAAAGCAGACAATATAAAGCGTTGTATGTAAAAAATAAATTGGAAACTAAAACTTTTTTGTTATTCCCAAGGGTATCAAGAGAAAATAAGTAGAGAAAGGTAAAATACAATTAGTAACAAAATCAGATATGGAGGAAGATTTATGAAAAAAATGCAACCTCTCCTTGCGAAAATGTTTGTGCAAAAAAAAAGACGATGTACCTGTCTGCACGCTTGGAGTCATTTGCGACCACCAGGAATCGAGATATTGTCAATTGGACTGAGGGCGAAGGAGCAAATATTTTAAGAGAGGTTATGAGGATTCCATGTAATACAGTGTTGAAACAACAAAGGCCTGTAAATATCTTTCAATCACATTCAGAAGTATCTCCTTCATCTTGCTCATTTCGTAAAAACTTCTCATTTATTTCCCCTCGCAGTCGCTTAACGCACCCGCCAAGAAATAGACACCCCTTGGAAGTGTCTTCTGCTTTGATTAATCGCGAGCCTCCCTCCTCATTCGCAGTCCTCATTTCGCGGCAACAGACTCGCGAGGAGAGACGGAAAAGAGTGAGAGAGATGCAAAGGTGAAGTTTGAGAAGGAGGGCGGTCGAGGGGGAGGTCGAGGGGGAGGTCGAGGGGGAGGAGGTGAGAGGGGAGTGAACGGGAGTCTTAAGACGGCGGAGGAGGAGGAGGTGGAAGGGGAGAAGGGTTTTTTGCGGCGTCTTGAGAGACGTGTGCCCGGTGGACTGGGGGATATGAATGAGGAGGACGCCGAAAAGTAAAGGGAAAGGAAATGAGGGTATGGTGAAAGAGGGTGGAGGGTTGAAGGGTGGGCGTTGACGAGAAAGCCCTTAAGGAGGGCCTTGCTAAGGGGCGAGGGGAAGAAGTGTATTGGGAGTGAAGTGAGGGGAGGGGAAAGGGGAGGGTGGGGGGGGGAGAGATGTTTGATGGATGGCTAAGTTGGGCGTCCGTTCTTCATTCTTCCACGGGCGAAATTGAGAACGTCTCGCGTACTTCCGCTTCTCCGACCCTCCCGAGATGAGATGGGCTGCTAGAGGCCGGTGCGGTTGGTGAAAGCGTAAAGTATCGGATTGGAATGAATGGAAAATTGCGAAGGTGCAATTGAGGCAAAGGCATTCAGAGAGCAGGTAAAAGGATATTCTAGGGGTGATGCTGGCAAAGGCATTCAGAGAGCAGGAAAAAGGATATTCTAGGGGTGATGCTATCACTCGAGTCGATCAAAACTCGAGCCTTACCAGAAAAACTTGGACGAAACGGGCATATGAAACCTCTAATGAAATACATTTCGATATAGTGCAATAAATAACAATTTGAGTAAGGCAATTTTATCTGTACTTATAGCAACTATGGCAAACTTTTGATGCACTGCAGTTGGTACTTGAGAACCCTGGAGTCAAAAATTGACCTTCCAATAAATATTTTACCGCATATGACATTGATGGCGCAGCAAGGACTTACACACGGAACGCAATAGACAACATAGACACATTCAACGGCAGACATTAAATAGTAGATAAGAATTATGGAGCCCGGAGAGCAGACAGCTTGAGTAGACATTAACACTGAACTTGATGTAAACATTTGGAAAGCTTAGGAAGTGAAAACGACTGTGAATAGTAAAGGGCTAAGGTTTTTCAGCAGTCAATATTTTTAAGGGTGAAACTTAGTTCTGAGAAGTTAGAGCTGTAGCAAAAACAGGCCACGTAAGTAGAATTCAGAAACTAATTTTTTTGCCGAACGAACACGAGGCAAAATTAGGAAATACTTAACGAAACGATATTTGAAACCAAAAGGAAACGCCAAGAAACATAAAAACGAAAAATAGAGCAAAATGAGAAGTTGCAGAAAGGAACAGAATGAAAAAAACTAATGCATATATCATTGAGGCACTAAAGAAAGAAATATAATAGGGGAAAGACGCTAGTTGTTGTCTGGAAGAAAGATTAAAACATTGAGGCAGAGGGAAACATTCTTCGCTTCATTCCTACAGGACTATTTACTCTGACGTCCTTCATAATTTCCTTAATGCATTTCATTTTTGGTCTTTCGCTGTCATTCCTCTTCCTTCCAATATTGCTTTGAATAGGCTGTTGTGACGCAGAACGTGTGGAAGTATGTGTGCAAGTTTGTCCCTTCTTCTTTGCAGACCTTCATCGTATTTCTTTTCTCTCCAACTTGGTAGGACTTCGTCGTTTGTTATTATTTCCGTCGCGTTCCTTTTATTTTCATTATTCTTAGGTACCCACATACTACTCATTGCTTTCAGTATCTTTTTTTCTCTGCAGCGGTTATTGTCCATGCTTCACTGCCCTATAAGAGCAACTATAAATACATGTTTTCATTAAGTGCTTCCTTACTTCTAAGCTTGTGTTAATAGCAGCCAGGAGACTCCTTTTCTGATGGAATGCCTTCTTTTCTTGGGTTATTCTGCTCACAATATCTTTCTTTTTTCGTGTTTCCCAGATAGGAAAATTCTTTCCCTTGCGCAAGTTTTTGCTGTCCAAATTTCACAGTGAACCTGTCGCCTAATTTCTTCCAGAAATCTTAACCTTGGTTTCTTTAATATTGACCTTCAAGATGTATTTCTTCATAGTTTTGATTCATAGAGTTAAGCGTTCACATCAGATCTTCCTTCTTCTCTGCGAGAATCGCTTTGTCATCAGCGAAGCGTAGAATACCGATTTTTTCTCTCCATGCACATTTATTTCTGTTTTTAATTTTTCCTTTATTCCATTTATGGCTTTTCTTATTGTACGTATTGAAAATAATGGCTGACAACGCTCATTCTTGTCGTACTCTTTTCCTCACATCTGTTTCCCTCACATTACCACCACATTTAAACACTGTTCCATATATAGCCTGCACACTACGATATATATATCTTCTGTAATTAAATGACACTTATTAACTCTTTAGTGCAGACAGTATTCCACTCCAATCCACATTGTCAAATGCTTTCTCTAGTTCGATGGAGAAAATATACGTGAGCTGGTCCATTTGAATGCCTTTCTCTATGACAAGCCTCAGGGGCAAAATACCTTCTCTCGTTCCTCTACTTTTCCTGAAACCAAGCAGGAAAGCCAATTGTTCTCAAGTATTCGTATCTCGCCACTATTCATTTAGGAAAGGGATGATTTAATTCTTTGTAAAGTCCGTTAGTAATTGCACAGTTGAATAAATGTCACATATCAATCTGTGTAGCTTATTCAGGATCTTCACTCCAGCATACTTTTGGAACTCCTGGGGAATTTCATCAATGCCTGATGCCGTTCTCTCTCTCTCTCTCAAATCCTTACTGTAGCCTCAAGATCTTATCTTAATATGGGGTGTCACCTTTGATCTTTATCTACAGTGCGTTTTCATCCTCTAGTATCCTGGTATTCAATGCTTATCCGCCGTAAAGTTTCTCCATATATTAATTCCATCTCCTAGATAATTTTTCATTTTCAATAAGAATTTCATTAAAAGCATTCCGTATGATATGACCTTTGACTGGGCATTTTTATGCTAATTCTTTACAGTTCTGTAAGCAGCTTCAACTTTTCCATGGAAGAAATTTCCGTCCACCTCTTTGCGTAATTTTGTCGTCTATTCATCTCCGGCCTTTCTTGCTGATCGTATTTTTATTATTATTTTATACACCTGCTGTTCTCATGTTTTCAAGTTTTTGTACTTTCTTCTTTCATATATTACGTCCAGTACATCCTGGGGAATCCTAGGCTTCCGACTCTTCGTGTTTCTCCTTCCTACTTCCTCTTATATTGCATTAAGAATTTCTTTGTAAATCTCTTGCTATCTCTCTTCGATTGATGCGATATTGTTTCCAGCCTATTCGGCTATTTCTAGAATGCTTCAATGTGCGGCGTTTAACTCATTCCTTCCTCCAACCAGGGGTTTAACGTTGATCTTTTTAAAACTTTAGCTGGCATTTCATCATGACCACATTGTGATCACTTATGAGATCCACACCAGAGTTGCTCAAACAATCATTATTGATTTCAAAATCGCTGTTTGACTAATATACAATCAACATGGAATTTTCTGACATTTTGGCATTTAACATACGTATCTTCTTCGCGGGTTTTTGCCAAACAACGTGTTTGTGATGACAAGGTCGAGTTTTTACGCAAAGCTCAATCAGTTTCTCTTCCCAATCGTTCCGTTTTCCCAAACCATACTTTCCCCTGTCCTACCTACTTGGCCTTTCCCTACAACCAGAATCCTGTTTCCAAGAATAATTAAGTACGCACCTTTTTGCACGACAATCCTGGGGTTTGGAGGGTTAAGGTGGGGATAAGGAGGAAGAGTACTTATAAGAATCCCAGCAGGTGTCTTTCTAGAAGGTCATGCATGGTCTCTGAGGCAAATTCACTCTTTTTCAATTGTTCAAAGATTTGAATCTGAAGTATGTTTCCGAAACGTATCTGAAGAAAACTAGCTTCATTAAATTTGCGCTTACAGTAATCCATTCCCTTGATTCAAAGCAAAGGCAAATTCGAAGCGTTTAGGGTCCATAACCCTTGAACAATCTAACAGCGTCGCGGCATGTCCTGTTCCCGGCGCGTGGAGCCGAACCCCGACTCGCGATCGACAAGTGAAATTTATTTACAGCGTCGCCAACAGTTTTAAAAGCTAAACGGTTTTAAAATTTTAACGCATCTGCCTCCTGAGATCCCGTTCCACTGCGTTGTTAGCGAAGTCCTCTACGCACTCATGCTTCAGCTTTATTAAGACATTTCTATCGATTATTTCCTATACATAAAATTTCAAAGAATATTTCAAATAACTGCAAAAGTCTCTATTTATGTAATATCGAAAAATAAAACTTTTAAATTCCAAAATAACTTATTTAACACTAAAAGTTTCGTAAATGAGAAACCTTTCCAGAGTATTCATAAACTTCCACCTTAAGATGTAACGCAACTACGATCTTGGTCATGTTTAATACACCATTGTGGAACTGCTAAGACATATTTTTCATTGTTTTATTTAAGGCATGTGATACCCCTGCCTCATTTGGCAAAATATTTCTAATTCAATACCTGACATTGAAGTTAAAAAAATAGAAAGAGGTTAGAAACTCTTCAGTGTGATGCTTCTCTGCCATCATGCATCAACATCGAACCGCACCACCGCAGCGTTAAGGATATTCTGAGATGCGGGGAGCAAATCGCTGCTCCTCTCAAAGGAGGGATCTGCATGTGGGATGAGTACTTGAATGGAGTTGGAATCGGAGGACGGATGCCGACGGGCTCACCACGAAGGAGAAGGGGAATTCCGAGGTAAGAACCCGTGACTTCTTAAGGTGGCTCTATACCGGGGCTAAGAAGCTCGTTTAAGACGTTTCCCTCCAACCCAGTAACGGCTTTACCGTGACTGCTGGAGACTTGCAATTTTTGTCTTCTGTAGATGAAGAGTCATTTGTTGGTTTAAGTGGAGTAACTTTATAATGAAGTGGTTGTGTTTTTTTATAAAAAAATAGCAAAACTTTGGTTTTTATGAAAGTCTTTGGTAATATTCCGGGGCACGTTGCGAAGGCTAGATTCCGAAATGAGGATTTTCTGCCCACTTAAATCAAATGATCGTCTTTCATATACGCAAATTATCAAAAACCATTGATGATGCTCTCGCATTAAGGCTATAAAAATGGTAAGCGGTCAAGCCTGCATTGACAACAGAGTAGACCTTTTCCATCCCCACTCAAGGATAATCGTTCCCCACTCCATTTTTGTCAGTGCTACCTTCACAGTTTCCCGTTGGGCTTCTACCACCCCAGTAGGCAACCACAGGCGGCGACCGTTAACTTGAGGTGGATTGGAAGTATTAACCCACCTTAACACTAAAACCGCCACAGCGGTCATTTTGACCGCTTTCGACACTTTCAACTGTTGCCGATCAATTGTAAATTCGATTTATATTGAGTCTTTTTACGACTTTTCCTAATTTTATGAAAGGCAACTACCTGAAAATTGTCTTTCGTCGGCGACTATGGGTTTAAAAAATATTTCCCATTCTTCCTTAAACCGCCGCGCCGCACCGGTTAAAATGACCGCTATGAATTCGGCCCTAAGGTGTGGGTCCGGCGGTTCTAGTGTTAAGTAATACACGCTTTGGAAGATATGAGCGTGGAGTGTGGAGTCGGGGGATCACAGGAATCGGAAGAAGAGAAATACTGTGCACCTCGTGGGCATTACTTCTATTGCAGTATTATTTCCGAAACGTGACGAAAAAAACTGCAAAGCCCTTGTGGCCGCCTTTTGCTGGGAGCAGGTTGAAACCGACGGTGATGCTGGGTTTCCTTCTTCTCTCCCTCCAGTCTCCAGATAATCTGACCTTTGTCAGGCTACTTGCCCATTCTGTATGGCCGTGACATGAAAAGAACTCGGCTGTAGGTTGGATGGTCGGTTCTTTGGGAGAGGAACGAAAACTGAGATCAATGCATTATCCAGGATACGTGGAGAGATTGGAAAGAGTACCAATGAGAAAGAAGATGCCGGAGAATGATGGAAGAGCGTAGAGAGGCCTAAGAAACGGCATTGCCCTACTCCCATCGATAGGTGCAGACCAAGGGGTACACATTTAAAAGATCAATCCGGCGGACGGAGTACAAAACATAAAGTGCTCTCAACAAGACAATAAAGCAGAGACTGGGATTCAATTGGAAGTTTCCGCCCGGGCTCTCTGGATGGGAAGGACCCTGTACTCAATCCACTACACCAGCCCGATACCCCTCCGATGTGAATTGCCTTACCAGACTCAGAAAAATATTCAAAAGACCTTGAGCATAGGGAAGGCATCTAGCACCAACATCTATTCCTCAAGCAACATGAGCACTGAAAAGTATCTAGCACTTGAATTAAACGTACTTCGACGGCTAAGGTCACTTGGCACTTAACCGTCTGGAACTTGCAGAAGACAGGGGCAGTGGCTCTCGGCACGAATTGAGGGATGATCACCCATCTGGATTCGATCCGGCCCAATACGACGCTCAACTTCGCGGACTGAACGGTAGTCGTTGTTTCAGTGGAAGCAGACCGTTTCCTACGTAGAAATGAGCGAATGAATTATTATGGTTACTCGGGATAGGAACCTATTCTCCATCCACTGGATCAACCCTACTCCCAACAGCTATCGATTGGCAAACGTCTTATAATGAATACAGCCACAAGAGAGGTAAGTTGAAATAAAGGGAGGATATATAAATGAGTCATAGCCCCACACATGAGTGGTGAGCTGACGAAGAGTCGGATCTAAGGCACAAGGCTCCCTCTGAGTTTCTCTTTCTCACGCGATGGCCTTTGTATAAATGTGTCTTGACATAGGAGCCGTACGATTTCTCGGAAGTTATAACCTGTGAGTCTTTTTTTAGGATTGGCTCTGTTTTAAAATAAAAGTTTTTATCCAACCACAAATCATAAATAAGGAAGGAGACTCAGCACCACCTTAGGAAAGGTAGCAAACAAAAAACAGAAACTCCAGTTAGAAAATACCTACATACAATCGCTATTTTCATCCACAAAATATTCCACGTGACTTCGCTCTCGAGCGACCAATTTCTGCACGTGCGCATTCATTCGTTCAACTTGCGCAGTTCCATCGCGGAGTTCCATCCACAAAGGGCTGCATCAATTATGTGAGTCATGGGAACGACTCTCTGGTAGTCATCAACAAACGCCATCATAGAATCGCAACAATTTTCCTTCCAGAGTTTCTTGCATAGATGAAACGTATGGTAAGAGTTATTGCACGAAAAATTGCATGCGTTTTATATTTGCAGAGATAAATTTTCAAAGGGACGTGACCTTCAGTGAACATGGTAACCATTGACTCTTCTTCAACGCATTTCCGAGAAAGTAGTCCCAACTTCTCAAGCAAGAGGCGGGGGGAAGAGAGGGGGTGGGGAAACGCACAAGCCGCCGTAGAGGTCGCCGGGAAATCTGCGACGCGAAGAGACGTTGAATGGAGAACTGGGAGAAGTTTGAAAGAGCGGGCGAAGAATGGGATTCAGCAGATGTCACCAAGAGAGGCGGGGGAAGGTGGGGGGGGAAGTTTGGAAGGGGCGGGGTGGGATGGAGGGGGGGACGCGTTCATTGTTGGGGGGGAGAAGGAAATGATTTCCCCGCGCCGGGCGCGGGTGGCGGCTGCTCCACTCCGCGCTCTCCGTACGTTCCGGCGAGGTCGGGTTGGATGTGGGAGTCAAGCCTTAGGGAGACGTCTCCCTCCCTTCCTTCCAAGAGGTCTTGCGCGAATGCGATGCAGAAGGGAGGGAAGGCTAGAATGTTACTTAATAATGAAAAAGCGGGAAGGGGATTGGTAAGAGGGGCGGAGAAAAATGAGAAATTTTCGCCGGGTGAACGTCTTCACGTCGCAAGGGGAGGGTCGGATTAAAGGTGGCGCGCGGATTTCTTACCCTTATGGCTTTTCCTCTCATCAGCCTCCGCAGATTCATTTTTCTCTTTCATTTTCTTTCTCCTTCATATTCCCTTCCTCCTGCCACCTTACACAAGAACCGCGCCAGAGGTCTGAGTCTCTCAGACTAATCTGCATACATTACAACCTCTATATTAAAAATGTCAGGTTCACCTGTACCTGAGAAACGATGTGCCACGCTTTGTTCACTAGTCTACGAAGACTTCCAAAAACCTTTGCAATTGCTTTATCTAAGGAAAAAAGTAACTATAATGGTTTAAGCCTCTCGTGGATTATCAATACGTCTCATGCTAAATTTCCATATGTTTACATCATCCACAACTACATTCTATCACAATTGTTAAATTAGCCCAATCGGACATAACTGGATAACCCTTTTGAAATTTGCGACCAAGTTGCCAGATTAATTGACCAATTACTTTGTCACCAGTGCTCCCACGAAAATATTCTCGTTGTAATATCTTTGTTCTTGTCAACATTACTCAGGAATTTTACCTGAATAATCAAGTTCAAACTCCAACTACATTGCATGGAAATCCTAGATTTAAGACATCTTTCTAATTCACGCATGGCCAAATAAAAAGGAAACTGAATTTTAATATGTAGCTTATCTTAAGCTTTAAGGCTGCTTTTGATCATAAAAAAAATATTTCTGCCTTGACTTAGAATCACGCTGGTATTTTTATCACATAAGAGCATTTTTATTTTGGTGCAAAAACTACACACTAAAAATGATTTGATCTACTTACCGATCTTACTGTTTAGATCAAAAGAGCTGACTGGAATATAACTTCCAGGTGCTTCACAACACAATGATGTTTCACATCCTGCAAAAAAGAGTAAAATCACAACATGCAGCCATGAAGATTTAAATTTGATTACATTGTGCATTTAAATTATTTAAGTTAAATGAGAAACATAAAAATCTTTTTATCACCCAAATACAAAATAAAAAAAACTCTTTCAACTTATTAAACAAAATTTATAAAAATGACAACATTGGAATTCCACGAAATTGGAAATTCACTATAGCAAGATCGTTAGGATACGGAAAGCGTAAACCAGAGCAATAAAAGAAATAACATTAATCACTGAAGATGCTGGAAAACGGATTAAGTTACCAAGTGTACGTTCGTATTAATGCTGTACACTTTAGTAAATATTTTCTATAAAATATTCTCCAGGCCTATCACTTTATTCGACGCGTTTCGGCAGCAATTCATTCTCTCAAGGCTTAAGTGAAATTTTCCATACATTTTACGTGCTTTCTTCTCCCACGATGTCATTTCGACATCGACTGGGCACTAACATGGCATCGTCATAAATATTTTCCATGAAATATGAATACAGATGATGTCCTAAAAGGAAAGTGATATTGCGATCGCGCGCGCAATATATGCGGAAGCGAAGATCGCCGAGAGGAGAAGGGAATGGGGTGGAGTGGGGCGTAAGGGGAAGGGGGGGGGGAATATTGGGGAGACTCGCGTCGTTCCTCCCAGCTCCGTTTCGAAGAAGGCGCGGTGGCTTAAAGATGAGAGTGCTCGTTAGTTGGGAAGAAAAGGGGCGGGCTTCTGGTTGCCAAGGAGAAGATGTATGTCTAACCAACAGACCCCCCCTCACCATCCTCCCTTCGTATCGCAAAGCTCTCTCCGACTCCTGCGCCTCCAACCGTGGGGATCTGTCAACTGCCCACGCCACCACCTAGTGAAGGAGCACCTTCGCACCACGGAAATTGAAGATTGGCAATCACCCTCGAGGTGGCCTGATGGAAGGCACCAATTACATGTAGATGTGCACCGAGTTGTGTGCAGATGGTGTGGAGGAGGGATGAGGATACTACATCCAGTCTACTGCTCGCGCGAACGCCCAGCAGTAGTCAGAATTCGAAATTGCTGCCCGGGCATAGCACTCCGAGAACGCAGATGCATCGGGAATTTACACGTTGGAGACATCCTAAACCTTTGGAACGGCTATTGGGGTCCATGGTCTAAAAAGCCCCTATGAGGTGCAATGGAATTACAGGTGCGTATCTTAGGATTCAGACCAGAAAACTCCACCCAAACTCACTTCCTTCTAAAAGTCATACCAATAATCCTATCCACCCCCGTCACCTGCCCTCCCGCAACTGCCCCTCCCACAGATCAAACTTGCTCCATCAGTTTCGCTCACCTTGATTAGTCCAAGAGGATGGGGTGGGGTGGGGTTTCCCCTCCTGCGATGGTCCACCTCCGTCTCTGTCCCGCTTAGGATGGTACATACCATACTCATATCTCACCGAAACTCTCTTATGGCATGGATACCGCCCTCAGCCTACCCCTGTCTCCCGAACAAGCGACTACTCCCACTTATGGATCGGGTTGGTGTGGCGGCCAGAGCGCTCACTTCTCATCCCGAGAGCCCGGGTTCGAAGCCCGAAATTTGCGGATATTATATATTCGAACCTCGAAATCTACTTGGATTTCTTGAGGAGGGCGCTTTAAGAGCACCAAGTACTCCTTCCGTCGGATGGGAAGTTGAACTTTTGACCCATCCAGGATCCTTTCGCTGAGAACAGGCTAAAGCCGGGTTTTTCTCCTCCCTCTCTGTATTTCTCAGGCTATCCTCCCCTTGACAACGATCTCTTTTATTCCTCAATAGAGAAAAATATCTCTTTTGTTGGTCACCACCCAAAATAACTCACCCAACGTCCCATTCGTAGTTTTGCGCGGACTTGGTCAGTTATCGTCCCCTATTATCCGCGGATACGGTGTTCATGGCAAAAAAATTCCACCAATTTGGAGGACCTTCACCTCCACCCCTTTTACTTCCATCGCTCCTGACGAGAGTGTGCAATTCCCACGGAAGATATCACGGTCTCCCCAGCCAAGTCACTTCGGAGGACACTGGAGAGTGTCTTCAGATAAAAATAGCCATGTGTAGCCTAATGATAACACATACGCGAGAGTTGGAGATGTTTGTAAAGTAACGTATTAGAAGTTATGTCTACAGTTTATGGATTCACAGAGTAGTAGGTGCCCATTATGGAGGATGAGTCAAGAAACAGTCCTCTCCACCAGAGGAACTTTATTGTAGAACTAGGAGAGGGTGGACGTTGAAAAACCACAGGAAGAAGAAAATATTACAAT
The DNA here is from genome assembly GCA_963573305.1 of Pyrrhosoma nymphula. Classification (NCBI taxonomy): domain Eukaryota; kingdom Metazoa; phylum Arthropoda; class Insecta; order Odonata; family Coenagrionidae; genus Pyrrhosoma; species Pyrrhosoma nymphula. The sequence goes on from OY754334.1 coordinate 2,700,866, forward strand.
TTTTCATAGGATTACTGGGACTCCCATGCTGCGACGTGGAAACTACATATACATGTATACATTTAGGATACCATCCATTTACCACCCATGGGGAGGATGGGGTGAAAAAAACCCCCACTAAAATCTCACTATAGTTCTCATATCGATCTCATAACATAAGACATTAAGGCTGTGGCATTTTCCCCCCCTGTTTTTTTTGGGCAATTCTCCTCTTTGGACAGTTTCTCCTCTGCGGACTGTTTATCCTCCGGACTTAGCCGAAGGACTTAGCGCGCATGTGCGCCAACGACGGCCAAAATGCCTACGACTACAAAATGCAGCGACTACTGCCAGCGACTTCTGCCACGACGTTCAGCCGCGCCGTTCAGCCGCGCCGTTCAGCCGCGCCGTTCAGCCGCGCCGTTCAGCCGCGCCGTTCAGCCGCGCCGTTCAGCCGCGCCGTTCAGCCGCGCCGTTCAGCCGCGCCGTTCAGCCGCGCCGTTCAGCCGCGCCGTTCCCTCGCCAGGTCCTGCACCGTTTTTATAGCCAGTAAAGTGAGGAAGGATACCAAAAATGCGGTCATCCTGACCAAGGCACAAAGGCTGTGATCCTGTATTCTGCGGCCGACGCCAGAAAACAGTTCCTGGCGCTCCAATTAAAAACTGCCACCCTATCTATCACCCATCCCATTATTTCCTCCCCTCCAAGGCTACCAATCGCCAACCTCCTGACCTTACCCATTCCACCTTCGTCCTTGTCGACAGACCCCCTCCTCAGCTGACTCATGTCTAAGCTCGCTCTCTATTGCTTCCGAGACGCCGACCGGGTAACACCGTTGTGTGAGCCTGCTGACTAAGTCACTTTTTGTACTTAAGAGAGAAGTTCAACCTCTCGTACTTGTTAAACTTAAACTATTTTCCGACTGGAAATTTTCATAACGGTCGCCTGACACTCGACCTATGGGTAAATTATTGTAATTGGTTTGGTTTTATTTGTGATTTGTAAAATATATTGATAAGTTAAGTTTATGATTGATAATACTTGTGTTTCGTTCGTTTTTCTCACCCGAGCTTGGAAAGAGTTTGTGTTTTCAAGAGTGTTATCGGCGAGAAAATCTCCTCCTTCTCCCGATAGCGCTACAAGGCCACATGCTTAAGTTCCCGTTTTAAATCCATGCTTTGGTTTCCAAGGAAATTAAAAGATTTTACTTGATGAAATAATAAAGGAATGTACTATTCTGGAGTTATAAACACACATTTCAGAAAAAAACAAAGTGTAGGTATACGAAAGTCAAATGCAAGAACTTAAAACTGCATTCATTTAGGCATCCGAAAATCAGAGTTTCAACCTTATGTTATTAGTGCAAGTAATTACAAATAGCAAAGAAATGAAAACGATGTACCAAGCTAAGTGGTGGATAAAATAGTTTGTGTTCACGAAAATTTCAAATATTGGACGAGGAACTAATGTTAGCTTGTGTATGAAAATAAGACATATTTTGATTGTTTCAAGTTTTATATATCTATTTCATTTTTTAATTAATGCCATAAAAATAAATAGCCTTTATGTGTGGCATCCTTGGTTCTCAGAAATTTTACCCTTACCCCAAGGGTATTTTTTACCCTTATACCCAGGGTATTATACATTTGATTAAGATCGTAAAAGAAAAATCTTGGGAGATATTTTCATAATAGGTATTTGAAAAATTATTGCTCTTATTGCAGCTGTAAAATCGACAAAATTATTCAAAATGATGTATTTATTATAACAGCTAATAAAGTAAGGTACAGGTAGAGATGATGATTCAAGTTTCCCGAAATGGCACGCTTTTATCCATATAATTTACATAAATTTGACAAACTATTATCGAAAAATGTCTTATGTGTAATGAAATGTAAGTGATGTTTTCAAATGTAAGAGAAAATTTAATCAAATAATTGTTTATTTAAAATTAGAAAAGATGCCCATTGAATATCAACAGGAAGAATATAATCTTTTACATTGATTGTAATAAACCATTCATATCTTATTTAGTGCAAAGAATCATTGAGTTAATATATACAGAATCTCGACTTAAAAATTAAGTATGGTCGTCATGGGGACGATGACTCAAAAACGCTAAAATATTGCAAAAAATCGTTACGTTTTAGTAAATATTTCGAAATTTTGACCGGAATAAAAAATTTGACAGAAGAAATAAGTATCTTTATTTGATTTTCGTTCTATTGATTCCTTTCCCAGTAACAGAAAATGACTATTTCTAATTTAACTTTGCAAATAAAACAAGGTCTGTAGCCAAATTAAGATTCAGCTTCACCTGTATTTCTTTTGTGAAAGTTACTTCACATATATATACACATCGGTGGTTATTAAAGTAGAAAAAATAATGAATATTTACGGGAATACATCGATATTGGATTAATTAATATATTTTTTTCCTCGAATACATGTAAATATATAAAGATGAATAATTACGGCACCGTACGCCCCTGCGAAAACATCAAATAGGCCCGCCGTGCCGGCGCGACAGCGCCCTGACGACACTTCTTCCATCGACGCACAGCTCCACTACTTATACACTGCGAACTCAAATTAAAAAAACACACCGACGAGCTTCTCGTCCGTTTCAAATTTTCCTACCAACCTGCCAATCAGCAGCCTTTCGTGAGAAAGATATGCAATTGAGCAGAGGCAAGATTAACTTGCAAATAAAATTACAGGATCCAAAAGTAGTGGTTGAAAATTAATGCTTATTGACTCTTTAAATACTATAATGTTTAAATAGTTTCGGGTCCAAATTCTCCCCTTATATATTCATATTATTTCCCACCATATCTGGAGCAAGAAGAGCACCACTGCGGTAATACATTTAGTACTCCTCGTATTCTACTTCGCTTCCACAGACCAAGTCTAGATGATTCCAATTGTAAATAATTAAGCAAAGCCGAATACATGAATACAGCAAACATTTTCATGCATCTTGGAAGATGGTCCCGTCATCCGGCGCTGTGGTGGACCTCAGTGCAATGAGTGCAATAAAACCTGGGATAAAACCCAGAGCAATGGTTACTAAAGATGGCTTTTTTAATAATTGTTAATAAATAATTTCAATAATATGTTCTTCCTTAATTGATTCAGAATTTATGACTAATTTCATGCGATTCTTTCATCTACATCTACAAAATACCCTGCAAGCCACCTCAGGGGTGTGTGGCAGGTGGTGAGTATTCACCAACATGAATTTCTCTATAGGTCCCCTAAAGTTAGTGTAACTACGACTAATTATGCATGAGCACAAATCGCTAATGCTTGTCACGAGGCGTAGCCTCACAAGCATGCACTACTACACTACACATATAATCACAATGGAGAGGGACCATTAATATATATGTATTTTGCAACTACACAATTCTAACTAACACAACTAACACAATTGCGATTCATTCTCGTGTGCAAAAGCAGCTACACAGCATCCTCTTTCCGTATCATTTTGAAATCAAAACGAAACCTATGAAATATTAAAAATATTGATTACCAAATGATGCAATGGGTTTCGGTGCTTTATTAATCAGCAATCAGGTACCTGCAATCAACCTTTTTATTTTAAATTTTCCTTGACCGTTTGAAGCACCCGGTGTTGATTCTTTGGATCTGAGTTTGAATCTCAGTCCAATCGTACAAATTTACGCTATCGTGAGTCGCAGGAAGTTTTGCTAATTCCACAACAAAGCGCAGTGGATACTTAAACCCTTCCGCGTCCATTTCGCTCTGCCCTGCATTCCGATTGCCGAGGCAACAACCCCACCTTCATCCCGAACACACGCCTTCAAACGGTACACATACTCCTCCACTCCTCCTACCTTTACGCTCGACTCGCTCTCGCGAAACTAGAAATGGTGAAGCAGGGAAGCGTGCTTTGCTGCGTCAGCAACGATATACCCACTTGGATCCCATCTCTTCCCCCTCCCCCACTACCCCTGCCTCCCCCACTCTCCCAACTGCCGAACGTAAACTTCACAAAAAACCTTTCGCCCTTCTCTCCCTGCTAACCCGCCCCTAAACCAACTTCAACTTGGACGGATAGCCCGGAGCCGCCCCTTGACGTTTCAAAATGACTCAAAGCGCCCCCCCTGCCCCTTCCCCCCGCCACATTATCCGAATGTCACTCAAAGAAGACGCGTAGAGATAACGCCCCCTCCCCCTTCCCCACTCGCATTACTCAACTCTTTACCATTTGCGCGACCCGGGCGGAGAATACGAACGGCGTTACCTATCCTTTCCAGCCGGCCGTTTGCTCAGTCGCTTTTTTTTACTCGCGTGCATAATTCCGCCCGCCTACGAAATCCCTCCTTCCCCCTTACTCGCTCCAACCGACGCGACGAAGGGAAATGCGACCTCCCAGCACCTTCGACCGCAATGCCGTGTCGCGTCAACAGAGCAATGCATCATGTCAATGCTCGCTTGCGTTTGTTATCAACGCTTAATTTTTTTTACTCCCCATATGTCCCTCTTGTGCCCACTTCACTGAAGCCGGGTCATTGATGAGTGAGTCAACAGCTGTGAGAGAAGATGAAGTGTGTCTCTGAATTTAAGTCGGTACCTGTTCGTCAGCGAATAAGCAAATACATTCTCAGGAGTAACGGCTTCCCAAAGTAAAAAAAATATATCCGCCACTCACGTAAGGGCTCGGCTCTAATCTCTAATGGATGACCCTTAAATACGTCCCGGGTTCCGGTCAAAATGATTCCCAAGTTTATTTTGACAAGTCGATTCTTTTTCTACAATCGGTCCATGATCTCTAAAGCTAGCGTTTTTCAGCCTTTTCACACCTGTTAACCGGCGAAAATAGGCAAAGTATTTCGCGAACCGGCTGGCAGCCGAAATAGATAATTATCGACGCAGAGTATATTCTTTTCGTTACACCCAACGCTATAAAAATAAAATGTTTAGTTGTTGCAGCATCTGTCTCGTGCCAATCCAGCGACCGAATAGGTTGACGCCTACTATGTACACAGCGCATGTTCACAGCAAAATGCTTCCCGGACGGCAGGCAATTTCCTTGGACGCACACCGCGACTGGTCGATAGAAAACAGATTTATGTGATAACATTTCATTCCATTATGCAGTTAGCATAAAAATGTTGTCCCAATTTCAAATTGCTATATTTTATTATGGAAATGAGTAAGAGCTACATATAAAAGTCGCAAATTACTCTTTAAACCTTCTAGTTTCAATCTCAGAACTATGAAAGCTATACGTACACTTCATGTGCTGCCGGGGTAGCATCAACATGAAAGCTGGTCTAGTTCACTGCGCGTTAGATGGATTATATTAGATTAAAGTTTGCGGCGGGACCCCTAACAATGGAGTCCTGAGGCACATAGACCTGTCGGTCCATTGTGCCATCCGCAAGACTTGACATCACCCATGGAGTCCTATGGAATTACTAAAGGCCAAAATATCTCTGATGGGGATGTCCCTGATTTCCATGGGGTCCATGTGTGCAGCCCCAAGGTGTCTCATGCGAGTCCTGGAGATTACAGGGCAATCGCAGAGAATATGAGATGTAGTTTCATCCTCTTCTTGGCTCCATCGACATCTAGGTGAGTTAATGAGTCCCAGGAGATTGAGGTGCCTGTTGACACGATAGTGGCCTGTCAGCAGTCCGACTATTGTTCTAAGTAGGCTTCTATCCAGGGATAGAAGTGTTCTCGTCATGCTAAGCTTAGGTCCCGCAATGCGGGGCCTGGCTTGTCTTAGTCCTTGTATAAAGTTTCAGATTTCCGAGTGCCGACCAGATGTCCATTCTCTGATCTCTGCTCTCCCAATAGCAAGGGTGATTGGTAGAACTGGTTCGGGGCCAGTTGGGTTGTGACTCGCACCGGCTTTGTCGAGCTCGTCTGCCTTTTCATTTCCGGGTATTCCTTTGTGTCCAAGTACCCATAAAAGCCTGATTCTACAATGCCTAGCTATCTCCGATAGGACCTCTCGACACTCTTGTAGTAGGCATGATGTACACCAAGGTGAGTTAAGCGCCTTAATTACTTACTTCCATAAAACACACATTGGTTCATCTGAGTGGCGAAGATGAATCGCTCATAAGTGTAAAACACGTGCTCTTGACTTTCAACTTCTTCTCAGCTGCTTGGAGCAACACTGTTTAAAATACGTCTTTGAGATTCACGATCTTCCTTCACATGATGGAGCAGAGTTAGGGTCCCGAATTTGTACAATTGCCCAATCTCTCGGCATTAAACTTATTACACGTGGTATAGACTACGCATACCTGTTGAAACAAGAGGGGAAGATATAATATTTGAGGTTTCATGACTGGCATATTATTATCCGTGAACGTGAAGACACTGAAAGGCTAACTACTCGTCGAGAAAAGAACTTCAATTCGATTAAATAGGACGCAGGATATGGTTCAAAATAGACTGTTAGAAACTCAGGGTCTAAATATATAAATGTCATTTTAACTTAAATTCACATGTCTCGTTAGCTGCCATTCCTTGCCTTACGAAATCGGTGATCTCCAACATTACTTGCAAACAAATAACTGGGACATTATATGTATGACTAAAACTCTGTTTCAACCCGATATACTTATTTTCACTAGATTCTTAAAATATAGTAATGCAAGATTTAGTAGGGGGATCTGGTAACGGTCACTAGGGTCACCTCGACCCCCATAGTGAATTATATGATGAATATTGTGAAAGTAGTGAAAACTTTGTTGAAAAAATGTTTGTTCATCGAAAGTGTATAGTTTCACCATATCTTTCTGTCTTTGCCTTCTACCTTCTTCAGCACGATAGAGGAAAACGTTTTGGCTGGGTGATAGGTGACTCAAGCACTTCGTAAGAATTTCTTGTGGAACTGAGGCACGCTACGACATAAAAACCACCTTACAATGCACTTTAAGGGAAGCTGAAACGCTTAGAGGGAGTGGGCATTAGACTTCGTAAGAGAGGCAATAAGCCATAACTATAACCATTACAATTGCAAGTTAATTCAGACAACTGCATCCTATCGAAGTTACTAAGTCAATGAATGTTATCCTACAAGATAATGTTACATTTTAACACATCCGAGAGGCTAAAACACTCATCTAACTGTACGCATGTAACAAATATCACACCAAGAAACAAATAGTATAGCATATTTCTTCATGATTTATCTTCTCCACCAGAAATTCAGCTGAACTTTGGGAAAAATAAATGTAATGACAAAATTCCCCGTTTATTCGCAGTGGTAGCGGAACATGGTGGTAGTTCTGCAGAAGATCCTTTTCGGCGGCAGGGTCCCCATTGCCTAAAAACTTTAATAGCTTCACACGGGGGAGTAAGGCTGTCTGTGAGTTTTACTTCCAGGGGTCCAAGGTTTGCAAATCTTTGTCGCCAACTTCGCAATGCTCAATCTTTTATTCAGATCAACTGAAATGCCCTCCATTTATCTCAGTCTAATTGTTTAGATGGCCTTCTCCATTGATGCCAACGCTATCAGCGTAGGTATATTAATTCATTTTCTTTAGATCGTTAACATTGTCGTGCAACTTGCTGTTAAGTGTACTTTGAAGACATCTCAGGTTGAATGCAGTTATGTTGGCAGCGCCGCCCTCCATACGCTCTCTTCTCCTAACCGCTCCTCTGGCAAACCCTTGGACCTTACACTCCGAGACGTCACAGATCGCGCAGGCGACTGCCACCAAGTCTCGATCTCATTATACTTTTTTCTCATATTTCCTCGTAATTTCACTTCGATGGAAAAATAATTAAACTCTTAAATTAATCGCCAATAGCCGGAGACTTCGCACTTCTACTGTATTCATTTTCAAGGTTTGCTATGGAATAGACACTCCATGATTGTACATATCGATAAACAGATTGAAAATACAATATAGAAACGTTGAATCTTTTTTTATGATTCATGTATGTTTAAGAAAGTATCTTATATCACTGCTAACCAAATGCAAATTTAAATTTTGTAAAATGATTGAATATGGCTTCTGTCAAATGAAAATGTTGAATGTTTTTCATATGTTCAAATGTTTTTTGTTTTCATCCAACCGAAATTAGAGTTCTCTATTTTCCCGCAACCATATGTAAATTGCAATTTTGAAAATGGTTAAAGTTTGTGTTTTATGGTGGTGTTAAATGTTATTTCCTTATTTTGTGTTACTGAATTAAGAAGTAAATTATATCACTGCAAATCGAATGTTAAGGGAACATGTTAAACAATTATGGTGGCTCAATTCAGGTCTAGACTCTTGGAGCCCACCTAAAGCTTCCGTTGATATGTTTAATTATTTTTAATGTAATGTTCTGCAGATGGAAATACATAAAATTCTATTCCATATACGGATGTAGCATTGAACTCTGTGCGGGCGATACTCAGGCAGCCAGCCTCACATGAAAATTGTTTCTAAAAAACCTGTTACTTAAATCAAGGGAGCATATGATTTAAATAGAATTTATACTACATAAAGTTGAATATCAAAATTCTGATTAATCGCCAGCAAATGCCTGGGTTAATTGAAATACACAAAAATAAAATTTCCCAATAACCCATTAAGAGCGCCGTAACGTGAAAATCTCAAGTATTTTGACAGGAAAATACAAATTTCCCTCGAATGTTGACATTACATTCCAAAATCAAGTCCACTCTGTTTGTGACATTACACATTGATGACGAGGACTATATTTTGTGCAGTTAAATTATGCTCCGATCTCTTCGAAATAAACATACCTCGTCTCACTTAACTCGTTCATCATTAGTTCTGTTGCTTGCATTATCATTTTAAAATATGAAAATATATTTATTTCACATTATTGTTTATTCGAGTAAAATGAGATTCTGTTAATCAAAGGAAGTGCATATTGCAGTCATTAAAACTTTGACTTGGTTAGACCCAGGAGCAGCGGTGATTCATCTTGTAAAATTCTCAATTATGCTTTAACATAACTTTATGGCGCTCGATAAACCGTATTCCATATGTAATTTCCATGTGTAATGCCTAACGGCAACCCAACCACGATTCTCCTCAGATCCTCTCACTTTCTCAACAGATTCCAACTCCCACTCCCGCTCATCAACTCCCCCCACCCCCATCATAACGGCTTCCCCACGTCTCTCTCTCTCTCTCTCTCTGCTAATAATTTCATCTCCAGTTCTCCCAATAAACATCACTCCGTTGAATAACACTCGTCCACTTCCTTCCCATGCCTCCTCCCACCACCTTATATCCGACTAATATTGAAGCCAAGACGGCCCTAAATCTTCACCACTTTACGATACATCTACCTATTCTTATGCTTAAATAATGGGAGCTTTCCAACCAAGGTGTTTAAGTTATCGCACATCGGAACACATCAGCGCACTCACAGCACACGAACGACGGTGAGTGGAACGATTTGCGCGCTGGCGAAATTCTTTGTAACCTACTGGTAGGTGGCATTCCGTGGGAGCACAACAATCATGGCCGAATGTTTAGATTAAAGTGTTGAATTAGTTATACATAAGTATTTAAAAACATTAGCTTTTTGCCACTAGATGATTAAAAACTTAACAATATACATGTTCGCCGCCTTAACTGAGAATCAACTAACTTGACAACAATCCCGAATGCCATTATCGCCATTCTTTTGTTGCTTAGCGCACATCAAATTTGCCCCCAATCTGTTTTGAAGTGCGCGCTATCTAGTGCGCAGGGTCTGTTTGACGAATGGAAGCCAAGTGCGCTGTTCTGTGTTACGAAGTGATTATCGCACTATTATGCGAATGGATGATGGGACTTTTTTCAGAGCTCAGTAACCGAGACTGTTAACTTACCTAACATCGAACGCAATAAGTGGTAGGCATTGCTCAATATTTCAAAGCATCATTTTCAATATTGCTACTGTATAATTTTAATGAGAAGAATCCGGATCAATAAAATACATATCTTTCACTTCCCAATGGCACATTCCACGGCACAACTAGGCAAAGTCCTTCGGACCGCAGTGGTTCATGCGCCTGGCGCGAGATTGCGCCCTTACTTAAATGCCCCGTTCACATTACTAGGGTTGAATGATGGTTAATATGGCGGCTAAAACTAACCTGCGTGTACACCCCCTTCCCTGAACCGTCGTAGAGACGGCTGTGACATCTGTTGGCGAGTTAAAGTAACCCTTTCATTGGGCAAAAATGAGTGCCCTCGTTCAGGAAAATTGTGTTTAATTTTCTGAAATCGCTTTGAATGTATCGCTGGACTGTATTTATTGTACCAGTATATTACTTTTGAACTGTGTATATCGTACTAGAATCTTCTTTTTGTTTTGCGACACACAGTTTTCTGAATTAAGTGCAAGTTCAGTGGTATCGCAGGGGAAAGTGCATTGTTTAGATACCAGTCCATGTAGGAAATAACTTCATCAACTCTTTTTGCCATCGCAGTCTGTATACGTTAACATGTCAACCTTATCATCTATGAAAGAGGGTACCTAAATTATAGTCATACATTCATATAGTTCCCCACAAGAGAACATATCTGTTGAAGGAAGCATATGAAGTGGCAGATTTTGCCATACAAATCAACTGCTAAACATGCAACATATTTATTTTATTTTTCCCTTTTATGTAGTGTCTTTTCTCAGTTATGTTTCATCAATCTTAGTTATCAATTCTGTAACATTTCAGTTTGTCTAGTTAATGAATTGTTTTTAGAGAGTCAAAAGTCTTTCAATCTTTTACTATGGGTTATTACCATTTCATTACGGAAGTGTAACTGGTGGATTTCATTCAAGCCATGTTCCGTGATGCACAAAATAGATGTTTTTTCTACGTAGAGACATGCTTAAATCTAACTTCTGAATTGATTCATATTGAAAGTTTTCAAGTTCTTTTTTAAGTTTTTCACTGCATGTAATTCCTGATAGTTATGCTGCTTGTCTATTACACACCATAGATACATAAAAGGTATATACTCTATGGTATATATGCATCTGTGAACACATCCTTCGTCCTTCCCATACCACTTCCATTTACAAAGATAACCTTTTTTCCGGTAACTTGCGTTTATACGCAGTTCAAAAGCCGGTAACCAGCGCCAACCGTGGTTTCCCGACCGAGGTTAAAAAGCTTACCAGGGTTAGCGCCAACTTCCATCCTTGGTGAGCTTAACCAGCGTCGCAAGCTAGCAGTGTGAACGGGACAGGAGTGGTTTGAGAGCGAAAAATCACTCCACCTTGAACTTGACGTTATTTTAAAGAAAACACTCCCATATTTTTAGTGAAATCAAATTATTAACCCCATGCCGAACTCCTTTTCGATCAATTTGCCTCAAAAGGTAAGCTGTCTTGCATGGGATAGATCACGGATGTGCGCTCCAGAGGGAGAATATTGAAAACATTAGGAAATTCTAACATCCATATTTCGTAAAAAATAACGGTGTTTAGTTTGTATGTTTTCTCAACAATTTATAAAAATTAATCTATTACTCACCGCAGTAATATTGTCAGAATAACAAAAAATCCTGTCATTTTGTAGGCTTTTTAGCCGTACAGCGTAAAAAAATGAGTTAAATTTGAGACTTATGTAGCTTTATTTATTTAATTACTGAGAATTGTCGTCATATATGACTATATTTTTTGCCATTAATACTACAATATTTATTTCATACTTTTCACAGACGCTGAAATGAAAAAATTAAATTCCAATATATGGCCTCCGTTATGACTCAATGGGAAATATCTCGCGCTCCAACTACCTCAAGGGAGATGTTCTCCACCCCCACGCACTGCTCACGCATGGGGACAAGGCTCAATATGTATGTATTTCGCAATCAGGGGCCGCCCGAATGGGGACCAGATTGGAGCGGAGGGCTTTTTCATTCGGCATCCGAAAGAATACAAAAGAATAATGGAAATAAAGAGGAGAGCATAGCTCCACCTGTCCTCTTCCCCTGGAGGGCCCCCGCCACTTCATCGCATCTTCTTCCCATTCACTTCGCATCTTTTTATTCTTCTTTTCTCTTCCGGGCATGTTAATTCTATCCAGCCGACATGAACGCCTACGACGGATGGCGGAGGAGTTTGGAAATAAAAGAAGAGAATCGCGCCGAGCGCACGCAGGAGTGGTACAGGGGGGAGGGGGAAGGAGGGGGGAAGCCCTCATTCATTCCCCTCCTCCTACCTTCCCCACCCCCCCTCCCGTACATGCACATCAACAGCGCCGCGGGCATGTGAACACAGCCGTGCAATATCAGTCAGGAACGCCAGAGCCAAAAAATTAAGGCTTTGCAAAAGATTACTAAGAGGGCTTAAGGTGGTTGGAGGGATTTTTTGTTTACGCTCAGATTTGCGTGAAACTTAGCATTAGCGTCTTCTCATTGGCGATAGCCATAGATAAAAGTGAATCAATGCATTTCACCAATTTGGTATTTTGGCAATTCGATGCTATTTCAGCTCGTATCCTTATGGCACTTGGCATATATCTCGTTTATTTTCCTATTTATTCAATTACATATGGACAAACATTTTTTTAACGCGAAATAGTACATTTCAACTTATAAAAATGGTTGCCAAAAAATATAAACGTTTCACGCCGAGTGCGATACAGAAGAGAAACATATTTCAATTTTGTTTCCTCTAAATTTCGAATACCGCGCCGAAATCTCAAGTTATAATCTGTTTTAATTGAAAAAATGTATATAGTTCTTGTACCATTTCCATTACTGCATGTATGGTTATTCCAACACATAAACAGAAGCACTTAAATTAAATGTGGTTTTTGAATTTTTTCGACTTAAAATTATTAAAATATGGAAAAAATGACCCACGGTTACCACTCCAGCCACCTTAAATAGCAAGCTGTTCCATTGTAGGTTTTCGCGGCGTTGAAGAGAATGTTTCTGCACTTCCAGGTGTCCAGGGCGTGAGTAGTTTTTGTTGACAACAGTTTTGCGCGTATTCCAACGGGCGTCTTCAGAGGACCTCTTGGCCACGTTAGTAGTTTGGCGGCGCTCTGTTCTCTTCCGTGCTCTCTGATTGGCTCTTTTTCCCGCCAAATACCCTCCCTTGTGTTTACTAGGCTAACCGTCTTCTTTATTGAAGATCTTTTGTTATCTCAATGGATTCCCTAATCAGCCTGGGATAGTAACGCTTTTCATTGGCGATCAACTTGGCCTCGTCAACATTGATTTTGTATCCAGGCTCGCTCCAGGCATGTTCAGCAATCGCCGACAGACTGAGCTTTTTTTTGCATCTGTTAGTACTTTCATGTTCCTTCAGGCATGTCTTCATGCACCTGAATGTCTCGCCTATGTATAACTTCCCACTCAAGCATGGCACCTGATAGGCTGCTGCGTAGAGTAGCCTATGAATTTTGTCCTTTGGCTGCGGTAGTAAGTTTGATACTCTACTGTTTTGATGACTAAAGCAGACTACGAGACCAAAATTTCTCTCATGCTCGAGGACCTAAAAAATAATACAATAAACTGAAATCTCATCCTATCGCCAGGATGGAGAAATACACCAAGGCATTCATAAATAAGTAATCAATTCCGAAAGACGAACAAAAGAACCTATTCCCATCTGACATCAAGACTTGATTAAAATAGGGATATGGCATTCAGTGGGCCACGGTGCTTCAAAGCGCAGCAAAGAATGCATTCAACTGTTGAAATCACTTTGATGTGCACTTAGATTATGGGTTTTGGAGTGCCATAGCTATACAACTACGGCTATAAGAACCAACCAAAACAAATCTGAAGATGCAAGTCTTCCGGGTTCATTTCCACGTAGGTCCATTGTTCTGGGACTAGAGTTAAGCATCCCAACGGATGATGTTTATAAAATGGTCAAACTGCATTTCCACTTCACTTCACTGACCTGAAGAAGCCGACTGCAACGCCGGCGAAACTGTTCTCCCAGCACATAAGACCTACGTTAGAAAGAAACACGGAAGACTCACATATTGAAATGTATGAATCCGCGGAAGTCTACACACGGATTAAAACCGAACCAAAACCCAATAAAATAAGTCTAACAAAAGCGAATAATTCTATGTCAGGAACTGCATCGCTCATGCATTCGAGAAATGACAGGTTTTGGGGAAATATCCTGAATCATGCAGCACTAAAAATGCTAAAGTGTAGTTTTCCAAAATTGGCGAGAATTATACTAAACGTAGACATATTTCTGTTGAAAAAAATAAATCGCCACGGGCAAGCTGTGCAAATATAGAAACAGATCTCAGAGCCAGGATATGCAATGTTGACGATAGATTAAATTACTGCCTTTTAAATTCATGGAAGTTAACTTTAACCCAACAAAGTTACAAGCAAAAACGAAATTACCGAACGGATTTAATTACCTCAGAGTAACACTTTTCGCATAGGAGAGTCATAATATAACAAGAGAACGTTTTGAAATATCATTTCGGAGTGAAAGAGTTCTTGTTTTCTATGTAAAAATGACGATAAAATAAATTCATAATTTTTTTAAATAAAAAAATCACTTAAAAAAACTAAGACGGAGAAAATAATGGGGATTAAGAAGAGCGTGACTAACGTCACACTTTATCATTTCTTGATTACTGTAATGGTAAAATAAAAAAAAAACAAGCATGAACCTCATTGTTTTGCTGTGATAAATCACGCAGTTTTCGCATTTACGATTATCTACTGAAAAATAATATTACAATTTATTTTCTACAAATAGAAACGGAAGCACTGGCTAAAGATTCCACACCTTTAATTACCAATGACCAAGCTTACCATCAACAGGGTGGCATTACTTGCCGAAACCATGGTCTGTGGTACTTCATAGTGCGGTATTTTTAATGTTTCGCTAAGATGAATATATTATGTTTCTACAAAGTCAGAGCCAATGCTATTGCAAACATTCCAAATTACCATGAAAATAGATTCGCACTGCGCAACGTGAAGATTAGCAAACGATCAAGTAAATTTTGTTTCCGGAGATAAAATCGCTTTGCCTATCTCTCATTTATCCAATTAGTCAACGCATGTGTAAATTTAGCAACGGATATCATTTTTGCCGCATGTAACGACCTCCTACGATTTAAATTTACATTTAAAATCTAAATTAAGGCAAAAATATGTAGCATATAAGATTATTGGGGAAAATGTGGTAAATCGGACTGTTGTCATGGTATCCGCCCGAGAAGGTTCCTTTGTTGGCAACCCTCACTTCTCGAGTCGACAAGGTTCTCCTTGCCAAATGGAGAGGGGGAAAGGAAAATAAATGTGGCCAGAAGAGGGTGTTTGGGGTTCCGCCCTGATTTTCAGACTCCTTGGCTTCAATAGATAAGCTAGCGAAATGTATTCCATCGGCAAAAAATACCCTCCTCACGGGAAAAGCAATTCCTTTTTCAGTGGAAACCCCACCGACACAATTTCACGCTCAGTATTGGCGGACCCCAACTTTGTCAGCGCTTTACAGGAAGTACTCTCGCGCGCCAAAGGTGGGCCTTTCTAAGCACAAGAACTTCCCTTCCCATATCCTTGCTAGCGTTCTTTAATCCCCGTGATGCCCTACTAACCCCGGGTTCACAGGGCTAATGGCGGATGATTTCAGGAACGCTGATCATGCATGATTTAATTTCTTCCCTCATGAACGCACATCGGCCCCCTAAAACCTTGGCTCCGACTTCAACCTTGAGAACGCGTTACCGCATAACGTCTTCGTTGCAGACGGTACCAGCTGTCACAGCGCTCAGAGCTCACAATTCTTGAGAAGTAA
The DNA here is from genome assembly GCA_963573305.1 of Pyrrhosoma nymphula. Lineage (NCBI taxonomy): Eukaryota > Metazoa > Arthropoda > Insecta > Odonata > Coenagrionidae > Pyrrhosoma > Pyrrhosoma nymphula. The sequence continues at coordinate 2,716,589 of OY754334.1, forward strand.
TTCGCTAAGATTTCATTATCACTTTACATTATTGAAAGTGTTCTTCTTCTGGAACGTAAGGATCGGAGTAGCCCTTCTCCGGTATTTGGTGATTTGAAAACGTGGAAACAAATTTCCTAAGGATTGATCAATTGTACGATGGCTCATCGTAATACCTAACAGACATATTATTCATTCTCGTATCTATATAAAAGTGGTTTTCCAGCGGTATTTTGAATTTTAGCGTTAATTATTAACTTTGTAGTTTTTGTTTATGGCAGGGAGTGTTACTTGATGGAAGGTATAATTTCCCATAGGTTGGTACAGTTTTGCGAAGGCGATGCAGTTATTCCAGCTAACAATATCACAGTAGCTCACTAGGTCCCTACTAATTCACAACATCAATTACTGGTTACTTATGCAGTGTGCTCTAATGCACCTTTGACCTACAATGCACCATTGACCTTAAACACTGGCAAGTATCGATGCTAGAGCAGATACTGACTACCTATACCGAAGGCAATCAGGCAGGAATGGACATTTTGTGGTAGCAATCCCGATTACTTGCTGAAAGCTGAGAGCCAGTTCTTCAAGAATTGGCCCCATCGTATTGGATGGGAACCGTGAGCGCCGAGGAAGCTTAGCCCAAATTATGGGCCAAAATTAATCTGAAAGTTATGGCCCAAATGTTTATTGATGAGAAAGGTTTTTTCTACGTCATCATTAAACAAAGGAGGTCATGGAGAAAATATATAAACTGTTTTCCTTATCTTTAAATTCGTTTATATATTTTTTTATTTTACCAATATCCGCACATTGGATACTAGTGAGCCTCACATGTCTCTAGAATATTGTGCCGAGTTCGCCACACCTTATATTCGGGCAAAGCGCTGTCTATTACTAAGGCCGGGTTACTACGGATTCCATAACAATCTCATTATTTTTTACGCCATTAGGCTGTGAGTCGTTTTCCCTCGGAAACACTTATTTACTTAACTTACCTCACTTAACAAACAGTACCTATAACGGTGGGATACTTCAAAGAATACGGATTATGTTTCCGCTCTTCTTAATTCTAATCATAATACTTAATAGATCTAATATTTATTCATTTACATTATGAACTGTGACTCAGAAGTATCTTTCATATTTGTAAATTTCGGCTGTTAATATTATTAGCTATATCGCCAATTTTTCAAAAAAGAAAGTATTTGCTCTATAAAGGAAAATGACATAGGAATCCACTGGACTAGCACACACAGCAGTAATGAAGAATAATTTACATCACGATTAGTTCTCGACTTCACATTCGACGCAGCAGCCGTCACAAGACTTACCCAACGAAAAAGAAACTGAAACAGCATCGTTGCAAAAGTATTTTATCCCTCAGACAAGTGTTCCTCCTCCGTTTCCTCCGTTTTTAGAAGGAGAGAGAGAGTGTAAAAAAATTCCTTCAATTCTCGTCACGACCTAAAAAGGTCAGTTTTTTTCGCAAAAGCAATGAATTGACGTAATAGATACGCCACATTAATTTTTTTGGAACTGCAGCGGAGAGTTTTACAAAATTTTGAATCATAAATCAAATGCAATGTCGCCAATACCTGCCTCCCGAACTTCAATCTTTTTTTCGCCGCGAGCAGTCTTTCTTTCTATCTTTCCCACCAAACGCAAAATGTGAAACCCGACCGTCATTCCCTTTTGCCCGCCTACTTCCACCACCGCCGCATTCTCCACACGCCCCCCCGCCCCCCATCAGCCACAATCACTACACGATGGCATTTTGGATGATGTCACCACTACACTCAGATACTGGTGATTTAGCGGAAGGCATATTGCTATGGAATTTCATTTAAAATCTGATTAAAATATTTGTTGATATAACAGTATTATGACTTCATATTTTTTTATAGGAATGAAAGTTCCTCTTCGTTTTTTAAGTAAAATGTTCTGAATAAATTTTGTTTTAATTATCTCAAGGGCCCAAAATCCAGTCTTGACAGCCGATGCTTAAAATATCCATTCAGTGCAAAAAAACATATACCGCCTACTCACTAATGATCCCGATATCTTAAGTTCAAGGGGGGGGCTGGTGACCCCCCCACCCGTCTGTTGCACTACAATGTTGTAATAGTTACACATATTTAATGCAAATTTGCTTCGATTTGTATTATGTTCATTTGCAAATAAATATGAGACCAGCATGGGGGACGAATTCAAAAATACCTATGAATTTTGTCCTCCCAGATCTTCATCCTGCGCCACTGTGCGTCGTCTGCACGCATTTCAAATTAACCTCTTGACTTCCCTTCATACGCTCACTCCATACATAATTTACATTACCTCCACACGGATATCAATTAACCTACTTCCCAATTAGCATTACAGAAACGATGAATGACTAATTCTTAAACACAATAAACTAAAATGTACCCTAATTCGTGAAATTACACTGCCTCGAGACTTAGGAAATCTTTGCCCTCACACCAAACGCACACATGACACATTCAATGCAAACTTAAGTTACTAGCAGCTGCATAATCAGATTAAAACCACGTAAATATTTTCTCTCCCATTGCTGTTTTTCACAGGGATGGAAACTACTGTCCGTTGCAAAATTCTGTCACCCGAGTTTGAAGACTAATGTCTCATAGATGGCTCAATCGATTTTAAAATAAAGTACATTACATTAAAGATTGTTTATTTCTGCGTTTATTGATGGCGTACGAAACTATTTACCGTTTATATTTATTTCAGTGTGTCAGAGAGGCGCGCGCTGTTGCCCAGTCAGAGGATTGTCCGTCCGGCGCACGAGGGATTACCTACTGCAAGTATTTACCGGCGAGGGAAAACTACTTCGCTTGAAATAACATACTGTAGCAGACGATAAAAATTGCCGTACTCACCAAAATATAACCAAGGGCATATTTTCACCACTTCCCATCAACTTTTTCCATGAGGCCTGTGGACCTCCAATTGCGAAAGGCACTCAGAAGCAAAACGATATGTGGGATATCTTTTGTCACCACATTTCTAGGCTTCTCGTCGAAAGAAAAAAATAGCGCTTAAAACCATTCTAAACTCCGTCTCCGAAAAATTGGCACGAGGAGGCATATCAACGGTATGTTTCCACACAGATATAAAATGACACTGATGACCATTCTTAAAAATGACCCTTTCTGCCACTATTTACGGAGTCCAAATGACTCATGCACAGAGATAGGACGAGTGGTTTACCCCCGCAGGTAATGCTTGTGGTGGACAGACTCCCTCGCGCGCCTTAACCCTCTGACTGGGCAAAAGCGCGCGCCTCTCCCTTTCTCTTCCGTGCAGGCTCCTTGCAGTTCAACGCGTTCTTTTTCGAAAATAAATGTTAATCGATATTGATTAACCAACGAATTCCTTCAAGATTTTATGAGTAGGTTCATGATGATGAACTCGAGAGCTTGAATAAGGTCCTAACGGCGGTTTTCAGGGATGCGCGGAACGGAAAATAACGGATCCGTGCATTTGCACCTATAACTAAAATAATAATGCATTAAATAATATGAAACTTCGTATAATTGTTAAAACCGATCTTTGCTACAATACTTGAAAAGAAAATTTCGATAACTTCATCCGTGTTGTTATTACGAAGCCGTAAATGCGATGCATCCGTCCGGTACCCGGAAAAATGCGCTAAAATTCTGTTTTTAAGCACACACTGAAATAAATATAAACGGTAAATAGTTTAGTACACCATCAATAAACGCAGAAATAAACAAGCTTTAATGTGATGTACTTTATTTTAAAATCGATCGAGCCATCTATGAGATATTCGTCTTCAAACTCGGGTGACAGAATTTTGGTATAACTGATTTAAATCATTAATCAACGTTGATGACGATACTCGCGCGATCCAGGTGTCGTTTGGTTGTATCGGAGCACCACGAAAGAAAAGGCTGCGACCCGTAAATTTAATACATTTATTTTCACATAAATGCACACCAAATAACTTATACAAAACTATACATAAAGCCACTCTGCCTCGGCTCGCCCGAACCGAGGTATCAAGTCACTGGCACCCGTCCCACCGACACACATGCCAACACACTCCACTCTCCGAAGACTGTCAAACACACACTGAGCTCACTGCACTCTCGTCCGTCTCGGACGATCGCCTGACGCGGCCTTAGCTGAAAACAAAAACAGAACACACGCGAATGTCGGAGGCGGGGAATATGACTTGAATAGCTGAACATACCGCCCGCCTCGTTGCATGACATTGCAACGAAGAGTTCTCTCTTCTCTGATAAGATACACAAAAATAATAGAACAAACTACAGTTTCCCTTTGATAAAAATGTAACCAACATAAACATAAGATAAGAATAACAGTGGTAAATTCATAATATTCATGACGCTTAGTTGGTCAAGCCGCCCGCCATGATGGAGCCCCCGGAATCCAGATGGTCCAGCAAGGTTGCAACGGCTGAGGTAACTTCCTCGTCCATTGGCAGCGGGATCAGCTTCACCAGAGGTCTGCGGAACTCAGAGGCTACAGTCTTGACTGTAGCAACTCTAGACAGGCCATCATTGCCCTTATGGAGCTGCGTGATCCTGCCCAGTGGCCACTTAGTTGCAGGAAGCAGCTCATCCTTCATAAGTACAAGGTCCCCGACCTTATGGGAATGGGTTGCCTTCAACCACTTTTGTCGCTGTTGCAAGTGATGCAAAACCTCCTTGGTCCATCTGTTCCAAAAGTGATTCCGCATTAATGATATCAATTTCCAACGGGAATGATAGGTTTTTGACAAGTCTAGTTTCAGGGAAGGTTCAGGGGGTGCAATTAAAGAAGACCCTATTAAAAAGTGGCCTGGTGTTAGGGCAACCAGGTCGTTAGCATCAGTACTCAGAGGACAGAGAGGTCTTGAGTTTAAACATGATTCAATCTGGGCGCTCAGGGTTGAAAGTTCTTCAAAAGTGAGGGTAGCTTCCCCAATAACACGCCTAAAATGGTGTTTGAAGCTTTTAACACTGGCCTCCCATAAGCCTCCAAAGTGCGGAGCCCGTGGGGGGATGAACGACCATTTAGTCCCATCTTTAGCGACCTCAGCAGCGACCTCGGTACTCAATGATGACGTAGCGTCAAATAAACGGCGCAACTCAGCTGCCGCGCCTTGAAAGGTAGTCCCATTATCACTATAGATTACTTCACAGAGACCCCGCCGTGCCGAAAAACGTCGGTATGCCGCTAAGAAGGAAGCAGTTGTGTAATCTGAAACTACTTCAATGTGTACTGCTTTTATCACCATGCAAATAAATATTGAAATATACCCCTTGTGGGACCTACTTCCGCGACCTCTCGACATGCGGGACCCATATAATCTACGCCAGTGTAGCGGAAAGGTCGAACAGGATTCACCCTAAAGGACTGAAGTGGAGCCATCTGCTGAAGAAAGGGCCTTGATGCAAATCTGGCGCAACGAACACACTGACGAGCTACCTTACTCGCGAGTTGTTTCGCACCAACAATCCAATACTGTCGATGTAGATGGCTCAACATTAATTGAGGTCCTCCATGCAGGGTGGTCCGGTGGGTCTCTTCCATCACCAATCTGGTAATGAAATTATTCTTGGGTAGGATGATGGGATGCTTTTCGCTCTCACTAAGAAACTGGGAGTTTTGTAGACGTCCTCCTACCCTCAATAGTCCCTTATCGCATATAAAGGGTAGAAGTCCGCGAAGTGGGCTTCCTCTTGGAAGTCCCCTATTCCGGTGTAGGCACATAATCTCGTCAGCAAAGGTGGCTGACTGGACGGCTCGAAGAAGGGTAATCCTTCCCCTTGCTAACTCTGCATCAGATAGTGATCCACCGTTTCTCTGATTTTTTGTTGATGTAGCATTGGTTCTCCATCTAAGGCAATATGAAATCACGCGGATTATCTTGGTGATGGATGAAAATTTCTTAAAGTAGGAAAGAAAGGGTTCATCTTCCTCTGTTACAGTGGCAAATGATTGGTAGCGTACCTCCTCATTAGTGCTATACTGATGCTGAACTATGCTGCCCACTCTATCCTCTTCAACCAACCAACACGGTCCATTCCACCAAAGCCTTGAATTCTTTAGCTGCTTTACGGTGTAACCTCGTGTCGCGCAATCCGCAGGGTTATCTTGAGATCGAACATGGTGCCAGGATGCATTAGGCAAAGTGGTGACAATCTCACTGACGCGATTAGCTATAAACGTCTTCCAGCGTGAAGGATGACCTTGTAGCCAAGCCAGGGTTACCTTGGAGTCTGTCCAACAATGAACTGCAGTAGGAGAGGAAGAAAGCTGACACCTTAACAGGAAACATATCAAACGTGTCAAGAGAAGAGCTCCGCATAGTTCTAGTCTTGGCAGAGTTTGAGTTTTGTAGACGTCCTCCTACCCTCAATAGTCCCTTATCGCAGATAAAGGGTAGAAGTCCGCGAAGTGGGCTTCCTCTTGGAAGTCCCCTATTCCGGTGTAGGTACATAATCTCGTCAGCAAAGGTGGCTGACTGGACGGCTCGAAGAAGGGTAATCCTTCCCCTTGCTAACTCTGCATCAGATAGTGATCCACCGTTTCTCTGATTTTTGGTTGATGTAGCATTGGTTCTCCATCTAAGGCAATATGAAATCACGCGGATTATCTTGGTGATGGATGAAAATTTCTTTAAGTAGGAAAGAAAGGGTTCATCTTCCTCTGTTACAGTGGCAAATTATCGGTAGCGTACCTCCTCATTAGTGCTATACTGATGCTGAACTATGCTGCCCACTCTATCCTCTTCAACCAACTAATTTTGTCTTGGCCATCATTAATGTTGAGAAGTAGCATCCTTCATTGTCTAAGTTTACAATGTAGACAGCAGCAGCATATGTCCTCTCCGAAGCATCGGAAAATCCATGGAGCTCCCATCTTGAGTCTTGGGTTGTGTGAAACCATCGTGGTATACGTATTTCCGATAACAGTGGTAGGTGTTATCGGAGTTTAGTCCATTGATTCAGGATGGGTCCCTCGAGGGGATTATCCCAGTCTAATCCTTTGATCCACATATCCTGAATCAAAATTTTAAACTGAACAATAAACGGTGCAAGCCAGCCTAGTGGATCGAAGAGTCGTGCAGTCTCCGAAAGAATCGAGCGTTTCGTCGCGAGAGGGGGAGACTTCGGAAGATCCACTCGAAAGAAGAAATTGTCATGCCCGGGATTCCATTTCAGACCAAGGGTTGAGATAGCATCTTCAAGAGTTATGGATCTTTGTTCTCCTTCCAATGCCGATAGTTCTTCTAGTAACTCCACTTGGTTTGCAGCCCATTTGTCAAGAGAAAGTCCAGCGGTTTGTAACATATTTATCATTTCATTCCTTATTCCGATAGCGTCGGTACAGCTATCGGCCCCGGAAAATATATCATCAACGTAAGTTTGTGAACGAAGTGCTGTGGCTGCCTGTGGAAACCGATGTTCTTCATCTTGAGCTATCTGTAGTAGGGTGCGAATAGCTAAATAAGGTGCTGAAGCAGTGCCGTAGGTGACCGTCTTTAAGCGAAATTCTCGAATGGGTTGATCGCTTGAAGGTCGCCAAACAATACGCTGCCAATCCATGTCATCCGGATGTATCCATATTTGCCGAAACATCTTCACGATATCTGCGGTAAAGACTATCCGGAGAAAGCGCCAACGAGTTATTATGGTTGGTAATTCTGCTTGAAGTGTTGGGCCTGGGTGAAGACAGTCGTTCAGCGATAGTCCATTACTACACCGTTGGGAGGCGTTAAAGACTACACGGATCTTACTTGACTCATGAGTTTTGAAGACTCCATGGTGAGGCATATAGTAAACAGGTCGCTTGAATAATTCATTTCCTGGAACTGGTTCCATGTGTCCAAGGGTTTCGTACTCTTCCATAAAACTCTTGTATTCATGGGCAAATAGTGGGTTTGTGAGAAACTTCCGCTCATTACGCAGCAGGCAGGAGACAGCAATGCTACGTGCATCTGTGAAGTATGTTGTGCGAGAAAGAGGCAGCCTTACTTGATAACGACCATCAGAGTGGCGAGTACGAGTTTTATTAAAGTACTCTTCACAAAATTCTTCTGGAGGAGAAGGATGTGATATTGAGGGTACCTCCTCTAACTCCCAAAAGCGACAAATAGCATCGGTAAGATATGGTTCAACCATGGTATGCATGCTTACAGCACAGAATGCATTGGAGGAATCTTCAGTATGAAGATTAGTTTGTCCTGTAAGAACCCAACCTAGGGCGGTGTTTTGAGCTATTGGGCAGTTGGGTGGTCCAATTTTAAGGCCATTTCTTAAGACTGCTGCGTACACATCGGCACCGAGGATACAATCTATTGGAGCGGGTGATCCAAAGCTAGGATCTGCAAGTGGCAAGTCTCGAATATGACTCCACTCTTGATTTATTATAGCGTATTTAGGAAGAAAGTCCGTGAGATTTCCTAACACAAGAGCAGAAAACTGGAGTGAGTATTCCTTATCAGTGACAGAACGCAATGTAATTGTTACTTGTCCTTTGGCCACAGCAGTAATGCCCGCACCAACACCCTTAACGGAGACAGTGGTTTGGGAACGGGGAACGTTGAGAGCTTGAGCTAGGCTGTCGGTAACGAAAGAAGTTTCCGAAGCAGGGTCCAATAAGGCTCGAACGGTCGTTGTTCTCCCTGAAGATGCTATCAAGTGTATCCTTGCCGTAGCCAATAAGACTGTCCTCCCCACTGAGGAGGTGAGAGCTGAAACTGATGGTGCTGACTTATTTGATTCAGCGCCGGTGTCACTCAAACAATTAGAATGCGAGTGAGAGTGAGTGTCAGGAGCCGAGATTGAACCCTGAATAGTATGTTGACCTCCATGTAGCTTGGTGTGATGTTTTGCGCCACAAACTAAGCAGGATGCTGAAGATGGGCAGCTTGAGAGAAAGTGCCCTCTCCTCAGGCAATTTAAGCAAAGCCTTGTTTTCTGAGAAAATGCCATACGTTGCTCATAATCCATGTTGTTGAACTTTGGACAATGACTCAGAAAATGACGTTCACTGCAAAGCGAACAAGGGATTACAGCCTTCTTGCTGGCGGGAATGCGTGACATATTAGCGTTAACTACTCCTTGCTTCTGAGAAGGGCGAAGGATACGAACAGTTGCTTCAGAACTCAACTGCGGTCGGCTAGCATCCAAAGAACGAGCACGACTTTCTAGAAACTCTACTAACTGCTTGAATGATGGGAACTCATTAGATGTTTCGTGAGATATCTCCCAGTCTTCCCGAGTCTCAGGATCCAATTTCCGACCTACTAGGTGGACAAACCAAAGATCCCAACTTTCCACAGGGCAATTTAAGTCACGTAAACCTTGGATTGCTTCCTCTGAAACATCCAACAGGCGGTTTATGTCCGATACGCATTTCCTATTAGCCGGTTTAATAGAAATTAAAGCTTCTAAATGAGTTGCAAGGCGCACTCGCGGGTTATCATAACGACGGCACAGCCTTTCCCACGAAACTTCCAAATTGCTTCCTATAATCTTCATTCCCCTTAAACGCTTGGAAGCAGTACCCTCCAAACTATTAATCAAATGTTGAAGTTTCACTACTTCCGATAATGCGGGATTGTTCTTGATAAGCGAACAAAATATCTCCTTAAATGACTCCCAATCTTGTTGTCTACCATTAAATTTAGGAACAGTTAGTTTAGGAGTAGAGGAATGAGCGAATTGAGGATGTGAGATTGCTCCATCTGGAAAATTGGTGGCAGAAGGAGGGCCTCGAGTGAGATCTACACTTCTATTTTGTATCTCGTCCTGAATTTCGGCCTCGGCGAGAATAAATGCTTGCTCTATATCTAAGTACCAGTCATCAGTGAAGTAAATATGGGTTGAAAATTCCTTACAATAAGTTGAGAGTTCAATATGGCGTTTAGAAAAACTTGCCCAGTAATTATTCAGCAACTTGAGCCTCGCTTGCCAAACAGACAAACTTAATTTCCTTTCACCTAGTTTTTTAGTATTGTCAATGAAGCTTAATATAAGCTTACCCTCGGTAAACTGTTTTTCCAAAAGATCTGACATGATTGCTTTAAGTCTGGTGCTGATCAATTAGATTTGTAATAAAACTTATACTCATCCAATTAACAAGAGGCAGCAGTAAGGAAGGCAAGAGAATCTGCTGCCATCCACGTTTGGGTGTTCCCTTGCAACCGAGCAATCCGTGTTGTGGAGCTGCTCGCTTGAGTGCAGGGAAACGTTGATCACGTCGACGTTGACCGGAACAGTTGGCGCTCGCTCGGGCAGACGATGATCACGGCGACGGCGACCAGGACAGCAAGCAAAGTACGCTCGCTCGGGCAGGCGATGAAAGCGTTGATCACGACGACGGTGACCGGGACAGCAGGGAAAACCGCTCGCTCGGGCAGGCGATGATCACGGCGACGGTGACCGGGTCAGCGAGGAAAGAACCGCTCGCTCTGGTAAGCGATGGTCACGCCGACGGTGACCAGGGCAGCAAGCAAAGAACCGCTCGCAAGGAAAGAACCCCTCGCTCGGGCAGGCGATGATTACGGCAGTTGACCGGGTCAGCAAAGAAAGAACCGCTCGCTCGGGACAGGCGATGATCACGGCGACGGTGACCAGGGGGCCGATTCCATAACTTTACGTTCGATCGTTAAAGAGTCATTCCCGCTGGATTATGGGAATTCTATCGAGAACAATTGCCGATCGCGATTCTATAACTCACGTTCGAACGTTTTTTGCATCACGCACGACTCCTCGGCTTCGACGTCAAAATACATGTCGAAGCGGCCATGGTCGATCGAAGAACAGTTTGTTTTGGTTTTTCATTTGAATGATATTTGAAGAAGTATCGCAGTGTGATGTATTTTGTGAGCTACAAATCACTTAAAACATGTTATTCTTGGACTTCAAATGTGAATTGTGGTATAGAATGCTGTGTGTCGTTATGTTGGAAGATAGTTTCGAACGGACGTCTTGTGTTGTGTTTTTAGCTGTGGCGATTTTAAGAAAATTATCCCAGTGGAGCATTTAATTTAAAGTTTTAAATGAAGTTTGATTCACTAAGGTTTCGATTTACAAGAAACAACCGTGTCATTTTTTGTGATAACTTTTAAACGAAGGTTTATCGAGTGTTTAGACTGTACATTAAGACATGCCAGTGGTGACAAGTGTTATTTATGTTCTGCGCTGGATTGCGTGTGTCTAACAATAAGTGGTGATATATTTACGTTAATTAGCTAGGATTGTTCTCTTTAAATAATGTGTTATGACAGAAATGGTATTACAAATACGTAGTAAGTGTTGGAGAAGACGTAACAGCAATCATTTCGTTGTTTTCACATACTGACTAAATTAAGACGTGTAATGTATGTGAATTTAATTTGGTGACTCGTGGATTGCTCTTCACTTGTAAATGTTGTTGTTTACGTGTCAGTGAAAGGATAAACAGTGTAGTGTTTAATTATTCTTCATTCAGGGAATTGTGGCACCCCAAGTGTCATCTTATTATTTCATTGCATTGTTGTGTTCAATGTGATTTTGTTGAAATAATTAATCCCTTTGCATGTAAGGCAGGTAATGACTAATTAGCAATAGGCATTTTTGTTTGCCCTGGGCAGGGATTACTGTTTTATTTTAGAGTATCTTAAATTGTGAGTGTAGTTGTTTACGTCCAAGTGATGATGAAAGAGTGATGATTGTTTTGTCTACTTATGCAATGTATCTTGTTTCATTATGCTTCATTTAGTAAATTTTGCCATCTCAAAATTTATCTTTTCATTTACTCGACGTGATGTCATTAGCAAGTATTGTTCCTTTATTTGAGTTCTGCTGTGTGTGCCTGGAGAAATAGTGGAAGTGATTAAAAGCTGCCAATTGTATATCTCAAGGTAGGTAATCATATATGCTGCATGTAACAGACGGTGACCAGTCTTGTAAAAGTGAGTTATATAGTATTTCTATTCAATTTCATGGGAAGAAAGTTGTGTTTAAATGGTATTGAAGGTTGAGTATTAGGTACGTTAATTATGGGAACTAGCTAGAGGATGGTATTTAAGTATCAATGAATATCCAAATCAATTCATGCCCGAAGTTATATACCAAGGTGTCATATACGTCTGAGTGTTGTTTTGGAACATTATCTTTGAAGTGAACCATAGAGCATTAATTTATTTAGATGATGAGAAGTTTCAGCTGTGATGTCGTGGACGTTCAACATAGTAAAGGCAGAAATTGAAATTTTCCACTAATAAAAATGCACTGGTCTGTCAGTGGAAAATGTCAATTTCTGTCTTCATTATTTAGATAACTACTATTTATCTTTTAATCCGCGACAAGGTTCATTTACGAGAGAAAGCGTTGTATTTGTAGTGGAATACAAAATGTTTCTAACGAAAGGAGACCGATGTCATTGAAATACATTATTTTTTAGAATTTTGCTGATGATAAGCTTGTAAAATTTGATCACCCGTCTGAAATATATAGTGTTTCAGAATCCAGTAAAGACGATTGGAGTGTAATTGAAATATAAGAGGCAATTCAAGCAGACGTCTATGCCAATCTAAGCAGACGACATTACATCCGTAGAAGTCATAGAATGACAAGTAATTAGGAAATAATTAATCCAATGAGAACGCATTTAGGGTGTTTATAGTACTCGTGAGGAAGTAATGTTCAATTATTCAGACATTGCAATGCTTATTTAAATTAATATTTTTCAAAATTATTCAAAACAAGTGCAGTCACTCCAATGTCAGCTCATTGCGCATGCGTAGAAGAGAAACAAGTGCGAACTATGATGAAAATCCGACAACGCCGCAACGTTCGACGTTCTGCTGAACGATCGCCCTTTTATAATCGCTCGTTGGTCATCACTCGAATAAATTGAGCTCGACTGAAGGTGAACGGATCCCTAACGTTCGAACGTCAGCCAAGTTATAGAATCGGCCCCCAGGACAGCAAGCAAAGAACCGCTCGCTCGAGCAGGCGATGATCACGGCGACGGTGACCGGGTCAGCGAGGAAAGAACCGCTCGCAAAGGCAAGCGATGGTCACGCCGAAGGTGACCAGGGCAGCAAGCAAAGAACCGCTCGCAAGGAAAGAACCCCTCGCTCGGGCAGGCAATGATTACGGCAGTTGACCGGGTCAGCAAAGAAGGAACCGCTCGCTCGGGACAGGCGATGATCAAGCCCGTTTCACACCACTCAATTTTACTTGAACAAGAAACGTTGAACATGAAGTATTGAACGTCAAACTGCGTCAAAGATGATTCAAGACAGCAGTTCAAGAATGCTTGATCAATAATAATTGAAAGGGCTTTCACACGACCAAAGACTTCAAATACGAGTTTGAAGCGTTTGAGCAAGGCAGAAACGAAATAGCAACGTAATGCGACTTTTCCCAAATTTTCTGTCGTGTGTGGTCAAACATTTCTTTATTGTGTAATATAGATTTTTAAAAACCATTTTAATGCTTCAGGATAGGTTTAGCAGGGGCTGTTTTAGGCGTTGATATTCAACTTCAGAGACAAATAAATCGTCGTAGGGTGAGGACGAGAAAGTGGATTCGCAGGAGGCAAAATGAATGATTGATAAGATTGCTGCACAACGAGGTAAGGATGGAAGGCCCGGAATATTTTAAAAACTACCTAAAAATGAGCGAAACAAATTTAATTGAGTCATTACATCCGAGTATCTCAAAAAAGGTAGTGTGTTGGCACTGCATATCAGCCAAGCACAAACTCGCAGTGACGCTGAGATTTTTGGCCACCGGCGAATCCTTTACGAGCCTTCAATACACAATCAGTATTGATCGCAACACCATTTCTTTGCTCGTTCCTGAAGTGTACACAGCAATTTATGAAGCCCTTAAGGACGAATTCTTGACGGTGAATAAATGACTGTCTACCTTTAATATATATATACTAATCTAACTCATGCTGCCATTTGATATTTTTATCTTAAAAAATCTTTAGCAGGTACATGCATACGAATAATACTTGTTCTTGACTGGGTAGATGTAACTCCACGATAAAATTTAATAGATGTAAAAAATTAATTTTCGAGCTGATACTCATAGCATCATTTTTTAAGGCTTTGGTCGATTTCAGCATAAATTTCTGTAAAATATGAAAGGCATGTATGCTGTATAGATGCATAAAATGGAAAACGAAGGACCTGGAATTATCATACGCCTATATTCGCCGAGATGGTTTGCCGACAAAAAAATGTCCGAAACTAGAGATCAAAATTTTTTTGTAGTTTTAATCACCAACTAGTGAAAGTATTTTATATCCTGAGTTAAAGAAATAATGATGAACTTAAAAAAAATGCTAATAAAAATTTCCGTCACCGAGATTCGAACTGGAGATCTCATCGTTACCAAGCGAAGACGATACCCACTGGACTACGGTGAGATACGCAGATTACGGAGAACAAATATGATCTATTCCGTACATGGCCTTTAGCAGGCTTTCGTGCTTAATCGACGCCTTGTTTTTTGTTACAAAATATTATCTACATTCCTTCTGAGGATCTTATTTGTACACAAACACGATTATTATTTAAAGATATCCAGTCAAATCTCATATGTTGCGACCAAACTAGTACAGAATTCGTAAATTATCATAAATTCTTCGACGGTGTCCCCTTCTCGCCTGGAAATTCTGTGAGCGAAATTTGTCCATTAAGTTCTTATTGTGCCAACAGTTGACGTTTCCTAAATATTAAACACAATATCTATTATTAATAAAAATGAAGAGATCATTATTGTACGCCCAAATACTCGAATGAAAGTTCTTTCAAAATACGAGGAGAGAATTTGTCCTTGTTTTCCTTCCGTCACTAGAAATATTGTACCGTCAATGGAGACCATCATATACCTCGTATAGCTTACATACATCTTTCATAATTTAAAGCACAGTGGCACTTGCATGTTAAAAGGCGTATATGTTACATTGAACAATGATTTTATTATAACATGATAGCATAATATACGAGGTGCTTCCGCATGAAACTTTCTCCATGTCGGCCATCTTACGCCCAGTGGTCTGAAATGCAACCCCATTGGTGGATACGCTTCAAGACCATTCAAGATTCAAGAGTTTTTAGAACCGTTCAAGACGAGAGGAATTTGATGGCGACGAAGCCTTTCAAGAGCTTTCAAGAAAACATGACCGCTGTCATGACGTCATGTCCATTCGAGAAACCTTGATCAATGATTCTTGAATGGAATTTGACGCAGAATTTGATCGTGTGAAACGGGCTTCACGGCGACGGTGACCAGGACAGCAAGCAAAGAACCGCTCACTCGAGCAGGCGATGATCACGGCAGGTGACCGGGTCAGCAAGGAAAGAACCGACCGGTCGGGCGGAGCGATGGCTGCATCTGGTGGGGCTCGGATGCCATTTAACTTGGTGGAAGCCAATGCTAATTCATTAACGTACTAAGTTATTTCACAGTAATTAATAGGAAAGTACTTACAGGCCGCAATAACCACGCTCTGCTACCAGAATGATGACGATACTCGCGCAATCCAGGTGTCGTTTGGTTGTATCGGAGCACCACGAAAGAAAAGGCTGCGACCCGTAAATTTAATACATTTATTTTCACATAAATGCACACCAAATAACTTATACAAAACTATACATAAAGCCACTCTGCCTCGGCTCGCCCGAACCGAGGTATCAAGTCACTGGCACCCGTCCCACCGACACACATGCAAACACACTCCACTCTCCGAAGACTGTCAAACACACACTGAGCTCACTGCACTCTCGTCCGTCTCGGACGATCGCCTGACGCGGCCTTAGCTGAAAACAAAAACAGAACACACGCGAATGTCGGAGGCGGGGAATATGACTTGAATAGCTGAACAAACGTATTATGCTTCTATTACTTAATTTGCATCACATCATTTAATTAGCACTCGCACTTGTAAATTTTAATAAACCTAAATACATTTGTAATATTTTTTCTCAATGGCTGTTTATTTCAGTATTTTCTTAGTAACTTGGAAATTCCAAACGTAAAATTCTATGCTAATGTCATATGGGTCATTCCACCACAAATCAACAAACGTTTGTCTCTTAGGGTCTCAGATTTTTGTAAAAATTGGTGTATGGGTACAATATCAACTCAAACTGAATACCCTCAAACCGTTTTGTAAAAAAAATTTTTTGAGCGAATTATGCAAATTTTAATTTTTTCGCATTCTTAGCAAAAATCCGAGTCTTAAATCATATTATCACTTATATCTCCGCTTGTAAACGCCATACAGCAATGATTACTAGCTCTTATTAAAGATAAATCTTTATTGAATGCAAATATATCAATAAAAAATATTTTCTTCTATACCCTATTATTGTTAATTACTAATGTTTAAAAATTTATTAATGAACCTTTCTCAAATACCTCATCTCAGAATCGGCCGAAACTTTTTTTCGTAATCTAAACATACCCAGCTAACTATTCCAAAAATAAAATTCAGTAGCAATTCATAAATGCGTTTTTTATAAATATTTAAACATTTACATTTTTCTCTCGCGCGGCCCGTCAGCTTCCCATTTGGAATACATGCAGCAGACACGTGATGCAAGCCTAAACATTTCCCTAATTGCTCAAGGTCGTGGCTATATGAGATAAAAGTATATTATGAACTATAAATGTTTTCAACAATTGGTGTTTGTTCTGTTAAATGGATTTTTGCAGAGAAATTTACCAATGAGCCCCACTTTCTCTGCGCGAAAAATGTTGCTAACTACTCCAACACAGTCGATTGAAAACTAACGAGAAATCAAAATCCTTGTATTTATAACAAATGTAAAATGGCTAAGTTAGCATGCTTTCCGTAAATATATGATGTCCTACCTTGTAGGAAGGGGCTCTCTCGGAATAATTTATTTGAGGATCCTGTTACTCCTGCCTGTAACTACAGCTGAATCCTCGTCCCTTGCTTAGACGTAGAAAGTCTCTTCATTAAAACCACTCCATTTGATTCGGGTATTGCTGCATGAAACTCCCTAATGCCTGGTATACTAACTGCCTGACGAAATTTCTTTGCGTAGCCAAAATCCACTCCTAACATATGATCTTTTTCCCAGTTAAAGAGTTCTACAGGTGTACGTACTTGTTTTTCGTATGGAAGCTGAAGACTTGCTCTTGCTGCTAGTCTTTTCAAAGTTCCTCCCAGTCCGTCACTTGGCCCTTTACCATGCGATGTAGCTAAGAAATGCCATTCCGCAGAGACTATGAAATCTTTCCTGTGAAGAGATAAGTTATGAATGTTATACTTGTTTTTGGAATGAGCAGCTGCTCCATCTGAATAAAATATTACTTTTATAAGCTTCGGAACTTTTAATTTCAAGAATTTAAGGAGACGTTTATGAAAAAAATGTACTGTTGATGTTATATGCTTCAGGCTGTCTGAAATGATTACGTAGTTCAATGGGATTACATTATCCTGGACTTTAGGGCGGTAATAGCAAGCAAAGGGGTGAACTATTGCTTGGTCGTTATTCCAGTGCATACCTTGCACGCTGTCCTTTGAAACGAAAGCGTAATTTTCTAAAAAAATCTGCAATGACGAGAACCTGCCCCACTTGGATGTTATGCTTAACATTTCTAAGAAATTCAGATTGATTTTTAGCAATGTAGTCATGTGGCTGAAGTTTCTGTAACTTTTCATTAAAAGTTTCCATTAAGTTATCCGTAGATGTTGTAAAAGTTTCTAGGGAGCAACGGTCAACTTGCACCCATTAGTGGAAAGTAATGCAATCAATTAAATTTCCATTAAAGGGTTCTTCTATTGAATTCCGAATTTTGCTCGGCCTATGGCAGTTTTTACATTCGTTCAAATGGCATACCTCGGTCGCAGGGAAACACATAATTTCTGACAAATAGTCTTTATATGACAATAGTGGCTCGGTGTTATCTTCTAGATTTAGCGGCGACAACCTTGCACCTAAAATCATTAATTTAACATTTTGATGCACCAGACACACGCATACGGTATGCTCCTGCAAGAACGCACTCCTTAGGTCTTAGCTCTGCAAATTTTGAAAATGAAACAGTATCTTCGGGGTATTTTTCCTAAAAATTAAAAAATATCTCTTTCAAATTTCCTAAAAATGCTCTCTTCTGTTCATGTGTCCGTTTTCCATTGTCATTAACGCTGACGTAATCTTTAACTCCAGGCATTTCTCTCTTCTGTTTATGTGTCCGTTCTCCATTGTCATTTACGCTGACGTAATCTTTAACTCCAGGCATTTCTCTGTTTACACTAGGGTCATGGAAAAATGATATTACTCTGTTTACTGTCTCTTGAGGTAATGGTTTTCCTCGCTTAGGATTACCAGTGCATAAGATTCTAATTTCCTTTACTAGTTCTTTCGCTTTTCCAGCTAAATATTGAGTTGATCCAAATTCCTCTTGAATTTTTTCCACACTCCAGCTTTTAGGCATGTGTAGACTGGACTAAAATTTTTTCACTGTAGGAATTAGCTTCAGCAAATTTTTCCTTGAGTTGACGTAGCATTTCACACCCTACTAACTCTAAAGGGCCGAAGTAAGTTTTTGCTTTTCCCCCTACTTCCCCGATTGCTCTTCGATTAACGGGCGTAATTGTATGAATTGTTTCTTCAGAGTACTTTCTACTTCTCAATTGTTTTCTAATTACCGGTAATGTACCGATTTTGGATAAACTCAGGTTGATTTTTTCTAGCACAGCTAGACATGGTGAATGAGGTGCATCATTGCTCTCTCCTTGTGAGTCACTGTCATTGATGAAGCTGTTTGAAGGTAGGGATACATGAGCCTCGCAAATTGCAAACCAGAAGGCCCCGGTTGTGACAGTACTGCTTCTGCAGCCACAAGCTGCTCAGAAACGTCTTCTTGATGACTGATGGGAGACCTTGGTGTGTCACCTTTCGCGACTCCCTTATTCAGAAGCACTCTGCACTGGCGACACAATTTTCTGCCCTCGACCAAAGACATCGCTCTAGCGCTGAACATTTTCGATTTGTAATTGGAAGTAATTGTATACAAATTAGCACTACGGATATTGCAATTCAGTTTCAGTGGATTACAACACTGTTTTTGACGCTTTGAATAGAAAGCAATAAACGATTTCTCATGGTTAAGGCACACGGTTTCCACTTTGACACCACTTCTATCCTCGATGAGCTGCAGATCTCTCGCAGAGTACTCTTCGTTACATTTAAAGACACTGTCTCGCGAACACTTTCCTCCTCTCACTGCGCCGATGGAGCAAATTTTGACACACGACATTTTCATATGCAGGTATCGATGAAATTTCCGAAATTAGTTTAAAAAACTACACACGAGAAAAAACAGAAGGCCGACAGCTCTCGAATAAGGAGATGCACACGCGGTGACAGACCAAAACAAACTGAGACTTCTTCGGTGAATAAACGCGGCTGTAAACAAAAACATGTGCAGCTAGATGGTCTTCCTTCAAGCTTTTAGGCACATACCGCAATGGGCAATTTGGCCTCCAAGGGGGTCATAAAAATAGGGTTATGAAAGGAAGTGGAAAGGTTTTTACCCTCTTGCCCTAATCCCTAGGTGCCATAAAACTTTTCTTTTTAGAGAGCGCTCCGGTTACGGAAAACGTCTCAATGCACGAAAAGCCACAGCTGCAGGCTCTCGACTCGAATTGAAAATGAAATGTTTTTGCATGGATAGTAAATATTAATCGGAGTTTGCAGTAAATTTGTCTCTAGAGATAAAAAGAAAAAGAAGGAGCTATGACGTTTGCCTTCCTACGCTCCGCCGGTCTGAAGTCCGAGACCGAGGGTTTTGTCCTCGCATGCCAGGATGGTGTCATAAACACATTCCTGTACCGCCGCATTATATTCATGACGGAGGTTGCAGACACGAGATGCAGGGAGTGCCGGAGACTTTGAGTCACCTTCTCTCCGGCTTTAGTTATTACGCCAGGTCAGCGTATTTAGATCGGCACAACTCGGCCCTGCGGGTGTTATACTTTCACCTTCGACACCATTATGGCATCGACGAGACGCCTGTGCTGCCCCATGCCCCTGGAGATATTGAGTCCGTCGTGGAGAACGATAAATGCACGATCAGGTGGAATTACACCTTCTCCACCACCAGGCAGTTGGAGGCGACCAAGACTGATATCGTTCTCCTCGACCACCTCACACGTTTCATGTTCGTGATCGAGTTTTCGGCTCCGGCTGAAACTAACATGGATGCGAAGGAGGTGGAAAAACGGACGTAATATCAAGACCTGCTTTTCGAACTTCGACAAATGTACCCCGGACACTCTGTGAAACTAGTGGTCCTCATCATAGGTGTGCTCGGTGGAGTCAAGGGCTCGCTGCTAAATAACATCAAGTGTATTCCGTCCTGCGTGGCACAGGCGGAATCACTAGTTGCACGCATGCAGAAGGCCGTCATCCTGGGGTCACTCCGTCTACTGCGGACACATGACCCGACCGCAGCGTAACCACTCATCCGATGGACGTGGCTGCGATCACTGCCCAACCCCTCTCGAGCCATTATGACGGTAATGAAACCTGATGCTTGCCGGGGACTCGGAGGGGCGTGTTACAATTGTAACAGTACATAATAACATACACACACAGAACATACAGGTAGACATTTTTTTATGATATCGCTAAATTTCAGAATTTATTTTCTAACTCAGAGGGCATGGTCCAAAGCTATATAATAAACACCATACTCCAGTTCAATTTTTTCCTTAAAATGCTGAAATTTGAAAGATGTATTTGAAGGAATTGCCAGCATATAAATGAAGTTTGAACATACTTTGAATCAAAGCTGCATGCTGAGGCCATTAACGGAAATCATAAATCAGAACGAAATATGGGGACAGTAGCCACTGTGCCCTTGTCGTCCTGTCCACGATGTTCGGGAATTGGGGGGGGGTTTGTTGGGGTGGGCGAGGGGAAGTGGGGGAAGAGGGGGCTGAAGGCGATACCAGACGAATCAACGCAAGGCTTACCACGTGCAAAAGAGCTGAACGCTGCAATCGCGTGGTTGGGAGATCCTAGACTCAACTGTATCCACCGAGCATTGCAAATAAGCGTGCAATATCCCTCCTATAAAAAGATATATTATCACTGACTTTTTATGTTAGATAGGACACTCGTTGATTTTTGTGCCCAAATTCTTAATTGAATGCTAATCGAAAGAGCATTCATTACATAGCAATACCACGGTGTGGGGAAATTATCTTGTCCTTATACAGATGTTCTTGTGAATTTTAATAAGGAAAACTCATAGTAAAGCTCTCAAATCTGGTTATTTTTGCAACCCCAAACCATGGCTAGACCCAGCCACATCAAGTCGATACACAATATAAAGTACTATTGCACCTCAATAATGCACCAAATTCGTGGCATAAAAAAGGTGATTTTTGACTTCGCATGTCTTTCCGTTAAAAAAAAGTAACTATTGAAATGCGTGAAATGTTCTCGTATCAATAATCGACTGAAGGTAATCGCATAAATCCCACCAGCAGCACCTAATTTCTTTACTCAGATATTTTTTTACTCGCAAGCGTGGTCCATTGGAGCGCCAAAATGGAATGGCATTTGCAGCCCATGAAGAGGCGAGGGCAATGCGGAGAGTGAGATAGACATCATTTGGACAGGCGCCATTTTTTCATGCCTGAGCAATCAATAAAACTGAGGAAATATAATCAGTGTATCTCCATGGAAACCGGAAGCCGCACTCAATGGAAGCAAATATCTCGTGTTCTGAGCGGGAGCATAAAAATTACTCCCGGAAATACATTTGCATGCGAGCGAAAGGCATTTATCTTTTGAATGCACCCCGCTGAATTATTTTTACTTGTTTTGCGGATTAATTCCACCTTCATTCTTGCGTAAAAATTTGTGGACTGTCAAAAAAATGTTCGTTGGTCTGCCACCCATAAAAAATGCTGTTACCTAAAGTAAAAAATAAACTCAACTATTGAACGGCCCATGGATATCTCCGCCCTATAGCCGTATTAATTATCCGGTACTAGATATCCGACTCTACTCTGACGATTTAATTAATCACCCCGGCAACCGGCGTCAATTTGCCTGGCAGTAATCGTTACAACGAGAACGGGAAAACAAATAGAATTGAATCGCTTTAAAACGATTCACGGGGGTGACTGCGGAAGAGAACATTCATTTTTTTCAACGAAAAGGAGTGAAACATTTCTTTTGGTCGAGCAATCAGGGGCCCGCTTCGAAAACATCGGTTGCCCACGAGAACGTCTCGCTCCGTAACAAAAGACACGCCTGGAAACAAATGGCTTAACGCTGCATGCATGCATGATGCAAAGTACAAACTACGAAATGGGACATTTTTACAATCGCAGTCATTCGGTCAGCTATGACAAGTTTCCGAGTGCCACACGCAGCGAATGGGTGGCAGCACTTTACACATTCATTACGTAGCAATTCGCGGATGACTGGGCACGTTCATTCGCTATGGAGTCGATCTTTATAAAAGATTTTATCGCGATTGGTACTCACCATGGTGGTTCTGTCTCAATATTTCCGAGCTTCAAATGCTAAATCAATTGATATTCTTCGACGCATGGGTCTATATTTCCTACTTGATTCCCAAGGTTTTCATTGACGGGTGTATTTGATTATGAACCCTTCGCAGAAGTTTTTCTATACAATTTAGGAGCGATGAATGAAGATTTATCAGAAAAAAATTTATCTGATATAAAAATAAAATATGTATAAAAAAATATTTTGTTACCTTCATCACAAGAGAGATATCTTCTAGGGTTATTTATAAGAAAGACAGATCTCAATCGTATATATTACTTCTGTTCGTTGTTAATCATATCGATCTCACAATTTGATATATAGGGAAGTAATATCGAGTTTAGATCATGAAATCAAAATCAGCTATTCTTTGCCGACGTTTCGGAATTGAATTATTCCAATTCAGGGCTAAATAAAATATACGATGGTCAAAACAACAAAACAACAACGCAGCACTTGGTTTCTATTTACTAGTCATTAACTCGTCATTGACAAAAATGACCTGATGTTGAATGAATGTATTCTAAGAAAATATGTTACGTATAATTATTTGACAAATTGATGTAAATGCTATGTTGTTGTTTGACCATCGTATGTTTTATTTAGCCCTGATTATGGAATAGGGTATTTGTTAATTAGCTGCTATTTTTATGTGATTTAACGGATCGGATATGGAAATCCGTGCCTATGAATAATTTAATATATCCTTTTAAAACCCGATGACAGTCGGTTAAGTTTTATTCATTGATAAAGGTAAAAAAATATTTACCAAATTTTTACAATCGTATTTTAACACTACTGTAAATATTTGATAGATAGTGATGATATTGATCGTGGTTTTTTTCCTTGATGTATTTTTCATGTGACGCAATTTATATCGGCCAAACAGGTGAAAATTTTCAATGATAAAAAGGAACAGAATACATAGGAACATAGGATGTATAGGGTATTTTGTTAATGCCTTCTGACGGATATTACTCACGCTGCGTAAAAAAAATACTGTTTGTGTGAAATTCCTTCAATCAAATAGAAGTCTACTGTGGATACGCATACCGTGAATCACATGCTACTTCGGATACACGTTGAAGCATTTTGTTTCCTCTTCCCGAACCAAAAAAGGAAATGCTCCTCAGGTTAAGAGAAGGTTTTCGTCGAAACATTATGGAATTGATACACGTCACAAAATGAGTTATTACATTCTCACCGTTCCACACTTTTTTATTTCCGACCGTGGTTTTGGGAAATCATTACCATCATCTTGTTACAATTGCTAGCGTTGGCAGTTCTTACATGCAAAAACTCAAAGGACTTGGAGGGGAGAGGTAAGGTAGAAAAATCATTGACAGAAGTAGAAGCAGTTTGACGCAATAAAATAGGAGGGGTGAGGAGATTAGTCTTCCAAGGTAGATGGGGATGGGGTGGGAGGGAGAAAACATAGATGGACAGAGAGAGAGAGGATCAAGGAATAGCAACATTCTTTGGTCAAATAATTGATGTCAGTGGATAGCCGTCTTCAAAAGTCTAGTCGTTCACCAGGTTTACATATCTTGTATTAACGATTTCAAATTGTTCAAGAAAATCAAGTTTTTTCCTTTGCACTGCATATGAAATATCTCTGGATAAAAATCACTGCTATGCCCAGTCTCTCACTTATGATTGGAAGAATTTCTAATACACCTATTATGTTCATTTACTTATTAATATGTTCCTATGAATTTTGTTACTTTTTATTATTGAACATTTTCTACCTGTATGGCCGATATAAATTGCGTCACATGAGAAATACATAAAGGAAAAACACCACTATGAATATCATCATTATCAATCAAATATTTACAATAGTGTTAAAATACGATTGTAAAAATTTTGTAAATTTTTTATGCCTTTCGCATTGAATAAAAAGTTACCGACTGTCATCGGATTGTTGAAAGGATACATTAAAATTATTCATAGGCATGGATTTCCATATCCTATCCGTTAATTAACCTAAAAATGGCAGCTACACTGACGTGATGCCTCGTCATCATTTTTTAGAGAAAGTTTGGTATTACAAATAATTGCATCCTGCCGAAGCTACCATTATTATAGCAATTGATGGCCTGAGAGCCAAAGTTATACAAGTAACAAACAACGTCCAGTTTCACCTGTATCACTTTACTCCGGTAAGAAAAGACATAAAGCAAAGTAGTTTAAGTGTTCGGCGGCTAGATCGCAGCACCATACGGTTGAACACATTTATTTCTTTTCCTGTAGCTACCTGACAGTACCAACTTAGAACATATGCACTTAAATCATTTTTCGTGTTTTAGTTACTTGTATTACTTTACTCTCAGGCACTCAATTAAGCTATTTTTAAGGTGTAAAAGTTCACGCTACTCATCGGAAAAATGATATATCATTGCGTGAAGCCCGACATCTTTGAGTTTCGAGTGATGACAAGAAACATTGGCAATTTTAAAATAAACTCTTTAAAAAAAACGAAGTAATGGAAGCGGTAAGGTAAATATGAATAAAGCTAGACGTGATTCCGAATGAGCCATTAGTTTCGAACGGCTGGTGATGCTCTTTCCCCGATCTTGGTGGGGATGGCAGCGATGTTCCACACAAGGTGCTTCACCCCTGGGCTTCTTTTTAGTTTCGATATTACATTTTATAGTTGTTTTATAACATATGGCAGAGAGATATGACTTTGTGGCGTGCTGAGCCACGACTCACTTTAAAGGAATATTACTTACAACGGTGTTCTTCTTTGAAATATTTGTATTGCCTGCAGTTTACAGAGTTTTTGCAGGATACGCTACGTTACAGGAGTTACGGTATTGGGCAAGGGTCTGACACTCACATATTACTCCAATGGTTTTACATTTCACCCAGAGCACTCTAGCGGTCAGGCGCTAACTATCAGCGCCACAGGTATATGCTTTAATTGAATATCTAGCAGATGTAAGTGGGAAATTACCTATTTATTTATCAGGGGAAACTTAAAAATTTAACTGTTCAATCAATTATGCATCCTAAAAACTACTGGAATCAGATTGCATCGCAATAATGCCGTCCAGTCCTTCTCTTGGCGTTTTCGCATTATGTACTTTCCCGGCCATCTTCTTTGTTTACTTACGGTTGCGATGGCGATGTCTCGTGTGGTCCCAGGCGTATTTTAAATGGACGCTGTTAAACGTCTTACAACGAAAGGAATAACAACGGCATTTTTTCACAAAAAATATAAGATTTATGGCAAAAGCATACAATATTTATCTTTTTCACGCATACGTATTTTTCCATTTGCGGCTGAAACAATTGGCGCTAGTAGTAATCCATATATGAGATATCGCAATTCCGTCAGACCCTTGGTGTTGGGTGCTGTCAGACAGACTGCCGGTAGCGACCGGGTCGACTGCTCTCTCTCTCCCCGGACCTCTGGTGGCGATACCGTGCAACAACAATTGACAAGCGATATTTCTCTGAGCCGCCGCCACAACTTCAACTTCCTGTTCAAGAATGTTCTCCGCACAAGTCAACAATGTAAGTTAATCCATAAATCCAATTTTTAGCCAATTGGCTCTCGCCACCAGGAAGACTCGGCGACTGCGTTGCATGCTCGGCTAAAAAAGAGTTTACCTTTAAAATGAAATATTACCCTTTGAAATTTTTATATTTCATAAAAAAAGTTACCATGAATTTTAAAACGGAAGTACTTTCACAAAAGTTAATGGAGGGCTTCATTGTCAAATATTTCTCACCTCGATAGCTTTTTGAAAATATATGTTCGTAAATTTGAACTAGAGCTGCTTGAAAATCTCTCAACTTTCAAATGACATAGCCCCAGCACAGATCAGCGTAAGGGGTTCTCACGGTTGAAATATTGATATTTATATATTATGACGTCCTAATAGTGAGTCGTAAATATGATATTCATGAAAAACTAAAATCCTAAATGTTTATTTCTCCGTCAGCAGCGGCTGATTCCGCAAGTAACTAAAATAAAAGTAGTCCGCATTTTATTATCTCGTGGCGTATACCTACATCGGAAAAAACACAGCCAAATATTAAATATTATTATCAATTAATAGGAATTAATAGTGCCCCCCTTGTTCGAAAGCTGTTTTTTCGGAACAAAAATCAACATTTTGGTTGATTATCACCAATTAATTAAGATGCCATGACTGACAATGCAACCATAAAATTGTTGCATCATCATTCAAAGAGTTTAATAAACTAGTTGCATGCTTAGTCCTTATTTTATTCGACGTTTCTCCAAGGCTGAAAACGACATTATTTACGACCGAATTATGAGAGCTTTAAAACAGCCATTCTCTTGTAAACCGTTAATCCCTCTTTGTTGCCAGGACGGAATATTTTCAGCGCATTATGAATTCGAGAGACAGAGAGAGACAGAGCAACATATTCGACGCGAGCTCCAACCCATTCTTCACTTCCATAAACATGTCCCCGGCTTCGCGAGCTTCTACAGGCTCACATAAACGCCACGCGATCCCTCGCGCAACAATACAGATTTCAAAACTCCACCGACAACAATCGCCGACGGAACTGACGTAATTTCCGTCGACTGCGAAAAAAATGAGAGAAAAGAGGGAAGGGTATGCGGAGAGCAGAGCAGACGCATTTGACGGAGGAATAAGGGGTAGGGGGCAAGGGGGAAGGGGTGCAATTTCAGTCTGTCTCTCTTTTTTTATCCATTTTTGTTGTCCACCCCCCCCCCCCAACTTCTCCCCCAACTTCTCCCCCACCAGCAATAACCTCGTCGCCGCAAGCGTTTGCACAAAGCTCTTCACTCGAGTAGATGGCGGATCCCTCGATTGATAGAAGGGAAAACAAAAAGGATTTAAAAAAAACAGAAGAAATGAATAAAACAAAAAAGTAACGGGGTTTTTCGGCGTCACAACCAACCGGCCGACCGGAAACACCATCTCGGCGCCGAAGCTCAACTGTCGCAGCAGCTCGCGCTCTCTATTATTGTTGTTTAGCTTTTGTTTTTCAATCCCACACCCCGCCTCTCCCTCCCTCCCTCCCACGCCTCGCCTCTCTACTACTCTAGCCGGAAAATATCGCCGCGTGCATCTCCCGCCGCCTGGTGGCTCTCTGATCAATCAACTCACGTGAAAGTTCACCACCAACAACAACCGGGTCTTCCCATCACTCCCTTTGGACATCGCGCCCCCCCCCCCCCCCACCGTACGGACAATAACATAAACAGCAATAATAATAACGGCGGTGGGAGAGATGAGGAACAAGGCGACGACCAGAGGACGTGCTCCATGCTGGGGGGGAGGATGTGGATTTAAAAAAAAAATGACAAACGATTCATTCTCGCGCACCCATTGTGTGTCTGTGACGGTTCGCGCGGGCGAGTCGGACAAAACCGCGCGAAACCTCTTAAGCGATCCGTTTAACCGACTCACCACACAAACAACGCGTGTACAAAAAAGAGTTTGACCGTTCTTTTGTTGTTTTTTTTGCCTTCCACCCCGACGACCGAACAACCCTCCCCCCACTGGGTGCGACCAATTGCACGCGAGGGTTTATTTACGAAATGGATTATTTCCGCCACGATGTTATTCATATATATATATCTCACTCGAACGTCAACCTCGCGTGTGAAGTCCCCGGACGGAAATGGAATGGTGGGCCCGGGACGGACAGAGGTCGCGCTGTTATATCTTCTGCCTCCGCTGCTTTGTGCCACCATGCGCCCTCTTTCCCACCGACTGCTGGCTGATTGGCCAGCTGGAGCAGTGACATCGCATTTGCGGCACAGGAGATAGGTTGAAAACGACGACTGTATTTCTAATGATAACAAGGTAAGGCGCGAACGTACAAGTTATAGTATGTTTTGCGTTAAATGCATCTGCTCCCTTTCATAAACTGCTGATACGAAAAAAAGTTTTTCGGAGATTCTTCCTCGATTGCAGAAGATTTCGGGACGAATTTAATGGTTTTTTTAAATGGGGTTTTAATTTATTCATCCGAAACACCAACCTGTATGAATGCACAGCAGAGTAAATGCGCGTATACTGGAAAGAGGTCCGAGTCTGAATTACTTCGTACACATCCGTGGAAATGATTCCGGTGAAGGGAAACGGGCTGGTGTCGTGGCTTCCTATTATTTCTAAGGTTTAGGCTCTAGCTTCGCGCAGTGCAACGGAACATTTTCCCGCAATCCCGATCATTTTCTGTATGCCTGTGCTTAGAGCTCTTCAAAGGGTAGAACTTCGCCCGTCGCATTGAGACTCTATAAACTATAAACCCCTTGTCACTTATCGCTCACAGAAGGCCGACGTCGGGTGTCTTTCCACTCCTCATCCATCTCCCAAATCCTTCTCCTCGGTCACCACCCTCCAAAGAGCCAGCCAATCAACGAGTCCTATCAACTTTGACGCCTTTATTTGCCTTCCTTTTAGCGAATGGACAATAACCACCCGCGCTAAGCCACGCCACTCATCTTCTCGTCTGTCCCACTCCGTCAATTATTTGTGCACGCTTGCTGAAAATAAGAAATGAGTTCTATGATTCATACATTCCTACATGGTTATTTTCAGCATAATTCGGCTTTAATTAAAGGAAAGGCTTTGCCGCATCAATCATATATTTCTATTTAATTGAAGTATTGTATTATCGACCTCTTCGTGGAATGTAAGATTAGTATCTCGAGGAAAAGGTCGAAAATTTAAAAACTATAACTCCTTGCCAATGTTTCGGTGTATAATTGACACCATCTTCTAAATGTTTTAAAAACATAGTTGTTGTTGCAAATTATCTCTCACTAAGGTATATTATAAAAGTACACTAAAGTGTTTGTTTTTCAAATTTTTATTAAAAAAGTGATTTATAAGATCGGTTGCAGTATTAATCATTTGAGCTTGTTGGAATATTTTTTGGTTGTATACATAGATGTCACTTTTGTTTGTTCTCAATTGTTTTAAAAGATCATTGTGTTTATGGAATTGGTACCCATAATGATATATGGTCACAATATAGTAATGTGCCATTCCATAAAATGGTTCTCATAGATCCTTATCCGGAAAAATATTACATGTAGTTTTATTTGGAGATGTGGATTGTTGAAACATGATGTTCCATGGCTAAATCAGAGGTAATTCTAATTTGTATATTGTAATGACGTGTATGATACTTTGATTTATAAGGTGAAACTTGTGATATTTTTTGTTTCTTCATGAATAATGTTGTAACGTAAATTGTAGTCCTGAAGATGGTGTCAATTATACACCGAAACGTTGGCAAGGAGTTATAATTTGTAAATTTTTTACCTATCCTTGAGATACAAATCTTACATTATATTTCTATTTATCATTTTATGTATTGATAAATCGTAAATTATAATGCTGAATACAATTCTTTAGTACTTTAATAATTGCATGCGTATTTTAAATGTTACCACCCCATTTTGATCTGGAAGTTGCTCCTAATAGGCGTTATTTGAAGTTCTCTGTCTAGTATTTTATATATTAGGTATCCAAAGGCAGAAGAAAGTAAAATCACACAAAAGAGTTAATGACTCGGGATTGACGAACTCCCCGGAAGCCAATGCAATCTTCTCCACGCATTGCACTTCTAACCATAAGGCGAGTAATTATGCTGTCACTGGTCGGTAGAGTTTGCGTCATGCGACATTAAGCTGGTCAAGAAATTTCCTAGGTAGTACCCGGTCCTTTTATCCGAAGTCCGTTGCCAAACGTGAATAGTCGCTACAGACATCATTTATAAGCTTACGGCAACTATTTCAGTTCAAATGAACTCCTATCATCTTTCTCCAGGCTGTTGTTGCTGAACTATACATACGCAAGAAAGCATATGTGTACTACTTCCACGAAATAGTTATCTGTATCAAAAATATCATTGCGACCACTCAAACTCTGGAAGACGCTGTGTTTTTCGAGCTGAAAAAGGCAAGAATGCCGAGAAAGGAGAGTTTTTTATGAGCACCTACCTTGAATTATTACATTCTCAATATCATTTTCCCGATCGCCTGGGATTGAATTCAACTATCACTTAGAACGAAAGCACCAATTATATTCATCGGAGCAACTCAGACGTACATGTAAAAGTACTCAAGATGACAACACTATTTCGGCGACACGGACTCCACCAGAAGGGAGAAGTTAATAGCGGTCAACCGTTACGCTTTTTCTCCACAGTTCTTTCTTAATCTTTCAGAAAAGTTAAAATATAATGAAAAGTATTTATGTGCCCTTTGATCAACATTCCTTCTTCCACCTATCAACAACGTCCCTGTGATAAATTCTTCGGATGTTCTTAATACATTTGGTTAAACCTGCACTTGAATGTCACCTTGAAAAGGCCGTTAGGTACATGGGAACAAAGAAATATGAACGTCTTTGTCAACTGGGAAGTATTCTTGAAAATTATTGTATATTATCAGGTATGATTTATTTTATTTTTCGCTAAAATTTCAAAAGGATTAATTAGTAACAATTCCAGTACAGGAAGGAGGAGGTAACTAATAATGTTGATCAAATAAATATATATTTTTAGGAATGACTCATGAGAGCCAACTGACTTATTGGATATTTAAACGAGACAAAGAAGTTGTTTTCAAGCCATAAAATGGCACATATACTTTTGCCTTAGGAGTGCGCCTTGGAATAGCTATTGAGGGGAACTGTTAAAATTCAGGAACACCTATTTTACTGTTTTATCCTTTTTGGTTCTTCTTTTCTGATTTTATGAACTTGCAGCTTCATCTGTCTCATTTCATCCAGGATTGCAAAAAGAGAATATGATATTGAATGAGAATTTTCCAGGAAAACAGCCGCAATTAACTATGTTCAAATAGAATATCACAATCGCAATCTAACTTAAGCATACAGAATGACTGCCGCCACCTAAGCAAACGTAGTCAGAATTGCCAATCTCTCGAATAAGTCGATGGCTTCGTCGCTGCATCGGGCTAAAACCACCACGTTTAACATATCTGATGTTTAGTCAGCACTTTTTGAAGTCCAAGAGCGTGAGTTATGCTTTCCGCTGTTTTCACCAAATACTTTCGCTGGGCAGCGGCTGGAATTTAAGACGCCAGGACAATTCAACGCAAAATCGTATGGCCGAATTCTTAGATTAACGCCGTGGAATGCACAAATATCTACTGGCAGTGCAATGTCCCTTTTTCTTATCAAATTTCATCACCGGTTCCTTGCAATGGCGATTCTCTAGCTCGATTCTGTACTTTCCATTCTCATATCGTAATTGTGACACTTTCCCTCCCATCTCTACCACGCACCGCCACGGCTTCTTCAAAGACTAGAATTAGAAGTGGAGGAGAGATGATGAGACACTTTCGTTTCAGACGGGCATCGACCATTCATTCTCCCTCCTCAATAAGACGGTGGTTGAGGTTGGCAATAAAGTAATAGGAAAATGTTTACCCTCACCACTTCGGCCAACGGGAGGCGTCCTTTCCACTCGGATAAATCCTTCAGATGACGAATGCAACCCGAGATCACTCTTGGCTTCCCATATCCGTCGCAGCAATCGCTTTCCTTTTTTTTTCGTTCCATAAGAGAGCGATAAATCCACTTTTGCTGGCTCAATATAACGACCCCTTTGCCCCCCCAGTAACCCCCTCCAACGGCGAGGCCACCTTCAGATAGATACCCTTGCTCCGCGGTATCCTTCCCAGGAGGAACAAATCGAAAAGATCAATCACAATGCCCCTTCTTCTTCAATCTACTCTCCCTTCCCGACCCTTGATTGTTCTCCTTAATCCGGTCAAAGGCCTTTGCCACATTATACTCTCGCCAACGACTTCTCAGCATTTATTTTTTTTTCAGGGTGATTAAATATCCTCATTGCTACATTATAAATAAGGCTCATAGGATGTTTGAAGAAAACCTAGCGTAACTCGAACTATCTTTGTCCTTGTGCAAATCCAAGGGATTTCCAACTTCCTAGGGAAAATAGGCATACTTTTAAAAGTGACAAAAATATATCGAGGTTCCCATGTTTTCAGGTGCAACTGAGTGCCTTAGTGCTTAGGTCACCTAAACGCTGACGCACGTAGTTGCATCAGAAACCATGGATACCAGTATGTCAAGCAATTGCAGAAGCCTACGCTCTAAAAATATATC
This sequence comes from Pyrrhosoma nymphula, assembly GCA_963573305.1. Taxonomy (NCBI): domain Eukaryota; kingdom Metazoa; phylum Arthropoda; class Insecta; order Odonata; family Coenagrionidae; genus Pyrrhosoma; species Pyrrhosoma nymphula. The sequence goes on from OY754334.1 coordinate 2,749,268, forward strand.
CGTTAATATCTAAGCTGAAAAATTACATGGATTGGGATAAAGTGACCTAATACAATGCCTTAACTCTATGCAACAGAATAAGAGAATTATTTCCCCAACCGAGCAATCACTTAATTCTTTCCCAGAAAATCGAAGGCATGTCCAATATATTTATACTCCAATACTTCACCGCCCATTTATTCAAATTTTATATCCAATTTAGTGCAATAAAGTCCAGCTCGCATCTAGGGTCATCCAGCAAGGGTCAATGTCAAATTCGGACATAAAAGGAGAATTTTGAGTCGTTTGGTGGAGGTGACCGACAACAGAGGTCATTTGCACCATTGAGAAGAGATGGTAAGTTCAGTAAGCAAAGAAACGTTAGGGAAACGGAGGAAGGGTGTCGAAAGAAACCCTGTGTCAGCATTAGAGTCATTTTTAAAGAAGACGCTACAGTTTAACGTGCCATTTGTCGGAAGAAGTAGTACGCTCGAAGTGCTCTCCACGCGAAACGCAAGCGTGGGTCGGGGATTTCAGTGATGAATCCCCGCCACAGCTGATTTTTGCAACCCGTGCACTTGAGGTGTGAAGAAGAGCTCTCACTACCGCCTAAACCGAACTAATCGCCCGTGGCGTTTCGCGGAAGCTGTAGAACGCGATGTATCAACGAGACACCTGCTCTCAATCCAAATGGGAGCTTTCCAAAGTATCAATTACCCTCGCTACGATTTTCTGAAAATCAGTCTCTTAAGGTAGTAAACAGCAACAAATTAAAGGGTCAACAAAGACCAAGGAAGGTTACGCGTAGGAAACATGAAGAGTGGACTAGGATGAAACAATTCATGCTAGGATTAAGCCACGAAGAAATATTTCTAGTAGGTTCATAGGAGGACTGGTAGCTGTGGTAAACATTGGAATATAGTTATTGGTAGATATTTCCACTGTATTGACTAGTATTAGATCCGTGTAAAAATAACTAAAGTTTATACTCAAATTACAAAATAATGTAATGATGAGTTATCATAATATTATAGACAATCGATATAGTAATGGTCTAGGTAAATCAAAGCTTATGTGCAAAAAAAACTTGTGTGTATAGATCATATGAAAGCTGTAAACAGAGACTGAGCTCTAATGGATGAATTTCGATTACCCCTGGATTAATGTCATTGAACAATAACTAAAACAAATATTAAAAAATGATACAGTAACATAGAATGTGAATTTCCTTAACCTCTTTCAAATCTAATTTAGAATAAAAATCACTATACCGGTTAGAATGGTGTCATATTCCTAATTGGAATCATTAAAAACCTTCAGATCTAGTAATTCTATATAAAACAGGTTATGAAAGTTCTCCATAGACAATTCAGGTGGAAAACTTGTGGTGTAGCAAGGGCACTTACGCATTCATATATCTAGTTTTAAAAATCTATTTCTCACTCATTTAATGGATTATTTAATTATTCAAACGCATCTTGTGTTATGGTGCAACGAGTGATTTTTATTTTTCATTTAATTACTCAGAAATAATGAAAACATAAGCAATGAGAGTAAATGTTTCATAGTTAATATCAGCCTTAGTCATTGACCATTATTTAGCATGATATCGACAAGTCAAAACTAAGAGTTAAACAATTAGAAAGTACATTGGTTAATTGTTGGAGGACATTGGTCATGTCTTTTTTAAGAAACTCAATTTCCTTTTCCCGCCAAGACGTTTCGCCTTTTTATTAATGAGGCTTCTTCATGGCTAGAGTACAATGAAAGGAATACAGTTAATAATTATTATAATACTACAAAGATAAAAAAGTTTTCAATCTTTAATTTAGTACCTCTTAAGGATTATCTTTCTTACTGCGACAATGGTAACACACAAAAACAAACTCTTCCCCTTGGTAACAAAATCAACATAAAAAACAAAATGGAAAACCAAAGTAAGAAAGTGAATCTTTAAGAGGTACTAAATTTATGATTGAAAACTTTTTAATCTTTGTAGTATTATAATAATTATTAACTGTATTTCTTGCATTGTACTGTAGCCCTGAAGAAGCCTCATTAATAAAAAGGCGAAACGTCTTGGCGGAAAAAGGAAGTTGAGTTTTTTAAAAAAGACGAGACCAAACCTCCAACAATTAACCAGCGTATTATTAAATTGGTCAATAAATATTCAAAGAAGATATAAAGTACACTCATATGGAGTTAATATTCGCCTAACGAAATCGCTTGAGTTATTCAAAACATGCCTGAAAAGGCCTACATTCTACCTCCCAACAACGTGTAATTGAGCCACGGCGGCGTCTAGGAGAGGATACATGGTTAACATTTCCCTCAGGCTGTACACACTACACGCTCAGTAATGATCGCTCACGTCCACACGTTTGCAGCAGTACTGGCATTCTCCGTCATGCCTCATTTTTTCACGCGAGAAATGCCCCGCACTCTATCGGAGGATAAACCACTTAATACAGGAGCAACCTAGTACGCGTGCTCACTACTTCAATGCCCTACACGATCAGTAATTTGAGTCTTCTCCGAGCATTCTGCGTTCCAGTGGCCACGGGTGGCGCACGACTCCAAGGAACAATGAGTATTTCATCTGTTCCCGCTTCAAAATCAGCGTATTTTAATGGTCTGCAACCACACATTTGGCAGCCGTTATATGCAATTCACATTTTCAGGCAATTATTAGGCGGGAATTATATGCACAATGGCTTATCCAGGGTAAGTGGATGAATTCCATGGAAGATCATCATCATCATCATCATTATAGTAATCTACCGGTTAGAGGTAGGTTATGATGCAAGTCAGAAAATATCCAAAGGACTCTTACCCGTGCCGTGCCCTTTCTACCTCTAGTATTTCTTTCTTCATCTCAGCATAAGTGCTACCTTTCTTCATCCCGTCCATAAAACCGATTCTCTTCCTTCCCCTTCCCCGCTTACCCAACATCCTATCCTCTATCACGGCCTTCATCAAACCATCGCCCCTCATTACCGCTTCCAACCAGCTACCCTATCTTCCCCTAATCTCATCCATAAGTTTCCTCTCCTTGCGCACCATGTCAAGCACTTCCTCATTTGTCTTCCTTTCCGTCCAACGCACCTTCTCCATCCTCCTCCACGCCTACATCTCGAAAACCTTCAACCTACTTTCGTCTTCCATTCTCAATTTCCACGTTTCTGCCCCATACAACGCCATACTCCATATCAAGCTCTTCACCAGCCTCTTTTTTACATCCTTACTTAAGGTCCCCATCATCAGCTCCCTTCTATTATTGAACGCTTCCTTCGCTAGCGCTATTATCCTCCTAATGTCTTTGCTACTATGTCCTCTTTCTTCTAGCGTACTACCCAAGTAATTAAATTGTTCTACTTGCTCCAGTTTGTGACTTCCTACTCTTATAACCAGCTTCGCTTTCTTTTTCCTAGAGAATCTCATTACTTTTGTTTTCTCATTATTAATCTTCATCCCGTATTTCTCGCACTGCATTTCCAATGCATCTACTAAAGTTTGCAATCCTTTCGATGGCCGACTGACCAACGTCTGGTCGTCTGCGAATCTAACCGTCTTTATCCACTGGCCTCCTACTTTCATTCCCACATCTAGCTCATCCCATGCCTCTCTAATCATTTCCTCAATATAGATGTTAAAAAGTAAAGGCGACAACGGGCACACTTGTCGCACCCCGCAACCTATAACTGCCCACCCTGATTCACCGTCAGCTACCCTTACCTGAGCCCTCTGCCCCATGCATAAGTTTCGGATGAGTCTCCTATCACGCCAATCTATTCCTATTTTCCTCATTATCTGCATTAGTTTCTCCCAGTTTACTCTGTCAAACGCCTTTTTGAAATCGACAAAGCAAGCGAAAACATCCTGATTATACTCTATGTTTCTTTCTATAAGTTTCCTTATTACCGCAATCGCGTCTCTGGTGGCCCTCACCTTCCTGAAACCAAATTGGTCATCGCCTAAAGAGTAGTTTGCTCTGCACTCCAAACTTCTATTTATTATTCTGAGTAAAACTTTTTCCGCGTGCGAAATTTAACGGATTATTCTATACTCCTCGCATTCTGACGCTTTCTTCTTCTTCAGGATATGTATTAATACTGATATCACGAAATTCTCTGGCGATACTCCTTCATCGTAGATCCTGCGAATAAGTTCGAAAAAGGATTCTCTCCCCTTACTACCTAGATTCTTCAGTAGTTCCGAAGGTAGGTTATCGGTTCCCACGGCATTTTTACCCTTCATCTCCCTTAATGCCCTCTCTATTTTGCTGTCAAGAAACTCTCGTCCGAGTTTATCCTTATTTATTGTTCCTTCATCCTCTAGATCTAGGCTCACCGGTCTATTCTCGCTGTCATTTAGCTCCTCTACGTATTCTCTCCACCTTTCCAGGATATCTTCCCTGTTTTGTCCTTAACTTTTGGTATCGTTTGACCTCTCTTACCACCCGATAACATTTTCACCTTGTCCTACAAAGCGCCCACTTCCCCCTCCTCCTGCATCTTTTCCATTTCCTCGCATTGTCCCTTCCACCAGTTTTCTTTTGCCCGATTGGTTACTCGCCTGAGTTTTTTATTCAATTCCTTGTACTTCCTCTTGCCAACGTCGGTGTTGACGTTTTTCCAAATCCTTCTCTCCTCCATTTTCTTAACCATTTCTTCCATAACTCACTGCTTCTTAAACCTCTTTTTTCACCATTCCTATTGTTTTCTCTGCCGCTCCTGCGATGCCTGTTTTTATAATCTCCCATCTTCTCTCTATTGTTCCCATCTGCTTTGCTTCTCCTATGTTCTTTTCTACCAGCTCTTGGTATTCCCTCCTGTTCACACTTTCAATGCTTCAAGGTTCCACCTCTTTATCTTCCTACCTTTACACAGCATTTTGAATCTAACTTCACACTTCATCATCGCCAAGTTTTGATCTGAGTCCACATCCGCCCCTGGAAAGCTACGAGAATTTTTTACTGTTCCTAAATCTCTGCCTCACCATTATATAATCAATTTGGTATCTCCCAGTATCACCCGGCATTTTCCATGTGTACCTACGCCAGGGGTGATGTTTACACCAAGTGTTTATCACCACTAATTTATTTCTTCTACAAAAATCAACTGCCTTTTCACCGCGATCATTTCTTCTTCCTAGCCCAAACCCTCCTACTTCTAATCCGTCCCTCCCTTTCCCCACCACTGCATTCCAGTCACCCATCACTATCAGGTTTTTCTTTCCCGGCACTTCTCTAATTATTTCTTCTACTTGCTCGTACACCTCTTCCTCCCTATGGTTGCTTGTAGGCATGTATACCTGGACCAGAACGAAATTCGAATGGCGTGCTTTTATATCTACCACTGGTAACCTGTCGCTCACCTGTTCAATATTTATCACCCTAAGTCCCAATTTCGTGTTCAGTACCATACCTACCCCACGTTGACTCTCATCTCCACCACTTTATATTACCCTGTAGCTATCACTCCAATAGTCCTCGCTATCCTCGCCATCTCACCTCGCACAATCCCAAAGCATCAATTCTTTCTTTTTCCATTTCCCGTTTAATATTTTCAAGCTTCCCGGCCCTCATCATGGTCCTTACGTTCCAAGTTCCTATTTTTACCGCTGTTTTCCTCCTCTTCTTTCTCTTTTTCTTCTTCTTCTCCCTCCTATTCGTTGTATCCGCCGATGATGATGCTGTGCAAGGATTTCGTGTGATGACGATCGCGGAGGCCTTGCCTCCTACGCTGCTGGGCACGACACCCGCCCTAATGGGCGACGTCCCGTAGTTGCCAGGAATCAATTATCTGTGAATGACTTTCATATTCTAGGAAGTGGTCGTTGAGAGGTATTCCCACGCCACTCAACGGCGTTTTTAACGTGACACAGTCACGGAACTACCTTTCGTTTGGCTCCAACCCTTCGACCTATCTGGCATGGGTGGCCCTAACAGGAGCAATAGTACTTGCTCCTGCCAGTCCAGCTCTAGGGGTCATTGGAACGCACAAGTCCTTCCACCACGTCAAGATCGTAGTTCAAGGAAGAGCCATTTCATATAACCTTATTTTAGTTAATATAATGTGACTACAGGCAAGCTCAACAAATACATTTTTCATGAGCTTAAGAATGTCGTCGTTCAAAAGATCATTATTTTTTTAAACCGATAGCTTAGCGTTTAGAGTAACAGCCATTGCTTCTATTGAATATCTGTTTCAACAACAATAAATATAAATAAAAATATTTTCCCCTTCTAGTGCACAATATGTTCAAAAAGGAAGTCACGATGGAATAGAAATATTTTTCAATTTTATTCTACACCATCCAACGACAGGAGAAAAAATGGTATGCAAAGAAGGAAAAAAGGACTCTATTTTCAGTAATTCGTTGTCATTAATAGGAATACTACAAACTGTTGTGGAGATAATTGTACTTCAGAAAGCAGCGATTTTCAACCTCAGATTTGCATTCTACTAAGTCCCTCTTTCCGCAAAAGGTTGTCGTTTTTAACAAAGAAATTGTTATTTATGTTTTACTACTAGTTAAAACGTAATTCCTTGTTGCTCATCTTTTTTTACGTGCCCCTAAACCGCCAACCATGTGCCACTCAGGATACGCTAAGCACAGGTTGGGAATCACCGTCCTAGGGCAACATAAGCAGGGCATTATCGAGAAATCTCCGAAACTTCCGAAACTACGAAAAGGTGATTCAAACTAATCAAAGGGCTTATTAACATAAAAAATTCAGGGATGGTGACTAGTGAGTTTCATGGAGACACGGAGGATGCAATTTTATCCCCGCACTTATAACTCAAGCACTGAAAGAAGCGACAAACCCTCTGCCACAAACACCCGCGGTACCTCGTGGGATAGAATGTAGATGACTAGGAAACATAGGTAATGTAACTCTTCCCATATGAATATATACAAATACATTACTGAACATCTCCTTGGCGTGTGGGTCATGACGGTCATAATGTGCAGATTCAGGTACTGCGAATTCATAAATAAGTTAAAACTGGTTACCAGACCACTTGACAACGTCCAGGTGTGAATTCGACCCCAACACTCCATTAACTGAGTTTATTTTCATAAATCTATTAAATTATGCACAAATGAGCCACTGAATTACTGCAGAGGAGGTTCGGATACATGGCCAACTTATATGTGCTAAACGAAACCTTCCGGTCCATATTCGATCCGCCCTGTGTTTCGACTGACTAGCTCAGAAATTGGCGTGCATGCTGCTTCGTCACATCGCCACTAATGAGAGAGATCGACAGACTGATGTTCCTACTGGTTGATGCTTAATCCTACTTTGAACAAACGTTTATGTTCAAAACATTGCCGGCTAATGAGTAAATATGTTCAAAGCATCGTCTGAGGTTATCTCACTATGTCAGCGGTGCCGTGTACGTTTCACCTCTTTGTCCAAATAAACACATTTCACAACGGGCTATTGATATACCCATTGTAATTAATCTTCTCTTGACCTCTAAATACGTCTGCCCAACAACGGCTACATCTGCATATATACAACCTGGACTAGCAATAATCTCGGTATCTTCTAATTCCCACCTTTGCTGTCCCCTAATCAGGGAGTGAGTTCTTTATTCTCAGTGTTGAACGTTCGAGGATTTGAGGGCAGACCATGTAGAATCCCATGACGGGATACGAAAAAATATTTAATGTTAGGATTGCTATGAGGTCCTTCTAATTGCAGAGCGCATAGGCGGCATTTAGAGTTCCACACTTAAAAGAAATACCTACGTGACAAACCCAGTTGTTCAGCTACAAAAAAAACTCACCTGAAATCGTTAAAGATAGCTCATGTCTAGTTTCTAAATTTTTCAAATTCTAAAGTTTGATTCTAGAAATCTATTAAGCTCCAGCTTTGCTCCAAACTGGAAAACATTTTCGATAATATTCATAGTTAATTACTAATGAGGAATAGAGATGCTGAGAAGAATCAATGAAAACGTCAAGGAAAATCACCCATTAACAAAATAAAAGCCTGTGCATATTAACACAAGATGAGTTTCATGCAAGATCAGTCACATTAACAACGTCATCAGGGAGAGGACTGTTAACCATTTAGTATGTTATACGTGCGTTATCTTTCTTGCAAAGGGAAGGTTGCGGGATTAGGAGAGTAAAGGGGGGGGTATGAAATGGAGGGGAGGACGAGAGGTTGGGAGCAACAAAGGTTCATCCACGCCACATCTATAAACATGGGAGTAGTGAATATGAATGCAACAGGAGATGTCTGCTCCAATAAGGCTGCATCTCAAGTATGCCGCTTATGTATATGGAACCCTGCCCAGAAAAACTTAATCCGCAAAAAATATTATGCCTAGGGAAGCCGCACGGTCGCAGGTAATACAAACGAACAGAAGAGTCCTACGCAGCTGATGGATGGACTGTGTTGGGATCCACAAGAGAATCTGTGAATGAAGGCTACGCTGAGATAACTTGAAAAAATTCAAACCAGACTAGTTCCAAGGCGACGGAGACGATATTATTTTAACCCCGCTCTATATCTCTACAGCCAATAGAAGCGACAAAATAACAGAGATACCAAATAAAAGACACATATTGATGAGAACAAAAATGTCTTCTTTCTAACCACCATTATGCACTGCAACAAAATCAGAGCCAGACACTATGACACTCTATTAGCTTACAATGTAATTTGGTTCTTTCCCTACCCTCTGTCTTTTTCATTACGGGTGTCCTAACACCCACTGCCACACTCCCTCGCGGCTGCACAGGTCGTACGTAGAATTAGATGAAAGGTGGGGGTGATGAAGTGTTGATGGGAGAATGGGTTGTAGTGAGGTACGGTGGTCGTGATCAGCCACCCTCAGTGTAAGGGGAGGAGGGATGTGAGTCCAGGCTACAAACGTAACGAAAATGCAGAAAACTCTCTTAATGACCAGCACCTCGATTATGTAACTGTGATAAGGGTGATAGCGACGTTGTTGCCCAGGACAACGACGTACGGACGACGGAAGGTGATAACAGCGATCATGTAACTGTGATGAGGGTATTAGCGACGTCGAAGCCCCGAATAGCGATGACGCTCGAAAATGATGGTGATAAGGTATTGAATATGTGCGAATACGTTGAATAAACTTGAATTAAAAATGTCCAAGCCCAATTAATTAACTTTTCCTTTATGAAATACCTTCATGAAGATCTCAAGTAATTATACAGAATAAGAAAATGTCTTGATGAGTGCTATTCTGAATGACATTGCGACCGGGGAAAAAAGAAGGATAAGCGCACTTATCCGGCTTGACACACAACTATTTCAAGAGAAATAGGTAAATCGCAGTGTGAAAAGTTTTTTAAATTTATATGTTAGAAATATCGTCTATCTGCCATTCAGTCGTGGAATATTTCCCATAATGGAATTAATATAATATTTGTAATTGCTACTAGTCACAAGATAACATTATAATATACGATAGAATAATTTCATACTCCGTAATGCGATTTGCCAGCACAAAGGCATGTTTACATCGCTTTCGCTTAATCCTTCTTTAGGGAAGACGAACACTTCCTTAGAATTTCTCAAGCATATGTATGCACAAGTATGCAAGGGTTGAATTAAAAAGAGCACATCACTTTAGTGTATCGTAATGGTAAACCTAGGTCAAAATCAACTAAAACAAGTTCAATGCCGCACCGTGAAAATTGTAAAACCACGTAAACGGGTTCTTCTACGGGTAAAATAATCCATAAATTTACATTACCCACGAAAACCTCAGGTGTTTATTTAATAGCTAATCATAAACAATTATAAACGCAGTAAAATTATTTCTGTATCATTTCAACTGAGACCAATATTAACATTTTTCTACGCCCATATCTCGCTTACATTTACCTTAAGCCACTACGAACTTTACAACAGTCAATGAGATCACCCAGCCCATTACTGCCAGTTGAATATAAAATCACAGAGTAGAAGAACATGGATTACAATTTAATGATAGTTCTCGACGGAAGGACTATTTGTTGTACTTGCATGAACAGTCTGTCACAAATGTGCATACGTCGACATGAGATATACGACTCGCCGATAGCTAATAAGCTTCAGTTCTATCACAACATTGGTACGGGGAAAGAGGAAACTCCATACATTATTTAATACTTGGGATTGCAGGCATTATTAACTTGGATAACAATAAAAATGTAATGCTAAAATCTTATTACAGCAGAAGACTCACCGCTCCGCCATAATATTATCGTTAGTCATTTTATAGATTATGTGGAATACATTGATTCGAGCATGTAAGCGAAATGTTATAGCTAATTATTCATAAAAGGCATATACACAACATATAATAATATAATGCATTAAAAAATTAAAGATTAAAAGTATTATATTTATAATTGTACCTATTTAAGAATGTGTCGCCGATTTCCATTGGTTCTTCAGATTCTCCATTGTTACCAATATAAACAAACAATGTTTTGAAACGCGATTCGAATATAAGCGTGTGACGTCAGCCCATGACCGTCGTACGGGCGATGACGGTGCCTTACATGATCGCTCGATCACGCCGAACGTCATCGCATGCTGTGATGACGTTCACCCCCCGTGATCGCTTTCACATTTACATAATCGAGGTGCAGGAGTAATCCACAGTGCGAGAGAAACATCGAAATGAGGAGATATATAGATTGACATATATATATAGAACTTAGGAGGAATAAAAAAATGAACACAAGTGCAGTCCAAAACCCCAATTCTAGCTTATCAATTGACTTCCAGCTCCCTTACCAAAGGGTGAAGTTCAGCACAAAAATACCTTTACACGCGTAATACATGTTTTTGTTGTTTCCCTACCTAAATTGTATGTATCACTACCTTTGAATATAGCTGATGATGGTAAAGAAGGATATTTTTTACAACTTGTTAAGGAATGGTTATTCAATAAAAATGGGGTGAAATATTTGTTTAAAAGGAATGAATATAGGTCTATTGTTTGTATAGAGTGATGATACTTGTGTTATTTTATTCTGAACTGGGCATGTTATGCTTGCTTGTAATTAATGCACTTTAGATTATTTTCCTGGAAAAAGGCTCATAATACACTGTTTATGTATCATAATTATATAAAAATATAACTATCTTTGTAAATTGTAGTGATCATAATCAGATTCTGTCTTATGTTCCGGCATTATTATTTTTTTCCATTTTCATTTTCTTATTGTTTATATTTTATGGTGTCAACTAATAACTTTTGTAAAGTGAACTGTAATTTGCGGCACAGTGACTGATTTTTGTTGTTTTCCATATTAATGTAATTTTGTAAGACAAAGAAGAGTTGGTTAACCCCAAACAGGATGTTATCCTTAAGGGGAACCTATGTCCCTCCTTTTGAATTTTTGTGATGTTATGAGAAACAAATAAATGAATAAATAAAAAATTACATATTGAAAAAGGACGGCTATAATGGAATTGATTAAATAACTCATGTAATCACATCAAGTTAAAATGCGACACTCGTTTATGGCTTCTCATTTTGTTCGGCAGGAGAGTGAGGGGCCCTTACGTGCGTCGAGTCATATCCGTGATAACCGGAATGGTTGGCCGAGCGGATATTAACCTGAGCCATAGCCAGGGATTCCGCAGAGAACACGAGTGACGCATTCACAACCAACCCAAATAGCTCCACTGCAGAATTTACAGCACACTTTATTCACATAAAAAAAGATTCATGTCTCCAGGGTACGAAAATTCGATATAAAATTTTAGTTTTTCAGTTTATCTTTTAATTTTAACTATTTTTGTCCTATTTTTCAAACAAAATACACAAACATTTGTTCTCAGCGTCAATTACCTACTATTTCCTTCGTCTATTTTCATAATGCAAATATATATGTCATCAAACAGTTATATTAGTTCCTTGGAATTAAAGCAAGGGAGGGTAAAGTTTTTCGTTTACAGCCTCTAAAACACTGCTTGGTTGCTTAAGTTTTGCCACCCTCTTCACCATTTTCTCAAGCTCACAAAAATGTGAGGATTAAGACTACTTTTAGTGAACTTCATAAACTTGAAGGAACTTTCGCAGGGGTGCTCACGTTCGAGATTAAATGTAAGACGCAGGATGTTTTTATTCCTCATAATTCTTCAAACTTGTAATGAGCAGCGCCCTCTTGCAGATGATTATCGCCTTTTTTATACTATCGCCTGCTCCTTTCGCTGCAGATCCACCATCTTCCTCTTCCACTCTCTCCTCTACTCTTCTTCCGCATGTCTTGAGCGCCAGTGTATCTGACGGTTCCAAAGCGCGATAAATTCCGGTTCATGATGGGAGAACCATTTCCAGAAGAACAGATTACGAGCACAGGGCATCATTTAGTTTATTCACCATAGTTCATAGCCCTTTTTTCGAGTGAAAGGTATGGAAAATATCTTATGCCATTCGTAGCATGATCTGATACACATAAGATATACTTTCAAACTGTGTACATATGAGGTGATACTTAAAAGTTCCCGAAATAAATCGATACATTATATCACATCTGGACCATATTCACCACCATCACCTTCGTAGTACTACTCCCCTTCAGAAAGAATGAATTGATCCCAGCGCTCCTCTCAATTATTGAATACCATCTGGAAGTCCTTTTTCGTGAGCCTGCGATTCCGCTTCGATTTTCTCAACAGTCTTAATCTTCGGCCATTTTACTTTAATTTTATTTAAGATAACGAAAATAAATAGCAAGGGGGCTAAATCTGTCCAGCAGGGAGGATGAAGAACTGTAGTCAAGTTGTTTTTCACCTGGGCCCTGCAGACTTTCTTTTCATCATTTGCAGCCGCGGCACGAATTTAGCAGCATTCCGTCTCATGTAGAGTTCCTCGGAAAAAATCCTCTCGCATGTACCATACCAAACGATAGTCCCACAATGTTACAGACGTCATAGATGTTCCACCTGCAATCCTCCATGACCGCAACACTGACAGCAGCGACATTTTCAGTCGTAATGTTGGTTGAAGACCGTCCTAAATGTTCGTCAACTTCAACCGATGTCCAACCATATTTAAAACGTTCTAATCACTCGTAGATTTGGGTCTGGACTCAAGCATTGTCTACAAATGCTAACTTTATCACATCCATCGTCGCGAAGTCGCAGTGGATACAGCACGCTACAAAAAAAAATTTCCCACCAATAATAAACAAGTTCACCAAGAATGTAGGCGCTTGGCTCACTGGTAAACAAAGGATGCATAAAGTGCCCACTGGCGGCGTTTTGTCGCATTACTACTCGTACACACGCGGCGTGAAAATTTCGGGAACGTTTGGATAGCACCTCGTATATGCCCACCGAATGTTTCTCCCACAATCACGAAAGACTATTGATAAGCTAAAATCGAAATCCGACCGACTAAATAGCATAATCCTGATGAAAGATCGGCTATCTTCAATGTTAAACAAAAATCTACAGAAAAGCATCAAATTGTTGACAGGGTGTTAGAGATTAGAGGAAAAACGGACAAAGAGGAAGATGGGATGAGTTGAAGAGGATAATTTCACTAGTAGCGGAGGAGTAACTGGTGAATAGGAGAGCCATGACAAGGAAGCCATGCACTGCAATGAAGATTAGGGTATTTCTTTATGAAAGAATAAAATAAAAGAATCCAAGAAACAAAGGTGAGGCTATCCTCTATAAAAAAAACCTTAGGAACCAAGTCATTCGAGAATGCTTGAAGGCACATGAGATTGGATAGAAAACTGCAGCGAGGAAATCAACAAAAACATAAAGAAAGAGAAGACCAAAACAGCAAACAGACCAGTTAAGAGACACCTCGGAGAGAGAAAAATGATAAGCAACAACATCAGGGATTTGAACGAGATTATATTGATAGAGACTGAAGACAATGGGAATATATGGAAAAAATACATCGAAGAACTCTACCGAGGAACGATGCCGCTGGAAGAAAACCTAATGAAAGACGAGAGTGAGATGGACGAGGAAGGGCCCTGGCATAACCGAGAAGCCAATTCGACAGTGTGCACGATCGACAGAGCAATGAAAGATCTAAATAATTACAAAGTGCCTGGTGCAGCCAACATCAACGGAGAAATCATCAAGGCGCTTTGGATCAAAGCTAAGAACAACCTGCACGAAAAAATCAAAGATAGCTACGAAAGTGGAAGACTAGCTTGGAGGACCTCCAAGGTGTGTAATGGTTGTGATACCGAAGAAGACAAGGACTGAGAAATTTGAGGAGAAAATTAAGTCTGGTGTCACATTCGTCAAAAATACTTGCGCAAATAATAAGCCGAGGGATGGAAAGGAAGAACATTTGAATTTAGGAAGAACGGACGAACCAGGGAAGTCATTCTCTGTCTGGGATTAATGGCAGAGAAAACGATACATGTGAACAAGTCACTGCATTTGACATTTGTGGACTTGGAGATAGCCTTAGACAAAAATGCCAGAAAATACCAGAAGAACATCCATATTCCCGAAAAATAATCCCTTTCTTTATGTTTTTGTTGAAAGTGGAGTTGTGGGAGGAGACGTGAATGGCGACAGGGAGAGAAACAGAGAGGGAGGGGCAATCGTTAATCTATCCGCCATTTTCAATATCACCAAACCCCGGTCCAAATCCCTCAAACCCACCAAATCCCTTTCCACCCCCTGCAACCGCCCACGATGTAAAACTTGCGCCATCCTCATCACCCAGCCCTTGCCGGACAAGTTCCTCGCTTTTCCCCTCCCTTCTGTCCTCTCACCCTCCTGCACCACGCCTAACATTGTCTACATCCTCCTCTGCCAATACTGCCCTTCTTTTTATATTGGCTTATCCACCACTCCTCTCAATATTAGAATGAATGGGCACCGCTCGTCTTGTAACGATTGCCCCTCCCTCTCTGTTTCTCTCCCTGTCGCCATTCACGTCTCCTCCCACAACTCCACTTTCAATAACACTTTTAAAGTCGGTCTACTTGCTTCCCTTCCCCCTTCTTCCTCTCCCCTTCAGCTCAAAGATCTTGAATCTTCTTGCATTCTTATCCACCAGGCTTTCTCGCCCCCTGGACTCAATAAATCACACTAGTTTCTCCCTCCCCCTCATCTCATCTCTCCCTGCTTCCTCCACTCCTCTTCCTTTTGCTCCCCTTTTTTCCTCTCTCCCCTCCGCTCGCCCTCTCCCCGCTCTTCGTCTTTCCCCTTCTTCCTCTCCCCCCTCTTTTCCCTCCTTCCCCTCGTAACACCTTCGTTTTCCCCCTCTTTCCCCTCCCATACCTCAACCTCTATCCTTTTCCTCATTCCTACTCTTCTCCTAGAGAAAGGTGGAGCTAATATCTTCACCGAAATATCGGAAGTTTTAAATTGTGAGAGTTCTTTTTTCCGTTTATATATTTTTATCTGCCACCCTCTTGGCATATTGTATATATATATATATATATATATATATATATATATATATATATATATATATATATATATATATATATATATATATATATATATATATTTATATATATATTTATATATATATTTATATATATATATATATATGCACTGACGCGGGATTTTTTCACCTTCGGACAAATTTCAAGAATAAGAGTGGCTGAAAACGCCATTTATTTCGTCCATTTAAAATAAAACAATATTGGTCAATTTCCACACAGTATATTATAAAACACAGTTAAAATGCACCACCGACCCAAGGTTTCGGCACGTGATGCCATTATCAAGGCCATTTATTTCGTTCTTAAGACGGTGATAAGACGGAAGACGGAATCGATGAGAAGAATCCTACTATTTTTAAGGTAATACCTTTTCCAGTTATGAAATATGTACAAAAAAATTAGATGTATATAGAAATTATCCAAGAAAAAAGTTAGCTGGCCATTAACCACACCAATCACGAGTAAAAACCTACAAAAAAAATTCAGTGTAAATAAACAAGTGAAACCTTCACTAGCTGGAAATTTTGATACATATGATTATAGTAGAGACAATTATTCCATCTGCCTTGTGGTACCGATATATCATTATAAAATAGATCGTATAAATCAGAAGAGTATAGCGGAAGTATTCTATTAGGATCTGACATCGCAATGAAAAAATAAAGACATCATCTAATTAGTCGGGAAATGTAATTATTTTGAAAATCTGAGCAAAAGCTTTGATTTATCTTTTTATTTGACTGCGAAAAAACAACCAACCCTGAGATACACCTCTCCAAATCCGGAAAAGGCAGCGCTCTATAGAAAAGGCGACTGATCCGGCTTCTGCCATTGCAGGAGTTCATTTTAGTTCTCATTCAAATGCATGAAACCCCGTAATTTTTATACACGAATTCATTAAAGTTATTCAATGAGCACAGTGCAGCAAATAATCAGATGGAGAAAGAAGGGGAAAATTAACTCGAAACATCCACTTCATGCCCAAAAGAATAAATACATCATTTCGGGCGCTAGCAACCAGGTGGAAATACTTATAAAAATGAAAGGTCCATCCGCGCCCCGGCCTCAGAGGGAAGTTTCGACGGCCACAGGGCCTCATCCCCGCACCCAGGGCGACGGCTGCAGGGAGCGGCCTCCATCCGGTGTGGCGCTAATTTCCCCCAGCACCACTCCGCTCCCCCGCCCCACGCCGCACCCTTGGGATTCCTTCTCCCTGCACCTCTTCCCTCTCTCGACCAACCTCCCTCCCCCTCCATCCAGCCGCTACTTCGCTTCCAACCCCATCCACGGCTCCCCTCTCCACCTCCACCCCTGCCTCCCGGCCCTGGCCCCGGACACTTGTGTGCATGCCTCCTCAGCCGCTGGATTAATGCATTTCATCCCAGCAAAAAAAAGAAACATCCGGCCACGCGCAAGAGGATTTCCAAAAATTCTCCCCCACAATTCTGACCTCCTTTCTTTCGTATGGAATACTACGCAAAAAAGAATAACAATATATATGCCTTCTGTACGTCCACAAATACGTGCATGCATTCCACGTCTATGCGATACAGGAGAGAAAAATTTGCGTTTGGCTTAAAAAAACAGGAAGACCGCGAAGTGACAGCCGTGACACGTGCACACATCTCCCGCGCGTGCATGAGGCCGCCCTCTCCACTGACGGATGAAATGTCCACATGGCCCCGCATGGCATGGCATTTCACCTCGCCACTCTTAATGACAAAAGAGACGAGTGATCCAAATTTGACTTGATGGAAAAATCTCCTTAAGGACCTCGTATCGCAGCTGAACTTGTATCGTTTTTGACACACAAGAGTGGAACTTTCCGTTTTCCACGTTTGAAACTCGATTTCCCGATCGCGGAAGCATGAATCAAAATTTATGTCCGAGGAAAAATTCCTGCCAGAGAGGATGTAAATAAAAAGCCTTCGTTTTTACTAAAAATATTATAACTTCACTGGGAGCAATAACAGCCGATGATAGTTATGCAATTATAAGTACGCATTCAGAGGGAGTAGTCGTTGATTGGATCGCAAGCAGTAAAAATATAATCTTTTATGCGTCGGCCGTGAATCATCGCTCGCCTGTCCCATGTTTATTCCGTAAACATGAATCATAGGTTTTCGATTAAATCTAGCACGTGCAACTAGGATGCTAATTTTCAAAGCCGCATATTCCCCGTTTCAAATGCACTACGAGCCAGCATTAATATTTATCATCGAAATGAATTTGCTCCAACGAATAACTGTCGTTCTCTTCGTAATTTATAAAAAAACATGCAAGATAGAATATATTCGCCCATCATCCCATGTAACCCCAATTTAGTCCTCTTCCTGTAAGAAAAAAGTATACTAGGAAGGATAAATTTTCCTATGTTTCCTTCTGAAGCGATATTGACCCCAGAAAATCTCTTTTGCAATAGCACTCGCTATAAAGTCAATATGTGACCATGTTTCAAGACTTCCGTCCTGGCCTAATCCAAGTAATAAACTACAACTAATGTTTATTTTAACTTGTGTGTAGATGCTAGAAATAAGTTAATAGAATATTTCGATGAAAGTTAGGCCAGAAATTTCGTTCTCAAAACACTTGAGTTAATATCGCCCCGGTTGCAAACTATTAGATGAAATAATCCTGTTTACACTATTTGGCGGATGAAAGATGGAGCAATGAGAAAATATTTATCTGTACAGTTGACCACACTTGCTAAAAAGAGGTCATTTTCAGCGCATCAGTAGTACCCGGTAATGGGGAGAAATACGATAGCCAACTAACGTGTGCGTCATGCAATGCGTATCCTTCACCTTTCTCGAGAATACATTGTCATTGGATTTTTTAAATTATGATAACGGAGGAAGATGCCGTACGCCTTCCTCGTTGGGAAGCAGTGCAGATGCAGCGCCTTTTTTTCATCAGGGCCCCGCAATCCGTCCGCTATACCTCCCCTTGACCACCTTCATAACTACCTTTAGAAATCCTTTTGCATTTTGGAGAATCTCCATTAACATTTATGAAAAGAACCCATTCCCCTTAGCTACTTCAAAGTATTGCATTATGGAATCGATTTTCATATATTCAGGGAATTTGAATTCCCTGTGAAACATTCAGGAATGGCACGCGTCGACGTGAGTCCATTATACTTCAGAACACATTTCTGTGATGCTCTAACCTTACGGGAATTATACATCATCCTCTGCCGAAACTGGACTGTTAATTCCTCCAGTCATTGAATTTTTTGTCAGAACCTACGACATATTCTCACGCATACGTAAAAATATAATTTGTTAGGAAGGTTAAAAAATTATGCGAATTTCACAAAAGTTGGTTTATTCACGACCCGGGTTTCAACACATTATGTCATCTTCAGGTGAAAATACAAAGTTTTAAGTCAATATATATACAAAGAGTGGAGGAGAATTGGGAGGGGAGGGAGAGGGGAGGAGGGATTGGGTAGTGGGAAGGAGAGGGATGGGTGGAAGGACGGGGGTGGAATAGGGTTGGAGGCAAGGTGGGGTGGGAAGACGTGCCTCCAACCCTATTCCACCCCCGTCCTTCCACCCATCCCTCTCCTTCCCACTACCCAATCCCTCCTCCCTTCTCCGTCCCAACCGCCCCCCTCTCCCTCCCCTCCCAATTCTCCTCCAATCTTTCTATATATATTGACTTAAAACTTTGTATTTTCACCTGAAGATGACATAATGTGTTGAAACCCGGGTCGTGAATAAACCAACTTTTGTGAAATTCGCATAATTTTTTAACCTTCCTAACATGGAAACATTTCACATAATACACCCTGAAACAGCAAATTTTCTTAATATAATTTGTATTGACTAATTTCTTTAGTTAATACATGTAAGGCTCCATCATAGTGCGCCATTAACATGGTCACAGAAAAAACTTGTTAACTCGCTCGTTTCAGTAAAACCATAATTGATTTGAGTAAAAGGCACTATATTTAAAAAATAAACAGGATGTAAAAATAAGAGCGCTGAATTTCTGAGTAAATATACACGATGGGGCATTAAAGGTACTAAAACAATCACGAAGTTGATTAATGACGATGGTCTTTGATTAGCGTGAACAGGAAACGGAAGGTGAATCATTAAAAGTATATTTTCAGAAGTGATTTAGTCGCATGTGGGTGATATAAAGCTGTTGGAACATATGACCATTCGGGGACTATTAAAAGAAAGTGGCGATGATTGTGGAACAGGGAATGGAGAGGGAGAAGCTGATAGTAACAATTATAGGCCCCCCGAGAGGACAATTGGCGGAGGAATTTGAGGGGGGTGGGGTGTGGTGGTTAGGGGTCAAAAAAGAGAGAGGGGAGGGTGGAATTCGAGGGTGGAATTTATGAAATCGTCCCACCTTAAAAAAAAATCCATATCTCGCTTACCTTTCTCACTCTACGTGCATATAAATATGCATTCGGTCAACCCCAGAGCATGTGTCAGCGCTGGGATGAAATTAAACGCCGAATGGACGAGATAAAAGAGCTACTTTGGCTGAAGTATCTGTTCTAATTATTATCGTTCTTTTCCTTTCCACGACTCGTTGGCCCCGCTCCGAAGTCGACCACTAATTGTGCCAACCCAAAGCACACCCCCCCACGAATACATATCACCAGCAATGGATCGCCGCAGAGCAATCCCCGACCACTTAGCGACAGCCCCCAATATCGCGCGTCACAGCCCCCCGCCCCCTCTACGTCCCCCTTACCCCTCCACACTCCCCCGGAAAGCAAGGCCCTCCTCCAATTTCCCCGACAGCGAAAGTAAATTGCGTCCAAACTTGACCGTTTGGTCGCCGCGCGGCCTTCCGTCCTCCACCATTCGTTGCCTTCTATCTCTTCTCCACCTTACCCTGAAAAGCGTTTTTAAGCCAAATAATACATCAAATGTGTTGAAATTCACACAAAAAAATTCATTAACGAGAAGAGCGCCTGTGTAATGAAACTTCCGCTTGCCCGTCTAGTTATTTGTTTGTGCTGAAAGTTGCCTAACATCGAATTCTACCCCTTACTCAGTAACGCATATGAATATAGATTACTAATTTAGTAATTTGCCAAACATTTCATCATTGGTAGCGGAGCGGTTTCGACGCTATATTGCAGTAATTCCCAATCCTTTAACATTTGCGGTACCCTTCAGACTGAGATTACAATGTTGGGACACTCTTCTAAGATTTTTAAAAAAATATTTATTTATTAAAGTGGAATATGATTCAAGAAAGTTTTGAATTCCCATATAAATAAATACTACCTCAATTTTAATTTCTTTGTTTAAGTAAGGTAATAGTAAAATCACCAACCAACATACAAAACGGAATAGTTTAGCTATAGTATACTACTGGAGTCGGGTTGGAAGAAGTTCTTCGATTACTGTCACCATCTGTTGGGCGTGAGGGTAATCAATTCATAAGTTGGTCGTACTAAACATTCTCCATTTCCCAGCAATAATCTCGCGGCACCCCTGTCAGCTGTTTTCCCGGCACACCCTACAAGTGCCGAGGCACAACGGTTCGGAACACACACTGCTTTACACGATTTTCACAAATAATGCCTTAGAGATAGGAGCTGATACTACATTTGATAAAAACCATCGTTGTCCAGGCTGGTAATATCCGTGGCTTTCCCGAATATCCTCATGCCTCAAACACGCAGATCCATGAATACATTTGCGCACGGTTAGTTGGCTACGCAAGCTCGTTCCTTAATTGATTCCTTCACGCGTGCATGAGATCGCAAATGAAAGTATTGGAATTCGTAGGACGTGGTCGGTGCCGTCCGTTTCCTCCCTCGGCACGGCAGTGGCACCTCTTTCCCCCCTCCTAATCCCCCCCCCCCCCAAACACTCCCCCGTAGAATGTGACACACGCCGTGCAGGAGTAGCGGCCACCCCCAATGCTCGGTGTGAGGTCCGGTGGAGGGGAGAGAAAACTATTCATCTTTCCACGCCGATCCCCGTGCAGGAAACCCATCCTGCAGAACGACCGGAACGGCTCGGCCCAGTCCGGAATAATTCACTCCTCTCTCTCTGAATCGGTCGAATAGATTGCTGGAGATTTCAATGAGAGACCCATTCAAGGAGCGGCAAGCCAACAAAACCCACGGAAGTCTCCACTGACGACTAGAACTACACTCCCCGAGCAACAAATATAAAGACAACTGTTCTCCACTATAGAGGCTGGAAAAGGACTGGGGAATAAAAAAGCAGCCGAAGCAGTTTCAAACTTCACAAGACCGCGAGAAGGAGAAGGGACGTAGAATAAATCAAGACAAGAAAAGAAAAGGAGAGATGAGAAGAAAAGAAAAAAGGAAACTTTGTGATAGAAATACTAAGAAGAAAATGACAATTGTAAAGCAAGCAGAGAAAATCGCAAGACACCCGATGAAGAAATGAAAGAAGAAAACCAAATAATAAAATTAAATGCAATTAAAAAGACATTGAAACTTGAAGTACACTAAAAAAATATGAACCAATTGTTAAAAACAAGTAAAATGTAGAAACTTGGGGGTTTAATAATATCTAGGTACCCCAAATATTATTGTGATTGAAACAATAAAGAGGAACTCCGCCCTTTCAAGGGAAGACGGAGTGGGAGGGAATTGGTGTTTTCCAATTCTCTCCCTTTTTATAAAATGAAAAATACTTGGGTTTGCTATATCTTTCGTGAGTACTTAATTAAGAGCATATGCGATGAAAATACAGAACCAAAAGAGGACAATTCGTCAATTTATAGGCGCAAGAGGATAACCGGGGTATTTCTCAAAATGAAGCAAGAGATAACGTGCAGTACTTCCAAAAATAATTATTTCTTCATGTTATAATTTGCATTTCACCATCACCATTCGTTTAATAATCCTATTCTCCTGCATATCACTGATTTAACACAACTCTTCCCCTACTTCCAGCAAATGTAAGTGTGATTTTAGGGATTGAAGTATTCGCTCGGTAATGCTGGCAATTTTTAGCGCTTTTGCATAATACTGTATATACTTACATATCTTCAGCACGAATCCCGCCTGTTACATTCGAGTTTGGTCATAATTTTCCACTGTCCGGAGAATGCCGAGCTGGTGTCAAAATTGCTGTCCGATTTCCGGGGAAGTCCTTAAAACGACAATGTGTCCGATAAAAAGCAGGCATCTGGTAATCCTAACAATGAAGGTATTGTTGCTTCTTCTGAGCCGGTATTTTTGGATTTAATATAAGGCAAGCGAGGAAAATAACGAGGTACTTTTCAAAGAATTTGGGAGGGATTTCCCGCTTTTCTAAGACGCTGCTAGTTCTCTTTTCACACAGCTCGCCACTATCAGCACGAGCTACAGCCTATGCTACAGATTCCACACAAGACAAGCTGTCTATTACACGACCACGAGATACACGAACAAAGGGGACATTACTTGATAATTGACCTCCGTTCATTTTCCAAGATTTGGCCACGATAGATGAAGACGATGCCGTTGCGGGCGTTCACAATGGATAGACGTCAAGTCGAACTGTGCCAGCCTTTGGACAATGGCTTGCGTTGGGTTGGAAATCGCCCCGAGAATAGCTTGAGCAAAACAATTACCACATCCAAATCCTCCTCAAGGCGTCCAAAATTCGCCAATGCGATGCTTATACAAAGTTCATTTCGAAAGGAGAAATCCATCATGAAGAGTTCCAAAAATGTTTCTCAAAATGGTTGAACTCCATCTTCATTTCGCTCGAGACGCTGCCGTAGACCACCCTTGAGCCACGTTTCTACTGATGTGTCGGAGACAAAATATAGACCACGAAGCCTGGAATTTTAAACTTGAATTCGCGTTATTTTGCGAATTTTCTCGTCGCGAGAGTTGATATCTACCCGTTGACCCAACGCACCACCGCGTGCTCTTGTTAAGAGGAAGGACGGTGGGGTCGAAGCGTCGAGTGGAATGAAGATAGAATTCACCCAGTTCGGGAAACTTAGGTATTTAAGAGGGAATAGTGAAATTTCCTTATCTCTCGTTACCCGTGTTAATGCGGGATAGCGTCTTTTACCGCAATGTCGGAAATTATGGTACGTCATATGCATAAACAAACATCAAGTACTGCTTCACAGTTTGACGTTCTACGCGGACGAACCCAACAGTTGACGACAGGAGAGGCATCCTTTCGCTCGAAGTCACTCATGGAACACTCAATTCAACTTTTAAAAATTCCACCTAGCACACACATCGAGGCACAAAAGGTGACTTCACTTGCAGGGGGTGGAGAAATGCTTGGAGACGGGTCTGTTTCGGGGGGGTGAATGGGGACTTTTGAATAAATGCCGGCATTTTTCCTCTCCGCCAGGGGTGCTGTTGAGGAGTAGGTTTGGAGTTAGAAGAGGGAATGGAGGGGGTGAGGTTGGAAGTGGAGGTGGAGATAGGGTTGGCAATCCCAGGAGTAGTCGGTTTGAAGAGAAAGAAATTGCGAAATATTTCACGATGTTAAACTAAAAGCATTAATAAAAGACCTTCGATGAATCCTTTAATGTATTTATATGCAATTTCAAAAATGAATAGAATTAGTTTTACAATTCGATGATGATAGCTCTATGAAAAGCTAGTTCACCTGTAATCAAATAAAATCATTTGCCATCTTGTACCATTTATTTGGATTACGTACACTGGCATGTTATTAGCAAACGAACTTGTAGGCAAACGTATTAAATCGCAGCATAGGTGAGAAAAATATCGTATATTTTTTTAACTTAAAACGTGAAAGCACGCCAATACGGGAGGCGGGACATTTGAAAAAAATGGAAACATTTGAAAAATGAAAGAGCTGATTGAAAAATGAAAAATTCCTTTTGCGTCTTCGATAAATCTTTCTCTCATTAATTCTCCCCACCTTCTCTCATCACTTATTGCTTTAAGATTCCATATTGCTATTCCATCTATATTACATATATCCAATATATTCGCAAGCAATACGATAACCTTATCAACTTATTCCAGTGCCTACCCACCCCCATGATTTTCATTTATTCTTTCTATTCCTCTCTGGTCGAGTGTCAAGAGTTGTCGCGTATGATGAGGTACAGCATAAAAAGTACCTACATTCTGCTGTGCATAGAACAGTATTGTATAATGTGTTATATATTAGATGGAAAAGGGCACTATCAAATCAAATAACGAAACAACGCCATCGATGTACACGTTAATCGGTAAACATACGATTCTTTTCAGTGGCTTTATATGCTGGAGTTGGATTCGATGAAAGGACTATATAGTGAAGTTAACTCCCAATGTCTATCGCTGTAAGCAGTTAATCGTTCAGCTTGCACTTTACCTCCGACTTTTCTGCAAAATAATGTACGACGAAAGCAAACTATATATAACCTCTTCTTTTAACTTATTGAGTTTATGGTCAATTAAAATTCCATTATATTTCACTGCCAACGTTTCGGCAAATGTATTTCCATATCCTCGCAGGGCTAATTGAAAACCATAAAACAAAATTAACAACATAAACAGGTAGAAACAGATAAATAACAATTGTTAAAAAATTTGGTGATAACTACACTGTACATGTTTTTTATATCGGGTACACCAATTTGACAAATATCAAAATGTACAGTGTAGTTATCGGCGAATTCGTTAACAACTGTTATTTTTCTGTTTATACCTGTTTATGTTGTTAATTTTGTTTTAAATGGTTTTCAATTAGCCCTGAATGAGGATGGCAATAAATTTGCCGAAACGTTGGCAGTGAAATATAATGGAATTTCAATTGACCATAAACTCAATAAGTTAACAGAAGAGGTCATGTTTATACGTGGTCAATAAAAACAGTAATTATCGCAAACTATAAATACGGCGATATCGAAAATGGCTGAATTTCGGAATTTAATGCGTATATATATGGAATGAGAAATATCGATACAGGCTCATCTCGTACACACATCCCTAGGGTACGAAGGATTTGTTCTTGCTCTCTTTCCCTCATCAGCCTCTTCCTTCTTCTCTGCTCCACCGCTCTTCATTCTTCCGATTCCCAGAGAGCAAGCAGCATTTGTAGAGATTGAGAGGGCGTGGGCTTCGAATGATAAAAAAAGAACACCAAACACCCCTCCCATTTCGCAATCCTCCTTTGATATAACACAGAGCACCACCACCCTTCACCACTCATCCCCCTCTTGCTCCCTTGAGACGAGGAGAGAGGGCATCTCCGGCGATAATAAATTAGAATACTAAAAGAATGAGCTCGTGGAGACGAAGAAAGGAGTAACGATTGCTTTTTTCATTCATTCACATATTGATCTGCAGAGATTTTGCTTCTGCTGCTCGTATTTTTATAGCGTTGAAAGAACTATTTTTTCGTTCGAATGAATTTTTAATTTGGAGAGCCAAGATCTCAAGAGTTATTCCAAAGCCTCTCTCTCCTTCATGTTTTGGAAACAGCGCTGAAATGTTTTTTGTAAGTTTGCTTGGATATTACGCAGTGGATTCATGACGGGTGGGCATTCACGTCATTTGATAGAATTGTAAATCCTCAGAAGTAATCAAATGTATCAATCCAGCATGTCTACGTCTTATAATGTCGTTGATAACAAATTTTCTATGAACCATTGCCTTACAGTGGTGCCTAAGATAGTCCGAAATACTTTGATAGACTAATATCTTTTATAAATATAATATACTAGATCCTAGAATGCTAATCTTAGAATATGTAACTCTCACTCTTGGTCAAGGTTGCACATCCTTCACAGAAATTTGTCGCTTTTGCCATCTAAATCCTTATCCCTTTAGATTTTTTTTAAATTTTTGTATCACGCTTTAAAAAGAAGGGAAAATATTTTACTCCCGTTCACAAAATAGGATGAGTTTCTGGACACTACACACTTAACTTACCAAATCAATTCTGAAATAGAGGATATGAATTCCGGCGAGATTTCAATTTCGGCAATTCAGATTTCATTTGTCCAATTCTGAAAGTTTTCAAAACAGACAGCATCCCACTACCATTGCAATATGTGCAGTCGCAGGATGACAGAAACATTGACTTTGTATACTATTATCATATCATTCTTTATTTTCAGTGATTTTTTTTCCAAAGTTTCCGAATTGTGAAGTTTAAGTGATAAAATAAGTATTCTAATAGGCATGCATTCAATAAGCTGGTTCTCCCAAGATAACAGGTAAATATCATCTCCTTATAATCAAGGCTCTTCAGCTAAATTCACTCTTTCAGTGAATTCAGAGCATCATAAGTAACAATTTTGAGGCAAATCCAGATCCAAATTAAACATATGAGCAAAATAGACAAATTTGACAGCACCAGGGATGACATAGAGAAGCAAGATAGTAGAGTACAATAATATCGCTAGATAACTAAAGCAAAACTTTTATTATAAAAAATATCGAGCCTCAACGGGAGCCTTGATGTTTTTTTTGTACTGCTCATCCAGCGCTAACAATTACATTGCAACACAAGTCCATATGTCAATTCAGATAGAGACGGCCGCAGGTACTGCTGGGAGATCCGTGATTCCTCTGAAATCCCCCCTTTCCCTCATGATGGGTATTGGGTTGGTGTGGCATCACGTGCACTGGCTTCCCATTCCAAGGGCTCGGGCTTGGATCCCGGAAGTGGCGGATATTAATAAGTGGAATCCCAATCCCTACTGGGGAGTCTACTATATTGGAGATCACTTCAATGGAATGATCCGGTGCTTTCCTGGGATGAATGAACTTTTCTCCGGTTTCCAACCGGGTTAGACTATAATGACTGAAGTTTCGATGCACGAGTCGGTTATAGAGTACTCGACCATCATGCAGATTTTAACCAAGGGGGGTTAAGTGAGAATACGTCATAAAATATGGAAAATTACGTTATTTCTCGTAGTTCAACTCCGCCAGCCAAGCGGCGTGACTATCTTCGGCTCTCAAGTGGTGAACTGCCGGTCTATTTATTTGACTCACCCGCTCTTTCGACTCTTGATCCGTATCTTTCGACTCTTGATTCGATTCAATTGCCTCAACCTTTCATTAGTTCCATCTCAACTGTCGTGAGGAACGTGAAATGGAACCACCATCGGACCTTGGCCGATCGTGATCCGATCATTTAGAGAGCGACACGGATATCCCACCTTTCCGCAAAGAGTCATTAAAAAGGTGAGATTACAAAATAACCCCCGAAGTTGGAAAACCGAGAGGATTTCATTCGCTTCAAGTTAAGCACTACGTCCGTCCGATGGGGCATTAAACTGTGGGCCCATACTAGTACGGATGCGCCTACTAGTGGTACTTGATGAAATTCGCCTACTTGCATGTGCGTTTCTTCAACAGCAAGCTAATTACGACGCTGGGTTTCTTTCCACCCTGCCCAACAGATATACTTACATACCAGCCGTCTTTGGCCAAGATGACTTAAGCTGTTGATTGCCTCCTCATATAACGAGTCAAATTAATTTTTGATAAACTCAGCTACTTACTGAGCAATTAAATTTTATGAATTCGTCGTTTCGTTCGTCCAGCCGTTCATTAACACTTGTCTCGTTCGCCAAACCGTCATTTACAGACTCATTCATTCCAGCGCATGTTCCTCTGCCTCTCTGCAGCAACGGGCGTCAATTCGCCCCCCCGTCCCCTTCCTAATACCCCCTCCCCGACGACCTCCGCTCAATCCCCAGGTATCATTCCATGAATGCAGGGAGCGAAAGGGTTCGTTGCCCTCTTTCCAACCCCTCCCCCACACGGTGTACGGTCGGACCGCAATTTGACACGAGAGACTAATTTTTCCCACTCGCCAAACCTCAAGCGAAGGATTTTGCACTCAACAAGCACCAGGTGCCTCTGCGATACAGGAGTCGAAAATGGCATCTATTTCGAGAACGGAGTGGAATGTGAGCACACACACTCGTAATTGCTTCATCACGGCATTTGCCATTCTCCAGTCGTAGAACTCATTAACGCGCCTTAATTTTTTGAGGAAAGTGTAGCGAAAATAATTTTCATGGCGGTTTAAAATATTTCAGAGGTGTTTTGAAGCGACATTAAAGGTATTTGCGTTATCTCACTCTAAAGAGCTTTCTTTTAATTCAGAGTGAAACGTGCGTCACTTGAGTTCATGCCTCATTTTTACGTTTGTTCCATTCTTTGGATGATTTATTCAACTTAAAGCTCTTACTGGTTGAGTTGTGCTGAATCTATTCAATCAAAGCAACCAAGTACAAGACGAAATTTTGTCGCTCTTATTATTGCTGAAAAATCGCGTCGTTTTATAATTGCGCGGTGTTTGTTAGCATGGTAGCATAGCACCTTGGTAAAGATATCATGTCACCCGCAATGTATTAGCGTCGAAAAAAGTTTTTTCTCCCTTAAGATCAACAGAGGTACCCGAGGAAAAAGACGAACCACTGTGCTATTGTTTTCAACAATAGTTTTAAGAATATACGAACTATTTGTATTTAATCATTAATTTTCTTTCATGAAGATGTTGGCATGGTCCATAAATTGCGAGAGTCATGCATAAATTGCGGTTTCATCCTTTTGCAATCATCCAGTAGGACAATTGAATCATAATTATTTATGTTGGTGGGGCTTTACCATTTATCTTGGTGGAACTCTATGCGTAGTATAACTTTCTCAGTACCTATTCAATCGCCGGGTGACGAGCCTTGATGTTGGTAAGGAAGAGAAGAAGAGAGGAGACAGTCAGCAGAGTTTGGTTACAATGTCTAATTGTGGTAGCGACTATGACTCTCGCTCGATCAAGAATAGGTCTAGGAGTCCAGCCAGATTTCAGTGTGGTGCTCATTTCGTTTGAGGCGGAAAAAGAATATGAACACCTTTTCTGTGAAAACATTCACCCGATTCTCGCTTGGGTTAAGAGTCAGTCACGCGAGAATTTCCATCTTGTGACTCACGTGAAGTCTTTCACCGTGAGGCTAAATAAGTTCATTTTTTACTAAGTAATATCGCATTGTACGATGGTTGTGAGATATATGTGCACCTAGAAACACCACTTGTCATCTTAATAATTCTTTTAAAGGTAAAGCTCGATTATGTACATACAACCCGAGAATTCCAAACTTTATATTCATTTAAAAACGGTACTGTCACGAGAATTTCGTGAGAAACAAATGATTACTCTAGGCTGGTATTCAAAGCGAACTCCCGTTCTAACGTAATGATTTTTTTTTAATTTACATTCACGCATTTGTGTACACGTAATTGGATGACCTCGATTGAGTTACATTTAACGCATCTAATTTTATTTGTAGCTATGTTTGAATTCATATCACATTTCTAAATTTTTATATATTTTTTAATATTCTGCACCTGCTTTGAGCAGCTATAATATCGAAATCATTTACTCGGAATATTTATGATAACCGATACGCTTCCAAGAGCATTTCATTATTATTATACGACCACAAAACTAACTGCCATAGAACAACATAAAGATTACAGTGATTTTGACCGTGAATTTAAATATACATCGTTCCTTTTTATTTTTTTATTTTTAAGGTAAACTGTGGGAATGACACACCAAGCCACTTATCAGGGCGATACCCTCGCTTATGCCTGGCACTACTTCGTTCAGCATACATTTGAGCGCGCATATCATGCGAACCAGGAAATTCATGGATTTTCTCGTTCAACTGCATCGCCGTCCACTCCAACTGTTTGCTTTGAACATTCGAAGTTCAGTTTCAAATCACACGCTGACGTGCTTTTCAATTTAGCATGCTTCAAGAGCGAAATTCAACATATTTTTACGCCCAAACTTCGCGATGGGGAAATATTTTGGGAATGCTTATCTTATTGTTAGATACATGGAATACCTACACCCTGAACAATGACTATTAGAGCATCACAGGTAAATCATTCAATTAATGAACCCATTTGAATTCATTGCTTCATAATTAGAATCAAATTTCATCGTCGATATTAGCTTTTTAGCAATAAATCAGGATTTCACCAATAAATTATTCATCTGTCATGCGAGATGCATACCATTCTGTTATACGTGAGCTTACTCGAGGCAAATTTTCAGCGTACGCCACTGGGATTGACAAATATAATACAGAGATCTTCGGCAGTGACAGTGAAAATAATTATTAAAATGTTCTAATGAACAAATAATTTGCAGCGTTTTTCTATTGTTCCTTAACATTTATTTGAACATTAAATTTTAAATGGCTCATTTATTCCTTATTTGGTATAATTTTCACTGCTCCTTGGGTTAATAAACGTTTGTTATTGCGTGCATAATACATTTTCGTTTCATATGGACATAAACACTGGGGTCATAATCCCGAGTCGTCTTACGTTCGGATATATACGTTATTATCATGCTAACCACTGCTCCAGGAGCACTTCAGGAGATATGCATCTGTTTTGATTTAGCTACATCTACAATTCCACATTTGCTGGCAAATTTCCCCGCTATTTCACTCACAAAAGATGTTAGTTACTTTCTTGATTGTTGAAGTTGACTACAAGCGACTTTTTAGTCCATTTAATTCAACTTCTCTAGTTTTTTCTCCATTGGAAACATTTCGTTCATTTTTTACGCTGGATTGTAGCTGCTAGCCGAGAGGAGAGTCAATGGGGGACTTGAAGCAAAACGCTGATGATTGCTGACGATGATGATGGTAAAATTATTGATTTATGTTATGGTGAAGGTATGACGTCTTCGTTCTTGCTCTCCATTTCCCTCCTATTGTGATCATTCATGGACCACGCATAAAAGAGCACTTTCACGATTCCCGTTAATTCTGCTCTCTACCATTCCAGTATATGTTTTCACTCCGTAGCTCTTTTCATTCATGTATCCAAATCCCTTCCCTTATCTTTATTATCTTCTCCTGGACAACCCTTCATTTATTTCCATTTTATTCCACTGCATTGCTGCGAGACTTAATTCATTCCAATTGTGTGAAATTCACAGTGAAAAAATCATTCGCCTGGACTGGGATTCGAACCCAGACCCCCCGATTTCGCGCCGAGTGCTCTACCAGTTAAGCTACCCAGGCGTCATCTCTCACTGTGAATTTCATGACGCCTGGGTAGCTTAACTGGTAGAGCACTCGGCGCGAAATCGGGGGTCTGGGTCTGGGTTCGAATCCCAGTCCAGGCGAATGATTTTTTCACTGTGAATTTCACACAATTGTGTGACCACTAGCGGGTGACTCCGTTAAAGTTACTGCGCGGCCAGTTCCGCAGTTCTTTGAATTAATTCATTCCGTTCCAAATTATTTAATATTTCAAACTCAGGAAAAAAGAGAATGTTTTCCTCTTTTATAATGTCCTTGGGATCTCGAATGCTTCCCTGGCAAGTAGCTAATTAACAGTCCAGTAAACCAGCTAACTAAGCTGCTAGTTAGATTTTCCAGAGAGTTCAAATCACTGACGTTCACCAGAAGGAGAATTATGCTAACTCGTCGGGGTAACCTGATTTAAAATGTGAATACAACATCGTAGGTATACAACTGATTTTTCACATCTTTAGCTTTTAGGTTTGCTTGTTTAACTTTTTCCTTCGCTTTTATATTTGTCTACGTCGACCACTGATTGAATAGCGTGTGCAAATGCTGAAAGTCACTGAAGGCGGCAAGGGATACAGCGGCGGGCACGGCTGTGGGCCATGGTGGTTGGTGAGAGCGGTGGTCTGAATGAGGGTTGGAATGCTAGGGGACGAAGGGGTGTATGATCTGCGACCCCCTCCCATCCTTGCACTTACTCGACCGAGTTGTGATCGCGCACGTGGGACGCGTTGAACGAATGAGTGAGACCAGAATTGAATGGATTGAAAATGCATTTCGGCAAGAAAAAATAATTTAAATGGGCTTTTAATGTGAAATATTTAGGTCGGGGGGGCTGTAAAAAAAGGCTTTCTAAATCCTTTCATGTTTCTCTCACCCCCTCCAGTGGTTTGGTTTTGAATTTTAGATGAGCGGGGTGAGGTTGGCAACGCGTGTGAAGTGGGGAGTGGCTGCCGCGCGTTGCATCGTGGGAAGGGGGAGGAGATTGAAAGTGAGAGAGAGAGTGAGGAGACAATTGAGTGACGTTCGGCGTCGACCGAAAGGATTTGTCATCTCCATTTTCCGAGTGAATCGGAATCCCCGTTTTTTTTGCAAAATCGTGAGAGTGGGCTGCTGGTCGTCAATTATCGAAGCATCTCGGCAGTAATACCCATTGTTGGAAGGCTATACTTAACAAGTCGTACGATATATCTAAATGCAAATAAATTTTATAAATTAAAAAATGAATGTACTACGACATATTTATAAAAAAATCAAACGTGAAAAGTGAATGCTCTACATTGTTTTATTACTTTTTAAAATAATATTTCCACTCCGTTTTATTAACCGCACTCATATGCAGGATTATAAGCATCCATACATGGATGAGCAAGAATGAATGAACCGCTGAATCCTCATGAGCCAAAAATATTGTTTTTTTATTAGATATGGTTCTTTTTGAAAAAATTAACAATTAAGACCTGTTGGAACAATGGTGGCAACCTAATTAAGCGTATCTTAGCTAAAACTTTTTCCAATGCAAGTATTCAGTATGTGCTACATTATTCTACCATGTATATTCTACCCAGTTATCCTACCTATATACATTAAAAAATTAAATTTGGCAATATATTTTGATATTGTTTCAAAAACATTTCTTCGCTTTCAATATTTTTCCAAATATAGATGTACGGCTTCTTATCATCGACCTTCAGCACTAATAGTACTATAAATCAGCATGATAAGTCCATTGAATAACCTTAGTCATCATGAAGATAGGAATGGCTTTTTCCATTAAGAGTTTATGGCTAGCACAATGGAAAGTAAAACACCCTATGGATCATTCCACGTCAATTCGACCAGAAAATCGCCAAAAATAACCCTTAGAGTAACCGATTTTGACGAAATTTGGCGTATCGTCCTCATTTGATAGCGTATTGAAAA
Organism: Pyrrhosoma nymphula; assembly: GCA_963573305.1. Lineage (NCBI taxonomy): Eukaryota > Metazoa > Arthropoda > Insecta > Odonata > Coenagrionidae > Pyrrhosoma > Pyrrhosoma nymphula. The sequence continues at coordinate 2,782,607 of OY754334.1, forward strand.
CCCCGAAGCCGTTTTGTAATACCTACATGCAACCGTTTACGAGATATTGCAACGTCGCAAAATTTGAATTTTACACAATTGTCCACACATTTCGCAGCATATATCCGAGAATATTGAAGCCTTAAATGTAAAAAAGAGCTTATTTTAAAGGCCATGAAATAGGAAAGTATAATAATGGATTATATTTCAAAATTTTAACAATTTCATTGAGTTTATAACAATTTCAAATTTTCAAATAGATTTTTGACGATGTACCTATGCCTTCGATTTTGCTCATTTTCTTACAAATTGCAAATACCCTCCTTTACAAATTAAAAAAGTTTGGAATGGTGAATATTTCATTTAAGAAAGAAAAACATTTTCAGTGTAGGCGTAACGCTGAGCTGGCCGCTCGCCGCGGCGTCCTGCTGGCGCGCCGACCAGATCAAGTTTAAAAAATTGAAGATCAGGTTTAAAAAATTGAAAACAGCTACCACTGCTTTGCGATCATCCCTTCAGAAGGTGGCTGGTGAAGAGGTAAAAATTCAAGAATGCATTCCAGCATCTGAGGAACAGGAAGTAAACTTTGACCAGGCGGGTAGATAAATGATTATTCAGCCGAAGTATAAATTCGCCAACGCTACAAAAATAGCGAACATTTTTTAATTTTATCTGTATGATCTAAATCTCGGAGTATTTCGAAGATTTTCCAAGAAGAGCAGGAGTTTAAAACGTGGCCATATTTGGTGAATAAGATGATGCAATATGTATCTGAGCAAGGAACTCTCTGCTCCGCTAACGCAATACGAGGCAAATCCCTCTCGAAGGAAACCGACCTGAAAGTCATCGAGTTATACTGTGAACCTGATATTAGTGGAGAAATAGGCGGAAAAAAAGAGTCGTAAGAGTGTAAAAGAGGGAAATACGCGAGTTGAAAAGCAGAAAAGCTTAATCCTATGCAATCTGAAGAAAACCTACGAAGCTTTCAAAGTGAAAAACCCTGATATATAAGAATTATTTCTCCAAATTTGCAGATTTGAGGCCTCCTGAGTGTGTATTGGCTGATGCACCTGGGACACATACCATATGCGTTTGTATGATCCAACAGATTTTCAAGCTGCGAACTTTCGGTACCGGATTAGAACAAATAAAGTCGGAGAACGGAAAACCAGTGCTCAACACTTATCGGGACTGCTTGGAATTCTCACAATGCAACCCTCCGTCAGAAATGTACTTCCTGGGCGAGTGCTCAGAAAAACTGCCCGTGAGAGATGACGAAAACGGCGATGACGTCGTTGGAAAATGCGGGGGTATAGATAGAATAAAAAATATTATTTCATCGTACTTAAGGGAAAATTGTGCCGATGAGGTACGTTTCGGATTCAGGAATATCGCTGTACCTTAACAACTCAAATTAAGGATGTAGATAATTTCTGCGAGGCCTTCGTTGAGAATATTATTGTAGTACGGAGGCACGACTACATTGTACGTATCCAAACTGAATATTAATTGGAAGTCATAAACAATCTGAAATCATGAGGTGTTGTGGTTGTGGCCGATTCTCGGAGATTTTTTTGTTTCTGTACCAAGATTCAGTACAAGGTGTGCACTGGAGTACCTGCCAGACTACAGTACATCCGTTTGCATGCTACCACAGAAATACGAGCGATCAAGTCATGCCTCTCAGTCTGGTTATTATTTCAGATTGTATGGAGGACAACGTCACTGCATTACACGCCTTTCAAAGGAAGCTTAGAGCCTTCCTTCGAAAAAGGATACCTGACCTCGGAAAAATAGTTTACTTTTCCGACGGTGCGGTGGCCATATACAAGAACCACTACAACATGTTGAATTTGTTGCATCACCAAGAAGATTTCGGAGTTGATGCTGAATGGTATTTTTATGCCACATCTCACGGAATGAGTCCAAGTGACGGACTTGTAGGGACGCTGAAGCGATTAGCCACACGTGCCAGTTTGCAGCGCCCGTATGAGGAACAAATTCAGACTCCTGAGGAACTTTACAATTGGGCCAAATCGAACGTGAAAGGGATGGACTTTGAGTTTGTAGCTGAAGAGCATTTGAGTGAGGAAAAGAAGAAGCTGGCGACAAGATTCTGGGAGGCAACTGCCTTGGAGGGTATCCGTTCCTGCCATGCAGCTGTACCCCAATCGAAGGAAGACTTGCTGTTGAAAAGCCTTTATAAAGCACCCAAACGAACAAATTTACTTTTGTGGTACGGATTTGGAACGTGTGGAGAAAAATATGGATTTCTTTGAAGGACCTCTAAAAAGGTGAGTGTATTTCCGATGCGCGATTATTTAGGAAAATATTATTTTACCCGTCTATATTCGACTTATATATTTTAGCTCTGCAGCAAGGAGGCAACCAACTTCGGTATTAAAATCTGCCAGCACAGCAGTAAGCCATCAGAGAAAACATTGGAGAAAATGATTTTTTTAATTTCCCTTCAACTAATGCCGTTATAATTAATATTATAATTATTTGCAACCTCCACACTATGAAGTAGTGACACATATTGTACATGAATACGCTTCAATATATTCTGACATTAATTTCATGTTTAATTTCGGATACTGCTCAAAATGGACGGCAAAATAAAGGTAAAATTAGTATCAAAGAAATAAATAATATTTCTAACATATCTAAACATTAAATGAAAAAAATATTCCATTGCCTTGTTTAACATACTTCATTTTGCAACTGATTCCGAAGACTTACATAATTCATATTCGAAAACACATGTTGGGGAAATGTTTACATACTCCACATATATAACTATTTTGACAGTTAAATAGAGGTTACCGATTTAAATTATAGGTAAAAGAGGAAAAGATAGGGGTAACAGGAGTCAATAAGGCCTGATAGGCTACATTTTGGAAATAGAAGCTAAATTTCCGTTGAGTTGTAATGGGTGGCGTTCTGCCTTTCCCGTTGTTTTCCCAAAGAAGATGTGAGTGGGTGAGGGTTGGAGAAGACTGTGCGGCACCATTTGTTTGAAATGAGAAATCTAGCGGAGATTTCGGAGAGCATGCTAAAAAGGCATGCGAGTAAAATAGTTAATGGGGCTGAGAGGAAAGAAACATTGGAAGCGCAAGACGGTACGAGGTTTATCTATTGTTCTCCGAGGTCGACCGCTGTAAGGTGCCGGTGCCGCTCCTCGTGGGAGGCGGCGGTCACAGCTGCGGTAAGCAAATAGCAAATGACAGGGGTGAAATGGATTTAAGGGTTTTTATACACTTAAAACAGGCGAGAATAAGATGAAAGAGAAAGTGTGCTTACATCTGCAGAACCCGTGTACCACACGGTCGGTGCGCGAGCCGGACACCGCGCCGCGGCGAGCGGCCAAGGCAGCGTTACGCCTACACAGAAATTTTTTTTTCTTTCTTTCATATTACCCCTACCAAACTTTTGAAATATTACCCCTACCAAACTTTTTTAATTTGTAAAGGAGGGTTGTACCTACAATATATAAAAAAATGAGCAAAATCGTAAGCATAGGTACATCGTCAAAAATATATTTGAAATTTTAAAATGGTTATAAACTTCATTAAATTGTTTGAATTTTGAAATAGAATCCGTTTTTATACTTTCCTGTTTCATGACCTTTAAAATAAGCTCTCTTTTACATTTGTGGCCTCAATATTCTCGGAGATATGCCGTGAAAAGTGTAGACAATTTTGTAAAATTCAAATTTTGCGACGTTGCAATATCTCGTAAACGGTTACATGTATTACAAAACCGCTTCGGGGTTTTCAACATGCTATCAAATGAGGACAATACGCCAAATGTTGTCAAAATCGGTTGACCAAAGGGTCATTTTAGCCGATTTTCTGGTCGAATTGACGTGGAATGACCCACATGTATTTAATTCACTTGTTAGTTATACCGAGCAAAGTAGCCGGGGAGCTATCAAAAAATTACATTTCTCGTTCACCCGAACAGATAATACGTAGAGGCTGACAATTACCATTCAATGACGAGGTGCAGCTTATCTGACGCAGGAAACGATGAACAGTATTAATATACTCTTCAATCTCCTACACATCCCGCAATTCCGTCTTTCCCTATCACAGCGTTCCCTGTTTTACCGAATCCCCTCCAAATTTAACATATTCTCTTCCTCAGCGCATCCTTCTTCCCTTGACCTCTTCTCCTCGCCCAACATATTCAAATCATTCATCAAACGGCACTTGGGTATGGAACCCCAAAATGTTATTTAATTTTGTTTTTATTTTATTTTTTATTTCATTCTTCATGTTTTTTGTTATTGTAGTTCTATGTTTATTTATTTTTTTGCATCGACCAATGTAATTAGCCATTGTGCCGTTTTTGGTTGTGTGAAATAAAAAATAGATAAATAAATAAATGTTCTTTCAAGTAATCAAGAACTGGTATCATATCGCAGGCCCTATTTGCTATTACATTAGGGCTTCATTCTTTACACCTATATATATGGTAAGGTGTTCACAATTTGCATCAAACACCATGAATCAAATTCCCTCCCAAAATGGCAGTAAAAGGGTTAAAAATTACTGCACCCTAGTACGTAGACGTGCTCGTGAGAAACCCAGAACCGTCTACCCTGCACAGTAGAAATCAGTTCTAAGAAACTAAAACACTTTTTGGTGTTAGAGCCAATGGCTCGGCGCATATACTCGTAGAACTGAAATAGAAACTGAAAATTTTTAAATAATCTTACCCGGTGTGAAACCCGAGAAACCTTCACTTATATAATTCACCGGGAAAACCTTAAATCCTTGAAAAAGAAACGTTTTAAGGGCCAGCATATTTCCAAGGAGCACACTTTTAATGCAACGCAAGTGGGCTGAGCACGTGTCAAGCGTGCGACGAAACTCATGGGATAAGAGAAAATAGATTAAATACTGCACCGTTGTTGTATCTTCATCCCATGTTCTCAACCGTAGATATAAAAATGAATTGCACTTATCTAAAGCACGCGTAACAGAGTAGGTTGCTACGGCTACAGATGCTTCCCGGGGGGGCCTCCTATATTCATCCAAAACCCCTTCTAATATTTCATCACCTCGGTGTCAGAGGCCACGCTGTTTCACACTGAGAGTAGGCAACAAAGTATTACACAAACTACACTATAATTGTATTAGGGTACCCGTTCGCAGCTGTCATTCGTGACTGCACAATGTGTCACCATTTCGCGCACCTCGTAAGGAAGTGTGTTCTGTCAATAAGGTTCGGGGGACAGGTCAGTATGACCAACAGAGAGAAAGAGGGGGGAAGGGGGGTAAAAGGTATCCATCTTCACCTCGGATAGCGGCAGTGGAGACTATTATCCATTTTTCGCAGAAGGGGGTCCACGGAAATGACTATGAGGCGTAATTCAACGTCAATTATTAACAACATTTAATCACAAATAAGTAATATCAACGAAATTCCATCTCGGCTTCGCAAAGATAACCACATTTAATCAAGAGCGACAAAAAATAAAAGGATAAAACTAAGGAGAGCTTTCGCACAAATCAGTTAATTTTACGACATCCGATACTGATCGACTCCCATGCGTTTCCCGTTTACTAACTTGATACGTGCCACTTGGATTTTGCTACCGAAAAGTGCGCGATCGGAAAATAATATTCTTTCTGCCTCGCACGCTTCCGTCTCCATCCTAGAACATCGCTAGAGGAATGCAGACACTCCCCCTTTCCTCCCGGCGGTCACTCGTCTTCCCCCCCGTCTGGACCACCCTCGACCCTTCTCGACCCTCCCGCCCTTGCTCTCTCCCTCTAGCAGACCCTCCCACTACCCTCCCGCCGTCTCCACCCCAAACCCTGACCGAACCACCCTCCGTCCCTTTGACTCCCTCTCAAAGAACCCTATGTAAAAAAAACTCTCTTCCTCGAGACTCTCCCTCCCACTCCTTCCCCGATGCTCCGCGCTGGAAGTTCGAAGAAGAGAACATCGGCGACCCCTCGCCACTCCCCCTATCCTTACTGGGCCACGCGACCCAGCGCCCACTCTCTCCTCCCTTTTTTTCCCCCCCTCTCGCTCCAAACCACCCAGCATCCACCCTCTCCCCCCTTTTTCCCCCTCTCGCTCCAAACCACCCCCTAACCACCCTCTTCCCCCTTATTTCTCCCCCTCTCGCTCCAAACCACCCCCAACCACCCTCTTCCCCCTTATTTCTCCCCATCTCGCTCCAAACCACCCCCTAACCACCCTCTTCCCCCTATTTTCTCCCACTCTCGCTCCAAACCACCCCATAACCACCCTCTCCCCCCTTTCTCACCCTCCTTTGACCCCCACCTACGCACGGGGTCAAACCGTATAAAAGGGCGACGCTCAGCATGGAAAAGCATCACAGCGGAGGGAGAGGCACCAAGCCAGGACCCTCTCCGGCGTCGCCAGCCGGGACGCTCTCCGAGACACCTGCGCTTCCGCCAAGTCTCTCCAAGGCCCTACGTCGCCCCACGGGACGAACTTCGGCCGCTCTCCTACAGACTCCGGCGTCGCCAGCCAGGACGCCCTCCGAGAACCCTGCACTCTCCGCCAAGTCTCTACGAGGCCTGCGTCGCCCCCTTGGGACGCTCTTCGGCCAGTCTCCGAGAACCCTGCGCTCTTCGGCCGCTCTCCCGCAGTCTCCAGGCGTCGCCCGCTGGGACGCTCTTCGGCCGCCTGCAGCAAAACGTCCGCTGATTCTCCAGAATACCTGCCACGCGACTACCCTAGGACACACCCACCTCCGACCCTGCACCTTCCCGCCTCCCTTCGGCGAATCCGAGGAGGTCCCCACTCCTTCCCGCCTCCCTCCGGAAAATCCGAGGAGGTCCCCGCTCCTTCCCGCCTCCCTCCGGAAAATCCGAGGAGGTCCCCGCTCCTTCCCGCCTCCCTCCGGAAAATCCGAGGAGGTCCCCGCTCCTTCTCGCCTCCCTCCGGAAAATCCGAGGAGGTCCCCGCTCCTTCCCGCCTCCCTCCGGAAAATCCGAGGAGGTCCCCGCTCCTTCCTGCCTCCCTCCGGAAAATCCGAGGAGCTCCCCGCTCCTTCCCGCCTCCCTCAGGAAAATCCGAGGAGGTCCCCGCTCCTTCCCGCCTCCCTTCGGCGAATCCGAGGAGGTACTCGCTCCTTCCCACCTGTCCCCAGGAAGTCGTGCCGGCCGGTCGTCGCTGCTCCGAGGCGGATGAGTTCGCCCCGCGCCCCGAGACGTCAACCGTTCCGCTGGCAGCGGGACCCTCCGAGGCAGAGTGAAGCAGCCATTCTACACCCGCAGCGCGGCGGACGATTCGCCGCCGTGGACATCCCAGGCGAGGTCCCTGAGCCCAGAGAGAACGCCTGAGCTGTCGTAGGCGAGATCCGCCGGAAAGCCGCTCCCCCCCCCCCCCCCCGCTGTTCGGGAGGACCTGTCGCTGCTCTTTCCCCAGTGCTCTCCCTACCAACTATCCCCACGCTCAGTATTGGACACATTCCCGTATTGGGACCAAGAGAAACAATTCAAATCCTTAAATGATTTTTTAAAATAAAAACTGTAAACTTTTTTGCCGTCTTCTAAATTGACAAGAAGACCTTTTTTGTGTGTTACTTGGTGCATCCCGAAATCGGGACCAAGAGAAACAATTCAAATCTTTAAATGATTTTTTAAAAGAAAAATTGTAAACTTTTTTGCCGTCCTCTAAATTGACAAGAAGACCTTTTTTGTGTGCGACTTGGTGCATCCCGAAATCGGGACCAAGAGAAACAATTCAAATCCTTAAATGATTTTTTAAAAGAAAAACTGTAAACTTTTTTGCCGTCCTCTAAATTGACAAGAAGACCTTTTTTGTGTGCGACTTGGTGCATCCCGAAATCGGGACCAAGAGAAACAATTCAAATCCTTAACTGATTTTTTAAAAGAAAAACTAAACTTTTTTGCCGTCTTCTAAATTGACAAGAAGACATGTTTTGTGTGTGTGTGTATAAAGAGACTTATATATACCCCCTTTGACGGGGTCAAGCAACCTTTACCAATTTTATTGTTTTTTTATTCCGTGAGCTGCCAATATACTGTGAAAATCCTAACTTGTAATAAATCTTCCATTCACAAGATCGTGGGTGAGAATCTTTTCATACCTCCCCCCCTCCCCTTTCTCTATCCTTGAGATCACCCACTACCACTCCCACACCTTCCATCAATTAGCGGGTCTGCGCCCCGCCGCCGCCTACATCGCCTTCCTGACAGAAGAGGCAGCAGGATGGGGAAGGGAAAAAAGGCCCTTCCTGAGGTGGAGCGATCGCGGGACGCGTCAAACTAAATTCTGCATTATAGGTCTATCATAATGATACCAGAAATATAAAGTCAAAATCGAAAATATATTTAATATAAGGGCAAGATAATCCTCTAAGCTGAACTTATGCTAGGTAACACATTAAACGACAAGGAAAAAGAAGCAGTGGCGAAGTCAGTATTCATGGGTTCAATTCTAACTGCTACCGATGCAACACCAAGTGGATTTGGATGTGGACTACATTGGAAATTACAAGGCAAACGATGAATTGAATAAGAAAGTAAATTCGTGTCACTTCGCCGTCACTTTCAAGATAGCAATCAGACAAATTACAAAGCAACCCATAAAAGTTAATCACCCGAGCAAAATTAATCACCGCAACAACCATTGAACAAAAGAAAAACAAGCCGCTAAAGAAAAATCACTGGGGAAAACTCGGGGTGTATCCCTTAACACAAGATAAGATAGCTCTTAGGGCTCCTAGTTTCTCTCATTGGGAGAAACAAGCTAAAAGAGAGAGAGAGAGATATGAGGCGGTCCGTTGCGGTCAGAGCTGATAAGACCCCGAGCGACGCTCGCCTCCCCAGCTGCTCCTGCCGTGATCCCTTCCGCGCGTGCGTGATGACGTAGGCCTTCTGAACGCACGCCCAGATTGGCACTTGACTCTCCATTCATCGAATCTCGGCGCATTGGTCACCAAGCAGGTGAGGAAGCTCTGATGAATTCCTTAGAATGACCACGGGGCTTAAATGAAACTCCATGCCTGCGAGTGCAATGGTGGAGGTGTAGCGTGAAATTATTATGACGGCGAGCCCTGTCGCACCCGCTTAGACGAACGCCACGATTCCAGACCGGCGAAGGTTGGCGATTCCTAGGCCCCGCGTTGACAGACGTTCCCGCTGTTCCCACTTGCTCGAGGTCGTCCGTGAGGATACGATATTGTCAAGGTGTTGACGTTATCCTTCACTAACAAAGGAATGGGACTCAAAGAGAAAATAAGAAAAATGGAAAGGCATTAACTCCAGCAAAAGTAAACTTATACGGCTTGTCGCGGAACCTCCAATTTCGACTTAACCTTCGAAAACTAAAACGAGAGAAAAAAGCAAGCACCGGTGGCGGTTAACTGCCCGTTCACATACAAGGTACCGTTAGGAACAGAGACAAAACATATATAATAAATGTTTTGACTAGAGAATGACAAACTTAAAACTACGTAACCCAGGATAGCTAAGTCTATAAATGGGAGAGCCAATACTCCTTGTCACGACGCGTAGGTACCTACTAATTTCACGAAAACAATAAGTGACTTGATTCAAGAAGTCGCAGCCAATTTCACCTGCATGTTGTCCTGCGAGTCTCCTGGAAGAGAGGCACCAGCCATGAGAAAGTAGAAAGGAGTGGGAAAGAACGAAATTAAATCGCGTAACTGATGCACAGTTCTAGATCTATCTTTCAACGCTTTTTTCTAGCATGATTTTCGTCTTAAAAAGGCAACCTGGTGTCAATATTTCTCGTAATAGCCTGTTTCTTCCGCATGGAGAGAATTTTTAGTACATACGATGATATAAATAAAGAAAACACTCTTCCCGCTACACGAAGCAAGTCCCTTCGGATCCCCACCCCCCCTCCACTCCACCACATGTTCCTCCACAGATTCCACCCCCGGAGCGATGCAGGGCTTTCAATGCAATGGACCACATGGAGAAGGGGAAAGCTCTTTGAAATCTCGGAAGGGGTCCGAAATCCCATTTCACGTTTTACATTGGTGCCTGGACCACCCTCGTCACTCGCGATGGGCACCCTAATGCCCCCGAGCTAATGCACCACAAGGAGCAGAAGGGCGCGCTTGTTCGTCAGGGGGGAGTATCAGGAGGTCGTAAGAGGTCGTCAGGGGGGGGCGTGGCATTGCCGCCGCAGGTAGGCATGGGGGACAGGGCAAATGCGAATTAACTCTCCTCTTCCATGAAAGCGCACTAGCTCAACCTCGCTCGTGCCTTCGGGGGAGAGGCGATCGTTTAGCGGAGGATACGGACGCAAAGAGTGGAACTGACCCTTCTTCTTCTCGTCCCGCCCCCAACAACAATCTTTGAGAGAGGACACAGAGACGAGGGGACCCCCCTCTCACTCGTCCAATCTGGAATCCCGTCTCGAGCACTCGAAATGTCGGTTCGCCTGTAATATCGCGGACCTCCCTTCGTGTCGCCGTCGGCTGGCTGGCGGGCTCCCCATCGCGTGGACCATCCAATCCCCCTCCCCCGTTTTTCGTTTCCACGAGAACGAAAAAGCAAAGCGTGTACATTTTAAACGGACTGAGGGTACTAGGACTGGGATTGAGGTTCGGGACAGGAAAAGACTTCTGGAAGGTGGGGGTGAATCGTGGAATTCGGAGCATTTCACTGATAGTTTTGTCGAGCACATACTCCGCTTATATGCTCGAGGAGATTTCTCCAAACTGACCTCATCCTCTGTGTACGCCTTCGCATTCACCCAGACAGTGGGACCAAGAGGGAGAGACTGGTTAAGCGGAGAGATATGACAATGAGATTTTTTCAAAAGAAGTAGCCATTCTTCCAATTGCTCCGTTCTTAGTCCTACTTGGCTGTCAGAGGAAAAACATTAAGATGGACTTTTCCGCGAGCAGGTAATAAATTCGGGCGAAAAAAGGCAGTCGGATACAAAAGAATGCGTACTTATTCATTGATTTATTTACGCTCATATAGAGGAGCATGAATTTATTTCATTCCATATATATAAAACTGACTATTCCGATAAGTATTGGCATGCATCCTCTATCGCAAAAAAAACGCAGACCATAAAATAAAAGACGTTTTGATAATATTATATAATTGAATAATTTCCCTTGAGCCTCGACAACATTCCAAGGGCCCTGCCAAATGTCCGCCAAGTCTTTATTTTTTTATAACAGCAGACAGGAATCGAGGCTGTAATTTCGGTCACTAGCGATAAAGGCCCCACAATTCGTCGTCACTGGGACACAAACCCCAGGTAGACGATCGCCGTTTCGTGAAAAAAAAGCCGAACAAGGTAGCCCTCATGAGTCTCTCAGAGAAAAGGAAAGAGGATAAGGCTAATGAATAGTCAAGAGGTCACCCAAACGATTAGCCCTCAGGATAGATCCAAATCATATCAATTGCTTCCCACTCTCGCTTCAAGACGATTACCCAAAGTTAATAAAAATGCACCCGAGAAAAATATTTTATCGGATGTAAAAAAGGGTTGAGTGAAACATTGAAAAGATATTCAGAAGCAAACGATGATCAACGCAAAGGAATTGGTAGACGCTTCACTTACTACAAAGCCGGAACATGAACTCACTTCACCTCTGAGCAGGAAGGCCACTCGTATAGAGTTCAGTGTGGCCAGATTGAGCACAGATGCTCTTCGTAATCATTGCACGATTCGCACACGGGTTTCACGCAACAAAAAAATATTGAACATATTTTCGTGGGCCGATAAAATGCTAACGGACTTGAATTTTGACTTTTTTACTATAAAAAATGAAACATTTACAATTAAGTCATCGAGGTGGACAAAACTGATGAAAACAGGACAGTTACGAATGTATTAAATTCTACGTTTTAATTTCAGCCGTTAAAACCAGCATTCCGAGCGCATTATAGAGAATACTACTGTCGAAAATGTTTTACTGTTAAAATACTATGAAAAAGTGACCCTACATACTATAAATGTAAAAAACGAAACGAAGGGCATATATTTTGTAGAGCCTCCTAGATATATTCACATACATTGCAAAGAGTTGGGATCAGCGAAATATGGCGCGCTTCACACGGCCGTAATGATTTCAAAGATCTGGCAAGACTGTGTTTTAACAAGACGCCTCGCCGCTTACTCCCGCTGTACCACTGCATCCTAGTCTCACCGTGCGTATAGAAGCTTCGCTCATCAGTACTCTCCCCACGACACCCATTCCTAATATTAAGTTACATCTAATCTCTTACAGTCTTCAGCCGTACTTTAGGTTTGCCTGGTCGAGGTAGAGTTCACGAAATGTGCTAAGGCCGACGGAACGTGAAATTCGCAAGACCAAGTTTGGGGGACATGGTTCCTTTCCCTGCGCCGTGTATAAATAAATCAAATGTTCAAAAAAAAGAGTTGGTACTCTGGAAAATAAATTCAACTACGGTTTATCTTAGCGTGTTTAAAGAGACCGTCGGAATTCAAACACGGATTTTCTGAGCGGTTTCTCTAACGCACTGTTCTCTGGGATTAAACGACTCAACGTTGTGTGAACATTCAAATCCAATGAAGAAGTCCTATGAATAGCTCGTGAGAAAACAAACTGATTTCAAACTGCGAAGTAGAAGGAACAGTATAATGGGACACATCCTCACAACGCGGAATAGCACCGTCCTCAAAACTAAAATGTAGAGAACAACGAATGAAAAGAAATACAGACGAAGAGCGATGATGGAATAGCTATCGCCATTATGAGGGGTGTCAAAATGGGGCATTATGAAGGGCCTGCATGAAAAGAGATTTAGGGTACCATTGATGCCTTCTGATGATGGAATTATGTTTATTTGAACGCTATCTAAACCATATTTCAACAATTATTCGGAGTGGCTAATATAGTACTTGAAGAAGGTTCCAAAACTGAGAGTAACACTGAAAATGCTAAGTTTTACGAACGTAACGATAGCCAGGGAGTTAAAACATGACAAATTATAAACGAAGCTATTAGGTGATGACTCATCATTTCAATCACCTCTCGAGTCTTTTAAAAATCAGTCTTCATAATTTGTCAATAAACCACACCAACGTGTGACTAGGAAAGCCAACTAAAGGGTGTGCAAGGCAGAAGATGAATCTACACCACGCATGCGCTAACCGTCGAGCATATTTACATACGTTCGTTAGTTATTATACTAAGTACATTCAATAATGTAATGGACATTGCATATTTCTGAAAAGAATCCGATGTAAGGTTCGGAATGCCAATTACATTTCTCAGATTTTTCAACCTTGGGTACGCCGTTACCTTCTTTGGGTGTGCATAAGTATATTTACATTCTTGACTTCATGAAAATTCAATTTATGACCCATAGGAACCTGGAACCTATATTGTAAATTTATATCAAAAACTTATTGCTACAGAATGGAGTAGCAGGGAAATTAAACATCTCGGTTTCAGGGTTGGCAACAGAGATATAAATAGGAGAAATTTATAGCCAAAATACCGTCTTCAAACAAGCAGGAATATCACTCAAAATTATGTCGATGGAACTATTAGGATATGTGCTTGTTATCCCTCGTCCTGAGCTCGATGACTAGTTTACTGACGACGATAATAACATTTTACGAAGTCCGACATGCTACTGTGGATCAGATAATGAGAATAAAACTAAATGCAGAACGGACAGATTTATAATAACATTTTCCCACGGAAAATAGGAGACCGCAACAGCCGCCAATGAGACTTTTAACTAGGACTGTCAATAGGTAGTGTAGCTAGTTGATTGATTCAATCCCTAATACTTGTATGCTTATCGGCTACCTAGTACTAACAGCACGCCGTTCATGCTTCCAGTATAATTCTTGTATCTCTGTCCATTTATGTAGTTGCAAAATACTAACGGTCCTTCTTAAATTGGTAGCGTACCTAGTGTGGTGAATGCTTGTGAGGCTTCGCCTCCTCACATGCATTGGGGTCATTCCATGTCAAAACAGCCAAAAAAATGGCAAAATTTACCTGACCCTTTGCAATTTTGATGAAAATTGGGAAAGTTGTTGGCCCTACAGAGAAACTAAATAATACCAAGTTTTACACCCCTGGGTGAAATACTTTGTTAGAAATTTGGGTCTAAAAATGGCCCAAAAATCAAATTTTAGGTCTGCAGTGCACCTTTTGAATTGCCGTAACTCGGATACCAACACACGTAGAGAGTTGTGTGTGGTGTCAATTTAAATCTCTTAAAATTGTCTTTCATTTGATATGTCATATGCTGAGGTTAAATATATTTATAGGTCAAAGGTCAAGGTCAACATACTTTGACCTTGAATTATGAAAAATGCGATTTTTTATTTTGCTATATTTTTTTTTCAAAACAACATACATGCTTCATTAATATATGTACCAACTTTCAAAGTGGGACTCCAAATACGACAGGAGATACGAATTTTTTTGTACACCTAGGACACTGGAAAAAAGTTTTTAAGCTTCTTCACTATAAATTATATACAAAAAGCTATTCATAAAAGTAGGTTTATTATAACTTCATTCCCTCAATTGACATAACTTAGTTCCCAGATCTGGGTCTTAGATATTCCTATATCATTAGTATGGACTGAAGTCTGTTGGTTGCTTCTTGAACTTCTGTGTATGTCAAGCTATAGGTTCGTCCTGTTGGGTATTGCGGATCTACTTTTGTTAAAACATCTACTGTTGGAACCCGAAGGATATCAGGTTTTTGTGGATAGACAAATGATGTTGCTGGTCCAGCAGGTTGAAGAAAACTTATCTTCACTTGTTTTTCATTGTCACTTTCTAATACACAACCTAACCACCACTGTTCATCATAAAGGCCTGAAAAAATCTGTGATCTCCTGTAACAATAATACTTTCTTCTCTGGTTATAAATGAAAAAGAATATACTTTGGTACTTAATTTTTGTTTTGATAACGGAATCGCTGCATGAATCTTCTAAGTCCCTGGAATTGTTCGTAACTCAGTAAATCGTTTTTGGAAAAAATTTTCTTCTTGTTCATAGTCTGAATTTGTTTTTGACATAAATTTAACTGTTGTTATGTTTTCTAAACCCCACTTGAAAAGTTGACGTGTCACAAATTGATGTTCATATGGCCACTGTAGGCTTGCTCGAGCAGCAAGTCTTTTTTCAGTGCCACCTACACCATCACAAGGTCCCTTTTCATGTGATGTGGCAAAGTAATGCCACTCTTCTTGTACACCGAAATCTTCCTCATGGTTACCCAGGTTGATGAATTTTTTTCAGTTTTTGTACTGTGCTGCTGGGCCATCAGAGAAAAAATATATCTTGTGTAGTTTTCCATCAGATACTATACTTAGGAATTTTATTAGCTCCCTTTGAATCAAATGAACAGCAACAGTATCATGCCGAAGGCAGAAGGCATTAGTTTGAAATGCTGTTTACTGTGAATCAATGAAAGAATGGCGAATGAGTGCATTCATCTTTTCTACTTAAGTCTCTATGTACTCTCGTCTGTGGGTTTTGAAATTGTTTCAAATGTAGACCTGTCTACAGTTGAAATAAAAAGAACTATCCACTGTTTGAAAATAATTGAATCAACTAAGTTTTCTTCCATTCCACGGCTTATACGTTCCTTTACTGGAGAGGAACCTGGACAAAACTCACAATATCCCAACAAACACTGAGGTTGAAGAGGATTGTCATTCTTGAAAGACAATCTTTGTATTTTTTTCAAAGAGGTTTCATCACTTTTAGTCAATTCACTAATATTGCCTCCTATCAACATCAGTTTTATATTTCGATGTATTGTACACAGCTCTGCAAATTTAGAAAAGTACTGTTTAAAATAAATAAAAAGCGTAGAAAAGTACAAAACTTTATTGTAATGAATATTTAACTAGTTTTACAACTTCTACAGATAATGGCTTTCCAGGTTTGGGATTTGGTGTTGCCGTCATCCCCTTTTCTGTGATTAACTGTTTATCTTTACGTGCCATGAAGTGAGATACATTAAACTCTTGCTCTATTTTGCTCAAGGTCCAACTCTTGGGAAGTATGGTTAATATTTGAATATTCTCACTCTTGCTTGTACTTGAATTTTTCTTTCAACTAGTTAATGATCTCATCTTCATAATTTGCTCTTTTATCAATTTCAGAATCCTCTATATTTAATAATTTCCTCTTAACTGCAGTACTAATGTGTTTAGTCTTTTTCTTAGGATATCATTTTTGAGACACACGTTTTTTTTATATAAGAGACCAAACTTTGGTTCAGAGTTTCCAAACCTGTTTCACACTGAACCAATTTTTTTTCAGTATGCATACACATCTTCTTGAAAACTAGAGTTAGGACCAAATGAATGTGGACTAGAATCGGAACTCATCACTTGTTCTTTTGGGTTAGGCAGTTTATTAACATCTTTCCTGCGCCCTTCACATACTTTTCTTCCTATTTCAAAAGATGACATCTTATCAACCATTCCTTGTGTGATTAACCCTTTACCAAGTTTTTTAGAATGCATGTCAATCTTAAATTGACATAATTTGAAAAATCACTCATTGTGCATTGGAATACAAAATACAGGTTGTAATTGATGAGTTCCAGTGTACTAGGTGTACAAAAAAATTCGTATCTCCTGTCGTATTTGGAGTCCCACTTTGAAAGTTGGTACATATATTAATGAAGCATGTATGTTGTTTAAAAAAAAAATAAAGCAAAATAAAAAATCCCATTTTTCATAATTCAAGGTCAAAGTATGTTGACCTTGACCTTTGACCTATAAATATTTTTAACCTCAGCATATGACATATCAAATGAAAGACAATTTTAAGAGATTTAAATTGACACCACACACAACTCTCTACGTGTGTTGGTATCCGAGTTACGGCAATTCAAAAGGTGCACTGCAGACCTAAAATTTGATTTTTGGGCCATTTTTAGACCCAAATTTCTAACAAAGTATTTCACCCAGGGGTGTAAAACTTGGTATTATTTAGTTTCTCTGTAGGGCCAACAACTTTCCCAATTTTCATCAAAATCGCAATGGGTCAGGTAAATTCACTGGTTGATTTGACATGGAATGACCCATTAGCGATTCATGGTAATGCATCAATAATCATAGTGGCCCTAACTTTAATAGGGTATAGTGTAATGCATCCTGGTGACTACTTACCCCCTGCCACATTCCCTTGATGTGGCTTGAAGGGTATCATGTAGATTTAGATGTAAAGTATCGTGACTCTCACTCGAAGCATTGTGCGCAGTGCGCTGGCTCCGATGGTGAGCCAGCAGAGAGTGGCGTAGGGCGAGGAGGCGAGGCACCAGATGGCACCACTGCATCGCTCCCGTGAACACCTCCGACGCACTCGCAGACACGTGAAATGACCGACATGTGAGCATTGTGGTGCGAGGGCCATCGATCGCCTCCCGCCGCGATGGACTCGCTTCATCATCATCAGAAACGAGGATCGGATGGAGACACCGTTGTCCCGCCAGATGGCCCTCGTTCTCGCAGAGAGCGATACGTCTAGAATGAGCGTGAGCCTAATTTCGCCATCCCTTTGATGGAAAGGTAATACGGGCGTGGAACAACGACACGCAGACTCATCAGCATCAGTCTGATGTTTCTAGTCGTCATGCAGAATCGGTACAAGAAACAGACCGGTGGTTTTAAAAAAGAGCAGACGGGAAATGGTGACCATCATGTCAACGGAATGCACTTTCCATGCTTGTTTAACATTCGTCATGTTCACCTTTTACGGCAGATCCGGCCATATTAGGCTACTCTTCTCGATCAATGGACCAGGTTGTGTAATAATGTGTAGGTATGTATGTATGACGATGAGAATGCATATAACTGAATTACAACGCGTGCAGCTTGGCAAGATACGTTAAAGGCCGATACGATAATCTCGCTAGTGTTACTGACCTTTTGTAGCAACTGGGATGGGAAACGCTTTCAGACCGTCGATTTAAATTTAGACTCAATCTATTATGTATGTTTAAAACCGGTCTATTTTCTGACGACGTTGATAATATTTTATGAAATCCGACATGCTACGGTTGATCAGATCATGAGAATAAAATTAGGGAACTACACTGCAGAACGGACAGATTTAAAATATCATTTTTCCCATGAAGTATAAGTGGACATAACAGCCGCCAATGAGACTTTTATCTAGGTTTGTCGATAGGTAGTGTAGCCCTTAGTAGTAGTAGTTCTCCCTAACACTTGAATCCTTTTCTGTTACCTAGTACTAGCAGCACGCCGTGCATGATTTCTAGATAAGTCTTGAGTCTCTGTCCATTTGTATAGTTGCAAAATACATATATATTAATGGTCCCTCTCCATTGTGATTATATGTGTAGTGTAGTAGTGCATGCTTGTAGGGAAAGGACGAAGGTGGATTGCGTCTTCACTGAGTATCTTAGTGTCTTGATCTCTTTTTGTCGTAATCATGTAGTACATGGTACGTGGTGAGAAGAAATGTTTGTTCCCATCACTTAGGAAATGTATCTCTCTCTTGTTTTTTTCGCGTCCATCCATTATAGAGATATGCTCGTAGTATTGGGTTTAGATTCATGTCATCCGTGTCCTCCAGAAATTCGCCCGATCTGAATTTTCCAAGTAATGGCAGCCTAAGCTTACGGGCCCGGCCGGTGTAGTCTAGAGCGGCGCTCAACGAAGTCCTTCTTTCAGTTGTGTAGTGCACTCTCGGTTTTCTCGCAGCTGTTTTTATCTCAGCATGCGACTTTCCTTTGTATTTTGTTTATTTGACCAAGTAAATCTTCCTCAGCAGTTTTTCAAATACTCGTGGCATATTCAAGATGGGGCCTTACGGCGGTTTCGCCGAGACTGTGTGAGTCAAAACAAATACTAAATTCTACATTTTTAATATTTTGTCAAAAAAATCCTGCTTTCACGGATGCAATGTGTTACCTACAGAAAACTAAAAGTAAAGTAGAAAAATGCAGATTATTCCACGAATGTATTTTAAATGAGCACTTTTTTCCAGCCATAGGAGCCGACTGCAGCGTCATTTCCTACGAATTACCGCATTTTGACTTCAATTACGGCATCAATTCTTCAATAATTAGAAAAAAAAGGTGGTAAGATGCCTGTATTTTATTTTTATTCAATTTCTCTGGATTATTTCCTTCTTAGAGACAGTTTTCCACGAAAATGGCATTTGTATTTTATGGAAAAATACTATTTTTCCCCGTGTTTCTCTCATTCTCCCATTGAACACCATGTAATTTCAAGTTCAATTATAGAATAAAATAGCGTGAAAAGGTATTATTTTGTATTTCATATCATATAGAGGACAGCTTTTTCTACAAGTAGACGGAATATGAATAAAATGACATTTAAGTCATTTTACGGTGGAACCACCTTAATGAAGATAGATCTAGATCCAGCATCTTTCATCCACGTTTTTATCCGAGGACCTTCCCATTACTCATATTTTTCTCGATAGATGACAATTCTTCTTCAGCTAACAATATAATTTTGCTGCTAACTCTCAGAGTAATGTCATTTATATAAATTAGGAATAACAGGGTGCCAATAATGTTTCTGTTGGAATCCGAATGAAGCAAAGCAATGTATGCACTTTTATCAATGGCTCCTTTTTGATTGCGACCTGTTAAAAAAGTCACAAATCCAATTCTAAACATTTTTCACTAAATCTAAATTATTTTAATTAGAATATCTATTGTTTTATTCCACCATCTCTCTCCTGTGGGCTGGAGTATCGGTCAAACATATCGTGAAGAGAGAATGCTCTCGCTGCAAAGCAAAGTGGATAACGAAGATTTAGCAATTTTATACCACCATGAGAAGCTCACGTCGACCACAAATATCTCGAAATGGGGAAATTAAACTATCTAAGGTCAAAAGCATCAAATGACTCAGCTTTTTGAAGACTTGACTGTTGCGCCAGCATTACCGAGAAGATTTACAACTGTGGACACCCAAGCTGGGATTCATAGGGTGAATGCTTATTCAACGTCTCAAGATTTCAAAGCTGGCATGTGAGCTCTCAAAAGCGAAATACGGCCCAAAATGTTTGTCGGTGTGTATAATAGCGTGAATGAAGCAGTGGCTTCCACCATCACACTGACGACTCAACATTCTCTTCACTCGCTAATCCATTCACTTGCACAGTTTTCACGTATTTACTTCGGATACGTTTTAAAATTTGCAAAGGCAATTTAGAACGGGAACTTGAATGCATCATGAAAGTATTACTTTGCCATTTCAATATTCGGCGAACCTTTCTAAATATGTTAAACTTCATTAGCCAGGTAAACAATTGATTTCAGTGTTGATAATATTACCTGTTTGAAGA
The DNA here is from genome assembly GCA_963573305.1 of Pyrrhosoma nymphula. Classification (NCBI taxonomy): domain Eukaryota; kingdom Metazoa; phylum Arthropoda; class Insecta; order Odonata; family Coenagrionidae; genus Pyrrhosoma; species Pyrrhosoma nymphula. Next base: position 2,802,901 of record OY754334.1, read on the forward strand.
ATAATTACCAACGGTTCTTCTCCAAGTCATACCTTGGCAGGATATTTAGCCCTAAACGCCAATATGGCTGATTTCTCCTTCTACTGGGTGCTGAGTCGAAGGAACTAAAAAATGTGAAGCTTTTGTGTCGCAAAAGAAAAATAACTGTCCATATCCACATTGAAAAAGACTCGTTTCAAAAACAAGAGAAAAGTTGTGAATTTCTCAAAAATATTATTGCATTAGTTATTAACTCGATATCATCCATTGCAGTTTTGTACAGAGGGGCTCTTTTTCTCCAAAATTCAGATATTATAGGGCAAGTTGTCATGTACCACCAAACTTTGGTGAAAGGCCAATAATAGAATGATTGGCAATTAAAAAAAGTAGAGGGAGGGCTTTTTAAAGCAGACATCTGAGCATCGAGCTCAAAACGTGCGCAGTAGTCCGCTCACTTTTGGCTATTTAAATAAATGAGAGTTTAAAATTTCAACTATTAAAATACTCCGCCAACGAGAGAGCAACTTTGGCGTCTCGCGAGCGGCTGCTAAGGCCGAGGCGAGGCGCGGTCACGGCGCCCGGTGAGAGCGGCATCGCCGCGCCCCCTCCCCCCACACCGCGCCTCCCACTCCTTCTCGCCTCTCACGCAGCCTCCTAATGCGTGCCCGCTCCCGAAAGATGGCATTTAAAACATTCACTCCCTCCGTTCGCTTCCTTCAATTATTTACGCCCTTCCACACATTTCTACTCATTCTAGAAGGCGGCGGACCCGGCCCGGCCCTTTTCCGCGTGCTACCCTCCTTAGTTGTTTCCGCTTTACACCTCCTTCCGTGAGCCTCCCTCCCTCCCCCTCACGTTCCGCCAAAAGGGAATTCTCTTGCTTCTCCCTCTCATTCATTCTTTTCTCCATTTCCGGCATTAATTAAAGGCTCCCCTTTAGCCATCCCTCCATTCAAATCCCTCTCCCGTTCCCTGGCACCGCCAAGAGAGAGACAGAGAGAGAGAGATAAGGGAAAGAGGGCGTTTAAATGCGTTCTCGGAGAAGGCATTTAAACGCCCCTTTTGGAAGGTTCGCCGGGCGGCGAAGAGGGACGACCGCAGGTGTCGTGGAACAGCCGTTTTATTATGAAAAAAATACGCATGATATGGATCTCTCTTTTATGTAAAAGCAAATATGATGGATTGAATGTCACAGACATACCCGCCAACATCCACACACATGTCGCATATCCTTCAGAAAAGGTTTTACTCATAAAATTACATTTGACACGTGCGAGTAGGAAACGTACAGTAGGTTTTAGGAGCGGTGTTCGGAGCTAATCCTTGAACCAGCGTTTCAACGGTTCCTTCGTGCGCCAACAGTTACACGTGAGGAGTGAAACAGCCATATTTAATTCTCATTCCAGAATGTTATCACGTACGGGAACCATTTGCTGGACCGCGTGCCATCAGAAGGGATGGCTTTGAAGATTCCCCTCGCGCGTCTCGCTTCATTTTTTTCTGCTTTTCACAGTTGTCGAGTCTCTACGAGCGTATGAGAAACCTAGGATACGAATGAATTGACAGTTCTACAGTCTATATCTCAATCCCCATGACTTCTTTATTTACCTTCCTTCATCTCCACGCAGACTTTGGAGAGCCCCCCGATGTAATGCGCCGATAAATTCATCCTAGCGTTAGCTACTCGGTAAGCGCCTTGCCCAGGGATGTTTGTGAAAGAAGAGACAAAATTAACGCAAAGATTACTTGGCTAAGAATATTGAAGTCATTGTATCAAGGCCTTTTGAATATGCACTATTTAAATACCAAAATGAAAGAAGAGAAATTTATAGCAAATATTGATGGAAGGAAAACTCTTGAAATGTGAGAGAAAGAAAGGAATTTCGAAGTATCACGGTAGAAGGCATTTAAATGTCAAAAAAGCCGTAAGAGGTTTCTAAATGTAATAAAACTGTTTTTATTTATATATTCTATTTTTGAGATAAGCTCAGAAGATTTTCATTAAAACTAATGAAACCTTGGCAGCGATTTCAGATTTATTTTCCGACCATAAAGATCGATTTTAAATACAATTGGCAGAAAATATGAAGAAGTGTTTCAAAAGGACATGATGGTTTGTGTAAAAAGATAGTAAGAATGTAAAAGACGATGCCGAAACGGGGAAGTATTTTATTTCATATTTTAAATTGTTTTGCGCTGGTTTTTTTATGGACTGAAGAGTGTAGGGAGGTAGGGAGAAAATGATTCTAAAGCGATGTCCAAACTCGTTAGGCATTAGGGAGCATGGATTTGGCTACCTAAATTTTGGGCAGCTAACGGAAAGGGAGCTTGAGTTTGGACGTCCTTCGCAATTTTTGCCATCTGCTGAGCTGGAAGCAAACGAAGGACAAGGGAAATACGGAATACGATAATGTTTTGAACAAACGACCCTAATGACTAGTGCTGTTTGAAATTGGATTGCGATTATCATACATTTCCTCATTATTTTCGTAGTTTCGCAATGTTATGTGGTTAATTCGTAACATTGAGTTGTATATAGTTATATTCCGTGGCTCAGAGTACAGTAGTATAGTAGGTACGTACTTATAGCTTTTGTTCAATGTGTTTGTATCTTTTTAAGATCGTGGTTTGTATCAATGTGTCCTTTTGGTAGATAGGGATTCGTGTTGGACTAAGCAGTTTATTAAATTTGTGATTGTGTACTTTTTAGCAGTATAAAGTACGTAGTTTTAGCTTTTGTTCATTGTGCTTGTATTAACATCCGCCGCTATGGCAGATAACGATTCGTGTTAGAGTGAGAAGTTAATTGCATTTGTGATCGTGTAGGTAATAGTTTCAATTCGAATTTTATATTATCCCTCTACTTTTCTTTCCTTTTGCGTGCATTATTAATATCTAAGTCTGTTTACGGTGATACCCAGCCACCGCATGATGTCCATTTAGTATTGGACATCCTTTGGATGTTCTTAGGATGAGATTGATGAGATCCTATATGGTTCATGCAGTGACATCCATATGGAGGCCACGAAATGATTTCAAATGGACATGATGTAAAATAAATCTTAAATAATAATATTCATTACATCTACGTACAGTTTCCCAATGGTGCAGGAGCTTCGTATACAGTCATAAAACTATCTTTTGCTTACTATAATTGAAGTGTTAGGTTTTGGTTGTAGGTAAATGGGGTTTGAAGACTAACTATTGTGGGGAAGAACTATTATAGATGCCGTTTTTTTAGTGTATCTTTATTATTGTAGTAACTTTTTAGCTTCGTTAAAAACTTACAAAATTGTAGACTTTATTTAGACGCGTGGGGGTAGTTTTTTGATAGCTTATATTTTTAGTTTAGACCCGCCTTCTCCTTCCTAGCTATAATTAACTGTCCGGTTGATTGATTCGTTATTCCCAAACACGAAATTTTAATTTTAAAAATATCTAACATGCGCAAGACAATATAAAAAATCTGATCTCTATGACACTTGTATATTCTGTCTCACTCCTTGATATGAAGATATGAAGGTTTGTTCGTTGCTTCCGAAGATTAAATTTAGAACATAAATCTATCTAACATTTATCATTCATTAAATATATTCATAAGAACTCACGCCTTTCTATTCAAAACAAAACAAATTACCTCCCCGCCATATTTACTGCAATTCCACTCATTCCACTACTTTTCACGCTTTTACCACTCGGAATTCTGGGAAATTCAAAATGGTGGCAGATTTAGGAAGGACTTGTTGTTCCCTAAATTTGGCGACCGATTTGGCTGCCCAAATCCGCTCCCTAATGCTGCCTAACGAGTTTGGACACACTTAAAGATGGCGTCCTCCCTAAATTTCCAGATTTAGGTACCTAACTGTCAAGTTTGGGCACGGCTTAAATGCCTATATTGGAGAAGACTCGTTTCAATAATAAGTGAAAAAGCGTGAATAGCTCAAAAAATCGTTACCGAGAAGAAACTGCAGAAAGCAAGGTCATCATATTTTGTGCAATAAGAGACTAATGTGTTGATAACAGGTTTGATAGCAGGATAACAGGCAACAGCCGGATGGCTTGGGCAACATGGATCTTGGGTCTGAGAAAAACGCAGAAGAGAATGCTCAAGCCAAATGGCAACATGAACTCATCGGAAAATAGATAGCACAAGGGCACTTAGAAGTGGATATTCTCATGCACATAAAGTCAAATGAGTGACAATATTTCTCCATATATTCAACATCGACAAGAATCGTGTAAATATTACACTTTTTAGCAACAAAACATAGATTTGGAGTGCACTTTGAAATTAGGAAAAGGTTATACAGAGATGAGCGTAGATCCAATCAATCGAATGTAAACTAAAAGAAACTTCGTTTGAATAAGCAGTTATCTGCAAAAATCTGAGCGGAAACAAATAAATACAGAGGAGTGAATCTCTCCCTCGTATTCAGCAATATTCAGCAACAAAGAAATATTATTAAATGAATCCGGTGGAAATATTTAATGAGCGCGGGCCAACCGCGAGCAAATATTTTACAGATTCGGCAGCATTTCTAGCGGAAGAAAAACTAAAAATCCTTTTCCGGTTACTGGATGGTGGGTTAAAACCGGCGTATATCATTAACATCCCTTTCATATAAGATTCTTCAGCACCTAAGTTGTTAGTACCTTCCTGCGCTGTAGACAATTCTTCAACAGCAGCCAACAAAGTTTTGCGGAAAAGTAGATCTGGTAAAACCAGAATTGGACTCCCCCCATGGTATCGTAAAATAAGTTTCAGCCGAAGAGCATGTTAAAACATGCTTCCTGGATATCAAGAAAGCAATGGGCAATATTCCGCACATTTACTAAAATTTAAACCACATCCATGTGGATGTGGTTTAAATTTTAGTAAATAGTGAATTGGATACGTGACTTTCTAACTAAACGCAAAAAGGGAAGTTATCAACTCAGACTACTTCTAACATGGTTAGGGTGACATCCGGCATCTCACAAATAAGCGTAATTGGCCCCCTGTTTCTCCTTATTTACATAAATGACATTAATTCTAGAGTTAGCAGCTAAATTTCATTGCTCACGACTCGGTCATCAACCGAGAAGTAGCCACAAATACGTACTTAGAAGTTCTCTCATCGGATCTTAGAAACATTAGTTCAAAGTGGTTTGAAAGTGGAATGGAACGTAGTCTTAATAAATGCATTGAAGGACACTTCTTACAAAAGAAATCACAACAAAGTCGTATCTTTAAAGTGGGATGAGTTAACATAAAATTGTCAGATGAAATCAAATACCTGGGAATCGCCGATACTTCACACCTAGCGCGGAATAAATATTTTTTGTCGGTCCCAGTACGTAAAAGTACTGGGACATCTTAGAATAAATTTCTGAAAAGTAGATAGCTTACTTAGTACATCGGGAAAAGCTTGGAAAATAACATTAAACAGCAGGTATTTCAGCGAATACATTCATTGGAGATGACCAACGGAGTAGACTCATTGATCAGCTGTTTGCAATTTCGTAAGTGCTTAAAAATGAATGGCTTTAGGACCAATGAATCAATTTTTAATATTGTGAGTAAATGCTTATTTCGCGGACATAAATGCCCGAGCGAAGTGAGGAAAGTTATGGATGATCTGGCGTGAATGTTGAATGTATCTCATCAGCAGTTTCTTAATGGTATGGAGTCGTTAAAGGACAGTAGCAACGGAGGAGTAAATTTGAATGGGACGTCAAACGACTGACTGCCTTATCATAACTCCGCGCCAATAACAGATAACAGTAAAGTCGAAATGGACGCTAAAAATTTATACAACTGCGTAAGAAAAGGGGGCAGTGATGCAGAGGGTGAAATAAGTGGAGCCATTATTTCACGAGTAATGCTTCACGTGACCGATGACGTAATGCCAAGGCAAGGTTCATAGAATTTACGGAGTCTTCAGGGTAATTTATGTAAGGCAACGAAAGACGGCACCAGAGATGAAGAAGAATGCTGGGATGGCGACGGTAGCCCACAGCGTGGGCAATCATAGAATGAGTACCGGTTCAAGAGAGGAAAAAAGCATTGTGTATGAGAATTGATTCACCCTCACCTCATAGCATAGAAATGAAATTTGGCCGCACCTGTATAAGCATGATTTTTCCGGATAAGCATGATTTTCGGATGAATGTGATGGATATGATGGTAAGTATGAAAGTAAGAGTGACTGATAGAGATGTGAGTGGCTGGCGAGAGAATGCACATTTGACGCTCCGTTTATGGGCAGGTAAGAAAAGAGTTCCCACGAATGGTTTCGTCTACATGTTTCGAATATATGAGAATGATACTAATGCACGAATGAATAGGGAGTTATTTAAAAGGACTTGTTGGCACGAGAACACTACGAATGACAGACAAAGAACGGAAGGACTCGGTATTAAAAGCAGCCAAGGAACCAGATATAGCGCATGAAGCAAGATTTTTAATGATAGGAGGACAGGACAATAATAAAATAAAATGCTTGTAAAAAGTATTAAAAAAACAAAGATTTCATTTTCCAGGGTATGCAAGCAGTGATTCGGCTCCTATGAGAGATTCCACCCGGAGAGGAAATAGTACGAGCGCTTAGTTCAAAAATGGCCAAAATAACGGTTACTATAAAAACCACTGAAACGTAAGCAATTATGCATTGTCAATGAGTTGCAGTGATGTGACAGCAAAATGTGCGTCAAAGTAAATTTACTTGTTTTTTATCTGCAAGAATTAAAATTCAAAACACTTATATGTTAATTCATATGATTCGGACAAGATAAAATCCATACACCAATAAAATTATTTTCTTTTTATTAAAAAACTGTGCAAATGTTATAAAACTTAATAAAGCAAAAAATAGGCTTAGATATGAAAAAGAAAACATATTACATATGTGATCAAGTACACCGTCATGCATGTTCACTTTCTTCGGAAGTATTTTAAAGTATGTCTGAGGCATGTAAGCCAAGAAAAACTCAATATATACATAATTTTGCACTTTTAAATACAAGTAGTCCGTAAAATTGCAGAGGAGCAGCAAGCGTAGTATAAATAGCGTGAAGCTTTTCTTACGAGTTAATCTCTCCGGAAGAATATCAGAACTCGTTGACTACCGGGCGCTTTTTCGGCACACTACGTCATCGCATTGTTCATCATCATGGCGCTTGAATCGCTAACAGTACCCTTCACTTCGTTCTGCATTGCACCGCGCACAGCACATCTGATATCCCCTCGAGTGTTCTTCCGTTTCTCCGCAACATTCACGTTTTATTCAACGATCTGTCCAGATCAACCAGATATTCAAACCAGAGATGTTCTTAATATTGATATTCAACCAGTGATGTGCTTTAATGCCAAGCATAAACATAACTCACTTATTTAACCAACGAAAAGTTCAATACTCATTTTCAGATTTGCCATTAATCAGCGTACGACTTTTAAGTACAAAAGTACTGGGTCCTTATTTGGAATTTTGCATTTTTGAGCAAAACGACTTTGTTCACAGATTTGTTTGCCTCGAAAATATCTACAACACAAAGTAGAGCAAGGAAAAGGCTTCCGAGTTGGCTAACTATAGGCAAGAGCGTTTGTGGATATCAAAGGCTCATCGAAAACAGTCGTGTCCAAAAGATGAAAGGGTAAAAGAGCAAGAGATTTTTAGGCTTGACTTTGCCTCTTAACGGACACAGAAGGCTTGAAAAAATGATTCCTTTAATCGAAGAAAATACCTCCTCTCTCCCTATCTTCACCTCTCTTCTCTGGCCTTCTTCCCTCCCCCCCTCTCCACGCTAAATGCCGCTATGGAAGACCCGCTCGCCGAAACCTCCATTCGCCACAGTTTGCCCACTTTTTTGTCAAACGCTGCTTCATTCATAATTCCCTTGCGCTGCACTGCCCAACGCATCTTTACTGCCGGGAATTGGTGGGGAACATTCGGTTGAGGTAGTAGCATGAAAGAGAAATGGATAAACTACTTAATAAAGAAATGATTCGAAATGAGACCAGTAAAAGTAGTGAGTTAACCTCTCACAGGATGGAGGATTTGTACGAAATCAGAGGCCAGGCAAACACTATTCAAGTGACCTTCTCAAAATGCAGTAGTGGTAGTCATACATTCAGGGATGGCCTAGTTCCTCGAAAGAGATGTTTCAATTCCTCTGATTTTTCGCATAAGAACAGGATGTAAAAGATTTATGACGTGGTGGAAAAATCTCCGGCTAGGATCGCGAATCAGTTCTCGGACTTTTTGCGTCAGGTGAAGTCTCAGGCGCCGTCCTTAACAAGTGTCTTGCCTTACCTTTGTCCAGGCTCCCACCCTGAAGACGAGGCTAGAGGCTGACGAGAATAAAGCTCACCTTGTATTCAACACATAGCAACCAAAGCAGTACGTAACTAACGAGCAAGCAGGGAACACTGTAAAGCTAAACAGATGTGCGGACATTTCAACTCTAGAAAGAGGCAATGGAAGTCCTTCTGACGTAGTAGTTATCATGATGAGCAGTTATAACTTTGCTCTGATTTCACACTCGTTTTATTGATCGACCAATGTTTTAACACATTAGAATCATTACCAAGGTCATTATCCTTGATAATGACACCGATGTGTTGAAACCTTGTTCGGCCCATAAAATAAGTGTGAAAATAGTACAAAGTTATAATTGCTGATTAAGAACGTCAGGAATTGTCAAAAGGTGACGCCTCAAGTAACATATGGCGTAGTTTTGAATGAGTAACAGCGCACTCGAGCCGTTATATATTCGCTTGTTCACCCACGACAAGGAACAACAGGAACACGATTTACTTTGGCCATCTGATACTCGGATGGCCAAAGAGCGCATTAATGTGAGCTGTGCGATACTCAAGTCCATGCGTGACCAACAACATTATATGGAGACCTAAATTAGATGAAATGCAATCAATGCAGCAAAAATATAATCTTACGTCTTTTTAAAGCAATCCTATTTTCCAAGCACTAACGGCGAACAAGTGTATTCATCTTGACTCGAGGAGTAAAGCCATTCATAACTATGTAATAAATCTGCCTGATAGTCCTTTTGTCAAAGCTGTAATGACTTCACTTAAGTTTTTTAAGGTTAAACAGAATATGCACTGTAATATCCAAATACTAGCAAGATATAAATTGGTCAAAATCTACTACAATAAATTTTGGATTCCAACTCACCCCGTACATTGAAAACTAAAGCTCAAAACTACGATGTCAACAGGATCCGCGCGATGAATAAATCCCTAGCATGAGCGATCCCGCTGACAAGGAGACAAGGAAATGAAGGCTTCTGGAGGAAAGGAAAGGAATTAAATTCAGAGAGCGACTTAAGAACCAAAGCTCCTAAAGCCCTTGCACCAATTTCACCTTGAAGGACACATATCAGCGAAAACATCAGGTGGGAATCCAGGAAATAGCTGACAAGAAGACGAAAATTCATCTACCGGATGTAGGAATTGGTATTAAGAACTTTTATGGTAAAATGCCTGTCCCAGTACTCACAGCGCAGTTAAAGTAACAATACAATGATACATTACTTTCCGGATAAACCTTGTAGGCTTCACGCTACGAGAAAAGGTTTGCGGGGTAGTGAGGAAGGATCGTGTCTCCATGGAATATTACTCTCCGTCGCGTATCAGTTACCCGGAATGTTTCTGAATAGTAGAAAATTTAATTGGATGAACAGCTGAAAAATTCACCTCTTTTCATTCTTTCGAATTAACATCTTATTTTAAATTAAGTAATTCTAAATGATTGTTTACTATACGCTTTCATCAAGAAAATATAATGCACCAAATGCTAGCCTATTGTAGTTCCATATAATGGCTTGCAAACGCCTGCTTGTTCCACCTGAGCTTGAGTAAGGCATTACGGATCGAAAGACTAATATTCCGTACAACATTGTAAAATTCCAAAATTCCTGCTTTCACATAATACTTAGATATCCGTTTAAGGGGGAATTATGTATCTTGCGATTCTCTAGAAACCATATAATCTAGAGCTAGACTATAATAGTTCGTAAACAGAAACACAAATATTCCACCTCCATCTATCTCTTAAGTATCCTCACAAGCACTTATACATTCGATTCCAGATAATTCGAGCAAAATATTTCCTCTTTCGACTAAGGGTGCTAATAACGAGCATGCCTATGTGAAGGAGGCTATTAAGGAACTCCCTCAAACTCCGTCGACCCGAGAAAAATGCTAGCCTCAGGCGTTTTTATGATCCTGTAATCTCAAAACGCGCGCCTGAGCGAGCAAATATGCCCCCGAGGGATGACATAAGAACGCTCTAATAAAGTCTGCCCCCTTTAAGCTGATTAAGAGGCATCGCGGAAACGTATATGCCAAGGAAATGATTGGATTGACCGGGCAATCAGATTATAGTGAACGAGCGGCACAACTTCCCTCCGAGAACACACTCCCTCCCTTCTCTCTTCCATTGCCCCTCTCGTCCGAACCCCAAAAAGCATTCTTTCATCGCTCGTGAAATCATTCGTCCGCATATGCGGAGAGAATGGAGAAATGAGCATTTCCACTTCCCAATCATCCTCGAACTCAAACTCCGACTGGACGGATGTTCTCGTATAAAGGTTAGGAAACATTCTCCGAAGAGATAGATATATCACGAGTAATTTGTAAAATTTTCGTTTCTTTTCTTGAGTTACACGCATTCAAGGTGGAGTTGTGAAATAATAACAATGCTCTTCACGCTAAAGCCGTTAAAAACCAGAGCCTTATATTTTTATCGAAAGGGTTTTTAATATAGATTTCATTCTATTAAAGAGCTTGATTTAAACCGTGAACACCGTTCATTAGAGTAAAATACCTAGTTTTCGATAAAATTACTCCAAACTCATCCTGCCATCAAAACGTTTAATAATAAACTGTGATAAAAACAAATGATAGCAACCCGTGGACCTATTGTGAATTTCACTTGGTAATCACAAATTATCAAAATAAAACTTTCCAAAATGGTGTCAATGTCGATGTATGTTTACCATTAATAATGATTCTACATGTTAAAAGATTTTTCGTTAATGTTTTGCTACTGGCTGCAATTAGGCTACTACAATGTAGCAAGCCGCAACACATTATAACAATAAAGATTCTCAGGTTGGTCTACAAGCAGAAACTGCCTTCGAAAAAAACTATTCTTTTCACTTAGGCTCAGAGAGTTTGTCTCATAATCCTTTGACAGTTGTTTCCTCTTAAACATCAGAAGCAATGTTTCATTTATGGTTGTACATAGATGGAGAAACAGCGTCATTAACTCTTACTTTTTCCGGAAGGTGACAAAAATGCACACGATATTTTCGTGGTTACCGCATACCAGTGGTGGAAGAAGCGAAGAGATGATACAAATTCTGGAGACGGAAAAGCAACAAATTTTAAAACGGGAGGAATTCTCTTGAGGTGCAGAAAGAGCTGTAATTTCAGAAGTCAAAGGAAGTAGATGAAGTTTTTACTGGAATCGAAAGAAATCACGCGAAGAGAATAGAAAGAGTGGAGAAGCACAATGCGTCAAAGCGATCGATTCATTCAGCCCGCTCAATGAACGAGATTGTGAAGCAGATAGGAGAAGCGCAGGCTCATGACTATCAGAAAGTAAAGTAGAGAAGGCGCTAGATGAATTAAAGTGAGAAATGCCGTAGGTGAAAGTATTCTACCGGAATCAACACACTGGGAGACAGGGCGGAAAGAAAAATCAGTTACTTCAATGCTCGTCCATAGCGCACATTAGGAAAGAGTTAGCTCAGCGTTCTTCGTAAAACAGGTACAAAAGGAGTGAAAGACGACGCTGGACGAGGTTTTAAGAACTTTTAATTCCGCGAACAGCATACACATTCGAATCGCTAATCAGCAGAAATGTAAGGAACAAGGTCGGAGGGAATCTTTCAGATTTCAGAAATGGAGGGATGCCATTTCACGATAGCTTTTATTTGATAGACATTAACTAAATAAGCTTCTACAATTAAGTAAAGAGGATATAGTAATGAAATTTCTTAGAAGTTTTCCACTTTAAAATAAAGTGGAAACTGCTAAGAAATTTCATTGCTAAGAATGAGTTCCACCAAATCTGCCCTGATACAAATTTATTTAAAGAGCACATAATCTGAAACTTCCTTAATGGTATTCTATTGATGATTGAAAAAATACAATAGAATAAGACTGCGCATTCATTGAATGCCGAGGACAAATAATCTGGGGCTGGGAAGGACACATGCACGCAATGGAGGCGATACAGTCCTTTTTATCAGCTCAGGTATGCGGACACCATTATCCGCCCAAGAAAAGAGTAAGGCGAATAAGGGAGCAGAATGAGATGATTATGTTAGATTTTTAGACGATAAATCACTAAAAATTAAGTCAGGTACTTGTTGCCAGTTCTCGGTGCTTAATAAAAGAGGCGCTACAAGATTTTGATAAAAACGAACTAGAATGCAAAGGGAATGAGTCTTTCAATAAATTGGAATGCAAAACAGGAGTGAATGCGTTGAGCATCATGGACGGTTTGCGTAGGCAAACATGAAAGTAGGTGATTAAGTGAAGAGAGCAGAGTGGTTAAAAGAATTGAAAGAAGACAGAAAAAGGTGATGGAGATGTTACAGAGCACTGCGATGTTGGGGAGAATTTGTGGTATGGGACGAAAGAGACCAAAAATGAAAGCGCTATGAAAGCCATGAATTTTATAATGAATTATGAGATACAGATGGAGGAAATAATAAGATGCTGAGGGTTTATTGTGTGGAGCATACGTTACTTATTCCCACGTTGGTCAAAAGCACCCTACCGCAATCGAATACTTATCCTTTTGGTGAGGGGCAAAAAGTGGATCTGGCGATGACCGGATACGGAAGAAGTGTCCCTCGATACAACACACGATGTAGAAGAGGATGAGGGCTGCACACCGACGGACTCCAACTCCACAGTGCATGAGCGACGGCGAGGGATAAATCCAGGCGTGGTTATGTCGGGGACACGGATGCGACGCGAGTAGGTCTGTGTTTTGGCATGATAATGCGTGATGGGCCGTGGAGGACAAGGTGTTTGCGCTCGAGGCGTCGACGATCCGACGACGCTTTGGAAGCCACATGACCCGTTCCACCACGGACGCCAAATGTATGCACTAATCGTTGAATACTCAATACGCTTCTTTCAATGAGATCTCTCCTGCATTTCCTCTGGGTTTTTCCGTGACTGAGGGTGGACATCTTCACTTGAGATTTGATTACTTATCATTGATATCTCGGGATGCAAATTGCAGGAAGTAAAACAATGGAGGCAGCCATTAGGGATAGATGCAATAAAGGCAAAAAAGCAATAACACTATTAAATAGCTTATTGTGGGACAATACAATATCCAATGAAAACAAAAATAGAATTTATAATACCATAGTAAAGAGCATAGTAACCTACAGCTGTGAATTATGGCCACTAACGAAGAAATCAGAAAAACGGTTACTGAAGACTGAAATGGACTTCTGGCGAAGAGCAGCCAGTAAATCAAAAAAGGAAAGAATAAGAAATGAAAGAATTAGAGAAATAATGAATGTTAATGATACGATAATAGATGAAATAATAACGCAGCAGTTGAGGTGGTATGGACACGTAAAACGAATGGAAAATGAAAGGCTCCCGAAACAAATGTTGCTGTGGAACCCGGAATGAAGACGGCGGAGAGGCAGACCGAGGAAAAGTTGGATACAAGGGATAGAGAAAGAAATGAGAGAAAGAGGATTAGATTAAGAACTCTGGAATGATCGGGTGGCATGGAAATTGGGAATCGGAAGACGTAGAACGTCGTAAACCGATATATATGTATGAATATATTTGTGTCTTTTTTGTGTGTTTCTGTGTTTGTTTACTGTATTACTGTTTTATTTATGCATGTGCATCGTCACCGAGAGCGATTTTCGACCAAGACATTATATATATATATATCCACAAGTAGGGCGGAATTAAACATAGACACAAAAAAGGATCACTCACACAATAATTTCTGATATTTCGGAAGCTGAACGCGACCTTTCTCACAGAAGGAAGGAAGGATAGGAAGGAAGGAAGGTATCCTTCCTTCTGTGAGAAAGGTCGCGTTCAGCTTCCGAAATATCAGAAATTATTGTGTGAGTGTTCCTTTTTTGTGTCTATGTTTAATTCCACCCTACTTGTGGAAAATTTTATCTAAATTATCACGTGTGTGATTTTTCCACAAACATATATATATATACACACACACACATATACATATACATATACATATATATATATATATATATATATATATATATATATATATATATATATATATATATATATATATATATATATATATATATATATATATAAATATATATATATATATTGTGACGGTAGGACCCGCACGGGTTGTTTTATTTTCCCTTTTCGTTTTGTTCTTTTCGGTCTTTCCCTGTCTCGAGCTATTGCTCATTCATATTGCGCGGGCACAGTGTTCGACAAGCGACCACACCATCAACCACGCTAGGATTTCGCATGTCTTTTGTATAATGGTCACGTGAATGGGGGTATAAGAGGGGCACGGCGCTACGCGGGGATATGTTGTTGAAAGGTGCTCGGAGTAAGTTAAAAACTCCACAGTCCGGAGTCAAGGACGACGCAGCACTGGGGGCGAGAGGCAGAGAGTGAAGAGGCCGGAGTGCAGTGTCGGAGATATTCGTCTCGTCTATTCACGCCATCACGTCGATCTTCCAGATAGCCGCAGGCAATCCAAAACCCTGCGAGCTGACGACGCGCGGAGCGGTGATTCGACTAGGAGCCACATCTCGACACATAAGTACTCTACAAATCCCTTCTCTTCGGATAGTGAATTATCCACTCTCCCTGTCCCAACCAGCATAATTCTCCAAAGAAGAAACATCAACTGGAGCCGATTACCGTTAATAGTGCTTCAGCAACGATTCCGATTGACGTTTCCAAGCTTGTACTAACGCAAATATGTATAATTATTCTCCCGTCCTTGTGACTTATCTTTAAGATCAAATAGTGCTGGACTTTTGTGTAGCACGTGCGGACGTGGAGCCTGTAAATAATTTCACTGTAGATAGTCAACTTGACGAGAAAAGGTTGTATTAGGGGCTATTACAGAGCCCATAATTAATTTTGCCATGTATTTGTATTAGTTTTTTTGGTGGGTTATTGCAGTTTGGGTTTTCTTTTCATCAGTGTGTCATTTATCGTGAAATCATTTCATCCGTCATTAGTTTTAAGAGAGATTCTTTTTTTTGTGTTCATAGTTCTTTTGTCAATAAATGTTTAAACCAGTCATGGTCTAAAAGTGGTCGTTTGTCTTTCGCTGCGCTACGCGCTGAAGGTCAAGTTTCCCGCAGTAGTGTTCTCAATTGTGATCGCGTGCCGTAGAACCTATTTATCTTTCCTTGTATTAGGATCAGTTCGCTCCTTTCCTCCTAAACCAACCCAAAATAAGGAGAATTACAACCTCTCCCTCTGTACCACCTACTTCCCAGGCGTCCATGCCCTCAAAAAACCATTAAAAACCTTTTCCCACTCCTTTATGACAATCTCACCACCAAAAATGTCCCAAATGTCCATCTCTCACCTTCAGGCGTCCCCCCAATCTCTCCAACATCTTAAAAACCACCAAACCGCTGACTAAACCCTATATTAGCTCTAAAACCCCACCCAACCCCTGCCATCTTGCGAGATGCAAAACGTGCCCTATCCTTATCACCGACCCCCTCCCCGCTAAATTCCTCTCCCACCCTCTTCCTTCCGTCCCCTCTCGGTCATGCACTTCCCACAACGTTGTTTACATCCTTCTGTGCAACCTGTGCGATTCATATTACATTGGTCTCACCACTAACGCCCTCAGTGTTAGAATAACCGGCCACCGTGCCAGCTGCAAGCCGTCCTCGCCCAATGCCTCCTTCCCCGTCCCGATCCATGCTTCCTCCCACAATCTCATTTTTGATCCGTGTAGGCGTATTGGCTTCCCTCCCTCCCTCTGCCTCTCCCCTTCAATTGCGTACGCTATAAAGTGCCTGCATCTGGCTTTATTCCGCAAATAATCCGCCCGGATTAAATCGCGCTCACTGACCTCTCCCGCCCCTTCTCCCCTTTCCCCTCCTTCAATCCCCTCCCGCACCTCCCCTTTTCTCCATTCCACATCCCTTTCTCCTCCTCTGACCCCCTCCCGCCTCTTCCCCTCCTTGCCCTTCCCTCATCCTCTGACCCCCTCCCGCCCCTCCCCACTTCTCCCCTTTCCTACCCCTCTCTCCTCCCATCTCACCCTACCTCTTGTCCCCTGCCTGTCCATCATTTTGTATCCTTCTATCTTTGAGAAAGGTTCTATAGTAACCGAAATATCAACGTATAGTGTGTTCTCTTTTTGTGTTTATATTTAATTCCGCCCCACCTGTGGCATAGTTTATTTATATATATATATATATATATATATATATATACACACTATCCTCTTTCTTTCACCACCTGTTTGAACGAAATATTTATTATTTACGCCTGTGAGCGGTTTGAGTGAATGAATGAATGGTTGTATGGCCGGAATGGCTCATTTCTACTTCTTGGGCTCTGCGTGCCCCGAAACGCCTGTTCTGTATCTTTACCACTGTCTGTGCGCCTGATTCAAACTTTGATTTCCTCTTCTGTGTACGTAATTTCTTCTCTGCCGGTGAGTGAAAATGTCCAGCGCCATCTCTCGGCGACTTTTACGGACTAATCTTGGGGGTGTTTGATTCATATAAACCTCCCGCCGATTCCAGTGTTTCTTTAGTAGTCTAGATAGCTTAGTGGTCAGAGCATCCGGCGCGAAATCGGAAGGTCCGTGGTTCAATTCCCGGTATAGATGATTTTTTTTCACTTGGAATCGGCCATCATTCCAACTTCACATCACCATTGTGTTGTCAAATTTTATGTTTCATATCCTCTTTCTTTCACCACATGTTTGAACGAAATATTATATATATATATATATTTCGTTCACTCACTCACACACCGCCTTAGGCGAATAAATATATAATAATTTGAACAGAAGGTGAAAGAAAGAGATAGGAAACATGTAACTAAAATTGGACGAAGACACTGGTGATGTGGAAGATGGTAAAGCCGAGAAATCAGAGGGTAAAAATGTGCCGTGGCCGGGACTCGAACCCGGAACCTCCCGATGTCGCGCCGAGTGCTCTACCAGTTGAGCTACCAGGACACTTAGGTTTACCATGATTTCGGCTGGGGCTTATAACAGAGAATGCCCCTTCAAGCTTGAGCCCGTAGCCGTGGCCTCTGGATGGCACACAAGGGCAGCTATTCCATCACCAAGAGAGAAGAATTAGACATGGACACAAGAAGAAAGCAAAGATGAGTTCATTCACACAGAGAGTCGGACAGAGATAGGAACATGAACTGAAGAGGAAAAGAGCCGGTTCGGCCATACATTTCGTTCACTCACTCACACACCGCCTTAGGCGAATAAATATATAATAATTTGAACAGAAGGTGAAAGAAAGAGATAGGAAACATGTAACTAAAATTGGACGAAGACACTGGTGATGTGGAAGATGGTAAAGCCGAGAAATCAGAGGGTAAAAATGTGCCGTGGCCGGGACTCGAACCCGGAACCTCCCGATGTCGCGCCGAGTGCTCTACCAGTTGAGCTACCAGGACACTTAGGTTTACCATGATTTCGGCTGGGGCTTATAACATATATATATATATATATATATATATATATATATATATATATTAAATATAGCTACAACTGCACGATCAAAATTTATAGGAAAACTTTATTTTAATTTTTTAATTCAGGTTAATCAGAATATTGACCCTGAAGATGATGCAGAATGTGTAGAAAATGCTAGAGCAATCCTAGAAGATAGCACACTTCTACTGGACCTGATATGCATTTCAGCATCCTTAGAGTTTTTAGTTGAAAAAATTAAATACCTACCACAGATCTTCCATCCTGAGCCTGATTCAGTGTCGAAATTATGGATGTAAAGAAGAAACTTGCATATACAAAGGGTGAATAAACCATAAGTTATTTTACGAAAATGTGTAAAGTTTGAGTAAAGACGATGGCTTCGAGTTGATGAGTTATATGACTCATATGTAGCTCAGATTCTCATTGGAGAGTTCAAGGGGCAGACATCTAACATTTTTCAAAACCTCTCTGTAAGTTAAGTGGCTACGCTGAGGTATGCCCTTATGACAACCTGTGAAGTAAAGCGATCATTTTCGATGTACAAACTTATTTTGAGCGACCGTCGCACAACGTTCACTATGGAAAACTTGGAAAAATATCTTGTCTGCAACTACTTTATGACGCGTCGTCGAGGCAATAAAACTGAAAGTGAATGAAAGTAGTTAAATATTTTTCCTATATTTTATATTATGCAATAAAAAAATAAAATCTGTTATCTAAAACTTGTACTACTTTAACTTTGATTTTCCCTTCCCAAATTAAAGATGGATATTTATCAGCTATAAAAATAATAGGGATTAACATTTTCATTCTACAATTGGTGGTCAACGAACGAAGTGTTATTCATAATTTAAAAAAAATATTTTTTAAATAGTAGTTTTTCATTTCTTAAAGTACATATAACAACTCGAAAACCCATGAATCCGCATCTCTGGGCTCTTTTTTCCAAATATTAAGTTGAATTTAGCTTCTCTCACGAAAGTTTTCTCACGAAAATACCTCAGACTTTTGAGACTTTTTTCAAAAATATTTGCGACTTTTTAGGCGCCTTTTTTTGCAAAATTGAGTACTTTTTTCCGCGCTCTGGTGATGACAGTAAGTGCGGATGGAGCAAGAGGAGCCTTCCTCTAATGGCTCAATTCCAATGCAATATCTGCACCTCGGTTCACGTGATAGGCGGGGGTTATTCCACAAGTACAGCAGTTTTTGCGTTTAACGATGAGCTTGGATAACATACGGGAGATTTTTCGTCTTGGTCACAATTGCATCATTCTAGAAAAAGAAATATTTTTGTCACCTTCGTAGATATTTCAAGGTCGCCATAGCCAAACACAGGCGTTTATTAGTTCCCAAACAGCAATTCAATACATGGACTAAACTTTATTCCTCATAGAAGTTTCTGCTATGATGGAAGACTATTGATAATTGGTCTGAACAGAGATGTTACATTAGTTATCATGGAGGTCCACGAACGCTTATGCTGAAACAAACTGAGACCTTATTCATTATAGTCGTCTTTTTAAAAATGCCTCACGTTCCATGGTTTTTTGTCGTACCTATAATTTCTCAAGGTAGTACGTTTTGTGATTCCATTCAATCGGTTATCCATTGCTTTTGCATGTCCTCGGTAAATATCTGTGTGCTAGAGAGAAACCCATTTTGGAGGACCATCTTGCTCTACATATGTGGTGGCATTCAGCGCTGTCAATTGCTCGTTCACCCGCATGAAATCGCAAAACCATAATCAGAGTCTACGAGTGTTAGCAATTAACGGTTTAGAAACTATTTTAAAATATCCTCCGGCATATTATGGTTCTTAAGCCTCCCTGAAAACTTCTGGAAATGCCTTCTTAAATGTTCACGTTGCCGCGAGCAATCTCAATATTCCCCGTCTTCCGAGAGTTCATTTTGTTCCGCTCTGCAAGCCCTCGCGCTCATTTTGAGGAAACGCCGAATGGTAAGCCATTGAAGCTCAACTCGTAGTTTCTATAAACTAAATGATCAAAGTTCTGCAGGCATTGTCAGGCGTTTTCCCGAAGGCGTTCCTCCTCCACGAAAGACAATCGAATTACGAAAAACCTATGACGATTTCAATTTAGGAGCGTTCACTAATGACTATGAAGTAAGAAATATATAGTTAACGATGCCCTTGAGGAGAAGAAAGTCATGATACTTTATTCTAGTATTAAAAATATATGCGTCTGAGATAACTACGAAAGATAATTTGCTGAGTCTAAATGATTCGTTTGCACACTACTTCAGGCCTTGGTTACTTTTTCTCCGTCCTTTCTCTGTGAAAAAAACTCGTTCCACTCTTCAATACGCAATTTAATATTATGTCATAAAATTTGCATGTCAAGTTATCGTGCGATTGTTTTAACGACAACCTAATAAATTACGCCAGTATGTCGGAAATATGGAAATTGTAATTGATGACAGAAAGCCAATATCTTCTGTGATATACCATAGAGGTATGCTCCCAACCCACACCTCTCAAAACATACTAATGATATTTTAAATCATATCCAGCATTGTAAACATATGATGTAGGTACACCCATGGCGGGAAGTATACAGTATCACAGTACATTCATTTGAAGATGATTTTTCTTAACAGCTAAAAGACTTTTATAGCTGGCAAAGCAAGAGGTTTATCCTCCTATACATTCCTCTAGAACCTGCTTTCATTTTTTTGTTTCCCCTGGATCCACTCGTTACCCTTATTTACGAGCTAAGCCAATGTTGGGGGCTTTCCATTGAATTTGGATCGCACATCGGAACACATCAGCACACTCTAGCGAAACACACGAACGACGCTGAATGGAACGATTTGCGCGCTGGCGAAGTGTTTTGTAACCTGCCGGTAGCCATTAACCAGTAGCATTAAGTAACCGGTAGCCGGTAACCATTCTGTGGGTGAACAGTCACGGATGAATGCTATGTTCAAAGTTGTTGAATTTGTTCAAAGTAAGTATATAAAAAATTCCCATTCGACATTGGTCTACAGGCGCAGTTCGAAGTTCATATTTTTAATAAATAACTACACGAGTACAGGAAATCCTCGATTAACGTCTTTCCTATTTACGTTTGATTCGATGTTACGTCCATCGAATCAGACGTAACGGACGCCTATTTTTACGATGACGACGGCCGGTGGCTAAGAGCCGTCGGAATATTTTTCCCGGTAAAGTTAAAAAAACATTACAGCTAATTTTAAAATATATAAATAAACACAAAAAATGCTTAGTTAATGTCATGTTCACCTCTTCGGTAGCGTGAAAATCATTAAATAATTTCGTTTATATATATATATATATATATATATATATATATATATTCCTACTTTAAACCTTGAGAAAGGTGGAGCTAGTCTTCACCGAAATATCGGAAGTTTTTATTTGTAAGTGTTCTTTTTTCCGTGTGTATATTTTTATCGGCCACCCTCTTGGCATATTGTATATTTATCACCCGAGTGATTCTCCTGGAAGTTTTATATATATATATATATATATATATATATATATATATATATATATATATATATATATATATATATATATATATAATGTCTTGGTAGAAAATCGCTCTCGGCGACGATGCACATGCATAAATAAAACATTGATACACTAAACAAACACAGAAACACGCAAAAAGGACACTCACAAAAGAAAACTTGTACGTTTCGGCGTCAGGACGCCATCGTCAGCGGTAGACTACCGCTGACGATGGCGTCCTGACGCCGAAACGTACAAGTTTTCTTTTGTGAGTGTCCTTTTTGCGTGTTTCTGTGTTTGTTTAGTGTATCAATGTTTTATTTATGCATGTATATATATATATATATATATATATATATATATATATATATATATATATATATATATATAATCATTGGAAGCTTTCACGAGCGTGAACACAAATATATAAAAACTTTGTCACAAGTGTGACTAAAATGAAAACACATAAAAAAGACACTCACACGGGTTGTAAATTTTTTTCGGTGGATCGCCGCCACCTTCTTCAGCGGAAGGTATAGGAAGAATGAAGAGGAAATGTTTGGGATGGTGAGGGGAAGAGAGCAGTGAGGAGGGGAAAGGTGAAAAGTAAAGGAGGGGTGGAATGGAGGTAAGGGAAATGGAAAAGACGAAATGGTGAAGTTGCCATGACCAAGTTAAGAGACTGAAAGATACAAAGTTGAAGGTTGGGAGGGGAGAAGATGTTACAAAATTATAAGTACAATGTTGAAGGTTGGGGGAGGGGAGGATGTTTGCAAATTAATGGGACCGGTTGAGGCCAGGTGGCTGGAGAGCGTTAAAATAAAATATACAAGCTTGCTCTAATGTTCTCAAAGTAATTGGAGTCGCTGTGGGGGGTAGAGAGGCCAGAACAGCTACATTGTAGCAATTATCAAATTTAGTGGTATGGGAAGCGGCATGAGTAGGGACAGAGTGAGAGAAGTTTTGGGAGGATGGGTTGCATGAGGCACGGTGAATCAGTGACCCGTGTGAGTGTCTTTTTTATGTGTTTTCATTTTAGTCACACTTGTGACAAAGTTTTTATATATTTGTGTTCACGCTCGTGAAAGCTTCCAATGATTATATATATATATATATATATATATATATATATATATATATATATATATATATATATATATATATATATGCATAAATAAAAACAGTGATACACTAAACAAACACAGAAACACGCAAAAAGGACACTCACAAAAGAAAACTTGTACGTTTCGACGTCAGGACGCCATCGTCAGCGGTAGAGGAATCAGCGGTTTCCTCTACCGCTGACGATGGCGTCCTGACGTCGAAACGTACAAGTTTTCTTTTGTGAGTGTCCTTTTTGCGTGTTTCTGTGTTTGTTTAGTGTATCACTGTTTTATTTATGCATGTGCATCGTCGCCGAGAGCGATTTTCTACCAAGACATTATATATATATATATATATATATATATATATATATATATATATATATATATATAAGTAGATCTTGCTATACGATCTTGGAAAAGTCCCCCAAAAGTTTTTAAAAAATCCCCCTTGGAAAAATTTACGCGTTCCGCATTGCTGACGAGCGACGTGCGTCCTTTCGAGCGGCCTTCCGTTAGGGCACTTTATCCGGATGTACCAGTGGCTCATTTCTGTAAGCTACTTAATTTAATGTGGTGACAGAAATTACATAGTATGGGCTTGAGGAGAAATATTGGGAGAGAGAGTGACATTTGAGCCAACAAGTAGCATCCCGTGAGCTCCCCTCCTTCCTTGGTCTGCAATAAAAGATCCTTCATCATCATAAAATAACTATAATAATGCGTATTGCAAGGCTGGGGAAAAATGAAATAAATGCGTATCAACGGAAATGGCAAAAGCTCTAAAATTGCATAATTTTTGAGCGAAAAGTTCAATCTTCTCAGTGAATCGGTCAATTGAGACAATTCGGTTAAATAAATTGTAAACTATAAAGATTTAGCTTCATTTAAGTCCAAATAGCAAACTCGTAGCTCAATTATTTCAGATTTTAATGATGAAAAGAAAATTGATCTACTCGGAATTTTTTTGTATTTAATGTAGCGAATTAAAAGACTATTTTGCAAGAGTTCAATATTTTTAAGATGTCTATTTTAAAATACAAATAGGTAACATTGACACCCCTTGCAATAACGGTTGGTAGTACAAAAAAATGTTTGTAATAAAAGTTGTAGATATTGTATAGATAGTTTCCGATAACTGTAAACGGATTTTGTATCGTAAATAATAAGGGAGTTATGATTTTTCTTGTCCCTCAACCCCTATTTTTTCCACCCCTTGAGCTAATT
Source organism: Pyrrhosoma nymphula (assembly GCA_963573305.1). Taxonomy (NCBI): domain Eukaryota; kingdom Metazoa; phylum Arthropoda; class Insecta; order Odonata; family Coenagrionidae; genus Pyrrhosoma; species Pyrrhosoma nymphula. The sequence goes on from OY754334.1 coordinate 2,826,420, forward strand.
GTTGGTGTAATCAAAAAACGTTTGAAACAAAAATCTCTTTCAATATACTTAGATATTATAATACACCTAAAAAATTCATTTTGTTGTAAACTAAGGGAGATATTCCTATCCTCTTTCTTTTACCCTCTGTTTGAACGAAAATGTTTATTATTTACGCCTGTGAGCGGTTTGTGTGAATGAATGAATATTTATATGGCCGGTATGGCTCATTTCTTCTTGAGCTCTACGTGCCCCGAAACGCCTGTTCTGTGTCTTTTCCACTGTTGTGTACTTGAGTAAATCTTTCCTTTCCTCTTCTGTTCATACCTTCTCTGCCGGTGGGAGAAAAATTCCCTGCGCCATCTCTCGGCGACATTTACGGGCTACTCTTGGGGGTGTTTGGTTCATATAAACCCCCCACCGATTCCAGTGATTCTTGTAAGACTAGGTAGCTCGGTGGTCTGAGCACGTCCTTCGGAGCGCAGCTGAGTCTTACGAGGTTATCAAGCCGGCGGTCGAGAACTTCTCGATCGCCGGGGTCGTTCTTTCTACGTTCCCGGTGTTTCGCGCAAAGCTTAGAGTTTTCCCTTTGTGCATTTGCGTGCCTAGGCTCCCCTAGGCACGCGTAGTTAAGTGTGCTTTTTGTGCGTGTGATTTTCTTGTGTTTCTTTGCTCCCGACATGCCGGTTGAGCGGAAGAACACACTGAGGATTACCATCGATTTGAGAAGATCGCCTCTGGCCTTTGAGGTGCATGATTCATTCGAACCTCAGGCTGGAAATTGAAGAAGTGTACGGAATACAATTTGGAGCCTCAAGGAAAGTGGTGTTCGTGAAAGTTGTTAATGAAATGGTGCACGCCAGATCTTTAGAAATGGTGAGTGGCGATCTCCCGTTTCCCTCCAAAGACAAGCCGGAGGGAAAAGCCACGGTTGAGGATGCCACCAAACGTTCGACTCTGGTAAAAGTATGTCTTATTCCCTTTGAAGTCGATAAAACCGATGTGGAGAGAGAGCTGGGGAAATATGGAAAATTTATGAGCCATCAGAGGAACACCTGGGGCTCGTGTTACTACCCGGTGAGCACGGGGACCAGGTCCTACTGGATGATTCTCGAGTGCGATATCCCGAGTTATATTCCCATTGCTGGGGAGAGAGCATTAGTTTATTATATGAACCAAAAGATTACGTGCTCAAAATGTGGTCAATACGACCATGTTCGAATCAAATGCCCCCAAATCATAGGAAACACAATACTCAGACGCCCTAAAGCAGCGAACGACGGACCCAAGAGAAGATGAGGAAAGTTCTGCAGAAATTGCAAACCGTGAGGAGGCTGCAGCAATGGAGGTGGAGCCAACATCATGCCCAGCCCAAATTGTGGATAGGATCGTCATAGAGAGCGCCGAGGAGGAGACGGAAGGGAGTGAGACTTCCGGGGAGTGGGAGGCCGGGAAACCGGAGAAACGGAAGAGAAGGAGAAGGAGACGCAGCAAGGAGAACGAAAAAGTAGTGCCTGACCGACTCTGTGAGTCGCCGAATAAGCAAACGACAGCCGAAAATGATCAACACCCGAAGGAAGCGGATGACGCGGCCACACCGTCCTTCATTACACCGGAGACGGACCTAAAGGAGTTGGAGGCAGAAATGAAAGAAAATGGGGCCGATGCAGCTCAAGCAGGGGCCGATGCAGCTGAGATGGGTGGAATGGGCAAGGGGGCCTCTGTAAAAAAAATGGGGCAAGAAAGAAGAAAACATCCAGGGAAGGGGAGGGAGGGGGCAGCCATACGGAGGCGGTGACGATGGAAACTCAACAATCCTATGACCCTGAACCCCCCACAAACCTCTCTGATATACAAACCTCTCTGTTTCTTTTCAGATATGGAGATAGCGGAAACCTCGCAAGGAAAGTTCTGGACACAAAAAGAATCCCGCCCGTTTCAATACGGACGAGGAAGACATGGTCATGAAAGGAGCGGAGGAGAGGATCAAAAACATCAACCATATGCAAAAAAGGAAGTTGGAACAATCGCTAAAGAAGATGGGACTCAGAAGCAGCAAAAACCGTGAGAAAGCAGAACTATATTTAAAGTCTCAAGAAAATCAAAAATTTTAAAATAGCTTTAGACCTTAAAAAAAAAAAATTTAAGAAAAGAGGGAATAACAAATACCTTTTGGCTTCCCCTTTCTCCCTTTGTGATAACCTACATTCTTTATTCTGTAAATTCATTTTGTTGTTTCTCTATTCTTAATATGACCATAAAATTAGTATATATTAATATAGCTGGAATCACTAACCATGTAAAGATAAACATTCTTCAAAATATGTTTAAAGATATAAACGCAGACCTAATCTTTCTACAAGAATATAGAGAAGATCCTGTATGGCAGGACATGAGGTACAATGTAATTACTAACCACGGTGACTCCCCCCTAGGTACAGCGATCATGATAAAAAACTCTTTGAAAGCCCGAAACATACAATATCATGAATCTGGGAGAATTACCACTCTCATGGTAAACAACATTCGCTTTATAAATGTTTATGCTCCATCAGGGCACGAAAAAAGAAAAGAAAGAGATGAGTTTTTTTCAAATACCACCCTTCCGTATGTAGTCGGCTTTGCGGGAAACGCAATTTTAGGTGGGGACCTAAACGCTATTTATAGGAGAGAAGACAGTGATGCCAACGAAGATAATATTAAATATAAAACCTGCAAATCCCTGAAAACATTAATTAATAATATTAAAGCAATAGACATTGGGATGAAGTTAGAAAACCAATCGGTACAATATACTAGAGTAGGAAAAATGACAAGAAATAGAATTGACTACTTCTTAATATCACGTTCTTTAGAAAACAAAACCATATCTTTCAAAACAATGCCAATCGCCATCTCGGACCACAAGGCTTTAATACTTGAAATAGATGTAGACTTTACTTCCTCCTCAAATAGAAAAACAAACCTCAAAAATACAGATACCAGTACATTAAATTGGCGCTTAGACACAAATATTTTACAACACCCACATATAGTACAAGAAATAGAAAAAGAAATACTGAAACAACTAAACAACAAAAGATTAGATACGGATCCCATATACTGGTGGGAAAATATCTTCAAAACAAACGTAATTAGGAATATAAAATATATTACGCAGAAACACTACAAATACGAAAACCAAACAATAGAAATATATAGGAATGCGTTGACTAAAGTCATGGGAATCCAAAATAAGCCAGCCAATTTTAAAGAAAAAATAAAAGAACTTAAGCAGTTAATCTTAAAATTAGAATTAAGAAAACTAACGCCACGGCAATGGCAAAAAGGAGACGATCCAAATACATGGGATCTCGTGACGTTATCCACAATTAGGCGAACGATAGAGAACGCAGGAGGGGGAGGGGTGGATAGACTCCCTAACTCGAAGAAAACATCTGGAAAACAACACGAACAATTGTTAGCGGACACAAAAGAGCACTTTGCAAGTCGCTACGGGCGGTACGAGGAATGGAGGGAGGGGGATGCCCCCCTTCCCATACCCCATCTACCGCAAGTGAGCGACAAGACAATGGCTGTGAACCCTATTGTAGAGAATGGCGGATAATAAAAAATATTTACAAAGACTTTGACACCTTTGGAGATGGCCTCATCTCAGATGAAAAGCTTTTAATGTTAAATTTTAAACTCTTTCCAAACAAAAAAATATTGTTTTAAGTGAAATAATTGCAACCTTTGCAACAAACAGAGTTACTAAAAAAATACCAGATGTGTTTTAATTGAAAAAATCCAAACGATGACAAAAAAAATTCTTTTCACGGATAAGGAAAAACAATGGCTACTACACGTCTTTTGAAAATAAAATGTATAGGTTTATGTAGATTTAAGAAAACAATCGTGAAACTGTTTTTGATTAATATATGAAAAGTGTTCATTGGTTTAAAAATTTTTTCACTTTATTGGTATGTAAATCTTCCAATTCAATGTAAGAAAATGAAAAATTCTATGTAGGAATCTCTTTTATTCCTAAACAATCGGCTTTGATGTACAAAAATACCTTTTTTAGAATACCTTCATTTGTATACATGTAGTACCTGTGATAGCTAAGAAAATATTTCTTTTTTTTATTGTTCCTTATATGTAATAATATCAGAGAATGTGAACATCTTTGTAAATATTGGATATCTTGAGCAAATAAATCATTTTAAATAGCATTCGGCACGACATCGAAAGGTCCGTAGTTCGATTCCCCGCCTAGTCCAATTTTTTTCACTGTGAATCGGCCATCATTCCATCTTCACACTACCAATGGACTTCACAATTTTGTGTGTTTCCTATCCTCTATCTTTCACCATCTGTTTGAACTAAAATATTTACTACATAAGGTCCATGGTATATATATACTAGCTGAAGGTACCCGTTGAACTTCAACGGATGTGAAAAAAATTGAACTTATTTTATAAGAAAACCACAAAACCTAAAGAATACTGTCAGCGTGATCATTTGAGGTGTTCGTATCCTATCTTGTTTGTTGTGATCGTTGTAATTCGTTCGTTTTCCATTTCGTGTACGGAGAGTAGAGTGATTGTTTGTCCTCTATAATACACGGGAAACCCAATAATGGGCCACGAAGACTCATTACTACTTAATAAATAGCACCTTAGTTGATAGATGGTCACCTCGTCCTTCAAGTTCTCTTGAGCCGTCTTCTGAGTGATTAGCAGCTTGTTCTTCTTGTTCATATTGTTATTTGATCCTTGGTAACGACTACAATAGGTAGTCTTACTTTGAAATCTACCTAAATCGTAAACCTTTTATCACAGAGTAAGCAAATACCTCACAAAATGCATTTTTGACGCCTTTACTGAAAATCAACAAACATGACAACAATCACGGATGCCATAATCAATGTTCTTTTGTTGTTTAGCGCACACCAACTTAGCTCCCAATCTATTTTCTGAATCAGATCTTTCAGGGTCTGAATCACGAATGGAAAGAAAGCGCGCTGTTGTGTTACGAAGTGATTTGCGCACTATTATGCGAATGGAAGGCACCCAGTATCGCATAACTATCCACAGCATGTAAATATATTGTCATAAAAGCACACCACCTCTCACTTGGTAAGTTTCTCCCTGCTAGTAGTTATATTAATAGGGATACTTAATACGAGATATTTCAGAGATTTTTATACTAATAGATTGACTTTATTTTTTTCTAAATCAAATACTTTCTAGCTTAAGTGCTACTTACCTATTAGTTTTTAAAATTAACCAAAATTCCACCATTTTGTAAATGAAAGTGAGTTTCCATGTAGAAAAATACTTCCTGTTTGCTACTTACCGCGAGGTACAAGAGGGCAGCTACTACGAGATATACATTTATTTACGGGTTCAAAAAACATAGCCGTAGTCTTGGCAATGTATTTTTAATGGTAACGATCTGGCATTCTGCCTTTCTAATGAAGTTGAATTCGAGTCACCGCTAGTTCACAATTGTTTGAAATAATTATAAATATGCCCGCTAACGAGAGGCATGAAATATTAATGCCTGAGCGAAACGTGCTTAAGGTGTAGCAAACATTTCGAGACTACGGCAGACAGGGTTAAGAACACTTCAATGGACGGACGATACGGCCAGTGATATCGCGAAGCCTAGCATAGATGCCGGCATCGCCGCCTTCCTCCCTCGTCAGTTCGACCTCAGGGAAAGGTGCACCACATCTATACCTAAATTCATAAGCCTAGACGAATGTGCGAAACCATTCATCTCTATGGATTTCCCATCAGTCACTCACTTCCCAAACCAACTCCCCTTTCAAATCCACTCCGCCCTAACCCCCACGCTGCACCCACCACGTTCTTGGCCATGGCGTCGAAAACAGCCAGTTGGGTAAGGGGTGAGAAAATGGACAGCTAGCTGCAGGAAAGGCGGGGGTCGGGGGATTGCATCCCCTTGCCACTCACCCTTCGGAAGGGCGCTCGTTCCTCGAGGTGACGGTCGGCCGAGCTAAAATAACCAAATCGATCAATCATCATCTCATTCCGCCACCACAAGGGAGCGAAGGGAGATTTCGTATGCGCACCTTGACAGTCTTTGAGTTGAAAACTTTTCCTTTTGCGCCGAGGAGGGGGACTAGAGAGCGCATGGAATAAGGTTCATATGTGCGAACGGGTGCTCTTTTTATGAAGCCTGGCATTGTTTTTTTTGTTTGATTTCCTTTCTCCCGCGAGATTACTTAAAAACCCTTTTCCAGGAATCCCAACCGTTGCTCTGTTAAGCTTTGCTGCCAACCTCACTTTTCGAATATATTAGCTCATGGTAGTTTAAGCGAGATACTTCCCTAGTCATAATGGAGACTATATTCGAATTTTATTTTTTAATCTCAGCGTCTGTAGGAGGTAAATATTATAGGGAAGTAAAATTTGAGGATTTTGGGGAAGTAAATATTGTTAATTTATGGTGTTAAAATATTAATGTACATGACAAAAGTACTCTGTTAATTAATAAATTTGTCTACATAAGTCTCTAACTTGACTCATTTTTTCATGACGTACGGCTAAAAAAACCTTCGGCAGGTTTTTTTTGATGATTCTGTAAAAATTACTGCGGTGGGTAATAGATTAATTTTTATAAATAGTTGATAAAACATACACTACACACCGTTGGTTTTTTTACGAAAGCTAGGTGCCAAAAAAATTCCTATTTTTTTCAATATTCTCCCTCTGGAGCGAACAGTCGTATTCTATCCTATGTACAAGAGCTAATATTTTTGGGAAAATTGCTCGAAAATAAGTTTGGAAAAGGGTTAATATTTTGATATCAGTGGAAAGATGAAGTCAAGTTCTTAAAATTAAGTCAAATCATCAAATTAAAGGTGAATTTATTTTTCGCTAAAACTACCTTAAGTTAGTTTGGGCGTGATATGATGAACGCACAATTCAATGGATTCGGCCTCATCATTTTAAAATGATCTCATCTATCTAATGATACAAAATATCAGTACTTCCGCATTAGCTATGGATATATTAGCCACAAAGAAAGAATCCATTTCTCATTGTATTTGATCTCAAAGTAAAATAGTAAAGTGACCTCGGTTATGACTGGCGTGAAGTCTCACTCAGGGTACGTTAAAGAGAGAGAGAGGCACCAGGAATGTTCGAGGCGGTGAGAGAACGGGGGTGACGGAGGGAGGGAGTTGTAGTGAGGCGAGGTCAAGAGGATATTTTTCGCCGATTTAAGGTGATGTGGAGAGAGAGTGAATCACGGGATGGCTATCCACGTCCGGGGGAAACTTTGGCGGCGGTTGACGTGGTGCGAGGTGGGAGGGAGAGGCCTTTGACGCTCGCGTGAAGAATTAAGGAATATTTGCTGAACGAAAGAGTTGAGCATGAATATACATATGGATCCTAAACTTGCCCCCAGTGGGTGTTGCCAAACATGCCGCATGCACCGAAAAATCAGGACCAAGCAGATTGTAGCGCCACCACTCCAGAGAAGGTGGTTCTAATAAGGAAAGGCCGTGATTCAAATGGAGATACTGGAAATAAAGGCACCGGAATTGGCCTCCCTATTAACACCGGCCATTTCTGACACACAGAAGCGGAACCATGCCGACTGCAGCGCAACCTATATTTTGCGGAAAGCTAGGCAACACCTTTGCCCGTACCGTGGTGCCAAAGATTTAGATCCATATGTATATTCATGGAGTTGAGATTGCACAAAAACACTTACAAGTGCACAGAGGCGCCCGGCGACGTGGGAAACGGAACAATTCACACCACGGGAGATGTAGGGGGTTTGATTTCCAATAGATGGAGGTTCCGCGAAGGCGGTATTAGTCGTCATCGGCTCGAAAACGGTAAGGCCGAGTTACCGCGACCGCCAACAACGACCATAACAGCAGAAGCGCCCTCTCCACTCACCTGAACCCACCCCCCACCCCCCACATCCACTTTCTTCCCACTCACCCCCCCCCCCCGCCCTGCGAGAAAAAGGTTTCCCTAATTTCTTCTTCACCGCCATTAATCTCGGACTGACTCGGCTGTGGGTCTGTGCGCGTGCCTGGCACCCGCACCCGTCGCCATGGAAACCGCTCCTCTCGGGTGCAGCACCTACCCATTGCCCAGACGACGCGATGGCTCAAAAAGGGAAACTATTTAGGCGGAAGGCGAATGAATAATTGCTTTCTACGCCGCCGCATTCTTGAAGATGCCTACTTGCAACACATTGTCCGTGACCTTTTGCGCACTCAGGGTGCTTGAAGAAATTACAATGATGGGTCAAGAGATTCTTCATCAATCGGCAAGAGATAATAATGATGATATAGGTACTAATACATGTCACCAACGCTCATTTAAGTTTTCGAATCAACGTTTAGTGAGAATCAACCACAAGTTCCATGAAATATAAGTTATAGACTGGCTGAAAAATAAATTTATATTACGGCAACAATAAAATTTATATTTATTTCCATTCCATGTATAGCATGGGTGTAACTTTGAACTGATAAAAGAATTAATTGCAGCAATAAAAGAATAGAAGAAAAATAATGGGGATGTTTACTTGGAACCGAAATTGCTATTTTATTCACGAAATCGTTAGATGGAAACGTTATCGTGGTTAGATATGATTTTTTGTGAAAAAATCAATCTTCTAACCGTAGCCATTCACTCATAAATTGAAAATTAAAATACGCAAAAGGTGACGCACATCCAATGAGCTGCGCTGATACCTTCTACGTCATCCACCTCCCCTCATTGGCTGTTTTAGGGAGTGGAGTGGGGGTGGAGTTGGGGAGGGAAGGGAGGGGAGAATTTTGATTGGGCGAAGGAGCAGTGGACGAAGGGATGACGTAAGAAGTCTCAACACGCCCGTTTCAGCGAAAGGGTTTAAGAACATCAGTTTTTCGTCGCTTATAACTCGAGAACTAGGCGACGGATAAAAAAACGGAACAATACGGGTCTTTTTATATTACAAACTATATCAGATTCGGCAATTAAAAAAATGGTGAACGCCCCCATAGCCAAAACATAACCAAACCATTTCCATTTAATAATAATTTCCTTTAAGGAACCGCAAATAACATTGGTACGCGCATTTCTCACATCTTATTCCTTGGTGTCTCACCATCTATAATACGCCAAATAAGATATTAGGATAGAATGAAGAGGAGAAAATATGAAACAGGCATCGCGAAAGTTTTTCGAAATTTTACATGAGTAATAAACAATCCCTTTCACGTTAAATTTACGTAAAATACAGCAGTATGCAAGACGCTACATGTAAAAGATCTATGAAGACATGCGATAGTAAGATAGAGTAATTATTGAAAACCAAAACAAGGGTTGGTGTAAGAAATCCAGAAGACTATGTCACCAGCGTCCGAAAGACACTTGGACAACGAAAGCTGCAGCAAGTCAAAGAATATTGCTCTCGACGAATTAGGACACGGGTGGACGGAGCAAGAAATATATTTTGACTAGAAAATTCAGTCAAGGATTCATTCTACCGCAATAAGAGTCCATCGCCAAACTTTGAAGGCACCGTGAACTATGGTAGATACCTATCGGCTTCACTCAAAAGTGAAAATGAATGCGATAATTCACAGAGGAGAAATTGTTCGCATTGATTCAGAAGCATTACTTGGTGGAAGAACGTCATATTGATGAAGAAACGAACTTTGTAACTGCCTCGGTTTATTTGAGAATGTACAACCGGTTCCGGTAGTAACGCCATCTTCATGTACATTGAGGTATTTCAGGATTCTGGAGCTATAAACATAGGTCTGAGGGGAAATGGTAATTTGGTAGGGGATGGGGGTTGGGACTAGTAACTGACTATTAGGATAAACTTGCGGGTTGATTTCACCTGGTTTCTTGAGGCGGCGCGTCATCATGTTTTCAGGGAATGGGGGAGGTAAGGTGATTGGTAGCAAGGAGGAGGGATAGAGAAAGGTTATTTCATTCAAAAGGAGGTTGAAATCCTTTTAAGGGCCGATCGTACGTTGCTCGTATGCATCCAACTTCTTGCCTTTCTTGGTGCAGTAGAAAGCATCTGGGTCGAAGTCGCTCGAATGGCCCTGCTCCATCTGATGTCTCATTAAGGATACGGATTTCCCTATGTACCATTGCGTCGTATGCAAATAATCTAAGCTTTCTTTTAACTACTTCACCAATATCGTTAATGTACAAAAGGAATAGAAAGTGGACCTATGACACTCACCTGTGAAACACCAGATGTAACTTTCACTTCATTATATATAGCGCCGTCTAATACAAGCCCTTGCACGCGATTGCTTAAGAATTATCTAATCCAGGAAATTACGTCGTCGTCTAATCCGTAGGATTTTAATTTCATGAGTAACTTTCCATGGGAAACTTTATCAAATGCCTTTTTAAAGTCAAGATAAATTGCATCAACTGGAACGTTATGTTCACCCGTTATTAAAATATCGCGGGAAAATAGTGCTAATTGAGTTTCGCAAGATTTTTCTCCTTTATTTCTCCTTTCTGAATGCAATGAAGGAGAAATAAAGGAGAAATTAATTACAGAAATAGATTAGCATTGAAAAAAAATCAGCATGCTACGTTCTGCTGATAATGTAGCAACTCTTACAGAGAATAAAGATGATATGACAAGAATGCTGAAGAGTATGGAGAAAGCTGAAGAAATACCATCTGACGATTAATATTAAGGAAACTAAGGTTATGGTGTGTGGAAGAAATCAAGGAGACAGAATCACCATCGAATTCAGAATCTTCACAGAGTTGGGCAGGCAAATAGCACTAGACCGGCCTTCAGAATACGGACGATTCTTCGGCCTTCGCCATACCATTTCCCCTCAGACAATTATATATAGCTCCGAAATACCGACATACCTCAATGTATCTTGAGATGGTGTTACTGCCGAAACCGGCTCTACATTCTGAAATAAACTGTGGTAGTTATAATGTTTGTTTCTTCATCAATATTACGTCCTTCCATCAAGTAAAACTTTCAACTTTTGAATTTAAGTTTCATGCCGAAAGATTGGGCAATTTTACAAATCCAGGAGAGTTATCAGTTCCCTTCCAGATGAAAGAAAATGGTGAGCCTCATTAATTAAAAAAAAAACAGATTTGATCCAGGTGGTAGAGTTAAAGTTCACGGCCATGGACTTGTCTTTAATGGAAGTACTTTAGATTGCTCACCGAAAGAAGCCTGCCATGAGGAGACAGTTTTCCTGACATAATGCTCTTAGTTCTGTATGGCCTTCATACCTTGCAGAATATCATCCTTTTGCACACTCGTGGTGATTTCAACTTGCGCGACGGATGCAGGTGTATTAATCGGAGTATTTTCACCACGCGACGCCCGGTTGGAGATCCGGGATTCATAGGGAAAAGGCTTTTGCAATATTCTAAGGCCTCTATTTCGCTATCCGAAATGGAGGAGCACATTGATTTTCTGACGAGAGGCGTTTGGATTGAGTGGCACAGTTGAGTCATGATATTTCATCCGAATAGTGTATAATCGAAAGTATTACTCCCTAATATGGTGCGACTGACAACAATTTCCTATCAATAGTAGCCATTTTACTATGAATATATTCCTATAAATCCAATATTTGTCAGCCTGTATCCGTATTAAAATTCAACGCAGTTCGAAGTATTGCATTATGGTGTCATCAGGTTATTTTAAACAATAAGTCGCTTTGCAACAGTTACAATGCATATTAGACGAAACTTTTTTGCTTCTCGTTTTTCCTTCCTCGAGAAGTAGCAATAAGACAGCAGGTAATATTTTTACAAATCGATGTGGCGTATTACGAAACTAGACTCCACCGAGTGATTCTTGATCACGCACGCGCCTATAAGGCTTTATTTTAAATCGAAGATAAGCCCACCTGGCAATATTCCCGACTGGGTCGTTTCATTTCCCACGTGCATTCAGCTGGCACGGCCTCGTGTGTAATCGGCTCCATATCTAAGGAAGCGAAGGGTGCGGTTACCTATTTTTTTCCAGCTGGTCGGGCGCCACAGGAAACATGTGAGCAATTATTCCCACGGTTATCAGCGGCGAACTATTTCCAGGAGCGGATGAGAACGCGATGGGTGCATCCGAAGGAGGGGGGAGGCAATCGTGCACCGTGAACCCTTTCCCAGCAGCAGACAATCCGTCGAGTCTCCGATGGCGCGCGCGAAGCGGAAAGAAGTATTTGATTGGTTGGGCGCCCACCTGCGCGTTTCCCGGGCGCCCCTCGCGCGGTGCTCCCCGCACGCGGAAACCAGAAGGAATCATCGCCTGTGAAGCACGAGATGAAATCCTGCCATAGTACCATTGGTACACACACACACACATTGTATAGCTGGAATAGCAATATCACAGGAATAAGATAAGGGAAACTGATTGTAGAACGGATAGATTTAAAATGTCATTTTTCCCACGTACAATATGGGATCATAATAGTTGCGATAAATCAATCATATGAAACTCCCACCCTCAAAAAGTAGAGTAGAATTTTCACTTGTGCTTAATAACACAACATAATTACTAACACTTCACACCGGTCGATTTGTCCGGCATTATTTTATTTTGTTCTCTGCATGAAGTAGCATCTCGTAGCACTCATGAATTAAAGAGTAGAGTAATATTAACCACTAGATGCGTGTATAGCATTGTTCTGCATGTTTGCATGTTCATTTACGTATCACTCTCGCAGTTTCTGGTCGGACTGCGCACTGTTCTCCTCACTGCTTTTTGGCCTGCGCCTAGCGCTAGGGGGAGCGTGCGAGGTTCTGACTTGTCCTGGGACGAGTGCTGCATGCCTGGTGAGGAATCACCCCGTGCCACACACCCTAGTGGTGACTTGCACGGTATTTCGTAGATGTATATCCAATGTAATCTGGGAAGTTTGAGCGAATCTTTCTTTAGTCACAGTGGATACCTTTTTATTTGGCCTTAACCAGTTATAAAAAAAGCTAATTGAGCGATATTAACAAAGATTAAACTTTTTAATGACTAAAATTATCAGTAATTGACTTAGTAAATATATCTGAGGGTTCATTTGACTAATTTGCTCTACACCAAACTTGTAGAATTTTATAGGTTGAGTCATCAACTTCGGCCATTTTCCATCACGCATCATCCTTTTCCACTAAAACTCCGGAAGTGAAACCGAAGCAAAATGTGTCGAGTCACCAGTAAAATATTTAATGCGATTGCAATCTTGTATAACATCAGTTTCTGTCACAAAATTCAAACAATCTATAGCTGAAATCATCAAGAGTTATCCCCTTTGACTTTTTTTGGGTCCCCCAAGGTTTCCTGCCTCTGAAGTTCACACCAACCGCACTCAGACACGAAATGTCTCACAGCCAAGAAAAATTGCGATCATTACATCGGGGATGGACCTTCAATTGCGCGTGATTCGTGGTATCACATTCTTTTTCAACAATTAGCAATGAACAGGGCTTCCTAATGAAAAAAAGAATGTTTGACACATAGTCACACTTAAGACATTCTGTTTAACTGGATCAATGAATACAATAATATTAAAGAGATTTTCACTCAAAAGAGATGCACCGTTGATTATATCTGACAAGACACCTGGAAATGATCGATAGTAATTGACAATTATTTTAATATAATAGCACTACGGATAAATTCTTAGGCGATTAAATCTATTACAATCGACGATATGCCGATTTCGTAATCCAAGATCGCTCGTATTGCCTGCAACCTCTCATCGGCACTGGGCACATGAAAATCCACGTGGACCCATGTCATTTGTAGCGGATATTTGTATGCAACAAGATCTATCAGTACAGTTCGTAAATTATCCATAGATCTGCATTTGGTGCTAAATTAGTGAACTGTTTTCTTGTGTTTAATTTACGTCGTTCCAGTTTATCGAAATTTGAGATCCGTCCCGTCAAATAATACGAGGATTAAGATGGACGCCACTTTTCTCGAAATTCACAGCAATGTTGAAACTGCGCAATATTCATTTGACGCCATGATGTCCAACCAACATGACCTCGTGTGCTCGAAAGGCCAACGCAGTTTAACGGAAAACAATTTCCTAGCTCATGCGTCGCCAGTCTTCATCCAACCTCTCAACTGTATCTCCGTCCAGTTATCAACTCACATTTACTGCCTGACCCCTTCATCCCATTCAAAATGGCTCTTACCCTCCTTAGTTTCCGCTTACCTGGCATTCTCCCTTCGATCATGATATTCAACATTCTGTCGCCATCATCCAGCCTCCCTATAACCAACAGGTCCAATATTTTATAATTATTCTCTCACTCTACGTTCCAGTATCTACCATGCGACGCCACATTCCAAATTTCACTTATCGTTATACGATTGTCTTTTATCTTTGGACCTATCGGTTCCCTCCTACTGATGTAATCTACTTTCACATATGTCATTCTCCTCCGTATAAAGGTAGAAATTCATCCAGTTTTGTTTTCTATAGAACTCCATGACAGGCTTATTTCGCCATTTCCGGCTCATACTAACCTATTTTAATACCTTTAATTCTGGAATGCTGGGAAAAGAAACTAAACTTACAGAGATGCTAAGTGTAAACGTATCTCGCCAAACGTTTAAATTGGATGAGATCAATTTCTGGAAAGCGACACACGATAATCGCATGCCGCCAAACGTATGGTGAATATTTGCAGTATTGTTAATGATTTACAGGGAATATTTGAAGTCCTATTGCTCTGGAGTCCACAGTTTTCACGACTGGCAATACATTCACTATGAATTCCAATAGTTTCCTGGGGAGGCAATATTACTCAGGTTTAGTGGCATCAATGGTAAAGAACTAGCTTTTCTACGACCTAAAAATTAAATAAAGATAACTGTAATGGAGTCATTATAAATGATTTGCAGAAAATATAAGCTGAGACTGAAAGTTAAATTTTTTTATCCATTTGACAGACAGGCAAACATTCGTCACAAGGCATAATTATACTTATCTCCAAAACATCCCAAAAATCAGAATATTAAGAATAGATGTGCATGTAATGTTAACGACCAAAAATGATGAAATGAATGCGACAGTTTGCCTAAGATTGAATTAAAAAAGAATTGATAATTAATCATAAAGCAAAATTCAGAAATGAAATGCCATACGATTTTATTCTCGACATTTTGAAGATAAATGAAATAGTAATGACGGCAAAGCAATTAGTATACTAAACCCTCTATACAGAAAACCAGAATCACCCTCCCAGCTAGTGGGAACCAAATACATAATAAGCCTGATTTTTACCCCCGGTAGACTTATTCCCTGTCGTTTTTCACTGCCGCAGTGCCAACCCTTAACAATCTTCCTTTTGACACGTCGCCGTTCCTTCGGCGTTCCTTTGCCGTTTCAGGGGGGAGGGAGGGAAGAGAAGATGAAGGAGGGGAGGTTGGAAGGACCTCCTTCTCCTCCAGCCACCCCTCTCCACACACAACTCCAGGGTGGAAAAAAAACTAGCTTATCCTAAATATCCATCCCCCGATATCCTCCCCCATTTTATGCTCTGCTTACACACCAGCCACAACGGAGCAGGAAAGGAGCGGAAGAACCCCCCCCCCTCTCCATTCCTTCGGATCCCAACCCCCCTCCCTCCTCCAAAATACAAAAGCCACCGCTGAAACCGCCTCTCTACACTCCGCTCTGCCTCTCACGCTCAAATAGGATGGCAGGGCCGTTTGACACGAGGCACTTTATTGCACAATCTGATGTATGTATGGATGTGCATTGAAAATTTCGTCGCGTAAAGCGGTGGATACCAAGAATGCATGTGCAAATGCATAAACATCAGATGGAAAAATAGCCCCTCCTCTACTTCCGCGATCGCGTCCTCGCAATTTCTGTGATTCAAATCGTGCAATACAATGCCTCTTGTAAAACGGCCTTTATAGAGGAGAAAATGAATGATCCCCGGAGTAAATAAGAAGCGATAAATCAATAACTTTTCTGTGGTTAAGTGAAACTTGTCTATAGTCACCATGGTGGCTATGTTTTATATTAAAATGCAAGCAGTTGAAATGAGCCTGAAGTGAAAATAGTAATGACTCAAAAACTACTCTCAGTTATCCGATGAATATTTATATTTGAAGCTTTAACATATTATTTTACTCTGAGCGCTGTAAATGCCTTCGCAATCATAGGATGTTTTTTAAATAAAAAAAAAATATTATATTAACTTATGACTATTTTTTAAAATAACCGAGTAAACATATTAACTACACACCTCGTCACATTTCTGCCACTAAATGTGCGTCATAACTTCCTAATTGGTTTATTATGTCTCCCCGGAACGCATAGTCGGGCCAGTTCTCACGGAAAACGGATTTTATTTTTTGGCAAATACCTCGAAGAGTAGCGCGATAAGTTGTTTATGTTTTGATATCATTATAAATATGAGATTTCTATATAATGAAGCCAAAATTTAACTTCCTCTATTTATCCATCACTGTCATTAATAAACGCTTACATCTTACACCATATGGGAGACATACCGCTGACATTTGACCCTCATTACCGATTCGAACCTCATATCGCAAAATATATTGACACCACTGAATATCGTTATTGCAGATAAAATGGAACAAGACCTACTTCCATGTTCCTATCATCACCTAATTAGTACTGATCAAAGGAAACGGCGACTGATTAACGTGTCCATACAAGGTAAGTACTTGTATCATATGCAGTAAGATACAATCCCATGAACCCATCATTATAATTAGCCAATTATAATCAATGGAAGTAAGGAAGGATTATGGTGATGTGGTCACACGATCGCCGCAGAAGGCTGTTACAAATATCCCGCAAAACAAGAAAGTTCAAAACGCCAGACATTCAATACTATATGATTTTTACGTGGCCAAACATTTTTAGTAATTTCCGATAAGGAGACGGAAAAGTGTGCGCCATGCTAGTGATTGGGAGGAGTGATCTTGTAGGCGAATTATCCTGGGTCGACCACGCTTCCAAAATATTAATTTTGTGATGAAATTGTATTAATATATTCATCCGCTCGCTCATTGTTACGAAAAATAATCAATGCCCCGAACCATGGACTTGGAACAGGTGACTTTCTCTTCATAATGCCCAATGAAAATTGTAACCCATCTGAAAAAAAAACAACATCAATCTCAGAATTTCATATTTTGAGAAACAATATCGCATTTGCACGGAACTCTACGACTGGGTTTCATTTTTACAGCATCGTTATTGCAACAAAATTATTCCGATTGGAGTTCCAAGAGTGGACAAATAGGCAAAGGGAGTAAACGAGTCGTCGCAGGCCCTCGAGAAGTTTCAATGTTGCGCCCTACAAAGACGCTCATAGGGTGCCGGGTGTTATTTCCCACCGAGCATGATTGCCACAAATAAAAATAAGGTGGTATTGTGTGGCTTTGAAATGGTGGAATTACCTCGCGCCTTTTCAAGACAGATGCACTTCGTTCGAACTGCGCTTTATCATTCCATGAGCGGCGTACCGAAGTGATGTAAATGCGTCAGCACCGAACACAAAAGCTTTAGAAGATTGATTTCTCCATTCCTTCTATTTTGCGTAGAAATCGATTAACTAGAACCGAGCGTTCATTTAAAATTTAAAAAGCGCAGTTATAAAGAAGAAAAAAAGCTCTTTCCGCTTGGCGATCGTTTGCATATTGAGTTATCATTGGATACAAAAAGGGGATGCAGAAAGAATGCAAGCAAACAACCTGCTCGTTCGTGTTTCCTTGCCAACGAACACGTTTACCGATTTAAATGCTCGTTTGATTGACTCTATTTGGTGCTCACTGTTGACACAGAATTCGAGCTAAAGCACATTGATGATTTAAAGAAAACAAATCCTCGAACTCATGCCTGCAGAAACAAGAGAAACACCATAAAAAAGTCTCAAAATCTATATCGTATTGTTGGCTAACGACCATATTGCTTAAGAGCCAATTCAAATTTTTTGTGTAGTGGAATTTTCCAATGAAAAGTGCCAATTTTCTTAAATGTTTTCGCCCATCATTTTCTAAAAATAATAACTCCTGATCTGGCTTTCATTACCTCCGAGTAAAGGTTTTTGTGATCATTCAATTCCACATGACTCCACCGTGGCCAGATGGAGAACCACAATGAAGATGCCCGGACAATTATAAAACAATGGCGATAGAGTATATTACTCATCCATTTTAGTCCATTGGATTTATATAAAAATAAGCGGTTATAATTGCATGCATTCAACTAGCTAAGCCTATTCAACCAGACGAAGTCCTTGATTTCCTTGGGCACATGCCAGCTGCTTGCTGGACCCGCAGGCTCTAGATGGTATTTACAAAGGAGTCTGTTCGTATTTCTTTGTGGAATTTAGGAGCACTTGCGAGGAACAAAAGATGAGTAAGTCATCTAACGCCCAACCAGTCTGTCAGCATCAGTAGGGTATCGCACCCAGGAGATGCAAAAAATAATTAGGAGAGGGGATTCACTACTCGCTTGCGCGATAGTGCAACGCGTGTTTTAGCCAAAATAAATCCATTGACTGCAGTCTGATTATGATTATAGACATTCCTTAAACCAATTTAAAAATACCTACGAATTATCATAAGTACTTCCACGATGAATGTGACTATGGATCTAAATAATTCTGTCGAATAGAACACTAACGCTTTGGAGTTGAGCTTGCTTAGTTTGGATACAACACACCTTTGACAATAGAATTAAGGATTCGAATTTCTACACCAATGTATCAACGTTATGATTTTTCTACGATTTGTTCTAATAAGATTATATAATATATATAATATGGAACACATATGATATTTTTTTCACTTTGGCACCTAAATTTAAAAGACGGTGTCCTTGCCGTACACTGATAATGACTCACTCATCATGTTTTTCACATAATGAGCTCTACTCTCAATGGCCAATGTCACTTCCAGAGTTCCGTGTATCCCATCGATCCTTCCTGCAGACATTATTTGATCAGCGTATGAAAAAAAAATGAAGGTGCATATTCATTAAATGCAAATAATGCTGAGGCATATGGAATGAATTAAGACCAAAAGAGGAACTGAAGACAAAATGGAAATACCGTAGAATCAGCAAGTGTCTTCAAATACTAATGTAAACTTAAATACGGTAACATTATATGCAAACCCTGAGCGCAAATTAAGGGGATCTGGGTTTGAAACACAGCCCAGCAAATTTCTTTTTTTGTTAGGAAATTACGTTAAAAAGGGTAATTTTTCTGAGAGACATGGAAACTGACTTAAGACTTTTGACGATATGAAACTTTTCTGAGAACTGACCCGGTGAGCATTTGTTTAGTTATTTGGATTGGAGATTGGCAGCTGAATTTATTCCCGTCATTCATGACTGGAGTAGACTGGAAAGGATTACGTACATCAGGAGTGGAGGAAGGAAGAAAAAAATCCGGGGTCGGCTGTAACCTGATCTTAATGAATGACGCACACGACGGACGCAGTTTTGAACTTGCTCTCCAGCGAGGTACTCACTAAGGGTTTCGAGATTACAACTACAATTTGCCGCCATTTTCGGGACGGGAATCCGGACCCCCCGGGAAGAGAAGGTCATTTTCTGGCCATTACTTCAGTCCAACTTCTCGATCATCCTTTCATTTAATATCTAATCCTGAAGTCTTAAAAAAGGATCATCCAAAAAATATATTCCTAGTTTAACCGGAATTTTCCTCTTCACTGCTATTCTTCCCTAATATTCATGCCAGAAGATAAAATTATCAATTGGTGAGGAATTTCTACTCTTATTTTAAGAGTATTTTTTTCTGGCATGTGTTCTCTTGAATTTAGAATATTGTCTCTATTAGTTAGCGGACAACCCTCTACAAGTTAGAATATCCTTTCGAATCCAGAGGCGCGCGCATATATCCCCTTAGTAACACGAATGTTTTTAGCTGTATACGCATTAGTAATGTTTTGTTATTGCCTTGTATATATCAAGTTTAATTACCTTTTTCCAGCATTACACATTCATTTGCACACCTCTAGTGATTACTTAATGAATCTAATAAAATTCAGCAGTCCATAAATTCTCCGCACAGTAAAATTTCATGTGAGTATACCGTTATAGTTATTGCATACCGTTAGGACATAAGAAATTGCAACTTACTGTTTTGCACTTACGCCATAGTACTTATGATCGGATGAAACGTACACACTATGGTAAAATGGGTTGAATGAATCTTTTCGTTGTGACTTTTCATTTTCATTTAGAACCTAGATAAAGCTTTGAAAAAACATAGGAAAGGGGAAGCTATCTAAATTGATTTTAAACTAAACCAGTGTGCTGAATAGTAAATTTTGAGGAATTTCGACCAAAATGGTCACAAATGTTATTCTCAATCTGTGTCTGAAGTCCATTTTTAGGTATGAACTTGAAAGTGGTAGGCTTCACTTCATAGAAGTTATTCATTTTTGTATTCACGATGAAGTTAAAACACTTAGTACTTTTATTTTTAAAACATTCTTGCTTCTGTATAAAAGTGCTAAGAGATTTACTTAACCAGTTTTACGTGTTCTCTTTTTTTGCACTTAAACTTTTACTATCTATTTATTTATATCATCCCTTCATTTACGAACATATAAGATTATTATTTTTTGTGTTCTTGTTAATAATTTCAGCCCAGGTTCTTCAAGTTGGCAGTGAAGTATTCCAGCCCGAATACTTCGCAAAGACTTAAAACGTATGCGAAATTTAGCTTCCGAAGATATGGTGAGTCTGCTGAGAACAAGATTTCAGAACAAGGAGCGATTCTGATTCTCCCATCACGGAGATTCACGGGCTGCTAGTTCAGAAGTGTTACCAACAGAAAAGCAATAGGGCGCGTATTGTTTTAGCGTCGTCAAAGAGTTGAGGTGCACATTACTCTAAACTCTACCACATGTTGTAATAAAAAATAATTAACCTTTACTGCAGTAAATAATGAGCCCAAAATCAATGCCAGATCCCCATAATTAGCAATGTATTCGAATTGAAGAGCATTGAATTTTGTGTTGCAAAAATAGCTATCAATTGAATTACCCTAATTCATTCGTTTTATTGAAATAAACAGTCTTACTTGGTCACTACTGCACTCTAACTTGGATTAAATGGTCTTTCTAGCGCTATAGGAGTTAAAGTGGGAATGTAAAATATGCATCTGTTACCTCAACTGAATATGAGAAAAAAATATTTAAATGGAATGACATTACAAGATGCATCTTTCAGAATGAAGTAATTGCAGAGAAAACTTGCCCTCTAAGAATGAAAGTAGCTTGTCAAGCTTATTTTTATCTAAAACCAAGAAAAAATGCTAATAGTTGTACTCAAGACGAACATGCTCATTTAAGCATAATTTCCTCTCTAGTTCATAGTATGATATCCTCTAAAAGTAAAAATATCAATATTATCTTATTTTCCTCTAAAATTAGATAATTCACTCGAGGTCATATATAAATAGAAATTCCTCTTATATATATGACCTGAATACACAACCCATGCCTATTCGACCAGTTGTCTCAGCTGTGTCTCACCCAACAGACTTTCTGTCGTAAAAATTAAGCGTATTATTCAGGGAATACATAAGTTTCAATCCTAAATATGGAGTTAAAAACTCAATCGAGCTTGCAGACAAACTAAAAGGCATTAGTTTTCCGAAAAACGCAATATTAGCTTCATTTTATATTAACAACTTACTCGCTTGTGTTCCCGGACTTCTTAGAATCCTTACTTAGAGCTCAAGATTTACTCAATGTCTCCACCCTTGCCCAAAGAATTTCAAATATATTGATATCCCTCATGAAAATGACTGTCAATAAAAACTATTTTAGTTTCAACCACCGTCTCTATAATCAAACAGACGGTCTAGCCATGGGTTCTCCACTGTCCCCCCTTCTAGCCGAACTCTTCCTTAATTCATTAGAAGAAAAAATGTTCAATTCTGACAAAGAACATGTTAAAAATTTGGATTATTTATTCCGGTACGTAGATGATATTCTCTGTCTGTGGACAGGGACAAACCGCCGGCTAGACTACTTCCTCAATCATCTTATCGCACTTCATCCTCACATTTCCTTCTACATGGAAAAAAACATCAAAGGCGCTGTCAACTTCCTCTTGATTTGTCAATTACTATCACAGAAAATAGACATGAGTTCTCAATTTACTGAAAATCAACTCATACAGATCACATAATTCCTAATGATACCTTAAACCATATTTCTCACAAACATGCTGCCCTTCATTCGATGATCTACGGCCTCCTACACACATCCCCCTTTCCCCCAAAAATATCAATGGGGAACAATAATTAACATAGCCGCGAGCAATGAGTACAACCCCAATCTTGTACAGAGAATAATAAGGAAAAAACAGAAAACATTCGCTATTAAAAGAATTTCCTCCGCTCAGCCCGCAGAACAAAAAGACTTCAAGTGGTGCTGTCTTCCATTCCTGGGAAATATCTTATTTAAGATTTCCAATCGCCTGCCTACATCACTTGAAGCAGCCTTTTACCCACCCTTAACCCTTTACAAGCTCCTAGTTAATGGTAAAGACGGACAAGAAAGACTTCTCAAGTCAGGCATTTATCAACTTAATTGTAATAGTTGTAATAATAATTGAAATAATAATTGTAATACTCACTTAATATGTTGGTCAGACAGGTAGAAACTTCTTTATACGCTCCAAGAAATACGTTAAATGTCACAAAATAAGGATTTCAGCTCCCTCTTTGCTAAGCACCTCCTGGAATGATAAAGTTGTTTATCAAGGGTTAGCCGAAGCTATCATGAGATATGGACTAACAATATGGGGTACAACGTACCGAAGTTTTTTGCATGAGGTAATGAAAATTCAAAATAAAATAGTAGTCTATCTGGATGTAACTGAGTCCAATGTATCAAGCATGTATATTAAATTAGATTTATTACCAATGACAGAACTTTTTCAATAAGTCATAATATGTGACAATGGGGAACATGCACAATTTTTTATAACCACTTATATCCGAAGGACACTATCTAAAATGGATGTAGCGAAAATTTCACAGATGGCAAGCGGTTTTTTACTGAGATATCAGTCTTTAAAAATAATTCTTCCTCGCCAGCTTGAAAACACTACGTCATCGGGGAATGGACGCGTGACGTCACGAAACGGTATCGCTAGAGATTGTTTACCTTCTGACGAGAAAGTAGGCGGATGTTATTGATGGAGCAAGCATTTGGCGTAAATGATTGCATTTATTTCATATTTACTGATATTCACTAATCTTACTTGATCATTTCATTTGAGCAGAATGTATCTAAACGAGAAAAAACCGGGAAAGTTATATAAACCCTGCATCGCGCCTTGTTGCTCAAATACCTCAACTTCCACGCCGGAAAAGGTTTTTATTTACGTCCCGAAAGACTCGAAGAAGAGGAGAAAATGGTTGATAGCCTGCAGAAGAGACGGAAATTCTCTCTCTAAATTTTCGACGGCTTATTGCTGCGAGGATCATTTCAACGTAAGTGCCGGTCCCACTTATTGCAAACCATACTTTTGTGAGGTAAAAAATGTTATAATTGAGCCAAATTATGTTATTGCCACGTAATATAAATTAGAAAGTGAAAAACTATCACATAAAAGGCAAAATATTATTTATGAACGGAAAGTTATGACGTGATTTCAACAAAAGTATTATTATTTAAGTATTCTACCGCCTAAGGTACGTTTACATGGACCTTGCATACTTCCCTTTTTCAATTCATCCATATATATCCATAAATAGAATGAAAGGGAATAAACCTTATATGAATTGAAAAGGGAAGTATGTAAGCTGAATGTAAGCCTACCTTAATATATTTAATACAACTTACGTCTCTAAAGTCACAGGGAAAGTAAATTTCCAAGCTTTGAACGTTATTTATATGCGAGCAGTGACATTTATGGCTTTGAAAATCGTTAGATAACTCATGAAATACCTATTATATCTCACTATTAGTTCATGATTTGTCTGTTACACGTTATTACCATTAGTTTGCGAACTATAATTGATAGTGAGTAAGGGTATACGTAAGGTTGTAGGCCTCGATGAGATCTATAAAACGCCGTCAACAGATTGGAGGTGAGAATGTTAGTTTAGAAGGTTTCGCTGAGAAACAGGGTCTTCAGAGTTGGGCATTCGCCGTCATTAATGAAAATTTAGGGAGAAAAATAAAGCAAAAAAGTTTTAAAAGGTATTGCGATGGTGAACCTAAAATTTCCAAAGATGTTAGCGAAACTTGCTATGAAAAAAAGAAGAAAAATTATTTCTAAGCATGGGATTCGAACTTCCAACCTTTATCTCCACAACCCACTACCTTACCCCTACGCCAACGAATACTTGGCAGAGGTCATGGAAAATTTGCGTTATATTATGCATTTCTTGTATCTGCCTATCATAATTTTCTATTTAAGATGATTGTTTAATGGTTATCGTGAGGTCTATGAAGAAGCGAAAGGTATAAATCTTTAGGAAATTTTAATGACTACACAATGAAGTAGTCAAAAAAGGACAGATACTAACCGTTTAGGAGTAATTGACGACTAACCGCAGGCTTGCGCGTCCCAGCGGACGAAAAATCCGAACTTGGGGGATTGCGAGGTATCTCTTCGGGGTAGCAAAACGAAAAAGACATCAAAATTTACGCCATTTCAATAGCTACTAGAAGAATTCGTAACATTGGAAATACGTTTCATACTTTAATAACTACATACTGAAAGCCGAAATCTACAATTCAGCAAATATACTGCTTTGCCATGGACTTCCCTAATATAGTCTTCAATAAAAATGTAGGTAATATGAATAAAGATTTATATCTATTCAATAGAGGGGGAAAGATTACGACTGCATGGGTTAAGTTTCGGTAATAAGGAAATTTGAAAATCAATAGATTCAGAATATGAGACACATTGAGTTTGCTACATATTAATGCAAAACTTAACATGCCGACTCGTATTTTTGGCGACTGAAGCCGTTGCGATAATTTAGAATTATTTAGACATTAATCATACTTGAAAGCTGTTTGTACATCAGTTTATTTTTTCCATAGTTGTATTTTAACAAAAAAGCAGCTGATATAAGAGAACCGCATAATGTGTCGCATGAAAAGTTAGGTATTAATAAAATTATGGGCAGATGATAATTTACCGCAGTCACGCATCTCGGCAGCGACGAAACAATCGCTGTTTTTCAGGAAGGCGGCCACCATAAGTGAGTCAATCATCGGTAAATTATCCGACTGTGCCTTCTTGAATCCCACTTCAGTCATTTCTTCTATCGAGAAATTACCAGAATAATTTTAATAGAGAATTTGCTCCGATAACTTCAACAAGGCGCCTATCTCTGCAGCTGCGAGGACTTCAGTTCCGTTCGGTGACGTCAAGCCAATGAGAAAGCGTTTCGAGTCACGTGACTTTCGTCGATTTTTGCTAACTTTTAATTAGCATTTTACAGCATTTGTAATTGACGGAGACAGCTTTGGCTTACATATTCGGATTCGTGAGAAAATTCTCTATATAGTGGGCTACAGTAACGGGAGAAACAAATTCCATGCATGTTCCCGAAACAAGTTTAAAATACTAAGAAGTATTAATCATGATATTGGACTTCGCTGTATTGAAAAATATGCTGTTCCAAAATATAATAACAATCACGGAAAGAGTTCTCTAATGTACATGGTACCAAAGATTATCAATAAATTACCACAACCATTACGAGAAATTTGAAAATTGTCTGCATCATAGAAAGAAGTAAAAAAATGGTTGCTGAATAAACAGATATGCAGTTGAGACAATATAGTATGCTAGCATTTAAACATTTAAATTTTAAAGTATACTAATAGCACTAAAATACTGACGATTTGAAAGTAATGTTCTAATTGCGTTTTTATTTATATTTACCTGTTTTTAATACAAGATTTGGATTCAAATCTGTTTTATTTTATTATGTTTATATGTTTTCTGATAGAACAATACTCACCAATAGTAAAAAAAAAAGTTTGGGTCCTAAAATTAGGTATTTATGTTTTAATAGAAATTTTATAACTATGATTTTGTGTATATATGTGCTTTCATTACATTCAAGATCTTTAAAATGTTTTCTTTTATAATTTGTTTATGTTTTCAGACAGAGCATATCTGTGTAATTGTTTAAAAAAAGTATTTTTGTTTCGTTAGACATTTTATAATTGTGTTCTGAGTAAGTTTTTTTTATATTTTAAATTTCAAATCTGTTTTTATTTACATTTTATAAAATACTGTTTTCTGACAAATTAACTGGTATCTATATACAGTATTCTTATGTTTTTGAATTTTTATCCTTTGAATTTTGTATAAATATTTTATTGAATTGATTAGAAATTTGGTAAAATCCGGGAGACATAAGGAGACATACAAAAAGGGCACCAGCTGACAAGCCATTGGCTTAGAAGGACTTCATTGGTCATTATTTAAAGGAAATCATAGTTATTCATATTTGTTAGTGTATTTTTATCTGAAACTGTAAAGATAAATCTAAAAGGAATTTGAGCATTTGTATTGTAATAATATATGTTTATCTAAAAAAAAATGCAACCACAAAAGCGATTATGATCCCGAAATTTTACACATCCTCTCCAAGGGATTAAAAATGGATGCTTTTGAGTAAATCAAGATAAGAAGGCACTTAACAGACCCTTACACGACCCTTTAAGATGAGCAATTGTTCCCGAAGTCCTCCTCCCCACTCCTTTCCGAGAAACTAACTTTGAGAAAAATCAACAATACCAGCCACCGGTCCGCGCCCACACTTCCAATCGACCCTCACTCAAACCATCCCCGTAACTACGACAACAAACAACGGTCAATAAACAAAACAAACTAGGACTTTGTACCTGATGATGCCGTAGATCGGTGAGTCGCGTTGTACCGTTAATAAATTCATTGGAAAAGTACAAATTATATAATTTATTATGGATATGCCCCATTTTTTACTTAGTGATCAACCCGAATGATTATTTCATGTTCGTAAAAGAGTTATTCTGTCGATAAATTATTCCCACGATAATTCCGGCAAATTGAATGTACTTTTCTTCCGCTGCCGCGTACTTGCTAAATAGATACATAATAGAAATCAATGTATTACACTGGAAATTCAAGAGCTAGCTCTTTGTAAGAATTTGCGAATTAAGATTATTTATCGGCAATATAAAACTTTAAAATATGAATTTACATTCCTGTGAGGCGATTTAAGTAGGAAAGAAATCTAGTAATTATTATTTAATTCAACGTCATGTTATGCCAAATTATTTAATAATACAGTGCAACTTAATTAATAATACAGTGCTTCTTCAACTCAGTGCAGTGTTCTCATACGTGAATGGACATAATACTCTTACCTCTAATCACTCATGATTTTTTGCTGTCTTATTTTTTTACTCATCAGGGGAAGGCGGCCATTAATGCTGACACTAATCGATATAAACATTTTCCATGAAGATGAATATTGTCGTAAAGCGAGAATACCTATCAAAATATGTTTCGACAGAACTTCAATATATTTATGTTGGGTTTATGTTTGTAAAGATGTTGGCTAAGTCGAGTTCGCTAAAATGCTTTTTTGGATGTTTTTGTTGGAATTTAATGTAATTGAACACATAAATTTATATTAGATTGGCTGCGAGATTTTCCCTTTTCTTCCCCTGTTTATTAGGTTCTACTTCTGCTCCAATAGAAACGAGGTTATCCACATGGTTAAATGGTTTTATATTGGGACCTTACAGCACATTTCTTGAAGCTGAAATGGCCACCTTCCGTCTGCTTACGTGGAGGCAGCAAAATCTTTTAGCCAGTATTACTCAGTTTGAATGATTAACAGGGCGTATACATCACGAGTTAGTAATGAGAAACTATTCAAGTATCATAATATGGGCCAAAACCTAACAATTTTAGGCAGGGGTAACTGCACCGGCGCGCGCGTGAAGAATGTACTGTCAATTCCAGTGTGTAAGCCGCTAGCAAATTCTACTCTTGTGACCCCTATTTGTCTAATTGAAAGATTACGACGTTTTATTATGAAAGCTCACAAACGAGGCCACACGTAAGCCGAAACATATTGTCGTCAAGTGGAAGGCGTGTCTATAACATGGGAAAAAGTTTGAGATTTTTGGCTATTTTAAAACCGCTACCGAGTGTCTTCAGCATTTCAATTGTCTATTTTTTATTGAAATAAGATTTGCAAGTCATTTTCTCATGATGCATTATCATGTTTTAAACGAAAGAGTGTTTGATCTTTATGTAAGTAAGTTCCTTTTATTTGGCCATTGTGCATAAACGTCTCCTTTCCTGACGAACAGAAGATGGAGGACGCGCTAGCAGACGACACAGTTGGCCATACTTTCCTAATACAGGACTTAATTGTTTTGAAACCTCTACATGGTTTCAGATCTCCATCATATTATTATGCTTTTTCTGAAAAAACGCACCAGTTAAACCTTCTTAAAGACTTTCGGGAATCGTGTAAACATGTAAATCCCCGAAAAAACGGGGGGTGACATCGAATCACATTTTTAAATATTGAATTTAGAATTGGATACGTGCATTAGAGATTCTAAAGTTAATCAATCAAAAAGTCTTCATCTGAGACAAAAGCTGTGGAAATGAATTAATAAGTTGTTAAGCGTCTCAGATTTAAACCTACTTTCGTGAAGTTTCATTTGGTTATCTCCTCCTGAGTGAGAACTAAACCCGAGTCGTGTATTGGAAAACGTTTGCCGTAGGCTTGAGCCCTATTTATCACTGCCGGAGATACCGGAGTACTAGCAATCAGGAAGATGAATCTATCCTCGAAATACGTACTCAGTGCTTTGGCGCTTGTGATTTACCCTGAAGGAGGTATCGAGGGGCAGGCCATCAATCGCCTTCTAACACGGTGGAGAGCGAGGGAGGTCTTTCCCGGCCTCCCCCCCCCCCCCCCCCACATCCCCCTCCCCCTTCTTAATGGACCGCGGGAGGAGATTCCTTGTCACTCGGGTAATTCAATCAAAGTGCGTGCGTGAGTCACTAGGGAGGGCGCTGTCCTCCGTCCTGGACGTCACGGAACGAGGCGTGGCTCTGAAACGAGCGCCCCCGGTGAGCGGCCCTCAAACGTAAGAGAAATAGAAAAGGGAGTGGGTACCTATAGTTAAGTGATTTAAAAGCGTGATCTGAGCGTGCCTGCGCTCCGTTTGTCCTCAAGCGGCAGGACACGCACGCTCACAAGCAAAGATCGCACGCGAATAGAGGGCGTTTACGTTGCACGAATGATTGGAGAGGATCAGCAGCGGAATCAGGGGTTGGGCGAGGAAGGGAGGATAAAATGGATGATAAAACGAGGATGAAGCTAAGGATAGGAATGAGTGTCCATTCAGCCTTTCCCGGAAAGCATTTCTGAACCAAGCGCACGTCAGAAAACTATTGTCTGATTTTGTGAATTATGCAGTTGAATAGAGGAGCATGGGATAATCGGACACGTACCTTCCTATTGGATGAATCTCTCACATCAGCATAAGCATTGCCGTCCAAATGAAATTGACTTTCTAACGCGGGAGATAGTAGAACTATAAAAAAGTAACCATTTTAGAACCCATTTTAAAGAGTACAGAATTCCTAGATTTACTACCAAGTTCTGCTAGATTTGGTATCAACCCCCGAGTGTGAACAAACGTTCATGCGATGTGATAATTACATTATCTTGGAGACTGACTTCATCACATTAGTAACTGCAGAGTGAACTTTAACGCCTCGGAACGTCACACATGACGTCAGGGTATTGACCGAACTACCCATTCGACGGGAATGTGTTGAAGGTGATTTTATGCTCATTTTCATATAATTATGCGCGAAATGAATTTCACTATAGAGTTGAGGTTTTACTCAAATTTATATAGGTTAAAATTAAACCTGGTCCATTCATACGAGGAAGTTAAAAGCTTCCGCCAAATACGAGAGAGTATTTCGCTCCAGTGACTTCAATTTTTCATCAGAGAGTTTCTCATGGGTACCTCAGGATGTATATCGTGCATCCTTGGAAATATTTAAAAAGTAACAAAGAGAGGTGAAATGACGCAAGCACTCACCTCGCTCCTGAAGACACTCGCTGCAATGCGAGACGAAACGTCCAGCCAATTAAAAAGAAATTCGCACGCAGCTGAACTCTGAAACCTCCCTAGTAACACCACACATACCAGGAATATTTAACGAAACCTGTAATAGCATTTTTCATTCTGAAAGAAATGTCATTTCAACTTTTGCATCCATCTACAACCACGGTTACATCGAAATATTCACTAGCACTAACTTTGCCAGAAAACAACCCTTTGGTCCTTTTACACGGGAGCTTCACAATATAACAAACCTTACGTGCAGTGGTGGAAGAAATTAATGCAACATATTTCGCTCAATTGAATGCGGAATTTGCGGTAACAAATTGGAACAGCACTTACTACGACAGACTGGCAACACTGAGGAAGGCGTCGTGAACCGCAAATATTTGAAATCCATTGACGGGATCACTTCAGTCGGATCCTAGATCTTGCTCACAAATTATCTCTTCATGGAGCTTAACTTGAATCCTTGACTTTATCTCGCGCTGCATCGTCGTGTTCATTTAGCAATATTTCTTAAACAGAGACCTTCCATATTTATGGAAAGACTGGATAATAAATTGAATAATACCTTCCAAAAGTGAAATACGAGTAAATCTATATGGGTCATTCCACCTCAATTCAACAAACGTTTGTCCCTTAGGGTCTCAGATTTTGATAAAAATTGATATAAATAATTTTATTGACATATTTACATTCAATAAAGATTTAGCTTTAATAAGATCTATAAATCATTGCTGTATGACAATTACAAGCGGAGATATATGTGATAATATGATTTAAGGCTCGGATTTTTGCTAAAAATGCTAAAAAATTAAAAAGAGCATAATTCGCTCAAAAGTTTTTTTTCACATAACGGTCTGAGGGTATTCAGTTTGAGTCGATATTGTACCCATACACCAATTTTTATAAAAATCTGAGACCCAAAGGGACAATTGTTTGTTGCATTGAGGTGGAATGACCCATATATTATAAGCTCAAATAAAGGATATTTACAGAAATCGACTTCCCGAGGATCATCTCACATCACGTTTCCTCTGCGTGCCTCTTTCACCAAGGGTATTACAATCATGCCGTCACCGAAACAAATGTTGACATACCAATAAAAGCACCCATTACAATAAATATTGTGTCTACGGCATATAACTTTTCACAATTTCATTTTCGTGAAAACAAGAGAGTCCTGTCTTAAAAGATATATTTATATGTCACTCGTTCCTCCAACCTCCATCCTGAACTGAACTGAACACATTTAAAAACTGCGGAACTGGCCGCGAAGGAACTTTAGCGGAGCCACCAGCTCATGGCTACACAACTGTGCAACATTCACAGTGAAATATCATTCTCCTGGTCTGAGATTTCGACTCCCCTATATCGCGAATAATGGTAGAACTAGTAACGCTACCCATGCGTCCTCTCCCATTGAGAATTTCCAGGAGGCTTTAATGAGCGAGTTGTCCTCACTGGTACCGTGCAATGAATTGTCCACTGTAAATTTCACACCATTGCGTGAACATCAGCGGGTAGCTCCGTTAAAGTTAATGCGCGGCCAGTTCCGCCTTTCTTTATTCTGTGTTTAAAAGCTGAGCTTTACCTCGTGGACCGTGGTGCTATGCGCACGACTACGGATTCTCTATGGCATCGTAAGCCTGGCGAGGACAAGTCGCTCCTCAAAGACCCCACGTATTTCTCAGCAGAAGACAACGCCTACTAAAAAAAAAAGAATTCCTTTGCAGCGAATTTCACACGATTGGGTCAAAGCACTAAAAAGAAAGGGCAAGTATCATTGGGGTTAAGGAAACTGTCATCGCGTAAATAACATCAAGGCGAGCTAGCAAATGTGGGCCTTTGAAGTACCCTCAGTTTTGCTATGCGTATAATTAATTTATATGCGTATTTACCGGTTTCAATTGGTCAAAGAAAGAGCGATATCAATTAGTTACCGCGCACGCCGTGTTCAGACGCCAGAGAGTTGCATACATTTTTCCGCCACTGCACAATATTGCCTCCTATTCTCAACGACGTAGATGAGTTTTTCTCTCGTTCGCCTACCTCAAAGCGGCCTCTTGCCTCGCGGAGTGGATACCTTGCAGCAGCGCCACAGTTCGCGGCAGCCTCGCGGGGACGCGAGGAGAGCCTCACCGGTGAGCCAACGCGAGGAGGCGAAGGTGCCTCGCTGGGGCATCCTCTTTGCGGAGGGTCCGTAATGGACGTGTACTTCGTCAGGGAAACCCAGCTGGGGGGTGTCTAGTAAACATTCAACCCGGTTATCCGGCCGGGGGGAATGTTAAAGGATAAGTGAAGAGTTCGCAGAGTTTGGCACCCAATCATCAATAGGTTATGATCGGATTCCGTCACAAAACCTGGAATTTGCTTACTCCATACGAGTTCAGACAAATGCAATTAGTTCGAGTGTCTTTTGCCTCTTGGCAGAGCCTCCCTCTTTGGCTGTCAGAAGGAGACACCCACCCGAGCTCAAGATCCTGCGGCACGTCAAGGCAGGGCGTGAATCATCAGACTTCCAGCCGTGAGCTGCACTCAGGATCTTCTCCGAATAAACGGCGAACTTTCCTTTGCAGGGTCTGTAGCTTGTCCCCCGCGAAAGCTCGATATCCACTCAACATGACGAGACCCCGTAATACGTTTCGCGGAATACATTAATCGTTTCACTTTCGTTTCATCAACATTTTCCCATATTTGACGAAAATTCATGAATCAAGCCGTGTTAACGTTAATTTCTCCGTCTGTGTCAATCATAATTCTTCAGGTTTCGTATGTACTTAAGGACGTTCGGTGGTTTCACTCTTAACTTAAGGGAATTCGACGAAACTTGCTGGAAGCATTAATTATGTTTTTCTAAAGCTACCTGAATTTTTTAAAAATTATTTACCGCAGATTTCTTATGATATTTGATGTGGAAGCGGGCATGAAATTACATATGGGTTCTTATGGGAACGCGAGGTCCAACTAGCTTCATTCATCGAAAAGAACGTTTTCTAGTTAAGAATAAGAAAAACAATAATAATTTAAATCATCAATAGAATAATGTATGAAAATCATTTGATGTAATTTATTTTTATTACTTTTGTATTTCTTATTCTTAACTAGAAAAAGGTTCTTTTTGATGAATTAAGCTACTCGTACCTTGTGTTCCCATAAGAACCCATGTATTTTTATGTCGATCAAATATATTTTAATTTATCTGGGGTAAATAATTTTGAAAAATATCAGGTAGATTTAAGACAACATAAGTAATGCTTCCAGAGAAAGTTTCGTGAAATTCTTTTAAGATGAGTGAAACCACCGAACGTCCTTAAGCACGATGAAGCAGAGAGCCAATCTGTCTCGCACTAACAGACAGTTTAACTTGCTTCGCATCCTTGCCCATGCAACGAGGCAAGGGCAGCGCAAGGGGTGGCCTTGCTGCGTTGATACGGAAAAAATGATAGCCGCTTGCAGGGAGAGAGGGGGAGAGAGGGGCGGGGGACGGGGAAGGGAGTAGGGGAGGGAATTAGTTGCACGCGAGGGAAGAGAGGAAGAGGGAGGTAAGGTGGATGTTAGTGAGGGATGGGATGGGGAGGTTCGACGGGAGGAGTGGAGGTGGAAGAGAGGGAGGTTGGAAGAGGCGACGTCTGTCCGTCCATCTGTGGAGTGGGTCGCGACGACAGGCGGGAGGGGGAGGGAGAAGTACACAGCGAAATACAAACAAGGCGTGCCGGGAGGATAGGCACGATGGGGGAGAGGATTGGGGGACCTTATCAACGGTTGGCGCTCGGTAGATGAAGGGAGGGGGGGTAACCGGCTGAACTATCCGCCAGGTATTTTTTTCCACCAGGGGCCTTATTCAGTAACGACTCGACACGGTCGAATCATGGAAAATCCGTGGATGTGACGTCACTTCCCCCGACAAATCTCAGCTTTTTTACTCAGTATTTGAAATTTTAGAGACTGTGACGTCAACATTTCGACGCTCTTTCGACGCTCGGAAATCCCGAGAACATCCCCCCTTGGAGATGAAATATACACAGACGTGATTGATGATCGGATAGAAGAGGCGGTGGTGTATTGTTAGCTGTTAAATCACACTTGAATAGCACCACACACACACACACACATTATACGACAGTGAAAAAGAGAGCGTGCGGTGTGCTTATAAACAACAAACCCAACGGCATATACATAGTCGTTCATTTAAAATACCACCAGATTCCAAAAAAAAAGTTGTGTACCAATTATAAACTAAAATATCAACATTTACCTCGATCTTTATATATATAAAAGTCAATGTATGTATGTATGTATGTATGTATGTATGTATGTTCCACATCTCCTCCTATACCACAGGACCGATTTTGATGAAATTTGGAACACATGTTTGTTACTGGTAGACAACAAACACTGTAGGGTTCAATTAACCGAAACCCTATTTTTTCAGGGTTAAGGGTGTGATCCTTACTAATATGTATAAAAATGTAATGGTCTCTTTCTGTCTGTTGCTCCATCACGCAAAAACTACTGGACCGATTGAGCTGAAATTTGGCATGTGGATAGAATAAATATCTGGTTGTACTATATGCTATATTAAAAAGCCCTAAGGGCCCCAAAAGGCCCCCGAAGGTCCCCGTGGTGGTCCATGCTAAGCATTGTGTTCGGTGCAGTGGTTTCATTTTTTGCTTTTAAAAGTACATTCACTCAAGATATAGGGCTGGAATTTTTTTTATCGGATGGCTGAATCAATATAATTTCTAATTTTATCAATCGATTTTCTTCTACGCTCCGTATTTGTCTGAAATTCATGTTTTCAGTTGAAAAATCTCACATTTTTCCCTGAAATCAACAATAACATATTTCCTTGACAACCAGAGATTTGATTTTCATAGAATATTCACGCCTCTAGCATTTAAATATCACGCTTTCCTGCAGGCCCATGATAGTACGTAGAAGCAAAATCCGTATAAAAAGAGCCCAGAGTCCCAAGGGCCCCCTGATAAATTGCTTCGGGGGATAATCGATAAAGTCAATGCATATTTAACAAATATACTCTTCAACGTCTATTCTCAAAGTAGCTCTCAAAGGGGCACTGCATGTATATGAGAGAACACTTACGTAGTAAACGTTACACATAAAGGAATTAATAGAATACACAATTAACTATGCAAGAATATTTACGTTCAGTGTATATCAATGGTAATAATGCCTCTGTTGCTACAACAAACACGGCGTTGTTTATTATCGTTTAATACTCACATGTATTACACATAGTGAAACCGTATGCCTCTCATTATGATTGCGAACTGTTTTTTAGACCAATTCCCACATCATTAACGTCACGAGTTATTTATATGTTTAAAAGTGTTAAAGTGCAGTTAACTTAGATACATTCACTCAATCATCGAGATAAACAAGATAGGTTACGAACTCCTTGAATGACCACGCATACAGTTTTTATTCAGGTTTTGCGGTTTTCTTAAAAAATAAGTTTCACGTTTTTCACACCCGTTGAATTTCAACGGGTACCTTCCGCTCGTATATAATAAAAGTTTAATCATTATGGGTGGAGATTTCAACCTGCCGCCACTAAATTGTGAAGCGTGTAGCGTAGAAGCAAGTTTTCAATGGAATGGAATGGTAAGTGGGGGAGGAGGAGGAGAAAGGGGAAGAGAGAGAGAGGAAAGAAGGAAGAAAGGGAGACGTGGGGAGGCACGCGAGTGAATATTCGGATGGAGTTGGAGGATTGGATTGGGGGGCGATTGAAGCGGGGGAAAGGGAGGCGGTTTGGAGGAGGAGAATGTGGTTGGGGGTGGTCGGAAGGGGGAGTGTGTGGAAGGGGGGGGAAAGGATCCCCTCCCCCCCCTTATCTGCCATCGGGAGAGAAACACACTGTCATCTCCCGATAGAGGAGACGTCCACCCACTCCTCCTCCTCCCTCCTTATATTCTCAAATTCCCCGCGTCTCCCGGCCCTGAAACAACTCATGCATCATCCATCCATTCATCCATCCACCCCGAACTCTTAACGTGTGGAGGGAGGGGGGTGTGGAGGAAGGGAGGGAAGAGGGGAAAGGGGGAGGAAGGGAGGGAAGGGGGCAACTAAACTCTGGCTTTCGATCGAAGGACTCGAAGTCAGTCACCCTCGACGGCTTAAAGAGTGGCTCGGTGTGATTGGGGAGGGGGGGATGGGGGGAGGGAGGTGTATTGGAGGGTGGAGGGACTATTGGGAGTGGGATTTGAAGTCAGGGGGGTGTCGCCGTAAATGCCGCTGGGTGTCATTTGTTGCCACCCTCCTCCCCTCAGTGCGTGAAAACTTTTGAAAGAATCTATACGTTGACTCAGTTGGACGTTATTTCCTCCTTCGGGAGTCCTTTGGAATCCTCAATGATCCCTAGAAATACCTTATGCGGCGATGAAAAAGTGAATGCTGGTAATTTTTTCGAGCACGCATTCTAAATGGATCCCGGGAGCAGCGTTCAAAACATTACATGCATTTTGTCTAGAAAATATGAGAAGATGGATCGTGGATAAAATAGGAGTGTTACACACTGCGGTAAACAGACGAGGCCATCAATAATTTCTTGTAAACTAAGAGCCTGGTTCCTAGTTTAAAAAAAATAGATAATACTAGATTCACTCATGAGAAATTAAGAAAATTCATTAATTTTATTTTGTTGCTATTGTAAATTCAACCGTAAGTACCTATAGACTTTCGTAAAACCACTTACTTAGGTGTAAATTCTTACTCTATATGGGTCATTCCACCTCAATTCAAGAAACGTTTGTCCCTTAGGGTCTCAGATTTTGATAAAAATTGGTGTACGGGTACAATATTAACTCAAACTGAATACCCTCAAACCGTTTTGTGAAAAAAAAATGTTTGAGTGAATTATGCATATTTTAATTTTTTCGCATTTTTAGCAAAAATCCGAGGCTTAAATCATATTATCACTTATATCTCCGCTTGTAATTGTCTTACAACAATGATTAATAGCTTTTATTAAAGCTAAATCTTTACTGAATGTAAATATATCAATAAAAAAATATTTTCTTCTATACCCTATTGTTGTAAATTACTAATGTTTAAAAAATTGTTAATACACTTTTCTCAAATACTCCATCTCAGAATCGGCCGAAACTTTTTTTCCGTAATCTAAACATATCCAGCTAACTATTCCAAAAATAAAATTTAGTGGCAATTCATAAATGCGTTTTTAATAAATATTTAAACATTTACAATTTTCTCTCTCGCGGCCCGTGTTTAAAGAATTGTAAATAAACTTTTCTCAAATACTACATTTTAGAATCGGCCGAAACTATCTTTCCGTAATCTAAACATATCTAGCTAACTAATCCAAAAATAAAATTTAGTGTAAATTCATAAATGCGCTTTTTATAAATATTTAAACATTTACAATTTTCTCTCGCGCGGCCCGTGTTTAAAAAATTGTTAATAAACTTTTCTCAAATACTACATTTTAGAATCGGCCGAAACTATCTTTCCGTAATCTAAACATATCTAGCTAACTAATCCAAAAATAAAATTTAGTGTAAATTCATAAATGCGCTTTTTATAAATATTTAAACATTTACAATTTTCTCTCGCGCGGCCCGTCGGCTTCCCCATTTGGAATACATGCAGCAGACACGCGATGCAAGCCTAAAAATTACCTAATTGCTCAAGGTCGTGGCTATATGAGATAAAAATATATTGTAAACTATGAATGTTAACAACAATTGTTATTCGTTCTGTTAAATGAATGTTTGCAGAGAAATTTACCATTGAGCCCCACTTTCTCTGCGCTAAAAATTTTCTAACTACTCCGACACAATCGATTGAAAACTCTTTCTCGGCGTTAATGACAATGGAATACGGACGCATAAACAGAAGACTAATTTTAGGAAATTTGAAAGAGATATTTTGTAATTTAAGGAAAATATCCCGAAGATACTGTTTCATTTTCAAAATTTGCAGAGCTCAGACCTAAGATGTGCGTTCTTGCGGGAGCATCAGGAACTCATACCGTATGCGTGTGTCTGGTGCATCAAAATGTTAAATTTATGATTTTAGGTACAAGGTTGTCACCACTAAATCTAGGGGATAACACCGAGCCACTGTTGTCATATAAAGAATATTTGTCAACAATGATGTGTTTCCCTGCGACCGAGGCATGCCATTTGAACGAATGTAAAAACTGCCCTGGGCCGAACAAAATTCGGAATTCAGTAGAAGAACACTTTGATGGAAATTTAATTCATAGCATTACTTACCACCAATGGGTGCAAGCTAACCGTTGCTCCCTAGAAATTTTTACGAAATCTACCGATAACTTTCTTGTAACTTATATTGAAAAGTTACAGAAACTTCAGCCGCATGACTACATTGCTAAAATTCAATCTGATTTTATTAGAAATGTAAAGCATTACATCCAAGTGGGGCAGGTTCTCGTCATTGCAGGTTTTTGAGAAAATTACGCTTTCGTTTTACAGGACAGCATGCAAGGTATGCGCTGGAATAACGACCAAGCAACAGTTCACCTCTTTGCTTGCAATTATCGACTTAAAGTCCAGGATAATGTAATCCCATTGAACTTCGTAATAATATCAGACAGCCTGAAGTATATAACATCAACTGTACATTTTTTTCAAAAACATCTCCTTAAATTCTTGAAATTGAAAGTTCCGAAGCTTCAAAAAGAAAAATATTATTCAGATAGAGCAGCTGCTCATTATAAAAACAAGTATAACATTCAGAACTTATCTCTTCACAGGAAAGATATCACAGTCTCTGCAGAATGGCATTTCTTTGCTACATCGCATGGTAAAGGGCCAAGTGACGGACTGGGAGGAACTTTGAAAAGACTAGCAGCAAAAGCAAGTCTTCAGCTTGCATACGAAAAACAAATACGTATACCTATAGAACTCTTTAAACGGGCAAAAGATCAGAAAAAGAAAGAAAATATTTCGTCAGGCAGTTAGTATACCAGGCATTAGGGAGTTTCATGCAGCAATACCCGAATCAAATGGAGTGGTTTTAATGAAGAGACTCTCTTCGTCCAAGCAAGGGACGAGGATTCAGCTGTAGTTGCAGGCAGGAGTAACAGGATCCTCAAATAAAATATTTCCGTGAGGACCCCTTCCTACAAGGTAAGACATCATATGTTTACGGAAAGCATGCTAACTTAGCCATTTTACATTTGTTATAAATACAAGGATTTTGTTTTCTCGTTAGTTTACAATCGATTGTGTCGGAGTAGTTAGAAAATTTGTAGCGCAGAGAAATTGGGGCTCAATGGTAAATTTCTCTGCAAACATCCATTTAACAGAACGAATAACAATTGTTGTTAACATTCATAGTTTATAATATATTTTTATCTCATATAGCCACGACCTTGAGCAATTAGGGAAATGTTTAGGCTTGCATCACGTGTCTGCTGCATGTATTCCAAATGGGGAAGCCGACGGGCCGCGCGAGAGAAAATTGTAAATGTTTAAATATTTATTAAAAACGCATTTATGAATTGCCACTAAATTTTATTTTTGGAATAGTTAGCTGGATATGTTTAGATTACGGAAAAAACGTTTCGGCCGATTCTGAGATGGAGTATTTGAGAAAAGTGTATTAACAATTTTTTAAACATTAGTAATTTACAACAATAGGGTATAGAAGAAAATATTTTTTTATTGATATATTTACATTTAATAAAGATTTAGCTTTAATAAAAGCTATTAATCATTGTTGTATGACAATTACAAGCGGAGATATAAGTGATAATATGATTTAAGGCTCGGATGTTTGCTAAAAATGCGAAAAAATTAAAATATGCATAATTCACTCAAACATTTTTTTTTCACAAAACGGTTTGAGGGTATTCAGTTTGAGTTAATATTATACCCATACACCAATTTTTATCAAAATCTGAGACCCTAAGGGACAAACGTTTCTTGAATTGAGGTGGAATGACCCATATGTCCACTATATCATTGAGGAATTTCTGTTAGTATTTATTGCTAATAACAATTCATTTAAATAGCAGTTTTTTGATCTGGCGCGTTGAATTTCGTTCTTTCGGTATGAAGATCAAAAACTTTTCAGTTCTGTCACATCAAAAATCCCATTCTGATGTTTCATCTTTCAAATTAATGACTCTTTATCTTAGAATATCTCATTGCAAGAACGTTACCAATAAAAGAATTGTATAAATATGTGTTAATTTGTGACAACTTCTTTGACAGCAAATTAATAAAGCAACGTGTGATTAATACTGGCATGCAACTTCGTCGAATAAATAGGTTGTCTGTACCTAAGTATTTTAACCTCCATGGCTGGAGGTCTTTGGCACATGTAGTCCCTGGGTTGTTAAACGAATTACCTATGTCAATGCATGATATTAATAGCATATCCGTTCTTTAAAAATCACTAAAAGAGTGGCTCATAGGCAAATATTGTTAAGCTCTTAATTGTCCAAAACGCTACACAGCAAAAAAAAATATTTTTTTAACTAAAGGCACCTGCTGACAAGCCGCTTTGGCTTAGCAGGACTATTAAACTGCAATATTATTATTTTTTTCTCCAACTTTTTTTCATTATTGATGAAAGACT
Source organism: Pyrrhosoma nymphula (assembly GCA_963573305.1). Classification (NCBI taxonomy): domain Eukaryota; kingdom Metazoa; phylum Arthropoda; class Insecta; order Odonata; family Coenagrionidae; genus Pyrrhosoma; species Pyrrhosoma nymphula. The sequence goes on from OY754334.1 coordinate 2,867,142, forward strand.
ATTATCCTATACTAAAACTGCTATCCAATTCTATTTTTTATACATTGATGTTCCTTGTTTAAAATTTCATTTTCCATTATTATAAAAAATGTAATGGAACTAATACTATTTTGTATACGATGATTCTATTTTGATTACTTTCTTTTGTGTCATTAATTTTAAAAAGATCGTATATTTTACGATGTAAAGTGTTTAATTTGTAATTTTTTTGGTAAAATAGTTATTTATAAAAGAAAAAAGGAAAAAAGGGTCTGACATAGTTCCTTAAGTGCCTAATCCGAAGACGTGGTGGTTGCCAAACGCACCGTGATATTTCATTGAGGAAATTATGGCTAAAATAACTCTCAATGAATAACTTGGTGACTTCGAGAAAGATCAGTTAAATCGTGAGGCACTCCCTTAGCACTTCCCTCTTCTCCCGCCCAGCCTCTTTCTCCCTTTCCTGTATCCAGGCACGTAAACTATTTATTCGTTGTTTTTATCAATTCATTTACTTTGGAAAAGTAATTGATATTATTAGTATTAATTAGTAATCTCTGGGATATATGAAGTACCTATCTTCCAAATTGAACCATGAACTCGTTTTCTCTGAAAACCGAGTAGTGAACATTATTGTTATCGTCTTCGTATTTTGACATTTTGACAAGTTGGTAAAACAGCAAATAACCCTAAAACAGGTTAAACAATAAGAAAGTAGACAATTTTTTAATCTTCATAAGAAAACTTTCTCCAAAGTAGCCGAACTACTCTTTTCTGAGTTCGTTCTGTGTTGAGCAAGAAACTATATTATAAGGAGGAAATAACCTTGTGAATGAGAAGCAGTAATTTTGTAATTCCATATTTATTTATTAGACACGACCTAGATTTCGACGCTACACGTTATCATTAGATGGTGGTCACCATCACCACCTGATGATGGCGTGCAATGTCGAAATATAGGTCGTTTTCAATAAATATATGTGGAATTACAAAGTTACTGCTTCTCATTCATAATACTAAGCAAATTCCATCAAGTCACGCCTGAGACAACGCAGGAATTAGCCTCTCTGAATCTACACTAGAGCACGGTTGATAGATTATTTCAAAATAATTCTCAAAAACTTCCAAGTATCAATGTCTCTTTTCACTATGGGGCCCAAAATGGTGATTTCATCGATTTTAGGCAGGCCTCAAAATCTTGCAATTCAAATTTGCACATTCTATTATTTTTTTTAAGAAGGCCATTACCAGGTGTCGACAAAGAATCTACATCTACATACTACCCCACAAGCCGCCTCAATAGGCGTGTGGCGGGGTGTGTTAGGACACCAGCCGTTTCTATATAAAAATGAAACGCTCTAGTGAAATTACGCCTTGCATTTATTAAAGTCCCTTATCGTTCGAGGGAAAAACGAATTCCCATACCTATCCGTTCGGCAAAATATCTCTCTTAATTTATCGTTTCTGTCGGACCTTGATACATAGTGGGGTTCTAATATGATGTTCTCCGTGTCGCTCTGAAAGATATCTATTCTCAATTGTTCAAGTAATCTAAGCCTAGCGCGCAGCCTCCGAGTCTCTGGCGGCTCCCAGCCTAATTCGTTTAACATCTGTGTAACGCTGTCTGTACGCCCGTAGCAGTTTTTGAAGAATCGCGCAGCTTTCCTTTGTATTTTATTAAGTTCCCGGATTAAGTCTTTGTGCACCGGATCCCATATGCTGCTCGCTGCATATTCAAGGTGTGACGGACGGACGAGTACGAAATATATGTCTGTGATACAATGAACCACGCCCTATTGAAGGTCCAGCCCCGATGTAATGATCGCAACTTTTCCTTGGCTGCGAGACATTTCCTGTCAGAGTGCGATTGATATCAGGCTGTACTTGAGAGAAAGAAATCCTTTGGGAGACCCAGAAAAACTCATAGCGCATAACTCTGAGGATTCCAGACGAATTTAAGAATTTGTCTTGCCTGAAACTGATGTTTTAAATTATTGCAATCATGTAATATATATTATTCATTTTTTTCCTTATTTTTTAATTCGACACCCCCAAATTTTGTTCCACTTGGATAGAAAATAAATTGTGTTAAATATTATTGTAATCGGCGCGGCGCCCTCTCGCGCCCAGCGACTTGACAGACATTTTGACAACGATACAGATCACACTTAAATTTATGTAATTATACGCGCCAATGTGTTCACGTATAACTATTATAAAAACGATGACCTAAAATCTATTTGTAAATGAGAAAAATCTGTTAACATATAACACATAATTTAAAAGCGCAAGGGATTTCAGAAATACAAACTCGCAAAGCCAATGGAAACATAATTTACTTAAATAAAACGTTGTTATTTTACCGCTTCTTTTGGACTACGATACCAAAAAAATTGCCCGCTTCTAAATTAAATGAGTTAATTTAAAAAACTCCCCATAAATTTAGTACAATTTGGCATTTTTATTCAAATTTCGTTATTCCACAAATGCAAAACCGAAAAATTGTCATTCAGGGTTACCTGCCTAGGAGAAAACATTGAGCCATAAGACGAATCCACAACAAAATAAAGACTTCAGTTTATTTTACATCTATAACGATCCACTAATGATTTTCAAGGTCATACGTTAAAAACAAAACATATCTAAACACAGCCAATATAGATGCCGTCCAATTTTCATCGATTATTTTTTAATGTTTTACAACCGGAGTATCCCAATTGTCTCATAGTACCTTGGATGAAAAATATATAAACATTTTTTAAAAACTTATTGACACATAAACTCTTTCGTAAACCCGTTAAAATGAAAAATAAATACATGAAAAATATCTTTGTACTTTTAGCCATCACCTGGGCTCGAACTGACGACCCTCTTATGTAGGAATGTTACGAAACAAATGCATTGAATCCATCGAGTTAATTCCCAGTCAAATGCAATTCCTCAATTTACCAGAACGTTTGAATGGATGAATGGAGATCCAGATCACTGGTAGTCAATAGTACTACATCCTCATCCAGATCTCTTGAGTCTGATGCGAGATGACATGATCCCATCAAGACAAACCCAAATATCGTTCCAAAAGCGACAGGCATATCGGGACCAGGGGCTAAGCGTTGTCCCGTTATTGCACGTGCAAAGAGATCTGCTGAAATTAACATGTCCACCAGGGAGGGAACATCAAATGTCTGGGGATCTGCCAACACCAATGAGCAAGGTACTTCTTCTTGACCTCTGACGAAATTGTTGAGCGTGGTAAATTCGAACTTATTTTGTCAACAATTTGCACAGGATTAGATCGAACTAAGTAGTGAATCTCCATTAAGCGCATCGATATTTAAGTGAGTGGTTCCTCTTGTTCGCACGTACGCTTGAGATAATCCACTAATTTGATTTCCGGTCCTGCTGCGCCGTACCGTACCACGAAGCTGTGCGCAGTGTTCGGACATACAGGTTGTTTGGGCTGCAGAGTCCAGTATTCCTCGCACTACGTAGTAATTGCCTTGAGGAGTTGCAAGTTTTACCAGTGTTGTAGCGAGAAGTAGTGACGTTGTCGTTTGGGCAGCTAAAAATCCAACAAATGTGGTGGACTGCGTATTTTGTGATTGTGGACTGGTTACTGGCGATGGTTTGTTGCTCTGCAGAGACGTCCTTGCAAGTTCAGTTGTATTTATTGTGAGAGATGCATCGATATGTAGCAAGGAATGGTGCCGTTTGCCACATATTCTACATAATCTCTTAGATTTACAAGAACTTAACGAGTGAGAAGTCCCTACAAAATTGTAGCACCAGTCTTTAGAACGAGCAGATGCGCGTCGCTCCTCGGGGAATGAATGTGGAAAATGAATCACAGCTATAGACGTTGTGATCGGAGATATTGCAGAATTTGGATGTTCCTTTGTCTAACGAGAGAAGCGTGACCTTGGTGGTACGTGAAGATGTACTACCTTGTGACGACTGTGCACAATTACGTCCGATAAATGCATCCTCTAAGTGAGAACATTCTTTCTCTAAAAAGTCTATCAAGTCTTTGATTGAAGGTATTTCGCTATCCGTATTCTTCATGTCCTCAAAACGTCTTCTAGCTTCCGGGCTCAGCTTTCGAAGCAATAGCGTGAGAAAAAGTCGACTCTCAGCAGTTATATCATGTCGCAAGGCGATTAAAGCTTGCGTGTTTTCAGAGAAAACACTCAAGAAAGTGCGTATACTTTAAACAGAGCCACTTCAATTAGGCAAATCTATAACGTTGCTTACATGATCACACAATCTAAGCTCCGTACAATTTGGTATCTTTTAAAAAGCAAGTCCCAAGCTACTCGATAGTTTCTAGCTGAGATAGGCAAACCCTTGACTACGCTTAGGGATTCGCCACGTAGGGAGGAGAGAAGATACTGGAATTTCTCAATTTCCGAGAGACATTCATTTTGATTGATAGTTTTTTCGAATGAATTCGAAAAATATATCCAACCATTGAGATCTCCAGAGAAGTGAGGCATATCGAATTTGGGCAATCTCGATGACGTAGTAGGCAACGGCGGGCGAGGTAGCTGGAGGAGCTGCATTACCTCGAACGTCTGCGTTTTCTTCCGATCTCTGAGTAGCGTCCTAATTGCAGCCATCACCATGAATGTCCGATACTTCATCGGAATAGAGTCCGACAGCTTGATCATTGATTTCGGAGGTTTCATCGTCGAGGTATAACTTTTCAACAAGCTGCTGAAAATTAATATACTTTTGTTACACTTCCTCTAAGTAAGGACGTAATTTTTCTCTTTATTGTTCAGGAAGTCGAGTAGCATGAGGAGGTAGAAGTTGCTCGACACAATCTTTTATTTTTTTAATCTATTTTTTATTAGCTCTGCTTGGCGAGAGAAAACAACATAACGCATGGCGATATGTGTTTACGTGCACGAAGATGAAAGAAAAAAGAAAGCAAGAAAACAGCTGTTTGTAGGGGTACTGCGTGAGTGCGTGGAGCGGGCGAAGAGCAGCGGTCGACCTTGGAGATAGCAGATCGGTTTTCCGGCGGCGAGCGACGAACACGTACTACGCAAGAGGAGGGGGGAAGTATAAGGAGGTAGAATCAGGGCGTCGTCGGGAGGATCGAATGGGCTCAAAAGTAACTCAATGCGAATGAAATTGCCTCGACTAACTCCCACCGGAGTGCGCGACCACATTTACAATATATTGCGATGCACATATATACATGTGAAAGCGATTAGAGCACAATAAGAGAGAAATTAACAAGCACTAATGTAACATATTGAAAATATGGTCAATGAGAGCAATCATGAGAACAAATGGTGCTGTAAACCTAGAGCCAGAGTTCAATATTTAGTTACATACGTCCTTAGAATAACGACTTAAATGAATCCGGCCCAAAGGACCAAAACTTATGTGCGGTACAAAATTTTATTAAACGAACCGAAGGACCATATAACACGAAACATATAAATACAAATTAGCACTCTTCTTAGACAACGGTAACACGAAACATATAAATACAAATTAGTACTCTTCTTAGACAACGGTAACACGAAACATATAAATACAAATTAGCACTCTTCTTAGACAACTGTAATTTACTAAACAGTACTTAAGTTTTGCTTCCATGCGGTGAAGGCTGCGTAGTTCCGGGAAGGCCGGGAGGGGGGGGGGGCAACACACTTGGGCACTTCTCGGGGCACAAGACGCGCTGTTACGAGCGAGTCACTTCCACTATCTAACCACTGACTTGCATTGACTGACTCTTCTTCAGGTTTTGACTCAAGAGTAAAACTCTGAGGGCTTGGATCATAAATATACATATGGATCTAAATCTTCGGCACCACTATACGGGAAGGAGTGTTGCCTAGCTTTCCGCAAAAGATAGGTCACGCTGCAATCGGCATGGTTCCGCTTTTGTGTGTCAAAAATGGCCAGTTTAATTGGGAGGTTAATTCCGGTACCTTTATTTCCTATATCTTCATTTAAATCACGGCATTTCCTTCGGCATGGTTCGCTTTTGTGTGTCAAAAATGGCCGGTGTTAAAAGGGAGGCCGATTCCGGTGCCTTTATTCCCAGTATCTCCATTTAGATCACGGACTTTACTTATTAGTACCACCTTCTCTAGAGTGGTGGCGCTACAATTTGCTCGGTCCTGATTTTTCGGTGCATGCGGCATGTTTGGCAACACCCACTGGAGACAAGTTTAGGATCCATATGTATATCCATGGTTTGGATGGAAACAAAAGGCGCCCTCTGGTGGTAGTCTAAATGCGCTAAAAGGCGCAAACAAAAACGAAACCAAAAGAAACGAAACAAGTTGGTTTTTACCATCATATTTTAATGTGCCGAACAGTTAGATAATACATCGGGTGCGAGAAAAGGCAGTGCGCCGTATGAAAGCAGACTGCTTAAATAGATTCGAGGGTTGGCACGAGACGTCCGCGACTTGTGTGGCATGTTATCACTCTTGGGGCCGTATCTCCGGAACATACGGGGTAGAAATAAAAAATACTCGACATTATATACAGGTATATCAAGTGTGGGAGTAAAAGAAAAGCAGTTTTAAAACGCGGAATGCTCCGTAATCGCCGGGAATATCCAGAAAATGGCGCAAATTGCCGATATTTCTACATTTGAGTGCGATATATTCCCTTCATGTGATTACGATAATATTTAACAACAGTTAATTTCTATCCAAGTGGAACAAAATTTGGGGTGACCATAAAGAAATTCGAATTTAAAAAAAATACGAATCACCCAAACATGTACATGCTTTTGGTTGAAGTGACTGCTTGCTCTTGGAGTGCTCGGAGTGGGATTTTTGTGATGATAAAGGGAAGGGTGATAAAGACTCCGGGACGCAACCGGCACGGGGCCGGGCGTCGCATGTCAAGATCTCCATTAAGGCGTCAAAATACGCCAAAGGTATTGAAATTGGAGTGGTTTTAAAGTGGTGTGATTTATATACGGGCGCTTATTTTACTCAGAAAAACCACATCTTGAATCGACTGAACTTTCCGCCAAGACGTTTTTCCACCAGAATATAAAATCTATAGACGTGATCTACCAGATAGGACTTGCGGTGGAGTATTCAGAAAAGTTAAATCACACTTGAATAGCACCGTAAACACATTAGACGGCAGTGAAATGGAGAACGCGTGGTATACTATAAGGCAACAAAAAAGGAGTATAAATATTTGTCATTTTATAGACCACCAGATTCCAAAAAAAGAAGTTGTGTACTAATTATAAACTCAAATATCAACATTTACCTCGAGATATAACAAAAGCGAATTATCGGTGGAGATTTCAACCTCCCGTCAATAAATTGGGAAACCTATGGTGTACAAGCAAGTTCAAGGAAGTTGTTATACAATAAGCGATGCCTTACTCAATGCATTTTCAAACCACTCTCAAACCCAAGTAGTTAACGAACCTACGAGAGGGAATAAAGTATTAGACCTGTTAGCTTTCAGCCACCCAGCAATGATTAAACACATCGATATCCTCGAAGACGTAAGTGATCACAAAATAATTTTGCGACATTAAAAATAACAGTCGAGTCCACAATAAAACCAAAACGTAAAGTATACTTAATTGAACAATGGATTTCATTAAATTTGGAGACGCACCAGAAACTTAATTCACGGAATTTGTAACAACTACAAAACACGAAAGCAACGAAGTATCATGGAGATATATTTTGGAAATTCAAAGGAATCGAAGAATATATTCCACACAAACTCAAATGTGAGAATCAGAGAGCAAAGAACCTCGTTGGCATAATCACGAAGTAAGGCGGGAGCTCAGGGGACAGAGGGCACAACTTAATTTTTTTTTAAAGTTAGGTAACAAAATGACGGTACTCGCGGCGAGAGAAATTAACGTTGCTCTACGCTTAAAAAAAGCAAATAAAGCGTATTACTCAACGAAACTTCAGTAAAAAAATGCAAGGTGAATTATTAGATGAAAGAACCAAGTCATTCGGGACTTAAGCAAGAGGGGAATTATCGTAATTGACGCTTTTAAGGATCACTTGAAAATAAATCCAAGAATAGAATGGCTGAAATACGTGAAGGCCTAGATCGTTTTGCCCAAGCAATGACATCAAAACTGCAACGATAGGATGTTGTGATTAAAAATCCATTCAAAGATGAGGAAAATGTCGGTCACTTTGTAAGGGAAGAAGATCAAAACAGCATGAGAATTAATCGCCACTGTGTATTGTGCATGAATTTGAGAAATGTTGTGCATCCAACTTCACGGATAGTAGCTAAGACGATTTTTGGAATGAAGCAAGTGCCGGCAGTGACTCGAGCAAATACTTTAGGAAGGGACATCTCCCTATGGGCTTCATATCCCTCAAGTATCCCTCTATCTCATACACCCACACTCAGATGTAACTTCTTTTCGATTCGGAAGGAGGAATGCACTATGCAGTTTAAACGGCTTGAAGGAGTCGCGTTTCTACATGAAATGGAAATGAATGTATTAATGGTCCGTGAAACGCATTTTCTCATTATATACGAATATTTAGTCTGATAATCTTATAAATAAAATGGACTGCGCATTTTGTTGGTAAGCGGTTAACTTGGATAATGGCTGCACCGATTTCGCTGAAATTACCATTATTACCATTATTATATATAACGTTTACAGATTCAAGGACAAATATATCATCGAGCAGGTTCGCTATTGCCACCGTTGGATACTGAATATAAATGTCTGCAGGTTTATTTCATAGGAAATTCACCACAAGAAGTAGATCAGCTTTGTGCACAAAATATTTCAGTGAAAAGACCAATTGTGGAACAACTGCAAACTTTTTTTCATCGACATAATCAATTGATTGCTTTGTTCAAAACCGCACTGGACCACATCCCATCTGATAATCACAAAATTATAATCAGAGCCGATAAGACGCCTGCGGGAGAACACGCAAGACGTTTCAATGCACCAACCAGGTCGCCATTGTCATCGTTGGTGAAAATTTGGAATCCCGTGATATCGTTCTACATCGGCGGAACGATCAGCTGCAGCGTGTGTACGAAACTCACCGATCATATGATGCATTACAATATCCCATAATATTTTGGCAAGGTGAAGACGGTTATCATTTTTCGATCAAGAAGATAAATCCACTTACAGGTAAATAACACATCTACATTTTTTGTAACATTATAACATTCAATCGTTTCATTGACACAAAAATTCATTTACAGGCGCTGAAAAAATAGGGCATTGAAAATGAAGAAAAACTTCAATTTATACATTTACCCATGATAAATAACTATGCATAACTGTTATTATTATGCTGATTGAGTAATTATCTACGTCAAGTATATATATTGAAATGACCTCGAGTGAAGCTGGGGGCATTTCAAGTACAGTACACCGTCTGTCGGATGAGACGTTAAACTGTGGACCCCTTAGCGCGGTTCGCAAGAGTAGGCTAATGCCAACGTCAGGTGTCCCTCCATCCGTCTCTGTACAGTTTCCCTTGGCGCAAATGACCTTAGGCCGGCTTTAAAATACTACTACTACTAGCGAAGCCTGGCATTTTCGCTAGATGTATATAGAATCCACCCACGTCGCGTCGGAAGAGAATGTTGAGCGATTGAGAAAGTCACGTATACGAGGTCCTAAGATGCCCATTTCTCGACGCAGTTTGGAACTTGGCATTGCTAAAATAACTATTCAAAATTATATATGAAGTCTTAAATTGCATGCTTACAATATTCAACTGAGGCATGAAATCAAACCAACGGATAGGCCAACATTTGTTGAATTTTCTGTAAAGATGCTGGCTGACATGCTGAAGTGAATTCAACATCAACACTGACATCAAATCTCGGACAGGTGCTGCTCAATCACGCATTCATTTCATATTGATGCCTCGATAATAATTATTTATCGAGTAATTGACAAATGAAATCACGAACAACGTTTTCGATGACTCTGTATTTAGATGAAATAAATATACACTGCCAGGACAAAGTCTGCCGGGTTCAGCTAGTTTATTAATATAAACATGGAGCATTATATTGTAGCTTCTATCACTGACTTATGAAGATCCTTCATTGTAGCTGGTGCATATACCCAACAATGCTATAATATGGCGCAAAGCAGTAAAATTATTTCAAAATCGTGTTATTTTCAATGCACATCAAAATACGCGTTGTTATCGTACAAACTGTAAAAATAGCAAAAACATTCCTATTTTCTGACTTAAGGGAGCTGCAATATCACAACTTTAAAATAAATTTGCAAAATCTTCTCATTCGCATGGTGGGGTTCTACATTTTTACTTAAAATGGCATTTTCGTCCTCTGATTCAAAACTATGGCAGCCAAAAATACATACGACCATATCTTCTAAAATGTAGTAGAATGACATGAAGGCTCTTTAAAAAAATACGTAAAATACGAATATCACTCCGAAATATTACGTCAAGTTAAAAAAAAGGCGCTCCGCTCTGTTTTCTGTTCGATGTTTTCCATGAGAGTTTAATTAGAGGCAACGGTCCCTTTACACTCCTCCGTCATTCCCATTTTCCATTTCAATAGCAGCCAACATCCTCTCTATCCGCCTGCCTACCTGATGAGAGCGAGAAAGAGAGCATGCAGTTGTTCAAAAAACAAAATTCTCGAAAAAAAAGGATATTTTCTGAGAGAAGAAACCAGAAAATAGCCAGAGATGATGATGAGACTGATTCGAGAGTGTTTCGCATTTTCCCCCGTTTGCAAAAGGAGAGTTCGAAGAGGCGTTTTTCTACAAGAGGTACCACACTGAGAGCAGTGGGAAAATACGTGAGTAGTCTCAACTAGCAATTGAGGTAGTCGACATTTGTATTCCTTGTTTTACGAAGTACTTAAAAGTGCGATGGATGTACCTAACAACCATAGAGAATAGTGCGTGTAAAGACATCAATGTTTGCCGGGCAATCGGTGAGAATTGGACTGGATCAATAATACCTGTAACTTTGGTTATGATTAAAAGCCATTTGTCACCTTCTACGATTATCATTGTAATTGCGACTATGATTTATTACGATTTTCCTATCTTCGTGATTCGTGACCAAAAATCAAACACATATTCGTCCTATTCCTATTCCGAACCATGCACAAATTTCGATCAACCTAATACTCTCTTAACATCTACATACCATAAGTCTGAGGATATATCATAATCCATCAAAGTACGACTGCTTAAATCACATAATATAAGAGTATCTTCGAGGAAACCGGAATGTGAAATATGTTTCATTCAGTAACATTTGGTTCTAGTTGAGCCACGACTTTTAGTGGCGCAATAAGTGATGACCCAGTGGTTTCGGGTGACTAATACTGAGATGATTTATTGATCTTCAGCTGATCGCGAGAGGAGGACCACCGAACCAGCACAGCGTGAAGTTATCGTCTGACCTGGCCGTTTCGATACCTGGTAGCTACCAATTTAAGTATCGGTTTTGACGAAGCTCTCCACTTATCAATCCACCTCCGAGATTTTTCTGTTCCATTTCCAATACACTCACTCCAATAATCTGCATAATCTCATTGATCCTACGCCTGCCTTAGGGATTATCCTAACAATAAGACCCCGCCCCATTAGGGATACTCCTCAAACCCTTCTTTGCTGAACATTTACGTAAAAATAAGAGAGATGTGAGCAAGTTCTCTTTGAAAGTATCTGTATTTTGTATGTTATGTATTATATATATATTTTTTTTTCTTTGCAAGAAAATTATGTTATGATGTAAACTACTGCCCCATAGGAGCATTCGCTCCTAGGTCAATAAATGTTTCTTTCTATTCTATTCTATTCTATCTTCCATTGTTACGGAAAGTTGTGGGTTGTGCTAATGATTTAAGTCTTTAGAAAAAATCTTCAGACGTCGTACTACACCCCTCTGTAGCAAAATAGGAGGTCCTGATAAACACTTAATTGGACAGATACAAAATAAATTTGTGACGGTTCAGAGGATGACATCAATACTATTAGAATAATTCCGGCTAAAATTTAATATTCAATGTCACGCCATATTTTTATAATGTTTATAGACTTATATTGACTTTTATAGTCATTTATGGTTTTCTACTCACAACAAAAGAACCCACGTCTCTTTTCTGAGCGTTAAAGTATTCTTCAAACACCATAATTTTCGTTTTGTTCCACATCTTACCGTAGAAAAGAGAGTTTTCAGGGGAGTAGAAAATAGAAATGTGCTTAGAATGATTCTGCGGCAATGTTAATTCTATTTCGAGGGTTTGAAAACATTTTTAAAAATCTCTCCTTAAAATGAAAAAAAAAAGGATTAATAAAATATGGAATATAGGAAACCTTTTTTGAGTCAACCTATTAAATAAATACCTGCGAACGGTCTTAAGATTTCTAATTGATTCTCAAGAGCATTACTATTATAACTCTTAAATCCACACTAGGTACCTACCTACTTCAATGCATCTCAACGGGTCTTCGCTGAGTTCAATTCGGGAATTGTTTGAATTGCTGATGAAATTATTGCTGAAATCAATATCGGCATATGACACAATTTTTGCAAATAGTTAAATAATTCAACTTTCTCATATTGCAATTGTTATCATCACTAATGGAAAACTTTGCCTGAGTATTGCGTCAACACTGATACAGGCATTCTTACTGATACTTCACTGCACTGATACTTCAAGTCAATGCACGTGGAAAATACAGGGTGATTACAAAAGAATGCGTCGGTTTCAAAGATCTATATTTTTTCAAATGATACGTGCTACAGAGCTGCGCGACCTCTTAAAATGACCGATACATGTTTTAGTTTTTGTTAAAGAAAACATTACAAATGTTCAATATATCCTCCTTGAGTAAGCGAACAATGTCAAGTCGATATTCAAATTTCTCTCACACTCTGTGAAGCATGTTAGTATTTACTGTCTTCACAGCTAAAGTTATGCATGCTTTCAATGCCACGCTGTTAGCAGTCATTGATTAAGATTGGATTTTCCTCTACTGGAAGCATATTTCAATTATTTCGTGTTTCAGCAAGACAGGGCTTCCCCCATTGGCACCTCTCAGTTCGTTCTCATCTTAATGAGACCTACCCACAAAGATGGATTGGTTGATCTGCAAGGCAAGACCTCGCCCTTCATCTGTGGCCTCCGAGGTCACCTGATCTCACACCATGTGATTTTTTGTGTGGGGAAATGTCAAGGGTCAATTGTTTGTGCCACCTTTGCCTACTAACAGCGAGGAATTGAAAGCAAGCATAACTTTGGCTGTGAAGACTGTAACTGCTGACATGCTTCACAGAGTATGGGAGGAATTTGAATATCGACTTGATATTGTTCGGATTACTCAAGGAGAACATACTGAACATTTGTAATGTTATTTTTTTCAACAAAACTAGAGAATATATCGGTCATTTTAAGTGGTCGCGGAGCTCTTTAGCTCGTACCATTTGAAAAAACACAGATCTTTGAAACCGACGCATTCTTTTGTAATCAGCCTGTATATTGCAAGCAGCGATGTCCTTCCTGCGACCAACTTTCCATATCAACCATGGAAACTGCCCCTTTTTTACCATTCCTACCAAACTTCCTTCGCTTCGCCTCCGTTCTTTTGTTTTTCCGGGCGTTCGCCCCGCTTCTTCTCTTGAAGGCCGATCACGTGTGACAGCGAAAGTGAACGCGAGGGAGGGGAAAGGGGATGAGGGAGGGGGATGAGGGAGGAGGGTGTTTAGGGGGAGGAAAAGAAAGAGAAATTGAAAATCGAAAAAGGCGAATAAATATTACGGGAAGGACGGAATTTTCGGCACAGCGGCGCGTGCGTGCGGCGTGTTTTTCAGGGATCTCGGATGAGACGTGTCCTTTTTTTATTCTGGGAATTTTAAGTCACATCCCCTTTAAATGGAGGCCGATAGGGATTTGAGGAGGGTGATAGGCGGGTAGAATAGGATGGATAGTGCTAAAATAGGAAAGATATCGATGTTCCCCAGCCAATGGATTGAGTTCAATCATACGACAGAGAGCTTTAAAAAATAATATAATTTTAGCGTGGAAATGAATTGGCACGAGCAAAGAAGGCATTCCACCAGAAACAAAGTCAACCAGCAGCAAGCAGCACAAACTTGAAAGTAATAAAATATATCCATTAAAACAAATATTTTCTGCATGTTCTTCTACGACTTGGACGAAAACAGTGGTAGATCAAACGAGGTATTAAGAAATGGAATTGTGGTATAGTTCAAGAGCAATGGAAATCAAATGAATGGATACAATCAGGAAATAAGAAATACTGAGAAGAAGATTATGAGAGGAAAGAAGTTTGATCGAAACTAAAGTACATGAAGTGCTCGAGCTCAGCACTGAAAGGAGAGAAATAAATGGAATTTGTATTTGAATGCAAAGGCCATGAACGGAATAAAGTGAGCAAATTATGATTGATGCTCACATTAAGACATATCGGAATGAAACGGTGGACTGAGATAAGGAGTGGAGAGTGGTGCAGCCAATCAATCAATCTTTGGGTTGATGACGGCGGTGACGATGACTGAAAATGAGATCAGTGGCGTCGTTGGACGCATAGTTGCCGAGGCACAGAACTGATACCAGTCATTCGTGTTATGCGCGCAATCATCTTTTTTCACAAAAGTGGCTCTTTAAATCACCGAAAAACAAATTCTAGAATTTTAGCTACTTTCCCACACGTGTGCACTCTCTCTCTCTCTCATACTTTTTATTTACCTCTCGGTATAAATACAATTAAAATTTTAGAAATGTATCATGCTATCTGAAAAAGAACAAACAATTTTCTTAAATATGTCGGTACATTTGAGGAGGGGATTCCCCCTAACTATGGTGGGACTATGATGCCTCAATGTCGCCCCAATAAATAAATCATCAACCTATAGTATTAGAGAAGGGATCCAGGCAAATCAGCTGGTGAAAATGCTTCTGGTGCAACATGATCAGTCGGTTCCATTTCCGTTCCCTATGCATTTATAAAATCTATGCTTTGATTGCAACAAATATATCAGGTGTCACAAACTTGGTCGTTTAAGGTTTGATTGGTTAAATTATGTAGAGTAATTTGTTATTGGATCTAATGGTCGATCTAATCTACTCCCGTTAAATTCCGGCAGACACTTCGTTATTATTTTAACCCGGGAGTGGTCGCTAAGCTACCTATCACGCAAGTGGTCGCGTGTGTGACTTTTTCTCTCACTTAGGTTTATCATTGATTATCTATCATAGAGCGTTTATTGGCAACATATTACACTATATTTAGATTTAATTTGTTTCTCTTAATGTTCATTTGAAACATTGATTCCCACACATACATAATTACTGATATAATTACGTAATCATTGCAACGTTTACTGGCGATGATGTCGTTGGGTATCAATGAAGGAAATTACCATTCTCAAGAAGAAATATTTATTTATGAGGACATACATTCTCATGGCTCATAAATTTGCATTAACATATCAGCTCTCCACGAAATGAATCAACTTTGCCCGCATGCTGCGAGAGTGTAACGCAACTGAGTGATGCAAAAACACTTAACGTCAGTGATCGCGCGATGAGAAAACGTCTCACACCTTTTAGCCAAAGGTATCAGACACATCTGCGGACGCTTCATTTATACTTTTTGAGACGGTCGGTCAATAGGAAGAGATAAAAAGTCAGCTACAAGGAAATGGAACCTATTCTAAGTCATGATTACAAAGTGAGCACAAGTTTAAATTTGGCGTGAGAGAAAATCTCATAGCGCGATCAATGGCGGGTTAATATCACATTCAAATCAAACGAGACATTACAATAAAACGGAGACTTTAAAGGTATGTTAGTTCACCGAAGGCTGATTCATTATTTTAAAGGTTAATTTTTAAAAAGCGCGTAAGCACCACGTGCATATGACCGAAACATTTCCCATACTCTTTGATATTGAAATATTGAAAGAACGCTCAACTGAATTCTTATCCAGGGGAATTGAATTATTATTCGCTAGAACAAGGCTATATTAAATCTGATTTCAAATAATATGTCATTCATAGCATGAATAATCGATAGCATTATTGGGTTTATATTCAAATAATTTTTAATTAAAAAATTATCTATTATTATTTGGGTATATTATTTAAGTGAAATTCTCTTGGGCTTCCGACCGGCTCAGGGCTTCCCCATCTCCGCCGACGCTGCTTCGGTGGAAGACCTTTCGATCGCCCACAGGGCTGTGGTACCATTTAATATGAACCGGTGGGAAGCCCAAGATCATTTCACATCAAGTGCTCGCCGGGAACGTATCAAATCCAACATTATAATTCATTTTTTTACTAACAATGTAGTGGTACCTATGAATTCATAATTATGTTTTCATAAAAAAGGAATTTCAGCGTCATTTCTACAGCAATTTGGAGGAACCTTGTACAGCATGACACTTTTTCATTCATATAGGTGTGATGGAATGAACCTTTAGAGCAAAATATCTCATCTATATATATATAATGAAGAATGTTTGTCTGTCTGTTTGGTTTTTATAAAAATGTACAGTTTTGCTCTGACCACGCTGAAATTTTGCAGACTAATAGTTTAAGGCAGGAGAAACATTACAGGCTAATTGAAAAAGATCTCAGGGCCCCAAAAAAGGTCCCAGGGTCCTTTGGTACGCTACGCATTGGGTTTTGTGCTGTGGTTTCATTTTTTCCTTTTCAAAATTACTTCCGCTCAAGGTTGGGAATTTTAAACAAATTGCTGAAAAAAATTAAGTCTATACTTATTTAAATTAATTATCTTTTCCAATTCGAGTTTGTCTGAAAATCGCGTTTTTAGCTGCAACAGCGCACATTTCTCCCGGAAATCAACAGTAGCATATTTTCCTTGACTACCATATTTTGGTCTTTAACGCATTTTAAATTCAATTTCCTTAGTTAAGCAGTTAAGCTGATTAGGAATGCTAAGCATTGGGATTCGTGCAGTGGTTTCTTCTTTTGCTTTTCAAAAACTACTTTTACACAAGATAGAGAGTTAAAGTTTATGTTATCAGATACCTACCCGAAAGAATAAAGATTCTCATTGTATCAATCGGTTCTCCTCCTCTTACAATATGATGAGCTGTCATGAAGGTCAAGTGTGATATCCCTAGCAGCGCCTACGGGTAATTCCACTACTATTCAATAAAAGTAATGAGGGAATACTACTGACTGTGACTGGCAAGGTTTTAGGAAGTAAATGAGTGATTGAATACATTGAGGGAGTTTGATGGAGATATTTTTTAATAAAAACTGTTTATAGAGTTTATAGTTTATTTAAAATATATTGGTCTTAGCTATGAGGGCAGGGTGAGTAGGTTAGTTCAATGACTGATGATAACGCTCTTCATAGGAAGCTTAGGAGAAGTGTGAGGTGATATTTATCAACTTTAGCCTGTATGGATTAATATTGTTTATCAAACCATAAAGATAATTTTTGACCATATTTCACTATATTGGATGCAATTGTGTGAACACATATTTGATAGCAAGTTCATTTATAGGTCTAATGGCATGAGAAAAATCTTTAAGGAATATATTCCCATTTCTTTGGGACTCGGGTTCTCTTTTTAGCTAATTCACAATGGCACAAGCTGTACGGAGTAATTGTCATGCAGAAAGTATAATTCCATGGTGTTGTATTTTCCTAGGATATTGTACCCGATTAAGAACCAGGAATTGAAATAAATCAGGTATTTACATAAAGAAATTGCTGATATAGAGTTGATTTACAAAATATGAATAGATATCCTGAAATTAACAACCATAAGCTCTCTATGTGGTTTCTCCTCTCTAGTCTGTATTACAGTGTTGTGCAAAATAGCTGTTGAAACAATGACATCAATGTTTGTCTGCATTTCTGACCTTCGCCCATGACTCAGCAGACGAACAACCTTTCCAACATCTCACACTGGTATTCACCTGTAATTATTATCAGGCAACATCAACTGATGGAGGTGTGTAATTAGCTCGAGATTATGCTTTGAAGGGCATTAATTACAATTTTTTTGAATTCTCCTACGTCAACGAATTGGATCGAAAAGTGGCTGAAGTCAATGAATCCAAAGACTCCTTGAAACTTCCAATACAGTATAAGTGATGCGCAACTTGCACCACTCATTGCCCATCGGAGAAGCAAGAAAAAACTCTTTCCTCACACACTTGCGCACAGTCCCTTCCAGTTTTGCAAATATATCTCCATTTAAAATATGAAATCATTCTGTTGCGCTAAGCTAAAGTGACTCTAGTAATTTTAAAATACCTTTTAAAGGGTTGTCAAGGTACGATGAAAAATCTAACCTTTGGATAGATTTTTGTCTTCGAGAATTTTCAGAACCACTCGGTCTTTATCTTTCATGAACTTTGCTGTCGCCCAATTCATTGAAGCCACCGCTTTTCACCGCTTCACAATTCAACAATATTTCTTTGTTTCCGACACCATATTCTCTCCCAGCTTTTCAAGTGATTCCAGCAGTAAGGTTCGGCATCAAACTTAATCTCCCGGCCGTTAAACGACTCATACTCTATGGGACCCACCGACCCTCTTAAAGTTAACTGAAGGTTCAACTGGGTTTTAAGCCTAACGTGCGTTGGCGAAAGAATTTTTTTTCCTAACGGGGGCCGCTGGAAGTAGTTAAGGAGTCATTAACTCTCCAACGAAAGTTGGTAGGAACCGGCCATACTAAGTGATTTTAATAGCATCTATCTGTGCAGTCATCTCATACACGATACGCTTGTCAACAAGGTGGTGACAACTTGTATTTTCCAACAAGTGGCACTCAATCCGGTTACTTAATATTCAATGAACCCAAGGAGGCTGAAATGTATCATAAGCAAGATCAGGTGTTAATTCGTGTAGTCAAAGTTGCGCTCTCTAAACGTGTCAACTTCTGCCTCATAAAAGTTGGCTTCCATTTTCGAGGATACTCATGAGCATAAAGTAGTGTAGTATAGCTACCGTTTAATCAAACTTCTGAGATAAAAAAGCCACGTTGAAAGCCACGTTGAAAATATCACAAAAGAAACTACAACGGCAACAGTTATCCTCATCACTTTGCATCGGAACAGGACATACATTAGAGTCACGGGAATTACATGGCAACTATAGAATAAATAATATAATTTATTAACAGGTAATATATTTCTAGGAATATTATATGAAGCCAGCTTGAGGGCACCCATATCCCTGCTTCACGCTCCCTCTCGCCGATGTCATCTCCAGTGTTCCTCAGCCGCCTCGACGGCATTTAAGTATTTGTGGTCATAACGGTAAATGTGGGAAGCTGTGCGGTGCCACGATAGTCCAAATTGCTATTCAAATAATTGTAAAAGTAAGATTGAATGCTACTTCGAGGCATTGTGGGAAGAATAATACAAAACAACCGAACATCTGCTCAGCATATGCAATTATTTCTTCATCTGCAGACTGCCCAGCAGATCACCAAGGGGACGAGTGTGGCAGGAGTTGTTAGGGTCCATGAAAAGGGAGGGTGAGAAGATTATAAGTCGGAAGGGACGAAAGCGAATGCTGACTAAGTGCCTTTAGTTTCTTACGCCGCTTCTGTTGTATTAACAGCTGAGGGCGCGAAGAGTAGAAAACGGCGGTAAGCGGTAAGAAGTCGGTTTTGTACCGATCGGTTTGCAGTGATTCTCTCCTATTTTGTTGCCTATATTAATTATATAGGTATAGAGCGGGATTTAAATAATAACTTAACCCAGAGACCCTCATTATCTGAATTTTTCTAGCAACCATAGCCTGACGTACAGCCTCCTAGTCTCTAGCGGCACCCAAACTAACTTAAGAAAGAATTAAGAATTTAAGATTGATTTTAATTATTAATACTTTTACTTTTCATATAAAAATTTTAGTAAATAAATACATTTTAAGTCCTCTTGAGCAAAAACCGCTCGTCAGGAGGTGCTTACACACACGTGTTGTATTTTGGTAGACACCAATAAGAAAAGAGACCGACACTATAAATGAAAATCTAAACACGATAGCTAAAATCCTGTTGGGTCAAAAATCCACTTTTAACAAAGATTTCTTTGCTTTTCTTTCCAAATCACTCACATCAGTGCCTGATTATCCCACCGAATATTTAACAGCCTCGGCATTCTAACACATAGTTTTCCTTCGCCATACATACTATTAAATTTTGGCATATCATAAATATGTTTTCTTCTGAGTTCCATGTCAACTTAAGTGAAATTAGCGCAGTTCTAGTCATCGCATGGCAGAGCTTCCCACATTTACCTTGCTCTTGAATTATTGTACTTTCAGCAATGGAGAAGACGCGGTGAGTGTATTTGGTTACGTTCCTTCCTCGATCACTGGAAAAGTTCACTTTTACTCGCCCTAGGTTTCAAAATGAACACACTTCCATTCCCATACTTCCTCGCGCGCGTTGGCGGTTGGGGATTGGATGGCAGGGGGTGGGGTGGCGGGAAGGAGGGAGTAGAGGGTGGCTCTCGTTGGAGGAGCCCAGAGGAAGGAAGCTGGGCGACCGCGAAATACAATGGGTGCTCTTTTTCCCACGCGCGCGGTGGGAAACACTCGAACGAGCTCGGAAGGCAATCTCGGGAACGAATTCTCGGTCGATTCAGCGATCGATGGCCAGTCATTAGAAAAGGCGACGATGAAACGAAGTGGAAACCAACGTTGAGCAGTGCATCTGCATTTGTAAGCAACGTTACCTAATCTCCATAGTGGCACATTGAACTTACATTGAGAGTTGCACGATCTCATCTATCGTAAGAACTAATAACAAAAAAAGTTTAGGAATGCATTTAATGTAATACAGCATTATTCTAAAATGTCGAAATAAATCGGTCAGTGCCCACATCAAGTGACAAGTGTTTCTTCTGATAACGTCTGTCATCAGTATTTAAGAGAGTAAATCAAAAGTCTTGCGTGAAAGATTTTCAGGGTATAACCTGTCGAAGTGACCTGGCCCGGAGGATCCTTGAAATCCGGACCCCCTTGAATATTATGATTTTATTTAATGTAAGAATTATTTCATTTTTAAATATTTGTAATTATTTGAATCAATTCTCATTTTTCATAATGATTTGAGTTTATTATTTTATTATTTATAATAATTTGAATTATTTTTTCGTTATTTTTTAAAAGTGGCACTCACCCCGTAGTTTTTAGGTGGGGTTGAAGGAGGAAGTTGTGATTGTTTTATCATTGAATGATGAACTAATTAAAACTTCAGTTTCAACAAATATTGAAATAAATGTATCTATTTATAATTTTTTTAAACATTAAAAAAATTGGGTTTTTTATTCTTTTGACAATTCACACAGGTAATTCTTGTATCGGGTCTCACCACAATTTCACTCTTAATTGCCTAAACACGCTAATATTCTCCTAATTTTCTTAACTTTTCTCATCCCTCCCCTACGCTTATACTCAACCATGGACCAACATCCCCCCACCCGGAATAAATTCCTGGATACTGGTCTCTGACGCGAATGGTTTTCGAGATAGCGTACATTTTTTTCTGCGTAACATTCTCACACACTCTAAATAAAGCACATACACACTGCTTTTTCCATGAATATCCACTTAGAAAATAGAATCAACAAGCGCCTTTCCTCGAGGGGAGTAAAACCGAAGTTGTACTCGTCCTTCGATATATTCTTGTATATACAATAAGAGACTTTTCACTTGAAGGGTGACTTGCACAATTTATTTGGTTTCCCACGTATAATCACTTGTACTATTTTTCAAAGCGTTTTGGCTTAATCTTTTGAATAACAGATTTTCAGCTAAATTATTAATACACGCAATGATCCATGACGACCATCAACAAGAAAGCGATAACTAACGTCTTAGTGGACTGTGAAGTTACTCTCCGAAATGAATTTCTCGGTAAAATACAAGAATTAACAGAGGCCATTCCTGGAAACGTAGCTCAAAACTCTTTCACCCCATCCCACACATTCAGTAATTAAGTCTTAAAGCAGTAAAAGTTTAAAAACCTTATACTGAAACAACTGACGATAGCCACAACGTAGCTGAATTAATTACAACGGTCCAGGAATTCAGGAGAACAAATAAATTTGAGACCTTAAATAATGATCCCGCAAACATATTTCGAGAGACTAAGGTATACGTGAATATAAGTTCCACATTGTTTTCAGGCATAGAGAAGAGATAAGTGGAAAAAATGAATCCCCAACTGCCGAAGGTGCACGGACTACCTATGGTGCACATACGCCAGGCCCAATACGTCTATTACTTTCACCCAGGACCATCCCCTCCTACCTGTTCAAAAATCTTAATGCAAAAAATGAACCTTAATGCAGTGACAAATATGAAAATTCTACAGGAAACAGAACGAATGAAATGGAATAAAAAGCGCAAGGTACCCATCCAGGGGAAAATCTTCAAAAAATGTCACCAAATACCTTCAAAGACAGTGAAACAAAAGAAAAAACAGTTTAAAACTTTTGTCTTGAGCGTGTCCCTAGCACTAGCCCTTGCGTCGAACTTTGACCAGTTTATACGAAAGTACCAATGTTCGTTTTGGCCAAAAAACAGTTTACACACTCTTTCTTCATGTATTCCTGTTTTGAATTTTCTTCCCGTTTGTGTCTCATAAGTGTATATCACACGCACTTGTGGTGACACCACTTTCGTCTTGCATGTCCACCTTGTCTTTAGAGTTGAAAGTGCTTCCCCAGTAAAAAATAGGAGTAAAAAAGCATTTTAACTTAATCGACAAATTTCCAAGTCTTTTTTGGATTGAGGTTGAGTTGGGGGGTTAAGGGCTTGGGGGTTAAGGCGTTGTGGTGGGGAGGATTCTTTATCTGGAATTAGGGATTAAGTACGAGAGACGGAAGATAGGAAAAGAAGATACTGCGATTCCACGTGAAACATTTATTGTACGACCCGGTTTTCGCCAGAGTGATGAACAATCAGGTGCGCATCATCAGCACCTTATGATGATGCACTGTGGCGATACTCGGGTCGTACGACAAATGTTTCATGTGGAATTGCAGTATCTTCTTTTCCTATCTTCATGGTGGATAAATTCCACCGAAAACACGCCTGCAACCGTTACCTTTACCGAGAGACGGAGATAGAGACAAAAAAAAACTCAGGGTCAAATGTTCCTTTAAATTAATATGATCACTGTACACATACTCGAAGTAACGCCGGATTGTATCAACTGGCCGAAAAAGAGAGCCATCTGTTATGCTAACAACACACCTCATCCATATTACGATAGCAAACAGGTAGGTACCATTAGAAAATTTGCACAAAATCCATTCAATCACGTAAATTATCTACGAGTATCTACGTAAATTATTTAAATTATCTCGTATATAACAAGCAATGGAAGCAGTTGAGACGAAGTTAAACATAGTAAGAATTCAATTAAGGTAAAATAATATTCAGATATTTGCCATAAGAGGCATATTCACCAAAACATCTCACCAACGTTTGAGAGAGTGTAGTTTTAGAATAATGGCTCTGCTTTGAGAGAACTTGAATCAGCGTGGACAATGTTCCCCGGCATTCAACACTTGCGAAGTACCTTGAATTTACTGTGGTTAGTGTCGATTGAGCGGTATTCTTTGTTTACTTTCCAATTTTAATTATCTTTTCACTTATGTCTATTCACATTTACTTTTGACATAATAATCAAATGTCTGGAAGTTTGTCGAGCGAGAATGAAGAATTATATCTCGGCATTGTAGATCCCAATCGGTTGAAATTCGAACCTAGCCAATGAAGCCATTTCTAAGCGGCACTCGAAGATATTAATGCCACGTTCGAAAAAACAATGTTTTGAAGTGTAATTCATTTCCATAGATACTGATTTAGATTCAACGTCCTCGATAGAAGTGGAACATATGGACAAGTTATTATAGAATTTAAATGATGAATAAACAATATCAAAAGGGATAACATGTCTTACATGATGTTTAATTCAAAATTAAAACTTATGTACATAAACCTAAATGCTTACGCATAAAATTTCAAACAAGCACGTTGATCTAGGATTGTCATGGTGATATCAAAGTTTGAAATGATATTATTGGCCAAACCGTCATTCTAGGTATATTTATTCGTAAACTGATGAAGAATTATTTTCCACGTTTTCCAACGAAATAGAACAAAAGCGATACTCATTCATTCTATTTGTCTAACTATTTTGTTCTCACAATGGAACCATTCCACGAAGCCGTTACCAAGACAATTTGCTATTTGGCAACGTAACTTAATGGAATATATTGATTTCAAAACCGCCAGAAATATATCGGTATGAGGCAATGCCAGTCAGTCAATTTTATCACAAGCACTGCGGACTTGTTAAACAAGATGAAATTGGCGAAAAAACCATCTGGCGAAGCATTCATAAAAAATCCAAAGGCAAAACGAGGTCATAAGAGAATATTCAGTCAATTCAGAGAAAGACTCATGCCGCAGGCTGACTATATTTGCGTCTCTACAAGTCCAGGGTCAACTATAACGGCCATTAGGAGAGCGGAAAGCGTTGTGAATAGCACTGAAAGATCAAAGGCCGCAGTCGCGTGAAATGGAATCCACGAATTTCTTATAATTTCACTACCAGTGAACGCAGAGAGAGGGTGCTGCCCCATGTCAATTTTTTACCAAATCTCCTTGTTTCACAGTGTTTAATAGGAAAATAACTTTCACAAATACCGCACATAACACATACAACATGACCCGGGTTTCAACGATTTATCATCATCTTCAGGTCGATGACCTGTGATGACCAAACCTGGTGATGATAAATATATATCTGAAACAAGGGTCGTGTTGTATGTGTTAAGTGTGGTCTTTGTATAAGTTATTTTCCGATTAAACACTGAGAAATTATGGAGTGCCACAAAGTTGCTAAAGAGAGAGTTTTATTTAAATCTCCTTGTTTCCTATAAAAGCAATGCTCACAGTGGCCTTCTTTGAGTCACAATTAATCCTTTTCCGTTCTATTGCAGCGTACTTCCAATTTCTCCATCATTTCTTTTTCCTTAATTAATACGTAATGCAGACAGCAAATTACTATTCCCAATGCAAGATATATCTAATGAATTGGTAGCAGAATGCGCGTACGTAGGTCTGCGGAGTTTTCTATCTGAAGTGTTAATCCAATTGGATGAAACTATTTGTGTCGTATTTATGAGGAAATAAGAGGCTTCAATCAAACAGATGGTTCCCGAGACAGGTTGAGTGGTGAAGGGCGAAAGAAAAATTATAATTCAAAATGCCAACAGGGCAAGGTACGGAATTTGACCAGGTACGGTTTCATGTTCTCACTAACTTCAAGCAGACGATTATTCCGAAGCAAAATAACATCTTTGAATAATCGATCCAATTACCTCATCTACCGATGATTACTCCAAATTCTCCTAACGATGAAAGAAAGCAAACCATTAGGATCTCAAATAGCGTCTTAATCCCCTCGTTTTCTTTTACATTAGTGATTAAGTATTTTTATCAGATAGTTACCGCACAGTCGATGCATCACAATATGACTTTGAAAGCACACGCATCGACAAACACGCAGTTGAAAGAAGAATGTGAAAAATTGGTTAAATTAGCAAGATTTTAAGCAATAGATAGCATTGCACGATACGTCAATGCCAAACTGTCGATACATACAAAGGTTAACAAATTATGAATTTATAAAAATTACGACTTGAACATTATTGCTTTCACTTCTTCCAGCTCACCATCTTCAGTGCTTTGAAAACAATAATAAATAAAGGCCGTTACAATTACATCCATAACCACAGATATTATCCATCATTTTAAAGATATCTACAGCAAAATACTGTTAGAAAAAAATTATTTAGAAAAATTAGGTCAGTCTAAACGCTATCGGCATTTACTTTGAGATGAGACACCTGGCAATAAGTGGAAGTAAATCTGATCGGAACGCGTGGGCAAACTTATGCCAACATAACATCACTTAACCAAAAAGACCAGGATAAGAAAGCATAAATCCATGGAAAATAGGCAGACATACTAAAATTTTCCAAAATAAAACTGCAACTTATTGTCAGTAATCACAAAAATATCGAACTTAAGACTGGCCAAGATTAAACTAATGTTGATAAATAAAGGAAGTTATACTACAGTGGCTATACTTGTAAAGGCCGGGGGTATTGAATGCTGGAGGATAATTAGTCTTTGGTTGTACTTGAAATATTCGTGAAAATTTGAAACCTTGACTAAAAGAATCAAATTTTATCCCTAAGATGGCAGACTTTTTTTTAAGAAAAGTAAGGTAAAATAACTTTTGCAATCCGATTTGAATCAGTAAAGGCATAAAAGAGCATTTCTTAAAGAATTCTCTCCATAGCAGTTGATTCAGCTGCTTTAAGGGAAAACGGCCAAAATAATAAAAATATATTCCAATATTTCTAAGCTTAAATAAAGGAGGCAAGAGCTTACGTTTCATATGTTCTTTCCTGGTTAAACTATCTTACAAAAAAAGTTTAAAACGGATAAGGCAATTCGCATTACACGGCCATTTTGTCAACCCAAGTGAATGTCAACTTCTACAACGTTAGGTAATCCACGCTTATCCGTGGCTAAAACGAGATAATGAAAAATGATTAGCCCCCGCTATTCCTTCGGCTCATCCCGATATCCCGCGTGAAAAGACGCGATGGGTTTAGCGCCGGAAAGGTTTGACGGGAGGTGTTTAAAATTGTGTGAGGAGGGGGTGGCTGTGGGGAGGAGGAGGAGGGGGTGGGGAGGAGGAGGGGGTGGGGAGGAGGAGGGGGTGGGGAGGAGGAGGGGATGGCAGGCGTCTTCACATATGGATTGCCTTTCCAGGATAAGGGATTGAAGGGGATGAGCAGGGGGTGGTGGCGATGTCCACGTCTTCCGCAGGGTATAATGGGGCGAGCGACTATATTCCTCCCTCTATATCCTCCGCCCTTAAACCCCACCCCCTCGCACACCGTGGAGAGGATCGCAAATCCGACCCCGAGGGCGATATTGGATAAGGGAGAGTATTTGCAGCGGGGGTGCAGGGAGTGTGATTGATGATAAAATGGACGGAAATAGAATCAGCGGCGCGCCATTCTTCACTCACTCGCGTCGGGAGGATGCACATAATATTAAAATGATGCCGCGGATATCTTCTTCTCCACCTTCACCCACCCACCCACCCCTTCCTTCCTCCTACCACCCCCCCCCCCCCCACATACACTGCGGATGCGATCCATAAAAGGTCGGCCATACATCAAGGGCCGGCGTCAGGGAGGTAAGGGGGCCTCGTGATTTACCCCTTCTTTCCCCAAGAGAGTAGAGTGGATTGAGGGAGGGCGTCAGTGCAGGCGCCGGCGCCTACCGATGGCACGCGTCACTGGGCCCCGTATAGTATGATACGCATACGCCCACCATGGCAGCAGGAAAGAGGAAACGTTTAGATGGAGAAACCATCAATGAAAGGGAGCAAGTAAATTATAATCCAAAAATTTTGAAAATAAAAAACATTCCTTTTTATATAATGAAACACTTTTCAGAAACAGTGAGGTATTCCCTCACTAAATGTGGGAAACTCACGTGGGACAGACTTGAAGAATTTTTTCATTAATACAAATGAACACTATAGTGCACTCCAGTGCAAAGAACATTATAGTGCATAGGGCAATCACGAGGATAAGAGCAACTTGGTTAAGTATCTTTTCTACTTTGATGACCAAAAAGGTGTTAAAAGGGAATGCGTTGCTTTTCCCTAATGACTGACGAGAGCTCGAGGCTTTCAGGAAGCTGGGAATTTTAAGAAGAAGACGCGATCTTGAAAATAGTCTCCACGATGAGAGTGTGTTCCCCGAACATGCCCTCATCCTCTCAGCTGTTTCAAAATAAACAAATTTCCCGCACCGGCCTTCGTCCCAACCTCTTTCCTCCTCTTTCTTCCTCCCAGAATACTCCGTAAGAGGAGTTGTTATGCGTAGAAATAGCATCTGATGGTGGTGCTAAAGTAGCGAAACCGAAACGAGTGTATTTTTCCGCTTTGTAAAAGTTTCCATACGCAAATAATTTTACTGCCCGTACGCCTTCCACCAGTTTCTTCAATAACGCCATAAGCAGGTGCAATCACAAGTCGGTACCAACGAAGCTCCATACCACTTCACCCGACAATACAGAAGACTGAGATTTTTCTTTGTAGATACAGGGAACATTTTTTGCACTCTTATAAATGCAATTTTTTCTTTCAATTAGTAAAATGAATCAATTTCGCCGGATAACGCCGGCCATCGTCGAAGTGTTAGAATGAAATTTGAAATGTTATTCTTCGATCAGAAAAGATAAAACCGTGTCCATTTCCATTAAATGGTCAAAATCCACGGAAAGAAGCATTTTCTCCCTACCTCAAACTTAACACAAAAGATTTCCAATTTATAAGAAAAATGTAAGGTATGTTTTGCTCACATAAAATTCGGAGATACTATTCTGAGATTATTTCAAATCGGATTTGTATTGAAATATTATTCAAAATTTCTCCCGCGGCACGACCATTGCTCGATTTATTAGGACGGTTGGGGTACAGTTTTTCTAAAAAAGTTTTTATAAAAAATTTTCTAAAAGTAATCATGTTCTAAATACTATTTTTCAAAAATCCATTCTTCGAAAGATTATATATTTCTATAAATATATAAATATATATATACTCTTCTATATAGCAACGAACAAATAACAATGAAATAGGTTAAATTCGGCAATAACAACAACGTAGATACTTTTGAGACTAACTTTAATTTCAAAATTTCAAGTATTCAGTGTTCAAATTTTAGTATTGAAACATGGTTGTGGAATATATAAAAGCACGCAAAAGAGATTATTTACATATTGACGGATACGTTTATTATTACGTAAGAGAAAGTGGAAACAGAACTTATTGAAAATGCCGAAATCGGCAAAATTGTCAGGCACGAGCTATTACATGTACTGCGAGAGAAAATGTGATTGCTTATCAAGGCCCAGAAGATACTGAATACCATAATGCATCAGAACATTATCTCATGCACCTAATCATGAAGAAGTTAGTTCGTTGAAAATTCTATGCAACCTTAAACGATCTGCAAAAGAGCATCCAGAAGCTCCACCTGCGCAAGAAATAAGAACTGAATTGCACGGTGTTGATTCAGGTATATTAATAAATTGAAATTACAACGATAATTATTAATTAATTATTAACAATATAATTTTGAAATAGGTATATTGTCTCAGTTACCTGACCGACCAAATCTTAGAAAAGCAATTACGCGGAAGAGACTGCAAGGTATGCCGTCTAATCCACAAAGGTTGGAGGATCTTACCCACATACCTAATGAATATAGTCAAACATTGAGAGGAGATAGATTTCTATTATACGACTCACGTGATGGTGCAGAAGCTGAACAAGGAGAAGCTGAACACGGAAGAATTTTAATTTTCGCTACTAATGCAGATTTAAAAAGACTATTTCGTAGTAATATGTGGTTTGCAGATGGCACTTTTAGTGTGGCGCCAACAATTTTTTATCAATTTTTCACTATCATGGGTTCGGTTACTCAGGAAGATAAAGTTTTTGCTCTGCCTTTAGTTTTTTCTCTTCTGGAAAATAAGCATGAATCTTCGTATACAAAAGTTTTTGAAGAAATTGTGGCAAAGTCACGAGCATTAGGAATTCGCATTACTATGCCGGCCCGGGTTATGACTGATTTTGAAGTGGGATTGATAAACGCTGTTAAAAAAAGTATCTCAGAAGATAGTGGTAGATTATGTTTCTTCCACTTATGCCAGTCTGTATATAGACACATACAGTCATCAGGATTACAAGCAGCGTACAACAATCCTGAAGATCGATCGTAATCTATCCCACTATATAACAATGTAAAATTTATTAAAATAAAATTGTTTTAGAAATATATTATCAACTGTTATTAGAAAAATATTTTTTTTATAACATTTTAGAAAACTTATCATTAGAAAAACCTTTTTAGAAAAAGTGACCCCCTACCATTAGGACATATTATTGAACCCATAAATACGATGGTGAGCTCACATTCAAACACTCGTTGCTGGTTCTGCGTACACGCCTTCTCAGTGATTGTATCGTATTGCCTCAGGGCCAATTTAAAAAAATGCAAACAGTCGTTATAGAAATGTTTCCGTATCTAAAGATGTTTAATGTTGCCACCCTGCAGCTGCCTGGGGCAGCCGTATGCTGAGCAATTCTTGAATGACAGTTAAACTGATTGCATAAGTGGGAAATACTTTATCGTCCCAGGTTTAAATTTTCCTTCCCGATTGAAGAATGGCTCACGCTTGGAAGGCCTGCTTCGGACGGGAGGCACTGAGTGTCGGCGTCAAAGGCAGAGGGCGCGCATCAAGGCATTTGCATGGAAATCGGAAACGTCTTTCACGGGAAAATGTAATTTTCAAGACCCTTTATCATCTTGCGCAGTTATTGCTAGTTATCGGTCGGGGACACAGGTTAGTCTGAATGCATTACGCACTCCAAAGAAGCGTCTACCGAAGGAAAAATTCCAACTCTTGTGCATGTGATGTAACGGTGTTGACGGAAATACACAAATTTCTTTTGATCCCATCAAGGGATCGCTTGCTAACAACACTAAGGCGGTTTCTTGATCTGAATTCGATTCGGTTTCAGAGCCGTGAGTTATTCGACAGGAACAAAGTTCACGCTGGAATGGCATCAGTCGATGACATTTTGCAAATTTCCCAACGTAACTTAACTTATTTGCAAAGCATTTTCTGTAACTGCAGGTGACAGCAAGTCTTGAATTCTGCAGCCAAAAACATTTCCTTTTGGAATCGAAAAAAAACCTTATACTCTACAGAAAGAAAGTAGTGTACCTTGAAAGTGCTATTTAAGGAGTAACCCCAGTAGGGTCCGGGGTCAGAATAAAAAATCTACCTCGACCGGGAATGAACTCGGGCCCTCGAGATTGGAAGAAAGTCTAACATTTGTGCACTGAGACACAAAGAAAAAGATTAAATATATGATTGAAAGGGAATGTAAGCATAAGAATCTAAACAGAATAAGTGACAGATGAGAGGGTGTTTATATGATTATATTTCGGCCACTGATCTCATAAAAATGGCTGTAAATAACAGCTAAACAAAAAGTACCTACAGTTAGGCTATAGGTTGACCTAAAAACATTCAACATTTTCATACGTTTAGCATACGTTGATTATATATAATGTAATTGAATTTACATTTAGTTAAATGAGAAACATTGCTCCTAAAGGAAAAAGAGCGGGAAAAAGTTAAGGCAGAATGATTTCACTAATTTCTCAGAAAGTGAGGACTAGCATAACGTACGTTTATATATTTATATCATTTAGGTTATTATACTTAAAGTTAAACTACGTTATGTACAGGAACATACTTCAGGACACCACAACGTCGCAGGGATCGGTAAAAACAGAGATTTCGAGAAAGAGAAGGCGAAACAATGGTGAGACTCAAATAGTAATGGCTGAAGTCTATTAAATAAATGAAGATAGCCAAGACTAAAAGGGTGGAACATCCATGGGCACTTGTCTACTACGTAGGCGCGATTTGGACGCAATTTGCTACACAAGAGAAACGTAGTGGAATTCCATGGACTACTTTCGAGCTAATGTGTTGCAGCAGAGCGCGAGAGCATAAGATAAATTTGAGGTATTTCAGGATATCTTGCTAAATAGCTCTGCCCTGATTAGTGAGTGAACACTACCTTGTGATAACTCGGGGCAATACTGGAGTGTTTAGAATAATGGGAGTTAGACTTGGCCTACTTTGCGACTTGGCATATTCAAGATAGCTCTAGATAGATCTAATGAATACCTACCCTATTTTCATCATTTTTAAATATCGAGTCAGCTACCACATCTCATGCATAGCTTTAATTCCCCTGAATTATGCATTTTCCTATTCCCACTGAAATTGAAACAATGATGACAAATGCGAAATTGAAATAGAAGAATCAGTTAAAAGAATCGTCAGAAAACTTGTCGTATATCATCGTGGGTCAAAATGAACTCTGGGAGCGCTCAATTTGTAACAAAAAATTGCTCGTTACTGTGGCACGATTCGAGACCCCAATGGCGAGACGACTTTGACCTACTCAACAAGTAATTGAGAAAGCTTGGTAAGTAGAGAAAAAGCCCTGATTGATTTTTATGAAATGATAGCACTTTAATCACAGGCTTATGATAAGTTACGCAAAAAAGCCACGGGAGGTGCGCAGTGTATCCACGGGAGGTGCGATATTTTCCGTGAATCCCGCTGGTCGTAAATTCGCGAGGATAGTGCCACCACGCGCCAGTGTACTGCGAACAGCTTTCCACCAAATTCTAATTTATAACCCGCTGCACTCCCTTCAATCCCCCCCCCAACCCTCCCCTCTATTACCCCTCCTTCCCAACACCCCCCCCTTCCCTTGCCTTCCCCTCAGCAGCTGGGAGATGCAACACTCGAATGTGATTTTCTACCCAATCTTCCTTTTGATTAATGATGCGGCCGGCAAGAAACCGTTAACCGATTTTTAAGGTGACTTATATATCTGTCGGTATGCATAAAAAGTGGAGGAAAACTAATGATAAATCGATAAATTTTCATCCCCGTCATTTTTTTCGGAGCGACTGCAATCTAAATCACATTTCGGGCTTTTTTCGCCGTACTAGACGCTAAAAAAATCAATGACGAGTATTAAGTACTACCAGCTACTCTGAGTTGATAACTATTTTTTTCAAATTAGAAATTCTACGTTCCATGAACTTTAGCTATATTTTATTATTAGATAAAACTGTCCAAACGTTTCATTCATCCATTTGAAGAATTGACAATTTGGCAAAACGATTTAAATTTATTACACATTATCATTTTTGCTCTCTGATAATTGACGGAAAAATTCGCTAAATAAATATTGTTGAAATGGTGTGAACAATATTGAATAAATTCCTGTGGATGCATTTTTATCGCAACCTATTTAGAATTTCTATTTGCGTTAATATCGAAATTCTAATGTTAAAACGAGCAATCTCCTCCTTAATTTCAGCATCCGCGAATCATTGTTATTACTGGGTTTTGGTAGAACGTGCGGTAACGTGTTTCGCGAATAAATCGTTCTAACCGTCGTAATGTTTCCTCCTGAAATGCACCACCACGGACTGACGTCACATATATTGGGTTCAGATGTGCTCTGGTAAGATCAAATTTCAGAACACTGCAAAGGAAAAACCATATGACATGAAAGGAATTCGATACCGGACATCGCCAAAGTTATTTTTGTGTTATGGTGTGTTGTAATCTGCCTGAATACAATGGAACAATCGTTCAAAAGCTTGTGCCAACAACAAAGGCTCTAGACCAAACGGCACCGTTCTCGCTGTCCCATTCACATCCGTGGCATGAGTTTATGGCTTGGTCGGAGAAGATATGCCGAGACTTCGTGGACCCGTAGGGAATGGTTGATCGCTCGGAGACCATCCTCCGTCCCGGAGGACACTGAAAAGGGGCTTTCATTTCTCGTCCGTCAAGAATCGATTCTGACTAGATCTGTTGAATAGAGGTGGAGTCATTCACACAGCGATGACAAATCAGAAATGGGACTTGAAACCCGGAAATTCATCACCTTCTCGGAAATAGCAGTTATGTAGCAACTTGTTAAGCGCTTTCGCATGGAAAGGATTCTATTCTAAATTCAACGCTGACACTAAAGAATCTTATATCAATATAATCTTACACTGGTAGCATTTGCTGCCTATTTTATCCGCTCTGCTCTTACCCAACCATAATTTGTCTTAGTATAGCATGGATAATATATGAGTTTTCGCGGAAATAGCTCAAAACGCTTCGTGAAATCACTCCAAGGTATACAGAACCGAAATAAGGGCGTTAGATACTTCAGAGTCTGAATGATCGCAGCGGAAATAGCTGAGGATTAACCCATCTGCATTCGCTGCCAGTTTTACCTCAACAAGCAGTCGAATGGTGAATATAGTGGAACCTGTCTTTACCAGAGTCTTCAGAAAGGACAATCAGGAACAATGATACTATAATTTATGACAGTAAGCGCAGTTTTCCGCTAGATTCAGGCCAAAAGGTCATAGGTGCATTGAATTTATGAGAAAGTAATATATTAATGCCAATATCCTTAAATATATACATACATATATATATATTATATATTTGAACAGAAGGTGAAAGAAAGAGATAGGAAACACATAATTGAAATTGGACGAAGACACTGGTGATGTAGAAGATGGTAAAGCCGAAAAATCAGAGGGTAAAAATGTGCCGTGGTAGGGACTCGAACCCGGAACCTCGATTCCCGAATTCCCGATTTCGCGCCGGGTGCTCTACCAGTTGAGCTACCAGGACACTTAGATTTACCATGATTTCGGCTGGGGCTTATAACAAAGAATACCCCTTCAAGCTTGAGCCCGTAGCCGTGGCCTCTGGATGGCACACAAGGCCAACATACATATACTAGCCAAATTTTTTGAGGCCTCCAGTATGTTTTTGATATGATATTTTTGCTTTACGTGCTACGATCAATTTTTCCATTTATGTTGTGTCTGAAATTACGCTCAATTCAGGTTCACGCGTTCAGGATTATATTCCGTTTCTACGTTTCAATGTTTCCGTTTAACACGAGGTCTAATAACGCATATTAAAACCCTACATCAACCCCCACCAAGACGAAGGCAATCTCAAAGATAGTATTCCCTTCAGTTTAGGTTCCACCCACGATAGGTTACAGGTTTCAGTGTAATTTTCTACTGCGCACGAATGAAACCGATGATGAATTTGCAGGGCACTTGCTCCCGGCCCGGACGCCTTGTACCGCATTCCGCCGGAATTTCACGGACGACCTCAAGCCTCAAGGGTGCTAAACACACAATCCAATGAGAGTTGTTTTGTGAATTCATCTTAAGAAGCGAACGGTGAATATTATTAGTGGCGCCTCGAAACCCCAGACGTTTTCGTCTCTTCTCGAAAAAAAAATGAAATTCGAGACGAGACCGGGGTCGGAAATTCGAGATGAGACACGAGAAAATACCGCTATTTGGCGAGACGAGACCACAACCACAAGACTCTCGAAAGTGTTAGTATAGTAACACCTAATAGTGTTCTCTGTGCCATTCTGAAACTCGCAATAATTAGAATTTTTCAAGCAATCTAAGCCGAGCGTGTAGCCTTCGAGTCATTCCAAACCTAGTCCTCTCCGTTCGCCCATAACAGGTTTTAACGATTTGTGCACATTCCCTGTACGTACTTTGTTTATTTCACATGAGTATTAAATCTGTCTGCTGCAAGTATTGGTGCTCAGAAAGGTTATACTTGTGTCATGTACCGAAACAAGTTCTAATAATGCCGTTTCGCAGCTTAGTAGTCCGGCAAATATCGGTTTAAGGCGAGTATTGTAGATGATGTTGCACTTCATGACCTTCTAATGGACCAGGATCAAAACGGGAGCCTCTTAGGGGTACCGGACACCTTTCACAAATGTAGAGCACTAAACAGGTGTGCCGAAAAAAAAGAACGCCTCTCTAGCTCCTCTAATTACCGAACAGCACGACTTCCAGGAAAAACTCCTGTATTTCCAGGTTTTTCCAGGGTATTTTCATTATCCCACCTGGAAGATCTTGCGACTTACACCCCCGAAAACAGCCACTCATTGGGCCTTTACATCGGGTGTATTAAAAATCCATAACGGACAATCACAACCGCCCATGCCCTGGATGGGAAAAACCATAGAGTTATTAAGGTACTATATAACTATATACTATATTGAACTATATACTCTAAGGGAAAAACCTACCCAGGCGAGACTCGAACCCGCGACCATCGGCTTGGCAGGCGAGGACTTTACCCCACCGCCACCGAGGCCGGAGACTTTAGATATGTTCATCTGAAATGGATCATGAATACATCTCAAAATGTCCGGCTTTGTTATTAATTATTTCCGGGTTAAAACATAATTTTCCTGGGCTAAATGGAGTAGAACGAGATTGATCGCATGACCCTGAACAAAATTAAATCGAAAGAATATTATTGGTAATAAATAATTAATAATATTATATGGAATAAGTATTAGAGGCGAAATAGAAGGATTAATAAGGCGAGGAATACCAAAAGAATTATAAACGGACCATATCACTATGAATGAGTGAATGTAAACGTTAAAAGTGTATTCATGCAACGTCGATTACTACCAAAATCGCTCCTTTTTTCATCGAACTTTTCAAACAAACAACACCGTATGAATGCACACAATCATTCCCTGGGAGGTGGAAAACCCACCCCAGAAGTTGGTCTCGAACCCGAGACCGTTAGGTTCACAGACGAGGGTTTGCAAGACAAGGATTTAACAACGCGACTGAGAAAAGAAATTGGGTGTGCTTAGGACCACGCACGATGGAAGTGAAAACTTCTTTGACCGATTTATATTCCCAAATAAATCTGAATAAAAAAGAAGGATAAGGAACAATAATTTTTTAAAATGAATATTCCATTCATGTAAATTTTATTATTTGTTGACAAAATAGGAATTTATCTGATAAATAGGTATCGTACATGCGTCTGAATAATATAACACTCATTTATATCTCTTATAGTAATTATATTTCTATTCTGAATTATTCTAATTATCAATTCTCATCATCATTGGTTACCTCTTCAATCACCGTTTCCTCATTTTCATCATTTTCTCGCATGTTATTTTCATTATTCTCATCGTGAATAATTTGACCTTTTTCATTACTATTTCTACAGAATTCCAGGTAAGAAACTATTGGCTTATGATAACTAAGGTAACTAATAACCATTGAATTTCAAGATTCAGTAATCTTAGTAATAGGGAAATATGGCACGCGATTTAAACAGTGCACTTTTTCCCGCTTGTCCTATCATCTGATGGCAGTTGTGCGCACTGCTAGGACAGTAGTGCTGCCGTCTGACGACGGTATTGGAATTACGTCGCCGAAGCAAAAAGTGCGGTACGGTACGTGACGCGAGTTTGCTCTTTTTCCCCCATGCCAAAAGTGCCCAACGGTCCAAAAGAAGTTTATCACTTCAAAAATCGGTTCGGAAAGAATGGAGGGCAGCAGTGTACAAATATCAGAAGCAAGAAACTTATTACTATAACGAGCAAGTGTTGTAAGGGACTTGAAGCCTAGGTAGATCGCTTCTTACCGCGTTCGCTAATTTCAAATGTTTGCGAATTTCAAATGTGAGTCGTATTTCGATTCGACTGACCAACCGACCGACGACAATCGCCCTCGCTCCATTCCATTTCGACCATCCCCCCTCCCAAACTCCACATCGTCGCCCTCAATCACGTAGAAGAGAGTCACTGGAACTTTAGAACGAACTTGCAGTTTCCGCGAATGAGCGACTGTACCTCTTAAATTGAACTATCTAGGCTAATGGCTACTATAGCCTTGCTCGAGCAGAAACAGGGAATTATTGAGATATTGCTCCACGAACACGGTGAGCTTGTTTCCACCGATACTGTTCCGCAAACACGAG
The DNA here is from genome assembly GCA_963573305.1 of Pyrrhosoma nymphula. Classification (NCBI taxonomy): domain Eukaryota; kingdom Metazoa; phylum Arthropoda; class Insecta; order Odonata; family Coenagrionidae; genus Pyrrhosoma; species Pyrrhosoma nymphula. Next base: position 2,904,660 of record OY754334.1, read on the forward strand.
CACAGTTGACTTGCAACTGAGGTTTCTCAGACGATGACATCATTATCATCAGATAATACTTAGTTTTAACATATTAACCCTCTCTTCATTATATTGAGATCTGTGAAAGTAATGCTATGTATTGTGAGTGTGAAAAAAGCTCCCTTTTTGAAAGATTTTGAAGGTATAGGTAACCCAGTCTTGCACTACGAGAATTTATTATTATTATTATTGCATAAATTGTTACGAGTCGACCATTTAGTCGGGTGGTTACATATAACAAGAAAATACTTAAAGAACAAAATATAAAATACGAAATACAAGTTATCCATTTGGTCGGGTGGTTACATAAGACACAAAATATATGAAGACCAAAAAACAAAACATAAAATATCTACTAAATACAAAAAAATAGGAAAATCCCTCAAAATTCAATTTTTTTCACCCTCGTCATAAATATCCTAGTATTAGTTGGGAAGGGTTCCAAAATTTCCTCCGGTAAACCATTCCAATCCCCTATCCCCCGATGTAGGAAGGAAAATTTTAAAGTATTTGAGAGCTGCCTCGGAGGCTCAATCTTACAATAATGATCCTTCCTCGCCAGATAACTTGGTCCTTTTAACCGGTTTGATAGGTCCCTCCACGCAGGCTCACCGATAAATGCTTTAAAGATTCACTTAACGCGTGCTTTCTTCCTCCTCGACTCTAATGATTTCCAGCCCAGCGTATTTAACATCTCCGTAACGCTTGCCTTCCTTTTAAACTTTCCCATTACAAATCTTGCTGCTAAACGGTGAACTTTTGTCAGTTGCTTGATCTCCCCATTCAGATGAGGATCCCAAACTGACGCCCCATATTCTAGGATAGGCCTAACAAACGTTTTATACGCAAATTCTTTAGTTTTCCTGCAGCTCCTTCCAAGTGTTCTCGTCAAAAAATGTAATGCTCTAAAAGCTTTGGTCGTAGTTCTTTCGATGTGCGGTCCCCATTGCAAATCCCTGCTTAAAGTCACTCCTAGGTACTTACAACTTTTGGTTTCCGTCAGTAACTTACCCATGATGTAATAATCATTCAGCGTACCACTCCTACCTTTCCGAAATCTAATAAGTTTAGTTTTGCTTGCATTTATTACCATTTTATTCTCGTTAGACCATTTATTCAATATATTGAGGTCATTTTGTAAGATAATACAATCATCTACTTTGTCTATTACTCTATAAATAATGCAATCATCTGCAAACATTCTAATAACTGACTCTTTATGATTCTTTATATTCCAACTTATATCATTTACGTAGATAATAAATATTAAAGGTCCTAGCACACTTCCTTGCGGCACCCCAGAAGTGGCAGAGAATTCATCGGAAAATATATCGCCGACTCTAACCCGTTGTGATCTACCTGAAATAAAGGAATTTATCCAGTTTACGACCCTACCATCCAAGCCAATCGAGTTTATTTTTTTCATTAGAACTTCATGATCTACCCTGTCAAAGGCTTTTGAGAAATCAATCAGAACCCCATCGATTTGCTTGCCACTGTCTAGCCCCTCCGCCAAATCCTGATAGAGAGACGCTAATTGACTTTTACAGGAGTAACCTTTTCGGAAACCACGTTGTCCTTCCCATAACCAGCTCTTTTTTCTTAAGACCTCCTTGATATAGTCCGCGACCAGATGTTCCAATATTTTACACACGATGCAAGTTAGACTAACTGGCCGATAGGAATCAACACTGTCACGAGGCCCTTTTTTATAGATGGGACGATGTATGACTTTTTCCAATCATCGGGTAAATCACCATTGTTAATTATTACCGTGAATAAGTGTTTTAGAAAAGGAACCAGAACATTTCCCAGTCTTTTGATTAGTTCCCCCGGAAGACTGTCAGGGCCGCAAGACGCGTGACTTTTTATTTTGCTCAATCTATTTCTTATATCCCTGTCTTTGATTTCAAAAGGGTCAAACGAGACATCTTCCCCAACTTTTGGTGATACTACCCTTGTTTCACTATAAACTTTGGAAAAAAAATTCTTAAAAGCTGTGGCTTTTGAAAAATTGTCATTTACAATCCGGTCTTCACACTTGAGAGAAATATTTTCCAGAGTATTATTCCCTTTTCGTCTCCTTCGAATATACTTATAAAGCCCACTCCAACCCTGTTCTTTTAGAGAGTTCCTCAAGAATTTATCCTTGGCCTTTAATTTTTCGGTATTTAGTTTCTTATAAGCATCTTTATAATTACTTAAGTACAGGCCACCTCGATTTCTTATCTTATGAAGCCTTCTCACTCGACGCTATAGCCTTCTGATTTTTACGTTGTAATACTCGGGATCGGGGTTCGCTTTCAGTGTTTTGGAGGGAACGTATCGATCTGATCCTTCGATAAGTAAGCTTTTGAAGTTTTCCCATACTTTATTTACACAACTCCCTTTCCCTACACATTCCGAGAATTTTTCTTTGAGAAAATTACTAAAGCCGGCCATATCCATCCTACTATATTGCCTGCACCATTTTCCTTTTAAAACTTTCTCGGGATTTGTGACACACAAGGAAACCGCCTTATGGTCGCTTATACCCTCAAGAACATCGGAAGAGATAAACATATACATAGGTCTCACTAAAGCCGGATTCACATTCAAGCGTTCCACGCGTCTCGCGCGTACAGTTTACGTGCGAAACGCACGAAAGGTCTACATTCAAGCGGAGGCAACGTCGTCGTATGCGGGAACTGCACATGGTGACACCTATTGGAGGATGAATGAAGTTGTAAAAATAAGTCGAGCCTCTGCGTGCGTGGACGCGCCGGGAGCGTACGAGCAGCGAGGTGGTACGAGGAGAGCGACTAGACAAGTCTTTCTTTCATTATGAGGACATGTAAATGCACGGTGGGCTTCGATCGAATTTAAATTAAAAGTGCTTGCACCGATGAAATATTTTCAAATTTCATTTCTACGATGTCTCACGAATATTTTTATCCCCGAAAGAAAATAATTGGTAGAGCGATTTGTGAGAAAATTGATTTTTATTGTTTACATGGCATTTTTCGGTCAGAATTTTTCTGTGATGAAAAATCCAAGTTCGGACTTCGTTCACGTATATTCAATTATGGTAATTTTATAACGCATTTGTTATGAAATTGAATTGGAAATATAAATAAAATTGATTTTATCATCTCGAACCAGTAGCACGAGTAATGATTTACAGTCACTTAATGCATGAAAATTGTATCTTACTACCATTCTCTGTTATAACATACATATTATTATTATATAATCTATACTATCATTATTCTGCAAGATAAAACAGCTTACTGTATAATAAATTATTGCTTTAGATCAAATTCAAATAATGAATTTAGAAAAATAAAAATCCACTTCAGTAATAATTAACTTACTATTTATTCAAACATCAATAGCACTAATAGACATTAAAATGAGTAATAATAAGTATATTTACTAAAAACATGAAGCAGTCTTTCTGTTAATTCCGGATGGTTCTTAGAGATTGCATACTTAGATGATTTTCCCATATAAGTTTGAAATCAGCGTGGACAGATTCCATTGACTATTCACTGTAGAAACCAAGGCCTACTTGCATTTTGTCGCAAAAATCGGGTATGTGAAAAAAAACTGCGTGGGATTAAGGTGTTGCCGTTGTATTGAGCACAATAGAGCTCTCTTTGTATGCAGCAATCTTATTTTTGAAGTTGGGATTGAAGTTTTTACCAAAGCAGACCATAACATCATTTATAAAATTTTCAAATACAGTTACGTATATCAAGCTTCTCAAATTTTGACTTCTTGATCGTAGTAAATCAGGCTTTACTCACAGTGTTTTGTAAGGATTGCCGTTGAAAGTTGAACTCCCTTGAGGTATATCGCGAGTCACACTGCATGTTTCTGCCGACTGAAAAGAATCTAGCTCAAATTCATTCAGTACATGTTTATGTAAATTGTTCACGACACCTATCATTAAATGCAACTATGGCGGAGGAACGATTTCGAGGAGTAGAAAAAAAGAGGACTGTAGACGCTGTTTTTGTAAAATTTTGCGCCTGTTTTCTGCTCATGCCGAAGACCATTGAATGTAATTTACAAACGTATAAGCTATCGTTCTGTAGGTATCGCAAGTACCTATTCAAATTATCATTGGTTTCGTAACACTAGGCACATGGGCAGTAACTGCTATGCGACATTATACCAACCAGAAGGTAGGCTAATTAAAGATCGGTTTGCGATAGTTGATAATAAATAATGCCCGAAAAGTTGATAATATTTACTGCAGACCAGAAGGATACATTCCCATAATTTTCCTAAGAATTAGGTGCGAGATAATTTATCATTATTTTATATAATAACTACCATTAATTTATAACCCGCCCGACCCTTAACCAATTATAATATATAAAACCACCCGAATCCTTAAAGCGTTTAGCGGAAATACCATCTTCAAATATCTTCTTATAATAGTTTTAGTCAAGATCTCCAAATCGCGTTGTTAAGCTGCATTTATGAGATAGTCCTTTTCCAACCAATGAAAAACATTAACCGCAACGACTTTCAATATAATGTAATTGCATTTTATCTAAAAAAAAATACGTTTCATTAGGAGAAAGAATGCACGTATTCGCACAGGGAATTACGAGGAAAAGAATGTTTCATATGTTACTCATCCAACATTAACTAGGAATTAGTTCGAAAACTAAGGCAGAAAAATTTCCTTCATTTGATTATTCACTACTTCTAAAAAAATATCGCTATAGTAGTGGCTAAATTAAATGTTTACGTTAAATATTGAGGGTAAAAAAATAACACCGCTTGGTATTGAACCAACGACCTTCGCACTCGAAGGCAAGCGCCCTACCGACCTGTCTACCGTGATCTTTCCGAGGTCCGCCAATACATACCGTTTTGTATGAACCTCGGGTTATGGCCTGAGAATGTCGGTCCCCACCTTGAGGAGTTTTTTGTTGTTATTTTGCTCATTGTTCACGTATTGAGGTTCTTATTTACACTAAAACAATTATTAATAGCTCGTATCTGATCCAACTTCACATTTTTGGCGGGCATTAACGGGGAAATCGTTAATTATAATGAATACTGCGACGGTGTCCTGTTGTCGCGTGGGATGTTATTGCACGAAAGTTAGCCCATAAAATTCTCAATGTGCCAATAATACAACTATTATATATCAAGCACTGTAGCAATGATTAACAGCAATGGACATTTCATGTATGCATGCTAATATATCCCAGTGAATCTTATAAGTAAATACGAAATGACTCCATGTGTCCGCCATTTGTTTCACGCGTCAGGCGCGTCGCGCGCGTAGAAAGTTGAGCAAAATTCAACTTCTCCCGCACGTAGCCAGGAAGCGAAGCACCTGATTGGCTGCGCGCGAAACGCTTCGCTTAGTACGCGTGAAATGCTTTAATATGAATCCCCCTTAAGAACACATCTAAAAGGTTTTCCCCACGGGTAGGGGTCTTAACTACCTGGGAAAAACCCCCCAGCCTAATAAGGTCGTTTACTCCCTGTTGCGCCTCACCACCCGTTGCAGTTTGGGCTTCCCAGTCCACATGAGGTAGGTTGAGGTCCCCCGCGATAATCACATGTTTTTCCCTCCCGCTCACCACATGGCCCTCATACAATTCATTCAACCGGCCAAGAATACCTAGGCCGTCATTTGGAGGTTTATAAGCCGCAGTTATTTCCAACTCCAAGTCTGTTCCTGGAAACAGAAGTACAGTGAGCATTTCAAAGGCCTCGTCGACCCTATGCAAAAGACAAGGTATGCTTTCTTTTATGCCCAGAAATAACCCTCCTCCTCTGCCAACCCGATCTCTTCTGTAAACCGTAAATCCCTTCGGAAAAACCTCGTCGTTTAATATATCCTCCTTTAACCAAGATTCAGTGCCAATTATAACATCCGGTGACTGTATTTCAACTATTGTACTAAACTGAACCGATTTGGATGCAATACTTCTGCAATTTAATTGTAGTAATTTTAAATATCCATTCAACGAATCCAACTTCTCAACTGAATCTCGGCTTTCCCCTTCCAAAATAAATGAATTTGTACAATTAATGTAGACATTACAGTCCAAATTCCGTGTAGTAACCTTGTTTGCCTTTTTAACATCTCCGGAAATATCACCTCCAGAACCCCTTATCAGTTTCCCTTAACCAGTGCTGAATTTACCACATCACGTAATAGCCCTCCAAACTTCTTGGAACCTCTTCTGTTTAGGTGCAGTCCATCTCTACCCAGATCATATTCCTTAATCCAGCAGTTGGGATCAACAAAAAGCAGCCCTTTTTTCTGGCAGACCCACTCAATCCCTTCATTTATATAATCAATTCTATTAGGGTCGAAATTTCTTCTCCTTAAGATACCACTAACAATGATTTTTGCACTTTCAAACTTATTTCTTGCCGCGGAGCACAAGTCCCATAGTAAACCCGTTATGTGATCGTCAGTTTTTGCATGCATAATATCATTGGTACCGACATGTAATAAAACCGCCTTTTCATCACGCTGATCATCCAAATTGTTGATCCTTTTTTCTAAATGTTCTATTCTAATTCCTGGCAAACAGTTCACCCGAATGTTCTCCGGACACGTATTACCAAGAAATCTCAGCAATGAGTCTCCAATGATAAGTACACTTGGCTCAGCACAATTCACTACTTTCGACTCCCTTGCTTCAGGTTCAGCACTAATTACACCTCCACTTCCTGAATCATCAGACTCACTCTGAGGCCTCGACACAACACCGTTTTCACACGCCGATGAACTTTCGTCCTTCTCGGCAATAATAATTTATTCGACATATCATTTCTACAAGAGAATAATATTCATCATGAAAAACTATAAAATTGACTTTCTTCTGTGGCAGTACAATAGGTACGGAAAAAATCGGATTTTCGAAGGAAATGCATGTTTTGGAGGTAACCTAAACACGGGATATACTAATTATGTCAATCTAAGAGATCACAAATGTGTATGTTTATTGAAATTATGTGATCTGAATTCCGGATGACTCGATTATTACTTTTTTCAAAGCTCCACGTTTGAAGGTTTCTATGGCAACAGCAGCTGATAGGTAATTATTATATCAACTCACTGGTAAAGAGCATAATAGGCAGAAATTCATTTAATTTCTTTCGTAAATATTCTCAGCTGATATTTCTATTCTTCTGAAAATATTTTACTAATAAACTGTTACAATATAATGGCTGTAGGTATGGTATAAGTACCCCATATTCCGAGAAAAATTATCTATTTCCCTTAATTAAAGGAGAATATGTGTTTAAGGAATTCAAAATATGTGGGATCATCCCACGTCTCCTTTTTTTCCGTTAAAAAGCTGAAATAAATGAGAATACTATGAGAGTTAAAATCGCATCTACTAAATTTGAAAACCATTCTAACCATTTTGGTTTTTGGCCGTATATAGAAGCTTTAGAAAAAACCATTTGATAGTTTTTAGCGCGTGAAATATAGATTAAAAATGTCATATAATCTTAGCGCTAATTCAAGTAGGACTTTCAAAATATAAAAGTTATAAAAACTACATACCTTATTGATCATCAGACAAAGAGTTTTAGCAATGATATGTGACTACGCGGTAAGCCCCATAGTGATTAAGGCGTAGCCTAGAAACAGCATCCGGGATTCAACTCGGATTAGTCACCTGTACTCGAACGTCCGCTGGCTCTTATTGAATCGCTTAGTTATAACAGTTGGGCCAATTTAACTGGCTCCCTTTTGTCTATTTTCCTTAGCAACGCCCGATCCTTTTATGCCTCTTTTTCTTCTACTGCACTAATGCATTGCTACGTACAAACTTCCTTGTCCTTAAGGTGGTAGGAGCGAGATAGATCCCTAGTCATAGTGGAGACCATATTCAAATTTTATTTATTTATTTCAGTATCTATAAGAAGTATGAGGTAAATATTGTAATGTTAATGGCGCAAAGAATAGTTATATATGATTAAAATTCTCAGTAATTAAATAAATAAAGCTACATAAGTCTCTAACTTGACTCATTTTTTCCCGCCGTACGGCTTAAAACCCTTAAAAACAGCAGGGGTTTTTTGCGATTCCGTTAAAATCACTGTGGTGAGTAATAGTATATTTTTATAAATAGTTGAGAAAACATGCAATCTACACACCGTTAGTTTCTTGACGAAATCTAGGTGCCAGAAGTTCCTAATTTTGTAAATATTCTCCCTCTGGAGCGCACAGCCGTAATCTATCCCATGTATAACAGCTTATATTTTTAGGCAAATTGCTCAAAAAGTAGTTCGGCAAGGCGTTGATATTTTCACATCATTGGAAAGATGAGAGTTTTTTATTTAAAAATATGCCAAATTCATCAAATTCTAGGTGAAGTGATTTCTCGCTCAAACTACCAGAAAGAGTACTAATACCTATCCCTCCTCTTTATATCCTCTTCCACCCATATTCACCATGGCTTTCTGGATCTACCCATCCACCATTGTCATTCATCAAGTTGGTTATCGAATGAAATTGCGGATACCGAGATCTTCCCAAAATCATATGCAATTTACAGATAAGACAGAACAGCGAGAACAGGAGGAGTATTTATCGCAGTCAAAGATGAGTTCGTCAGCAGAGCCGAAATATTTCCAGATTGTAATTTAGAAAGTGTGTGGTGTTCCATTAAATGCTCAACAAAAAGAATTTTTATTTGCTCATATTATAGACCACCCGATGCAGACTTAAATTCAGTTCTAGAGTTGGATAGACAGGTGAAGCGTCTCACACGTCAAAATAACGAAAATAATATAATTATCGGTGGTGATTTCAACGTTCCCTCGATTGACTGGAAGACATATAGTTTCAAAAATGGCGGCAAAGATAAAGAGTTGTGCGACACTCTACTCCACACATTCACTTCTAATTCCTTGCATCAATTAGTCACAACACCGACCAGAGGAAACAACGTTCTAGATCTTTTGGCGACCAAAATACCTGAAAGCGTCCTTAACGTAGTAACAGTGAACGGAATTAGCGATCACAGAGCAGTAAAAGCTAGATTCCATATTAGTACTGACAAAAAGGCACCCATAAAGAGGAGGGTATATTTATTTCACAAGGCGGATTTCGAAGGCTTATAACAAGAACTATTGACCTCGTATAAAAAATTTAGTGATATTAGTGAAAACCGTTGAACTGACTATACATGGAATACTTTTCGTAGCATCACACAACTAGCCATAACTAGCGCAATACCAAGTAAACTTAAAAAGGTCAATACTGAACCTAGGTGGTATAATGCGGACGTCCGGAAATCTCTCAAGCGACAACGAATACGGCACGCAAAAATGAGGAACGCACGTCAGGATCTCCCCGAAGAGGAGTATAAGAAGTTATGCGACAAATACAAGAAAAGGAAAACAGCAGCTAAGGCAGCCTTTCAAAATGCATTAACGAATTTCAAAAATAAAATATTGGGCGAATATTTAGAGGACAACCCAAAGGCGTTTTGGTCATACGTGAGGGAGGTTCAAGGCTGCAAATCAACAGTAACGTCACTAAAGAACAATCTAGGAGAAAGAGCAAACGACAAATTAGATAAAGCAAATATCCTCAACGCCTTTTTTCAAAGCGTCTATACCAAATGCTCTCCAAACGACACCACTACAATGCCTAGGCTATATAACCACCCAATGCAGTCTATTAATATCACTAGTCGTGGAATAGAAAGTCATCTGAAATCCATTAATTCCAAGAAATTCCCGCCCGAGTTTATAAAGAATTAGCCTCAGAAATAGCACCATACCGTAAAATAATATTTGAAAAATCTCTAACACAACATCGTGTTCCTTACGATTGAAAAATCGCGAACGTTACACCAATATTAAAAAGTGGCGATAAGGAAGAGCCCAGTAACTATAGACCGATTTCCCTTACGTCTATCTCGTGCAAGATATTGGAACATATAATCGTCAGTTCGATTATGGGGTACTTGGATAGTCAGAACTTGTTAACGCCAAATCAGCACGGATTCCGGAAAGGCAGGTCATGCGAAACCCAGTTGGCCCTCTTCCTTCACGACATTCTTTCCTTGGGAGAAAAGCTTGTCCATGTAGACGCAATATTTCTAGATTTTAAAAAAGCTTTCGATAAGGTCCCTCATTCAAAGTTACTCGTTAAGTTGGAAGCATACGTAATACACCACGACGTAATATGTTGGATAAAAGAGTTCTTAGCCGACCGCGAACAGAGGGTAGTTCTAGATGGCGTTAGCTCAGATGTTGTAAAAGTTACATCAGGTGTACCCCAGGGAAGTGTTATCGGTCCCTTATTGTACCTTTTGTATATTAATGATATCACTACCGTTGTTAATAGCAAAATTCGCCTCTTCGCAGATGACGCAGTGTTGTACAGGGATCTAGACAATGAGTCCGACAAGATTGCGCTACAAAAAGACCTAGATGCTATAAATGAATGGTGCAATAATTGGCAGTTAGAATTGAATTTTAAAAAGTGCGTTGTTATGAATTTTTGGAAAAAGAATAACTCGGTCAACGATACGTACACAATTAATCAAACAGACTTATCAAATGTAGAGTCAGTTAAATACTTAGGTGTGACCCTTACTCAGGACCTGTCTTGGGGGAAACACGTTCGGGAAATCTGCGGACAGGCTAGTCGCAAATTGGGATTTATCAAGAGAATATTAGGAAAATGCGACGAGAAAGTTAAAGAGCGATGTTATTTTTCACTCGTGAGACCTCACTTGGCGTACGCCGCTAGCATATGGGACCCTTACGAAGTAGGACTAATCTCTGAAATAGATAGAATACAACGGAGAGCAGCAAGATTTGTGAAAGGTTGTTACGATAAACTTAGCAGTGTTACCGAATTGTTGAAGGAATTAGGGTGGGAATCTCTTACTGATCGAAGGGAGACATACACATTAAATCTTTTGCGCAAACTCGGAGCAGACAGTTTTTTGCCGGACGTTCAAAACATACTGCTAGAGCCAACGTACTACGGTAGAAGCGATAACAGGAATAAAATAAAGGAAATTGACTGCAGAACCGATAGATTTAAAATGTCATTTTTCCCACGCACAATAAGGGATCATAATAGTTGCGATAGATCAATCACATGAAACTCCCACCCTCAATAGGTAGAGTAGAATTTTCACTTTTGCTTAATAACACCACATAATTACTAACTCTTCACACCGGTCGATTAGTCCGGCATTATTTTATTTTGTTCTTTGCATGAGGTAGCATCTCGTAGTATTCATAAATTAACAGTATCAGTAATATTAACCACTAAATGTGTCTATAGCATTTTTCTGCATGTTTGTATGTTCTTTTACGTATCACTCTCCCAGTTTCCGATTGGACTGCGCACTGTTCTCCTGACTGCTTTTGGCCTGCGCCTAGAGCCAGGGGGAGCGTGCGAGGTTCGGATTTGTTCTGGGACGAGTGCTGCATGCCTGGTGTGGAATCACCCCGTGCCACACACCCTAGTGGTGGCTTGCACGGTACATCGTAGATGTAGATGAGATCATTCCCTTTAATCCACTCACTACCCTACCACGAACCTGATTCGGCACTAATCGTTCATTCTCTCGGCCAAATCGCCAATGCACGCTCCTTTCACACTTGGGAGCACCCACGCCCACATTCATTCATGACCCACTCGACGCCATTATTACGACATTTATCCTTAAACCTATGCTTGCCCAGGTATACCCATGTTTAATAGCCATATCATAGCTTATAATGTACATTTTTTATACTGAGACTTTTTTTACATACTTTTTAATACGGAGTACATTTTTTATACTGAGATTCTTGCTTCGCTGACCAAAAATTCATTCCCAGGTATGCTCCACATTCTAACCACGACTTCCCTTCCATTATTCACGTGTTTGTAAAATTCCTCCTCTTTCATCTTTCGCAAAAATTCAGCCAAAGTACACAAAACCGTCCACTTGTTCAAATACATATAAGCAACCTCCCACGCATCACTCACTCACCTTCTCATAGGAGATATATATATATATATATATATTCGCCCTATTTATTCCCTCTGCTTCAAGGATAGCATGTCCTCAAAAATCCGAGGCTTAATTTAACAAAGTAACATTATCAATGTTCTTTTGTTGATCTTGAAACAATTTATAAACTACTAGCTGTGCCCGGCATGCTTTGCAATGCCTCTTCTTCTTCTTTCTAACTAGGCACACACAAACACACAAACACATTGGTTCATTGATTGGAGGTTTGGTCATCTCTTTTTTAAGATTCGCAACTTTATTTTGGTTTTGTTTTTTATGTTGATTCTGTTACTAAGGGGAAGAGTTTGTTTTTGTGTTACCATTGTCGCATGTAAGAAATTTAATCCTTAAGAGGTACTAAATTTATGATTGAAAACTTTTTTATCTTTGTAGTATTATAATAATTATTAACTGTATTCCTTTCATGATACTGCAGTCCTGAAGAAGCCTCATTAATAAAAAGGCGAAACGTCTTGGCGGAAAAAGGAAATTGAATTTCTTCAAAAAGACATGACCAAAGCTCCATCAATTAACCAATGTATTTTTAAAGTGGTCAGTAGCCATTCAAAGAAGGCACTCATATACAAAGCAGACACATTTACATGTACAAAATAAATGAAAGAATGATTTTTTTATGCATTCGCAAAATAAAATACTCTATCTTGAAGTCCCCATTGATTTCCATACTTTTCATGTCTTGGCTCACAAATCTTTTCAGGGTTAAAAATCGGTCCCTGAACGAATTTGAGACCTAGTCCAATGAATTCCTCAAAACCTGCACAGGAATTCGTAACGCACAAATGATGGCATGAGTTTCCATTCCATGACTATGCTGCGGTGTCCACGTAAATAAAATATTATATTGTTGAAGTAATGCAAAAATTTAAGATTTAAGTACGGACATGGAGTGCAAGAATTCTAAACCTTGTTCTTCAAGTTATCTAATGATAAGCATTTAAAATCCAAAAGCAAACAAAGAGACCACTGCACCGAATGTTATTCTACGTACAAATAAATCACGTTCATTTTAACGCATTACGTTGATGCACGCGATATTATATCTCACTGATACGAAATTTTATTACTGTGTTATTAGGCAAAAATAATCCAATTGATGTGACGTGAAATTGCAAATACTATTAAATATACCCTAAACTATTCATTAACCACCCATGGAGAGGATGAGGTGAAACATAGACCGAATAAAATCTCATTGCCATTCTCATATTGATCACATAAACATAAAGGCCACAGGTATTAAATATCTACCCATTAAAATTCTATGCTACGATTTACAATGAAATTAGAAAATTTATATCGTTAAAAAAAAAGTGGATTATTTAAGATCCAAAAGTATCAACTTCTAAGCAAAAGTGGAGCGTATAGGAAAATTAAATGCAATATTGAAAACCCCCATTTTTTAAGCCATTCGACCGTGAAAGTTTGTCTTATTTATTGAGTGCAAGAAATTTAAAAAAGCAAAAAAAGAAGCCCCTTCCAACTACAATAATCAAATTAGCCCCTAAACCTGACATTTAAATGCTGCAGGCGTGATTATTGCCATTCATGAAATCGCTTTTAAATGGATATTCACGCCGGGTTGCCATGGAAATTTCTATTCTTGAAAAGGAAGAAAAATTTATGAATTTCGAAATAAAAACGCAATACATGGACAAAATTGAAGCGTATATGAAAAAAAAAGCGTACTTTTAAAAAACAAAGAAAGAAATACCTGCACTGAATTCAATGCGTTTCTTAAGGGAGTAGAAGTTAACATTAATGGGGTAAAAAAAAACCCAAATATTCCCAAAAAATAACCCCAAATATAATTGTTGCTTTTCACAAAAATCCTTTCTTAGTGCGCCCATACACCACGATGAAAATTTCATGTTTTTATCACCAGTAGTTTGAGCTGTGCGTTGATGAGTGAGTGAGTGAGTCAGTCAGTCAGGACATCCCGTTTCATATATTAGCCGGTGTCCCACAGTAAATGTTTTCGTAAATTTATTCATGAATTCCATATTCATGAATAGAGAGTTTCGTGAACTGTTGGACCCCATGTCACACGAGCAAGAAAACTTCCTGAATTGGGCGCTGATCGGCTGGCAACCGAGAGGAAAACATTTTCTGCTGCCATCAATATTGTATTCTCTGCAAAAAAATAATAAGCAACGAAGATATTTTTGCGGGACCTACGAGCCATGATATGGAATAGCACGCAACTATTTCTGTAATTACCCGGGAATTATTTTAGCCAAAAGTATAAACTGAAGGAATTACAAGAACAACCATGTTTGCTCACTATGGAACACGTCAGAATCCCTATGTAGCAGTTCGCCAGCCCAGAGTCGCCGAAACTAGGCCTGGGCGATATTGGTAATTCAATATCGTGATACGATAATTTTTTAATATCGTATATTGGCGATAACGACAACCCATGTCGTGAAGATAAATATCGTCCTATCGCACCTCAATAAAATATCGTGATATATCACGCGATAAAAAATTGCAATATCGCGTCCCGATAAAATATCACGATAGTTATCATGATAAAATATCGTGATATTGCGCTCGATAAAATAATCACGCCCGATAATATATATTTCACGATAAATATTAAGATAAAATATCAATATATTGCGCTCGATATTATATCACGTAATCGCGCCCGATGAATTATCGTGATGTAGCGAGCCGGGAAATCCGTGCCAGAAGAGGAGATCAGTGACCGAGTTTCATGAAGAATTTACAGAGTTTTCTTATTTACAGAAATTTGCCAAATATTGGCTTGCGCATGCGCAGTGTAACTCTGAGAGTACTCATGGATTATTCATGAATAAATTGACGAGAAAATTTACCGTGGGACACCGGATTAAAGATGACTGAGAAAAAGCACGTAAGTCCTCTAGGCATTGTCTGGGAGCCCACAGATTGGAAAATATTAATCCGTAAGGGAAAACGCTATAATGCATTTGATTCGAACAAGACATGTGAAAATATGAGATTTAGAGGCAATTACAACATCCAAGGTATTAGTATCTAGATCAATGCTTAAAGGAGAGAAAACATATATCAGCACATGGAGAATATCTTCAGGCTCTTTGCAAAAATAGGGCCAGTTCCCTTGCTGGATCAATTTAATCATTATAAAAAACAAATGTTATATATTAATAAAAACATAGTGCACGAAGAGTATATTGGGTTTGAAATCCAACAAGTAGATAGTGAATGTTCGAATCGTTGTGATTGAGCAAATAAAAAGAAAGCCACGTTTGAAGCAAAATTTAGGGAAAAAATAAGGCATAAATGTAATTTTAGTACAATAATCATACAATTAATCGCATGTGAACAGCGAAAGAAATTGTTAGGCTTCAGAATTGGAGCCAAGGAAATGTCAAGTAGGCCATCTAACAATAGTTAGTCAAAATAGGTATCTTTAACTCAACTTAAATGTATCTAAAGAGTTTTGGACACTTTTGTGAGCAAACGATTTTTTTGAGAACCTAATCTGTTTTCATCTAAAAGGAAATTAAGCTTGATCCAAGCCTCGGATATGCACTGCACAATTTGAAAGGCAGTAGGTTATAGAATGACCTGCGGATGATGAAGTAGAAATAAAATTTGGATATAATCACAAGAGGAATTTGATGAACTTAAAATTCATTTCATACCGGCCGGACGAGTCCTTTAATAATGCTCCAAAAGAGAAAATAAAGAATAGTCCCCAGCTAGTGCAGAATGAATGGTCTTCTGCACGGAAAAGCTGCTTGCCAGACTCACTCGTTGAACAGTGGGAGAACATACGCTCTGCATTCAAAGGTAAAAATTAGTCCAAGAACAAGAGGGAGTTCCAGGAAACATCGCGAGCAGAAAAAAACCTTTATATCATAAAAGATGAAACTGCAAATGTATCGAATGCAATTTTAGTCTACGCTCTTAAATGCGATTATCAAGAGAACAGGACTGACTACAGAGAGCGAACTATTTAGCAAGGCTGCGTTAAAGGTATAGCATGGGGTCTTTCTAATTGTAAGCAGAACCGAAGAAACTGAAGCCTGTTTTTTCTTCACTTAGAGAGGAGATATAAATTAGCTAAAATGAAGCTAAAGCAGAGAGCAGGGAGCGGTTTAATCCGCATGATATCCCCGAAAGGGAATGTCCAAGTTTTAATTTCGTGGGAAGGAGTGAACGACGAAGCGGCGGACGATCCCTCGCTCGGCCAAATGCATTCGCGGGTGAAACTATTTCAGTGGCGCGATGCACGGGAGGGAAAGCGATTGTAAAAATATTAGTTCTAAAAAAAAAGGCCTGCACGCGTGCTGAATTGAGAGGTCTTAAGTTCGGGATGTCTGGAAGGAGAGTATTAAAGAAGAAATGGGGGTTCAGAAATAACTAAACAAGAGATACTACTTAAATTCAATTATTATCGCCTGACCGCAACACCCACTGCTGAGCATTTTAGAATATGTCAAACATAAATATTAATTATTATTCAACAACACTGTTTTAATTGTGCATCAGTGAATCGAAAATATGCCCGAATAGAGAATCTCGCAGAAAATATAACAGATTTAACTTTTCTGAATGAATAAACAACCACTATTGTCAGAGATAACGACCAATTACATCGTAAAAGTTCATTATCAGTAACTTTCAATTTCAAGCTTTCAGCTACCCAGTCGCCAAAGGGATATGGTCTTGAGAAGAAAACAAGGATATCCTAAGGATAAGCATTCTTATCTCGTTTTTATTCCCAAAATATCCCATCCGGTGAAAAAAATGAATGTCTTTCGGACGGAAATATATTTCTGTTAATAGCATATTTCATTTTATATTTATAGGATTAAAATGATTACAAACATTTCCTGGCAACACCTTTGGTTTGATGTGATCAGTAACACAATAATGTATCAATATAGTGACTTCGCAATAGTTTAATAAGAGAATCTCCATTATTTTGCATGAATAATCCCCAACTGCAGAAGTTAACAATTATTAAAGTCAGAGGAAATCATAAAGTGGTAATCAAAAACATTTTTACCAGCAAAAATTAATTCAATAAATGTTCGTAATATCATTTAACCAGTTACATAATTGTTTGCACTTGCCTGAGAGCGTAGGTGAAGGTGCGCGAATCAGTAGTTCTCCCAGTCAAACGGAGACATGGAAGCATATTGCCTGATTGTCCGTTTTTTTAACTCGGCTTTTCTGCATTTAGGGAGGAACTACAGAAATCCCTGCACCTTTTCCGACTTTGCTCTTGCGATTTATGGTAAGATAAAACGTATTTCTTATGAATAACCAAGTTCTGATTTTCCGTTATTGTCAACGAGGATACTTTGTTCACCACGTCTTAGCTGTGACAGGTTAGATCAATCCTAAATTGATTTCGAAAAGGGTTTCAGATTGTATAACGAATTTTAAATGTTGATATTTGTTATTTTTTTAATGTAAAAAGTATAAAAGTACGATATTTTGTCAATATGGACTTTGTGTTGAACATTGTTGAGCGGCATAGGCGTTACTTTTTTAGTGAAGAATTATCTCTCCAGTTCTAACTCTTAAAGTTCTCAAATTATATTTATGTAATTGTTTATGACGTTACCACGTGGAAACGATCCACTAAAGGTATTCATGAGGACATCATGGAAGCCATTATGCCTGACCAACATTGTTGAATGCGCTCTGCCTGAATTGTTCAATTACGCTGACTATTTCACTGTTTTAAGTGAATCTTATGTCAATAAACTAATTTCTGGAAAAATGCTCTTTCATGTGTTTCGTTTATTCTTTAAAGAAAATTATGACTAATGTGTAGGAATACCGGTACATGGCTTAATTTAGAAACCCACATGGTCCACCAGATAGCGTTACTGGAAGCTTCCCTAGTCCCTTTTAGGCCGGTAATGGCGCTACAATCGTTGGAGCCGTAGTGGCTATCCCGTAGCCAATCGGCGGTAAAGGGATAGACTCTCCCCAGGATAGCGGACATTCATCCCTAGGATATCCCTATTATCTTCCATTTCTATCTCCTTCCTAATCCTAAACTTCCGGATAGGCTATCTGTTGAGGGAAACGCTGTCTTAGATTTCCGAGGATAGTCTTCGTTTATAAATGGGATACAACACCTCCTTTGCCGGCTGGGTAGTCATCATAGTAGATGTTAAGCTTTTCATATTGTTTTGTTTAAGATAATTATACTCTCTTTTATGAACTTAATTTTTTTTAATTTTCTCAAGTAATCTCGGGGTGATCAAAAAATAGTGTTCTTCAAACGTGCGCTAAAGGACATGCTATGAAATACTTAAGAATTTGCCGTTTCTCTCTTTTTTCCAGAATGCACTGTTAAACTGACAAATCAAATGCAAAAATCATTGAAAAGTTATTCCCACTTTCGAAAAGTAAAGTAAGAATGCAATTCTGTGTGGATAACATATTGAAAATGGCGGAATATAGTGAATCAACTAACCGGACTGTTGAGAAACTTCTTTGTTCAGTGTGCGATTTCCATGGAAGCTATTGCGAGCTGAGAATATTCGGGGGGGAAATTGCACCTTTAAATCTATCGAGAATCCCGTATGCTTTCTAATTCAGTAATTTTATGATTATTACGTTCTCGACCGTTGCATCACGAGACATATATTTGACGTCAGCAGAAATGAGATCGGTTCCGGACGTACTTGAAGAATACTGTAATTTTCTTTGATACCGTCAGGTGGAGAATTTCAATCCAAGTTGTTGTAATATACATGTGGAAGCAATAACATTATCGAAACGACTCTAAAACACACGAAACATTTAAGGTAGACATGCAGAATGTTATTTATTCCGAAACAAAAACTGTATCACAGTCAAAGGCTACAAACGAATGTGGTACCCATTTTGATAAACAGTAATATACAGGGGCCCCTTCATCCGAAACTGAATTAATGAAAACAAAGCGATGCAGTCATGAAAACACACACACCTCACTTTTTCCCCTTTCCCTCTCTGAAATCCCTATTCCGTCTCTATTCGTGGCTGGTGTCTTAAGAGACAGGCTCCGACAAAGCCCTTGCGGATACTAAGTAGGTGAGGATCGTGCCGATCTTTGCTGCAAGTATTCTGACTTGTCATGCCACAAAGATCCCAGACACGGGAGGAGAATCCTACTCAAAATGAGGCCTCAGGGAGGACAAGCAGCAAATCTCCATTACTCGTGTGACGCACTTGTCTACTACCCACTTCAATAAATTCTAATTTATGATTAACGTTACCATACTCCCACAAAGTGTCTATTCAACCACATATCATGCATTGAACTCAATACAAGATATCATATATTTCTTTCTATATTTACTAAAGCACTATACCTGATGTAGTATTAGGAATAATAGGGAGAGGCATTTAAAAATGCATTATAATTAATTTTATCAAATATAATTTCAAATGTTAACCACTCTTGGATGGCTTCAAGGTATTTGACCGACATTATCTTACTATACTGACAACAGGTTTCCCTGTACATTCCTATCATATTTCCCTGTTTCCCTATCATATTTCCCTGTTTCCCTATCATAGTAGTAAAAGGCTTACAAACATCTCATTTATTTTGTCCACATGTACAAGTATAAAAGTTGACATAATACGCTCCCCTGTGGGACACCTACGACTTAAACTTTATTTGTAATACGACCAAAACGATCCTTTGCATGCAATTACACAATACACTTCTCTTCCAGAGTGTATTGTAAATCCTAGCTAATGAAGAGTCCCATAGCTGAACTGACTGAATGACTAGGGCGAGCCTTTGTAGCAGGAAGCACTGTTCTTCAAAATTACGGATACTCTACATTAGCCTGTACCAGAGGTGTCCACACCATTGAAGAGCCTGCAACGATGACTGGCAAGAAAGATTACAATTGATGACTGAGTAAGGCTGTGCCGAGATTATCTCCTCTGAAGTAACTGAGAGCCTCAAAGGAAGGAAGGCACGTAGAGTACTAACAAAAAGTAAGAGTCTCAAGAGGAAACAAAACTATAGAATCTTCTAGAATTTCAGAGGTGAATCAGCAGCATTGACGCTAACATTTCGTCAAATTTCTGAAGTCGGAATATGAGTTGAAAAAGCCTCTGTTGATTCTGTAGTTAATCACAACGACTGAGAAATGCAATTTTCCAAACGCTGGCTATACAATTCGAAATTCCATTGATAAATTACCAGTATTCAACTAATCATAAATTCCACCTGTTTCACAAACCTACTGCTGCCCCATGCATGGGCATTTCCTTCCTTTCCCCACATTCCAAGGATACTCGAGGAGAATTTTGTATTAGCATAATTATCCATAAAATATTCCATCCTAAAACGCAGTTAAGACGATACCTAACAATGTTTCAGGTCTTTGGTACAGGTAGTCATGAGTATATAATCCAAAAAGCGTGTTGCTTTTCCATGAAGAGGCACGGAGCTCGTTAAAGCATGGGAATCCGAGTAATTGGGAAAGGATTCACTCGTCTTCCTACACGGGAGATGAACGGTGGAAAGCTTATACAACTTGCAAGAATGATTTTGCCGGATCAAAAGATTTCCCTCCTCCTCCTCTCAGCCGTAAGAGGGGAAAGGGGATTAGTGGGAGGGGGAAAGGTCTTCGCAGAGATGGAGATAGACAGGCGATCAGTTTAACGAGCACGAGCGAGGAGGTCGTCATCAAAATACCAGCCATTACCTTTCCTCAATCGGCGGATATGACGAGACTTTTCCTATTAGCGCCTTAAAGGGCCGTCACTAAGCGATCCGGAGATAACTGCTTGGATCCGGGGGTAATCCCCCCCTGGCGGCCGTCGCTTCCTAGTATTACACGCCGCTGCGCCATCCTCCGATAAAAGGCAAGAGACACAAGGGGGATTGGGTTGAATGCACGTCCAATTCGACGAGCAGTTACTTTTAATCGCGCCCATTTTCCTCGGGAGAGACGAGAAGCGGTCGTCGGGTGACAACCTCGCGGGCCGATTCGCATTCATCCAACCGAAGGAAGAAAACGGAGCGTGCTACGCTTAGAAATGACACAAAACATCCCATAAATGATTTCTTGCACAACCACTAATTCAGGAAAATCCCTAAAATGACACCAGAATTTTCACAGCTGAATTGGCGTGAGACAGACTACAATCCTATAACACCTGTTATGAATGCTAAACTTTTTCAGAGCGTTCTAATAACTTAGGAGGGAAAGCGAGACAATTTCTATTAGATTGGGATACAAAATGGGGACTGTCCAAGAACCTACCAATCAGCTGGTAGAATACTTGAATGAATGAATAACTTGTTCTTGTCCCTAAAGTAAGATGATCTGCGGATTCCAAGAACTCAGGACTAATCAAAGCATGGGTGGCCAACCCGTGGCCCGCCCGCCGGGTGTCAACTTATGGCCCACGGAGCTGGGTAATGTAAACAAATAATTGAACTGTTAGTGTGCACAAAACCACCAAAAGAACATTCCATCATGCAAGGTTCGTATCATATCCCATTAATGGGAGTGTTCCAAGTGCACTGACTCAACGATCGTGACAATGGCTTCTATTTAAAGGGTTCTCATTCGTCCCAGTTTTCCAGAGACAGTCCCGTTTTTTTTATAGAATGTCCTGGTGTTCCAGACTTTTTTCCACATGTCCCGCTTTTTTACTTTTGTAAGTATCATTTCTAGAAGCAGTGCGTTAGGCTTTCCCTTTTAAATTTGCAGCACTCCTGGTGTCAAATTCATAAAACTTTGATGACGTATATGAAGAAGTTCGATGCTCTTTTTTTCCCCATGCTGCTGTTGGCAGTGTTGCATACACATGGTTCCCGGTTGCATATAACGTGACGTCAGTTCAGTGCCGGCATTGTTAGATTGTAAATTGGTTGCTACTCAACGTTGCACAAAGTTTGTATCATGTCGAGGCGAATGTGTTTATTTAACGATAGTATTAGAAGAGAATTTTCCTTCGTCAAATGAAAGAGTACAAGCTTTAATCATTGTAAAGACTCATTTTAAGGATTTGTCTCGTGTTGACATCCATGTCCATCTAAGGAAAAGGAACTTCTTGATCAGATTCATAATTGTGATAAACATTATAATGTATCGCGTGAACATGAAATTTAATCAGGCATATTTTGAAATTCTGTTCTTCTAATTCTAAATTCTGCCTTGAAAGAGTAAAGATAGAATTAAGCGGAATTACGAGTCTAAACATTCGAATAAGTTTGATAAGTACAAAGGACAATGTCGACAACACCAAATAATGACCTAAAAAGAAAACTCTCTGAACATCATCAGATATTTACTAGAGCGGCTCTGCAGAGTCAACGTGCTATGTAAAAGCGAGTTACGCAGTAAACAATACTAGGAAAAAAATAGAAGCCATTTCCAGATGGTGAATTGGATAAGGAAAGTTTGGATTGCGTCGTAGAGATTGTGTCCAAAAAAGAAAAAGGATTTCTCAAAATAAGCCTGTCTCTCGTCCGATTTACGTACAATGCTTCGAGACGAAATTGGGAAAGAGATCGAGCATACGAACTAGTATTTTATGCTCTAGTATTAAAATGTCATTTTCCCACGAACGATAAGGGACCATAACAGCTGCCAATGAGACTTTTATCTAGGTTTGTCGTTAGGTAGTGTAGCTCTTAGTAGTAGTAGTAGTACTCCCTAATACTTGAATCCTTTTCTGTTACCTAGTACTAGCAGCACGTCGTGCATGTTTTCTATATAAGTCTTGAGTCTCTGTCCATTTGCGTAGTTGCAAAATACATATGTATTGACGGTCCCTCTCCATTGTGATAATATCTGTAGTGTAGTAGTGCATGCTTGTGAGGCTTCGCCTCGTGACAAGCATTAGCGATTTATGCTAATGCATCAGTAGTCGTAGTAACACTAAATTTAGGGTGCGATATTCCACAGAGGAAAAATCATTCGCCTTGACCGGGATTCGATCCCGGATCCCTCGATTTCGCGCCGAGTGCTTTGAACACTTGTCTTTTGACTTTGAACTCATGTGCACTTGCTAGTGACTCCGTAAAGGTTACTACCGTGGCTAATCCCGGGATCCTCAAAATTAAATTTAGGGTATAGTGTAATGCATGTTGGTGAATACTCACCCCCTGCCACACCCCTGTGGTGGTTTGAAGAGTATTTTGTAGATGTATTCACTGGATGAAAGCACAGATGTGACACATCCCCCAAGTGTCGATTTCTATCATGGGTTCTGATGTCCATTTGACCAAAACATAAGAATTAGCGGCACGGTAATGACACTATTAACTCACAATATTTATTTTGGGTAGTTACATCAACATTGAATAGCTTATCGTTACAACTTAAAAACATATTGGGCTTAAGAACGGATAGTGCTCAAGTAAAGGTTAGGAAACACGACGGTTTAGTAAAATTGATTGAAAATGAGGCCTGCAAAGTTGGTAATACTTCGATGCTAAATTTTCATTGCATTATTCATCAGGAGAATTTATTCTCCAAGTTTCTCAAAATGGGCCATGTCATGAATGTGGTGGTCTAAACAGTGAACTTCATCAAGTCGAAGGGGTTGAATCCCCCTCAGTTCCAAGATGTTCACAAGTCTTTGGATTCAGAGTATAATGACGTTACATTTTATGTTGAAGTAAGATGTCTGGCCCGTACCCAAATGTGCAAAAGAGTGATTAAATTTAAGCAAAAAATGCAATCATTCTTTGCAAGAAAATCAAAAAGTGTTCAAGAGTTTGAAGACAAATAGTGGGTTTGCGACTTCACGTTTCTGAACGCAATAACAAGCCGCCTAAATGACGTAAATGTTCGTCTACAAGGGAAAGATCAATTAATTTATAAATGTTACGATATTATTCCCGCATTCCAAATGAAACTTGGGCTTCGGAAACAACAGTTAAGGACAAAAAAAACTTCACTCACTTTTTTAAATTGTCAATGCAACCAGACGTCCCACAGGTGGTGGCGGATTAATACGCTTCTTTAATATCTGACTTGAACATCGAATTTGAAATCCAATTTCAATATTTTAAAATACATCGTGTGCTTTTTTCTGCAATGCAAACGCTATTCTCCGTAGACGCATTCATTATCAGGAAATTTACAAATGGGAAATTGTGAAATGTGTTGTGATGCACAGTTAATTGAAGGAGAAATTCCATCTGGTTGGTTTGGGAGAGTTCCATAAAGCATATTTGGGTAAGAAGAAATATTCTACGTCAAACAAACATGCTCTAGTTTTATACCTACATGCATTCCCTAGTTTTATACCTTGTAAATATGCTCTGTCGATGATTTCGCCATTTGGAAACACCTGCACTTGAGAATGAATAGCTTTTTAGTCGGATGATGAACGTTAAATCACAAGTGAGAACACGAAGTATTTATGTTCATTTGGAAAAATGTTTGCGTGAGGCAAGAACCTCAGCTCGATATCAACATTGATGCACTTAGGTCTGTTGAACGAAGTCAAACGTCTCAATTATAAATATTCTTTAAATTATCTGAGCCAAACCAAGTCATACATCTCAATTATAAATATTCTTTAAATTATTTAACTCAAATCAAATAACTATATTTAATTCTCAGTTTTGTTTTATTTTTAACTGGTAGTTTCAGGCGTAACTTGGTGGAACTTATTCATTTTATAAATGAAAAACTTAAACTTTGTGGTTCCACGAGGAGGATACTATTATTACAATAATCACGACGACGACCCGGGTGGTCGTGATTAATTAAAACATCATTTGTGAAACCACAAAGTTTAAGTTTTTCATTTATATTTATTTTATTTATTTTTTCAAAAAAATAATAAAATTCTTGTCTGCTTTTTTTCACAAAAAGTTGGTTTTCCGGCCCGACAGAAAATGTCATCGCTAAAATTTGGCCGGACTGCTACAAAGGTTGGCCACCCATGAATTAGGGCATCGTTTTCTGACTTACATATCCAATCTTATCGCCTTATACTAATCTCTACATATCAACTATATCTAGCCTTTTCATCAAATTCAGGAATTTTACGAAAATGTTTATCTACGTAATACCCTGCAAGCCATCTCAAGGGTGTGTGGCAAGGGGTTAGTAGTTACCGACATCCATTACACTATATCCTATTAATGCTAGAGTAACTACGACTATTGATACATAAGTATAAATCTCTAATGCTTGTCATGAGGTGAAGCCTCACAAGCATACACTACACTATAGGTATGTTAGTGGGACCGTTAATATTTTTGTATTTTACAACTACATACATGGACACACACACAACAGTTACATTGGAAACATGCACGGCGTGTTGTTATAAACTGACAAAGGGTACAATATCAACATTAAGAAAAAATACAGAACCCTTAATGAAAGTAATTTCCGGACATTCATTGCGCCCGAAGCTATATAATTTCAGCCGATATAACAGTGTACATCTCAAGACAAAGAATTCGATGAATAGTTGTTCCCCACACAGGCGATCTGTTGATATTTGAACAGTGGAAATAACCCGGCACTCATAAATACAGTAGGGAAATTGAACTCGCCATGTTGCAATATGTTATGAGGAAGTCTTTTTGTTTCCATCGCCATAATCAACAGCAGTCATCAATTCAATTTTGCTGCACCTCTCCTCTCCACTCTCCTATCCGTCTACCTGATGATAAAAGTACAGGAATCAAATAACAGAAGACGTGATTAATAGATGCAATGGAATACCATTCGACGTTCCGCGTCCTCTTCTGGGCGCCCAGCAGAAGATGCAAAGTACTGAATTATATTTCAAAGGTATACAAAGCACTGAGGAATCGGAAGCATTCCTAAAAACACGAATATAAATCGTATGGAAACCTTAGAATTGAATATTTGTAAAGTAAACGCAGAAGCGACACTGTTTCTCTGTCAATGGAGTTCCCTCACTGCTATAAATGAATGTTCTTTGGCAAATAGGCATTCGTGCTGTAAACAAGTATGTAACAAAATTTCTGTCAGTTGAATTCTAAGGAAAGGCTAATTTAGGTTCCTTATTTAATTTTACGTTTTACTAATAAATTATAACCACTTACAATAAACTACTCATCATAGTACCTACTTTAATTCTACAGAAAAAAAGTCTTTGATTTTGCAGGCATTCTCAGGGTACGACGTATGAAAAATAAGTAGAAGCCTCAGGCATAGATTTTTAGCTAATTACTGAGAAGCTCATTCATAACAATCAAAGTTTTTTTGCCATTAATAATACTATACTAGCAGAAATGCCCGTTGATTCTCAACGGTAGAGATAAAAAAGTAATAAATGATATAGTAGTCATATTAATACAGAAGAGAACCTGACTTAAAATTTCTCATCTTAGTTTTATTTTACTATTGTAAGTGGAAATTGCCCATTTTGTCGCTTAATGATGCGATGCGCATTGAGATATTTTACTTAAATTGTTTATCTTTAAACAAGTAAAACAATAAAGTATACCAGTCTCGCGATGGGAAGGTCGCCATAGACTTCGAGAATATATTCCCTTAAGTTAGTTTGATTGTTTCCCTAAAACTTGTAGATATTGCCGCAAACGTCGCATCGCTGCTTCCGTCCTGATAACCGTCTGATGTTTAATGACACTTCTCCGTCAAAGTCAAACGGGTAGGACACTCTCCGTCGCAAGATGAATCCTTAAGATATGTAATTGAGGACTACACTGAAGGGGTGGCCCCACGTGAATGACCAAGGGACCAGTACCCTGACAAAATGAGGAGGGGAAAGGGGAGGAAACCCTATCAGGGTGTACGAGTGTCAGCACTGTAATGGAGGGAATGGAGTGCTGCAGTTGAGACATTTTCGCTTTGAACTACTACTTATAATGACGAGTGATTTTTTTTTAAATTCCTTGAAATAAAACGTGCATCACGTCGATAAGAAAGAGTGAGGGATTTTTCGATTGTTCGGAAATTTAACCGAAACGAATTTCACGAACATTTCTAAGCGTCGCGAGTCGATACCGATAGCTCTTGAGCGCAATTTCGCCCTTATACCCACGTGCGCACTTGCTCGCAAGGAGTTGCTTATTCCTATTACTAACTATTGCCCTCGAGCGCACAGCGGTGGTCATGGAATGAGATCACCTCTAGGCCCAGATCGTGGCATATGTGAACACTCGACAGACGCGTGATTACGTCGACAGAGCCATTAGTGTATCCCCTTGTGCATCGAGATGGATGATCAATTGATGCATCTAACAGAATACAAATTACCAACTAATTATTATTATTAGTAAGCCACGCGCCAAATTTGGCTGCTCGCTTTTCGCATATGCTTAATCATTTTCCTCTTCGTGTTAGTTAAAAAGTTAGGATAGTTCTACCATAGTTGTTTGGTACCGCATTAATTTATTTACACGGACTATCGATATCACTACTTTCTATGAAATAACTCCTCGGTAAAATTACTGTGTCGATTTTTTCGCAATAATAGCGAGGCAACAAAATCCACTACGTTTAATATTATAGCCAGGTGACGTGGAGATTTTCATCACAGAGTGACGACATAGCGGAAACCACTATGACGTCACTCTTTGCCTTCGTGTCACTTTCTTGATTTCCAATGGCTTTCCTATCACAGACTGGCTACTCATCATACTGGGTATTTTTTTCACCTTTTTTACCATGATTTTCCAATGCACCAAATTATATATGATTCTCACCGTATTTTGACACGGCAGTTCTTGATAAATAGAAGTTTCTAATCGTCTAGGCTCGCTGTATTGAAAGAAGGTTCATTCCATGTCAAATGATACAACGATGGCTGCATGACCATTTGTGTAATTCCATTTCTTTGCGCATACACCTACATCTATCGGCAGTTAAATTCGACGTTGAGACACCCATTTTTTGAGTGTTCCTTGGGGAACCCAACTGTTGAGAGAACAATCGAAATCGGGAAAAAGTCCCCGTATAATTATTATCTTGAATTGCGAAATAGCTCATCTCAAAATTTTGAAAATGTTCATGAAACACAACAAAACTAAATTTCTGTCACGCCATTACAAGTAATACGGAAGAATTTTTCAGAAAATCCTTATAAAAGCTTTAAGAAAAGCAAATATGAACCCTTCTCGCTCATAAAACATTGGTCTATACTTGAAAATGAAAAAGAGGGAATAAGTTCATTTAGAAAAATTTCCTTTGAGCCCTCGTTGAAACTCATGATTCTATTTTTATTCTATTTCCCGTTACTTTACAAGTGGCATAAATTTCTTAAGAGTAGAATCTCAAACTACAGGTCTTACCAATGTGTTGTACTTTGGCATATCTTTGTATTCTGTAATTTACATATTTTCCTATCGCTCCCCCGACGGAGATAATTAAGTCCAAATGGAAAATTTTATAGCGCTAAGTAAGAAGACCTAATGTCTCTTACGATTACAATCTCAAACTACAAGTTTTTACTCATTGTTGAACTTTGGATTCGTTTATGTTCTGCAAGCCATATATTTTTAACGACTTCCACATCGGAGAAAATAACGTCCAAACGTTTTAGGCACATTTTGAGTTCGAAACCATATTTGCTTGCTTCGAGAAGATAGAATAGAATAGACTATACATTTATTGTTGTAGGACAGAATGTCCAATGGAACATGCAGTTGATAGAGAAAAAGACGGTCTGTGGTATGGGAAAATTTACAAGTCACATTGCTTCTTACTCACTTACTTACTCCCATGGCCATCTAAGCCCATTATCTGGGATTTGGCCTCACCAACAACAAAGCGTGCCCCCTCCATCTCGGTCTCTTAGGGTTCTTCCACACTGCTCCCCCTATCCATGTCCGTGTATGCTCCTCCATCCCACTCTACCTTTCTTTAGGTCTTCCCATTGCTTGCTTCAAAAGCATGAAATTAGAAACAATTCCAGATATTATTGCAATACTAAAATAATCTGATAGCAAATATAATGGCAGATTTTACAAAGAAAATTATCAAAGTAAATTACTATAATAAGTACAAAAATACAAAAAAAATTTAATAAATTTTAAATTGATTTCTTTGAAAGAACAATGTAGTCTAGATGATCAACCAAACTCTTAAATAAATTAATTGTTGACAGCCAATATACTAATAGATATTACAAGGTAATATTTAGACATAAAAAGTGTTCGAGAGTTTTTATCATTCTGACACTTCAATGAATAATTTCAAGCGGTTCAACTTATCATAATAAGGAGTTATGTGGTCAAGAGTATGCGGTACATAAGATTAACTTTGAACCAACATCCGGTATTGTACTTGATGGCATAGGTATTCCATACTCAAATCTGTCCACAACCTGGGTATTATTATGAAAAACAGTCTGAAATGGCACGATCAGATACATGCTATTTCCAATAGAGTTAATGGTATATTTTATAAGCTTAAAACACAGAAAAAAAATTGCCTCTGTATATAAGTAAGTTTTTAATCACCACATTAATCTTTCCTCATATAGAATATTGTACCTTATACTTCGGAGATCTTACAAGCGAACTGAATCTGAAACTGCAACGGTTACAGAACGCATGTGTTAGATTCATCCTAGACCTTCGCTGGGATGAAAGCATTTCCCCTCACATGGATAAACTAACCTGGCTGGAGATTTCCTCTCGGCGGAAATACCTTCTTTGTATCTTTTCATTTTCCCTGTTCAAAAACAAGACACCGAAATCTTTACTGGACCTCTTTTAGTACGCGCCTACAACCAGAACCATGATAACACGGAGTGAACCATCTAATCTGTCTATTCACCATCACATAGAACTGCAATGTTCCATAAATCGTTCGTCGTCAGATCTACCGTTGTATGGAATGAAATTCCTAACGATATAAAAACTTGTTCCACTGTGGAATCATTCAAGTAAAAATGTTATAATTACACCTGCTACAGCAGTAATCAAATTATTTATTCTCAATTTAATGTCACAGTTATTTTAGGAGTATGTAATTATTTCTTCTTTATAAAACATCTTATATTACGTTTTCATTTTTGTTTTTACTTAATATAAATTCCCAATGTCATGTAAATATACTTTTGCTGCTTGGAACTGGACTGTACTGGATTGGACTTCAAGTAGAAATGTTATAGTTACTTGTTACAGTAGTAATCAAACCATCTATATTTACTTTAATGTTACAGCTATTTTTTGAGCATGTAATTAATATGTCTGTTTCTATGTAAATTTTGCATTTTAATTTTGTTTTTATTTAATAGCAATTCAAAATGTCATGTATGTTTTAGATTTGTTGCTTTTAGGGGTATGTACACCCAGAGCATTGAATAAATCTCTTCTATCTATCTTTACATTACGTCTCTTGTACAAGTGAAACTTAGTGATACCCACTGTAATTGAAATTTAAATTTATGTGCTAGAGTCGCATGATTTGCTTTAAATTCTTACAGCCAAAAGAAAACGTTAATCGGTTCAAACTACATTCCAAAATAAACTTTCGCAGCGTTCTATGCTACTGTTTATCATTGGTTTTAATTGTGAGTTTTGAATAATTTGTGGTCTATAAAATGTCACTCTTCAATAGTTTTGTAATCATAAGGGATATTTCTAATGTTTTTCTTAATTATGCTTAAAATCACAAAGTATGAACACTATGTAATAACAAAACAAGCCTTCGAATGTATAGCATAATTGCGCCTTCAATTGTTTTCGAAGAATTACCCACAGTTCCACGGAAACCGGCACTAAACGAGGTAGCTGTAAACATCGGCCATGATTACAGTATATAATCATGAATGGCCAACGAGAGCAGCGTTCGTTACGATTGTGTATCAATCACGACTTTCCTGAGAGAACATTGATCATATGCAACTTGAACAGATCACTATCTGGAACATCAATCAATCATGACCTTACAATCATGATCGAACCACAAGTGGGAGTGATGGGCGTGACCGAGATCTCTCAAAAGACCGACTTTGCTCATCACTATGACAGACCTGCAAACTCCACCGCAACCTTCTTGTCGGAGGGGTTGAGTCCTCAACCTGCTGATCCTCTGTTCATGGGCTCGAGTCCCGCCTGGGTGGTTTTTCTCAGGCCGAGGCACGTGCGTGTACGTGATTCGTGATGAATGAAATGCTAGAAGGAAGCACATAGTCTTCATGTCGATCAAATACAAACGCTACTGCTGCTGCGTACGTAAATTGTGAGATTTGATAGGCATTAGCGTCGGAATTCGATCCTGTGGAGTAGATTATTTATTGCAGTTGTCAAATGACTGTGTAAGCTTATCGCTCAAGTTGGTGTGGTGGCTGAAGTAATCGCCCCTGGTCCACGTTGTTGGTTGGCTACCGGTTGGTCGGAGGGGTTTTTCGGCATAGTTACGATCTCGGCTTATTTGTCGTGTAACAGAGTATCCTGTAGTATCGCTATTCAGAAATTATCGCTATCCTGGAGTATGCTTGCAATACAGAAACCTTGTTCAAGTGAATTCTTTGGACTGGATCCTCTGGGGATGTAGTTGGCTATTCTTATTAATTCCAATTGTATCGACATCTACAAGGCATGACTTACCTCTCCAAGTAGCATGCTGGTAAAATAATTCCAAATATTAATTATTTTGCAAAGTACGTGCATAATAAAGTTAATGATATTGCATGTGTGGATTATATAAGTCCTATTAGTTACTCTCAAAGTACAGTCTGTTAACACGGTTACTCATCAAACTCAAGAAATCGAGAAAGAATATAAAAAGAAAATTTCAGCATTAATTCTTTTGTTAACGTCGTAATGATTTGATATTCTAACAAGTGAAGGCGTCATTTAATTCCGAGGAGTGGTTGACGTAAAAAAAAGTTAGCCATGCGAAAGTCGGATATTTTAGTATCAGCCAAATAATTTAATTTAATTGCCTTTTTTAGAGGTCAGTAATACCGCTGCAGTTATTTATTGTACTTCTGGTTTTCTGAGTAAAATTCTGCTTTCTTGGAATGAGATCCTTGTTAGATGTGAATCAATTTACTTATCCTTAAGGGCTATCCTTGGAAGGCTCATGCTGCGAAGCACTGTTAATCTGTTAAACAATGGTACTAATTTCCTAGGGCATTAGTTCAAGCAATTAGTTTGCGCCTTTTCCATTATCCACTTTATCATCCCCTGAAATTCCTCGAGAGAATCATCCCATTCGGTCGAGCGGCATCTGATAAATTCAACCGTATTTGAATTTTAACAGTCGAAATTCGAGGGCTTTCCCGATTTATTTGTTGGTGTGTATCGAAGGGACCAGGCCAAAAAACCCAGTCCAAGTTGCTCATTTGCATACGATATTCTCCTTTTACTGCCCGTTAATGAAGGGAGAGTTGCCGCCGAAGTATTGCGTTACGAAGAGGTTTACTAAGAACTTTCGACCAGGAACGCCGATACACTCTAAACCTTTGTATTGGTAGATATGTTTCAGCATTGATTGACTCGAGGGCTAAGCTATCTCACAGGACCTTCCATGGTGATGAAGTTAACTTTTGAATGTTGTAAGGTCCTCAGAGAGGGAGAGATTCGTGAAAATGATCCGCAAACAATAATTTTCTCCCTCTAGTCAGGCCATCATAAGTCTTTTATTTGAAATATTCTGAGGTTTTCTAGTTACGTAAACCTTTCAACTTCCTAACACCTTACTCCATTAGCTTGCAAAGCGACCTGATTAATGCTGATTTTCTGCGATGGCTTTTTCCATTCAATTAGTTTTGCGCCCGTTCCTTATATTTGTTCTTTCACAGTTTTTTTTACTATTACATTTCGTTCGATAACATACTTTTTAGCCAGTGTGATCTTCACTTGTGCAGAGCGCGATAGTTTTGAGCATTCTTGGGTGAAATTTATTCTATGAGTGTTTTACATAATCTATCCTCTTTTATTCAGTCTAGGTTTCCTTCCTTTCAACTGCAAAGCAATGCTGTCGCAAAAGAGAGTTTCCTTATTAATAAAAACATATCTTTATCTCTCTTCTCCGATGGTAATTTTCAACCGTCATAGCTTGTTCCACTCTTTGACACATTTTAAAATCATTTATTCTTGCCGTATTTCTCTCTCACTGGTCAGCAGTCCTTAGATTGGTTTGCAGCAGTCGTTTTCCGTCTTCACTCCGCCCGATCTTGGGCCAATCTCTTCAACTCTAAGTAAGAATGGCAGCCCATATCTTCTACAATCTGTTTGACATATTCCTTTCTGGGTCTACCTCTCGCATTTTTACCCTGAACTGAGCCCTCTACAATGGTTCTTAATAGTCCCTCACGTCTTATAATGTCTTATAATATCCAGGTGTCTCGTATCTTTCTCATTGTGTTCCACAGACATGGCACCTCATCATCTCTCCGTAGTACCGTTTCATTGGTCACCCTCTCCATCCAAGATATTTTAAGGATTCTCCGGTAGCACCATATCTCGAAGGCCTCTATTCTCTTTCTTCCATTCGTACCAAGTGTCCATATCTCACTTCCGTAAAGTAAAACACTCCACACAAATGCCATGAGTAGGAGTTTTCTTAAACGCAAATTAATGTTGTTGGAAGTTAAGAGCCCTTTCTTCTTATTAAAAGCTTAGGCCTGGGCGGTTAAACCAAACTCAATATCAATACTCAATATTCAAAAGTATTGAGATTGACCTCAATGTCAATATTGGTAATTGAGTCGTCAATTATTGATGTTGATGTTGAGATATTGAGCAATCAATACTTCAATATCTCAATATAAATATTGAGGTCGGTATCTCAATATCAATATTGAGATATTGAGGTCAATATCGCAATATCAACATTGAGTTATTGAGGTCAATAACTGAATATTGACATAAAAAGCAAAAAAAACACAGCATTTGTGCATGTCGAGATGTCGCGATTTAAATGTATCACTAAAATACAAATGAAAAATAGGGCGAATTCAATAAAAAAAATAGTTGTGCCGATATAGCACAATATCTGAGCTGTATTTACATTGGGATAGGGCAGTGCTCAATGTTTTTGGAGATAAAAATTAGCATTTCGGCGTTGTGTCCAGTTAATGAAGTTCTTGTATCTGTAATAATGTTTCCCTCGGTGCTGAACAATCTTTCTGAGGGAACACTAGATGCAGAAATCACTAGGTACTTTCGGGCGAACCGTGACAGCTTCGGAAGCGATCCACTGTGCAGATGCCACCAGGACTTCCATGATCAGGATCGTCTTCATTTTGAGATTCCTGATTTACTCTCCTCTGTTGTTGTAACTTAGCTTGTAGCCATGCGGAATAGGTCAGTGGGTGAATTGACTTTAAGTGACTCACAGCATTCGACGTGCCACCGTTGTTGCATGGCAGTATCTTCTGGCACAAAGTGCATTTCGCCTTTTCGCGATCAGGCGGGTCAGTATCTTTAAAATTTCGCCATATTACTGCTGTACGCTTAGCGACGAACATGATGACACGCTTCGAAACTAACTTGAACACTTGGACTGAATGAACAACGTGCTCCACCAGCAAGCGGTGTTGTGGGATGAAGCCAGAGCTGAGCCCTGCACCACCGCCGCGACAGTTCCTATCTTTACGCTCGGCAGTGTTCGGGTCTCCGGCCGTTTCACGAGCCAACTCCCGAACACTGCTGAACGCCCCCTACCACTCCAACACCCAATGCGACTGCCATTATTGTCCTCTGCGGGGGCGTGGAGTAGCGTATAGTTAGGAACTTATGATCTGTTTTGGTGGTGGCCGAGGCTTGGCTTGGACGAGAGAAGGGAGGGAACGCCGCGCTCATTAACTGTTCGATTGGCACCCATGGAAATATGGAAAAAGTCAATATAAAAACGAACTCAAAATTCAATATAATATAATGAAACCCCAATAAAGAATATTGAGCTCAAACCTCAACAAAGAATATTGAGTTACACAACCTCAATATTTAATATTGAGATATTGAGGAACAGAATATTGACCCACATCAATGTCATATTTATTGAGACTCAATATTTAAAAAATATTGAGTTATACTCAATATATTGAAATTTTTCCCAGCCCTATAAAAGCTGCCTTGGCCTGATTAATCCTGCTGATGAGATCTTTGGCACTACTTCCGTCGGCTGTGATTTTGCTTCCAAGGTATTGGAACTCCTGTACTGTATCGAGTCTTTGACTATTAAGCATGACTTCTGCGTCCGCTCCCCTCCTGCTCATGTCAAGGATCTTTGTCTTTTCTCCGTTTCGTCTTCTTTTCTTTTACTGACTGCCTCCAAGTCCCTCAGCATGTTTGATTAGCTTTCTTCACTATCTGATAATACAGCTACGTCATCAGTAAATCGTAGCATATCAATCTGTCTGCCTTGAACACTTATTCCACCACTTTATCCCCACCTTTCTCGTATTTCACCCATAGCTCTCTGTATGTATGCATTAAACAGAAGCGGAGACAGGGAACAACATTGCCTCACCCCCTTTCTTATCTTAGCTTCTCTCTGGTGTGCACCGCATCTTATAACAGCTACCTCCTCTTTGTATATCTGCCATATTATTCTACGGTCTCGGTACTTTATTCCTATCTCCCTCAGAATCTGAAATAGCTGCTGCCACCTCACACGATCAAAAGCTTTCTCAAAATCTATGAAAGCAATAAAGGTGTCCTTGTTCTTTCGAGCTCTCTTTTCTATGATTAATCTTAATGCTAAGATCGCCTCTCGAGTGCCTCTTCCCTTCCTGAAGCCGAATTGGTCTTCAGTGAGCATGTCCTCAATCTTTCCTTCTATTCTATTCTGTATTATTTTTGTTAATATTTCAGAGGCGTGGGAGATAAGACTAAGTGTGCGATACCGTTGACAACATTTTGCTCTAGTTGTTTTGGGTATTGGTACATACAATGACACACTTTTTAAAAATATTTAGGTAGTTTCCCTGTATCATACATGGTACCCACCAGCTGGTATAAAATGTTTTTCGCCTCATCCACAGATGCTTGAATAGGTTCTGCAGGAAACGTGTCATTGCCAGAGGCCTACTTGTGTTTAATGACATTAATTGCGTGATCGAATTCCTCACGAATAATTCTGTCGCCTATTTCACTGTGGTTTACAGTGGCTTCGTCTTCAATAATGTCATTTTCTACTGCTGCTTCATCTTCTACATAAAGTTTTTCCAAGTATAATTTCCATACTTCAACGATTTCCACCTGTTCATAGGCCATTGTGTTGTTTTCTTGAAGTTGGGTATTGATTGCATGCTTTCTATTTCCCAAGAAATGTTTCACTGTTTTGTAAGCTGTTTCAAGGTTTCCGGCCTTCATGTGGTCTTCCACCTCTTTGCATCTCTCCTGCAAGTATATTTCTTTGGCCTTTCTTGCTTCCTTATTTATTGCATTCCTTAGTTTTTAAAATATTATTTGCTACCCTCTTCAGTCGTGTTCCTTTTTAGTTTCCTTCTTTGTTCAATCATGGCTACTAAATCATCAGTCACCCACTCCTTATGTTTTATAACTGTCTTTTTTTCAAGGATCTCTTCTGGAGCCTTCCACATACCCGTTTTGATAGTGCTCCACTTTTTTTCAACGTCCATATCTTCCTAAATAACCACATTATCGCCTGTTTTGTCTGCGAATAGATACCTAATGTTTTAATTTTTTTAGTTTTCATAAGTTCCAATTTACTGTTTATTTTGCTTTTCCAACTTCTTAAACGAAAGTTGGCATTCACTCATAACTAAATTGTAGTCAGAATCTATATCAGGACTAGGGATTGGAAATTTAAATCCAGAATCGATTTTCGATTAATCGACTTTCGATTTTTGTTTACAAAATCGATTTTCTAAAAACTCGATTTTTTGTCCAAAATAATCGAAAAATCGAAATCGTTATTTTAAAATAGTAAAGTATTTGTCTGCTGAAATACGGATGTGTTGTTGTAACAAAATGCAAAATATGGGTTAGTGGAAGCACTAGGGATAAGAACTGAATACGGTTAAATTTATTAATTCAATATATTATTTTGAAGATATTAATATGGTATATAGGGAAGCAATAATCCATACCAGATAATTACATATAGCTTAGAAGCAATAAGAATTGTACCTTTTTTGAAAAGTGGGCATACCTACCACAAAATGAAAAACAGAATTTTATTTATTTCTTGTTTGCAAAACCAGTATTCCTCAGGGATGGACCTTTAATAAACTAACTTATTTAAATGTTCTCCGGATAATCGATTTCTCGACCTGAGTTGCAATTAACCCGGCGTGAGAAAATAGTCGATCACATGGGACGGTAGAGGCAACTACTTATAGATAAAATCCTACTGGCTATTTTGTATACGTGGGGATATTCTCCCTTCATCTTCTTCCAGGCTTGTAGTGGAATGGGGTTGGACTTGCGGTCGACTGGAGGGCGGTTTGCAAACTGGCGCAGCTCGATTGGCAAAATTAAAATGCTGTAGCAAGCTAAAAATCAAAAATCGATCGGCTAGAATCGATTTTGATCGATTATTCAAAACAAAAAGTCGACTTCGATTAAATCGAAAATCGGAGTGTGATAATCGATTTTCGATTAAAATCGAAATCGATTTTCCAATCCCTAATCAGGACTAGCGTATGCTCTACAGTTTTTAATTTTATTCTTAAACCTACTTTTGACTAGAATGAAGTCTACTTGGTAACGCTTGTGATCGCCAGGTGCTCTCCATGTGTATCGCCGTCTATAATGGTGCTGGAACCAGGTGTTAGTCACTACAAGCTGGTTGCATAACTCCACAACTCGATATCCACGTTCATTTCTTTTACCAAATCCATTTGAGGGCCTACTACCACTTCTCCATCGGTTCCCTCCCCTACGACTGCATTCCAGTCTCCCATTGTAAATAAGTTAGCATCACCTTTGACTCCTTTCATGGCGTTGTTCCTGCCGTATTTAACCTTGCAGAAAACTCAGCAATTCCCTTTCAAGCATTTGTATTTCTTTAATATTTAGATTCGTGAATTTCTTGAGGAGGAGAATTCTTTCTTGGCGGGCAACGTTCTGCTCCCTTGGGAGCGACGCGACGGCTCCCATCTTAGGTTCTCAAGTTGGGCATCGCCGGGCTTAGCTCGGATCCAGAGGGATGAACCAGCTATTCGACCCTCGAAGGCTCTTGCTCCCGTCTTCTGCAATGGAACGGATAGCAAGGTCGAAATGGCCTTAGCCGTCGAAGCACGTTAAGCTAAAGCACTTCTAATATACGCCTCTCTGTCTTGCCGGCGTATCGTATAATTTTTACGTGTAATTCTCGCTATTGTCTACTTGTCTGGGTGTGGATGGGGAATTCGTTCTCCGTTGTTCAAAGCCTTTTCAAACCTTCCCTTCAAAATGTGTTCCATCCGTATTCTTGGGCACGTAGCGGGCGTCGTACAATGGAACGGAGTGGGCTTGCCTTGGAGAAGGGTTTGGAGAAGGGGTAGAGATGGCTGCGGTGTAATAACCGACGGAAGGGAGAGGGGCAGAAAGAGGAGGTAGGGGGGGTGGGGGATCACTTGGTGCTGGGATTACGCGCTCACGGAACGGCCGTTCTATATCGTGTGTTTATAGGGGGTGGTGCCGCTGGACGGATTTTAATTGAGACATTTCGCCCAGGAACCAATCTTCGCACCCTTAATGCCTGCTCTCAACCGATAACGCATAGGACACGGCGGCCGGACACTTGAAGGGACGACGATTGGGTAGTTACCCTTTTAAACGGTTATACTCTGCAGTTTAACCCTTCGTCCATCCCCTATACCTTTAAAAGGGATCTTATGTGGACAAGTCGTGGTGTATATTCTTGCGTTAAGGCTGGTGAGCTACTTATGTTGAAATGTGAGTCCTTCGCAGAAGGAAGTACAAGTTTACATTATAACATTTCTTTTAAGTCTGATAAACGAGAGTGGAAGCTCATTTTTAAAAATTTTGAAAAAATGAGTGCAATTGTAATCTCCTAAACCTGAGTATTCTAGATTTATATAAATTAAAGGTTTGTTGTTAACAAAAATGTATATTTGAATAACAAATATGCGGGGAGCCATTGTCATATTTTGGCATGAAATACTTAGTTTTTGGTGTTAATGGGCAAATTACTATATGGAGGTCGATTTTATTTCATTGCTGCATTGGTATGACGTATGAAAGAGCGGGTATTTCTTTCAACTAGTCAATTGATACTTGAAGGGGAAAATATTTGGTTATCATTAAAACCCTTGGAAATTATCTCATTTTCCTCATGCATTATAGCTGGACGAGGTAATTGCGTATGGACTCATTAGAAGGGCCCCTATGCGAAGAAAAATAATGTAAAGCGCTAGAAATTTCGAATGAAAAGCTTGAAAAACATGTAGCAGCTTAGTTTGTAAAACCTTTAGTAAATTTTTCTATCGTGAAACGTTTGAATTTGTGGGCTGAAGTGTTATTGGTAGACGTGGAAGACGAAAAAACGTGTCTATGGTGTCGTTCCGGGCATCGAAGGGTGATGAGCGGTGGATTTGGCGAGGAGGCATTTTAACTTATCTCCATTTGTTAACCCTTTGAGGAAGCCTTCGTTCAGCTTTCGAGATCGTCCAATAGTATTTCATTAGTGCCAGGATGGCCACTCGAACCAGCGGTCGTGAAGTTTTAGGGCCCAACTTACTTCTCCGCTTACTCCTACTTACTGCTCTCGCGCGCGAAGGTACAATATGGATGGTTTTGGATTTCCCGTCTCCGTTCTTGGATGGAAATGGAGGGATTAAGGTGGAGGAGGCCCTGTAAATGTTGAAAGGGGCACCATGGAAACCACATTCTTCCCCACCCCTCCCAGCCCACCCTAACCCCTTCGCTGGAAATGGAACATGCCGCACCCCCAACCCCTCTGGGCACTCAGGATAATGCCTAATAAGGAAGGCCCCTCCTTCATCTCGACGTTCACTCTATTTAACCGTCCCTTTCCCTTAAAACCCGGCTTGCCACTCTTAAAAAAAACACAATCGCGTCTCAGGACGGAATCCCTTACCATCGGCCCCGGACGTATCAGCGGGATGTGAGGAAGGCCGTTATACACGATACTTGGGTCAGAACCGAATTCAGGACTTAAATCACTGCCGAAAACTCAGAACCAACGTCAGGACTTAAATCAAATTCGATGACTCGGAGCCTTTGTTTACACGATACAGATTTCAGTGCGCAGTGGCGTTGTCAGGGCATTCGCAGAACAATGCAATGTAAATTAGGGATGGGAGAAAATAATCGATTCTTCATCATAATCGATTATTTGCTTCCGATTCTTTCGATTATTAGATCGATTATGGGTGGACTATTTAATCGTTAAATCAATTATTCAATCCCGTTTATGACTGTCAGAAAAAATTGGTCTAATTTGAAAATTTACCGAGGTGAAAAGAATCGGATTTAGAACTTTGATGATTTTTTCGCAACTGCCAGTGAATTGTTGTAAACTAAAAATATTCAAATAGCCCATGAAAAAGCTGTTTATTGCATTTTCTGTTTGAGCTTCGATGACAAGACTGCAAAATCTGCAATAAGATGTGCGAAAATGCCGCAGATAAAAAATATGACTCAAATGCATGTGGTTTTACGAGAGACGAGGTAACGTTTACGACTCTTAATGGCAGACAGCTTCATTTCAAGGATAATAATAATATTTGACCTAATTTATGAGTATTAATGCTCCTGATATTTACACCAAAAAGAGATAAAACATATAATTTGAATTAGTAAACTTATTTTCCGAAAAAATACAAGAAAAATGTACATTATATAAATGATTGACTCCATAAGTTACTATTTCTGTCGAAATAATAAATAAAGATTTATAATTCAAGTATCATCGACACTGAGCGATGTAAATTACAATCATTGTAACTTTTGCAGCAAGCTGAAAGTTGCAAGAGTCTGAATTAGAGCTATACTAAGTATTAAATATGGAGACATTTTTTACTGAATTCCGGGCACCAATAACATTCCCATTTTTTCTATTTCTCTCTCCTTTACAAAACATTTAAAATAACCTTGATTATTCACCTGTTATTCTACTCTTTTCAATTAGGTTATTTAACACAAATCCACAATAATTGACGCCTTAGGTATATACAGCTCCCTCTCCCCACGTCACTCAACAGTATCGTTCGCTTCAGACAGAGAACATAATTATATATCACTGAATATAATGATTTCACCACAATCATACGACACCGTGAAATAATTTCAACATAGCATTCGTTTCAACGTGAAAAATCGGGGCGCATCTCTTTCCGCTTCGCATTCTCGACGATCCTCCACATGACTCTACGATTATTCCGTCCGTCACAGATATATCCGCAGAAAAATCGCATGATTATTTACCGATACTTCAAATAATGGATTATGCTACCCATGCTACCCATCACGCTTGCGCACAGCTATGCTCATCCTTGACGATTCTTCACAGGCTTGACATGAATCGTATGATTCTTCCGATTCTTCTGCTCGCCACAGAAGATACGAACATCACAGAAAAATCATATGATTATTCACCGATTCTTCATAATCGATTATGCCTTCCCGATTTTTGTACTGAATCGATTTTCCCGATAAGATCACCATATGATACGATTAATGGATTACTGAGAAAGTTTGCCCATCTCTAAATGTAAATAGACTGCGCCATGTTGTTTCGGCATATTAAAGCGAAATCATGGAATATAACGAAACGATTGTACAGTTTTCAAAAATACTGAGCAAGTCCTAGAGAAATTATTTATGCCATGTTATTTTGGCAGATTCCATCAGTATTCTCTCGAATCGCTCGACCCGCCTGCTTGCCTGTGATTATTCATTGGATCCAAAAATCGGATGAGAAATAAGCGTCCTACTTATTTCTCTTTTCAGTACAGATAATTGAATTCGATTCCGTATTCGGATGCGATCACACCGTTAACACGGTACGATTCTAAGCATGCTGAGTTGAGTTCGATTTTCAGCGCTGAAATGAGCAGATCGTATAAAACGCCCTATAAGGGTCGGTGTTTGCGGCGACGTCCTCTCTCGTCCGCTCCGACAATCGACGCGTTGGCGAAATCCTTCCACCGATTGCGCCTTTGAATCGGATCAGAATGTGTCTGTTCATCTGCTGACATGAAATGATGGGCTGACTTGCGTGGAGAGGCCTCGCACCAATTATTACAGAATTCAGGGTTGAAATCGACATATTTTATTGACTGGTGGAAAAGTGCCAATCGGTTTTGTTCCTGGATCAAAATAACCTCCCGGAAACACAAGCTCGGAAATAAGAAAGCACTTCATTGAAAAATTATGTTTGGAACATCCCTGATGTAGCAGCCGCACAATATATCGCGTTGTAATTCCATTGTTATTAAGTTTTAAACGTGTTGTAACAGACCTCCAACAAGTCAACAACGTTATCTCAACGCACTTTCTTTATAACTTATTTCTAACGTCGTTACACCGCATTCATAACGTGACAGTGCGCGTTGTAAAGATGTTGTAAGTACAATCTTGCAACGGGCCTGCGTCCGCACTCAACAACGCCGTTAGAGCACAACTCCAATGCTGCTATGCGTATTGTAAGTCTGTACTGAAAACGTTGCTGCAACGCACGTTCTCGCGCAGCCGGATATGCATTCCTAACACGGCATAGCGCTTGGTATAGATGTTGTGAGATCGTCATTGCAACGGGCATGCGTCCACTCTAAACAACGCTGTTAAAACGCGAAGTCAATGGGGCTGTGCATGTTGTAGGTCTGTAGTGAAAACGTTGTTGCCAAGCACGTTCTCGCGCAGCCGGCTATGTACAGAGTGTCCCATTGATCGTGTGTCATTTTTGACCTATAATTTCAGACACTTTCTTTCGTGCCACATGGATGAAAGTTGGTACCTAGGTAAAAAAAGGTTGTAAGTTTTGTTGAGTGTAAGCAAAATTTTATAAATAAGACCTTATGACCCCATAAATAGAGTCCAACCAACAATCCCAATTTTGCCTCAATGTTAAATTATTCGAATTACAAAAAAGTCAGAATTGTTTTTGCTAAACTTTCTATTATTATGTATTTGGGCACGAGGAACACAACGAAAGAACTTTCGAGTTCAAAAATGCAACCGTGACCCCTGAAAGGGCACAGTAAATGTCACAGGGGTGACGAAAAGCGAATGGCCTCTACAAATCTGTCGAATCATAGGTTTAAATATTATTGTATTCGTAACACGGCAAAGCGCGTTGAAGAGATATTGTGAGATCCTATTTCAACGGGCATCCGTCCACTCTCAACAACGCGAAGTCAAAGGGACTATGCGTGTTGTAGGTCAGTAGTGAAAACGTTCTTAACGTAAAAAAACGGAAATAAATCTTGTTTATTCTCAGTAATATTGCATTTATATTCATAATATGTGGCAATATAGGTTTCAATTAATTAATGCCTGAAAACTGTTATCATAATGTAATGGTATTTCCTCAGACTATCACAGATATGCAGTTTAAAAATTAATTTTCGAAGTCACATTAAGCCACGGAAGTGGCCACATATATGTGAGTTTTTGACGGAATTTTTAAAAATATGGGTGCTAGGATATGCGCGTAGAATCGAAGGGCTGCTGAACAAGCGAGGCAGATGCAATGCCATTAGGTAGGCACAAGGTAGGATGACACTAAAGCATGCCATCGTAATAGTAATATTCATATTCTTCTAAATGTAAATTTTAATTTTTTAGAGGGCACAGAAATATGGATGACAACGCGGCTATAACGTATTTACAACGAGATTCTTCGAGCACAGAAATAGGGTTTCAACATGCTCAGGACGGACATACACGAGGATGGAAAGGCGGCTACAACGCGTTTACTACGCGATCTTCGCGTACAGAAACAGGGCCACAACGTACTCACAACGTGATGCCAACGCGATAACTTCACGATTGGAACATGCTCCCTCCCACACACAAAACGGACCCACAATGGGATAACAACGCATCAGCAACGCGATTCACAAATGACTCTGACCAAATTTTACAAGGTTACTACGCGGTGTTCGAGGCAACTAAAACAAAAACTTCCGACGAGTTTTTCAATGCAGTATAGCACGTGACGAACAATGTGCTGGAAACGTACTTCCTTCGTCAGCGATGTTTTTTTATACGGCATGGACAGTTGGACAATCGCAGTCACGCAGAGAAGAAGATTGAAAATAATGGGACTGTGGTGTTATCGAAGAATGAAGATTTGATGAAATGGCCGGTGGGGATGAGTGAAGAAGAAGTTCTTAAATTAAATGGAAAGAAAATAAAAGAAAATTTTAATTAAATCGACGGAAAGGAGAAGAGAGAAGCTGATTGGACACATCTGGCGACGCAAAAATGGAAGGATACAACAATGGATACAACAATGAAAGGAGAAAAGAGTATGAAGAGCACCAAAGTGAGTATCAAGGATCATATAGGTACATCAGGCAACTTATGAAGGACGTCGAAGTAAATAATTACGCGGACAAGAAAAGTTTCGCTGATAGGAA
Organism: Pyrrhosoma nymphula; assembly: GCA_963573305.1. Classification (NCBI taxonomy): domain Eukaryota; kingdom Metazoa; phylum Arthropoda; class Insecta; order Odonata; family Coenagrionidae; genus Pyrrhosoma; species Pyrrhosoma nymphula. Next base: position 2,949,149 of record OY754334.1, read on the forward strand.
AGTGGATTGGAGAGCTTCCGCAAATCAATTTACGAATTTATAACTCCCTCCCACTACGTCTCGCCATAGAGTTGGTATGCCCGTCTCTGAGCAATAAATTATTTTCGTCAAAGATGTCTCAGCATTAATGGTATTTGCCCATGTTGGGGCGTTAAATTTATATCAGTTCATTTGTCATTCTGCCTTCGATATGACGGTTAATTTCGTTTTTAATTGCATGCAACCTTTAAGAGATATTTGTAGAATATAGGTCCTATTGTTGCGGGTCCGCGGGTATATATCTAAGAATGCAAAGGATTGCCAGTAATCACCGGATACGGAAGTATGTACTTCAGGGTCATTCCGTGCCAAATAATCGAGTTAAAAATAAATTGGTTTCATTACTATTTTTGAAGCAATCCATTTTATGCACGCACATACCTACATTTATTGGCAGCTGATTGTAACGATTTTAAAAGATTTATCCCTCCTCGTTTTTTCGCGGTAGCCATTTTTCCAAGATGGCGTAGGCATTGACTTAGGAGAATGGCCCTATTGCGCTTTATTTGTGAGGAAATATCTCCTATCTTGTAAGTACCTGCTGACTTAACAGGGGAATTACCTTAAAAATTTACAAATTATGCTAAAATTCGATGTGGAATACGGACACGAAGGTTTATCGTGTCTTTAAAGGACAATGTAATTATGGAAATTCAGTGATTACAAATTTTATATGTACTATATGTGCTGTGATGTATTGCATGTGTTCTTGTGGTGATATTTTTACATTTATAGGTAATTTGTATTAGGTAGACTTACGCTTAAGCTTAATGAATGTGTTTTGACAGGAAATGAGTTTAATGTGTTGCATAATCTTTGCAAGAGTCGGATAAGACTGATTACTGCAATTAGTTCGTGGTTTCAGCTATGTATTATATAAAATTTGGAATCATTGCGAATTGAAAACAGCGAAGTTACTGACTACATGGGTGCTCTTGAATTTTAAGTTTGGCAGTTTTCATCCTCAGTGAAAGGATAATGATTGATTTGTGTACTTAAGCAATGTAGGTATTAAAGATATATAATAGCGTATAGTTTTTTTATTATGCTTCTTTCAATAAATTTTGCCTCTTTAGAGTCACCTCTTTATTTCATCTCATTATTGTATTGGAAATGAGATTGTGTTGACTTAATTAATCACGACCAGGAATTTGGCTCACGGAAACAGCACACGGTTAATCCCGTAGTGGTATCACCATTAATAAACGTAGAATTATGAATTTGCTACTTTAGGAGGAATTTTACTTCGAAGTTGCAGAACTTTAAAGTACTTCTTCCATCACACGGAGTACTATTATCCGGGAATGCGCGCATGCTTCCTCGGTATTTCTATAGTATTAAATGTAGTTACCGCGTGTTGTCAGCGTGTGCCGACTTCAAGGTGCCTAATTAATCCTATTTTGGATCTGTAATGAGTAATCAGTAGTATCAGAAATTATAATTTGTCCTTGGCAAAGAATTAAATTTTAAATGAATATGGTCTAAGTTCCTGTCACACTGTGGTCCTGTGTACAAGCCATGTCGGAATACACATTTTGATGGATGATATGATGATTTTGTTGATTACAGATTGCCAGCGCCACTTTATACTAGATGACGCTGTCTACTGCACGAATGAGGTCATAAATGGGCTTCTTAAACATGTTAGTACATACCTACCTTGTCATTATTTCTCTTATTGATTGAAATGACTCCTTGCCAATTTCAATGGGATCTCCTAACGCTGATGTAATGACCCACTCATTTAATTCATTTTTTGCTTACAACCAATTACAGTATTACGATATTTAAATTGTAATGTTTATTGAAGCTGCACTCGTTGCAAATGCAAACGAAATTGAGCCCCATGAACTTAGCCCACAGCCCACCGAAGCAGTTCAAATATAAATAGCACAGAGTAGGGATATCTTGACTCTGTGGCATAACGATTAAATAACAAGTAATCATAATCACTGTCATCAACTGTTCCTGAAACTCATACTGATATTCAGTGATCGAGCCTTCATTGTACTTTGTTTTTTACACTATCTTAAAGAATATAACTTAAGAGAATTGACACGAACAATTGTACATTCTTTAAAGTTACCATTCACTACAAAAGTATAATAAGAAGTATAAATCAAATTACCTGTGGGTTGTCATAATTTGCAGTTATCATGTCTCGACCAGTTTTTGGATCTAACCTGGCTTTTTATTAACCGGAATCACGCTATTGTTCCCGAATCAAACTTCTTAAAATACCATTTATCTAAATAAAAAGGAGGCATATTGGCACACACGAAATTTTATAATCGGAAATTAGGATTCACTGGTTAGAATTACAGTTAAAAATATGTTCACAAACACCCAAATAAAACTGTATTCCAAAAACAATTCGGCGAAAATACAATGCTGAATGAATACACTGGTGATTTTAACACGCCGGTACTTCGGAAGACATATGGGAAGAAAATTCAGACGTAGGGAAAACCAACGAACATCCAATTAAGCACTGGAAACATTCTTGAATGACAGCAACACCATCAAAGTCTAGAAAAAGTGATTGAAGAGAGAGGAGCGGAGTTGAATTTTTTAAATGGATTGGCTATATGAAGCACAGCTGTTTATATAAACGGCCGGTATGCATATAATATCGCGGAAAGGGTATCAAGTTTGATTTCTAAGCAACCACGTCATAGACTCGTATATTAATATATCACATAATTAACGATTCGTCGCCGTAATTGAAAACAATTCATAGGAAACAGTATTGTATTGTACCCCATACAGGTGACGATTAACATATTGTACGTAATAAATAACGGCACTACATAGCCAGCGCAGTCACAAATAATGCATCGCTATACGAATAAACAAATTATTAATTACCTGGATCATGCTTGATTTCCATTGAATTCGTCTTGTATCTCAACCCAGCACTGGCTCTATAGCCGTCTTTGCCGACAGTCTAACGGGCTCGGTATTCATTTTTAATTATGTTATTGTTCTAATCTAAAAAGCGAGCCAGCAATACTGGAAAAACTCTCTCAATGCAAGATATTTGCGTCGTGATGTAAATTGTTGACCGTTCTGCTAGTAACGCTGCGTCTTTTTTTGCGCAACTGAGCGAATCATCGATGAGAAATCACGAATATAAAAATAATGCACGATTAGCTTCACAGGACTTAACTGCCTACATCTCACGAACGATCAAGTAACTTACGCATCTCACGTTGGACAAATCAATCAAGATTTATTTGGCCGGTCTCACATCTCGTGATCAATACATGATATCATAAAATCATCCCTATCGTGATCGGTAAAGATGAATTCCTCGGTCATTGGAGAGATCCAGTTCATCGATCAATCTTTTAAGAGAACTTGATCTCGGGATTCTATCAATCACGACCGACGCATCACTAGTCTGTTACCGTTCAGCCACGGCAATCTTTATAGACGGCCGAGGTTCAGCGGTCTAATTCGCGAATGCCCTCATATATTCGACATGGCCAGCTTTAAGATTTTAACATTAACTGATTCAGCATGACCAGCTTTAACTTTTAAACTTTTTCTAATTCATTGGGATAGCAGTCCAGATAAATCTGCAAGTTTTCTGCAGAAAAGTGATAGGCGCAGTAATTTATCACACTGGGAAGGTCTTCAATAAAGATAGAGAATAAGAATGGGCCTAAGATCGATCCTTGGGGAACACCACGGGAAACTGGTACCAACGGAGAGCTGAGAGGGAGAGTTCTAGCCTTCCGAACCGGTGGATGAGTACATATGCCATGATCGACCGAGTCAAATGCTTTACTGAAGTGAAATTGAACCAAAATAGTGCTTTTGTGATTTTTAGCAGAGCGTCGGATATCGTTCGTTATTTTTACCGTTAAGACAATAAGAAAGATAAGCCAACGAGTCGTCAAGAGAAAAACCATTAGCATTATCTCCGGTCATTCACTAACCTTTGCACTTCTTTTTTTTTACGACCAAAATGAATTCTCATGGAAAGTATCGGGACTCCAGTAACAATAAGATATTCTGAAAACAAAAGCAATACGATGTCTCTTCACGATTCACATTTTATTATCAAAAGTAACAATACTCATACCAGAATTAGCTATAGCAATTTAAACAATGGCACGAATACTCAAGCGTAAAACATTTGGGAGAGTCATACACTTCTGAGCTGATGTCCCTATAATTTATAAAAAGTTAATTACCCTGGCATAGGGCACTGTTTATGTGCCCATTCCCTTTAATACAATTCGAGCAGGAATTCTTTCACGCGAAAGAGTAGCTATCCTGCTATTCATTGATAACAGCACACGATTCCATTAACACGTAAATAATTTTCTCACGCATTATTACGAGTTAAATCGGGCAATTTTCACGCAATTCGCGTACAAATTTATATTGTCACCTACGTTGGTAAGCCAATTTGTCAGCTTCGTCACTTGGTAGGCTCGGAGGTGAAACTAAGAAAGGGAGGGGGTAATGATGGGTGGAAAATTGGGGGGGGGAGAGGAGATGTTCAGGGACGGGGAAATGGGGGGGAAAGGAATAACTGCTAAGCCCGTCGGAGCACTTGGTGTGGGGTGGGTTCTCGGTAGGTGTGAGGCATTAACGATCAAAAACACGACGCGTTTCCACGGTCTCCTTTCTTTTGACTTTGGACGGGACGACGTGAGGAAAGGATGGCACGACTGACAAGAAAAGAAACTCTCTCGAAAATAAGATTAACAATATACAATTTATTTACTTCAGGCAAAATACGAGAGAACGAGCACATAAGAAAAAAATAGCCTTGTAATGAAAAAAAACAATTAAACTAATCATCCGTGAGCTCACGTATTATTAAAAAAACAAATCAAAAGACACTTTATCAACATAGGATGATCCCAACAGCTCAAGACATAGTAATGGGCACCCTAATATTATTTTTAAGCACGGCAGTGCGTCTTATTAATTTGATCAAGTCATACACTAGTCTTCTCACAAAATTTACCCTAAAAAAACAATATTCAGCTCCTATGGTCTGTACTTCTTTCATGTAGGTTCGCTGAAGCACTTGAAAATGCACACGGGGAAAAGGAAGGGGTGAGACAAAATGACACGAGTAATTAACTGTGCACTTTCTTCTTGAAGGAAAGGATTGGGACAACTGGGTTTGGTGGTCGCATGGGCGGCGAGATTTTGGACAGTACTTATCGTGGGCAGGAGGAAGCACGGCTACTGGGCAGACACCTTGCGAATGCGACCACTTCTGTATGGCCAGGCTGCGGGATGCGGAACCTCTTCAATATTCGGGCGGCGACTTCTTTCCTTCTAATTCTCCTTCGTCGCTACACCCTTCCCTTCCGTCGATCAAACCGCTCCAGCCTTTCTCTCCTCGCTCGCTTCCGTCGCGAATGCACGGCGGTACATTTCATGCGGAGGTCGTCCAATTATCCACGTGTATATGCTGTGGATGGCGTTAAGATAAAGGCAACAGATAAAGTTAAGTATCTGGGAGTTACGATAACTTCGAACCTATCGTGGGGAACACATATAAGAAATATTTTTGGCAGAGATCTGAAGAAGCTAGGATTCGTCAAGCGTATTGTGGGAAGATTTTCAGATGAAAATGTAAAAGAGAGGTGCTATTTCGCACTCGTCCGGCCACACCTTGAATATGCAGCGAGCATATGGGATCCGGTGCAGAAAGATTTAATCCGGGAACTTAATAAAATACAAAGGAAAGCTGCGCGATTCGTCAAAAACTGCAACGGGCGTACAGATAGCGTTACACAGATGTTAAACGAATTAGACTGGGAGCCGCTAGAGACTCGCAGGCTCCGAGCTAGGCTTAGATTCCTTGAGCAATTAAGAATAGATATCTTTAAGAGCGACAGTGAAAACATCATATTAGAACCCCACTATATTTCCAGGTCCGACAGAAGCGATAAATTAAGAGAGATATTTTCCCGAACGGATAGGTATGGGAATTCGTTTTTCCCCCGCACAATAAGGGACTTTAATAAATGCTAGACGTCATTTCATTAGAGCGTTCCCTTTGTATATGTAAACGGCTGGTGTCCTAACACCCCCCGCCACACGCCTATTGAGGCGGCTTGCGGGGTAGCATGTAGATGTAGATGTAAATGCGGTATCTCATCTCGCCGAATCACTCGGCCATGCTCAATAATCACCCCTACTTCACAGAATCTTGGTCAGCAACGTTGTTTTTGTCCCACTTCTGATTTAAGAGGATTCGCGGAATGTTAGCGTTGAGTTTAATGAAGATAGAACACAGTCGTTTCTGGAAAACTTGTGTATTTCTCAGAGAATAGCGTAATTACCTGGTCACACGTTTCCCGTGTTAATGCGGGACAATGTCTACTTTGGCGATATCGTGAGTTGGTCATATGTACCATGAATAGATGTCAAGTTGTCCTCCAAAGACGCCACAGGTAAGCGTACACTACAGCTGACGATCGGATAAGTATCCCTCCACTTGACGTCACACAAGGGACTCCATTCAACTCCGAGGTCCATAGAAAACGCTGACGTTTTCTCGGAAAACACACAGCTTGCTTTTTTCCCAACTGAGCTGCATTCGTCCTTTTGGATTGTAACTACACGATTCCTCGATGTGATGAGTGTCATTCCCATATAACTATGGCGTTAAATAAAACAGTGGGATACATTTTATTATCGATAAGGACATGGACTAAGGGCGTTGTGATGATATTAGCAAAAAAGCGAACGCTTGCAAGCCAAAATGACAGTTGGTTTTCTGCAAGGAAATACCGGAAAATGCCACGAGTCTATCGGACTCATTAGGGGAGACCGCGTACCTCGCTCCACCAATGAGAGTGAGCTATTATATTTTGCATAGAGCAGGACAATAACCAGGTCTCAACCCTGCTCGAAATTCCATTGACTTTGCCTTAGTTTCATTGATATGATTATGTTTTCAGTGAGGAACACGGCTTTAGACTGTGTGCACCAAGATAAGTGTCAACTCTTTTAGCAGTTAGCTTTTGGTAGTAGGCAGCGCGTCGTGTTACCTACTAATCGGAAAGTCTTTATTTCTGCTACTCCCTCTTGGAAAAATGATCTCGTCATTCGATGTTATCCTAGCTCGTGTAGTATATGTTACGACCAGCCTTCCCCCAAAGAACAAGGGCAAAACTTAAATTATTTAAGTTTTCTAATTTTCGACCAAGAGATCAAATATCACCGAAAAACCAAGAGCAGAGAATATTCCTCTTCTTCAGGCTATAGGGCTGCAATATATTTTTTTACCTCGATGGTGAGTCAATCCCCTCAATATGTACAGTGCCTCCATCTTATGGTAAGAAATTTTACTATAGTCACGGTGAGTACAGTACCACACATATCCATCTCTAACCATATTTAATCAATCTCTAAAGTTCAAATAAAAAACCATGATGATAGCTCTCTTACGCTTTAGCCAATGGCACGAGTGTGGTACCTTCGAGTAGGTTAACGTTGACAACGCCCCATACGCCACCGCATTGTCACCGCGGAAATATAAAGTCGGTCGCCGTCGACGACGAAGAAAGGGTCGTTGGCAACCTCATTGCTTCATGTTGGAGATCGTCCCTCAAGCCTTTTTCTTTTCACTTGCATACGTCTTCAAAATGCGTGCGACATTGAGGTACTAGGATGAAAGAGGGCGATGTAACGGTTGCAAGGTGATTCATTCCGACTCCATGAATTTTATGACTAATAATCTGACATAATTAACTGAGGCCTCGTTTGATTGGGTACATGACTGAGACGCGAGTACGACCTTCAAGCTGTGCTCGCGTATGCATGAGGATATAGGGTGTAGGCCCGAGGCGAGTTGCGACCATTTGGGCACCGGAAAACATTTTGCCCAATAGATCTCGCGCATAGGATACGCTAGCCCTCAGGTTTTAGAACCATACGAAAGATTTAGTGTAGTAATGTGTATTTTAGCCAAAAACTGACATTTTGGAAATTCGATTAGTGACTAATAAAAATAACAGTGAAATTACTAGTAAAATTTCAGATGTTGGATCATACTCACCGAACAGCCAAGAGGAGTTACAATAAAATAATATTCATTTAAGAGGGCTTCTGTTTAGCCATCGATCAGCACTGCCAAGACCGTGGAGAAACGGGTGAGACGCCTACGGAAACGTCAGAAAGTCAACGAGTCGTCCGCTGTAAGCGACCAAGATACACCCGACTCATTTCTGCACAAACCAATCTGCAGAATAAGGGAAAGGCAATGGCAAAAACTAAAAAGGTGAAAAAGTTGCGAGGGGAATGGTTGGTGCTCGAGACTGGGACCCTTATACTCCAAAGAGGAGGAGGAAGTCTATACCGCCCCGGCGAGCTCTTTTTATGAGCAGGAGATGAATAAAAGGAGAGGGGCTCATCGAGGCACATGAATCCACGACGGGACTCGTTTCGAGGGGATCACGGGAGAATTTTATACCCCCGATATTGCACCGCCCCCTTTTCCACCGCCGTCAGAGTGATTTCGCCCCCCCCTTCCTCCCCGCTACCTGGCCCGCACACTAATGTATCAGCCCCCCGGAGGAGAATGTTCGTTAAGTCAAAAGAAAATCATTTCGAAGCGAAGGCAAAGACAGGGAGAGAGAGAGAGAGAGAGACGCTTTCTGGAATAAATTCTGGTGGTGGTATGCACGCTGTGTGTGCCTCTTTACATTTCCATGTCGAGGGAGTGGTGCTTACTTTCAGGATTCACAAAGTATCTCGGGAAGAATTCTGCCACGGTCCTCCTACTTTCCCCCTCGCAGCATCATCTGTGTCTGAGGGCTCACTTCATGAGTCACACTCCCGTTTTCCCCTCAAGAGTTCCCACAGCAGAGAGATGTTTCTTTATCTCGACGTCTTTGGAATTCATGCCACCTGTGATACGACTGCTGAAGTTACACAAGATTCTAATCATGTTTTTTTTGGCAAACAGTTTAGGCACTAACTTGGCATTAAAACTTTTAAATTCATAACAGGCGACTCTGAATGATGTGCGGTCAATAGAAGTGGAATGTAGTCGGATGATGTGGCCGTAAAAATCGTATTTGGCATAACAGAACCACATTTATGCCAATACTGTAAAGTAGGGATTAATTTAAAAAGGTCGTTGAAAATAAGCTTAGATTCACAGCGAAAAATCCGTATCAAATCTCCCTAACTGGATGAAGTCTCTATCTATAGCAGTGCAAAGAAATGTGGACTTTATGAAGTAATATTACTGTGACCAATCCTCAACATTAGCAGTTTTCCACTTAATTGCTTCACCAGCAACTACTTCTGCTGTAATGCAATGCCAGAGTACTGGATAATTACATCAAAAACTCGGGACGCAAAAGCTTATCCACAGAGCAGATACTTTTGGCACTGCAACAATTGGCATTAGTTTCTTACTAGCGTTAACTAGACCGACCACCAGATTAAGAGACGAGATGTAACCAAGTTTTTGAAGGGCAGCAACAGTTGAGAATTACAATAAAAGCGACTAAAATAATTAAACGTTTTAAGACACCACAAAGTAACAGATATATGTACCCTTGTATAATAATGGACTGCACAATATCACATCTAAATCCTGCACACTCAAAAAGTATTTCGTTAAAGGATACGAAATATTATGCAACATAAAGTTTAAGAGCCATCTGCGCTAACCATGAAAGCTAATTCCGTTCGAATAGCGATAAGGAATGAGCTGAAATCACTTAATCGATGTACAAACCTATCATTTATCCTGATTTTTATCCTGACATTCATTTGGGTATTCTACCAAGTAATTAGTAGTTTTGTGGACAGTACATATCCTCATGCCCCTAAATCTGGAACATCATCACACTTTCCCTGCCTTTGGATGGCCCGATATCTCTCTTAAATTATTCCTCATATCGTCTACCTATTCTTCTTTCATCCATAATGCCTATCTTCTTCCTTCCTCTTCCACGCTTACCCAGTGTTCTCCCCTCTATTACCCTATTCAACATGCCCTTGCTTTTCATATCATCTTCCATCCAGCTCTTCTGCCTTCTTCGAACCTCCGCCGCCAGCTTCCTCTCCTCTCCAATCATATGCCCATTTCTTTCTCTTTACCGTCCATTATTACCAAGTTCTTACAACCAGGTATGCTACCAATTATTTCCTCCAACTGATCACATCCACCATCTACCTCTCCTATTTATAATTGGAGGTGACACACCTGAATTATAACTAAATTCGTTGGATCTGCCTTAAGCCCATGAGTATGATCCTAACACTCATCAGATATGCAACGACTTTTGTTCTTCCAAGTTAATTCATTACGTATGCAACATTTTTGTTTTGCCCAGGATTCGAGTGACAACCTAAAACTTTCTAGTCGAACTCTATCTCTAGGATAAGTAGAATTTGGAATATTCGCTGCAAACATCAGATGTATTAACGAAAGCGGGGAGTTTAATAAAACTAAATAAACATAAATAAGTTGCGAAAAGTTCATTTCGCTAACAACTAAAAAGTCTACAAATTTATGTCTAATCTAGGAGATTAATTCCACGACAGCACCAAGCGCAGTAGGGAATGCAAAGCAATCGATTCAATATTGAGCGCGAACTCGTTCAATCCACTCATTCATGCAAGCAGAGTGCACACAGAATTTCCCAGCAAGAGCCGGTGAGGTCGCACGAAGGAATGAAGCGACCTCGCCCGGCCATTTATTTTCTACTAAAACCACCTCCTCCCCCCCCAGCTACGGGCCAGCCGCTAGTTAATGTGCGCTCGGCAAAGCTACGGAAGGCACCCAAAATCCTCGCATGCATTTTTATTCAATTCCGCCTTAGGCTCTCCAAAATGCACCCTGATTATCCTTTTAATTCATTAAAGATAGATGCTGCTTTGATTAATTAGCAGATAGTCATAACTTTTTTTACGATGAAAACTACACTTTTGTTATGAGTGCGATTTTTTTCAGTTTATCTTTTGAGATTATAGAGTCAGGAAAAGAAGAGTTCTCGTCGTGGATTGGATGTTACCCGAAATGTAAACAGTCATGCATGTGGAGCCAGCACCAAGATAGAAAAGTTTGCAATCAGTCCTAGGCACCGATGACGAACTTTTCATGTAGTAGAGGTACTAGGAACGGGTACCTCTTAATAGTATTTTGCAATGTAGTTAATCTTACTCCACTATAACATAAAATTAATAGCATAATGATAATAGGTTTCAGACTTCAATCAAATATTTAAACCTTAAAACTCATATATAACAACAGGTTGTAACTATAATGACTAAAAGGCGCCCAAACTGATCGTGCTATTTGAAACGGGAAATTTAAATGTAATCAATGAAGGGGTTTCTGATTGTCTTTTGTTCTGTCTCTACTCTTCGACGCTCGGACCTCACAGGTCCGTCCCACTAACTATGCAAGCTATTTTCCAACCACGGACGGATTTTACGCGACGGAAGATGGGAGCCGTCTAATCCTCTTCACTCGTCCCCTAGTAGAGACTCAATGAGTCATGAAACGTATCAAGTCCAGCGTGTGATGCTAGTAGCCGAAACGCACAATCAGGTCCTACGCGCCTATCCGCATTCTAATAGGTAACAACATTTGGAGCAAATTAGTTCCGCATTATTTTACTCCTTTTTCTTGCGATAACAATGTGGGAAACATATAGTGTATGTTATGGAAAAACTGGCATCGCCCAACAATCAATTGGTAACTTGATGTTATAGAGACTTTTTTCAGTGTAAACAGCTTCCAGACGGATATCTTATTGTTTGAAAGATCCTGGTGACGTTGGAGAAAAATTTCGTGATCTGATGGATGAGGGTGAAGATGAATCATAAAGTATTAAATGAGACAGTGACGAAGAGGAAGAGTACCGCCTGTAAAACGAGGAAAGCGAGTTGACGGAAAACCTGGCATATGCAAAGAGACGACAATAGGCAGACGTGCATCCCAATCAATATTAATGCAACAACCGACACTGGGATGTATGCTATCGTGTATTCATGACGCGTGCAACACGCCAGATCTCGCTCGCCTTTCGTGGTAGTTTTTATCGCCAACTACAGATCAAAATCTGAAATAATCTGCATGCTTGAGCGATTTAATTGTGATATACATGTTAATATCACACACACACACACACACATATAATCCAATCTTCCCTCCCTCCCTCTGCCTCTCCCCTTCAATTGCGTACGCTAGAAAGTGCCTGCATCTGGCTTTATTCCGCACATAATCCGCCCGGATTAAATCGCGCTCACTGACCTCTCCCGCCCCTTCTCCCCTTTCCCCTCCTTCATTCCCCTCCCGCCCCTCCCCTTTTCTCCTTTCCACATCCCTTTCTCTTCCTCTGACCCCCTCCCGCCTCTTCCCCTCCTTGCCCTTCCCTCTTCCTCTGACCCCCTCCCGCCCCTCCCCTCTTCTCCCTCCCTACCCCTCTCTCCTCCCATCTCACCCCACCTCTTGTTCCCTGCCTATCCATCATTCTGTATCCGTCTATCTTTGAGAAAGGTTCTAGAGCAACCGAAATATCAACTTATAGTGTAAGTGTTCTTTTTTATGTGTTTATATTTCATTCCGCCCCACCTGTGGCATAGTTTATTTATATTATCGCGTGTGTGATTTTCCACGAACTCGTATATATAGATATATATATATATATATATATATATATATATATATATAAATATATAAAAAAAACTTTGTCACATGTGTGACTAAAATGAGAACACATAAAAAAGACACTCACACGGGTTGTAAATTTTTCGGTGGATCGCCGCCACCTTCTTCAGCGAAAGGTATAGGAAGAATGAAGAGGAAATGTTTGGGATGGTGAGGGGAAGAGAGCAGTGAGGAGGGGAAAGGTGAAAAGTAAAGGAGGGGTGGCATAGTTTATTTATATATATATATATATATATATATATATATATATATATATATATATATATATATATATATATATATATATTTATATTTATAAACACTTGACAGGGGGTAGGGAAAGAAAAGTAAAAAGAGCCGAGCCGCGCCGCCCAACTTCCCAGTCCCAAAACACGCCTCCACTCATAACCTCAAATTCGACTCTTGCTTCCGTCTCACCATCCTCCACGCCCTCCCCGCCGACGCATCGAACACACAACTTAGGAACACTGAACTTTCTATTATTTGGTATTGTCGCGCCTTTTCCCCTCCCGCTCTTAACATTATGCACTAAATTCTTGTCCATTCACTTTCTCCCTCCTCCTCCGACGCCTTTAATTCCCCTCCCCCACCCCCTCCCAACTTAGCAACTTTGTTGCACTCCTCTAGACAGCCAGGCGCAATTCCCTACTTTGTTGCATTCCCCCCCCCCTCTAAACATCCATCCATTCACTCACTCAGAAATACTCGACACAAACAAATTTAACAATGAAATTAAAAAAATATAGAACCATCCTTTTCACTGAGGATACCCACAACCTCGTAACTCGGACTTCTAGAGCTGACGAAGGACCAACTGGTTCGAAACGTTCCCGTAAGAACGAATCCTTTATCTTTTCCTCTTTCTCCTACCTCCTGTAAGTTTGAATTTATATACACACATATATATATATATATATATATATATATATATGCGTCGTTCTTGTAGTTCGGGCTTCTTCCACTGCATGGGTGTTAAGTAACCTCTCCTGAGTCATTGTTGCAAGCAGCGTCCTTTTAGACGGTTGTAGCGAGCCCCTGTGACAGTTTTCGTTCGACGAGTTTATCGACCTCTTCGATTTTGGAAATGGCTGATATTCGAGAACAGCGTGCAGCGTTGAAATTTTGTTTTCTGCTCGGTAAAAGTGTGTCGGATGTGGTTGATACGTTGTCTACAGCTTATAAAGAACACGCCTTGAAAAGAACTCAAGTTTATGAGTGGTATTCGCGATTCTAACGCGGCAACATGGCGATCGAAAACATTCAACGCTCGGGCCGGCCTTCCACGTCCAGAACTGATGAAAACGTGGAAAAAATTCATGCGCTTGTGTACCAGGATAGAAGGCGTTCTATTGATGAAATCGCTGAACCATCTGGTCTTTCGTCTAGTTCAGTGCAGCGCATTGTAGCTGAAGAATTGCAAATGAGACGAATTGAAACGGCGCGATTTGTGGCGGAGTGGGGACTGGTTCTATCACCATGACAATGCACCAGCTCACACAGCCATTTCTGTGCGTGATTTTTTGGCAAAAAACCACAACACACCGCTTCCTCACCCACCCTAATCACCAGATCTAGCACCTTGTGATTTCTTTTTGTTCTCCCGAATGAAAAAAGAGCTGAAAGGGAAACGTTTTGCAGACATTCCGGAGGTGAAAAGTGAATCGAAGGTGGCGCTGCAAGGCATCGGAAAGAACGAGTACCAAAGGTGTTTCGCGCAGTGGAAAAAACGTTTGAACCAATGCATTAGCGTTAATGGAGAGCACTTCGGAGGTGAATAACGTTTCTAACTCAAAAAAAGAAATTCTGATATTAAAAAAAAAATTGTGTCCGGTTATTTTTGGGTCCCCCCTCGTATATATAAATATGTTAATATCGCAGTAAAAGGTCAGCGACTAGATCAGGTAAAATCTTTCTGACACCTCGGTAGTCTGATAAACAAATATGACAACTCCACTCAGGAAATCAAGAGTAGAATATCCATGGGAAAGAAAACCTTTGAAAAAACAAAATCTCTGTCAATTGCCAAAAAATACCTATTACCCTAGGGAAGAGATTTTCCAAATCAGGGTTGCCACAAAGTTTTATGTTTGAATTTCTCTGACATATCCTTGACATTTCCAAAAAATCCCTGACAAAATGTCTCCCTGAAACAAAGTGTGCAGCGATTTGTTTTTACATTTTTTTTAATTATGGCACGATACTTAATAAAATTCATTGCTATATTTGAGATGCAGATGCTATCAGTTCATTTCGAAAGAGAACAAAAGTCAGTTCTATGAATTGTCATTATTTTTAAATTAAATGTTGAAAGTACAAAACGTAATACACAGAACAAAAGATATTTAAAGGTCAATATTAAAACTCTAACCTGGAATAATAAGATTGAGTACCTAAGACTGAAGAAAGTGTAATTTATAAGGAATAATATGAAGAAAACATGGCTGGTAGGCAGGCAGGTGGTGCGAGGGGCAAGGCACTTCCTTTCATCGTGTGCACAGTATGACCTGAACGGCCAGTGGACAAGTGGTGGAAATAATTCCCAAAGCGTTGAAGAAATAGAAATGTATGGTTGATACAACATAGCTTTCAACGACTATTTTTCCCTAACTATTGACAAATTGGCTCATTTTCCGTAAACGTGCTGAGAAATTCACTTAAGGATGTCCAGTGCACGACCCGAACTTTGTACACCGGACAACCAAAGTAGCTCGCCCCGCGAGGCGGAGACTGCGCGCAACCAGGCAGCGCAAGTTGGCTTTGGCTGGCCTTCTCTGAGAATAAGTTTATTGCCGTGAAATTATGAACATTTTACCTGTGATTTGTTGGAAAGGGCAAAAACTCCAATGCCGTAAGTTGACTCCTTGTCCCGACCTTTTCCTGAAGACTTTTTCCTGATACATGGCCGTCTGAGAAACCTCGCACCATACGATACGGAATTCGATATGCCTGATGCACCTTCGAAGAGGGATGTGAGAGAGAAGCCATGAGTGGAAACTTGGCAACAGTGAGTGGGTGAACAGAGAGACAAGCGCAGCCTCCGACAATTTTGCAAATGACACACCGTGGGGTATTTTTCTCTTCCAACGTTGCCCCGATAAGGGTCTCAAAGAAGCAAAGCATATCTCGGCAACGCCGTGTTCGAACCGCCTCTCTCAGAGGTAGTTCCCCTCCCCCGCGGCAGTGGAGACTTTGGAACTGTTCCGGGGTTTCCCGAATGGTACCAATTAGTGATGGGTCGGTCGTGAGTGATCGAACCCCGAGATCAAGTTCTCTTAAAAGAAAGATCGATGAAGTGATTCTCTCCAATGGCCGAGGAGCTCATCTTGATGGCTCACGAGCTGCGTAAGTGCATGAGTTATTTTTATATTCGTGATTTCTTATCGATGCTCCGCTCAGTTGCGCAAACAAAGACGCAGCGTCACTATTAGTCAACAATTTACATCACGACATAAATATCTTGCATTGAGAAAGTTCTGCTGGCTCGCTTTTTAGTTTAGAATAATAACATAATTAAAAATGAAGACCGAATCCGTTTTACTGTCGGCAAAGAGACTGCTGGGCTAAGACACAAGAGGAAAGCAATGGAAACTAAACATGATCCAAGTAATTATCCGTTTGTTTATACGTCAAACGATGCATAATTTGTGACTGCGTTGGCAATGTAGTGCCGTTATTATTTACGCGCAATAGGTTAATCATCACCTGTAAGTAGTACAATACAGTACTATTTCCTATGAATTGTTTTTCTTTGTTGCGACGAGTCGTAAAATGTGTGATACATAAATATATGAGTCTATGACGTGATCGCGTAGAAATCAAACCTGATACCCATGCCGCGATATTATAAATACCGGCCGTTTATATAAACAGCTGTGCTTCATAGAGCCAATGCATTTTTAAAATTAAACTCTGCTCCTCTCTCTTCAATCACCTTTTCCAGACTGATGGTGCTGCTGTCAATGAAGAATGTTTCCAGTGTTTCATTGGATGTCCATTGGTTTTCCTTTCGTCTGAATTTCCTTCTTATGTCTTTCGAAGTACCTACAGGCGTGTTTAAATCACCGGTGTATTCATCCAGCATTGTATTTTCGCCAAATTGTTTTGGAATACAGTTTTGTTTTGGTGTTCGTGCATATATTTTGTTAACTGTAATTCTAACCAGCGCGCTGCTGCGGTTCCTAATATCCGAGAATAAAATTTCGTATGTGCCAATATGTCTCTTTTTTATTTAGAGGAATTGTATTTTAAGAACTTTATTTCGGGAAATAAACGCGGGTCGAGACATGATAACTGCAAATTATGATAACCCACAGGTAATTTGATTTATACTTCCATCATTATACTTTTTTAGTGAATAGTAACTTAAAATAATGTACCGGCTTGAGCAGTGAATATCAGTATGCGTTTCCGGAGCAGTTATTGACAGTGATTATAATTACTTGTTTTTATCGTATTTAATCGTTATGCTATCTATATTTGGGCTACTTCGGTGGGCTGTGGGCCAAGATAACGGGACTCAATTTCGTTTGCATTTGCAAAGAGTGCAGCATCAATAAACGGAAAAATTTAAATACTGTAATTGGTTGTAATAAAAAAATGAATTACATGAGTGGGTCATTTCATCAGCCTTAGGCGATCCCATTGAAATCGGCAAAGAGTTTATGGTAAAGGCAATTTATGATTTCATACCACCGATACCGTATTTCTGCGTGCAGTAGACAGCGTTATCTGCTATAAAATAGCACTGGTAATCTGTAATCAGCAAAACAAATCAAAATCTGTAGGGTTTAAAGGGAGAAAACGGAAGGAGACGGACCTCGCTTTGTGGCAGAAGTCGGGAGACAGCTGAAGGACCGGGAGCACGCTGCCCATTGCAAAATGGTTCCAGTCTCGATTTCGCTCTTCTCCAGCTCGAGGCATGTCAACCACGCCCCGTCAAAATTTCCATCGTGTCTGGGAACTTCGTTCCTGCAGTAGAATGTGTGAGTCCGAAGTCCCCTCTACCGCCCTTTTCCCTGGTGTAAAAACTAGTTCCAAAGGGAGTCAGCAATACCCACTGCTGTATTTAAACGAACAATTATTGTGCGAGATGGGAGTGAATTTAGTAAATTTCCTTTTCTTTGGTGGTTCTCGTGGTCATGAACACGGAAGATGTTTGCTATGCATTTCCTTGAGGTTAGATTTCTTTTTTGTAAATGTCTTGTGCTGGTTATTCGTGTAGGGTTGGTGGTTCCGAGAGTGACATTCAGTACCTTCAAACATTCAGTACCTTGAATGTTTGAAGGATTTTTTGAATGCAATAAAAGTTTATTTTGTTATAAGAATAGAAACAGTTATTCCTAGAGACCTATATCCATACTCCTGTGTGTGCGGATTTTCAGGTGAGAAACTATATCACGGCCCGTTCCCCTGCAACCCTGGCCGGTGAAGTGACCGTATTCTTGGCTCCCGTACGGTTACACTATATATTATTCAGGCATTCAAATATACATGATGAGTTAATAACTTGTCATTGATGATATTTGTATATCTTGGATTTTTTGTTCACTATTTATTGATGTATCACTTGAAATGGATTCAGACTGGTAACAATCGATTTTTGCAAACGTGTTTCGGGATAGTGCCGAGAAAGTAAATTCGCCACTTGATGTTCTTGTTCATTATCAATTACCGGGTGATGATGACGCGGGCATAAGAGGACGGTTAGTCTTAAGCCAAACGAAAAAGAAGAAGAAGAAAAGATCTGCTCGATCACTCATCCCTTATTATATTCGCTAATACTCACTGTTATTATTAATTTGAATAAATAAAAAATATACAAGAATAATACATTTTCAAAAAGTAAATGCATCATTGCTTATTTCAAGTGAGTTATCGATGGAAAGCATTGTAAGATTTCATTATTAGTTCGTAACACAGCCCGTAAGTGCTAAGGTGTAAATCGGGGAAACCAAGATGCCGAATAGTCCTCGCCCACGTCACAGCTTCAACCATTGGCCACGCCATAGCAAGCACCCACTCACTACCACTTACCTCAATAGTTCTGGCAGAAGATTCCACGCCTTGAAATGTTATCGATTGTCAGACGTCACTGGTTACTGCACATTACCGCCCTTTGATTACGAAACGCTTTTGCGGCACTGGCAGTAAATTTTGGAACGCATTCTAAATAATTGAGGGACGAGAAATTAGCTCCAAAAAGGAACAGTGATTCTAACAACATTGCTGGTGATAATTCAGTAAGTACTGGACCGAGGGAAGAAGACAATGAAAACTTTTGGCGGTGGAAGAAAACTCCTTTCCGTAAAAGACTGGAAAAAAATATTTTCATAGGAACTCCAGGAACTCCGAGCTTCACGTTGATTAATAAGTGAAGCTCGTCATGCCGAAACCTCTCAGAAAGCGTGGGAGAATTTTTCCGACTCCTCTATGCTTGGGATAGTAAGGAGTTTACCAATAGGAGAACACAGAATTGAATAAAATAATTAAATAGAACTTTTTACAAAACATGGTTTTGTTAAAAATTGTACTAAAAAGTATAAATAAATTTTTGAGATGCCACAACTTGCCTAAAACAGGCAGAATGTGATTATTTGTGACTAAAAATAAAACCATGGGGGCGAAAGCAACAATTTGGACACAAAAGATTATGCTCCATCTCATTAATAATTGGGTAAATTACATTTTTCATCACTAGTCTGCTGTCCTGCTTCCTAGACGTACAGTAACCTACGTCTGACTCTCTCAAGATCCAACTCCCCTTGCAGCGATTTCCGCTTCTTCATTACCCTCTTACCATCCACTCGATGGTTGGGTGGAACTTAAATATTTCTTAAGTAAAACATGCTCTGTAGGGTTTCTTATTAGTTTTACTTCTAATTTTGCTTTTATCTTATTGAAGTGAAAACTTCTTAAGTCGCGTTGAGCACTTTTGTAGATGGGTAAAAGACATTGGACTCACGTCACCGTCACCGCTACTACATATATGTATAATTATGTATATTCTGTATATACACAGTATACTCGCTATATACACAGTACTTGTGGATGGGTACAAACCATTGGACTCGCATCACCGTCACCGTCACCATCACCGCTACTAAATATATGTGTAATTGTATATTCTGTAATAACACTTTTGTGGATGGGTAAAAGCCATTGGACTCAAGTCACCGTCACTGTCACTGCTGCTAAATATATGTATAATTGTATACTCGCTATATACACAGTACTTGTGGATGGGTAAAAACCATTGGACTCGCTTCACCGTAAAATAAATTTTTGTTTAGTTCATTCAATTTGGGTTGCTACAAATATTGTGCCGGATAATATAATAGTCCATACTCGTGCAGGAGAGTGTACTCGATACAAGAATAGTGAAGGTTAGTACAATATAACTCAATTTCTTTTAATACGTTCAATTTGAGTAGCTTATTCATATATACATAAACATAAACTTTGCAGACGATAAATATCTACCATTGATTGAATTTTTAAATAGTGAGTTTGGTTTAACGATGTCTAATGATCGCAATCTTGGCACAACGAAATATAAAACTACTATTGATGCAGTATTTACAAGACATTTAAGAAAATTCGAATCAAAATTATTCGTTTCTTACTTTAGTTACCATAAGCCTATTGTATCAGTTTTAGATATTGCCGATGATGATGGCGGTGATGATGAAAGAGTTGTTGAAATAATGGATGAAAGTTGATTATTCTGAAGTGTACAATTTTTATGTAAAATAATTGTGTACAATAGCGCAATAAATGAATATTTAATTTATTATATACATGAAACTACTTTCTACTGATTAATAAAACACTTCATTAGAAATTATTCCCTACATTCAAAAATGCTCACGTTATTTCAAGTTTTCACTTCTGTCGGCACTACGGGAGTGCCTCTTTCTTTTTTTTATATTTTTGTACTTTTAATGTGAATATGCGAAATAACATCTTATGGTTTGTCCTCGGTGTCATGTAAGGTTTTTGTCGCGACCAATATTTGTGTACTTTTTCGAGGGCCTCTTGTACAACAACTATAAGGATTACGGAATATCTAAAACTATGACTGGATAGCCCGTTTCGTCGACTATAGGTAATGGTTTGTCGCAGGTGGAGGGTGGGTTGCGAAGTGACGTCATAGCGCAGCGCGTTGGGGGTTTAAATTTGGGCTTGTGTGGGCACGGCGCGCGCTCAGTTCAAGTTGTATCTCCGGAACGAGTTGGTCCATTTAATTGAACGAGGTGTCTATACGGAGAGCTGAGAACGTGTGTTAGACATTAATAACACAAGAAATATAAAATTAACATTAAAAAGCAGAAAATATTAGTTACCATCGACCAACTGTTCATAGGTTAGCCATTTGTACTAGTGATTTCGATGAATAAATGCATTTATGTATAGCGTAATTTTCTTTCTTTCATTTCAACTTTCTTTATGACAAACAAAACAAAAGATGTTCCCAATAACGACAGTATCGTATGTAATTTCGCATTCACGAAATAAAGATCCGATGGGATTATCAATTGGATACTCCCTGTATGTTTTTTTTTTGCTTTCTCGGACAATTCAGGAGGTCCGTCCATCCCCCTGCGATCCCGATAAGCCATTGGCTTGCCATCAGGTTTCCCAAGGACCGAACCACCTGAGCTGTACACCCATGCCCTGGGCATGCGAAAAACTTACCCATGTGGGACTCATACCTGCGACCTTCGAATTAGCAGGCGAGGATATTACCTTGTCGTCAACGGGGTCGGTGTTTGTTTACATTAATTATTTTTATAATTAGTAATCAATTTGGATTCATTTTAAAAGAATTTGTGAGTGCATTTTCTTCAGTTTTTCTTCTGGTCCGTTCTCATTTCTTACTTTACAATTTGAGTATACCTACCAACCATTGACAGTGGTATTATTAATCTTATTTCTTTGTCGTGCTGGATGAGATCACCAGCATGATGGTGATTTCATCTTCTCCTACCGGCCGCCGGGCTCATACTTCACCTCTGGGCTCATCCATCTCTCCTGGCCTCTCTTCTTTTCTCAATGGGGTTGTTGTCTCACTTACTTCATACTGTTCCCTTGATGAATTATTTCAGCTCTTTCCTTATTTATTGAGGCACAGTTAACTTTTTTCTCCCTAGTTCTTCTACTGAATCTTGCTTGTTCTCTAGCATAGCCTAGAGTGAGTCTCGCTCTTGCTGGTATTAACTACATTCAAAAGTCCATGCCGAATTGAGTCGACGCCCCTGTTGCAGGGACAGTCGTCCCTTTTTGTCTTAAATTTTCACTTTAAATGTGTTCGCAGATTGCCGTGTCCTGAAAGTTGAATAAGGTTCAATTTCCATAAGCGTTAAGAAATGCTTAAGAGTTTCCTTTATTTTGATAACTCACAAAGTAGTTCATCTCATTCGCCAACTATCACTGCGAATTTATTTTTTAAATCTCCGATCCATTTTTTCGCACTCGAGGAGGCTTTCGGAACTTGAAAACGCTCATGAATTCACCGCGGAATGGACGATGCCAATGTAATCAAACCACTTCTTTGCTCTTTTGGCGGTCAAAATGCGTCCATCCTTCATCCCTAAGCCCATTCTCTGTTTACGGTTTCCCAGCAGCCCACGTAGCCAAGTACACATTTGCATTTTTAACCACAGCGACCCTCGCATTATCGCAACCCTATGTCCCTCCCCCAACAGGCCCGACAGAACTATAATTTTTTCCCAATAAACCGATACAAAAATTTACGGCGACGAGGAATAAACCTCGGTGGAGCAGCTGCGAGGGGACGAACATTACAGACGCCATCTCCGGTGGCAAACAAAAGCTGAAATTTTAATCGCGAAATGCAACACTTGATTGATGATCTCTTCGGCATCCACGGCCCGTTCCCGTGGAAACAGGTGAGTGCCACGCATTTGCTTCGAGCTCACAATAAAATTAAACTTCCAAGCGGTCGGTTAAGTATGCATTGCTACGACTCTGGGCGCGTGCTAATGTGTTTGGTTTTTATTTCTGCGTGGCTCCAAATGTTAAACCACAACGGCGCGGCGACCAAACGTCATAAAGGCCAGGCTCTTAAATCCCACATCACGTGATTCGCATACGACCGAGGGTAACCCATCAATTTCCAGAATGTTTACCGCTCACTTACTGATGACTGCGATGGATGACAAACGTTGAAATTCCCATGCGTGCACTCTTCCAAATACAAACAAGGATTTGAAGGTGCTTGAAAACAATTCCAGTCTAATAGTTTTTAGTCCGTTTTCCTATGTAGTATACCTACTGTTCATGAGTGCACCCGTTTTCACTAATAATATTTCAGGTTTAGAATAAGTGGGGATTAGCACTTTGCCTATGTTTAGTGATTCACAAGTCAATAAATATGACCAAGTTTTTGAAATCCACAAACTTGGCATAATTTACATTTGCTCCTTCAAAGCAATGACAAATCCTGAAAAATTAGGAGGCACTTAAAACATTCATTTACGATAAAATACACAAACCATATGACACTACTGATAAATTAAACAAATGAGGTTACGATAACAGAATTACGAAGAAAAACCTTAACTCTACCATGTACAAAGTGTATTCATTAATTAAGATGTAAAAAAGGTAAACTTTTACAATACCACTTAATAAATAAAACCCACGACCCAACTTACAACGCTTTAGCGTCATGATGAGGTCCTGATGATGACGCTAAAGCGTTGAAACCCGAGTCATGAGTTTTATTTATTGATTGTTATTGTAAAATATTACATTTATTAAATACTACTCATAACGTAGTCCCACCAATCCATTACGGAAAGCGTTTTATTCTTACTCCACATTTCCAAAGTCCACCAGAGCCAGGAACCAAGGACAGAGATTTTCCTAGGGGTGACATCCAAAGGATTTCCTTGCCAGTTTTGGATTTTTCGTCAACTGGGAGTCACTTATAACGCTTTGTGAGAGAGAGAGAGAGTAATCTGGGTTTGTTAGAAACAACAGTCGCCCCCCTTTCAAATGCCGTTCATGCCATATTAATAATTCAATACTTGATGAACTCCGAAAATATATATTATAGTTGGGCATTTTCCATTGATAATTAACCTTAACATATTACTACCTCGCTACTTATATTTTTACAAACTACTAAAAAACATTTACATGAGAAAAGGAAATGAAGTCTTGAGAAGTCATACTCATGAATGTAGTATGAGTGGAAAGAACGCTTTAAGGCTTCCAAAGGCAAATCTAACATTATTTCAAAGGAGTTTTCGCTACTTGCCTAAAACTATATCTTTTCTTCCGGATAATTTAACAAATAGAAAAAACTTGTGCAAATTTATAAAATAAATAAAAATATGCTTATGTAGTGCAAAAGATGTTAATAACTTTTCTGTAATATTCAGACAAAAATTATGCTACACTAAAATAAAAAATAGATGTATTGTTTAAACGTACTGTAATACCACTTATTCTTTGCTATCATATTTGTAAATGTAAAAATGGTAATTTATATTCGTTTGAGTTTGCATGCATATGTAAGTCTGTATTTACAGGTGAGTATGTAAAATATGTAGAAAATTGAAAAAGTATCAACATTTAGTGGCTAACAATGTAATGTCTCCGTCAAAATATTCTAGTATTCTTGCTTAAATGTAAATATATACATTTTTAGCAGTTGGCAACACTAGAGTAAAGACGGGAATGAGAAAAGGGAGATATAAATATGAAAAGGATAGAGAGCACAAGAACATTGTTTTATTTCCTTTTGCTCAAAATTCCTTGTTTGAAAGGATCCGAATAAAGAGCGACGAAGGCACGCGTTCCCCCGAAGTATGTCTCTCTGCCTTGTTCTCTAGCGCCACCGGCGGCAGCTCGACGCTCTAGGCCGCTATACAAATCGGGCCGGCGAAGGACAAATGACTTCCGTCTCGCGTTCACTGTTTGAAGGAGAAAATTTGTCTACGTGAGTTATTTCAATCCTGCTCTGCCCCACGACGAAGAAATTGAATCGGTGGCCACCGCGAGGAGTCCACCCACCCACCAGCCTGCCTCTTGACTTATTTGCTCGCGTCATGGACTAGAGTCACGCCAAGATGATGAGGCACCGCCAAAGAAGAGAAGAAGCGGTCCCGTCGAGCTAGAATTTCCACGAAGACAAGAAAATGTGCCAAGAAAAATGATACACTGAAATTCAATAAAATTTCTTGTTTGAACAACACTCTCAGGGATCTACAGTCATTAAAAATAATTAACACTATCTTACATTGCATAAGCGATGTGATATAGAAAAAGCCTGCGATCATCATGCGCAACACTTTTGTTATAGAGGCTAATGGCAGGGTGTTTTCTGCTTCACGCAGGAATTCCACAGGATAATTTAAAATTTTAACGCAATTCATACTCGATAGAGCATTCCTCACATCTTCCTTACAACCCACAAAAAAGTTTTTTTCTTATTAGGTACAACTGCCCTTAGCAGCACAACTACCCTGAAATGAAATCTTATTTTGAAAATATCAAGTGGAAAGTTGTATACGTATAAATCGCTAGAAGAGTACAGAAAACTTGATAGAAAACGCAACCAATATAACCATTAAAAGCTAATAAATCTCAGCTGTCCTTGGAAAAATATTTAGATTACCTCTTGAACTCCTGAACCATCATTTTAAATTCTCAAAGCTTACTCGGTTTTGTTAATATTACCAGCGACGTCGTTTAGCCTCACACTTGACAAAAAATTGAATAGGCATAATTTTACGCTAGTAGGTCAAGTGAAATGTGGCTCGTCAATAAAAACATTATACATTCCAATAGTTTGATTCAATAAACAAAGAGTATGTAACCCTTGTAAGCATGTCGATAGCAATTTTTCATGGTCAAGCATATACCTGATATTAAAATAAATTCACTAAACGACGTATGTTATCCTTGCAGAATGGTTGATGATTCCCATATGCTTACAAGGAGTTATCATCTGACGCAAGGTCTCCCCATACATTTTAGAAAAATGAACGACTCTGAATGAAATGGTACAATGGAACCAGGCTCACTGTCAAACAACTGCTGCCAAACGTCATCGAAGCGACAATTCTGAATGGCATGTCAAAAGGAAAAAGATGTGCTTATTCCACGTATTCCCATCATTCCCACCGACATGCCATTTGATTTCAAATGACTACAGTTGCCCGTTCGCCTTGCATTCTCAATGACAATCAACAATGCACAATGTAAATCGCTTCAAGTATGTGGATTAAATCTGGAAAATCTATGCTTTTCACATGGTCAATTATATGTTGCATGCTCATGAGTGGGACAGCCGAAAAAGTAATGTGTTTTTGCAGAGGGCGGCAGGAACAAACATATTAAATATTCGAAAGCACTCGAATAAAATTTTCAACTCTATTTTAATACACAAAAAATAATTTTCTTTCATTTATATTGAACATGCAAATGTGTCTGCTTTGTATGTGTGTGCCTACTTAGAAAGAAAAAGAGGCATTGCAACGCATGCCGGGCACAGCTAGTTATACAATAAAAATTCAGTAGGAACTCTCTCAGAGCCCTAAAGAAGCATAAATATAAAAATGCGAAACGTCGGTATAAAGAAATGAAATAATTTAAAAATTGATGGACCAACATTTCCTGAAATAAAAAGAAATAATTATATCCAGGATAATTCAGGACCAAAATAAAACTCTTCCACTAACAAGTTCTCCTCACAGACAAACGCATTCAGGCTCCGACCCAACCCGTTAGACGGACCTTCGATCAGCGAGCGAGGCGGAAGGCGACATGCGAGGCTGGTCGGCATCGACTCCCGACACTTGTCGCTTCTGAGGCGGGCATTGTAGCGGAGTGTGTTTGGGGGGGAAGGGTGGGGAGAGCCAGGAGGGGGGGGGGAATAGGAGGCGGCCTCCAACACTGTGTGTGCCGTCAACCAGGGTGTGGACGGCCGAAACAACAGGTAGGGGTCGTTGGGATGCCCGGCTCCGGCCTTAACGCCTCCCAACCTAGAGGAGCTTTCACCGAGGATCCTCGGGGTTTACACATCGCCACCTCCGTCTCCATCGCCTCCTGAATTGCTTCATCTGACGCTCTCGTTCAACAACGGAATCGAAGCAAGCACCGCAGGGGATGTCTTTTGTCTATCCCTTAAGCCAAGACCAACGCTCTATAGATGGAAATACGAGGTGCGGATCGCGGGGACGTAATTGGGGGGTTCGATTAGCCACGGCACCCTCCTGATGAACAGGGGAGGCGGCGGGGAACAGTCCGAAAAATTCTTATGTGATAGGGTGTGAAACACGACTGCAGTTAGCTTTTCCGCGAATATGTGTGCATTTGTGGGTGATTATCAATACATCTTCAGGGGCCGTCGTCGGGAGAATAGCGCCGTAATCTACGCCGCGCGTCGCATCGACTTTTCAGCATTCCTAAAGCCGTATCACCAATTCTACTGCGGATAAACCGATACAAAACGATGCTAATCAGATTACTTTTCCAAGAAATGGCTTTCTCTTATATTTCCTCCGGGTTTCACTTCTTGTACTTCCTGGCGTAATTCCCGCTCTATTGCAGGGTCCGCTTGTCGGCACCTCTGTCCCCATTTTGCTCAATAAAGGGCATCTACATCTACGAAGTGCGGTGTGCGAGCCACCACTAGGGTGTGTGGCACAGGATATATCGACACCAGGCATGCAGCACTCGTCCCAGTTCAAATCGGAACCTCGCACGCTCCCCCTGGTGCTAAGCGCAGGCCAAAAAACAGTCAGGAGAACAGTACGCAGCCAAACCAGAAACTGGGAGAGTGATGAAATGTAATGTACGTAAATGAACATGCAAACATGAAGCGTATTCGTTAAGGTACAACTACTGGTTAAAATTACTAACACTATTAATTTATTAATGCTACGAGATAATTATTCATGAAGAGAACAAAATAATGCCTGACATTTTAAGCGGGATGAAGTGTTAGTAATGATGTTACGTTATTAAACACAAGTCTAATATAGTGAGGGTGGGAGTTCAATATATTGATCGATCGCAACAATTATGATCCCTTATGCTTGTCTTCTGGAGTGGCGTTGGCTTGCTCTATATCCCTTCTAATTTGTTCCATCCATCATTCATTCGGCCTTCCGCGTGGCCGCCGTCGCAAAGGGTCGATTAGCATGGCTGCCCTTGCCACAGCTCGTGTTCTTGGCTGCGTATAACGGGTCCGTACCATCAGAGCCTTACTTCATGCATTTACGCTGAGATGGACGCGACCCCCAGCCGTCGTTTAACGTCGACGTTTCTGGCGTGGTCGAGTCGTGTTAGATTAAGGCACCACCGAAGCATTCGCATTTCCATTATGCTCAGGGTCTGCTCACGCTGTCGCCGGTCAGCATTCCAATCCATCGAGGGTGACTGGGCGCAACCGTCTTTTAGACCTTTGACTATAGACGTAGGGGCGGTCAGACAAGACTCCTGTCACCTGAATTTATCTTCCCGCTGCTATCTCCGTCGCTGCTAATGAGGGATCCAAGGTATACATTTGTGTGAAAAAGTACATTTATTATCATGTATATTTTAATTTATCCTGCGACGCGGAAAGCTATTAAATCTCATTTAAAGAGTTGAAAAGCAATGATAAATTATAATATGCTTATGCACAATCTGGATTGAAAATTATGTACGTTAAACGCCTCGTCTGCGTTGACAGATACGGACGAATCCTTCCATGATTGTTGGGGCCGCTGATACGGTGGACGCCATCTAAACGAATGAAGTCTTCATACTGCCTTCATACAAAGCTCATGACTGCCAGATTAAGTAAATGTGCATCGCTATCCTCGTGAAGTATTGATTTTAATATCAGCACAGGTCCCTTATCAACGCATGTATAGTTTCAATAAAGCCACTGGGATGGATATTTGCCCCTTAGAATATCATTCAAATGGAGGCGAAACTGCACCCGGAGCTTCCGGCGCGTCCTGAGTCGGGGACCACCGCACGTTTGAAAAAATTGATTTAGTTTCCGGGGTCGCAAACGGTTGCACTTAATATTGCCTGAATAACTTTCTAGTGACTTAGCAGTCTCGTGAGTGAATATTTTCATGTCTATTGATGTTTAAATTAACTTTTTCGCTAGATAAAAGACCTTAGGCTCTCCCATCGAAAATATTAGTAAAATATTCTCGGGTTTGCCACCGGATAAGGCTTTTAAAGGCCAACTTTTCGACGAGTGACTCCCTCATCGTCATCAGTGGCTGAGACTGATTGCATAGTCTAGATTATGCGCACTCCAATTTTAACGGCTTCAAAATCCTTGGCCGTTCTAATGGATACTGGGATCGTTTGATGAAAGAGGCTATCGAAATAAGTTTGGAGGAGAAGAAGCTGAATCGAGACTCTGGGCAGTACATCAGCCAAATAGTATGGAGACCGCTACTCAGTAAAATTAAACGGTCGCGGTTACAATTCAAATTCAAACCGCATTCAACGAGCCGGTCAACAATGGGTTTTCAACCGCCCTTGGCCAGCTATAATAACCCCGGCATGGACTAACTCGGCAATCAGTCTCAGCCCTGACGACGATGAGGGAGTCACTCGTCGAAACGTTAGCCTTTAAAAGACTTACCCGGTGGAAAACCCGAGAAGATTTTACTAATTTGTCGCTAGATAATTGCGAAAATTGACTTAAGACAAGACCGCCATTTTGTTTTATAAAATCAGAAGAAAGAACAATAACCTTGAAAATGAATGGAAAATCATAGGCAAAGAACTGTATTATTGGCCAGTATCATTTTCTATCACCACATAACAACAACAGGTTCACTAAGGAAACGGTTGCAGGCTAAATTTTGTGGATGTTATCCATTGCGGAAGAATTAAAATAACTTAGTTTAATCCACCAATTATTAACAATCACGACCTGAGTTTCAACACCTGATGATGACACAAAGTGTTGAAGCCCTGATCGTGATAATAAATAATTAGTGGAATTAACTAAGCTATTTTAATTCTTCCGTAACAACAGGTAGGTACTGTTTGAGTTTGACTTCGGTGATTTTCAGAGAAAATTGAGGGCGGTCGTTTTTCGCAAATATGCTAAACTTTTGATGTGCCCCACGCGGCGGCAGATAATTCGAATCCACCCGTCGCGCCAAGAAACCACGCGAGGGACCGCCTCGTAGTTCACACGCCACCGCTTTCTCTTCCCCTCCCCCGGCCGGGCACCAATGCGAGCCACCATATAGTTCCAACGCCGCCGCAACCACTACTTCTCCTCCGGCCGAGCGACCACGTGACGGAATTTCCCGTACGTTACACCCTCCCCTCCTCTCCTCCCCTCTGCCCCTTTCCCCCACGCGCGGAGGAGACAGGAGCTCACCCCTTCCCCCACGTGACTCCTGCGGAGCTCGCCGGTTGGCCGCCGCCCTGCCCAGGATCCACATATAAGGAGGACCTCCGGACCTCAGAAGACACAACGGAGGAGGGAGTCTTAGGGAATAGTCGCAGAGAGTCAACTCCTCCCTCCTCCCGCGTCCGGTCGAAGCAAACGCACTCCTCGGCACTCTTCCTCCACCCGCACCCTTGCGGCCCGGAGGACTTGTGGACCGTTCCGGCCGTCGCCAGCACCCGGAACCCGCGTCCCGCCAGGAGGAGCACGCCGTCGCCCGCTCCCGCCACAGTGGGACAAGCCGCAAGCGCCGGACAAACCGCTCCCGCCACAGCCGGACAAGCCGCAAGCGCCGGACGAACTGCTCCCGCCACAGCCGGGCAAGCCGCACCCGCAAGCGCCGGACAACCCGCTCCCGCCACAGTGGGACAAGCCGCACCCGCAAGCGCCGGACGCACCGCTCCCGCCACAGCCGGACAACCCGCAAGCGCCGGACGCGCCGCTCCCGCCAGCGCCACCACCGGGAAGCATCAACGAGCCTGGCCGCAGCCCAGCGGAGTCCAGCACCCCGTAGCCGCGCCGCAGCCAGCGAGCCACTCGCCCTTTAGGCACTCCTTGCCTTTCGGTCCCCCTTTCTGGGACCCCCATTGAACTCACCCATGTAAATATACTGAATAAATACGGTCAATGTTTAAACCTCTATTTTCCGTCTCTTGATTTTACTCGAATAGTGACCCAGGCACCTTCGCTTGTCGCCGAGTTCCCACGAGAACACGATCGCGCGTTCCGGGGTGGGTTGCTCTACCGCACCCGGACGCCGACGTTGCGACACTTTAAGCCTTTGCATAGAGTTAATGCATAAGGGCTAAAACAAACGACATGCGTCACCCCGTGCACCATTTAATTGAAATTGACATTGTGTGGTTTCAGATTCTGGTTAGAAAAAAATAACTTTTTTATTATGGCTACTAGCTATTTTAATTATCAGCCACTGAACAACTAAGAGTATCACTTAGCCTTGTGAGTAAGAAGCCTTGGTAATATAAATTCTTTCCTATGTTTTCGTTTGAATCTTTTGAGAATCAATTTCACACTTATTATTAATTCCAGTGTACTTAGGTCAACCTCTACAAAGTAATACTTACGGCCTGAGTTGCATGTAGGAAAATTATTTTCCAATGTTAATAATTTTTCAATGTAGCATTAAAGTGTTAATTACACTGCATACGTGCATTACCCGAGTCTCACTTCTCTACTCGGACACCAAGTTTATAAAGTTACACATAAATCATAAGAGATCAAGAACGAATCTTAAAAGAAAAAAAATGACGTAATAATTTAAATCATTTACCAGTGAAAATCAGACTCTCTTAATGCTCGAAAGTCCGTAGCGGAAAATAAGTCAGCCATTATTTAGTTCTCCAGATACAGTGGGCCCAAATCGAAAATCGCCGGACAAAAGTCCAAAATTGCTTTTTTTTTGAGATATCGACTTGAAACTTGGCGTATATACACACAAATGATTGTTGATTATGGAATGGCGAAACATTTCTCATAGGTCTTACCCGTTACTTAGATACAGAGGCTCAAACACGACCAAATTTCCAAAAAAGCGCCCGCTCTCATTTTTCTTCGAAAATCTTAAAAGTTGAGCAGATAAAGGAGTAATGAAAGGGTTTTTATGAAATAAAAAACATTACTATTTGTAAACAGGGTACTTCACCTATACTATGCATAACATTCAGACATATTTGCCCATATTTGAGTGCTTTTACGTCACAAAATGGCGGACCCTTTTTTTAGGCAACATTTGACATAAAATAGACAATATACCCCTTATTCGGAAAATGGTCTCTGGGGTACTTCATCAGAGTATAAATTAAACATATTTCTAGATTATTCCGTAAAAATATTCGAAAAATGTTTGCGACGCCGAGAATAAACTCGATTTTTCGATCGCGCGTCGCGGCCTGGCTCCGCGCAGCGGGACCTGGAAATACAGTGTTCCCCGTTGGATTGTTCCAGTTGTGTGGACATTAACTCCTCGAATTCAACTTTTTCAGGTTATGCATGCTGTCACTGATATCTAAAGATTCCAAACTGAAGATTTTGCGAGGATATTGAATCGAGAGAATGGATCAGTTCACGCGTAACTGCGACACATTTGTTTTTCTTTGGATAATTTTCGGAATCATGCTGCAAATTATGAACGTCTTTCAACTCTTGAGAAAGAATGCGGGTTCTCGGGGTGCCATGCAAGTTTTCCATAAAAAAGCAACATTTGGGACTCCCTTCTTTCCCTTCACCCTCTCCTCCCCCACCCCGAACAACACCCTCCGCCTTTACTCCCCGAGGAGGGTGGCGCGAAAAGGAACGTTTTATGACAATGTGCAGCCTTTAAAAAAACATACCTGCTTGGCAAATTACAACTTGTTGTCACTCTTCGTCATCTGACTCTTTGATGCGCCAGAAATAACATTAGTAGTTACTCTCCTACAAATAGATCGGAACTGATATTCTAAAAAAATCAATATATTATTTTAAGGAGTTACCTAAAGGGAATCATTCTCCCAATATCATTCTTTATAGCTTCTTACAATGCAATTAAAGCTTGAGTTTAAAATCAGCATGATTTCATGAGTTTTTACAAAAACCTCTGCAATGTAATATTTTTGTGCGCAATGCAATGTCTTTGTAATGAGTGACATACTAGATCATTATGTTTGAGGGATGGATTAATTTAAGCTTGAGTCTCCAGTGGCTTTGCATTTTTATTTCGCAATACTGAGAACACAATGTAATTATATCAATTTACAATGCTCTCGACGAAAAGTAAAGGAATATACATAGATGAAAACACAATTAGATTCATCGATAATACATTAAACAAAACTGGAAAACTGATATTGTTCTATATCGAATTCGCTGCGCCAAATCTTACGCAGAATATGGCAAAAAAAGAATGTATTTTGAAAATAGGATGGCAATTGATGAGAATGGCTTACATTCGCTTTGATGTCACCAGTACCTTTAAATATCAATTCAATAACATAAATGAAATGCCATTACTTGTAAGATACTGAAAAGAAAACAAATATCATTTTCTCAAATGATTTTCACCCTCAGAGCATCCTAAGTTTTAACTCACCTAGTCATCTTCAGGTAGTTGACAAATTTCTGAAAGCACACACCATGAATATATTTACGAATGGGTAAGAAGGTTAATAAACGGCTATAGGAGATGGATTGGACACGTGTACCGACGCGCTCCATAAGAGAGAGAGATGAAAGTGAGAGGTCTGTTTGAGGCAATGAAGGGAAAAAACTCAAGCAGGGAATACCCGGAGAAAATGAAAGGAGAGGAAGTTGGGTCGGCGGGAGGGATTCTTATGAGGGATTAGCAAGGGTGGGTAAGGGAGCGGTTTAGCAAAGGGCGGTGGGTAGCGGGCTCCTTACAATGCGATCGCCTTTTCACTATTCTTTCCTTAACCACGTTAACCCATCCCCGTGAATCCGTCACTACAACACCGTTGACCCAACTTCCTTTGCCGATTGTTCGTTTCAAGCTAAATTCTTAGTCCTCGGACGAATCGTAATTACTACTCATACTCGCTGTTTGATTATATTGCTTCTTCTTTGTCTTCTATTAGTATTAGTTCCCGTAATTTCTTTGGAAGCCACCTATGAGCCTTCGCAGTCAAAGTAATGGCGGAGGAAAGCAATGGATCGGACGTGATCAAAAGTCTTTTGAATAGGTCCTCATTGGTTGCCATCCTGGAGTTTTTCCGCGTGAAACTTTCTCGGAATATCCTGGCGTCATTACGAGCCTCCATCGCCTCTTCGGAAAGCTGGCTGAATTAGCCTCGATAACAGAAGTATATTACTCAACAAGTAAACTCACTGTTGATTTGTTGAGTGTAATACGTGGAATTGACCATATGTAGCTATCTCTGAGCATATAAGCGGATTTACACCATTACCTGCCAAATCAGCTTCCAGTTTAGGAGAATCAAAAAAACCTCTAGCTGTATTTCCATCATTCGTATTTCCTGTTCCAGGCCTGAGCACATCTACGATTAAACCCATCCTTTCTCTGAAAGTCTTATGTATTATAGCCTTTCTCTTGCACAGGTCTATTTTAAGATAAACACGAGCCTAGAAAGGAATTTAATTATAATTTAGCGATTTATTTTTCAGAATAATTTGAATTGAAGCAATTAAAAGTTCCACCTTGAGCTTTGATGTATTCTCACCCGTCATTGCTTAAACCCCAGTCGATACGAAATATGCAAAATAAACTTAAAAAACGAATGTAGCAATGCAGCGTTGATAACCATAAGCATATTTTTCTACATCTGCCGGTCGATTTTTCATGGCTGTTATGTTTTTCATTTCGGAAATTTGTGCTATGCAGATGTAACACGTAAATTCTTTTTCTGGCCTTCCCAATTTGCCTGATAAAGTAAATTTTCAATATTAAAGGCTAAAGAGCAAAAATAATGTCGTTAAATGAATACATTAGAGATTTGTAGAAAAATACATAGCAGTCGCCGTAGAAGTACTTGGTAAATAATGACGCACGTTATCAGGCAAAATGATTGACTCATTGAGCCAAACATTATGATGCAGAAAATATCGCTCGTTATTCCGGGAAAACTATTCCCACTTTATCATGTAGGGCACCAAAAAACTAATCCAAATGAATTCACTAAGACTTTTTAGAGCGTCATCATGTGACCCTAAATCTAATCTTCGTGACAAATAATCAATCAAATATCCTTTTTTTGTCATTTCATGATTTTCCCTTCATATCCGTTACTTTTTTATGGAGCTCAAGACGCGTGATCTGGTGTGAAGGCAAATCACAACACGTTTGAGGAAAAACCTGTGTAACGGTCCACTAATTTAAGAAAATAATATATACGAAGGATAAAAGAAAAAAAATGAAGATACTTTGAAATAATAGTAAGCAGTAAGTACGCGTGGTAAAAGAAATACCACGAGAAGTTAACAAAATATATATGAACACTAATGATATAACTACGACGTATAATGTGGGTACAAAACATCATTGGTGGGAAAGAAGAAATTAAAATAAATTGC
Organism: Pyrrhosoma nymphula; assembly: GCA_963573305.1. Taxonomy (NCBI): domain Eukaryota; kingdom Metazoa; phylum Arthropoda; class Insecta; order Odonata; family Coenagrionidae; genus Pyrrhosoma; species Pyrrhosoma nymphula. The sequence goes on from OY754334.1 coordinate 2,984,356, forward strand.
TTACCTTAAAAAAGAGGTATACTTTTAAGAAAAAAACAATACTGCTGTCACCACAGGGAACTGGAGGAGGAAATATGTCAGTATTTCACGAGCCAAATAACCAAATACTATGGGTTTTCCAAACTTACGAGTGCACAGGCACCAAACTACTTCACCAAAACCAAACTACAACTGCCTGTCAATATGCATTTCTTATAGAAAGGGCGCCAATGGAAATACCCGCTATTTCCTGTCAACGGCAACCAGGTGTCATAAAACGTTCCTTTTCGCGCCACCTTCCTCAGGGAGTAAAGGCGGAGGGTGTTGTTCGGGGTGGGGGAGGAGAGGGTGAAGGGAAAGAAGGGAATCCCAAATGTTGCTTTTTTATGGAAAACTTGCATGGCACCCCGAGAACCCGCATTCTTTCTCAAGAGTTGAAAGACGTTCATAATTTGCAGCATGATTCCGAAAATTATCCAAAGAAAAACAAATGTGTCGCAGTTACGCGTGAACTGATCCATTCTCTCGATTCAATATCCTCGCAAAATCTTCAGTTTGGAATCTTTAGATATCAGTGACAGCATGCATAACCTGAAAAAGTTGAATTCGAGGAGTTAATGTCCACACAACTGGAACAATCCAACGGGGAACACTGTATTTCCAGGTCCCGCTGCGCGGAGCCAGGCCGCGACGCGCGATCGAAAAATCGAGTTTATTCTCGGCGTCGCAAACATTTTTCGAATATTTTTACGGAATAATCTAGAAATATGTTTAATTTATACTCTGATGAAGTACCCCAGAGACCATTTTCCGAATAAGGGGTATATTGTCTATTTTATGTCAAATGTTGCCTAAAAAAAGGGTCCGCCATTTTGTGACGTAAAAGCACTCAAATATGGGCAAATATGTCTGAATGTTATGCATAGTATAGGTGAAGTACCCTGTTTACAAATAGTAATGTTTTTTATTTCATAAAAACCCTTTCATTACTCCTTTATCTGCTCAACTTTTAAGATTTTCGAAGAAAAATGAGAGCGGGCGCTTTTTTGGAAATTTGGTCGTGTTTGAGCCTCTGTATCTAAGTAACGGGTAAGACCTATGAGAAATGATTTTAGTGCGACAAGTCATTGAACTTTCTCGATGGATCTCCACTCTTGATATACTCATTTCGTAGGTTTATTTTCTGTTTGACAGTTTTATTATCAAGTGGTATAGCCGAACACAGCACACGTTTCTTTAGTCCCTCCAAATTTCCCTCCCTTGTATTTGTACCAGTGTTTTAATGTATTTTTTTGACGATTTCTATGTTACTTGCTAACCAACAGAAATAAAATTGTTATTATTATACTACGCGGGATATCAAGAACTCTACTTGAATGCGCGACCGCAGTCATAATTTGGGGGAAAAAGGACACAAACGCAAAGATCGCGATTACACTGAAAAACCAGAACACCAAATAACAATACGAAATGACGATGTAAACATTTGAGAAATTTTGAGTTAATTCTTCTCGGGTTCTAAACTGCTTCAAACTATTCATAATTCCCGACGTAATTAATTCTTACCTTGAGAATGAGTGACGAGTCGTCTGTCGAAACGTCGAAAATTATGAATAGTTTAAACTGGTGGAGAGCCCGAGAAGAGTTAAATCATTAAATATTACATACACAGGATAATAGTTACTCATATTATTTAACGGGAAAGAGTTAATCCTTTTTATAAACAAATTTATTTTCAATCGTAACACAGGCACCAAAGTTTTCGCCATATCTGCGCCATCTGTTGCATAAAACCGGATCGAAATTGTATGATTGTCTGAATGGAATTAGAACAGGTTCTATTTTCCGTTCAGTCATTCATACATTTGCACAAGCGCTCGCACAATTAGCCGTTTTACCAGGTACAACTTCCTGATACATGCGTTCGCACGATAGATTGTACAAAAAAATGTACCGTGTAAAACGGCCTTTACAATTGAAAGTGTTCTTGCCTTGGCTGACCTGGACAACATGCGGGCGTAAACAAGTCAGCCCATTTCACTTCAGATTTGAAGGGGAACCGTCCTCCCCTACTTTCCCCCTCCCCTTCCACCGCGGGAAAATTGCACGCGCATGGCTCCCCCCTCACAATCAGTAAGCGCAGCTTCCCCCATTTTCTGAGTTGGACTAGGCCGACCTGCACCGTGGAGTACTGAGTGTCGGCCAAGTTATCGCGAATGAACTGCACTACGTATGTGGCGGCATTGAATGACCCGAAGCTAAGTAAATGTTGACACATATTTCAAAGGACCTTCCGAGGTGATGAATACCTCCCTAGTGAATCCTTAGAGGTATGTAATCAGCGTCGGAGACTTCTTGTGATCTTCATCTCTTAATTTTGACCAACGAACAGCTGATAACTGGAAGCCTGGAGACCTCGAATGTTGGTTCGGGAATAACTTAACTTTTAATGAGATTACGAGGGGTGAATGGCCCTCGTGGTAAGTCTCTATGCACGGTAATAATCTTTTACCTCAACATACGAAAGATAAACGACGCTTTATTTTGGAATGATTTTCTGAACCTTCACTCTAGTTTGTACAGTGTCATGATCATACGATACTGTTTTGGTGACACGGGAGTCGTGCTTATTAGTCGTGATAAATTGATCGTTTAATCATTATTAAGAAGAAAGTTAAACACTTAGTCCCTGCAGCCTTCTGGGTGCTGAAAAAGTCTGTGTCCCTAGACTTGTAAGGCTTTAAGTTATCTAAGTAAGGCTGTAACAGCAAGTTGAAACCCTGGTCACTAAGTGAAACAACCATGTCCTTAAACGTGTTTGGCTTTATATTATTTAAGGTGACAAGTTAAACCCCACAGTTCCTATTATCGCCTGAGAAACGAAACACACAAAGGTCCATGAACTTGGCGAATTCTCATTCACTAGTGATACCCTGATGTGACAAATGGCGGTATGTTGATGAGTATGTTATGATATCGCAGTATGGGTGATATCTGTAATTTTTCCTTAAGTGAGATGATTAACTGATGAATCTTCATATATTTCACAGTGGTCATTGTTGCAATCCAGCAGAGAAAGTAACGCTTGCTCTCTATTTAAAGATTTTTATCCTGAACATTGGATAAATTAATGCTTGGATGATTGGGTTGATGCTTGGAAGTCAAGTCGAGAGACGAGATGTATGCAGGATGGCCGTGTTCGGTGGCGTTCTTTGAGTTGAATGGTGTTCCTTGTGTTACCTATCCGATTGTAAATTGTTCTGTCCATCCACCTAGGACGTTAAATTGTGAAAGAATATATGATGACCGTTTGTGTATATACCTCTACTTGCGATATCTCCACAACATACGTTGTTCCGCATTGGCACGGGAAACTGTGATAAGGCAATTCCACTATCCTCTGTTAAATCAATGTATTTCCCTAAATGGCTGAGTTCTAACTTCATTTTATCGACGCTTTGAGACCGGCATAACTTTAACAAGCGCGTGAGTGGTAATGTAGGTCAGGTTCACGATTAAAATGAATCATAAAAGAGAATTATTCATTTCATAGAAAGCATTCTCTCCATCTTTCTTGTAGGTATTCAGATATTCAATAGGACTCCGAGGGCGCTCTCTTCATTTAATAATCTAATTTTTTCGGGAAATTTTTCGAGCTCTGTGATCAGTATCTTAAGAGCTCTCAATGAAAATACATATTTGAGAAAAATATGTGCAGTTAATGGTGTATGACGGTTCTCTCCTGCCATAGACCCGGAGGCACAGCGACGGAGTCGCTTTCTCAAAACGAAAATACATTTATGCCACCCGTACAGAGATACATCCGGCAAAATTAAAAACAAAATGGAAAAAAAAAGCTTCCAGAGGAAATTGCCAATTGAAATCTGATGAGGCGATTGAAGTAACTGGAAGGGGACGGAATTGGCAAACAAAAATCACATTAACTTTCACGGTTCGAATTTAATAAATGCGTGGGAGATTCGTAAAATTCAGAAAGAAATATTTATCTTGGAGCGGGCAGGTGGCCAAATTGAGTTTCTTATCAGACATACATCAAGGGTCAGAAAAAACCATCGGTGTCTGGTATTTGGGTCTGGGATCGCGGAGGGGGGAGGAGGGAGGGGTGGAGGGAGAGGGATTGGTCAGGAGATAATATTGAAGTTTCCATAATAGCCAGTCAGCTTACTCGATAAGTAATAACTTATATGGCGTACCTATTCGTGGGGTAATGCAACTGTGTATCCGCATTACTATAAATAAAACTTTCCCACAAAGAAGTATTTTCATGGTGTAAAAATAAATCAATAGAAGATAAAATAGAAGTTTCAAAAGATGACTCCTAATGTACACACCTAGATGTGCATGTAAAATTCTACGTCTAAAAAAAGCACCTAAGTATGTCAGATGTAAGTCGCGGTAAGTTGTGATACGCGGGAAAAAGCAATTCTCACATTGCCTGGGCCATGCCCAACATATTTAATTCAACGTTTTAAATGAGTTGCCTGTGAACTTATGCGGATGAAATACAGAAATTTCTCCTGCCAGGATTTTGAGACCGAACTTCGCCACAACGCCGTCTTGGATTGTCTGCGAGATTAAATATGAGTTGCCTACACCATAAGAATGGAATCAAAACCTGTTCTAACAGGAGTTGAGAAATCTACATGGCTATCATCCATTAAATTAATTGAGAGAAGCACTTTGGTTCAAATTGAAAACCCAATGTCTCATTTACCCAAGTTTTTCAAATGAATAAAAGAACAAGGAGATGCCATTTCTTCAAGAGGGCTAGTCGACGCCGACCGGAAATCGAAGGGGGGGATGGGGGTGGGGGGGAAGGACCTTGTCAAACGTTTCCGTGAGATGATCGGGAGAGGGGATGGCATTCGCACATCAAAGTTTCAAGCGAGGGAGAGGAAGGGCTTCTTCTGCACCCCCTAACCCCTTTTCTCCTCTCTTTACTCGATCGAGTTCTCCCATCCACCTCCCGAAACCCTCGCTAAGGAATTATAAATCCATGAGTTCGCCGAAGTTCGCCGAAGAATGGAAACTTCCGAGTGGCTTCCTAGGGTGATCACGTGACAAGTGACGTAGCAATCCCCTACCCCCTCTACTTCTACGACGGCACACACAAGCTCTTCTCTCGCCGAGATTATTATTATTACATATTCGATGCACACACGCATGAGATCCCACGTTTTGCATTGACAATGATTCCCGTGACTAAATATCTTCTTTTGCCATGTTTCCAATCATTGCCATTTTACAAATTATGTGGTACGCAGTCACACGCAAGGGTGCAAATAGGCACACCAAAGACGGGGAAATTCGTCATGAAAAAAATAGTTTTACTTGACCGGGATTCGAACCCGGATCTCCCAATTGCCGGTCAGGTGTGTTAGCCAGTTACACCACCAACCCATCTTAATTCAAGACGAATCTCAGCGGAGAGGGTTTATACGAACAAGTTGTTCTTGTCCCCAGTCTGCATTGTAGCACAGGAGACGTTGTTGTGCATGATATGCCACGGTCCCGGAGAATAAACCCAACATTGTCGCTTTTTGGAACGACGAACTTCTGACAATTTTCCAATCATAGCAATTGCACAAACGTGCAAAATGATGTGTATCAGAAGAGGGTGGAATTCGTCATGAAAAAAAAATCATTTGACAAGACCGGGATTCGAACCTTGATCTCCCAATTGCCGTTCCGGGAAGGTGTAGAATGCGTGGCGACATCACAGGTGAATGAACGCAAGGGGGGAGAGAGAGACTGCGATTGGAAAGAGAGAGAGAGAGATGAATGAGGTGGGGACGCGGAGGGCGTGGCGGTTGGGGGAAGAGGGGCGGAGACTTTGGACCTTATTCAGTAAGGAATCGATATGGTCGAACCCATTGAGGTACCTCAACGGTCGAACCTCGGAAAATCCGTGGATGTGACGTCACTTCCCCCGACTAATCTCAACTTTTTAATGGCCCCAATTCATTTACATCTACATGTACGATGTACCGTGCAAGCCACTACTAGGGTGTGTGGCACGGGGTGATTCCACACCAGGCATGCAGCACTCGTCCCAGAACAAATCAGAACCTCGCACGCTCCCCCTGGCGCTAGGCGCAGGCCAAAAGCAGTCAGGAGAACAGTGCGAAGTCCATCCGGAAACTGGGAGAGTGATACGTAAAAGAACATGCAAACGTGCAGAAAAATGCTATAGACACATCTAGTGGTTAATATTACTGATACTGTTAATTTATGAATACTACGAGATGCTACTTCATGCAAAGAAAAAAATAAAATAATGCCGGACTAATCGACCGGTGTGAAGAGTTAGTAATGATGTGGTGTTATTAAGCACAAGTGAAGATTCTACTCTACGTATTGAGGGTGGGAGTTTCATGTGATTGATCTATCTCAACTTTGAAATTTTAGAGGCTGTGACGTCAACATTTCGTCACTTTGGAGGCTCGGAAATTCCGAGAACATAGAGAATAGTCCCCCTTACTGAAGACTGGATTTCGGAGACAAGTGTGGAGTCAGCCGGAAAGGAACGCGGGCGAGAAGCTGGTTGGCTGGTTGGTTGTTTGGGGGAGGCGACTGAAAGCTCTGCTCATCGGCGCCATTAAGGCCATCTGCTGGAGCGGTTATCGTGAGTCACTGACATGAGTGCAAATTATAATAACTTTCCAAGTGAGCCAAAACAACAATCGGACAATATCTCACTTAAATACCTTCATGTGTTTATTCGGCGGAAATCAGTAAATTAAATGATGCAAGGGTTGTATATTTAAATTTCCGCCTCAATTACAGAATTTTTATGACTTGGGTTTTCGGAGCGGAATTCGAAATTTAAGCGAAACCTTTATCTAAATACGTTATTTTTTACTCGGCATGATGTCATATTAGTTAGAAACCATTATAATAATATGAAACGTATTATTCCGCGTTTAGGAGAAAATCTCTTCATATGAAATGGAATTACATATGGCATAAGGTTAGTGCCCTTCTTTAGTCATAAAATAGCAAATTTAGGCAGACGAAGTTTCTGCGGTGCTAATTGCGCTTCCATTCCCTTAAGGGTATGGCTGATACAATGGGAGTAGAAATAGATGGATCCTTCAGTAGTAAATGAGCGCTGAGGAATATGTGAGGCAGTGGAAAGGGTTTGCATTAAATAATAATTCGAGCATCCATCGGCCATCTGAAGGCAACTTATACCCTTGTATATTAGTAAATGAAAGACTAACGATGGCGTGAGAGAAAATATAGCAAAAATATAGAAAATAACTGCTAACAATATTTTATAAATAAGAAATGGTCGAGATCTCAACCCATAATTCTATTACGATAGCAGTTCTTACAGAGATGGTGTATATTTCCGTACTTTGGTTAATACTGAAATCCCATGGCGAGGTACGAGGTTTACACATCCCTCTATCTTAAAAATAAAGAGATTTAAATTGATCACTATACGTCAACACTCACAACCAGGGCACGAAAAATAAATCTTTTGCTTGGACAGAGTTCAGTGGGATATTTTCCACTTGCTTGCTCGACACAAATCTATGACACCAAAGAAAATGCATCCTTATGATTCCTGTGGTAACTATTCAAATCTTGAGGAAGGTCTGAAATATGACCTTTCCAAGTATTGAGTCCCAAAGTAGATGTGACAGCTCTAGATTATTCAGGATTTTGGAGCACTGGACTCGTCTTAGAGAAATTCCCACATTACTGTCACAATGAGCTCTCAGTATAATCTTTCATACAAATGTATTTCAATGGGTCCCATGTAGATAAATGAATGGTGCTGGATTCATGGCATGTATTGCGTTCACACAATGGTTGGTGCGGTATACTATTTCCGAGTCCAGACTACGGGCAGACAGTTCAAGTCCCGGCGTGAATCACATTCGTATGCATCATATACATCGACATGAAAAAGTCGAAAAATAAGTATGATAGACACGTAATTTTACTCAACGTTAAAAGTGGTTCAAGTGTATCATTATCAAATTATTTCATTTGCCATGGAACACCACAAAGGCAAAGGTCGAATGCGCATAGCATTTTTTAAAAACGTATCTTCAAAACACCTAACATATTGCTATTAAAATATGCTTTTGGTATTCCTTTGCAAATATTTTTCAACGCCGTAATTGCCAAAAGGGAAGGAGAAGCGTAGCCTGCCTCTTTCCCCGAGCTATGCCCTCAATTGGTCAAGTCAAGCCCCTTATCGTGTTATTTTCTCCTGGCACCACTAGATTGATGGCGTATGCGAGCGACGCAGGGAAACGAACCGCTCACATGCAGAGTGACCGTGACTGATGCCCAAGCATTCGTTTGTTCGGTCCTCGCGTCTGTAATCATCTCCCACTCCTCTTCTTTTTTGCGTCATCGCATACACCTCTAGCCTGATGACTGCACCTTTCACTCACTAATAAAAGTAATTTGTCAGCTGAAAGTAAGAGCTCTTTTCTCTGCTCGGAGAGCACTTGGACCCCCAAGATGGAGGGGCGTAGTGAAAGGTGTGCGACTCAAGCGGTGGACTCTTTTTTTTCGAAATTTTAATGGATTTTAATTCTATGAAAACAGCCTGAATGAGTAACGTATCTATTTGATTAATTCAAAATGAATTTTGAGTACATTTCTTTGTGGGCCAACACTCTCCTTGATGATGCTTCAATTTAAAAAATAATACCCGGCATTCAAAGGCAGATAAAGTGCTCATTGCAAAAATAGCATCTTCAACAAATAAGAAGACCCTGAATTTAGAAGATTACGCATAAGATGGTATTGTTTAAGTTTCCAAAATAGAGTCATCAAAAGTAAAGGTGGTAGATTTTAATCGCTATTAAAAAGGGGTTTGTCAACAGTAACAGTATATTTTCTAGAAAAAATAGGAGGAAACTTTAATCGTCAAAGGTAGTAGGGTTAGGGTACAGGTCGGGCACTTCTCCTATCAATACGGTGCATTGAACGAAAATGTGCGAAGGATTGAGGATATTATGAAAACATAATAATTTCACATGTCACTTCTGCAGTGATCGTCCAAGTTTTACTGATACATACGACCATGCTCCAAATGTATGTTTTGTAGAAGTGATTCCTCACTGACGGCAAGAAGTGATACAAAATAAGACAAAAGTAACAAAAAATAGCTGACTCCGCAAAATGTAGCAACATGAATGCCAAAAAGTAATGTCAGCATCTCTGTACACAGCAAGCTACTTCTTCATGACCAGAGATCTCCAAAGAGATCGCGTGCCACATCTGGTGCGCAAGATGATTTTATATCCGGCCCAAAGAAGAATTATGCGGAATTGCGCCGCACATAATATTTGCTTGGATGGTCGCTACTAGCAAGTAATTAGCGTTTCAAAATATAAATCTTAGTTTGTTAAGATTCTAAATGCACAAATACAGTAACATCATTCATAATAATGGTTTTGTGATGAAAATATGAGAATTTTCTGGGTGTTCGTCGTCATCGGCATACGATAATTTAATTTCACATACTCTGTAATTAGTTATAAAGATTTTCTGGTTTTGATGAAACTCATATCTAGAGTTTCCTATGCATATTTTTCAACTACATGTATATACGGCCCACTGAAAAGTGCTTGAATATCCATTGTGGCCCTCGTTACGATAAGTTTTGGAGACCCCTGTCCTGGACAATAGCCAAATCTCTTCTAATCACCAATGGAGTTCAAGTTCATAAGTTGATGGTTTTGTTAGGCCAGCGCGATCGCACCACATCTCCGCCGCGTTCCTCACATTCGCTCAAGGAGGAGGAAAAGAACAAATGCTTGGGAAAAGAGTGGAAGAGGTCCGCGAGGAGAAGAAATAAAAAGGGTCGAAATCAAATGAATTGAAACTCGGGAATTAAGCAGCGTGAAAGTTTTTCATTCGGTGGGAGGGAAGGAAGGTGGGTTGTGGAGAAGGGGTAGGGGGAGAGGAGGAAGGGGTCGCTGTTTTAAGGGAGTGGTCCTAGAGTTACATTGGAGGTCTTGGACGGGGGGGGAGGAGTAAGGAGAGGTGAAGAGTGAGGTGGGGGAGGGCGGTTTCTCGAGAGGTAAAGGGAGGAGGAGGTGGACGGGGGAAAAAGGCAATCTTCATTCAGGGAAGCGAGACAGGGCGGGGAGTTCGAGGGGGTGGTTGGCGGAACGGGGGTTGAAAAGGGTGGCGGAGATAGTCATTACGATAAATCCTTCCCGACCCTCTCGCTCCCCCTCCCAAACAAGACCCTTATCTCTCCAACCCCTCCCACCCCCAGCCCACACCCCCAACCCTATCTCCGCACGAGTGCCGAATATCCTCCATTCCATGGCACTCCCCCTCCCCTCTCTTAATCCCCCCCATCCGAACGAAAAAAACACCCACCGCCCCTCATCCATTCCCCCACCGCTCTCAAATCTTCGATTGCAAAAGCGAGTCTATCTGCGTCCAACCATCTCCCCCTTGCTCACCACCACCTCTCGAGGAAACCCTCAAACAAACCCTGAATTCCACTCCTACCGACGCCTTTACAACCGCAAAAGCCCCCACGGGGAATAACCCCTTCTCTCCCGCCGCTGTCGGCCCCACATGAGTGATGGGAGGTGAGTAGTAGTAGTCACCCTCTTTCCACTCCTCCTTCCCACCGGCCGCCGCACTCATAATAACAACGCCCCCTCCTTCATTCACTCTTAACCGGAATGCGCGCCAATTGAAGGGCGAATGCACGTCCTCCTTATTGCTCGCAACCCAATTGCCCAACCGTTACGCAATTCTTTTCCGAGCAGTGATTTTTAAAATGTTTTTCTCAACGCAGCGTATTCCAAATATGATGGTGGTATGATTCAAAACGACCGTAATTGGCCCTGAGCGAAAGTACCCATCCTGAGGTTTCAATAGCCTCGCTCTTTGAATCTCTGAATCTTCTTTCCATTACAGATTTTATTTATTTTCAGTGGCGACCGTGGTTTGAGTGAATAGCTTTGTCTACCCATCAAAGTGGTAACACGTCCGCCGGGGTTATATCCCGAGTATCCGGATATTTCCGATTGGCCATTGGAGCTGCTGAGATTTGCACGCTTGGCCTCACTGTAAAAGTTCTCGAAGAGCATATGGTCAATGCCCATTTTGTTATGATACGTATAAAACTATTCTCTTCAGACATAAATCCTAAGATTGCAACGCTCTAGCCCTCCAATTCATGCTCTTTTAAAGGAACAGTTCAATCCTATCGTTAAACCTTATTGCAATTCTCATTATTTGCTTCTTGTATTTCATCCTCGGTCCTCCTATGCAATTCTTCACATTCCTTTTTCTCTTCACACCATTTTCTTTACGATGCTCTTATGTCTCATAAGTTGTCCAATTGAATTTCCTCTTCTGTCTCGCAGAGCGTTCATTATTCTTATTTCTCACATTTTAAGATTTTCAAAGCCCATTAAATATTTATCGTTCTTCTGCAAGCCACATTTATATTTCATTCATGTTTATCTGTTCCGCTGCAATACTTCATACACCATGTAATGGCTATCTCCATGCCTGTGATTAAATATAGCGCAATCTTATTTCAGATTTAGTGTTGCCAAGTGTTGGGTAGACTCCAATTCCGATAGAATTCTTTCTCTGCCTGGGTTACTCTGCTTAAAATTTCATTCCAGATTCTTCGATTGCGGTGGTCTTACTCCACAAGCCAAATTCCCTCACCAGTTGTATTTTTTTATTGTCCTACTCGTATGGTTTCTTTATCTTCTTGATTTCTTCCAAAAGTCATTATTCTGGTCCTCATTTTGCTTTTAAAGATACACCACAAAAAATAAAACCTTCTAATGTTCTTCAAAAGCCATCTTAACCAAGCAAGGTTAGCTCAAATTTGAATTTAACAGGCTTGACTGGCTTCACTGACTAAAATACTTGAATTTTCTTTCTTAAAGATTTATCACGCACCCATTTTGAAAAAAGAGCGTTCTATCCAATTACATGTATTCATGCAAAACTCAACGATACGCAAACGAGATTGTCAAACTTTATACAGATACTCATCTTTCAAATTATTTCTCCTCGTAGCCCTAAAGACATGGTGAAAATCATCAAATGGTATAAATTTACATTTCATTCAATCGGCTCCAAATAATTAATCACATGCACCGAAGGGCAAGGAGCAGATTAACTTGCAAAAGAAACATAACTCGATTTTGTGAGTAACTACATACCTATAGAAAATTTAAATTTAATTACTAAAAATACGTAAATGGTAACTCATATGCCACAATACTTTTATTTTGTCACCAAAAAAGAAATTATTAAAAACCTTATAATTCTTATATTCGAAATGCATTTGAAAATGACCATTCAGTATATCTCTAGGTATAAATAAACTTAATTTGAATAACGATACGCTCTACGATGGTCATAGGTCATTATAGTCTGGGCAAATGCACATCATGAACGTTTTATTTTCATACCTAGTGCTTTCCATTTCAATAAATAAACACCTGCTCTCCATAACCCAATATTTTGCCCACCAATTGCGGAGTCCTTCCACATATAACCCCAATGGTGGGTGAATAGGGAACTAAAAATCACAATTAAAACAATATTTGATTGCCAAACTGTTTTGATGAAGTTACAAAGGTATAACCACAGAAGTAAAGAAATCTAAACAGAGATAAAAGCACGATTTCATGTGGAAGCTTATCTCAAAATCACTAAGGATAACAAAGGGTTGGAATAAATAAAAAGAAAAATGTAATTCATTCAAAAGCCATTGAATATTTCTAACTACTTTGATGAATAGATATTATACAGATTCATTTATTACCATTCTCAAATGAATTATAAGCGTAGCTCTGATATCGTGTGGCAGGAAATCTAAGGGTAACCGGGCATTTATTCTGATTGTGAGAGCGAAAAAAACATAAATTATGATAATTGAGGTTCGAAGTAAACTTCACGTGAATTTTTTTTCTATTTCACCGAAGCATTTCTCGATGTAATAAGCCGAGTCTGATGTTGGCAGTGAAGTCAGAGAAACGTTAGTAAGAGCAAAAAGCTAGCTGAAAACAGTGTATCATTGTTACTGCTAGCAAAAACCTAGGTTCGAAGTTGAATTATTTTTATAATGCACACTCAATAGGCATTTTTTCATTCGTCACCAAAATAATGAAAAGGTCTCTAGACTCTTTATATTTTAGATTTTTTAGGGCTTACTAATGTGGAATATTTTTAATTAAATAAATGAAATTTACAGAAAAAGTGTAATATTTTATAATTATTTACGAAAATAAAATAATGTCAGACCCACATTTTCCATGCTTTAGAAATACGAGGTTCAACACGCGCGCAGCACGTGTTAAACCTCTACTCCCGCTGTAGTGGTGCCCCCGAAATGGTCTGGGAGGTTTTATGATATTCGATCGAACGGTTTGGGTGAAGGTAGATGTAATATTTTTCTGGAATCGTCTGGGTGGTTTAAAAACAAAATTGGTCCTATGAGCTTTTTGAAATATTTTATGTGGGGATATAAGTGAATGTCTTAATTGAAATTGATGAAAACCGGAATGGATTTGGTGTAGGAAAGCTATTGTTAATTTTAAAATGGTGGGTGTGGATAGGTTGGTATGATACATTTTCAAAAAACTGTGTTGATTTAGCAACAAACATTAACACATTACCAAAATAAATTAATATCTAAATATGAACCCCGAATGATAGGAATCAACGACCTTATATACAGTTAATAACAAAGGAAACAACAAATTAACAATTATCAAAAGTGTAAAATATAAACATATTTAAAAATTTTAGTTGTCAATATTTTCAACTGTCAATGTCAAATTCGACTGTCTTCCTGCCGCATGCTCATCAACTCGTTCGGAGCGCGCGGTCTCGCTTTCCTGTGATCGTTGCTCCGCATGTCGAATTCTATCACGATTCCAGCGACATTCACGTTCCATAGGTATTTCATTGTCACACAATGATTGAACCCATTTTGAGATATTGTTGAGCCGTTCGGCACGCTCAATGTCAGTCCGTCGTTATTCCGTCGTTCTTGATCCCTAAGAAACATCACACTGGGACGCTACTGTCGCTCAACCTCTGAGTCACGACGTCATCTAACATATTATGTTGATACCTATATTCCTAAGAACTTCTTTTCAATAATCTTCAGATTCAAATAAACGACTAATTCTAGAACGTTGGGCCACTGTATCTAAACGTTGTCGTATTTGCTCGGGGGTTTTGGTCCTAGAAAAATTATTTACACGTTTCGTAGGTTTAAATATGCACACAATAATATCTTTGGACGTTAAAACATTCACACAATGATGATTAAACACTGTCAACCGGTTTATCAACGTTGCTCGAATCAAGAATATTTTGTGAAAACTCCTTTTCTAGATTTTGTCGTTCCATTTTCGTTCCTTTTCGTGGAGCTTCACTGGACACGTTATCTCTTACTCCCGACGTACGTTCATCAGTCAAAAGTTATTAAAATTTCTTTATTTGATTTGATTTGATTTATTTTAAACATTCAAAAACAGCCGATGTCGGCCTTTACATTGAACATTTGCAACTTAATATCTGCAGCATTAACAAAATAAAATAAGAAAAAAAACATGTGTTGGCAAATAGCAACAAATAAAAACAAAGAGACAATAACATAAACAATACACTACAACAACATGGAAAGTTAGGGAATCAGGGGGAAAGCGCTTGAATGATCCGAAAGGAGCAGAGAGATCGAGGGAAGGGCAGGCAGATGAAATGGTGTTGTACAAGGCAGGAAGCCTGTAAAAAAGGGATCGCTGGGAGAGAGAAAGACGGAATTTAGGTTGGTGTATAAGGTGATTGTTGCGTAAGGCACGGCCGGGGATGTGAAGTGAGAAGTATGGGAGTATTTCAGTGGATCGGTACTGACCATTTAACGCAGTGTAAAGAAATGAAAGGTCATTGATATTCCTACGGGTGGCCAGTGGGGTCAATGATAGATCAGACATGATTTCAGTACGAGAAGAATTACGGAGGTGCGGTAAGCGGTGACGGACTACGGAAATGAAGAAATTAACGGGGCGTTCAAGAATTTTCAAGTTGGAGGGACATGCAGTGGAGTAGATAACGGAGCAGTATTCGATAATTGGGAGAACACAGCCAGTGAATATGGTTTTCAGGGCTATGGGGTTTGTGACGTTGGTGAATCTATACACAACACCAACGACTGACATAGCCTTAGATTTAATTTTATTGAGGTGCGGGACGAAAGACAGTTTGGGATCGAAAGTAAGACCCAGGTCATTATGTGAGGAGGCAAATGGAACAAATTCGTTAAATATAGAGTAGTTATTAGGAGTTACGGTGCGTTTTAAGGAAAAAGGTATGTACTTTGATTTGAGAGTATTAATTCTAAGTTGCCACTGCAGGCACCAGGCCTCAAGGGAGTTGAGTGAAGATTGGAGTGACTGGGAATCGGCAGCATTCACAACTGTTTTAAATATTTTGCAGTCGTCTGCATAGAGCAGAATTCCGCAAGAGTTGGAAATCGCGCAGCTGGTAACGTCATCAATGAAAAGGGAAAAGAGAAGAGGTCCGAGAACGCTTCCTTGGGGGACACCGGAGAGGATAGGTAGATTTTCTGATGAGGCTCCGTCAAGAACAACACGCTGAGTGCGGTCGGTGAGGAATTTGGACAGGATAGATAGAAAAGCACCGTGAAGGTTGTACCGATTAGCCAATTTGTGGGTTAAGAGGGTATGATTTACGGAGTCGAAAGCTTTCGCAATGTCGATGTAGCAAACATCAAGTTGAGAAGAGGCTTCGAAGGCAGCGGTGATGTGCTGATGCAGTACAGTGAGGTTAGTAGCGCAGGAGCCACCCGGGAGGAAGCCGTGCTGCTGAGGTGAGATGTATGGGATGGCGAATGATAAGAGACGGTCATGAATAATACGTTCAAATAGGATGGAAAGAATGGGAAGGATAGATATAGGACGATAATTACTTACATCATCTTTAGCGCCAGATTTTAAAATGGGAGTCACGAGTGCTGTTTTCCAGGCTGAAGGAAACAAACCAGCTGCAAAAAAACGGTTGAACAATTTACACAGGGGGATATGAAGAGTGTCCGCGGTTTGGAGTAGAAAGAGTGAGCCAAGGCCGTCAGCTCCCGTGGCTTTGTTGGGAGGTAAAGATTTTAGGAGGGATAGGGTCTCGTCGTTTTTAACAGAGACCCTGGAGAGTGAGTGAGGGCAAACCGGAAGAAGTGTTGGGAGATCGATTTGTGGGGTGGGTGTAGCGAAGTTCGAAGAGAAGTAACTGTTGAAGGCCGAAGTTCGTTCGGCACCCGAGAAATGGCCCTGATCAGATTTGATGATGGAGGGTATGCGCGCAGATTTTCGTCTCGAATTAAATAGGGACCAGAAGCGTTTGGGGTTTGTAATCATGTCGTCAGTAATCGATTTCACACTATTGTCAAAGTCGCGGCGTAGGAGATTCCGTGATATTCGGCGAAGGCGTGAAAATGAGGCGTATGTGTGTGGGTTGGGAAAGGACTTCCAAAGCTTCCATGCAGCCCGTTTATTTTTTAGTACAAGGGATGTTTCCGCTGAGAGCCATATGGGTCTCTTCTTGGATACCCTTCGAGAAGGGACGAAGTCGGCGGTGACACCATGCACAAAGTCATAAAATAAGTCTAGAGCGTCTTCCGGGGACCCGCACTCCAGGAGGTCCCAAGGCAGGAGCGAGAGTGCGCGGTTAATGGCATCCCAGTCGGCCTTTCTCCAGGCTTTCACTGACCGAGCTGGTGGCGAGGGATGAGCGGAAGTGTGGTGGGGGAGGGACACGGGTAATGAGAACTCAAGGGAGGAGTGGTCTGATTCGAAAATGTTTCTGCACGTAGTGGGGGGGTGTACACTGAATGAGGAAAGGATGAGGTCCAATGTTGCCGAATTTCTGGTCGGAAAGGGATTGCACTGGAAGAGACCCATGCCGTCAATGAAATGGTCAATGAAAAACGTGCCATTGGAGTCGGCACTATTACCGCTGGTTGATGAATTCCATGTGATGGGAAGATTGAAATCTCCGAGCAGGATCAGGTCACCAAGGGTTTGCACGCGGAGAACTGACTCAAGGCATTCCTCCAACACGGAAATGTTGCTCGAAGGGGGTCGATAAAAGCAGCCAATGAAAAGTTTGCTAGGCAAACGGGTTCCACACCCACTCACAAGTCGGACTTCCGTCCAGATAATCTCGCACTGAGTCTCGAGATCGGAACGCCGAGTCGCCGGGATGGAGGAGTTAATCGCCAGTAGTACACCACCACCGCGAGAATTCCGATCCCTGCGAAACACTTGATGACTTCGTGTGAAGTCTAGTTCACAGTCTATCACTCTGTCGCTGAGCCAGGTTTCGGAAAGGGCTATCACATCCAAAGCACAGAGATCGGAGCAGTGGGAGGAAATAGTGGAGAGCTTGTTCTGAATACTCCTAACGTTTTGGTAATAAAACTGCAAGACAGGGCCGGGGTTGAGGCTGACATCCCCGGCAAGGCGAACGAGGAGGGCGAGTAGATTCCACCCAGGAGACGAACGACCAGGGGCGGTCCCTCGGAAGCGTTCACTCGGCGAGAGGTCCGGCGGCGGCCGGGATAGATGGAGATGGCTGACGTTGAAACCGCAGGCATGGAAGGCGTTGAAGTGAAATTCACCGTAACTATGCAAGTTTTTGGGAAATCCTATCAGAGGGGCCAGATAAGGTGAGTGACTGCGAACAATGGAGGATCCACACAGAAAAAGCACCGGACAAAAGAGAACTACCACTGAAATCACCACAGAATACACAGACCGAGGAGCGCGTGGGTGGTTACCGGCGGCCATCTTGAACATTTCACCTGTTATCAATTATGTATTTATAACATTTAAATTTTATGCTTAAGAAACAACAACAAGTCAACCAGTAGTACTGATTGAATACCGCAAATAAAAATTTCTGTAAAATAAAAACAATGTTAATATATTTTCAATCAGCATACGACCAATAGCGTCTATACACGAATGATTTGTTTCGTTATTTCAAGCAATTAGAAATACTAATTCCACTTTCTTTAACTTCTTTTACTTCGTCAATGCACCTTTTGTCCCTTAACCAAAAAGGTAAACACATTTATTTACTTTTGCATTGCAACTCGTTCCCCACGTTAAAAGATAGGGAAAACAGCATTTTTTTCATGCTTGCATTTTCACACTTTCTGATCGGTCAACGAAAATAAAAATACGCCTAACCAATGCGCCCAGCTTTCCTCTTTTGAACGACACCACTCTTTCTTCGATCTGACCGGTATCTTTGGAGATTACCTCACATTAATGGACCAACCCCGAGTTCTGCAAACGTACATAGTTACCGAATACCACGAATTAATATAAGGACAGGTGAATATAAATTGGATACACGTTTCGAGGCAATGGGAGGTAGATATAGAGGCATATTCACCGATGAATGTTTAGAATAAACAAAATTTTGAATAGGTCATACGCAAATAATGTTTGTTCAGTACAATGTGAATCGTAAAACAAGATCATTTTAAGCTCTTTTTCGATAGTAAAATGGAAATTTTGCCCACACACCAGTAGAAGCACCGCAAGAAGAAAAAGTATTTCCAAAGACTAAAGCGGAACTGATTCGTCGTTTTCGAACGATGGAATACATAGCTAATGGTATGTTGACATTCCACTTCAGTTAATGCTTTCAGGGTCCATTAAATCACTCCATTATTCCTTAAGTTTATGAGAGAAAGAAAGACGTGTATGCCGTATTCTCAATCAGTAAAGTGATTCCAGTGAAGCAGGGTAATAAGAGTGCCAAAATAATCTAGAGGATAGCCATTGTAAAATGATACTCAGCATACGTATACGGAGCTTTTGGACATCTAGTTCCAATCAAGATTAAAATGCAACTTAATACAGTTATAACGCATAAAATTACCTAATCTACCATTCTAATTCATTTTTAAGTATCTTCTCGTACTGGAAGGTGGACGATACGCCCAGACTCACACTACATCGTGTTTAACTTTCAGCCTTGATAGAATACGGTGGAGGGATGGAAGGCAACCATGTTTGTTTCCATCTTTGCTACTCCCCACGAGTCGCGAGATTCCCTTTTCGCTGCCAGCCTCGATGGGCAGGAGACGGCATAACATCCACCCCCCCTTCAAGGCCGCCGCACATCGAATGCTATGCTAAGCGAGAGGACTGCTCTCGCAACGGACGTCCGCTATGTGCGCGCACACACCAGAAGCTAACCGTACCGTGCTATGTAGCAAGATGGCGGAATGTTTACGTAAATTGAAACTCCACTTTTTTCCAAGATGGCGGAAAGCGTAAAACGCACTTCTCAGGTTTGACACTTGACTATTCCGTTAATATTGGCGTAATTACAATGATGAAAAATGTTTACAATGCGCAAAGTGTGCAGAAATAAGGTACGTAAATTAGTTGAAATAGATCTGTTGTAAGTAGTTTGAAAATGAATTTGGGCTTGCGGAGCGAAAGCACTCATTTATCCCAATAGATACTACGCATGCGCCATGAAAGCTAAGCGAAGAAGAATATGCCGGCCGAGCGATGCCCTGCGACATCGCGCTCGGGAAGTTCGCATCGGTTCGCATGGCTCGTATTTGGTGCGAACGGGCAGTGGGAAATCGCTATACGGGATCTTAAGACACGTGGCGAAAGCTGGTAGCGCGCTTAGCATAGCATTTACTGTGTGGCGGCCTTCAATCCCCTTGAAACTGCCACGCAAAATGATTTTAAGAAGTAATGGCGTAATAGTCGGCAAATAGGCCCCGCAAGATGACGGTCCGTGGTTCCATTCACGGAGCAGGTGGATATTTTTTCTCGTCGGAGTTTCTTCGTGTTTCATTGCAGTCAATCGGCAAGGATGAAAATTATTATATATTCCGGCATGGATTTATTAGGGGCACATCTGCTGGTACACCTGATGACAATTCAATAGTAGCTTATCATCATCCCAGGGAGTATCCTGAAGAGTTTCCCGGAGAGGTCGAAAACCAAACTTTTTTGTCTGACCACATGTTCTCTACTGTATTAGTAGAATGAGAATCCGGAATCCCTTCAAAAGGAATCTACAGTAGCACTCTCTTCGACGTTCAATCCCAAGATTCCAGCCGGAGGGCTTACCATTCCAACCGTGAAAGTAAGGCGAAGAAGGAGTTCTTGATGATTTCTCCGGTATCAATTCGAGCTAAAAGCATCTCATAGCAGCAGAGTTTCCGGACGTCAGAGTTTCCCTGAAACGACGCGTCGCTCTAAGGACTTCCCCCTCGGGAGAAGAAGTCATATTCGAGGAGGAGGATGGTCTGAGGCAGGGAAGTCGGGTGAAGAGAGAAAACCCTCAAGAGCCCTTTTCCCCGCAATCCAGAGAGGGATTGCACGTGTTTGTGCACCGCAACGTGTTCATCACGAGCGTGTTTATATGTGAGCACACATCACGTTGCCCACCCCTCGAATGAACGTCCCCTGCCCGCCACCCATAAACACCCCCTCCCCCGACGAGACCCTGGCTCCCCCTGGGGTGCTTCGCTCCGATGACTGATGCTTTCTAATATAAAGAAAAGAGCCGCCATTCAAATGAACACGGCTCTAATGCATTCCAAGGGGTTCAATTTTTATTCTCCCCCACGCCTCTCCACCCACCGACACCTCGCCCCCCTTCGCCACCGACCACCCCCCTCTCTCCCGACCATCCCCTCCGTCTTCTCCAAAACAGTCCCCGGCTCGCAACGCCCCCTGCCACCCACCCCCCAAAATCATTCCCCTCTTTTATTTCCAGCCCCCCCCCTTCCCTCAACTTAAGTCACCCCTCCTCACTCCTCCAGATGCCGCTCGCTTGTCAAGTTGAGTCAACTCGGGGGAGAGTGGGTGGGTCCCTCCCTAGCAACCGCCCCTCTCTCTCCTCCTCTAGGCGGCGAAAGGGAGATAAATTCAAAGTCACGCATCCTTCCCTCTCCCCTCCACTTATTTCCCCCCCCCGCCCCCCTCCTCACTCTACTACCCCCCCTCCCCCCCCCCCAGCGAGCCGAGAACCTTCGAAATGCAAAAGTCGCTCGAGCCGACTCAAAAAAAGAAAAAGAAAAGGAAATAAAAAAAAGGTCCAACTCCTAGGCGTCTCCTTCAAGATGGCATTCAAAATAGATAGTTCAAAGATATGCCCCCTTCTCAAAAGGCCCGAATAACTGTCTCCCCCCAAACACTTCCCGCAGGGAATCCCTCTCCCCTTCTCCTCCCCCTCCCCAACCCTCTCTCACCCAGAATATTCCTCCTGGCGCTATACGACGCTCGTGAAAGTCTCCAGTACCTTCGTCCCTTCACTTTCATTTATGCGAAATATTAATTTTAATAATAGTGGCATTATTCCTCCCTCAACGTCGAAAAGTAATTGAATCCCTGGAGGTTAAATTCTAGAAAACATTAACTTTTTTCGTAGATTTTCGCAGTTCATTTTAATTTTGGTAGGTTTCTTTTGTATTTTTGCAACTAAACTAAACTTTTTTTTGCAAAATAGGAATTCTAAATCAACAATGAAAAATAAATAAACAAACTTAAGTGGTTATTATGTACAGCATGATTAATTAATACTTTAGTTTTTCAAAAGTCTTTTCCACGTATAAGGAAGTTTGTAGCCATCTTCTCTGTTTAGGTTGATAGGTATTTTTTCTATTTCAATGGCTTCCCTGATGATCTGTGGACAGTAGCTAATTTCTTTACTGAAACTTGCAAAAAATTTAGTTTAATTGCAGAAATCCTAAAGAAACTTACCAAAATCTACAAAACATTCTTAGTCAATACTTGCTTTACTTATACCTCTGACGGTTACTATGATCAGATAAGGCTTTCTTCAGTTGAGAACTAACTTGCATGAATAATTACATTTAGTTATCGAAATTATATACCTAATCGACCATATACATCATATTTAAAAAAATACATGCATTCAGCCAATACCTATACCAAATTCAACCTTTCTTCTACGTAAATAAAGGTAAAAATCGCTGGAATTTTATATTCTGAGCCCGTTGTTATGAACAACTAAAAGCGTAAGAGAGACAAAGACTCGCTCTCAAAGTACTCAGCCACATGCATAGGAAGTAGAGTGGAAAGGAGAAGCTCCGAAGAGAAAGCGTGAATGGCAACGAAGAGCAAAACAAAACGCCGAAAATCAAAGATGCTAGATCGTGCCCCACCGGAGAGCAGGTCATTGCAAACTAAAACCAAGGAGCCTGTATGGGGCATAGCTAAGGAGCCATACATGCTCTTTAGCTAAAGCTTTGGACCAGCATGTCGACCAGACGAAGACGAGCAAGAGAAATCATTTTTCCACCATATGAAATGCTTAGGTGAAAACGACTGACACATACCATATCACGTATCTCCTTTTGAAAACACGTGATGTGGTTTTCAGATGAAATATTTTAAGCGTAACCATAATTTGGAAAATATATTTTGGCTCATCGTATCGGAGAGTTCCTCTGTAAAATATGCTGGAATTACAAAAACAGACGTTGGAAGTCATATTTATATATTTCAAGTTAAACTCGAGTTACTACATCGAGTACGATTTTATATGTCTAGGCAAAATTGAAGATTGCAATTGGGATAAAGGTAGCATTTGGATTCATGGTGGCATTTAACTTTCAACGTTAATTTAGTATGGTATAAACCATTTCTAGAAAGTTCTACCGATTATAACGTCAAGTAAGGGAATAGAATGACGATATGGATTCTGGTTTACTGACGTATTGCACGAACTTTCTTAGGCCTGCTCCTAACAAGATATGAATACAACTGAATTTCTGCTAAAAATTTATAAAATAAATACATATTAAGTAATCACTATGCCACTCTTATCAGTATTTCTTTTGCTATTTAAGATTGGCCATTTTTTTAGATTACCTATAACAAGAACTTCATCTCATTCGCTCCTTAGAAACATCCCATAAGTATGGTTCCAATTCTTCGGCGGACGACTACAAAGTGATAAGATACATATGCGAATGATACCACTATGTGGTAGTAAAATTATAGAGGCAATTAAATAAACTTTTAAACTTATAAGTATCGCTCGAAATTTTCGATGGCATTTCCTCACCGAAGTTGGTCCTTATACCGCTCCTCAGAGGCATACGGTCCGAACAAGCCTCTCTTTGACAATTTTATCAGAAATATTTTAACCTGCATACTTTCCAAATAGTTTGGCAAAAACGTTGCATTCCAAATTAGTATACTAATAGCAAGCTGCTTTCAATGAGGAATCTAATCCTTTAAGGTCGACATTTATGCAGCTAATTTTTAACGATAAGGAAATGCATTTTATTTTTTGTGAACTAGTTACTTAGTACCCCTCAACCTTTCGATAATTTCCGCCTTGAAGCATCCAGAAGTATTTGTGGGCAGAAAAAGCTGCATATGCAGCTGAAGCTGAACTTTAATTACCTCCAAATCTTTGTTTGATTATCAAATCGTCATTAAAGTTTAAGAATGAGATTGTAAATCCTTCCCCAATGCTCAAGTCTGTGACATTCACGGACAGTTAATTTCTGATCTCTGACATTCGAGACTCTAAATGTTCATAGTATTATAGCAATTACTACTCCGAATTCCTTAATGGCTCTCAAAGGTCTTCTCCTCACAGAATGCTATCGGCTAACTTCAATCCCTTAGTGATTCAGCTCATTCACTATCTCAAAAACAACAAAACCAAAGATACGCGATCCCATCTCATTCAATCGTTACCGTGACTACTAATTACCACTTTTTCATGAATCAGACATTCCTAAGGCATCTTTTTCATTCCGACCTAGCTGGATTCCCAAGTTCATCTTATTACGGCATTTAACTAAAATCAATACCAATCTGACATTCTCAATAAGGGCCTCCTTGAGGAACAGGGCGAAGTAGACGTCTCTTATTGCCTCATCAAATTCTTTGACGCTCTAAAATACAATCGACTCCGAATAATACACCTGTTTACTGTCTTATGCGCGCCATCTAAAAAAACACCAAATTATTTTCACCATGCTTTCCTCGGCCTGTGGTTAACTTTTCCTCATATGTTTGGTTTTAGGCTTCTCGTAATACTGCATTTTGCTGTATGATCTTCAGCTTTCCCGGCGTAGTTGATGAATGAATTCTTCTAGGGTTTCCGATCGGGTTAGTTTCTCCATGGTGACCGACGCTTCGATTATCGACTCGTGCATCGAAACGTCGGCCTATATCTGGCTGCCAGGACTCTCATTTATGACATACATGGTAATTCAACGGAAAAGCTGTTACGAGATTTATATAGTACATAGGATTCACTTTAAAAACATAACATCTTCAATATATAAACGCGTATTGAATGTTCAAAAACGAAAAAGACAACAGTTTCTGAATGTTGAAAATATTTTCGGAATAGGTTTTGGATTTGAAAAGTAATCTCATATTTCAAGTGAATATGCAATTTTCTTATCGCACACATTATAACTTAATTCCACTGACAATACGCATCGTATTATTGAGTTGTACGTCTATTTTATGTGAATGTTTTCTATTTAGCCATATCGGAGCGCAGTATTCTGCGGCTTAGTAGGCTACGACATACCAAGGGCTGAAGTTCGTAGTGCATCAGCAAAAGAACCTCAGGTAGTGTCGCACAGCTTAGGAAGGATATTATTTCTTGTTCTTAATTTAGTAGATGTATTCTACAAGAGGTGTTTGTAAGAAAGCGTCCCATCTAATGTAGCTCCAAGATATTTTACGAGAGTGTTGTTGTGGAGGTGATGTACATTAAGTTGTCTATTACAGAGGTGAAAGCTGGATGTCAAGGTTATTGAAGGGTCTAGTTGAAGTCTCTATTTACGGAAATATTCATCCAGGATCACTAAGTCAGGCGTTAGAATAGTATCTGTTTCTTCAAACGTTCGATGCTGTGTCACAAAGATCCAGTCGTCTGCATAGCCAAAGTTTCTAGAGTGGATGGAAGGCATATCTGCAATATAGAAACTAAACAAAGGTAGAGCCAAGACAGATCCTTGCGGTAGTCCATTATTTAGCGTTTATGAGGGCTTACATTTGTTCTAGTTATCTGAAAAGTCCTATTAACAAGCATGTAGTCATTTAGTATTGTATTTTTCTGACGTATTACTTGAATGAGTTTGTAAAACAAACCAAGTCTCCAGGCTGCGTCGTAAGCTGCAGAAAGGTCTATAAAAGCTGCTGAAGTCTTCAGAATTTCTTGAAGGCCTGCTTCAATGTAAGTTCTTAGAGATGTGACTTGATGCGTACAGGAACGTTTATGTTGGAATCCAGCTTGCTGTAGAGGTACCAAGGGGGTAACAATTGGATGATGGAGGAGACGACGTGGTCAAGCGCATTAGAGGGCAATGGCCAATCAAGAACAGAAGAGGGCACTTGACGGATATGTATATATATATATATATATATATATATATATATATATATATATATATATATATATATATATATATATATACGAACTCAGCT
The DNA here is from genome assembly GCA_963573305.1 of Pyrrhosoma nymphula. Lineage (NCBI taxonomy): Eukaryota > Metazoa > Arthropoda > Insecta > Odonata > Coenagrionidae > Pyrrhosoma > Pyrrhosoma nymphula. Next base: position 3,009,882 of record OY754334.1, read on the forward strand.
GAGTTTTTATATATGGTGCTCACAATGGCCAACTATTAGCGACAGAATGGAAGATATATATTTTGCCAACTTGTAAGTTGGAGCGTTGATAGCACTCACGATGGGCCTGAGCCTTACCCGGTGGCAAACCCGAGAAGATTTTACTAATCTTCTTGATTTTAACGAATTTTTAATTACACAGCCATGTATTTTTACTGGAAAAAATGTGTATTTAAGTTTTTGAATTATGATCTCCTCGGTTAACGTGACTCCTTATTCTATCTCTTAATCATGTCAAACATTAGTCTCACCTTTAATTTTGCATTGTCCTGTCTTTTGCTAATGTGGTTCTTAAAAGAAAGGCCTATTTAAATTATTTAAAGTTGTTCCGCGACCCACAAAGGCCAGGAAACATTGCCTTGCATGTCGTTTTCCTTCTGGAGGTTTTACTAAAAGCAAACGCAAACACGGGAATTGTAAACCTATAGCGAGCCTGTACTTGCGGCATTGGCTTCAAGAATCACGTGGGATATCACCTGTATCTTTGTGAAGGCTGCATTCCTGGGTTCCAACCATTTATGCTGACAACAGAGGCCACGCGCCGCGAATGCCTTCACACCCACCCGCATCTTTTCCCAACCTCCTTCCATATATAACCGCGGCAACATGAACTTCCGAGAGCGACTCATCCCCCTCCAACATGACTGCTCGCCTTCCCCCCCCCCCCCTTCTCCCACGGGAGGGAAAGAAGAGTGCGCAAAAGACACCCGACGCCGCGCCGTGCAAGACGCACGTGTAATAATACTCACCTTCCCTCGAAACTCTCGTAATCCACTCAGTCCGCACTTTCACCCACACCCCCCAAGCAGAGGTGCGGCATCCGAAATGCTCGTCGAGGAGAACACCGCTCCGCTCTCGCGTCCGCCGCGACAGAAGCACCCTGCACCCCCGACCACCCCTGCAACCCCTCGGAGAGCGAGTCTCCGCAAGTGAGAATAGAGAAATTGCCATCGTCACCTTCGACGTCAACATCGCCTTGGAATTCAACGAAATAACGACAGCGCAGCAAGGACTAGGCGATTATTAAATCACCTGATTTTGGGTTAAGGAGTGAAAAAAAAAAATTAAGACTAACCAGTTATTTTGCGACGGAGAAAACGTAACGTCCTACGGCAGACACGTGAGGATAATCGGAGCAGATAGTTCAACTCAATCTACGACTTAATACTGCATTCCTTCCCATACACTGGATTTATCATTAATTAATCAGTACTTCAGAGAACCTATAACAATTAGAAATAATTGTAAGCGTCAAAATAGAGTTTTTTTTGTAATTTACACAGTCATGAGAACACTAATGATTATAACCTATTCTTTAGACTTGGGCATATGGAAAAATGAATGGCGTGCTTTCATGAATTCACATGGATGCAGTAGTAAGGAGAAAACAGTGAGGAAACGGAAAATGAGAAATTTTGTAAACACAACCAACATAGCTGTTGAAAGGAGACAAAGAATCCTGGAACTGAGGGGACAAAGTCTCGAGTTCCATACAATTAAAATAATTCCATTTTGTTTGTAGCAGGACCACGAATAATATGAGAAACAAGAAATAAATTGCTAACTAGCGATTCTAAGACAAAAGAGACGTTCAGAAGAAATACCTTACAGCATGAATGACCATTACGTTATGCAGAAAAAACCCTGAAGCATGAAACATTTAGATAAAATCCTATGTAAATGATAATTTCACTTTCCATTTGCGTATATAACGTTTTTCAACTATTATCAAATCTGTAAGTTTTTTTATTTTAATATAAATTGATCTCATTCAATGCGTTGGCGTCTAGCAGGAGGAGATTTTGAATGCTAGCGTTTTTTTAACACACTTGCAAATAATGCATAAGGATTTAGTTCTTTGCAAGACATATCTTTTCACCAACTTTATCCAATGAGTAAGTTTCAGTGGCACAAAATAACATATTCCACAAGACTTATGTTAAAAGCAGAGATGTGTTACTACAAAAACACGTAATTTATCTTATCTTGGTATCGCATTATCAGAATCTGATTTGCGTTTAATTTCCACCATTCGTCTGAATGTCATCATTTACACCAAGTCTTAGGAGCTCGACCCATTTTCGGAACAACTACTTCCGACGAAGGTCTCCAGACATTCCCCGACGTGCACGTTTTGGTTTTCGTCCAGAGGGGCAGAAGTTATCCGGGTAATCTATGACACATACTACCATTATATTTAACTCCGGGAGCAATGAAACGTGCGAGACGGCTGACAGGAGATAAAAGATACGAATTTCCATGGCCTTTTAGTGAATTACGTTTCTCCGTAATAAAATCCTCAGCTTTTCCAATCAAATCAATATTCTAACAACCGGTAGAAGTGATGTGGAGGCTGGGACATACGGCTGGTAATATATATTTTAATTGGAAATACTACCCTGTTGTTTCTGGAAAAAGATGGAAAGTACTTCATCTCGATAATTATTCATTGATAGAAATCAATCCTTCCATGAACGAGACTTACAATAGTGAATATTACCTTGACAGTGTTGTTTTTATCCCCAGACTGCCTGCTATTAATGAAATAATAAAGAGCAAAGTAGATAAGAAGTGATTAAATTCATCAGCGTGTGGATTTCCCCCCCCCCCTGTTATTTTTTGGTCAATTCCCCTCTTTGGACAGTTTCCCCTCTGCGGACTGTAACGACATGTGCGCCAACGACGGCCAAAATGCCTACGACTACAAAATGCAGCGACTACTGCCACGAATTCTGCCATACCTTTCGCCGCACCATTCGCCGCACCATTCGCCGCACCATTCGCCGCACCATTCGCCGCACCATTCGCCGCACCATTCCCTCATCAGGTCCTGCCTCGTTTTTATAGCCAGTAAAGTGAGGAAGGATACCAAAAATGCGGTCATCCTGACCAAGGCACAAAGGCTGTGATCCTGTATTCTGCGGCCGACGCCAGAAAACAGTTCCTGGCGCTCCAATTAAAAACTGCCACCCTATCTATCACCCATCCCATTATTTCCTCCCCTCCAAGGCTACCAATCGCCAACCTCCTGACCTTACCCATTCCACCTTCGTCCTTGTCGACAGACCCCCTCCTCAGCTGACTCATGGCCGAGCTCGCTCTCTATTGCTTCCGAGACGCCGACCGGGAACACCGTTGTCTGAGCCTGCTGACTAAGTCACTTTTTTGTACTTAAGAGAGAAGTTCAACCTCTCGTGCTTGTTAAACTTAAACTATTTTCCGACTGGAAATTTTCATTACGGTCGCCTGGCACTCGACCTATGGGTAAATTATTGTAATTGGTTTGGTTCTATTTTGTGATTTGTAAAATATATTGATAAGTTAAGTTTATGATTGATAATACTTGTGTTTCGTTCGTTTTCCTCATTTTTCTCACCCGAGCTTGGAAAGTTTGTGTTTTCAAGAGTGTTATCGGCGAGAAAATCTGCTCCTTCTTCCGATAGCGCTACAAGCGATACCCAATCACACTGAGTCATCTTTGTAGCTAAAGACGTATTTTTAGGGAAACTAATTAATGAGTCAACTGATTCAGCTGACAGCGTGATTGGCTGGTAGAGGGATAATTTTAATCGGTCTCAACATTTAACAGCAAAATAGTTGGTGTCATTCTACGAATATTCTTATTTAATGGGCATTCATATTTATGTTACATCAAAATGTTTTTTTAAATATAAGTCATTGTGTGCAGAAGTGTTTTATCATTGAAAATATTGTACGTGGTGTTTAGTGAAACCTTTTTAATGCTGCTACGTATATTAAGCCAGTAGAAGTGAACTCAAGCACAACAAAATGGATAATTTCGAGCCATCGAATACAGGATCCTAATGAGATCTAACAGTAGTAATTATTAATTTTGGCCTTCATAAACATTCCTAACCTATCTACATTTGCTATCTCACGAATGGTGTTTCATTCCTCCGTTTTATAAACTATACTTGATTGGAATTAATAAGCAATATTGTAAAACTGATGTTAAGAAATGACATTTTTTTATTCTGGGTGAAGGCGCCTTGCCGCACTCCCATCAAAGCAAAAACTAGCTCCTAAGTAGCGTCCGCTAGTTCTAATTGGGGTTTAAATTGCTTAGAATAATGTTCACATGCATTTGTATCAGGATAGCGTACTGGGGGATAAGGGTCGGAATACTATCCCTGGCGAATTACTTATTTTTCTTTATAAATTTCGCACATTCGCCTAAAGGCATTTCTCATTCTCCATACTTTGCAGCCATTTAAATACGCTCAGTTTTGAGGGCTGATTACTAATTCATAAAAATTGCTAAACCATCATGCGTCTGGTCAAAGGATTCTGAAACTTCCCACAAGTGACTACTCTAACAAAAAATCGGAAATTATAACATCTCTAACAACATTGGAAGAACATCTGGCGAGACTAATTACTTACAAAATAAAGATTACTAGGTTACCTGCAGCATAGCTTACGCTCCCCATTTCTATCAATACGAGTTCTGTGAAGGATGGAGTCACCTTGAGAAGGGAGCTGCCTTTTGCTAATCTCTCTCTCATGTTACTTCCACGTGGTCATGTTTGGCCATTAGGTTTGCCCAGAGGCAGTTTCAGCCACCGCTACGTCGAATCAAACCCCGATTGCTAGGAAAGGATGAATTGTACGTCAGAAGACGGCACGGAGAGACGTTCGACCTTCAACAGATTTCCACATTGAAACGTGTTTGGTCTTTCTGCCGAATAAAATCCCTGCATTCAAGTTTTACTGAGCCATAGAATAAATGTTACGGAAATATATACGGTATGTCATCAAAGAGTCCCATATTCTTCCATTTGGAACCTCTTAAACTATTGCATAAGATTCGTTGTAGAGCGGCGAAAAGAAACTTGTACAACATAGCTATTTTTATACGACAACAAATAGAATTTTAATAGTAAAAAGGGAGTCATGGCTCACATTTTTATTGATGAAGAAATCGATATCGAATTTAGTGAAGCAATGGGAAAACTATTCAGACGTCGTGATCAATCGTCGCAGGCACATATTTAAGACTTTGTAAGCTCTTTTAAGCGGATGGAGCCTTGAGATGTATACTGAAAAGCAGGCCATTCATAAATTACTCAAGTTTCGAGAAGAAAAAACAGTAGAGAAAGTTGATACCAATCTTCGAAATGTTCAGGAAAAAGTTTGATATGCCTCGGAATCCAAAGACGTGTAAGTCTGGTGTGCATGCATATGTAATTGACAAATCGTTGGAGATATGTTTAAAAAAACAAGAGCTTTGACACATTAATTACCCCATTGAAAATCAAAGGAACCCTTGAATTCCAAAAACCTTCTGATCATAATCTAAAGGCCGTTTTACACGGTGAATGATCTTGCGCATGATCATTCGAATGATCATTCGCATGACGTTAATGCCTCGTGTAATACAGAAAATTCGGCGAATTCTTGGTCATGCGCATGATCATGCGATCAAAATTAGAACATGTTCTATTTTTGCTCGCATGATCCCGTGAATGATCGCATGATACGAGCGCACGACGTCCATCTTGGTTGTTTTGATATTGAATTTACCTCACTTCGCTAATGCTAAATCATAATAACATATAATGAAGGAAAGTAAAGCCACAACAATGTATTTGGAAATAAATAACTCTGTTGGCAGGATGCAATGCACACGCTTTGGTAGACGTGGAATGGTGAATTGTTTAACACTATCAATTTAACTATTACGTGTCCTGAGGAAAAAACCGTGAAGTTTGGGGTTTGGATACATATATTCATGATTCAATAATTGACACCGATATGTCTTGGAGCCGAGAGCAAGTGGAAAGCCTGATAGCTATGGTAAGGGAAAAACCTCACCTTTACAATCCGAAGAACCCACATTACAAAAATAAATATGTTCGGCAGAAGGAGATGGAGGAAATTGCCGCAGGATTATGTGCAACAAGGTGAGTGTGAAGATAAATGATGATGACAGTTCTTTTTTAACATAAAGCTATGTAAACCAGGGATAGTGTGGGAAAATGTGGATACTACAATATTTCATAAACTAGGCGTCGTGCGGTAGCTAATTCAATGTTCGAAATTTTAAAGGTTACTGAATATGAGTGTTCTTAAAGTATTAGTACTCTAAGAACCTTGCTTGAATAGTAAGTATAGTGTTACCTCACGCAGGTGATTATGAAACTTTCTGATCCGAAAGTAAGGCAGATAACGTGAGGTAAATCTTTCTTGAATCCAGTGCAATTGACCAATGGAAGTACGAGGTGGGATAATTATCTATCTAAACCATTCGTGTATGATTCGTGAGATTGACACATTATTATAGGAAAACACGATTATGTGTGGTGTTTATTAAGTCTTTTTGGTTACAGAAGTTACATTAACCATTATACATTTGAACGTTTAAGTTAATTCGGTAAACACCGAGCTGTCGAATTCTTCCTATACTTCTCATTTTCATGGCTGTCATGATTCATGTCACCTCTGCGCAGCAGAAATTGCTCCTCTCATCGTCGTGTCAGACTTGTCATAGTCCTGCCTGGTGAGACGTAAAATTATGTTGAACTGCTTCTCCGACATTCTTAAAAAATTTCTATACGTCTCGCGGTCTTCCTGCAGCAGTTCGTTTTCAACCATGTTGAGTACCCCTCGACCACTATTCCTTCTCTCTATCCACGTATTTGTCCATAATCTTCTTCTCCTACCAGCTCTCCCATCGTTATTCAAATTGTGGCTGCAGTCATTATAATACATACTGCAGCAGCGGCCGCTAAAATTGACTCATTACGGTCCATCTCAGATTAATGTACACAACAATCAAAACAAACACAATCATTCTGTCGATACAGCTGTGTTGGTCGGAAATCTCCCGTAATCGATATTTACAATCGATAGATCTACAACTGCGCATTCAGTCTGCGCAGAAAATTAACTGAATTAATTCACCGTGTAAAACGGTACATTTTCTGGCCATCATTGAAATTAATTCGCGAATTAATGCTCGAATGATCATGCGCAAGATCATTCACCGTGTAAAACGGCCTTTAGTCACGATTTCGTCGCATGCCGTTAAAAAAACGAGAAAATAACGCCTTGAAATCTAGCGAATGAACAAAATGCTTCATACGGAAGGCCAATAGTAAAAATAATTTTCAAACTGATGTGAATCAATAATATCATGTTAGTGTTTTAGGAATGAATTCCTCAAAGAAATCCTTTATTAACTTCGCATATGAGTAAAAATGAGCCCGAATTTGTGCTAATTTTTCAGGGAGCCTCGAATATAGGTACCTCGAGTAACTCGCGCATCGGTGAAGAAACGTTCCCTCTGGATACGTCAAAGGGTTCCTGGCCACATTATCCTCTCCCAGGTTTAACCTTATGCGCCACATTCCTATGCGCAGGATCATCAAAGAGACATTTTCCCACTGTGTACCTAAAGTGTACAGTAATAGCTTCGGGATCACTTTTTTCGATAACCTGTAAGTTCAGACGGTCCATCAACTACAACCAAACAGCAGAGCATGCATACGCAATCAGAGAAATCCAATCTTTTCTCAATCTCGACAATTGTGACTGTAGAAGAAGTTAGCCTCGTACGATTAAAAGCAATGAAGTGGCCAATAAGGTTAAATAAATTAAATATGCACACACTTGAAAATGTTGTACCATCACGATCTCTAACATAATAAGAACTAGGATATTACAATTTTCCACCCAGTTATTTCCACCTAGTTATATCCTAGTTCTTATTATGTTGTTATTCCACAACATCTCGCCTGATTCCTCCCTTTTCGTACGATCTCTAACATAAGCATTGGTTTTCATCCAAGTCCTATCGCTGTTTATGCTATTATTACTGCATATTTCATTATGCACATGTATTGACTACATAAAGGCCAGTCATACCGTGTCGACTTTACGACGTTCCAGAAGCCGTTCTTCCATGGACGCTAAGCGGTCCATGGATGATTGAACGCCCTTTTCCATAAGACGCTTTATCCTGTATTTCCTCTGATATGTCGGTGATTTTCGGTGACATCTGATCTTTACATGAATATTCATCACTTATTTTTGATGTGTCACCAACAAATATGGAACGATCTGATCCGTTTTTGGCTGCAAGTGTAATTTGCTGTACAGGTACAAACATCAGCGCAATTGCACGTAGTAGGCGCGAGACGTTCGCCGTAGACATTTTTCGACCACGCGCGAAGTGTCTCCATCCACCTGCGCCTTGCATATGCACTGCACCCGAATCTGAAATCTGTGTTTATATCGTATTCTTAAAGCCAATTGAACGAGACCACACACAATTCAATCGTATTATCATTGGTGACGGAGGTAATATCGTCAAGAGATAATATCTCTTGGATGTTAAGATGAGAGTAATAATACCATCACAACTCAAAACAGTGCTTTTCTAAGGGGCTTTACTCATACTGCAACCTGGAGCCTATCGCTGAACATAAATGGAACGTTAGCGTGGGAAAGTTTTTGGCTTGGGGAAAAGTGAAAAAGTGTGTATGCACGTTTGCAATTCAAATACGCCTATTTGAACGTAATTCATATCGCACGTTCGTTTTCCAGCACATACAGTTTTTCTTTATGTTAGCTAATGAATCATTAATGAGCGCCAATTTCTTCATATTCTTCCTTCAGTATACTTCCAAAGTGACAACTTTCTGAGAAGTGGTTTGAGTTATAAGGCATACAGTTCTATGGATTGTCAAGAGTTGCCCAATTATTGGGCCATGAAAAGTTTGACCAAGGTGGACTTGGATATCAACAAAATTGATGAACTCGATGTTCTCAGGTGTAACATTGTGAAAATCCATATCGACGGAATCAACGCAAACTTTGTAAATTTCACAATGGATTTTATTTTATACGACCGGTTTCATCGCATATAGGCGACATCTTCAGGTGATTAAGATTTCTGATTGTGTTTAATTTCTGATGTGTTGATTCTGTATCAACAAGTTAGTAACCATAACTTTCTGCACGCATTTGTTTCGAATCTGATTATAGCGCTTGTTAACTTTCATAAATTTATTTCCGGTTAATCAAATTCAATTCAAATACTTTATTAATGATTTTTGGAATTCATTTTCATATCATTTAATTGCTTATTCGTAAGTTGAAAACACACAAGGACTTGATTAACTAAAAATGCGGAATGTTAGAAACATCATTTAACGAGCAATGCTCTACTCATTAGCATGAAACTGAGAGAGTCAACGAAAAGTAATATTTGGTGTATTCAAACATTTAATATGTCTCCGAACTTAATCACGAATGGAATATTCCTTTGCCTTGTCCAATGAAATGTTAAACTAAAGACAAAAATTTTCAAGTACGGACCATACAAAATGTGCCGGCAAAATTTGGCATTCACCTTTTTTAGACGTTACATTAAGATAAAGTTCAATTAAAAATAAATTAGCATTAAAATCTTCAAGTGGTGTTTTATAACGATCCGACGAAATGCAAAGGGTGTATTAAAAGTAATAATAAGACTCTCAATCAATCATGGAAAGGAAAAAAAGTTATCAAAAAGAGGGCGAACGATTTAAAAAAAATAGCCTGGGCAAGGGATTAACGTCAATGACCGTCTTTGTCACGTCATCAGCAATACGGTCCGTCAAACTTCATTTCCGCTGTCATTCGGACGACGAGTTTCCGGAAGTTTGAAGCGACGCTTTTTGGTGAGAGAGAGATGAAAGTAGGATCGAGGGAATATCTCATGAGAGTACATAGTAGTATAGATGCATGCGGATGTATTGGAATGGGTTGAGGAGGCAGACACAAGAGGGAGCGGGAAGGCCGCACCCCGAGGGGTGTTTGCCACGATGGGAGCGGAAAGGGTGGGTTCGGGTGATGAGCGGGGGGGGGGGAAATATAAGGTATTGAGACAGGAGATAAGGCTCCCAGAAATAAAAGCGCACCCTCTAGTGTATCGCAGTCAACAATGAGGTAGGGGTGGATAAGGACGCAGGAGAGGGGGTTTCAGGGGAGAGGGAATGCAATGGAACATATTCATGGTAATCGGGACATAACTCATACGATGAAAAAAGGAATGAAATGTATGACAGTTCTTTTGTCTTTGAGAGGCAATAACTTGGAAGAATTCTGGTGGCAATGCGTAACATAATTTTAATCACAATAGTATTCTTAGTGTACTATACCCAGAAACATCTACACCTTTAAAGGAAGTCCTCACTCGTTATTTCCTTGAGTACTAAGTTTGTTATTAACATCATTCAATTCTAGATAAAACATGATTTTTTCAATGCTTCATTAGAAAATAGATTTTCCAAAATACTCTCTTAGAGTTTATAACATTTACCGCCTCATGTGTTATTTGAATATCAGGAGAAAATTTGCAATGTGAGTTACGAACCAACTCATTGTGTTGAAGTAAATTTTATAAATTAAATAAATATTATTTATTCTGTTATTTTGCCGTGCATGGGAGAAAAAGCACCAATCTTGTGTATAGGAGAAGAAGCAGCAACTATGGGACCAGAATATTGAGTAAACGCTGCATGAGGTGTAGTGACACGTTCTATTCACACCACGCGAGTAAATTTAACTTCAATATTGTAGGTAAAAACTAAACAAAAATACAGGAAGATGGAATGTGGTAATTGTTTCGCATGCTTCTCAAAAAATGTTCAAATTTGTTTGTACTTTTTACATGGGATTTAATGAAAGGATTTAGTCATACCAGTAAATATGAATGTGCTACGTGAGTTAGTATGTATGTGCCCAATATGGAATGGGTTAGCGACCAGAGAAGGAGACGGCATCCCTCTACCCACTCCCTTAGCACTCCATCCCCGAAATTCATCCCCTCTGCCCCAGCACTCACCGCCACCCCCTCAACTAAACCCCCCTTTCCAATCGAAATCCTTGTTTTTCTTTTAACCACCCCACGATTACGACCAATTTCATTGCATCAATTGCATATGATCCTGTCTGAATGTGATGCAAGCATATCATAGTCTGTGACTGCAAATAAATCTAAGACTAATTTGACGTTGCATTTCGTCGGTTAATGGGCGGAGATATGGACGATTATTTTTATTTATGTATTACAATCATGCGATAATATGCGAATAACTCCTCTTTAGACACACAACGAAAATAAGTGAAATGCTTCGCGTTACCATATTTTCTTTTAACCCCCCCACCTTTCATTGCAAGAGGAGACTTTTCCATCCCACCCCATCATCGCTGTAAGAGGGTTGAGCGGGGGCACGGTGCGACGAGGGGGGGCTTGCCGTCAGCCAAACTCCCCGCTCGCCTCACTCCACATCCAGATTTTTCGCTCAGGCGCCGCAGAGGGCTCGGGAAAGGGATCTTGGTCTGGGCACACCGCGATTTAAGACGAAAGACGACGGGTAAGACGGGCAAAACTCCCGGAAGAATCATTTATGATCTGAAGTAAAGCACCAGCGAAACATTTAGTTACAACTCGATAATGTCAAACGCTGCCCATTGATAAATTACGCTTCTATAGAGGAATAATATTTGATAGTATACGTAGGAATCCGTTAAATAGACTCAGGTCATACATGGATGAGAAAACACAGCACTTTTTTTATGTAGTCTCCAATAAGACCCTGGGGATTGAAAGTGGGTACCGTTATGGTACTAAAGAGGAAATTATTTTAAAATTAGGCAAAGAGCACCACAAAGTGGTTATACAGACGTTAAAATCTTTCGTACAAACTAGAAGAGACAACATAGAGCACCACTGAGAAGTGTAGATGGGAGGCGAAGATCAAGTCATTTATTGTTGGTTCCATTCATCACACATTGATCGAGTCGTCACCCAGTCAATATTTTGTCAGCGTTCTACTTCTTATCCGATTGCAATTATTATTTATACTGGGGCTTTTTTTAAAGCAGTAATCCCGCCTATTCGAGGTTACAAAACATTATCAAGTGCAAAAGAAAAATCGTCCAGTACAATTATCCCAGAAAAGCATGTCGAGGGAAAATAACAAATTTTAGCCAGGCTATCTAAAAACATGGAGAGAGAAAGAAAAGAGACATAATGGAATAGCGTCGTTGATTCGATGAAAAACAGACGACGGTAGAGGCATCAGAGTGTATGACAGCAGGGAGCAGGAGAGGGTTGGAGATGCGAAAGCGTTTAATGACAGGGATCAGCGTGCTATCGATTCCTGATGACGTATTGGAAAATAATTGTTGATGGCATGAATCGATCTCGTTCGGCTCTGAAAAGATGGTGAGTTGGTGAGAGCTACATTTAATGAGAAAACTACAATGAAGTGGACGTTTTTTATACAAGCATGTAGACATAGGTAACTATGATTGTTCCACAAACCACTCAAACTGTTTTAAACGAGCACAATATAGCAGGCATGAGCGTATTTGCATTCTGAGCACTTCGATCATACCATTTCTTCCCTAAAAACCGTCCTTATCAGTCGGACGGTGCAAATAGGTGCCGAAAAATTCTCACATTTTCGCTCGCGATGCAGTCACCATGAAGAATTTAAAAAAATATGGTAACGCGAAGCATTTCACTTATTTTCGTTGTTTGTCTAAAGAGGAGTTATTCGCATATTATCGCATGATTGTAATACATAAATAAAAATAATCGTCCATATCTCCGCCCATTAACCGACGAAATGCAACGTCAAATTAGTCTTAGATTTATTTGCAGTCACAGACTATGATATGCTTGCATCACATTCAGGCAGGATCATATGCAATTGATGAAATGAAATTGGTCGTAATCGTAAGGCAACGGTTTTGCTCGAACGAAGAATGCAAAGAAGGAAAACTTGTCGTCTAAATTTATCGAGCCTGGGCCCAACTTTCAGCCACAATTCAAATCTCCAGACAGGCTAGCGCCACATAGCTTCGGTTTTTTTTTTAGTATGCCGACCCAAGTACTTCGCAAAATATTGAACGAAATAGGAAAATAGCACAAATCAAAATCTTTGGGACAATCGTCATTGAGTAAAGTCGTATGTTTACAAGTATGTTGTGTCGCGTTGGCGAAAAACTTAAGCGTGTGGTGACGCTTCATAAAGAGCGAAAAATCACAGCCGCACCCAAATATATACCAATTTTCCGGCTCTTCCCTTCTCCCGACAAAGCAAACGTGAAAGTACGTCTACTTAGCTGCCCTAGTAGTTGCATTTACCCAGGGAATACATGCAAAGTAAGAATTCTCTCAACGATTAAGCTCTTAATTGTTCATTGAAGCTTTCGCGGCTCATGGCGATCAAAAGATTTTTCGGGTGTGCCGCGTGATGATCAGGTTTGGCCTGACGTTTCGTGACCTCTACTGGTCACTTCTTCAAAAGGGAATTCCCTCTTGAAGAAGTGACCAGTACAGGTCACGATACGTCAGGCCAAACCTGATCATCACGCGGCACACCCGAAAAACCTTTTGATTGCGCTCTTGAAATCCTTAACGATTTACGAGACGTGCCCTGATGTAAGTACAGCAGGGCACAGGCACTGTAAACAGCAACACCGCCTTGGCCAATATTTTCCTTTGATAGAAACAATGGCCTCAATTGCATTTGCAACGCAGGTGCCCTCCTCTTCGTATGCCAGACTCGAGGCGGGAGCCGGGGGAATTATCTGCCGCCACGAGAAGAACTGCCCAGTAATCGACTTGGGGAGGGAGTGACGGCGGTGGTTACGAGGGCACCCTGACCCCTATCCCAACCGTTTCCCGGAAAAAATAATAGCGTCGCGGTCAGTGACCAACGAGGGGTCAAAGGGGAAGGGGGGAATTCCTCGAAACGCTCAACGCCGCCGTCAACCTTAAGCGCGCATAAATCGGTTATTCGCCCCTTAGTGGTAATTCTGGGATTCCCTTCACCCATCCCTTGCACGCCCGCTGCAAGCCATAAAAGACTGCCCTCGAGTAGGGCCCCAGCCAGGGGAAGTGGGCCCTTCGTGCCTTCCGGAGAGAACTTTCTCACGTTATGGAGGGCAGAATTGAAAACCGATTACGCCAGGCTGCGAGGAAAACGATAGCCAATCCACAGACAGCGATGCTTCACCGCACAGAGCCACGTGAAAACAGATCACTAGAACCGAGCCAATGTGTTGAGCCACGCACTCGAAATGGAAAATCCCTTACGTTCCACTAATATACTCAGGATTAGGCAATTAGTGCATGCATGTAGACTGTGTACACCAATTCCTCAGTTGGGAGATCCTTTAATTGGATAATGATTGAAAAATATGTAAATCTATCGATACTTTATGACCATAATATATTTTCAGGTTTTTTAAAGAGTTAATGACTTTAGCGAAGGGAGATTATCAAGTTTTTCAACGCATTCTATCTTCCACGGTAGAAAAAAAACGTTTATTTTATTAGTTTGAGTCCATTTGTGACACTTCAATTGGGCTTCGTCCCAAATTATTACATCACCATGGTAGGGATACCTTTAGAACAATTGCTTGAGGAGATTAATGTGAAGCGTATTGATCGCAAAAAGTTATTTTGTCATGAAATTCCTTCTCTCATTCCTCGTATCATTTTCAGAGCGTAAACAGAGGATTGCACGAATCGGTCGCACGAATAGTTTTGAAAAACTGGAAATATTTATTTAAAATATAGTTCCAGGAGTCACATCATTCCTCTCCACGTGACAAAGCGCTGAACGAACTAAAACTTAGAACGTAACATGGAAATACATTTAATAAGTACGATACTGATTGCGGTGGATTGAGTTTGATAGTAGGCACGAGTAACGACCTATTAGATCGACTGTACGTTTGGCCACTGTTTTAGGCTGCTGTTTGACGGGAGGGAAAATAGATACGCATAATTTATATTCATACAAACGCAAAAAACAAAAAAAACAGTAGGTACTAAACATATTATCTACAGTCAATTCCGTGTAAATATAAATTTGGCCCTTATAAAGTTTATGTTAATTTAAATTGGAATACACACATCAATTAGCTATAGCTACATATGGTTTACACTATTTTACTCTAAAATACATTTTTAAATAAAATTCTCACCAAGTTGTTTGCACATGAAATATCAGCTAGGATTATGTTTTAACTCTGATGTTCAGGGTTGGGTTCGCTAATATTATAATCGTACAAAAATTTTTGTTTGTAGCACTGCTAATAACACCTAGCTTCCCTCGTTAAGAAAACGCGACTTCTTATATTTTGAAAAGTGAGCACTAATATTGCATTATCATTAAACCTGACAGAACTGTTTATTTCCATAGTATTGAATTTTTTTAAACTATGACCGTTTACAACTCCTGACAACACTCGGTGTATTTTATAACACCGTTCTAAAGACCAAAAGTATCGTGAATTGATCAACGTAGTCCGGACCACCGAATCGTTTCATGAATGCAGACGGTAATCGTTTGTTCCGTCACCGCAGAGCGATAACTAAAGCCTTTTAAATTTTTTTGCTGAATATTCCCATGGGTAGCCTGTAATTTCGCAAAACGTCGTGAAATCGAGGTGTGAGTGAAAGGGAGGAAATTGTGGGGAGGGTGATGTTAAAAAGTGACCAATATCACCTTGCGTAATGCTCAAACGGCCAACTGCACCCGTTTCTAGCTGGTCCACCACACACTCTCATCCCCCATTATTGGATTCCCGTCAATGCCCTACACACCGCACTCTGACCTCGAACCCTCCAGCTGTGCAATCTCCGTCGTCACCCCCGTGGGTTTGTCATCGGGGAATAAAAGCGGTCGTGAACAAGGAGGTTAAAGTGAAATGGAGGAGGCATGACCGTGAACGTTCATAAGCGAAAATGAAGCAAGTATAGGGGTGCATGGGAAGGATTTTGTGCCGAGTAGGCGTTGCCAAACCAGTCACAAAACATCGCCTTGCCTGTGGTCTTTAACTTAGATTTGACGAAAATCGAACGCGACCGCTGGAGACGTAATCCAGAGGAAGGTCTAAACTGTGCCGACTGCAATGGCTGAATTGGCTTCAAGAATCAAGTGGTATGTCGCCTCCATTCCTTTTCTAACCTCCTTGGGCGTGAACGAGTGGATTCACTGAAGCGGCCGAGTGTAGTTCATTGCCCGCCATTCAGAATAACGTGATTTCGATAACTTGGTGCCCCTTCAACGCCATCGTGCACGTAATGCCACCTTAATCGGTTCCACTTCCATATCACGACCGTGCCATAACATTCGAGTTATCTCGTCACAGGCGTACATCATGGCCTTAGGCGTCTGAAAAAGTGAGCCTCGATGTCCCTGCGCGCAACCAATGTCGTTCTTTTCGAGGGCCTGGTCTCGTGCCAAAGAAAGGGAAGTTCATAATTGAGAGCCGATGGATGAGCGATTTCGTTCTCGCACCTTATCGAGACACTAGAGTGAAATTATTACGGAGGCGAGTGCTATCACATCGTCCATAATTCTGTAGGTACTCCGGTAGGTTTTGCATCTCGACACTCGGGAGATATCTACAAATACAACCTTAATGCTAAGTGTAAGCTTAAGATGTTATAATATTTAAAGCAATCTCGTTTGCATCGTATCAATACAAAACTTTTCAAACGAAAGATGGATCACACCTATAACAAAATGCAACGACGCCAAATTCTTGATAGGCAACGATGACTTTATCTCACGCATAAATAGCAAAGAAGTGACAAGGCCAGCCGAGATTAAAATTGACCAAATAGAGTAACAGGGGCAGGTAAACAGGGTGAAAATACACGACAGGGCAAGCGGGGCCACGAGCTAGGAGACGCAGAGGAAAGGATGCAGTGAAACCAGATTAACTCCATCATAAAAAAACGTAAAACCATAGAGTAAGTAGGAAAAGTATTTTCCGGGTTAAGTCCGGGTTGGTCCATTTGGGCGGACGACAGTTTCGGGCGCATTCCAGCTCCCGTCTTCAGGTCCAACTGATCTGCAGAGCATCATTTTCTTCTATATATATATCTAGTCAGGTGCGCGCTGATACGTTCGGTTTGAATCCCATTATTGGAAAAGCCGTTTGAAAGATGCAGGGAGAGGATAACCGTCTTCCCTGTTGAAGTTCTTTTCGTGGTTCACTATTTCTATTGCCTCCCTTATCAGCCGAGGGGAATATTTATTTCCCGAAACTGTCGTCCGCCCAAATGGACCAACGCGGCCTTAACCCGGAAAATACTTTTCCAATTAATCACCGCGGAAGCCTCCGTACCAATTTCATTCACCTCTACGGGGAGGAGATTTTCAAGAGTAGTAGAAGATTTGAGAAACTAAGGAAGAAGAAATTTAAACTTCTGTCTACTTTGGCTTTTCTCGAGAGATGCAGAGACTCAGACACGATACCATCATTTCTCAACATTAAACATCCGATCAAGTCTAAGAAAGCGAAGAGAATTCTCCACCGGGCGAGTTCTGCTCTGCTCAGAGAACGAGTTCAGAACACACACAGAGCTCTCCACTACTGTTCGACGGAACTCTACCAACTTCAATTGGAATTAAGCAGCACCTTGATGCCGGAGGATTGGGAGACATTGGAGAGAATTACCTTCATATCGTCCTTCAATGCCTTTACAGCAGCGAAAGAGAAGCAATTGAAGAAATTTGAAAATTTGGTTAAAAAGCAACATCCTTCACCGGAATCCACTTCCAATAAAATAGAACGAGTGGTTATAAATCTAACCCAGGTGAATCTGAGTGAAGCTACAACCTCAGTCCTATCCAAAGGACTAAACTTCGCTATAGCACCAAGGAATATTCCAAAGGAGGAAATAATCACTGGGGTAGAAAATGCTCTGCGCAAGCTACGAAAACCAGAGGCAGACGAAATTAGGGAGGAATTGAGCCACATCATACGGAAAGCGGCACCTCCAAAACCTAATTTGACAAGGGCAGAGAGACTAGCCATCAGCGAACTCAGAAAAAGCGAGGATTTAATAATATTGCCGGCAGACAAAGGAAACGCAACTTTAATCATCTCGACGGAAGACTACAGAAAGAAGATTCACAGTTTGCTGGACGACCCAACCTACAAAGAACTGAAGTCGGATCCTACGGCAAAAATCCAGAAAAACATTAAGGAACTCCTGAAGCATTCATCAATACCTGAAGAGGAGAGACGCCCACTACTCCAGACCGCTCCTAAACCTCCACGACTGTACGGGTTGCCAAAAATTCATAAGGATGGGATACCACTCCGGCCCATTGTAAATGCCATTGATTCACCCACGCATAAGCTCGCAAAGTATCTAGCCCATAGCCTACGACCATTCTCAGGCCTAACTACCACCTACGTAAAGAACTCCTCCCATTTCATCGAAATTATACAGGAAGCCAAGATTTCGGAAAATGATCTTCTTGTCAGTTTCGACGTGGTGTCCTTATTTACAAAAATACCCGTTAAAGAGGCAATCGACATCATTAAGACTCTAACGAAAAAAGGTCTTCCAAAGGATATTCCTAAAATGGTAGAATTTTGTCTCAATAATTGCTATTTCTCTTGGAATGGAAAATTATACGAGCAATCTGAAGGGGCATCCATGGGATCTCCTTTATCCCCAGTCATCGCCGATCTTTATATGGAAGACTTTGAACGCAAAGCCCTGGATTCTTTCCATCTAAAACCAAAACTCTTTGTGAGATATGTCGACGACACCTTCGTCATATGGTCTCACGGGACTGATGAATTGAATAAATTCCTAGAACATCTCAACAGCCATAATACTTCCATTCAATTCACAATGGAAATGGAGGAAAGTAATCGGCTCCCCTTCCTAGACGTTCTCGTCACAAAGAAAGCTAATGGCACGTTAGGACATTCAGTTTATCGTAAGAAAACGCATACTGACCGCTATTTAAATGCCAAATCCCACCATCATCCTGGCCAAAAAGCATCAGTTATCAAAACTTTATATCACAGGGCATATGCCATCTCGGATGCCGATTCGCTCGCGAAAGAAAAACAACACCTCCTCGCCGCACTCCAAGAGAATGGCTATAACCGAGAATTAAGAGGACGTGGGACACCCCTATTTTGCCGACTCTTCTGCGTTCCGTTCTCAATCAGTCAATTTTGCTTATTTCAACTCAAGCTTTTTGAGTTATTCAAGTCAAGGAGTGATATAAGGGGGCTACCTTTTTCAAATTTTTCTTAATCCAATATTGGAAGGCAGGTTTTATAACAAATATAGGCCTTTTGCACGAAATGTTGCGGAATGCCGATTCAAGGAACGCCATTTATGGCTAGGTAGCCCCCAAGAGTTACTTGTCTGTAGTTGATACGCCGACTGCCGATGCAAAATTTTATCAAATAAATGTATAATTTAGGAAAAGCGAACGTGAGTTTTGATGAATTGCAGCGCAGTAATGGGCGTTTATGATAGCTCCCACTGCCGTCGCAGTTCTCCATTTTCTCGCCGCGAGCGCTCCATCAGAAATTGAACACACAATCTCAAATATGGTGTTTTTTCTGCTCGTTTGCGGGACGAGAGGGGAACAATGCGTGAGGGGAGCATGGTTGTCGCTCAAGAGCAGCAGCTATCGGGTTATTTTCTCTCGCATTTTCTCTCGCTAGTTTTCCCTAACGCGCGCATTGGCCGCTTTAGGAGAAACCTTTCTACATTGAGGATTTCATTGCCTCCTACAGCATTGTTAGCTTACTACACTTGTATCTTCTATCATTTAAATGCCTCCTGATAAGCAGCGTATAAATAAGAGGCATAGTAGCATTAAATTGAATTTGTCTGCCGCGAGTAAAACATGGAAGGGAGAAAACTTAGCGCGATGGCGAGAGGAGCAAAGGTAAAAGCACATCCGTCATACTTTTCAAAAATATGTAACCATACATACAAAAAATACCGCCATCCATAAAATTATTCGCCGATAACATTTTACGCTTAAGAATGGCGGTCATAAAAGCTGTCGAGTTTAGGAAATGCCAAAATGTAGCACTAGCGAAAAAAATTTAACTACTGCAACAGGATATCCTCAATAGGCCCAGCCATGTTTTTGGAGAAAATGAGCGATGTGTAGATTTAGGATATTTATATCATGGAAAAAACGCCCCGGGAAGAAAAAACAACATATGTACTAGCACTAAAAGAATGTCGGGTGTATGAAAAGTTGAAAACCTAGCACAAAACAATATTCGCCACAGACGAAGCCTTATTCATGATAAAAATCCTTTCGAGTATTATAACGCTATCATAGCAAAATTTAGCGGCGGGAAATGAGTTAAATTTGCTCTTACCCGCTCATTAAGAGGAAGATGTGCCGGATCTGTGGTCAGCATTGACTCGGGAAATCCTTTGCATTCACTTTACAAAAATTTTTGTAATTTGAGTCCCGGGTACTACTACAAAAGGTCACTCCAAAGAAGACAGCTGAAGGCAATTGCTACTTCCAACCGAAGGAAAAAACACCGAGGTCGAAGAGAAATATCTAAAATGATATATTAATCCTAAATTCCCCCACCAGGTGATATTTAATTCTTCTTATGAATACAGTACTTAAGGGCGCAGGTTCCTCCTTAATCAACTGATTGGGACAAAGCCTGATTTCGATTACGGTCCCAATTCTGAAAGGCCTGATATGCCTATTGAGGAATTTAACATTGATTGTCAACTATTTAAGGAATCTCTAAAAATGAATGAGGAAGAAATTAAAGAAATAGAGAGGAAAACGATACGTCAGAGGGAAAGCGTGGAATGGGTTGCAATGCGTCAGAAGATGCTCACTGCCTCTAATTTTGGCCAGGTCTGTAAAATTCGTCCACACACAGGCTACGAAAAATTAATAATGTGCCGTTATTTCGATTCTCCTCACCTAGAGTACGGAAGGGTAAATGAGGACAAAGCTCGCGTGGCATTGGAAACAGCATAGTAGAGAAGTTTTTACCCTTTCCAAAGAACAACTTCCGATGGAATAATAGGGGATCGGAGCATTGTGGAAATAAAATGCCCATCATCGGCTGCAGAGATGAGTGTAGATGAGGCGATCGGAAATGGAAAAGTAGATTTTTGGATGAAGAATCACGGAATGAGAATAAACCGGAAGCATCATTACCACTCTCAGATACAAGGCCAGCTCCATATTTCTCAGCGAGACTTCTGCATCTTTGCTGTGTGGACGAAGAAGGGGTTGAAGGCGGAGAGGATCCTCAGGGACAATGGGTTCTGGGAGATATTCATGGTGGACAAATTATAACAACTCTATTTTGAATGCATGCTTCCGGAGTTAGGCGATGCGATATTTTCCCGGTCAATGCCGATTCGGAATTCCCCTAGTATTTTGGCAGCCCAAGAGAAGAGTCTTTCAAACGTAAGGATGAGGAGAGGGATCAGAAAGGAAATTTCAAATGCAAAAAGCAAAAGAAATAAAACAATTATAACCAGCATGATGTGTTCTTTCACTAGCTCTTTCTGTATCCCATCATTGAGTAGAGCTTTGCTTAGATTGCACCACAGATGTTAGAGCCGAGGTGGTTCTAAGTTCTCGCTAGGAAGCTTGCTGACATCAATGCACGGACGGCTGTGGTTCCGGAATAATATTTATATCGACTATTTAGAGCTTATTACCAATTTAATTAACCATTAGCGTAAGACAAATCAAAATTTCATACTACAGATATTTTGGATATTTCGTAAGTAGCTTTTTATGCTGTGGACTTTTCTGTGAGGTTAATGCCGTGGGGCAATATTTTCCTTATAACTGTGGTGACTTACACTATAATAGTTAGTGTGGTCAACTCCTTCTGTAGTATTCTCCCTAGCTATTGTATGCAGCAATATTATATGTTCATTGGGTTTATTTCATCGCAACTAAATGTCTATGGCCATGATCATTGAGTCGAGTTGGGAAAGTCCCCTCGTGAAAATACATTATTTTCTTGTCCTATTCCTCTAAAAACTAAACTTTCATGAAACTAAATCGAATTTCTAATGCTATAAAGACATTCCTATTATTAGTTAACCGAAGGCTAGTGCAAAGGGCGAAGTATTCGTACAGTAAGGATCAGTAAGAGGGCCAAATTTGTTTAGGAAAGGGATGAGCGCGCGATACTGTATCCTGGATTGGATGAAGTAAAAGACGTAATACGCATTCAGATATGTTCAAGTTATGAAGGTATATGGAGGTGTGCACCATGAAAAATCTAGAGGGCTTTTACTCTCTTCCATTTAAGCATACCTTAACCGTTAGATTACCGTAATTATACGTATATGCTATTGAACCGCGATATCCCTTATCCACAGGTAAGCGCGTCATTCGGCATGCCATCATTTCGGCATCGTACTACTACCGAGCTGCAAAAATGACTGGTTCGCTGTTGCCATGCGGCCATCGGCCAAGTTAGTATCCATGAGCCAAGTCAAACTCACCCGCGCTGAAGTCACAACAGCGTGTCCGTTTAGACGTCCCAAAGAACGTGGTACAAAAACATTCCGAAGGAAGGGAGGGCTCGTGGTTTTCACCTCCCCCACACGCAAAGTAAATTTACGTAGAGGCTACACTCGAGACAAATGCGGCGACTAGGTAGGCACTGACTTCGGTAGCTCTACTGGTCAATAAGAAAACTAACCTCACCCTCGGAGGAGGAAAAAAAATTATGTACTGCGTCCTCTTAATTCGAAAAATCGCGCGTAAGGAAGAAGAGAAACGTCATGCGACCTTGGAGACTGAAAGATAAGACCATCAGAAGGCAAAGGCACATGCTATCTTACCATACGTCGCAGGAACTTCAGAGAGGATCGCAAGAGTTCTCGCCAAACACGACGTCTTGACGAGATTTAAAAGCGTTAAGAAGACCTCTGACCTCCTTCGGAGCGAAAAAGATCGTCACCCATGTGACATATACGAAGGAGTGTATGAAGTGTCGTGTACCTGTGGTAAATCATACATCGGTCAAACATCTAGATCCCTAAATATCAGAATAGAAGAACATCGTAAGGCAACCGAAAAGAAAAAAAAAATTTCGCCTTTCCGCGGTTGCAGAGCATGCATGGTTAGAACCCGGACACGTGATTAAATTCCACGAATCCAAAATCATTGCCAGAGAAAATAAATATTTCCCTCGGCTGATAAGGGAGGCAATAGAAATAGTGAACCACGAAAAGAACTTCAACAGGGAAGACGGTTATCCTCTCCCTGCATCTTTCAAACGGCTTTTCCAACAATGGGATTCAAACCGAACGTATCAGCGCGCACCTGACTAGATATATATATAGAAGAAAATGATGCTCTGCAGATCAGTTGGACCTGAAGACGGGAGCTGGAATGCGCCCGAAACTGTCGTCCGCCCAAATGGACCAACGCGGCCTTAACCCGGAAAATACTTTTCCAATTAATCACCGCGGAAGCCTCCGTACCATAGAGTAAGTATACTACTCTATGGTAAAACATATTTTTATATCAGCCGGGAAAAGGTCGGTTTCACTATTGGCAACAAAATAAAAAATGACTTTCCTGGCAATCTATGAACGTAATCTAAAATACCTGTCGCATTATCAGGAACTATAGGTGACAATAGTTTTTTTAGTTTAGACAGATTCATCATGGATTACTTAAAGTCCATGTCCTACCAAAAACATTATGTTCCGGATCCTATCAAAAGGACTGAGGAACAATTTCAACTGAGTGAGACTAAAGCTCGAGCCCTGCAATTTTCAATTTTCTACCAAAATGTCTATTCTTGAAATAAAAAAATAATGGAAAAAACACCAAGAGGACTCCGTATTTCAAAAGGCGACCGATGCAATTTCTGCGTCTACTCTGAGCTAATCCTTCGGCTCACAACATGAAAAAGGTGGAAAAATAGGGATTGAGAAGCTTTTATGTGATGAATCGACGTCACCAGGCAAACTATATTCGAGATCCTTACACAAGGAAAATACTTTTGGGGCAGGCAGGGAAATTAAAAAGGCGAAATTCTAGCTCCGGTTACAGATAGAGATCCTATGGAGCAATCTCTTTTCCGATTTCCTTTTTCCACCGCTGCAAAGATTTTATAGTGCACGCGAAATGCATTGTGATGAGTTTTTTCAGACAATATTGTAAATCAATTGTGAAAAGTTATTATGTATAAATGTTTCTGAATATGTTCTATGTAGAGATGGGCCACTCTGAAAATTACATCTGTAATTTTCGTAATTTACCGCGTCCCTTGTAATGGCATAGTGGCCGTCGAGGGGTGTGCTAGCACCGTCGTTTGACGCTCGCGCCACTGTCTTTCCTGAAGCTGTCTCTGCCTTGGACACAGCAGTGGTCATCAATGGCTAACTAAACACCCGTTCTTATGAGGTGCGTTGTCTTGAATTCCCCCTGGGCTTTTCGGTGAGTATGGGCCGTCAACAGAAATTTTACTTCAAAGTTTATTAATTATTCTGATTTGTCACCCAAAACGCTCTCCGCGGAGGTCAACAGATCTAGACAGGGACTTTTGTTTACCACCATAATCGGCGCGCTAACACACCGGAGCCGCGAGATATACCACGAGAAATGTTTCGCCTTGATTTGAATTTTCCAAGTGATCTCAGTCTGGCGTGCAGCCTCCCGAGTGGCTCGAGTTTGCTCCAAAGCCAAGTCTTTCCAGTTTTAACTGAGTTTCACTCTCCATTCGCTCGCCGCAGTTTTTAACGCAGCGTGCGGATTTTCCTCTTATTTTATTTTGCGAATTAAAACTTTCTGTGCATGGCCCAGAAGGCTCTCGGTCTATTGGCGATGTGGTCTAAACATAAACAGGAATTCTCGTCGACTTTTTCATCCGAGGACCCTCTTACCACCCACTTCATAAATTATAGCATACATTGTGCAGCGCCGCAATTGCTCATTGTGTGTTTTTCACACGCTACGTCTGAAGTTACGGTGATTCCCACGTATTTGTCTTCATCCGATGCATTATATTTACTCCCCTGCCGAAAAGGTATGGTGTTGCAGTGATTTATTTAGCAAGAAGAGTATTGCGGTGAATTTACTAAGATTTGTTCAATCCCCCACTCAAGACACAACAGGTGAACATTGCTAAGATCCAATATTTATCATGGTCCTCTCATAAAACATTTTTTCAAAAACGATATTATTCGATTCTGAGTTAGGTCAGAGATGAACCTCGTGTGACCGTTCGTGTACTCAAACGGACCCACAATGAATTTGGGACCCACTTGGCTTGGCAAAACTATCGCCCGTCTGCAATATGGAGTGGCATTCGTTTTATTATCCCGTGGCATTTAGATGTGACGGACACTGGGGAAGGAGAAAAGAGGAGGGATTTATCTCTCATAGCATTACTATGGAAGCGATTCTCCCAACTGAGACCTGGGGCACTGCTCCAACAAGAAGCGGAGAGACTTAATAATAGGTGCTCTGGAGACAAAAAAAAACAAAATTATTTTTGAGCAGAATCTTCACCTTTCAAATTTCATTTTTTCAGTAGCGCTATACTTTATACTATATCAGCCCTGAGGATGGGTCTCGACTCGAGGTCCGAAACGTCGGCAGCGATGAGAGGAGTGAACCGGTGACAAACCCGAATAGCCTTTGATGAGGTTTACTTTATACTGTTGGAGAAAACTTACAAACAGCCGGAGTGCAAGTTCTTTTTCTTAATTTGAGTTCCAGAATAGAGCCCAAGGTTCCTATTCAAGATGTATATGAAGGTGATGATGAATACACCTGAAACATCTCTTTGTAGCCCATGGATGCTCCGACGCAGAGGAGAAGAAGCGAGTGGGCGTCGTTACAAGTGACTACCCTTGACACGCGTGCTGAACAGGTGCCAACAGGCAGGTCGTCGGGAGGATTCACCCGCAGAGACGAGTTACAAATAGAGGCTTCCGAATCCATTGAGATACCTGGAGTCCCTTCCTGGAATGGAATGTGAGCTGTCGCCCTAGAGTGTCTTCGCTCTGTAACAGACCACAAAACAAGCTCTCGGAAATTTCGGTTACCTTGGTGCTTAAGAACATCTAATGACGTATCACTTCCGCTTTTGAGTGCTAAGCGATAAACGGCGTGCTTATATATCCCCGGCACATTGGTAACTCCCACACGAACGTTCTAAATGTTAAGGGTAAAAGCAATTCCGGGAACCCAATCCGTCCGAAATCATTCCCTTCCTCCGGCCATAACACCACCATTCGATTACCACCAAGGACAATTTTTACGCTTTCACCTCGTTATTGACATTCTAAAGATTTGATGCTCGAGTTAAAAGAGCGGGGAGACTCTGATGAGATATCACCCAAGCCCAAGAGGCAGGAACGTAAATTAGAACCTGAGTAAATTGCAGCAGCGATGAAAAGCAAAGCGTCGTCTCGTGGTTATAGCTGTGACACCAATGGAGTGTAACGAAATTTATAGAAAGACGGGAGTTAAAGTAAGCATATGGCGTTCCAATTTCAGAAGACATCGTAAATAGTTTTTTAAAAATATTTCAATGGGGATTTTCACGATCACTAGATAAAATAGCCTAGCAGCCATGATTTACAATCCAAAACCCAATTTATCTTTGCAACCCCATCAAAGTCAAACAAATGATTTTTTTTTAATATACAACAAACTAACCGAGTGGCATGTCTCAAAAGAGAAAAACTTTATGTTGTTGATTTGTATTATGCTATAATGGCCTACAACCATTCTCTGCTTTGTACTCATGATTAAAGATAATACTTAGTACTTTTCTACAAAACTTTTATTGTACGACGCGTTTCACCGATTTACGGCATCGTCAGGTACAGACGTTTCTTTGTGTTAATTGTTGCTGTAGTTACGGGGGAGGATGGGAAAAAACAAATATTCGGCCAGGGTTGAGGATGGAAAAAAAAACATTGATTAAGGGCTGGTGATGCGCGAAAGGTTCATTTTATCGGAAAAGAGTGGGGAGGGATGTATACATTTTGTTTGTTACTTGGTAGTTTTGCAGAAATGCACTTAGTATTAACTTTAACCATGGGTACTAATGTAATAAAATTCTACGAAATAAAGTCTTCCACTGTCAATTTTATTCTCTGCTTAGTTCTCTAATGCATAGTCATGTTTTCTCCACGCAAACAGAGGCACTTGAAGAATTTTGCGCGTAATGTGAAACATCATCTCTTCTTGATGACAGTATTACGTTCATTTCAGCAAAGGTTGAAAATAGTCGATGGAAATTGAAGTTTTATTTGAATGACTCAATCCAAACTGACTTCAGCCTATCCTTTCGAAGGGATATCGCCCAGCGGGGGAACGGGGGGGGGGGGGGCTGCTATAGAGATGGCGTTTTGGACGGGGCTGCGGGGCACCGAAATCGCCTCCTCACGCTGGGGCTGAAGTGGCGCGCTGCAACCCCAGGCACGTGACCTCCGCACTCAAAAGTCTAACCTCGCGAGCCACCTCGTCTGGGGCGACCACGGGCTGACCATTCGAGACCGAATTCCACGCCAATAGCTCATATGCATCATTTCTACACCCGGGAATATCGAATCGTTCTTATGTTCTCTCGTGCCCTTCTGAATTACATCATTTTACGAGTATCATAAAATATAAATACGTGGGAACATTATAAGTTGATATTACAATAAGCATTGAATGGCATGATTTTTTTACTTTCGGTGATCATGGTTGTGACATCTTTGACGTTATCGAAGTATATAGGGAGAAACCATTCCATATGATTGAGTTCCACAAAGTTAAGACCAAAAAAGTAACTTGTACGTGAATTGAAAACTGAAAATAAAAAAACGGGATGGAATAGGAAAGAATAATTGGAAGAGGGGAGGGACGAGAATGAACTCTCACGCTTACGGAGTGCCTCACTCTGCTCTGTTTTTTTGCAGTCACCCATGATAAGGGGGAAGAAGGAATTTTTGCACCTATTGCTGGGCATTGCACTCCTCTCATATAGTCACTTCTATCAGCTCTAGACGTGTAGTGCGGAGTTAACAGTCATGTCACCTTGAAACTCGTTATATCTGAATTTTAAACCCGCCATTGCATTGGTCGCGCAATGAGATTTTCTCTCACACGAAATTCAAACTTGTGCTCACTTTGTAATCATGAGTCAGAATAAGTTCACTTTCCATCTAGCTGACTTTTTATCTCTTCCTATGGACCGACCGTCTCCAAAAGTATAAATGAAGCGTCCGCAGCTGTGTAATGATATGTCTGATACCGTTGGCTACAAGATGTGAGACTTTTCCTCATCGCGCGACCACTGACGTTAGTGTTTTTGTATCTGTTGTTAAAAATTACGTGCGTTTGGCGGCGTCGAAACATTATGCAATCCAGAACCCAGCGGATGACGTGACGAAACGGTATCGCAGACAGATAGTTATACTACGCGCTTTCAAGTGAATATCAGTAGATTTATATCATAATTTGGCGAAAATAATCATTGTTATTTCCATTATGAAACACAATTAAGTAAGAGTAAAAAGGGTGTCCTGGCACAGTTAATTTATGCATGGTAATTAAAAATCCCTTATTAATTTCTAATTAATTAGTAGCCATACTTAATTACTAATTAATTATACCTTTAATTTGTGTGGTATGCTCAAATCAAAGTGAGGCCTACACTAAACCTCGTCCCCCAGACGGGCATACAATAAATTACAACGTTATTTCATATAAACAATAGCTATAATATCGCTAGTAATAATCTCAGCGATAAACAATTTGCACCATCTGTAAGGGGAGTTAATTTTACGCAAAAAAGGTCGTGGCTGTCGTGCTGCTTGCGCAATGTCAACTTTCTAGCTCCCCTGAAACTTTTTGTCAGTTCCGCCACGGACATGTATACCGATGGATAACGAATTAGACGCCATTTCTGATGAGTTGAGTTTTCATGCCATGAATATGAAATATGCCGGAATATGAAATATTACTCGGGACAGGTCACCAGCAAATCCTGCAAATTAAATTTTTTGGATTAAATATACAAGTAGACGAAATGTTTCATGAGGCAAAACAATTAGAGCTCTAGCACGTGACAGTCGCGAAATGTACTGCGTGGATATTTTTGCCCACGTCCAAAATGGCCGCCATTCGTTGCGGGCTCTAACTATCGCCCCGCGCATGTATGGTGCCACTACAACGCGTCTTGATCGCATCGTGGTCGGATACCCGATCGAACGAGATCACATTTCCATCTACATAGCGTAGTCCCAAAAATATATAGAGTCGGAATGGATCGCTATGTACACCTTGCCTAGTCCATTCCGAGCAGGTACCTATATCCGGCGAATCCGCGACAAAATCAAGAAACTTCAAGACGCTGGTGAAATTATATCTAAACTCTACCATGGGAGCCGCTTCAAGGGCGTATGGGAGGTATTAGTACATTTGGAAATTGAAAAGGAAGAGAACAACAATATGAAGAGGTTGGGAGAGGGGAGGGACGGATAAGTTACACATTGAATAGTCACTTTCCCTGCTGT
The DNA here is from genome assembly GCA_963573305.1 of Pyrrhosoma nymphula. Taxonomy (NCBI): domain Eukaryota; kingdom Metazoa; phylum Arthropoda; class Insecta; order Odonata; family Coenagrionidae; genus Pyrrhosoma; species Pyrrhosoma nymphula. The sequence continues at coordinate 3,039,283 of OY754334.1, forward strand.
AGCTGTGAATAATACGTTACATCATTGGTTCCCAACCGGTACTTCAGGGTGCCGGGAAAACAGCTAGGGGTGCCGCGAGATTATTGCTGGGAAACGAAAAATGTTTAGTATGACCAACTTATGGATAGATTACTCTCACGCCCAGGGGCGGTCTGGAATCATCGAGGGCCCTCGGCTAGAAACGAATTTGGGGCTCCTTACTTCATTGGGGAATGGCCAAGGCCTAGAAAAATGTTAGGGTGGGTACATTTTGGGGGTACATTATAATTGTTGCTGAAAGAAAGGAAGCGCTTTTATCCATGCTAACTGGACACCAAAAGAACTCGCAAACAATATGTGTTTATTTTATTGCGAATTAAACCAGATACATAATATACAGATATGTATTTATAAATATATATTTAACATGGGTCTGTAAGAGACAGCGCGACAAATTGGTTTCCAAATATCAGCGCGTCTACTGGTCCCTCGATAAATGAATTGAACTATTGATAATTACACAATAAGGAGACTGTTCAACTAATAAGTATCAAAAATCTACTACTATTCGCTTGATAAATCCTAGTCTCTTAAATGCTATGCCGCAAATTTTCTTGTGTTTCCCCCAGGATGGGTCTGAATTCAAGATGATTCCCAGGTGTTTTATTTCATCTGACTCCTTTCTATAAGCCCCTCCTACTTTATAGATGGTGCTTTGGTGTGATTTCTTTCGTAAGAGGTTTACTGCAGTGCATTTTCCAGGGTTAAGTGTGAGCCCCCACCATGGGCGGTCAGGCATCATTTGGGGCCCTCGGCTCGAAACGAATTTGGGGCCCCTTGTTTTATTGGGGAATGGTAAGGCCGCAGCTAGAAAAATGTATGGGTGGGTACATTTGGGGGGTACATTATAATTGTTGCTGCAAGAAAGGAAGCGCTGCTATCCATGCTATTTGGACACCAGAAAAACTCGCAAACAAAAAATGTATGTTTTATTGCAAAATAAATCAGATACATAATAAAGGATATGTATTTATAAATATTTAACATGGGTCTGTAAGAGGCAGTGCGACAAACTGGTTTCCAAATATCAACTCGATATTTGGAAACAAAATTTACTGTTCCCTCGATAAATGAATTGAACTATTGATAATTACACAATATGGAGACTGTTCAACTAATAAGTATCAAAAATCAATCGAGCAGGCGTAAATAGAGCTGTGTTGAGAGGGTGGAGACAGTTCAAATAGCAAAACGATCTCGCAAGTTGTTGGCACATGCGCCACGCCCTCTCTCTCTTGCTGCCGCTGCTCGAGTTTGTTCCGAATTAGTGCGCACCAATCAACTGTGTCCACGATCGTATTAACCATCCAAGAAAATTATTATTTTATTATGCGCCCGGACCACAACACTGTAAAATCAGAATATGTTTTTGTAGTGCAGGCCCAATAGCCTACCTACTTGTAATTGCGGGCCTGGCGTATAGTAGGAATTTTTATCAAAACTTGGACGTAATGTTTTTTATGAAAACCTTGAAAACCTAATTCTTCATGTGTATCAGGTAGAAAGGACACTAATAAATTTTTCTACAATTACGTATAATTATTTAATTGATTATATGAACTGTACATACAGTACATTTTGTCACAGATTACAGTAAAAACAGAAATTTCGATGAATAATTCAAAGAGAAAAGAAAATTCAAAAGCACTTGATTTTGATTCCCTGAATTTCTGTCACATTAACAAACTCATCGTTCTGAAAAATCGGCAAATCACCAAACCAATACATTGTTATATAAATAATAATTACAAACTATTACCAAAAGTAAATTTAAGACAGTATTTAGTTAGAAAAAACATTTTTGGAATTATCATCTTGGAAAAATATCTAGTGCATCAATTGACAATTAAATCATTAACGTTTTTCTTAGCTCCTCACTAGTATTAGCTAATTTATCAATGATAATGCCTCTATCTAAATTTTTAAAAATCTCATTCCACATTCATTAGAAGTAAATTGGACAGAGTATCTTGAGTCAGTGTTGATCTAAGTCTGTCCTTGACGATTTTCAATTTAGAATATACTCTTTTACATGTTACCTGAGTGCAAAGAAGGGTAACAGCAAACTTATATGCTGTGTACAAGTTAATAAAAAGCCCAGATTGAGACAGTTCATTGACAATGGGGAAAGCACAGGCCAACCATTTGTAACATTTTCTATCTTGGGTGCAATGAATGAACACCTTTTCTTCCTCTTCTTCAAAGTTCCCTTCACTGTATTTTCGAATTTTTCTCAGATTAGGCATGTCCTTCATTATATTCAACTATTTCTGTCTCGGTAAAACTTTCGTACTAATCTGCAAACTGTTTCAGTTCTGTAAGTAAAGAACTTCTTTCTACTTCACACAAATTGGGAATGACGGACATAATGTCGGGAGGAAAAGTATCTACCTTTGCTATTTCGGGAAAATTCTTAGGATCAAGCCAAGATCAATCTTTTAAAATGTCTTCATTGGGTACGAATCTGTCTTCAATACTCGTTCTGGCGCAATCAATAATGCTAAAGTAGATCAATCTATACTTTTGACGTGCAGCAATTTCAGGTGTTTCTTCCTTCAGAGTTTATCATGAGCATGATGTTTCCTTATAGCTTCCGTCTCCCACGCTGGCAGTATCTTGAAGGGCGAGCATAGAAAAACAGCTGATTCTTCTAATAAATCAAATAAGTTTTCTGCTTGCGTCAAATTTACAGTTGAATCGTCTACCACCAAATGTAACACATGCTGCATACAGTGGGTGTAAATAAAATCAGGATATTCTCTTTTAAAGTGGGCTTGTAGGCCGTTGTAACATTCTCTCATGTTATTAGCTCCATCAAACAGGCTTTCAATAATGCTTGACGTTGAAACCCTACTCTTTGCTAGCTCCGATTGGATGCGATTAAACAAAGCAAATCCACTTGAATTGTCAACTACTATTAAACTGAGAAGTCTATCATGCATCTTCCCTTCGATATAGCGGACGCAAATTGCTAACTGATCCATCACAGCAACATCGTGTGTACTATCAACCAATAAGCTAAACACTATGCCATTATGCAGGTCTTTCAGAATGATATCACGCCCCAAAGTACCAATTACGTTGATTAGCTTATTAACGAAATATTTCGACAAAAAGGTAAAGAGAGAGCCGCGACTAATCTGACTTTTGGTCAATTTTCCAGTAGCTTCTATTTTTTTCTTTGTTTTCATTCTATTCAGTTTGCTCTCTTCAATCCATTTTCTTACGTGATTTTGCAAAATCAGATCGTAGTATGCAACTAAAATTACCAATTCAAGGAAATGTCCATGATTTTCAACTGCATCCAGTGCATGCCCCTTCTTGTTATTTTTTTCCTCTGAAGGCAATCCCATGGCTTCCTATGAACAACAACAGTATATCAATTAATCGTCGTATAACTTGTCTTATAGTATGAACTTCGCTCTTTCTTTTTTTTACTTAAAGGTAGAAGAGATGAAATGTATCCATTTTCACTTTGAAAAGCAGCCTTCGCCGCAAGTTGATGATTTACGGCGTCTTCGTGAATTTCCACAGACTTATAAATATGCTTGGCAGAAAAAAAGTGTCCGGTAATTAACGTCGAGTTTCTATGGTCTCAATCACCGAAAGCCACGCAACAGGAACAACACATCTTATTTAGAGAACATTTTTACCCGCTTTAAAGATATCACTTACGCAATAACATTTTTAAAATGCCTTTTTTAATTTTCACGTTTTCGTGACTTGTGGAAAAACCGGAGGTGATATAGGAATTTGAAGGCAATTTCCGGAATCCACAGAACAGTACTCCTCTTCATTTCAAACAACAAAATCTTGCATTTGGGCGATAGTCACTGATTTTCCTAGCGCTATTCCAAAATTTTTCACCGCTTTCCCGTAAAAACAGAACAAGGAATTTCTTTAACCGTTAATGTTATATAATAATAGAGAGCGTAGATTTCTTCGCTTTTAAAATTAGTAACTGTAACTTTATTGGGGTCCTGCAGTGAAATTTTTATGAGGAGCGTAGCAATCCAAGTACAATATAAACTTTACTTTTCAACTACTCACGCTTGGTATAGTCTGGTTGGAGGGAAATCAGCTGTCGAGTGAGTCAGCTGTCGTGAGGCGCGATGTTAGACTAACATATGTCCATGACATATGCTGACATATATTGTTGACACCCCCTGTCGGGGCCCCCCCTAAGCCGCTTCGGGGCGGGGGCCCTCGGCGATCGCCGACCTGCCGACATAGCTAGACCGCCCCTGCTCACGCACGACAGATAGTGACAGTTATCGAAGATACATAAACTATACCACATTATATGTTGGTTGGCGATTTTACTATTACCTTACGTAAATAAATAAAATGATATTGAAGTAGTATTTATTTAAATGGGAAGTTAAAAATTTTCTGATTCATATTCCACTTTAAATGATTAATATTTTTTAAATTAAAAAAAATCTAAGAAGGTTGCCCCAACATTGTAACCTCAGTCTGAACGATGCCGCAAACGTCAATCACTGCGTTAGAAGATGGGCTTATAAGTATCATCTGTTCAATTAATTTCTTTTGTTTTTAATCTATTTTGTCTGAGCTACCAACAACTTGAGGAAAAATTATACCACGTCAAAATACTCGTAAAATTAAATCCCAGAGATCATAGGTTCCTCGGCCATTATGCCCCGAAGAACAACGCTTTTCAAAGGACCTGAAACGAAAGATAAAATTTCTACCGATATATTTTCCATTGTTTCCTACGGAATTCAATTCGTTAGCAGCCGAATGTATTTTCTTTTCCGCATGCTTAAAATTACATCATAATAACCCTCGCAGGCGACGGAGAGTATCCGTACCGAACGAAAGAGGGAGTATCCATGCCGTCACTGTGACTCCCTATGACGACGATCTTCGGCGCACCCCCCCCTGGGGAATCCTCCTCCCTACCACCCCCCCTCAACCGCCCCTCGCTGTCCACGCGCACGAACGGAAGGAAAGAAGAAGGGTAAGGACCGCCTTCTGCGCCCCTAATCCCAACCGCACCACCCCACCACCACAGTCGTATTTTTCAGGCCTCTCTCTTTCCATTCGGACGGAGACTTCTAATCCCCACACAAATACCCTTTCACTCCGAATCCTCTCCCATCGTCCGCATTATCCCCATTCATCCAGCTTACCCCCGATTCCACCCCCTACGTCTTCTCTCGAAAGAAAAGCACGTCATCAGGATCCACATCATGCCTTCTCATTCCGCGCCTCTCATCCCCACACTCGTTCACATCCTTCCAACACATGTATGTGCGCGCAAGGGGCACATATGTGCACTTACACGGGGGCCCCTCTCCATTTCGGCGATTGCAGTCGACAGCGGACACGAGACTCCGGTCCTAGCGTCGCTCTCCGTTGAACGACGCCCGCCAGGGCACGGAAAGTAAGCCGAGTGGCAGGATACATGCGACTTCCCCCAAAACCCAGGGACTCTATATCCGCCGCTCCGATGAAAACAGAGTTGTTGTACCAGTCCGCCCTATGTCCTCGCACCCACCATCTCCAGACGTCTCCTGAAGTTTTCGGTTCAAAGATTATCAAAACTAAAATACATGGTCCAAACTTTTACATAATAATCAGGATGGACATTGAACAACTTGCACAAATATCTAAGCATAATTATTCTTACCGGTACTAACCTTACTATAGGCGGTGGGAATATTAATAGGAGTGTCGAAAAAATTAGGGGTATATTGGAGAGATAGGCGTCTCATTCGTAATCTGTATATGAACCAGACGGCGCAGGTAAGGGTACCCTATGGAGAATCGGGATGGGCCATGATAGGACGGGGAGTGCGGCAGGGGTGCCCACTATCGCCGTTACTTTTTAACGTGTATTCAGAGGAAATGGTAAGGGAGGCATGGGGGGAGGAAGAGGTAGGAATAAAGGTAGGAGGGGAAATGATAAAATCAGTGAGATTTGCAGATGATCAAGCGTTGGTTAGTCAGTCAGCCAAGGGGTTACAGTCAATGATGAATGCGTTATAGGTGCAGTGCGAAAGGTATGGGATGATGATCAACCACAAGAAAATGAAAAAGGTGAGGTATTCTAGAAGTAGGTAAGTAGGCGAGGCTGAATATAACGGTGGGAGGGCACAAGATAGAGCAAGTCGAGCAGTTTAAGTATCTGGGTAATAGGTATTTTGGAGGATAAGGGGTATAGTGGCAAGGACATCAGATACAGAATTGCCGTGGCTAATGAAGCATTTTCAAAGAGATTGGAATTGATGAGGGAGGATCTAAAAAGAGGCGTAAAGAAAAGGCTAGTGAAAACTCGAATATGGAGCATGGCGCTGTATGGGTCGGAAACCTGTTCATTGTGAAGTGAGGATGTGCGTAGACTTGAGGCGTTTGAGATGTGGGCTTGGAAAGGATGGAGAGGGTGAGCTAGGTGGAGAGGAGGTATTGGATATGGTTGGAGAGGAGAGGAAGCTGGTGGCAGAGGTTCGGAAAAGGCAGAAGAGATGGAAGGAGGAAGTTTTGAGAGAGGAGGGCATGTTGAAGAGGGTGATAGAGGGGAGAACACTGGGGAAGCGTAGAAGAGGAAGGAAGAGGGTAGGAATTATGGACGAAATAAGAAGGGGTAGACGATATGATGGATTTAAGAGGGGTCTAATGGCAAGACATCATTAGGAAGGAAATCGAGACAATGTTTCAGAAACTGGGATGCAGGATGGGGACTGTCCAAGAACCTCCCAATTAGTTCGTAGAATGCTTAAATACACTTTACTATGAATTGATTCTACACCCAGAGTGAGCTACAGTTATGAATGAAAGCCTTGACTATTACACGCATCACAGGACTTGGTGGCGCTCGTACATGTAGAAGATTGCGTCAGTGGAAGAGAAGCTTGCGGGAAGTCGTCGGGAAAAAGAGATTAAGAACTTCTCCTAATATGCATGCGGGAGGCACTCCCTTAACCACATTTTCTTCAACGCCTCAAAACATTCGCTGGAGAGAGCCACCAAGTTTTGCGATTTATGTACCATACACCCGTTCGAAGAGATGCTTAAATAATCCCCTTCTCTCGTTGTTTACAGAGGTTTACGTTGTTCACAAAAATGTTTACAGAGAACGGTAGCGAGATATACCGCCAACTATGCTTATGATACGATTTTTAAAACGGCATTGAAGAAGCTGAACGCCAGGGCACTACTACGCTACCTTCTGATTGGGGATTGTCCGGTAGAACATTGGAAGCGTACTACTCTTCTCAGATTTCACTATAAATTGGGTGTGGGGTCACCCAACACCGGGCATTTTTCATGGAGATTCATCTCTTATTCCATGCAGCTGCAACTCTCAGCGATATTGTCGGGATATCCGGGGTATGGCTTGTGACAGTGGGCGCCGAAGGTCGCGAGGAAATGATGAACTGGTCGATTCATAATCCTTCAAAGAACGTTTATTGGACTTCTTATGGAGAAAAGTTGCCATTTCTCCAGCTCTCAAATCCCAAAATTACGAAAAAGAGGTAATTTTTACCACAAAAATTCGTTTTCAAGGTTCAAAGAATTATCTTGTGCTTCGCCACATCGGGGCAACACATCTTCTGCTACCCGAGGAGCAGAAGAACCAAATCTATCAAAATATCGATTCATAAGACCTAAATTGATTCAGATATCGCTTTGACTCCTAAATTCTCAGATCTAAATCTATATCTTAATACCTTGTAACATAACAAATAGGCTACATATCACATGGGTCCACGTGGAATTGCATGTTTCCAGTGCCGGAGAGAGGTTGCAGGCAATACGAGCGAATCACGAGTCTCGGATTACGAAACCAGCATATTGCAGCGAAGCTTTACTATTACTAGCGAATCAACACTAAGAGCGAATCAAACCATGCAAAAATTAGGAAACACCTATCACGTTACTCCAAATAACAATACCTTAGAGGCGCGCCACGCCGAACACTGATATACACCGGAACATTCAAAATGTCACGTGTCAATTTACCAGACTATTCCAGACGCCACGTGGGTGATTACAATACACTTAACTGTACAATATTGTAACGTGACGCTGCCATACCTGGAGGCTATTTCATTAACAATGGGGGTGCATCGCGATTTTTGCTTTTTACTTTATCGTGAAGGGGACCATGACAAATGATCATTTGCAAATCATCTCTTAAAGATTCCAAAAATTACCTGAGGTATAGAACCCTAAAGTTGAATGGACGGGCAACCTCATAACGGCCGTGACGTCATAACATCCATATCGCTTCTTCAATCTTCTTCACTATACATTCTAAAAGATGCCTTAAGAAGGCTTTTGTGAATTTGTCTACTTCTGCTGGAAATACAACAGTAAAAGGATTTGTGAAATATTTTGGAAACATATCCGTCTTCACCGGGAATCGAACCACGGGCCTTTGATAGATTGATGAAATGACGTAGGAGGTCGTTTTGCGGAAACAGAGAAAAATGTAAAATCTTCTCGGGTTTGCCACGCGGGTAAGGCTTTTAAAGAAAAAATGTTACTTTCTACGATTAGTTATCGTTTGGTTATTAGGCCTCTTAACGTTTTAAAACAACTCCGTAACTCTATTGTAAAAGATCGACTCTCGTCTTTTCTTTTTACTTTTAATTATATTCAATTCATCTCAAGAGGTTGTTTTTGGGCGCCATAAACATACAATGAAAAAATAGTTACGTTATCACGTTAATTAAGCTCCCTTTATTATGAAGTAAAAATTTGATTTGATATGCCCGTATCTTTTCCTAGGTACAAATCACCCTTCACAATGTAACATTTACACTCTTATTAATAGTGTTTCACTCGTAAATTTCACTTTTTGCCTTCCGGCCACTTATGATTTCATTAATCACAAATAAATACCCTTCACTCACAAAATATTACCCTTCACTTATACTTTGTTTGCCTTCACGACCACAGGGTGAGATCACTAATCACACAAATAATACCCTTCACGCGCAAATATTACCCTTCACACACAAATATTACCCAGTGAAGGAGTTCCATAAAGTTACGCCTCAAACCATTAACTTGATGAATACATATTTTTGCATACGTTATCCGTGTGTTTGGAATTCAAAGCACAGAGCAGCCAGGGCAGGCTAAATGCTATCGGTCATGAGAGGCGTATGTTAAGGGAGTCCACACCGGTAAAGTACAGATTGAAAAAGCTAAGGTAGGTGTTCCGTAGGGTTCCAGTAACCGACCCATCGTGCCACCAAGGAAAGAGTACGTCACAGCCTGCTACCCTTCATCCTGCCGCTCGGGAGTGTTAGGAAGCAGGCCATCAAGATGGAATGGGATTGGAAAAAAAGAGTTGAAAGGTTTTGTACAGTCATTGTAAACCTCTACAGAAAAATACAAATTCCTATTAATATTTATAAAAGGGAAACAAATTGGTTGAGGCAAAAGGACGGAAGAGGGAAAGAACGTGTAATTAAAGAGATGTGTTTTAACCGATTACTGACTCTCTTCCATGGCTCTGTTTTTTTTCCTTTTTAATTAACAGTGGTGCGCGGTAAAAGAGAATTTTTGTAGGTGCATATCTCCTCCACTGTTTGTCATAGCATTTGCCACTCCCTTACTTTCCGACGATATTTTCCGAGCCTTTGAAATGTCTCCATCATCATCATGTGTAGGAATCAATCTATACATTGGTTTACTGCACCTCTCCACTCCACTTTTCCATCAGCTAACCGCTTCATTCCTACATTACTTTCTACACTGAAGTCCTTCAAATGTTCTTCATTCATTCCATTCTTGGTCATCCTCGGTGGTTCTTCCAATTCATTTCTCCTTCCCTTATTGTTTTCAATAGGCTCTACTGCGTCGCAAAATGTGTCTTATCAGTTTTTTCTCATCATCAAAACCCATATTTAGTATCGCTCAATCAGCCACGCGATCTCAGTCCGACGACATTGTTACGTAACACGGTCGACTCTATTACGGCGCCATCACGTATCAGGTTCCCTCGTCTTAAGGGCGCCTCTCCCTTCCTTTCTTATTCTCCGATTCGCGTCTTACTACATCGGGAGCACCGTTCTGCTGCCGGAGTGGAGTTCAAACAATCGCAGCACCCTCTCCTCCCTCTCTCGGCGGAGAGAAAGAAAGAGATAGAAAGGGAATCGGTGGTGGTGTGACGAGAGCGACAGGGAGAGAGAGAGAGCACGAAGCCAGCAGGTGTTTGTGCGTGCCTGCGTTTGTGCTCTTGTTTGTGTGCGCGCGTGTTTTGTCTTCGTAAGGAGGAGGAGGAGGCAGTGGGAGGGCGGCCTCGCTACCGAGGGAGTTGAGCAGCCTCCCACTCTCTCTCTCTATGGTGCCGTTTCGAGTGAGAGGGTGAATTGCAAGAGAGGGAGAGACTTTTCAAAGCCCGGGGCGGGCCAACTTTTCAAACTCCTCTCCCGAAAACACTCCCTCCCCCCCCCACAGCGCCCCCCCACCCCGGTGGAACATGAAAGGGAGGAGGCTCCTTCTTTATCTCCTTATTTAATCTTGATGAGTCGACATATTTCCACTGGCAAGAATAATAACGCTTACAACGGAAGAGTGAGACAAATTACAGTCGGAAGAGTCGTAAAGCGGATGGGTGGGTGGGGAAGGGTGGTTTCGGAGGAGGTTGGTGCCATGGTGGTGCCATAGTGGGGGTGAAGGAGAGAGAGAGAAGAGATAAGGTGAGTTTGGCGGAGAGGCGATAGGGCGGCTGGAATGATGAGCTCCATGGTGGAGGGAAAACGAGAGTGTTTGCGTGGGTGGAGAGGCAGAACGGGAGGGACGTCTTGCGTGGGGGCGGAGGAGGAGGAGGGTAGGGGGGGGGGCGTGGTGGAATAGGAGAGGCGATATGAGGCGGGCGAATTGAGTTGTGACTAGTTTTCTTTCGAATCGAATGGAGGCGCCAATCCTGAGGCCCAATTCTCGGAATGAGAGTGGTTTAATTGGCGCCTGCCAGAGGAAAGATGCTCGCGCGTCTTCTAGAACGACAGGCTTTCCTGAATCACATTTTGAGGACATTCTCAAATGACGCAATCCCGCTTAACCCGAATACACCTTTCAAGCAGATGCAGGAAACAACTCTTTCGTTAAGATCTTCGAGTGATTGGGTTGGTTTGGCATCCAGAGTTCTGGCTTCCCATGTCGAAGGCCCGGGTTCTAATCCCGGAATTGTTTCATTGAAATCCCAATCCCTATTTGGAAGCCATTAGGAGAGAGCAGTTCAAGTTCCGTGCTCAGTTATTCAGCACATTACAAAAGGTAGACAAACGTATTTAATATTTTAAGAATACGTACAGCCATGTATTATTTGAAAAATGTGACATGTGATATGAGAAATTGTAAAACAAGAAAGAAGCTATGCAAAGAGTATATATAAAGCAAGAAAAGAAGAAGTAGGAGGAGTTACTGCGTTAACCTCAAAACAAATATACTAAAATGATGAAAGAAAGACTCGTCAAGCTAGAGACAAGATATTGGCTAATATAAGGGGACTAAGTTATATAGGTACCCCAAAATTGTACCCTGTATACAAGAAAGAAACTATAAACTGACATCCTGACAACTCCACGGGGTTGGCAGGGCGTAAGTTCTTCGGACGTGGGTTAAACCTCGGTCCCCTAATTGTCTTTCGTTAAGAGCAGGCTAATGCCGACGTGATCGGGGTTTCTCTTCGCCTTAACACAATAAATCGCTTCCTTAATAACCTCTCCATGGGCCCTCAATAGCGCAAATGACCTCGAGAGGTTGGTCATCTCCCTAAGTAGCCAGCCAATCAAGGTCCTCAGGAGACAATTTTTGGTAAAAGAAGTCGTCGAAGCATGAATATGATAGATAGAATGTACAGTTAGTCATGTTAGTACGTCACTTATTCGTAAATCACTTCACTTATACGTAAGAGTTTTAGAGACACGACTTAAATGGGGTAGTGTCGATTTCAGGGGGACTGCATGGCGGATGGACCCAGGTAGTCTCCACAACACCCTCATTAGGAAGGCCCTCGGTCACTTTCGAGCTAATCCGGATCCTCTCTCGAGGTTGGGGACGCACGAGGGTCATTTTCCAGCAAGACGGAAAAAATGGCTTCACCTAAACGCACTATACTCTGTGATTGAAGCATACGCTGCATCAATTGGCTCTTATGCGTCTAAAACCACAGGGTCATTCTGGGATTACTTCCCTGTGTAGCGCCAAGTTGGAGCATATATTTAACTCAAACTGCAACACCATAAGGGCACATATTATAAGAAAATTATGAGTCTTTTTAGACCAGTGATGGTGAATGAAAGTGTTCTATTTTTTGCAAACATGAGATTATGATGACGTTCATGCAAACATGTACTGAGGTTTTGACGGTAAATACAGTTTAAAAATTACGAGGCCATCAGATTTTCGTCAAATCAGTTAAGACTTTCAAATAGTACTTTTCACTCACAAGACTCAATGTTGAAGGTGAGTGTAACAAAGAAATAAAATGGAAATCATTCCGAATGAATGCATTCCACAGCGGTGACATCGCGAGGCACGGACGTGCAGAGCGCGCCCTCTACTCGCTCCTCTCATCCACCTCATCATCTCATTCCACCCCACCCCCCGCCTGCACCAACAATAGGTCTGAGTGACAGAAGATAGAGAGAGGGAGGAGACCAGATTCAAAAAAAGATCTCGGAATGCAGACAAGAAGCGCTGAGAGCGAGCATCAAGGAAAATGACGGCCACGAGTGGAGAAAATGATAAATTCCTCATCGACTTCGCGGAATATTCGACATCCCCTCGCCACCTCCTCAACCCTCCCACCTTCCTTGGAAACGATAGCATTCCGGAGAATATGCGGATTCCACGAAGTCGTTTCCATGGTCACACACGGCAGGGTAGGAGGAGGAGGAGGGAAGGCGTTGGGGAGGAGGAGGAGGGAGGAGATGAGGAGGAGGAGGAGGCAGAGGAGGAGTTCTTCTCTCTTTTGGAGAGATTTGATGCAAATTAGTCCGCAGCGCCGTGAAATCGGCGCCGGTAGTCGTGCACAATTCAAGTGCGGTTGGTTTCCGCACGGCGGCACGGCGCTCGGAATTATTAGACCGCGTCGCCCAACCACCCAAAACCACCCTCCCATCGCCCCCCCCCCTTCCCCCCCTTCCCTCCTGGCCGAGAGGGACGTGTTGGCCGTATAGCCTTGTGTATGTGTGGGTTGTGGGAATGGGGAAATTAAAAAAAAAAGGAAGAGAAAATAAGAAGGATTTCGGTGACATCCGTCCAAATCCCACCCCCAGTTCCCATGGCGATAGTTTCATGATACGCGAGCATTGCTCAGGGAAGAGGAAATAACGGCGAGAGGTACATTCACGACGTCAAGGGTTGACCCGACCGCAAATACCCTAACACTATATTCGTGGGCGCTGCCTACCGTGCACCCGCTCGTCATACTCGCCGACGCACCTCCAAAAGGATTCACTCTCGACTAGAAGGACTGCACATACTCTTTCAAAGTGTATTAAATTTTAAATCTAATATCATATTCATGCAAAAATGAAGTAATAACGTACTCTTAATTAGTACTTCCACAGAAATTCAGTTGTAGTAGTACTGCTACCAACTGCTTCTGTGCTAGTGGACCGTAATTCTGAAGGAGTAGGTACTCTGCTAGAAGTAGAGCAATTAATCATCTTCTGTTCAACGGCATGCTTAAGGATAATTGCTGGCTATTCACAATAAATGAATGAAATACTGAGACCAAAGAAATGGTAGATGATTCAACGAATATTCCAGGAAGTGGAGCAAGATTAAGTAAAAATAATTTTAGTGAATATAGTACGGGGGGCGTTCAAGAAAGACTGAGACTGATTTTTTCGCAAGTTTTCTTGTATGCCACATTGTGAGAGGCAGACATTCCAAACAGAATGGGAAAATGAACAAAATTCCGACAATAGCTTTAAAAACAGCGTTATTTTCGTCATTATATGCGTAGCAACTTTTTTATTTAAAGAAAAAGTATTTTAACAAAAAAATAAAAACAAGTTGATGTTTTATTATTTGTTTAACTAATTGCTCACACACAGAATTTCTGCCAATTTATAGTGACGCAGTAACAGACATTAAATTTAAAAACTAAAACAATCAATGAAAACAATTGGTAAAAATGGGAAATAATAAATAAATAAATAATTTCTATACTGGAACCAGCTAATGCCAATTACTGCCAATTTAATATATGACGAACACTAACAACAATGCCCTGGGAGGTGTAAGGTTTCTACCCAGTCGGGATTCGAAGCCGCGACCTTTGGTACGGCAGGTGAGGACTTTACCCCGCCGCCAACTGGGCCGGCGAAAAAATACAAATAAAACGTAGGTAGGAAGGGAGGTAAATGGGAGAGGTATTATTTATTCATAGGAAAATGGGACATTGATGCGAGATTGATAAATGAGTCTGAAGAGAGAAAAAAAATTGATCAATATGATTAGGCAAAGAATTCAGTAGGGAGGAGAGGCGGTAGTGAAGAGAGCGCTTGACAAGGGATAGTCTGGGGATAGGCATATATGGAGTAAGGATTGCGTACGTGTGGATCGACAAAGGGACTCTGAAGTTAATGGAGGAAATCAATTCAGGACAATCAATGTGTGAGTTAAGAATATTGCAAATAAATTTTTAATGGGTTTTAATTATTTGATGGGAGAGATCAGGGTTTGTCAGAGAAGATAGGATTAAACAAGTAGGCATGCTGCGGAAGTCTCCAACCCTGTGTTTTACAATTCTGGAAAAGAAGCTAGTGACACTGCTAAGGGAGGAGAGATTAGTTGGAGCTGCGACGGACCATATGGGAGAGTAATATCCAGTGATTGGAAGGACAAATGCTGTGAAGACAAATGATTTCAGAGCTTGGGGATCAGTTATGTCCGAGTAGATTTTGAACGGAATCGAAAAAAGCAAGACCAGGGAATGATGGGAAATGAAATCCCTGGTTATACCCAATGAGCGGGTGCCATGCCTTTGCTCGTTGCTGATTGGGACATTGCTCTGAACGTCACACTTGTACTACCAGAGCACGAGCTATAGCTTCTACTGCTCAAAATAATGGTGTCCTGTATCGATGCGCAATAATTGTATCGAACACCTCTCCCAAATTTAAATTGATCTTAGCTCCGAAGGAAAGAAAGAGTGCATTGGTTTATACACACGCAAATCGATATGAATGAAAACAAGCACATTTGTCGTAAGAATATTTACAGTTTACGTTTAAATACAGAAAAATTTGTTTTCGTTTTTCCGGTGATGACAATGTTTATCTCAAGAAGGCTATTCACGGTAAATCATATCATTTGATTCCATGCAAATTTATCTTTCCCAGGAGAGCGCTTAACTATCCTCATAATATGTTTCCAACATAAAATTAAATTAAGTATCCAAACATGTTCACATTAACATGGCAAATACAATTTTCGACTTCAAAATGATATTCAAACAAGTCTCACAGAATAATGTCTACTGATAAATAACTAAATTACAATCCGATGGGGCACGTGGTAAGGAACGACGATAAAACTAACACACACATTATGATCAAAGACTCAAAAGATCGTAATTTCGTCGTTAATTTAATTCGGAGTGTACAGATCATACGCATGATCGGATAACATAGTTCTTTGCATAAATATGTATGCCTGTGGGCATAGGTATACGCCGATTAATAAACATTGAGGTGAATCATAGAGAGTATCAGTCGTAACAAAAATCGCTCTGGTATATACGTTTCAATTTCCAAATGGTTAAACACGTAATAGTTGACATGGAACACCAAATATAATCGAATAACATGACATCAAAAAATACTCATTATAAATCGTAGCGGCTGCTACTCATCCACGATGGTGTCGCGACTACGTCACATCCGTCTCACCGAAAGGCCTTTGCAAGCCGGTTCCCTATTGGTCATAATTTGAAATGCTCAACTGTGCTTTGTGAATTTATTTTATTTATTTAAGTTCAGCACAGAAATAGCCACCATGCTTTTTACATTGGACATGTTAAAATAAATAAATTAATATGAGTAAATTATGCATAGCAAAATGTGGAAGTAACAAAAAACACTAAGTAAGTAACAGTCATATGGCTATTCATGGGATGAATGTAGTTGTGAGTGGTAGCGTTTTAGTGAGGAGGTAAAGATGCTGTTTGGAGAGAAGAGGTGAAGAGAAGGATTACTTGCTGGAGAGAGAGTTATGAAGGAATGGGATTCGGTGGAAAAGGGATCTTTTGGAAACGGATAGGTGGAACTGGGGTGTGTGAAGGAGACTCGTGCTTCGAGTAGAACGAGATGGGAAACGTTGCGAGAAGAACGTAAGGAGTTCGGGGGATTGGAAGGAACCATTTAATATTTGGGGAAAGAACTTCAAGTCCGAGATGTGCCTGCGGAAAGTGGGATGCAAAAGACCAAGAGATGGCAATATTTTATCAGGCGAGCAAGGAGTGAGAGAGGGAACGCGGCGACGGACGGACAAGACGAGCGCTAAAAAAAATTCAGGGGACAATGGAGCAGCTTTAGCGACGTAGGGCAGGCAGTAGACCATAAGGGCGAACAGTATTCCAGAATGGGACGGACACATCCAAGGAACACTGTGGTCTAGGCAACGGGATCTGTAATTTCGGGTAGACGGTAGAGTATACCAACAACAGACACAGCCTTGGATTATATGCGCTTAGCGTGCTCAAGAAACAGTAATTCCTCATCAAAAGTAACATATAGGTCGGTTTGCAAAGCGGCAGAAGATATTGGCTGGTTGGCGAGACTATATGAGGAAGATAAAGGGAAACTGTTTAGGGTTAAGGACATTTTTTCTGATTTAGAATGATTTACTCGTATATACCATTTAGAAAACCACACGTCTATGGATTGCTAGGCGGTTTGGGGAGCAACAGAGTCAGATGTGCAATTGATTCTTTTTAATATGTTACAGTCGTCTGCATAAAGACGATTACTGCATCCCGAGGCAATAACATCCTCAGCAACATCATCTACAAACAGTGCACATAAGAGGGGACCCAGGACACTCCCCTGTGGGACTCCAGAAGAGACAGGTAATAGTGAAGAGGAGATGCCGTCAATGACATCACGCTGTTTATGGGTGCTCAGCAAGCCAGAAATCACGAACAGCAGGTTTCCGCTGATGTTATAGCGTGACTCCAGCTTGTGTAAGAGAAGGGTGCGATCTACAGAATCCAATGTCTTCGAAAAATCTACGTAGTACACATCAAGTTGTGAATTTTTTCGAAGGCAGAGATTATATGCCGCTGTAGGACTGAGAGGTTTGCAGTGCAAGTGGCACCTGGGAGAAAACCGTGCTGTGCGGGAGATATATATGGGAGGCCAAAGTGGAGAATGGGTTCATACCATCGACCTTAACGGTTACCTCATCCTCTCTCCGTCCAGTGAAAATCGTTTCGCGGTGCTCATGAATTCTGATCGAACTTCACATTTTACAATAATTACAGTCACTTAATACTTCATTGTTTTAACGATCATTGGTGTATTTCTCACTCTGTTAGCCACCAAAATCCACCAAAAATCTCCACCGCTACCAGGATTAGAACAGAGATCCACGGGCTTGGAAGCCAGTACTCTATTCGCTCCACCAAACTGATCCCTTATCTATCCAGAATAGCCGATGCGCATCGCAGCATTCTGAAGCAGGGCGCTTTATTATTATGTGCGCGGGTGCTATCAAATGCCCATCAGTGACAAATGCTGCCAACATGACGAGGCGGAGGTCAAAGTTAAGCTTTTCTTCCAGCTTAACAGAATGTAGGTAAATTATTTATGCTACGTCTGAGTTGACTTTAAACTTCTACTCGATGGAGTCATCGATGAATTGGCGATTGCATTAAGTCTGTTGCGAATTTTTTGAGAAGTGTGCGCCTCAGCGTAACTTTAAGTTCCTGCGCCAGCCGCCAGGGCAATTTGTCTACTGCGCAACTTGCCTGGCGCACCTGGCTAGTAGCCTCCGAGCGCTCGTTCGCTCGCTCTCTCTCTCTCTGTGTCACCAGACAAGCGCACTTCTCTACCCGTGACATTCTCGTCCGCTTCGCTTCAGTAAAGTCCGGATTAAAACTTATCTTTAAGGAGCTAACGTGCCTTTTTTCTTCATAAATAATCCGAAACAAAGTCAATAGAGAATATATCCTTACTTAACTACTCCCAATCAAGGGAAGTTTGCAAAGCCCACAACACAAACCGAGGTAACAGCATGGCTGTTCACCATATACTTTAAATCGAGTATGTGCACCTATATTGAATCCGGATTCAATGTACTCATTTAGTCATACAAATGAAAGTAAACTACTCACTTTATTGAGTAACTTGCACAACAATAAAAGGTAAAATAGAAAATGATCTGCTATTATGTCGTGGCCCTCACCAAGAGGGGTAACGGGTAAAAATTTCTATGCACGCAGCCAGGACAAACAAAAGAATAAATGCATGTGTTACGGTGGGTTGAGATATTATTTCCCAAATATTTCATGCAATAGGCTGGCGACCGCTGCATTAATTCTTAATCAATTCGAGTTAGAAATGAGTTGGAGAGGGAAAGGATAATGCGTCCTAACAACGGAGATTGAAGTTAAGTTGCTGCAATGGACCACTCACCTCAGCCTCCTTACTGAGAAGCAGCGACTCCATGCTGCTACACCCATCGCCGCACATCTCGACGCGCTCCAGCACGAAGCTACTACATTGCTAAGGGATTTGCCGCGGCACCCTCTACAACGACGCTTTGCGGCGTCGCACCAAATCAAGACAGATCGAGGACCTGGCAAAAAGGAATACACGAAGAAAAAGAATACTGTGAGTTATACATATAGTATTCGTCAGTGAAATCGTAAAAAATGGGCAAATTAATAAATAAATGGTATTCGTCCACTTTTCAACAACAATTCACCACTAGTAACCGTCAACATGAAAAAATATCACTCACTAAACAGAAAGCATAAAAATAGGAAGTATCGATCACTTACTGATAGTCTTCAAGAAGAGAGAGTACAGTTAAAATGTACATTTTTGCAAAACTCAACAGCAGTTTTACAAGTATTATTCAGTTATAATGAATGACTTTTCACCAATGCTAATTATTTTAACTCTCATTGTCTTGTTTAAAACTAGTCACCAGTACAGATTATGGTTGAAGAGAGAAGTTGAGGAGGAGAAAGTGGTCGGCATGGGTAGTCAAAGGAGTAGGGATGCTGAAGGCCGCAACGGAGAGGAAGATGTTCTGGAACCGGGGAAGAGGAAAGACAAGGAGACGGAATGAAGTGGAGGGATGCCGAGACGAAGCGAGACGTATTGTAAGGAGCCAAGGGCACTCTTCACGATTTGTACGGGTATTCCTGATTTTATCTAATCCTACTTTCACCGGTAAATCACCTGCAGTTAATCATCTCCATCAATTCATTACCCGGCGAACTGCCGCAGAGTTGTGTGGCACGGGGCTTTAAAATCATCACCCATAACAAGGGGAGCAATTAGGGAAAACGAATACGAAAATAAAGTACGAAGGGGGGGATAGGACGGAAGTCAGTTGTACTTTAACGTAGTGTCTTAGTGTCGCGCACTGTTCTTGTCATGGTCACTAATGATGCGTGGAATGAACCATCTCTTCGAAAAAGTGCATATATTTTGTCGCTTCTACAAGTTTTCGGGATATAGAACGACGTTAAAATAATATCCTCCATATCATACTGAAACTCTTTTAATCTGATTTAAATAGCAATCTTAGCCTAGCGCAGTGCCTCCGATTCTGTAGCGACTCCTAGCGGTGGTACACGCTCTTTTCTCTCGTAACAGTTTTTAACGAAGCGCGCGAATTGCCGTTGTATTTTATTTACTTCACGAATTAAATAGTTGTAAGCAGGATCCTGATTGCTCGAGAGATATTCAAGATGTGGGCAAACCAGACCTCACCAGAGGAAATTAGTATCTCTCTTTTACTAATTCATTCGAGGTATGTACTTCCAACTATTCACTTCATAAATCGTAATTTTATTATAATTCTTTGATGTAACGCCGCAAAAGTTTCGCATGTGTTTTCCCCGTGCTAGGCCTTAGTGGAGTTAAATTATAATGATCAATGAAATTGTGTCCAGAGGTCAGAATTGTTTTTTTTTAATACATTGAAAAAATACCCCAGGAACTCATATCTGATATTTGACGAAAATATACTAAGTGCACTTTGACCTTTTAAACAATTTAAAAATTTACATTTTTCATGCTTTTCACGTCATATCTCCAGTTCAAAAGTATAGATACAAAAACAAAAATATTAGCATATTCATGTTACATATAGAAGATTTGTTAGCGAATAAGTATTTTTATCACGCAAAAAACACAAAAATTTAAAATAACTGGGAAATGACGTTTTTAACTTTTAATGATAACTAAACCAAAAATCAAAAAGACTAACACCCTTTCGTAAATAAATACATCTAAAAGTAAACAAGCGCACCAAATTTGGTCAAAACATTTACACCACGGCGGCTGTCGAATTCTTATTTTTTATCACATTGTTATTAAGCCAACGGATTGCAAGTAAACTATTTTTTTAACCTAAATTTTATGCAAACTTTTGAAGGTGCATGAACACCAATTTTAAAATAAACAAGTTTTTTCTTCCGTTCCTTTATGAGAAAATAGAAATATTTCAACGTGTGAGCAATAAAGCAGCTAATTTAATATTTCACTCGACAATGAAAAAGCTACAATTAGTTTTAATATAATGAAATTTGGCTTTTTTCACTGAGGGATTTAGTTTATTTCGTTTTCAACGTTTATAAGCAAAAAATTCCTTTTGGAAATCGTAGCAATAGCTATATTGAAAAAATAAATTAGAGGAAATAAAATGCAAGCACTCGAGAAGTGACTCGCTGACCGGCCTTGGAGACGCGTCGATTAATAAATTGATCCACCCGTCAATTATGAAGTTAAAATAAAAGAAATTTAATTATGCTGATTTTTTCCGTAAAAACCAATTTTGTAGCGATATTTAATAAAATATGTTTCGCTAATATAAAATCTTTCGAAATGTATTGAATTTTATTTAATGCACGATTGATAATTTTTATTTTTTTTACATTTGCTTTAGATATTTGGAATGTAAGTAAATTTTCGGAATCTTCAACATTGATTTGTAAAACAGCCTCAATCATGAATGCATTTACATAGCTTACTGGTTAACTAAAGGCATTTTATTACTATCAGCAACGTAAAAGCTTTTATTCATGCATTCACTTCTTCCCATGCTCCTCTATCCATATTTCCCTAGAGTGAAAGTTAAAATAAAAGAAAAAGATGCGGTAACCGTCACGCTCTACCTCGCCGCCCTTATCGTAGGTTGATTCCGTTGTACTGTGACTCGCCTCATGCATACAGCTCTAACGAGAGGTCTTCTCTCTTCATCTACTCCTGATTCATGATCATTATTTTCATCAATTTCGTCCACTCCACAACGCGGAAAGTCTGCAAAGCATATAAAAATACACTGGCCATATTCCAAACATTTGTCTCACATTCAATCACTCCGATATCGGTATGAAATTAACATTGGTATATTTCAAATAATCCGTTACTTGCCCAAACCCTAGTTCGCCATCACTTAGGGAGTTATTTCCCTTTTAAGTTTATTACAGCGTTAATGAGTACATCTTGTCTAGTTTTGCTGCGTGAGAAATTTCATTCATTTTATGCAGCTTTACTCTTCTTCATTATGAATTTTAACAATAGCTTTGCAAGTTCTTCCGGGCAAACACTTTTGTCTTGTTAGTAAATAAAGAACTTAGCTCAAGGAAAACTTCCCACTTCCTTTATTGCTCCCCCTATCGCTCTACGTTCCCTCTTTGGACCCATTGCTATCCCAGTCGATGCCACACATCCGTTTTATCCTTAACCCTTAGTTACACGCTAAGCGGGGATTTTGCCGCATTTCTCAAAAGTTCGAAATAGCGAGCCAACTGCATATGGATTACTGGTGGCATACTCTGGTATTCTATTTCTGAACTTTGGCCAATACAAAGCACATATGTTTGAGTCAATGTGACGATCAACTAGTGTGTTGGAATCTTACAAAGTGAGAACACTGTCCTGGCGGGTGATTAGCCGCTAGCGTGCGTTCACGCTATAGCATTGAACTTCGGGGTTTCTGCCGCTACCGTGGAAGCATGTAAGTATAATTCTTTTTTCAATAGTGTATCATGTTATGCTATCTTATTACCATTATTATTAGTAAGTATTTGTATTATTATTTTGTTATTTATTACGTTTACATCTTTTATTATATGTTTTTTCTTGCATGTATAATTTATCTCAGTACTTACGATATTTTTGTTTTTACCTCGTCACTACATATTGATTTCTATATACCCTTACCGTTTACGTATCGTTCATGAATTATTTCATTTCAAAGCAGGGACATATTGGTAGCAAATGCCCTGAATAGGGTGTCTTGGATGTCTCAAACCATGATAAGTAACAGTAGATGCACGCTTTACCATAATAGTAGGTATGTCTCACTAACTCTCGCATTTTGAACTCAGTAAGACTGATATTTCGTCCCAAGTATTTTATATTTTATATAAAATGGTTGTGATAATTTGAATCTCATAACACATGTCGTAATTTAGAAATTTCACCTTCATACTCAAATATGCATTACATTGTGGTAAAAATGCGTAACTTACGTTTTATTGTTAGTGGCGACCGTAAAAAGTTATGCATGTTTATTACAATGTATTACAAATTTGAGTTTGAAGGCGAAGAGTCGCGAGAAGAAGGCGACGGCAATTAGTCGGTGTATCTGCCAGCGGGAAAATAACACAATGTTGTAAATATATAATTACGAGATTCAGGAATCGTAATCTCCTTATGGACGTATATTATATTATGATTTTATCGAATTGCGAACACATCGAATAGATGGTGACTAACGTCAAGTTTTTTATTCCTAGGTCAGAACGTATCTATCGCCCTGAAGAGTTCTTACGAGTGCTTCACGAGCTTTATGAAGAAGAGATGAGGGAAGGGCTGGGCAACCACGATGTGGAGGATGATTTTTGTGATTTCTCGGATGAAAGTGAAGGGGAGGAAGAATCTGTTTTTGAAGACTTACTACATTCCAGCGATAGTGAGCAGTCTGGTGATGAAAATGACGTTAGTCACCCTGATAATTTCGACGTTTATCTAGGTCAAGGGAAAAAGAGTGATACATTTTGGCTAAACTCTTCATTAAACTTTGGTAATTCCAAAACAAAAGCTAAAGACATTGTTCGTGTTTCACCAGGGCCAACATCAGAGACAAAGAATGCCTCAACCGAACTCGAAGTGTTTCTCAAAATGATTTCACTGAAAATGATTGACAACATTGTTGAGAATACGAACCATTACATTCAAAGAAAACGATCTTCTCAGGTGTACTCGAGAATCAGAGATTGCAAGACTACTTCTCGTACGGAAATAATGGCTTTGTTTGGAATTTTATACATTCTCTCAATAAATAAAAGTTGTAAGGAAGATGCCAGAAGAGCTTGGAAAACAAATGGAACAGGCTTGGTGATCTGCAGAGCTGCGTTCGGGATAAACAGATTCCGCTTCCGGCTGCAGGCATTTCGATTGGATGATTTCAGAACCAGGTCAGTTAGGAAAGCCACAGATAAGTTAGCCCCTATCAGAGAAATTTATTCTAAGCTTTGCGAAAATTTTAAAAAGAGCTATTCCCTGTCAGAGCATGTAACTATAGATGAAAAGCTGCAGCCTTTCTGAGGACGCTACAGCTTTGCCATGTACATGCCTGATAAGCCTGCAAAGTACGGTATCAAGCTGTATGCTATGTGTGATACCAAAACTTATTATACGCACAATTTTGAAATTTATTGCGGCAAACAACCAAGTGGACCTTTTGAAAATTCAAACAAAGTGATAGATGTAGTAAAGAGATTGACGGAGCCCATCAAAAATTCGAATAGGAATGTAACAACAGACAATTACTATTCAAGCCTTGATCTAGCCATGTATTTGTTGGACAATGGTCTAACTTTCTTAGGCACTATGAAAAAAAACAAGCCTGATATCCCCAGAGAATTTCTCCCCTGCAAAAGTCGACAGGTCGGAACTTCATTATTTGGTTTCCAGGATACCTGCACTCTTGTTTCGTACTGCACTAAACGAAACAAATGTGTAATTCTGCTTTCTACGTCGCACAGTAAAGAGGAAATAGATTCAAAAACTGGGAAACCTGAAATGATCCTGGACTACAACTCAACCAAGGGAGGCGTCGACTCTGTGGACCAGAAGTGCGCAAATTACTCCACTACAAGACGAACACGAAGGTGGCCTCTTTCAGTATTTTTCCGGTTTTTGGATATGGCTTCTGTTAACGCCCACGTAATCTTTGTAGCTAACAATATTGGAAAAAAAGTCCATCGAAGACCAAGAATAGAGTTCATTGAAGCTCTCGCATTTAGCCTTGTAGATGAACATATGAAGTCCAGGGCGAAAATAAGAAACCTTCCAGTAGAAATAAAGGCTTTTCTTGCAATGAGGCATGGGGAATGTACTCAAGTGTCTGCTCCTACATGTGAACCTCAATGTGGGGCGGGTCCTTGTTTTATGTGCGGAAAACAGAAATAATAAGTCGGTAAATAAATGCAATGAATGTTTTCGATTTGTATGTAAAAATCACTCCACCTGCATAAAAAAAAGTCACGAATGTCGTGACAGAGACGGTGATGGACTAAAATGATGACTATTGAAATCACTTTAAAAACCAATTTGAATTATAATGTTTATGAATATTTATTTTTAGTAATTGCATGTATGTTTTGACATAATCATTTTCCTTTGTGTGTATTTTTTTGAGTTGATAGTCTCTCGAGTATCGTCTTCAATTTCTTAAGAAAAATTATTTCAAAAAATTAAATCAAGCAATTTTTGAATAAATATGCATTATTTTCGTTTATAAATAAAAGGGAAAAATATTTCAATTCTTTTAATTTATTATAAGTTACCCTATTGCGTTAAAATACCCTCAAATTAGTATGAATATTAAGAAAAACCAAAAATGTAAAAGTGCGGCAAAAAAGCCGCAAGCGTGCTCTGGCGTTATCCTCGTGGGTGCGTGTAGCTAAGGGTTAAGATAAATCGCCAACCTTCTCTTATTTTAAACTCACGCCTACTCTCTCGCTAAGGGCAATGCACCAAATATATTCACCGCAAGGTCCTTCGACGAACTCCTTCCGCCCTTTCTGAATCTCTCTGAACCGCAAGTAACTTCTCGGTTTCGCTTATCACCGATACAGCACCTCTTCTTTGCAACGTAAACTTTTCTATGCACCGGCATAGCATTTCCAAGAGTTTTGATTGCTAAAAAATCTGATTTTTCTCTCCAATACACCTCCTTTGCTCAAGACGACTCCCTTCTCAGTTATGTTATTCGCTGCCCTGTACAGTGTACAATCCCTAATTAGAGTTTGTGATATTCCAATTCTATCTGCCTTGCCCTCATCATCCCTCACGTCTCCATGGGATTACTAATTTTGATATTGTTATTTGTATTTATTCCACCACTTATACATGCAAATATACAAGTTTACAATTGATTAATGGAACTAGAGACACCCGTGATGTAATAGCAAACCTGTGTTGGGGTTGTCACCATTTAAATTTACCAAAAATAACTGGCTGGTGCGAGACCACAACATAAAAATGTTACTATTCATTTTACATCAGAGTCAGCGTCTTACATATGAAATTGCATTTTAAAGTGCGTTCACACAATCATATACCTCGAAACAATTGGAAATAAACATATTTACTATGTTGGTGGAACAATATTAATTGATCAAATACATTCCATAGTTAAAGAAATTATTCTTTAACTATGAAATAAAAAATAATCTTCAATATTTGTGACAGAAAACGGCCATGTTTATAATTATTTTATAAATATTTTAACCGACTTAGATGAGGCAATGTATATGTACTTACTATCCTCACAATTTACTACGCTGTCTCTTTATTTTTTTGTAAGATTGCTTGCTTCAATTATTCCATTGCTCAATCCATTTATCGTCCTCCAAAATATTATCATCTGGCAGCTGGTATTGTTTTTTATTTTCTTCACCAAACTCCAAATAATTCCGGATCCATATCGAAGTAATACTTGATTGCTACAGAATTAATCTGCTGGTGTATAATAATATTATTTTTAAATAAGAGTATCATAGTTAATGTCTTGTGCTCCAATTTTAATATGGGACATTATGCTCGTTCGTCACTCACATGAACTTAATTCAGTGCAAGTTGAATCCACTTTGGACTCTCCGCGTCCAAAGGTAAAAATAGGAAGGGGTAAATGACGACTCAACTAGTGCTCATTATTTCGTCCGTGGGAATGAAATCTTTGAAAAAGCCATAAATGCACTTTGCACGCGTGCTCTCTGAGGCTTAGAGAGTTCAATGAGGGCGGCTGAATGGAGTGGGGGGGGAAGGAGTGGAGTGGAAAATAAGTGTGTGTAGGTGCACCAACATCGTGTAGCATTGATAGCAATTGCTCATTGTGCGGAGACAGGGGCGGGGAGGGAAGAGAGAGAGAGAAGATCTGCAAGGGGAACGGCGAGCGGCCAAGCGGATGATGACGGCAACTGTAGCGGAGCAAAGTTTTGAAAACAATAATGTATGTTTAATACATTATTTTTTGTGCAAGGATTGAAAAGAAAAAAGAGGAAAATGGTTTCTACGATTATATGGAGTGGTTGCGCATGGTCTTCCACAAAGCGCTCAATGTCTCAGAAATTGGATAGGTTTTGGTGTTTCAAAAAGATTCGAGGAGGAGTTTGGCGGCTTTAGAATTTAATAAAGGTTTGAGGACGTTTGCATGTGAGGGAAGATGATACAAGGAAGATGTCGGTGGTAGTTTGGTGGACCACAAATGCAAACGTTCCAGAAAATAATGTCACAAATCACCGGCATGCTCCTCAGCACAAAGAACAATTATGAAAATACAACAAAAACAAGAGGAAATATATGGTCGTATCGCTTTGGAATGCTAATGGCGACGTTAAAAATAAGACTCCGGAGCTTCTTGAATTTCTCAACAAACACTCCGTAGATATATGTCTTATATCTGAGACGCACCTTAGGGAAGAAATGACATGGGAAGTGGTGGTGGTTACAAGATGGCTAGAAAAGGCAGGGAAATACGGAATGGACAAAGAGACAGCGAAGGAGTGGCTATAATGACAAAAGTTTCTATCCCACATGACGACATTCAACTAGACACCATGTCAAAACTGGAGGCAGTCGGGCTACAAGTTGAAACTGAGTTAGGAGAAATCAATATCTTCTCCTGTGATCTGCCTCCAGCGGCTAAATTTTATCACAAGGGCTTTAACCATCTTTTAAACGAAAACGCACCCACTATAGTAGGTGGAGATTTAAATGCTAAACACGTCCAGTGGAACTGTCCATAGGTAAATTCCAACGGGTGAGAGTTTTACAACTGGACGATTGGCAACAGACTGGAAATCTTAGCACCGGACGGGCCAACACGAATGTGTGGGAATAGAGTGATTGACCTGGCGGGACTAAGAAGGCCGGCAAAAACATGCACACTAAACGACCTGGGTAGTGATCACTACCCGGTGCTGATACACACATTGGTGTAGCACCGATTCCGGCACCAGACCAGAGGAAGAGGTCTAGCAGACACGGGCTAGCAGACAGGGATCTTTTTAGGCAAACTATAAGCAACTAACTCCAGCGTAAAAAAAACTCTCCAGGAAATAACACAAACATTGACGAAATGGCTGAGACCATTACCAATTCAATTAAAATGGGCATGGAATTAGCCATTCCTAGGAAAAACAGAAGAACGGTTGATGAAATAAAACTTAATGCTGAAATTAAAAAAAAAATAAAAGAAAGAAACTGACTCAGAAAGAAATATAAACAGGTACCTGAACAATCAAAAACAAGGTCAAGACGCTTAACAAGGAAATTAAGAAAGAAATTAAAAAAACTAAGGGAGGAAAGATGCCTCAATGAACGCAAACGATGGATCAATTTGGAAAATAGCGAAATCAATGAAGAAAATACCGCCACGCGACCCTGTTACAGAAATTGGAGAGGTAAGGCTCTTCCGCCCAAAAGACAAAGCCGATATAATGGCAGATTATCTTGAAAAAGTCTTTACAACAAACAAGGAGTGGATCCTGACGCCAAAAATAGAAATAAATGCTAACGCCTGGGACCATGCCATAAGAAATGAGATAATACCGAAGGTAACACTGGCGCAACTCACTAGCATAATTAAAAAACCTCCAAAATAGAGAGTCCCCGGGAGAGGACGAAATACCCAACGAGGTAGTTAAAAGGATAACAGTCGAGGCCGGTGAATATATGGTTAATAAATGAATAAATAATAAATAAATAAATATATATATATATATATAAGGCTAAGGCTATATATATAAGGCTATCCCGGCTAAGGTGAAATTTTTTCTGTCTGGATTTGACTCATTTTCATCTTCCCCACCAAACCCTGTGTTCGTCCTTTTATGTGTTCCTATCCATTTCCATTTCCTATGAATGTATGAATTTATATATATATATATATATATATATATATATATATATATATAATGTCTTGGTAGAAAATCGCTCTCGGCGACGATGCACATGCATAAATAAAACAGTGATACACTAAACAAACACAGAAACACGCAAAAAGGACACTCACAAAAGAAAACTTGTACGTTTCGACGTCAGGACGCCATCGTCAGCGGTAGAAGAATCATATATATATATATATATATATATATATATATATATATATATACATACACATAATAAATGAATGAATACAAACAGGACACTTCCCTCAAATTTGGAAAAAAACACTTATAAGTGTATCCCCAAAAAAAGAGGAAAAACTGTTATACCAGAAGACATGCGACCTCTGTCTCTTCTTTCGAACATTGGAAATATCCTGGAAAGAGCAGTGGTGCCATTAATTATGGAATACGTCGAAGCCAACGACATACTTCCAGAGGAGCAGTATGGATTTAGGAAAGACCATTCCACAACGCAGCAAATACACAGCGTATTGGACTATATTTCTGACGCTTTCAATAGAAAAGAAACTGCAGTGGGAGTTTTCCTAGACGTGTTAAAGGCATTTGACAGTGTATGACACGATGGACTAATTTATAAAATGGACAATGCTGGTATTACCAGATGGATGCTAAAATGAACACACTCGTACCTGCAAGGCAGGACTTTCTCCATCAAATGGGGAGAAGAAAAGAGCAATGAGAAGACTATATCTGCCGGAATACCTCAAGGCTCAATATACGGTCCCCTACCTTTTAACCTTTATACGGCTGACTTTCCAAAGGACGAAGATGACTGGCATTCTAAAATATTTCTATACGCAGACGATGCGGCAATTCTGTCGCGGAGTAAAAGGACCTCACTAGCAAAAGACTATGTGGAAGTACTTGGATGAAGTAGTAGTAGGAGATCCCAAGAACGCGTAGCCTACGAATCAAGGAACAACTCATAGAGTGGAGTGGCACTGCAAGATGTCTTGGCGTAGAAATTGACTCTAAATTAATACTCAAGGAAACACCTCATAACATCTCGAAACGGTTATAGAACGAGCGTACGCATCACAATCTGGGCTCTCTCCGATTCTGAACAATAACGTCAAACCACACCAGGCCAAACAAAACAATATATAACATGTACATAAGAAGCCAAATAATGAACGCAATACCAGCCTTGGTTGAACTCCTGATTAAAGGCAGACTTGAACGGCTGGAGATTACGGAAAGAAAAATTATAAGGTCTATATTCCATACCCCCCCTCGTACATCAAACGAAAATCTGTACATAAACACGGGTCTAATAACAACAAGGCAACAAATAAAATCAATGGTAGATGTATACTTTAAAAAGCTTAAAAATAGTGAAAATAAAAATTTTAATCTTCTTGGAGAATAAAAAGTGAGAGACTGGGACAAGTGCAAAAGGCCTGAAAAGGCGTTTTCAGTTTAAAGAGCAATGGAGGCCAAATAAGGAACAAAATAGGAAGGACATAGACATAGAAGGAAATTAAAACGAATAACTCTCTGAAAAACGATGCTCCGCAGCATTGGAACACTCTTGAGTTAGGCTATGACCCATATGGCTTGGAAATGGTCTTTTCAGGTTTTTAATATGGGGCGGTTTGGAACAATAAGGCTTTCTAAGGAAATGCTCTGGATAACTGCTACCCGCTAACTGATAACTGCCATTCTACAAAGACCAGAGTACAAGAATTCATTACTCCAAGCCACTAAGTAGGATATTTACACTCGATAGTAGTAGTAAATAGGATGTAAGTATATAAATGTTTAATTGCTTTACTGCCAGCAGATTCCAGTTAAGAGGCGCTAAGAACGTAAAGTATATTTTCATAATGTTATAACTGTTGTAGTTTATAAACATTTAAAAATTGCAAAAGATCGTTATATTACTCAAGTAATATTAATTTACGATAAATTAAGGAATTACATCGTGAATATTAATGTGTATATATATTCTGATTGGTTGATATTTTGGGGAGGCGACATATGACTGGTGTGATTTTCTCCAGAAAGGACATAGGTTCAAGGCGTCGTCGGCATAAGCCTACTCAGAACGAAAGGCGCCAAATAGACCACGGTTCAACGCGCCCCTATCTGATGGGCGGTAGTGCTCTCCTTACAGCACCCAAGAATCGAGATTCCATTGAATAATCTCCACTTTAGCCGGGAATCGAATTGGGCCCTCAGGATGGGAAACCATTCTCTACTCTATCCACCGCATGAAAACAATCCCCCCTCTAAAGCTTCTATTTTGAAGTGAAATAATTTCAACAAAATTTGTAGTTAAATGTGCAAAAAATGACGAACGATATAAGTAATAATAATAATCCACAGCGGCTTTCAGATGAATGCTTCTCTATTTCTGGGTTTCCACCGTGTAGGTTGCTTTTTCAGACAGTGCGGGAGGTCTTACATAGGAGAAACTTGCAGGTCCACGAAGACACGCTTCAAGGATCATGAAAGGGCTAGGTGCCAGAAAGAAGCAGTTCAGTTTATCGGCGATTGCTCAGCATGCCTGGAGCGAGCCTGGCCACAAAATTAATTTTGACGAGGCCAAATTGATATCTACAGAGCAACGAAACTATCCTAGGCTGATTAGGCAAGCAGGGAAGAGGATTTGGATGGAGGAAAAGAGCCAATCACAGAGCACGGAGGGGGAAACAGAAGGCCTATATTATAAACGTGGCCGAAATGATGACCCGGTACTTCGACCTGAAGACGCCCGTTGGAACACGGGCGAAACTGTCTGAAAAAGCAACCTATGCGGTGGAAACCCGGAAACGGAGAAGCATTCAAGTGGTAATAATAATATATGATAGTAAGAATAAATGTTAATAACAGAGAAGTAGAAATAGCAATAAAAAATGAAGGTGAGAGAGAGAGAGACGTGAAGACGGCTGGGCGAGAGGATCGAGTCCTGGAAGGGAGGGAAGCGGAAGGGGATGAAGAGCGATGAGGAGGAGGAGGATGGGTGGGAGGAGGGAGGAGGAGAGAGAGGTCACCGTGGGGGAGGGGGGTCGGAGGGACGGAGCCAAATGAAGAGGTCTCCATGGAGACGAAGGAAAGTGATACAAATTGCTCCGGGAGAGAGGATGGTCGGGTGTGGAGGAATGGCCGTCCCGGGACCTCGTCTATTTTTTTTTAAAGAGAGTTTTGCTTCTCCGTGTGCCCGAATGACGATTTGATTCCCGCCAGCCTGCTTCCTCCATTTGCGCTGAGGACAGTTGAAACTCAAAACCTAGGAAACATGGAGAGGACGAAATATGCATAAAATTATAACATTCCTTCCCAATACCCAGAGGGTATTTTGGTTTAGGCTTTTTTATTTTTAAAGCTTTGGCTCTTTTGGTGGAGAAAGTCACCATTTGAGAACATCAATAATAGTTCTTGGTCTCTGTCAACATAAATCGTTATTATGACAACCAAAACCTTCGTTCACCTCATAATAAGTAAATAATCACCACGGTAAAATGAATGAATTTAATACCTAGAAAAGAACACCATCTTAAAACGCACTAAACTGCGTTTAATCCTTAATCGGTTGCACTCAAATGCAAACGGTCGCTTCGGATCCAAATGACCCGAGATCGTCAAAATAATTTTCAAAATCCCATAAAATGCTAATATTTCGTAGATAGCAGTAACTGATAAGAAAATACTAAAATAGGACTAAATATGATTTTTGCTTTCAAAATTATGCGGTAAAATATCTAAAATAACGACTTTGGTAAATGGATCAGTTGAAACTCCACATAAAATCTGTCTTGAATATGTCTTTTGTTTATCTTTATACAAGCAAAACACTACGAAAAAAACGAATTGTTTTTATTTTTCCAGTAGTTAACAATATAAATATTTACATTTGGTTTTATTGCTCTCTTTCCCTTGAGTAAATATGGGCTTCCTTTTTGTCCGAGGTCCACTCGAGGGAAGAAGGACGCCTCGGTAGATAACTTACACCCGGTGCGATGTTGAAGTATCCTAGTTCTAGTTCCGGTCAAGGAGACCATCGGTTGGGAGAACTAAGGATTTAGTTAATTAGCTCCAAAAAGAGTGTCCATAGAAGACGCATTGCCGCGAAGATGGAACTCAAAGAAAGGGAAATAATTAATTAAATAAAAAATGCTTAATATACCACGTTTTTAAAACGGACTAAAAGTATGAAATAATTTTCCCTGAGCCCTTCTAAATTTTTGAGCGTGAATATTTAATGGATATGGAGATATTTGTAAGACTTGAAGAGAAAAACGTGGGGCGCAGGCAACCTAAATGATAATGTAGGAGGAGTGAAGGGACCAGGTGTCGTTGAGCAAATTCCCACAGTTAATACCATTTCCAATGCACTGAAATTGGTTGCGAGTTCATCCGGATTATCTACTTCTATTATCTACTGCCTGCGCCCCACGTTCTTCTCTTCAAGTCTTACAAATATCTCCATATCCACTAAATATTCACCCTCAAAAATTTAGAAGGGCCCAGGGAAAATTATTTTATACTTTTTAGTCCGTTTTAAAAACTTAGAATATTAAAAAATATTTTTTAATTAATTGATTATTTTCTGCTTTTTAGTCTTATGCCCGGGAGAAAGTTTCCAATCATTTTATCCATCTTGATGAGACTGACAGGGACACATAGGAAATTCCCGATGTATTTCAGATTCTGTTCAGCTGACAGTGTGGAATTGAAATAATTAATTAATCGTTAATTAATTGTTATAACATGTAGCTAACAATGTATTGTCATCCACTTCTGACCTATGGTTAAAAGTACAAGCCTCTACTAGCACATCAGGAGATAAATAAATAAATTTATTGCTAATTAATTAAACAGATAATTGTTATAATAGGTAGCTAATATTGAATCGTCATCCACTTCTGAGCTATGATTAAAATTTCAAGTCTCTAGCTGATCGAGAAGTTAGGTTAAACTCGGTTGCAAAGTTCCACCCAGACAGACAGACAAGACGGAAACCGAACTAATAAAAACGTGGTAAAAAGGGACCAGTAGTCAAGAAATGACCGCAAAACTTTGCTGTCACTTATTCACCCAGGAGCATTTAAACTTCCACGATGACATTTCAATTATACCAGCATCATTCTTTCGCTAATGAACGAACGAGTTCCTCTCCAAGGACTACGGCCTGAATGCGGTTAAAGCCGCCGTACAATGCCGTTGCAACTAAAACTAGAATGGAGCAACAAGCACTGATTAGCCAATAATGAGATAGTGACGCATATCAAGGGTCTGAGGATTTAGACGGTCATTTTCAAGCATAAGTACAGTGATCACTTGAGCTAAAGCGTTTTTCCTACAATAGGAACAATGATAGATTAAGCCAGAATTTTTACTGTCACAAGGTCATCTTTTTGTGACTAGGAGCAACATTTCCGTAATGCTTACACTCCTCATTTTATTAATAACATATGCGGCACAATATTCCCTATTTGCTGCCGTCCACTCTGATTGGCCAGGGTTTGGGTTTTAATCCCAGCTGAGGCGAAGATTTTCCAAGGGAATCCCGATCCCTGTCAGGGTGCTATGTAGACAATTTTCTAGTACAGCGCTCCTGGATCAGATGATAAAATTGAGCCTTTACTAAAGCTAAGGCTAATTCTGAGGCAGAGTTCCCCCAACAATAACTCCTTTCCCCAGATGATCTTCCCCTTGCCGACCTAACCATAACTCCTTAAGACTTAACAATGAATCCAGTTGTCAGTGGCCCAAAAAAAAAACCTTCCAGGATTGCGGCAAAAGCCCTTCCCTTAGAACAAGCTATATATATTTTCTAATTCTTGCTCTAAGTTAACATTAATTCTTTTAGCCGCACCAGAAATTAGGTTTAAGACACAAAATGTTAGCCGAGAAGTGGCAGCCTTCTTCACTTGCAGTTTCATCAGTGCAGAACTCCTTCATTCGTAACTGGTTCAAGTGAAGTTCGCCTAGCCGTTTTACAATATTGCCCGCCATCTCCTAAGATTTAAAAAGGAATCACAGGGCTTCTCGGGCGCCAATGATTCAACCACAATCTTAGTTGGGCGGTGCATAAATACGTTAGGTTCAGAATACCAAGATGGGAAAGGAGTTAATTGGCACAATTCTAGGTGAATGCTAGTAAATCAAAGACTAGGATGTAGGTTTGTTGAAATAATTACGACATAAATATGCTCGTAATGTTAACAGGAAGTGACGCATAAGGAAAATGGTCCAAATATCTCGATGGAAGAGAATAGAAAGATTTAATATTGAGCAAGGGCAAAGAGAGTAGCTTGGGTTGGATACCAACTACGTGAAGAAAACGAAAGATTGAGGGAAGAGAGCTGAGTAGGGAAATTCGGTGAAGGGAAAAAAGGGGAGGAATAAATGGGTGCAATAATCTTAAAGTTGTTATTTACAGCTGGGAAAGCAATTAAAATAAGAAAAGTGGGGGAAAAGATATACAGCAATGGCAACTATTGAGTATAAGACATGAAAACTATGGGAAGCCAAAAATTTAAATGGAATAGGCGTGAAGTCCGTTTCAATACCTTGAAATAAGAAAGGGGAAGCAATAGAATGTGAAGACTGTAGCGCGATCAGTTCGTTTTGACGTTCGTTAAGGTGGTAGTAGAAGAGCTTTGGTTACGGAATTGTGACCTTGCCAATAAGATTAACTATTAATGGCTAAAGTTGTGGCGCTCGGACATAAATACTCTTTTGGCTCCTTTGCCACATCTACAACCTCAAATATTTTTGCGTCCTTCATGAACCCCCTCTCGCGGTGCACGAGTGAAACGCGTTTTCGAAAATACTGATCTCGAAGAAACTGGGAGTCGCACTCCAAAGACAGAGAGTCGCATATTTCCCATATGCATTATATTCCACACAAAAGGAAAATACCAATGACTCACTCACTTACTAGTAATGATATCTCCGGAACCACTGATTGTATTACAAAGGAATTTGCCACATATTTCCATCTACTGTCTTAGGTGTTCATTAAAAAAATATTTTACGAAATAGTATCTTAATGGTATATTTTTATTCGAAAGTGTATTGCCTAAGGAAAGATGTAGGGGAAAAGTAGATGTAGGGGCACTTACATAAAATTTATATTTCTTACAGGGTTTGGAAAAGTTGCCACATTTTGGAGAATTATTACACTAAAATGGTCTGATATCATAGGAAATGAAGACATGTAGAAATGTTCACTCACTTCAATTTCCCTCTCATTCCATTCACTCAGATCAATTCGCATCTAGACTTGCGGTTACCGGATTGGCTCACTATTGTGATAACTCCCATAAATTATAATAACTTCATCCAGATGAGAGAATCCGACGTCCCAGGGTGACGGCCGACGGGCCGAGGATGAGAGAATCCGACGATACAAATAAAACTCTCCTTGAGAAACGACACATGGACAACGTCTCGAGGTGTTTCTTGGTTTACGCTAAGGACCAGGTAAATACTAAATAGATATTATGATCTCCTACACACAGATTATAAGGGGCACGTAAGTAAGTGGAAAGAGGATCAGAAAATACTTAAATACATGAAGAATTATCAGGGGATGGAAGCCTCAAGTTACAGCTCAAATAACCTCTGACAAAGGAAGACATTATTTTTTCATTGTAATTACCTGTAAACACAGTGCACACATATCATTCAAGAGGAGTAAATAAATAAGTATGGGCCAACATTGAGATGTGAATTAATGACTAATTTCTACTTTACGTAGTTCCTCCAATAGTCCAATGATTTAACTTTTAAAAAAATTCTTTGTAGACTCATAATGTTATAGTTGAATGCTTTAAGATATTCAACAAAACGACGCATACCCTTTAGGTATAATGAGTGCTTCAGGGACATGCGACCAGAAAGATGAGTCTGTTTTTTTTTAATTTAAATAATGATTAACTCACCAAGCATGAAACAAAAAAATTCATCCATTACAGTTCCACCGACTTTTACTCGTTTAAACGCCAGTCAAATAAACTACTATTAAGCAAACCACATTACACACTATAACCATCCTTAACTCAGAAAATAATATTTATCTACATAGTAAAATCAAATTAATTACAATATCTATTTGGTAATTATAGCATATACATCCTCTTCCCGAAGCGTATAGTCATTAAAATACCTCTAACAGTAATCAGCAAGAATAATGTTTCTTCTTGCATCTAAGTCTGGTTTGGCAGAACAGAATAACCCCCTGGACTTTTTAAATGATTTCATTTATAATTTAATTTAAGCATTAAACTTAGCATTCAATTTTATATAGCTTGAAAGATCACCAGCTCTTGAAGAACTTGGTAAAGTAACTTCAACAGCAAAATCTTTTGAGATAGTATCATAAGATGCAGGAAGAAATGAAAATTCTTGCATAAAATGATAACAGATTTATTTAATGCAGCACCTTATTTGTATGCTAGACTTATATTGAATTGTGACTACAGGCATCTACTTCTCATTATAAAGGTCTCAGGAGTACGAGTAGCCTATATTTGTTCCACCACCTAACCCCCTCTAACACCGTTCACACAAAAGCTTCATACATATTTGACGCTGTGACTCACCCATATATAAGCTTATGCTTCTTAGAAACCACAACCACTGCGGCAAAGCTTCAAACTCTTAAGTTAAATATTCATGGAAGTAGTGATCCAATAAAAGAAGAGACAATTGGCTTAGATCACCACATGTTTCGAAATGCTGGAAGAATTTCCCTGACATGTCACTCTCCAGTACTATGACTTTTCAAAGAAAATAAAAAAAAATTCGGGTATACTATACTGGAACCTTTAGAAATCCAGTTCCCCAGGCCAAAATTGTTGACAACACATTTTATGCAAAGCGATTTGTTACCAGGCAGAATTTGAAGACAATGTGACTTTCTTCCAAGAATTTGATTGATTAATCCGCTAATGACTTGGGATCGATTAACATTGTTTTTTCGATTTCTGCCCGTCACACAATATTCAAACCCGTTACGTCAATGTTTTGTCGAAAACGTTGGCCATGTGACGTCGTGACGGCATTCGTAATTTAATCGCCAATCTCGGAGAGATAGCCTGTAAGTTTTAATTGGTGGTGTAACGTTTGATTTGAATGGTGTTGTGGATGCTGGGTTGCTGGGGAGTTGTTGATGAAAAAAAGAAGATTGTAGAGAGAATTGGATTTGGAGAGGATGCTGGATGCATCAAGAAACTTTGTATTGGAAAGAATAAAGAGTTTTGAAACGAAAATAAACGTCTGACGTTACAGTGGGATATTTGGGAGAAGTGACCAATGCCTCAGTTCATATACGTCAGTGGGGATCCGTGGGTACGTTGGTATGGGAAAAATCATCTTGGGAATTGAGATAGGCTGGAGAGAAACCCGGCTTCGGTTTTATACTACTCTTGAAGAAAGTTATCTAGGGGTTAACCGCTAAACGTCCCATCGAACGGACGGAGTAACTACTGCACTTGAGCACCTGCACCTATCACCCAGTTAGGGATCCGGACACCACTGACAAAAAAAGATCTCTACTGAAGCAGAAAGTCGAAGCCAGGCCCTCCAGGGAGTGCGCTAGCCACAACTAGTGATGGAAAAATGTCTGTCAAAATCGATTTTTCGAGCAATCTATTTGTAATCGAAATGAAAAGCTTGGCTTTTCAACAAAAATCGAAATTTGAACCAAAAGATCGATTAATCGAAAAAATCGAGTTATTTTTGAAAAAAATACTGTTGGTACAAAAATATGTTTATTATTCATTACAAAAATGCTCATAATGCATATTTGAGTAGTATAAAAAATCCCTAAAAATGAACTTGGAATACATTCTTGAATTATTTGTAGTAAAAATTTACAAATGCACGCACATTAAAGTTTGGGGATCACCGCTTGGAACCATTCGGCTTCACTAAAATTGTCAAGAAAGATCAACTGATTGAGATGCTTCGTTGATAATCTAGGGCGTGCCTTTCCAATTTTACCGGCCTTACAGAAAAGTCTTTCACATGGGACGGATGACGTTATCATACTCTGCACTCTGATCGCGAAACGGTACGAAATGGTCAAGATCAAAGTTGAAAAATCGAGTTTGGATCTAAACTCGTAGATCATGGCTCGATCTCGATTTCTCGATCTTTGACTATTAAAACTCGATTTTCGATTTTAATCGAAATCGATTTTTCCATCACTAGCCACAACACCGACCAGTCTTATTTTCCCAGGCCTTTTCCAGATTGGATCGCTTTTCTCGCCTTCTTTCCATCGATCTCAGAATCGGTTGCTATGAGTTTGCTGAGGTTGCTTAAACCGCCTTCCCGCTTGAGTTTCCTCATCTCAAGTCGGATCTCGATGGCTTCCTTCGCTGGCCCGACAAGGTATTTCCGTTTCGTTTAGATTGACTCTATGGTCGTGGATAAGACTGTGCTTCGCTATCGCCGATTCTAAGATCGCTTGAACTTCCTGCACTCTGATCACCGTGAGAGCCTGAAATATTTTACTTCTTAATGTGAATTATTTCATGTTATAGATCTGAATGAAGTATTCACGTTTCGCTGGCCATGGAAAGTCGAACCCGGAGACCCAAGAAGACTGCGTCCATTTGCCACCAAGTTCGTCCAAGTAATGTGTTTGCTACCCCTTTCTTTCTTCTTCTGTTTGAACGCCATACACGGGGAAACGGCATCTCACAAGGGAAACATCCCGTTCTCAGCATTTCCCGCTCAGTAACCGATGTAAAGCGCAGTATTGTGCCTGGCTCGAATTCGGAGAGGCGATCCTCCTATTCATCCTGTGCTGTTGTCCCCGTCTACAAGTAGCCAAACAGTAGAGTTCGAAATGATCCTAGGCGTCGACGCAAGTTAAATGGGGGGTTAAATTACGGGGGATTTCCATTCAAGATGTTGAAGATAGCGCACATCAGCGAGCTCTTCAGCGCACACGAACGACGTTGAATGTAACGATGAGCGCTTGCTAAATGTTTTGTAACCTGCCGGTGGGTAGCGTTCTGTGGGTGAAAAACAGTCACGGTTGAATATTTTGTTCAAAGTTGTTATATTTGTTCAAAATAAGTGTTTAAAAACGTAATCATTTTATGACGGAGTAATAAAAAACATCTTAATATGCATATTTGCCGCCTTTACTGAAAATAAAAAAAACTTGACAACAATCACGGATCTACATCTACAAAATACCCTGCAAGCCACCTCAGGGGTGTGTGGCACGGATGCCATAATCGACATTCTTTTATTGTTTAGCGCACATCAACTTTTCTCCCGATCTGTTTTGAATTGCGCGCTATCTAGTGCACAGGGTCTGAATCACGAATGGAAGGCAAGTGTGCTGTTGTGTGTTACGAAGTGATTATCGCACTATTATGCGAATGAAAAGGCACTGAATGATGCATTCACTTATATGGGTACCAAATTTCCTAAAAACTGATTACACGATTACTTTTTGCGAATGTAAGTCTTTAGAATGGGTTTAGTCGGGGACGGGACCATCCAGTGTCGATGTGGTCCCAATAAAGCCGCCTGCCGCGTCTCTTCTGTTTAGCCTCGTCTCTGGAGGAGCGCCACGTCACACGCCCACCCCCGCCTACCGCCCCCAAGGGCCCCCGATGAGAGAGAGAGCTCTTCTCAGACGTAATGATGAGTGAGGGAGGGGGGGGGGGGAAGAGGATGGTTGGCAAATAAGGGTGCGTATGAAGGGGAGGATGAACGACAAGAGTGACGCCCTCTCCTCTGGGATAAGGCGGACGAAGAGCAGGCAGAAGAGGGATGGGGGGGTGGAAGGGTTGAAAGGTCGACGAGAAGCGGGAGAGGGTGTTGAAGAGCTCAAGGAGACGAAAGTAAGAAGAAATGGGGGGTGGTGATGTTGTTGTCGCTCCCATTCGCCCCCAACCCCCTCCCCCTTTACATCCCTCCCTCCCCCTTCCCTTCCACTCCCTCGGGACGCTCATTAAAAACATTCTCGCAAACATTAGTCCGACACTGACATGACTTCCCCCCCCCCACTCATCTCACTTCCCTCTTAACCGGCAATTTATGCGAAGGAGGAGATGCAAACGACGATGAGATCCGACTCACCCTCTTCCCTCCACTCCTTCCATTCTCCTTCCTCCCCCCC
Source organism: Pyrrhosoma nymphula (assembly GCA_963573305.1). Lineage (NCBI taxonomy): Eukaryota > Metazoa > Arthropoda > Insecta > Odonata > Coenagrionidae > Pyrrhosoma > Pyrrhosoma nymphula. The sequence goes on from OY754334.1 coordinate 3,080,085, forward strand.
CTTCTTCTCCTCATCACTGAGAAAGAGAGGCACGTTGTTCCCCGACTACCGCCTCCTCACCCAAACACCGATTAGTATAGATTGATCGAGAAAGGGCGCGTGACCTCTCCCTCCACTCCAGCGCATAATCACCTCCTGCACCGGTGGCGCCGCCTGGCGAGGGGGACAATTCCTCAATCGACAACACTAAGGTTTCGGGATCGAGTCCCGTCTCGTTGCATTATTCATCATTTACCGCTCAAGAGCACTCACGTTTGGGCGTGAACATTCTTTTTTCGTTGAAGGCTTGTACATTTTTCGGGTTTCCACCGCATTCATTGTTGCAATTGGACGACAGTTACGCCCCTGTTTCATCCGAGCGCCTTCAGGTCGAAGTCGCTCCTGAAGACGCTAGGAGGAAACCGGGCGATTCTGACGTCCAATTGCAACAATGAACGCGGCGGAAACCTGAAAAATGGACAAGCCTTAATTCAAGCCCAGCGGAAACCTACGCTGCAATATCCTTTTTCGTTGTGGACCCGGGCGTGAAGGCCGAATACTTCCAGTGAATATTGGGGAAAATAAATGACTGGCGATACCTCGCATGATTTCTCTGAGTACCTTGAAGGAACCGGAAGTAAACAGTGAAAGATCCAACGCTTTGGAATAGTAAGAACTCTTAGCAAGATTTAAAAAATAAATATAGCATGATTATTACACAGTTTTAGTTAAAGTATCGGACCAGCTCATATATTTGCTTCACCAACCTAGATAAGGAATTGACAGTTCGGATTGGGAAATATTGCTGACTCCACTGAAGAGTTAAGGAGAGTCATTTAATGACGAGAGAATGACATGCATTATGTAGGCTCCAAGAAAACAGCTGGCAGTGATTAAATGTGGCGGTAATGCGGTAGAAGCAGAAGTAAGGAAAGGAGTACTACAAAGATTTTGCTTTGTCACCCATGATCTCCAACATTTACATAGCAAAAGCAATAAATGAAATAAAGGAAAAAATAGGAATTCATGTGCATGGAGATAAAAATAAGCTTGATGCGCTTTGCTAAGAAAATGCAATTCTGGCATAGAAGAAAGGAAATCTGATGAGAATACTGAACTGTAGAGACAAAACTATGAAGAAATATAACTAGAAGATTAATGTAAAGAAAACTCAGATTATGCTTTCTGGTAGAATGCAAGGAAATAGAACACCGTAAAACTTGGACGGCAAAAACTTGCGATCGTGGAAGAATGTTGTTATCTGGGAAGCAGAATCATCAGCGATGGAAGAATCAATAAAGATACTGCTAGCAGGATATGTTCAAGCAAAGAAGGCATTATACCAGGGGTCTGCTGACAGCTAGTAACACGAGTTTGGAAGCAAGGAAGAGCTTTGTTAAGTCATATATTTGGAGTGTGATTTTATATGGTAGGGAAAAATGGACAATAACAGCTGCAGAAAAAAAGATGGGAAGCATTGGAGATGAGTTATCGAAGAATGATAAAGACTAAATGGACAGAGAGAATCACCAAGGAAGACGTCCTACGAAGAGTTGGAGATACATGAAATGTAATGCAATTATTAGAAATAGAAGAGACAAACTTGTAGGATAAATTTTGCAATAACCTATAGAAAATAATCACGGAAGAATAAACGAAGAATTGCAAAGGAAAACGACAAATAGAATGCAAACGGCAAATTATGGACTTCAAAATGAAAAAGTATTCAGGAATGAAGCATTTGGCAGAGAGGAGAGTGGAATGGAGAACAGCTGCAAATCAATCTTCCGATTGATGACTGCTTATGGTGATCGTCATTTACCTTTATTTTATAGTGATGCAAATTATTCCGTGCTGCGGGTAACTTGGGGTCACATTTCCATAACCAGTGATATTCAATGGAGAATGTGATGGTATCTAAGCCAGGAAAATTTCACCTTGTGTGACCCATGAGGTAGTTTAATAGAATAAATCAGCCAGATGGCGGAGCGAATCTTATTAGGTATTGTATTACTTATGTTCAATTAGCTGAAACATGGCACATTCTTCATCATACTATTCCCCCATCTGACCCATCGTGGGCAATAAAATATATTTTTTATTTCAATCAAAGTATCTCAATGCTACGATACCCAACTTTCTCAGACACTGTCTTACTGAGTACGAATTGATTTAACGAATAAAGTAAGTCTGATTCTCTTCTTAAGTTCGACAGTGTGTTCATTCTTTCCCCACTTATTTGCGACAGGATGAGTAAACCAGCACACGCTGATTTTCCGGATTTTTTCATTGTTACATAAGCGTTTACAGTTACACTTTCCACTTATTTTACACCCAGAATCACATACCCAACTCGAGCTCTGATGATTAAATGTAGCACTTGTTTCCAACTCTGCGTTGATTTGAGTACTCCAGATTCATTTTCCAATTTAAAAGGGCATTTGAAATATTTCCCTTCCATGTTTATAGAGATACGCACTTTCTCAGGATAGGACTGAGAAAGTGGATGAGAAACAAGTTCTAACAGAAATAGTTGCCATTTTATGGGCCTCAAACGGAACTGCTATGAAAGTTCTGCGAGAAAAAAATCCAGGATTTGAATTTTCAATATCTCCCGCATCGTTTTATTGACTCTCAGGTTAAACGAGTTACTCTGAAATAATAGTAATATGAGACGATCTGAGAAATATCTTTACTTAAACAGGAACAGGAGAGAGGAAATGTAAAAAACGAAGATATAATAAAGGGTAAAGGAACTGCCGCGACAAGGAAGTAAGGACTTCTAAGATAAGTTAGCAGAAGGCCAGAAAGACGCGTGAATAGCATGCTTACTGAGAAGTAGGGATATTGAATATTGCAATATAGCACATCAATGCTTCTGGTTCTGTAAATGTCTTTCATGCACTTACTTAGAACCACCCCCGGTCCTCAGCGCGAAAGATCCAATCTATTCAAAGATATAGAACTTCACATCTGCCTTCTCACTCTCTGTGCCTTCTCAAGTCTAATCCTACCAACACTCCGGCTAAACTCGGCAACAAAGCAATGCCCATCAACGATGATGCTCTTTGAACTCCTTGAAATGATGAATATGACTTTTCCCTAGCACTTCTAATTCCGTAAAATTAATATTTCTATCCATGTATTCAACCTGCCATATATTTAATTAATAAATTCTTCTTTATTTTCCCAGGCAATGCATATGCAAGTACTAAGTCGTATAGCATTTACTTATTTTTAATATTCTCAAGTTGCTCCAACTAATACTCATAAATTGCTATGAGTATTGAGCCATCTAGTAATTGATATTGAAAAATTATCATTTATTAATATATGAACCCCAGGTAATACATTTTAGTGACATTGTTTCTTCCAAGCTAGTACATTAAACAACATTTATATCCAGTAGCATAAGTAGTCATGACTACTTTAAATTCCCAATGATTTTGTTCCGGACTGATAGTCCATTGATTGGTTACCTTACTCAAGTATCCTTGGCGACTAATACTGTTGCGATTACTGTCACATTACGCGTTCCCTGGGCAAAAATCGATCGAGTAAATCATTAAGTGCGGCCCGCACGGACGACACCAAACGACCAACGTCGTCCACGTAACCCCTCGACCGGTCGCACGGATTCCCCCCCACTCACGTCGACGGCGGCGGTGCGACGAAGCAGCCCATACACACGAGGGACGTCCACCCCTCATGTCCCGCAGAGAGCGTCGCCCACTCGGCAGCAGGGCCGGCCGGCCGGAAACGGCCACTTTCCACGCCATGCCCTCTCGTTCTGCGCCCGCAGGCACTGTGAAGGATCCCTCGGGGATATGGGTGGGAAGGAGGGTTTATCATCATTCCACGGCAACGGCGCGTCTCGCCGCGTGCGTCCTCTTACTCTCACTTTGGAGAAGTTACCTTTAAACAATAAGTCTCCCCGAATCACCAATTCTCTCTCGCTCCAAAATTAAATTTCACTTATCGGCAGTTAGACCAGAGGTGTCTATCTAATTGCTTTTCATAAGAGCACAATGGAAGACGTGAGAACATATGGTATGGCTGCACACATTTCTTTTCATAGCGATACCCCAAAGATAAAATCAAATAAACTTTTCTGACGCCCAGTATAACTTGGCCTAAATTCCCGCCGAGAAACGCAATGCTGGATGTAGTTTACTAAAGAGTCCACCAGAATCATCATTGCGGGAACAAGGAAAATCAAGCAAACTACAGAAAGGAGATATTTCAATTAGATTAAATATGAAATTATGAAACCACAGAGTAGCTTAAGTCTCATCTTGAGTCATATATTCCCGAAAAACAGGCAACTTAATACTTGAAAAAATAACTACACTAGAACATAACCAAAGACGGATGTAAAGAGAAGCCTATGGAGTGTGGTGTATCTAAGGAGGTCGAAATGGGGACAATGTGAAGAAGCGGAGTGCAGACTGGAAACATGTCATTAACGAGAGGAAGAGCGGGATGAATAGGATGAACGGAGAGGAACAAAGAAGTTCCTGGCAAGGTGGCGTATGAGAAAGTTGTTGAAGGAAATTACGGGGCAGATGGAATAAGACGCGAAGGAAGGGAGAAAGTTAGATAGACAGGTACAGAGGAGAGAGGAAGAAATATTTTTGTACGGAACTGAGATGGGCAGGAGGGAATCTGAGGGAAAGAAGAGGATCCAGAGAGGCACGCATCTGCGGTTGAAGTGCAACAGGTGAAGACACTTAATAGTCATCCAAATTATGTCTATTTATTCGGTGGAACAACGAAATTAAAAAGGGAGTTAACCAGGAGACTGGATTTTCATGTTATCATACGGAGTTGATTTCAACGAGACCATTTCATGATTATCTGGCTAGTCAAAACTCTGGTAGCACAAGAGTCAGGTTGTCCAACTCATTTCCATAGAGTAAGTATATATAGAGTGGCAACGAGATAGGGAGATTCGGATATAACTTTTTAAATGATATTTTGGCCGATAGATGGAAGAGGTGTATCGAAGTAGCAGTAAAAGCTGGAACAATCGAGCTCGGCTTCAACTTCGGCACACGGACACTTAATTCAATGTCGCTTCATTGAAATAACGTTCTAATGATACTGACGGTATCAGTTTGTTTATTAATCGACACATAGCAACGCATGTCAAGCCCGTCGAGGCGTAGCCTCCGAGCGAAGGCTACGGTGGATACGGTCAAGCCGTCTGTGCAAACATTTGAATTTTTATTTTGGAACAGATATAATCGTGAGGGTGAGACCAAAGGAAACTTGAAATCAATGTTGTTTTTAATTTGAACTCGGAAAAAGAATTATTCAGACGATATTTAGAAGCTACAGGGTTATGATCTTATTATATTTATTGTAAGTTATTCATTGAATCGTAAATGAATTATAAAGAAATTTGTTGTAGTCATATTTCTGTCATTTATTTATAACTTCTCTTTTCTAAATTTGCATTAATACACTACCTATACGAGGTGTGATAAAAAATAACGGGAATTTTTGTTTTTCTTAAAGATTATTTATTTATTAATCAATATCCTTTTGTTCCCTTCAAAGTAATCCCCCTTAGATATAATACACTTGTGCCAGCGGTTTTTCCAATATTTGAAGCACTTTTGGAACTCACTTTTCGGTATAGAGTTCAGCTCCTTCAGCGATTCAGTTTTTATATCATCAACGGTGGCAAAACGTCGTCCTTTCATGGTTCTCTTCAGCCTCGGGAATAGAAAAAAGTCTCAGGGGGGCATGTCCGGCGAATACGGTGACTGAAAAAAAATACGCTTTGTTTTTTTAACCAAAAAATCATAATAAATCATAATAAAAAATTGTGGTGCAATTTCCACGAGTTGTTTTGCCATAATTCTGGGCGTTTTCGTCGGATTGCTTCACGCATTACTTCCAGGTAGTATTCCTTATTGATCATATGACCATGTGGCAGTAACTCGGAATTATTGGAAATCGGAATTATGAAGCCCGCGAAATTTATAAAATCCCCGTTATTTTTTTATCACACCTCGTATATTGCGATTTTACTAATTCGAAACGGATGTCGAAGAGTCGGATGATAATCCTACCGTACACTTTTGTGTTGCAGGGGAAAAACTGTCGTCTATTTGCCGTCATGGTTCATTTTACTCCAATGAAATTGGGCCGCAATGTGTGCATAGTTTTTCGTCTCGCGAAAACGTTCCTAACCATAAAATAACTTTATTGTCAGACTTAATTATTCATCAAGAAACAGATATTTTACGTCAAAATGGGGTAATATTTAGTTACCAAGATTAAAAGGCACATTGGCTTTGATAATTATTCATTTAATTTCATAAAACATATGGCATCGTATAAATAATAATTAAAATATATTAAAAATTCATTTTTGTGTGAAAAACGTGTGACAGGGTAAAACATTGAATGTCATTAACGAAGCTAATAATGTTCTAATATTCTTAGCTTACTATTCTGTTTTGATTGCATCATCTGTGGAACCATCCATCTACAAGCCTTTTTCGTCATGCACACAAATAACAACTTTACCGAGAATTGCAAATGGTTGAAGCTTAAATAAATAAAACCTTCTGTTAAATAAATAAATATTTATAAAGAAAATATTTATTTATCATTTTCCAACCAACCAAAAAACAGCTGTTGGGGGCCGATTAAGGGAATGGTGTAACAACCACAAATGGAATGCTAATGCATCGAATGTATGAACTTTGGAATATTTAATACCAGCCAATTTAGGTTGTTGGTCTCAAATCAAGTACATAGTAGTATGGGAATTTTTCAAAAAATAATTCAAAATATGCATATATTTTAAAAAATTACAAGGAAACAGATGAACCAGAAATACTACTGATTTTTAGAAATCCAATAACGTGTATTATATTAAATTAATACATATTTATATTGCTCCACTATGTTCCGTGACAAAAGTTTAAAAGAAAGTCAAATAATATTTACCTTTAAGTAATATATTACTTCCCTAAAGTCAAGAATTTATTTTATTTACAATCTTGATGCATTACATCTAGATACATTACCACGTGAATTATTATTCCGCCCATTCCTTACATTTTAACGCCTAATGACTAGCGGTAAATATCGTCTTGATTTAGTTATTCAATTTCTCGAAAATATTTTTGTAAACCTGTGTGGTGTACGCACGCAAATAAGACACCACTTTAATAAAGGTACTCACTCGCTGCCGGTCGGGATACGAGTGGCATGGGACTCAGGTAGCAGTCGGGAGAGGGGAGGTTTGGAAAAGGTGGCGTGCCAGTTCCGTTTATTCAAAAGAGCATCGAAAACACTGACAAATACATCACAACTCCTCCCTCTCAATTCCTTACATATAAGTACAACAAAAAAGGTTCATTTCAACATCATTACATTAAATACAATATACCGGAAGAAATACAACAAGTAAACATGTACCATACCATACAACAAACTCAAATTACCATTACAAATTAAGGCGATCAACAGGCCTCCTTAAACGCTGAGGGTATCTCTTACCATCAGCTGTTCCAGAGATAGGAGCATTACACTGGGCATTGGGTGGAGATATATCTGGACATAGAAGGGATGGAGGTGAGTGGCTCAAACTTGATGTAATAGGAGTGGTAGGGGTAGGTCTCTCAGTTGGTCTAGGGACGTCATTATCACTGAGACGGACTGAGTGAGGAGAGTGGTTGTATTGTTTAGGAAAACTTTCTGCTACCAGCTCGCTATTAACGTTACACTCATCTGGTACATTTACTGTATTGTCTATGACAGAGTCAGAATTTAGCCCTACGAGCTGATCAATGTGTCTGTTACAAACAAAACCAGATTTTAACATTACTGAATACACAACACTACTAAGTCGTTTTAATACAATGCCTTCCACCCACTTATCTTTGAAGCGATAATCCCTAATTAGGACAGGTTGATTTTCGAATAATACCCTAGTTTTCCTCCCACCAAAATACTCTTTTTGTTTATCTTGTTTAATTTCCACCCTTTTGACAATATTAGGCTTTAATAGATCTAACCTGGATCTTAAGGGTCTGCCAAACATTAGCTTGGCAGGAGTTTCATTGGTTGTACTATGAACAGAGTTCCTGTAACTGAACAGTATATTACTTAAAGCAATATTTACATCAATATTTTCAAGAAAAGCACAACTTAGCTTATGCTTAGCATACTTAACGGAGATCTCCGCCTGACCATTGGATTGAGTATGGTAGGGGGGTGAAAATGAGTGCTTAACTCCATTTGATACCATAAAATTTCTAAATTCTAAAGATGTGAAAGGAGGACCGTTATCGGAATGTAAGGAAACAGGTAGTCCAAACCTTGAGAATAGCTCCCTGAGCTTTTCTATAGCTAATTTTGCTGAGGTAGAGCTAACTTCAAATACCTCAAGCCACTTAGTGTGAGCATCGATCACCACTAAATACATTTTTCCTTTAAAAGGGCCTAAATAATCCACATGTAATCTCTCCCAAGGTGAGGTTGGATAATGCCATACATGAAGTTCACTCTTGGAAGGACTGGAGCGTTCCCTTAGGCAGGACGAGCAACTGTTAGTTAGGTCTTCTATTCTTCTATCAATATTAGGAAACCAAACATAATTTCTAGCCACAGATTTCATCTTCACAATACCTAAGTGACCCAAATGCAATTCATTCAGAACATAGTCACGTAATTTACTTGGAATAACAATTTTGTATCCGTGGAATAACATAATGATACCTTGCTCAACAGTTAGTTTATCCTTCCTTAAGAAATAAGGCTGTAACGCTCTATTTTCCTCTGAGAGAAAGTTAGGCCATCCATACATTATATAATTGTACACTTTCTTGAAAACAGGATCATTCTGAGTTTCGTTTTTAACATTTTCAAAATTTAAAGGAACGGAACTCTCAACTATACAATGCAAATAAGTTCCTATCCATTTAGGTTCTTCATTTACAGTGAGCATGTTCGGTAATGGCAAACGCGAAAGAGCGTCGGCATTACCATGTTTTTCAGATTTAACATATTGGACATCAAAATTATATCCTGACAAAAATAAAGCATATCTTTGTAGTCGACTCGCGGCAAAAACAGGTAATCCCCTTTTTGGGCCAAAAATACTTAATAAAGGCTTGTGATCCGTACATAAGGTAAATTTCCGTCCATACAAATATTGGTTGAACTTTTTGACGCCAAAAACCACAGCTAGTGCTTCCTTATCTATCTGAGAGTACTGACGCTCAGCAGAAGATAGAGTGCGCGAATGATAAGCCACCGGCTTCTCAACACCTTCATGAGTAACTATGCTTAAAACAGCACCTAGTCCTGTTGAGCTGGCATCAACTGCCACTTTTACAGGCAATGATGGATCGTAGTGTGCCAACACTGGTGCATGCGTCAAAATTTTCTTAACTTCATTGAATGCAATATGACACTCTTTACAAAAATTGAAAGGAACATCCTTACGCAAAAGTTTATACATAGGATTTAAAATAGTTGACATGTTTTTTATAAACTTTGAATAATAATTTACAAGACCAATAAACGCTCGAACTTCATTGACCGACTTAGGTATGGGTGCATTCACAATTGCAGCCACTTTATCCTGTGATGTGTGTAACCCTTCCTTATCAATACTGAATCCTAAATATTCAATCTTACTGGCAAAGAATTTACATTTTTCTTTTTTTACAGTTAGACCATATTCTCTAAGACGTTTACATACAGCCTCTAATCGCTCATAGTGAGTTTTAGTATCTGGTGCACTAATTAAAATATCATCTAAAAACACAACGGTACCTTCTAACCCTGACAAGGTTTGTTCAATGGCCTTTTCAAATACTCCCGGAGCACAAGAAATACCATAGGGGACTCTACGGTAAGAAAAGAGACCTTTGTGCGTACTAATAGTACAAAGCTTTTGTGACTCAGAATCTAAGGTCAACTGCATAAATGCATTGCTTAAATCAATTTTGCTAAAATGCCTCCCTTTATGCAAGCTTACAAACAAATCCTCAATGCGAGGTATGGGGTATTTATCAACTTCTAAATAATGGTTTAATGTGACCTTAAAACCTCCACATATTCTGATGTCACCGTTAGCCTTTAAGACGGGCACAATAGGCGTACCCCAATCAGAGCTACGTACAGGAGTTAACACACTTTCGTCCACTACACGTTGCAATTCGGTCTCAACCTTGGCCTTTAAAGAAAAAGGTATTGGTCTTGGCTTGAAATATTTCGGCTTAGCATTCTCTTTTAGAATCAATTTTACTGGTTCGCCTCTATACTGGCCTAATTTATCGGTAAAAACTTCAGGAAATTGTTTCATTAAATTATTAATCATTAGGTCAAAATTATCAACAGTTGTTCTTGAATCGCTAATGCCATGTAGGTCCAATTTACTTTTGAAAGAAATGTCTATGCCCAATATTTTAAGCCAATCACGTCCTATTAACGGATGTGATCCCCCTTGAATAACATACATTTCAAGCATTTCATTTACATTCTGATAGCTGACCTTAACTTTAACTTTACCAATTGGAACAATCGGTTGATTGGTGTATGAACATAGTTTCAATTCACTAGGGAGTAGAGCACAAGAACTTAGATTATTTTTATAAAAACTTTCACTAATAACAGTCACACTCGCTCCCGTGTCTACTTCGAACGTAGTCATTTTACCTTGAACAACAATATCTACCCTTATTGGGTCAACTTTGACTCTTTCCACAGGCTTCTCATACATAGAAAATAAATGTTGAACATCCTCGATATTAACATCGTCAGCCTTGTTTTCCTCGTAAGGAGGATTAGGTGTATCGGAACATCTTTCCACACCTACAAAGTTATGTTTTGGCTTAAACCAAGACCTAAAATTACGGACACTTGTCACTCGACAAACCTTGGCAATGTGATTTTTCTTCCCACACTTATGGCAAATAACACCATATAATTTACACTGCTTCTTAACATGCCCGATTTGGCCACAACAAAAACACTGTACACTGCCTTCACTAGACACAGAGTTTGACCTGGTCGCTGTAGAGTTGCTGGTGCTCTGAACTACTCTTCGTTATGCCATATGCTGTATTCGGCTGCCGTTGTCACCTCCTTTGACAGCCAAAGCTGCTGCGTTCTTCTCCGCTGCCTCCATCGAGCCGGCAATTTTGGCTGCCTGCTCGAAACTCAAGCTGGACTCTGCAAGTAGTCGCTGTTTCGTCGACTCGTTTCTAATGCCGCTTACAAGGCGATCCCTTAAAAAGTCGTTTAAGGAAGACCCGAACTGGCAATGAATTGAAAGCTTTTTTGAGGCTTGCGATATAATTAGCTACCGTCTCACCCTCATGCTGATCTCTCTTGCTGAATTTATAACGCTCAGCTATGAATGACGGTGCCGGGTAAAGATGGTCTTCGACCATCTTTATTAACTCATTATACGTCTTTGAAGATGGTTTAACCGGCGTGCACAAATCCCGAAGCAAATTATACGTTTTTACTCCCACAACGGTTAAGAGAGTACTCACTTTCTTGCTTGAATTTACGTCATTGCAATCGACGAATAATTCAAATCTTTCAACGTAGGACGACCACGTTTCCACAGAATTGTCGAACTCGCCAATCGAGCCTATTACCCCTGCCATTTTAAGCGAACACAATTACGAAAGTTATTAATCTAGCCGTTATCTATCAGTTACATAACGTTACCTAACTTTATCCTCGTCGCCATTTGTGGTGTACGCACGCAAATAAGACACCACTTTAATAAAGGTACTCACTGGCTGCCGGTCGGGATACGAGTGGCATGGGACTCAGGTAGCAGTCGGGAGAGGGGAGGTTTGGAAAAGGTGGCGTGCCAGTTCCGTTTATTCAAAAGAGCATCGAAAACACTGACAAATACATCACAACCTGCTTAGTGATTTACTAGAGACAAATGGCACAAATTAAAACTTTAATTTCAGGACATCATGTGCACATCTTTTGAATTTTTGAATACCTACTTATTTCAAACTTCTTTAACAACGGTTTTTCATCTGCATCCAGATGCATTATACCATTTTAAAGGAAAACATTGAACAATCTTCATGTGCAAATTAAATTGTGTAACGACTACATATTGCCATTCCGAGTTAGTATTTATACAAGGTACTGGGCAAAAATCAGCATTAAATAAATGGTAAACCTAGAAAAGTAAATTGGAATAAAAACTACTTAACTCCTTCAAACATGCGATACGTTAAGTTTCATAGAATTTATGACGAATAAAGGTTTGGTATTAATATGACTTGCAAAGAGAAATTTATTGTCCTAATACCACAGAAAATTTAGAAAGAATATTATAGTATACTTAGAAGTATTTGAATTACGCGTTTTATGTCTGCGCTCGATCACCAACCCCATAACTCTCGTCAAAACGGACACAAATAATCAATGCTTTAAAGCGTGAAAAAATAACACTGATAACAATAGAAATTATAATGTATTTATACTATAACACAAGGACAATGTTTGTGGTGATTTGGGAGGATCATATTTGATCATTTGATCGTGATTACACGCAACTGGAAACAATACCACAATTCCGTACCCATCTTGAACGAAAGTCGTCATTTCCCGGAGGAAACCGGTAAAATCGAATCCCAGGGGATTTCCGACGCGTAGACGTACATTTACAATAAAAACATTTATTTCCACCCATCTCGGTTCCAATGCTCCTACCAGAATGTCAGTAAAAGATTTAATTTTTTAATATTCGTTATTTAGCAGCAGTAGTAAACGCCAAACACGTATTTCAAGCCAAACTGTTAGTAAATAAGTTCGTCGGCTTGAAAAATGTCAGACATTGTTGTACGAGGCATGCTCAAAAATAACATTAGCATCCACACGTAAACATTTTCGAATATCCCCGAAAAAACATGATATTATCAGTAATGAGACATTGCTTACTATTTCTGCACGCTTTATGATATTCCTTTGTTATAACCACCTGTTGCCACAAGTTATGTGTTCTTTCACTTCCGATTCGTATTCGCACTCAAATACATGAAACGCTGAAAGAAATTACTCTATGAGTATATCTGTGCTCTCTGAATCAACTGTTTACCGATGAATCATGGCAACGACAAAACAGTTGATACTCGTGATAAAACACACAGCCAGGCATCGTCAATGCACCTCTATGTATTGATGCAAACTCACGGAGTGCCACCAGCGCCTCCAAGCGTCCTCTTCTATAAGCCTTAATTCTTCCTCCTCGAGGGTAATGCTACCTGAGAAGTTCTTCCAAAAGCTCTCAAGAGGGAATCCTCATTCGCGAAAGTTCAAGTAAGAGGCATCAGAAAAGTAAAACTTCAATCTAGCACCACAAAACTCGAACATTTTTGCTGCACAAATAGGTAAAACGAGATCTCAGAACTTGCACATTTGCATTTCTGGAGTAGCTATACATGCATTATTACAATAATCCTTTTAATGGCTTTTCAATTATACCTACACCCACAAACTAAAATTACCTTATGGCATGCACAGAATACGTGAACGTTGTTGCAATTAAATGGCAGATCTTAAACGCAAAATATTGTATCATAAAAATAATTGAAATAATTATTTTTGGGCTTCAAAAGTATGGGTACACCGACTAAAAGATACTGACACCTACATCACCATGAAAGGCAGACGCTTGAATTGGAGCAAATTTTGTGGAACTGTTCATGTTTTCTCTTTCATACACGTATACAAGAAATATATCGAAAGTAGTGACTGAATTCAAAATCAATTCAAAAGTCATGTTATTTTTTCCAGACACCATAATAGTAACACCATGTATTATGGTCCATTGAACCAAGAAAGAATTCTGTTTAAATTGTTCCCTGCAAGTGGATTTCCTTAGTTAAGTATCTTTCAAACACCTGGCTAGAATAATATCAACATCTAGGAAGGATAAATACATATTTTCTGTGAGAAATTTAACTGCAGAATTTAAGTTTGCATGGGATAGAACTTGAGATATGCAAGTGTAGCATTTTTAAGAATGTGCTCCGTACACTCTGACCTTATCGGTGTTAACTTAAGGCCCTTTGTCAATGTAACAAATATGGAGACTTTGGCCGAGGTTACTCTCACAGGGTTAAAATTTCATCATATGACCTGAGAACTGAGAGAATATGACCATACAACCTGAGCCATAAGACCAATTCAACATCCAACCCACAGCCTTAGCGTTTATAGGTCGGCGTATTTACAGATCTGATTACCTCTGCCAGCAGTTGGGCTCAGGTGAAAGCCGAGTTTGCACAATTTAGTAATAACAAGCAACAAACAACACAAGACAGCACCGCCCATGACACTCATCAACCCATCTATAGTTGGGACTGGTTCATACGGGCTTCGGATTTGCTAGAATTGAAAATTCCTCAACAAGGCCAGGAGATGTTGAATTTGTTTGACCGATATTTCATCATCGCGATGACCTCGCCTCGTGAAGTTATCTAAAATCAATTCTCACAATCGCGGAATGATGAATTGCTCACCGTCAAATCAATCAGTAATAGTTCTTTCACACTGCTTTAATTTTTATCAAATGCACAGGTACTAATAACTAAGTTGCATTGATTACTAGCAGTATTTTCGTAATAATATTAGCTCGTTGAAAAAATGCAGGTATAAGATAAGCAAAACCTTTAATAAAGATGGAAATGACCCGTCATTAAAATGACTTTAAGAGATTGCTTTTTGAGAAATTATTTCCCAAAATGTTTACTGCACTTGGAAAATCATCAATGGGTAATTTTTATGTCGAAATTTCCCCCAACGGCGCTAATATCACTCATGTTTTGGTCTCTGGACGAGTCGGCGGCATTATACTGGTGCTACAGTATCAAAAGTCAGAAGTCCCAGTGAAGAGCTTACTTCAATAGTTCGTGAGTGTAAGACCCAATGTCATGCAAACTGTGTTAAGATGTCCAAGGAGAATATAGAGTTTATTCGCACAGAAAAGCAAATTTGGCGTTGCCCGCCGTGTTCTGAGTAAAGGCGAAAAAGTATGGTGGTCATTTCTTTTGCAGAATCAAATAGTTCTAGTATTTCACAGGTAATGTTTATGCTGGAAGAGGCTAAGAAGGATTAACAAAGATTATAAGCCGATATCAATCACTCAATTGAATTTTTTCACTCTAAAATAGACGACAACAAGAAAGTTTTTTAAATTCAGCGAATACTTAGAATTGATAGCATTTGCGTCCCCAAGGGGGGGGGACATGTAGGGGCAATAATAACCCAAACTCTCCAAAACCCGGCGTATTATTTGCCATAGGCCTAAAATTAAAAGCCAAAATTATTTTTTTGCTTTTTTGTTATTGAAGTTTTGATTATTTTACTTTAAAATTCACTTCAATTTTATGTAAACTAAAACTGTTTTAAAAACTACAAGCTAAATACGAATGTAAATCAAAATAATTTTGGAATTAGTCGAGACTTGGTCGTAATCTAAATATGCATTTAGTAAAAACTTGCTCTTCTTAAATGGCAAACTTTTGCTTCCAAACCACTTATAACGCGCCATTTAGTTTGTTACGAATTTCCAGGATGAGACCCGTACGAACCCCCCTTTTCCTTGGCGATATTCCATATCCCAAGAGCCGCTGGTGCCACCTCCAACCTATGGTCTGGAGCCACCCCTAATTGATATAGATTAGATAATAAAATTGAAAGAGCGTGTGTTATTATTAGAAAAAGGTTTAGAAGATAACGAGCAGAATAAAGGCTCAAATATCCTTGAGATTAACTGGATTCCCGAGGAAGCAAATGAGAATGCTTTCGAGATATTGACGGGGGTAGGGTCAGCCCTTGACGTCGAAATAACTGACGCTAGAATAGACACGTGCCACGTGCACGTAGGAAAGTGGCGTGAAAGGAGTGGTTGTTATTGGTGACATAAATTTATGCCTCTTAAGCCAAACTGTTAACTTGTATCCGTACTAGGCGACAATGTCAGTTATAGATTGGAACAATTAATTAGCATTCCAAATAGGACTATGAAAATTAGTGATACATGTATTGATCATGCTTTTTACAGAAGCAGAGATTACGTCACATGCACTGGAAAAGAATTTGATTGATAAATGACTGTTCATCATCTCATCCCATGTGAAATGGAAATTAAACAACAAATGATCGTGTTAAAGTGACACAGAGGATGAATTTTCATATTGATTTAACTACTTAGTTCAATATGTACATCACTGTGATTAGAATGGTGTACATATACAAATAAATTTCACTAAAGCTTACGCGGAATGTATAGATAAACTTAAGTATAGTGTCCATTGCGCAAGTTATATTCAAGAAGAAAACAAAAATACAACATGATCAAAGCTTGGATGATAATTGCGTAATAGAATTTCTAAAAGGAATTTGCTGAATAAAAAAGGGAGGAGTCAGTCCTACAATGGAAGCCCTAAATTTCATTTGCTTTGCAGTACTGGTTGGCGATCTGTAATGTTAACAACAAAGATCATCGAAAGCGATGTTTAGGTGAAGGTAATGGGGACAATTTCTGTGTTGAAAGAGGATTCTAGAGAATGTTTCAAATTAAACTGTCTAATGGTAAGGTACTGAACAAACGAGAGATTATCGTCATCTGTAACCATGGTTAAAAGTTAAGGCCCTGTTTCAAAACAACTGGCTAAAAACATTATGACAAACATCTTGGATAAGCTTTCCAATCGATAATGAACACGTAAAATAACCTACTCTCTAATACAATTTACAAAACCATTTATCATCACATTTGAGTGAAAATGCTTCATCATAATAGAGCAGGATGGGGAGGACAGTGCATTATCAACTTACGTAAATGGTTCATCATTATTATGACATTAAACTATAACTTCTTTTCATGCGGATGGATGTTGTAGAGATCTCCGAAAGATATTTAACACAAAGGATTTGTTCTACAATTAGTATCCATGAACTGATCATTTCAGTATTTTTTCCAAAGAAAGTAAACTCTTTATAAAGAGGAGAGAGAAGCAAATGTGACAAATGACAACAGATCAATTGTATGCAAAGGACAAATCCTCCTGCAATCTCCTTCGTCGCAAACGCCGGAGTGATCTTAGAATACCGGACGATCCGCCATTTAGTTAATGTGATCGATTCTACTCTCGGCAGAGGTCGCGCGTTGACGCTCAAATGTCAGTTCGCTTTACGAAGAGCAAGGGGAGAACTTGGGCCGCAGTTAATTTCCTATTCGCAATTTTGCTTAGGGCGGAGGTATCGCTTGCTTGTGTCATATCCATGAACATTGAGATCCTTTCAATGTAGCCGATCCTACTTTTTTGCTACGGAAACATTTCAAATTATTTTTAAAAGAACGCGAAAATACTACCTATGTGTAACATGAAGTATCAATATGTAAAGGTGTTTCCACCGTAAAATGACTTGAATGTAATTTTATTAATATTCTGTCTACTTGTAGAATAATTTGTCTTCTATCTGATATGAACAACAAAATAATACCTTCCCACGCTATATTACTCTCTAATTGAACTTGAAATAACATGGTGTTCAATGGGAGTATGAGAGAAACGCGGGGAAAAATAGTATTTTTCCATAAAATACAAATGCCATTTTTGCCAAATTTATAAGAAGGAAATAATCCAGAGAAATTGAATAAAAATGTAAAATAGGCATCTTACCACCTTATTATTTTAGTTATTGGGGAATTACTGCCGTAATTGAAGTCAAAATGCGGTAATTCGTAGGAAATGGTGCTGCAGTCGGCTCCTATGGCTGGAAAAAAGTGCCCATTCAAAATACATTCGTGGAACAATCTGCATATATTTTGTTCCTTTACACTTTTGGGTTCCTATAGGTAACGCATTTCATCAGCGAAAGCAGGATTTTTTTGGACAAAATATAAAAAATGTGGAATTTAGTATTTGTTTTGACTCACACAGTCGCGGCGGAACCACCTTAATTATAGCCACGGAGAGAACATATTCAGCCTCTCTTGTACTAATGGATACCTAGATATAAAACATCACATGCAATTGAAACTTATGAAAACGAGTGGGAAACTTTGAAAAATCTCCAGCATCAATAAATAAAATTGCTTACTTTCCTAAAGGAAGAAGTCCATCTGCTCCTAAAAACTACAAATTCCGGCAACAATTTGGTTAAATGTGTGTAATGTGAACTTTATTTTTTGGCCTCGGCCTGAAGCGAAATTCCTTACATTCTGATTCGCTTATATTCGAGAAAATCAAATGGAAAACGTACGTTCGCGTAAAATTTACTTATGATTTCTTAATTGCTTTTAGAAAATGCATTCCAAACTTTCCTTCAACAGAGTATCAGAATCAATTTCCATTAAATTTTCATTACCCTTTCGCCAAAAGTTATGCTCTTTGTCCTCAACTGCGGATAGCTTTTTTACCCAATAGAGGCGGAGTTCTTTGAATTTCCACCAGCGATTCAGATAATCTGTTGAGATGACTTTGAATACAACTGAGGCATAATTCTGTTTGTTTCCTTGTCCCTTTGAGGAAGTTGCCAGGAAGTGGATTACATTCAGGAGTTATTTTTTAAAATATCTTTACTTTCCGCTTTTATGTTTGAAATTCTGAAAATGTATCATTGTCAAATAATGTTATGTAAAGAGCTGCAAAATCAAACATGATATTCTAAATCGTAATACAACACAATTGCATAAATAATAACTAAAAATGCATACCTCGATCGCCAGGCCGCCAATTTGTACATCAGCTAGAAAATCGTAATTTGTAATCAACGCATTAACCAATAATTCTATTGTTAATTTAATACATTATTCGCACAAAAATTTGGCAATTTGACCTATACATGAAACAATAAAGCATCATGATAACTACCTACCTTTCTCAAATGAAATATCTCGAAATTCCATGCATGATACAGCCTAGATTTTTTAAAAATAAATTTTGTCCTAGTCTAATTCTATCACCATCCTCAATTGTTAGATCACCCTTTTCACGCAAACATTTACGAAGGACTTCTTCATTATTCTGCAGAAATTCCTTCAGAGCAAACAATAATTATTCTAAAAATCATCAGGTTTCAATGCATTTGCCATAATATATACGTGTAATACTCGTTTAATGGAATCCGCATTAATGTCACCCGCCATACGATTAACATTTGTAAATATTATCGTTGGAAGAAAGAACCACACCAATATTCTAGGCAAACTTTATGCCAGATGAAATATCCCTTGGTTAAATTGTAGCATATGATTCGTCAGGAATATTTGTTGAATATAGCAGAATTTGACCGATAATCGAATACGCTTAATAAAAATGACAATGTAATGGGTTTTGAGGGATGAGGGGGATGAAGGCTGTCTCCTTGCCCAATGTCTCCAAAGTTTTGCCCTTTTACTTCAGGATGTCCCAATTTGTATGGATTTTCCAGCAAGGAATAACTAATGCATCACTTCAAACGGACGGGGTCCGACGAAGAAAATAAATAAGAATTGATGGCAGAGAAATACTAGTTTCGAGTCTTCATGGGCAACTCGAGGAATGTTTACAGGAGGGGGAGGGGTTTTTATGTGAGCTGAGAATAATAGATTAGTTCTTCATTCACTTACGGTGCTGCAAACCTTCTCCCAACATTCTGAGTGTGTGAACAACTTCCACTGCAAGTCCATCCGCCGAGTGCTTCAAAGGAACCCCCGATCAGAGAACTGCAATTTCGACGATCACGCTTGCTCGAACCAGCTTAGAACGGAGAATATTCTTCACTCTCTCCACGGCAGCCGGATAAATACTACGCGTTCATTCGGCCAAAATGTTCAAAACGCCAACTCACTGCCACACGTTGAAAATGGAGAAAGCGTTCCAACCTGGGGTAGATTCTATAGCTTTGAGTCGGAACGTGGACTCGACCAACGAGGTAATAACTACCAAACACCCTTCCTTTGGAAGAAAGCAAGTCGTGGCTGAGCGAAGTAGGCAGTCACTTGAACACGGGTTGGAACTCAAGCACCGACGACGATGAATCACTGCACGAAAATGACCGCGAACTGCTTTGCGCCAAAACACTTCTAAGCTTCAGGACAAGAGTCGCATTTGATTGGCTGATGTGCGGAGGGCACTGCCCGCTGGAGGAAATGAGACAGGTGGGAATCGCAACGTATTACCCCGAGGGCTCGCAGGAGCTATCACCGGTCAACACGGTGACTCCCCTCAGGCTCAAGGTAACCCGTTTGACTCCCAGTGAGGAATCACAGCGGAGAGACGCGTGAAACAAGCTGCTACAAGGAGGCGACGGCTTATCTGCATTCTATTGTCCACCCGGACTCCCTAAAGGATCTGCTCTAGACCTACACGGAAAATTCCGGCCACTTGAGTTTCACACCGACATATTATTTCACGCCCACTCTACATATATAGAGCAGAGAATTGATGAAGTAATGGAGACGCAGTGTTGGTAAGCTATGACTTTCAGTGCTAGGGAAACTCAAACTAGGGAAAAAGGGCATTTCCCTGAAGGAATGGTTCATCCGTATTTTCTTATGTGATGCTGCTACTTTACCTTACGAATGAGCATATTTTTGTGTGGCCGTCGGCACTGTTAAATCACGAGTCATTATAGTTAGGGGAATTATTAGATGGTAGGAATAACGAAGAGACTATGGATACATGTCCATGAAAATCAAGATAAAACTCATAAACTGGTAAATGAAATTAAAGGAGCAATTCTATCGCTTTTGAAGGGAAAAAATCTAATCTCCACAATAAAATGTACAGATTTTAAGGAGTTCACCTTCATTAAGCTGCATTATTTTAAGTTTATTTCCAATTTTTAAGCTCTATATTTTTTCATTGCATAATATACTCATATTTAAAACATATACAAGTATTGATGTTTCGGTGCTTGTGCAGAAAAAATTTTTTGGGGCGAGTTTTCTCGAAATAAGATCGAAAAAATAAATCACCGCCAATCTTCACCAACGTTTCGGAATCTACTATATTCTACATCGTCAGGGCTAGAAGTATACAACAAAGGTTAACAACGACAACGCACCTCATACACACTGGATGTATCAAAATATTTCAACATGAGTGTCATCAAAACATATCAAACGTCAATTACCTTAGAATATAACCAGTATGTTTGAAATAAGAAATTAATGCGAATGATTTCCATCGACAAACCAGACGCTCTGGAGGGCTATGCATTTGGGTGGAATAGTCATTGCGGGGGTCCGCTGCACAATGCGACCGGTCTCAGTCACCTCTGATCATTTGCAGATTTAGGGTCGCGCTGAAAGTGAAATGTTTCGGTCGGTCAAGGGGCGAGATGAAGCGGCAACGCTTGCTCGGGGTACGCGATCAAGATGTGTGTGCAAATAGAGAAAAGATGCGGCTTCTATAGTGCAGAAAGCCTACGGGGAAGGGAGCTTTGTCGAAATCGAAAGTTTTGCGATGGATCATGACGTTTTGGAGGATTGCAAGGGAGATGTCAAGGAGTAACAACTCTCTGGAAATTCATAAATCAGTCGAAAAGAGGACAACATTCATGCTCATTGCATGTAGACGCCAAGAGTGAAGTCCAATGGAAGTTTCTTCTACCCAGACGTAATACTTCATTCTAGGTGGAAGTGCTCAAGAGGTTGATGAAAACGGTCCACCGTATCCAAAACCAGATCGCCACTACCTGGGTGCTTCACAAAGACAAAGCGCTGGGTCGCTTGCCATTGTACGTGAGGGAATTCCTGGCCAACAGGAACATGAAAACGCATCCTTACTACAGCCCTGACCTGGCTCCGGCCGACATCTATATCTTTTTCCACCGGACCAAAACCATCCTGAAAAAACAGTCATTTCGAACCGAGGAAAACGTCCAAGCCGTCATTAAGGCCGCTCTGAAGAAGGTTCCGGTTGTCGCCGTCCATTCCAAGAATGACAGACGTGCTCGCGGAAGTGTATCGACGCCTTAGGGTCCTATATTTGAAGAAGTTAAACGTACACGTACCCATATCTTCAATAAATTAAAAAAATCAATTTGGTCGCATTATTTTCCGGACAACTCTGTACTATCCTCCGAGATAAGCATTATGGCATCAATCACCAATATGAAGATAATTTGGGGAATCAGAAACTTTTATATGTAACTGAATTTTCAATGTAGAAGATGATTTAACTTCAGAGGAAGAGAAAAACTATTTCTAGTACATCTAGTGAACAAACAAAAACAAAAGCGAACCCACTCATACTACGCCAAATCCTGCATCAATTTAGTAGTGGTACTCAATCGTAGTGTCGAGGCCAAATGAGGCCAAAAGTTGAGTACATATTTGAAAATGCAGACATCAATACGGGAACCGAGAGAACGCTTGCAGAGGATATAAACTTTCTCCTCAGGAGTATAAAATCTATACACATGATCGACCCAGTAGGATCGGTAGCGGAGTATTTACAGCAGTTAAATCACATTCAAATTGCACGACTCACACATTCAACGACAGTGAAATAGCGTCTTGTGCACCTTTAAAGAGCGCAAAAAAAGGATAATATTTTTCATTTTGCAGACAAGCCGATTTTAACAAAGAAGCAGCACAAGTAGATACACCAATATCGGCATTCACTTCGAAAGCCAACAGAGGCATATATGGTTATCGTTTGGGATTTCAACCTTACGCCTATAAAATTGGAAAACTTGAAGTGTAGAAACGAAATCAAGAAAACCCTAGACCCTAGCGAGGCGCTTTCAAACCATTCTTTAACCCTGGTAGTAAAAAAACTGACCTGTTAATCAAAGTATTAGATCTCTTAACTGTCAGTCACACTTCAATGATCAAATATGTTGATACTCTCTAAGGTATATGAGGGCATAAAGATATTTCTACGACCTAAAAAAAACAGTAGAGTCCATAATAAAGCCAAAACGGAAATATTAATAAAAAAATGAGATTTCATGAAATTCGTAAGATTCTCGGAGGTCAAATTCATTCTCAGAATTCGTAGTAAGTACAAAATACTAAAGCACCGAAGTACAATAGAAAAATTTCTTGGAAGCATGACGGAAGGAATCGAAGAATATATTCCAAACTAACTCAAGCGTGAAATTGAAGAACCTCTCTGGTACATAAAGCAACGAAGTAAGACGTAAACTTCGGAGACAGAGGAGTTAAAAAATTACACCCAAAAACTCCTAAACATCTCTTTAAAAACGACATAATTCATAGCTATAGAAAAGACCGATTTCAAACGCTCAATAGCAAAGAGAAAATTGTGTACTGCCCGTAAAAACAATTCCGGAAAAAAGTGTAAGGAGAATTATTAAAAGAAAACTAAATCATTCTGCCTAAATCAAAGGAAATTAAGGTTATATTTTCAATTATAGAATCATTGACAGATTAAGATGGTATAGCAGTCATTAACAGTATCATCAGAGTCAACGCATTAAGCTAATTAAAAATGTTATAGAGTTACAAATATTTCGCAAAACTGAGAAAAATTACAAAACAAGGAAGACATTATGTAAGACGCACATTTCCCTGTCATTAGTAAACCAATGCGCGACAAAATCGCGGTGGGATGATTCAACAGTATCGATGGGTTAAAAGTCCCCAGGTCTACAGCACATGCCCACAAAAGAGTTAGTTCCACACATCGTACAGAATATAGAGATCATGTTTAACATGTCATCCATGTCTGCAGTGAGGGAGGGAACTTGTGATGGATTTCCTCCTTATCCCTGAGTGAACGCGGGGATTCCTTGAGGGCCCCATCCACTCTTCTTCCGGCCGAGGACCGATTCTTCTGGGCATCGAAAGAAATTATGCTCGCAAGGGATCATTTAGTACGCGTGGTTCTTAACGTGTGCATTTCTTCCGTCCCGTGAGCCTGAGTTCCGGCAAAGGCAGAGGTTTTTCGGTGGAATCGTAGTCGCTATTTGACTGCTGTGTGGACTCTCCACCGTATGAGGACACTTCAAGTGCAGTCCGTCTCCGTCCATCAGACGGGACGTTTAACTGTGTTTTCCTTGACGCGCTTCTTTAAGAGTAGGCTAATATCGACGCCGAGTTTTCCTCCATCCTTCATCACTTCCGAAGTAATCCCTCCCTAGCGTCCTGATTTGCCCAAAGGCACGACTCGTCGTCGTTTTCCACGCGTCACTCCTCTTGTGAAATTTCGCGCCGGATCGGTACACGGGGGTACTACGAAGAAGGCAAAAGAGGGGAGGAGGAGATGGGGGAGGGCGAAGAAGGGGGGAGGGGAGTCGTTAAAAAAGAGACCGAGGTTTGGGAAGCCGTTTGCACCCCTTTCCTTTCTTTCGGCTCACTACTGCTGCTTTAAAAAGGCCGGCCCATTAAAAAAAAACAAAGAATTAACGCCTAATTAACCCGATCTAAGAATAAAACGTGATGTTTCAATCCCTTATCTCAATGAAGAAATTTTCTCGAGAAACTGAATCGAGCCAAAGATAAAATTAGCGTGATATTTGCAGGGATTTCATCAAACTAAAAATGCAATCGCTGATATCTTTCACCCTTGGAAAATCCAGCGATCACCTATAGGTAATCGATGGCTTCACCGCAATTTATGGCACGTCTTTTAGATTATATTAAATAATTCGGCCTCAGGAAATATAAGCATAAATATTTATAAATGCAGAAAATGAGTTACATAAATAAAAACTATATTATAGGGATATCTACGAAAACAATTAAAATCAGTAGCAGCCATAAACTCGAAGATTGGTTTGCTGTAGGGTGATTACACGCAAATTCAACCAAATCTCGACCATCTTCGATTCTCAGTTTTTGGAATTTTGGAAGTATGATAAGAAGTGACGGTTCGCTAAACATTATTCTCTAATAGTTATATGAATATAACAGTTATGGCGCTTCAACTATCATAAGTTAGCGCAAAATGGCGTGCCGCAGCTTCGAACTGTTCCTTAATTAAAAGTCTATCTAATCGTCAGATACCAAATATAATGTTATTTTCGTAATAGAAAGACAACAATCTGAGTTTTATTTGAACTATTGGCTACATAGACAACTATTCCGAACTATTAGATAATTTTAACTTTCCCTATTTTTTTTTATTTTGTACCTTGTTAAGGGCCTAATAACTCCTTAAATAATTCTTAGAAAGAGTTAGCTAAATTTTATGAACTCCGCCTAGAAGAGTCAATGCATGTAATGAATAGGTGGAGAAATTAGTATATAGGTGTGCCAAAGTGTTATAATTTGGTTTCCTGCTCATATACTACACATTTGGCCGTAGCATAATGAGGTTCACATCCCTTACCTCTTCCCTCGGCAGAAGGCTATGTCTGTTTTGGTTTTTCTTTTATTATAAAAAAGTAGCTCAGTAGCATGAAAAAAGTCCAAATGAAAACCCACTTTTTTTTCGAATATACCTGCAGGTACGTACTGTTCACATAAAACGGGACTCGAAACGAGCTGTGAACGCAAAATGCCAGTACTCTAAGCAACGCTATAACCGGATTCACTACACTAAACTGAATTGACAAGTTATTTCTCGATTTCCGATAAGAAGTTATGGACCAGTTAAGCGTTGCATAACGCAATTGTTGCACATTTTATCCACCCTTCTCTGCAGTGTGAGACAACGTAAATTTAGACTCAGAAAATTTCAGATGTGGTGCGCTTAATTTCAACATTATAACTGACTATAAACAATTTTCCACAAATCAATTGATAAAACTTTAATTATAACCTAAGCTTGGATTTTATTACATCATCTTCAGGTGAAAAAGTTAGCAGAAGACCTTACTTATAAGTAAAGCGTAGGGTTGAGGAGAAAAAGAGTATGGAGGGTGGGGAGGAATGAGAGAAGGGAGGAAACAGCGGAGATAAGGAGGGTTTTTTATGAAGTGTTGAATAGGTCATATGTACTGTTGAATTGAAAGAATTTGATTTATTTATTTATTTTGGGAGGGAACGGGGGCAGGTGGACGGCAGAGAGGGTTAAGGAGGGCAGAATGTGGAAGGCATGAATATACATATGGATCCTAAACTTGCCCCCAGTGGGTGTTGCCAAACATTTCACAAGCACCGAAAAATCAGGACCAAGCAGATTGTAGCGCCGCCACTCTAGAGAATGTGGTACTAATAAGGAAATGCCGTGATTCAAATGAAGATATAGGAAATAAAGGTACCGGAATTGGCCTCCCAATTGAACCGGCCATTTTTGACACACAGAATCGGAACCATGCCGACTGCAGCGCGATCTATCTTTTGCGGAAAGCTAGGCAACACTGCTGCCCGTACAGTGGTGCCGAATATTTTCATATGTATATTCATGGTGGAAGGTATGGGAGAAAAGAGCCGGGATATTGGAGAGGACTTTTGTTGGGATATTGACCAAATCGCGCTACAGAGATAAAAGCAACAGATTTGCAAATTTCCCGACTTCTGTTCCAGGGAAGAAGAATTACTTCGTGGCGCGTCCTTCAATCGTGGTGACTCCCGATCACTCAAGAGTAGGTGGCATTCCTCCGCCGTGGGTTCATTGTGAATGAGTGGTTATCGGGCGTTTTGGAGGGAGTCAGCAGAAAAGGGGCGAGGAGACGCTAAGGGGAAGTTAATCGAATGGAAGGCGGAGCTGCACGCGAACAAATGTTCGTTCATGAGTGCAGTATCCACTGTAATATTTTAATTTGCTCCGAGGCATCCAGTTTCTTTCCTTTGCTTCGAATATTATCAGTTAAGGAATTTTGAGCGAGATAGTTCCCTAGTCATATTGGAGAGAGACCATATTCGAATTGTATTGTTTAATATCAGCGTCTGTAAGAAGTATTAAGTATATATTGTGAAATTAATGGCGCAAAAATATATTTATAAATGATAAAAATTCTCAGTAATTAAATGAATATACCTACTTAAGTCCCTAACTTGACTCCCCGCTCCTTCCCGCCTCCCTCCGGAAAATCCGAGGAGGTCTCCGCTCCTTCCCGCCTCCCTTCGGCGAATCCGAGGAGGTCCCCGCTCCTTCCCGCCTCCCTCCGGAAAATCCGAGGAGGTCCCCGCTCCTTCCCGCCTCCCTCCGGAAAATCCGAGGAGGTCTCCGCTCCTTCCCGCCTCCCTTCGGCGAATCCGAGGAGGTACCCGCTCCTTCCCGCCTCCCTTCGGCGAATCCGAGGTGGTCCCCGCTCCTTCCCGCCTCCCTCCGGAAAATCCGAGGAGGTCCCCGTTCCTTCCCGCCTCCCTCCGGCGAATCCGAGGAGGTACTCGCTCCTTCCCTCCTGTCCCAAGGAAGTCGTGCCGGCCGGTCGTCGCTGCTCCGAGGCGGATGAGTTCGCCCCGGGCCCTGAGACGACGTCAACCGTTCCGCTGGCAGCGGGACCCTCCGAGGCAGAGTGAAGCAGCCATTCTACACCCGCAGCGCGGCGGACGATTCGCCGCCGTGGACATCCCAGGCGAGGTCCCTGAGCCCAGGGAGAACGCCTGAGCTTTTGTAGGCGAGATCCGCCGGAAAGCCGCTTCCCCCCCCCGCTGTTCGGGAGGACCTGTCGCTGCTCTTTCCCCAGTGGTCTCCCTACCACCTATCCCCACGCTCAGCATTGGACACATTCCCGTATTGGGACCAAGAGAAACAATTCAAATCCTTAAATGATTTTTTTAAAGAAAAAACTATAAACTTTTGCCGTCTTCTAAATTAACAAGAAGATCTTTATTTGTGTGCGACTTGGCGCATCCCGAAATCGGGACCAAGAGAAACAATTCAAATCCATAAATGATTTTTTTTAAAAGAAAACCTGTAAACTTTTTTTTGCCGTCTTCTAAATTAACAAGAAGACCCTTTTTTGTGTGCGACTTGGCGCATCCCGAAATCGGGACCAAGAGAAACAGTTCAATTCCTTTAATGATTTTTAAAAGAAAAACTATAAACTTTTTTGCCGTCTTCTAAATTGACAAGAAGACCTGTTTTGTGTGTGTGTGTTTAAAGAGACTTATATATACCCCCTTTGACGGGGTCAAGCAACCTTTACCAATTTTATTGTTTTTTTTTATTCCGTGAGCTGCCAATATACTGTGAAAATCCTAACTTGTAATAAATCTTCCATTCACAAGATAGTGGGTGAGAATCTGTTCATACCTCCCCCCCCTCCCCTTTTCTCTATCCTTGAGATCACCCACTACCACTCCCACACCTTCCATCAATTAGCGGGTCTGCGCCCCGCCGCCGCCCACATCGCCTTCCTGACAGAAGAGGCAGCAGGATGGGGAAGGGAAAAAAGGCCCTTCCTGAGGAGGAGCGATCGCGGGACGCGTCAAGCTATCAGGCTGCAAACTCGGGTATCCATAATTTTTATTCCGACAAGCCACAGGCGTGTGAATTTCACTCATTCAGGGGCCAGTTCCTTTCCCTGGGCCACCTCGCACTCCGAGGATTTTTTGTTTGGGAGCGTCCAAAGGCTTCCCCCGAATTTGAACCCGGGACCCTTCGATGCACTACCCACTAGGCCACTACGCTCTCTACAAATACCATATGAATTATACATGAAAACATTTAGAACGCGCATGAACGCCAACGTTAAAAAATATAATTGTGTTAATCTGATTTCTGTAATGCTTAATTCATGAAACCGTATAAATGGAGGTTCATGTCACATTTACCATTAATTCAATGGAATACAACCACATTAAATAATTTACTTTGAAAAAATATATGCAGATAATGCACCACATTAATTAATCCAAAATTATTTGATGGACATTTGACTTCGCTCTCCATTATCACATTTACTGCATCGCTTAATGTGTCCATTTCATGTACAGAGAATACACACGCTTTGATTGTTAATTGGCCGCTTAATTTAAATTCTACCAACATTTCTGTAATCATCAACACAACCATGCGGTGACTCAATGAATGTACGAAGTAAACAAACTATTTTTTTTTTTAATTTTCTAACTTCTATGGGAGCATTTCGGTTGTGCATTTTTTTTACCATCAAATGCACGGCCTATTGTTCTGAGCCTTTTACCGATAGCGATCAATAAATTATTTTATCTTATATCACACCAATATAAACTACGCAAAATTATTGTATTTTTAGCAAGAAAATTATTAGTATTATTTCACAATTAGTTATATTTTTGCAAGAGTATGAAATGTAGAATAGTATTTTAGCATGTGAAGGCTAGGTAATTAGCTTTCGAATCATCCCAGGTAAGTGCGTACAGATTATATAAACTGTGCTAATATTAAACTTAAAGAAATTTGATTAATAACTTTTTACAAGAAAATAATTAATACAAGAATAAACTTGAAAAAATATTCCACTGAATATGACAATGTTTCACATATTTATCATTTCCGTAATGCTTTACAGAAATAACCTTTTATAAAGAATGTAAGTCCGTCCTTTTATAAATAAATCCTATTACCTCTAGTTGCACAAATACTATGGAAACAGCATAGTTTATGCATATTTCTGGATTCCATTTTTCAGGCAGGCGATATTGGGGTGATTGGGCTAAAGGTCGTAAATGAATCCATTAAATGAAACATTGTTATTTGCAGTCCCTTTCTCGACGAAAAAAATAGTATGGAGAGGCTAATATTTTGACGCTTAACATTCTCTAAGAAGTTATTTCAATAAATTCAAGATCTAATGTCGTGGCTTGGAAAAATTTGTCAAACTTTATGAGCTGCTAACGAAAGACTCACAAGCCCATTTTCGCAGTATCCATCGAAGGTTTTATGTTATTCTCCAAGGACATTACTTCTAAGCCGTTGGGCATTATACTTCCCATTTTCCACGACGCTTCCCTTCGTTCCCTTGAAATAGAACGGGAAAATATAGGAAATGCGTCGTGACGACGACGGTAGGGTGGGCCGGCAGGCGTGCGTTCGGGACGTTCCGATAGGGCGAGCACGTAAAGCGCTCACTTTATAGCGCAGGAGGGTAACGTGCCAGGGCAGCGTAGTTTACAGTGCGCACGAGGGTCGAGGAAGCGCTAGGATTTCAGAGACAACCATTACATTCAGGGGGGCAGGGGTGGGGGGTCACGAGGGGATAACTTACGAGGACGCGTCGGCGCTGTCCTTCGATGCAGGTGGCCACCGTCCACTCACACCGCGAAGAAGAAAAACAAGAGACGATCGCGTCTCCTTCGTCCTCCCACGGCGCATGTGCGCTCAACACACACTACGGTTAACCCGCTGCGCAACATTCCTACTTCTTTTTTTTAATGCCCAGACTTGCTGATTGCATCTTTCTCGACGCGACTGTTTGATAACGTTTTGCAATGAAAGTTTGCGAGAGCGCCAGTATTATTTTCTGAAAGTTTACGAGTTAATTTTCAAGTTTTAGGACAACGGAGCACTTCCACACCCAATTATTGGGAGACGAGAGTGGGCAATGGGGTTGAAAAAGGCTGGTGACCTCCTCTTCCGCAGGGAAAGGCGTTAAAAACCGCCGGAATGCACATTTTCATGAAATCACACTAGACCTTCGATTGCGAAGGCGCGTATGGCGTGAAATAAATAAGTAAAGTTAATATCTCTTAGCCTCCATCATGAAAACTAAGTTTTTCGTGTTTTGAAATTGCGTAAATCAGAAAACAAAATTCTAATATTACACTGCATTAAAGTATTGAAAGTCAGAGAAATCCTACAGATTTTTATACTTACAGGTCCCTATCTACCTCCAGTATTTCTTTCTTCATCTACAGGTATGTTCTACCCTTCTCCACCCCGTCCATAATACCTATTCTCTTTCTTTCCTTTCCCTGCTTGCCCAACATCCTTCACTCTATCACAAGCTATCACCCCTCATTACCTCCTCCAACCACCTACCCTGCCTCCCCTTAAGATCACTCACTTAAGCTTCCTTGGCTCACCAAACACACCAAGCACTTCCTCGTTGAATATTAAAAAATATTTAAATAGTAAAAAAAAATCAAATTAATAATAGCTGAAAATAAAACATATTTGAGTAGTAAGTATATCTACGACTATTTGCCCCATTTCAGATAAGCTACTAATTGAAGTAGTTCAGTGCGACACGAATGATATTGGTGAACTGATATATACATAGAACTGATTGCTGTAATGATTGGTGTACAATGACGAACTGATGGGTACAAAAATTCCAATTTTTCCACGCGCCATCGGTGGGGACCTACATTTTTCGCATTTGCGATAACGCTCATTTTGACGTGAATTTTGCATTTTTTACGCTAATAGCGCGAATTTTGGTGTGCCTTAAAAATACAACGATTTATAAATGTATTTATCGTTTTGTGCCATATTATAGCCTTCGTGGGTGTATGTATCAACTACAATGCAGAATCGTCAAACGGTCGTGACAGAAGCCACAAATTTAAGTTCTAGCTTTAGATTTATAAATCATTGGATCGTATATATTCGTATATAATGACGTCTAAAGGACCATGAGAGCGCCCATTTCCACAATATGGCCCGGGCTCTTACATCATTTTACAGCCAGCCTATCATACACAGGTTCACCGTCCGTCCGGTCCTTTTTCTCGCACGCAAAAGGTTATCCCCGATGAAACCTTTTCCTTAGCTAGAATTAGACGCCTTAAAATTACATAAGTTGTCTGTTTTCGTCCTTCGGCCGTGGTTGCAACTATTACGGTGTTTCTAGTTTTCTGATCTCCCCTCTAGAGCACGATAAGTTTCATCGGCAGTTCACATCTGCCCAAAAAAGTTACTAGTAGTGCCGTGCTTTTTACATAAGAGCATAACATAATTCTCTGCATAATTACCGCGATTATGAGATTTCTAATTTTGGCAAAGATGAAAAAGACCTTTCCTTCGCAACATCCGTCTACACCAACCGATGCTAGCTTAGAAAGCACTATTCATGAAAAGCTGTGGAATCTTATTTCCCTTGAAACTTCCACAGCTTTCATTATAATGCGCATGATTTCTTCTTGACTGATAGGAATTCCCTAGATTAGTTTTTCCGTCGCAAAATAACGGTGATAATAGTGCTCTTCAAATAATTCTTTCAAGGTTGTCTAAACACCTTCCTGGTCGAATTAGCTCGTTACACTGTATCTAAGTTCTTCCGTAATTATCGTACTGTTGCTCAAGCAACATACTTCTTCGAAGATTGAACATCGTTTTTCACGCCCATGGAGCCAAAGGTATTTAAAAGCTAATTTTATAATTAATTGAATAATTATTTTTTTACTTTGGAAGAGACTTGGAAGAAGCCTTTTTCTCAACATGATCAATTTTCTATGGTATATCCATCATTATTTTAATAAAAGGCAAAGGTTGAGAGGCCATTAATACGATGGCTAAGGGCCACGGAGACTGCAAGACGTATGTGAAACAACTCTGGCGAGAAAACATGTATATGAAGTAGGGCAGCGCTTTTTTTCTAGATTGGAGAGGCATAGAAATTCAAATGCTAAACATAATCAACATGGTGAGAAAACAAGAATTTTTTTCTGAATTAAAGCTGTTCTAACCCGCCGCGGCGCGCCGTAGCCCAGCACCAGGGTTAAAGCTCAGCAAATTCAAAATGTGATTTTTGTATGTGTAAAACAACCGTCTGTATAGTAATCACGCCATTTTAGAACCGCTCCGGAACGTAAACTTCAACAGTTTTGGTTTATTTTGACCCCTTCATAGAGACATGTACTACCAAGTGCACGGCTGTACATGGCAATCAATGTCCGGCGCCTTGCGTCCCGTATTTTCACCTCCCTGATCCCCTGACTCCAGGCATTGCAGAGCAATCACTTGACCACACAAGCACTATATATATGTATATATTTATTGCATACAACATGGGTATGTACTGGTTTACTATTATCTACGTCCTTATAATGACCTATAAACTATTACCAGTTGTGGAGGTAAAATTTAAGATTGAGTCATTGGGAGAAATAAATCACTTTGTAATAATTCCACGATTTTTTATTGTAAACCCAAGCGGTTTCAACGCTACAGCATCAATATCAGGGGTCTCCCTCCCAAAAGATAAAATAACGCTGCAGCGCTGAAACCGGTTGTATTGGGTTTTCAGTAAAAATTCGTGGAATTATTACAAAGTGATTTATTTCTCCTAACATGTCACTCACTATTCCACCAAGTAGAGTCACCATCAGTTGAAGTTATAAGATTGAGTCGTCAAGAGGTCATTTTTCACCACGCAGCATCCATTTTCAACTCTAACTTTTGAAGTGAAACCGAAACAAAATGTATCGCGTCACAATAAAAATATATCAAGAATGCAATCTTGTAAAACATCAGTTTAAGGCAAAAAAAAATACTTAAATCCTGGCCATCCTCACCATTATCTCAACTTAGAATGCACTTCTAGCAAACATAGGAAACTAAATATAGATATCCAAAATCCTAAATTTATTCCCTAATTGGCTTGTTTTATATCTGCTCCTTTTTTAATAACAACATTATAAGTAAATGTTTTGAGTATGGTTATTGTTAAATGTTATTAACCGGAAAGATGTGAAATAACACCACTTTTTGGGAATAATAACTCCACTTTTCACCAAAACATAACCTCACCTTTTGTACGTCCCTAGCCATTAGAAGTTAAAGAGAAAACGGTTTGACACAAACGTAAGTTTAATCGCTTGCATACTGTTCTCGTCTGACCTGTCCACCCTCCTTTTCCCTATTCCCTCCACTTGCACATAACTGGTGTCCTTACACCCCCCGTCTCACGCCTCTACGGCCCCTCGCAGGGTGGCATGTAGACGTGTATTAAATTTTTACGGCTACATGCAGACACGCACCATGACTACTCCAACATTGAATGACCACAGTACTTTCGAAGTTCTCTGAATTCGTACGACGGAAAACATCCTAGAAATGGTATTAAATATTTCACACACAATCATGATAATCATGGTTCTGGGACGAGCTCGCTGAAGCTAATGACTATGCAAGAAACCCTAAGTTCCAGGTGCATCACATTAGGTGCAATAATGCCAATCTCAACCCTTGTCGGTATTCAATGCCGGGTAGAAGAGAACAGTGGGCAGGGAAAATTATAATTGGTGTAACCGAGACAAGTCGAATGGAGAAGTGAAGCGCATTAATGACCAGCAAAGCTTTTAACAACACCTTCTCGTTATCATTCTGCTACGGATTGGGCCGATATGATTAATTCCTTCCGGGAGAACCCTCTTTCACTTACAAAGAGTGTCCCGGAGAGGATTTAAAAATATGCTTTGTGTTAAAATTAGGACAAAGTCAAAAGCTTGACGCTAACATAAAACTAATACTAAAAAGTGGTAGTCTGGCAGTTTAGAAGGCTGATTTTATATCCCTCTATAGTTAGTTACCATAGTTATAATCAGTCCCCCTACATCCTTAAGAAATTAATCATTCATGTGATACCAATTAAGAAGGAACCAGTCAAAAAAACTAGTGTGGATCATTATTGAGTAATGGCTTTAAAGTTTGGGTTACCTGGCTATAGTTCCATGTGGTGGTATTGCCTAAAATTCATTCTAATCACAGACTAGTTACAAGTCAAATTTCAGAGTAGTCACCGATTTTGGAATCAAATATTGCAGCTCTGTTACCATCAGAATATAGACCAACAAGTATTGCCGGGCAGTTATAGAACATGAAAAGTTACCAATGATATGTTTCATAACTCCAAAATTATTAAGAATTCATTGTGACAAAAACACAGTAAAAATTCCACTATTTATTTTAACTACTATTGCACCATGTTTCAGTCATAATGAATTCTATCTTCAATTTCGACCAAGTGTCGCCACAATCCATGAATTTGATTCAAAATTATATAGTTTGAGGGTGAATTCATTTCACCTAAAATGCAATGAATATGGCCACATCATCATAAATGAAAATACCCCAACTTTCCCAAAGATACCACAATACCAGCCACTTACCACACTACTTTTCAAGATTCTTTCCAATAAATACCAGACCTATTCTTCCGTGGGTAATGGTACGGCTATGCACTCCAGAGTGACTTCATTTAGAAAATGAGTAGTTTCTAACGCACAGATCTCGTCATAAATTTAGCAGTGCGTAATTTGCATTAATTATCAACTATTTGTTTAAAATAAATCAATTACTCGCCACAGTTATATTTACAGAATCGCAAAAAAAATCTTGTGCTTGGAGTGAAGATTAGGAACTTTACAATAATTTCAAATAAAGGAATTTGTCTGGAATTTTATACACCCGATGCAGAAAAGAAACTACAAGAATGTGAGTTTTTCAAGAGAAAAATTCTCGTCGCAAAAACACCTGAAAAGCGGAATCCGCGAATGGCAATATACGGTGTCAAGAGGACCGTTTTGGAAAATATATTGCTGGAAACCACTAATAGCCAAAATGACCTGCTTGACTCCTCAAAGGTCAAAATCGTGTTCAATTTTGGGAAACCGCAATCATATATGTAGAACCAACTGGGTGATTGAAATTGACCCAGAAACTAGAAAAACCCTAAAATATAATGGAAGAGTCTTCTTAGACTATGACAGTCACCAAATAAGTGACTACATCAGTATCCCTAGGTGTTATAAATGTAATGGATTTGGGCATCTAGCAAGGGACTGTAGGAATGAGGAAAGTTGCTCTCACTGAGTGGAAACTCATAAATTTGCAGACTGTCCAAACAAAATGCAAGATCCGGTCTGCACTAATTGTAAGAAAAGGAATTAGGGCAATTGCGTGCATGAAGCCATCGATCCGGAATGTCCTGTAAATAAGAGCAGAATGGAGTCACTTAAGAAAAGAATAAATTATGGATAAAACCCCGAAAAATTGGACAGATTAATATTCAAGGGGCTAGAATACCCCTAGCGGAAACGAGGATGGCATCAGAAACAATAAACCTGGATATAGTTTTGGCCCAGGAGCCATACTCGATATGACCCGGAGAAACCTGGAAAATTCCAGGAATGGGAATACGAACTAAAGTCATAGCCACAGGAAATACAAAATCAAACGATGCAATTTTTGTTTTTAATGAGAACCTGGATGTCCTGGTAATTAGCTCGCTCACAACCCCAAATTTTGCGAATGCAGAAGTTAACACTGGGAATTACTCTATTATATTTGTCAGTGCCTAATTTCCCCCAAGTGAAGAGATTAATCCTGGAATAAGACACCTCAAAACCATTGTAAATTCCTTCCCGGGGAAATTTTAACTGTCGGAGCAAACTCCAACTCAAAAAATGTGATCTGGTTTAGTAATAACACTGACAACAGAGGACTTCAACTTGAAAATTTAATCATGGATACGGACCTGTACTTAATCAATGAACCTGGTAATGCCTCAACCTTCACAGGACCCCAAGGAGAATCGAACATTGACCAAACACTTGTGACCTCCAACATTGTGCGTGCTGTCAGAAAATGGCGGGAATAACTAGGCGTCATAAACAGCGACCATCAGCTAATCACTTTCGAAGTTAGTGGGGCAGTAAAGGAAGCGGTACCGACTGCCAGGTTTGCACTTAAAAGAGCGAACTGGGCAGCATGTGAGACGGAACTTCTCTGGAGACTACAAAAGCTTAAAACAGAAGTCATCTGGACCCCCAAAGTGGATATCCTGGATACAATAACAGAGTAATTAACAAAAGCAGTCCAAGAAGCTATGCAAATGAGAATACCAAAGCTGAGAAAGATAACCCGAAAAATCCCATGGTGGAACGATGACTTACCCCGAAAGAAGAAAGAACTCAAAAATCTTCAAAGACGACTACAAAGAAACCGATGGGAAGACAGGGCAGCACATAATGAGGCCTATATCGGAAAATGAAAGCCCTACAAAGAAGCCATTTACTCAGCAAAAGACCAAAGCTGGAAAAATTGTGTACATAAGACTTTTGGACAGAACGCGTGGGGCTTTGTTTATAAATTATTCTCCGAAAAGCTGAAGTTGCCTACCACCCAAGGAACAGCTCAAGATGTGGACGGAAACATCCCACTACTCAGAGAACACCTTGCTACTATATTAAACACCATCCTACCTGACGATGAGGTGGACGATGAAATAAATCCATGTGGGGGATAGAAAGCAATACCGAGATGATGCAGCACCATTCTCACTTGAAGAAGTAAAAAACGCCATCGAGGGAATAAAGAAAAACAAAGCACCAGGACACGACGGGATACCTGGAATCGTCATTACAAAACTGAGCCCACTACTTGAGGATTTACTACTCTCTATTGCAAATGATTGCCTGATCTTTGGATATTTCCCAAAGTGCTGGAAAGTGGGAAACCTTGCTATAATATTGAAATCGAAGGACCGAGACATCGCAGATATGGAATCGTACCGGCCGATAGCGCTACTGCCAGAACTTGTAAAGAATGATCAAGAACAAATTGGAGCAAGCTGTCGGAATGGAAAATCTGTACCATGACCGGCAATTCGGATGCAGAAAAGGAAGAAATGCAGAAGAAGCAAATCTCTGGCTAAAAAAACTACATCAAGGAAAGCACGGAAAATTATGTTCTTGGAATTTTCGTATATATCCAAGGAGCTTTCGACTCCTTATGGTGGCCCACGGCCATTGCTGAGCTAAAAAGAATAAATGCACCGAGGAATATAATCAATGTTTTCGAGAGTTATTTTGCAGACAGAATGATATTTCTTAAAACCAACCACGAAGAAGCACAGAATACAGCCACAAAAGGATGCCCTCAGGGCTCTGTTTTAGGACTCCTGGTCTGGAACCTAGTAATGAACCGAATATTAAGAAGCAACCTCCCAGAGAACTGCGAGCTAATTGCTTATGTGGATGACTCAGGAATTCTGGTCAGAGCCAACACGCGGAGGGAGGTGGAAAACAAGGCAACGGTCTGCATGTGTATTGTTGAAAACTGGGTGCAAGCACAAGCTTCCCACGGCCAAAAGCTAATTTATGGTTTTCGGAAACAAGCTAAGTAGAAACCCCAGCATCAAAATTAATGAGAAACAAATGAAGAGAAGCCAAGCCTTCAAATATCTCGGAGTTTACGTAGATGAGAGCCTAAACTTTCAAGCACAAGCCAACCACCTAGCAACCAAAATAAAGAAAATGTTTTACGCTGTTAGGAGATACTGTCGTACTCTTTATGGCAAAAAATCCATGATGCAAGTATTCAATGGAGTGATAAAACCCATCGTCATGTACGGAAGAGCCGTATGGGGAGACCGAGTGGGAAATAGCAGAATTCATGGAAAACTACTTGAAGCACAATGATCCTGGCTGTTACCTGTGACGCACTGCTACTCCACAACAAGTACAGATGCATTGGCAGTCATAGCAATGGAGCCACAACTGAAATACATTGTTTGGGAGAAGAAGGCGAGAGATGAATTAAAAAAGGAGAACCAAACAATTTACTTGGGAATAAGGCTAATAAACGACGAATAACCGCGAATAAGTCAACTAAAGCGGAGATTAAGATAGATAACAGAGGAAAAATGGAACTTGGAATGGAGCAACTCAGAAAAAGTCCAACACACCCGGGATATTTTTCCAACGATCTATGAAAGAAAGAAAATTGATATAACACACTCTAAAAGTACAGCCCAAGCACTCTCAGGACATGGGGAATGCTTAAATTACACTGGTCGTCATGAAAATCGGCCCTGACACCATTCCTGGTAATTCTTGTGTAAAATGACCTCCTGAATCCGAATATGACCTCCGTTTTTCCCCATCACACACCATTTTCGGGGGAGCCCCCCCCCCTCATATTTTTATCACTTTTCGAAAATTTGGAGGGATTAAAAGGATTATTTTAGCATTTACATTTCTCCTAAGGGTTTAGAGGGGTGAAAAATTCTAAAACATGAACATTTATGGTATGGAGGTAGATTTGGGGGGATTAGTCCCCGTAAATTATATAAAAACGCATTAAAAATGATCGATTTTGCCGTTTTTTTTCGAAATTTTTCACGTATTTTCTAAAATTTCCAGCTTCCATTTCACCTCATCCTCCCCCGAATGATGAAAATATATATCAACAAGAAATAGCAGTTATAGTAAAAATATTTTACTACATAACATAGCAACAATAATTAAAATATGTGGCAATAGTTCGGAAGATTCACCTTACCACGCTGGGGCTCGCAATGCCTCGCCCGCTCAGTCTTGGACAGCAATTCTCATGCTTTCACAGCAAAAGACGGAAAAAAGAATACTTCGTAATTCCACAAAAAATATAAGATTGAGATCTTATATTCTCATTGAAGTTACAAAGTATTCTTTGACCTTCATCATGGAGTTCCACAAAGTATCAGCCTCTCAAATCAATTATGTTGCAGTTGTCGCCATCTTCCCTCGGTATACCTCTAGCGATCGCAGAGTCACCTTTTCGGTGTTCTAGGCAATGATTCTGTGTTTCCAAGTTGTTTATAAGTGTAAAACAGTGGAAGTTGTTTTGCTCCGGCTTTTTCCAAGTGAATTGCAGTACGTGGGTGTGAGTTGTGGTTAGTGATTTAATGTGTAATTATGCCACGCATGTGTATAAACCATCCTGATCGTTTCTGCTATGTTAGCGGTGAATTGACTTTAAAATCGCAGCGAAAACCTCTTTCTTTGATTCTTAAAACTGCTTATAAATTTTACCAAGTAGCCAAGTTGGCGATCAGGACAAGGATTGGGGTCCAAGAGTTTACTGCACTAATTGTTACAGTAGTTTGACCAAATGGCTCAAACGTACGCGTCAATCAATGCCATTTTCTGTGCCTATGGTTTGGCGTGAACCTCGCTGTCATCTCACGGATTGTTACTTTTGTATGACTTCCACCGTCGTGTTCTCCAGCAAAAGTAAGCATACAATTCAGTATCCTAATATCCCTTCAGCAATAAGACCAATTCCTCATAACGAGCCTTGCCAATCCCTGAGCCCCCAAAAACTTATACTCTAGAGCCAGAAATTTATTTGAAATACTTTGAACAACAGCCGGGACCAAGTGATACTTCCACCGATGATGAAGAGTGTTCTGATGATTCAGCTGATCGACAACCTCACCTCGTTACGCAATCAGAATTGAATGACCTCGTAAGCGATTTGGAGTTGCCTAAGACGAAATCTCAACTTCTTGGATCTCGACTTCAGCAGTGGAATATATTATAAAAGGGCGTAAAAATCTCTTCCCATAGGACCAGACAGTCAAGAAATTACTTTTTACGGAAGATGAAGGCTTGGCGTTTTGCCCTAATTCGAGTGCATTGATGATAGAACTGATGATACCATGTGACCCAAAAAAATGGAGGCTGTTTATAGATTCGTCAAAGACAAGCTTGAAAGTGGTCCTTTTGGCCAATGGGAATGAGTTACCTTCAGTCCCGGTTGCAT
Source organism: Pyrrhosoma nymphula (assembly GCA_963573305.1). Taxonomy (NCBI): domain Eukaryota; kingdom Metazoa; phylum Arthropoda; class Insecta; order Odonata; family Coenagrionidae; genus Pyrrhosoma; species Pyrrhosoma nymphula. The sequence goes on from OY754334.1 coordinate 3,120,389, forward strand.
ACTCTGTTGGTATGAAGGAGACGTACGGAAATATCAGCCGAATCCTTGAAAAAATTAATTATCACGATTATAATTGGAAAGTATGCGCTGACCTTAAAGTTGTCGCTCTACTCACGGGACTGTCATCAGGCTTCACGAAATACTGTTGCTTAATTTGTGAATGGGACATCCGAGCCCGAGAAAAACATTACATCGTACGGAACTGGCCTGTGCGAGAAAGCTTTACTCCTGGTTATAAAAATGTCGCTCATGATCCTCTGGTCCCGAAAGAAAATATTTACTTGCCACCATTGCACATCAAACTCGGACTGATGAAACAGTTTGTGAAAGCAATAGACAAGACAGGTAATGCATTTCAATTTTTAAAAACTAAATTTCCTCGTCTTAGTGAAGCTAAAATCAAGGAAGAGTATTCGTGGGCCCCCAGATTAGAAAACTTTTCCAAGATTCGACGTTCATGAAACACCTGAATCATAAAGAAAAACGAGCTTGGCTTGGATTGCGAAACGTGTGTGAGAACTTTTTGAGTTACAAAAAAAGTGATGATTATGTCGCTCATGTCGAGGAATTGCTGTCTGCGTTTAGAGCCATGGGGTGTAACATGTCACTAAAAGTGGATTTCCTTCATTCACACCTGGACTTTTTCCCAGAACATTTAGGAGCAGTTTCAGATGAACACGGGGAACAGTTCCATCGAGACATTAGCAAATTTGAGAGGAGATTTTCAGGGAAGTGGAATGCGGGCATGTTGGCAGAGTACTGCTGGTTTTTGGCACGAGAAACTTCTACCTCAGGGTATAAAAGGAAATCAAATACTCAATGAAGGTACTTATGTTATACACCGTTCTTTGCATTTATCATTTTACTCTTTAATGATGCGCGCGAGGTATTGAGAGCGCCAGCGTGGTAGCGTATCTTCTGAAATATTTCTACACATTTTAATTATTGTTGCTATGCAGTGTTCTTAAATATTTTTATTATTGCTGCTATATGTTATTGATATATATTTCTATCATTCTGGGATATTTGAGGGAGGGGAAGATAGAATAGGAGCTGAAATATGAAGAAAATTAGTGAAAAAATTGCGAAAAAAAAAGAAAAAGTTGATAGTTTTTAATGCGTTTTTTTACAATTTACGGAGACTAATCCCCCCAAATCTACCTCCTTACCATAAATGTTCATGTTTTAGAACTTTTCACCTCTCTAAAACCTGAGAAGAAATATAAATGATAATAAAATAATCCTTTCCATCCCTCCAAATTATCGCAAAGTGATAAAAATAAGAGGGGGGCTTCCCCCAAAAATGGTGGGTGATGGAGGAAAACGGATGTCATATTCGGATTCAGGAGGTCATTTAACATTAGAATCAGCAGGAATGGTATCAGGGCTCGCCAAATTTTTTTTTTTTTGCCGACCAGTGTTACCTTAAGAAGATTGTCAAAAGGGAAGACGGGAAGTGTGCCATATGCGGTGAAGAAGACACAATAAAACATAGAATTGAAAATTGTCCTTGGTTCGAAACATGGCGAATTAGATTATCTTTGGAGATGGAAGCCGCCAGCCAGCTAACCAGTAGAGACCTAATAACATTATGCCTCAGGAAAGACAAAACTAGGGAATTAGGAAAACTCACCCAAATTCTGCTTTGAGTAAACGCTATGGCCAAAGTGAGGCATTAATTCCGCGTCTTTGTCTTTGTAGATTTGAGTTTATGAAAATACTGAAACTTTTAAAAGGATCTGCAAATATGAAAATGGTAGATAACTGTAGTAATACGAACAATAACTTATTAATAAGATAATGAGTTGCTATAACTTATTTCCAAATTCTAAATTGTGATACTTTTGATATACGAAACGTGTAAAAAAAACCTATGATGTACGATAAATTTTAAAACTACATACATGCAAATATGAAATGAAAGATAATTGTAGTAATGCGAACAATTGTAATCTCGTAATGGATTTCTAAATGTAAAAATGTGCTTTTACTCATTTCCGAATTCCTAATTGTGATCATTTTGAAATATGAAGCGTGTGTAAAAAAACCTATACAAAACCGTACCCAATGTAAAATTCTATAACCTTTATGTGTGTAAAATGAAAACCTTCAAAAAGGACAATGAATAGGGGTGTGTTTATGTGTAAAGGGGTAAGCCAAATTGTATATATACACTCAGAAATAAAGAAACTTTCAAATATGTATCCCAGGATGTCTTCCACCGTGGTCCATGTTGCAGGGACAAACAAGTGTCCCAGGAAGTGGACCATCACCTCGGAAATCATCATTCAGGCCATTGTCATAAAATATTATCTACATTCACACAACATTTTTTTCTACAGCACCACAATATTTTTATCTACAGTATCAAGTATTGATCGCCTTATCCAACTGGTGGTCTGCTACTACGTACTTTGCCGTATCGTTTACCCAGTGTATTGCCAAAAATCAATGTTGTGATCCATTCTCTCACTCTGTAAGCATATTCGTTTTATTTATGTCTATCTCTTTTTAAGGGTGTGATTTAAATGAAATGTTTTTCCACGTAATGCGTTATTTGCGCATCAGTACCAAATATAATAAAAGCTCCCTGGTTGCTGTTAAGGATAACTATAATGCAGATTCTGCACATAAATTGTAGCTACATGCAATATTAACCAATGCCTAAAATTTACCCCTGTACCATTTGGAAAACTTGCTTCTCTAATGAATTTAGCATGGCTCCTAGCGGTTCCAAGTAGGGCAAATTTTTCTTAAGCAATCACTGAAATTGTATACTTTTCCAGATATTGTGATTCAAGTGACCGATGCTATGACCAAAGGGATCGAGGCTAAAGTATTCTGGCAAGAAATGACGAAGAAATAGTGCCTTCATAATTACAGTGAGGTTTAAGTCTTCATGCTAAACTCTAGCAAAGATGGACAAGCATAAATTACGCACAATCTATATCGTAAGTTAGCTAATACTGAATTTTTCACATACATGAGTATACAAAAACGAAGCGATTAATTCTTTTCTACATGCAACCGTAGACATAGCACGGTGTGGTCACAATAGCAGGTGGTGTCCATCAGCTGGCAAGGAGACTAAATAGACCGCGAACTTCGGGAAGTAATTTGACTCAATCCTTCTTCCAGGTATTTCACAAAGTCAGTGTTAGGAATTAGAACTTGGATACATCTTTGAAATCATATGAACACTCTGATTACCAGTAAGGAAACAAGTAAGTGGGATTAGGACACTAACTTCATCACAAATAAGCGATTGAAATAAATGTGGTCCTCCTCGATAGAAAACGCAAATACGAAGCACGCACGACCTTGAGTTGAAGCCACGCATGCGTGAGAACTGAATGGGGATTTAGCGATGAAAATCACGCGCACTGCGCCTTACGACTTCGACGTGCTAGCACCCTGATTTTGGTGCAGAAAAATGTTTTCTCTAGATCATTGATCACGTGGATCGTCAATTACGTAGAATCAATCAAGCCATGACACAGACTACGAACAATACTTGCTGATGACAAGCAAAATAATAAAGTTATTAACAAATTTCAAGTTTTAGAGGTCGGCCCATGGTGACCGAAAATCCCAGAGACGACCAATGCATCTCTTCGGGTAATCACTTGAAACCACGACAGTGAAACGGACACACACTACTTTTGATTTCTTAGGAGTGATTTCATGTTTATCTTTTAGCAGAGTCCTTCTCACGCTGCAACTCACCACGAAGAGCAACGCAGTCATTGCTGAGAAATGATAACAGATTTATATGTTCTGCACTCCGTTAAATGACCTCCAATCTCAATGACTCTTTATGCGACACCCCACAAACAATGAGTACTCTCTTGGTTTAGTTACGATTCTCAAACATTGAGTACATTCATGCCCTGAGAACACCGAGTAGACTAATACATGGTGCGCATCTAAATAAGATGGCAGTAATTAGAGCCGAGGAAAGGACATCTTTGAGAATATTTTCGCCAAGTTCCCTTCACCTTCACCGCTTACATTCAAGGATTACCTATGGCTATTTATTTCCAACTTTAATGCATGCAAGACAAGGTAAGATTTCAATCTTACGTAAGTTGACATATATTTTTGGAACTATGCATAGGTATACTAAAGATACATGGGCAATTCCATTCCCAAGTGTACAAAAACTGACCTCACCTCCTCCAGTTTTGAATATTTTTGCATAATAATAGGTCCTATTGATAAAGTTATAGAAATATAAATTTTATTGATAACGTTTTTCGAGATTTCGTGATTCAGAGTAGGAGCGACTCGATATACACATGATCCTAGCAATGCGATATCTCACAACAAATGAACCCACAAAATTGATCAAAATTGATAGTCTAGCATACATTTAGGCGTACCTCTATTGCGGTAATCCTAATAAGTAACATTTTCCTTTCGACAATAATTTCTAGTGCTGAAAAAGCGATCCCAGAAGTGACTAAACCCTTACATAAGCTATTCTCGGACCCTCCTCAACCCCCTACGTGAGAAAAAGTTAGGAAAGATCAATCCCCCTTCCTCCCAAAACGTCTTACGTAATACTTGAACGGCCCTTGAGGACAGGTAGGTTAGAAAAGCACCTCTAGGGAGGTCGATAATGTCAACGGCGGACACGGCGAAATCTCATGAGCCGACACATTTCTGGAACTGAATAATAATTGGTGTCGACTCGGAACCGTTTCTCGATTGAGATGAGCCGTCCTCAAAATGTCAGAGAATGTCGCGAGACATCAAAGCGATCCCAAAATGCAATGCGCGCACACGCACGGGCGCGAAGGAGAGAGAAGAGGAGGGCATAAAGAAAGGAGGGAGGGACACATCTCTCGGTGCTTCGACGACCTCCTCCGCGAAACAAACACGCTGTCTCTTCATTAGAGGGCCCGAGAGGAAATGTCAGCTGCGCATCATCAAAAGGACTGAAGTGGAGAAGCAGGGGGGCGCAAGCTGGACAATTACGAAATGAAAGCATCCACTCGGTGCACAAGCGGACAAAAAGAGAACCTTGGCGCGTAGCAGAGGACCATTAAACGTTAGAGCATCCATTCCAGAGAATTGGAGGATGTGTTGGGGGGGGGGGGGGAGAGCCCTCCCTCTCGTCGCTAAGGTCTCTCCTCCCTCTTGGGGGGCGTTTGGTTTTCGAAGGAGGAGGAGGAGGTCGCCTTCTCAAAAGGTCGCCTCTTCCTCCTCACTCACCGCGTGACATTCAAAACTTCCATGCACCAGCATTTCAGATTTACAGCGCTCCCCCACCACCAGCCTCTCGACTGGAAGAGGGTTGGAGGTGGGGTGGGTGGGGGAGGGCATTATTCCCCCACACCCCTCTCCACTTCTCTCTCTCGAGTGCAATTTTAAAAATAGTGACCCCCTCCCTTCGTCCCCCACTCCCAAATTGCAAATGTCGACGCACATCAAAGAAAGAGCACGGTTTCGTCTTCCTGGATTAAACATTGCCCACTGGATGAGTTAACGTTGGATCCTAGGTGTTCTCTTAAGACTTGATTTTTTTATTGATCAGTGCCCTTTGCTGAAATAGGAAGTTTTCTAAAACAACGTACTTACTTCTAGAAAAATAAGTCACACTTTGCTGGTAATCTAAGCTACAGCTCACAAAGGATGCGATTTTTCATGTCACCTCAATGAATCCTTAAAGGTAATTACCGAAGATCTCTCACAAATATTGAAAAAATGGCTAAATTGGAAAAGCTTTATATTTGCAGGAATAAATAACCAACAGAAAATCCGTAAGAATTTTAACTGAAATAATTTAAGTTAACTTCTGACATGGCTTGGTGTTCTTCACAGGCAAAAATGCCCCGTTTATTCTATGATTTTATTTTTACGGCCGAAGTAGGTCGGGGAGAAAAGTTAAAGGTGGTTTCTGAGGTTCGAAGCGATAAGGGATCAATGTCAAAGTTAAATTTAGAATCAGATAGAAACAGGATACCACCGAGGTCTCGATACATTAAAAGCTCCTCACTAGGAATACATATTTAAATGAGTATGAAAAAAAATAATAGATGAGATTTTGTGACACAAAGAATACCTTTTCTTACAGTGTCTGAAGTCTCTCCCTATTGAGACGCTGTTGTAGTACATTCTGAAGGAATAATTTAGCTTTGATCTCCATGTTCTCCATTTAAGTGTCTGGAATTTAATCCGGAAAGCCGCCGACCACTACTCAGGAGACTTGACGACGTTCGGTTGACGCTAAGCACTTCACGACCACTCATAGTAATCTTCTCCACGAAAAGAAACATCTTTCACGGCACTGTGAATAACGTTTACTAGCGTAAATCTTCGTGAAGATGGCTTTTAATGGCGCAGAGAACAAAAAAGTAAATTCTTTCAGAGATGCTAATGGTATAAGGATTTCATAAACACACAAAGGGAATTTGAATAAATATATCTTCGTTTTCTGCGGTGTAATTACTTTTTGAGCAACAGTTTCGCAGTTTTTTAGTACAATTAGTTTCAGTTATGAAAAAAGTACACAAAGGGAATGGTCGTGATCACCAAAGGAGCAAGATTATAGTATAATCAAAAGTTTCAGGTTTTACTTTGTGGTTATTCATGTTATAAGAAAAGAAAGAAAGCATACGTTGGTGTTTCCATACGACTCTAAAAGTTCGACCGCGGTTCCAACGCATGAGTGTCATTATCAAGACAACTTGATGATGTCACCCACTGCACATGAACTGCGGTTGACTTACTAAAATCGTGTGGAAATAATAAGAGCAATATTATATTGTACCATGCAAAAGAATAAGTTTGTTTTAACCATTATTTACACCGATCAGGACCAACTTTTATCGTATAGCAAAAAAACAAGAGTGCTTTTCTTTGCATTATGGTGTTCAAATGGAGATAAGGGCTGCATTGCGCTTATCTATCAACCTCTTTATTTGACTGCGGGGCAATGAAGGAAAGGGAGCGATGTAAGAATATTTATACCTCCGTTAGGTCATCTCATTTAAACGTAAGGCAGACGATGAGCGTCCTTTCCAGAAGATAAAGGGAGTTATCATATAGATTATATTAATTTTGGACATATATTTGACGCATTGCGCCGAACTTCCTTACTCTTTGCCCAGAAGTACATAAATAAATGATCCATATTTCTGGCGGAAATGAAAAATAAATAACGTTCAAATGGGTTAAGAGAGTGTGAAGATGGAGCTATAAGTGAGCAGAAGGAACAAGGAACGGTTATCTGGAGTCATGAGATAACAATTAGAATGAGGTAAAGGGATTGGAATAAAAAAGAGCTTGGTGACAGACGTCTTTAAAAAATTATAGGAAGACTTACTGAAAATACCAACGACTAACCAGTCATCCAAACAGGGTGTTCCACGAGATATATGGTCGGTCCACGTGTCCGCCCTACCCATACAAAGGGGAGTCATGTTTCCTTCCCTAAGCTCTCTCCTTACCCACATTAAATCACTTCTATAAACTCCTCGTATATTTCTCCTCCCTTCCTACCACCCTAATTTCCAGTTCATCTCCTCCCTCTCCAAGATCACCCTACTTTCTCCCCTCCATAACCCTCGTCTCCATGCCCTTACCCTTCAATACGCCCTTCACTTGTGCTGTCTCCTTCCGATTTCTCAGCCATCAGCTTCCACTCCTCCCCCAATCACATCAAACACTTCATCGCTCGCCTTCCTGTCCACACACGTTGCCCTTTCCATTCTACCCATCCCCATTCACATCTTAAAAAGTCTTCAGTCGGCGCTCTCTTTCCTTCCGAAGCGACCACGCTCCTACATCATTAAACGAGGCAATGCATATTAGGGCTACTACTAATTTCATACAAATGTCTTAACCCATGTCAATTCCCACCTTTCGCCAAGGCTTCGCCTTTGATAACGCAATCCTCCAACTTATGCTAACTCTTATGACTTCGGAGACCACCTAAAACTGCCGCTCTTTTGTTGTTGCCAGTTTGTACAAAAACATTTTGTTGGGAGTAAATAAATTACTACTATTAATATTATGTCTTTACAACTAGACCCATTCTCAACAACGATACTCTCCATGTGCTACGTGGGCTGTTCTACCATCTCTTTTTTCAAGCATTGAGGCTTAAAATCGACACGGTAGAAGTTGTCAAGGTAACTGGCCTCGAAAGAAGAATAATTAGAAACAATATGCTTCGATCAGTCCACTTACTGAGCTCTCAATGTCAGTCAAGAAACAACAGAGGCGAGGAGAGCAAGCAGCGTTCTCAAAAATATAATATTTAAGATTTTAGTTGTCATTGACCATTAATTATGCTCGGCCGAATTTAACCCCATATTTAGGGCCATGATAAAAAACAAAAGAGCCCCGGATAAAATGTGGAGCTAGTACTCATGCCACCATCCTCCAGAGTGCGCGGAATTTGCTGCTCCGAAATCGGTCACGTCACTAGTGCCCCCTCCACTCTCCCCCGCCATCTCCCCCCCCCCCCAATCTCTCTCCAACATTGTCGTTGGAATAATAAACCTTTAAATTCGGTTCACAATGAAGAGTTACTCCAACAGATTACGCGGAAACTAAACATCAAATATATTTCAGGCATGCATTTCACATATGAAAATAAGTATGAAACTTCAAAATAGTAGCGGGAGACGCAATGCTATTCAATACTCGAGGCTATAACGGGATCCAACCCTTAGCATTTCCTCATCGTGTGCTGTGCTTAGCACCAATTGTGTTGTTGTCGAAATCTGTTTTTTAGCTGTTCTCTCAGATTCATTTGACATGACTTTTGTAATTGTCACCATTGATATCAATTTGATGCAAAGCTTCGTTTGAAAACCACGATCAAACTCGTGCCAAAATAGGGAGTTTCTCTCAGAAAAATTTTTATTCTGCGATTAGTTACCCGCTATGAAAAATAATCAATTATATTTTGATTCGCAAATTTAAGTACAAATACTTCTTTACTTAGTGCGATTCAAATGAGCATTACGAGTTAAGTAAGGTGTTCTTTCTATGAACGATGTAATTACGCGATACGTTAGCCGAGAAATGAACTCTCGCAAGAGGGAACTCGGTGGAATAAAAGCCTTCCCTGTCAAATTACAGCGACTGCGGAAACCGAAAGAGAGGTTCCTCCGACATATTATCCTCACCATTGAAAACAATGAGCGCAAGGAAGGCAAAGAACCAGTGCATCATTACCACTGCCGTGACAAAAAAGATCGTTTTGACTCGGGAAATAAAGATTTTGCTAAATTTCTTCTTCTAAAAAGGTCTCGTGGGCACTGTAATCATCTATTCTTTCCTTCTGAGGCATGAAGCTCCATGCCCGCTTTCTCTACAAATTAAGGTCTCAAGAGGACAGCGTCCTTTGTCTTTTCATACTGCGCCGTCTCCCTGTTCATTTTGTTGGCCAGCTTTACCAACAGATCGTAGCCTACATTTTTCACATATGCTTGGTAAAATAAAATTAGATAATACCATTATCATGTCCGAAATAATCGAGCCTTTAAATAAATTTCAAATTAAATTTCTTTACCTCACAGTTTTAATGTAGTTACATAATTTCATTTTGGGCTGATAGAAAAAATTTTAATTGTGTTGTGATAAGAAATAGACTAATTTAAGTCACAAGAGGGTTTATGCGGCAGCATACTATATCACTAATGTAGCGATTAAATGGGATAATGAGTTCATTTTATGGTTTGGGAATATGCATCAATGTTCATGATCATCAATACGCTCTTTAAAAAAAGCTATATCGCCAATTCATCTATAACTGAAACCTGTTGAAAAATCTACGCTAATAGTGTACGGTCATGATGTATTGGTGCGGTATTAGACCAATCAAAAATTGTGCAGAAGTATAAAGAGAGTGAATACTTCAACACACATTAGTTATTTTGTTATGCATTGACTTACAAGCATCAGGAAACTGCTGAAATGCAAGAAAATATCTACGAGTACTTCGCTGTAATCTGAGGTAGATACTATCTAACCTTTTGACATTATACGGTCTAGCACGGTTCAGCACAGCAGGGAATTCATAGAATCCATTCTCGAGGAGGAATTTGAACCAGCGGTCTTTGGCTTGAAGGGCTGTAGCGATGCTAAGCTGGCCACAGATGACTGCTAGGATTGTTTACATATAAATATTATTTAATAAAAAAGTAAAGGTAGCATGGAGAAAGTTCTAGGACATTCTATGCTAAGGAATCGATGAATTTATTCCCATAAAAATGAAACATTATAACAAAAAACCTCGACGGTACAGTAACGAAGTAAGATTGGAACTCAGGAGGCTGAGGAATTTACACAATATACTTTTTGAAATGCCATTAAATATAGTTACAACATAACATAACTCAAAATAATAAAAAACCAAATTACTCGACACTTGAAAACAAAGAAAACAATGCGTATTGCTCTACGGAACTTCAACAAAATATGCCGGGTGCATTACTAGAAAAAACATGAAACATTTTGGTACATGAAAGAGAACTTTAGGGTGAATTTTCAATCATAGAGGCATTCAAGGGCAAAAATAGAAAAGAATTCACTAACACTACCCTCATTAAACTACTTCTTTGAAAGCACACTAAGGACGACACCATGAACGAACCAGACATCCCTGTCAATTGTGAACCAATGGGTGACATAATTATACAGCGCGATATGATAATAAAACAACTAATCTCCATGAAATGCAACAAGTCCCCGGGTACAGAAGAGATAACCTGAATTCGTGCTGAAGGATTTGGTCCAACATATCGCACCATTTCCATTTGCAGATATTATATTTAAGAAGTCATTATCGGAAGGTGAAGTACCGCAACACTGGAATATATCCAATGACAATCCAATATTTAAAAAAGGAAACATACAAGAACCAGGAAACTGTCAACCTATATCGTTAACATTTCCATCACACAAGATTATCCAGCACGTAATTCAGAAGATTAGATCTTGTGAATCCAGGTTCCACCGTGATATTCGAAAATTAGGTGAAGCGAAAAAGCAAGCTGACGCGTTATTCCTCCATTTAATATCGTATTTCAAGAAAGCATTTGGCAAGTTTCCTCACAAAAAAGTGATATTCTAATTACAATCATGAGGGCGAAACAAAAATTGTGAAGTGGATACGTGAATTTCTAACTTACCGCAAACAAAAAGTAGTAATCCAGCTTGTTAGTTCCAACATGGTTGCAGTGGCATGCGGCGTCCCTCAAGGAAACGTAATCGGTCCCATCTCATTCCTCATTGACATAAATGACAATTACTGTTTGCAGGCGATGCCGTCATCTACCGATAAATTGCCACAAATGCTGACTTAGAATCTCTCTCGTCGGACCTCAACAACGTTAACTGGCGGCATCTTGAGTGGAGGCCAGGGGCGGTCTGGCTAGGTCGGCGATCGCCGAGGGCCCCCGGCCCGAAGCGGTTGAGGGGGGCCCCCGACAGGGGGGGTCAACAATATTAGCAGGGACATAATTTAGTCTGACATCGCGCCTCACGACAGCTGACTCACTCGAAAGCTAATTGCCCTCCAACCAGACTATACCAAGCGTGAGTATTTGAAAAGTAAAGTTTATCGTACTTGGATTGCTACGCTCCTCATAATTGTTTCACTGCAGGGCCACAATATAGTTAAAATTACTAAGTTTAAAAATAAAGAATCTACTTATGGTCTACGCTCTCGATTTCTATGTAACATTAACGGCTAAAGAAATTGCTGTATCTTTTTTTACGGGAAAGTGATGAGAAATTTTGGAATAGGTACAGAGTGCCAGGAAAATCAGCAAGACTATCACCAATATGCAAGATTTTGTTGTTTGAAATGAAGAGGTGGATATAATTTGTTTAAGATTTTTATATGTTAGTAAAAAATAATTAAAAACAAAACTATATTTCCAAAAAGGATGGCGTCAAGGTTTTCTACACGCTCTAATGCAGAGAATGAGTGCGAAGTATACTAGCAAAGCAAGAAGAAAAAAATGTTCTCGTTTTTTTTAATAAAGCAGGTATGAATTAAAATACTTTTCAGCATATTTTGAAAAAAAATATCAAAAGCCCGTTTCACGTCAGGTTTTTTCATAAATCGCAAAAATGGGAAAATTAAAAAATAAAATCGTTTTTTCAGTGGCATTATATGGAAGCAGTAGTAATAAAAGAACGTTCCCCCGAGGGATGAAATCAATTTATAAGGAATAGACACACATAAATATGTAGTCAATAATGAAAATTTAACTTTCGAAATGTGCGGAAAAAATCCATTCCAATTCATCACATTATTTACACCATAAACAAGTGTCATTGAGCATTCCGCATTTGCGCAAGGGTAAAATCGTGACTTTATGCGGATAAGATGTTAAACTCACCTATTACCTATGTATTTACGTGAATCAATTCATAAAAATTCATTCTGTCCCCCAAGAACATTTTCACAAGTTATGAACATTTATATTATGCATTGACATTAAAAAATTGATTGCTTTTTAGTTTTCGTGAATCGCAAAAAATTAGACGTGGTACAGAAATTTTAAGGTTATTTTCGGAATCGGTAGAACAAATGTATTCCGAAACCCATCTTTTCTTCAAAATAACAGAAGAAAAACGAAAATTTAATGATAAGTGTTTTTTTTAAATTACGTTATTACGATTAAGTTATTGAATTTTGACTGAAAATCAAAATTCACGGCCAGAAATTAATTAACCCAATAGACAGCTTTTGAAAAAAATGTATGTCTTTTGTTTTTTTATACATTTTTTATTACCTCTCCTGTGTCTATGTTCCTTCAGAGTAAGAATACACACTACGCCACAGCCTGATATATGGTGGATAGTTTGTTGCAGCAACTCAATTATAAAAGATGTAATGAGCACTTTGAATGTCTTAACGAAAGAACGAAAAAGTATGCCAGAAGAGAGAGAAATGATCTAGATGACACAATTGGCGTGGAATTGGTTTTTAAAACACAATGGACTTCAAGAAAGAAAACAATGTCAAGATAATAAGCCAAAGAAGAAGCACCTGAAATGGCTGCAACTCAAATGTATAGATTGATCTACTTTAGCATTATTGATTGCGCCAGAACGAGTATTGAAGACAGATTCGTACCCAATGAAGACATTTTAAAAGATTGATCTTGGCTTGATCCTAAGAATTTTCCCGAAATAGCAAAGGTAGATACTTTTCCTCCCAACATTATGTCCGTCATTCCCAATTTCTGTGAAGTAGAAAGAAGTTCTTTACTTACAGAACTGAAACAGTTTGCAGATTAGTACGAAAGTTTTACCGAGACAGAAATAGTTGAATATAATGAAGGACATGCCTAGTCTGAGAAAAATTCGAAAATACAGTGAAGACGATGGAGGGAACTTTGAAGAAGAGGAAGAAAAGGAGTTCATTCATTGCACTCAAAATAAAAAATGTTACAAATGGTTGGCCTGTGCTTTCCCCATTGTCTATGAACTGTCTCAATCTGGGCTTTTTATTAACTTGTACACAGAATATAAGTTTGCTGTTACCCTTCTTTGCACTCAGGTAACATGTAAAAGAGTATATTCTAAATTGAAAATCATCAGGGACAGACTTAGATCAACACTGACTCAAGATACTCTGTCCAATTTACTTCTAATGAATGTGGAATGAGATTTTTTTAAATTTAGATAAAGACATTAACATTAATAAATTAGCTAATACTAGTGAGGAGCTAAGAAAAACGTTATTGATTTAATTGCTAATTGATGCACAAGATATTTTTCCAAGATGATAATTCAAAAAATGTTTTTTCCAACTAAATACTGTCTTAAATTTACTTTTGGTAATAGTTTAGGTTTTACAGAATTAATATCATTATTATTTATATAACAATGTATTGGTTTGGTGATTTGGCGATTTTTCGGATCGAAGAGTTTGTTATAAAACAGAAAGTCAAGGAATCAAAATCAAGTGCTTTTGAATTTTCTTTTCTCTTTGAATTATTCATCGAAATTTCTGTTTTTACTGTAATCTGTGACAAAATGTACTGTATGTACAGTTCATATAATCAATTAAATAATTATACGTAATTGTAGAAAAATTTATTAGTGTCCTTTCTACCTGATACACATGAAGAATTAGGTTTTCAAGGTTTTCATAAAAAACATTACGTCCAAGTTTTGATAAAAATTCCTACTATACGCCAGGCCCGCAATTACAAGTAGGTAGGCTATTGGGCCTGCACTACAAAAACATATTCTGATTTTACAGTGTTGTGGTCCGGGCGCATAATAAAATAATAATTTTCTTGGATGGTTAATACGATCGTGGACACAGTTGATTGGTGCGCACTAATTCGGAACAAACTCGAGCAGCGGCAGCAAGAGAGAGAGGGCGTGGCGCATGTGCCAACAACTTGCGAGATCGTTTTGCTATTTGAACTGTCTCCACCCTCTCAACACAGCTCTATTTACGCCTGCTCGATTGATTTTTGATACTTATTAGTTGAACAGTCTCCATATTGTGTAATTATCAATAGTTCAATTCATTTATCGAGGGAACAGTAAATTTTGTTTCCAAATATCGAGTTGATATTTGGAAACCAGTTTGTCGCACTGCCTCTTACAGACCCATGTTAAATATTTATAAATACATAACCTTTATTATGTATCTGATTTATTTTGCAATAAAACATACATTTTTTGTTTGCGAGTTTTTTCTGGTGTCCAAATAGCATGGATAGCAGCGCTTCCTTTCTTGCAGCAACAATTATAATGTACCCCCCAAATGTACCCACCCATACATTTTTCTAGCTGCGGCCTTACCATTCCCCAATAAAACAAGGGGCCCCAAATTCGTTTCGAGCCGAGGGCCCCAAATGATGCCAGACCGCCCATGGTGGGGGCTCACACTTAACCCTGGAAAATGCACTGCAGTAAACCTCTTACGAAAGAAATCACACCAAAGCACCATCTATAAAGTAGGAGGGGCTTATAGAAAGGAGTCAGATGAAATATAACACCTGGGAATCATCTTGAATTCAGACCCATTCTGGGGGAAACACAAGAAAATTTGCGGCGTTGCATTTAAGAGACTAGGATTTATCAAGCGAATAGTAGGAAGTTTCTCTGATGAAAAAATGAAAGATAGATGCTACTTTTCTCTGGTTAGACCACATTTCGAATACACCGCGAGTTTCTCGGACCCTGCATGGAAAAAATATATTCGCGAAGTAAATAAAATACAATGATGGTAAAAATAGGAATATATTTATAGAATAGAAAGCAAATATAAATAGCAAAGTTATGAGGTAAGCCGAACACTTTGTTGATAACTGCTACGAGCAAACAGAAAGTAAAAATGTAGGTTAATATTTCTCACCCCGCGCTTTATCTCTACAACTGATAGGAGTGACAAAATAAGAAATAAACAGCCGGACTCACAGGCACGACAATTCCTTCTTTCCACGCACCATTAGTGATTATAACACAAACGGCGTGACACTAGCTTAAAACACAATTCATTATCACACAATTCATCTCTGTCCTCTACCCGCCCTCCTTTTCCCTATTCACCTCCCTCCCCTTTCCATGGCTGGTGTCCTAGATCCCCCAGCCACATGCCTCTGCGGCGGCTCGCAGGTTATTATTTAGATGTATATTTGCTATTCCATTCACCCCACATCGGTCGAAAAGTTGTCACTCTGAGTTCGATACGCATAAGTTGTGAATAAACTTTGAGGCAAGAAAAATCCGTAGTTAATTTACACTTGGCCGAATAGTTTATTCCAAAATCTATCGAATATTTTCGATGCTAAGGTGAAGCGATTCAAAGAATATTCGCTCTTCTCCTTACTATTCTATGAAAGGCATAATTACCACTCAGAAAGAAAAATGAATTTCTGATGAATTTCGTAACTCACACACATACTTCATCTCTCCAATTCTTCTCTTTCCATGTATCACGACCGAAATTGCGATTTTTCATTAGAGTCGCTCGTATGTGATTGCTCTGATTTTTAACTGTCGCCCAATATCACTTCTCTCATAGACTATAGAGTCCAAGAACTCGGAAGTCCGACAGATTGGAAAACGTTATTTTTGCCTTTTTGGCTCCATTCGTGAACATTTCGGCAACTTCAGATCATTTTAGAATTAAATTGGAGAGAGGACGAAACTCATCTCCGAAAGGCCATCGAAGCCCGTCGAGGGCGGACATTGGTCGCCGGGAGACGATATTCTATTCTCGAGAGCGAAACAACCACCTTGCCACGGAGAATGACCTCATCTGTGACCGAAAGGGGGAGGTGGGGGGAAAAAGGTCCCCAACCCTCGACGAAAGCATATTTTCCCCGGGAAACTTCCCCTAAAGAGAGAGCGCAAAAAACCAACCAAGGGAAACCGAGTCACCTGATCCACCCGCCCTCACCCACCACCATACATACATACACTCTCCAGGCAATCCCCACCACCGCCTCCTCCCGCCCGTCAGCGTCTTGGTGGGGGGAGATGGGGGGATGGGAGGATGGGGAGAAAGAAAGAGGCTGGGCGGGACACCCGAAACCCTCCCCCCCCCCCTTCGCCCCTACCCTCTCTATTTCCCCCCCCCTCCCCCACCAAGCAACCCATCCGATAAAGTTTCACCAAAAAACGCCTCCAAGAGGAAGAATAAGAAAGAAGTGGTATGAGAAAAGGCCGTCCGCGTCGCATTTATTCATTTCGTGCGATGAAAATTCAATTCCCCTTCCCACAGTGCATCCCACCCGACCCACGGCCTCGGCGTCCGTGCGTGTGTTTGTGTGTTTGTTTCCCTTCCCACAATGCACCCCTTTCCTCGGCGCCATCTCCATAAATATTTCTCCTCCTTTAAACAAAACACTATCGCGCCCCGCAACCTCTCGCCAGAACCAACGCTCACTTGCGAAACCGCTTCCGATGGAAATACTTCGAGAGCCGAGAAATAAATTTCGCAGGAAATAATACCCAGAAGATCCTTTTTTGGAATTCATACCCCCTCCTCTCCGGGTGACCCCATCTTAGTGGGACTTTCAGGAGTATGCGGACGCAGGGTTTCCACGCCAAGGGTCGGGGGTCGAATCCCTTTTTTGACTTAGGATGCTCATAGATATATCCAATCCTTGAATTCTCAACTCGGAAGGGGAGAGCCAAACCTTGAGTAATCTGCGGAGAGAGAAATCCACGATATAAGAAATTGAGTGGGTGTTATGGCTGGAGTACTGGCTTCCCATCCTGATGGACCCGAGTTCGAATATAAGCAACATGTAGAAGATTTATCAGTCGAATTTCGACCCGCACTCGGGAGTTATGTGCTGAGCACATCAAGAGCATCGTCATCAATCCACCTGATGGGACCGAAATCTATGAACTTCATTGTACCTTTTGAGATGGAGGAAGGAAAATGGCAACGCCGGGTTTCCTTCCACATCCTCCCTCCTTTCCCCCTCGTAATCCTTCCCTTAACAATTCAACCACGAATCCTTAACGGCGTAAATATTTCAGTAGCTTGGCGCCTCCTAAAATATAACCGAGCCAGGAGAGCGAAATCCAGTGTTCACCAATCGCTTCAAGTGCGGCGTCACCCTACCGCATCGATACTCCCGTCCATTTCCTCTTTTGTCGACTCGATAGTTTTTTACATCTACGTCTACAAAATACCCTGCAAGCCACCTCAGGGGTGTGTGGCAGGGGGTGAGTATTCACCAACATGCATTACACTATACCCTAAAGTTAGTTTAACTACGACTAATTATGCATTAGCATAAATCGCTAATGCTTGTCACAAGACGAAGCCTCGCAAGCATGCACTACCTCACTACTGATATTATAACAATGGAGAGGGACCATTAATATATATGTATATTAACGGTCCCTCATTATTATATATATATTATACCAAGACATTATATATATGTATATATATATATATATATATACATATATATATATATATAATGTTTGCGATTCCTATTACATTGGTCTCACCACTAACGCCTTAAGTGTTAGATTGACCGGCCACCGAGCCAGTTGTAAGCACGTCCTCGCCCAATGCCTCCTTCCCCGTCCCGGTCCATGCTTCCTCCCACAATGTCAGTTTTGACAAATGTTTCCGAGCAGGCATATTGTCTTCCCTCCCTCCCTCTGCCTCTCCCCTTCAATTACGTACACTAGAATTGGCTTGTATCTGGCTTTATTCTGCCTATAATCCCCCCGGATTAAATCGGGCTCACTGACCCCTACCGCCCCTTCTCCTCTCCCCTCTCTCCTCCTTTTATCCCCTCCCGCCCCTCCCCTTTCCTCCCTCCCACATCCCTTCCTCCTTCTCCGACCCTCTCCCGCCTCTTCCCCTCTTCTCCCCCCCTCACCCCGCTCTCCTCTTCTGACCCCTCCCGCCCCCCCCTCTTCTCCCCTTTCTTACCCCTTTCTCCTCCCTCTCCTCCTACCTCACTCTACCCCTTGTCCCATGCCTATCCATCATTCTGTATCCTTCCTTCTGTGAGAAAGGCAGCTGGGCTGCCGAAATATCAGAACGTATAGTGTGTGAGTGTTCTTCTTTTTTGTGTTTCTATATTTATTTCCGCCCCACCTGTGGCAAAGTTTATTTTTATTTATATGTATATATATATATATATAACCATTCATTCATTCACTCAAACCGCTCACAGGCGTAAATAATAAATATTTCGTTCAAACAGGTGGTGAAAGAAAGAGTATAGGAAACACATAAAATGTGATGACACAATGGTGATGTGAAGATGGAATGATGGCCGATTCCAAGTGAAAAAAATTCGTCTAGACCGGGAATTGAACCACGGACCTTCCGATTTCGCGCCGGCTGCTCTGACCACTAAGCTATCTAGACTACTAAAGAAACACTGGAATCGGCGGGGGGTTTATATGAATCAAACACCCCCAAGATTAGTCCGTAAAAGTCGCCGAGAGATGGCGCTGGACATTTTCACTCACCGGCAGAGAAGAAATTACGTACACAGAAGAGGAAAGCAAAGTTTGAATCAGGCACACAGACAGTGGTAAAGATACAGAACAGGCGTTTCGGGGCACGCAGAGCCCAAGAAGTAGAAATGAGCCATTCCGGCCATACAACCATTCATTCATTCACTCAAACCGCTCACAGGCGTAAATAATAAATATTTCGTTCAAACAGGTGGTGAAAGAAAGAGTATAGGAAACACATAAAATGTGATGACACAATGGTGATGTGAAGATGGAATGATGGCCGATTCCAAGTGAAAAAAATTCGTCTAGACCGGGAATTGAACCACGGACCTTCCGATTTCGCGCCGGCTGCTCTGACCACTAAGCTATCTAGACTACTAAAGAAACACTGGAATCGGCGGGGGGTTTATATGAATCAAACACCCCCAAGATTAGTCCGTAAAAGTCGCCGAGAGATGGCGCTGGACATTTTCACTCACCGGCAGAGAAGAAATTACGTACACAGAAGAGGAAAGCAAAGTTTGAATCAGGCACACAGACAGTGGTAAAGATAAACAGTGGTAAACAGGCGTTTCGGGGCACGCAGAGCCCAAGAAGTAGAAATGAGCCATTCCGGCCATACAACCATATATATATATATATATATATAATATCTTCTGAGAAACCGCACTCAGCGAATAAAAACACAAATATAAATATACTTTTAAAACACAGGCACACGAAAATTAAAAGGACACTCACAGAATAATTTGCGGACGTTTCGACGGGCAAGCCGCCATCGTCAACGACAAGAGACTAACTAACTTAGTCTCTTGTCGTTGACGATGGCGGCTTGCCCGTCGAAACGTCCGCAAATTATTCTGTGAGTGTCCTTTTAATTTTTGTGTGCCTGTGTTTTAAAAGTATATTTATATTTGTGTTTATATTCGCTTACTTATATTCGCTGTTCAAATTATAATATATATATATATATATATATATATATATATATATTATAATTTGAACAGAAGGTGAAAGAAAGAGATAGGAAACATGTAACTAGAATTGGACGAAGACACTGGTGATGTGGAAGATGGTAAAGCCGAGAAATCAGAGGGTAAAAATGTGCCGTGGCCGGGACTCGAACCCGGAACCTCCCGATGTCGCGCCGAGTGCTCTACCAGTTGAGCTACCAGGACACTTAGGTTTACCATGATTTCGGCTGGGGCTTATAACAGAGAATGCCCCTTCAAGCTTGAGCCCGTAGCCGTGGCCTCTGGATGGCACACAAGGGCAGCTATTCCATCACCAAGGTGTCCTGGTAGCTCAACTGGTAGAGCACTCGGCGCGACATCGGGAGGTTCCGGGTTCGAGTCCCGGCCACGGCACATTTTTACCCTCTGATTTCTCGGCTTTACCATCTTCCACATCACCAGTGTCTTCGTCCAATTTTAGTTACATGTTTCCTATCTCTTTCTTTCACCTTCTGTTCAAATTATAATATATTTATTCGCCTAAGGCGGTGTGTGAGTGAGTGAACGAAATATATATATATATATATATATATATATATATATATAATGTCTTGGTCGAAAATCGCTCTCGGCGACGATGCACATGCATAAATAAAACAGTGATACACTAAACAAACACAGAAACACGCAAAAAGAACACTCACAAAAGAAAACTTGGACGTTTCGGCGGTCAGGCCACCATCGTCGGCGGTAGAAGAATCAATTCTTGGCGGTAGAAGATTCTTCTACCGCCGACGATGGCGGCCTGACCGTCGAAACGTCCAAGGTTTCTTTTGTGAGTGTCCTTTTTGCGTGTTTCTGTGTTTGCTTAGTGTATAAATGTTTTATTTATGCTATGGACTTAATAAATCACACTAGTTTCTCCCTCCCCCTCATCTCATCTCTCCCTGCTTCCTCCACTCTCCTCTTCCTTTTGCTCCCCTTTTTTCCTCTCTCCCCTCCGCCCGCCCTCTCTCCGCTCTTCGTCTTTCCCCTCCTTCCCCTCTTACACCTTCCTCTCCCCCTCCTTCCCCTCTACACCTTCGTCTCCCCCTCTTTGCCCTCCCATACCTCAATCTCTATCCCTTTCCTCATTCTTACTCTCTACCTAGAGAAAGATGGACGCTACTGTCCTTCGAAATATCGGAAGTTTTAATTTGTGAGTGTTCTTTTTTCCGTTTGTATATTTTTATCGGCCACCCTCCTGGCATATTGTATACTTATGTTATGGACAGAGACTCAAGACTTATCTAGAAAACATGCCCGGCGTGCTGCTAGTACTAGTTACTAGATAAGGATTCAAGTATTATGGAGTGCTACTACCACTAAGAGCTATACTACCTAACGACAAACCTAAATAAAAGTCTCATTGGCCGCTGTTATGCTCCCTTAAATTTCGTGGGAAAAATGACATTTTAAATCTGTCCGTTCTGCAGTATAGTTCCCTAGTTTTATTCTCATGATTTGATCTACCGTAGTATGACGGATTTCGTAAAATATTATCAACGTCGTCAGAGAATAGACTGGTTTGGAACTTACATAAAATACAGTCTAAATTTTAATCGACGGTCTGAAAGCGTTTCCCATCCCAGTTGCTGCAAAAAACACTAACGAGATTAACGGCCTTGAACGTATTTTACCGATCTTCGCTGCACGCCTTCTAACTCAGTTTCCAAGCATATCGCATAAGGATCCCAAATACTGGCAGCATATTCCAAGTGGGGTCTAACGAGGGAGAAGTAGCTAATTTCTCTAACTTTATCGTTGCACTTGCCAAGTACTCTTTTAACAAATCCCAATTTACGATTAGCTTCACCGGTAATTTCTCGAATATGTTTACTCCACGAGAGATCATTAGTCAGTTTAACTCCGAGGCATTTAACCGATTTTACAGTCTCAAATTGGCCGTTGTTTATGCAATAGCTGTTACAAGGAGCGTTTTTCCGTTTCCAAAAATTCACAACAAGGCATTTTTTCAGGTTTAATTCTAGCTGCCACGCATCGCACCACTTCTGTATTGCCTCGAGGTCCTTAGTAAGCGCTTGCTTATCATTAAGGCTACGAATTTCTCTACACATCACTGCGTCGTCTCCAAATAATCTAAGAATACTGTCAACTGTTTCACCGATGTCGTTTATGTACAAGAGGAACAGAAGTGGGCCTATGACACTTCCCTGTGGGACACCTGATGTGACTTTTACTTCATTAGGGATAGCGTCATCTAATACCACCCTTTGCACGCGATTGCTTAAGAATTCTCCAATCCAGGAAATTACTCATCGTCTACACCGTAGGATTTTAATTTTATTAGTAGCTTACTGTTGGAAACTTAATCAGATGCCCTTTTTAAGTCTAGAAAAATTGCATCAACTGGCACGTTATGTTCACCCGAGACTAAAGTATCGTGGGCAAAAAGTGCTAAGTGAGTTGCGAAAGATCTTCCCTTTCTGAATCCGTGTTGCGTTTTTGTTAACAAGCTCTGCATATCGAGGTGTCTCATAACTGAACTTACAAATATATGTTCAAGGACTTTGCAAGAGATAGATGTGAGAGATATCGGTCTGTAGTTTGATGGCTGTTCCTTATCACCGCTTTTAAATATGGGAGTGACATTTTCAATTTTCCAGACAATGGGTACTTTGTGTTCGTTGATGGATTTACTAAATATATTCTACAAGTAGGGTGCTATTTCACAAGCTAATTCTCTATGCACGCGGGCAGAAATTTCTTCAGAACCTGGGGGTTTATTTGGACTTATAGATTTTAGCAAGTTTTCTATTCCGTGAGTGCATATATCGATAGGCGGCATCTTTTGCTGGAAGTGATCATTTAACTTTACGGATGTAATCTGCGATGACTTGGTGAACACACTTTGAAAGTAAGAATTTAATAAGTTGGCTTTGTCCGAACTGCTTGTTAATAATTCGCCATTTTCGTTTCGTAGTGGAATAACTGTTGATCTATTGCCTTGATTGCTATTATGGGAATTACGTATGACCAAAATGCCTTTGGGTTGTCCTGTAACTGTTCTACTAATGTTTTTCTTTTAAAATCCATGAATGCATTCCGAAAGGCTTTCTTTGTAGTGGCTCTAGACAATTTGTATTTTTCATATATCAAATTTTGATCACTAGTGGACAAATCTCTACGGAGTTTTTTCATCTTGGCGTGGCATACTCTCTGACGTCTTAACGATTTTCTCACTTCTGCATTGTACCATCTTGGTTCGCTGCCCCCTTTTTTTACTTTACTTGAAATGTATTTCCTGATCCCTGAATGTACGATCGAAAGGAAAGCTTTCCAACTACCCTCCATGTCTAACTTTGCGCTTGATTCCTGGAAGTCGGGAAGAGAATTTTTTAGATGACTCTTGAACGCATTGAAATTGGCTTTTTTTAATGTAGAATTTCATTCTTTGTTTAAAACTTTTAATGATATTCAAAGAGAACTTTGCGGTAACTACTCTATGGTCACTAATGCCCTCAACAAAGTTTACCTTAATTACTTGTTGCGGTATATTTGTTGCCAATAAATCAAGAATGTTGTCCCCTCTGTTAGACGTCGTAGCTATCTGATGTAGGGCGTTTGATGAGAACGTGTGCAGCAGGGACTCGCATATATCTTTGTCTCTTCCTCCTGATATGTAACTGTAGGCCCTCCAATCTATAGAGGGCGTATTGAAATCCCCACCTATGATTAAATTTCTTTCGGTGTTACTGGATGTGATGTTCTTTATTTGAGTTCTAAAATTGAGGTGACGTCGGTGTTAGGTGGCCAGTAGTATGCGCACACGAATATTGTTTTAGATGTAGGCCATCTAATAGAGCACCATACAGATTCTAGGCTGGTATCTAGGACGATTTCCGCTTGGCTGACTATGGTATTCTTGACAGCTTCAAATACTCCACCTCCGGTTCGGTTGGACCTATCTTTTCTGGAAACGTTTAATGATTTAGGAAAAATTTCACTATCAGAAATATCGCCCGTCAGCCAACTTTCTGTGCCAATAATGACGTCACACTCCGTGCTATGAATAAGGTGGTGAAATTCTGGAATCTTATTTTTTAAACTACGGCAGTTAACTACTGCAACGACTACTGCTTCAGGATTATTGTTTATGCGTTTCGGGGACATTTCAAGAATGCTGTCTTCAATGAAGCTATTCTCGGGCTCTATTCTCGGAGTACTCTTAGCTAAATTACTAACTGGCAACACATAATTATTGACTCCACTAATTGACCTGCCCTGTAGCCTACCGTCTATGTTAAACTCGACGAGTGTGCTCAAGTATCCTGCGCTCCATCTCCTTCGATGCCTCGTACGTATAGTGGACACCCGAGCGATTTATAGGCACCCGATACGAATCCATCCATTTTTAGTGTTGAATTGAGTTGGCTATGTTTCTTACTACATAATATTTGAAGAAGATTCTAAAATAAAACCGTAAACTGATTCAGTTTTTTTCCAGGTTGAATCACTTTCGTGAGATGGAATAAATCACTTGGGACAGCATGGATAACCATACCCTGTCCTGATGGCGTATTTTCCCGACCCCAGGAGAAGGATGAGGGGGATTGTATATGGTTAAAGTGGGAATAACCGCCGACTGGGGACGCGACGCCTCCAGGAAAGTGGGCGTCCGTCAGCGTGCGACTAAAGCCGGCTGTATTGTGGGGAATTTTCCTCGGGGGAAGGTGATGAGTTTTGTCTCCTCTTTGGTTGAAATCGGCTGCAGACAGCTGAAGGGGAGGGATCCAGACCAAGAGGAGACCACAGCGGTAATACTACCCGGTGTTCTCTTTTGGCCCCTCAGCTTCAAAATCAATTAGTGGCCGTTAATAAAAATGCATTAAACGGCAAGTAATATACAATAAACGTTCATTGTCATCATCTTCTTTTCTTTCTGTCTACAGCTAGCATCCCAACTTTTTTCTTCCATGAACTACGAAGTTGACGCGGCCGAAGGGCTTGCGCGTTTCGAAGACCCCTAGAGGTGGACTGGTGGGAGCTATTACAATTTCTCCTGGTGAGGCCACCCACGTCACAAAGATCGAAGGGTGGGAGCCAGTTAAAAAGTAGTTTTCGTATTGGTGTCACAAAAAATGGCGCAGGGAAACGCAATAAGCAAGCCCCCTCAATTATCTAAATCTCAGAAAAATGAAAGTCAATCACAGAGTATTGAATACTGACAAGCACGGGACCACAAGGGCGGGTGTCACGCCTGGCGTCGACAAGGCATTCACGGTCGTCATCACAACAATTCTTTGAGCGAAGCAACAACAGTGTATACAACGACGACAAAAAATAAGAGCATAGCAGCGGTAAAAATGGGAACATAGAATATTAGCTCAATGATGAGGGAGGAGAAGCTAGAAAATATTAATCAGAAGATGGTAGGCATGATGGTAGGAGGGTGTGCGAGGTGAGGTGGTAGGACAGAGGGGAAAATAGAAGCGATGGTTACAGAGCAATTTACAAAAAGGGTGAAGAGAGTCAACGCGAAGTAGCCATAGTAATAAATACTAAATTGGGGAAAAGTGTAGTAAATATGTAAACCGGTGACAGAATACTATTTGTTGAAATAAATACCCACACGACGAATTTCGTCGCCGTCCAGGCATACTTGCATGTTATAAGCAAACATAGAGAGAAATAGGTAGACGGCGTGTACGAACAACTGGAAGAAATAAATTGAGAAATCCAGGGGAAGAAAAACCTTTAAGTGATAGTTTGTTAGAATACAGTAAAGGGATGAGGAGGGATGGAAACGAATTCAGAGAAAATAAGATAGGGGCAAGAAATGACCGCGATGAGAATTAATTTGAATTTGGCAAGAGGAATGTAATATTAATAGCCTACACTTTGTTTTGACATCACTACAGCCGTAGATACACACGCGACACAGAGAGATATCAAAGAGATTGAATAATGGTCAGGCAGAGGTTTAACAACCGTGTTCTAATGTATGAGAGATTAAATATGGTATCAGTCTTTTAAACTAAGAAAAGGCTTGAGTATGAAAGAGTGGAACTTGGAAGCTTTAGAAGGGGCAAATAAAAAAGAAAATAAAGACCTTGTAGACAGGAGAACAAGGAATGAAAAGGAAATGTGAAAATTTGAGGAGGGATTGGAAACATTAAAGCAGGAATTAGAAGACCGGCGGACAAGACAGATGAATTAAAGGGTACTTGAAGGATTTAGAAGCATTTGATCAATGAATAGAAAAATAAGACATTAAAACAAACAATGAAGTGGAAATAATAATACGATAGCACGAGCATTGAACAAGGTAGAAGAAGTGTATAAGGAGTGAAACAACGCATTTCGATGATAAAACAATAGAGGGAAGAAAAATTTCGGTGGAGAGGGCAATGCGACGAATTTTAAAATAGAAAAATATGGGGGAAAGGGTGAGTTACGGGAAAATGATTCAGGAAAAATGGAAGGAATACGCGGAAAAGTTATAAGAAAAAGATAATAGGCCTGTGAAGCCAGGTATAGAGAAGAAAAACATTACAGATAAATATTATCTCGGACCAGGATTTTGGGCGATTGATATAACGGATTTTGGGCGACTCACTCGTCGCTCACTCGATCTCGCGAGTCGCCACTGCGATTACGGAACTGGGAGCGTCTCGCCGGTGACTTCGGAGTGTATGACAATCTTCAGAACAGTTTTCTGAGCCCATAAGCAGCCTTGCTACAAGTCACGTGGTGCAGCAGACAACTTGAAAATTACGAGTGTAACATGATATCGTCACTTATCAATATAGTAAATAGTACTTCCACCGACATGTACAATATTTTGTGCATACATATTTCAATGCAATAAATTGATGCTCGGATGGTAAGTACGAGAATCGACAGGAATTTGTGGAATTTCATTCGAAGCAGCCAAAATTGATAGTACCTATTTCATGGCCGATAGGAGCAACTTATAAATAGCTTGAAATAAGAATTTAGGCACTAATAAGGGCACCAAAGGATACGATAATAACTCGAAAATATCCAACGTGTGAGCTTTAATTATTTTCACTCATGAGCTAGCCAAAAATGCTTGAATGAAACGGTTATATACCCAGTGGGAAATAATTCGGCAACTACAACTTCCTATGAGTATTCCATAGCCGCACAATTTGTTTTCAGCATATGCTTAGAACATTTTCACCGCATAGTGTGATGTGCTAAGCATGCTCAACATATGCGGAAAAAATATTTTCCGCATGTTCCCAAAATATGCCCATCGTGCTCTCAAAACATGCTCAGTTTTAGGCAGTGACGGTTGTGACCATTTATACCCCTCATTGAATGCATTCTCCTATCTACATTTACTTAGCAATAAATAGGTACCTACTTATGATGTATGTAATTTACTCTCCTTCTATCCTTCCTTGCCTTTGACTGCTGACTTTCTAGCTGCCTAATGAGCTGTCACATTTTGGCCAGAAATGTGAAGTATACTATGCATTAATGGAATAGGCTCAAGTAAAAAAACTAAGAAAAATAAAGCACCAGAGTTGTTATAATAAAGAAAATATTACAATTTTTACATTAATTCAGTATTCCTAGAATATATACCTATCCACCTCTAAATATGGGTCTGGGAGGGAAAGTAAATGCCAAAAGGAAAGGGTATTTTACAATTCAAGGCATTACTTATATACATCAGCTATTTATTGAAGCATATTGTACGACTATTATTCCTTTATTCGTCCATTACTATCCCTGATTTATTTTATACTTGAAACTAATTGAGGTAAGGTATCAATTTCGGCGCTGATAGTTGAGGATCGAGGTAAATGTAAGAAAAACAATAATACTTGAAACATTTATTTGTGCCACTTCTCTGGTACAAATACGCCAACGATAAATTAAAAAGTACCAAATACCAATCCCAATCACTTGCATCAATAGCATGGAGGAGCACATCAATAACATAATATGAATTATATGTTTCTGTTTAGAACTTCATCCACATCAACACAATTTTACCGACCACTTGCAATAACCCTTCACTAGCAAATCATGACTCATAACGTCTATATAACGAAGACAATAGGCATAAATTCTAGAGCCAACGAACTTATCAATAGAATCAAGAGTTGATTCGAAAGCAAACAACAAAGTCTACCAAACAACAAATCCATTCTTTAATTATAGTAACCAAAATCAAGTACGCTAATTCTAAAGGATAACAAATTGAATTTATGTCCATACATACATTATTTGAGCCATTTCCATCACAGTTCAAGCATAATAAAGCTTCTGCTTTTACAACTTCACGATGAAACATTGTCATTAATCCAAATCACAACCGAAAGATAACGCAACACCACTATGATTTTTAATCAAACAATGAATCTACATTGTTAAATATTCACTGCAGGTATATACCACTAAGTGTCACCATGGTTGCACGAATAACTGATTAAACACATCGATGGATAGCGGCGAAATGAATGCAATAGAACACATTAGAATACACTGCACTCGTGTAATCAGAACACACGTGAAAAGAACAGGGTACCGATGAACTCGGATAAATGTATTACGTCGGAATCAACGCAACTTCACCGGAAATTCGTCACTTTTAACGTAAATCCATGGTTTATCATCTCTATATTATCACAGACACTACGGACGGAAGTTATCTTTTAACAGCAGACTATCGCCAAGTGAATCGGAGGGAAGGGGGTGACTCGACGAGTGACCGCCATCGCCGAGGGTGATATGGGGAAGTGACTATTTCGCCGCCGAAGGCGACAGAACGGTGTTCCGCAATCGTTCGGGGCGAGAGCTGAGTAGCCGGTGACTCCGAGTTAACATAGTGGCAGGCGACTCGAGATTCATAATCGCCCTGGGCGAGAACTCAGCCTTGAGTCGCCCAAATGTTAGTTATCGCCAGCGACTCGCGGTTCCGTAATAGCCCTCCAGGGTTACAAGTGAGCGATATAGAGAATGCACTCTGAGAAATGAAGGGTCGGAAATCGGTTGGAGTAAATAATGTCTCTTCCGAGTTATTGAAGAATTGAGGAAATAACGAGTGACCAAAACATTTCGATGTAAATCGTATGACTTAAGAGGAGGAAGTATGAGCGGAATACGTCGTAAAACAGTTTGGATACCTATCCCGAAAAGCGACAGAATTTGAAGGCTATAGAGCAATAAGTTTTACTTTCCTCACGGCAGAGGTTGTGCTAAGAGTTACTGGTCACATAAGAATGGAGACGAAAACAAACGAGTATTTGGGTGACGACCAGTTCAGGTTTCGGAAAGGTTATGCAACCCCAGTTGCGATTGTAAGAACACTTAAAGAGATAGGAAGGAAGAGAATAATCAAGACGTCTTTGGTTGCTTTGTGGATTTTGTAAAATCCTTCGACAGAATTAACTGGGAGAAAGTAATTGTGATATTGACGAAAATTAAAGTAGACTAGAGAGAAAGGAGAATCACTTGAAACTTAGGCACATGGCCTAGAGGGCACAGGTGAGGGTGGCTAACTGGGTGGACATTTATATGATGTGGGGTAAGGCAAGGTCGCCCGCTGTCGCTTTCGATTTTTCAATTTTTAACAATTAATTGGTCTGAGGGTATGGAAAGTGCTAATGTGGGAATAAAAATAGGAAGGTTGCTCATAAACTTGGTTAGATTTCCAGATGACCAGGCGTTGGTCAGTCGATCATCCAAGTGATTGCAGACATTGATAAATGCATCTAGAAATGAGAGCGTGTAAATAGAATTAAAATTAATCTAAGGATAACAATCGTATTAACATTTTCTGGGACAACGAAAGCTAGGCAGGTTATAACATTGGGAGTGCCGTTGCAGGAGCAAGTAGAACAATTTCATCACTTGGTAAGTACTTACGCTGGAGGAAATTGGCCACAACAGCAAGGACAGTAGAACAAAAATTACGCAAGCTTAGGAAGCATTTAACAATGTGACGGAGTTGATGACGGAAAACTTAAGCAATAACGTAAAGAAAAGGTTGACAAAGTGTTTAATATGGAATGCAGCGTTGAATGGTGAAAAAACTTGAGGAAAGAGGAGGGGAATCGGGAGTAGGTGTATGATATGTAGGTGTGGAGGAGAATGGAGAAGGTACAATGGGCGGAAAAAAAGACTCACGAGGAATTACCCGACACGGCGTCTGAGGAGAGGAAACTACTTGAAGAAAATAGGAGGAGGCAAGAGTAGGTGGTTGGAAGATGTGATGAGAGGCTGCGAAGAAGGTGGAGGCGATGATGTTGGGCTCGTAGGAGGAAAAGGAAGGTGGAGGAAAGAGGAGGAGGAAGAAAGAGAAACGTTTACGGATGAAATTAAGAGTGGTAGGACGGATGCCGAGCTGAAGTATGAGATAGTATGAGATAGACTTTCAGCTGTAAAATATTATTATAGATATTCTTTACTTCTATCAAAACCTACCTTTATCTGTAGATCACCACTAATTAAAATAATTATTTTTATTCTTTCATTCAGGTGGTTTCATCGTAAAATGACTTGAGTGCCATCTAGTTCATATTCTGCTACTTATAGCATGCCCTGTTCAATTTGGGCACAAAAGTTTAACCTTTCCACTCTTATCATTTTTGCTATTTGAGCTGAAAATAACATGTTGTTAATTGGAAGAATGGGTGAAATATGGGAAGAATCGCATTTTTCGACCTGCTATTAATGTAATTTCGAATAATAACTGTTTATGTGAGGTTAAAACTATCGCAGGAAATTGGATGCGGAAAATTATGGAAGTAGCATTAAGGTGGTAGTAATTAGATGACGATGAGAGTAACTCAGGCATGACTGAGGGAGCGGGGTTTAATTAGATTTGGGAACGGAGAACGCTGGGAACGAATGGGGATAATTCAGGGGACGAGGACAGTAAACTCTTACGTTCAGCCATTTTATTACTCTCTATCTTTGGCAGTTTTCTCACTTTTTATCATCAAATTTATCTCTCTCTCTCACATCTCTCATTGAACACATTCTCCCATCACACCCAGGAACTTCCGCTTCCAAATGCTCATGATGATACTTTGATAGAATATCCATCACGTGTGAGGATGTTTAACCATGATCTGATTCCATGCATGACAACTGCAGAACCATACCCAGCGACCTCCCTCTTTGATATTTCTCCTTCCCGGATTGTTTGTCCATCTATTGATTTGACTACCGACACCACCCGTATAACAAGTATCCGAGGACTGCAGGCCTTGTTAATATTCAAAATCTTAATTCTTTATTTTTGCCTCTTTCGTTAAAGCTCCCAGCCATCGATTATCTCCATTTTTTATTGCAGTTCCTTATTTCCAAACATAGCTCGCATACTTCTCAATCCCTTCATGACCACAAATGCTTCGCAGTTCCATGAACTGGTGCTTTTCCTGAACTTTATGAACATCAAATTGCATCCGGAATAATTCACCTTTCAACTGTTTTTAAGAAACTCAATCGTTCTTTCTTTTAAGGCACTCAACCACAAACCTTTCCACTATTATTCCCTCCCAAATGGTCTAAGGTGTCTTCTGTGAAAAATCTGTTGTAGAAAATTGCTAAAATAATTCATCACGGAAATTTCAATTTTTTTTCCAGTTAAGAATGTTACCGATAATTTTTAATTAGGTATAATTTTTTTAAACGCTGGTAATATTATTGAAGTGTACACGTTAAAATGTTACACACAGGACTGCAATTGTTTTTATGTGGGACGTACAGAACAAAAAGGACCTAACAGAGTGAAAGAACATTTAAAATTTCCTATTGATTGTGACAAAAAGTCAATATTTTCTAATCATTCACCTGTTTTTAACCATATGTCTGATTTTAAAGTTAGTGTTTTATTTGCCACTGAAAAAGGTGTGAAATGTATTTTCTAGAAATTTTTGAAATTATGCCCTTTGTGGAAACGACTACATAACTTAGTAGGTACCTAGAATTCACTTACCTCTCCATGAATTAACTGTCCCACTTCCCAGACAACTTTTCAGTAAATTTGCCCGTTAATCCGTTCAATGATCTTTCGCTTAAGCATACCCATTTCTTCACTGCTTTTTTCCTTCATCCCTAACGCTACTTCCCCACCCTCCTTTGCTCTTTCTAATGTACGACCCAATATAAATAAAGCGCTCCCCACGGAATGAAGAAGAAATGTAATTCCCGGGAGTGAAAATGACGACGACGAAAAAACTGGTCGCGGTTGCGAGTAACAAAAGTGTGAAACGTAAAAGAATTATTTATTTAATAACTCAATCGTATTTTCATTGATTAACTTTTGGCACAAACTAATCACGCACCACTCTAAAGTCACACAGACAGTGGAATTTATGCCATAGGTACGAGCGTAGAAAAAAAACGCTCCATCAACGGACTAATAATAAAGTATTATTGGTGACGACCTCAGAGCTCAGAAATCAGGCGAGATAATTATTTCACTCGTAGCCTACATACATGTCCCCAGGATTTCATTCATTTTTATTATTTCCTTATCACCTTTTCATTTGTGGAATATTCGACGCGAATTGAACCCATTGGCGGGAATTTAACCTACGAAAGAATGAAATCACGGGAGCGCGCATTGATATTCGTCTGTTTCCCGCGCGCTAACACACACAAACACCCACACTTTACGACGCCATTTATGAAAAAAAAAGAGAGTGTGGGAGAGCGGGAGTTTACCGGTCGCCAGCAAATATGAGCGCCATTGCGTTGAATGAGCTCGTCAACGCTGGCAAATTTATTTCACTTCATTAAAATTCATGCGCAACCAGATTAAACAAGTGACTTTCGGCGGCGGGAGCATTTCCTCCGCGCAGCATAGCGGCACGCAAGAGAAAAAGAATTGAGGTTGCGGAAAATTTTTCCACTTTGAAAATCGACGGGAGGTAAAAACGTTATCAACAAATATCGAAGCGCGTGATTCTATTCGTTAGTATTGTTTTAGCAAATACTACCCGAAATTCAAAACACGGATTCTGATGGAATTCGAAATGTACTGGCATGACTGTCAAAATAATTCCGTCGTAAATTTATAGTCAAAGAGGATAAAAGTA
This sequence comes from Pyrrhosoma nymphula, assembly GCA_963573305.1. Lineage (NCBI taxonomy): Eukaryota > Metazoa > Arthropoda > Insecta > Odonata > Coenagrionidae > Pyrrhosoma > Pyrrhosoma nymphula. Next base: position 3,153,375 of record OY754334.1, read on the forward strand.
AAATAACCGAACTAAAGCAATTTTCAAGCAGCTGCGAGAAAACAGTAATATATTTCAAATACATGATTGAAAAGTAACTTAAGGTAGAGGGATTTAATGTAATCGATTTCGTTTCATTCATTCCTTCCATGTGTTAGAGGTATTCATTAGGGTCAAGAGCGATTGTCAAGCATTCAAAATTTACATTGGCCTTTGGCACCTAATTAAATCGTAAATAAAATTTCTAATACAACAGGAAAAAATATCAGGGTAGATGCTAAAAGTCTATTATGAATGTTAAAATTGCAATGGAAAAACTTAAACAGGATTTATATTTCAAACAATGGAACATTTACAGAACTCTAACGAGATAACAATTCACAATTTCCAATCACTGCGAAAAGGCACAAAGATAAACACCAAATTGGGTGAAATTCGTAATTCGGCCTTTATTCGCCTTGGCCTGGATTCACACCCGGACGCAAGTCAGGTGAGTAAGCCAGTTAAACAACCAAGCCATCTAAATTGAAGGAGCATTACGGCGGGGGTTTATGCAAGCTAGGAGTTATCGTCTCAAGTCCACATGGTAGCACATAAGACATGGACGCGCTTGATAAGCCACTGTCGCGGAGCCCCACATTATCCCTTTAGAACGACTATCTCTGACAATGATCCAATCACTGGGAAATGCACAAATGATATGGTAAGCAGTCACACGCACAGGTGCAAAGAGGATGTGAACGAGCTATAGGTGCGCCACATTAATTTAACCACCGCGGCTACGTTTTCCTTTTCACACGAGATTTAAATGGCGACTTCAAATGCAGATATTAAGAGAGCAAATAACTCGAGTTGGAGCCCGAAAGAAAAGACTCCGACTGTCCCAAGGAGGTTGGAAAAGAAATGGAGGCGACATACCACTTGATTCTAGAAGTCAATTCCACCATTTCAGTCGGCACAGTTTAGACCTTCCTCTGGCTTACGTGTCCGGCGGTCGCGTTCGATTTTCGTCAAATCTCAGTTAAAAACCACAAACAAGGCGATGTTTTGTGACTGTTTAGGCAACGCCTACTCGGCACAAAACCCTTCCCAAGCACCCCTATTCTTGCTTCACTTTCGCCCATGAGCGTTCACGGTCATGCCTCCTCCATTTCATTTTAACCTCCTTGCGACTGTCCCAACTAGTGCGTGGACGTGAGTTTCGTCAGTGCATTCCTTCCGCTGGGGCGTTTGTCTTTGGAGTTTATTTGACTCCAGTTTCGCTGGTCATGTTCCTCTGCATCCCTCCTCATTGGCTCTAGGCGGCGTCAAACTATACCAGCAAAGACCGCAGACAGCCTTGTGTGCCAACCCTCAGAAGTTTTTCCAACCCAACCCCATTCAATCATATCCGTAAAACGGGCCATGATGGCTGCCTACACGTTTGTGTAAGTAGTATTGGAACTGCGTCCAGCTGTTTGCCGTGTGTGGAGGTGAGGGGAGAGTGATGATCAGCTCCCGAGCAATTCAGGAGTTCACAACCCATTTTCAGTTGCGTACCTGACCAGGTTACAAATTAAAAAAAAAAATATTTTTGTCTCTTCCAATACCTTCCCCAATATCCACGGTATTCAGACCGGAATGTGGTGGCGATTAACTTGCTGCGCGAAAATAACCGAAACAATCACGTTGGATTTAATCCCAAAGCGCAATGCTAAAGCAGATGTCGATGCTGCTTTCCTCTGATTGGTCTCTGGGAGGCACACGAATAAAATAGAGTGCAGATATGGAAACAATATTTTAAAGAAAGGAACATTAAACTGAAGAATATCCATGGTCGAACATTTACCTAAAAGACCAAGGGCCATATACAATTATAGAGACCAAGGGTCAAATATTGGCCCTTGGTCTCTATATATAAAGGGCTATATATATATATATATATATATATATATATATATAAAGGGCTAAATGGCAGTCTCCGTCTTAAATCTTATCTCTATAAAACGTAATATAAACCAGAGGGAAATAAATGAACTGAGATGACTTTTTGAAGTGAAAACTTCTTATGTCGCTTTGAGCACTTTTGTAGATGGGTAAAAGACATTGGACTCGCGTCACCGTCACCGCTACTACATATATGTATAATTATGTATATTATGTATATACACAGTATACTCGCTATATACACAGTACTTGTGGATGGGTAAAAACCATTGGACTCGCGTCACCGTCAAATAAACTATATTATAATTTTATTCATATTACATTATATATATCTAATATACGGTTTAGTTCATTCAATTTGGTTTGCTACAAATATTGTGCTGGATAATATAACAGTCCATACTCGTGCAGGAGAGTGTACTCGATACAATAATAGTGAAGGTTAGTACAATATAACTCAATTTCTTTTAATACGTTCAATTTGAGTAGCTTATTCATATATACATAAACATAAACTTTGCAGACGATAAAAATCTACCATTGATTGAATTTTTAAATAGTGAGTTTGGTTTAACGATGTCTAATGATCGCAATCTTGGCACAACGAAATATAAAACTACTATTGATGCAGTAATTGCAAGACATTTAAGCAAATTCGAATCAAAATTATTCGTTTCTTACTTTAGTTTCCATAAGCCTATTGTATCAGTATTAGATATTGCCGATGATGATGGCGGTGATGATGAAAGAGTTGTTGAAATAATGGATGAAAGTTGATGATTCTGAAGTGTACAATTTTTATGTAAAATAATTGTGTACAATAGCGCAATAAATGAATATTTAATTTATTATAAACATGAAAATACTTTCTACTGATTAATAAAACACTTCATTAGAAATTATTCCCCACAAAATGCTCACGTTATTTCAAGTTTTCACTTCTGTCGGCACTCCCGGAGTGCCTCTTTCTTTTCACTATTATTCACGATTGAAATTAGATGATCAGCTAGACTTTTATTCACCAAAAGAGTTCAATTTCAAACACTATATCTGATAAATAAATGACACTATTGATAATTTTTACTCCATATTTTTATTGGAATATGGCCTACTACATCAAAAATTCATTTGCTTTCCAAGTGTTGCAAATGGCCTGGCAGCTCTCTGGATCCCGATAAGCCAATGGCTAGTTCAGAGGTTTTTCCAGATACCGAATCACCGGAATACAGCAGATAACCCATGCCACGGATGTTAAAAAGTCCACTCGGACACATGACTCGAGGCCCTAGCATGTATTAACAACTTAATTCCGTCTCCACCTCGCTCATATTAAGAAGAAAGTCAGCAACAATAGTCGTGCCTCCTATGATCCTATCCACAACTTGGCGATACGATTCACACCACGATCGTGCGTGAGATATCAAATACAGTATTTAATAGGCCATAACTTGAAAATTAAATGGAATAAATTTTATAAGCTAAGCTTGGGCGACGGAGTGTTCCGTTTTTCTTGCACAATGAAGGAGAATAAAAATCTACAAACCAAAATGCAAGCTAACAGACCACCAGAAATTGCCTCAATATTTATTAGTTAATGAGCTACACGCAGAGAGTGGGATAATTGAGTGGACTCCGATTCCTTCGCAAGTTGGGCAGCGCTTTCAGAGCGATAGCACAGCTCAAGCGAATCGCCGCGAAACGGCGTTTTAGACATCTCACGATGAAACAGTTACTCTTGAGGGATGTTCCTCTTTTGGTCCCTCAGCGCCCTTCGACAGATGAGCCAAGCAATTTAGAACCTGCAGCAATTGCAACCTGAAGAACCGCTCCAAACATCATCAATCCCATCCACCATCGTTATGTTTCTTAGACAGGGGATCGCAGAAACTAGGGCGATTACAGTCACATTCATCATTTATGCTGTTAATATGAAGCTTCGAAGTGAAGATGAAAATGTTTTCATGTGTAAATGAGAGTAAACGGGGAGCGTGAGATATTTACCACGATAAGCCGTTCTATTTCACTAAGAAAATTTTAAGGCACTCATTTATTTAAAGAATTTAAAAAAACGAGGGAATTCTTCCTCGTAGCATATCCAGAGCATGCATCTCCGTCGGCATTTACACCCACACATCACTACTCGACCCTCACTGTGACCTCGGAACCCTCCTGGGGGGTCATTCTGTAACTCCAAACCGATCGGTACGGTAGGCTTTCCGTCGGGTGTGACGTCACACCGACTCTGAGAGAGCAGCCGTTCGATTCTGTACGCACCCGATCGGTGCGCCGGCGAGCCCCAGTCGGTGCGATCCACCTGATCGCACCGACACGCAAAAGCTGTCGGTGCGGAGGAGAATGAGTCGGTTTGCTTGAGAAACACCGAAGCAAATGGATAATAAATGAGAATTTTTAGCCTGAATGGAATAATTTGATACTTGTAATAATGAGTATACATATATTCATGATTGTAATAGCGACGTAATTTGTTCTTAAGAGAGTTAGTGCAAAAGTCGATGAAGTTAAGGACATAAAGGTGATGATCTACAAGAGAAACTTATACACAACTAGAATTCCGTAGTATTGCATTGCATTCTCTTGGATGTTAAAAATATTTTACTATTTGGCACTAACAAGTAAAATATATAGCTCCATATTTTGGCTATTCAGCATGCTGTCACCGGAATATTTTTAATAATTTTTTATTTTATTTATTTATTTATTTATTTCATTTTAAGTTCACCCAACATGAAACACAATAACAGGGTAAACTATTTTCACAGTTAATCATAATAACAAAATAATACAAAAGAACTTAATACAATAATGATACAAATAATTAACAAAACAGTCTAGGCTGGCTGAACTTTTCATTCAAAATTCTGAACAAATTTATAATTTCGATAGCATCGACGAGATCTGTCCGCGAAACATTTCCTTAGTTAGATTTATATTTAACTCATTTGAAAGTGTGTTGAATGAGATACATAACCTATTAATAGGTGCATTCATACAATAATTTGTGTTCACACTTCTTATGTAGAATGTCCTTTTTAGCCTTACTTTTTTTTTTGGGACTAAAAAGTTCAATTTCCCAACCAATTCAATACAATTACCTTTATTAATTACATCGTGTAGAAAGAGTAAATCATTTATGACTCTTCTATTACTCAATGTTTCCAATTTAAATTCATTTAACATAACTTTGTACTCCACATGATTTTCAAAAACAGGATAAACATTGTAACGTAAATAATACATTAACCTTAAAAATCTTTTTTGGACTCTCTCTATCATCACATCATACTTCATTATATGTGGGTTCCAAATCACTGAGCAATATTCCACCTTGTTTCTTACATATGAATAGTACAGAATTTTCAACACTTTTTCATCCAAAAAATATTTAGAGATACGATACAAAAATCCAAGTAATTTATAAGCAGACATGGTGATGGATAAAATATGGTTACTAAAAGTCATGTTGGAGTCGAAATTAACACCAAGATCTTTCACTTCAGTTTTTCTTAATATAGTTTGCTCCTTCATCACATAGTTATATTGAAATACATTTTTACTTCGTGTATAGGATACGACTGAACATTTGTCAATATTAAAATAAAGAAGATTTCTCTCTGACCACAAAATTAAATTATCAACATCCATTTGTACTAAAGATCAATCTCTCAAATTTATTACATTAAGGTATATTTTAATATCATCCGCGAACATTAAACACTTCGTATTGCACAGGCACTGAGGTAAATCATTAATAAATATAAGAAAAAGAAGTGGACCAAGATTTGAGCCTTGCGGTACTCCCGATAAGGCAGTGTACACATCGGATTTTGAATGCTTGTATATCATGTACTGTTGTCTATCCTTTAGAAATGAACACAATAATCTATGCAGAGACCCAGAGATCCCCCCAATAATACATAATTGCCAAAAATCGTCCGCGGTGAATGCCTATTATTGCGGTTTAGCTATTCTTAAATGGATGATTCCGGTTGAAAGTTTTCAATTATAATCATATATCGTGTATGCAGTCACATACTTAACTAGATTACATACTATAGTAGCTTCTGATTTCAGGAAATAGGCGATTTCGCACATTTGTATCGTATTTTGGAAGCGATATGTTATCCCCCGATTTTGGGCCAGGGTAACGAAAGTTCGTATATATACTGATGTTTGTTTGCTTCCGGCCTCTATTTTCGTAGTTGTGGAGATATATTTTATGAATCTTTTGCATTGAACTGTCGACCATCACTCTATCGTAATAAATTTCGGATTATTCATCAAATAATGTTGAAACCATGTGTTCGACAACACCATGGTGTGGTGACAACACTCCTTGCAAATAGGTATACGTTCAATAACCAAGAGTGCTAATAGCAAATTTACTTATTTCTCCACTCAACTTAAATTTCTTTTACCATATGTATTTATTTGTCACTCATTAAATTCATTTTACATTCAACTTTGCTCCACGAAATTACATAATAAATGTTTCATGACACGATCGCGCAGCAATTTCACTGTCCTAATACCACGAATATAGAATAATATACCTAAAATAATATTTCAATACCATACCTAAAATATAAAATACATACACGGATTTTCTATTTTCGACATCACTCCACTGATCAATTTATTCCAACGAACAATTCTAGCAATCTTTGGAAGATTAAATACTATATAGGTACACGCAATGCCTTTTCTGCAACTAGAAATTCCAAATGAAAAACGCTTTTAAATGTCGGATCTCAATCACACGAGTTAATACATAAAATCAATCAATATACAGGTTAAATTGAAATTTTGAAGGTTATTTCTGGATTCAAACGATCACAACTGATTCATTCTCACTTCGCACACTTCATTTAATCTCGTAACACTCAACATCTTTTATTAATACTTTATATTCTCACGGACGCTACTAGATATGTGCTTTAAATATAAAGCACTTATTTTCATTATCAAATACACATTGTAACGCTCAACATTCACATCACTTAGTATACGATCATTCTCCTTTCGACATCGTTGATTTCTGTTGTTGCTGTCAACTCCAAGAGCACTAGGCGGCTTCCGATAGTCATTTGTTTCTTCTGTCGTCTTCCATTGGTACAGCATGTGACCCTCAGCTTCGGATACACTCGGAAAATTGGGAGGGAGGGCGGGAGCATTGAGTGGGAGGAGTTACCCAACCGACTGGAATGGCACCGACTTGCATACAGAATCGCTGAAATAGGCTCTGTCGGTGGCGGAGTCCAAGTCGGTACGGAATCCCAACCGGTCGGTGGGTTAGGAAGCGCAACCGATCGGTACGGAACCAACGAATTACAGAATGACCCACCTGAGCCCTTCCCCCCCCCCCCCCACCCGCTCCTTCCCTTCCGTCATTCCTTCAAGGATATCCTTGTCACGCACTCACTCCAAACCACGGATTCGCAAAGAATGGCAAGGCGTTACCTCCCTCCTTCTTTACCCTTCACCCCTCCCCCTGTCCCTACGTGTCCTTTCATCGCGTCCATTCGCCCCCTCGACCCCTGAGTGGCATTGTACACTGTGCATTGCCCCTGTAAGTCTAAAGGCCCTCTCACACTATGCTTACTACTTCAGGGCTGATAATCGGACTGAATTCAGAAAGCTGAAAACCGCATCGTGTAAAGGCTGTTCTCGCATCCGGCGAAAGAATCGAATTCGATTACCGATACTTGAAACATAAATAAGTACGATACGTACCTTTCATCCGATTCTTGCATCCAACGACCAATCAGGGGCTTGCAGGCGAGTCGAGTGTTTCGAGTAAATACTGGTGGTGGAGCTGTTATCTGCCAAAATGATCTTCGAAGGAATTGTGGCAGCTGTATTCGAGAAAACGTCCTCGTGGACTAGTGGAGCTTGTTTATAATGTTTCATAACCAGTAGAGTAAAATATGGCGCTGTTTATTTGGGTCGCGTAGCAAACGCCGGGACAGTGCCATTGTACGCTGAAAATAGCTTGGATGGGAAACTTAGGATCCGAGAAAATCAAATTGGATTTAAGTTCCGAATTTGTTTCTGAGTTTACAGCGCAAACTTTAGCACTGATTTCAGTGCTGACATAAATTCCGCGTTAAACGCCCGTGGTTTGATTCCGTGAGCATGAATAAATGTAAATCCGTGTAAATCCTCATTGTCTTCATATTCCATTCCCGAAATTCTGGCAGGGTCACCCTCTAACAAACAATACTCTGCCAAAAAACGCTTTCATCTCTGACCACGTCACATGGTTCCTTGATTTAATTAATTCATTAACTAGATTTCTCAACTAGATTTCAACACTAAAGATTTCTCCAATATTTACAAAATCAGTACCACGCTTTGTAAAACTATAAATAATATCTCCAAAAGCATTATAATGAATTTAAAAAAGATATGGTACTTTTTTCACAGATTTTTATTCCATGTCGACCGGTTTCGTCGCGTAATGATGATGTCGCCTATGTTCACACCTGATGATGTCGCCTATGTAACGAAACCGGATCTGTGAATAAAGTACCATATCTTTTTTGAATTCATTAGAATGGATTTTCACAAAGTGAAGCCCGAAACCAACGAGTTTATCCAAAAGCATCGGCGTATCAGAAATAAAATGTGACCATAAGGTGATCCCAAAAACCAAGTAGCTCACTGCGATAATAGCAAAGGTGATTCAAATTAGGAGCACCTTGTTTTTCTCCTTTTTTTTAAAGTGAAACATGCGTACTCACCAGAATCTTAAGGCAACTATATGGAAGCTGTCAATCGATAGAGATGGGAGAGAAGAGTCGGTCTGCAGGTGAACAGCGGGCGTAGTGAAGGGTGGGGTACAAAGAACTCGGCGTGGATTATGAATTGAGAAGAAATCTCAATGTGCGCTTCGAAACATGAACGGACTCAAGTATTCAAGACAGCACTTCGAATAGCAGCGAAACAATCATGAAATACGAAGTTTAATAAACATTTTTGAAAATGAAATTTATTTCAAAAACGGTTGTTATACTCACAATTGTTACAACTATTACTGGTCAGCGTCGTGATGACTTTGACTTTTTTATCACTACCTCGAACCATTTACCGTGACGAACACATTACTTATGTTTAATCGACTATTCATTATTTTCTTTTAGTATTGATAAATACGGACTCTGGTTTCATTGCGCTCCGGAAGATTTAAATACGAGCGCTTGTGGTCGTGTGAAAAGCTTGGAAATATCCGACTCGGCTAATAACATTCACCATCAGTAAGAAAGCCTGCTTAGGGTGACGGGCAATTCAATTAGTCTTGAGAACAATCGATGACACAAATACGCAGAAATTTGAAAGAGGATACGAGAGGATTAAAAATACTTAAATTGGGGGGCGAAGCATAGTAGGATCTCGACGGAAGTCGGGATGTCCAATGACTACCATTAAATATCGAGAAATACCTCTGCAATTTGTGTAGCAGCTCTGCCAACAAGACCTGTTCTCATTTTTTCCTATTAACTTCTACATGTAGTCGCAATAGACTGTGACTAATGAGAAAGGGCGACAGACTAGTATCTGGCGCCTGGCGCTCGAAGAACCTTTACTGAGCCTCGGATTCAGGCAGAAAATATTTTATGGTGGACTCTAGCAATTAATAGGACTAACAGATAAGAAAAAGGAACAAATAAACTTATAGAAGCGAAGATATGAATTATCCTTACTACAAAAAAAAGTATTACATAATTTAAACACGTAAATCGTTTAAAACCAAAGTTAGAGAAATTAGAGTTACAGGAATATGTGGAAATAGTATATGATAACCTCAAAAATTAATTACATCAACGAGATAATTAGGAAATATGTGTGTTGGAAACGAAAAACATCCCAAGGTTTCAGAGGCGTGCATTGGAGGTGAGCTAGGTAAGCTGCGTCGTCAACATTTACTTACCCTCTTCACTTAGTTTATTTTTCGCCAAGAGCGAATTATCTGACATATTTAGTGCGGCATTCAATAGATGGCAGTGCGCCACGCTAGTCAGTGTCGGAAGCCTAGGCCGTAAGTAAGCTCTGCGACCTGAGATCCCCTTTCCTCGCTCCATACGACCAGGTTTGCTGAGGATTGCTACGAAAGGACCACCAACTACCACACCATGCGAAACATGGAGCAGTATGCTACGACACTAAGCGCTAATGAATCTTAATTCAAAATATAGCCGCCCAATAACCATGGGTAAATTCTTTTCTGAACACAATACAGGTCTCTGTAGAATAATACCTGGTAATTCTGGTCTCCGAACAACATTTCATTTATCGTAGAATTTCGTAAGAGAATATTGCACTTCCAATTTTTATTTCTATTTTCACGGCATTACGTGTCAATCTATGCCGTTTATTGAGACAAAAAAGCCAAGTGAATGAGGTAAAGGCATTAACAATGATATATCATTGAGTTTTATGCAATAGCAATTAGTATAACATGCGGCCTACGACTTTAAATATAGTTACCCATTGTTTCGCGGATGAATTAGTACAATAAATTCCTTTAATCGTTTATCTTACTCCTTTTTGATAAATTATGATTAGGATACCGTCGCCAATAATTGTGAGAGTTGCATAACAAACGTCATTGTTTAGAGACATTCGTTGACTAACATGTACGTTTTCTGAGAACATAGTGAAGGCACAAGATACTTTGATGTGCCTAGATGCTATCTCCGGATTTTTTGGAGTGATAGTTAAGGATCTAGCTTGTAAGTAATTCTTAAGTGCTTCAAAGAACGGAACTTAGTACATTTTATTTTCGAAGCGCAATTCATTCGATGAAAGGGATTCAGGCATGATTTTGGTGACCACGAAAGAATGGCAAAGCTACAAAAAATAAGCAACGTACAAATGTATTGCATTATACCTATACTTACATCAAAACATGGGGCATAAATTGCGATTTCATCCATTTGCAATCATCCAGTAGAATAATTGGGTCACATTACTTTATTTTGGTGGAGCTCTAAGCATTGTACAACTTTCTTAGTATCCAATCGCCGGGTGCCGGGCCCTAGTAATACTGATCATGAGGAGACAGTCGCGCGTTTGGTTACTATGTTTATTCGGGGCATGAGCGACTAAGACTCTTGCTCGTTCAAGAATAGGTCTGGTAGTCTGGCCAGATTTCTGCGTGGAGCTTATTCTCTTGTGACGGAGAAAGAATGTAAACACCTTTCTGCGAAAACATTCACCGATTCTCGCTTGGGTCAAGTGTGACTCGTCATTCAGGCGAGAATTTTTACTGTGACTCATGTGAAAAGTCTTTTATCGTGAGGGTGAATCAGTTCATTTTGTGTGAATTGACTGCACATTGCGCGCAAGAGAGAGAGAAGCGTCCTTAGAAACACCACTTGTCACCTTAATCATTCGTTTCAAGGTAAAGCTCGTTCATGGATATATAACCCGAGAGTTCCAAACTTAATATTCATTTAAAGACGGCACTGTCACGAGAATGTCGTGAGAAATAAGTTGTTACTCTATGCTGGGATTCAAAGCGAAATTCCAGCGTAATTACTTTTTCCAATAATATTCTCGCATTTGTGTGCACGTAACTGGATAACCTCGCTTGAGTTACATTTCTCGCAGTGAAAAGTTAAGCTGCATTATTTGTAGCAATGTTTATATTCATATTACATTTTTAAATTTGTATATATTTTTGAACATTCGGTATCTGGTTTGAACAGCTAGAATATCAAAATAATTTACTCGGAATATTTATGATGACCGATACGTTTCCAAGAGCATTTCATTATCATTGTAAGGTCACAAAACTAACTGCAACATTACAAAATAATGATTTCGGTTTTTTTGATCCTGAATTTCATCATGATCAATTCCTTTTTATTTAATATTTTTAAAGGCAAACTGTGGGAATGACACACCAAATCAGTCATCAGGGCTCGAACCTCGGGTGCTATGATTAGGGAACCCTTGCTATGCCTAGCCTATGAATGTTCTCTCTCGCTCAAATGCATCGCCGTCTACTCCAGCTGTTCGCTTGAAATATACGAAGTTGGCCACAATGCCAAATCACACGCTGACATGCTTTTCGATTTGGCGTTTATTATTTCAGCGTTCAATGGTTTTCATACGCCCGAATTTCTCAATGGGGAAATATTTAGGGAGTGCTTATTTTATTGTTAGATACTTGGAATACCTTCACCTTGAAACATGAATATTTGAGCATCACAAGTAAATCATCCATTTAATGAACCGACTTGAAATTATGGATTCATGATTAAAATGAAATTCCATTCTCGGAATTAGCTTTTTAGTTTTAAATGAGGATTTCACAAATAAATTAATCATTGGTGTTATTCGGGATGCATACCTTCCATTCTGATACACGAGAGATTTCCCGAGGCAAATTGTCACTGCACACCACTGCTAGTTTTCTGTTTTGGCCTTTGCATCATGTTCTCCTGGCTGCTTTTTGGTCCTCGTAGAGCGGCCTGGGGAACGTGCGATGTCCCGATTCGAACTAGGACGAGAGCACTGCATGCCTGGTGCGTGGAACCACCCCGTGCCACACGCCCTGGACATGGCTTGCACGCTATTTCATTGGTCTAGATGAGAAAAGAATAAACAGAAACCATTTTTGTTTGCAGAAGTTCATTAAAGAGAAGAATTAAATGTGCAATAGAATGTACCTGTTTAAAAAATATATTAAAAGACGACACCAATACAACACTAGGAATAATGAACTTAGAAAAAATAAAAAATAAGTCTAAAATGAATAATGGCAACAAAAACATCTCCGAGTAGAGAGTTAAATAGGAGGATCTCAGTCAACAGAAGTGTGTAAAGTAATAAAATATAAGAAACACAATAAGGCCAGCTAATTTAATTGTCTAATATTTATTAAGGATTGGGAAGAATATTAGGAAAAATTATTAACAAACAACTGTAGCAGACGTCCTGAATTGAAGGTTGAACATAGAAATAATTGTAGGCGTCATAATAATAGCTACAGCACAAGAAGTGAAAAAAATTATAAATAAATGAAAAATGCCAGAAATTCTCGTTCAGGATGCATTGCAATATAATTATTTCAAAAAAGAGGGCAATAAATCACTAAGTCTTTCAGGTTTGATGACCAAATTCTACAGTTCATTCAGAAAGCTACATCTTCTATGGAGACTACCAATGCGGTGTTTTGTGTCCCGTTGCCTTCCACATCGCAGCGCCTACTACGGAAGATTCCGCGCATTTCACTTTCACCCTACTAAGCTGTGGCATCTTTACAGCGGACCGATCTTCTTGATCTGCGCCGCCAATGCCTTCTGCTGAGACTGCTCTGTCTTTAGGTACTTCTACTTTGGGTAGCATGTAGGGCGTACATAATTCTCGTTGTCTCGATCCAGATTTATTTCCACTAACATATTTTTTCAAAATCCGGAAAATATCTGCCGTCACTCTCGTTACAAGCAGCGCGCGGTTGATCTTGATCAAACTTTTTCTTCTCCGGAGACGGCCGAAGCCAGTCCAAACATCGAAGCCCAAAGCCTCAGCCAAATCACACAGCAAGATACTCTGCAGACTTGCTCAGCCGGCTGGGGTGCTTCCTCCTCAACGTCACGATCGAGCATGCTCACGCCAAGCAGGCATGGAGATCCGGTCACGGCTGATGTGCCACGCGGACCAGAGGGGTGTTTGTGTGATGAGATGAGGAGGGGGGAGAGGGAGTGGGATGAGGGTGACCAGCTCGAGTCATATTCCCCGGGAGACTCCCGGAATTTTACAAAAATTTTTAAAATCATCCGCCTTCATAATGTTAGCGTTTTCCTCTTCTTTCAAGCTTGAATTATGATTTTTTTAATCGAGCACTCCCATTACTATCGTTTGTCGCAAAATATAATTTTTGCACACGTGTTAATTGCTACTTATACCTACCACAGAATATGCATAGATGTATGCCAGTATTTCACAATGCAAAATAAGGGTAGGTATATGATGACCAACTGTAGACTATCATCACAATCGAACTAGCTCCTTGTAGAGCCGGTTAAAATGAAATCAAATTGTATAATATTTTCCGCTCATTGAGTGAGTACATTCAACTATGGAAGCCATGACTGCAATTTAAAATTCAATAATCAGGGGTACTCAGGAATATTTCAACGCCCTTGGAACAAACGTCTCCTGGACTCAGCTCTTCATAATTGGGTATATATACCTAGTCAGGAGTGGAGACAAATGAAAGAATGGACATGGATCGAGGACAATGGAGTCCCAAGAGAGTAGGACTGCCAACCCTGACATGCCCTCAATATTTTACAAACGATTCTCGACTGTTCGGGAGCAATTATTAAACTCCAGGAATTGAAGCCCTGGAAACACTTGAAACTTTCCGAAACACTGGTTGAATGGGAACGGCACGGAAGATGAGGAGATGACGATGCGCTGGTTTATCAGCCTAAACGTTGCGATTTTTAAACCCGCTTAGGGTTTGGTTGCTTCTTTGACACAGCACTAAGGCCTTGGGATAAAAATAGGATATTGGAGCATATAAAAACCGATAACCACCCCTACAGGGAAATCCTTACACAAAAAATTTTAAAAACATATGAGGTAATATGAATATTCATAGTGTACTGAGGTGGTACAGGGAAATTCGTTTTCTAAATACCTCATTTTTTCACCCACATGTTCTCATTTCCAGGGAAATAGAGTTCCCTACGAAAGGGGTGACACATCTGGGTGCCTCCCCTATCTACCTGCCGCCTTATCGCATAACGCCCCCTCCCCTCCTCTTAATGGTGGGAGGGGGGGGGGTCGTTTCCATGACTCGCGCTCTTTAACTTATCGCGCCCACGCAACCGGACGCCCACCTCCTTCGCCGCCCGCCCGTTTGGGGCGCTTCGATCGGGCCGGGACGCGTGCCGCCGTGGCAGGCGAAGGAGGGGAGGGGTGAGGTAGGGGGGGGGAGGATGGGAAGGAGGGGTGGGGGGCAGAGTGCGTCACGCAGCCTCTCCACGCGAGCGTCACGCGCTCAGCAAAAGGCGCGCGACAGCTCGACCGAAAGACACACGACAGTGACGGGTTTTGGAGTGCATACAGAGAAGGAAGGCGATTTTTCACAGCATCGGCCTCTTAGTCGCCTGCAAGCAGCACTTCCATCTTCGAAATTGACATATTCATCGTTCACTTTCCTCTCATTCGTTATTTCTTTCCTTTGCAAAAAAGACGGAAGCGAAGTGCATGCAGAACAATGCCCAGCAGGTAGCGATAAATGTCCAGATATTGCTCGATTCGAGACTTCTACAGGAATCTACTTTCTCTCGGAAAAACCGCCATTTAATTGGGGGCATGCGGACGCGAGCGAAAGACGTGCGATCCCCGGGAGATCACAATCGGACCACATCATCCAAATGTGAATATACGAAATGTCGCCATACGAATGCAAAGCTGTAGAGTTGATAGCAACTGGCCTAACTTCGAGGAATTGCATCGTAATTATGAAACTAAAATCACGTGGCTTCTTCCGCGGATTTGTTATTCATTCATACGTTGTTGTGATTAATATTGTAGCAATGCAACAAATTCTGAGAATTCGGGTTCAAAAACATACGTGAAAAAAATAAATTGAAATTTTAGTTTCATCAAAAAAGTGAGTGAGTCTGTGGTGTGTCTTAAATGTCGAAGCACGTTCGTAACGAGAACGAACGCAAGAAACAATAGTGCACCAAGAAGAGTGAATCCGATGCCACGAGGTTGTAGAACGTTTAAGCTTTCTAGGACGTGCACGGGCAAAAGTGACTAATGAGAGCGATTTACCACGCGAGTGCTTTTAAATTTACACGAATAAAATCGAAAATATGAAGCAACCTCTAAACACACGCTCATGTTTCACAAACTATTCACCTGGACTACGGCCAACAGATGGCACCTTGCTTTCCCTGCAGTCACAACCCAATTTACTCACTCATGTTGGTATCACCCGTTTAATTCGATAGCTTCGACGTAATCTTATCGTTTTCTTCACGGCCGACGACCACTATCGCGAATCCTCCCGTCTCCCTCCCAAGAACGGGCATTTTGCAGAAGCGTGCTCTCCTCAACGGATCGACGGAAATCTTAAGATGGTGCATTTGGTTCACAGTTTTTAGAGCTGTGAGTTTTAAGCACACACTGTTCTTCATCGAATTGCGACTTCAGGGATGTCGTTTCTCTCTGCTTTGCTGCGTGTTGGACAAATAAGGGTTCATTCCAGGAACAGTTTATTGAAGGAATCAAGCCAAAGAAAAAAATTGCAAGTCCTAAAACAATTACCATTTAGTATTCCATTGTATTGGGCTATTTTCTGGCCCTTCTCACAACTATGGTGGTTTTAATGTCTTGCATTACTACGCATGCGGTGATATTAAGGTGGGTGGCGAGAAGCACAACCTCACGAGCTGATTTTTCGATTGAGATAAATGAAATCAATTCTAATCGCAAATATCTACAAACAAAATAAAGGGCATATGGCTCTAGCGTATTAATTTTTACCTGATCAAAATAATATGATTAAAACCATGTGTAAATATTTACAATTGCACTGCGACGGATAACTTGTCATCAGGTCATTATGGACGGAGCCATTGAGAAAAAATCAGCGCAGTTTAAATGTTGACGAGTGTTTGGTCAATTATTCAAAATCACTTATACACACATTGCCAACGTTTTGATTAAATTGTAAACCTTCGTCAGGGCTGGAAATATCAACGAAAACCGGACGAAACACCAGAACAGCACACTTAAGTTAAGCAAACATGTGTCTACACCGTCTACACCCTCAAATCCAACAGAGCTACATACCATTGTTATTCAAAAAAATCACATTGCATTCCAAGTTCAAACAATTTGTTCATAATCCAGAAATTTCTCAAAATATGAAGCTGTTAAATGTTATGCGTGCATAAAAAAACTTGAACACAACAAGTGACAACAGAATGATCCTAACTAGATATAACTTCACTTAAAGAGCAGTATAAAATACGAGGCCCTTCCGTACGGATCTCCCATAACAGCCACCTTACGCCCGGTAGTCGGAAACCAAACCCTTTGGTTGGTTTCATACAAGCCAACATTTACCTCGAAAAACATAAATAAAAGACAACAAAGAAATTATTCATAGAAAACAAATTATTAAAAGAAAAAAGAAGATCGACAATAAGAAGAGGTTGATTGGATTTTCTGACTTCCAGCTTTTGTGAAAAAAGTAGTATAGAATTACTATTACTAAAAAAAAAAGGAGTCGATTGAAGTGGCACGACTTTCATTCAAAAGACAAGGTTTCTTAGATATTCCGAGTAACAATTGAATTGGGTGCGACGCATGTGGAATGTAAAATCATCACGCCAAAAGCGCTTTAAATTTGCAGACGGAACTACTCATTCTCCTCGAGTCGAGATTTTTCCTGGAGCAACGCGCTCACATCTTAAACGAAATCTTTCGTTGTTTGCTGCTTAATACAATGGAAACGACAAGATTCGATTTTTATCAAAATTGACGATTTCGGTCGAACATCGCAGTCGTGTTTCTCTTGCTCTGAGTTCTTCTTCCCCCTCCCCAACCATCCCTACTCCCCCCTCCTCCACTTCCACAATCCTCTGAAAATGACAAAGCGTTTGTGTGTCCACCGAGCGCCCCACTCGCGTCTCCTCCCCCCCGCCCACCAACTCCAACCCCCCAGTAGGAAGGAGAGCGAGGCTTTCTTCATTTTTCGGAAACATCTTTATCTCTTTCGCCTTGGCATTCGTTCCGGGACAAGTGTGGAGTTGGGGGGGAAGGGGTTTTGAGGGAAACAGGGTCAGATACGGCGTGTTTGGTTGGCAACGAGTCACGACTCTTGCTTACCTCTTCCCCGAGAGAGGGCGAATGAAAGTGTCTCCACCGCTGGACTACTCGGCCGCTCGGCACGGCGCCACGTTCGTCTCCGAGGCGATATAGCGTGCAGTGCATTCAAAGAGGCGCTGTCTCCTTTTCCGCGATCTCAGACGCGCGCCTCTCTTCTCATTTAATACGAGGACTCCAGAAACATATTTTTTCATTTCAAAAATAAAAAGAATCAACGTTCTGTGCATCAACAAGCGTAATAAACAAAATATACAAATATAAAAACTTAAGTAAAACTTAAGTTAAAAAACTGATAAATAGAAATAAATATGCAAAATAATTATAAACATCTATGCTATAAAATTGGCATTCCTCCATAGCCACAAAAAAATGATGTCATACTTATTGTTCTTCTTCGCGAATGCCTCACCCTCTTGTTTTGTTGTGAGGCTGCCATTTATATTATCCACTAGCGGACCCGACAGACGTTGTGCTGGCCGAACGATCGCTTGCCTGCTATTAGCGGGTTCAGCAAACGTTTCATCGACATTCGAATTTTCGATAAACTATATGCTAAGTGACATTTAACATTGAGTTTGACATTTCAATCTTTTCGTTTCGTCATGGTTCGCGGTTGCCCAGAGCAAAATAGAGAAATGAGTGCAATTTCTCGTTATCCTGCGCCGTTCAATTCTCGTGTCATGGCCGGACGATATTTGGTGCTTGTCATTGGCACATTTGGCGAAAGAGGCGGTACTTTTCGTGAGATTGGTGATAAGTATTGGTAATAATGTATTTGCAAAAAAGATATTGCTGTTTTTGTATGTGTGTAAATGCCTGACAGTTCTGTTTTTTCATATGTATTGTACTCTGTTGAGCGTAATTTTAGATGCGTAAAACATTTAGCACGCCAGAAACAAATAGCAGAATTTTCCAAACATTTCACGAGTGAAGAAAAAAATGGTTAAGTTGCGTCATAAGATAGAATCGCTTCCTAATGTCCGTTAACATAAGTCATGTCGTTGGCTGTAGGGACTAGCACCCGGGCGTCAAAGGCAAATGACATTTTAAGTCTTGTAGTGGGATATACTTTCACGCCCAAGGCTGGTGCTTTCATGAATAAAAGCACCAAAATGCTCTTTTCGCTGATATTATTGCGCGATAGCAAAGAATCAAATATTACGATGTTAAATGCAAAGTGACGTCACCATCGAAGCCAACATGGCCGCCTTCTTTTATCAGTTCGGCGTCTAAATATGTCGAAGAACCGTAGGCTTTCCCGGTGGTTAATGTGGATGAGGTTTTCTGAGGTCAGACTCTCCACAGACATTTCCTATGCAGAGGTTTCGTCCGCAACAGGAGGACGCGCACGTCTCGTAGAAACATCTCACCCCGGTGCAACGCCCGAGAAAACTTCACCCACGTCAAAGCATGTCCTAAAATAGTATTAGAAGGCTATATTGGGTTAATACACGTATCATGTAAATATAATCCCTGATTATCATCTGTATTCCTTTACTAACATCATCTATGAATCGCTAAGCTAAAACATTGTGCCTACACAATCCTGTTACAGCATGAGATCATTTCAGCTAAAAATTAAATATAGGTTTAAAGTTACGTCATAAAAAATAGCCATGAGATTTTTCACAGCAAAGAAAGCAAAGGTGATCATAAAAGTCATCGTAGCTATTACAAAGAAACCACGACTAATCATAAAAGTTGGAGAGAACAAATTGCGTGCAGAGCAATTCAATTACTTGAGCAGTACGTAGAAGGAGAGTGTGCACTAGGCCCGATCGTCAGGAGGTCGATATCGAAATTCGATTTTCGACATACGGGAAAATGTAGCCCGTCCTACCAGATGAACAACGGAAGAAAAAATTTTTTTTTCGGACAATATCTAGGGGTGTCGCCGGGGCCGTTTATACTGAGAGTAGGCAACCCGCAACACCCGCTCTGATTTGCCCTCTTTTAAGCCATTTCAGAGACTCTGGTGCGGTTTCTTCGGGTCGTTATGACTGATATGGCTCGGCTAGATGCTGAGGTAGTCCCAGCAGGTCAGTACGTCACGAGGTACGCCATCAGTGCTGTAGAAAAGGTAAAAAATTAGTCAATTTCTTCAAAAAAGAGTTGTAAGTGACGTAAAATCGTAATTATTGGGATATGTGGGACAGTTACTTCGTCCAATTAGTTCCCCCCTCCTCCCTCACCATCCCCCTTCCCCCCCCCCACGCTCGTTGAAGAAAACTTCGTTTTAGGCAGCAGCTGGGCTGGATGCTAGAATTGTTTGCTATCTCGAAATGGTTTGCAGAAACGCGTTGTTAGGAGTCTGGTGGCGATGTAGTCTCATTGATGTTGACTCGAGGCCTGTCGGCCGGTGACTGAGCGACAGTCTGCCACCCGACCGACACAGTCGGCAGGGATGGGTCGGAAGGGGGCAGGAGGTGAGGGTAAGGGAAGTGCCGAAGCGACTGAAGAGCTCCTCGGTCGCAGCGGTTCACGGGCAGAAATAACTAGCAGAGTAGGCGTTTGTTCTCGTTTAGCGTTCTCGTTTTCTCGTTAAAGAAAACTTGGAAAAACGAAATTTTCTTTAACAAGCATGAGGGGGGGAAGGGGGATGGTGAGGGAGGAGGGGGGAACTAATTGGACGAAGTAACTGTCCCACATATCCCAATAATTACGATTTTACGTCACTTACAACCCTTTTTTGAAGAAATTGACTAATTTTTTACCTTTTCTACAGCAGTGATGGCGTACCACGTGACGCGCTGACCTGTTGGGACTACCTCAGCATCTAGTCGAGCCATATCAGTCATAACGACCCGAATAAACCACACCAGAGTCTCTGAAATGTCTTAAAAGGGGGCAAATCAGAGCGGGTGTTGCGGGTTGCCTACTCTCAGTATAAACGGCCCCGGCGGCACCCCTAGATATTGTCCGAAAAAAAAAATTTTTCTTCCGTTGTTCATCTGGTAGGACGGGCTACATTTTCCCGTATGTCGAAAATCGAATTTCGATATCGACCTCCTGACGATCGATAGTGTGCACGCTAGCAAGAATTTCAGGCGTAGACTTGCGTGTGTGAAAGAGGCGTTTACCAAGAGAAGATAGTGCTCATAACTGGGACTTGGCGAGTAAATTAAAGAACAGATTGGTGAGGTATAACATCGAGTATAGCTTTGCAAGGTGCAGAAAACTGGGGTCTGATGATCGACGACGAGAATAGGCTGCAGGAGTTTGGGATGAGAATGGAGTGGATGAGAATGGTGTGGACGGGAAGGAGATGCAAGCGAAGGAAGAGCAGGTGATGACGGGATGCTGAATCGAGGAGGGGATCACTGGGAAGGAGCAATAAAAGGTGTGCAGGGTGGTCCAAGCATAGAAAGTGAGGAGAGGGTGTGGAGGATTTTGAGTGAGCAAGGGAGGGGAAGGCAAGAGAACAGGTGCAAGGGATGGGATGAAACGAGGTGGGACTTATGCCGAGCCGAAGAAGGAAATCTTGTAAGGATACAGGGGCCTGCGGCTATAAAATATATCCAGAGGTCATCCATTTTCCATCTTAACATACCTTAACCGACTGATAATCTGTAATAATAATATAGCAACATAGGTGGTAAATGTATGTAGCGACATCAATTACATAAGTTTCCACTAATTACTCATCACAAACGTGGAAAAATCATATTCCGCCAGCAGTGGTTTAAGGTCAACAGGTTCAGGCTTGTTACACTGGAAGGTTGTCATTATCAAATTAAACAGAATCGCACTTTTCCACAAACTTTTATACATAATGCACACCACGTTTCAACTCACTGAGTCACCATCGGGAACAAATCTTGTATCTGTAGATGACTTGGTGAGTTAAAACACATTGTGCATTATGTATTCAAGTTTGTGGAAAAGTGCGATTCTGTTTGATTTGATAAGGGCTTAAGGGCGGATTCGTAAAAATAATGTCGAAAAACAAATATCATTTATCCGTAAATAGTATATAGCTAGGTAAATTAATCTAGTTAGAAACCCACCACATCAGGTAAGCCCTAAGGAAATAATAGGTTTGCGAACTTTGCACGCGAAGTTCCCTGTTTTCTCCACTATAGAATTTTTATCACTTTTTCCGCAGAGTTACACGAGTGCACCAATTTTTAATTGCATTTATGTGCGATAAATAATGGCCTTCGAAGACTCCTGGACGGAAGCGCCCTTTAAGATTGCAAACATTCTAATAGACTACTGGTATAAAGGTGAGATAAAGACACATTTTTCCACGTCAAGCTGATCACGATAGAGAAAATTAAAACACGCAAAAACTAAAGTAAAGTAAAAAAGTTAAATTATATTCACCAGCACCTTTACATAGGAGCAGAGTTTTTTACTACAAAATAAAGCGTCCTTTCTCTACATCATTTCATTTGCTCCTATGCTTAAATCGTTATCCTTCGCCGAATGCTAAGCGTATAACAAATCTTGGGGTCACTTACCACGGGCAGTAATGCCAGCTGCGAAAGTGTGTGAGTAACTTGGAACTAGTGTGTTACCAAAATATAAAGCATTAGGGAGTATGCAGTAACTTTTTCCTGAAGTATGTTGTAACTTTTTCCGGAATTTCAACTAAATGTTGTAACTTTTTCCGGAATTTTAACTAAATGTTGTAACCTTTTCCGGAATTTTAACTTTATGTAGTAACTTTTTCCTAAAGTAAAGTCTGAAGTAAAGCATAGCGCCCCCTGAGGATGGATCTCGACTCGAGTTCCGAAACGTCGGCATAAGCGATGAGAGAGGAGTGACCCGGGAGGGGGCAAACCCCCCGATTAACTTTTTCCTGCTCACGCATGAGAAGCAAGCAAGTCACAGAAATAAGTCGGGGCGAATGTGGAACTAGCATTTCGCCGTCTGGGCGTCCAGCGGCAAAGGAAACGGTGAACATTCAGTCAAGCAGCAGACGATGAATGTACTCCACTTCGACGAGCGATTGCAGAACAAATGAGATTAAGGAGAGGATAAGTGCATTCACGTGCCAAGCAATGATTTTATCAAGTCCACACTCACTCTCTGTCTTGGAATTCATGACTCTTCCTATTTGACCTCATTAAAGGCAGACTCTTCACTCTTAAGGGGAATTTTCAGTTGAAAAATCCAAATGCGCTGAGAAAGTAATTAATGTTGTAACTTCATTCCGACGAATAAACTTGATTTCCGACGAATTTAACCACATTAGTAAATAGTAACAACAGGTTGTGAATATAATTTAATCGTTTAGTTGATAACTCGGTGAAATGGTTCAATTTCTATCAGTGATAAAAACACAGTCTACATATAGGGTACCTGTTACTTCACCGAAGGCTAAAAGAGTGACTATCATCGTTGTTCGGAATTCTGATATAAATCCAAGGTCTTCCCTAATTTTACTTGAGCCATTTCAAGCAATGACGGAGGTTGGAATGACCAAAACAGGCCAACAGCCATTGAAATTCAGTCAGGCCGTCGACGGTTGATCGTGGTAGAGAATCGAGCCGAGAGAGGGCGGGCGTGCATGGAGGCTCGCGTGACTTGGATTAGCGGAAAGCTAAGGGGTGGGGTGGGGGTGGGGGGAGTTAATAATGACAGCGCAGTTCAGAGAGGGAGAAGTTTTTCAACGCTCGTTACAACAACTCTCGGCCAACAGTTTCCTCGGTAATTCCATTTTCGAATGGACGAGAAAAACTGTAAACAGCTCCTATGGGCGACAGTTCCACAAACAACCGAGTCGTTAAAAAACACAAAGGCACTTTTCTAAACTTGTTCTCAAAAACGGGTCGATTGCGTTTTTTTTCCCGCGCAGGTGCGCAAGGGTTCTGGACTCGTCTCCAGATTATCGCGTGGCATCGGAGGAATTGGCTCCTTCCAGTCCACAACACGCCAACCGCATTCGGAGAGGCGGAATCGGCGATATTGGCGAGAAAAATACCGTTTCAGCTATTTTGTGGTAAAGAACCATCGAAGGGGACGGTTGTCAGTAACAGCAGTAAATTCTCCACCGTATAAATAGCATCTAAAGTATTTTATGGTCCATACAATTCCCAAACATACTCTCTCGGTTGTTCTATAGTTACCTTCGGCCTGGTTTAATTTTCTAC
Source organism: Pyrrhosoma nymphula (assembly GCA_963573305.1). Taxonomy (NCBI): domain Eukaryota; kingdom Metazoa; phylum Arthropoda; class Insecta; order Odonata; family Coenagrionidae; genus Pyrrhosoma; species Pyrrhosoma nymphula. The sequence goes on from OY754334.1 coordinate 3,177,263, forward strand.
TAGCGTAGGTAACAACATACTCTCCATCTTCACCTTGCTGAGCTATGATTGCACTCAACCCTTCGCCTGAAGCGTCCGTATACAAAAGAAAGGGTTTCGAAAAATCAGGGTATCTTAGCACAGGTTCATGACATAGGGCGTCTCTCAATGCGGTGAAAGATTCCATTTGTTCATATCCCCCGAGTATAATCTCTGCTCCCTTACACAACTTTTCCGTCAAGGGTTTAGCGATCTTCGAAAAGTAAAGAATAAATCGCCGGTAATAACCTTCAAGGCCTACATAACCGCGGAGAGTTTTCAAATTATGAGGAAGAGGGAAATTTTGAATTGCCTCAATGTTTTGAGTATCCGGCTTAATGCCGTCGGCCGAAATGATAGATGTGCCCAAGATAATTAATTTCGGTACGAAAACACACGTGCATTTCCGGAGTTTTGAAGTCAGTGCCTCTTGCTCAGTAGATGGCAATGAAGTTGGGTGAGGCATGATAATTCTCACTCTTATTAGTTATTGACATTAAAATATTGTGCCTTCAAATGAACGACAGCGATATTTAGATCTCTTTAATAAGCAATCCGCCCATTTCACGATTGATGACCTCACTACACAAGATGAACCGTAATAACTCAATCCTTTATTTTAATACAATACGTCTAATCACCTAATGACTTGATACCCATTCTTTATAATTTGATGCGGCCATGAAACCCTGTTTTCATCTATTAAATCCATTAGATCACTCAAACAGGGGACTCATCAACAGCTTTAGCATAACACCACGGATAAGTATTTATATTAAAGCCCTAATCACTGTTCCCATGAATGCCGATGTCAACATTGACTACACTGAATCTCTGTGATGGAAGTTAGCCTATGAGAAACTACGTAAAAGCTAACATGTACTTAACAAACAGAAAGAAAACCTCAATCAATGCGGGGAAACTTTACCTTATGCCGTTACGAAGAGATGTAAAACAAAATTGTCTCCGTTGGATTAATGTCCATGAGCCGCTTCAGAATTATGCATTCTAAGGATGACAATCAAATTTAAAAAAACGAACCTTCAGTTGAAGCAATATTCTCAACTACGCTCGATTATCGCAAGTCGGTCGTAGTTTCAAACGCTTAACGTGAAACGAAAACCTTGTTTTTTTATGTTTGTTCAGCATTTCTCAGTTCGGAAGTTACGGATATGGCGGTCCGATGTTTTCATTGTAGCGCCAACTCTCAATTACGCACATATATTGAATAAAAATAATACAGGAAAAATTATAATTAAAAAGTTTCAGATTAATAAAAATTAATAAACAATGTTAAGAACGTAGTAGGGTCCCGCCTCAGCTAAGGGTGGTGTTGTCATCTTTCTGAAATGTTTTCCCTAATGTTTCTCGGACAGCGGTGTCCAAAAGGAACGTTTGAAATATCAACCCGCGACATGAAGTAGAGGCATAAATTATTATTATGGTTGCATGTAGATGAATCTGACATGACTTAGAATGCTCTGTATAGAATGTTCAAAACTATTCACTCGTAGTTATTAAATTTCAATCCCGAGGACTCTGACATGACTGACACAATGTAACAGCAGCGGGTGTAGACTCGAGACAGCGGAGAAATGAGATCATTTGAAGCATCACATATCACATACCGTTGATGAAATATTTCACACTTGGTCGTCGGAAGTATACTATGAGTGAAAATAGCATTGACGACCTAAAGGTCAGGGGTCGGAACAGAGGGGTGGCGAGAGAGCTTGCTTCCCACGCGGGTTCGAACCTTGGCTGAGTTATTCACAGTAAATCACATCCACATTTGGGTGCCATGAAAGGGGCACTTAAGGACGGTGACCTTCTGGAACCTGGAAAAGGTGTCTCCGGAGCTAAGTCTTCATGGGTTGTCCTCCAAGTATAATGTAATTCGTAATACCGAGGTGTATACGGTTGACTCATCGACTTCAGACTATTGATGATGCATGCCCAGCGGAAGAGAACTCCGCTTAGAGAACGCTTTCTGAGGAAGGCCCGTGAGGACTTCACACTAATCAGTTGCCGAACAAGCAACGTATCAAACACTGGTTCCATCTTCTTTCGGGATTCAAGTCGCGCGATTGCTCTTTTCATGCGACGTTTCTCCTCTCATCCTGGAGGCGTCTTCAAGCCGACGACAACCCTCGAGGATCTGAACCTGAAGGCGCCTCCAGGATAAGAGGAGACACGTCTGAAAACAGCACCCACGCGGCGGGAATTCCCGGAAGAAGATGGATATGCGTTGCTATCACGTTGCTGAAACGTTCGAGATAACCGAATCCAAGAGCAGCACTCCGTGTCGCGGGATTGGACGTTGAAACGAGGTTCCCCGGTCACAATTCTTTAAAAGCGGTGCAATGCAGGCGCAAGATTTATTTTCTTCCATCCAGTTCCATCCAAATACCTCCCATGTAAACATTTCCGGTCTGACGCGACGTAGGAAATGGCCAAAATTACATTAATACAGGCAAAGAACAGTTTACTACTAAATTGAGAAAATATCGACGTAAGTAGGAGGTATGAATAAGCAATAAGAGTTCAACAGCCTTCTCCTCCTCAAGCGTTCGCACGAAAATGAACGCGCGCCATATCTTCCCCTCCTCCTCCCTGCCACTCTTAAATTCCACTCTCCCGCTTCTTCTTATCTCAGCGACCCGCTTTCCGGATAAGAGAGAGGGAGGGAGCGGGTCTCCAAGACGGGGGGACGAGATATCGCTCGCTCGACTCGCCGATAAGAAAAGACTCACTCCCTCGGGGAGGACAGAGACGATGATAAGAAGAGGTGTGCAGTAGTGGGAGGGGGAGGAAGCGGGGAGGGGGGAAGTGGGAGGGGGCGGAGGGGGTGACTGGCTGACTCACAGCAGACCTATTGGTGTGTGTGTGTGTGTCACGGTGGAATTCAAAAAGCGTGTCGCCGCCGTAGCCGTGCAGCCCAACGGGAAGGGAGCATTGAAAAATAAGGGAAACTTTTGTCCCTGTCGTCACGTGCAAACAGGCGGGGTTCTTTATTTGCAAACATAAGGTGAGGAGGGGAAGGCACGAATTATATTAAGATAGCAATGTCGAAAGTTTTCACGAGGGTGAACGTATTTATTTATTTATTTTATTTATTCGAAGAAAATAGTGAACGTACAGCAATATTGCCAATTTAAAGTGCACTTGTGACACACACAAAATGAGACACGAATAAACAACAAAATAACAAAACAAAAACTTAACGATGACAGAATAGAAATGCTGATTATTGTTGGTTGTTGTCTACAAAAATAATTATTTCCGGAAAGATGTATTGTGGCTACGTTGATGACATTTTTAGACGATAGGAAAAATGAATCAATGGACCATTAGGGAGTGAATGTATTAGGGTGGAGAGACGGAAGAAGAGAGAACGTTTAATTAGTGATAATCTGGGTGTGGGAATGTGGAGTAGTGAGTTTGTTCGGGTAGGATGAGAGGGCACTGTGATATTGATGGATGAAATAAGATCGTGGCTGTCACTGTAAGAATTGAAGGTGTTGTAGATGAGTTTTAAGTCGTATTTGAGTCAATGACGGGAGAGACGACAGATAGAGAGCGAAGATAGTATGGCGTCCGTGGAGGCATTGAGGAAACTACAATTTCTGTATTTCACTATATAAAAAGCTTCGTCACTTGGGTGACAGTACCTATACAGTACAGATAAAAATACACTCACGTGGATTTAGAATATTTCGGTGGATCGCCACCACCTCCTTCAGTGTGATGTAGTAAGCAAGAATCATAAGTCTTCCTATACCTCTCGCTGCGTGTGATTACACGGCCGGTGTCCTAACACCCCATGACACTCGCCTCGGCGCCGGTTCAGGGGTTAAAAGGTATTACGACGAGGAGTTTCAACTCTTCAAGGTTTATTTAAGTACTATATCCTACCTTTGAGCCACCTATCCTCAGCGACTCTCATTCGATTCGAGCAGCAGAGAAGAGGGAGGTCGGAGGAAATGGAAATGTAGCGTATACGAATAAAGACGAACGGCATGACATGGACGGTCGGAATCACCATTGGTGAAATTTGACGAAGAGGTGGGAAAATAAAGTTGCACTGTGAAAACTCAGAGAAGACCGGGACCCAAACTGATTGACACATTATGAGAAAGATAAGAGCCTCTTGAAAACAAAAATGGAAGGTGAAATTAATGGGAAGAATTACAGGAGGATTTCAAGTATTGAATGCAACGTGCATATTAGCAGTGACTGTCAGTAGAGGAACTAAGACGGCATTAAGCTAATAGGACAATGAAGTGGACAGCCGCTTGTAATAACTAGTAGAATTGATGACTTTTGATGAATTAGAATTGAATTAGAGTTAGAACGCGTCCAGCGAAGATCGGCAAGATACGTTAAAGGCCGTTACGATAACCTCGTTAGTGTTACTGATCTTTTGCAGCAACTGGGATGGAAAACGCTTTCAGACCGTCGATTAAAATTTAAACTCAATCTATTATGTAAGTTCTAAACCGGTCTATTTTCTGACGACGTTGATAATATCTTACGAAATCCGACATACTACGGTAGATCAGATCATGTGAATAAAATTAGGGAACTAGACTGTAGAACGGATAGATTTAAAATGTCATTTTTCCCAAGAAATATAAGGGACTATAACAGCGGCCAATGAGACTTTTATCTAGGTTTGTCGATAGGTAGTGTAGCTCTTAGTGGTAGTACTCCCTAATGCTTGAATTCTTATCTGTTACCTGTAATAGCAGCACGCCGTGCATTTTTTCTACATAAATCTTGAGTCTCTGTACATTTGTGTAGTTTCAAAATACATATATATTAACGGTCCATCTCCATTGTGATAATATCTGTAGTGTAGTGCATGTTTATGAGGCTTCGTCTCGTGACAAGCATAAGCTATTAATGTTAATGCATAATTAGTCGTAGTTACACTAACTTTAGGGTATAGTGTAATGCATGTTGGTGAATACTCACCCACTGCCACACACCCCTGAGGTAGCTTGCAGGGTATTTTGTAGATGTAGATGAAAGTATTCCTTTGCATCAAAATTATTCCTTCAATTAGTCCTTTCCCTTACCTCAAGATAAATTACAGCAGTCCAAATATTCCATGCCTCGGGGTAAATTGCGAGCAGCTTGTAATGAATGGTGGGATTGTTTTCGGAAGCCTTCACTTGAATATCACCGCGGTGGGGTCGTGTTCTCCAAGTTCCTCCGCAGTGGGTTCCCTGTAGGAAGGTTGCGTGCAAGTATGCGGTCGAAGATAATATACGGCGTCGAGCGAATGAGATTCAAAGAACTGCGAATTCGAGGATTCGTTGCGGTTGGAAATGAGGCTCGGGTATCGTGGGCCTCTGGTGAGCTATTCCGGAGACTAGTTCAACGTCCGATTCGGAGAAAGGGGTGACTGGATGTGAATTGGGGCAGATTTAGGCCCCTTAGGAGGAGGGGCGCGGAGGCAAGCGAAGCGGGTAGAAAACAAACGAAGCGGACGCCTGAGGAGAGAGTTTTGGGGGGATGGAGGAGGAATCAGGAATGGACTAGAATGGAAAAGTTGGATTGTTGGACTAAAAGTTGAAAGGGACGTAGCGCAGGAGTGAGCGAGAGGAAATACGTATCTACTTTAAAGAGGAGTAGACTCAATCACTCCTCTACTCTGCGCGTCCACTAGTCCACACGTCTAGGGGGGGCGATTACATGACATATAAATTGGCTGACGTTCGAACAAAAGGGATCCGTCCACCTTCGATCGAGCTTAATTTATTCGAGTGATGATCAACGAGCGATTCCACAAGGCCGATCGTTCAGCAGAACACCGAACGTTACGGTGTTGCCATATTTACAGCAGATTTCGCACTTGTTATCCTTCTACGCATGCGGAATGAACTGACTTTGGAATGATTGCACTTGTTTTGAATCATTTTGAAATATATTAATTTAAATAAACATTATAATGCCTGAAAAATTGAACTTTGCTTCCTCACGAGTACGATAAACGCTATATACTTACTCGAATATACGCTTAATGTGTTCTCATTGGATAAATTATTTCCCAATGACTTGTCATTCTATGAATTTTACGGATTCAACTGAAACGTCGTCTCCTTAGATTGACATAGACGTCTACTTAAATTTCCTCTTATATTTCAATCACACTTCAATCGCCTTTACTGGATTATGAAACACTTTAAATATTTCAGAGAGGGGATAAAATTTCCAAGCTTCTCATCAGCAAAATTCTAAGAAAATAATGTACCTATTTGAATGACATCGGTCTCCTTTCGTTCATAACAATTTGCAATCCACTCCAAATACAACGCTTTACCTCATAGATGAACCTTGCCGCGGACTGAAAGATAAATAACCTTCATCTTAATAATGAAGACATAAATTACCATTTTCCACTGGCAGACCAGTGCATTTTTAACAGTGGAAAATTTCAATTTATGCCTTTATTATGTTGAAATGCCACGATATCACGCCTCATACTTCTCGTCATTGAAATAAACTAATGGTTCACTTCTAAGATCATTTATCAAAACTACACTCAGACGTATAATATTACACCTTGGCATATAACTTCCGACATGAATTGATTAGGATATTCATTGATACTTAAATACTATCTCCTAGCTAGTCCCCAGCACTAACTTACTCCTTAATCTTCATTGCAATTTAAACACAACCGTCGCCCCGTCAAATCGAACAGAAATACATATATAACTCACTTTTACAAGACCGTTCACCGCCTGTCCAGAGCTTTCATGGTATTTCTTGTAGCATATATGATTACCTACCCTGAGATTTACAAGGCAGCTTTTAATCATTTCCACTATTTCTCCAGGAACACACAGCGGCACTCGTATAAAGGAACAATACTTGCTAATGACATAACGTCGAGTAAATGAAAAGATAAGTTTTGAGAAGGTCAAGTATACTGAATGAAGCACAATGAAACAAGATACAATGCATAAGTAGACAAAACAATCATCACTCTTTCACTTGGACGTAAACAACCACACACACAATTTATGATACTCTAAAATAACATAGCAATCCCTGCCAAGGAGAAATCCTAATGTCTATTTCTAATTAGTCATTACCTGCCTTAAATGCAGACGGATTAATTATTTCAACTAAATCACATTGGACAAACCAAAAGGCAATGAAATATGTGATGCTGTACCTATATCTTGACTTGTAATCCTGAAGTATTGTATTATCGACCTCTTCATGAAATGTCAAATATTTAATCCCGAGGACAGGTCACAACGAGGTTGTGACCTGTCCTCGGGATTCAAATTTGACTTGTAATCCTGTCCATCGATTTGTATTTCAGTATTCATTTGTTTTATCAATCGTTCTCTCTGCGAGTTGTTGCCGTAACTGTTTATCCTCTTTACCCATTTTCCTGAATAATTAAACACGAACAAGTTCTGTACTCACGAATGATCCGAGCTATCATTTTAAATCCATTAAAAACCAACTTTCTACAATAATATGAAGATGATTCTTGGGGTGGCAGTATTCACTGAGTGAAGAATAGTAAAATACTACACTGTTTTTCCTTACACTGGGACGTAAACAACCACACTCACAAGACAAGAGCAATCCACCTAGTCACCAACTTCACTTCAGTTCACACAGATTCCACATTTTAATTTAGGTAATAGTGGAAACAACGAACTGATTGCTGTTACGTCTTCTCCAACACTTTCTACGTATTTGCTACACTTTTAATACCATTCCTGTCATAACACATTATTTAAATAGAACAGGTCTAGCTAATTAATGTGAAAATATCACTACTTTGACACACGCAATCCAGCGCAGTACATAAATAATACTTGTAATCACTGGCATGTCTCAATGTACACAGTCAAAACACACGATAAACCTTCGTTTAAATGTTATCACAAAAAATGACACGGTTGTTTCTTGCACATTGAAACCTAGTGATGCAAACTTTATTTAAAAATTAAAATTTAATGCTCCACTGGGATAATTTTTAACCTTTGTTGGTGGTAAAACCCAACACTAGGCGTACGATCGAAACTAATTTCTAATATAACGATACACAGCATTCTAGACCACTATTCGAAGTCCACACATTTGAAGTCTAAGAATGGTATGTTGTAAATGATATGTAGTTCTCAAAATATAACACACTTCTTCAAATATCATTCAAATTAAAAACCAAAATAAACTGTTCTTCGATCGATAATGGCCGTTTCGGCATTTATTTTGATGCCGAAGCCGAGGAGTCGAGCGTGAGGCAAAAAACGTTCGAACGTTAGTTACAAAACGCAATCGGCAATTGTTATCGAAAGATTGACCACAATACAGCGGGAATGACTCTTTTACGCTCGAACGTAAAGTTATAGAATCGGCCACTAGGTCGTACGCGAAAAATATTAGAGTTCTCCCTTAGCAAACATGACCTTTTGACCAATCAAAACGTTCTCTAAACTGGTGCCCAATACATTTCCTTCGGGAATGGAATGTGACGTCATCAATAATGCGTCAGATCGAAAATGGAGTGGAATATTCAACAGCATAACTCCTCCCAAAATTTGAAGAAATGTTTTACCTTTATCAAAGATTATGTCAGGCAAATTTCGGATAATACTGAGACATGTTCATTACTATCCCATGGCTAGATGGCTACGGGAGATGTGGCGCCAAATTCTGATTTCCGATATACTTTTCGTCAAAACTGGCACTGGCACTACTTGTCGGCCTCGTTGACGGCGGGGAAACGTCCTCGCCTGCCAACCCAATGGTCGCGGGTTCGAATCCCTCCAGGGGAGGATTTTTCTCCTCCCAGGACATGGCTGTATGTGTTATCCTTTGTTACAACGCCTGATGTAAAATGGTCTTCGAGGCTGTATTCAGGTTATTGATATAAATAAAAAAAAATGAAAATAAAAAAAATAAAAGGAAATAATGTTTTTCATAGCGATCAGATTGGGATTTATTCGGTGTATAAAGTGTTCATTCATTATTCGTCATACGAATCACCAGAAAAGGATGTCAATATATTTATGAACAAAGTCAGGAGAATCTCATGCTTGAATAAATGTCTTCCGACGCTGGTGCGCTTACTTGGGAGTAGTTGAACGATACGGTTGTTGTGATATCCACGTTTGCTACATATCATGTGTACGGAGGGAGATTTTACCGTCATCGAACGAAATGATTTTCACAGCAGGCCTTAGACTACCAGAGAAAGAGAAAGCAATTGGCTGTATGTAACATACACTGCGCCCGGGGCATTCACTAGGACGCTTCCCCTCAAGTACCAGTACATAGTAAGGTTTACAATTTAGGGGGCACCGTTGACTACTTGGTGATTTTGCACTTCTACACAAAATGTACATAGGGACGGGATGAATGGTGACTAGATATTTACTTAGTAAAACACAATGCCTTTTAAGTACTCATAAAATGATTTTAATTTTACTGGGAAGACGGAAGTGTATTAATAATACAATAACTCGGTTAATATTGTTGGGAACGCCACTTTAAATGGAATAGGTCTTCCACATAATCCAGACCATTGTGCACGTTCCGTTGTGTCTGTCACCCTCTATCAGGACCTGGTTGAATACTGACTGGTTCGTGGCAGTCATCGCACTAAAGCCTTTCAAAGTTCTCATCGACCCCCGTAGCATTTACCTCTCAGCTCACAAACGGGCATCACGCCGTTTCCCTTACGAGACAGGCGCAGTCAAAAGAGAAGGCATTACGAAGTGGCTCTCGAGCTCAACGAGTTCTTCCATACATGCACTGCTGTCCTATGCTTGCATTAATACTTCGCCTCTGAATATTCAATCTTGGCTTCATAATCTCTCTCATGTCCTTCAGCCTCCTATTATATTCCTTCCAATTATTCTTCCGTCGCATTTCCTGGTCCTTTCACGCCACTCACTCCCCTCTCATATTCCACGCCTCACCATTCCACCCTCACCCATTCCCCAAAACATAGACAAGTCAAATACTCACAATGTAATCGTGTAAATCTGGAGGGAATAGGGAAATCAGCCACCCTTGCTAGACCCCACTTGGAACACGCTGCCAGTATTTGGGATTCTTATGAGATAGGTTTGGAAACTGAGTTGGAATGCGTGCAGCGAAGATCGGCAAGATACGTTAAAGGCCTTAATGATAACTTCGTTTGTTTTACAAACCTTCTGCTACAATTGAGATGGGAATCGCTTTCAGACCACCGATTAAAATTTAGACTTAATCGACTATGTAAGTTCCAAATGTATTTATTCTCTGACGACGATAATATCCTACATACTACGTTAAATCAGATAATGAGAATTAAATTAGGGAACTAAACTGCAGAATGGACAGATTAAAAATGCTAATTTTCCCGCGAATGATAAGAGCCCATAACATCTGCCAATGAGACTTTCAACTAGGTTTATCGATAGGTAGTGAAGCTCTTAGTAGTAGTGGTTCTCCCTCATACTTGTATCTTCTACCTAGTACTTACAGAACGCCGTACATGTTTTCAGCATAACTCTCGAATCACTGTCCGTTTATGTAGTTGCCAAATTCATAAATACTAACGGTCCCTCTAACATTGGTAACATAACTAAGTAGTGCAGGCTTGTGAGGCTTCGCCTCCTGACAAGCATTAGCGATTTATGCTAATGCATCAATATTCGTAGTTACGTTAACTTTAATAGGGTATAGTGTAATGCATGTTGGTGACTCCTCACCACCCCCTGCCACACACCCCTGAGGTGGCTTGCAGGGTATTTTTAGATTCAGATCTATAACCGGTGGACCCATTCTACATTATTCCATCACCCACTCATTTCTTACACTATCCCTTCTGCTGGGAGTGTTCACAATAAGGGAATAGGCTGAGCTGCGTGTCATAAAAAACATGCCAGTTGGAGCCTGAGAACACCATATAACGTCGACAGTAGCGTCTCTACTGTGAAACATAAGCATTTCCTCTAGTCATTCTTAGGTTTGATTTGCTGCTGTCATTCACATGCTACGGGAATTCACCAGCGATTTAAGAAAGAGTATGTAATGCACATTGTATCGAATTCAAGTACTGCGCCAATCATACACACTTGCTTTTTAAATCATATCTAGAGGGTAATAATACGCTTATCCAGATACTTAAATACGCTGCCATATGGAAAATCAAGTGAGATACGACGAGCGCTGAAAGATGATCGAATAAAAGGGACAATGTTCACCGGCTTTATCACAATTCACTGACAGGCTGCGCATCCTACTGGCCGTTATGAGCGCGCTGCAATGACCCAACCGATCGCAGCACTGTGCGACTTCATTCTTTCAAATCAGTCTACAGACTTCAATTTTCGTTGCATCTCTACAAATATTTTTTTTAACGTAGAGAACCGAATTTCCAGTCAATCCCTGAGAGCCGCTTTTTTAAATCTGGTCAGGTTTAATTTTATATTTTCATCGAAGTGTGGTTTTTATTCGAAATTTCGAATTTAACGCGAGAAATATCCTTTATTTACGAAACGTTAAACCGCTGACCCTTTCGAGTCATTTTAATGCGAGCACTTACGAGTTTTCGAGATCGCTGATCAAGAATGCGGCATCATTTTATTTTTCAAAGTTAAAAATGGTGAATCCAAATGGAGGATAGAATGTGAAAAATGAAACAAAAATCAGCGTAAGAGTTTTTGTGGTCACCAATCACGGAATTTAGCATCACTTTCTCAAAATTCAAAATGACGAAACGAAAATTCTGAATCTAAAAATTCATAACCAAAGTCTGTGTATGATAGGTACGAATCTGGCATATTTTATATGCGAAATGTGAAATTCCGAATAAAAATCATATTCCGTTGAAAATATAAATATAATCCTGACCCTGATTAAAAATCGGCTCTAGGGAGTCGACTGGAAATTTGATTATCTACATTTAAAAAAAAACATTCATACAGATACAACAACAATTAAAGTCTGTAGACTGATTTGAAAATATAAAGTCCGGAATGTCCCGCTGTGAGGCTCCACAGAATGACTCAACAATGTCCAAGAACGGGGAACTTAATTGTTGCTATTACGGGGTTCCCCAAATAGAATGAGATCATGGTCCTCTCTCTTCGATCGCCGGGGCTCAAGCAGCAGTGGGACTATCCTTCCTTTTGCAATATTTTCCGAGCATGAGTCGAGTGTGCTAGCGGAAGAACATTGACGTGAACAATTTGCTCTGGACTTCGCTGTGGTGTGATTACCATAGAGATAGTAGCCTACTTTTGAGTTTAGATTGGCTAGAGCGAAATCAAAAATTAGAACATACAAATTACGTTCCTCACTCCTTGGGGTGCAATCAGCGGCTGATAGGTGGAGTAATTTCGTCAAGGCTCACGAGGTAACATGGGAATTCGCTCTTTATAGGGGCATTAATACTTCCGCTGCTGCCCTCAGACCATATATATACATTTTTCTGGATACACGATAAAATTAGGAGACAGCAGAAAATTGATATTTGAACACTTCCGAGTGAAAAACCACAGTAAGGTTTAAGCGAGTATGTTTATTTTGAGTATCATTTCTCAATATGAAATGATGATATAAAGAACGACCCAAATGCTGAAATGGATTTCTCGCTTTGCAGAATGTAATGCTGTGAAATAGAGAGCTTTACATTTGCTCAAGTGCGATGCTCACTTTGCAGCACAACGGCGCCCTCGCTTTTCATTTGTATCACAACCCTGCGCAATGAAAACTGCGCACATCTAAACAGGGCGGGTGTAGCGTCGATGAGCGCTAAGTAATGAAAGAACGTTGACAATGGCATACTTGATTGATTTTCGCAGTTGATTTTAACCGTCGGTTGGTTGCCCATGGGTCTGGGAGACCAGTTGGCTCTTCTCATGCCAGTTAAATAACTCTTGAACGGTTGAGACTTTGCTCTAATGTCTCAAAGGGCATCTCTCTCCGCACTGCTATTCATTTTCTGCACAACTTTCAATGAATTCAATTGAGAGAATACCTTGTAGTGGATGCTTCTTTCCTTGGCTGCCCCTACTTGGGCCTGGCAGACCCAGTGCGACTAAATATGTTAAATATTTTTCGCGTCCCATAATTCAGATCCATCGGCACTAAAGGTTGATACAATGATTTCATGACTCAAAGACATCTCTTTCCGCACTCTTCTTCGTTCTGCGTGCGAGTTTTGACTAGTTCAGTTGAGATAATACCTTGTAGTGGACGCTTCTTTTCTTGGATACTCAAACTTGGGTCTGCCAGACCCAGCGCGATTAACTGGTACATATTTTTCACGGGAATGGGAATTCTACTTGGGAACTTATCTTGCTTCCAATTTACACATGTTGAGAATTATTAACAAAAGGAACATTTCTTAAAGATTAAGTGAGGAAATATTATCATGAGCTCCTTTAAAAATATGACAAATACTTTGAAAATATGAGTCTGTCACACTCAGCGCGACTAACGACGTTCCGAAGACCGGGTGTCTAATGGAGGGTTAGGAAAAGGTGTCAAACACGTTTAATGTAAAGTTTTGAGTTACTCAGAGGTAAAAAGCTTAAGCTTTTAAATACAAATTTTTAACGAATTCGATAACTACTCACAAAACATTCGGCCTTGATTATTGTGAATCTAAAGAATAAAACAGCCTATAGAATTAAGTAGTGTCTACCCGCAGGTTATCGAACGTTCCGTCAGCCGTGGTGACTCCCAATATTACGCATCGATGTTCCTATTAATAATGAAATATCGAATTGGTCGAGCATTCTTCGGTTTAGTTCCAATGTGCGCCGTATCACCGTGGTAGTCACTTCTTATTCGCCGATAATCCGGCTTCTCTCTCGTTGAGCCTACCAACAACTAGTCTCGCCTCAATTTGAGAGGTCAGGGGACGCAAGTGTAGGGGGTCGGATTTCCAAGCGGAATACCATCGTATGCAGAAGCTGACAATATTGAGACAAGTGGAAATGGATCGTGGAAACTTAACATACTCATATAAGAACATTTTGTATCTAGAATCAACATACCTACGCCATTACTTTGTAATTATTCTCATGCTTGAGTGCTTTCCATGTTCCTAGATCCTTGTCAAGGTTTTTCAACTCCTACTCCGACTTTGGCCTCAGCAAGGATGGAAATTTAGGCGCGGAAGGACATTTGACGAGCGAGCGGCGAATTATTTTCCAAATATCCAGACACAAGGAAGTAGTATCCAAATGTATACAACAACACACGGTTAAATCTCAACATCAACCAGAACTTCATTTGGAGGACAACTATTTTTCAGGGAAATTATCTTTTTTCCTTCTTTTTGATGACATGAATACTAACAGACTTCACTAAGCGCAATTAGAGCTCTTCTTTCATTCTATTCATTTTCATCGTAAGGTTATCTTAATATCATAAGGCGGATAACCTACAGACGATGAGGTTGTTTTCACGTTTCCGTATCCTGTGAGTGTTCATAGGAATGCTGATAAATAATACACGAAAATGAAAACACTCTCAAGACAAACACTTTCAATATCGACATGAAAAGAACAATATCGACTTTCAATCCCAGTTCTCGATATTCATGGAACACTTACATGATAGAACTCTCTTTAGTTAAAACAGAAAACAGAATTTTGACCGACGCTATATATTTAAAAGAGGTTATTGAATATTTTCTTTCAATTTTACACGTGATTACTGAAGAATATATTTAAAATCTAGACTTCAGGTGTCTTACCGAAGTTTCCGCAAATTTTCACTTTTTAAAAGCTAACAAATTAACCTCTAAATCCATATAATAATCCATTCATTGAATCAATATTATAGTTTGCTCTCAATTTAATGACAAAAATGAGCACATGAAAATCGGAGAATTCCACTCGTTCTTCTCAACTGGCCGGCCCCGCGAGGGCAAAAATTTCCATGATTAGAAAAAATGAATTCCTTTTGGTTTATGTCTATCCGACGCGTGGATTCAGATTTTACGTGACCATAAAAATGGAAACAAATCATATCAAAGCAGGTGCTATAAAATATTTACCACCAGAGGGAATTCCGTGTCTCTGCTTGCACTCCAGAGAGCTCGACGGAAAAGAGATTACAACACTTCTCAACGGGATGTCAACCAAAATAAGAAAAGGAACTCGCTGAAGGACAGGTGATAACTACAAAATAATCCTTTTATGAAATAAGATGCTCTACTTTGGCTTCAATGTTTCCGCGGGGTTGATCAGTGGATCCCTCTCCAATTCTAGGGTCTTCCCCAAATACGTTTTAACTTTGGTTGACAACAGTTTCGCTTTTGTTTCAACCAGCGTCTTCAGATCGAAGGTATCGAATTAAGTTTTTGTGCCAACTTTATATATATACCGTGTCCCGCGAACTTGCTCATTTCTGGTTGGCTCTTTCTCGTAGAGCTCTCTCATCCAATCACTATGGTTATCCGTCTTCTCTATTGATGTTCCTTGCCGTCTTGATTATCTCAATAGCTTCTTGAATTATCCTATCACTTAGTATCACTTCTGTTTTGCAATTATTTCTGCTTTGTCAAAAAGAACGTCATGGCCGGGTTCACTCCAGGGATGTTTGGCGATGGCGGAAAGTTGAAACTGTATTTTTCTTCTTCGTGGACCTCATGTGCTCCTACCAACGGAATTTCATTGCTCTGCAAGTCTCTCCTATGCATTAACAAGGCTTTCGGTTGACTCCTCCGTGAAGTTAATGCGGTAATCTGCCCTTGTGTCCCGATAATATGCTCTACTTCTTACAAGTATGAAAACCATGGGATGAAGAGAGAAACAAAAGTAATTCAAACAAAAATATCAGTATTTCATACCAAAGCAACTCAAAAGTGAGCTTTTGATACCAGCTATATCTTTCACCTTGCTTTTATAATTCCAAATGTCTTAAAAGGAAAATAACTCTCCATTTGAAATACACTTATGGTCCAAGTCATGGGAACTTCCGAAATCCAATCGTTCACAACGGGTTTAACGATCACCGCATTCTGACGTCTTCTTTTAAGCGAGCATCGTCTCAAGAGGAAATTTTCTTCCCCGATAGAAAAAAGAAATTTAAATTGTTCAGAAAAAATTCATCTATCATCCATCTATACTCTCATGCGCTATTGAAATTTGCGGTGAAATAGGTGGCTGAAATTTTTTTTCATAAACGTTATTAGAAAATTGATCCCTGAAAATAACTGAACCCACTTAACATGTGTGCTAAGTCAAATCGTCCGGAAACTTCCTCATGGATAAAATTGTCGGGGGCAGAAATGGGCGTAGCATGCTGATTTTGAACTGAGTCCATGACGAGTAACGGAAGAAATGAGACATTCATTTGTCTCTTCCCAAATATGTCTCGGATTAGGCGAGCGTGAACATAATCCCCACATTCATTCATCTCATAATTTTTAACCAGGTGCTATTTTAGGGTCTTTTCCTCTGTTTTTTCCCTATATGGGCATTCACAGTCTAAGTGCTTTCATTCCATTAATGCTATAAAAATGTTTACACATTACATATATTCTGGAAAATATTTATTCGAGCTGCCTTTTTAGATGCACTTCCTTAGCACGCGAAACACCTATGATAACGTCAATATGAATGCACGCATCAAGCACTACACACTATGGTACCGACAGCCACTTTAACCGACAACGAATGTAAGCAAATTCTTGTTTTTGTTATATTTTGCATCCCATGTCATAAGAGAAGAGACATCTATTCTGTTGAAGAAATTACTTTTCCTGGAAAAAAACTCGAAGAAGATTACGTTAAAATTAGAAGTAATTACCACAGTTTCTTAGAGAGGAAACTCACTGACAATAATCGACACACCTGACAAATGAATGTTCGATCGACGCAATATAGGGATTGTTAATGGATTTTGGCCGTTTTCAAGAAGCACGTAAACACGCCCACAAAATATATCAATCAGCAAGGTGTGAATGCAAAAAAATACAACGGAGTTGTCACAATGTGAAACAAAAGCTTGCACGAATTCCACCAACTCTGCAAGAAGCAAGTTTCCAACAGCTTCATGGCACAGCATGAATCTCTTATTCCAAGCAATAGAATACCAAGAATCAATACCAAGGAGTCCTGGGGGGTTACTTTGTAATCTCACCTTTTCAATGACTCTTTGCGGGAAGGCGGGAGATCCGTTTCGCTCTCATAATGATCGGCTCACGATCGGCCTAGGTCCGTTGGTGGCTCCGTTTCTCACGACAGGTGAGATGAAACTAATGAATTGTGGAGCCAAATGAAACAGATACAGAGTCAAAAACTACGGAGTCGAAAGTGCGGATGAATCAAATAAAGAGACTGGCATTTCACGACTTAAGAGCCAAAGATGTTCACGCCGCCTGGGTGGCGGAGTTGAACAACGAAAAATGACGTAATTTTCCACATTTTATGACATATTCTCACCAAAGTGAGATTACAAAATAACCCCCCAGTTCGCAGTTTCCGGCGTCATTTTGTGGAAGCTACTCACGATAGAAGAAGCTCAACAAGAGTGCACTCTTACACTTAACACCCGAGGAATACTGGCTAAGATCAGATGCTCTCGTCATACGTGCTCAAGGCCTGCAGTTTGGCAAAATGGAACGATCCTTCTACTGTGACAAATGGCCCGCCTAAACACAGCCATGAAAATACTAATATACTCTAGACAATTATATCAACCAAACTATATTATAGATATATCACCTATTGTTAATGGGCAACGCCGTAATGAGAGGCAGTAGTTTTAATGATACTTATAGAGCAGTGCACGACATGGCGCGCGTTTTCATGTGACACCAGATTGACTACACGACTCAACCAATGCTTCCGTCCTTGCCACCGCTTATAGGAAGGGCTAATATTGAAGGACGACTCACGCTATAGAACGCATTAACATGAGACTTTTTATATTCATTAGATGTTCCATTCTACAACACTTTCAATCATTAGCACAGAACTGAGCACTTAATTTTAATGAAACGCATTGTCCGAGCATAGTATCAGTATTCTAGAACGTGGAAAATAACTTTATTTCTCGACAGAAGAAAATTAGCCCTCTAAGCGAGAAATTCTGAAATAAGTGATCAGTGCAACCTCGCGTAGGCAATAATAATATTCAGCTATTTTGGAAAAACAAATATAATGTAACCAATTTTTTTTATTTGAGTCCAACGGGTTAGTTTTACTGATTCGCCCAATTGGGTACAATATCATTGTTATAGAGCGTTCAGTTACAAACTTTACCTCGTTCCGCCGGAAAATTTGGGGCCATCGACGGACTACTTTTTCCATTATTTATTTTTGAACAGACCGACGCCACTTCTCATTGAAATCCCAATTTTGCATTAAGATGACAACAACACAATCGCTGAGAAATAAGGGAAAGACAAATTTTGACGATAATGAATTTGTCGGAGTTCTTTAATTTATTGCGCTACAAAAGTAGAGCCATTCGATGTTAATAAGAAAATCTAATAGTGTATTTTTTTACTTGCTTACGGAACTTTTACGTGGAAAAAATATTTTTGCTAAATACAAAATTAAATCTACTTTTAACGCTTCCCCAGGCGAGAGTGTTTTGTCCACGAAGAGTCATATATTTAAGTGATGCAGCCGTTTGCGTGATGTATAATTTATTACTTTGCACACGTCACCTTTCTCAAAATTTGAAAGTGTGAGGGATAACCTTTGGATAATAAAATAAAAACCACAATGAAATAAAAGTTTGAAAAACCACAATGAAAAAACAAATTTTATTCGCTGGGACAAAAAGAGAACGGGCAAGCTTAATATTTCTCATCGGAGAGTTTGCTTCATAGAAGGACGTATTGCAGAGCTCTCTGAATGGGAATAAAAAGTTTTTCAGCGCAGGGAGGATATAGTCACTGGGTCGCTGCTCGTAATTAAACAGGCATTCCTGCAAGGTGCCCTTTTTCGTGTTCCAATTACATGTATGTATGCGTGTATGTATATATATATTCTTTTGAAGTTTTCGCTCATTGTGTCAGCTAAGTTTCCTGGTAGCTCAACTGGTAGAGCACTCGGAGCAGTCGGGAGGTTCCGGGTTCGAGTCCCGGCCACGGCACATTTTTACCCTCTGATTTCTCGGCTTTCCCATCTTCCACATCACCAGTGTCTTCGTCCAATTTCAATTATATGTTTCCTATCTCTTTCTTTCACCTTCTGTTGAAATTATTAAATATATCCCGAACAGAAACCATGGAAATAACGCGGCCGAAAATTGGACCGAGTTACACGCGCGGAACGTTAAGGAAACAAAAGACAAACGAATCATTCGGGCCCGCTCACCCGACGAAGGGAGAGAAGCGTATCGCGCGAGCAACCACCCTTTCAACTGTTTCGCCATCGTCACTTTAATGGGCGAGGAGTCTTCATCCTCTCCCTTCCCTCCCTCACATTCGTCTCTTTGTGTCTCTCTCTCTCTCTCCCTCTCTCTCTCTCTCTCTCTCTCTCTCTCTCTCTCTATATATATATATATATATATATATATATATATATGTACACGCGGCGAGAGCGTCCTCTTTCTTTTTTTTGCGAGCGTTGAGGAAGCAGTTTGGCTCCTGCTCAGGGTTTACGGGGGGAAAAACACGAATCTGCCTTTTTTTAATTTGTCGCCACAACGTAAACGTTAATACCCCCATCCTTCCTCTCCAGAGAGTGTCAAGGGGGGGAGGAATAAATATAACAGAAAAATGAAAAAAAAAGCTTTCATTTATTTTTTTTCTGCGGGAGTATCCTCCCGGTATGCACGACTGTAAAGCCTTTTTCACTTTAACCCCCCCCCCCCCTAGCAGCACCCGCGACAGACAGACAGAGGGACGTACAACTTGCGCAACGTAGGCGCACACGAAAAGCGATGAGTCAGCGCGCCAGCGTTAACTCGCCCAACCCCATCCCTCCTCTCCCAGCAACTTATTATCCGCCTTGTTTACGGCTTCTTCTTTTTCGCGCTCATTTTATTTTTGAAGGAATTATTAATCCCACTTGTGCAACCGCAGCGCATGATGGGAATCATTCATCCGGGAAAAACGAACGGATGAGGCGAGAAAAAAATGTGAAACAGAAGAGAAGCGGCGCGCGAGAGAAGAGGAGGGGCAAACGAGGAAGAAAACAATGAAGAGGAGTGGATGGGGGAATCTCCCCCTTCCAATTTTCAACCCACTCCCCTCCCACCTCTTCCAATGGCTTCCCCACTCCCAGGGCCTCACACCCCTCCCTCCCGCAAAGACCCTTAAATTAGACCATCCACGCTAATTTCATAGAACGACTCATAAATACACACACAAGCATTACACGCCTCGCGGACTTCGTAAAGTATGTGAGGCCCCTATTAGTACCCCCCCCCCCCCTATGAAAGCGGGCTTTAACAAATTGCTCGAGACTCGAAATCCCATCCAGCGAAGAGACAAAGTTTCTTGATTTATCCGCCCCGCGTTCCCTCTCCGAACAGAGTAACATAATTAACCTATAAATATATGGGGACCCGAAACACTTTCCGCCACCCTCTCTTGGTCGGTCGCCCGCCACCCGTTGGGAAAGCGGGTGGGTGGCCAGAGGGTGCTGCTGCAGACGGGAGGGAATTAAAACCGTGGTGCACAAAAGTTATAAAAAAAATAAAGTAACCAATAGAGGAAGAGTACAGGAGAGGACTCGACCCCCACTCTCTGCATACATCCATTCGCCTCGGCGCCATCTTGACTGCCGTTGGGGAGGCACGCAAACAAAACAACATCACGGGCGATATTTCTATGACAACGGCGCTCGACAATGGCCTCTTTTAAGATGTGCTACGCAGTCCCCCCAAATGACCCTTAACGGCTAAAGTTCTGATTCGATGAAGAGAGGGTTGTCCACTCCGCAGGGCCCAGTTCGATCGCTTAGTTAGTTCCTTTAGAATTTAACATATATTCATATCGCCTGATTGCCAGCCTCAAGTGGTAATCTGAGACGTAGGCCACGCACCGGATGCCACTAGGATGATATCAGGACGACACCTGAGGGCTATCCTGACGATGAACACCATAGCGACCGAATTTTTCGGATATGAGAGCGACTAGAGATTCCACAACGCATCCTGAGGAGGTCGCCGTCGGCCCCTTCATTCAGATGCGACCGTTAGTGATTTAGTGTGAGGTGTTCAAAGCACCAGTCTCAGCTGAGGAAACCTTGGACGTGATCACGGTTCTGCTTAACGAATGCACTCGCGCTATCGCCATTTTGCGATTGCTCTCATAGGAGCGAAGAAGTGATATTCATTCTTCAATTTTTTTCAAATGCACTAGTTGTGATTGATGTTGTGCGTTTTTAAGGCTGTTACTCTGAGAATTGCTCTTCTGGTGTGGTTCGAACAAAGGAGTAACGACAACGAAAACGCAAAAAAAGGAACCGTGACCCTGGCCAGCTTTATAGGGCTCTGCACACTATTATGGCGAGAACATATTCCGTTCGATTCCCAGCCTGGGTGAACTTTATCATGTGTGTTGCGTGTGCATGCGATGGCTGTAGTTTATGGTTGAGCATATACGTCACCTCTCGCCCATTGGCATTGTGGGCAGCATCAAACTTCGCGGGCGCTTAATACCATGATGCCGCAATTCCCAATGTTACATCACCATCGGACAATAAGCAACATTTGAATCCTTCGCGAGCATCCGAGGCTAACATAAATATTTCTACCATCATATTGTTGTGTCTACCACCATTGTATCATACATCCGAGTTGTTATGAGGTCAAAAGTACTCGAAAAATATTTTCTTCTAAATTCATTTATAACTTTATGCTGCCAGCGATTCAAAAATTGAGATTCTGAATGTGTATTCAAGGCTTTACCTAACAGGCATAGTACTATTACTCATTGGGTGCTAACAAAGATTAAGTGAAGTATTACCCAGCAAAAGTTTTGTCGAGAGTTCAAAGTTTTCGTACACATTCGAAATTAGATAACAGGTCAGTATATCTTGATTTCACCGAAAAGAACTTGAACGTCAACTTTATAACCCTGGGTTGATAAAGGACTATTGAAATGTAATCGCCCTGAGCCCAAATGAAACTAAAATATACCTTAAATTCAGAAAATGGTATTTGGAATTTGGCAGTCAACGTAAATCTAGGTAAAAGCCTAGGAAAAACACTATAAGCATGGACTAAGCACTTAAAAGAAAGCTTCTAATGAGCAAATCGCTTTTCATGTAGACAAGAAATAACCGAATAGCAACTGCTATTACGGAGACACTAAAACTAATTTCCTTTGGTTCTCGAATGGGATGAAGATTTTGATGGAATTACTATCCCAGCACGTATATCCAATAGTAGGGATTTAATGAGAAATATTCACCTAATAAAAGACAAATCAAGCAATTTCCTTTAAAAATAAAAAGTATTCGGACCAAAAACACATGTTCAACATTTGAAGTAAGTTAAAAAATGCTAAATTGCCATATTTTTCACAGAGCTCCGCGGAAAATGTTTTTCCATTTCAGACCACAAATGACGCGCAGTGAAATTGTTTCTCCGATTAAATTGCTACACTACTGTGTTATTGGATAGCGTTATCCGAAGAGGACAACATATCATTGAAATTCCACCATGGACTACGGGGATTCCACTGGCAATTGATTTTTATTTATTTTTGAAGTTACGTTGAAGTTTGAATTACGAAAGCGTGGAATCAAGGAAAACAATTCACCGCGGTTTTGAGTTGTTTTCGACCCGGAAAACTCCTCAGTACAGCGCCATCTAGTATTTTCATACCTTAACAAACAGTGACCCCCAGAACTTATTTTTCTTCCAAACGCGAATTTCGTATCAAATAATGCTCTATTTACTGAGCCAGTTATAGTTACAAGACTTCGCACTTGCGAATTATCTCATAGGAGTCACCGATTCTACATTTACTGCCACTTCCTGGCGTTAACAGCGCATCTATAATCCTTTTACAACAGGAATAGCTAATTATGGTCTGCAATACATGATCGTATCTGCCAACCAACAACGAATGCTGTACGGTACAGTGCATCAGACCTATCTTCAACTCAAACCTTCTTCTTCAACGATATTTTCATTGAGTGATGCACAACTCTGATGGACGTCTTCTTTTAAGTCCATGAGGCTAGTAAATACGACGCTATTATAGTGCACACCGACCCCTTTCCCACCATGCCAAAGCTATGGATATTCTTTTGCAAAGCAATTTCTTTTCCATTCCCTAAACCCTTTTGCGTTTGCGAATACTATTGTGATGCAATCAACGTAAGTGATGAAACTGCCACTTGAATCAGACCAGCATGCAATGCGGCCATACTAACCACGTCAGTTAAATCTACAGCGGGCATCCATGTCTCTTCATCACCTCCAGTTGAAGAAGACAGAGACTTCATTCGCTCCACGACTGACCACGATCACCTTACCGGTCGTCCCCTTCCTAGCCTCTGGCTCTTTCGAACGTCATTTCTCGGATGGTTGGATATAGGAGGAGTTGACCGACAGCTGAGGTCATTTGCCCCATTAGCGATAGATCGGTAGGTTAGTAAGGGAAGGATTCTATTATTAATGAATGATGGCGAAAAGATATCTGGTGCCGGGATTAGCCTCTTCGTAATGAATGGATGCAAAGGGTCCATTGTTTAACCATCCATCTGAAGGATGGAGTCGCACACTGTAAGTGCTCTTCAAAAAAACATCCAATAGCAACAAAAGGCTACACCGCCGCCAGGATTTGAACCCAGGTGATCTAGAGGGGGAGCCAGTACTCTGATCACCACATGAACCCAATCTCCAAAGCATTCAGACTATTAACAGTGTGTACTTAGCGGTGGGGAATACTGGAACATCAAAACTTACCATTCCTCGCAATGAATTCTTGAACTATTTTCTGATTTACTTTTCCGGCTCTGTTCTCGCCAAGAGTACGTGAAGGTCAAGAAGAGCTTGAGTGCAAGATTGAAAGGGGCAAACTTCAAAGTCAGCCAGCCAATACAAGAGCGCTGAAATAGTAGCAAGCAGGCCGTACAATCGCCACCGTCCGTTCCTGCAGCCCGTAATATCATCAGAGGTAGAGGTAATTATTATAAAACAGTACTCATTTGAAGAATGAAAAACCTAGGAGACCGAAAGTGGCACAAGAAGGAATTAATAATTACTTCCTGAGAGTGACGCCGTTTTCCTGGGCGGTACATTTAAGTTCGTGAGCACCTAATATAAATAAACAATGTCAATTGCCAAGTAACAAGATTAGTGCATATAAACATAAACGATGGCCATTTTATTAGGTATAACCAACGATTTTCGAGCAAGTTTTTATGACTCAAGGAACAGTCATCACAAACAGAGTAGAACCTAGATTAGAAATCGAATTTATATTTTTAAATTCATGAATACATATTATTATATTTTTAAAGGTTAACCTATTCCCAGTCCCTCCCAAAATCAACCTCCACTCTCCGCACTACACCTCCGTCCCATTACCTCCCACGAAAAAAACGCGCGCTCTCCTCCCCCTTCAGAAAGGGCGAAACAGCGGTGTGGCGGCAACTCCCCCCCCCCCCCCCCCCTCGCAAAGCAGCCCCAAGCCATTGACCCTCTTAAACCCTGAGGCAGACAGACAGACAGAGGAAGGGAGGGAGAGGGTGGGAGGGCAAGTGCCGTCATCCCAAGTTTGCGTGCAGTTGCAGATACCGCGCGAGAGTGGATTATATTTTCCCCGAACTCACGGTGCCCACTACTTGTGGCGCCTCCTCGCAATAAACAAAAGAGAAGAAACGAAACGCGCACCTGTCGGAGTCTCTGGCAGGCGAGGGCAACGGCACCGAGCGCCACTCAAAGAGCTGCCGCACAATGGGGAATTCATCATTTAAAAAAATATATTTGCATGCCAAATCATAATACGGGACAGATATTCGAGTCGATGAGCAACGCATTTTAATACGAAAATATTTCCCGTGCGAAAATGACGCGAACTTGGCGGTGTCATTGGGAATCTGGCGGGTGACCTCACGGAATGCTAGCGATTGCAGCAGGGCGACGCGTATTCGCAGTAAGCACAGCTGGTTTTACCTTGATTTCACGGAAACTTTGTCGCTATTTCTTAGGATAAACAATAAGGACTGAAATTATTTGATCCATCCTTGTTCTTAGAGTACATTTAGAGCAGAAAATCGATGCCATACGGACACGTCAAACCATTGAGATGCCGTTTTGAATCGTGAGATTTTTGAGATCAAATGTATGCACTTATTAAAGGCAATGATTGGTTTGGGCTATGATACAAGTATTAAAATTAATTATAGATCGTTAGAAAAGTGACCGTCTTGTGCAGCACTCAAAAAGAAGTAATTACGTAGATTTCAAAAAGAGACTACCA
The DNA here is from genome assembly GCA_963573305.1 of Pyrrhosoma nymphula. Classification (NCBI taxonomy): domain Eukaryota; kingdom Metazoa; phylum Arthropoda; class Insecta; order Odonata; family Coenagrionidae; genus Pyrrhosoma; species Pyrrhosoma nymphula. Next base: position 3,202,671 of record OY754334.1, read on the forward strand.
GTTGTAGTCGTTACCATGGTGCGACTTCTCGAAAACGTCTATAATAGACCCCAAATACACTGCAATTTCGCACCCGTGTATCGAACGCCAGTTAAAAGCCTTCATTAAATCACTTAAATCGATTAATTACCTCATGTAGACACCAAATCATCAAAGTTGTTTGGACGCCATATTGATAGGTATGTATGCGAAAATTGTATATTATTCGTTCAGCGAAATCTCGGGTGGACTGAGGCTGCACGCGGAGCATACCCCCCTTGTATACCATATTTACATCGCGCTGTATCTGACATCCAACATTTGGCAACGTTGCTCGACCTTGCTCACAATGAGTGGATTCTCTCCCATCCAAACCTTCGCGGGCATCTCGAATAGGCAATGCAGTAGGGGGCCTAGCCTAGTGTGCGTCAGCGTTTATCCACTCGACTCTTTTTCATCATCACCTGGGCTAGGTGGAGCGTAACGTGGAGGGATTTTTACTTTTCTATCGCCATCTTGAGGAGAGATCAGCTAGCCCTCGTTGTGGCGAAGCAAAGGAGGAGTCTGGAAAAATCAGGACTATTAATATTTTTGTAAGCTAGAGGATGAATATTTTTTCAAGTTCAATTTCCGGGGACAGATATTCGGGAAACATATAATTTTTGTTGAATATAATATAAATATTCTGCTTGAAGTTTGTAGAATAAGCCTTTGCAAGTAGTTTTATGAAATTATGCTACATGATCATAATTCGTTAGGCAATTATTGTAAAAGTTATAGAATTTCATCATCTCCTAAATCGCGCACCCGTGAATACCACCCCTGCACCATTTGCAAGGTCTTTCACTTTCCAGAATTATTAATCGTCTATGGCCATCAAACTGGGATAACCAGGATATTGAATACTTTTTAGCAGTTTTTCGGGTAAAACTAAATCCAAGGAGGCTGAAATAGGCCTGAACGAGTATTTCCTGATGATGGAGGATTTACATAGGTACGCCGCCGGTCGGCCGACTTGGTCTCGAGCAGAGGGATAACTTATTGTAGAATTCGCTGTTTTTTGTGATAAGAGCAAGCTCTAAGATGGAAGAAAAGTGGAGCTAGATAAAAGCACGGGTCTGATGCTTTCAAGCTGCATTCAAACACATTGCAAACCTAGATTAAAACACGGAGTAGATGGCGAAGTCAATGATTTACCCGAAAAATGATATACCTGACATTGCTATCGCACGCAATCAATCCATTAATTTAACAAATAAGGCAGTGTAAATAATTCTATTTTGCATTTCTTTAGATAAATCATTACGGCACTGCAACAATGCCTATACATCAATAATAGTTTTCAGCGCATTAACTGTACAAGTGAGTCATGGATTATAGCCGATCGCGTATTTTAATAGCTTCAATATTCTCTTGTACTATCGTATCGAATGGTTTCATTTATAATCTTCTTTATATCAAAGGTGCAATCGATAATTACTCATTCTACTTGGTGGGTGATGCGCGGATCGACCCATCGAGAATGAATTAAGGGATTCGCGGGATTACTAATAGCATTCTTAACGTTCCTCGCACGACCTTCTTGGTCACAGCTAGTGCAAGCAGCCACAAGAGTGAGAGATAAAACGTTTTGGACACCATCCAATAGCAGGAATAGTACAACAAAATGCAATACGGGGTTGTAAGGTGGGTGAGGTGTGTTCTCCCAGAGAGAGGTGTCTCATATTCTGCTCTCGTTGTAGTCTTCGAGTGGTGCGCGAGGAGAAAGAACACTGGGGCAGTTATCAGTTCGACTGATCTTTTATCTCGTCGCTTCTCTCCATCCGATAATTTATCGCTTATAAGCGTAGCGCGCTCAAACAGCATGCGTGTTGTGCTGCCTGCAAACGTGGAAAACTGTTAAACTCTCCAAAGTTTCGAAAAAGCGGGTATTTTTTTGCGCTAACATTTCAAATATTGACGATGGAAACTATCAGTATATTTCCAACCTAGTGACTTATCTATTCCCAAAATGATACAACTTCTTTGGAAAGAGTGTTTCCGGATTTAGCCTGAATTTGGGAAATTTTTTAACGTTCAATCGCTCGTAGGTAATTTAGGACATGGTCTTATTTGGATAATAGTCGTATATGGAATGATTGGATAGCACACCAAAAGGTAACTGTAATACCATGAGGTGCTTGGGGAAAAAGTGAAAATCGATCTTATTGGACACTTGTATTAGGCGTTGACACGGCAGTCGCTCCAAACATTTTCTGGGACGTTTTCGGGTAACGTTGCGGGCTTCGCAGATTCAGATTTTGATACTTTTCCTTCCTGTTTCCCTATTTCTGTGAGCCTTTAGTTTCATATTTTGGGGATAGTTGGACATATTCTCTGAATTGCGCAAAATGTTTATTACTTTTTTCAAAACATGAATCCCTAATTTTAAAAAAACGTGTTGCAGATGTAGAAGAACTGCCTTGCACAATCGACAAGTAAATTGACGAAATGAGAACTATTTCATTAACCTTAGCCAAGCATGTAACAATGAAATATCTTGTGGATCCAACATACCCCTTCTAACAGTTTGTTTTCACTATCTCTGATCACTCGTAAACGTTTCTAGCATACATATATACATATCAATATTTCGTAGAACTCAAATAAGAATCATTCTTGGTCATATCCCAAATGCTTCATTCAGATTTGAGATGCGACATAACAAGAGTTAGATCGAACGAAGACCTTCCCTTAATTGGCTAAATGAATCCAAACATCTTTTATGCAGAGCATTTTACGTGAGTAATCGGTTAGCCCCTTGATAGAAGTGAAATTCTGTCAATAACCAGACATTTGCCTACATGATTTGCATTGATAACTATTTATGCTACATTTATTATAATTAATTATGTAATAGCTGACTAACGCTTTATTTAACACATAGATGTCTACCGCCAACACAACTACATAATCATTCGTCATTAAAACTATATTTATCAAAATGTAAATGTTCCTTAACTGTTGCCGGTGCGCGCTAAGACATTGTCAATACGTTAAACAAGAGTGAAGTATATTTTTTATGCTTATGAGTCTCGTTGATTGATACACAGTTCACAGGAATTTATTAATATTAGCCATGTGTGATATTTTGGGTTAAATCACATCCCCCACAGTTAACTTTTTCTCTAATACTTAAAAGAGAACTAGCAGCAAAACTCTCGTCTTGTTTCAACGAAGCTTTTTCCAAAAGCCTTGCAGTAATCAATCTGCAATTTTCAGTTTTCGTTATAATTAAAATTAATGATTTCGTCTATTTTCAATGTTATGACCCTTTGAAAAACAATTTCAAGAAACTGTTTAGTGCGTGCCTGCTTTGAGGTAACTTTTGCCAGCTACTACAACATTATTTTTTCCCAGATAAAATTTTCCGTCCAATTATCACCATTTAGAATGTTAACAAAAACAATTTTTTCCAGGAATTGAAGATTCAGCAATATCACTCCAACGATGAAGAACGCAATGTCTGCTGCAAACGTATTTTCTGAAACGCACGTTTACCCAGTTTTTATAGACATTGCAAGTGCAGAGTCTTCAAACAATGTTAGCTTACTAATGCATATATTTTTGTTGCTGTTTCAATTTTAATCGCGTCCACATACTGGTCAAATATGCTATGAAATCATTGTGGTGGAAATACTAACTGTAACTAATTACGGAAAAAAACGACACCCAATGAATAGGTAGCCAAAGGGGTTAAGTGCGCCATGTTCGAAACAGACCCGTATAACAACCTTGGCACATAAATCCAAACAAGGGTTGCGGCGGCCCTCATCCTCCCCTCTCTTTTTAAGAAAAAACTTGAGAGCCGTCACCTCCTTCCACTTCTCTGTAACTCAGATCGTCCTCTCTTTTGCAGAAAACTCAAATGATTCCCAGGCACAATCAAAGGCTTTAGAGAGATCACAGGCAGTTAGAGCAACAGATTGCCTTTGAAGAGCAACAGCTCTTCAAAGGAAACATCAGGTTCGTTCAAAGTTATTGTAGATATTATAAATATTATCTAAAACGTTTGCCTGAAATGATTTTTTAAACGAATAACCCTTACTGCAAGGGGGTGAGCAAAATGAGCTAAGTCACAAAAAAACTTCGAAATCTACTCGGGACCCTAGGCATGGGCCTTGAGGGATTTTTATTGGATGAATATCGTTCGGCACGATCGTTTTTCCGTGGATCATACTTTTTCATGATTTAATGTGCTCTAGGCTTCTTGGCCGTACAATATGCCTCGGCATAACATTTCTAAAAATATAAAAATGTTTAGGAGAACGCAACTTAAGTCTATTTCAAGTAAAAACACGTCATAAAAATACGTTCTTAACTAATAACTTCGAAGACAGCACATTATTGTGAATATAGTTAAAGAAAGAACAGGAGGGATGTTCCCTATAGATTCATAGACCTAATGATAAAGAACGTAAGGAAAAAATATTACACGGATGAGGCCATGCATCTTCGGTCGCGTTCAAGTTTTAAAGTACGACAGACAGTGTCCCGTTGGCGTCTTCAGATGAAGGATGTCGAGAAATCTTTTTTCTTCCACTTTACATAGGCTGGATTTTGGCGTCAAATCTGCGCCGGTGTTGTGGCCTATCCTGCTGATGCGTTTGCTTTGCGCGGGACATCGGTGTTCCGATTCTATGCCCCGTGTAGTCGGTATCCGCCTTACCTGCTAAAATTAATTGGTTTTATTTGTAGTAATTGTTTGAAGTAATTGGCGGGAGTTTTTTCGACATCCTTCACCTGAAGACGCCAGCGGGACAGCTGGCGAAACTGTAGTACTTTAAAACTTGAACGAGGCCGCAACCCTGAAGATGCCTCTGCCTCAACACTGCATCGCCGTGGAAACCTGAGACTGAACATAATACATGGATGTGTTAAAATTATTTAGAATAGATGCAGGAGAGAAAATTTGGGAAGGAGAGTCGTAGTTGGTTGATCATGTCAAGGAATGAACGACTGTCTAAGGAAGCAACAATTCAATGTATGCAGCTCATAAAAGTACACTACTCCCAACTTTCTTTCATGGCAGTGAAACTTGGGTACTCCCAGATAGGCATAGGAGTATAGGCTGAATGTAGAGAATATAAGGTACGTATCTGAGAAATTTTCACGGTATACGTTGGATGGATAAGGTGGGTTACGAGGGAGTGGGTGATGGAAGAATATGGAATGGATTCTCCGTTAGTGAGCAGCCGAGCGTGGTTCGTTTGGTTTGACGTTGTCGAGAGAACGGACGAGATTCGAACAACGGAACATAGCAATGATTCAGGAGCGAATGGTATGTGAGGGGGAGGAAGGGGTAGACCGAGAAAGTCGCGGGTAAAAGAGTTGGAAGGGAATCTTAAAGAGGAAAGAAATTAAAACTCTTAAACGCCATCCTCCGTGGCGCGCGGTGGAATAACGTCCTCGCCAACCAACCCGAAGGTCACGGGGTCGAATCCCAGCTGGATGGTTTCTCACCATCCAGGAAATGTTTTGCGTATTTGTCTATATTGCAGCCGGTCCCGATTGGGGCGCGGGTGCAATTCAAGGGAGGGATAACGCAGAGAGGATAATGGGAACTGCATTTCTTTTTTTTAATGCCGGAGATGCATGTCAAATTGTTTTTGTGATGCGTATTTGCCCACGTGTGTTCTTTGAATGGGTGTGAATGTTCGACGATCCCATTATTCCCTCCCCCCCCCCCCATCCACCCTCTTGCCTCCAATGAGTGCGGCGAGGGACCACCCCTGTCCTTGTTGCGGGTGACGGCGAACCGCCGAACTTGGACTCCAACAGAAATGGCAAGAAAGAATCCCCCCCCACGAAATAAAAAGTTAAGATAGTGGCAATTCCCCTCCCTTGTCCCCCCTGAATGTATACTCGCAACCCTCCTCACCCTCTCTTTTGGATATACACGGAGAGAGCTTAACGCGGAGAGGGAATGCCGGGAGAAAAAAATGACAGATAGGAGTTTGAGAGAACTTAAAAAGCGGAGCTATATATGAAGCAGTGAAAAGGGAGAGGAGTTTTCCCGAGACCAAAGAAGCAGTTTTCGAAAGGAGGCAGCAGATTGTCGTGACAGACAATTCGGAATCGAATTCTGCGCCCTCAACGAATACTGTCGGGGACCGACCACCGCTCACTCACACCATTATCATTACCCCTGACTGGTGCCGCTCGAGAGATAGCTCGAAGGCCACAACTCCTCGTCCACATTGGACACCAGCAGGAGCTGTTTATCACGGAAAAGCACTCTTCTTACCCCGTGAAGTCCCCGACTATAACCTCCGCTTTTTTTAGTGTTCACCGTGAAGAATTAACAGTTCATGTGAGATTCCAAATCGTATTACATATTTTATTTCCCCCGTTGTAACTCGTCCCCCATCCTTATACGTATGAGTACAATTTTGAGTGAAGGCGAGGGAGGGGATTTATTTCCCATTGGTCAAGTGTTGTTAAGTACAATTATTAACTCCACGGGAATACAATTTAATTATTTCCTTTTCGTTTTGGAGCGCCAATTGCGCTCACTTTTGTCACTAACTATTTTTGAAAGCAAAGACACTGTGAAATCGTTATTGAGTGCGTTGGAAGTAATCGCGAATCTTATAATTAAATAACAGAACATTTCTTGCCATTTAAACCCACTGATTGTTTGTTGAATACATCAATGTCTGTTAAAGTTGTGCGTATTAGATTATTCCCTACCTCTCGCGCTATTCCCTTCCCGCTCGGCCACGCGACAACGTAGTACGCGTGTTTTTCCCGCGATCGTCGACTGCAGTGTCGGACATAAGATCACGTCCCATTCGCCCTGAGAGCAATTCTAGTCCCTCCACTCGCGACGCTAACTGGTGCGCTAAACCCAGAAGCTACACGGGATTCCCTTCCGTCCTTTTATTGTATTTAATTCTCGAATCGTAGAATTAAACACTGCCAAATAAGGTCACAAAAAGAAAATAGTAATAATTCTATTTTACGATAGTCTTTTTTCGCCTTTATGCATTAGTCATTGGCGAAATCTGTTAAATATTAAGAAATTATAACATAACTTTAACAAGACGAAGCATATATATTTGAATCTGGCAGAAGCGAAGAAAGTATGCAAGGATATTGCAGTATGGAAGAAAACAAACGGAGACATTTTTCTTGGTCTATCGCCGAGAATTAAGCTCCTTTGACTAATTTAAACACAAAAGTAAGTTGTGGGTGCGTATGCGATAGGAATAGTTATGATCAGAGAATGGTGGTTAAACAATCAGAGGATTGAAAGCTGGAATTGCACTTGGACTACGCTAAGGAATCCAATACATTATTATTTTCGTCTGAAATTTCTTCGTTCCCAAGCTCCATCTCTGATTCAAAGTTCACTAGCTGTGGGAGTACTTAAAAAAATATCCACTTAGAATTAATATTTACCAATAACGACTCATCATTTCTTTGAATTTTTATACTGAGCGACACGATATTCTTCCCCAAGGGGTAAATAGTTGGAAACACCCTTTCTCTTTTGCCATGGTGTTTGTTCCCTGGCCATCAAAGCAATTGGAACGAGTCCACGAAACTTCGACTTGATCGTTGTGGAGACCGTGGATCCGCGAAATGTTGGTCACGGCCGAACGCTTAAATCCGCTGACTGGATCTGCGGTTGATAAATGATTCAGGTCACGTGACCCGTCACAATAACTGCTGTTAGCGGAGGAAATAAATGGAAGGACATGACATGGAAACCTTTAGAGGCTTATCAGATTCTTGGAAAAACACATGTAGTTCTTCCGAACTCCAGGGGACTTATTTATTTTCAAGCACAAAAATATTGCAGATTTAAAAATCCTGTGGTGGGCCAATAGAGCAACTGGAACAAGCGCGTAGATTACCTAGGTATTGTAGTTTATAGGCTGCTTCAACTTTCGAGATGATTTACAAAAGACTACCTCAACACTTTTCCTGGCCTTTCAATGTATCTCTTTAAACTGCATCCTCTCATTCACGCGTAACAACATTCAAGTGTCAAACTCATTCATTAAGCTATTTCTGGAATCAATTCAGAAGCTACTTATTGAAAGAGAGTAAGTTTATAAATCATTTTAAATTATCTTGTACGAATCGTTTCTTTTTGGAAACAATCTTTTGCCACATACTTTAATATAATTCAGTAAGAAGAGAAATTGAGAAATAAAAAAGAAACATCCGTTTTATTATACTCAGCTTTTGATGCACAATTCGCAACATTGTCTTGTTTCCCAATCGTAGATCTGTCTGTACTGCATATAAAATTACAGGTCGGCAATTCATGTCCCTAGTTATGATAAGTACGGAAATTGCATGAAATATTACTGCATCTTCCTCAATGCCCGCATTCCATTGTTTCCATTGTGGTTACGAATGCGTCGTAATCTTCAATAATATCCCCTAGATCAAATATTTTTTCTCCTATGAATTTATTAACCAGAATTCTACTCATCCCACAATTTATCTCGAGTTTTACACTGCGGCCATCTTATTTTCTCTTTTTCTCAGGCCGCAACGATAAGTACTCCGAAAAACCTCCAAAATGTTCTCATGAACTTCCATTTACATACAAATTTGAAGACACTCAACGTTCTTAGCTCTATTACGGGGTAAATGCATCTGCAGGTAAAATATAAGCTCCATATCTAATACTCAACTTAATTATGTTGATTAATTGAAAATCGAACTAACAATATTGAAACGAAATTAGTGGAAGTAAAAAAGTACTAGGCGTGACTGCTAATTCCTCAAACGTGGTATTGATTGGAGATTATTGGATTCTTTGTCAGCACAAACAAAAAGAAACATAACTGTCTTTGACAAAAAATGAAGTGCTTAAACACACCATTAATATAAAGCGAATATATTTTAACTCTGACCTAGCGTGGATGAATCCTAGGCAGTATTAATTATTTAATTAAAATTTTTAATAATTTGTCACTAAAACTTTTTATGGAAACATAATTCAGAGAAAAGCCAACAGACACTGCACTTCTTAGGAATCAAATTAACATTTCCCCAAAAGACAAGCATTCCTAGTTTGCCTTGCTGCATACCGTTAATGCCTAACTTACTCTGATTCAAGAGAACTTTCAAATGAAATAAAATAAAATTTTCCTCCTCGGAAACGAAGTAAAACAGAAAATCCCTCGACAGAGCATTGAGTTTTTGACTCCAGATGCCTTCGGGGTCTTCAAAATATAGTTCCGGGGTGGTGGTATCCGAAACATCATTCCACGGCAATGTCGGCACTAGCGTCGCGCCATTCCCCACCTCATTTGGCCCCCCCTCCCCTTCTTCTCCTTACCCCCTTCCCTCCCCTTCCTCCTGCCTCACAGACATCTCCTTTTGATGAAATTCGCCGCTTGAGCCCACTCCCCAAAGTGGGGCACCCACCGGGCGACTCGGGTGGTGCTCCATAAGCCCCACTAATTCCCCCTTTGGTGCTCTCAGTTGACAGTGTCCCAATCTCCGAAAAGCTACAAGCTCCACGCTCTTGCGCCAATAAAACAGTTGACGATCCCAAATTTACAGCGTATTAATCCTCGCCGCGTGAACTGGAGCAGTTATAAATGCTTCGGGGAGTTTCGGCGCACATGGGGAGGAGGCGTTTAACTAAGGGGGATGTTCGTAACATTTCCCCCAATCGCCTACCATTACGAAGTCTTCAAATGTCTGTCGGTGACCACGGAAACGGATCGCCGCAATGGTTTGTGGGCATCCGAACCCATAATAACCATCGGTTGGCTATAATATGAACTTTGCCAAGAGCAGCACCATTAAAATGAAGCGTCGGGTGAAAAGTCAGTAAGACAGCATTGGATATGGATTTTGAGTAAAATCATTCATTCACGATTAATGATTAGGAGATTTAATTATCCAATATCACTACAAGATTAAAATGCAAATAATATCACGAGGATAATTTCCGAACATGCACCAGAAAAATCCCAGCGCTGCAGTCTCACTTGGCGTCCGATCGTCATGTCCTCCGCATGTTAAAGTACCAAGCAACGGCGCCCAAGACATAAGGAGGTACGTGACGGTGTCTTCGAATAATTTTGCTCGATTTTCAGTCGCACTGAGTCTTTGAAAACACCTTTTGGCAGAGACCGGCTAACTCCGGCCTGGAGGCCAGATACGGCCTAGCTAGTAGGTACTCTTGTCCAGCCTAAGAGCTACCCTAGCCATTTATTTTGCCTTATCCTGCCTTATTGAATAGTTTCCGTCTCAATGAGGGAAGGCGCTGGAATCACAGAAATACTAAATGGTACATGCCTCATCCAGTAGGCGGCACTAAGTAGAGCAATGAATGACATTCCTCGCTCTTTCTAGTTGTTTGAATTGCAATTTCGTATCTAAAATTAATGAAACGTTGGATAAAAACCTTTATTGAACAGTTCGCCTATTTTACGATTGCACGCCAAACTAAAAAATATACCCCGTAAGAATTTAATCCTTTAGTTTTATTTAATACGTCAATCGATTGGGTAGACGTCGCCTAATCACTTGATAGCCATTCTTTATAATTTGGCATGGTCACGAAACCCTGTTTTCATCTATAAAATCGACAGGTTCACTCAATCAGGAGATTCATCAAAAGATATAACAGAGCACGACGGAGAAATAATTACAATTTAGCCTCTTTCACTTTTCCCATGAATACAGACACAAAATTGACTATTCATCTATTTCCTCTAATGTTTGAATTTGATAAAAAACATTACCTTTCATGGCCGCTTTTTCGCACATGTTTTTCGAGTTCTATCACTTGAATTAGTTTTCAATAGGTACCAGGCTGGTCATTTATACCATCATAAAATTAATCCTATATGAATAATTCTGTCGAAAAGGTTGTGAGCCCACTACGATGAAAGGGACTTGTACATTCTCGAATATGGGTCTAAATAATTTAGTGTATTCTTCATTTCCTAAGGCTGTTTTATTGATGTTTCATTTTCTCAGGGTTTATCTGTGTTGTAGTAATTATCAGAGAACTTTAAATGTGTAATAGTTTCATAATAATTGCTAAGTTTATGCGAGAATCACTGCAAAAAATCAATTTGTCATGCAAAGTGTATGCATATTTTTTTATGAAAATGTTTACGCGAAAAGAAGTTGTTACGTTATTTATATTGCCCAAATCTACATTATATACCTGTGCGTGGTTTATTCCTGGGTGGCAATTTCGACAAAAGCATCCAGGGGGTAATCCTAGGAGAGAAAGTTCCTGATAATGATAGAAACTTGATTATTGGGTTAAAGTGTTATTTTATGGGTGCTTAGAGTGATAATTTACAAATCAATTCACATTGGTGTGAAATTAGTGGATCGTAATTCAATAAAAATAAAATAAAATGCAAACATTGGGAATAAGGCAGATTTGAAATTCGGGGGTGGTGATACAACTAGCACCACCTTACCTTGCGATAGGTACTAGGATGGCCAGTCAAGTTATATAACTTGGCTGGCAAATATTACTGCAAATAGAGTACGAACTTGCTTTCGTATGACGCATATCGCATCAGGGTGATCTATTTGAACCCGAACACCACTTCGGCACCATCCAGGCGGAATGCAGCGATCTGTTTCTCGCAGTGATTTTGAGATATAGTCGAATCAACCCTCGCCCGTAGTCCATGTTTTAGGATTAGCAAGACATTGGACAAGAACCTCCCCGGAGTACGAAAATCACACCAAGCGAACCCTGAACCCCCCCCCCCCTGATTCCTCTGTCAAACGCTCTGATTGCAACTCAGGAACTCTCAATCTATGCTTCTGATGAAAATAAATTCGAGTATTAGTATTAGTATTTTTGTTAAATGTGCTTCGACGGCTAAGGTCATTTCGCACGTACTGTCTGCCACGTGCAGACAGGGGCAACAGCACTCGGGACGAATCGGAGGATCACCCCTCCAAACTCGAGCCGAGCCCAGCGATGCTTAACTTCGGAGACTGATCGGGAACCGGTGTTTCCATCGTGGCAAGCCGTTGTCCAATAAATTCAAACTGAAATGGAAGACCTAAATATACCTCCATAAGACATTACTTTTCGTAAAACATAACTAATATGTTTAATTCAGAGCTAATTGAACTGGAGAACAAGAAACAAAGTTCCCGCCTCGTGTGCCTGCACCTGATTTCAAAGTTTTATTTGTCTCTATTTTCTGTATTAAAAAGGCTCTTCGGTCAGAATCTGAATATTTTAAATGGTTACGTATCTATTTCGTCTACATATGATTTTCTAACCTCCATTTAGTGGTTATTTACTTTTCAAAGCAATCCCTTTGCCCCATACGCGTTCCCTTCACTTAATCATTTCATGCAGTTTTCTACGGCACCATAAGAGTCTATACCCGAACTGACTGGCCCACGCATTCCCACATGCTTCAACGCCCAGCCCAAAATAATTTAATTTATGAACTTTAAAAAATGAAAACTGTTTCATAGGGTGAACACATGATTTTCCGCAAAATGATTTTGCACCAGTGAGCAGCTTTTTTGTTGAAATCAGAATTTTCGTCGGTAAATATTTCCAAAGCTTTTATGTTTTATAAAACTGAGTTTTTCCCTTCAAATGAATCTAAATAATAGATTAGTACAACAAATCCATGAATCGGATGATATATCCTAAAGCTATTGATGGATTTGCTGCTTCACCAACAAATTATATAATCTGTTAATAGTTTAGGTTATCTGTTATGCTGGCGATTATGTTCAGTCATACTGAGTTGTTACTCGTAAGCTGTAATTAAAATCCTTACACATACATAATAAATACGCAATAAAAAGTAAGATATTGTACTAGTCACCCCCTATCAATTTCCTTATCACAGGGGTTCTAATAATTATTCTGTCACGCGGTCCTAAACACGCGACGTTATATACCGTATCAGCCCGACACACAAAAGGTACCCTCCACTTTATCACTTCTTACCTTGAGAGAGATCCTTTCTTTTGGTAGTCCTTGGCGGCAAAGGTTAATGGATTAATTCATGCACAAAAATGATACACTTGAACAATACATATATTTATAATAACCCTTTTATTCTTCACTTAGAAAACAAATTCACTTTGGTTAATCAATTAATTAATATATGTTCCCTTCTCAAATATATTCGTATTGATTTATAATGTTTGTTGTACTTCACCGGATATTGCACAATGTGACTTCCGCCGATACTCTATGCCCCAGTATCTGTTTATCGGATTCCTGGATCCTTCCTTAACACAGGACACTGGCGTTGGTAATTGCTGTCCAAAGCTGCTTACTCCCGGCAAATTATCACTGCAAAAACTCCCGTATGACTTTCACTCGATGACCGGTCCTTCGGCTTCCCTGAGTGAGTGAGTGCTGACTTCGTTGATAATTGAGGGTCCTCCCCTCACGTCCCTTGTGACTTTTTGTTAAGAAGAAGCCTCGTCCCTTGTTTTACAAGTCCTTTTTATATTATCTCCCCCCCTTCCTGTATGTTCTAGAACATTCCAGGTTTTCTCCCCTTCTCTCGTATCTGATAGGCTATTCCCCTTTCATTATTATAATTTTGTTTACCCCTTCCATCCTTTCTTTGCCTTGCAGCTTTCATAACACCTGGTGTTGTTTTAGTTTGTTTACGTAACCCGAAAACGGTATTGTTTTTAAGTTGTTTTCATAACACAGACGGCATTGTTTTAAAGTTGTTTTCATAATACAGAAACGGTATTGTTGCCTCGCGGTAGTACGTGTTCCCAAAATACCCACAATGGCGTCCTTAATTGTATACTTATGCCAACACGGCCAAAATGGCGTGTTACAATATGCATTTATAATATCTTATTCGTCTAGGTATTATTAAAAACACCGCCAGGGGACTAGTATTCTCGCTCCTGGGTGGACTTCGCCTCCAAAATTTAAGCTTAAGCGTCCAGAAAATTCATAATCCTGAATATCCAGTTGATAGAGAGAGAGAGAGAGAGAGAGAGAGTTCTAGCCTCAACACGTCATGGACTCGAGCATCCACCTCGTAACGTTTGTCGATGCGCATTAAAGTGCAACATATATCTCATTGAGTTCATTATCATCATTTGCCCTTCATTATTTAGACTGGTTGCCCTTCATTCCACCCCTTCTGCTAACTTATTTACGGTCTTCTTTTACTATGTTTGCTATGTACTCCTTTCACGACGTTGGTTTTTTAAGTTCACCACAATTGTAATTGTAATATTGGAGCTCTTAGAGGTATTGTAACTAGACCTAATAAATACTTATTTATGCCCTCGTAGATCTTCCGCTTCACATCACTACACTCTCATTGCTCTTTATTCTTCCATATAACGTCTACTTCTGCTTATCTCCGGTCGTCTCCTGAATATATGACTCTATATCCATCGCTCCAGAAGTCATCTATCCCGGCCCATCGTTATTATCATGGTAGATAACTCTTTATGAGGGAGACATCCACCGGAACTTCTTCAACTTAAGCGTCGAGTTTGAGCCAAGTTTCTACGTGGCCATAATATATGATTCAAAGAGGTGGTATTGGATCACTGTGAATAGTACCGTTTTCATAAAATATTCTAGGTTTATCATTCAATTCAGCAAATCGTTTAAAGTGTTCCATTAAAAAACAGTATTAAGCAGGGGCTGATCAGGTTTAATTTCCACAAAAATCTGCCTTCTTAACAACTCCCGCCTACAGAAAGATCCGAATTGCTCGATCGCACCGACAGTTCAGGTACGATTCTGGAAAAGAGCACTACTATTGTTGCAAGCAGAATTTCATGTAACAAGCGAGTAAAGGGTGGTTTCCGCATTCTTTAAACCTACTAATTACGAAAAAGCTTGTTATTAGGTCGAAATCTTGTTGAGATATTCAAGAACCCGGAACTGAGATATTCAAGATGGCAGTGAAGTTGAAAACTTGTTTTCTCTCAAAATTAGACGTGCATTTATTGTGTCAACGGCTTTATTTGTTCTTGTAACACGAGAGCTATAGCACGAAGTGACGTTAGAATCGCGCTTTTCAAGATATTTTTTATTTTACGAAACACATCGCGATGTACACGCGGCTAAAAATTCAGGTTTTCTCGAGAACGGTGCTGAAATTAAAAAGATGTACGAATTAAAGGTTTTTTTTGTAATTTTTAAGCTGTCATTACAACCCACACTGAGTTTGAAACGATAGATAACAACCGCACTACGTCACGTGCAAGGAGAACGTGTTGGCACCGCTGTCACTAGAGCGGCTGAGCCCACTACCCCACCCCTTCGGCTTCTCCTTTTCGACCCTCCAACACCGCTGTGCGCGTCGGAATTTCTGCTTAGGAATGTCCACAGGCTTGCGCTTTGCTCATTCCACCGATGCTTAAGTTAAACACTCTGATCTTAGGGAAAAGGTTTCTGATTTATGCACAGAAATATGTCTTTAAGCTTGGAGTTGAAGAAAAAGTGAATAAAAATGATGGAAGACGAGAATTTTAATAATAGCATATGACTAGAACTGAATGTCGATCATCAAGAATATATAATTGCATGTTTGACAAAACTTTGTGATTTTGAGACAAGATCCTTAGCAGATTCATATAAGTTCAGGCTAGAACAAATTCGTTAAAGAGGCATTTTTTTATTCCATCGTCTATCGCAGTCACACTCCATTATTTCAGAGCGAGTTTTCGAGATGTATTGTCGCAATGAGCTCGGATATAATTCGTTTACCTTCCACCCACGAGTCCCTGGATCAGGGATGGAAGGGTTTTTGCGATATGGGCGTTCTCCCACACGAACGACAGCAAATTAACTATGATAACCCAGTAACATTTATCAAAATAGGATCGCGATTCTATAAGAGGAAAACCATACTTAATTGGCAATGATGTACCCTTATTTGCAGGCGATAGAGCATTTTCTGTAGGAGGTGGAAACTATCATTTTTAGTTTATAATACTCTTTAATAACGTTGTTGCATTTATCTGTTTCTGGAGCATGAATATACACGATTTTTACACATCGCAAATGATCCTGAGTACTCCAGGTTTTACGGCCCAAGCCCAGATGGATGCAGCTAGAAAAGCTTAAAGGTGAACACCTCTGCTTCAATTAGCGTGTCTGATTACCATGACCGGCAAATACTGCGCACTTCTCTCCTTCAAAAAGCTTCAATGCTCCAATCCCACCAATGATGGCCAACCTGGAAGTGGTGTGATAGCTAGAAAAGCTATCAAGTCAGCTACGCGCTCTTCCTAAAGATTGGCGAAGACTTCATGGATCGGTACGTATTTCCGGCCCATGTGTCACTCATCATTCAGTGTTTTTGGGGAATCAATTTTCCTGAAGTGCTGCAGAAGAAGTAAAAAAAAAAGTTCGGGTTTTGACTGCGTTAAGCGTAATTTGTGTGCTCCTGTGTTAATGGACGGTGAGTGATCGACTTCCCGACATAACCACCACATTCTTTTCATAGTCATGTTTAAATACCAGACCTTTAAACTTAACCAGATCTGCCTTGTGCCCCGACATAAACAGAAAGATATTAAAATTTTCGGAACCATCTTTTACCCGTTTGTTACATGAAATTCTTCTTGTTAAACTTTTTCCCGTAATCAGCCCCACAACAAGAGTAGTGGTTAAGAAGAGGATTGCGACGGCCATCAATCACCCAGGGCTCAAACGAAGCAAGCGGAAAGAGAACGAGAGGGAAGACGTTAGGAGAGGAAGACGTTAGGAGAGGAAAAGGCCAGGAAATGATACTACACCCTGTATTTTCTTCCTTCCTGGGCAGTCGCAATAGGGAAGAAAAGATGAAGAGAGGGGGAATGCATGAGAAATGTCAACGATCATAACGAGACGTAGTTTTAAATTAGGAATCCTACCTCAATGTCACGCCGCTCCGTTGACTCGCAGGCAAAGAAGCCTCAATGTATGCAATAACTCCCTAGGCATTAAGGAGGGACAGGGCAATAATAACACAGCGTTCCTTAGTGTCCACCGCAGTCTCGCCGAGACGACATCCCACAAAAAGCGACGCTTAGTTGCATCCTCCGTCAAAACATGCAGATTAGAGAGGAGGGCCACAGGAAAAAAATGGAAACAAGCAAATCCACGGCGGGCGTAATTACATTTTCATATGCAATCTCTTTCGAAGAGGTCACAGGCACCGCCGCCGGAAAAAAGAAAGAAAAGCCGCTCTCATGCTCTCCTGAATGGCAAGGAGTTTTCCGACGTGCAAGTTACGAGCGTCCGCAGAGGAAGCCCTTGCAGCGGGCGACGGCGTTTATTTCCCCTCTTCCGTCTTCATCTCCTTCGGCCTCTCTCCTCAGTCTGCTGCTGCTGGGGGATACGTCAACGGGCCGACCCAAGTGACGCGTCGCGTGGCAACGATGTGCGTGCGTGCGGGTGGCGGAGGCAGGACCCAGCGAAACAGACGACGTGCTTGCTTCCCTCCGTCGGGACGCTTCGCGCCGAATTGGGACATTTAACGGCCATCTAGCCGTCTAAGGATTACAAGCAATCCTGGGATTGAGGAACTCGTAATCCCGGGATTGAATGATCTCTCCGGGATTGCATACAGTGAGACACATCGGTGCAATTCTGGCTAAACATAACCGCGGACGCTGCGATGACGCTCGCTTCGTGATAAACACACTCTTTTTCTGAAATAAGAAAAAAGTGTATTTTATCGCACTCCATTTTCGACTAAAGATTTAGCGTCATTTTCAGCCTCACATGTTCTATGTGAATTTAGAATACTCTATTATATCATTGTCGTATTCTTCAAGGAAATACCGAAGGGAAGGATGAGCATGTTGGGATCGTCTCTTCCTTCCAGGCCACGCAAACGTGGAATAACGTTGAATTAGCATAAATCATTCGCGTTGACCAGGTATGTTAAGAAAGAATTCCATTTGACGTAACTGGTAAAACATACATTGTTAATGAAATGGCTTCTTTTTCGGGAGAACCGCGTTGTTTTGTTGCCGTGACAACAGACTTAGACCTACTCTGGTTGTAGTCGGGATAGCGTATTTATCCCGGCCAGCGAAACCGAGGTTGCGTTCGCTGCATATTCTTGTTCTCCGTGATACACTTGCCGTGATAAGTTTCGGCTTCGTCCGCGCGATTACGACGACATTCCCTTCACGTCATCAATTTCCTCCAATACGGTGCCTCCGGGAATAAGCAGAAGAGTACGACCATGGTACAATAACAAAAACATTCGGACTTCGGGGAGACGAGAAAGCCGTATTTGTCGTTTTATGATGCTATTCAAGAGAAATTGTTGATAATATATTAATAAAATTACACTTAAAAGAGTCCGCCAACTGCAATCCTATTCGCTCAATTACTACATATACATTCTCTCCTTGGATTGTTTCCTGTGAGTGCGAATCGCTTACTTTTCGTAAACACTCTGAAAAACTTGCAGAAATAATATAATGTTGCCGCATGCAGACCTTAAAGTGTTTTTTTAAATTAAAGGTTAATCAATTTCCGAGGGCCTGTCCAACCTTGAGTTATTAGATTAAATTATGTTACGCAAATCTCACAATACAAATACGCGCCCATTAAGTTTGTTGTCGATTACGTGTTTCACGGAATAGTAGGAGGAATTAATGTTACTTTCGTTTTATACAAATATTCAAGGAAGATAGTGGTTTCTTATTTGATTCATACCTACTTATCTTTTCATAAAGGTAAATAATCATTCCTTGATGATAGATTTTTTATTGGTGTATGAAATTGTCAACTTCGAATGACGTCTAAAGTAATTTCGTTGTTAGGTTCTACAACTTGACTCGTGTACCATATTGTAAGTCGTGCAAAAATCTGCGCATTTGTTTTCATTTCTGTGGCTAAGGAAATAGAATATATTTACTTTTAAATGTTTTGCAGATGCGTTTGTACACAGCTACTTTAATGAGAAAGTATATAGAGCGACTCGCGGAGTGTTGAGTCCATTGATATTTACCAACATCCCAATAAATGAGTTTTAAATGGTAGACGAATGATTAAATGGCTACTTATAAATTAAGTGACAGATCCATATAGCCGAACTATGCGCTTTATGTAAGATATTCCCTTTACGTTTTGGCAGCTTCTTATGTGATCATAATACCTAAAAATTGACAAAAAATATATACTTCATCTTATTAACGAATCACATCAGCCAAACCGTTGACCTGTACAGGTATTTGCAACAACATGTTGCTAACAACATCGAACAGCGAGTTACAATATAATATTTGCTGATTTAGATACATTCAAATGGATAATCAGAAATTGATAGCAGCAAAGTCAATCTTATTGTACCGAGTTAAAAAACTGATGCCTATCTTAAACATTGGTGAAGGTGTGGTCTAATAAAAATTTAGCATTGGACTGTAATCAACGTCCATTCATTTCACAAGACCCTCACTTTAATTCTCATATTGGCCTAATCATGGCATTTAACCATTATTACAAATAGCTTAACAGCCATTTCGTGGTTTATTACTACTCCACCCTTCCCCCTTCAAAAATATACCTTCATTAAAAATGTTTCAATTTAGTTCATAACATCACACCCATTCATTTCACTTGCCTATCCTTTTCCTACCTCTCCCAACTTAGCAAGCATTTTCCTTCAGAAGTGCCTTTCAGGACCTCATTTCCTCTAATTACCTACTATCTGACATGTAATTAATTCTTGCCTTGGGAATGAGTGACGAGTCGCCTCTCGAAACGTCGACAATTATGAATAGTTAAAACCGGTGGAGAGCCCGAGAAGAGTTTACTCATTAAAGATTATATACACAGGATAATAGTTACTCATATTATTTGACGGGAAAGTGTTAATACTTTTTATAAACAAATTTATTTTTAATCGCAACACAGGCACCACAGTTTTCACCATATCGGCGCCATCTGTTGAATAAAACCGGATCGAAATTGTATGATTGTCTGAATGGAATTAGAACAGGTTCTATTTTCCGTTCAGTCATTCATATATTCACACAAACTTTCGCACAATTTGCAGCTTTACACGGTACAATTTCCTGATGCATGCGTTCGCACGATAGATTGTACAAAAAAATGTACCGTGCAAAACGGCCTTAACGAACCGCGGAAACCTTCGCTGGAACAAAATGCAGATGATTTGAGACGTTTGATAATAATCGATATTCGTCTCTTCTAGAAGAGACGAATATCGATTGTAATACCACTAATTTTTACTTTTCCACATTATTTTCTTTATTTATTAAATCGGTTGCAGAAAGAAATAAAATATGGTGCAAAAGTACGAAGTTACTACAATGTACAATATAAAAACGTAAAAAAGAATAAAAGACTTTCTCTCGTAACTTTGTGGTATTCCATATTAAATATATAGTAAATTAACTTTTACCAACCACAAATAAAAAATTATAGAACTCACGACCCGTGTTTCGGCACTTAAGCGTCATCCTAATGTGGTCAATCATTATGACATTGGGTATGCAGCCTGATGATAACGCTTTAAGCGCCGAGACCCGGGTCGTGAATTCTATGGTTTTTTAAGTGGTTTGTAAAAGTTAATTTACAAAATATTTATCATAAAATAGCCAATATCTGCTGTGAGAAGGGAGCATGGGCAAGCGTCGAGTTGTCTCCCATAAGAAGCACCGCACTTGGTGGCGCTGCTCCGAGCGCGGCTGAGGTGGCTGGCACCGCCGAGATGACCGTTGGCCACGCCGAAGTGTCCCAGACACCTCAAAACCAAACCGCGACGAGGATGACACCGGTACTCCCTCCTTCCCCTCTCCCTCTGCCGCCGGACAGCAATGGCCCCGATTAAACCTCTTTCGCCCTTCGACTGATTACGGAAGGCGCCGGGTTTTTACGGGAGAATCACTATCCATTGTTTGCCTTCACCAAAAGAGTATAAATGCTTTCATACAATGTTTGTAATCAGCGAGGAATCACTGGCGTGGAATTTCAAGATGCGACGGGTGTTCTCTCCGGGGCAATGAGATCGGGATGACGAGAATAGCAATGAGTTCGGCGAGGCGTTTCAAAAGGACAAGGGTTTCCTCGAGAGGCTGGTGGAGGTCACCGGTGGAGGTGCCGAGACAAGAGGGGAGGGGGCCAATTCCCCAGAGCGGTGTCGCCAACACAAAAGACACCTGATCCCGATATTAAGGGATCGGCCCGGACAAGGCCTAGGAGCAAAATACGAAAGAAACGCCTGAATTTCCCGAGAGATCGGTGCTCGGGGCACTGAGACTAAACTCCTTAGCGGGCATACTCCTTGCATACTACATTAATGGAAGACTTAAGCAGTCTTCGAATCCGTGGGGGGACAAAGCAGAAGTCACGTCCCGCATGAGACGAACGAAGGCAGTGAAAATACGGTTGTTGTAAAACTGGGTTATCAAGGTTTTTTGAAAATGAAAATCTACTACATTTAGGTAAGCAGAAGACTGATAAGATATGAATGCCCTTAAAATTGATTAATAAACAAAATAGCAGTAGTAAAGGAAAGTAAGATGCTCTGTGAACGAATATTTGCAAGAAAATATTGAAGTGAACGCATTAATGATGCGGTACCGGCAATATTTCAGTGTGAACTTTCCCCTTAATCCGCGCTACTCTCTCCTCCCTGCTCCTCAGAATTTCAGGACTATCAGATTTAATAATCTTTAATAACTTTAGCGTTTGGTAGTCATGCGTAAATCAGTTGCTTTTTGGATTTTCTGCGTCAGAATTAAAAATGGCCAACGTTTTCCTCTCCTTCTGCCGGAGACCTCGTCAGGGCTAATGATTCTCGTCTTGGTTGCGCGTCAATATAATCTAATTATGAAAGGGGTTGGGGGTGGATGTAGAACGATCCGGGCGGTGTCTCTCTCTCTCTGGAAAGTACTGGCAAACATGCGTCACTTATCCTCTGCCCTTGGTCTCTATTGAAATTGTTTGTGTGTTTCCTTATCTCTACGGCTTCTCTAAAGATCTTTGTTTTGCAATGTGTTTCTCTTGCCGGAATAGTGGGACTAGCGACGTCTATGGAGTGGCCTTGGGCAGCGTGTTCGGCCACGGCTGATTTTTATTGGTGCCCCAGTCGAATAGCGACGCTGCGCTCCTTGATCCTCGTTTTGACTGTCCGTCTAGTCTCCCCCACGAAAACTTTTTCGCACGTTTGATCCTCTGCCCTTACGAAAAGGTTAGCTTGTAAGCTGGGGCACCAATCGTAGAAACCACTGGATGGATGAGGATGTTGACTTTATGCAGTTTTGAAAGTCCGTAGAGACGAGGTGGAAGCGAATTCATTTGGATTAAGGAATAGTTGTCCCTGGAACTGAATAGGCTCACATATGATGTGACTGCCTGCTTGATCTATAATTGAAATGTGTTGGTTGGATCCTTCGCAATGTATTTTTCCCTAATGTCGCCGGTGTTCAAAAGGCTTGAACCTATTGCGTCTCCACAAAGTTGTTTTTCCCCTCTGCTATGACACTAACGCCTCTTCACAGTCTACTACAAGTCTTTTCATGGACGAGTTTGAGGTGACGTTCGGGGCAAATTTCAAGCCTTTGTTCATAAATTGTAATGAAGTTCACATATCGACTGAGAGAACTCACTTTGTGATATTTTAACTCCACGCTCAAGGAACCGTGGTGTTTACTCTCTCTCACAGAGGGATTAAGAGGGTCAGAGGTCACTTATATGTGGCAAGGGAGCACTTGGATGTTGTAAAACTTTTTCTCGCTTGTCTGCATCTTGTGACGAGAGATGTCTTCAGCACGGATTCTCGCACTGATGTAGAGGACTTCCAGTTGCAGGCAATGAAGACTCTGAAACAGCTCTGCTTGTAGATGAGTGTACATTAAGTGGACTGAAACCTCAAGTCTCTTAGGCCAACACTTCAGTACCTTCTGGATCCAGATCTTCTTGGCTGCCTTCATTGCCCAGAGAGCATTTAACGCCCGAATCCGTGAACTACATCTCCCTCTCGCAACTTTCGTTCCACTCTCGTATATCCGTTTCGTTATTCGGCTCTCATCTATTTCCTCAACATGGCCAATGACTGTTGGTTTAACACTCCCAAAAATATAAATATATGTCCATTACAGGAGCATCCAAACCGCATTCTTCCATCACCCAGACATTTATAAGCCCATCCATCCTATTTTTCCAGCAAGCACTTCTCAGGTATGACCCCATTTTGACTGCATTTAGCCTACTACTAGGATTATCCTAGCATACCCAGGTTTCGCTGCCATAGAAAAAAGAGGGGAGATGAAAACTTTCGTGCACTGCGATTTTGTATTTCCTAGACAAACCCTCATTTCTTGATATGCTCCACCTACTAGCCACAACTTTTCCTCACTAATTTCCACGCCTTTGAATTTCTTCGTCTATTCTTCCATCTTTCGCATGCATTCGGCCAAGATACGCACAATTGTCCGCATTCTCAATTACTTCGACATTTACTTTCATCATAACCATCCCATTCTCACTGACAAAGAAAAAACTACTTTGTTCTGTCCCATTTAGCCTCAAATGCTTTCCCCTAGTTGCTTCACAGAAGACATCCAGTTATCCAGAAAAGCCAGAAATTACCACCTATTACTATTTAGAAAAACAAAAAATGTCCGGAAATAAACGTAAAAGTCATTGTATTTCTCTCTTAACTAAATTTTCCGATAGCTTCTAAAAATAAATCGTTTTTTTTTTTTTTTTCGAGAAGTGGATTCGCAGATTCTCCCAAGCATATCGGAAATCACATTTTGGAAATGCAGAGAGCAGCGGATACAGAGGAAAACACCTTTGAATAGGACTAATAATAATTTTTTCGTATTCCGTTCAATACATTTATAATATCATCACAGAAGAGTCGCAATACAGGTACGTAATTATAATGAAAGTAACAGCCATTACGAAAAATTAGATGGAATGGTAGTAGCCACTGCGGGGGTGGTGATCGTGGAAAAACTTAGCTGCAGGTAGGGGACGGGACCATAGTCAGCAGGCGTAGCTTTAGCGATCACGAGAAAATTATTTGGCAATAAAGAGAAAGGTGACAGAGCAAGAGTGAAAATGATTAGATATTAGTAGTAGAGATTAATACTCACTCACTCAGTGATTCAACCCGAAGGTTGGTTTGGATAGCTGATGGTAGAGCTCAACCCGGACTAAGCCGCAGGCGTGTGAATTTCACACATTCAGGGTTGGGGGGGTCAGTTCCTTTCGCCGGGCCACCTCGCACTCCGAGGATTTTTGTTCGGGGGAGTTCAAAGGCTTCACCCGGATTTGAACCAGGGACCCTTCGATCAGTAGCCAAGCGCTCTACCCACTAGGCTACCACGCTCCCAGAGATAAATAAGGTCGAACGAATGTAGGTTTGTTTTGCAAACGTGCGGCTTTGAAGGGGAATAAATATATAGTTATAGGTACGCGATCATTTGAAAGAATAAATTTGTAACTTTCCCAGAAGTAAACATTTAATTGATCTGAGGAACCGGGGTTGGTGACGGAAAAATGAGACTAAGGTAATGAAATTAGGTTTGAGAGTAAAAATGGACAGAGAATTGACACTTTTATGTTTAAGGAATATGGCAAGAATAATTAATGAGCTTTGCGAAAGAAATAGGATAGCGAGCACAGACATACACGCGGTAAATTCCATCAGTTGCAGGGACATACAATTTGGAATACAAAGTGGGCATACATTGATTTTGGAACAGTTTCATTAATATCAAAAGTTCCGCAGAGGGAGACCGCAACTCTGGGTGGAATTGGGGCGAAGCCAAATTGAAAAAGATAATGGGAAAGGGAGGAGGAAGGGAGGACGTAGAGGTGGAATGTTAAGGGGATTAAGGCGAAGAAGCAAGAACGAGTGGGCGTGTGGGAGCCAATAAAAATCCCAGGCGAAGATAATGTAATGGAAATAGAGAGAGCGAGCGGTAAATGAGCAAAAGAAATACCAATAAAATGTGCAGCAAAAGAAACGGCAGGAGTCGTAAACATGACGAGAAACCATGAAAACGTACACAACGGGAGAGATGAATAAACAGATACTAAAGGAAAGGGAAGAGTCAAACGCAGCAAGGCGAACGAAATAGCAGATAACGAACATGGCTTACTCATGCGAGAATTCTATTGGACATCACGGTAGGTGAGGAAATGGAATTATTCCATCGTAGAAGAAAAGTGGATGAACTGCGTTGGGAAGTGATGGAAATTTCAACAAGTGCACAAGAGTGAGCGATGCCGACGATAAGAGATAGGAAAGTTCACAACTTAACCAAAAGAGAACTGTATCGAAAGAAAGGCGGAATGAAAAAGTTTTAGCTCGGTACTCACAAAACAGTTATATGTTACACGTAAGCTTGCAGTTGACTTAGGTTCGGGAATACAAGGGACAGCCCTCCCGGAATCTACTACTAACATCGAAATGAGGACTCGGTACATGGCCTACATTCGTGATGAGAGTATTTGAACCGCCCGGACCCACCAACCAATCTCACCACCTCTCACTCCCCTACCACTCCCCGCATACTCCCAAACCCTCTCCTATTTTCTACCCCCAACCCCAAGGGAACAGATCACAACTAAAAATCTAGTAGTTATCTACTACCGACAAAGGCAGACTAATCCCCGAAAGGTCCCAAGACATTTGTTTTCTTTTCCGTTTATTTTCGTGTGCCTGTGTTCTATAAAACTATATTTATTTTGTGCCCTCATTTGCCACAGCCTCTGTAAAGCGCCCCGCAATCCTGCGGGACATCTCAATAACCACATTAGAAAATCCATACCGAACAACACGGAACATTTTATGTTATAACATGCTGTTGTAATAACATCTTTGAACGGTTATTGACCACTTTAATAACACATTGGTTAATTATTTGGAGGTTTGGCGTCATGTCTTATACATGTCATGTCATTACGATATATGCAATTGTTTATTTCGTGCTTTATACTATTCATTTTAAATATTTTTATTTTCACTAATTATATTTTTTAAACAAAATTTTAGCCTTGTTTTCCATTTAGGTTTTGTATTTTATGTTGATTTTGTTGCTAAGGGGAAGAGTTTGTTTTTGTGTTACCATTGTCGCATGTAAGAAAGTTAATCCTTTGAGGTGCTAAATGTATGATTGAAAACGTTTTTCTTTGTAGTATTATAATAATTATTTACTGTATTCCTTGCATTGTACTGTGTAGCCCTGAAGAAGCCTCATTAATAAAAAGGCGAAACGTCTTGGCGGAAAAAGGAAGTTGAGTTTCTTAAAAAAGACATGACCAAACCTCCTCCATCAATTAACCAATGTGTTGTAATAACATGATTGATTTAATTGCGTATTATGAGAGATTGAAAATGTTGAGAGAGGAGCAAAAGAGTAACGAGAGAGGTGTGTGACTGATGCGTTAGAGTGCTTGATAAAAGTAATCTAACTCCGTGCAGAAAGTGTATGTGAAAGAACGGAGGCGAGAAAAATGTAATGTCATTCATGGTGGAATGATGGAGTGAGAATAGCAATGAGGGAAAAGAAGGAATAGCGAAAGAAGGAATGCGGTGTCTACGGAGAGAGAAAAAGAATTAATGTAAATTCACTGAGAGATAATGCGTAAGGATGAGGCTTAGATTTGTTTGTGGTGATATAATAAATAGATAAATGAAAAAGAAAATATATTTAGAGTGATATTGAAGGTAACACAAAGTTATTTTGGAAATTTGTGTAAAAAGAGCTAAGCAAGGTGAGGGCAGAGAAATGGATGAAATAAAGTACAAAAGTGACGAGATCGTGTTGAATGAAAGCAATGTCAGGGACTGTCGGAAAGAGTCTTAATCATCATGTCGGTGTCCCAGTTCCACTTTCGTATTGAGACTATGTATATTGAGTTCACATAACAAACTAGAACATTCTCCCTTATAGATTACATCGTGTAAGAGCAACAAATCATTTAACTTTCTTCTAACACTTAAGGTGGTTCAACCGTAAAATGACTTAAATGTCATTTTATTCATATTCTGTCTACTTGTAGAAAACGTTGTCCTCTATCTCATATGAACAAAAAAATAATACCTTTCCACGCTATATTACTCTCTAATTGAACTTGAAATTACATGGTGTTCAATGGGGAAATGAGAGAAACACGGGGGAAAATAGTATTTTTCCATAAAATACAAATGCCATTTTCGTGGAAAACTGTCTCTAAGAAGGAAATCATCCAGAGAAATTGAATAAAAATAAAATACAGGCATCTTACCACCTTTTTTTTCTAATTATTGAAGAATTAATGCCGTAATTGAAGTCAAAATACGGTAATTCGTAGGAAATAGCGCTGCAGTCGGCGCTTATGGCTGGAAAAAAGTTCTAATTTAAAATACATTCGTGGAATAATAATCTGAATGTTTTCTACTTTACTTTTGGTTTCTGTAGGTAACGCATTTCATCAGCGAAAGCAGGATTTTTTGGACAATATGTCAAAAATGTGGAATTAAGTATATGTTTTGACTCACACAGTAGCGGCGGAACCTCCTTAACTTATGAAAACCGAACGTTGACAGTAAGTCTTCGTACCTCACATGGTTTCCAATGTTAGGGTAAACATGGAGTTTAACATAATATAAAAACCTCAGAAACATTTTTTGTACTCTCTCAATTTTATTAATGTACTTTCTTCTTTTTTTTCCAACATCATTTTAAGTATCCTTGCATTTTCCATTCCCATTACATGACCAAACCATCGTATTCTGTTGCTAGCAATTCGCTGTCTTATATCTTTAATATTTAGGTGAATCTTTTATCTGAATTTCTGATTATGTCATATCTTGTTTTCTCCACACTACTTCTCAGGAACTTCATTTCTCCTCCCGTTATTCCACTCCACTGTCTTTCAGATATTGTCCAAGTTTCTAACCCATAAAGAACTATCGTTAAATAATAGCTAATGGACATTAACATTTTCGCTTTATGTGGCACTTTATTATTCCACGACAAATGTTTGATGGCCTGGAAAAATCTTCATCCCTTATTGAGCCAATTTGAAATTTCGGGCTCTAATTTCCTAACGGAAGTTAGGCTAACTCTTAGATATGTAAAACTATCAACAATCTTCAAAAGTGTAGTATTAAAATGTACATTAATTCTCCCTATCACCATAGTTTGGCTTTATTCAGTACTTATCTTCAGTCCATGATATTTAATTTGTTCAATCCATTCATTTAACTGCACTTGGACTCCATTAACGGTCTCACCCCATACCATCAGGTCGTCTGCAAATATCATGAAGTTAGCTCTATTTCTATAATTTTATGTACTCTGTACATTTCTTTTATCCAGTTAATATAGCTGATGTCAACCCCTATTTCCTCTAAGCTTTTCCAAATAGATGCTCTAAGCTGCTGAAGTCGGAATCATAAGCTTTTTCTATGTCAATAAATACTAATATTTGATCTGTATTATATTCCTATTTCCTTTCAATTAATGGTCTAACTGCAAATATTATGTCCACTGAGCTTCTCACTGGTCGGAAACTGTGTTGTTCTTCACTCATCATCTCTTAGATGATGAGTGAATATCTCATCTCATATTTACAATTAGATTCTGTTAAGTATTATTCTTTTCTATTAGCTTTGCACATTGACTCATAAGAGTAATACCCCTGGAATGTTTTCACTGTTTCCGGTTTTCTTTCTTGAACAGGGTCACTATTAGACCCTTTCCCCAGTCCTCTGGGATTTTTCCCTCTTCCCATACACAATTGAATACTTTACAGAGCCACTGCATTCCAACTGTGTCTGCCGCTTCCAACATTTCTACAGTTACTTCGTCCGGCCCTGCCGCTTTAGTGCATTTCATAAATTGAAGTTCCTTCTTTAACTCACTCGCAGATGCATCAGTTACACTGATGCCTCCATTAGTTTCCTCTATTTGGGCATTTACAGTTCTTATGTCTTTATTTAATCAATCCCTGAAGAAGGTGACCCACAGCTGTTTTATTTTTTTCCGGTTTTTCCAATATTGATCTTCCATCTAAGGACTCCATTTTTCCTGCCATTCCAGTGGGTTTTCTTTTATTTTTCATCATTTTGCAGCACATTTTCTCATTTTCATTTACATCACACTCCAACTTATTGGTAAACTCATCACAGGATTTATCTTTTTCTTATCTTACTATCATATCGGAAAGAGTATTTTCAATAATTATGCAAAAAGGTGCAGGCGATGAGGATGACATAGCGAATAGGTGTATGCGGCTAAGCCAACATGGAAAACGAGAATTGGGTCGTAATGATGGCAGTGAGAATATCGAAGAATGAGAAGGTTGAATGCGTAGACGGTATAGGTATAGACTGAAATACTGAAGTGCGGGTGCAAGTTACTTTAGACGCATGAGGGTCATTTCATGTCCTATAAGAAAATTAAAGGGTTGCAAGGCCATTTTTTGTACGCGCATTCCTACATGCATTTGCAATTGAATGAGACGATTTAAAAAAAATTAAAATCGTTGCATTTTTAAAAAAACTATGAAAACTCGCATCTTAGAGTCCAAGTTTTCGCTATATGTTGTACTTTAGCATTTCTCTATATCCTGTAAGTCACATATTTTTATTACTCCCCCAAACGAAGAAGATGAGGTCCAAATATGGCTGAATTTAAGAGCTAATCCTTTTTTTGTGAGCTTCTAGAAGATAAAGGGTTATTTTCACACATAAAACTTTCTAAGATTATTCCTCTACTTTATTGCTTTAGGTGCAAAATCTCTTGAATTTGAGAATTTCCCCCTGCGTACCTGCGTACGTGAGTTTTATCAAGTCATAAACCAGTGTTTTGTAGGAAAAAATGTTGATATCAAGTTATATTTCAACAACAAAGAAGTGTAAAAGAAAATAATTAAGAAAATTTTTTCCATTTTACATAAAATAGTATAGTTTCAGTATCTCTCCTCTTGCACAATTAGGTATTGAGACATTAAGGATAGTGTAAACATCAAAGTACTCAAACATTTGCATATGTCCTCGTGGAAAATTGGCTTCCGCGAGAAAACGAGGAGGGATAAATGTTTAAAACCGTTGAATTCAACTTCCAATGTATGTTGGTGAGCGCTTGAAAAATTATATTATTTCACAAATGGTCATTGAACCATCATTGGATCATTTTACATGGAATGACCCTTATTTTAATTATATAATTTACGTTTAAAAGCTTTTGTTTTCGCGATGGATTGGGATAATGCGACATAAGATCCATTGCACTAAAGAAAGAGTGGATAGAACGAATTTATAACTTAGAGAGCAATTAGTTTATTGATTAAGGGACCAGTAGAATATTATTCGAAATAGTGACGAAAATTACTAATAAAAGAGAATAGGAATTATAGCGTTGGTTTATACCTGGGAGGGGATATTGTGATCAGCTGTTAGCACTTCAGCAAGTACCTACTACGACTATGGACGTCAGAAAAAAGTATATAGTTTATTTTCGGATTTAGATAGACTATATGGCAGAGTAAATAAAAATTAGTTGTGGAAGGGTGATTTGGTTCCTTCCTGGCGTGTGATACTGATGAAGGCTTCTCGGGTTTCCCATCAGGTCAGGTACTTGTTGGCCGACGTTTCCGTTTCGCTCGCCGATGCCCTGAAGAAGATGGCAGAGGTATCCATCGAAACGTCGGCCAACAAGTACCTGACCTGGTGGGAAACCCAAGAAACCTTCATTCGTAGTTGTGGAAGGATTTGAAGGACTATGGATTGAATTAGCTCATATATTGAATGTTATGAAGTCTATGCATGAAGATATTTACGCAAGTTTGTGAGTAAATGGGGTATTTAGTGACTCGTTTGAAGAAAACAGGGCGTAAAGTGAGGATGCATAACGTCACTGTGGACTTTCAGTGTTTTTAAGGGTAAACATGTGAGAGAAGCATGTACAGATGATGTCGGTAAAATGTTTGGAGACGTAGATGTGCAAGTAGCATTGTACGTGGATGATGTAAAGTTGCTGTCAGTGATCCCACAGGAATTACAGGAGCTCCTGTATGACTTATGTGGAGTAACAGGGAGGTGGGACTCCAGGGTAAATGCGTCCAAGACAAAAGTATAGGTTTTTGGTTGGAAGAGCGGGAAGAACGATTGAATCATGAGGGTAAATTATTTAATAATTGAACAAATGAACGGTTTTGTCAATATTGGCCGAATGTTTGCGAAAGATAAAAGGATAGATGAAGAAATTAAAAGTCGTGCAAATGCCGGAAGGAAAGTTGTAGGGAGTATGTGGAGAATATCTAGGAATGAGTGTTTGTCTAGGAAAGCGAAAATCGCAGTGTGGAAAAGTGTTCTCCTCCACACAGTATAATATGGCAGCGAAACCTGGGTTTGTCAGGGTAAGTATAAGAGTAGGTGCAATAAAGCGGTAATTTGGAACCTGAGAAGTGTTTTCGGGAAAAGTAGAAATGGATAGGGTTAGGAAAGAGTGGTTGATGAAATAATACGGGTTGGATGCTCCATTAATGGGAAAATGAGTGTGTGCTACAATTCGAGTGTGCTTCGTTGATTTGGCTATGTCGAGAGATTGGAAGAGTCGAATGACGAAAAAGATAAATATATGATATGGCTTGAGAGTAAGACAGCGAAATTCATGGGTGAATGTGGTAGAAGAGACTCTACAAAGGAGGATTATTAGGAGTCTTGAGAATAGGAGAGCGTGGACGAAGCAATGCATGAGTGTGAGAGAAGCGATAGGGATTTGTAAGGGCTGGACATTATGGAGGATATTATTAAAAAAAGGAGCCAGTTTTCAGGTTTAACGGCAATAACTAAATTCTTTAAAATTTGCCTCCCTCGAATGGGAATTGCGTGATAAGTGAGTATATATGTACGGAGTCAGAACAATAAGGTCGAGGATGTGCTGAGAAGTAATGTGGTGATGATGCGAACAATAGATGGGAGAATGTGTGATAAGCGCATAAGAAGGAAATAATAACAATTAGAAACGGCATGAAGGTAGACAGAAGACACCATTAATAGCGGGTAATAAAGTATGTATCAGGCCATTTTAGCGACACATAGGATGCAGAAAGTTCTCCAAGTACCCAATTAGAATAACTCTGCGTTCATTGCACAAATTTTTCCCACAAAGAACTATAACGTTAAAAATAATGCTTTTTGCTACACACCCGTGGGACATTTAAACCGCTAATGGCGAATGAAAACTTGCGTCTTTTTTATTACTTCATTACTTTACGAGTCTCCTTCATAATATAATGGCTCCTAAAGAGTCATCTTCGCAGGAGTGAGATAGAAATTCGGATTGGAAGGGAGAACGCAGTTCTTCCCCGAAGTTATTCGAGCGAATCGCCCGAGTCGTATGATTTGCTCGTTCTGCGTATCGGTTGTTCCGCAGCCGTTCTGTTCCACAAAGTTTTCGGGAGTTATCGTCTCCCATGGGTTCCCGAATTCCCTTCTCCGAATTCCTCGCGAAAGAACAAAGAGAAAGGGACAAAGTGCCAATTTTAAGGTTTTTGTCGATAGCATTTGGCCTCCTTGCTTTAGCGATAAGAGAGGGCGGGAAAGAACTTAATTAGTTACTCTAGTTGGTGGAACTTTTATTAAAAATTGAACCCATCATTTCGAGATGGTAATTTATGACGAATAGCTTCCTCAATGGCGCATGTAAGTAATTCAGAGCGAGAGATAATGGAAAGAGACTAAGTAAGACCCAATGCCCTCGCCGATTCAGAGGAAACCTCAGCCGCATGGCTTTAGGGCATTCGATATCTTCCGAACTGGACCAGTTTCATATTATGTGGAACCATTTGAAAGGCTTTAGTTCTTCTTTTTTAATAATATAATATTCTAAGAATTTTTCATTGTCTAGATACAGGAGAAAGTATTTTCGTCAAGAAGGAAAGAGACTTCTATCATAATACATATCTGAGTGAGATAGGTTGCATGTACTTCGAAGTTTATTCACGAATCCCAGGAAATGCTATTTACGAATCAATTCACCAAAATAAGTAAAACGGAAAGGCAAAGAAAACACCATGTCTTAAACGGCTCTCCCTAATCAGCGAAGATAACAGCGTTTATTTCAAAGTTAATGCTTCAGGAAGGTTCACATGGATTAACGCATATGGATAAATTTGTCATCACGAGCATGTGTTAATAAATGACTTCAAAATAGATCTAAAACTTGCACGATAGGTAACGATGAATAATTTTTGAAAAATTAAGAAACGAAATTTTTTAAGAAATGATAGTCTTTAAGGAACACATTCGAAGAATCTGCACAAGGAAATAAATTCCATTGTACAAAGAACATTCGCATTTGGCTACTCGTATCTTCCCGTGAAACACGTTTCAGCAAACCATTGATTTATTAATCAATTTAAAGGCTACACGATCATCCTAGGAGCAGGTATCGTAAGCGATCACAAGGGTGATATGATGAAATGTCATCTTAAAATAAAAAACTGAACCATTCATTACCTATTGCATGTGAAATGAAAGAAGAAAGCAGTATGCAGCACGGTCACTCAAGGAATTTTTAACAGATCTGAGGATGAAAAAAATATATTTTTAATCGATAATAATGGGAAGCTATCAGAAAAGGAACACTTGACGCAGAAAAAGGTAAAGCATAAAAAATGAAGGCAGAAAAGCGGAAGCTATCAATTTATAAAGTACCAAATTGAAAAAATAAAACGCAATGTATCGGAGAAAAGTCAGCATAAAAAAATCTAAGATTTTTCGGGTGAATCTGATGTAGAAATGTTCCTCCGGTTTTCCACCGAGTTCATAGCTGCCAATATATATGATACGAAGAGTATTACCCGAGAGTGGAATATTCGAGAGAACATCTCCAAGTCGGAAAAATTTTACTAATTCTCATTTCGCATAGCTAATGATGCGTCGCCTTTACGTGGGATTACAAAGGCCTAGCTTAACAGCCTTGCTCGAGTAAATGGAATGGAGTTCGGACAGATTTGGAAAAGGACGTCACCATAACTTTCCCTCTATTACAAGGCTGCAGCAAGCAAGAACACTATCGCACCATCGGTGAAAACACCAACTAAACGTTTGAAACAAAAAACATTGGGGAGCAAAATAATTTTCTTATAACCTAAAAAGCATTTTCGCTAACTTCGTCACATTACAATAGCTTTCGTCTTACACGAAACAACTTGGAGGATGCATAAAATGCCCAGGATTCTTATTCTCCTCTTTCCCAAAACGGTAACGATTCAGAATGACTATTTACCAAATCGGTTAGATAAGTCGATAATCGAAAAGTAGTATACAATAGCTATCCTAATTCGAGCTACAACTAAATAAAAGTATGTGATACGTGCTGCACTTTAGGAATATTAATATTTAAGCGCACTTACACTT
Source organism: Pyrrhosoma nymphula (assembly GCA_963573305.1). NCBI lineage: Eukaryota > Metazoa > Arthropoda > Insecta > Odonata > Coenagrionidae > Pyrrhosoma > Pyrrhosoma nymphula. The sequence goes on from OY754334.1 coordinate 3,237,014, forward strand.
ATTTAACATATCGACGGAAGCTCATTTCTAGTACCTACCTAATCCTACAGTAGCGACAGTGTAACTACATTCACACTTGTTATTGTTTATAACAGCGCGAGAGCGGTGGATGGCAGAAGCTGGCTGGCCACTGGAGCGGTGGCTGGTACGCGCCACTGAAGTGCATTCATAACTCGTAGGCGGCCGAGCGCGTTTCTCACGAAAACATTCTTATTAGAGCGCATTTGCTACAGAATGCTACAAACGATTTTCAATAATCTTTTTTGGGAAAAAAGGGGAAATGACACGTAAACCATTACAGTTGCGTCACTCTGAGCGTATGACATCTAACACCGGCATCCCCAGAACACTATACAGTATAAAATAGTTAAAATGATACTTTCCATTAAAAAACATGCAAATAACCCTGCGTGCTGTGCATACCGAAAAACAAAATAAACTAAAAGAGTGCAAAGTGGAGCCACCTAGCGTTTCATACGTGTGTGTTAGTCGTAGCGCGGTTTAGCGCTTTTCACCCCGTTTTGTAGCGCCTTCTGGTTATGGAAGTCTGGCCACCCAAGCATGAAAGATTCTACTAAGACGTGGATGAAATGTAGCGTATTCTCCATTGGTCCACCAGCCTTGCAAGAGCGTCCCGGAACGATGACGCATTTTCGTGATCCGACACCTCCACCTTTTTCATCCCAGTGAATCACCGCCAAGGCACCTTGATGAGGAAACATTACCATGGCAACACTATCTAACTCACGTTGCGAGGAGAGATAAGATAAGACGGCACTGTTTCCAGTAAGAGAGTGATTGCTGCTAACTCAGTCTGTGCGGCAATCTCTACGGAAGAAGATTAAGCGCGGCGTTTGTCCCTTGTGGAGCAGTAGTGATAACCGTCGGCCATCTTGGCGTCCGCCAACTCTTTGACTAGAGGTGTGACCGCTCAGTGTTGGAGCGTACATACCGTGGACATAATTACGACGGAAGAGGTGCATAGTTCTTGAGTTTTGTGTGGGCATTGAGGGAAGTGAATAAGTGCATCAAACGGAGGTCAGAGGTCACCCCCAAGAAGATGGGCAAGGGGATCGGATACGGTCTGGCGGGCAAAGGAGAAGGGACGAATGCCATGAAGCTGGAGAAGCAGATCACGGCCATCAAGTGGACCATTATAGCCCTCAGCATCATTTCATGGGTGAGCCATCTCAAAAAGCGACGAAGATACTTCCATCTGTTCGTCGTAGCCTCATCATAAGTTTCCCACAGCCCGGGTCGAAAATGACATCCGACTTTTATAAGCCTTCTTTTCTTTAACTGTAACCTCCATAGGGCCTCGAAACGTTGCACTTCCTTCTGGAGTCCCATTGCCACGTACAGCCGTCGATCGTGCGTCACACTATAATCCTAAATTTAAACACCTCTCAGCCTTACCAGTCTCATCCGTTGCGATCTACATGTTCAGTGAATGCGTGCAAGCTATCACCCCCTTCCGATGTTTTCTGAGTTTTCCATTCTCCCCTGCGTTTCAATAAGACATTCGGCCGAATCGTACAGTCTTAATTACTACTCTTTTAAGTTCCACAAACTGCGCACGCATTTCGCCTAATCTTTTTTTCCTTCCTGCTGCTGTCGCCATTTTGACCGTATCTCAGACCCACACGAAGTAAGCCACTGGTATCGGTTTTACGGAGTCTATTCCAATGTATTATGTCGCAAGCATTTTAATTCAAAATATATCTTCACTAACTCTATTAGGCTAAGATAGTAGGTACTCATCTCAACACCTCACCCCGAGAGAACCACGTCGCTGCGTTCTAAAGCTTCAACCCTTCGATAAAACTTTCCACCAATGCAATCAGTTATAACACTGTGGATTTTAAAAACTATACATTCTCACAATCAAAACATTCCATAACGCTTGTTTTTTATGAAAACATACAGCTAGTAAGGTTAGCTCTATTTTCATTAAATTGTTTAATGCATTTGAAAAATATAGTTCTATGAAAAATGTTCATCAAAAATTGTATTGTAGAGTTTTTATCGTAAGGAACAGGCCTTAGAGGTAGCGGCGAGGTGCACTGTAAATAAGGAACGGTGAAATATGAATCTAGAATCGAAGATCAAAATTAAACACTTTTGTATCATGAAAAAATACAAAAGGAGTAAAAAATTAGTAATCACAGGACAGAGCGGTTAATAGAATTCTATTTTAAACAAGCATAATACTTGATTAAAATAGTTTATTTTCTCATTTCTGCATCTCTTGACTTGACTGAGCAAGTTTATTCTCATCACGCACTTCCATAATATTTTCCTTCAGCTCCAACGCTCTAGACACTTGGGCAAAACGCTCACACGCCAAATCCATCGGTAAACAAATAAACATCTCACCACCTCGGAACGTGAGAAATTTCGAGACGGTACCACTCCGTCGACAAATGAATTATTTGCATCGGTCACGAATTTAAGGCATTTTCAGAAGAAAAAAACTGTTCCCTTTCAAAATGTTTTATTATCTCTTTTTATATTTATCGATTCATTCACACAACCACTCAAGAGCCAAAATGTAGCGTTCTAACAGAACGAGTAAGCAAGGGATGAAGAACGCATAAAACGGAAAATAATAACGGAAGGTGGAACAGTTGGTCGGTCTGGGAAATGAACTCAGACCTTCCAATTTCGCGACGGATGTTCTGACCACTCTCCAGTGTTCAATCGAAAAAAACTGCGTTGCTACGTACGATAAATCTTCCGATAAAATCTCGATCAGTAATTTTACAGAGCACATATTCTGTCAAACTATATGTTTTCATAAAATGTTGGCATAAAAAACCACCAGCTCGCCATATTTATGCATTGGCTCTTTAGGTTGTCATCAACTATTAAGTGCAAACGAAAGTAGGGTGTAATATACTGCCGTGAAAATATCATTATCACCATAGAGGTTGTGAGATTAATTTAGCTTTCGCACAAAAACTACACAGAGACTGTGTAAACAATGTCAATATTCCATTAAGTAGCAATTAAAACTAACAAGTTACGGCCTACGGTTTCAAGCACTTGTAAGTTACGAATATTTAAACGAGACAGCCGCTCTGTCATCGTACCCTTAATGTAGCTATTTAATGTCATTCTACTACACGACCACCAATTAGTTTTCACGTGAGTTTTACTCCAATGCATTGCTTACTCGTAAAACAAAAAAGAAGCTACGTAGTCTCACAAAAACCGTCATCAGATGAGAGCCACCCTCAAGTAGTGGAAAGGCATCACATTTCCAAGGAAAAACTCCGAATCCATTCGATGACGTCAACGACAAGGTGTTTCCGTTGAAGTATGTGCATTCAGGTCATCGGCTCAAGTGTAATGCCCGCTTCGCGATAAGAAGGCGACTGAGCCCCGAATCTATTCCTGGAGATACCGGAACGGGAAAATATATACACATCGATTGCCGCCGATCGCTAGCCACCACCAACACGCGATTACAACAGATTCTACTCCGATGCAAATATGGAGTTGATCGGCCGTCAGAATACCGTAAAGTCCCTTGATCCCTTATCTCTGCCAACATCCTTCGCCTGAAGTGGTGCACTCCATTTTTTTGGACGCTTGATCGAAGAATTATTGGTATATCGTTGACAGAATTCCTCATTCCACACTATAAATGCGAAGGTTTACAAAAAGGTAACGGCGCGGAAGCTTCGAAGAACATAGGAAACATTGGGACTGGAGAAATATGAATCAGAACAAAGGATGTGATGGGAGGGGGACGTAGGATGGACGTAGGATGTAGGATAGGACGTAGGATGGACGTAGGATGTAGGATAGGACGTAGGATGGACGTAGGATGTAGGATAGGACGTAGGATGGGAGGATGCAAAAAGCAGAGCGGATACCTGGGCCGAACAGAATAGCACGAAACGGAGATGTCACGACGAAACGTTGCCACTCAAAATGTGAACAATTACACTGTCCATTAGCAACCAAGAGTGCAAAAAATAAATTGGTTACTACATGGGAATATCATATTCCAGCAATTGACCACTATTCAAGTTTTCTCAGCGTCATTCCATCTGTATCCACATACTATACCATTCGAGACGCCCTGAAAGCATGTGGCAGGGGATGTTAAGACGCCAGGCCTTGAAAATGGGAGAGAAGATGTGTAAAGGAACTGGGAGAGGAAAAGGGAGTTTTTTTTTGCTCGGACGATTCTGGTGGTCCGTATGCTCCTGCGATCCTTATAAGCCATTGGCTTGTCAACAGTTTTCTCAGGAGCCGAATCACCAGAACTTGACAGAAGCTCCCAGGCCCTGGGCATGTGAAAAACCACCTCAGGCGGGATTCGAACCCGCGACCCTCAAATTAGCAGGCGAGGACTTTACCCCTACGCTACCGTGGCTCTCTCCCTTCGAGAATAGTGCAAGTAAAGAATGAATTCTTGTGTCTCCCTATTCAACTGCAATGTCCGCAGCCTTGAACCGTTCTAGGGCTTTGGCATGGGGCTAAAACAGTTTCCCATTACTCTGAATTTGCGCCTAGGAACTATAGAACATTGGTAGAGATTACCAATTCCGTCTAATCTGGGAATGACTACGACGCGCACGACGACAGCCATTCCCATTCACTAATCTGTGGATTTCCATCCCATCCACGGAATCTAATCTCTCAGCGGTGGTCAGCACTTAAAATGAGCGGAAAGAGTTTTAAAAAACAAGAGGAATGAATCGTATGAAACGGAAGTGACGCGCGAACGGGCGAACAGTGCTCGCGGAGGGAGTTCTCTGAAGAGAATCATTCAAATGCGCCGCCCCTCGTACAAACAATCAAGTGTGCTGCTAGGTGTTTCCATTTTTTCTCCTCCGTTTCATCGATCGAAATCAGACGAGAGAGAGAATGGCAAATCAAGTTTTTTTTAAGTCAACTTTGACCGTCACTTTCGTCCCTCGTCTACTCCCTCTCCAACACTTATCGGCCGTCCTTCCCAAAGAGAGGTTCAAATGCTCACCACACTTCTTTCACAACTAAAGCAGGGCACAAGTAGTACATAAAAAGGGCATTCAATTCCACAAAGACATAGTTGGGGAAGGGGCGATAGCTCCTCGGACGAGGTTTACGAGAGCTTTGCCCACCAACTTGAGCATTAGATATTACATCCATTGAAAGAACAAACTTTATACTTTTCCACTGTTTATTGATAGCTGCAAATGGTTTCTCATTGTAAGGCAAAAGTACAAAGTTTAGTTATTACAAAGGATATCTGCCACCTCCACGAAGTCACCGCAAGATACCATGAAATTTAACAGATATAATGACTAATTAGAAAAATAATAGACGGAATGATTGAATGAAGAAACCGTCGAGGAAGACTAACACTATTGTCCTATTTACATAAAATAATGAGCAATACGGGTTGCACCTCCTATGAAGAGATAAATTGAGGAAATCAGAACGAAGATCGGAGTGGCAAGCTGATGCAAACCAACCTCAGGGTTAACAACTTAAGAAGAAAATGACTAAAAATCAAGGTTATAAGGTTTGGTACCAAATTAATCCAAAACTAACCAGAGAAGTACATGCGGCGGGTAAAATCAATGAACATATAAGATTAATCAATTCCTATTCAATGTATTTCCGCTACTGCTCACCAACGACCGTTTCCTCCAGCACGCGAAAGAAGATCGACCGAAATGCATTTTAATATGGGTCCACTATTCACCTGCTGTCTAGGAAGTACTAACACCATTTGAATGCGCTACCCGGCGCTAAGGGGGTGAGTACCTACTCTTCCCCACCAACCGAGTGGAAAAATGAGTCTTTCGCAGGTGAAGACGTGTCGTGACCAGCGGAGAGCAAGACGCTTTCTCTTCCACCCACCCGAGACCTCAATGTGGAGGCAACGTCATCGCGTGATTTCGCAACGCGCGGAGATAAGAGGATTCGGCGATTGAGAGCGAAGAGCCACCACGCCTTGCCGCGAAACGATCCCAGGAGGGCAGAAATTCGTGGTGCGCGCGCGCTGTGTCTCGACGAGTTGAGCAGGCCGAAAAGGAGCGGGAGGGGGGGCCGAAGAAATAGGAAGACAAACGAAAGCCACACATACAGGGCCACGGCGGTGCACCAGCAGCGGAACATTCGGGAAAAGCAATCACTTACGCCGAAAAATGCACGCGGCATTTTTTCATTCGCCGTATTTCCCGCGAAACGCCATCGACTGTGTACGTACATGATACGGAATAATGCCTTTTCTCGCTTTGAATAACGTCCCCACAAAGTGGAAGGAAACGGGGTGGAGAATATTAATGGTGCCATTCTGAAACGGCCTGATATACAATAGGCCGAGGAATTTATCGTCAAATAAATAATAGGAAAATATCCCTTGACCTCGATTACCTGCACAGGAGGAGGAACGGGCAATTTATCCTCCCACAGGCGGTAAAAAAATGTTTAAAAAACCCCGAACCAAGTCATTAATCAGCGCGGCACGACTTATTCTGCGTCCACATCCAAGCAAGAAGAACGGAGGAGACTCCGGGAAAAATAAGAAGCAAATGCCGACGATGTTCTTACCCCCCCCCTCCCCACAATCATTCCGTGATTTCCGGGAATATGATGATGGAAGGAATTAATAAAATTCACGCGTGAGGTTGTTCGTCGATGAAGAATGCTAGCTTGCGTCTTCAAAGCACCACTTCCCAGATCGTATTTTCCCCAACAGATCGCTAACACATGGCCGTTGAATCGATTTATAAAATCAGGATACGTATTAATGGTATTGTAAGGCAATTGTATTTTCCACAGTGTTTTTTTCAGTAAAATATTAACAACTCTCTCGATAGGTTTCTCCTTAAGCATGGAGACAACAGATGATTATGTGAGCTCACACCGAAACGATTAGTGAACATCATGCTTCATAGAAATGGGTGTAAAATTGCAATTATATATCAATTCCATTAATCATTATGAATTTTCCGCATATCAACTAAATATATCACCTAAAAAGTGAATTATATTCTAATTTAATAGCGCTCGCGATCTTAGAAAGCCTCCAGGCCCCGTCTCTAAATATTGCATGCGAATGTACAAGCTTTCTAAAAATAAACCATTAATTCGGTGCATAAATTGCAAATTATATGCCATTTCTGACTCCTGAAGGAATAGAAGTAGACAAGGAATGTAATGGGAAGGGAGTCCGACAAAATAGTACCTCTCCAGGCGGGCGTAAACGTCCACTGAAACCCGATTGCACAAGGATCTATCATACTCCAGGAAGCATTGATACGAATTGAATCAATTGTACTGAAAAATAAATACAATACAAAGGAAAGCTATACGATTCGTTAAAAACAGCTGTGAGCGAAAGGTCACACAGCTGATGGAAGTAGGTTGGGAGCCTTTAGATACTCGGAGGCTACACGCTATGCTTAGGTCACTTGAAAAATACCGATCAGCCGAGTTTCAATACGAAACGAAGGATATTATTTTGACCCCGCGCTATATCTTTAAATCTGATAGAAGCAACTAAATGCGAGAGATGCACTGCTGAATTGATTGGTACAGAAATTGGTTCCTTCCACGCACCATTAGCGATTGCAACAAAAAAACAGCGACGCGCTAACATAAGACACATTCACCTCTGTCCTCTCCCTGCACTCCTTTTAGTTGTTCCCTCCCCGTCCACGGCTGGTGTCCTTACTCTCCGTGCCAAACGCCTCTGCGACGGCTCGCAGAATAGTATGTAGATGTAGATTAAAATAATTTCATGATGCGAAAAGGATCCATTCCCATTTTGTGACACATTTTCATCTTAAAATATCAGTTAGCCCGGAGTCATACTCTGGCCTCACTTGCAGAGCGCAACTTTAAAAAACAGTTACCACTTACTCCCCTCACATTTTTTCATAATTTGATACAGCGCATGACTATTAATAATAACTACGTTTATTGTTCTATGGCAAGCCACCTGAGAACAAAAACAGAGTATATAAATTATTACATCACAGTCGAGCAGTATGACAGAAACAAAAACGAAATACAATAAAAAATTGCAAATATTATTTAAGGTTTCATAAAGACTGGGAAGTATTTAAAACAATATCCACTAATAAACAAAAAATGAAAGAGTATATTACAGGTTTAACAGGTTAAAAAATAAAATCAGGACCTTATTTTATTGTAAATATTTAACGGCATGATTTATTCATTAGATATTCGTAATATTTTCTTTTAAACATCGATATATAACGGATACAAATTATACTCCTGTGCAGTGAGTTCCATAATTTTATGGCGCTGATGAGAAAAGAGTCTCCGTAAACATTACTTGTATAAGAGGGAAAGTAATACCTTTGATCATGGCGTCTGGTTTTTCAAAGGCATATTCACTTCGTGGTATTTCGTAAAACATACTCAATAGGTAGTTAGGCTCTTTGTTAAGTTCACATATAAAGTTCAATACTGCTAAAATATTTGACGGGCTTTGGCGAGTGCCATAACGTCTGCATGGTTTCCACCGATAATACTCCATGCCATGAAGGATTGATTCTCATAATCAAAATAAAAGGATTAAAAACTGCGTATTTCCAAGAGTTAAAAATGCGTGCCTCTCAATAAGATCTATAGCGTCAGCGCAGCATAAACATTTACGCGACGAGAGGTACAGAAAAGCGGGATTATTCCAAGAATATATACCTGAATGGGAATAAAACGCACGGCTGAGGGATAACGCGGAAAACAGACAGATACCAGTATCGATTATTAGCGAGGTGTAATTGTTTTGTGAAACATCACGAGATGGAAGAGATTGCATCAGTAGTTACACTGTCGAAAGTTGATTTGCTTGCTTACGGCTTAATGACGCGGTTGTTTGTCCATAAACTTACGGGTCATCTTCTGTTTGAGGGCATTAATGCTAATTTTAGCCGCATCTGTTCAACAATTAAAGACGAAATAGAACACTTTAGGGCAGATTATAGGAGGATGTATTAGCACCGGTAGTCTATCAGTTAAAACAATATTCACAAAATATAAACAAGAGTTGTAAAAAATACTACATTTAAGCGGTTAAATAACTTTTCATGCATCTGCATTCAATTTTGTAAGGTAATACAAGTGAATAAAAGAAAAGTCTTTCACAGAACGATTGATTATACTCATGCATTGATACATATAGACATCCCTCCTAGTGAGGGGGATCTTAATATAGATTATACATATATATTAATATATATATATATATATATATATATATATATTATTGACTCACGGCCCTGTGGGCCAAAGTAGGCTAAATGCAATGAGAATGGGGTACCTGAGAAGTGTTTCCCGGAAAGTATATTCCGGAATAGAGTTAGGAGAGAGTAGGTGATGAAAGAATATGGGTTGTATCCTCCAGTAATGGGCATATAGTTATGAAAGGAATGTGTTTCGTTGGTTAGGCAATGTCAAGAGAATGGCAGAGAGTCGAATGACGAAACAGATATAAATGATAGTACAGCGAATGAAGTGAGAGGAAGAGGTAGATGGCGAAAGCCATGGGTGAATGTGGTAGAAGAGACTCTAAAAGATGAGGAATATTAGGAGTATTAAAAATAGGAGAGCGTGGATGAAGCAATGCATGAGTGTAAGGGAAGCGAAAGTGGTTTCTAAGGATAGGGAAGTATGGAGGATATTATAAAAAAGGGAGCCAGTTTTCAAAGGCTAAAGGCGATTTAAATATTTTTTTTTAATTTGCCTCCCCCGAAAGGAAACTGCGTGATGGGCATTTATGCATGTCCCTAAGTACTTGATTTTTTAACGTCATTAACCTTTCACTTCTCACTGTTTGGCGCCCAAACATTTAGCCTGACCCAGGAATCAAGACTCAATAACGCCAGGAATCTTCCCAGCGGGTCGGGTTCAGATGTCATTCCATTTCCACGATTAAATTAGCATAGGGGTGCGCCGGTGGAAACGGGAGCCCCGGCATACGGGAGTGAGTAGCGCCACCCCAACAACCCCTCAAACTCTAAACTAATAAAGAAAGTTCAAACCGACAACGAGGAAGACATTGGTTTCGGATCCTCCCATCTTCTTCCACCCACCCCCTCCCTCCCTTTCCTTCCCCAACCCCTTAACGTCTAAAGGGAAAGGGGGAAGGGATCAACCCTCTCAGGGAATGCCTCCAAGTCGCAACAGCAAACATTGGAAACATTAAAAAGCCGCAAGTCTCTCAAGCAAACAAATTCATCAAGGAGGGCTTCAATGCGAATGGAGGAAGTGAGATTGGACGGCGTCTGCGATGAGACGCGATTAATAGCGAGGAAACCACCCATCGTCCAAGATTGCTCAACATTGCTGAACGTCTTGGCAGAGCAAATGCATACATCAACGTGTATCAGAACGAACTTGCGGAAAGAGTGCAAGTCGACTCTGCAAGGCAAGCAAGCAAGCAAGAAGCAAGCAATACCATTAGAAACGTATTATAGATGCAGCTTTTTTTTTCATTTTAGTGTCCTCCCGCCCGTGATCGATGCACTAATTTCAGTTTCAAGTGTGGCAACGAACAATTCATTTCGCAGCCACACTTGCTTTCACGGAGCGATTCACGCTCGAGTCAACATTGTGTCCCATCGCCCGGCGTTCGTTTTCCTCGCTCTGACGCTCCGCGTTAACTCTCTCGTTTCGGGCCAGGCAAAAGTGGGGCGAGAGTGGAGCGAGAGTGGGGCGAGGGCCAGGCGAGAGTGGAGGTTGCGAAAAGTCGCACTCCTCGCTTAATTACAAGCGGCGGCGCGAGACTTGTTCGAAAAACACTTTTGAGAATTCAATACCGGATTGAAGATGGGAGGTATATGGATGTGCCGGTACATTTGCTATATTCTTCCAAAATACGTATTGATATGCATGCCATGCATTTTAATTCCATTTCATTCATTCATTAAAGTAGTCTACCGGTTAAAGTAAGTTCAAATGGAAGCTAGTAAATATCAACTAGATTTTTACATGTGCAGGGCCCAATCTACCTGTAACATTTCTTGCTTCATCTACGTTCTACCTTCTTCATCCCGTCTACAAAACCTATTCTCTTTCTTCCCCTTCCTCGCTTGCCCAACATCCTTCCCTCTATCACGACCTTCAGCAGCCCTTCATCACCGCTTCCAGCCACTCACCCTGCCCTCCCCTAATCTTATCTAGAAGTTTCCTCTCCTCACCAACCACAGTTCAAAGCGCTTCCTCATTTGTCTTCCTTTCCAACCACCGCACCTTCTCCATCATCCTCCACACCCACATCTCGAACGCCTGCAGTTTCTACGACCGTGGCTTGCAGCCTTTTATCGTCCTCCTTTCTCAGAGTCCACGTTTCTACCCCACACAACGCCACACTCCATAGCAAGCTCCACACCAGCCTCTTCTTTACATCCCTACTTAAGTTCCCCGTCATCAGCTCCCTTCTTTTACTAAACGATTCATTCACTAGCGCTACTCTCCTCCTTATGTCTTTGCTACCATGCCCATTTTCTTCTAGCGCACTACCCAAGTGATTAAATTGCTCTACTTGCTCCAGTTTGCACCCTCCTAACGTCCATGACCATCCTCGCTTTCTTTGTCTTAGAAAATCTCATTACTTTTGTTTTCACATGATTTATCTTCATTCCGTATTTTCCGCACGGTATTTACGAATCACCAATCGCCTGGTCGTCCGCGAATCTAACCAACTTTATTAGCTGGCCTCCGACTTTTCCCACGTCTAGACCCTGCCTCGCACCGCGACCTACCACTGCCCACCCTGATTCACCGCCAGCCACCTTCACCTGTGCCATCTGGACCATATATTAGTGTCTCCTATCTCGCCAATCAATTTCTATTTTTATGAGTACCTGCAATATTTTCTCCCAATTGACTCTGTCTAAAGCCTTTTCGAGAGCCACAAATCAGACAAAAGCATCATGAATATACTCCACGTTTCTGTCTGTGAGTGTTTTCATCACTGCAATCGCAAACCGATCAGCTAACCTCCACTTCCGGATCCCAAACAGGTCATCGCCCGAGTGTTTCTCTTACTCCCCAATCTTTTATTAATTATTCTGAGTAACACTTTTTCTGCGTGTGAAATTAAAGTATTTGTTACATACATTCTGGCATTCTGGCGGTTTCTTCTTCCTTGGAATAGGTATCAGCACTGTCTTAACAAAATCCAATGGTCATACTCCTTCCTCGTAGATCCTACGAATAAGTTTAAGTGAAGGTAGTTTTCCCTTATCACATAAATTCTTCAGTAACTTGGAAGGGATATTATCTATTCCCACTCTTGCCTTCATCTCCTGTGAATCCTTCTCTATTTCGCTATCGAGTATTTCGTTATTGCACTCTCAATCACTATATCGGAGTTCACAGGTCTATTAGCGCTGTCATATACTCCACGTATTACCCCTCCTATTTTGAATTTCTTCCTGTTACATTTATATTTTCTCTGTTTTTTCCTTAACCTTTTGTATCATTTTCCTTCTCTTACCACCCGACTACATTTTCACTTTAGCGTATAGCGCACCCACTTCCCCCTCTTCTTGTAGCTTTTCCATTTCCTCGCATTTTCCTTTCCACCAGTTTTCATTCTCATGGTTGGTTACCCACTGAAGTTTATTATTTAACTCCTTATACCTCCTCCTGCCTAGTTCATTGCTGACGTTCTTCCTTCTCTCCTCTATTCACCTAATCATGTCTTCTGTGCCCATTGCTTATTTATTCTTCTCGTTTCCACTGTTCCCATTTTTTTCACTGCCGCTCTTCGTATGCCTGTTTTTTTACTCACTCACATTTCCTCCATTTTCCCCATTTCCTTTGCTTCAGCTATGTTCCTTTCCACTACCAGCTCCTTTTCGTACTTAATCCTTTTCGTCCTTTCCAATGCTTCCACATTTCACCATTTTATCCTCCTACTCTTTCAAAATCTTTTGAATCTAACATCACATTAAACCATTACTAAATTATGATATCAGTCCGCGGCCGCACCCGCATAACTGCGCGAGTTTCTGACACTGTTCCTAAACCCCTGTCTTACAATGATGTAATCGACTTGATATTGACCCTTCTACTCGTAAGCACGAAGTGATTCCTCAACTACGTGTCTAGTATGATGTAGAAACTGCCGCTGTATCACCCGAGCCCTAGTCTTGAGCAAAGATAAAAAATAGTAAACCAGTCGTGAGCATCCTGCCAAACAAATCATTTTCACCGCTGTGAGACCGCATTATTCTTTTGGTGACCGCACTTACTTTGGTATTTTATTTTAGATGGACTAAGGCGCAGACGTGGTTCTTATAACATGGTATGTACTATGGAGGCTCATGTATACAAGTTTAAGAAACCCACGCTTAAAATTTTTTTTAAAAATTAAAAAATCACGCATTTTTATTTTTTTCCCCTCCAAAGCTCACGTGAATGGACTTACGTTTAGTGATAACAATAGACAATAGATTCTTCAGAATAAAACCAAGGCTCTCAGATTTCAACATATCAGTTATCTTTTCATGTTTTCCACTCTGACAATATCACATAAGTTAAGCCGTTCCTCATCAATAGACAAATACATCTCTCCATTGAGCTCGAGGCAATGGAGAGACTATTCGTTAAGCACTACGGTTATGATTCCCCTATCTGCTAGTATGTACTTCAGCGATCAAAAGTTTGACTGAGTCCACCTGGATTTTTTTCAACCTAATGGTTACGGATTCAAGAATGTACTACGCTCTATACGTAACGTGTATCTTCTGACACCTCCGACTGCCAAGTAAGTTAAACTGTTAAATAAGCTGATGAATAATATACTCTCACGCTAAAAATAGCAGCAGAAACGTGAAAGATTACATCATAGATGCGGTAAGGTGACGCAAAGAATATCGGATATGATGATGGCATACTCGAAAGCAGAGAAAACGCGGGACACGAAAGCATTATATTGGTTCACCTTGATTTAGCCAACATACGGGGTGAAGTACATTTATAGATGGGAAGGAAAAGGTCATGCAGATATTACCAATGGCGAAGTAATTCAGACGTAATTGGCCATTTCGAGGGTTTTACCACAAGAAACAAATCCGTTCCACCATACTCTACACATGTGTACTTCGCATATAACTCGTGGACGTTTCAATACATGATTAATTCCATGCCATTTTAACTATGATAATCACTTCGGTTAAATTGATAAATTTTCCTGATTTTCTCTTTTCAACCAAATTCTCTCGACCTCAGGGGAGCACCTTCTACTTTGCGGTAAGGATTCGGGGGAAGCGTAATAATTGCACGGGTCACGTGTGGAGGGGTCATTCAATTGCTTATTAAGTAAGGCGTTTTAGGTGAGGGGATATAGGGGAGGGGAGGCGTTTAAGGGGAGGGTAAGCCGTTTTAGGGGGTTGGGCTCTTCTCACATTGTCTTACTCAGGGGGTGTGAGGGTTTGACGTCACCATATGCAGGATTCTATTTACTCGTGAGATCTCTTTGTATTTGTACCACCTTTTTTTACAATGGCTCAACGTAAAACTGCAAGTTTTACTACATACTGCAAACATGGCATAGTTTCCTTTAAGGACATTCGGTGGTTTCACTCTTTAACTCAAAGGGAATTCGACGAAACTTGCTGGAAGCATTAATTATGTGTTTCTAAAGCTACCTGAATTTTTTCAAAATTATTTACCGCAGATTTCTTATGATATTTGATGTGGAAGCGGGCATGAAATTACATGGGTTCTTATGGGAACGCGAGGTGCGACTAGCTTTATTTAACGAAAAGAACGTTTTCTAGTTAAGAATATGAAAAACAATAATAATTTAAATCATCAATAGAATAATGTTTGAAAATCATTTGATGTAATTTATTTTTATTATTTTTGTTTTTCTTATTCTTAACTAGAAAAAGGTTCTTTTTGATGAATTAAGCTACTCGTACCTTGTGTTCCCATTAGAACCCATGTAATGTTTTGTCCACTTCTCGATCAAATATCTCAAGTAATCTGCGGTAAATAATTCTGAAAAAAATCAGGTAGACTTAAGACAACATAAGTAATGCTTCCATAAGTAATGTTTCGTGGAATTCTGTTTAAGTTGAGTGAAACCACCTTAAGGGTAGTTTTCAAAATGTATCCAACAAAATTACTGAAAAATAAAACAACCAGCGGAGGTTGCTGGGTCAGGGTTTACCTCTTGCTTAAATGCTGGCGTGACGACGGGGGATTCGAGTGTTTGATCCCCCCTGCCAAAGGAAAAACAAACAAATCCATTATTATACCCTACGTGGTGAGCACCATTAACAACAAAAATATTACCTGTTGTATTCTCAGATTCCACTCTTTGTTTATTATATCAATAAATTATGCAAATAATCGCTCATTAGAAAGTAAATCTATGCAAATCCGTCCAAAAACCTAAGTTGACTTGGCACGAAAGATTACGAGGGGAGGGGGTTGGGAATTTATGAAGCCCTTCGTTGTGTTACATAATGGGGAGGGGTGTTCAAAAAGTGTACAAAATCATCTTACGTAATACTTGAATGACTAGCGAGAGGGGAGGGTATGTTGAAGAGGGCAGGAGGGGAGAACGCATTTTAACTGTGGATGAGGTTGCCCTACGATAGGAATCTCGGGCGACTTAGTGGAGACGCAGAATGAGAGGCATGGGGGAACTCGAGATGGAGCAGGCTGGTAGAAGAATGGGGGCGAGGTTCAAAGGTGACCCTGAAAATGTCAATTTAAGGCAGTGACCGTACAAAAGCCTACCAATCAGCTGTTAGGATACCCAATGACGATAAATATGCGGTGGATAACTAACTAGCGTGAACAACGAGACATGCGACATTTTCCTTTCATTTCGCTTCTTATTGCTACAAATACTGGCAAAACAGGCCAAAGAGAATCTGGTGCACTTACGCTCCAAATTCGCATCACACCGATATAGAAAGAGATACCGGCGTAGTATTTGAATGGTATAAGTAAGAGTAGGAGTTAGTCATGAGTCGTTCGCGACGGATTCGTTATAAGAGAGCGACTCCCATAAGTGAACGAACTGATCCGATTCAAGGTGATTCATGGAAGTAGGACGTTCTGAGCTGGATGGAGTGAGAAGGGGTTTCTGAAGGGATGGGGATAGGTCGGATTTTGTAGATTGGGGTGATGACAGCACACTTTGGGGGCTTTCCATTAACAAGGTGTTGAAGTTGGATCGCACATCGGAATACAATATCAGCGAGCACATTATCGTAAATACGAACGACGTTGAATGGAACGATGTGCGCACTGGCGAAATGTTTTGCAACCTGCCGGTAGGTGGCATTCTGTGGTCGAACAACAGTCAAGGCCAAATTTGTTGTGTACATTTGTAGAATTCTTTCAAAATAAGCGCTTAAAAACGTTGGATTTTTGCCGATGAGTAATTAAAAACCTCACAATAAGCATGCTTGCCGCCTTTACTGAAAGTCAACAAACTTGACAACAATCACGGATGCCACTATCGACGTTCTTTTGTTGTTTAGCGCACATAAACTTTTCTCCCGATCTGTTTTGAAGTGCGCTACCTAGTGCGCAGGGTCTAAATCACGAATGTAAGACAAGTACGCTGTTGTGTTACGATGTGATTAGCGCACTATTATGCGAATGGAAGGCACCGTTTGGTAACGCCGTTGAATCAATGCGAATATCTTTCACACTCCAGATGTTCAGTGGGAGACGAGATAAGAATGCACGAATTCAAATCCCTCTCCAAGATGTTCCAGCACCTCTTTACGGCCCTAGTCCCCCCCCCCCCCCGCCATACCCCAAAACGCCTCCTCATATCACTCTGCTGGTCCGCTCTGCACTGCCGGAGACACTAAACACACACCCACCTCCTCAATTGAAGTTTTTAAAAAATGAGTATCCGAAAAATTGCTGGCTCCGCAAGCCTTGAGGAGAGAGAAGCCACATTTGACATTTAAGTGAATGTGAAATTTAAGTCCTAATATAAGGTTGAATAACAGCAACGACTAGAATGCATCGATTGTAATCCCAATCATTTCCTTATTGAACCCATAATCACAAGTAGAAGGGTACTTCAGTAATGGCATACTTGGTCTACTAGGTAACGAGAAAAGGCCAGTATTTCTCGAATTAAGGGTCTAGTCCACAACAGAATCCCTTAAGATTTTCGTTGGTGCATACCAACAGATGAAAATCTCGAATACGCTTGAAATAATTAATAATTTCTGTCTTTTTTTTCTCAGATCATCGGCGCCTGCGTGTTCGCCTTGTGCATCTGGCTGCGCACGGAGCCCAACTTCTCCGAGTGGATGCAGAAGCTGGACGTGGAGGAGTTCTACATCGGCATCTACGTCTTGATCGTCGCCTCCGTCATCGTCATGGGAGTCTCCTTCCTCGGGTGTTGCAGCGCCCTCATGGAGAGGCACGTCCTGCTCTACGCGGCAAGTACCCAATGAAAACCACACAAGACGGGATTGCTCTCCTTATAGTTCCTTACGGAAAATTTCCCGCGTAGTAGGCTTAGCATGAGCTAGCAAGAAAAGCACCCCTGAGCAAGAAAAACCCTTTGACGCTGTTGAAATACTTCCACGCAAGACTTCCTTCAGCTACCACCCCCCAGTCCCAATTCTAGATGCAGTTTCCTACGTCCTTCCGCAGAAGCCTAAAATGACTGTAGAAAGTAATGAGAATCATAAGCTGATTTATTTAGAATTTGCAATAGTATCGGATTCATTAACACTCTGAGTTATTCATGGTTACAGCCCTTTGCCAGATCAAGGCGTCTCTGAATTAAACTTCCCACCCTATTCGAAAGTGCTTAGTTGTAATATATCTATGCTATTAATTTGTAATATAGGTTATCAGAGACGGATGGAAGCAATAAATCCCTAAAACTCATAATGCAACAATATATTCGAGAATTCTAGACGCCAATTACGATGCATGATGGCACTGCCAATGACGTCAATGACCTAAGAAAGGGGCGGATGCCACATCAAATGTATTTACAAAGGCGATCTCCCAAAATAACCATCCATAAGCTTCAATCGTTCTTGACCCCCCTCTCCAACTTGCCATCGAACAATATTGTGGTTTGAATTTTTGGCATAAAAAACAACATTTGCATGTGGAATCATGTATTGTTTACCAAAAATATTTCAGCATAACAGGATACGGAATACGGAATATTCCAGCGAGGAGAAATACGCCCACACAGCGTCACAAAATGCCTGAAAAGTGTCCTGAGCATACGGTACTTCGAAAAATGGGCATGGTAAAACTGGCCGTTAAAGGATGGCATAATAGTTTACAGTGATTAACTGAAACGATTGCCTTGTTGCTAACCGGTGCAGTTTTCTATGAATAATATAAGTTAACAAAACGAAAGGAACATAAGAGCTGTTGACCAGCTGTTTTTCTCTCTCAACTTGTAAGAGATTGAATGTAAATTCTTCTCGGATTACAAACCGTTTAAGGTCCTCCACACCCGGTGAGTAATCCGAGAAGGGTTTAAATTCAACACTCGCCGGGAAAGAATCACTTCTTGCATGGTTCGGACATTCTTCTCGAAGGATCATGAGGTGGTGAGCAAGCCGAGAGCATAAGTTATACGACTTATCACCTCATTGTTGTGACATGTATTTTTAAGCGTTTAGAGTGATTACGATAGAGGTGCCCAAAGAGTAATTTGTATACATGTGATTTACATCCGCTTAGGTTTATCGAAAGAGATAATTGTCTTTTGTAAAATTTAGGGTTGAAAGTATCGAAAATTCACAGGCAAGCATCAAAAAAGTCGGTCAAATTCAAAATGGCAAATTTACCCCACATTTGACGAGGTAAGAAATTTTACCGCGCCAAACATTTTAATTATTTTTAATTATCTACTATAAAGGGTTTTAAATAGATTTTTTAACTTCTGATTAATGCCACTTGAAATTCACGTGCGTGAATTCTACGAAAGACAAGATCCTCTTGCACCTTTTCCCTTTAGAGAATTCATAAGTGTGTCTAAAACTCATCTACACTCACCGAAAACCAGTTGGCGTCAATCTTTCTGGTACTGGTGAGGTTACGCTTTCCTGGGAAAATTTTCCGAGCCTCTACCGTTACGGAACTATTGGGTCATAGCCCGAGCAAATGCCGAATGCTGCTTATTAAGAAAAATGTCGACGGTGGGACAAAAACTTTGATACTGATTTGGCCCGACCATCTCTCGTCGAAAGTCTTCAAAGGCAGCCGGCTGGCTTTAAGAACGAGCTGAGACATCGAAGGCAATCGCCATTTTCCTTTAGATTTATTATCGATGTTGAAACATCAAAGATAATGAACAAGAAACTACCACAGCCGCATTTTCCGCTCCAATTCTCTTTGTACCACTCAGGAGAAATTCTCTCTTTCAATGGTCCGGATGTTCTGACGTGAAGTAAGCGAACGGAGTTCATCGCCACGGAAAGAAGGCCATAAGGGATGGTGACCTATTCGATATTGACGCTATCGCTCGTACGGAGCTTCAAACACTTTCTTCGCTTCATTTCCCGAGGGATCTCTCCTAGCAAACCGCAAGATCCTACTTACTCTTAAGGAGGTCACCGGACTGGAGAAATTGCAGAAAGGTCAGCCGAATGCTTCCAGTGGATTGCATGACTCCAGCAAATAGATCCTCCTCATTCGCCTCAAAACAAAATCTCCACGAGTTGCCGGGGCGATCATGAGAAAGGCGGCCAATTTAAATCAGAGGGGGAATTATGGAATCGCGTGCGATAACCTCCGGAGACGTTTTCCACCGACGAATCCGGGATTTGACGATTTCCACGCGGCTAAAGGATTTCCTTCCCCCATGAGAACATTGCCGGTGAGCAAGCACTCACCTAATGACGAGAATGAGGTAAGCTAACGGAGGAGACGTCAGGGGCACTCTCAAGGAAAAGAACCTTTGCAAAATTTCCATTTTTCTTCCCTTTAAACTTTACTCTTCGCAATTCATGCAAGTACGATATAAAAGTGCTATTTCAGAGTCAAGGCCGGGCCGTGGGTTTTACGTGAATGCGAATGCGTTAGAGGGTAATAAACAATTAGACGACGTCGAGGTGTTTGAGTCGCGTAGTTTGTCGTCGACACTCTATAATGTTTCCGAACCTTTTCCGCCACACGAGCACATAGGACTAATCAGACGCCCTTTCCGGTGCTATGCGTTTTATTTTACATGCTCTTGATCTTTAGCTGAACATCTGAAGTTTTAGTTGAAATATAATTATTTATTTTTTACTTATTACCAACCAATATTGTGCAATGTCAGTAGTATTTCCTCAGTAGACAAACAGAGTAGATCTTTCGTTTGGCATCATAATCAGCGCGCCAGCATAACGAAGTCACGAGAAGTACTCCGCGCAAATTTTCGCCATAGCCAAAAATAGCCTACGGTAGCCGCAGACTTTCTCACCTGCACCCTGCGCATGCGTGGTCCCGATGCGTGCTCTCATCGTAGCCGTACACCCCTTCGAACGAGACCATGAATATTTCAATCGTGCAATCAGTGACCAAGTTACAGAGCCGGAACGAATCTACATCTACGATGTACCGTGCAAGCCACCACTAGGGTGTGTGGCACGGGGTGATTCCACACCAGGCATGCAGCACTCGTCCCAGAACAAATCCGAACCTCGCACGCTCCCCCTGGCTCTAGGCGCAGGCCAAAAGCAGTCAGGAGAACAGTGCGCAGTCCAACCGGAAACTGGGAGAGTGATACGTAAAAGAACATACAAACATGCAGAAAAATGCTATAGACACATCTAGTGGTTAATATTACTGATACTGTTAATTTATGAATACTACGAGATGCTACCTCATGCAAAGAACAAAATAAAATAATGCCGGACTAATCGACCGGTGTGAAGAGTTAGTAATTATGTGGTGTTATTAAGCACAAGTGAAAATTCTACTCTACCTATTGAGGGTGGGAGTTTCATGTGATTGATCTTTCGCAACTATTATGATCCCTTATTGTACGTGGGAAAAATGACATTTTAAATCTATTGGTTCTGCAGTCAATTTCCTTTATTTTATTCCTGTGATCGCTTCTACCGTAGTACGTTGGCTCTAGCAGTATGTGTTGAACGTCCGGCAAAAAACTGTCTGCTCCGAGTTTGCGCAAAAGATTTGACCTGTATTTCTCCCTTCGATCAGTTAGAGATTCCCACCCTAATTCCTTCAACTATTCGGTAACACTGCTAAGTTTATCGTAACAACCTTTCACAAATCTTGCTGCTCTCCGTTGTATTCTATCTATTTCAGAGATTAGTCCTACTTCGTAAGGGTCCCATATGCTAGCGGCGTACTCCAAGTGAGGTCTCACGAGTGAAAAATAACATCGCTCTTTAACTTTCTCGTCGCATTTTCCTAATATTCTCTTGATAAATCCCAATTTGCGACTAGCCTGTCCGCAGATTTCCCGAACGTGTTTCCCCCAAGACAGGTCCTGAGTAAGGGTCACACCTAAGTATTTAACTGACTCTACATTTGATGAGTCTGTTTGATTAATTGTGTACGTATCGTTGACCGAGTTATTCTTTTTCCAGAAATTCATAACAACGCACTTTTTAAAATTCAATTCTAACTGCCAAGTATTGCACCATTCATTTATAGCATCTAGGTCTTTTTGTAGCGCAATCTTGTCGGACTCATTGTCTAGATCCCTGTACAACACTGCGTCATCTGCGAAGATGCGAATTTTGCTAGTAACAACGGTAGTGATATCATTAATATACAAAAGGAACAATAAGGGACCGATGACACTTCCCTGGGGTACACCTGATGTAACTTTCACTACATCTGAGCTAACGCCATCTAGAACTACCCTCTGTTCGCGGTCGGCTAAGAACTCTTTTATCCAACATTTTACGTCGTGGTGTATTCCGTATGCTTCCAACTTAACGAGTAACTTTGAATGAGGGACCTTATCGAAAGCTTCTTTAAAATCTAGAAATATTGCGTCTACTTGGACAAGCTTTTCTCCCGAGGAAAGAATGTCGTGAAGGAAGAGGGCCAACTGGGTTTCGCATGACCTGCCTTTCCGGAATCCGTGCTGATTTGGCGTTAACAAGTTCTGACTATCCAAGTACCCCATAATCGAACTGACGATTATATGTTCCAATATCTTGCACGAGATAGACGTAAGGGAAATCGGTCTATAGTTACTGGGCTCTTCCTTATCGCCACTTTTAAATATTGGTGTAACGTTCGCGATTTTCCAATCGTAAGGAACACGATGTTGTGTTAGAGATTTTTCAAATATTATTTTACGGTATGGTGCTATTTCTGAGGCTAATTCTTTAAAAACTCGGGCGGGAATTTGATCGGGACCGGGTGATTTCTTGGAATTAATGGATTTCAGATGACTTTCTATTCCACGACTAGTGATATTAATAGACTGCATTGGGTGCTTATATAGCCTAGGCATTGTAGTGGTGTCGTTTGGAGAGCATTTGGTATAGACGCTTTGAAAAAAGGCGTTGAGGATATTTGCTTTATCTAATTTGTCGTTTGCTCTTTCTCCTAGATTGTTCTTTATTGACGTTACTGTTGATTTGCAGCCTTGAACCTCCCTCACGTATGACCAAAACGCATTTGGGTTGTCCTCT
The DNA here is from genome assembly GCA_963573305.1 of Pyrrhosoma nymphula. Taxonomy (NCBI): domain Eukaryota; kingdom Metazoa; phylum Arthropoda; class Insecta; order Odonata; family Coenagrionidae; genus Pyrrhosoma; species Pyrrhosoma nymphula. The sequence goes on from OY754334.1 coordinate 3,259,624, forward strand.
AAATATTCGCCCAATATTTTATTTTTGAAATCCGTTAATGCATTTTGAAAGGCCGCCTTAGCTGCTGTTTTCCTTTTCTTGTATTTGTCGCATAACTTCTTTTACTCCTCTTCGGGGAGATCCTGACGTGCGTTCCTCATTTTTGCGTGCCGTATTCGTTGTCGCTTGAGAGATTTCCGGACGTCCGCATTATACCACCTAGGTTCAGTATTGACCTTTTTAAGTTTACTTGGTATTGCGCTAGTTATGGCTAGTTGTGTGATGCTACGAAAAGTATTCCATGTATAGTCAGTTCAACGGTTTTCACTAATATCACTAAATTTTTTATACGAGGTCAATAGTTTTTGTTATAAGCCTTCGAAATCCGCCTTGTGAAATAAATATACCCTCCTCTTTATGGGTGCCTTTTTGTCAGTACTAATATGGAATCTAGCTTTTACTGCTCTGTGATCGCTAATTCCAATCACTGTTACTACGTTAAGGACGCTTTCAGGTACGTTAGTCGCCAAAAGATCTAGAACGTTGTTTCCTCTGGTCGGTGTTGTGACTAATTGATGTAAGGAATTAGAAGTGAATGTGTGGAGTAGAGTGTCGCACAACTCTTTATCTTTGCCGCCATTTTTGAAACTATATGTCTTCCAGTCAATCGAGGGAACGTTGAAATCACCACCGATAATTATATTATTTTCGTTATTTTGACGTGTGAGACTGTCTATCCAACTCTAGAACTGAATTTAAGTCTGCATCGGGTGGTCTATAATATGAGCATTTAATGGAACACCACACACTTTCTAAATTACTATCTGGAAATATTTCGGCTCTGCTGACGAACTCATCTTTGACTGCGATATTTACTCCTCCTCCTGTTCTCGCTGTTCTGTCTTTTCTGTAAATTGCATATGATTTTGGGAAGATCTCGGTATCCGCAATTTCATTCGATAACCAGCTTTCTGTTCCTATTACTACATCAGCTTCCGTGCTCCCAACGAGATGGTGAAAATCAGCGACTTTGTTTTTTATACTACGGCAATTAACAACCACAATGGAAATGGAATCCCTGGGATACGACTTACAAGTCCTGTCTATCGAGTTTTTTATATCATTAATGACACTTGTTTTTGATATACCTGAGTCACTTTTTCTATTTATTTCGGATATTAAGTCATTCTGAATTTGAAAAAAACTCTCATTCCTACCAATATTTACGGTGAACCCTTTACTTAACAACCCACTACATGATCTACTCTCTGCAAACGTTATCACCCTGCAAACGTTATAATACCGTTCCCTGGTATCCCATTATCGGTCTCCTTCTAAGACGAGTCAACGGCAAAAATCCCTGGTCCGAAAGAAAAGATAATCCAGTTTTAGAAGCGCACCGTATTTCGGGAGAGGAAGTTGAACAGAAATTTGCTTGCTTGCCAAGCACGAGTTGGAGAGCAAATTGGCATACGTGAAGACGTCACGCCGTTCAAACGTACGTAGTCGGGAAAATTCGAACATTAGATATACATAGACGCGACATGGTGCATTTCACTGGTGAACCGCGAGCCATTTGCAGAAGACAAGGCAGCGGAAAAAGAATATTTATTTCCTAAGTGTCCAGAAATTTCACTCAAGGATTATTAATTTCATATTTATGACCGCAGAGAATCCGGTCAGGCGGCAATGTTACACAAGGAGCCTTGAATTGAATCTTCAATGAGACGCAGAGGTTAATATCTCAGCGATCAGTGCAAGAGAGCAGGCACTTGAATCACAAACTCGGGATCAGTCACTTACCGGGTTGCATGAAAGACTTCAATTGGTTGGCGCAAGGCTTTCGCCTGGAAAGGACAGTAAAGACGTGACTCTTCCAGTGTCCCGCTAAAATGACCCCTCCGGATGGAGGGCTCATCTTAAAGGATATCCGAAGTCATTAGACATTAATTTATCCACCGATTTCAGTCGTCCATTTCTTCCCTCGGTCTGCGAGTGTATCCTGTTGCGAGGCCATCTTGGAAGTCGTACCTGTGGATTGAAACAGATTTCTTTATTTCTTATTTTTTAGTGAAAATCAAAATGATGAGCGAGTAAATATTAAAACAGTAAAATTATAGGTTGAAGGTAGATATTATAACTCGTATGATAAATACGACATCCATTAGTAGATTTAGCTGTTCGTTTTTATGATAGTGGACATTCATCGGAATCGCTGTCGCCATAGTATCAAGATTCACTTTTTTGGTCACCTAAGATTTTAAGTACCTTATATGTAGAATTGATATGGAACCTAATATTTTGGACTGTTCGTCAAAAGTAAAAAAACTTAAACGATTCGTCACCAACGTTTCGCTGAAGTTTACTAGCCTACTGAGAACAAATTCTCAAAATAATAGTAACCCAAAAAAAACAGCAATATTATATCATCGGACCTATCCGCAGGTATTGAGGAAGCAATAACATGGATATTTACAAACTAAAAAAACTTCATTTAGCATCTTCTAATACAAATGCAGAGAAGTTCTAAAAGCAACTCACTTTGACAACCGCGGTGAGGCAATAGAAAATTTCGGGCCTTTGGAGCTTGTATACCCCAAAGGAAACGCGATTTACCAGCGTAATGAATTGCACGTGGGCTCAAAGCAAGCCCACTGTTGTGACATCAAACACGGTGAGATTAGTTTGGCGTTTACATGGAGGACTTCGGAGACCTTTCGGAATATCAGAAGAAAAAAAACATTGTCAGGGTTAAGGCGGTTGGAGTGATTTTTGATCAAGTACAGATTTGCGCGAAACTTTGCACACGTGTCTTTATTAGCAATATTTTTAGTTAAAAACAATTTTAAAAATCATGCTACCGATTTGGTTTTTCGGCAATTCAATACTATTTTAACATGAAGCCTTATGACTCATGTATTTCGTAAAAATTCTGTTACATTTGTCTAGAGATTCTCCTAAACGCGAAACAATGCAACGCAAGCCCGTGAAACTTGACGTCGCGAACGAATTGACTGATATTTGGTGGGCGTAACGAGAGAAAAAACAATGAAAACAACCTTAGCTAGTTTGAAATAACTTCAATGACAGTATTTATATATTTACAATTATTACAATTAATACTTTTTTTACTGGGCATAATACCTTGATATTTGTTATCAACCATTATTATAGTATTAAACGTATTGTTGTGCCAAAATTTCCCCCCCTCGAAACCTCGATACTCGAAAATCCTCGGAGACTCTGCGAGACGCGACAGTCTCCTGCGGTTTCTGAGTCTCCGAGGATTTTCGAGTCTCGAGGTTTCGAGGGGGGGAAATTTTGGCACATCCACTGGGGGAAAATTTTTGAAAATGGAAACTGGAGAAGGGGGGATAGAATTGCACAGCACTGACACAATCATAGAAAGTTTCTGGCTTGCTTCTCTCGATGTATGAATAACACACTTGAGGTTCAAATAACCAGACATAATAACAATATACCTAATCACTGACAAGAATACAAATGAACATAAGTCTAGATGCTTGTATCTCTGCCCAGAGAAAGTTATATGTGTTGTCCCATAAGGGGTGACAGACCTAATGGCACTAAGACTAAAGATAGATTGACAACAATTTTATAAGCTAAAGAATTAAACTTTATGAATATACATATAAACACCGTAGAAATAGGCGAGAGTGGGCCTAAAATGTTTTTTTTGTCCAAATTCAATTTTTTTCTTATTTTTTTCTTTTTAAATTAAATTAGTCAGTATTTTTTTAAATGTATCCTTCTTTTGATTATTATTATTTTTTTTATACATTCTTTTTTTTTGGAATCTTTTCATGGCCCACATCTTACCGCCAGAAATTAACAATATTGGTAAACCAAATATGGCTTTGCACAGAAATAATACATCACTAGATTAATTATATAAGACCCATAGGAAGTGATCAATTAACATTTTAGCTAGAGGTCAAAATTTCATGCCTTATAAAGTTAGGAAAAAATAAACAATACAACTGCCCATGAAAATATGAAATCGAACTCAACGTTACTAGAAGACAGTGAGAGAACATTTCATGGGTTGCAACATAATCAAAATCAACATCCAATATAAGAATGAAAAATGTAATAACAGTCTAACAATTACCAATAAATGGACAGAGATATAAGAAAAGCATAAAAAACAGAAATCCTATCCACAGCAGCATAAAGAGTAAATAAACCAACTACATGTCTCCAGAATGATACTACACAAAGCCAAGTGGCATAGAAATAGATTAGCATTTGCCCAATTGATGGCTTAATTGTGGAAAATGGAAAAGATTTACATGATCAAAAAGAAATTAGCATTAATAAACATACGATAGGAAATATGGTGTGACTTTACAATTAATAATAATAATATGATGTGAAACATTGGTGTAACAAATATAGAAACAAATCCCCGAATACGTCCTTAAATCCTTAAACCTAGTTAAATTTTTTCATGCAAGTGAATGCATTGTTAAGTCTTTGGAATTTCAATGGAAAAATTTTTAATATAATAAAATTGACTTCTAAACAGAGGGTCAATTTGGGTCCAGGGCCGGTTAATGCCAAACGCGTTAGAGAAAGCTAAAAAGGGAAAACTAATTTAGATGGCCACACGAAGGTTTTTTAATCCAAGGATATTTTTAGTTTTTTGGGGGACAAATCCCCGAAACAGCTATTAAAGCTGTGTGCTGTCTGCTGCAATTGCCGGGCGATGGGATCGTACCCCTACGCCAGTAAGTGGAGTGAAAGAATCAATCCACAAAGCCCATGAGAAAAACAATTTCATCACGGGGTGACACCCACTGAAGGGATATCACAGGAGTTCAGGCTATCAGCACAGAACAACTTTTTCATTTTCCCCAAGTAAACAGCTGACTTGGGTTTAAGCACTCAGGCTCAAATTAGGCCCCAAAGAATTCCAAAATCATCAGAGTTGGGTTCATAGGCTACTTGGGTCAAGCCTCTCAGTCAAATTAGAACCCCTCAAATTAGGAAAACCCACAGACTATGGGTTGGACCACTTGGTCCAGAATTTCCACAATCAAAAATATTAATGACAGCATCAACAGATAAAATCTGCCAAACCAGAATAGAGTTTACAGACCTCAAGAAGCAAAACATTCCACTTTCCACAATTATTAACATAATTAATTAAAAAGGATAGTGTCTGGAGACCCATGCAGTGGTAGCATAACATTAAACAGTATAGTGAGTGATATTGAAATAATGATTTAGATATTCATTATGTATTTAATCAATTATCATGAAATATCATTTGAAACAATGTATCATTTTTCACCAACAATTATTATGAAGGCATAATCCAATATTTGATCATTGCATATCTTATCATCACCCTTTTAAATATATACATTTTTACATAGAAAATATTTTTGTTCTCAAGAGACAACATTATTACTCATGGTATTCCTTTAAATGAGAGACATGAGCTATTCTCTCCCTCCTTAGTGATACCTTCAATACTACAGTAACTGGAGTAAGCATTTTAACAATGGCATAAGGCCCTTCCCATTTGGGGAACAATTTAGCAGTTTGCTTTCTGAATTTACAGCTCAATGTATGTGTTTTCACAAGTACCTTGTCTCCAACTTTAAATTTGACTTCAGAATGGAGCTTATTATATTTTATAGAGTGTCTCTGGTGTGCAGTTTTTAAGTTTTTTAAAACATCAGACCACAAGGAGGACATGTCTTTGTTATTGAAATCCTCATTAATTAAGTCATTTGGGATTTCCCAGACATTGTTAAGTGGGTGGGGAAGTTCACGTCCCAGAAAAATCTTTGCCGGTGAATGGCCAATGCTAGAGTGCATTGCGGAATTGAAAGCAAAACACAGATCAGGAATAAATTCTTCCCACTTGTTGTGAGCAGAGCCACAAAGTACAGTCAATGCACATTTCAAATTTCTGTGGACACGTTCTGCTTGATTTGACTTAGGATAGTATGGAGAAATGAACACATGCCTAATACCAAGCTTAAAATTCATATCATGAAAGGCTTTGGCTTTAAATGCAGGGCCATTGTCTGACACAAGGAATTTAGGATAACCAAATTTAGGGAAAATCTTCCTTGACAACAGACTTATCAACACAGAGGCACCTGCGTTTCTCATTGGTTCAATAAGTGTGAACTTGGAAAACCCATCTAAGATAGTTAATGCATATTCATTGCCGTTACTACTTCGAGGCATAGGGCCCACGTAGTCGACGTAAATTCTCTCCCAAGGATAAGTAGCGGGAACAGAAGACATATTACTTTGAGGGAGACGGTTTAGTGGCTTTGACACCTGACATAAATGACACCGTTTAACCATATCAGAGACTTCTCTCCTCCACCAGAATTGCCGCCCAATTTTTTTACATGTTTTGGCAATTCCCATGTGTCCAGCCGAAGGGAGAGTATGGAAATATTTAAATATCATAGGCCTCACTGCCGGAGGAACAACAATTTTTGGCTTAGTAGCCCTACCAATGACATGGCATAGAAGGTGATCTCTTAAGATCCAGCCTGGGTGTGACAAGGGTTCTCTTCGCAAATCCTCAATAACAGATTTTAGTTTATGATCTGAGCATTGATATTCGCGAATGTTTACAAAAGAAAGAGGGACTAAATTAAGAAACAGTGAACACTGAGGACTAATTGCCTCGGAATCATTTGGGCGAGATAAGCAGTCAGCAACACGATTTTGCTGGCCTTTAACGTGATGAATGACAAAACGAAAAGTAGACAATTTTAACACCATTCGCCCAATCTTACCTAATTGCTTAGGGTGCTTGAATAGCCACGTCAAAGCGTTATTATCAGTATATAAATGAAACGACTTGAACTGCAAATAAGGGCGGAATTTCTCAACTGCCCAACAACAACTTAAACATTCTAGTTCATAAGAAGGCAAACGCTTTTCATGTTCATTGAGTACTCGACTAGCGTAAGCAACTGGCTTCATCTGACCATCATAAGACTGATTCAAGACTGCTCCCAAGGCAATCTGGCTAGCGTCAACATAGAGGTGAAATTCCTTATCAAAATCCGGAAGGAGGAGGACTGGTGGATTAGTTAAGCACTGTTTTAATTTTATAAATGAATTCTGGAGCTCGGCGGACCAATTGAAAACGGCACCTTTGCGTTTTAAACGATTTAATGGAGCACCCAGTTCAGCAAAATTCGGAATAAATTTAGAATAAAATCCACATATACCCAGAAATCTCGCAACTTCTTTTACAGACCTCGGATTGGGAAAGTTTTTCACGGTCGAAATCCTTTCCTCATCGACCATCAGCGTCCCATGTGAAATTCTGTGGCCCAAGAATGCGATTGAATTTTGCGCCAGGTTCAGTTTTTCAGGATGTACTGTTAGCCCGGCGTCTCTCAATCTGGAAAGTACAGCCTCGACGTCCAACAGATGTTGCTCAAAATCCCTCGAATAAATACAGAGATCATCTATATAAGGAAAAACACAAGAATACTTCAAATCACCAAGTACAAGATCCATTAGCCTGCAAAAAACCTGGGGAGAGGTAGTCAGACCGAAAGGAAGCCTAGTAAATTGATAGAGGCCGACCGGGGTGACGAACGCCGTATATTGCTTCGCCTTGTCGGTAAGAGGAATTTGATGAAACGCGGAATTCAAATCAATGATAGAGAAAAACTTGGCATTGGACAGATATTGGAAAGCATTTTCGATATTTGGAGTGGGAAAATTGTCCGCCTTTACCGTTTGATTGAGTTTACGATAGTCAACCACTAGTCTGTCGGATCCGTTTCGTTTAGGAATTAAAAATGCCGGACTAGCCCATTGAGATTTAGAAGGCTCGATAACCTTGGTATCGAGGAGTTTGCTTAGCTGCTTTTTCATAGCTTGGAGTTTCGGTGGGGGCAGGGAATACGGCGCAGATCGAACAGGTATGTCGTCTGCTAACTCGAGTTCGTACTTCAACAGGTGAGTGACTCCGTGCACGGCGCTAATAGCATCCGGGAACCTAGACAATACGTCATTTATTTTTTCCTGAAGGACTAACGAAGGAGGAGTGGGAGACTCGCGGGTGATTGAAAGTTGGTTAGGCAAAGACAAATTACTTTCGTCGTTCATAATCATAGACTGACCAATGCAAGTTTGAACAAAATCTTCGCTGACCGTAGAAACGTGGTCAGTTAAGTCAGAGCAATTGGATTCATTCTCGCATGAGTCGTTTTCGTGGCGGAATGAATAAACTCGATTCGGACAAGTAGCAAAAGAAAAACCATTGGGGTGAATGGAGATTGAGGCTTTCTTCAAGAAATCTTGTCCCAATAGACAGGGAATTGGAAGCGAAGAGAGATAAAAGCAATGCAGCCACGACGAAGCCTTAATTTTAATGCGAACCCATACCCTGGTAGAAAGAACGAGATTTTCCCCGCTGATCGAACGCAAGGCTATCGAACAACTCTCCTTCCTGCTGCTTCTCGGCTTGTGAGCGAGGTTATACCAAAAGTTTTCGTCAATTAAGGAGAGCGTGGACCCTGAATCTAGCAATGCAAAGCCAGGGGATTTGGACAGGAATTTGTGGAAGTCGAGAAAGCGCGTCTTGAAGGGCAAAAGTCAATTGTGGGCGGTTGGGTCTGCCTCGGCCGTTCATATCGCGAATACGCTTGCGACATACATCAGCTAAGTGACCGGGCTTATTACAATAATTACAGATACGGGAAACTCTGCGGTCGCGAGGCTCTTCTACTGAGGGAGGTTGAGAGAAAGAGTTCGAATATTCGGCGCGAGTCATTAACTTCTTGGTGGCTAGGGTTAACATTTTCTCTAACTCGGCGAGAGTTGAGGGTCTGCGGCAGAAAACTAGCACGGACTCTGTTTGAGGATTCAAGCCCTCCAAAATCAATTCCATTAGCTCGCGGTCGGCATATAACTATAATGGGCAGTTGTATTGTTTATTTTTTCCTAACTTTATAAGGCATGAAATTTTGACCTCTAGCTAAAATGTTAATTGATCACTTCCTATGGGTCTTATATAATTAATCTAGTGATGTATTATTTCTGTGCAAAGCCATATTTGGTTTACCAATATTGTTAATTTCTGGCGGTAAGATGTGGGCCATGAAAAGATTCCAAAAAAAAAGAATGTATAAAAAAAATAATAATAATCAAAAGAAGGATACATTTAAAAAAATACTGACTAATTTAATTTAAAAAGAAAAAAATAAGAAAAAAATTGAATTTGGACAAAAAAAACATTTTAGGCCCACTCTCGCCTATTTCTACGGTGTTTATATGTATATTCATAAAGTTTAATTCTTTAGCTTATAAAATTGTTGTCAATCTATCTTTAGTCTTAGTGCCATTAGGTCTGTCACCCCTTATGGGACAACACATATAACTTTCTCTGGGCAGAGATACAAGCATCTAGACTTATGTTCATTTGTATTCTTGTCAGTGATTAGGTATATTGTTATTATGTCTGGTTATTTGAACCTCAAGTGTGTTATTCATACATCGAGAGAAGCAAGCCAGAAACTTTCTATGATTGTGTCAGTGCTGTGCAATTCTATCCCCCCTTCTCCAGTTTCCATTTTCAAAAATTTTCCCCCAGTGGATGTGCCAAAATTTCCCCCCCTCGAAACCTCGAGACTCGAAAATCCTCGGAGACTCAGAAACCGCAGGAGACTGTCGCGTCTCGCAGAGTCTCCGAGGATTTTCGAGTATCGAGGTTTCGAGGGGGGGAAATTTTGGCACAACAATACGTTTAATACTATAATAATGGTTGATAACAAATATCAAGGTATTATGCCCAGTAAAAAAAGTATTTAGATATAATTTTCGCTTAAATTTCAACTTCCGAGCCGATAACCCAAGTCATACCAATGCTTTAATTAAGGTGGAATTTTAAAATATAATTCTTGCACTATTTACATGCTGCATGTTCTGCCATAATAACAGATATGATTCAATGAAATGCGGTCCCAGAATTTGTTTCGACTTACTTGAAAACTTATTAATATATGCACTCAATGTCTCACGATTGCCGCTCCAGCCACCTGAAGGAATGTGAAGGTGGTGAAGCTGTTTACAAAATGCTGCTTTAGTGAGCAGCGTTAAATCGAGAAGAGCGAGAGGAAAGACGGGCAGTATGACGTTACAATGAATGGCAAGTGCTAATGAGACGTGGACACGAAGGTCAAGAATTTTCTCATCTTTCGTGGACCCTAGGCACTGCATCGCGAAAAAACAAGGGAATAAAATCAATTTTTCAGATAGAACTATAGCAAATGCTTTCCCGGCTACATCAGCTGTCAGTGCACGTCCAAAGCCACGTATCTAGCAGTAGACGTGAAGCCAGCTTCCCCTCTGAGGCCGTACCCAGTTCGTACATAACGGATGGTTCGGACAGAGTTGAATCAAAGAGTCGGTCATCCATCTCCAGTTCACGATGCTCACGAAAGAATGACTTCATTGCTCTCTCGTTCGTTGGACACCCTCCGAGTCGGGTGGACTCTCTGTCGGTAAGGGTTACTGACCTTTTGCGGCAAATCGCTTTCAGACCGTCGATTAAAATTTAGACTTAATCTATATTTCAAGTTCTAAGTCAATTTATTTACTGACGGCATTAATAATATTTAACGAAATCCGACATACTACGGTACATTAGATCATGAAAATAAAATTAGGGAACTAGATTGCTGAACCAACAGTTTTAAAATGTCATATTTTCCGCGAACGATAAGGGACTAAAACAGCTGCCAATTAGACTTTTATCTAGGTTTGTCAATAGTTAGTATAGCTAGCTAGTTGATTTACTCCCTAATACTTGTATGCTACCAAGTACTCACAGCATGCCGTGCATGCTTTCATTATAATTCTTGTATCTCTGTCCATTTATGTAGTTTAAAAGTACTAACCGTCCTTCATACCTAGAGTGTACTGTATTCTTGTAAGGCTTCGCCTCCTGACAAGCATTAGCGATTTATGCTAATACATCAATAGTCCTCAATGCATCAATCCTGGTGTGGAATCACCCCGTGCCACACACCCTAGTGGTGCCTTGCACGGTACTTCGTAGATATAGATGTAGTAACTTCAATAGGGTATAGTCTAATGCATGTTGGTGATTACTCATCCACTGCCACACACCCTAGAGGTGGCTTTCAGGGTATTTTGTAGATGTAGATGAAGAGAGCCTGTTACTGTAAATTACGAACTCCTGGATATGCCATGAAAAAGACATGGCGGTTTAGGAAACATTTTTACCACCAATGCAAATTCAATGCAAATGCAATGCAGATGCAACAATGCAAAATTAAAATCAATGCATTCACCTCCCTTTCCCACTATCTTTACTCCTTCCCTTCCTCCCCCCTCGGATCGAGCTGCCAGCTAGTCGCTAACCTCAGGTGCGGAAATTATTTTATTATTGCAACTGTCGACATATGTGCTAGGAGAGGAAGCTTCAAAACTTGTGATAAATAGAGAGAGCGACACAAAACGCCGCAACGAGTCCAAAAACATTTGTGCTGCTGAGTCGAGCTAATAAGATGTAGACCTAGCAAGAGAGAGGTCTTTTCTTGGTCTGGTCGCAAGGCTGGAAATCCCAGGCGCACCAAAGTACAAATGCCATTGAAACAATTCAGCACAGCGATGTACTCACAAGACTAATTACCAATGATTAAGGTGATTCGAAACCAGTTTAAATTTTTCTCCTCCCATAATTCCAGTGGTCGTACCGGGCAAAGGAGTGCCGGGCGTAGCGACTGACTCCGTACTGACTCGTTTGGCCACTTCAAACCCGGAGAGGCTCGTTTTACGGCGGCGCGCACGACGAATTCATAATGTGGCGGCCCCCCGAGGGATCCGTGGGCCGTAAACGTCCTTTTACGGAGGCGATTTGGGCAGCGCCCACCACTGGGGCCCTCTCCTCGGGGCCATTAACCGTTCCGCCGGAGACCACACTACGGAGAGGAAAACGTCAGGGCCTTTAAAAAGACCCCCCTCATCTCCACCATCTCGACCCCTGAACTCCCCTCGAGGGTACCAGATGAGGGCACTCAGGCAGGGACATTCAAGGGGGGGAGGGAGAATAACACTCGGCAGAGGACGCCAAGGAATGGACCGACAATGACGACCGAAAAGCCCGTGGGGACATCTAGCGGGGAAAGTTGTGACACATCCCGAGCATGATTACCCTTTTTGATTCCGAGACCACGTCAATCCTTATACTATAATTTATCTGAGCAGAGTAGTATTCCTGTCCTAAGAGTGGTAAACCAAAAGTCAGCATTCTTCTCAAGAAAAAGCCAATTACTGTAGCCCAAAAGAGCTCTTCTTCTTCCGAATATCCTTCTTACTCTGCCAATTTTTATTCGTTAGACCACCTCATCGGACTTCCTATTTTTCCCAGTGGAAATATGCCATGTCGATTCATCACATGATGCAAAATGACCTTAAACGTACACGCACGAAAACCTATTATGCAGCCAAAATACCCATTTCTTCACTGGTTAAGGATCGTAAAATCTTTCATCAAGACTTGATCGAAAAGTTGTTGAGGCCAAACTGATTGGTTACTTGAGCGACTGACAGCTGAGGTAATTTGCATCGATGAGGAGGATGGGTAAGAAGGGAAGGTGAGGGAGGAGAGGGAGGAGGGCAATCAATCTTCTTTCAGCGAAAGAGTTAGGCGAAGTATCCGAATCCATAAACTGTCACACTTCGCACGACACGTTGTCACGCACTGACATCGCGACTGAGTTAAATATTTTGATTCGAGGAAAACTAGTCAATGTTTAAACATTTTCGTTTATTTACAACAAAAATAGCGTTTGATAAATGCGGATTTGCTCTGATATGAATCTTTATTCATGTTTGCAACCTTTGGTAAAAGGTTAATGCCGAAGATATCGTAGGATGAGTTGCAAATTTCATAAAATTGAGAAAACTGTTATTTTATGGTCCACGGAGTTAATGATTTTTAATTGGCAACTACATTGTTTGTATCTTTCATAGATTGAAAAGTAAAATGGCGATAAAATTACCTTAAAATTTATGTATATTACAATATATAAGCACGTACACAGATTCAGATATAAAATTTCAAATTACAACGGCACATGATTTTGACGCCGAAAGTAGGTGGATACTTGACTACTTGATCTACCCCCCTTACCACTACTGCTGTTGCAAGAGTATTTAGATCACTCGAGAGGATGAAGTTTAGTGTATTTTCAAAGTTAGTAATTTGAGTAATGAATTTTAACAAGTCCTAGAGAAGAGGATTTCTCACGCATGCCGTAATGAGAAGCAATATGAATCAGAGATAGGCACGTCACACGTTCGCCATATAAACTTTTACAAAGAATTTTTAAGCAGGAATACATGAAAAAATAAGAAATCAAATTTTTCTCCCAGGAAAATAAGCATTGACTGGTTCAGCATTCCGAATAATAGAAAATCAGAACTCCAACAGCCACAAGCATATTTTTCAACACTCCGAAGCAAATTTTTTTTTACCTCATGCAAGAGAAGAGATCGACAGCTACTTCTAAGAATGGGCTTTAGGTTCAACAATAACACTCACGGAATCAAAATCAAGAGAATTTGCAATGAACGCAACTGAATATATCGAATCCACGCGAGGCAATGTGATGAATCGACCAGCATAATGGATTCCATCAAGTACCACCACGAAGTCAAATGGGAACTCCTCTCTCAAAATGTTAGCGCTGCTAGTCGCGGCGGAGATGGATATCGAGGGCACCCGGGGTCCTTCAGAGATGAAAATGTGCGGTCATAGGATTGATTCAAGATCCGATACGGTTGGAGAAGAAGAGCGATCTATTCTACATCCGCGAATTTCTCGCTACATTACTACTTCCTAGCCTAGTATTCCTAATAGTACTCAACGGATCCGTTTGTCTTTCTCTTGGAAGCCGAACAGAAGCGCTCCAGGAAAGAATTTTCCTTTTCTCTTTTTTTCCACACCGCATCGCCGGCTCTTCTCGCAAGAAAGGCAAGGAGCAATCTTGGCAATCCTTTATCTCAGCTCCAGAGCAGGAAGAATGCAACACACTGCTATCTCCGTCAAGAGGGCCGAGTGAGTTACCGCTCGCCCCTAGCAATATAATACATGACAAAACCGTCTGCAGCCTGTATTCTTGAAAGCTGGGATGTCTGAATGCTTGGAAAAACACATAAAATGCCGGCTCTTTACATATTTCCCAGCGCTACTATAAGTTTCCATTGCGACAAATTTGAAGTGAAATAAATGAGTTGTCCAATATTTTTCCTCTTCAAATATTTTTGTCATATTTTGCACAGTAGACTTCTTAAAATACAGAGACAAAGTAGTGGGTTAACTTTAATACATGTCCTAGACGGTGGTGTTATTTAGAGTACTGTGTTAAAAGATACTTGCTAGGAAGCTGAAATACCGCAACGTACTAAAATTAAATAATCGATTCACTGAAGACAGCTTGGAATCAAAGGAGAGGACATTTTAAACCCTGAATGAAAATTACGTTTCCTATTCAGAGAGAATGATTGGAATAAAATCAATCGCCCATGAATTTACGTTTTCACTTGCAACACGCCACGAACTGAATAGTACAGTAAATATCCCACAGAGCGCGCTTGATTGTTTCACGATGCCTGCCAAATCAGTCGCTTTCAAGAAGAAATAACAAAGCAAGAAGTATCCCATTCGCCATAGAAGAGGTGGGGTTAAGGATATTGGGATGAAGGAATGAGAGGTTTAGTAGTCGTTGGGGCATTCGCGAAAAGCAGAAATTCTATTTAACATCCAATGACCACGCCATTTTCATCATCTTATCCCGATGGTAAAAAGGTTATGCCAGCACCTCGATAATTCCTCTAGAAAATGGCCATGGGTATCGAAATCATTTAATGGTACCATGGGTGCTGTGCATAAAAAGTAATTAAGCTAATATTTACTTTTATAATTCCTTGAATAAGATTATTATCTACTACCATTATTATTCCTCGAGTCCACATCATAATTATTCGTTTCGAAAGCGAATAAAATTACATTAAAAATTATTTGGTCTTTTAACCCCACGCGTTATTCTATTTATAAAGACAACAATTTCAAACCATTTCCATGTACCCAAGTGCTATCAATCAACTTCTGAGGTCATTTTTCAAAAACGATATTCAAAGCGGGCAATTCTTTGAGAATAGAAGTGAAAAAAAACGAATATTTCTGGTCAAGATATTTTTTAAGAAAGGATCTTTCTTAAGAATACCGATGCTAAGTCCTTTTGTTCCCACTATTTTCCTGAAAATGCCAAGTGCCCGTAGTGCGATACTCGAGACTTTTCGGCTCGTCTCGAAATCGAGACGAGACCGAGGTCGGAAATTTGACACGAGACGACTTCTCTCTTTGGTGAGGCGAGATAAAAAGTCGTGCCTCACTTGAAAATTATATGTTCTGATAAATATTTTCCTCAGCTCAAATGAGTAGTATTGGTCTACAGCTTTTCAAGGCGTCCGAAAGAATACAATTGTTAGAGTATGAAGTCTTCTCCGGGAGAAAATTTTGAAACTAGGATTGGGAAATTTCGAAACGGAGATGAAGATAGAGTATTTTTTCACCAAGGAGCGTTTGATATGATTATAGTGGGTTGCTGACATCTCCTTATGTAAAACATGTATGAAGCATAAGAGTCTTAATGTGCCCGGCAGCCTTCCGCTGATTATGAGCGGACCCATGATCGTCGAGTTACATTCTACCAATCCTTATCTCCGTGTAATCTCACTCACTCTCCGGCTGACAGGAGAAAAGCTGAAGAATCAAGATCGGGCTGTGCCTTGGGAAGACAAGCCTTCGTAAGTGGCCGGAAAAGGATCTATGATATGACACGTAATATGAAATATGATGACCTTTGTTAGGAAAAAATTCCGTTTATGATGGATTCAATGGGGAATATGCATTATTTTTTAAAAACTATATGTATTAGAAGTACGTATTCTTAAATACTGAGAACACGAATTTTATCGAAATAATATTCTGTACCACCGAAGCGATATATTACGCGCGATTTTTGTAAATAATGGTAAAATGCTTTCTCAGCAACAATGTCAGTTCCAGCAGAAATAATTTTCATGGAAAGCGCCCATAATGATTACATTTTGAGTATACCGGAAGTTTTCCTACCTGGACTCTTAAGGGGATATAATTTGACCCAAAAATTAAAAAGTTGCTCGTGTATGCTTTTAAAGCCTCAAAGATTATATAAACTATGAAAGTTTATTCTAAATAAAATTTTTTTCAAGAGTTTTATTTTTATTGTTTTTACTGCCAAACTTTTGATTGTTTCATTGAATTAATGACCAAATCATTTAATTTTATTTTCATATAAGAATTGAATAATGATGGGTATCTTTGTTATTTTTCCTGGTACAATGCAAACTTTCTTAACATGTTCACTTAACCTAATCGCTCTGGTTATGTTGAGATTGTAAATCGTTATTTCTTTTTCAAATCACTGAGGGAAACACGACGACTGTTCCTCCATTAAAAAATATATACTTATTTGCAAACGAGACGAGGCTCGAGAGTCTCGGACAAGACTCGAGACTGAGACGAGACTGAGACGAGACTTGAGAGGAGACAACGAGATTGAGACTAGACGGACCTCCAGTCTCGTCTCGTGGCAACACTAGTCCACAAATGCGGGCGTCCAACAAATATAAGACTAGATCCGAATCGTTTGAAATAGAATTCGTCCCGCGACTATAGATGCATCTCGTTTTTCGCGTCGGCCACTCTTGAGAAAAACTTTTTAAAGAAATGGTCCACATCATGAAACACCCAGATACATGCAATTTGAGAACGGATATATAGATAAATTAAGCAGAATTCACACAAGTCTTATACAATAAATCTAAAGGTATTATTTATAATTTAATATATGCTTTTTAATAGTGTTTTAGATATACAAAATGTGATATATGATCGTTTTTTAAATTGATACTTGTTATCTTTGTATTTATAAAAAGCAATTTTCAATATTTTTTTATAAATCAATGTTTGGTGTAATCTGGTGTGTTCTCTTGTTGCCAAGAAACTGTTTATATTTACCCATCTATCTGTTTATATTTACTGATTGCTAAATTGGAAAGGTTGACATCATGTTAGGGAAATTAAATTTCACAGGTTTGTTGATATTTGTCAAATTAGTGTACCCGATACAAAAGAAATGTACAGTGTAGTTATCACCAAATTTGTTGTTATTTTTCTGTTTTTACCTATTTAAGTTGTTAATTTTGTTTAATGGTTTTCAATTAGCCATGGAGGGTGGCAATACATTTGCCGAAACGTTGGCAGTGAAGAAATAAAGAAATTTTAATTGACCATAAAGTCAATAAGTAAAAAGAAGAGGTAAAGAAAAACAGCTGAGGAAAGAAGGGCGCTTGCAGCAAAAAATGAATAGCGACGGGCCGCCAATCAAGGAGCCGTCGGACGCTCTTCATCCCAATCAAGAAGGGGGGAGGGAGAAAGGCGGTTTGGGGGGGGGGGAGGATATCCCTCCAGGGCCAATCCACCTCCGTCTCCCTTCTTCGCGGTGGTCTCGTCTCTCGCGGAAAGTGAAGTTCCCGGGGAAGGGCGTAGCAACGGAGCCAATCCCCTCAAACGGAACGGCAACAGAAATCAAGTAAAAGACAAAAGATACCCTCAAAAAGGATAAAGGATAGGAGGGATCAGCGAGTTCACCTAATTACTGTGAGGGGGAGTTACTATTAGAGGCGAGCCACTCGGGTCGTTCTGATCAAAGTCCAACCCAAACTTCTCCCCCCGTCCTTCCCGCCCTTTTTCCCTTCTGGTCAAGAGGAAACAATAAATGCAGCCACAAATCACCCCAAGAGAGTCACCCACGGAGGCTGCGCTGCCGAAAGGCGGGAAGAACCACGGCTCAGGGCCAACAAAGTGACCACACGATGCTCACTCCGCGGAAATGCAAGCATCCATTTTGTTCAGATCCATTCTTTCTATTTCTGGGGACTCGTTTGCCGATTTCCGCAGTTATCTAGATATTCAAGCGATCGGGTAGTTTTTTTTAAAGCACTAGTTTTTTCATATCCTTATACGCACAAAAAGTACTTTTATGTATTAGTTTAGAGAATAACAATTGAAATGCGTTCATTAAACATGAAAATATAGTTCCAATCATTAAATTAAAACAGAATTATATTAATTTAAGTTTTTAAGGGCAATACTAGACTTCAAATAGTTATAAAATTGGTCGTGTTAAGTGAGGACATATCGAGATGACTTTTTTGGGAATGTCTTAATAACTTAAAGTTAATTTTATACTTATTACTTTATACTTTAAATAATTAATGCTGATATTTACGCTTAAGTAACGAGTATTGAACGTGGATACAGTAAAAGGGATAGTACTAAGGGGGAAAGGAGATAACAGATTCTTGGGTGCATGATTCGCAACATAGAAAATTTAGTATGCATAAAGTATGCATGTAATTATTTATTTTTACTAATTCAATTTGGTATTAGCACAAATACCATGGAAACGCATTTCTTTAAAGGGAATCGAGCTTTTCAAAATCCTTAACTGTTGAAATTCAGGTGGCCTTCAAAACAGAATGCTACAAAATGAAGAGCAGTTTAGTCAAATCACCCGTTAAATTCAATGCTAAGTGACGCTTTTCACTTCGACTATTATCAATATCATTCCCGCAAAGAATTCCCCGAAAAGTAAACAGGATTCAGTAGCCACGTGTGAAATGTGACAAATAAAATTTCTAGGAATTACGAAAGATCATCTCCCAATCATAAATAGGAAATTAGTTTATCCTACTCGGTATAACTCCACGAGGGTATTTAAGTGCCAATACAAAATCTAGCAGGAACACAATTTCGCAAACATATACGCAATAAAGTTTAGTCTTGATAAAGGAAAAAAAAATTATCGGAGTCAGACGAGGATAAGAATTTAAGATAACAGGTATAAATTATGAGTTACCTAAAGGTAAGATCTCCTAAGATAAGGAATAATATAAGAGGACCCTAATATTATTATAAACAGTTTTCCACCAATTAAAAGCTGGACATAAAAGTTGGTAAAATATTTTTACCATCAAATGATATAGCACTCTCCTCGAAATAATGTGGTTACAAGAAAACGCCGAAAATTAATGTTTTCATGCATAAAATTCTTTAAATTAAGATCATTACGATGACGTGAAAGCATTTGAGATTTTACAGAAACGTTTAAGTTCAATGATGAAGAGAACACCAGCAAATGATAAACCCTTAAACCAAAAGAAACATACCAATGCCATTGTATCGATTTATCAGCCTCTAATGACATATTATAGTTCAATATTTGAAAATTATAACGAAAAAACTATGGTATTTACAAAATACCTATAACTATATTGCAATTCAATCCCGTGCCTGTACGTTATGCTCGTTGCTAATGATGGTATAAGCATGAGAGGGTGGGTGGGTGGGTGGACTCGGAGAGACAATTATAAAAGAGACCAACGCCACTCAAGTGAAATGGTCTCAACAAAATTGCAGCAGAATAAATGAAAACGGGGTTTCCTTAAAAATGGAGAATTTTTAGAAATTATTGAGCTTCCGAGAGTCACTTCCCCCCCCCCCCCACGCCCTTTGACTTCTTTTGACAGCGCGAGTCGAACAAATATATATTAGATTAAAAAGAGCTGATGGGCTTCGAATATACTTGAACGGATAGAAATCATATTCATGGAATACTTTCCTCATTTTTCTCGCCGTTAGCGGTAATAATCCTCCAAATTTCTTTAGATTCACTGATGTAATGCTTGTAATATAGTAATGATTGACCCTCTCATTACCTTTTACCTCCCAAAGAAGCTCTTATTCAATTTTAGCACCTATATTTTATGCTTCAAGTTCACTATGGTTTATGTTCCGAAGCAGCGCTAATGCATATTTAAGTCTTACTCCATTAAATACATAAATGTTCTATCCTACTCCATGAATCTGTTCTACATTTTTTCATATTGTCAAGCCATTTCTTCAGTTTGATATTGAGTGCAACGGTGCTTCCGATGATATATTTCGGGGAGATATTCCAGTGTTCCAGATTATTCGCCACCGGCACAGCGCGTGTCCGTCAACGAAAATAAGTACAGTTAAACTGAGTAAACAATTTTTCCAGAAAAGTTCGAGCAAGTTGGTGAAATTCTTAATTCTATTCAAACTTATCATTCATTTCATTGTTTATTCATTTTCATTTCAATGTCATGGGTATCAGCTACAAACGCTTTCATTTTATTTCTCCTCACCAGTTTACTCTTGGATAACAATCTCGTATGCTTTGATGTAAACTTTCTGCAATGTACTCAAAAAAATCCACGCAAATCAACAATAAACTAAATACACTTTAGAATAAACGATTGTTTGAATTATGCAGTGCGCTTCAGCCGATCGCTATGCTTGGAAATTGAGACACGTTTCTTTGCAGCCATTATCGTTACACTCTTCGGTATGACGGGGTATGATCTAAAAATATACGCGAAACATTTACTTACAAGCGGGATGCATCTTTAAAATTCATTATACCTACAAAATAAATTATAAAAAACACTAAGTATCGTTAAGCACAATGAGTTTGACGGAATTTAAACCTAATCCATAAGGTAAATAAGTATAAATTCATTCACCATATTTTGGACTTTTTTCTGAATAACAATTTCAATGAACTACTGTTACATCGGCATATTGATATCTTTTTAAAAACACCATCGAGCCCGATTTGATCGCAAAAATAGTTACTGACATATTGGCTATCCCCCACTCAATTTGTCTATGTCTCAATATCAGCTCTGCGGCCATTCCTCAACTTTCCCTGCATGCTTATCCCATATTTGAGTCCCTGTCTCAGAGTAACTTTAACGATACACACACATGAATACCACACCCCCCTTAGAAATGTACTTATCTAGTTCCATCCATATTTCACCGCAGTAGATACGCGATTCACTACGAAATACCGGAAAAGGCCTCAATTGAAACCTCTTCTATGTCGCCCTCTCTTCCCTATATGTTTCCTGATCGAATACTCTTGATCCTCCGATCGAATTGAGAGAAAGAATAGCCTCGAGTCTCATCTCATCGAGAATCTCGCTAGGCGGCGCCATATTCGTCTCACTTCCCGTCTACATCTCCATCTTGGAGCGAACTTCCCGTAGCGTAGCTCGCTCTCGTGACTCGCTCAATAAGGTGAGGAGAGCCATTTGAGGCATAAAGAGCGAAATTTGAAGACCGGTGATAGCGTTTTCCCGATCCTGGGAAAGTTAGCGCGATTAAGCGACGAGATAACGCGAGTTCGATCGTCAGGCGTCAAGAATAGAACGGCGTGCTTCTCGCTTGTTTACCGCGAGTGACTGGTTTCAAAGATAGCGAATGAATAGTGACCCCTATTTTTCGTACAACAGAGTGTAACCACAGATAACTCTATTAATGACCTTTAGGTAATTATATAATTTAACCACTTCATAATGCACTCCAAAACACATTGCCCCGTAAATGTTTCACAAGATATCGTAACATTTACGCGACAATATTTTCGCACGTTGACTTGGACTGTGACGTCATGATTCGGAGGGGTGTGGCAGATGGTGTGGCCACAACCACATGAGTCACGTGGCTTCGCGGCATGTCGAGCATTCGGAAGTGCGAAATTTTAGACTTCAACACCGCATGTCAATGTAAATTTTGCACCACAAAAGACGCAATATATATTTCATATCAAAAGATACGATACGCACGCCTCATGGTGTCACAAATTCATAAAATACTCCATTACACATCATACGTAATATCGCACGTTACGGCACAATAATGCACTATATCGTGAGATACAGCATACACACAGCATCGCCATGTTTAAATTAATAAACTTTATATATTTCACACTGCATTTTATCATGCACAACCCCTTCCGATTACAACGTTTCCACGGCATTTTCGAGGGAGGGGTGGAGATTATCCCATCGATGGATCTCAAGGACACTTTTGAAAATGAGGGGAAAGCGTTGACACCGGTCGGGTTTTTCGCATTAGAAAATTATTGCGTAACTAGCCGAAAAGTCTGCTAAAACAGGATAAAATATTGGCGACATAGCCAAAAGGTAATTAATAAAGTAAATAATGATATAGAAATTAATGTTTTTATTTTTAAAGAAATAATACTGAAAAGCATTCTGAAATAGTCTAAAATATAATAAAGTAGATAATGAATAATCCAAATAATTAGATGTAAATTAATGATTTTTTTATTTTTCATGAAATAATATATGTAACTATGGTAAAAAATATATTATATCTAACTGTCTGTAAGACTTTTCTGCATACAACTTTTTCGGCGAAGCAGACGGAGCTGTTAGTTACTAAGCAGTTTCCCTTGTTTCGGCACATCAATTGCATGGACCTTAATATCTGCTGACCTGCGTGAACGGGAGATTGCAACATATAATTGTCCGTGGCTAAATACGGGTTGTGGGGGATAGATGCCGACCTTATCCAGCTACTGCCGCTGAGATTTGTTGATGGTCATTGCCTTCTTCTAAAACAAAGGCAAGTCGGTTGGTGGTAGGGGCAAGGACCACTCGAGGAATGAAGACAGTGCGACCTTTTGTGCAATGATGAGGTTTGGTTTCGAGTCCTTTACAACCAATCTGGTGCCAAATGCTTTGCCCTCGTTTCGTGTTCAAATTCCGAAGAAAAATTATTAAAAACTTTTAAAGTGAATCGATGAAGTGTCATTCCCGATGGAGGAAAATAAATTACTTTTAAGGCTTAGGATAAGTCACGTGATGTTGTCGGCAAGTTTTGCAACAATGCTTTTTACCTTGAACTTTGGTGTGAATGATCAGAATTCATTAGGAAAATATTATTGTTAAAAACTTTAAAAAGTAATCTAAGGCTTGATAGTAGTAAAAAATAGATTAAAAATCACCTTGACAGTTCCTTAGAAATATTAAAAATTTATTTTTTGTAAATGATACGTGCATTTTGAAAAACGCATTCGCCCGCGCCACGAGTCAGTTAGTGGATAATGTATATGGGAACTCGCTGGCCATCTATTGGCGCACATCTGAATCACTACGCCTAGTCAGCCTAATCACGCGTGCCTACGCATAGTCTTTTTTATTGCGTAATTTGAAACTGTGGGGTGTACAAACTTTATTCATGAGAGCATGTAAACGATATTTCTACAAGGTCAACTGGAAAACCATTCAACTGTCATCGCATCGTATCAAACTCCAATGCATCGCCTGGCCGTGAGATATCGCACTGTGATATCTCATGAACATCGATAGTTTCACAGCCATGGTGGGCGTCCCTTCTCGGAGCCAAACACTCCCCCATGTCCCCCTCCCACTGAGCCACCCCCCACCGAAACGGCCCGTCCCCTCCTTCTTCCTTATCTTCTTGAGTCTTGTGGTGCGTGCGTGCGGGTCCGTGTGGCAGGGAGAGTCGATTCCCGTGTTAGCGAAAGAGCAGAGGAGGGTGGAGGGGGGGTGGAGGGGGGGGGGAGGAAGGAGGGGGGGGAAGAGGGAAAGGCCTTATCGAGAAGGCGACTAGAAAGAAGGAACGCTCGTCTCTCACACGAGGACAAAAAAAGTAAGGTGTGGTAAGAGTGGAGGTTTTTGGGAGTAAGGGGGGGAGGGAGGCCGATAGATACGGATTGATGGTTGGCTGGTTATCTGGGGGGTAGGGGAAGGAGGATAATCGGGGGAGTGGAGGAGAAGAAGGCGATCCATGTAAACCATAGCACGACTGCCTGGATAGTTTTCATGAGGCCGTTTCACACACGGTGATAGATGTTGCGCAGCTCAAAAGCAACATAAGATTTCACAATCAACAGCGACATAATATCACTGCTGCGAGCACTGATGCCATCCGCTTAAACACGATGAATGCGAGTGCACAACCATCCGTGCAATTCCATCGCGAAAATGCTAGTGTTTTGTTTTTACAGAGAAGGCCCACGGTACGGATTTTTATTGAGTCTAAGGCCAACGAAAGGTGAATTATAAATGAAAATACGAGGATGGGAAAATTTAAAATTTAATTTGGCAAATTTTGCGATAATTCTGCAGATATTTCCAACGCCACCTATAGCCGCCTGCCGTTAGATGAGGCAACTCTTGGGTCGAAGGAATACTGAAAAATTTGTTTGCCTGGGAACGCATTAGAGAGACACTCTCGGCTACAACAGAGCGTGGGTGACTCTCTCTCTCTCTCTGACAATGAGAGCCAAATCATCTTAACAATTCAGATACGACAGAAGGACAAGGCAGAGCCCTCAAGGTCATCAACAATGAGTTAATTTCCCGTGCAAGCATAAGGATCTCATCCCTCACCTTAAGAGCAAAGCGTTGAGTCAAAGAGCTTATTTCCTTGGGAAGTTACTTTTGGATTTCTGCGATTAAACTAAACTTTTTTAGCAACAGTTTCGCCGTGCTATTATTTATTTATTTTTCATTGTTGATTTAGAATGCCCGGCAGAATAGCACGGTGAAACTGATGCTAAAAAAAGTTTAGTTTAATCGCAGAAATCAAAAAGAAACTTACCAAAATTAAAATGAACTGCGAAAATCTACGAAAAAAGCTTATTTTTTTGATGACCCAAATTTCGATGAAAGAGGTGAAAAGTACATAAGGAGGATCCTAAAAAAGAAACCACAAATTCGCACACACGCACAGGGAAAAGCGAGAATTCAACGGAGATTCAGGAAAAATCGAATACAAGGGGAGAGAATGGAGTGTGAAGAATAATAGATAGAATGAAGGGAGGGAAGACGAAGGAAGGAGGAGGAGGAGGAAGGGCAATAACTGGAGGTGGAATGAAAAGGAGTGTGGCGGGGGGTGAATTGAAGGGATGAAGGGAAGGGAGAGGATGGGAAAGTGGGGGAGGGAAGGAGGAGGAGGAAGGGCAGCCCCTGAAATTGACAACCAACCAAAGGATAAGGATACTCAGGGAAGAGCGAAATAACAATCATCGAGCCCAGAAAATCTGGATTAAAAATGAAAATGTAGCAAGGATCATGAACCTTGACGCAATTGGCCACTTGATGCTTTGATATAATAATATGCTCTCGCGTCATGCTGGATGGAAGGGATGGGTACTACGAGATTGAAAAGGCGTTTCAGTCAGTGGAAACTGAGTGAGATAAAAATAACTCTGAAGTACTTATACATTTTAATTTGTTGCAATATGGACCACATACGAGGCTTTTTGGCATACAACCATATGAAAATAGGCAAACTTTGAGCGATAATTGTAAAAGAAGATATACGCTCTTAAATATCTTATATAGACATTGAGTTCGTCCAAGACACGTTCCTATGGTGAGTCTTACCAAAAGGACCTAAGGATTTTACATTTACATTTTGGCCTTTTACAAGAAACCCTGTGCTCTCTAACCTTTATTTCACACTTCATGTGAAATTCAGACATAAAAAGTAGAAAAACATATTGTTTACCCATCGAATAGTTAAAATTAAGGAAAAGACTTGCGCTTGTCACCATCCAAGTGAAATAAAACAACGATCCAGATTACATACAAATTCTGTGTGGATTGGCTTAAAATACCTCTTCAAATTCAGTCATGAGGAGCTTTTTTTCAACGATAAATCCTATATAGCATGACGGATGAAAAATGTCAACTCCTTCATTCAAGGCCTTAATGCCTCGATAACCTTCAATGCAGTCATGATCTTTCCGTGTCAGAGACAACGGAGCGCAGTTTTCGCGCAAAAGATGATCGAGATGCAGAGCTTAACAAGTTTCGTGGAACGAATGGAAGACCGAGTCAAAAGAGAAAATTATCGCTAGCATTTGAATCATACGTAGCATATAGATAGAGAGCGATTCCCAGGCGCGAGTTTCAAGTTGAAATCCACGTTTTTCCCTCTGTTGATAAGATAAGTAAGTTCTTCACCACGCCTAGAGAGGCTCTTCAATCGCCTCCGATGCGATGGCGGAAAGGAGGCGCAAGGCGTCGTTATCGCCGTGGCGAGGGAGGGGTGGGAGACACATGATAATCCATCATGGCGGAACGAGGCCGAGATCTTTATTTACACAGAGTCACTGATGTGACAGATACTCAGATATTACTCAGACATGCAGGACAGGACACCTGATGTTCTCGGTAAAATACGGTAAACATACAGCGTAAAAAGCGTACACCTTTAGACCCCGTAAACATCGTCTCCATCGTAATAGGTTTATAAAAGTGTTAATAAACCTTAAACCAAGTATATAATAAAGTAAATAACTGCAATAGCCGTAAACAACGCACCTTTCTTCAGGAAGGGGTTTTGGAGGGGGAGATTGACAATTATCAACCGGCTTGAATTTGTCTGCTTGCTTACGGACATGTGGCATCATTTACTTTATTATATTTATCAGCCGTAAAAATGTGATAACACAATGGTGATGTGAAGATGGAATGATGGCCGATTCCAAGTAAAAATAATTCTCCTAGGCAGGCATGCTAACCACGGACCTTTCGATGTCGCGCCGAATGCTCTAACCACCGAGCTACCTAGTCTTATAAATAACACTGGAATCGGCGGGGGGTTTATGTGAACCAAACACCCCCAACTGTTGTATGCACACCTATTAACTATGCATTCACAGCTGTGGCAGTTGGTAAACACAAAGCACAAAATAACTACACTAACCAGGGTAAATTTCCGAATTTTTTAAATATTTACAGAATATCCCTGTATCTTTAGGCCAATTCTTGGAGGAATCACATGTCCTGAGCAAATTGATTTTTTGCATATATATATATATATATATATATATATATATATATATATATATATATAAAATAAACTTTGCCACAGGTGGGGCGGAAATAAATATAGAAACACAAAAAGAAGAACACTCACACACTATACGTTCTGATATTTCGACAGCCGAAAAGCTGTCTTTCTCACAGAAGGAAGGATACAGAATGATGTATGATGATCATTCTGTATCCTTCCTTCTGTGAGAAAGACAGCTTTTCGGCTGTCGAAATATCAGAACGTATAGTGTGTGAGTGTTCTTCTTTTTGTGTTTCTATATTTATTTCCGCCCCACCTGTGGCAAAGTTTATTTTTATTTAAATTATCGCGTGTGTGATTTTCCACGAACTCATATATATATATATATATATATATATATATATATATATATATATATATATATATATATATATATATATATATATATATATATATATTTATAATCTTTGGAAGTTTTCGCCAATTGGCCACAAATATATAAATTCTTTATCTTTTTCTCTTTCTCCTACCTCCTGTAAGTTATATATATATATATATATATACACCGATTTAATAGTCCATACAAAATCTGCGCGATGATTTATCTGGGGAGTTGGAAATAATTTACGCATGAATTAATTAATAACAAAATTTCTAATATTTGGCCTGGGGACATCAATTATCTTTCGCGTGGTTTGGCGGACCAGCGATGAACCCTTAAAAAATTCATCGCTGATAATTAATTCATGCACTATCTGAAAATACTCGTTAAAATTCAACAAGGAAAATGTTTATTATTAAAACTTGACGTTTTACCCGTTAAAATGCCCCTGTTTTCACACTAAATAGAGATAACATTAAATAGATGAAGTTTGTAATCTTATTTAACTTTCTATTAGAGAAAAGAATAATTTAAATACTAATTGTAAATTGAGAAGAGAGATGAGCTTCTAAAAGTACTCTTCTAAAGAGCATTATGACTTTCTCTCTCTCCTCATTTCAGCTAAAAGCAAAATCATATATTTATTCCAGAGAAAACAAATCCGATTTTTAAAAAACACTCGCAGCACAATGAACTCGCAGCGAAAAGAATCTGAAATGAGGGCATAAAAGTATTATACTAAAAGTTGAGAAAGTCTTGTCAAAAAGCAAGAAGAAACTTAGCACTGCATTGCACTGGAATAGGAAGAAGAATTGTAAGAGTCAAAGGATGAAAGAGAATCTGTAACATTATCTCAGTGTCTCATATCTTTTGTTATAGTCGATCATGGTGCGGAGCAAAACAGAATTTGTAATTTTGAGAGCTCTCCGAGTAGCACCCAAGTAGGGATCCGTTAACTGCCGAGGTTCTAACCCGGGCCCTCAGAATTCCAGGCCAATACTCTTTCCCACACGACCCGATACCAATTCATGTAATTTGGCGCGATTCTCGAGCAATTCAAAACACCGGATAGATCATTGACTTAATAATTACAGAAAGATGAGTGTTTCAAATCGTATTTATCCACGCTGTTTCATTGATGCTACCGACTCAGGTTTCAACTGGTAACCGTCATTTTAAAAGGGACCTTTGAAAATGACGGTTACCCTTTTGAAACCTGAGTCGGTAGTACCAATATAATAGTGTGGTTAAATACGATTTGACACTCTCTTCTTTCTGTAATTATGAAAGAGTTCCACAAAGTCAAGCCTAAAACTTAATTCATTATCTTAATAGTTAATTAAATAACTGCCATCTTTAATGTGTGCTTCATTTATCTAGCACTTCATCTTACATTCACAATTTCATAATGCTAATAAACTTCCAGAATGTTTTTCCATTTTAATAATATTCTAAGGATAATGACCTCTTCTAGGGTTTCGAAAGTTCAGGTCTAAAAGAGAGATTGCCTGCGCTAAAAAACTCCTTTCTGTATTTGAAATTTTGAAAAGAATATAAATACTAGGCATTTTAAAACCTTACAAGAACAAGTAGACACGAAATCATGTACTTGATAGGTATTAATCTGCAAATGCTAAATGAACAGTAGGGACACTGTGATTACTGAATCGAATACGAAAACGCTTTTAATTAAGAGTCAAACGTTGAATGCCATAATTTCGGCTAATGTAAATTCCATTCTCCGAGCGCAGAATGACGGATTTTGTGTTATATACTACTTTATAACACTGCGTGTTACTATCGTCATAAACGTCTGGAGTTCAAATCTAGTTTAAGTTTGGCAATTAGAGAAATATCCAGCTTATACAGTTTTCATACTAGTCGAAAAAGTTCGCTCATTGAACGTGACAATTGATTTCTTTTAAATCATGGATTCAAGTGACTAGAGAATGATTTCTAGCCCTCGTTTTTCCACTTTCTACTTAGGAATTCCAGGCAGCTTCCTCCTCGTAACATTAATTGTGGACAATAATTCAAAAGTGGAAAGGGAGGAGGGTTGGAAGTGGTCAGGTGAGAATTGTGAGCGTAAATTCAGCCGAATCGAGAGGGGCGAAGAAAGATGCTCGAAGGTGCAGCCCCTGAATCACAATGAGCAGCAACCCCCCCTGGCCATTCTGTATCCTAGGGATAAGATGGGAAGGAGAGGCGTGGGGCAGAGCAGGCAAGGAAGGAAGAACCGCACGGTATAGCCGTGTGGTATCGAGCGAGGTTTAGATACTAACCTTTTGGCGGCGAAAATTAAATTTAAAACTAGCTGACATTATGCAATGGCTTGTCACAAAATACAGTACCAGATGTATTGAAAACTAGATGCTCATCTTTAACATACATGAAAATTAAACACTAAACCGAGGAGATCAAAAATTGATTCAATTTCCAGTTATTTAGGCCCGGTCAGATAATCTCTGGTCATATATTTTCTCTAGGTGGAAACGGATGCTAGAATGTCCTCTCACTGGTAAAGTTCGCGTCAACTGACTGACTGTCTGATGAAATATACTAAACCTCAGTAAGCGTAACATTAACCAAATATCATAAAAATCGGCCTTAGAGCTTTTATACTGTTTAAAACAAATTTATACCGCTTAAATCATAAAAAGTTGCTGCGCAGGTCCTTTCTCACGCGAACGGACTATACGCTTAGCCTTGAAGAACGTTGGGCGTTTATTGGCACATCTAAAAATTGAGTTAGTTCGCAGAACACGGGCACCCGAATAGCGCTTGCATTTCCCATGAAAATTAAATAATTACCATAGATAGGTGAACTTGACAATGGAAGTTGAGGGATCTTAAAGGGTAAGGTTACTATTTGAATCGACCAAAATAACGGCATCCCAAAGTGTTCGCTGCGGAGGCCCTTAAAAGGAGGACCACCCCCCACTTATAGTGGAAGCCACCTGGGCAAAATTGAAGTTGGGCGAGGGTGGAAAAGCAAAGTTAAGGCGAAGGAGTGATCTTCTCAGGTTAGACCCATTCCTTTCTCTCAGAGTGAGTCCCGAGCCGACGAATTTCCTCTTGTTCAGGAATAAGGGGCGAGAACATTTCTATCTTGATCGAGAAAGGTCTCTGGGGCAAAACCGGTTTTTGCCCGTCAATGATTTGGCGATGGAGGGACAGACCACTATATCTGTCATCTGGACAAATATGACAGCTTTATTTGTTCAGGCTCTTGTTTGCGTTCATGGGACAGCTAGGTGGCAGAACTTCCTATACACGCTGTTCTCCCATTTCCAGAAACCTAAGAAAGGAATTTTTCCATGCATCACGATAAGAGAAATCGAATCTCAATCCGTAATTTTCATTAGTCATCACAATTACAATTAGTGCATAGAGCAATGCCTCCATTCGATGCGAAGGCAGCTTCATACGGAAACATAATACATATATATGGAACACCAAAATTTTCGAGAGTTCTTATTACTAGAATTGAAAAATAATTGTAAAAATAATGAGTAATGCAAGGCGTTTTTAATTTTTTTTTTAACTTTATTGAGTATTTAGAAGCAATACAAATACCTGGTAATTATTCTGTTAGATAGCCTGATTATATAAGGTTCAAAATAGAAAGATAATCTCTGACACCTTTGAAGTAATATTATTTAACCATACTATTTTTGGGATAAATTATCCCCTCACTCTATTAGTATAATATATAATATCGTATAAATAAGAACAACTCACTCTATAACAGATATGTGTAAGGATTAATTATTTCCGCTCAGTACTAATGATTATAACTAAGACAGAGCGAAACAATATGATCTGTCAACACTTATCGTTAGCACTTTCGGCCTTAGCCTTCTTCCGTTTCTCTGTGCTCATCCTCGTTTATGGACGGTGCCTAAGTACACATTGCTTTGCGGCCTTACCGCGCCTTGCCAGATAGTGCGAAGATTCACATAGAATTCCTTGCTTTGTTGCTGAATTAACTGAACCAAACTGAATCCAATCCCTACGTGGGAGCTCAACGGGTTTTCCCTCGCGCGTCTTATTACCAAGTCTACCCCCTTCGTTTCTAGCCACCTAGGGATCGGTTTGGAAAGGTGGCTTTGAGTACTCTCCTCCAAACAAGAGGGCCCGGGTTCGATTCGGGAATAAGAAAGAGCGGAGCTTTTCCTGGAGAACCCTATTGGGTGCTGGGTGGAGAGTACTTCAAGTGTACTTTAACTGCCTTCTTCAAGTACTTCGATCATCGAATGAGATGTTACATTGTGGGCCCTCGACGTATGTTGCTGAAGGGAGGCTAAAGCCTTCGCCGGGTTTCTCTTCACCCTGCCGCCACTCCCAAATCAATCACCTTCTTACCAACCTTAGGTGAGGACATGTCCATAACGGTGCAAATGATCCTAGCTGCCGGTGGCCTTCCCTTAAAATCCTTTCAAATTATATCCAGTTTCTGAAACTTGGTTCATTCGTGTGGAGAATTCGGACCAAGCAGGTAAAATAATACCTGCATAGTAATTCTATGATACGAGATATCGATCATTTCGATGGTCTTGAAAAGATAGAGAAAATCTTGCAATGGACCGGGGCGGGGGTCGATTCCCCGGGAGGGAGGAGAGGACTTCCTGGTCTCTCGGATGGGATCTTCATGAGTACGATGTCTTGGAAATAAAAAGGAGAAGAGATAGTGGAAGAGACTTGATCGCACGCACAATCTTCGACTTTCTCTCCCTAGAGGAGGGGGAGGGGCAAGGATGGGTAAGAAGGGGGAGGGAGTCTTCGCGGCGATCAAAAGTTTCTCTCCACAAACCATTCTTCCTCTTCGGGAGGAGCGGGAAAGAGAGATAAGAGCAGACACATACGAGTGAAAGCGAGAATGGTAGGGATGAATGGGAGGTGGGAGAGGTGGGAGGGCGGGAGGTGGGAGAGGAGGGCGGGAGTTTGGTTGGCAGAGAGGGTGGCCAAGGAACGGTGGATATTATCCGCGCAGGGGGTTAGCAATTCCGATCTGTTTCATGAGGTGAACAAGCTCTGCGCTTCTATCTAGGCAGAATAAAATTGCATTCAAATGATATTATCGATTTTTTTCAGATTTTTTTCAGATTACTAGAATGGGTTGATTCTCACATATTTTCGAATATCCAAACACCTCAAGGGGTAAAATTTTTTCTTGGTTTCTTAGTCAATCATTGCCATATTTCATCGAAATCAATAATTGCTCCATACTTATTCAATGCGATAGAATGCTTACATTATGGTGAGAATCAGGACAAATCCCGAGCAATCCTACGATAGAGCTACTGTAATTTTAATAAAACATAACTAAAGGAATTGGAAATGTACTACTTATGCTACTCATCAATACTGAAAATCTCAATTTGATGCGCAGGAGTTGCTACCACCGCGAAGCCTCATAAATTGTTACTGTACACCTTTAATTTACCTAGTATTCTTACTATATCGTACCATTAAAAATTATAAAAAAATAATTCATAGTGCTCGGGAGAGACCCACGCATGCTTACTCGAGGGTTAAGGCGACAACTCTACCGCTTCTACACACATTCCACCTCTGCGCGAGGTATCATAGGCTCCTTCTTTTGAATTTAAATGTTCTGTTGGTTCACAAGTATAATTGTTTTCATAATTACTTAATTTTTAGTATTTTGGTGTTTTCATAGAGTTTCACATAGGTAATTATAATTATAGAATCTTTATTTCATTAAATACGAAGATATGGTTCACAATCGAGACACCCACGACGAAATTGTGAGGTTATCCCCAGAGCAACTTCAAGGTACGTGGTTTGAGACATGACGAGACTGCCTATAATCAACGGAGAGTTTATACAAACATTCTTTAAAAATTCTAAGAGTTACTACAAAAATAGCTTTGCGTATCACTGTCCTTGACGCACTCTCAGCACTAACGTTCAAACGGCCCTGATTCGCACTAACCACGCCTTCAAAGGATTTCGATTCCCCTGCTACGCTGAGGAGAGACAATAGGGTAGCGCGCGGAATCGAGGATCCTTGGTCTACCCTCGCAGCGCACTCGACTGATGAGCGAGGAGGGGCCGATCTCGAGCTAATCACAGAACTACTCTCCAAAGAAAATAACGAACACACAACTCGCCCGGCGAGGATGGACACTCGTCGGCAGTGAGTGATTCTGAATGCCAACTGGTTAATCAATATGAACCAGGATACATTAATATATTCCACCAATCTTATCAACATTGTGCTTAACCTTCTAGGCAAGTCTACCATGAAGTTCATTTTCCCTTAAACACCTCTGTGGTTGTTGAGTTTTGGAGCAGAACTTTGTTCCAATATTGCGTAAGCATATTACGACTTACAAACGCGCTCCAATACGCAAATACAATATCTCGTAATGAACGCATAGATTATAAAATATTAATTCCCTCAGCAATCACCTCACTATCCTCGCTCCGCCACCACTCATGCTAAAGAGGAAATGTGAATAAGAAACATTTTTTCTTATAACCTAGAACCTGCATTGAATTTGCTTTCTTATGCCTGTTTTACAATGGACGTAAGCCGTAATACGTTAGCCGTAAGAACTCCATTAAGAGCTGCCGTGAGGAGCTGCCTTAAGGAAGATGGCAAAGTCCCATCTTTACGATTTACGGCTTTCCGCAAGCCAATCAGAGCGCGCCGTCAGGGGTCTTTAGAGTAGAAGAGCATTAGGCCGACCGCTGTGCCATCTGTTGGGGGAAGGTGAAAACTCATTTTTTTAATATGGCGGAGATAGGAAACACACACCTCTAAGGGTTGATAATTTTCTATTCCCTAAATATTGGCGTAATCACTATTATGAAAGGTTTGTAACAATACGCATAGCGTGCAGAGATGGTGTACGTAATGTGGTTGAAAAATAGATATTGTAAGTAGACTAGAGATTTCTTACGGCATATGTCTTACTGCTTACGTCTTACGGCTTGCGTCTTATGGATTACGTCCATTGTAGAACAGGCATTATGGCACTCTCAGCAATTTCGTAGGACCAATTTTTCTCATTTGCTATTGCAAAATAAATAAAGTCTGCGATAGGCGATAAAAATTGATTTTTCCATTGATCTCTTTTGGGTGTTTCCCCACTTATGCAATCCTCAACAATGGTACGGGTTGCTAAGAATATGCCTTTCAAAAAAGGGCTGAATTTGAGGACACTTTGGAATGTTTTGAAAACATTCTCACACTTTTGAATCGAAACCGGAATTCGATAATAAAAATAAATATAATTCAATCAACTTCCTTTCTTATGATTCTTCCCTCGAGATTATGCGACCCTGGTTACTTATTGAATTTCGAAAAAGAAAGCCTGCAAGCGATAAAAATGAACTCTACATACATTTCTTTTGGAAGTTGATGAGGAGACGAACCTGAGACTTTAAAGGCAAGTTAAGGAGGTTCCACTGCGACTGTGTGAGTCAAAACAAGTACTAAATACCACATTTTTTATATTTTGTACAAAAAACCCTGCTTTCGCTGATGAAATGCGTTACGCATAGAAAACCAAAAGTACTAAGGTACAAAGTATGCAGATTATTCCTTGAATATAATTTAAATGAGTACTTTTTTCCAGCAATAGGAGGTGACTGCAGCGCCATTTATAACGAATTACCGCATTTTTACTTCAAATACGATATTAATTCCCCTATAACTAGAGAAATAAGGTGGTAATATTCCTACATTTTACTTTTAATCGATTTCTCTGGATTATTTCCTTCCTATAAATAGTTTTCCGCGAATATGGCATTTATATTTTATGGAAAAATATTATTTTCCCCATCTTTCTCTCATTCTCCCATTGAACACCCATTTGTAATTTCAAGTTCAATTATAGAATAAAATAGCGTGGAAAGGTAACATTTTGTTGTTCATATAAGATAAAGGACACGTTTTTCTTCAATTAGACAGAATATGAATAAAATGACATTTCAGTGATTTAACGGGGGAACCTCTTTAACGTTATCCATTTTTAATAAAAAACTTTGTACTTTTCCACACTTTATTTCACAACTGCGACCGGTTTCACCATAATATGGCATCTTCTGGCCTAGAAGATGCCATATTATGGTGAAACCGGTCGCAGTTGTGAAATAAAGTGTGGAAAAGTACAAAGTTTTTTATTAAAAATGGATATCTACCACTTCCACGAAGTCAAGCCTGAAACAATTAAATTTACTCTTTAACGTTAACTGCAAGTTGACGTAACCTTTTCGTTGACTGTTGTTATCTGAGACTGAAGGTCTTGTATACCAAGCCAGACTGTCGGTTAGTTGAAGAGAGCGTTATAGATTGGAGAACGCACTAACATCGGCATTCGTTTATTATTATTATTATTCTACAACATATTTATTTATATAATCTTATATATTCATTATTATTCGATAACAATATACGGCGTTGACGGCTTCACCACGAAAGTGCCTCAAATTGAAGTAGATTTGATACAGCGCGGAAAGAGGCCAAATATCTCAGCCCTAGTCCTCCTCTTCCCTCAGGACATTGTTGAGTATAGATAATTCAGGATTTTACTGCTCGATTTCTCGTTCAATGGAATTCGATTTCGTTCCATTTTTCGATATTATACTACAGTACATTTACGAGCAATGCATACGACGTTTGGATCGAATGCGATTTGGAGCATATAATACGTAATCCTTGTAATACTCACGTACGAATTTATGCACAAAGAGGGTGAATTTCGTCTCTTTGATGCATATCTTTGCACCCGTGCGAGCGACTGCTTATCCACATAATCTGTACATTTCGCAGCGATTGAAATTTTGATATTCAAATGTATTTGAATGTATTATTCCCACCGAAGTGGTCAGTCAATGCTTTCTGACAAATTGGCGAGGAGGCAAAATGAAACATCCATTTAGGCGATGTCTCCCGAGGTCTAAATCACGACGACAAGAAGGAAAAAAAGAAACAAAAGAGTATCTTCGAAGTGCATGACGGGAGCTGCGACGACCTTCGACGTGACGTGGTCTGTCGGTTATTATGAGTAGTCATCATCAACCGGAAGACTGGTCCGCTGAAGCTCTAACATTCCATTCTCATATCAGCTATCCGTTTGATTCCAGCATATTTATCACTTTTATGTCCTTCATTATTTTCCATAACCTTCAATGAGTTCCTAACTTGATCTTCATTGATTATTATTCATCTCATCATTTTCTCCATCTATTTTTGTTTCCAGCGGACTGTTATGCCGCATTATAACTCTCATTTATCAGAGTATTATTATCTTGGCCCTCGTACTGCATTGTTGGCCTGTTCTTCCACGTGGTACTCCCTGGCTTCTAGTTTGGCAGGACATTGTTCTCCCGATTGCCTTTTGTTTCGCGTAGAGTGACCAGGGGAGCGCACGGGGTTTAAACTTCACGCTTGCTGTGTGCATGGAATCAACCCAATGGGGTTGGCACAGCAGTTCATAGATGCAGATGTCCCAAAATTCCACCACCTCCCATTTTCCTCCCATAGGAGATGTCACAGCCAGTAAACGAATCACTCGCGTTCATAAAGGTTATGACCTTAGGGCAATTTCCGACGCCAACTTCACCCCAGCCTCTACTCCACAAAAAACGAAGATCCTCCTGCCGGCCCCAAACCACTCTCTACGCACCAAGAGCAGTCTAGTGGTCAATTGTGGCACCACCGGCTCACAATGGGATGAACAAAAAAATGCTGGCCAAATTTCATATCTTCCATATCTTTAAGTATAGAACAACGATATCTTCTCAATTAAATATTTTAGGCTCCCAAATATTAATCTGATCATATTGAGCCAACAGATCAATTCGTGGTCGTTTTTAACCAAAATGGCGGAGACAGTTAAGTTCAACAATAAATTCGCCGCGCCCAGACAATATCAAAAGCTAGTCTTTCTTTAAAGAAAGTAATTTTATTGCTAGATGAGTTGCTTCAAATATTTTTAAAATATAAAATAGATAATAAACATCATAAAATACATAAAATAACCAATTATAAATAATATGAATTCACTTATTAACGGTATTTATCTGAGTCAATATCATCACTGTCTTTATCAGAAGTGGTTGGCACCCACATCTGAAGAAGATCCGCGGCTTTTTATTATATGATGTATATAATGCTTCTTATATCTTTTGGAATGTCACTTTCTGATATTAATGGATATCTGTAAGTAAGGAGTAGCCTTCAGAAAAGAGTCTTGAATTCAGCTGACCACGAATTATTTGCGAGTGATGCACCCGTTGTCTTCTCATATACATCTGTCTCTATTCCAGGGTTTCCTCTTTCAGTTGCCCTATTTCGGGAGCACTGACGCCTTTGCAATCGACTCACCATTAAGTAGCACCTTATGTACAGTGGGTGGCATGTTATGCCATGGGCGCAACTTCACGTTAAGAAAAACGATACTGGAGCAATAATAAGAGAATATGGTATCATTAATTTGAGGCGCAGAACACAGTGCTTTCAAAACTGTCAAAAATCTTAGAATAAGTTCCATTGTCATTACTTAATTTGGGAGAAGAAATATTATTTTAATCTTTATATAAGCTAAAAGAAACATGCTGGCTATGATGATTTGATTTTGGAATACATATCTATTTTCAGCTATAAATGGTTAACATACCGGAAATTGCCTTCGGGTTAGGAAAAAAATTGTCGGGCAGTGTTTCCATCACTCGTTATCCCATGACCAGACTTTGGAATGTCTATCAAAACCCTTTCATTCTTGTACTGAATGAATCTTGGGTTTCCCTCGTTTCAAATTCATGTTTACTCCCATTAGTTGCTTTGACCTTGAGATACATCTCGAAATTCTACCGAAGATATGGCTTAATGTAGTTATCCTAGAATAAGAAATGGGACGTGATAATAATAGATGATAATTAGAACCTTTAGAGAAGCTTTCTGCTTAATTACCATTTCTTAACATTCAAGCGGTAATAGATTCGGAGTAGGCACTCTAAAAATGTAATATATAGCAATGGAGTTGGGATAGTCGAAAGTAGTATTTTGATTTCACCGTGCTCGCTTTTGATAAGGCACTGCATACCTGAGACATAAATTATGTAGGGAATGTGTAAAACTATTAAAAATGTTTGTAGAAATGTTATCATGTTATGCAGTACACAATAACGAGAAGAGCAGAAATATTTTAGATCAATGGGAAACTTACATTTTTAGAAAACCCTCGGTTTCCTTTTCTTGGAACTCGTGCAATTGCACGTACCGTACAAGGCGCATAAACCGCTTCACACGTGACGAGATGGGAAAATCGGTGTCTCAATAAACAATGAACAACAAAGCGTCAAACATCATGTTAACCTATACTCAGCTGTTACAGGTACAAATCACTCCAACGCTATGAGGAAATCTTACCCAAATGATAAGATATGGTAATGAGGATTATTGTGGTCGGTCGGGTTGTGACCGCGTCTACACCGGGGCCTATCCATTTTTTGAGGGGTTGATGGTGAAAAAGCTTACTCCCGCTCCATAGGACTGGTAACCGACGAGCCCGAGGGCATGATGACCCTTACTTTTTAAATCTTTCTAGATGGGGTCGTAAGGTGCTTATTAGGAAAACTTTGAATTCAGAGATTTAAATAGACTTTACCGAGGCTGAATGTATAAAAATCAGTTTTTTTACGTTTGCATCGACTTCTTGTTAGCTTAAAAAATTTCGGAAATGTCCGCCTCTCAAATCTTTCTACTTGAATGACGAAAATTCCGGACGGCACGGAGGCTTCTTTTAGACTGAACTAGAGACTTTATTTTTTATTTGGTATTAATATCTCCGCAATCTAACATCGAATACATAAAGTATTTATTTATTTGATAAATGCAACTTCATCAAATTTGGCGAGATGCTTAATGATTCGTACACGGATTTCGTAGCTAAAACTGAGGATAAAAGCAATGATGAATCATGGAAATATTTCTTAAAAATTCTACGACGGGGAATCAACGAATATATTCCGCAAAAATTGAAATGCGACAGTAAAGAACCTCGCTGGTATAACAACGATGTTAGGAGGGACCTTAAGAGACAGAGAAAATTGAACAACTTGGTTAAAAAGTTCACTACGGTAGGTGACAAATCGAAGGAACTTGAAGCAAAAGAAAGTTACGCTGCGCAACGCTCAAAAACTAAGAAATCAATGCGTTCTGCATTGCTAAATTTCAAGAAAAAAGTACTTGGTGAATTACTCGAAGAAAATCCGAAATCTTTTTGGTCATATGCGAGAGAGCTTCAGGGAAAATCTTCAACCGTAGATTCGTTATTTGATAAAGATGGCCAACTTGTCACCGAAAATATTGACAAAGCTAACACGTTAAATTCCCACTTCAAATGTGTATTCACCACAGACGATACTGCATGTAACTTTGAAATACAATTCACTGAGGAACCGATGAAAGAAATCACTATTCAACGTGATGGGATAACTAAACAGCTACAGTCGATCAAAAATAGTAAATCTCCGGGTCCGGAGGGAATACCCGCGCGTGTCCTCAAGGAGTTAGCGCCACAGATCGCACCGTTCTTAGACATAATATTCAAGAAGTCATTGTCTGAAGGAAAGATACCATTAGACTGGAAAATTTAAAACGTTACACCGATATTCAAAAAGGGAAACAGACACGACCCAGGGAACTATCGACCAATTTCATTAACGTCGATTATAGGCAAGATACTCGAACATATCGTCGTTAGCAATATCATGACGTTCCTGGACAGTCGTAACGTCCTCCATGGCTGTCAGCACGGCTTCCGGAAAGGTAGATCATGTGAAACACAACTCGCGCTCTTTCTTCATGACGTTCTCAAATCTGGTGAATCGAAAAGACAAGTTGACGCATTATTTCTAGATTTTAAGAAAGCTTTCGACACGGTACCTCATAACAAACTTTTATACAAATTACAGTCATGCGGGCAGAACGAAACAGTAGTAAACTGGATACGCGACTTTCTGAGTGATCGTAAGCAAAAGGTAGTTCTTGACGGAATTAGCTCTGATGTCGTTAAAGTGACATCAGGTGTCCCGCAAGGAAGCGTGATCGGACCCCTTTTGTTCATTATATACATAAATGATCTATGCTCTCGAATTAGCAGTAAAATACGTCTATTTGCCGACGACGCTGTCATCTATCGTGAAATTAGTGATCACTCTGACTTTAAAACTCTATCATCGGATTTAAACAACGTTCATGTGTGGAGCCAAGAGTGGGGACTCGAACTTAATCTGAGCAAATGCACGGCGGTACATTTCTTTCGGAAGTCGTCCAACTATTCCCAAGTATATGCTGTGGATGGTGTTGACATAAAGGCGACAGATGAAGTGAAGTATCTAGGAGTTACGATAACTTCGGACCTATCGTGGGGAGCACATATAAGAAATATTTGTGGCAGAGCTCTGAAGAAGCTAGGATTCGTCAAGCGTATTGTGGGAAGATTTTCGGATGAAAAAGTAAAAGAGAGGTCGCACTCGTCCGGCCACACCTTGAATATGCAGCGAGCATATGGGATCCGGTGCAGAAAGACTTAGTCCGGGAACTTAATAAAATACAAAGGAAAGCTGCGCGATTCGTCAAAAACAGCTACGGGCGTACTGACAGCGTTACACAGATGTTAAACGAATTAGGCTGGGAACCGCTAGAGACTCGGAGGCTGCGCGCTAGGCTTATATTGCTTGAACAATTGAGAATAGATATCTTTCAGAGCGACACGGAGAACATCA
Source organism: Pyrrhosoma nymphula (assembly GCA_963573305.1). Classification (NCBI taxonomy): domain Eukaryota; kingdom Metazoa; phylum Arthropoda; class Insecta; order Odonata; family Coenagrionidae; genus Pyrrhosoma; species Pyrrhosoma nymphula. Next base: position 3,300,582 of record OY754334.1, read on the forward strand.
TATTAGAACCCCACTATATTTCCAGGTCCGACAGAAACGATAAATTAAGAGAGATATTTTGCCGAACGGATAGGTATGGGAATTCGTTTTTCCCCCGAACAATAAGGGACTTTAATAAAGGCTAGGCGTAATTTCATTAGAGCGTTTCCTTTTTATCTTTAAACGGCTGGTGTCCTAACACCCCCCGCCACACGCCTATTGAGGCGGCTTGCGGGGTAATATGTAGATGTAGATGTAGATGAAGTATTTTTCTACATTGGAGAAAAAATACATGGAAACACTGCATTTCAATTTTTTAATAAAGAGTTATACAGAAATCAACAATAGCAAAATAATAGCTAGAATCTCTATTATAAAATGCGCGCTTTCATTAAGTCTGAAGAATTCATATGTTTACAATTCACAATTCAAATAAACATTTAAGTTTTCGCGAAAAAAGGCATCTGGTCTTTTTTCGCGAAATGTTTACATAATTTCAAATATGCCTACGGGTATAAAAAAGCACTGATATCTGAAATGATTTTGGCTTTTGTCGTAGTTTAGATATTTTACAGTCACCAAATGCCATTGCATCATTTAAAATAAAAAGTGAAATAATCATTTTTGGCCAGCATTTTTCGATATTTGTCCACAGTCTTGGCTGCCGATCTGAAGGTAGAAAAGGTCGTCAATTCCCTCCAACTATCAAAAGCCCATGCTGCCAACGCAATTCTTCCACTAGCAAAATTCCTGTTCCCGTAATTATCTATACCCATATTCATATTATATTCATTAAGTAATGCTCACCATTCAACTCACCAAAACACGACCGTTAGAATCCACGCGATGAACACAAATTTATTTTACAATTCTTTCCATCAACGCAGCATTTTACTGTTTTCACGACACACATTGTATTTGTGAGCATAATATGATCTTCATTATATCCTTTCCTGGACGAATTGTCTATTAACACCTGAAAGGCCTTCCTTCAAGTCCACTTATATCTCGTTGGAATATTTTTACCCCTGGGTCTTCATTGAAAAAGCTTGATTAATAATTATTAATTAGCCAACTATTTAATCTTAGGAATGCAGGAATATTGCATCGAAGAGAAGCCGAATTTAAGTTATATTAAAATGTTTATTAATACCTCAAAGATATCGACTTATTATTTTGTCGGCGACTTTGAATCTAACATGAAATTTTATTCATGTACCACCATAACGATATCACCTATGATATCACCAATTGTAGCAGCGGTCAAATTAAGTATCCATGTCTTCTCTATACCCACGTTATCCATCCAAATGCAACGAGCGCTATTTGCACTTGATCACTTACCTTTACTTATCTCATCTAAACACATTACCCTGTAATGGGTGGCCATGCTGGTATTCAAAAAGAATAATTGCAATCTCCGCTATTGTTCACCCGAGCAGCCACATTATTTCGCAGCAACTCAATGTTCTTCCATCCGTTTTTAATAAGAAACCAGACCAATATTTGAACTCACAGATCCTTGGCAAAAAGGTCGAAGGCTCTCTTTGGCCATCCATTCCACTTTTGTCTCTTTGGGCGAAGACAGGTCAACTAGTGACTCCGCTGTATTTATCTCGACTAATAGGGTGAAATTGTATCAATTTTTTATCGATTCCCGGAAAAATCTTAAATCTTCGAGCCGATAACATCACGAATCCATAACCTTTCCAGCCATGGAGGCTACTCACGCAGCAAAGATAAATATTCCTCTCTGGGGATACTGTGGACAACATTTAGCTCGGTTTTAATTTTTCTTCCCCAGGAAACAATTTCAGATTAGGAAAATGGACGTTTGCGAAAATGCCAGTCCTTTGAAGTGCGCTTTGGGACACGGAGGAGCGATATACATATAAGTATATACAGAGGGACACGTACGCTATTTCTGGAAGCACGGGGGAGGTGGGAGGAGGGTCGGGAGAGGGGAGGGGAAGTAAGGGAGGGGGGTGGGGAGAGATAAGCCGTCATCACGTACCTCAGAGGGGTCTCGTCCCCCTATTCCCCCTTTTCAAAGCCCCCCCCCCTCCCTCCCCCAACCCCCGTCGTCTTGGGTCTTTCAACTGAAAGGGCGAAGAGAAACTCGGGAACACTCACCCCCCCCCTCCCTCCCTCCCCACCCCTCACCCTCCCTCCCAACGGCCATTCTAACCCCTCAGCCCAACGACCGACGTGGAGGAGAAGAGATTTTAAACATGAAAACTGATCAAACGCAGCGCGAGACGTTCAGTGGGAAGGAGAAAACTACAGAGGCAAAAGTGAGAAAGACGGAAAATATTCAGGCAATATATACGAGGAAAATGGAGAGCTCGATAATGAAGAGTAATAACAAAGATGATGAATGTCCGATAGTAAAGCTAGCCACAAAAATGTGAGGAGACGAAAATAATTAGCCGCCAAATTCATGACTTCCTACAAAGGGGAAAGGATTTTAGAAAACGAGCGTTCCTAACAAGACTCGAACGCAAAGGAGAAGAGCAAAGTTGACATACATATATATAAAAATGGCAACTCTTTGGAGAAGGGTTGGATGAATTAAGAGTAGTACTGACTGTTTTTAATATAAATAAATATGTATTTAAAAAAATCTAAAAGGCTATTGGTTACATAGGCGATGTGCTAGGGAGTTTTTTAGGCAAAGCTGAGCGGAACCAAACGCCAAAAATAACGAAAAAATTGGAATGAATTGCAAACGTACAAGAAAAAAACCATAAGAATCACTAAAAAAGTCACCATCCTGGAAATTAAAGATGAAATAAAAGTACAGAACTTATAATGAAGGCAAAAATTTCCCAGAGACTGGTACGGAGAGAATTCATCGAAGAAGATTTCAGAAAAACTGAGCATGACCAAGTAAGTTTGGCAAAGCTCAGGGTATTATTCTAAACTGTGAATTTGAGTATTAAGACAGAGGAATGAACCATCTTAAAAATTTTTCAACTCATTGGGAGTCTCTAAAGGATACCTTAAGCGAAATTATTCGCCAATAAGCGAAGGAACGACTTATATACCCTTTCACAGAGAATGTCACCAACGAGGCATGCTAGAAAATATTGAGCGGGCTAAGAAAATAGTTTACAATTACTTTACAGCCCAATCACATTACATCCCCATCCCATGGGGAAGATAATTATACGAGTATTTCTATAAAAAGTACGAATAGTTCAAATGCTTAATTAGGTAGCGGAAAAATGTTTTTTATAAGCTAGTAGTGTAGTCTAGTTTGAAAATAATTACCTATAAAGATTTTTTAGTCTAGTGAATTTGCAATGGTGTTATTCTCATTTAGACTACTCACTAATTCCTTCTAATCCTATATAGTTCCTTGCTCCAATTATCATCACTCGCCTACGTTCAGACCACAAACTTGTTCAGACTTAACCGTCAAGATGTCGGCAACGCGAGATTCGTATGATAGGTGAATAGGTCGAGGTATAAGTTCCCACAGCGCCAGAAATAGGGTTGAGCGGAGTCAGACATTAGAATTAACAACATGAAACCTGCCTAAAAATTTAAATCCCGTGACAATTAGAAATACAAGTAAATATCTACATATTAATGAACTTTTCAATTTATTTCAGCCCTTCCTTGCCAATCTCAAAGTATTAAATTCAATCAAATACTTCTTCCCCATTTTGGGTTTATTCAATCTAATGCTAGCAATAATTAACATCAGCAGTGTAAAGTACAACGCGGAATAATATAGCGCATGAATGATCAAATGTATCACTGAATTTTATTAAAAAAAGGATGGTACCATGTGTAATCTTGTCAACAGCAAAGAGAGCATGAGGACCTAGATGTTAAATCGTCCCAATGGATCTTTGTCCACCTCCATGTAAACATCCACGCGACACATCATTCAATGACTAATCCATTAATGCGACACACGGTGAATGTTGACGCCTTTACAAATTTTCCATACAAACAGAGAGAAATTGTTCAAAATAAAACACTATCACCGCGAACAAACCAACCACGTACGCCTGCACATGCAAACGTTTATCGATAACTGCTCAAAACCGAGCGATTTATCAGATGTGCAAAAGTATAAAGTCACACATATTGTATCCACAAAGTAATGAATAAATAGCTATAAAAAAATAAAAGGCGAAGATAGAAAAATAATCTGTTTTTACCAGCAGTTCAGCGAGATGCCACAGTGCAGCAACAAATGTGGATAAAATAAAAACCCGCATTCAGCAACAAATATCCATTCCTCATGGTTTATCTCAAAAACTAAAAGCGTCGACGGGTCCAGCACTATGCACCCAAAAACCACGGAAGCGTTAAGGAATGATATCATGCTAATTCCTCCCCTCTATCAGGAAAAAGAAATCATCAAAGACGAAGTTTGTAAATTAATCATTTTACGCGCAAAGCAGGTTTTTTGTTAACACGCAGTTGGGCAACACATAAATGAAAGATATCAAACTGAGGAAATGATGAATCGAACGCCAGGGGAGGAGTACTTTTCTTTCGGACAAAAGCGACCGAATCGGTAGGTATAGTCACGCCTAGTTTCTTCTTAGAGCATCCACGTGTTTTGGCAGCCGCAATATTTCCACGTCATCAGAAATGATGTGGGCGTCTGTAAGAGAGCAGCCATCTTGGCGACGCACGGCCGGATCTGGGATTTTGGGAGACTGCGTTGTTTCGCGGGTGTGTGTGGATATCTTCCGCCACAACGTGCTAAAAAAAACAAGCCCTCCGTTCATTGTTGGGATAACAAATCGCCTCGGGGGTCATTCGTCATGATCCGGGCCAACAAACACTCACACACTAACATGCATGAGGGATGTTTTTTTCTTTTGGGTGTAGTAGGAACGTGGTGGCTGACGAGAGGAGGTGGTGGTCCAAGCGGACGGTCAGATTGATCGCAGGTAAGATATCGTGGGCCGATGTCGCAGGACGCCGGGGTTGCCGTGACTACGCTGCACACGTCCCATCAATCCACTCCCGCCTCCACCGTCGAAATGGTGCGCGCGGCGGCCATCTTACATCGAGTCAACTCCTTTATCTCGGCGCCCGTTGCACATATTCCATAAAGACTTGCCACTCAACTCAACAGCCCTAAGGACGATGACGAAAAGTCTTCCGTCGAAACGTCGACGGAGATGGAGGACCTGACCCGATGGCAAGCCCGAGAGAATATTACTTCAACAACTACATTGTGCACTTTACACTTAATCTCACTTGCGGCCATAGTTTCGTCAGCAATTACCATTTTCAAGAGTTTAAAAAATTGGTAATGGTAAGCATAATAATATACATACATGTAATAAACATATTGTAACGGAAATATTTCTGCAGCAATTAATATTTCCAAAATTAGCTCTTTATCAACATAGGAAAATCTAAATCCCCGAGTAAAAAAATACCTTAATAGCCACGTGGTTTCCATTGCCGAAGCATAAAACAAGAAAGGGGGAGTGACTGTATGAACTGTTTTTACGTCAGCAGTTACCACTTTAACGTCAATTTTCATTTTGATACCCAAGAAATAGTCCAAGCTTATTAGCTACACATTAGCGTAATTGAGTATCTATTTCTCCGAAATGCCTTGGTTAAAATGTCTTCGGAGTTTATTTTTAAGATTACGTTTTCAAATTGCCATTTCGATTAATATACCCACAAACTAGCCGCCTCACTGCAGGTCCGTCAGCAACTAATCGGACTAAGCACAACCAAAAGGTCGAGATTTATTTTCAGCAGAGCAAGTGGACTCACAAAATCTCTTGGGATTTACAGTCAGAATTATTTGAAGAATTTCATGTATGAATAACTCGACTTACACCAGGTGTAATATTAAACTGCTTCACTGCTTGAAATAAAAAATTACTACAGTGGCCATTATGTTACATAGCGAACGCAAATATCTCTATAAACTCAACTGAGAAACGTTCATTTAAATAAAATAAGCTGTTTTACAAAATGAAACTTATTTCATTCATAAATACATGAGGTTCTGAAATAACTTGAATTTTCGCAGACAAAATCGAAAGTGGACGTTTCATGCGAAATTTGTCCATCTTTGAGCCAATGCTAATTTTTACAGAGTGAGAACTGAGGAAAATAACACACACAACAATCATGCAAAACGTCTCCATGCATATTTTCAACGTACGAACTGAGAAAAGTATTTTTGGAATAAGTCTTCCTGATTCCTTTCCACTGAGCGGGCAGCGTCCCGACATGCAGTCTAAAATAACAGGTCCCAAGATGGGACAAATATAGAACTTCAGTGATTTATAATAAACTTCAATTTTCGACCTAATAGCAGTCTGAAATTTTCTCTAATATCCTCTAAAAAACTACATTAAAATGCCAAATGGCATACAAACTAATCTATTAGATACTATCGCGAGGCGTAAATATTATTCAGGATTGGTAAGATAATATTAAGCATTTTTGTTATGGCTAATAAATTTTGAAAACCGTAGTGTATCTATCTCAGGACGGATAGTAATGGAGCACACAAATATAAAATCATGCGGGATATAAAATGCAAGCAGGTGACTGTACAAACAATGTTAATGGGATACGATTCCGTCAGCGCATCCGAACCAAATATTTCTCTAATGCAGTCAATTTAATGGAGCAACCCATAATCTACTTGACATATACTTCCACTCTAACCCCTATTCGAGGTGTATGGTCGTATATGAGGCACATCTCTAACTCTCATCTCTTTCTGCTCTAGACTAGTTAATCCCTTGCTTCCGTTCATCGCAGTTCCAATCACAGGTTCCTTTCTATTCCAACTGTAATATTAATACGAACGATATGGATGTTAACTGCACGATTTCTAGTAACTACTGTAGGAAATAGATACACTCCAAAGAGCGTTTCCACAACATCAGAGCGCTAATACGAATAATTCGAGTACAAAAATTACATTTGATGTCCCATCAATGAGTGCATTGAAGCCTAGAGCCAACAAATCCAACAATTAGGTGATTGTAACAATGCACTTGTGAGAAGAGCCCGGAAACCCGCAATTAAGAGAACCCTTCAACTCCTCGTCGAGCATCGTTACTACTCCATAGTTGTTAAGTCGCCTCCACCTCGAAACGAAATATATATTTCAATTCTTCATCACCTCTGGGGTGATGTCGCCGTCCCCGTGGATATGCTTCCGGTGCACACACAAAGGTGTGTGATTTTCGAGACACCGCCTTGATCCGAGATCCTCGCGCGGCAACGGGGATGAGTAATTGGACATCATTATCACCGAGAAAAGAGTGAATTTAGAACAGTAAATTGAAGTTATTAGCGCGAGATGTACTCTACACTCTGACATGTCATAGCACCTCCCGGTTCGAAGACTACAGTTTGTTCATCACCCTGAAAGAAGGAACGCCAAAGCCCATCAACTAGCTATTAATCAGCAAGACCGGACTCTCCCAACATTTTCAAGTTGGACACGGAGCATATACGTGCGCAGATATCCACTCGCCCAACTCATCCAACTCTAAGGCCATCAAATTATTTCAACGAGAGCATTGCAATGCAAGAGCACATCATACGACGGAATTTCATGGACCTCTTCCCAGGATCACTAGACATCCCTCCTGAATCAGGAGTTGTATTTACACCTGGTCATTGAAGAGGGGAACATTATAGGTAGTCGCAAGAATGGATACCCACGCAAATAATTGCTTAATTATCCTTAGTTCTGATTTTATTGGCGTTGGTGTTTGCAGTGAATTTATTGACGATTGAGACCGATGTATCCGTTGTGAATCAAGTGCATCGTTTCATCCAAATGTTATGACAAGGGAGAAACAAAATACCGATTCATGAACAAACTATTTTGCAGCAGAAACTGTAATGTTTTCCTTCAATTAACATTATGAGTGACCTCGTTCCTCAGTTGAAGGGTTCAATTAATGAAGATTTGATCATTTTTTCCAAGTTCATCAGTCAGACATCCCCATCCGTCTGAACATATGGCCGCATATTCGCAAAAAAAGAAACGCTTTCGTAACGGGTCCCACGGCAAAACTTCCTCTAAAAATCTCACTTCGATAAAACATCACCCACAATTTCTCTCATGTTAATTCGTGTCGGAAGTTGCTATGGTACGAGGTAGTCGGCGAGGGAATCGTAGAAATCAACAAAAACAACTGCTTGTTGAAGACCAGTTGCACTACCATGCAGTTACTTTCTTCCTCACTCTTCATAATAAATGTGGCTGTTTTCAGCGGTGCCGCTAAAACATAGCTGCTGAGCACCTACATGGAAAACTCAGCCACGCAAAATGTGCCTCATTACGGAGATGTAAAATGGATGCACATGGCGATTGTAATCAGCTAATTAATTAAAAAATAAAATGACAAATAATACTTGGTGTAATACTTATAGTTCGATTCCTTCCCGTGAATGGCGCTGCCGTCTCCCCTCCCCATTTCCGATTGTGGTTTTTTGCAGGTTTTTCACAGCAATCTCCTCCTTCTCACGTGCGAGGGCAGTCTTCTCCTGCACTGGGCTTTTTCAAGCATATAATCCAAATAGTCCTCAAGTTTCCCCTTCGAATGTGAATATATTGTACTCCAAATTATCTAAGATCTTCCCGTTGAATCTGGTACATAAATTTCTCACGGGTATTCCAACTGGGTAATCGGCATCGTATTTGCCTATGCCTGTTACTTGATGGAATACCCGTAAAAATATCCGTAGATTTTTCTCTAATTTGTGATTTCTCTTTATTAAAAAGTTGCGTAATATTGTAAACTTTGAACTAAACCGTTGTGTACCTAAATATTGTGTTAACTCTTTCAAAATACTCACTTTTAAAATCTCATGAGTGAAGCGACGAGAGTTAAAATGACAGGAAGAACTTTTTTAAGTTTCAAGCTTGAACAAATTGAGCCGACTAATAATAATCTATATATATATATAAATAAGAATGTTTGTCTGTTTGCCGTTTGTCTGTTTGGTTTTTATACAAATCTACAGTTTTGCTCTGAACGTGCTGAAATTTTGCAATAGACCAATTATTCAAGACATTAAGAAACATTACAGGCTAGTTAAAATGAAAACTTGGTTATATTCTACACAATTTTATTAAGAACACGACCGGTTTCGACCTTTTCAGGTCATTCTCAAGTGTTACAATATTTGAAAACAGACAGGGCGGTATATATATATATATGTGTTGGTATCACATTGGTTGAACGGGGGGGGGGGGGGAAACTTCAAGGACAGTGGTGGTTAGAAGGCTATGAAAATCTGGGGGGAGAGGGAAGGGAAGGTCAAAAAAGGAAGGTTGGCCGGCAAACAACTGGTGGCGAGGGTACAATGACAGCATATCTGACTATGGGGATGGGGGTAGGGGGACTGGTACTGAGTAGAAGGGGGAGGAGTTGGAAGGGACTAGGTCATTTAACACATCATTCTTATATATATTAAAATACGCTAAAATTTCAAAATTCTCTATAAAATCCAGCTTCTTCCCCTTGTCACAAACATGTAAAAGTTTAGGTATAAAATCCGAGTCGTGGTCATTTTCAATTAAATGAGTAGCAAACATAGATTTGTTGTTACAATTTAAAAACGATTTAAAATGTTCAGATTTACGTATGCTTATTTTTCGTCCAGTTTGTCCAACATAAAAACAATTACATCCAGGGGTATCACAATTTAACATGTACACTCCACTTTTGTCACAATTAGAATATCTGTCTTTAGAGTTAAACAGCAATTTATCGAGAGTCATGGGGTTATAAAAACACACTTTAAACTTATTATTGGGGATGGATTTGTTGATTTTGTACGACAATTTTTTGATGAAGGGTAGCTTCACCCATTTGGTATTCGATACAGGGATCGGGGAAAGAGCAGTAGCATCTATTATGGCACGTTTTCGGCGTAAGCGATGTAGTAATGTATCAATTAGGGAATCATTAAAGCCATTATTCCTGGCGATACCTTTAATAAAAGTGAGCTCTTTTGAAAAAACATCGGAAGAAAGAGGTATGGAAAGTAGGCGATTAATCATAGAGTGGAAAGCAGCCATTTTATGCGAGTGGTGATGGTTTGAATCGTTTCTAATTACTATATCGGTGAAAGTATTTTTCCGATAGATGGAAAAATTATGGTTTGATTGATTACGGAAAATTGTTAAGTCCAAAAAGTTAATTTTATTGAATCCTATTTCCATGGTAAAAGTAATTGACTCGTGAAGTGAATTTAGGAGGGGCAAGAACAGGTTTAGTTGTCTAGTACTACCGGTCCACAAACAGATTATGTCATCAACGTAACGATAGTAATAAACTAAGTTTTTAAGGAGAGGATGTTTCGTATTAAATAATTTACCTTCTAGATGATCCATAAAAACTTCGGCTAATATTGGTGAGAGAGGAGACCCCATCGCCAAACCATGGGTTTGATGGTAGAACTTGCCATTAAAGTAGAAATAATTTTGACTTAGGCACAGATGCAGTAGTAAGCTAAATTCTTTAATAATAGGTTCCCCACAACCCGCTTTCTTCAGGCATTCGATTGAAAGTTTATGTGCGTCAGTAACCGGAATGGACGTAAAAAGGTTTTTGACATCAAAGGAAATAAGCTTGGCATTGGGAGGGAAAGATATGGAAGATAGTCTTTGGGCTAATTCAATTGAATTTTTAATACCGTATGTGGGTTTGAAGTCTGAGTAGGAACGGAATAGGCTATTTAATTTTACTGTTAGGAGGTGGCAAGGCGCAGTGAAGTGGGCCACTACCGGACGTATCGGAATATCAGGCTTGTGCGTCTTAGGAAGGCCGTAGAGCCTAGGAGGAAGGGGATTACGACGGATGAGGGGCCATTTCTCACGTTCAGTGAGCAAATGTGTGCAAGCACGTAGACCAGTTTTAACCGACATTTGGAATCTGTTAGTGGGGTCACTTTTTAAAACCATAAATTGAATGTCATTAGTTAAAAACTTTATACATTTGTCAACATAATTGTCTTTATCCAGAATTACAATACTATTGCCTTTATCGGCTTTAGTGAACACCAAATTTTGGGAGTTAATGGAAGACTTAATACTACTGATCAGTTTCATGTCGGAATTTCTTGAGGCACATGTAAATCGGTGGTTAGAGATAGTATCTGCAACACGTTGCTTAACACCAATAGTTTCACTTTTGAGGGCTGAATCACGATCTGCCAGGAGGTTGATGACACATTTTCTAGTCAATGGTTGTTCCGGTGAAAATTTGTAACCCTTGTTCAAAAGATCCATTTCAGGTGGAGAAAATGTATGTTTAGAAAGATTAATCACACGGTTTTGAAGCAAGCGGTCCTCAACTTCATCCAATCTCACCATGGACGTGGCCTCTAGTTGAGAATGCACCAGGGTTGACAGTTTCTTCAGGATGGTCTTGCGTTTTTCAAAGGCGATGGCACTGGAAGCCCTTTTCACCTGATCCTGAAAATAATACCACTCGTGCCAGTGGACACTGCTGGATAGTGAGTGGCGAGCTTAAATATATACTTCAACAACTCCTGCCTTAAGTTGGGTGTCACGCCGAAGTACGTACAGCTGTTTACAAGATCTTCCTCCAGAGCCGCCCGCACAGCTTTGATGCAGGCTAAGAAGATTTGGGTCCGAGAAGAGCTGAAATTCTGGTTCAGTGTCCGGGATTCCATTTCCCACTACCTCTACATCCTTCACTTGGACTTATCCAGCAGTGTCCACTGGCACGAGTGGTATTATTTTCTCGGACCCAAATCTTCTTAGCCTGCATCAAAGCTGTGCGGGCGGCTCTGGAGGAAGATCTTGTAAACAGCTGTACGTACTTCGGCGTGACACCCAACTTAAGGCAGGAGTTGTTGAAGTATATATTTAAGCTCGCCACTCACTATCCAGCAGTGTCCACTGGCACGAGTGGTATTATTTTCAGGATCAGGTGAAAAGGGCTTCCAGTGCCATCGCCTTTGAAAAACGCAAGACCATCCTGAAGAAACTGTCAACCCTGGTGCATTCTCAACTAGAGGCCACGTCCATGGTGAGATTGGATGAAGTTGAGGACCGCTTGCTTCAAAACCGTGTGATTAATCTTTCTAAACATACATTTTCTCCACCTGAAATGGATCTTTTGAACAAGGGTTACAAATTTTCACCGGAACAACCATTGTCTAGAAAATGTGTCATCAACCTCCTGGCAGATCGTGATTCAGCCCTCAAAAGTGAAACTATTGGTGTTAAGCAACGTGTTGCAGATACTATCTCTAACCACCGATTTACATGTGCCTCAAGAAATTCCGACATGAAACTGATCAGTAGTATTAAGTCTTCCATTAACTCCCAAAATTTGGTGTTCACTAAAGCCGATAAAGGCAATAGTATTGTAATTCTGGATAAAGACAATTATGTTGACAAATGTATAAAGTTTTTAACTAATGACATTCAATTTATGGTTTTAAAAAGTGACCCCACTAACAGATTCCAAATGTCGGTTAAAACTGGTCTACGTGCTTGCACACATTTGCTCACTGAACGTGAGAAATGGCCCCTCATCCGTCGTAATCCCCTTCCTCCTAGGCTCTACGGCCTTCCTAAGACGCACAAGCCTGATATTCCGATACGTCCGGTAGTGGCCCACTTCACTGCGCCTTGCCACCTCCTAACAGTAAAATTAAATAGCCTATTCCGTTCCTACTCAGACTTCAAACCCACATACGGTATTAAAAATTCAATTGAATTAGCCCAAAGACTATCTTCCATATCTTTCCCTCCCAATGCCAAGCTTATTTCCTTTGATGTCAAAAACCTTTTTACGTCCATTCCGGTTACTGACGCACATAAACTTTCAATCGAATGCCTGAAGAAAGCGGGTTGTGGGGAACCTATTATTAAAGAATTTAGCTTACTACTGCATCTGTGCCTAAGTCAAAATTATTTCTACTTTAATGGCAAGTTCTACCATCAAACCCATGGTTTGGCGATGGGGTCTCCTCTCTCACCAATATTAGCCGAAGTTTTTATGGATCATCTAGAAGGTAAATTATTTAATACGAAACATCCTCTCCTTAAAAACTTAGTTTATTACTATCGTTACGTTGATGACATAATCTGTTTGTGGACCGGTAGTACTAGACAACTAAACCTGTTCTTGCCCCTCCTAAATTCACTTCACGAGTCAATTACTTTTACCATGGAAATAGGATTCAATAAAATTAACTTTTTGGACTTAACAATTTTCCGTAATCAATCAAACCATAATTTTTCCATCTATCGGAAAAATACTTTCACCGATATAGTAATTAGAAACGATTCAAACCATCACCACTCGCATAAAATGGCTGCTTTCCACTCTATGATTAATCGCCTACTTTCCATACCTCTTTCTTCCGATGTTTTTTCAAAAGAGCTCACTTTTATTAAAGGTATCGCCAGGAATAATGGCTTTAATGATTCCCTAATTGATACATTACTACATCGCTTACGCCGAAAACGTGCCATAATAGATGCTACTGCTCTTTCCCCGATCCCTGTATCGAATACCAAATGGGTGAAGCTACCCTTCATCAAAAAATTGTCGTACAAAATCAACAAATCCATCCCCAATAATAAGTTTAAAGTGTGTTTTTATAACCCCATGACTCTCGATAAATTGCTGTTTAACTCTAAAGACAGATATTCTAATTGTGACAAAAGTGGAGTGTACATGTTAAATTGTGATACCCCTGGATGTAATTGTTTTTATGTTGGACAAACTGGACGAAAAATAAGCATACGTAAATCTGAACATTTTAAATCGTTTTTAAATTGTAACAACAAATCTATGTTTGCTACTCATTTAATTGAAAATGACCACGACTCGGATTTTATACCTAAACTTTTACATGTTTGTGACAAGGGGAAGAAGCTGGATTTTATAGAGAATTTTGAAATTTTAGCGTATTTTAATATATATAAGAATGATGTGTTAAATGACCTAGTCCCTTCCAACTCCTCCCCCTTCTACTCAGTACCAGTCCCCCTACCCCCATCCCCATAGTCAGATATGCTGTCATTGTACCCTCGCCACCAGTTGTTTGCCGGCCAACCTTCCTTTTTTGACCTTCCCTTCCCTCTCCCCCCCAGATTTTCATAGCCTTCTAACCACCACTGTCCTTGAAGTTTCCCCCCCCCCCCGTTCAACCAATGTGATACCAACACATATATATATATATACCGCCCTGTCTGTTTTCAAATATTGTAACACTTGAGAATGACCTGAAAAGGTCGAAACCGGTCGTGTTCTTAATAAAATTGTGTAGAATATAACCAAGTTTTCATTTTAACTAAAATGCATTCATTCTACGAAGTAAACTCGCAGACCATTGATTTTATTACAGGCTAATTGAAAAAGATCTCAGGGCCCGGTTGGTTCGCTACGCATTTTGTTTTGTGCAGTGGTTTAAGTTTTTGCTTTTTAAAATTACTTTCGCTCAAGATAGAGGGTTGAGATTTTTTCTATCGGATGGCTGAATTAATAATGTTTCAAATTCTTTCAATCGATTTTCTTTTACGCTTTATATTTGTCTGAATATCATGTTTTAGCTGAAAAATCTCTCATTTCTCTCTGAAAATAACAATAGCATATTTCCTTCACAACCAGAGATTTGATTTTCAAAGGATATTCACGCCCCTGGCATTTAAGGACGTTCAATGGTCTCACATTCAACTTAAAGAGAATTCCACGAAACTTGCTCTGGAAGCATTACTTATGTTGTCTTAAGCCTATCTGATTTTTTTCAGAATTATTTACCGCAGATTACTTGAGATATTTGATCGAGAAGTGGACAAAACATTACATGGGTTCTTATGGGAACACAAGGTACGAGTAGCTTAATTCATCAAAAAGAACCTTTTTCTAGTTAAGAATAAGAAAAACAAAAATAATAAAAATAAATTACATCAAATGATTTTCAAACATTATTCTATTGATGATTTAAATTATTATTGTTTTTCATATTCTTAACTAGAAAACGTTCTTTTCGTTAAATAAAGCTAGTCGCACCTCGCGTTCCCATAAGAACCCATGTAATTTCATGCCCGCTTCCACATCAAATATCCTAAGAAATCTGCGGTAAATAATTTTGAAAAAATTAAGGTAGCTTTAAGAAAACATAATAAATGCTTCCAGCTAGTTTCGTCGAATTCCCTTTGAGTTGAGAGTGAAACCACCGAATGTCCTTAAATATAACGTTTTCTTACAGACCCATGATAGCACGTAGAAAGAAAGTCTGTATAAGAAGGGCCCAGAATCCCAAGGGCCCCATGATATATTGCTTCGGGGGGTAAACGATTAATTCAATGCATATTTACAACAAGTATACTCTTCAATGTCTATTCTCAAAGTAGCTCTCATGGGGGAACTGCATGTATATGAGAGAACACTTACGTAGTAAACGATAGACATAAGGGAATCAAATAGACTACACACGACGCAATTAAAAGGGCAAGAATACTTGTGTGCAGCGAATAGTAATGGCAATAATTCCTCTATTATTATTAAAACACACACACAGCGTTGTTTATTATCTCAGATAATAAACAACGTAGTGGAAACGTCTGCCTATTGAATTACCATTTTGAACAGTTTTATAGATCAATTCCACCATCATAAACGTTATGAGTTATTTCTATATGTTTAAAAGTGTTGAAGTGCAGTGAGCTTACATTCACTCATTTTTGGGATTCCCATGCGTGGAAGAGGACCAAGAGTCACCACTCATCTCTCCGTGCACCTGGAAAACGGACAGCGTGTCTACTAAATCGAACACAACGTACAACATAGGATACGAACTCCTCAAATGGCCACGCCAACGGTATTCTCCAGGATTTTTGGTTTTCCTATAAAATAAGTTCAATGTTTAATACACCCGTTGATTTTCAACGGGTACCTTCCGCTAGTTACTAATATTAATGATATCATTTTGTATTCCTTCAGGAGATATAGGCCCATTAATTTTTAAATTATTCTATTTCTCGTAACAGACGTTTTGCATTAGGTATACGTATGCTTCTTTCTTCAGGGCTCTGAGGGAAAGAAGGAAAAATTCAGAAGGGACTCCCGCAGAGGCCTGAAGAAAGAAGCATACGTATACCTAATGCAAAACGTCTGTTAAGATAAATAGAATAATTTAAAAATTAATGGACCTGTATCTCCTGAAAGAATAAAAAATAATTACATAATATGAGGTCATGAATAGGAATCGTCTTGATATTAATGATATTGGCATTAAACTACGTTATCAAAAATAAAACACCCAAAAATCGGGCTCACAGCCAGTTGCATACGAGAAATCGTGCAATTTTAATGCCACAAAATAGAATATGCATTGTATTTTAGAGGCCGGAGTGTAAGGGGTAAAGTAATGAAAACTCTTGTAGCAAGGGCAATAGGCATTAGCGACTACGGGGGAGAAGGAAGAGCAAAATAATCTGCTCTCTGTTCAGTAAGTCTCCTCCTCCGTTTTGGCAAGTCTCCGGATTCCGGATAGCGAGGACGTTGATGTTGCTGAATACTTGAGGAAACTACCACTTTTGCATGGCGTCCCCCTTCCGATATTCAGCCACCCCTTGCCACATTGTTCCCCATCCATCCGAACCAGGGCCCACAAGCAGCAGGGGGGATGGGAAGGGTTGTTTGTTGCTCTTTGAGATGTTATCGCGATCGGAAGGGCTCGCTAGGAGAGAGAGACAGGGCGAGTGAAGGACGGGAGGGGAGAGGGAGATAAGGAGCGTGGAGCCGCCGTCCGGGAGGATAGCCGATAGGGAGAGATGGAGGAGGAGAGATTGGCCGAGAACATTGGTGCGAGTAACAAATGAGGAATGGATGGAAGATGAAGGAGGGAGATATTAAGAAGATGCGCCCAGGGTTTCGAGGCAACTGAAGGGGGAGGGGGGAGGTGGAGCAGCCAGAGATAAGGCGGCTGGCAGACAGTCTTCGCTGCTTCTGCCGGGACAATCTCCAAAGCCAAGAAATGCCCACACATACATACATGCACCCTCTCCCCACTCGTAATATATAAATTATAAACAGGCGCATAAATATTTTTTATAACCGTCTCCTTCTTCCTCTCTGCTCTTTTACAACTTAAATATCGTTACGCTGCCTCTTATCTCCTCCACTCTATATAGGCATTAATCCTTTCGACTTCGTACTTTTGCCAATGTCAATTGCACTCCATCTCCCGTCGACTGCTTCTCCTACCAGGAAAATAAATTCTTTCGAAAACTCTTCGGAGGCCTGGCGCCATAGTACGCACCATAGTCTATAGGGATCTCTCTCAGTGTGAGAGCGACTATGCAGTGAGGATTATAAAATAATGAGAAGATGAGTAAAGGCAATTTAATCACTGATTCACCGGTGGTTTTTCATTTAATATCTCTACGAAGATTCTAACTCATTCTATTTTCCATTCACCAGCCATTTGCACCTTCAAGCGATTAACAAAGGGTTTTTTAAACACAGTCCATGCATTCTTTCAACACCAGCTCCGTTTTACCTAAATGTTTGGGCCTTGAATGAAATTTAATTCTCAGTAAAAATCCGTCGCTCTCATGTAATTTCTTGGAAATTTCGTATGCATATTATGCCACTTTGTTTGTCAATTTCGTTTCATGCCATAGGAGCGCCATCGTCCACGGTGCTAATTTCAAATATCTGCTTTGCGAGCGTCAAATTCGGAGTTTTTTTTATTCCAAAGGAATTTGAGCAGGATACAAACTGGCACTAATCCAGAATGGGAAATTTTTGTTGATACCGACGCTCTGTCACAACTGGAAGATTTTTTTGTCGCTGATTCCATGTTTCATTCCACATTCATATCTTTTCATATTTCCGACGTCGGAGTAAGAAAATGCACCATTTTAATTTTGTAGCAAATGTTTATGAATAAAGAATAAGTTACAGTCAACTTAATTGCCATTGGTGCTAGTTAGAGATATGACACCTTGAGTGCTTAGCATACCCGAATTTCAACTGCAGTATCCGAAGATACTGCCGCATTTACTACCAAAAATTCTACCGCATGGTCATGAGAAAATTTTTAAACATATACGACACTAATCGAAAAATATTTTAAATTTATACATTAATTAAATGAATTATGATGAAGAATGGAAGGAAAAATAAATGGCAAAACCAAACAGGAAAACAAGTGCTTTTACACGAGCTAAGTAAGTGCTCCAAGAGAGTTCAACGTGAGTTTTATTCACAATGATCAAGTCAATTCCCTCGTTATCCGTTAAGATTCCTGCGATCCCGCGAAGTTTCGAACCAAAGGACAGCACCTTCCGTCGCGCAGAACGTTAATCAGCTTGACCCTGAGGGACCTCCTTTACGAGAGGGGAGAAGGCTTAATAATGCCTACAGGAGGTCTAATCCTCCCCCCCCCCCGTCCTCCTACCCGCCCTACCCCTCCCAACTCACCCCTCACTCCCCGATACCAAAACACCTCCCCCTCCAACCGAAAGTCAGTCGCTCTCGAAAGCGAAGCGGTGGCGATAACTTCCAAGGCTTTTGCTCAGGACGGTCCAGGGGCCGGTTAACTTTTATATCCCCCAAGACTCCTTTTGCGAGCGCGATTCAGTCAGGGGGGTCCTCCCCTTCCACCAAACCTACCTCCTCTAACCCCCCCCCCCCTTCTTCGCTGCCGTCCCGTCATCCTCCAGGGAGATGAGAAGATCGCATCATCTCAATCGTCCCTTCTCGGAAAGTTGGCTGCTCTCCAGGATTTATGGCGAGGCGCGCCTCAAGCGCCCCTTTGCCTCCGTCGACCACACCGCTCCAAAGGATACCCATCGAATCGACCGCATGGCACAAGACTCGGACACAAAAGCCCTCCGACCGAAGCGAGTCGGATAATCGGCCGGAAGTGAGCGTGCGACACCTCTCGGTCGTCGCAGATAGCGATAGGTCGATCGGAAGGAACCTTCGACGATCGCCCGGAGAGGTCGGCGCCCGCAATCAGGGCCCTCCGGTCATTGAAAACGGTCAGCTGACGGCGCGACTACGCCTCTTGCCTACGCCGGAACCACAGCTCCCGACCAAGTTCCGAAATTCACTGCCAGTACTGGCTGTGCTGCCAAACCGTTCCGTAATCAACTTGCAGTACTGCACAGTGACCAATGACGTCAGCCAATTGATGACGTTTCTCACTGTGAACTCTACTGCCGCTACTGCAGCCCGAGAGCAGCAGCAGACATATATCGAACAAATGGGGGAAAAATCAAATCCACAACGGCAATAAATAAAACCAGAAGAGTTTAGAGAAACTGCTTCGAACATTTTTATGTTTATATCGGCGAGAGAGAAAATTCTTGATGCACGTAAATAGCTACCAACATTTGATTATCGTATAATAGTTTATAAAACGCATTTATTTGTCAAGAAAGTAAGATATAATGAAGTACCAGCTAATCATACCGGTGAATATTTCACTAGAATAAAAGCGGTAATCAAATGATGAGGGAGTGAAGAACATCACAAGTGATACAAGTAGAGAAGCAATTATATTTGCGAATTATAGCGACTTGTGTAATTACCAAAAATTAATTTAGTGTCATGAATAATGTGGTACACGTAATTATACAGCCTCTTACTAGAGTGGTAACTTAGCATAACACCGGCATGTATAATAATTGTCGGGAAACGTAATTTGTTGCATAAATTTAATTGTGAGTGAAAATATTCTGCGATGCAACCCTCAATAACCCCTATATTTTCCTAATTTTCGATATCACTCTTGGAAACGCTTCGTACGACTGGCCATGAAGAAAATCCAGGGCTTGAAAAATATATTCTAAGACTTGTTTATAAGCCCAAGATTTAAAATATTTATTATAAGTTCAATAATGTTAATTATAACTGAGATTTTTTAAATAAAACAGGGTTTTTTCTCCATACTCAGGTAGCTGACGCGAACATTTCCTTCTCGTCAGAGAAAGTAACCAATTAGTATAAAGTAGCCTTAAGTAGCAAGTAAATGAAAATTAGCATCTAATTAGAATGTTCTTTATCAATGTCATTAGGGTTAGCATTAAGAATTAACGCATTGAAAGATCACTTATAATAATTATCACCACGCAATTCGGCCATGTTGAATTTCAAGCCACTGCCGACCGTTCCGAAATTCATGCTACTGCAGCAGCGGCAGAACGGCTTCACGTTCCGTATTACGGCAGAAAGGGCAGTACTGGCAGTGAATTTCGGAATGCCCCCCAAATAACCTAATCCCCGGGTGACGGACGACTCTTGCAAAAGCTGGTGGCAGAGGAGTGCGCAGAAATACACGTCGTGTAGGGGGGTCAGTTTACTGGAATGGGGCGAAGGAGGAGTTGTGGAAGTGAAATAAAGTCCTTTCCACTGAATGTCTGATTTTGAGATACAAGTAAGTGCCGTTGCCTTACCGAGGTGAGTCACACGATCAACTAAATTGCTAGGCGAGGCATCTAATTTTTGACAAAATATTAAAAGCGCAAAGCTGTTCGGTGTCTAAGGCGATTGGGTGAGCCATCCATCGTCAATAAGGCATTCGCTTGTTTGTATTTCACATCTCAGTATTGGCATTTGCAACTCACGCGAAGAGCCAAATGGGTCATCAAAATGGATCGGAGAGCCATTTCGTTTGAGAGCCGAAGAACCATTCGGCGAGAGATGGCGGTCGACGGAACGCCCTCTTTAGCAGTTTATGATTTTTTAGCGCAGTAAGGATTGGGCGTTTTTTTTACTGGAAATGTTCCACATGATTGGAATGTCTTAGCACAACAATAAAAAATAATTTCGAGGAAATGGGAGAGATTAGTGCGAAGGCTTCCGCGCTGTGATTGAAGTTGAAAGGGTGCATTCTTCCGGGTGTTTCACCGCTTCGTTGTTTTTAAGACATCAGTTTCGCCTGCGCTCCAGCAGGGGTCTTCAGGTCGAAGTAATGATGCTGGTAATTGACGACCTTATATAGGCCCGTTTCTAAGCTATTGTTTCAAACTTGAAACTGTTGTCTTAGAAACCACGACGCAGTGAAACACCCGAAAGAATAGAGCCTTCTAATGAAGAGATTTTTGCGGAGTTATTAGCAACAATCATAGTTACCCCTTCTACTCACTTAACAAAAGTAAATGATTTTACTTCCCATCTAGGAGCTAAGGTATCACATTATTAACAAAGGGGCAATGAATGCGAATGATATGGACGCTGCTACGATTGCATGAATGTTGTCCTATAATTTCAACTTCAATTTTCTTCAGTTTTTTCTAAATGCTATCCACATCAAATTCGGATAAGGCATCCATCTAAAATGGCTGCTTGGCCATTTTATTGGATGGCATCCCAGAAGCTATTTAAATTTGGATACTACATCCAGTTCTTGCGTTTCCTCATCCAATCATTTTTTCGGTGCATAATTTTAATGCGCGCCTTGTACGCAGTTGCAAAACGATCCTCGTGATAGCTGGTGGCAAGAGAATGCGCAGAAAGACAAGTCAGGGTCATTAAAAAGACTAATTTCACCTAATAAATTTAAAGAAGGAGGAGCAGCTATATTAGCTGAACAAAGAAGAAATCACCATAAAGTTATTCTAGGTATTAAATTAATCAACCCCTTATTCAACAATAGTCTACGACTACCAACACGTTCATAAGAAATATTTGCTAAACAAAATATTTCAGAAGAACAAAGACCATGAGCAATTATTAAAGTATAACTACCATTGAATCCCCAACAAGATATAGTTATTATTCCACCAAGTACAATAACCATATGAGCTACAGAAGAATAAGCAATTAATGTTTTTAAACCAACTTGACGTAAACAAATAAATCTAACTACAACTCCTCCCAACAAACTAATCCCAACAATTAAGAAATTAAATTGGATTCCCAAAAAGTAAAACACCAGCTAAAATTATAGAACCAGCTACAGGTGCCTTAACATGAGCTTTTGGTAACCATAGATGAAAAATAAATATTGGTATTTTAATTAAAAAAGCAAAAACCAAAGAAATATAGATATAAATACCAAAATTAAGTTCATAAAAAGAAAAAAATATATAAATATTTAAAGTATTAAGAGTATAATACAAATTAAAAATTGAAGCTAACAAGGGTAAAGAAGCAAATAAAGTATAAAAACGCAAATAAATACCAGCCTGTATTCGTTCAGGCTGGTACCCCCAACCCAAAATAAAAAAAAAGTTGGAATCAGAGAGCTTTCAAAAAAAAATAAATAAAAATAAGATGGTACTTAAAAATGAAAGCACCGAAAATAATAACAGTAAAATATTCATAAAAAGAAAAAGAAATAAGTTATTACTATTAAAGTAAGTTCCACTACTGGCTAAAATTATTAAACAACAAATTCAAAAACTTAATAAAATAAGACCATAACTTAATATATCCTCACCAAAGTAGTAATCCAAATTTCTAATAGAAAAATTTAAATGACCAAATAGTAAAAATAGTAATGAACCTATAAATAAAAAGGATAAAATTAATCAATAATTTACAAAAAAAACATGAAGGGATCATAAATATAACAAAAAAAATAAACTTTAACATTGCAATATATATATTCAAATTAGAGAATTGATCTCTAGCATGACTGCGAATTATAGAAACCAAAATGGAAAGTCCCAGAGCACCTTCACAAACTCTAAAAGCAAGGAAATATATAAGAAAATATAAATCATAAAAATTGAAAATTAAGACAATAAATATGTTTAAAAAAATAGATAGAACTATAAATTCAAGACTCAATAAAGTAGAAAGTAAATGTTTACGCTTTCTAAAAAAAGAAACTAAACCAGAAAAGAAAAAATAAATTTATAAAGAATTAACATTAGTTATAGTAGTTTATAAAAACATTGGTCTTGTAAACCAAAATTGAGAATATTTCTCCTTAAACCCCAGATCAATTAAATTTTTCAGAGGAAAATAATATAATTTATCCCTAATCTCAAAAAAATTAGAATTTTAATTAAACTACCCTCTGACATCAGTTAGAGAACCATAACAAATTAGTCCAGTGGAATGGGTGGTTGGAAAGGGCTGAGGGAGTGTTGAGGAGTGGCAGTGATAGCCTTATCCCCCTGGCGGTGTGATTCGTCATACAGTTACGTATATAATGGTAGGCGCGTGGCACGCAATCAAAAATGAATAGCTACTACACCGTCTACACCTAGAGAGACTGGTTTCAGGAAAATGGTCCCCTGCAATCCTAAAACCGTCTGCGTCACTGCGCGTCTATAAAAAACGAGGGCTATGGTCGGAGGCGATGCTCCATTTGTTTCAGCCTCCACCACTGACGTCAGCGCCGCCATCAAAGGAATGCCGAACTATTTGTATTTTATATTTAGTAAATTGTTTCACTAAACAGTTTACATGAACTGTAAAAGGAATGTGCGAGTCCTCCATTATATGCCTAAATGTTCCCATTGAATGGGGGATAGTCACCTTGTAGGACGTCCGCATTTCATGGGCACCGATTTCAGCATTCTATACTTGTCATCAGAGAAGGGAGGTATGAGTTAATATGGTCTCGTGACGCCGTCCAGAAAAAACGTTTCTATGAACCAACAGAACGTTTCCTCTGAATCAGTTTAGTAAAAAAATATCTCATCGCATCGTGGGGAAAAAGGGGCGATAAAACCATTGTAAAGCAAGCGAAGTAGGAAACATTACTCTGATGACAACACATCACCGCCTAGTGTGTATTTCGCTCTCCTTTTTGACGAAAGTTATACTTCATTGCCGAGGTTACCACAGTCCGCTTTTTAGCCTCGAGGTATCTGTCTATCTCAGACGGCTAATGGATCATACCGGATTTCCAAAGACTAAAGACATTTCGACGAAGCTAAAATATTTCGTGGTGAAATTTCATCTGAGTAGTCCACATACCCTGGCGATTTTCTCAACGCTTTTCAAGGTGCTTAAAAGGCGTTCGAAGGTGCTCATAAGGCGTTACTAGGCGTTCTCACGGCGCTGGCAATGTGCTCCGTTACGCTGTCCAGCGGAGAGCGCTCCCTAGCACCCCCGTAGAAACCTTGTAAACACCCTTGGCCAGACACTTCCTAGGTGATCGCAAGGTGTTGATTCACACTTTCGGGCGGAGGCACTCCTAACCACCCCCGAAGCGCCTTGACATCACCGTTCTCAAGACGCTTCGCATACAAGGTGTTGTGGTGCACTGTGAGCAGAGGTGTTTCGGAGCTCTATTGCAAAGCCTTTGGACTACACCTTAGGAAGTGTTGTGCTTCAGTTCAAAGGCATTTCAGATCGCCCTCACGAAGAGAACGATTCAATGCGCCATCGAAGTATTTTTGGGTTACCTTAGAGGGCGTTGTCACAATGTTCGAAAGAGTTGTTACACACTCTCTAAGAGGGGCACTTAAAAGCGCTACAGCGCAGGGATAGGCGCTAAAACCCCTAAATCTCTTGTTTTACACATCCGGTGGGATAATATCAAAACATTTGTCTAAAACCAACAACTTTGTCGATCCAAGAGTTGCAGCCAGATGGGACATGCGTTTTGGTACTATTTTTATTCGAGCAATCGGAAGACTTTCACCATAATGATAATACAAGCTGTAACTTTCTAGTCACCATCGCATCGTCGAGGTATTTTACTCACAAACATGCCAGTAGTTGTGTCCATCAAAACACACTGCCCGCGTATGACTTCAGGCTGCATAATTTCTAAGCCCTCAATATTTTCTACTTCCAGCACTATTTTACCAAAATCAGAGTAAACAATTGAATCATCATTTCTCTTGCCCGTAGAATACTGAGAAGTTGTTATTCTTATACCCTTGAATAGCATGCGGTGATAAAAAAGACACCTTGATGGTTGAAGGCCATTTATCTCAAGGAACTGTCTCTCATTCGGACTTAGTTCCCAAATCTGACTCGCACCTAGCAAAAGGCAGTTATCAGAGCGCTTAAATGTGATAAGTCTTTTGTCCAAAACATCTTGGAATTGGAAAGGGAATTGGAAAAACCTTGTTTATTCTCAGTAATATTGCATTTACATTCATACTATGTGGCAATATAGGATTCAATCAATTAATGCCAAATAACTGTTTTCGCGATGTGATGGAATTTCCTCAAACTAACACGGAATAGACATTTAATAATTAGTTCTCGAGGTCACATTAGCGCACCGAAGTTGCCGTATATGTAAGACTTCCTAGACGCTGTGATTTCGATGTCGGGTGTGAATATGTGCGTAGAGCCGTAGAATGTTGTTAGGTCGAAACTAGGTAGGATATTTTACGAGGGCCGTTTTTTTTCAACCTCCGATCACCCAGTATGGATGCCACTCGAGCGGCAGAAAGCGGTAATCCGCTGTAGGCAACTGCGCGACTCTCGCACTACACACTCCGCCATTGTCGACATCAAAGCGTCAGTTTGCGTTGCGCTACAACCACGTAAACATGGACGCCATCTTTGATTCTCTCGCCAAGTGTGAATCGTTCTGATCCATAACAATGCTCGTCCACACACTGCTGGTGCAACTCAACGGCTCCTCGACCAATTTCAATGGGACATTTTCGACCATCCGCCGTATAGTCCTGACCTAGCACCCAGTGACTTTCATCTTTTTCCAGAGCTGAAGACATGGCTAGGAGGGCAGCGCTTCCAAACCAATGAAGATCTTCAAAACAACGTCAATGCTCATTTTAATTCACTGGCGGCAACATTTTATGAAGAGGGCATTGGAAAACTTGTTCACAGATATTATAAATGCCTCAATCTATTCGGTGCTTCGTTGAAAAGTAACCGTAAATGTACCAAACTTTTGGTAACAAAATTATTGTTTTAAATGAACTTTTCTTTCGTTTATAGCCCATCGGAGGTTGAAAAAAACGGCCCTCCTAGTAAACTATGGCATGGTATCGCGTAATAGTACATTCATAATAAGTAACTGTGCATTATCATATTTTTATTTTGAGAGAGCAGGGAACCGTGCACGGAGCTCCAAGGTGTTGCGACAGCGCTGTAGGTATCCGTTCAAGGTCAGCACGGCGCCTTCAGAAGCTTCAGACGCTATGGACGGTGCTTTTCAGCACTCTCAGAGCGCCTTACAACGCCTCGTAAGGCGTTTCCTAAAGCACCTTTAGTGTTCACAGCATCACCATCGAAGCACACACGCACAGGCGAGTTAACGAGGGAGTTTGCGAGACGATTTCCGAAGAGACGCTTTACGACGGTGTTCTGAAGGCTTATGTACCAAAGGAGTGGAAGGAAAAAACGCCAGGGTATCAGTCGGCTTCGACGAGACATTGGTCGATTATTCGTTTTCTTATTCTTCTTTCGATTCCAAATCGCAAACCAGGATCACAGCGTCCACCGTGCCTCCATTATCGATGCGAATTGAATCGCGAGTGAGACATTTTGAATTTTCATTCTAGTTCGCCGATAAAGAAGTATAAATTAGTGATGGGCAAAGTCGGTCTTTTGAGAGATTTCGGTCGCGTCGGTCACTCCCGCTTGTGATTCGATCTTCGATCGTCGATCAGAGAGACCGATTTTCCAGCTAGTGAGCAGCACAAGTTTCCTACGATCAATGATCTCTCAGGAAAATCGTGATAGATAAAAAATCTGGTCGTTCGTGAGTTTCATACTGAAAGCATGACCGAGGTGTACAGCTTTGCTCTTGATAGCACAGAGTCTCAGTGCAGCTACCTCGTTCAGTGCCGGTTTCCGTGGAGTTGTGGGTAATTCTTTGAAAACAATTGAAGGCACAATTGTGCAATCGTGCGAAGGTTTGTTTTGTTTTTACACAATGCTCTTGGTTTGTGATTTTAAGTATAGTTATACGAAGAATATTAGGAATATCCCACTTGATTACAAAACTATTGAAGAGTAACATTTTATCGACCACAAATTATTAACAACTCATTATAGAAACCAATGATTAATACTAATTTAGTAGCGAAATTTTATTTTGGTATGTAGTTCGAAACGATCAACGTTTTCTTTTGGCTGTAAGAATTTAAAGCAAATTATCCGACTGTAGCACTAAAATTCAATTTTCAATTACAGTCTGTTTCACTTGTTCACGAGACGTAATATTTGTCGAGAATATTGAAACGATGGTTTATCGTGTATTTAAGTGACAATGCAATTATGGAAATTCAGTGATTACAAATGTTATATGTGCTGTGATGTATTGCGTGTGTTCTTGTGGTGATATTTTGATATTTAAAGGTTATTTGTGTTAGGTAGACTTACGCTCCTAATGGATGTGTTATGACAGGAAATACACCATGGAGGTTATAAAAGTTTCTGTGCTTCTGAAATGGCATAATATTGCGTTGTGTTTCTGGACGTGAGTTACACGAAGAAAGTGTATGTTCAACTTATGCTAAAGTTATAGTTTATGTAGTAAATTTACCAAGAGTTAGTGCTTCAAAAATAGCCTATATAGTGAAGTTAATGGTGGGTTTTTGTTTGTTTACGTCGTAGATTTTTATGTTACAGTACCCCCTGAAATAATCTCATAGTTTGCTGCTGTGTTTGTCTAAGAGTGAATTGCATGTAAAAAAGCGAACGTTCAACTTTGGTAAAGGTTTGTTTACATCGTACTATATATCTATAATTTAGTTACTGTGCTTATACTGTCTCGTGATCGTCGAGTGCTTACAATATTAATAAATGCCAAAATCGAAGATTTGTTCATAGGTTAACGTAATATTCGTCGTTTATTGTTTACATCGTAAATATAAAGCATAAATTCAGAGTATTAGTGCAAATACAGGAGTCCAAGACATTCGCTGTGTATATATATATATATATATATATATATATATATATATATCTGTGATTCTAATAATAACAATCAGTCCTACGATGAATACTTTTTTGTGAACTTGCTTCTGTCGTGATGTTTTTTTCTTCTCGTGAAGCACTTCTTGTGCCAAAGTGAACTGAATAGGACTTCACGTTTACTATTCTCAATATTTGTTGAAATATATGAATTTTTTCAGCCACTTGAGTGATTTATATCTAATGTAAAACGCTCCATACAAAACATGCTTCGTTTGTTGCCATCGATTAAAATCGTTGGGGTTTAACCATGCACTTCATCACTTAGATAACTAATCAAACTAGTCAATTATATTGATGTTCAGTAAATATGTTTTTCGCAATGCCACATAGATTCTAAATGTTTAAAAAGCATATTATTAAATGATGGTTTGTATATGTACCTGCGTACCTTTCAATAAAATGTATATTCAGTAAAAATGCACTTTGTTATAGTATTGAATCTTTAGTGCTATATAATTCCCCCTCACAAAATGCTTTTGCCCGTACATTGGAGATGTTAATTGGTTACGAAAACGATTTGATTATTATAGTTATGTCTTACAGGGTATTCAACAGTTATACATATCAAATTCTTATCAGTAAGTGTTAACATATATTGCTTCTAAGCTACCTATAAGAAATGCCTAATACACACAAAATATTTGTTATTATGATGTGTATGAGTAGGGATTTAAAAACTGATTGCAGGATGTGATCAATCTTCTTAAATTGTTTGGCACTGACAGTGCTAATTTTAAACCCACTACATTCGTTCTTCCTCTAGATGATATTGCTGCTATCATTAAGAAGCACCAATGCAATGCAATAAAATATGTAAGCGTCAGTGAGTTTCTCTGCTATCTGATTGCTACTCTAGTTGCCATTTACTAGACTATATCATGTAACAGGTAGGGAATACTATATCTAGGCAAAATTATAACTAGTTTACTCTGTAGATTTTATGAAATGCATGGAACAATCAGGTTATAAGAATGTTTACTAAATATCTGACCTCAATACCCAGCTGGCACAGAGTATGCTCCTTACTCTTTTCTTACGAGATACTTACGCAAGAAACGGGTAAGTAGCTTACCAGGAGGCAAGGCGCTTCCGTAAGAAACTGCTCAAACACAGGTAAGACAGTGGTAAGGAACGGCGTCAAATAGCCTCATACCACCTCATACTGGGTAAGCTACTTACATACAGTAGCGCAGCGCACGGCGGAACGCTGTACTACCACCTACACCAGCATATATAATTACCTATACCGTGAGATATATTATTAAATCATTTCCACTATTTCTCGATCACCTACCGTGAGATATATTGGGCAACTTTAAATTATTTCCACTATTTCTCCAGGCACACACAGCGGCACTCAAATAAAGGAACATTAAGGATTAAAAACTAATGACATCAAGTCGAGAAAATGAAAAAATAACTTTTGAGGTAAAATTTACTGAATGAAGCATAATGAAACAACATACATTGCTAAAGTAGAAAATATTCATCACTCTTTCAATTGGGCGTAAACAACCACACAATTTTAAACTCTCAAATAACACAATAATCCCGGCCAACGACAATATCCTACAGCTAATTGCTAATGAATCATTACTTGCCTTAAATGTAGACGGACTAATTATTTCAACAAATTCACATTGGACACAGCAATGCAATGAAATAAAAGGATGACACTTGGAGTGGCAAAATTCACTGAATAATAATAAAACACTACACTATTTATCCTTTCGCTGGGACGTAAACAACCACAATTACAAGACAAGAACAATCTACGCAGTCACCAAACTTCACTTTAATTCACATCAAACTTCAATTCACATAGATTCCACATCTTAATGTAGTCAATACTAGAAACTACGAAATTATTGCTGTGAAGTCTTCTCCAACATATGAAATTACATAGACAACGAAAGCCTTCAAACAAAACATATTTGTAATACTTTAAATATAAGTCCTGTCATGACACGTTATTTAAAGAGATAAATCCTTGCTAATGTACGTAAAGATATCAACACTTAGACGCTTGCAATCCAGCTCAGCAAATAAATAACACTTGTAATCACTGGCATGTAACAAAGGACGCCGTCAACGCATTCAAAACACACGATAAACCTTTGTTTACATATTATCACAAAAAATTACTGTTATTTCTTGCACATTGAAACTTATACGTGATGCCAAACTTATTTAAACTTGAAATTAAATGTTCCACTGGGGTAATTCGCTACAAATCGTCACAGATAAACACCAAGTTATCGTTCTCGTGGTTTCCGTTTCTTCCGAAAAAGGGAACGGTATCGGGGACCATTGGTCCGTTCCTCAGCTATCCATAAGTACCTGTTTCGCCCGCAAGGAGTCATGCTATACGTGCGTAAGAAATAAGTAAGTGACTTACATTGTAAGCTACTTACCTATTTCTTCGTTAAAACTTGCCTCAATGACTTACATTGTGCCAGCTGGGTATATATGTTTATTATCTTTGCAAGGAATAGCCTCTGATCAATTATTAATTTACACAATGGTTTAGTGGTTATCAATGGTTATAGCCATCAATAACTTCAGACCAATATCCACTCTGCCAGTTCTCTCTATATTATAGAACTGTAATCAGAAAACAGTAGTGTTTACATATCATATGAGTGATAACAGTTGTATGTCATACCTAGTTTTGATTCAAAGAAGAAAAATCAGCTGTGCATACTGTGACAAATGTTTATTTCCCCCATGCAATCATTGAATTTGCTAGAACAATATACATACCATCTTGGATTATTAAGAGTAAAGATTCTGAGTGTATTTCATGTTGATTTTTGCTTGATATACTTACTGGATACTTATGGGAACTAAAGCTAATATTTTTTTATTAATTTTCTTTTGACATTTTGAAAATATCTCTTCCTTCATGCTACCGTAATGGACTTTATGAAAGGATTATTCTCTGTGGGTTTGGCAATGTTTAAATAATAGATTAGAGTTGAGTATTGGAACAGGATTGTGATTGAGGAGTGAATAGCGTAAGAGGAAGATGGAAAAAATTGTGGGTTCATGATGTGGTGGAAGAGACATTAAAGGAGGAAGATTAGGAGTCTTAAGAATAGGAGAGAGTGTGAATGAAGTAATGTATGAATGCAATAGAGGCAAAGGATATATGCCAATATAGGGTATTATGGAGTAAATTATTAGAAGAGAGCCAGTTTCCAAATCCAAACAGACATCATTAACAGCAGAGAGCAAACAATATCATGTGATAAGTTGTGTGCTTCAAGTTATCCAGGTAATCAATTACTTAGCAGTCAACTTAAGTGTACAGATGTCGTTCCTGTGTGACTTAAAGTCAACTTGATCAGAATAAAATTATTTTTTATGCTCTAATTAAAATTAAATGTCTGTCATAATTTAAGTCAAGTATGCACTCATAGTTTTGGTAACACCCTTTTATAAATTGAAGAAGTTAATGGAGAAGAGGGTCATGGATGGATAATAAAGCAATGGTAGGTAATCAATGATTTTTCACTTATAACAAAATATTAGTGTAAAATGGATTTGGTCTATAATGCTTCATGCTTAATGAATGCTGTTACATATTATTAATATTATTTATTTCACTGATATGAGGAACCTAAGAAGCTTTCTCGGGTTTTTCAACAGGGTGATGGTCTCCATGTAGGCTGACGTTTCGATGTCTGACTCAGTCATTGTCATCAGGGGTGATGAAAACTAAGGGTTGTGCAACCATTCATAGATCCATTTATTTTTAATAATCAATAAGTGAAATAAATGTTGGTGTAGGTTTTTTACAATTACTACTTGGCTTATTTTGAATATGTTCCTTGAAACCCCAATATGATTAAGTCTTAAGTCGACTCCTATTGTCATGATCTTTGGTAAATTTATGAATATTAATCAACTGTTATCAAAGGACATGCTATGATGTATTGTTTACCTGTAGTAGAAATTAACAAGGGTAATTATAGCTGTTAGGCTCACACATGCCAGATTGGACGAAGAGCAGGAACGAAGGGAACATAGTCCACTCAGCATCTGTGGATATTTTTCCTCATGGTAGGTGGCTTGCCAGCTCACTCCAGAGTATAGATTGAGAATGGTCATTGAGTAGAAACCATTAGAGGCTTAAGACAAATAGCAAATAACAAATAGTGGAATGAAGTTGTAACTGGGGCAGAATTTTAGTGGAACGAGGTGTCCTACTCAAGATATTAAATATCAGCAATATTCAAGAATTATGGGGGATATGTAATGCCTCAAGTCCTGATATAGGATGCAAACAAAATGTTGGTTTGGAAGGTTTTATAAAGGGTTGTGGACTTCGGTGGATCTAAACCATTGGCTAATGTTGAGAGGGTGAGATTAGACTAAAGTTATATGAGGAGTGGCTCTCGAGAAGGATAATGAAAGTAAGATAGAAGAGAAGTTAAGAGATACTTGACTAGGCATTGAAGTTACATATAACAGTGAAGGAAATTTAGGAGTCCACTTTATGTCAGATAGTAGGTAATTAAGAGGAAATGAGGTCCTGAAAGGCACTTTTGAAGGGAAAGGTTTGTTTCGTTGGGAGAGGTAGGAAAAATATAGGCAATTGAAATGAATGGATGTGATGCGCAGAACTAAATTGAAACATTTTAAGGAAAGAAATTTTTGAAGCAGGAAGGGTGGAGTGGTAACTGACCACTGAAATATATATGTCTGTTAAGCTATCTGTTTACCATTATAATGGTGGTAAAATGTCATGGTCAGGCAAATATAAGAATTAAAGTGAATGTGGAATGATAACTGCATGTGGAATGAATAGACGTTGATAACAGTCCAATGCTATAATTGCATTACTCCACCAATGTTTAAGATAGGCATCAGTTTTTAAACTAAAATAAGATTTTCTTTGCCACTATAGGTTTCTGATTATCCTCATGAATGTTCTGCTAACTTCCTGCAGGTTCCTTCTAAATTTTCCTGCTTAATATTTACCAGGGATTTTGGATGTACAATGAGTAATTAGTACTATCAGAAATTTTAATTTGTCCTTTCCAAGGAATTAAATTTTAAATGAATATGGTCTAAGCTCCTAGGAGCTTGTACACAGCTGTGTACAAGCCATGTTCGAATACACACTTTGATGGATGATTACAAATTTCCAGCACTATTTTACAGTATATGATGCTCTATTGCACGCAGAAATACAGTCTTTATTTATTTAATTGCTCACATACAGCATTTCTGCCAATTTAAAGTGACACAGTATCGGTGGTATGAAGTCATATATTGCCTTACTAAACATGTTAGTACATTTTGATTGAAATAACTCCTTGCCCATTTCAATGGGATGCCTAAGGCTGATGTAATGGCCCACTCATGTAATTCATTTTTGCTTACAACCAATTACAGTATTACGATATTTACATTGTACCGTTTATTGAAGCTACACTCAGTGCAAATGCAAATGAAATTCCGGAAACTCATACTGATATTTACTGATCAAGCCTATGTACATTTTTTTAACTTACTATTCACTACAAAAGTATAATGATGAAAGTATGAATCAAATTACCTGTGGGTAATCATAATTTGCAGTTATCATGTCTCGAACGGTGTTTGGATCTAACCTATATTAACTGGAATCACGCTATTATTCCCTGAATCAAGTTCTTCAAATACAATTCCTCTAAATGAAAAGGAGAGTTATTGGCACATACGAAATTTCATTCTCCGAAAAAAGGATTCGCTGATGAGATTGCAGTTAAAAATATTTTAAATAGCACCAAAAGCAAACTGCATTCCAAAAACAAACAATTCTGGATGAATTCACCGGTGATTTCAACACGCCGGTACTTCGGAAGACATATGGGAAGGAAATTCAGACGAAGGGAAAGCCAACGGACATCCAATGAAGCACTGGAAACATTCTTGATTGACAGCAACACCATCAAAGTCTAGAAAAAGTGATTGAAGTGAGAGGAGCGGAGTTGAATTTTTAAAATGCATTGGCAATATGAATCACAGTTGTTTATATAAACGGCCGGTATATATATATATATATATAATACAGCGGCATGGGTATCAGGTTTGATTTCTAAGCGATCACGTCATAGACTCAGATATTTAATTATCACACAATTTACGACTCGTCGCGGCAAAGGAAAACAATTCATAGGGATATAGTATTGTACTATACTACTTACAAGTGACGATTAACCTATTGCACGTAATAAATAACGGCACTACATAGCCAACGCAGTAACAAATAATGCATTGCTTGGCGAATTAACAAACGGATAAGTACCTGGATTATGTTTAATTTCCATTGCATTCCTTTTGAATCTTAACCCAGCTGTCTCTTTGCCGACAGTGTAACGGATTCGGTCTTCATTTTTAATGATGTTATTATTCTACTAAAAAGCGAGCCAGCAAAACTGGTAAAACTCTCTCGATGCAAGATATTTATGTCGTGATGTAAATTGTTGACTGTTATTACGCTGCGTCTTTGTTAGCGCAACCGAGCGGAGCATCGAATAACTGCCTACATCTCACGAAAGAGCGAGTAACTCTGGAATCTCTCGTTATAAAACTCACTCAAGATTTTTTTGGTCGGTCTCAAGTCTCGTGATCGATATTTGATGTCATGCAATCATTCCTGTCGCGATCGGTGAAGATGAACGAGGCGTCATTGGAGAGAAGTCGTTCATCGATCTTTCTTTTAAGAGAACTTGCTCTCGGAATTCGATCTCTCACGACCGACCCATCACTAGTATAAATGCTCTCGGTAAACCGTCATTTCCTATTAGTGAATACAATTACATACAGATTAGTCAATATCGTTATCAATTCTTACGCTCATCGTTCAACCATCAATATTGAATATAATTATATGTATATGATAAAGATATAGATATGGAATTTCACTATCCATAAAAAAGCGTCTTATGAATAGATATCCATTTAAAAGCGCAGGGCCTTTCCACTTACTTCGCATGTATATATAATATTGTGTAATAAAACATTTATGTGATTCATAAAAAATTAGCGAAATCGAGGAGGTATGTATTTATGCAGATCGAGTTCAAATTTTAAACATTTCAAAAAATTTCAAAAAAATTTATGAACTCTAATCTCACCCTATGTTATCATTTGGAAACTTTCAACAATTAATACAAACTTTTCCGGAGACATGTAGCTCAATTAGATCAAGATACATATACATAGCTTTAAAGCTTAGGGCTTAGTTGTAACAATCTAAAAATGAGCAAAGAGCTGTAACTCTAGATACACTCGATCTTTGGGAAAACGATTTTTCACACATACTAATACAGAACAAGAAACATATGTACAGTCGCCGCATGAAGTCTGGCGACATCGGCAACTTGATCCCCTTAATTCACAGTAGCCCCCAAGACGAGGTTCCGATTCACGACTACTCTGGCCACCTTCTCACCTCCCTCCCACCCCCACCCCTGCTCTCTATCTCCCCTCCCCACCCCCCACTTTTGAATCAGTGGGGCCACACAAAATCGTTGTTTCGCTTATTCGGCGCTTTTGTCGATGTCGCCAGACTTTATGCGGCGACTGTACATACCAAATTTTGCGGAAATCAGAGGTCGTTGAGGAATGATCTCGCGTTTTCACATGAAATGATCCGTAATAGAATCAGACAAACTCTATATACTACGCATACACAACATTAGTTCTTGCCCCGCAACTCTCCGTAGTAGGGATGAACTCAACTCTGAAATATCAACACGGAGAGACCTTGTTCTTGCACTCCTCGACAGTCCTTCGACAACCACTCTATGCAGCGTGCGTCCATAACAGCCAGTCCTCAATGCCCGCCGACGACTCGCCCGGCTAGGGAACGCACGCGAATCAAGAGACCCTGGCGGGAGAATTGGGAGACCAGACTCGATTACGTCCCCGCAGATTAGACCACGGCACCAGACGCCGCCTGGACGAAGACAGTCGAATCCGATTGCGCCGCTCAACACAGATGGCGTCGTCCTTCCGTAGCGCATTTGTTCGCGAGGCGCTCGAGGGGAGGTCACGTCACACGCACGAACAGGTGGCGGCGCGCTGAAATCTCGGAGCGACCGAGGGTTGGTGTTTGCACGGCCCGAAATGGACACAAACAATTGCGCATCGGCCTGCGCGCACTCCCCCGCTGTGAGGTGATTTGGAAGAGGCCTGCACATTCCCCATTCGGTCCTCGGAGTCAACACCGTTCGTAGGGATAATTGTGCTCTGCGTGTGCCCTGACACTTCCTCCGCGTCCTTCGGCTCTTTTGTTTCTTCGTTCGCTCTCAGAGCACTCCCGACTTGGCGTCAGCAGTCGTCAATCCGAAGATTGTTTTTCTGCAGCACTCCGCTGCGCATTCATAGCTCATAATTTGCCTCATGCATTCCATTCCACTTTCTTCCTCTTGTGTTCTGTTGTTTACTAAACTCTGTTGCGACACAAAATGTGTGCCATTTTTTCTCCTATCTCGTCGTGAAACATCTCTCTTCTACTCTACGTGGGACTTCTTCGTTTATGATTCTCTCCAACTGTTTGATTTCAATACTTAATGACACCAGTTTTCCATTTCTATCTTTCTTATTCGCGCTCCAGCAGTTACTCGTTCGTCCAAGCTTCAATGGCAAATATGAGCATACTCCGCACACCTTTTCATGAAGATCTCTCTTACTTTCTAAAATGTTCAGGGTAAAAAGTAACGGTTTGATACGATGAGTATTTTAAAGGCATAGGAGGGATGAGATACCATTGAGCAATTAATATAGACACAAGTGATAAGCAACGCTTTAAACTGCAGATAAAGTCCAAAGAGGGTGACATTCACCATGTTATTTCACCGGGATTCAAACCCGGATCTCCCAATTTCTGGTCAGTTGCGTTACCCAGTTACACAACCAAGCCATCTTAATTTAAGGAAAATTCTCTTTTTCATGGCGAATTCCCCTTTTGGTGTATCACTTCGCACCCGTGCCCGTGACTGCGTACCACATCATCTGTGCAATCGCAATTATTGGAAAAATTGCAGATAAATGTTCCAGAGGTTTCGTTAGAAATACTCAAAAGAGTAGCGATCAAAGTCACTCGAAGAAGTAGAGTTGCAATTTGTGAAAATCACCGCTTAGCAACGGTTGTTTCAAATTGCTCTGTAAACACCAAATGGCAAAAACGAATCTGGTACTACCAGAGGTTATTACAGACTCAGATCAATCATACTTCCAATTTCATTCATCAAAAAGTAAGAAGCTTAATCAATAAAATTCATTGGGGAAACTTACGTAATATGATAATTTTTATAGAGGTGCGTATTTATATAATCTTCGTAACCAATTAAAATTCGCTCGGCCATACTGTCGAAAACAATTACATTGCTACAAGTAATTACATTTCTCATCGAGACCACCACCAAATGTTTCCTGCCGTTGGCTATAGTGTGATCACAGGTGCACCAAATGAATTCGTTTCACTCCATGATATTCAACTCGCCCGAC
Source organism: Pyrrhosoma nymphula (assembly GCA_963573305.1). NCBI lineage: Eukaryota > Metazoa > Arthropoda > Insecta > Odonata > Coenagrionidae > Pyrrhosoma > Pyrrhosoma nymphula. The sequence continues at coordinate 3,337,916 of OY754334.1, forward strand.
GGTGTTCAAATAAGTATGTTAACGAATTTAATTTTATCGCAAACAACTTAGTCCCAAAAGGAGCTTGAATACTGTTACGTCTCATCACAGAAACTGTTGGATACGTATATACCCCACTCAACGATTCTAGAAAAGAAAACATCAGGAGTAATAAAGGAATTTACTCCACCACCGTTAAGCTAGAACTACAAAATTAAGATACAGTCTCATTTAAGGTGGCTCCATACCAGGGCTAAGAAGCTCGTTCCATAAGTACCACTCCAACCCAGTAACGGCTTTGCCGTGACAGCTGGAGACTTGCGATTTTTGTCTTCTGTAGATGAAGAGTCATTTGTTGATTTAAGTGGAGTTACTTTATCATCAAGTGGTTTTGTTTTTTTATAAAAAATAGCAAAACTTTTTTTTTACGAAATATTTTGGTAATATTCCGGGGCACGTTGCGAAGACTAGTTTCCGAAATGAGGATTTTCAGCCCACTTAAGTCAAAGAATCATCTTTCATGTACACAAAAAAGTCAACAACCATTGATGCTGTTTTCGTATTAAGGCTATATAGCATTGTTAAGAGTTCAAGCCTGCATTGACAACGGAGTAGACCTTTTCCATCCCCACTCCCAAGGATAATCGTTCCCCACTCCATTTTTTATCAGTGCCGCCTTCACAGTTTCCGGTTGGGCTTCTACCACCATGCCAGTAGGCGACCACTGGCGGCGACCATTAACTTGAGTTGGCTTGGAAGTATAGACCCACCTTAACCCAGAGAAGGATATCAGAATTTATTAGGAGATTCCTTTGATAGAGCGCCACCACGTGATTCTTAATTAAACCGGCGTATCTCGATAACTAAAGGAAGTTAACATTTTTGCCAGAATCTGCGCAACTGCTTAAAACAAGTGCTTTGCATTATTGACAATTTTTCCCGAACAATGTTTATTCCTCTGTCATCGCGATCGCTTTGCCTACATAAATCAAAATCACCGGCTCCATCACAACATTACCAGTCAACCATAAAATAGGGTTCCTTCTCCAAAAGTTTTCTTCAGTGGAGCACGAGTCTAACAATTAGCCACGTATAGCAGGAAGACGGTAAGTTGTAAGATTAGGTAATAAAACACTGATTTGCTTTTCTCCAGCGTGCTCGTATTCTGATGTAAGTTCATGACACTTGACACTCTTATTCCTTTTCCTAATTTCCTGAGCAGTGACAATTGAGCATTTCAAACAGACATTCCCCAGCTGCTGCTGCTATACGAATACCATAAGAATATCCCTAGCCATCATTCCGGATGCCTCTTTAGTCGTTCAATCTCATTTTACCGATAATTAAAATACCAATAATCCATTATTTATTTGTGTTTTTTTAGAATTTTTCGAATAAGAAGTAATATTTTTGGTTTACCTTTGAAATTTCCGCCAACATTTTCATTTTCATGGGTACCTAACTTATTGGTTGGCACTTTCCTATTAACTAGAAAATCTCTGGCAAGTATAAGAACAGAATACCCTCCGACCTGTCCTATCAAAGTTGTGTTTAACGGAGTGTGTTACTTTAATATCTAGGTACTTCAAAAGATATAAAATTACTCCAAAGCTATAGACACAGAGAATTGATAGAAAATTGACTGCCCAATGAGTAAATGAAAACATCTCGTTAAATAATGTCTGCAAACATATCTCTATCTAATATATTTTGAAGCATCGAAGGACATTTTGTAAAAATGAAATTTCTGAGAGCATATCTAACCATTCTTCCCCATGTTCACCTTTTCTAATCACTATAACACCGAAAGTTCTATTATCTCCTTATGATTAATCAATACATAGGATGTCCTGCAAAGTTGGAAAACGTAAAAATATACAATACATTGAATAAAAGTAACTTTTTTGGCATGCTTCATGAAGGCTTTTGAGAGAGCATAGAATATTCGGATAAGGATAAGTAATTAGAGAAATCTGAAGTAAACTTGAGAGATAAGTGCGTCTATTCCAAATGTCACTTGGTAGTTTTTCACGAGATGCATAACCAAAGGAATAGGAACTACTGGCGTAGTGCTATTAAAAATTCAGAGTATATAGTTAATAATATTCTAAAGGCAGTGAAACAGATGTAATACTTATGAGTCAAAAACGTGCGAGAATCATATAGCACAAGATAGTTTAGCTACGAAACGTTATCACCATCAAGATAACGCAACGCAGCGTAACCCGGAAACCTTGGAAATGCCTGCACAATAATATACAGGGTGATTACAAAAGAATGCGTCGGTTTCAAAGATCTATATTTTTTCAAATGATACGTGCTACAGAGCTGCGTGACCTCTTAAAATGACCGATACATGTTTTAGTTTTTGTTGAAGAAAACATTACAAATGTTCAATATATCCTCCTTGAGTAAGCGAACAATGTCAAGTCGATATTCAAATTCCTCTCACACTCTGTGAAGCATGTTAGTATTTACTGTCTTCACAGCCAAAGTTATGCATGCTTTCAATGCCACGCTGTTAGTAGCCATTGATTAAGATTGGATTTTCCTCTACTGGAAGCATATTTCAATTATTTCGTGTTTCAGCAAGACAGGGCTTCCCCCATTGGCACCTCTCAGTTCGTTCTCATCTTAATGAGACCTACCCACAAAGATGGATTGGTCGATCTGCACGGCAAGACCTCGCCCTTCATCTGTGGCCTCCGAGGTCACCTGATCTCACACCACGTGATTTTTTTTTGTGGGGACATTTCAAAGGTCAAGTCTTTGTGCCGTCATTGCCTACTAACTGCGAGGAATTGAAAGCACGCATAACTTTGGCTGTGGAGACAGTAACTGCTGACATGCTTCACAGGGTGTGGGAGGAATTTGAATATCGACTTAATATTGCTCGGGTTACTCAAGGAGGACATATTGAACATTTCTGATGTGACTTTTTTCTACAAAACTAGAGAATATATCGGCCATTTTAAGAGGTCGCGCAGCTCTGTAGCTCTTATCATTAGAAAAATACAGATTTTTGAAACCGACGCATTCTTTTGTAATCACCCTGTATAATTACACATTTTTTTTAGAAAAAATGATAAACACACTTTATTTTAGAGGGTTTTCAGGAGTAAATCGACTCTTGAAGTGATTGTTAGCTAAGAGTACTGTGACTAAGATAGGATTTGTAATTATTCCGAACTTGTTTGCTTTCTACGACCCACGAAATCTATGTTCCTTGCCCCAAGGAGGAAAAAGCACCCTCGAAAAAATAATTCTGGTGAAATGGAAAATGCTCATAAGCCGGCAGCATCAGTTTCAACTATCGAACATTACATTTTTTATACCTCTGGGCATCTACATCTACATATTACCCTGCGAGCCACCTCTAGGGTGTTTGGCAGGGGGTGACAAGTCACCAAAATGCAGCATGCAAGCGGACCGCCACATGCACACCGCACGGTCATGAATATTAAGGATAACTAAAAACCATCATACAGCATGCAAGAGAATCCCCACATGCACGCCACACATGTACGATGACACATAATATTCTACATGCTACTTAAGAGGGCAATCTGCCTATGAAGCTAGAACATGCAAAACATGCTGTTAGAATCACCATAAAACTCCGCAAACATGCTTTAAGAAATACATAAGTTAGTAAGCTACACTACCAGTCAACTAATCTATTTCTAAGTCCTTACACAGCCGTTATAGTCTCTTATCGCTCGCGGAAAAAACGACATTTTGAATCTATCTGTTCTACAGTCTATCTCTCTTATTTTATTTTTATGATCTAATCTACCATAGTACGTTGGCGGTCGTAAAATATGATCAACTTCGTCGGAAAATAAACTACTCTTGAATTTACATAATAGATTTAGTCTTGTTTTCAATCTACGGTCTGACAGTGATTCCCATCCGAGTTGTTCTAAGAGGTCAGTAACACTAACAAGACAATCGTAACGGCTTTTCACGTACCTGGCTGCTCTTCTCTGTACACGTTCTAACTCTGTTTTTAAGCCTGTTTCATGAGGATCCCAAACACTGGAAGCATATTCTAAATGGGGTCTAACGAGGGAGAAGTAGCTTATTTCTCTCACTTTGTCGTCGCACTTGCCTAGAATTCTTTTAACAAATCCCAATTTACGATTAGCTTGACCTGTTATTTCCCGAATATGTTTATTCCACGATAGATCATTATTGAGCCTAACTCCGAGATATTTTACGGATTCTACCGTCTCTAATTGGGTATCCTGAATGAAATAGCTCTGTTGTGGGGAGTTATTTTTCCCCCAGAATTTCATTACTACGCATTTTTTCAAATTTAACTCTAGCTGCCACGCATCGCACCATGCTTGGATTGCAGTAAGGTCGTTCGTTAGTTTATCCTTATCTTCACTGCTACGGATTTCCCTGTATACTACAGCGTCGTCTGCAAATAATCGAAGTTTACTGTCTATTATGTCACCAATATCGTTGATATAGAGTAGGAAGAGGAGTGGGCCTATGACACTACCCTGAGGAACGCCAGATGTGACTCTAACTTCGTTGGAGGCTACGCCGTCTAATACTACTCTTTGCACGCGATCGCTCAAAAGTTCTCTGATCCAGGAAATTACATCATCGTCTAGGCCGTATGATTTTAGTTTTACTAATAACTTATCGTGGGGCACTTTATCAAATGCTTTTTTTAAATCAGAGGCATGGGAGAAGTTACCGGATAAAACAAATACGGGAAACATTAACCTTTTATGTAATATACTAGCAGAAGGCACCCGTTGAAATTCAATGGGGGGAATAGATTAGTAATCATAACGTATAGGATAAAAATAACATTCTCTATATTTGCTGTTCAAAGCGTATAAGCTTAAAATGGTGATTTCACAAACTAAACCCCAAACTGCACAGCATTTTTGTCGTGTATTGGATACAGCACTATCAAGGGCCGTTTTCCATCTTAGTACTTGAGGTTAGCCGCTAGTGGCTCTAGTAGAAATACCCGTTCATTCTCAACGACAGAGATAAAAGTGAAAAATAGCAATAATATTCAAACAGAAGAGAAACTGACTTCTCATTTATCATCTTAGTTTTTTAAGAAGTAGAAATTTCTCGTTTTGCCTCTTAACGATACGTAGATCGAAGCTATTTTACTGAAATTGTACACCAGTAATTAAAAAAGTAATCTATTTTCACAATGGAGGGCGTGGGGAATATCGCCATTAACTTCGAGCATATTTTTCCTTAAGTGGTTTAGAGCGAGATTTTTTCCAGTGCCATAAAGATCATATTCGAATTTTTATTTAAAGTACAAGTATCATGTACACACGTGCAAAATTTCAAGATAAACGGATCATTACTGCATTCGTTCCGGAGCTAAATAGAAAGGATTGATTTGGAGCCGAATGGAACCCCAACCATCCCACTTGAGCTCTACGGCGGTATTAAGATTTAATAGGTTTAATACGTAGGTCTTTAGCAGTGTGCACAATTCTACGTTGTAATCGATATATTACGCATATCGATTGGCTCTCATCATTAGAATCAATGTGACGTGCCAAATGCAGATACTACGTAAAGCCGTTAAGCGAACATGGAGAGATTGGGGTACAAAATACCCCAAATGAAATTTACAAATATTTGCTAATATTTATCATTTAATTTATTGTAATCTCTAAAAGTCTCGCACGTAATTTCCCGATCATAGCCATTGCTCAGGTTGCTAAGGAAGTATGCTATTGTTGAAATCAAAGAAAAATTGAGAATTTTGGAATGTAAAACGTAAATTCATATGGAACAGTTAAATAATCCATTCTTTTTCCATACGATCGTGAATATTTCAACCCTCTATCTTGATTGCAAGTAGGTGATTTAAAAAAGCAAAAAAAAGAAACCTCTGCACTAATTCCAATGCTTTCCTTTTGGGAATAAATAACAAGGGCTCATTTCGGGGCCTTTTGGGGCCCTGAGCCTCTTTTTATATAGCCTATAGCACTTTCTAGTTTATACGCTAGAATCCTCCAAATTTTCAGCTCAATCGGTTCAGTACTTTTTGAGGAGATGCATAACTAACATGCAGACAGACACCACTACATTTTTATACGTTAGTATGATAATTCACTTTCATTATGATAATGCCAATCATCTACCTAATTGTTTCGTCAACAGGTGAGAAATCGATGGTTGTTTGTTCACCAAAGAGTAATAATATATCGTTTGGGTTTGCCTGATGCCTTTTTTGTGTATAAAGGCTTCGTTGGCTAAAAAACAACGGTGGAAGATAGGTAGGAGCGATATGTCGTCTAATTTGGCAGTCCCTAGCAACGAAAACAATCATTTCTTCGTCATATTATAACAAAAATAAATTATTTAATTAATTATTGGAAAGCTTTTGCAAATAATATTGTCTTCTAAATTGTCATATAAGAATGGAAAGCATTTTGTAGAAGTAATTGACTTCAATTGGGCACCAACGCTATAATAGTGGATGTTCCTTTTCGTATGTTTTTAACGAAATGATGGACGCATCATTTCTCTTCCGTCGTTGAACAGCTCCGAAAGTCTCAAATAAAGATTGAAAACGGTCTGCGATCAAGATAACTTGAATCGCAGTGAATTATGGGTTTGGCAAGTTCGAAAACGGCCGAAGTTCTTTTATTCCCGTTTTTCTTTCGTGTCGAAATTCTTCTCGTTCTCTGCCTGTCAAAAACAACTACTTTGTCTCTGACGCTCATAATTTACCCTCCGATGCTTTCTAGTGGTAGTACCTTGGTTTAACGTGCGTCGACGGCTTTGGTCATTTCGCGCATTCTGTCTGCCACTTAAACAGACAGGGGCAACAGCACTCGGACGATTAAGAGGATCACCCCTCCAAACTCGAGCCAAGCCCAACGATGCTTAACTTCGGTGACTGAACCGGTATTTCCATCGTGGCAAGACGTTGCCTCCAATTTATTCCCTGGCGGCCAACGTTTCGATGCTCGAGTCGAGCATCGAAACGTTGGCCGCCATGGACCTAACTACCCGGTGCAAACCCCGAAAGATCCCTGATATAACATGAAATATGGTCATAATTAACTCCTTAAAAAAATGGAAAAACTTCCTGAAGATAAGACTTCGCTCTAATGTAATTAGAATTTAATCTCTGCGATCAGGTTATATTCAACTTAACTCTTACGTATCTAACATTTATAAATCATCGAACAAGTCTGCGTTTCGAGGTTTCGAGAGTCAAGAGCATTCTTAAAACTCAAACAAAATTTCACCACAGAACAATGTGACGCCTGAGGAAACATTTTTCCACGAGCAGGTTTATCTTTCTTAAGTATCACGGGACAACTTTTTAGAGTTGATAGTCTAGATTGAAATCAAACAAAATTATTGATTTTTTCTGCTTGACTACGCGACGCGAAAACGTTTCTAAGCTTGGCGCCCAGAATGGAAGTAAATGGTCAGTGGTGGCCTGACGCCTCAATTCTCCAAATCATGCTTACTGTGATTTAGAGCCCAGACATCCTCAATGGGCTTAAAGATTCACGAGGCTATCGGGTCGGCATTCACTCCTTTTAAGGTGTCACCCGCGTGATAACACACGTGCGATATTCCACAGAAGAAAAAATCATTCGCCTTAATCCCGGTCATGGCGAATGATTTTTCCTCTGAGGAATATCGCAATCAAAAATCCTCTTCGCACTTCATATTTCATGATTCCTCGTTATTATATAAAGTCTTGTTTCACCTAAAAAAAAAAGCCTCCAACATTCTTCAGATTCAAACAAGAGTCGAAATCCAGTTTATCCGCCATAGCCTCATCCACCAATTCCGATAATATAACTTATATGATGCGATATCGCATAAAAATACTTATGCACGAGCGCGAGCTCATCTCATGCTATTAACACATCAGCATCACGGTTTACACGTCCACGATCCAAAAAGCCGCTCTTTTCACTCTCTCACGGCGTATTTTCACGTCGATATTAGATGAATATATTCCATAGTATTTTCCAAACAATACGCAGAATATCATGGTACGAGCTCCCTGCTTATTTTTCAAGACTAAAAATTAATTCAAATCATAGATAAGAATGCAAAAAACATACGATGCTAATAGTTTTCCGTAGTGGAAGGTCAACGACTACTAATAATTACTAGATTTGATATTTTAACACTACTGTTTTGTTCCAAAAGTTAAACAAAGCGTTTGATTCACGCTATTAACAACGGGAACTGTTTTTCTTGTTTTCCGATGTTTCTCGATTTGATAAATGCATAATGATGCAGTGACGTTAAAGTTAAGAACATTTACATGTTTTTAAACAAAACCTCCGATGCCATCATGATGACAATCAACGACCAACCAACTTGCTTAAGCCAAAGATCTGTCAAGGTGCCGCGATATTAATGTGGAACGCGATAAATATTTCGACCATTAATAATTCAGCGCACTTTAGCGATAGAATACTCTCTGATATCGCTGTCAAGCGGCCTTGCTACCGATAAACCAAAACTGAAAATTGATATATTATTCCGATAGTTTTTGATGACATATTTTTCTCCATCACTAAAGAGATCTATACTATTAATAGGAAAATCTCACGATAAGCCAATCTTATATCTCTCCATTTAGATTATCTAGCGCCCATATCCGATACCGTTTAAAAATACAAAAATCAATGAGCTTATTGAATTTTCACAGAATTGTGAGCCTCAAGTTGTTCTGGGCATCCATGGATACCTGAAACTAATTTTCGTTTTAAAAGTCACAAGACGCTGGGGTCTCATTTCAAGTGAGTCATAGTTTAAAACTACATCGACGCAAAAACAATTAGAAAATTCATCAAGTTTCGTAAATTGAAAATTTATTCATACATTTCTCCATTACGCAACGATGTTTCGTAAATCACGTCTGTATGTTTCCAATAGAGAAATAACACGAGAAAATAATTTACAAGTTTTTGGAATAATAACAATCAAGAATGAAATCATACTCCACTGATAATATGCTCCACAAAATATATAGTACAGGCGAAGGCATGACTTGAAATGAGCATACAAATTATAACAGTAGTATTTATGTTGCTAGAAAAAACTTTTACACTGAAAACTTTGAAAGTATAACTAGAAATTTCCACGCGGTACATGGAAGGGCTAGAATAAATTACGCGGATAACTACGTTCATGAGTAGAGTTTAACGCAATAACTGTTAAACATTTTTCATATTTCTTCTTTAATACTCATGTAGTACCATAGCAAATGTAGTACTGTTTCCTGAAAAGTGTCAATTTTCGGGACATTTCGAAATTCTTTCAATCCAACCAATTCTCCATGTTTACCACATCTGCACCAACATGCTACCTCAACATAACAGTTTCATGAGAAAGTCAAATTAAAGATGCTACTGTACGCCAGATAGGTCGAACTTAGAATTTGCGGTAAGTATTTCGTATCCGTCGGAGATGAGATTGATTTAGGAAAATGCAAAATGTAATTATAAAAACCCGCCATGTTTACATAAAAACTACTATGAGAGATAGCCACGTGTATTTGAGTTTTTAAGAGGACATGAGTGGAAGTCCCTGCAAAGAACAAAGAAGGCAAGCGAGACTAAGGGCCGTATTTATAGTCGTTACCTAGCAGTCCCCTTATCCATCCCCTACTCAGCAGGCCCCTTGAATTGTGCGTCCTATAGTCAAAATTAAGGGAGCTGCTAGGTAGGGGATGGTTGGGGGTTAGATCTGGTAACTAAGGACTACAAACGGCGGGAAATGGAATTCGCAGCTCAAATGTTTCAGTGGTGACGCTCTTGATCAACATGGATACGGATAAATAAAGAGCCAGACGCAGCATGAAAACTGTTAAGATGGCCGCTCGACGTGCAAATAGCTTCAACGGTGTGGAGAAGAAGATTTTGTGTGACCTGGTGTAGAAGCATAAAGATAAGGTGGAAAGTAAGAAAACGGACGCAGAGTCCTGCCACAAGAAGAAGAAATTGTGGGGAAAAATATGCTGCGAGTGTATATGAACATCAATCATTGGAATGAGTCTGGCGTCACATCAGATTTTTATCGATTAAGAGCAAATCTTACCGTTGTTTTATTAACACCGAATCTTCGAGGTTATAAATTTAAGGCAATGCACGTTACTAAGAGTCAGTTTAGTTATATCTGTTGTGTTATTTTTTCTATAAGGGGGCCCCCTGGTGGAGCATGCATCTCCTGTCAGAATTAGGAGAGGCTAAGCGGGCTGCTGGGGGGTGGATATCAGACTATAAATACAGTTTTTGATGAAGGGGCCTGCTAGGGGCTGTGGGACTGCAGGGGAATGACTATAAATACGGCGCTAAGACCTCTGGAGAAGTTAAGAGACCCGAGATTAATATTGTCGTCGACGACATAAGACGTCGACTGAGTTATTGGAAACTACACTATATCGAGAGTTTAGACCAATCTGCAAACAAGGGACATAATCACTAGGAACGCCTTTTTTCTTCATCCCAATATTCGTGACCGTGGGCTGAGTGCCCATAACATCAAATGAAAGATAATTAAATACAAATTTAACATCTCTGACCTGAGGACACTTTCTTAAATGTGGGTGACACAGTTGTCTAAGAAACCAACACATGCATCCAAAAAAGAGAAGAAGTGGGGAAAGCCAACACCTCATTCATTCACACAAGGTTAAAAGATCATGTACCCAAACACTTCCTGTCGTTCACTCAAGTGGTGGCTCGATAGTAGCACTGTCTCTACTTATTTTGCGATTTTACCATTTCAGCCGTATCATGGAGCTGTAATATCAGAAAATAATTAACTGAGCCCAGTACCGTTCATGTAGCCATCTATAAGACATTTCGACATTTTCGTAGATCGAGAAAAAAGCCCTTCGATCACGAAGTGAAGAGAGCATCGCTCCGTGGAAAGCGATTCTCGGATGGATAAAGAAATGAAACAAGTATTGCGCAGCCCGAATTCATTTGGAAAACGACGACACTGCGAGGTGGACCTCTTTGATAACCGCGACACGGTATTACTGTTGAGCGCGTACGAATAAGCCTCCCTTGGAAGTCCCCACCACCACCCTCGAAAGTGTTCGCCACTCAACCAGTAATCTTTTGTCTTCATTATGTCCGCCGCCGGCACATCCCCTGCCATACGCGCAGTTGCTCCGCCGTGGCGGCGGCATTAAGTCGATGCAGAAGGAGAGAGGCCCCCGGAGCGTTTCCCTGAGGCCAGCCAACCCTGAGGGAGCGAGTGGATCTAAACTTGAAAAATACCCCGAAATCCGTCCCAAATTACCGCCGCTTCGAGATCAGGAGACCGTGAGGTTGACCGTGATCCTAGGGTCGGGGAAGGGGCGGGGGAAGGGGGGATTTAGCCTTGTGTGGTTGCGTCCCCTTAAGGCACGGAATCCAGGGGCATCAATCGCCCCCCCCCCCCTAAGTCCTCCTCCAATTTCCAGGGCCGCCATTATGGGTCCCATGGTTGTGTGGCGCGGAGACCACAGAGGCAGCCCCGCTGCTGAGTCAGGAGACTCCGTTTAACAAGCAAAACGACCTTGGATTGAGACGGATTTGGTGGTCCCGTCTCTTCAGAGGCGAGTTGCGCTAACTTCGCTAAACTAATAATTGAAATGACACAATCGGTTGTTTTCAATGCGAGAATATTCCATGTTTGTTGAGATCGATTGCCAATTAGTACTTCGTGGAAAACTTCTAAATAGTAACTCATTCCATATTGCAAGGGGCGGATTCACTGAACGGCCAAATTCTTTTTGGCCCATCTCTGCCCTTGTTCATTCCTTATCGTCCCAAGTATCTTCTCTCCTCTCTCACTGACCTTGTTCACCTCAATTTACTCAAACCCTGTTCAGCGCTTACTCATCCCCAGCGGTGAGTTCCATTACCCGCTTCTCCTTCATTCATAAACCATCCACACTCTAAATACATCAAGAGAACGACTATGCCGGGATTTCTTTATGTATTCATTTTGAAAATTACAAGTGTGTAACGACAAAACGGAAAGAAGTAGTTAAAATATAGATAGGAATATTACAAAACCTTTGTTAACTTATCGAAACTTATTACAAGTGTGAAAATCGAGTAATATACGTTATTAAGGATAAAATGCGGAATCATTTCAATAAAGAGTCCCACAAACTTTCATGAAGTAAAAGTTTAAAATTTAATCCATCGCACATCAGGAATATCCCCGATTCTGAACGTTTTATTTCCTTGTTACTCACCGCGGAGGTCGAGGGGACTCACATGAGATGTAAAGCCTGCGATGACCTCCTGCCTCCAAGGAAGTGGAAATGGGTCTGCTTGCATCCGTCAATGATTAGGAAGTCCTAAGGCGGGGCAGAGATCTGAAAATGAAATCAGAAAATAAGGGAGGACATGTGCAAATTTGATGAGCCTGAGACTCAATCAGGCCTTACATTGAAAATGGAAATTATTTGCTGAAACCATATTTTATAAGTGTGGATAAGTACTAATCTATAGTATTTTCTATTAAAAGACCTTCTTTTAAAATCCGTAGTCAGTAGACAACATTTTCTCAGAGATCATTATTAAAAACGAATAATCGTAATAAAAGATATCTCAGAAATGCCATTTCAATTTAAATAGAAGTCAGCAATAATTGATATTTATAAATACATCCGATCGTTTTTTCGTGACACATTTTATGGAGCAACACTGAGTTTTTTCGATACTTGACGAGAATACACTTCAACGTTTCGGATTTCTTCATGGAATTCGATGCCTCTAGGAGAGTCAAAAGGGGAGATAAAAGCAAATTTTAAAAGGAGAGATGGTTAACTTCAAATAGAGTACGGTCAGAGAAAAAGGTACCACACTTGGCGTCATACTCCTCCTCCCATTAACAGATGGAAAATCGGAGAACATGGGATCCTTATCCGTAGTTCCGTGCAGTGGCAATGAGTTCAATTCCCTGCATAGCGTACTATCAGCAACCGCCTAAAACCTATATTGGTGGAGTTTTAAAGCACTGGTTACAAATATATTTTTTTAGTTTCCTCGACGCTCTTCGTCTGGCGAGTAGTAGGCAAAAAAATTGAAAAACTCTCATCGACTTTAATTGTATTTGGGGCCAAAATTATCGAATCATTAGAGTCATTTTAGGAGGATACAATACAGAAAATAATTCGTTGGGTCAGTGATTCCATTTCAGGTATCCGTGATGAGAAAACCGCATTTGCTATTTCCACAAAACTTTATTACGCTGCCACGACGCGCGTTTCACCACACTGTGGCATACTCATGAAATAACAAAGGTGGTTTTCTCATCTAGATATCCATAATTTCCACGAGGTCAGGCCTGATATCATCAGTTCCATTTCAGGTGGTTCATATAACAATAAATTAATACTAGGCCATTTTGTATTTATGCCTCTTGTTTGTCACTGTCAAAACGGCAAGCAGTTCAAAACCAGAATTATTTCATAGATCTTCCTCCTTTGCAAGAACCGACATATCATGTAGATTTGCCGTTTAAGTTTTATAATTCTAACGTATGTAAAACAATAAAACCGGTGTTTTAAAATGAAACCACGAATCACAAAAGTATTCTTTTTCCCGTCCCGTCGTTTCACAAATTCTTCCATGATTATTTCGTATGCCATGACAGAAAGCTTAGGACTGCTATATGACATGCCTCAATGAAAAACATTTATCATTAAATCTAACTTAACCAGCATGCACTGCATCGATCAATTTAATCAATAGCTATGTGTAGGCATTGAAATAGCCGACAGCTATGCGAGTGTCGATTTCTTATTCATTCTCGAGCAATCTAGGTTTTGTATTTCCAGCGTTTTAAGGAGAAGTCACGGACCCAATATCGGCCCCACTTCCCTCTCCCCCCACCCACCCCCATCCCCCTCCTTACTCGACAATCCTACGCTTGGGAACCGCAAGCGAGAGACAATCGGCTGACGTCAGGCCCTTCCGGTGCCCCAGGGGGTGGAGGGGCGGAGGGGAGGGAGGGATTGAGAAGAGGAGTGAGTAAGCATTGGCAATTGGCTGCTCTTTACCCTCTCCGAGAGCTGGGGCTGAGGGAGAGGGGGGGAGTTGGAGGGGGGGAATATGTATCGCCAAGGGTTCTTATTCCTCTCCGTTTCGGCTCACATACACCTCCCCTTTCAATTGCGCTCATTTTCGCAATTCGTATAACTCTTCCGGAGAGATCCTCCTTCGAGCAGAGAGACGTTAAGATGTCCTTCTTCCCACTCACCGCGCGCGATCGCGACAGAAACAGACTGTCAGCGACTGATCCACCGAAGCGAACCTCACCACTCTCCTCCGCACCTGACCCCACTCCCACTGCCAATTAATCGCTTTCTACACCCCCTGACACACGGCCTGAAATTTCTTGGTATCATACTGAGTGCTAATTTATCATGGAATGCACATGTAGATCTACTCATGAGGAAACTGAACTCTTCTTGCTACCTTGCTTCGTTATTTTAGGTATTCAGTCAGTTTAGATGTTTTATTAACTATTTATTATGGCCTTTTTTATTCCCATATGTCCCAAAATATTATTTTCTGGGGCTCATCCCAAAATTCATTCAAAATATTCCAAATTCAAAAGCGTGCAGTGAGAGTAATCGCTAAGAAATCATACTGTGCCCCTTCCAAGCCCACATTCAAATCTCTTAAGATTCTTCCCCTTCCATGTGTATATATACATACACTCTCTATTGTTATGTTTATCAGGATAATTCTTCAAGAGTTTCATCTAAACTCTGACATTTATCAGTATTACACTATAAAATCTGAGCATTTGCATTTAAATAGCATCAGAACTAATACCAAACAATTTGGCCCCGTGGAAATTGGAATTGAAATTTATAATAAGCTGCCAAAATAATTGAGAATCGAGAATTGAAGACGGATTTTTTGGTATGACAGTCAACACGTGTTTGCCGCTATTACCTGCGGAGAAACAACGTCCCTTCAAAAAAGATTAATTAAATGTGTATCAACGAGCAGTTGATTACTTGGCAATGTTGTTCCCATACGAAGACTCGCCACTCAAGAAATGCAGAATTCTTAGTTGGGACAAGTACTTTACTTTCAATGAACTGTTAAAATTACTTTATGATTTGGGGATCAAGAACCAACCAAAAATAAAAACCAACGTAGATGACGTAACGGGTGACGGACACAACGATGAATACAATTTATTTTTTTAAATAGTACCAAAACTCCGAGAGAGAGTAGACAAACGTTGGGTTGAGTTCTTCAACAATTCTGATTCACCCAGCTCACTACAGATATAGTAGAACAAGTCTTGTCTATTCCAGTTAGTAATACCCACGTTGAGAGAGTGTTTTCACTGATGAAAAACTTGCGGACTGATGAAAGAAATCGCATGCGGCCAGAACTCGTCAAAGCAGAATAATGCGTGAAAGAAAATTCCATGGAGGTTTTTGAACATGTGCCCAAAAACAAAGAACTACTGATAGCTGCGAGGAGTGAAAGAAAGTATTCATTAAAAAAGTAAAGATGGCGTCATAAACGTCCAAATGACAGTGGCATTACATGGAAACTAGTATACCTATAGGTCAGTATACGGACCACGGTAATTATATAAATCATCATTTAGTAAATAGTTATTGTTCATCAAAATGTAATAATATCTAGTTATTTACAAATTGGATAAAGTTTAACTGGATTTCATTTTTTTTAGCTTTAAACTGTATTTCAACTTTCCGATTTTTTTACGGAGCGTGCTTTTATGTGTTTTATTTTAAATTTAAACAAAATTCTGGAGTTGAATGGTTAGCTATGTTATTATTTTTTATAATTATTGTGTGAGTTGATCCCAAATTCGAATCCAACGATATATCCAAATCATTGAATCTTCAAATTACGTGTCCGGCTGTTTTGAAAGTAAATAGGGTCAACAAATTGTTCCCCTTGCATGCCGGCAAAATCAGCGCTTTGTCCGGAATTCCAGTTGAGCCAAGTTGGTAACCCTATGCGGTGTATGTCCGCTTGAAGGTAACTTTTGTCAGCTACTTTAGCATGAATGCTAAACTTAGGTCATGGTTCCGTCCATTCCTCATAATTATGAATGTTAACTTATAAGAGGAAAAATACCAGTAAGTGCATATTCATTAACATTACTTCGGCGATTAATAATGCGGTATCTTATATTGTTGATGACTTATTTTTCTAAAACACAAGTTTTAAACCAGTTTCAAAAGGAAAGCAATGCATCGTCAAATAAATAATTTTTTCAGTTACTGATGGATCTATGGTGTTACCATGTCGACAGTAACACGATTCGTAACGTTGAAAAATAGGTGTGGTATGATATTAACGACTTTTTAGGAATTAAAAATAAAATAGAAAGATATTCTGTAACTACCTGCTATAAAAACCGAGAAGAAAACGTAATTACCAACTGTTATCCTGCAGTATATGCAAGTTTAGTTATAGTTCTGTATTGCATAATGTAGACGTTTCAGGATGAAATACTAGAAAAAGTGTGGCGACTTGAGGGAAAAGAAACAAGTCCCTTGAATATTTCAGTGATTCACGAAAGAAGAATACAAAGAGACCAACTTCAAGAAATAATACGCCAAAATCAAACTTTTACGTTAACTTCCGCATTGATCAGTGATGTTTTGAGGATATCATTAAGATAAACGAGGGAAGATGCGCAGTGGATCAAATTCTCCGCTTCCAAGAAGCCATAACCTTCTTTATTTCCTTTTATTGAATCAAATTATTTCGCGCACAAGAAATTCCCGTAATCGCAGTAAGAAAACCCATGGCTAACAAGCGTCAAAGATTGGGCTGTTAGGTAGCGGGGGAGTCAGACGGAATCCGTCACTTCAACACAAGTCTCATTCGTGATCCAGGTTTTTTTTCTGATTCCAACAGGGGGAAAATAGTAATGGCATCCAGTGAAATAAGTACCCGAGCCAATGTTTTGATGAAAAATCGATACAAAATAACGTTTAGAAATAAATAATCTCTTTTATATTGTCTTCATCTTCAAATTACCTTGGAAAATCTTTCAAAGCGGTGCTATATTTTTAGATCTTTTTATTTTTATATTTTAGATCTTTCGCAATGCCGTCTTAAAATTTAGGGTCGATAAAATTTGAGAAGGCAATAATATAACGCAGTGAATTAGTAAGAATTAATTTTAGCATAGGGTGCCCATAAAATTATATATCTACGACGTACCCTTCCTCTATTTTGCTTTGGCAGCTTCTCCAGAATCATGTTTCTCCTCCGAAATTTTCTATTCTATAATATATTAAAATACGGTGATGTTTCTAAGAGATTTGGAACTGGGTATTATTTTAACTTGTATTTATAAACCCTGAAACTAATACAAGCAATCAGGTGAAAATATCGGACACCTTGACTCAACTTGTGTTTCCTTAAATAGATAATTATTTTGAAATGTGTAAGTCTTATTTTCTTTTATCCAATCTCCTTCGAATAAAAATAAGAAAAAGGCTAAATGATAATGATTTTTTGAAAGAGTTTTTAAAACTTCCTATATCCTAAGACTCCAATGACTTTACTTACTTGGTCGCTTTGTCAAAGAGCTGTTTTCCAGCTTCCTCCATTCAAATGGAGCTCTCCCAATAACGCTTCCGATGTAACTTTTCTCCAAACATTTTGGTTTGGATGCTTCAATTACGTGTGCCCAAAGGGTTTTCAAAACATCTAAAAACGGCCGGGCACATCCAAAAAGTCCCACTTCGCTGGCACAAGCAAATAAGCAGCTGGAAAATGGTGCTGCCGTGGGTTTCATGCGGCAGTACCGGAAACGACAACTGCCAATACTATCCAGGCAACTAAATCGCACGCAATGCATGACAAATGACGATGGTCATTATGTTGATTAAAACTTGGTAGATTTAATAATCGCTCCATTCATTCAATCAACGCTTGTGACAGCGCTGCTCTTTTAATCGGCTAATACAAATTCAAAATCAATCCCGTATTTATAGCAGCGGACCAGAGTTAAAGACTGGAAAAATATTCAATTAGGTTGCTTTAACCTCCAACTTCATCAAAATCTTGTTAATTTAATGATCTGCACGTACGGCTCTCCGATTGACATCCCTTCAATTATAAAAAGATACCATCACCTGCCAAAATTTAAACTCAATAACATTGGACGTGCCAATTTTCACGCTAATCATTGAAATTTACAGTGTTTGCAAGCCACTAATGTAAAGGGGGAGGAACCCCTTTAATACACTTTCAATGAACACGAAATAAAAACAGGAGAAAAAAGTTTACGTTCTAGGAATTAATAAATTCCAGATTTCAACGGCGAGCAAATTATTTTGTTTTCCATTCTAGAATGTCATCCAGAATACCTTTAGAAAAGTAAAAGTTAATGATACCACTCACAATAATACTTTGACTTCAAAATACTAAAATATCTTTTTCCCGAAAAGTTGAAAAATATATTTATAACACAAAAATTACACTTATAAAATAAATATATAAATAGACCCGAAAGCAAGACGACAGACATCGATATGAGATGCGATAACGATATGGACGGTATTTCTGACACGCAATTGCAGAAGCGCCTCGGAGAATTTCGGATTGCATCGCTCTTTGCCATTCTCGAATGCAAATCGCCGTCCCCATCGTCATGGGGACGAGGTAATGGAAATGGAATGTAGCATATTTATAGTTCGCAGAAGAACTTCACACGACCAAAAACTGTGCCGTCATTTAAATAATTGCGGTGGAGTCCCATCTTCTGGTATTAGTAGGGAAAGTGGATTTTTTTATAATACGAGGCGGTAAAAAAACTACAGACAAAGTCTACCAAATCTTTTTTTTTTTACTCCCTTGAACTGAATCCGTGGACTTAATTCGTGGAATTCTGAAGGTTGGGAGGGTTTGTTGGGGGGGGGGGAGAGATGAGGAGAGACAAGAGGACGAGCCAGGGAGAAAGTTTCGCTCGAGAGGAAGGGAGGGGCTGGGTGGGGGGGAAGGGCGGTGGATTGGGAGGGGGGGGGGTGTCGTTAGACTCTCGGCTCGGGATACTCTTGCCGCACCCCAACACGGAACAAAATCCCCACTGATTAAAAGGGGTCGGTGGGCAGCGGGAGAAGGAGTGCGGGAGACATAGGGGAGGAGAGTTTTGAGCCCTTGACCCATTTGAGTCCCCCGCTCATTCCACTCTCCTCCTCCCCTCTGCATACTTTTCAATTTACTCTCCCTCCACAGAGATAAGGAGGCAGGCGAGGAAGAGGAGGACGAAGGCGAAGGAGAGTGGGAGAAGGGGGAGCCCTGACTCCACCTGCTTCCCCTCTTCCCTACCCTCCCCCCCCTCCCCAGCCACTCCTCTCCGTCGTCGTCGGCGAAGAATGATCTCGGTCCCCATCGAATGCATCTTCTCTCCCTCCCAAAGGTGATCTGGCCGGTTTTGTGGCTAGGGGACTGGACTCCCATCCCGAAGGACCTGAGTTCGAATCCCGGAAGTGTGAAGATTTTACAAGTGATAATCCGAGTTGTGTACTAGTTGGAATCCGCTACAAGTGTAGAACACTCCGTCCGGCGGGTGGAAAGTTAAAGTGCGTGCTTCTTTTGGCGTGATGCGTGAAGAATAGGCTGATTCCGACGCCGGGTTTACGCCCACCCTTCCTCCATTCCCTATGCATTTCTAATTGTATGGACCAGTCCTCCATGGTTTAAATGTCCTCAGTTGTCGGTTGCCTCCCCCAAATTACCAAAACGTAAATATTTTCCCAAGTTCAATGTCAATAGAAGGAACTAGAAATGTATGTATTTTGGAAATGGGTAAAAAGGGCGAATCTGGGTGAGGGCAGGGGAATCGATGCAATGAAGAAAAACAACAGCGGCAAGATGGTGTGGGCTGAAAGACGCGTCAGGGACTGTTGGAGGGAGCATTTTCAAGTATTGTATAGCATTGGTGCCGGAATTGAGGATGAGCCTTGCAAATTTGTAAAAAGAGAATGTCAGTAGGGAAAAGGAAATATGTGAGAATGAGGTCGTGATGGCAGTGATATTATTGAAAAATGGGAAGGATGCAGTCGAAGATGGGATATCCAATAAAATTCTGAATAGTGGGTGGGTAACTAGACTTATAAGTCGCTTGCATAAGTTGTATAATTTATGTTTATAAGCTTCTATTGTTCCAACGGATTGGAAGAATGCGATAATAGTTCCACTGTACGAAGCGAAGAGAGGAAAGACCTAATTTAAAAATTATAAAGCAATAAGTTTATTGAATATTCCGGGAAGACTAAATAAACTCATTGTTCAGTGAAATATTAGTCAAAAGACTGGAAGATTCCCATTAACAGTCTCAGGTGAAGAGTGTGGGTTAACGCCTGGAAGGGGATATAGTTTTCAGCTGTTTGCACTTCAGCAAGTGCTGCAGAGAGGAATGGATGTCCAAGTATTTTGCATTTGTGGATTTAGAGACGGCATATGACAGGGTAAATATAAATAAGCTGTGGATGGTTTTTAAGGACTGTGGAGTGAATGACCAGTTATTGAAAGTTTTAAAGGCTACATATGAGGCAAGTGTGAGAGTTTTATGGGGTCTTGCGAGTGAGTGGTTTGAAGCAACACAGGGTGTAACGCAAGGATGCTTAATATCACCAATGCTTTTCAATGTTTTTGTGGATAAATATGTGGAAGGATAACGTCGTGTGTAATGGGTGGAGATGTGAATTTGCGAGTTCTATTGAATGCAGATGATGCAGTGATGTTGTCTGAGAGCCCACTGGAATAACAGGGGCTCCTGGAAAAATTCTGTGAAGCAACAAGGAGTATGGGTTTGAGGGTAATAAATGCGTCAATGACCAAAGTATATTGTTGTTTTTGATAGAGAGAGTGGGAAGAGTGGGAAGAATGATTGTATGGTGAGGTTAAATGATAACATTGTTCAGCACGAGAACGATTTTGTGTATATTGGCCGAATATTTGAAAATATGGAAGGATAGATGAAGAGGCTAAACGGCGTCCGAATGCCGGAGGAAAAAGCGTAGGTAGTATTTGGAGAATGTCTAGGAATGAGTGTTAGTCTAGGAAAACGAAAATCGTAGTGTAGAAAAGTGTTTTCCCGACGTTATTATATGGCAGCGAAATCTGCGTGTGTCAGGATAAGCATAAGAGTAGGCTTAATGCAATGAGATTTGGGGTAGTAACTGAGCAATGTTTTTGGGAAAATTACGATGGATGGGGTTAGGAAAGAGTGGTTGATGAAATACTGCAGGTCGGATGCTCCATTAATGTACGTATAGGTATAAAAGGAGTGTGTTCTATGTTGGTTTGGCTATTTTAAGAAAATGGAAGAGTCGAATCACGAAACAGATATAAATTATAGTAGAATGAATGGACGCTCAACTACCAATGGAGCATTCGGTCGACCATCACAGAGTATGAGGATTTTTTATGCCACCACAGCTTGAACTCAAATGATATCGGAGCTCTCAAATCATCGACAACTTTCCCTGAAACTAATTCTCAATTGCCATCACTCCTAAGAGAGATGGATGGCGGATGGAGAGGGGCGGAGCATCGCAAAATGCTTTGCCCTTTTTTTTAAAAAAACATTCCCACGCATCAGTCAGTCACCTTGGAATTAAAAAATGTAAAACTATTCATTTTGGACAAAACCAATGAATATTAATTAAAGAATTTTAGGCAGGGGCTTGATGCTGCAATGTCCAAGAATAACAATCTACATTTATCGATTTGTTGAACCGATACTTATTTATTTTCCGTCAATCCTCAATTTGACGAAAGTGTTCTTAGGGATGCAAAGGATGATATTTAAATGGTAACATTTACGACATCCATCAAAACACCAAGGAATTAAACCATAATGCACAATTATCTAATACGGGGTCTTCGGGTGGTTTCAATAGTGCAAGAGCGGTTAGTAAGTAACAATCTCAAAAATTGGTTCAGCTGAATTTGCATTCGTATTTTGAACAATGGAATGCATCCCTTCGTATTACTGCTGACTGGATCGTATGAATAATTATTTCTATTTCTCCGTTCCATAAAACAGTCCATCGGCGTGCTCGCACTGTGCTTCGCCTGTGAGATGGCAGGGTCAGCGGTGCTCCTGGACAATGGCACCTACCAGTCCAAGCTGGAGCCGCTGCTCAGGACAACCCTCAGGAAACTCATCGTCAACATCAACAACCCCGATTACGCCGAGATCCTTCGCATGATTCAGGAGAACGTAAGTCCCACGAATCTTAACGGGCTAATTGCCTAGAATATACCTTCTTTAAGTATCTGGGTTGCCGAGGATCGGTCGGTAGCTCCATGCATGTCGACGAAGTTTAACTCAGGGTTCGACTTCAAGCGGTGAAACAATTCCACTAATGTCAAGTTTTTATTAAAAAAACTAAATAAATTAGGTACATCAAAGGCACCCCTGCGCAAGTTGTACGTGATATTGGGAAAGTTTAGTACTCCAGCTGGTGAATTTGGTGTTAAACTTCACCACATTACGGCAATTTTTCCTAACAGCTCTTCCTAACCTAGATACATGCTCATGGCACAGACACAAATTCCCTAGTTTCTCCCTCACCCATTGCTCTCCAACTCATAAAGCGCTGCCTGTCTTCAAATCCTAAACCCCAACCTTGATCAATAATGAACGTAACCTTAGCTGCCGGTGATTAACCTTAAATGTCAGTTAGTGATAATAGGCAAAACTCCCACGCGTTCAACAAACGAATTAAATTTCTGTTTGAGGCTTTCGCACTAGAAAGTCTTGAAAGAAAGTTTTGGTAGAAAGTCACATAGGTGACTTTCTACCAAAATCTAAGGACAAAATCCCTGACCTGCAACACGAAGGAGTATATGAGATTCCCTGCAGCTGCGGCCAGAAGTATGTTGGCCAAACGAAGAGGGCGATCTCCGTTCGTTTGAGCGAGCACCGCAGGGCTCTCAAAAACAAGCACTGAGTGCAGTCAGCAGTCGCAGAGTATGCCTTCTCGAACCCGGGACATCAACTTAACATCAATGACGCACGAGTCTTAGCCAAGGAAAAGTTTTATTTTCCTCGACTCATCAGGGAGGCTATTGAAATAGAGAAGGTAGAGGCTAATTTCAATCGGGATGACGGGCATAGACTCCACAACACCTGGAAGAGACTCCTGAGAAGGAACGCGCCAAAAGAAGGGTGCTCAACGCTGATTGGCTGCGCTAACGGAAGGCCCCCTTGAGGACGGTATATATACAGGCCAACTTTCGGCATTCGGACTTGATCTGAAGATGTGGCCTGCATTGGCTACGAAACGTCATCGTAAAGATACACCGACGCAGCTTTGCCCGAAAAACATGGAGACACCAAACGAATTAAAATCTCAACCCAATGGCAAAAAGGGTCAAATTTCTCCTTCGACAATTGTTTCAAGCCCCCCGAGTATTTAAAAACAAACCATTCCATATGAATTAGCCATCTGGCGGCATTTTAGGGAGCATTACATCCCACATCCCTGCGATAAAAACAGCCGTTTCAGCTGTAGTTGTGATGCAATCACCTCACGGACAACAATATCACCACTTTATGTTATTACTGCCGCACCAAGCACCTCTTGCTCCACATTCCAAACTACACCCAGTCATCCAACTCTAACGCATGCACCATCGTTTTTCTTCAACGATGCCAATGATAACGCCAATCAAGTGTGCAGCGCAAAAAAATTGTACACACTGCATTGCAACATGTTGCTATAAAGACATTCGTTGTCCGTAGAAACGTGTTTGACTATTTCCTAACATATTTTAAATAATAGAAGTTCCAAAAGAACCTACAATATTGCATATTTGCATTTGATGTTATCTACTACCGTAAATATCAACCACAACAAAATAATGCTCACAATTCAGAACGTGACTATGTGAAATTTCTCCATATAAGGGGAAATAGGGAAAAATCTCCGAAACTTTGTTATTTCCTCTTTATTTTTCTCTATTCCACAACCCGGGTTTCAAAGATTTTTTTACCTGAAGATGAAAAAAAATTAGGAATCCCAGATCGCGCAGTAAAGAAGTTTTTGTGGAATATATGAAGTGAATAAAGTTTTTACTTTTCTCCCAAATTAACAAAAACAGAGAGGGAAGTTTTTTATGATACCTCAATACATCTAACTTTTGGTGCCATGCGTAAGGGCATGAATAAAATAAAAGATACGCGTGATGTATGCGTGATATGCAAAAGTTATGATTCCAGTCTCACACCCAGAAAGTTGGAGAAGACATTAAAATGGTAATTACATTTAGCGCTGAACTTTCAAATTTTATAACACTATGGAATTACAAATATCCCCAGATGCTAAAACGGCTAACCAAAAATTCCACTTAACATCTGAAAAAACTATAGTGCTTTATTGTTTAGGCGAGAGTCATCCGTTCATTAATATGAGTATGTGAAATATAATGAATACGAGTAAATGAAATATAATTATTGCATGATAAATGAGCTGTTGAAAGAACAAAATTAGAACACGAAAACTCAAAAGTAAGTCTTTGCGTAACAACCACAGAGATAGGCATTGCTTAGCTATCATGTGATTCAGAATTAACTCACGAGAAAACTGCCAATTTTCCCATCACCTGGTTTACCTGGATTAGCATAGCCATTTGTGCTTTATAAAATGAAAGGTTTAGAGGATAAGCGAAGAAGTTAATAAAACCTAGAAATAAATATATAGGTTACTCAATGCTAAGAAATAAGAGGTTAAGGTGGCTCTATACCGGGGCTAAGAAGCTCGTTCCAGACGTTTCCCTCTAACTCAGTGATGGCTTTGCCGTGACAGCTGGAGACTTGCAATTTTTGTCTCCTATAGAAGAAGAGTCATGTGTTGATTGAAGTGGAGTAACTTTATCATGAAGTGGTTGTGTTTTTTTATAAAAAAAATAGCAAAACTTTTGTTTTTACGAAATTTCTAGGTAATATTCCGGGGCACGTTGCGAAGGCTAGATTTTAAAATGGGGATTTTCAGCCCACTTAAACCAATGAATCATCTTTCATGTACGCACAAAATCAACGACCATTGATGCTGTTTTCGAATTATGGGTATAGTAATGTTAAGCGTTCAAGCCTGCATTGACAACGGAGTAGACCTTTTCCATCCCCACTCAAGGATAATCGTTCCCCACTCCATTTCTGTCAGTGCTACCTTCACAGTTTCCCGTTGGGCTTCTATTACCCGTTGGGATTCTATTATTGGGAAATATAGACCCACCTTAAACTCTGGAATTGAAGTTAAAGGCAGTGAAATTTATACCGTTTTTTCGATCAATGAATTTCAAGTTCAATGAAACCTATTAAAATATGAAACCTATTAAAATAAAAAAACCTATCCTCACCAAACGCACCACAAACCGCCACTGTTTCTCACAGACTCATCATAAGCAATGGGCCAACGGGAAGGAGGACAAGGTTTCAGGGATTGGTGTGATACTAATGCAATGCGTAGAATCTGGGAGGAAGGGGCCCGGAATCGGGAGAAAGAAGATATCACTTGAGAAATAGTTGGAAGAAGGCAACACCAAATGAGTCACGGAACATTTTGGTTTGTACATGTCTAAAATACAGCCCAGTAAACAGAAGCGGAAGAAATCAGAAAGAATTATTTGTGGAACAGT
Source organism: Pyrrhosoma nymphula (assembly GCA_963573305.1). Taxonomy (NCBI): domain Eukaryota; kingdom Metazoa; phylum Arthropoda; class Insecta; order Odonata; family Coenagrionidae; genus Pyrrhosoma; species Pyrrhosoma nymphula. The sequence goes on from OY754334.1 coordinate 3,363,556, forward strand.
ATTCCATGGCAAGTATTTAGACTACAAGTGAGTAGGGAAATTTACGAAAGAGTCGACGGAAACTGAACGTCGACCGAAATCGCCTTTATTAAAATGGTGTGCATCAGCTAATGCCGGAATTAAGCTCTGACATGCGCATGTACGAGTACGTCTAGGTTAATTTTCGACTGCAGCCCTCAATCCTTCCCTACCTAATGCTCGTTCCTTTACACCCTCGTAGTTCTCATGTACTTTGCTCTTTATTTGATCAATGTATCTATCCCTTGGACTTCCTTTTGGGACTTTTCCCTCTATTTCTTTCTTCAATTATATTCTTCTAAAACCCATTGTGCTACACGATTTGCCCAATAAATCTGGTTCTTCTGTTCTGTATATAGTGATCTATATGGTCCTTTTCTCTTCTCCTCTTCTGTTATACATCTCCATTTCTTATGTTATTCATCCATTTGAACTTCAGCATCTTCCTCGGAAACACCGTATTTGGAACGTTGCTAATCTTTTTGGGTCTTCTTGTCCAATGGTGAATGCTTCCGATCCATAGAGTGCCACGCTCCATAGGAATACTTTCACATACTGTTTCCTCGTCTGCAGTCGTATGTATTTTGAACGTAGTAGTTTCCTTTTCTTCATGAACGCGCTCTTAGCTTGGGCTACGCTTGATGTCCGTTGTACTTCTTTCGTCCCACGAAAGTATTGGTAATTCCGAGGTAAGTGAAGGAATCCAATTGCTCTAATTTCTCTCCTCTTGATGTGACTTCTGTAATCAGCTTCTCTCTTGGGCATATAAGGACATTGGTCTTCTTCTTAATCATTTTCATGCTATATTCTTGAAGAACTTGGACCATTGAGTTCCGTTATCTTTGATGATCATCATGATTATCTGCTATGCCTGCGATGTCATCTGCGGAGTGGAGCATATTCATTTTTTCTCCGTTAATCTTAATTTCGTTCAATCCCATTTCTTATACTTCTCTCACTGCATCCTCCAATTATATCTTGATAGGTGCTGAGGTTGCATCCTTGTCTGACTCCTTCGTTAATTTTCAGCTTTTATTTTCATTCCGTTCCTCATTCGCATTGTAACGACTTACTTTTTCTATAGATGTTGATGAGATCTTCGGGTTATGCTGCGGGCCGAGAATTTTTAGCTCAACGTTTCACTCGCGTCGCAGCGAGCGTCTTCAGGAGTGAAGTCGCTCAAGAAGATACTCGCTGCAACGCGAACTAAATGCTAGAATTTGGGCTAAAAATACTTGGACAGCAGCAAAACTCGAAAGTCTCATCAGCATCTGTTACCAGCTACGAAAGCCTACAATCTAGATTACCTCTTTTATAATTGGTATATTATTCTTCTGTCGTAGTAATCCAATCCGACTTTTTCCAACACCATTAATATCTTGTTCAACTCAAGGCTTTCAAAGGCTTTCTCCAAGTCCACGAATGCCACATACAGTGGCTTGTTCACCACATGTATCATTTCCTCTATCATTACTCTATGGCCTCCCCCCGGTTTCTCTGTTCTTCCTAAATCCGAATTGGTTTTCCAAGAGGTTGTCTACAGTTTTCCTTTTCATTCTTCGGATTATTATACGCGTAAGTATTTGTGGCGCATGCGACACAATACTCAAGGTTCAGTGCTCCTCACATTTTTAAGTGTTTATCTTCCTCGGTACCGCAATCATTGCTCTCTTCTGAAAGTCCTACAGTAGTCTTCCGCTTTCATAGCTATCTTAGATTATTTCCTACAAGTTGTCCTTTGCTTTACTTCCAAGCGCCTTGATGATTACTCCATTGATGCTGTTTGCAGCAGGCGTTTTGCTACTCTTCAGATCGTTCACTGCTCTGTCGCATTCGCTTCTCAGTGTGACTGTGCCCCGGTCGTCCTCGTCCGTCTTGCTCCCGCCATTCATTAGACTGTCAGCGGCATTGGTCTATTGTATATTTATTTGATTTATTCCTTCCATCAACTCCCTATGTCTACACTGTCTATCAGTATATTACCTTTCACATCCCTAAAGTCGTTTCTTTTCGTTTTTCCCTGTCCTCTTCACTATCTTGTATGCTGTTTCGATGTTCCCCTTCTTCATGTTTTCGCTGATTTCCTCGAAGCAGCTTACTATTCAATCCTCCTTTGCCTTCTTGAATTCTAGAATGACTTGTTTCCTAAGCTTACTATAGACGATTGCTTCACCTTCGTTTCTGGGGTTGTGTATTTTTTCTTTCTTCAATAATTTCCGTCATATTTGTTGTTGACCATGGCTTCTTTGTGACAAATATCTTACTCATCAGTGCTCTTATGCTAATTATGCTATCTTCCTCTTCAACTCATCCCTTCTTCCTTCAATGCCCGTTTCTCCTCCACTCTCTAGTGTCTTGTCGATGGCAGTGAAGAATCTTCTTCCATTACCTTTTTCCACCAGTAGTTTCATGATCCATCGAGGTCCATGTTTTATCTTCCTTATTTTCTTGTATCAAAGGCGGCTCTCCATTACTTCTAGGTTTTGATCACTATTTATATTTGCCCCGGGATAGCTCTTATAATTCTGCTCCACTTGGTTTTTCTATCTTAATCTGACAAGTATACACTCCATTTGGTACCTCTCTCCCTAGCCCCTAGCATCTTCCATGAATTTCTTCCACGTCGATGTTGCCCAAAGAGAGTGCTTGCTAGAACCATATTCTTATCATTGCAGAACTCCATAAGCCTTTTTCCTTTCGAATTTCATTTTCCGCAATTCCCTACGCTGATTCCTTCTTTTCCCTCTGCATCCACATCTGCTTTCCACTCTTTCATTATGATGAGCTTCTCTTTCTCCTGCACTACTCCGAGGACCTCATCCATTTACTCATACATTTCTTATTTTTCTTCTTCTGTGTATGGCTGGATGTCAGCATGCAGACCAGCACTATTACGGTGTCCGTAGGCTATAATACTCTTCCAGCTTCACCATCAGGGTCCTTTCGATGTCCTGCCAGACCGACTTTTCTGTCCCATTGCTTCTTCACAATTTTATCATCACCTAATATCTTCTGGTTGTCTCCTAAATATATCACTCGGTATCCGTAGCTCCAGTGGTATTCGTCTTCCCCCGTCCACTTGATCTCGCTAACTCTCAGGATGTCCACCCCCAGCCTCTCCATCCCAATCTCCAGCTTCCCAACCACCCATACGTCACATGTCCTGCATTTGTCCGCTCAGATTGATGTTCCCCTCCCAATACTCTCCACCCGAATATCCAATTGCAGCACTATTATACCTCCAGGATATTTTATCGGGAGGAATGCCATAACTTCAGATATTGGTGAATGCAAGGACGCATCTTCTAGGGAGATTATTGAGGTGGTTTCCCGTTGCCTTCCACATCGCAGTACTTCGGCCGATTCCGCGAACTTAACACTCGTCCGAAGCTGTGGCAGTTGATACCAAACCAATATTCTTGATCTGCGCAATCAATGCCTTCGGCTTAGACTACTGCCTCTCAGCAGTAGAGCCAGGTAGCTTAAGTAGCGTGCAGGGTGTAGAATGTTTTCGTATTCTCGACCCAGATTTTAATCCAGAGACATTTCCGTCCATGTATATTTCCTAAATCAGGAAAATATTTGCTGTCACTTGACGTCACCGCCATCGAACATGCGACCCAGATTGAAAGCCATAAATGTAGGATACTATAATGAAAAAAAAAGTTAAAGCGAGTCAATAAGCGATAAGAGTTGGAATTGGGCACAAAAAAGACTGCACTAACTCCACCACAAAGTTTCTGGTGGCTAATTTCTTGCCTTGGCACCCATGACTCGCATTTGTAAGATATAATAAAAAACACATTGTCCTCAATTATAAGCCTTAACTACTCTTTGCTTATCTAAACACAGCCAGAAATCCCGTCATCAAAATTAATGTAAATGCGATAATCGTGGGTTCCTCCCTAATTTCCTGGTTTTCCGGCAACAAAAATAGATTTCATGCCACGATTTTGTACTTTAGGTCATAACCCTTATTCTAGCTTGTTGCATTTTTAGGCACCTAAAATCCTGAGGCACTTAATAGTTATTTTTCCAAAACTTTCGAAAAGGTACTTTCAAAGCATTTCACTTGAGCTATCAAATAGCACGTTTCGTCGCGTAACTCATAGAAGGAAATATTTTCAGCCTTTAATTCTTTGCACTGCACTTCGAAATACAGTAATCAAATGTCCATATAATCCACATGTAAGCCAAATCCATCCACAATATTTAACGCCAAATTAAAACACGTATTTGGCCTGAATTCAATAGCGACCACATGTTCCATATTTTCATCATTCCCTAAATGAAATACGTGGAAAAATTGTGGAATCAGGTCTCTTCTGATTCATACTGATTGAATCATGAGACTTATGTGGTCATGTCCTTTCTAAATTGCTTTTAGTCATCATTTCACTATTTTATCTCTCAAAAAAAAACCTATGGAAAATCCAGGGTTCAGAGACGAGAGACAATGTGTGACAATTGTCAGCCATGCAATCGCAACTCCGATTAATCCTATAGCTCCATTCGTCCTCCACCGCGAGCATAGAAAATGAAAAACAGAGCGTAAGCTCTTGGAGGGGAAATGTGACCGCAAAAATTTAGTTCCTCTCAATGGGGAAATCTGTGATGGAAAAAGATTATATTAAATTAAAAATTAGACCGAATCCGTTTCATTTTACTCTGGAAATCAAATTCAACACAATTTTGAGGGGAAATAAATGGTAACTAAGTGCCATTGAATGATATATTTTATAAGCAATATGATGCATGGAACAAAGTAACATGCCAACAAAAGGCAGATTTTGGGATAAATTCCGCGAATAAAATGTCATTTGTCACCGCGGTAATTTTAACCGATATGGAACCTTAATTAGCGAAATTCTTCGTTTTCCTTGTATTCATAATTCGACAGTACGCTCATTTTTGCACGAAATACACTAATGAATCAACTGTTGACGTATAAACGAAGACGTCATTAATTAGTTCAAATTCTATCAACTAGATACAACTTTTGACGCAATGATAAACTTATAGAACTTTAAACATACTGTAAGGTTGCACTAATGTACCACTACCTGCTCCTTTCTAACCAAAGCAGCTATTTCTAAACACCATTCTAAACATTTCTAAACAGCCTTCATAATAATCAAACGACGGTATACCGCAAGTTTGCCTCACCTGAACTAGTAGGAAAATGAAATTTTGTCCAAAAAATAAAATGTAGCAAATGTATGCTTATTAAGTCACAAAAGGTAAAAACAAAAACCATGAAGATTAAATTCGAAATGTTAAATTTTGATTTTGGAGGTAATTACAGCATTATTTGAGTTTTCCAATATAACTTTTGATTGTTTCATTGAATTAACGCTACAAAATCATTTCATTTATTTCCTTAATCAAAATAAATACTGATGGATCTCATTTATTTTTCCAAGTTCTTTTTAAAAATTTCAGCCATTTCTATTTTGCCTATATTATGTACTGGTTTTGTTTAGAGTTCGAATGTTACTGAAGCCAGCACAAAACTGTTCTTCCATTAAGGAATTATTTATTTATTTTTTTGAAAACTATACGATACCAAAGTTCGGAAAACAAGATCCCATCCCAGGTTGATCCCATCTTGTCTCACGGTAACACTATTCCTTGCCCCTGATTGGTTGATGGGTGATTGGAAGTTTTGTCAGTGATTGGAAGATGGGTGACCCGCAGTTGGTGTTGCAGAGGGTGTATCCTTCTCTGATGCTATTCTCCGAATGTTTTACCATTTCCATTATATCCTCTCGAATCAGTCTCTATGACGAAAGTCTCTCTGTGGCAATTAACTTTACACTTTCATAGTCCACTGTTCCTACTGAGTACGTGTTCCGCGATAGTGGAGGGGTGGAACTCCTTGTTCAAGGTTGCCCTTTGGTGCTGCCTATAATCTGCACATCTGACGGGTCAGCCCGTTTCGCCGACATACGACTTTCCACGTGCACGTTGCAAATCATGCATTCCTCCATCATGAATACTTTGGGGAATCATGTACTTCGGTTTGTGTACGTTGTACTCCGTTTCATTTTTAAAATCTTTTTCAAATCAATCGAATATATGCACATCATTCGGAGTGGACACCTAAAGCTTTGTGCGAAAACTTTTCTTTTTGTCTCTATACTTTGGAGTGTAAGCACTCATTTAGCATAAATATGAGCGCAATTCGATTCTCCTCGCATTGAATTCTGTCCCGTGGGAAATGAAAAAGTAACTTTCAATTGAGAGTCAATGTTCACGGATGACCACATGCCGCGATAATGTGGGCGTGGAAGGCTCCATGGCCAGCACTTCTTTTAGTGCGTCACACACGTATCCCCACTCCCCTCAATGTGTACGAGGGTCGACCGCCTGGACATCAAAAGTCGATTCCTCCGTGAACCCAACCCATTCCGACCGCCGGCCACTCGCCGACTACTACGCCCCCCCAACCGCCCCCCGCAGCACCAACCATGTAATCTGGGCGGATTTCGACTCCACTTAAGTCGATGATTTAAAAGCCCCCCTTCCTTCCCGGGGGCCACTGCGGAGGAAACGGCCAAGGAGGCGGCCTCCGCCCCCGGTCTGCCCTCCCTCCCACCCACACGCACACACAGACAAGACCCTTGACCCCCGCATGTGTCGGGGCGCCCTCGAAACCGAGCGATTCATTACCGTCAAGGTTTAAAGCGTTTAAAGCTTTGAGGAAGCTTCGGAAACCCTGAAAACCGCCCCCTGCTTAGCCGGAATAACCCCTTTCCCTCCACCCCCTCTTCCTCCACCTTTTCCTTTCTCTCGGCCCCGCGCCCCCTTCCACGAACGAATCCTTAGCCCGCCCCTCCCCCCCGCGCCCACGTGTCTCCGTGAAACCCTCACAGCCACCCTTTGCCAAAAGACTACTCCCATAGATTCGGATGGGGTTGGAGGGAACTTTTGTGTCTGACACGTGACGGTAAGCATAAACAAAAAACTTATACTCGAAGTGGACTTGCTAGGATTGAGAAAATAACTGGCATTTTTAAACGGGAAGGTATTTTTATTTACCGTATCCTTCCCTCGGACTACAAACTTGACGGGGAGGAAGGGATTGCGCGTTCCAATGACCTCTAGAGCTGGACTGGTAGGAGCAGTTGCTATTGCTCCTGGTAGGGCCACCCATGCCAGATAGGTCGAAAGATAGGAGCCTTCGTACCAAACGAAAGGTAGTTCCGTAATTGCGTCGCGTTAAAAATACTGTTGGGCATGAAAGTGGGAAGCCCCCCCTCTAAATGTCAATTTCCCTGAACATGGAAGTCAATCACAGATAATTGAATCGTGGAAACTACGAAACGCAATCCAAAAGGTCAGGTGCCGTACCCAGCAGCGGGAGAGGCAAGGTCTCCGCGGTCGTCATCACACGAAATCCTTGCGAAACAACGGCATAATAGGATACATGGACTACGATAAAGAAGAACAAAAGTAACAGGATGGAAGCAACCGTAAAAAGCCTTGGAATGTTCAGACAACGATTAGGGCTGGGAAGCTTAAACAGGAAATGAAGAACGGGAAATTTGATGCTTTTGAGATGTGCGAGGTGAGATGGAGGGATTGTGAAGACTATTAATGCAATAGTTACAATGCCTAGATAGTGGAAAAGATGAGAGCCAACAAAGTGGGGTAGGCACGGTATTGAATGCAAAATTGGGGAAGAGGGTAGTAACCATTGAAGATATGAGGGACAGGATACTAATAATTGAAATAAAAGCACATCCACCGAATTTCGTAGTCAGGGTGGCTACAGATCGGATTATGAAATTCAACGACTATTACAGGATTTCCAGGCCAAAATATCCATTTTTTAAAGTGTGAACATCCGTTCTTTGGTAAGCGTGCATTTTAAAGGAGGAAGAAAAGGAACAGTGGCGCATGCACACCATTTGGTGATAGCAATAGGGTTTAATTCAATATCACTTAAGTGTTGATGCATCACCATTGCAACGTGACAGAATACTACCAAATTCTTTTTCGTGCAAGACATTCGCATCACTTGTTCGCATTTCGCTGGAGAGAGCACACTCCGGGCTACGCTTTTGCTACGCCAAAGGTGCCGAATATGGTATGTCGGCCTACAGGTTAGTTTCAAAACAACCATGTGCAACTGAGTTGCACAAGGTGTCATGGGGAATAAGGGCAGAAGAAGATCACGGCCCTTCTTCACACATTGAAAAGATTAGAGTAATTCGAGATAAGGTGCAACAGAAGGATGATAGCGGCAAGTTGATCCATGGATTAAATAATGGAGAAGTCCTAAGAAGAGTAGGAAAAGAAAGAAATCTCATGAGAACTCTGAAGAAAAGGAGGGAAATCCAATTCGGGTATATTTTGAGGCACGAGTGTCAGTGCTGTCAATTAATCACTTTTTGATATTTGTCAAAATACCAGCACAATATGAGCGTAAAGGTATGTTTTTGGATCGACAAATCGATACCCGAGGTACACCAACTTCTAAAAGGGTCGATTTTGTAACAATTTTAGTCTAAAAGTGCCAAAGTCGATTTTATTCCTGTATCAGCCGGGTTAAATATTGGCCCTAATTTACTTCATAAATGTTTTAGGCATTAAAAATACCTATAATTTGAGAGATTGTATGTCAACGTTGTATATTTAGACATCGAGATACTTTTTAAAAAGTAGTAAAATTGCTATTTTTTTATTTTAATAACTTTTGATAATATAAACAAAAATTGTTCAAACTTTCTCCAGAGCGGACTCTTATGACACTTAACATACTCCCGAAAGATGGACGAAATCAGCAAATTTCTTTAAAAGTTAATTTAAATGTTTATCGCGCAAAGCTTTATTTAACAATTAAAATCTCCACAATCTACACACAACACAAAGGTCCAATCCGAAACATACTTTTAGAGTTTTACTACGATATTCTATTAGAAAAATTCGATTTCATTGAACAAAATTTAAAATTTGTTACAAATTCTGGAATGTTTTTGGTTATAAACATTTAGAATTGCTCAGTTATTTTTCAACATATACGTTTCGCGTCTTCATATTCTAAAAGCTGGCATTTTTCTCCGTTGTTTTAAAGGCCGTACGGGTATCTGGGGCCGAGATAGCCGAAAATGTTTTTTTTTATCACTGTCGGTTTTTTATTAACATTAAGTTTGTTTGGCATAAAATGAAGACTTTTATTTTGCACTTAAAAAATTTTTTCCATAAAAATGTATGCCAAAATTCTTAAAAAGCAGTGCAAAGAGAGTGCGATACAACAATGACTTTACAACATACATGTTATTAACAATAAAAGGCAAATTTTATTAAGCTTCAAATGCCGTGATAAAAAACGAAGACCGTGATAGAGGGGAGGATGTTGGGCAAGCGGGGAAGGATAAGAAAAAGAATAGATCTTATGGATGGGATGAAAAGGGTAGGACGCACGCTTCAATGAGGAAATAAATATTATATAGAAAGATTGGGCCCTGCACATGTAAAAATCTAGAGGATTTTTACATGTGCAGAGCCTTACCAGTGAGGTTTGGGTCAGATATTATATGCCTCCATGGAAAATCGCTGTCTACAGTCTCCCGGTCGTGAAACACATCGGTCGGCAAGTAAAGGTTCTGGCTAATATGTTCACATGCTCATGACCGATGTAATAAGCGCACTTGAGAAATTGAACACGTACTTAAAATATAAAAAGTCATAAAGTGAGGTAATTTAACGGAAAAAAACGCAATTTAAAAAGTGCTCGCATGGAAGTAAGAAGGGTTTTACAACCTACTACACGCAACTTTCCACTGAAATTAAAGCTTAAATATGTCGTCAATGTCACGAAGGTCATTCGCGAGGATTGCAACGTATTTGATGAAATTTAAGAATCATAATGTCCCCAAATGAAGCTGATAATAAATGTCGCATCCACTTTTATGAGTGATGTGAACCATAGCGACGCAATTATCCGATCCCTTTGAACAAATTTTCCCAGAACATATCCAGAATATTGTCAGCAATGCCTCATATATTTTTTGGTGGGTTACTTCAATGCATACGTCCATCACAAAAACCACCAAATATTCAGTTTGAACAAAAGGCGAGAAAATAGAGTCATTAGCTAGGCAACTAAGCGATTTTCTTAATCCAGTAAAGAGAAATGAAGACTGCTATTCTTATGAATTCTTTTACGTGATTCCACAAAAGGTACAGACACACTAGATAAAAGATACCACGTACATGAAAGTATAATAACCTGAATGTGCTTTTTTGGGTAAAGGCATTGAGGTGCAATGTTCTGTTTTTTAAATGTGTAAGATTCATTTTAAAACCTCGAAGAAATACATGTTTTTTATCACCGGGACAACACGCATCACAAATTTACAAGAATGAGTAAGAGTACTCAGTACCACCGACAGACCAATAACATGATAACAAAATCGCCAATGATATATTAGCCACGCTTTAACCTAATTGATATATTAATAAATTTCAAACATTGTGAAGCATTATCCATTAGAGACATAAACAATAAGATACATACCACTTTCACGCATCAAGGAAACGGAAAATGATTAGAAATATATTTCTCCAGCTAATTATTTGTGTTTTTCACTCTAATTTGCCAGTTATAAAATTACGTAGCTTCTTCATTAATACATTAAAAATTAAAGAATTAGTACTTTAATGCTTAAAAAAACAGAAAATTGGTCAAATATGGCTCATCCTGTAGTTAAATGTAATTTAACCTTCTTATTTTCGCGTCAGGTTCGATCAAATGTTAACAAAGCGGAAAAAGCACCCTCAGCATTCACTCCATAATTATTCTATCTCTCGGGAGAACACACGATAGCTCCCAATCCCATCTCAGCCACCAGTCCGAGTCACTGCCTCGACAGCCAATCCAGGCCAACGGGTGCCCTTGAAATAAGGAGACCACGACCCTGAACCGCACGCCAAGCGTCCCTCGAAGCCCTTGACTGAGATCCGGCCGCCTGCAGAACCACGACCTCCAGACAAACCTTCCCCGGCCCTTCAAGACTATCTTGTCTGATCTTCAAGTCTGATCGACTAAGAGGGCTCCTGTTGACACCGAGACAAGCCGCCTTTCTGAGGGCACCGCGGATCTGTCATGTCAAGCTAAAGACATCCTCAGTGGAAAATATTGTCTCCAGAGTGAACTCTGAAGCGCGTCCAAATCACCCGGATGGAATACCGAGAATCCTTCACCCAGTCTATTCACCGGGAAAGCCTGAAACCATTTATAATTTCTCCCCTTTCTGGTAGCAATTAAATAATGTACAGTAAAGTGGCCTTTAACGTTAGATTCACCACCACAACTCCTAAACCCTGAGAGGGTTTCTTTTATACCTCACGTGGTAACCGTGATCTACCAAGTAAACGCCACAAATCTGACCGCGCCCGACGTCACAACGTCCGGCACCACAAGTAATGCACTGCTCGACGTGCGCAGTTCTCTGCAAAGAATATCTACATCCTCAAAGGGGGCGGCACCCTTACGTCATCTTCGCACCATTAACCACGACGATCTGCCGATCTTACCCCATATGTTCCAAGGGACTTTGTTTCCCAGAACAATAAAGGTGTTTCTCTTCCATTCTAAAAAAAATGTCACCCCATGGCTAAATTTCCTTCTCAGCCAAACAGAGTTCGCGGCAATAGTTTACCAAAGTTGGCCTCGCGGTTATCTTCCATTCAGTCAACTATGGCTTTCATTTCACAACATGGCGCGAGCAATCTCTTAATGCCTGTTGCTCATGGTAAAATTTTCGGTAAAACGTTTTATAAAACCGACTAATTTTATAAAAATGAGCTTGCTAACGATAAAACCGTTTTATAAAACCGAGTTTTATAAAAGGTTTTACGGAATAGGACAGGTTCTATTTCCATAAAACCGTTTTATGCAACAACCAATGAGATGTTCCGCTCATCGCGAAGGTGAGCTTTCGTCTCGCACATTTTTTCGCGGTTTTTACCCACTTTAAACAGAGATATCGGAACCAAATTCACCTCACTTATTATGCAAACTTTGCAAATTTGTTTAACACTTTCAACTTAACAATGCATTAACTACTTTAGAAATGGGAAACTTTCAAACCTGAGAAGTGCGATTTTTCCTTTCCGCCATCTTGTAAAAAATGCCGTTTCCTCTTATCCACTGTACGTGGCGCAGCAATCGAGCAGTTGCTTCTCTAGCATATACACACCTCTCCTACACAGTTTCTTCCCTCCTTCCACTGAAACTCGCCCCGCAACGAGTGTTAGAGAATGGAGAAAGAATTAACCTCAATGGCACTACGGAATGATTCCATTTAAGAAAATCATATCACTAAAGCACTTACTTCAGCGCCACAGAACTGAAAACCGATTCATCACAAATGTTCACTGACTCCACAACGGTTACGACCGGTAGGCGCATTAACGAGTGAAAAAAATATAGTTTCAGGAAACTCTGAAATGTATTTTGAAACGGGTCTCGCCCTATGGGCATGCCAAGGGCTGGGATAACAGACAATATACTCAGATAAATTCTCTTTCAATCTCCGTCAGCGTCGCCGTCACCCATGAAGCACTTCGCGGAGCCATTCGGCATCGACGATGGCGCTTCGAAATGGAAAAGGCAAGAGCTTCCGTTTTCATTCTTTTCATTTTCGCCTCATTAATGAGCGAGTCAGTCGAGGAGATTCGAATTCGATGAGGGTGTCTCTCTGTCTCCCTCCCTCCCGGGTGAATGCAAAGCATGTATATATATCCGCGAATCATATTCCCTTCTTTCGGCGCTAATGAACCGGGAGAGGCCCCCGCGATGCGCCAAAGGCAGGAAACAAAAGAGAGACGAAATAGGATCGCACCTCGTCATAGACGAGGGCGGTCCAACGCGTGGCGAACGCAATTCTCCTACCGACGCGGAGCGACCTCCGATGTCTCGAGAAAAATAAACGAGCGACGAGAGGCGTGACGCCAAGCACCTCTTTCCAAACACCCCTTTGCACCGACTTGCCGTCCGCCCACCCTCGCCAAAATGCCGGAGGAGCACCCACAGTGCACCAGTTTCTCGAAAGGTGGTATAATATCGCCAATTTAGAACATTCAGTCTTTAGTATAATCGCTGATTACTTTTGGAACTCATTGAAACTGCAAACAAACAATCTAATTTAGCAGCCATTATTTAAGAGTCTTCTCCGTCATCATTGTGTCTTCCAATCCTCCGATTGGTTGAATCCATCCCACGCCTCGACTCCTATCCATAGTGATTACTCTTCTCTCTCCGGCTGCTCCCTCTCTCTCTTCTCGGTTCTAGTACCTATCCCTCGATACACTCCCCCCCCCCCAATCCCCACTAACCCCTCAAATCTATGTTTCGAATGAACTCAGTGTTCCTCAAGATGCCAAATCCATCGCGTAAAACTTTGCTCCACGCAGTCCTTTCTTCTTCGGTTCTTTCATATCCCTTCTGGTTTCTCACTTTTTTCGACCATTTTATCTTCTGAATGTCTCTATCGCTACTTTTCTGCGGATTATGCTCTCCACTGGTCTTATTTTCCAATGTTCCACACTTTTGATCGATAGATATCAGACACGAATGTTTCCACGAAATGAATTCACTGATTCCTCACCCTGATGAAGACAAGAGTCCAGGGGTGATGGGGTCAAAAAATAGTGAAAATGGATCCTGATCTGGTCCTTCAATTGCACAGAGACACAATGCCAAGACAGACGTCCGCCAACTCGCAAGAGATTTTGGAATATGGTTCAGTTATGATATCATTTATAAGACATGTACAAACGTTCTCAAGAGTAATGCTGAGGAATAACGGAGTTCCTTACTCTTTAGCTTGTGTCAATGTGTGTCACACTTTTGAAAGAGTACTTTCTTTCTTTTGGCTACTCTGCTGACCCTTTCTGTTTCTTCCATCATTGCAATCCAACCTACGAGGTAGCAAAATTCACTCACTTAAAAATTCACTCCAGCTTTCCTGCTAGAGAATGATCCTCTGGTATAAAAAATGTGTGCTACATTCAACAGCATTCCATCAACAACGAACACACAATGATTCTACTATAGAAAAGAACACCTATCATCTAGTGAAACTATTAATAACTCTTTTCCTGATCGCTGTTATTAACTGCTGGAGATAAAACGCAGCAAACTACAGGAAAAAGTGAAAACTTGATACCGAGAGAACCATTCGATATGAAACCGTCAAACTAGGAAAAGACCAATCAGGCAAGTTATATTGAGGGAAATTTAATGGTGCAAGCCTCGTGTAGCCATCCTTTTCCTTTAACAGGTAGCATTTTCGGCGATTGCATTTTTCCTGATTTTCTCTACGGCAATTTTCATCGCTCCTCAGCTCGGCGGAGCGTTGAGTGACGGAAAGAGGAACTAGTTTGGCGCCCGGCTGACCCAAGCCAGCTAAGCCAGCCGACAGCGCGGAGGTTCTTTTTAATCGCCCGACATGACATACATTTTCCCTGACGACATGCACGAGATTCCCTGACTTTTCCCTAATTTCCCTGACCCATTTCAAATTCCCTGACAGATCCCTGATTTCCCTGACCTGTAACAACCCTGTTATCAGTAATACACTAGACACTAGTATCCGAAATACAGTTTCACTCAACAAAAAAATTAATTTGAAATATCCTCATTTACAAAAAGCCATTATTTTAAACTTCTTCAATATTTACCTTCAATCTTGGTATTGTCGATATATATTTGGGCAATGAGCAATTGATTGTGGGCTAGGAACATATAACTCTCTCCAAAAAAATTCTTTTTCGGTCTAGTTATGCCAGCATTCTCATGACTACGTAACGTATGCACTCATTGTGTCTAACTTTTATATGCATAGTATTGCGCTAAGATAAGTCCGAATACTTCTCCCATCCCTGCTTATCGTTTCAACTCCCACACCCTCGGCACACATCAGAAATACCTCATTCTAGTTCATCCATCCATCTTTCACTCCAGGCGAACATCACACGCTCTCTCCGTTTACATTTTCGATCTCGCACTCAACCGACGAGGGATGCAAACTATGCACTCCGATTGAAAATAAGACATGCATTTCGGAGAGAAAATGGCGTAGGAAAGTTCATCAGAGGTGAGTTTGGAAGTCTTTATTCGAACCAGGACCAACGCTGCCCCCCCCCCCCCATCTCAACGTTCTCCGGGAGAATTAAAATACAGCGCGGACCACTGGCCCGGTCCGCGCGTGTCTCTGCGCGCGGCCAATCAGATTGCGAGAGGAACAAAAGGAGAATTGGAAGGTATCCAGCGTGGCGACAACTCGGGGAGAAGGAAGGAGTCCCGGAATGAGTTTTCGCGTAAAAGAGAGAGTTCTCTCTCTCTCCCCTACGCATCACCGACCCGCTCCACACACGGGGGGGGGCAAAAGGGAAGGGGTGGGGGGGAAGGCCCTCCTCTCGGAAGGAAGGAAGGAAAAAATATACAGGCGATAGGTTTTCGATAGTCTCTCTCTCTTCGTCCCCCCCCTCGTTCATTTGGCCCGGAAGCCGCGACTGTGGCGACACCTGCGGTCGCATCCTCCGGGAGCCTCGGCAACGAGCGAACAGAAGAAGAACGGCGGGAAGCAAAAAAAACAAGAGATGCACGAAAAAGGAAGAGATACGCACCCATATTTCGGGAGAGAGGCCCCATTCGCTTAACGAACAGGGGTAGCTTCTGCGTGGGAGGAAGGCGGAAGAGAAGGGAAAGAATAAAGAGTGATGAAATGGAATAGCGATGGGGGAAATAGCACGGAGAGTTGAAATGGCGGGAGAGGTGTGGGAAGGGGGTTTGGTTTGTTGCAGCGCAAATATTGGAAGGGCTGACGGTAAGGGTGGGGGACGCGGAGGCTGTTTTATACGAAGCGGGGGCGGAGCGGAGGGTGGGGTGGGGAAGTTGGCGAGCAAGGAGGCAGAGGACGACAAGGGGGAAACTAACGCAGGGGTTTGACTGAATAAAACACCTCGGAAAAAAAGGGTTCCAAATATGAACCCTACCCTCCCGACCCCCAACCCCCGACGGGTTAACTCAATAATGAAAAGACGAGGCCGCAGAAACAATAAAAGGGACGAAGAAGGGAGGAGTGGGTAAGGAAGAAGAGGGATGAGGGTTGAGGGCCTTGACAGCGGGAATGTGAGGAGCGAAGCGAAATCTCATGCGTGCCTCAAAGATTATAGGCCCCCCCGAGTGGTGTTAAAAAGATGAGTTAGGTACGACAAATTAATATGAGAAACCTCGGGTGTGAGGAGGATTTACAGCGAAAACGTGTCTAGATTAAAGTAGATGTAAAGAGAGTCGCAGAAAAAGAAATAGGAAGCTGATATAATATCGATTTAACAGCCACGGCTGTGGCCACGATTTGCGGAAGTAAAATTATTAGAAAGTGGATGAAGGAAATAATGTTTGAGAACAGAAATTGTAAGTGAATGAATATAAATAATAAGTCATGATGGAGAGTGTCAAGAATGGAATACTCGACGCAAATTATTTTATTTTTGTGCAAAGCATTAAGTTCGAATGAAGATGTTGGCTAAGAGTGGAGTGGATGGCTGCAGCAAACCACTCTTCGATGATTGATGCTTGCTGATGCTGATGATGACGATGGAGTGTGCCTAAAGAACTGAACAATTAACTAAGGTGAGATACCAAGAGGGAAGAAGGATCCAGGTGGGGTCCAGGCCAGTACGATGAAATTAAAAAAACTACAGACAGAGTGCCCTACACGCAAAGACTAATTACATGCTTATTTTATTAACCAATGGATTGCCACCTCTATGGCGTCAATTTCAATAAACCATAGTACCCTCGAACGGTGTGGGAGAAAATTAAGAAGAGGCACAAGAGGTTGATTGAGCAAGTGATAAGGCGCTATGGGATCTTGAGGTCCATTTTGAGAGGCAAAATGCTGAGAAAGGGGGTATATATAAGGGAAATGAATAATTCGCGATTTGGATATAAAGATGAAAGGTAGGAAGTATTCTAATCCGGAGGGAGAGGTCGCGAACGGTTTCCGAGCACCGCAAGAATAAACAATAGAATAGCAACTTAAATACATCAAGAATAATCCAGACTGGCAGAACAAATAATGAACATGTTCTGTTTTATGAAAGATTTTTGCAGGATATTCATTTGCTAATATAAGCCACAATGTAAGGAAATGAGGACTCGAATTTGCGCAATTCTTATTTCTTCAACAACGGCTTATTTTCAAAATTGCTGTGTAAACGCTATTCAGGCATTTGATAAGATTAACAGTGTTTTTTATCCCTCCGCATGAATCCAATACCATGATTAAAACAAGAAGAAAATTCGATTCAACACTTGTCAAATAGCACCAGCTAAAACTGTCGTAAACATCGATGGAGTCAGACCTGATTTACTTGCAACAGGACCTCATGATCGTAAAATTAAATAAATCTGATTTTCGCTTAATATAATACTTCAGAATTAAACAATTAGAATGGCCTAATGGTGCACCAATTAGAGATATAACGTAAGAGATAGTTCTCATTTTTAACGGAATTTGAGTAAAGGCAAATTCACGGTATCAAAGATGAATGAAAAAAATATTGATTTTTGCAGGAGTGAAACATTTTTATTTCACTTCCTTGTCCAGCAGTAGTTACTGAACATCAGCTCTGTGAAGCATTTCCCTTCAGATTATATATATATATATATATATATATATATATATATATATATTTTTTTTTAAATCGGTATTTTAAATTTTTATCTTCTGATTTTCGACGTCCGCAAGTAACTCTTCGAATTTCCAGCCTTTAGTTGGTCAATCCAGGATTGTGAAATGAACTCGTCTGAAGTGGAATAAAATGGAATCAATACTTTGCACTGCCCAGTAAAACATTTTAATACCACGCACATTCATGCCATAGATCTCCACGTCACCTTCAGGTTCAATCAGTAAACCTGGACCAATTGTCTGCTAGCGATGAATTTCACGCGGAAAAATAGTCCCGAATATTGATGTCAGCTGTCACACCCATCACATTCCCAAGAAAAATTAACCCCTTCCACCGCCTCGTCCGCTTCCATTTCTCGTCATTACTGATGCAAAGCAACCTCTCCTTTATTTCCAGAAGCATCTTCTTTCGCCCATCTCAGTCATCAATCCACACCAAGACACTCACGACAAAGCTCCCCATCGTTTCCATCATCCAATCTGGAATTTAACGTTTTCCCGTCTTCGCATTACCAAGATCTCAAGAAACCAAAATCCTTCTCCGAAGTCATGCATCATATGCGTTACATGCATACCAAAGGCGTTTCTGGCCGCTCCATCTCCCGAACCATCCCACTTCTCAGAATCTTCATTCGAAATGCAATCAAATGATCTGAACCAAGACATGCCAACATAGAGAGGCGTTTGCCAAGTTATGTCTGGTAGAGCCCGAGACTCCCCAGAAGTATAATGAGGGGGGGTCTGCGGAGAGGAAGGCGACAGTGGAAGAATGGAAGGCAAACGCCTTCAAGGAATGAGCCAAGGGCAACGGGGGCGGAGTGACAAAAAAGGGTCATCGAAGGACCTGGGTTTTAAAATGGGCGAGTGGATGAAGGCCATGAGGGTGGGGAGGATGTTGTGCGAGTCGGGATGAGATACTGAGAGAGGGAGCAATAAAGAAAGCAGTTAACATGTCACGAAAGGAGGCTAGTGAACAACTTCTTTGTATTCCTTCTAAATTGTCCTCTACCGGTGAATGTATTTCAATGTGATGATAAACCTACTGTTACAATAGGCCTAATGGTGCTTTTTTCAGAGGAGATGTAAAATAAATAAACTATGTTCTAGGTTGAATTAACATATCTGGACCATTTCCGTTTAAATAGGTTTAATACAAATTGACGGTAAGTAATATATTATTAGATTAACATTCAAAACTAAACACTTACCTCACGAAAATTAAACATTTTGTACTTTGGGCCAAATATTTTTTGAGCTTTTGGCATGTGATTGAAGGAATCTGTGGAAGTGGAGTAATTGATCATGGCTTGTGGGTTTTTTGAGGACGGAAGTGATGCATTTGCGGTATTTTTTGGATATTTACATCTAAAAATCTAATAATGTATGAAAGAATCAGAGATGGAAGGGGTAAAAGAAACTGAGAAGGAAGGGTTAAGTGTGAAGATAAATAAGATAGAGATTCACGACGATGAGACCAAGGGACAAATTTATCATCAATTAAGCAGGCCTAGAAGAGACATTTTGAAAGGTTTGGTTTTCTGGGGAAGTGCTTTCGAGAGGGTCCATGCAAAAATAGGCATAAGATGGTGCCATGCGAACACCCATGGTGGTGCCTTTGGTCTAAACGAAAAATTGGATATTGAAGGAGAAGACGTCTCTGGTCAGTACTATTTCTCCTTGGCGTTTGATGAAGTTGGTGGAGGTAAGGTGTGGTCTTTGACGCTGGGAATGGTAACATCAAAGGATGCAAGCCCATTTTGATGGGGATTGGAGATATAGTGGAAAATAACATGTTTTGTCGCCATGAACAGGTTGATATTTTTATAGATAGGGATACAGTGTAGGACGTGGAGGAAGTGGTAGGTGTCTTCGATGAAAGAGGTGAGAAAAACGACTATGGGTGGTAGGTAAAGGTCAACCAGCGCTGGGATGCGTACGGTAGGGAAGTTGATATTGGAAGCCATAGGGAGTTCGGGATTGTTGGGTTTAGGGAATATAAAGGGCATGTTAAAATGAGGAGTTTTGAATTTGGAGGGCAAGAGATTGGCGAGTTTGGATGGGGAGAGACTTTCGTTGGAATCAAATTCAACGATAAATAAATTGATTTCTTATTTAATTATTTTAAATTCTCTCGAATTTTAGTCATTTATAATACATTACTTCTTACTTACCGTCCTTCTATCAAACTTGCCTTTTCGTCTTACCTTTTCCAAAACAACTTTCAGGCTCGTTCTATCAGTTCCCGTCACTTTTTTAGTGTCTTTTTTTGCTAAGCAATTCTCCCCTTAATTTATTTGTAGTTATTGGACCTTTATTTTTCTGCAATTCTGTGGAGATTTGCGCTTAATTAGTTCCTGCCTGCTTTGATCATCAGCCTAGCCATATATTGCTTGAGAAATTGTTGTGTGGGTATTGTGATATATTGTGGTGAGTTAATGAAAGTTACAGTTGTATTTATTGTATGGGTATGTATTGCTTGAGTAGTTGTTGTGTAAGTGTTTTAAATATTGTAACCATTGCATAGGTGTGTCATGTGTGGCTGTTGTGTTCTATACATTGCAAATTGCATGGTTATATGCTGTATATTGCAAAATTGTTGTATTTTTCAATGCCACCCTGAACTTGTGTGCTTGCTTACAATTCATTTTGAGTAATATTTTTTAAAGATGTATTCACAGTTCATTTTTGTAATCTTATTATTGTATTGTAAACATTATTATTGTACTGTGTTCGTTTTTTTCTGCTCAAAGGGAGAGAAACTCCTAGAGCAATAAAGATTATTATTATTAGCCATCGATTTCCTCGAAAATTCTTTGGAGGTTTAATGGCTAGGTTTCTGCTTTTACATGACATTGAAGCATGGGCAATAACAGCTGCAAAGAAAAAGAGACTGGAAGCCATGTAAATTAGGTGTTTTATAAAAATGATGAAGACTAAATTAATGGAGAAATTCACAGAAGTCCGAAAAAAGACTTGAAGAGAAAAGGAGTATGATGAAAACTTGTAGGCAAAAAGAAGAAGAGTCAAACCTATTGGACACATTTTGCGATACAATTGTATACTGAAAACAATAATGGAAGGAGAAATGAATAGCAAGAATTATAGAGGAGGGCCAAGAAAGTAACACATCGGGCAAATTTCGAAGTAAATCAAAGTGAAGAACTTTGAAAAAATAAAGCTGTTGGCTGACAGGAAAGTAAAGTGCTGCAGCGAAGCCATTTTCGGCTTGATTACAGCTGATGATGAATAATTTTTATCTCTAGACTACCACAGTGATTTCCCAATGCTTTCAATCATAGTTGCAACCCCTTCGATCATGACTGAAAAAAGAACTTTCGGTTACGTACTAATTAAATTGAAGCTACATAAAAGTTAACACAGGTATGTTCCACAAAGTAACGCCTAATTCCATCAATTTACGAAATTAAAAAATTTTTTTCCTTCATTTTTTTGTTAGTTTTTTTCATCGAATTCTTTTCTCCCTCATCACATTCATTTGCGTATCCCCCTGTTGTCGCACCAAGGTCGGCTGCTGCGGAGCGGACGGTCCAAACGATTACCTGGTGCTGGAGCAGCCGCTGCCCCCGGAGTGCAGAGACACGGTGACCGGCAACGCCTACTTCTACGGCTGCGTCGAGGAGTTCACGTGGTTCGTGGAGGACAAGTCTGGTTGGACGAGCGGACTCTGTATGCTGCTCGCCCTCGTACAGGTGCGGTACACAAGACATTATTCCGACCCCACAGTCAATCAACTATTACGTTAAGTGATTTTATTAATCCTTTTTAACACCCCCCACGTTAGATTTCATGAACCTAAACCCTTTTCCCACCCAATTATACGCAAGTTGCCATGCGTATTTCGAAGCATGGAATAAGAACTTTTCGGGGGTTTTCCATTCAAGATGATGAAGTATTGCGCTCATCGGAGCACATAAGCAAAGCACTTTAGCGCACTCCAAAGACGTTGAATGGAACGATGTGCGCTGGCGAAATGTTTTGTAACGGTCTGCCGGTAGGTGGCATTGTGTGGGTGAGCGGCAGTCACGGCCGAACGCTTAGTTTAAATTTCTTGAATTCGTTCAAAATAAGTATTTAAAAACGTAAACCTTTTACCACAGAGTAAGTTAATACCTCACAATGTGCGTTTTTGACGCCTTTACTGAAAATCAACAAACTTGACTTATTAAGTAGTGTGTTTGCAATTGGAGTCACTTTATTTCGCATACGCATGTCATTTGCAGTCTCCAATCATTGGCGCAAGGTAATCACTGGCTATCATTATCGTTTGCACTCTATTTGGTACATTAAATCCAATCTGCACTCAACTCCCGAGCAGGCTCCTTAAAACCAATAAAGTGGTCAAACCAATAAAATGAAATGCATAATGACTTTGTAGGTTCACAATACTTCATTCCTGAACATCGTTTCAAACAATTTTCTGATTTTCAAGGGAATACGTGCTTGAGAAGCAAATCACCGCTCTTGTCAATGCTTTGGCTGCAAATAAAGAGTATGCAACACATAGCCATTAATTCAGGTTCTATAATAAACTTTTTCGCGAAGTCTAGTCGGATACTATTCTTCTGCGTTACATAGGTAAACCAAACTCTTTAAAATGAGCTCATATATTCTTTCATCTTTTACTCCTCGCAGACGGTGTCTATAGTGCTCTCCTTGATTATGGTGCAAGCTCTGAAGAAAGAAGAGAAAGCCTACAAGTAAGAAGTTGGTTTTGTGCGAAGATGACATCACGCACAAAAGACTTTGAAACTCGGCACCCTCTAAAAGGCTGCTGCATTTCAGGCGCGTATTGAGTGGCCTCCCAGGAGTCCCCCAAGGCCTGGTCGGTCGACTCTTTTAAGGTTTCCCCAAAGGCTTAAAAATCTGAGTGAAATGTTTACATGAGAGACTCCTCAGAGGCCGCCATAACTTTCGGGCCTTGATTTCATCTAATTTCGATAACATTAATGGTTTAGCGGTGTGTTCTTACAGAGAAAATAACGAAAGTAACGTGTGTTTTAGTATTTTTCTATAATGTCATGACTTTTTACGAACAATCAGCCTGAGGTAATAACGATGGAGCTGCATAAATGTACTTTTAAGATTTAATAAGTGTGAGTTGTAATAAATAAATAAAAACTCCATAAACATGTGTGTCATTATTTAATCCATAAGAACTCTTATAACTTCTTTATAACCGTTCTTCCCACTTTGGAACGAATAAGTTTAGGATCCTTTGCTATCCTGGCACCATTATTAGTGTAGTGGACGAACCTTCGAGGAGATTCTGGAAACGAAGGTTGAGATAGGGAAGTTTCGAGAGCCTTGGAAACGGGTGGTTTTTGACTGGAGACAGGAATCAACAAGGAATTATTCGGGAAATGATGTGTTTGTGAGTGACTTTAATGTTACGGTGTGTACATATTTAGGGAAATAAATGTGTTTAGAGTGTTCCGGAAATAAGAACAGCAATTTTTGCACCCACGCATGTAACATCACCTTTCCATTTACCCGAATCGGCAATCTATTATTATCTATTTCCTTCTAATGGATATCATTTGTTCGTAAATTCCCTCGAATAAAACTTTTAAAATAACAGCCACTAGTTTCCTGCACAATTGTATTTACTTTTCGTTGTAAATTCAGGATATTCTACTTGAAGTTTTTCCACAAGCCCATCAGAATTCCCTAAGAAAAAGATGCGCCTTATCTTGAAAGCTCAAACACTTAGTTTTTCTTTTAATGGAAGTATATTAATTATCATTCATGCTCTCAGTGGCTTCTAAGGTTTTAATTAATTATCATCATTCGTAGTAAATATGATAAATTATTTCCTCGAATCGGTGATTTTACCATTTGCTCCTAAGTAAATTTGAAACAAATTTTCATTTTTCTTTTCACGCATATTTCTTTTCTCGCGATTCGCGGTTCGCTTTTCATTTTTTAATGTATCGAACTCACAACGAGTAATGCTATCGCGTATAGAGCAAATAGGACGTCTTCCTTGGAACCTATATGCCTATTAATGAAAAAAATATTCCATTCTCGGCCCGAAAAAGTCTTCTCCGAAATATGTAGTTGTTTGTCCTCTTCTCTAGTTACCGAATGACTCTAAGATACAACCTTCGTCGCCTGCGGAACTAAATTTCAGGTCCCCTTAGCACTCACATTCCAACTACTCGGTCAGAGATCATTACTATTATGTGCCACAATCTCTTCGGTTACAATGATTACTACTCAGCAATTCTAACGGATATAACCTATCCCCTTTTTCCTTTCGCTTCTACTCTCGCTCTCTCGTGTTCCTGAACCGAGATGCTAATCCTCAATTGCTGTATAATTATTTCTCTTCCATATTAATTCTCGGATGCCTATTACATCTATCACACGATTCCCACCTCATAAGCATGTATTCTAGTTCGATCAATGACGTCTTGGCTTTGTATTCGATATTAGGAATCGTTTTCCTATCCCTACCACCTGATAGATTTTCAGTACTTTGAAGTTCCTCCCATTTTACTCTCTCAGTAATATCTGCAGGTCATCGAACCATTTCATCCGCCGCGTTTCCTCAGTTACAATTATTTTCTGACCTAAGATATTTATTTTCTCATGTCTTCTTCCACCTAACTCTGAATCCACATCGTTCCACTTCCTCTAATCTTCAATTTTCAGAACCATATCCTCTGTGACAATTATTTCTTAATCCTTATCATGTTTATGGCACCTACTGCTTTCTCTGCAGTCCTTACGAACTAGAGGATTGTAATTTTCCATATTTTCTCAAATTTGCGCGTATCCTTTGCTTAAGCGTATGTCAACTAAATTCTGGTATTCTCTTACCTTTAACAGAGTTAAGTTCTTAAGTTTCACTTCTCCATCCTTCTCCCTCTTCTTAACATTTTGAAGATTATATCACATTTAATGATAAATGAATTTCTCCACAAAAGCACTGATCAGCAGTGAAGGATGATTTTTTAAATTCACATTTTATGGAAAACTAGCTAAACCCGGCCACGCTTCGCTGTGGCTCAGTCTGGTATGAAATGAATGGGAAAGTAAATAAAAGTATTCTAGCGAATTCACCGAGAAAACACATCATTCATTTCATTACCCTGCCTTGCGTTGCAGTGGCTATGCTGTGGAATGAAAGAAAACGTAGAAAAAAGATGTTTTTCAAAGAAAATAATTTTTGAAGTGAAAACTTCTTATGTCGCGTTGAGCACTTTTGTAGATGGGTACTAAATATATGTGTAATTGTATATTCTGTATATACACTTTTGTGGATGGGTAAAAGCCATTGGACTCGCGTCACCGTCACTGCTGCTAAATATATGTATAATTGTATATTCTGTATATACACAGTATACTCGCTATATACACAGTACTTGTGGATGGGTAAAAACCATTGGACTCGCGTCACCGTCAAATAAACTACATTATAATTTTATTCATATTACATTATATATATCTAATATACGGTTTAGTTCATTCAATTTGGGTTGCTACAAATATTGTGCCGGATAATATAATAGTCCATACTCGTGCAGGAGAGTGTACTCGATACAAGAATAGTGAAGGTTAGTACAATATAACTCAATTTCTTTTAATACGTTCAATTTGAGTAGTTTATTCATATATACAAAAACATTAACTTTGCAGACGATAAATATCTACCATTGATTGAATTTTTAAATAGTGAGTTTGGTTTAACGA
Organism: Pyrrhosoma nymphula; assembly: GCA_963573305.1. Classification (NCBI taxonomy): domain Eukaryota; kingdom Metazoa; phylum Arthropoda; class Insecta; order Odonata; family Coenagrionidae; genus Pyrrhosoma; species Pyrrhosoma nymphula. Next base: position 3,389,004 of record OY754334.1, read on the forward strand.
TGTCTAATGATCGCAATCTTGGCACAACGAAATATAAAACTACTATTGATGCAGTATTTACAAGACATTTAAGCAAATTCGAATCAAAATTATTCGTTTCTTACTTTAGTTACCATAAGCCTATTGTATCAGTTTTAGATATTGCCGATGATGATGGCGGTGATGATGAAAGAGTTGTTGAAATAATGGATGAAAGTTGATTATTCTGAAGTGTACAATTTTTATGTAAAATAATTGTGTACAATAGCGCAATAAATGAATATTTAATTTATTATATAAACATGAAACTACTTTCTACTGATTAATAAAACACTTCAATAGAAATTATTCCCTACATTCAAAAATGCTCACGTTATTTCAAGTTTTCACTTCTGTCGGCACTCCCGGAGTGCCTCTTTCTTTTTTTATTCTTAAGCTAGCTGATTGACTGCATTTATTATTTTTCCGTTTTCTGCATAAACTTAAAGATCAGACGGTTTGCCGACTCTGGAGAATACGACGCATAATTGCCCATTAAAGAAGCAATCGTTTTCGAAATTCATACCGCACACTTGCAAAGATTTCCCTTGCGCTTTATTGATAGTCATAGCGAACGCAAAGCGTTTTGAAAATGGAAGTCGTTTGAACTCGAGCGCCATGTCGGTCGGAATGAGTGGTATTCGTGGAAGTAGTACGTCTTCACCTTTGTTAAGCCCAATCAGAATTATTGATTCAATTAGATTGTTCATTTATTTTTTATCTACTAATCGTGTGCCATTCCATAACTTCAGCTGATTGTTGTTTCGTTGTAATATAAATGGCACTCCAATTTTCAAACTCAGAATGTTTGACGGTAATCCGGTAACATCGAGAGAATTGAGAAATTCCGTTGGAAAATTCACTACTTCACTTTGGTTCATCACGGAGTCAATGGATTTGTATCTCACTCTTTCACCTGCGATTCTGTTTAGAAAGATGTTGTTCATATTATCGTATACGTCGACATTTTCAGCCGCCAGAATGGCTCTGGAAAACCTTGTCTACTAATTCTCCTTCTTAAGTCATGATGTTGCAGAAATTAGATGGGAATGTGATTTTTCCTGAATTCGTAGGTACAGTGCCGACACCGACCTTGAGTATTTGAAAATATGTCAGCTGTTGGATCGGTTTTGAATATGAACCTTTATATTTGTTGTTAAATGCATGTTTTGACTGTGCTTCAAAAAGTTGAATATTTCAAGAAGGCATGCAATCCATAAGCTGATGTCGAGCGAGTTATAACTGGACGCGTCTGCCTGAAGTCACAGGATAGTAACACCAATGCTCCACCAAATGGAACCTGATTATTTCGCACGTCTTTCAATGTATGATAGAAATTCTATGATTCGAATGCTTCCAATGACTTTTTGTGAGCCATTGTACCCTCATCCCATACAATTATTTTGCACACCCGAAGAACCCTTCCCATGCCTGATGTTTTTGAAATGTTACATGTTAGGTTTTCTGTTGCATGTTTAGTGACAGTATAAGAGGTCAATGCACTGTTCTCCCTCCTTCCATTAACGTGGCAGCAATGCCTGAAGAAGCAAGAGCTAACGCAATATGGCCGTTTTAACGAATTTTAGCCAGGATCAAGGAAATTAATAACGTTTTTTCCAGTTCCACCTGGAGCGTCCATAAAGTACAATCCACCGGATTGGTTGGCCACTGCTTGTATGATGGCATCAAATGCTATATGTTGTTCTGGAAGGAGTTTCGGAGTATCTTCTTGGACGAACAGCTGTAAGTCATTTTTGTTGTATGTTTTCTCTCTGAGCAGTTCGCTGTCGAATGTTGCATTGATGAACCGACTTAGTGCTATCATTCCCAATTGTGCCAACAACTTTCCGTACATTGCATGACAAATCTTTTCATTGAAGATTTAGCGCTTCATTGTATATTTCTTCTGTGAAGTCCAAGCCATGATTATGAGTTTCTTGGCGCATTCTGTGCAGAATATCTTCGGCCATGTACTCTTTGTATTTCTCCCACAATTATACTACTGGTTGTGACGGATGACATGTATATTAAATGATTGCGAACAGCGTACGTATTTGAAATGGATTATAGAAAGGGCGAATGAATCTTCGATCGACTTGTCCCAATGATCGTCGTTTTCCAGCAGAATAAGTGCCTCGCTCGGACTCCGATACGTATTATGTACTATTCCATCCACTGTTCGTAAATGTGTAAATGATTTTGGACCACGAACGGTAACTAGAATCAAGCGTAAATAAAAGCATTCAGCGTTGTTCAGATGCACAGTGTATGTTTTGTTCGGTGGATTTGTTGGTCTGTCCTGTATGTTGGAAATCCCAAAATACGACACACAGCTTCATTGCTGCTGATATATCTGCCGATTTGATATTGAGAGATTTCATCTAATTAACTTCTTGTTGAAACTCCAAACACAGCATTATCGCTGCCTTTTTTGACATATTTACAAATTTATTTTATAGATTTCACAGAATTTTAATACTCAGCGTTGATATTTGATTTGAAAGTTTTCGATAAAAATGGTAAATGTGGAACAAACCAACGATTATCGACTTTAAAGTCATTTCCTCTCACTTTCAAAGTAATTGCTACTCCATTGTCTTCTATACTTCGTCGATATAGAAAGTAAACATCATTGCCAGTAATTGTATCTTTTAACAACTCACCCGTTGTGCCCAGCATGTGTTGCAATGTCTCTTTTTTTTTCTAAGTAGGAACACATATACAAAGCAGAAACATTTTCATGTTCAAAATAAAGGAAAGAAAATGATTTTTTGTGCATTACTTTAAATTTGAAAAAAATCAATTCAAGTGCTTTAGGATATATAATATTTTTGGTCTTACCGCCCTCTGCAAAAACAAATAATTTCGTGGGCAGTCCCACTCGTGAGCATGCTACATATAATTGACCATGTGAAAAGCATGGATTTTCCAGATTTAATACTCACACTTGAAGCGATTGACCTTGTTTGAGAAGGCAAGCCAAACGGGGAACTCTAGTCGTTTGACTCCAACTATCAAATTTGTCACTGAACTCCTCCTCTAAATGCTTCATGAATGAAGAGCCATTCATGAAATCACTATTAAATGTATATTCACGCCTGGTTGCCAAGGAAATTTATATTGTTGAAAATGAAGAAAAATTGATGAATTTAGTGATAAAAACGCAATACTTGGACAAAAACGAAGCGTATGAGAAAATTGAATGAAATAATCAAATACTGTATTTTTGTATGCGTTCTATGAGAAAAATTTCCATCCAATATCTTAAGTGGAAGTTATTTAAAAAAGCAAATAAAAAACACCTGCACCGAATTCAATTCTTTTCTTATGGGAGTAATTTTAAACAATATTGGGGTAAAAACAACCCCAAAATTTGCTATTTTTATAATTCATAAAACGTTTTGGGCGCGCGTACAACAACTTGCTAAAGTTTCAAGTCAATCGACCGACTACTTTTCGAGTTTTGCGGTCACTAACATACGCAGGCTGAATTTTTATGTATAAGAAAATTGTCTTCGCTTGTCCTTAGACGCATAACAACTTTCTCGTAGAAAGAGATTTTAGGTTTCATGTGACCATTTCCTAAATAGCAGTTACATGTATGTTGCTGGGAAAGAATTAATAATTGAAACTCATTAATCAAATATGGGATATCATCGGGGGAATTCGTATAGCCAGCGGGAAGAAATGTCGCAGTTGAGCTGGGGTGCGGACGACCGATGGCAATGAAGAAGGGGAATTATTAACTCATGCCTCGCAATTACATGGATACGGGGTGCTCGCAATAACCTTAGAGTAATAGTCACTAAATAGAGTAACACTAAGAAGTATGACCAAGAGGTCATTGACCACCCACCATTTAAAACGGCCATAACTTCTTTAGGATTGACAAAATTACATTTATATTGATAAGGAGATACATTTCGACAGTTGAGCTGGAAATTATTGATTTTGACGAAGGATTCACAATATTATTTGTTTAGATGCAGGCGAATGCTGACTCGTGGTGGCTATCTCCACTGACTCAGGATGAATTTCTACCGTCAAGCAGATAACGTGAGTAGTGTAAATTCATTTGCAAGTCAACGTTAGTCAAACCCAAAAAGAATAATTCATCAGCGACTCCCAATTCCATTCAAATCCAGCTCCCGGACGGCGAAGCAAAAATTACCCAACACTCCAAAGCCATCCATTCACAACGCTTCCATGTTTCCAAACTAAATTTATGCGTTTTGTAAACTATAAAATGTTCAACAAAAATCTAGCAAGTGAAAACTTAGTATTTTATTGAAATATTAACATTTAATCCACCCCAAAAAAATCTGAACGCCATAAATCACATACCAGGGCATTTGGTAGTTTAAGTCCATTTTACGCGCATACCTTCAGAGTCCACGCGAGGACGCGCGTGCAATTTATAAGTTTAGACGGCGCCGATGACATGAAATTGAAAATCGAAAACTCCCCTTCGGCCATCCGGCGGGATCGACAGTGAAATTAGGACATGGAACATGGAACAACTCCAAGTTTTATTTAAATAAAACTCGCTAAGCTACGCTTCGCTCTGGATGAATCCAAATTGAAGACGTTGAGGCTAAATAAAATTATCATTTTAAACGAACGTTTAGCAATAAAAGGTAATTTCACCTCACCATAATACATTCTGCCAGCAAATAATTGCAGCCAGTACGAAAAGTGCCACTGCTTAACATTCTTAATCTCCAAAAGGGTTTTCGAAAAATTAAAGGTTCCGGGAAGAAAGTGCGCAGTAAAAGTGGAAAATTGCAACAGAGTGAAAGTCAAAAACTCATGTCGAAGGTTAAATTGGAAGGTCGCATAACCTTTCAGAGGGCTTCAAACACCTTCGGTGTCAATGCTGCCATATACTGAATGCAGATTAAATTGGCCAAAGTGGCAGTGCTATTCAGAGTTTCCTAAGGCTGCCGATAATGAAGCTTAAATCAAGTTAATTAAATAACTGTAGGTACAATGCCCAGTCACGGCCTTGGCTACAGCTAGATCTGCTTTATACGGCATATTTAACTTTCGTTCAATGGTACCCACACATTTTGCGACAGACCCTCGGTTAATGTAGTCAAAGGTGATGTTTCCTCGCGTTAAAACAATGCATCCAGCTAGTCTCAGTAGTGAACGGACGTGTCTGCTGCTACCGGCCTCTGGCTTTCGAAACGACCTTGTGCTTCCTCTGTCTGCTACGAGACCTTTAAAATGCCGAGCAGTTGCATTTCCTGTGACCAATTGGTTAAGCGATCGCAAAAGATATTATTTTGTAATATGTGCAACGGTAATTATCATCTTTCCTGCACCTCCTTGACGGATAATGATCTACGGGCGCTCGAAGATTTACAGCAATCATGGTGTTGTGACGTTTGTGCTTCTAAAGCTCGGTCGAAACGCGGGGATGAAACCCCGGTTTCTGGGAGATCCGGAACCCCGGTGAGACACCTGGCAGACGTGCAGTTATCACCCAGCTCATCCGATTCCATGGCAACGATGCTGAAAGATCTTCTAAAACGTGTGAAGTCGCTACAGGATAATCTGAGTGAGTTCAAGACGACACTCTCTTCTCTCCAAGAGTCATCGTATGAACATTCGCAAGCGCTTACTCTCATGAATGAATCAATATCAAAAATTCATGGTCGATTAGATGCAGTGACTGATGAAAACTCGGCTTTAAAGACACGTGTGGCCCTTCTTGAGGCTCAGTTAAATCAAGTTGAGCAAGATTCACTGAGGAATATTATTGAAATTCATTGTATTCCTTATAAAAAAGGCGAAATAGTAGTTTTACGCGCAGTAAATTGGCTAGAGAGCTCCTGGAGGCTCGTCGAGTCAAAAGAGACCTCACCACTAAGGAACTAGATTTCAGTGATGACACTGCCCAAACTGTTTTCGTAAACGAGTGCCTTAGTACTACTAATCGCAAAATCTATGCCTTGGCGAGGGAATACAAAAAAGTAGGTAAACTTAAGTACCTGTGGATTCGGAATGGGAAGATGTTTGCAAGGGAGAAGGATGGGGCAGAACGACTAATAATCCGAAGTGAGGCGGACTTGCAGTTCCTGAAATGACAGCAGTCAAATTGTGCACGTAAGCGCAACTTGGCCTGTAATCCTGTGCCCTCCAATGTCACCCCTAATAACTCCCGGCCTAATAATATGTCTTATGTATTAAACCTGTGTCATGTTAATGCTCAATCTATTCCAGCGCATATTGATGAATTTCGTGTCTATTTTTCAAACAAGGATTATCATGTGATCTGCGTCTCTGAATCGTGGTTAACAAGTTACATTACTAATGATGTGGTAGGGCTTCAAGGATATCAACTCGCTCGTCATGATCGTGTCGGTAGAGTTGGAGGTGGTGTGTGTGTATACATAAAGGAGAAACTTAACTTTAAAATAATAGAAATGTCAAATACTGCTCATTATCAACCTGAATACATTTTCATTGAAATATCTGCTCCAGAAGGTAAACTTTTGCTCTGTGTCTTATATTGACCACCCAAAATCAGTTACGTAATGAAAGAATTTGAAGACGCTATTTCAAAATACCTCTCTACTTATGTTAATGTTATATTATGTGGTGACTTTAATGTTGATATGTTGAAACACACTTATGAGAGTAAGTACTTAAAGAATTTTTTGTATAGTTATAATCTCTACCTTATGCCACTACAACCAACACACAACCTGCCTGGAAGTAACACATTGCTGGATCTAGTTATTGTTGATGATGTGTCTAAGATTGTTGATTTTGGTCAGTGTTCTGTAAACTTTCTGTCCGAGCATGATTTGGTGTATGTTAAATATAGGTTTAAATTTCCTAAATGTAAGCCTCCACTGATCAGTTTCCGTGACTTCAGCCAATTCGATCTCTCAAGGTTTGAAGACGACTGGTATGCCTTACCATGGCAAAAAATTTTTACAACCCATAATATTGAAGAAAAAATAACGCTGTTTAATTTTTTTGTTACTAGTCTGTTAGAACTTCATGCTCCAATGAAAAATGTAAAGGTTAAACGAATGCCTGCTCCGTGGATTACAGGGGAGATTAGAACTATTATGGCTCAACGAGATCAAACACGTAAAGCGTTTCAAAGAACAAAACTTGTCTCATGTTGGGAAACATATAAGGAATTAAGAAATAGGGCAAAGAAGATGCAAACTCAGGCAAAGAAAGATTACTATGTCAAGTGTTTTGCTGACAAAACCAGCTCACGCTCAGTGTGGCAAGAAATTCGGCGCTTAGGACTTGGGAATACTCGTAAAGCGCAGGTTAATATTAATTTTCCGTTGAACGAACTTAATGAGTATTTCATAGCTACCCCAACTGCTGGTAATACTACTGACAATATTGATCCTTTGTTACATGAGGGACAAAGTAGCCCGATTCATGCCCCGGTAATTGTAGAGAATTTCGAAGTCAAAAGTGAGTTGTTATTTTTTCCTCATTTTACCCCTGATTTACTACTTAAATATGTATCAATGATAAAGTCTAACGCATCCGGTATTGATGGCATTAGTGTAAAATTTATTAAAATGATTCTTCCGCTTGCATTACCTATGATATTAAATATTTATAATTGTTCCCTGAATTATTCTACTTTTCCCACATTATGGAAATTTGCCCTTATTAGACCTATACAGAAAAATTCTAGACCAACAGATATGTCTCATTATCGCCCCATATCCATATTATGCGCCCTATCCAAACCTCTCGAGAGATTTGTCTTTAATCACACCATAGAGCACCTTTCTCGCAATAACTTGTTAGACAATTATCAATCAGGTTTTCGCAAAGATCATAGCACGCAGTCCGCACTAATAAAAATTACTGATGATATTCGTCATGCTATCGATAATAGAAAAATAGTTATTCTTGTTCTATTTGACTTCAGTAAAGCTTTCAACTGTGTAAATCACGACATTCTCTTGGCACGATTACGTAAGCTGAAGTGCTCTAATTCCGTCCTAGCATGGTTTAAATCATACCTCTCTGATCGCCAACAGGCGGTGAAGGGTTTGGAAGGCCATTCTGATCCATCCCCATTGCCTTGCGGAGTACCTCAAGGGTCCATTCTAGGGCCATTGTTATTTAATATTTATGTCCATGAACTATCAAATATGATTCGCACCTGTCAGTACCATTTTTACGCGGATGACCTACAAGTTTATGTAGAATGTTATTGTAATTGCATTGAGGAAACAGTTTCATTGATTAATAAGGATATTCAAGCTATATGTGCATGGGCATCGGCCAACGACCTAAAACTTAACTCTCAAAAAACGAAACCAATAATAATAGGAAGTCCTTCGTTTATAAACTCTCTTGATTTTGATTGCCTCCCTAAAATAACTGTTGAAGGAGTACAACTTGATTATGTTGATGAAGTGAACGATCTCGGTGTTGTTATAAATAGAACCTTGACTTGGAACTCACATGTTCATAGTATCTCTAATAAAGTTTTGAAAACACTTTATCAGCTCAAGCAATTCAGACACCTAATACCTCTTCCGCTACGCCAAAAGCTAGTAACCTCTTTAGTTTTACCACATATAGATTACTGCTCGCTGGTGTTCACGAATATATCAAAAGAACAAACTGCCATTCTACAAAGATTACAGAATTGTTGTATACGATATATATATGATATCTCACGCGATGAACATGTCAGCCCATATTATGAGATGTTAAATTGGTTAAAAATTGAAGAAAGACGTATGCTGCAAATGGGTGTATTTATTTTTAAATTATTAAATGTAAAGATTCCATTGTATTTATATGATCAATATGTATATAATAAGGACAAAAAAAAGCGAATGACTAGAAATAATTCCAACTTAATAATACCATGCCATAGAGCAACTACTTACAATAAATCATTTTATGTAACATCTTGTAAATTGTGGAATTCTCTTCCTCAGAATTTAAAGACACTGACATCAGTGAATGTATTCAAGAGAGCTTTGAAAGAGTATTTATGTTCTAAACATTAGTATATAAAATGTAATATTTACTTATTTATTTATTTGTTTTATTTTTTGTAAATTATGTAATATTAGTGACTGTTTATACAAAGCATTGTAAGTGTTATGCCTTTAATCATTTTATGTAATTTAATCCTTTTTTGTAATACCAACCTATATTATTATGTCTTCTGCATGTAATTATGTAGCTATTACTTTATTACTTTATGTTGTCTGTTAATCTTATCAGCAGCCGAAAATATAAATAAATGTAAATGCCATGTATTTGTGCTCCATGGGATTATATAGTCCCAGAGTAAATAAACTTTATCTTATCTTATCTTATCATCCAAGTATGATCAAGGTATATATTGTTGCTTCACCGAAAATTATCATTTTTTCCTTCAATAGTGCAGAAATAATTTCAATAAAAACCATTGGAGGCACTTATAATAATGAAGTGTCTAAATGGGATATGGATAGTTTCAAGCCACAAGGAAAAAAATTTAATTTTGATTGTTCGCTGTTTCGATGATCGAGTTTTACTCCCCTACGGCAACCATGGCAAACAAAAAGCGGAAAAAATCAAATCTAAAAGGTAAATAAATTTCAATTGAAGAGTTAAGAGCAACAGCTTCGAACATTTCAATGTTTATATCGACGAGAGCAAAAGGTATGCGTACACTTAATCAGTTAACAGCATCTAATTAGCATGAAACAGTTTATAAAGCGTATTTTTCTTAAAACTATTTTTTAATTGTGACATGAAACGAAGGAGGATGCGTCGCGTCGTGAATGAATATTATAAATAATGATGTACTGACTAATCGCACTGGCAAAGGTTTCTCTGAAATGAAAGCGCTAATGAAATTACGGGAGTTGTGAAGAACAACAAAATTGACGCATATTAGAGAAGCAATTATTATACTTGCGAATGAAAGCGACTCGTGAAATAAATAAATATTAATTTAGTGTCATGATTAATGTGGTAAATGTAAAAATTTAGTCTCTTACTACAGCGGTAAATTAACAGGCAGGTAAAGTCATTGTCAGGAGACGCAATTTGCTGAATGGGTCATTCCACCTCAATTCAACAAACGTTTGTCCCTTAGGGTCTCTGATTTTGATAAAAATTGGTGTATGGGTACAATATTAACTCAAACTGAATACTCTCAAACCGTGAAAAAAAAATTTTGAGTGAATTATGCATATTTTAATTTTTTCGCATTTTTAGCAAAAATCCGTGCCTTAAATCATATTATCACTTATATCTCCGCTTGTAATTGTCATAAAACAATTATTAATAGCTTTTATTAAAGCTAAATCTTTATTAAATGCAAATATATCAATAAAAAATTATTTTCCTCTATACCCTATTGTTGTAAATTACTAATGTTTAAAAAATTGTTAATAAACTTTTCTCAAATACTCCATCTCAGAATCGGCCGAAACTTTCTTTCCGTTATCTAAACATATTCAGCTAACTATTCCAAAAATAAAATTTAGTGGCAACTCATAAATGCGTTTTTTATAAATATTTAAACATTTACAATTTTCTCTCGCGCAGTGGAGTATTTGAGAAAAGTTGTTAATACACTTTTCTCAAATACTCCACCTCAGAATCGGCCGACACTTTTTTCCGTAATCTAAACATATTCAGCTAACTATTCCAAAAATAAAATTTAATGGAAATTCATAAATGCGCTTTTATAAATATTTAAACATTTACAATTTTCTCTCGCGCGGCCCGTGTTTCAAAAATTGTTAATGCACTTTTCTCAAATACTCCATCTCAGAATCGGCCGAAAATATTTTTCTGTAATCTAAACATATCCAGCTAACTAGTAGAAAAATAAAATTTAGTGTAAATTCATAAATGCGTTTTTTATAAATATTTAAACATTTACAATTTTCTCTCGCGTGGCCCGTCAGCTTCCCATTTGGAATACATGCAGCAGACACGTGATGCAAGCCTAAACATTACCCTAATTGCTCAAGATCGTGGCTATATGAGATACAAATATATTATTAACTATGAATGTTAACAACAATTGTTATTTGTTCTGTTAAATGGATGTTTGCAGAGAAATTAACCATTGAGCCCCACTTTCTCTGCGCGAAGTTTTTCCTAACTGCTCCGACACAATCGATTGAAAACTAACGAGAAAGCAAAATCCTTGTATTTATAGCAAATATAAAAAGGTTAAGTTAGCATGCTTTCCGTAAACATATGATGTCCTACCATGTAGGAAGGGGTCCTCTCCGAAATATTTTATTTGAGGATCCTGATACTCCTGCATGCAACTACAGCTGAATCCTCGTCCCTTGCTGGACGAAGAGAGTCTCTTCATTATAACCATTACATTTGATTCGGGTATTGCTGCATGAAACTCCCTAATGCCTGGTATACTAACTGCCTGACGAAATCTTTTCGCAAGTACATCGGAATGTTTTCCAATTTTTTCTTTCTTTGCGTAGCCAAAATCTTTGTATTTGTTTTTTTGTATGAAAGCTGAAGGCTTGTTCTTGCTGCTAGTCTTTTCAAGTTCCTCCCAGTCTATCACTTGGCCCTTTACCATGCGATGTAGCAAAGAAATGCCATTCTGCAGAGACTGTGAAATCTTTCCTGTGAAGAGATAAGTTCTGAATTTATACTTGTTTTATAATGAGCAGCTGCTCCATCTGAATAATATTTTTCTTTTTGAAGCTTCGGAACTTTCAATTTCAAGAATTTAAGAAGAAGTTTTTGAAAAACATGTACAGTTGATGGTTTATGCTTCAGGCTGTCTGATATGATTACGAAGTTCAATGGGATTACATTATCCTGGACTTTAAGTCGATAATTGCAAGCAAAGAGGTGAACTGTTGCTTGGCCGTTATTCCAAAGCATACCTTGCATGCTGTCCTGTAAAATGAAAGCGTAATTTTCTGGAAAATCTTCAATAACGAGAACCTGCCCCACTTGGATGTAATGCTTTACATTTCTAAGAAAATCAGATTGATTTTTAGCAATGTAGTCATGTGGCTGAAGTTTCTGTAATTTTTCAATAAAAGTTTCTAAAAGTTATCAGTAGATTTTGTAAAAAATTCTAGGGAGCAATGGTTAGCTTGCACCCATTGGTGGTAAGTAATGCTATCAATTAAATTTCCATCAAAGTGTTCTTCTACCGAATTCCAAATTTTGCTCGGCCCAGGGCAGTTTTTACATTCGTTCAAATGGCATAACTCGGTCGGTCGCAGGCAAACACATCATTGCTGACAAATAGTCTATATATGACAACAGCGGCTCGGTGTTATCCCCTGGATTTAGTGGTGACAAACTTGCACCTAAAATCATTAATTTAATAATTTGATGCACCAGACACACGCATTCGGTATGAGTTCCTGATGCTCCCGCAAGAACGCACTTCTTAGGTCTGAGCTCTGCAAAATTTGAAAATGAAACAGTATCTTCCGCATATTTTTCCTTAAATGACAAAATATCTCTTTCAAATTTCCTAAAATTAGTTTTCTGTTTGTGTGTCCGTTTTCCATTGTCATTAACGCCGAGCAAGAGTTTTCAATCGATTGTGTCGGAGTAGTTAGAAAAAACTTCACGCAGAGAAAGTGGGGCTCAATGGTTAATTTCTCTGCAAACATCCATTTAACAGAACAAATAACAATTGTTGTTAACATTCATAGTTTATAATATATTTGTATCTCATATAGCCACGACCTTGAGCAATTAGGGAAATGTTTAGACTTGCATCACGTGTCTGCTGCATGTATTCCAAATGGGAAGCTGACGGGCCACGCGAGAGAAAATTATAAATGTTTAAATATTTATAAAAAACGCATTTATGAATTTACACTAAGTTTTATTTTTTTTCTAGTTAGCTGGATATGTTAAGATTACGGAAAAATATTTTCGGCCGATTCTGAGATGGAGTATTTGAGAAAAGTGCATTAACAATTTTTGAAACACGGGCCGCGCGAGAGAAAATTGTAAATGTTTAAATATTTATAAAAGCGCATTTATGAATTTCCATTAAATTTTATTTTTGGAATAGTTAGCTGAATATGTTTAGATTACGGAAAAAAGTGTCGGCCGATTCTGAGGTGGAGTATTTGAGAAAAGTGTATTAACAACTTTTCTCAAATACTCCACCGCGCGAGAGAAAATTTTAAATGTTTAAATATTTATAAAAAACGCATTTATGAGTTGCCACTAAATTTTATTTTTGGAATAGTTAGCTGAATATGTTTAGATAACGGAAAGAAAGTTTCGGCCGATTCTGAGATGGAGTATTTGAGAAAAGTTTATTAACAATTTTTTAAACATTAGTAATTTACAACAATAGGGTATAGAGGAAAATAATTTTTTATTGATATATTTGCATTTAATAAAGATTTAGCTTTAATAAAAGCTATTAATAATTGTTTTATGACAATTACAAGCGGAGATATAAGTGATAATATGATTTAAGGCACGGATTTTTGCTAAAAATGCGAAAAAATTAAAATATGCATAATTCACTCAAAAATTTTTTTTTCACAAAACGGTTTGAGGGTATTCAGTTTGAGTTAATATTGTACCCATACACCAATTTTTATCAAAATCTGAGACCCTAAGGGACAAACGTTTGTTGAATTGGGGTGGAATGACCCGAATAAGCCTTATTTTTGGATAAAACATTCTGCGATGCAACCCTCAACAACCCGTATCTTTTATCCAGATGTTGATATCACTCTTGGAAAAAGCTTCGTATGTACAACTGGCCATGAAGAAAATCAGGGTTGACAAATATGTTTCAAGACTTGTTCATAACCCTAAGATTAAAAATCTTTATATTAAATTCGATAACGTTACTTATAACGGAGTTAATCAGATTTGTTTACTAAAACAGGGTTTTTTCTCCATGTTCGCGTAGATGACACGACTGTTTTTTATCCTCATCAGAGAAAATAGAATGAAAGCTAGGTAATGAAAATTAGCATTTAATTCTCCTCCAGGCGCTCGAAAGTGTACCCGTCCTCCCGGTTGTAGATGTTCGGGTGTTTTGCCATCTCAATGGCCTCCCAAATCAATCTGGGGTAGTAGTGTATCTCGTTGCATAATATTTTCGGTTCTTTGAATTCCACCTCGTGGCCGTGCTCCGAGCTAGCGCGGTCTGAGGCCGATGTGGAGAGCCGAAACTGTTTCACTTCTCCGTGGCCTCTTCATGTTGCCGTAACCTCCTTCACTGAATAGATTGCTCCGCGCGTCTGCCCCACATAGGATTCGCCACACAGGAGCACGTTAACTGGCGAGTGCACTCCCTCTATTCAATAGCATATCCTCGATCCGAACTCTTTATGCGACCTAGACAGACTAGATGCTATAAATGAATGGTGCAATGCTTAGCCACTGAACTAAAATTCACTTCATAGTTCAAAACTGTCAGCTTATATTTGGTACACTGTACCTGGTGTAGTTTTGTTGCCTTAACTCAAAGCTAAAAGTCAATTGGCAAGTAAACAAAATCAAAAGTAAACTTACATGCAAACGAATTACAACGCAATCGAAAAAATTCTAAATGAATACTATTGGAGTGCAAGCACATGACGAGTTTTAAATGTTTGTGGACATTCACCTAACACAAAAAGTCACTCAGAGTATAACTCTTAACCTGGAAGAAGTTATTATTTAAGTCGCCGTTCTCCCACCAATCAGGGTCCAGCGCTCAACAATTCAATCAGCGAGGAGAAGAAAAGCGATAGGGTCGCCACGAGAAAGCCAAAGTCGCCTTTCGATCCAAACCAACACGACTATTGGAGAGAATGACATGGTAGCCAATAGAGACCCTAAGGTGACGCGCTGCAATTAACTGACAAGATAAATCAAAATCGTGCACGTTTCAGTGATTATATCAAGTACATCACTTTAGTCCCACGCTCAAACTTCAGATCGGACGATAGCAGCAAAATATAACAGACGTAAGAAATAGTCGATGAGGGTAGAATTCGTTTTTCCCGCACCGCCACTCAAATGCATAACGAGTGAAACACTTATAAAATCAATAACACAAAGTCCTTTTCAAACACTTTCCCACTTGACTCATTTTCCTTCGGCGCCAAGACATCCCCACGTGCCACACGTGCTCGCAGCGGCTGGCAAGATGTGTGCTGGATTACGAGTAGATGTCAGTTTCCATTGATAATTTGTCCAGCTGATATAGATGTTGATAAAAGCTTTGAGTGCACTTCAACTGGTGTGAAACCGTGCTTAGGACACTGGTTTCAATAAAAGGACACTTTACATAAAATTTAAAAATCAAATTTTAACAATTTGAATAGCTATCGACAATTTTCTCCGAGATTGTTATTCCACCTTTTGCTAAGAGACCCCTTCTCCCTAGTTTCACAAATACATTTCTATTCCGACGGCCATTTTTTCCCGATTACGTTTTCAATTGAAATTCAAATATCTATGATCAACCAATTGCATTGGCATAGAACATAATGATTAAAACATCTAACTGAAGAAAAATTATAACTAATTAAGCATCCCCCCATATCCACCAGATCAAAAATCATACAGAGTATTTTCATTTTAATTCACATCACAGTTTGCCGGAGGGATTGAAATCAACATTGTTTCGCGTGCAGAGAAATCAAACTCCGCGCCGGCAACCGACAGAATTAACAGATCAAGCATTTATTTGCATCCGGTCCTATGTAAAGTAAGGGTTTATTAGTTTTTTTCATCGCCAGGAGTTTCACGATAACATTTGTTTTCAACGAAGTATTAAACCTTATAAATGTTTTACGATTAGTCACAATAAAAACGACCACAGTGAAATATATGGATTTATTCGGTGACCGATGCAGGGATCGGGCTGGTGCAGTCGCCTTCTCATGCCGAGGGCCCGGGGTCGATTCCCGGCGGTAGCGAAGACTAATTTATTGGAACCCTAGTTCCATCCGGAAAAGTATGAGAAAAGCACTGGAAATTACTATTCTCGTGATTCTACGGAACTCAAAAGGATCAGTTTCAAAACCTCTGGCTAATATTTTTTCGGCGAGACAACAGATATGGATGCGCACCACCTGCGATGGCGCTCATGCTTATTAACCGACAGTTCTTTGTAATTTACGATTGTAACAACAACTCTCGGTCAGCATCAAATTAACGTTTTAGCTACTACATATAACGGTTAAAGATAAACAGCAGTCACAAAAGCAACGGGTCTAAGTGTGTTCAATAGCACCTCCATGAGCTATCCCAGGGACGCGCTCAAGTGCAGTACCTAGAGCCTGGAAAGTAAAAGTCGACTTTAGTCGAACGTTGACTTTTTACTCCGAGTGTCAATTATTTTGAGGTCAACTTTTAATTTTCAAACTCAATTAAAATTCGACTAAAGTAATCGATTTTCGACTCATTTACGACCGCGAATTCGATTTTCCGAATATTTCATTGACCACCTTTCACAAAGCACATTTGCTGTAGAACATTTAAAAGCACCTAAATACACGATTTATTGCACCAAAACACCATCAGCACCAAAGTATCAGCACCAAAACATCATTTTCTGGAAGTATAAAACGTCGTCAGGATGGAAAGAGGCGCCATTTTCAGACTTCTAGAAGAGCTATTTCTCAGGGAGTCATACAATGATTCCAGTTTTATGGCGGAATAATTTTAAAGGTGACCTGGTCAAAGGTTATAACCATTGTAGTTCATATACTTGGAGCCTCCATTAGAAAAAGATGACAAAAATTGAAACAACCCTCATGCCCCCTATTTGTTTAAATGCTTGTCATGTATCAGTACATGGTAGCAAAAGGGTGAGTTGTAAAAACCTCAGCATCCTCACCGGTCTCACCTATTTCAAGATATATGCACCCTTCTCTCTCCTTTAATGTAGAAAATAGCTGCGCTTAGCTGCGCCTAGCAATTTTGGCCTGTCTATATCCATACACAAAGGCTCCAAATCGGCGAAGTGGCCGTCCGGATGTTAATCGCGAATGAAAGATAGTAGGGAACGTGCTGATAATGAGAACCCTCTGGATGAGTTCACTTTCATTGTGTTAAGAGTCAAGGGTAGAGTGTGTAGAATAAGGCGAGTAGAATGAGCTGGAAAAAGGCAGCATATCGCCTGCTTTTTCCTCTCTCAACAGCTATGAGGTATATAAATCTATTTCATGTTCAGTGCGAGATGGTCGGTGGCGTGCGCAGGTTTGTTTTTTTTAATATTCCGACGTAGGGACGTGGTTTTCTGTCCAATATTTTTGCATCTGACATTGACGATGGCGCGCAAGAGGAATATATGTAGGAATATATTAGAAAACTGATAGACGAGAAAAGTGAAGTGCACGGTTTGTAACAGAGAATGTATGTGCTACGGGAGCAATACGACGCACTTCTCTCACTTGAGGACCGAGCAAAAAGATTGCAGTTGAAACCACAAGAACAACGGCCACAAGAGAGCTCGTCGGAGCAGCGACGGCCCATCTCAAGCAGACCAAGAGAATGATGAGCACAGGTAAGCTGGCATTCGTTTAAAATAGGTTGTGCTTTCAAGACAAGAAATAATTGCATGTATCGTGACCATAGTTGGGATTATCGATTTTAAAAATTAACGATTAAAATCAATCGTTAAAAATGTTGTTAACTATTTAACTTAACCGTTATTTTTTAGAATAGTTAACTAATAACTTTTTAATCGTTAAAATTATACATTAACTGATACAAAACTTACTTCGGATAATTATTTTCGTTAATTTTTGGCAAATGTCGACCAGTTCGAATTTGGGCGCAAAGCTTGCCCAACGGACAAAGGGGAAAATTAAACGGTAACTAAGAATGCAATATAGCTAGGGGTAGTTGTGCAAGGGTGCAATTAATAGGCCCACATAAATACATCCAAACAAAAGCGGGGTCGAGTGACCGCCAAAGTGTATGAACGCGCCAAAGTTCACCTTCATCCAACAGTGAGACCAAGAATGAAAGATTTTCTAAGATGGATGCATTTTTTTCAAAATTAAAACACCAACCGACTTCTATCAGTCAGGAGGCACTCTCCATCGCCGAAGCGGAAGCAGAGAGATATTTTCACGAATGTAGAAGTGTTAATGAACTCTCAAGCACAATGAGAAATCTTTTTATCAAGTACAGCACTGGCATTCCATCATCAGCACAATGTGAAAGGATGTTCAGTGCTTCTTTAGGTCTTCTTCTTTTTTCAGACAGGAGAGAGGACGGATTTCCGATACAAATTTTGAAATGAGAATGTATTCTAAGTTTAATGACTTTTTAAGTTAAAGTTAAATAAGTCTTTCTTGAATTTGAAGTTTGTATGTATTTTATCCCTATTTCGAAAAATAGCTATTAAAAGTTAAAAAAAAAAAACAAATTTAAAAAAAGTTAAATTAACCAACATTGCATTCAATTATCATTCAATAACACCAGCTCAGTGAATTTCCTTTTAACGTAAAAGTTACTTTTTTCAACTTTAACTAGTTACTTTTTCAGAAAGGTATATTTTGGGTTTAACTAGTTACGTTTTACAGAGATTAACTTTAACTTAAATCAGTTAATGTTTTTTGGTAATTTTCCCAACTATGGGACTCGTGACGATTTATATCATTGTAAACGGCGGTCAGTGCCATGAACCCCAGGGCTTTCTCTCCCTGGTCGACGCAATGTCTGGATTATCATAAATAAAAAGAAAATAAATTCAATGAGCTTGTGTTATTGAATGACAATTGAGTGTAATGAGCTTCGGACACCACCAAATTTCACGGTTTCGGATCCCGTGTGAAGTCTGTGTCAAGGTGCTGATGGCACTCGGCATTATCTCTGTTCACCTCTCACACCCTGACACATAGAAATGTGCGCGTGCAAAACAGAAAGGTTTTCGGAAGCAACTTAATGCGGGCATCTAGTTTCTCTCATAATTATTATTAGTTTCTTTACGGCAATCTATGGGCTGCGATCGCACAACTTTAATCAATTTCTCCTTGGCGCTTTGGATTACTCGTTCTTCTCCCAACAATACTCTCTTTTCCTTCTCGTCTTCTCATCCGACAGGTCCTTCATCTCCGAAAATTTTCTCCTGAACTTTCTCTGTTTCCTATGTCTTCTGCCCAGATCCCACACTTGACTATATTCTGGTGGACTTCATTCATGGGACTTCCGACCTCCTATTCTCCTGGAAGCTACGAATCCTGTTGACAAGCCTTTCTGGTCCCATCTGAAGCCAATTTCCTTTTCTTCATTGTGGTTGTGCTTTTTTCAAATCTTTGGTGCGGGTAAATTCTGAGGTAATTCCATCACGGGTTTCCGTCCGGGTTAGTGGCTCCATCTTCTCCTCTGCCGACGTTTCGAAGGGAGACTTATCTTTCATCATCAAGGCCGTTGATACAGTTCACCTTTGATCTACATATCAAGCAATTAATCTACATATCAAGAAATTAATTTTAGGTTAAAATGTTTTTTCTCTAATTAGAAATTAACGCACATTTTTGTGTCCCAAGGACTTGTAAATGGAAAGTGACTTAGCCTTGAAATTTACATGTTCTTCGGAACATTTCCAATTTAAATGGAACTCTGGAGTAAATACAAAAGTGAACAATATCTCGATGAAAACCACAAACCAAGGAATAAATAGCAACGTCAAAAGCCACATTATCGTATAACGTGATTATAATCCTAATGATGATGACACGATAGTATTTATCTTGTTACTAACTGTGGTACTATCACCTTATGTATTTAAGCATATCAGAAAACCAACATTTAATTCTGCTATACAGCCTAAACTTGTACTGTATTATCAATGAACACTAATAATGTTGAAAAACAAGTTTAAATACCCCAGCATAACAGAACTGAAAACAAATATTTCAGTAGCTACTGAATAGTACCTTCTTATTTATAATCTATGTGCTTATAACTAGTATGCTGTAACATAACATTGGTGCACTTTGCCTCCTAAACAGTCGTCAGCTAAAATATTCAAATATTTCTGATTTTGTCAATAAATTGTTGTGGTAGGCTGCTGCAGTTTGGTGTAACATATGGTCTTTCAAGGATGAAAAAATGCAGCTGCCTGCATTTGGTATTGCATATGGAGTAATACGGAATTCATTGCATTAGTCATCCGAAGAAAAACTTTAGCTTGGATGCTCCGAAATCTTTTCTCAGCAATTTTGTTCAAGGAAACAATCTCTTGCCTCCCTTTTTTCTCCAAACAACATTCTTTGAATTCTAAGTTAACCCCTCATAGGCCATTAAACATACTTCATCCTTCATCCTCTTAGCTAACTTCCTCTCTTAAATATGCTACATGATATATATGCCACAACATCAAATACATAGGTGGTCAGAGCCCTTCTAATGTTTGTACGCAAAAGAAATGCAATTCATTCAGGAATTTGTATGGCATAGCTACGACTTAAAATATATTTTTTTCCATTCTCTAAGGCTGTCTATTCTCCCGGTTCAGTTCCTGACGGTTACCGAAATTGGAGAATAAATTTAAAATCTCCCGCCTTTCGGACTGAAATGTCCTCCTCCCATTTTAAGTATAATACCTATACATTTCCAATATATGTCACCCATTGTTATCGTTGGTTGTGTATTTATATCTATTCATGAGCAAATAGCAACTAACATCATATAATATGTTAATTTACCTCAACATTTCGTGATTCAAATGAATTTTATAGGTAAATGGATCAAAATCATAAAAAACTGATCACAACTGAACAATCCCTTGGTAGAATTTATGCAGGTCATTGATCAAGCACATTCAGCGGAAGTTATTATCATGAATTTTACTTTATCCCCGGGAATTTAGCGGTAATTCCTTAGCTTTGGAAAATATTTCTCCCAGAACTTCTCCTCGGGAGCTGGCATCCCAAGTCAAGTCGCGCGCGAGAGAAATTATTATTATTTCTATTTTGAGAATTCGTTCTTCGGGGTTCTCTTTAGGATCACTAATCAAAGTAAATGTTTCCACCATCTTGAAAAGTATTCCAAGGTTTCGCGAGCGGAAGGGTGAGTTCCCCGCGCCCCACGAGACCACAAGCTAACTTTAACTGACAGACCGCAATCGGAACAGATTTAAGCGACGCGCCGCCCTTAGACGGTCCCCTTCGGAAGAGCGGGAAGACGGTCGGCGGGGCGTCGCGTCGTTGTCTTCCACAGAACTGGACGCGAGGAGCCGAGAACAAAGGAAGGTCGAAACGTGCTCACCTCTTGGAGCATTTGCGCTCACGAATTCCAAAGGTAACTACTCGCGAACGCCATGGAGAGGAGAGCGCTTGGCAAGGCCGTATTAACTAACGCACGTGACAGTGGCTCCTGCGTGCAAGGGTGAGTTTACACTGGCAAGTTACTTCTGAGAAAACTTTCGGGAATTTTACTCTGGTGAAAACTTTTTTACAAATTAGTGCAGAACAAGACTGGTTGCTATTTACACTGGCAACAATACGCTATAGCAGGTGACTTGCGGGACCTTTTAAAAGTTCTGCCAAGGAGGCTGCATAGTCATTTACACCTGCAATTTACGTCGAAAGTCGCTTGCTGCGAGTAAGTTGCGCAATAAACTTCCCAGTGCAAACGAAACGTAAGACAAGGATCGTAATTTTTGTAGAGAAAATGGCACAAACAATCCCGCGCATTATGTGCAAAGGAAGCGGGATAGGTTGGATTAAGGCATCGCCGAGAAGAAATATAACTGAAAACATACCTGTTTCTTTCTGTAATCGAAATTAAAATAAGAAAAAACAGGAGTCAACTGGAGCAAAAGCTTTGAACATCTTCGGAAGTTTGTTGTGCTCTCTCTCTCTCATGCATGCAGCACCAGCATGGATTTTCGAAATAAATTCATCTCTCAAATCTAGCGTCCCCTCAGCCGTTTGGTTTAGGTTGGGTTTTCTGCGCAACGACATGATCTTCCGTGACCTTCACATCCTGCCTGCCACCATTTCACAATACCTGCCGACAATTCCTTTCCTCATTAAAACATTCCAACAACCCATTGCTGTTAGACTTATGGAATTATTACCCCTACTCCCCTTCCCTCATTCTCCCTTTAACCCACACTCCTTCATGCAGCGCTAAAAAAATAGAAAACCTGAAATTCTCCGTCAGCGACCCGATTGTGTTTGTGTGAATGCCATGTTTCTTTCTGTAGTACATGATATCTTATCTCGTCTGGTTCCCGTGTGAGAGTCAAGCTACCAACACAACCAACTTAATGAGAATTTTGATGAAAGCGTGATTTGAGCGAGATTTTTCTCTGGCGTGAAAGAGACCATATTGCAATTTCATTTTAAAATTTAAACATTATTAAGAAGCTGAGGGGTGGAATGACAGCGCAGAACGCGCGAAGATAATTGCAAACCGTTCCGGTGAGCGGATATCACCACAACCGGTCTTTTAACAATTCAAAATAGTGCATCGCGGGAGGTTAAAAAAACAGTGTTTGAGGTGTTGTGTGACGAACCGATTACTTTGAAATGTTTCATGTGGGTAGTTGTGTGCTCTGCTACGAACATAGGCTATATTTAAATTTCCTCAGGGTCCCAAGGGCCCCTGAACGGGCCCCTAGATTCTACTCCCATTACAAAATATAGGAATCAGTGCAGGGGTTGGTTTTTGTTTGTTTTTCTTTATTACTGGTGCTCACGCCACAGGACTGAAATTTCCACTATCTGAAAAAACTAAATATTTAATTATTGGATTAAGAATATGTTTTACGTTTCTTTTTGCTTAAAAATTAGGTTTTAAATTCCAAAGTTATCAATTTTACTCCTGTTTCTACAACGGCACATTTCCTTGGGAACCGGAGTAACGTCTATTCCCGGAAAATTTCGCCCGGGCAATTTTTATAGCTTAAATTAGATTTAATGACCAATATTAGGAATTTTCGGAGATATTTCAGACGGGATATTTCGGACCCCAATCTTTTTATGTGCATTTAACGGCTTTTACATCTAGTATCTTTTACATGTAGCACGTCATATTAATTTTTATAATTAGGGTCCATCGGTGTGCGTAGTGTATCGCTTTCTACGTAGAATGTTCCACATTGCTAGAGACCTACCTACTTGACCTATCAAACCTTAATACAGCCCTAGAGCTCAAGAGGGATGGTTGCGGTTCCAATCGGCTCTTAAGTCCCCAAATCACTGCTTTCTATTTAGCCTCGGAATGAATGAAGTAATGAGCCGGCTATCTTGATATTTTGATCGAAGGTACATGATACCTATTTAAAATTAAAAATTCAAATATGGGGTTCTTTGGAAAAAGAAAAAAAAATCTCTCGCTCATACTCACTTGAGGGAAATTATGCTCGAAGTGTATGGCGACCTTCCCCACGCCCCCTGTCGTGGAACTGGAATACATTTTTTAGTTTTACTGTTTTAAAAATAAACAATCTCAGTAAAATAGTTTAATATTATGCATAATTAAGCGACAAAACGGGCAATGTCCACTTACAATAGTAAAAAACTAAGGTAAGAAATTATATGTCCGATTCTCTTCTGTATTAATATAGCTACAATATATTTTTTTTTTTTATCTCTCCCATTGAGAATCAAAGGGATTTCTGCTACAATAGTAACATTAATGACGAAAATCGTTGATTGCAATGAATGAGCTACTCAGCAATTACCTAAAAATCTACGTATGAGGTTTTAATTCGACTTAATTTTCGCACGCCGTGTCCTGAGAAAGCCTTCGCAACCAAAGACTTTTTCTCGGTAGATTTAAAGTACTATGAACTAGAAAGTACTATGACAAGTAATACAATTATTTTTGTAAATGATATAGAAAACAAATGAACTTCACACATGTACATTGCCGACGCGATTCGTGCCTTCCCTCATTTTTTAATAATTAATTTATCTGCATATGGCACACCGACTGCAGTCCTCACAGATTTGTTGTGAAGTCGTTAGGGTCCGAAACGAGAGGAAAGCATGTTGTGTTTCGTGTTGCAGCAAAGTGGACGGCGGAATTATAGCGAGTGGAATGCCGGAACTCCACAAAGTCACCATCGATCCCAAACGTGCTCACGACCCGTGGTAGAAAGAGCCACGCAGCGTTTTGGGAATTTGTGGAGAAGCGATCACGGAGACGATCATCGTCCAGCTATGATGTGTTGTTTGGGAGGAGGAGGAGCCCGTGCCGACACCACCGCACACCGGTGACCTCCCGCCGCCGCCAAACTGACCGACATCGGAGCCGCGCGCGCACGGGCACGGGCAGAGAGCACGCCCTTCCTTTAAAGGGTCTCTCTCTCTAATACTCGGATGGGGAAGGGAATAAGGGGGGGGTTCAGACAAACGCCCGGGATCGATCGCTCCCAAACACCGAGCGAGATATCCGGCGGCGGATGACGGCACTTTTTTAAAAACGGACTTCCCCAACCCTTGTTCCCGAGAGCGAACAACCCTATTTGCTTTCATTTTGACCACCACTCACGTGAAACTTCTTTTTTCTTCTTCGGAAGACGTCTTTCATGAAAAAGCTAACAACGCTCGTCACGTAAAATTATAAATGCCACACCTTCGTTAACGACAAGTAAACAAAAAAAAGAAAAATAATGCTAAATCCAGACATAAAATTGTGAAAAGTCAACTCCTTTATTTATTTCCGAATTAGCTGATGGACTAGAAAAAGGGGACACAGTTCCCGAGAATAGTATAAAGTCAAGAATACCCACTAAGAGAACATGGATTCTGCTATTATTGCCGGAAAGATCAGGAACGATGGCGCCTGGTCCGCAGTATCCCTATTCCCATCACAGCAGCAGCTCTACTGTCGCAAGTGATTGGCTTCCTTTTCAGGGTGCACCATCCCCTCTCCTCTTTCATTATTACGGGAATTTCTGCATCTGCGCAGTTGAGGAAAGGAAGAATGGTCGATATTACAACGATTGTTACTGTGTTCCAGTTCTTAAATGTCATAATTCGAATTTAAACTGGTTAAAGACTGCTTAATAAGTAGAACATCACATCCCGTTTTTCGAAACATCAATTAATTCCTACGAAGGCCGCATTGTGGTTAGTTCACCGTTCACCTACCGAGATGGCGTTGCAGGACTGAGAGGTCGAGCGTCACGTGATCCAGGTTGCAGTATGGCAGCTGTGGTCGCTGGAGCAGTTCCAATATAACGACGGTAAAGGAATACATCTCTCACCATTGTAGTGACAAGATGTGCCCAGGTACACATCTAGCTATGACTAAGAAACGTTCCAGCATAGCAAGATCAACACCATTTACCTAGTTCTCCTCAAGATTTTATAAACTGCGAATTTATGCAGAAGTGAGCCTTGCCCTTTCCTATGACGGAAGACGTGTTGATTAGTTTTGATGATTTCGACTGAGGTGTTGTGCTCTGTGTGAAGTGCTTTAGTGACGAAATGTTTTTTAGTGTGAAGTGAACATCGTAATCACCTTTGGATAACACAGTTCATCAGGTAAGGAAAGTTGGATATGAACACGGAAGTGTTATGCATCGTTTTGGTGGAAATGAGAAACGTATGCCTGCTTCGCCGATAATTTCCGTAAACACGGAGTTTGTGCAGACGGATAGAAGAGTTAACGCTGTTCATGGCCCGAAATATTACATCACTTGATTGCACGAAGACGTGTTTCGCGCACTCTGCGTCAATAATACGGTCTTGAGTTGAAATGCAGTGTGTGTGATGACAGTTTTCACAATGTTGTCACTTGAAAGAACTATCGGAAGCCTTCTTCAGTAAAATTTGTGAAGAAGAAATTTTATCGCAGCAACGACAAAGCTCTGCGTGTGTTGCTTGCAAGATTTGTGAAACTGAGTGCCCTCATTTCTACAATGATTGTGTGATTATTATCACAGTTTTCCAAAAATATTGAGTTGATTTCGTTTGCGATTCCGATTCTAGAAACATGGCTATTCAACATGCTTTGTCCACGGTTGTATTCCTTACGTGCATCATTTGCTACTACAATAGTTGTTACTGTGGATTCGCTTTCGACGATATTAGTGCTATAAAGGATAACAGAGACCTGCGGCCACATACGCCCTTAAAAAATTTATTTCTCAATGACTTTTGGGGCACACCGATGCAAAAGGTAAGGGTCTTCTGCGTATAAAACACATGCAGTTTTAATTACAACTAAAATATCTCCGTTTGCACGACACGTCTGTTTTTTACTTCTCAGGAGCAAAGCCACAAATCGTACCGGCCCCTTTGCGTTCTGACATTTCGATGGAATTATTACCTCCATCAGCTGGAGCCGATGGGCTATCATCTCGTGAACATGCTGTTGCATGGTGTTGTTTGTCTGATGTATTTCAGGTGAGGGGAAATAAATATTTTACGGTGACCAGTGTGTGGACATAGAAGTCATCAAATAATAATTCAGATTCCTCGGTCTTCATACTAACTCTTTTTAGAAATGAACATTTTTTTTCCATTTTCACCTGTATTTGTTACTTCA
The DNA here is from genome assembly GCA_963573305.1 of Pyrrhosoma nymphula. Lineage (NCBI taxonomy): Eukaryota > Metazoa > Arthropoda > Insecta > Odonata > Coenagrionidae > Pyrrhosoma > Pyrrhosoma nymphula. The sequence continues at coordinate 3,415,473 of OY754334.1, forward strand.
TTTCTTCCAGGATGTGTTCCATGTTTCTACCTGAAATATCGAGTTTTGTTGCCGCAATGCTCTTTGCCGTCCATCCCATCCACACCGAGGCCGTAAGTATTCGACTATTGACGTGGATTATTTTTATACAGACATTTAAGATGCAGGGACTGAAGGTGCTTTAATGCTAGGGAAAGGGTCGTATATTTTAAGTTATATTTATCCAGTCTCCATTCTGAAGATTTCATTTTACCACCGTATTGCACCTCGACTGCCGAGCTCCGGAAAGTAAATATTGTTTGTTTTCCTCCTCAATTTTCTTTTGTCTGGCTGGATTTACATTCATCCGTCTTCGCCTTGTGGCGAGGAGGGTGTTTTAGCAAGGCGGATAGTTTAAGGGATGATAAACTCTTGTTTTCACCCGATTACCAAAAATTTATCTCGCAATTTTTATGCGCCCTCACCAATTGGATAGTTTAGTCGTTGGTGCATCTAAATGCATGTCGAGAGCGATCCCGGCGCCCCACCGGTTGTTCGTCGTGGACGGGACGTGATCGAGACACAATAACATTGATTGACCCACACGGCAGCTGAATTATGCATGCATGGGGAAAGGATTGCTCCGGCTCCTCGCACAGGACCGTAACTCCAGTTTTATCATCCATCCATCGGGTAGCGCGCGGCTATTGATTACGTCCCATGTTCACATTATGGTTCCCATGTACGCATTCATTTGCACTAGTAACACACGTCGGGCAAGAAATGAAACCTGACGAGAAATGATGGGAGGTCTTAATCCTCGTTTTTTCCTAGCGCAAATTGTCAGAATAATAAGTAAGAATGCATTTCATCCTAAAGAACCCAAACTTATACATTTCGTTGCTTGTATCATTTTCTCGTCGACTCCTCGCGGGTTGTCTGGAGAATTCTCAGCCCCCGTCCACATCTCAGAATACCACTGACAGCTCATGCGTTTACACGGCTTGAATTACTAGATGCAATAGCATGAGTCGGTGATAAGCTCAGAGAAGTCGTGTTTGGAGCCGAAATCGGACTCCATGAGCGACAGCTCGGCTGGGCTTCGTCGGTGGGCGCCACCGGAGGACCCAGCTGTGATCGCCCGTGGCGCCGGAAAGCCCGGCCGATCCGCCTGACACCCACCCATCCCAAGCACCCTGCCCCAAAATACGTCGTGGAATACTTTCCGGAGTTCTACACATGAGCTAATACTCTCCGGAGTTGGAGTGCTTTAATTTGGCCGCGGCTAGGGTGACCGATAGGATGGGCGGTTGTTTTTCTCATGCGGTATATTTATACCACACACTTCACTAGTAGACTGGTGGAATTTCGTGAACCTCTTCCTTGTTGTATCCCCTCTCAGTGACTTACTGGTTTTGTGTCGCCCTTACAGGTTACGGGGGTAGTTGGGAGAGCTGAGACGTTATCTTCAGTATTTTTCTTGGCAGCGCTAATATTTTATACGAAGGCGGCCAAGAAGCGGAAAGAAACAAGTATGTATTCATGAAAAACCGCAGTAATGGGATAATAAAATTAGTTGGTTATGTGCATCGATTACATAAGTTATTAATCCTTTTCGTATTTCCCCAGGTTGGAGGTATTTGGCATTTTCCATGATCTCCGTGGCCACCGCTATGTTTTGCAAAGAACAAGGCATTACAATAACGGGAGTCTGCGTTGTTTACGAGTTGTTTGTCGCCCAAAAGGTAAGCCTTTCTTAGGACACAGTGGAAAGCATTAATTTAGATGGCGTGGAATACATTTCAAAGTGTTTTAGTGTTCCCTACTGCAAACTCTTGTCTTTCCTGCATCTCATCAAATCATGTCAAGATGCTCTTCTAGTAAGTATCTTCGCAATCAGCCTCTTGTTGCTGGTGCATTGAGAGGAAGCCATTTTCTTTGTCTTAAACAATGCCTGCATAGTGTGATGGAAAATGGAGGAATATTATGAGAACGTCTATTTTTGTAGTTTTTTCATTTTCCAATTTAATATTTCCTGCGAGTGCTCATCACTCCATGTTTCATAAAAATCCTTGTCCTTTTATACTTTGATTCAAAAAATTACTTATGATCAAAATTGGTTCAGTCCCAACATACCCTAGCAATGTGCTCAGTTTTAATGTCCAGTCACTGCATGAATGCCTGCTATCAACAAAATACAGTAAGCCTCTAATCAAGTTATTATCCATTGAGATCAGATCAACTTTTCCTCAAAACTTTTAATCCAAATTTTGTGGTTGCCCTCTTGAAATAAGTGCCAGAGGAAGCGTAGATAAGAGCTATCAGCTATGATATTCATTAAATGCAAGAAATAGCTAATGCTCTCATTGTCCTTATAAAAATCTGGTAAGATAAGCATCAACGTAGCAGCAGCCCAGAGTAAACAACCCATTGTATGGAAAGGAAAAAAATCCCATAAACGTGACCGATGTTATTTGTTATGAATGTCCATGGTAGCATTTTAAAATTTCTTATAAGTACTAAGTTATTGATTTTAATTATTGCCACGATGAATTCTCTCCATTCTCATCATTTAAAGGCCATGTTTTCATTTTACTTCCACGTGCCATTTAAGCGTTAAAACACACATTCTCAACTTGAAGTATCTTTAAAGGTGATGGCATAACGCTCACTGTTTTAAAGTGATTTTCATAACATACAGTCGTCTTTAAGTTGCATAAGAGTGGTTTATTTTCTGAAGAGGGATGTCTTAAAACATATTACATGGTATTTCTTTGGAAAGATTCACTGGTAAGGCTAAGTTTACATTGAAAGGGCTTTATAGCAGAGTCAAAGAGCAAACTAAAGTTTTAAACAACCTGAGATGCACAGAAGGATATCAGTATCATGCATGCAGTATCATTATGTAATTGTGGTGATTTGAATTATCAAAGCCAGAATAGCTGGAGTACACTTTGGTTCACCTCAAGGTCATTATTCTTTGTATTAATGGAAAATGCTCGAGCAAGGGCTTACTTTGAGGAACCATTCTCTATACTTAATGGCTGTTTTTAACTTGTTACTCAGTAATTGTGAAATAGGAAAGAGCTATAATAGTTTTCATAAGTTCACTGTAGTAACAAGGTATTTCCTTGTTTCTAACTCTGTTGTTGCTCCAGGGAATAGCTGTGCTGAAATCCCCAAGCTGAGTAGTTGGCGACTGATATGTGTATGAGTGCCACATTTTACATAAAATTTAATTGCAATCTGGTCACATGCCACTCTTAAATAAGAGCATAAAATATTGAAAAGGCTAGATACTTGGGGCTTTTAGCTTCAATATTAGTATAGGCTTTGGATGTCTTCAGAAAAGAGGCACTGTGGTCAAGGTCACCTATGTGCTGCTTAAGTCTGCTTTGTGTTCACAAAGCACCTATTTTGCCCAAGACTAATATGTTTAATAATTTTAACGGCATACAGTATGCATTGCATAAGAGTATTTTGATGGAATGTTGGGATTTAATCGCTCAGAAGACTGATCAAAAGTAGAGCTAACTTCTCCTATAGGCAAATATTACCAAGATGTAAGTTTGTGTCAGGAAAATGTGTCACTTGAGGAGAAATGGCAGTCAGATAACCAGCATGATTTACACCTGTGTTTTACTTGCGAGATGATTGAGGTGCTTGCATTTTACTTGCCGGAAAAATGGTACTCAGATATTGCCACTAAAGAAAACATTAATCGCAAAGGGAGCACATTAAGGAGGAAATATTTATTTATTTATTATTCACCTGCAAAAACAGCCATAGGGCAATATATTGGATAAGTAACAACTGTAAACAAATAAACGAACTAAACAGGCAGATAGTGATAGATGTGAGCAGAATTAGGAAGAAGGATGGAGGAGTGCGACAGCTGCGGGATGAATTGAAAAGGGCAATTGGTATCTGTACCTGATGATGACTCTGATGCATCGAAACTAGTGTACAGTAATAAATATAGGTGAATATTTATATAATGTTTCTACTTCAGTAATGAATGGAATAGTCTTAAACCCAGCATGTTGGAAGTAATAATGACAAATTTTGAATGGTTTGTTAGCAATTTAAAAATATGGCAACATGCTTTCCATTGATCTTATTATAGTAGCATAATTGGAATGTGCATGAGGAAAGCACTGTTAAAGGTAAAAAAAGTAAACCGACTTTATTAGGAAACATAGCTGAATAAATAACTCCAATTAATTACTTAATTCTCATGAAGTACATGAATTTCATTGGGTAAACTTAATGCACGTTTTTTCTCCTGACTGTTAATGTTATGCTAGCATGGAGGAGAGAAAACAAAATAGTTTGGTTGGCTTTACTTTACAATGGTAAAATTTTAATGCCAATTTCCTGTATAAAATGGAGAAATTTCGTGTTCTGGACGTCCTTTTTGTTACCCTTGAGTGTCATTTAGGCAATTTTTTGAGAATGTGATACATCTTAAAATGCCATACCACAGATACAGATACTTGTTTAGTTTCTCTGCTTATCATGCAGACACCGAATTCATCAGCTTTTCTTATAGAATAATACTGCTGATATATCTTGTTGATGTCAATTTGAAAATAGTTACACTTATAATGAATGGCATGATCTACATCCTGGGAATAATTCTCTTATCTCTTGGCTATCTAGTTACCATAAAGTGGAAATTATCCTGATGAACAGTATTGATAACAACACCTGGTTAAAATCATTAGCTCTAATTTTTATAATGCGAGATTTTTAATCAAATCTGTTAAAAGAAACAACAAATTAGTCCTGAGAGATTTAAGGACTAATTGTAGTTTTTCAGCTAATCATAAGATAAGACAATTTTAAAAAATGAATCCATAAACCGTTGAAAGTATCGATCAGCACTCGTGTAAATCTCTAAATAGACTTATATATCTCCTGCCGTTTATTCACTATTGAGTACTCATGTCTCACACAAAAATTGATTCCCATTCTAATTGTAATAGTTAATGTGTGCATAGAATGTGGGAAAAAAGGAATGAAGGAATTTCTATTGTGAGCTGTTTACAATCAATCACTCCCATGATCAGTAATTCTTTGAAAAATGTTGAATGTGTTTTATGTATAAAGTGTGAGTGCCTCTCTTGGCATCTGAATGCTGAAAACCGTTCACAAATTGGCCTTGTACTTAAATCTCCAAAGAGTCTCCCATATTTCAAAATGCACAACCTGTTATCTGTGTTTTATCTCCATTATATTTTAATGGTATTTTACTTCGCCCTTTATTACTTAATAATTGGTCTGTTGCAATAAACTATGATGCTTCCTGTCTCTCCAATCAAATGCCTCTTCATTACAAGTTCAAATTAAGTTTAAGAAGGGTGAAAATAATTTCATCCCTCATGGAAAATTAAACCATATAAATTCATCATATTTATGTATGCATAGCATGTAACTTAATGATAAGATATTTGTTAGAAATGGAATTTTTGTCAAAAAGAAGTTTATTGAAGTATGGCGATTACGAGCTATAATTTTTCACCCATTTAAGACCCAATCACTATTACATTAGCCACTTAATCTTTACATGTCACTACCTATAATATTGTATCGTGGTTGCACCATAACTGCTCACATTCTTACAGTAAGCAATAGCATCATGAAAATGTGTTTTATTGCTGAAAGCAGTTACTGCCTATTCCCTACCCTCATATACCCTTTGAAACCTCTGCATGTCTCTTGAGTCACCTATGCCATATGTAATGCAACCTTACTTGATGGTAGAGTTATTGATGAGTACTAAATATCCACTTGTTCTTGATCATGGAGTAATTCTATTTCTGAATCAATATTGTTATTACAAAATTCTATCTGCAAAAGACTGAGGGCAATGTATCTAATCCATCTAATTGTATCATGATCACAGCTTCGCCTGGGTGACATCCAGCACTTCATTCGATCTGCAATTGGAGGAAAAGTTTGGGCCCCAAATTGGTGGACACCAGATGTGGCAAAGAGACTAGGAGTCCTGGGGACAACTACATTAGCCTTGCTCCTCCTACGAGTTCACATAATGGGTGCAAGGTTGCCCGTCTTCACTCGGTAAGTGAATTTACCGATAGACAGACCCTAGAGCATAAGGAACATAACTGTAATTTACTATACAGGAGGTATTTGTGTACAACTAAAGGTTGAGTCTATCACATGCTCATCATACTGTTGGCCAGGTTTACCATCATATTTAATTCGTAATGTAAGTATTGTTCATTAATTTAACATTACTGCTTCACCCTTAAGTATTTCAGAATAACTCTGAAGGTAAAACCATTCCTGAAAGTCATCCTCTCCAATTTCTGTTTATTCTGTTTCTTATTTTTTGAAAATTGGTTCACAACTTCAGTCTGGCAGATGGGATTTTGTGCACATTACGTTGCCAAAATAACTGAATGAAGAGTTCCTTCACCGCCTTTCAAAAAAAGTCCATTTTTGCAGTAGAGGCTGCAGTATGCCATACAACATCTTATTAATAGCATATGTCCTGTCTACTCTGATGAGCCGACATCAACACCGACTTCCTCACACCTTGAACGTGACTCATTCTCGGTTGTTATTTCCAGCCTAATTGGTGATGGCTTTTCTAAGAAGTGCATCAAAGGATATGTAATTATCTATCGCGTGCCATTGCATTACTATAGAAAGGGGAGTAGAACTGATCCTATCGCATCCAATAGTCTTTTAGCGAATCCCAGATATCATGTCCCATTTGAATCACAATTGCCAAAAGAGTACACATTTCGGAGTATTTTATGTCGGGTTCTTGAGATGATCAAATTTGCTTTTTCTGTATAAACTGGGCACTAAATCTATTTGTCTCAAGCACTAGTAGAGGAGTAACCGCTTGGAAATAGAGGAAAAATACTGTCATAGGTGAGGAACTTGCCGAGATATAGCTTCTTTTGTGTTCAAAACCTTTTCACCACCAGAAAAATGAATGGACGATGGAATACGTAGCTCATTGACTTTTTCACGCACTCCTTGGCGTGAGTCGGAGTATATCTTGGTCGATGCCGCCGTCCTCTTCCTCCGAGCTGTCATTGTCGTCTGTAGTTTGTGCATCAGAATCGCAGTCTGCAAAAAGTTCCTCCGTAATTTCACTCTCGAATAATTTTCTCTTGCGATCCATGTTGATGCACGAGTGGTTTTTTGCTAAATAAAAACGCAGCGAATAAATACAAAAATAGATCAACAAATAGATTTTATCCAGGTGAAGATTGGTATTTGAAGAAAATTTTCCAACTACGAAACATAAGTAAAACATACTGAAATAAATGAACCAGTCAATAATAAACCAGCCAAAGAATCAGGAGGGTTGAAGAAATGCTTATAACACTAGGACTAATCTGAGGGAACTGCTCACCATCGAAGTAGCAGGGGAACTAAAAAAAACTGGCAAAGATTGTGTTCAAAGCGAGGAGAATTCAAGGCCAAGGTTTGTTTTTAGATACTCCTCAGATAAGGAAGGGCTGGCCAGCACTCAAAATGGGCATGTGTTGAGAGATAAATAGTCCTGACGTGATTACGCACCCCAACCATCATCATAGAAGGAGCGCGACCGTGCGAGATAGACAGAAACGGGTTGGGTGAAGGGCCTTGGGACTGTTTACGTTTGGACTGCCAAGGAGAGAGATTCGTGATGACAAGAGACTAATTTCGAATGTGATAAAAGGATGCATAGCACATGGCAGAGTGTGATTCGTTCCTTTGACTTTAGCTGGAGGGCCATCCAGAGTGCCTGAGAAAAATATCAACACTTACTCAGCGATGAAAGCGATAATATGCTGATTTGAAACAAAGAGTTTCTTGGTGGTTCCTAAAGGGACCACTTGGCCATTCGCAAAAACATTTGGTGGTCCCTTTAAGAACCGCTCAGCCGATAAAGGTTAATATCGCAAAGTAGAAGTACATATTGTATTTGGCAGTGGTAGGTCTTAATATGAAACTTAGAACATAAATCTTCTCGGCAAATATTCTCCAAGGATTAGGCACAATAGAGATACATGTGGTTTTATGCAGGAGATGCACGGAAATATTGACCCCAATAAAGTAACTGAACTTACGGACTCAACTATAAATCGAGGTTAGGTTTTCAATGGCCGAAAAAGGGAAGACATTTCTTGACTTATACTTGAGCATATACAAAGATATTTTTATACAACCCTTGATTTGGTAGCTATTTAATCTGTTGAGGCATGTGTATGTAAAACTTGGTGAAGACATTTGATCTAAAAAAGAGCTGAGATAGATGTAAGCATGATCAAAAATAAATTATTAATCGATTAACAAAAGCTGGAGTGAATTAATGTCCACCAAGTAAGGATTTCATAATTTGTCGTGGAACATCATGATGCCCTCAAATACTTATATGAACCAAGTTTATGTTTCTTCAAATTACCCCAACAGTACTAAGTGCTATGCATAATAAGAACGGAGAAATTCCAATATTACGTCACAATTTTAGAGAATTCCTGGCATTTTCATGGTGGTTGGTATATCAAGGGCTTTTCACGGTTTTTAGGAATGCCATGGTTGAGGTGTCAATGTTGTCACCCTGTGCGTCTGACCTTTGATCTTTCAGCCTACCTTACCAAAGTAAATGTAATTAGTGGTAACATAAAAATACAGAATTTGATTCCAACAGAAGCAGGTATGACAAACACATCTATCTCATTCTAACCTGTATTTTAAAAAAGACCCCTGGTTCAAAAGCGTCAGACTGTATCCACTCTTTACATGGGCCTGCTCAACTAATTTTTAGGAGGGCACAAGCACTACATGGAAAGAAAACTAACTTTTAATAGGGTATTCGCTTAGTTTGTGATTCTTCAGAGATCAGTTTCCCACCTATCCCCGTTAACTTTTTGAGTATTAACCATGTGTCATCTGCACCCTACTTTCGTTGGCCACGAATTAATATCAATGTATTTACCACCCTTAAAACAAGTGGGTGTCTGCAGAGTGTTGAGATCTGTACACTTAAAGATTCAGCTGCTGGAAAAGTGGAGCAGGTAGGCAGAGCAATGCTCTTCCACTAACCTCCAAAGAACCTGATGTCCAGATTTGCATAAATACGCTTTAGTTCCTATCTGATATTGATTCACAAATTGGGAAATGCCAAATATGTTAGCATAAACCATAAAGATTTTTGATTGAGACTTTTTTCAGCCATTCATTCAGAATGATTTGGATCAAGAAATCAAATGATGTCAGTACTATATGAGTTGTAAATGGAAGAACTCAAAACACCAACCATGGATGTGAAATAATTTCTGTTTATAATTATTTCAACTTTTAATTGCTAAAGTAATATTTTTCCCACATGTGAGTCAAATGGTCTTCTCTTCCATATTCTGTTAATAAAACTAAAAATGATTCTTACCGTCTGTAGTTATTGATCCCAGGTTGATTATTAGTATCCCAGACCTATGGATTCCTGCTTTTCCAGATTTTTCATGAGTATTAAAATATTTGGCTGTGTCGCAAATTTTCCTGACTCAAGTGGCCCTCTGACACGAATTGCGAGGCTCAAAACTATCCTTTTATATCCCATTTGTATTTAGACAGTGACATGAATTTTCCACTGAAATTCAATTTGTATGGCTGTGGCTGTAAAAGCTTCCTTTCTGAAAAAAAAACTTTTCTCCCATGAGATAGCAAAAAAAAGTTTCTGCAAGTGCCACTGATGACTGATAGATAGATAGAACAGTTGGTGGAGTACCTTACTAGGAGTTCTTGAGGCATTTATCCCTGTTTTTCCAATGTGCCAGCCTACTACAGTAGGCAATCACCAATGGAGTCTGACTGTCTTGCTAAAGGCAAGCAGGTCCCGTTTGGGAATAACTTGGCTCCAAGAATGGTGAACCCAGATATCTATTCTGAGTCCTCATCACAGCAGGATATTTGCAAAGTATGTAGGATGTGGTTTCATCCTCTTCTTCGTGCCACTTACTTATAGCTGAATTCAGGAGATTGAGGTGCCTCATCACTCAATAGTGGCCAGTGAAGAGTCCCACTATTGTTCATAGTTTACTCCTGTTTAGTAAGTGAAGTCTCTTAGTGAGACCTGGCCTTGGTCCCCCTGTATGCAGTTTGGCCTGTCATAGCCTCAGTGTAGTCCGCCAAATCTCAGATTGTTGAGCTAAGCCCCACTTTCTAATCTGGGTCATCCCTATTATGGGGGTGATGAATATGATTGGTTGCAAGCCAATCAGATTGCAGTTGCATCCTACTTTAGCCAGTTCATCAGCCATCTCATTTCCAGTTATGCCTTCATGGCCTCTTTCCAGAAAGTGGGTTTTGGAAAGTAGGGGTGAATGATTAACCGTTGCCATTTCAACGATGGGGCTTGACTTTTTGAGCTCTGCCCACTCTTATCTGTGATCGGAAATATTTCCCTTGTTGTACCTATATCCTAAAAATCTAAGCTGATAGGCCACTGTCCTTGCCTGAATTTCAGCTTCCGCATAAAGTGGGACAAGATCCAGGATAGTTGTGAGAGAGCCGAAGTTGGGGTAGTTTTCTGAGCTACCCATAGAGGCCATTCTCTGTAACTGGTTGAGTTTGTTTACAGCAATGTTTTGCCGGGTTCTTTCCCCACCATACGATTGAGCAGTTCATAAGGGTGGGTTTCACTACTTCAGTATATAGCCAGTTGATGGCTTTCCACTGAAGTCCTCTGAGAGCCTTTCTGTAAATCCAAAGGAAGACACGGTAGGGTGTGGCTTATTTTTAATTTTTTCTCAAATTTTTAATTTCAACCTTACAACATACGCTATGGGTTAAAGAAAGGATATCCTACCAAATGCTGCTTGATTAGTGAACGTCAGTGGTCACTCAAGAAGCATAAATGCAATACCATTCAATTGTCCTGATTGTAGGAAGAAAACATAATTTTTAAGGGTATCGAATGGTAAGGCCAAGTTTAAAGCTCTATCAGGGCTAAAATTCACTCAATTTTTACTTGTTTCCATTTTGACCATTCCCTCACCTCTAGCTGTGTGCACTGTCTATCCTGCATAGAGACTGATCCACAGGAGGTATTTCGGTATCTTTCCTTTATTCACGCTAACTCGGACTACCAAGACCTTAAGAATGCCCTAGATTTGACCACTAAGTGGTGCAATACCTGGAAGCTCAACTCGAATTCCAGGAAAAGTAATTCTATTTCAATCTCTCTAAAACAAATCCCCCATTGAATTTGACTATATCTATTAATTCTGAGCATCTTCAACATGTTTTAGCCATGAAGGATTTAGGAGTCTTAACAGACAGTAAACTGAACTTCTCGAACCACATTTATTCAATCAGGAGCAAAGCCATGTCTCTATTAGGTCTCCTCTACCGCTACACGGAAATAACTGATCCCCAAGCTCTGAAATTGTACTTCACAGCATTTTTCCTTCCAATCACTGGATATTGCTCTCCCATATGGTCCGTTGCAGCTCCAACTAATCTCGCCTCTCTTAACAGCGTCACTAGCTTACGACCTTTAGACGTTGTATAGCTGTTTTCGTAAATATGCTTCGCCACTTCCGCCAGTATTCCAAGTAGAAAAATGAAAGGGGCTGATGAAATAACATTCGCAACACATCTAAACATTTACGCTTACACCATTTTATCTAAAGAGAACGGTTCAATAGTCATTTCCAACATATATAAAAATTACCGGAAGAAAAATATGCGGATGAATAATATAGAATTAGATAGTATATATAGTAAAAAATATATATAGTAAAAAATATATATTGTTACAAATATATATATATATAATAACAAATATGTGTAGTAAAAAATATATATAGTAACAAACATATTTTGTAACAAATAAGGCAAGGAAAAATTCATGTTCTGTTGCTGGAGAAATATTTTATTCTAATTACTGTGGAACTCGTCTTAGCAGTGAAAATTAGCGTAAAATTGAAATTGCAATTTTTATAATTACCACTAAACTGTTGAAGAAAAATGTAATTGGATGCTCACGAAGAGTGAATGAGGAAATATAAATGAAAATAACTAATTTAAAAATTATTTACATTTTAGAAAGTTTTTTGTCATGCAAAAACGGAAGTTTTACGTCATAAATTTGCAAAAACTATCAATAAATGACAAAAATTGAAGTTGTGAATTTCGTAAAAAGATCGCAAAAGAAACTCCATGCTTGGAGTTAATAAATCGATGGTTACCAATGACATTAAAGGTGAATGCAATTCCATAAGAGGATAACTCTTCAGTGAGAAAAAAAATTATGACCCTCGAATTGCTAGAATTATTACAAAAAAATGACCATTGTTTTAGCATCAGAAATCAACATTTGAAGAGAGCACCGCTCGGCTAGTGAGAGCTACGGCCCTAACCTGTTCCTCTGACGGCAGAAAAACGAACTACTAGTAGCTGGCGAGAATATTCGGGCATGAGAAGAAAGGGACGAAATTTTCGGACTTGCCCGAGTATACTCGGGCGCGTCAGAATTTGCACGTCTTCGGTGCCCGAGTATACTTCGTTGCGTCAGGGAAGCGGTTAAAACATAACAAAACTAAAGAAACGTGGACAAAAGCCCCCACTTGAAGCACCTTGTTCAAAATGTAAAACAAGTACTCATGAATAAGCAGGTAAATTAATTCATTGCTGTAATGAACAATAAACAAAAAACTGTAACATATGCAATGTGTCTACTGTTGCGAGCCATTATTACAGTAGAAGCCCTATTTAGCAAGAGCTCTCGGGATTGAAAAATCACTCGCTAAATATAACTCTCGTTAATACTGAAGATGTAAGACTTAGTGCTTTCCTGGCGCACGATCTGAATAAATTCTTCACGGGATTCCCACCAGGTTAGATGTTCAGCCAGAGCCGACGTTTCAATGGCTAACTCTGCCATCGTCCTCAGGGCGTTGAGTGCTGGGTCAAAATTTGTCCTGAAGACGCCAGGAGTATACCAAATCCCCTGCGAATGTGGAGAGGTTTACATTGGAGAGACTGGTTGGACTATCGAGACCCGGATTAAGGAACACAAGACTTGCATCAGACTGGCCCACCCCCAGAAGTCAGCTGTCGCGGAACATAGTATCAACTGGGACCATCGAATCGTATTCGACGACGCAAAACTTCTTTGCAGATCAAACGGATACTGGGACCGGTTGACAAAGGAGGCTATTGAGATAAGGTTGGCGGATAAAAACTTCAACCGCAATACGGGATACGCGATCAGCCATGCATGGAAACCAGTTTTAAAGATAATTAAGACGGCGCGAAAAAACAACATCCACAGGACGACAACGGCCAATCAGAAACGACCTGACGCACAGCCGGAAGATATATAAACCTGGACAAATTTTGCCCCAGCACTCAACGCCCTGAGGACGATGGCAGAGTTAGCCATTGAAACGTCGGCTCTGGCTGAACATTTGTTCAACAATTTATTCAATACCGAAGATTATTAATAATCACTCCACAGCCAATTCCTGCAACTGTAAAGCTAATTTAGCCATTATTGAGGGAATTTTCGGTGAGTGGCCCAAGTGTATCACCGCAACAACGAATGGTGGATTGAGCTCGCTCAATCAGAAATTTTTAACCGGGTGGTTACGTTATTTCGTCCAACGGAAAGTTTAGAAGTGTACACTGACGCCACCCCAGTGCAAGAAGCAGTAGTGATACCTGTCTGGGACATCTCCCAAAGCTTCCCTATACCGGAAGGGGTGTCATCAATAAATGCCGCAGAGGCTTATGCGGCCCTTCAAGGTCTAAAATTGGTTATGGACTTAGTACGCTGTTTCAATCTAAATTGTATGGAAATTAAAATGTTTGTCGATCATACAACAGCAATGCATGCCCTCAGGCGAGGGAAAAGTGTAATTTTTATGTTAAACCCGATCTTGATGAAATTGTATGTAGACATTCTAATAAAGGAACAACAGTCACACACAGTGACCTGGCTCTACGTGCCCTCTGCTGCCAATCCGGCGGACGAGCCCTCCCGGGTCGTGCCTACCTAAATATGCCGCGTCTGCCATCTTGGCGGATTCGGTATATAAGGGCGGGCACGTCTCGCGCTCGGGAGTGACGCTCTGCCGGATTGTGTGTGAGTGTACGGGGGGCACGTAGGGTCAGCAGCAGACGTATAAAAATTATTCATCATCAGGCAATATCATGGGCCAAATAATGGCTTCATTAGAGTCATCATCACTTTTGAGGTCGTGGGTAAATAGGTCTTTATCCAACACAGTCCCCTTTCCCGTGTAAATTGTCGTTGATCACACGTATCCAGTTCTCGATTCACAAAGAAAAAATACTTGCCAAATGAAGCTCTTTTCATAGGCATGAACTGCCGCCACCCAAATCTTCCCTTGTTCGAGAGTAGGCTCTTTTCGATGGTAACGTCCGTCTCTGGTGTATGGAGTGCCTTGAACTTTTCCTCCAGCCTCTGGCAAATCGGCCATATTTTATTTAGTTTGGCGTTGGGGTGTGTTTTGGGGATCAAAATCGTTATTATAGGCAAAACATAAATATTGCCTTATTTTTACGAATCATCGGAAAGACATTGTGTCCAAAAAAAAGAGAGGAGAATATAGGTCTCGTTGACCAATAAAACTCAGTATCTGGCTTCCGTACTCTGCTCTGTAGCATTACAAGGGCAAAAAACACGAATTTCTGAGCTTGTCACAGCTCGCCACAGATTTATGCTAGCACTGCTCGGCCCCGCTTTTTCACGCAAAATATTACTGGCGCAGTGATTAGTTTCCCAAGTTATAAAGTCAACATTTTCATCGTTGAAAAAAGTGTTTTAGGGAACCTCATTCAGGAACCAGGTCGAAGTTCATCGAAGAATTACCTTCAAAAAGAAACCTAGGTGGTGCCGGAGGAGGATTCGTTGAAAGCATTTCCTCCCACTCTGCTTCCGGTGAATGTTCCGCTGCGCCTTCTGATTCGGAGCTTGTTTCTCCAGAGAGAGTCGAATAGGAGCCAGGAACTTCAATGTCCATAACCTCGGAATCACTGCTGGTCAACACTGATTCCTCTCCGGAATCCATTTCTGATTGCCAAATGTAACCTCGCGAAAACAAAGAATTTGCCGTAGATTCACTCCTACTACACCACTCGTATTAGAAGGAAAATGTTCGAACTAAAAATGGAAAGTTAGTATCGGTGGAACTTAGCGAAAAAGTGCATGCGCTCTGAAAATCAAGGATGCGTATGCTCTGTAACTCAACGAAAGAATGTCACCATCGTCCTTCAGACAAAGTACTCGTCAAAACAATCACGATATGCAAAGCACCTCGCCCCTATTGTGAAAAGCCCATCCCATGCTCATCATAAAATTTTTCTTTTCAGTTCCTACCATTTCTTGGAACATAAACACACGTGTGCGTACCACAACAGCATGGATGTTACAACTAATGGTAAATTAATATTGGGAAAAACCCATTAGTAAAGGGTTGGCTGGTGGGAAAGTAGCCCGGGGAGCAAAGGGTAGAAGATTAGCACGACATGAAACCAGGCGCCAGGTTGCTTAGCGGGCCATCAGCTCTCGAGCGGCTGTTTTCTGACCTCAGGAAAGCGTCAAACATGAAAATAGGAGGCATTACACATGTTTGGGATTGATCTCTATCTCTCCTTTTCTCTCGTACTTATGTGGGCTAGGGTAGCACATACACAGGAAACTTGTGCTGGTTTCTATTGAGAACGTACGACCTTTAGACGTCGTATAGCTGTTTTCGTAAATATGCTTTGCCACTTCCGCCAGTATTCCAAGAAGAAAAATGAAAGGGGCTGATGAAATAACATTCGCAACACATCTAAACATTTACGCTTACACCATTTTATCTAAAGAGAACGGTTCAATAGTCATTTCCAACATATATAAAAATTACCGGAAGAAAAATATGCGGATGAATAATATAGAATTAGATAGTATATATAGTAAAAGATATATATTGTTACAAATATATATATATATATATATATATATATATATATATATATATATATATATATATATAATAACAAATATATGTAGTAAAAAATATATATAGTAACAAACATATTTTGTAACAAATAAGGCAAGGAAAAATTCATGTTCTGTTGCTGGAGAAATATTTTATTCTAATTACTGTGGAACTCGTCTTAGCAGTGAAAATTAGCGTAAAATTGAAATTGCAATTTTTATAATTACCACTAAACTGTTGAAGAAAAATGTAATTGGATGCTCACGAAGAGTGAATGAGGAAATATAAATGAAAATAACTAATTTAAAAATTATTTACATTTTAGAAAGTTTTTTGTCATGCAAAAACGGAAGTTTTACGTCATAAATTTGCAAAAACTATCAATAAATGACAAAAATTGAAGTTGTGAATTTCGTAAAAAGATCGCAAAAGAAACTCCATGCTTGGAGTTAATAAATCGATGGTTACCAATGACATTAAAGGTGAATGCAATTCCATAAGAGGATAACTCTTCAGTGAGAAAAAAAATTATGACCCTCGAATTGCTAGAATTATTACAAAAAAATGACCATTGTTTTAGCATCAGAAATCAACATTTGAAGAGAGCACCGCTCGGCTAGTGAGAGCTACGGCCCTAACCTGTTCCTCTGACGGCAGAAAAACGAACTACTAGTAGCTGGCGAGAATATTCGGGCATGAGAAGAAAGGGACGAAATTTTCGGACTTGCCCGAGTATACTCGGGCGCGTCAGAATTTGCACGTCTTCGGTGCCCGAGTATACTCGGTTGCGTCAGGGAAGCGGTTAAGTGACAATGGCATTCCAGTGTCCAATTTTTTCATTTATCTTCTTTGACATTTTTTTTATTCCAAGACATTTTTCTCAGAGTGCTGCGGTTTCTTTGTACTCATCATAGGCATGTAGATTTCTACAGCTATTATGTATGTCAGTTTAGTTTCTATCTTACAAATGGCTATCCTTTTTTCACACTGGAGAAAGCTTTTAACATGCATTCTAGTGCTCTTTCTAAGTATACATAATTCCTACCCCTGCGTATTAAATGATCCATTGTGTATGATCCTGTTTCTTCCTCTCGAAAAGTCTTCCACTTAAGACCACTTAATCTCACTGACCTCCAAATGTCAAGGTCCACCCTCCACTTTTCTGTTTTCAGAATTTTCAGTCTCCTGCAGGTGTGATGTTACATTCCATGTTCCAATTCTGAATTGACTATCAGGCTTAGTTGATATACTCCCTATCTGGTTATCTGATTGGAGAACTATTTATTCAATGGAATATTGTACTGTTGGAGGTTCTGTTTCCTCTTTGCTTGATAAAGAAATATAAAAAAAGTGTTGGTTACAGGAAGTTCCTTGGGATTGTAATGTGGTGGATCTCCTTGTCTTCTACTTGTGAAAGCAACAAAGCATCGCAAAGTTACAGGCAAAGATTTGGTAGGTATTCCTGAAATATGAATGCGACCGAAAACAATTGTTATATGATACTTAATTTTCGGCTTCTATTATTTAAGAAAATTTCAAGTGTTGTGTGGAAGTAAACTTTAGTACAATTAACGACTCATGAAAAGGGAGCTATGTGAAGTAAAATACGTTCCTCCTGTCGCACATAAGTCCAAAAATGCACCAGTGGTACAGTGGCCGATACAATTAGAAGTTGTCCCCCGTCCGCACAGTCTTTGAAATACGATTGAGTACTTAATGTCGATAGACATCATAAATGAAGCATTTCTGCATAATCTTCGCATATTTTTTGTTCATTTTGTACATAAAAATTACAGGAAATTCCATTGAGAAACATCAACTTGAACGATTTATATTTAAACAATGTTGTTCGTGAGTTTATGTAGTCATTAGAAAACCACAACTGCGATGATTTTTATATCATGGGGGTTAAGACAGAGGAGATGTTTTTATTGAAGGATATATTTTTTGTCTCGAAAGATTCAAAACCAACCTTTTTTTCATGTATTTCACTAGAATGTATATTTTTATCACAATATGGTGTGCATGCATTTGTGTTTTTATCTTATTGTTGCACTTTCTTTAAAATACCCGTTACGACAGAATAGATATTTTAACCTGGAACAATGAAATTTTGGCCTGGAAAACCTGGAAAAGAACTGGAAGTTCATAATTTCTGGTGTGTAGCAACCCTGGTCATTTATTAGACAGATAATCCTCTGGTTGAAAATGTCCAATTATGTGATGGGTCAATTGCATATATATAACTATTATGGAACCAGTAAGTTTTGAAAGGGATAGTAATATGTGCAAGACACTCAAAAATAACCATACAAAACAAAATTACATAGTACCACTTAAATATGGGAAGGTTGAGCTCTATGACCTCTAAATGTAGCAAAGAAAATATTTTAAAAACTAATTGCTGTAAAAGTTTTTGCACCAAATGTCAGAATAGGCACATGCCAGAAACTAAAATCATACATGATTAGCCTATCTGTGGTGGTTTACGGCATACGGTTAATTCCTCAACAGTGACTAACCACAGGACACATGCACTCAACTCCACTCTGAGAGGAAAGGGGTCCCTGTTTAGGATGCTGGAGTGAAATGAATCACCAATCACTCCTCCTGTGATTGTTTGCGAGAATGGGATTCTGCATTAGGGACAATCACACTTTGTATCGGATACACGTATTTCGACAACAAGATGGCCCTCTTCAGCGAACTGAAGGTAAACAAGCACTTGCGACCCAAGGTTGTAAGTGACTTTAAGAAAAACGTTTATGGCCATTGGAGTTTTTTATCTTTGCTTTGTTAGTATCTCTTTCTCATTGAAATGTTTCTCTAAAAATCTCCACAGCCTAGCCCGTACATTGCATTGCAGCCATGCACATTAATTTAGCTATGACATGAATGTTTTCAACAAATCAATAACTAAGTATGAAAATTTCAAAAACCATGCTTCTGTTCTGAGTCATAGTCTCATTACATTGAGTAAACGTTTAAACAATATTATCTTTGCGGGAAGCTTTTAACTGGGAAAATACTCATACTGTTGTTACATACAATGTCAATGAGTATGTTTCCATTGTTTTTTTTTCTAATTTAGCAAGGATTTTTTGTATGTTTAGGCCTATTCAGAATATCCTGAAACATTTCTGTACGGTTGCCATTTTTAAGTATTTCTCCTCGCTGTGTTATACACACTTCTACCTACACAAGTGTCCCCAGTTTCTGCAGATGAAGTTTTTTACTCAAGGTGTGGCTGAACCGGAGCAAATTAATATCTCTCTTCCACTTTTTCATCCAAGAGCCTTCCCAAAAAAATGCTTCATAAAGTTCAGTCTCTTTAACATTACACAACTAATGTTTTGAATATTTTCCTGCAATGGTTCTGAGCTAATGTATATTCCAACTTCATCCACCACAGTGACGTTCAAGCTTACTTTTTTTAGATATGATAATGATGCGATTTCATGTGTAAAAATTTAATGCAATGAATTTACTTATATTAATTTTGAGCCCCTACATAAGATGCCAGGAATTAACTTTTCTTTAATTCAATGAGAGAGTATCTAATTGTAAGTCCACTCAATATCTGAGGGGCTATTACGTATCATGGGTGAGATTTTTCTCAGCCTCTAGATCTCACGAGTGACTAGACAAGAGGTAACTCAATATATGAGAAAATTCAGAATAGTCTGCTGACCATGCTGTGGTCCATGAAACAGCCTGATTTGTGGCAGCAGATGGCTGACGAGGACCAGCGCTATTTGATATCATCACTTGGCTGTGTATTACATCATATTTTAACTTAATTGTGCCCTTTTTTGTTTCTAATTCATTTTTCCGTGCCATAAATTGATGCACTTATTTTGCGTGAGTCGGCAGGACTGAGCATAGTCTCATTAGAAATGGTCACAATGGATATCTCATTTAAGTGATAGGTGCGATAGTAATTCTTAAGTATACAAAAATAGATGGTATCATTTCCACGCACAAGTTAGCTGATATTTTTTGCATAGTAATATTGTAGTATGTACATACTACAGAAAAATATGAGTATGAGTCTAGAATGCAAAACTTTTGGTGGCAGCAGTATAGGATCTGGTGCTTTTCTGGAGTACTACTAGATGCAGAAATTCCTCTTAGATTCCCAGAAGGGTCAGGTTATCCTGCCCTGATGATGATGCTTGAGTCGACCGTCAAAACTTCAGCCGTTATGGAGAACGCGAGAGGAACTTCTGCTTTTGGCTGCATGCTACATCCTTGTCACCCTTGAGTGCAATAGTCAAAGGTGTAGTGCAAAAGTAATGGGCAAATTTCTTGAGAACACCCTCTCTTATATGAGAGAAGTTGAAGTCAAAATAATAGTTACTATTCATTGAGGAACACTCATACTCAAATTAAGGATACTGGCTCATTAGCGATGTAATTCATACCAGCATGTCATAAAGCGTTGCTCTCACAAAATAATGGAAAAAACTATTCACAAAACTCTATTGTGCCAGTGTTGTCAATAAAAATAAATAGGGCAGACAAATGAAACCGAGCTGGCAATAGTTATAACTAATGGTAAACTATATTATTTTATTCATATATACTTTCCCATGCAAGTTTGTTATTAGTTCTCTCTAATCCTCTTCTCCATAACTTGAAATTAAAGGTTTTAATGATGGAGGGATTACATTAATCTGTAAGTGCTTTTAGTTGTCATGGTTTCAGTTTAATGTCATCAGTGAGGTTAAGTATGAAATCAATATTAACATGAGTAAAAAGAGCAGGTATCACAGTAGCAAAAAGAACTCTTATTTTCATCAATTGTGCTGATTAATTGTTCCAAAAACAAACAAACTTTTGTTGGAAACGAAAGGTAAGTAAGACGTAATAAAAAGCAGACATGTGATGGTAATTTGTGGGAAACCTTAAGTGAGGGAAATTGGAAAGGTCGAACGAGAAGTATGTATAAGAGCCACGCCTCGCCAAAATCTGTCTAGCAGGGGAAGAAAGTGAGTGGGAGGATAATGGAAGAACTAGATTTCTTATCTTACCTCGGAATTTGTTTTTAGTGCACAGGAATGGAGATGACAAAAAGCAGACAACCGTGAGGGCTAATTGGTCAGAACACTAGCCACGGCCCACCCAAATCCCTCTAGCAGGGGAAGAAGGTGAAAATTAGGGAAAATTAGGACGAATTTGATATCTAATATTCCATGAATGATTTTTTTGGTGAATGTTTGACAGATAAACCCTTAGCAAGTTTCCCAGTTAATATAACTCAAAGACATTTAGTTTTTTCATGTCTTTTGGCCAGAATAAGTAAAACTTAATGAGCATCCTCGTAGGGTTTGCTGCTCGGATTATAGCTACACTAATCAGCTTGATAGGAAGATGCCTGGCATTACCTGGTAACAGAAGATTTCTGGAAGAGTATATTTTCTGTTCAGAAATTAAATTGGGCTTGCCCTCAAACTTCTCCCGATTGACATAGAAATCTTAGATGCAGCAGCAATTATAAAAACAAAAGAAACATGCTGGTTACTGCGATTCATGTGCTACGAGGTAGAAAAAGAAATGTATGCATTCGCGGAACCAAGCATTTCACAAACTGAGCTAAGGACCAAATAAATGCTCCTCGCGACCGAACCTCCGGATCAAGCACGAGCTTAATATTTTTGTGGAAATTTAGACCGAATGTTCGTTATAATAAACAAGAAAAAGCGTAAAAGCACATTTTAAAATGACCAATACCATGGTGCCTGGAAGAAGCATAAAAATGACTTCCAGAATTTACGATGATAACGAGCTGCGCGTAGAAAGTGAACGCCTGTGAAGCACTTCTTTATTGCACACGAGGAAATAGAGAAATACAACCAGTTGAAGCATTAACGCGAAGGTATAAATATGAAATGTCCCAAAGGAGAGGACAATGTGGAGCTAAAATGGCAAAAAATAATAGATTCTTTTTTCGAAGAGAGATATAAGGGTTATGAAGAGATTCTAAGACTTACTTTGATGGAAAATATCACTGAATGTGGGGCAAAAATATTTTTTACGCAAGGCTTAGCGTTCGTCCACAAAGCAAAGTGCTGGGTGATTTCGTATTTGGCAGAGAACTTGAAACCTTTTCGTCTAACAGAAGTGGGGAATGCAGTGGAAGGGGCCTATAACTACCGTGGAATCATTGTGTGGGGAAAAGTAAAGAAAGTTTGTGGTGGAGACCAATGAAAAGGCCGCCATTCTCAACCTTTTTTTTCAGTCTCAGAGAAACTCACCTCAGAAGGCAACTCCTAACTGGCACCTATAGGTGTCGTCGTCATCGATCGACATTGTGTCAATATCACAGAAAGGAATATTTAAACAGCTCCGAAACATAAAAACAAATAAAACCCCATCGCACGAGCAATCATCGATTAGAATACTCAAAGAATGTATTGCTTACGAAATCGCACCTTACTAAGTAAAGATATTTTGGGCTTCTTTTTTTTTCGATAAGAGAAATGTGCCGCGCCGATATCACTCCTCGTAACTTCAACGCCTCGAATGTGAAGCTCCCAATATTCTCACCATTACCTTCTTGAGAAGAAAGAATAGCATGGCTTCCTATTATTTTATATTTCGGTCCTCACGTTGCGTCGAGTACGCGTGGCCTCACGCTACACTTACTCGCCTTGGGTCTGAACTATGACACCTAGGGATGGAAAATTTGCCGTAATTTTCATCTGAGGTAAATTACCACGGTTTAAACTACGGTAATTTTCGAAAATTACCGTAATTTTCCTGGAATTTTTAGTTTTAAGTATTAAACAGCAAATGTATGGTTAAATAAGAAAGCCAATAGCAATATGAAGGGATTAGCCATGTTTAAACCATACCAAATACAACATTAATCTATTAGAAATTTAAAAAATAGTGAAAAGAACTACGGCAGCAACAAGCAATCTGGCTTTCTTTTGTCAAAGTATGAGAAATTTTCAATTAGAATATTCTAAAGCTTTAATCGTATAATGTTATAATTTAAGTAAAATATTCCAAAAATGAGTTGTACATGCCTCAAATTATTATTAAACATGTAGGAAATGTGAACTTGGCTTAAAAGAACATGTTGGGAATTTATCTGTATGAAAAATTATCTCAAGCATAGGTGAATTGTCTAGAAAGTTACGGTAATTTAAAAGGGACGCGGTAAATTACGAAAAATACCAAAAGGTAATTTTCAGAGTGGCCCATCTGTAATGACACCGTGAGTCGCAAGTGAAGTAAGTAAGTGTGGTCCATTGCATGGGAAGGAGGTGTAAAGTATCGGAAAGCCACGAAGGAGAGTAAAACACAAGGGTAGCAACGCCTTTTTCGATTTCAACGTGCGCTGTAAAGCAGTGTGTGCTCACAACAGTGTCTCACGTCGACGGGCAACTCTGACACCTTAAGGTACTTTGAGCGAGATATTTCCCTAGTCATCATGGAGACCACATACGAATTTTATTTTTTAATGTCAGCGTCTACTAAATGTTATAACAATAATAGTGCAAAAATATAGTTATATATTACAAAAATTCTCAGTAATTAAATAAATATATCTACGTAAGTCTCTAACTAGACTCATATTTTCACGTCGTAAGGCAGAAACGCCTTCACAACAGGTGGTTTACTTGCGGTTCTGTCTAATTTACGGCGGTGAGTAATAGATGATTTTTTATAAATAGTTGAGAAAACATACAAAGTACACACTGTTAGTTTTTTGACCAAATCTAGGCGTTGGACATTCCTATTTTCTTCAACATTATCCCTCTGGAGCGCACAACCTTTATCTATCCCATGCAAGACAGCTAATAATTGTAGACAAATTGCTCTAAAAGTAGTTCGGCAAGTGGTTAGTATTTTGATGTCATTGGAAAGATGTCAGTTTTTTCTTTAAAATGAAGTCAAATTCATCAAATTCTAGGTGAAGGGATATTTCGCTCAAACTACCTTGAGCGGTAAGCGCACATAATTTCAAGAGAGACGAAAGAATTAAAACTCCGAGGAGTCCGCCTCTTTCCGGACCGCGATGGGTGGGGTATTGGGGTGGCCTGGGTCAGTGGCGTGCAGTGACCTCCTTGCCTGCCCCTGGAGGGTGGATATAAGTTGAGCCGCGAGGGGCGTGACATGAGGGGCCCGGGGAGGGTCGCGAGGCGGAAGAGAGCCCCCGTCGCGCGTTGTGCCAATGGCGTTCTTTCCCGAGGAGCTGCACGCGGCAGAGAGGCGTGGGGGTGGAAGGTGTTCCTTCAAAGCAGCTCCTAATTAACCCAGCTGTCTCGTCGTTTGAGCCAACCCCTTTTTTTATGACGGGGCGAGTAGGGCATTGTGTCTCGCTTATCGACCCCTCCCCCATGTGCAGCGAAGAAGAAGGTGGCTTCACACGTGCAACTTCGCGCGTCTCTACATCATTGGCCCATGAGTCCCTAAACAAGATGTGTAAGCACGGACTTCCATGGCAGTAGGGGTAGTTTTCGCTACAATACCGACCACGGTAATATCGCATAACATCCGGGGGAATGCCATCACATGACTTCGAGCGGGTATTACAAATCGAAACGATAAATTAAATTGCCGTAGGAGAAGTAACTGATATAATTATACATTTTATTCTTACTCGGAGATGCTTCTTGTTTTATTGGAGGTAACTAAAAAAAGTAATTTTAATTGCTCTTATCTGGATTAATTAGAATAAAACAATTGTAAAACAATGCGCTTTGTACGCGTAGGTATATTTGATTTAGTTTATGCCAATTTATAAATTCGGTGAAGGCCTGAGGAACTTAAAAAGAGTGTGGTGTACAAACGCATCGATTGTCAAAATTCGTTATTTTTCGATATTGCCATATTAATTTTTGATTCCCCTTACTTTCGTAATTCTTTTTCTTGCGGAATAGTAGGAAGTCACGTGTAGGCAGAGCGATGTCCTGAAAGTAGCGGTGCAGGTCGAGATATCACCACACTCCATAGAAGTCGACCTAAGAATGTATTAAGCGGTTTAGCACGGATAGGGCGATTAAGATGCGACGCCGTGTTGACTGGGTGCAGAGGGCTTCGCCCATTTTCGGGGCCGTCCGCGGAGGCTGCTGAGGCGACATCTACTTACTGCCCCACGAACCACCGCCTGGGGGTGTTAACTAATCAGCCATTTTAAGGAATGGTGCCAGAAAAAAGTAATTAGAAAGGCAAATGACTTTATTTTGTGGGGGAGCTTTAGAATCGAGAGTTCTAACGCCTTCACATACATATGTTTTTTTGCTGTTCTGTAAAAATTACTGCGGTGTGCACCTAAATGATTAATTTTGATGAACAGTCGAGAAAACATACAAACTACACAACGTTAGTTTTTTGACAAAATCTAGGTGCTATAAATTCCTAATTTTTTCAATATTCTCCCTCTGGAGCGCACACCCATTACCTATCCCATGCAAAAAAAACTTATATTTTTAGGCAAATTGCTCGAAAAGGAGTTAGGCAAGGGGTTAGTATTTATCTTTAAAATCAAAGGTCAAATTCATCAATTTCTAGGTGAAGTGATATTTCGCTCAAACTACCTAAAATGGTGATTTCTGCGCGTGGCACCCTGGGAAGGGGGGGGGAGGGTTCCCCCGCAGGGTGCGAGGTGGGGGGTCGTCCTCTTCGGGCAAGGGACACGTCCGTCTGCCGAGCGCCCCATTTGAGGAAGGTCAGGACGGAAGGAGGGCGGCTCTCGAGGGTTTGCGGAGGGAGGATGTGGGGTGGGGGCAGTGTTGGCTCCACTTCTTGTCGGGGGGGAGGGGACTGCACCCACACACGGTGGAGACGGGGATACCTGGCGGGTAGCCTGTGTGTCCGACACTCGGATGTATCGGGCGGCATCATCATGGGCGCTGTCATCTATCGAAGTATTTCAGCAAACGAGAGTTTTGCTTTGATGCGTTGGCTTTTCTCATCGCTATTCCACTTCGATACATCGATAAATATCATTGAAATCACTTCTTCTTTCCTCTTCGAAAATGGATATTTTATCCATTATTTTGATGAACCTGAGACTTATTATATTTGAAATTTAAATATTTTTACTCTAGCCGAGGCAAAAACTTTAAAGATGTATTTTGCATCCTCATTCCGTTCTTACACATGGAGCGCTATTGGGAAGATAATATCCGGGTGGAAAGACCACTTTGTTAAGACAAGAGTGAGTTGGTGGTAAGCAGCATAATGGGGAAGGCAGAGTAGAAGGGAAAGGCCGGCGAGGAGGGACAAATGCGTAGACAGGATGAAACTAGGGGGTGAGGGAGAGAGGAGTTGGGAGAGGGTGGTGTAGAGGGGGAGGCTGCAGGTGATTAATCTTAGAATTGAATGGACCGGAAGCGAATCCCGCGTGTGCTCCTCGAGACAGCCTCCACCTTTCCTCGCGAGATGGAGGCGGCCAATTGGGGGGGATAGCTGCAGCTGCGTGTGTGCATGTGCTCTGGGGAGCAGCAGCCGCGCGCCACAATCAGTCGCGGGAGGGACGCCTCTTTCGCGCTGAAAGAGAGGAGTGGGGGTTGGGAGGGGGGCGGAGGGAGGGAGGGGAGGAGAATCGCGAGATATCGATCTCTCGAAAGCCCTCGCTTCGGCCCCGTCCTCAGGACGACGAAATTACTTTTTTTTATTTTCCTTCTTTCTTTCCTTCAATTATTGTCTACTCCGCACACACAACGCGATGATGACTTGATGTTTGCATAAACGCAGCAGCGATCCTCTGAGAGAGAGACTTCTTGCCTTGTCCCGCCCGTCCCAATCGCGGTTTTTCGAATACCACCGTCTGCGGATCGTGAATCTTCGCAAAAGGGAGTAA
This sequence comes from Pyrrhosoma nymphula, assembly GCA_963573305.1. Taxonomy (NCBI): domain Eukaryota; kingdom Metazoa; phylum Arthropoda; class Insecta; order Odonata; family Coenagrionidae; genus Pyrrhosoma; species Pyrrhosoma nymphula. The sequence goes on from OY754334.1 coordinate 3,442,233, forward strand.
TGGAAAGAGAGACTGCACTCTTTCTTCTGTCTTGCGTCCTCAAGGGATCACTAAGAGCGCGTAAAAAGTTCTCCGGCGAAAAACACGAAAAAGACTCTCCAGTTCCCACGTTTAAAGCGGTATTTTAAAAACTAATTATGCATAAATGTATTTCACGCTCTTACTTTAAACGGGACCACATGACAACCGGTCTTTTTTACACATTGTCTTCCGCCGAAAAAAAAAAAGTTCACATTGTGGGTGAATTTCTTCATTGCAAATTGGCGAATGTAGAGTAAGGTGGTATCCTATGGCACGTTCACTCAAGTGCAGCCACGAGACCCGTGCCGAGGTCGTCCTCGCCCGCCATCGATCTCGGCAATACGAAGGTGACCTCCGACACGCGACTCTTCGCAGGGCGTGTGGGCCTCTGGGCTCTTTATGCTGGGCCACCCCACTGACTGAGCTCGTTTTTCAACTTGCAACACGTGATCGTGCGTACGTCATCACTGCCATCTTTTCAATTTCATTCCAATAGGATTTTTTAATCTTAGTATCAGAATCTTGGCCTCCCGTTGCCTTCCCATCCCGCACTCTGCACTATGCGCCAGCGACGCCGATTTCAGTCCCTCTTGTTTTGCACCGGGTCGTCAGCGGCGGCGTATGCGGAGTAGTAGGTGACGGTGTCGACCTGATGCTTCCTAATTCAGAGAGGCCACGGAATTCCCGAGCCTCAACATTGAAGGAATTGGAAAAATTTAAAGAATGCCATTTATAAGTTAAAAGAAATAGGAATTTCGGACGCACAGGTACATCACAAATACAGCGATGTGTAGTTAGTTTGTATTCTCATATATTTTTATAACAATAAATGTAACGTAAATCAAATTGAAGCCTCAAATATGTATACATTTTGTCAGTTACTGAGAATTTCAGTCAGAAAAACAAAAGTTTTAGCTTCATTAGTGCCACTATTTTTTATCCACCGAAATAGCGCAGTTGGGCATTTAAACTTATTACCAATGGAGTACCGGCTTGAGCAGACCTTTCGGTGATGTATCCATGCGCCATCTTGGATGGGTGGCAGCTTAGATGCGACTTTCAATAATAAAAGTGTTTTTTTTGTCCGAACGTGGAACGTTATCAAAGGTTAATGTTATAGTTATGATTTAAGTTTTACGCTCAAGAGGTGTTGTTTGGTCGCACACGACACCTGGAAAGTTGTCTACTTGAAAAGTATGGAAATAAAGTATGCCAGAGTTGTAAAGATGCTAAAAATGGACAGATACTCATTTTCCGCTTGTGTGGATGAGTGCCGAGCGTATTTAATTAAAAAATGACACTAAGACTCATGTGGAACTTGCTCTTTAAGATGGCAAGTAATGTGAATGAAAACGTAGTATTAATTTCCTTCTTTTGTCTGCTATTGTCTTGAATGGTTGGAAAAAAATAATTGTAAAAAAATGGCAATGCAGGAGGATTGTAGTCATAGTAATCAAATTAATCGATTGCGGCGATACATGGAGGAAATTTAAGATAGAATCCGTTATGACAAAAAAACACAGTACAAAATTCCACTATTTATTTTAATGCTGTCGACCAGTTTCGACGTCTAAAGCGTCATTTACGAGACAAACAGAAGGAAATATTGCTACTGCTAGCTACCCTTTTTTTTAAATCCAACCACCCTCTTCTCAAGAATGTGGTTTACTATTTTAGACACGTCGATGATATTATTTGATTGTGGATAGGTAAAGAAAGGCAATTGCAATCTTTCCTCATATTACTCAATTCCCTCCTTCCCATCCATAAATTTTACGCTAGAAATCGGTGGTGAAACGATAAATTTCTTAAATTTGTCAATTTCAATAAAAGAAAGGAAACACCTATTTTCAATATACCGGAAAAGCACATTTTCATTCCCGCAGATTCACACCACCCATTTTGTCATAAAATAGCAGCCATTAAGTCTATGGTGCACAGACTCCACTCAATTCCGTTAAGCGATTCAGACTTCAATTCAGAACTAAACACCCGTTTTTAGCGATTTGCCGGAACAATGGCAATGAACAGTGATCAACTTGTGAAAAAGGTACTCCACAGGAAAGCCAACACTAAATCAATAAACTCTTTGACCAGCTTAAAACCTATCCCCCGGGAGATACCGAAATATTGGTACAAATTACCCTTTCTTGGCCCCCTATCCTACAGTGTCTACAACCTCCTCCCCAAAGATAAATACAAAGTGTGTTTTCATTCACCTACATCCCTTGGGAAAGTGATTTTTAATTCCAAAGACCAAGTGCTACCTCTAGATAAAAGTGGCGTCTACGGAATTGAGTGGAATCTGTGCACAATAAAGTAAATGGATGCTATTTCATGACAAAATGGGTGGTGAAAATCTGCGGGAATGACGACGTCTGAAAATGTGCTTTTCCGGAATATTGAAAATAGGTGTTTCCTTTCTTTTATGGAAATTGACAAATTTAAGAAATTTATCGTTTCACCACCGATTTCTAGCGTAAAATTTATGGATGGGAAGGAGGGAATTGAGTAATATGAGGAAAGATTGCAATTGCCTTTCTTTACCTATCCACAATCAAATAATATCATCGACGTATCTAAAATAGTAGACCACTTTCTTGAGAAGAGGGTGGTTGGATTAAAAAAAAAGGGTAGCTAGCAGTAGCAATATTTCCTTCTGTTTGTCTCGTAAATGACGCTATAGACGTCGAAACCGGTCGACAGCATTGAAATAAATAGTGGAATTTTGTACTGTTTTTTTTGTCATAATGGATTCTGTAGTCATAGTAGGTATACATACTATTTCATGGTTATAATTATGTTCGAAGAAAGGGATCCCACTCCAGTGTGACAGTAGTTGACGGGCGAAGGTGTTGGGACTTCACGAAAATCTCCTGCATCTCCCTCTTCTGCCCCCGTTTGCAACCCCCCCCCTACACATCACGTGCTCCACTACTAGAGCTACTAGTAGACGTGGAAGGCCCTCCCGAGCACAAGTATCCCTTTCGAAATAAACTCCCGAGAGGAGTAGCCCTCACAGCGTCGACTCGCTCGGCCATGCGACGACGCTGTCACCGGATCACTCACTACTTGCACTGCTTTACCACCCTCGGAGAGACTCGCGTGTTATCCCCCAATTTAAGGTGGTTCCACCGTAAAATGACTTAAATGTCATTTTATTCATACTCTCACTACTTGTAGAAAAAACTTGTCCTCTATCTGATATGAACAACAAAATAATACCTTTCCACGCTATTTTATTCTATAATTGTACTTAAAATTACATTGTGTTCAATGGGGGAATGAGAGAAACACGGGGAAAAATAGTATTTTTCCATAAAATATAAATGCCATTTTCGCGGTAAACTATTTATATGAAGGAAATAATACAGAAAAATTGAGTGAGGCCACCTTATTATTTTATTTATTAGGGGATTGCTGCCGTAATTGAAGTCAAATTGCGGTAAGTCGTAGGAAATGACGCTGCAGTCGGCTCCAATGGCTGGAAAAAAGTGCTCATTTAAAATACATTCGTGGAATAATAATCTGAATGTTTTCTACTTTTCTTTTGGTTTCTGTAGGTAACGCATTTCATCCGTGAAAGCAGGATTTTTTGGACAAAATGTAAAATATGTGGAATTTCGTATTTGTTTTGACTCACACAGTCGCGGCGGAATTGCGAGTTACGTGCGATCTCAAATCTAATCTAATCTAATGAGTGATGCAAAGTGGCCACTTACCCGGGAAAAAACCCGAGAATTTGAAAATACCGGGGGGAAAAAATGGAAAAAGCCAATAATTTCGTCTAGTTTCCGTGAAAAATGTTGACTGGGCATTAGGCCGGCCCTTATTTTTCAGAATTGAGAAAAGTTATGTTTTCCTAGTCTCAAAATGATCCAAATGAGGTTTATATTCACGTGCTAAAATTTGGTTACTTTAAAATAACGGGAACCCGTGCCCCAAGGGCCCTAAGTACTTAGGACCTTCAATTGAGTTTTTGGGGCTGAAAAAGCACTATCCTTATGAAATACGTGAAAGTAGAGCCCTTAAGGGCCGAATTTCTGGTTGTTTTGACCTATCTCTAAGCGTTTACGAGATATCGTCCGTCGTAATGCGATCCACCCCCCAGGGCGCTACCCCGCACCACGGCGCCGCGCCGCTGAGGTACGACCCGCACCACTCGCTAGAGACTTCCCCTCCACCCCCTCCCCGCCGTCGGCTAAGTCTTTGCTCCTGCTGGCAAGATCTAGCCTCTGAAGAAATGTGTTAGAAAGGATTTAATTGACATGACAAAATTTCCATTAAAAAAAGCAGCTATGGGATTAAGTACGGGGCCGCAAATAGAAATTTTTAAACAATTTCAGACAAAATGGCCGATGATTGTCCAAGATAAATTTTCTACACTAAAGAGATGTAGGCAAAGAGATATACTCTTGATTAATGACGATATTTCTATAATTGATTATGTAAGAAATCAGCTCGAGGTAACTCCTGTCTCCTTATAACCTTTCTCTGTCTAATTTGGTGCTTTTTATTTAAAAAATAGGTTCTAACTACAATTTTCTTTAGGTAGGGCATCCTCGAGCCGACTATCGTGAATTACTGGAGCTGATGATAATATTTCTTGGAGGAGTCCCTCCAGGAGACATTCGCTTCAAGCAACCGGGCCCGATGCATAACGCCCGATGGATGTCCAAAGCCATTTATTCTATGATTTATTCTATCTATTTTTCGCTCGCAGTTCCACTTGAGCCGGGCCCAAGAAGATGGTCTCATGCACGTCTCCCTATTTGTAGTGAATTTATATATTCAGTTGTGGTTCTCCGCTCCTTGTGCTGCATCTACTCCCAACAGTGACCTGCAGTTCCTAAAAAGACTTGTTAATTATGAAAGTGTTAACCTGGAAATAGCGAAAGCGGCAAAAAAGAGGTTTTCAAACCTCTTTTTTGCCGCTTTCGCTATTCGAAAGAGGTTTGGTACCTGAGCGAGGAGTTGGTAGGACTGTCATTGTTTGACGGATCCCTTTCTAGGCGTGAAAAGAAAAACGTGATACGCCGTATGAGGACATGTGAGGGAAAATGTGATCCACCGAAGAAGGCATCCTATAAACATAAAGACCTGACTAAGCTATATATATCAAATTTTGCCACTACTAATTCGAGAAAGCTATTTAATACATTGGAAATATGCACTGCATTCTTTAATGTGCCCACGCGAGAATGGGATGAACATCCTGACTACAAGAACGGTTTGCAAATTATTCGGGGTCTTCAAGTGGTAAATGATTGTGCAGAGAGAGGGGTGAAACTAATTCAAGATTTCATGTCAGTTACGAAGAAGGAAGTGAGCTTTCAAAATTTATTACTAAGCGTAAATTTTCATCGTAGCACAACCCCTAACGTGCGCAAAGACACTTTAACTGCCAAATACGGTCTGTCAGTGGAAGATTAGAAATATACCGAAAATGTATTTTATTTTGATTAATATGTACTTAAATTCATGGACAGAGTGAAAATAAATTGATCACTTTTGATTGGAAATTTTGTCATGTCAATTAAATCCTTTCTAACACATTTCTTCAGAGGCTAGATCTTGCCAGCAGGAGCAAAGACTTAGCCGACGGCGCACAGTGGGACCAATTCCCGGAATGCCGGCCAAAAGTCTAATTTTTCTTTGTTGCGTTAGGTATTTTGATAAAATGAGTCCCTATGTGAAAAGAAATGAATATATGATGCCTTGGATTGCTCAGCAACGATTCATTTTATTTTCATCAATGTCTTATGCAGTTTTGTGCGGGTACGGAATTGTTTTTGGCCTAGAACCTAAAACTTTAATATGGACATTTATTGGAGTGATGAATACATTTCATATGATTTATAGATTTTAAGTTAAAATAATATTTTCATTCTGTTTACACAGTTTATTTATTGAGAGATATGAAGGTCGTGATGAAAATTATGCAATAAAAGGATACGCATTACAAGAGTGTTTTAGTAACAAGAATTAAGAACAATAATTAAACGAAAAAAAGAACAGTTTTATTTGAAAAATAATACTTTAATTAAAAAAAATATGAGATGTTTTTAGTACTATTCATTGCTGTCACTTTCGTCGTATGTTAAATTGGGTACCTCACCGCTGACTAAGAGTGCCAGCACCTCGGGCTTAAGGCTTCCACTGTTCCTAGCAGGTGTTCTTAAGGAAGAAATAATCGGATCTGATGACACCATCATGATTTTCATGAGATCCATATTTGTGGCAATTCTCGAAATTTTCCTACATTTTTTCTCCCTATATCTTCGAATATCTTTGTTCCTGCTTTCTTGCGCTTCCTCACTAAGCATTCCTATAGGAAGGAGTGCCTCCGATATAACTTCTGACCCATGAATTAATACTTTATGGATAGAAGCGGGCATTGGGTACCAAGGATACAAGGTTACGTAAAATCTAGCCGTTTCTATCGCGTATTTGTGGAATGCTTTGGCATCTACGGCATATCCACATGACAATGTTCGTAGTATTGTATCACACCTATCAATAAGGGATGAATTTATGCCCGTAATTGAGGAAGAGAGTTCAAAATCTGCGAAGAAACGGCGAGCTGTATTGCCATCGTTCGTAGTCCCCTTACCTTGTTTAACCACACCTACAAGTAACCCCATCAACGATTTAAATTTAGCTTGAATTACGGACTCCCGAGCATTAACTAAGTCTTTGATGTGTGCTTTCTTTTGCCATAACTTTGTCTCTAGCCTGGCCGAAACATAGATAAGCCATTCAAAAAACCTTATGTATGCATGAAGTGTTGAGAGGCCATACTGATAAGTACTCTCATTGACATTTCTTTTCATCACCTTATCAATGTCATTCATGTCTTTGCTGGTCGCTCCACATACGTAGCACGACTGAGATGAGGCAGTTCCAGTTATAGCATTGGCAACTTTACCATCAATCATTGTCATGCACAGATCGTGATTCACAACTACAGCATCTGGATAGCCTGGCACTGTGGATGGTTGAAGGTTCATAATTTGTTCATCCATGGCGTCTTTTACCCTATTGATAAGTTCTTTAGTCTCTTTCACAAATTCCAGCACCACAGGCCTGCAGTACCTCGTGGAAGAGGGTCGGGGATTCTGCCACACCACTGTTTTTCTTCCTTTACGTGGCCCTGTTTGTACGTAAAGTTGGAGTGGAACAAGACATACTATAAACAAATCACTGTCATTGCATTCTTCGAAGGCGTACTTTTGCTTGTAGAGGGAATGGTTTCCGCTACCATCACAACCCCATTTTGACACTAAATGCATATCTTTGAGAGAATCTTTTGGTAATCGGTTTAAAATCTCTTTCTGTAAGTCAATTAACCTCGTTGCTGTTAGATCTAATATTATCTGCAGCTTAACTTCCACCTTTGTGTCCGTGACAGTTAGATGTTCTTCACGCGGATAGCATTGTATTTTCACTTCCTTTACACGCTTATATGATGGATAAAGATCTGCACCTCTGCTTTTTGCCTGACATCTCAAAGTTTGATACGCGTTCTTCGATAAATCTGCTTCTAAAATAACAGCTAACGCCTCTTGTGGTTCATAAGGTCTTCGCTCAGATGATATTTTTTTGTATGACCAAGCCCTATTTATCTTTTTCGCACGCGCTGGTGAAGTAAGCAACGCTTCGGATAGGAGTTTCACTTCTTCCGTTTTACCCTTAGATCGCAAGCTGGAGCAAGTAGCGTGTACTAGGAGACTTGTTACACTACTCCTTTTAACGTATTCCACTTTCCTCCTCTTGCTCCGTTCACTGCAGTATTCATATTCTTTGATGGGTCGCCCAATGACTGAAAAGAAAGTCCGTTTTTACTCCAATATATGACTTAAGGTAATGATGCGAGAAGGATTTAAATATATGTACTTGAATAAAATTAATAAAGCTTTTTTAAACTTTGGAAGATGCTGGCAGATCTTTCTCCAATGACGATGTTTCAGGAACTCTTATTGTAACAGATGTTTCAAGCCACTCTTTACAATTTTGTAAAAAAAATATCTTCCTTGCGGTGCCATTTCTCCCACTTGGATCTGATTGCGGCGTAATATTTTCTGCAGATTGACCTGATTTCATGCCTGGCGAAGTTTGTTAGATCTTTCTCAAGCAGTCGTTCAATATGCAGATCAGCATGTGCATATCGTGCGGCCCAACCTCCAGAAGTTTGCCGCAAAATTTTATATAATTCTAGGCGTGATATCGAAATTGACATATTGAAAATATTCAAAAGCAGTAGAATATTTGTCAACAAGTCAATTTAATTACGTTTCCTAGTAACAACAATTGACTATGCGCGCATGCGCAGATCAACAACTGCTAACTACCTAGGAGCCACTCGCTGCCATGCGTGCATGCGACACGAACAATGGTTCGCAAACTCGCATCCGCAAGTATCCGCAGTTTATATTAAGGGACCAATAAGAACAATATAGTATCTTCATAACTGAATGGATAAGAAAGCGGGGCCTCGTAGGGGTTTTTTTTGCAATCCTTCCTTTAATTCCGGATGATTTTGAAAATACATATAGTCATTAAACTAGAAATATACCTATTAAAAATTTAAAAAGTGAGATTGTTATTAGACAGGATTAAACTTTGAAAATGCCTTAAACTCAGGAAAAGTAAAACATTCTACTAAACTTCCATTATTCGGAGCTGATTTAGAAAATAAAACCGCGTAGTTAGAGCGGTTGACGGAGCAATTTATAATTTGCCCATTTCAGCCGCCTGCTTTGCTATGAAATAAAGGAGAAATATGAAATATTTTGTTATTTTTGGTTACTCCAGTCATTCATGTACCCTACAGAAACGTTTTCATCGTTGTTCAAATTATTTGATTTTTTGGGGTTTTGGCCGCGATTTCAGGCATTGGTCCCACTGTGCGGCGGGGAGGGGGTGGAGGGGAAGTCTCTAGCGAGTGGTGCGGGTCGTACCTCAGCGGCGCGGCGCCGTGGTGCGGGGTAGCGCCCTGGGGGGTGGATCGCATTACGACGGACGATATCTCGTAAACGCTTAGAGATAGGTCAAAACAACCAGAAATTCGGCCCTTAAGGGCTCTACTTTCACGTATTTCATAAGGATAGTGCTTTTTCAGCCCCAAAAACTCAATTGAAGGTCCTAAGTACTTAGGGCCCTTGGGGCACGTGTTCCCGTTATTTTAAAGTAACCAAATTTTAGCACGTGAATATAAACCTCATTCTGATCATTTTGAGACTAGGAAAACATAACTTTTCTCAAATCTGAAAAATAAGGGCCGGCCTACTGGGCATAAACTAGGATTCGAAGCCGTCATGCTGTTATTTTCTCATGTCTTAGTTACCTCTTTTGTGCGGAAGTCTTGCTATAATTATTGAATTTGACGCAAAAATATTTGCAATGTACGAAAATTTAATTGGTGGCTAATGAAAAGGAACGTTCCATTGAATGGATCTAAATCGGCGAAATCGGGTGGTGTAAACACCATAGCTTTGACTTTCTTCAATGCTCACAAAATAAATGCATTTTACATTCGTTCGATTATGAGAGGTCGTTGAAATTCAACGGGCCGTATAAAAATAGCAATAGTTTATGAATGTAGACATACCCATCTACAGAAGCAAAAATCTTCGGTATCCACCGTAACCTCCGGAGTTCATAGTATGTATGCACCACAGAAGGCGGAGGGGCGCTCTATTCGACATAAGCAATATTCCTACCCCGTTCCCATCACTTTCGAACAATACTTTTGATATTAAGACCATAGTGGTGTGTGGACGAAAATGAACGACTTATATCCAAAACTATAAATACTAAAATCCTTGATAGGTACTAAACGCGTGGAATAGGCAGTCCACGTTTGACACCCTTAAGTCCATATTGATATTCTAAAGAACGAAATAAAATCGTCGTTTACGGCGGTTTCTTAATTCCCTATTGCGATCTGTCGAATCAACTTCAACTTTTGGGCCCGATCCCGTGTCCCCTTCCTAGGGACATTCCTCGTTTCCTCCTTACTCCTCGACGAGTAGTACCATCACGCCAAATATTATCGCATACGTAAATCATCGGCAACTAAATTTGACTCACCAGCAACTTAAGTGACATGCAACTGAAAATGTTCAAGGAAATGCTAACATTATGATCGGAAAATATCGATTTTGTGCTGTATGATTGCACCAGGGTCTTTTATTTAATTATTCCACCGACTGCAATGAACAATAGAGTAACTTACTTCGTACTTAAAGACTACGAAACTAAACAAAAGGAACTAAATTTATATTTTCTCAAATTAAAATGCACACATTTGCGTACAGATAAATGTTCCATTTTATGTACGCAGGGATGTATTTCAGGAGAATTCTCCGATGATCGTATGTACAATTAATAGCTACCTGCTGGTAATGTCCCGAACTTTCATTCGGGGAACTACTAGCATTCAACCAAACTCTTTTCTCTACATCTTACACATAGAATAGATAATATATAGAACCTGATTACGAAATATCCGGGAACAACCCGGGAATTATTTCTGCCACTGAGTGTTGACCACAATGTGGTGAGTGCATCTTTGATGAGGGTGAACACGAACGAACGCAAAGAAAGTTATGAATATTTCCTCAGGAAGCTCAGACACTAGTACTCATTTAAGCAGTTTGAGCGAGATCTCACCATACATCAAAGAAATGTGTCTTAGATAAATTATTAGGTAAATTATCTTTGTAATGAAACCAAAATAACAGCCACTTACCGCTCTATTTTTTCGAGATAAATGTCAAAGAATAGAATGTCCCGCTTTCCCGGGGAGTATGTGCGGTGCAGAGAGACATTACTAAAAAAATTGAGTTCTGACGCAACGTCACGCCATAAATGTAAATTTTAGCAATTCGTATGTCGTTTCAATTATTTTTAAAATTAATTTATTAATAACGGAAGCGCTTTTTATGTAATCGCAAAAAAACCTTCGTTTGTGACATAGTTTTCAGCGCAAGGCGTGAAACGAACAAGTTAAATAAGTAAATACTTGTAGACTTACTAGAGTATTTAATTAGTAAGATGTCCCCGCCATCGGGAGGGAGATGCGGCCTCCCGGGCGGTGGCAGGGCAGAGTTGCCGTCGGCACCGTTTGGAAACCATGTATTTCGTACGAACGTGATTCGAAGGTTGCTTTAAATGTTGCGTTTTCGACTGATCCATTGGTTGGATGACGGATGTTGTATTTCAGGATTAAAACACAACTTTTACATCTATGTGCAGTACGCTAACATACTGGGGATGTTCAGGCGGATTATCTAAAAATAACAGAATTTCAGAAGGATTGGTTTTCTTCCGAACTGTAAGCCTGTACTTCTGGGGTGAAACATTGTAAAAATAAGTTTTAGAAAAATACATGATCTCTCGCAGAACCGAAAATATACCGGTAAATGTCTTATTTGCATTCTTGAAGTTCTTGGGTTTTCGCAGTGATTTATCAATAATTGCTCCGTGATAACTTAAAATCTAGGCATACTTTTAGTTTCCTTGTGAAAATAGGTACGATCTGGCATCTTATTAATTTCATAGGAGGCCTGTATCGTCTACACTAAAAATATTTGCGTCGGCTAAAAATTCACCCCTCCACTACCATCTCCCTCCAGAAACAACTCAGCAGCACATTCTTCGTCACCGGCTGCCTCACTTCAACATTCTGCAAATGCGCACGTTTTCCTTAAACCTGTTTAACCGACAATGACTGGTGTTAAATGATATAGTTAAAACTTTCGCGGTTCATTTTTTCATTAAAATTATTACTTTTGGGATTTTTTCAAGGGCCTCAAAAAAGGAAAGATAAGACTATAATAAAAAAACTTGAGGCTAGTAAAAAAAAAAACTCATGGGATTCCCCGCATCTCGGTCAAAAGTTTAAAACCCAACTAACCAAGACGCGGGGAATCCCAGAAGTAATTATTTTACCCTAAGGGTTTTGGTTATAGTCCTATCTTTCGTTTTTTTTTGTTTTGAAGTCCCCAAACAAACTACGTGTCTTTGCCTGGATTAGTAGCAAACTTATTGGGATCCGTTTTTTTATTTGGTCTTCAAACCAAATTACAATTTACTTCTTCTTTTAGCAGATAGTTCCTTTGCTTTTTTTTCGTTGAAATGTTTTACTTCAACGGTACACTACTTTTTAGACACACAATACTGGACTTCTTTTTCACGCATTATTGCTAACGTAACCCTTGGAGGAATCTAGCTCCAAATTGATGGCTCTTGTCAATGTAAGTTGATAAGTACTAAAGGTCAAAGTTGTAGGTAAACATACAAGCTCGCACAAAAATCCTAAATGGAACGAAAAACTTGGAATGAATGATATAAAAAATTTCGTCAGCGATTCATATTTCCTTCCATATCACTAATTTACTACGTATATTTATGATTTAAATAACAAATAACGTCATTCGTAATTTTTCAACGTTGATATAGATAGTTCTAGTCATGGTATGGTTCTAGTGTGCGGAAAATATTTACGATGCAGTTGTGTTGCGGGTTGCGTAAGGTCTGTACTGCGGGGCGTAATAGGCTTGAAAAAAAATCGTCATGAAGAAAAATTAATGAGACGATTGCAAATGCATTAACCTCGTGTTTAACACATGAGCTAAGCTGTTGTACTTTTTTAATGCGTACCACCGTTGCTTGTGATCAGAAAAATATACGTATACGACACGTGTGTAGCAGGTTGCACATTCCCCTTGCCGGGTTTCTGTTCAGCGATAGTGACATTGTCTTGAAGAAAAATTAGTTAGGTAATTAAAAATGTCATTCAAATTCATAAGAATATTGGCTGTTTACTGATATGAGTAATATATGTTTGTCTAAATTTCACAGGCAACGTTCTAATCTTTCCAAAGCTGACTTGAAAGCACTGAGCTCATCCCAGGAACTAGTCTATCGATGCAAAACTTGCTCAATTTCCCCCTTCCACCAAATTCGCAAGGTAGAGGAAACACTTGACTTCATAGTGAAAAATCAGCACGAACTTGGAAAGACTGTGGACATATTAAAAAGTAGCCTACAAGAGTGCTTCGGTAATATGAAGTAGCAATTCACCCAAATTGACATTCTTCGTGATGAACTTCATTCGTTAAGCAAGTCGCAATTGGTCACTGCAGCAGATGTAAACAATGACTCCGTGAGATCAAGTAAAAATGTCTCCTTAGCGGAGAATGCCGATACTAAGCCCTGTGAGTTCAACCCAAGCTCTGAAATGCTAAGATGTGACTATAAGCCGAAAAAATACTACTAGCCAGACATAAAGTGATTCCTTTGCTGTTGTCGCCCAGAGTATTACCCAGATCAGTGACTCATTGTTAGATGATGATCATGATGATCAAGCCAATATCTGTGAAAATGAAGAAGCCAACGGTTCAGTGGATACCAATGCCTGGAAACAGGTTAAGAGGAAAAAGAAGGGTAAGAATCCTGCGAAGGATGTGTTGGAGAACAAATCCAGTATCATCAAAGTGCTCCGGGTGTTAATAATGTAAGGTGATTAAACGACACTGTGAAACTTTTGTTGGGAAAATACGTCCTCAACGAATCTGGTGGGAGTAAAAAAAGCTTGGATTCTCCTTAGAGGCAAGCTGGCCAGTGAAACGATGGTGGAAGTGGTTGAAAATGTTCTTCAAAGAAACTTCCCAGGTATGGAACTGACTGTGAACCAACTAGAATCGAAAGGTTACAATGCCAGTTTTAGGGTTAGTGTCCCTTACCACTTAGGTGACGAGGTTATAACTAGTGACAAGTGGCCTTGTAATGTAACAGTGAGGCGTTTTTCATTCCCTCGCAAGACTGGAATAAACTTGACGTAATGATGGAGCAGAGTAATGATATAGGAGGGATAAATATCAATCAAAGATCTATAGTTTTTCTTTTAAATATAATAATGCATATAAACATTCAGAGCATACGCTCGAAAATTGATGCACTTGAACTGTTCTTTGATTCTCATAAACCTGATATACTTTGTGTATCTGAGCATTGGTTATGTCCTGAAGAGGTTTGCAGTATCGGTTTTGATGGATATCAATTGGCTAGTTCTTTCTGCAAAGAGGATTCCAAGCAAGGTGTTGTATGTATTTTTGTAAAAAAAAACATTAATTTTCAAAATGTAAAAGTTACTGACAAATTTTGCTCTAAATTTAACTGTGAGTGCTGCTCAGTTTATATTTTATTTCACAAGGTCAAAATACCCATTGTTTATGTTTACAGATCTCCCAATGGAGATTTTGTAAAATTTCTTCCAGGCTTAAAGCAAATTCTGTCTTTATTGTCCAAGAACTTAAAAGAACCAATTGTCGCTGGTGATTTCAATGTGGACCTTAACACTGATAATGCTTCTAAAGGTCAACTACTAGATGTTTTTTGTGCATTTAATATGCAACCAACTATTGTCCAACCAACTAGAATCACAACTTCAAGTCAACAAGTTGCACGTCTTCCTTGATCTCCGAAAATCTTCCTCTCGTCAGGTGGATGGATGCACACTTGTCCAATCCGAACTCCATCCCTATAGCCTCACTGTATTCCAGTACGGTGTCCAGGGCTGTGTGAAGGTCTTTCCCATTAGAAGCATTAAGCTTCAGGTCATCTATATAGAACAAATGGGTGACCTTATGCTTCCTGTCACCTGGAACACCGAACATGTATCCTCTACCTGGTCGCAGCCTAAGGGATAGAGGTAGGAGGGAAATACAAAACAGTAAGGGGCTCAAGCTGTCGCCTTAAAAAACGCCACGGTGGTATGTTACCAACTCTGTGGAAAATGACCGCTTGCCTGAAGTTAGAACAAAGCGCGTTTTCCAGAGTGGTAACAGGCGTTGGATGCAGGACACTACCTCTGGGTGGACTTTCATCAACTTCAGCATGGCGATCATAAACTCATGCAAAGTGGTGTCAAAAGCCTTTTTGTAGTCCACCCAGGCCATTGATAGGTTTCGCTAATGCCAAATGGCATCCTGGCATATGTACCTATCAATGAGCAGGCTATCCTTGCATCCCGCAATTCCCCGCTTTGAGCCACTCTGCTCGTACACCTCCTCCCACACAGGCTGGACGTGGTGGAGGATAAGGTCACTCAAGATCGAGGTGAACGCCTTATATACAGTGTTGAGGCAGCTTATGGGGCAGGAGTAGGTACTTTGGATTGGACAAGTCTCCCTTCTTAGATATTAGAACTGTGTGTCCCTCAGTCAGCCAAGGTGGAATTGGTTCTCTACCATCAGAAAGGACGTGAAGATTCTGGTGAGGTGTTGGTGGGTGGAAGTAAACTTTTTCCACCAGAAGTTATTCACGGCATCCATTCATGGAGCCGAGAAGTTCTTCTTGCCAGAGAAGGCCTTCACGTCACTTTCTGTGACTGAAAGAGGTCCATCTACATCTTGTAGGTGGTGGTCACAGAACTCTTTAAAGAGGCCTAGGGCCAGAGTATCTCCATTGAATGGCTTCAACGTTTTATAGATATCCTTTCAGAAAGGTTCGACCTCTTGGATGGGTGGTGGAAATTTAATGACAGGCAGAGGTGGTCGAATGAGACGGGACGGGTGAATGAGAAAGGTAGAGTTCTCCCTCACAGCCCTGCTCCTCTTGAGGAGTATTTTCCGGGCCATGGTGAGCGCCCGTACTCTATCAACTGCATGCTGCTTAATGATGAGCAGAACGCTTTTATTCAGTGTGTGATGGTTGTATCTGAGGCTGTGCGTTATGCACCGAACTTTAGAAGTGAAAGTTCGCCAAGATGCGATGTATTCCATCACACAGTGAATTCTCGACGCCTGTCGTCTCGCCTGTGTGATCTTGGCCTCCAACTGTTCCAGCCTTTTTGCTGCTTTGTCCTCCCAAGAGATGTTCTTTTGGGAGTGAGCCATGATTTTGGCAGCAGCATAGACCACGCAATTGACCGTCCAAAGGTCCAACGTCTCAGTCAGGATTTCGTCGAATAAGCCATTCAACTGGGGCAGGGTATCATGTGGTGAATGTATCTCTGCCTAGTTTGTCCTACATCATAGTTTATAGTGCCCAACAACTGCGATCTTAGTTCAGAGACGGCCTTGTCCACCTTCCTCCCCATTTGTCAGAGACTGACACGAATGCCATTCTCGCCTCAAGTGGTGGTGAGGCTGCCTGTGTTGGAGGTGGTCTGGCCGGTGGTGTGTTCCTCTGAACTGGCGGTTGGTGTGGAGTTTCCTTTTTGAGTAGGTGATTGGCATAATCGTGCAGATTCTGTTGCGATAGATGGTGGTGTTCCGGATGCATCTCACACCACAAAGAGTGCATCCTTGCCATATAACCCCTGCGATCAGACTCGCTGGCAGCATGGCATGCGAGAAGGTCACCCCTTAGGGCTTCCGTCCACTGCATACGAGCTCCCTTATCAGATGGTACTTCATTGGATAGGTGGTGGATTGTCATTGCCACACCCAACTCTACCATCCGAGAGGGGCCAGTTGTGGGTGGCTTTCCTGGTTATCTTTTTGGGAACCATTTATAACTGCGTGTGGGGTGGTTGGCCCTGCACGCAGGCGTCCACTATTAGCCGGCAAAAACTGTTACCAGGTATGCCATGGGGAGGCGCTGGTGGTCCGGGTTTCGTACCTTTATTATTATTATTTATTATTTGTTACTGTTGTAACACTTCCCTCAGAGTCCCCGGCAAGCATCAGGTTTCATTGCCGTCATAATGGTTGTTATTATTATTATAAGCTCATTATTATCCATTTTTCTCTGCTATATTTCGTCATTAGCCACGAATTTTGACTGGTTTTCTTTCTCCATGCTCAAACCCCCCCCCCCCCCATCTTTACTGCCGATATTTGATAAAAAATGGGGGGATTCTCATAGGATATATATATATATATATATATATATATATAATAAAAACACTTGACAGGGGGTGGGGAAAGAAAAGTAAAAAGAGAGAGAGGACTTACTAGACGTTTCGGGCATGTAGGCCCTTCTTCAGCTGTAGAAAATGGACGGCAATATATATATATATATACGGTATTTACAAGCATGTTGTGCATCATTAGTTCTCACTGTGATATTCAACCATAACTTGCTCTAAGAGAATTCTGGTGTCCACTTGGCTTTTGTCTCGCCATACCATGCCTTTGTCAAGAAATGAGGAGTGATGTAAAAACATAATTTTTTTTAAACTTAAAGAGCCATAAGGAGTTAATTTGGCATTATAATGGAAGATTGTTTTTGCTCTTTATCATTCTTTAGGTTTGACAACCCTGCATCAGTGGCACCAAGTCCAACCCGACAATTAACATACAGCTACTTGGTCGGGGTCAACCTGTGGCTGTTGCTCTTTCCCTGCGACCTCTGTTGTGATTGGACAATGGGCACTGTGCCCCTTGTTGAAACATTCCTCGATCCCCGAAACCTGGTGACTGTTGCCACGGCCTCGTCCTTGTTAATCCTGAGCTGTGTGGCACTGTGTTCTGGGAACCGGAGGCAAGCAACTGTGATTGTCATGGTAAGTGATTGGTTCTTTACACTCTTCGATTTTTCCTTTGGTGATGCTGTTAAAAGTCAGTATTTGTTTTGGCAACACTGATTAATGATATTGTCCCAAGCTCCCAACGCATCCAGCACGTTCATTCTCCTTCACTACGCTTTTTCTTCTGTAGATCTGGGCACACTGCTACTATGTTTTTCTGTTGAAAGGTCACCAAGGAGGGAAATATTAAATGGTGAAAGTGTTTGGTTTTGTAATAAAATTAATTATATATGTTGTAACTAATAATAATAACAAGTATAATGTTAGGGCATTGGGGATGGTGAAAAACTAAATGCACGGGCAGTGAACATGTTAATTAGGTCTAAGGATAACATTCCCATTCTACATGATAAAATGTTTCAGGAATAGTGCACAATTCATGCTGTAATTTGATTTTAATCACTGATGATGACATCATGATATAGATTTCTCTGAAAAATATTAAATTCATATAGTGGAGGGAGGAAGAACTGTAAATTCTTCTTCTTGAGCCTGCATCATTCAAAAGCCATGCTCGCTGACATTTAGAGAAATACTGCATTGGTCATCACTGTCAGAGTATCTTTCATCTGGATCTGTTGATTTTAGAGTTTAATATTTTTCATGTTATAGAATTGAACACCAGAGCACTGAGAGTTTAATCTTGCATCCCTACAGTGGAGGCAAAGCGTGCAAATTTCGTGGTGCCATATTGACATCAATGTCAAGTGGGTTAGATAGCTTCCAGACTCTACTGGACGTAGCCATCCTACTTTCTGAGGGAGAAATAGCTGCAAAAGTATTTTCTTTTTTTAATGTTTTTTTTGTATAAAACTAAGAAAGAGAAAGAGGGCAAGTTAGGAATAAGGGCAAGAAAGATAGGAAAGTTGCTCCGTGAAATGCATCACACTAAAAGATTAACTATTCAAGATGGAGACCAAAAGTTCTGTAAATATTACAAGCACATGTTTCTCCATCATATAAATTTCCTTGATCTTTTTTCCCCACATTCCTGGTGCAATCATTTTGTTGCAGTGAACAGTTGCCTCTAGCTGATATGTGGTCAGATATGCTTATCCTGACATACGCTGGTTTTGCAGCCACATAATAATGTGGGGAGGAGTACACTTTAGTACGCTGTGATTTTAGCTTCTCTGGACAAATAATCATTCCTAGATATGCTCCACATACTACCTGCAACTATCCTTCCATCTTTCGCAAACATTCGGCCTAGGTGCACAAAATAAAACATTGTTAAATATGACACTTTGCTCTATTCCACACTTTAGTTTCACTAAAAACCAACTATGTTTACGGCACTTGATCTTGATAATGGTACATAGTGCCAAAACCATGGTTGGTTTTTACATATAAGATATTATAGATTTTAGAATAAAAGAGAGGAATAGAACTGAGTGTCATGTTTTACAATGTTTGAAGCTAAAGTTTTCTACAAGGTTACACCTGAGACAAGACGAAATTGCCTACTTGTTCAATGACTTCATCATTCACCCTCATCATACAATCCAACTGTACGCATCGAAAACTACTACTTTGGTCTTTGACACATTTATCCTCAAATCCATAATCCTTGTTGCTTCACAGAAGTTATCCTGGAGCCCCTGTAATTCCTGCGGGCTTTCTCAGACAGCAACACTGCATCATCTGTGTACAGTAGAACTCGCACATTTTTATCTCCAGTCATTCCATGGATGTTACCCCTACACGCGTCTCTGCCACATTTATCCATAAAAACATTTAACGGCCAAAGTGACATTATGCATCACTGCTTTACACCCTGCTTAATTTAAAAACATTTACTCAAGACCCCATTAAGTCTCTCACTAGCCTTTATTATTACCATACATTGCCTTTATAACATGCAATAACTAAGTATTGTCCAAAAGAAAAAGAAATATTTATTGGGTCGTCATTAACCATCATCATCAACAGTCATCAATCTGAAGATTGCTTTGCTGCACCTCTCCACTCCACTCTCCAATCAACCAACCGCTTCATTGCTATATAATTTTTCACTCTGATGTCCTTCATTATTTGTCTGATGTATTCTCGTCATTAATACATGCATATGTTGTCTTTCAGAGCCTTGCATTCATGGTACTGCCATTCCTGCCTGCCTCCAACTTGTTCTTTCCTGTTGGATTTGTGGTAGCGGAGAGGGTTCTGTACATGCCATCAATGGGTTGGTGCATGCTTGTTGCTTATGGCTGGAATCTAATAGCTGAGAAAAGGTGAGTGTCCTGTAGATTTATGTGTAAAATAATATTCATTGGAGAATTTTGTATCCTCCAGCTACACCACTTATGATGAGCCTAACAAAGTCTGGCACATTTTAAGTAACAATGCCAAGTTTTACGTATGCTCATCAATTTTGTAAGAAAAATGCAAATGATCAAACATCTTTGTCCCTTTTAAATTACTCTGATACAGAAATTGAATCAATGCCTTTCACAAAGTTTGTTAGTGCACATTGCTATCGCCTTTTTGCACATCCCTTTCGCCTTTTCATTCCCAGAAAAAAGCCCTGTGTGGGTGTTGAACAACACAGTCCACTCTGATTGTCCTCAGCTAATGGAGCCGACTTTTCTCCTGAAATTTCCACCCAATAGATGAATGCAGGAGTAGGTGTGAGGGCAATAAAGATATCTCATGCAATCTGAATGTTTTGTCTAATTGCAAAATTGAAATTAATTTCAAAGGAAGGCAGACTTGTTGGGCAGTGTTCCCATACTAGAGGCCTTGAGGGAACAATTTTTGGTAAAACATGTAAATTTGCAACGAACCAACCAAACAATTACATGTTGAAGACTGTTTGGGCTTCCCACCAGATTAAACTCTCCATCTCTGCCAGTGTTTCGATGTACGTGTCGTCCATTGTCATCAGGGCAGGAGGGCAGGGATGGACGACATATACATCGAAACGTCGGCAGAGATGGAGAGATTAACCCGGAGAGATTAGTGGGAAGCCTGAACAACCTTCAACGTCACTATATACCGAGAAACCCCTTAGATCTTTCTTCACAACCCATTACATAATGCACTCCATTTGTACTTGTAAAGGTAAACCAAAAAACTCAACACTGCTCTTCACAGCATGCTTGTCTGCTTAAATATGATCATTGGCTAAGAGTGCAAATACATCATATGCACTACATGTGATTCTGATGTGAGCAGTATTTATGTGTGACAGGGAGTTCAAGTATTTTCCTGATAATGTTTTAAACCTTTCAATTAAGAAGAAATGCAGCCTTTGCTAATTTTGTTGAATTTGTCAGGGGCTGATTTGAAATGTTTGTGTAAAAGCTACAGTGATTTCATCGTATTCATTTTATTTTTAATTTTTTATTAATAACATAACCATGTACTTCAGCTACGTGATCAGAGCAACAATTTTGTGATTGCTTATTTCCTTATGCCTTGCAGGTTCAGAAAATTTGCATGGTTAGGCATTGGATTTCTTTTGATCATCCACGGGAGTAAAACTTATTTGAGAAATTTGGATTGGGAGTCTGAGTACACAATATTCATGTCTGGTCTAAAAGTAAACCAGAGGAATGCCAAGCTTTTCAACAATGTTGGTCATGCCCTTGAGAAAGAAGGAAGGTTCCCAGAAGCCCTGGATTATTTCCAGAAAGCTGTTAGGTGAGTCCCCTGTGTGACCCCTATTTAGTGAGCATATGCTCGCTGGCCTACCACTTGCACGATTGCCATCCATCAGAGGTTGATGTGTGGTCATAATATTTTCCCATCAATTGTTGCAGAGTCCAAGAGGATGATATTGGAGCACATATAAATGTGGGGAGAACATTCAACCACTTGAAGCTTTACAAGGAAGCAGAGGATGCATATCTCAAGGTAAAATATAATGATCTTTTTTCTTTTTATATTTGAAAATCGTAGTTTTGAACTGCAGAAAAACATACACCTAACCTAGAACACCTGGTCAAACATCGCTTTTTTTAAACCACTAAAGTTGCATCCCAATTTTCAGCCAACTGTTCGTTGTTCTCCATCATGCCGTGATTTTGCACCACAAATATAAGGACAATGATAATGCTTTTGACTGCTGAGCAGTCGAAACCTAGGTCGGAAATAAGGACAAGGATTTTAAGTAGATTCTTGACTTAAGACCGTTCAGTAAAATTAAGCCTGGTTCCTTCTGAGCATTAATAAGGGAGTATATATAAGGGAATATTGGTTCTAAGCATGGATTACATTTAAAAATGGGCAAGATTAAACTGCAACGAGAGACGGGAAAAGATGTTTATGTGACCAAATGCTAAAAGAAAATTGATGCGGTTGTCTCCTTATCAAGTCCCAATGTTCGAAATCCAGTCTTGACATAAATGACTGACTTCTGACTTACATAACTGACTCCAATAAATTCATTGGAGTCAGTTCTAATCTGCATAGTGGCATTTTGAACTAAATTCAGATGTGTATTCAAATTGCCCTATCATATTGAATATTAAGAGCTAATATTTTACTCTTCCTCTGTAAATGGCAAGAATCGAAACCAGTTGTGCCACGAGTACTTGTGTGGAATTCATCAATGAAAAAATTAGGTTTTACTTTTCACAAAAAATGCCGTTGATAAAGTCATGATTTTCGTCACTTGCGGCAATATTATATTTCTTACAAGTGGCATCTCTAAAGCTGCTAATTGCACAATGGAAGCACGTAAAAAAAACTTTCCCAGCCTGTGAAACACCAAAAGCCTGAAATTTGAACCAAAAAATAATCACGGAAAGGTTTTAAAATGCCTTCTACAAAAACACCTTCGGAGTGCTCTAGCATTAGTATTTTTAAAGAGTCCTCAGTTCTCCAGGAGATTTTTATTATGTTGTAAAAAAAAAGATATAGCTAAGATCCTGACAGAGTAAGAATGCTCCATTTCATTAGCAAAAATTGAAAAGGTACTAGGAGTTCACTTAGCCCTCTTTGGAATTCTTAATTTAAGAATGAATATGTAAATACCGTTGTGAAACAAATTACTGCTCAATTGTATTCAAGCTAAATTATAAGATTTGTGTTTGAGGGAAAACCTAGAGCTTCTTATGGGCTCAAATTTGCAAGAAAATTAATGCTGGATCAGGGTTTGTTTTCTATTTCTCGATTGTCCGAGCTGATGTGGATCAGAGTGACCTCGGATAATACGGATTTTGTGTACCACAATACTCTACGCATGGTAAAATTTTAAATAGTGAATTTAAACAATTCTTTTGGGATGAGCGGGCAGTTGTCCATAACCAAAAGTGCTTTTCGGTCTCACAATGCAAAGAATCCACAAACACAACAAGACAGCAGGTACGGTACAGTACACAAAACACTGACTGAGAGGTTATGTAAATGAAAGTGCGGCTCTACTGTACCTCCGTTAATCCGGAACTCGGTTAGTCGGGGCTCAGATAACCACGGCTGTACAGTATACGTATTGATAATGAATGGGTACTGGAATTCATAATTTAGTGAAATCAGGATTCAGATTCGAGATTCGGTATTAGAGATTTAATAAAGAAAAGATATTTGGGATTCGGATACAATAAATTTTAGATTCGACCCATCACAAATTCTTTCAATTCTGAAAAGGAATAAATTTACCTTAATTAGGTAACCAAGCCTTTCCGAGAGTTCTACCTTTCTGCCCAATAGGCAGAAAACATTCTTGAGAAAGGATGTGATCCCCATGTTTAAATACAAGTTATAGTTTTTGCCTTTTGAGGACTTGGAATAGAGATTCAGACAATGGTCCAAGCAATGATAGTGCACAGCAGAGTTGCATTAAGCTTTGCTTTTCCTCGTATCATGCGGACCAACCCAATTAGTCTCCCTATCATTGAAGGTGACCAATCAATTAATACTTCAGATGGATTTTCAATCAAATCACTGACTTTTTCTGTGGCTTTAAGTGGAATGGAGTCTTTCATCATTTAACGATAAATGTGGCCTAGTAAGTTGTTGTATGAGCACCCAAAGTCTAGAACAGATTGACATTCTCATTACTATTAATGGAGTTGCACGTACGTCCTAACTCGATTCATCTGAAAAAATGAAAACTATTCTGGTGATAATGTTTTCTTGAGTCTAAAGGTCACTTCAGGCCTGAAGAAGCTCACTGGAATGCAGGAAAAACTGCCACCCCGCTACATAGATCAACACAAAAGAAAAAAGAAACCTTCGTCATTTAAACAACTCCACAGAAGCCTTCACAATGACAAATGACACCCGTATTCCCTTTCTTCCTCTTCCCCACTTGCCCATCACTACCTTCCCAGCTATCGTGCCACTCCCGCACCCGTTATTGTTCATTTATTCATTTGTCGTACAATGACATAACATTCATCAGTGTGCTGAAGGTAGATTAAAAATGAGAAAAAGCATGATGACGATATATTTACAATATTTAAGAACTGAGGTGATAATTCAGAAAAAATTCACCCAATTAATATAATGAAGTCTGTAGCAAAAATAATTTTAGTTTTCTTTTAAATAAATTGATGCATTCTTTATTATGTTGGCAATTCAATCATAAAATTTCAAACCCTGTAGCTAAGGACCTTTGTTATTCCATTCACACCTTCGTGTCTGAACATGAATACGTATTACATTTGGGCAGGAACACCTCAACTCACATTGGTCTGGCAGATACATTGGTTTTCATGGCTAACTAATGGATAAATTAGGTCAAGATACGACGACGTTACAGATTCCTGACGAAAATGCCAAAATCGAAAAAACACTTCAAACAATTAAAATGTAAGAAATCACATTAAAATGTAATAAAAAATCATTTTAAAACAAATAATTCAAAGAAAATTACTACACTTACATAACAAAATTAAAACAAGAAAGTAAGCATAGTTTAGAAGACATCAGCGAACATGAACGGTGATGAATGGAGCGATGTTCACTGAAAGGAATGTTTTGTAACCTGCCAGTAAATTCACTTAAGTCACGGCAGAATATTTTGTGTTTAGTTATTGAATTCCTTCAGAATGTGTATTTAAAAAGGTAAGCTTTTTAGCACATTGTACATAGTTAAAAACTTAATATCGTTATATGCATGGTAGTCATGTATGACGCCTTTACTGAAAATCAATAAAAAATTACCGTGGATGTGATTGTCAAAGTTTTTTTACGGTCCAGTGCTCATCAATGCCCCATTTCCACAACAGACGAATGGACCGAGATAGTTACACCTGCAGACCCAAATCGCAGAGGGAGATGCACATCTGTCGAGCTGGATCACATAGTTTGTAATGCTGCTAACCGTGCATCAAAATAGGTGGCGTTGCGGGGGAGGAACTGGAAATGTGATGCCCGATACTCAGAAAAGGAACACAAAATGGATACTGGCATGAAATTACAGTGTTTGATAAACAGAAGAGTTTCATTTGCTTTGAAACCATTCTGAATATTGTAAAAGGTATCATATGGATGCAGGAACTCTTAATTTCCTAAGAAATGAACTGCTTGTGATTCACTTGTTTGCTGCAATTCCTGGTGAGGACAGCACAGAGTTATAGCTGTAATGCCAGTGTAGTGGGAATACATGAGGGATTTTTACATCGGTCCATATGGCTGTCGTGGAATTTGGGCTCAAGTCTACTGCTGATCTGTTTTTAAGCACGCTGTATAGCGCTGTCAGAGGCAGAAGCGGTAATACTGGAAGCTTCCCATTCTAGGTGTTGAAGTTAGCACAGATTGGAGCACAGCACACATGAACGCGATGAATGGAGTGATGTGCTCTTCAAAACTAAATATGTCATTATATACAGCTGGAAGTGGCAGTATTTTGTTGAAAATAATCTCAACATAATTCTCTTTTCCTTATACTCATCGTGGTTCTTATGGCCCATTGATGTACTTTGAAAACATCCTGACTTTGACTAGAGCCACTTCAGAGGCTTCTACCTACCTAAGAAAGCAAGGATTAAAAATTGTCATATTGCATATGTTGTGAGTGAAGGTTGTCTAATGGTTCATTTGGGAATTATGTTTCCATTGATTTACGTAATTTCAAATCAAGTGATTTTGACATTCCATTTTAACTCACAAATTTCATGCATCACATATAATGATTGAATTACATTATTAAGCACTCTTCTTTTAAATGACTTTGTTACAAGAGCCACAATTTAGTAAGCCCACTTTTAAATCCATCATTAACCTCCAGTGGTCAATTTTCTCTCGAGGTATGATAAAAAAATGAGTATTGTCATTTTGAGCATGGTTCAACCGCACTGAGTTTGTTAGCATTGGACTTGACTTGGTGATATTGTTTTCGATATGGTGAGAAATGAGCCAACTTACCTTTGTTCCTCTCCACCTTTTGTCCAGGCAAAATCCCTTCTTCCAAAAGTCAAGCCTGGGGAGTCGTACCAAGCGAGGATCGCCCCCAACCACCTGCACGTCTTCCTCAACCTGGCCAATCTGATTGCTCGCAATGAGACGAGGCTGGAGGAAGCCGACCTCTTGTACAGGCAGGCTATCAGCATGAGGGCCGATTACACCCAGGCGTATATCAATCGTGGTGACATATTGCTCAAATTGAACAGGTGAGTGAACTTGACTCTCACCGGCACTCGTGTCTTCTTCCTCCTGTCGAGCAAAATGAGGAAATTGCATTCATTTTTAAAATTTGCTCATTTCTGAGAATTAGTCTATAAGTTGTACCAATCATTGTTCATTTCATTTTTAGGAAAAACGTCAAGCCTAATAGAGGAACTTATAATTAGACCGTGACATGTTGTGAGTGTCCAAAAACCCATGTTTCTAGGTCTTTACTGCTACATACTAATCCCATGGGTTTCCAAGTATCAAACCTTTTATTTATAATGATCACAATACTTAGTGTGAAATATATACTATGATTTTTGACTTTCAGCCAATGTATGCACAGCTATGGTTTGGCACACATTCTGTGTGCTTATGAAATCCCTTTTAAAATTTTAAATTCCACCCATTGCAAGAATCTAAAAATAAGGGTTTGCCAATTGAAAAAATTATAAACCAGAAAAGCTACCATATCTTGTGGATATGTTGCAGGCCCTCATAATAGGCATCCAATTGCCATGTTTATTGGGTGTTAGCGTGAGGTGGAAAAAAGGATTGGGGAAAGCAACAACCAGACAGAGCATGCTAATCACCCCAAGGGATCTTTTTATTGCCCCTAGGGGTTATATGGAAGAAAGGACTTTTAAAGTCTCAATCTCGCCCCAATAAAGACGTCCATCTATCTAAAAATTGATTTGTGTTGACTAGCCAGTGAGACAGTTGTGCATCCACACGAGGCTGCCTCAGACTGTTGCACAGCAAGTATCCACTTAGCAAGGCAGCCTGGCTATGTGGATATCCAGTTTAAGAATGGCTGATTTTGCATAGCCTGTATCCCTTGATGATAAGACAGCACATTTAATCACTTATTTGGTGATGCTGACTTTAAAGAGTGGTGGTGTCAAGGGTCAGTTTCTAAATCTATATATCATTTTATATGTCCTCTAAAATAATCTTAAAAAATTCAAAAAAACATCCAAAACCACCAGTGAAAAACGATCACTGTAAGACATGAAACTGCTGTAGTGCTTTGGTTTAAAATTTGAGAAAATCATCTTGCTCAATCTGTTAAAGTATATATGTTCAGCGACTTGGAGACACCTAAAGTTTAAACTCATGGGAGCGTGGTGGCCGGGAGTGGGTAGAGCGCTTGGCTACTGATCGAAGGGTCCTGGGTTCAAATCCGGGTAAAGCCTTTGGACGCCCCCGAGCAAAATAAAAATCCTCTGATTGCGAGGTGGCCCAGGGAACTGTCCCCCCTATCCTGAATGTGTGAAATTCACACGCCTGTCGCTTAGTCCGGGGTGAGCTCTACCCTCAACTATCCAAACCAACCTCCAGGTTGAATCACTAAGTGAGTGAAAGTTTAAAGTGTTTTGGCATTGGACATTTTCTCATGTGGCTTTCAAGGATGCCAAATAGGTCAAAAAAATACATCGTGAGATGAGTTACATGCCTCATGACACCAAGCATATTTCCTACACCTGCCCCTATTAAAATGTCCGTGGGAGTTGGTTGCATGTTGTGTATTGTGCACAATAGAATCTTTATATAGGAAATATATGTAGAATGTATTGGGGCCAGAACATTACTTTTTCTACTTCAAGTGTAATCACCGGGTCTAAAGGGAATGCTATCTAAATATCAGTACCACATATAATTTGCTATAATGAGAGATTATTTACTCTGAGGTGCTCAACTGTACATACACATTTTTATTCTATCCCGTAATGTAAAAAATAAGCTATGACGTGCAGGATAATGTCTTGTGTTCCTATCAATTGATGGGATGGAATTTCCGTTCCGTTCATACATAAAATTTGGATACCATGAAAGATATTTTTTCCTACTGAGGTCTAATGTGTTTTATTTCTGTTTTCACAGGACAAAGGAAGCCCAAGAAGTTTATGAAAGGGCTCTCTTCTATGACAGTAATAATCCAGATATTTACTATAATGTAAGTGGAATTATAGTTGCATTCATTTTATACTCATAGGCAAAGTTTGTAATATTTCATATCTGTCTAACCTTCTATGAATGAATAACTGTATAACCTTCAATGAAGATCTGTGGCATAATGGATCTTTACTGGTTATGTTTTCCTAAATACTGGTTAGAATTTCCCTCATTTACGTATTATGTTCTTTTACATTGGATGAAAGACGTTTGTTTTGTTTTCATTTTCACCATAATTTTTATCTTGCTTCATTTTCAAAATAAAATCATTTCATTCCTTAAACATAAATCACCAGGAACAACTTTTTTTCAATCTCTTATTGTTAGTGCAGTGTTATATATATTGTGAATTGTGTATTTTTTTATTTTGGCCCGAGAGTTGGTAACATAGATCTAATAAAGTACATATCATAGTAGAAGTACTCATTGCATATTGTTTACAGCACCAAGAGATGGATAGTGATACTAAAAGAGTAACAAGGCAGTTATCACCATGAGTAAAAAAAATTTAAATTAATATTTACAACATGTACCTATGAAGGCAAATACAATGGCAGATAATACAGGCATAAGTACAAATCAATGTAAATGGGTCATAATAATTTGCCATTGATAAACTCAGAAACACTATAATAATTTACTCTCCTAGAAACACTGTACCACACTTTGAAATTTACTTAAATTTGTATGTAATTTCTTTGTATGCCAGTGTCAGCTTTATGTAGCCCCGGCCCCCCATTTACTTGCATCCTATGCCTACTATGTACTTTTGTTCTATTGTAATGAATGTGACGGAGGAGGCGATGAAGTGTAATATTGTTCTTCTCGACTACCTCTTCTGAGCAATGCTCGTGATCAAGTTTTCAGCTCTGGCTTAAACGGACATCGATGCAAAAGAGTTGGGAAAACTGACTAAATACCAAGACCTGCAGTTTGAATTGAGGCAGATGTATCCCAAATGCTCTAAAACTAGTTGTCGTCATAGTAGGAGTGCTGGGAGGAACTAAGGGCTCACCATTAGGTAGTGTCAAGAGCATCGCACGCTGCGTGGCACAGGCAGGATTGCTTGCAGCTAGCATTCAGAAAGCCATCATCCCAGGGTCACTCCATCCACTCTGTGCGCGCATGACCCAAATGCAGTGTGAGTCACTCATCCAATGGGAGTCGCACGTTACAGTGGCATCTGCCTATCCCCTCCTGAGTCTCCGGCCTTAATGACGCAATGATGCTTGCCAGGGACTCAGAAGGCAATTTTCAAATGTTACACATAGTAATATGTAATAATAGGAATCTTCATTAGTCCCAGGACAAGTACAATACATGTATAGGACAGGACAAATTACACCAAAAGAAAATTATAAATAAATTTATGACGATAATTAGCAAACTGTAAATTAACAGAAAAGATGTAAAGCAATTATCAATAATGTGTCGAATCATAAAAAATTAAGTAAATATACACATCATTTACATACGCATACAGAAATGAATCACTCATATCCAAGAAACTCTCCTACTTGATAAAATGCATTTTTAGTTCAATAATTTTTAAATTGTAACGAAGTACGGAAGAGCTTTTATTTTTTTTAAATTTCATCTGGTATCGAGTTGATAACCATTACCCCTGTATATGCATGACTATAAGCATAGAGTTTGAGGTTAAGGATGGCCATTAAAAAATCATCTTCTCATGTCAGGACTAGGAATATTCAGATTTAATTTTAAATTAGACAATGCCGAGCAGCACGATGTTTTAGTACGAAGAGCTCTAGGGTTTTCAACCGGGTTACTGTCTTGAACTGCACCAACATTTCGATGGCATAGTTTGCCATTGTCTTCAGGGTGAAATTAAGATTTTTGATTAAGACATTCACCCTGAAGATGATGGTAGACTACGCCATCGAAACTTCGGTGCCGTTCAACACCATAACCTGATAGGAAAACCGAGAGCTCTTCATACAAAGCATTCACTGGGAAAGACTCTCAGATCCTACACAGTGATGTCCCTTAACCCATTTATGCCGAAGGTTTGAAAAATGCGAATTTTACCCTGATTTTTACATATTATAGATAAAAATACGTATGAATACAATATCCGAAAGAAAAAACAATGTATCTCTTGCCAATTATTAATAACGAGGTGTTCCAAAAATGGAACACTAGGCAAATCCACTACCATGACGTACTCAGTGATAACAAGCAAATCATTTTATTCAGGCATTTGTTAACTCACTATTAAGACATATCGGGGTGAACACTTAACATGCAAGGATACGTTGCATTTTTTACATTGAAAAGTGGTAATTTTGTGACATTGGACACAGCGAGTTTGCTTTACAATCGTATGATTCATGCCGTCATGACGTGAGTCAAGGTTACGCTTCATAGATGGACTCCCTTTTCTACCAGGCTCAGCAGTATTACCATATGTCTCTATATAGTGACAGGCCACACGGCGACGAAATTCAAGATGATCTATTGGCTTCACACCGTTTATTTTATGCAATTGCCAAGCATTTTGTAAAGCCAGCTCAAAGCAGAATAACAAGGGGCTCGAGTACCATTTCTTTCCACGGATTGATACTCGATACTCGTCAATATTTTCATCAGCTCGGTCCACTCCTCCCATATACTGATTATAGACCTTGATTAAATTTGGCTGAGTAACTTGTATCTTTTTTTTCTGCTTTTGAGAATAACGACTGACCTATTGCAAAGGATTGACACCGACACCAGATGATGCAACAGTCACAACACTGTTATCATTCCAACTACAAACAATATTGCCTTTTCCATCAAGTGGGTAATCAAATGTGCCCCTATCTTTTTTCTTTAGGGTAGCATCAGATAGTAAAGGTTTGTCTTCGCGATCTTTTCTCGCTATGCCTGTTGCTTGATGGCCCATTGAATGAAGTTTATCAAGGAGTGCAAT
The DNA here is from genome assembly GCA_963573305.1 of Pyrrhosoma nymphula. Classification (NCBI taxonomy): domain Eukaryota; kingdom Metazoa; phylum Arthropoda; class Insecta; order Odonata; family Coenagrionidae; genus Pyrrhosoma; species Pyrrhosoma nymphula. Next base: position 3,473,240 of record OY754334.1, read on the forward strand.
GCTTGTGAAAAAGTTGTCGAACACAAAATGGTATTTACCAGGATGCTGCGTTGTGAGTGCCTCAGTAAATTGCAAAACAACTGAAGCACCTACACCATATTCTTGGTATTGAGTGTTCGGGTTATTTCCTTGATAAGGCTGAAACCAGCAAATGTAGCCTAGACGCGTTGCACCATACCAGAATGTATACCCAAACCGAATATGCTTACAACGAATGAACTGTTTGCACCCGTGACGACCGAAATAGAGAATCATGGCCTCATCCAAGCTGAAGTATATTTCATTTGGTACAAATTTCATACATCTGTCATTCAGTTGCTCTATGAGAGGTCGCAGCTAGGAAAACTTGTCCATGTGGTTCAAGTTAGAATTGTCAGCAACATGCAAATTTGAAAATATTGTTTCAAATCGGTCACGTCTCATTGCACCACTAACTAGAGAATTATGCGAATCTGGTCTTTGCTCCCAAAACATACGCCGTCTCGGAACAGACGTAACCACTCAGAAAAATTATTCTCAAAAAACACCAACAGTCAGTTCAAGGTTTACGCCCTTACTTGCAGCATATAAATTGCAATATTTGACAACCATATCAATCACTTCAATATCCAGAAAGAGTTTTAAACATTCATCAGGGGTTTTCATTTTTGTGATTTTTTTCTTCTGAAACTCTACCTCCTACTGGCTGGGCAGTCAGATCGGCTTTCTTCCAATTGCGTACAACTTTGTTTACCTTTTTTCTTTGAGCAAGAAGAGGTTGAGGCGAAGCAGAAGCCGATGCACCGTCATTTTCAGTAGTATCACCATTCGGTATCAGCAAAAGGTCAGCATGGTCAAAGTTCTCGTCAGAAGAACCATGAATGAGATGAGCAGGAGCGCGCAGCAATGCACCGGGAAGATTGTTAATTGTTCAAACATCGTCATCCCCGGAGTCCTCGTCAGACACAGGTTTTGTTGCGTTATCAGGGGGTTCAATGATGATATCACGTACATCTACGTAATCTTCTGTCTCTAATAGATCATTTATTTCATGCACTGTCAAATATCTCGACATCCTGGTACTTTTAGCTAAAGGCGCGGTCACCCTCCACTTTCTAACGGACGGGACGCAAGACACATCCACTTCACGAGATCGTACTCAACATACAACTACTGTAAAAATTGATCACAATTCATCAGTTGGTTATCGATGTATTTATTCTTTCACTGAAATGGAAACTGATTATAGCCAAGACATAGCATCGTTTCCCTCAGTCACATAACATCTAATTGCTTACTTGATTTAAAATTAAAGTGAATATTTCAGTGCGCCTGAATGCACGCATAATAGTAGTGGATTTGCCTAGTGTTCCAAAAATGGAACACTGTTAAATAAAAGCTTATAACTAAAACAAAATAGATTGTTTAAAAATTTTCTTCTTAAAGTACTATAGGTTAACTATTACTGAACATGCAGGGAAAAATTAACAACATTTGGGCATAATGGCAAATAGTTATTAATATAACATTTGAGATGGTCTCAGAAAAACTGCCTTGAAAAAAAAGACCGATATTTCTCAACACACTGGCTGCGATGGGTTGGCAAAACTGACTAATTCTTTGCACCACGTAATACAATATATCTTTATAAAGAGGTACAGAAAGAAAAACCGTGGCATATTGGTGTATTATGAGTCGTAGTCATTAAATTAGAAAGTCGCATCAGGTGTTCCAAAAATGGAACACTAGGCATAAATGGGTTAATGTAAAGAATAGTAGGGCGGATAAAAATACAGAGGAATATTAATGTGCGAGTTATTTATAAAGATTAATGCAGCTGTAATATTTATCAACTCCTGTCATGGTTCTCACAGTTTACTTTTGTAATTTAAATACCCTTACTGAGTGGTGGCAATGCCCCTAAGTAGCAACACCAATTTGAGCTGACTAAATATAGAGGCAAAATAAACAGATATGGCTGTCATCAGATTATAAATTGGTGCTGTTTGTCTCAAGAGTTAGCTACCTCGGTTAATTTTCAGACCAAGAGCATTAACATGCGACTCACATTGCATAGAGTCATCAATTATTACTCCTAGAAAATCAGCTGGAGAGAATTGTTTCAATCAGCTCGATAAGTGGACATGATTGAATATTTTTTTGATTAAGGTGAAATTGAATAATTTTAATGTTGCAATTGCTTATAATTAAACCATTTTCATTGCAAAAAATTGCAATGAAGTCTCTGACCCAGTTCAAAGCCCATATCATTAAGATAACCCACTCATTGTGAAAATCAGACTGCAAAAGTCGACTGACAATGGTGGTTCACCCCTTGGCTCAAGTCTGTTCTCTTTGAAATTCATACTTTCTAAAATCCTAAGGATTATTAATTGGAATGATTTCCATGTTTCGTCACAAACTCTCATTGCAAGATGCAGTTATCTGCTCTCTGCCTGGTCAAAATTAGCAAAACTCTTCCAAGGCTTTCTCTAAACAAAGTGCATTGCTTTTTATCGTGGAACTCATTCTCTCAGCTGATGAAATCCTCTTGGGTCTTCCCACTGGGTTAGGTGCTTCATTCTAGATGAATTCACAGAGAAAGCATCAAATTTATCCTCATTATCTGTGGCTTTAGAAAGACATCATCTTAAAATGCACATTTCATAGGCATACATGAATATTTGTCCAGCAGTCTCATTGTACTCAATAGGCTTTTTGAACTTTAAACACTGTTCAATTTCCGCTGGAAATTGCATGTTTTCTTATTGGTCATCCCCTTGGGCTAGTTGAGCCTTGCCCACAGAAAGTCCGGTCTAAGCCCCTCAGCTCAGACAATTGCTTTATTTTCTTGCATTTCAATTTCCCTGAAAGAGCTTTTCCATCACTTTATCTTTAAAATTTATTTTTATCGCTTTATCGCAAAATTCCTTAAATAACTTTTCATCTAATGTGGAAACCCTTTATTAGTATTTGCTTCAAAGACCTCCTTTCCGCCTCCACCTTGAGAGTTTTATTTTTACTTTCAATTTAATGGAAGAACCGAAATATTTTTTTTCTAATGTCATAATCCAGAAATAATTTCTTAGCCATTTCCTCTGCATTGAAAAGATGTCTTCGTTCCAGTTTTTTTGCAAATAGTGGGAGAAGTCCTTTGCTATTTCACTAGCAGAGACATTTCTTTACATATTCTGGATATTCAAGGGTGAATATAGTAACTAATCAGATTAATATAATTTTTTGAAGATGTGGAAATTTCACATTCCTCAGCTAGAATATCAAATGTAGTTCTCTAGAATTTAGGCTGTTGTGTCACTGCTCCAAGTCAATAAAAATATATTGAAGTTCTAAAAATCTGTTTACATCTTGAGCAGTCACAAACCAGAAGGTTAGCATATTTGAAAAATAATGAATAAAAAAACCCCATATTTTATTAAATGGATAGGAACTGGTTCACTTTTGCCGTTTTTTCAATGTTTCTCTTTTCATTCCTCCCTCCGAATAACCCTGTGCAGCTTGGAGTGGTGTTCCTTGAGCAAGGAAAGGCATCACAGGCACTCGCCTACTTGGACAAAGCCCTCGAGTTTGACCCCGAGCATGAGCAGGCACTCTTCAACTCCGCTATCCTGCTGCAAGAGCTTGGAAGGGTGGAGCTGCGCAAAGTGGCTCGTGAGCGGCTGCTCAAACTGCTGCAGAAAGACAGCCATAACGAGCGGGTGCATTTCAACCTTGGGATGCTCGCCATGGATGACAGGGATGTTGAAGGTGCCGAGCACTGGTTCCGGCGTGCCGTTGAACTCAAGGAAGACTTCCGCAGTGCCCTCTTCAACCTGGCTCTGTTGTTGGCCGATGATCACCGCCCCTTGCAAGCTGCACCCTTCCTCAACACCCTCGTCAAGTTCCACCCCGATCACGTCAAGGGCCTCATTCTGCTCGGCGAGATTTACATCAACAACATTAAGGACCTTGATGCAGCGGAGAGCGTAAGTGTTGCTCATGCACTTACATTCACCATTCATTCCCATTCCATTTTGTCCCATTTTTATCCCGAGGCAGTCTTTCTAAAAAAAATGTTCCAATTAAGTTCTGTAATTCCTCCTTTTTTTAGGAATCCTCTTGAAAAAAATGGACAAAGATATTTTATCCTATTCAAAGCATATTCTAAATCATGTTTCACACAATTAAAATGTTTTCATAATGGAAGCAGTGATTTATGTCCTCTCAGACAGATTTCCCCTGCCACACACCCCTGAGGTGGCTTTCAGGGTATTTTGTAGATGTAGACTACCTCCAGGAGTGCTTTTCAACCTTGCCTCAATTTGGCAACTTGTAAGAATCCAAAGCCTGATAAAATAATAATGATATATTTTATTCCACTCGAGTCAAGTTAATTACAAATTGCTAGAGGCAGAAGCTGGTATGAATACACTCTTTATACTTGACACCCTTCTTCTTCTCTTACAGCTTCTGTAGGACCATGGGTAGTTCCATCATGGTTTGGTTTTCCTCTTTTCCTCCCTGAACCTCTTCATCCTTTCCCTCCTCCTCTCACTTTCCGCATTTCCTCTTGTCCTACCCATCGTCTCCTGTATCCTTCTGGTCCATCGGTCCATACCCATCCTAACCACATGTCCAGCATATCTAACCCTTTTGATTATAATGTCTTGCCTCCCCAAAATGTTGTACTATGCTCTTATTTAGAATTCTCCAAAGTAAAATAAATTAGAAACTGAAAAAGGGCATTTATGCTATAAATGAAAATAATTCCTTAGCAGTAGTAAGGTTTCAAATTTTACCTTATTTCTATGTGAATTTGCGGTTGAAATTTTGATCTAGATCAAATGTGAGGAACCTTTCCATCTATGCATGATTAAATTAAATTTCTCAATTTATATTTATTTTAAGCACGTTACTTCATTGCTACACACACAATATCTGTACTAAATACCCGGACGTAATAGGCTTTTAATTTTCTCACTGCGGTATATGTTCAAATATAATCCCCAATTTTGACCAAATATCGGTTGTCGAAAGTGCAATGGGGGGGGGGGGTTTTCATATTCAAGGGAGAGCATGAGCTGAGGAAACAACTCAACGCAAATTCTATGCTAACACAGTAGACCCTTGATGATGTGGAAAATGTTGAGGAAGCGATTGTCTGGATTATCAAGGGATATCTCAAAAAGATCACCAGTGGAGATTTTTTTATAGCTCCCTCTGCCAGTGGTCACTTTCCTTGAGGTAGGAGTCCCTCCTGAGTACAAATGGTGGCTCTATATAATCATCAAGAGTGAAGAAAATATGTTATGTGATATTCCTAAATAATAACGGCTAATTTTAAATATCTTTTAATGAAACAAATGTAACATGTTTCAGTAATTGTGAACATAGTATGATTCTATTTCCTGTATTGATGGCATTGAAACAAAATTAATTGGGAAAACATTGATCATTGCCATAAGATTTTGAACTTATAATGTGCCTGTCCATTGATTCATATGTATCAGTAGTGTAGGCATGTTCACCTAGCTGCCATTGGCAGCACTTGACCTCCGCTACACGATAAAGCATCATTGGCCCCAGTGTGACTTTGAACTAGTGTTCGTCTAACATTCATTTGCTATTCTTGCTGACGTTAAGTTTCTGATGCTTCATCTGTATTTACAGACATACTTGGGGCATATACATATAATACTGCCTCTTAGTAAATCTTCTTTTGTTAAATATTTTAAGTACATCATGCCTCTTGCATTGTTTGTGTTTCTTATTTCCTGCAAATCATAGCCTCTGTTCCCTATTTGACAGCAAAAAATACTTTCTTGAATTACAATTTTTCTGCTACTAGTATATGGTGCTTCTGATACCATTGTAATGCTGCTTTCTTGTAAAGCTGTGGATATTTAAAAAATAATTTGTCCCACGACCATGCTCCGAATGGCTTTCATCATTTTAATTTTTAATTGATATTTTGTTCGCTTTGTATCCAGCTCCATCCATTGGAGATAATTCAATCCACCTTACGGTAGTTCTTGTCACTAATTTTAAGTAACATTATCAAATGCATACAAAATTGTTGTACCCATTCACTAATGCTCCCTAAAATTAATAGGTAGATAAGAGAATGTATTTAAATACAGATGAAATGTCAGCAATAGTGTAAGAAGTTCTCTTTTAATGACCAACATCTCTTGAAACCAAAAATAAAACTGATACACATGTGGTTGAGAACAACCATTTTTCCTTTATTTTTTTGTTTTGGAATCTAGTATAAGTCTAGGAAATGTGAAACGGGGGGCCCAAGTGGTGATGGCCAGGTCATCATTTTCTCTCCTCCTCTCCCCCCACAGTGCTACAAGAGGATCCTCCAGCAGGATCCACACAATGTGCAAGGCCTGCACAACCTCTGCGTGGTGTACGTCGAGCGGGGCAACCTCCAGCGTGCCGAGTCTTGCCTCCAGCAGGCGCACCGCCTTGCCCCAGGTGAGGACTACGTCCTGCGACACCTCAAGATTGTGCAGGCACGCATCGCCAAGATGAAGCAGCCCAACAAGGGCGATGGCACCGACGACGATCTCCCACCCACCCACACCTTCCCAGAGTTCCAGTGGGGAGCGACTAGGGCAGGCGCCAAGGAACAGCAAGAGCAGGAGCAGCAGCAGGAGAGGGCGTGGGGGGAGCAGGGGGTGGAAGATGAAGCAGCCACAGAAGCCGGGAGGCACCTCGATGCCCCCAACCACCCCCCTTATCCCAACACAGCGTCGTCGTCAACGGACAGCACAGATCGACCGGCTTCGTCGTAGCATCAGTGATCTCATCCCTTCCTCGATGTGCAAACTGGCAGCTTGATGTGCCACACCAAGAGCCGATTGGATGACCATTGTTCTGATTGTATTGTTAGGCTTTGCCTTTGGGAGATGGAAGTCACACCCAGTGGGCATTGACGAAGCCACAAATACATACATATGTATGCATGCTAATATTCAAGAGAATCCCCAATCAAGTGCCCTAGAATTAATGGCTTCCTACCCTTTCCCTTGATGTCTTCTAGCAGTCCATGCCTCTTTCTTTAATGAATTTTACCCTAACTGGATTAAAAGTTCCGAAGCCATAGTCCTTCATGAAACCTTAAACTAGGGATTCACAGGGCAAATTGTATGCCTTGAAGTCCCTATCCATGTTTGCTAGTCATTTGTTCAGAACCCAACTCCAAATCAAAATTATTGATCCTCCCATTTTTGGAAACATTATGAGAACTGCACCTTTAGTAAAGTGTCCGAGATTATTATAAATTTTTAGTGAAGTCATTTAGATAGTACTCAAGGTGATAGGTGTTACTGGTCTGGCTAACCCAAAGGTCACAAGACATTTGGACTCCATTATTCTGCCATTTTTTTTATTACTACCAACCTTCAAGTCAGTTAGTCACAACTGAATATTTTTTTCAACCAACTGGCCGCTAATTGTTTGTATGTGAGAATAAAAAGTGTGGCCAATGACAATGGTTCAGTGTGCTTGAAAAAATGAAAACAAAATTGTTCTGAAAGGAGTGACATTCACAGAAGTCAGTGGTCCTCCATGGTCCCCCCCCCACCCTCCTTCTCCCTTAACTCCCCACCTCTTTACCTCCACGTGCACAAACCCCGTCCTCACCCCATACGCCTGCCCTCAACTATTTCTCCGGCCATCTCTATATATATTTCAACGTTTTGGTTGAAATTCATTTTGCCTTCGTAGGAAGACTTTCCGTAGGTCTTTTCAGATGCCCTCTCAATCCCTTACTGTTCAAGCCATTGCCGACTCAAATGGAGATTATACATATGTATGTATGTATGAAAAATATACATAAATATAAATGATATTAATATATATATGCTTAGATGTTTCAGAGAAGCAAAATGAATGAAATTCTTCTACTTGGGGAAAAAAAGAATTTTTTGCTTTAGAGACTGGCGAAAAAAATTTGAAATATTTTGCTTAAAAAAAGTAAAGGACTCAGGTATCCATTCAAATCTTTCTGTCTGTCTGTATTGCAGAGCGCATGCATGGCTTTTTTAAAGACTGTTGGCCAGAGGTTTCACCGATAGCCTTTGCTTGGTGAACCAAAGCCATCCTTCCAAGCTTTCTTCTTTCATTTCCATTGCAAGTTTTAATACTATTATTTTTATATTGTTGTTATTGTTTTACTACTGCTTTCCTAGGAGCCTAATTGCTCTTCCTTTTGTTTTACTTTAAATGTTTTTTATTCTGAAAGAACATTTCTTTTGATACCCTGCCACTATGTGATTGTTCTCCTTGGAAAAGCATGTGTGGCTGTTGCCTAGAGTAACCACCACTAGTTATCCGTTGGATTCATCTATTACTCTTTAACCTTTAAAAAAAATGTTTCTAGCTTCCAATTGGGAGCCTCTAGTTTCTTTTGTGAGCATTCAACCATTGGACTTGCATAAATGGACTGAATGTGTTGAGTACGTATGATTCTAGCATGCGATCGGGGAGTTGAGAGCGTGAGGACACATAGGGTGCAACAAGACCTCAGGATTTTGATTGTTGGGTTGACTTCTTAGTTGAAAATCTGTCCCTGAAAACATGCTCAACGCATTCACCCACTGTGTGCCAGGTGCATCGTAAAACGTGCTGCCGAGTGAGTTTCCCTGCCTCCGATTAAAACACCTTCTGCAACACTCATTTCTGTTTATTCAATTGAATTTCTGTCCATGGTTCACTTCCCCGTACCTAACATGGCTTAAGGATGAGTAATTAATAACATGTTGTGTGCCCTTGGTGTCAAAGTCTAAAGAGGACAGGCGGCGACGACACTTTGCTCAAGAGCATGCAGATTGGTCACTGCAAGTACATATAAAAAAGGAGATACCAATGAATTTTTCCGCACAGTACTCTTTTTTTCTGTGACCTGGCAATGGCAATATTAATTCTAGATGTGCCGACTGAAGGAACTACATACTGTTGTTTATGTGAGAGTTGCCTGAATCCTACCAGTTTCCCTTTGCTGTTAACTGCCTTAAATTTTCTAATTCACCAAATCAGTATTTATTCTTTCTAATCTTCCCTCTCCTCGGATGTTTTCATATTTTTTTCTCCATATTATTATGCACACCACCACGTGACATTAATCAGGAGAGCACAATGATGTGATGGCTGTGGCACGCAGACTCCGTGAATGTGTCGAGAGAGCAGTGAGAAAGAATTTAAATCGTTGAGCAGGAGAAGAAGATAGATTGCGAGAAAGGAAGGAAATATGTACGTATATATGTAATTATATATACTATATATTGTGATTTCCAAAAAAAAAGCACATGAGAAAATTTTTTTATATTGGTGCCTTGTACAAATGAAGTAATTTATAAAAAGGCAGATGAGTTTTTTGTAAGATATAAATATTTTTATATGTTCCGAGTAAATGGGAAGTGAGAGAGGATGGTGAAGGCTGGACTGCTATCAAAAAAATTATACATAAATATATATATATATATACATAAGGAAAAAGCTACGATATGACAAGAGAAACTAAAGTCGTATTGTTTAGTTAAGAGAGTCATTAATGTGTATTGTAATGTGATCAGCAGTTAATCCATAGGTATTAGTCCATTCTGGTGACCTTGTGCACACACCTTGCTCTGTGCCTGATGTGTTTCTAGCGAGAGCTTCGATGTAGCCACTGCGTTAACTGTAATAAAGGAACCATTTGTGATTGTTGTATTTCTTTTTCAGCCCAATGAATTATGGTTTCTGTCACAGTTTGTGAGTGACATGGACATTTTTCTCCGTTCGAAGCTAGCCAAACCAACCAACCTCATTTTATTGTATCTGTTGAGAAATAACCACCCCTGAATAGATGGCAAGACATTTACATATTATGGATGAATGCCTGTCATATTTGTATTTTCATTTTTCTAGAAATGGTTGACGTGTATGGAGGAAATGAAAAAAATTATATTTTGGTGGGATGTAGTAAAAAAAGAGGGTGAATGCAAAAAACATGTAAAATTGTTCGAAAAGCACTGGTGACAGAATCACTTCAATTGATTTAATGATCTCATTTTGCAAATTTGACTGTGTAGGCTTTTTATGTGATCATTGCCCAAGCTGATTGTCTCCCTTATGTTGAGTGTAAAACTTTCTGAAAAATGGGCGCAATAGTTGGCTCATCTCAGGCGACTGCATTTCTTTGTGTTGAGCAGAGCACAAGTATTGCCACGAACTGCCGTCATTTTTATTCCGAAAGTGACATAATGTGAGCAGAATCCTCTTTCATTTAATTGGTTGTTGATTATTTCTAGTGTATTTGTGTGAATTGATGGTAGTTGTGGAGTTATTTCTTTTATCGATGTTGAAGAGCCGTGCAGAAGTTAATTATGATCCAATTAAACTTGGTGTTAGCTGCCTGGTCATAATGTCTATTTTTTTGCAGTATCTGCATAATATTCTGGCTAAGTTTAAAAAACAGAGAAGTCTGTATGCTTAAGTAAGTTATTGTAAGAGCAAGTGGAAAGCAGCAAACTTACAATGTCTGTCTGTGTGTTATAAAGTGTCTAAAGTAGGAATATTAATGGATTTATATTGAAAGTACGTACATATAATAATATAGTAATTTCCAAGCGTGTTCTGCATCAGCTGTGACAATCCTAAGTGAAGATAAATAATTGTAGTTTTTGAATATGATGTCAAAACTGTGAGGGGATGTGGGGACCTGTCCTTCCTCTTCTGAGATGCAAATGTGTAAATTTCCCGTCTTTCTACTTTCGCTCACACAATCCACTGTGCATGAGCTAAGGTTTTAAGTGGTAAATCTTGAGATTTGTAACAAAAGTATAGAAAAATATGAAATATTATTTAAAAAGTGGTTATTTTCAATTCACCCTTAATTCCCTCACCTATACCATCGAAATCAAAGAAAAAAAGGCACACATAGTTATACTATTGTTTATGTTGTGGCGACAAATGCTCGCCAGCCATACTTAGTCCACAGATTTAATGGTTGTGAGTAGCATATAATGAATATACTCTTTTCTTCTCAAATATAAACATTGAATCTTCAAACTTAACCTACTTAAGGAGCAGAATGTAGTTACGTATTTTCAACCTTTTGGAGGCTTGAATCCTTGTTCCAGTATGTAATATACATTCATCAATGGAATGGTTAAAATCAATAGTAAACCAGAGTGCCTGAAAGATACATATAAAGTGGAATACTCAAAGCAAAAAGAATTTGGGAGCCATGGAAAAGAGCCTTGATATTCACATCTCTATTAGGAGAGATATGCGAAGAGGAAAAAAAGGATTGCAATGGAAAAAGATGAAAACAGTGGTTGAAAGACAAATATAAAAAGAAATCAATTGCACTTAGCCACAACATTAATACGTTAATGGAGACAATGGAAGAGCAACGCTTTGACATGCAGATATGACAGAGAGGTGGAGAAGAAGGCTAATAAGCAGAATTTACATGAAGTTGAAAGCAATGGATGCATACTGAAAAGAAAAACCATACCCTCAAGGATATAACCCTTTTTCAAGATGGAGGGTGCCAATGATGCCTGTGCGTACTGCTCCGAAATAATATCGGATAATGAAGTTTTCCTGAAGTGTGATTTTGGATGTAATACTTCTTATCATGCTAGCTGTGTTGGTGCTTCAAAAACGTTAGTTAATTCGATTGCTAGCAGTGCAAACTTCCTTTATCGAAGCAAACTATGCCAATTTCAACAAGTGACTATCTAGTTAAAATTCGGACCCGGCAAGTAGAACTTCACAGTGTAGTATTAGATCTCCAATCTAAACTAACGGACTGCTTACAACTGATCAAATCACAAAAGAAGGAAATTAGCTCTCTTAAGTGTGACTTTTACGCTGGGAAACCTGTTAGTAGTGACCGAGAGTGCACTCACACCAAACTTTTCCTTGCAGGCCGCACCGGGAATAGTATTTCCTCGGAAAGATGTGTGACAAAGGCTGATGCTAAAACATTGTCAATGATATTCGTATTGATTAAGCGAGTCTTCGCGCAAACACACAAGTGCAACAAAAGGTGTCTCGAAAGATGAATCTTTTGTTGACGATCGTTTAGATGTTAAGACAAGTCCTTTAAGCAGTGTTGTGACTGAGGATGGAAAAACTTCTATAAAAACTGACTGGGTTAAGATGACCAGAAATCGTAAAAAGGACAGTGTCAAACCTGGCAAGCGCTATCGCAAAGTTGTTGTGGGAAAAAATACAACATCAATTGATCTTGTAGGTGTAAAAAGGGCATGGTTATGTCTAGGCAAGCTGGCGGGTGGAACTACGGAAACAACTGCTGACAGCTTCCTAAAAAAGAACTTTCCTCATCTCACAATAACGGTGAGTAAGCTCGAGTCTAAGGGTGTAAATACAAGCTTCAAAATTGGAGTGCCCTTTCACGCCCAAGAAGAAGTACTGTACAGTGATAAGTGGCCGTGTGACCAGACCCTGAGGCATTTTTTTGTTCAAGCGCCGGACTGGAGTGGAACTGAAGTAATGTACGAAACGGCAGTGAAAACTTAAATTATTTCTTTACCAATATTCAATCAATTAGCTCAAAGAAACTCGGCGCCAAGTTAAGTTTTGTGCCGGTTTCACCTGTTGAAACTGAAATAGAAAATCGAGGACAAAAGGACTCGTACGTTCCCTACCAGATGTCTGTTAGTTGTGACCCTAATAACAGTATTGTCAGTGTACAGGAGCACAATGGTCTTTCCTCAATCTTGTGTTTAAACATTCAAAGCCTACGCAATAAACTTAGCACCCTAAAAGTGTCAGTGAATAAGTGCCCTTTTGAATTTCTTTGCATATATTACAGAGCGAATTGGCTCAAAAATGAGGAATTTGATTTCTTCAATATCAAGGGTTATAGGTTGGTGACATCCTTCTCTAGAATCAAGGCAAAGCACGGTGGTACAGCAATTTATGCTGCCCAGCACTTAACAGTTACGATGATCAACATCAGTGGGTTATGCAGCGAAGTGCATTGTGAGGCAAGTGCCATATGCGTGAAACTAGAGTACAATGTGATTATTACGTGTTTGTATCGATCCCCAAATGGTGATTTTGAAAGTTTCTGTGCAGCAAATTTTAGTTACACTCTCTAAGTTTGGTATGGTCATAATTGTTTGTGGCGACCTAAATGTCGATATTCGATTTGACACGAGAGAGACAATCACCCTCATTTGCTTTGATTATGTCCTTTAATTTGTACTGTGTGAACAGAGAGCCCACAAGAGCCAGCTCTTGCCTAGACTATACGTTATCACAAGTTTGCCTGCCTCTTCTTATGAGGTCAATGTAAGTAATTGATTTTGGGTTGTCAGATCACCTAGGCTTAGATTTCAGATTTACCACCGAAAGAAGAGAATCCAAGCCCACTTGTAATACCCATCATCCCGCTTCTACTTGGCATATTTCACAGATCGGCGGTGAAAATTTCAAATCTTTACTGTCCACTGTCACCTGGTTTTCTCTCCTTTAATATCAAGATATGGCAATTATAATTTCACTTGTTTTTTTGAAAACTTCATATTATTCTTTGAACACCACTTCCCAAAAAAATTAATACTTAAAACTGGTAAAAAGTCTGGAAATAAGTGGTTCACTAAGGAATTATCCAATTTACGATCTGAAGTAATCCAGTTACACGCCAAATATAATCACTCTGGCAACATTGAGGACAAAAAGGTCTGGCTTCTTCATTAGAAGGAGTACATTAACAAAATAAATCAATCTAAAATTATGGCTAATGGTACTCTAATTAAAAATGCTGACAATAAAATAAAGGCAGCCTCATGGAAAGTTATTAACACTGAAACTGGCTCTTTACGTTTTAATTCAGAAATCCCTTTCAACTCCGAAAGCCTAAACAAGCATTTCATCGACTCAATCAATCACATCATATCCTCTATAAATAGCCCATCTTTTGATGCCACTGATCTTCTTAGTAAACTCACTGCCACAGCACCTGCATTCAAATGGCAGTGGGTTACTCCCATTGTCATTTATAAAACTATATCAATAGTCTCAAAAAATCCAACTGCACTGAAATTTACGGATTATCTACATAGGCGTAGCCAGCCACCAGCAATAGGTGTGGCACCATCAGCATGGTAATGGACGCAAACTTTCACGAAATATTCACAGCGAGGTCAAAATTGAGACTAATTCGATTGAAGACAGGAAGAAAATCGGTTTCCGTATTTTCAGAAAAGAGGTGGAGGCTTTTGTACCATTTTGACCAATCATGATTAGGGTTTAACTTTGAAAAAATGAGAAAGAGGGGTTTTATTTTTGGAGTTAATTGACAAAGTTTGTATACGCCCACTGCAGTTCTATATTTTCAAAACTTCAAAAAAAGTTTACCCGATAATCGTTGTCTAGACAATAGACATGTCATGAAATTCTCGCCTTTGTAAACCTGTCAATCCAAATTATTAAAGGGACTTTTAATGAACAATGTAAGTTTTGAAAAAAAAGTTTCCCCGATAATCTTTGTCTTCACACTAGACACGTCGAGAGACTCACGCCTTCATAAACCTAATTCAATTCGGGTAATTTAAAAGGGCTATTGGGAAAAACGGAGACATCATTTTATTGCGGGAGGGAAATTTTGAGAAAAAAAATTTTGGTTTCAGGACAATAGGTGTGGCAGGTGCCACACCCGTGGCTACGCCTATGATTATCTACCAATCTTATTATACAATTAGCAGATGTACTCAGCGAACCCCTTGCATTAATAAGCAACACTTGCTTTCAGTCAGGCTCCTTCCCAAAAGAACTCAACTCAAAGAACTTCTTCCATGGTATAACGCAGTGTATGAAACTATAAGAGGTCCTTTACTATCATGGTATTAGTAATACCATGCTTTACTATTAGAGCTGACAGGTGAAAGGCAAGCGGAATTTCCCGTTGCATGGGGCGCGTCCACTACGTATCGTATTGAGTAACGGCGACAATATTATCGAATTTTCTCCTTGTCATCTCACTGCAGTGGCTTATGAAACAACCCTAGAAATATGAAAGAATTTTGAACATAAAATACGACCATCTCGTATAAACTCGGCCGTGAATGACAATTATTCCGGAAATGGTGGTGCCGCTTGCACCTGATAGTGCAGAGCAGAAAAATGCAGTCGTCGCAGCGCAGCCCAGCCAGTACCTACCATAGAGCTTACTGGAGGGGGCGCCCCCTATGCTCCGTACTGGCGGGGAGTGAAGCCAAGGGGGCGTGGCATAATTGCGCATTTAGCCATATTGTACAGCCCAGCTATAACACAGATTCTTACGGGGCAACGATCAATTTTTGCTCTTTACTCTTAAAGTAACGCCTTTGGGGATTTTTTGCGGCAGGTGCGCTGAAAGTAACTAGTAATACATGCCCAAATTAATTAATTGCTAGTGGATTAGAGACGTTGTGTCCCGCAGGAACGGGATTATTAACGGAGAAAGCGATGTTTTGTCAAACATAATTGACTCAATATTACTCTTAAAATAACAGCTGTCAATTCGAAAATTGCATTAATTTCAACTTTCTGAATCCTATTCCTGAAATTAAAGATGGATTGGAGATTGGATATGCAATCATCGTTTCTTCTGCGAACGTAATTTATCACCATTAAACTCGCCAAGAACTGCTACTGTACGATATAAATATTGACCAAATCCCAAGAGCCGTGCTACCTCTCGTAATGCACGTTTGTACTCAACTTGACAAAATGCGTATGAAATGTTACCGAATTACCTTTAAACTATATTTCCTATTTATATTATTATTACATTTTCACTATCAAAGCCCCTGGAAAAGAGCCGTGCTACCTCACGTAATGCACGTTTGTACTATAGTGAACTCGTGTAAATGCGTGCTTCTAAATTTAACTTCACAAGAAGGGCGAAACATTTGTTGGTCATTGAAAAACAATTTTAAGCATAAACATTTAATAAAAGTGGCAAGTTACAAAAACATTAATTTACGATACAATTCAATTTTAAGATTGTTCAAGTACAAGATTCTCCTTTGGCCGGTCAACATCAAATGTAAACATTTACAACGCATGAGTGAGGTCAAAAAAGCAAAACCGAAGCAATGCGATTGCAATTCACAACTTTTCCAGTCAGTAACTGCAACACCTTATGCTTTATGTCAGGAAAGTAAATATCAAATGGTTTCCGGAAATTGCTTAATTAAAGGCCCAGCAAACTTGTAAGGATATCCTGAAAAAGGAAAAAAGAAAGGTTGCGTGACAAATAACAGGTACTTGTACAGAAAAAACAACATATTTCCTAACAGATAAATATTATTTTTGGAAATATACCAATACAAAATAAATGTTGCAATTGCTTAGGGAAACACATCAAGATATGACAATTTCTTACCACAATGAACCACTTTCTTTCCCTTCAAGTAGATATTCTAGGAACATCAATGAAATAATGACCCGAGGTGTCTATCAAAAACATATCATAAACTCCAAATTTGATTCCAATACCACCGGATTAAAGGTCATCTATAACCTGAAAAAATAACATGCATTACAAAGTAGAAGAAAAATAGAAGAACTTCACATAATTCTACTTCTCCAATTTTAAAAATTACTAGAATCCGAAATTCGAGGAAAGAAGTAATATATGATATCCATACATGCCATGATATAAAAAATACCTAGGGTATACTTGTGAACACAAAAGAATGACCAAAGAGCCTGAGGACATGATAATTTAACCCAAAAGTAAACCACATTGAGAAATATCAAAGATAACACAAAGGAATTCAGCTCCAACAAGATGATGGAACCAAATACAATTGATTGCACTCAAGTAAGCAGCATACACATCTCATTTTTCAACATCAATACCCAGCATCAACAGTCTCTCTGTCAAGTTCATGATGAAACATGGAAAATTACATTCAACACTCTAAGGTTGATAATTTAAGACTGTTGACAGTGTCAGCAATTACATAGTGGAAGTAATGTGCAAAGGGTAAATAAAAATTAACTCAGCAATTAAATATCAGTTCCAATACCAATGCAATATATGTGGACCATAGAAATATTGCTTAGAACGAGACTGGCTTGATATATATTTAATTCATCAGATCCTCGTTATATGCTCTAACAATAAATAAGAAAACACACCCATCAAGTTCAAAATGGATTCACGAATAAGCATTTAAGGCATTCATACATAGGCAATTCATAAAAACTTGCCATAATGGATCTTCTGACATAGTTTTCTGTGGTAGGAAAGTAATAGGTCATTTTCCCTCTCACCTCTGACACTAAAAGAGTTGCTTTAAGACAGCCTTCACGACCATGCACTATTATCATCGAGAGGAAGTCACAAATACTTCCAGTCAATACACCTTCCACAATATAACATACACACTAACACATTCGTGCATGGAAAAGTTAAACCGGCCGGATTCATTTTCTGGATGTTAGTGTGCATCCATCTGTGATCGAAAGTAACCTTACGTCTTTTGAAATACACTGTCACACACAACACAACAGCTTACTGATAACCTAGCACTCAAAACTAAAGCTTACACCTGCAAGAAATACAATGTGCACTTAACATCATTTCAGCATTTCCACCCCTGATTGTCTATGCATCGTATACTTTCCTTTACTTCTTTGATTTAATACATAAAACTTCTAAAATATAAAGAAAATCTAATTTCAGTATATAATGAAAGAAGATCGTTTGGAATTAAAAGTGACTAATTCACTTCACTGATAACTTACTACACGGGATATTAATAAACGTAAAGCGAGAAGTAATGAGAATTCACTCACTTACTATATTCTCACCTAATTAATAACAAAATGCAAGGGTTGGTAACGGTTAATTGACCAGCTAAAGTTGATATTATATATTACAAAATGAACACACTTCCCTGCAAATATTTTTATACCAAGAACGTGATTCACAAACTTAGAATAACAAATCGCTCGTTTCGTTGTCAAACTTTCTTTCTCTCCGTTTGAAGCATAGAGTACCGATGATACCAAAGGCACGTGAAGGCCAAGTTCTTTCCCTCTAATTGAAATAAATACTATTCCACACTTCTAACTCATCATAACGTCTATATTTTCTTTAGGATTATTACTGTGAAATAGTGTAACATCATGCTTGGTTCCGCATAACATCTGCGTAATACCCTGCAAGCCATCATTAAGGTTTGTGGTAGGGCAAACATTTCAGTCGCATTATTTCCTACCGGTAATATTATACTCACATAACAAATTAGCTGAAAATGCTACTAACAAGATAAAATAACATAATTACTGCGGTTTACTGGCAAAATATTATCAACTACTCACTTAATAATGCACCCGAAACACATGCTACATCGTAGGCAACAAAGTCAATATTTATCTGTTGTAGCGTCCATTTCATACAATATTGCATTGGTATGACTATTTTATGAAGTTTTTTTACTTACCGGTGGAAGGTAAGACCAGTTATTCTTCTATCTGTGCGATTACTGCACCCGTAAGCAGAGCAGCAAACCATCTACGAATGCAAAGTTAACATAGCATATATCTGCCTGACGGCATGTTTTCGGATATAGATAATAATTTTCAGAAAAATACACACACTATTAAGTATTTACGTACCTTTATATGACCTCTGTAGCCACTGGTTTCAGAAAAACTTAATATTTTCTTCGCACGTAGGCTTATGGCAAATCCACGAAGCTGGGCTGGACACTATGGCTAAATGCGCAAGAATACCGTTACGCCTGGCTTCACCCCTGAGAGCTTATGCCCCCTCCAGTAAGCTCTATGGTACCTACCTACAGAGACTACAAAAAGATGTCGGTACTAAGGGCGCGTTCCTAAAGCTCTTGATAGGAAAGTACGGTCAACGTTTGATCTCGGCAAATGCCGACAATCGAGGCTTCTGATTGGTTCCCTACATGTTCCTTGCGCATCTAGCCATCGTAGGCCTTTCTTTACATGGGAGAGATAGGGACTAAACATGTTTTCACGAGATAAAAATTAATTAACTATGTTTCATCGAATTTGAGCCATGATAACTTGTGAATGACTAAATTGCCTATAATACCACATCATTTTCATATCAAGTTTATCCTCCAAAATGCGGGAGTCCAGTATAATACGAGCCCAGCAGACGCCTCAAACGGCAGCAGACGACGTCGTCTGCAATATAAGTGGAACGTCGCGATATTTTCCCCGCTCGTAAAGTGACTTCTCGTTGATAACTGGCGGAATGGTATTTTAATACGATCGTATTAATACGATCTACTATCTAATTTATGTTCTGCAGTGTCATTGTCAAGTCAAGTGAGCATTTTGACAGGATTTCCACGATCAGCACTCCATGTTTAACTGAGGCACTGACCATTATGCACAATGATTAAGATTCCAGTGACAATACAAGGTTGGTCACCGTCTGCTCTCTATGGGGATTCACTTCATGGTCGAGGAATTGACTTGACGTTTTACTCCTATTGCAGAGAAATATTCTATACCTAGTCGATTTTGATACCTAATTGACAAGTAAGCTAATATTTAGGTAGTATTATAATATTTAAAAATGCCATTCCGCCAGTTATCAACGAGAAGTCAATTTACGAGCGAGGAAAATATCGCGACGTTCCACTTATATTGCAGACGACGTCGTCTGCTGCCATTTGAGGCGTCTGCTGGGCTCGTATTATACTGGACTCCCGCATTTTGGAGGATAAACTTGATATGAAAATGATGTGGTATTATAGGCAATTTAATCATTCACAAGTTATCATGGCTCAAATTCGATGAAACATAGTTAATTAATTTTTATCTCGTGAAAACATGTTTAGTCCCTATCTCTCCCATGTAATGAAAGGCCAACGATGGCTAGATGCGCAAAGTTGACCGTACTTTCCAATCAAGCGCTTTACGCGTTCCGAAATTCACTGGCAGTACTGGCTGTGCTGCCAAACCGTTCCGAAATCTACTGGCAGTACCGCACAGTAACCAATGACGTCGGTCAATTGATGACGTTTCTCACTGTGAACTCTACTGCCGCTACTGCGGCCCAAGAGCAGCAGCAGCGGCAGTAGCAGCAGACGGCCATCGAACAAATGGCGGAAAAATCAAATCTACAACGTTAGTAAATAATATCAGAAGAGTTTAGAGACACTGCTTCGAACATTTTAATGTTTATATCGGCGAGAGAGAAAAGTCTCGATGCACTTAAATAGCTAACAACATCTGATTAGCGTATAATAGTTTATAAACGCATTTATTTATCAAGTAGTACCGGTGAATATTTCAATAGGATAAAAGCGTTAATAAAATGATGAGGGAGTGAACAACATCAGAAGTGATACAAGTAGAGAAGCAATTATATTTGCGAATGTCAGCGACTTGTGAAATTAGGTACTAAAAATTAATTTAGTGTCATGAATAATCGTGGTACACGTAATTATATACAGCCTCTTACTAGAGTGGTAACTTAGCATAACACTGGTATGTATAATAATTGTCGGGAAACATAATTTGTTGCATAAATTTAATTGTTAGGGAAAATATTCTGCGATGCAATCCTCAACAACCCGTATATTTTCCTAATTATCGATATCACTCTATGAAACGCTTCGTACGACTGGCCATGAAGAAAATCCAGGGCTTGAAAAATATATTCTAAGACTTGCTTATAAGCCCAAGATTTAAACTGCTCACTATGAATTCGATAGTGTTAATTATAACGGAGATTTGTTTATAATAACACAGGGTTTTTTCTCCATGCTCGGGTAGCTGACGCGAATTCATTTTATTCTCGTCACAGAAAGTAACCAATCAGTATAAAGTAGCATTAAGTAGCAAGGCAATGAAAATTAGAATACAATTAGCATGCCCTTTATTAATGTCATAAGGATTAGCATTAAGAATTAACGCATTGAAAGATCGCTTATAATAAATTACCACGCAATTCGGCCATATTGAATTTCAAGCCACTGCCGACCGTTCCGAAATTCATGCTACTGCAGCAGCCGCTGTACAGTTTCGCGTTCCGTTTCACGGCAGCACAGGCAGTACTGCCAGTGAATTTCGGAACGCGCCCTAAATATGTTGCCAGCTCAGTCCATTACATTGATATTTAAACAGCGGTTATATAATCCCAATATAGTACGTACTCTACATTTGCCTTCTCCATTTTGCTTGCCTCATTTAATGATTATAGTTATCCATATTTTCGGTTTGCCCCCCTGCGACGACAGCGTTAACCAGTGTGAGTCGGCAGAATTAGGAAATGTGAGTTACACGTCGTGCATTCCCGTTAGGAGATTTTGGCTCCCATTGCGCGTGAGTACGTTCGCTAGTCCGTCCGTCGGGTGGAGAGTTGTAAGGGAAAGGGGAGGTCATTGACACTCGCCTCTTTGATACAACTCACTTGGCCAGCAACTAACTTCCTCAAGGGGGTGACTTAGCCCCATCTACCTCCGTTTTTCAGGAAGCCGTGGGCGGACCGGGAGGGGGGGGCACACAGAAGACGGAATAATCTCTCCCGTCGCCGCCGTCGCCGCCGTCTTCTACGGTTGCAAGGAAGGGTAGGAACGTCAGTCAAGGAAACTCGAGACACCCCTTCTCGCAACTTGCAGACGACTCGACAAAAATCCGCCCCCCGTCGCACGAAGGCAGGGACGCACCCCCAGGGGTCATAGCGAAGGGATCGACCCCCTCCGTATCTGCTGGAAAAAGGAAGGAAGACAAGTGGGAAGGGTTGAAAGAGAGAGACGGAGGGGACATCGCACTTGCGGTCAACGGAACCGAGTCTCTGCCCACTCCACATATTTACACTGCGCAGTGAATTATTTACAATTATTCAAAATACAAGAACACTTATCCGGAATTCAGCTTCAATATGTCGGAACAACTAAACATAAACTTTCGAATGATTCTTTAACGAAAACAAAACTATATTTCATGAGTACCTATCGTACTGCACTGCCGGCAACTGCACCTGTCAGCTGTCGTATTCGTGGAAATACATTTACGGTGATGGGTGGCTGAGTCAGCCGAGTGCCACTCGTAGATTGACGACCTCTTCAGGGGCGTACAAATCTAATCTGGCCCCTGGATCTTAACACCCAGCTTCCACATCTTCTTTAACCATTCTGATTCATTTCAAATTTTCCTCCCCCTCCCTTCTATTAACAAAAACCACGAAAAAATCAGGACAGTGCATGCGTGGGTCTTGGACTTATTTAAGTAGTTAAAACAAGGAAAGAAATTTAGAAAAATATTACAAGGACTAAGTAACCCGTGCGAAAATTTCGCACTTTCACGCCATCAGGGAATAATTATGTTAAGGAAACGGTGCAATTGGGTTTTAAATAGAGAAGAAGGTGTATCATAAAGTACTTTCTTTATACTTGTTTTCTTGCAAAAATATACAAGACATGTGAATACAATACAGGCAAGAGAGTTTATCAAAACTTTTAAGTCAAATTAATGGGTAAATAGTGAAGACTGAGATTGAGATTGTATTTTTCGTCAGAAGCCGGTGATTCAACGTTTAAAATGATACCTCATTTATCACTGTAGGTGCAGTATTAACGGAGCATATACGGAATGACAGAAAAAGATCTTTCTGTAATAATATATATGATAAGTGATACATCATGTGCAACAATAAATGTCTACAAATATGAAAAATTAACAACATTTTCAATATTTTATTAGACATTTTTTTGTTTCCCTTTTTTATTTTTCCCGGGAGGCTAGGGGAGTTGGGGGTCGCCCCTCCTCGCCCCCTCCTTGCCCCCGTGTATGGGCGCCCATGGTCTTAGTTGATTATAGCAAACAACGCTGTATCTGTCACTATAGATGAAACAAAACCAGCATAGTTTCCGTCACAATTAAAAAATTTCTGTCGCGTTTGGGGCAGCGATAACGCTAAATTAAAAATTAAGGTATTTCACTATCAACTTATGAAATAATAAGTACATCGGTACCCTAATCCTTTGCTGCTTATGGGACTTAAGCTCAATATGTAAATATTAAAAATTAGGGCTCATTTTTTACTAGATTGGGTCAGTAGAAAAGTACTAAGTAAGCTAACAAAATAATGTTCTACTGAAGGTAGGTCTCCTTCCGGAAGAGTACAAGTAATTCTAAGCTTTTCGTGCCAAGTCGGGTACTTCCACTAGTCTATATGACTCAAAGTCAAAATATGTGACTCTGTTTGTGTGTCTGTCTGTTCTTCGCACGCTCCAAGAAGTTTCAAATGATTTCCCTCCTATTTTATGGCGAGAGCGGCGAATATTTCAAACATTCTCATTATACATTTGTGGTTCTTCAAGGTTTGGTCTCTTACAACAAGTTAGAGGGAATTCAAAATTGACCTATTTCCGTTTTTGTGGAACGGCTTCGTTCTTAAATTCTTAGTTATGATATTTACGATGCTTGCTGAATTATCGACTATTACTTTTCCTGAGTTGGTCTAAACTTCACGAAAACGGCATACTTGGGATTGGAAGACCTCAAAATGTTGGAATGCAGAACGACATAATCTTGATTTATAAAAGATATTTTAGCAGATTTTCTTATTTAATAATTTTCTAATTTCCTAATACACCTTTCTAGCGATTTCACTAACATCACAAAACACATAAGCGAGGTACATTTCCAAAGGCGAGGATAATGGATATACCGTATTTCTCCGAATATAAGCCGCACTCCGTTTTTGGGGTCTCAAACAGGGTTAATACGCGAATTTAAGCCGCGCCCTTTTTTAAATGCATCCCGTACTACATACAGTATTATAGGCATTAGAATTTTATATCTGTTTTTACATTACCTATGTAACTGTGACACCATGTTACCTATATTATCCTTTAATATACATTAATAAATTGTGCACCAATTTGACCTTTTTCAGCGTTATTTCTTACTTTCCCCGTGGCTTAGTTCAGCCGGGGCGTCCGCGTGAATCCGAATGGCTGGTTTGCTCAAATCGGTCATAATAAGAACTAAAAATAAGACGATGTAATTTTCCACAGATATAAATTTTGAATCGACCCGGGTTTCGATGCACTGCATTATCATCAGGTGATGCAGTGCACATCAGGTGATGCAGTGCACATCAGGTGATGCACTGCATAATAATCACCTGATGATAATGCAGTGCATTGAAACCAGGGTCGATTCAAAATTTATATCTGTGGAAAATTGCATCGTCTTAGTTCTTACTATGTCAATATTCCACAACATCTCGCCTGATTCCTCTCTTTTTGTCAAATCGGTCATTTTTACGATTTTTAAAGAAAGTTCTCGAATATAAGCCGCACCCCGATTTTGAGGCCATAAAATCGGGGGAAAAAGTGCGGCTTATATTCGGAGAAATACGGTATATCCATTCTTCAATGGATGGTATCTAGATACGAATCAGATATGACTGAATCTGTGCCATCTGGGCACTCACAACAGGGAATTCATTCTTAAAGAAAATTACGCAAAATCATCGATTAGGCAACCAAAAATGCTCCCTTTCCAATCACCAACCCAGATAGCTCAGATTCAGTCATATCTTCTTCGTATCTGGATACCATCCATTGGAGAATGGACATATGGACTGAATTTGTGCTACCTGGGAACTCACCAAAGGGAATTCATTCTTAAAGAAAAATGTGCACTGTGAAAATTCACAACCAGTATCACACTTTTCACTGAAATCACTTCACTACTAAAACACTACACCTTGAATTCTTTCTTTAAATACGGCGGCGTTTCAATTTCACGCTAATTGTTAAAATTTGCATTTTGAACCTTCCTCCACTCTCGGAAATTTGCTCCCGAAAAATTCCGCTCTTCCGCTCTTTCATCTCACAGAAATGCCTTTTTCATCTCACAGAAATGCCTTTCCTGTTTCACTCCACAGGCCCGCAACCGTGCTGGCAAGGGCGTATTTTAGACGTGAAACTAGTCTACCGGTTGTTCGTAAAACCTCCAAATGTGGCGTCGAAATCTTACGAAAAAATCGCGAAATTGGTCCTTTTCAACCTCTATTTTCTATCTAACTACTGATCACACGGGTATGTTTCTTGCATTTTACAAATGCGCATTCTTTCCTCTACCCCTAGGTACCATAGTCAATTACGCCATTTCGTGGTTTTTTGCCGCTTCAACTCAACATGTGCGAGAATGGACCACGGTCGCCGTCGAAGGAGCGACCCCTGTCAAGGCACGACAATGAGTCGTCGCCCAGTAGATGGGCCATGGCAACCAGACCACGGGTCAGTGGGTGGGCTTCGCCTAGCGTCCCCCTTGAGATGTAGGCCGACCCATTTCCTCGCTCACTCCTCCCCCTCATTCTGACGAGCGCCACTTGATAGCGGCGCCGCCCTTTCGTCGCGAAGGGGAACCCCCGCCTCGGTCTAATCACCGGTGCATCGGGGCCAGCGATCACGGCACGGGATCTCAACGCTTTTAGGGATCGAAACGTGTTTAGATGAGATGTGAAACTTTTCACCACTAGCGAATGCGGTGTCGTTCCCGCGAAACACACGTATTTCTTAAGCAGTAGTGCACGTTGCAGCCACTAGGTGGCAGGGCAAACCAATATATTTAAGTTTTCCTATTTTTTAGATATTCCATGGTACATATACGTGTTTGTTTCTGCTGTTTGAGTTTCAACCGTGAGGTAGAAAGATCAGGAAAACAGTGAAGTTAGTGCAAATTTAAATGAATGAGACAGACGTGCGAGCATGAATTGCTATTAAATACTAGTAACGCCCAATCATAAAAGTCGTGGGCTTCGGAATTCAAATAAATCTCGCACTATCAAGGTAATTTACACGAAATGCACTGTTCAGTCACTGTTCTGCGTCACGCTCGAAGCTGATGCAACAACATCTTCATCCATGGACTAGCTTTCTGCTCCTTAAGCTGCATGAGGAAGCATAACGCTCTGAAAAATAAAAGGAACGCGAAACACAGGAATACACAGTTAGTTGCAGTTGTAATGCATTGTAATGTTTATTTCACTTTTCCTGACAGAATGTGTTACTGCAACACACAAAAGCATAATACATCTGAATAAAAATAGTATTTGACAACAAATGTTTCCCCTCTTTAATTATGTTCAAGTTGCTCCGGAAAATCTTGCCTTGTCAATGAAAGAGTTATCACATATTAGCAGCACTGACTATCAAATATTTAAGGGAAAAGAGACGCCTGCCTGTGTGGAAACGGAGCTGAACATTATAACCACCCTACTAGCACAAAAAAGATTATATCTGTATATTTTTAGGAAAGAAGAATACTTGCTAATCTACTTTTGCAAGTAAAGATTAAATCTGTATTAAATCTAGATTCAACGCCAGATGAAAAAGATTAAAGTTGGATATATTTGGAAAAATTGTATATGGGATAGACGCGCACTAATATACAGAATAAACGTTTCCAGCAAGTTTCCGCTTAATACTGAGAACAGTCTGCCGGCGACTGGATTAGGAATATAAACTCGGAAGAGCCAAGTTACTAGCCGAAATTCAAGGAAATATTTTTTGTAACTATTATTATGAACAAAATCGAGTAACTATTGTCACCACAAAACGTAGCGACCCTTTCTGCTTCAGGATATATTTTCAGGGTTGTGGAACGAGCAAATTCAAAAATTTGTCAAAATGTCTTCCTCGCCATCTAATTTACCCTTCCGGAACTACATCAAAACTATATACGGTTTTTGCACGTGTGGTGAGTCCCACACAACGCCACACTCCATGTCAAGCTCTTCACCAGCCTCTTCTTTACATCCTTACACAAGGTTCCCCCCATCTTCCTACTGCTCTTCCTACTGCGAAACACTTATACTTTCACTAGCGCAATTTTCCTTCTAACGTCTTTGCTACTATGCTCATTTTCTTTTAAAATAAGAACTGCACAAGTAATTAAATTGCTCTACTTACTCCAGTTTGTAACTACCCTCCTACTTTTACGACCAACCTCATGTTCTTTGTCCGATAATATCTCATTACTTTTGTTCTACCATGATTTATTTTCATTCCGTATTTTCCGCACTGATTTTCTGATGCATCTACTAAATCTTGAAATACCCTCAATGAACGAATAACCAACGCCTGGCCGTCCGCTATTCTAACAGCGGATTCTATAAGCTATCCTCCTATTTTGACTCTCACATCTAGCTCTTCCCTTGCCTCTCTTACCATTTCCTTGGCATAATAAATGTTAAAAAGCAAAGAACGGGCAACCCTGTCATACCCCGCGACCTATAACTGATTCCCACCCTCATTCCCCGTCCGTCACTCGTGCCCTCTGACCAACATATAACTTTCGGATTAGTTTCCCATCTCGCCAATTCATTCCTGCTATCGTGAGTATCTTCATTATATTTCCCAATTAACTCTGTGAAACACCTTTTCGAAATCCACAAAGCAACCGAAAGCAAATGTTTTATATACTCCACGTTTCTTTCTTCAAGTGTTCTCACCACAGCAATCTCACTCACTCTTCCTGAACCCGAACTAGTTTTCGCCAAACTAGTAATTTGTTTTACTCTACAACTTTTTACTAACTATTCTGAGTAAAACTTTTGCCGCGTGTGAAATTAAACTAATAGTTCAATAATCCTCGCTTTCTGACGCTATCTCCTCCTTCGCGATAATCCTTCCTCGTAGATCCTACGAATAAGCTAGAAGAAAAAGGTCAATCCTTCGTATCTCCGCCACCAATTGATTAAGCCTAGGGCTTATCTATTAAGATCTAATCTCAAAGTACTGATTCCTAGGCCCAAAATCGAACTATTCAGACAGTGCTGCAATTATTTGGGACCAAAAGTTTTATGTTCATTACCACCTATAATATATGTACCTACTCTTGAAAGTGAGTGGAAATTTGGTAGAGCCGTGAGAGCTTGGCTGATGGAGAATGGGGAGGTTGAAATTTTGCTCACATATTGCAAATGATGTTCAATGTAATGATGATAAATTTATTTTCTGTTATTTCCTTGTCAATTTTGGAGAAATGGTTCCAGCATTCAAATGTTTTTCTTATTAAGTCTGTATGTAATATGTACAAAAATCTTTTTGTAAAGAGCGAAGTTAACCATCGTTGGGCTCGGATCGAGTTTGGAGGGGTGATCCTCCGATTCGTCCGAGTGCTGTTACCCCTGTCTGCACGCAGCAGACAGTAAGTGCGAAATGACCTTAGCCGTCGAAGCACTTTAAACAAAAACACTACTACTACTTTTTGTAAAGAGTCAAAACGGAACAATAGTCCATAAGGGGTGTCTCTATTCCTCATTTTGGTATGATGTGTTGTATCAATTGCATTTTGCCTTATGATTAATAAAAATTATTATATATTTATTAATTAATTACCATGCCATCGCCATCACCGGCCACAACCCTCCCACCGGCGTCCCATCCTCCTCTACGCTCTCAAGTGGAAACATAAGATAAGATCATAAGTAAAACTCAAAATGCTAACGCTGGTTCTCTTTCCACAATGACAAGATTTCTGAACCGAAGAACATGAGACAATTAAAACCTTAATATGAGTAAAGGTGTAGACATATTCTCTTCAAGTGTTTGCTCATGGTCCCCTTAGCAACTCCCTTCTTTCCGTAAATACCACTTTGGTCAGTGCAATGCCACACATTATGCCATTAAAAATTAAACTCGTTCTGGGGGGTTACTTTTTTGTCTCACTTAAGTGAGAATACGTCATAAAATTTGGAAAATTACGTCATTTTTCGTAGTTCAACTCCGCCACCCAGGTGGCGTGACCATCTTCGGCTCTCAAGGGATGATCTATAGGTTTTTATTTGATTCATCCGCTCTTTCGACTCTTTCCAGTGACCAACTAAAGCTTGGTCATCTGTGAATATAACCGACGCTATCAACTCCGCGTCAACTTTCATTCCTATTATTGTTTGAAGGCTTTCGCAGCTTTTCTTATCTATGTAGGATGATGCTTTCGGGTTCTTTAGCAGGGTTTGGAAAGGGTTATTGGCTCCAGTAAAACCCAACGGCTAACGTCTTCCGAAAAATATTCAAATCGGCCCAACAGTGGTGCAACGGACATCGATGCTATATATAAGAGCGAACTAAAGCCGCTAAACGCTCATTCTCCTGATGACGCCTCCGGTAAGAGAAGCGAAACGCTGAGATTTTCATAATGAACAAAACGCAGCATTTCCCGAAAGCGTCATCCTACATTTCATTCCACTTTCCGTCTCATTCCAAACTCCTTTAACAATATCCTCCGAGTAAGTGCGTACACACAAAGTCTGAACAGCAACGGCGACCACCCTTAAAGCGGAGCATAAGCCATTCCGGTTCGCCATCCGCCAACCTCAACTCTCGGATACACTGGCTCACGTGATCGATCATGGCAGGGAAAATGCGATTATGTCGCCATTTCTAAATTCCATTAAGTTAAGAAATTCGGCAGGGCCGAGAGGGGGGGAGGGCGGCTGCCGACAGCCGTCTGCGAAATCAGACGAAGCTGGACAAGGGAGGGAGGAGGAGGGGGTCAAGGAGTGACCTAAAACTGCCCACAGGGTCTTTCCAAAGCCCTCTTCTCTTTAAGTCGCGCGTCCGACTCAACTCTTTAGCGCCGAGATCGGGTTACGGATCAGCCGCCGCCACGGGAGGCACGCCAGACGGCAGACCTACCCCAAGAGGGTTTCCCATAACCCCCCCCCGCCCCTCTTTCCCCCCACCACTCCTCTCTCGGAAGAATGCAGAGGGCGTGATTGCTTAGCCCGAAAAGCCAATTGGAGGATTTGCGATTAGTGCGGAGAGGGTAGGGTTAAGGGGGGACGGTGTTAATTCGCCGGTGGTCTGGAGAGAGTTAAAAGGTCAAGTCTGCCCGCTGGGCAAGCGGGCAGACTTGACCCCGGTGTGCCATTTGGGCTTCGGCGACCCAAAAAGAGGTCTTTCGAGCGTTCGAATCCCGACATGAGCTGTTCTGGGGGAAGAGGAGATTGGCGAGTCCAGTCTTTGAAATCGAATGGATCATGGGGACGGATCTTATTCAGGAAGGACTCGAAATTATCGTGCTTCGACATTATCGAGGTTGTGATATCATCGACAACTCGACTCGACATAACTTTTTGATGTGACAATTGATATTTTTTCTAGGCTTTAATGTCAACATTTTGGCATTATCGACACTTCAAATCCTTCGTGGAGAAGGAACCAGGACGGAAACGGCGAAGTTTAAGATTGCAAGGTAATCCACTCTCAACCCTATAACTCCGTGACTAATGACAAGACTGAAACGCACGTGGTCTCGTTCGATCGGGTGTACGACTACAACGAGAGTTGGCAGCGCGCATACGCGCGGCGAACGGCGGCCATTTTGAGCGCGGGCTAAAATTCCCGCGCAGTGCATTTCGCGACTCCCATTTGCTATCGCGCTGATTTTGGGCAGCAAACGAAGCATCTCCGTGATTCTGTAAAGAGGCTCAATCCAAAAAAAGAGATTATAAACAATACTTACTATTTTGTGACAAATCAAAAATAAGTACAGAAATAAATTGAGTAAAATTACGGCAGTCGAACCTAGCACACAGTGGAGGGGGAGAACAAGGGAAATACGAGTGGGGTCATCCTCCGGTCCGGAGAAGAGAGAGATTTAAAGGTTAAGTCTACCCAGTGGGCAAGGGCGCCCCGCCACGGCGGCGTCTGAAACCTAAGAAGAAGGCTTGTGGGTTCGATTCCCGTCAAGAACGCTTCGGGGGGAGGGAGAGGTGACAGTTTCATTTCTCTTTTCCTTTTTTCCAGCTACTGGTAAACGGAAGAATGTACGGAATGGCTTAAGACGGCCACGGCACGGGAACAGACACGCTGGACAGAGACACGCGCGCGCCTCGCTCCTCAATAAGCGCGACCAACGTGGGACAATGTCCTTCGAGTTGGGAGAGGCAGGAAATGCGGAACTAAGATGGTTGGGAGGGATGGAAAAGTGGTGCTATACAAGAACGATGAAGATCAATCAAATGAATGGAGAATCACAAATGAAGAAGCCCTAGAAAGAGCAGGGGGGATAGTTGCTCAATGAAAACAGTCTGAAGAAGAAGAGAGAAAAGTATTCAGCTCATTCTGAGAAATATCAAAATTATGAATTAAAAAAGGATAGATGCAGCGGTTATGAAGAACGGAGTGGAGAGCTGCAAGCAATCTTCGCGCTGATGACTGCTGGTGCCTTGCACTGCCTTCATCTGCCTTTTCCATGGAAAAGATTATTTTTTCTTGTCTTTTAGTCAAAGATTATGCATTTGTCGCCAAAGTGCACCAGCATGATATCTCTGTTTTCCATACATACATCGAAAATCGAATCACTTGTGAAAAAGCATTGCTTCTGAGTTGATGAGTGCTCTCAAAGATGCAGAAGTTGGCAGATTTTCTAAAACTATTACATCTGTGCTATCACTATAGATACGCGGTATTATCATGAGGATAAAAAAGAAAGAGGCACTCCGGGAGTGCCGACAGAAGTGAAAACTTGAAATAACGTGAGCATTTTTGAATGTAGGGAATAATTTCTAATGAAGTGTTTTATTAATCAGTAGAAAGTAGTTTCATGTATATATAATAAATTAAATATTCATTTATTGCGCTATTGTACACAATTATTTTACATAAAAATTGTACACTTCAGAATAATCAACTGTCAGTTCATTTATTTCCCTCTGGTTTATATTACGTTTTATAGAGATAAGACTTAAGACGGAGACTGCCATTTAGCCCTTTATATATATATATATATATATATATATATATATAATCTTTGGAAGTTTTCGCCAATTGGCCACAAATATATAAATTCAAACTTACAGGAGGTAGGAGAAATAGGAAAAGATAAAGAATTCGTTCTTACGGAACGTTTCGAACCAGTTGGTCCTTCGTCAGCTCTAGAAGCTGACGAAGGACCAACTGGTTCGAAACGTTCCGTAAGAACGAATTCTTTATCTTTTCCTATTTCTCCTACCTCCTGTAAGTTTGAATTTATATATATATATATATATATATATATATATATATATATATATATATATATATATATAGCCCTTCAGATCCGAGGGAGCCTCTCCTCCCCACAAAGAAGAAGATGGGACAATCGCCCGGATTCCTCACACTGTGAACTAGCCTTATTTTAAATATTTCCGAATAGCCTAGAACGATTGAAAACTAACGAACGAAAATCATGAAGTTTCATTCTTCAAAGCTTACCCTACAAAAATATTTCAGCCCAAAGAGGCAGCAGGAACATGACGGAAAAGCAGAACCGGAAAACTACTTGGCCTGCTAAATGAAACGCGTGTTAATTTCTGGAGTAGAATGCAAATATAGTCCCAAGGTCGTCATTTCGAACTCTCTCACTCCTCTGCCGTGTTACCTCTGCCGTAAATTTTGCAGAATCCTCCAATTTTACTATGCTTATTTTCTGGAAATAGGCATAAATCATGTGTCGAGTTTGACTGACTTCATTTATCAAATAAGTACAGGATACACCTACTTAAAAATTGGCATTATAAATGAAAAGGTTATGATTATAATACAAATATCGTAACGTCTCCTATGACATGGAAAAAAGTGACTTACATGCATTGGTTCAAGTTTTCATATTCTATCTCAAGTAGTACCTACGAATATTTTTTTTAATGTTACATCCGCCAATTACCGATTAATTCACCGATTAACAGAAGTTAGTTGTGTGACAGAATCCCGTTATTACTTCGCCTGTCACAGCAGACTCTTTGTCCGTGACTCTTTGAGTCGCACAAAGTTGGCCTATTAACCTCTGCATACTTCACCCCAATTGCTGTCCAAAACCAATTCTAATTCTCCTTCAACACCGCTGTTATAATGGTCTCCCTTTCTTCATTAAAATGAAGTGTCTCCGGGGAAGAAACTGGAAACAACCGACAAGTGAAATCGTTTCAGTGCGACTTTTGGTGATTTTTTAAAAGAGTCCACTCAGGCTTCGAGCAGCATTTAGGATGGCGTAGGGAATGGCGAACTGAAAACCAGCACAGGAAAGGTTTCCCTAACCGCTCGACGGTGTCAAAAAAGGGGGAGATGGGGTCACCAGAGGTTACAGATCTGTCTGCCCATCTACGTGCAGGGGCTGAGACAAAATTAAACAAATCAACTGCCAGCGGTGACAGATATTTTTTGCGTGCTCAGAAGCTTCAAAAGGGAAGAAGGCGGGGAAAGACGAAAGGCGACACCCTTTCTTGTTGATAGGGCGCCAAAGGAGAGGGTTTGTCCACGCCAGGGTCGCGTTCGGTTCGAACCCTAAAGTGGTCCCCTGGGAATCCTGCCCTTTCTTTAAATGGTGATGTCAGAGCAGGATGTGTTTTGCTCCGGCGCATCGTTGGGACGAAATCCGAAAAGGTGGACAACATACGAAAAGCTCGTTAAATAAATTCGGAATCTCATATCCCTCGGTTTTTTTAGATCACTGATAACGATTTTTAAGTCAGCACTTGAAAATATAAAATTCCTTGACCCATTGGGGCGGATCAAAAAATGAAACATTCTGTACATAAATTGATTATAAATGAATGCTCGAAGGTTCCTGAGGTCGTTGATTACAACTTTGAAGTTAATGGTATCAGGCGAAACTTTATGAAAAAGCTTCATGATTGAAATGAAACACTAGCAAATGAAATACGTAGTATTAAAAAGCCTATTTATTTGGAATACACTTTTTCATTTTAATTACAACTTTGAAATTGTAGTAAACAACATGCATTTCCCAATACGGCGGCTAGGAATAAATTAAAGAAACGAAATATCTGAATAAAAATGATTTCCCCGTGGGTTTATTTGAAGCGATTAGAGTGATCGCGGAGAGGAAGATGTTTGGCCGGACCTTCGTCCTCCCCGTCCAACCATCGCACATCTTCCTGACTCCCAAGCGACGTTGGCGACAATCGGAATGTTGGCCACGTCCAAAGTCTTTGACGCAGACTCAGAATTCAAGAATCTCCCCAGCGAGGAATTTACAACAAAAGAACCCGATCTTCGTGAGGAACGATAGTTATATGTCATCTTGGCGATATGCGTGCATGAGAACACCCTTCGCTGGTGTTCCGCACGACTTCCGTCTCCACGACGTACGTAAGACGAGCAAGACGATCGGTGGACGACGATCCTCGTATCGCTGTCATTCAATCAACACCTTATACTCGTTTGCTCCCGAGTCCTATTCCGTATCTCGTTGTTTTAGGCGATCCTACAACGGAACATTACCAAAACATATTCGTACTGTAAGAACTATAATTAGCAATATATCTTAAAACGGGAATATATCGCATCACTTTTTAGAGTTTTTAATTTTTTTAATATAAGGGCGTGATAAATGAACGTGTAAAATTATATTGAAAAAAAATGTATTCGTAACAATAGTTGAATATTATAAAAGCATAATTATTAGCAAATTTCTGTTGTTAACATGGCGACATAAGTTTTAAGTTCAGGGTCGTGGTGGCGTAGTGGGTAGAGGGTCGCTGAGCTGACGACGACCGGACTGGGTTTCGGGTTTAAATCCGGGTGAAGCCACTCTGGGTGAACCTCCGAAAATCCTCGCGGTGCCATAACTTCGCGGAAAATCACAGGTATCCCGGGGAAACTGGCTCCCCTACCCTGAATCTGTGCATTTCACACGCCAATGCCTTAGTATGGTGTGAGCTCTCACGTATCAAAACCAACCTACGGGTTGAAACACTGAGCTTGCACGTTTTAATGGGCAAAGAACATTAACAGAAACCTCCTTGCGCTGGATGACGTTAGTTTACCATTAAAATTATTTCGTTGGCCCTTCGAACATTTTACAGCACACATCAAAATTGTGAGGACGCTAAAAATTGTTCCACTTTCATCAGGAATGCGATGGCCATTATTACAATGCAGAGCGTGTAATAAGATCGCCCGACTGTCTTCTTCCTTCGATAGAGCAACATGCATGTATCGAATTGAACGATCCTGACGAGAGCGCGGAAATGGCGTCCATCATGGCGGTCCGATTCGAGAGAGCGGCTTTAAGACCGCCAGCCAACCCCAGAGGGCGAGGCCCTCCGCTACTCTCCGCCACTTTCTCGCCCCCTGCCGTCAAGTTGTTACAACACTTTGAATAAATGTTACATATCTCCCTTTGAAGAGTACTAATATTGATTGAAATTTCAAAATTTCGAAGGCTGGTGTAAAATTTAAAATTTTCAAGATTTCAAGAAAAAAGTTACAAAAAACGTATTTAGGCAAGTTTAATTCAATTGGGTACTGTAGTTTTAAATACACGCTAGGCAAAAGAAACACTCGGTGCAGTTTTCAACTGTGAAATATATATCTTATTGGAAAACTGCCAAGAGTTCGAAATGATTATCCGTATATTTCAATCTTCGCCAATTTCTCGAGTCTTGAATGTAAGTACGCCACCTAGCCGGTCCTTTCGCATGTCTCCACGGTGCGCTTCCTAGTTGGATCTCTTTCCAGCATCCGTCCAGTACTCCGAGCATCAAAGACTTTTTCTCCTCAACAACATTCTTGTCGAGCATTTCCACAAGCCATCAGGTGCCCTTCTCCATTTGCGAATGATGAAGCTTTAGGTTTCAGTTCGGAAAACGTTAGGAAAGAGGGCGTCCATTAATTACGTGAGGCGATTTTGGCGATTTTTAGACCCCCCCCCCCTTCCTCCCCCCTTGGTGAGATGTCGTGAGATCTGTGCTTGATTGCGTTGCATTTATTTAAAAAAACATAATTAGCTTAATTATTTTTTAATTTAAGCCTAGTTAAGACTAGTATTTAAGACTACTAGGAACGTAGTCTAGAATCACAGTGAGAAAATAGAACAATAAAATACTTAAATAGGAACTACTGAAATTCGTAGAAGAATACTCATTCTAATTCAGTCCACGGGGACTCATGTGTGGTCTCAAGAGTGACTACTGGAACCAACATGTCCATGTGATTTGTTTCCACATGTTTTACTTAATTTAACCCAGTTTTCTCGCAATTTTACGCTGTTTCTTGCGGAAAAAAATGTTACGGGGTATTTGCCGAGACCCCCCCCCCTCTCCCTACACGAGAGATAGGGTGAGATTCGGCTCGACACCCCCCTCCGCCCCCTAAACGCCTCATGTAATTAATGGACGCCCCCCGATGTTAAACGGCAGTTCTTAGCACTAGACGACAATGCACTCCTCGGAGATAGTAAAAATAAAAGACGGCAGTGGGGCGAGGAGCCGACAGGGTCGCCAATGAGAATAGACTCGACAGTGTCGGTGCGGTCAGGGGTGCCGGATTGACCGCGAACGCGCTCAACCATCGCGATTTTTCGGCGAAAAAATTACAGAACGTGGCTCATTAATCGTACGCCGATGGAATGCTTCCCAATTTCGACTTATGATTCAGAAAAACAGAAAAATGTACACGTTAATGATCGTGGTCGACCAATATTAATGAAAACCGAACAGTTATGAATGCATAGATTTCTGAATTTGACATTAACATCAACATTCTATTAACTAAAGGCAATTAGCGTAAAACTTACCCAATCTTCCAGAAAGGCAAATTTACTGATGTTGGAGTTTTTACCTTTAATTAATACAGGCAGCCGTAAGAGTTCACTTCTTAGTTACCAACGCTCAACGCATATTACATTTAATACTGCTCATCAAATGCTAGTAACTGTCAAAATAGCAAGAAAACTCGAAACTGCATATTATCGAAGTAAAATTCCAAATTACATGAAAATTTATTTCAAGTCGTCAAATTCGTCTTCCTAGTATCGGGAGTGTGTCAATTCGTGGTGTGGGACTGCTGCTTTCCACCTCGATAGCCAGGCGACGCTCTTCAATCTCCTACGGATAGAATTGGTATCTACGGAGGATTCCGCGGTGATTTTTCGAGTTCCGTTTAATCGGGGTTTTCCCGCGTTCATTCATTTTAAGGGACAACAGTTTCGCTTGCGTTGCAGCTAGTGTCGTCAGGTCCTGAATGAGTTGCTGAGATTCTTTTTCCGTTATATGTAGCGCTTGAGTGTTATATATAACGGAAAAAGAACCTCTGCAACTCACTCAGGACCTGACGATACTAGCTGCAACGCAAGCGAAACTGTTGTCCCTTAAAAAGAATCAATGCGGGAAAACCCCGATTGAACAGAACTCTCCTTTGATAGAGTTGACCACTGTTTTTTTTTAATATTGCACCTGAGTTTTTTATTTGAAAAAGATATACTGATGACAACACGCGGTGATATTTAAAACTGTAGGTAGGCTAAAAAAACACTTTATAAAATATATTGAGGAGTAATTTTAACAAATGACAATACACGGTAGAGCCAGAAATACAAAACAGGTTAAACCTCGCCAACAGATGTCTACATGCATGCAACCGCATTCTATCTTCTAAAGCCCTGTCGCACAAAACCAAAATTAGACTTTATAAAACAATAATATCCGCAGTACTACTCTACGGATCCGAAACGTGGAGGCTGTCGAAGAAGGATGAGAAAAAACTAATAGTGTTCGAGAATAAGATATTGCGAAAAATCTAAGGGCCCACGTACGAAGAAGGACAATGGAGAAAAAAACACAACAGAGAAATCAGGAATCTATATAAACATCCAGACATAACAAGTGAAATAAATGCAAGAAGAATCAGGTGGGCTGGACATATTCTAAGGAAAGTAGGTGTCTGATGAAGGAGGTACTAAATGGGATTCCTGAAGGAAGAAGACCCCGGGGAAGACCACGGCTAAGATGGTGGGACCAAGTGAGAACGGATATGCAAAAGAACGGGGCAACAGAAAGAGAAGCAGAAGATCGATCCAGTTGGATCGATCCAGATAAATATCGCCTAATACATATAGATGGCCCTGGGAGTAAGAGTAAGTAAGTAAAATATATTGAAGCTGAACTGACTAAAGCACGCAACCACGTTAACACGACTCCCTTTGAACTAAACATCGCATCTCCGTCGCGAAAAATGTAAATAAAAGACAATCACAATGTCTAATAACGTACCGCCCGTTTTTATTTGAGCGTGAAATTTGTGTACTACTATTTTTATCAAGTGTACGAATGTTAAAATCATATTATATTCCTCTGCCTTGAGTGATTGGACGCTTAATTTCAACTCACAGTTCTCCTTAATTTTCAGCGTAAAGGCGGCTTTACACGGAAGTTACTCCTATGACAGTAAGTGGTACTTCGATGTGTAAGCACGTACTTCCATGGCAGTAGGGGTCAATAGCGGAACTAATCGACCATGGTTCGCACTTACAAGGAAAATAGACGAAGGCTTCTATTTTGCCTGCACAGTAGCATTTCGATTCAGCGATAGTATTGCAAAACATACGGTGAAATATTCTGCCTGGATCATCTCAGTTTAAAAGCACAGTTACAATAAATAAGAATTTCCTTAATATTGAAATTTAACAATGTTGAAGTATTAAATTAGTTATCACAATGTTAATATAAATTAATATTTGAGAAACAATAGAGTTGTCATAGAGAGAAAATTTGTTTACATAAACCCATGAGTTGATTTGATTAGTTTAGATTAATAAAACTTCATAGATAAGTATGTGTGCTGATGAAAACAAAACATTTCGCCTAATTTGTTACACCATGAAGTCAACAAAGATATAATCAACAAGTATTTAACCCAAAATGAACTATAGAAATGAGTATAATAAATCTGTTTTACAATTATATGCTAACATTTCCGTATTTAATATACGATTTTAGTACCTGCAGGGTTTTGATTTAATGATTCATTGGTTCCACAGAGGAAAAATCATTCGCCTTGACCGGGATTCGAACCCGGTTCCCTCGATTTCGCGCCGAGTACTTTTTAACCATAGTTAAGCCACCGAGGAGTCCTTCTCCCCTGGGGATTATTCGGTGGCTTTATAGGAGCATGGTGGTCAGGACTGCTAGACATATGATGTTATTAGCAGTCCAAAACGTGCGCTTAGCGTCACAGTCCGCGAGAATAAAGCCATACATTGAACACGATGAGGTGTTCGCTCGTTTGACCAATTTTGAGGTAACCGGTACTAGCCACGGTATTAACCTTTCGCACTTCTGTGCACTTGCGGGTGACTCCGTAAAGGTTTCTACCGTGGCTAGTCCCGGTTTCCTCAAAATTGATCTATTGGTTGTTTGATATTACCTCCTTTCGCCTCCTTAGTTCTGCTATTCATTTATTTGCGGATAAGCCGAAAGTAATGTGCAGGCAGAGCTATGCCCTGCAAGTAGCGATCAAAATCGATACTTCACTGCACTCGCTACTTTCATAGAAGTTAACTTCCATATGTGTAAAGGCGCCTTATCAATCAGTAGTTCACGACCCCAAAGTAAGCCAACACACGCACACACAGAGCAGCGGGCGTCAGAGCGTCGAGCGAACAGCTGATTGAGAGAGCGTTTACCTTCCCACCCCCTCCTCACTTCCCCTCCCGCCGCCGCGACTGAATGAGGGGGGGGTTGCCCTAGTTAGTTCGGACAGCGAGCGCCACTCTCTTTCGAGGAGAGAGACGAGAGGGAGTGTGGCGGCCGACGACGCGACGGTGAGGTTGGGGGGGGGGGTCCGTGAGTCTCGCACGCAAGGGGGGGGGCGACGCGGGTTGCGTCCAAGGCCGGATCTCCATCTTCTTTCTACAAACCACTCTCCTCTTGTCCGGGAGGAATTTGAATGTTCGGCCTTTAAAATTTGAAACCCCCGTAATTTTAGCCTTCATAATTTGAAACATCCGTTTCACTGGCTACATTGGTGAGCCGCGGCAGGTATGTAATGCATGCCTGCATTACTCCTTGTTCTTTCCGAAAGCTACCCTCCCTCCTCTTGTCCTTATGGTGCCGGACGATCACGTCCATAGTCGGAAGAGGGAGATGGAGCGTACCCTGGAATTCTGTGTTGTCTCCAATTGCTTCCCGCGACGGGAGACTTGCATCCTTAAATTCTAAAACAATAGAAAATTCTCACTTTTATTGTGGGACCTCTCTAGCGGCATAGTCTCAGATTTCAGATGGAATGCATGCGCTCACGTGCTCTTAGAATGCACACAAAACTTAGGCGTGCGCGCATTTAACTATTTGACTGCTCCTTGGTCTCAGAGCTGGGAGTCTCAGAAGCTCCTCCCACTTCCCACTCTGAGAGTATATAATCTTGTTAATTCCCCCTCCACGGGGGCAGAGTATCAATGTACGCCATGGAGGCCTTGCCGGTCTGATTGCTATTCCTCAATAAACGCCATTCTACCAACCAACGCGTAAGCTTTTGCTTTTTGGTGCCTGAACCCCAGGGTGCCGGCTTTGCCACTCGAGCCGACGCACCCCGAATCACGTAGATCCTGCCGTGCACCGATCCTCGGGACGCGGCGACTACGCACTTGTGCCGCGAACAGATTACCGGGACATGACAGGTAGATGTTATGAAAGATAGCATGGCCGTGGTACATTGATGGCAAAAGCACTGTCTTCAAAGCACTAATAATTATGATGCCTATATCAAAGAAGAAGAATGCGAAATAGTGTCATGATTTCATAGCAATTAGCTTCATTACTCATATTACAAAGGCTGTGACTAATATGATAGTAAAACAATGAAAAATAAAATCAAAGAGAAATTGAAAGAAAACCAGTCCGCTTTCAGGAAAGGAAGGTAGAATCCTGGTTGGAGGAGAAAAATTGAGCAGATGACCAGGCGATGATAGCACAAAGTGAGAAATAGTAACAGAAAATGATGGATCAAATCGAGAGGGTAGGAAAATATTTTTGAATGAAGATAAACATTAAGAAAACCAAAGTAATGAAGGCAGCAAAATAGAAAGGAGATCTAAAGGTGATTATTGACGGAGAAAGGCTAGTACAAATGTAATCATATGATATAATCCTTTAGATATCCCTTTAAGTATCATCACGTGGAACGGGAGTTTTAAGGAGGAAATACAAGTTAGAATCACTCAGGGAAAAACAGCCTTCAGTAAGTTAAGCAACCAGTAACAGCCAAATTAAAAAAAAACAATGGTTTACGAAATATATTTGAAAAATGTTTTATGGAGCAGAAACATGGGCAGTCAGGAGGAAAGAGGAGAGATATCTAGAGGGATTTGAAATGTGGCGGAGAGTTGGAAGGAACAAGTGGAGTGATGAAGTGAGAAATGAAAAAGTGCTGGAAAGAATAAATGAGAAAAGAATCGTTACGAGAGCAGTAAGAGAGAGAGAGAGAGAGAGAGGAAGCAAACTGAATGGGACACATCCTGGGAAAAGATTGCATTCTAAAAATGACATTGGAAGGGAAAATTAAGAGAAAGAGAAGGGAGAGGAAGAAGGAGGTATAACGTGATGACGGACATAATGATGGGCCGGAGTTGTGAAGAGGTGAGGGCAGAGGGCAGCACAGAAGAGCAGCATGGAAGGAGCAGCTCAGATGAAACCTGTCGGGAGGACAGACCCACCAAAGAAGAAGAAGAAAAGCCCTTACGTCGCGGGTTCGAATTCCGGTTCGGGAATGATTTCACTTTGTCTAAACATTAAGACCTCACGAAAGACTGCGCCGTATTTCCATAGGTGTAATGGCTAGTAAACAAACGAAATGTACTTAAACTTAAAATCTGGAAACCAATAAGTACATACAAAAAATAGTAAAAGACGCATGGAATGTATCTGGTATTTAAGGGAACTGCGTCCACATTTCTGGAGTAATAAAGAGAGTGTTACTAACCATAGTTAGGGATGCCAACTCCTCAAGTGTTGATTTCAAGAGATGTCCATCCCAAGAGTAGGAAATTC
Organism: Pyrrhosoma nymphula; assembly: GCA_963573305.1. Lineage (NCBI taxonomy): Eukaryota > Metazoa > Arthropoda > Insecta > Odonata > Coenagrionidae > Pyrrhosoma > Pyrrhosoma nymphula. The sequence goes on from OY754334.1 coordinate 3,515,028, forward strand.
CTAGATTTTCTAGGTGATTAGGTATTAATATAACTGACTACTACTGAATTCATACATTAAAAAACATGCAAAACAAATTTGCAAAAATTGATTATAAATGGACTAATTCTACCATCAAATCTACAATCATCTACGATCATTTCGCTTCTTATTAGATTAACTAATGATTTATGCATTTACTTTAAATTCTTTCTCTCTAAACCTCTCTTTTTTAAATGTAGTTTTGACTGGCTCTTTCTCGCAGGAACCCTTCCAGTTCAATCCTCTTCATTTAAATTAAGTCTTTAACGAATGAAAAGAAAACTATTTTCGAGAAAAAACATTAGCAGCAGTTCCAGCTGGGCATAAATACCCTGTCGTTTCCCATAATTAAAATTTATTGCACTGTGGGTTTTCATCGCGCAGTTGTGAATACTTGGGTTGAAATCTGGATTCGGTTGCGAGAATTGAAAGACAATGTTAGATAGAAGGGAGTAGGACAGTCCTTCCAAGTGATGGGCCTGGCGCGGTGCATCGAGTACCGTCTTTTTACCCTGATTCGAATCCCGGTCGTAGAGGGCAATATTCACCACAGACTCGATTCGTAGTTGGGTGCCCTGAAGAGAGAGCACTTCAAGATGTGACCGTCGGATGTGACTCCGACCCCTTCCGCACAGTTTCTCGGCAAAGAAACCCGACTCGGGGCTTCTCTTCTGCACCCTTTTTCTTCATTCCTCGAATAATCCTTCCTTTGTCGACCATCTTACTGGTGATCGATGGTGCAAATGACCTATCGCCTGACGGTCGCCTTCCCAGATAACCAATCAACCAAGAGAAGGTTACGGCACAGTCAGAAATATTAACGCGGTAATTTCCGATGGTTTTAAGGATAATAAAATAATTTTTTGAGCCACGCACATAAATCTGGAATTAACGATTTACGATAACATTTAAGAGTAGGCCAACCCCGTATAATTACCTTGAATAAAGACTACAGTACTTCACCACTTGTATTACCAGATAGTTTTTAAAAATACCCACACGTAACTACATTTACTTTAAGTCAAATATTAGTGGCCAACTTAGCCACTCATGAGCACAACAATTATCTTGCAACTCACCTCCACGACGACATTTTCTGGGAAAATATTAGCCTTAGTCCATCTTGGCCATCGGCTGCCAACTGACACGGCTAACGCTATAAATTCCATTTGTTTTACCTAAATTTATATTTATTCCACGATAGGTTTTCGCTATAATGTCAAATTTGACGAATATTTGTCGCGTTTTCAGGTAACAATCGGTGGTTATCATTAACTAAAAGATAGGGCTCACTGTCCACAATTCAATTGGCCATCGATAGAGAACGTCTTCAAGAGAATAGGAAAGGGGCGTGGTCGTCGAGCCGACGGCCGCAAAGGACTCATGTGGAGAACGGAGTGAGTGGGGAGGGAGTGGGGAGGGAGGGAGGGAGGGGTGGTGTAGCTCGACCGCGTGTCGCTCGACCCCCCCTCCCCCCCATCCTCCTCCTCCGCCTAGTCGGCAGGGGGCTGGCGCCGTCCATGTGGGGTGGAGAGTGTCCCTCGGTCATTGCTTGGTCACCAACGGAAAGAAATCCTTCCCTTCCCCTCCCGCCGTTCGCATTTCAGCCCCACCCCCCCGGGGAGTCCAAAAGAAAGAGAAGAGGAGCAAGAGCATAAGCGTTGGCGCCCCTCGGAGACGGAGGCAGGGGCGGTTGTAATAGGGGCCGCCGCAGAAAGGAGAGAAGAGGCGCCAAGGAGTGGCACAAGGAGCCTATCATTCCCTCCGCAGTGGAGTAAGAGTGGGCGAATTTGAGAACGATCACGTTTCCATCATCTTCATGTATTTATATAGTACCCAGCAAGTCACCTCATGGGTGTACGGCAGGGGGGTGAATTTTAACCAACAAGCGGTGAACTATACATCACAAATATCATGGAATCTATGACCTCCAATGTATTATGGAAATATATTACATTATCAGTGACATGAGTTGTCTACGTAGCATGCTAGACATGTCTTTAGTACTATTTAGTATATTAATGCTGAAGAATTAGACAGAGCTTCGACTAATAAGCTACATTACACATCGAACAACGTAATGATAAAGTCCCAATGGCAGTCGCTATGACATTGACATTTAAAAACCTTCCTCCAGGTTGGGTTGGCGAGGCGCCGCTGTAAACAAGTCATTTGCGCCAATGAGGAGAGTTGGGCAAGGGGCGGGGGGGGGGGGGTTATGAATGTGGCCACCAATGCAGGCGCAGAAGGAACTCGTACTCACCGAATCTGAACGAATGGCGTAAATGGGGACGAAGGATTAACGTCCCATCCGACGAATTATTTACTGCACTTAAGGTAGTTTGAGCGAGATAGTTCCCATTGAGTCATAATGGAGACCATATTCGAATTTTATTTCTTAATTTCAGAGTCTGTGAAAAGTGTGAAGTAAAAATTGTAATATTAATGGCGCAAAAATATAGTTATACATGACAAACATTTTCAGTTATTAAATAAATATAACAACATAAGTCACAAACTTGAGTCATTTTTTACGCCTTAACAACAGACGGTTTTTTGCAAATCTGTCAAAATTACTGCGGTGAGTAATTGATTACATTTGATAAACAGTCGAGAAAACATACAAACTACACACCGTTAGTTTTTTGACGAAATCTATGAGTAAGAAACTCCTATTTTTTTCAATATCCTCCCTCTGGAGTACATAACCGTAATTTACCTATCCCATGCAAAACAGCTAATATTTTTACACAAATTGATCGATAAGCAGTTCAACAAATGGTTAGTATTTTGATGTAATTAGAGAAATGAGAGTTCTCTCATTAAAATTAGGTAAAATTCACAACATTCTAGGCAAAGTAATATATTTGGCTCAAACTGCCTTATGCTTCTATCCGCCTGGTATTCATGCGGGGATCGGGATTTCCTGACAAAAAATCTTCGCCACCGAGAGTTTTTCAGTTGTTACATCGAAGCAAATTAATCAACCAGAAATTGTTAAAAACTCAATATTTTGAGGTTATTCAACGTACGTTACGCATGCATGCGAAAATTTTAACACTGACTGTAGTCACGAGAATACCAACACATTCTAATCAGCGCATGTTTTAGTACAATTAGCCGGTTTATTTTGGACCCGTTTTCAAACAGTCCACTGACGTACTTCACAAATGCTTGATGACTAAGTTATTCGGCAGTCTTTAAATTTGGTTCATGCGAGCATTTTTAGGATAATGAAATATAATTAAAAAAATAAATGTTCCCACATTAATTGATTAAAAGTAAAAAGGACAAGAACACACTTTCAGGATTATCAAATGCGAACGGATGATTTTCAGTTATTTTGTTACTTTCCATGATGGGAGTAAAGGAAGGAAAAGTATTGCCTGAAACTGTGTCGTACTTTCCATGATTTCAACCAACGAAAATCACAAGGGATAATATATACCATTCGAGGATTATTGTGATCGATTAGAAAATATCAATCCACAGAAGAATAATAAAATAATGGCAGTGAAACTGCAGCACTTTGGGGGCGTCCATTAATTACATGAGGCGTTTAGGGGGCGGAGGGGGGTGTCGAGCCGAATCTCACCCTATCTCTCGTGTAGGGAGAGGGGGGGGGGTCTCGGCAAATACCCCGTAACATTTTTTTCCGCAAGAAACAGCGTAAAATTGCGAGAAAACTGGGTTAAATTAAGTAAAACATGTGGAAACAAATCACATGGACATGTTGGTTCCAGTAGTCACTCTTGAGACCACACATGAGTCCCCGTGGACTGAATTAGAATGAGTATTCTTCTACGAATTTCAGTAGTTCCTATTTAAGTATTTTATTGTTCTATTTTCTCACTGTGATTCTAGACTACGTTCCTAGTAGTCTTAAATACTAGTCTTAACTAGGCTTAAATTAAAAAATAATTAAGCTAATTATGTTTTTTTAAATAAATTCAACGCAATCAAGCACAGATTAACGTATTTACACTAAAAATACGCATTTTTTAAATATTACGTGGTCGAGCCAAATCTTACGACATCTCACCAAGGGGGGAGGAAGGGGGGTCTAAAAATCGCCAAAATCGCAACACGTAACTAATGGACGTAAACGTCAAACCAAGCACATAAAGGCCTCTAAACTTGTATGAAAAAACTACAAATGAGTGTAATTTAGACGCTCGGTCGTGTAAACGTGGCATGTCACAGATGAAGTTTCCTCTCTTTTCCGTCGTCGGCGCGCGCGTTTTCACGGTTCCTCATGGCTTTGGGCTGACACTCGGGTGTTATGTCGGGGCGATCCAGTCGAAGCTGCACTTGACCGCTGGGATTCGCGCGAGTTGGATCGGCGGCGGCGGCGGCGGTGGCGGGAATGAGGCGGGAATGAGGCGGAGGAGGCGCGTTGAGAGGCATTCTGGAGAGGGTGATGGCCAAACCCTTCACGGGGACCAGGGCGAACGTCTAAAGGGATCGTTCCGAACATTTATGATGAGAATGGTTTTTAATGATGGCCTCAAGAGTTTTTGTTTTACACATTGAATCCATTCCGTGATTATTTGCGCTTGAATGAAGCGCAGTGGCCTTAAATGTGGCATGCGCATAATCTGTTATAATAATACGCGAATAATCTTTCGAGTGGTCATATTAGCAATATTATTCGCCGCGTGCAACGGGCACAAGAGTTAAGGAAAAGGCATTTCGGGGCGGAAATGAGGGTGGAGGACAGAGGGCATAATTAATGATATTCCATAATGGAGGGAAAAGAGCTGGTCATGTTCAGTCAGTTTAAACGTCAGGAAAGATAATAGATAGCCCCGAGATGGGGGATTAAAATTAGGGACTGTATGAAAAACTTAGCCATAAGAGCCAAAGAATAGTTAGCAAATAATGATCTCTTCCTCGAAGGACGACGCTTTCCGGCGACTATCCCTTGGCGTGCGTCGGTTGGGTTGCATAGCGTCGCGGCGCCAAGCGACTGAGGACGGAGGCGACGATTCACAGCCACCCCCCTCCGGCGATAGGCTGAGCCGATTTTTTTTATTTTAATTATTAGCCGACTATCGCCGAATATCCGTGGCTGTCCTTCCTGGGGCGAGCCGAACAAATGAATAACAAAAGACGCACGAGCCTAGACGGAGTCGCGTTTCATTTGTCCATCTGGCGATTGCTGGCAACTGACTTCGATAATCAGCGTATTGGAGTTAAATAAATAGCACCCTGGGTCGATAACGAGAAGAAAGCTATCACAAGAGGTTAATTTCCTGAACCACCCAACTCTCAAGAGGACATGAGAATTTTAAAACTGGCAGAAATTTATTTCAAGTGTTTCCTATATTGATTTTGTAAATTAAAAGCCTCTACGCAACGTAAAATCTTTGCGGGATCAAAGATTTGCACCTGCATAGGTTCACCATAACCTAAAGATGAGTAAAGGAGACTTTTGGGAGGGATGCTCTGCACTCCTAGAATTAGTTTATGTATCCAGTGAGCCAATTAAATGCGGAAAATAAAAAGAGAACCGTACTCTCAACGGGCAGGTTTATTGGATAGCGTTCTTCACTTTTTTCACCTTAATTCGCATCCACCGGCAAAAATAACCTAACATTCCAAAATTTGTCAGTTCTGTGATATTCGATAATTTTCTTATCGTTTATGTAAACATGGCCTGAATTAATCCATTCTATTAACTTACTCAGTTTACGGCGAAAATAAACGATAAAGGGGCATTCATTAAAAATTCACGAGCTAAAAAATAATATAAAATTAAAAACATCCTCACTAACTCGGAAGAGTAAATTTTCTTTTCAATATTTGGTTGTTACATTCATGAGGTGCACTTATTTCTGAGCATGCGACCATCCTGAGGACGGGAACTATAACTTTTTTTCTGCGATTCGGCTAATATCAAGATGGAAATCGTGAAACCAATTCATTTTCAAGATGGGAATCATGCTCTCAGTTTTTATTTGGCGTGAGTAGTAAAGAAAAAGCTCATCATGACCTACTAAACATTTTACCCATGGCCATATATTTTACTCAGTACAAATATTATACCCCTCTAAGGTAAGTGATACAACAACAAAGATATCATAGGAAACAGCTTCAGGCTCTATTTTATGGAAGTTATTCATCACTGAGAAAATGAAAAATGACTCAGTAATTAGATATTTAACTTAATCTTTATGAATGATAAACTTTATGAAGATATGACACAAATAGTAGTCGTTCCAATAATGTCATCAAGTTCACAAAAGTATTTTTCATTTTATCCGTGACAAAAAAAAATAGATAATACCTTAGTATTTAGGAATAAACTTCTTCGTAAAAGATTATTCTCAAAAACGTTTACATTTTCTCTCTTGAATAAAATAATAACACCCACAACGTTATTCATAAATTATTAAATATTATTAGATAGCAAAATAATATAGCACAAAATGAAAAACACAATTTTTAGTTCAGTAGTTTTTAGTAAGCTTCAAAATGTTTAAATAAATGTTTTTAAATAATTAGATTACATTGTGAGCCATAAGACGTATGTTTAACTTGATTTTTCTCCGAGAAATATGCCATGAAAGTTTTGTGCTAGCGATAACCACATTTGAAAAATGGTCCAAACTCAGTTCCAACTGGTTTTCGCAAAACGCACGAAATAGAATTTCATATTCGACAAAATAAACACAAACTCCAGCTCTAATCAAAATCTGAGAGTTCAAGGGTCGACTCTTGTCTGAAGTGGCGTGATGTTAGCCTTCCAAGATTTTCTTCTACCGGCACCACCACTTTATAGAGTCTTCCAATTTCACAATAGTTATTTTTATTCCATCGTTCAGTGGAAAGCAGATCTTGTTTCTCAATGGTCATTCCCATCACACGCACTTTGCTCACTTTAAACGGCATAATGGACCCACAAAAAAAACAATAAATCTATTCTCAAAAATTGTGTCCACGAAGTCCACACGAGTCTACTTCGGCACTATTGCCTGATTTAAGAGAAGCCTATCATCCACGAACACAAAAGTAATTCGGCAAACATTTGCGGCGCCGAAAAAGAGGGTTGAAATCGAAAAGATCTGGCCAAAATTCCAAAATTGCTTTTTTCACTCCGAACCCTGAAACTTCGCATGGTGACTATTCATGGGTTTCTACATGTCGTTTCCCATGGTACTCACTAACAATCAGTAACGGCTCTAAGTTACGTTCCTTTTGCAACGCCGAAAATATAGTCGAACTTTCGACACAAGCGGCGGAGTTTGGCTCCTTTAAAATGCACAAACTGGGGTCTAGGAGACATGAAAAGGGGATAAATCAACAATCAAACATCGGGTGTGGCTATGTGTTTGGGGGAATAGCTGTGTCTTTTACGCGGATACGTTTGCGTTAGCGAATAACGCTCAGCGGCCGTCGAGGTGTTTGCGTCGTCATTTTCAGCAGTCTCACTCTACGGAGTGCTGATTTTGATTAGATATGTCCTTCCCGATGAGACACGTGAACTACCAATGGGTAAATATAACTATTTCAGGCTGGACCTGGTGGAAGTTGTCGATATTCATAATGAATAAAAAACACTTGGTAATCTCCCATAGATTTATTTCTATGGCACGACGCGTTCCAGCACTTTGTGGCATAGCACATGATTAAGCCGTGGTGGTGGTGGTGAACCGCGTCGTGCCATAGAAATAAATCTGTGGAAGATTACCAACCGTTTTTTTAAATTCATTATGAACTCCTAATGGGCTTTTTGAGTATAGGCCGACAGCGGAAATGTTTGTTAAATTTTCATTGCTTATACCTATTCGAATTGTCGCCAATAAATACCCTGACGGAGAAAAAAAACCTTGTTGAAGTTACCCACCCTATGCTATTACAGAAAAATTCATTAGTCAATATAGAGACAGCAGAATTGGTTGCTGCTAGAGCAAATGGAATTTGCTTAGCTTTATTCGTTATAGATTTCAAAACGCACCAGTGCTGAAATCACAACTGCATTTGCTCGACTAACAAATACGATTTGCTCCTACCGTGGCGCAATTCGTAGGGACAGCAAACAAAATTGTCACTTCGCCATTCAGTTGTTCCTTCAACGAATCCATTTGTAGACTTTTTTTGTACATGTAGACTTGTTTTTCACTCAAATAGGCAGATGTAGACGAGATATTTCGTTTGGCACCAAATTCATTACGCTAGCACACCGGAGTCGGGATGTATTCTCCTCCGCGGAAAAATTCACCCACAGAAGCAGTGCTCGCCAAGTGTCGCATCGGACACACTACGTGAGACAAGCGTGATCTTGAATCTGCAAGTGCGCGGCGCAGACTCGAGATCATGCTTGTGCTATAGAGATGTAACCAATCAAAAGGGTCCACATTTCATTCTATCGTGTGATTAGGCGCGAGTCGGAAGGGTCACCGTGCAAACGCTACACCCGCGCCTCTTCCGTCCTGAAGCTGGAACCCCACGGCCGGTCCGATTTCGAAGACGAACACACAAGTCAAAATGGAAGACTGCGAGGTCAGTTCTTCAGCGATTAAGCCCGTTTTACACGGAGCACGTAATTGCACAATCTGATGTACGTACGAACATGCATTTCAAATTGCATCGTGTAAAGCCGTGAATTGCAAGAACGCATGCGCCAATGCATGAACGCGAGGTGGCAAAATGGCCCCTGCTCTAATTCGAAAATGATTGCACGCCCGATTGAGAAAAAATGCAGTTTGAAGTTTTGCAATTTCGTGCCCCGTGTAAAACGGTCTTTAGACATGGAAAGGACTGCGCAAACGTTGGTTCAACGTTAGCCAACGCTTCAGCAGAGGCTGCGCCTCGCGATGTGAGAGCGGGAAGTGGGAAAGGGCCTCGGGATCCCTAGGGACCCCTTTTAATCCTTCCAGCTCGTGTCCCTTCGGCAGGGTAGCAGGTTCATCCTCCCCACCAATCCACCCATCCCCTTAAGGGTCCTTGGACGGAGGCACGAGGGGACCGCTCTATCAATTGTCGTCGCTTGGCGCAAGATCACAAAGCTTAAGAAAATAATCACCCCTTTCTTTCTCACTCGCTCCGACTTAATGTCCATCCATGATGCACCCAATCTGCCATTTGAGAGCCCGCGGCGCTCGTCATCTATTTACTCCGGGCTTCCGACATAGTGGAGTAGGGGTTGCTTCAGATTTCTCGTACGTGTACTAGGCACACTACCCGGACATCATCGTGACTCCCTCGCACTGACCACGTGTGTCGACGTGACCTGGGTCGCTGATCGAGAGAAGCACGCGGGGAAGTGTAGCGTGTTTAGGGTCGAAGGGGACCCTGTTCTTTTTATCCTCCTACTCTGCCCACCCCAACGACCCCCCACCGTCTCCACACTCCGAACACGTGCGCAATGGAGCAAGGCGCTTTTCCACCGCACCCTGTTGTCCCTGATTTCAACATCAACATTTCTGTTGCGACCCTCACAAAATATTTTCCCTTCAAGTCCTCAAATTTCGAGTGTAAACAACAATGGGGAACAGGATTTATTTTTTAAACTGTAAAGATGTGATATCGATGAAAATGTTATCTCCAACAGCCGTAAACAATTATTATGTGTCCCAAGTAGACTGGAGGTAGAAAGGGGAAGTTGTTGAGTGATATTCGGCGGGTCAACCCGCCCCAGCGATCAACTCGGTGTGCAATCGATACAAAGCCAAGCACTCACAAATAACAACAGATTCTCACGCTACCCGAGTTGATCGCGAACGATAGGAGTATTTGCCACCTCGTCTGAGTGTAACAGGTCACACTCAGGCACAGGGTTTCAGGTGAAATTAAAATTAGTAGGTTATTAGGGGGGAAACTCCAGGGGACCAACTAGATACAATCGAAAAAGACTTCAAATAGTAGCTTACGAGTTTATTCACCCCGATCGCCAACTTCTTGAAGGGGACGCACACTGACAGCATATTTATTTTTTTATTTATTTCAAGTAACCCGAAAACAGCTCGCAATGGCCTCTCACATCGGTTGATGTAACATTAACAATAGACGAACACAAACAAACACCCATGTCCTGGATGGAGAAAAATCTACCCAGGCGGGACTCGAACCCGCGACCCTCGGATTGGCAGGCGATGACGTTAGCCCGTCGCCACCGGGGCCGACAATTAAGGCGAGGGCCTGATGCAGCCGTCGTAAAAGACGAAATCTGGTACGAGGAAGAATTCGAAAGAATTGCACATACGCAAGTACACCGAACCGGATGGTGCAAGCACTACTCATGTCACGGGGCGAGGGTTGTTGTTGGGGATTGGAGAGCCAAATGTAAGTACGAACTAACACTCGAGTACTGAGGAAATTCACGGAAAAATTAATTTGGAACACATTTAGATTACAGCATTCATATTTTTTTATTTCATTCTTCATGCTATTCTTTATTGTTGTTCTATGTTTATTTATTTTATTACATCGGCCAATGTAATTAGCCATTGAGCCGTTTTTTTGTTGTGTGAGATAATAAAAAAATAAGGGAGGGAGAGAGGGTGGGAAGAGGAGGAGGAGGAGTCGTTGGACAGGGAGCGGTGGAGGAAGAGAGAATAAAAGAAGAGAACGCCGACCCCACATGAGTGATAAAGTGAAAGATAATAAAAAATAAATTGCAGGGAGTAAAGGATTGAACACTGCAGCTTCCACTTAGATATTTATTTAACACGACCATGGTTTCGTAGTGGTGCTACATCTACGGGACCTGATGATGTAGCACCGCTACGAAACCATGGTCGTGTTAAATAAATATCTAAGTGGATGCTGCAGTGTTCAATCCTTTACTCCCAGTATGATTGACCTCCACAAAGTATTGCCTGAAACTGTGTCGTAAAAAATAAATTAATATTGAATGTGTATTTCGCGAATAAGTGCAGAGGTATTAGTTTAAATGCAAAATTTCGGTGTCAGATTTAGCATTTCACTACAATACCAATTCTTAACTGCCTACATTATAACATTAGTAAATGATTCAGCATCTAATGTATTTAAATTGATACATCCCTTTCCCTATCCATTTCCTATGTTGGTATGAGTACATACATTTATTTATTTTTAAACTCCTGTGTGCCACATCCTGGGGCAGCTGATGGAAATTCTTTCGCTCCCCACGTTTTCGGAGGTCTTCCCACTTCGTCTTCGGAGCCAAAATTCCTCCGAGCCTTCCCGTAAACAACTTTCATAGAAATGAAATCCTTAAAAATCATTCCACAGCAATTGATAAATTTTATGATAAAAATCTATTATTTCTTGAAATATTAATTTAAAATCAGTGTTAAACGATAATTAATACAATGGGCGGGGATTAAACAATTGCCTCACGCGTCGTCAGCTCATTACGGGCTTAGATTCCGCGCCTCGTAGGGAGGACGGGAGGATGATCGGTCACGGCCACCCCACTTCACCTCTCTCCATCTATCTCCCAAAGCGACACAGTACCCCTCGTTCATTCCACGAACCCATCGAAGGAGGGGGGGGGGGGGGTGCTTGCAAGTGATGGGGGTGGGAAGGGTAATGTTGATATGGTGGAGGTGTGTGAATCGTAGGGGGGAGGGAAGAGAGGGCCTCCAGTTTCCGAAAGCAGTTTGCATAATTCCCTCCGCGAGGATGCCCCCGCCATAAATATCCATTTAAAAGTAGCGCGTGGAATTAGATTAAAGGAGAGAAGATGAAGGGCAGGAGGTAAAGCTCGCCCCTCTCCGAGAAGAAACAAGAGAAGCGCGCGGAGCGAGAACCGTCGTCGTCGTTGGGTCTCACTCCTCGCGGGGCCCTCCTTCGCCGCTGACGATCAGTGCCACCCACAATGCATTTGAGGAGTTGCCATGCGACGGAAGGAGGGCGGGAGATGGATCGACTAGGTGCGTGGAACTTTTAAGAATGATGGAAAGCATTTGAAGGGCATGTCGTGAGATGGGAACACCATGAATAAATTAAATGCTGAAGAGGTAAGTAAGTGGAAAATGTAAAATCGTCACGTTTCCATTTATACGACAAAAAAGAGCAAAATAAAGCCACGGTATCTATCCTTTTGAATACGAATCTTCCAACCTAATTGAAGGAAGAACGTCAACGAGTGACATTGGTCAATGTTGATTAAACCCCTTGGATGTCTATATTACTGTTTTCGGAAAACAAGTGATATATTTTTAACATAGAAAGAAAAAAATGAATCAGAAGAGAAGAAAACAGAAACATCAAGACTTGGAAGCGATGGAGATGAAGTGTTACCGAAGGATAATGAAGATCAAATGAGGAAAAGAGAATCACCAAAGAAGAAGAAGTCATATACAGAAGATGAGTTGGAGAGGAAATGAAAACGCAGACAGAGAGAGAGAAACTTATGGCACTTATGGCACTAAGACATATTTTGCGACTCAACAGTCTTATGAAAACAATATTGGCAAGCAAAATAAATGGTAAGAATTACAGAGGAAGACCTATTCGTGGAATACATCAGCAAAACCATGAAGGACGCCAAAATGAATAATTATACGTAGGAATGAAGTGTATGGCAGAGAGGAGAGTGAAATGGAGAGCTGCTGCATTGAACCAATCTGCGGATTAATGACTACTTATGATGAAATAAGATATATAGAAGTACATATCCACGGTGTAAAAATAATAAGGGAAAATAACCTCGAACACGGTGAACGTAGAACATACGAAATAATCTTGACAAAGCAAGAATGAGCATTGAGGAGAAGAATTCCATCTAATTAAGAATGTCAAGCCGCATGGCCTCGACTATAAGTTCTAGTCCTCGTTGGAAGCCAAGAGAACTCTCATCCTCATGCTAATTTCTACCAAAATGCATTTCATTTCAATATATCTTTGGATTTTGTGAGTTCCATGTCCTGCCTATGAGAGACCCAATCACAGCATGCATTTTTTGAAGAATCTCGACCACTGCCTTCGCCCATCGCTCAGGCGGTCTGACACTTCCTGGCTCTAACTACTCTCCCCTCCATATACAGTGCAATTTTCAAACTAAACATATTGCGATGGGACACGGAAAAAACAACTCCACGCGCCATTATTTGATTCCTCCAAAAGCATATATAATTCAACATTCACAGCACATTGCCATCATCATTATGCGCACCATGCACATTCACTTCAAGCACAAATCGACTCTTTACGCTCACAAGAAGCTCACGGAAACCCTAACGCTACGAAAGGATTACCAACCCTTGAGTTTAACTTTTTTTAAATTTAAGGCTTAATCTTTAAAGGGTTAAGCGGGGCACGTTTGCTTCAATCCGAGCCAATCCGGTTCCCAGTCACTCTCAAGACTCGCAGCACTTGTCGGTCGTTTTTATTGATTGCATATGTGAACACTAGGTGTCGCATAACTTGTCGGTAGGTTGAGCGAGATAGCGCTGCGTATACAACAAAATTAATTTTACCTTATTGTAAGGAAAATGATATCATCTTTTTAATGATACGTAATTATAAAACACTTATCGCACTAATTTTCGAGATATTTTCCTAACAAATAGAAACTGTATCTGACAAGGCTGTGAGCTCCACAGACACATCATAAGAAATGAACGGATCGTATTTCTTATGCCCTCTCAATTACATTTTTTTTTAATTTGTCATCCGCCGTAATACTTTTTATAAAATCACCAAAAAACAACCTTCAGCTGTGATGGCATTTCTGGCGCACAGCGTGAAATAAACAAGTTAGAGACTCAAATGTGCATATTTAGTTGATTACTGAGATGTTTATACATAAAAAAACAAAGGTTTTGCGTCGATATTAGTGCTACACTTACTTCGCGTTTCTTACAACTGCTTAAGATTTAAAATAGAATAAAAAAATTTTAAACGACCAGAGCTGAAACTACCTTAGCACTCGACTAAATAAGCAAATTTCGAATCAATTGTCTTTCGACACCCATGCACACCTCAGCGTCTCACTTAAGAGCGAAATGCTGATCCGTATATATGCCTAAGACAATCACACTGAGAAAACCCTTCATTTCATCGATTGTTATCACCCTGACTCTTCCGATTAGCAATAATTCAAAAGTACTTTTTCCGTAGTTCTGCCTCGATGGCTTCCTAGTTACTTCCCCGGACGAAGTTCGGATTGATCGCGACCCTTCGAAGTAGCCAAAGCCTGTTGCCACGTAACTGGTCCACGTTCAGTCGGCTTGACCCTCCAAAGTTCCTCGCCCTCCGCCTGGTCATATATATTCCACTTGACGTCGCCCTTGACCTTCCCGGCATGCAGCGTAACACCCCTAAGGCAGGCGAGGAGATCCACTCTCACCCGTTTGGCCTCTAACTTAAGCCGATGTCCCACCATCAAAACTTTTCTACAATACATTCTGTCAGTTTGGCAAATTTGCCAATACATTTCAAACTAACTAGTAGTTTAAAATTATCGAAGGGTAGTTTTAAAGTATCAAATAACAAATAAGTAGAAACTCAGACTCGAAACACGCCCTTTTGTGAGAAATATTTGGAGAGGCAAGTACGGAGACCGTAGGGAGAGGAGTCTCGAAGAAGAATAAATGAAAGCAGTGTCCCGCTCAATCAAATGCCTTGCAAGTTTCGTTATTTTAATATCTCAAGACACATTACTATTTGACTTTGCACTTTATTTCATTCATCGTCACTGTATAACTATTTCGAGCTAGAAACATTAGATGCTTCTGTTCAATACCTGTTAATCTAATTGCCCAAAGGAATATTAATTTAAAAAAGCATCAATGTATATCTATTAGCATTGACTATTGGGACAGACTTCAGTCGCAGGGCAGGATGAGCCAAGTTCTTCATTTTCAACTGGAATTACAGCATCTCTTGAACGAGTTTCATGGAAATACAATCACATTCTCGTGGATACCCTAACTCGTGTGCATTCGATGAAATGAGGCATAACCCTGGCGAGAGGATATCCCTGCGGAAGCAGTAATTCGCTCCTGGCGACCAAATATTCAAATACTACCGTCAACATAGTTATCCATACTCACCTCCGACAAGAATTTAAAGAGCTATTACAGCCAAGAGCAATTTCATACACGTAAGAAAACAAGGTGGGCTTGAGATCAGAGGGGCGGCAGCTATTGACCCTGCAACCGGGAAGAATTGAAACTGGCGGCACTCCGTATCACGGGTCACACGGGGCTAATTTATGGTTTGTCCTCAGCAAGGAGGAACCGCACTCGAGCGAACTTCGTGGCGGTGGGAGACACATTCTGACGCCAGAGACACTGATGAAGACAACATTCGATATTTCACATTTGAGCACGTTCATTTAGCACGATTGAGTATGACTCATCCGCAATCGAAAGAGGGTTTTTAATTTATTGAAACACACTGACCTACCTATTAATTTATTATCACCTCTTTTAGAAGATATAAAAGATTTTATAGTAATGAAACACCTCATAAATATTACTCTTTTTGAGATGTTTTACTTTTTAAGTATCAACCGGCAGAAGAGCGTTTGTTCTGCCTTCACATTTATCTCTAAGTTCAGTTGTTTCATAAATGCTTGTTACTTATGCGCTAAGATCCAATTTTGATTCGCCTCTAGTTAATAGAACAGTCTTTAAATGAACAACGTGAGTGATCTGCGGGATACCAAGTAGGTGAATAATATTCATGATAATAATGATCAAGCATTGCGTCAGTCACTCGCCGACAACCATCGCTCCCTCAAAACGCGGGAACTGAACCTCAAAAGTTTTGAAAATTCGCAAAAAAAGCAGTGTAACGTAACTTCTGAAAGTTTGGAGCGCGAGTTTATCAGTCTGCTGATAGAGTTATTCAGGGATTGCCCTGAGCTGTGGAAAGTAAAAAGCCAATACTGTAATTTTAGACTACGACGCAGAACGTTGAGTAAATGTTCATGAGTGAAGCGGTTTCTCATTTTACACCACTCCTTGGACGAACGTAGTTTCCTCTTAACTTGTTTTTTCCGCTTAAAGGCTAGCAATGTCAAGGCAAGAAAGGCCAAATCTGTATTCGAAACCATTTTCAGAGACATTTAACGACAGACACTTCACTTTCCAAGTCGGAAAATCAACTGAGAATGGGTTTTGATCAAAAGATTGGAGGGTTGATTGAAGCACGCGTCAGTAGATTGACTGAACCGTTTGACCAAGCAGCTTGCTCGTCTAGGGCCTACTTTGCAAAGGAAGATTTTCCATAATTTATCACACACACATATATCTAGGGTTATAAATTTAGTTATTGAATAACAATGGCTCTAATCACGGAGAAAGTCTGTACTTTATAAAAATGTTCATTTTGCATTTGTGAAAAAACCAGCCGAACTATTTTGTATTATATTACATTCAGGTGAAACTTGGGTAAATCGTATGTCCAAGAGAAGATATGTTGTGCGAAATGGTAAATTGAATATTTGATGTAAGAGGAAGTTGACTACATATCGTACATGTTCAAACAAAACCATTACATACGTGTTGCGCTGTCTGCATTCGTGGAGAAATGTTAAATTGTCCAAGGCTTCCAAAAGGGAGCAGTTCATTGCGCTAACATTTCAAGAATGGATGGGTGATATTATCCGCATATTTCATAACTAGTGACTTATCTATTCTTAAAAAAAACCCAAATTCTATGGAAAGTGTTTCCGGATTTCGCCTTATTTTTGGCATTTCTTAAAGTTCATTGTAGGTAATGCATGTAGTGTAACGCATGTAGGTAATGAAGGATATTTTCTCATTTGGATGAGATATGGAATGGTTAGATAGCATCCCACAAAGTAACACTACTACCTTGGAGCGCTTGGGGAAAGAGTTAAAATCGATCCCATTTGGACATCTATATTAGGCGCTGACATGGCAGTCGCTGCAACATTTTCAGTAATGTTTTTGGATAATATTGTGGGTATGTCTTTTCAGATTTCGATACTTTTTCATCCTGTTACCTTTTTATGTGAGTCTTTACTTTCATAGTCTGGGAATATTTAGACATTTTCTCTGAATTGCACCAAATTTTCATTAATTATTTCAGGACCTGAATCCCTAATTTTTTTAAATGTAGAGCGGATGTAGAAAAACTGCCATGTCAAATCGACGAGAAAATTTCAATTTTAATTGAGATTTTAAAAATGTTTAGTCCATACTAGGTTTGAGGTAACTTTTGTCAGATACTTGAACATTATTTTTTCCCTGATGTATCTTTTGTCCATTCTTCCACTATTTAGAATGTTAACCATAAACACCAATTTTTCCACGAAGTGTAGATTCAGCAACGTCGCTCCAAAGATGACGAAAGCAATGTTAACTGCTACTAACTTATTTTCTTAAACTCACTCGTTTCACTTACTAATGTCCTAATCCCCGCTGTATACATTTGTCTTCCGTTCACCTTGGAAGACAAGCGTTTATTCCTCTCCTATTCCTTCCCCAGTTATGTTACTACGTCACAATGTTCCTCCGCCTGCCACTGCTTTGCCCATCTATCCTTACCCGCCACCTCGTAAAACAAACTTAGTCCCCCGAGTTGTCTTCATAAATACTGCGAACGCTTGCTGATGTTCGCACCTTGATTATCAAATAATTGTCGAAGCCATGGTCGGAAATGATATGGTGAAATACACAAATTAAAAACTCATTTATTGACTACAGCTCTGATTTCATCATGTAGCCATTGGGTTCTGTAACTTAAAATTATTTATCTCATTTTATTCAAGTACATTCATGTGATGAAATTTTACTCTCATCTAACTCATTTTATCCTTAATTCGGAAATATAACCCTCAAAAACTATATATTCGAGGGGTGAGGCTGATCACATAAGTCCGAAGTATAAGAACAGTTACGGAAACCGATTTCAGAAAGAAGTACACAACCAAAATATATATCTCGCTAAAGTAAAAGCCTAAGTGAGAAAAAACTAATAGTGTTCGAGGATAAGATATTGTGGAAAATCTCTGGGCCCACGTACGAAGAAGGACAATGGAGAAAAAAACACAACAGAGAAATCAGGAATCTATATAAACATCCAGACATAACAAGTGAAATAAAGGCAAGAAGAATCAGGTGGGCTGGACATATTCTAAGGAAAGTAGGTGTCTGATGAAGGAGGTACTAAATGGGATTCCTGAAGGAAGAAGACCCCGGGGAAGACCACGGCTAAGATGGTGGGACCAAGTGAGAACGGATATGCAAAAGATTGGAGCTACAGAAAGAGGGGCAAGAAGATCGATCCAGGTGGAGGGGATTTGTTGATGCGGCTAAATATCGACTAAGATATAGATGGCCCTGGGAGTAAGTAAGTAAGTAAAGTAAAAGCCAAAATCAAAAGTTTCCCTTATTTAACGAAGAAAAGGTCTTCCCATCCAAATGCGAATTCAATTACGAATGTTGGCTCTTGGCTTTAGACGTCCGTACATTTGAAAAATATAGCATTCTGCGTTTCACAGAGCTTTCGTTCATTTAAAAAAACTGCGCCATTGAGAAGTTGAAGTAATTTTCCTTGGATTGGATCCGATGGTAGTTTCGTTATGAACTCGCGAGTGACATTTTAACGAATATAAATTTTCATTTTGGCTGATTTTGATGAATGGCAGTCGATATAAACATGAAAGTTTTGTAATCGTTTATATATCCCTGTATTTGTTCCCAAAATAATTAATGGTTACGCGACGTTTTTTTCTTCAGTACCAAGCGAATTTTATCATTAAGGAAATAGGTATACGATTGAGACTTTATGAGAAGATGGGTTGGCATTTTTTATTAGTATTGTGTATAATTTTAGAAATTTACATGCATAATCAAATACAATTTGCTGGTTAAAATTTTCTCGATTTTTAGCTAAAGTTATGGCTATCCAGGTAATTTCTTTCAAAGATGCGGTGACTACATATTATAAGAATGCTTATGGGACCCGTTCTCAATACTTAGGTGTTACAAAGATATGTCTCATGGCGTGCATTTTCCTAGTTTTATGTTTACATGTGCGTATTCACTACACGTGTGAGCCGTTGAGAGCAAAACACCCAAAATTCCGTGATGACATCAATTATGATTCAGTATATGACAATATTCCTACTTCATCTGCGCCATTGACTATAACTGTGCGTGTAGGAAAACTTTCTGGCACCTTGCACGTTAAGAGCCTGATGTCAGGGATACTGAATTTCCGGGACTAAATAGGGCTTAGGTTCCCTCGAAGCCTCTCCCCTCTCGTTCAAGCCAGATTCACCCTCACTGAGCTCTTGTCTCTCCGATGGAAAACTTATACCAGCAATTTCTGTGATATCTATACCCACCAGTCGTTTCATAGCGCACAGAAATGATCCTGATGCCTTCTATAACTCTGTGGAAGACTGGGTTCGAGAAACTGGGTTACACCTAGACCAGTGCACGATGATCGTATCCCATCGGTGGCGGATGAATGGCCCTATCTCTCTATTCTTGAGAGATAGGGTCATGAGTGAAGAGAGCACTTCAAATGTGGTCTTGCCTCCGTCGTATGGGAATTCAAACTGTGAATCCGTTGGCGCCTTTCGTTAAGAGTCCTGATATTGCCGACGCCGGGTTTCTCTCAGCCCTTCCTACCTTCCCCAAGTAATTATTCCCTACCTCACCCCTTCAAACCCACCTCCATCCCTAATTGCGCAAATGATCTCAGTGGTGACCTCACCCCCTACCCAATGACCAACCGACAAGCACTCCAATGTCACAATTCTAAGTCCTGCTTACATCGGAAGTACTCCTCACGCTTCTATCGTCTCCTCCTCTTTGAGAGATGATGACCAATCGGAGCCCCTCCTTCCTTCCTCTCGGCGTAATTCAGACGTGCGTCCTCTTGCGGACAACGCAACACTACCGACCCCCCCGAGGGAAACGGGGGGGGAGAGCCCAAAGCGTGGTGACCAGATGGGCTTGACCAGGCCAACGCGGTTGTTGTTGAGGTGGACGCCACCGAGGGCGGGCACTCTGGTGGGGGGGGGCGAGAATGGGGGGTAGAAGGGCACAAAGACCCCACGTTGCCCCGATTGAAGGGGCCGCGAAGACTTGAGTGATGGGGGGGGGGGCAGTTGGGACACGGGGGCAAGGGGCAATTTCGATGCACCACCCGCGAGAGAAGCTTGCTATTGCTTCCGGGTGCGCCACGGCCGTTGCTGCCATCTTCCGTCGTTCTCTTTCCCTCGGTATTCAGGTCGCGTGCGGGTCATAAGGTAGTTTGAGGGAGTTCCCATTGAGTCATAATGGACACCATATTCGAATTTTATTTTTTAATTTCAGCGTCCGTAAGAAGGATGAAGTAAATATTATAATATTAATGGTGCAAAAATATAGTCATACCTATATGACAAAAATTCTCAGTATTTAATTAAATATATCTACATAAGTCTAGCCGTACGGCTAAAAAGCTTTCAAAACCGCAGGTTTTTTGCGATTATTTAAACATTACTGCAGAGAGTAATTGATTAATTTTTATAAATAGTTGAGAAAACAACCAAACTTCACACCGTTTGATTTTTGACAAAATCTAGGTGTTATTAAGTCTTAATTTTTTCAATATCCTCCCTCTGCAGCGCACAGCTGTAATCTATGCCATCTAAAACAGCTCGCCTTTTTAAGAAAAGTGCTCGAAATGTAGTTCGGCAAGGGGTTAATATTTTGAGATAATTGGAAAGATGAGTTTTTTCTTTAAAATGAGCTCAAATTCATCAAAATCTATGTGAAGTTATATTCCGCTCAAAATACCGTAAGTAAATATCGAGGGGAGGACAACAACTTCTGGAAATTCATTTCCTTTCGCAACAGGTATTTCTTGGTACTTAAACACTTGCGTGGAGCAATCTGTACACTAAAATTCGGAATGTTTTAATTTATATTTGAGTTGAGTCAAAAATTATTCTTTCTTCTAAGAGACTGAATAATTTTATAACCATTAAATTTCATTTTATATGTGATAATATTTACTTAAAACCATCGTATGAAGTACTCCTTTATGATTCAATTGAAGCCTTCTTGTGCTGGTTTACAAAATTCACCAACGCGAGTTGATACTTATGGGTTTAGAACGAACTTGTTTTGTTGCGTATTTCATAGAAGCATCTGGCATCCGCATAGACGTGGCCAGACGTGAAGATGTGGCGCGAAGAAATAGTTCGTTTAGCACCCGTTTAAGGCACGCGAGCGTCTTTTGGCGCGTGTGAGCGAATATCTTATGAGTGTCATCTCTTCCTCTATTCTTGAGTGGGGGTCATGTGGAGTGCACTTCGAATGTAATCTTCCCTCCGTCGTGCGAGAAATAAAACTGTGAATCCCAGTCGGCACTTTCTTTTTTAATAATGAGACTTTTTATGCAAGTCCCTCTAGTTGACCGATATCTCCAATGCTTATGAAAACCAGAAAATTAAGAATGCACTGATTTTTTAATTTTTAAATTCTTCCGCAAACACCGGTATTTGAAGAACATTGAATAATTCTGCGTGTTACCAACTCTTTCATCGGCCTTAAAACGTGACATTTAATATAGACGATGCCGAAATAAGAAATAAAAGGTCTATTCCAAGGCCACCTAGCAATGCACCATCGCTTACATAATTCGGTTCACACGGCGAGGACGAACTCCTTCGTTGTCGGCTGAAATTTAACTTCACGCATTGCTGGATCACTGGGAGTCAATTTGACTTCCGTGACAAGAGCAACTTGACTATTTTGCATTCGCTAAGAGAGCCTCGCCTGTCCACCGGCCGCGAACTTCCCGCATAATTCCCTAATATCAAAGTAATATACGAGGGAAAGAACCCGTGAAGCCTTTTCTGGTTCAGCCTGGGAGTGTTCAGTATTTCTCACACTCGGAAGACGGCGATAACTTCCCCGAGTCACTTGAAATCTTAGCGAATTGAATACTACACAAAAGGGACGAATAGTAGATTTGTCTGCGCGAAAGAAAATTAGAAGTTAAAAATTTATTTATTTCAAAGATCCAAATACAAAGAAACAAATGTACCAAAGATACGAATTATCGCATTAATTCTTAATAGTTTCTCAATGATTAATTAAATTTTTGTGTGAAATTTAATCCAATTCTGGGATATTCCTTGTTTTCCTTTGCAAAGCCAATTTGTTTCTCGGTTTATCGTGCTGTTGCATTAAGAGAGCAAACGTAGAATTTCTTACTCCAGCTCCAGATCACTTATGTTGGAGGGGATTATCTTCAATTTGCAACCGTTTTTTCAAATCAACCGACAGTTTTTTCAACCGGTGAAATATCTCTACGCGGAATGCTATTCTGGGAAAGATAATTTTTCTAAACCCTCTGAATTGTTTTCGACGATTCAGGGCTTTCTCAGGAAACAAAACACGATTTGAAAGATCGCGTACATGTACACCTCTCACCCTTCTTCAAGACTGTTTGCTACCTCGGCGGAACCTAAAATTGTCCACAGGGAAGTCTATGAGCATCGAAGGGGGAGATTAATTAAGTGCACACACGAAACATTACATTCAGTACGGAGGGAAGAGAGAGAATGCGCTCATAATTGTTTTCTAGGCATGAAAACACTAGTTCTCCCCAAGAATATTTTCGAGAGTAGTCTTGTCCCAATTGAAGGATACGCTGTCCCAATTAAGAGGAGGAATACACAGGGATATTCTTCCACTGGGTTCTGCACTCTTGAGATTTATCCTAGGTACACGGTTGCTTCAAATAGCTGGTGTTTTACACAGTGACGGAATATACTCGGTGTCGTTTAACCCTTTCACTCCACTCCTTATATTTGCTGTAACATTTTCGTTTAAGCTATACTAAGAAAAGACTTTTAGCAGCCCTTGATGCAAATATAGACTTAGTGGCTATGCTCTAATTATCTTCTAGCGTCTTTATTATCCCTTACATCTCGTGTTAACTTCTTTCCTGAATCCCCATTAGTATCTACGTAGGAAGTCTACCGCACTTACCTAATTTCTCTTTTAATAGCTATCTCAGCAACTATTTGCAGGGGTACATCAATATTTTGATCCTTCGACAAGAGTTCCTCCATCTCGTTTCCAGGATTAGATTCGAAACCGCTTTCACAATGACCTTTCGATGGTTCGATAGCACTCTTCATACAGTTACGACAAAAAATTGCCATAAAATCTTTCGTATTTTTGTTGTTATGTCGTGTCTTCAGACAGACATATGTCTTTTAATTTTAGTAGCGCTTTGCCAACCTTATTGTCGACTATTCTTGTCCCAACTCTAAATTCTATAATGCGTTAACATAATTCGTCTTGTTTTAATGAAATTAAATTTCACCCAAGGATGGCCATTGGGAAAATATTGCGAAGTAATTGTGACATATCGTATTTTGAGGCACATTTGTTTCTGTTTCCAAGACAAGGATTTTTAAATCAATTAAATGTTGGAATGCTAATATTCTCTCGCTCTGAAAATGTTACTATTTCTTCCCTTTGTGCGACTCATAAAACATCTCACTTTCTTCCTCGCGTTATAAATACCAAACACTTCCAATCCTCTATTGAATTGAATTATTTTGAGAGTGGGGATTATGCGGCAGTTCGTGGTCGAAGGTTATGCGAGGTTATCTTAATGAATACAAAAGGGTGAAGTTGCACCAGCCACACAAGTGAAATTGGCACCCAGCGGGCATGGAATCGGGCCAATCGTGGGGGGAAAAAGGGTTGAGCGAGAGTGACGGTCTGAAAACCCTCACCTCTCAAAGTTCTCTCTTCAGCGTTCATCTCCACACCCAGGTACCCACATACGACAGTTATTTGCGCGGCTTAAGGACACTTGTATCTCTATTAATGGTTATGTTGAAATCACTTTCAAGAAAATATATTAAATTATTAACACTTTGGCGTTGGTCTGGTTAGAACACTACCAGCCAATCATCGAGGCCTGGGATTAAAAACGCCACTGGAATTTGTGATACACATACTTCTATGACGACCGTTCGCACCCACCTTTGCATAGCTCCCACCTTTGCATAGCACCCACCTTTGCACAATAGCTGGTGCAAGACAATTCCCAATAGGGAGGCGCTGGAAACAAAAAAAAATACAGGGAGTACCTATTATTGATACTCCCGTCGGATCTTTATTTCGTGAATGCGAAATTACATACGATACTGTCGTTATTGGGAACATCTTTTGTTTTGTTTGTCATAAAGAAAGTTGAAATGAAAGAAAGAAAATTACGCTATACATAAATGCATTTATTCATCGAAATCACTAGTACAAATGGCTAACCTATGAACAGTTGGTCGATGGTAACTAATATTTTCTGCTTTTTAATGTTAATTTTATATTTCTTGTGTTATTAATGTCTAACTCACGTTCTCAGCTCTCCGTATAGACACCTCGTTCAATTAAATGGACCAACTCGTTTCGGAGATACAACTTGAACTGAGCGCGCGCCGTGCCCACACAAGCCCAAATTTAAACCCCCAACGCGCTGCGCTATGTCGTCACTTCGCAACCCACCCTCCACCTGCGACAAACCATTACCTATAGTCGACGAAACGGGCTATCCAGTCATAGTTTTAGATATTCCGTAATCCTTATAGTTGTTGTACACGAGGCCCTCGAAAAAGTACACAAATATTGGTCGCGACAAAAACCTTACATGACACCGAAGACAAACCATAAGATGTTATTTCGCATATTCACATCAATAATTACTGTCCACTCTTATACCATAAAATTTTATGTGTTCATTGAAAATTTTGATCTGGTAAAACGCGCCCTTGGGATCAATTTCTATTAAAAGGCTATCTCCAGGAATCACGGTCAAGGATTGCTCGGCATCCTTGAGCTTGAAAGAGGGCTTCTTATAGTGCTTTGTCCATCGGCACAAAGCAGTGGCGGATACAGAAAAAACTCAACGGGGGGGGGGGGGGGCGCAAGTTATCGTGACGATTGTAGCTTTCAAACTGACTGCCTGGCAGCGACTCTGCTTCCCTTATATATGTAGCTCGGTTTTTTGAGAACATTCGGTGCCAAAATGTTCGCTTCCAGACTTTTAATGAGTGTGAACAAATAAAAACAGTAGAATATTCGCGACTTTTCTCGAACAAATGCCAGACAGAATAACGTATCGAGATCACTAGAATGGCCGCGACTTTTCTCGTAGGTTAGCTATCTATGTGCCAGACAGAAACGTATAAAATACGATGACGCGGAAGCGCGCGCGTGCTACATAAGAAAGTACAACTACTCGATAACTCGACTCAGAGTCGACTGACGAAAGACACGAACGAATAGCGTGCGGGCTGACTGGCGGGGGCGGCAATGCGGGCGGCCCCGCAAGGGGGGAGCGCGCGCCCCCCATATGAATCCGCCACTGGGGACAAGTCGTGTGTAAGTCTAACACCTCCCGAAGCCTTTATGATAGTGAATGCTCGGAAAACCACACACTGGTCTCTTCCTCACTAAATCACCTCGGATCAACAACCTCGCAGCACACGATAAACCGTCAAACAAAACAAAATGTCATAAAGAAGTGCCCCTAGTGTCTTTTCTGGCTCACAGCAAATGATAAGAAGGATAAAAGAAATAAAAAATTTCGCCTAAGGAAATTCTAAACAGCCCCATAATAATTATCCGCCGTATGATAACAATAGAAAAAAAAATTACGGAGTAAGGGCATAAAGATAAACCCATCCATGCTATCCGGTTTGCTGACAACATTGCTGTTCTTGCCGATTCAGAAAAGGATATGAGCCACAGATGAACAGATGCAATTGTGGCCAAAAATAAACAAAATGTTGCTTATGTATATTTATTTGACCTTCTGAGTCTATAAATATACTTAAGCAACATTTTTTTTAAATTTTTGGGCAAAATTGCATCTGTTTTCGAGTTCGTGTAATGCAAACTTCCGGTACACTCGTCATCTGATTATTATGAGTGACTTCCGTGAATTTTCTTTCTGCAAGTACAGACATTAATGCTGAAAAAGCATTGTTCCATTATTTTCAATTCTGGATATGTATTCTTACTATTTTTTCAACACACCAGTACAAAAGCAGTTAAAAGTACTAAATTTTTAAACCTTTCGTAACAACGATGAGAATGTCCACTAAATTTCATATAATGCAAATATATTTTGCCGTATTCGGTTACCAACTGGAAAATGGGAAGCAATAAGCATAAATGTCCGTAAGAGAAGAAAGATTGAATACTTAATTGCAACTAATTATAGAGACAAATGTCCTTCATAGCAATTAGTGCATGCCACTTTTTTGGCATGTGAACTTCAAAATGCCTCTAACAAAATGTTTGCGCTGCCATAGCTCGGTAACTAAGGATGAGTATTGCCTACATGTTCACAGGGCAAAAAATGCACCTTTTGCCCCTAAAAGTATAGCAGGTACTTCGTGAATCACCCCTTATCACACAGCGGAGTTTGACCGCAAGTTTTTTTGAACACGTAACTCTGGCATATAAAAATACTTGGAATATCATCTCTCATAAAAATACTTAGAATGTATTCTCCTATATAAAGCGTTAAAAATATTTCTATCACGAAAAATAAAACTAAAAACATGAAAAGGCCTCACCATCCAATGCATTATAGAATACTACATGAGAAAAGGAAACTATTTAGATTTTATTGAAGAAATGAAAGACTCCAATAGAATGATTCCGTATTAGGAAATATTTTTGCAGATAAGCGAATGAAAACGCGTTTTGAACTCGCTGGTATAATTATCCAATAGATGACTCCCATTTTAAAAGGTGCGTATTTTTTAAAACTCACTTGTATATGTACACCAAATGAACGTAATGTATGTACCTACACGGTGAATTTAAAATTTTCAGGCTATTGCATATTTTTACGTTAATCTAATTTTTTAAAGAAAAAATATAGAGTATGGTGAATTATGAAGTTACATAGAGTACAAGGAAATTTACTGTCACTCAATATAACGTTTTCTCCGCGGATACGTCATCCAGTACTACTCTCCAGACGATTACGCTTTTCAAATGGAGCGCCTGATAAATCTTAAATAGTTGTAAGTGTTCCCACATCACGCCGATTCCTAGTTTATATAGTTCAAACAGCGATACTGAGATTTAGACATTTAGTTAAAGTTTTCTTTGAGACGACACTAGGGCCTTCCTTACACTTAAGACTGGTAGATTCGTTCCAACAAATCGGAATTCCAAAACAATCGAACACCAATTTCAAACATTCACACTATATAATAATTTCTGCAAGATATAGCTTGGAGACATGAGGCA
Organism: Pyrrhosoma nymphula; assembly: GCA_963573305.1. Classification (NCBI taxonomy): domain Eukaryota; kingdom Metazoa; phylum Arthropoda; class Insecta; order Odonata; family Coenagrionidae; genus Pyrrhosoma; species Pyrrhosoma nymphula. The sequence goes on from OY754334.1 coordinate 3,542,252, forward strand.
TGTAGTAGGATATCGCAGATCGAAGGTAGGTATCCAGGAGAGGCGGGGTTAGGGGATGTGGGGTGGTTGAGGGAGGGGGCGGGGGAGGGGGCAATGTGGAGGAGAGGGATGATATGTCTCCCCTTTACTCCACCCCATGCTCTCCATCTCCGTGTTGAGGTCCAAACGGAAAGGATAATCAAAATGTTTTGAAATGCTACTCTGTTTCGAAGTGATTAATAGTAAATCTGGCGAGGTTGATGAATGTTATCGCTTGGTCTGTCTTCTAAGAGTCACTCGAGATGACACTGGTTTACGCTGAAAATAAAATCCGGAATCAGTAAGTGTCACTCTGGGTTATGAATACGGCATTCATGAATCACGTGAACGCGTTGAGGCTAGAGATAATCTCCCCCCCCCCCGGGCTATCATCTCGTTTCTATTCTTAGACTACACATAATAAACAGAAAACTCAACCCAGATGACTCACGATCCCTGGTTTGAAGGCCTCAAATGCCTTGGTACGTGGCTGGCATCTTCAAAGCATTGATCTGTGCTCCACTGACCATTCATTAAGACACTAAGCGAGATCGGTGAAACAACGACTCCAACCCAGATGATCCAATAACCCCGATGCCCGCGTCCAATTGGTCGAAATAAGTAAACCGCTTATTTTCATTCCACCACATGGTAAAACATTTTCTTCCACCCAGTAGTTGGTACATACTGGTTTGCAAAATGTCAAACCGTATCATCCTTCGGAATTCCAGAATTGTAGGTACTTTAATTTGTGTCGACAGAAATGTCTAAAAGCAGGAAAAATGGGCCCCTTGCCTTGGGCCTTGTAGGATGCAAGTAAGCAAGCTGAAAATGAGCTCCGAAATACACGTTTCTAGAGAAAATAAAACAAAGTAATGCCTTCCGCATCACAGTTGCTATTAAGGATTGAAATGAAATTTAACGATGAGTGAAATGACGCGTGTCTGAGTTTGAAAGAATATGCGCGAATAGTTTCATGGTTACCACTTCGCATGCTATAATTTTCTGGTTACTCTAACAATAAGACTATTTTCTTCATGAGTCTACTTTTTTATGGGTGTACAATTAGTATTATTTGCGAGATTTATATTATATCACGTCTTACCACAGTATATCTTCAAGTATCATACCACTCATTACATTATGTAGGCGTAAACCTAAACATCCGCAGATCTAATACAGTAGGACCGCTCGCTAATACGACCTCGGATGGTCGAACGACTCCTCCTCGCTTAGTCCGACCGTGCCGTCGATTATATCGGTGTTGTCCACACCAATGGACATTTTGTGGACACGAAAATGGAAAAATATCAAATCGGGATTGCCGTCTGCTAAGCAAAAGAACATTACAGACTTTTCTCGACCAGCGCAAGAACATCTAAATCTTTAGTACAGTGTTTCATGAGGTTCATAGTGTTATCATAGTGAAACGATCACAGTGTTTATTGTGTTTTATGGTGTTTCATGACTCAACAATTTATGTTTCTCCTCATTTACCGTAAGTATTTCTATCGCAGTATACTTTAATTTATGGTTTACATTAATATTAAATCTGTAAAACCGTACATGTAGCAATATTTTCTGTTTAAAATACAGTTTTATAACGTTTTTATGAAAATAAATGTGTTCCTCTGATAATCCGACCTTTTATTGTGTTCCGACCATGCTGTCGCTCCCGTTGGTGACGGAGGAGCGGTGTTCTGCTGTAGATATATTTTTCATGGAAGCCAACATTCACACACAGGGTGTTTTCTGGTACTTTAAATAGAATTGTACAAGCACACATGCGTTAAATGAATTTTATTTCCATAAAACTAAACTTAACATCAATTTTCTGCAACTCAACGTCAAACTTATCCTAACAGGTTTGAAGTTTTTTAATATTTTTGACTTTTCCCGGTTCATACGGAAGCATTTCGAGTGCCACCCCGCGACGGGTCCAATCCGAATCTCGGGTATTTTTCTAACTTTATCAGCTAACTCAACCATTAAGGTGTTTCACTCAATTCCTACAGTTGGTAATCAACTGTGAGAATGACAATGAACTTAGTAGAGAAGGTTGAAGAGTAAGTATTTAATGTAGCTTTCCATTAACAAGGTGCTGAAGTACTGCGCACATTGGAACACAATATCAACGCACTTTAAGCACACAAACGACGTTGAGTGGAACGATATGTGCGCTATGGCGAAACGTTTTGTAACCTTCTAATAGTAGGTAGCATTCTATGGGTGCACTATAATCATGGTCGAATGTTTAGTTTAAATTTGATGAAATCGTTAAAAATATGTATTTAATAACGCAAGATTTTTGCGACGGAGTAATTAAAAGCTTTACAAAATCTATTTTTTACGCCTAAACGGAAAATCAACTCAAAAACAATTATCGCGGATGCAACCATAGACGTTCTTTTGTTGTTTAATGCACATCAACTCTGCTCCCGATGTGTTGTGAAGTGAGCAGCCTTGTGGGCAGGGTATGAATCACGAGTGGAAGAGGCAAGTGCGCTCTTTTGTTTGTAAGTAGCACCAGAACGAAGGAAAATCTGGTCCTTATTCGTAATGTGGAGCCCAATAATTTTGCATTGTTTTTTTTTTTAATCGGCTTGTTTTTTTATTTTTTACATGCATCGTTTTCGGCCTCGTTGCGAGACCATGGAAACTTGACACTCTTTGTAAACAACAGATTCAACAACATCCTGTACTTTGGTACGAAGTTTTAATACTCAAGAAAAATCCATAGAGTTCTTGCAACTGAAAAAGAATATTGCATAGAGTTAGATGAAAGAGACATGTACTTTTATTAATATCTCACAATAGCCGCGTCATATGAGAGTACATAAAACGACAGTGTCGTGTGGGAACTCCGGCTCGAATAGGAATGTGGACTAAAATTTCCAAGTTATCATTTGAGAAGATTATATTGTTCGTTTGCTGTTGTTCCCAAAATGACACTTGGGTTAAATTTGAATTGTAGTCTATTGATATCTATTTTGAATGTATTATTTATGATTCGTGTTATTATTATATTAATTAATAATTAAATTCATCGTGCAAATTCTTAATGGTAAATAATTATTATGCTTAAACTCGCAGATTCGCAAAAAAGGTAGTGGGCTGCGTATTCCGAATAAGTTCCGGAAATCTTCCTAAAATCCGACAGAGGGGTCCTCTGGGGGGGAAACGATCTATTTCGATGCTTTAACTTCGTGACCAACCACGCGATTGAAATAAACGCGGTCTCGTTGGAATGGGTATGCGGCGAAAACGTGGGCTTGGATTGGCGCACATGTGGCCGCCATTTTGGACGTGAGCAAAAATTCCCTCTCAGTACATGTAGCAGAGTCTGGTATATGCTAGATCGTTAATTTTGGCACCCAAATAAAGATATCGACTAAATCTGTCCGTTTTAATAACAAAAAGATTTTATGCTGAATTTGTTGGTGAAAAATCAAAAATAGGTAATTTAAATTCATGTAAAATTCAGATCACAGCCGAAAAGCGGAGAGGAAATACAAGACAACGCCTATTAACTTAAGAGGACTTCGAATACCCATTGAACGGTTCCCGGGTATGTTCGTTGAGGAAGAGTTGAGAAGACTTCGAAAACACCGGCAAGTCGACTCGGTACGCACCGAGAAACACTTCGACGATCGCCAATGCATATAAATATTCGTCTAAAACCCACGGCTATGTCCCCGACATAGCATCGGGTGAATTTTTCCATGAAATGCGTTGCAATAACCCATGTTAATTCAGTCGGGTCCCAACACGGAAATGGCTTCGAGAAGACGATGAAGAACAGCGCGTGTTTCAATCGCTTGGAAAGCTCTGTGGAGGTGGGGTACAAGGGTTCAGGTGGCCCAACTGGAGGGGTGCATAGGGAAAGGGGGTGGAGGGAGAGCCCTGGAATTAAAGTGATAAAAGATGAACCTGAAGAAATATATGGAGCGGGCGTGGGAGCGTCTGAGGCTTATCTGAGGCTCAGCAGGCGAGGCGACGGCGTCGCGTGGGCGGAGAGGCGTAAACAGCTGATCGACCTTAGCAACAGGATGTGAGAAGGCAGCACCAACGGTCGAAGAAAAATGTCAAGACCAAAACAAGAGCGCCAACGTCTCCCGATGACCCTCCGTCTGACCTTCCGAAGGGCCGCGTGTTTGGAAACAGACGAGGATCAGATATACACGTGAAACGCGAAGGTGGAGCCAGTCGGTTACATAATGGCCGGATACTCCGTGAGATCCCAGTTACGTTAACGGGGAGAATGACTTGAGCTGAAGATCACGGGCGTGAAAGTGAAAGACTGGTCGCGTGGAATTGCGACTCTGAAGGAGGAACTCTTGACTCTCGTGGGTGTTTTTATTGTAGCCTGTCGAGCATTTTTAAGCATCACCGTATAATGGAATTTTTAAAAAAAATGGTGAACAGTCTAATATGGAGTATACCATAGTACGGGGAAGATGTTTGGACTCTTGAAGAAGTAGGATAAGAAGAGGCGGGCGGGTTTGAGATGTGGTTGTGAAAGTGCGACGGACGGAAGTGCCGAGTTGGGTTGGGAGTGGAGAGGAAACTGCAAAGGGAGGAGATTAGGAGGAGGCAGAGTAGGTGGTTAGAAGAGGCGATGAGGGACGAGCGAGAGAAGGGAGGATGTGTTGGGTAAGCGGGGAAGGGGGAGAAATGGAATAGGACGGAATAAAGAGACGGTGGACGTATGCTGAGATAAAGAAAGACACATTCTAGATAGAAAGGGCCCCACGCAAGTAAAACTCCGAAGGATTACCACTCACTTCCATTTAAACCCACCTTCACCAGTAGTAACCACCACCAGCTTAATAATAATTATCAGTAGTAGCACCACCTTAATAATAATTATCAGTAAAAGAAATAATTGTGACCGTTCTCATCGTCAATAATAAGAAATAACGAAGAACTGAAATAAGGTGCTCGAGAAAATTGATGTGCAAACGCATTGATTGGAAAACTTCAGCAATATCTGAAAATTTCACATTCATTGTTTACTTTCGACATTTTTTTGCGGAAAAGCCGAAAGTCACGTGAGGGCAGAACGATGCTTCGCAAGTTGCGATACGCAACGATGCATCGATTCAATCGCGACTTGCATACAATTCGGATTCGAGACGCAAAGCCACCCTGATGAGATGCCATGATGACATTAACCACCCTTCTCTCCAAATCACACACACCCCTCTCTTCCACTCCCACAATTCCCACCCCCTTCCTTATTTTCATAAGATCTTTGCCTTACGCGATATCTAATTGCCAATACCACTAATATGCAGATGACTTGCAAATTTACTGTAACTGTTACTATCCTCATGAAATACAGTATGGAATAGAATTATTTTACAAAGCCATACCGAATATATGCAACCGAAAACCTTTTCTCGTTAAACGCTATACAAAAATACTAAAGCCATCATAATTGGCAGCTCACATTACATTATGTCAATGGGAATTGACCTGTTACCTAAACTCCGAGTTAATGGCTTTGAAATTGATTATTCGAACGCAGTAACAAGTCTTGGCTTAACTCTCAATCGTACTCTAACGTGACCTGAAAACATTAAATCAATTTCCAATAAATTACTTAAAATATTATATTCGATTAAGCCAGGGGTCTCCAAAGTTATCGTAACGAGGGCCACAGTGGGTACTTGGAACACTTTTCAGCGGGCCGTAGTTAAAAAAAATAAATAGGATACTCTAGATGAGTTTTATCGAAATCAGAAAATTTTACGAACTAATTACGCACTATATGAAATTAAAATATCGTTTATTATGAATGAGTACGAACACAACCCCAGCCAAGTCTTACACAACCCCAGCCAAGTCTTACACAACCCCAGCCAAGTCTTTCACAACCCCAGGCAATTCTAATATGAATGATGTTAATGTGTTCGTGCATTTAGAATCTTATTAAACTGAGATTTAAATGTTGAAACGCTCATTACTAACAAGTAAAGACCATCCAAGCAGAAATTTTCCATTTCCGCATAATTCTTCGGCGGGCCGGATATAAAATCATCTTGCGCACCAGATGTGGCCCGCGGGCCGTGCTTTGAATGTGAGGAAATGGAAAAGATGCAGGAGGAGGGGGAAGTGGGCGCTTTGTACGCCAAGGTGAAAATGTTATCGGGTGGTAAGAGAGGTCAAACGATACCAAAGGATAAGGACAAAACAGGGAAGATATTAATCGAACAGGAAGATATCCAAGAAAGATGGAGAGAATACGTAGAGGAGCTATATGAAAGCGAGAATAGACCCCTTAGCCTATATCTAGAGGATGAAGGAACAATAGATAAGGATAGCCTCGGACCAGAGTTACTTGAGAGTGAAATAGAGAGGGCATTCAGAGAGATGAAGAGTAGAAAAGCCGTGGGAACCGATAACCTACCTTCGGAGCTACTGAAGAATCTAGGTAGTAAGGGGAGAAAATCGTTTTTCGAACTTATTCGCAGGATCTACGAGGAAGGAGTATGGCCAGAGGATTTCGTGAAAACAGTATTAATCCCTATCCCGAAGAAGAAGAAAGCGTCAGAATGCGAGGAGTATAGAACAATCAGTTTAATTTCGCACGCAGCAAATGTGTTGCTTAGAATACTAAATAGAAGGTTGGAGAGCAGAGCAAAGTGCTATTTAGGCGATGACCAATTTGGGTTTAGGAAGGGGAGGGGAACCAGAGATGCGATTGCGGTAATGAGGACACTTATAGATAGAAACATAGAGCATAATCAGGATGTTTTCGCTTGTTTTGTAGATTTCGAAAAGGCGTTTGACAGAGTAAACTGGGAGAAACTAATGCAGATACTGGGGAAAATAGGAATAGATTGGCGTGATAGGAGACTCATCCGAAACTTATATATGGGGCAGAGGGCTCAGGTAAGGGTAGCTGACGGTGAATCAGGGTGGGCAGTTATAGGTCGCGGGGTACGGCAAGGGTGCCCGTTGTCGCCTTTACTTTTTAACATCTATGCTGAGGAAATGGTAAGAGAGGCATGGGATGAGCTGGATGTGGGGATGAAAGTAGGAGGCCAGTGGATAAAGTCGGTTAGATTCGCAGACGACCAGGCGTTGGTGAGTCGGTCATCGAAAGGACTGCAAACTTTAGTAGATGCACTGGAAAAGCAGTGTGAGAAATACGGAATGAAGATAAATAATAGGAAAACAAAAGTAATGAGATTCTGTAGGACAAAGAAAGCGAAGCTGGGGATAAGAGTAGGGAGTCACAAACTGGAGCAAGTAGAACAATTTAATTACTTGGGTAGTACGCTAGAAGAAAGAGGACATAGTAGTAAAGACATTAGGAGGAGAATAGCGCTAGCGAAGGAAGCGTTCAATAATAGAAGGGAGCTGATGGCGGGGACCTTAAGTAAGGATGTAAAAAAGAGGCTGGTGAAGAGCTTGATATGGAGTGTGGCGTTGTATGGGGTAGAAACGTGGACCTTGAGAAAGGAAGACGAAAATAGGCTGAAGGCTTTTGAGATGTGGGTGTGGAGGAGGATGGAGAAGGTGCGTTGGACGGAAAGGAAGACAAATGAGGAAGTGCTTGACATGGTGGGCGAGGAGAGGAAACTTATAGATGAGATTAGGGGAAGACAGGGTAGGTGGCTGGAAGGGGTAATGAGGGACGATGGTTTGCTGAAGGCCGTGATAGAGGGAAGGATGTTGGGTAAGCGGGGAAGGGGAAGGAAGAGAATCGGTTTTATGGACGGGATGAAGAAAGGTGGGACTTATGCTGAGATAAAGAAAGAAATACTAGAGGTAGAAAGGGCACGGCACGTGTAAGAGTTCGTTGGATATTCTCTGACTTTCATCACAACTTACCTCTAACCGGTAGATTACTGAAATGGAATAATACGCTTAGATGGTTGAAGGTAGATAAGCGACGAGAATATAAAATGAATGTGTTCATGTACAAACTGATCAACACTAAGTGTTCCAGCTACTTATATAACGATAAAGAAAATGTTTATGTTGACACGCAGAAAAGATTAACACGAAATACAGAGCTACTATTAATCCATAAATTCCGCACGACTCTGTACTGTAGATCTGCTTACGTAACATCTTGTTGGTTGTGGAATTCCTTACCTGAGAAAATAAGGTCGTCCGTTAATATTAATTTGTTTAAGAAGCGGCTGTATACTTAACTAATATAATATAAAATTATGTAAATCAATGCAATGTACAATTTAATACACATGAAATTTAACGCAGATGAGTGATCTGGTTGATTTTGTATAAATTTTGTGACTGAATTATTGTTTCATGACATTACTGTAAATGATCCAGGGGACAGGATGTCCCAGAGCCTTAATAAAATTTATCAATCAACACGCAGCCAATAGATGTCGTTCGGAGAGACAAAAGGGCCTCACGAGCAGGATACTTAACGTTCTGACGTCATCAATCCCGACACCTTATCTCCTTTCTTCTATGAGCAGATAGATATTCCACCCATCCCAAACTTTCACTCCCTAAAAGTTAAAAAAAAAAAAAAAAAGGAAATAATTCGCCGAAGGAATCTACCGCGTCGCGACGCCGCTCCGCCCGGCTCCAGACGCCACGGTCCCGTAGCCCCGAAGACACCAATCGCTCCTTCACCTCAAGCCCTTCACTTCGAGGAGACATGATGGATGGACGCCAGGCGCACGATCCATTCGGGCACGCGCGGGTTCGCCATGGCAAACTACCGTGCCTCACGACCGTTTCTAGGGCATCCGCGAGGACCCACGCGTCAAAGATTGTGCAGTTAGTCACCTCAGCTAATTCGCATTACGGCCATCGAAAGGTACTCCACGGGAAGATTGACATTAGACGCACGGTCTTCGGGAAGATACGTCAATCTGACACTCTCGGGTCTGGAAGTTTAATTTATAGGATAGTGTCGCTAGTAGCTTAAAGCTTTGGAAATTGTGCCAAAGCCTCGGGCATTAATGTATTCTATTAATGTAATGCATCAGTACTCTCTAAAAAGTAATTCTGTCAACGGAGCGAAAGCGTCTCACTGATGCATACACAGTGGGCACAGTACCTACACACACACCTTGGCGCTACGGACTTCCCTTTAACGGATTTCGCATTCCGGAACGAAATTCGGAAGCAGCGGACAAAATCTGGAGCAGCCGACTCAGCTTCCCGAATTTTTTGTTTTATAGTTTATATTTACAGTGTACGTGTATTTTTGTCAGATTGGATAGTGTGCTTGGTTAAAAGTACAAAACATACTGTATTTATTCCTCTGTCTTCCGTAATGTAATTCTTGATATTAACCACTCGTAACATAATATCAGTGTCGGTACCTACGGGCAATCGGCTTTATCGGACCGATGCTCCTCCCTTTCCGTCCGTAATACCGAGGTATGAGAGTAGTTATTATAGCACTTCAATTTAACGGATTTCTACGCATGAAGTAATTTCGCACTTACTTGTTGATTAGTTGCTTGGTTACTTGGGGAGACGGCTGACAGCTAAGGTCACCTGTGTCATGAAGGCAGGTGGGTGGATTGGTGTGTGAATTTGAGTAATGGAGGAAGGGTGGAGAGAAACCCGGCATCGACACATGCCTACTATTAACGAAAGGTGCCAAGGAGACCACGGTTTAACGTCCCGTCCGACGGACGGAGTGTTGAACTTGAGGTGCTCTCCGCACATCACCCACGTATAGGGAACGGGATTACTCGGAAAAATCTCCAGCGCTACTGGGGTTCGAACCCGGGACCGCCAGATGGGAAGCCATTACTCTCTGTGCCCACCACACCCACTCCGATCTCCAAATGCAGGCAATTTTCAAACTCGACGAATGCAGAGGATTCCGATTTCGAGTCGAGCCCAAACGATGCTCACCTGTGGTGCTCGAGCGGCTGCTTTTAGGAGGGTCTTACTCTTGTCATTCGGGTGACGTCCATCACCGGTGAAGAACATCACCGAAAAACTTCACTCGCCATCACCGTTGGTGATTCTTTAGGCGATGGCCGTATGTATGAAAACATTTTGGCACGATTAACGTTCATTCCCCGTAACTAGCGGAACTCCTGCTGCGTACTCCTGAAAACCAGAAGAAGATCTAATTCAAACAAAACACCCGACCCAGACAATACTGAGGTGATAGTAGTTGTGAAGCTCACGATTTATAAATTTAAACGAAATCCTCTGAAAATGCCACCGGAATTGACGGAAATTCGGGATTGATTCTTTTGTTTTTTTTTCAGGAATAGAACTGCGCATAGCGAACAGGAATTCCAGCCGTGCGTGAATTTAATGAGGATATTAAAAACATAACCGTGTGGACACTATTTCAAGTTCCTCCCCGTTGTTGTGTTTCGTGATTTACCCAGTATTTTCTGTCGCAAAGTTCTCATTCTCTTTAGCATTCAAAATAATAGAGGAATCATCAGCAGTTACGAACATGGTAAAACGGTATGGAAGTATCTTGAATTACTCCGCAATGATATCAATCCTTTGTACAGAAATGATTACCATAGGACATCGGTAACTGGTTGTACAGGGTGATTACAAAAGAATGCGTCGGTTTCAAAGATCTGTATTTTTCAAATGATACAAGCTACAGAGCTGCGCGACCTCTTAAAATGACCGATACATGTTTTAGTTTTTGTTAAAGAAAACATTACAAATGTTCAGTATGTCCTCCTTGAGTAAGCGAACAATGTCAAGTCGATATTCAAATTCCTCCCGCACTCTGTAAAGCATGTCAGCAGTTACAGTCTTCACATCCAAAGTTATGCGTGCTTTCAATTCCTCGCAGTTAGTAGGCATTGATTAAGATTGGCTCTTTCCTCTACTGGAAGCTGATTCCAATGATTTTGTGTTTCCCCCCCATTGGCACCTCTCAGTTCGTTCTCATCTTAATGAGACCTACCCACAAAGATGGATTGGTCGATCTGCAAGGCAAGACCTCGCCCTTCATCTGTGGCCTCCGAGGTCACCTGATCTCACACCACGTGATTTTTTTGTGGGGACATTTCAAAGGTCAAGTCTTTGTGCCGTCATTGCCTACTAACTGCGAGGAATTGAAAGCACGCATAACTTTGGCTGTGAAGACAGTAACTGCTGACATGCTTCACAGGGTGTGGGAGGAATTTGAATACCGGGTTGAAATTGTTTGGATTACTCAAGGAGGACATATTGAACATTTGTAATGTTACTTTTTTCAACAAAACTAGAGAATATATCGGCCATTTTAAGAGGTTGCGCAGCTCTTTTTCTTTTGAAAAATACAGATCTTTGAAACCGACGCATTCTTTTGTAATTCAACTTCTTTTTCAATCCAAATCCTTTTTTGTATTTCGTCCAACACGTGGAGTACTACATATTTATTAATACTGGGCGATTCCAGGCAAACTCAACCAAGGCCGTGACTCGACCATATTCGATTCTCACAATTTTTGACACAAAGGAAGAACATAATAAGAAAAGACAATTTGCTAAATATTAGCTCTTAATTATTATAAATTTCAAAGTCATGGCGCTCCGAATATCGCAAGTTAGCGCAAACAGGCGGCTCCGAAACTGTCACTCCAATACATGTCAATCAAACCGTCAGATTTCTACTATAAAGACATTTTCGTCATGAAATGACTACAATCTGCGTTTTCTTTTAACTTTTGGCTACATAGACATTTATTCTGAACTTTTAGATGACTTTCATTTCGCCTATTTTTTTATTTTGATCCATGTTATGTATGATCATATATTTAGTTTTTGAAAAATAAATGTTTGAATTGTTGTAAAATATACAGTTCAATCTATAATAAGTTGTCAAACATCGCTTTTTTTAAGGAGCAAAGGTCGCAAAAATGTCACCTTTCCGTTTTTGTTACTCCATTGCGCCGTAGTTGTGAGCCACAAATAAAATTTTATGAAGTCTAAGTACAGTCCTATGTCGTGCCAGTTCGAAATAATTAACTCTGACCCGTTCTAAGAATTAGTTTAGGAGTTATTAGGCCCTAAGCATGGAACAAAATTTAAAAAAAATAGGCAAAGTTAAAGTCATCTCAAAGTTCATAATAAATGTCTATGTAGCCAAAAGTTAAAAGAAAACGCAGTTTATAGTCTTTTCATGACGAACATGTCACTACATTATAAATCTGACGGTTATTTCCGCGATATACCTTCTGGCTCTGCAGCGTTCTTTTAAAATCTGCCTCTTTCATAACTGAGGAATAATTTAATACCACATTTTTTGGCGACCGCGCGAAGTTTTAGAGTATTAATTTCATTAAATAGCGATTGAAAACCAAGCAAAGAGGCGTTATTTACTCATGAGATCTAGATATTGGTGTTGTTTTGGCAGCATTTGCAAGGATTGTTCAAGTCAATTTCCTAATGTATTTACAGTAGCATTATACCCTTCAGAACGCCATTTCATGGATGTTGCCGGCGATAGATTCGCTGATGACTTTTTTCCCTTGAATCCGCTACTTCCCTTCGTTTAGATCCAGCATAAGGCCTATCAAATGTTTCGGTCTTTCGTTACTCATGTAACCCGATAAATCTGAAATTAGACGGCAATGAGGCTATGAAGTAATTTCCATCGAAGCAGGCCGCCCCGCGCCTTCCCGTTGACCCGTGTGTGCGTTGACGCAGGCCAGTTGAGAGAGTAATTGGATATTTCTTCCGACATTGGATCACCCACATCAATCCTAAGATTTGATCAGCCTTCCCCATCTAATTCTGGTTCCCTCTGGTACCTCTTCTTCTGTACTTTCCTAATTATGTACGTGGTGTCACTTTCCTCTTTATTTACTCTATGTGTTTATCTCTTGTCCTTCCTCAAGGGACTTCTCCCTCTATTTTTCTTTCAATTAAGTTCCTTACAAACCCATTGTTCCCAATCCAGCTGGTTCTTCTTTTATTTATTGAGTTCCACATGGTTCTTTCATCTCTACTCTTCCGTATTTCTCATTTTATCCGTCCATTGGATCCATCACGTCTTCCAACGCTTCTTATCTTTTCTGGCCTCCTTTTCCCATGCTCCATGTTTATGATCCATCGAGTACCAGGCTCCACACGAATGTTGTCACATACTGTTTCCTCCTCATTCGTAGTCCTATCTTCTTTGAAGACAGTAGTTGCCTTTTCATCATGGAGGCTTTATTAGATTGATATATTCTATGCTAAATAATGTCCGTTGTACTTCCTCCATCCTACGTGAGAGTACTTCCGAGGCAGATGAATGAAACCACTTGTTTTTAATTTCTCTCCCCTCGGTGCGAGAATTCTGAATTCAGCTTCAGTGCATCCTTGTCCAACTCCATTGATAATTTTAGCTTCCATTTCCCTCTCTTCTCTCATTCTTAAAGTGACGACTTGCTTCTTGGTATAGTTGGTAGATTATTTTTCTGTCGTTGTATCAACCATTACTCGATACAGACGATATTCCCTTGAAAATGATCAATTAGATTTTTCAGCTGGTCATGATTATGCTACAAATAAAACTGCCAAAGGTCAAATAATATCTAGCTTTTGAATAATCATCACTGACTGCATATCAATGCTCTTTTTCACGTAAAAATCTTAATGGAGAACACCGCACTTTTAGTGCCATTTACGGACTGCACTTGAGCGGTAGTTTGAGCGAGATAGTTCCCATTGAGTCATAATGGAGACCATATTTGAATTTTATTTTTTTATTTCAGCGTCTGTAAGAAGTATGGAGTAAATATTGTTATATTATTGGCGCAAAAATAGTTACATATGACGAAAATTCTAAGCAATTAAATATATAAAGCTAAGAAAGTCTCTAACTTGACTCAATTTTTCACGCCGTACGGTGGAATTGTCTTCAAAACAGCAGGTTTTTTTGGGATTCTGTAAAAATGACTACGGTAAGTAATAGATTAATTTTTATAAATAGTCAAGAAAACACAAACTACCAAAACACCGTTAGTTTTTTGACGAACTCTAGGAGCTATAAATTCCTCACTTTTTTTAATATTCTCCCTCTGGAGTGCACAGCCGTAATCTATCCTATGTATCAGAGCTTGTATTTTCAGTCAAATTGCTCGACAAGTAGTTTTACAAGTGATTAATACTTTGATATCACTGGAAATATGGGAGTTTATTCTTTAAAATGAGGCCAAATTCATCAAATTCTAAGTGAAATAATTTTTCGCTCAAACTACCTCAAAGAGTTGATTCCAGAAATGTCGACAAATTCACGCAGCAGCTAAGTGACCATACCTCGCTTTGTCCGTCTGATTTATTGTATTTAAAATTGTTGTCGGTTTGCCTAGAGTATCGCGCAAAACTATTCACTAAGTCGCGCACATAAATGGATAGAGCTCTTTTCCACATAGATCTATCCGATGGATGGTTTTGATGGAGAAAGGGTGATGTGACCACCACATACATTACAGGAAGGGCGGCAACTCCCTTAATCCTCATTCGAGTCCGGGCTCTCCTTTCCTCAGTTGACCGCTCTCCGCCCACCACGCAACCGGAGAAACTCAAGCATAAACTAAACACAGGGATAAATAAGCAGGTGCTTCATTCACTTGCTGATCGGAGGGGATATAGCCCACAGTTGTATTACTCTGTCAATCAAAGTAGAGGGAAACCCTAGAAACGACCATCTGCCCAAAGAAAATGAACACATGGAAGCTGTGAGTAATTTCTACCCAATTCTATTTACTTATTTGTTTTGGTGGACTTGCGGGTTTACAATTGGACGCGGGCGAATGCTGCGCCGACACTGCACCCAATCAAAAGATACGGAAAAGACGCAAGCGCATAACGGAAAAGACTTGCGTGAGACGTTACAGAGGCTAAGCGCATGACAGGGCACACTTCAGGGCTCCGTGGCATTGGTGTCATCGTTATTTATCAGCTGTCACTGTCGTTGCTGTGTATTTTGTTTCCCGGGAATAAAAATCTTCTGAATTGACAAGACCTTTTCTCGTGTCTTGATCGCAAGCTCATCGGAGGTGCGATCGGACACGCGGCGCATAAATTTTCGCATTTGCCAAAAATGGCCGTCAGTCGCAACGGATCGTCAACCCTGACCCCAACCGCACATCCGGCGGCGCCAACTTTTAAAATATCTCTCGCGTCGTACTTGGACACCCGGTCGAACGGGCGAAACCTCACCTGTTTCAATCGTTTAAATATTGACGAAGTTATGGGCTCGAAACGGATCACCATGCAAGCGTCACATAACCGTCTCCGTCCTGGTAGTACCCCCATTCCCCGTCTGATTCTAAAGCTTTATCCACGTCAAAAATAATAATGTATATAAAAATGACAGAGTGAAGGAGAGTCTTGTCTTTTCACTCCTCGTTATCAGGAAGCGCTAAAACAAGCACATCAAAAGGATCCGATGGCAACACAACAGTTTGAAGGTTAAGCGGAGAGACCAAAGTTTCGTTTCAAACCGTCGTCGTCGGCTTCCTCCTACGAGCTGGAAATTCAATCGCAAAGAACGAGCAGTAGGGAGTCCTCTCCTCACGTAACAGAAAAAGCACGTTCATCGCAAGCGAATCAATAAGTTTGATCGCTTACCACTTTTACTGCGCGGACAATAAATGATAGGCCGGAGGTCTTCATTGTGACTGCCAACAATCTACCACCCCACAGCTTCCCCCTCATCCTTATGCTGACCTACCTCTTCCCCTCCTTCGGCCGATAGGGTGTCAGTGCTTCACGACAACGCTGTTCAAATTATACGCGACCCAAAAAAATGAATAAAGAATAGGACTTTGTCGGGTCTGAAGCTTAATTTCCATTCGGCGGAAAAGTTTGGCGTTACTCTCCATAGCATGTGTAAAAGGTTCACCTGAGCGAATAATTATCGCGTTGTTTTATACCTGCTATATTTGCTTATTATTTATTACGTTATTATTGGAGGGTAATGCATCGGGTTATTTAATACTCAAACTAATGTTAGTGTACCATTCTCAATGGTATATCCAGGGGCAGATTTCTATTGAAGCCGCATCAGAAACACTGGGATTAAAAACTAATGAAGATAAAACTAAATACTTGAAAATGGAAAGAAATCAAGAAAAAAACTAGAGAACCAACAATAAAAATTAACAACAAACATTTTCAAAGAGTGGAAAGCTTCAGATATCTGGGATCCTTGCTAACAGCAAAAAATCAGATTTCCTTTGAAATTCAAGACAGGTTATACATAGGTAATAAATGCTATTTTATGCACTGCAGTCTATTTTCAGGTCAAGAAATATTTCAAGAAACACCAAAATAATCATATACAAGACAGTGCTAAGACCTGTTGTCCTCTATGCCTCTGAAACGTGGACACTAACAATTACACAAGAAGAAATAATCACAAGATGGGAAAGAAAGATTTTCAGAAGAATATACGGTGCCGTGATAGATGCAGGAATATGGAGAATAAGAACAAATGCTGAAGTCTATGAACTATATGGAGATCCAGACATAATGTCAGTTATAAAGCAAGGAATATTTCGTTGGGCTGGTCATGTACAACGCCTGGATGAAAGCAGGGCAGTCAAAAAGGTTTTCAATGGCACTCCAGGAAGGAGGAGAAGCAGAGGAAGACCAAGAAAGCGGTGGCTTGATGACTTAGAGACCGACTTGAGAAGACTGGGAGTCAGGAGATGGAGGCGTGTTGCGGAGGATAAAGAAGAATGGGGGCAGATAATTCTGAAGGCCAGAGCCCTTACACGGGCTGTAGCGCCAATGATGATGATGATGTATTAAGTGGCCAAATTCGTCAAGAAAAAAAACTTATTCTCTTCACACAGCGCATTTATAATAGGAATTCAGGATGTTAGCATGCACGCAATTCTGATTTAACGCTAACAATGAAATCATTTATCTAAAGAAAAAAAGAAAGAATCCTTTCAAAAAGTAATATTTAAACGTGGACTGACGAACATCGAAAATTTACATGGATCGCAAAGACCCACAACGTTGAACAGAATCAAAATATGCAAAGTGGCTTCGAGGGTAACTTCGTGGAAATTGTCAACCTTTATGTAAATGAACAACTCACTCAAAATCTTCCACACTTCTTTCATTAACCGACCGAGGTTTCCGCCACGAATACCGAATTCAATGCCTTCTGAAAATGCAATTCACGAGAGTTGAAACCAGTCAAGAAGGCCATGAAAACGGCACTTGGTTCTGAATCCTAGGTCGGTTACCAAAACGAGTTTGGAAAATATAATATAAATCATTCATTCTCATGAACGTACTGTTCACTATCCTTATTTACTAAAAACTATACCTTAGTATAATCCACGCTTTAATTCATCACCGAC
Source organism: Pyrrhosoma nymphula (assembly GCA_963573305.1). NCBI lineage: Eukaryota > Metazoa > Arthropoda > Insecta > Odonata > Coenagrionidae > Pyrrhosoma > Pyrrhosoma nymphula. The sequence continues at coordinate 3,559,555 of OY754334.1, forward strand.
CATTGTTTCATCTATTCTCAGGCCCAACTTACTCAGGCAACATGGAACACAAAAATACGGTGAAATTGTATTCGCTTCGTGAAAATATACCCACATCCCCTAACACATGGGAGGAATGAAAAATAGCCCGAAGCCATTTCGAATTCTGTAATGTTCATTAACTAAACCATAAATGTTACCAACACGAAGTTGGCGAGGGTCTCAGAGAAGAATGCCCGTCCATCTCTCTTCTTCAGAGAAACCGTCGACGAAAAAATTGTGTAAAAACATAAGCGAAAAAAACAGAGATGCAGAAGGACATTCGAAATGCATTTTCAATGGTTTCTCAAGTTTGAGCATCAGAAGGAGCCTTCGATATCATGTGAGAGGGTCAAGCTTGCCTGAGGTTAAATGATTTCCTGTTGAAGTATGTTTTATAGCATTTGAAGAATTAATAACAAAATGTATTCCACAAAAGAAATTCCACACGACAAGGGTATGATTGTTCTCCTCCCTTCCTCCACGCCACCGTGGCACTAATCAAGGCACGCGATTACGGCACATTAAATAATAATAGCAAACATCGTCATGTTCCCGTTTGGGGAAGGCACAATGAAAAAATGTGAATCTCAGTAATAAACCCGTAAATCTGACAGCATTAATAATGTCCTCCACGAAGCACTACCGCCACATGTATACATTTTCACAATATTCACTGTATACATTTTTATGTACGAATGAATTTGTATATTTTCTCAGATTTTTTATATTTTTTTCATCGCATGTTTTATGTGATTTTCGAAGTATGCAGAGTAGTGTGCACCAGGTAATGTAATGTTCTGTTCGAAATACATATTTTTCTCTTCAGTTTCACTCATTCATTCCTTCTTGCAAACCCTTTTGTTCTTAAGACTCCAATTAGCCCATTTCTTTATGTATAGTACCTTCCACGACACTCACTCCTCATACTTTATCGGTCTACCCCTACCTCTGATACCATCCAATCATAAATATATTTATGGTTCGTAAACTTCGACTGTCATCCACACTTTCCCGACTGGGCCAACCCGAACGAAGCTCGCCTCTTTCACACCTACGAATCGTGTCCATCACCAGAGGAGCATCCGATTCACATTCCTTCAATAACCCACTCTTTCCCAACCCTTCTGCCTCTACCGCAAACACACTTCTCATGTGCCACCACTCCATTCTCCACTGCACGGTAAGACCTAACCAAGGCCGGTCCGAGAGCATTTCCATAACACCACACAAGCGGGATAGCGTTTGGCTCCCCCAAGCATTGTTTCGGCCCGCTTCGTAAACAATTGTGGATTTGTTGTTTTTTTGCGATTTTAAAAGGACCTTCGAACCTTAAAATGATGAAATCTTACTTAAACATTATGAACATCGATTGTTTCTTCATTTAAATTAAATATTGCCAAGACATTCCACTGTGATTTTATTTACTTATTTATTCAACGGGCTACTGCTCTTTTTTAAAATTATTACAAAATGGAAACAAAATTACAAGAATTTTAGATTTTCAAGAGGTTTGAGTAAAAGCAAAACACACAGTATTGTTTCAGTATTGTTTTGAATGCATTTAAAACTTGGAAAAAAGATGTTTTGATTCTAATAAATAAACTTACAGGAAACTAGAGAGAGTAGATAGTGAATTAAAAGATCAAATTCGTACATTTAATAAATAATAAATGAAACGAGGTAATCCTATAGCTTATAAATTTGTTAACATTTTCATCATGTTTGCTCATAACTTGTTCCTTTGAGTAAAAAAATTACACTGAAATTTTTCCAGTCTTTAAATTCGCAAAATCTATCAAAATAGAAGCTGTATCAATTAACTTCAAAATGTCAATTTCAAAGGCTAGTGTAGACAGCCCAGTCAATCGCTCTGGAGAAAGCGTTGACCTGAGGTAGAGCAACGCTTAAGTTGATTAAAGCGGTGATCTTTATCAACTTCAATTTTGAGAAATTTCTTTCGCCAGTAGCTACAGATAAAGGTAAGGTCAAAAGGATTCGCAAACTCACAAAAGCATTACGTGCTCACGGAGTGAGTGCTGCCACTAACCATCGTGGCGTCACGGCTGACTATAGAAGACAATCATGGAACTCGGAAATACGTAAAAGTAGGAAATCAATCAACTTACAGAGGTTGCATGGCAGCACTTGGACAAAAATACAAAGTAGGTACTTTTCAAACACAATAACAGCCAACTCACCTCGCGAATTTCGCGGGATTTCTGCAAATTCCGAAACGACAACGAAATCGCCTAGCACTTAGCAGGCGATTTGGAAGCTCAATTCCACGACCGAAAGAACTGGGAAATGAACGATGTGTTCTCGGCCGAAATGAACGAGTCAACGGTGTCCGCTGTCCGGCGTACACGGTTAACAACTCCACTTTCGGTAATATTCTCCATATTAGGAGCGATCCGTGTCGTCATGTTCCGTAAGGTGAAATTACAAAATAACCCCCCCAGAGAACCTGCTCCTCCGATTCGAGGAGTCTCCAGTCGAGGCACGTGTCTTCGTGCAGGGGAGGTCTCCACCGGCCCCAACACCCCCTCTTACAGAAGGGAGGGGGTGGAGGAGGGAGGAACGGAGTCTTCGGAGAGATTCAACACCCCATTCAACACCGCACGCGCTCATTCACGAGCCTCCCGCCAGGCTGCGCCACCGCGTATCGTCCCATTCGCGAACTTTCTCTCACGCGACAACCCCTTTCCATTGACGGGGGGGGGGGGGGAAATCGGGCGGGGGTGGGTGGGTGGAGGGGAGGGAAAGGGTATAATAAGCGCCAGGGGAATAGCGATCGACCGAAGGCCAGACGAAGGCGCCCCCCTCGCTCCTTTGACTGCGAATAGAGCACGACGCGACGCCATCACCCTCTACAGGTGAGACGCTGAAATTTCTGCCTTTCACTAGAGAAAACGAAATTTATTTCGAGAAATAGTTTATCATTTTTCATAATATTGTTTTCAAAAATAATACATCTCAAGTGCTTAAATACTGCGGAAATTGACCAGGAAAATTATCAGAAATATTTTATGGAAGTTATAATTTTAAAAGGTCACAAATATAAGTCCCCATATTACTTCTCTCTATTGTTTTCGATTTAAGGTCATGATTACACTCTCCCAACCAAAGGCCATACGATGGCGGAGTCAAAGGGAATGTAAGGCGGTGGATGGCGTATGGCGTTCATTAGGTTTCATCAATAATTACTCGTCAAAAAGGTTAGCAGGGATATTTCGTGGATGAGACCACAGACACGATGAAAAGCTTTAAGAAGGTACAGCGATACCAAGTGTTTTTTATTTATTTATGTAAGTTCAGCACAAAAATAGCCACCATGCTTTTTACATTGGACATGTTAAAATAAATAAATTAATATGAGTAAATTATGCATAACAAAATGTGGAAGTAACAAAAAACACTAAGTAAGTAACAGTCATATGGCTATTCATGGGATGAATGTAGTTGTGAGTGGTAGCGTTTTAGTGAGGAGGTAAAGATGCTGTTTGGAGAGAAGAGGTGAAGAGAAGGATTACTTGCTGGAGAGAGAGTTATGAAGGAATGGGATTCGGTGGAAAAGGGATCTTTTGGAAACGGATAGGTGGAACTGGGGTGTGTGAAGGAGACTCGTGCTTCGAGTAGAACGAGATGGGGAACGTTGCGAGAAGAACGTAAGGAGTTCGGGGGATTGGAAGGAACCATTTAATATTTGGGGAAAGAACTTCAAGTCCGAGATGTGCCTGCGGAAAGTGGGATGCAAAAGACCAAGAGATGGCAGTATTTTATCAGGCGAGCAAGGAGTGAGAGAGGGAACGCGGTGACGGACAATGGCTAAAAAACATTTATAGGCCGATGGAGCACTTATAGCGACGTAGGGCAGGCAGTAGACCATAAGGGCGAACAGTATTCCAGAATGGGAAGGACACATCCAAGGAACACTGTTGTCAAGGCAACGGGATCTGTAATTTCGGGTGGGTATAATGGATGCTTGCTTTTGGGTATCGTATTCCTTTGATGCAGAGTTACACTTGGAACTTCATTTGCACTTGAAATATTGCTCAAGCGATTTCTTGCGGCCACAAGTTTAGGCAATTTCGGGGGACATCCAGGGAGCGCGGACGGGGGTGCCAAGGGATCACACGACCCTCGAGATGAACCCCTATCCGCCTCCGCCCGCCTTAGCGTGGATCGCGTCGATTGGATACAGTTAAGGCAGGCAGGCGTGCACGACGACGTGGAGACGACACTTGGAAGTCACGTTCGCTAATCCCGTGTGCGAATCGCGGACGTGATACATGTCGCTCAGAGGAGAGCGAAATAATTCGAAATTCCCCGATTAATATGGAGAACGACCACGAGAGGGATCAGCGGTGTGCGGTGGGGGGAGGGGGATGAAAGAAAGGGTGCAGAGGGTGTCTTGCGGGAATATCTAGAGTGCGGAGGGGTGCGAAAGGGTGGCGAAATGGCTGTTACGCTTACAAGAGGAACACACCCCCAGTGACGCCTAGGTATATAAGGCGCTGCGAGAGGGACTAGACGCCTGCACCACAGAGGAGGAAGTGGAGGTCGTCGGAGACGGAGCAGAGGTGCGGCGTCGAGGAGAGAGCCAAGGTGCCGCACGCGTGCAGAGGTCAAGGCGTGAAGGTGAGCGGTGATTCAGGGCATTCACTCCGTGTCAAATCAAACATAATTAATTAAATTTTTAAAAATGTAAAATACCACGTTTTTAAAACGGACTAAAAAGTGTAAAATAATTTTCCCTGGGCCCTTCTAAATTTTTGAGGGTGAATTTTTTGTGGCTATGGAGATATTTGTAAGACTTGAAGAGAAAAACGTGGGGCGCAGGCAACCTAAATGATAATGTAGGAGGAGTGAAGGGACCAGGTGTCGTTGAGCAAATTCCCACAGTTAATACCATTTCCAATGCACTGAAATTGGTTGCGAGTTCATCCGGATTATCTACTTCTATTATCTACTGCCTGCGCCCCACGTTCTTCTCTTCAAGTCTTACAAATATCTCCATAGCCACTAAATATTCACCCTCAAAAATTTAGAAGGGCCCAGGGAAAATTATTTTTTACTTTTTAGTCCGTTTTAAAAACGTGGTACCTATATTTAAAAAAAATAATTCAATTAATTATTTTCTGCTTTTTTGTCTTATGCCCAGGTGATAAGTTTCCAATCGATTTTATACATCTGGATGAGACTCTGACAGGGACACATAGGAAATTCCCTTACTTATTTCAGATTCTGTTCAGCTGACAGTGTGGAATTGAAATAATTAATTAATCGGAAATTAATTAATTGTTATAACATGTATCTAACATTGCATTGTCATCCAGTTCTGTGCTATGGTTAAAATTACAAGCCTCTACTAGCACATCAGGAAATATGTTAATTAATTAATTGTTATTTAATTAATCAATTAATTGTTATAATAGATAGCTAACATTGCATTGTCATCCACTTCTGAGCTATGGTTAAAATTTCAAGTATCTAGATGATCGGGAAGTTAGTTTAAACTCGGTTGCAATATTCCACACGGACAGACATGACGGAACCGAACTAATAAAAACGTGGTAAAACATACACTGCGTTTTCAACTTCGACATATTTGACTAACAACATCGGCAGAATGAATGAAAGAACTCCTCAAAAGGATCGCGGATGTAATTTTTATAATTTTTCGTCCATCCATTGATGATTTACAATAAAGAAAAATTTTAAATTCTGGAAATTTTACTAAGAGAACGTAATATAAATCCCTTTATCATTAAATATATAAGAGAAATGCCGTCGATATAAGTGTCCTCTTAAAGTTCTTACAGATTAAGCTCAAATTGATTCGGATTTAACTGTGTTTGTGTGACTTTGGTAGCCGGATCCTTGAGTATGAAATTGACTACGAAGATAAGGGCCTGATTTCGGCACTCAAACTGCTCCATAGAGACGCATTGAATGAATCCGGCGAATACTGCTTGCCACAACTAGTGCCTAGAGTTCAAACTTGGATCAGTTTTTCCTTTGTATTTCATTTATATATACCCACTGTCTACACACACTGGCAACTTTAAGGAAACTGTTACGAGCGAATTGCAAAACATTTTATAATTCATTGAAGTAGGTAATCTACCGGTTAAAGGCAGTTGTACACGGAAATGAGTGAGTGAAAATTCTCTAGATTGTTATCAATGCGTAGAGCCCTAACCACCGATAGCATCTTCTTTCCATTGCCTCAGCACACGTCCCACTCTTCTTCACTCCGTCCAAAAAAAAACTATTCTCTTTTTCCCTCAATTCCCGTTAACCCAACATCCTTCCCTCTATCACGGTAGTTTGAGCGAAAAATCACTTCACCTAGAATTTGATGAATTTGGCCTCATTTTTAAGAAACAACTCTCATCTTTCCAATGATATCAAAATATATCAACCCCATGCCGAACTACTTTTAGAGCAATTTGCCAGAAGATATAAGCTGTTTTACATTGGATAGATTATGGCTGAGCGCTCCAGAGGGAGAATATTGTAGGAAATGTGAATTTACAAAACCTAAATTTCGTCAAAAAACTAACGGTGTATAGATTGCATGTTTTCTCAACTATTTATAAAAAATAATCTATTACTCCCCACCGTAACTATTACAGAATCGCAAAAAAAACCTGCCGGTTTGAAGGGTTTTCAGCCGTTCGGTGCGAAAAAATGAGTCAAGTTAGAGACTTATGTCGCTTTATTTATTTAATTACCGAGATTTTTGGACATATATATAACTATATATATTTGCGCCCTTAATATTACAATATTTATTTCGTTCTTCTTAGAGACGCTGAAATCGAAGAATAAAATTTGAAATTGGTCTCCACTATGACTGATCGCGCTCACAGCACCTTGAGCAACCATTCGCATGTAGCGTGGCACATGACTATGCCACTGTGTGTTGAAACGCTCGTCCCGCCAGCGAAATTAAGTATCGTGCAAATTACGAAGTAGGTTTTTCTCAACATGGATATCCATCATATCTACGTGGTCAGGCCTAATATCATCAGTTTTATATAAATAGAATTTAGGAGCCCTAAAGATTCACGGAAGTTTGTTTTTCTCCTTAGTAATTCTCAACACAGCAGGAATTCTACGTGTGGCTGGACTGAAAACATTTGTTGTTCAAGCGTGAATTACTCTGTACCGCACATTCTGCGATGCGTGTGATATATTGAACGAGAAATTTACCAATAGAAAGGTCTTAATGGGCTTAAAATTTTGCATTTACCATATAAAATTGGTTATTTTAATTGCGACATATAATAATTAACATCAGCATTAATTATCGACTAATTTTCCCTTTCGGGGCAGGCAAAGTCAAAGAATTAAGAAAATGTTTTTACGCCTAAAAACTGGCTTTCTTTTAATTTTTTTTCACCTCAATGCCCTATCCCCGTACACATTTATTTCTTACACTCATAAATTGCTTCACACACGCTCTTCTCTTCTTAAGACTCCAAATATTCCTCTTCTTAAAGAGTCTCTCTCGTCCGACACAGTCACATCCCATGACTCCTTCCTCACATAACCATTCACTCTGCTATAATTTATATCCCTTTTGTTATTTGACTCTCTCCCATTCTCTCGACGTGGCCGAACCAACGAAGCACACTCATTTCATATATGTCCATTACTGTATCATCCAACCAACATTCTTTCATGTTCCTCTCTTCCTAACCCCATTCATCCGAATTTTCCCAAGAACACTTCTCAGGTACCCCATTCCCACTCCATTTATCCTTTTCTCTTATGACATACCCAGGTTTCGCTGCCATATAATAATGTGGGGAGGAGAATACTTGAAAGCGATTGTAACAGCGATTTTCACTTCCCTAGACCAACACACTTTCCTAGATATGCTCCACATGCTACCTACGGCTTTCCTTCAGGTATTCGCACGCCTTATCATCTCTTCATATATCCTTCCATCCAGGGGCGGCGTGGGTGCTCAGGGTCGCTGCACGTCCAGAGGGGCCCGGATTTGTGACCCCCCTCCCCCCTTCTGAAAAAATTTGTGCGTTACAGGTCGTAAAGGGCAAAATGTTTTCAAATAATATATAAACGACATAAAAACTTTCGATGCGATAAACGTCTTATTTTATTTACGTTAAAATCGGGCCCCGGGCGGGAAACCCCGCCTTCCCGCCGCAGGGGCCACGCCGCCCCTGCGTCCATCTTTTGCAAGCATCGGCCAAGATGAACAAACTCGTCATATTTCATCATTTTACCTCATCGCACAATCATGCTTACCCATTTCCATATCATAAACCACTAAATACTTTGGTCTTTGAGAGATTTGCCCTCAAATCCATACTCCTTGTTGCTTCACAGAAGTTTTCCAGGAGCCCCTGTAATTCCTGTAGGCCCTCAGACGGCAACACTGCATCATCGGCGTACAATAGAACTTACAACCGACGTCATCCCTCCGCACATTTCTCACACATTAATCAACGAAAACATAGAACAGCCAGGGTGACCAACCACTCACTCTCGTAAACCCCATTTAATTCTCACACTTGCCTTACTACTATCATACATCGCCTTCATAACATTCAACAACCCCTCATTCACTCCATATTCCTCCTAAGCCTTGCCTTCCACAGCTTATTTCTATTTTCGCTGTCACATACATTTTATAAATCCACAAATGCACCCTTTCTTTCAGACGTCAATAGATTTCTCTAACACTTGCTGAAGTGCAAACAGCTGATCACTACGTCCCCTCACAAGAATAAACCCACCCTGTACACCCCATATTCTGTCAATAGTAATTATCCCCACTCTTTCGATCAATATTTTAGTGAATGCTTTTCTTGGAATATTCAAACTAATTGATCTACAACTTGTACACTGTATTCCCACCCTTCCCTAAGTACAATGGAGCGATTATTGCATTCTTTCAATCCGGTGGAACAACAGGAGCTCCTGAACACAAACTATGCAACTCACACAAGCGAATTATATTAGTAACTTACATTCAACTACGAAAATATAGGCCAAAGACCAAAAACACGGTGTGGCAGTATAAATACCCACCCACCCACTCTGGTGTGTCATTGCCTGTTTACGAAAATCGTAAGATGCACAAGATATTTTAGCACGTAATTTAGTTAAGTATGAGACCGTAAAATAAAATAAATAATATATATTTTAAAAACTTCAACTGAAATCGTCCATTTAAGAATAATTACCGAAATAACAGGCATTCACCGGAACGATTCTTTTGAGATTCTTAATAAATAATATTCCGGCGATGGACATATGCTAGATAGCCTAATAATGGAGCTATTTACGTACTTGAAAACTCCAGAGAGTAGAACATTTTGAGGAGCCAAGAGAATATAACGCAAGGACACGGATTTCTAGTTAATTTAAGAGGTTATTTATTTAGGCCGTCTCTTTCACTGCCTTATCTTTGACTTTTACATTACTTTCGATAGCTTTACAAAGTCCACGAACAAATTCTTTTGTTATTATGGAGACTATTACTACCATCTAAAATCTAAAACGATGTATATTTTGCCCAAGCCCAATTTGTCTCTGTTCAAACGCTGATTTATCTCTATAGGGCCATAATTATTTCTTAGATAGTTTGGTGATATAAAAGTATATACAATTAATTTAACAACATTTTTGAACATAGTAGAAGATGGTTATTTTAAGTAGAATATCCGGATGTTTTTTTGTCAATAGTAGATATATGGTTAATGATCACAACTGCATGCACGACAGATTGAGATTAAATAAATAATTGCTACCTTTTTCATGGGTAAATATTTATGTTACGTATCTGGCCTCAGTTTATTTATTTTTTCAATTATTCGCAATGTAAACTGTTTTGAAGTATCCCAAGTACAGGTAATGTTTACAAGAGATTCCTAACTTCTCCTATCTTATTTTAAATGCAAAGGTGTGCCTGTTATGTTGATTCAATGGATAAATATTATTATATTATATATTATATTACAGGCATCAAACCAACCAATTTCGTACTATAAGTGCAAACATATAATCCATTTCCTTCGGTGTTTCTTGACCTAACCGACTAATTCCCTGAAGTACCGACAGCTTCTGCCTGTCAGTAGGGTCCACTGGCGGGAGCTCGGCGTCGCAGTGCACTGACCGGATGCCCGGACGGAATCGCAAAGGTGTCCAGTGTGTCTCCGTACCGATCGGTTGGCCGATACAGAATGACCCTTCATATGAAAGAACGTATTACCCACCCTGCGATGATTAAATAGGTCAACCTCCACGGAGGAATGCGGTCGTAAAAGGAACTTTACGACCTTGAAAACAACATGTTACGATTTTTTCAGAAAGAGCCAAAACAAAATTTTACTTATTCTCAAAATCTGATTGCGTAAAATTCATAGAGAAGCTGGAAGTGAATTTTTTTAAATTCGTAGCTAGTACAACAGACGGAACACTGAAGTAGCATGGGAGGTATTCGTTGGTATTACACGAAAAGGAACCAATATTGCAAACAAACTCAAAACTTGGCAGTACAGATTCTCCCGGGTAAAATAAACAACTAACAATAAGTCGAAGTATGACAGGTATTCAGAGGGCAGAGTAATTTACGCAATAATACTTCAATGTCCCTCAAAATCTGGGAACGAAACGACGGAACCCACGGCTCTTGAGATAAATAAATGTATTGCTCAACATTCAGGAACGAGAATAATGTGCACTGCTTTACTAAAATTCAAAAAATGAGTGCAAGGTGAATTATTGGATGACGAGCGAGACTTACCGTTGACGCATTCCGTCCTCTCACCCTTTTTGCGATACACCTCGCTTCCCCAGTCCAACCCTCTTATTTAGCGACTGGTGTCCTAATTACACCCCCTGCCACACGCCACCGCTCGCTGCGGAGGTTCGCGGGCTACCATGTTGAAGTGGGTGTATTTGAGTAGGTTCGGTGGTTTCGCTCAACTTAAAGAGAGTTCTATGAAACTTTCTGAAAACATTACTTCTGTTGTCTTACAGCTACCAGATTTTTTTCAGAATTATTTGCCGCAGACTTCTTGAGATATTTGAACGAGAATTGTGCATGAAATTACATTGGTTCTTATGGGAACGCAAGACTTTATTCATCAGAAAGAACCGTTTCTAATTATTCATTGCATAATAATTTATATAGAATCGTTAGACAAATGTATAAAAGATTTTTACTCCAAGCGCGCTTGATGAAATCCCTCGCGCGAATTGCGGACGATATGTGAAATTGGCACCACACGAGTAATAAGGTAATTACACGCGGATGCATAACTTGCAGGATGCAGAAGAAAAGGCATTAAGAACCCGTGTAATAATTTCATTCCCGATTCTTGATCAAATATCTTAAGAAACCTACGGCAAATAATTCTGGAAATTTGCAGTTGGATTTACAACAATATTATTAATGCTTTCACGAAGTTTCATTGAATTCTCTTTAACATGAGTGAAACCACTCAACCTCCTTTATCGCGCCTTCAGGTAAGATGGTCGCCTTTATTTTTACAGATAAAATCGCGAAAAATGTTTTTCCAAGCACTGTGATTGTATAGGAAGTGGGAGAGGCTGGACATAGGCAGCAGCATGAACACCTGTAATGGGGAACATTTTTTTTTCTTTCGACACATTATACAAATAGTATATTAAATAACTAAAATGAATTATAAATTTTACAAATGCTTCAATAGTAGAATTTCAGATATCGGCCCATACGCACGAACATGAATATACATATGGATCTAAATCTTCGGAACCACTGTACGGGCAAAGGTGTTGCCTAGCTTTCCACAAAAGATAGGTCGCGCTGCAATCGGCATGGTTCCGCTTTTGTGTGTCAAAAATGGCCGGTGTTAAAAGGGAGACCAACTCCATGCCCTTTATTTCCAGTATCTCCATTTGAATCTCGGCCTTTCCTTCGGCATGGTTCGCTTGTGTGTGTCAGAAATGGCCGGTGTTAATAGGGAGACCAATTCCACGCCCTTTATTTCCAGTATCTCCATTTGAATCACGGCCTTTCCTTATTAGATCCACCTTCTCTAGAGTGGCGGCGCTACAATCTGCTTGGTCCTGACTTTTCGGTGCATGCGGAATGTTTGGTAACACCCACCGGGGGCAAGTTTAGGATCCATATGTATATTCATGCGCACGAAACAAGCCCAGAGGAGGAGGAGAGGAGGAACGCATCTAATCGGAAATTATCGCATCGCTATGTCAGTGACGGATCGGGTGAGACCGCTTAAACTAAGGCACGCCAGAAACGGCCGCGCAACCCAATGCCACGATGGCAGCACTATTCATACCTATTCCCCGATAACGGAGACGTATCCTTAAGAAACCCACGGCCGTGTCACAGCAGTGTCTTCTTTCAGTCTCTATTCAGCCAGCTGCAAAAGAATTCGTATCCCAGAAGAATGGCAGATTCCCACGGACTTTCGTGGTCACTTAAAGAGAGTTCCGACCACATCAAATCCACTCGAAAGAAATCCTCATCGAACTGGTAGGACCACTGTAAATCTCACATTTTCATAAGCTCTGGAAAACACTCCCTTTTTCTTCCCTAGAAACAACCTCTCGCTCTTCTTTTTCATTTTCTCCATTTCGTGGATTCGAGCATAATATTCTTATCTAGAACACAAGGAAGTGCGTCCGCCCCCATACTTGACCTGCGGGTTACCCTAGTGTTCGTGACCTCAGTTCTGCCCTCTTTTCCACGGTCCACAGAAGTTAATCGACAGTGATTTCTTCCCATACATGTGTATATGAGGATATCTCAATGTTTATCAATCGCTGCCAGGAGACTGATACGTTTCCCTACTCGTATCCATCTCCTCGAAATGGAACTGAAAACATATTTTTACTGGGACAGTGATTGTCCCCAATGGAAGGGCTCCTCCACGCCCCTGGGGGGACGTGTGGTGCAACCCGGAAGGATCTTCGTCTCACAAGGAGAACGAGCGACGCCATGCGGCGGCCGACTAAAGTGATTGGAAGGCGTTGGGATGAAAACAAATGCAGTCGGGCTCACACTGACTACCATGCAAACGGGAACAACTTCGCAAAGATAACAATGATGCATCACACAAAATCTCTGTGCAAGGATACCACTCTTCTGATCAGTATTTAAATCTTAATTCACCCTCTGCTGCGAAGGCTTCCTTGGAGATTGGAAGCCCACTCCGGATTTCAAGTTGCCAACTGGAACGCCAGTGAAAGTGCTGTAATCCAAGATGAATTGACGCGAGAGGAACCCCGAAACGTCAGTCAGTGCTTTCATTCACTTTCCACCGAAACAAATTGTCCCGGTGGAAAGTGAATGAGCACAAAAGGAAAAACAAAAAACAACGAACAGTTGATGGGATCTCACAAAGACATATGAGTGGAGAAATTATCATAACAACAGTTTTCAGGCTTAACTATTAATATAACAGGCAAGGAATTAAGATAGATAAGATGCCATAATAGATAATGTTAAGATAGGAGGTCTTGGAAACCAAAATACGCATAAGAGTTCTTTTAGAGAAAAAAAGCAAACGGCAAAATTTTGGGTCAGATTATGAGCTTTTTCTTGGTGTTCACCAGGCAAACGTTTAAAAGAAAATAAGAATTTCATTTGACTAATTCTCCACTCCCTCAACACTGGATGCAGGACTAAAACGGCGGAAACCACAATCCGGCCATTGAGTACCAATAAAATAGTCTCTCTTATTCCTCGTGCACCCAGAAATAACCGCAGACTTCTTAAAGGAATCATGTTGATAATACTCCAACCTTCTATCAAGTCGACATTTGTTCCTTTGTTCAACCTTTCTCTTCGTCCACCCAAGTGATTTTTCCTCATCAACTAAACCCTTGTTTCGAACGCTGTTTCATCTCGTCTCCTTCGTCGAGCCCATGCGTCAAGCAGCGAAAATGCTAAGTTGCTAAAAGTAAGTTGAAGAATACTCTTTTTTTAATGACTAGGTTAGAATGGATCAAAATACCACTATCGGATTTTTTATTATAGGTACTCAAGTTTAGGCTGTAATTACGAACAAACCAGTAAACCTATCACAAAACGAGTTACATAAATATTTTTCTGTGTAATTCTACGTTTTTCTGTATCGACAGTTTTTAAAAGTGCTATAAGTTTATTATTATGCATAGTTTTAGTTTAAAAAAGCCCCGGTTTTCTGTTTCTATTCAAAAACCGCTCACTTCCGCTCAAAACCACAAGTAGATATCTTTTTTCCCAATAAGTTAAGCGTCCAAGTCCACTCGTCTGTGGGCCACTCTGGCTAAGGCCACGAGAAAAGAGAAATCTGTGATATCCTTATGTGAAGATATAGTGTATTTCATGCAAAATTTTCCGAAATTCCCCCATAAAAAGGCGTCAATTGCAAACCGTGGTGACATTCTGCGTTACAGCACAAAAGATACGAACGATCATTTCTGGGCACATTTTTTTCCGTAGCTACTTCAACCCAGATGAAAACCGCAATAAAACTAGACACTGAAGAATAATTCATGAAAAAAACGATACAAAAATCGCAAAAATAGACTCGAACCAAAACGTGCGTTCATCTTCCCGTAAAAGAAACTAAATGTCTGATCCATACTAAGCTCTGTATAACGGTTGTAACTGATTTTCCATAATGTCTACGCAGAAACATCACATCAATTTATTCTCCTCTCTTCGTAAATATATATCTGTTTACGCGTTTTTTTGTGGGACGGGGTCCTTTTTTATTTCCCCCTTTGAACCTCCCTCCCTGGTGACGTGGCGACCATTTCGCCGTGTAGGTATTTGCTAGGGCAGAAGTTAATGCCTGCGTGGCCTCATGGAGGCGCTTGGAGGAAGAAGTGAGCTTTGTTGTAGACCACTGTTTGGTCGACGATAGGTTGTGCACCGTATGGTTAATTAAATAGACTCGCCGTTCAATCATAGGATTCTCCAATTTGAATGCCATGAATGCACTACAAATGCCCTCATAAGAGAAGCTACAAGGAGACCTTCCCTCATGATCACAGAGGGCTGACTGCCCGTCCCTCACTCGGCCGCGCGGGCGCAAGAATACACAACAAAGTAGTTCCCGAACAACCACTGAACAGAAGGTTAGCGACTGTGAGTACGACCCAAAGTGGCTAGAAGAGTGGCCTAATATACGCACCTTGAGTACGACCGGTGTGCAGTGAGTGAGAGAGGTCGGAAGAGTGAAGTGTGTGGAGGAGGATCACACGGAGAGGCAGCATGTGTGCAGGTGTGGCCTCCCAACATATCAACCCACGCAGATCACCACCGATACCGATGTATATGGACCAAGGCAAGTACAGGGAGGAGCTGTCCGTCACTTCCCATTTTGTGTTTTTGCATTCCCTTGACTTAGTTTTCCCGTTCATTAATCCCTTTATTGTTTATTTTTTTGTGTTCCTGGTTCAAGGCTACGCCCTTTTAAGTTTCGTTTCATTATTTTTGATATTTCCGTGTAAGTGGAAGACGAGGAAACCGGGGCGCGAACAGTATCCTTAGCTAACGCAATCTGTGTCCCTTTATGTCCCTCTACTCCTAGGCCCACTGCGAGCAGAATACCCTCCAGGGAGGTTGATTTGTAATTCCACAAATGAAGAATTGACGACACAACATTCGTTTAAAAAAGTCTCCATTTACGCGCGGTGAGAGGAAAGCGCATGTGGCCATCTAATGATCACCTATTATTATATTGTGTTGTGCTTTCCCTCGACTGCTCTTGACCCGAGTCAATTCTTCCGCATTTGAGGAGTTCCATTTTCGCTCACTCTCTGGTATGCGAAAGGCACTGCACTTTTCGGAAATGTTGCAAGTATGCAGAAACCTGAAGGACGCTAGAAGGACGAAGTTAAAATTGCTATAGTAAAGGAGTATAACAACGAACGTTACCAAAAACTTATCTCTGACTAGTCGATATCTTCTATATATTCATAATTTAGAGCGTGCATAACCGAATCCATACTATATTCACAGATTCCTTAGTAATCTACTATCGGCATAGTAGCGCACTAACTAGTTGTCGGCTAACAAAATTGTATTCATAGACGGCTACTAAGCTCAGCAGCACAGCTACTATTTTAGCTGCTGATTCTTAAACACCCCCCTGCCTAATTTAGAGGCACTAATAAATATGGCGGCCTGCCACGAACCTCTGGATGGATCACCTCGGGTGATAAATTTCAGCCATGATGGAGATTTAAGACAAAAATACCGAAGATACTGGTGGGATTGTTTTCCTCAAGTCTAGCGCTGCATAATATTGATTCTGGATCAAACTGAACATGTTAATCAAGAACTTATTCTTAACCTCCGACGCCATGTTTTGGCACATAATTTTGCTTTAAGATGATTTTATTAAAAAAAATTGAAATCACCTTTTCATTTCGTTTAATCTGTGTTAGGCCACACACCATAGCAAAGCCCATATGTGTGTGATGGCTGGTACTCAGTATGCCAACTTTATTATTAAAATCTTCGAGCTATAGTGATGTTCATAAACGAATTTATACGACTACGGACATATAGCGCTTTTTTATAGAATGCGTCTTGGAGGAAGCCTCATAAAAAATTTACAAGTTCATAATAGTTGTCGTAGCTATTGCACCAAGTGAGGTGCTTCAGAGTAATTAACCCGAGCATTTTACTTCATTTTCGTGTTGCTATAGTCTCATCTCCCTCCCAGTAACGTTTTAGTCAGCAACGCGTATGCTGCGTTTCAATTAAAATCCATTGCCCTCGATATCTGAGCAATAGTTGAGCCTACCTCAACTATCCCATTGATTTATCCCCTCTCTCCTGGACTTAATGGAATTTTGTGAATATCCCTGGAAGTTATCGCAGAAAAAAAGTGTCTTCAAAAGCAAATCTATTCAAATCCGCATTCCATCTAACCTACTTATCAACTGCCATGAGTCTTTTAGCGATAAGCTGCCTTTGGTCTCACCTACGGAGTTCTGCTTAGGAAAACTGTTTATCATTACCTAGTTTTGGTTGAGCCGTAAGAGAGGAACGTTTCAAATGCATACAAGGTTATCAAATGTGCCTCCGTTCTCGTCATGGACATCGCGAATAGACGCTCGGGGAGCAGGCGAGCGGCCGGGAATCCATCACACCTTACTGTGTTTGAATTTCCCTCGTCGTGGCCGAGAATAATGGGCGCGTTCCGAAATTCACTGCCAGTACTGCCTGTGCTGCCGTAAAACGGAAAGCGAAGCTGTACTGCGTCTGCTGCAGTAGCATGAATTTCGAAACGGTCGGCAGTGGCTTGAAATTCAATATGGCCGAATTGCGTGGTTATTTATTATAAGCGATCTTTCAATGCGTTAATTCTAAATGCTAATCCTTATGACATTGATAAAGAGCATTCTAATTGTATTCTAATTTTCATTACCTTGCTACTTAATGCTACTTCATACTGGTTGGTTACTTTCTCTGGCGAGAATAAAATGAATTCGCGTCAGCTACCCGAGCATGGAGAAAAAACCCTGTGTTATTAAACAAATCTCCGTTATAATTAACACTATCGAATTTATAATAAGCAATTTGAATCTTGGGCTTATAAACAAGTCTTAGAATATATTTTTCAAGCCCTGGATTTTCTTCATGGCCAGTCGTACGAAGCGTTTCCAAGAATGATATCGAAAATTAGGAAAATATAGGGGTTATTGAGGGTTGCATCGCAGAATATTTTCACTCACAATTAAATTTATGCAACAAATTACGTTTCCCGACAATTATTATACATGCCGGTGTTATGCTAAGTTACCACTCTAGTAAGAGGCTGTATAATTACGTGTACCACATTATTCATGACACTAAATTAATTTTTGGTACCTAATTTCACAAGTCGCTTTCATTCGCAAATGTAATTGCTTCTCTACTTGTATCACTTCTGATGTTCTTCACTCCCTCATCATTTTATTAACGCTTTTATCCTGTTGAAATATTTACCGATACGATTAATTATAGCTGGTTTATATACTTGACAAATAAATGCGTTTTATAAACTATTTTACGCTAATCAGATGTTGTTAGCTATTTAAGTGCATCGAGACTTTTCTCTCTCGCCGATATAAACATTAAAATGTTCGAAGCAGTTTCTCTAAACTCTTCTGATTATTTATTAACGTTGTAGATTTGATTTTTCCGCCATTTGTTCGATGGCTGTCTGCTTTACTGCCGCTACTGCTGCTCTTGGGCTGCAGTAGTGGCAGTAGAGTTCACAGTGAGAACCGTCATCAATTGGCTGACGTCATTGGTCACTGTGCAGTACTGCCAGTTGATTACGGAACGATTTGGCAGCACAGCCAGTACTGGCAGTGAATTTCGGAACGCGCCCAATGTGTCATCAGAAAGGAAAGCTATTTTCCCTCGAGAGTGGCGGCGCTCCGTTTGCTGGGAAACTTTTTTCCCCCATAGTACGCACACTGTGTTGGACTATAGGTATGTATTGCTACTAATGCCTCTCTTCGTGATTACCGCCCAATCTCATTACTTTGTACTGTTTCGAAAATCCTCGAAAGAATTGTATATCACCAGGTTACGGATCATCTCACAAATAACAATAAGCTCGACGACTATCACTTTGGTTTTCGCAAGAATTTTAGCACTCAGTCAGCTCTCATTAAGGTCACGGATAACAAACGCATGACTATTGATCGTTCCATGGTGACCATCCTAGTACTATTCGATTTCAGCAAGGCCTTTGACCGAGTTAACAACGCTCATCTGCTCAATGAAATGAAGAGCCTCAATTTCTCTGTATTAGTGATGGGCAAAGTCGGTCTTTTGAGAGATTTCGGTCGCGTCGGTCACTCCCGCTTGTGATTCGATCTTCGATCGTCGATCAGAGAGACCGATTTTCCAGCTAGTGAGCAGTCCAAGTTGCCTACGATCAATGATCTCTCAGGAAAATCGTGATAGATAAAAAATCTGGTCGTTCGTGAGTTTCATACTGTAAGAATGACCGAGGTGTACAGCTTTGCTCTTGATAGCACAGAGCAGGCACAGAGTTTCAGTGCAGCTACCTCGTTCAGTGCCGGTTTCCATGGAGTTGTGGGTAATTCTTTGAAAACAATTGAAGGCACAATTGTGCAATCGTGCGAAGGTTTGTTTTGTTTTTACACAATGCTCTTGGTTTGTGATTTTAAGTATAGTTACACGAAGAATATTAGGAATATCCCACTTGATTACAAAACTATTGAAGAGTGACATTTTATCGACCACAAATTATTAACAACTCATTATAGAAACCAATGATTAATACTAATTTAGTAGCGAAATTTTATTTTGATATGTAGTTCGAAACGATCAACGTTTTCTTTTGGCTGTAAGAATTTAAAGCAAATTATCCGACTGTAGCACTAAAATTCAATTTTCAATTACAGTCTGTTTCACTTGTTCACGAGACGTAATATTTGTCGAGAATATTGAAACGATGGTTTATCGTGTATTTAAGTGACAATGCAATTATGGAAATTCAGTGATTACAAATGTTATATGTGCTGTGATGTATTGCGTGTGTTCTTGTGGTGATATTTTGATATTTAAAGGTTATTTGTGTTAGGTAGACTTACGCTCCTAATGGATGTGTTATGACAGGAAATACACCGTGGAGGTTATAAAAATTTCTGTGCTTCTGAAATGTTTCTGGACGTGAGTTACACGAAGAAAGTGTATGTTCAACTTATGCTAAAGTTTTAGTTTATGTCGTAAATTTACCAAGAGTTAGTGCTTCAAAAATGGCCTATATAGTGAAGTTAATGGTGGGTTTTTGTTTGTTTACGTCGTAGATTTTTAAGTTACAGTGCCCCCTGAAATAATCTCATAGTTTGCTGCTGTGTTTGTGAGTGAATTGCATGTAAAAAAGCGAACGTTCAACTTTGGTAAAGGTTTGTTTACATCGTACTATATATCTATAATCTAGTTACTGTGCTTCTGAAATACTGTCTCGTGATCGTCGAGTGCTTACAATATTAATATATGCCAAAATCGAAGATTTGTTCATAGGTTAACGTAATATTCGTCGTTTATTGTTTACATCGTAAATATAAAGCATAAATTCAGAGTATTAGTGCAAATACAGGAGTCCAAGGCATTCGCTGTGTATATATATATATCTGTGATTCTAATAATAACAATCAGTCCTACGATGAATACTTTTTTGTGAAGTTGCTTCTGTCGTGATGTTGTTTTCTTCTCGTGAAGCGCTTCTTGTGCCAAAGTGAACTGAATAGGACTTCACGTTTACTATTCTCAATATTTGTAGAAATATATGAATTTTTTCCGCCACTTGAGTGATTTATATCTAATATAAAACGCTCCTTACAAAACATGCTTCGTTTGTTGCCATCGATTAAAATCGTTGGGGTTTCACCATGCACTTCGTCACTTAGATAACTAATCGAACTAGTCAATTATATTGATGTTCAGTAAATATGTTTTTCGCAATGCCACATAGATTCTAAATGTTTAAAAAGCATATTATTAAATGATGGTTTGTATATGTACCTGCGTACCTTTCAATAAAATGTATATTCAGTAAAAATGCACTTTGTTATAGTATTGAATCTTTAGTGCTATATTAATTCCCCCTCACAAAATGCTTTTGCCCGTACATTGGAGATGTTAATTGGTTACGAAAACGATTTGATTATTATAGTTATGTCTTAAAGGGTATTCAACAGTTACACATATCAAATTCTTATCAGTAAGTGTTAACATATATTGCTTCTAAGCTACCTATAAGAAATGCCTAATACACACAAAATATTTATTATTATGATGTGTATGAGTAGGGATTTAAAAACTGATTGCAGGATGTGATGAATCTTCTTAAATTGTTTGGCACTGACAGTGCTAATTTTAAACCCACTACATTTGTTCTTCCTCTAGATGATATTGCTGCTATCATTAAGAAGCACCAATGCAATGCAATAAAATATGTAAGCGTCAGTGAGTTTCTCTGCTATCTGATTGCTAATCTAGTTGCCATTTACTAGACTATATCATGTAACAGGTAGGGAATACTATATCTAGGCAAAATTATAACTAGTTTACTCTGTAGATTTTATGAAATGCATGGAACAATCAGGTTATAAGAATGTTTACTAAATATCTGACCTCAATATATATGTTTATTATCTTTGCAAGGAATAGCCTCTGTTCAATTATTAATTTACACAATGCTTTAGTGCTTATCAATGGTTATAGCCATCAATAACTTCAGAACAATACCCACTCTGCCAGTTCTCTCTATATTATAGAACTGTAATCAGAAAACAGTAGTGTTTACATATCATATGAGTGATAACAGTTGTATGTCATACCTAGTTTTGATTCAAAGAAGAAAAATCAGCTGTGCATACTGTGACAAATGTTTATTTCCCCCATGCAATCATTGAATTTGCTAGAACAATATACATACCATCTTGGATTATGAAGAGTAAAGATTCTGAGTGTATTTCATGTTGATTTTTGCTTGATATACTTACTGGATACTTATGGGAACTAAAGCTAATATCTTTTTATTAATTTTCTTTTGACATTTTGAAAATATCTCTTCCTTCATGCTACCGTAATGGACTTTATGAAAGTATTATTCTCTGTGGGTTTGGCAATGTTTAAATAATAGATTAGAGTTGAGTATTGGAACAGGATTGTGATTGAGGAGTGAATAGCGTAAGAGGAAGATGGAAAAAATTGTGGGTTCATGATGTGGTGGAAGAGACATTAAAGGAGGAAGATTAGGAGTCTTAAGTATAGGAGAGAGTGTGAATGAAGTAATGTATGAATGCAATAGAGGCAAAGGATATATGCCAATATAGGGTATTATGGAGTAAATTATTATAAGAGAGCCAGTTTCCAAATCCAAACAGACATCACTAACAGCAGAGAGCAAACAATATCATGTGATAAGTTGTGTGCCTCAAGTTATCCAGGTACTCAATTACTTAGCAGTCAACTTAAGTGTACAGATGTCGTTCCTGTGTGACTTAAAGTCAACTTGATCAGAATAAAATTATTTTTTATGATCTCATTTAAATTAAATGTCTGTCATAATTTAAGTCAAGTATGCACTCATAGTTTTGGTAACACCCTTTTATAAATTGAAGAAGTTAATGGAGAAGAGGGTCATGGATGGATAATAAAGCAATGGTAGGTAATCAATGATTTTTCACTTATAACAAAATTTTGGTGTAAAATGGATTTGGTCTATAATGCTTCATGCTTAATGAATGCTGTTACATATTATTAATATTATTTATTTCACTGATATGAGGAACCTAAGAAGCTTTCTCGGGTTTCCAACAGGGTGATGGTCTCCATGTAGGCTGACGTTTCGATGTCTGACTCAGTCATTGTCATCAGGGGTTATGAAAACTAAGGGTTGTGCAACCATTCATAGATCCATTTATTTTTAATAATCAATAAGTGAAATAAATGTTGGTGTAGGTTTTTTACAATTACTACTTGGCTTATTTTGAATATGTTCCTTGAAACCCCAATATGATTAAGTCTTAAGTCGACTCCTATTGTCATGATCTTTGGTAAATTTATGAATATTAATCAACTGTTATCAAAGGACATGCTATAATGTATTGTTTACCTGTAGTAGAAATTAACAAGGGTAATTATAGCTGTTAGTCTCACACATGCCAGATTGGACGAAGAGCAGGAACGAAGGGAACATAGTCCACTCAGCATCTGTGGATATTTTTCCTCATGGTAGGTGGCTTGCCAGCTCACTCCAGAGTATAGATTGAGAATGGTCATTGAGTAGAAACCATTAGAGGCTTAAGACAAATAGCAAATAACAAATAGTGGAATGAAGTTGTAACTGGGGCAGAATTTTAGTGGAACGAGGTGTCCTACTCAAGATATTAAATATCAGCAATATTCAAGAATTATGGGGGATATGTAATGCCTCAAGTCCTGATATAGGATGCAAACAAAAGGTTGGTTTGGAAGGTTTTATAAAGGGTTGTGGACTTCGGTGGATCTAAACCATTGGCTAATGTTGAGAGGGTGAGATTAGACTAAAGTTATATGAGGAGTGGCTCTCGAGAAGGATAATGAAAGTAAGATAGAAGAGAAGTTAAGAGATACTTGACTAGGCATTGAAGTTACATATAACAGTGAAGGAAATTTAGGAGTCCACTTAATGTCAGATAGTAGGTAATTAAGAGGAAATGAGGTCCTGAAAGGCACTTTTGAAGGGAAAGGTTTGCTTCGTTGGGAGAGGTAGGAAAAATATAGGCAATTGAAATGAATGGATGTGATGCGCAGAACTAAATTGAAACATTTTAAGGAAAGAAATTTTTGAAGCAGGAAGGGTCGAGTGGTAACTGGCCACTGAAATATATATGTCTGTTAAGCTATCTGTATACTTATAAGCTTAATAATGGTGGTAAAATGTCATGGTCAGGCAAATATAAGAATTAAAGTGAATGTGGAATGAATAGACGTTGATAACAGTCCAATGCTATAATTGCATTACTCCACCAATGTTTAAGATAGGCATCAGTTTTTAAACTAAAATAAGATTTTCTTTGCCACTATAGGTTTCTGATTATCCTCATGAATGTTCTGCTAACTTCCTGCAGGTTCCTTCTAAATTTTCCTGCTAAATATTTACCAGGGATTTTGGATGTACAATGAGTAATTAGTACTATCAGAAATTTTAATTTGTCCTTTCCAAGGAATTAAATTTTAAATGAATATGGTCTAAGCTCCTGTGTACAAGCCATGTTCGAATACACACTTTGATGGATGATACGATGATTACAAATTTCCAGCACTATTTTACAGTATATGATGCTCTATTGCACGCAGAAATACAGTCTTTATTTATTTAATTGCTCACATACAGCATTTCTGCCAATTTAAAGTGACACAGTATCGGTGGTATGAAGTCATATATTGCCTTACTAAACATGTTAGTACATTTTGATTGAAATAACTCCTTGCCCATTTCAATGGGATGCCTAAGGCTGATGTAATGGCCCACTCATGTAATTCATTTTTGCTTACAACCAATTACAGTATTACGATATTTACATTGTACCGTTTATTGAAGCTACACTCAGTGCAAATGCAAATGAAATTGCGGAAACTCATACTGATATTTACTGAGCAAGCCTATGTACATTTTTTTAACTTACTATTCACTACAAAAGTATAATGATGAAAGTATATAAATCAAATTACCTGTGGGTAATCATAATTTGCAGTTATCATGTCTCGAACGGTGTTTGGATCTAACCTATATTAACTGGAATCACGCTATTATTCCCTGAATCAAGTTCTTCAAATACCATTCCTCTAAATGAAAAGGAGAGTTATTGGCACATACGAAATTTTATTCTCCGAAAAAAGGATTCGCTGATGAGATTGCAGTTAAAAATATTTAAAAATAACACCAAAAGCAAACTGCATTCCAAAAACAAACAATTCTGGATGAATTCACCGGTGATTTTAACACGCCGGTACTTCGGAAGACATATGGGAAGAAAATTCAGACGAAGGGAAAGCCAACGGACATCCAATGAAGCACTGGAAACATTCTTGATTGACAGCAACACCATCAAAGTCTAGATAAAGTGATTGAAGAGGGAGGAGCGGAGTTGAATTTTTAAAATGCATTGGCAATATGAATCACAGTTGTTTATATAAACGGCCGGTATATATATAATACAGCGGCATGGGTATCAGGTTTGATTTCTAAGCGATCACGTCATAGACTCAGATATTTAATTATCACACAATTTACGACTCGTCGCGGCAAAGGAAAACAATTCATAGGGATATAGTATTGTTCTATACTACTTACAAGTGACGATTAACCTATTGCACGTAATAAATAACGGCACTACATAGCCAACGCAGTAACAAATAATGCATTGCTTGGCGAATTAACAAACGGATAAGTACCTGGATCATGTTTAATTTCCATTGCATTCCTTTTGAATCTTAACCCAGCTGTCTCTTTGCCGACAGTGTAACGGATTCGGTCTTCATTTTTAATGATGTTATTATTCTACTAAAAAGCGAGCCAGCAAAACTGGTAAAACTCTCTCGATGCAAGATATTTATGTCGTGATGTAAATTGTTGACTGTTATTACGCTGCGTCTTTGTTAGCGCAACCGAGCGGAGCATCGAATAACTGCCTACATCTCACGAAAGAGCGAGTAACTCTGGAATCTCTCGTTATAAAACTCACTCAAGATTTATTTGGTCGGTCTCAAGTCTCGTGATCGATATTTGATGTCATGCAATCATTCCTGTCGCGATCGGTGAAGATGAACGCCTCGGTCATTGGAGAGAAGTCGTTCATCGATCTTTCTT
This sequence comes from Pyrrhosoma nymphula, assembly GCA_963573305.1. NCBI lineage: Eukaryota > Metazoa > Arthropoda > Insecta > Odonata > Coenagrionidae > Pyrrhosoma > Pyrrhosoma nymphula. Next base: position 3,584,952 of record OY754334.1, read on the forward strand.
TTAAGAGAACTTGCTCTCGGAATTCGATCTCTCACGACCGACCCATCACTACTCTGTATCGACATTAAACTGGTATTTTCTTATCTGAGTGGACATCGACAGGCAGCGAAAGATTTTCAAGGAGACCTATCCTCATGGCAAGCGATAAAGCTAAGCGTCCCTCACGGGTCTATTCTAGGCCCACTATTGATTTATTTATACATGAGCTTTACCGGAAATTATTTAAAAAGTAGTAAATATATGCTTTATGCGGACGACCTCCAAATTTACCATCGCTGCTGATTGAAAGACCTTGATGAAGCCATTGTAAAGATTCAGAGTGATGTCTGGGCCAAGCAAAAACCAAGTCAATAATTATTGGCGACGCTAAACTGATTAACAAAATCAACTTTTAAAAATTATCCCGCATTGTATTTGATGAAACAGACATTCGATATTTCAATTCTGTCCTTGATTTGGGTGTTATCATGAATACTAACCTGACATGGTGCGACCAGTTAAATGCCGTCTCGAATAGAATGAATGGAATATAACATCAGCATAAAACCCAGAGAAGAATCCTACCGTTGCACACTAAAAAACCATTAATCACGACGCTTATTTTTCCTCAATTCGATTATTGCACTCTAGCCTTCGGAGATCTTTCCAGTGGATTGAATAATAAACTGCAACGGTCACAGAACTCATACATTCGATTCATTTTGAGCCTTCGTAGTGACGAGCATATTTCCTCTTACAGGGAAAAGCTCCTTTGGCTGGACTGGCTCCTTTCTAGGCGGTAATATCTGCTTTGTGCCTTTTTATTTTCTTTATTCAAAAACCAAAATATCACCTCGACCTTTTTTGTCGTCCTCCTAAAACTGGAAGCATGCTAACTACAAGTAACCCATCCAACCTCAATTTACCTGAACACAGAACCACAATGTTTCAAAAATCCTTCGTCGTCAGGTGTACTGTTATATAGAACGCAATGCCTAGTGAGTTACAAAATGTGATCATTTGCAATCTTTTAAGAGAAAATGTAACAATTTCCTGTTCAACCAATAAGTTATGAAAATACCCACACTAAAAACGGCAACATATCTGTTTTCTTGTCTAAATGTTAAAATTATTATAATATTTTGTAACAAAAATGCTGTATTTTATCATGTACAAACTTCGTGTACGTCACAAATGTAATATTCTGTTGCTTTTAGGGGTTTTGTACCAAAAGCATTGAAATAAACTTATTCTATTCTAATCGCGGCCCGCAGCGATTGAATTTTTTCATTACCGATATTTTGGACCCAAATTACAAGAACTGCATTTAATATGCAACAACTGATGCCTCTAAAATTTCCTGTATGAATGCAACTTTTAACCATTGTGGGTCGGCCTATACGAGGTATGCATTCATTATTTTCGAAAGTGGGAGGTTAGCGCGACATACGGAGTTGTACATAAGACTTTAGAGCGATTAATATTACGATATCTTTCCATTTCCTTGTTTATATGTACGTGCTATCACTTTCAAAAATAAAAGCCAGAAATCGAGCCAGAAAGCAAGAACTTTCGCATCTATTTTAGCTTTATCACCTGAGCCGCGAATACACTCGATGTTCCAGTACTAGACGCTCGTCCTATAAGAAATACAACTGCGTATTATTTCCTTAGGCGGTATCACAGTCCTATTCTATCTCGAGAACTGTGAACGCTCTCAAATATAGTCTATTCATGTCCAAAATAACAATTATTCGTAAAATTTAAAACTTATCCGTTATGGTGACGACCTGATTAGTATTTTGCGTCATTTCAACTGCCCTGTTTCACATCTCGTTTCAACCGGCCATTGATCACTCGGTCGTCCGTCTCTCTTGTATTTATTTCCTTACAAGCTCGTTGCGTCTCAAACTGTGCCCCATCCACCAGGACCGTGATTCCTATGATAGTTTTCCATTTGGTTATCTCCTCTTCAACTCAGGATGAAAGTGTTTGAAAAAAGCCCGCGCTACTACGGTAGGTTCGATTATACGCATAAAATTAGTAAAAGAAATAAGATCAGGTTTCACTTTATGGAACTCCATTTTATGCCAATAAATAAAACTTTTACAATCCACAATTTTGGTCAGGACAATTACGCACAATCCGGATTTCAATGCATGTGCATCATCATTCGTGCATCGTCAGTGAAGCACCCATTGATGATGATGATGGTGCACATTCATTGAAATCCGGATTTTGCGTAATTGTCCTGACCAAAATTGTGGATTGTAAAAGTTTTATTTATTGGCATAAAATTAGAGAGATTGAGTGGAGGTCGGATGAGTTCGAAATGTAATTTTCCACGCGTACTATTAGATACCAAAATAACTATTATCCATACCGCCAAAAATGTCAACAGTAACTCTAGGTAGCGTTGTGTTTATGCTAGGTTTTATCTTAATTATTTTTTCAGTTTTCAAAGCTTGCATGGGACGCTAATCATTTTGATTACCGAGTCTCTAATTTTGTTGAAACGTTTTGCATTGTTAGCACGACTAAATCCAAACAAAGGCCATGACATGTATGTAAATGTCGACTTGAAAAATCACCTCCACATACTACACCCTGCTCTCCACCGCCAACAAGCGGGTAGTGCACTCGTGTATAGAATTTGACCGAGAAGTGCAACAACGAGCGGTGGCGCCAGAGACATCTACGTGCAGCCACAGCAATTTAATTGATGTGGCGGCACGTAGATGACTCTGCGGCACTGACGCCGCCAATAGCCAGGCATGCGGCTGCACGCGCAAGTTCACACTCACTCGAAGCGGGCGTTTCACGCGGGAAACTTCACCGCCACGAAGCACCAATACTTTTATTTTCTCTTCCACCGCATGCTGTCCAGAATTTCAGATTAACAGAAGGTGGCTCATGGAAGTGAATGAATTTCATATTACAAGCAAAACTTTCTCCTTATTTGGGAAACAAATTACGATTCCACATTTATCTAAGTAAATGTTTACCTTAACGCAGCGAGCTGTACATACATAGGCCACCGATTGTCGCACACAACCCTAACACCATGTATTGATACAACTGCGTTTGAATCAACAACTTTAAGATTTAAATTTGTTCTCATCAACAATACAAAACACAGTAGAGATTCTCAAAGACAATCGTCAAGTCCAAGTATTAATAAATGTAAGTCATAATTCAAGCCCACAAAATTCCATCTGTAATAATGTATACATATTTTCTGCATGAGCTGCTATTACATGGAGGAGTCATTGTCAAGCATGCGTTATCAAGCTCCAATCATGTGGAGTACATGGTTCTTTATGATGTGTGTATTGAAACAAACTGTCTAGGTTTAAATGAAGGAGCTAGAACTGGGGGAGTATATAAAGTGTGCCTTGAAATTTCATTCAAATAATATAGGTGCAGTCAGGCTTGCGGAAGGCAGTAACATATCTACGAAGAAATCATCTTAGGCCGTAGTATCACTAAGTAAAGGAGACAGTTCCTGAGGGTCGTACTATTGCATTGGACAATAGAAACTCCAAGGATAATGTGGCTAACAGTATCACAAAAATACTCCTGGGTATCCAAAAGATAAGAGATCACCCTAAACACAGATTAGTCTCATTAATTTGCAATATGAAAACGAATTGTTCATACAATCTTCTTCAATAGTAATCACCCTCGAGTAAGTATTTAACTACTATCCGGTATCAGTAACTTCCTTCACGAAACACACGTAAATTTGATTTTTCCTTTCGTTGTAACTTTTTTTTCTTTTGTCCAATTTGTTAGAAACAATGGTTGCACAAAATCGAGAGAGATTCCAAAAGAAATATATTAATAGGAATTCTTAACTTTTATTATCCAATGTTATTTTCGAATAAAAATCGCGGAAGCTTTGTTAAAATAGGTCGATTTTTGTAAAACTTAGTGTCTTTGATAAATGTTCCCCGATCATCGGGAAAAGGGCTAATTTCCACAGGATGAGGGTGGCATAGTCGTGCGTTAATTTCGCTAGTTTGATTGTAAATGAAATTGTTTACAATGAGGATTATCTTTTTTGCCGGTATTTATGAGTGTAACGGTTTGATTTGCAAACAAACAAGCGAAAACAAGACACGATTATGCCTAGGGAAGCGGAATCGTACACATTATAGGTGACCGGCGAAAAAAGGTCTTCGTGCCGCATTGAGCAACGTAATTCACATTCAAATAGCTCTCTGCTCGCAGCTCCATGCTATGTCCCACGTATGACGCTATCCAACATTCAAACCCGTTAAAAGCGTCAGCGATAATACTATAGATAAAATAGCGACTCCCGGGCGCCTTTCGACATTCAGGATAGCAAATAGTTACTGAGACGCAATAAAAACAAGGAGTGTATCGAAGCTATTCTGACTAATAGGGCAGACACTGTTTCAGTCCGAATGGCAGCCAATGTGTAAATGCAGTACTTGCTATGGAAGGGATAAATCTCGAAGAGCGAAATTTTTCACCTCGCTGCGAACGTGTGGCTGCTCCATAGTACCGATCAGTAGAGAGCGTTTGTATGTTTCAAAACACTTAATATGCAGGAATGCTGACTTTGCGACGCCACTCCGACCGATCAATCTCCACCTCAATATCCAGCCTTTGAGGCCGCATGCTCTTTTCCACCTGTCCACCCACCCAAGGATACACATCTCAAGGTTAATTCCGCATAGCAACTCTGATGAAACGCAACTCAAAACAATAGCTTATATTTCGCGCTATTTTTCTTTAATTGCGGCCTTATTAATAACAATATTCGACTGTGGTTTTGTGTATATGTCCCACCCACCCCCCTCCCCCCACCCACCTCAAAACATTTCCTAAAATATGCTTGGTTCCTATGAAATTTGGCTTTTTACCAAAATAATAGCTTTTTTTTTCGCTTAATAACAATGCCTGCGATAAATAATTAACAGCGATGGATAGAGGAGTAGATTTACGTAAAACGATGCCTATAACATTATTTCCATCCCGATAGAAACGCTTAGTTTTTCGTTTCTTTTTCGTTGTCCCATACGAATTCTTCAGCTTATTCTCGCGAGAGAGGTATTCATAGAGTCATGCGAGCGACCTTCAAGTACTTGCTCTCACTTCCTGGTTTCAACCCCCCTCTCTCTCTCTCCGCTTCTCTCTATCAGCTTCTCTCTCCCACGCGTACGAAGGAAGGTGGGGAGGGAGTAGGAGGGAGTATTTCCTCGCTCTTTGACTTCGAAGTAGACCTCTGGTTATTGCTAAATATCTTAATTGAACGGTTGGTTGGAGATTTGATTACTTTTATGTGTAGAGAATTAAATTGTCCACAAGATACAAACTTCATTAGGGGGTGGTCCGTAAACAATACCAAGAATGTCAATTTTATGTTTAATGTCAATCCCGCAACGTTGATGCAGAGAGATGTTTAATTAAGAGTATGTGGCTCGCATGGTTTAAGCACTCTTCAGAGAGAGAGACGAAACTAGTTTTTTATTATATTCACGATGAAACAAATGAAGATCGAACGGTGTGGACATCATAAAATGCTTCAAAATAAGGTTGTATCCTAAAAAATAGTCGCGAACTTCTCTTTGTTTATTAACGATAATATTCGACTTGTTTTTGGCAAACCTAACCCTCTCAACCCCACCAACCACTGAACCATAACTGTGTATTTGAAGTTTAGATTTATAATAATACCACGTATATCTTAGTCGTTCTTTTGCCCGGCAACCGATATATTGGTAATATTTCCACTCCCTCGACCAGGATGTTTTTGCAATTTTGCCCCACTGCAACTCCCCATGCCGATTGAATTTATCAATGCTAACACGATCTAGTTTTTCTAGAAGTGTAAGACCCCACCCATTCATAGCCTCAATCTGCCGTCGACGTTTTATCTCTCTCTGCAACCTCTTAGCGTACGTGAGGGGGAGGGGACTATCGCGGAAAAAGAGGGGGAGATCTCGGAGAGGGAGAATATGACACGCTCGTTCGAATGCAGGACTTTTCCTAGTTTTTCAACTTTTTTTACTTTACTTTACTTATTACTATTCCTATTTTTCGCTTCCTAGTTTTTTCTTAACTTAATGTGTATATAAAGGAAAAGTCAACTCAGCAACGTTCATTCGCTACCATGGACTCACTTCCTGTACACCAAGTCGGAGGGATACCTCTCTGGAAAGAGATTGAAGAATATATTCTTAGAATTAAGTCCCATGCTGATGAAAATTTTGAAAAGCAATTGCAGACGTCTAATTCCGACCCGGATCCCATCGCAATGCATAATGTATGCGATCAATATGAAGGGTATTATGAGGTAGTAGTTTTTCCCAAATTGACTGACGATTTGTTGAAATCGCTAATTATTGAAAGATTGCGATATTTAAATAAAGAGAAATGGGGTTACTACTTAGAAGTTTACGGCTGGCGTGACTATTATTAGTCACTAGTCTACAAAAAACGGTCCTTTTAAGGACTAAATAAGAATATCCAAAAAAAAATGATCCTTTTCTTAAGACTATTCCAAAATTTTTTTATATATCCCCCTAAACTATTCAACCCCCCAATTTTTTTTTGAGGAATAGGAAAACAAAAAAGTCTATTGATTTTTTTTTTAACAAATTTATTTTTTTTCATATTTTTTATTACATTTCACCAGTAAATCGTCCACTAAAAATCACCAGACCGGTTCGTTTGCATATTATGAAAAATGCAAAGGGATGATTTGCGATGAACTCAGCTTCTGCGGTCGGGCCTACTCCTTTTGGAATGAACGTCATCTTGGTTGCAGCCGCTGCTGTAGCGCCCACCTCAGTTAACTCTATGAATGTCTTTTGGAGCACTTTAGATATTTTAGTATCATTGTCAATCATCGGAGTGAAATCAGCAAAATCACTGAACATAGTTTTCATACCCATATCTTGAAGTGTACTCGAGATATCTATCTCAGTCCGAACCGTAAATTTTGGGAGACGAATTCGAGTCCACATCAACTCACACTTGTCTAAAAGTTTGAATACATTAAAATCTTGGACGGATAATTTTTTTTCCAACTCTACTATACCATCGCGAGCATTGGGTAATACAAACAGCATGCAAGCACTTCGGTCTTCGAATTGCATTTCCAACACACGAGAGTCCAATTCAGTATCCTCATAAAAACCACATTTGTTAACAGCGCACATGGTAGGTATATTTATCTCATTTCCAGGAGTGTAGAAAATAGTCGGACGGGTATTAAGCTCGTAAAATGGTATCAACCATTCGTTTTCAAAGTACACTGCACTCAATAGTATCAATTTGGATTCTTGCACATCCTCTTCCTTCACTAACTCTTTTATAATTCCATTAGTCTTCTCACAAACCCACGCATTCATTTTGTTAACATCGAGCTCATCACTTCTGTAAACTACATCTTCGCTCCAGCTATTTATCAGGTTCTCGTAGTATTCGGTAAAGTTATACCCCTCCCTCAAGTGGACAGACGTTGCGATGGCCCCCTCCTTTGGTGATTTAGCCTCCCTCAACAAATTATCGTAGATATGTATTTGATCGTTCATATTGGTGACTTCAATAATTTCATCCAGCGTCTCTCCTTTCACCCCCTTGGCAGCCATGTGAAGAAGTATCATGATCCCAGAACCCGAATATATCAGACTGCCATCTCTCAATCCACCTCGGAGTCTGTTGATGAAAGAATGATTCGGCTTTTCATTCTTCTCCTGCTTCATCACCACTCCGCATTCGGTACTCGACCCCATCTCGTCGTAAAGGAGGGCAGAAGGACTCGGCTGAGACTGACTCGCTATTCCAATATTCATACCCGCGTTTATATACATCTCTCACCCTGTAACCATCCCACCACATGCTCTGATTTTCACCGCCTAGTTTCATAAGTGAAGAAAACAAAACTAGATGACCTTTCCACGTGTTTATTGATTTCAGATCCTATCGCTTTAATGACCTTAAGCAAGCATAAGCAAGGCCAATTCCGCCTTTCACTTCATTCCACCTAGTTTAAAAAGTGAAGGGGAAAAAACTAGATGACTGAATGCTCTCTCAGACTCTATCCCCTCATGCGCAATTAACCTCAACTCTGTCCTTAATCATCCCCCTCCTTTATGCATCACCATTCACTGCGCTGGCAAGGAAACATGTATCCTCACGCACCACGCCTATACACAAGGTTAACCCACTCTTCTCAGGGAGTTTCCTAATAATAATAATAAAAAACTCAATAAATAGTCTCCGCTACTTTTAGCGAACCGAGTTGTAACTTGCCTTCCGTGGAGCTCGATAAAGTTGTGCAGTTATGGTGGAGTATCTACCTATTCTTCCTATTCGTAGGAGAGTTGCCAGTTTGAAATCGTTATCCTGCGCAATTCTAAAGAGGGAAAACATTCGTAAGAGAGAAAAAGACTTTAAGTCCATTCCACTACTGGAACTATTCTATCGTGTCAAGTGGATAATTTCTAAGGAAGAGTTTTTTACTTGTTTGATGTCACCGAGTTGTCCTCTAGAAGAAAAAAAAGCTGTTTCAACTTATGTCGATTTCATGCTTTTTAATGACTTTGACAGAATGAATTGCGATACATATTCCAATTTAATGTATTTAGAATTATGTGATTTTGTTTACACTTACGGAGGAAATGATTTTGATCTAGATAATTATAGCCATCTAATAGCTCCGTATGATTTGTTAGTCAAATATTTTTGCCTAGAAAAAAATAATAGTTTTATTAAGTTGTGTCCAGAGTGCTTCGATTATTGGCGTCAAGAGTTTGTCGATAAAGAGGACTTTTACGAAAAGTGTGGTGGTGATCTCAAAGTCTACAAGGTTGAAGCGAAACATCAAATTTTATTCACCGATTTTGTAATTAGGGAATATATTCAAAATTCTAATTGTTGGTGTTTTAAATGTTTATTTACACCTCTGTTTAAAAACAACTCTTTTAAAGATAGACGAGTGTTTCGTTTTAATTATAATTTCGGGCATGCTGGTGCTATTCACGACGTGAAGGTGAGAGTGTATGACGTGGATCGTATTCTTTCGTGATATTATCATTTGTTGCGATCTGACAGACCTTGTGGGAGATGATTTCATTTTCCTGGCAAGGTAGTCACACACCCATCACCATTCACATCCTGACAAAAAAAGAGCTCTACCAGAAGCTATATATAAAAAGACCACCGCACTTTAGCAACGCACTTCTCCAATCGGCGGGTCATAAATATGACATCTAAAATCGCCAGTTTACTGAAGCTACCCACAGCACGGCTGGGAGACACTTACTTACGTGTGGAAAGACAGGAAATCGGTGACGAATATCAAATTTACGTACCCAAAGTCTGCCTGCAAAAAGCCGGCACCGATTTCGTATTGGAAGTAAACTTTTGTACCTCCTACTATTGTATATTCAGACATCAGAAAAAAGAGTTTGAGGTTGTCGGACATAATGTGACATTTTCCGGCTTCGAGGATGCAAACGGAACGGTGGAGAGATTTAACATCATGCTAGCCGAGGACATTACTGATCCAGAGAAACTACGGCGAGCGGAAGAACAACTTCCAGTCATATGGCTCGATGTCCACGAACATTTTAAGACCATCCCCGATCCAAGAGGAGGCTCTATTCCAAGAAGAAGAACAGAGTTTGACGGTGTAATGTGCAACGTCAAAGACACGTCCAAGTGTCTGGGAGGTTTTGTATCCAAGTGTGGTCCTCTGTCTATTAAACCGGTTTGTTTTACCGACCACAAAGAATCTAATGTGAAATACAGTAGCATAAATGCTCTCAAAGGCACTCGCTTGCGAGTAATTAAATTTGTGTTAGCTATCGAAGATGAAATGACAATATTTTGATAATATTTGTTAAATAAAAAAAATTGAAACAAAATAATAATGTTCTTATTTAATAAACCTCATTATTTCCCTCTGCATCACTCATTTATGGGTAAAGGTTTCTTTTAAAAATAAAAAAAGAGGATAGGGTTTTACAAAATTTATTATCAACAAATTTTTGTTTTCAGTACACCAATTGGCAAGTTTGTAGCAATTCTTTCTTGCACATTGAAAGTTGCCGTTAAAATGTGCTTCAATTAAGCAGCTCTCACTAGTTACAAGTGTTTTTAGAGATGGGCAACCAAAAATTGACAAGTCTAAAACGTAAATACCCTTGGGAATCAGACGATTAAGGAAAGAAGCCTTTTCAGCTCCTTTTGTGAATAAAAACTTGTAAGACCTTGTATATTTACAAATAATAGACTCCAATTCAGAATATTCCACATCTCCAGAGAACTCGTTTAAGCCGTGATAATTGTTTCTTAACCATGACGTATCTCTGGCGTAAAGGTGTTTCGTTGGTGATTTAAAAAGCCACGTATTACAACACCTACTATCAACATTAATTATAGCTAATTCTTTCACAATGTAGCTACCGTCACTCGCAGTGAACCCTTGGAATTCTATGATACCACTCATCTTTCTTCTTCACTCACTTGGTTGCAGTAGATTTCACACTTTTCGTTTTCACCAACCACACCAAAAAGGTAGTCCAAAAGTTTATTAACCAATTGAAAGTTTCTCACCACTTGATTCCACTCGTCAAAATTTAAATGAAACGAAGTATTGCCTCGCTTAATCGACAAGTATCTCTTCCCAAAGAAATTTGCAAAGGAAAGAAAACTAGCGGAAAGTGGATGTTTCACACCGGTGACAAAATAATCACTCACTAGTTGCTGGAGATTTACAACATTAGCCCATTCACTGCTACTAATAACAAGGCTTTTCTTATTTAGATGGGAAAATTTCACCACTGGTTCAAAGTAGTTGAAAAAATCACAGCCGACACGAACACTCTTTGTTCCTCTCGTATTTAGAAAATATTCGCTTTCTAAAACGAGAATATCGTCGTCGTCGGATATTGTGCCGACAGCCCGAGATGTATTTGCGGGCTGTAACAACTCTTCCTCCTCCGGCGGAAACACCATGACCACTGGCACCCGATCGTGTCCCTTTTAAACTGTTTGATGCTGGAGGAGTGGGGGAAAAGAGAAAGGGGGTAACTTTGACCTTGAGTCGATTGCCCATTGGGAGAGCGTTTCATAGTTCTAAGCGAGAACTTTATCAAAATTCGCTGTGAGCTTTTTAAGTTCACGAACGAGGTCTGAAATGGGGGAAGAGCATCGTAGTCCGAATAAAGATGGAGTGTAGACTCCAGCTCTAACCAATTGGCTTCTAAACTCATTATATTCGTAAAAATTATCGTCCTTTAGAAAGTATAACATTCCGTTTAAATGTCTGAAAGCGGAATTCACACCCGGGGGTAACCCTGGGAATTCTTTGATAAGTTGAGCGTATCGGGATGCATGATTCGTACATTCGTCCAATTGCATTACATAATGATCGTTGTAAAATATTAGCGTGTGTCCCGTATGCGAATTTACGGCTGCTTGGACCCTTGCCTCATTGGGGAGACCGATAGAGGAAAGACTTTTGGGATAGCCATATGTTGGTCTTAACGATGGATAATCCAGCATATAAATTTCATTTTCGATAAATAGAACGACTTCCCCAGACGGTCTCTGATAAATAGCTGTCACTTTTTTAAAATCCTTTGGTAAAAATGACAGCCAGTCAGTTATTAGCAATGTATCAAATACTTTCATATCAGCTGTAATGTCAACTAACCACACCCACTTTTCATTTAATACATACATTATTTGATTTATTATTAAAAAGTTGATCCCATATTTCAAATCGCAAAAATTTGGTTTATCGCCCGAAACGCGTTCATTATCTCTTGTCACCTCATCATCATTTTTTCCTCTATCTTCACTATCGTCATCCTTCCACTTTGGTGGGTCACCATATAAACTACGAATTCCCGATATGTCATCGTGATGAAGAGAAATTTTGTGATCATGCGTGTATGTAGAAAACATGATAGCATTTGAATCGCTAGAGTGGGAAAGGCCTAGAGCATGGCCTATCTCATGCAATAAAACGTGGAATAAACTATATTGTCCCCAAGTTACATTCCTATCTAAACCTAAATACCACGATTCTGCGTCATCGATGTGAATTTCTATGTGGTCCTTGCCTCTATTTGGGAACTCCGCGTGGCCAAGTATGCGTCCGGGTCCAAAAAATTGATGTCTGCACGGTTCGGACGGTTTTATATTTCTGTGAATGCCATTCCTATGGGCGATAATAATATCGGGATTATTCCGATCATGTTGAAACGTAAGGTTAGTCTCCCGACCCCATAACTCAAACGCCTTCTCTGCAACTTTATGGTGCTCATTATCGCTCAGCGCGTAATTCCATTTGATGATTCGTTTATCCCATGATTCTGTGGAAACCGAATATTTCCCAATATCATGTACACCACATCTGGGGAGCTTAGTAAAACTCACGACATCTTCTCTGCTACTAAAATTGTAAAACTCTTCCAAAAGTTTCAATGCACTGTCAACGTCAGTGTTATTGACTGATGTGATTTCGTTATCAGAGACTTTTAAAAAACCAAACTTTTTTAAATAGTCGACTAAAATGGTCTTTTCATCGTCTGCGGCCCGACAACTTCCGCAAATCGAAATAATCACAATTAAAAGCGATGAGATGCGCATTTTCAACCACTCGACGTTAATATCTCAAAGATCGAAAGAGAAATGAAAATTTATAAAGTCTGTTGTGTGATTTTACTTTGAGTTGATGATGCAAACATATGGCCTGGTTACACTAGCAATAAACGGTTTGAGCCGCACCTGTTGAGTGTTTCAAGGTGGTCTAGGAGTGGGGAAAAAAGCATGTGACCTCAAAGGCTGGATATGGAGGGGAAGGAAGGAGGTTGATTGGTCAAGTACGCGAGGAGAATATAAATGTCAATATTTCCCTTTCACTTGGACTTGGCACACATACATAGCGATGGATGGATTGGTGGATGGAATTGTTCGAGTGATTGAAGGGTGGTTTTTAATGCTAAAAGATGTTAGCAAAACGAGATACCACCCTCTAAGTCTACAACGTCTCGCTGCTCATGCAATAATAACTCGAGTGGACAAAGTGAATCCGATTGGTATGCTTGAGTCTGTGAGAATGGCTCAATTCCGTTCGCTCCCCATACCATCTCGATTTGCAGACGAGAATATAAACGATTTTTGTGCTTTATCCGATTCGTTTAAATGTCGCAAAATGTATCCACAAACTACGGTCATATATTGCAATCAAACTCAATCGTACGAAGAATTGGTTAAACAATGGAAATTCCTAAACATTTTTACCTTTTCTATGAATAATTACACCCAAACCGGCTTTGATAATTATCCGTTTTTTTCTCGGATACCCCTCCAACCTGATCCGGTCTTTCCTAGAGAATTTTTTTATAATGTGACATCAAATAGTCGAGATGTTTCAACTCAAACTGATTAGTCTCTTTAAAAAAAAAAATCCAGTCTTTTCTTAAACACCCTCATGTATTATGAAGGAGAGATAAATTACAATTGAAAAAAATATCGTTACTTTGGCAAACCCCCCGAGAGCACTTTTCTCCCCTCAGTCTATTACCCCATAGTTTATTCCATACTGCTCTCTTTGCACTTGATCCGCTGGCCAGGGCTGTAATCTAAGGTTCGGCGCCTCGGGTTCGTAGATTGAGCCGAAACCGAGTGCAGTATTTGCCGACTCCCCATCCCGAAACTTCACGTACCCCCAAACTTCTCCCGTCTCCGGCAATTGGTGAAGGTGGACTTCAAGAATCGGACCGGACACTTCCAGATCTTCTAGCCACTGGTCAATCCCCATCTTAGGCATCAAGCCGTCAATACGGATCCAGGTGCTGGAAAACATATTTCCGCTGGTGCTGAGAGGTGGGGGGCGGGTAGAAAAGTGTGAGAGAGGGTGGATTGAGGGAGGTATAGGCTAAATTTAAGAGTGGTACGGGAGGGAAAAAAGATGTGGAGAAGAAAAAAAAATCTTAAAAAAATATTGAATTAAAAAAAATTGATTCCACCTTACCCACTTAACTTACGCACATAACCTCATATTTTAACAAGCAAACAAGAAGTAAATTGAAATTAACCTGTATTCCCTACTCAAACACGATGACCCACATAATTGACTTTTATCTCAAGAGAACAATATTACCGAAAATAGGTACTAGAGCCGGTCCTAAATACCTAACAGACAGGAAAATAGTGATCACTCTGACTCATGGCTCCACACTACGTTCATGTGTGGAGCCAAGATGGGAAGAGCAAATGCACGAGGATAAATTTTTTTTTCGTGGAGGTCATGCAACTATCCCCACGCGGTAGAGCTCTGAAGAAGCTCGGATTCGTCAAGCGCATTGTGGGAAGATTTTTTAGGATGAAAAAAAAAGAGAGGTGCTATTTCGCACATGTTCGGCCACACCTTGAATATGCAGCAGTGATCCTACCTAAATCCTCATCGCTGCCCAATTAAAAATAAGAAATATCTATAGTCTGAAATAGTTATTTATTTCAAAAAATTACGATATCAAAATATTTAATACTGTTGATATTCAAATCATTGTGTGAACTAGCTTTTTTCCATATTTTTTCTATTCCTATCTAACCATTCTATTCATATGGCGTGTTGGTTTTTTAAATTTATTACTTACATGCGGATCTGCTATATGGACTCCTTACAGGTGTGCAAATAGCCGCCTCGTGATATTAAGTGAAAAATACTTCGAGTGTTTCTTGTAAAATTTCTGCTACGCTCGTCTGTGGATATGTTGCGATCAAAGCAGTCTTGGTTTGTGTGTGTGTGAAAATACATGGGGATCAAGAGTGTATTTATACTAGAGTGGATTGAGAATTTCCCTCTGCGAGAGCAAGGTTCGTTGTGAGGGATTTTTTAGCCGAGGGAGAAGTGAAGGGGATATATCTGTACATAATTCAATTGCGGTGAGGAGTGGCTAGCATTGAATAGTTGAGTCCCCCCTCCACTTCAGAAAACTAGATCGTGCGAGCTGAGAATGCATTCAAGTTTTTTTTTCCAAATTTATCAGTATATAAACCCTTGTACGGACGACCTACTACCATCATTCGCAGCCTACAACCTATTATATCGAGTAAGTATGCATTATATATTACTCAATTGCATTCTATTACGAGTTGGAACTCTCCCTAAGAGATTTTTTTTTTTATTTAGTAAAACATGCTTGTACCAATGAAGAAATTAGACCCTCTCGCTGTAGTTCCTAAAGCAAGCTACGAATGTCCAGCTGGATACGACATCAGCGCTATCCAGTCAGACATAATTCCGAAGCGAGGACGGCAATTAATAAGAACGGGATTATCTCTAGAAATTCCAAAAGGGTTTTACGGGAGACTTGCTTCTCGCTCCGGATTATCGGTTCGGTACGGGGTGGAAGTTGGGGCCGGGGTAATTGACCCGGATTATCGGGGAGAAATAAAGGTACTCCTCTATAATCATGGAGAAAACGATTTTAGGATCTCTAGAGGTGATAAAATTTGCCAAATCATCCTCGAAAAGATCGCTACTGATGTAAAATTTGTCGTTTCCGATGATCCTATATCGGAATCCAGCAGAGGAGAGAGTGGTTTTGGGAGTTCGGACAATCCCTGAAGTGAGTTAAGTTCTAGTTAGCGACATTTATTTCTGTGAGGAATATAAATTAACATGTTTTTTTTACGTGATAGGATGAATCCTACCGCCGCCGATGCCACAACCAGCCATGGAGGACGACGGGATAGATCCCGATCGCCATCTGTGAGTTTTTTTTTGGGTCTTTCTACTCCCTCTATCTTACTTTGTTAAAGCCTTTTTCAATAATTTTCATTTATTCTCTGTAAAGGGTACCGTGAGGAGCCGTCTCCTTAAACTTCAAGAGGAGGCGGAGTTTTTGAAGAAGGAGGATTTGGAAGAGGAGATCCGATACCGGATAGAGCGTTTGGAGATCATAATGACTAAATTTGGGGTTTCGCTGGTGGCAACAATAGAAAAAAACGAAGAAAAGAGGAAAATATTCCTCCCTCGAATGTTTAGGCTATCGGGGGAGGATATTTCAAATTATAATTCAGGCGGAGAAGAAAAGGTTTTCCTCTACAGGAAAAAAAATCTATTAAAAATTGAATGAAATATATATTTTCTTGTGTTTTTTTATTTGAAATAAAACCCCCCATCCTATGCATTGAACGAAAGTATAATATTCCTAATTTAATTTGGTCGCCATTTTGTAAAAAGACCGTCGCCATTGTAGGGGCGGGAAGAAGCTCCCGAATCGACTCTGCCCCCCTCTCATAGGACCATTAGAGTTTTCACCATTGTTTTATTGGAAAGATATAATTCGGGAGGTGACGAAGAAAAGTGTTTCCTCTATAGGAAAAAAAATCTATTAAAAATTGAATGAAATATATTTTCTTGTTTTTTTTATTTGAAATAAAACCCCCCATCCTATGCATTGAACGAAAGTATAATATAAATTGCAAAAAAGTTTAATATTTATTTGCTTTAATTAGACAAAATATATAATATTCCTAATTTAATTTGGTCGCCATTTTGTAAAAAGACCGTCGCCATTGAAGGGGCGGGAAGAAGCTCCCGAATCGACTCTGCCCCCCTCTCATTGGACCATTAGAGTTTTGACCATTGTTTTATGGGCGTAGCTAATATGAGATGCAATGGTATGAAAGAATGAAAAAATATTGAGAGGGATATTTCTCTAGATGCATTTTTTCCTACTTTGTATCATCCATAATAGTACTGGCATTGTAATTTGGTTTTCATTAGTGAGCTTGGAGAGTGAAATTTTTTAAACAATTTCCGTCATTAGTTAATTCGAATTATTATTTCCGAATGAAATAAAAAAGCTTCTGCCTAATGCCTTCTTCCTAAAAAAAAATTGTCTGCCTAATATACTGAGTATAATATAAATTAAAATGACTTACTGGTGAGATAGAATATATATTTAAAACTATATACACCGGCCGGTGATCTAAGACGTTCAATTTTTAGACGTAAGGAGACACCACTGATCGAGCATGGGTCGGTCGGACGCCAGAACGATCGCCTCGAGAGAGGTGGGCGTGTTCGAAGCAATGAAACGATCCCCCCCTAACGGGTAGGTGGATACCACCCCATAACGACATTCCATTCTCAACGCTGACAAGCTCTTCCTTCTAACCCACTCCCCTCACACCAAGCGGTAATTCTTCCGCCACCTTTCGCTTCCCCTCCCCCCTGCCACCGTCCCAAGAGCCGTTCCCAAGCTTGCCGTAGCGAGTAAAGAAAATGAATCCAGTTGGTGGCGCCGCGAAAATGGAACTATCTGAATCCACGAAATGTTTTCATGTGTTAGTAAACAATATTGCGGTGTGATAATTAAATTATTACTTACATGCGGATCTGCTATATGTACTCCTTACATGTGTGTGCGAATAAGATCTGCAATAAGCTGTAAGAATGAAAAAGGTTAGTTAAAATTATATTTAATACTTACTTTTGAGTTACTAATTGAGAATAAAGAATTGAGAATACTTACTTAAATTTCTGTTGGTAGATTATCGGGACGGGTACTTCTGTGGATTCTGATGACGATTCACTACAATTGATGTGGAGTGAAGCAATGTCAGCAGCAAACAAATGCTGTGACATATGGCATTCATAAATAACCAAGTCCAGTCGCGAGATATATATAGTTAAGAGTAAATTGTAGAAATTCTATATGAAAAAAAACTGAAAATACTTGTCAGGATATTTGCGTGGGAGTTTGGAACTTATGTTAATTTTGCAATTGTAAATAAAGAAATTTTAATTAATTTGTAAAACTCATCCTCTGTGTTTTTATTTTTAATGAAACCCCCTATCCTCTTTAGTCGCTTCGTCTAAAATAATGATAACATTATATGACATTATGTTTGACAAACAAAGCCTTTCTATCGAGCTGGGGAAGACAGTTATGTGAGACAAGATTGATTAGGGCTGCTAACAAATCATGGCATACATAACTGTCCTTTACATTGATACTAATTATTTGATTATTATTAAGCGAGGTATAATCCATAATGCCTTAAATAAAGTAGAAAATAATGAAACTCGCGTGTAATTTACAACTTTTATTAAGGTGGTTGGTGGGGTTGAGAGGGTTAGGTTTGCCAAAAACAAGTTGAATATTATCGTTAATAAATAAAGAGAAGTTCGCGACTATTTTTTAGGATACAACCTTATTTTGAAGCATTTTATGATGTCCACACCGTTCGATCTTCATTTGTTTCATCGTGAATATAATAAAAAACTAGTTTCGTCTCTCTCTCTGAAGAGTGCTTAAACCATGCGAGCCACATACTCTTAATTAAACATCTCTCTGCATCAACGTTGCGGGATTGACATTAAACATAAAATTGACATTCTTGGTATTGTTTACGGACCACCCCCTAATAAAGTTTGTATCTTGTGGACAATTTAATTCTCTACACATAAAAGTAATCAAATCTCCAACCAACCGTTCAATTAAGATATTTAGCAATAACCAGAGGTCTACTTCGAAGTCAAAGAGCGAGGAAATACTCCCTCCTACTCCCTCCCCACCTTCCTTCGTACGCGTGGGAGAGAGAAGCTGATAGAGAGAAGCGGAGAGAGAGGGGGGTTGAAACCAGGAAGTGAGAGCAAGTACTTGAAGGTCGCTCGCATGACTCTATGAATACCTCTCTCGCGAGAATAAGCTGAAGAATTCGTATGGGACAACGAAAAAGAAACGAAAAACTAAGCGTTTCTATCGGGATGGAAATAATGTTATAGGCATCGTTTTACGTAAATCTACTCCTCTATCCATCGCTGTTAATTATTTATCGCAGGCATTGTTATTAAGCGAAAAAAAAAGCTATTATTTTGGTAAAAAGCCAAATTTCATAGGAACCAAGCATATTTTAGGAAATGTTTTGAGGTGGGTGGGAGGAGGGGGGCGCGTGGGACATATACACCAAACCACAGTCGAATATTGTTATTAATAAGGCCGCAATTAAAGAAAAATAGCGCGAAATATAAGCTATTGTTTTGAGTTGCGTTTCATCAGAGTTGCTATGCGGAATTAACCTCGAGATGTGTATCCTTGGGTGGGTGGACAGGTGGAATAGAGCATGCGGCCTCAAAGGATAGATATGGAGGGAGAGATTGATCGGCCGGAGTGGCGTCGCAAAGTCAGCATTCCTGCATATTAAGTGTTTTGAAACATACAAACGCTCTCTACTCCGATCAATCACTGCCAGCAGTCCCGATTCTCCAAATTAGAGGAGTGAATTCTCCCGGTGCTATCTACTCCTGGCATTCGTAAAATGTCTTTGAAGGAGGCACACTGAAGATGTCCCAAAGGTGAGTAGGTAGCAAGGTTCGTAGAAGATATTCGTAGAAGCATGTTCTACCAACCTTGAGTAGATAGCTACTCTACCCTCCTTGAAGTTGTCCAACACGTGATGCTATCTGCGAGGCTGCGTACGCGCAAAAACGGCGGAGGATATCGAGTAATGGCCCATTTAATTACACCCAATTTCCTTAATATCGACTTTCATCTTCTCCCCCCCACCCCAACCTTCCGAACTTTCGACAGAACATTTCTCTTGTAATGGAGATTTTACACTTTGTTATAAAACTTATAAGGGAGGGAACGCCTTTCTCCCACCTCCTCCAATGTTTTCTGCGTTAATTTATATGTAAAACTAATAAAAATTAAGCTACAACAGCGACGGTCCTACGACTATGTTCCCCTCGAATCACACCCCCCCCTCCCTCAGTAGGGATTACATCCCTTTAAAAAATACGCTAAAACATCGACAACGCTACATCTATGCCCCCTCCAATCACCAACCCAATCCGGGGATTATACTCCTTTAAAAAATTTCGGCAACATCGCCCACACTTCAACAGTGGTCTACTCCGATCTCCCACCCACGACAGGGATTTCATTCTTTCAAAAATTACACTGCAACATATCCCCCACGCTAAAATTACCCCATCCTGCCAAACGCCCACTTCGGGGATTTCAATTCTTTAAAAATGCGCCACAACATCCCCCACGCTACAACAAGGCCCCCTCCAATCACCACTCCACTCCAGGGATAAAGCCCGTTTTACACGGGGCACGTAATTGCACAATCTGATGTACGTACGAACGTGAATTTCAAAGTGCATCATGTAAAGCCGTGAATTGCAAGAACGCATGCGTGAATGCATGAATGCGAGATGCCAAAATAGCCCCTGCTCTAATTCGAAAATGATTGCACGCTCGATTGAGAAAAACATGCTGTTCGAAGTTGTGCAATTTTGTGCCCCGTGTAAAACGGCCTTAAGGCCGTTTTACACGGGGCACGTCATTGCGCAGGTTAGCACTGCATTCATTTCTCAATCTTGCGTTCAATAATTATTGCGCAGACGAATGCGTTACCTTTAGCGGTAGCTTTACACGGTGTTCGTAAGCAAGCATTCATGCACGAAATTTCGTCGTCTGTTGAGTGCGCGAGTAGCGAGTCACTTGTTAGAACAAAGAAGAAACGAAATTTTGTGCGCATCGTTGTTGACATGTTCCCAAGTAGCAATATCTTATGAAAAAATCATTTTAAAAATATTTTAAAATAATTTTAAAATCATTTTAAAATTATTTTGAAAACATATTAACTCTCTCTTTTTAGGCCTTTAAATTTTTTTTTCATAATTTTAAAATGATTTTAACATAAGTTTTAAGTATGTTTAACTCTTTAAGAAGCTACCCAGTAAACACAAAATGCTGCAGATGCGCTGCAGCTACCGCGAGGGAGCTGCTGCAGCGCATGTAGCACTCCTAAACTTCCCTTTTTTGAATGTCGGATGCGCGGCAAACGGGTGTCAAGAGCGCTGCACAAGCGTGTTCACGATCGCTTCAAACTGCAAAAAAGGGAATATCCATAGACAACGTTATATAACCTATCTCCGAACCGTTTACACTAAACTTCAATCTCACAACCTACTCCCATTTGTCTATCTCGCAACTACCTATGTCTTATCCTACTCGCAACTACCTTTGTCATATCCTACTCGCAACTGAGACATGCGCTCCGAGAAAGTGTTATATATACGGCCATTCCCGTGCGTAAATGTGTTTGCGAGAACTAACTTTTAAATGTCAATTCCGTGATAGTTTGAGGAAACGTACCATCCAATCACGATAACAGTTTTCAGGTATTAATTAATTGAAACCTATGTTGCCACATAACATGCATATAAAGTCAATATTAATGAGAATAAACAAATATTCTTTCCAATTGCCTCACGTTTTTTACATTTCAATGAAGACGTAATTTACTTGCAGAAATGTTACGAACGTGAATATGCATGTAGAATCAATGTTACGAATGTGGAAATGAGAAAACTGATGAATGCACCAATGAAAGCATAACAATAATTTAGTGTACAGCGGAAATTAATTTAAAAAATCTATCAATTTTTAAGCTATAATTTTAAAATTATTTCAAAATAATTTTTAATTCGTTTAAAAAAATTTAAAAATCATTTTAAGAATATTTTAAAAATATTTTAAAATTATTTTATAAAATCATTTTAAGAATATATTAAAATCATTTTAAAAATTTTTTTAAATAATTTTGAAATAATTTTTAAATTATTTTGAAATGATTTTGAAATAATATTCTTATATTATTTTAACATGAAATGTTAAAAAAAGATTTTTCATGCAAATAAATGTCTCATACTTCCTATAAATGCATATATATGTTATCAACAAATTGAGATGACAGGATACTGAACTTTTATATCATACATTATTTTAAAATTATTTTTAAATCTTGAAAAAGTCATGATTTTTGACATCTTATGATATTTTGATTTTAAAATTATTTCAAATCATTTTAAAATCATTTTTCAACATTCTTTTGCTACTTGGGTTGTCACACGTCCTTGTGTGACCAGCTCAAACGTATTCCGCAAAGGACAACAAGCAACAACAACTGCACACAATGCAATCCACCAATACAACAAACACTTATCGTCACTCAGCTTCTTCCGGTCCCTACTACTGCGACATCTATCGGAAAAAAAATTTCTTGAAATTGCGAGAATGCGAGCTCGGAATTAGAACAGGGGCTATTTTGCCATCTCGCGTTCATGCATTTGCGCATGCGTTCTCGCAATTCACCGCTTTACACGACGCAATTTTGACTGCGCCTTCGGACATACGTCAGATTGCGCAATGACGTGCCCCGTGTAAAACGGGCTTAACACTCCTTAAAAATGCACTGCAACATTGCCCACGCTACAACAATGCTCCCCTACAATCACCCACTCACCACAGAGGTTTTATTCATTCAAAAAATACGCAAATTAAAAATTAATAAAAAAGTACGTGATTTTACTGTGTCTTTTTACTGTAAAATACCTCATTCAATTTCCCCATTCAAACAGAAATTGCCTCCTCCACCAAAACACAGCACCCTGATAAAAGGATATAATTAATGTAGAGCGCAGGAATAATCCACCCGTAATCTACCTTTTATACCGCTGCGGCAAGTACTTACTTTCCGAAAAATACGGCTTTCCACTTTTTTCCATTTTCCTTAAAATTGCATTTTCAACTTCCTCAACACTCACAAATGCCTTTTTTCACTTTAGCGTTTTTCTAAAAACGTTAAAGTGGGAATTTTTCGCAACCGGAACAGTTTCAAAACGAATCAGTTCCGCGAAACACCCTGATGCGGACAGCGTAACAATTTTTGACTCGTGAAAGATAGGCTCTTCACAATTGTTGATAGGCTATCTGCATCGATGGGCGGACATGTTAATTCTTACCGTTGCAACAAATATAAATCCAACAAAATGTAGCTCGTAACCGAAACGCAGATACACGTGCTGTGCAACTGGAACATAATAGAAGACGAAACAGTCAGCCTCAGCCGCTTCAGCTATCAGTTGTCGCTACACAGCACAGAGCGCTACACACAGGCTGCGGCAAGATCACGAAACTAACCTGTTGTTTGAAACAGTTGTCTCACGAGTTGTCTGACCGAAACAGTTGCGGCTGCAGCCATTTCGCTTCGACAGCACTTGATTCCACCACTTGTCCTACCCAGCACCCGTTTCACTCCACAGGCCCACAACCTTGTTGGGATGGAGGTAAAAGTGCATATTTCAAACGTGAAATTAGTCTGTATCCCACCACCGGCTGTTCCGAAAACCTCCTAATATGGCGTCGAAATCTTACGAAAGCATTGCGAAAATTATCGTTAACAAACGCTATTTTTTGTCCACCAGCGACATATCCCATATGGGTATGCTTCTTACATTTCCAAAATGCGCATTATTTGCACTACCCCTTGGTATAACTGACATTTTCGTAACTTACCGGGGTTTTCCGCAAAACATTTATTGCTGCTGTGACGGAAACGAAGAATTACCGAAATCTTAAAGTCGATGCATGTACTTACATTTGCTGGATAAGATGCCACCCGGAATCGGCGATGAGGGATCTTCCAACTTGAATTTAAATCCTGGTTTAACACTTTCACTTCCTATAGCCCCATTGCTGAATTCAAGCTGGAAAAGCACGTTTCTTATTCTTGCCCACACACGAGTCCTTAGAAAGTCAATAAGTAATCTTCACACCTTCGTAATATGGATTGGCCCAAGATATCATGATGTGCCTTTACAGAACAGCACTTTTTTATGCCAGGATATATTAATCACTTCCGAGCTAAATTAAAAGCAACGTTGAAACCACTTCGGAACGCAGCGTTTCACAAAAATCAAAAGCTGTTGACATCACCAAAGCACCACACAATCACACCGAATTACTTTTGATTTCCACGACATAACCACTCGCTGAATGAGTAGGTACTGCTAAATTTTATAAAACGTCTTCCCGAAAAGCTTTAGACCATGCACACACAGGAAAACTCAACATCGCGCGCCTAATTTACTACCCGCACTGACGAAGAGCTGCCTACACAAAAACAAGTGCACACCGCAATGCAATCTCATCTTGTTCTGCAGTAACCTCCACCTGCATTAATCAGCTAAGTGATTTAGACTCTAATACTACCATAATCAGACTTTAAAATACGTTTCTAAATATATTTACCCTTATCTTGACTAATCCAGAAGATATCTCCACACTCCCTCCCCATTGCCTAACCGGGAACCTAAAATAGTCTCCACTTCTCAAACATTTGTTGGACTCGGACAATTCGCTCAGTTTTACAGCTCAGGCTTACAATATCAAATGCTACCAAAAAGATTTCTCTGCAAAATAGTGACAATAATATACTCTTCTCCACATTCTCACAATCAGCGAACTCTTCCTGTATTCAAAAGGGAGAAGAACGCCGTACAGTGCTGCCCTCTTTTTCACAGAAATCACAAAGATTACGATCGCATCATACGCTGGGGAAATCCCAATTTTTTACAGGTCAACAATCACTATTGCGTTTAGACATGACAAAATAAGAAGTGATAGAAGAAAATGGAAGGGTTGTACTACAAGTCTTCCATTGGGAACATGTCAATAATCTGCCGTGGACACCCTTACAAAATGATATAGAAAATGGGGTTGTTTCTCAAGAAATAATTCAATGTGTATCCACACGCAGTATGAAATTGATGGTTTTTATATTTTTTTAAGCTGTATGATTGAATTTCCGTCAATTTCTCGATGAACAACCCCAGATTAAAAAAAGAAACATCAAAATGCTTTGACTACTTACCGAGATAATGAAGCTTCGGGAAGACTCGGTCGATTTGAAGTTGCCCGATCAGTTATGAGTCGCGCGTGGCTGACTTCCCACAACAGTCAATTCCACGCTTGAGTCTCAATGCGAGGGTGATCCTCCTTCCATCTTTTATGTTATAATTTTTTTCTTTATTACGCCGTACAGTACCCGGTCTCTCAATGTTTGTAAATAAAGCAACAGTGATTTTTATAAAATTGCAAATTCCGCATCCATTGACCTACACACTTATTTTTCTCCATACTGTAGAAAAAATTCCAGTCATCTCGTTATTGGAGAAACAAATCCAAATCCGAGCAACAAAAACCTCTTTTTGGGAAATTTATTTTTTAACAAAAAACAACCCAAATTTAAATATCATTTTTAAGGGCGTTCACGGCAGATAATTGAAATGTTTTCAATAGAAGACTTAACTACAACTCTTCTAGTTTCCAAACCCGTGTTTTAAATTACAAATTACCCTCCCCCTGGATAGTTAGAACTTAGTTAACCATGTATCGATTTAAAAACAAATAGCAATTGTGCAAAGAGTATAGCACATACAGAAACCCAACCTGAGCGTATTTTGTTCAGTAAAAAGTTCTACAACATCACATACCGACAAACACATATCTACTATTTGAATTGTTAAAGTAATTCTTGCTTGCAAAAATATCCATTTTCGGTGGCTTTTTCTTGTCTCGGAGCAACAAGTTAACAAATCTCAACGTTCATTTTTTTAGGTATTTTTATTTTTGTTTTATATTTCATCTCATTGAAGTACCCTGATTTGATCTATAGTTTTCTGTAGGGACACCAAAAACCACTTTCGGCGTGTTCGAGTTGATAACAAAACGGGGAAATGGTGTGCGGGTTTGTAGTTTATTTTCATCTAAATCATCTTTTGCATGATTCATCGAACACCTACCTGTGTACGATGTTGTCAAAATCAGGGATTTTTTCATGTCACTGGCCTAATACCACAAAATGATACACATTGTTATATCTCTCTCTCGGAATGCTGTTTAAATAATTTCGCATTCGGATAATGGGAAAGAATAAGTTTACACACAAAAAAACCAAAATGAAGAGGAAATATTTTACAAAAATGTTCCATTCAAACATTACAACTAATGATTACTTCTTCTTTTGTTCTGATTTAATATATTACTTTATTTAGATTAGAGAAAATATGTTATAACATCAAATACTCGTAAGACCTACAGGGTAAGGATTTTTAATGTGACATAGGCCATTGAATTTTTTCAATCATGTTAAACTGTCGAAAAAGACTTTGAAAATCCAAAACTTCCTCGCAAGTGAAATTGATTGGTTTCGGTCTATTTTAGTCGATCACTAAAATAGACCGAAACTAATAGCAATGCAAACTAATAGTCGATCACTAATACCTAGTTAATCACTCCTCGCAGCGAGTATGATACCAAAATGGGCAGATATCGCCTCTCGGCCACATAATGCGACGCAAGTATCCGCTCGGGCGCAAACGCATGTTCCTTCGTACATTTTTCATGTAAGCACAGCAAGTTGCGCCATAAAAGTCACTTCCAGAGCCACCACAGCACCAGTTCGGAGAATTCGTTCGCGCAAGTGTCGCGCAATCGCAAGGGATCGCGCGCGCGGATAATTCCCTCGCGTGGGAACAGGACTTTGGAAATACATTTTCCGTTCAATTGGCGTAAATCGTACATTTTCCGAGACAATCTCTCTCTCTCTCCCTGAGAGTGTGGGATATTTTGTATGATGGGGTGCGTTCGTGCTGGGCTATGAATGAGTTGGAATGATATTTCTCTGTTGAGGGTTGTATTTTGCTATATGAACCACCCCTCATCCTCCGGTCACGCCGAACAACTTGCTACTTCTTTTTTTTTTAGGAAACAGGGACTAGCCACGGAAGTAACCTTTACGGAGTCACCCGCAAGTGCACATAAGTGCGATATTCCACAGGAGAAAAAACATTCGCCTTGAATCATTCGAATCCCGGTCAAGGCGAATGATTTTTCTCCTCTGGAATATCGAACTTACCCCCCCCCCCCCCCCCCGTTACCTCCCCTCACATCTTCACCGAGAAACTCAGACGTGATTCCAGCATATGCGGTATCAAATTTGTACATGGTTAAAAGGTCATGCCAACGATCCCATTTAAATTCCACTGCGGATATATTTATCGGAGAGACTCTTTAACTATTGCGTCTATAAAGGCCGTTTTACACGATGAAAGATATTGTACAAACGTATGTACGTGAGATTGTACGTTTGTCTCAACGAAATTAGAACAGGTTCTATTTCCCGTGCAGGCATTGAGACGTTCGCACGTGCGTTCATACAATTTGCCGCTTTACACGATACATTTTGCCTCATGCAAGAGGTCACGGAAGAGTTTGTACAAACAAATGTACCGTGTAAAACGGCCTCAGCACTTTCCGTGTCTTCGACGAAGTACCGATGACCTGAGGAAGTTGTTCTCCGACAGCACACTTAACGTGCTAACCGCCGAAAGGGCGTGCGGCAGGAGGTGTAAGGACGCGAGCCATGTGAAAGGAGAGGAATAGGGAAGAGGAATTGGAGGAAGTGAATTGCACTTTGATGAAGTGCCATTAAGTGTTTCGCTCTGTTTTTGCTGCACTAATGCTGCGTGGGATGAAAGAATGTTTGAAAATATCAGTTCGACTGTGTATCTCTCTTATTTGGTCACTCCTGTCAGTCAGCGCCATTGTTTTGTCAACTCGCATTTTTATTTACAAAAAAATGTTTGTTATAAGCCGATAAAAAAATAAATTTGGGGGTTCTAAATTATTTACACTTGTACCCAAATGTATATATTTCACCAAAGAGTGATTAAGTATTGAAGTTGTTCACCCTCAGTTGGAATGTGGGTTAATTGGATGCTGATTGACAGGCGTGGTTCATTACTTTTGCGTAAACTATCTGCGCTGAAACCGGTATTTAGTCTCTAACAAGCTTTGACGACCATCCTCCAATCGGAAGAAATTGAACTCAAGCACGGAAATTAAATCTGACAGATAGTACTTTAACTTCTTGTTTTTTTAAGATAAATGAGCCCATTCACATGCATCATAGTATTACAGATAGCTGCATCATTTGTATTGCGAAACGGGAACGTGGAATATAAGGCAGAATCCACGAATATATCGAAGTGTTTATTGTGAATGCAATCTCTACTTGCTTGTTCTTGAAATATCCACAGTGTTGTACTAAGATGAGGTTCATTATATGATAAAGAAGTTTGGCACTTTTCTACACTTTTTATTTTTTTTAAACACACACTACGCCTTTCACCAATTTATGGCATCGTCACTACTAGTCACTACTACTACACCTGACGATGCCATAAAATTGGTGAAACGGGTAGTGTGTGTTTTAAAAAATAGAAAAAAGTGTAGAAAAGTACCAAAATTGATCATAATGACTATTAATAGTTTCCACAAAGTAGAGTATGAATGTGTGAATTTCACTGAGATAAGGTGTTAGTTGAAATCTTTGTTTTAATTCTTTTCATATTTATTTTTATTTTTTTCATCAACCTGAATACAGCCTCGAGGACCATTTTACATCAGGCGTTGCAACGGTAACAAAGGACTACACTCACGACCATGTCCTGGGAGGAGAAAAATACTCCCCAGGCAGAACTCGAACCCGCGACCTTTGGGTTGGCAGGCGAGGACGTTACTTCGCCGCCACCGAGGTCGACAAAATGGAAAAAATTACCTCTTATTGTTCAGAAACTTCATTTTGCAGACTTTTTTGTTTCAGGACGAGCGCTGTTTGTATCGCGAGAGACACTGTGCTCACGCCGCACGCACGCTATACTAATATCAGTAATTAGTGGTACCGTGACACGCATGGCATTGTTTGAAATTTCATTCAATAAATTCTCCTGGGACAACGTAGCTGCCCACTGGCCAACGATACAGGCCTTTAAACAAAAGACCTTTTTTTTTTCCTTCAACCGTCTGTGTGGTCTCAACTATTTAACTTTTTGAGTTCTAAATTTCGGGTGCTTATTACTATAATGGAGGTCTAAAAGTTCGAAAAAATGTATGATGTTGCAGGAGCCTAAACTTTTAGACTAATTGTGCATTTAAAAAATGGCAATATTTTTGTTTAAATTGATGCGCAAGAAAAACTACCGAATGGATTTTCACCAATGGGACGTCATTTTGTAGTTTTTTAATTCCATACAACTTTTGTTTGAAATTTTATTCTCTAAAGCGCATAGTTTTCGTTACATAGGCGAAAAACCACACTTCTCCAAATTTAAATGACCACCATTAACTATTCCCAAGTCAGCTCCCTGTCCCAAACTATCTACATACTTTTATAATTACGTACTTTATCTTTCAACTCTCAAAAAGCTCAGCGGTAGGAATGTTACCCGTCTATCCTTGTGATTCGACTGGAGTGTGCGGAGAGCGAAAGGAGCGTCAGCAACATCAGAGATGAGAACGGCATACTGAGGAGCAAATTTGACAGCGGTGAAAGATCTCAAGAATAAAAAAGCGCATTGTGCAGACAACAACAACGGAGACATTGCCGAGGCACTTGGAATTAAAGCCTAGGACAACCTCTACGAAATAAAGATTGCTCTGAAAGCGGAAGGCTAACGTACGACTTTCAGAGTAGTATAATGATTAGGATAATGAAGAACACCGGGACTGAGAAATGCGAGGAGCACCGAACATTGAGTCTGGTGTCACATGCGTCAAAAATACTTAACCTTATAATAAGTCAAATGATGGAAAGGAAAATTTGAGATAACCTCTCGGAAAACCACTTCGGATTTAGGAGGAAACAGAAGAACCAGGGAGGTCTCTGGTTGAGAGTTATGGCAGAAAAAATTATTCATTTGAATAAGCCATTATGCATTCGTATACTTGGAGAAAGCCTTCGACCGCGCTGAGTTGAACAAGATGCTCCGGCTATTGGAAAAACTCAGAATGGAGTACAACGACAGAAAACCCACTATACAAGATGCAAGTCGTCACAATGCGAAGAAGAGGCGGAAGAAAAATTGAAGCTAAAATTAGCAAAGGAGTTAGACAAGGATGCAACCCATCACTTGCAATGTTCAACATATAGTTAAAGGAGGAAATAAGAGAAGAACAAGAAATGGGATTGAACGGAATGAAGGTAAAAACGGAGAAGAAATAAACATGTTCCGCTTCGCAGATGACATCGCAGCCACAGCAGGATATCGTGATGATCTTCAAAGATCACCTAACATAATGGAATACCATATAAATATAATAATATAACATTAAGAATATTCGTGATTGTTGAGCGAAATCACCTATGGTGAAGGACAAACTAAACAGAGAAGAGACATCCACCAAAAGATCTCTCTGTGGGGTAACCATACCTTTACCGGTTGAATGGCCTTATCGACGAAATCCTGACGGAGATTTCGGACCTATGGACGGTCAATTGCGTGCTCTATGCTGCTGCTGCCAAAATTATGGCTCACTCCCAAAAGAACGCCTCATGGGAGGAAAAAGCAGCAAAGAGGCTGGAACAGTTGAAGGCCAAGATCACGCAGGCACGACAGAAGGAGTGTGTGTGATGGATTACATCACAACTGGGCGAACTTTTACAACGAAAGTTCAGAGCATAGCGCGCAGTCTCAGGTACAACCATAACACACTGAAAAAAAAGTGCTGCTAACAATTAAGCAGTTAGCGGTCGATAGAGTACGGGCACTCACCACGGCCCGAAAAAAAACTCCTCAGGAGTAGGGCCGTGAGGAAGAATTCTACCTTTATCCTCCAATTCTACCTTTCTACTCTAATTCTATCTTTCTACTTCCGGAAGGATATCTACGAAACTTCGAAGCCATTCAACGGAGGCACTCCGGCCCTAGGCCTCTTTAAAGAGTTATGTGACCGCCACCTACAAGATGTGTTTGGACCTCTTTCAGTCGCATTAAGTGTCGAGAAGATGGCCTTCTCTGGCAAGAAGAACTGCTCGGCTACAGGAATGGATGCTGTGAATAACTTCTGGGGGAAGAATTTTACTTCCACCCACAAACTCCTCGCCAGAATCTTCACGTCCTTTCTGAAAGGCAGGAAACAAATTCTACCTTGGCTGACTGAGGGACGCACTGTTCTGATACCTAAGGAGGGAGACTTGTACGATCCAAAGAACTACCGCCTGTCTCAATACTGTGAAGCGCTATCGGGAGAAGGGAATTGGTTTTCTCTTCCATAACACCCGTATAAAACTAACTCTTTCCAAGCTTGGGTGAGACAGATTAAGAAATTGAACGAAACACAAATACTATCAATCAATAACTGAACTAACAATGTATTTCACACACAAACCAACCACATTACAAACAAAATACCAACAGGTCGAGTGCCAGGCGACCGTTATGAGAGTTTCCACTCAGAAAATGATTAAGATATCGAGACGGTGTACGAGAGGTTGAGCTCCTCTCTAAGTGCAATTGACTGAAAATCAGCAGTTTCACACATCGATATTTCTCGGTCGCCGCGTCGACTGCAAAAGAGGGCGTTCTCAGGAATGAATCAGCTGAGGAGGGGGTTTGTCGGCAAGGACGAGGTGGAATGGGTTAGCTTATTTTCCATTAAAAAAGTCGAGTCCCTCGAGTTTAGGAAGCTGTATCTTCAAGTAGGGTTAACAGATTTTTACAAAATAAAAACCATGTGATAGAATGATCATTCCTCCGTTTATCAATGAGTGTTGAAAAATTGTCATTTACTTATCTGCCCTTATACGATATTTTATTTGAAAAAGGTCACTATTTTCGGCGCTCAAAATCCGATTTCCCAGCTTTATGTTATCACTGTTCTCTTAACATAATACATAGAAACTGGCAATTCTGATATAAGTTAGCTAAACATGTTATTAACGTAATAAATGAAGTAAATTGTTTATAAGTGGAGTTTTACACGAGCTGGTGTAAATAATAGGACATAGGCAATTGGTAGACTTGGAAGGGGAAAATAATGGGATGGGTGATAGATAGGGTGGCAGTTTTTAATTGGAGCGCCAGGAACTGTTTTCTGGCTTCGGCCGCAGAATACAGGATCACAGCCTTTGTGCCTTGGAATTTCTGGAAACCTTCCTCACTTCTGGGGCTATATAAACGATACAGGACCTGGCGAGAGAAAGGTGCGGCGAAAGTCGTGGCAGAAGTTGCTGGCAGGAGTCGCTGCATTTTAGAGTCGAAGGAATTTTGGCCGTCGTTGGTGCACATGTCATTAGCACGCATGACGGGGCGCGCCTCTGGCAAGTCCTTCGGCTAAGTCCGGAGGGTAAACAGTCCGCAGAGGGGAAACATACCCAAAGAGGTAAATTTAGCCAAAAAGGGGGTGGGGGTGTTTAAATAATGCCACAACTCGATACAAGGAGTTCACCTCCATCATGAGCGACCTTATCCTCCACCACGTCCGGCCTGTGTGGGAGGAGGTGCACGAGCAGAGGGCCCAAAGCGGGGAATCGCGGGATACGGATAAGTGCTGCTTATTGATAGATGCATATGCCAGGGTGCCATCAGAGAAACCTATCAAATGCTTGGGTGGACTACAATAAGGCCTTTAACACCACTTCGCATGAGCTTATTATCGCCATGCTGAAGTTGATTAAAGTCCGCCCAAGGTTGTGCCCTGCATCCAACGCCTGTTACCACTCTGGAGATCGCGCTTCGTTCTGACCTCAGGCAAGCGGTCAGTTTCCACAGAGTTGGAAACATACCACCGTTGAGTTTTTCTAGGCGATAGCTTGAGCCCCTGACTGATCTGTATTGCGAAAGCGAAAGCTCTTTCGTCTTCTTCTACAAAATACACTACAAGCCACCTCAAGGGTGTGTGGCAGGGAGTGAGTAGTCACCAACATGCATTTCACTAAACCCTGAAGTCCTTTATGATGATGCATTAGCATAAATCGCTAATAAATCGCTAATGCTTGTCACGAGGCGAAGCCTCACAAGCATGACCAACGCTATAGATATGCTACCAATGTTAGAGGGACCGTTTGCATTTATGTATTTTGCAACTACATAAACGGACAGAGATTCAATTATCATGCCAAAAACATGCACAACGTGATGTAATTACTAGGTAGCAGATAAGGATACAAGTATTAGGGAGTACTATTACTACTAAGAGCTACACTACCTATCGACAAACCTAATTCTCATTGGCAGCTGTGATGGTTTCTTATCGTTTGCGGGAAAAATGACATTTTAAATCTGTCCGTTCTGCAGTCTAGTTCCCTATTTTTATTCCCATTATCTAATCTACCGTAGTATGTTGAATTTTGTAAAATATTATTAACGTCGTCAGAGAATAAATCTGTTTGGAACTTACATAATAGATTGAGTCTAAATTTTAATCGACGGTCTGAAAGCGATTCCCATCCCAGTTGCTGCCAAAAGGTCAGAAAAATCTAACTAGATTATCATAACGGCCACTAACGTATCTTGCCGATCTTCTCTGCACGCGTTCTAACTCGGTTTTTAAGCCTACCTCATAAGGATCCCAAATACTGGCAGCGTATTCCAAGTAGGGTCTAACAAGGGAGAAGTAGCTTATTTCCCTTACTTTATCTTAGCATTTGACAAGTAATCTTTTAACAAATCCCAATTTACGATTAGCTTGGCCGGTAATTTCCCGAATATGTTTACCCCACGAGTCTATTGCTTATCAACTCTGCTCCAGATTGGTTTATGAAGTTCCTTGCCTGGTATGTAGGGTCTGAAATAAACGGTAAGCAGTTGCACTATAGTGTTGTAAAGAGAGCAGCAGTGAAGATATATCAAGTGAAAATGTGTGTGTGTGTGTGTCATGCCATAGATCTCTTTCCTGAGTGTCACTTATGAATGGTCGTCTTCCCACCCTGATCTTGATTCGTCCGCTTTTCTCCATCCAGCAATAGAAGAAATGTAACCAGAGTGTAACGGAGTGGGCAACCTTGGAATTACATGGTGATCAGGATTGGTAGCATTTGACTCGGAAATTACCGATACCCATTCTGCTCAAAATCACTGGAAGGCTTGTGAACGCATTTGACCTTTCAGCTTCTTATTTTTTTCAACTTTCTCCTGCCTATTTAAGGAGATGTCAAAAACTCACCGAAGACAAACTGAATGTTGGCTGAGAAAAAAGATAAACCTCCATCCCCGTTTCGGAATAGCCAAATCCTAGCTTTTCATTTTGCTCCCACATAACACTTCACTATCTCAACATTTTATTCCTTCGGACGCCATAACTAAATAGACAACAATTAATACTCCACGTGAGGAGGGAAAATTATTTCTCAAAACGTTCTTCTGACACACGGTTTCCATTTTTGCTTCATTTTACCATTAGAAAAAATAGTAATAAAACAATTCAATTTTTCAAACAGTATTCAAACAAGGTACCTACTAAAACTAGGGAACGTGAGCTCTACGGCCTCTTAAACTTACAAGGTATACAATTCTCCAATGGCCGTAATAAATTGGCACCACTCGTCAAAAATACGCCACAATTGCTGTGTTGGTTTGCGGGAATAAATGGGGGGAAATCCACGCCAGTGACCAACCACAACCTCTCGACCAGAAAACCCCTGTGGTGGTTTACGGGAATGTTACTTCCTCGCCAGTGACAACCACATACACACACTATCAACCCGAATAGGGATCCTTCGCTGGGCTAATGGGACCCTGCTAAGGATGCCTGGGTTATGAACACTCACACTCAACCCAAAGAGGGATTCTTTGTTGGGCTAATGGGACCCCGCTAAGGTTGCCTGGGTTATGAACAAAAACACACTCACAAGCACTCAAGAACTCACTCACTCAACGGGCCCAACTTCTGGGAGAATCTAGCTCAAAAGAGCGTAGTCAAAAAACGGCACAAAAACAAGAAAGGACGAGGGTATGCGTCGTCCTAAAATTATTTCTCAAAACGCTCTTCTGACACACGGTTTCCATTTTTGCTTCATTTTACCATTAGAAAAAATAGTAATAAAACAATTCAAATTTTCAAACAGTATTCAAACAAGGTACCTACTCCTCGCAGCGGCATATCCTTCCAAGCGACCGTTATTTGGAATACTCGTTCCGAATAACCCTTACGAAATTTGCTTATCCATTGAACCTTTTCATAAAAGGACAATAAACACCACATTATTCCCAGATATATGCTATTCTTCTAAAAGAGTTCGAATAAGATACTCCCAGTGACCTTTCCTCCTCAGGAGTGCACTTATTTAACGACATCTATGGCCAGCCAAAATTATTTGCTTGGTTATGTAAACGATAGAGAAATGAAATCCAACTCTCGCCTTCAAACTGTCTTCCGCTACCCATTCCCGCCGACATTTAAATTGTCGAAAAAGGCTATCGTGAGAGAAGGTCAATTGGCAAACCCACGTGGTCACCCATAGTGTCTTCTGACGCCAAAGTTCACCGCACATTTCCTTCACTGTTAAACCTCTCGACGCAATTTCGAAAAAATTGCTACGGAAAACTACTTATTTCACTATAGGTCAAGAATATTTTTTCATGGATGCCATATCCTCAATATGATTACCTTTTACCAAATAACGTTTGCTCTTAATCGGCCAATAAGCTTAAGCTAATCGTACTCAGAAATAAGTGTCGACTAAGAAGCATCTATTGCCTCAAAGAATATATTTAACTAAGTGATCGGTGTCATTAAACACTGCGCACGACAAAGGCGTGTTAAGAAGCTTCAGCGGAAGTGGCAGGCATTGTATTCGCTCACAGGATATGTCCCGCGATTTCACATAAGTGAACTCGATCTAGGACGATGCAGGTTACGATATCACGACCTTCGATTTGCTCAGCAGGCACGCTATACGAACAGGGGCGGACGACCCTGTTCATATAGCGTGTAAAGCTAAAGCCTTGAAGAACTGAATTTTATGCAAAAAATATTTTGAACTAACATGTACATAAAAGCGAATAGGGAGTACAAATTACAGATGTTATTAATAATTCTACTGTGCCTACGACACTTACGAAAACTTTCTGCCGAAAATCCTGCTGGAAATTCTATTACACGCTATTTTCCTGCAAGAATTTCAGCAGGATTCTCTGCACAGAATTTTCGCCAGAATTCTTTCCAGGAATTTCTGCAAATTCTCGCACGCGTTTCTGGTTGACTTTTATGCAGGAATTTCTACAGATAGTCACGCGCTTTTCATGCATAAAATGCTTCAGGAATTAAAGCCTCATTGGTTACTGTAATGTATGTGTAAATTTTGGTAAACTAAGGACCTATATTAAATGTTGATTAATTTTAAGGGTAACAAATAAATATTAAATACGAATTCTATGATTAGTGCGGTTTGGCAGCACGAATTCAGCACTAATTATTGACACTGGTCCCAGAATTGGTGCTCAAAGTGGCGGCGCTAACTTGATGGAGGTCCCTCGTACTCTTGAAGAAATAAATAGAGACCGAGCCATGAAATTCTCCAATGAGCGCACTCATTGGAGAATATCACGATTTAGTTGCAATATATTTCGTATGGAATATCTATGAGGGCGGCGCCTATTGGATAGGTACACCGCTAGGTTGACCAATGCGGATCACGGTTGCTATTTTCCTTCATTTTGGTTACAAGTGCACAGGTTGATGTCGCACATTTCCGGGAACTATTCCCTCAGATTACTCAATTGCTTCGACTCATATCGGAGCCAACACGAGTGTTTGTTCGATAATTTAAGATGTATGCAACCAGACTACTGAACAGTCAAATTACAAAACACGAGTTCTTTTTTTATTCCAGGGATTGGATTGTTTTGTTTTATTTTAACTGAGCTACGTCAATGCCAAAACGTCGACCGATAAAGCTTTGATAGTGTACATTGGCTTTTTTTCCAATTATAGAAACAATTTTCAATGGAACTTCCATTGTTCCATAAATAAATGTGATATGTACAGAGGTTTGGTATCCTGATGGCGTTAGGGTTCTACTGAAACCCAGACACTTCATGATAGCTCAAATACAGCTATAAAAATTGTTGACCCTTCTGTTATTTTGGATAGTAAACCAAGGTCCACTTTATCGGAAGGAGGCTCTATTCCTTCAACTTCGGATGAACGTGAATCCATATGCAATAGTTATTTATATGCACCTTTTCAATATGCTGAGAAATATTTCTGAGGATACATCTACATCCTTTTGGACTGAGTTCTGGAGGACTTCTCCTCTAGATTTTCTGAATGTGGTTATGGACGTATTCAGAATAACTATCTTTTTTCCACAGGCAATTTTGGCAACGAGTGTCGTTCTAAAAACCGTAGATGTTAAAAGTGATTTACCACACTTTTCCAGAAGTATTCTGACCTCTTTGGTCTCCAAAAAGAATGTTGTGTTTTTCAGCAAAAATCAGAGTATGAACACAGAACAGTGGATAGTAGGGTGACCCGAATTTTTCAGAA
Source organism: Pyrrhosoma nymphula (assembly GCA_963573305.1). Lineage (NCBI taxonomy): Eukaryota > Metazoa > Arthropoda > Insecta > Odonata > Coenagrionidae > Pyrrhosoma > Pyrrhosoma nymphula. Next base: position 3,622,127 of record OY754334.1, read on the forward strand.
TTAAGAAAAGTTATGTTTTCCTACTCTCAAAATGAAGTTTATAATCACGTGCTAAAATTTGGTTACTTTTAATTGACGGGAACCCGTGCCCCAAGGGCCCTAAGTACTTCGGCCCTAAATATGCGTTTTTTGGGCTGTAAAAGCACTGTTTTAATGAAAAACGTAGAAGTAAAGCCCTTTAGAGCCGAATTTTCGTTTGTTTTGATCTATCTCTCAAAACGTTACCACTAAATAATATTTTCCTAATTTACGTCAGCCCGTGTATTTGTATTTGTATTTGTGAGGGTGGCTACATTACCTCAAAGAAAAAGTCTATACTTTGTTTATTTCATTTATTTTAATATTAAGTAGGGCCTACTTGATTCAGTCGTAATTAAAACTATTACAGATGTTTTCTGCAGCCTGGTAGTTCTTCTTTGAATGTTATCATTTTGATTTTTGCTGAAAAAAAAATATTAATGGAAAATATTATTTTCTGAATACCTTTCTTTTGTTTCATTCCAATCAATTTTCATTTTCTACAACATTAAAGAAGAAAGGAATTTGAAATCCTTGTGTAGGCTGCAGCGGGTTGATGTATGGGAAGATGCAGGTCTTCCGCGTTTTACACCGAGTTGCTCTATGTTTCCTTGGACGACAGTTTCGTCGGCGTTGTAGTCTGCTTCTTCTGGTCGGTGAAGTGAAGGTGCAGCCATTCGTCGTCTTATATACGTCAAGCGTTAGACCTGACTCCGACGGGTGAGATATATAAGACGACGAATGGCTGCACCTTCACTTCACCGACCTGAAGAAGCCAACTGAAACGCCGCTCAATTTATCACATCTGCTATACATTATAGCCACACCAAAAGTACGTTCCAAGCGCTTCATTTCTTTTAATTTTCCGAGGGAGGTCCACCCCGACCCCTATTTCGTTGAGAGGCATTGCATACCCCCCAGGCGCCGCGGAAAGTAGTGAACCCCCCAAAACAACGACCTTAATCCGCCCCTGTATACGAATCGGAAAGTTCGAGGCCAATATATTTCAGCTTCTTGAATTATTACACGCAAGATATACCCTTATAGATCGCTAACATATCTTAAATGAGTCAATTTAGAGACTTTTGTAGCTTTATTTATTTAATTACTGAGAATTTTGGTCATGTATATTTGCGTCATTTTTATTACGATATTTGTTTCATACTTCTTAAGGCCGTTTAACACGGTACATTTGTTTGTACAAACTCTCCCGTGAACTCTTGCATGAGGCAAAATGTATCGTGTAAACCGGCAACTTGTATGAACCCTTGTGCGAATGTCTCAATGCCTGCACGGGAAATAGAACCTGTTCTAATTTCGTTGAGACAAACGTACAATCTCACGTACATTCGTTCGTGCAAAATCTTTCATCGTGTAAAACGGCCTTTATAGACGCTGAAAGTAAAAAATAAAATTCGAATATGGTCTCCATTATGACTCAATGGGAACTAACTCGCTCAAACCAACTAAAAAGTCATTGCGCAGAGAGGGAACGAGGTTGCAGATGGGTTTCGAAAGGCGTGAAATGCGTGGTGAAGACCGAAAATCGCCAGCCACCCTGCTGTGTCGCCCCTTCATGGGCGAAGGGCGATTGGCGCGCGCACAAGGGGCGGAGGAGGAGGGGAGAGGATAGCTGCCCCCTCCCCCAGTTGCTCGGGCAACCACCCCCTACCATTCTACCCCCCTCCCCACAACCTCCCTCCCCCATAAAGAAAAGAGAGTGACGGAGCGGACAGCTGTGCAGTCTTCCACCGGCCATCGACGCCCCTTCGACCGAGGGCAGCGGAGTGAGGAAGGAGGAACTGAGAAAGCCCTCCTCCAGCCCCTAATAATACTCATATCCAAAGGTACTTGGGGCGGAAGGAGGCTTCGTGTGTCGCATTCTACGCAATACCCGAACTGAATGAGGGGAGAAGACCCGAAAGCCAAAGATCGCGGAATAAATTGGAAAGGCAAGTTCGAGCGGGACCGCGTTGAAGAAAAGAGAGCGAAGGGCCGAGGAAGGGGCGTTGCGGGTCGAGTTGATGGCTGCAAGGGGGGCCGGGAGGGAGAAGGAGCGACCGACGCTATCCGGTGGGAGAAGTACGCCGCGCGGACCAGCGGAGACGACGACGGTCGCCGCCCGATCCTGAGGCCGGGTCTGCAGCTGACTGCGCGCTCGACTGGAGAAAATCCCGCACGCCAAGGGGATCTCGGCAAGATAGAAGGTGGGCTAGGAGAAGCCTAGGAATCGACGAGTGACGGCAACCGTAAGTCTCTCTTGCAAACTTGCAAATTCTTTAGAGGAAAAATACCACAAACGGTGAAATGAATCAAAAACTTGTGTCATCTCATTTGACATCGAGCTGAATAGATTCCAGTGATACGTTGAGGTAGAGTAGATAATGCTTAATTCAACTGTTGTGGAAGTAGGTACACAAATTAAAAATGATGCAGGATGTTCAATAATGTTTGTTTTTTTCATATAAGGCAAGATATACATTCTTGAGAGGGATGAGAATTCTACTGTTCGGCATGACATTTCAAATTCCCGCAAACTCTTCCGTAGATTATAATTTGGATTCCTTCCGAATAGTTTATTGCAGTGACAATATATTGTTGTGGATCTCCAAGCTTCTTATATCTTATATAATTATAGATACACTTTCGTATAGTAGTTATATCCATAATGTTGTAATCTTCATTCTAAAAAGCAAAGCTACAGCAATTCCGGGGTAAAAAAATGGGATTGATAAATTTCCCTCCTAAAGTTCGTCATCGGATTGTTAAATATTTAAAAAAAATCCCAATGCATAATCCTAATGAAAGAAGTAAAGTCCGATAAATGAGGGGAAACAAATTCGCAATACAAAGCTCCGCTGCAACAAACACTAAAAACATTACTAATAGTTGAGAGTCGACCTAATCCGAATCCATTAGGAAACAATAAAGTGCCGAGACCCAGGGGGGTCATTCTGTAACTCCAAACCGGTCGGTACGGTAGGCTTTTCGTCGGGTGGGACGTCACACCGACGAAGAGAGAGCAGCCGTGCGATTCTGTACGCACCCGATCGGTGCCCCGGCGAGCTCCAGTCGGTGGACCGCACCGACACGCAAAAGCTGTCGGTGCGGTTGAGAATCAGTCGGTTTGCTTGAGAAACACCGAAGCAAATGGGTAATAAATGAGAATTTTTAGCCCGAATGGGATAATTTGATACTTGTAATAATGAGTATACATATATTCATGATTGCAATAGCGACGTAATTTGTTCTTAAGAGAGTTAATGCAAAAGTCGATGAAGTTAAGGACATAAAGGTGATGATCTATAAGAGAAACTCATACACAACTAGAATTCCATAGTATTGCATTGCATTCTCTAGGCTGTTAAAAATGTTTTACTATTTGGTACTAACAAGTACGTATATAGCTCCATATTTAGGCTATTCAGCACACTGTCACCGGAATATTTTATCATAATAAAATTGCCAAAAATCGTCCGCGGTGAATGCCGGTTTAGCTTTTCTTAAATGGATAATTCCCATTGAAAGTTTTCAATTATAATCAAATATCGCGTATGGAGTCACTTAACTACATTACATACGAAAGTAGCTTCTGATTTCAGAAAATAGGCAATTTCGCACATTTGTATCGTATTTTGATAGCGTTATGTTAGTCCCCGATTTTGGGCCAGGGTAACGGAAGTACGTATTTATACGATGTTTGTTGGCTTCCGGCCTCTATTTTCGTAGTTGAGGAGATATATTTTAAGAATATTTTGCATTGAACTGTCAATCATCACTCTATCCAAATAAAATTCGGATTAATCATCAAATAATGCCAAAACAATGTGTTGGACAACACTATTTGCAAGTAGGTACACGTACCATAACCAATAGTGTGCATAACCAAAACCAGAGTGCTAATAGCAAATTTATTTATTTCTCCACTCAACTTAAACTTCTTTCACCATATGTATTTATTTTTCACTCATTAAATTCATTTTACATTCAACTTTGCTCCACGAAATTATATAATACATGTTTCATGACACGAGCGCGCACTAATTTCACTGTCCTAAAACCACGAATATAGAATAATATACCAACAATAATATTTCAATACCATACCTACAATATAAAATACATACACGGATATTCTATTTTCTAGATCACGCCACTGTTCAATTTATTCCAACGAACAATTCTAGCAATCTTTCGAAGATTAAATACTATATAGGTACACGCAGGCCTTTTCTGCAACTAAAAATTCTAAATGCAAAACGCTGTTACATGCCGGATCTCAATCACACGAGTTAATTCATATAATCAATCAATATACAGGTAAAATTAAAAATTTGAAGGTTATTGCTGGATTCAAACAATCACAACTGATACATTCTCACTCCGCATACTTCATTTAATCTCGTAGCACTCAACATCTTTTATTAATACTTCATATTCTCACGGACGCTATTAAATAAGTGCTTTAAATATAAAGCACTTATTTTAATTATCAAATACACATTGTAACCCTCAAAATTCACATAACTTAATATACCATCATTCTCCCTTCGACATCGTTGATTTCTGTTGTTGTCAACCCCGAGAGCACTAGGCGGCTTCCTATAGTCATTTGTTTCTTCTATCGTCTTCCATTGGTGGGAATACAGCATGTGACCCTCAGCTTCGGAAACACTCGGAAAAATTGGGAGGGGGGGGGGAACATTGAGTGGGAGCAAGGAGTGGGAGGAGTTACCCAACCAACTGGAATGGCACCGACTTGCATACAGAATCGCTGAAAGAGGCTTCGTCGGTGCGGGAAACCTAGTCGGTACGGAATCTCAACCCGTCGCACAGTGGGCGGAATCCAGGATCTAGGCGGAAAAAAGTCGAAAAACCGACTTTACAGTTGAGACAATTTTTGGCGTCGGTCTTATCTTTGGATAGTGGGAGCACCCTTTTTCGCCCTTGAGGTCACTACCCTCGGCATAATAGCACCGTTAGGGCCATTCAAAGACACCCTTTCTGCGGAGACGAATTACAGACCGGGCTCAGTTGAATTTTGGCAGTGAAGTGAAGAGCATGCAGTTAGGCGACCAGTGCACAAGGCATATTTCAGGGACTTGAATTATAATTTTCAAGGTATTTTCTACCATTTTTCATGATAAATATTATTATTGTGCCCATTTTCAATTTTTTATTGCTTTTTGAAATAACCATTAAAAAACACGTGATTTTTTTTAGATATCTCATGTTTGGTTTGACTTTAAAAAAAATGTTCTAGCGGTGTCTAGCTCATTTAAGTGAGAGTGTCTTCAGAATGTATTTTAGAATAAGGCTTTTAAAGGATTTGGTGCGGAAACATGCGGAACTAAAGTTATCGTGCTTTTTAGGCGGCATGCAGTGGGCTGTCGTGACGCACGGAGATCTATGTAGCCTTCTTCACGACAACAGCGAGACGAAAGATTCATTGACGGGTTACTTGATGAAGAAATTCGAGTTAAATGAGACTGAAAACGATGCTAAGAAGTGTATTAGTGTATCTATTAGGAATTGTTTTGACAATTATTCCAGACGTTTGAAAAAAAAGTGGAAGAATATATGATTATTTTCTGACTAAATACCGTACGTGGCTTCAAAACCCATTGCTCCTGCCTACAAAAGTGACAGAAAAATGTTCTAACATTAGCTTTAGCGTAGATTCAGAGCCATCAACTTCAAAGGGAAGACCCAAAAAAGTGTTCGAGCAATGTACTGATCGAGCTAAACGGGCCAAAGTGCATCCTTTCATAAAATCGCATACAGAAGAAGAAATGGTGTTCGCGGCCCAGCATACCCTTCATTCTTCTGGGAAACGGGACGCTGCAGCTGTGGTAAAAGAAGTTACCCAAACTACTCCCCGTCGGGCTACCAAAGTAAAAAGAGCCTACAATTCACCCCCATTACCTCCAATACCATACACTGGGGAGGAAGCGTTAGCGCTTCTTATCGAGATCGGGTTGACAAAGTCGCAGTACATGAGGATCAGGATAGGAGCTAAGGACAGATTAAGCAACATTTATCCATCTTATGATGTGCTAAAAGTGTTGAAATTGGAATGATATCCCCCTAAAGAAGACATAAAAGTGACGGAAAGGTATGCTGAATTGAAGTTACAAGCTCTTGTGGACCACACAATCCAACGTATTGCGCTAGTTCAGAAGGATGTTCTCTTGCAATGCACTATTGAGAGAGAAAAACTGCATATGATATTTTAATGGGGGTTTGATGGTAGCAGTGGTCAGAGTGAATACAAACAGCGTTATGAAACTTCTGGGAGTGCTCATAGAGATTCATCCGTGTTTGTCATCTCCCTTGTGCCCCTACAACTATACCAAACGCAGCGAGGAGGGGTGAACAAAGCGGTACTATGGCAAAATCCACAGCCGTCGTCCACAAAATTCTGCCAGCCAATTAAAATAATCTTCCAAAAAGAAACCAAAACAATGATAAATATTGAAATTGACCGCGTGGAAAGTGAAATAGAATTACTTAGGCCAACGATTATTACCATCAATGGAGCAGAACATTCAGTGATATCACATCTAGTGATGACGATGGTGGATGGAAAAGTATGCAGTGCTGTGACTGGAAGTTCGTCCCAAACGTGCTACGTGTGTGGGGATAGCCCACCCAAATGAACCAAATTGAGTCTTATAGGACCAAAAAATCGGACCCAGCCACCTATCGCTTCGGACTTTCGATACTTCACGCATGGATTCGATTTTTTGAGTGCTTATTACATATTTCAAATAGACTTGAAGTAAAGAAGCGGCAAGTGAGGACGGCAGAGGAGAAGGCCTCTTTCGAAAGGAATAAAAATCGAATAAAAGAACGTTTTCACCTAGAAATGAGTCTCTTTGTGCATAACCCTAATCCTGGAGGTAGTGGAACGACAAATGACGGGTTTACGGCGAGACGTTTCTTCCAAAATCCTCAATTTTTTTCTGAAATAACTGGTATTAATCTAAATTTAGTACAACGGTTTGGAGTAATTTTAAAAACCATATCTACTGGATTTGCTATTGATTCGGATAGATTCAATATGTATGCTTTTCATACTGCAAAACTTTACGTATGTTTGTACCCCTGGTACTTCATGACTGCAATTGTCCACAAAGTACTCATTCATGGCGCTTCAATAATAGAATCAGCCATTCTTCCCATTGGAAAATTGTCAGAAGAGGCACAGGAGGCAAGAAACAAGGATTTTAAAAAATGCAGGAGCAGGAAGATTTCTCGCTCCGCAAATATTGAGGATGTTTGCAATATGTTGCTATTATCATCTGATCCTGTGATTTCATCCATACGTCAAAAAACGAAAAAGAAGAAAAACGGAATACCTGCTGAAGTTTTGCAACTGTTGAAAGAACCAGCTGTGTTTAGCTCTGGAGAAATTGAGGAAGATGATTGCAGTGAAAGCGAAATGTCTGACTATGAATAGTCATAACTTGGTCATAAAGTTGTTATGGTTATCATTCTGATGCAGAGCAAACTGAGAGCATGACAAAATTTTCATTCATGATTTAATTTTAATTGAACTTTTTGCAATCTTTTAAATGTATTTCAAATGGGTATTTTGATATTTTTTAGCGCTTGGGCGAATTGATAGTATATTTTTATACCCATCTTATTTTATTTGAATTTTTCTAATATTATGCTGTAACCTCTATTTTTTAACATTTTTGGTTTTTTCTCTGGCGGATGATTTCAAGACCTACTGGCATAAATTAAAATATTTTCAAATCTGAATTCTGTTATTTCTTCTTCACCTCAGTCAAAATCAACTAACTAACTTTGAGCGGCTAGAATTCGCGGTAAGCGCGGTAAGTTCCTTTGGTAGTCGCACTCACGCGGTCGCACGTACCGCCATAAAACGCCTCCCTCCCGCAAACAAAAGACCCTTCAATTTTCGGATTTTGGAAGACATATTTTTGGAGATATACACAATGCCTGGGTAAGCAAAAGGAAGTTCCGTTTTCCAGCAGAGAACATTGCAATCGCCAAACCGTGAGTTTTAGCCTTGTCCGTTACCACCGTAAAATATGAATAATTAGCTATAATGGAGTTTTTAGCGACTTTATACTTCACATTTTAGTGTTAGTTAATGCCTTTTACTTATAATTTGACATTAATGACGAAATGGTGCAAATTGCGCACAAAATTAGAAAATAATATTTTTTTCCGCCTAGATTGGGCATTCCGCCCACTGTGCGTCGGTGGGTTAGGAAGCGCAACCGATCGGTACGGAACCGACGAATTACAGAATGACCCCCCAGCCGGAACTCCACTTTTAGCTCCGTACATCGTATATCCCAATCACGCAATGCACTCGAAGAGACCGAAAAAGATTGATTAGTCCGCTTTGAATAAGATTTATATAATTGACAAAAGTTTCAGGAATGCTTTGGAAGCATTGAAGTCGCCAATTGTTCAAGCAATTTGAGTGAGAGTCTGGTATTTTATAGAAATTACCGGGTTTCTTACAATTAGTGTGATTTTATGACATGAACTGAAAGACACTAAATTATTGGGGCAAATTTATTGACGCAGGAGGGCAGGCACTGGAGCAGGAAGAGCAAAACAGTTATTTTGCGGTGGAGGAAAATGTATAGCGTGAGCGATGGAGAGGAGAATACGATGCGGAAAGGTGGTGGAGTGGGGTGAGAATAAATAAAAGAGGCTCTGCGGGCGTCATGCGCATGTCTTGCGGTGTGTGGAGATATTTGCCAAGTCACGGAATATTATTCAAAAATTGGAAACTTTCCAGAACAAGTCCTTGCGATCCATCCTGCGTGTGTCTAAACTAGTCGCTATATGGCCGTAGAGCCCACAAACTACCTTCAATAATAGACTTCCTCAGACACTTAGTATAAGTAGTTTTTAAGCCAGGCTAGAGGGCATACAGGTTATCACACATATGGGATTACGACCCAAGTATCCCAACCTCATACAAATTGCCTCCACAAATTACTCGACTACGAGTCTTTCCTGTTATCTTTAGTTTTAAATTCTTACGTTGGTCCTTAGAAAGACCCATTTTTTACTCATTAGTTTGCGAAAATAATAAAACAGAATAAAAAGCATTGAAAAAAAGATACAATAGCAAACAAAAAAATAAAGAGCATAGGAAAAACTAAAAATATATATGTATATAAAGCTTTTGTCAATTCAATTTAAGTTTCTCTTTCTCGCAAAACACAACACTTCCACACCCACATTTACTTCACACGTTACTGCTTGCCGATTGTTATTGAACCGGATGGGGTGGGCTCCTGCCCACGGCCGGTACGGTCCAAATGTGTGCGCCTTCGGCGCCGTAAGGAACTTACGGAGAAGAGTTGGCATAAGAGAGGAAGACGAGGAAAGGTTGTACGGAGATGAGATGAAGAGTAGAGGTAGGTAGGTTCCATCTAGACCTACCTCGACAGGATTGTTGCCTCTGATCAAATAAAAAGAGAAGTGCTTGCTAAAAAATTAAATCAAACGAGATACATGTACGCAAGGTTCTTCAGTTCGTCATAACATGTCGTGCTTTACTTTTGTACTAACTGGGTACTTTTTCGCCGCGGGCTTTCTTCGATTTTTTTTTTAAGAGAAGGGCTCGCATGTCTTTTATGCCCTCCCCTGGGGCTCCCGCCACAGGGTGTCGTCGCCCTCCTTCACTTCGCCCCGTTCGACACCCACCTTCGCGTCCTCCCAAATGGACCTCCGGATGGCACCTTGCAAGAGGCGCGCCCCTATCCCGAAGCTGTCCGAATCGCGTCCATGCCGAATGTACTCTTACGTTAATCACCATGCATGCTTTTTCAAAGAAATTTTTTTTATACTTAATCTCGGCTTGAATTATTTTTTTAAACTCTATCGTGCGCTAGGTTATTGAATATTGGGTGTGCCAGGACATAAGAATAAAATGGAGTGTCTGAAACGTGTTTGCGATACAAATAGTCGGGATAGGCGTACAGATGAGTGGGTCGTGAAATAATGTGGATCGGTTGTGATCGGCAGCAATAAACTTACTAAGTGTATCCACATTAAATGTTTTATTCACGGCCTTGGTTTCGTTGTAGTACAGTATCTGCTTTGACCTGATGATGTTGTACTCAGTGGCGTAGTCAGGTTTTGGGTCTAGGGGGGGCAGAAACTTTTTAGGGGCGCTGACTCATAAATTAACCAGTTTACTAAACTTACAAATTTAGGTGATGCAATAGGCGGATGGGTTTCTACAAAATATGATAATTGACAGTGTATTATACACATTTATATGTACGTATTTGGGACTTAAGAATGAAATACACAGACTTAGGGGCGCTAGAACACGGGGCAGGGGGGTCTTCGCCCCCCCCCCTGGTTCCGCTACTGGTTGTACTACAACAAAATCTTCAGTCTTGAATAATATATTTTACGTGAATACACTTTAAGTTATTCATTGTTGTGAACGTGAAACAGCACCACAAATTTATGCCGGAAACAATTTCAGTAGATGGGAAGATCCCATCCACTCCATCCATGTATAGACGTAGATGAAAGGAGCAAGCTTCGTTGGTTTCGCCATGCTGGAGAAATGAATGGCAGTCGAATGGTGATAACGGATTGATTAAAATAGATGAGTGGCAAATGGTGTGCGCAAAGAGGTAGACCGAGGAAGCCATGGGTGAATGGGAGAGACTCTTTAAGAGAAGGAATATTGTCTTAAGAATAGGAGGGCGGGTATAAAGCGATGCATAAATGAAATAGAAGCGAAAGAGTTATGCAATGACAGAGAACTATGGAGGACATTGGGTAAAGTCCTCTCGGATGTGGCACCGGGTTTCCATAGCTGACGTTTCGACAAGCAACTTGCTCATCTTCCTCACAAATGGGCAAGGGCCCAGCCACATTGACACACCGGTTCCCGTAAGATTACCGAAGTTAAGCAGTGTTGGGCCCGGACGGTGGTTGGATGGGTGGCCAGGCATACCTTTACCATGATGGAGTGGACGTGTTAAACACCTTCGCCCTTACTGATGAACATAGAGCAGGTTTTAAACATGTCGTGCAAGCATTTATTTATTTATTAGCATTAACAGGCGAGTTGCCCATATTTCCACAATTACACCATCAAAAACATATGCTGTATCAAAACAAAATAAAAAATATACAGATATAAAAGGAACATAAAACTCTGTTAAAAATTACCCATTGGTCCCCATTGAAAAAACCCCTAGGGAAAGATATTCCCCATTAAATTGCAATGGGTGATATATTGTCCCTATGGGTGCTCAATAGGAAATGAAAATCTATGGGGTTTCAATAGGGAATATTAATTCCCTATGGGTGTGCGGGAATTGGAAAAATCTTGTTTATTCGCAGTAATATTGCATTTATATTCATACTATGTGGCAACATAGGATAACAGTTATGTGGCATTAATTAATGGCAAATAACTTTTTTCAAGATCAGCTGACGCCAACACTTCAGTAATGGGTGCGAGGATAGGTTCGTAGAGTTGTAGGTTTGGTAATCATGCGATACATGTACCATCATGTTAGGTAGATACGATGTAGATGACCTATATCATGCTATGGCATAATTAAGCTTATTGTCCTATAGTCTTCGCATGTTTTTGCCTTACTCTTCTTTGGTATAGGAATTAGTACAGTATTCGCGAAGTCTTCCAGCCACACTCCATCCTCATAAATCCTACGAATAAGCGCAAAAAGTTTTCCTCTTCCGTTCTTCCCCATGCTCTTTAAAAACTCCTCAGGTATGTCATCTATTCCCACCGCCTTATTCCTTATCATGTCTCGTAGAGCTCTTTCGATTTCGCTATCTAGGATACTTGGTCCGATGCCATCTCTGTCGATATTGTCTTCCCTTTCTATATCTAACCTATTGGGCCTTATTTCTTTACCATACAGCTCTTCAACATACTCCTTCCACCTCTCCTGGATCTCTCTCGGTTCTACGATCACCTTTCCCGTCTTGTCTGTTATCGTTGTAATTCCCCTTCCCTTATTACCACCCGTCAGTTCCTTTACTTTCCGATATAATGCATCTGCTCTTCCCTCTTTTTGGTATTTCTCTAACGCTCTGTTGATGATCTGTTCTCTCCACCACGCCTCTCTTGCTTTCTTTGTTTCTCTTCTAAGCCTGTTATTAAATTCTCGGTATTTTCTCTTACCTAGCTCTGAGTTTACGCTCTTCCATTTCCTTCTCTCCTCCATCTCCCTGATCATCTCCTTCGTGATCCACGGTTTTCTAATTTTAGTTGCACTCACTACGCCTACTGTTGCTTTCGCCGCTTCTATAATTCCATTTTTCAAACTTCCCCATTCATCTTCCACTGATCTAACTCCATGGTCCTCACCCATTCTCTCATCCACCTTCTCCCAATACTTCTTCTTTATTGCCCCAGTTAATACCTCCGTATTCCACTTTCGTAACCTCCTTCCCATTCTTATTTTTTTCAGTTTTACCCGACATTTCATGACTAATAAACCACCAAATTTTAGGGTCCACAGATTACCTGTTCTTCAGTGAGGCAGACCCCAATGAGGTAGTCTTTTCGGAGATTGTGCATCAAATTCTGAAGAAAAAAAATCTCTTAATAAGTCAACAGGGCTCCATCTCTGATTTTCTTTCCACAATTGCAAGGTAGATGGTAAATAAAGTGAATCATGGTTACTGAATAAACTTGGGCCGCTGCAGATGGAGTCTTGACCTCCAGTGGCAGGGCTTAGGCCACAGTAAAATATCTACAATGAAATGTGTGCATTGCTGAGGCAAGAGAGGTAGAAAAAAATAGGAAATGCCTGCAACTCAAAAACTAAGGGCGATGCAAAGTTAGCATGATGTTGAGGACAGGGAAGTTAAATATTAAATGCAAGATATGGTATAGGGAAGTATAGTAATTTTAGACTTGTCCAAAATGAGATAGAAGGACAGTATTAGCAACTGGAGGTGTATTAAATGACATGGTTTCGTGCTGTAGAAGGAGGGAAGCTTCAAAGGAACCTAGAAAAGGCAAGCTGAAGCTCAGGGATAAGGTTAGTGAATATTACATAAGTGCATGATAGATTTTTAATGGGAGAGACGAAAGCATGTCTTGTTGTTCGTAGGTTAGATTGTTATTGGGGGGGGGGGGGCCTTCGTCAGGAGCCCGGGCACTTAGACCTTTCTTGGTCCATTGTGCCAACCCCATGCCTGTCTGCCACTTGCAGACAGGGGGCAAGAGCACCTCGATAGAGGTATGGAGGATTTGCCTCCCCCTGCCTCACCCCAGTACCAGGTATAGAGGATGTCCTCCCTCCAACTTGTTTGGGTCTCCCTCCGACCTCCCGGTATAGGTCTGGAGGGAGTATCATCTCTCCATCCATGCCTGGTCGAGGTATGGAGGAGGGTCACCCATCCAACCACCGTCCGGGCCCAACGTTGCTTAACTTCGGTGTTCTGATGGGAACCGGTATTTCAACGTGGCTAGGCCCTTGCCCCTGTTCGTAGGTTAGTTGGATAAAGTTCCCAAAGAATCGTTTGGTAATGTTCAAGGCAGAAAACATTTGGTATTGAAAACTTTGCATTCAGGAATGTAAGAACCCTGGTAGAGATAGCACAGTATAGAATGAAAGAGATTAGGATGCATGTTGACCAATTTTACCAATAATTTTTGCAAAAAATGTCAGAATTAGTTTTATGGTCCTATTCATGGGATTAATGAAATGGGAATTTGGTCAGAATTGGTGATTCAAGATTCATCCGTATATCGGTTAAGAGAAAAATCGGCAGGAAGTTAGTGGGCGAACCATAATTGAAATTTCAGCGGCAACAATAGTGGTTCTTTGAATCTTAGACTAATATTTGAAGAGAGCAGGTTTGAATTCTTAAATGGGGCTCGGATATGTTTTCAGGGGGTTTGTGTGTGCGCCATCTAGAGAGAGGTGGGCAAATCACCGTCATTTTCATCCGAGGTTACTTACGGTATTCTTCGAAAATGATACCGTACTTTTCCGGTATTTTTTAGTTTTAAGCATTTAAATATTGTTAAATAAGAAAGCCAATAGCAATAGGAAGGGAATAACGATGTTTAAACCATACCTAATACAACATTAATGTAATAGAAAGTTTTTAAATTGTAAAAAGAAATACGGCAGTGACCCGCACATGGCTTTTTTTTGTCAAAGTATGAGAAATTATTAAGAAGAATATTCCAATGCATTACTCTATATTGTTATAATTTAAGTAAAATATTCCAAAAATGAGTCGTACATATGTGTACGACTCATTTTTGGAATATGCCTCAATTCATTATTAAACATGTAGGAAATGTGAACTTGGCTTAAAAGAACATGTTGGGAATTCATCTGTATGAAACATTTTCTCAAACACAGATGAATTATCTAGAAAATTACGTTAATTTTCAAGGAGCACGGTAAATTACAAAAAATACCAAAAGGTAATTTAGGAAAATTACCGAGGTAATTTTCAGAGTGGCCCGTCTCCAGGTGTGAGTAATTTGTGATGCTGTTAAAGTAATGGGGAAAATATATTTAAAAATCTGGTACATCATCATCACAAAGCATTTGAAAAAATTCCTTTCTTTACCTTAACCAATTAACTAACACCTTTCCTTAACCAATACTAATTCACCATCACCATCAATTTGCCATTTCATCATAAAGAATTTTGGAAAAATTCCTTTTTTACATACATGCATACCCATCACGCCATTCTATTTCGGGGAAGGCAAAGTCAAAGAACTCGGCTATTGCTGTTAGGCCTAGAAAACTGGCTGTATTTCAATAATCTCTCCATGACGCACTATCCTTGCGTAGGGTAACAGCGTGCATTCCATTATATTTGCTGATGATTCTACCTTCGTAATATATCTGAAAAATGTAAGGAAGGACTCTGAATGTCTTAGATAGAGTTTGGAATTGGTGCTGTGACAACAACATTCAATTAAATTGCAAAAAGATTAAAGCTATTGCATTTAATCAGACTCTATTGCAAGTTGACAACGACTTGAATCTTATCAATAAAAAAATACCTTTATCACTAAATTTCTTGGGTTACATCTATATCCATTAAACTGGAAGTTGGAATACTCATGTGGAAGACTTATGTTCCAAATTGAATAGTGTTTTGCGCACAATTAGATTCCTCAACAGCGCAATATCCTTATATATATCAACTTTTATCTCTCTCGTTCTAGCCATTGTTAGGGGGACAATTAATTTCAAAACAACATGTAAAATCTCCATTGCTTCATTCAGAATCTTTCAAAGATTTTTCATACTAAGGAAACCCAGGTTTAAGTGACCACTCATGCCCATTCAGAAAAATGAATGGCCGCAAATAGAATTTCAGTGGTACCTAACAAATGGGCATGCTCATAATGGCCATGCTCATTTAGAGTAAATGACCATGATGGCCACCCAGTCTAAATGGCCATGTATGACTACTCATGTCCATTAAAGTATTTAATGGACAAAAGTAGACGTATGTACAGTGGCGCATTTTCACGTGGGAAGTGCGGCAGTCCCAAACTTCACAATGTGATCCATATATACATACACAAGTATATGGAAATTTAAATTTTCCAGTT
Organism: Pyrrhosoma nymphula; assembly: GCA_963573305.1. NCBI lineage: Eukaryota > Metazoa > Arthropoda > Insecta > Odonata > Coenagrionidae > Pyrrhosoma > Pyrrhosoma nymphula. The sequence goes on from OY754334.1 coordinate 3,637,746, forward strand.
GATTTATCAAATGGTAATATTTGGTATTCCTTTGTGAGAAATTTTTAATTTGCCAGAGTTTACATGTGTACTTGGTACAAATATTCTTCTCCATTTAACCATCTGCATGCCTATTTTACCTACCAGACTTTATCTATAAACTTTTAGTTGTCACAAATGTCTCTTGTATTTCTGTTACCGATCGTATATGCCCTCTACTTAAGCATTTTTCCTCAATTTCGACATACTTTTACTGAATATTTTGAGTTCTTCGTCTAGTGATTGAGTCATGGCCGTCTCGATGTACAGGCCTGATAATATTTTTGATGACATCATCAGAGTGGTGTGGACAAGGCGATGCTAGTGATGCAGTATATTTCCTGCAATTGAAGATTTTCCATCGATTACCGTTTTTAAGCGCGGGTTTAAGAAATTCACGTTATTAATAAGCAATATTTTATATTATACATATTCATATTTTCCTCATAGCCTGAAGAGTAAACAGCTTAAACGTTGTGTATTTTACACCATTGCTCGCTTAATTACAATGAAAAGAGAGAGCCTGGAAACCTTGTAAGCGAACGTCTTGGAGAAATCCTAGTCTTTAGAGCAGTACAATAGTATCCTTTATGTATCTGATTAATATTGTTAATATAAAAATAATATTCTATAAGATGTAAAACCTCACGACCTATGAGAATTTATGAAAACCACGGGTCTCATCTCATGAATCTTGCGTAAGATACAAAATATTGACTACTATCGTCATAGAGATGGCTCTCTATAACGTGTTAGATAAACATGTTTCCCTTTTGTACGAGTCTTTTGGTGCCATTTTTTCCTTTATGTTTCCCCAACTTATACATTATGATTACAGAAATATGCATGCTCGTTTAAGAGTTGTTTCCTTAAAGTATACGTAATGGTGGCATATATTTAGTGTAAATGACCAGATTTGTGCTAGCTGGGACCTCTTTCCCTTTCCATGCCTATACCTGTAACACCTATCTTATAATTTTCACATGGAAAAATTCTGTTAAGATTGTGATTCATTCAAGAATCAAGCAAATACAAAAATGCCACACAGTTGCCAAAAATAAAAGAAAAAAGCTAATTATTTCAGTAAATGTTAAGGGAAATCTTACTACATTAAACATAACAAAGAAGCATAGAGTAGCTCCATCAATAAATATTGAAATTTCAATTAATGATGAGAAATAAAAGAAGCTGCTCTATCTGGATTTAAAAAAAGGGCATTTCCTTTGCCAGTTCCTCACATTTGGTTTTGCATGGGTGCAAAGGGTTGCCTTTTCCAGCATTGCCATACCATGATACGTGAGCAGCCAAAAATGAGTCAAACTGACTTATCAATTCCCGTAGCCCCAAATAATTCTTATTATTGAGGGACCCAAATTTTTCCACTTTTCCTCTGAATGCCATTCCTTGTTCAGCAGTGTACAAATCACTGGTACAACATGCCAAAGCACATTCTTCTAGCAATTGTACTCCTCTTCAATTTGTTTTTACAGTGACTTTGTCAAGCCTAAGCCTTGTTTCTAAGTTAAATATGTCAACATAGCATCTCAGCGAGTTGTACTTCTTTCACGGTTGCCAATTAAAGCAGTTTTGCCAGTCATTGAATCCTTCATTTCTAGCAAAATGTGTTGACCCTTTAGGTACAAATAGCATACAAACAAAACGGTAAACTGATCCTTTTGAAGAAGAGTTCAACAGTCATTCTCTCTTGTAGTGTTCACCGTCTGCTATTATTTCAAAAAAGAATTTCTGAGAACAGTATCTCTTTAGCTTCCCACTGATGGAATTGATCTAGGTCTCCAGGTTGTGGCACTTCATTGCATGTGCATCATCATCTGGCCTTGCTCCCACACTGCCCGTTTCTGATGAAGTTTTGATCTGGATCATCATTCTCAACTGATTGCTTTCGTTGATCCAGATAATCCACTCTGAGCAGGGCTTCTCTTAAAGAGACTCTTTTTATACCTTGAATGATTCTGTCTCTAATCAGGGAGTCTGTTAGATTATCAAACTCACATGACTGAGTTTTTTCAAAGCGGTGACATACTGGTCAGTCGTTTCTCCTTCCTTCTGGAAACGTTGATTGAAAATGTACCGTTCACATGTTACATTCTTCTTTGGCGTTGTATAATCCTCAAATTTTATTTGATTTTTTTTAAATCTCAAGGATTTATTAAATGCTATTAAAATACATGTACCCATTGTAAATGATACGAAAAAGAAACTTCCTGTTTGGTTTTCAAAGGAGGTTCGGAATCTTATAACTGAAAAGAAGATTGCGCATAAGCGCTACAAGGAGACTGGTTTATTAGTTCAATACAATGATTTTTTGAAACTTCCCTGTTAAAAATTCCCCAAGAAAATACCCATTGAATTTCCTTATAGGGAATTGGCAATGGGGACTGCTATTCCCTATAGGGACTGCTATTCCCTATAGGGACTGCTATTCCCTATAGAGACTGTTATTAGTGATAGGGACTGTTATTAGCGATAGGGACTGATATTCCCCAAAGAGACAACAATATTCAAGCAAAGGGCATAGCTATGGCACTGACTTCGCTGCTCTCTCAAAATAAAAAAAAAGATAATTTGTCATTAATCACTTTCCTGGGAAATTGACTGATTTGTCATTAGTCAATTTCCCACGCGGCCAAAGTAGTTCTGAGGATTCTAAATAGAAGGCTAGAGAAGAAGGCAAATGAATACCTGGGTGACGACCAGTTCGGGTTTAGGAGAGGGACGGGAACGCGAGACGCTATAGCGGTGATGAGGACGCTAGTAGAAAGAAACCTAGAGTATGGGCAGGATGTTTTTGCATGCTTCGTAGATTTCGAGAAGGCGTTTGATCGGGTGGAATGGACGAAATTAATGGGAGTGTTGAAGAAATTAGGAGTCGATTGGAGGGACAGGCGTCTGATTCGGAATTTGTACATGAACCAGACGGCGCAGGTTAGGGTAGCCAATGGAGAATCGGGATGGGCCACGATAGGACGGGGAGTGCGGCAAGGGTGCCCACTATTGCCATTGCTTTTTAATGTGTATTCAGAAGAAATGGTATGAGAGGCATGGGGGGAGGAGGAGGTAGGAATAAAGGTAGGAGGGGAGCTGATAAAATCAGTGAGATTTGCAGATGATCAAGCATTAGTTAGTCAGTCGGCCAAGGGGTTACAGTCAATGGAGAATGCATTAGAGGTGCAGTGCGAAAAGTATGGGATGAAGATCAATCACAAGAAAACGAAAGTAATGAGATTTTCTAGAAGTAAGAAGGCGGGGCTGAATATAAGGGTGGGAGGGCAGAAGATTGAGCAGGTCGAGCAGTTTACGTATCTGGGTAGTAGTTTGGAGGCGAATGGGTTTAGTGGTAAGGACATCAGATGCAGAATTGAGCTCGCTAAATAAGCATTTTCGAAGAGAAGGGAATTGATGAGGGGGGGTCTGAGAAGAGACGTAAAGAAGAGGCTGGTGAAAACTTTAATATGGAGCGTGGCGCTATATGGGTCGGAAACTTGGTCATTGCGAAGGGAGGATGTGCGTAGACTTGAGGCGTTTGAGATGTGGGTTTGGAGAAGGATTGAGAAGGTTAGCTGGATTGAGAGAAATACGAACGAGGAGGTATTGGATATGGTCGGAGAGGAGAGGAAGCTTGTGGCAGAGGTTCGGAGAAGGAAGAAGAGATGGATGGAGGAGGTTTTGAGAGGAGAGGGCATGTTGAAGAGAGTGATAGAGGGGAGAACACTGGGGAAGCGTGGGAGAGGAAGGAAGAGGATAGGAATTCTGGACGAAATAAGAGGAGGTTGAAGATATGAAGAATTGAAGAGGGATCTAATAACGGGCCATCCTTAGGAGGGAAAGCGAGACAATTTCTATTAGGATGGGATACAAAATGGGGACTGTCCAAGAACCTACCAATCAGCTGGTAGAATACTTGGATGGATCTGTCTTGAGCAAGAGCAAACATAATTTCTCCCAACATATGTTACATATAGGGATTTTGAAGCATTCAAGCCATTCCACCACGTCAAGGTTGCAGTCATATCATATATGACCAACTCTTATACGAAATACCTCTCTTTCTGACCAGTCAGATTCCATGCATGGTACATATAAACTTTCTACCATAACGCTCCATTTAATGCTTAAGCATTCATTGAATTTTTATTCAGTCAAATTTTTATCATATTCGTTCTCATGCGAGAATAAATTAGTTGCCACATATCCCAACTCAATCTGGCTTGAACGAGTCCAAAATACATTTCTCAAATTTATTAATTACAAATTAGGAATCTCACAGTCTGATTACAACACTTCATTTCTTCTATCCCTTGTAAATCGAAAACCCTTATGCGACAGACGATCTTCCAACGATGCCCTATTCCTCTACAAGATTATTAATTCCTATATAGATTGTTCGTATCTCCTTTCATTAGTAAATTTTAATGTACCCCGTCATAGTTATAGAAATCCTCACCCATTTGTTGTTAATTACCATAGAGCAAATTATGCCTTCAACTCCCCCATATCTAGAATGATGAGAAATTTGATAAACTACTTCCAAGTATTGATTTCTCTATGTCTTTATCTTTATTTAAAAGTTACTTGTGGCAAAGTTGAACTCAACTGTACTACCAGAACATGTTCATATTTTAGAAGTTACTTTATTGTATGTACTTACATGTATTATACATCAATCGTGCAATCCTGTAAAGAATAATTTTAAAGGGTTTATTCTATGTGTGTTTGTTATTTTCTATTATCTGTGGAAGTTTTATGTAAGATTATTGTAAATGGGTTAATCCGTAAATAAAAAAAATATTGCAAGGCCCAAAGACGAATGTAAGCAATTTTTTTTTCTTTTTTCCTCATCTAGATGTGTACGATGGTCCCTCGGCTAGTCACCATATTGGTGTTATGTATACACCTACTGCACATTTCTAGCGGTCAATTGGAGTCCATGGGTAAGAAGAGAATCAGCTCTAAATTCTGTGGGCGGAACCTGGCCAATGCCTTGAAGATTATATGTAGTGGAGTTTACAACACCCCAATTCACAAGAAATCAAGTGACGACCTGATTCCACCAGGTATGTTGCATGCCTTTGCTTACAGATTCTGCTAGCCACTGAAAGTAAGGCCATATGCTCGTCCTGATGAAATGTATTTCCATGCTTGCTAATGGCTTTTGGCAGATTCTGAAGGAGGTTGGGACATGGAATCACAAAGAAAAGAGAGGTGGGATGAAGCCCTTCACTATATGTGCAGAAACAGTGCTCCTTTCTCATATTTGTGCTTTCTGATCACGCTTCCTTGAGGGATGCCACTCTAAAAATGTTTTAACTAATGCCGTCGATGACTACTTTTTGTGGCCATTGAGAAAATCACGTATCCAACCCACGATTTGTTTTGTTTACCCCACAAGATTATTTTTTTTACTAAATATTAGTTTTTCTGAGGAACCTTGCCAAATGCTTCCTTGAACTGCATGAATAACGCATCAACTTGCTTTCCCGCTTCACCTGATTTAATATGTCATGGAGGAGGAGTTCAAGCTGGGTTTCACAAGGTATACTCTTCCGAAAGCCATGCTGACTGCTGTGGAAGAAGTTCAATGATTATCCAGGAAGGTCATATGATGTTACTAACAACTATCGAGAATCTTGCATGATAGAGACGTAAATGATATAGGCCGGCAGTTTCCCTGGCCTTGTTTGTTTCCTTTTTTTTAAATATTGGAGTGATATTGGCTATTTTCCAGTAGTGTGGTACTTTACCCTAGGATAATTATGATTTCTAGAAATGGTGTGATGTGTGGGACCAATGCCTTCACCAAGTGTGCAGGTATCTCTTCTTGACCTGGGGGATAAGTCTGTAACTTTTGTCAACCATCAACAAACGTCAATTGTCTCCTTTGCGGCCCGTTGGCGAGTACATATAACTACATACAAAATACCTTGCAACCCACCTCAAGGGACTGTGGCAGGGGGCATATAAAACTCACTTCAACAACATCCTGCTGTGCACACCTGAGATTTAACATTTTTTTTGTACAGGGATTATGTACATGTTTTAATTTTCTAACTGTGAAAATGCGCACCTTGTGTGAGATGGAGGCCATGAAAAATTTCGCGAATCTCAAGTGAAACCCTATAGCAATAAGTCTGTGTGCACCCAATGTGCACTTTCACTTTAATTTTATCGATGGTTGACAATTTTACGACGGAGGCAAGTGGTTGTACGTAAAGTGGGTGGCCAAAGTTGCTCATATAATAGTTGGCATAGTCAAAGTTGTTGACCATGGATAAAAATTTGGGCAGAGGCACACACAGACTTTTAAGGCTCTAATGGCACTAGTTTTCTCTCGTGGTTTTCAATCCCATTTTTTTCTAGTAACATTTTCTGGCCCTTCTTTAAGGAAACTAAGTTCTCTTCAGCCTTAATACCCAGCAGTTAATATATAATTTCAATAATGCATATTATTACATCTGTATGGTGGCTTGTATGCTCGTTAACATGCAGAGTGCAGAAATCACTCATGGATGATGTACCCAGTACAAGAGGCTGGCATATGTCTCACATGAGTGACAGCAACAAGTTATTATAACGGGCATATATTTAAAGAGTTTAGGAATATGGGAATTATGACAACATTTTACACCCACACAGTATTAAGGAAAATGTTAACTGTTATATAGTTTGCTTTGCTCCTTAAAATGTTAGCATGTATGTATGTTTGGCACTGTCCACAACATTTTCAAAATATGTAATACTTTATATCCCACATGCATTATCAAAAGAATCTTGTCATGTAAATCTTAAATAGTTTATCATTGTATTTTATCTAAGGGCATCATTTAGGAAGGGAAATCTTCTTACCTTCCTTCCAACATGTTACATGAAAAATCAAGTTATTGACTCATTCCACCACAGATGAACTGACCAAACCGAACACTTGATGCAAAGTAATTCACTTGTGCACAGCATTAACCCATTACCGCCCAGCGAATTTTTTTGCAATTTGTTTTTCAAAAATAATCAGAAATGGTTAGAAATCATCCGTTATGATGGGAAAATTTAGTTTGAGCATTGTGTCACGCTCCATTACCTCGTGCGTGACAGGGTCGTAAACGACCCATTGGGCGGTTCCCCGAGAAAAGGTTTTAAATTGCAAAATATTATTTAAATTAGTTTTTTACTTATTTATTCAGTATTTTAAATACAAATCTTTTTGCATGACTCAATTTCAGCACTATTCTGACAAAATGTTTAATTTTGGTGAAAACAGGAACATTGCGTGAAGAATGCAGCACAATACGTTAACGTATTTCCCTTGCGTATGTGTGCCAACAGTAAAAATTGTGATATTTTGGATGAACTCTTTCACTAGTATGCAATATTTATCAATAACATTAAGTATAATAATTAGAATACAAATTAAATATTTTCAAAAGTTAACAAATAACGCATCTTAACAAAATAAATAATTAACATCTTGGCAAAAAGTCAAACTGTGTGTGTAATATGTAGATATAAATTACAAACTATGGTATCGTGCAAAAGTTGTCATGAAGAGGTACTTCACACCTTTCACAAGACTTTGTTGTTTTACTCTGACAAATACGACACCTGCACCTCGGTCGTCTCGTAATAAGGATAAGTCCGCCATGATCTTTTATCTGATCTTCCGCTACAGTATCAAGATAATTGCGAGTACCAGCTTAGGAGCAGTGCCGTACTTCAACAATATTGTCCGTGCCACTTCACGGCGGTAGTTTAGTGAAGACATCATGACTTTGGATAAGTGCAGGATCCAAGCATGCACACGTCAAAAAGCCAGAGCATAATCGAAATGTACCAATTTTTTCCACGAATCGAAATTCGATAGAACGCAATATTATGATCCATAAGATCCATTCCTCCCATGCCTTTCTCTCTTCTTGCTATCGTGGGACTTCCTGTATTGGAGTGACCCCATGTTGATTGGACATGATGTTGACGACGGTGTTATCTTTCCTACTAACGATGATAATGTTTGACTCTTTATCCACAAATAATTCATTAGAAACTCTCACTTTCTTGTTCATAGTTTGCTTGGACAGAATGGGGCAGCGATCTACCCTGTTTTTTCTAACTGTGCCAGTGCCATACAAACCCTTTTTTGATATATTTCCCAAGAAATTACAGCAGGTGAAGAAATTGTCGAAGTAAAAGTTAAACTTTACATTGGGGAATTTATTTTGCAGTGATCCAACAAACATAAAAACTACGGATTCCCCTGATTTGATCATATTTGGCGCTCTTACCTCTCCGACTTTACGTCCCTGATAGATATCAACCTGCATGCGGTAACCGGTGCGCTCTGCAGCTACTCACGCCTTGAAGCCAAAGCGAATGGGCTAACAACGGATGGACTGTTTGCATCCGTGATGGCCAAAATAAGGGATCTTTTATTCAGCAATCGAGATATTGCATTCGTTAGGAGAATTTTTGATGAATTCATTATTCAACTCATCTAGAAAGCCTCTTAGTTTGCCCATTTGTCCCCTGGGGGCAGTTCCCTATTTTCGCATGCATGTAAATAGAGAAATATTTCATCAAACGATTTCGTAGCATGCTATTGCTAAGAAGAATGTTATTTACATCATCACTCTCCAAATACTTTCTTTTGCTTGGTAAAGGTACGTAACCGCTAACATTTCCTCTAGGGATAAATTAAAGTTCACATTAATTTCCTTCACTGCATACCTAACACTACACTTCACCAATCGTAAAACAGTTTCTCCTACCAGGAAAGTCATCAAAAAATCTAGGGGTGAAGAATCTTGGTCAAGTTTTTCGCGGCGGTATGTTTTATGTACTGAATGGGATAATCACGTACTTTCAAATCACCCTTAACCCATTTTATCTCCCTAAGGGTACTTTGTTGTGTCGATTTTTGAGCGATATGGCATGTATCAATGTTCTGCAAAGTTGCTTTAGTAGAAACATATTTAACGTTCCTCCTTTTTCCTCCAGAATGTGATGTCTCCTCCACTAGTGGTGTTCAGGATCTTCAATCACAGTGACGGGATCCTTGGCCTCTATGTCTGTTGTCTGTATCTCTATCTCTCCTTTCGCACAGAACTGACGACGGCTAAGGTAGTCCGGGTCAATGCAGTCTTCGTCTCCCGAGTCCCCATCGGTAATTCCACCTTCCTCGTCCGGAGAACTGATATGTATATATATATATATCGACCCCAGACCTAGTAACTTCTTCCGGAATATAAAATTCAAGCTCCTCGAGCAGCTCGGCCACAGTCAGACCACCAGAACTTAGAATAAAATACATATAATTGAGTATGGGTTAAGTCCGTACGTCGCAACCTTAAGAATTTTCATCGTATTCTTATGAATAAATAAACAAATAAGACGCATAATTGATTGTCAAAAGTAAATTGCATTCATTATTTTTCCTTTATATTAAAATGAATGTAAGATGATCTCAATTATGGTCGCGAAGTTATCCAAAGTGGCGAATAAACAGATGAAATTATTATTTGAGCGTGTTATTCGCGATAAACACACTTTCTCGGAGAAGCGCCCAATGGGTCGTTTACGACCCATAATTCACTTTCAATCCAAAAATCCTAAAATGGTCTGCGAACGCATCAAACAAATACTTTTATGATATTACTTGTTGTTTTAGCAACATAAAACTACAGATACATTCACATGCAATGTACTTTATACCAACATATACTTTTATTTTTTGTGAAGAGGCATGGGACTGAGGTGCCACATTGGTTACAGAGCATGCCATTCCATAGTGAAACACTCAAATAAGCAGCAGCTGGTATCATCACTTAGAAACATTCCCAGACACTCAAATAAAACATTGTATCTGCGCTATCTAATTTGTTGCATTAACTACAGTGTATTTTGTGATGGGTCGCAAACGACCCGCTTGGGCGGTAATGGGTTAAGGAATAAAAGACTTGCATAGATGCTGAGTGCACTACAATTGGACATCCATGCAGATTAATACATCCCTCAAAGGACAACTCCCTAAAATGATGCCCATGGGATGTCCTCACACATTTCATCATCACTGGTCGTTCCATCCCAAGATTGGTCTCTAATAGGTACCAGTCCCCTTCCTCCCAGGCAGTTCTTCTTATGTAGGTACTCTCCTCTTTATTTGTTTTATGCATTTATCCCTTGGCCTCTTCTATTTTTCTTTCAATTATGTATATTCCTCACAAAGCCATTGGCACTCAGGGTGTGCCCAATCCATCTCAGATCAGAGTATGGCCTCCCTGGCTCCTCTGTTCTTCCTAAAATTGAATTGATTTCACGAGAGGATGTCTTCAATTTTCCTTTCCACCTTTTGGCTTAATATTTACATAAATATCATTCACAATGTGCCTCCACACATGGTTCAGTGCTCCTCACATTACTTGGTTCTTGTCTTCTTGAGTATCGCAATCATTACACTCCTCTGCTTTTGGAGCTATCTTCCATTATTTCGCGCAGGTTGTTCTTGGCTTTACTTCCAAGCTATGTGATTTCTCCATTGATGTTATTTGCACAAGGTGCTTTGTTATTCTTCAGATCTTTCACTACTCTGTTGAATTCGCTTCTTAGTATGTCTGGGCCTCAGTTGTCCTCATCCACCATGCTCCCCTCTTTCATTAGACTGTCTACCAGAGGCTGCGTGCCATGGTGAAGTTCTTCAAAGCGTCGCTTCCATCTATTCCCTATGTCTACACCATCTATCAGTACATACATTAACATTCAAATTCCTGATGTTGTTGCTTGCTTTTCATTTTTCTCTCTTAAGTCGCTCTTTACAAGCTTGTGAGCTGTTTTGGTTTTCCTTGCATCAGTTTTCTATCCAATCCTCCTTTGCCTCCTTGCATGACTCGGTGCCTAAGCTTCTTGTAGAGGATTGCCTCGCCTTTATTTCTGGAGTTCTTGTATAGTCTCAAGTTCCCTAACATTTGTCATAGTTCATGGCTGCTATGCTTTGGCTCTCTTACTCACCTATTACTCCTCTGCTATCGTCCTCATCAACTCATCCCATCTTCCTTTGTTGCCTCTTTCCCCTCCACTCCCTAGTTTCCAGTTGATGGCAGCAGAGAATCTTCTCTATTATCTTCTTCTGCCATCAGTTTTGGGTTCTATTTGAGTTCAAGTTCTATCTTCTATATTTTTGTATCAAAGTCGCTTTTCCTGACAACTACGTTGTGGTCACTATTTATATCTGCACCGGGGTAGCTCTTGCACTGATTCACTTGGTTCTTGTATCTCACTCTGACAAGTTAGTCTATTTGGTAACGGCCTCTATCCCCTCGGATCTTCCATGCGTATCTTCTGCATTGGTTGTCGCTCAAAGAGAGTGCGTGCCACTACTATATTCTTATCATTGCAGAACTCCACTAGTCTTTCTCCTTTGGCATTTCGTTTTCCCAGGCCGAAATTCATACGCTGCTTCTCTCTCCCGCAACTGCCTTCCAGTCTTCCATTACGATGAGGTTCACTTTCCCCTTCACTGCTCCGAGGGCCCCTTCCAATCGCTTGTACACTTCTACTGCTTCTCCCACATGGCTTGATGTCAGCATATCGACCTGCACTATCACAGCATCCCCAGGCCCTCCTTCCAGCTTCATCAGTCAGGTTCTCTCGCTGCACTGCCAGACTGATTGCACTCTTCTACCCCATTCTTTCTCCACTATGAAACCCACGCCTGTTCTCTTCCAGATGTCTCCTGAATTATCAATCGCACTAAGCAAAACATTCACTCAGCATCTGTCAGTCCAGTGGTTGTCAGCCCCTTTCCACTTGATCTTGCTGACTTCCAGTATATTTAGCTCCAACCTGTCCACTTCTGCATTCTCCAGCTTCTCGCTCACCCAGGAAGACCTCACATTCCATGTCCCTATCCTGCATTTGTCCACTCTGGCTGATGTTCCCCTCCCAGTGGTCCCATCCGGGGGACTATTGTATGTAGTACCTCCAGAATATTTAACCAGGAGGTTAAATCCACCACATCATACATTGGTGAATGCAAGGCTGCATTTTCTAGGGAGACTTATGCGGTTTCCTGTTCTTCCACATTGCAGTACTCGAGCCGATTCCATTAATTTCCCTCTCATCCAAAGCTGTAGCAGTTTATACTGAACCAATCTTCTTGATCTGCACACCATCAGTGCCTTCTGCTGCCTCTCATCAGTGGAGTGGAGGCAACCACCTGGGTTTGGGTATTATGTACGGCTTACAAAATTCTTGTTATGTTGTTCCAGATTTTTTCTATTAGTATATTTTCCAAAATCAGGAAAATATTTTGTATCAGTTGTTCTCGATTCTGTGACCCTTAGATTGAGAGTTGAACCCCTAGGCCACCCTGGACCCTCAATATTACCTAATAATAATTTTTATTAGACATTAAACAAAATTCAATTTGCAATATATATGTACATACTTTTAAGCTCACGTCACCAAAATAAATCACTTGATTAAATTTAGCATGATTTTCTCATTTTTGGGCACCATATGTACTGAGGTAGTTCCAGGCTGAATATAGAGTTAAAATAAGGCAAAATATTTTCCTTAAATTAAGCTTTGTTTGTAATACATTCAAATGATTCTCACAAGGAATCAATCAATTTAAATTTTCCACTGCATATTTTCCCTTAAAAATGGTTAGTGTTAAAAACAAAACGGAAATGTACACAACAAAAAACTACTTCCCTAGCACAAGTATTTTCTCGCAAATTACAGTAACTGTACCATGTCAAGTGGGTTGCTATCCAAATGGCCAAACCACCAAAGTTGCCTGGCAAAAAATTAGCCTCCACAATGATACCCTTCAATATTGTCCGCCAGCATCATACTTTAAACCAAATCAAATTCTTTTTCAGAGGTCATGCAAGCAGATTCCAACAGTGAGTTCTGGCTTCAAGATGCAGACCGTGAGGCCATGATGTATCCCTTCCGACCGAAATCTAGTGCAACAGCCCTCAAGCCACGCTCCTTCCGCAGAGTAACCCGTGGAATCCACGATGAATGCTGCCGAAAGAGCTGCACATTCCAAGAGATGGCCTCATACTGCGGTCGAAGATAAATTATGTTATCTCCTCCATGAGCAATCAATCCTTAGTGAGCAAGAGTGTCATAATGTCAAGGACAGTGGTATTGGTGACATGATTGTTATGCCAAGAAGTCCAGACACTGCAATGATGGTTGGTGCTCTACAATTTCATCAATTACCCATCAAAGAAGAAAACAATGAAAAAGGATAAATGAAATTATGCCAGGCCATATCTGTGGCTTTAAAAAATGGGAACACAACAAAAATTTATTTATGCAGCACTTTTCATAAGTGATTAAGATTATGTGAAATGATTGTACATATATAAATAAAAAAAATAAAAAAACTAAGCAAACCCCTTGTGCTGTGTCACACATTTTCATTTCAGGAATGGGACTAAGTATATTACTGTTACATCCATGTCAAAAATTTTTATTTATACTGAAGGGTGTAATGTATCTATAACCAAGAGAAATATTACATCATTTTGAAAATGTTTATACAAAAATTTTATCTATTACTCCAATTCTAATGTACATAAGCCTGAAAATTAAAAGATTCACAGATTTGGTACTGATTCATAGAAATTTGAGATTATCAATTTCATGCCTGTAAATTACAACGATAGAACGTGCGAAGCCATGGTGGAGGAAATGTTTTTTTTTCACTGGTAAAGCTATTCAATTAATTCAATACCTCACAGCCTTGGCTTCTGCCTCGCAGCACATGATTAGCTCGAGGAGACATGTATCTTTCAAGAAATATAAGTTATGCGGCATTCTCACTAAAACTCTTGAGCATATTTCAAAGTGTAAGAACATGGAGTAGGTTGTTAAAGGCTAAAACGGTACTCAAAAGCTATATTCAATTCGTCTGCTCTGAACGTGGCTCTTGGTAACATATATCTACAATTTAACATAAAGTCGCTGTGATTAGGAAACACTTTTTTGCAATAATTGCGCAAACCTATTCGTCACAAGGAGAGAAACATCTATAAAGCGCTCTACACAGTTTGTCAAACATGTTTCCGTTTTACTATCTATTTTGCTACCAGGTTTGTCCACACACTTCTCCCAGCAGAATTCATTGAATTCGTGGATCTGAAATTAAATATAATGATTAGAGCGTAAAACGTTTGCATAAGCTATAAGACGGTATCACCAGATAATTAGGGTATATGTTTAACATCGAATTCGAGCCTCTTCAGGCAGTTATTACACGGAGATTTAGTCTACTAAGATAATTATTACAGTTTCCCCTCACCTGGGCATGCAGTTGTGCTTTTTGCTTCTCCGCCATAAGGAAATCCTGTAGTTCACGATCTACCTCCTTACCGGACTCTGGATAAGAAGAATCACTTGAAGAAAAACTGTCAGCCATGGTTCTCTAAAGGAAAATTATATGTGAATATGTAATTCAGAAATTTGCTCATCTCAAGGACACCTCTAACAATCAGACATATAGATCCACCCGGTATTATTCTATAAACAATACCCACTTTATTTAACACAACATTAGATGATGCAAGGAATTTCGTTTATCAACTAGTTCAGCGCATGAAGGTTTTCAGCTTTTTCAGATAGAGCATTTCAGCTGACTTCAGCCGTGTTCGAAACGGCACTTCCTTCCTTCGATCATTTGTAGTTTGCTGAAGAGCTACTCAGGGCGCTAAAATCGGTTGGTAGGCTGTACGATAAATGATGAAAAGATTCTCCATGATTCTCCCGGTCAAAGATTTCTCAAGGGAATCCCTGTTAAGCTGATGCAGAAAAGTTTACGTCCGCAGATATGAAGCCTGTTTACCGGTGAAACCATGGTGAGTTCCCGAGAAACTTTTTTATGCCAAGGATATTGGAATTTTAATAAACTACCATGGTACATACAACCACGGCCGTGGTAAAAAAAAAACAATTGCAATTGATGAGCATTTCCTTATGATCAATTACTTTCATATTTTAAAAGGGGTAAAGGTGAGCTTTCGTCCAGCACGGTCAAAATTTTTTTTTGAAAAACCTAGGAAACTGACGATATTGACTGTGATACCTATGAATGGCCAACATAATTTCGTCTTGCATCTAGAATCCCATTTTATTTTTTTTAATTTCTTATGATCACTTCTTCTTGTAGGTATTTTTCTTTTAAGTTTGCACATATGTGCATACTATGTAGGCACAGTCTGACCAAGTATGTATATAGTGAGTCTGACTGTGGGGCCCAAGTCTGTTTGACAACTTGGATTTCTCCCTGCATACATCCTGCAGGTTAGGCAATATTGTGACGGAAATGACGGAATGATTTTCACTGCTTTATGTTGTCAAGGGGTAATCTCGTTGACGTTTGTAAACTGATGTGCTTAAAGTAATAGATAAATTGCTTAAAATAATTGAAGAAAAGGGTAGACAATGGGAGTATTTTGTCCCGCGACTTTGCTGTCTCTGTGAGTTATTTTATTTTTATCTTGCTTCAATTATAATTGGGTAAGCCATAAGCTAGCACTTCAACCTGTTGTGGAAATGTTTTCTTGTTTATTTGTTGAATGCTTTCCTGTAATGCCTAACCTTGGGAACGATAGCTTCCTGCAATTAGCCTAGATATCCGTGAGTGTTGCGTTTCTGTGTACATAAGCGCAAAACCCAAAGGGGGAAGATACCCTGCGGAAAAAAACCGAGTTGGATTCATCTCGACTGTTTTTACCTGTTTCCAACTCGGTTTAACTTGTTCTTTCTACTCGTTTCAAGTCGGCTATGGCCGCTTTTTGCTTGCTTTAACTCGTACATTGACCTCGTATTACCTCGTTTTATGTCGTTTCTGTGAAGCTTGATTCTTCTTGAGTCACCTTGTCTTACCTAGAGAGGAATAGCTTTTTTCATCTCGTATTGCATGGTTTCAGCTAGTAACACGCTACCTCGTTTCATATTGTATTAACTCATTTCAAATGCGCAAGAATCAACTCGTATTACCTAGCATTAGCCAGTTTTATGTAGAACAGGCTACCTCGATTCATATCGTATTACCTCGTTTGACCTGAACGAGAGCCAACTCGTTCGTTCTAGCATTAACCTGTTTCAAATGGTTACAGCTAGTATGACGCTACCTCGTTTCAAATTGAAATACTCAACTCGTCTTACCTATAGCATTAGCCCGTTTTATCTAGAACAATGTACCCCGATTCTTATCGTATTACCTCTCCACTGACTTCACTGCTATATACCCTCTCTATATATACCCTTTGAATTTGGTCCTAGTAAAACTAGTGACATTTTTATTCTTTTGAAACGGGAAACGCCATTTTTTTATGAAATATCAAATATGCTACAGTAGTTATTAATAACGATGAACATTTCATCGTTAATTTCATAATTAGTACAACAAACATGCACATGTGCACAACCAATGAATTGACTCAAGAGGGAATGAAAATCATCATTTTTGAAGTCATAGCTGGTGAAAGAATAGCTCTTTAGTTCAACTCTGTGGTGAATGGCAGGGTGATATTTATCAGCGGGGAATAACGATTCATGCTCAATAAAAAAAAACCATGCCCAGAATTTAATACCCAGGCGGGATAAGAACCTGCGAACTTTGGTTTGGCAGGCGAGGACTTTACCCCACCACCACTGAGGCCAGCAATCTAACTATTGACCATCATTTTCAAAAAGCCATGGGGACAATGTAGTAATTGAATATTAGTATGGTACATCCCTATTTTATCAGAGTGTAGAAAACTTCCCTGAGGTTTGCCATTCTTCTCACCTGCACTCCAAAATTACTTGTTGCACTGTACCTTCGTACAGGACCCATTGGACAGACAACCCTCTTCACTATATATTGCCTCTTTGCCACGCTGAGCACTTTAGAAATTTTCTTGGTAAAATATTACTCTTTGAATGTGTACAGCAAACCCTCAGTCTTAAAGTTTTGCCTCAATAACTGTATTACTTTCTTTAGTTCCTTCAATCGTAGTGCTGCCATCGAATTAATCTCCCCTTCAACATATCCATCACTGAAGAAGACTCATCTTACTAGTCTTTGTTCAAAGTTATTTTTGGTTTTGTCCAGCCACCTTTTCTCTCCTTTCCTGCAAAAAATATCACCAAAATCTGTTGAAAAAACCTTCACAAACCAGAAATAACCATGCCACTGAATATGATTAACACATTCAATGCGGAGCACATCAGCAGACGTACTCCTGTCTACTCCGACTGACGGAGCACGTCAATTGACGTGGTCGTTCCATTCCGAAGCCCTTTAAATTTTTTAAAGCCGATTTTGACGACGTCCATGAAAATCGGGTCCGCATTGAATGTGTTAAGAAACTTTTAATACAATTAGTAAAAAATAGTTATCTAGTTCCTACTAAACCCTTATTTTACTTTATTCTCTGCATAATATTTTTCATTTGTTATATACATAGGGCCTTGATACCTGTATTTTCATCGACTCTCCCTCAAAAATAGTGCACTCTTTAACTTTTTCTCCTTTTTATTGTTACAGCTCAGCAGAAATAACGTGCAAAAATATTAAATGCAGAGGCCAAAGCTTGGACGTTCTCCCTGGAAACCTGAAGAGTAAGCTTCTGGAGTTGATGAGCAAGAGGGGAACTCTTGATGCTGTCTCTCTATCCAGCTTACTTAGTCGCTACGAAAAGTCCTTGGATCTCAGCGAGTCCTGTTTGGATGATGATTGTATAGTAGCCACAAAGAGATGTCGTTATCTCCAAAAGCTGAATTTGAATCCTGGAAAAAGACAGGTTCATGCATTCACTAGCCAGGGTAAGTCTGCATGTATTTATGTGAAAATTTGAATTCTGTCCCTTGACATTTTATTGTCATTATGGGATCCTGATTTATAAAAGAAAACTCATAAAAACTCATGAAACACACAAAGTAATACTACTGGGAAGGTATTTTCATTGCATCACAATCTGACTGCATTTCAATTGTGAAAAATGACCAATACATGGAATTCTCAATTGCCCTTCGAAGGTCTCTTAAGGTATCTGCCACACGTACAGGGGTCCTGTTGCATTTCTTTTTCCCTTACTTCAAATGGTCCAAGTAAGTCCACATCCATCTGGATGAAGCATGCACAAAATATGTATACACAAAATAATGTTTTGTGGGAAGAGCCCAATGTAAAACTTTGCAAATTTAATGAAAATGTTATCCTAAATAAACCAAGTGGAAATCAAGGATATATTATAATTTGTCAGTATTGTGCAAATATTCTCAAATTAATTTTTAATAAATATAGCTTGCTCTCAAGTCTTACGTTGTTGCACGTTTTATGTTTCTATGGATGTCATGTGATATATGTACTAGTTATCCTGATCTGATCTTCTAGATGAGCAAGGTAATGAAACAAAAAAAGCTTATCTTGCCTTATGTTAGTGAGGAAAGCGAAGCAAGTCTGAAATTCACACCGAAGCTATGAAACAAAACGGAACAGAAAAAATATGGAACTGGCCCATTTACTTATCGTGTACCAATTGAACTAATTGTATGACGTCTTGGCTGTGTCACTGACTAATAAGCCTGACCTGGGGATTACGAGACCTGTGCTTGAATCCTGGTCAAGTGATAATTTTCACTGTTTGTTTCATCATTTGGTGTATCTGGTTCTGGTTTTGTATATCTTTGCACCCATGCAGGTGAGTGCATACCAAATACTTTGTGCATATATTCTGCAATGAATATTGGCTTAGAAAAAATCCACCTGACCCAGGAATTGGATCACAGGTCTTGGCTTGCTGGGCCCATGCATGGCCCACCATACTATGCACCTACCAGGGTGGCGATCGTCAGGGAAAACCGGGAATACCTGGAATTGTCAGGGAATTTTGAATTTCTGGAAAAGTCAGGGAATTCTCATAATAGTCAGGGAAAAACTGAGATAGGAAATTCTCGTTATTTTTCTAACATTACGTTTATCGGCCAGTCATTCTCGCCATTTGTTTCACCAAAATATTACACCAACTAAAACTAATGTCCGTCGCTGACGTGCATGGAATAAGCCGCATCAATTTGTGGGACATACAGTGGTGAATCTTATTAGTTGTGAATCTTAATTATTTAGTTGTGAATCAGACGTACAATGTATCCCTTTTGTATATCCGTGTTGCGATATTTGCAAAGGCATGCCTAGTTGTGTTAAAATTCATGATCACAATGTATTACGCTCATCACAAGGAATCCGAGGATATGTTGTTCGGAAAATTTTACCTCGCGTTTTTTTTTAACTTCCGATACTCAGGTCGAGAGGTAGCTGGAGCACACTAGCTCGTAGTAAATAATTACTTGCAGTGTTAAAAATGCGAGATGATGATTATTAAAATGGTAACACAAGTACAATCTCACATGTTAACAAAGTCTTACGCAAGATCATCTTTGTTTCTCATACCTCCCTTCGTGAGACAGTAAGAAGAGCCCTCCTCCCCTCCCCATCTTTCACACTCAACGTAATTATTGAATGGCCCCCTTAAGCTCCCTCTCGAAGCAATTTTATTCAGGTCACAAACCACCTCAAATATGATATTCCTGAACATGACGCTGCCGTTGCTAATTGCCTCCTGTTGTCCTCGCTCTCAGTGGCGCGCTTACGTTTTTTAACCAAACTTTTTTACATTTTTTTGTTCCCTGATTCACGTGAATCAAATTGTTATTCGTTTCTGAAGGTCAATCGCGCCATCCGATTTTGATCCAGTCCAACAACTTTTCTTTTGTTTGCATTTTTCACGCATCTTAGTGATACATGTGCCGTAGTCCGCCAGTAAATTGGCCATTAACTTTCCCTTCGATGTCTTTTCAGTAATCCTCAACTTCCCAGAACTACCACGATGTGCTACCTCTTTCTTGAAGAATTAGACATTGTCAATTTGTAATTTTACCGTAGGAAACATACACGGCCACGGAAATACGATACACGGCCGCGGAAGGAATATAGTTCGCTCGCCTGGGTCGCAATGATTCAGTGGACTCACCATCAGGGGCGGATTAAGGTCGTTGTTTTGGGGGGGCGGATCACTACTTCCCGCGGCGCCTGGGGGGTATGCAATACATCTCAACTAAATGGAGGTCTGGGTGAACTTCCCTCGGAAAATTAAAAGAAATGAAGTGCTTGGAACGTAGTTTTGGTGTGGCTATATTAGATATAAGAGATGTGATAAATTATTGAACAAATCTATCTAATCACATTTGAAAAACGTAAATAAACGATGTAAAGAATGCCATTATTGTGAAGAAGTGAAGTGTCTTCCGAGTTTTACACCGCGTTGGTTCATGTTTCCTCGGACGACAGTTTCGGCAGCGTTTCAGTCGGCTTCTTCAGGTCGGTGAAGTGAAGGTGCAGCCATTTGTCGTCTTATATATCTCACCCGTTGGAGTCAGGTCTAACGCTTGAGATATATTAGACGACGAATGGCTGCACCTTCATTTCACCGACCAGAAGAAGCCGACTACAATGCCTACGAAACTGTCGTCCAAGGAAACAGACCAACGCGGTGCAAAACGTGGAAGACCTGTATCTTCCCATCCATCAACCCGCGGCAGCCTACACAAGGATTTCGAACTCCTTGAAAGAAATCTTCTTTAATGCCGTACAAAATTAAGATTGGTTGGAATGAAATAAAAATATAAGTACATATGTATTCAGAAAATACTATTTTCCTATAATATTTTTATAATTTTTTATAATACCAAGCAACGAAAATGCAGTAACGTTCGGAAGTTACCGTCATTCGTCAAGGGCTCTTCCAATGATAGTGTACCGTCGCATTGTCGCGATGACCCTTGAATGGTATGTACTGACGGCCAAGAAAAATCACATTTTTAAGTATCAGCTTCAGAATTTCTCTATTTTTCTTGATTTTCTCCCTTCTGTAGCCGTCCAGTTGGCTAGTTATGATTTTCAGTTTTTTTTTGTATTTTTCCAGAAAATTCAGGGCCAACTGGTCACTCCACCTTTGTCATAGACTGTGTGTTGGTGGTTTTCCAGATCATCTAGTTTCCCAAGCAGTTTTGAAAACATTAACGGCTCTGTAACGAGGGATTTTAACTGCAAATTTGTACCGCAAGCTGCCGTTGATTGGGAGAAAAGGGCAATACCTACAAAAACATCAATTCATTGAGGGAGAAACCACAAGCCAAGGGTACTTTTCAAGATGTTCTATCCTTACGTAACGACGCTCTTCCGCGGTTCCCTTCCTATGAGTTGAAAAGGGATGCATACTTGTAGTCGCTTGTGGATGTCCAAGGGCTTTCCAAAAGTTCCACTATTTTCCTATCATCAGGTCTTTCCTTTCCTGGTACAATGAAGAGACCTTCGTCACAGTTGAAATTTTCAGCCAAAGGAAGTGAAGAAATTGAAGCTTCAGTCGATGTTTCATGGCTACGTGGAGGGGATTGTAAAAGGACCATGGACTCACCTTGAGTCTCATTGTCAGTTGTGCAGCATGAAGGCATGGTGTTAACTAATTTTGTATTTCCTCCTGCTGCTTCTGGCGTCTTTTGTTTTTGGATGCGAGAGAAAAAGCTTCGAAGGTCCGCAGAGGCACTATTAGTTTTCCACTTTGTACCAGGCCTACTAGAAGAAGACCCCTAGTATAAACAAAAGTAAACCTTAGCTATTCCTTCTACGACGAGTTGCAAAAAACATTATAAGCATATCTTTTTCTCACCTTATAGCGTAATACTTGAAAATTATTTTTCTTTACTTATAGAATCCTAAATTTTACTGTTATCAAAAGGAAAGGGGACAAAACTACGGTGGGTGAACCTCTTACAGCATTTCTATGATAACGCAATGAAAATGAAAGTGCAGTAAATAGGTGGGTGTTCAATTCCTTGATCAAAAAGCAGATACATAGCAATGGAGGCTAATGTGGGCCCGAGCTTGAAGCCGGCCGTCCAACCCTAATGGTGAGCGCGAGAAAGCGCAAATAAGTTATGTCGTTGTAATTAGCGTTGTAGTGGCAGAGCTCTGAAGAAGCTAGGATTCGTCAAGCGTACTGTGGGATGATTTTCGGATGAAAAAGTAAAAGAGAGTTGCTATTTCGCACTCGTCCGGCCACACCTTGAATATGCAGCGAGCATATGGGATCCGGTGCAGAAAGACTTAATCCGGGAACTTAATAAAATACAAAGGAAAGCTGCGCATTCGTCAAAAACTGCTACGGGCGTACAGACAGCGTTACGCAGATGTTAAACGAATTAGGCTGGGAGCCGCTAGAGACTCGGAGACTGCGCGCTATGCTTAGATTGCTTGAACAATTGAGAATAGATATCTGTCAGAGCGACACGGAGAACATCATATTAGAACCCCACTATATTTCCAGGTCCGACAGAAACGATAAATTAAGAGAGATATTTTGTCGAACGGATAGGTATGGGAATTCGTTTTTCCCCCAAATTTCATTGGAGCGGTTTCCTTTTTATATGTAAAGGGCTGGTGTCATAACACCCCCCCCCCCCCCCCCCACACGCCTATTGAGGCGGCTTGCGCGGTAGTATGTAGATGTAGAATTAACCGACTGAACTTACCATCTCTGGCTGAAAGGTTGATCTGCACGTCAGGTATATCACAGAATAAAGGAAAAAGGACGCAGGGTCCTAAACATGTGAAGAACTCTTGAACTTGTCACTCACTACAACTGAAACAATACACTCGCTAGAGCATGGCAACTGACATGCCACGACGAGCACGAGAGCGGAGGGTGTCGCATAGTAGGCAATGCTGAAGGAGGGCGTGGAGACTGTATTCCCCTCTTGCAGGCGCACTACAGCTCAACTGCCCAAACTCGCGGCACTATTCTCTGCATGCATAGTAAATAGGTGTATATAGGTCTGTGTACATAGTATAATATCTTATAACTATTCCGTTACGGCACCAAAGCTTTCACAATACTGTTCATCAAAAGGCTTACAAAAGTACAATTTCGAACATCGAGGATACTGTGCCTGTTTAGACAAGTGGCTTTTAGAGATTTTCCAATTTTCTTTAAACATTGTGTATTGAGCTGGTGAAATAAAAACTTGCATTGGGGAACCACCTTAATGATTACCACCTTTTCTATTTTCCCGGGAATTACGGGGGCGGCGGCCGCCCCACCCTTAATCCGCCCCTGCTCACCATAATGCAAAACTGTTGTATGCGTAGTTCAATAACCTGCTGTAGGAAAACCTTGTGTGTAGGGAAATGTTGCAATTTTGTAGACAGCAAAACGGCCGCTGCGACGGCACACAGTGGTCGTAAATCGAAAATAGCCGGACAAAATCCAAAATTGCTCTTTTTTAGATAAAGACTTGAAACATGGCATTTATACTCACAAACGATTGCTTATTATGAAATAGTAAGTCATTTTTCTTTGGTCATAGCCATTACTTGTATACGGAGGCTCAAACATGACCAAAATTCCAAAAAACACCCGTTTTGATTTTTCTTCGAAAATCTTAAAAGTTAAGTAGATAGTAGAGTTGTGGAAGGATTTTAATGAAATAAAACACAATACCATTTGTGACAATGGTACTCTTCCTGTCCTATGCATAAGTTTAAGAGATTATGGTCGATATTTGGGTACTATTACGTCACTAAATGACGGATGTTTTTTCAGGCAAAACTTGACATAAAGTAGTCGTTTTAATTGGTTTCACGAATATGTCCGCCGAGATATTTGTCCACAGAGTTTTAATTGAAGACTTCTTAAGATTTTTCTGAAAAAATCTTCGAAAAATGTCAGCATCTTTGGGGTAGCGGATGGGGGTGAGACAGTAGTGTCCTTCGCCTTGACAGAGCATTTGGGTATGAATGGACCCTCATCGATGTGTTTTTTCATTAGGATGTACTTTGTAGCTTTTAATGTATTGATTTCAGCTGTTTAACATTTTCTGAGTTTTGACAAAAATTTAATTCAGCAGAAATAAAATATTCCAATAATAGGTGACCTTATGGCGATCGGCCAGGGAAATTGGTGAATCCATCAGGGAAAAGTCAGGGAATTTAAAAACTGGATATCAGTATAGCCACCCTGCCTTCTTTTCGTAACCCTCATGAAATTTTCTTTGTGCAGGATTTAAGGCACTTGCAAGTGGCCTCCAACCTAGGTACGTCCCAAGAGGTAAATAAATCCTATCGCGTTTCTTGAGCCATGATGATTTTCAATCCTACCACTAAGGATTGCAATCCCGGAGAGATTTTTCAATCCTGGGATTATGGGATTGTGATTTCCTCAATCCCGGGATCCCGATATGTATATGATGGGGAAATAAAAACATTTGTTGTCTTCGACCAATAATTTTATATAAAAACAAAAATAAAATATCACATGCATTTGTGGAATTGTTATCAACATTACACGAATTTTAAGTGACATCAATTACTAACAAAGATAAAATTATAACAAAACCACACAAAATTTTAAAAAACATGCGAGGGTCTTGACTGATGATGATGCTGACGCATTGAAACCTGGTTGGTGTGTTTTTTTACTTTGAGTGGTGCTGTTATAGTTTTATCTTTGGTATTAAAAATGGAAAAGTCTAACAAAGTTATTAATGAAGGTGTTTTATTATTAACATTTAAGAAAATACCTTTTTTCTAGAGAGTAAATAAAAAAAGCACCAAATATGGAGAAAATGTGAAAGAACTTTTAAGAACTATAGCAATAGCTCTTAAATTTAATGAAATTGTACACTTTTTTGAAAGCAAACAAACTTAAGATTAAGGTTCTTCTCACTGTAAAGTTACTTACAATTTTTTTATATATGCCCTTAAAAATCAGTGTCTAATGATTTGCCGCTCAATCTTGAGCTGTATTTATTGCATCACATACCCGCTGATGAAAAAGCCCTTTCTGACTCAGCACTAGTGAGAGGAATAGCTAGTAACTGCTCGTAAATGAACTGCAGATTTTCTCCTCTCCGTCCTCTTTCATGGAAATCCTCTAGCTCTCGTACTATTGATAATTCTAGGTCACTTGAATTACAGCTAGCAGGATATTTTTTGGGAGGAACTAAACATTGGGTAATGACCAAATCAAGTTCCTTATTTAGCTCATCCGAACATAGTGAACCACTCTCCAAACATGCAGAGGTTGACTCTCTCTCACTATGCAAGTCATCAACAAATCGACTTTTTGATGCTGAAGAAGCTTGATGTTCTTCCATGTCCGCTAATTTAAATGTTTTAGTTACATTATAATTACGAAAGCTAAGCAAGTTTTCATTTTTATCATCTCCTTAAGTATAATTACCAATCATTTACAGGTACTCAGTGTGCAATTGATGCAATGGTTAGGTGGTGTGAAAATAACAAAGTTCTATTGAATGAGAAAAAATCTTCATTTATGCAATTTCATCCTTATCAAAAAAAATACTGTCTAGTCCATTGCTTAAATTAAATGGAAAAGTACTATCAGGATCAAAGTCCTCAAAATTTTTAGGAGTGTTGGTGGATGATTGCCTGCAATGGGATCAGCATATAGATTCCATGTGTTCCAGACTATCATCTGGGTGCTACCTCCTGCGATGGCTTGTACCAATCTCCAATCTGGAGACTGCATTATCAGTGTATTATGCATTTATCTACAGTAGGCTTAAGTATAGTATTGTTGCTTGGGGCCATTCACATCATACCCAGAGACTGTTCCGATTACAGAAATGGGCAGTAAGAATATTGGCAGGTGTTGATAAAAAATTTAGTTGCAGAAATCTTTTTAAGGAGCTAAATCTCCTTACCCTTCCAAGTATTTATATATACTCTTCAGTTATATATGTAAAGGAACAACATACCTCTATCAATCTACTAGAGAACAAGGATATCCACAACCATAACACGAGGCATAACAAAGACTTTAGAGTCATCTCACATAACCTCTCAATATATGCCAAGAGTCCAGTGTATACTGGTGTGCAATTTTATAATTCCTTGCCTATAGAAATAAAGGCAACTAAAACAGTACAACAATTTAAAAAATTGGTTAAATGTTTCTTAATCGATGGAGCCTTCTACTCGGTGAATGAATATTTAAATAGACAGTGTTTTGTATCATGTGCGCATATTGTAAAATAATAATGGTAACATTTTTGTGTTTTTTTCTTATGTTGTTTGTTCGTGCAAATTGAAAATTGACAAAGTGTGATTCAACTCCTTAATCCTCATGCAATTTGATCTGTCTTATACTTGTACCTGAAGTGTAATCAGACTTTTGTAATTTTGACATGTCCTATACTTGTAAAAACTAGTCCTGGGACCAATAAAATAAAAAAATATCATACAAAAAAAAGTTTAGCTTCGCTAGTGTTGGAACAGAAAATAAGTTCCCTGAATCAGAACCACTTTCCCATGAACCGTAGTGAAGATACCTCAACACCCCTTCGATAAATCAGTTCGTCTCTTCATTATTTGATTCTGCAAAGCATTTTTCATATTATTCCCCTACTCTGTATCCACATCATTTAGTTTCCACATCATGAATTCCAACGCAGCCTCATACTTCAAAAGATGCGCATCACTTCGGTAAAGCACCTCCACAGTTATTTTCACTGGCTGCAGTGGTGCTAAAATAGAAGAAGCAAGTTCACACTCATTGCATGATATTTTGGAATTTAGATCAATTAAGGCCTTCATTGCGCAAGTTTTAAGCATTAGAAAACATTCGACCATTTCAACTAAACTGTTCCATCGAGTTTTCATATCAACAACAAGAGTTTTTTCCTCAACAAATTTTTTATGACATATTTTTGAAGGAATCAGTCATTTTTTTAGAGTGACTTTCTGAAGAGAAGAAAAGTTTTCCTTATTTTTTTAATCAATGACTTAATGTTGCCTTCTGATTGTTTACATGCGCCTCCATCTTCAAATGAATCATCCCCGTCTGTTTCATTACTCGATGGAAAGTCTTCATCTCTGAATTCATTTTCTTCCAATTCTTCAGATTCTGCTTATTCTTCTTCCTCAAAGTTATTCCTCATTACATTTATTCAACCCTCAGATGTGTACAAAACATTTATGACTGCAAGTTGGATACCATGAGCAAAACAAATTTGATGATTTGCCGGTATTAACCTACCAACCTTTGCCATTACACTTGCTCCGTCAGTGGTGATTGCAAAAATGCCTCTCTCTAAAGAAATGTCATATTCTCGCAATTTCTATTTTATAAGTTTAATACACATTTCTGCGAGACTGCTTCCATTAATTCTGATAAGTCCCAAGTTCCAGACTTTTGATTCTCTTTCAAAGGAGTGAACGTTAATATTAATATGCATATCTTCTGTTGCGTGGCGAAGTCCAGCCATCGAAAGTTTTACAAAACTTTCTGGAAATTAGTCCACTCATCGAAAGTTAACCAAATTTTATGGAATTTAGTCCACCCTCCTTAATACTGGCAATCACTGGCTATTTAACCCACGCACCGTAACCTAATAATAAGTCTCTTACACTATTAGGAGATTTGGGGATATCTGCAAAACCCCAACATTTCTGGGCTTCATGTAAATCAGCAGACGTACAGAAAACACTGAATGGTAAGCCAACATCAGTAGTCATTCTAGGTACATAGTACAGGAGCTAAGGAGTTGTCGAGCTTAGTGAAGAAAAGCCTGTTATCTTCTCTCGAGGCCCGAGTGAGTGTTCACTTTCCTTTCTTCTGATTGTACTTTGAGGAGATTCGTTATTTACGCTGGAATTTCCCCTTAACTCACTTTGTTTTGACACCTTTATCTAATGCAGCGGTTCCCAAACTTTTTCTTTCCGCGACCCATTTTAGCCCATACATTTTAGCTGCGACCCCCTAAAAATAACAAACAATGTGTACATTCAAATGATATTGTTTTTAAAGTAATTACAATCCTCATCTCGCGACCCCTTTCCGAACGGCCTGCGACCCCCCTGGGGGTCGCGACCCCCAGTTTGGGAACCGCTGATCTAATGAATAGAGTTTTGGTGCACATGAAGTCCTTTTGTGGAACCACCAGCAGTTTTTAAAACTTTACTACCTAATTTACATTTTGCTGATTGACCCAGGACTTCTCGTAGGCAATGCTGTCAAACTAAGTTAACATCTAGGGTAACAGTTTTCCATTCTACATAATTTCCTGAGACCTTTTCATTTGCTGCTATTATAATTTGGGGTGGCTTTAAAACATAATATCTAATGTATAAATGAGGAATTTAGAAATTAATTTCATTTCCAACATGCATACATATATTCAAAATAGAAGCAAACAAACCAGTTACTCAACAAGCAATGACACCTTTTTGATGTGACACTACAGAGCAGTTCTACAAGAATTAAAGGTCACTTGTAGTTTTCTGTCCTGTTTAATAAAAATGTTGCATTTAAATTCGTAAGAATGATAGAAGAACTGGTGTTAAGTTACGTTTTTATGATAGTCTTATGGAATACACCAAAATGATCTAGGCACAGGCATAGGGCTATTGGTACATACCAATATCATAAATCTACAGTTTCCCTTAAGTTACATTTGGCATCATTGCTTCATTTTTGTTACACTTTCTAGTATCGCAGATCATTAACCACCATTTATTTTTGGAGAGGAATCAGATTAGGTATTTGTTTAAAATATCACTCTATATATGATATGAGCCAGCACCTTAGGCACTGGCACAATGATTGCAAAAGAAACAATGTACAACTTCCTCCTGAGTACAAAGCATTAAAAAGACACTTCAACAAATGTGTGACAAAAGACAGAATCATGCGAAATGATGAAATAATTCTGAACTCTAATAACAAGGTCAAATGTTCCTGGGATCTTGTTAAAAGACACGCAGGATTCATAAACAAATATTCAAATATTGAGTTGTGCATAAACAAAATAACAATAACTAATCCTATTGATGTCTCCGAAGTGTTCCTTAATACATTCCTTGATGAGTCATCTTTAATGAATGCCAGAGGCAGGCAAGAAATGAATTCAAACACTTCTCCACATAACCTTCATATGCATAACATGTTTCTACATCCCACTGATAGTGAAGAAGTCAAATCAACAATAAAATCTCTATCCCACAGCTGATCAGTAGGTTTTGATGAAATACCAGCAGGAGTACTCAAATCTGTGGCACATCTGATTTGTGTACCACTTTGTGATATCATAAATGATTCCTTTTCTTCAGGTGTCTTTCCCAAATCCTTAAAAATTGGGAAAATCATACCAGTGCACAAAAAAGGACCTAAAAACGTTCCTAAAAACTACAGACCAATCACCTTAGTATTGTCTTTCTCAAAAATAATTGAAAAAATATTTGTTAAGAGGCTAATTAATTTCCTAAACACTCAAAAATTGCTCTATGAAATTCAATGTGCTTATATAAAAGGTAGATCAGTTCAGCTAGCAATATTCATTTTTTTAAATTATGTCTACGATTCTTTAGATCGATCGGAAAGTACAATAGGAATCTTTTATGATTTTACCAAAGCTTTCGATCTACTTGACCATTCTATATTATTAAAGAAGCTGTCTGATCTGGGAGTGATAGGCACTCCCCTGAACTTCATCAAATCTTACCTTTCAAATAGGAAATTGTGTGTGGAATTGAAGTATTTTGATGATGATGGGTTTAGTAGAGCACACATGTCGGATATGAAAATCTGGAACCGAGGTGTGCCACAGGGTTCCCTACTGGGACCCATTCTGTTCCTTGTCGCAATCAATGATCTACCTTGTCACTTGAAAGAGGGTTTTGTCACTCTGTTTGCAGATGACACAAGTCACACACTTTCAAACAAAAACCTAGAAGGGCTAATTAACCTGAGTCGTGAAGCCGTTCAATCTATGGCTGAATGGACCTACAGTAATGGATTCCTAATCAATGTGACCAAATCAAATTTTCTACTATTTCATTCAGCTTATACTAAACACGACCAGTTACCTCTCCTCTATATTAACAACTCCACTATCAGACATCCTGACTGCATCTCTTTCTTAGGCTTAAAATTAAATGAAACTCTTGATTGGAGGGATCATATTAACTTTGCATAAATTTTCTCGTGGTATATACATTCTCAGATCAGAGAAACACTGTTTCATTTAAAACATTAAAAATTGTGTATTTTAGTTATATATATACTCATTTGTGCAACAATGTTATCTTCTAGGGTCACTCCACCCTCTCTAAACGGATTTTTGCCTTAAAAAATGTGCCCTGAGAGTTGTTTTCAATTTAAAACCTAGAGTTAGTTGCAAGCCTGTCTTTGCTGAAAATGGCTTTTTGACTCTTCCATGTATTTATGTATTGTATTGTGCCTTATTTGTAAAAACACACTCTGAATGCTTTGTAAAGAATGATAATGTGCATTCCTATGGTACAAGAAGAAATTGTGATATGCATATATTTCCCAATAATAGTGCTCAGCATAAGAAAAGTCCCACACACAGGCTCTCGACAGTCTACAATAATCTTCCTAGCAAAATAAAGAAAATTGATAATGTTATAAAATTTAAGAAAGAACTATGTACATTTCTGGTAAAGAAGAGGTATTATTCCTTGACTGAGTTTGAAGCACATGTAAAATATGTTTAAATTACATGTATTTATGACGTGTTCTATGATTTGTAGAAATCCCACAGAACAAATAAAAAAAAATTATTATTATCTCCATTGACATTCACCTGACAGCTCTGCCAATGCTTGATAAATCAGTTTTACATAAGTTATTGAACACCCGTCTCTGTTGTTACACAGTAATACAACAGTAGTATAGAGATGCAAATAGCTGCCACCTAAATTAGCCAACATTAAAATCAAACGATGAAAACACTCACCAGAGAAACCGCAGTTGCACAGGGCAGGTTCACTAATCTTCTCTCTCGCTTGGGTAAGGCAAACGGTGGTCTCTACTATCCACGTTATAGAACTTACACTTTCACTCTCAGCACGAAACACAGTGCAATGTAACTAGGAAGCTGATACCCTTCTGCTGAGCAACTAATTTTAACGATAAGCTTTTGTGGTTTTAAAATATATTAGTATATGTGTCTCAATGTCTTTATAAAACATCACATTTTTGATAAGTAAAAGAATATTTTTAAACATTTTTCCATTTTATTTATATGTGATGACAAATTACTCATTCCAATAAAATGTATTACTCAATGAACTCAAACGACTAACATGTTGTATTTCATGTCCAAGAAAACTTATTGTTAGTGCAACCTGCTAGCAAAAAGGTGAATGTCAATCCTGGAATCCCAGGATTCGTACGTACTAAATCCTGGGATTGTCATTTCTTCCGGAATTCAGGATCCCGGGATTGCAATCCTTACCTACCCACGATGAACGGTGATGAAATGTGTTGAAATTGCCACGAGAACGAATCCACCTGGACTGGTATTGGACAGGGATGTTAAAGGAAACTAAACTCATAGCTCCAGAACGGTTCAGAGTGGGTTTAAATAAAGTTTTGGTCCACAGAACAGAACCGAGAGAGGAACGAAAGCCCCAAGGAACGAAAAAGGAACCATTCCAATTTCGCCTTGGGCTTGGAAAAGTTTCGTTCTCAAAATCACTCTATGGTTCCGAATTCCGTCCCAGGGAATTTCAAAAGCTTGCTGTGATTTTATAATCAGCCCTGTGGCCTCGCATTCCACTTTGGGTTTGAGTTTTAGGGTGCTTAGGGTAGGTGTGGGATGCGGGTGCAGGGTTCTGAGTGTGGGGTGAGGAGTGTGGGAGTGGGTTGCAAGTGTGGCGTGTGGAGTCAGGGTGAGGTTGCAGGGTGTGGATGTGTGGCGTTGTTTTGGGACATGGGTGTGAGATGCGGGCGCGAGACGAAGGCGCTAAACGTTGGTGCTGGATTGTTGATTGGGGCGTGAATGTGGTGCTACCATGAGTGCATGAGCTGCATGTGTCACTTAAATGGAGAACTCTGTTGTGAAGGTCGAAAAGGTACGGAAGGGGTGCGCTGTGAAGCGGAAGCCGGTCCGAATAGATACAATATAATTGGTGTGAATAATAAGTCATTAAATTTTTAGTTTCCTTTGAGAGAGAATGTTTCCGTAATTTATCCAATTTGCAGTAAGTTTGGTGATAGCATTGTGTTTGGGTGCGCTTGGTCTTGATTGAGAAAACTGACTGTGAGGTGAACAATCACCTCAGATGGAGGTTGGGGTGAGTAAGAAGAGGGCTTGGATGCATTTTGTTAAGAATAGGGAAAAGCTTAAGCGGCAAGAAAATGCATTCATGGGTAGTAGCCAGGGTTGCTCATTTGGGAAGGTTTGGAAAAATAAACCAGAAGGATGAAAATGGTTGGAAGCCCGGGGGTGGGGTGCTGTAGGGTTGGAAGCAGTCTGTCTTTTTTTTGGACTGGGAAAAACCAAGGGATTATGAAAACATGCTTGTCTGCAGCTAAGATAGGCAAAAAGGAAAGGGATAGTGAGGCAACCTGGTGAATAGCATAGGGAGGCAGTTGTATTGTCACGATGCAGAAGGCAAGGAGGTGAGTATGGTTGAGTAAGTAAGGATCTCAGAGGGAAGGGTATAGAGAAATACCATTGACCTCTCAGGTAGAAAACCCAGTTAGCGGAGGGGAGGCAGCCAGGAAAGAACATTGATTAGTATGAGGCTGGAACAAGATGTTTCTTGAGGGAGGGAATGGGTGGAACAAGGCAGGTATGTTGGATATAGTTGCGGCAAAGGATATGTCCTTTAGAGAAAAAGGGAAATGATTATGGAAAATATAGGCTGGGTGTTAGGAAAATAGATTTGCTTCATCCGAGGGAGTCTACCAAAAAAGTTCTCCTTCACAAAACACAATGCATCCCACAATTTCTCCTTTTGTTAATTTTTTTCCCTATTAACCCTTTCGAGACGGTGGAATTCTCTCTTTAGCATGACTGCTACGCTGAGCCCCAAGAGACTTTTTCGTACCCTCTGTACGGAGCATTTTTGCGGGGCATCCGTTAAGAAGGGTCTCGCAGGTAATCACACACCCCCAGACCCCAACCTTTTTCGACCCGTCTCAGCAGGGACTCCGCATTATCTCGAACTCTGGGAGTAGTTGGGCTACCTCCTTTCCGTGTTTAAAACCTCCCTGCGGAATTGTTTCGCGGTCAACTTATGATTTGTTTATATGTATTAGCTACATGCATAATTGTTGCTTGCTCTTAAATTGCAGACTTTAGACTGAATTCCTAGTTTTTTTCTGTGCATTGTCAAATTTTAAACGAAGCTCTACAGTAAATATTAACGGATTTAATGCAACAATCATTTCCAATCCGGTAATAAATTTTAATGGATGTTAACTCATTTAATGACAAAATATTGAAATAAACTATTCCGGGTATGCATTATCAAGTGTTGGTATCATACTGTAATTGAGATTTCAGTTAATATTTATCGTAGAATTTCGTGTAAAAATTGTAAACGCACATCAAAAGACAGAGAATTCAATTCCTAGTTTATGATTTCGGAAATAAAAAAAACAAATTTTGCAAAATGACTGAATAAACAATCGTATGACCGCGGTTCCTTTCCACAAAGAGGGGTAATATACGACGAGGGGTACAGGTACCTGCTCCCGGATTTCGTGGGTGAGGCCTAACCCCAGCTGCGTTGGGTCCCGAAACTAAGTCTTCGCGTACCTGCGACCGTCATAAAAGTGGGGGGAGCAAGAAGCCGAATATATTCAGCATTCGTTCCCTTGGTCAGGAAAATCTCCGAAGAATATATTCGGCCTTCGTCTCCCTGGTCAAGAAACTTACAGCCGAATATATTCGGCGTTAGTAGGGAAAGGGTTAATAGCGAAAAAATGCTGGTTTCTTCCTGTCACCTTCCATTCTTACAAAACATCATAAAAGAAATTTTTAATATAATAAACTTACCTTAGATTAAATTTTATAGAGATGTGAAGTTGTAAGTTTGAGACATGCATACACAAAATTAAAATTTTTAAAAAAACTTTACTTAACGCTAGTGTAAAAGCATAAATGCCACCACAATAAACTGCTGGTTTTCTTTTGACAAACTTAAACAAAATACTCTCCATGAATAACTCACTATAAGAATTAAGAGCAAACACAATTTGCCGTGGTGTCGTTCAAGTTAATGCTGAATAGAAAAACGCAGAGGACAGAATATTTGCAGAGACGAGAATGTATTTCCCTCCATCCATTCATTCTTCAAACTATTTTCAAAAAGGTCCGTGACCTGAACCTTGCCACTGCAGTCATCTACAGGGGGAAATCCTTTAGGTATGTCCTTGGTTAATATCCTCCATGACTGACTACCATACACATGCCAGGAATCCCAGCTGGTGGTCCATGGGGAGGGGGGGGGTTTGTTGGGGGAGTGAAGGGGAAGGACAAAGCAATCCTGTTATCCACTTCAGCATGTGGATGCGGCACCTTGGTATAGAACAAGACGTGTACCCCAGGCCCTGCATTGAGGCGATGTTTCCCAATGTGAAAAACAGGTTCATAACTCTGACGAATTACCTGGTGGCATCACTCGTTAGTTTCCCATCGAAAATTACTCCGTAACTGACTCCGTGCTCTCAAGATTACGGTCCATTTGGAGAAATACGGGGAAATACGAGCTCTTACGTTACATGCGCTCCTTGAAAGTGAAAGGCAACCTTCCTTCCAAATCT
This sequence comes from Pyrrhosoma nymphula, assembly GCA_963573305.1. Classification (NCBI taxonomy): domain Eukaryota; kingdom Metazoa; phylum Arthropoda; class Insecta; order Odonata; family Coenagrionidae; genus Pyrrhosoma; species Pyrrhosoma nymphula. The sequence continues at coordinate 3,672,425 of OY754334.1, forward strand.
GCAACTTTCGTAATTCTTGTCTTTTTTTGGGTAAGGTTGCCACTTACGTAAGTATGGATTTTCGTAAGTCGAGGCTTACGTAACTCCGGGACTGCCTGTATAGGATTCATGACACAAAAATACATGTGTATTAAATTTTAAACCTAAACCTTGCATAGAAAAGACATTCTATTTGACAATTTAAGGTGTAAAAATGAAAGTTTAATTCATATGTACAGAAGTACTCTTTATCGATCCTTTCTTCTTGAAGGTGGATTAAGTCCACTTTCAAGGAGACATCGCGTGACTGATGTTTGGGATCCAAATGACACAATTAAGTTTCTGAAACTATAGAGAGAATGCGAAAAAAGTGTCACGGCTTTTTTCCATTTGGGCCCGAGTTCGAGAGAAAAACGCAACTAAAGAATTTCCCTCCGTATAAATCCTTTGCAATACGCTGGACTACCATCAGAAGCTGTGGCCCAGCGGTTAGAGGCGCTGGACCTGTAATCCCTGTAATGTGGTGCGGCTTCGAATCCCAGTCCAGTCAATTTTTATTCATCGTAAAAACTTATAAAGCAAAGAATATTTCTGCTCCAAGCTAATTTGTTTTCTGTCGCCAGAACATTTGCATCTGCTCGAAGGCAGATCCAGTCTACAAACTCCAGACCATTTATTTATATTTTCTCATATTCTCTCAGATATTAAAAAGTTGGAGCGAGCCTTAATTCTTTTCCTGCGGGAAAAAACACAGGTGCACGTGCAACTCCAGGAAATGTCTCCTTCTACGCTTGAGCCGCTCTTCATATCTGCTCCCTCAGCCCCTACACATCTTTATGATCTTATTAAACCAAACCAGTGTCCTCTCTCTCTTTAGGGGTTGCCAAGATCAACGACCCTACATTTCAATGGTTTGTTCAAGGCGTTCTCAAAGACCTCTTTGTCTAACGTTTGCGCCTGTTCTTACCCGGTTGGGTATTGGTGTCCCATTAAAGGATTAGTGAGGTTCAGCGGTGGAGGAAGGGTTAGGGTCTGTTTGTGGCGGATTTCTTTCGAGTGTGGAAGAAGGCATGTCATGAAAGGGACAAGAGGAAGGGGTGGAATTTTTGTTGTAAAGAAGAAAGTGGAAACATTTTTGGAAAGACAGTGGGTGGGTTGGGGAGAGGAGGCAATGCAGGGAAAACCCTGTGGAAAGAATATTACGATGAAAGTAGTGAAGAAGTGGAAAATTCAGGGTAGGAGGAAGCATTTTTGTGGGGTGAGAAGGAATTAGCCCTTATGATCAATTCCAACTTTAAAAATATCACGTACTGATAACAAAGTATTTCTTTTTCTACATCATGTTTATTTCATTGATGAAATGTAACGTTTCAACTATGGCGTTGATTTTCATACTTTTGGATGATATTCATCGTAATAACATTTGAACAAAGAATAATTCTACACCAAGCACATTTTATAAAGCTCCCACCTGAACATTTACATTTGCGTGAACGTAGATCATGTGGGAAACTTTTTACTTTTTAAAATCCGAGTAAATATGAGAAAATATAAATAAATGGTCTGGAGTTTGTAGACCGGATGTCTGCCTTTGAGCAGATGCAAATGTTCTGGCGACAGAAATCAAATTGGCTTGGTGCAGAAATATTCTTTGCTTTATATGTTTTTACTATGAATATCATCCGAAAGTAAGCAATTCCACGCCATGAATGAAAAGTTAAATTCCTTCAATTGAAATAAACATGAGGTGGGAAAAGAAATAGTGTTATCATTATGTGATATTTTTTGTGCTGGAATCTTATATCTTCCTCTCCCCCACGATACAGGCTTCCCTTCAATATATGTAATATGTATGTTGCTCCGTGACACTTTTCCCACATTCTCTCTATAGTTTCAGAAAATAATTGCTTCATTTGAATCCCGAACATCAGTCACGCGATGTCTCCTTGTAAGTGTTGTTCAAGTTGTTTTAGTTTTTCCACTTGTTGAGTATCTAATGATTGTCTCATAGTTGTGCACCTATCTTGATAAACTCTTTTTCTCTTTTCCAAATAATAGCACTGTTGGAGTTGTTTCCTAGTTTGAAAATATTGTCGACGCTGTACATGAGGCGATGCCCAGCTGTCTCCGATGAAGTAATTGAGTCAGTAGCCAGGAACTGTGTTCACCTTACCCAGTTGGATGTAGGTGGATGTGCAGATCTCACTGATAAGTCTCTTATCTCTATTTCCGTGGGTTTGCCGAAGCTGGTGTCCCTCAACATTTCAAGATCGCGAGTAAGTTAACTCTGTGGTTTACTAAACTGGTGGAATCAGGCATTACTTTATGGAACTCAATAACATAAATCATGATGAAAGGAAACATTTGATACAATTCCTCTCTGGTTTTTCTCGACTCAATCCATTTGTTAGTCTTACTTTCGCATTATGTATCATGGTGACATTGAAATGAACAACAGCTTTCCAAGCTCCTTATGGATGGAGCTGGTATAGGGTTAGGGTTTGGTTAAGGACTTGTGGTGGGTAGGCAGTTTTTTTGGGAACAAGGAATTAAGCTGAGGGGAGAGGAGAAAATGTAGGAATTAACTAGTCCAGGGTCATTTGAGAGAAGAGTTTAAATGGTTGAAAACAACAGCAAACATTAATTCTACCAAGTGTCATTTAAAAGTATCTCATTTGGTAAAAGCAATTGTTCGGATTATTTCAAGCACATATTTTTAAAAATCCAGTCGACAACTCAGTGCTTTTTCTCATTTAAAAAAGAATAATAATCTTTATTTGTGCAAGGAGAAGTATAAAATACTTTCCTAAATAAAAGATTGCAGTTAAGATCACCAGTCAATATTAGATTATCTGAAGTGATTATGTAGTTTGTGAGAACAACAGGTAATCAAGCTTATCAATAAATGACTTAAAACATCCCACTGATACGTGCTAGAGACGGGCCACTCTGAAAATTACCTTTTGGTATATTTCGTAAATTACCTTTTGGTATTTTTTCGTAATTTACCGTGCCCCTTTTAAATTACCGTAACTTTCTAGACAATTCACCTATGCTTGAGATAATTTTTCATACAGATAAATTCCCAACATGTTCTTTTAAGCCAAGTTCACATTTCCTACGTGTTTAATAATAAATTGAGGCATTTACATCTCATTTTTGGAATATTTCACTTAAATTATAACATTATAGAATAATGTATTAGAATATTCTTCTTGAAAATTTCTCATACTTTGACAAAAGAAAGCCAGATTGCGTATTGCTGCCGTAGTTCTTTTTATAATTATAAAAATTTCTAATTGATTTATGTTGTATTAAGGTATGGTTTAAACATCGTTATTCCCTTCCTATTGCTATTGGCTTTCTTATTTAACCATACATTTGCTGTTTAATGCCTAAAACTAAAAAAATAATGGAAAAATACGGTATTTTCAAAAATTACCATGGTGGTAATTTACCTCCGATGAAAAGAACAGTAATTTTCCCATCTCTACCCACTGGTCATCTCTCATATTCACAATCAGTGATTCAACCCAAAGGTTGGTTTGGATAGTTGAGGGTAGAGCCTACCCCGGACTAGGGATGGGCGATTACGATATCGATTATTTTTGTCAATTAATCGAACATTTGCAATCGATTAATGCAACAGCCGATATCGATTGTATACCCGATTAATTTGACCAATTACACTGGTTGGCAAAAAAAAAAAAATTTTGTCGAGCCCTGATACCATTCCTGCTGATTCTGATGTTAAATGACCTCCTGAATCCGAATATGACATCCGTTTTCCTCCATCACCCACCATTTTCGGGGGAAGCCCCCCCCCCTCTTATTTTTATCACTTGCGATAATTTGGAGGGATGGAAAGGATTATTTTATTATCATTTATATTTCTTCTCAGGTTTTAGAGAGGTGAAAAGTTTTAAAACATGAATATTTATGGTAAGGAGGAAGATTTGGGGGGATTAGTCTCCGTAAATTGTAAAAAACGCATTAAAAACTATCAACTTTTTCTTTTTTTCGCAATTTTTTCACTTATTTTCACTCATCAGTTGACGGTATCCAGCACTCATCCACATGTTTTGGCCACATGTATGACTTAGCCTTACCATCAGGTGTCATGAAATTCACAAGAATTTCACCATCTTCAACTGTTTGAAAAACACACCCAATGTACCATCAGTTTTCATACACAGCTGCGACATAAGTTCCAGGATTTGGAATAATGTTCTTGGCACCTGATTTTGTCTTTCTCTTCTGTAAATTAACTTTTTTTGACACTCTGAACTTGGGCAGAGAAAGTCGACTGATTGTTAACTCATTTTCACTGATTGGAATGAAGCAGTGATGACTTCTTGTTCCCTCAATTGTTTTAGAATTTTTGAACCGCATGTTTAGTTTTGGTTTCCAAATCTCTATATCATCACTAGAAACGTACAATGCTTTTATGCCTTCAACGTTTTTATCAACCCACTCAAATAAATCATACGCTGACAAAATGTGTTGTCCTCTGGGTCGTTGCAAAGAGGCTCTTGTAGCTAAACGTTTTACAGTTCCCCCTATTCCATCACATACACTTTTACCATGGCTTGTGGCAAAAAAATGCCATTCTGCTGACAAATCAAAGTCTGATAAATGTAAGCATAAGTTTTTTATATTTTTGAAATTTTTATACTGGCTTGCAGCTCCATCACTAAAATATTTACATTTTGTAATGCCAGGAAACTTCTCCTTAATGAACTTAATTACTGATCTAATGAACACATATACTGCTACTGCATCATGATCCAAGCAATCACTGATGACACAAAAGCTCTTGGAGGACACTTCGTCATCAACTTTATGATAAATAACAAATGGATGAACCGTTGCCTGACTGTTGTCCCAGTAAAATCCCTGAACTGCATCTTGCACAATGAATGAGAAATTCTCAGCAAAGTCAAGTAAAATTATGACCTCATCGATATTCAGTTCTTCTTTACACTGTTTTAAAAATTTGGCCTGAGATACAGCAGTGAAATGATGGGTAGTAAGGTGGTCAACCATATTCACAATGCGGTCTATATAATCATGTACATTTACTTGTATGTTCTCAATTGTAGTGCGATCTGTATGAGTCCACTGAAAAAAATTAAGAGTTACATCATCTGATAACTCCTTAGCTAAATTTTTGCATAACAATTCATGCAACTGCTTTTTACCAGGGCACTGCTCACACCTGTGCACCATACACCGATTGTCATCAATGTCACAAACTAGGCACTTCATTGTATCTTTGTATTCCATTTTATTTGAAGGAAGTACATCTAACATAAGCTTAACATTCTGGTGTTCCATACAAACACATACTGAATGGGTACCTCTTGCTCCAACTGTCACACACCATTTGGGACGCAATTGGCAAAATTTTGACAACCCTACTTTTAACTGAGGGAATTGCTGCTTAAAAATACTGTACAACTCTGAAAGGTTACACAAAAGTAATCTCTTTTGAATATGCACTCTCTGGCCGTCAATTACAACACTCACAGTGTCTTTCTTTCCGGGACAAATGCGGCTAAACTCATCACTTTCATAAAATTTAATTACACTTTTTTTGACATCTTCGGTTAGCTGTTTTCCTTTTTTCTGGGTCACATCTGGAAGTACACCTTTCCTTTTTCTCAGATCTCGAGCTTGCTTCACTTGGTATTCTGTTACATTGAATACTTGAGCAGTTTTTTATATAGTCCAACTTGTTGGCACTAGCGTTAGAATAGACAACTGTTTTTCCCGGTTTGATTCTTTACATTTTTTTTGAGATCCTCTATCATTGAGTCAAAATCAGAACAATTAACACATTTTTTCTCTGTGTCTAAGTCATGAAAACAATTCCCTGGTACATCTAAGCATGAGCTAACTTTTTCTTCCAGGAGTGAATTGACTGCTTTAATTTTGTTCCTGACATAACTTAATCTATTAGTTTTGCTCACTTTTGAAATTTTAATAGGGGAACAGCCAAGACTTTCAAAACTTGAATTAACATGCTTCAAAGCACCTTCATGTTCGATACACTGTGGTGGGCAGTATGCATCTTCAAGCTGAATTTCATCTAAACTCGAAACCAAAGCTACACATCGAGGACATAGCTTTTGACCAGGCTTCACAGATTTTCCACAATGCATTTCAATTTTTCTTGCTGTCTGCACACTAATTTCCCGTAAGCTTTTCCTGAGTGGTCTAGAATGTGCCCCAAATGGATTGCAGCATGATCGTTGTAAGAATGCATATTTTTCCAAATATACACACTTGTGGTGGAGACAAACCTGTAAATCTGGCGAGGCAGTTTCTGTGGAGGAGATGGGACGAAAGCCACTTCTCCATAGTAAGCTGTCTCTCAATTCCAATGGAAGATCACTTATGTAGCACAGTCCTTGTTCTTGAGTGTAAGTGGTCTTGTGACATTCGTCTTCCAAAAGCTTCCCAATAAAGCAGATATCAATACCCTCCATTGCATAAAACAAGAAAATTCCAACTAGACGGTTTCACAACCTCCACGGATGTCTATATTCATGAAATCAGTAGTCAACACACCAAAACTCTATCATTCAATCTCAAAGAATGACGGTTTAGGTGATGTCTACTTTGTGCTGAGAGCTAAAGCATAGCAACATTGTAATCACTTAGTCTAGGGTTGGTATGGGTGGGAATATGAGAAGGTAACAACATTGTAGTCTCTGAAACTTGGGAGTCCAAAGAAAGTAATTTCTAGTGTAACAAACACATTGATAGTGCTTACAAAGTGTAAACTCAAAAGTAGACTTGAACTCCAAATCAGTCTAGATGTCTTATCTTCCCATATATTTACATCATACACCCGGAACTTATATCACAGCTGTGTAAGAAAGCAGATGGTACATTGGGTGTGTTGTTCAAATAGTTGAAGATGGTGAAATTCTTGTGAATTTCATGACACCTGATGGTAAGGCTAAGTCATGCATGTGGCCAAAACATGTGGATGAGTGCTGGATACCGTCAACTGATGTGTTAATGAAAGTACCAGCGGCTAAGACCATCACGGGAAGGCAGTACACCTTGCCAGATTGCACAGTCTCTGCAATTGAGAAGGCCTGAAATGCTTACCATCAGGCTTAGAGGACAAAGTAAGGTACTTATTGTTAAAAAATTTAACCAATTTTTTGCCTAATTGCAATTACCTAGTCAAGCCATATATTTGATAACATGTTGCCATTTTATACTCTTTGGAATATGAGGTATCAAATTAAAAAGAGATTGGCTGGAAAACTTAAAGAATGATATGGGTTTACAGGAACCTCGATACTCAAATTCAACTCACTTTTTGGGGGAAGCCCTGAAACTAAGTGTCGTAGCCTGCCATTTTACAAGCATCACTTAAATAAATCATAGATACACTATCAATCATGGGAGCAACTTCAGGTTTAATTTTCCTGAAAGAAGGAGGTTAGTGCAAGTTATGATAAAAAACTCAATCACCTAATTGGTGTCCCTTTTTTGTTATTTGAAGTTGAAAAAGTGGCATTTTGCAACAAAAAACATTAGCGCAATGGTCATTTTCAGCAGATTTATCAACAAATAAGTTCAAAATTGGCCCAAATGTCACTCCACTTTAAAGTTAGTGGTCTTTACCATGTTTACAGAGATTTTTATGGCTTTAATGTAATTTATGTGATTTTTACATGTGTCTGAAAATGTAGTTTTTTTGTTGAAAGTTGTCAAAACTGCCATTTTTGAACATTTATTTAAAAAAAATTTTCAAGTGAGAATCATTTGGATTACATTTTTAAAAACTATAGTTGAATGTTTATAGCCTCTAAAATTTTTACCAGCTTTGCTCATTTGGTTTAGTCTTTATAGGGGCACAAATATGCACTACGTTTACCAATCGATCTCACAATCAGATCGATCTGACTGGCTCAGCTCGGTATGGAGAAATGTAAATGCTAAAATGATCCTTTTAATCCCTCCAAATTATCGAAAAGTGATAAAAATAGGGCACTGTTTGTAGCTAGCTAGTATCTGAGTTTGATGATGACTTATTAGATTGTTTTATGTTTATTTATCCATGTCAGTTTTTACTATAGTCACTTTGTCGTCAGTAGTAGTTTTACTTTCCTGCAAAAGTTGTTCTTTCTGGTGTATCTTTGAATAAAAGTGGATGCCACCTAGGCTATATTTGCTCATTTGTAGACCAAAAAATTATTAAGTTCATAGTTACAATTTAATGAATGCTGTTTAACATTTGAGGCTTAACTTTGTGGAACCACAAGATTGGAACTATAATCTCTTTTAATAATGGTAATGACGTCTGACCTTGAGAATGACATTTACATGTCGAAACCATGGTTGATATTAATAAAGTGTGAGTGTGGAATGTACAATGCAATGTTTTATTTCCAATTTAAAGAATGCTTCAGTAGTTGAGTTAATTTTGACTTTCAGTCTCAACTAGAACAGAAGCTTTTAGAATGGCTTTTGAACTTATTTACCCATGAGAGATTTCCGTGATGAGACATCCTTTCATTCCTTGTAGATCACAGACAATGGACTGGTTAGCCTTTCTCAGGGGAGATCCCAACATTCCTTAAATGAACTTCTGGTGAGTGAATGCCTGGGAGTGACAGAAAAGGGAGTGGAAAGCATTATAAGCTCCTGCAATAATATGAAGTATTTTCTGTTTCATGGATGCCCTGTCTCAGGTGAGTTTCAACCCCACCGGCTGCTTCATTTTATGCCCTCCTGCTCCAAGGATTTCATTTTTTTATAATTTTCTTTTATGTTCTTCTCATTGCTCTCTTACTTCTTCAATGTGGCCCCAAATAACGACAGTTAATTTGCTAACTAGTTACCAGGGGCTTTGTCGAACAAAACTGATTGGGGCAGACTTTTTTACTTTAAATCCAATGACCAAGTATGTTCTTAAAATCAGGGTTGGCAATGGAATCCATATCATGAAAATGGTTTGGTTCCCCCATGGAACTCATTGATGGGTTCAGGCAATGGGTTCCACTCCAAGCTGAACCCATTGTTGGATTCTAGCAAAGGGTTCCACTACAGAACCCATACATCGGGTTCTGCAAAAGGTTCAATCACGGAACCCAACCATGGCGTCAACAGGTTCAATGTCAACTTCAGGTGTAAGAAAGTTAGTGATACGTAATTAGACATTCTTATTGCATATGTGCCGGTATGTCGTCCTGTTAATTTTTATGGAATGTAATGCCACCAGATACCGGTTCCCATCAGAACACCGAAGTTAAGCAACGTTGGGCCCGGACAGTGGTTGGATGGGTGACCCTCCTCCATACCTCGACCAGGCATGGATGGAGAGAAGATACTCCCTCCAGACCTATACCGGGAGGCTGGAGGGAGACCCAGACCGGGCCGGTTGGAGGGAGGGCATCCTCTATACCTGGTACTGGGGCGAGGCAGGGGGAGGACAATCCTCCATACCTCTACCGAGGTGCTCTTGTGCCCTGTCTGCAAGTGGCAGACAGGCAAGGGGTTGGCACAATGGACCAAGAAAGGTCTAAGTGCCTGGGCTCCTGACGAAGGCCCCCCAACAACAATCTAATCTAATGCCACCAGATTATTGGGATACTTGATGTCCGTGATTTTGCATCTATTGAATTGTAATCTAGGTGCGTATTAATTTAAAAGCAATCTTGAATTAAAATCAAGATTATAACTTAATGAATTCAAGGCTTTTAGCATAGCAACTGTCTAAAGCCTGTTTCACACGATACTTGATCCTGCACAAGACCTGGTATGCTAGCTGGTACTTGATATTGAGGATGGAACCCGGTATGATAGAAACCATGATAGAAGGTTTCACATGATCATTGAACTTGTGCTTGCGATGAAGCGGTATACTGTCGTCCACTGTTGCGAATCGCTGAAAAAAAATTGGAAGTCTCCATGAAAGGAGGTGACTTTTGGCTGCTGCAGTAATAGCAGGGATTGTCGAGACATTTTCATCGCAAATTTTCACCGCCAAAGAGTGCGTGACGCCCTCAATAAAGTGAGGTGCTGATTAAAAAAAGTGAAGACCGCACTGCGACTGTAAAAAGCTAACATAATTGGTCAACAGCTCCTTGGTCCTACTGGGAGCTAGTAGCAAACTAGTGCCGCATCAATTACTAAAGCAAGTAGCCCAGCGAGTATAATAGCTATCATGCTCGTTAGCCAGCATACTGGTTCTATATCACACGGTACTGGTAAGCTATCGTACTAGCGAGTATCCTCGACCTTGTGCCGGATCAAGTGTCGTGTGAAACGGGCTTAAGTATTAAGCCAGTAGTGGAACGTAAGGGTGCCAAAGTTATTTGAATTTAGATGTGTTTTCCATTCCCCGCTAGAATATACACGTACTTCTTCACTGAGTTGAGGGATGAAGGGTATTTTGGAGGAAAGGTCCTTCAAACGGCACAATGCTTTACTCTTCTTGAAGACGTCCCTTCCCTCCGCCTTCACCTCTCTCTCTCTCCACGATTTCCTCTTTCATTCTTTCTTCCTCTTTTGTAGCATCTTCTCCTCTCAGGTGATTCTAACTAGAGTTGGGTCCACGAGTCACGAGTCGTTCAAATGAACGAGTCACTGAGGTGAGTATGATGACTCGACTCAATAGGTCTGGGAGAAACAACTCTTTAGTGAACGTTTGGGCCGGCTGAGCTGCTAAGTGCCGCGCTGACTCATAAAGGAGAGAGTCGCAGAGTCCCCATGTTTCTCAAGGACAAGCTGACTCGAAAGACTTTGCTGACTCGAAAGACTCAAAGGACTCACACACCCAAAGGACCACAAAGGACACACTGACTCGGAGACGTGACGGCGGGACTGACTGAATTGCTGACTCAAAAGACTCTTCCCCGTTCATTGAATCCCAGCGACTCGTTGAGTGTCAAGACTTACTATTCATTAATGACTGTCAAAAGAAGAGTCTTACCGTAAGATCAGCAACTTTGCTAGATTTTAGGAGTAAATTAAGTCCTTCTTTAAGCATCACGCAAATGATATGATGACTTTCAACTTACATCGTTGGTTCATTAAAAAGCTCTTAATTATTGCTGGAAATCTACCAGTTAATACACTGTATTAACAGTTCGGGAACTCTAATTTTACCCTCAGATGAATATTGTAGGCATTTATTTTTTTACAAATTAACAATAGGTGGTGTCCGGTAAATGTCTTTTACATTTATTAACACAGTTTACAAAGAGTTAAACACATATCGGTATCATGATCAGTTAATTGGAAGTAGATGACCTATAAAATATGATACAACAATTATTTTACATTGATAAAACTTGTAGCTAACAATATGTATTTTAAAATGCAATTACTCTAAACTAAACTACTTCATAACAAAAAATATATATTTAGCCTTCCCAATTATGATTTAAAAAAATCATTATTGATAATTTGTTCGGATCCAGTCTACTTCTTTTTTCAGTAAGAAACTGGCCTCCCTTTGAAAAAACACGCTCACAAGGCACTGAAGTGGCCATCACACACAACCTTCTTTTCATTACTGTATAGAGCCTAGGGAAGACCTGTTTCCTGCTCTTCCACCAAACAAGTGGGTCAGAGGTCCTCTCCAAGTATTCCTCCTTTAGGTACTTGTCCACTTCCACAATTGCCGCAGATGTGGGAGTTCCTTTCTTCCGACTAGCGACGGTAGAATTGAACTCCTCCCTGGGTCAGACTAAAGAAACGGTGGTTGCAGGGGTTTGGGACAGGGTTGTGATGGATGCAAAGGATATGTGAGGACCCGGGTGGCGGGGGAGAGAGGTTTAAATATCAAGTGCATTGCCCACGCCCGGGCTCTAGAGGAGGCATTCTTCCATACTCCCTGGCGCCAGACTGGTCGAGCGCTTAAAACAAGAGCGCTTTTGTTTTAAGGGCTCCACCAATCTGGCCGATGTACACCGTATTGCATCCCAGCATTTTACATTCCAGCTTGTTCACGCCAGACTGTTCGAGAACTTTCTTCTGGTTTTCTAGTAGTTTTTAATTTACACATGCTTAAATGCTCTCACCACTCTCGTGTTTCGGGGAGTTTATAGTTGGGTTTGATGCCTTAGTGTGAGATAAGCATTTCTGGTTGGTTGCACTTCCTACCCCACCGACAACCCGCAGGCTCAGGCTCAGGATCACAGGTTCTTTAAAAGAGCGAGCAATATAGTATATATGTAATTGCTGTTATTTCAATATAGGTACTGTTACTATTGAATCATACGGGATACATAGTTGTTTAAAACGTTTTATAGGCCCTCAGCTTCAGAAAAGTGGACATGTACAGTTGGTATTATAGTTTCCACCGTAAATTAAAAAGGATTTGGATGTACGATCAGTGAATAATGACAAGAAGTTAGTGTTAAAGAAGTACCGAATTTCGTACATTATGTGATTTTGGCGTTTTAACTCTCGGCTTCATTTTTCTGATTTGACAGCACTTTTTGTACAATGCTTGACGTAGAATGTGTCTTTCCTCAGAACGAATAACATAACCACACATTTAGAGATATCAGCGAGATAATTGTTTTTTTTCTGTCATCGGGCATAAAGGTAATATAAAGATCTCATTCTAGGTATAGTGGCCTTGGTCACATTTACCAAAGCTAATAGGTGTGCCTGTCTATTCTAGATAACTTTAAAGCCATCATTCATTACTCATTCACAATTCAGCTTTACGTAGTAATGTAGGTTATGTATGCCTCGTCATATATGTATCCCGCAGTACTCCAAAGTTATTCAAAAGACTCACTCAAGTAAACGAGTCATTGAAGTGACGTGATCCAAATGACTCGAGTCAGTAAAAAGAATCATTTTGCCCACCTCTAATTCTAACCCCCGCCCCCACTCCCCTCCCTCCAAGACCCTATCACTTGCCACACTGAGCAGGCGACGCATAAATAAGTTGAGGGACACTGTTGGTACCCACTGAAACCGACACGCACTATTGCACCCCCATCCACTCTCCTCCCACCCCCCTGGGAATCCCACAACACCCCCGTAAGTAATCAGCTTTCACGGAAAAACGCGGCGAAATCGAATAAGTGGCGCTACGTTCGCGGAGGCGTCCGCCTTTACGCCCATCTACGCCCCCCCCGCCCCTTCCCCCGCGGCGTGTGGCCGGAAGTGGGGTGAGGAGACCGTAGAAGGGTGTGGGGGTGGAGAGAGTAAACCCCTTTCCCCTCCCCTTATTCCCTTAATCTCGTCAGCTCCGCGCCAGACGAGTGTCGGCGGGTGAAGTGGGGTGAGTGGATGGCGATGTGCCCTGGTGGTGTTTGGGCGAACTTAGGGAGGATCGCTGTCGCTGGCTGCGTCGCTCTCGTCTCCGCAAGGAAGTGCAGTCGAGTGTTGACGATGGGGCACCTTCTTACCGTCGGGGCTTCAAGTTCGGGTGCGGGCTTTCGTGAGGAGGTTCTTAGCGATTTGCCATCCTCTCTCCATCTTTTTGGAGGCGGGCCTTTAAAGGCCTCTCAATTGATCCCTTTCGACTCCGATGCAGCACCGAATGTCCCCCCTTACATACTCATATGTGTAAGAAAATTATATCGACGTTCTTCTAAAATCGGTATCGATAACTCTAGCCGTATTTGAAGCTATTTTATAACTTTGCAATATCCCATGCGCCATCTGGGGTAGCATGATGATAATGGCACATGAATAATGGCACATGAATAAGGGCAGGATTTTAAAGACGTTAAGAAAAATTTCTACAGTTTGAGATGTCGATCTCTCTAAAATATTTGGAAAAATCTAAATAGGTGTGTTCCTGCGTGCGAACATGTATGCTGTTTATTTTTCTCTGGAAATAACTGATGCGCAACCCTAGATTACGATTTTTTATTTGTAGTTCTGATACAAATATTTGCTTTGCCCTTAATATTCCTTCTCGAAGGCTTGATTCATCGAAACTATCAAACAGGGTGTCCGGTGAATCTCAATTTCTTTTTTCCCTGAGTTTTCCAGGTTTTCCAGGCAAATGTTTTGCATTTTCCAGGGTCTTGCTGCACTTTGTTTCTAACATATTTTTAATGAATTTCTAAAGGCCGTTTTACACGGTACATTTTTTTGTACAATCTATCGTGCGAACGCATGTATCAGGAAATTGTACCGTGTAAAGCGGCAAATTGTGCGAACGCTTGTGCAAATGTATGAATGACTGAACGGAAAATAGAACCTGTTCTAATTCCATTCAGACATTCATACAATTTCGATCAGTTAGTATCGTTAATATTCAACAGATGGCGCAGATGTGGCGAAAACTGTGGTGCCTGTGTTACGATTGAAAATAAAGTTGTTTATAAAAAGGATTAACACTTTCCCGTCGAATATTAAGAGTAAATATTATCCTGTGTATATAATCTTTAATGAGTAAACTCTTCTCGGGCTCTCCACCGGTTTTAACTATTCATAATTGTTGACGTTTCGAGAGACGACTCGTCACTCATTCTCAATGTAAAAATTAATTACGTAGACAATTATGAATAGTTTGAAGCAGTTTAGAACCCGAGAAGAGTTAACTCAAAGTTGCTCAAATGTTTTCATCGTGTTATTTATGGTGTTCTGGTTTTTCAGTGTAATCGCGATCTTTGGGTTTGTGTCCTTTCCCCCCAGAATTATGACTGGTCCTCAAGTAGAGTTCCTGATATCCCGCGTGATATAATGATAATAATTTTATTTCTATTGATTTGCAAGTTTCATAGAAATCGTAAAAAAAGACATTAAAACACTGGTACAAATACAAGGGAGGGAAATTAGGAGGGACTAAAAAAAAGTGTCCCGTGTTCCGCTATACCACTTGATAATAACACTTTGTCACACACACACACATAATAAACCCACGAAATTTGTCTAACAAGAGTGGAGATCCGGCGAGAAACGTCAATTGACGGATTTCATCTGGATTTTAGGGAGACAAGTCATTAATGACTTGTCTCCCTAAAATCCAGAAAGAGAAAAAACGAAACGATGCAAAGGTCGAATATAAAGCCAGAGAGAAGAGTCCACGAGAGCTTTTTCTGAACCGGGAGAATTATCAGTAGGCATGATCGAGGCGAGGTTCCGAATTTCAGGTGATCAGCTTTTCAAGGTGTCAAATACGTGAGTGAAACATATGTTCACGAGTGAAACATATACATGATAAACAAAAGACTCCCGAATTCCGATCGATTTCTACCGCTAAATTGCACGGAAAATTGTGCGTTTGCACTCATCGTGTAAAACGACATTTAGTCTGATTCAGTCGTTCATACAATATTTTCTTGCACACTTGACTGTACATGCGTTCGCACGATAGATTGTACAAACAAATGTACCGTGTAAAACGGCCTTAATAAAATCGGCAAAATTTTGCAACGTGAAAAAACGAAAAATTTCGGTCCCTACTTTGAGTTAAAAACGTAAGAGTATACAAGGAATGTGGAGTATTCCGGGTTTTATTTCAACCAACAAATAAACAAAAACGGTTAACTGACAACAAAATTCTGAGTCAAGTGCAATTTGAACACAATAAAGTAGATTTAGACTAGTTTGATAAAGAACATGTAAATAAAAGAAACTGGTGTGACATTTTTCAATGAATGCATTTCCGATTCAATTTCAGCGACAAATTTCTCGGCTTTTCAATAAATTACGTTATTTTGGTTTGCAGCTCTTGAAACTTTTGCAGTATGTACCTCTTTCTTATTCTTTTTCTCTTGAGGCCTTGGTACCTTTCCTCTTCTCCCAAAAGGCTTCACTGTACTTTACATGAACATTTCGGAAACTGAATTAATTGCTTTGTGATAGGTACGGATCTGACGGCCAAAAGCATTTAATTATGTTCAACAAAATTGTATTTTTTGGACAATACACGAATTTAAATTAGGTTGGATTGTCCCTGTCGACTACGAACCCGAGGGCCGTGATTTCCATACGCAGTAACCGCAAAATGTATTTCCGCTCCTTCAAAAACATTTCTGCAAACATTAAAACGAGGAGGGTGGAGATTATTTGGAAAGGATTATCAATTACATATATAACAATACCCAATTATCCATTTAGGTTTCCGGCGGAATGGTTTTCGTATAATGCGGGAAATGCCACTGCGCATGCTCAGACGTTTAGATTTCTCGTAAATTTGGCCACACCAAGAATTCCATTCGTACGGCTCTTCGAACAGAATCTTGATTTCCGCGTGAAATTCTGTTTCCGGTGACAGATTTCGGCATCAATTCCGATTCCATTCGTAGCGGCCATTTTACATGGGAATTATTCCGTGTGGAATTTGCCTTGTTATGCAATCGGCCCCCTAGACTGCGCATAGGGAGAGTGGTGTGGGATGACGAAGCACAAGCTGCGAGCGGGCGCACAGCTATGAAAAGAGTATTAAATGAACAGGGAGCGCAAGGCTACGCTGAGCCGAGTATAATGCAAGCAAAGGCGCACTCTGCCTTAATGGAAATCGGCTGACATGCATTTTCCAGGGTTTTTCGGAAAAATACAAAAATTCCCTGAGCATTCCCTGAGTTTTCCAGAACAAAATATTTCCCTGAGTTTTCCCGGTTTTCCAGGTCGCCGGACACCCTGATACGGGTTTTTAACCAATCTTGCTTACATCATACTACTTATTTCTGTATATTCATAACATATGTTCGGCTATTCATTCAGCGTTATTGGGGGACATGTATACGTTCTAAGATTGGACTTCCGTGGAGAGTGGAACATGTTTTATCGAGTTTCTAATAAATATATATATATACATATAGAGTGGCGTGGGACAGGAAAAGTACTGTTGACAACAATTGTGTGTCCTTTAGTACTCTACGGAGAGTAAAGACATGGCTTAGGAGCACTATGGGAGATGATAGAATGACTGGATTATGTCTGATGAGCATGCAGAGCAATTTTGTCAAAGAAAATTGTGAAGTGGTCGAGAAGAAAGTTAGAGAAATATTTTCACCAAATCCAAGAAAATTATTATTAGCCTAAAACTAAAATTTAAGTGGCTAAGCTGATAAAAAGATGGAAGTATTGAATTATTAAGGTCTTTGTAATGCTACTAAAAACATTTTTTTCCAAAACCAGTAATTTTAATTTGCTTTTAACTCCCCCCCACCAACCGAACATGAGCTGCCCCCCCTATTTCAAATCCTGGGTACGCCCTTGTGTGCCTAGATTACAATTCAATACATAGATAAAAAATTACAAACATAAGTATCAAAATATGCTGGTTGTATTACATTCATTCACTCTGCTGTAATGACTTAGAATTATAATAATTATCAGTCTTTGTAATTTGAGATTAAAAACTTAAAAAGCGTGAAGTTCGGTTAAAACTTATAAGATCCGGTTGGCACGGTAAAATGGGTTCTTGGTAATGGGTTCATAAACTGTTCCAGTCCTCAATGGGCTCTGAGGAATTGGTACACAAACAATTCTGCCTATCAAATAATAAATGAATTCAACCATAACATCATTCCCAAAATCAAAGTTAGGGATATTGAACTGCCTTATTCCAAAACTGTGTGCAACCTAGGCATTATCCTCAATGACAACGACACAACAATGGCTTGTCGTGGAACAATCATATTTTAAATTAGAAAAATAAAAAACTTTGTATGATTTCACAGGATGTTTTCTGACAACCGGTTTCATCCAACAGTGGATATCATCAGGTGGAAGGTAAAAAGTTTTTACAAAGTTTTTTATTTTTCTAACGATGAGATTTCACAAAGTTGAGCCTGATTCTATTGAATTGATATTTTAAATATTTCAAATAAAATCAATCGTATGCTTTACCAACTAAAGGTGAATAAAAGCCTGCTGCTGTTGCATGCGCAGCAACTGCTCGTTAAATCACTTATATTTCCTAATTTTTATTACTGTTGTCTCGTTTATAATGATTTAACGGCTGAGCAGAACCTTAAGCTGCAGTCTCTCCTAAATTAAAGCCTTTGGTACATTTTTAATCTTCGCAAAGATAAACATCTCACCCCCTATTATAAAAAGCTTGGTTGGTTGAATACCAGCTCACACCATAAATACCTACTTGGAACATTTCTTTTTTCTATTTTTGCCAACAACGAATCTTCCTACCTAATTGATATGTTTCCTAAAAGAACTAATAATCATGCAATGGCTACTAGAACAGAACCTAGTAATCTTCTACTTCCGACCCACCGAACCACTACCTTTCACAAGTCGTTTGTCGTGGCCGCATCACAACTCGGGAATTCTATTCCAATTGATTTGAGGAAATCTCGTTTGTTGTCCATTTGTCAATCTAAATTGTATGGAATTTTATTGAAAGAATGTTTACCTGAATAGTTTAGCCTGTTCAGTATTAAATTCTCATTACTAATTTTTTTTCTAGACAAAAATTGTTTTTTTTTCATGGCCCATTCATGTTTTTTGTTATAACTGTTAAAATATTTTTTTTTATCTCATACGTATTGTAACCTTAAGGATTTGCCTGGAAAAAATGATAATTGCTGGAGGATTGCAAAATTCTTGGATAGCAATAGAAAAAAGTCATCGTTCACCAGGACAATGCACTTGCCCAGTAAGGTGCTTTGGCAATGGGAAAACTGAGGGATTGGAAGTACGAGCATTGGGACATCCATCGTTGTCACCTGACTTGGCTCCCTCTGATTCCCACCATAAATTTCATTTTCATTTTCAATAAATTTCATTTCATAAAAAGCATTTTAGATCAAATGAAAAGGTGACAGCAGCCATAGATGAGTGTTTTGCAGAACTTTCAGAATTACATTTCTGGAATGGAATCCATTCATTGGAGAAGCATTGGGAAAAAATGAATTACACTCAAAGGGGACTGCATAGAAAAAAAAATTCACGTTTGAACTAAAAAAAAAAGAAGTCATTTTACAGTCAGGCCAAGAACTTTTCACCATTCCTTCTTAACGCAGTTTCTTTTTTGGTTAGGCACACTCAAAAGAATTTACCTCCGAGGGTGAGGCCGAGGAAGCTGACTCTTTCAATAATTTCCTCGGCACTATCCTATTGTTAAATGTCTCCTTTCATTCTGCCACATTCATGCTTTGATTCTTACATGCTCTCTTGTGCACGAGATGCCTGATTTTCATTCTCTTCAGTGTCTCCTCCTTCACAATCGCATGTGGCCTTCTTGGTCCACCACTTCCTCTCACGCCATTCACTCCTCTTGTCATGAATATGCTATTTATAATTTGACTATCATCCAGGTTTAAAAGGAGAACAGGAAAGTGGTGTTGTCTGTGTTTAAATGTGTAATGTCACCACTATAATTGGTATGCTTCCTACCCATTCCCTAAACATGGCCAAACCAACTTGCTTTCACATTTTGCAGGACACCCAGTCCACATTCTCTCGTGACCCACTCATTCCCAACCCTACTTGTATATTATAAGCACTTCTCATAATGCGTATCCTGGCATACCCCAGTTTCACTGACGTTTGATAAAGTAGGGAGCAGTACAGTGAATTTGATATGTACAGTGAATTTTGCTTTCCTTGGAAGAAAGTCATTCCTTGATATGCACCACATTCTACCCACTACTTTCCTTTTGGAATTCACCTCTGCCTCTTCCCTTCTATCCCTCCATCTTTGAGAAGTTTTTGCAAGTATGCATGTACCTATTTTACGTTAACCCATCTCTTGGTGGATTCAGGTGTAACTTTCAGGGTTTGTGGAATAAGTTAACATAATAATGATAAGATGTCGTTGAATGTCGAAACCCGGGTCATTCCAAATAAAGATATGTGGAATCAAAAAGTTACCAGTTACCATTACTATATTAACTCATCTACATGATAGGATAAAATTAGCTGAATGCTGAGAGGAAAACTGGCTGAACAGGGGAAGGAAGTGGGATGGGTATTTTGCATACTTGAAAATATTTTTTTACTGCATAAATATTGGAAGCCATTTTCACTTTCTTTTGTATGTATTTTTTGGTATGACTAAGTCCTATGTTGTATGTACTTGTATAACCGACAGGACATTAAAGATTATTATTATTATATTATTATTACTTCCTGTGATAGCATTTTCAGTGCATGTAGCCTCACAAGAATCTAATGTTAATTTATTCGAGTCTAAAAACACTTAATGCCTGCAATATTTATTTATTTCCAGACCATGTGCAGCAGCTTTTAGAATCGTCGCCTCAGAACAAAATGAGACAGATATCATGGACAGTGTACTGAAGTCCTGATGAATTGTAAATTATGGCTGTGATATCCATATATGATAAGTGTTTGCTCTTCTAGTGTAAATATAATTTTTATCATGTGCCTTATTTTTTGTTTTCTAAATTGTCGTATTGTTACACTTTGTATCAGATGTTCATGCAATTGAAATGATATTTATTTTTATAAGTTTCGTAGAATGTCAATGCTTAATATTTGTGAATATATTCTAAATGTGACTGTACTTTTTTGAAAAATCAATTTTTCTCACAACACTCAAGTGGACTTTCATAGAGAACAAGGCATGCAGGCTAAAAGAAGATGGTTTTCTAGGTATATCCTCGTGATGTGTCTTCTAGACTGTTGGTCATTAATGTGTACATTTCAAAAATATTTTCAGGAAATTCACCAGCTGTAATATTTTTCTCAAGCTAAGAATAATGTGCTTATTTGAAAAACTTAAAAATTAAAGTATGTATTATAGATCTATGTAGCAACTTATTAATTTATGAACATTTCTCAATTGTTAATTTTTGGCTTGAATCCACTTGCTATATAGGGTCATCCCATTTCAAATGATATCCAATAAAAATGAATTATAATTAATAAAAATTAATAGTTGCATGACCATTTTTTTAGAACATCCATTTCTTTCATGCGTACAACTTCATGCATTGGCAGTTGAGTGCAATGATTTAAAAAATGTTATCCCTCATCATTTTCTCACTCTATTTTAACTAATAGTAATTAACTAATGGCTCAAAAATGAGGGGTTAAGATGCATCTATTTTATTTTTATTCAATTTCCCAGGAGTTTTTGCATCTAGTAAACAGTTTTTCACGAAATTGGCATTAATTCTAGATAGAAAAGTATAAGATACTATTTTTCCCCACTCTTGCATTGAGCACCATGTTATTTCAAATTCGATTTTCGAGAAAAATAGTGTGGATAAAGGTGCCGTTTTGCTGTTAATATCAGATAGAGGGCTCATTTTTCTAGAAGTCAGCAGAATATGAACTACTAAATGGCATTCATGCCGAAGTTAATGATTTGAGGCGTAACTTTATGGAACTCCTTCATGATTGAAAAGAAAAAACTTTGTTCATTCCGCATAACTAATCTCACCTGATGATGTCGCTCAGTGACGAAACCTAGGTCAGCATTAAAATTATTTATGTGGAACGAACAAAGTTTTTTCTTTTCAATCAGGCATTCATGCCATTGTATGGTTCGAGCCACCTGAAGTATGGAAGATCTAAAATTTGAGACTTTCCTCCTTTGTACAGTTTTCTTAAGTCAAAACCCAGTTTTTTTGTAGAAGAAAATGTTTCCTTGTAAGTTCAATTTCAACGTTAAAGATGTGTGAAAGAAAAATTAAAGCAATTGTTTTCCAATATGTGTAAAATAGAATGGTTTCAGTATCTATTCCTTAGAAAATTGGTTGTGAAGATGGATAGAGTAAACATGAAATTTTTCAAAAATTCGCTTATGCCATCTAAAATCCCTCAATCAAGACACCCGGTTGCCACCGTCAGGAGAGCAGGTCTAGCGAGAGCAATGACGCAGCCATCTTAATGGCTACTCTCAGACACTTTATTACTGAGAGAGCGGACTGTGACACAGTAGGCAGGACTGCGCAGCTCAGGATGTCTTCTCGTATGGCTGCTGTCATTGCTGCTTCCATCATAGTTTTACGTTGAAAAAGGAGGCAGAAAGAGAAGTGTAAGCCAACAAGCCAATGGCTCCTTCGGAGAAATGAATACGGTGCTTGCAAAAGTCTGTGAGTGAGCAGCGAACGAAAAAAAAACTTTTTCAGAATGTGTTCATCGGATTTTCAATATCTACTGGCAAAGGTTTCTCCTGCTATTGCCAAGAAAGACACCATTGTGAAGAATGCCATTGAGCTCGAAGTGAGATTGGCCATTACTTTGCTTTGCGACAGGTATTTATTTATACATTTAGTATTTGATGCTTCCTTAAGCCATGCATGAACTTTTTGGTAATTTCTGATTCCTTTAAATTGATTGGAATTCAGGTATGAGCGCTACCCTTCACTCTCGCATATCTTCTGGGTCTTTAAAGCACAAGTGGCCAATTATTCCTGAATGTTGCAAAGCCACATACAATGAGCTAAAGACCGAGTACCTGAAGGTAAGTAAAAGAGATTGTTTTATCAGGGCAGTTTTATTCAAACTATTTAACAAGTCTTCGAAACATAAATTCCTTTCTGCGGAGTTGGAGGACGACTCTGACTCTACAGAACTCCCTTCCGTGGATTTGGAGCTACCCTCCAGCTCAATAGAAATCATTATCTCCCTCCTAATAGTTTGATTTAAAGCAATGCATATTGCTGCCACCTTCATAGTTCTTAACGAAGATACAACGAAATCCCCAAAAATGTGCTCATCGTCATTGCTCTTGGTGAACACCTCCATCGCCTTTTTGAGAATCTCTTCGTCTTTCTTTTTTTTCTCTTTGGAACTCTTGTTTTTAAAGTTCCCTCTTTAGTAGCAATTTCTGCTCCCTCCTCCCATCTCATTTCCTGTCTCGCCTCCTAAAACAAATAATTAAATTTACACATAATGTAACAAAATAATAACGCAGCGAACTGATTCGGCACCCGTGGCAGAGGGTCGGTAGCGGCTCGGGAGTAGCCAGCATGGCGGGGCGGTAAAAAATATGTGATAGAGAGACACTAATATTTCCGTATGATGCCGTGCATTATTTGTCCCGAAAGAAATTTTAGAAAAATAAAGTCAGGCAAGCCAGCATTGTCATTTTGAATAAACCACGGCGGCAGACAGATGTTTCAGATTCTCAGTATCTCTGGATGAACTAGTGTCACCACACGTTCGATCGGAGCTACTGTTGATCAGAAAAAGTATCTCTGTAGACCATAATGCCGAAAACTGTCAGCATATTTGATCACCGAAAGGAGTTTGAAAGCGATGGTTTATATATATTTGACGCAAGAAACAAAATCATGATGTGCAAATTTTGTAACATTCGAATCGACTGGAACAGAAAAGATTGCATCATGAAGCACATAAGGGGCAGCAGCAAGCACATCAATTATGTCCAAAGATCGAAAAATGTTGAAGGAGGGAGCAATGACAATAAGCGACAATTGTCCATAACAGACACAATCAGCAATGCAAAAAAAAGGAAAGCAAGAAAAAGAGGAGTTTAATTGTGAAAGAGCACTCGGATGAAACCTAACATACCTTTGGAAAAATTAGACGATCCAAACTTCAAAACATGGATGAATAAATACATTCCAGGTAAATTTATGCTTATGCATTTCATGTCTATTAATTTTCCGAGGGATATCCTCCAGCACCCCCAATTCGTTGAGAGGCATTGCATATTAAGTGTTGAAAATTTATGAATAACTGCAGGAGCAGGAGACATTCCAGGTGCTGATACCTGCAGTGCGAAATATGGTCCACAAGTTGCCAAGAAAAGAAAGGAGCAAATAAAGACATCAGTTAAAGGACAACAAGTAGCAATTATGTGTGATGAGACCACTGACAGGAAGGGTCTGTGTGTATTCATTGTCTTGCTAAGGATACTGTCCTGCATCACTGAGCAGAAGTTCTTTTTGTAAGGGCAGAAAAAATGCTACAACAGGCAAATGCAACTGAATGCTCCAGAGCTGTAATACAAGAATTTGAAATTCCTAACGACTATGTCATAGCTTTAGTAACAGATTCAGCTAGATACATGACTTTGTGTGCCAAAATGTGTAACTTTCTCTGCCCTGCAATGACATGCGTTCAGTGATGGGCTCATAAGCTGAATCTTTTATCCAATTTGTTTTCTACAGAGCTTCATGACTTGAATACATGTGTGTCCAATGGAAAAATGTTCTTTCTCAACACTAGAAAGAGGAAACATAGATATATTTCTTTCTTAAAATAGCACTATCCAGAAGATGAATCAAAGACGACTGCTTTTCCTTCGCCAGTCATGACAAGATGGAGTTCTCGGTTTAGTCAGCAATTTATATTGGGGGACACATTAAGGATATGGCAGACTTTAGCAAGACTCGGGATGAGGGAGGTGCTGCAGTGAAACACTTTGCTGAATTAGAAGAGCAAAACATTCAAATAATCAAAGCCAGTGCAACTTTCCTCAAAGAACATGGGCAACAAATAATTGACTCCATCATCACCTTCGAGGAATCATCATTTCCTCTTATGCAGAAGTTGCAAAGTAGAATTTATGGCTTACTTGACAATTTTAAGGAACATAGTTAGTAAAGGTTTATTAGGCAGTCAGACACATTATGCTATCAGTAACCTTAAGTCCGTGGTAAGGAGGGGAAAGTTAATCCAACTGTTTACAAATCTAGGGAGTTTGTGTGAGGTTAAGTTAACTAGGCTTTTAACATCAGATACTGCCCGGAACTTAACTTCAAGCATGGAAAAATTATTTGATGTCAAGAACATTATCCAAAACACTGAAACATCCATTGTGCAGAGTGCAGCATCCATTAATCTTATGAATAAACTTGACAGTACAGTGCTACTTACTGACTATTTGTGCATGTAATATATGTATTGTGAAAGAAAAATTGCAAAAAGGTGAGAAAGTTGATGTGCTCGATTCATTGCTGAGCATCAAGGGAGACAACAGTGAGTTTGTGGAACCTTGTGTAAAGGTATGGTGGGTTCCATGTTCAAATGTGGACAGTGAGCGGGCTATTTCTTCATATGGAAATATACTAAGTGATTTGAGAACCAATGCTTCCCCAGAAACTTTGGAAATACAACTTAAGATGTTCTTTAGCTCTTCATGTGGCTGAGTTATGTCACAATGTGTGATTCCTGTAGATGTTTATTTCTTATGTGATTTCTTTTTATATTTATTTCTTATTTTCTATACTTATAAATGGGTATATCTTTGAAAATGAGTCAACAATGAAGTCCATTGTATGTTTCAGTTGATAAGTAAACAACTTTTTCTTTTTACCCGTTTCATGAAATTCGAGATTTTTAACCTGCTGTCACTATAATTTTTTTACAGCTTTCCCTCGACTTTTTTTTACTACTTTTCAGGGTCCCTACACATTATGCTTTGAATATGCAAAGAAGCAGTGCCAAGGAAATTGGTGATAAGCAACCCACACAACATCGTCCTCGCAGGCTGGGTGGCCATAGAGCCACCTTTGTAATGGTCTGTATTTTGTTAACTATCAATTAAGATTAGATAGAATAAGTTAGATGCATCAATTTTTGTCTCTAATACAATTCTTTGATTGTTTGAATTGAGAAATATCTAAATATTTTTTTCACCACCGGAGCATAAAATATGCAATTTTTGCACTGCTCGGGCTATGACTTTTACACCGCTTTCCCTTGAGTTTATTTACCACTTTTCAGGGTCCCTACTTATCACCATTATCACCAACTTGAATGTTCAAGTGTATCACAAGAATTACAAGGAAGTGGTGGAAGAAGCTTGGGTGGATGTACTAGTGGCACCAGTAGTTCGCAAAAATCCACAGCTTCAATACAGAGGACAAATCACAACACGGCGAGAGAATAGGGAGCTGCAGGGGCATGCCTCACCTCACCCTCCTGTCTCATGACCACTTGCATTCTCGGCACTTTCGCTGTCTGCCCCCCCCCACCCCCCTTCCAGTCCTGGTCGTGCCCAGTTGCCCTTGCACACGTAACCGCAGGACTCACTTAGGAGCTTATACAGCTTTGAGGGTTTTTGCCAACCTATTACTTAGCAATCACACAAACAGAATAATGGCTGCAAAACTACAACTGGAGCTGAGCCATGGCCCCCTTTAATACAGGCCGGTACATGGAAATTAGGCAATGCTGAGTGGGGGTCCTATCGTTTCTGTTTGGAAGCATGGCCTCTTACGTGAGAAGTGTATCTGTGTGATTAAAAACGTATGAATTCACTAGTTAAAAAGGCAGAACTGGACTAATTTTTTGTATACTGTGTTGGCTAAAGTTATGCAAATTCGTTTTAAGATATTTTCTGTGAGTTTAACCCATTCGCATCCATCCCCTGGGATTTAAATCGACCCCAAACACCACGTATAATAAGTTTGCAAGTAAGAAAAAGAATTTTCTAAGGTGATTTACAATGGAAAACATTTTCTAAATAGCCACCAGATGGCAGCTACAAACAGGTACAGTCTCAGGCCAAAAAGTTACAAAAAAACTCGCAAGATAGCAGCAGGATCAACTGACAAATAACACTATGCATTCTGCGTACCAGTACGCTTGGGGTGTTTGTGGCCAGCTTGAGGCCGCGTACCAGTACGCTTATGGATGCGAATGGGTTAAGGTAGAAAATCACGATTATTTCTTCAAAAGCATTGCGATCACTTGCTGGCCGGCCATTAATGGAATGATATTGAGAGTACAAAAATGCTGGATTAAAAGGCAGAGCAGGGCTTATTTTTTTGTATATTGTTTTGGCTAAAGGTAAGCAAATTAGTTTTAAGGTATTCTCTGTGAGTTGAGGGTGGAAAATTACGATTATTTCTTCTAAAGCATTGCGACTACTTGCCGGCCGGCCATAACGGAAGGAAATTGAGAGTACACAAATGCAACGTACATTATATGTAGAGAATTTAGCAGCTATTCTGTTTTTATGGCAATATTATTATTATTGGGTTAACAGTGATTATTATTTTTGGTGGGCCTTATGAATTACCATGGTGTAGTTGTGTCTACATGAATGTCGTTTATTATTGAAGAAACAACAGCTACTCCATGAGTCTATTGATGTGTCTAAGAATTGATGTTAGTCAGGTTTTCTAAAAACAATCATAAATGTACTACACTTCGCTGTGATTAGCAAAACGATGTTCATTCCTACAACTTCCCTTTTTTTAAATTAAAGATGCCCCGGCGTTGTTGTGTGCCAGGTTGCAAAAGCAACGACCTCTCCACCAAGAATGAGGGTTATGTGACTGTGTTCCGATTCCCCAAAGACGAACGCAGTAGAAAGCAGTGGCTGAAGAATATTCCTAGGAAGGACTGGAATCCTTCTTCAAGCGCAGTAGTTCGCATCAAGCATTTTGCTGAGTGGGATATCCTCCACTGTTCAACTTTCATGGATAAGAGCGGTGAAGTGCAAAGTTACCAGTTAGATCGCCCCAAAGTTGTCCCCTGGTACTGCTCTTACTTTGTTCAATGTTACTACTCCGTGTTCACCTCCCTCAGTACATGGCCCCATATCCCATGTTTGTGAAAATGAAGTGAAATATAATTAAGTGAAGTGCTGTTCTTTGCTTTTTGAAGTGCAACATGCAATGTGAGTATCTTCTAAGGCTGTGATAGTGAATGACAGTGAATTGGTAAAATAGTTTCATTGTGTATTTTTAATTGTCCAACCTCACAGACATTACAAACAACACTGATACATTAGTCTTACAGCTAACAATCCTCTTCAGCTTACACCATTTTCACGGCTGAATATCCATGTGATTACAACTATCTACCTCAAGTAAACACTCTCAACATAAAAGTTTTGCATTTTTAGTAGTTTATCATTTTCCAAAAAAATACCTTTTTTTTCAACTCTCCCACCCACAGCAAATTTCAACCATTACATGTAAAGCCCACAAACGCGTGACATCGCATCACCCACTAGACTGAGAAATTTCATTAGCCTGCATGTAATATTCTTGTGGTTATTTGCAATAATACCTCCTGAAAATCACAAAAATTCCACATTCTCGTTTTTTTGTATTACTTACATACATTATTTTCAAACTGGTGAACACTGCTTAGCTGATTCCTATTCCAATATTGCTTTCTACTTTGCCTACACATTCTGTTAGTTTTTTATGTGAAAAGCAAATTTTTTTGAGCTAACATATTCACATTTTCCTCTCAAACTTGATTTTTTTTCAAAATGGTGAACACTACACCACAGGTATCTGTGCTGTTACTTCTCTCTACCTCAGATTCACACCCTCAACGTGAAATATTTTACATTTTTAGCAGTTTGTTATTTACAAAAAAATGACTAATTTTTAACTCTCCCACCCACACTTATAAAGCTGTGGAATTTCAATCGTTTGACGTATGGCTTTCAAATTACACACAAACGTGTAACACTGCATTTTCCACTTAACTGAGAAAGTTTATTGGCCTGCGTGTAATGCCCTCAAGAGTTATTAACCATCACACCCCCTGATACTCACAGATAACTACACATTCCAAGTTCCTCGTAAAACAGTCACCGTTTTGAACGCTGTACAGCTGATACTTATTTCACACTATACAATTGTGTAGACTGTGCCTGTTCCAATTCTACTTTCTACTTCCCTGACATATCTTAGTCTTAAAATTTATTATTTCAAAACAATTTACTTTTAGGCTTACATTCGAATATATGTTCCTTTTACACTTGATGTGTATCAAAAAGGTGAACGCTACACCACAGATATTGTTGCCTTTGGTAATCTTGTAAAACTCATTGAAAACGATTTCTGGAAATCATTCATCAGTGAATTTTATTACTCAAGGATGTGTCGTGACTGTTTCTGACTGGAATTCAAGTGTATTACTTACAGCAGCTTTTAGTTATTCCATATTCAGAAGTTTAATTTATGCTTTTGATGGTCGTTTGCACTGTGAAATTTGAGTGATGTTATTTGAACTACGAAGTTGCTTCTTGTAAGTTTATTTACTCAAGATGAATGATTACGTGAAATAATGTATTTTATGCCATTTTCCTTTGAAATAAATGTTGTAAAGTTTTGAAACGTTGAATTGTTTCATTCCTGAAATAATCCTACAGTGAGATTCTTTGTGATGATTGCAATATTTAAGTTAAGCTTCCCCTTTGAAGTTAAAGCCTAATGCATATTTCAACAATAACGTATCTTGGAGAAGCCCTGTCAGCTGTCGCGACTATATATTTCTAAATAAATACTTCTAGACAGCCATTCAATTGCATAACTTTAGTTACTTAACTAACCTAAAATTCCTGGACTGCTAAACATGTTTTTAATCGAAAATGCTGTGAGATGAAATCGCCTCAGTTCATCACTCATCTCACTTGCCATTACCAATTCTCACATATGCTTACAACAAAATGGTATAAAAATACGAAATAGATACTAGAACTACTCAAATGATGCAACCCTTTGTTATGCAATAGCATAACTGATGTCCGTCGTAGTAGTAGTAGTAGTCACATCAGTCTCATTCCTACTCGCAACGATGACAGCTGGCAGAAAAACAACCGGACCCCAGCCCAGGCGATGCAGTAGGACCCCTGACGTCATGCAAAGCGCTGTTGACAAATTGCATGTTCTGGCCTGTATTAAAGGGGGCCATGGCTGAGCACATAGAGGCAGTGGAATGCTGTACAGAGTTCACATAACACACACAGAGTTCACATTCACAAGCAATGATTGAAAATCTTACGAGAAAACCAGTGAAAGTAACTTTGTTCGTGGATAGTAAAAGCTCTAAAATATTAAGTCAGGGCAGTTAAGTATAACTAGCAGGAGGCATATATTGAGGTCAAATGTCACTATTTCAGTAAAAAATACCGTGAGGGTGAATTTGAAGTGAAATATTGCCCCTCTGACCATTGGCTGATATACAGGGTGATTCAAAAGTCTTGTAATGATTACGGAGAATAAGAACTTTTTCATTTTTCAACATGGATACATGAAACGAAGATGAAAATGTTACTAAATACATCAAGTTTTATTTGTTATCGCTACAAATGTTTAATGTGTCCTCCATTTGAAGCACGGCACACATGTGCACGATAGAGGAGAATTCATCCCAGACGGTGGGTCGGTCGTAGTGGTGAGCTACAGATCTGGCGCTTCCACCACTGGCCTCCCCGTTCCCCGGACTTAACTGCGTGCGATTTATTTTTGTGGGGGTTTGTTAAGGATACAGTTTATGTCCCTTACCTACTGATGCTCACGAATTAAAAGAATATGTACATCATAACTGCACTGAACATGGTTACTCGGGACATGCTACACAACGTCTATGATGAATTCTCCTCTATCGTGCAGATGGGTGCCGTGCTTCAAATGGAGGTCACATTAAACATTTGTAGCGATAACAAATAAAACTTGATATATTCAGTAACATCTTCATCTTTGTTTCATGTATTAATAATGAAAAATAAAAAAGTTCTAATTTTCCATAATCATAACAAGACTTATGAATCACCCTGTACTTACCAAACAATCGATGCTCCTAAATTTAAATAATATACATAGTATATTTGATCAAAGAAAGAAAACATTTTCCCATTTAGTAAGTGTGCTATCAGAAAGTAAGTAAGGTGAAAATATCAGAAAAAATCAGTGACAACAAAATATTATGCAATACATATAATTTTAATTGTTAAACTGTCAATCTTATTTTGCAACCTAAACTTTGCTTCCACATTACTGACATAAAAGAAGAAATAATTTATCCTCCAATGTATACGCTTTCATAGCGTAAAACTTACAAGTTGAGTGATCAGGATCAAACACAATTTAAACATAAGAAATCTTGGGAGAAAATAAAATTCCCATTAAATAAAATAGATAAGAAAATATAGAGCCCAATACATAAACTAAAGAATCTTGTTTCAAATATACATGAGCCATACAAGGACAATAAGCTAGCAGTCCAACCAATGCTATCCCAGGACAAAAATGATTGAAGTAAAAAATGTTAAATGGAATGACAGCGAAATGAATGAAAAAATATCATGAAGGAATAAAAGCTTTTCTTCAGAAAAAATAAGTCATCACAAAAAATGTACCACTAACATTCAAAAGCTTCATTAAACAAACAAAATAGTAAGCATGTCCAGCAACTAATCAAGTTTACAAAAAATGGAAGAACACCTCTGCAAAACACAATTGCACATGATGGATTCTGCATTTTCCAAATGAATCTCATAATCAAATTGAACAATAACTGCTGACTCAATGAAAATGAACTGATATCAGACAGCACATAACAAAATGCCTTATCTAATATATTTCAACAAAATAAGTACAGAATTACTCTATTTCAGTGACTGTGAAACCATGTGAATGCACTGTCTTCATTTTCTTCCTTTCACAGCTTCCAGCTTTCTCATGTTTATTATCACTAACTTCTGACCGGCATATTCCCTCTTCTTTCCCAAGTACAGTTTTAACAATAAAGCCATACAGCTGCTTATTAACTTTTTTTAGCCTTTGAACCTCTTCCTTTCCTTTTAAGTTTGAAACAGTACTAAGACTACTGTGCAACTTTTGAGGTTCCACAGACTTAAATGATGGCAACACATTCTCACTATTCAGAAGATGAACACTAAATTTTTCTTCCACATCTAAATTGGTTTCCTTTTTAAAACTACTCAGCACTATAGAAGGTTTTAAATCATTTGAAAATATATTTGATGGAACAACTGAAAAGAACGCATTGGTAACAGGTCCTTTATGTTGAAGTTTTCGAAGGCACTGCATACTGGATACATCCCATACAATTACTTGCTCATCTAGTGATCCAGACATGAGCAAAATTCCATCTAAAGATACTGACAAGGACGTGATGGCCTTAGTGTGCTCGGAAAAAATGCTCTCTTTCTCATTCTCAGTGACGTGATAATCTAGATTTCGGGGAGGGCTTCGAAGGGAATACTGAAAGATTTTCCCATTTGTAGCCCCCACATAAACATTTGTTTCAGCATTACACATAGTTACACTCGTAAGGGCATCCCCAAATACTAGAGACAGAAGCATTGCTCCAGAACCAAGGTCATAAATTTTTGTAGTTCCATCCAATGATGCAGTCAGTAGTCTGGCCCTCATGCCACCTTTGCCTATATACATATCTGTGACTGGCAACGAATGGTCATCATAGGAGTAACGTGGCTCAGCTAAATCTGACACTCCACGGAAGAGATCTTGGGTCAGTGCAACGACCCTTCCTAGTGGCCAAACCATTACTAGCCCATCTTCTGCAGCAGTTGCAAAGTGAGAAGAGTCATCTGTGAACTTCACACAAGTTATTCGCTGAAAATTCTTAGACAGCACAGCCATAAGCCTCCCAGATGACACATGCCACACATTCAGTTTCTCACCGATGCCACACACACAGTAGCTGCCATCGGGGCTCACGGCCATAGCAGACACTTTACCAGGTAACACCATTCGAATTTGTAGCTGCTCCTGTCTATTCAAGGCCCAAACGTGTAAAAGAGGTTTGGCTCGATCGGCAGATATTAGGTAGTCATTTCCAATAAACGATAAGCCATGAGAATGGGATATTCCTCCCTTGTATGTCATCAAAGTTGTACCAACATGAGGATCCCAAATGCATGCGTTCCACAACTGTCCAGTGCAATCGCTCGTAATTGCTACTTCTCTTAAGTCAGACATTGGTAAGCAACAGAAAAATTCACCCGATAAACTTTTTTTTTAATCTACAGAAGTCCAGAAGTCTTCTAGGACAAGAAGGCCATAAAGTTCGGCGAACGGAGGGCACTGGAAGTGAAGTGGAATAGTAATTTCATTCCTGATTCATTTTCCTAGAACCGCAAAAAAATTAACAAACTCTATAACTTTTTTATTGACTAAGATATGAGGAATGCACTACAATATATGAAAGAAAAAATTCAGAGGCATCTACATAGAATTGTTGCCAGGCATTTTGGGTTTGACCCAAGTACTATTTCTTAACATCATTTTTATGAAAATTTGGGGTTCAAAGCCCAGTCAACTTGGCGTAAACATGCTGATTTTGTGTCTCTTTAGAAATTGTTAAATAACCAATAGTCCTGTTCCTTGTTACTTGAACTTGTACCTTTCCGTATTCCAAATGTTAATGCACATAATAATAACTTATTTGTTAAAGTTAGTCATAAAACTAATTAAAAGCATAATTGTCTTTCAGCAAGAATTTTTAGAGGCTAATCTTTTTCCACCAGATTTGATTTATTCAACATGTCTATACAGTCATTTAAAAATTCATTGAAATACATATCATCGTTGTTCAGGCAGAATTCACTAAGTCAAAAATCTTACTCCTGAGTTATAGTGGTTTTAATGTTTCAAACAACCCCTAAAATCAGTTGTGCATTTTATTTAATATTAAATAATAATGCAAAACTGATTTTAGGAGTTGTTTGAAACATTAAAACTGCTATAACTCAGAAGTAAGATTTTCGACTTATTGTTAGTGAATTCTGCCTGAACGATGGCGATATACACCTTAAACTTGTGTTCTCATATTTTAAGTTGTGACTTTATACCTAGTTGGATCTATGAGTGAGATGCTACAATATGCTTGTTATCTAATTCAAGCTTGTAATTTCATTCTAATTTTTAAGTTCTTTCATAGATGATACGAATTTCATAGGATAATTGTCCTGACTAATTAGTCCAGTCAAGCCCCAATGATGACCCAAACACAGCAAACTTGGGAAATAATTAGCGTAAAGCTGAATTTTACCCCATTGATAACACCACTACCCGAGAAACAATTTTACAAAATTCCCCAAAAATCCGCGTGTAGCTTCCCCACCCCCAGCCCCCCTCAAAGGTTCAAACTGCCAATAATTACGGAACATCCATTATCTCCGTTACTAATAATCAGATCCAGTTCAACTTTTTTGTATTGTTTGTTATTAAATGGTCTACAAGATTTATTACTTACATATATGCGTAAAACCTAATAGTTTTTGAGAACATATTAGGAAGAAGAAGAAAATATTAGGAAAAAGTAGGTTTCTTGCTTTTAAACTATGCAATTGTCAAATTTAGTAGTTTGGGAGGCGGTGTGAGTAGGGACAGAGTGAGAGAAGTTTTGGGAGGATGGATTGCATGAGGCACGATGATTATTTATTCTGATATTGAGGAGTGTACTTCAAAGTCAAGTGTAGAAAGTCGGGCATAGCTTACAAAGAAGTATTATAAGTAACAAAGTTAGAGGTGGTACAGGAGGGTGAGGAAATGGAAGGAAGGTGAGAATTTAGGAATTTATTGGGGAGTCGGTTCGTGGTAAATATTAAACATGTTTTGCATCTAGGCCTGTTGCAAGGGGTGGCAGGAGTTTTGGAGTGAATAACTGATTTGTTGAGAGGTTTGATGGCCTTGAATAAGTTTGATAGGTTGGGGGGACTCTTATAAGTAACAATTCTTTGAGGAGATGCTTTAGGGACCTGGGAAGAATGTGGTGCAAATGGAAGATTTTTAGGGTTTGAATCTGATGTTGGTTTAGGTTGGTAAGACTTTCTGAGTATTTTTTAAATGCAAAAGGGTGTTAAGATATCCTCTGCAGAGAAGAGACTGGTGTAGGTTGGATAGGAAATGGTCAAGGGACTCCGGATTGTTACAAATTCGATGACCTCTAATGGAAAGAGTATGGGAGGGAACGCTTTGTATGAGAGGGGTGACAACTGCTAAAGTGAAGGTATTGCTGTTTGTTTGTAGGTTTAACATGGACAGAGGTACTAAATTTGCAGTTGGATAAAGAGATGTCAACATCTAGGAAAGTTATTTGGGTGGAGGAGATACTGAGGTGAAAGATACAGAGGATGATGTGTTGAGAGAGGAAATGGAAGAATTTAGGGAGTCGATGTCATGTGGCCAAAGTAGGAAAATATCATCTATGTATCGGAGCCAGAGAAGAGGTTTTAAAAGGTTTTGAGAGAGGAAGTTCTGTCTGAGAAGACCAAGGAAAAGTTTGACGTAAGGACTGAATCTACTGCCCATGGCACAGCCCTTGGTTTGGAGGTAGTGAAGATCATTGAATGAGAAGGCATTATGGGTGAGAATGAAGTTAGAGAGTTCTATAGCATGTTCCACATGAAGTTGACAGTATGGGGCTTATGGAAAACGCTGTTGCCAAGCTTCTACTCCGTGGGCGGCATCCTGACAACATAGGCAACCACTTATAAATCCGCGCCAAAATTATTTAGTTTCAAAGAAGTGTTTAATTTTGCACATAATAAGACTCATGGGGATGAAATTTTGCTATGTAAAGGTTACATGAATTACCGGAATATGAAGTAAACATTTTGTTTCCACAATCCCGTATTTTTAAAATGTATGTTACGTATTCAAGCTGAATAATGAAATGGATATTTTTTAATTCTTATCACTTCATTAAAAGTTTCATTGACCTTGTGTGTCCATAATTTACAGCATTTTAATGCCATGGGTTTCGAAAGTAAAGATGTTTATGTAAATATGAAGGTTAGGGATCGATTTTTTTCTAGAATGCTGAGGAAATGTTGGGCATTCCCATGCCTGAATAAGGAAACACTTTCCTATAGTGCCACGAGAGATTTGTGGGTGAGAAAAACTTATGTCAAAGGTCGCCAGTGGTGTCGACTCTCCCCTTTTTGCTTGAGGCACTAAATGGTGGGAAGGAGGTCACAGTGGGGGACTTCAAGGGTCAGAGCTTCTGGGGCCCTTGAGTAAGGAAAATAAAAAAATAATTATCTCTTTTTGCGGCTTGTTTATCATATTTTGTAGAGTTATTTCTAACTTCTCATTTGAGCAAATATTTTTTCCTGTTTTCTTATTATCATAAATTTTAATGTGATGATAAAATATACCACACCCCGTAAACTTTCTGTTCCCTTGCCATGACCGCTATGTCCGAGTCGCCCTTCATGGTTTATCCAGACTGGATCACTGGACGCCGTCTCTCCCTCCTCCTTCTGCTTGCCCCACCCCCCATATGCATCTTGAGCCCCGTCTCCATCCCTGCTCGTTGTCCCACGACTACCCGGACCTGACGACAATTGCCAAGGTCCCTTTACTTATCTTGCCTTAGGCTAAACCCTCCCATCTTTCAGAGCCTGAGATGGGAATCGGAGGAATGGATTCGACCGTATCTGGCACTTTACGTGGTAGAACAGCATTTCAGTTTAAATTAAATTGCACTGCAGTAGTTGTACTGTCCACTAATATTTAATGAACAATAATACACAGCGCGTATTTCAATGCTTAGGGCATCATCATACCTTACTTGAGGGTACCATAATTATGGGAAGTAGGATAAGACAACAAGCGATCCAAATGAACAAGGAAATGCCAATATATCCCAATACCCACCTCGGAAATTCCATTCTTGAAAATGATTCCAGCATGAAACATTCTTGGGTTTGCTCAATTTCCTATTACCAATTGTAATTGTCTTTCGATTCAGTGATTTACCAACTAAACTTATTTATTATTTTGACTCGGTGATTAAGCAACAAACTTATTTATTAGGTGTTTTTATTTCTTTATCGCGCCGAGCCATGTTCATCACCTGTCCACCATTGATCCACGTCTTGTCTGTGTACACAATCTCCCTTCTCTCACGGTATACTCACATATATTTTTTCAGCAGTCTTAAATAATTATGAAGCCAACAAATAATATTGTCTCTTTCAATAAGCATGCTTTGTCTGCCCCTGCGTTTGTATAAGAAGCCTATGTCAACAGGAAGACGGCATTACCTAGTCCTCTTGAAATTAGGAAGATTCTTTTGCATATATCTACAGAGTTTAGAATGGTTTTTAAGAATCGGAAGAATATTTTTTATCATTGATTCATGAACTTTCCTGTGAACTCCCAATCTTGCGAAATCATCATACATCACTAATCTCGCAATCTTATACGGCTGTTTATGTTTTTTTCGTTTTCAAAGGAGTAACCAATGCACCACGGGATGCTTCCTTTCTTACCCTGTAGATATTAGACTGTGAGCACCCAGTGTCTTTCGAAGTACCTTTGCAGGTGATTTGTTGAAATATTTGAACACATAAAACACCATTTCTCTTCCACGGCTTCTCAACTTCTCCCCTTTCCCTCCTCCTCTTAGTTTCGGACATGGCGATAGCACACGGTTCGGAATAAATTGATCTGGAAGATACTCCACCGTGAACTATTCTGCACACCACACACGATTGTTCACACATAGAAATCTGATGTGAAACTAAATGCCTTAGCCCATTCTTTCCCTGGTCCCTTACACCGAAGGGTTGCTTCTCATGCAGATGTTTTAAGGAACCTTCTTAACGGCACTTGTGGAAATATCCAATATACACTCAGTCAAAGGCCATGCACTGGATAAGAATGTCACTCCAACGAATTCATTCGCATACATAAGACGTTTACCACTTCTTTCTTGGCTGTCAAATATTTTTTCTGAATGCTTCAGTGTTTTCATCAGTCAAGTGTTTGAAACTAGTATATTCTAATTAAATATATTACTACTGACTTAACTAATTCTCATACAAAAAATGATATATTTGATAGCAAAGAAGCAATAGTAATTAAGTATCAAGCTCATTCTCCGACCGAGAATCTCCCTTCCACGCGATAGGTTAGCTGGCAGGACAGAACGAGCGGAGGAATTATGGAGCGTCGAAAATATTTGGCAACATCAAAAATTCATTACTCCCTTTGTATTCGAGATAGAGTTACAATTCTTTCACCAAAAACAAATTTAAAGTTTTATCTAAATTTCATACACAGCATACATGGATCTTTATCATGAGATACGAAAGTTTGTAGGTGACCACTTTTTACCTTGCAAAATTCAAAATATTTTGTCCAAAAGATATTTAAATGAATACAACAACGATAAAACTATTAAAAACAAATTAAAGCTAACTGTTATTGAGAAAAACGTGTGAAAAACATTTTGAGTAACTTTTAACGTCATACTATGAACTGTTTGTCTGCAACTGGGTGAGGAAGATGAAATCAGAAGCACTCCGTTACTAACAGAAATTCAAGGAAATATTTTTTATAACATTTATTTTAAACTAAATTGATTAATTATTGCCACCACTAAATGTAGCATCTTTTTCTGCTTCAGAACATGTCTTTGTATATTGCATAGCATCACATTAATTTTCCTGCTGTCATTGGCAACGTTGCACCTCCGGCCTAATGGAGATTTATGTACATGGGAATCGAATCACCATAAGAGCCCATACTGTCAACTAAATGTGGAACGCTCTTTACCAGGAAATCAGTACTGGGTACGTGAGGAGTGGGACGTTGACTTAGAAAATGGTGGACTGATTTTAGACCACCTGAGTGGGGAATGAAAGTATTAAGTGAATTTACGTCTATTGCGGCCAAGTGGTGTGTTGTGGGGAAGTGAAATGGCGGTTCAAAAAGTGGTACGTATACGTTTAATATAAGAGTGTGCACGTGGGGCTGCAGGTAATGGTCCACAAAAGCTGGTATGCGTTCTGTTAGAGAAAAGCACGAAGAAACAATAAGATGGCCAGGGATGTTGGGGTTTGAGGATTTTGGGAAGGATGTAGAGATGAGGGGTTTTGGGGGGAGGAGTGGAGAGGATGGAAATGCCTTTTTTTGTTAGGCCTTCTGACTGACCTTTGCTAAGGAGGAGCGAGGCTAGCTCATCTGAAAAATCAGGGGTGGGATCGGAGGGGACAGGAATGTAGGAAGAGGAATCCGAAAGTTGTCTATTGGCTTCATTAATATAGTCACTTGTGTTAACCACGACCACCGTGGAACCTTTATCTGCCTGGGTAATGACTATTTTGGGATTGTGGATGAGCTGCTTAAGGGCCGACATTTCCTCTGTGGAAAGATTGGGTTTTAGGGAGTTAATATAGGATGGATTGGAAATTTTAGAAATTAATTGTTAGGTGAAAATTTGGACTGGGTGATTTGAAGGAAGAGGCTTGGGTTCAAAGGATGAGGGAAGTTTGAAATTGGTAAGTGTGGGGTGAAGGGAGTTTGCACTGATTTGGGGTGATGGTTGGGAGTTCCAGAATACTTTCCATTTTAAGTTGCGACAAAAATTAAGGGTGTCAGTAAGAATATTAATGGGATTGACTTTGGGCGTAGGAGAAAAGGAGAGGCCTTTGCTTAACAATTATAGTTCGGCCAGGCTTAGAGGAGTGGAGGAGAGGTTTGCTACCTCTTGTTGCGGTGGGTCAGATTGAGTTTCAGCTTTTTGGGAAGGGAGGGGGGAAGGTTTTTTAATTTGCGAGGTGCACTCTGGATACATCCGGTTAGTAGGAGGGGGTGGAGTAGAGAGCCGTAAAAGGGTCGCTAAATCTGGTTTGAATAAGAAAAGTGGAGTTGTCATTGGGTTCTCTGAATGCAATGGCAAGGAAAGACCGTGGTGGAAATAAGATTCTTATAGGATTTTTGTCGTCGAAAGACTAGAGTTTGGTGAGCTGATTGCAGAAATCTAATAATTCTAGGAAGGTTTTGGGGGGAGGAGAGACTTATGATGTTTATAAGGGAATGGATATTAGATTGATATTTGTTGACTAAGGATATACATAGGGAGATGTTGAAATAGCAATTCCTCAATTGTGATATTGTTTTGTTTTCGTTTCTTGTACGCCTATTGTTGTATGCTGAATGGGCAAACAGTTCAGTTGAATTGTTGGAGCTGGAATAAACTGACGCTTGTAAAAGAGTGAAAGTTCACGTAATTACTTCACCCATATCCCAATTCCTTCAAAAGAACAAAATGGCAAAGAGTAAAGGACTGTTGATAAATAAATTTTTGAAAGGCTGGGTGCATTATTTGTTTATATATATATATGTGTATATATATTTTTTTTTCTATAGGTGAGGAAGGGCTTACATGCCCGAAACGTTCCCTGTAAGTCTTCTCTCTTTTTACTTTTCTTTCCCCACCCCCTGTCAAGTGTATTTTTTATTGTTGTGGCTTATTGGCGAAATTTTCATTGGGTATATATATATATACATATATATAAAGTATAAGCTAGCAACAAGGCGTAGAAGTTGGGGAAGGATAGGAAAGTAAATCAGTGGACACTCACTGGCAGATGATCCATGTCGACACCGGTGTCCACTGCTTAGGGTAGCTTTCGGGCTAATGACCCTTCTTCAGCAGGAGGAGATCACTACTTAGGATCCTACGCCTCTAGCTTCCTCGGGTGATGGGAGAAAAATCTTTTTTCTTCTTCCCCGTCAAGCCCCTCATTTGGCCCCGATATATTGATGATATATTCATCATTTGGAGCCATGGAAGCTCAGCTCTTGAAGATTTTATTCAAAGGATTCACTCTCATCCAACTCTTTCTTTCACTCACCGCTCCTCCACTTCTTCAATCACTTTCCTCAATGTAGATATTCATTAAAAAACAGAAAAATCAGCACATCCGTCCACAAAAAACCCACCAACCTTCAGCAGCACAGGCGGTCCTCGACTTTCGTACACTCGACTTTTGTACATTTCGCACTTATGTACGCTCCTAATTGATAAGTACCTTTTACTTGACTTTCAGACACTAAATTCAAACTTTCAGACATTTGTCGA
Source organism: Pyrrhosoma nymphula (assembly GCA_963573305.1). Lineage (NCBI taxonomy): Eukaryota > Metazoa > Arthropoda > Insecta > Odonata > Coenagrionidae > Pyrrhosoma > Pyrrhosoma nymphula. Next base: position 3,712,880 of record OY754334.1, read on the forward strand.
ACAGTATTTTTGAATTTCCCGCGATGGTGCATGGCGCATCACGGCATTCAATTGTTTCATCTGGCGTTCTTGCTCGCTAGTATACGAGACTGTGGGCAGTGTTGACTTAGAGCAAGGTATAACTTGTTTATTTACTGAATTCAATTAATGTCGTATGATAAGAATGAGTGGAAAACGTAAATATGATGTGCCTGAGAATAGAGTTGAGAATTATTAGACGTGCTGAACTGGGAGAATCTTTCGCTGCAATCGGACGATCATTGAACTTAAGCTGTTCAACAGTAAAGGGGAAAGATAAAATGAGAGACCATGTACGAAATGCTGGGAAGTGCATGCGACATTCACGAAGGTTTTTATGACCTGTACCTACGAAACGTCATTCTATTTTCGTTTGCCTTTTGTCCGGTTTAGGAAATTTGCGAAATTTTGTTGCTTCTTTAATTGCAATTAATTAAATTACATCAAGTTTAAGGGCCGAATTTATAGTCGTTACCCAGCAGTCCCACAGCCCCTAGCAGGCCCCTTCTTCAAAAACGGTATTTATAGTCAAATTTCCACCCCCAGCAGCCCCCTTAGCCTCTCCTAATTCTGGCTGGAGATGCATGCTCCACCAGGGGCCCCCTTATCGAAAAAATAACACAACAGATATAACTAAACTGACTCTAATGAACGTGCATAGCCTTAAATTAATAATTTCGAAGATTTGGTGTTAAAAAAACAACGGTAAGATTTGCTATTAATCGATAAATATCTGATGTGATGCCAGACTCATTCCAAGGATGTTCATATACACTCGTAGCATATTTTTTCCCACTATTTCTTCTTCTTGTGGCAGGAAACTGCGTCCGTTTTTTTACTTGCCACTATATATTAATGCTTTTACAACAGGTCACACAAAATCTTCTTCTTCACACCGTTGATGCTATTTGCACGTCGAGCTAACAGTTTTCATGCTGCGTCTGGCTCTTTATTTATCCGTATCCATGTTGATCACGAGCGTCACCACTGAAACATTTGAGCCATTTCCCGCCGTTTGTAGTCCTTAGTTACCAGATCTAACCCCCAACCATCCCCTACCTAGCAGCTCCCTTAATTTTGACTATAGGACGCACAATTTAAGGGGCCTGCTGGGTAGGGGATGGATAAGGGGACTGCTAGGTAACGACTGTAAATACGGCCCTAAAAGTCCAAAAATTAAATGTCGTGATGCTTCTTGTTTTGTGTCTTTATAGTAATAGTGGACGTTATCAGAAAAATGTTAATTTCTGCTTGGGAAAAATTAGAAATGCGTATGTAAGTACATATATTGTGTCTAGGTCTTACTCAGTACACAACGGTATTCTTTTTGAACCGTTTATCAAGACTGCATAGTTTTAAAAGTAATAAAGTATTCTTTGAAATATAATTAATGTATTTTTAACTTTTGTATTAAGGAGGAACCTGCGCTTTGAAGTACTGTATTCATAAGAAGAATAAAATATCACCTGATTGGGGAATTTAGGATTAATATATCATTTCATAATTTTTCGAAGAAATCCAAATACTCGATTGGGTTATGCTGCTCAGTAAATATACTTAAGTATGAATGTTAAGAACATCATGTAAGTTAGTGTTTGTGTTGCATCTAGCCGTAGCTGTTATTTCGACTTAATAAGATTATTAGATTAAATTTGTGGCTGTAAAGAAGAATTATTAATTTAATAATATAATACCCCGAAAAGTCTATAAATTTTATATAATATTGCAGTTTTGTTCTTATTGTTATGCGTAATAACATCAATAGTTTACACATGGCAACACTGAGACAGGCTGTAAACAAATAAGTGCTACTCTGCCCATGCCTGTTGGTGTCTGGTCTCCTGCAATCTGTGACTGCGAATTCGAAGTGTTAGAAATCGGTTGATTTTTTCACTAATTCATTAATTTCTTTATTATATTTTCGTTTACTTTCATCGTAATTCCTTTTTCTTCAGTTTGACACTTTCTCTGTTACGTATTCTTTTACTTTCTTCATAATTTGTTTCACCATCTGTTTATCGCTTTCTATTTCACTTTTTCTTTTTGCTGTTCTTCATTTTTCCTTTCATTTACGCATAACGTCCACTCATTAATCACCTACATCGTTATTTACCATTTTTGGTACATCACTTCAAAAGATATTTCCGTGTGTTCGTTTCCTGCAATGGATAAAGTATGAGGTCCTAATGAGTTGTTATCCCTGTGCATCCTTTCTGACCATTTATTATTGACCACTGTCACATCGAAGTCCTTTCTGGCGTTGTGGTGTATATGGTATATACTAGGTAGGATAATTTAAAATACTAAAGTATGCCATCACATAATAATAACAACATAGTATTTAAAATGTAAATTTTTGATTTGAGAGGGCAGGGAAGTTTAAGTGGATAGAGCGTTTTAGTGTAGTGAGGAAGGGAGTGCCAGCTCATTACGTAGTTACAAGGGTGTATGGATTATGTGCCAGTACAGTTTGCAAGGCATTTTGTTGCACTGCTTCTCTACTCATGCTGCCCCACTTCCAAACTCCCTTGGTTTTGTTTCAATTTAAAGACAGTTTCAGCAGAGAAGCAAGCTGGTGTAATTTAAGGGTGTTTCAGTTATTTTAAAGGGAGATATTTTTACCTGAGATTGCAGTATTAATCTAGCAAGCACATTGCGATTCTAACGTTGTAATAACCTGGTAGAAATAATGTTGTTACAACATCAAGATTTTAACCTGTCAATTACATTGAAGAACTAACCTTGCAACAACATATCAGTATAAACCTTCCAACAACGTTGCGATTTTAACCTTACCACAACATTGTGATGTTAGTTTCCTTTTTTCAAAAAGGGCAAGGGTAAATCCAAAGTTCGGATGATTCGTGGCTTTCTTCCAGGAAATGTATACTACCTTGTTTTTTCCACTGTCTGAGACCCGGTTTTCTTTTGATTTGCCGTGTTCTATCAAATATTTATTATCTGGTTTCATGTTCCTAAATCCTGTTCTTAGTATCGTAATCTAAACGAAATGTTATGTACATGCTTATGTGTATGAGTATCCGGAATAACATTACCGCTTATGTGATCGAGAAAAGCTTTGCTGTGGAGCCATTGATTGATCGTGCAAATAGTTTTTTTAATGAAATTATCCATCAACAAAGAAAAGTTTAAAAATTCTAAATACATATGTAGGTTTGAACATTTTTAAATTACGTAGTTTAAAGGATTTAATTAAGTTACGTACTTAGTAGTAAGCACAGGCATAAATGTAACCAAAGTCGTTGGCAAAGATAATTACTAAGAACCGCCTTACATGTATGCTCTCGTTGATATTTATATTGAAAAATGCGTACTTGAAGCTTCGTACGTAATGGGTACTTCGGTGCTGCCAAGCAGCATGCTTTGAAAATGCGTAATTCAATTTATAAAAACGCCATAAGGATTAAAATATATTCAGTCAACTTGAATACTACGCCGTATTTCACATTTTACCTCCAAGCAGTTTCCAACGTTGCCGCATTGTTCGCAGCATTTCGGCTCCTTGCTCGGAGAAAAACCGAAAGTATGTTTTTTAAACTTTAATTCTGACACCAAATTGCCGATGACCTATTCTGAAAAAAATATATTGTGTGCCTTGATATCTTTTGCACGTTATACTAGTTTTTTAATGATATTTTTCAGGCCAAACTTGAGATAAAAAATGTTATGTGAAGGTAGGTCATCGTTCTGCCATTAACCCTTTGAATGCTGCCCATATACATGACATAATTTCACCCCGTGGCGGCTCTCTTTTTTTTGCGTAAAACGTAAGTATGGATGCCAAATAAGTTAGGAAAAATAATTAAAAAATTTGGAGCGCTCTAATTCTTTTGTTATTCGAATTTTTATTTATGACGTGATATCACGTCATCAGTGACCAGGGATAGACACGTGATGCGGGTTGCATACACACGACTTTTTTATCATCTTCCATTTTTCTTTCACGTCGATTCTTACATGCAGTAGCGACAAAATATATGCAAAATGCATGTATATTGTTACTAATGGTAGCAGCTTACATTTATTGAACACTCAGAGTTTTAATGGAAGTAATAATGATTAGAAATGAAACAAGTCCACGCGGACAACTGTTTGAATAGGATAATAATTCCTTGAAATTTTCCTCTCGCTGCTGCGTTCGAGTATAAGGGTGCTGTCCTAGAATATTGAATAATATTTGTTCTCTTCCTTCTCAACCCACTATTTTGATCGTTGGGTTTTTTACTCTTTTCATATTTTCCGCTCCGTCCGAAACTTTTCCTCTAAGACGACCACCCGTAAGCGTTAGAAACAAAACAACTAACGGTTCCACATAGCATCGGCGATTTTGCTGCAGCTGCATGTGTTGGGCGGTATTCCCTGACTCAAGATTTCTCTTTGTGTATTTATGGTGGTGGATTAGGGTGTCCCTTTGTGTGGCACCACTCAGTCCGGCTCCGCTAAGGTTGGAGGGGGGACCGAGAAGAGGTAAGAGGGTGAGGAAGTATAATAGCACGCTGTAAGTGGCAAGATTTAGTCGGTACGTTTGTATGTACTGTGAGGACAGATTTCTAGGAAGTGCCTTCGGTATGTCATGAACATGGGTGTGAGGTAAGGAAAGATTTTGCCGACACGTGTTCTTTTCTAGGCTTTGGGGTGGTGACCGTGGTGAATCTGCTGCCAGGGTAGAAATGGATGCGGAAAGAAGGAAAAAATCAGCCCCAAATTTTATCATTTCTCACTTCCGAACTGAAGCCGAAAACAAATTTTAGTTAGCTTGACAGGGTTCATTCAGGCCACTTATTGCAGATAGTGAGAAGAATATTCTACCAAATGCTCAAGTTTAATTTTTTACTGGTAGTAGGAACGTTTTGAATTCTAGTGCCAAATTCGTTTCAGTTAGAGTTGAAAATTCAATAATACATATTAATTGGAAGAGCTTTGCAGCGTCTTTATTCCATATTATGTATAAACCCACTCACTAAAAGCAAGAATGATAGTTAAAGTTTTTTTTACTACTCATACGAGGGAAAGATTGGATTCGTAATACAATGGAAATTCCAAATCAACTTATATATATTTTCTTTGTACGTTTGTTATTGGGCCACTGTAAATTGGCAACAGTTGCTGTATGTGGACATTTTTGATTAAATCAATAAATATGTAAAAACCATACTCTTACATAATAACTGAGTCTTGAAAACAAATACTTGCCATAAAAATATATTATATATAAACAATAAAATATTTATCAGTAGAATGACACATCTATACACAAAAAATTACTACAAAAATATTTTTTTAACATTTAGATATGCATTTTTACAAGTACAAATTAAAAAAATACTATTTACAATGTTTTATGATAGGGAGCAAAGCACTCGGGACAAAGTGCTGCAGAACCCTCACAATCAGGACATAAATATGCTGTCTCTTTCCTGCGCCCGACGGTGTAACAATGCCTGCAGCGTCGATATGTCTTCTTTCTGCCATCTTCTACGAGGATGAGTTCAGGGAAGTGGGATAAAGATTTTGAGGGTACAAGGGATATTGAGTCAGGAAGGTATGAAGGTAGAATGAGGGATTTAATAACAGAGAGCCGGAATTTATATAAGGAAATGTTTTCGGGAGGCCTACGGTAGAGGAAATAGCTGTTGACAAGGATGATGTGAAAGATATGGATGCCCAACATTTTGTACCATTTAAGGGTTTTCCTTTCAATAGGATAATATGCCATCATCTGATCAAAGTGGTATATTCCGCCCATTGACTCGTTGTACTTCACAACGGCCTCAGGTTTAGTAACGAGCCTGTCTCCTCTTCGGGTTTGCACGTCAACCATGCGACTCTCGAATTCGGAGCTGATCATCAGAACGTCCCTTTTGTCCTTCCACTTTAGAACACAGATACCATCGTTAGTAAAGGCATCCATAACTTCACCTCGTCTCAATTTAGCCTTTGCCACTTCGGAGGGGATGCCTTTCCGATTTGCCCCAAGAGTTCCTGTGCAATACTTTCTCCTCTCAAGCAGTTCGTGGATCAAATTGACGCTGGTGTAATAATTATCCATAAACAATGAATGGCCCTTGTCAAAATGGTCATTCATTAATTTATGAACGACGCGATCAACATGTCCACGCCCTCCAAGTTCAGAGTCGCCGGCCCCCATATACACAACAAATCGCAGAACAAACCCGGAAGGCTCCGTCAGCATATATAGTTTGATTCCGTACTTTTGCTTCTTGGATTTCATATAAATACGGAATCGCCGGAATACGGAGGGTTCGTCCTCCTCCCCACTCTCCTCCTCGCTAATCTCCCACTCGGAGTCTTCCAAAATATCCGAATCCCCGCTCTCCTCTAGGAGCTCCCGTAGCTCTTCGTCTGTATATATTCGCCTGGAGAAGGCGTACATCTCGGAAGGTAGAGTAATAGTCCTGGTAGGAGCGTCCTGCCTTGACGTTGACTGCTGCAAATCCTGCGCAGACGAAGGCTGCTGGTCTGTCGTCGAGGTTGAGGCAAGAGGAATTTATCCCTAAGACGGCGTCGCCTCCGCCTCAACCAAAGAGATTCGTATTTTTACTCGTTTACGCACCACCTGTAGTTAAAAAATATTGTCTTTGTATCAAATTGGTTAAATATGCATTTTGACAAATAATGGGCCAAAATAATCACTCAGGGTTACATAGACAAAAGAGGAAATGCTGCAGGCAATCATTATTACGCTCAACTAAATGAAAAGAATCTGAATGAACTAAATATGTATAACGGGTAACTGAAGACTTATGAGTGCTTTTAAACAATTAATTATACATATATCGAGGGAACAACAAAAGCTTAAGAAAAATTAAGAATCACTTTCTCAGCAGGCCATGAAAAAATATCCAATGATTGTATCGGAAAATAATCATACCTATGTATATATACATAAATATAAACAATAGACGTATAATTAAAAATAATTTAAATTGTTGATAATTTACTCACGTTTTTGTTTGATTAACTTTCCACACTCGCACCGTAGAACTACGTATTATTGCCGCTTCACTTGCAGCTTACCGCTGAGGAGATGAACTTAAAAAAACACGACGAGAAAAAAAATAAAGAAATGTTATAAATAATTAAATTATTCAAATTTCAGAGTAAAACTAAGAAGAAAATTTAAATGAAAGCAATAGTTTACGTATTCATTGGATGAAAATGGCGCAATATCATGAGACAATAAAATAATAAATATACGACCTATCGGAAGGAAATAAATACAAATAAATAATTATATGCTCAACATGGATTGGCAAAAACGGCCATTATATTAATAAGAAAACAATTAATCGAGCTTCAGTAGATAAATATAAGAAATGTAACATTACATTCAAGTACATTTGCCATAGCCAGGCATGTATGGCAACAAATACATAAACGTAAAACAAACTCGCACATAAGAGTGCGAGGAAAATGAATGGAAATCGGCTTACCTCAAGGCAAAAGAAAAACTTTTCTCCCGATGTATCCAGGACAGGCAGCTCGAAACGGTCTTCACTTCTGGGCTGCTAGAACTCAACTGAGCGACGTAGGGGTGTTCAAGGTCGTAAAAAATCTGAACCGAGCCCTGGGTGAAAGCCGTAACCCTCAGGGTAACCATGACGTGATATCACGTCATCAGCCCCAGGGGATAGTACACCATGACGTGATATCACGTCATGCCGCACTGAAGGTGTTAAGACAATGCATTTCAACGTAAAATTCCATCATTTTCAAATCCATATATCTTCATCAAATGGCCGATGACATAGTAATATTTTTACACCAATCGATAGGGGAGATCATGGACAATAATATATGTCAAAATCAGGGCAGGTTTTCGGGCATGCCTAAAATGATGGTTCCTCCTTAAAGATAAAATTTCCTTACAATTGATATGTGGTTTTACTATGTATATTTAACTCTCCGGGAACGTAACCCCTAATTAGTATGGGACTGTATTGTTCGACTTTCATACACGTCTTCGGGAACGCATTGTGTACGAAAGTCGAGGACTGCTTGTACTTGCATTGTCTTGTACAGCTGTCATCCCGAGCACTGCAAACGCTCTCTCCCATTCTCTTTGGCACGTCGAGTCGCCGTATCTGTTCTAATAATTCTCACTTATTTCGATACTTGGAAGACCTGGAAAAAGCTTTCGTGAGTCGGGGTTATCCCCCCTCCTTGGTGAGAGAAATCGTTAAGGCGACCGAAACCTCTCCGAGACCGCACTTCGTACCTCAACCGGAGGAGAATATATCCATTGACGATTCAATCATCTTTGCAGTCTTTTGCTCAACTACCTTTCATCCAGGTCTTGATGCTTCACTGAAAAGCCTTCTGAAATCAGCACACTCCATTCTCTCCTCTTCCCCCTCAACTTCCTTCCTTGTACAAAGACCTCCCGTGCTCTCCTTCTGTCGCCCTCCCAATCTACAAAATAGTCTCTGGACCTGTGAGAACCGTCAAACTTCACTTGCAAGTAGTGTTACCAATCTCTCTCCTATTGGTTCTCACCCTTGCAACAAGCCCTCACTTGCCCAAATCAATACCTCTTCCCATTTCTTCACTACTCCGGTGACAAATGTCACATATCAAATACTTACTCGGGGAACCTGCTCCTCGAGTAATGTAATATATATTATAACCTGCAAGCACTGCCAGGCCTTCTACGTTGGCCTCACCAGCACACCTTTAAATATGCGGGTAAATAATCACAGGAGCAGCGTGATGCAACAGTTGCAGTTGCCTGTAGCCGAGCACGCCAACTCGCATAACTCTCCTTCAACAACTCCTTTCATATAAAAATAATTCCCGCCCTCCCACCTGACACGCCAATAATAGAGCTCCACCACAGGGAGCTGTCTTATATTTCCATTTTAAAGTCAACCTGCCTGCCCGGTCTCAATCTTCGCTAGCTCCTTCCCCTCCCACTCCACCCCCTTGCACTTCCAACCAATCCCCTTTCCCCAACAACCAACCCCGTACCAAGATATACCCTAAACTCCAGTGTGACACTCCTTAGTAGATCTCCTCCTGCTGAAGAAGGGTCCTTAGCCCGAAAGCTACCTTAAGCAGTGGACACCGGTGTCGTCATGGATCATCTGCCAGTGAGTGTCCACTGATTTACTTTCCTATCCTTCCCCAACCTCAACGCCTTGTTGCTAGCTTATACTTTTATATTTATTTCCTTTTCTTTATATATAAAGGGACTTTTTAATACAACATCTATAATTTTCAACAAGCTGCCAGATAAAATTAAGATCATCTCTTCCCTTAATATATATTTAAAAGAGACCTAATAAATTACCTACTTCTCAACTATTTCATACGGTGAATTACTTCTTAAATGAGAGGAAAGCTCAAGTATGTTTTGTAATTTTATATGTATTTTTAAAATGACATTTATTTTGACTATGACTGTACTCTATGCCTTTATTGGTCAATGGAATGAAAATTAATATTATTATTTACATTATATGTGTGATTTACTATACATCTATATATCCATATGCACTAAATAAATAAATACAAGAATCTTGTAAACAGAATTACTCAAAAATACAACCATCTTTAACATAGAAATAACACTGAGTATTTGATATCCGAACACTGGTGCTCCTATCACAAAAGTTATTTGGGAATGAAATGAGGGTCATTCCATGTCAACTCAACCAATTTTTGGAGGTTCCCACACCCACCATCTCAGATTTTCATAATCTGTTCCCTGTTGCTAGTTTCTACCTTAGTTAAGAAAAATCCAAAATATTTAGTCCCAATACTTATACTTTCTGAGATATGAGTATTTGTATACATACCGAGGCCTAGAGGAAAAATCTGCCCGTGAGTCAAATCAACCATTTTTGTACCTCTGTAAAAACTTAAATAAGTCAGGTAAGCCAGAAAAAATTTCAGATGGCATAAACATGCGACTACAGTTTTAAAAAATGCTATCACAAATATTCTCTCCAGTAAACTTTTACTGTTATAAATATTCAAACGGTAGTTTAGACCTTTCCACAAAAAATAACATTTTCAGACACGTGCAAATCACATTTAACACATCATAGCCACTAAAATCGGAGTAAGCATTGAAAATATTGGCAACTTCAAATTGGCATGAAGTTTGGACCCATTTAGAGATTAATTGATGATAAATTTACTGAAAACTACCACCCCACTAATTTTTTTGTTGCAAAATGGCTTGTTTTCAACTTCTAATAACAAAAAAGGGACACCAAGTAGGAGATTGAATTTTTTATACAAATACTCATATCTCAGAAAGCATTGGCATTGGAGCAAAAATATTCTGGATTTTTCTTAACTAACACTGAAACCAGCAACAGGGAATAAATTATGAAAATCTGAGATGGTGGACGTGGGGACTTGGTTGAGATGACATGGTTTCTTTTTTTGGTTTTCTTGGTTGAGATGACATGGAGAATTTTCTTTCATGACCCATGAAAGAAAATTGCCTCAGAATTTATGCCCAGGATAATGGGAACATAGAATTATCGGCCGTATATTCGAAGGCTGGGCCAATATTCACTGAATAACTAATAAGATACTAGATTTACGTTCAACGTCAATGGACAGTAAAAGAAACTCAGTACCTAATTCAAACGTTCCTCAGTCCACCAGTTCCTCGTTCGGTACCCAGGAGAGCAAATACGCCGATCCACTACGAACTGATAATAAGTGAAAATAATTCACCACTGGAGATTTGAATATCCAAAATACTTAGCATGAAAATTGATTACAGGATTGACGGTGCACTAGTACCAACTGCTATTGCATTATATTCGTTCGCGTCATTGTCACACAGACACATTCTAAGCATGTAAAAATCTTTGTTCGACACGAGCAAGCTGATCACACTTCTTCTACCCCTTTTTCCACAGCTCTTGCCACAGCTTCTCGAAACGGAACGGAGTAAGAGCGTCAACTCAAGAGAGGAACAGCGGGGGGGAGTGTAATTCCTTCCGGCACCACCACGCGCGACAATCGCTACATGTGATTTCCGCCATTCCTTCGAAAGTTTATAATTCTTGATCGTCCTCATCGACGCGTTGAAAAAGTTTCCTTGGGAATATTTCAACATTTGAAGGATAATAATTATCATCGAATGATAAACCAAGTTTGACTTCACCATTTATTGAAAGCTATTTTCATGCACACAACTTTGGTAGCATTACATTCATAATATTGAATATGCGACTTCATTATGTGCATACACCATGTATTGTGCCTTAACCATAAGAAATGAGTGCATGCTAAGTAGACAATTATACTTAGGCATATTATAGCCACTATAGCGAATAAAATCAGTTTAGACAATAGATTCTCCTCTAAATAATTGAAATGCCTCTAATATTTTCCCTTAAACCAGTTTTTGATCAAGAAATGTAAAATAAAACGAGTCACGCATTAGCTAGTATTTTACTCCCGCTGTAAACATGTTCGCTTGATGAGAAGTAAACCCATCTCATGAACAAACACACTACACAACACGGAAAAGCATCAGATCTCTTTGAAACCGATTCCTGGGCATTTCTTGTTGGAATGTGATATTGCCCAAGACTTAAAAATTGAGATGCAATGGATACATTTTGCTACCATTGATTTGTTTATTTTTAATATTTGCTCTTTGGTTTCACCTATGGTTAATTGAACTGGTCTGGCAAAAATTCTTGTATGATAACTGTAAATGGTTTAATGAAGGTGATATTACTTTCTCAAAACTAGGATGAATAAATTTTATTTATCTGATAAATTTACTGTATAACATAGCTGTTTATGTATGACATTTACAAGAAAAACGATGAAGAGTAGAATGGAAAGAATGAGATAAATTTACGTAGAGTAAGTAAGTATAATAAACACTGGAGTTTGAAAAGTTGATGTCTGAATGCTAAACAGAATGGCTGACATGGGGGTTATTTGGTAATTTCACCTCACAGAACACGATGTTACAGATCGCTCCTGCTAAATTTCAATCTTTAAAGAGTTATGTCAATATTATAGTTGTGTTTTGTTGCAGCTTTTAACCTTACTAGGTTACAAACGGAATTGGTATAATAATGGTCATTGGTATTGCCTTTGGGTCATTGAGCAATATCAATTTGTTATTATACATAGTTTGACATCTCATCTCAGCAATAACGCAGCAGTCATAGGGAGAGGATGATGGAGATGTGGGCAGCCAATGCGAGAAGATCTGGTTGTTGGGTAGGTAAAATATTCATTGAAAATGGTGGTGTGACACTCCACTGACAATGGTGGTGTGACCTTAAGATCTTTGTGTCCCAAGTTTAAAGCTTTTTAAAAGAAAACAACCTGCCTTGAAAAGCATTATTGGTTGTGGACAACTGCCCAGCTCATCTCTATACAGAAGAAATGGTTTCTGGTGAAATTAAGACAATGATTTTACCCCCAAAAATCACCCCTCGTTTCATAAATTTTATTGAATCTAGTCATTATTTTAATTCACTACTCACGTCTTTATTTGTTTGAAATTTTAGAGTGAAAAATGTACAGTATTGTATTACCCATTAAGTCCATATTATCCAAGTTTTTGGCTACCCGAGATCACTTGGGTCCACATATGAGCTCGGACAATCGAGCCTCTACTGTATATGTTTTTGTTGGATTTCTGCAGGGATTCTGAGATGTTAATGAAGCTAATTAAGACTGACTGGTTCAGACATTTATTGTACATGGAAGAAAGGAAAGGGCATTAAATGGAAGTCATACAGAACAAAAGACATGCGTAACAAATGAACAATGGAATTATTGGGATAACAACTGAATATATCAACAGTTTTGCTAGTATACCTACCTGTATGGTTTATGGGTATCGAGTGCTCCTAAATGGCCCAGACTAATTCATATTTTCAGGAGATTCTGGCTATCCCCTCGAGACCTGGGTGCAAACATCCATTTTAAATGCTCCCCAGGGATCTAATGAGGCACCCTACACTGGCCTACATCTGAAGTGCTCACTCGGCTGTAGAACGGTGCATTGGGCAACTGAAGGCAGGTCTGCTTCAACACAGAGTGATGGCGTATGATACAAAAAAGGCAGGTGGGATCATAAATGCCTGTTGTGTGCTTCACAACATGTGTCTGCGAGCACAATTGCCACCACCAGATGTGGATGACTGAGACCCTCCAGAGGAGTTGGATGAAGCAGCAATCCCACCTTATTTTGCAAGAGGCAAGGAAGGTAAGGGAAGACATAATTCATTGCCTTCCTTGGTAAGATCATTAAGTAAAGGGAATCTTCTTTACAGCTCTCGTGAAAGCTTATGGCGTTCGGATGGGCAGAAGAAAACATCGTGGAGGGGTAATGTTTGGTGGAAAGGGTAGGGAAAAGGGACGTAGGGGAAAGCGAAGACATGGCATTTGTGCCAAGCATGAGTGCATTTCAAAAAATGGAATTTGTATGACACGGACAACACAAACGCCACGCATCCGAACGCCATAAGCTTTTGCGAGAGCTGTACTAGGAATACTCATCATGGATATATGTATGTTTGGGAAAAACCAGTTGCCAAAAATGCCAGGAATCATGAGAGGAAAATGCTGGTTATAGCAATTAGTCTAAGCTTCTGTTCCCTTAATTTTATGATTTTATCTCTTTGCATTTATTATCTCTCTTTTCAATAGACTCATTTTATCTTCTGTGGCCCAATACATCATTCATTTATTCAAAAGTACTTTCATTTTATGTTGACTTGTGGCAGTTCTTTACCGTGGTGAGTTTATATTGTAAATATCATGCTTGTTCCATTTATTGTAATTTTGCTAGCTTCATTTTAAATATTTTTTGCTTTCTTATATTTTCAGCAACTTGTTTCTGCCTTCTAAACTGCTAAGTGTATCTCCTTTGAGGGTATATATCCCCAGTTTAGAAACCAAATTTGTAGCCAAACACGTAAGATATTTGAGTACTTCTTGCTTTCATCAGACGTGATTATTAACTACGTTCATATTTTCCTCTGAAGGAGAAAAGTAAAAGAAATGGCACATGATGCAGCCACACAGTTTTGTTAGCTACACAGCTATTACTGGACCGCAACCATCGTTGGAATACATTCGTATATAGTTTCATTATTTTCACACTAATAGCAATGAAAAAGCAAAAATACCTAAGACATCTAATTTATCATCATTGCCAAATGGATTATGTGCTGAATGTGAAAAACTTGAACGATAATTCATTTTTCAATGCTATAATAGTAAGGACGAATATTAATCATAGACATTGTAGTACATAAAATATGAAAGCAAACGGACAAAAAATGCATTCGGCTTTGTTACCGTAAGTACAGAGTTACCAACAAGTAAAATAAACGTAAATCAGTCGAGTACAGATATATTTGCCCGTGAGAGACTAATTGCTACAACCAGCATATTCCTCTCAAGGTTCCTGGCATTTTTGGCAACTGGTTTTTCCCAAACATACATCCATGATGAGTATTCCTAGTACAGAAATCGTTTGTTGCGCATGTGTGGCAACAGCTATCATCAAAAGAATCAGGTTTAATTTACTGTCCTTTGTGTTTTGATGTAGTCATTGAGCAAGGGCATAAGCATTGCCCTTACCTTCCGTGGTCAACAGCCAAGAAAACCAGAGAAAATACGAGTTCGCTTGCTTCATATGACCAATTAGTTTGACGCACATTAATTCAAAAGTATGACTAATTCTGGGCGCATGCATAATCAACAGGAAAAAAACACTCAAGCACCCAAGTATATGTATTTATATCGGAAAATTGTGTACCTTTCTCCCCTTTCGCTCCAACCCAGTGTTCGAAAAAATATTCTAAAAGAGAGCTCAACTGCATTCCTGCAGATTGATAAATAATCTGATAAGGGTTTTGTAGCTTAATCCTTATTATAGATATAAATAAGAAGAGGATAAGTGGAACCATCTTTTGAGACACTGAAAGTCATGCCATTGGAGAGCGGACAGAAAGCCTCGTCAG
Organism: Pyrrhosoma nymphula; assembly: GCA_963573305.1. Classification (NCBI taxonomy): domain Eukaryota; kingdom Metazoa; phylum Arthropoda; class Insecta; order Odonata; family Coenagrionidae; genus Pyrrhosoma; species Pyrrhosoma nymphula. The sequence goes on from OY754334.1 coordinate 3,727,909, forward strand.
CATTCTAGCCCAATTGGAAGCACTTTCATCTCTTCCTTGGTTATCAGACGATATCCCCTGGAGGAAATCGGGGGTGGGAGTTAGTTGTTACCTAGCCAGTGCAGAAGCAGTGCACCGGATTGGCCGGAATCTTTGGGTAGGGGCGTTGAGGCATTACTTGTCTCAAGTTGGCAGTTCATTGGACGTAACCCCCAGCAATTTAAATCGACAGAGCACGATCTCCAATCTAACCGGCTTGAGCCGGTGACGGTAGAGCCAGTGGCAGGGACCATAAAGGAAATCAGCGATGAAAACGAAAATGACCAAGTCCTGATTTCTCCCAATAAGAATTAAGTTTTGCTCACTCTCAATACATTACATCAATTCCAAACTGTTAATGATGTCGACTCCCAGTTCAGTTTGCATTCATGTCAAATTAGAGGACATGGTGGAAGCAACGATGGATCGAAGCAAAGTGCAGAAAAAAATAACTAATTTTTTTGTTAAATGGGTGAATCTGTCCACAGAAGACCTGAAGATATTTTTTATAATATACATTCATTCATTTGTTGTATCTCTTCTTGAATTATTATTCACTGATTCCCTTCTCCGAGATTGCCGGAATGGGTCGGTAATAAAGTAAATGTGAAATGGAAATGCCTGCCCATTTCCATATTCTTTTCCCCCCACCCAGCAATCCCCAACAGCTTTCCATCTCCTTCGCTCCAAAACCTCAGACTACTCTCCTCCATCACCTTCTTTCTCACTTCCGGCGAACCTATCAAACGCTTCCCTCCCACACTGATCATATTTCCCCCTCAAGTGACCCTCCGTGTCCCCCCTCCATCGTTGTTGGGCAAGGACCATCACCCTCACACCCCCGAGGACCCCGTACCAGCCCTCCAGGTAAACATGGGAAAATTACCATAATTTTCATCTGAGGTAAATTACCACCACGTGGTAAACTACAGTAATTTTCAAAAATTACCATAATTTTCCTGTATTTTTTAGTTTTAAGTATTAAACAGCAAATGTATGATTAAATAAGAAAACCAATAGCAAAGGGAAAGGAATGATGATGTTTAAACCATACCTAATCCAACATTAATCTATCAGAAATTTTTAAAATAGTGAAAAGAACTACGGCAGCAACACGCAATCTGGCTTTCTTTTGTCAAAGTATGAGAAATTTTCAAGAAGAATATTCTAATGCATTAGTCTTATAATGTTATCATTTAAGTAAAGTATTCCAAACATGAGTTGTACATGCCACAATTTATTATAAAACACGAAGGAAATGTGAACTTGGCTTAAAAGAACATGTTGGGAATTTATCTGTATGAAAAATTATCTCAAACACAGATGAATTATCTAGAAAATTACGGTAATTTAAAAGGTACGCAGTAAGTTACGAAAAATAGCACGGTAATTTACGAAAATTACCGAATGGCCCATCTCTACCTCCAGGATATCAGGCCCCTTTGAGTGCCCCCTCAACGCTAATAGGTCAGGATGCGATGTCCCCCACGCTGACTCTGTCATGCAAGCCAACTCTTGCGTCCTTTAAGAAGTCCCTCCCCCCAATTTCAAGGAATCTGTGCACGCCAATGGGTCTAACTACAGATGGGCCACTCTGAAAATTACCTCAGTAATTTTCGTAAATTACCTTTTGGTATTTTTCGTAATTTACCGCATCCCTTGTAAATTACCGTAATTTTCTAGATTATTCACTTATGTTTGAGATAATTTTTCACACAGATAAATTCCCAACATGTTCTTTTAAGCCAAGTTCACATTTCCTACATGTTTTATAATAAATTGAGGCATGTGCAATTCATTTTTGGAATATTATACTTAAATTATAACATTATAGAATAATGTATTAGAATATTCTTCTTGAAAATTTCTCATACTTTGACAAAAGAAATCCAGATTGCGTGTTGCTGCCGTAGTTCTTTTTACAATTTAAAAAATTTTAATTAATTTATGTTGTATAAGGTGTGGTTTAAACATGGCTATTCGCTTCCTATTGCTATTGGCTTTCTTATTTAACCATACATTTGCTGTTTAATGCTTAAAACTAAAAAATACAGGAAAATTATGGTTATTTTAAAAAATTACCATAATTTACCACGTGGTAATTTACCTCAGATGAAATGACGTTAATTTTCCCATCCCTAGGTCTAACTCAGCCAAAATATTGACTCGTGGGCAAATCTTGATTCATGATGAAAAGCCCCCATTCTCCAGAGGCTATCTGATGAAGCACCAGGTTTAGGTAAGGGAGGAGGAAGATAAGATGAGACAGGAAGATAAGATGTGACTATCCGTCATAAAGCCGACGATTCATTCGACGTTGATTCATCATGTGCATCCCTTGGCCTTGAATCCTAGGTAGACCTTCCAAGTGACGTATGATACTCCGAGACCATGGGTGCCGTACCTGTTTCTGTGAGAGGGTGAATGCATTAATTCCCGCAATGACGGAGAAAGGAGGGAAAGACAGCAGATTCTGGACTTGTGCATAGCCTGACTTGGAGCTGCAATGCTCGGACGAAAATCTCATTGCTTAATCATAAGCAGAGGAAAAATTATAATAAAAAACATCCCAAATTTTAGTTCAATATCGAATCTTTTAGGAAGCCTGAGATTTAATGAATGAAGAGCACGCAATCTAATCTGAATATAGCCACAAATGAAGCTTTCGCATAGTAGAGTGGAAAACGAAAATTATAGATTTATAGTGTTAACATCGTTAGTACCCGATGAAGTGAAAAGGAATTATATCGCCTTCACCTTTGAACTGCATAGCTTGTACAATCTACTTTTGAAAGGAGGTACACATTTAGCTGGACTTTTCTATTAGCTCTTCTTTCAGCTCCATCATCTCGGAAATAGCCACGCACAAATAAGCTGAATCCAAGGGAGAAAAACGATTGCTATTTCGCAAAATTAACTGACATATCATAACATAACATACATCCATCTCAAAGCATCTGATTGCAAAGATGCTTCATTGCCTAATCATTCCTAATTGGAAAGTAGAATGACAAGTTAGTGGTCATGATGTAAATTTTTGCGGGGCTTGGGTGGAGGTTGATTCTTCTGATTTTCGTGATTTCCACCACGAAAAGATGGAACAACGTGGTGGAAATCCTGAAAATCGTAAGATTCAACCTCTGACAAATTAGTTGCATTCAACTTTGTGCACCCTGTTGGCAATACACTATTAAATATACTTTCATGAATTATAACTTCGTAAATCATGAGAGTACATCTTAATTTAAGAAAACAAAAAAATAGCTTCATCGCGATGTTGCTGAAAGATATTCATTCATACAAAATTGGATATTACGAAGTGCCGATTTTTCCTGTCCCATCAACTTCGTAATTTCTAGTTTATACTGTACTACAGTGTTTAGGGAGGATCCCACAGAGAACTACCATGCATAATGCTAGATTGGATAGAATAAAGAGCCAAATATGGCAACATACATATTAAAAAAATAATAAATTTATGAAATAGAATCATACATTTATACAAAAATATTTGCTATGAAGCATCTGTAGTCCTAATTGTCAATGGAATGTTACATGGTCACTTTTGTTACCCTCCATTTCAAAACTTGAGAAGATGGCATCTGTTTTTCTCTGCAAGTCAGTTATTTCCCTTCTGAAACTAACATATGACTTCACATCCGTCGACAACGTACGTAAAGCATCATTTTTCTTCCATCTTGATAGATTGTAGATGATACTGTGAATTTCCTTCGATAGGGCCTCAGAGCAGTCACCTAGTGTCACCGAGGAAGAGTGGCTGATAACGTCGGGTGGTTTGGCAGAGCTGCAGGATATGCTCCATGAGCCAGGGCTTGCCTCCACGATGCTAATAACCAACAGGCGTAGCATTTCATTTGACCTACAAAAAAGTATGAGTCCAATAACTGCTCAATGCACATTATTTTAATAACACAAAAAAAAACATATTGAATCCACTTGAAAAGAATCAGCTATTACAAAGAAATGGATAAAATATAAACAGATACTCTTTTACTTGCAAGCTAACTAACATTACAACAGGTACAAAGCCATTGGTATTTCTTGTGTCCTCGTAATGAACACCATACTTCCTGGCCCATAACACGCACTTTATATTCCTCAAAAGAGCATTCCAAATTTGGCCTACATCTCAGTGGCCAAGAATATATGCATATCTATGTTTACATGAATCCAATTTTGTTTCCAATGCTGTGGGAGGCACACATCTCTAAACTTTCATCACAGACTGCATTGGCGCAGCAAGCTGAAGGAGTGTTATCCATCATTTGTCTCCGAGGTTATTATTATGCATGCACAAATAAACGTGATTGGTGAAGCTCGGTCGTGCCTTCCCTTCCGTGCCTACCCCTCCTTTCCATTCCCCTCTTCTCCTTGGACGTGTTCCTACGCCAGTCCCCGCAGTCCCGTTTGTCCCATCGCCCAAAAGGGACCTCTCTCTCTCCCTCGGCATGACGGGTAGCCTTTTTCCTGAAAATGTTGAGTGTCTGATTTCCTAATGCGTCCTTACCTAGGATCCCTTTTAAGGTTAATTTAAGGACATAACAGTTATATGATGAATAAATTTGATAGTTGCTATTTTTGGAAATTATCAATCCATTTTCTCCCTATGATTTGTTAATATAGATGCTGATTATAATATTTTTTATTCGCAAAATGAAAATGAATAACTTGATTCAAACTCAACGTGAGTTAAAAACAATATCTGCTAGATCTTGTTGGTAATTCACTCCTAAAATATGGATCCTGGTTGCATGAGAAACTTAAATGAACCACATCATTTTTAGACATTTCCAGTAGGGGGAACGAGAACAAACGAATTACTTTCTTAAAAAAAAAAATCTTACATTAAACATTCAAAAACACATCAAAATAAAAAATCGAATTGAGAGCGTACATCCAACACCTCCCCTCGATCGCAATTGATTTGCAACATACACAAACAAAATTTCACTGATAAGAAAATTAATTAAAAGGCAATTTTTTCTAAACCTAGTTTGGGAAGCACTTCCTTTATCTTTGGACCAGTTAAAACTTTGGTTAAGATATCAGTCTAACTATCCCTTGATGCACAGTAAACAAATTCTACATCTCCCTGTTCCACAACATCTTTCAAAAACATACAACCCTTATGCACATGCTTGGTTCTTTCAGATACCATTTCACGTTTTGTCTGACTAATAGTGCCATTATTATCTTCAAAAATCTTGCATGGCTTAAGCAAGTACTTATCTTGACCAATCTCATCAAGTAAACTAGTTAACCAAATGACTTCCTTTGCTGCCTCCATCATGGCCATAGACTCTGCTTCCGCACTGTGGACAGAACCACTCTACCTTGTTTAGAAGTTTTCCAACTTACAGCACCACCTGCTAGGATAACAACATAATCACTGTATGTTTGTTTTTTCGGGTGTACCCCGCGTACTATGACCAGGTGTGAAACCTGACATTTCCCTTTGATAAAGTGGCCAGCAACGGCCACGAAACGTCAGGTTTCACACCTGGTCATAGTACGCGGGGTACACCCGAAAAAACAAACATACAGTGATAATGACCCGCGAAAGTTTTAACCAAGAATAACATAATCACTGAAAGATATTCTATCCACTCTATCATTGTCCCATTCGTCATCAACATACACTTCAATATAGGCTTGTGCGATGAGTCGATTAATCGAAGTCATCGACGATGATTTTAGTCATCGCGGTGCGATGACTGTAATCGATGACGATGAATGTCATCGACCATCGATGTCGATGAATCATCGATGTCGATGAGTCGATGAGAATCATCGATGTCGATGAGTCGATGAGAATCATCGATCCCGATGAGTCGATGCGAATCATTGATGTCGATGAGTCGATGAGAACCATCGATGAGGATGATCGATGGGACGATGAAAATTATTGGTTTTCTGTCGCCCGTCCGTCCCGTGCCGCCGCCGGTGACCGCTGTGACGTTTCCTCCTTGGTCTCCCCCTCCCCCGGCACCTTCCTTGTTCTATTGCGCAACGCCTACTTACTGAAAAAAGCCGGCGGCGTTGAGATCTAGCCCACGTGGGTGGGCCGCACAGGGATTGGAGTACGTCGACTCTAGCAGACGTTATCTCTGGGAAGGTAGGTGAGGGGACGGAGTTTCTGCCCATGAGCACCTTGGCGCTCCACCACTTGGCCTCGATGTTGTCGTCTGCTACTAGAATGTCGCCGTTTTATAACATTGAGTGTCGAAACTGTGGTCCAGTCTAGACGTGTTGTAGCTTGTTTCCCAGTGTCAGTCTCCCTACGCTGCATTCAGTTGATTCCGGCTAGGAAAATCGCGGTCATGTTTTCCGCCAAATCCAAGGCGAAGGAGCACAGGCTGAAGCGCGGAAATCTTTAGACGGGCTATTTGCGAAGAGGCGCCGCAGCAGTGATGGTGTTGTTCGTGCTGCTGACACGAGAAACGCTACCTCTGCTGACGACCCCTTCTTGGCGGAGCTCCACAAGTACGAGGATGTACCAGCTCTATCCAAATCTTTGGACGTCCTACTTTGGTATAGGGACAGGAAGGATGTATATCCCCGCCTTCAGAAGTACGCGAGGAAATACCTCTGTATTCCTGCCACTTCAACAGCATCAGAGCGGTTCTTCAGCGATGCAGGAAACGTTGTGTTGGACGCCCGACATCTACTCACCGACGAAAATGCGGAAATAAGAATTGTTTTAAACCACAATAAAGAGTTGTTGCTAAAATTGTAACTTGGAGATTGTTTCTCTCTATCATAAATAGGCCTTGTTTTACTCAATTACGGTTGACCCAATTCAATATTCACTTAATAGCCACACCAAACTGCCAACCGAGACATCTGCACAGTAGGGATGGCCTTAACTGTGACTTTATTGTCACCGCCTTAAATGTGACTGTTTCGTTACAATAACTGTGATTATAAAATGTAATTGCGATCACATTTTAGAGTTGACACGGCATGGAAATGACAATCGCAATCACATATTAGGGGACTGGCCATGTCGGTACGTCAGCATTCCAGTAGTTCAACTGCACAATAAAAGAGAGAGACTCTTCGATCAAGTGATAAAAAAATACTGTTTATTATAAACTTTTGGAGATATATACCTATACGTATACATATGGCTGAGAAATTCAACCCTTCTCCTTAAATGGTAACTTGAAATGAAATTATAAAAATGATAAACTTATTTCACATTAGTTTTCAAGAAATGCCTCAAACTGTATAAACAATTTAACATTTACATATAGAGGCTCTACTGGCAAAAAATATAAATTTTAAGTAGGTAATTGCACAAACCTTTGGCATATAAATAAATGTTACTTTTGGTTTGAGACTAGAAAATTTCCGTTTCTTACGTAATATCACAAAGTAATAAAGAATTAAACAAACAATTAAGGAAGAAAACATGCCAAACGCCAATGTCACTCGTTTTCCATGTATATGGAATTCGCATTTAAAAAGTGAATGGCGTTCACTTTATCATCACCCTATTTCTTCTTGAGGATGACCGACAGTCTGTGGTTACACACACTTTTGGCTGCCTTGAGTAATTGGCTTACGCAACATTCGCATTCCTCATTTCATTAGAGCGTTTCCTTTTTATCTTTAAGCGGCTGGTGTCCTAACACCCCCCGCCACACGCCTATTGAGGCGGCTTGCGGGGTAATATGTAGATGTAGATGTAGATACATGGCAGGGATCATGGTGATCGAAATGCGATGCCTACCAGGAATTTCATAATTCGGCTACGCCACTTCCATTAATGCTTTAAACCCAACATCTTCCACAATGCTGAATGGCTGCAAATCAATTATGAATAATCCAAGTAGCTTCTGTTCAATGTACTGCTTTCTTTTGAAAGAGAGCATTTAGGAACCAAAAGAAGAAATTGTTAATTGGCGTTGAACTGTGGTCGAAGAAGACGGACGTGGGACGGCGGCTGGCATTTGAAGGGAGCTATCATTACCATCATTACTTGTTGATGGAGTAGCTCTATCCATCGAAGTCACACAATCTCCAACATCTTCTGCCGGTGGATCGTCTTCACAGGATAGTGTAACATTCTGCAATAAGCATATTGAAATTTAGCAATATCTACGTACTTTGACTCACGGAGAATAGGACAATTTAAATACAGTAGATATTAGGAAAAATAAATGGAAAGTATCTCAAATGAGATGCAAATTGTTTTAAATAGATGCATGATGGAAATCAATCAGAACATTTTAGTCAACTACCCCGTCAAATGATTTCAGAATTATTCCACATTTCTAATCAATGTTTACGGTAGATTATATGAGTCAAGTTACGTATTATTATACGAGTATGTCACGAACATGTAATTATGCTTCACGTACAGTTCCATATATCACTAATTTTTCTTCTTTTTTTCTCCATTCATTTGAACGCCTTATCTCAAATATATATATATATATATATATATATATATATATATATATATATATATATATATATATATATATATATATATATATATATATATAAAGTATAAGCACCCCAGCTATTGCGCCTTGAGGACGATGGCAGGGCCACAGTAGGATGTTTGGAATTCATGTTTTTCGTCAAGTTTGTGGTAGACGATACAGAAGTAGCGATCACGTTCAATCACAGTTAATACGCAGTAGCAGTGGTAGCATTGTATTCGTTGGTTGCACTGGTGCAGTTGGTAGCAGCGGTAGCAGCCTGAGCTAAATCGGCTAAATTCACCGAATTCACAGTCACAGTGATTTCGATTATTTAGTCACGGGCTGTGATTGCTAATTTTCAGTATCGGTGATTCAATCACAGCGATATATCGCTCATCACTACTGCACAGTTCATCAAGAGTCATTGATCATCGTAATTCATCGATCATCGGCATTCATCGATCATCGAAATTCATCGATCATCGAAATTCATCGATCATCGAAATTCATCGATCACCGAAATTCATCGATCATCGAAATTCATCGATCATCGATTCATCGATGATCGATGACAGCCATCGTCATCGAAACATTTCGATGAAATTTTTTCATCGAAAATCGATGACCAAAATCGGTCATCGCACAAGCCTACTTCAATAGGTTTATTTTTCATAGAATACTGCAATGCTTAATGCTCAGTATACTTCAGATACCTAAATAAATGCTTAACATCAGTCCAATTCTCATTTGTCGGGTTACTGTTGTACTGACTTAATTTGCAAACAGAAAACATGATATCTAGTAGGGTTTCTCAAATACAAAATACTTCCAATTCTCTTTCTGTAAGTGGTTGGGTCAATCTGAACCTCCTCATTTTGAAGGCCCAATTTATCACAATTATTCACTACAAGAGGAGTCCTTTGTCCCTTGGCATCTGTGCCATTCCAAAGAGTTCAAGCACACTCTTGACATAAATTTCCTGATCTAGGTAAACATTCCTTTTATCACAATACGTTACTCTGAGAGACAATAAATTACAAACCTTTCCACATCTCTAACATCTTTGACAATTTCTTAGCCAGCCATTCAACTTTGATTTTGGTGCCCCATATCCCAAGATCATCAACATAAACCACCAAATACAAATCTTTTTCAGAATGATAGTAAACACATGGATCATTTACTGATCTGAACATACAACAAGATTTTAATTTGTCATCCAAAAATTTATACCAATTTCTAGCAGACTGATAAAGCCCATACATGCTTTTGTTGAGCTTGTACACATTATCATCCCTTTCAATATTCACAAACCCCTTAGGCTGCTCCACATAAACAATTTCCTTAATGCCACTGTTAAGAAATGCACACCTCACATCCATATGTTTGGAGTACCATTCATTTTCTACTCCTAAGGCAATTAGCAGTCTCACTAACTTTCGTCTAACAAGACAATGAGATTCAAAATAATCGGTACCATATTCTTGATCATATCCTTGCGCAACCAATCTAGCTTTATATCTTTCAACCTTCTCACTAGCATCCCTTTTTACCTTTAATACCCATTTAGTTCCGATTACTTTTTGATCAACTGGGCGATCAACAAGTTCCCATGCATCATTGCATTTCAAACTTTTCATCTCCTCTGACATGGCTTCACACCATTTTAATTTATTCTTACCACTCACTGCCTCCTCATAATTTAATGGATCATAAATTTCAGAAATATGCAAAGACATGACTATGAAATACAGAACAATGTCAACCTGGCTTAGAGGCCTTCAATATTCTATTCGACCTTCGCAAGACAACCAATTGATCTACTTCCAGGTTTGGCATAGGCTCAGGCAGCTCAAATTCTGCAACCGACTACTACGGACATTTCTACAGAGGCTTCACTGTCGCTTTCTTCTCAACTACTATCAATTTCAAGTTGAAATAAGTTTTCAACAACTGCTCCTTCCTCCCCTGAATTTATATGCCACCTGACTAGGTGACCATTTCCCAACTGTTTCCTAACTTTACCCTCTGACCATTCACTTGCCTTTGACAGCGTGGGAAAAACATTTTCTTCAAACTCCACATCTCGTGATTCAATAACGCATTGATCCTCCATTGCCCAAACTCTAAGTTTTTGCTTTTCTTGAATAACCCACAAACACACATATCTTAGCTCTGGGATAGAGTTTATTTTCACTTCTGCAATGTACAAATGATTTGCAGTCAAAAATTCTCATTCTTAGTAATTCATTAATAGGCAACTTCCTTCCTGTCCACAATTCATAGGGTACTTTCCCACCAATAGCTTTAGAAGTACACCTATTTTTAATAAAACAAGCTGTAGTGATTGCTTCAGCCCAAAATTTCATAGGTAAACCTGATCCTATCAACATACAGAGAGCTAAACAAAGCAATTGTTGATTTAACCGCTCCGATACACCATTTTGTTGAGGTGTATATGGTTGAGTCAACCTTCTCTTAATACCTTCCCTTTCAAGAAACAATTCAAACTCTTTACTGATACATATATTCACCACCGTTATCAGATTGGAAAGCCTTCAACTTACAATTCAACTGTTTTTCAGCAAAAACCTTAAACCTCTGAAAACAACTAGGTAGGATAGCAGGTACGTACATACATAACCTTATCCATTGGCTACTTCGTCCCCCGCTCCTATCCTGTGTGCAGTGAGTTGTTTTCTTAATGTGAAAACAACCCAAAACTTCAAATTTATGCTCAATTATATTAATCACAGAATACCTGGAAAAATCATCTGTAAAGGTTACAAAATACCTTCCTCCACCAATACTTTCTGGCTGAACATTACAAACATCAGAAAAAACCAAATCAAGCGGATGCTCTGACATACTGTCCCTCTTACCAAATGGTTTTCTTTTCATTTTTCCAACAGCACATACATCACAATTTTCATCTGTACCTTTTGGGATAATTACAGCATCTGGCAAATGACTTAGAATGCCCAAACCTCTTATGCCACGACACACAACCACTCTGAATCGGGCCGCAACTAACTCTTCCTCTGCATTACCTTCATCATTGGTACCATACCATAAACATTCAACTTCGTACATACCACCAATTGCAATACCTTTCAGAAAAACATCACCATCATGCATAACATTCAAACAACCCTTTTCCACCACTACTTTACAACCTTTCTTGTCGAATTGTCTCAGTGACATCAAATTGTCTTGCAAATCAGGTACACGTACAACACTCTCTCTATAATTTCACACACCACCCCCAATTTTCATCACTCAATCTTAACTCAGCACTTTCCACAAATTTTTAACCCATGCCCATTGGCCACATCAACTATTCCCCCTTGTATTCCTATCAACATTTGTGAGAATTTCCCTACGAGAGGTCATGTGCTCACTTGCACCTGAATATCCACAAACCATTACTTTCTTTTCATTCCCTCTATCTGTCACCAACAAGGCTTTCACTTTGACTCAATTGGTTTTTGCCAGCTCTATTTCACAATCCATTTCATGCTCCTCTACCGATGCTTTAGCTTCCCTAATTCTTGGATTGGTCTTCAAACAGCTTGTCCCTTTCTTCTGAACTTTTGGGCAATAACTGACAATATGCGCAATCTCCCTACACACAAAACACACCGCAGTACCTTTGCTTTTAGCTTCAAGCACACGAGGGAAAAATCTCGATACATGTCCTGGTTGCTTACAAGTAAAGCAGATTTGAGATTCCGTCCGGGAACTCTCATACTTCTTTGCCCATGCTGTACCTTTTGATGGCTCTCTTCTTTGCCCTTTCAAGGCCTTTGGGTACATTTTGTCGCACCGATCTTTTCTTTTCTGTCTCTTCTCTTCCGTTTCCACCTTTGATATAACTTCTTCCAAGGACAACACTGCATTTTTCGTGGTGATGGATCGCACGAATATTTCATTTTTGTCCCTAGGGAGACCTCTTAATAAAAATATGGCCAAGGTATGATCGTTAAAAGTCACACCTGCCTTAAAAAGTCACACCTGCCTTAATAAAAATATGGCCAAGTTATGATCGTTACAAGTCTTCCTTCCGGCTTAAGTCTATCACTTTTGCCACACACTCCCTCATCGTCATACCATCTTCCTTTCTAATTGTAGTTAGTTCTTCCAAAAACTCTATTTGGTTACACAGGTACATCAAATCTTTCATGCATATTCTGTAATATTGTCTAAGCCTTCTTTGCCGTCACGCACTCCCCGATATAATCAACATATCTATCACTCACCGATAGAAGAATTTGAGCAAGGGCAGAATGGTTCCTCCTTTCCTGTGCAATATCGAATCCCGCCTCTGAATCTTCCGCCAAATCCGAATTCCGAATCCCTGCAACCCTTGTGCATAAGATATGCCTTGCTCTTTACTGACCACGCAAAGTAATTTTCGTCAGTCAGCATGACGCCTTTTTCGAAAAACCTACTATCCTTCATCTTTTCCAGCCAAAATTTTTGTATATCACTCAAAATATCACTCAAAATATCACTCCAAACGCCAACCAGTACACTCAAAAAAATGTGCTCACTCAGCACGCATTACTCCTGCCAAAGCAACCACCCTGTCGATTTCAGTAACAATAATGCCTGTTCGCTGTCAGTTTGAAGTCTGTTGAGTGCCTGTTGGAGATTTAGTGAACAGAGTATGAACAGCCTACGAACAATCTTGCACCACACACAAATGGAAACAACTTGGAAACAGCCTTCCAACAGATTGTACTCTGTTTGCAGCTTGTTCCTTAACCGGCAGGCAACAAGCATTTATGGGACGATAGTGAACAGACTCTTAACAGGAAGGGGCCGGTTGGTTGTATGTTTCACCGGACAAGGAAGGAACAGACAACAGTGAACAGGCTGTCAACAGGCAGGGGCTGCACTGCAGTTAATGAAACGAGAGCAATTTTCACAAGTATAACATTTATTGCACGACCGGTTTCGCTTTTTACAGCATCTTCAGGAATCTTCGGTCGTGCAATAAATGTTATACTTGTGGAAATTGCTCTCGTTTCATTAACTGCAGTGATGCTCCGGTTCCACTCCATCACACCTGAAACCTCAGATTTTGTAGGCAGGGGCTGGTTGATTGTGTGCTTCACCAAACAAGGAACAAACAGAAAACAGTGAACAGGTTCTTAACAGGCAGGGGCAGGTTGGTTGTGCACTTCGCCAAACAAGGAACGAACATACAACAGTGAACAGGCACTCAACAGACTGGGGCCGGTTGATCGTCTGTTTCACACAACAGGGAACGAACAGACAGCAGTGAACAGGCTGTCAACAGGCAGGGGCTGGTTGATTGTGTGCTTCGCCAAACAAGGAACGAACAGGCAACAGTGAACAGACTCTCAACAGGCAGGGACTGGTTGGTTGTCCGCTTCTCCCAACCGGGAACAAACAGACAACAGTGAACAGGCTCTCAACAGGCAGGGGCAGTTTGGTTGTGCGCATGGCGGCGACACGCAATTTGGCTTTCTTTTGTTAGAATATGAGAAATTTTCAAGAAGAACATTCTAAAACATTACTCTATATATATGTTATAATGTAAATAAAATATTCCAAAAATGAGTTATGCATATGCCTCAATTTATAATTAAACACATAGGAATTGTGGACTTGGCTTAAAAGAACATGTTGGGAATTTATCTGTTTGAAAAATTATCTCTAACGTAGGTGAATTGACTAGAAAATTACCAAAAATTAATTTTCAGGGGGCGCGGTAAATTACGAAAAATACCAAAAGGTAATTTACGAAATGTATCACGGTAATTTTCTCTCTCAAAAGTTATTATTACATTTTTTATAATTGTAAACAGCCATCTTTCTTCCCAAAATGCACTGGGCAAAATCCCAGGATCTCCCCAGTATGCACCGCGCGCAGAGACTCTTGCCCTCGTGCTCCATGACTGTCTGTGACGCCATTACCGCCAGGGAAGAGTACGGCTATTAAGCTTTAGTCGCAGCAATCCATTTGTGCCGGCCGGGTTGTTTGTATACAATATTTAGCATTTCATCGAAGATGGCAGAACTTTCGCATAAATCATGGTACGCAACTGTGAAGTACAAGGACGGGAAAGTGGAAGATGTGTCAGTTCTGGACATAAGTAACGTGGATGCTAACCGAGGGTTTGCAAGAACCCCATTTCAGCCAAAATGTTGTACCGATTTCAAAGTCGGACAGTGGTACAGCGGAAGAACGGCTACTGGCAGTGCGGACGGCCGAAAGTATTTGCACTACGCAAGAGTTGGGAGGATAGCAGGTACGTACATACATAACCTTATCCATTGGCTACTTCGTCCCCCCGCTCCTATCCTGTGTGCAGTGAGTTGTTTTCTTAATGTGGAAGCCGATTCTTTACACGGGGCACGAAATTGCTCAACTTCAAACTGCATGTTATTCTCAATCGGGCGTTCAATCATTTTCGAATTAGAGCATGAGCTATTTTGCCATCTCACGTTCATGCATTCGCGTATGCGTTCTTGCAATTCACGGCTTTACGCAATGCAATTTGAAATGCACGTTCGCACGTACATCAGATTGTGCAGTTACGTGCCCCGTGTGAAAATGGCTTGTGGGTTAGTGAAAGTTATTCAGAGTAAACCTGAACATGATTTGATTTCGCAAAGAATTCACAAGATAGTGAGTTGTGAAATAATATCTTACAGTGAATGAGAGTTGGATTCGTGTATTTCATTTTTCTCATAATTGCTTTCAGTCTCTAAAGAAGAACTTAGAATCCCAAAACGTTTAAACTGGCCTGTTATGAGAACTGAAGTTGTTGGAGACCCCTTGACATCAGTTGTTGCCGGCTCCTGTCTGAGTGCCCTGCCCAGCAGTCCATTGGACGAGGGCGAGCCGGATAGCTGCCTCCAAAAAAATAAGGGAGAGTTTCAGGAACTATTCTCCGATAAGGTCCCCTGTCCCACCACCACCGACATGTGGCATTACTTCCTCATAATCTTATTAAATATTTATTGAATACCTCAGAATCCAAGATTGTCTTCTAAATAAAAAATTGTTGTTAATAAACCTACTTCTATTCTATCATTTATTTGATTTGTCTTTGACAACTACCATAGTCTAATATTAATGTGTCTGTGAGGTAAAAATACAGAGTGGTCATCAGGATTCAGTTTTGGAAGCAGTACCACATGGCTATTAGCTCTGCTCATTTAGTGAGCTTCAACACTGCAAATTACGTTGTATTTTAGGAGGAGAAAACATTACATCCTGGAATCCTGTGAGTATAAGCATTATCTCTGGTGGCTTGAATATATTGAAGAGGCATTTAAGTAGATGATTTGTACCAGTTTTTGTGTCAATCTGTCTTGAAGTATTGCATATTTTAGTGATGCAACAATTTATATTTTTGTTAAGGTTGAAAAAATTTGACAAGTGGATTGATAAGTGCTAACTAGTCCAGTTTATAATAATCTAACAGATAGTGGTCAGTAGTTTCATTTTTGCAAATTTTGGCTAACAGGCAAAGAACGGCCAGCTAGAGTAGACCAACGAACTACTTAAACAGACAACTCACAGCCAGAGCACCGTTATGTAACGCCTTGAGAACAGGCTGTAAACAGGATATACACCAACAGCTAGCAAAGAGGCAACAATGTAACCAGGAAAGAACCGTCTGAAAACAAATTAGCAACAGCGAACGGGCAGTGCACAGTTCACTGGCTGTGGTCCAACAGGTAAGGAACAGAATATGCTGCTACCCACAACAGGGAGAGAACAGACAAGTAACCATCTTCTCACAGACAAGGTGTTCCAATTTACATTCTACCAACCATCGCCTGACTGTTGTCACTCGGACAAGGAACAGGGAACTAACACCCTAATAAACAGGCAGCGAACTGACAGCGCCTTGTCCCCTGCCTGTTCACTGGCTGTAATCCAACAAGTAAGGAACAGAGAATGCCACTACCCACAACAGGGAGATAACAGACA
Organism: Pyrrhosoma nymphula; assembly: GCA_963573305.1. Lineage (NCBI taxonomy): Eukaryota > Metazoa > Arthropoda > Insecta > Odonata > Coenagrionidae > Pyrrhosoma > Pyrrhosoma nymphula. The sequence goes on from OY754334.1 coordinate 3,744,358, forward strand.
AGCAACCCTCTTCTCACAGACATGAAACAGACAAGGTGTTCCATTTTACATTCTACCAACAGTCGTCTGCCTGTTGTCTCTCGGACAAGGAACAGGGAACCAACAGCCTACCGAACAGACAACGAACAGGCATTATTGTTACAGAAATCGACAGGGCAATAAACACATGACTCCTTTGAGTGTTTAATAACCACCACGCAGTTTAGATTTGATTTAGGCATATCTGGGCCCATAACCTGTTGGTAATTCACTCCTAAAATATGGATACTGGTTGCAGGGGAAATGTAAATGAACCACACCATTTTTAGACATTTCCGGTAGAGGGGCCGAGAACAAACAAATTACTTTATTTAAAAAAAATCAAATCTTACATAAAACATTCAAAAACTCATATCAATATAAAAAATCAAATTGAGAGCGTATATCCAACAGATCTGTTGCTTAGAATATCAATAACTTCAAAAGGATCATTTAATGGCAACCAAGAGAAGAAAAAAGCAACATTACTTTATTCCAAATGCCTTTAGAAGGAGCTAGTTTTGCTAGTGTTTTGTGAGGAAAGGCATGTTTGGCAATGTTCTAGTAAACTCTGGGACCCGGAGATGCAAAAGTCTGCTCGCTCTTTTCAGAACTCGCAAACTATAATTAAAATGTGCAGAGTAAAGTGCGGGGGAAGGAGTGGAATTGGATTGAAGTAAATGGTTTGATCGGGATGAGTTTAAGTGTAAGGTGGGAAGAAAGTGATGGGCGGTGTGGAGTGGGGTGCATAGCGAAGAGGAGGAACTACTCGATCACTGCACCATCTACAATGAAGAAGATGAAGTGGTATTTTTTACCAAGATGGCGGAAAGGGAAAAGTATTTTGACAAAGCCAGGTTTGACACATTGCCATTCCTCGAGTAATTGGTTATATTGGAATATTAATAGTGTTGTACAAATGCTCAAAGATTGCATAATAGGTAACATGAAAATGGTGGTGATTTGGAAGTGGGTGAAAAACATATTTAAGCTGGTGTGACAAGAAGCTCATGTTTACCAAAACTGGCAACAAAAATGAAAAATATTTCCTTCCCACACTCCTTATCCCTACCAAGCTGACTGAGAGGCACATTGTTGACTCAATTCTGCCCTTCCCCTCAAAGAGATGTGTGCTTTGGAACTGGGCAGCAGAAGGAAACAAGAGTCTGATGTCCAGATTGTGAGATGGCTGTGTCAGACGACATGTTTCAAAAATATCACGCAAAAGCTGAGTTTTAGAAAAAAATTATCTCTTGGAAAATACTGAGAGGATATTTATTGAAAATGTACAGTTTGAAATTGTCTCAACAAGACAATATTATAATTAATGTATTCCCTTTATTGTGACTAATACTTTCTTATTCAAATTTTAAAAAATCCCTAAATAAATTGCACTTAAAAAAATCATTCGCCAGTCAAATGGTTAACCTACATCAATCAAAACCTATATGACACTCTCTTTTTTTAGCTCTTTACTTATTATTTCCTCATTTGTCTTTATCAACTACTTTAAAACGCACCTTTCTTCTCATAAGATACTAAAAATACAGTGTTAAACCTACCAACCTCCAACTGCCCAACAATGGATATCAAAAACCTTTCACTCACCTAGCGTACAAGTGCATTTCACATCCCTCAGGCACATGAACCAATTGAATCATGCATCCTCCAAGAACAGCATTCTTTAAGCCTGGATGCATAAAGAAGTTGTCCCTCGTTGAAGGCTGCGAGAATCCAATCCCAGAAATGAGAAAGTCTTCCAGGGTTGTGGAGGGCACAATTCCTGATGTAACTGTCAGCATTATTTTCTCACTCACAGAAATAACACTCACAGCATGCACTGGAACAGAAACATATGTAATTGAAAATAACAGTGCAGAAAACTGATAAGAATGAATAAAAACCTTTAAAAAGCAGGTAGTAGTATATAATTACAGTAGTAAAACCCTAACCACAATGTTGCCAGATTTTCACATTACGTAGTGGGTGCAAAGGATGCTTCATTAATAAGGAGAAGCAATTAACTCTCCACCTAATGGAATCACTCCCTTAAAAGACTGATGGAATAAAACTACCACCATGAATAGAAATTCATGCAAACAAATCATTTAATTGGCCTAGACACATTCCTGCATGGACAGCTTGACTCAAAACGGCACTATGTACTAACTGTAAGAAATCAATTTACCACGTTTTAGGGTAAACAATGTGCATGTTACCTAAACAAAAAACATAGACAAATGATGGTGCACAGTAAACGAAGGAAAATCTTGAACTTGAAGGCTACCGCATAGTCATTGAGGTGGCAGTGAAGGCTTTTCGGACTTTCTTCCGCCCATTGCCATTGTAGTAGACGACAGTTTCGATAGCATTGCATGTTCGTGTCTGTCTTATATATGGGCTGATTTTCCACCAATTCAGTTGGATGCGCTCTCATTGGTTACTGTATTCTTGATCATAAAAATCCTCTTCCAGGCATTGGAGATGGTGTAACAGAGTTGTTACAAGATTCCTGAATTCAAATTCCTTGACAAAAATCTTCCTCGGGGAGTCCTTTGTTGGTCAGCTCCTTGATGGTGTCGACTAATCCATCTATCGGTATGTTGGTGAACAGGGATTCCACGTCCAGGCTTACAATCAAAATCACCTTTTCTCACTCTCACTTCTTTTTGTATCTCGATGAAATGAGCCGAGTTCTTGACAAAGGTTCGAAGATATTCCGGTGTAAGGAAATAAGGTGTGTGCCAGATATCTTGCCAGTTTGTGTGCGGGAGAGTTGATGGCAGTTATGATTGGGTGTAGTGGCACTCCATTTTTGTAGTCAACAGAGGCAAGGTGGTTTTGATGCGGGTACTATCAGCCAGTGTCCGTCTTTTTCTTGTATGGATGAATGGCCTGTCAGTCATTTCGTCTCATGTTGAATTTTGCCAGTGGGGTCGGGCTTCAGTTCACCGTATATCTCTACTCTCTCTTCAGGAGTTTAGTAATCTTTTGATTGTAATCTTCTTTGTTCTTGATGACTGTCGCGTTCCCCTTGTCCGGTGATATGGTGAGGAGGTCATTGTTTTCCTTTAGTCGTCTTAAGGCTTCTTTTGCCTTTTTGTTGATACTGGGCTTGGGTGGTCTTGTATGAAGAAGAATGCGGCTTACTTCTTCTCGGCTATCACCTGCCTCCATTTTTTGTCGGTTTTGGATGGCGTCTTCCACTCCAGTGGCTATCTCTTATTTCGGTACTCTAGCCTGCGCAATTTCAAAGTTAATGCCCTTGGCTAGGAGTGAGATGGGTCTCTGTCCAGGTTGCGGTCAGTAAGGTTGACCTTGTGATGTGATGTGAGCTCTCAAATGCTGACTGAGAGAACACCAAATGGACATAAAAAACAGGCATCTATGCAAATCAGCTCTGGCTGAACATTCCTGGAGTGGACCTTGCCACAACATGAATTTTCAATCACGAAAGAGAACCGCTACCTCCCCATACTCATCAGAGAGGCAATTGAAATCGTGAAAACAACAGAAAACATCAACAAGGAAGATGCTTACACCATCTCCAATCCCTCAAAGAAGGTTTTTATGATGAAGAAAATAGTAACCAATGAGAGCGCATCCAACTGAATTGGTGGGTAAAACGGCCCATGTACAAGATAGACACGAACACTGCAAAGCTATCGAAACTGTCATCTACAACAATAGCAATACGTGGAAGAAAGCCCGAATAGCCTTCACTTCCAAAGGAAGATCTTGTTAGGTTGAACATTAAACTTAGAAAGAAATGACTCAACATTACATTGGACATACATAATACAAAAAGAGAAAGGATTTAATTGTCATTAAGGGATGCATTGAAAGGTCAAATAAAAATGTAATTGGAACCCATAAAATTTAAATCTCCCGAATGTGAATTGAGCAAGAGGTAAAGATTCTTCCTTCTTTTCATTGAAATGACATCACAGGCATGACAAGCAAAATCACTCACAAAAAGAAAGAGACACACATTTCTTTTTTAAATTTTCGGCAGCACATCTGCCTTCTTGGTATAACTGGTACATTACATTACATTTAAACACTGCTTCTGGATTTTTTTACTCAAGTCTAACATGTTTATTTCTCGAAAAATACAAAAAATACTTGTATGTACATCCTTTACAATACATAAATTTTATCTATATAACTTTACACTAAATAACTTCTAATTGTTGCAACATTTTTTTTTGGCTGCTTGGTCGTGAGGGGTTTGTTTCACGGCAGAGAGGAGAGGGGACTGAAGAGATGATTTAAGGAGATTTAAGGTGGGATGTGCTATGGACTCCCGTAAGAAAGATGCTTTGTATTGCAAAGGAAAAAAGACATCACTGCATCAAGGAACACAAATTCATTGAAAAAGGTCTGAAATAACAAACCATATTTTTATTTCATTTAGGAACTATCACGAACTTTTTATATTTTGCATAATCTGGGAGGATATTACAATTTTTTTAAGTAGAGAAAATCCTTTAAATAACGTTACATTTGGCATATAAGTTTAGTGAACAGTGGACCCTGCTTTACGATGGCTTCACTTTACAATGAATTCACTTTACGATCTGCATGCTAGAAATTTCAAAGAGCGCTGATTTTGCGAACGCCCTTAACATTTTCCATTTCGACGATTTTTTGCACTCATAATTTGTTATTCATTCAGCATTCTTAGCCTTATTTGTTAATGGACTGCATTTTTTATCATAGCAACATTTACATATTTAATGATATATGTAATTAAGAGCTGTTCGCATAATTAGGGCAAATGTTGCAGTGATTAACTGACACCAATCAGCTCCAATGAGATAACACAGCATTGCATGTGTAATCAGAATCACATCTATGATAATTAAGATTAAGGCTTACATTAGCCATTATAGAGACATCATTGAGTTTACCAAATTGTAAAAATATGAGAACTTCCGCCAAAGAGCTTAAAGAGCAAAGAGAATAACTTATTGTTAGAGCGCATTACCTACCAATGAAGTGATATGATTTCTTCATGGACACAGCAGGCGCAACATAATATGTACATACATCACATCAATGAACCAAGCTAAATTATATCGTAACATTTCTCGGTGAATGATAGTGACAAACTGTAATGGCATATCTAAATTTGCATCGAAATTCGTTTCCTTTATAACTTCGCACCGAGGTACGGAATGAACCTGGGTTGCTGATGTGCTCTACCATTGTGTGATTATATGTCTTCGAGTGAACAAGCCCCCTAAAGTGCAGCTCATGCATAAAATAACAAATAAAATCAATCAGGAGATTGAGAAGAAATACGATAAGGGTGCTCCAGTTAGTACTTTATGTCTTCAGTGTTCTTATAGTATATTTCGCATTCTCTTTATAAATGTATGGATGTCTTTAAGAAGGTTGTGGGTCCCTAAAGTAAACAATGAACCCTCAATAACTCTCCCAGCCCTGAAGAGTCATGTCAGCTGTTCCGAGAAAAGGGCTTTCAGTGAAGGTTCTCCCCTCTGCTGCTATCTCTTTTGTTATTCGGCTATTCAATCTCTAAGGGATTACCTTGACTGGGAGAACGACATCAATCCTGCTGGTTTGGGACACGGAGAATGAAGATCTTCGGAAGCGGAGACAGGCGAACGACAGCAGCGATTCGCACGTAAATTACTATTCGTGAAAAGGTTACCAGCTGATCCATCTGTCAGCTATGTATGACTATATTCTACTTCTCACTCATACTTGGCCTATTTCTGTCATAACTCAATGCCTAATTTTGTGTACATAATTTTAGTAAGCTCACAATGTCACTTTCTACAGGTATCATTGAGGTAATTGCTATGTAGAGATGATGCTATGAGACCAAAAGAAAGATGCCTAAATGCTGACACCAAGTATTAAGCAAAGATATTATAAGAGTTGAATAAGTTCTATTCCGCGTTTTCTTCCCATTGCTTGAAAATGCTGTTTAAGTAAAGTCTAAGTAAAATAATATTAAGTTGCTGAGATTGACTCGCAGTTAGACGGCGAGTACAGGGGCGAGGTGCACCTTGCGTATTCATGCAATGGTACTCGATGTGTTGACAATTTACAACACCTTATTAAAGTTTAATAACATTTAAAATCATTTTATTCCAGCATATTTCATACTTATACTGTATTCTGTACCACTGAAAGCACTGGCATCGATGTAGTTAAACCGATCCCTCATCTGGTAACATGCTGATTCACTTGAAGATAGAATTCACATTACGAACAATCCTATGGAACGGATTACCATCGTTACGAGGGAGTCTACTGTATTAAGATGATTGTTACCAATAATTTAATCCATGCTTTATTTCTAAGGGAAAGTGCTGTTCTTTGAGTACATTACACATAGTATGTAATGAATAAGCTGAGGACATTTAGGCACTAAAAATGAAGAAATAGGCAGCCTAAATAGGCACTAAAAATTTCAAAATAGGCACATAAAATAGGCGCTTAAAATATTTTTTTAATCGAAGATATGAAAACAAAAATTTAAAAAACTGATATATCGACGAAAGTTCCAATATTAACTTCGGCCCCAAAGAGTTGGTCGATACCAGGAACAGCTGTAACTATTCTAGAAGCACCTCTAGTGGAATAACGGATTCATTAAGATGAAATTTGAAGGATCCAAGAAATGAATACATAGCATCACTCACAATTATAAAAACTCGAAGTCACACAATACAGAACGGCCACACGGCCACGACTTAACCCAAATCTCTAGTATAGTCTCCTTACCCAAGTCTAAAAAAAAACCATACGAGCTTCGCCTTGGGAACCTAAGATAAGCTGCCTAACCTTTGGCTTTGGAACCAGACAGATACCCACACAAGGATTTGGAACCTTGTCGAAGAAACCAAATTGCTGGCTTGGGATCCTCAACCAAGAAACCCACCCGTGGCTGGTATTGCACGGCAATTGAGCGTGACTCCTACGGCGATGGGGTTACTGGTTCCAATGCCTGAACTGGTAGTGGCAATGTCACCATGGACCAATGCAATATATAAAAAATTTCTACATAAAACAAACAGGACGAAAAACAACAGAATGCATTTGGCGCCACCATAGCAATGCTCTCAACGTTGTTCATATTTTTAGGGCCGTATGTGCTCGCGATGAAAAACCAAGTCTATTCTTTAAGAGGCTAGAAGCATGCTCTTTCAAATGAAAATGATTCAAAAGAGTATCCAGAAGGTCTTCCTTTTGTAAGAGCGGGAAGAAAATAACCTATTTTTGTCGTTTTTACAAATGTCATCCCTATTTTTAGGGTCTTATATGCCAGCGATGAAAAACCAGATATACTTTTTTAGAGGGTTGAAATCATTCTCTTTATAATGAAAATGATCCAAAAGAAATTCCAGAGTGTCTTTTTTTGTAAAAGCGGGGAGAAAATACCCTATTTTTGGCATTTTTACAAGTGTCAAATTTGGACTCGATTTTTAAAATAATGGAAAGCATTTGGAAGATGAAATTTTATATTCATAAACCATGTATTGATATGTTATCATGCTCAAAGTTTCACGTTAAATATACCTTTACTTCCTGAAATATAAAAAGCCAAAATTTTAATTTTTTTTTCGATCCACAATTTTTCGGGCCAGTTTCGCCCTGAATTTTCTACAAGGAAGTCGCTTTTTCAGTTATTCTTGTTATACTGTTTAATAGAGCTTAAAACGTTGTACAAGATAGCCAATTTTTGTTTCTCTTATCCAAATATCTCCTGAGATACTATGCCTCAAAGTAACCGAAATCTCATAGTCATACTGAAGAAGGCTGCGGCACGGGGTCAAACAAATTACTATATATGTATAAGCAAGTATACCATCGGCGAACATAAAACTTAGCAAATGTTTATTGGGAATATGTGTTAATGTCCATACAAAATTTCATTGAAATCCATGATGGTCGAGCGGAGACCACCAGACCACTTAGCATGGAATGACCTAATAGTGTACCTTCAAGTGGGTGAAAAAGACGTTCGAACTGATGTTTCAGAGGCACACATTATTCCTGTCACATACCTCACGTATTTCAATAATTTTATTTGCAGAGTATAATGCAGTATTTAGCCATGTTCCCCATAATATCAATACTGGCTGTGAAGGCAGATCAAGCCTTTAAACTCAGCAATACTGAGTGGTGCCTTCAAAAACAAGTTTTTGGCAATTGAATCCATCGTATGTACGCATCACGTAAAATTACCATAGTTGTTTTTCTACTCTTTATATAATAATACTTTGGATGATTTTTCTTTATGCATGTTTAATGACATTATTTCAACCTTGATAGATTTTTAAATAAACTGAAATAACTGACAATCACTACACTAAATTGAAGTTGGTGAAGTTGAGAAGAATATTGCTTTTTGAGGCCCTTAAATAGGCGATATCAGCAGAAAAAGGCATTAACAGGTAAAATAGGCATTTTTAGGCAGTAACAAATCACTTTAATTTTGCCATAAATGATCCTAAATGAACTTATAACTTCATAAAATTGGTTTCCTGAGTAAATGAAAAAATAGGCATTTTAGGCAATGTCCTCAGCTTAGTAATGAAAGACAGGAGAATAGTTTCCTTCAAAGGCATGCTTATAATCAAGATTTGATGATGAGCAACAAGTAACTTACATTATCCAATTTTTAAAGTTCAGTAATGTTGTTTGACATTTTGAAAAAAGTAGTATAAGCTTTTTTTTCTAGAGAAGAAGTTTAAGGCACAATAACACAATGATGTTTCCTTTCTTACGATTCTTCTCAGCTATGGTTTAGGCGATTGAAGTATAAAAGGCATATCAAGATGGGATGTTTTAGTTGCTTATCTGGAAATAATGGAATCTTAGAATGATAAGTATTCAGAAAAGATAAAATAGGAGGCACCATGGGCAGAGTTTAATACTTTAGAGAAAAAACTTATTTTTTTTCAGGCATTGTAATAATTAAAATCCTTAATAGGTACATATTCTAAATGATTCAAAAGGAGTGCATGCATTCAAAATTAAGCTCATTGCATATTCGTTCAAGAGAAACAAGGGCGAAATATGGTCTATTTGACAACACCACAGACCTTCATTAGCTGCTGAATAATCGCTCATATATGTATGTACAATCAACGTCAACGTTCAAAGATGGTGAGCTCAATCAAGAGTGACAGATCCCCAAGTTCGAACGTGACACAACAGGCCCCTGAGATAGAATTATTCAATGGAAATCAGTCAAGAATACTTACAACACTGTTTATGAGTATCCTGTGGCAGAAGGGATTCATCAAGAATACTCCTTGCAGTGGCCTCAAACGATGGAAATTCTTGTGAATAAGTGTCGCTGATTTCATTGAGAGAGCCTGATTGCAAAAGAGAAACAAAAAGACACGAAATGGATTAAAAATTTTTGGAGAAAAATCCTTTCACAAATGCATCTAACTAAAACTCAGGCTGAAGAACCATTATGTAACATCACAATTGAACTTTTCACTAAATTCCCTCACTCAAAGGCAGCGAATGTGATAACTACAAACCAGTAGACTGTTGAGAATTCAGATTAAGGATGGCTCATTCATAATTTTAACCCCTGGATTATCACCGATGAATATCTTTCATTATTTAATAAATTAAATATTTACAGAATACTGTGTCAGGGTTGACACAAACTGAGGGTTATAAAAATCCCAGGACTCTTCCAGGTTTCAATCCAGGCCAGGATTTCCATTTCTCCCAGAGAAAATATCCATTCTTTGGTGAAATGTGCATTGAAAAGAAGTCTGAATAATAGGAATAATGGGAGAATGAAGTTTGCCAACAAATTTCCCTCTGGGAGAAAATTAGCTTCTTCTCTCTGATAGCATGCTACATACACATGTACTCTTAGATCTCATCCATGATGAGGAAGATTCAAACACGAGTAATTTCATCCTCCAAGTGTGTGACAAACATAGCTGGGAAGTTACAAAAAAAATAAACTGATTAGAGTTGAAGTTAATTTCTGTAAAAAGTAACTAGCTTAAGTTGAAAGTTAATTTTCTGAAAAAGTATTAACCCATTCAATGCGGATGCCTTGAATTCAAGGCATCGGTCCCATTACTTTTTTCGGTTTTCCCTAGTTCCCAAGCGTCGGCGCTGACACTTGCAACTTCCTTCAGCGTCTTAGTCTTGCTCTAGGCACATGGGGATGAGTTTCATTCTTTGCTGGATGTGTTTTCGTTTTATATAAATAAATGAAAAAAACCCTTCAGCGTGGGAATAAATGTCATGTCAACAGGTCAGCATTGAATGGGTTAGCTGATTTAAGTTAAAAAAAGTAACTATTACGTTAAAAGTCACTTTTACAGTTACTTTTAAAAGCTATTTTTTGCTTTTGGGATAAAATAAATACAAACTTCAAATTCAAGAAAAATTTATTTAACTTCACTTAAAAAGATCATAAAACTTTAGCAACATTCTCATTTCAAAATTCGCATTGGACATCCGTCCCGGTTGACAAATTTTTGTGGTCACTCCCCTCAACCCCGCTGACGACGGGATGTTGCAGAGTAAGTTAAGTGTAAATTAATGCATTTTACAGATATGTTACTTTGAATTAACCCCTCCCCCTTGTTACCCGTCATAGGTTTTTTGGTGACCCCTTTTCCCATGTTCAACTATGTAGTATTGATGACACAATGTCGCCAAGTAAAGCATTCCTGCCCTCGTCAACATGGCCTTTGAGTGGTCTCGTGTTTTCTCGTCTCTGAGGGTCTCGTCTGCTTTCCTAAACTTTATAGGCGGTCACTCGACACTCAACCCCGCTTTTGTTTGGATGTATTTACGCATTGCATTCTTGCACAACTACTCAGCTATATTGATTGCATTCTTAAATACAGTTTTATTTTCCCTTTTGTCTGTTGGGCAAGATTTGCACCCAAATTCGAACATGTCAAAAATTGCCAAAAATTAACGAAAAAGATTAACTGAAGTTAGTTTTGTAACAGTTTATGTATAATTTTAACGACTAAAAGTTAACTTTTCTGTAAAGTAACAGTTAAGTTAAATAGTTAACTACATTTTTAATCATTAATTTTTTATAATGAAAAGTAAAGAAAACTTTGTAATTCCACATAAATATTTAATGTACGACCTAGGTTTTGACGTGGCACGTCATCATCTGGTACAATTGCATAGAAGGCAGAGAATAAATAGTTATACACAAAATGATTTCAAAAAGAAAATTCCCAAAAACCCAATGGTCTGAGGAGTGGGTGGTCAAGGGGTGGAATTCCCAGGGGCCAAGGAGTTTGGCCAAGGAGGAGGTGGGGAATGGGTTTGAAGAGCATAGAGTCAAGGAGGAAGGAGAGGATTAGGAATTTCCATACTTACATTGTCTTAAAAAGGGGGTAGCGGTGGTGACGCGTTGATCGGGTGTAAGGGAAGAGTCCAGTGTGTCCGTGAAAACATCGTAATCTGAGGTAGGAGGGGAGGTAAGGTAGGAAAAGGGTTCCACGCCACGTCAAAACCTAGGTCGTACATAAAATATTTATGTGGAATTACAAAGTTTTCTTTACTTTTCATTATGTTAAGTCGATTCCATGAAGTCACACCTGAGACAAGGAATTAATTTTTCAAATTGTAAATCCCAACTACGGTGAAGAATTACCGGCCGCTCGCCCAATTACTGTTCGTCCTGGCCAACAGATGGAGCCACATCAGAGATAACCTCCGAGATGCATTTGAAACATTTTATTCACCCCTCTCTTTCTCACCGTAATTAGAGGAAAATAATTACTAAACACCAAATAAGAGCTCCACTTCCTCATTCAGGCAAGGCACTTTAAGTCCACACACCAACAGACACTCGTTTCTTGAAATCCTCACTTACTGATTAAACAAACAGATTTTGACTTGGGACAAGCAAATTTCAAGGTGCTAATTTCTAATGACTTCTACAGGTTTTCTTGGCCAGTATCAACCTGTACGTATGTCATGGAATGACAACAATCTTTATTTATCAGATGGAACAAAGAATTTGTAGTTTGATGTAATTAAAAACATAAATTTACAAGACACAATAAATTAAAAGGATGTAAAATGCAGGGAGTTCAACAAGTTCCACAGGAAATAATTTTTTAATTGGACCTGTTATGCAAAAAATAAGGACTTTTTAAGGTCCTGGGTTTGAAAATAAGTACCTACTCATTAAGGACCAAAAAAATATACTTTTTTTTAAATATCCCCTACCACTCTTCCGGTCAAGTTAATTCCAACTCCTTTTATTAAAAATAATAATTAAATTTCGGTTAAAAAAATATTAATAAAACATTTTTTTAACCAATCAATATTTAATTATTTACTTTTAATAACATTGGTATGGAATGTTGCTCAAAATTATTTCTGAAGGATGTAAAAACATACATTAAAAAGCAATCAAAAATAGAAATTTTAAAACTAATCTTTTAATATGCCATATTGCTTCGATTACTGGGAATTGAGAGTTTAAAAGAGTTGAATTCAACCTGGATAGGGTCTGGCTTTTCATTTTAAAGAAAGTAGGTAACTTCCTTTACAAATTCTCACAAAAAATTGAATAATTATGAAGTTTCTAAACTTCATAATTATTCAATTTAGCTAATGCTTATTTTACAATATGAGTTTTTTAAATGGAAAAATGAACTAATTAAACTGTTCTTCCTTTTCCTTTCCTTCTGATACCCCTGTCTCCCCGTTTCACAATGGGGGCATTCCATAGCCCCCCTTCAGGTGGTGACCCCCCCCTTCAGACGCTTCTATAGATACGCCTATGGCTGACTGTACAAAAGATGAATCATTGGTTCTTATTTTTGGAAACATCCGGTCATTCTGGTAAGCATGTGAGCACTTGATACAACAAAAGAAACTTTGCATTTCATCAATTTGTCTTTCAGCAATGGTTTGAAACCTGGTGTTTTTAATCTCTTTTTGGTCTTTCTTTGTAGGAACAAATTTAAGGAAACACTCTTGTTACAGCAGGCCACTGTTCAAGCAGTCGACAAGCAGCAGGTTCCAAAGTTAACCAGCCACTTGGTGCATGTTTGATGAATCAATGAGCTGGTAAATCCAATTTCTTCTGAATAACAGTGTAATCCTCCCATCTCGCTGGCCAACCATCAAAGTAATAAATAATACACTGACAAAATTAAGTCTGAAACATCAGATCCAAATGCATGCAAACCTTTGAGAAAGCTTTTGTGCACTGTATGTATAGCACATGTCCCTACTTCTAATAAACCCTTATCACAGATTAAAAGAACTTCCTCATTTAGAAGTTGAAATGTTGCCTTGTTCACATTTGGACCACCACTTGACACAGACTAATTTTTTAAATGGTAGATTGGCATTTATTAGGGATGTAAAAATATTACTTGTAAAGTTTTCTGCTGTAACATGGCCCAAGATAAAAGTTTCCAAATGGTGGGAGATAATTTTATTTAGTATAGAATAGAATGTTTATTTTTAGAGACCAAACATACTGGCATAGAAATCGTCAATTTTTACAAAAATTACAAGGATAGTTTACAATCAAACATAAAAACTGGCTTACAAACAAATATAAGACCCAGTAAATAAGTGAATCGATCAGGTTGACATATCCTGAAAATATTCATCAATTGAATGAAACAATTTGACATATAGGAGTTGCTTTACTCTAGCTCTGAAGGAATTAATGCTATTGATGCCTCTTATCTCAATGGGTAGTTTGCTGTACAACAGTAAAACCAGGGTTTTTGGCCCCTGGGAAGCTGACTTAGTGCAAGTATAGTTATGGTGTAGGGCATCATGGTTCCTAGTGAAGTGATTGTGAATATCAGAATTTTTATCGAGCTCCCTTAAGTTTGATTTAACAAATTACACAACAACAAAAATGTACACACACATGTGAGAGGGAGGATGTTGAGACTTTTAAAAATGGGATGACATGGTGCATATTGATGAGCAAATGCCATAAGGCAAACAACTTTATTCTGCAGTTTAAAAACTTTTATTGCTGCTGAAGACGAACCCTAGAAGATATGTAATGCTACTAATTGTGAGTAGAATTGGCCATAATATAAAGCATGTAATAACTCACTAATAAACCTGACTCTAATAAATCGCACTAGGAAACAAGTAGAACTTAGTTTTTTTATAAGCTTTTGTACGTGTTCGGTCTATGATACATTGGCAGCTAAGTGAATGCCAAGGAATTTTGTACTTTGGACATGTGATAAATTATACCTATTTAAATTAAGCATGAGGTCGTTCTGATGCTTATGTGCGCTGGAGAAGTACATGGCTAAAGATTTATTAATGTTTAAATCTAAACTATTGTTCATACACCATACACTTAACCCCTGCAGAATTTCCAGTCCATTCGAGACCATGGTGGGGTAGGATGGTGATGAGATTAGTATATTAGCATCGTCGGCATATAGGATAACCTTGTAATTCTTCGTAACATAAGGTGGCAAGGAAGGTCATTTATGTGTATTAAAAAACAGTATAGGACCCAGGACCGACCCTTGAGGAACACCACAGTATGTGCTGCTGGCGGCAGACATATTTAAACCATTGACATTAATAACTACTCTATGAGACCTCTATCCAGATAAGAACGAATTCAGTCATTGGGGATACCCCGAATACCTAACCAATTGACTTTCTCAAGGAGTAGGCCATGGTTGACTTTATTGAAGGCAGAGGAGAATTCTGCAAATAGACCTAGTGAGTATCTTCTACTATCCATGGCAGATAGAATTACATCAAGGGCCTCATGTATGTAATTTTGATGACCAGAACTGTATTCTCACTTGTGCTCTTTCTTGCCAACATTATTCATGGTTTTATTGTATTACAATGAGTAATATCCACATCTTACTTCATCCAGCATATTGTCACAGAAGTATGGGTGTAAAGCATCAGTCAAGAGGAAACTAAGTTTCGTATGGGACATAGAAAACTTTTCTGAAACCATCACTGGGAAACATTGTTCTAAAAACTTCACCTACGTCATCACATGATCCTGCTGAAAAATTTGAAGACACCTCTTTAAGAGCCCATATATCATCCGGGAATGGAATCAAAGTGCTTCAGTTTCATTTCAGATGATGGTAGATTGTATGGGAGGGCGAGGGTCTTCTGGAGCCTTCCTGGCACTCAGACCTTTTGGTCCATTGTGCCATCCCACGTTTAACCTGCCTGCCACTTGCAGACAGGGGACAAGAGCACCACGGTAGAGGTATGAAGGAGGGGCTATCCCCAACCTTCCCGGCACAGGTATGGAGGGAGTCCTCCCTCGCACCGTCCCGGTCTGGTTATATCTCCCTCCGGCCACCCAGTATCGGTCTGGAGGGAGTGTCCATCCACCCCGGTAGAGGTATGGAGGAGGAGGGCCACCCATCCAACCTCCGTCCGGGCCCAACGTTGCTTAACTTTGGTGATCTGACGGGAAACGGTTTCATGTCAGACTTGATCCTCAGAAACAATATGAAATCTGGTGGTGCCAGATCTGGACAGTAAGGGAGACAAGAGAGCGTGTCCACATTCTTCTTAGCCAGGAACTCTAGCACCATCAGCAACATGTGGGGAGGTGCATTGTCATGATGGAGAATCCAAGTTTGGGCAATATCTGAATAGATTCACTAGACCCCTCTCCTCAACCATTTCAGCACTTTTTTCTAAAATGCAGCATTAACAGCTATTAAAGCAGATAAAAATTCTTTGTGAACACTTATCTTCCAGGAATAATCAACAATTAGCATTGTTTTCATTTTTCATTTGCTCCTTTGGGCATTTTTATAGCCTCCTTTGGGCATTAAAGGGCTTGTGTGCCCCTCAGAACTATTGTCTTTTGGTCTCAGAGTCGTACTTGAAAACTCAAGTTGATTGCCAGTTATCACTTGGTCCCATATAGCACTATCCTTTTCTGCAGAAGCAGAAAGTTTGCAAGAAATTGCCAGAAAGGATTCAGGATATTGATAATCAGGCAAAATCTTTGTAACTATGCATGTAACTAGCAAACAAGGGCCCTGAAGGCAATTCCAGAAAATCTAAAAAAAAAAAGTTTCTACCAAAGCAAGATCTGCTGGAAAAAAAACTGTTTAGATGCCTAAGGGTCATACTTTGAAGATCTCTATGTGTATTTGTAAATATTGTCAATAAATGATTTTTAAGGAATGTTTCATTGCTTTTGTGACACACCATGCACATATCAAACAAGGAAAACCTACCTAGAGAGTATGACAGTCTTCCAGAGATGCATTTCCTGGAGGACCAAATGAACTCTGGGAACAGAAGCATAGCTGCAAAAGAATCACGCTGTGATTAAAAGTTTCAAACATGATCAAAAACACAGTATGAGAGTGGAAATACGAGTCACTACATACAAATGGACTACGTGAATGACTAAGCAAAATGGGCAGGGAATTAGACCATACAGCCAGCTCACCCGTGAGAATGCATCCTTTTCCAGGAGGCATCTCCAAGTTCACTCCTTCTTCTTGCCAAGTCACTGCAGATGAGGCAAAAACTCGTGGAGTTTTCAAGTCAAACCTAGTGAAAACCTCATTCATATCGGTGGAATTAAGTCTCCTGACAGTATAGCAAACCCTTTTCTCTGACGACTCATCAAGTAAGACTTTCAAATTGTGAATGATCCTGTGAAGTGTCAAAAAACAAAAAATACAAATGGCTTTCTTAAACTTGTGCAAGAACACCCAAAATAATGAAGACCATGAATAATCCACATTTACAAATTAGGAGGAACAAGACTTCCTAATCCAACAGTGTTTATAGGTAAACTCTTACTTAACATGTTCACCCTGGCTATTGTTTCTCTATATCTGGCCAGAAGTCAGAATATAAGTGACTATTATAAAGCACCGGGCGGTGGGTCAATAATAATAAAGTGTCATTTTACTAATGCATTTCAGTATATTTATAACAAGTTATGGTAACAAATTTTCACCACGGGCAAAGTTGATCATGTGGCCACAGGTGGGTCACGATGCCCAATAAAGAAACATTTGGGGCATCTGACGGTGTGGCTCACCCGTGGGCACAGCTATTCCTTTCTGCCAACAGAGTTGCCCATTGCCTCGTGCGTCCACTCTGCTAGGCTTGCTCTGTAGTTCAAATCCTGCATCGAGTGATTCACGTGAAGGATGGACTTCGGAGGGCCCCGGTTGGAGGGACTTCCTCGGGGCCCACCCAGCATGACCGTTTCACACTTATCGTAGGATGAGTGATTTCTTAGAAGGAATGGGCGAAGAGCGGGCGGTCCACATGGGGCAGAGGACCCTGATTGCAAGGGTCCAATGAGAGGAGCGAATGGGGTTCACGAGGGTTTTCTCAAATGGGAGGACGAACGTGGAGAGGAGGCTAAGTGTGAGGCCACATGGGTGCTTCTCCATTCAACACATTTCTTTTTTCATTTGAAAAACAATGTTAACACACTCAACTATTCCCTGGAAATCATGTAATGGCACCCTTACCATTGTTTGGATGCACACAAATGTCTACTTTGTAGTTAAGTACATCCAGGCCTTTGATGTTGTACTTAGAGATGGCTTGAAAATTACTGCAATTTTCATCCGAGGTAAATTACCACCACGTGGTAAATTACAGTCATTTTCGAAAATTACCGTATTTTTCCAGTATTTTTTAGTTGTAAGCATTTAACAGCAAATGTATGGTTAAATAAGAAAGCCAATAGCAAAGGGAAGGGAATAACGATGTTTAAACAATAGCTTATTCAACATTAATCTATTAGAAATTTTTTAAATTGTAAAAAGAACTACGGCAGCAACACACAATGTGGCTTTCTTTTGTCAAAGTATGAGAAATTTTCAATTAGAATATTCTAAAGCTTTAATCTTATAATGTTATAATTTAAGTGAAATATTCCAAAAAATGAGTCGTACTTGCCTCAATTCATTATTAAAAATGTAGGGAATGTGAACTTGGTTTAAAAGAACATGTTGGGAATTTATCTGTGTGAAAAATTATCTCAAAAACAGATGAATTATCTGGAAAATTACCAAAAATTACGGTAATTTTCAAGGAGCACGGTAAATTACGAAAAATACCAAAAGGTAATTTAGGAAAATTACCGAGGTAATTTTCAGAGTGGCCCGTCTCTAGATGGGACGTGCTAACCTAAGTTCTCTAAGCGCACAAAAAATCCTTTTTGAAACAAGCATGCGATGAGCCAACTGTGAAACACCTCTGCTTCTCATATTGCAATCAGAATTTTGGACTACATCGTAGCTAAACATTATGAAGCGGTCAACCAGTCAATCGTATTCGAGTTGACCCGGGAGGTGAGAGGCATCTCTCACACGTCCATTTGCTTTACATTGATAGTTACCACCAGCCATATACCCCTTTTTTTGGGATGACTGCATCAGACGACTCTATCAATCAGCACTCAATGATCTTGAAAATGTATCTGACAAGTTAAACTACTATTACAAAAATACGACTCCCTAGATCGATCTGGAGCGAAGTAGAATTGACATGAAAATAATTATTGGTTCCGAATTGAAAGACGGGAAGCAATATATTCGATTGGTTCTATATTCAGTAATCGCATTCGATAGGAGCAATCAGGGGTGTCTTGAACCGGTATGGCATAACAGTCAAGGACTTTCCTCGCCAACCGGAGGTGTGGTGCGTGAAAAAAGCAAGTTCTGCTGCTCTATGTGAGTGGCATGTGGAGTTTGACCGAAGTGCCTACGTGTCTCTCATAGGTGACAGTTATTTTGTTTCTCCTCCACATTCGTGACTTGATAATAACTTTAAAAAATCATAATAATCTTTTCATAAATTGAAGTGAAAAGGAAAGAGTTTGCCTTTTACAGGGAGCGACCTTTTCAATATCATCCATCGGAACACAGACTGAGAAGAGTATTTATATAAGAGGGCGAGGTGAAAAGTTTGTGGCCTTGCACAGAGATGGCGTTAGTGACAATGGAATTTCAGTTTCGTTATGTTCGTACACGTTTCTCGACAATGTAAGTGAAGTTCCAACTTGAGCTAGCAGATACATAGTACTGTTCACACGGCTTTTCAAAGTAGACATGTTGTGTGTGTTTCGTTCAAATGGATAAACTGGAGTATCGTGCTGTCATAAAATTCTTAGTTTTGAATGGTTTATCAGCAATGGAAATCCATCTGAAGTTGGTGAAGGTTTATAAGGAGTCTCCTCCTTCATTTTCAACAGTTAAGAAATGGGCAACAGAATTTAAACGTGGCCGAACTTCTCTTAAAAATGATCGACACGAAGGACACCCCAAAACTGTAACCACAAATGAAAACATTGAGAATATGCACAATATGGTATTGGACAATCAGTGACTAAAGGTGTATGAAATAGCTGATGCCATAGGCATATCAGAAGAAAGAGTACGGTACATTTTACATGAATTAAATATGACAAAGCAAGATGGGTGCCACATTTGTTGTATGGTGAACAAAAACAAATACAAAAACGAATTTCTCAGCAATGTTTGGACCGTTTTCAAAAGAATCGAACTAATTTCGTGAGCCGATTTGCTACTGTGGATGAGATGTGGGTCCACCACTAAACGCCAGAAACTAAACGGCAATCAAAGCAGTGGGTGGAAGCTGGTGGTCCCGCCCCAAAAAATACAACGTCTATTTCATCGGGTGGAAAGGCGACGGCCAGTGTTTTCTTGGATGCAAAAGGGGTTCTTTTTATTGATTACCTTGCAAAGGGTAAAACAATAAATAGCGAAAACTACACAAGTATTCTGGACCAACTGTATGAGAAAATACGCGAGAAGAGGCCTGGATTGATAATAATATAATGTAAAAAAATACTTTTTTTTTTAAACCACGTTTATATTCTAATGTACTAAAAAGTAAAAAATATATTTTTTCATCACTTGGAAAATAAAAGTCTTTCTTCATCAAAATCCAATACTCCAAAGGAAAAGATGGGCGCTAGTGTGGAATAAATATTAGTAATATAAATGACAGAGGTTGGGTGTTGATAAAGAAAAAGCACCCACGCTTTTAATTTCCGAGTGATGAAAACATTATTTTTTACTTTTTAGTATGTACCTAAACTTGAATATAAGCGTGGTTTTTTAAAAAAAGTATTTTTTTACATATCATTATTTTCTAGTTTTTAGTTTTGAACGAATCTTGTAATTGACTATTCAAGGAAAGCTACAAGTACCTCCGTAAAGGATTCAACGACAGGAAAAGGATGCACTAAGTGCCACAGCTCCCTAAGACGCAACCCTCAACACAAAAGAAACAACATTTAATTTTACTACATTAACTAGGTAATTAGAGAATTTAATGACGGATTCATGTATTGTCATCGAGAGTTAGCAAGTGTGCCAAATTTCAGCTCAATTGAACATTAGGAAGTGGGTTAGATTTCGATATTACAAAATTCCATCCAGACAAACCAACATACAGGTGAAATTGAAACAAGCGTGGTAAAGAAGAAAATCATATCTTTCACCAGAGGACAATGCACCTTTTCCCACAAAAGGTGCTTTGGCAATGGGAAAACTGAAGGATTTGAAGCGTAGGAACATCCACCCTATTCACCAGATTTGGCACCCTCTGACCCACCTATTACATGTGTATCACATCTAAAAACATTTGCGGCAGGAAAACGTTTTAAGTCCAATGACGATGTTATGGCAGTCGTAGATGATTATTTTGCACACCTTCCAGAATCGCACTTCCATCATCGAATCTAGTCATTGAAAAAACATTGGACAAAGTGCGTTAAGGGGGACTATGTAGAAAAATAAGTAATTTTTGACCTAAAAATAAGTCTTCCATTGCCAGGCCAAGAACTTTTCACCTCGCCCATAGAAGGCAAAAGTAATTTTGCAAAGCACTCGTTAAGGACAGGACATGAAAGTGATTTCAGTGTAAAAATTTTAGTGTTTAGTGACAATAGACGTCAGTTAAATTCATTGGAACTGGAAATTTTAAAAATATTGCATAACCCTGATTGTACCTTCCTCAATGAATGTTTGTTTCCTGCTTCCTCCCCCATCCTCAAAACCATGAGTAAGCTACCTCCAGCAACTAGTCCTCGCCCCGAGAATGCCCTTCTCCCTCTCTGCCCCAGCCGATTTACCAAAGAATACACAGTGACAACCTAGAACCACTCCAACATCCTGTCCAGAGTCCACCCCTCCCTAGCCATCACTCAACCCCACCCTCCAAAAACAATATATAAGCCCAGAATTCCTTTCTATGTCAATCAAGCACCTGATGATGATGCAAAAGCATTGAAATCCAGATTGTTCAAACAGGTTTTGACCAAAAATTGTGGATTATAAAAGTTACATTTTTCGTTATGAAATGGAATTCCACAAAGTCAAACCTGATACTATCTCTTCCACTAACGTCGTTTGTAGTATACATATTTTATGATTCACTAAAATACTCACAAGACCACTCATTCATTGTGCGCTTCAAAGGCATGTTTATTTAGTACGGCTTTGTGAATTTGTACACCTTCTTAGTAAGCCTTTCTTCATACTAGTATCACCAACCCTCTCGTGGTCGTGAAGTTAGTCCAAAGGCTTAAAATATGACGTCACTTCTGCTAACTTAGGAAAATTTAGTACGGCTAGGACCAGCACTGAACTGGACCGAGCCCAGAGGGACCTAGGGGTATTATTACAGGGCAACCCTATTCCAAATGTACCGAACTTGATTTTCAGACTCGAAAAAAACTCAAGCTCTGAATTTTTGTTCTTCATTCATACTTTGAACTTTGAACCTAGCAGGTGCGAAAACCGCTGAGAGTGTTTCACAAGCTACCTCATATTTTTATTTAGTCTAGAAAATGTGCACTTTTTTTCTGAGTCTACTCATAGATGGCAAAAATTACTTACAAGCCGAGGGCCAGAAAATAAAATTGTTAAAAAATTATCCAATACTCGATGGCCAGCTTGATTTGGTCAGAGTCGATGGTCAGCCTGTATCTGCTCTCTACAAATGTTATGAACAAATTATTGCAGCTCTGAATGATATATCTGAGGAATCTAGACAAGCAAACGACTCTAAAATTGAAGCTGAATCAGTTTTAGAGCAAATGAAAAAAGTTGAAAATGTCTTTGACAGTATTAAGGCACGACCTATTGCTTCGGATCAATTTTACAAGCAAAGGAGAATTTAGATTTATACATCCCATTCAGCCTCTCTAGAAATATATTTGTCAAGCTTAAGAGAAACTTTTAATATTTATTTAGAGAAATCCACAGATTTAACCAACATATGCGAACCGTCAACTACATCCAGAAATCCAACGAGAAGCGTGAGGTTAACTCACTTTGAGAGTTCAAGAAGTGATACACAATTTTCTGACAAAGAAAATTTGAAATTTATACTTTTTACCCAGTGATCGATTCTCTTTGTTTCAATTTAAATATAAGAGAGGCAGCATACGAAATTGTAAACGATAGTTTCATGTTTTTCACAGTACTTCGAGAAATGGACTATGATCAGGTCAAAAATGGGCGTGAAAAACTAGCCAAAAAATATGACAAAGACATTTCTGCCGACATTTTAATATCAAAAGCTTACATTATAGACATTATCGTAGTGAAAATCGAAAACATGAAGTGTTATTAATTGCAACATTATATTTGGAACTAAACAAGATTGTATATTGCACTTTTCCTAATATTGAAATCAGTTTTGGAATATTTTTGTGCCTTATGAGAACAAATTGCAGTGGTGAACGTTCGTTTTCAAAATTAAAATTATTGAAGAATGATATACGAAATTCTATGTCTCAATCAATATTAAATCGTCTGACTTTAATGAGTATAGATTTACTCAATTTAATTAACTTTGAAGATATCATTTCTGATTTTGCTGCTAAAGAATCTCTAATAAAAATTTGGTAAAAGTTTGTCTGATTTTTAAGCTTATCATGATATAATTTCAAATTTTCCATGTTATATGAATATTATTCATCTATTTAAATAATATTTTCACAAAACTAATTTTGTTAATTATTCATCCTGATCGCATGACCTTTTATTAATTAATTTTATTTTTAAAAATAAATTATATATATTTTATACCAAAGGCAATGACACTTGAAAATATATAGGTTTTGTGAGTATGAATGATGAAAAAAATATTAAAAATAGTATTAAATTATTATTTGACTAAAAAAATAATTCAATCCCCAAGCAGCAATCTATATCCCTACAACATCCAGACATAGTTGTCGTCGTTAACATATGACATCCGTGCAATATCCACGTTAATCCAATTAACGTTGCATGGATATCTGTCAAATATCCAAAGGACCCGCCAAACAACGTTGCAGGGATGTCCAACAGTGGACATCGAGGTCCATATTACAACTTCTCTTAGATATCTTCACAACATCTAATGAGTAGATAATGGGTGTGTTTATTATGGTTATTGTGCTTAACCTTCACGAGCCGGAATATCGTAATACCTCTCCACTGCCTTCGCTGCTCTCTCAAAATAAAAAAAGATGTTTGCCATTGTTCATTTAGAATGTGCTATTGAGCAATGGCATGATGTAATTCGCCATTTTATATTACCACGGATCTACCTAACTATAAGCTACCAGTATCGCATGATTATCAACCTTACGACTCATCGCACCCAATCTCACATCTACCGCTGAATGAACAGTGTTGAGAAAGACGTATATATGTAGTCACTTCCGTGGATAAATGTGACTTCGAGAACTATAATCATTAAATGATAATTCCGTGATAGTTTGAGGAAATACCATAAAATCTTGATATAAGTTATTTGCCATTAATTAATGCCAGATAACTGTTATCCTACATTGCCACATAGTATGCATTAAAATGCAATATTACTGCGAATAAACAAGATTTTTCCAATTCCCGCACGCTAGCTTCAGCGCTGTAGCTAGGGGCTGGCCAGGCGGGCGGCTGCCAGGGGCACACTTTGCAGACCCACATCCTACGGGCCATAAATCGAGGTAATATTACCTCGATTTATGTGGTATCAACCAGTCAGTAACTGTCATTTTTGGGCAGCTTGATTCTTCTTGAATCTCCTTATCGGAAAGCGGAAAGCACCGCTTCCATACGTTTCGTGCACGCTATACTGTGACCGGTCGAGGAAGCGGAACATTTTCGCCAGGGATACTGTTTGGAATAACAATTTTTATAAGGAAATAAGTGCCACTTCTTGAATTGACGGTAAAGGTGATAAAGAGGTAGGAAGATATATTGATTGTTTGCAACGTGATATCCAGGATTCATTTTCATGATAATATCATATTTTTGAAAATTATTACATACTATTTTAAATTTAAAAATAATAATTATATTTTATTTATCTTTTTCAGTTTAATACGTATTGACTATCTATTTAATGTCAATTAAGAATATCATGGATATTACAACTTTGATATCTATGTAACGTTATTTTTACAACTCATCGTGGATGTTGCAAATAGGATGTCTATGTAACGTTTTTTTACAACTCATCGTGGATGTTACAAATAGAATATCTATGTAACGTTGTCAAAATATCCATCGTGTAATAACAACGTCTTTTGGATATATCAACCTTATTTAGATATCCGAAGGATATCGTCTGCTGCTTGGGTTGCGTATTTAGTGTAATTATTTGAAATGAATTGTGCTTATATGTTGCCCTTAAAAGGGCCACAGGGCCTATCTCGAGCCCAGGGGTGGCCCTCGTTCCCAAAAGATGGCCCTGGTTAGGATGCCTTGATGTGGATTGGAACGCAGCCAAAATAAACGTAAAATTTCAAAATGCTATCAAACCAGGTCGAGAGATCATCATTGATGAAAGTATGATACCATGGTGTGGGATATTGATATTTAGGCACAGCATGTGCCAGGAAATGGGCATAAATAAACAGCTAAAACTTCATAATCATTACCTTCCAGAAAGTGACACAAAATATAAGTGTAGGAAAAAGAGGGAATTCAGCTGTTAAAGGACACACCCACAATGTGAAACTTATGAATGGACTATTGCGTGATGGAAGTGTCTGATACACCGACAGCTGTTGCACAGAGCTCCTATGGGGGACAGTTGACGGGCAAACCAAAAATTTTTGCCAGATTCAGCAAAAACTAAGCAAAAGAAAGGCAAAGTATTTTCTTTACAAGATGAAATGGCATAAAATTTGTGGAAAAAAGGGAGGTGCTGATTCTAAATATGAGTAAAAATCATGCAGGTATGTACAGTCCTGTTCATTTAAAACTTACCACCTCAGAGCCGAAAAATTTCCAAGTCCCGACTTGACCACAATGAAGTGGCCGAACTACGCCCCCCTGAGAGGGGGTGCAATAACCTCTCCAAGCGGAATGAGAACCCTTCCTCCTCGCAGTTTGGCGAGTAGAAAGGCCGACGGAAGGAAAATTATGACCTGCAAAAAGGATTATTTCCGAGGGGAGGGGTAGGGTTTCTATTCTTGTGATGTGTAAGAAGGAAAGAGATATCTGCAAAGTTCAGGACGCCAAGATCCCTCGTACATGACAGATGCAAGCAGCCACGGAAAACAAAAGCCTATCTTAGGTCTCAAGGGTCTCAATCCCCGGAGTCCCTTTTGTTTCTTATGAGTATTTTAATTTATACACGTATTCATTAACCTAAAGTTTTATGGAATGTCTTACGCATTTTCATTATCTGGAAGTCCTTGTGATATCGCAATCCATATTATACTTGAAATGTGCTATATGTTCAAAGCCATTTGGTTCATTTAGGACTTGGGCACAATTTGTTTAATTTTATTATCACACGCCTAGTTACTCTTTCTGAAATTAAGTTATAAAAGTAAACCATGAAAAGCATTTTAGGAAGTGCTTTTACACGTATTTCTTTGATCCCATAAGGTGCGTAGTAAACCTGGAGTAGGTGGAATTACAACACACAATGAGCCTCAAGAATGTGCGAAACTCATTACAAAAAAAACAATCGCCTGGATGGGATTTGAAACTGGATCACTCTATTATGCTCTGTAGTAACCGATAATGTCAGGCTCAAATTTTGCGCACAACTGTCCTTGCAAAGTATTCTAGGAAAACATATTATAGGGGCGATATATTTATGCGCAAACAACTGTTTCATTTTACAGTGATAAGCTTTGAATTTCACGATCTTTTAGCAAATATTTTCGTGATAATTCGAGGCTCAAGAGAAGGACGTGTGGATTGAAAAATACACCTTTCGTACTCATCCAATGCTTTTGGTGAACTCGGTCGTTTTGCTGCTATCAATGCAGAACTTCACATACGAGTGTATATTATGCGTTCACTAATGGCATCATATCGTATATGTATGACTAGACTGACATCTTAGATCAATGACCGTATCAGGTTCAAGTTAGCCCCCCTCTTGCTTCACTGCCATTACTGCGTTTTTAATTTGTCATAGGCCAGAATTTTCTCATGCGAGATCTTTAGGAAAAACATTCGTGATAGCACTTCCTACAATGCATTCTGTGGCTTTTTCCTAACTTAATTACCAAAGCAGCAAATATTTTATGACAAAGTAAAGAAAATTGAACTAATATCCTGTAAAAAGCACATCATTAATAATGACGTTTTGAAAGTAACGGGGATTTTGATACCATAAGGAATTCCAGAACAAGAAAATGTAAATGATATATATTTGGGGTCAACATATCAATAGTTAATAACGCAATTTTATATATGCAGGAAACTAATAAAAAAACAAAACGAGCTGTGGGGATATAAACCAAAGAAGTGGGCATTGAGTTTCCACGCTTTCTAGCAGCTGTGAACGATAGATCTTCTACTCCCATGTATGGGCCGCTTCTACCGATGACAACACTGCTTCTTCACTCCCAGTTGAATAAGAAGCCGCTGCCCCCTTCCATTGTCACTTTTTGGCAGAGTATGCCCTTTCCTCGAGCAAGGGTGATGGAAGGGGCTTCCTTTGGTTCGGAATGTTTATTGCTCTCCCGGGAAAGATTGGAAGGGCCAAAGTGGTGTTGCCTCTATGACAAGATCCTCGCTAATAAGAGTTAACTCACTAACTGACTATATTGAAAGAGGTATTTAAAAGACTGAAAAAGGGAAAATATTGGCATCGGGTTATTTTTATGGCAACAAAGAAAAAAGTATTCTAACTTCCACCGCAAAACAATAATTGAGAACTGGCTGAAGTTTATGATTGAGTGGATCAAAAGTGTTTTCCTAAGCATTCCCATATTGGAATGAAACAGCATCGAGCTACTTCAATCCATAGATATTTGAAGTGTATACCGTTCCTTGTTCATCGACAAATAAAACTTAAAATCAAAGAAGCGCAGTCGTATATTTAAAAATATGTCGAAAGAACTTGATATGATATTGGATACTCTGGAAAGCTCACTATTTAAAAATGAAACCATTAATTAGTTAAATTTTGCACATAAATACATCACCCCTGAAAAATTATATTCCCGAATACTTTGCGATGATAGGTGTGCGCTAAAATTTGAGCTTGACATTATGTGTTACTACAGAGTGAAATAGAGTGATCCACTTTTAAATATCATCCAGACGAGCATTTTTTCATTGTGAATATCGCACATTATAGTAGCTAATTGTTTATAGTAATTCCACTTACACCAGATGTATCTAATTAGATTGAAGAAAAAATTGTAAGGTAGTAAGTTCTTTGCCGCTGTTACTCTGTTAAATTCATGTGAAATATAGTGCAATCCGTATTGTTTTGTGTCTTTAAAATGACTGAGTCTGTCAAAATATAATATACGTTTAAGTTTAAAGCCGTCACTGATATATATTTTCCTGAAGCCATTTTATCTAGAGTCATTTGAGACCCAATGGGGGCTATAGCCCCCTTTGCCACCACCCATGATTACGGTAAATTATCTTTGTTCTTCTGATTGGACCATGGAAAGAACCCTGGTAAGTATTAAATGATAGGTCTCATAGTTCGACTTTTCGAAGGGTGCAGGAATTTCACATTCTATCAGCGAATTTTGTTTTGTAATAATTCGAGGCTCAGAAAAAGGGTCATGAAAGTTATTTTTGCTCCTATGACTCCATTTTTCCATACCTAGTGATAGCAAAATTACATAGATTAGTCTTAACTCAATGCCGGTATATATTACACTGATTTATCTTCGTTTGTCTGATTCAACAATGGGAAGAACTCTGGCAGATAGTGAATGATAGGTGTCACGGTTTAGAGGTTCGGGCGTTGGAATTTCACACTCTAATAGTGAATCTTTTCGTAATAATGTGGAAGTAAGAGAATCGGAGGGAAGTGTGGATAGAAAAATGGATTTTTCATACCCTATCTATGCATCTTAGGATATCGACCATGTAGTTTTCCTAAATAGAATTCAGTTCACAATTCATTACTGTTAAGCTGAGCTAAGGGTCCCCCACTTTCCCACTTCCACCAAATGTTGGGACATTATCAACAACACCCCTTGACACCCCCCCTCCCAGCGAAATAAGCGACAACTCCTCTCCATTCAGACTCTATAGTTTGTAGCACTATGGAATACGCGTCAAAAATGGAGTAAATGCAAACAACCGAAACTAGCTGCAAGGGTAGAGATTATAGATAGGCATATTCATATGATGTTTCCTCGACCTCTCAACACTTAATGGTGTAAATATCAGGAATGTAGGCCAAAATAAAAAATTTAAAACTTCTACCAACGTTTGGGATATTTTATTTATCCATCCTCAACCAATAACTAGTGAAAGTTTGTCTCTTAATCCATCTTCATTAGGCAATATTTCCCCATGACAATTCGTTGGAAGAGGAATGTTCTGTTAAAATGAGGGTGAAGTTGTTGGTCTCCTTTGCTTCACTCCTTTTATTAACATAAAGTCAAACGAATGGCATATAACCAATTTTTGAAGCTTGACATATTATTATCCCAACGTTGGCCACCGTATAATCGTCACGCATACTTGCCGATAGAAGTTCATTTGAATTTAGGAATGATGGTCAGAGGATAAGGAAGTTCTTTTAGTGACGTTGTAAAAGTATGATTGGTGAAGTAAATCCAAAGAATAAGCACATTACGAATAAATTTACCTTGCTTTAATCACATCTTCTTAGAATGACCTATTC
Organism: Pyrrhosoma nymphula; assembly: GCA_963573305.1. Lineage (NCBI taxonomy): Eukaryota > Metazoa > Arthropoda > Insecta > Odonata > Coenagrionidae > Pyrrhosoma > Pyrrhosoma nymphula. Next base: position 3,773,500 of record OY754334.1, read on the forward strand.
CCTCATATATATCTTTTCCTTCTTGTTTCACTTTGTTTAATTTATTACGTTTCCTGATTTTACTACGCCACGTTTATTTCCTCACCATGCTAAATTTGTACAGACATTTGAAAACAAAATATTTCCACAATGCGTTTGGCGTTTTTTTTTTCATTACATTTCCACTGCGATGACTCTGCATGTTTTAATGCACGTGTGTTTCATTGCGGAAAATTAATAAGAGTCACTTTAGATTCATGTTTTTAAAAATGGTAACAAGAAATACCAGATACCATACATATTGACCAACCCCTCATAAAATACTTACAATAAATTAAATGTGGTCAAGAACAAACTCAACAAATAATAATAATAGGAATGTTGGCACCACAATGAATGACAGCAAAAATACATCAACACTTCAATCATATTTAACGCTAATAAATTCACGTAAGAAAAAAGTATTTAAAGAAACGAAACGAGCCGTGGGGATATGTTGGGCTTTCCGTCATGTAGCAATTGTCAACTGTGAGAAGCATTTGAGCGACCGAACCAAGCCATCGCCCTTTCATAAAACAAACGGTAGCTCGGACCCTACCCCTCCCCTCACAAAATATCCTTTTGCAGGCCAAAATCTTCCTTCCGTAGGTCTACCCTCTCGCCAGCTGCAAGGAGCAAGGCCCTTCTTTCGTTCCGTGCGTTTATTGCTTTCCCACGCAAGGGGGCGTGGCTCGGCCGCGTTGCCACATCGCCGTCAAGTCGGGACTTAGAAAGTTTTTGGCTACGAGGTGGTAAATTTTTAATGAACAGGGCTCCGAGGTGGTAAGTTTTTAATGAACAGGACTGTACTTTAGTCGAAGTCAAAGAAAATGTAAGGAAACCAGATGCAGTTATGAGTCCAAACCTCTTAATGCTTCACTCATTGGGAAACAGGATAGTTCATGAGATAAACCAAGGCTTGCTCACCTATTGCTGCTGTTTTTCAATGCCATTCCAAGGATCCACTTATCATTCAAAGTTACTTGCCAATGGTGAAGTATTTGCAGAGGATGTGCCTCATCACCAGTTTGATGGAAATTTTCCCCAACACCAACACCAAAAAAGTTCTGCAACTGATTTACACAAAGCATAATTAAAAATTGCTCGAGTCAGCTAAAGCAGTCACAGCATTCAACAGAAAAAATAACTCCAATGCAAGGCCAAATAAAGCCAATTACCCCAATAGAAGGAGGGTAAGGTTCAGGAGGGCAATTCACAGCCAACCTCTGCAGGGTCTCTGCACGCAGACGTCTTTTGCCCTCCATCTCCTTGATGAATTTGGCTAACACATCCTTGGTTTCCTTAACAAACAACAAGAGATAAGATAGAACACTGATTTATTCGGCTCTAAGAAAGGGAAGGTCAGGTGTGGAACAGGCATTCTTCATTAAAGTCTAGCACAGGCTCTGATGGCTGCAGAATGACATCTGAGCCCATGCGGAGGGTCATTCATATTAGTCCACAATATAAAACACTTAAAAAGATTACCATAATCTATCCTCAATCATTTATTTTTCATAATGATAATAGGTAGAGTGAATAAAAAATCCTAGCAGCTAGAAGGCTCAGACCATTGTACTTGATTCATGCACATTAGGGGGGAGGCAAGACCTCTGATGCTGACACCTGGATTAACAAATCCTCAATTCTCACTTGACCATGAAACCAAGATGAGCAAATCTATCTTCCTTGCTCCAACCTCTGAAAATGAAGTACGTTCTCATATTCAACAACTCTGTAACTCTCACGCAGTTGGCCCGGAAAGTACTCTTTTACCAGCCAGATGTGCTCCAGTTATCTCCAGTTGACTCACATCACCAACTCATCCTTATCACAAGGCACCTTTCCCTCTCAGCTAAGACGAGCCTAAGTAAATCCCATTCACAAGAAAGAATCCATATCGTCAACCACTACAGACCCATAACTATCCCATCATCATTTCCAAAGATATTTGAAAAATAATTTTACTCTCATTTTATAATGGCAAGGGTTTATCAAAGGTAAATCCACCACCACCCCAGTAGTTGACTATCTATGATGCCATTGACAAAAGGCCATCTGCAGGGCAGTGTGCATTAGATAGCTTCAGGTCACCCATGTAGAACAAATGGGTGGCCTTATGCTTCCTGTCACCTGGAACACCGCCCATATATCCTCTATCTCGTCACAGCCTTATGGACAGAGGTAGGAGGGAAATACGGAACAGTAAGGGGCTCAAGCTGTCGCCTTGAAACACGCCATGGTGGTATGCTTCCAACTCTGTGGAAACTGACCGCTTGCCTGTAGTCAGGACAAAGCGCGTTTTCCAGAGTGGTAACAGGCGTTGGATGCAGGACACTACATCTGCGTGGACTTTCATCAACTTCAGCATAGCAACCAAAAGCTCATGCGAAGTGGTGTCAAAGGCCTTCTTGTAGTCCACCCAGGCCATTGATAGGTTTCGCTTATGCCGTACGGCATCCTGGCATATTCACCTATCAATGAGCAGGTTTTCCTTGCATCCCACGATTCCTTGCTTTGTGCCCCTTTGTTCGTGCACATCACCCTACACAAGCTGAATGTGGTGGACGATAGGGTCACTCAAGATTGAGGTGAGTGCCATATATACAGTTAGAAGCAGATATAAAAATAAATCTGGGGGACACCTTCGGAGCCGGCGCCTGGCCTCTCGGGCCTAAATCCGGTTTATTCTCCATAAGGGGGGAGGGACTCCAAGTCATAGGGTAAGGGTAGGGGAAAGAAAGCGACACAATCACCCCATGAATAGGGGTGACTACGTCTTTTGCGAAACCATTCACTGGGTGGTCCGAACACCCGGCATGCGAAATTTCTCTCTCGAAGGGTTTTTGGACAGGCACAATTGTGTGAGTGTCCCTCTGACCTTTCGAGCCCGTAGCCTTTACCCCCCTTGAAGGGATCCTCCGCCACTACGGGGGCAGGCGGATGGCTCGTTCTTTGTTCATCAGAATCCAACCGTGGGTACCGCCCCCCTTCAGGGTGCCGGGCCATCAATCTTCTCCGAAGAACCAGTTTACGAAACCTTTGACGGAGTGTTAAGGCAGGTTATAGGGCGGTAGTTCTTTGGATTGGACAAGTCTCCCTTCATAGGTATGAAAACCATGTGTCCCTCAGTGAGCCAAGGTTGAATTGGTTCTCTGCCTGTCAGAGAGGATGTGAAGATTTTGTCAAGGTGTCAATCGGTGGAAGTGAACTTCCCTCATAACTTGTTCACGGCATCCATTCCCGAAGCCAAAAAGTTTTCCTTGCCAGAGAAGGCCTTCCTCATGTCCTGCCCCTTAGGGCTTCCGTCCACTGCATATGAGTTACCTTAATGGTGCTGATATTGCTGCCACTCCCAAATCCACTAGCGCCCCCATCCGAGAGGGGCTGGTTGAGGGTGGCTCTTCTGGTTTTCCTGTTAGAAACCAGTATTACTGCGTGTGGCGTGGTTAGCCCCACACGCATACGTCCACCATTAGCCTGCAAAAACCATTACCTAGTACGCCATGGGGAGGCTGGTGGTCCAGCTTTCGAACCCTTATTATTAATATATTTTATTAGTATATTATTATTAATGTTTAAGTTGGACAGTAGGTTAGCCTATATCTCATCAATATGTAAGAAAAATTAGTCAAAAGAGATACTGGCCTGTATTTCGTTACAGTCTTTCTCTCCTTTCTTGAAAATAGGTTTCATTTTAGCTATCTTGTGGTAGTCTGGAAATATGCCCTTTAAAAAGGAATGTTTTATCAGATATGCCAAGGGTTTAACTATAACATGAGTACATTTCTTAATTACCTTGACTGGAGTGTCATCCATTCCAACTGAATTTTTGCATTGCACGTCTGAGATTAAAATTCACCAATCAACAAATACGTATTAATGTTACTAGGTGAAATGTTTCAGAGAAGTTAATGGAATGAAGGATAGTCCGATGAAGGAAATGGTAGGAAAAAAAGGACATATTTCAATGCAACATGCGCGAAAGACTTTGAGAAAGCATGGTGCTGGCACAACCATGTACCTCACAATTGAACATGAATGGATTTTCTGTCACTTCCAGTAATCTGATTGGGCTTCCCCCTCCAATAGCATAGACCTGCTAGTTGTTCTACTGTGATTATTTCTATTGGTTTGAAAAAACTATTATTATTACTATTCTGTTATATTGTAATTACTATTGTGTTATACAAATAATAATAAATTATTGGGCTGTATTCTAAGAATGAAAGTCGTACATATCTGATTGATGAGGCAATGAAACTATGCATGCAATTAGCAACAGCTGATAAATTATGATTATTAACCTTTAAATGCCTAGAGTGCCCATACGGGCACGGAAAAAAGCTCCACTCGGTGCTGAGTGTGCCCATACAGGCACGTTAACTTTGATCGGCTCTAACTTAAATTAATTTCAACTTAGCGGAGCAAAATTTTCTAGGATTGTAGACAGACGTCTTTTCAATACAATAGTGTTGTTTTTAGATATTGAAATGCAACTTATTTTAATTTTTTTAGCATGTAGATGATCGCGCGCGGTGCTAATATTTCACATGACACAGCATCGCGGCAAGTCACCTATGGATGCACTCTCAATCTGTTATTTACCTTGCGTATTTCAATTATTACTTCCATTTTTTTATGTACACAGACAACGAGAAAATAATATTCCAAGTCTTGTATTTGATTTAGAGTGGTCAAACCCTCATAAACATTGGCGGAGGCTCAAATTTTGATGGCTCACTGCGACCTCATTTTCTTTCCAAGATAACACCTTCCTTCGGGGGCAGTAATACTATCCAGATGCTGAGAAAGGAATGGGGGAACAGGGCCTTCAAAGGTCAAAGCCCCTATCTCGTACCAGGGGGGAGGAATTAGGGAAAACGAAGAACCTTCTCCCTTTCTGGGCTCCCGGGTACCGCCGGCACGTGAGCAATAAAGGAAGTGACTGCAAGATGCACCCTTTCTTAGTTCTGTTATATTCCTTTACCACATTTCGAGTGGACTCAAACTAAACTTCATTCCGTCTCAGTTTTCTGATGAGTACACTCTCTTGTCTGCCCTGTTCACTTGGAAATAAAGAATTTTTTAGAGGAATTGTGACATTTTTAGTAAGAACTCATTCACTCCTGATATTCAGTCCATATTTTCTAAACTTAGGGATAGGAATTTTTCGGTGGTTTGAGAGGGAGAAAAGCGGTACTTTGAAATTAGGAATTCGGTACTTTCAACTAGACATTTCAGTGTTTTCACAGTGACCACAAATTTATATATAAAAACATAAAATATTGATTATTTCAAAGCCTAGAAAAGGGTCACTTATTCTATAGTTTAACCCAATATGATCTGGGTTATTATGCGACACTTCCCCTTCTAGCCATGTTATGACTGAAGACAATCACCTAGGTGGCGGAACCTGGAAAAGTGGCACTAAATTTAAAAATAAAATTTAATACATTTCGTGTATTGACATGTAACTTTAGAGAAATTCCATCCTTGTTAAAGTTTGCTGCAGTCACGTGCTCCGAAGATTTTAAATGTTTTCCAATTGAGTCTTTCCCAAGCAACCTGACAATTGTAGAATTTGTACATGACCGTACTTTTATCGATACAATAAAATCCATCTTTTTGATACTGGAAAGCCTGGTCTCATGCGCTTAATTTTGCATTCGGCATCTCAATAACTCATCAAAATTACTTGAAAACACAGAAACCAGGAATAAACCTAGGATACTTAACAATTGTCACTGGAAAACAAATAGTCATTTGACGGAAATAGCCAAAAACTAGAAATTCAAACAATAAAATCAATCTTGGTGCCACGCAATAAATAAATATATCCACAATTATAGGTATTGATGTCGTAGTTGGTCTCGATTGGTGCTTTCAAGCCAGCTACGCAACCATTGCCATGGAACGACCCCATTGCAATAAGGTCGTTCACTATGATGCGAAATCGCAATTTAATTCACGAATTCGGTAGATGGATTGGAAAATAGATTTTCAGTGAAGACAAAATTCTTCTATATTTAGCCACTCACTCTTAAATCAAAAATAAAAATTTGCGAAACTTGCCACCCACTCAAAAAGTTCGTGACGTCATCAGAGATCCGGTTCAGTTACTACAGTTAATTACAGTTAATTCGCTCGCTGGAAAACGAGGGAAGGGGAATGCTGCATAGCGCCTAGCGTAATTGGACGGAGCAGCGAGTGACTTAATAAGTTTTCATGTTGGTTCTTTTACGTGAAAGGGATAATAACCCCGATTGCTTGCCGCCGATAATTCGAAAAGCAGGCGGCGGATCAAAAAACGGAAAAATACATGTCTCTTTATTTTTCAAACTCTATCAGAATTGGTATTAAAAAAAACTCTTGGCGAACAAGCCCATTGAAACAACTCAAAGCGGCTATTCACGTATGCGCAGTCCGTCTCGTCTTCAAATCTGTAGTTGAGTGTAATGAACAAGTCAGAACAAAATAAAAAAAATCGGAAAAATACGTATCTCTTTCGTTTTCAAACTATAATTAGCATTTAAAATCTCTTGGTGAACGATCCCATTGAAATGAAACAACTCAAAGCGGCTATTCACGCATGCGAAGTCCGTCTCATCTTCAAATCCGTAGCAGTGTTATGAACAAATCAGACCAAAATAAAAAAATCGGAAAAATACATATCTCTTTAAGTAAGATTTAGTGCTTTCCTGGCGTATTAACTTGGTGAAGCTTTCTCTGGTTTCCAACCAGGTGATGATCTCCATGTAGGCCGACATTTCGATGTCTGACTCAGTCATCGTCATCAGGGCTGATGAAAGGATGTCAATGCTGCTTTGTTTGTCGACTTATATATCCTAGAGTAGCGAGTTTTGCGGCGCTTGAATGTCCGTAGTGGCGGGAAAGGTGTTAGAGCCTCCTGATTGGTCGCTTTGATGTTTGTTCTTTCTGGCTTCTTTCATGTTTTTTAGTATAGGTTTCCAGGCATTACTGAGTGAGTACCCTTGGTCCCTGTTGAAGTTTCGGTTCTCCATCCGGATTTCGATGGCTTCTTTGACTACTCGTTCCCAGTAGCCAACAGAGCGGGCGAGTAATCTTGCATCTTCGAATTTGATGGTGTGGTCCATGGAGATGCTGTGTTCTGCGATGGCTGATTTCTCTATTTGTCCCAGACGAAGGTGCTGCCGGTGTTCTTTCAGCCTGGTTTCAATGGTCCGTCCAGTCTCCCCAATGTAGACTTATCTGCAGTCACACGGAACCTGGTAGATGCCTGGCGTCTTTAGACCAAGTTTGTCTTTGGCTGTAACGAGTAGTTCTCTGAGTTTTCCGGGTGGTTTGTGGATCACTTCAATCTTGTGCCTCGCCAGTATCCTGGATATTTATCCTCGCCAGTATCCTAGTATTTCCCTGAGACTGAGGACACATACGGTAGGCAGGCTCTTGCTAATGGTTTTCCTTCTCCTCCTCCGTGGTGCGCTCCCGTGGATTTAAGGCCCTTTTCAGGGTCAGTGAAATGTCACGTCCATTGTATCCGTTTTGGCGGAAGGTTTATCTCAGGTGACTCAGTTCGCTTGGTAAACTGTTCTTGTCGGAAATGGCCCTGGCTCGGTGGAATAGTGTATTAAGCACTGCTCGTCGCTGGGCGGGATGGTGATGGCTATTTCCGTTCAGATACAGGTCCGTGTGTGTGCCGTTACTCTTCCGCTGGATTAAGATGTCGAGAAAAGGTAGTTGGTCGTATTTTTCCAGTTCCATCATGAAGGAGATATTCGGATGTTGCCCGCTCATATGTCTTAGGAATTGATCGAGGGCGTCCCTTCCGTGTGGCCAAACCACAAAGCTGTCGTCTACGTAACGGTAGAAGTGCTTCGGGCGTAGTGGAGCCAAGTTGAGCGCCTTTTCCTCAAAATCTTCCATGAAGAAGTTCGCAATGGCAGGGGAGAGTGGAGATCCCATGGCTACTCCATCGGCTTGCTCGAAGTAATGTCCGTCGTACAGGAAGTAGGTGGATGTAAGCACATGGCGGAATAACGTTATTGTGGCAGCATCAAACTTGGTTTCCAAGAGGTGTAAGGTGTCAGCAAGAGGTACCCGTGTAAATAGGGATACGACGTCCAGGCTTGCCAAAATATCCCCTTCTTCTAGATGGATCTCACCCAGGGTTTAAACAAACTCTGCTGAATTTTTGATATGATGCTCGCAGGTGCCTACATATGGAGCTAGGATGCCGGTAAGATGTTTCGCCAGATTCTAGGTTGGTGAGCTAATGGCACTCACTATTGGCCTCAGTGGTACGTCGGTCTTGTGGATCTTGGGTAATCCATATAGTCTTGGAGGTACTGGTGCTTGAGGTCTGAGGTTCTTTGCGGTCTCGGCTGGTATCCCCGTCTTCTTGATGAGGTCGATAGTCTTCCTCATGATGGCGTCTGTGGGATCCCGGGGTAGACTTACGTAGGCCTTGTCCGAAAGAATCTCCTGTATTTTGTGATGGTATTCCTCCTTTGCCATGATGTCAGTGGCATTTCCCTTGTCCACTGGCAGTACCATGCTGGTCTTATTCTTGCGCAAAGTTTTGAGTGCTTCGCGTTCATCCTTGGTGGTGTTAGGTTTGGGTGGCACGGCCCTTTTCAGGACCAAAGAGACTTCATTCCTCAATTTCTCTGCTGCTTCGCCGGGAAGTTTTTGGGCCGCCTGTTCAATGCCTCCAATAAAGTCGGCATAAGGAATAGATCGAGGAGCTGGTGCAAAGTCGGACCCTTTGAAAGAACTGAGATGGTGGGTTCATCCAAACTGGTGTTAGTCAGGTTGATTACGAGTTGTTGGCAGTCCCGCAATGTTATGGCATCCCTGTGGTTGGGTAACCGGGCAAATTTTCTCTTTTGCCTCTCCGACTCTTTCTTCAGTAATAATTCCCCAACGGCTACTGTGGCACGGTCGATGTACTCACAGTCCATTGGGGAGAGCATCACTGCGAGTTGAAGATGCAGCAACTTCAGATCCTTGGCGTTGTGGTCAAGGGCTCGTCGTTTGTCATGTATGCGTTCATGGACAAGGGCATAACTGGTGCATTCTAGAATACGTTCGACCGCCGGAGTTTTCAAGGCGGACCGAGCAACGGCACAAGCAGGAATGACTTCTTCATCCCGACATCTCAAAGGCGAGGGAACTCAGCAGTCTTGCCTTCTCCTTCCGCAAGTGCTCCAGAGCACGGATGTTTCGGTGTGTCTCCTCCCGGTAGAGGTGTGTGAAGTAAGGTTTAGTGCTTTCCCGGCGTATTAACTTGGTGAAGCTTTCTCTGGTTTCCAACCGGGTGATGATCTCCATGTAGGCCGACGGTCGCGAGTTTTGCGGCGCTTGAATGTCCGTAGTGGCGGGAAAGGTGTTTGAGCCTCCTGATTGGTCGCTTTGATGTTTGTTCTTTCTGGCTTCTTTCATGTTTTTTAGTATAGGTTTCCAGGCATTACTGAGTGAGTACCCTTGGTCCCTGTTGAAGTTTCGGTTCTCCATCCGGATTTCGATGGCTTCTTTGACTACTCATTCCCAGTAGCCAACAGAGCGGGCGAGTAATCTTGCATCTTCGAATTTGATGGTGTGGTCCATGGAGATGCTGTGTTCTGCAATGGCTGATTTCTCTATTTGTCCCAGACGAAGGTGCTGCCGGTGTTCTTTCAGCCTGGTTTTGATGGTCCGTCCAGTCTCCCCAATGTAGACTTCTCTGCAGTCACACGGAACCTGGTATCAGGCTTCTACATGGTATCAGGCGCCAGACATCTACACACCGGTTATGCTACGATGTAAACTGCAAGCTTCCGCATACCTCAGGAATATTTGCACGCGAGTTCGTTTAAATCGAATTGAGAACATATGTTTGCAATTTTAATGTTTTTCTTGCGTTTGAAATGTACTTTCAACAATTTTCTCATAAAAATGAAAATTCACCTTTTGGGGCACAATTCGCGAGTTCAAAAGTCATTTCCCCAGTCAGTATTGAGTATGTTGTAACTAATTACCACTCTAGGACATTTTTTGTCTAAATTCGCAAAATTCGCAATCGTGAAATTTTCCTATCCCTACCTAAACTGCATTATGCTTGTGTATATATATGTATAAACATTTTCGATTTATTATTCATAGCCATGGCTCCTAAGTGGAAATTATCCGAGATAGATAAAGAGCAGGAAGTTTCTTTTGGATTCAAACTCAGAAGCTGTGGAGTCGGACACTTCGTCGGAAGACGAGGATGCAGATCCTCCAACGCTGGAGGATGAGACGAGGACTTTGCTTTGCAAATTTCATGCTCCATTTGTAGGCAACGCAATGAGACGAGACCGATTCCTCCACATCTTGAGATTCCTCCACTTCGCTGATAATTCAAAACCACCCCAAAATGACGAAAACTATGATAGACTGTGGGAAATTAGGGCCATTTTCGATAAGCTCAATGAAAGCTACGCCAAGTATTGTAATCCTGCTGAGCACTTAGCTATAGATGAAATTATCATGCTTTTAAAAGGCCGGGTGATATTCTGGCAGTATATACCGAAAAAGCATAAAAGTTTTCGAATAAAAATTTATAAACTGTTTGACAAAACTGGATACACTTACAATATGAAAGTCTACTTAGGAAAGGATCGACTAACTGCGATGGACATGTCAGCATCGCATACGACAGTGAGGGCGCTGATAAGGAGAGTGGAATGGATTGGCCAAGAAGTGTATACAAACAACTTTTTTTTCCTCTTCAGCCCTTTTTGACTACCTGATGACCAAAGACATTTTATGTTGTGATGCAGGAAGACTAAACCGCAAAGGCATGCCACGAAATTTTGACCTTTAGAGAGCTAAAATGAAGCGGGGAGATTTACAGGTACGCGTGAGAAATGACTTGACAGCCATAGTATGGAAAGAGAAAAGGGAGGTATTCATGCTAACAAGCATACTGTTCACCAGGAGAGGGTAATTTCTGCAATAAACAAGGAAAAACTTTGAAGTCAGCCGTCGTAGATGACTACAATGCACATATGGATTATGTAGACAAAGGGGATAGGATGGGAACGAGGTACGATACTAGTCGTCATAGCTGGAAGTGGACACAAAAGCTCTTCACTCACCTATTGAACGTAACCGTCCTAAACCTCCACGTGTTGTTTACGTCTTACGGGGACCAGATGACTCATCGGCAGTTTCGGCTTTCTCTGATAAGGCAAATGATCGAGGAAGGGGCCTCTGCCCTTCCTTATTACAGCTTACGGAGGGGGAGGCCCAGTAGACCGGTTGGAAAACAACTGTGTTGCTTGGAGGCAGAAGATAGTACACACTGGCCAGTGAAAGGGAACCGCGTAAGGTGCAATGTGTGTTCTGAGAACGCATGCGTTACATTACGAAGTGCGGAGTGTGTGAAGTAGGACTATGCACCTATAACTGTTTCCAGGAGTACCATACGATGGTATACAGTTAATAATTTATTAATTACCAAGATGTATATATTCATTGACATAATTTCCATCATATATATTCACCTCTCTGAATAAAAAATTATTTACTTCAACTTTGTTTCCATAATAATATTTTTTTTCATCCTTTATTATTTGATCACGGCTAAGAAATTTCATGTACAACTACATTAAACATTTAGCTAAATAACGCTTTTTATTTGAATAATTTATTTTTATTAGTTGTTGAGATATTAACGTTTTTCATGTCAAGAACAAGAAAAAATTAAAGAGTCAGAATTAAATCTGGCAGTGAAGGTCGACTATTGGACATTTAAATCTGGCTCTTAAAGGTTAATATGAATACTTTGTTTCTGGAAATAAACATATGTAGTTATATTATGAATGATCAGTTAATACTCCTTTTTTGCCATCATTTCATACATTTATTATAATTCCTAAGGCCTGAATTAGGATTAATAATATATTTTACACAACATTCAACAGTATTGCAGATTTACATATTATTGTTTATAAAGTTTGATAACATCAGTTCATTAAAAAATACCCACACAGCACAAAATATCCATTGGATGTCTAATGGATATCCATAATAGTACACCCATGGATATCCAATGGATATTCATTAGACATTCTATGATGGACATATAATTGAAAATATTAAAGTTACAGCATAAACGTAACAATCGATGTCTACACGTTTTCTTATTTATACGTCTGCTTAATTATTGTAAATGGATATATTAAATTTATGTGTCTGAACAAAGGATAATTTAAGACATTAACTCAATTGTAATTTCTATTGTGCTATGGATGTTTGGTGGATCCACACGATTTCCAGTGGGTGTCATGCGGATTTCTGATGGGGATCCCCAAGAGATTTTCCATAAAAACTGGATATCCCTTGGAATTCTAGAGGATTTCTAATGGAATGGGTATCCAGTGAATAAGTATTCCCAAGCAGCAGATGATATCCATCGGATATCTAAATAAGGTTGATATATCCAAAAGACGTCAACATATCCTGGATACACACAAGAGAGAAGCTGGAGACTGGCCACCTGACTAAGACTGACCTCATCATCATCCAACCATAAGGCATTAGCATGTGAATTACTTGACACCAAAGCAAGATGTCAGGAGTGCTTATGACCTAGAGAAACCCGAACACATTATCATGGCCAGCGACTTCAATTGCCTCCTATTCCCCAGGTACGACAGAATGTCACGCGAGGGACTCGAGACTTGTGCGTTCTCTGGGTAGACTTGCAAAGACAGGAGCCATGTGTGGACAGAGAGAAAGGGAAGGCACGGCGCACACACTTTCTTCTCACCAGTGGACCCGACCATCAACTCGAGATTTGATAGGATATACGTATACAGAGCAACACCTTGCCAACAACAAAATCAATAACCATTCAACCTTTCTTGTCTTTCTTCCTCCGACCACTTTGCGGTATCTGCTTCTTTTACAGCGCCAAAGAGAAATCATACCCCCTGTTCTAGAGATTCCAAAGCTTTTTACTTGAAAACCCAAAATGTCAAGAATAGAACTGAAAATGGTCAACAGCATCGAAAATGATAATGGTGAAGAAGACACTGAAGTCAATGATGGATAGGCGAGATGGAGGAAGAACCTGAGAAGCATACGTGGAAGGGGTACCACACATGCAGAGGGAAAGAGGTTCAAACTTGCAGTAACCAGCTCCTTTGCAGTAACCTCCTTACCCTCCCCTTATGCCTCCCATCTCAGAGCCTCCTGAACCAGAAACCACAAAAATTATGAGAAATTTAAAAGACAAAATGAATGAAAAAATAAGAGGAAGAGATGGGAGAGAATCTACAGGAGATACAGTACCTAATAATAATGATAAAGAGGAATGATACATGAGGGAAAAACAAGGCAGAAAGACATCCACTTCATGATCTCTCTGCAGAGTACCTTCCTATCCCAGTTGAATGGAATAAACGCGATGGTATCCAGACCCAAAACATCAGATCTATAGACAGTTAATTGCGTGGTCTAAGCTGCTCTGCTAAAACAATGGCTCACTCCCAAAAGAATGCCTCTTGGGAGAGAAAAGCAGCGAAAAGGCTGGAGCAGTTATTTGTTGCTGTGTACTCATAGAATTAACTTCTGAGATTAAGAAAAATGATAACAAGAAAGAAGAAGAGAGGGAAAAAGCATTACACAGAACTTAGTGAATGCAAAAAAAGCAAATGAATCTACAATTAAAAATATATTTGTTAAAACAGTTGCCAAGAAGTTTCAAGAGGCCAAGATCACGCTGACTCAGCAGCAGGCAATGAGGATTCATTGTGCGATAAAATAAATTACATCTGGGTGAACGCTTACATATATATATTGCTATTGCTATATGCTGTCACAGTCTGAGTAAATTTACCCTTCTCAGAGCAATCGTGGCATCTTCGCTGATTCCCTTTTACAGGCCAGTGTTATATTTTTCCTCCGAGCACCTTAGATTTGTCCCACTTGTACTGCTAAGCCTTCCCCTCTGAGAGATGTGGAGAGAAGTGGTGATGCCCCAGCCTTGATAAGACCTCTTACCAAGGCTGGCCGAGATTGCTAATGAGTCTTACCTACCCAAGGAGCTGAGGAGGCAGGTGCAGCTGTTGATGACTGTTGCATTGGTGAGATGGGCAAATAGCTTTTTATAGAATGGGCAAATAGCTTTTTATAGAATTTAGAATAGGACGCTGCAGATGTTTCCTCTATTTCTGCAACCAATGGTGTAGCTTGTTGTGAATTGTTCTCTTCTCCAGATGATTCTTCATCCTTTATACATCCAAACTTGCAAAAGGTCATGTAGTTCTAATTTTTTAATATGTCGTTAGGACCTGTGCCAATAGTAAAAAACCAAAATTGCAGCTTCGAAAGACCTGTGCAATCTGCGCAGTGCGCAGAAAACTGCGCAAAATTTGCACTTTTTTTGTTTTTACTCAATATCTCCTAAAATATTTGACCTACAGAAAATAATTCTCCATACTTATTTAAAGAAGATATATTATGCTACAATTTAAGCCCATAACAAACTACTTATGTCCAGAACTTTTTGAGAAATAGCTCTTCAAAAAAAGGCAATTTTTTCCAAAAAGTTAAACTTTTTCATATTGGTCATGTGTTTTGCCATATATCGGCAAAAATAATCATCCTACAAGAAAAACAATGAGGACTAAATCTATAGTAAATTTATTTAGCTTTAATTTGAGCTGAAAACGACTCTTGTAGGTCCAACAGTTACTTCAAATATGGCATAAAACAAAATTACGGAAAAATGGATTTTGGGAAAAATCAATGTAAACAGGTCACATATTTTAGTAACTAGTTTTAATTTTTTATCACAAAAAAGGTATAATTACAGTAGTTAATATTCACATGCTAAGAGCTAATCTGCTACGTTATAATTTCACTTTTTTCGACGGTCCTCGCTCTGAGAAATCCTAGGAGAATCCCTGAGCATGTGGAGAGAGCTGTTCAACTCATTCGGGAAAGAAAGAGACGGGTCTTCGTCGTCGTCGAAATCCTTAATATGAACAGATAAAAGGTTCTGGCATGATTTGCCTTAGAAAAATTTACATAGTGCTTAGCATTTTAATCCGGCTTTGCGGCAGCTGCATCCCCCACTGCATTCTTTTCTGCATGCACAAGATATCAAGCACAACAGATTCTGAGGAGCGGGATCCATGGTGGTAGTGACTGGGATAAGGCCCTGATCATCAATCTTTCACCCCCAATCTGTAGGGTTTTTATTAGCCCCAAACCACTTCTGAACTTGGTGGTAAGTTCTATAAGAATGGCGATTCGCAGCATCGGTCGTTGGAGGCAAACGAGCAAGGTTCACCTTTGAGTTGGATGCTGACTTTATGAAAAGGTGGTAGTGGAGGGTATTCAAGGTGTCCCTTCTTATATCACCCCCGTAAAGAGCCACGAAGCATTTCTCCCCAGCCTTGGCTATGGCCTCATGACTGGAGTCGGGCTGCAGGAAAACAGTAGCCAGTTCCATAAGTCTCTATCGGCTCAAGGAAATAACGGACCCATTTGCCCTAAAATCTGTGTTTCTTGGATGTGTACTACCCATCCTAGAATATTGCTCTCCCATCTGGTCAACTGCGTCCCCCACCACTCTTAAATTACTCAACCGCCCCCTTTACTTCTTTTTAGCCATAGTCCGTCATCGCGTGCCCTCCCTTAGACATAGCTCATGTGTAGAAATCCTATCATCATCTCTTGGCCTATCACACCTCTCCCTTCGCCGGCTGACTTCGGACCTTAAATTCCTGCACTCCATCATGAATGGGTCCTTCCGCTCTGCGATCTTCTTCTTTCCTATTTTTCACTCCGCATCCCAGCCCGCATCACTCGCAATATGAGTCTGTTACACACACCCAAATTCCGTCTCTCCATTTCCCAACGATCACTATTCTACCACCTACCTTCATCTTTCAATGCCCTAACTAATAGTCGCCCCACCCTTGACCTTTTCTCCTCACGCAACGTCTTTTTCTCCCAACTGAAACCTAATGTGTAACATTTATGTCATCTTCGTCTCATTCTTGCCTTGTTTATATTTTGAATATTTCTGTTTTGTTTCTACTACTATTGTTGTTTTTTTAATTTATTCTCTCTATTGAACCCAATGTAAAGGCCTTAGTTTCTGTTTTTGGAGCTTTTGATAAATAAATAAATAAATAAAATAAATAAGGTGGGGATTTTTCTGAAGGACGCTGGCCAACTTTGTTTTTCCTTGCCAGAAAGGGGCGGATGTGGTGTCACTCCCGCTGAAGGCATGTAGAAAAAGAATTGTCCCTTGCAGGTAGTGTGTGCTTCCGTGGTTGTAAGATGAGCTTGAGAAATGGAAACACCCATATTGCCGTCTATCACTTTTTTTTGGAGGTAGACGGTCATTGCAGCGGAGCCCAAACCATTTAGGAGGACCAGAAGGTCCACGTCTTCTCCAATAACAATAACAGGGTCAAATATTTGACTTTTGGATAGTGCTGTGTCAATGATGTCCCAATCAGCGTCTTCTTCGGATACTTTCACTGCAAAACCCTGCTGCTCAAGTGCATTGCGAAGGAGTGCGATGAGGCGCCTCTCGTTGTTAGCATTGGCCAATAGTTTTTCCTGAGGTAATTGGATGATGGAGGACTCTTCAAAAAGCATACCACTGCAGGAGTGAGCAGCACAATGTCGCATTCTTTCAGCACTTTTGGTATTTTTGTTGGTTGCCTACATAACCTGAGACAATGGCCCTTACGGAATCTTTGCGGTGCCAGACAACTTTGTGTAAAAGGTATCAACCATCCACTACTACAAACGTATTGGTGTCCATTGGCCTGCTGATGGAGAGTGGAGTAAAAACAGAGTAGAAGCTACACTTGGTTCCCTTTCGCATCCCCTGTTCATTGAACAATGACATTGGAAATGGTGCTAATTCATACTTGAACTGACCTTTTAATTCTTCGTCCGACTGTTTTTTCATGCACACCCTCTGGAAAATTGTAAGTGGATCGATGTCTATTCTCTTGTTTTCCACTTTGACGGAGCAGTTGATGAATGCCAATGTGAGTACTTTTGAAGGGTACTTTTCCAAATGTATTCCCAAAGATTTTCGTCATTCTTTCGGTGGAACAGACATTTCGCTACGGTTATTCACCAATACACTCACATTTCACATAGGTCTGAACACACTGGTTTCTATGGAAAAACTGGCGAAAGAATGCATAGTGTATACCCCTCACGTGCAAGGGTGCCAAATCTATCTTGCAACGATGTGTCAGAATATTACAGGCTTGGGTCTCCTATCAGAGAATTAACTTCGCTCCAGATGCCTTTGACATAGTGAGATGGACTGGGCTTATAGGAAGCATTTGTGAGTTCATCACGCCACAATTTGCTTACCCATTAGGCTTTCCAACTCAGCCATTTCAACTCAATAATCACTCGAGATAGGCGGTTGAGTCTGTGCGAGCCCCCCCTGACTTCCACTGCCATGGTGTCATCAAAAGGGCGAAGAAAAGGTTGTCATGTTTAGCCAAGATAATACACTGGAGTTAATTGTAAGGAAAAGAAAACATTCTAACTCTTGCCTGCCCTTCTAAACCAGACGTGTTCATTACTCCAATCCTAAATGAAGCTCGTCGCAACCACTGCCTTGAAACAAATGTAGTCAACGAGGGGACGTGTTTATGTTGACCGGTGCCGGAAAAAGTTGCATTATCTTCATCGGAGCACCAAATATATTCACGCAATTTTTCCAAGTCAAAATATAAAAGCTTTTCATCACAACTTCGAGAAAATTATACGAGAAAACGTTACTTATTTCATGAGGAAGGAATAAAAAATTTGCAAAATATCGATATCTTTAGAGAAAAATTCTCAATTAATAAAACTCAAAGTATAAAATAGACTACCAAACATATTTTATAAGCATGTCAGAAGATATTTCGTAAAAATAATATTTATTGCCTCAAATAATACATTAAAACAGCGTGCGAGGACGCTGCACAGCACTTATGATGGCTCTATGGGAAGTTTAAAGGGTTGCGGCCTTTTAAACGACACTGGACCGCAGTGCAGAGCACATAGGACGGCGTTGGAGGGTAAAAATAATCATAAACATAACACAACACATGCTAATTATGCCTCTAAAGTATTTTTACAGAATAATTGATTACTGTGGTGCTCAAAACAGCTTAAGTTGATTTTTCCCAAAATCCATTTTTCCGTAATTTTGTTTTATGCCATATTTGAAGTAACTGTTGGACCTACAAGAGCCGTTTTCAGCTCAAATTAAAGCTTAATAAATATACTATAGATTTAGTCCTCATAGTTTTTCTTGTAGGTTGATTATTTTTGCCGATATATGGCAAAACACATGACCAAAATGAAAAAGTTTAACTTTTTGGAAAAAATTGCCTTTTTTTGAAGAGCTATTTCTCAAAAAGTTCTGGACATAGGTAGTTTGTTATGGGCTTAAATTGTTGCATAATATATCTTCTTTAAATAAGTAAAGAGAATTATTTTCTGTAGGTCCAATATTTTAGGAGATATTGAGTAAAAACAAAAAAAGTGCAAATTTTGCGCAGTTTTCTGCACGCTGCGCAGATTGCACAGGTCTTTCGAAGCTGCAAATTTGGTTTTTTACAATTGGCACAGGTCCTAACAACATATTAAAAAATTAGAAATACATGACCTTTTGCAAGGTCGAGCCCCTTATTGTGCATAAAGTGACTGGACTAGAAATCTCTGAATACAACGTTTCAGAATCAGAATCGAGGAAAACTTCCTCCTCAATTTCATCTTCCAATAGCTTCTGCTTTGATGCCATAGCTATACATAAACATGCATGCGGAGGGATACCCAGACCGGATCAGTTGGAGGGAGGACATCCTCCATACCTGGTAATGGGGTGAGGCAGGGGGAGGCCTCCATACCTCTACTGAGGTGCTCTTGTGCTCTGTCTGCAAGTGGCAGACAGGCAAGGGGTTGGCACAATGGACCAAGAAAGGTCTAAGTGCCCAGGCTCCTGACGAAGGCCCCCCCAACAACAATCTAAACATGCTTTTTTGAAATAATGAAATAAAGGAAAGATGCAAGACAAATATTACAAATGAATGAAATAGTTACCGAAGAAAACTGGAAGTCTTCAATAACACTCGCGAAAAGGAAATGAAAAACTGCAGCTCAGAAACAAATGCAACCCCCACAGCGAAGGGAAAAAGGGTGACTGCTTGGTGTGAGGTTTGTAGTCTTTGATGTGAGCCTAGCCAAAGGTATAAATCAAGGCTTGGTCTTGACGTGGGTCGGGTGACAACCTGTGTGGAGGAAGCATAGGATGGCTTTTATCTTCCTTTTATTTGCGACCAGGGCACCGAGGGGAAAAGTCTCGACACTTCTCAGGGCAGGCTCAGAAGAGGCCAAGGGATGGAGAAAGAGGGTTGCAGTTTTCCCAGAACCCCACACCAAACCCTACGAGGGTTTTCCCACTGAGACCCAGGTGACCAACCTTTTTTCTGCATCCTTATGTAGAACCCAGGAATATTTTTATTGCATGCATAAGGAAGTGTCTGAGGGTAGACAATAAGCAAGGGAGACTTTGAGATACTCCTGGGCCACCAAAACATATGTCCTTGGCAAAACCCATTACAGTGATCCATGGCGGAAGTTTCTAAGAAATATACGTGAAAATACCACCATTCTATGATCAAAACTATGGAAGTCATAGGTGTCCAAATGTAACGTATCATTACGGGTATGCCGGGCAGCAAGTGGAGCTTACTTAGCGTATCTGTACAGGTATGCTGGGTGTTCCTGAGGTTAATAAAGCATGAGAACCTTTGAACATTTTATGAGTTGATTTCTCATTGGTTGTGCAATAGTACGTTTGCACCATTTTTTAATGTTTTGATTGTTCGTTTGGTTTGAGTAGATTAAATAGCCTGTGATGTTTCCCAAGGTGGTAAGCATCACATTTTTTATTTATTTACCTTTGCACGTCATGCACATCTGCATGTTTTATTTGAATGTGTGATTCTACTGTTTTCCTTTCCTTCTCTTGTAATGACCCCTGTCATGGTGAAATAAAAAAAACAAGAGTACCAATAATCCTGTTATAAAACCTTAAAGCTATCTATGTGTATTTTTCTCGATAGTTAAGGACAGTGCAGTGAGTCATACCCCAAAGGCTTGGGGACAAGGTTAAGTCATGGTTTCTCCTTGCAGAATGGTGCACATGTACACATTTTCAGGAAAATTTTCACTTCTAATCGACAAGCTGAGTGAATATCGGATAACTGAAACAGCAATAACTAATGGAACAAAAATGAGAACGTCTTTTCTTAATGCATTTATGTAAAAACTTTACCTAGACTTCTGCATGCGTAAATAAAACGGAAGAAACAAATTATTTTTGGGGGAATATCATAAATTATTACCTTCAGTTTAAGTTGTAGGCGGTTAGAAAGGAAATCTTCACTTTGATTTGCTACAACACTATTTGTACCAAGAGGTGAAGAGGAAAAATCCAAGATGAACGGTTCTTTGGCATCACCCAAGAGCCAAAGCTGAACCTGGGGTCTTCCTTCTCCGACAAAATCTCCAATTTCATACTTCCTCACTCCACTGTGAACCTGGAATACCTTAAGAACGGAAAAAATTGATCAAGACTTCATTTGCAAACGAACTATTACACATATTTCGTCAAGCTCTTAAAACGAAACGTACCTCAAACTCTTCCGATACTATAATTAATTTGTCCGATTCCCTAAGGAAAAAGTATCTTTTGTATGGGTGGTACGTAAAAAATTGTTCAATCGATTCGACACAGCAAAAATTGGTCCGGCAAGACCTTTCAATTACACCCCTATGGAATTCTATGAATGCTCCTTCCTGGGTGCTGATGAAAACCGTAAAACCTGAAACAATCGATAAAAAATCATATTTGGACCATTAAACAGCCCAGTACCAAACTCATTAACATACATACCGTCTTCTTGAAGATCGTGGCTAGTGACAGAATCCCAATACGAAGAATGGACCAAAGATTTCCATGCACATTGATCCATTTGTGGCACTTATCAAGCACGCCATTATCTAATTATACATATTAACAAATCACGACATCAAAATAAGTCAATATGAGAAATGTCCAGAGCATAGATTAACGAGGAAAATCTTCTTCAATCTACCCTCCAGTGGGACGTCGCTCTTCAGAAATTCGCAGTTTGCGCCATTTGCGCAAATATTACACACGCGTTTCGTATGTCAACGTTTTACTTCCGCCTCTGAATCATAGACGGAAGCTACGGAAAAAGCCTCAGAAGTCACTTTGGTGAACATTTTCATGCATAGAGGCGCTGTACGCTGTCGGGCCTTATTAGGTGCCTCAATAAATTAAGGTGCGCCCGAAATGGCCCGAATCATGTCATCTCCTGGCTAAAATTGTAATAAAGGCACACTGTATTAGGAACCAGTTATTTAATAGATTATTTGGAAAGCATAAGGCATTTCAATATATCAAAACGTAATTTTTACGAGAAATTAACTAATAATGAAACCCGGGTAAAAATCTTAGGAAAACTTTGACCTCTATATATATTTTCATCGGAAACTAGTTCGTGAGAACCTCATCCCTCTTCTTATTAGGAACCCTTTTTGCATTGTGCGTAGGTAGTTAACTTATAGATTTGGAGAGGCTGTGCAAGAAATCTACACTGTAATTATACGCTTTATTATACACTGTAATTTACCTTAGGAAAGAAGGCCTCAAAATGCAAACATAACTGAATCATAAGAGGCGCACCTTCAGTTGTTATGGACCCATGCGTGCCCACCCAGATATTCAGCTGATATAAATGAATACATGAAAATTTTCATACACAATATGTTGAACCCTTTCCGATCCATTTTTTCTTGAACTCCCATTCATTAGTCCTATTTATTTTTAGCAAGAATGAGGATGTTGGATTTTTTGTAATTATCCTCCATTTTTAAAAGACATAATCACAAAAATAAACTCAGAAAGTTGTTTATTTTAGTACAATGAATTTTAATTGTTTTTATTTTTGTTTGTAAAATTTTAAGTACCTACCTATATGATATATTTTGAAGCAATTTCCTGGGTAAAGTCCATGCTTGTCTCAACCCTTCCACCTTTCTTCTGTTGCAATAAACCATGCATTCTTGGTTGATTTTTCTTTTTTTGCATCATAAAATGCAACTATAGTTCAAGGTGTACCTTTCCTCAGTGTCAGTTGATGAATGTCTACCCCTTTTTCTAGGATTCCTGTTCCTAATACGTATTACCTACAAGCTGATGGATAAGATTTCTTCTGTAAGAAAGATGTCTGTACTTTTTCTCCACTTCCCTTGTTATCTAATGAATATAGTGTGTAGCTGTTCAATTGCGCCACTGCCAAGAGCCAGAAAAATAATTTTTTCCACCATTTGTATGACTTTATGGTAAATGCATAACACCCACAGTACAGCATGGTCCACCTCTTCCATATTCTTTGTATATTCTAGAATAACTGTCAGTTTTTCGAATTGTAAAGGTTTTTTTTCCTGTAACCAGGTATGTTTGAGGGCCAAAGAATGTACTAATATAGCATTGTCACAAATCTCTTGTCGTGGAATGAGAGGCACATTATTTTCATATCACACTGATAGGCATAGAAGTCATATTCCATAAGTTTCTTTTTTTTCAGATCACTCGGAAAATCCTTCCTAAAAGCCACTATTCCTGTAAGATGCATTTCCATTTCATGCAATTCTCGAGCTAATTGAGGGATTGTGTAGAACCTTCCAGTAAAGATGTGATAGGCTGAACCATTTGTATGTCTGCAAAATCTTTGCCAAATGAATAACTATTCTAGACGTGAATGGCAAATCAGGTCGAATAAGGCTTTCTGTTTGTTTGTCAGCTGTAATAGGGTATATGTGAGAGAAGACATAACCATTTTCAGAGTCACACAAACAAAAAATTCATAGACCCCATTTTGTAGGCTTCTTTGGATTGTAGCACTTGAATTGAATCCTAGGATGCTGCCTTTGAAACCTACTGTGCTCTCATCTATAGCCAAGTTTTTTCCTGGCACATGTGGTTCTTAAAAATCACTGTCAATAAACTCACTGATATTCCTCACCTTGCTCATTCGGGTACATACGTTCCCTTCAGTAGTGATAGGAGGAACTAAATGCAGCATCCAAAATATTTGAAAAAAACCAAGACATGAGAAAACATCTTTGAAAAATGGTGTATGATCTACCCAGTCTTCAGTAAAATATGTAATCAACTAACTGCACTTTCGAATTCAGGGCCATATTCAGTATAGCACCAAAAAATGCTTAAAATTTCTTCACACCAAACATCCGTCCACGAGTGCCACATTGAATGTTTTGTCAGTGGTGTCACCTTCTATATTTTTCCTGTTGCATATGCATTTGTAGCAGACACAATTTCACCGATGAGATTGTCTGTGAAAAATAGCTAGAAATATTCAAGTTCAGTTATCGGCCGAGCACATTGAGGAAGGATGAGTCCCTGTTGCTTGACTTTGTATGGGAACTTTCTTAGATCTCCATCACCAGAATGAAAAATCTTCTTCTAGTGGGTTTTATACACTGGAACTTATGTCACTGCATGCAGAAAGTGTCTTCACGCTCACTTTCTTCATTTAAGTCTCCTTCGAGTTCAATGTCCTCGAAAATACATGCTGCAATGTCATTGTCACGAACATCTCTCCCTGTTATTTTCATTCAAACAATAAGAGATGACAAGGTAACATATGGCCTATCTAGAAACAGAATGAGTACAGCCTGCACCATCTGTTGGTTAGAGTCCCAACTAGATGAGATAAAGTAGTAGTACTATTTTGGTTTAACGTGCTTCGACGGCTAAGGTCATTTCGCACTTACTGTCTGCCACGTGTAGACAGGGGTAACAGCACTCGGACGAATCAGAGGATCACCCCTCCAAACTCGAGCCGAGCCCAACTATGCTTAACTTCGGTAACTGATCGGGAACCGGTGTTTCCATCGTGGTAGGCCATTGCCCTAGATGAGATAAACCCACTGGAATAGCTCTGACAGCAGAAAGAGGCAATCGAGCAAAACAAAAAATGTGTAGGATGTGTTCTGACATATGAGCTATACAGGAATATAATAGAATCTGATCAGGTCCGACGTAGGACTGGAAAGGGTTAAAACAAGTCCAAAACATTGCAAATGTAAGCTCACCTTTCAAGCTCTATAAGTATATGTAGTTTATAATTAAAACACTTAAATTGATTATGAGTCAACAGTGAAATATAGATCATATCGCAGGGTCAATTTTCATACCAGTTTATTTCATGTGTCACCATTTCACTCAATACTTGTCTACCTCAGCCTTCTTTCTCCTCCAACTTTTACTCAAAGTTAATAAACTTCTCAATTACGGCAATATGTACTTTCTCACTTTAAATTTTTAAGAACCCATACTTCAGAATACCTACCAAAATTTACATCAGAGATCATAGACAATTTCATTTTTGAGCCATTGCCAATTTTGTCCTCTTTGGTTTCTTGTCTTGTCTCAAGCTTTGTAATAACTCCAATAAACTACAGAGTATCAATGGCCTTAGTGGAAATCATCATTTTTGTCTCATTGATGATTCAACTTGGTTCAATCCAGTTTTATTTGAAGGAAGCTTCATCAGAACTTAGAGTTTGATAGTGACGTGCAGCTTCTGTGCAGATCGTAAATTTTATATTTTTATTGAATTTATTCCTGAAGCAGTCTTTCTCGTTAACATCCCACTCTAAAGGCTATTTTACACAGGGCACAAAATTGCACAAGTTTAAACTGCATGTTTTTCTCAATCGGGCATCCAATCATTTTCGAATTACAGCAGAGGCTACATTGCCATCTTGCATGTGTTCCCGCAATTCATGGCTTTACACGATGCAATTTGAAATGCATGTTCATACGTACATCAGACTGTGCAATTACCTACGTGCCCAGTGTAAAACGGGCTTAAAAATTCAAAGCTTCTGAATGAAGGATACGAATTATTCCACAATGTAACAAGGACATTCTGGGTTTGCAAATATTTCCAAAATTCTTATTGCTAACACGTTGTGCATAAAATCCATAATGTAACTGTTAACCAATAGTTGACGCAGCCAATCTATCATTTCCCGTATGCACCATGTATCAATTAGACCATTACTCATGGCTCGTATACATATCATTTGACACACTCATTTAGTATGCATGAGTATTTTGGAACGCTTCTCTTATGTTGCGGGGTAGTCCTGTACTATGATTTTTGATCACTGTACATAGTTGCCAATGTGACAAAATACTTCAAAGAGATGTGGAATACAACATCATAATGGGATCACAAAATAATTTTTCCTGATTATTCCACACTAGAGGAAAGGTATTAGCAGATTGCATCAGATTGTTATCCTAAGATGGACATGCTGCTATGTTTATGATTTAAAGCACCCTCTCAATGCTCTCAAGTCACTGTAGGCTTGTATGGAAATGAAGGCACCATCTTCATATGTTGCCCATGCAACATGCATGTTCCAAGGGTGGAATTCGAGTTTACAATGGGTTTTCAGCAAAGATAATTTTCTTTACGAAAGATAATGTATTTAAGAACGTCTAGAGGGCAGAAATGTGTGGAGATCAACTAACTTTTTCAACAATGAAATCTTATGCTCCTTGGAATTTTCAATATTATAGGATCTGGTTAAGACCAATTTAGGAAAATAAGACAAGTTGAAAATGTATAAAATGGTAATAAAACAGTTCCACCAACACTAAATGAGACATCAGGTAAAAATTAAGCACTAGCCATTATCTTAGCATAAATTGCATACAACTACATATGACCTCTACCTCTAGACTTACAAAATATCAGGTTTAAAGATCCTTGAGAGTATCGAAAACAAAGTTTTTAAAGAAAGCATCTTCTATAATTCAACAGGAAACATTACAATACCTTTCAGTAAAAGATACCATACAGAATTTAAATACATTTCATTATTTTATGCAAGTACAAAACATCTTCATTTGAGTATGCACAGCTCTAGCAGCAATTATAAAGGCTATCGAAACATACTTGTGGAATGCCTCATGAGACAATCATTACAATACAGCAGAGAATACAAATAAATAACACTGGATTATAACACCCTGGCATCAGAGAGGGAGATGCCTACACTGAAAGAAGAATTTCTCAATATCAAAAACAAATATAAGGTACACTAGTGATTTTACATTTTCACTGGGTACAATCAACAATCATTACATGTTGCATCTATTCCATCATCTTTATTTATAATCTTCCTCCACTAGCCAATGGCATTGGCACTAGTGTCAGTCACATTATGTTTTCACCATCGGAGGGCTTTGCTTCAGCTGAAGGATGATGGACCGCATCCTAGAGACATCCTTGCTCGACTTGCTGGACTTTGGATTGAAATCACACAGTTTGGCAATCCTCTCCCACTCCGTGCCTGGCTCCATTGCATCAGTCTCTGCAACAAACTGCTTCTCCGCGTTCCTTTCACATGCACAAAGGATCATGCAATCAATCACTCATAGATATATTACCAAACTACAATTTTAAATAGATCAAGTGTATAGATATAGATAGTCGAACTAGACAGCACATTGCAGTGGGAATCACACATTTCCTATACCCATGTCAAACTATCTAAGGCAATTAACATGCCACAGAGACTAAAACAACATCCCCAGACACTATTTACCATCAATAATATGCTTCCTTAACACTAGAAGCCATGAGCTCTTCCCAGTGCCTACGAACCCTATAGCCTTTTCTGAACAGGGAAACCAATTCCTACAAGAAACTGCCAACGTTGAAAATCTCACCTGAACTTGGAATTAAACCATGGACCTTTCGGCTCGCCAAGCCAAGACAACTACGCCACACAAGCATCCTACTTTTCGTGGAAACTATGGAGGGTTCAAGGGAACTATAATTCTGATTGTTGCAACTAATTTAAACATCTCCACTGTTCCTCAAGAGTCCATTTCTACTTGAACTAATATACCGTATAGTTTATTCATGTGCTCAATATTTATAAATTGAATACAAACGAACATAAGTGTAAGAAAATCTGCTTATGCTTGTGAGCAAGCATAAGCAGATTAAAAAAAAACGCAAACAAAAATAATTCATACCCTAGCTTACATAATTTTATTTATTAAAATTCTTCACAGATTATAATGCAAGATGCCCATTCACAACAACCACTGCAGACATTCTAAACATAGCCGATGAATGGTTTTTGCTGTCCTTATTATAACAGCTTACCTGGCAGTCCCTAACAAGAGTATTGAAGACATTTAGTTTGCCATTCAAGTTGTCTCTCACAATTTGGAACATGAATTTTTTATCTCCCATTATTTATGAAATCCCAACGGCTGACTTTATGGAGCTCTACTCAACTCAAACAAAGTTACATCAAGGAACTCAATCAACGTTACATCAAGACTTATTTTCCACTAACTATTCTGACCACCTTTTGGGAATTAGCTCCACATTGACGTAACTGGACAATGATGCATGCTGTTCTTGAGATCACGGGCTAGAAATTCCTACTGATCTTTACTTTGGCTGCGCAGCCACATTATTGGCATGGAGCAGAAGGCTCAATGCATAAAGAGTAGAATTGCATGATTTAATGCAAAACAACTACGGGGATAAATGCAAGCGGTTATACCTGGGATTCATTCACTTTACATAGAAAAATATTGCCAGGCTAGACCCTAAATATCCCTCCAATGACCATAAAAGTATGAGGAGCTTGGAAAGGCATCAGCCAAATCGCTACATTGCCAAGCAGGCAGCCAGAATAAAGAAAGAACAGCAAGACAGTAAGTCTGATGCTTATTTAAAACAATGGTCCAATTACTTCTTTTTCACTGCCTCAGTTAATAATTTGAAGGAAAAAAAACCTTTTCTATACGTCTATTTTCTGCATTTTTAAGAGACTCAGGTATTTTACCAACAAAATGCAATATGCCAAACTGGCAACCAACTTATAAGGGAGAGAAAAAAATATATTCCTCAATTCACAGACACCTACCATATTACGTGCAGTTTACTCTTACAGGTACAGCGAGTGCACCAAAATACACCTAATGCACAATTTATATTTACAGTATCAATAGTAAAATTAATACAAACCTGAGGCAGGCAACCTAACTTAAAATTACTGGCATTTCATTTCCACAACTATTCTACAATTCAAAGAATAACTACAGAGAACAACTCACTCTACAAGAATAGACTAGCAAGTGCATCAGCAAAAATCTCACTTAAAATGTAAGTTCCTGAGAGCTTTTTACCATGCAGTTTTCATACAATTTCAAATGAAAACTAATGAAAAGTGACTTACTTGGCAGATTCTCTGAAAGCATTGAAAGATAAAAATTCAATAAGCTTTAACACTGCAAAAGGAGGTGATAATAATACTATCAAAGACAATCGACCTCCAACATAGATTGATTCCACAAAGTGTCAAGAGTATTTTTGTCACCCAATGCCCACAGTTCAGCCCTGACTGGCTTCAACCCATCCTCGACAAACAAGTAATGAAAAACAAAAATTAATCATATGACTGAAGGAACCAAGTCCATTAGTTTTTAACAATAAAAAATAATAGAAAAATTGCAACAAACTTTCTGGCAAACATGCATTCTGAGCATGAGGCCAGTGATCTTGAGTACAGCTGAATTACACTACTCCTAAAAGAACGCATTGACATAATGCTATAAGCACAGTAATATGCAATAAATACAGGGTGGCTTTAAATTTTTTTCAGCCTCAACCTAGAGACTATTTCATCCAGAAGACAAAGTTGAGATAATTTGACTGTAACATGATATGACAACTTTTAATACTAACAAAACATTGAAAATTAATAAAGGCAGAAGGTGGAAAATGAGATGGAAAACTATTACGCAAGTTACTAAAGCTTTTAAATGCCTCGTCAAAAACTTTTTCCTTCAAAACTGGACACTTTTTTAAAAAAATGTTTCAAAGAAAAATTATACTGGCTCATTTTTACAACAGAAAAATGTAATTAACATTTAAAAATTATTTGTGTTGATAGAATACATTTTACAATAATACAGATTTGCTAATACAGTAGAACCACTACGTAACAAAATTTAAGGGACCAAAAAGTAGTGATCTCATTTTAAACTTATTTGTTGAGAAACTATGACAAAATAGGCCAGTTTTAATATTCTGGAGGTATTGCATTGTCATGGCATCACAGTTTTCTCCTCTATTCAGTTTGCAGTTCAATAATTCAGAGTTGCATCATCGAATATTTCCTTTCAAATTTATAATACACATGAAAAATTGGTAAAATGTTTGCCATTTTATTTTTTTATCAATGGATTTAAGTGTAAGTATGGTAACATAGGCAACATTGCAAACTGCCTCTTTCCGAAAACAAAGTTACTTTTTCATTAGTGAAAATCAACTTCCACGCAGTTGAGCCTGAAACCATGGAACGTATTGAATTGACATTCACCGAGAGACCTTACAGTTCAGATGCCAACACAGCTCTGGATGACCGACCGAACCACACTTTTCGCAACGGGTTTTAGAGATTGGAGGGACGGGTATCCTTCAATGCTACCTCATCCCTGTGCCCCCATATGGAAGATACAGAACTTTCATCACCAACTCGCCATAATTTTAAGCAAACTAATCACCATAGGGGCGGGGAATCAACGGGGCCGCCCGGAGGGCCAACCAGTTGGTTTAACCCTTTTGCTACGAACGACGTGATAGCACGTTGTGCTATCACGTCGTGCTAAGCTAGCCCCAAGCAAGCCTAAGAGGTGTGTATTATAAGCAGGGATGTGACCCTAAAAGGCACCCGAACTCAGAGTCCGACCCTTCACCGCGGTTGGTTCATGGCACCAACTGACCAGTCACACTATAGTTTATAACTTCTTAAACTTAAACATTAATCGCACAATTGTGATCGTCTTTGTGTTGTACTATTCACGTTGATGAAAATGGTTTTTTAAACAAAGTCATACGATATATATTAACCATTTTACGTGCATTAGTAAACCAAACCAGTTTAATATACATTAAATTACTAAAGCACGTAAAATGGTTAATACTTATCGTATTACTGCGATTAAAGAACAATTTTCATCAATGTGAGTAGCGCGACACAAAGACGAACGTAATTGTGCGATTAATGTTTCACTTTAAAAAGTTATAAACTATGGTGCGACTGGTCAGTTGGTGCCATAAACCTCTTATAAAGGACTTCTTCTCGGGACGCCGCAGGTACCCTTTCTCGGCTTGCGGGAGAGGATTACCTCGACCCTTCCTCGCAGTGCGCACCCCACTCACAGCAGGGGTCCGCGTTCAGTTGCTTGCTGGTGCAGTGGAATAACAAACTTAAAGGTTTTTGTGCAATTGGCAAATTGAGCATTCTAAGTGCATTCCTTATGTTTAGTTCTACAACCACAAATTTTAAACGGAGCTCTACTGATATTTTTAACTTAGTTCGTGTGTAAAGGGAATCTCCAAACTAATTTCTGTTAGCTATTTAGTTGGTTAGTGAGTGATTTTTTCATGGTTTTATTTATTAAGGGACTTATTATGTTTTTAGGTTCATAACTGAATGTTATCTTTTCATATGAGTTGGCGGCTATATTTTTCGTGAGTTTCAATGTTAATTTTTCCCTGTAATTTCTCATTCTAATTTAATCATGACAGCTGACTATTTCACTTCTGTTTTTTTTGGTCAATGGTTTCCGCCTATAAATACAGTGATTCCTTGCAGCCCAACAAAACCTGAGGTACACAAATGTTGAAGGTATAACAACCGCTTAGAAGAATTTCTTATTCCTAAAATCGGGTGTTTTGTAATTTAAAACAGGAGTTTATGCTTGTGAAGTACTAAATTAACGTATATCTAGGTAAAACATTTTTCTAAAACCGATATATTCTTGCTACGGCAGATTAGAGCATTAACACAAACTTAGGATAATAGACTGTACAACGAACAGATAACAATAATTAACCATATTAGCAGTAATGAAGTATGTATATTTAGGCTTTTTTTACAAATGAATTAGAGTTTTCGATAGCTAGTGTAGCTACTTTATTATTTATTCACTAATTTATTAGTCGTAACTGCTTATTCGTACTAACAACACGTCTAGAATGCTTCCTGTTTAACTGTATTATTTGTGTACACTTGCGCAGATGTGAAACTATTATCCAATCCAGTTACCTAAAAATTTGGAATTCATCACAAGACACAACATATTCTCTTGGGCCTTCGCCTTGAAATAGAAAATTGTTAAATTATTATTGAGAGATAATTTTCCATTCCGAACACAATTCCGTTAATATTCCCAGTACAGTTACGTTAAAAAATTGTATATGCTCAGCGAGACATGAGAAATAGACTTCTGAGCCTGTATATCCTGAGTATGCAACAAATATTTATTTAACAAACGCATTGAAGCAGAAAAGTATTTGGCCACGGACACATGCCGGGAGAGCAGCTGCCAATGAGACAAAGGGTCGACGTTTCCTTCGCTAATCGGCCGAGAAATGGGGTCCGGAATAAAGAGAACCTTTCTCGAGGGTAAGGTAGTGCTCCGAGTGGGGGTAATGTTATCTATGCCCCGCCCGAGTTTCTCTTGAATCACATATACCAGGTTAATGTTTTCTAGGAAAAGCTCATTTCATCCTCAAATGCACGCTCAGGACGCAGTCTCTGTTGGTGGTTAATTTGCATCGCTGAAGCTGCTTCTAAGATATTTCCAAACAGATAATCTTACTATTCTCAGAAGAACATATTTTTCTCTTCAGTTGTATTCACGCTCATGGGTGAATGTTCTTTACCAGCAGTTCCCCTCTTATACGGGGACTTTCCAAGAAATGATGCTTCATCCTAATTATGTAGTTTTTTTCTTAGAATGGCAATAAATCCTCCTCTTTGAAATTACCTTGCAAGAGTTATTTCGAGTTATCTTCAGTTCTACATTCGTAGTTCATGCGTTCAGAGTGTTTCACTACCGGTCACTGTGCTTGCTCTCTCCTCTTATAAATGTTTAACTTCGCCAATGTCGGTCCAAAGCCCGGATGAAAAAGAAGGATGGGAAATGTTTACAGTATCAGGATATTCGTACGATATAAGTGTTATCTTTGCATGAATTTCCCAAAATAAGAGTTCCGTAAACCATACATCTCATAGATAAACACGGTGAAAATTTCCGGAAAGTACCGATTCTTTGATTCACGCTCTGTTGATACCAATATCCTTAATAAGGACATTTTAAATTTGTAATAATTGTTAACGTTGAATAATCTTCAAAATCATTTCCGAGTGTAAATACAATGATAAAATTACTTATTTGACAATTGATACGATTTTTGTTGCTAGAGAGCTTAATATTAAACGTAGAATTTCGTTTAAAAGCTGTAAAGGCATTGTTAAACAAAAACAATTCATACCCGATTAAATAAACATCGATGTTGTAGCAACAATGTTTTTAGCAAAACCATTGCATTAACAAAAAGTTAACCGCGACGGCATACCGTAATGGGTAACCCAAGTGGAAAAGGGTGAAGATTACCTCGTCCCGATGGCCGAGAAAAAGGTTTGAAACCCCTCTGGGCCCCAACCCAAGTTAGGGAAACAGGTACCTGAGAGGATCCTAGCGTAGTGAAATCTCCGTACTGGCGATGCAAAAAAATTTGTGGCATTCGTCAGGGAAGTGGCATTTTCTGAAATGTATCCCCGTCGCGAAAGGGTTAAAAGGGTGTTCGTGAAAAAAAACGTAACTATCAGCCAAATAAACCCCTCCAGCCTCTAAAAACAAAAAAAGAAGGCAAAAGATGTACTCGCTAAAATCGTAAATATACAGAGTGTATTTTGCACCAGCGTGCTGAAAAAAAAATATTTTTTATGGCTGTAGAACGTATTCAAAGCCATCAGAAAAAAATTTCAAAAAAATACGATGAGTCCATCTCCCTCACAATTACCTATGAATCTTATGAAATCTTTTACGTAAAATTTTACAACATTGTTTTGGCAATAAATTTTGCGACAACAATATAATGTTTAACTAATAGAATATTTTTTCCATCGCTAAAAAAATTTAAAAACAGTCAACAATACAACAAAAGGATGTGTTGTGGTATGTGCTATACACTGTCCAAATTTCAATCATTACAATCAAAATTATTCTTTCAAATTAGATTTTATTGAAAGTCTGCAACTTTCATGGAAAATCCCTTTGCACTTTAAAGGCACCTAAATGGAATTTCGGCTGGCACTCAGCACGTTAAGGATCCATCATTCAAGTTAGATTCCCATTATTATTAACCTTGCTCACCATATGCAACTACCTTTTACCAGTACATAAAAATCACTATAAAATACATTGCTACTATTATGTATTTGAAAATACAGTAGAACTACAATTAACCGGATAATAAATATCCGGATAAATGTAAAACTCACAAAACAAGGTAATTTCTTTGAAAACTTCTTAACGCATTCGCTTCAGATTGATCTGAGAACGCTAACAAAACATTTGTGCAGTTACCAATAACTGTCAAACAAAATCAACGGCATAAAAGATACAATATGCACATGTTTCGAATACCTTATTGCCATGACTGTTAAAAGCTGATTTTTGAAGATTTTTTCCCCTAAAATCGATCCGGATAATTGACTATCTGGATAGTTTGAGTTTTACTGTACCTACTTGAATCGTAGTCTTGACCAAATGACAAAGTCAATGGTGTTACCTGGATCACTCTCCTAGCAATGAGAACAGAGATAGTTTTTTGCAAAAAAATAAGATACATATTTAAATAAAGTGAGAACTCAGAAGTTTGATAAAAACCCTTACAAAGGTTGGAGCATTATTGTGTTAAAGTTAAGCTGCCATCAAACTCTTAGTATTTGCAAAGTAATCCCTGCAAGAAGGGCATTGCTTCTCGGGGGTCAAAAAATTGGCTCTTTTTCCCTTTGGCCAGAAAAAAATAATACAGTTGAAGAAAGTAAGCCTGTAGTTACTGAACTCGGACTGAAACAAGGTAAATTTTAATGTTGGCCTCATAAAAACCAGCCCAGGCCTTCCCTGGATAATAAGTTTCGAACTCAGGGTTGCATACTTTCTTCACTGACAGTAGTTTAGTACTCATCCCCATAAAAAAATCGAAGTTTCATTGTAACATTATTGGTAATTATAATTCAATGCAAAATAAAATAAGCTATGTTCAACGTAACACTCCCTCATGCAAGATTGCTGGTTAATTTTTAATCAGAATCCAAACTCCAGTCCACATAAGTTTGACACTGACACTAGACATCCACTCCACACAGTAGCCATGTGGGGGATTGGCAGTCTGCAGGATCACACCTCTGCCACAGCCACGATCCATGTCCTTTGCGTGGAAAGCCAGGACTCTATAGCCACCACACCGACCCCATCATCCCCTTCACCAAATGCGCATTGGGGGGGAGTAACAAGAAGATCACCATGGCAGTGGGGGGCAAACATACCTGTTGGCAGCCTTTGTCTTGGAGATGGTCTCCTCGTGGTGTCGGTACCAGTCCTCCAGCTCCTTCTTCGCCACCTCCCTCCACTCCTCCCTCTTCTTCTCTTCGTTGGCATCTTAAAAGGGGCACCAGAGCAAATGATAGCGTCAGCGTACACAACAACAACAAATGTAAAGGCCAATACTGTGCATTTTCGTATGTGGTTCAAGTGTAGTTTTCTATGCCAAAGAAAACCTTGATTTTGGTTGTAACAATGAAAGGCATCATTGCAAATCCTTAAAACACAACTCTGCGGGGAGGGTCTATTATTTCTTAAAAACCAACTTCATAACATTCCTTAAACCTTTATACTTTGTGACTATTTTATTCTATGCTGTAATGTCATTCCCACTGACAAGACTAGAGTGCCCTTTTACAACCTGTAAACCATCAAAAAATAACTTTTTACATCCAAGGTGAATACTATAAATTACAGAAAAGTGGTGTGTACAAATTAAATCGTGACAATTGTAATAATTGTGTACACGTTGGCCAAACCGGCCAGACATTTTCGAAAAGGGTAAAAGAACTTACTTTTCAGTAAAATTATATACATACTTTTTTTTTCATTATTTATAGAAAACACACGGGAAGTTCCATTTTTGTTTTATTCCAAGCAATCAAGTGTACACGCCATTACGCATGGGAAAGAGAGGAAGTATCTGGGCAAGGAGCTCAATTTGTTTTTAAGAAGTTCTATAAATCCTTACACTATAATATTTGTTCATGCAAAATTTTCATGGTAAATACAATTATAAGATTTTCCGTACAATCATTGTGATTTACTGCTTTAAGTTTTATGCACCAAAGATGGTGCAATTCGCCATGGAAAAATCACTTGAATGATTTTTTCATGGTGAATTTCACTGTCTTCGGTGTATAACTTCTCACCCGTGCACATGACTGCATACAACATTTTTGTTTAATAAAATGATTGGAAACTAGCAATTTTACTTTTGCTTCCATGATTTCCACAAACATGAAGCACAATTGAGTGAGAAGTGGACATTCGTGCCGCAGATTCATCTGTCCTCCGACCTAATTACTTCATTGGAAGTGCAAAGAGAAAAATATTGCTAGACGGCTTTGCTGCTGAACTTTGTGAAAGCAGTATCTGTAGCCTAAACGTGCTGTTTGGTCATTGTTGTCAATAACAACTGAGTATGCATTAGCACTAGGTATAGTATTTTCTTGGAAGGTGGAATGGGTGGAAAAGAAACAATTTTTACAATAAATGACCACCAGCTATCTACGGTATGAGGTAAAATGAGCGGCAGGATAACATTCCCCTGCAAGTTATGCAACCAACTAATACACATTTGACTTTCCATGGAATGCCTACCCTGTTTTGCACGTTTCCCTGGTTACCATGTTCAGAATCCCGGGTCCCTTAAAGAACGTGCTAACGAGATTCCCCTGTATTCGCATTTTATTTTTTAACTATTTAAAAAAAATACTTCTTACATGGTTTACGTTGCTCACATTGAGATCTTGTTTGTTTAAGAACATGCCTTGAGTTTGCGGAGTACAAATGTATTGATGAGAGGAAAAAAGAAGAAAAGGGCGGCACACAAGTTGAATTGTTAATACCCCAAGCAATGGAGGTCACATTCATTCAATACAAAGAAATGCCTTCCAATAAGAAACAAAGGCAAGTGGTTTGCAGGCATTGCAGGAAATTTATGGCAGCGGAATCTTAAGTAGGGGTAGACTCAAATTTGATTTCAACGGTAATAACGAAAAACCATTCGAATGATAATCCCCCATTGCATTGATAGTAGCACGCTAGCATTCATTGTTTAACAAGCAGATGGCCTTCATTCTCGTAATGCACTATTTCACTCTTCACTGCACAATTTGATGTTGGTTGAAGGTGAGCAACCACCGCACAAAAAAGCCTTTCCTTTCAGCCTGAGTGAAAGTGAGTGAATATGTTTGCACCTTTGACTTCAAGGCGCTCCTTCTGCTCCTCCCGCCACTTCTTGATCTTCTCGGGCTCCTCACGCATGATGCTCTTCACGGGGGCTGACATCGGTGCCGAGAACTCTGGAAATATAAGTATTGTGCCAAATTAATTTAAGTTATTTTAGACTTACAACTGCATAGCTACAAAACAGAATGCAGTTTTTCTCGATAAACTGTAATTTAATCTGAGAATAAAACTTGAAAGAACTACCCATATTTTCATGTTGAGGCAGATGCATAGCAAGTTCACATAGCCCACATTGCTAGCTGCGATCACACATGCATCAAGGTAAGAATGATTATGACCAAGAGAACATAATCTGTACTAGTGTTCAAGAACTGATGCAAACTGGGCACAGCGAGTAAATGAAATACAGCCCTGTTGTCTATACGCAAACTCCATTTAGTCATGGGCACATTAACATGCATTGCCCTTTAAAAGCTTCCTTGAGAAATGATCACTAGCATTGAGAGTTAGTGGGGTAAGGAGGTAAGCTAAATTGTAACGCACTTTTTATATGGATACATAGAGGCAGGGGCGGACTGGCATCATCGGGGGGCCTTCGGCTGGAAACGAATTTGGGGCCCCTTATTTTATTGGTGAAAGGCAAGGGTGTAGCTAGAAAAACGTTTGGGTGGGTACATTTGGGGGACTGCTGTTGCAAGAAAAGAAGTGCTGCTATCCATGCTATTTGGACACCAGAAGAACTCGCAAACAAAATGTTTGTTTTATTGCGAAATAAACCAGGTGCATAATATACAGATATGTATTTATAAATATTTAACATGGGTCTGTAAAAGACAGCGCGACAAATTGGTTTCCAAATATCAGCGCGTCTACTGTTCCCTTGATAAATGAATTGAACTATTGATAATTACACAATATGGAGACTATTCAACTAATAAGTATCAAAAATCAATCGAGCAGGCGTAAATAGCGCTGTGTTGAGAGGGTGGAGACAGTTCAAATAGCAAAACGATCTCGCAAGTTGTGGCACATGCGCCACGCCCACTCTCTCTTGCTGCCGCTGCTTGAGTTTTTCCGCATTTGTGCGCACCAATCAACTGTACCCACGATCGTATTAAACATCCACGAAAATCATTATTTTATTATGTGCCCTCACTATAATACTGGAACATAAGAATATTTTTTTGTAGTGTAGGCCCAATAACCTACTGGTAATTGTGGACTTGGCGTAAAGTAGAAATTTTATCAAAACTTGGGCATTATGTTTATTATGAAATCTTAATTCTCCATGTATATCAGGTAGAAAGGGCACTAATAAATAGTTCTAAAACTAGGTATAATAATTTAATTGATTATATGAACTGTACTTACAGTACATTTTGTCATAGATCACAGTAAAAAAAACAGACATAAGTATAAATAATTCAAGAAGAAAAGAAATTTCAAAAGCACTTGATTTTGATTCCCCAAATTTCTGTTTTTAACAAACTCGTCGTTCTGAAAAATCACCAAACCAATACATTGTTATATAAATAATAATTACAAACTATTACCAAAAGTAAATTTAAGACAGTATTTAGTTAGAAAAAACATTTTTTGAATTATCATCTTGGAAAAATATCTAGTGCATCAATTGACAATTAAATCATTAATGTTTTTCTTAGCTCCTCACTAGTATAAGCTAATTTATCAATGATAATGCCTCTATCTAAATTTTTAAAAATCTCATTCCACATTCATTAGAAGTAAATTGGACAGAGTATCTTGAGTCAGTGTTGATCTAAGTCTGTCCTTGACGATTTTTAATTTAGGAGATACTCTTTTACATGTTACCTGAGTGCAAAGAAGGGTAACAACAAACTTATATGCTGTGTACAAGTTAATAAAAAGCCCAGATTGAGACAGTTTATAGACAATGGGGAAAGCACAGGCCAACCATTTGTAGCATTATCTATTTTGGACGCAATGAATGAACTCCTTTTCTTCAAAGTTAACTTAATCATCTTCACTGTATTTTCGATTTTTTCTCAGATTAGGCATTTCTTCTCCTTCATCATACATACTCAACTTTTTCTGACTTGGTAACACTTTCGTACTGATCTGCAAATTCTTTCAGTTCTATAAGTAAAGAACTTTCTACTTCACACAAATTTGGAATGGTGCACATAATGTCGGGAAATGCACCTTTGCTATTTTGGGAAATGTTTTTAAAACAAGTCAAGAGTAATCTTTTAAAATGTCTCCATTTGGTACAAATCTGTCTTCAATACTTGTTCTGGCGCAATCAATAATGCTAAATTAGATCTATTTATACTTTTGATTTGCAGCAATTTCAGGTGCTTCTTCTTTGGCTTTTTCTCCTGACATTGTTTTCTTTCTTGAAGTCCTTTGTGTTTTAAATTCCAATTCCACCTCAATTGAGTCATCTAGATCACTTCTCACTCTTCCAGCATACTTTTTCG
Organism: Pyrrhosoma nymphula; assembly: GCA_963573305.1. Lineage (NCBI taxonomy): Eukaryota > Metazoa > Arthropoda > Insecta > Odonata > Coenagrionidae > Pyrrhosoma > Pyrrhosoma nymphula. Next base: position 3,812,509 of record OY754334.1, read on the forward strand.
TTCTTTCATAAACAAATTCAAAGTGCTCATCACATCTTTTAGAATTGAGTTGCTGCAACAAACAATCCACCATATTCCCGGCCATAGCGTAGTCTATATCCTTACTCTGAAGGTACTTAGAAACAGAGGAGACAACAAAAAATATATCAAAAAAACAAAAGACAAAAATGTTTTCAAATGCCGTCCATTGGCTTACTAAATTTCTGGCCGTGAATTATGATTTGCAGTCAATTTCCAGTGGATATATTCCACAACACACTGATTAGATTGGTCAATCTCCCTGAGTAACCATTTAATTTTAAATATTCTTCATCTACAACTGACGAAAGTGCCCTATGCATACTCCACCATCTTGTAGCACCAATCTTTTGGATTCTACAGAGTTTATCATGAGCATGATGTTTCCTTCTAGTATCAGTCTCCCACACTGACATTCTCTTGAAGGACGAACGTAGGAAAACAGCTGATTCTTCTAATAAACCAAATAAGTTTTCTACTTGCACCAAATTCGCAGTTGCACAAATACGGAATGCTGAATGGCACTTATTTGTGTTGTAAATAAAGTAATGAATTAGAATGGATTTTTTCCGCGAATTTCGAAATTAATATTGAGAATACAGAATATACATACTTTAAGATATTTATAGCAAATAATGAAAATGATATAAGTTTATTTGTAAGTCATCAGATTAAATGATCATGAAGAAAGTGAGCCTAAACGCTCCTATTGCCAACAAGCAATTATTATATGGGATTCCAGCGCCTCAATCGTGACGTCTTGCATAACAATAGTTACATTTTCATTATTGACTACATATTTATGTGCGTCTATTTCTTATAAATTGATTTATCCCTATGGGAAATCTTCTTTCATTGCTACTGCTTCCATATAATGCCACTGAAAAAACGATTTTATTTTTTTATTTTCCTATTTTTGCGATTTATGAAAAAACCTGACGAGATACGAACTTTTGAATGTTTTTTTTAAATATGCTGAAAAGTATTCTAATTCATATCTACTTTTTTGAAAAAAAAAAAAAAAAAAAAAAAATTAAAAAAAAAAAAAAAAAATAAAAACTTTCTTGCTCGTCTAAAATATGTACTTCACACTCATTCTCGGTATCAGAGCACGTAGAAAACCTTGACACCATCCTTTTTGGAAATAGTTATGTTTTTAACTATTTTATTTTACTGATATATAAACAATCTTAACAAATTTTGTCCACACACAGAATATTTTTACCCTTTATAAAGATTTCACTTACACAATAACATTAAAAAATTGCCTTTTCTAACTTTCACATTTTCGTGGCTTGCGGAAAAACCAGAGGTGATACATATAGGAATTTGAAGGTAATTTTCGGAATCCACAGACCAGTACACCTCTTCATTTCAAACAACAAAATCTTACATATTGGTTATAGTCACTGATTTTCTTAGCGCACAGTACCTATTCCAAAATTTGTCATCACTTTCCCGAAAAAATAGATACCACAATTTCTTTAACCATTAACGTTATATAAAAATCGAGAGCGTAGACCACAAGTAGATGTCTTTATTTTTAAAATTAGTAATTTGAACTATATTTGGGCCCTGCAGTAAAATTATTAAGCGGAGCGTAGCAATCCAAGTACGATATAAACTTTACTTTTCAACTACTCACGCTTTGTATAGTCTGGTTGGAGGGAAATCAGCTGTCAAGTGAGTCAGCTGTCATGAGGCGCGATGTTAGACTAACTTCTGTCCTTGCTAATATTGTTGACACCCCCTGTCAGGGGCCCCTCTAAGCCACCTCGGGCCCTCTACGATCGCCGACCTAGCTATACCACCCCTGAATAGAGGAGTCACCTTCTCTTTCTGATTACTCAAATAAACTAATGTTACTCACTGCCATGTTAACATTAGTTTACGCGGTAGATTGTATGGGAGGGCGAGGGCCTTCTGGAGCCTTCCTGGCACTCAGACCTTTTGGTCCATTGTGCCATCCCACGTTTAACCTGCCCGCCACTTGCAGACAGGGGACAAGAGCACCACGGTAGAGGTATGGAGGAGGGGCCACCCCCAACCTTCCCGGCACAGGTATGGAGGGAGTCCTCCCTCTCACCGTCCCGGTCTGGTTATATCTCCCTCCGGCCTTCCGGTATCGGTCTGGAGGGAGTGTCACCTCTCCATCCACCCCGGTAGAGGTATGGAGAAGGGCCACCCATCCAACCCCCGTCCGGGCCCAATGTTGCCTAACATCGGTGATCTGACGGGAACTGGTGTGTCAACGTGGCTAGGCCCTTGCCCAGTTCACGTGGTAAATATCACTCAACTCGCACTGCAGAAAATTAGTCACTGGAAACAACCTGAGTCAATTCAACAATCCACAGTGACAGCTGTTAATACAACTATGCAACATTATATTTTGCTCACCAAATTAAGAAGTATTGGCTAAACAAATGAAAACCATGATACATATAGAAGTAAATTTTTTGCACTATTCAATGCAATCATCGTATAAAAACCAGCGTAGAAACTCATGAATAGTCTGATTTTCAGAGACTACACACAAGTAATACTTTTGACGGTTTAAATCTTACCACAAATAGTAAATCTTTCTTAGGAGAGACAGATTTGCCACTGTGCAATATCCTTTTCTCTGAATCCGCCAAAGACATAGGCGGGGCAAGAGAACAACACATGCTGCATGTACTGTGACCATTATATTAATACAATATACATATATATATATGTATATATATTCCATATTTTCTGGCTTATGATACACGGTTTCTCCCAAAGAAACCCACACTGCATTGTACTTAGTCAATTTCATTGTCAGATTTTGTGTGAAGAACTCTGACGACATGGGTTTTCAACTATGTGGAGCTGGTTAACTGGATTCTGAAAACTATTTGTTGAAATAGGTGCCAATTATACTTGAGATTTATCTGTTGAAATATCTTTTCCTAGTGTCAGTGGCCACAATCTATAGACGCAATGCGTACAAGTAATCTTATTTTTGTAGAAAACTAGTTGAAACCTGTGTGATATGAATCTTATGATGAGATGTAAGAAAAAATGATGGCATCCTACATCACAATACGTCACCATATTTGTTTCATTATCCGGTGAAAGATCGCTTCTCTGACGAGTGACTGAAAAATACTTATATGTACAAAGGATTTGATGCTGAAAACTAATATGTACACAAGATAACTACACACGTTGATAGCAAACCTTGAGACATCAAAATGAAAAATATCAATCCCGACAGATATTTGAAGTTCCTGAGGATACAAAAATCCACGGTTGGACTAACCACAAGTATACATGTTTACAGAAATTAGGTTGAATATTTTTCTGCTACAATGCCCCTAGTGGAAAAGTAAAATGAAATATTCACTTTGTACGTTTTCCTCACAATTAATACTTGCCACACTCTGACGACGTTGGCTTAAAAAGTGAATATTTCCTTCTACTATGGACAATTTCTACAAAGTGAACTCGTTAACGATTAATTTTACCCTCGTGAAGTTCTTACATTATCAGTAGTAACATTAACTGACCTTTGGCCTTTATGTGCTCCGTGAAACTTCAACTATTGGTAATAGTAATGGGTTGGTCATGATCGATCGAATCCAGAGATCAAGTTCTGTTAACCCTTTGAGTGCCAACCAATTTCCTAGGCACATATTATGCTAAAAGTGCCGTGGAATTTTTGGTGATTTTGCAGTAGTTTACGAAAAAAATTATTCTTCATACATAAATAAAATTACATTTACAAAAAATGCAGGGAAACGTTTATTATATTTGGTTTAACGTTTGACATATTATATTTAATGATTTTATCGTATATTAATATTTGAAAAAATATTAATATACGAAATAGTGACATTGCAGATAGCACTCCCGGCACTTTTGGCAAGAGATGGGAGGAGCGCGATCGCGCTCCCCAACACTCGAAAGGGTTAAAAGATCGATCGATGAACTGGATCTCTCCAATGACCGAGGAGTTCATCTTTACCGATCACGATAGGAATGATTGTGTGACATCAAGTATCGATCACGAGATGTGAGACCGACTAAATAAATCTTGATTTATTTATCTAACGTGAGATACGTAAGTTACTTGATCGTTCATGAGATGTAGGCAGTAAAATCGTGTGAAACCTATCATGAATTATTTTTATGGTCGTGATTTCTCATTGTTGATCTGCTCAGTTGCACTAATAAAGATGCAGCGTTACTAACAAAACTAACAGTCAACAATTTACATCACGACACAAATTTCTTGCATTGAGAAAGTTTTGCCGGCTCACTTTTTAGTTTAGAATTATAACAATTAAAAATGAATACCGAATCCGTTACACTGTCAGCAAAGACACTGCTGTGTTAAGATACAAGACTAATTCAATGGAAATTAAACACGATCCAGGTAATTATCCGTTTGTTTATTCGTCAAGCGAGGCATTATTTGTGACTGCGTTGGCTATGTAGTGCCGTTATTTATTACCTGCAATAGGTTAATCGTCATCTGTAAGTAGTACAATACAATACTATTTCCTAATAATTGTTTTCCTTTGCCATGACGAGTTGTCAATTGTGTGATATATAAATGACTCCATGACGTGATCGTTTAGACATCAAACCTGATACCCTAGTGACGATATTATGCGTACCGGCCATAAGTATAAACAGCCGTGCACAATATAGCCAATGCATTAAAAAAAAAGCAACTCCACTCCTCTCTCTTCAATCACTTTTTCTAGACTTTGATGGTGTTGTTGTCAATCAAGAATGTTTCCAGTGCTTCATTGGATGTCCATTAGTTTTCCTTTCGTCTGAATTTTCTTCCCATGTCTTCCGAAGTATCGGCGAGTTAAAATCACCGTTGTATTCATCCATCATTGTATTTTCACCAAATTGTTTTTGGAATACAATTTCTTTTGGTGTTCGTGCATATATTTTTAACTGTATTTCCAACAATAAAATCCTAATTTTATGGTGTAGTTGTAGTGTAGTGAATGTAGTCAGTTAATTTTTTAGGAAAAAAACAATCCCCAAGTGGATTGGTGGTTGGAGGGTGGTGTACTTGTACTGTCGTAAAAATTGCAGCATATTCTTTTAATGAAAGAAATCCCGCGAGTGAGTTGGTGATTAAAGGGTGGTGTAGTTGTAGCGTGGTGAATGTTAGTTGCGAAGAAAGCATGTAAGGGAAATGGGAAGGGAAAAGTGGTGAAAAATGAGCATGGAACAGTGCGAAATAGTACGGGAAGAGTTTGTGTGAATGGCGTGGGTAAGCGGGGATATTCGAAATGGAAGTCATAGGAGGGAAGTGTGAAGCGAAGACGAGTAACTGGTCAACTGCTGTGCCATCTCGGGGAATCAGGAGGAGAACGTGAGATTTCGCAAGATGGCATCGATAAAAAAATGCACTTCAGAGGTTTTAGCGAATGTAATTGGAAAGAGTTACTGAAGATATAAAAAGGTTGGTATGAATGCGCGCATATGTAGCGCATATCAAAATATGTGAAAGAGGTGTTAAATCTGCAGGGGAAAGCAGGTGAAATTGAGTAATCCGCAGACTGTGTTCTTCCAAAGTATTACCCATCTTTCTAGCTACAATGAATTTTCAGGGCATTCAAGCTCAAAGGTCTTGACTATCAACAGAGGATGAAACAGTAGCTCTAGTCCTTGGATAAAAAATTATGTAAGGGGCTTTATTAACTCCAACAGTATGGATCAGCATTTGAATGGAATAACAGACAAATCAATGCACTGGAGCAATAAAAAATTGACATCAGGCAACACAGAAAGCTAAGGGATAAACACATTTGTCAGTCATTTACTTCAATTAGACTGACCCTCGTGCATTTTTCATAAACCTGTGTCCAACCTACCCATTTCAAACTACATTATGGCAAATGGCCACTTTGGACCTATCCTATTTCCTCATTGCCACACACATTGTTTGTTACTTGGGTTATACCATTTACTGACTAACTTAGCTCCATCTCACGAATGTTTTACAAAATATTTGTGAGTGCACACAGACACATGCAGTATAAATACTTATTCAATGGAAAATTACAAAAATATTTTATGGTGACACGCCCACCAATGTAACCTGATGGATTTGTAAAAGGTTTCACTTGGCCAGACAAATAAACGGGCTACTGTGTTGCCATGCACAAGGTCTCCTTTACACTCTTAGTTAACAGGAGTAACCATATACATTGGAAGTGGCCTGCCCAACTTGAATTAAAAAGAAGTAATCCGACAATTCGAGGAATTTGCAAGCCATAATGATGCATTACTAAATGTGAATCACAAATTGCAGAAGTATTAATAATTAATACTAAGTAAAACAACTAGGAAATATCAACTTTGTGTCACTTACTCGGCTGGTTAGCAGTAGAGTCAACGCCAATAGCAGCTTGCACGAAAAGGAATAAAATATTAAACACACTTTCAATCGTCGTCTGGAGGAACTACTTAACCAAAAGAGACAAAACGAACAACAAGAAACTAATAACAAGTACTAGCTACAATAAAGATCTAACTTTTAATATCGCAGCTACTGAATACATTCTGGAAACTTGATTAAGAACACAAAACACGAGATTAGAAAGTCAAACAGCGACCTCGTACTTCCGAACACACAGCTACAAGACAAGCCAACAAAACCAACAACTTACCATCTTCATTTTCTGTGAGGCCAGATTCCTCAGGTACAGCATTTTCTGAAGAAACAATAATCCATAATATTAAGCCACAAAAAACAGGCTAGCAACTTAGGCAATGCAAACAAAGGCCGAAGCCAAAATTATGGTAAATGCATGCCAGTTTCATAACTTCAGTCATGCCAAATAAAAAAATAAAATTGAAACGTAGGTATTCCTCCCAATACAAGGTTCTTTTGACCGCAGTTAAATTAAGAAAGCAGGTCTACACACACGTGAATCCTTGAACGAACACTATGAATCTTACCTCCACCCATTCCCATTTGGTCAAAACCATCTTGCTGCCCAAAGCCATCAATCATTTCAAAGCTACCAGTATGATCAGTTTGAAGAGGCGTATCTCCTGAAACAGTGATTTTCCTTATAACATGTGCACAACATAGGGCAAACATTGCGAAACAACACGATGGCTGTAAAAATGAAACGATATCTCCGATTTCAAAGTGTATAAAAATACCATTTGTAGCAGGAATAGGTGTGGGATTCAGCTCATCTTCCAATCCGGCAAGTTGATCTTGCTCTCGAGCAAGAAATTCCGCTGCAGGATCAACCTCGGGCTGGTCGAAATTGTCACCAAATCCGTCCATGCTTGCTGAAATAAAGTTAATAATTAAATTCCCGGCATACAAGGGACACACACAAGCATATTTCACAGGCAATTTAACCTGATTTAGAACCACAAATTGAAACTGAAATTCAGATGACGTTTCCGAAGTTCTTTCCAGTTTCGTTCACTCCCCTTCACCCAGAACACTTCCGTAAGATATGAAATTGGCAATCGGTGTCTACGTCACCGAACAGCAAAATGAATTTCAAATTATTTTATTTATTAATAAACAAAGAAAAATCAAAAGTTAAAAATTAATTTCATATCCATCCTCTCTCTATTAATACATAATTAATCTTAGCCGACTTTATGCATATTAATCATAGGTACATAAAATCTATAAAGGATAGATGGCGCTCTCCACGGCATAACGAACAGACTGAGGATGTAGAGACCTCTGATGGCGAACAGAGTCCTCTGGATGGCCGTTCTCAACACTACTCCCTCATAGGGTAGTACTATGTAGTGTATAATCGGCAATCCAGAGGACTCTGACAGCGAGAGGGGAAAAACGGCCAACGGCACCAACATGGGTCACGTGGTATTTGTGCGTTTGACGCGGCAGTTAAAAGAGTGCTTACGCTAAGCCACAATCTCCGCGACCACCACTTATCCTTCATTCGCTCAAAGATAGATTGAATGGGAAGCTGAATATTGACAAAGAGATGTATATTTCACCTCGGGTTTATCGGTGAATATAATTCACTGATTCAGGATATATGACCCGGCAGCCAGCGCGCTAAACTGACAGACTCATAGCTTTAATTAAACAGACTCTCTCATCTCAAAAGGTAATTGAATTAATCTTATGAGTTTTTTAAAGTTTAAATTCATGTGTTTAGCAAGCGCTTCTCCCATTATCACTCATAAGGCCGGACAATCAGGAGACCTGCGCTAATGGTGGTCTACCACTGGTTATTATGTCTTAGTCGTTTTTGTCTCTTTTGTGAAACTCTTACAGTAAATAGTGATTTGTTTATTATTACTTTTTATGCATTAAAGTTCTCTTGGTAGATATTTTAATTATTAATTTATTCTTTATTTAAATCACTCAGTGAATAATCGACGTCCTATCCTATATTAATCATTACAATATCTGCAGTCACATCAGTAATGAGAGAGAAAATTTTATTTTACGATTTTTTCCTGAAAATAGAGAAAGTAATTTGGACGCGATCTTTTTTTAAATGCTGATGATTCTTTTCTATCACTTCGGATGAAATTAAAACCATTCATCATGCACAAGACTATGGCTTAATTTAATCTCCTCAGCGTCAAGTAGAATTTCTTGGAGTTTTCAAACATTACCTGCCAATTCAATGATTTCATGGTCTGTATTTTTGACTATGTAAATTAGCAAAAATCATTCAATGTCTATAAAATATTTAAAAGTCGCTTTTTAAATAAAAATTACCTGGTTAGCCTAAAGAGTTGATTTGATCACAGTGGAATTAACAAAAAATCTAAAATATTTGAGAAAAACATCGAGTGAAATCAAAATTCTCATTATAAAGGCAGAAGAAGCTCAGTAACCGTTTTCAATCTGCTAGTTTTTTTCTGGTAATATATTTTATTTTGGTGCTAAACATGTGTTTCTTCCTGACATGATTTCAAGAAGGAATTATTTAAGGAAACATTCTATGAAAATGGACTATGAGGAACTGCTCATGAAAAAAATGTTCAGAATGCAGATCAAATGTTGAAGGGCATACGGCTTGTAGAGGCGGCCCAACATTGCTCTCTAGCAATAGATGAACAGAGTTTCTTGGTTTTGTAATATGCATTTATAGTGTGAGTCATTTTTTTAGACTTTCTTTGAAAGAATGCAGTGCGTCTTGACTTAAAACATTAAGTAAGGATCATCTAGAGATATTAATTATTAGTAACCTACCATTCGCAGCGGAGGAGGCTGGAACAACAACCCTACAGCCAAACAGCATAAATGCAGCCTATAAAAGACTCCTGGTGCATCAGAAAGTGTCAGGATCTGAGTTTTCAAATTGCTTGTACGATCAGGCTCATACCAATACCTTGCACTATTTTAGCGATATATAACCACTCAGAATAATCAATTACATGCTATTAATTGAGAGAACTTGAAGCTAGTTCAGAGTGATGAAGTGGTTTATGAAGAGAAGCAGCAGAAAGTGGGGCATGACCATGCTTCATTCATCAGTTTTGCATACACGCATAAGGGCTCTGGCCACCAATATATTTGATGCTGTGACTCGTATATTGAAGCGCTATCGGGAGAAGGGAGTAGATTTTCTCGCCGATAACACTCGTAAAAACACAAACTCTTTCCAAGCTCGGGTGAGATAAATGAGGAAAATGAACGAAACACAAGTATTATAAATCAATAACTTAACAATATATTTCACAAATCACAAATAGAACTAACCCAATTACAAACAATTTACCCCTTAGGTCGAGTGCCAGGCGACCGTAATGAGAAGTTTCCAGTCGGAAAATAATTTAAGTTTACAAGTACGAGAGGTTGAGCTTCTCTCTTAAGTACAAAATGACTAAGTCAGCAGGCTCACACAACGGTGTTACCCGGTCGCCGTCTCGGAAGCAATAGAGGGCGAGCTCAGCCATGAGTCAGCTGAGGAGGGGGTCTGTCGACAAGGACGAAGGTGGAATGGGTAAGGTCAGGAGGTTGGCGATTGGTAGCCTTGGAGGGGAGGAAATAATGGGATGGGTGATAGATAGGGTGGCAGTTTTTAATTGGTGCGCCAGGAACTGTTTTCTGGCGTCGGCCGCAGAATACAGGATCACAGCCTTTGTGCCTTGGTCAGGATGACCGCATTTTTGGTATCCTTCCTCACTTTACTGGCTATAAAAACGATGCAGGACCTGGTGAGGGAATGGTGCGGCGAATGGTGCGGCGAAAGTGTGGCAGAAGTCGTGGCAGAAGTCGCTGGCAGTAGTCGCTGCATTTTGTAGTCGTAGGCATTTTCGCCGCCGTTGGCGCACATGTCGTTAGCGCGCATGTCGTTCGGGCTAAGTCCGGAGGATAAACAGTCCGCAGAGGGGAAACTGTCCAAAGAGGGGAATTGGCCAAAAAAAGGGGGGGGGGAAATGCCACAATATATTTTGATGATATTTAAGGAATCATCTTGATATATTTTGAATTTACGCAAGCACAAGTTCAATGATCGCGTGAAACCTTTTGTCACGGTTTCTATCATAGTACTGGGTTTCGTCCTCAATACCAAGTACCAGCTAGGCGTACTAATAGGTCTTGTGCTGGACCAAGCATATAGTGTGAAACGGGCTTTAGATGAGATCGGGGATAAGTTTTTGACGTTTGAATCAATTACTTATGTGATTGTCAAATATTAATGCAATGACGAAGAAAGGTGAAATGACGTACACTACCATGCAGAGGTACATTTTTAAACGGGGAAGTTTGGCGATTGAACTGCAACATTCCCGGTATTTCGCTAACTTGAGTTGGGATAAAAAAATTTCTATTCGGTAAGGAGATTGCTACTGCTCATTACTTCTGCGCATTATTAAATACCGAGAATCCTCGTCTACAATCTGTCGCATTAATATTTAATGCCTCAAGAACGTGGCTTCAATGTTTATTCGGTAGCATTTACTCATCAGCAGTTCACGACCGGTGCTTTAATATTGAGTCCATGGATTTTCGTCCAAATATTACTAATGTGAGATTAAAGTAGTGTTTAATATTTCTCCTAACCAAAACATTTACGGTAGTGATATTCTTTACTGTCCCTGTTACCGAAAATAAAGATATAAATCTCGGTTTTCTTAGCTCCATACATTCAGCGAGTCGTCTGATGCAATCCGCGTGACGTGATGCGCAGAACGGTCTCATTTTGGTCACGGGAACGACCTACCTTGTACATGTTAGTAACACCATGCCTATGGTCATGTTCAGTGTCCTCTTTACCACCAATGCACTCACCAATCATACTCTGCAAAGATCCCCCTTTTAACAGTCAAGATTATATCAGCACAGGCAAACCATTGGCTGTATAAGTACACATTCCTGTTTTTACTGTTGTAATCTTTAGAGGTCTTACATACCAATTATTTACTTTGCATGAAAAATATCAACAATTTCCATGAACAATCAAATATGAAACAAATCGATGCACGCAGTAAATGTTAGAAATGTATTTAAAGCTAGTACTTAATTTGTTTCAGCAAAACTGGAAAGCTTAAAAATGCTAAAAGAACCGTATAAATACGCATTATTAGATATTAAAAATCAATAATGTGGTTGTATATAATTTTTTAAACTAAGTCAATTTAAAAAACGTCCAAAATGGTTGAGTTTTCATGGGGTTAAGGCGAATTTTTCCGCGTGCCGCCGATTTTAAGTTGCGTTGTCAGTTTTTTTTTGTTTTTTTTTTATAATGCATGTTACAGTCATGTTCACAGTTTTAAATGAAAAATTTCCCAAAAAAATATATGAATTAATTTTTTTTCTTCATTTAAAAATAGCCAATGAAGTCCTGCTAAGCCTTTCCAGGCTTGTCAGCAGGTGCTCTTTTTAAAATGTCTCTTTATTTTCACCAGATTATTAAATACATATTTAAAATAAATTAAATAAAATATTTATACATAAGTTCAAGTTTAAAATTAAAAAAAAATTAATAATGTATTTAATAATACCTGTTTAATTGTCAGAAATTAGCATTAATGAAAAGTAAAAGAAAAACCCATTTACAAGTAATAAAACACATAAATATACACAAAACAGAATGTACAATTTCTTTCATAACATATAAATATACCTTTGTTTCTTTTAACTTTTTTAACGGTTGCACAGCATTTTTCAGTGAGAAGCAAGGAATAAAAACTTTAAAAGAAAACAGAATTATATTCTAAAATGTAATAAAAGTTATGTATGGACAAATAATATTTTTTAAATTTCTAATGAATCATATGAATCTTTCTTCTGACGTCTCTCCTCGGCTATCCCCACCACCGCCACTACGCTCGCTCTAAGTAGATACGCTCCACTTTAAACGCTATTTTTAGGAACTAGAAAGCTTTTTTAAAAATAAATTATTATGAATTTTAAAAATATGACTTTGACTAACTAATTCCGTTGGACTCGTTTATTTATTTATATTAACAAATCGGTTGCGAATTAAAAAAACAACAAATTCCTAATGTGGGCCTTATGGGGGTACATTTTGAAATATTTGTTTTGAAGCCAGCTTTCGAATTATTAATAATATGAAAGTTAGTTACGAACGCAGTGAGAAACTCGTACAATGTAATAGAAATGATGTGGCTCTAATTGTTTACGAAAAAGTAGCCCCTTTTTAGAAGCAATAAATAAGAATTTGATATTTAAAAAATTTTCCTTGATTGTTGTAAAAAATTGAAAACATAAACGCTCCAGAAGATAATCCATTTTGAATTGACCCGAAAAGTTGATAAACACAAAAGTTATGGCTTTCAACATTTAGTGTCTTGGTTTAAACAAATTAACATTAAGTCTGACGTCAATGGTCGCGACTTATGAGCCCTTTCTTATTGATCTATGAACGCTTACAAACTGGAAGAGAACTGTGGTTGGTTCAAGGTGGTGGAACGTTCAATTTGAGGCGCTGTCACTGGGAAAAAGGTTGGAAAACATTTAGGGGGCTGGGGGGGGGGAGGTGGAAGTTAGGGGAATGGGGACAGATGGAGGGACGTGTGGAATGGGAATAGTGGACCCGGGGAGGGGGAGGGGGCGTCGCGCCGTGTTTCTGTCAGAGGGTATGGACAGACCCGGACCAAGGTGTAAAGCCCGCTTCACACACGATGCTTGATCCAGCACAAGACCTAGTATGCTAGCAATTGCTAGGTGGTACTTGATATTGAGGACGAAACCCAGTATACTAGAAACCCCCTGCCACACACCCCTGAGGTGGCTTGCAGGGTATTTTGTAGATGTAGAACCGTACTAGAAGGTTTTACACGATAATCGACCTTGTGCTTGCTATTAAGCAGTTATTCCGTATGATTCCATACTAATTTAAAAAAAGAGAAGATCGCACAGCGTCTGTAACGTGAACGTGATTGGTAGATGGCCACTGGGTCCTGCTGGGTCTAGTAGCAAACTAGTACCGCATCAAGTACGAAATCCAGTAGCTCAGCGAGTATACTAGCTAGCATGCTTGCTAGCCAGTATACTGGTTCTATATCACACGATACCGGAAAGCTAGCACACTAGCGAGTATATATACTAGACCTTGTGCTGGATTAAGTGTCGAGTGAAAAGGGCTTAAGCGAAGTACGGAAGCCGTGTAGGGCGCCGGGCTAGGGGGTGTGCCGAAGGCCTTGGTATGGAGGAGAAATGATTTTCGAGAGAGGGAGAATGCTGAGGTTGTCGAGGAGCAGTTGAATATATGTCGTATGCGCGAGTGATTAAACGTTTCGGCAGCCTAAGGGACTAATCAGGCACTGCGCCTCCGTAATGGTGAACATTGTGATGCACGAGTGTTCGAAGTTTCGGCAGTAACGACTAATCAGGCACATATCTTCCTTGGAGATGATAGTTAACTTGTGTCGCAAAACGGTGTCTTCTTTCGGTATTATGAGGAAGCACCCTGCTTCGCCCATAAAATGGGTCTTTTGTATCTAATCTAATACAATCGTTGGAGTCAGCCAGTCCACTCATATTTCTCGTGTATCCAAACATTCTCAAACTTCTTCCCCACACATATTAACTCTTACAAAGAAAAACTCCAGCAAGTGGAAGATTTTTACTCTTTCTGGGAAGTAGGGCCACCGTTTTTGGAAGAACCAAGAGAGAGACGTGGTGAGCAGAGAAGTGCCAGCCAAGAAGGCACTCTTATGTATGTGAGTGTCTTCTGCTAACAGCCAGCAGCATAAGCTTGTAAATACATATACGGAAGCACATGATTGATCGAAACATTAACGTGGAGCATACGCTTGTGTTGCAGTGGAGCTTAGACGATAACTTCTGCAGAAGAGGAGAAGGTTGAGAGGAATGTAAATGTGGTGTTACATAAGAACGATGGAGTTAAAATAGACAGACAGAATCAACCAGTTAAGAAGTCCCTAAAAAAGGAAGAGAGAAAAGAAGTTTTGAAGTAAACTCCTTTGCGAAGTAGAAGAAGCAAACTTGCTGGAGGCACATTCTAGAATGTAGTACCTACTACGCAGCTGCGCAGTGGGTACTTGCAGCCTCTTGAAAAATAGAACTGGAAGGAGTCGAAGCTAATGAGAAGACTTGACGGATGAACACGAGGTGAAGAGTGAAGATTCGTGAATGAGGGAGAGATGCAGAGCGAACCAATCTTCGGATATGGACCAATGGTGACGAGAGCTGGCGCCGCAGGGCTACAGCTAACACCTCGTAGTCGTTGACGATTCAATGCGACACATCTCCGCTCTTTCCAGGAGCACTGCCTCCGCGGCGGGGGAACGGGCGAAATTAGGCGCAAAGAGGAGGAGATTTGTGATAATAATGATGTGACTTAATAGGGGCGAGATTGAGACTGGGGCAGCAGCCCCTTCTCCCATTCATTCACTTATGGGCGGCGGGGAGGAGTTTGTTGTTTTTTTGAGAGGACCGTCCGTCTGTGGCCACACCCTCCCCCTCTTATCGCCGCAGGAGAGCGGTTGAAGCCGCCGCCGCCGCCGGGGCGCTACCGTCGCTTGGTGCTCGGGGTCGGACGGAGAGTGACCATGACCTCGGCGTAGGGAATTCATTTGTCTGGAAATGAACACGAAAGGGGTTAAAAAGTGAGGACTTTGGAGGGTTCAGTTCCCTGAAATACCACACCATACATCTATCTATTTATGCTTCCGGAAAAATTGTTATTTTTTCTTACTGTACGGATTTTCGGGCAGTATAATATTTCGGTAACTTAGTACACCCCACTCCGTTGTTTTAATCATAACGTCTACCCTTTCGGCCTCACGCAACGCGAAGACAAGGCAGCATTCAAACGACCCGTTTTCAACTCGCGACACTAAGCGGGTTGTCAGAATGATGCGTACCCTTCGATCTCCCTCGGGTGACGTAGCTCACCATAATTCATCCATTTTAAGTGGCGCTGTTGACAGTTATAAATGCAGATGTATTCAACGGTGTTCGGCGAGATGTTGTGGAACATAATGATAAATGAAAAGTGAAAAAAACTTTGTATATGTCCACAGTATTTATTTTGGTACGACGCGTTTCAGCGAACCATCTTCGCTATCATCAGGTACAATGCAGGTTTCCCTCAAGAAGTCTTATATACATTCATGCGGAAAGGAGGGGTATGGTTATGAGTTAGCGGAAGAGGGAGAGGGGTTGGGGGGTAAAGGATGGGGGAAGGGAGTGGGGAGGCGGTTGGGATACGTAAGGAATTGGGGTTCGGTTGAAAGTTTTAGGGGGGGAGGGCTAACAGCGGG
Source organism: Pyrrhosoma nymphula (assembly GCA_963573305.1). NCBI lineage: Eukaryota > Metazoa > Arthropoda > Insecta > Odonata > Coenagrionidae > Pyrrhosoma > Pyrrhosoma nymphula. The sequence continues at coordinate 3,828,244 of OY754334.1, forward strand.
GAATGACTCAGGAACTCAATGTCGTTGATAAGTTTTTCTTTGCGTTTCCTCCTCCTGGTGATCTCCCACTGTTCAAGTGCGTCGAGCCGACGTCCTTTTTCTTCGAAGGCCAATATTTTTGGGTTGAAATTGCACGAATGGCCCTCGTTGATGAGATGAGTGGCTAAATGGGACTTAGTGTCATTCTTTTCATAACACCTTCTATGTTCCGCTGCCCGTACTTTGAAATTCCGGCCTGTTTGACCTACATATGTTGAGTCACACGAGTCACAGCTGATTTCATAAATGCCGGATCTTAAAAGAGGGTCTAATTTGTCTAACGATTTGTCAAATAATGTTTTAAGCGTCACTGGGGAATAAAAACAGAATTTGAATCGGTCACTCGGGAAGCACTTAGAAACTTTGTAAGACTCTTTGCCTATATACGGTAGTTTCACCCACTTCTTGATATTTGAGATCGGCTTAAGGTCTGTGATTTCTTTGATGGCCTTCTTCATACGTGAATTCCGTAATATCCTCTCAATCAGATACCCATCGTAACCGTTAACCGCGGCAATGTGGTGGATGAGGTTCAATTCTTTAACAAAGGACTCCCGTGAAAGAGGAATGTTCACAAGCCTATTAATCATCGAGTGGAATGCTGCCATTTTGTGACTGGAAGCATGGCACGAATCAGACGGAATGACCGTGTCTGTAGATGTCGGTTTTCTAAAGATATCAAATATGTGTTTTTCCCCGCATAAAGATAGTTGTAAATCTAAAAAATTTAATCTTCCATCTGTAGCTTCCTCCATAGTGAAATTAATATTTTTATAACTTGAGTTTAAAAGGTTTAAAAAATTATTGGCTTGCCGATGGCTTCCGGTCCAGCAGCATAAAATATCGTCAACATATCGAAACCAGTAAAATACGTTTTTTACAAGTGAGTCATTGGAGTTAAAAAGTTTCCTCTCGAAATTGTCCATAAAAATGTCGGCGAGCAATGGGGAAAGAGGAGACCCCATTGATAGGCCTTCGTCTTGTTGATAAAATAAACTTTCAACCGAACCCCAATTCCTTACGTATCCCAACCGCCTCCCCACTCCCTTCCCCCATCCTTTACCCCCCAACCCCTCTCCCTCTTCCGCTAACTCATAACCATACCCCTCCTTTCCGCATGAATGTATATAAGACTTCTTGAGGGAAACCTGCATTGTACCTGATGATAGCGAAGATGGTTCGCTGAAACGCGTCGTACCAAAATAAATACTGTGGACATATACAAAGTTTTTTTCACTTTTCATTTTATTTCAGTTATAAATGCAGCCAATCAGAAAACACATTCAATGCCGGCAGGGTAAGCGAATCACGTGACCGAAAGATCCCTGATGGTGGCTTTCGTTTACATCATATGACCGTGATCAAATATTTTAACTTTCATAACTTTCCTTCCCAAATCAGTAGATTGAATCGATTAATGGTATTTTAAATATTGTTTTGTGTTGTCGCAAGTAATTAGGCGTATTTTTGCCACCATGAAGACGCTGCTTAAATATTTTGATATACTTATGTACAGGTACAGTGCGTAGTGGACGAACTGGGATTTTAACTCGTGTCATACGTTTTCCTATTCTCCTCTCTGATTTCTCTTCATTCATTCAAGCTTGCATCATGTCCATTGACTCCTGTTTTTTCTTTTTATTTTCTTAAACATTACCAGATAGACATTGACTGATTGTTTGATGTATTACAATACATTCATGTCATGTTTGACAGCCTTCTGAATCGCGTTAACTATTGATATTGGAAAAAATAGGTGAATTAGTTAGTTACATAGGACGCTGCTGTGCTTTCTTTGAGTATATAAGCTTAGAAACTGTGCAGTGCTTTGTGCGTTTAAGAAAATAAGTCAGCGGGGAGATAAAACACTGCGTTCTTAATCGTCGAAGAAATGTTTGTGAATCTGCACTTCCAGGTAACTTTCGTCTTTTGAGTTAACATTCTAAATTGTGGGGATTATACAGAAAATTCTCATTAGCGTTGCCTTATGCTGTAGTAGCTGACAAAAGTTACCTTAAAGCGTACATTTAACGCAATATCCTCTGAAGGTGGGGATGATGGTTGACTTTCTATTAGTATGTCTTTGGTTTGCATGCGAGGGGAATAATAATAGCTTTTAAAAGCAATACACTATGGCATGAGGTTTATTTTTTCACCCGCGTAATTCAATTCTAATTGCAACAATATGAGGATGTCAACTGCGGCTGCCCACACGTTATGAATGACAAACGTTATGAATGTCAATGTGTTGATAATATTTCCAGAAGGTGAATAATTGATTAGGTAAGTAATCAATTATTCATTATTCCTTAAACTGTGTGATAAATTAAAAAAATCCGATTACGAAGGTGCCATGTGACTAGAAAGGAACATTAATTTATCGTTAGTCAATATCGATGAAGGGTATCAGTCTCGTGTTTGATACAACCACAGAGTAATACAGAGTGCCAGCGATTATAGGGATTTGCGAATAACTTTTTTGGACGGCCATGTATTTCGCTTTTTCTCCGCTAGATGGTGTTGCTGTTCTCAACCTGAAAGCCTCCCGCTTCCCTTCAAGGTCAAGTCTCCCGCGTAACCTGATATATGTCAGCAAAATGCTCTCTCACGACTCTCCGGGTACGGCCGAGGCGGCTGTGAGATCTGCTGGGATGACTTATGAATCCACTCTATCGAAGCTTGTTCCACAGAGCCCTGATTCCTACTCCGTGGGCGGGCCTTCGCCAGTCGCACCTGGGGAATATGGCAGCTTTCCGAATGTTTCATTGTCCATCCATCTTTGTGTTGGGGAATGTTGAATCTTCACTTGATATATTTTCCGTCGTTTGATATTTGATTTTTCTAATTCTATAGCACCGCGTTCAAATGGTTCACTTCCCGTTTTAATTCATAACTGAATCTGCAGTTATGCCGCAGAAAATTTCCGCCTGCATGTGTAGTTTGTATCATTCCATTACACCCAATACCGCAAATTTGAAACGATCGATAATGGAAAATCATGATTAGTAAGGCGGTAAAAATATATAATCTCTAACTGATCGTCAATTCAACCGTATTGAATTGCGTTTCTTGTGCACACAGCAACTAGATAGAAGTAGTTTGATGATAATTTATCGTTTGAATGTATGAATTGGGAAGAGGGATGAAATATTTTAATTGTAAGAGGCGCAATCAGCTATAAAAAATTTTAGCGTCAAGTATTTCCTAATTGGTAAATATTTTGTCTATGATATGGTCTGCTTGGGGAAACGTCTTTGAGAACATTTTAGAAAATGGTAAAAATAAAAATCTATAGCCGAAAGGGCTGGATTTTCCTTCTTGAAAACTCTGAACGCATGACCTATGGTGCAGCTGGGTGAACAACAAATGACCATGGAACTGGAAGTGACGCCTGCCGTGTTTTTCTCGCTCGTTGGTATTTCCAATACGAAAATCTGATGGAATAGCACGAATAGTAAGGGGTGGAAGACCTACGCTACCTGTCTATGATCATTTCGTCACTTTGCCTTCATTCTTCAAATCGTCTGAGACGGAACTCAAGCGCTAGCTAATACACCCACCAGGGTACGACTTCAGCTTCTCCCGCTCATCACTGTGCTGCGTTTCATTGTGTCTGTCGAGGTCCTGCTTGGAGTCATCGTGCACCATAACTTCTTGGGCCACCTGAATCCGAAGAGAAGAAATCACTGTCTACTTGATTTTGGAATCATTGCAGAATCTTCCCGCGACGGACGAGCGGACCAGCTTCTTGTCAGGTATGTGACTATTACCTGTTTTCAGCATTGGATATATTATTTATAGCTTAGGACTTGTGTTCGGATTTTCAAATTTCAAATGCCCTCCACACCCTCCCTTCGTGATCACACGCGATCGATAGAATAATTACTTGTGCCAATGATTACTTGTTTCTAAGTTTCATTTACAGGGGCGCCACGTGGCGTCATACGCAACATACTTATCGATGAAGAAGCTCACGCATTAGTCGCGCGGTCGCCTGACGAAAGGAGCTCTTCCACTTCATTACCAGTCGGCAACAGTGGTGCCGGAGGAGGGGGAGGAAAGTGCAAGTGCTCCCGAAAGGACTTCAACGCAACGGATGATTCATGAGTACTCTGGGAATATGTCAATAAGTACTCCTTCAGTTGAATTTTCAAGTCCTACTGTTGGATCTGGACAAAGCCAAATTTCGTTTCTTGCACCACCTACGAGTCGACGTTCTCCTTCGAGGACGGCTCCTTGTATGACGACTCGCAGGGCATTATGGACAGGTGGAGGCTATGCCCTCGATTTCCCCGGACTCAAGTTTTTCTCCAATTTCACTTAAAATAGCTACAAAGGGAACAACAAGGAATAAAAAGCTTTACGCTCGCATTGAAAAGTACAAGAAAACTATTTCTAACCTCCGGTCATCAGTTTTCTCGGTTGAGGCAATCTTATCAGATCATAAAGAACATTTGGTTCGCTACCTCCAGTTTTGTAGAAAAAACTTTAAGTCTCGGGAAGCATTTGTTCTGACTCAGATGCAGGTGTGCCATAAAAATGTAGTTCATGGAGTAGGGAGGAGAAAAATGTTGCGATATCCCTGTATTTCACGTCTCCAACCACATACCGATCTCTCCTGGGGCAAGCTAACCCTTCCCGCTGTATGAACAGAGAGGAAGTGGATTGGAACTCCACGATATTAGATTGAAAGACTCTTTTTTTCCATCAGTTCAAATGCTCAATGTCTTTGTAATGTCCGATGTAAGCAAAGCATGCGTAATGTTGTTTGACGAGATGTCCCAGATGGAAAATTTAGAATATTCAAATTCCCTAGAAATGATTGAGGGTTTCGAAGATTTAGGGCATCTGGGTAGGAAGAAACAAGTGGGAAAGTATGCATCCGTGTTCCTCATCAGAGGTAGTTATTCATCACAACTGGAAGTTGCCTGTAGGGTACTTTATTTCTGAGCATGTACTCATTAGCCCCAATATACAGAAAATCTTATTGTCCTTGATTGAAAAGTTGTTAATGGTATAGGCTTGCATCCCAGAGGATTCATTTGCGACCAAGCCAGCACCAATAGAAAAGCAACTAAAGAGATGGGGGTTTCAGTCGAAAACCTTTTTCAGATTAATGAAAATAAAATTTATTGCATTTTTGATGTTCCCCATTTTATAAAATCTTTGAGAAAGAACTTCCTGAATAGTGATTTTGTCCTGGACGGAAAGACCCTTTTCTTTGAAAATATACGACAGGTTTATCAGAGCGATACATCCAGCTCGACAACTAGAGCTCTGTGGAAACTGACTAGGGCATACATTTGGCCCAACTCCTTCCAAAAAATGTCTGTGAAGCTGGCAACTCAAATATTCAGCTATTCCGTTTCAGCTGCTATTCGCACAAGCCACTCCACTGGAGAGTTAACACGGCCATCAGCACTTACAACGGCTGATTTTATTGAGACAATAAATAATTTATTCGATACCTTGAACACTAGAGCTTACTCAAAACGCTCAAGCGATATCAGCTTGGATACAAACAATGCTCAAGTTATAGAGCTGCTTCGAAAAGGGCTGAGAATTATGAGCGTCATTAAGAAGAAGGACGGAAGTTGACCCCTGTTTTCATGGTTGCCGTCATTCTATTTCTTCAATTCTGGCATTATTTCACAATGTGGGCGAAGGATTATTTTCACTGTAAGATTAAATCAGGACCCTTTAGAAATTGTTTTCCGGTAATAAGGCAAAAGGGGGAATTCAATCGTAATCCAACTGTGAAGGGATTCAGAACCAGCTATAATCGACAGGTTGCCACGCAGAATTTATTAAAGCCTCCAAAATCATCAAGTTATGATTTAGATGAGGATAAAGTTCTCGAGTTTCACGTCGGAGGGGAAGATAGCTCCAGCTTGACTTCTTTTCCGGAAAAAGTTGAAGATTTTGAAAAAGTAACCACCACTGATTCTTCGGAAGAGCATGTTGAGGTCCCTCGTCCTGTGAGGACCAAAGTAGTGACCCTTCAACGTTGTTCGGAAGTGTACTTCTCCGGATACTTAGCAAAGAGACTGGTGGAAAAAGGTTCCTCCCAAAACTGCAGATATAGGTTTTCAGGTACTAAGGACCTACGGAACAAGACGAGGAAATAAGTGTATTTGTATTACATAGACGAGGAACTAAGTCGGACACAATGAAGATACATGAGGTCACTCAAAATGCTCATTATTGATCGGTCAGAAGTTCGGGCACCAATAATTATAATCAGCACATGCTCAACTAACTGAAAGGTGTAGGCCCGATGTAGAGACTCATGGAGCTCACCTCGGATACAGACGAATGGCAGATGCTTGACATTTACGTTTTCGTACGTAAATGAGAAAGGGGGTTGCGATGTTCTCTTTGTCGGCCCCCGCCTCACCTCCGTTCACTCCCCACTGAGCCTGATTCGCTCACCTCAATCGCTCACTCTCAATTCCACTTGTGCTCTGCAGATTGTACATCTGAGTGTCATATTCGCTGTGACTGCGAGGATAATTTCCGGTTTCCTCTCGGTCGTCATTTTGACCAAAAATAACGCATGACGCCACATTCCCCAATCGGTGCCGCGCACTCCGATTGGCTGCAATTCAGCTTCAAGCGTCAGGGATGGACAGAGAGAAGGAGGTGATGGACAGAGAGGAGGTGACTGGTCGCGCTAAACCCTCAAACTGTTCGTGATCAATGGGTCCAGGTGACCTGGGGTTACTAAAATTTATTTAATAAATTAAATATTTATTAAATATTTATTTATTTGTATTGTAATATAACCCCCCAGGAGTTCAAATGTACCAGCTATGAAATTAAGTTGAATATTGAAATTTACTATCAATAAATAATTCTAATTATTCTTTCAGAGCATTGACTCTGAGCAATAAGTAATTGACTCCCTTGACAGTCAACGAGAGATAGGTTAACTGCTATAACTATTACCGAAACTAGTGTTTATGCCTTATAAAGCATTTGAAAAAATAAACAGTGTCGCGATCTAAATCTGAAATTTGTCTGATCCATCCACAGGGGTAATCCTTTGGTAGTAGACTACAGTGATCTCGACAGCCGACTCAGCAAGAGATATAGCTCCAGGCCTATTGAAGGCATTCCAGCCTATTCTTAAGCAAGATCGCAAAAGGCTTTCACTGGACTCAGAAATGGACGTGGATCAAATCTCCCTGATGGTGTCGAAATGGTGGAGTTCCTTTTTCAAGAAATGTTTAAAAGTCCCCCAGAGAATCACGCGTTCAGTATTTGAAGGATTTACATAATAAATTTATATCATCTAAGTATTGATGAAGTTTAAAATAAATACATTCGACAATAAACAATAATTTAAGGCTTGACAGTTCTAAAAAATAACTTTAAAAAACTCCTCGGCAGTTAGTTCAAATTATTTAAAGTTTATTAATTTTACAAATGATGCATGTGTTTTGAAAAAAGAGTCACTTGAGAACGTTCGTGGAAGCTCACTTGCAATCCATTGGCACACATCAAAATGGCACCTTAATCTCATTGGCACCTAGAAACTGGATCATTTTGGAGAGACAACTGTTACTTGTAAAACTTTTGTTTGTTATTGTTGTAGTTACCACCTAAATATGGAAGAATTATAGTTGAGCTGTCTGAAAGAATAAAACTGCATTGTCTTTGAAATGCGCAACTGCATAAACTATAGAGAAAGGTATGATCAACTTCTTGAGTTCATTAGCTTAGCGACATCGCATTTGTGGAGAGCAAGTGTTTTGCGAGTCACACCTTAGACTGTGAATCGCGAAATATCGATATCTGACTAAAACGTAATTTTTCTACATTTCTCAAAAAGGCCTGTGATATTGTAAAAAAAATTAAAACCGAGGGTGGTAAGGTTAATTTTTGCACACTTTGGACATGGAATCGCCCATGTTTTATTAGGTATCTATGTGGTCAATTCAATAAATGTATGAAAACTTAAGGAAGGTTGGGAGGGGCAGTGCCGTAGTCCCTAGGGTAGTGCGATAGGTGCCAGTGCACTGGGCCCCGCGCCTTTAATAGGGGGCCCCGCCCTGACTTGCCTCTATCAGACGGCGCGAGGAAACAATTGCCCAAAGTTTAGGCCCCTCAAACCCTAAGGTCGGCCCTGGGGATGGGTTCATAAAATCTTACTTTGTTTTACATGGAGGAGGCGGGGCTGGAGGCCAAAACGTTGCAGAAATCACCTTACCTAATACTTTAAGATAGTTTGAGCGAAAAATCACTTCACCTAGAATGCGATGAATTTGGCCTCATTTCAAAGAAACAACTCTCATCTTTCCAATTATATAATAATATCAACCCCCTGCCGAACTACTTTTCGAGCAACTTTCCTGTAAATATAAGCTGTTTTACATGCGATAGATTATGGCTGAGCGCTCCAGAGGGAGAATATTGAAGGAAATAGGAATTTATAACACCTAGATTTCGTCAAAAAAACTAACGGTGTGTAGATTGCATATTTTCTCATCTATTTATAAATAAAAATCTAATACTCACCTCAGTAACTTTTACAGAATCGACAAAAAAACCTTCTGTTTTGAAAGGTTTTCAGCCATTCGGCGGGAAAAAATGAGTCAAGTTAAAAACTTATGTAGCTTTATTTATTTAATTACTGAGATTTTGGGGCATATATAACAATATATATGCGCCATTAATATAACAATATTTATTTTTGTACTTCTTACAGACGCTGAAATCAAAGAATAGAATTTGAATATGGTCTCCGCTATGACGAGGGAACTATCTCACTCAAACAACTTTAATGGCAATGAGTAGATGGCCCATGCTGGGCTGAAGTCCCGTGTGGTAAGCAAGATGTTTTTTGGGTAAGCGTCAAATGCGTCTCAGGGGGATTGTAACTACCACGTGACATTATATTGACCACTTAATATCTGTGTTTATGACAATCACGATAACGATTAGATACCTACCCCGGAAACTCTACTAAAACAAATAAAACTATTCTCATAAACAATTTTCAGTTAGTAAATAATAGGAAAGATTTTTTACATTTCGTGTATAAAATAATCCATAACTAGACATGATAATGTTCACGTCAATTCTGAGAATGATATTTGGACCTTGAGGATAGCAGACGGCTCTGAAAAACGTCGAGGACACACCGGGAAATATAAATGGGAGAGAAAAGAAAACAGATATATTATCACCAAAAGAAGAACTATATTTTTCCAGGCATATCCAAAGAATGGACTATAGGGATATTTGACCAATTTGAAACTTTCAGATGGTAAGACATGGTCGCTCAAAATGTCACATTGCAATAGCAAATATATACGAAAGGGAAACATATATGCATTTATTCCTTAGTTTTTATACACTTTTCCAAGAGCCCATCAGGAGATATGAGCTCCGTTTTCAGAAGCGTTCCAGGACAGTTTATGTCTGACGATGAAGGAAGATAAACAAAACGACAAACTAGTGAGGTTATTTAAGGACACACTCCAACACATAAGAATCGATAACCGATTTAGGTGAAATTTCACATGACACAAAAATTACATATATTCAATATTTAAACACATCCCTTGTCGAACAAAGTCTGAGGAAGAAAGTAAGTAATCATGAAGGCAACTACAATTGTACTATCCATTTCAATTAAAGCTAATGCCTCAATAGTATGTCACTCTTATTTTTTCCCATTGTCCAATCAACAGATCCCTGTAGTATACCGAAATTTTTAATGGTTTTCTAACATTATTGTTTAGTCTTCACAAGGTCACGGCGTAAGAATGCCACGTATTCCAAAATTCAAAGCATGCGTGGCAATAGATTTTCCCTTTACTACTTCTATCTTTACATATAAAAACCCTCTGAGGTTCCCGACAATAGAAACGGAAGAAAAACACGGAAGACGGAAAGAAAAGAAGGAATGAAGGGTTTACTCGACGTTTCTTTTTCAAAAACACACACGAATGCATCTTATTTATTCGCTCGGATCTCAATACGCGTCTCAGACAGCCCTGGGAAGTCATTATGTGGTCAGAAGTGACAGTGTTTCGGAGATTCAATGAATAATGAAACACCTTAATGCATAATATCCATATGTTAATACAGTGATTTGATGAAACTACTCCTATTGTCGTTAAAAGATAACGCCTCATGCGGCAATGCGAATATCCGACCGCGTAATGAACATATAACATCCTGAGTGTTCTTTCCTTAGAATACAAGTTTTCTCAGGATAAATTATTTCATCCTCTAAAATTATATCAGAGAATGTACCCAGTAAAAAAAAGTGACCGCTAAAAAAGTTGCAATGGCATTTTTTGGTCAAATTTAAAATCAAAGGATTAATTAATTTTAGAAAAAATGGTAACAATGTTTTTGGCTAATATTAATCCATAAACATTTTTCTAGGAGAAAAATCAGTATTAAACGTAAAGAGACATTATACCAAACTAGAAAGAGCCACCATCATTCGACTTGCAAGGTAATACTTGGGCCCATTGTTGGCGTTGCTATGTTAGAACCTTGGATACGAAAGCGTAATATTTAGTCTTATGCTGTTGAAGTTAGGAAACTGAACGTTAAACGTGTGGTGTGTAAGACGTTAAACGTGTGCTCTGATTTGTGAAGGAGATTCGGAATTGAAGTTTGTGAAGTGATTAACTCCAAAAATGGGGCAATTAAGCAGTAAGTGATACGGGTATTATTTTAAAATAATGATATCAACACAACTTGCACTATCATAACTACAAAGAAATATGCTACTTTTCTTCGAAATATCATGACTATATTTTACCTTACCCGTGAAAACTCAAAAAAATTTTAAAAATATTCCTAAGGTAATGTAAAACCACGATTAATGTGTACAAACTGAACCAGCAGATTCAAATAGAGAAACTGTAGGAAAATCAATGTTTTGTACCGTGTCTATTAAAGTAGCTGAATACATAAAAGTAAGACACATTAGATGATCATGGCTTGGGAGTAATTACTATAAAAGAAGGAATATTTGATGGTATTTTTTGTATGAGAGAGATAAAAATAGTAATGCCATAAGTAACGAATGGGAACGTGAACGCTGAACTCTCAGAATCTGTAGAATGTATATAAAGGGAGTGTGATGCGGGTGATTCCAAGGGCGTTTGCTAACAGAAGGAAGAAAAATCAGTTCACTAAAATAATTTCTTCCCAGTGACCAACTATATATCACTCCTGACAATATGTCTCCCGCTTTGTTTTCACAGGCTGCATCCGCCAGAAGGGGGGACTGCATAGAGAAGCAATGCACTATACATCAAAGGAAGACTTAAATACGGAGAGGGATCCCACCCCAGGAGACAGGACGCCCTGGGAGATATCCCCCAGGAGGGCACTCGTGTTTGTGTCTCCTGGGGAGGTAACCCTCTCCCCATTGCGAACATCTCTCCCGCGGCAATCGGTATCTCGACGAGGGATACCCAGGGATACTTTCCAGGAGACACCCTTATCTACCCCTAGGTATGGGCCCCCCCGGAGGAGACACCTTAAAGGATACCAGCCATCCAGATACTGGATCCCCCAAAAGCTCGCCCTTGCCACCATCGGGGAAGAGCCGGAGGGGGATCAGGAGGATCTTGATCTCGTCTTGTCCGAGGAGGAAGTCCCCAGTGGTGCCGGACAGTAAGAGCCGGCACCAAGGGCACCAAGGGTAAGACATTTCCCATCTAGCACCTTGCAGTCCAGCTCTTTCCTTTCTAAGAGTTCTTCTACATTTAACCTCATATCAATCCCGAGGCTGATCTGTACATGGAACATACATATACGTAACTTTTCACCTTTTTCGCATACTTTATGTTTTGTGCATGTACGGTGAAATTAGGACAAGTACATCAAGTGGCTTCATTTATACCTATAGATGCAATGACAGAAGGGAGCTTCTTGCATCAGTACAAATTTATACGCACTTAATATATGTTTCAAACACTATACATACAAACTTGTCATATGTCTGATCCATTTCATCTGAATCATAAAATCCAAGGTCTTTCACTTTGATAGGGTTAGTTGAACATCAAATTTGAAGCTTATTTTTTTTACATATAAGGTCATATGGTAAAAGCTTGGCAAATGAGTGGAACTCGAGTGATTTGCAAGAGGAGCTACAATATTTGTCATAAATTCAAAATTAAACATACGCAAGCCAGGTCCTCTTCCTTTTGTGTGCCAATGAAATTCTGAAAATCAAAGTCGAGCGCTCGCTTGCGTAACATTCCTGAATATCCAAGAGTATTGCGAAATTGCAAAGTGAAAATTAATTTTGTACACCTTTTGTGGAGACATAGGATCAATGTCATGAACACTGGATTTATTTGCGAAAATGAACTACGCCTATGGATTTGCGGTGGAGAACCTTTACTAACACAACATGCATTTCAGTCTTGATGGTCATGGATATTGTTCCTGCTCATACTAAAGGTCATAAAGGTGACATACTCAAGGAATTCGAGACAAATTCACTCTTCCCAAAAGAAACTCAATAACCTTAGCTTAAGATCAATCGGTATTTCATGTTAAACTTTAAAAAATCTATACCAAAGCTCAAAATCAGCAATGCTGTGGCGTGAGCTATGGCCAAAACCTCACGTTCTTATATGTGCTTTAAAAAACATCCCTCAGCTCTTTAACTCCCTCGACATCATCCATAAAGCTTGGCATAGTCACCAACAGAACACTCAAATTTGCTCGTAGAAACCTGTAATTTGATTGCATACTTGGAACATGATTTTGGGCGGTTTGCTCATGAAATGGAACCTCTTATTTGTCGATTCAATTTTGTCCCTGGGGAAGATTAAAGTTCTGTAAGTGTCTTAGGACAACTTTCAAAGTCTAGTGGAGAAACATTACTAAAAGCTTACCACCGACAAACTGATGGATTTGCATAGCTAGTAATGGAGCTTTACTTTTTAATATAATATATGTCATGACCTCGGAAATATGATTGTGGAAGCAGTATCATTCTTTTCTTAGAAAAATGTCAACACATAGGTTCCACTGATTAGGAAGGACTGTCTTGCTTCAATGGCTATAAATGTTTCCGAATACCGCATATAGGAATGAAGATACAGAAAAATTCAAATTTCAAATAATATTTCCATCATTAGTACAGTTTTGCATTCGCATGTACTGATTTGTTTCAGTGATATTTCAAATATAACTACAGCATTTGGAATTATCTTAACATTAGAATGCCTGAAAGATTTGCAAATGAGGTAGAATTCATCCTGCACTTCCATCAGACGTTCCCCTACACAGTTTCGTTACTTTCATATTCAACATATTTTAATACTATTCATATTTTCCTCTCGTTATATATTTATATAGTATTTTCACTTTCCCAAAAGATTGAGGTAAAAAAATTTTATTACCTATTATTTATCGCCGGTTTATAACCATAAATTTTCCAATTGTAATAGTTTAGTATCTTCTTGCCAATTTAATTAAATTTTTTAAATTTATGTTTTGGAAATATTTTTAAAATTGCTTTTCTACTAAGAATTTTTTAGTTTCTAAATGTTGTTGGCATTCCTCTGTTCAAATTTTCAGAGAATTTATAAATGATATACCGTCAAATTTGCACAACCTGAAACACATTTCATTATTTGAAACAAAGATTACTGTACAATCAAAACAATTAACTGGTAAGATAAAACATAGGAAGACTACTAAAAAACCAATCAACGGACTTATAACTGTTGACAATGATAGGCTATGGGAGCTTTTCAGGTTCAATGGGCTTCTTCGGTTTTCGCGAGAATTTCTGCTACCCGGAAAATCATACTGATGTGTTGTCGAATAAATTTCCGTTCTGAATATTATACGAAGGGTATTTGAGACTCGTCAGATTTAAAAATATTTAACGTTTAACCTCAAATACAAGTATTTTCTCGTTATTTTGCCATACAATTTCCATTATGATCAGAGCAGATAAGATCTGATGAAAATTACAGCAGCACCCAGCGTTAATTTTAACTTATTTAAAGTTCACCTGTTAAACGTTTTCACATTTTTTTCTCCATTTGAATATATTTTAGGGGAGTAATGCATAAAATATGGGTTTTAAGTATAATTAGTTGTAGTCAGCCCGGAGATTGGTTTGCTGCAGCTCTCTTCTATTATCTATGTAATCCTTCCCTTACTAAGCTACCCATTTATTCTTAATGGTGGAGGTGACATTGGATGTTTGTCTCCAACCCAAAAAACCAGCAAACCTAATTGTATCTTTCCCCTGTCTGCATGAATGTGTAAAAAGTTAATTTTTGTTTTGTTTTTCTACTATAATGTTTTGAATTATCTCTCTTGGTTTACTTCCAGGCGGATGACACTGAGGAGAGTAGTGTCAGGAAGTCATTGTTCTACATGGAGGATATTCATTGGGAAATGAGCGAAGAGTTGCTGGCACCACTACTGACACCAGCAGCCTGCCATCACATTTATTTCTTTGAACACCATATCTCAGAGTAACTTGTATGGTTGTATAATGGACTAAGCAAGGTTAGAAAATGACAAAATTGTGTACCCAATTGTATTATAACCTGAAGTATAAATGCCAAATGTGGAAGCTGCTTACTCTGTCAATAGGGCCTATGGAAATAATATGCTGGGAAGTGCATCCATACTTAAGTAATAAGATGGAAAGTAAAATTTGGATATTCTCAGGAAGGACTTACATTTTTGTTAACTTGTCCTGCTCTACAATATGTTGGCTGTCTTTTGCATTTAAAAAAATTTATTTATGAAAATTTAATGATACCCATAATTGTATTTTCATATTCCTGTGATGTTTCATTTTTACATGTGTATAAGGCATTTTATTTTGCCTCTATTTGTGCTGTTTTAAATGAAATCAATGAATTCGGTGTGTCAATTTGTAATTTGAAAACTAATTGAGCTTCTTCATGTATGAATTAAAAGCTGAATTAAATATACTTACTGTATGTGTTTTTAAAATATCAATAAATCCTAAACAATATTCAAAGGTTTTTAAAGATCATTGTGATATAGGGTTTTTATTATTTCCCGGTGAATTATATTTTAGGAATTCTTCTCGGGCTCTGCACTCCTTGGTAATTGGCTCTTCATATTGGCCGACGTTATATCGGAAAACGACTTGCTTTCCATTTTCAAGGCGTGTTACTCTCTCTCTCTCTCTGTAGGATTATACACTGAACTGAATTGACCGTTTGGCGAGTCCAACAATGAAGCTCAGGTGTCGCCTGATTGGCTGATGTTCCTTTGAAATATTTTCTGTTCTTTCCTTATGTTTTTCATGCATTTTATTATAGGTGCCCAAGTATTGCTAAGATGAAAGCCAGTATCCCGATTGAAATATTTTGGATTAAGGCGGATTTCGATGGCTTCCTTGATTATGCGGTCCCAGTATCATTGTGTGCGGCAAAGAATTTTTGCATCTCCCCATCGAATGGCATGATGTCTTGATTCGTTCTCTATGCTCCGTTCTTTTTACCAACTTCCCTTCCTTGACATCTTAATCCGCAGGAAAGAAGATGGAAGCCTAGGACATAGCGTTTATCGGACTCATACTAACCTATACCTCAACGTGCATAGCCACCACCATCCATCGCAAAAAGCCGCAAAGTATTATCTACTTTAGTTCATAGACCCAAGTTAATATCGGATAAAGTGAGGATCCCAGCCGAGTTGGACCACCTAAAAAAAACATTTTCACAGAACGGCTATGGCCGACAACAGATTTTGAAGGTCCTAAGTAATTCCAATACGAAACAGGAGAGTTTCCCGGGGGAGCCCCCATGAAAAACCATTTGCCAAGGCTTTTATCCCTTATGTTTCAACCATATCGGGCAAGATCCACCGCATTCTACAACGGTATAACATCCAATATATCCACCTACCACCACCTAAATTAAGGCACCGACTGGTGAAGGCGAAGGATCGAATCGGCCTGAAGACACCAGAGGAGTTTACCACATCCCACGCGAGTGCGGGAAGATGTATGTGGGGGAGACAGGCTGAACGGTTGAGACGAGGCTGAGAGAACACCGAAGGCATTTTAGATTAGCGCTACCACAGAAGTCGGCATCTTAAATTGGCATCTTGAGTCGGTCTGGAGGGAGTATCATCTCTCCATCAATGCCTGGTCGAGGTATGGAGGAGGGTCACCCATTCAACCACCGTCCGGGCCCAACGTTGCTTAACTTCGGTGTTCTTACGTGCCTTTACTTAGTAGTATTTATCCTCTGATATGAGCTCCGTATTTACAGTGAGAATCGTCTCGACTGCAGAAGTCATAGCTATCCCGATCAATAGTATCTCCCACATTGGAATTAATAGCGAACTGGTAAGTACTATACTTTCTTAACCATAGTACTACTTAAGTACTAGTTTTGTGTCCTTTACGGGAGATTTTTCAGATTCATGTATTTACTAAGTAATATGAAGTTTTTGAAGCATCTCTTAGTTGCACTTTCCTTTTTTTTCGGCTCTCGTGAGGAAATAATCACAATATATTTTTGAGAGGGAATTGAAGGAATCGATGAGTTTTAAACAGTGCACCAAGTGGATTTAAGGAGAAAGCCAAAACAAATTCACGTTGTCAACGTCATATGCATTTAATGAATGGTTAGTGGAGTTTTATTTGCCAAGTGCGATCTTATTGCAACTGTTACTCGGGTGTATTTATATGCATATCTCCTCTTGTCTAATGCAGGCACAGGTTATACAGGAATAATTCCTAATTATGGTAGCCCATAGAGTCAAATTTGCTCCTGGATACAGCGAGAACGAAGCCCTTAACAATTAATTTGACTCAGATGAAGAAAACATTCAAAATGAGAGTGATGTAAGTGAAGCAGAGGAAGACAACATAGAGGTGGAAATAGAGGACCAGGAGGAGGAAATCCAAGGCGAATGTGTCGAAGAAGACGATTCACGGATCGCGGTGATTAAGGATGGAGGAATAAAATGGGATACTAGGGAGCCAAAGACGACTGGAAAAAAACTATCCAGGAATATTATCAGGAAGGACGCAGGTTTCCCAGGAAATATTCAGTGTGTGGAAAAATTTGAGTTTTTTCGATTCTTTGTTACTGATTTATTGGTAAAAAAATTTATCTATATACAAATCAACGGGCAAATAAAATTGAGGATAGAAAAAGCTTAGATAAATGAAAGAGATTCGATTCCATTGAGTTTTTAGCTTTTCTTGGCCTGTGTATCACTTACGGCGTTGAAAAAGGGCGAGGAAAACCTTTGAACGAATTTTGGTTAGATGAATTTGGATTTCAGATTTTTAAAGCAACTATGTCAACAAGTCGCTTTGAAAATATTCTATGCTGTTTAAGATTTGATGATAAAGACACTCAGGAAGAACCCAAAAGGGAAACAAAAAACAAGGCAGAAGATGTGTCAGAAATAATGAAATTACTTTCTTGTGCATGCAAAAGTTCATTCACTCCAGGTCCCAACATCACTGTTGATGAATATTTATGTACTTTTTGAGGAATGTGTGCTATAAAAGTATATATTCCCTCGAAACCAGGAAAATACGGCATTAAAATTTGGATGGATGAGGATTGCGAAAATATGTACATTATAAATTTGCAAATCTACGCAGGTAAACATGGAGATGTGCGTGAAATACAGCAAGGGAAGTGGTATTGGATCTGGTGAGTCACTTTCTCTGATCAAAACATCACCACAGAACTTTTTTTTACAAGTTTTGATCTTGGTCAAGATTTATTAAAATTATCCCTAACACTCGTTGGTACTATGCGATAAAATCACAGGAAATTGCCACCAACAATTCTCCGATCAAAAAACCGGGATATTAATTCCTCAAATTTTTCATTTTCTTATAACACTCTTTTGACTTCATATGTCCCCAGCAAAGGAAAATCAGTGGTTTTATTGTCTACTCAACATAAGGCATTTGAAATATGTTCCCCTGAAAAGAACTAACCTGCAGAGATTCTCTATTACAACTCTACAAAATTTGGTGTGGATACTGTACATCAATTGGCTGGACAGTATTCTGTAAAAAGAGGGACTAGACGATGGCCATTGGCTATCTTTTTTGATACCTTGCAGGTATAAATGCCAAATGCCAAATGTATTTGAGAAAAAACTCCTCTTTCCGCAGAAAAAAAAACTAGGCGGCGATTTCTTTTAGAATTAGCAAAAGAATTGATACCACCTGAAATTCATCGTTGAGTAGGAAAAACCGGATGCCAAACAAATAGAATTCGGACTGCAATAAAAAATACTGGGATTGGCAGCATTCTGCCAGTAAATTCTGCCATTCTGACAGCTCTGTTCCGTAAAGACTCGACGAAGTTGACATGCTAGTGAGCTTCGGTGTGGTTTCCTTGTTCACTTGCATCCCCATCAGTGAAGCTGTCGAGAACATTAGCACCCTCACAAAACACGACTACCGAAGGACTTTCCCAAGCTGGTGGATTTCTGCCAACAGAATTCTTATCTCCTTACGAATGGGAAATAGCACTTCATGCAAAACGAAGGCACCTCCAAGGGATCCCTCCTATCACCGATAATCGCCAACATTTTTATGAAACACTTTGAACAGAAGGCACAGGCTTCATTCGACAAGAAACCAAAATTATTTGGAAGATATGTCAATGATACTTTTGTTACATGGCAACATGGAGAGGCAGAACTAAGAAATTTCCTGCGACACCAGAATGGGATCAATTCGTCCATTCAGTTCACCATGGAGATTGAGGAAAGAAACGTCCTCTCCTGGATGTTCTGGTCTCCAAAAGAAAAGATGGAACTCTGGGTCACTCAGCGTACCGAAAAAAGACCCACACGGACTGATACCTACATGTGAAGTCCAAGCATCATGCAAAACATAAAGTGGGAGTGATCAGGACCCTGCTACACCGAGCCTACTCCGTTTCGGATCCCTCATCCTGCTCGCCAAGGGGAAGCGTCAACTCATCAAGACCAAGAACGGGGACCAGCCATCCTCAAGACAGTCAGAAAGGTCGGTCAAAGACCCAGAGCTCTCAGATGACGCCTTCAGGAACACAGAAGAGCAGGTCAGAATAGACAATTCCGTGCATCGGCAATCGCTGGACACACCTTGAATGTACTGACCCGCGCTGAAACCCCATACATGGGAGATATAATGAATATATATATATGGACATATATTCGCCATATACTACTCATACATTTCCTCAAGATATGTTGCACTGCCAATATATGTTACATATATAGGGTTAGGCATGTATGTTTCATCAATATGTTTTACATATTTGTTATATATATCACATTTTAAAGTAATTTTAACCTTATTTTTCACTGTTATAGATGAAAATTTCTATACGTACGTATTTTATTTTTATGGAAATGGAGAGATTTATATAGGTATGAATAGGATTTTATTTATACGCATAGATTTTAATAGTTACGTATAAATTTGCATATATAGGGTTGCAGAGCCGGTTAATAGATGGCATTGACCACTGTTGTTATCGCAGATGAACTATTACCTTAATTTTTTAAAATATCATGGAATTATAGATAATTTAGGAGCTCACAATGAATTTCGATAAAATAATAGATAAAATGCAAATTTTAAAGAGGTCTTTTTCAATTGTTTAAATGGCTCGTCACTCGTTCCACAATCGTTTGATGGGAAAACTCCGATTGACCGAATTGGAATTCACTCCCAAGAGGCATCTCATCGATCAGTCACCTACGATCGCCATTCGATCGCCAGGTGGGTTGTGTTTGAACCGCTCGTAATGATTTCGATCACGTAACTAAGGAGTCACGTGACATAATAACGAAAGGTTCGCGATTTCGGTTTGTTAGAATCAGTCTGAAGGATTAATTGAGCGTCTTATATGTTGATTATTGCGATTCTAATCAATATATTTGAGTCCATCAACGATACATTCGTTCAAAAACCAGATCGGAAAGGCTGCGTGAGATTTTTACGAGTTGTTTAAATAATTTAAAATCTCGAACCCTTAGTGATTGTACCACGTGACTCCCTGGTTACGCGATCGGAATCATCTCGAGCATTTATCCCAACACAATCCCCCACCGGAGCTTAAAAGGAGAACTGTTCGCATCCGAACCAAACAAATAGGTTCAATTGCCAATGGATTTGATTTCGGGAATTCAAGAGGATATAATGGCAAATAAATCGTTAGGGAGTCACGGGACGTCACGATCCGGGCAATCTGCACGCAATGGCGACGCAGACGCACCCTATATTAAGGTGGCTGGAGCGGTAATCGTGAGTCGTTGAAGGCACATTCTAATAACTTTTCAATTAAGCCGAAAAGAATATTCTCGGCCCACATTTCACTCAAATACACCTGTTTATACGTTGGAAATCACCATACATGCAGTAATGTATATGATGCAAGAGTTATATTTCAAATTGTCACCTTAATTGAAGCATTGTTTTGACTTGGATTTTCGGCGCGAAATTCGAAATTTAGGGGAAAATCATATCTAAATACGATTTTCTTACTACGCATGCTACCTTGATATTTGTTAGCAGCTATTACAATAATATGAAACTTATTATTTTGCATTTAGGAGAAAATCTGTACACAAGTGATCGAATTGAATTCAAAATATATGCAGTGTGCCATAAGAGTACTTGTTAAAATATCATTGAATTGCCAGGAAACCAAATCGGTAGAATGCAGTTTTTTTCACTTTCATCTATAGATATTACTAAAAAGGACACGTATGTAAAGTTTCACGCAAATCTGTACAGAAACCAAAATTGCTCCAGCCACCTTAACCCCTAGAACACGATCGGCACGGAATTTAGAAAAGAAAACCCCGAAAAAGGGGCCGCGAATGAGGTGAACCCTCGTCGAGGAAGTTGCCCGGGGTGGCCTTTTGACGCAATTTCCAAAGCACCGACGTCACACGCTCCCTCCATTAGCCTTTCCTCTTCGAGGGTCCATCTCCTGGTCCACCGACAAACCGTCTCCTTGACTACGCGGCGACCGCTCTCTGCTCCCCCTCAGACCCCCTCCCCTGAGGGGGAGCGGTCGACGGGGTGTCTCCATTTGCACGAACCTCTCCCTCGGAGGAAGGAATATCCCTCGCGCTCTGCTTTGCGAGACGAGTGGAGGCGTTGAATATTTATTCAGAGGATGTGTGGCTGGATGGGTGTGGGGGTGCAGCTTAAAAGGGGAGTCGGTTCCGTCGGCCCGTGGCTGATTCGCGGCGACACGGGAGCGATTGTTGTCAACCGATAAGAGAGGGAGAAAGAACGGAAAGGGGGGATGGGGAGGGGGCACCATGTGGTGGGGGCGGGGATGGCGTGTCGTGAGGGGCAGGAGGGTCACACGCTGATACAGGGTGGGTGCATGTGTTCATGGTAACTACTTCCACCATTGTGACTAAATCCTTTTAAAAGGACTCATTTTAAGAACGAAATTTCAAAAAGGAACATTTGGAAATGTGAATCTGTAAGAAGTATATCACATTACATGTCCCTGTAATTTTCATTACATTGATAAAATAATGAAGTTTAATTTACTCGTAATTCATGAAAAGGGATGATGCTTCAGCCTACGAAGCACATATATAACTCACTAGTCTCTTAACTGAAACTCTTTTGTAACTTAATTGTAACTTAATTGTAATAATTCAACTCACTAATCTCTCTCTCTCTCTCTCTCTCTCTCTTAATTACAGAAATAATGCTCTGCTGCTTTTGTGACGAACACAGTCATTGTTCACAACATTGCATGTTGAACAAATGAAGTTTATTTAATAGGTGGAAATATCTATGAAAAATGATAACCTGGTTGGTAACTCTCATACTCTTTGTCCTCCTGGAATCAAAACGATATATGGGACTGTATATGCTAATTACACAATAAATATGATTTATAATGCAACTTGAGCAAAGTGTATTCCACCATCAAGACCCTGCAATACACACCAAAAACCAAAAGTAACATAGTAAAATATAAATCTGGAAACACACTTTTTGAAAATATGGACGTATGTATGAGGTGGAAAGAATATATTGAAGACCTATACCAAGGATCTGAGATATAAGACCTGACGGAACACATAAGAGAATGAAGAAACGGTATCCAAAGACTCACTAGGACCACCAATTAGGAGAGTTTGAATTAGGACTGAAGAGACTTAGTGACAAAAAGGCAGCAGGGACTGATGGAATAACAGCTGAACTTCTAAAAAATCTTGGAAATAAAACACTTAGCGAAATGTACAATATAACCCTTGATTGCTACATGAATGGAATGTTGCCATCAGATTTTATTTATAAAGAGTAGGACTACTATGATCCCAAAGAAAGGGAATTCAAATGACTGTGCTTACAACAGAACTATATCCCTTCTGTCCCATGAATCAAAAATTCCGATCAATATCATAAAATGCAGGATTAAATACAAGATGGATCAGTATGTAGGAGAAGACCAGTTTGGATTTAGGCAGGGCTAATGAACAAGAGAAGCAATTCTAGCATTAAAATTGATATTAGAAAGAAGATTAGAACTGGATAGGAGAACATACGTTACCTTCATCGATCTTGAAAAAGCATTCGACAGGGTAGATTGGAAGCTGCTGTTCCAAACTATGAAAATAATACAAATCGACTGGAGGGATAGGAGACTAATTGTCAGCTACTATAAGTCACAAACCACGGAAATCAATATCAATGGTCACACACAGGAAGCCAAAATAAAAAGAGGGGTGAGGCAAGGTTGTCCTCTTTCACCCTATCTCTTCAACCTCTTCATAGAAGAAGCAATAGAAAAAAACAAAATGGAAGAGTAAGGGCATAAAAGTAAATGGCAAACTCATCCATAGTATTCGGTTTGCTGACGATGTAGTTGTTCTTGCAGACTCAGAAAAGGATATGAACCACGCATTGGAGACTCTTGGAAAAGAAATGAATACGTTAAAATTAAATATCAACACAAAAAAAAACAAAAATTATGGCAGTGGATAAGTTAAACAAGAACATAAAAGCTAAAATTTTGTCGGGAAACTCAACTATTGACCAAGTTAAAGAGTTCTGCTACTTGGGAAGTCAAATAACAAATGACAATAAATGCATAACAGATGTTAAGAGAAGGATCACCCTGGCCAGACAAGTTTTCAAAAGAAAGCGTAACCTCTTGGTAAACGGCCATCTCTCAATTGACACGAGGAAGAGATTCTTAAAGATGTTCTTGTGGAGCATACTCACTTAAGGTTGTGAAACATGGACTTTAAATAAACAAGAGAAAGACAGGCTCCAGGCAGCCGAAATGTGGTTCTGGAGGAGAATTACCAAAACAAGTTGGGTCATGAGGGAAGCGAACGAGCAAGTTATGAAAGAAGCAGGTGATAAAAGAACGCTTCTGCAATCAATTCACTCTAGGAAAATTAAACTCGTAGGTCACCTAATAAGGCATAACGAGTTCATTAATGAGAATATAGTGGAAGGAAAAGTGTTGGGGAAGAAGAGGAAAGGACGACCTAGGTGATCTCCACAGTGTGATGTCAATTATGAACTGTAACTCCTGAAATGGTGAAATGAAAAAAGAACAGCCTTATCAGAAAGAGACAATACTACGACAGCGACAAGGCCTCTGGCCTTTTGTGAGACGACGACGAATGCTTTTCTATCAAAGAGTCAAAATAATAACAATAGCGTTATAACTTGGACGAGAAGTAGGCGATAATAATAAACAAATATATAACAACGACATTATAAACAAACTTTGAATTAAGTTACTAAATAAATTTCAAATGTGTGCGCCTATCCTACTTGCCAAATCCTAAAACGAACTGTTGGGCTTCATTTTATTTTCCATATTTTCATGAGATTGGTTCTGATTTCCATGGGCGTGCTTTGAGAGTGATTCTTTCGCTGGTGGCCGGTCGACACGCCGTGGTGCGTGCTGGGCGATGATATTTTAACATAATTAAAGAAGCACGTACTCACTTCGGAAAATACACAAATGATTTGGTACGTAGTCACGCGCACGGGGGCATAGAGATATACACTAAGGGATGAAATTCAGCAAGAAAAAACCTCATTTTACTTGACCAGGATTTGAATTCGAAGATCCAAATTTCCGATCAAATGCGTAAGCCAGTTTTGGTTTAAAAAGCCATTAGTTCTAAAAATGCAATGGTGACTTTATCCTCATCACATCTCGTGATCGATACTTGATGTCATACAATCATTCCCTCGTGATCGGTAAACTCTTCGGGCATTGGAGAGATCCAGTTCATCGATCAATCTTTAAAGAAAACTTGATCTCGGGATTCGATCAATCACGACCGACCCATCACTAGTTACGGGAGTGCAATAGGGAAGGGAAGGAGTGGAGGGAGGTTGGAGGGAAACCCGGTAAGTGGAGCCACCCTTAGGCAGAGGAGGCGAAGGGCCCGACAACGGAGGTACGTGCCTTCTTAAACACGGCACCATACTAATGGATCGGAACTCCGTCGAAGAATCTCCACCGCAGCCTGGATTCAAACCCGTGACCTCGGAATTCGAAGCCGGTACCCTAGACATGGAAACAACACGATTAACCTGAGACGCAAAACCTTCCGGGTGCCTTAATCATGCGCGTCTGGATGAATCACACACGGTCGGACGACCCCACTCTTAAAAAAAGGGTCCCCCAGCACCCTCAGTCAGGGTACTGCCCTTCCCCTCAAACCATCCCTTCCCCTCAGAGATGAAAACACGCCCCCTCTCCCACGTCAGGGAATACGCGACCCACGTGACGAAACGTTCTCCCACACACCCCACATCAAGGAGAACGCTCCACTGCGTTCTACGTGCACCAGCACCAGTGGGGCGGGGATGGGTGATGCAGACGCGGCCTCCCGTCGCGTAGCCAAGGAGACCCCCTTCCACTCCCCCCGCCCCCAATGTGTTATGCAGGAGATTAGGAGGGGGAGATGCTTTCCCCTTTGGACGTCATTGGACGCCCACGCGAACACCTCCAAATCCTGAGGACATCGCCACTTGAATTATATATGAGAATTCCATCAACCTATTGTACTTTAACTGTATTTGAAACTTTTACAATCGCACATTCATGAAGAAATGATAGTCAGTGATAAAGGTTAATTTAAACCAACGTAAATGTAATTGGTGACGTTAGCTATAAAATACTTGAGGAGGATGTATACCAAAGAGGGCGTGGGCTGCGTTCCACATCATTTGCGCGATCTCAACGATTGGAAAATTCGAATTTTTATAATGAAAATATTTTGACGATGGGCTTCAAAAATTTACGAGATTAAAAAGTACGCAACATGGTTGGTTTTCATTGTGACGTCACTTATCAGTAAAAATCGTAGCGCCGTCATTCAAGATGTAGACGAGCGCATAGAAGCGATACTCTACCGAGTGACGGAGCGTACGTTTCTACATCTACATCTACAAAATACCCTGCAAGCCACCTCATGTGTGTGTGGCAGGGGGTGAGTAGTCACCAACATTCATTACACTCTACCCTATTTACGTTAGTGTAACTATGACTATTGATGCCTTAGCATAAATCGCTAAAGCTTGTCAGGAGGCGAAGCCTCGCAAGCACGTGCACTACACTAAAGGTATGCTACCAATATTAAAAGGACCGTCAATATTTTACAACTACATTAATGAACAGAGATACAAGAATTATACACAAGAATTATATTGAAAATATGCACGGCGTGCTGTTAGTACTAGATAGCAGATGAGGTTAGAAGCATTAGTGAGTAAATCAACTAACTAGCTACACTACCTATCGACAAACATAATTAAATGTGTCATTGGCGGCTGCTATGATCTCTTATCGTTCGTGGGAAAAATGGAAATTTAAATTTGCCCGTTCTGCAGTCCAGTTCCCTAATTTAGTTCTAATGATCTCATCTACTGTAGTACGTCCGATTTCGTAAAATTTAATTAACGTCGTCAGAAAATATATTAGTATGTCTTGGGATGCCTTAAATGGGGGAGGAAGGGTGTTTTTAAAAATTGATAGCGCCCAAAATCGCTTTGCGTAAAAGGTGCTCCAATTGCAACGGTGGTGGTGGCATGGTGACGCTCTTCTCCCGTCTCTCTCTCCTGTTGAAATCTCCACCACATCCCGACTCAAGTCTTCCCTTCGCGTTGAAATTATTACTTAAACCACGCCAAAGTTTTAGGTCGAATTGGGGAAAAAATATTATATTCTTGGATTCTGTGATATACTTTTACAGAAATCAAAAAATTCAAAAGATTCGGCTAGATGTGCGCTGAAGAAAAAATTAAAACACAAAAACCTTCTCCACGCAAGACTGGTGAGCACCGTCTTAAATTTAGTAAGAATACTGTTCAGTCCGATCTCACCCCACCCAGGGTCGTTGGTGGACAATTGAATTAAAATAAACTGGACGAGGGGGCCTTCTTTACCCTCGTGTCTGAGACCCTAGGAGTGAGAGGTGTTCGAGAGTAGATGACCGGGTCAACTGCCACCGCAGTCGACTGGGCCTACGTAGGTCTATTCTTTGACCAACGATGTACCCCTTCCACGGCTAGTATTCGCAGTCTTTTCTCAAATCAATATGAAGCCTGAGTTCGGCTTTCAAACACTCGGGTATCATCACCTTCTCAACGTGAAAATTTTGGTTCAAGTCTCAACTTCTCATAATGAATGGTGACGCCTACCTACGGCATCGAGCTGCATCATGGCCGCTTCCTTTAGCAATTTATTTTAGTGCGATACCACCGACCGTCTGCCATCTACTTTTAAACACGTGAGACGATTTATAAGTATGTCAGAAAGCATTGGAATTCAACGAAAGGCATCAAACACAGTCTATTTAAAGCTTTCAGCAGAGTGACAGTTAACACGTGGAAAATATAAAAAAATTACGAGACATGCTCCTCAGAAAAATTCCGTGGAAAACGTCTCTTAAGTCAACCTGGAAAAGAGAATAAAAAATGACAGTAGAACTCATACTAGAAATTCCTGCTTACTTTACTTGGCGTCAAAAAAAGCCCTCCGGCCCGGCGAAAAATAATATATTGCCTGCTAATTTTCTTATAATTTACCCGCTCGCAAACCACTATGCTTTACTTTCGACCGTGTCTATGCACGGTACGGATGAAGGATTGAGAGCTGCTACAAGGCCGTTTAACTTGTAAGAACTTATCATTGAATGCGATGTCAGTCCGAAAACAATAATTTACTGGGACTGAAACTCCAGAATTCCATCAGACTGCTGAAAACTTGATATTTTGATGAAATAGAGGCGACAAACTATTGCGTCAACTTTCTGTTACGGGGTATGTGTTTAGAACGGACAATAATATGACGCTCATTGCATCAAGTCATCGAAGTCTCATGAACACTCTCCCTACCCTGTTTAGGGTAAGGCTTGAATATGTACTCCTTGAGTATACGTTGTTTATACAGCATTCTTATTGTCAGTAATTGACTGTGAATTATTCGGAAGTAAGTTACTCTTCATCTTTGTAGAACAGTGATTTATAAATCGCATGAGACTCTTCCACATTTTCCCGCGCACGGATTTGTTGCTAGGGTACATCGAAGAAACATTTTTTAAATTTCGATTTGAAATTTTGGGAAAAGGTGTCAAAAGGTGCTATCAAACGGTGTTTGTAGAATCTTGGGTGTAATATGAATGAGTGGAACTTCAAGAGCTGAGAACCGTCCGACGGCACCATCTCGATAATCCATGAGCGTCATACACTAAGAGTACGCATGCACCAAAGGTGAATATCTATGCAGTACCTCTTTTCTCAATACCTAATCTAACCAATTTCCTTAACAGCATTAGCATTATTAGGTGGGACTCTACCCCGTACACTTTTTGCAGTAGGTGTTGAGAACCTCTCAACCCTAAATATTTTTCTTAGTCATTGTGTTATCAATATCGTTCCTGTAGCATAGTATCAAAGATAAACATACCCGTTCTGTACAAGGTCTACTCAACTCTTGTCCTATTCCAGCCAAGCAATTATATTGTCGCCTCATTGACACATAAACATGAAATATTCTTGAAAAATATATTTAATTGCAGTGGTGATAATTTGAGCCCAACAAATTAATGAATTTACGGGATGAAAAAAAAACCATTTCTGGCAGTGGAAGTTGAGCTAAAATTAGTTGCTTTTGCTACTCGATGACCACTACGCTTTGCATTTATCCGCCTTCGTGAGTTTCAATTATTTTATTGGGGAATACATAATTTAATATACCTTTTCAAATTCTTTTATTTCAGTTACCGGAGGAAGGTTTCTAGCCTCGTTTGAAAATTAGGATATACACAGCATTATTTGTAATACATGAGATAGAAGAAACGAAGGGTGGAGAAAAGGCGCGGAATTTTAGGAGGACGCGGATTTAGAGATGAGGATCGGACACGTCTTGCACCTGGGGCGATGGCATGGGTTGGGTAGCATTAGCGGTGGATTTTGATCTGGAAAGGTGATTGGAGATTTTAAGGATACAAGAAGGGTCAGACGGTTTTGGGAAGATTTTGTTGGTGATGAGGTTGTCAGAAAGGAGAGGAAAAAGGCTTTCGAGGATTCATTTGAGGGAATAGACACCAGGGAAAGTAGGTTGTGCATAAGGAAAGGTTATAGTGGTTATTACTGGGATGTGATTTGGAGGAACAGGACTGTTTTAGGATTATTGCGTTGTTTAGGATGGCTTCTGTAAAGCCTTATCGGAGAAGGGATGGGAGTAAGTTTGATAGGAATGTATCAGGGGTGTCCGAGTTATTACAGATGCCTCTGATGGAGAGAGAGAGAGAGTTGGTAAGGGATATATTTTTGTGTGAGAGGGGTGGCAGTTATTATAGTTGACGTATTGCTGTTTGTTGGTTGGTTTTATGTGCACAGAAGTGGTTCGAGAAAGATATGCCGACATCAAGGAAGGCTACAAGGAGATGCATTAATTCTCTTCTGTATTTTTCACCTCCCAACTACCTAATCTACAAGGCTTAGGGAGAGCCCATTAAATCAAGCGCAGTAATGGCGGATGTCTCGAGTAATCTCTGGGTGGCGAAGACCTCACACTCTTAGGAGACGATCGAGATGTCGAACGACCTTGCGTGCATCTCCCGTATTCATATTCCTTAGCGGCGCGGCACAGCGCCTTTTCTTCGCCCTTAATCGCTCCTCCCCTTCCCGTTCTACTAAAAGGGGGAGTGGGTTTAGGGGGTGGGGGAGGGAGTTGGTCGGGCACGAATAGGGGGAGGGGGGAAGGGTTTTTAAGGGGAGGACGGGCCGGTGGGGAAGGGGGGAACGACGTCATCACCGATGGCGCCGCCTAGATCATTTTTTCGGATGGCGAGCAATGGCGCCGGGGGCCTTCGATTCCCCTCCTCCCCCCCTCCTCCCCCCACCTCCTCTCCATCCTCCCCCCTTCCCGAAATCCAAACAGCGTAGTATATATAAGGGTCCGCTGCCATGAGGTGGTAGAGTCGACGGCTGCAAGCATAGACAGGGATCCTCAGCCGCTGTACCCTTGCACCCCTAGTACCTCTCGGGAGATCAGTTGCAGCAGCGGCGGCGTGAGGGCGCACTGCATCCAAGAGGTTGGGTTGGGGAGCCGTGCGAAGCGAGGTGGTCCAGCCGGGCGGAGAGAGAGAAAGACACACGAGACAGTGCGGAAGGTAGGTGATACTGGGCTGCTTGTCGGTGGTCCGCTGGATGGTGGGCCGAATAGGGATCGAAAGCACTCAAGACCGGTGGTCCATAGAGAGGCTGAGGCACGGTGAGATGACGGTCAAAGCGTCATTCCTTTCGTTTATCCGTCGACCTACATCATACTCAAAGTGAGCTCGTCCCTAGGAGCCGTTGCTAATGTGGTTTGAATTGTGATGCGTGTATTTCAACGTCGTACGCCCACGGCAAAAAATGAGAAAAATATTTTCCTTTTGGAGAAAGGTTTTCACCCGGACATCATCAGTCTTTTTGATAAAGAAGTGATTCTGAACTACTATGATATTATTCGAGTAAAAATCGATATCAAACAGTGTCAAAATGTAGGAAAGTTTTAAATTTTCGATGAATTCACAGTTACTTACCGTTGAAGGACTTCGCGCAAAGACGTTCGTGTCGAAATGTCGAAAGTCGAAATATGTCGAAGGCCGAGCAGTTCCCCATTAGGAACACAGGAACTGCATGGAGAAGGGCTTAGGGGATGGACAGGGATGAACAGAACAAGAAGTGATCGGAAGTGTAACTGGGGTCTGGGAGAGAGATCTAATGGGAACAGAAATTAAAAGGAAATAATTTATTTAGCATATTTTACGATTGAATCACAAATGCTAGTATCGACTTTTGTACTCTATCACGGCTATATATTGCAATGTAAATCAAATCCGCATATGTACTTTTGATAATTCACGAATTCTGAGGAAAATCGAAGAGAGAAAGGACATATATTAAGTTGGTGTAATTAAGGCTTTGATTCTTTTCCTCATATATCCATTTGTAATAGGAAACAGATTTTGAGCAAGGTTGGAAAAACAATATCATACCATTAAACCCAAGTCCTTCAGGAAAAAATTTTTTCACGTTCAAATGGAAATTTCATTCAAATGTTTCAAACCGCGGAAACTGAATGAGTTCCAAATAGGTCATATACGCAAACGTGACCTATTGGGGATTTGAATAGTATTCAATGTTTGATTTGCATAAAAAGGTGACTTTATTGACTTATAAACCAGGTTAATTGTTAAAAGAAAACATTATATGAAGTGAAATCTCGTTTGTAAATATTCGTGCAAATACGATATCTTCTAAGTCAACGAACACTTCGATTATTGTCATTTAAATTTATGAAATTTAATTTACAATTTAATATAAGTTTCTAATTATAATATATTTCGTCTCTAAGTAATAAAATTTAATATAAGTTTCTGGAATCAGGTTGTTGGCGTAGCATCATGAGAGCCAAAGATCAAATCCCGCCAGTGGCGGACATTTCTTTCGATGGAATCTAGGCTTGGGTGTCATGTAGAGACTTCAAGGGCCGCCTGTCGGATAAGAACGTTAAACTGTGGATCCCTTGACGACTTTCGTTGAGAGTAGGATAAATGCTGACGACGGGTTTTTATCTCGCAATATTCCTCCATTCCCATTAAAAATCACTCCTTCATTTACCAACCCATATGCTATAGCGCAAATCACATCAAATGACGTCGCTCCATCAAACGATCAACCGACCGGTCAAAGTTCGAACTCTTTTTTTTTTGAGACGGCACCGTGGTCCATCCGGTCTCACTCTTGCGGCACGATTTGTGCACCGAGCGGTTATTTTTATTTGAAGGGAGCATAATTAGAGCAGCAGTTTCTATCTCTCTCTCTCGATATCTGAGACATCTGTTTGTTTACAAGGTGTTAAGAATATTCTTCAACCGTAGTAGTGAAAAGGGAAAACCTCAAATGTACAATCTGAGAGTAAATTATGGTATTGTATTATACCCAAACCAAACTTCGAACTGTTTCGCCACTCTAACCTGTATCTATAAGTCCCAAAATGTTTTGTGCACTCCCTCAAAACATTGCGTTATTAAAAAATTACGCTAAATTCTGTAAAAGCGTGGTTGTTCAGTCAGAAAGAGGTAGAATACCTAATTAAAAATATTGTGTAATTTTATATGTATTATATGTACAAGGTTTACATACATTTTTCTATTGTATTTATTAATATTACAAAATATTGCTAAAAAAACTCCTAAGTACATGCACATGTGAATGTTTAAATACAATAATGTCACCATATTATGTATTCAGTACTTAAATAGCACGTAGAGTGTTTTTGATCTACTTCAGTTATATTAGTTTGTATGATAATCCATGTTTACCTGTGAAAGAGTCGGTAACCCCAAAGCAGGAAGCATTGTTTCCTAAGGTCTACCTATATTCCTCGATTAAATGAACTACTATTGATGTATATTCAATGTATTTATATGAAGAATACAATTATTATTATTATCATCATCTCCCCCATGCCTCGGTCGCAGATGTGCAGCGGCGCGGTGCCTCGGATGTGCACCTTGGTGGTGCTTTGCGTGCACTTGCTGCGCGTTTCAAGTGGCCAATTGGAGGGGATGGTGGAGAAGAGGAGCGGGTCCCGGTACTGCGGCCGCTACCTCGTCCAAGCACTCCAAGTCGTCTGCAACGGAGTCTACAACAGCCCGCCCTCCAAGAAATCGAACGGGGACTTGATCCCAGCAGGTATGTCCGACCCTTTTACTTCCGGTTTTACTCGTCAGGGTTCGTAAGTCTATTAATAAGATGTGGCGGATCTCGAGGTGCCAGGCGCTATCGTTAAAAGGCGCTCGTAATCGCATCGACGTTCCAGAAGCCGTCTCACTCATTTCATAATCGAGCATAGTCTGGGTATGCATGTCGATGGCTAAATAGACGCGTTCCCTTATCATTAGATTAGATTCGTTTCCTCTGGGTTTTTCGGTGAGTGTGGTCAGACTTCTTACATGTTATTAGAATTTTCATTACTAATTTTTGATTTTTCACCAGCAAATATTGTTCCAAGCCAGTTTTTTTCTATACTAGACAAATCGAGACGAGGTCTTTCGTTAGGCACCAAAATCAACTTGCTAGCAAATCTGAATCGTGAAAAGTAGATAGCGAAGATTTTCGCCAAAATTGACCTCAAGGCGTCCGACTCACGACACCATCTAAAGGTCATTCTAGCATTTTACATTGTACACCCGATCAACCCAGACCAAATATATTCCAATTGTGTTTTTAGTCACGGAGTTATAGAGCTGGAATGGATCACCTCGTTGTAAACTTTACACATAACCATTTGTGTGCTAGTACTCAATTATCAGATTGAAGTTAAAGACGTAGCCACGTCAGAACGGTGGACGTAGAACTCCGGTGATAACGTGTAGGGAAAATGTAATTAAAATTACACAAAGCTCATATGTTTTCAACCTAAGTTGAAGAGTATAAGTCAGTTGATTTCTTTTCCCCTGCCCCTCATAAAGAGGCTATGATTTTTATTTGCATACTGCATGACGGAATTATTTAAAAGCCTCAATTGGTATTTCATGTTAAACTATTTTATTTAGAATTGTCAGTACATGGTTTTAAAAAAATTGGCGAAGAATACTATTTTTAGAGGTGACACACGTCGCAAATATTAACGATGTGATTGTGGACATTGCTATCACCTGTTAATGCTGTTGGTTTTCAATTGAAAATAAAAAAAATCCTTGGGCTGGGTAGGCATTGGCCCGGTTTCTAACCAAGGATTTTGGGAAGGTCATCGATGACGACAGTATTCCTCATCTCCAAGAATATTTAAACTCCAATCGTGATCAATCCTTACTGAATACATTTTACCGTGCATTCAGCTAGATGCTCATAATTAATTGACATTCCCAATAACATATAAATGTGAACTCTATTCATAGTTTATTGAATTTATTTTATTAGATTGTGGCACATTCGTCAATTCAGAAAAATAAATTACGACACTGAGTTGACCCTTATACCTTTGCATTGACCTCCCATGTCGAAGGGCGCGTGTTCGAAACCCGGCAGAGGAGGGGGATTTTGAGTGAAATACCGATTCCTACTTGGGTGCAGTGTGGAGAGCAATTCAAGTGCAGTACTCCGCCAGTCGAATAAGATGGTTTGCTAGTGGTCTCCTTGGCGCCTGAGAGGAAGCGCCGTTGCCGACGCAGCCCCTACCTACTCCATTCCATTTTACAACCCCTCATGCAGTTACTCCAGTTATTTTTTTTAAAATACGTTGGTTTCAGTACCTTGACTGGAGGATTCCCAATAAACTCACTCGCTTATAAAAAAAATCTATAGCTAAAGTCCTAGCTATAGCCATGGGTAATATTTCGGCAATGGTTGACGGATGCTTTTTTTAATCTGATCCTAACATGGTCCACCCAGTGTGTGCAGTGGATTTTCACTTGTATTTTTTTTAACGATTCGTACTTTGCCCGCAGAGTTAATGCGCTCTGAGATGGCGGATGTCGTCGGGGGCGACGGCGGCTTCTGGTTGCTGCGCAACGCGGACCTGGAGGGCGGCCTGTCCACCTTCCCGTTCCGGCTCAAGGCGAGCGGAGGCAGCCACGACCTCCTGCCCGGCGGCGCGGGGGGGTACCACAGGGTTGCGAGGGGGGTCCACGACGAATGCTGCCGGAACAGCTGCACATTCCAGCAGCTGCAGATGTACTGTGGCCGGAGGTAGAGCGGCCTGCCCTCTGCCGGGCTGACCCCGCTCGCCCCCCTGCGCCTCGGGTTCAGAGACGGGGGTGGGGCAGGAGGGAATTGTGGGGCGACGGCTGTGCTTGATACTTGCGTTCGGCCGGCCGATGGGAAGGCGATTAGCGCTTGAGAAAGGATTCGTCCAACGTCTATTGCGCAATGTAAAAAGATGGGAGATGATACCCAACCACATGTATTGCCTATTTTAAGCGGAAACGCTGAAAAAAATATTTATGCTGCACTTGTGATTAAGTGAATGTAAATTATATGACCAATACGCAATCCCACGAGTTCATTTTACGGAATATACTACCGTTAATAAAATACTTCGGCAACTTGTGTTACGTCATTTGTTAGTGGACAATTCATAGAATGCGTTATGCCGTAAAATATGTTAATTAACATTGTGATACTAAGTATTTTATTTATTCATATCAGAGAGCAAAAGTGATGAAATGAAATATCTATATAATTATTTATTTCATAACGAATTCTTATGCAAGTATATTTACTTTTACATTTTACCAACTATTTCACTGAATAATCAGCGTGACTTTCAGTTTGCCATGGAAACAAAAATACTTGAGATAAGATAACTCTAGACTATGCATCACAAATTAATGCATTTCTGTGCAAGAATATTCATTCCAATGTAATTCAGGCATGGCAACTGTTTGAGTTATATCTTTAAATCTCCCAGAGGAATAATTGACCAAATGTTAAATGGTGTGTTCTAAGGTTGTTTACTGGCCACACTTGCATTCCATTAAAATTGTCTAGCCGCATTCGATCAAAGGGCCACTAGGGTAAAGCCTGAGCTATTTATTGACCGCTTTTTTTGCAACATTTATAACCTAGTCAAGTGAATTACCAAGATGCATAGCCTTTAAGCATTTTTCCATCCTCCCCGTTCGATTGGCGACAATTCATGTTCGTGCCTCGGAAAACGTTAATAGTTTCGTTGGAGCACCATACACTTCCTATTTTTTAAGTAAGTTAATTCTTGTCTAAGGTTATTTACTAAATAAGGCTACATGTATCAACTTATTCCGATATTTTTATTACATTAGCTTTGTCATATTTGTATTGCCTGAATTGATAAAATAAAAAAAGAATAAAACAATCGTCATGGTAACATAATTTCTTGAGACCCTCCTAAAGTCTATAATGTTCGCCAAAGCTTTGAGTCCCCGGTCTCTGTGTCTCTGTTCCAGGTGATATCTTAGTACATTTCCATCGATATTGTCAGAAAAAGGAAGAATAACATAAACGATGGTTTCAGACCTCACTTGGTGGAATTCCTTAATATCAGGGATAGAAGGATTAACTTTGCAATTCCACATTGTAAAAGATTTATTACGACCGGTTTCGCCGCAGTGCAGCATCATCAGGTACACAGACATGTTTTCCACTCTATGTATACACAAAAAAGGTTTATGGATGAAGGAGAGGGGGCGGGTGAAGGGGGGGGGGGGAAGTCACAGGTAAGGCGTTGGGAAGGTATTGGGTTGGATGGGTGGGGGTGGGAGGCTCTATGGGGAGGGGTGAGGAGTTAGGGTATTGGACATAATCCGGGAAGCGGACGCTGGTTAGGGCGTCGTGGGGGGAGGCAATGGCCTCGGCAATTGGTTGTAGGTTGAGCGAGGGTGGTGGTTGTGGGATGAGTAAGGACGTGTAGGAGAGGGGAACGGGAGGGGTACAAAAGTTCGTTAGCAATTTGAAATTCGTTTGAATTTGCCCTATACAAAATTTCCAATTCTTCCAAAGCATCTAATTTCAGTCCTTTTTCCTAAATATGTAGAATTTTAGGGGTAAAATTGCTGGAGTGTCCACTTTCTATTAAATATTTTGCAAACTGTGAATTAAAGTTATTGTTAATGTAACAGGCTCTATGTTCTTTCACTCTAGTCAAAAATTTTCTACCAGTCTGACCCACGTACGTCATACCACAATCATTGCACTGGAGTTCATACACACCACTCTTTTGTATCACTTCCGTCTTGTCCTTATTACTTCCTAACAGGTTCTTCACTGGGTGCCTGTTGTAAAATGCAGCTCTCACTTCTTCTTTGGGCAATAACCGTTGGACTTTTGATGAAATGTTTCCCAGGAAGGGGATCCTTCTCGACTTGGAAGCGTCTTTTTCTTTGGTTGTTGCACTGTGAATCTCTTTTACGGCTATCTGGGTGCGTTTTCGTCGGTACAGTTTGTCTATTAATTCCACTGAGTACCCATTGTTAAATGCAATTTGTTTTATTATGTTCAGTTTTTTGTTTTTGTTTGGTTCTGTCATAGGAATGTGACACAATCTGTTCAAAAAACTGTGGAAAGCAGCCAACTTTAGTGATATGTGATGTCGCGAGTTTTCGTGTATCACTTGATCAGAATAGCACGGTTTTCTACGTATTGAAAAATCAAACTTTCCACCTATGATTCTAACCGACAAGTCCAGGAAATTTAGCACTCCGTCGGATTCCACTTCACTCGTGAACTTCACATTCTTGTCCATGGAGTTCAAAATAGAGTGGAAAATGTGTGTACCTGTCTCTTTGTTCCCGTCCAGACACAGAACACATCATCTACGTACCTGGACCAATGATGGACATGTTTGATCAGGGGGTGGTTGGAGGAGAATAACTTCTGTTCTAAATTGTCCATGTAGATGTCAGCCCAGTCAGATAGAGGAGAGCCCATTGCCAAACCGTCTGGTTGGTGGTAGTACATTCCGTTGAATAGAAACTGGTTTGTTGCACGCATGTTGTGAGCACCGTGTGTAATTCACTAATCACTAAAGGCGGTACTTTGGCTTTCACAAGGAGGGCTTCCGCCAGAATGAGGGCTTCATTCCGTGGAACACTCGGGAATAAGCTAGTAACGTCGAAGGATACCATAGTACACTTATAGGGAACCACTTTTTCTGATAAACTTTTCGCAAATTCCACTGAATTCTTAATTCCATATTTGGTATTAAATCTGGAATAACCGCGGAACACCGAGTTGAATTTGTGTGACAGAAGATGGTTAGGGGCGGAGACACTGGACACAACGGGTCTAATGGGTATGTTTTGCTTATGTATCTTCGGGAGACAGAAGAATTTTGGGGATTCAGGATTCATTTGCACTAATCGGGCAGCTTCCCGGGAATGAAATAACACTTGGCAGGATGATATCACTTTTTTGCACTCTTTTTGGTAAACTGGAGTGGGATCTTTCGGTAAAATTACTATTTTGTTGTCATTAAGGTATTTTTCACATTTCTCTATGTACACACTTTTATCCATAACAACGACAACATTTCCCTTGTCTGCTTTGGACAACACAAGATTATTTTCGGCAAGTGATTTCTTCAGGGATGTTACTGCCATGACTTCCTTCCGGTCCACACCGTTATTCCGTGATCAACTATCGGAAATATAATTACGTATTTCTTTGGCAATACGGTCCTTGGCCCCTGCGTTTCCTTTACCAAGAGCAATGTCACAGTCTACTGCTAGATTTCGGAGCACATAAGAGCTTTCAATAGATTAGTAGATTGGATTTACAGTATCTACGTCAACTACCCCTAAAACACCTGTTGGATTCATGCTCGCAGTAGACGGCAAAATTATACAGCAGGAATGAAATTTTAAATACCTTGGCATAGAAATGCCTTGATATTGAAATGTGGAAACCTAATTCAGACAACAAACAACAAAAGACGAAAGAGTGACTGGATGCTTGAACGAAAGAATATGGAAGAACCAACCGTATAGGGATAGAAGAAAACTCTAGATGGAGGTGTTTCAGGTCTGCCAAAAACAGTTGATCAAATTAAGTAGAAACCACGGACCTTTGCCTTGCCGGGTCAATTCACAGACCACCACGCTACCCAGGCTTCCTGAGTCCTAAGGCAATTTGAGAGGATTTAAGGGAACTAGAATTTCAGCCCCTAAATCGATCAAGGATCACACTGGTAAGGGAAATATGGACCTCGAAGAAGCTACTAACCACGGGAATAGGTCCTGTAACATAACTTATTCAGTGATTGGCTACGTATGATGACGTTTTAGGTCTGCCGAAAACCGGTGATGGAATTACTTATTGCCTTAAGAATCCAGATGTCTGGGTATCGTGGTGGTCTGCAGTTTGGCCCGGCAAGCCAAAGGTTCGATCCCTGGTCCAGGTTGACTTTTTCCTGAAGCAATTTATACGCAAAATTTAGAGTTAATAAAGCTAGTATAAGATCACTTATGACAAAAATGGTGGAGACTCCGGCAGACAGAGCAAGAACAAGAAGTCTTGGAGACTGGTGAGATGAAAGTACTGTAGAAAATCACCGGTGAAACATTACTGGAGCAGGGCCGTAGCCAGGTGGGGCGCCGCCCCTCCTGGAATTTTTTTTGCCCCCCCCCCCCCACCTTAGCTTTAGGTGTCTATTTATTTTTGTAAAGACTTTAACGCCTCCTTTCAGTACTCTGCTATACAGAGGCGAGCTTTACAGTCGAACAATAACCTATATTAATGGATATAAATTAAAGGATATTAATTTTGTACCAGGCTGCTAATTTTTGACACAAGAACTATAAAACGTTTGCCCCTCCTAGGAAATTGGTTGCCCCTCCTAAAGACATGACCTTGCTACGGCACTGTATTGGACCGAGAATGAAATGAAACTACAAGAAAGAAATGCAAAGTAGTGCTTACACATAAACGAGTGGACGTTAAAAAAAGCACGAATGGAGTGAAGACATGAATCGTATGGGCGAAGAATGAACGGTAAAAATAGCTCGTGATAAGTTACCGTTGGGAAAAAGAAGTAAAGTTTGGCCAAAAAACGATTTTGTGATCACCTTTACATCGAACAAGAAGAAAAGGCGAAGGGACGAAGAAAAAACAGGCCATGTGCCTACTTCAAAGAAGGAAGAAGAGGATTAACATCAACTACTCACTTGTGGATTACTTTTGAACTCTTCTACTCTTGACCTCATGACTCCCCGTTGTGGAGTATTCTTTGAACGTTCTCAATCGTAACTATCCATTTGCCAATTATGAAGTTTCTTTTACGGTGTACCAACGGGATATCTCTACTCATAACATTGAATGAATTTGTTCTCATTAAAAATGAGAGGAATGCTGAAGGGCGCGATGATTGAGGGGAGGATGTTGGGTAAGCGGGGAAGGAGAAGAAAAAGAATGTGTTTTATGGAAAGGGACGCAGAGAGGCGAGGAGAGGTGTGGTGAAATTAAGAAAGATATTGCGTAGATAGATTCAGGCCTGCGCCTGTAAAAATCAAGAGTATTTTTTTCTCACTTCAATTTAAACCTACCGTTAAGTTAGACTACGATGATGATGATTCACTGAGAAGAAAGCTCATCTTCAAGCAGATATTAAAATATCAGCCACTTATCGCAACATTTATGGAGATATTTTCAAAAAAATATAGGTCCACTCCCTATGGGATTTGGTGTGGCTGTGATCTCCATGTGGAGACATAAGAAATGAGGAGTTTTGAGTTACAGATCACGTAGTAAATGTAACGGTGTGTAGTTTGTGTTTTCGCAATTAATGTCAAAAATACTCCACGGGATACTTTAAAAAAAATAGTTTTTAAAAACTTGGTATTGAAATTATTTTCAGAGTAAGATGTGAAACAAAAAACTCAAGTTTAAGATTAAAATGCGTAAATGTTGTCAACTATTGAGAGGTTCAGTAATAAAAAAAAAGGTTTTGTGACATTAATATTATAATATTTACTTGATGCATACTAAAAAAAGCTCTAATTTTTTGATAAAATTTGAATTAAATTTGTAAAAAAACAATTATAACCAATGTTCCGCAACTTGTGTCTCCCGACGACATACGTCAATTACCCCCTGCGCCTTTTTCATGTGCGTTAATTGTGGCCTTTATCGACATTGGCGAGTCTACAATTCTCATCTTTCTTGACAGTCGACAGTATCGGTGATTAATAAATGGACTTGGCTCACTTATTTCGCGTGCATTCATTTAGTAGCCCAATACTATATATGAGTGTACCCAGATAAATCGCTTAGAAGTAGCTTGGGTGAACCCTATTCAATGATGGTTTTAATTTTTTTTTCTAAATTACAGATGCGAATGACGCTGAGAATGACATGCCAAATACTCGTCGCAAGTTCTGTGACGCCTAATAATGTTCATTAAATTATATAAATTTTAATTCTATTAATTTTTATTTTCTAAGAAAAAGAGACTTCAAACAAATTTTAACTGACAAAATCCTTCATTAAGTTTTCAAATAAATCAAAAAAAATTAAATAATTTGAATTTTTATTTGTTTTATCTTTAGCACTGGAACTGGAATTCATTTACCTCTGTTTTTGTAGACGATCGGACACTTCTCGCACTTTGTAGGCCGGCAGGATCGGGGTTCTGCTGCAAGTATTGGTTCTCAGAAAGACTATACTTGAGTCAAGCACCGAAACAAGTTCTAGTAATGCCGTTTCGCAGCTTAGTAGTCTGGCAAATATCGGTTTAAGGGGAGTTTAGTGCCTACAAGATGTGGCACTTCATGACCTTCTAGTGGACCCAGGATCAGAACGGGAGCCTCGGGAGGCTACCGGACACCTTTCACAAATGTAGAGCACTAAAAACAGTCGTGTCGGAAAAAAATACGCCTTTCTAGCTCTTCTAGTTAACGAACAGCACGAATTCCAGGAAAACTTCAGTATTTCCAGGTTTTTCCAGGATATTTTTTTATTATCCCTTCTAGGAGCGCTTGTGACTTTTCATATGTTCATCTCAAAGGGGTCCTGAATACATCTCAAAAGGTCCGACTTTGTTATTAATTATTTCTTGGTTCGGGTCAAATTTTATTTATTTTCCCGGGCTATTAACAAAATTGGTCGAGAGATCACTTGTTTCCACACACTTATAATGTTTTTTAACTCTAGTCCGAAAACTCCGTCCAGTTTGCCCGATATATATTTTGCTTGGCACTCATTGCCAGATAGGGCATACACTCCACTCTTATCCATAGGCTCGTGCATGTCTTTGGAATTAAAGAGAGCTTTCCCCACAGTAGAAGGATTGTAAAATGCATATTTAAAATTATCTTTCGGTAGCACTTTAAGAAGTTTATAAGTCAACTTCCCCCTAAAAGATAACTTACATCAACAATTAAACACGTCAGACACAAATGGTAATAGGGAAGATGTTATAGTAACTGCCTGCTTTTTGCGTTTCTTGTCCAATAAATATAAAATCAAATTTCTATCGTAACCATTATTTACTGCAATACGTAGATAGTTCAGCATTAAAATTACTTCGCGACATGGGAATGTTCACCAGGCCATACAACATTGAGTGAAAAGCAGAAAGCTTATGGGAGAGCGGTGGTGACACGATTCCGCAGGAATTACGGCGTCACTTTATAAGTATGTTTCCTAAAAATTGACAAATCGTGTTTATTTTCAACTAAGGTAATCGTTAAATCTAAAAAGTTAATTTCCTTTTCCCCCTTGTTCCACAGTAAAGCGGATGTTGACTTTTATTATTATCACTTACGATAATGATCTGCATAATTTTTTGCGTGTTTTTCTGCACAGTTTTCTACATAAACTTCTGCAGCCATTTCGCGCTATTTTTCTGCATGTAGATTCTGCAAGGGTTGTCTGCAGCAATAAGTATATGCAGAAATTTTTATATTTTCTGCAGTTACAATGTTTTGGTGTTTGAAAAATGTTTAAAAATAATTTGGTGAAAAACATGCAGAAAATATCCATGAAATAGTTTTTTTCTGTACAAGTGTGTAAATTGTTTTGGTGCCACGCCAATATATCACTTTTTTCAATAAAAAAGGCCAGATCCCAGCCTATTGGCTGTCTTCCGAGCGTTTCGCTTTTTTAACAGGTAGAAGAAATACACGTATTTGTCATGGCACGGCAGTCAGGTACAGGTTAGAGGGTTACGTGGGAGTGGGGATATGGGTTGGGAGAAGGGAGATTTTAGGGGTTTTTTGCTTCAAGTTTGGATTAGGAACATAATCCCACAGGGACTCAAATCATTGGATTTTCTGTCTGTTGAAGTGATTTTTCAAAAGGGGTGAGCTGGCTTTTCAATAAATTTAGGACGTGTGGGTTTTGTCGCCCAAGCGAAGCGAAGTGAATCGAGGGTGACAGTTACAAGTCGATAAACATCTTGCACACACGAGTATCGATCCCCATTTTTCATTACGTGCGTTTTACGCACGGAGTGATGAAAAGATTTTTTTCGAAACTCTCTGATATTTATTCTTTGTTGTTACAAACAATTATTTCTAATGTTTTGGTATAAGAATTTATGGGTTGGGTTGCTAGAATCATAATCTTCATTGCGAAGGCCAATTAATCCAATGAAATCTTCTCTTACTGTTAAGTTTGCATCAGAGATTACATTTTAGACATATCGCAGCGAAGCACTCAACTGAGAGGTATTCGAAATATCGGTAGTCTCGTCAAGTAGAATCGAGTAACACTTATCTATTCTTATCCTTTTTTTCAATTCTTCAACAATTTCATCTCCGCTGAATTTGATGAACTCATTGGTAGTTGTCTTGCTAATATATGTAGCATTAAACCTTAGAGGGAGTCAAATGGTCCTCAAGCTGGTTATCACCACTGTCTACTCTGAATAACGCTCGGAAATTCCCGTCATTTCGTGACTCGCCGACATCAGCTATACTTCCGTCATCTCTGTGCCCTCTCATCTAGGTATGTTTTGGTGAACAGTTTTGTTTTTATGATTAGGACAAGACGAGCTCTGATTTCTAGTACTTGACTTTTTCTTCTTTCATCTAATACGTTATTTATTTGTCAGTATTATTTTTAAAAAGGTCAAAGTTGATACCATTTAACACTTCTTTTAGTCCGCAATCAACCTTTTTTTCAACGTGAGTTTCAAGTATCATTCTTTGCGCAGCAGCGAACCTCCGTTAACTCCGATCTTGAAAATGGTTACAGGATAAGAGAAACTCGGGTTGGAAAAAGTAGTGAGGGCTGTACAAAGAGTTACTATTTAGCCTCTTACTCAGTGGCGTAGCTAAGCGAGGGCGAGGGGGGGTCCGCCCCGGGCGCACTTTTAAGGGGGCGCCACTTGGGGTCTGCTGCAGGCTATAATAATACTATTGAATTTTTAATCCACTGAAGCATTATTTTGTTACTATTGAGTTTTCTTCTTAACGTTTTATTTGGCAGAACAGTGTAGAATTTTTGGCATGTCTCTTGTGTCACAAATCTTGTGATATTTAGCTTCATCAGTCAACACTTTGGTCTATTTTTTTTCCTTTTTTTAACATGCTGTACGCATTTTTTATCAAAAAACAAATATTTTATATTAAAAAAAACTATCATCTTATTTGCAGATAAATCAAGCTAAAGAAAGTGGTGCAGGTATCAGATTAAAATTTACAACAGAACATCATAACATACTAAACAAACAGAAAATTATCTGATATCAGAGTATGTTTGGTATGTATTTAAAGCATACTATATTCGAGCATGCGAATGCAATATCGTAATAGTACACAAACTAGTTAACATATTTAACACTTTAAGAGTGAGTCATTATGCAAAATATATTTTTTTGTAGGGCCGGGGGCGCCAAACTCAAGGTCCGCCCCGGGCAGCACACACTCTAGCTACGCCGCTGCTCTTACTCATTGGAGTCTGGCGGAGACAACCCTTGGAGGTTTGCCGCTGTACACTCCGCTATCCCGTCTTCCCTGTAGTTGCCTGTAGTATGTGCTTTTACATTGTGTACTAAAACTGTTTCACGTGTTATCTGCAACACTTCGAAATGTTGGCGTATTACACGAGGCCATCCCCTCCACTCTTTCTTCCCTTCCACTCATTCTACAGCCTCAGAAGTTTGCGCCGGTAACGTTCGCGGTAGTTGCAGCGGCATTTGACTATCGCCCAAAAATCGTATCATAGTGTGTATTGTGTTAGATGTACGCAACTCGCTGTCCTCTGCGCACATAAGTGTTAAGTATAATTTCTCTCCTGTGTTAAACAATCAACGGCACGATGCACTCAAATATTAGAGTTTTAAACTACCGATGTATTGCATCGCGCTTGACCGTCAATGCAACAGTTGGATTAAATAAATACATGACGTTAGCTTAGCTGTTAGTTTTTAAAATATTTTTTATTTTTACTGATCCTGAGGGAGGGGGAGCGCCCCCTGGCTGGATCCGCGCCTGTGAGCAAAGCAGCTTTGCAAGAGGCGTAGGTAGGCAAGACAAAAGCGGGATAGATAGGAAGCCTCAACTGTGACTCATCTCCTCTCCGTCGGAGTCTGGTCTTCCACTGCCCAACTCGAAATGCCCGAAACAACTTGTTACCGAAAAAGTTACACAGTTCATGTTCGTAGGAGAGAGTGGCATGTTATTTCTAGCATATCAATGCTATTAAGCTGTTGGTA
Source organism: Pyrrhosoma nymphula (assembly GCA_963573305.1). Lineage (NCBI taxonomy): Eukaryota > Metazoa > Arthropoda > Insecta > Odonata > Coenagrionidae > Pyrrhosoma > Pyrrhosoma nymphula. The sequence continues at coordinate 3,872,955 of OY754334.1, forward strand.
CAATGAAGTTTGCTATCAAATCCTATGCTTTTTATTTTGCTCACCTTATCTCTTGGGGGAGGGGGGGATTTCCCCTCCCCCTCCCCCCCCCCCCCGTGGATCCACCTCTGACGCGTATAACATGCACTTTATCTGCTTGCGCATGTCGCTCAGCTCTCAGAGGAAATGACATTGCACAATACTATGCGATGTTTTATGAGGTGTTTACTCAGACAACTGCGGAACTGGCCGCGCAGTAATTTTTACAGAGTCACCCACCGATGGTCACCCGATTGCGAGAAATTCACAGTGAAAATTCATTCGCCTGGGACTGGGGATTCGGACTCATCGATTTCGCGCCGAGTTCTCTGACCAGTTAAGCTACCCAGGCGTCCTCTCTCACATATCATGGAGGCTTTTAAGGATCGAGTTGTCCTCACCGATACCCTGCATACAATGCTATGGCGTGTGCATGCGCTTAGCTCTACTGTCCACGAGGTTAAGCCCGAATTTAAACACGAAGGTGTTTACTCGTAGACGAATTCAAAGAACTGCGGAACTGGCCGCGCAGTGACATTAACGGAGTCCAAGTAAAATTTGTTTATTGGAGGTAGGAATGCTAACCATACGTTTCGATGAAGTCAAAACATCTGACAATGAGAGTAATTCACGAAAATTAGAAAAAGCCTTCGATTCATTGATTGAATGCAATACTTGGTTCCAATCTAATTAATTTACTCCGATTTGAAAGCAAATAGTTCCACATCATAGTTTTAGCATGGGCACAGGATTTTTATATCATCCGAATTCTCTCTCTTAAGAGTGAAATGTATAGAGTACTAAATTAATCAGTTAAGTATTGCTTTATAAAGCGCGTCCTTTTGGACTTCGTACATATGTATGACTTGTGTAGCCTGAATAAAACATGGTCAAGTTGCTGATTTGGTAGGTATTCTAGTGGGGAAATCAATAAAACAAGACAGCCATAAATAAGTCATTGAATTTAAGTAATAATCAGAGTCACCCATTGATACTATAACATTAGTATCAAATCACCAATGACACCTTAATACTTTTTGAATTGGTATAAAAATCTGGCTCAAATTCATTAAAAAATTTCTTGGTCCCTATAAACGTTATTCTATATTAATTCTATAATTTAAAATAAAGCTTCACTCTGACAAAATCTATAGTAAAAATTTGAAAATCGTTCGTGTACCAGACTATTGTGTTTTGAACATAGACAATAACACCTCAAGATAGGCTGCTATCACAACAACGGGCAAATGATTTACAACTACTTGACAGATAAAAGTCCATATCGTGATCATTCATTCAAATTTTCAAAATGGTTACATTCAGAAAACACTTAAGAGAATGCAGATACGCTTAGAATAAATCAAATTAGTCAGCGGATATTTTGATGCATTGTAGTAATTTCATTGTTATGTAATATTTAATCGTTTAGAGGAAAAAACCTTTCCTTTCATAAGTAGGTAATATCGTCAAGACAAACACGAACAAACACGGCTTCTTATTTTCAGCTATCCTTGTTAAAATTCCACCTTCAGCTTATACGCAGGTGTTTGTAATTCCTCTTCCGTTCTCTGCCTGCATTTCTGGGCCATTCCTCATTCCGGGACATAGAGCATCGTTGAAATAAAGTGGATTAGGTGTGACATCAAGATTCAGGTGTTGTGTTGACAAGTCCACCTTCAGTCTTATTTTTGCCAAATATTCGCTCTTGATGTGTTGCCGAAGGTAGGCACTGCGCCCCAAATAAACTTCATGCTGACAAACTTTGACCCACCTATCCTGAGTTGACGCAAGTGACCTCAGTTGTCATTCGCCTCCCGATGTAACAAATCATTTGAAAGATGAAATAATAATTCATGAGAGGGAAGTCGTAGCTAAAGGAGAGATAGTCAAAGCTCACTCGTACTGTGAGACTCTGAAAAGATTGCGCCGTACAGTTCAAAACTAGCGAACGCGGAATTGCGTTGCTTCAATAAAATACTCTTGCAGCTGGTACCACACGAAGACCTATCGCCGATTTTGGCTGGGAACCACCCACTGTACAGCCGGCATCTCGATCCGAGAGAATGTCATCTGTTTCTGCCCCTGAAGGGCTCTCTGGTCTGCCAGCGCTATGGCAACGATGATGACGTCAAAAACGCCGTGGAGCACAAGTTGTCACCTTAAGCGGTGCCGGACGGGAGAGGGGAAAAAACAAACTGGTCTCCATATTCGAAAGCTACCTCAAAAACGGCGGATTTTATATCTACAAATAGTTCTAGATGTGCTCTTTCATATACAAATGAATTCTAGCAAAAATACCGTGTGAAGTTTTTTTTATGCAAAAACGGTTTAAACTTTTTTTCTGCGTGCTTTGTCCTTTCATAACTGTTGCTTTCGAGAAAGGTTTTGAGTTGATGCACAATGTCTCAGTGTAAGTTAATATTTTGCAATCATTGGAATACTTTTAACTATGCTATTCACATTAATATTCGCCTTCATGTACATGCAGTAAACTGCGTCTAGCCTTCCATAGTTTCTGCAGAAATGTTATTGGGTCTGCTTACGAAATAGTTTGAATCCAACGCTAGTCCGAACTAGATGCCAGGCATTTATGTATATGTCTGATTTTTGTTGTCTCAGGAGTAACTTTGTGGAATTTCGTCCACACATCAGAATTAAATAAATAATTTATCATTCTGCGTAAAATTTATTGCATGAACGACTTAAGTATCGACAAAGAGCGTCACACAAGAGGTTCTACAAAGTCGTGATCTCGATACGTTTGGTTTCGAATGAGAAAACCATCGCTTTCAGTTCAAAATTAAAGACTTATCTCCGCTAATTGCTCGCGTGCTCGGGGCGTGGAGAAGACTCTTAATTGGAGCGATCTAATTTCATTTTTAGTCGAAGAGAATCCGGCCTCTCCCAATCAATCGCCTCATTGCGGACCGTCGATCGCGATTTCCATGCGCCAAGCGGACATCTTTGGCACTTTATGAAGAGGAGGGGGTTGTCCGTGCACACACCCCCTCCACTCCCTCCCCTCTCTCGGAGGGGCGTCGGGTGGCGCCGCCAAAGGCACCGGTGGGCGGTCGAGTGACGTGGAATGACGCGTCAACCCGAGCGATGGGAGCGCATCATCCGGCCAATGATTAAAAATATGACAAATGAAGAGAAGAGTGCGCGCAGCAAAAGGAAGGGTTAGGGGGAGGGGGAAGGAGGATCTCGCGAATTCTTAAAGCGCGGGAGAGGTGCTCGTTTATTCGAGTAGATTTATATCTCGCGCGAGGTGTTGAGGGTGGCAGGATTTGATAGATAAATCATTTATTTGCCCTGAGACATTGTCCCTTAAGTACAGCAATACACAACAAAACATTTTGCCAAGGGCCCAACATGACAACAATAGAATATTCATTTTATTTTCCAACATACAAGCTGACATATAACATTTTCCATTCGACAAATTTTTAACATAACATACGACAACTTTTCAAGCATGATAGCTGAAATATAAAATTTGGGTGATACGTGTATGTTCATGGAGAGAAGAAAGGAAACTTATTTTCCTAATAACATAATATAAATGAGGTTTTTAAATTGATTCAGGGACTGCAGTTTCTTTAATTCATGCGGTAGGGAGATCCAGAGTTTTGCACCGGCAACATGAAATGACTTTTGGAAGGTCACGGTGGTGCGTGGGATCAGTACGGATACCCTCTAGGACACCGATCCTACAAGTAGGTACAACCTGGGCCGAGGGTGGGAGGGGTTGTTGAGGGGTGGAAGCTTGTGTCGCCTCTCCTTAATACAAGCACCCGACGACGCATGGGCTCTGGATCCAGCGGAGCGGTAACACGTCACCTCTCCTTGGGGTGGAAACGCGACGGACAGAGGTGATGGAGGGGGGGGGGCAGTGGGGAGGGGGGGGAAGTAGGCAGGGCGCGTTCGTAAACAAACAAAAAAATCCCTTAGCTTCCCGTCCTCATTGCCCTCCCGGGTCCTGTCGAGGGACTGTCCAGCATCGGAAATAACTAAATGGCAACGTCACAACCGAGAAATGTACCAATTACAACATTTAAAACAGTATGATTCGTCTAATATTGTGTGACTTCTCCAATTCGTTGGAGATTAGCAAAATTCGAGTCTTTCGTGAATAGGACCCATGGGGTGTTCGGAGGAAGAGGAGTGGATCACGGTTGAGTTGACTCGCAAAATATGCTGAAATGGAAATAAAGCAATGTTTCGAACAAAAACGTATGGCGTGGCTGGCTGTCAGCCAGGGACGTAGCCTCGGGTTGAATGGCACGGTCCGCCGGGGTGAAAGTAGTGCGAGTTGCGGCCGCGAGGGTAGCAGTGCGCACCGCGTCGAAGATCTGCCCGTCTCTCCCGATGTGCCTCTCGGACGCAGTTATACCACAGAGTAGGGATTCATTCATTCATTACAGTAATCTACCGGTTAGAGGTAGGTTGTGATGAAAGTCAGAGAATATCCAGCAAACTCTTACACGTGTCGTGCCATTTCTACCTCTAGTATTTCTTTCTTCATCTCAGAATAAGTCCTACCTTTCTTCATCCCGTCCATAAAACCGATTCTCTTCCTTCCCCTTCCCCGGCTACCCAACATCCTTCCCTCTATCACGACCTTCAGCAAACCATCGTCCCTCATTAACCCTTCCAGCCACCTACCCTGTCTTCCCCTAATCTCATCTATAAGTTTCCTCTTCTCGCCCACCATGTCAAGCACTTCCTCATTTGTCTTCCTTTCCGTCCAACGCACCTTCTCCATCCTCCTCCACACCCACATCTCGAAAGCCTTCAGCCTATTTTCGTCTTCCTTTCTCAAGGTCCACGTTTCTGCCCCATACAACGCCACACTCCATATCAGACTCTTTACCAGCCTCTTTTTTACATCCTTACTTAAGGTCCCCGTCATCAGCTCCCTTCTATTATTGAACGCTTCCTTCGCTAGCGCTATTCTCTTCCTAATGTCTTTGCTTCTATGTCCTGTTTCTTCTAGCGTACTACCCAAGTAATTAAATTGTTCTACTTGCTCCAGTTTGTGACTTCCTACTCTTATCACCAGCTTCGCTTTCTTTGTCCTACAGAATCTCATTACTTTTGTTTTCCTATTATTTATCTTCATTCCGTATTTCTCACACTGTTTTTCCAGAGCATCTACTAAAGTTTGCAGTCCTTTCGATGACCGACTGACTAACGCCTGGTCGTCTGCGAATCTAACCGACTTTATCCACTGGCCTCCTACTTTTATTCCCACATCTAGCTCATCCCATGCCTCTCTTACCATTTCCTCAGCATAGATGTTAAAAAGTAGAAGCGACAACGGGCACCCTTGCCGTACCCCGCGACCTATAACAGCCCACCCTGATTCACCGTCAGCAACCCTTACCTGATCCCTCTGCCCCATATATAAGTTACGGATGAGTGAGTAGGGATATATATATATATATAATAAATATTTCGTTCAAACAGGTGGTGAAAGAAAGAGGATAGGAAACATAAAATTGGACAACACAATGGTGATGTGAAGATGGAATGATGGCCGATTCCAAGTGAAAAAAATTCGTCTAGATTGGGAATTAAACCACGGACCTTCTGATTTCGCGCCGGATGCTCTGACCACTAAGCTATCTAGACTACTAAAGAAACAGTGGAATCGGCGGGGGGTTTATATGAATCAAACACCCCCAAGATTAGCCCGTAAATGGCGCCGAGAGATGGCGCTGGGCATTTTCTCTCACCGGCAGAGAAGAAATTACGTACACAGAAGAGGAAAGGTATAGGAAAGGAAAGGTATATATATTTCTTTATATATATATATATAAAGAAATATATATATATATATATATATAAATTCATACATTCATAGGAAATGGAAATGGATAGGAACACATAAAAGGACGAACACAGGGTTTGGTGGGGAAGATGAAAATGAGTCAAATCCAGACAGAAAAAATTTCACCTTAGTCTTAGCCTTTTCTTCTTCTTCGGCTATGCGTGCCTTTAACCCTCCCTACCTACCTGGGGTCTTTTTTGACCCCAGCTCATAGAAAAAGTTGAATAACTTATTACTTTTTACAGTTTTATGCTTCACATTTTAGGAATTCTCCGATAAAATACTTTTGCATCGACTCCGATTTTCATTTTTAAAATATTTGCCTTTATCAACCTTAAAAAAAATTATTTCTTACTTGGGGTCAATTTTGACCCCAAGTAGGGTATGTGGAACTAAAATCTTCCCCAACGTACCTGAATACTAGGAGATTAATATTCATCTTCTTTTAGAAAATATTGAATAAAAAATAGCTTTTGTCTTGACCATGTCTTGCAAGGAAAAAATATTAGCATATTTTATCATAAACTGAGTAATATACTGTATTTCCAAATTATTAGAATAGAAGAAGATCGTATAGATATGGATTCTCTGGATGTGTTTCTCTCGTATAAGACACCGATTTAGATATTCCAGTAACATACATCGTCGTATAAAAAATCTATATTTTAACTTTGTGAAACAAATAGAGGGTTAGCTAATCAAGTGAAAAATCTATTACATATCAGCTGTTTCCAAATGGGTGAACTTGGAGACTAACACATAAGGGATCACATTCACCTCACCCCATTATATAAAACAATAGCGCAGCTGAATGCTAAAAAGTGATTGCTAGCATACCATGTTTTCAACTTGCTCTGCAGCTTCTCAAGACACCCCGTAATGTTTTCTCCGAGCGCATTTTGACTTCGTGATATTCGTCCACTGATATTGAGCTCAGCTGATACAGAGAAAGTTCGCTTGTGGTCGCTCCTCCGACGATTGTAAAATCCTTCATTGTCCTGCAACTTCTAATCTAACTGTTATCTTCGCAGAGCTGATTCGTCATCAACAATGTGTTTTCTTTGTAATCAGCAATACACTGTTAAGTGTTCTCTCCAATCGTATTTTGACTTTGTAGTATTCGGCCTCTGATACGACCTTGGCTTATACAGTGAGAGTTGTCACTCGTGGTCACCCCTCCGACGGCTGCAGAAGTCATAGCTATCCTTGCTCAAGAGTATATCCGGCACTCGAATTATTAGTGAACCCGTAAGTACTACTTTTATAACGTTAATAATACTACTTTAGTACTACGTTTTAGTCCTTTACGGGAGATTGTTCTGATTCATGTCTAGGTAATATGGATTTTTTGAAGCCACTCTTAATTCCACTTTCCTTTTTTTCAGTTCTCGTAAGGAAATAATCACAATATTTTTGTGAGGGAATTGAAGGAATCGGTGTTTTAAATAGTGTACCTAGTGGATTTAAGGAGAAGCCACAGAAAACTCACGTTATCAACGTCATATGTATTTTTTGAATAGTTAGAATTGTTTTATTTGCCAAGTGTGATATTGTTGCAACTCCTATTGATTCGGGTGTATTTATATGTATATCTCCTCTTGTCTAATGCAGACACAAGTCAAACAAGAACAATTACTAATTATGGCAGTCTTAAGAATCGAATGTGCTCATGGGTACAGCTAGAACGAACCCCTAAACGATTTATTTGTCTTGGATGAAGAATACATTTAAAATTGAGAGTGGATGTGAAGCAGAGGAAGACAACATAGAGGTGGAAATACAGTACCAGGAGGAGGACGAGTATCATAGGAACTCCAATGCGGTTGTACCAAAGAAGGAGATTCACGATGCACGATGAGTAAGGATGGAAAAATAAAAAGGGATACTATGGAACCAAATACCTACGACTGGAAATATATTATCCAGGAATATCATCAGGGTGGACGCAGATTTCCCAGGAAATGTTCAGTGTGTGGAAAAAGCTGATTTTTTTCGACTCTTCGTTACTGATTTAATGGTAGAAAATATTTTTATCAATACACAAATCAACCGTTAAAACAAATTAAGGATATAAATAGCTTAGGAAAATGGAAGAGTCTCGATTCCATTGAATGTTTAGCTTTTCTTGGCCTGTGTTACTTACAGTGTTCAAACAGGGCGAGGAAAACCACGAATTTTTGTCGGATGGATTTGGATTTCCGATTTTGAAAGCAACTATGTCAACAAGTCATTTTGAAAATATTCTAATCTGTGTAAGATTTGATGATAAAGAAACACGGGAAGCACGTAACAGGGAAGCAAAAAACAAGGTAGAGGTTGTACAGGAAAGAATGAACTTATTTTCTTGTGCATGAAAAAGTTCATTCATTTCAAGTCTCAACATCACTGTTGATGAACATTTATGTACTCAAAAAGGAAGTTGTGCTTTTGAAGTATATATTCCCTCAAAACCAGAAAATTACTGCGTTAAAATTTGGATGGCTGTGGATTGCGAAAATATGCACATTATAAATTTGCAAATCTACGCAGGTAGACATGGAGAAAAGCCTGAAATACAACAAGGGAAGTTGGCAGTAATGGATTTGGTGAGTCATTAGAGTAGGACTGGTCAAGACATCACCACAGATACTTTTTGTAAAGTTTTGATCTTGGCCAAGATTTATTAAAATTATACCTTTCACTCGTTGGTACTAAGCAAAAAAATCACAGAGAATTGCCATCAACAATCTTCCATAAAAAACCGGGAGATTAGTTCCTCAAATTTTTCATTTTCCAGTATCACTCTTTTGATCTCAAATGTCCGCAGCAAAGGAAAAACAGTGGTTTAATTGCCTACTCAACATACTGCATTTGAAATTTGTTTCTCTGAAAAGAATAAACCATAAGATATTCTGTATGACAACTCTAAGAAATTCGTTGTGGATACTTTAGATAAATTGACCCGACAGTGTTCTGTAAAAAAAGAGACTAGAAGATGGCCATTGGCTATCTTTTTTAAATCTGGAGGCATTAATGCATACCAAATTTATTTGAGAAAATATCCCTCTTTCCGCGGAAAATATTGTAGGCACCTATTTCTTTTAGAATAAGCAAAAGAATTGATAACACCTGAAATTCATCATGGAGTAGGAAAAACCGGATAACAAAATATAGAATTCGGGCTGCGATCAAACATGCTGGGATTGGCAGTATTCTGCCGGTAAATGACAGAGAAAAAGTGTCCAAGAATAAGCGTGGTACATGTTCCATTTGCCCTGATAATTTTCATTGCAATGTTTGCAACAGATTCGTGTGCGGTGATTTTGTTCAACAAAAAAGCGTCTGTATGCAATGATAGAGAAATGATTGTGGAGATGAAGATTCAGATTAAAATTTAGAACAATTCTTTTGAGTCATGAAATTTTGTAAAAGATTCTATTTCTACAGCCATTTGTTTGGAAATAATTATTCCCAGCAGAAGTCTATTCTGTTAAAATTTGTGTTGGTGAATTGCAATACTTGTGTTCCTCTGAAAATGTTTTGGCATTATGTTGCAAATGTTTAAATATTTCATGTTACATTATATTAGACTAATTACACTACGTACTTTAATGCATAGTAGAGTAAGCTTAATCCTCATTATTCAAGGCAAAATGTTACTCTCTATTCTCACACATAATTTTTTCTCGATTGCCATCTAATAAATTGTACAAAATATTTTTTTTGTAAACTAAGCAATGCATATTTTTCTGTGCTATTTTTATGTTAATTTATGTGAAATGTATTTAAATAAAAAACGCATGAATATAAGTCACTGGTAAATTATTATTTCTAAAAAAAAATAATATTTGCGATGGGGTCAAAAAAGACCCCAAGTAGGTAGGATGTAATTTTTTTAGTAACAGGTGGCGAGGGTTAAACGTACTGTTCTCCCCTTTATATGTTGTATGCTTGTATTCCTCTTTACCTTTCAACCTTCCAACTGTGTCTGTCCCCTATATGGTGGGTGAAACCGTCCCTGCGCGCCATCTCTGGGCCGATTTAGTTGGGCATGGGTTGTAACATAAATCCCCGTCAAATTCAGCTGTTAATTGAGTAGCCTTGGTTGTGTAACTGGTAGCACACCTGACCGAAAATTGGGAGATCCGGGTTCGTATCCCGGCTAAGGTGAAATTTTTTCTGTCTGGATTTCACTCATTTTCATCTTCCCCACCAAACCCTGTGTTCGTCCTTTTATGTGTTCCTATCCATTTCCATTTCCTATGAATGTATGAATTTATTCGCGCCTTTGAGCGTCATGTTTTACATATACACACACACATATATATATATATGTATATGTATATATATATATGATATATACCCATATATATATATATATATATATATATATATATATATATATATATATATATATATATATATATATATATGGATAGATATATATAAATATTTATATATACCCATATATATATATATATATATATATATACACACCCACTTCGATCGATACGGCAAGTTAAATGCCATTTTCAATAAAATGGTTTCCATTGCATTCCGTTTTGGGTGAATATGGGCCGACATTTGAAGTTTTTTCTTAAAATTTCACCACTAAGTTTGATTTGTCTCCAAAAAATAACGCATAAAATCAGTTTTGTTTTGGCTAAAAGTGACAGATATCGACGAGATCTTTTCTATGACGTCACCGTTGAGCACGATTAATCTTAATTTTTCCAGTGACCTAAGCTTAGCGTGTAAGTCGCTGAGAATCTCCAGCCACTCCCAACCTAATCCGTCCCTCCACCAGCTGTATATAGCGACACTCTCTGTTCGCACCTTGTAGCAGTTTCTAGCGAAGCGTGAAGCTTTTCTTTGTATTCTATGTCGTGGATTAAATCCTTTCAAGCATAAGTTCCATAGTACTCGCGGAGTACTCGAGATGTTCCCTAACTAGAGCGAAGTAACACTTCTCTTTCATCCGCGGACCTCCCATAATTTCGCTCGCCAGTGACTATTCTCTTTAATGCAGCGAAGGGTGACTCTCCCATCCCCTCCCCCTTAACTCCAACACCCCTCCACTGGGGACGACGTCCTCCACCTCCACCCCCCCCCCCCCCGTTGCATGATGGGATTGCCCGGCGACGCTTTCTCACGTCCTCCAGTCACTCCCGATCACGGCCAGTGTCTGTTAACGAGCTGGGTATCAACATTTTTAATCGGTAGCAATTAAGCATTTGACGGCTCCTTTCTTGGGTTTTACATAATGCCTGTTTTGCCCGACTTTCGGCCGGGTGTTGAGTACAGCTGAACCCAAAATAGTGGTGCCGCCCAGCTTTCGGGGGTTAATACTTCCGGGAGATATTTCCTAGGCCACGAGACCCCTTTGACTTAGAAGCGCAGCGGGAAACGTCGCACCGCCCCTAGATTAATTAAATCCCATCGAATCAACACCCTGATCAAACAAAATATGAATGCTGTTGCTAAAAACAGTGAAATTTTGACAGATATAGTCTATATTTTAAAATGTAATTTGTTATTATTGTATTTATTTGTAATAGCGGAAACCTTATGGCAATTTTATTAATATTTTATGCAAATAGGATCCAATGTTACAAGAAATTGTGAGCAGTCCCAAATCAGTGACAAATAAATGAGTCTCACAATTCCAAATGAACTAATTGAAATATTATTTTTTTTAAAGTTGAAAGTGTCATCTTGGAGCGCATTCAGTCTGCTCAATTGTTTCCATAACAATGGATGCCACACAAAACAATGGAAAGCACGATCAACAAAGTCATATAATCAGATATCTAACAATACGTGAAGATGGAGCAAGAAGGCCCTCCCACTTAAAAATTAATGAGAGCTTTTTAAGTTTAAAAAAATAACCAATCGATCTGATCAAGGCTTAGAAGAAGAGATTTTAAACATTGTGGAAGAGAAAGGGTTGAATTTATCAAAATGCCGCGGACAGGATTATGATGGCGCAGAAATATGTCTGGGGTTTACAAAGGTGTGAAATCTAGACAATTGAGAAACAGCAGGCGAAAGCTGAGCGTGTTCACTGCTCTGCTCACAATCTAAACTTATTGTAAGTTATAAATGGTACTATATAAATATCCCTGAAAACACTAAAGTATTCAACGGAGAAAATTTCAAATGAGTAGGCCTAAAACAAAGCATATCTAATTGAAAGATGGGACAAAAATCCAAGGAGCCAGTTATTGAAGATTCCGTGTCATGAGGAATGGTCATTTTCGATGGAAATTTTGGAAGAAAAATGTCTGAGAAGGAAGTAGAGAGTGGTTATCAGTAAAACACGGGAAAACTTTAACTCATTGAAAGTCACCGTTAGTGACGCTTAGAAGACCTGGTGCCCCGTGCAGTGCCTCTTGTCCCCGTCACGTCCCCTGCCATTGTCACCCGAGGTGAGGATTTAAGAAGACCCTTATCCCCCGGAAAATGCGTCAAAAGGAAAACGAAAGTCGTCCGTGGGTTTCACCCCATGAAACCACTTTTTCTCCAGTTTCTTGTCTTTTCTGGTCATTGCCATAACCTTTAAAACTGTTCACGATCGTTGAGAGCTGAGCGGTGTGAATTTGTTGTCGTTACGTCGTCTTTAACGCTAAACTGACTTTCGTGCTCACGGTTGTGGATCGCTATTCGGAAGTTGAAGAAGCTACAGTGCTATTCAAGCCATTCAACAGTGCAAAAGTGATCTCAATGCAGACTCCTCTGTGCAACGGCGGATTTTTATGGACATTCATCAACGGGGAATGGAAAATTCAAGGAGTTGAAAAAGTCTGGCCTCGGAATATTTGCAAAAAAACTGGCTCGTGGAAGGTGGTCCACTTCATGAAAATTTAGGTAAGTGTTTCATGCGTATAATAATTTGAAAGGATGGGAAATGGAATCTATGAGTTCATCTGCGAAAGTACATCTTGATTATTTTTAAATTGGGCAACCCGCATGACGTGGGTCTTGTCGTGGGCCACCACCATTCTGGAGCGTCCAAAGTTTGAAACATATTAAATCACTGCATTTTGCTTCAAAAATTAACAATTAATGTAAAGAAACATTTGTGAATCAAATTTGAAGCATTTTTAAACATGGAGTTAGTCAACATATAGCAAAATCTAAATTCAGTCACCAGGAAAATTAAAAAACATTTTACTTTAGCTTTCAAAGGGCTTGTTGGGAGGGTTGTCCACAAAGTATTCCTGCGGGGAGGGGGGTGGGGGGCTGGGAAAAGATGCAACGCCACTGCACGGAGGTATTCACATACCAGAATCTCCAAAGCCTCTGGAATATGATTCAAAAGGCATCAGCTACGATCGTTGGCGACCCCGAAAATAAATCGATTTTTCTACTGTGGGGATAGTCCGGCTCAGGGAGGGGGGCTAATATGATTCTGTAACTCGTCGGTTCCGTACCGATCGGTTGCGCTTCCTATCCCACCGACCGGCTGGGATTCCGTACCGACTTGGACTCCGCTACCGACGGAGCCTATTTCAGCGATTCTGTATGCAAGTCGGTGCCATTCCAGTCGGTTGGGTAACTCCTCCCACTTTCTGTTCCCCCTACTTAAGCTGAGGGTCACATGCTGTATTCCCACCAATGGAAGACGATAGAAGAAACAAATGACTATCGGAAGCCGCCTAGTGCTCTCGGGGTTGACAACAACAACAGAAATCAACGATGTCCATGGAAGAATGATCGTATACGTATATAAGTTGTGTGAATTTTGTGCATAACGATGTGTATTTGATAATTTAAATAAGTGCTTTAGGTTTGAGGCACATATATAAGTAGCGTCCGTGAGAATATTAAGTTTTCATAAAAGATGTGCGAGTGCTACGAGAATAAATGAAGTGTGCGAAGTGAGCATATCTTGACACACCGGATCGGTGCCCCGGCGAGCTCCATTCGGTGGATCCCACCGACACGCAAAAGCTGTCGGTACGGAGGAGAATGAGTCGGTTTGCTTGAGAAACACCGAAGCAAATGGATAATAAATTTGGAATTTTAGCCTGAAATGGGATAATTTGATACTTGTAATAATGAATAAACATATATATATATATATATTTATGACTGTAATAGCGACGTAATTTGTTCTTAAGAGAGCAATTGCAAAAGTCGATGAAGTTAAGGTCATAAAGGTGATGATCTATTTAAGAGAAACTTCTACACAACTAGAATTCCGTAGTTTTGCATTCTATTCTCTTGGCTGTAAAAAATGTTTTAATATTTGGCACTAACAATTGTACGTAAATAGCACCATATTTAGGCTATTCAGCATATTCGTTCACCGGAATGTTTTTCATGATAAATGCCAAAAATCGTCCGCGGTGAATGCCTATTATTGCGGTGTATACACTATAGTTATTCTTAAATGGATGATTCCCGTTGAAAGTTTTCAATTATAATCAAATTGCGTGTATGCAGTCACTTACTTAACTAGATTACATACTCAAGTAACTTCTAAATTCGAAAAATGGGTGATTTCGCACATTTATTGTGAGCATCGTATTTTGATTGCGATATGTTAGCCCCGATTTTGGGCCAGGTTAACGAAGGTTCGTATTTTTACTTATAATTGTTTGCTTTCGGCTTTTATTTTCGTAGCTGAGCAGATATATTTTAAGAAGTTTTTGCATTGAACTGTCAATTAATATATCTATCCTAATAAAATTCGGATTAATCATCAAATAATGCCGAAAAAGTGTGTTGGACAACACCATGGTGTGGTGACAACACTACTTGCAAGTTGGTGCACGTACAATAACCAAGAGTGCTAATAGCAAATTTACTTATTTCTCCACTCAACTGAAATTTCTTTCACCATATGTATTTATATTTATCACTCAATAATTTCATTTTACATTGCACTTTGCTCCACGAAATTACATAATAAATGTTTCTTATGACACGAGCGCGCAGCAATTTCTCTGTTCACTAAAACCACGAATATAGAATAATATACCTATAAGAATATTTCAATACCACAACTAAAATATAAAATACATACACGGATATTCTATTTTCGAGATCACGCCACTGTTCAATTTATTCCAACGAACAATTCTATCAATATTTGGAAGATTAAATACTATATAGGTACACGTAATACCTTTCCCGCAACTACAAATTCCAAATGAAAAACGCTGTTAAATGTCGTATCTCAATCACACGAGTAAATATGTACATATAATCCATCAATATACAGGTAAAATTATAAATTTGAAGGTACATATTTCTGGATTCAAGCGATAACAAATGATTCATTCTCACTTCGCACACTTCATTTATTCTCGTAGCACTCGCACATCTTTTATCAAAACTTAATGTTCTCACGGACGCTACTTATATATGTGCCTCAAACCTAAAGCACTTATTTAAATTATCAAATACACATCGTTACGCACAAAATTCACATAACCTATATACGTATACGATCATTCTTCCATGGACATCGTTGATTTCTGTAGTTGTTGTCAACCCCGAGAGCACTAGGCGGCTTCCGATAGTCATTTGTTTCTTCTATCGTCTTCCATTGGTGGGAATACAGCATGTGACCCTCAGTTTAAGTCGGGGGAACATTAAGTGGGAGGAGTTACCCAACCGACTGGAATGGGAAATGTTAAATTAAATGAGTTACCCAACTTCGTCGGTGCGGGAAACCTAGTCGGTACGGAATCCCAACCGGTCGGTACGGAACCGACGAATTACAGAATGACCCCCCAGACCGCCTCAGAGAGGGGCAGGATCCCTAAAAGTGACCAAAATATGAAAATTGAAGTATGAAAAAATTCAGGATTATTATAAGAATTAGTAAGTAAGCATATAGTTTTGAGGTTACTGAAAACAAATCTGATTATATTTTCAAAAATATTTTTTGTCAATTTTTCGCAAAATATTTTTCTTATTTACAAATTACAATCCAGCAAATTAAGTTGGATGTCCAGACTCACTGACTGATTCATTCACTCAACAACGCACAGCCTAGATGATAACTGTTGAACCATGTACCGTCGTGCGCTGTAACCATTTCATAGCTCCAGAAGAATGATTTCCCGTTGTTCCTACTGGTCAGCGACGCAATCAATTGCCGCACAAATTGACGCGTGCCTTCGGAGTCAAACGGCGTACCTACTCCGACTCCGAAGACGGCGTCAAAACGTCGAAGAGAAGAAACAGGGGCAACGGCTTGCCACGATGGAAACACCGGTTCCCGGTCAGTCACCGAAGTTAAGCATCGCTGGGCTCGGATCGAGTTTGGAGGGATGATCCTCCGATTCGTCCGAGTGCTGTTGCCCCTGTCTGCGCGAGGCAGACAGTTTAAGTGCGAAATGACCTTAGCCGTCGCAGCACGTTAAACAATAATACTACTACCCGAGAAGAAACAGAAGAGCTTCTTCTTCCTTCCGGCCCCGCGCGCGCCCAGCAGCAGGACATGGGAACTTCGCTGTCGGCCAACCAAACAGCACTTTGCGCCTACCCATTATGCAACCCATGTAGCCACGGGAGAGCTGCAGTATAGCCTAGTCGCAATGGATATAAACGTCTCTGCTCGTCGCAAACCGACACTCCTCTCTCCACTGAATTCGAAATCTCGCAGTCGCTGAATACGAAAACGGCACCAAAACTTTCAACTTAAACCTATTTCCATTGTTATTATGGGTATTATTTTCTTTCTTCGTTTCTATTCAGTGAGAGTACAAACTAGTATAAGGATATATGTTTCCATCGGTAAATAAAATTGAGGTATGTACAAATTAATAAATTAATTAAATTAATTTACATCGCCTCCACCTCGGAAACAGTTGGTAATAGTTCATGTTGCCATGAGCAACAACACTCTTATGCTTGATAGTTGCCTAGAGGAAGTGCCCCACGGCTAGTGTATGTAATGCGGCTCAGATGAAAAATCACGACATGCCCTGATGACGATGGACGACTCGCACATCGAACCGTTGGCAGAAATGCAGCGTTTGACCTGGTGGAGAACTCTAACAGACTTCACTAACAACGTACGCCGGGAAAGCATCAGATCATTACAGAGGAAGGCAATGATTGGCATGTTGAGAACTGGAAGATATGAATAGTTTATGGACCGTAAATGGGTGAAATAGAGTTCTAAAATGTATGGAAAGGAAACAAATGAAAATAACAGATGGGGGAAATCAAAGGGGGAGGAACTTGTGCCAATTTTTCCTCCTCGAAACCTCGAGACTCGAAAATCCTCGGAGACTCTGCGAGACGCCAGAGAGCGATGAGACAATTGTGCCGCGATCTGCTCTGGTCAGCGCGAACGCTAGGGTCATCGCAATTCCTGCAATCACCCTGTTTTTATTCGGTCCGCGCTGGTGCTGACATCTTTTTCCACTTTCAAGTCGATCGGCGGACATTCCCACCAATCCAAAGTGTGATAGCACCTCCCCTCCTCTCCCCACCCCTCCACTGGTCAGCTGATTCCCCTCCTGCGCTGACAAAGTGTACCGTGAACAGACTTCTAGCCCTCTTTGAACCTGACCGCGGCCGGAGGACGTATCTGCTTCGTACCCCTTGTGACTTGTGTACGTCTTGTATAGACAAAGTTAACGGTATTTAGCCTACGGGCTTGTGTTCTATTGTAATAATTGTGGTTATATAAATGCTGTTACTGGAATTTAATCAAACTGACTAAGGTTGTTCTCATTTTTCTCTCGTTTCCGCCCACCAATCGCAGTCAATTCATTCGCGACGTCAAGTTTCAGTGGCTTGCGTTGCAAAATGTGCCGAAATCAAACAGAAGTAGTGGAATAACCATAGTAATGTAAGGCTGTCTGACTATGGCCTTTCCTTGGACTATATATTGAAGTTCTTGAATGAGAACAGTTCCATGATAACGTTGGATGGCGTTCTGCTTTCTGATTTAATAGATTTAGTAGTGCAGTCGTTAATATTTCCAGGAAGTGTCTTAATGACCTTGATAACTTCCATAGCACGTATTAAGAACTCTTGATTCTAGGTGATGTTTGATGAATAAAGTAATGCAGCATTTTCAAAGTATGTGCATATTTCATGGCAGCACGAATGCGGCACCCATTCCATGAGATGAAATGGCTGCCACATTCGTGCTGCCTTGGTTTTCATCCTCCATCCGTCATAAGACCACAGGAATCACAAAAAGTGACCTCAAAGACTTCACTTGGAATCCAAAACTTCTAAAACATTAGACTGGACATGTAGCATCAATGTTATAGTGGAAACAGTTGAAGTATCAACCTTATTCTGAGAAATTTTAATTTCCATTTGCAACAAAGCAACTATCCAATTTTTAGAACTTCCTCAATAATTATTGAGACTTCACTTGTTGCAAAAACACACATTGGATTGCAAAAAATGAAAATATTAAGTCATGAATACTAGACCTGGGATAGGAGAGACAAAATGAAGATAAGCAAGTGATAGGTGATATGGTGTGGTAGTAACGTGGCAGATAATGTGTAGAGGGTGATTGGTGTGGAGACAGAAAGAGGCATGACAATGATTTAAAGCGTTCTTGTGCTGCTCAAGATTTCAACTGCGTGCTAAAGTAATCCAGAACTGAATGAAATCATTTCATGGTAAGGCAATTGAAACTCACTCTTACTGTATATCAGCATTCGTGGTCTATGAAAAACCTACTCATGCTGGGTCACTTCTCTAATGAACAAAATATTATGCATGGGGTTCTGATGAACTCTTCATTCTCACCTCTAGGAGTTGTTGAAGTTGGGTGGGAAACCAACTGCTGAGAGACTGTATGATCATATCGTCTCTATAGTCAAGATAAGCTGTTTGGCAGAGTCTTTGTGATATGAGCAAAGGTATAGAGGACGCCTGCATCAGAATGAGTCCACTTTAAAGAGATCCTGAGATTAAGAGCATTATCTAACGAATAGAGTTCTTGCCCTAAATTCACTGCTTGTATTCAGGACACTACACACTGCGCTGTGACTGAAATTATGAGTTTATATATTTTAACACACTTTAATTTATAAGGTTTCCAAAGGATTCATTAACCCTTTTAAGCGCCCATGGGTGCCATATGGCACTGCTCTGAACTGTAGAACGAAAATAGCTAGAAATTGTCCACAGTGTGTTTCCCAGCATTCTCTATGTTGTGCTACTTTGTAGGGAGTTCCCTCTGTTTGGATATTAGTTTCTATTGAGTGTCATGCCGGCACCATTCTTCCGGTCTGTTGCACAACAAGAGGTTACTTATTAGCTCCCCAATTATGGTGACTCGATCATGGGGAGTGTTTTTTATAAACTTAAAATACCTATGTCTTCTCATACTTGATACCGTTTTTATCGCAAATTCGGAAGTGATATTAATTTATACGTTCAGAACTAAAAATGTACTCTGTGTACTTCGAGATAATGGTTAACAAATCCTAGTGGTGCCGCCCGTTGGGCACTAATGCTAGGACTGCCCGTGTCAAATCACTTTTTCCCATTTTATCTTTCTATGATCCCAGTTCACATATGTTAGCCTTGTATTCATACATTTTTACCCAGCTTGGACTACTTCTTGTACATACAAGACATCAAAATTTTATTTTTCAAAACATTTAGTTCTTTAGTTTGACTCTCGAGATTCAAAGTGAAGGTAGTTGGTTCAATTCTCAGAGAAGGCTGGTAAAGGTTTTCAATAATATTTGGAATTATGCCCTTAGTCTATATGCTCCATATACATACATATATGTATTACTTTTCAGGTTAACATATTTAAATTCTCTAATCCTGAGTAATGCGTTGATATTTAATATATGTACTGCTTTTGTTCCTAAATTACTACGGCCATATAAACCTGGGTCGTTTGTTCTTCAGAAATCTTATCTTGTTTATTCGGGAATTTGACCCATGGAGAAGTTTTAGAACTGCTAGAGTTGGAAGAAATGGATGATGTCCAGCAAGTACCAATTTGTCGACAGTTAGTAATGTTTTAACTGATGAGTACTCAGACATGAAAATGAGAAAGGAGACTAAGGTTAAGTCGTAATTGTTCAATCAGAGACGTGAGAACCTGAAGCAGGACCTTCTACAGCAATGAAAGGGAAAGCAACTGTTAAGTGAGCTGCTTACCTGAGCTGTGTCATTCATTAAAGTAATCTACCAGTTAAAGGTAGGCTTTAATGGAAGTCGGAGAATATCCAATGGACTCCTACATGTGCCCTGCTCTATCTACCTCTAGTATTTCTTTCTTCATCTCAACCTACGTCCTACCCTTCTTCAGCTTGTCCATAAAACCTACTATCTTTCTTCCCCTTCCCCGCTTGCCCAGCATCCTTCCCTCCATCACGGCCTTCAGCAACCCATAGCCCTTCATTCTCTCCTCCGGCCACCTACCTTCCCTCCACCTAATCTCATCCAAAAGTCTCCTCTCCTCACTAACCATGTCAATAACTTCCTCATTTGCCTTCCTTTCCATCCACTGCACCGCCTACATCCTCCTACACACCCACACCACAAAAGCCTGCAGCCTATTCTCGTCTTCTTTCCTCAGAGTTCACGTTTCTGCTCAATACAACGCTACACTCCATAAGAAGCTCTTCACCAGTCTCTTCTTTATATCCATACCAAAGGTCCCCATCATCAGCTTCTTTCTAGTGCTAAAGGCTTCCTTTGAGAGCATCATTCTTCTCCTCATGTATTTGCTACTATGCTTATTTTTCTAGTGTACTACCTAAGTACATACCTAATTAAATTACTAAACTTGCTCCAGTTTGTGCCCTCCTACTTTGATGGCCAGACTTACTTTCTATGTCCTAGAGAATCTCTTTGTTTTTGTTTTCTAATAATGTATCTTCAGTCTGTTTATCCTACACTGAAATTCTAATGCATCTGCAAAAGCTTGCAAACCCTTCGATGATTGACTAATCAATGCCTGGCCATCCGTGAATCTAACTGACTTTATCAGCTGGCCTCTTGCTTTGAATTCTACATCTAGCTCTTCCTATGTCTCTATTATCATGTTCTCAGCATAAATGTTAAAAAGAAAAGGCGACCAGGTGCAACCTTGCATTACCCCACGACCTGTAACTGCCCATCCTCATTCACCATAAGACACTCCTCTGGGCCATTAATAAGTTTTAGATGTTTCTTTTATCTTGCCAATCTACTCCTATTTTCCCAAGTATCTGCATTAGTTTTTCCGAAAATAACTCTGACAAATGCCTATAATAAATCCACAAAGCAAGCAAAAACATCCTGATTATACTCTTATGATTTCTATCTATTAGTGCCCTCATCACCCCAATCCAATCCATAGTTGATCTCCCCTTCTGAACCCAAGCTGGTCATCACCCAAATAGCAATTTACTATACACTCCTACCTTTTATTTATTATTCTAAGCTGAACTTTTGTGGGGTGAGAAATTAGAGTACTTGTTTTATACTCCTGGTATTATCCATATCAAATGAAAAAAACAATTATAATTTTTCACACTCAATATTGTCGCCTAAGCCAATTTGTCAGCTTCGTCACTTGGTAGGCTCGGAGGTGAAACTAAGAAAGGGAGGGGGTAATGATGGGTGGAACATTGGGGGGGGGATGTTCAGGGACGGGGAAATGGGGGGGGAAGGGATAACTGCTGAGCTCGTCGGAGCACTTGGTGTGGGGTGGGCTCTTGGTAGGTGAGGCATTAACGATAAAAAACACGACGCGTTTCCACGGTCTCCTTTCTTTTGACTTTGGACGGGACGACGTGAGGAAAGGATGGCACGACTGACAAGAAAAGAAACTCTCTCGAAAATAAGATTAACAATATACAATTTATTTACTTCAGGCAAAATACGAGAGAACGAGCACATAAAAAAATAGCCTTGTGATGAAAAAAAACAATTAAACTAATCATCCGTGAGCTCACGTATTATTAGAAAAAAACAAATCAAAAGACACTTAATCAACATTGGGTGATCCCAACAGCTCAAGACATAGTAATGGGCACCCTAATATTATTTTTAAGCACGGCAGTGCGTCTTATTATTGTGATCTAGTCATACACTAGTCTTCTCACAAAATTTACCCTAAAAAAAACAATATTCAGCTCCTATGGTCTGTACTTCTTTCATGTAGGTTCGCTGAAGCACTTAAAAATGCACACGGGGAAAAGGGAGGGGTGAGACAAAATGATACGAGTAATTAACTGTGCACTTTCTTCTTGAAGGGGAGGATTGGGACAACTGGGTTTGGTGGTCGCATGGGCGGCGAGATTTTGGACAGTACTTATCGTCGGCAGGAGGAAGCACGGCTACTGGGAAGACACCTTGCGAATGCGACCACTTCTGTATGGCCAGGCTGCGGGATGCGGAACCTCTTCAATATTCGGGCGGCGACTTCTTTCCTTCTAATTCTCCTTCGTCGCTACACCCTTCCCTTCCGTCGATCAAACCGCTCCAGCCTTTCTCTCCTCGCTCGCTTCCGTCTATCTGCCAAGGGTTTACGCCGATTGCTCTTTCCTCCACGCCGTATAACTTTCGCCACCTTCCTCCAACCAGTCCTCTCCCAAATCAGTCGTCAGAATTTCTCCTCCCGATAGCGCGTGGCTCACAACTTATATACTTTGGCTGGGGTGAAGAGGGGTGGGGGAAATAAGGGAGGTGAGGGGACGTAGCTTCGCCCAAAACAAAAAATCACCCAGGGCGCACTCGAATCCGGTGGCGACACAGCTCACGCCGGTGACTTCGGGGCAAAAAGGGGAAGGGGGGGGACAAAAGCACTTAGTAACCGGCCGTCTCTAAACTCCGAGGTCGCTCGCCGGTTGTTGAAGGGGAGGGGGGAGGTGAAAAAACCGAGGAAAAGGGGGGGGGACACTCACATTCACTCATACAGAAATACACGCCACAAACAAATTTAACAATGAAATAAAAAAAATATAGAACCATCCTTTTCACTCAGGATACCCACAACCTCGTTACTCGGTCCAAATGGGACCGGTTACAATATATTTTAACAAGTTGAGTACAAGTTAACCAACCATAGTTCCAGTACCTAATGCCATTATCAAGGTAATGGCATTAGGTGCTGAAACCATGGTCGGTTAACTTGTACTCAACTTGTTAAAATATATTGAGTGTGAAAAATTACAATTGTTTTTCCATTTGATATGGATGTCAAGTATTCTCACTAAGTTTAGCCTGACACGCTTTATATCATTGTACACACTGCTCTCTTTTTGTATTTTTGATCGCTAGTCAAATAAATATTATTATTATTATTTTTCGTTACAGTTGTAACATGACCCTCCGAGTCCCCGGCAAGCATCGGGTTTCATTGCCGTCATAATGGCCGGTGACTCGAGAGGGGTTCTGCAGTAATCGCAGCCACGTCCGACGCCCATCGGATATGTGGCTACGCTGCGGTCGGAGCATGCGTCCGCAGTAGACGGAGTGACCCCAGGATGACGGCCTTCTGAATGCGTGCAATTAGTGATTCCGCCTGTGCCACGCAGGACGGAATGCACTTGATGTTATTCATCAGCGAGCCCTTAACTCCACCGAGCACACCTATAATGAGGACCACCAGTTTCACAGAGTGTCCGGGGTACATCTGCCGAAGTTCGGAAAGCAGGTCTTGATATTTCGTCCGTTTCTCCATCTCTTTCGCATCCATGTTAGTTTCAGCCGGAGCTGAAAACTCGATCACGAACATGGAGCATGTGAGGTGGTCGAGGAGAACGATATCAGGCTTGGTCGCCTCCAACTGCCTGGTGGTGGAAAAGGTGTAATTCCACCAGATTGTGCATTTATCGTTCTCCACGACGGAATCAATATCTCCAGGGGCATAGGGCAGCACAGGTGTTTTGTCGATGCCATAATGGTGTCGAAGATGAAAGTATAACACTCGTAGGGCCGCATTGTGCCGAGCTAAATACGCTGACTTGGCGTAATAACTACAGCCGGAGAGAAGGTGACTCAAAGTCTCCGGCTGGGCTCGGCACGCCCTACATCTCGTGTCCGGAACCTCCGCCTTGAATATAATGCGGCGGTACACGAGTGTGTTTATGACACCATCCTGGCACGCGAGGACAAAACCCTCGGTCTCGGACTTCAGACCGGCGGAGCGTAGGAAGGCAAACGTCAGCTCCTTCGATAGCCCATGCTTTTCGATGTTTCGATAGAAACCTCCATGCATGGGCTTATCGGTATGCACCTTGAGCAAGGTCTTCTGCTCGGCTTTTTTTATTTCGAGCTTGAGGACGTCTGGCTTCAATGACAAGATGGTCGTGTCATTGTCGCTTCCGTCGGATGACGGGTCGAAGTCGAGACCGGTTTCGTCCGCTGCCCTCTTTGCCGCCTGGAAGAGAAACGCCCCTGCTCCCGCACTCTCGTGATCTCTCACGAGATTGAGCAGGGGGTCCCTGCTTTTCAAAACCCGGCAAGCTGTACCCAGGACAACTCTGTTGTGGAGATACTCCAGACTCAATAGTCCTCTACCACCTACATTGCGAGGGAGATACAATCTGGCGACGGAAGATTTCGGATGAAGACTTCTATAGATGGTCATCATCTTCCTCGTTCCCCTATCGAGGTTCTGCAACTCGTTGACGTTCCACTTCATGCATCCGAAGGTATACAGCAGTGTAGGAACCGCGAACATGTTCGTGGCAAGAACCTTGTTCTTGCCTGACAGCTCAGAACTCCAGATGTTCCTGAGAGTCTGTCTGTATTTGGCGGTGACCCTTCCCTTCACTGCTGCAACCTCCTGCATTCGGCGCTGGGGGACGCCGAGATATTCGTAGCTGTCATCGTCCTCGAGGTGATGAATGACGCTCCCGTCAACAAGTTGCACGTCTTCTTTGATCTCCGAAAATCTTCCTCTCGCCAAGTGGATGGATGCACACTTGTCCAATCCGAACTCCATCCCTATAGCCTCACTGTATTCCAGTACGGTATCCAGGGCAGTGCGAAGGTCATTCGCATTAGAAGCGTACAGCTTCAGGTCATCCATATAAAACAAATGGGTGACCTTATGCTTCCTGTCACCTGGAACACCGCACATGTATCCTTTACCTCGTCGGAGCCTGAGGGACAGGGGTAGGAGGGAAATACAGAAAAGTAAGGGGCTCAAGCTGTCGCCTTGAAAAACGTCACGGTGGTATGTTACCAACTCTGTGGAAACTGACCGCTTGCCTGAGGTCAGAACGAAGCGCGTTTTCCACAGTGGTAACAGGCGTTGGATGCAGGACACTACCTCTGGATGGACTTTCATCAACTTCAGCATGGCGATCAAAAGCTCATGCGAAGTGGTGTCAAAAACCTTCTTGTAGTCCACCCAGGCCATTGATAGGTTTCGCTTATGCCGGATGGTATCCTGGCATATGCACCTATCAATGAGCAGGTTGTCCTTGCATCCCGCGATTCCTCGCTTTGAGCCCCTCTGTTCGTGCACATCACGTACATAAGCTGAATGTGGTGGAGGATAGGGTCACTCAAGATTGAGGTGAGTGCCTTATATACAGTGTTAAGGCAGGTTATAGGGCGGTAGTTCTTTGGATTGGACAAGTCTCCCTTCTTAGGTATTAGAACCGTGCGTCCCTCAGTCAGCCAAGGTGGAATTGGTTTTCCACCATTTAGAAAGGACGTGAAGATTCTGGCGAGGTGTTGGTGGGTGGAAGTAAATTTCTTCCACCAGAAGTTATTCACGGCATCCATTTCTGGAACCGAGAAATTCTTCTTGCCACAGAAGGCCTTCTTCACGTCACTTTCGGTGACTGAAAGAGGTCCATCCTCATCTTGTAGGTGGCGGTCACAAACCTCTTTAAAGAGGCCTATGGCCTGAGTGTCTCCGTTGAATGGCTTCGACGTTTCGTAGATTTCCTTCCAGAAACGTTCAACCTCTTGGACGGGTGGAGGAGATTCAACGTCAGGCGGAGGTGGTCGAAAGAGACGGGACGGGTGAATGAGAAAGGTGGCATTTTCTCTCACGCCCTATTCCTCTTTAGGAGTTTTTTCCGGGCCGTGGTGAGTGCCCGTACTCTGTCGATCGCGTGCTGCTTAATGGTAAGCAGCACGCTTTTATTCAGGGTTGTACCTGAGACTGCGCGCTATGCGCCGAACTTTAGGGGTGAAAGTTCGCCCAGATAAGATGTATTCCATCACACACTGAATTCTCGACGCCTGTTGTCTCGCCTGCGTGATCTTGGCCTCCAACTGTTCAAGCCTCTTTGCTGCTTTGTCCTACCAAGAGGTGTTCTTTTGGGAGTGAGCCATAATTTTGGCAGCAGCATAGACCACGCAATTTACCGTCCAAAGGTCCGACGTTTCCGTTAGGATTTCGTCGATAAGACCATTCAACTGGGACAGGTGGTTACCCCGCAGAGAGATCTTCCGGTGGATGTCTCTCTGCCTAGGATGTCCTTCATCATAGTTAATGGTGCTTAACAACCGCGTTCGTAGATCAGAGACGGCCTGACCAGCTTCTTCCCCATTTGGCCGAGTGACAGACACAAATGTCGTTCTCGCCTCAGGCGGTGGACAGGCTGCCTGTGTCGGGGAGGGTGGTCTGGCCGGTGGTGTGTTCCTCTGAACTGGCGGTTGGTGGAGGTTTTCCTTTCTTCGCAGGTGGTTGGCATAATCGCGCAGGTTTTGCTGCGATAGGTGGTCGTGTTCTGGATGCATCTCACACCACAATGAGTGCATCCTTGCCATATACCCCCTGCGATCAGGCTCGCTGGCAGCATGGCATGCAAGAAGGTCGCCCCTTAGGGATTCTGTCCAATGCATCCGAGCTCCCGTAACGGTGGTATTATTATTGCCACACCCAACTCCACTAGGACCCCCATCCGAGAAGGGCTGGTTGTGGGTGGCATTTCTGGTATCTTTCCTTGGAACCAGATTTACTGCGTGTGGGGTGGTTAGCCCCACACGCAGACGTCCAACATTAGCCAGCAAAAGCCGTTACCAGGTACGCCACGGGGAGGCTGGTGGTCCGGCTTTCGTACCCTTATTATTATTATGTATGTATGTTATAGTTGTAACATGACCCTCCGAGTCCCCTCCTAAATTATTATTATTATTATATCCTGGTATTCTGACATTTTATTCTTCTTGGGTATAGGTATAAAGACTGTTTTCACGAAATCCTCTGGCCATACTCCTCCCTCGTAGATCTCAAGAATAACCTGGATATAAGATCATCTTCCCTTTTTCGCTTTGCTTCTTATCTGTTAGAAAATATTTGAGTTCTAATTGGTTGTTTTGTTTTGTTAAATATCTTTCTCGGTATTTGTAATTTGTATAATTTGTGTGTATCGATTGAGAAAGCTATCAATTATCGATTGTCTATGATCGACTATGTGATTTCATCAGCTGATATGCCAAGCAGTCACTGCAGTTACGAATCGGAGTTTGGCTGGCACTGACGTTCAGTACTTTTTCTCTCCAGTTTGACATGTTAAGTTGCTACGCAAATAAACGTTAAGTCATTATTACCACTATTCGTTTTGTTCCATATACCATTCAACATTATCATTTAAAATTCACATACCTAGCTCAATTCCAATAAAAGTATGACAATGAAAAAGTTTTGAATGAATTGATTAAGTATTAAATATTTCTTCAAACGAAAACGTACCTTAATAACTGAATAGAACCTGCCAATGCCCAAGGTGCCATACAGCACCGTGCATTTTATTTCCGGCTGTGTTGATAACTATGGGGCAAAAATGTAAACTAGGCTTTAAATCTCAATAGTATCTTGTTACAAAATAGTCATTGATGCATGCATAGAGATGGGCCACTCTGAAAATTACCTCGGCAATATTCGTAAATTACCGTGTTATTTTTCGTAATTTACCGTACCCCTTGAAAATTACTGTAATTTTCTAAATAGTTCACCTATGTTTGAGATAATTTTTCATACAGATAAATTCGTATGTGTTTTATAATAAATTGAGGCATGTGCAACTCATTTTTGGAATATTTTACTTAAATTATAACATTATAGAGTAATGCGTACGAATATTCTTATTGAAAATTTCTCATACTTTGACAAAAGAAAGCCAGATTGCGTGTTGCTGCCGTAGTTCTTTTCACAATTTCAAAGATTTCTAGTATATTAATGTTGTATTGTCTTCCTTGAACTACGACCTTGACGTGGTAGAAGGGCTTGTGCGTTCCAATGACCCCTAGAGCTGGACAGGCAGGAGCAAGTACATTGCTCCTGGTAGGGCCACCCATGCCAGATAGGTCGAAGGGTAGGAGCCAGACGAAAGGTAGTTCCGTGATGGTGTCACGTTAAAAATACCGTTGAGTCGCGTGGGAATACCTCTCAACTATCACTTCCCAGAACATGATAGTCATTCAAAGAGTATTGATTCCTGGCAACTACGGGACGCCGCCCACTAGGGCGGGTGTCGTGCTCGGCAGTGGGGGAGGCAAGGCCTCCGCGGTCGTCAACACACGAAATCCTTGCACAGCATCATCATCGGCGGATACAAGGGATAGGAGGGAGAAGAAGAAGAAAAAGAGGAAGAGGAGGAAAACAGAGGTAAAAATAGGAACTTGGAACGTAAGGACCATGATGAGGGCCGGGAAGCTTGAAAATATTACGCAGGAAATGGAAAAAGGAAAAATAGATGTTTTGGGATTGTGCGAGGTGAGATGGAAGGATAGCGGGGACTATTGGAGTGATAGCTACAGGGTAATCTATAGTGGGGGAGATGAGAGTCAACGAGGGGTAGGCATGGTACTGAAAACAAAGTTGGGACTGAGGGTGGTAAACATTGAACAGGTGAGCGACAGGATACTAGTGGTAGAAATAAAAGCACGGCCGACGAATTTCGTACTGGTCCAGGTATACATGCCTACGAGCAACCATAGAGAGGAAGAGGTGGAAGAGGTGTACGAGCAAGTAGAAGAAATAATTAGAGAAGTTCCGGGAAAGAAAAACCTGATAGTGATGGGTGACTGGAATGCAGTGGTGGGGGAAGGAAGGGACGGATTAGAAGTAGGAGGGTTTGGGCTAGGAAGAAGAAATGATCGCGGTGAAAAGGCGGTTGAATTTTGTAGAAGAAATAAATTAGTAGTGACAAACACTTGGTTTAAACATCACCCGAGGCGTAGGTACACATGGAAAATGCCGGGTGATACTGGGAGATACCAAATTGATTATATAATGGTGAGGCAGAGATTTAGAAACAGTGTAAAAAACTCTCGTAGCTATCCAGGGGCGGATGCGGACTCAGATCATAACTTGGTGATGATGAAGATTCATTCTTCAACCAGCTCTCGAAGGGTGAGGTTGTGTCTACTGAGCGCTCCTGAAACCGGTTTCTTCTCTGACCGGCAGCGATCACCTATTTGACTCCCTGTCTGACCAGCAGCGGCACCGATCACCAAGATTTGTGCAGCAGTGATTTTAGTGTGTTATTTCTGAAATCGCATTTTGCGAAGTAGTATTGTGAAGTGAAGTAGTGTTGTGAAGTGAAGTAGTGTTGTGAAGTGAAGTAGTGTTGTGAAGCAGCCTGGTCCAGCAGCTGACGGTGTAACGGATAAGTAGTCGCTGACCATCTTATTTTCTTTAATTTATTTTCCTTTATTCAAAGTGTCTTACTAGTTTGTCGTGATTGCTTAGTTATAATTTGTCTTGCTTTTGTGGTTAAGTAGTATTATAGAACTTAAAATTATCAATAGTTCCTACGTATTAATATTGACTCTTAATAATCATTTGATCCTATACGTGCGTGCGTGTTCTAGTAACTGATCCATCGCATTTTTGTTCTTTAACCGTCTAACTACTTTGCTAGAAAGTACTTCTTACGCAACCTTGCGTATCGTGCTTGATTCGCTTATACCCGCCTTATACATTTAGAGGACTTAGTGTAAATTCACATCGTTTAAGTGCTAAAGCCTGTAGAATAGTATGGCCGGCCCTAGTTCCTCTGTAGCGAACCTCAAGAGCAAGGTGAAGAGCGACCTCCTCGAGGCATGTGTCGCCGAACTTGAGAGGTTGGTTGCGGAGATGCACGCCCGGGTTGCGGGTTGTGGGGGATTCTCGGGATCCGGTGGTCGTAGTGTTTCTCCCGGGACCTTGCACAGCACCAAGGTGGTGTCCCGGGCATGCTCGGGGGCGAAAGCAAGTGCGATTGCCCTGGGGAAGACGGTGCGGTCTTCGAGTCGGGGGATGACTCACAGCCTGGGGCCCGAGTGGGTGGTTGTGCCCCAAGGGCGGGGGGCGGTGGCTCGGCCGAGTCGGGGAGTGGGGGAAGCGGAGGCTAATCCCATCCCCGTTCGCAACAGCTTCGCGGTTTTGTCGGAGGACAATTCTGGGGGGCCAGTTAGCGAGGTCAGGAACGAACCCCCCGTTGCAAGTTGCAAGACGTTGCAAGGGACTCAACTTCGAACGGCAGCCGGGCTGGGAGGGCAGGGATAGTATTGTTAGGGAGTTCAAACGTCCGGCGGATTTTCCCCCAGTTAGAGAAGAGGGCAAGGAGAGACGGAGCGGACCAACGGGTCACCTTCTGGTGTATACCAGGGGGAATTGTACCCAATTCTACGGTGGTGGTAAAAGCAGCGGTGAAGGACACGGGCTGCTCTAGACTGCGGGTGGTGGCCCATGTCGGCACCAATGATGCTTCCGAGCGTAGAGCCGATGAGATCTTGGATTCCTTTAGGGATCTAAACTCGGAGGTGGAACGCGTTCGGAGGGGCACTGGTGTCGATCTGCGATTATCCATCTGCAGCATTGTTCCACGGACTGACTGCGGCCCTCGAGTTTGGGACAGGATTGCCTGGATCAACAAGAGGCTGTGGAAATTCTGTGTGAGCATTGGGGCAGAGTTCGTGGATCTTCGGCCGGTGCTTAGATCGTGCCGGGCTCCCCTCAACTCGTCTGGGGTGCATTATTCCAACGAGGCGTCTGAACGGGTGGCTCGTAGGATTTTTGAGCACTGTAGATATTTTTTAGACTAGAGGGTAGGTCATCTAGTGGGATTTGTAAAGATTTAACCGAACGTAGCCTCCGAGGAAATCCGCATTGCGAAAATGTTCACATCCAAGTAAACTTAGAAGGGCTAAAGCCGGAAAATAGCGACAATATTCCCAAAACGCGTACTCTAGCGAAAGAAATTATATCAAATGTAATAAGCACTTCCAGTGAAATTCGCCCACCTAATACCCATAAGCGTGGAAAAGAACCAACCGACACTCAATCGACAAAATATGACATTAACTTTGTAGTAGTTAATTGCCGTAGCGTTAAAAACAAGCGCGCTGAAATCGAGCATATATTTCAGGACGCAGACGTGGTCATAGGAACGGAGAGCTGGCTTACTGAGGATTTAAGCGACAGCGAAGTTTTTCCTCCAGGATATAAAATCTACAGATGCGATCGAAGCGATAGGACAGGTGGCGGAGTTTTTATAGCAGTTAAATCACATTTACACAGCACCGCCCATGAAATAACTGACAATGAAATAGAAAGCGTATGGTGTACAATTAAACAACGAAACAAAAGGAGTATACATGTTTGCTCTTTTTATAGACCTCCAAACTCCGAAGCTGATATTATTTACCAATTAGAAAATCAAATATCCGCATTTACTTTGAGAGACAGTAAAAGTGTAATCATTATTGGGGGAGATTTTAATCTGCCATATATAAATTGGGATTCTTACACTGTAAAGCCAAATTCAAGGAATAGGGAAATCAGCGAGATCTTACTCAACACACTTACTAAGCACTCACTCGCCCAAGTAGTTGACAAGCCTACGAGAGGAAATAAAATATTAGACCTTTTTGCAGTAAGCCATCCTAGGTTGATAAAACAACTCGATATTATTGATGGCATAAGTGATCACAGAGTAATTTTTGCAGCCTTAAAACTTGAAGTAGAGTCAGCTGTAAAACCGAAACGCAATATTTATTTATTTGATAAATGCAACTTCATAAAATTTGGCGAGATGCTTAATGGTTCGTACACTGACTTCGTAGCTAAAACAGAGGACAAAAGCACTGATGCATCATGGAAATATTTCTTAGAAATTCTACGCCAGGGAATCAACGAATATATTCCGCGAAAATTGAAATGTGATAGTAAAGAACCTCGCTGGTATAACAATGATGTTAGGAGGGACCTTAAGAGACAGAGAAAACTGTACAACTTATTCAAAAAGTCCATTACGTTAGGTGACAAATCGAAGGAACTTGAAGCAAAAGAAAGTTACGCTGCACAACGCTCAAAAACCAAGAAATCAATGCGTACTGCATTGCGAAATTTCAAGAAAAAAGTACTTGGTGAATTACTCGAAGAAAATCCGAAATCTTTTTGGTCATATGCGAGAGAGCTTCAGGGAAAATCTTCAACCGTAGATTCGTTATTTGATAAAGATGGCAAACTTGTCACCGATAATATTGACAAAGCTAACACGTTAAATTCCCACTTCGAAAGTGTATACACTACAGACGATACTCCATGTTATTTCGACATTTCATTCACTGAGGAACCGATGAAAGAAATTACTATTCAATGTGATGGGATAACTAAACAGCTACAGTCGATCAAAAATAGTAAATCTCCGGGTCCGGAGGGAATACCCGCGCGTGTCCTCAAGGAATTAGCGCCACAGATCGCACCGTTCTTAGACATAATATTCAAGAAGTCATTGTCTGAAGGAAAGATACCAATAGACTGGAAAATTGCAAACGTTACACCGATATTCAAAAAGGGAAACAGACATGACCCAGGGAACTATCGACCAATTTCATTAACGTCTATTATAGGCAAGATACTCGAACATATCGTCGTTAGCAATATCATGACGTTCCTGGACAGTCGTAACTTCCTTCATGGCTGTCAGCACGGCTTTCGGAAAGGTAGATCATGTGAAACACAGCTCGAGCTCTTTCTTCATGACGTTCTCAAATCTGGTGAATCGAAAAGACAAGTGGACGCATTATTCCTAGATTTTAAGAAAGCTTTCGACACGGTACCTCACAACAAACTTTTATACAAATTACAGAATGCGGCCTAAACGAAACAGTAGTAAACTGGATACGCGACTTTCTGAGTGATCGTAAGCAAAAAGTAGTTCTTGACGGAATTAGCTCTGATGCAGTTGAAGTGACATCAGGTGTCCCATAACGAAGCGTAATCGGCCCCCTTTTGTTCATTATATACATAAATGATCTATGCTCTCGAATTAGCAGTAAAATACGTTTATTTGCTGACGACGCTGTCATCTATCGCGAAATTAATGATCACTCTGACTTTGAAATTCTATCATCGGATTTAAACAACGTTCATGTGTGGAGCCAAGAGTGGGGACTCGAACTTAATCTGAGCAAATGTGCGGCGGTACATTTCTTGCGGAGGTCGTCCAACTATCCCCGTGTATATGCTGTGGATGGCGTTAAGATAAAGGCGACAGATGAAGTTAAGTATCTGGGAGTTACGATAACCTCAAACCTATCGTGGGGAACACATATAAGAAATATTTGTGGCAGAGCTCTGAAGAAGTTAGGATTCGTCAAGCGTATTGTGGGAAGATTCTCAGATGAAAAAGTAAAAGAGAGGTGCTATTTCGCACTCGTCCGGCCACACCTTGAGTATGCAGCAAGCATATGGGATCCGGTGCAGAAAGACTTAATTCGGGAACTTAATAAAATACAAAGGAAAGCTGCGCGATTCGTCAAAAACTGCTACGGGCGTACAGACAGCGTTACGCAGATGTTAAACGAATTAGGCTGGGAGCCGCTAGAGACTCGGAGGCTGCGCGCTAGGCTTAGATTACTTGAGCAATTGAGAATACATATCTTTCAGAGCGACACGGAGAACATCATATTAGAACCCCACTATATTTCCAGGTCCGACAGAAACGATAAATTAAGAGAGATATTTTGCCGAACGGATAGGTATGGGAATTCGTTTTTCCCCCGAACAATAAGGGACTTTAATAAATGCAAGGCGTAATTTCATAGAGCGTTTCCTTTTTATATGTAAACGACTGGTGTCCTAACACCCCCCGCCACACGCCTATTGAGGCGGCTTGCGGGGTAGTATGTAGATGTAGATGTAGATGTAGATGAAGTGTGAAGTTAGATTCAAAAGGATTTGTAAAGGTAGGAAGATAAAGAGGTGGAACCTTGAAGCGTTGAAAGGGTTGAAAAGGAGGGAATACCAAGACCTGGTAGAAAAGAACATAGGTGAAGAGAAGCGGATGGGAACCATAGAGCAAAGATGGGAAGTTATAAAAACAGGCATCGCAGCAGCGGCAGAGAAAACAATTGGAACGGTGGAAAGAAGAGGGTGAAGAAGCAGTGGGTTACAGAAGAAATGATAAAGAAAATGGAGGAGAGAAGGATATGGAAAAACGTGAACACCGACGTAGGCAAGAGGAAGTACAAGGAATTGAATAATAAACTCAGGCGAGTGACCAATCGGGCAAAAGAAAACTGGTGGAAGGGACAATGTGAGGAAATGGAAAAGATGCAGGAAGAGGGAGAAGTGGGCGCTTTGTACGCCAAGGTGAAAATGTTATCGGGTGGTAAGAGAGGTCAAACGATACCAAAGGTTAAGGACAAAACAGGGAAGATATTAATCGAACAGGAAGATATCCAAGAAAGGTGGAGAGAATACGTAGAGGAGCTATATGACAGCGAGAATAGACCCCTTAGCCTAGATCTAGAGGATGAAGGAACAATAGATAAGGATAACCTCGGACCAGAGTTACTTGACATCGAAATAGACAGGGCATTAAGAGAGATGAAGGGTAGAAAAGCTGTGGGAACCGATAATCTACCTTCGGAGCTACTAAAGAATCTAGGTAGTAAGAGGAGAAAATCGTTCTTCGAACTTAATCGCTGGATCTACGAGGGAGGAGTATGGCCGGAGGATTTCATGAAAACAGTATTAATACCTATCCCGAAAAAGAATAAAGCGTCAGAATGCTAGGAATATAGAACAATCAGTTTAATTTCGCACGCGGCAAAAGTGTTGCTTAGAGTACTAAATAGAAGGTTGGAGAGCAGAGCATAATGCTATTTAGGCGACGACCAATTTGGGTTTAGGAAGGGGAAGGGAACCAGAGATGCGATAGCGGTAATGAGGACACTTATACATAGAAACATTGAGCATAATCAGGATGTTTTTGCTTGCTTTGTAGATTTCGAAAAGGCGTTTGACAGAGTAAACTGGGAGAAGCTAATGCAGATACTGGTGAAAATAGGAATAGATTGGCGAGATAGGAGACTCATCCGAAATTTATATATGGGGCAGAGGGCTCAGGTAAGGGTAGTTGACGGTGAATCAGGGTGGGCAGTTATAGGTCGCGGGGTACGGCAAGGGTGCCCGTTGTCGCCTCTACTTTTTAACATCTATGCTGAGGAAATGGTAAGAGAGGCATGGGATGAGCTAGATGTGGGAATGAAAGTAGGAGGCCAGTGGATAAAGTCGGTTAGATTCGCAGACGACCAGGCGTTGGTCAGTCGGTCATCGAAAGGATTGCAAACTTTAGTAGATGCTCCGGATAAACAGTGTGAGAAATACGGAATGAAGATAAATAATAGGAAAACAAAAGTAATGAGATTCTGTAGGACAAAGAAAGCGAAGTTGGTGATAAGAGTAGGAAGTCACAAACTGGAGCAAGTAGAACAATTTAATTACTTGGGTAGTACGCTAGAAGAAACAGGAAACAGTAGCAAAGACATTAGGAAGAGAATAGCGCTAGCGAAGGAAGCGTTCAATAATAGAAGGGAGCTGATGACGGGGACCTTAAGTAAGGATGTAAAAAAGAGGCTGGTAAAGAGTCTGATATGGAGTGTGGCGTTGTATGGGGCAGAAACGTGGACCTTGAGAAAGGAAGACGAAAATAGGCTGAAGGCTTTTGAGATGTGGGTGTGGAGGAGGATGGAGAAGGTGCGTTGGACGGAAAGGAAGACAAATGAGGAAGTGCTTGACATGGTGGGCGAGAAGAGGAAACTTATAGATGAGATTAGGGGAAGACAGGGTAGGTGGCTGGAAGGGGTAATGAGGGACGGTGGTTTGCTGAAGGCCGTGATAGAGGGTAGGATGTTGGGTAAGCGGGGAAGGGGAAGGAAGAGAATCGGTTTTATGGACGGGATGAAGAAAGGTAGGGCTTATACTGAGATGAAGAAAGAAATACTAGAGGTAGAAAGGGCACGGCACGTGTAAGAGTTCGTTGGAGATTCTCTAACTTTCATCACAACCTACCTCTAACTGGTAGACTCCTGAAATGAATGAATGAATGTTGTATTAGGTATGGTTTAAACATCGTTATTACCCTACCTATTGGCTTTCTCATTTAACCATACATTTGCTGTTAAATGCTTAAAACTAAAAAAAATACTGGAAAATTATGGTAATTTTAGAAAATTACCATGGTAATTTACCACGTGGTGGTAATTTACCTCAGATGAAAATTAAGGTAATTTTCCCATCTCTAAGTACAACATCAAAAAAACTCTCGGCGCTGACAGGTTAACCATTCATGTTGTATGTACAACATGAATGGTTAACCTGTCAGTTTTAGATTTCCTAACCACCCTTACGGCCAAATTCTACACCCGCATAAAGTGGTTTGAGTTGGGTTTGAGAATAACGCAAAAATAACGTTCGCCGCGAACCGCCACCGTGTTCGATTTGCGGAGAGGCAGTGTTTTTATACTATGGTTTGAAACGCATTTTCTTAAAATCTGTCTTGATATTATGTTCCAAAAATGTCTCTCAACAGATTTGAATTAAAAATTAGTTTGATACTCACCCTAACGCAGTTAGAAACAGGATTCCTTACACGGTGGGATGGTACTATTTTGCAGGCACGGAAGCTCACTTGAGAGCGGTCACAGACTTGTGATTCACCCATGGATCATCTACATCTACATATTACCCCGCAAGCCGCCTCAATAGGCGTGTGGCGGGGGGTGTTAGGACACCAGCCGTTTAAAGATAAAAAGGAAACGCTCTAATGAAATTACGCCTAGCATTTATTATAGTCCCTTATTGTTCGGGGGAAAAACGAATTCCCATACCTATCCGTTCGGGAAAATATCTTTCTTAATTTATCGTTTCTGTCGGACCTGGAAATATAGTGTGGTTCTAATATGATGTTCTCCGTGTCGCTCTGAAAGATATCTATTCTCAATTGTTCAAGCAATCCAAGCCTAGCGCGTAGCCTCCGAGTCTCTAGCGGTTCCAAGCCTAATACGTTTAACATCTGTGTAACGCTGTATGTACGCCCGTAGCTGTTTTTGACGAATCGCGCAGCTTTCCTTTGTATTTTATTAAGTTCCCGGACTAAGTCTTTCTGCACCGGATCCCATATGCTCGCTGCATATTCAAGGTGTGGCCGGACGAGTGTGAAATAGCACCTCTCTTTTACTTTTTCATCCGAAAATCTTCCCACAATACGCTTGACGAATCCTAGCTTCTTCAGAGCTCTGCCACAAATATTTCTTATATGTGCTCCCCACGATAGGTCCGAAGTTATCGTAACTCCTAGATACTTCACTTCATCTGTCGCCTTTATGTTAACACCATCCACAGCATATACATGGGAATAGTTAGGCCGCATGTCTGTAATTTGTATAAAAGTTTGTTATGAGGTACCGTGTCGAAAGCTTTCTTAAAATCTAGAAATAATGCGTCCACTTGTCTTTTCGATTCACCAGATTTGAGAACGTCATGAAGAAAGAGCGCGAGTTGTGTTTCACATGATCTACCTTTCCGGAAGCCGTGCTGACAGCCATGGAGGACGTTACGTCTGTCCAGGAACGTCATGATATTGCTAACGACGATATGTTCGAGTATCTTGCCTATAATCGACGTTAATGAAATTGGTCGATAGTTCCCTGGGTCGTGTCTGTTTCCCTTTTTGAATATCGGTGTAACGTTTGCAATTTTCCAGTCTAATGGTATCTTTCCTTCAGACAATGACTTCTTGAATATTATGTCTAAGAACAGTGCGATCTGTGGCGCCAACTCCTTGAGGACACGCGCGGGTATTCCCTCTGGACCCGGAGATTTACTATTTTTTATCGACTGCAGCTGTTTAGTTATCCCATCACGTTGAATAGTGATTTCTTTCATCGGTTCCTCAGTGAATTGTATTTCAAAATTACATGCAGTATCGTCTGTGGTGAATACACTTTTGAAGTGGGAATTTAACGTGTTAGCTTTGTCAATATTCTTCAACCAGCTCTCGAAGGGTGAGGTTGTGTCTACTGAGCGCTCCTGAAACCGGTTTCCTCTCTGACCGGCGGTGATCACCTATTTGACTCCTTCTCTGACCGGCAGCGGCACCGTACACCTAGATTTGTGCAGCAGTGAATTTAGTGTTTTATTTTTGAAATCGTATTTTGCGAAGTAGTGTTGTGAAGTGAAGTAGTGTTATTTTTGAAATCGCATTTTGTGAAGTAGTGCTGTGAAGTGAAGTAGTGTTATTTTTGAAATCGCATTTTGTGAAGTATTGTTGTGTAGTGAAGTAGTGTTGTGAAGCAGCCTGGTCCTGCAGCCGACGGTGTAACGGATAAGTAGTCACTGACCATCTTATTTTCTTAAATTCTTTTTTCCTTTATTCAAGTGTATTACTAATTTGTAGTGCTTGCTTAGTTATAATTTGTCTTGCTTCAGTGGTTAAGTAGTGTTATAGAACTTAAAATTATTAGTCCTTCTAAAGTATTATTATTGACTCTTAATAATTATTTGATCCTATACGTGCCTGCGTGTTCTAGCAACTGATCCATTGCATTTTTGCTCTTTATCCGTCTAACTACTTTGCTATAAAGTACTTCTTACGCAACCTTGCGTATCGTACTTGATTCGCTTATACCCGCCTTATATATTTAGAGGACTTAGTGTAAATTCAAATCGTTTTAAGTGCTAAAGCCTGTAGAATAGTATGGCTGGCCCTAGTTCCTCTGTAGCGAGCCTCAAGAGCAAGGTGAAGAGCGACCTCCTCGAGGCACGTGTCGCCGAACTGGAGAGGTTAGTTACGGAGATACTCGCCCGGGTTACGGGTTGTGGGAGGGTTTCGGGCCCCGGTGGTTGTA
The DNA here is from genome assembly GCA_963573305.1 of Pyrrhosoma nymphula. Classification (NCBI taxonomy): domain Eukaryota; kingdom Metazoa; phylum Arthropoda; class Insecta; order Odonata; family Coenagrionidae; genus Pyrrhosoma; species Pyrrhosoma nymphula. The sequence continues at coordinate 3,911,824 of OY754334.1, forward strand.
CCGTTTCTTCCAGGACCTTGCACAGCACCAAGGTGGTGTCCCGGGCATGCTCGGGTGCGAAAGCAAGTGCGGCGGCCTTGGGGAAGACGGTGCAATCTTCGGGTCTGGGGATGACTCACAGCCTGAGGCCCGAGTAGGTGGTTGTTCCCCAAGGGCGGGGGGCGGTGGCTCGACCGAGACGGGGAGTGGGGGATGCGGAGGCTAATCCCATCCCCGTTCGCAACAGCTTCGCGGTTTTGTCGGAGGACAATTCTGGGGGGCCAGTTAGCGAGGTCAGGAACGAACCCCCCGTTGCAAGGGACTCAACTTCGAACGGCAGCCGGGCTGGGAGGGCAGGAATAGTATTGTTAGGGAGTTCGAACGTCCGGCGGATTTTCCCCCAGTTGGAGAAGAGGGCAAGGAGAGACGGAGCGGACCAACGGGTCACCTCCTGGTGTACACCAGGGGGAATCGTACCCAATTCTACGGCGGTGGTAAAAGCGGCGGTGAAGTACACGGGCTGCTCTAGACTGCGGGTGGTGGCCCATGTTGGCACCAATGATGCTTCCGAGCGTAGAGCCGATGAGATCTTGGATTCCTTTAGGGATCTAAACTCGGAGGTTGAACGCGTTCGGAGAAGCACTGGTGTCGATCTGCGACTATCCATCTGCAGCATTGTTCCACGGACTGACTGTGGCCCTCGAGTTTGGGACAGGATTGCCTGGATCAACAAGAGGCTGTGGAAATTCTGTGCGAGCATTGGGGCAGAGTTCGTGGATCTTCGGCCGGTGCTTAGATCATGCCGGGCTCCCCTCAACTCGTCTGGGGTGCATTATTCCAAAGAGGCGTCCGAACGGGTGGCTCGTAGGATTTTTGAGCACTGTAGATATTTTTTAGACTAGAGGATAGGTCATATAGTGGGATTTTTAAATATTTAACCAAACGCAGCCTCCGAGGAAATCCGCATTGCGAAAATTTTCACACCCAAGTAAACTTAGGAGCGCTAAAGCCGGTAAATAGTGGCAATTTTCCCAAAACTCGTACTCCAGTGAAAGAAATTATATCAAATGTAATAAGCACTTCCAGTGAAATTCGCCCACCTAATACCCATTAGCGTGGAAAAGAACCAACCGACACTCAATCGACAAAATATGACATTAACTTTATAGTAGTTAATTGCCATAGCGTTAAAAACAAGCGCGCTGAAATCGAGCATATATTTCAGGACGCAGACGTGGTCATAGGAACGGAGAGCTGGCTTACTGAGGATTTAAGCGACAGCGAAGTTTTTCCTCCAGGATATAAAATCTACAGATACGATCGAAGCGATAGGGCAGGTGGCGGAGTTTTTCTAGCAGTTAAATCACATTTACATAGCACCGCCCACGAAATAACTGACAATGAAATAGAAAGCGTGTGGTGTACAATTAAACAACGAAACAAAAGGAGTATACATGTTTGCTCCTTCTATAGACCTCCAAACTCCAAAATTGATGTTATTTACCAATTAGATAATCAAATATCCGCATTTACTGTTATTTACATGGATATGGAAATTTGGCTTTGTTTACATTTGATTACGTGGTGTGAGTGTTTGTGATGGAGTTTCCCAATAAATTAAGTCGGAAATATGAAGTATTTACTTATAAATAACTAAAACAGTGTTTTTCAGCACTCTACATTCGTATTTCGGGCAATTTCGGGCCAGAATAGGTTCATTTTAGCTCTGGTGGTGTTAGTTTTCATGTCCCTCGAAGCATGACTTTCAAAATATGCCATGGACTGGTTTTCTTTACAAAAAAAACAAGAATGAAATACAATTTTATACATTTATTCCTTATACATAGAGAGCATAAATAAAAAAATTAATTGGTAAATCAAAACACCTTTTAACACACACAGCAGACTCGAGCCTATTATCACAGCTTAAAAATCATAAGAGTAGAATGGTGATGATGCCTGACCTTAATATGTACATATAAAGATTATTTCAATGGTTTTCCATAACCAGTTTGGATAAATTTGTGCAACTTTTCAAAATCAGTTTTTTATCCAATGCATAGAGATGGGCCACTCTGAATTATATGTATTATTATATTTATCTTTCAAATGTTGCAAGGTGCTCAACACTGTCTGGCACATTGAACCCAAATACATATGTAAATACGTTACAATTTCTAGTCGAGGTCATTGAGAAGAGACCAAGTGTTAATCAAAACCCAACTTTAAGTTGGCTGTATTTATCTCATAACTAGTGGTTGATAATGTAGGTATCACAGCCATTGTGGTATGAAAATATCCTTCCATAAAAGTTTTAAGGCTTAATTTTTGTATTCAAAGTTTATAATTTTTTAGTTAGATATGTGCATTGATGCCAGCAAAGAAAGATATAGGATTTGCTAATGGTTGATTAGTTAAAAAAATTAGATGGGTAAACTTGAAATTATTTAAGGTATGTATATGCACTCATAGTGTGTAAAAACAATTTTTGAATATAAATTATGCATAGGAATATAAATATAGGAGTAAGAGTGAAGCAATTTGCATGCTCATTTCCTTCAGATATGCAATATTCTACCTGGAAAATTCAATAGTTAATAGGCACCGCATATGTAGTTTTATTCTATGCAGATTTTTAAATACAAAGAAGAAATCATCATTCACAGCTTTTTGAGAGAACTGTTGAGTATACAAACCCACAAATCCCAAAGCTGTTAAATAAAAAAAGAGAAGGAAATGAGGAGAAAATATGTTTAATAAAGTAGAAAGAGAAAAATAAAGCATTAAATAGCTAAGGAGGGAGTTCAGATATTCATCTTTGGTTTGCGATACAAAATAATTATGTATGACTATATGTGTATCTAAAAAAAATTATTTGTCAATGATTGGAATAAAATCAAATGTGTTTTTTGGTTACCTACATGTATATAGATAAATACATATGATTCCAAAAGTCAGTTACTTGGGATTCATATTGAACACAAAAACAATGACTCAAATATTAATGAGTGTGCTCCCACTTATGGATTCTTTGATTTGACCACTGATTTTATGCTGGTGACAAAATGGCACTATCAATTTGATCAGGCCAATGGTGCAATTGTCCAAAGGCTTTGACAATGCCATCATCTTTTGCAACATCCACAAAACAGTCGATGCATATAAACTTATGGGGTGATGAAGGTGAATCATATGCCTTGGCTGACAAAAAGGCCAGTATGCAGGTACCTTTCAACCAGGTCATCCATTACCTACATTAATCCCTTAGATTTGTAAACAGAGGTGTTTCAAACAAATATTTCCAAATGGGAACGTTAGTCACCCATCTTATCTGATAAAGAAATTCACATTTTCCTTCAAATAAATTCATATTCTTTCCAATAGAAAATTTATGAAATTGATCTTTTTTCCAATAAAATACCTTCTAAAACTGTAGATAAAATTATTTTTTCACCGTTGAAAACTTTTAAAAACTGTGAGTAGAGTTATTGATTTAGCTTGATTCAACTTAATGCACATTCCTTAACATTCGACAGACTTCATGGCTTGACCAGTCAGTCTATGTGAAATGTATGCATATTGTTTCAGTTCTACACATGACTGCAGTCACAATACACTCACACAATGAAGGGCATTGGAAGAGCCAAAGGCCTCTAGAATTAGGACTAAATGTTAGCCCATCTCTCTTACTGCAGCCCTTTCAACTCTGGAACGCTCTCCGATATTTATTTATGATTTCTTGATAGTTGATTCCTTATCACTTTGGAGAGTTCTGCAAATATTCACTTCACTTCTAATTGGTTCTAAAAGAAGGAAAGAAATCAATTTTTATAACTTTACCTAACACATTCACAGTGGAATGAGTAAGAGCTTCATTTTACTACAAGACTTACGCTTTTCTTTTGCTGAATACCAGAGCTGCCATGTCCCTAAATGGACACTCGATCATTAGGTACAAGAGAATGGCTGCAGCATGGGCATAGACCATGTCAGAAATGGATACAGATATCTAAATTGGAAGAACAAATCATTTGCAAAAGCTGTAAAAAGAAACTTTCATGTGAAATGAAACAATTATTAAAAATTTTAGCTTAGTTATCGAATTTGAGCTTAGGATCCTCCTGATTCACTTACAACCTTGTGTTGCAAGTGAATCAGGAGTTGCAAGTGAAGCCTCCCTTCAGTTCGCTGAAGAGGGCCACCTTGTGGCCAAAATACGCGTATCCGATACATACCCTCGTCTTATCATGTTTTTGTGCCGTTTTTTGACTACGCTCATTTGAGCTAGATTCTCCCAGAAGTTGGGCCTGTTTGAGCGTATTTGTGTTCATAACCCAGGCACCCTTAGCGGGGTCCCATTAGTCCTAGTGAAGGATCCCTATTTGGGTTGAGTGTGTGTGTCTGTGGTTGGTCACTGGTGTGGAATTGCCCCTTTTTCCCACAAACCAACACAGCAATTGTGGTGTGATTTTGACAAGTGGTGCCAATTTATTATTGCGGCCATTGGAGATTTTTATAACTTTTTTAATGTAGGGCAGATAATTTTTGGTGATAATAGTTGAGAACTTTAAGAGAAAAGAAGGCTATTTTTTGGTCTAGAGTAAAGGAAACGATAGGACTGAATACCCATCATCATCATCGCAAGTGTTTTTATCACGGCTATTTTAACTGACCCAGTGGCCAGGTTTTGGATCTAGGGGGGGGGCAGAAAATCTTTAGGGGGCACGGACTCATAAATTAACCAGTTTACTAAACTTAACAAATTTTGGTGATGCAATAGGCGGATGGGTTTGTACAAAATATGACAATTGACAGCGTGTTATACACATTTATTTATATGTATTTGGGACTTAAAAGTGGAAAAATACACAGACTTAGGGGCGCCAGAAGATGGGGTGGGAGGGGGGGGGGGCATTCGTCCCCTCTACCCCCCTGGCTACGCTACTGAACTTACCCTGTTTGTTGTTTGTCCGTTTGCCAGGATGGAATCTTGTAATCAAAATCTACCCACTTCCCAATTTTCAATCGAGCTGAAATTTGGCGCACTTACTTAATCTCAATGACAATACATGAATCAATCATTAAATTCCGAATTACCTAGTTAATCAACTAAAATTAATAATAAGAACTTAGAAGTAACAATTTTCCACAGATAAATATTTGAATTCGACCCGGGTTTTGATGCACTGCACCATCATCAGGTGCAGTGCATCAAAACCCGGGTCGAATTCAAATATCTGTGGAAAATTGTTACTTCTAAGTTCTTATTATGTTCATATTCCACAACATCTCGCCTGATACCTCCCTTTTTCTACTAAAATTAATTGGTTTTATGTATTTTGTGTTGCGAGTTGCGTTGTGGTGGTTGAGTGAAAATGCGACTCCTAGAACAAATTACATAGTGTGGTTCAGGGACATCTGGCGATCAGTGCGTCCTTTTCCTGCCATTTAATCCTTTACAGAGGCACTTGGAGCTTTCCTTCCAGCTGTGTCGCTAGTAGAAGCTAGCATTTATAGTGAGAAGAAATGCTAATAATTTAAATTTCAAAGAACCGTTGCACAGTGAATATAAAATCTAAAAACTTTCGTTCCACAAGGTGGACGCTTTTGGAATAGATATTGGTAATACATATAAATGACAGATGTTGGATGTTGATTAAAATAAGCGCCCACACTTTTATTTTCAGAGTGATGAAAAAATTATTTTTTTACTTTTTAGTGCACTTGAATAAAGGTAAGCGTGGTTTTTAAAAACTATTTTTTTTTACATATTATTATTATTAAAAATTGATTTGCTCTTGGATATTCCATTCCCAGATTCTCCCAATTACTGGGTCATACTTAATCTATCCTGCCACAAATCACTACATATGCTCCACATTGTGTTATCTATCTCTTAAACTCTCACTTTCTTCTATACCTTCCCTCATGCCATCCAACATTCTCCTTTTCTCTTCCTCCTGCCCAGGATTCTCCAAGCCATATCACAGCCTTCGCATCCATCTCAATACATATTAGTACATATTTTGTTGATCCTCTTCTCCTGTCTCCATTGAAATTCCCCCTCTCCCCCACCCTTCTCACTTCATCCTCCGCCCCTCCCCCCCCCCCCGCTTATCAAACCTATTCACCAGTTAAACGCAGTAAAAAAATATTTTTTTCACAATCACGGTGCCCCTTCCTTTGTGGTGCCCAAGGCAGTCGCTCGTGTAGCCCAGGCCTTAAGCAGGGTCTGCATCTCCTCCCTACCCAACTTGCACTCTCTTCATCCTCCTTCAAACCAATATATCAAAAGCTTCTTGTCTACACCTAACTTCTTGCCTCAAACACTATGTTTCAGAAAATACTACACTATAACACTCTCAATGTACATATGTATGTATTTACTTTTTCTCAAATTTTAACCACAACTCTATAGTATCAATATGCACCAGTCTTTGAGTAATCACTTTCCTTACTAGTGAGGGGGCTCACATGATTCACCCTTACTTTCCTGCCTCGTAGTTCAACAAGGTTCCTGAACCACTCTATTGACCTCCCTCCCGAGCCCTCATTCCATGACCCATACCTAGTCATCTACTCTATTTGAAGATTCTGTTGACTGTTGAAAAATGTACCCTTGAATGTAGTGGCCTAAATGTAGATATTTATATGCCCAAGTATGATCATGCAGTAATAAATTCATGTTGAATAGTACATACGTAGTTTATTTTAAATGTGATTTATGAGAGTGCAAGCACATTCACTCTGAATGCCAAGAATATTTATTCTAGATTAATAACACTCCAGTTTAAACTTGGCTACTAATTTATTGCTACTGCAGTTGGCTTAAAATTAGCTAATTTAATGCCAGTATGCTCACTATCATGTGTTTGACGACACACTATAAACGTTTTGCAACTAGGAGGCTTATAGAGCTATGGAATGTATGCTTTCTACCATGTTTATCATAGATATAGTAAATATAAAAATGTATCCTTTATTGTCGCCACATTCTGAAATAAATCAATTATTTGGAATATTTTATTTAGTACCTCTCACAGTTTATATTCTAAGCTTTCTAGATATACTATTACCTATGCAATTAATACCTACCATGTTAAAGGTGCTCAGGTAAAAAGACTGCCGAATCATTCCCACAGCTATTAAATCAAAAGGAAGGTGAACAAGGTAAGCACTATATGTAAGTTTCCCAAGTGCAATAAACAGCTTATTTGAAAGTATGAAGTTGATCCAGCCTGAAATCCAGAGAGAAAGAGAATGCATTCATTAATTTAATTATCAATAAATGCATGTACAAAAGTCATGGAGAGGTGTTAGCTTCTAAGTTCCTACTTTACAGTCATCTAAATATATAATGAATGAAAGTTGGCTGAAATTTTGTGTTGAAATGAATTACAGTATGAAAGTATCTTCATTGAATTAAATTACTTTATGAGATTCATTTATTCAGTACCTAAATAAGCATTTTTTTTTTAATTGTGAAAAAATGGATAGGAGTAGCTAATTGAAGAGAATGATATGCATTTGGCGATGTATTTTCCACTTCATACAAACACATTTCCACTCCTTGACAAAATCTTCCATTCTCAATTCGTATAATGCAATGAGAATGTTCCAGGAAGTGAGTCAAAACCTCTCTGATATTGAGAGGCCTCCTTCCTCAACCTCACCAGTCCATGATATCTGTGATGATATGGACCATTTTTCTAAATAACTTTCTTGCCAACCAGCTGAGTAATCAGATGCGATTTTCAACTGTTGAAAGGTAGCTCTTTTTTTCTTGGCATTGCCTCTCACAAAATATGGAAAAAGTTTCCCTCAGATGTCCAGAAACCCCTGCAAATTACAGCCTTTATACTCTGGCATTCTGTATTTTCCTCTGGTCAGGTAAAGGTAATTGGAAAAATCAAAAACAGAAGCCTAGATTCATTCTTTGCCCATTACTCTTTACAGGGAATTCACCATAAATTTGAACCATTGGCTGTATATCAACTAATTTCAATATTTTGAAATTTCCATGGCGTGAAAACGTAATGACAAACTTTAGCATGCCGGTCAAATCTACGTGTGACATCATGAAGGTACACTTTCCTCTCCCTGACACTAGGTGGTGATTCAAACTCTGATAAGTTTCAGAGGACACACTCCATGAAAGCATATTAGCAAGTATTGGAGGAACACTCTTCAAATGAAATACAGTTATCATATTGTTATTGGATATTGGGTCAATCGCAATGGTAGGTATTTAAATGTATGTAAAATTGAATTAATGCTGCGAAGCAAGCAAGAGTGAACAAAATGCAAACCAATCAGAATGAGCCAGAACATGAAAGTCATTCCCAAGGAGGAGGGGAAGTCTCGACGACATCACTTTGATATCAATATGACCTGCAAAAGGCCAGTCTTCGGTCATGAATTTGTTGCTGACTATAATTGACTAAAATTGACCAAAAACTGACCTTTGAAAATTTACCGTCAGAAGTCATAAACGGTCAATAAGAAACATGTTTTCTCACCACCCTGACAGATTTACTTAAATAATGCAAAATTAGGTTAATGGCGTCACTGTGATATTACATTGATGTCACCATGACTTTTACAATTAACTTACAAAAACACCTTATTTTTTTCTCCTATCGGGCAATCTGTTCACACACAACAATTTATCTCAACAACTTAATGCATATATTGAGTTGTACGATACAAATCCGAAACTAATAAATGGCATCTTAAATTTCGTGCAATAATAACTCATAGCTCAAGTATGAACTGTCGCACCCAATTCTAGTCTTACAAGTTTTCCCTTGGATGAATATTAAATTACTATAATTAAGTAATAGAGTTTTAAAATTCTATTTAATGATTGTTTCACGTTTAGTGATCACACAATTGCACGAAATTCAACGCCTACATTGCATACACTAGAGGGAATTGAGTTCTCTCTAGAGACTCTCACTTCTCTAAGACCATGCACTTGAGTAGTTGGAAAAGTTGTCGTCTGCGTTGTCTATTGTTTGTGATCATCCATTTCCTCACCAAGGTCCTACACGTTCCCATGCGGAAACAAAAATCAAAATGACATTCAGATGACATCAAGTTGACTACTACGTCCTAAATTTTTACTGTGTTTATCCTTTGTTTTTATTTTCATGAAATATATTCTTGATATAAATAGCAACATACATTTAGCCTGTGGTTCATCCTTTGACCAAAAATTTGGCATAAATGGGAAGCTTGCAAACGAATCGGACAGACTTGGGTTCTGCCACCTGTAAACACTTCAGATAGCTTTGAGCTATTAATTTCCGTCGTACATTACATTATTGTTATGCTTTTATTGGTACATTCATCAGTTTTCTCCTTTCCACATTCGTACTATACCTACATGTATATATTCATGTTCATAACATTTTCATAAGTAATGTTACGTCTTCATTGAAATGTACAGAAGCGTATGGTAGTTGAAAAAATCTTGTTTATTCTAATTAATATTGACTTTATATTCATCCTATGTGACAATATAGGTTTCAATTAATTAATGCCTGATAACTGTTATCGTGATTTCATGGTATTTCCTCAAATTATATCATGGCATTGACATTTTAAAATTAGTTCTCGAAGGTACTTCTATGCATGGGAATGGTAGTACATATACAACATTCTTGAAATGCCTCTTTCGGTTGCGAGTTATACATGGCGTAGGCAGGCATGGGATGCATGTTAGAACTATGCGTTCAGTTAGGTAGAAAGAAATCATATCACTTGTAGACGACAAGAATTGACAGTAAGGATGAATGTGTGTGTTACATCATGACATATGTATATTTTACATTTTTATTTTTGAATCCGAAAAAGAAAATATTAGGTCAGGTCACAAACAGTCACTTGACTGGACTCTTTAAAGTGAGCCATTACTTTGACCTTTTGTGAGCTTTAGTGTGAGTGACTTTAAAGTGAGGCCAAAATATGGCTGGTCATGTAATGAATTATGTATGGTATTATGACATCACCGTGAGTCATGAAAGACCTCAATTCAAGGGACCATTTTGATTTCACCATGACTTTACACCTGTGACCTTACAGATGACATCGGGATGACGTCATTGTGACTTTTCATTCCTCCTTGGGTAGAAACAGGGCTACGGGAATTTTCATACACAATTATTAATATGTACAAGTTTACCAGAGCTTACGGACTCTGATATACAATTGTATGATTACACGATGAAAATTCCCTATACCTACATCACAATGTAAACTACATACCTGTGATATCATAAGTATGGCTGCTGCACTCCTTTTGGGCTTTTTCAAATGAACTTTAGTATGAATGAATTAGTATTTAGTTTTATAGTTTGCTAGAATTTCTTAACCCAAATTATTTGCTTATAATGAATACATTTACAGAGGGTCATGAGACACAATTGATAAATCCTGTTTTCATTGATAAAGGAAACTAGAAAACTATACCCTATTGCCATAGGACATAATAATGCCATATATGTAGCTAGTTCAATGGGTGTTTTATGAATGTTCACTCATAACTCTTGGTTAACCAAGCATGGCAACCAAGCATAACTTATAAAATAGAAAGGGAGAATTCAGATGACAGACTTAAATTTCATAAAATATAGTTTGGGAGATTTTTTAGAGTCCTGATTAGGAACAGTTTAAACAGGTAGTATCTGTTTGTCATTTTGACTCTCTGAAAAGTGCATTCATGACTCCTGTAATTGCTCAAAATGGAATGTATGCTCAATTGCTCAAACCTTTACGAGGTACCTACATATGTTGTGCCAAGCAATGATTCCCAAGGAAGGTGTACTCACTGAGATTACCCGATGACAGTGATATGATGATGATGGCAATACCACATCCCCACACCATGCGATGGGTCCCTGCATACAGCGCTGCCTCTAGAGGGTAGTATGGGCGGCCCGGAACATAAAAAAGTGCAGCGTAGAAGAGTGGGCCGATGAGCAGAAGACAGCCACCAAGGAACAGGGGGATTGACACCATCTGGTTTTGGAGGACATATAAGAGTCACCATGTTAGCGGAGAATGGTCATGACATTATCAAATGCCCTTGATGATTTTATTGTACAAAGAGAGTAATCATTGGCTTGACCTAATGTGTACTTTGTCCCCAATTGATGTCCTGTTAACTAAATAAGTACTAGGGAAGTATAATAAATATTGGAATTTAAGAATGAATTGCAAATACATCAAATGGTAGGTACCTACTGTATGAATACTAAATGATCTGCATTTGATAGTACTTATGTATTCACCACCAATAGAAATTTTTTGAAAAATGAGAAATATATAGTTTGCTAACTAAGTAAATAGGAGAGAATATATGCTTAATCTTTGCCTCTACTTTGTACTGGCAACACTAAATATAAATGAGGGTAATTACTGGAAAATTTTCTGAAAATGTGTAGATAATATTCTACAGAAAGATTAGTGTTGATCAGTTAATTTAAATCGAACGGGAGAAATGAAATACAAATATGTATTATGTAAATAAATGAATAAATGATCTCTATATTGGCAACAGCCAAAGCTGATTACTGCCAATTTAATATAGACAATTTAATATAGACAAACACAAACAACCATGCCCTGGGAGGTGTAAAGTTTCTACCCAGGCGGGATTCGAACCTGCGACCTTTGGTTCAGCATGCGAGGACTTAACCCCACTGCCACCTGGGCTGGCGATCTGTCTTTTAATCACAATGAATGTCACCAGAGTGATAATTAAATGTGTTTACTGTAGTCTTCCTACAGGAAAATCACAAGAGAAATGGTCCTTTAAAACCCACCTAAATGAATTAGTAAAATTCCACAAAAAAGAATGACTATCTTAATTAATTATGCACATAGGTTAGTGTGTGTATAGAAAAATTCAAATGTATCAGGGACAGAATTATGTTATCCTTGCTTATGGGAGCAACTGAATTTTTTGACCGAGATTAAATGGTAAAAACTGGCCCTGAATTGTTAAGGTAGGCTCTGAATATTGACATCATACCCAAATTTTTGTGAACGACCCTGTCATTGTCTCCATGCCGCAAAATTTGTCAAGATATTTCGTGGCCAAGATTCTGTTGAGTTGAATTGATAAAATATGATGAAAAGCACTAAGCTACAGTTGGTGAAGATATATTGCAGTTGTACTTTCAGCAGTAGCAGCATCATGCAAAACATGAGGACAAGGCAGATCAGTATTACTCTAAAGCTATTTATTGTAGATGTTTGACTTTGGTTCCTGAGGAAAATAGATGTCGACTAGCATAGAAATAAGAGAAAAGCTTACCCTTGAGACTTTCCTCTCATTCATTTTGAGTTCATAATGTATGTATCCAGCAATGAGACCCACGATGTATGGCCCTGCCCTAGTATGTGTGGGGTAGTACATCTTAAGAAGCAGTTCATTGTTTCCTTGTGCATTCAGAAGGAAAGAGCTGTAAGGGAAACAGAAAATGGGTTACGTTAGTTAAAGGAAATATTAGATGCTTAAGGTCTTAAAAATATACTCTTTAACTAATGACCACTATCATCAAAGAGAATGCAAGCATTAAATTATCAATAGGATATCCATTGAAAGAGCTCACCATACATAAGCCCTAATTTATGTTTTCAGCATGACTCTAAGGATCAGATGCTGACACAAGATGTAAGAGTTAAAAATTCTCCATCCGGCATTCTGGGAAACAACAGATTATTGCAAAAAAGAGTCCTTTAACCCTTAAACGATGAGCGACGTAGTCACTACGTTGGTCACGAACTTCACATGCCGTCGAGCAACGTAGTGACTACGTAGCGGCGATTCCATGTAAATCAGTGGAAAACCAGCGGCTCCATTTAAATCTCCTCCGACCTACGAGATGGGATTCATTTAATACTCCTCCGGGCTTGAAGGGTTAATTGGCACTTCCATGCAAAAAACGTCCCACAATTTTAATTCGATTTCTTTGAACCAAAGCCAAAGGAAGGAAGCCCTTACTCGAGGTAAACGAGGAGCGTGGCATCCAGGCCACGGGTGAGTGTGATGATGGCCGGTACAAGTGCAGCAAGGACAGCACCGATGGAGAGCACGACGATGCCGATGCGGGGGCGGCTCTTGAGCAGAAGGATGAGGGGCACACTGATGAAAAACATGTGCGTGTCACACGGCAAGTACCACGAGTGACTCAGGCACTGTGAGAGAGAGAGAGAGAAGGGAAGTGTGTGTTCAAATGACGTCTGTCGGGGAATATGGATGTTTCGGTATAGAATTGAATTGAAAACATTTTTATTGTTCTAGGACAATGTCCTCTAAGGACAAAACACTATTAACATCCAACACTTTACAAATATAGGCAACAATCAATAAAACAAACAATCAATATCATTGTGAGATCCAGATCATATACATCAGTGTAATAATTTCTATAAATTTAACAATAACAATTATGAATGTAACATTTCAATAATGTAGAAAATTATATGATTACATATCATAACCAATTCACAATGACGTAGGATTCATAAGAAGATTAAATACCTTAGATTAAAAATATTTTAACCCTTGAATATTTTTAACCTCAATAGGCAGAGTATTCCAAAGATTCAAGGCTACAACCTGGAAAGATTTGTGGAAACATATGATCCGATGAGAAGGATAGTAAATAAAGTTGGCATCAGACCTAGTTGTGATATAGGTGGTTTTAGGGACAGTTTTAAAGAGAATGAATAAATATTCAGGACTTTTAAAGTGAAATAAGGCATAAAGGAAGGCAGCAAGAAAATATTTATGTCATATTTTGACAGTCAGCCATCTGATATCATTAAGGTATGGTGTTATGTGTACATCTCTCCGGAGGTTGTAAATAAATCTAACACAGTAGTTTAGTAAGCGTTGAAGTATAACATTAAGTTCTTTGGGAATATCATTATAAACTAGACAACAATAGTCAAAATGCAGAAAAACAATAGAGGTTATCCATTTTTTCCTAATTCAACAGACAACAAGTCTTTGTTTATTTTTAGTTGAAACAGGATTTTGCTGACTTTATTTGAGATTCCATGGATATGGTTTTGCCTGGAGAGATTGGTAGACATTGTAACCTCAAGGTTTTTAACAGTATTTGTGTAAGGAATGATAGTACATATTTCCCTTCTTTACTTTAGGGATTGCATCCAGATCAATCTTATTAACCAGCTTTGAGGAACCGATGATAATAGCTTTAGTTTTGTAGCAGTTTAGGATGATTACTATTAACCCAATTGGAGATTGAGGTGATATCTTCATTTACTTTAACAGTTGTATTCCCAACGTCTTGAGGAAGACAGTGATGATAAATTTGAAGATCGTCCGCGCACAGCATATATCTGCATTATATTTGTTCGGAAAGATCAAGAACACATGTAAAAAATAACAAAGGTCTGAGTACCAATCCTTGAGGTATGCCACAGGTATTCCATTTTGAGATGCTATACCTTTAAAGTCTTAGACTACTTGGCAGCGCCCAGCAAGATAGTCATCATGGAACCAGTTCAAAGCAGAGCATTAAAGACCTAGTTGCTTCATTTTTTCTAAAAGTCTTGAGTGATTGACCTGATCAAATGCTTAACTGAAGTCGAATAACACTAAAACGATAATCATTTTCTTATCAATAGCAAATGGTATGTCTTCGTTGACCTTTAATAGGGCAGATTGAGAGCTGAAGCCCTGTCAAAAACCAGATTGAAATGGATCCATTTTCTTATTAGCGCACAAAAATTTTGTTATTTGCTGGTAGAACATGCCCTCTGGAATTTTAGATATTGCACACAAGATGGAAATTGGACGAAAGTCCGAAGGGGAATGTGGTTTTTTTACTTAGTTGATAGGCCGAACTAAGGCAGTTTTCCAACAGGAAGGGAATGTGGAGGAAGAGAGCAAATAATTAAAGATATTGAGGATAGAGGGCATAATAACCAGTAAAGATTATTTTTAGAGGTTGATGGGAATACCATCAGTGCCCGTAGCCATCGATTTGGTGTATGCAAGGAATTTGAGTAATGCTTCGGGCATAATCGGTTCAAAATAAAAGTTTGTGTCACTAAACGGAACATGGGGATCTGCAAGATTAGCATTAGTGAATTGGGAAGGAGAAACTGAGCAGAAATAGTCATTAAGTTAGTCGAGTGAAAAGTTTAATGGCATTGAGAGATTCTTATTCGAAATAAGTCCAAGTTGGCATAACTCCTTCTATACTTGGTTTGAGTTTGTCAGTTGAGACAAATGCAAGGAGTTGAATTACTTAAATTTTAACATTATTTCTCATTCTTTTAAATTTTTTGTAGTAGTCAGCATTCCCCGTGCGCTGGAAGGCTGCTCTCAGATGATTTCTGTTCTTAATATTTTTCCGAATATCATTATTTAACAATGGTGCAGGACGGTGCTTGGGATAAATGGTTTTTAAATAGAGGTTTGCTTATTAATACTTTCCAAGAGGTTCTCGTTAAAAACCTGCAGTTTTAATTCGATGGAGTCAGACTTAAGGAGGTGATCCCAACCCCGAGCCTCAAGATCATCCAAATATTTACCAACGTCAAAGTTAGTGAAGTCCCAATATGTGAGTGGAAGATGGGCAGCAGGACGGAGGGCTTTGAGTCTATAATGTATAAGAATATATAGGTCATGGGAGGAAAGGAAAGGGTTAGGGGACTGAGAGTAAAAAGCAATTTTATCGGAGTTATCTACGAAACAAAAATATCTAGTAATGTATGACTTCTTGCTGTGTGATGAGTGGGTTCAAATGGTACCATATAGAGATTATTACAAAAGAAGATATTCCTAAGATAGCGACTATCATAGCTATCAATGCACATGCCAGAGTTAAAGTCTCCCATTACGACCACAGTTTTGAAGGTAGGGAGAAATATAAGGAGATCGTTTTCAAAATCCGAGATAAAGCCGAGTTTGGGAGGCCAACACACATTAATAATATAGCAGTATTGGCGTCAGAAATGTCAACAATAAGATATTCAGGCCTTGAGCAGTAGGTAGCAGGGGAGCTGGGAAGTAGAGTCACAGACAGATTTGAACGAACAAAGATTCCAACGCCACCACCTTTTTCCAGCTTTTTGCACATCCTATTTAAACACGATGAATTAAGATGTATGTGACAATTTTTTTTAAATTTTAAAAGTATATTTATGGTAAGTAGTAACAGCAGTTTAAACTTTTGACGTTCCTGAACGTCCGGAGCCAATGGCAAGACCATGTTGTGCGGGTTGCTTGCATTAAAGGGAATTCCCCATACAGTCGATTTTACATTATATAATTGAATTTTCAGCATTACTTGTTATTAAGCACATAATTTCAAGTATTTAACTTGTTTCAAAATTCTCCTTGCACATTGCGCTCGTTTAAGTCGCTATGTGACAAAATATTATGCACCCAGCCTTCCTTCTAAGTACATATCACTTATTGTAAAAAATTGCACAATAACAATGACATAATTATATTTGTACCTCATTCAAACGTGGGTTAAAGTGAACAAAGACACAACATGTCAAAGGAATTGAATGAAGAATAATTACTAAATAGTTTTGGTTGAGTTACAAAAAATGGTCAAATGACCCCTGACCCAGGGATGTTAAAATGCTCTTTTTTGCAGATATACGTCATATTTTTAAATATTAACTTTGAAGTTGAAACTTTTCAAGCTAAATATGAAATGAAGACCAGATTTCAGTGGGTTACACATCCCTGTCTCTTTAGAAGATGGATTTTTTTATTACTATTACAATAACAACTCAAGTACATACTTGCTGTCCTTTGGTACATTTTATGCTGGATCTGCAGAATATGATTTCATAGTATGTACCAAGAAGCCTATGGTATGAAATGGCATTCAAAGTTAGCTTTGGGTCCTTTTGGATGAGGAGCTTCACTGTACACTGAGTATATATGCCTGCACGTAATAGCTATGGATCATACATTTTCCTGTGGACCTTATTCATAGCCAAACTTCACCTACCATCAGAGTAAAAGCAGGAGTTACATCATACTTCCACTGGAGAAAATCTTAACTCTCAATATTAAATATATTTTTTGAAGTATGACTTTTCTGAACTATGGCCAAATTTATTAGTGATAAATACCCAAGTAGCAATATCTTATGAAAAAATTATTTTAAAAACATTGCAAAAATATTTTAAAATCATTTTAAAATTATTTTGAAAACATATTAGCTCTCTCTTTTTATGCTTTTAAAATTTTTTTTTCATCATTTTAAAATGATTTTAACATAAGTTTTAAATAAGTTTAACTCTTTAAGAAGCTACCTAGTAAACACAAAATGCTGGAGATGCGCATTTGATGTGCTGCGCAGTAGCGCTGCAGCCACTGCGAACATTCTACTGCGCAGCACGTCTAGGACTCCTAAACTTCCCTTTTTTGAATGTCGGATGCGCTGAAACCGGTGTCAGGAGTGCTACGCAAGCTTGTCACGATTGCTTCAAACTGCAAAAAAAGGTGACTTTTCCTACCTATCTCCGGACCATATAGCATTAATTTCAATCTAGCAATCAAGATCGCTCCTGCTCATACCTACCTACGGATTGTCTACATAACTACCTACGTCAAAACCTACTCAACCGAAAAACGCAATCCAAGGAAGCTGTATATATACGGCCATTCCCGTGCGTAAATGTGTTTGCGAGAACTAACTTTAAAATGTCAATGCCATGATAGTTTGAGGAAACGTACCATTCAATCACGATAACAGTTTTCAGGTATTAATTAATTGAAACCTATGTTGCCACATACAATGAATATAAAATCAATATTAATGAGAATAAACAATATTTTTTCCAATTGCCACACGTTTTTTACATTTCAATGAAGACATAACTTACTTGCGGAAATGTTACGAACGTGAATATGCATGTATAATCAATGTTACAAATGTGGAAATGAGAAAACTGATTAATGTACCAATAAAAGCATAACAGTAATTTAGTGTACAGTGGAAATTAATTACAAAAAGCTATCAATGATAAGTATTTACTGGCAGAACCCAAGTCTCTCCGATTCGTTTCAAAGCTTCCCATTTATGCCTAATTTTTGGTCGAAGAATGAACCACAGGCTAAACATATTAATATGTTACAAGAATATATTTCATGAAATATATTCATATAATATATATATTCATATAATTATAAGAGGTTTTTAAAATTATTTCAAAATAATTTTAAATTTGTTTAAAATAATTTTAAAAATATTTTAAAATCATTTTAAAAATATTTTCAAATAATTTTCAAAATATTTTAAAATTATTTTAAAATTATTTTGAAATGATTTTGAAATAACATTCTCATTATTTTAACGTGAAATGTTTAAAAAAGACTTTTCACGCAAATAAATGTCTCAGTACTTCCTACATATGCATGTATATGTTGTCAACAAAATGAGATGACAGGATACAAAACTTTAATATCATACATTATTTTAAAATTATTTTAAAATCTTGAAAAACTCATGATTTCAGCCATCTTATGATATTTTGATTTTAAAATGATTTCAAATCATTTTAAAATCATTTTTCAACATTCTTTTGCTACTTGGGTATATCTCAACTGCATTCTACTAAAAACATCAAATTGGATTCATGATGATATTATCAAATACGTACATATAAAATCACTGACTTAGTACATATTTTAAGTCTATGTTGAAACATTTGTTGATGGGAAAAATAGTTTTAAATGCTTACGTACCATTCTTTCAGGGTTTACATAGTTGTTCACATAGATCATATTCGTCCACCAGTTCTCCAAACAGCGATCCCTTTCTGGGCCTGTTATCTTCTCCCAGAGTGGACCAGAGCCAACCTTGTTCAAGAGGGTAGCATAGAAGAACAACAGGAACATGAAGACTGGAGTCAGTCTGAAAGGAAAAATGCAAAAGCAGTGTTTTGGTGCAATGAAAAGGGGCAAATGCCACAGAAAAATTACATGGAATGACAAAAAGAAGTCATTTCATCCCTTTTCTTTCCTGATTTTTAAAATCAAAATTTCACCCTAATTCCACATGGTTACCTGTGAATCAGCATTCATTACTTCACACCCCATTCTAAAACTTAATAATAGGTTTTTCTGATGGTACTTATTTTAATTTCCCTCATCTCCATATCATCTATAAACTTCCCATCACCAATTGCTCTGTCTCCCCTCATATCACTCAAAATTCCAATTCTTTTCCATAACCATCCTCTCCGTGCTCTTATGACAAACAATTTATTCAATTAAACCTTAATTGAAAAATGGGAAAATGCCATCAACAATGCACAAGAGATCACAAAATTAAAAGCCAGCAAAATCAAATGACAATTCTATAGAATAATTTAAAAAAATAAAGATTATGGATCCACCAGATATTAAAACATAAGCTTGCAATGATGACATTTTTATAAACAAATTTTTATGTCTATCCATGCAGAGGCTAAATAAAAATTTTAATTGAATGTTTGGGTATTTTAGCAATATCAGCAATTCATTATTTTTGTTACGTCAACAAGGGCAGAGTGACTTTGGTTTTATATATTACGTAATTAACCTTGTACAAACATTGGATTTTCTATTCCCTAGGAAGAATCTTTGGCAGCTTAAGTTTATAAATACGAACTTTTACCACATTTCTGGGTTGGCTTATTTAGTACCAGAAGCTCAAGCTAGGAGTATACCCAATGTATTTATTCATCGTCATTTGTAACACGGCCTTTGGGTCCCGGTATTGAAGCCACTGCCTTTGCGCATCCGGCCACCTTGTTCTACGCAAAATAAAGCATTTTCGGTAAGATTCCACTGTGTTAAAACATGCGTTTATAAGCAAGTGTTTGATTGTCATGCATGAAATCAATGATCAGACTTATCCCGGTATTGTTGAACGATAATTTTTAACTAGCAGACCTGCTGCCTGCTTTGCAGGCAGTCTCTGTCTGGCGTGCTCTTGAAGTGAACTTGGTGTTTTTTCTTTTTTTTGCACTACTCAAGTGGAAGCAGGTTAGAAATGTGGCTGAATGAGTGTATACGTTTCCCAAAAATGAAAAAAAATTCAGAATAATTATTATTCCCCAAAACAGCAATTGCATTGTTTTAAGCCTTCCCATCCCATGCAAACTTGAAAGAGAAATAAGGTGGCGCGAACTTCAGGCGCGATCGCCGGAGGGGCCCGGCATACGTTGCAATGCCTCTTTTTCTTTCTAAGTAGGCACACAATCACAAAGCAGACACATTTACATGTTCAATATAAATGAAAGAAAATTATTTTTTGTGTTATAAAATAGAGTTGAAAATTTTATTCGAGTGCTTTCGGATATACAATACATGTATGTTTGGTCCTACCGCCCTCTGCAAAAACACATTACTTTTTCGGATGTCCCACTCATGAGAATGCAACATATCATTGACTGAGTGAAAAGCATGGATTTTCCAGATTTAATCCACACACTTGAAGTGATTTACATTGTGCATTGTTGATTGTCATTGAGAATGCAAGGCAAACGAAGTCGTTTGAAATCAAATTGCATGCCAGTGGGAATGATGGGAATACGTGGAATAAGCACATCTTCTCCTTTTGCATTGCCATTCAGAATTGTCGCTTCGATGACATTTGGTATCAGTGGTTTGACAGTGAGCCTGGTTACATTGCACATTTGTGGTGCATTAATGTTGCCCAAATGAATTATTGGTGCGCTGAGTTTGAGTGACAATTTGTGCGGTGTTACAACAGAAAGATCCGATGAATTTAAAAACTCAATTGGATAGTTAAAAATCTCGTCCGCATTCATGACGCTATCAATCGATTTGTGGGGGACAGACTCGCCCGAAATTTGTTTGTGGATGGCGTAGTTGATTGCATTGGCGTCGGTGTTTTTTGCTACCAAAATAGCGCATTCGCAAAGCCATCGGTGATTTTTGTAATTGGTGACAACTTGCAGAAAATCTTTCTGAAATAATTGTTCAATCGATGGAACAATGATATAAAAGTTCAATGAAATTGAAATATTTTTTGTGTCTGCATCAACAGGTACTTTTCCATCACCGATGTCCAACACCTGTTCTGAAAATATGGTTAACCCATTGCGCTGATTTACGCACATATTGGTCGTTAACTTGAGTTTCTGTACACGTCTCCAAAGGTGCGACGCTTTGAGACAAGCTTTGTGTTCTTTAGCAGGTGTTGCATTTGGCATTACTGATCCGTCCCACTCGTGAGCATGCAACATATAATTGACCTCGCGAAAAGCATGGATTTTCCAGATTTAATCCACATACTTGAAGCGATCGACCCATGTTGATTTCATTGAGAAGGCAAGGCGAACGGGGAACTGTAGTCGTTTGACTACAACTATCAAATTAGTCACTGAACCAGGTATTTAAAGGCTGCAGGAGTGATTAGCCATTCATAAAATCGCTATTAAATGGGTATTCAAGCCCGGTTGCCAAGGAAGTATCTATGGCTGAAAAGGAAGAAAAATTGATGAATTTAGAGATACCCAGTAAACACACATGGCTGCAGCAGCGCTTCACAAGGATGTCAGCGCTGCAAGTGCAGCACACGTCAACTGAAGCGCATCAGCAGCATCTCAGCAGCGCTCTCAAAGAGCGAATTATCGAGAAACGCATCTAATGCGCATTCACTGCTCGTGTTTGAAGTGCAGCAGCCGCAAGTAGCGGACGCACTGCAACAGTGCTAAAGGTAGTCTTTTGAATAAGGGGAGATGTTAAAAGTCTCAATCGAAAGAGGAAGATATGAATACTCATTATTTAAACATTTACTATGTGTATCCTTTGTTTTTTTATTTAATGAAATATATTCTTGATATATAGTAACATGTTTAGCCTGTGGTTTATTCTTCGACCGAAAATTTGGCATAAATGGGAAAGCTTTGACACGAATCGGAGAGACTTGAGGGTTCTGCCAGTAACAACACTTCATTGATAGCTTTGTGTAATTCATTTCCGTTGTACACTAAATTATTGTTATGCTTTTATTGGTACATTCATCAGTTTTCTCATTTCCACATTCGTAACATTGAGTATGAGTCAATCCATATTAAGTGGTCCAGAAAAAGTTAAATTTGTTGCTTGGTGATTTTTAATGTTTTTACCATACAATTGTATGGTATTCATAAAAAAGTAAACATTTGTTTTAGTTATGGAATGACCAATTTTAATATATGGGTAAGTTTCTTTGAATTCCCAAATATTCTTTGTATTCTAAGGCCTGCATTTACATTTTAGCTTAAGTTAACAATACCAAATGTTTACTTTATAATGAATAACTTGTAAAATGAGGTGAAAAACTGATTAATGAGTTATGATAATGATTTTAAAGGCATCAAACATTACTTAAGAGGGTACTAAATGGTGCCGTTTAATGTCGACTTCGTTCATATTTTGGTACTTTTCAATGTTTAATATCTTTATAAATATTTGAGTCCACAAAACAAAATTTTTAATGGTTATTCCTCATCTAAAGGACTGTAAATGGGCCAAATTTCAAATGTTTATTTTCATGTCCAACAAAGATAATGGGCATTAAACTTTGGAAAATTTGAAAAATCAAGAACTTTAAAAATATTTAATAAAAAAACCAGTGAAGTCCATAGCTTAAAATTCTGCAAACTTAAAGCATGGCTTTATACCTTTCAAATAAAAAAATTACAAATATTAAATATCTTGCCTTCCTATATTAAAAAATTGTAAAATTTGCTTTTTTTAGTTATGTGATGAAAACTTTGAAGCAATATTTGGACCCTTTTACTTAATTTTAGGTCGATACATCACCCTTCCTTTATTTAAGTTCATTATTTACTGAATCGATTGGTTTTTGTTTGATTGTTCTAGGATACACAGAATTGGAGATATTTGCTTTAACTGCAGAACACTGAAATCGCCTAAAATCGGTGTTTCGTTAACATAAAAATGGCCACATCAGGAAAAAAAATAAAATAATGACATATTTGTATTCTCAATAAATGTTAGTTTGTATGGTAAAAATATAAAAAAATATTAAAAATCATCAAGCAACCACCTCTGGACCACTATATATGGATTGACCCGTATACATGCATATTCACGTTCGTTACATTTGCGCGAGTAAGTTACGTCTTCATTGAAATGTAAAAAAACGTGTGCAATTGGAAAACATCTTGTTTATTCTCATTAATATTGGCTTTATTTTCATTTAATGTGGCAACATAGGTTTCAATTAATTAATGCCTGAAAACTGTTATCGTGATTGCATGGTACGTTTCCATAAACTATCACGGCATTGATATTTAAAAGTTAGTTCTCGCAAACACATTTACGCACGGGAATGGCCGTATATATACAACTTTCAAGAAATAAAATCAAGCAGTTGAGAATTGGATATGGCATAGGTAGTTGCGTGATAGGCTTAAGAGTGATAAATAGATGTGAGGTTGTCCGTAGGTAGATGCGAAAATGAGGTTGAGTCTATTCAGTCCGGAGACACCTTCTACCTTGAGTAAACTATTTTTTGCAGTTTGAAGCGATTGTGACACGCTTGTGCAGCGCTCCTGACGCGCTTGTGCAGCGCTCCTGACACCCGTTTGCAGCGCATTCGACATTCAAAAAAGGGAAGTTTAGGAGTGCTAGGTGCGCTGCAGAAGCGCCTTCGTGGTAGCTGCAGCGCTACCGCGCAGCGCATCAGATGCGCATCTGCAGCATTTTGTGTTTACTGGGTAATTACGTAGTACTTGGACAAAAATGAAGCGTATAAGAAAATTGAATGAAATGATTAAATGCTATCTACATTCTTTTATGCGTTCTATGATGCAAATCCAATCCAATATCTTGAGTGCAAGTAATTTGAAAAAGCAACTGAAGAAACACCTGCACCGAATTCAATGCTTTTCTTATGGGCGTCAATGTTAACAATATTGGGGAAAAACAACCCCAAAATTTGCCACCTACCGAACGAAATTTTCTACCAAATCATTCAGACAGAGAATCCACATTTGATGCACCAAACCTCATTTCTCTAGCTCAAAACTCGAGAGAGATATAAACAAAATGGATACAGAATGACTGATTAACTGCCTAACTGACACGCTACATAATTAATACACAGAGTGGTGTTTCAGGAGGAAAGCACAATACTTATGGAGGAGGTTGGTGAAGTGATTTTAAGCATTTTTTGTCCTATGAAATTGGGGTTGCAACTCCTTAGTTACCGAGCTATGGCAACGAAAACATTTTGTCACAAGCTTTCGACAGGTTCCATGAAAACACCGAATATCGATGACTAATACTGGGTGAGGAGATATGAAACTTGACACAGTGGTGCATTAGATACGTGTGGTTCTTTTACTGCTATCATCAATGCTAATATTATCTTGTTTTCAAGATGGCTCTCAAATATTCGTAGTAGTTTCATACTTCGAAAACAAATACTTTACGATAGCAATTTTATTTCCGGAGATACGATAAAATTTGTTACTAGCAAACGTATAGTAAATTTTGTTGCCTATTCCTTGCAGCAAAAATCACTTTTCTATCTTTGTTTATACGTAGGATATGGTAACTTAAGTGATGCCATTACCACGAGGCAACAAATGTCCTTTGGGGGAAGAGCTTTAATTTTCTCTAATTACCTAGGTGATTAGCGGCAACAATTATTACTTGCCTAAGGGAAAAAGAACTGAGGAGAATATGAATCCAAGGTCATGGTCAAGTAACTGAAATTACCATGGTTTACAGTCTCAAAGGGTGACAAATGCTTTGAGCGGGAATGAACAGTATGAATGAAAAGTATCACCCAAGGCTCTGAGTGCTCGGGGAACTGATCTATAGAGAGAACACACGTTAGAGAGTTACAAGACTACACGAGTAGTCGAATGAGAATAGCTCTATATTCATCCAGACTCGTGTATTCATCGAGGTACTCCGTTATTCGCCAGTGTATTCAATCCAGGCATTCGTATTCAGTGGTATTCACCCAGATATTCAAGTCTTCACCACGGCACCCAAGTAGTCGCCCAGGTATTCGTATAGGTATTAATGTATTCATCCGAGTACTCATATAATCATCCAGGTATTCATTCGGGTACTCAAATACTGATGAATACATACATTTGGCGCACTCCTAGCTCAAACTCAAGTGGGAGAATTGTGTCAGATGAATATTTTAGCTGACAATGAATGGGTGTTTTAGGACATTGCCATTATAAATCAATAATTATTAACTCTCCATGATTTACTAGTTGATAACTAGACAAGTGAAACAGGCTCTGTTATTTATAAAAGTAGTAAACTGTGAAACTGACCTCATGTACCGGAAGACATAAATTACAAGGACTCCCAATTTCTTTCTTTCCAACTCCTTCATCAAAATGTAAACGAGAAGGAATGCTCCAGAAGTGAAAAATGTGTCAACGACGAGGTCTCCGTGGAGGAAACACGCATGCAATGGGTTCCTGTTGTTCTGAAAGAAAAAAAACATAAGAAACTGCATAAGGAATTGTGTGTCACAATGACCTCTCAACACTTCCCAGTGGCATATATAGTTTATTGCCAATCAATCATAAATTGACTTCATTTTCTAAATTCTCTTGCACTGGGGGGTGGCAGGGGGTGTTCATCAATGCTTTAGGGTCTCTTTTTACGGAGGGTGGTGAATAAAATAATTTGCATTTCTGTGGAAATTGAGGATGAGCTATGCAGATTACTTTACCATTACTACCTATATAGGTAACATGGTAAAAAGTCTTCAGTAGGTATTCCAAGTTGTGCAGAGTTAGGAATTGCCGGCGAGCGGTGCTCGCCTCAACCTCTACAGTAATTTGCTGAAAAGACATTTATTATTAGTATCATAAGTTGTATTCAGGACTTGGATGTTTCCGGTGAAAAAGCTTTTGCATCACAAATGTCGTTTGCACCCCCATGGTTTTCATTTTTAGTCACAAACAATCACGTTCTGCCTGCTATAGATCAGTTGTGACAGCTTAAGCATTTTTTACTAGGTACCTTTTAGTACATTTTTAATAAAACCGTGCTTTTTTAAAAAACTTTTTTATATATTTTGTTTTAAAATTTTTGGTTTTTAATAATTTTGCATCACTTTTGCATTCAATTAATGTCGTTATTTTGTGGATAATTTATTTTAAAATTTACAGTGAAAGTTTTGATGTAAAAGAATGGAACAAAATTTTTGTGTTAAATTAATATTTGAAATTTGTATTCAATTGTTTAAATGGAGAAAATATTGCATTGGCATCCAAAATACACACGTGGGAAAGGTTTCAAGAAAATCGAATCGGTGGAAGTGGCTGATTACAAGATTCGACCCAAACAAACAAGGATGTCAAGTTAAATAAAACCATGTAATAAATAAGAGGGGAATTGGAGGAATGAGCGGACTATACTTTTCTCGAATCAATGCAATAATAAAATAACATCGTCGGTCAACAATCCTAGGATTGTTTTGACGCAGCCCTCCACTCAATTCTTCTATCTGCCAACCTCTTTCTATATTGACGTAACTCCTCTCATTTACATCCTTCACGACTTGCTCCATATATCTCTCATGCGAGGCCTGCCTTTTCTATTCTGCCCGAATTCACTTTTCCCTCGACGATTGTCGTCATCAGGCCGTCGTGTCTTAAGATGTGTGGCCTACTAAGTTGTCCCGTCTCCTTTTTAAGGTTTTCAGTAGACATCTCTTTTCTCCCACTCTTCTTAAGACTTCTTCATTTGTCACTCGGTCGATCCATTTTATCTTCATCATTCTTCGGTAGCCCCACAGTTCAAATGCTTCCAGCCTGGACTTCTCTGCTGCTGTTATTATCCAAGCTTCGCTGCCATATAGTAGAATGCTCCAGATGTATGTTCTAATGAAATGTTTCCTCACTTCCACGCTTGTATTTGCAGCTGTAAGCAGAATCTTCTTCTGGTAAAATGCCCTATGCGAGGTCCGTTGGGAGGCAGGAGTTCTAATAGAGTCCTTTACCTGTCAACCAACACGCAACCCTATCACTCACTCCAATCTCTCGATTCTAAGCGATGATCTGAGAAGCCCTCTTCTTGCGGCGCCGGCCCTTTCGCTTGTAAGCGATCATGTGATTTATTTCTCCACGAGAGTTTACTGCTCTCGTCCTCGAGCATAGACGGGAAATTAAAAAAAAACATTATGGCACACACATGCTGTCAAAACACATACATATTGTTTCATCAAAATATAGAATATCGATTTTGGATCGAATGCCTATTACTTTGTTTGGTTCTTCACCAGTGGACGATTTGTTCTTGTCATAAATTTTAGCGACTCCAGCAAATTGTTCCTTCCTTTCTGAATTAAATCCAGAATGTGCACTCTTAGTACTTTGGTAGATAGTGCTCATAATGCCTTCTCGTTACTTATGATGAACAGTCGCCACCATTTTTATTTTGAGGAACCACTATAAAAAATACACGGTAACAATCACGACGCGCGACGCGGCAACGAATACCTACGAGTACTGAGAATGCTGCGTATACTTCGTTGGCCCAGGTGATTGCCGAAGACAGAGTCCATGACTATACGTACCAAGGGCTCTGGGACATCTCGGAATGGCGCGAGTTGGAACTTAGGGTCGATTATCATAGGAAATTTGTATTTTTAATTTCCAAGTCGAGTGTACCGCGGATAAAGGGGCTCCACAGTATGTAGGTAGAAGGAGAGTTAGTAGAGCCAGTTAACGGAGCGGTAAGTATTTTGTTACTCAAAGTCGGGATGTCGGTAGGGTCATCGTCAAACCGTGGTCCCCTTGGCGTTACGCCGCGTTTATCTCGTGAACTTAGAAAGTAAAGGAGTGGAAACTGCCTAAATTTTCCGTAACCCTTATTGTCCACACCGGCAGCAATCCACCAACAGATGGCAGTGAACTACTCGCCCTATTAGTCCAGTCAACGAACGCCCAAAAGGTTTGTAGACGACATGAAATAGGACAGAAACGAAAATTGAGAGATGTATTTGGAGCATAAAGGAGATATAGTCAAGAACAGATTTAGAAAAAACGTTCAGCAAGAAGCATTTCATGTAACAAGCGAGTAAACGGTGGTTTCCACATGTTTTCAACCCGCTGAAAACGAAAATGCTTGTTACCAGGTCGAAATCTTATCCGAAAGTGAGATATTCAAGATGGCGTCCAACATGGCGGCGTGGGTAAAAACTTGTTGTTTTCTCTTAAATATTGGCGTAAATTGATGATTTTAACGGCTATTCTTATGGTTATTGCAGTCAGAAATCCGAAACAACTGGAGCTAGAAATGACCTCTAATTCGAATCTGTTGAGTTATTTTGAAATTTTACGAAACAAATGGAAGTATTCGCAGCTCAAAATTCATCCGTTAAGGAAAAAGACCCCAATAATAAAAAATGACTTCGAATAAAAGTTTTAGTGTGTTTTGTAAGCTTTCAATTGAGTCTACGTTGAGTCTAATACTATCAACGGTAAGCGCGCTACATCATGAAGAAGAGGGGCGTGTTCCGCGCCGCCATTGGCTTCCGAGCGGCCGAGCCCGACCTGCCTTACGTCCTCTGCCATTACCTAGTAGACGTGCATTTTAGCAGTGATCGAGTATTTGTTTTTTATCTGTTTAGGCTCTCTAATCACGATGGATGAGGAATTAACCGTAGAATTCAACCCCAACTTTTGTTTAATTTTTCAGAAGAGGAAAACGCAAAATATTTCTGGATATAAGAAGGATGGATGGCCAAAACTTCTAAGCTGTGCTAAGGAACGGCGGGATGCAAATATCTCGGAGTTTAGTAAGGCTATCCCAGTATCCGCCGAATATGTCAGTACATGGAGAACATATCTTTTGACTGTAAGCCTCCATATGCATACCACAGACGATGTTACTCTTTCTTCACATCAGGAGAAAAAATAACTAGTATTAGGGCTAAAAGGTTATGCTTATCCACCACTCCTCTCAACATTAGAATGAATGGGCACCGCTCCTCTTGCAACGATTGCCCCTCCCTCTCTGTTTCTCTCCCTGTCGCCATTCACGTCTCCTCCCACAACTCCACTTTCAATAACACTTTTAAAGTTCGTCTACTTGCTTCCCTTCTCCCTTTCCCCTTCAGCTCAAAGCTCAGCAATATATATATATATATATATATATATATATATATATATATATATATATATATATATATATATATATATATATATATAAATAAATATAAATATACTTTGAAAACACAGGCACACGAAAATTAAAAGGACACTCACAAAAAAAAATATATTTATATTTATTTATTTATTAAACTGCCCCAACCGATTTCTCACCTCTTCCACGTATTTCGAATTCTGCAGCGGTCCCAGGAGGACATGGATAAACTTGTGGGAAACAATCACTGAGGCAGTGGAGATGAAACGAATACCAAACATGACGTTGAGACCGCCAACATTTTCGCGCTTCCGAGGAAGGTGGACGAGATTGTTTTTGATGGAAAAACAGAGCACCAAGTTGGTCATGAAACCTGTGAAAAGATACAAGAAAAGTGAATGTTTAAAATGGAAATGATTCACATGTATTTAAGGAGAGAAATTTTACTTCTTATCCTTCTAATTTGCTGGTTCTGAAAAATAACGTGATAATGAAAATAAAAAAAACACCTGAAGTACTTTTCTGTTTTAAATAATTAAACAATTGATTGAAGTGAGGAAGAAATAGCATATCGGAAAAATGAATGTCTCTGCAGCTAATTACAGAAATATATGTGTACACAATGCATAAATGGGTCCGTGTACAACGAACAAACAAGGAAACACACGGGGGTACAAAATAAGAGGCGCTTTTCCGAGACAGGTGACCACACATTCAAAGAGTGTGTTCACCACCACCATACTGCAGTTTACACACATGCAGTTTCCATATGGGACCATTAGTCCGCGCCCTCCACATTGCACAAGTTCACTCGACATCGCGTTTAAGCCCAAAGATAACGAGGACACGCAAAAGAGTAGTAGCGCACGGGAGGAAGGTGAATTTAGGAAATCCTCCATGTCTCCTGCGTCTGCTTGTAATCCTTCTGAAAAGGTAAATTCTCTATTTTCAAAATTTTTGATGCTAGCTCCTTTGCGATAAACAGATAGGACGCAAGAATATTTCTACCTAGTAAGTAAAGCTAATGGCCATCTTCAAAAGAT
The DNA here is from genome assembly GCA_963573305.1 of Pyrrhosoma nymphula. Lineage (NCBI taxonomy): Eukaryota > Metazoa > Arthropoda > Insecta > Odonata > Coenagrionidae > Pyrrhosoma > Pyrrhosoma nymphula. The sequence continues at coordinate 3,942,013 of OY754334.1, forward strand.
ACTGTTAGGACAAATTAAATGCCTCGTCTAATTTTCTATATGTTGCTAGTAATTACTGCGCAAATAGTCATTAGCAGAGCAATTCAAATTTTATCTGTATTATATCGGTTAATCTGGAATCCAAAACACGCAGTTTGGGTGGTTATAGCAAGTGTAAGTGGAAAACCATTTGTTCGAAGACGCAGCCCTCCGAGAGTCTTTTTCATCGTTTTGTTTGTGGTGAGAGTGCAGGGAGTGTAGGGAGGAGTATGGCTACATAAATAACTCGGATATGTGATTGGATATAATTGTAATTAGCTGAGGGGATGCAACGTTGAAAACTGAACCCTGCTGCCAATTCAACGAACGAAAACATCCCAGTTTTCGAATGGCAGGTGACATATAAGTGAAATGTGTCAAGCAGCGATGCGCTCTCAAATACATCGGACTTTGTCTAGGAATAATCGATATCATAATTCGCACCGATTGATGTGAGGGGGCGTGGCCTATCTTAGAAACGGCGACCGCCTCCGAAGCAGCTCTCGAAATCGAAATGTCTCCCTTGAAGAATTATTATTATCGATTTTGACGAAAACGGCGAGTTGAGGGTCGCCGATTATAAACATCGCGCATGGCGATAGACGTAATTAGATTATTTGAGAGAGATTAGTCATTGGTTATTCTCTCATTCGTGGAGTCGTCGGAGTCAGGTTCTTCGGATCGCGCCTGGGATTCTCTTCAATATACAGTATACACTCATACTAGGAATTTACCTACATAGGAGGACGTAAACGCGAAAACAGCTGTTCAGGATTGAAAAAATCATCGCAATAGGCAATCAATGCAACATATTCATTGAACACTGAATGGCTCCATAACTTTGCGCAATTTTCTCGGTACTGAAAAAGGAAAAATGGAACATTTATTGAATAAACTCTGTGGTGTGAATATAATGGCTACTATCGATGCAATATACGTTAAAATGAGGAAAAAATCAAATGAAATTAGTTATGTTACGCCATTAACGATAGTGCGAGATTCCAAAGAGTAAAAATCATTCGCCGTGACCGGGACTCGAAACCGGATCTCTCGATACCACGTCGAGTGCTTTAAGCTATATAGGCATCCTCCACCCCTGTGGATTATTCCTTTAATAACCAAAATTATGTACAGGGGAGGACGCCTCGGTAGCTTAAAGCACTCGATGCGATATCGAATGATCCGGGTTCGAGTCCCGATCAAGGCGATTGATATTTCCTCTGTGGAGTTTCGAACTTATATTCGGGGGATTCCAAAAATGTTATACTGTGACTAGTCCCACTATCCTCAAAATTTGCCATTAGCGATAATCATAATTGTTTTTAAAAAATGATGATTTTTGTCTAATTAGGACAATGCCATTTCATCAGAAAGAGGTCACATCCCAAAAAGCCCTGTTAGCGACACCGTTACGTGACCCGTTCAGCCGGATGGAATATTAGCTGTGTTCAAATGCCACCCAGCGCACGTAATACATATTTAGTAAATATTACACTTACAATTAGTAAGAAACGTTGCTTTAGAAAGGAATGTAGAATGGTTCGATGGTGAATGTAAAGCTGCAATAGACGAGAAAAATAAGAACAGATACATTATGCTTCTAAGGGAGACTAGATTAACGGTAGAAAAATATCGACAGAGCAGGAAAAAAGTTGATAAAATACTGAAAAGAAAGAAAAAGGAGCATTTGAAAAATATTGTAGAAACTGTAGAGCAGCTCAGGAATGAAAATGAAAGCAAGAAGTTCTATGAAGCAGTAAAACACAAAGGAGCAAAGGATATCACCCAAAACTAAACTCATGCAAGAACAAAAATGGCGAAGTCATAGGGGAGGAGTATCAGATAATAGAAAGATGGGCAGAATGCATCAAACAAACTGCTTAATAAGGAATTATCCTCAGAGATCGAAGAGCACCCGCTAGTTCACAGTGCAGAGCAGGATGTACCCATCCCATCTATAGAGGAGGTAACTGAAAGTGTGAAAAGGCAAAGAAATGGCAGGGCATCAGGAGAAGATGGTATATCAGCAGAATTGATAAAAAATTGAGGCCCAGAACTAATGGGAGCACTAAAATAACCGGTCTGTAGTAATTGGACATCAGAGGAGCTTCTATAAGAGTGGAGAACTGGATTGATTTACCCAATATTTAAAAAAGGTGATAAGTTAAATTTTGCCTAGCCTTTTTAGATTTACAGGCATCTTTCAACACAGTGCCAAGGTGCAACCTATGGGAAGCACTAAAAAAAATAGGGGTATCCGTAGACCTAACGAAAGAATCAAAGGGGCCTACACATAAATGTGAAAGGAGTTGCTAGAATAGCTGGAAAAACGTCAGCATAATTTGATATGAGGAAAGGTGTCAAACAAGGAGACAGCCTCAGTCCTCTACTATTCATCATTCTGATGGACCAGATACATAAACAATGCAAAAGAAGAACACCAAGGTGCAAGATAGGAAACTATAGGTTAAGGCCTGTTTATGTACAGTCACTGATATATGCAGATGACGTTGTACTGATTGCCAAGAATAAGAGAGATTTGCAAACAGCAGTGGAAGAATGGGCTAATGCAATTAGAGACCATGGAATGAGAATGAACGTGGGGAAAAGCAAGGTTATGGTAGTGTCAAAAAATAAGGTACAGGAAAGGCTGAACATAACGTGGGAAGAGCAAGAACTAGAACAGGTTGACAAGTTCGAATACCTGGGGACACTAATTACCAATGATGGAAGGCCGGACACCGAAGTGAACCACAGAATACATAAAGCAAACCAGGTATACTATCAGATTAGTAAATCAATTGTGGGAAAGAGGGAAATATCAGAAAAGACAAAGATGAGAGTATATAAAACCATTTTCCAGCCGGTATTGGTATTCGAAACGGAGAGCTTAACCCTACTAGATAAACACAGGAGCAGATTCCAAAGCTGTGAAATGAGGTATCTAAGACGAGCAGCAGGACGCACTAGAAGAGATCGAGTGAGAAATACTATACAATCAGAGCCCAATTCCAGCAAGACCCGATAGTGGAGTCGATGCAAAGAAAAACTTTAAGATGGTACGGGCATGTGGTTAGGATGAATGAGGAAAGGAAGCCAAGAGAGGTGATGGAGGCAAGACCAGAGGGAAAGCGAGGAAGAGGACGACCAAGGATGGAATGGGAAGAATATATGTGGAGAGATTGGCAGTCAGGCGCGGAAAGAGCCTGAATGAGGTGAAGCGTCTCGCTCAAAACAGGAAAGAATTTGGAAAGTGGCTGAGTGACCCCGACGCCTAACAGCAGAATGGGATTCGAGAAAGAAGAAGATAAGTTACATTGCAATAACTATAGAGGCATTATGTCACTGAATGTAGCATATAAATATTCACTAGTATTCTCATGAAACGAATAAGTATCTATGCCGAAGACATTCTAGAAGAATATCAGTGTGGCTTTAGATGTGGAAGAAGCACCATTGATCAGATATTTGCAGTGAGACAAACAATGGAGAATTGCTACGAATACAACGTTGATTTGCATATACTCTTCATGGACTTTCGTCAAGCTTTTGACAGTGTGAATAGGAGAGAAATGATCCATGCTCTGAAAGGTTATGGTATCCCACAAAAGCTGGTTAATTTGGTTGAGATAACACTGAAGGAATTCCAATGTAAAGCCTTTGTTTTGGGTAGAAGAAGCAGCGCTTTTGAAGTGACTTCAGGGGTAAGACAAGGAGATGCTCTCTCAGCTGTGCTATTTGACTTGGTTTTGCAAAAGGCAATGAAAGAATGGAAATTAAGGGGAACTATTGTTTATAAATCCAAAAAAGGTTTTGCATATGCTGATGACATAGCTCTGATGGCAAGAAGTGTGAAGGATCTTAAAGAAATGTTTGCTATCATTAAAGATATTGGGAAAAGAATGGGCCTCAATGTAAATGAAGATAAGACCAAATACTTGATAATGTCTTCTTCACAGGACAAACGAGAGCTACAAAACCTAATTATTGGGAATTACGATTTTGAGGGCGTCAGAAAATTTAATTACCTTGGAGTAATAGTAAATAATGAAAATAAGATTTCTGAGGAGATAAATCAAAGGGCAATTCAAGGTAACAAGGCCTATTTTGCAAATTTACCCCTACTCAAATCAACTCTTCTGTCCAGGAAAACTAAATTGAAAATTTATAAAACATTGATAAGACCAGTAATTACATGTGTTATATATTCGTTTATTGACTCAGATGTTACAGTGGCGACCGTCCACACAAGACTGACAGCTGACTGAGTAGTGCCACAGACACACACCACGTAATAGGTGGCAGCACATGTACAATTTGACGACACTGTTATATAACAATATGGAGCTGAGACATGGGTCCTATCCCAACAAGATGAAGAAACATTAAGAAGATTTGAAAGGAAAATACTAAGGAGAATCTATAGCCCAGTAAAAGAAGGAGAAACGTGGAGAATAAGAATGAAATTTGAAATAAATGAAATAATGGAAGAGAAGGATATAGTTAGGTTCTCAAATATTGTTATGGTTGGGCCATGTTGAAAGGACGGAAGAGTATAGAATGCCCAAATTGTTAATAAATAGCAAAATGGAAGGGAGTAGGAGGAGAGGAAGACCACGCAAAAGATGGCTGCAAAATGTTAAAGAGGACCTGAAGACAATTGGGAGATGGAGAGAAAAAGCAAAGAGGAGGAGCCGAATGGGGACATATAGGTAACTGAGGAAGAAGCAAAAGGCACACACCGGGCTGTAGAGCTGAGGATGATGAATAAATGTTGCTTGACGGAAAATATCTGTCCTGGCCAATTATGTACACGAACTAAACTATAAATTTAGTTGTTAATAATGATGCAGGTTCCCCATTAGTTAAGATTCCGCGAAGGCCAGGTGCGAGTGTAGTTATGGAATACGTTTACCAATCGATCTCAGATCGGTCTGAGTTCAGACCGATCTGAAAGTTCAGCAGCGAGCTGACTCAGATCGCCTGGTTTAAAAACACGGTCTGAAAATATCGATATTGAACTATCGAATTCAGCAGTTTGAATGATTTTGAGATTTCTTGCGAATTCAAAAATATCGAATTTCAGCTGCACACTTCTCTCCTTTCCCTTCTTACAACAAGTCACGCCGTAAATGATATCGATTATATTTTGTTTACCATCGGCAACCAAAAGAAGAACGATGAGCGCCATGCTCCGACCTCTTCGGATCGATCTGAGATCTCAGACTGGTTAAGGGAAAGCGGGCTGACTCGGCTCGCTTCTCAGATCAATCTGGCCATACCGCTCCGTTTACCATACCGAGCTGAGCCGATCAGATCGATCTGAGATCGATTGGTAGCATCGCTGCTACGGCTCGGCGAGTGGGTATTAGATGGCGGATATCGCGACTCTCTCTCTCCAATAGGCGCGATTAACATCGCTTCGCATTGCGATACGTGTTTTCCGTGCGTTCAACGATGGCGTTAGCACGCAGGCGAACCAGACGCACGTCACCATATTACTCCAGGAAGCAGATCGCGGCCATGGAGCTTCGTTCCACTCACGCTGCGTCACAGGATGCAAGATCGCGATATGGAAAACTTCGCGTCTCTTTCTCGAACTGGCCTGTCACGGATCTCACTTCCGAGGAGAATGTCTGCTTCTGCACGTTGCATAAAATGCAAGCACACGTACGTTCAGGGTATTTACGCGAGATTTACCACCAAAAAAGATTATGAGTTGACGATTGGAAAGTTTATTTTTTATGACAGATGATGAGAGAGTTCACTACACAGATCGCAAGAGGGCAGAGCAGGAGAAGCAATGGACGCCACGCGGAGTAACACCCGAAAGCTGTTAGAACGCTTCAATGCTAAGCGCTTGCTATTTCTGTTTTCACTGCAGACTCTAATTGTATAAAATGATTTATGTTCCATAGGACAAGATCCTTGAACAATAAAGTTTATTATTATTATTCCCCAGGGTGTGTCCATGGCGACTCTTTATTTACTCTGGGGCATTCCACAAGGTCTTCTCATCTCCCACTCTCCTCCGTCTGTTTCTCCGTCCACGGGGGTCCTCACCCTGGGGCGTCATACATTTATCGTGGAGGTCATAGCAATCCCAGAAGAATTATTTGAAAAAAAAGAGGCTAACGTACCTGAAGGCCGTCGGCCACAAGCGCCACAAGGTAGGTTTGTCCCGCACGAACGTAACGGCTCCAGGGATTCTGAGTTGGGCCGTCATGTCGTACGGCCCAATATGAATATCGAATTGAGTCTGTAAACTGTTAACTTTCGGAGACTAGACTAAAGTCACTCAATTGGTGCTCAGGAAGTGGGCAATTCAATGTCGGAGGAATGCAGCTGAATGGGCAATGCAAGGACTTCTTTCGATTTCAAGGGTTTGCAACCGTTGAATGATGGCAAAACTGTGGTAGCATATTTTAATACTGCGCTCAATACGTATGCGCTCATTGAGATTCAATCGAAGGAATGGGCAGTCAAGGGGTTTGATAATAGTCAAAGTAAGATTTTTTAAGTGCATCCCTAAACTCACAAAAGTCCAATAAATTAATTTCTAACGTAATTATTCGCATAATTTGATGGATCTGGGGTAAAAAGTGCTATTCTTAGTTAATTTTTAACAGGGGTTATTCAAAACTCCGGCAGAGAGAAGTTTAAGGATGAAAGGTTTTTAACATTATCGCACGGATTAAAATTCCAGCTTCGGACAATGCCGGCCGGATTTAATTTTGAACACTCGGCAGAAACTCTATGAGTTTGAATACCACATCCAGCGTACAATATATTGTACGCACGGTCGTAGGACCCAACACATGCCAGCTTACAATTAAATGTACGCCCTTTAAAGGTTAAATAATATCCATCGGATTTAATAGTCATTGAAAACTCTACTTAAGCTGAAAAAATAAGTGTCAATAGTTTGAGCGCGAAATAAGCATAACATTGCGTTTTGATCTTACCTTTGTCTTGCCTCATGTTCTCCGGAGATGGGCCCAAGTATACGTCTAACATTGTGGCTGATGTGGACAGGAGGATCATTGCCGCTACCAGGCCACTGCATTGAAAATGGAAATTCAAATTGTCATGAAAGATATCTTCAAAAATAGGGAATTAAAACGTCGGTGAATCACATAGCCATAGCTACTACCCGAAGATATTATCTATTAGTAGTGCCTTAATGGGCGCCAGGCGGCTTCAGATCGTTCATGTTTTTTTGGAATAATTAATTATGTTTAATGTTTTTGCGAGAGGTCTCTACAAAACTTTCCGATAACAATTTGCCAAGGAGGAATGTTTACTGTAAAACAGTCTCATTTTGCTAAACGGGACGGAATGAAAATCAAACGCATTAAAATGGAGTGAGAATAAAATAATTGATGACGTAACAGTTGAACCTATTCCTGGTTCAATCTCAGTTATAAAATTTGCCGAAGGAGCGACAGAATTAATTAAAGCAATTTATTTATTTACCTTGGGGGGTCTTCTTGGGGGGTCTTCTTCTTACATGTCATACAATCGATATGACAAAGAATCTTAAATTTCCGACTTATATGTGCTGTGCGGGATTCGGGTATAAGTAATCCGCTAAGATAATTCTAAAGTTAGTCTTTGTTTTTATTGGCCTGCCAGTTCAGGTTGGATTTCTCCCTTTGTAACCATGACCTAGTTAGTGGCGTATTAAGGTATTTATCACTAACTCAGTAGTCGTTGTTTTTGTTATTGCCCGTGGCTCCCTATCACTTCTCAATCAACTCCGAAGTCAAGGATATCACAATCGCTATAAAGAGAGGCTGGGAAACGCTTTGTCTTGACGCAAGACATGAGACGGGTCGAGATGAAGACCAAGACGAGACCACCGTCTCTAGATTGTTGGAAGCCTCGTGATCGCGTGCATTTGACGCACCTCGGAATTACAAAGTACCAACCAATCCACCGCGATCATTTCCCTTTCGTTCAACTGGTTTTCTACTCGCGAGCATTAATAATGGTACAATAAATTTCCCAGAAATTTTACTCCTCAAACGAGAGAAAAACAACTCTTCCTCCGTGTCATAAATGCTGATAGTGTGAACAGTGACGGAACTCCAAGAATTGCATTTAAGGTAGTGCATACAGTGCAGTGTGAAACCGAATTTTCCTTTTTGTTTGGTCCATGTGTCTGTCCCTTGACCTTACTCGCAAGACCTTTGGCCTCCCTATTTGGCCGTTGATCAATTTTCCTCACGAATCCGCTCGTATTCGTAGGACCCCACGATTTGCGATTAGATAGTACATATATATGATATAAATATCCAGGAGCATGTCACCCCTTATTACACTAAGTTGCAGTGGTTGAAACCTCAATAGAAAACAAAGCTCCAGTTATATGTGTTTGTATAAAAAATGTTGTTATGTAAAACACCTGATTATCTCTATGATATGATTATACGTAGCCAGAGTGAAGCTTGTAGAACAGTAAGAGCTAGAAGACGATTTAAAATTCCAAATTGCAGAACTACGGCGTACCAATTATCAACCCTAAACTCTGCTATAAGAATATGGAATGATATACCGGACGACATTATTAACAGTTGTACTGTAAATCAATTCAAAATTAAAATATACTCATTTTTGCTTGAAAAATACAATTGTAATTAACATTTATTGTAATATACCATTGTGTAATACCATATAATAGTAATACAACATTGTAATCCATTAATGTTATCTACTACGTAATATTATCATTCAAATACAATTTTTCCTCTTCTCTTTATAATTGTCAAATTTATTGTAAAATTTAATATAAATGAATCTTTAATTCTGTATAATTGTAACATCATATCAATGGATTATTGTAATTGAGTTACTTTATCCATTTTTATCTTTTTATTTAGTTACTTCATCTTTCCGCAATTGTTGATTTCTGAAAGGGTAAATTAATCTTTTTTTTTTAAAGTGTAATGTCATTTCTTTTTCTGTATTATTCTCTTTTGATTGTATACATTTAGTTATGCAAATACCTATTTCTGTTTTCACTGCAGACTCTAATTGTATAAAATGATTTATGTTCCATAGGACAAGATCCTTGAACAATAAAGTTTATTATTATTATTCCCCAGGGTGTGTCCATGGCGACTCTTTATTTACTCTGGGGCATTCCACAAGGTCTTCTCATCTCCCACTCTCCTCCGTCTGTTTCTCCGTCCACCAGGGGTCCTCACCCTGGAGCGTCATACATTTATCGTGGAGGTCATAGCAATCCCAGAAGAATTATTTGAAAAAAAAGAGGCTAACGTACCTGAAGGCCGTCGGCCACAAGCGCCACAAGGTAGGTTTGTCCCGCACGAACGTTACGGCTCCAGGGATTCTGAGTTGGGCCGTCATGCCGTACGGCCCAATATGAATATCGAAAATTAATTCCATGATTTATCCTCTTTTTGTTTAAATTACCCAGACATTTATGGATCCCACGCGCCTAATAACATCGCAAAAACTAGCGCGCCTAACTTTTGGGCTGATCACAAAATATTTAAAATACGGAACCTAGAGTAAAAACGAGCCTACAAAAAGACAACCCAAAAGCTTCTCTGGCTATCGATGAAAGCAGCTGTGGAAACCTGAAAACCATAATAGTATATTTGTTTCACAATGTTTTAAATACAGGTATGATCGCGGCAACCGGAAGACACACTTACTTACCAGAACGAGTAGTCCAACATGCTCCACGCTTTTGGTGCTTGCACTTGACATAATTTGGGATCAACGGAGACGTCAATGTTCATGCCGAGGTCATCTCCCGCCTTGGGAATCACTATCTTAAGAGCCCTCTCGAATTCGTTGGCCGTGCAGAAGGATGGGATGCAGAAACCCCAGTAGACGTAGTCCTTCCTGTGCTTCGACCGGTCGCCCTTGAACTGCAAAGAAACATCATTGATCTCAATCGTCATTCTCCACAATAGTCAACAATTCAACTGAATTACTTGAACACGTTGAACATAACATCCATTGAAGAATGCCTGAAAGGTGTTTAGAAAATAATTTAGAAGGTGAATACGTCCATCAAACATGGGCAAAAGAGATTCACCATGCCCTTCCTTCCTTCCATTGGCGTTGAACACCATTACTGACGCATTTGTTTTATTAATTCGAAAAACGAGGCAAAGAGTTTTCGAGGTATTGTTATAACCGTAAAAAAGTCTATTGAAGTCCATTTTGGCATTTAACTCATCACAATTAATCACATGCTAACTTAGCACACAGAACATAAAACCATGAGAAACAATGGCGCATTGAAAGCAATTGGCTACCCTTCCGCAATTCATTCAAACGGAAAAAAACTAGTTTGAATTGAGTACATCACGAAGAAATATATAGATGATAATAGGCAATATTTCTACTATATCACGGTAAGATTCACTCATCTCCTAATAATGAAATATCACACACAAAATAAATCTACTGTCACTATACACCGACATATGCACTCACGCTGTTTAATAGAATTATTTCTCTCTTTCCTTTTTCTTGTGGTTTAATAAAGCAAAGAACATTTTAAAAACGTGCTCCAGAAAAGGAATAAAATGTTGATAGAGTGAAGTGTTGTGCTGGAAAAAATTGAAAAAGCAAGGATTGCTTCTAAGCAGGGAAAGAGGTTTTGCTTTTTTTTTTCTTCACACACAGCTTTAGATTTCTTGGACAGCTCCTTTTACGCATGGAGGTGAAAGTTGAAATAAAATGCGCAAAAAAGCATGCCAGTGATTTTGAGTAGAATGGGATCGGTAATTGCAGAGTCAAATGCCACCAATGCTTATCACCGTGTAATTAATTTGATTAGACTCTCATATTTAAATTGAATACTGATGGAAATCTTAACTATTTTTCCTAGCATAATTTCAAAATTTATATTCGGGGATATCCATGTGTATTCATAAATACACATGGATATCCCCGAACGGAGCTACTAAAAACCAAATTGACCATGTTTTAGTGGATCAGCGACACAAAAGTAACATGACTGATGTTAAAAGTGTCAGAGGAGCAGAATGTGGGACGGACCACTCTTTTAGTTATAGTTAAAGTGATGCAAAGAATAGCAACTCAGAAAAGGAAGGAGGGCATTGTGAACAGAAGAATTGATAGTGAAAAACTCGCAGACCACGATGTGTCTGAGAAATTTAAGCTCGAACTTCAAAATAGATTTCAAATTCTGGAAGGAAGGGAAGAATAGGATGAAAGTATAGATACTAATTGGAAGAACTTCAAAGTAACCGTCTTGGAGGCAGCGGAGGGCGTGTGTGGCAAGAAGAAGAAGAAAATTAACAAAAAAACCCTGGTTTGACCACGAATGTGAGCGAATGATAGAAGAACGAATGATAGAAGAAAAAAAAGGCTTGGATTAACAGAAATAGTGTGGAAGCTAAGGAAAGCTATAATAAGATAAACCGATAAACAAATGAGCTGCTAAGGAAGAAAAAAAGATCGTATAGTTTACTTGACAAGGCAGAAGAAGAAAACACAGCAAAGAATGCAAAAGAATAGGGTTTAGGAAATAGGAGAGAAAAATAAGATTTTTTAAGAAGGGAAACATTCCAAGCCCTTATGGGGTGAAGAGCAAAGAAGGACGGTTATTAATAGAAAGTCAAAAGGTAATGGAAAGATGGCGTGAGTATTTCTCTGAATTGCTAAACGTTGAAGAAGTAGGTACCCCACTAAACCAAGGCAACCAGGTCAACTACTATCATGTTCAATTTAATGTGGAACCTCCAAACAGAGAAGGAGTGAAGGGTGCTGTTAAATTCCTAAAAGGCAACAAAGCATCAGAAAAAGATGAAATCACAGCAGAATTATTGAAAAAAGGAGGTGACATTGTAATTGATAGACTATGGGGAATAATATTGAACATATGGGAAAAGGAAGCGATGCCAGCCGATTGGCAGGAAGCAATAATAGTAAAACCCATACACAAGAAAGGAGAGAAAGAAGATTGCAATAATTTCAGGGGTATTGCACTTCTCAGCGTTTCATGTTAAGTCCTCTCAAAAATAATCAGTAGTCGCGTAGAATGTTATACGAACGAAATTATCAAAGAGCATCAGGCAGGGTTTATGAAAGGCAGGTCGACTACAAATCAAATAATCTATATAAAAGAATGTATATCCAAATACTGGGAGTACACTAAGGAGTTTTACGCAATTTTTATCGACTTCCAAAAGGCATATGACAGTATAAATGGAGATAGATTGTGGAGAAAAATGGATAAGATGGGGATCACAAGAAAATTGATAAATTTAGCAAAGCTGAGCAGCACAGAATCAAGGGGCTTTGTACGGATCAATGGAAATATATCCGAGCCGTTTAAAATAAGCACAGGGGTAAGGCAGGGAGATGGACTCTCCCCAATTCTATTTAATATTGCAATTGAGGAAGCACTGGAAAAAGTAGCAGACATGGACCTTGGAATCAAAATTGAGACCAAAATAAACGTTTTAGCCTTTGCAGACGACCGCGACGTAGCGATATTTGCAGAAAGTTTAGAAGATTTAACAATGTTGACAAATGTATTTAGGAAGGAAGCGGAAAAAATAGGACACTGAAAATAAATGATACAAAAACTAAATAGATGCATTTTTCAAGACGCCAAAATAGAAATACAGGTCCTCTGAAAATAGATGGTCTTTCATTTGAAAAAGTAGACCATTTTCAATATTTAGGAGTAATTTTAACCAATGACAACACGGTAGAACCAGAAATACAAAACAGGTTAAACCTCGCCAACAGATGTCTGCATACATGCAACCGAATTCTATCTTCTAAAGCCCTGTCGCACAAAACCAAAATTAGACTTTATAAAACAATAATATCCCCAGTACTAGTCTACGGATCCGAAACGTGGAGGCTGTCGAAGAAGGATGAGAATAAACTAATAGTGTTCGAGAATAAGATATTGCGAAAAATCTATGGGCGGTTTTTCATAAAAAAGTATTCATTTATTTTTCTTTTGAAAACAAGACGAGACTCAACACTCTCGTGCGAGACTCGAGACCAAGACAAGACTTAGGTTCACGAGAAGACGAGACCCGAGTTTGGAAACCGAGACTGACCCCAAGTCTCGTCTCGTGGCAACACTACCTCTATAACGCAGTGGTTATAAACCTTTTAGCTCAATTCACCCCATTCACCATCGTTCACAATATAATTCCTCCTTCCCAAAATAGAGGGATCTCTAAAACCCTTAAGTGAAACTGCGAACTCTAAAGAAGCATTTTAAATGATTTTTGCACGTTAAGGAGCCGATTTTAATCTATGGCATTCAATAAACTTTATTGCACGTCACAGAATTAATTTAAACAATCTACAATTTTGCAGATTTTACATAGTCTACAGAACATCATCTTTCGATGTACCTATAGTGGCCTTGATTCCCTCCCTCCCTAAATTCCCTATATTACCTCCAGGGGGCGGGGGAATTCCTCAATCGTTGAGAACCTCAACTCTATAAGGCAGTCACCATTGACTGCAACCCCTCTAGCTCACTAACGTTTGGTCATCTACCGATTTCATTTATTGGATTCCGCCCGCCTCCCTCCCCATGCTTGCCTAACCATCTCTTCCCAATAAAAGTTAAAAAGCAATGGCACTAGTGGGTACCCCTGCCGTATCTACCGTCCTATCAAGGCCCATCCTTATTCTCAGTCGGCTACTCTCACGTGAGACGTTAAGTTCATGTGTAGAGATTCCGAACGAGACGTCTGTTATTCCAATCTAACCCTGAGTTCATTATCACTCCAACCGTCCGCTCCACCAAACGCCTTCTCCAAAATCCGCGAAGCACGCAAAACACCGCGGCCATGTTTCTTTCTGGAATGGTCCTCATCACTCCGTCCCGTCCCTCTTCATCCAAACTGATCGTCAGCCGGGCAGTCGTTCGCTTTTCTCTCTAGGATCCTATTCATAATTGTAAAAACCACCTTGGCCGTGGTGTTTGTTAACGTGAACTCCGATCTTTAATATTTACACCTCATAACTAAATGCTAAATCATCAAAATTAAAAAGGTTAAATACAGAATATACAGTAAATAACTCTGCATTGGGGCCAATATTTACATTTGCAACATCAACTTAGTAATTTCATTAAATGAGAAGAAAGCATATACGAAATAGTTTAACACAAAGCAAGATCATTAAATAATACAACATTGTGCTAAATAATTAAAAATTGATCAAAGTAAACAATAAAAATAATGTCACTGATCACCGTAAACAAATATTTGCGTGTCTGGGAAAAACGAGCTTACATTTCGAACCTTTTTCCTCCTTCTGTCGCGTCCTTAATTTATCGTTCATAATTTTGAGTTCAAGAATTTAATACTGATGTTTATTCTTTGCAAAATAAGATACCGCTATGCATCGCTGAGAATGTTAATTCTATAGCCAATTTTTTATAAACAATTTTTCAGTTACATGCTGCCGTATAATATTATTTTATTTGTCTGCTTATCCCACCACTCACAAGACCACCAAAAGACAGATGGCTTATTCAGGATAAGCGTTGCGTAATTATGGTCTGAACGAAGCTTGCAAGTTTAGCTACCTAATTGAAGATACTTGTCTTTGGATGTCTTAGCAATCCACCCTATTGAGTAAAGTAGACTAACCTTCGCTGTTTTTTTCTGCAGCACTGACATTTGAAGCCTGGGGGGATTAAGAGGATCCACTCTTCGATACACGTCCCGATGTGTCGGAAGAATGGGTGTTACCTGTGCTTTTGGATTAGGAGGCCTTGAACTGACAACCTTCGCCATAATAACGCCCCCTGAAGTAATGTCGGTGTTCCTTTGTCTTCTCAAAACTTACAATTTTCACCATAAATATCTTGGTTAATTTTGGAAGTGAAATACGTAATTTATTTCATTGGAGATTTTTTCGTCATCAAATAAGACTTTAAGCAGGTTCATAGCCTGTGGACATCAAAAATTCCTCCTGGAAGAGTACCTAACAAAACCTTTTTACGCGGAAACCTTAGTGAGGAGACAATTTGGTAAAATTCATCAAGAGGATCCAAAACCCTCGATGCTTCAAAGCGAAACCGAAGCATTTTTTGTTTTATGACTAGCTTGAAGTACGTGACTGTTAAATACACTATATCACTTTTTCGATTAAATTAGCAAAACATTGATCTTTTGCTCTTTTTCGCCCAAATCATAATCCCGCAACGCTGTCACAGTGGTGTGAGAAAGAAGCGACAACTTCTCGTTTTCGAGGCTGAGATTTTCGTTCAGTTTATGTGAAAGGAGAAAGGCGAAACAATGAGTACACTTCAGTTCTGAAGGACTAAATCACGCAATGGGATCACTTATAGTAATAATTTTACCAACTGCTCAAATAAAGCCAGAGAAGCTGAAGTGGCTCGGAATCGGTTTTCATAAATGAGGAGGAGCGTCCGCAAAGCAATGCACTTCTTTTCCTTGAAAAGTAAACCAGCTATTCTTGTACGAAACACCTATTTGTTTCCAAAGCCCTAAATTAGTACCGCCAACCACAACCTCCTCAGCTAAGTATCCAACTGATGAAATGATTCCTGGTTACTCTTCCTAAACTAATTTGGACATTTTCATGTCAAGATTGGCGTTTAGTGTGTTTTTTAATTGAAAAAACAGTTCCCTAGACATCATGACCAGGATTTGGTTGTGGAGTCCTTGTATTTAAGAGTTAAATTCCGTTTTCCTTAGTATTTTCAATAATATTAGCAGCCGTTCAAAATATAGCTCAGAGTGTTTCGGGTGAAGTTGGTAGTCAATTACTTTCATAAGTAAGTATTAAACCAGTCTTTCCTCCCTGAAATACCATTTGAATTTGAGAGAGAGCATTTCTTTTTAGAATTTTCCTCAAAGAATTCTACATCCTCGAACCTTCATCCATTAGGATATTTGAAAGTTCCTCCCTCGCATCAGCAATCCGCGTCCTCAGTTTTCGAGAGTAAATTTCCTCTCTTAGGGTTCAGAGAGAAATCGCCTTATTTCATGGCATTTCAGGTGCTTTGAGTGAAAGTGAAAGAGTCATAATGGACACCATGTTCGAATTATATTTTTAATTTAAGCATCTGTAAGAAGTGTGAAATAAATATTGTAGTGTTAATGGCGCAAATATATAGTTATATATGACCAAAATACTCACTAATTAAATAAATAACGCTACATCAGTCTCTAACTTGACTCCTTATTTCACGCCGTACGGCTAAAATGTCTTCAAAAAAGCAGATTTTATGATATTCTGTAAAAATAATTTCGGTGAGTAATAGATTAGCTTTTATATATAGTTGAGAAAAGTTGAAAACTATACAATGTTAGTTGTTTGACGAAATCTAGGTTCTAGAAGTTCCTATTTTTTTCAATATTCTATCCCTCTGGAGCGCGCAGCCATAATCTATTCCATGTAAAACAGCTTGTATTTTCAGGCAAATTGCTCGAAAAGTAGGTTGTCAAGGGGTCGATATTATTGGAGAGATGTTTTTTTCTTAAAAATGAGGCCAAATTCATCAAATTCTAGGTGAAATTATTTTTCGGTCAAACAACCTTAAATGAACGCAATTTTGCTCATGTCATAGAGAGAAAAAAAGCTATTGTGGATGACAGTGTGATGCTGTAATGAATGTAAACTCTAATCGATCTCGTACACGGAAGGGTCCCGAGTTAGCAGGGCTGCCTTCTGTACGAAAACTCGTCCATTTTTAATTTCAGCGATACAGCGTAACATATTTGACAACGAAATATAAGAACAAGGAGTTCGGAATGAGGAAAATAATGCGTTGCATGCCGTTAACTATTTTTGTGATGATGTAGCTAGGCTTCCGTTTCTGAGAATAAGCGACCACGGTTGCGCGTTAAATATACGAAAATTATTCGCACGCACGTCGATATAAATGATGCATTATCACAAAAATTGGCTCCTAAAAGCACCCAACATGCATTCCTTTTCACAGAAATATCCTTTAATTAACTTGTTGCTTCAATTGAGGATTTTTTACAAACACACAACACTAAATCTTATAAAGTTTTGCGACGCCTGCGATTCAGAAAATGAGCGAATAAAGGCAGTTGTGCAGCGTGCATCTCCAAGACCATGAAACGACTGCAGGAATGGAATCTAAATCCACAAAATATATGGCTATTCACAAGCGATATCATGCTATTTACTTTCAGAATAGTACAGAATTTCATCGACACAACCAAATGGATTCGAGTATCAACGCATATAAACCATAGCAAGGCGACGCTACCACACCGGGGAACTGTTGGGACCCGGTGACGTCACTTCCCCCTTCCCCCTCTCTCAGCTTCAGTGTTTCGCCACCAGTTGTCGCTACTACCTAGACAATTTTCTTATGTCAGCTTGTATGTTAAAACATCGGTGAGTAATGAATGGATTCTTTATTTAGTGGCCTGTTAGCGAGGTTTAGTTTGTATTTATAAGCAAGGAAAAATTTCCAACTCTTCCGCTATTGCAAATGTGAGTTTTTGTCAAAGAGAACTGGAATAATTCGTAAAGAAAGTTGATTATTACCACAGTGTGATGTAGTGTTGTCACAACAGGCTTTATCTTCAGCTTCGTTGTACTACGTCTTACAATTTACAACCATATTACTTCGTAGAATTTGACGTATATACCATACCTAAAGACGCATCGTATTTCCATGATATTTCATCATCCAGGTGAATTAATGTAGAAATGGATGGAGTCAGATATATCTCCGGTATTGATGACCGAGGACGTCGAGAAGATACTAATTCACTGAATTACAGATCAAGAACTTGTTTTGTGTACGGGTGTGATTCGGGATAGTACAGAAGTGCAAAGGAAAAAGTGTCCTTATTTTCAGTACCACAAAGTGAAGAATTATTAAAAAAAATGGGAAAGAGTGTTACCTCGAGGTAGTATTGAGGAAAACTTCTGTAGTTTGCGAAAAACACTTCGCATCAAGCGATGTGATTCGTAAATGGGAAGCAGTTGACAATCAGAATGGCAATGTAGTCTCAGAGGTAAGTGTTAATGTTTTTGATACTTCTTGATATGGGAGTAAATTTTCATTTAATTCTCCACTCTTAACGTTTACCTTTTTGAGGAATGTTTTGAGTAGATATAAGTGCCTTGAAATGTCTTGCGCCATTAATCTTGAACAAAAGCAAAATTTGGATGCCGTCCCAGATTGATCCGTGGCTGACTGAGATCACCTCACCACAGTGGCGGATACACATGGGGGTCGCGGGGGGCGCGCGCCCCCCCCTTGCGGGGCCGCGGCGGCCGGCCGCCCGCATTGCCGCCCCCGCCAGTCAGCCCGCACGCTATTCGTTCGTGTCTTTCGTCAGTCGTCTCTGAGTCGAGTTATCGAGTAGTTGTACTTTCTTATGTAGTACGCGCGCGCGTCCGCGTATTTTATACGTTTCTGTCTGGCACATAGATAGCTAACCTACGAGAAAATTCGCGGCCATTCTAGTCATGGTACTAACACATGTATTAGTACCATGATTCTAGTGATCTCGATACGTTATTCTGTCTGGCATTTGATCGAGAAAATTCGCGAATATTCTACTGTTTGTATTTGTTCACACTCCTTAAAAGTCTGGAAGCGAACATTCTGGCACCGAATGTTCTCGAAACAACCGAGCTACATATATAAGGGAAGCAGAGTCACTGCGAAGCCAGGCAGTCAGTTTGAAAACAAAATCGCCGCGATAACTTGCGCCCCCCCCCTTGAGTTTTTTCTGTATTCGCCACTCCCTCCCCAGCATACATAGTACTCACCTTGGGTATTTCCACTTCCACAAGTCCCTCTCGTCAGCAGAACAGGCGTCGGCCGTCAGAGCGTCCGAAGTGGCCAATCGGTGAACATGGGTGGACAGCGTGGAATTTCGGAAGCGAATATTTCTGCACGCAGCACATCGTGGCACGGGAAAGTTTGAACACATACTACTTTCATTGCACTACGATACCACCCTGCTAAATTTGAACGAAATCGAGGAGGGACAGTCGTGAGTGTTCAATGGTGAGTATATACCTATGCCTAACGCAAAGTGGTTATAACGCCACAACCCAATACTTGTAGTCTTATTCCTTTGAATTCAGGCATAATTCGCATTTCAAGTGATTATTTTTATATCTTGCAGCCGGTGTTTTATCACCGAATTGAACATCGGAATTACTCTCTGCGTTCCTGACGAATCGTAGGAAGGTTCTCTCAATGAAGGAGTTGCTTCCCGAGATGCAATGTTGGTGAGATGAAAGCGATCAACTGCTGATTAACCTGCCGCTGATGCTGAGACACATCTTTTGGATTTAAGAACCTGACGAGAGAGAGAGAGAGCACTGGCTGGCCAGACGTCCAACTGCGAGGAGGCGCCCTCGTGGGACTTCATCGTGGCAAGGTTTGGTAAGCGAACCTCTAATTCGTAGTTTACTACTTCACGAACGAAGTTTTAGAGGCTCTGCGATCGTTAATATTGTTGTGCGATTGGCAATGGAATGTGCCTCATGAGACGAGCATTCAATATGTTCATTCTACGTAAAAAGTCAGTAAGTCGGTAACGGTGGCGGATGCAGGGGGCCGTAATTCCATGGAAAATAGAAAAATTGCAATCATAAGGTACAATTTAAAATATCCGCCAGACCGTCAGAAAGTAGCAATCTCGTCCCAAATTAATGACCATAATTCGGTCGGTAATATTATATAGGACTACCTAATTCTGATGTCCCAAAAGTGGGAAATATCTTAAGTTTTGAAATGACTAAAATCGGGACGGCGTTTATAAAAGTTACCCAATGGTGAAAAATTATTTTCTTCTTTGATTGCAATCAATAAAATTATCACCTGCAGCAGCGGCAAGCTTGTTACGGTACCAAGCTCTGAAGTACTGAGTTCGAATCTCGTTACTAGCGGGTAAGCTTATTGGTCCCCGCCAAGTAATAATTCCAAGGGACCCCCGGGGGAAGTTGAAAAATGGCATTGCTCTGTTCGGTTTCGACCACAAGCGTCCTTCAACCAAGTGTTATCACACCCAAGGGTCTGTTGGAACAGTTTGACACATTTCTCGCCATGTATTTTTTAGTTACGCATTTCTCCGTGCAGTGGACTGCGGCCCCCACCGAGGCATTGCGGGACATATCAGAGCCACCGACCGGGCGGGACACCGGGAAAATCTGTTGAAACCGGGACCGTCTCGACTAAACCGGAACCGGCACTGCTATTAATATATCCATATGCCACTTTTTAGCACTCTAAGTCGGATACGTTATTGTGCTCTTGATCTTACGTGTATCGCAAGTGACGAAACATCCGCGGGTCTTTGGGGGAGTCGGTGATTTTTTTTTCTGTTGCCTTCGACCCGATTACTTTGCCGGGCTCTTCAGTCAAATATCCGTTGTACAGGGAACAGCTGGAGAGACAGGGCGACATTTGATGAGGAGGGGGAACAGCTAGATCCTTTAGAATGGGGAACGCTCACGTGATTTTCCCTGAGATCAAAAGCAGAAACTTCATGATGCCGAGAACACATTTAATCAGAGTTAAAAATTCACCTACGCGTCATTTATGTTATGTATACACAGCTACTTTTTGATTGAGTATTGAGTTCCATATAAATACCATCTTACGATTTAAAAACATCCGGGAGAAATTCACTAAATTTGGCCCCAAAACGGCGGTTTTTGGCTATCTAAAACTTTAGGAGGGGGGTGAGACCCCTATATCTTTATACTTATCGAATTTTTTTTGTTGGTATATCTGTGGCTAGAATGGAGATGGTCTTAATTTTGGTTGTCGACGGCAGCGGCATAAGGGGGGGGGGGGGGTTAAGAGAGCCTGCGGCGGCATGACGGCGCGGTCGACGAGCGTTTGATCGGCGGCGGCGCGGGGTGTCAACATCTGTCCGTATACGAGTGGAAAAAAGTGAATAACTGGAAAATCTCAGAGCATTTCGTTACAACCGCCATAAATTTTAAATACTGCGTCGTCCAGAGGTTAATTTAGCAGATCAAAATATGACAATATTTTACTTTCCACACAGTCACAATGGCACGCTATAGGCTATACAAAAATAGATAAATAAATGTGTCACTGCACTCTACGCACAAACTCTTTTCATAAGTAATAGTTTTCACGAATAAAAACTATTTTATTTAGGCGCTGCGGCTCTATACTCTACTTTTCTTGGCTGTAAGGGCGAGCCCACAGGTGATGAAACTCCGTTCAATGGGCGTGTGCTGGTGGCGGGGATGCACAGGAACTTGCGCATCAACATGCGGAAGGGACCGTGCGAGTGAGTAGAAGGAACTGAGGCAACATCAACATTCTTGAACAATTCACAGCTAATCTTCAAACAGTTAATTTGTAGGACTTATCCACAAGCTTATCCACCGCGTTGCTTGGCACTAACTGGGCCAGAAAACATTTTCTCTAATGAAGTCACATTGTAAGAGTTGTGTGTTTCCTACGAGCAAGCGGCTAAGGATTGAAATCCCCGAAAGAAATGACAATCCCGAAATCCCGGGATTTAGTATGTACGAATCCCGGGATTGACATTCACTTTTTCGCTAACAAGTAAGTTTTATTGGACATGATATACAACATGTTAGTCGTTTGAGTTCATTGAGTAATACAATTTATTGCGATGAGTAATTTGTCATCATATTTAATATATGAGAAAAACGGAAAATATTTTAAAATATTCTTTTATTTCTCAAAAGTATGTCGTTTTATTAAGACATTGAGATACATCCACTATTATGTTTTAAAAGCACAAATACTTATTGTGAAAATTAGTTCTTCAGAAGAAGGGTATCACCTTTGTAGTTATATTGCACTGTGTTTCGTGGTGAGAGTGAAATTGCAAGTTCTATAAAGTGGATAGAAGAGACCACGGTTCGTCTTACCAAAGCGAGAGAGAAGATTAGTGCAACTGCTGGCTTCTCTGGAGAGTGTTTTCATCATTTTATTATAAGTTTTGACGAATTTAGGGGGCGGCTATTTGCATCTCTATACTACTGCCATGTTACTGTGTAACAATAGAGACGGGCGATCAATAGTTCGTGTAAAACTGATTTATTAAGCATTGGCAGCGCTTCCAGGTGAATGCCAACTCGGATATACAGTGATTTATTTTAAACAAATACCTAATCTGATTCCTCTCCAAAAATAAATGGTGGTTAATGATCTGCGATACTAGAAAGTGTAACAAAAATGAAGCAATGATGCCAAATGTAACTTAGGGGAAACTGTAGATTTATGATATTGGTACCAAGCCCGATGCCTGTGCCTAGATCATTTTGGTGTATTCCATAAGACTATCATAAAAACGTAACTTAACACCAGTTCTTCTATCATTCTTACGAATTTAAATGCAACATTTTTATTAAACAGGACAGAAAACTACAAGTGACCTTTAATTCTTGTAGAACTGCTCTGTAGTGTCACATCAAAAAGGTGTCATTGCTTGTTGAGTAACTGGTTTGTTTGCTTCTATTTTGAATATATGTATGCATGTTGGAAATGAAATTAATTTCTAAATTCCTCATTTATACATTAGATATTATGTTTTAAAGCCACCCCAAATTATAATAGCAGCAAATGAAAAGGTCTCAGGAAATTATGTAGAATGGAAAACTGTTACCCTAGATGTTAACTTAGTTTGGCAGAAGAAATCAGGAGTCAATCGGCAAAATGTAAATTACGTAGTAGAGTTGTAAAAACTGTTGGTGGTTTCAAAAAAAGGGCTTCACGTGCACTTAAACTCTATTCATTAGATAAATGTGTCAAGACGAAGTGAGTTAAGGAAACATTCAGGAGCGTAAATGACGAATGTCCTCATCCTAGTAAAAACAGAAGAAATGAAATTGAAGGCCTACTCGGGCCTCGAGAGAAGATAACAGATTTTTTTTCTCACTAACAAGGGGAATACACGACCGTCGGGTGGCCAATCGAGCTCAAATTTTCTGATTCGGTTAATAATTCAATATGCCGAAGCGAGACGACGCACCTCTCGTAACTTTCTTAATACAGATCTTAATAATAATTCCATAACTGCATGCGATATTTTATTTCTGTTTTAATGTAAAATTGTTGGTCGAAGACAATGAATGTTTTTATTTCACCATCGTGTGTCTATCACTTTTCATCAATCCCGGGATTGAGTCATCTCTCCGGGATTGCAATCCTTACCCAGCGTCGCTCGTCTGGTCCATCTCGATGTCTGTGCTTGGATGATAAAATAGATACTCTGGTGATATGCCTATCCAGTCAGTCTCATTTCGTGATTGAGAGGAACCAATTTTGCAGTTTTTTGAAGTGAGTGTTTGAGATAATAAATTTTCGTATTTATTATTTTTACCTCTCACAAATATTGAAAAAACATTAATGGATTAATTTACTAATCCTCCGGAGGAATAAACTGGTGTTGGAAGCCAGTTAGTTTTCAGCTATGCTACTTATTGTATACATTGTCATTTTCATTAAAACCATTCCTACTTTGAAGGATTTTTATAACGTTTATTTAACGTTTAACTTTAGTTTTTATTTATTTATTTTAAATTTCTACGTGGTAACTCAATGTATGAAATCCAAAATGTTAATTTCTCTCGTAATTTATGGAACCATCTCGTAAAAATGTATTTATCTTTCCCGCAAAATCGGAAGGTGCTCAAATTGTTTTTGTATGTACATCGCCAATTTGCCTATTGATTGACGCTGCATTTACTCTACTCGTGTTTTGCCGACAACGAATATGATATGCAAATAATCTGCCGATGAGAGTCACAGTGATAATGAGGAACAGCAATACCCGGTGTAATACACTGTAATACTCGGTGTATTACACTGAGAAGACACAGAGAGAAATGGGTCCAGGAAGACGTGCGTTTTGTTAATGAGAAAGAATGGGGAAAGCAGAACACTCGGTGAAATATTTCCAAAGTGTATTTGCACAGAGCACACACCGTCACAACTTTTCTTGGTTTCGCTGACGCTGTACATAGTGAAATGGACGATGAGCAAGAGAAACACGGTTGGGAGGATGACAAATTATTTCTAAAGCCGGTGTCCCACAGTAAATGTTTTCGTAAATTTATTCTGGAATACTCACAGTGTTACACTGCGCATGCGCACGCCAATATTCGGTAAATTTATGTAAATACGAAAACTCTGTAAATTTTTCATGAAACACGGTCACTGACTAGTATTTCTGTGCGCATGCGCTTCGACCACAACCATCACGTTCTCGCAGTATCTCGCGTATTTTACTGTCATTTAATAAATCGGTAACTGTTTGACGTTGGAACTGCGCTTCTCAACATACGATTGCCTTCAAATTAAGAAATGGATTTGTTGACAATTCGAGGTATATTATGGTCAAAATTCACGATAAAATATTTTGAATCGACGGGAGGAAAATTCCTCACTTTTTCTAATTTTTTCTTAATAACTTTATTTGATGTTACTTTGACATAGATTGATGAATTATGCATTAATATAGTTCATTAATACAGTACTTGATATTTCTCAAGCGTCAATTGTTCGCTCAGTACATTCGTTGCTTCACTCAGAGACTTTCAGAACGAGAGGATTTTGACCTGATTTCTTTATCGTTTACGATATCTGTACGAACAACCTCCAAAAATACGAAGCTTGACCGGATACAAGTAAATTATAATAGTTTTCGCGTATAAAATAGACTATTAGGAGAAATTACGCGTTAAGAGAAAAAAAAATAATTATACGCGTGAAAATGACTACAATCTGAGGAAAGCATCAGTAGGTAAGTCATAACATTAGTTGGGAGTATCTTACGCCATGTTTCGCCAAATCTCTCCTTATGAGCAGAGAGTCTGATGAGGAGCGCGCTCGACTTGGGATCGTATTTTCCATTCTCCATTGGATAACTTTTTGGTGAACGAATTTTTTAAAGTCACAACATTTTTTGAAAACTCAGTATTTATATTATGTTTTAAAACAATGATGGGTAGTCATAACTCACTAAGTGATACAACGCAAAGGTTGGTTTGGATAGTTGAGGGTCGAGCTCACCCAAGGTCAGTTTCACACAATCAGGGTGGAGGGGCAGTCCCTTTCCCTGAGCCACCTCGTACTCCGAGGTTCGTCCAAAGGCCGGATTTGCACCCGGGACCCATCGATCAGTAGCCAAGCGCCTTACCTACTAGGCCACCACGCTCAGATCGTTATTTAAATCTCTAGTTTCGGACTTTTTCTATCCATCGTGAGCAAGCATGCTCGTTCTTGCAATTCCTTCAGTTTATACGCATGGCTAAAGTAATTCCCGGGTAATTACAGCAATAGTTTTGTGCTATTCCATATCGTGGCCCGTAGGTCCCGCAAAAAATATTTTCTCTGCTTGTTCTTTTCGTACAGAGAATACAATATTGATGGCAGCAGAAAATGTTTTCCTCTCGGTTGTCAGCCGATCAGCGCCCAATTCATGAATTTTTCCCGCTCGTGTGACATGGGATCCAACAGTTCACGAAACTCTCTATTCATGAATAAATTTACGAAATAAATTGCCGTGGGACACCGGCTTAGTAAGTTTCACATTATGAAAACTTACGCTTTCTACTTTTAATTTTCAACTATTCAATATAGCTTAAATTACAATATAATTAGACCTCAACTTTACCGTCAAGTAAATATATACATTCCAGTTATATGTATATTGATATAGATAATTTAGGTGTATATATTGTTAAATTTCACATAAAATATTTTTTAAAATAATTATTTTTCGAATTTTCGTCATTATGTCGTCGTCTCTTCAAGTGCCCTCCCCGTTGTCCCTTCCCGCTTGCCCCGCTTGACACTGATGCAGATTCCCATGCACTCTCTCGGCCAGATGCTTCCCTTCCGCCCCGGGCAAGGAGGTTGGACTGTGCTAACCGTCGGTGTTGTCAGCAGGAGAAGGGGCGGGGGAGGAGGAGAGCCAATGGGAATGCGCGAAGGGACGCGCAGAGAGGTGGCAGTTGGTCGGTTGTTGGTAGTTGGCAGTGGGGGATGGCCAACGGTGCCGCGAGTCGGTTGATTTTACCGCAAGTTGTATTGGCATCTTACCAATAAATCTTATCGTGAGATGTGAGTTGTCGTGTTCCTTATGACCCGACGACGTTCCCTCGGCGGCGCACCCGACGCACGGGAGATGCGCGCCAAGTTGGGCGCGTTTTGGTAACTTCACAATATGGTTATTTAGACCGTGCGCAACCTCAGAAATTCCAGTATGTAGCCCTCTCGACTTGTTAAGGTTCAAAGGCTTATGAAGGATTATATTTCATTTGGACAAAAAAATAAACGAATGCTACCGTCTTAATTTTACATTTTTAGCTTGAACACAAATACTGTTTGTTTATACTTTCTAATTTTCCCTCAGTTTTAAACAATCTGACCAAAACATGTTATCCTGACAATAGAACGCACGTCAGTAGACATAAAGCCGCTCTAGTCCCAAGTAATCTAGCAAATTTCAATTGAAATGGAAATATACCCATCTCCACTCGGCTTTACGTTCTTTTTGAGTTCGCACCTATTTCTTCCTGCGTATACTCTGTGTGAATCTCCACTATACGCCTCACCTACGTTCGTTTTTTGTTGGGCCAAACACTGGTGCATAATAAAACCTATCGAATCCTCGTCAGCCACCCAACTGAGCGGACATACACGAGGCTGGCAGTGGGAAGGAAGAGGAAAGGTTGACAAAACGAACTAGCAATGGCTGTGGAAATCAATCCAAAACGCATCTGCTCGAACAATTTTTGCAGTACTTCATCGACTGTAGGAATTGGTATTAAAATCCAAGTTGCACCGCCGCCGTTAAAATGACCGGCGGTGGCGGTGCGCCGTAGTATTTAACCTCGGGGGCGGCGGCGCACAGTGGTCCGGATCCGAAAAAAGGCGGACAAAAGTCATTTTTTCGACTTTCTCGAAACTCACTTTAAATATGCAGTTCTTGTAGCAAAATGTCCGGGGAATCTTACCCCACACTTAGTTTTGCATAAAAAGTTTGGTTAAGTTTAGTAAATCGCTTCAAAGTAGAGCTAATTTTAGCTAAACCGCGCTCTTTTAATTTTTTCGAAAAATACACATTTTTAACAATTTATTTGCTCTATTTCGTATACAAAATTGGTAAAATAAGTGTGGACTATAATTATGTGGACACTTCACCATGAGAAAAACTAGGTGTAAATCTTGTAGTGGTTTTGATGATCGCTGAAGGATTTCTTCAAGAGGAATAATTTTTTTCTCGAAAAGTTCGCATAAACGTTGGATTATAAAAAGAGTGACACCGAGTGACACGGAGATTTTTATAGTGGCTAGAGTGGGTTATATTATAAAGATATTCGTAAAGGATTTAGCTGCAAATAATTGCAAATAAGTGAATGACAACGACTTATGTGACTCTCTGCCGCGGACGTGGGCGTCTGCACTAGACACGAGAGCTTCGTCACAGTGAAGACACATTGTAAAATACGTCTTTTCCAATGTTTTATTGATTATGATTTTAAAAATGAAGAAGGTTTTTATGTTTTTATCTGTTATATTCTGTTATTGGCCGAATTTACTCTAGAAAGAGCGAGAGAATGAATTTCAGACTGCGATACTAAGCGAAATTGTGACGCTGGAAGAGGAGGAAAATATTTTCTTCGATCGCTTTTCTGAACGATTCCCATCGAATTTTTTTAATCGTTGGAAGTATATAAGACTAGTTGAATTCACTGCTGCTGAGAAAACCCACCTCTGGCTGTCCCTTTCCTCAATGCCTAAGTGACCGGAGACCCGTTACCCGCACACGTGCCGGACCCAAGGGTAGTGGGTAAGGTCCTTAGTCGGGATATTTTACTATCCCTACTTAACGCACCACCCAACTTGTGTTTATTGCCTAAAGGCGGTTTCTTTTACCTGCAAGTGAAATTGCACGTGTTAACAGATATGGTATTTAACCTCCAGGTGCATCTTTCCAGATGGATTTTTATTGGAGGGCTGCCGCTGGAAAGCATTTTCGCACAAAATTCAGGCATTGCACATTTCTCTTTATGCGGTCCACCAAAAACCCTCCTGGTTATCCTCGGGGGTAGACCCAGGTTCTTGGGGGTGGTGGTAACTTCTCTTCTTAACCTCCTCCATGCTCCAGTCGAAACATTTTGGTGCTCTTCAGTAGGTCCTTTTCCATCGATGTGTACACATGCGAGTTCTTAGTCGATGGGTACTCGGTTGGCAATAGTTTTCGTGATTTGCAGTGATCTCTGAAATAAGTGTTAGTGTTGTGATAATTCGGAATAGTGTTGTGATTCAATGATTTTTTTGTTCCTGGCCACCACAGCGATAAGAATAATTAAACAGGTATGCTATTTCTCTTTTATTTCCGTTTTTCAAGTTGATGTAGTACGGGGTACCACACTAAATTTTGCATTGTTTTTGTTTCCGTTTAAACTCCTAACTTTCTAAAATAAAGAATATTGTTCAGTATTTAACGAACCAATGATTCTAATTTTTAACTCACAGCTATGTCGTTAACATTTATGCGGAAGCAACTTCACGGTAAAATGCAGGAGAAAAAGGAGAGTCAATGGACGACCGGAAAAGTAATTTGACGGGACTTCTTGAGGATTGCCTACATTTTACACAGAGATGAGCACGCAAAAAATGAGCTCAAAAACTTTTTGAAAGTAAACTATTTTGTTGGTTACGAGAAAGGATGGAGAGCTTACTCTCGAACGAACTCTTTTTTTGAATAGAGGTATGCGACTTCGTTAAATCAAATCGTTGATTTCCCTGATGTTGTGTACCGTAACTTTCCAAGCACCTCAGGTTCGTATTTTCCCTGTGTTTTAATTGTGATATGACATTCCTTGGGCTATTGTCTAAGTAATATTAAGCCTTTTTTATCAAGCACACCTAATAAAAGATAGGGTAGACCAAACAAACAATTTTCGGATGTCACTAACCGATCAAAAAGAAGGAAAACTAAATTCCTTAGAGAAAATACTTTCCACGCAGAATTGTCTTCTTATACAACCATGAATCTAAGAGAGATAGAGGACATGGCACGCAGAAGCGTCTCTAGTTAATACGATGACCCCCCCCCTACACGGGCAAAACAAATATTGAAAAAGTGGAAGAGGGAAAAGAAAGAAGGTACTTCAGGAGAAATTTTAAAGTAGAATGGGTCTATTAGTTGATCTACCAAAGCCAAAATATGGCACATCGATTGATGGCAACACAGCTAGGCGCTTCTTCAAAAATGCCCACCTATCAGCTGAAATTACTGGTAAGGGTCCATTTATTTTACAAAAATCTTCTTTTACTTCAACGCTTTTCACATTAAATAAAATAAAAAATTGATTTTCAGTCGTAGAAAAAGAACTTATCATTAAAATTTCAAATATTTTGAGAGCTTCGTCATGCGGCCTTCTAATTGAACCCCCAAAATTTAAAGAATATTTTATGGACACGGCAAAATGTTGTTAAATATTATGAGTGGTTCTACATGCCACCCACAGTACATAAAGTTCTGCTGCATGGTGCAGATGTGATTGAGTCAGCTCTTCTTCCAATTGGAGAGCTTTCGGAGGAGGCTCAGGAATCGCGGAATAAAGATATAAGAACTTATTGTGAGCATCACGCAAGAAAAATTTCAAGACTCCACATGACTGAGGACGTTTTCCGGAGACTGATCCTGACCTCTGATCCATTAGTCAGTAGGTACATTAGTTGCAGAATTAAATAAATACCGTGGCCTAAAAGATCTGCCTAAAGAGGTCCGTGAGCTCTTGCAAGAATACCCTGACTCAGCGAGTGAGTGCGAGGAAGAGGAGTGGAATTCAGGAGAATCTGATTTGAAATGATATAAATTGTAAAGTTATTAAGATACTAAGTATGTTTTTATTAACATTAATGAGTTAATTTGCACTTAAAACCGTTTTAATATTTATTTAATAATTACTTATTTTTTAGATTCAGTAGTACTACATCTGCTAGCTGATAATCGCAATCACTTCAACGTTAGCATTAATTCACCTAACTTCCTTACATTTACCCATTTCTTTTAAACTATTTACTAAATTAAAGGTCTAGAAGTCATATTATGCAAATACTTTTTATACATTTGCATATTTAATAATAACAGGCGTTTTCTATGCAGTCTCCTTAATATCGGTTAATTTAGCATTAAAATTCTCAATATCTTCTAAAATCTAAAATAATTATTTTTTGTTAAAAATAACAGCAGAAATGAACTAAGCGCGTCTTAAAACATATAAATGACAATTTTCAAAGTAATCTGACAAGAATCTGATTTTTGTCCCTCTTTTTCGCGATCCGGACCACTGTGCGGCGTGCCTTGCATGGCCGGCGGCGCAGCGTAACCGGCGCGGCGGCGGCGCCCATCTCTAGGATAGAATCGCACCTTATCCCAAAATTTCAAATCGGAATAAAAAAATGTTTTTTGGATGTACCCTATTTTTTAAATGCCCGAAAGAAATAAGAAATTTGAATTTGGCCGTCCTACACAGGGTCGTGGCGTTATTTGAGACCACATGCCTAGATATTCCTCGCCGTAAAAACTGAATTCGCTGCCCTATGCGAGTGTTATACTTAACACTGTCGTTCATTTTGAATAATCTGATTAAGTTTGCATTTATGTCGCGTCATATCAATTGTGCCGTGTCCCAGAATTACATAAATGTTACGAATATGCTATTAGCAGGTTGGCTTCTGAAATGTTCCAAAGGTGTGAGAAAGGTTAAGAAATCGACCGGTGCCGTATTTAGTATGTAATTCCTTAAAACGCGATTTCAAATGAGAAACACGTCTTATTTATTATGTGCACTGAAATGTTGCTGGCCTTGGGTAAACTTAGATGCGTGATAAAAACGGGAATAGTTGCAGATGTGGAATAAAGGCAGAGGATAACATGGGATGGAGAAAAATACTTTGAACCCTATCAAGCGTATCCTTGAAAAGTGACGCTTTGGTCTTTGAGGGTGCATTAGCATTTTGAAAATAGAAAATCATCTGCCATCACAGAGTTCCGCATAAAGATATGCACATACGCAAATGTCACGGAAGGAAATAAATGCTGCAAGGCTATTCATCATCAGTATCCATTGAGTAGTGGGTCTTTCTTTTAAAGGAGATCTGCCTCCATGTCGCCGTAAATCAAAACATGTGCACTTGCTAGCATAATTCGTATTAACATGAAACTTATGTTTTCGGCTGACGATTACGTTAAGAGTACAATTAAAAGTCCAACAGCGTGTGAAATTTATGCAAGAAATTAAGTGACTGAACTGCTAGTGGTTTTCTAAGATCTATCATTCGGAAAGCATATATAGATTAAACATGTTATACATTTAATCGTAAATTGGGATTTGATCAAAGAGTACTTGGCAAGTGCGACAGTAAATCCTTGTCGTTAAAGTTGACCTTGGTGAGTGGAAGAGAGCGAGTTAGTTGTTTAGATATTATTCTTCCCGATCGAGCTGACACAGACTGAGGTTATTTTATATGAGCATCACATTGGTGCTACAGTGCCGCAATAACCTCAAGAAAATATTTTTCCGAAAGCGCTGGACTTATAATTTACTTTTCTGATTAAGATTGACAGTAATTGATCACGCGCAATCGCGATATTTAAATTTTATTTTAGCGGACTGTATTCGTTATAACCTTTTGAGCGTTGATCCACGATTAAATACTCCCCCTCAAAGCCATTCGTGCGAGTGCCACTCGCCAGCTGGCAGTCCACGCTCGTACGACGTATGCGGGAACAGCCTCCTCAATTCTGTGTCTCTCTATCTCATCGATCATCACCAAGGTATGTACACTCACTCATGTACACGTACACACTCAAGCACACCCCTGAGGTCATTCACCGAATACAAAAAAAAACAACTCAAAAACTGACCAGTAAGCACCACTAAGCGGTGGCGAGGCTCAACCTTAACAACCCCAAAATATGAACAACTATTGCAACCAAACATTAATTGCGTTAAATGATGATTGGTTGATGCTTTGAAAAGGACGTCTTAATGATCAGGCGTGGCTAATTTTCTGGGATTTCCTGAAGACGCCCTCTGAAACAATAGCGAAACTGTCTTACGAAGAAGGATCGACGCGGAGGAAATCCCGGAAAATTAGCCACGCCTATTACACCACTCCGTGGAAGACTTAATCAATATTTAAGACGTCTTAATGCTCTCTGTGAAGATTACACTTTGTTCGAAAATGAATTCCGAAAATTCGATTGTAACGTTCTATTCAATCGAAAAACGCCGAAAAGTAATGAAAAACAGTCCATTCAACTAATGTATCCATAGATGGGCTGTGGTGGTGGTTGGGAGGCAGGTGGGCAAACGCGTTGCTGAGAGAGAGACTTGTGTTGTGCATATACTGACCTCTATAGTTTCCCAGGCGGAGCTCTTTGGTGGGTAGACGAGGGCGTAGGGGTCGAGTGCGGGTGTCCCCGGTGCCTGTTGCCGCAGGCGCCTCTGCCGCGCCTTCTCCGTCTCCTCGAGGTGTAGCCGCGCCAGGCAGTACTGTCCCTGGAGGTCCTCCTCCTTGAGCCGAATCGCCAGGCACTCGTCGAAGTCCCCCATGCGGTAGTAATTGCCCGAGACGTAGCCGCCGGGGAACTTGGCGGTCGCGTCGAACACTACGGAGACACCAGAGGGCGAGTTAGTTTGCACCGGGATGCTCCCAAGGTCGCTATAGCCCAGGTTTAACTCGAAATCTATGAATACGGCCGTTAGGGTATAGCGACCTTGGGGTGCACTCGAAGAGGAAGAGGGGCGCTGTAACAGCCCTCGTGATGGTCGAGTTACGAATCGAACGTTCATTTGTTTCTCAGACGTTTGGCCAGAGGGAAGACTTCGCACTCTGAACCAGCAGAAATTAGCTCTTTTCGGATAGCTGTGCGAGAAAACCACAGAAGATAACATATTGAATCTTTGTTTAATGGTACCACATATGCAAGTCAACGTCGAAATGTTATTTTCCCGGTAATTGAAAAGAAATCGCAAGTAGTTAGTTGCTTTATAGCAAACGACTAACCTCATATGTGTGTAACATTAAATAGAGCTATTGAATGATTGCCAACAGTACTGTGGCCCTTGAATTACATATATTGCCAGAAGATAAAATCAGTAGCAAGTTGGGCGAACTCACGTGTATTTTTTCTGAAAAAAATGATCGAAACTATTTCAGGCTTTCGTTAAAGAGTCGACATTACCAGTAGCAAAAACATTTCGGGGAATATCAAAGTGTAATATATTAATATTGATGACTCTTTTTTTACCTTTCGGCTCAGACGTAAGTAGCACATGACACAGGCATCGCACAAATGAGCGATCTAATAACAACCAATATAACAGCCAACAAATTAAAAAATAACAGCCGACCGACTCAGCCACCTGACAATGCCAAAACTCGAACACATTGCCAAACAGTGCCTGTGATCAGCGGCTAAGCGTTAATTGATGAAGTGATCGCAGCGCCGCACAGTGGTCCGAAATCGGAAAAAGCCGGACACAAGTCCAAAATGGCTTATTTTGAGATAGAGACTTGAAACTTAGCGTAAATACTCATAAATGATTACCAATTATAGATTTGTATGCCATTTTACATAAATACGACCCGTTGCTGAGATACAGTAGCCCAAACATGACCAATTTTTCAAAAACACGCGCGATCTCGTTTTTCTTCGAAAATCTTTGAATTTAAGCAGGTGGTGTTGCGTTGGTATGATTTTTATGGAATAAAAACGCAATATTCCTTTTACCTAGTGCTTTGCCTATTTTCCATTTCCTAGTGTTATATTTTCCATGACTTTTGAAGATTTTGGCTCTCATCTGTCTGGTTTTGCAACGCAAAATGGCGTTCCCGTTTTTCACGCGAAATTTGACATAAAGTAGACATTATCTTTTGTTTACGAAATATTTAACTCGGGAAATTTAAATCGCAGTGTAAAGTAGAAATTTCTTAAGAATACTAAGCTGAAATCTTGCGAAAAGGTTTGCGACGAAGGAAATGAGAGCGATTTTTCGATCGCGCGTCAAGGCAGAGCTACACGACGCAGGACCCTGCGGCTCGGTAACTGCGGTCGATTTTTCAAGTTTTTTGAAACTTTATTCTTGAAAATCGTCATTTAAACCACGGCACGTAGTCAGTGTTGACCTAAAACACTATACTAAAGGATATTACCAGGATTATAGATCGATCGACTAACCATTTAACGCATTACTCTAGTGAAGATGCTAGGGATTGAATATTTGTCGGAACCATCCCACGTATAAGAAATATGCTTCGGGTATGAAGTAGGGTTAAGAGATTAAGTCGGAATGCTAAAGAGAGAGAAATAAACTGTTTCCGGGAAAGGCAACAACCAATACTCTTTTTCCCTTGCCACCCTCGCCGAGGTGGGTCGCGCGGAAAGAGGCGTTTTATGACGACGCACAGCCTTTGACGGTATTTAACGGGTTCTTCCACAAGGGTTTTCCCTTTTCAATTTGACCAAGATTCATACAGTGGGGGAATGTCTTAGGGAAAAGGAAACAAAAATTACTATATCTTTGACTTCATTATATATATATATATATATTATTATAAACAAGGTAAATTAAGAGTTAACTTGACTAGGGCAAATTTCACTTTCGGCCGTCCATCGTAAAGAAAATATACGAGGCAAAATGTCTGATAAATGAAAATTCAAAATCATCTCGAACAAATGCATTGACAAAAAGTTTGAAAACTTTTTGCTAAATCCCTAAAGGAATATTTCAATTAAAAACAAAATAGCATCAATGATATACCAAGCATCGGCTGAAACTTACAAATGAAATCAATGCGGAACCATAAATTAGAATATAAAAGGAATACACGTTTTGGAAGTTATCTAATAAGTACTGTGCTTTTTTTAAGTTCTTAAATTGCATTTTTTCATTTACATAATTTCAACCTTCAATCCTCCGATGAACTCATTTCGTCACTAGTGCCTGATTCCTCTTCTTCACTATCATCTAAAAGCAGCTGTTCTCTCAAATCTTTAAGAGCTTTAAGAGAAAAATGTATTATTTATGCAATTATAATTGAGTGCCATGATGTTCACACAAAATCGGAATATCTTTTTTCCTTATGCTGGCAATAAGACAGGCGGAATTGAGCAAGCAATAGTGAAATGCAGAAGATATGGTTATCTGCAGGCAATAATAGCGAACGACAATGGATGATGTGTCATTGACTGAGTATACAACACTATATACAACAACAACAACAATGAATACATGGATTGGATTTCAAGATAACCTGCTATAGTTTACATCCATAAAAACAAAGAGTTGTCCTGCCTACTAGTTTTATATATGGTAACGAATTTCTACGCCTGAGCGTTATAATCAGATATTTACTTGAAAATTACGTTCAGGCGTTGACATGCGTGGTAATAAATATATTACAAGTGAGCAGGACAACTAGCTGTTTTTATTGATATAAGATGCTGCTCCACCATGTCTCGCCGAGTGCAGTTCAGCTGCTATAGTTTAAAGTCGCACTACAAATAAAAAACCTGCAAAAGGTTTCCCTAATATATTTTAACATATGCCTGAGATGCCGCTATTATTTCAACAATAGCAAATAAGGAACCTTATGTACTTAGAAATGCGTCTATTAACGATTTGTTAATATATCCTTACATAGGCGTAGCCAGCCACCAGCAATAGGTGTGGCACTGAGGCAATAGGTGTGGCATCATCAGCATGGTAATGGACGCAAACTTTCACGAAATATTCACAGCGAGGTCAAAATTGAGACTTATTCGATTGAAGACAGGAAGAAAATCGGTTTCCGTATTTTCAGAAAAGAGGTGGAGGCTTTTGTACAATTTTGACCAATCATGATTAGGGTTTAACTTTGAAAAAATGAGAAAGAGGGGTTTTATTTTTGGAGTTAATTGACAAATTTTGTATACGCCCACTGCAGTTCTATGTTTTCAAAACTTCAAAAAAAGTTTACCCGATTATCGTTGTCTAGACAGTAGACATGTCATGAAATTCTCGCCTTTGTAAACCTGTCAATCCAAATTATTAAATGGACTTTTAACCCTTAGCCTGCGGGAAACGTACATGTACGTGTGTACCGGCAACTGCGGGAAAAACGTTCTTGTACGTTTGACCCTCTCTCTGTCTACCTGCTCCCTCAGCTCTTTCATATTTTTATGACCCAAACTCTTTCTTTCCAGCGGTAGACATTTGGGAATCCACCATTTTTACCCAAACCACTCCCTTCCCACGCTATTTAGGGGTCGCATACCACCGCTATGAAATACGACCCTTTCTTCCGATTGCTCGCTCAATGGGCTATGGTCGTCTCAAAAGTTAGTTGCCTTATGCTAGCGCCCGGCTCAATTATCAACTGATTTCTTTGGTGTTTGGTATCAAACTAAACATAAAATTGCTAGAAAAAAATATTGTCATATTTTGTTAACAAAAATTACGCCTATAATCAACTTTTCAAAATGTGTTCAAACTCCCACTGATCCATCAACAAGTTCCGGTGCCCACCCCCTGGGATCCCTAGAAAAGGGTCGGGAGGGGATTACAGGGGTCATATAAACTGCCCGGCCTCGGCCCGTGGGAAGGAGGGACAGGCTTCGTCCGAATAGATATTTCCCGCACAGGGTGGACGACATGCACTCTAGCTGCAGCAGCTTAAGGGTTAATGAACAATGTAAGTTTTGAAAAAAAAGTTTCCCCGATAATCTTTGTCTTCACACTAGACACGTCGAGAGACTCACGCCTTCATAAACCTAATTCAATTCGGGTTATTTAAAAGGGCTATTGGGAAAAACGGAGACATCATTTTATTGCGGGAGGGAAATTTTGAGAAAAAAATGTTGGGTTTCAGGACAATAGGTGTGGCACGTGCCACAGGTGCCACACCCGTGGCTACCATGGCCTATGTATCCTTAGCTCTAAATTATTGGTAGAAAATGCTGGAGAAGTAATACGTGACTAATGACTCTCTTTACTGCTCGTCCAAAACGATCCACATTCCGAACAAGATTATTACCCGATAATTAATCAATAGCACAACCAATGAAGAAGATATAGTATGAGAAGGTTCGAGCCTCGATGGACCAAGGCATCATTATGTACACGTAATTATTCCCAAATTTGGATCACTAAAGTCGTTAGAATTAATGTCTTTCCAATTAAGCTTCCAGACCACGCTTATAAACATAAGTCACAGCCGTAGGCACATGGCGTCATAAAGCTTCGAGGGCTGGGTGTTCGAACAAATATCGATCAGCGCTCAACAAATCGTCATTATTTAATTAAATAGACAAAAATAGAATTCAATTTTAATATCATGGAAGCTCAGTGGCGTAGCTAGGGGCGCCCCCGCACCGGGTGCCACCCGATAGGGGGTGACACCCGACCGTGAAAAAAAACTTACGAAAATTCCAGTTAGTAGAATATTGCCACAAAAATATTTTACACATAAACACTGTCTGTTGTTTATATTTTCGTAGCTCTATGGTTATCCGGTCGGTCAGGGATTTCCACATAATTCTGTTGTTTAGTTTTCGTTCTTGGGGTGACACCACGTTATCCGCACCGCACTATACTAGTTACTCCACTGTGGAAGCTTAATTTACCATATAGAATAGATTTTTATTATCTATCCCTCATTCGTGAAAACACTCTATTAGGTGACGTTTTCAAAATTAAAGGCAGATATCTAGTGGCGCCACTTTCGCTGCGACGTCGCTCTTCAATCCTCGAGTAGCTCTCGTCTTGCGTCAAATGTAATAATTCATTGGTGTTCGAGAACCCGAATGAAATCCTGGGTAACCGAACGAATTATTCCATGCATAGATGAATACCTAGACGAATAGTTGGGTGGCAACTCGAATGCCTCGGTGAAAACAGGAATACGCGTACTTCCATGACTTTAACAAATGTGTAGACATCCACCGTGCCACATTTTTCGGACTTGTTTGAATGGTGTCGGGTTGGAAAAAGTCGAAGGGTTGGTACCAGTTGGCTGTGGCCTTCTCTGGGATAGCTTTACGTCGCCGAGAGCCGACGAGGAAGGACGCGGAACATCAGGAACATGGAGTATACGTCATATATGGATCTAAATCTTCCGCACCACCCGTACGGGCAGTTGTGTTGCCTAGCTTTCCACGGCTTTTCCTTCGGCATGGTCCGCTGGTGTGTGTCAAAAAATGGTTGGTGTTTAAAGGGAGGTCAATTCCGGTACCTTTATTTCCAGTATTTCCATTTGAATCACGGCCTTTCCATATTATAACCGCCTTTTATAGAGTGGCGACGCTACGATCTGCTTGATCTTGATTTTTCGGTGGATGCGGGATGTTTGGCAACGCCTACTGGGGGCAAGTTTAGGATCAATATGTACTATATTCATGATCAGGAACATCATCCCTATTCGACGACCGTGGTCAGGACTATATAGCGAACCCGGAGTCAAATAAACTGCCGTGGCAACCGCCCCAGCGGAAGGAATGCCCTGAAGATGTGCACGAACACCACGTACTACGAGTAGTACATACTTTGGCCGAACGCAGTCTTTTATCTTTCGGGCTCCTCCGCCTCGAGTTATTTTCACTTCTCAATACTCACCGTTTAATGTTTTGGACCGAATCGACGGCGCGTGGTTAGATCCGTGTACGGGAGATGTGGTCCCATCCATCTCTATACTTCCTACTTCCATGTTTGCTAAACTTTTATATAATTTATCTGATTCAAATTTTGATGTTTTACATGTAGTTGGCAAAGGTGCCAAACTGGACTTGATTGAAAATTTTGAAATCGGGGTATTTCATAAATTGTACCTACTTATCTTGTGAATTGAGGTGGTGCCGATGAAGCACTCGCCGTTTCTTACTGTGCGGGTCCCCCCCAATAGAACCTTTTCAGAAGACCCGGACCTTGCTCCTTCCTCTTAAGCTAGTCCTCAAACCCCCCACACTCAGTGGCGGATCCAGGGGGGGGCTATGGGGGCTATGCTAATTTAGTCAGAAATTTATTCCACAGCCACAGTCAGAAATTTATTCCCAGAAATCCCAGAATAAATTTTTCGCTAAACAAGACAAGAATGCTTTATCCCCGGAGGGAGTTTTTCAGTCTTGGAAGGACATTTTTTTCTAATTTCAAAGAACTGATGCGCCTATATCATATTAAAACAACCCATACATTAATTATACCATAGAATTCAGTCGAATCTATTCAAATTCACCGCCGAAAAGACGGGTATAAAAGTATTGTGTCGATATATCCTCAGTGGTATCTTTCGCATCTGGGACTCAACAGCTGATATAAGCAACAAAGAGGTTAGGTTACATACAACGTTGTTGACGACTGCCATTGTTTACCCTCTCACGTATCGCTTTGTTTTCATGCTGCATTTCCTACCCGTTATCGCCTAGCGCACCATGTATGGTACGCTTTGCAAGGTTTGGTTACGGCGGCGCTATAACGCGCTTACATTGTAACGTTTGCTCTGAAATTTCGTGGCTGCAACAATGAATACTTTCTGTACGCGTATTATATTGTCTGAATGCCACCTTTTTGGATCAGTTTCTAAAATGCGTGGCTGAAGGAAGGAGTGTCATTCTCCACTGGCCAAAACGGGGAACATCAAGGTTTGAGTTTATTTTATTCTTTGAAAACGCCTTTGTTACGTTTTATTCAATAAACATATAGTTTTACCTATTTAGAAGAAATAAATAACTTGTATGCGTTTTTGTAGTGATTATGTGCAATAACTATATGGTGTACCATATATAGTGCGCTAGGCGCTTATGTGATCATTTAGGTATATCAAGCTTTTCCCGATTTTTTCCTCGCAGTTGCTGGCATAACGCAAACTACTTGGCTAGCTTTATCTTTAATGCCTTTTTATACAATATTGGTTGCTTTTTAGGATATTTTGTCAAATAGTAGTATTGTTTTCTTTGATAAATTAATTTTTTTCGAAATCCGACAGTAAAATTTTTGACCGTACGCAATTAGCCAGTACGATAAGCTCGTGGGGGGTACCGATCGTATGTATGAAAACATAGCAAAATATCGCATAGGTTTTCGAAGTAAGAAATGATGGTGGCCATTGTTCACCTGGTTGATAGACACAGTATTCCATAATGCGTGGCTTTTAATGAGATAATCTGGAAAATCTTGACCTCATTTAGATTTTAGAAGGCAGATCGTGGTGGCCTATCTTACTCGTTACGGTTCTGCAGCGAAGGGTCCGGGAAGACCACCAACATGGCAGAGTAGCATAAATAGTCAGGTTAGGGATGCGTAAAGATGGATTGAATCATATTATTTCAAGTATTGCAGAAAGAAAGAGAAAAAGGTGTGGACTCTGTGGCTCTAAATCAAGATACGAGTGTGTAAAGTGTGATATTCGCTTACACATTGACTATTTTATCAAGTTTCATACTTCATAGATAATTGAACAATTATATTGTAAGACTTGATATTCAAAGTGTTTCAAAGATGATAGTTTTTTTTAAGTGAGTGTTGTTTTTAGCATGTGTCACTCTTTTTTCTCATGAACTCCATCAAGAAAATGAAAAAATATATATCGCGAGCCTCTTAAAGTGACATTTATTTGCAAAACTTGCTAACAATTGCTTTCACAGCGATCGAATTTGAAAGAAATCGTCGCAAAGGAAGTGCATGAAGAGAAATCATATTAAACGCGAATTTACCCCATAAGCGCCTAGTATGGTATATGGTACGCCTTATATCTGTGAAACCATAATGAATATTTTAATAATATTTTGGATTTTAAATTAGGGTAAGATGGATTATAGAAAATAAACTATAATGGATTAAAAAAATAATTCAGGCGTTAACGGGTAAATTAAATCGGAAACATGGACATGCGAAACTTTTTCGCGAAAATGCCACGCTTATCGGGCTCATCCAACACTACCATCGTGCAAGAGAATACTGCAGAAATAGAAAATGGACAACAAAAGTTAATTTCCAACAGCTGCGTATACTTCTAAGGTAATTGTCTCAAATAGGCACTTTTCCCAAAAATGGCTTAAAAATAAATTTTTGGTCCTTATTACAGGCCAACAATGATAATATTATGCAGCTGAGTCATGGAGAAGTAGAAAACACGAAACTAGAAAACTCTGATCGAACTTTCAAGTATGATATTGGGTCAGCTGTAGATAAACGCCATAATTTAAAGCAGGACGAAATCTACAACTACTTGATGCATACTAAAACACCAGAATCATCATTCAAATTTCCTGTGTCTATGGAAGGGCAACAGAGCAGAAGGTTCCAGCACAATTGGCTGCAGCGTTTTAAATGGCTTGCCTACAGCGAGGAAAAAAATGGTGCTCTTTGCAAATATTGTGTATTGTTTGCACCAAAGAGTGAGGGTGAGAAAACATTTCCCGTTGGAAAAAAATATTTTGTTGGAATCCATGGTAAAAATGGTCGTTTTTTCAAATCTCGAATCACATATACGAATGAAACTCGCATTTACTCAACCAAAAATGTTTCCAAACAAAATATCGTTCTTGACTAGTGTAAAAGAATTTTTAAACTCGTCGCTCGCCTTTGGCTCGCACCTCGATCCTCGGGAGCGTTCACACCGAGGTTGCAGTGGCAGGTAGCGTGGCACGCTGCATAGGCGCTACTGCGGCTGCTACTTACTTTATGTAATACTATGTGTCCGTTCGCACAGGAGTGGCGTTATAAAATCGCGCGACCATACATGCAGCGTTCCACGCGAAGAGATAGAAACCGAACCTATATTTGCCACGAAGCGTCATGCATTACCGGCTATCCGGGAGTTTACTGACATTGATACGGAGTTTTGTGAATTGCTATCCTCAAATGAGGTACGACGAGGATTTTAATTTGAAATTTGTCCAGGAATGAAGTACACTTGCGTGTAATATTTCAAAGTAATGGAATACCGTGATGGTGATATGAAAGACTGAGCTTGGCATTCTGTGGCCAAGGAAATGGATGGAACTAGTGAGTTACTTTATTGTATTTCATGTTCAAAGTAGTATGTCCGGTAGTTAGTGTCACCGATCTTCAAAACTGGTCTTATGATAGACGTCACTAATTTAAAGGTT
The DNA here is from genome assembly GCA_963573305.1 of Pyrrhosoma nymphula. NCBI lineage: Eukaryota > Metazoa > Arthropoda > Insecta > Odonata > Coenagrionidae > Pyrrhosoma > Pyrrhosoma nymphula. Next base: position 3,984,186 of record OY754334.1, read on the forward strand.
TCCTTCTCATTCTGTATTAATTTTGAAACTTCGTCTGACCAAGCGTCAGTTGTATGGAAATTAAATAGGCGCTATGCTCCTCCACATTGTCTTAAATACGGGTGAATCCAAAATCTTCTTCGTTTCCTCCTTTTCATTTTTACTATTAATGCACAGAGCAACATTATATGCTCTTCACCAGACGACATCTTCGACCTAAACTACGAGATGTAGGTACATGACGCTTGTCAGTGCCACTTCGATGTGAACGTATTTAACGCTGCACGCTGCGCTGCATGGCAAGCGTCATGCAGCGCACCACGCTACTTGCCACTGCAACCTCGGTGTGCACTAGATTCGTTAAGAGAACTTTTCAACATAATTTAAGAAATATACTATCGAATTCACTCTAAGAAAATTCAATTCCTTAAAGAATTTGAGAACTTTCGTCTGCATGCCTTTGACAAAATATAAAAAGGCGATTGAAGAAATGAACCGACACAACAATCTATCTTATCATCGTTTCTCCGAAGAAAAAACGCTAGAGTTTATAAAGAACATTGACAGCCGGAATTCAGACGCAGTCTGAAGAATTCAGAAGGAGAAGAAAAAGGTCATCGAAAACAATTGCAAACGTTTGGGCCCGATCGTTGAAACAGTACTCTTCTGTTCACGCAATAATTTGCCACTACGTGGACACAGGGACTCCGGTGACATGAGGACAGCCGAAAAACTAGAAGATGCGTTGTCTGGCAGAGAGCGTATTTTCCGGTCATTGTTGGCGTTCCGAATAAATGCTGGGGATGAAAATTTGAAATTTCACTTGGAAACAGCACCGTGAAACTGTACTCTGATCAGCAAAACCGTGCAGAATGAAGTTATCGACATCATCGGACAGACTATTCGGTGCAAGGTTGTCGACAAAATCAAAAAATCCAAATTTTTTGCTCTCATTTGTGATGAAACAACAGATTCAAGTAGAATAGTGCAACTGATTATGTGCGTGCGTTATGTTGATGTAGAGGAATATGTCGTCCGCGAGGATTTTCTTGGGTTCATACGATTAAAATCCACTGTCGGAAAAGATATCAAAACGGTGATCTCAGATGAGTTGAAGGCTTTGGAATTGAACATCATCGATCTGCGTGGACAAGGATATGATGGAGGATCTAACTTCTCTGGTAGAGAAAATGGAGTTCAAGCATTAATTTCCGAGGATCAACCACTGGCGTTTTATACGCACTGCTTTAGCCATTCATTGAATCTGTGCATTTTAAAATCTTGTGAAATCCCTGAGATCCGAAATATGCTGGGAACAGTTTCGACTTTGATCAATTTTTTCACAAGTTTATCAAAAAGAACGCAATTACTCGAAGACGAAATGAAAGCCAAATCACCGAAATCGAAGAAAACCCATTTGATAACACTTTGCTCCATGCGTTGGGTTGAGAAACACGAAAGTGTGAACACGGTTTGTGAGTTCCTGCCATATATTGTACAAGCGTTGAATGATTTGAAGTACGATAAGGACATCGAGACGTCTTCGAAAGCGACACAACTACTTGGTGCAATTGAAAGATTGGATCCTTGATTGCTCTCCAAGTAATCAATGATGTGAATTCTCCAATTGTGACTGTCAGTAGGGCACTTCGAAATTCTCAACTGCAAATTTCATCGGCTTGTGCTCACATGGAGCAAACCATCAAGCTGTTTCTCGAGACGAGAAAGGAAGAAAAATCGTTCGACGAAATCTTCCAGAAAGTCGAGAAAATTGCTAGTGAGATGGAATTTGAACTGAAGGTCCCTCGCTTGTGTGGCCGGCAGAAAAATCGAGTTAACATCCAAACAGAACATCAAACAGCTTTTGGATATTTTCGGTGTGTTATTCTAACTTATCTTTCGCGTCTTATTATATCTTGCTTACTAAAAATGGATCATCTGCTTGAATTTGTAATATTTTTCCTCACGTTTTTTGATTAATCTAGATTGAAATTATCTCGCGGTAAAATTGTAAAACGTTGATCTGGGAAAGTCATTTGTAGCGCATTTCTGGAATGAGAACTTCTAATTATAAGTAATTAACACTGCTTTTGGGATTACATACATAATGTGTTGAATATGATAATATGAACGAACCTATTCTTCTTAAAATTTTTGAAATAAGCTGAAGCTGACGATTGTAACGAATTACTTTTTCTGCATTACAGAGCTACGATTTTTTACCCTTATTTGGATCATATGATCTCTTCCCTGACTTCGAAGATTCTAACTCTGGAAGAGCTGATCCCAACGCTCCATACCAAAGTAGCCGTTGACGAAATCTTAAAAACTGCAAAGTATACGAAGGAGATCTATGCAGCGAGACGGAGCTGAAAAATGAAATTCTCCTTTGGCACAAGACCTGCAAGACTACCGCTTTCCAACAAGCTGAAACAGCGATTGATGCTCTGTAAGTCATGAAATCGAAGGATTATGGCTCGTTTTTCCCGAACGTCGCGACACTACTACAATTATTCGCTACAATCCCGGTGACTTCAGCAACAGCAGAGCGTACTTTTTCGACACTCAAACGGTTGAAGAGTTTTTTTCGAGTCAACATGTCCGAAAATCGACTCAACGGTTTAGCGTTAGCAAACATTTACAAAGAAATAGGAATAAAGGTTGAAGAAGTTGTGGATACATTCTGCAAATCGAAGCCTCGACGAATTGAAACCTTAGACTGTTCGGTCGATGATTATTAGATGTGAATTTTGAAAATTAAAACCTCAATGACTCAAATCTTTGGACAGGTTGGTAAATGGTTCTCTCAACGTGAAAACTTTAATTGGATGTATTATAAGAGAGTGCAATGAGTAAAATATTGTAGCCTTCGAAGTGGATGGAAAAATTATCATTTTAATGCTCAGTCGTTTATTTTGTCGAGTTTATAATTGGATATTATAAAGCGTTCGTAATAAAAATTCTATTCGTTGAATTTAAAAATGTATTTACACAAATTTTACTGAAGAAAAAGTTTTCTCTGAAAAGTTTAAATGAGTAAACTGTAATGAATCAACTTAACTTGACTTGAGAGGTCTCAACTCTTAAGCCCCCCCCAGACCTGAATCCTAGATCCGCCACTGCCCACACTCCTTTTTCTATTCTTTCGTCGTGTTAAAAAAATTTAAAATATTTTTAAAAAATTTAAAAAATATTTTTTTTTAATTAAGTGATAAATTAAAAACAAGTTATCTTAGCTCTTGAAAAAGACGTGATCAGCACACCTTGAAATCGGTTGAGTGAAGAATAAAATAGTGTGGAAAATTTTTAAGTTATCTCACTTTTTATTACTATTCGGTGGTGGTCTCGGCGCTAGGCCTGCGCGATTATTCAATTAATTGAATCGTCGATTCAATTATTTTTACAATTGATTGATTATTACAGCACATCGATGTCGATTACGGTAATCGACTGGATTGTCAATTTTTTTCAAGTGTCAATTATTGTTCAATTGGAATTCAATTCATAATTATTGTCCGGTAATCGATTAATTGACGAATATTGACGGTGCAGACGACATTCATTTACCCCTCCCTCCCTCCATAAGTTAGCTAGCTATATCCCGGCTATAACTAGCACACTGCGTCGGAGAGGTTGTTCAGTCTATGTGGGAACATTGTCATCGACACTCATGCCAGTGTCTGTCGGATGAACACGCTGAGGATCTCATCTGCCGGTCTTCAAATAGCGATCTATTCCTTTAATCAATATGTAAAAGCTAACTGATTGAATTATTTTGCTGTTTTCAAATTAATTCTCTCATTCTTCTCATTGGCAAAGGAAAGAATTTGAAAAGCGTGATCCAATTGAGTCCTGTCCATTAAATGGTTGATGTCAATTAATTGAGCAATGACAATAAATTGACGCCCATTTCGATGTCAATTAATCGACCACATTTTCAATTATTCTTAAGGCGGCTTTACACATGGAAGTTACTTCCATGACAGTAGCCTTGCAAGTCGCAAGTGTAAGTGGTACTTCGATGTGTAAGCACGTACTTCCATGGCAGTAGGAGTGGTCGATAGCGGAACTAATCGACCGCGGTTAGCACTTGCAAGGAAAATAGACGAAGGCTTCTATTTTGCCTGCAAGTAGCATTTCGATTCAGCGATAGTATTGCAAAAATTCCGGAGAAATTTTATGCCTGGTTAATATATTAAATTAGTAATTTATTAAAAGCTATGTTAATATTGCCTTCCAAAAATGTCTTTCAACTGGTTTCAATTAAAAATTAGCTTGATACTCTTCTTAACTCAGTTTGAAACAGGATTCATTACACAATACGACGGAACTATTTCGCAAGCGCGTAGGCTCACTTTGAACGTCCACAGACTTGTGATTCGCCGTTGTTTACTTTCTGATGTGAAAATTGTTTGGCTTTGTTTCCCGATAAATCAAGTTAGTAACCAGAAGTATTTACTGAAATATCAATTTGAAACAGTTGTTTTAAGTAATGCGGGTGATGTGAGTGACAAATTGATTTGTTTTTGCTCTAGTGGCGTTATTTTCCATGTGCAATTTATGCGCAGTCCTTTGTGTATAATCTCGTCGTCCATTTAACATACGCAAAGTTTTCTTGGAGGTATTCCACTAATTAAGATAGCCAGATTAATTACCAACTAAGTGGTTTCGCCGAGAGATACGTGTGTCATCACTCTTATGGAATTCATAATTTGGCTGTGATAAAAAGACTGTGATAGTGTTTTGTGAAAGTATAGAACTATGACCCTGTCGGTGGATTTTATTTGTAGTTTTCCAATGTGTGTGCATACCTATGTTTCATTGTACATAATAAATGATCCATTAAAAGTGAATCAATGAACCTGAATTTTTTCATTATGACGGTAGGCATTCTTAATGTGATTGAATGTAAATAGGTTAACCCTGTCTTTGCTTCCTGCCCTCCAAGTTTGGCTGGCTCTACAAATATGAATGCGGGGACGTTATATGGATAATATTTTTTTCTGGCATAGAATGCTCATCGAATCATGTATGTATATTGTGGGAGTTATATTTCATAGATGGTAAGTTAATTTCTATCGATGGACGAAGGGAGTGCTAACTCATTAGGCAGCAAGTAAGTCTGTAGTGAATGCATTCACTGCAATGTCGTGGCAAGAAAGTGTAATATCAGAGTATTTGTACATCATAGTTCGTTATATTGCAAATTCATTGTAATGGTATACATTTAATGTGGTGGGTAAATGGTCACAATTTTTCGATAAGCATGTTTTGAGTGTATGATGGATATATTTCGAAAAAATAAGCTGGGCATATTTTGAGTATAGTTTAGTATATTCGTAGTATCCAAAAGAGCTACGGCTAAAATAGCTCGTCTTCTTCTTTGCATTTGGAGTGGGTACGCCATATTCGTTGTTTTGAATTTACCTCCTCTCGCCTCCTTAGTTCCACTATGAGGACGGAAATCTTGGTGCGCTTCCGATCGTCATTTGCTCAAATTACGGGTCGCCAGTTAATGCGGTGGTGTTGCGAGGGAGGCCTCGGTAAATGTGAGCTTTCGTTCCGCCAGCTTTATCGTAATTTCACCCACTTTCAACAGAGATATCGGAACCAAATTCACCTCACTTATTATGCAAACCTTGCGCATTTGTAAAATGCTTTCAACACAACAATGCATCTTTTACTCTAGGAATGGGAAACTTTCAAACCTGAGAACTGCGATTTTTCCTCTCCGCCATCTTGTGAAAAATGCCGTTTCCTCTTATCCACCGTACGCGGCACAGCGATCGAGCAGTTGCTTCTCTAGCATACACAGACCTTTCCTACACAGTTTCTTCCCTCCTTCCACTCAAACTCACCCCGCAACAGCCATTTAACACAATCATTTTAAGACTATAAATTCTTGGCCTACCACGCGGTTGCAGCCCCTCTAGTTGGAACTTGATTTCTTTCGCGGCCGTTGATAACACGATCGGAGAGTAGGAGAGATAGTAGGAGATAAACGTCCTCTTATAAGGTTCTTGGTTCCACTATTCATTTATTTGCGGGTAAACCGGAAGTAATGTGTAAGCAGAGCTATGTCATGCAAGTAGCGATATAAATCGATACTTCGCTGCACTCGCTACTTCCATAGAAGTCAACTTCCATGTGTAAAGCCGCCTTTATAATTGATTGATATCAATTATTTTCGATAATCGCATCGGCCTACTCGGCGCTATGCGGATATGGCGACGACACTTTTGAACAGCTGTTGGCCTAGGCCACGTCGCAGCGGTAGATAACTTAAGTTGGTCAGTTCGCCAGTGAAAACCCTTTAACGAGCAAAGGAGCTGGGTGGAAGGCAGGGAAAAATGCGTAATGTTTTCCGCGATTTCTCCAAAATATAATAGATGGAGGCTATTTTCAATGTTTTGTATCTCGAAAAGAAAGGGAACTTCGTGATCGGTTTACAAGCATCCTTGCGTGTTTAGTCTTTGAAAAGCGGCCAAAAATTATAGAAGAGTGACTCATTTTAAAATGTCCGCGAGGAATTTCTCTTCAGGCCGAACATTGTCCAGTGGCCGATCTCTCTCTCTCTCTCTCGAGGTCATCACGATCGACAAATGACAAAAAAGGTTTCCAATTTGAAATTAACTGCAATCGCACTTACACCAAAATTGTTTTATTTCAGCGTCCCATTTGTTTTCAAACTCGTGGTCTAGTGTAATGAACATCTCAGGCCATGCATCTCTTGTCAGATTTCTGTCCATACATATATTTTTAAAAAGTATTATCCCACAACACGGGCTTTTGTTGGACAAGACCAATAAAAATTCTGGATGTTTATTTTTCGTTTGATTCACCTATTACACCCTTAACTACTCCAAACAAAACAATGAGACAAAAGTACAAATAGCGCCTCGTTATAGACTTGGATATCCGAGTGTTTACAGGTCGGAAGGACACTCAAGACTCAAAAGCGCGACAAAAATCCTCCCAGAATGAAAAGGACAACGCAGACCAATGCCCCAGAGAGTTGCGGCTGCCGCGAGGCTCCGGGCGGTTGCCGCAAGTTCTCGCGGTCGGTCACTGCGATGGAGTCCGTGCGAACGTTGGGTGCTCGGTAACAATTGAAGTGTGAAAGCTCCCCTGCCCTCCAGCGATGCCCCGTTTACACTAATACGCTGCTTTCTACGCTTGTTAGGCTTAACAAGGTTGGAAGTTGGCTGTGTGAACGCAAGTTGGCGCTAACCCTGGTAAGCTTTTTAACCTCGGTCGGAAAACTATGGTTCGCGCTGGTTACCGGCTTTTGAACTTCGTGTAAACGCAAGTTGGTGGAAAATAGGTTATCTTTGAAGTAGGAAGTCGTATGAGAAAGACAAAGAGCGTACGCAGACGCATTTATACAAAATATTATATACCTTTTATGTATCTATGGTGCGTAATAGACTAGCAGTAAAACTATCAGGAATCACTTACAGTGTAAAACTTAAAAAAACCTTCAAAACTTGCAATATGTATCAATTCAGAAGTTTGATTTAAGCATTTCTGTACGCAGAAAAAACACTGTGCATCACTGAACGTGGCTTGAATTAAATCCACCAGTTACATTTTCGTAATTAAATGGTAATAACCCATAGTAAAAAGGTTGAAAGACTTTTGACTCTCTATAAAACTAATTCCTTAAATAGACAAACGGAAATGTTGCAGAAATGATAACTAAGATTTATACAACCTAACTGAGAAAAGAAACTAAATAAAAGGGCAAAAGAAACTAAATATGTTGCATGTTTAGCATTTAATTGTATGGTCAAATCTGCCACTTCATATGCTTCCTTCATCTACATCCACAAAATACCCTGCAAGCCCCCTCAGGGGTGTGTGGCAGGGGGTGAGTATTCACCAACATGCATTACACTATACCCTAAAGTTAGTGTGACTTCGACTAATTATGCATTAGCATAAATCGCTAATGCTTGTCACGAGGCGAAGCCTCACAAGCATGTACTATTACACTACAGATATTATGACAATGGAGAGGGACCGTTAATACGAGTATGTATGTATTTTGCAACTACACAAATTGACAGAGACTTATGTAGAAAACATGCACGGCACGCTGTTAGTACTAGGTAACAGATAAGGATTCAAGTATTAGGGAGTACTACTACTACTAAGAGCTACACTACCTAAGGACAAACCTAGATAAAAGTCTCATTGGCAGCTGTTATGGTCCGGTTCGCGGGAAAAATTACATTTTAAATCTGTCCGTTCTGCAGTCTAGTTCTCTAATTTTATTATCATGATTTGATCTACCGTAGTATGTCGGATTTCGTAAGATATTATCAACGTCGTCAGAGACTAGACCGATTTGGAACTTACATAATAGATTGAGTTTAAATTTTAATCGACGGTCTGAAAGCGTTTTCCATCCCAGCTGCAGCAAAAGGTCAGTAACACTAACGAGATTATCATAACGGCCTTTAACGTATCTTGCCGATCTTCGCTGCACGCGTTCTAACTCAGTTTCCAAGCCTATCTCATAAGGATCCCAAATACTGGCGGCATATTCTAAGTAGGGTCTAACGAGGGAGAAGTAGCTGATTTCCCTAACTTTATCGTCGCACTTGCCAAGTACTCTTTTAACAAATCCCAATTTACGATTAGCTTGACCGGTAATTCGAATCTCGAATATGTTTACTCCACGAGAGATCATTAGTCAGTTTAACTCCGAGGTATTTAACCGATTCTACAGTACCTAATTTGCTGTTGTTTATGCAATAGCTGTTACAAGGAGCGTTTTTCCGTTTCCAAAAAATCATAACGACGCATTTTTTCAGGTTTAATTCTAGCTACCACGCATCGCACCACTCCTGTATTGCCTCGAAGTCCTTAGTCAGCGCTTGCTTATCATTAATGCTACGGATTTCTCTATACACAACTGCGTCGTCTGCAAGCAATCTAAGCTTGTTGTCAACTGTTTCATCGATGTCGTTTATGTACAAAAGGAACAGAAGTGGGCCAATGACACGTCCCTGTGGGACACCCGATGTGACTTTACTTCTTTAATAGCTCTATTTAATACAACCCTTTGCACGCGATTGATTAAGAATTCTCTAATCCAGGAAATTACGTCGTCGTCTAGCCCGTAGGATTTTAATTTCATGAGTAGCTTACTTTGGGAAACTTTATCAATTATGCCTTTTTAAAGTCAAGAAAAATTGCATCCCGCCCGAGACTAAAATATCGTGAGCAAAAAGTGCTAATTGAGTTGCGCAAGATCTTCCCTTTCTGAATCCGTGTAGCTTTTTTGCTAACAAGTTCTGCATATCGAGATGTCTAATAACTGAACTTACAATTATATGTTCAATGACTTTGCAAGAGATAGATGTGAGAGATATCGGTCTGTAGTTCGATGGCTGTTCCTTATCACCGCTTTTGAATATGGGGGTGACATTTGCAATTTTCCAGTCCATGGGTACTTTGTGTTCGTTAATGGATTTACTAAATATATTCTGCAAGTAGGGTGCTATTTCACAAGCTAATTCTCTATACACGCGGGCAGGAATTTCTTCAGGACCTGGGGATTTATTTGGACTTAAAGATTTTAGCAAGTTTTCTATTCCTTTAGTGCAAATATCGATAGGCGGCATCTTTTGCTGGAAGTGATCATTTAACTTTACGAATGTAATCTGCGATGACTTGGTGAACACACTTTGAAAGTAGGAATTTAATAAGTTGGCCTTGTCCGAGCTGCTTGTTAATAATTCGCCATTTTCGTTTCGTAGTGGAATAACTGTTGATCTATTGCCTTGAACTTCCCTTACGTATGACCAAAATGCCTTTGGATTGTCCTGTAATTGTTCTCCTAATGTTTTTCTTTTAAAATCCTTGAATGCATTCCGAAAGGCTTCCTTTGTAGTGGCTTTAGACAATTTGTATTTTTCAAATATTAAATTTTGATCACCAGTGGACAAATCTCTAGGGAGTTTTTTCATCTTGGCGTGGCATACTCTCTGACGTCTTAATGATTTTCTCACTTCTGCATTGTATGTACCATCTTGGTTCGCTGCCCTCTTTTTTTACTATATTTAGAATGTATTTTCTGATCCCCGGATGTACGATCGAAAGAAAAGCTTTCCCACTACCCTCCGTGTCTAACTTTACGCTTGATTCTTGGAAATCGGGAAGAGAATTTTTTAGATGACTCTTGAACGCATTGAAATCTTCTTTTCTTAAATGTAGAACTTTCTTCTTTGTTTAAAACTTTTAATGATATTCAAAGAGAACTTTGCGGTAATTAGTCTATGATCACTAATGCCCTCAACAGTGTTTACCTTAAATACTTGTTGCGGTATATTTGTTGCCAATAAATCAAGAATATTGTCCCCTCTGTTAGGCCTCCTTCAACAGATATATTCTTTTGCGGGGAACTATGGATGTGTAACTTTAATTTAGTTACCCTCTTCCATAGATGGTAAGGTACACATGTTAAAGTATACAGACTGCGATGGCAAAGAGAGTTCAGATGAAGTTATTTCACACATGGAATGGTATTTAAACAATGCACTTTCGTCTGCGATACCACTGAACTTGCGCCAAATTCAGAAAACTGTGTGTTACAAAACAAAAATAAGATACTGATACGATAAATACAGTCTGTAAGTAATATACTGGTACAAAAAATACAGTCCAGAACATTGAAAGCGATTTCAGAGAAGTACACACAATTTTATTGAACGAGAGCATTAATTTCTGCCCAATGACTTTAACTAGCCCACAAATGTCACAACCGTCTCTACGACGGTTCTGGGAAGGTGGTGTAAACGCAGGTTAGTTTTAGCCACCGTATTAACCATCATCCAACCCTAGTAATCTAAACGGGGCGAGAAGAGTTGAACAGCGCGTCCAAAGCGTAGAGAGATAGAATCGGTGAGCGCGCCCAGGTGTGTCCATTCGCGGAAGTAGAACGCGGCGACTCATTAGCCGGAGGGGTCACTTGAGATGAATAGAAACCGTTTAGAAATGGACCCAAACTACCGCCGTGTGTTCACGTGCCTACGTCGTCCTAGAAACGATCGGTTCTGCCGAATCAGGAAATAGTTGCGAGTTGCTCTCATGAGAATATTGGGTGCCTGGGCGAGTTATTGCTTCCCATATTTTCGTTCCTTTACGCGGCTGGTGTCGTAACACCCCCTGCCACACTCCGTGTGGAGGCTCGCAGGGTATTATTATGTAAGTGTTCCATAGAGGCGATTTCTCCGACGAGTGTATTTTCATCGCCCTTTCGTTCCACGAGTTAACCTTAACTTTAAAATACTACTCTGATTCCACTGTGAATAATGCCCGATTAAGTCGTTTTTCGCAGCGCCTAAGGCCAATTTTTTGCCTCCCTGTAGGGTCGTTATTGCGTTTCTCATTCTGAAATGGTTTCTTAGCACCCTATGCCACTAGCCGCAAATACAGGACGTGGCGCAATACGTAGATTTAGATGCAAGAAACTTGGAGTTGAAGAGGTTCAGTAGGTGAAGGGTTGAATAGTTGAGGAACGAGAATTTCAGTCCTTAGAATTTTCATAGGGGTTAGGATTTAGAAGGACCAACCCACATACATATACACATTGGTTCATCGGCAAAGAGAAAGCGTTTCACAAAATATGGATTGCAACAGAATGCTGGCCACATTAAGGAGAATAGTGCATATAGTGTCATTTAATGATTGAGCAATAGTATGCAGACTCTACGAAGAACAGCTGGCAGAGATGAAATGTGGCGGTTATACGGGGAAGGCAGAATTGAGGAGAAGAGTAGGGTAGGGATGTGCTTTGTGTTGATTAACAGAGTATGCTGAAAGAGAAACAACTAAGATAAAGGACAATTTAAAATAGGAATACAAGTTCATGGCGGCAAAATGAGCATGCTATCCTAAGCTGTTGATTCGGCAATTCTGGCGAAGAAGAAGGAAGATTTGACGAAGATACTGAACTGTATGGAGAAAAAACTATGACGAAATGCATTTAAAGAGAATTGATGAAAGATATCGGAGTCACTGAGGGTAACTGTTAAGAAAACCAAGGTTATGGTTTGTGTCAGAAATCAAGAAGCCTAAAACATGGTGAAACCTGTGACGTCCCTTACAGATAGTCTCTGCCTTCGTTCGGGCGCCAGGTCGTCTTGACCAATCAGAATAGGAGTAGGGCTTAATTCCCTACCCCTCCCGGAATAGCTCTGAAGGAGGCTTTCGTCCAGGGTTCTAACTGGGAAAAGGAAAGGGAGAAGTAGTCAGCAATAACACGATCAGGAAACTTTGAACCAGTATTTAATTCCGTCATGAACGATACAAACGCAAACAAAAAAGTGACTCACTATAAACTAATTACACATTATCCCCTTCGGCATGGTACACTCCAACAGATATCTGACCCCTATCAATATTTCTCACTGCCATTCAATAGGTAGTAATCTCGGGTACGATACTAGGCATCTTTGCAAATAATTGGCAATCCGGTGAACTGAACTGAACTACATGAACGTGGCACGCTATGACACAATAATTAATGACAATTTGAGTGCAACCTGTTTTCCGAACATTAATTACAATAAATATACACTCAATAATTACATCAAAAGTAAATCATACTGGTTACAACAAAATCAAATCATAGTAGTTACAATAAAAAAATAAATAATGCTTGCTCTTGGCTTTCAGACCTCTGATCTCTAAACATAATAATACTTTTTTTTTAAATACGAAACCCGATTCCACCACGTTACAAACTTGGGCTGCAAAAACTTGCGCTATTAGAAGAATTTTTCCATCTGGGTAGTAGGATCAACAGCGAAGGTAGAAGCAAGAACGATATCAGACACATCATGAAATAGAAGGCTAACGGAGACAGGTGAAAATGATAGCACTACGGAAAATTACAGGCAAAACATCAATGGAAAGAGCACGGTAGCGAAAATACAAAAAAAACTTGCAAATTAGGCAACACTAACGAGTGGACCTCGAGAAGAAAGCACGCATGGAATGATCTCATGGGCGAAGAAAGGATAGATGAAGTAGGACCGGGAAAAAGAAGTACAGGATGGTCAAAAAAAGTTGGTGGGATAACCTTACAAAAAAAATTATGGAAAGCGGAGGATCGATGAAAGAACAGTAAATATGCCTAAATCTGTATAAAAAAAGGAAGGAGGAGGAGAAGATTGTACGCGGCGGGCACCGCACCTTTTCTCAAATGAAATATGTTGAAATGAGAGCTACGGTGAGAAAACATTTTCGACACAAAAGACAGCGTGAACATTTAAAGACATGGTTCTTATTTCCGTAAAATCTGTTACCTATGCTCGAAGATGTAACTCCCTATGAACACACGAATTATTTCCTCGCAGCTACTGCATAAGGTCTTCCTTCTATTCTGCTCTCAGTTAATACATTTAGTCTATCTTTGTTCTTCCCACCATCGTCATTCAGACCTGAAGACGCCTGTTGCAGCGCCGGCGGAACTGCCGTCAGTAAGACGAGGAAAAGATGTGAATTGTTCCTCGGAATACATCCTTAGTCTTTTCCCCCAACTCCACCCCTCCCGTCCTACTAGTCTTTCTTACAGGCATAACTTCGGTTCCTGTGTCTTCGGGCTTTACCTTCGCACGGATCTATTTTAATACCTCTGCGTATGACTGTCCCCCTTCGGGTTTGATTCAAATTGCTTCCCCCCGGGGTTTGGGCCCCTTTTATTTATTTTTTTAAATTTCTTAAGCACTCATTTAAATTTCGTCCAGTCCAACCTTTCAAACGCCTTCTCAAAAAAATATTCAAAGCAAGCGTAAACATCCATATTATATGCCTCTTGATTCTAGTGCCCTCATCACTCCCATAGCGTCTCGTGTTCCCGTCCCTCTCCTAAACCCAAACTGATCGTCACCCAGGTATTCGTTAGCCTTGCTTTCTAGACTTCTGATTACAGTTCCAACAGCTGCTTTGGCCTCGTGGCCCAACATTAAGCTAAATGTCACATATGTTTTCGCACATTTTTATTCTAGCTCTTTGATATAGGAATAATAAGTATTGTCTTTGTCAACTCCTCACTACAACTCTCATAAATCCTACGAATAAGTGGGAAAAGTATTGCTCTTCCGTTCTTCCCCATTCACTTTAGAAACTCTGCAAGTATGTTATCTATTCCCAATACCGCCTTGTTCATTTTCATGTCTCGTAGTTCTCCTTTGATTTCACTCTCAAGAACATCCGATACGTTGCCATCCATGTCGTCTTCCCTTTCTATATCTAACGTACTGGGCCATATTTCCTCACCATAAAGCTCTTCAGCATATTCTTAACACCTCTTTTGGATATCTTTGCAAAGCCGAATACATCATTCCAAAGCCTAATTTTACTGCCAGATGCAAAGTTGTGTTTGAAATTAAAGGATATAAAGTTTGGCTGGAAGGCGAATAAGTTTGAAATTTAAAATGTCTTGAGTTGTTATGCAAATGATAGAAAATATCCCAAATACCAAAATAGGCTTGTGGAAACCAAAACATATGAATAAAAAATGAAAAAAATTAAGTCCAAAATCTTCTAGAGAAAAGATGGGATTGATCGTACATCTTCCCAGGGAGGGATCAGGAACCATAAACGATGGAAATACTTTTGGATGGAAATTTCATTTCTTGGATGGAAAGTTTCTTTTCGTGGACTTTGGATGGAGGTTTCTTAATATCTCCGAAGCTGGCTGAACAAATAGCTAGGACGGAAAAAATGGGTCTTTTGATTTATTAAGGCAATTAAGTCTCTACATCTAATATAGGTATGTAGCACTGGTAAAAGGAGCCTAAAAATACTAAACTTAATGCACTGATGCTAAAACTAATACCTACTACTCCTAAAACTAATGCACTTTTTCATCACCTTCCGAGTACAACATTTTGCAAAGATAGTCTCCATTAGTTATCTTCTTAGACAAATATAGATATCCAGACTGAAACGCTGTTTTACGCAACAATAGGTGAATAATCTCGTGAGAAAGCATTATTTAACAACTGCATGAATAAAAAACGCAAATGTAAACCATTTAAGAAGTAACAACGAAAATTACTTTTTGCGAAGAGATTGGCATGACACGTGAATTGAAATGAAGATATCTAAGGAAATGAGAATTATTATGGGATAGTACCAAATTATCTTTTTTTAATTTAGGCTAGAAACGAGATAAAAATGGAGTACATAATTCAACCAATTGTTTAAATTAAAACAATATATATGTAATCATATTTATATGCGGTAAAAGTGTCGAAATAAACGAATATTGATACGTAGGCGGCCGGAGAATGATGCACAGCGATCATGATCACGCTCCCTTCTAAATCGAAACAGAACGGAAAACGGCGACTGCATCTCTC
Organism: Pyrrhosoma nymphula; assembly: GCA_963573305.1. Lineage (NCBI taxonomy): Eukaryota > Metazoa > Arthropoda > Insecta > Odonata > Coenagrionidae > Pyrrhosoma > Pyrrhosoma nymphula. The sequence continues at coordinate 3,999,545 of OY754334.1, forward strand.
ACTAGAAATGCTAAGATGCACAGCCGATGCAACACTCGCTGAACTGACAAACGGTTCCCCCTTGTGTCATAAAACGACCGACCCTTATCGCACATCCTTTCACAGGGGGCCATTAGTTCACAGTACGGGACCAACCAACTAGTATCGAATCCGAAGGAAACAGCCTTCATGCAACCTGCTGACGAAAGGCTGCCTCTGATTGCGGCTCCAATTTCCTCGTCGTGATTGAAATACCTACGAAGGTCCTTTCCATGCAGCTTCAATCAATCGCCACTTGGAAGCCATAATTTGCCGCAGTGGATCGTGGAGCGTGACGCGTCACCGTAAACCTAGCTGCCGCCGCCGCCCTAAGCCGAACTCTGCCGCAAGCTAATAAAATCGATTTTTCGGAGTCATTAGAGGTCGCGTTTAATCTCTTTGGAACCAAATTGCAGAGGAGTTTTTCCGGTGTGAATATCTCTTTGTCTATTGATGTCAAAATTATCCGTTTCCCTACTTGATTGCGAAAAATTGCCTGAAAACAGTGTCGGCCACTTCGTTGTAAAACAGTATTATAAATGGCCATAAAAACATTCATTTTGTGATCATCATCATACAAATATATAAAAATTGAATGGTGTCTGTCTGTCTGTCTGTTGCTCAATCACGCAAACACTACTGAACCGATTGAGCTGAAATTTTGTATGTAGTTAGAAAATGTATTGGGATGAAACATAGGCTATATTTAAAATCCGTCAGGGCCCCGAAAGGCCCTCCCTGGGGGTCCCTTGTGGTCCATGCTAAGCATTGGGTTCCGTGCAGTGGTTTTATTTTTCGCTTTTAAAAATTACTTTCACTCTAGATAGAGGGCTGAAATGTTTTTTAACGGATGGCTGAATAAATGAAGTTTCTAACTCTTCAATCGATTTTCTTTTACGCTTCGTAATTTTCTGAATATTATATTTTTCGCTGAAAAATCTGACATTTTTATCTGAAATCAACAATGGCCTATTTCCTTGGCAACCAGAGATTTGAATTTCAAAGGATATTCACGTATCTGGCATTTAAGTTATCCTGCCGGCCCATGATAGCACGCAGACAGAAAATTTGTATAAGAAGGGCCCAGAGTCCCATGGGCCTCATGATAGATTGCTTCGGAGGGTAATCGATAAATTCAATTCATATTTACAGATATACTATTCAATGTCTATTCTCAAAGTAGCTCTCATAAGGGAACTGCATACGAGAGACCACTTATGTATAAAACGATACACATAAAGGAATTAAACGTGGAAGAATATGTACGTGCAGCAAATAGTAATGGTAATAATGCCTCTGTTGCTAAAACAAACACGGCGTTGTTTATTATCGTGTAATGCTCAGATGTATTCATCTTCATCTACAAAATACCCTGCAAGCCACCTCAGGGGTGTGTGGCAGGGGGTGAGTAATCACCAACATAAATTACACTATATCCTAAAGTTAGTGTAACTACGACTAATTATGCATCAGCATAAATCGCTAATGCTTGTCATGAGGCGAAGCCTCACAAGCATGCAACACTACACTACAGATGTCATCAAAATGGAGAGGGACCTCAATATACATGCATTCTACAACTACACAGATGGACAGGGACTCATGACCCATGTAGAAAACATGCTAGGCGTGCTGTTAGTATGTACTAGGTAACAGATAATGATTCAAGTATTAGGAGTACTACCACTACTAAGAGCTACCCTACCTAACGACAAACCTAGATAAAAGTCTCATGGCAGATATTATGGTTCCTTATCGTTCGTGGGAAAAATGACATCTTAAATCTATCCGTTCTGCAGTCTAGTTCTCTAATTTTACTCTCATGATCTGATCTACCGTAGTATGTCGGATTTCGTAAGATATTATCAACGTCGTCAGAGAATAGACCGGTTTGGAACTTACATAATAGATTTAGTCTAAATTTTAATCGACGGTCTGAAAGCGTTTTCCATCCCAGCTGCAGCAAAAGGTCAGTAACACTAACGAGATTATCATAACGGCCTTTAACGTATCTTGCCGATCTTCGCTGCACGCGTTCTAACTCAGTTTCCAAGCCTATCTCATAAGGATCCCAAATACTGGCGGCATATTCTAAGTAGGGTCTAACGAGGGAGAAGTAGCTGATTTCCCTAACTTTATCGTCGCACTTGCCAAGTACTCTTTTAACAAATCCCAATTTACGATTAGCTTGACCGGTAATTCGAATCTCGAATATGTTTACTCCACGAGAGATCATTAGTCAGTTTAACTCCGAGGTATTTAACCGATTCTACAGTACCTAATTTGCTGTTGTTTATGCAATAGCTGTTACAAGGAGCGTTTTTCCGTTTCCAAAAAATCATAACGACGCATTTTTTCAGGTTTAATTCTAGCTGCCACGCATCGCACCACTCTTGTATTGCCTCGAGGTCCTTAGTTAGCGCTTCCTTGTCATTAAAGCTACGAATTTCTCTATACATCACTGCGTCGTCAGCAAATAATCTAAGCTTACTGTCAACTTTGTCACCGATGTCGTTTATGTACAAAAGGAACAGAAGCGGGCCTATGACACTTCCCTGTGGGACACCCGATGTGACTTTTACTTCATTAGAGATAGCGCCATCTAATACAACCCTTTGCACGCGATTACTTAAGAATTCTCTAATCCAGGAAATTATGTCGTCGTCTAAACCGTAGGATTTTAATTTCATGAGTAGCTTACTGTGGGAAACTTTATCAAATGCCTTTTTAAAGTCAAGAAAAATTGCATCAACTGGAGCGTTATGTTCACCCGAGACTAAAATATCGTGAGCAAAAAGTGCTAATTGAGTTTCGCAAGATCTTCCCTTTCTGAATCCGTGTTGCGTTTTTGTTAACAAGTTTTCTATATCGAGGTGTCTCATAACTGAACTAACAATTATATGTTCAAGGACTTTGCAAGAGATAGATGTGAGAGATATCGGTCTGTAGTTCGATGGCTGTTCCTTATCACCGCTTTTGAATATGGGGGTGACATTTGCAATTTTCCAGTCCATGGGTACTTTGTGTTCGTTAATGGATTTACTAAATATATTCTGCAAGTAGGGTGCTATTTCACAAGCTAATTCTCTATACACGCGGGCAGGAATTTCTTCAGGACCTGGGGATTTATTTGGACTTAAAGATTTTAGCAAGTTTTCTATTCCTTTAGTGCAAATATCGATAGGCGGCATCTTTTGCTGGAAGTGATCATTTAACTTTACGAATGTAATCTGCGATGACTTGGTGAACACACTTTGAAAGTAGGAATTTAATAAGTTGGCCTTGTCCGAGCTGCTTGTTAATAATTCGCCATTTTCGTTTCGTAGTGGAATAACTGTTGATCTATTGCCTTGAACTTCCCTTACGTATGACCAAAATGCCTTTGGATTGTCCTGTAATTGTTCTCCTAATGTTTTTCTTTTAAAATCCTTGAATGCATTCCGAAAGGCTTCCTTTGTAGTGGCTTTAGACAATTTGTATTTTTCAAATATTAAATTTTGATCACCAGTGGACAAATCTCTAGGGAGTTTTTTCATCTTGGCGTGGCATACTCTCTGACGTCTTAATGATTTTCTCACTTCTGCATTGTATGTACCATCTTGGTTCGCTGCCCTCTTTTTTTACTATATTTAGAATGTATTTTCTGATCCCCGGATGTACGATCGAAAGAAAAGCTTTCCCACTACCCTCCGTGTCTAACTTTACGCTTGATTCTTGGAAATCGGGAAGAGAATTTTTTAGATGACTCTTGAACGCATTGAAATCTTCTTTTCTTAAATGTAGAACTTTCTTCTTTGTTTAAAACTTTTAATGATATTCAAAGAGAACTTTGCGGTAATTAGTCTATGATCACTAATGCCCTCAACAGTGTTTACCTTAATTACTTGTTGTGGTATATTTGTTGCCAATAAATCAAGAATGTTTTCCCCTCTGTTAGGCGTCGTAGCTATCTGATGTAGGGCATTTGATGTGAACGTGTGCAGCAGGGACTCGCATATATCTTTGTCTCTTCCTCCTGATATGTAACTATAGGTCGTCCAATCTATAGAGGGCGTATTGAAATCTCCACCTATGATTAAATTTCTTTCGGTTTTCCTGAATGTGATGTTCTTTATTTGTGCTTCGAGTTCAAAAATTGAGGTGACGTCGGTGTTAGGTGGCCTGTAGTAAGCGCACACGAATATTGTTTTTGATTTAGGGCATCTAATAGAGCACCATACAGATTCTATGCTGGTATCTAGGACGATTTCCGCTCGGCTGACTATGGTTTTCTTTACAGCTATAAATACTCCGCCTCCGGTTCGGTTGGACCGATCTTTTCTGTAAACATTGAATGATTTAGGAAAAATTTCACTATCAGAAATATCGTCCGTCAGCCAACTTTCTGTGCCAATAATGACGTTACACTCCGTGCTATGAATAACGTGGTGAAATTATGGAATCTTATTTTTTAAACTACGGCAGTTAACTACTGCAACGACTAATGCTTCATGAGTATTGTTTATGCGATTCGGGGTAATTTCAAGATTGCTGTCTTCAATTAAGCTATTCTTGGACCCTATATTCGGAGTATTCTTAGCTAAATTACTAACTGGCAACACATAATTATTGACCCCACTAATTGACCTGCCCTGTAGCCTACCGTCTATGTTAAACTCATTCAAACTAAACTCAAACTCAGTTGAACTCATTCAAAACTCATGTATTACACGTAGTGGAACCGCCTGCCTCTCATTTCGATTGCGAATTTTTTTTAGACCAATTCCCACATCATACGAACGAACGAAGTAACTTCATCGAGTATCATACTAGGTTCAGAACTCCTCAATTAACTACGCTGACAGTATTCTTCAGGCTTTGTCGTTTTCTTATAAAATACGTTCAATTTTTTTAACACCAGTAGAATTTGATTGCGAATTGCGGTTGCGAACGAACGATTGCGAACAGTTTTTAGACCAATTCCCACTTCATAAACGTTACGAGTTATTTAAATATGTTTAAAAGTTTAAAAGTGCAGTAGACTTAAATTCACTCAATCAACGCGTTGCCTTTACAAGACTCTCACTCGCCGCTGTGTTTCCCTTCCTTGGACTTGAAAATATATATCCATCAACATCCCTAAAAGAAAAAAAAGAGTAAACTTTCGAATAAATATTCTATAGCAAGAGGAATGTATTCCTTGCGAGAAAATGAGCCCTTGCAAGAAAAGCGACAAAGACTAGACTTGGATGCTCAAAGACATGCCCACCAGCGATCTCATGATCATCTCCCCGTGGTGTTTCAGGGGTTACGCTAAGAACCGCACACATTTCATCCTAATCAAACCTACTGACGGGTAACCAGCTATAAAACTGTTTCAAATATTGGCCCATCTGTTTCAGACCGTCAATCTGTTTTAAGAAGGTGGAAATTATAGTGACGTCACTACATGCTTCTTACCCGATAAAATAATTGATATTCTGCGCAATGAACGACATCAGGCATAAAAATTGGCAAGTCCACTAAAACTGATCACCATAGATTTTTAATTTTGTAACCGATGATTATGATTTAGAAACCAACGATTATGGCTACTCTTTATGCCGAAGGCGCAGTCCAGGTAATGAAGGATTCATAGGACAAATAAACATGGCTGTTATTGAAATTGCTCTTTTTGACGTAGCAAACCGCTGGATTGTACCCTACTATCCAATCCTGATTAAGATACTCAACGCACATATCAACCTTGAATTGCGCAACTCAATTAAGTCATTGAATGCAAATATATTTATGTACACAGGGGAAGCCATCAAGCTGTTAATCACTCAGAAGACGGCTCAAGAGAACCGTAGGGACGAGGTGACCACCTATCAACCTGGGTGCTATTTAAGTAGTAATGAGTCTGCGTGGCCCATTTTTGGGTTTCCCATGCATGAAAGAGGACCAACAGTCACCCATCTCTCCCTTCACCTAGAAAACGATTAGCGTATCTACTACAACGAACATCATGCAATATAGGTTACGAACTCCTCAAATGACTATGCTCATAGTATCCTTCAGGCTTTGTGGTTTTCTTATAAAATACGTTCATTGTTTTTCACACCCGTTGAATTTCAACGGGTACCTTCAGCTAGTACTAATATATAAAAATTGAATGGTGTCTGTCTGTCTGTCTGTTGCTCAATCACGCAAACACTACTGAACCGATTGAGCTGAAATTTTGTATGTAGTTAGAAAATGTACCAGGATGTAACATAGGCTACATTAAAAATCTGTCAGGGCCCCCAAAGGCCCCCCCTGGGGGTCCCTTGTGGTCCATGCTAAGCATTGGGTTTGGTGCAGTGGTTTTATTTTTTGCTTTTAAAAATTACTTTCACTCAAGATAGAGGGCTGGAATTTTTTTTAACGGATGGCTGAATAAATGAAGTTTCTAATTATTTCAATCGATTTTCTTTTACGCTTCGTAATTCTCTGAAAATTATGTTTATAGCTGAAAATCTGACATTTTTATCTGAAATCAACAATAGCATATTTCCTTGACAACAAGAGATTTGAATATCAAAGGATATTCACGCATCTGGCATTTAAGTTTTCCTGCCGGCCCATGATAGCACGTAGAAAGAAAATTTGTATAAGAAGTGCTCAGAATCCCAAGGGCCCCATGATAGATTGCTTCGGGGGGTAATCGATAAATTCAATGCATATTTACAGATATACTCTTCAATGTCTATTCTCAAAGTAGCTCTCATAAGGGAACTGCATACGAGAGAACACTTATGTATAAAACGATACACATAAAGGAATTAAACGTGGAAGAATATTTACGTGCAGCGAATAATAATTTTTTTTATGCCTCTGTTGCTACAACAAATACGGCGTCGTTTATTATAGTTTAATACTCAGATGAATTACACGTAGTGTAACCGTCTGCCTCTCATTACGATTGCGAACTGTTTATTAGACCAATTCCCACATAAACTTTGCGAGTTATTTATATATACTTAAACGTGTTAAAATGCAGTTTACTTACATTGACTCAATCATCGAGTTGCCTATTCCAGTCTCTCACTTGCCTCTGTGAAACATTCCCCTACTAGGACTTAAAATATATCCAGAAACATGCCTAATAGAATAAAGGGTAACCTTTTGAAAAAATCTTCTAACGCATGAGGAATGTCTTCTTTGCGAGAAAATGAGTCCTTGCATGAAAAACGACAAAGGTTAGCCTTGGATACTCAAAGAAATGCCTACCAGCAATCTTATGATAATCTCCCCGTGGTGTTTCTCGGATTACGCTAAGAACCGCACAAGTTTCATTCTAACCAAACCTACTGGCGGGTAACCAGCTAAAAATCTGGTTAAAATATTGAGCCATTTGCTTTGAAACTTCAATCTGTTTTAAGATGGTGGAAATTATAATTGCGTCACTACATGCTTCTTACCCATAAGAAGAACGGATATTCTGCGCAATAGACGTCATCGGTGCATGAAAATTGGCAAGTGTACTAAGACTGATCACCATAGATTTTAAATTTTGTAACCAATGATTATGATTTAGGAAACAATGAATATAGCCACCCTTTATTCCAAAGGCATAGTCCGGGTATTATAGGACAAATAAACATCGCTGCCTTTGAAAATGCTCCTTTTGACGTTGTCAACCGCTGGATTATACTCTACTCTCCTATCCTAATTAAGATTCTCAACACACATATCAACAATGAATGGCGGAACTCAATTAAGTCATTGAATGCAAATATATTTATGTACACAAGGGAAGTGTTCAAGATGTTATTCACTCAGAAGACGGCTCAAGAGAACTTGAGGGACGAGGTCATCATCTACCAACCTAGGTGCTATTTGTTAAGTAGTAATGAGTCTTCGTGGCCCATTATTAGGTTTCCCGTGCATTGAAGAGGACAAACAATAGCTCAACTCTCCGTGCACGAAATGGAAAACGAACGAGTTACAACGATCACAACAAACAAGATAGGATACGAACTCCTCAAATGATCATGCTGACAGTGTTCTTCAGGTATTGTGGTTTTCTTATGAGTTCAATGTTTTTCACATCCGTTGAAGTTCAACGGGTACCTTCAGCTAGTACTAATACATAAAAATTGAATGATGTCTGTCTGTCTGTCTGTCCGTCTGTCTGTTGCTCAATCACGTAAACACTACTGAACCGAAGGTATTGTGGTTTTCTTATGAGTTCAATGTTTTTCACATCCGTTGAAGTTCAACGGGTACCTTCAGCTAGTATACGATAATAGCTAAAAAACAAGATCTTAGCTGGTTCTATTTTTATTCCATAACTTCCTTCTGCCAAGTTTCCTCCTTTTATTCCACCAACGGGTTATGCATTAGCTTGTCTTTAGTGAATGGACTCTCACCTCATGCCCCAATGAACGGAGAATAACCATGCGATGTTTCAACTTCTAGTTGAAAAAAAAGCACTTTTTGAGTTTTGGACCGATTTTTTCGACTTCAGCCCTCTGTAGGCCGTTTTAACCATTTAAAAAAATTCGAATAAGCCTGCTTTCTCCCATAAGGGGATGGAAACAAAAATATCTGAATGGTCAGAGTCACTCCTGAGAACCTATGTCGAGAGATCTCTCAGACGTACCGGGCTTGACTGTTGAATGAAGTCGCAAGGATGACGCCCTATTTTCGCCCAAAATCGCGGAACTCTTTCGCCAACTTCAACTTTTAATCACTCGCATTTCCCGTCAAAGCCAGGTTTTATTAGGTTTTTTGTTGAACCCTGCAGTAAAAATGCATAATATGTACTTTTATTTAAACTCATGGAATTTGTTTATCGGCGAGAAAAACTACGCCACGGGGGACAACTGATGATCAAAAATGTAAATGACAGCTCAAAAAATTGGGGACCATTTCACATCCTTAAAAATATGAATAAAAAAGAGCTGAACACAATAATTAATGTCCCATCGGGCCGAACGACCTAATATCATCGAAGTAATAAAGTATTGCATATAATTACAGTGAAAAGCAGTGGTTAAGTGTAACCACAATTGTAACTTATCAGGTAATTAGCAAAAAAATAATGACAAAAAAATGTCACCTCAAAAGGGACGGTGTCATGTTAGTTCATTAAAGATTAGGACTCTTTCTTGCCATTACAAAAAATAATATCAGCATAAATGCAATAGAAACTTATCAAATAAGCATATTATAGTACAAGTAATTCACTACGGTTAGGATGGTTTCTCGTCGTCATTAGTAGGCATCAATCTAAAGATTGGTGTATGGCAAATCTCCACTTCACACTCGTGGTCGACTTGGACGTGCATCGTGCCCACTCCTATGCGAGCTCACCATCGATAGTGGCGGAATTCGATACTTGGGGGGGTTGTGTTTGAACCGCTCGAGATAATTACGATGGCGTAACTAAGGAGTAACGTGGTACAATGACGAATGGTTCGGGATTTTGGTGTGTTTTTCAAACACTCGGGTGTGGGTATCGTAAGCGTGTGATATGTTCATCATTGCGACTGAAATCGAGAAACACAACCCCCTTGGACGGAGTAGCCGATATCCAAGGTGTTGGCCGCTGTCCTAGTTGTGGAGGCGATTATCGACCAACAGTCGGAAGAGTGGAAATTTCACGTTTAAAATGGATGCCGCCTCAAAGACGACGGATATGGTAAAGGTTTGCCTGCTCAAATTGATGCTAGTGAAGTTAATAACCCTTCATTGAGGTATATATAAAATGTTTGCTTTCCCACGTAGATTTAGATGCCACTATCGACGTTCTTTTGTTGTTTACCGCACATCAACATTACTCCCGATCTATTTTGAGGTGCGCTATCTAGTGCGCAGGATCTGAATCACGAATGGAAGACAAGTGCGCTGTTGTGCTACGAAGTGATTAGCGCAATGTTAAGAGAACGGAAGGCACCCGTATTCAAAATTTCAAGAATACCACTTTCTCTGATTTTTGAGTTCTTTGTTTCGGTTACTGGTTCCACGTGTTGACTCGTATCTTCCGAATACTTCCAGATTCGTGACAAGTATATACGCGTAGTCACGATCGGCCTCCCAAGTGGAGTCGGACATCATAGTCGACTTTTATATGTCCGCGTGAGGGCGGCTGGGCGTGACCAAGTGTTCCCAAAGAGGGCAACGAGGGTTTAAAATGCGCTGGATGGACCGGTGGCGCTGTCTCAGAGATGCTCGAGTAATCAAAAGTCCGCCATCTTGCTTTGCAGACCTACTTGATTAAACTGTTTTAGAAATACAGCTTAATTAACTAGGCACTAGCGAGCAACCCGAAAATAAATGTACCTACTTCAAATACGTCGCCAGAGTGAAAACTTCATCGATACACCGTGAAAGTCGAAACAGTTATCCTCATTTATTTGCAACAGAACACAAAACTGCTATGGAGTTTCGCGAATCACTTGGCAAAATTAGAACAATCGTCAATGTTTTTAAATTGCTTAATACAATTTCCGGGCTATAACTCGCGTGAAATCGAGTATTTCATCGAGTACCTTTGGACCAATAGTGAGCTCAATATTTTGGTCAAAGTAGGCGTGGCTTTCTTCGTATATCCCGAGCAAGCGCTCGTTATCTCTTCTTCGTGACTCGATACCGCTCCATGCATTGGACACAGCTGATGGTAGGACTAGACTGGGAACCGTTTGAGACTAGAAGGCTACACAATAGGCTTAGGTTACTTGAGAAAAATTCACATCTGCTGAGTTTATTGCGACGCGAAGATATTGTCTTAACCACGTGCTATATCTCTAAAACTGATAGGAGTGACTAAATATTGTAAGATGGATGCACTGCCGAACTGACATGTACAAAAAATACCTTCCACGCACTAGTAGTGATTATAACAATAAACGCGTGGCACTAACTTAAGGTGGCTGGAGCGGTCGTTGAAGGCACATTCTAATAACTTTTCAAGTAAGTCGAAAAAAAATATTCTTGGACCACATTTTACTCAAGTACACCTGTATGTACGTTGGAAATCACCATACATACAATAATGTATATGATGCAAGAGTTGTATTTCAAATTTTCGCCTTAGTTAAAGCATTGTTTTGACAGTATTTTCGACGCTAAAATAAAAATTTACCAGAAAATCATATCTAAATATGCTTTTATTACTCGGGATGTACCATTGTTTGTACTACTTGATGTTTGTTAGCAGCTATTATAATAATATCAAACTTATTATTTCACATTTAGGAGAAAATTTGTACATAAGTAATCGAATTGTTTCGAAATATATGCCGTGTGCCATAAGAGTACTTGTTAAAATATCATTGAATTGCCAGGAAACCAAACCGGTAGCATGCAGTTTTTTTCACTTTTATCGATAGACATTACTAAACAGGACACGCATGCAAAGTTTCACGCAAATCTGTACACATACAAAAATCGCTCCAGCCACCTTGCTTAAGACACATCGTTAACGCCTCCAAATCACACCTCTGTCCCCTCCGTTTCCCCTCTTCTCCCCTCCCCTTTTATGGACCGTGTCCTGTCACCTCAGGTTCTCATTCGATACTTCCTCAACGGTACCTGCTTAAAGCTTACGATTCGAATATTTTAAGGTTATCTCTGCTAAAAATTATGCACTCTTTCTTTAAAAAAAATTTTTAACACAATTCCCTGGGTAGACTTCCCTCAAAATATTGAAACAATTTTTTTAAGGAATTTCTACAGAGTTTTCTAGCATTTTTTCAGGATTCCTAAGCACATTCTGCCGAAATTCCCCTTTTGAAGAAGTTCTGCTGGAATTCCTCTTCCATTAAAAACTACCACTATTGAGTTCGCCATCGATAAATCGTCAAATCCTCGTTATAAGCAATGGACCATATTCACTGCTTTTCTTAAACTACTCCGAATGAGATAGTACTCGCTAAGGAATGCCACGAAAGATTCCGTGGATTTTTTAGGGCTTTACATATACTCACACAGTTCCTCACTCACACACAGTCGCCATGGCGATCCCCACTTTGACCCACCCCCCCCACCGGTGAACGCGTGATGCGAAAATAAGTAACCCCCTTCGACTTGTTTCCGGGTCTCATCGCTCTTCGGCATCTTCTTTTGGATTGCAACGCAACAGGAAGAGAGAGGGAAAGTGCTGCTGCATTGCATCTCATCTGCATCTCATCTACATACTACTACTCAGCGAACCGCCGCAGAGGCGTGTGGCAGGGGGGTGATGGGTTGATTGGGAGGGAGGGAAATAGAGTTGAGTTTAGAAAGGAAGTCGTGGTAATCTTTGATATATGATGGAAGGGACTGAACGAAAGGTTGGAGATAGAAATCTACAAATGCAGAGATGCGTTCCGTAGGAGAGTTTTGGGAAGATACGATGGGACGGCCTGGGTTATTTTCTTTGTGGATTTTGGGAAGAATATAGAAAGATGGCGAAGTGGTGTGAGACGGTGAAAGAAGGGAAATGTCCGACTGGCTTAGACCCTCGGAGGGACCTTTTGTTCTTAGTAGGGCGCTCAGTTCCCTGCGGAAATCGGAGTTGGGGTCTGAGGGGAGAGGGGAGTAGGAGGAGGAATCTTTTAAGAGTCTGTTGCACTCAGCGGTGTAGTCGCAGGTGTCGAGTACAACGACCGTCGAGCCTTTGTCCGCCGAGGTAGTGAATAAGTTTGGGTTTTCACGGAGTTTCTTGTTGGCCGCGGACTCAGAGGCAGTGAGGTTAGGTGGTGGGTTAAGGGAGCGGAGGAAGGATTCACTGGAGACCCTTGAGAGGAGACAGTTGATAAACGTTTCAAGCGGGTGTTTGGGTGGAAGGGGTTTGGGCTGGTGGGAGGAAGGGGGGTGGAATTTGAGGAGAGCATTGTGAGTGGCCAAAATTCATATGTATGGCCAAACAGGCCAAAATTCATATATTCCACATTTTTCTATTTGGAACAACGATATCTTCCCAGTTAAGCATTTTTAGGCTCCAAAATATGAATTTTATGATATTGAGTCAACAGACCGATCCGTAGCCTTTTCTCAAACAAAATGGTGGAAACGGTAAAATCCTATAATCGATTTGATGCACCCTGACAGTTTCAAAAGCTAATCTTACTTAAAGGTTAGTACTTTAATCGCAAGATGAGTAGCTTCAAATATTTTTAAAATGTGAAATAGATGGTATACATGATGAAATACACAAAATAATTAATTCTAAATAATATTATGAATGCGTTGAAATATTGACAGCACACATCGGAGTCAACGTCACCACTGCCTTTTATCAGAAGTGGTTGGCACCTCCTTCTGGAAATCCCGAAAATCTTTTTGTACATTTCTTCTAATATTTTTTGGAATGTCATTTACTGATATTAATGGGTCTGAATCAAGGAGTAGCCTTCGGAAAAATTCTTGAATGCAAAGCATTTCCAACAGTCGTATCAGGAAGCTGACCGCGAAATTTTTCATGTGTTATGCGCTTGTTATCTTCCTACAAACTTGCGTCTCTATTCCAGGGCTTCCTCATATAGTTGGCCTATCGGGAGCACTGCCGCCTTTGCAATAGACACTCCATGAAGTAGCACCTTATGTACAGTGGGTGGCATACTATACCAGGCAGGTAGAACTTCACGCTACAGGAAACGGTACTGGAGCAATAGTCAGAGAATATGGTATCATTTATTTGAACCTCAGAAAAGTGTTTTCAAAATTGTCGAAAATATTTTATCATATTTTTATCAATATTTTATTTAATTATTTAAAGTTTATCGTCAAAATCTTATTTGGAAATATGTTGTAATCGTTATGTAATCTACAAGAGGCATGCTGATTATAGATATTAAATTTTCAGCAAAGATTACATTAACAAGATTATATTTTCGGCGCTAAATAGTTAACGTGCCGGAAATTTCCAACTAAAGCTTGGGATTCGGCAAAAAACGTCGGGAAGTGTTGCCATAACTCGTTGTCCCGTGTCCAGTCTTCGGAAGATGTAGATCTATAGATAGAGATATAGAAAAACCACATTCTTGTTCCGAATGATTCTTGAATTTCTTTTTCCTCATTTCAAATTAATGTTTGCTCCCATTAGTAGTTTTGGTCTGAAGAGAAACCTCGGATTTTTAGAGAAAATATGGGTAAATGAAGTTATCCTAGAATGAGAAATAGGTTGTGATGAGAATAGATTATACTAAGTACCTTTAACGAATCTTTCTACTTACTTACCATTTCTTAACGTTCAAGCGATTAGAGATTCGGAGTAGGCACTCAAAAAAATCTTATACAACAATGGAGCAGGGATATTAATCCAAACGAGTATTTCGATTTCATCGTGTGTTCGTCTTTGATAAAGCACTGCATAACTGAGGAATAAATAACGTAGAGAATGTGTTAGCTTGTTAAAAATGTTTGTAGATATGTTATCATGTATGTAGTACACGATATTGATAAGAATAGAAATTCTTTCGACCAATTGTCCACCAAACTTGTTTCGACCAAAAACTTGTATTTTTAGAAAAAAACCCTCGATTTCTATTTCGTGTAACTCGTGCATGTGTTCGTGTCGTACAATGCGCATAAACCGCTTCACTCGTGATGAGGTGGGGAAAGTGGCATTTCAATAAATGAACAACAAAGCGTCTAACGTCATATTAACCTATACTCAGCCGTTTAAGGAACAAAGCACTGCAATTTTTAAAGGAAATCTTACTCAGAATAGGGTGGGCAGGGTGTTAAACGAGCACATGGAGGATTATTGCGGTCGGTCGGGTCGCGATCGCGTCCCCAACCCCTTGACTTTCCCTTTTTTTTTCAGAGGTTGATGATAAGAAGGCTCAAAATATGTACCCATGTATGAATAGTTGGAAATTTGGGTTTCCCGAGATTTAAGGAAATGTTCCTCTGCAGTCGTTAACTCCCGCTTCATAAGACCGACTAGCCGTCGGGTGCAATGAACCATGCTTTTTAAATATTTCTAGATGAGGGTCTTAACGTGTTTATTAGAATAACTTTGAATGCAGAGATTTAAATAGACTTTTCTGAAAATGATTGTTTAAAAACCTATTTTTTTACGTCCTAATTGAGTTCACGTTAACTACAACTAAATCCGAAATTTCCACATCCCAATGCCGCGCTGGAAGGCCGACCCCTCCTTAGCGTACTAAACTAGTCCGTAGTGGAGGAGGGCTATTTGGGGCTAGATCTTTTCTCTCGGACTGTAGTGAAGACTTTATGATTTTGTATAAATATCTCCGCCAAGCAACATAAAAAACATGAAGTATTTTTCCACTGTATGAGAAAAATACATGGAAAAACAGTGAATTTTTATTGTTAAATAAACTTTTTTACAAGTAAACAACAATAAGAAAATAATCGGTAAACCTCTTTCACAAAATGCCCACTTTCTTGTAATGTAATCATGGTTCGAACAAATGAAACCGAATTCTTCACTTTCCTCGTGACGTTCTCGGGAGGGGGAACGAATAGTTGAGTTTTATAAAAAAGAAAATGTTCTCTACGCAGCCGAAAACCACAAAATGGTTAATTGTGGAAATTTCATATAATGAGTCTGAAAAATTGGTACGTGACTACATGGCACGTCAAGGGCATAAAAAAAATTGCGGTATTCGCGAAAAAAAGGCAGCTGAAGATCGCGACTATTTGATCAAAGATGTCTTCCGTGATAATAAAATTCACTTAAAGCTGAAATGATTTCGGTATTTTGTAGTTTCGATATTGTAAAATCATAACATTCCATTGCCTAATTCAAATTATATAAAAAGTGAAATAAATAATAAGTGCCCAGCTTTTGTTCGATTCAGCTCACTGTGCGACGACTCTCAGAAATGCAAACGAGTAGTAACATGTGTGTGTGTTTCCGTCTCCCCAGGTGTGCCTGATATATCTCCTCGGTTGCTCGTCTGGCCGCACCTCCGTTGCCACGTACGCTGCTTACTTCTTAGTCGTCGCGTCGGCTGGAATGCCCTGAAAATGCCTCATCGAAGGTAAGATGCTCACCGCTGCTCATTCGCTCACCCTCATGCCTCATCTCCTTCATTGATATTCCTTCATCTATTAATGAAAAATGCAAAATATAAATTGAATCTCTTCGCTGCGAATTGAGGATCGGCAGTGAAATTGATATAGCTGTGCAAGTAAAGCAGAAGACTGTAGGTAGCAAATGATTGCCAGCAGTGAGAGCTATGACTGTAAAATGAAAACTTGAAAACTTCATTAGACGATTATTATTATGATGTAAGAGTTGGTGCTTTCCTGGAGCACGATGTGAATGAATTATTCACGGGTTTCCCACCAGGTGAGATGTTCAGCCAGAGCCGACGTTTCAATGGCTAACTCTGCCATCGTCCTCAGGGCGTTGAGTCTCTGAGTTGAATTGAGACTCAACGCCCTGAGGTCGATGGCAGAGTTAGCCATTGAAACGCCGGCTTCGACTGAACAACTCACCTGGTGGAAAATCCGCGACGAATTTATTCACATTATACGCTAGGAAAGCGCCAAGTGTTACATTAAGTACTTTATGTTTTTGCTTGACGCCCCATATACGATAACCATGTTCATCCAAGATACGAGTACTCCCAAAATATACTGTACATAAATCCTGACGAATTATCCCGCTGGTTTTACTCCATACTTGGTCTCTAAAAATTTGCATTAGCCTTACTGATATAAAAAAATATTGTAGTTTAGTGCCAAAAGATTGCTTGAAATATTTCACTTTTGTATCCAATCAAAAAAATATAGAAAAGATAGAAAATAATCCACGCACTGTAAATATGGAAACGTTTGATGCGATTGTAATAAAATAGTTATCAAATGAAAAATATCGATACAGGCTCATATCGAATGCACGTCTTTCCTACAACGCCCTTCCTGCAACGTCCTAAGCCTCATAACTCCTTGGTCAAGGACAGGAATTATAGGTGTAGCGAAACTTGGTGTCACTCGGTTGTAATGATTATGACGCAACGGAGAGGAAAGCATACATGAGATGTGAGTTGAAGCGACCGAACCTTTTCTCAGAGGACCCTGCGGGACTCCTTCGGTAACTTTGCCCGCTCATCAACGTTTGGTTTACGGTCAATGTCCTCTAATCCTCCCCTGGTTAGTGCCACCAAGTTTAACTACAGCTATACCGCGCGTGTTCAAATATCCGTTGAATGTTGATGGTTTTGTAGTCGTGTGCGCTTGACACCGGAAACGACCGCTTTAGAGTCTCCGGGCAACCGGAAGAGCAGGCGCGCTTAGGAAATCAAATTTATGTTTCAGTAATTTCTTTAGCATTGCGTGGACTTAAATGGCTAACGTCAAAATGTATCATTTTCCTCGGTATTTCGTGAGAATATTTTTTTCAGAAAATGTCTGAGTCACAATGACCGTCGGCCTTGATTAATTCCCGATGAGAGGATGAAAGTGGCTGTGGGGGGGACGGGAGCCGAAGACATATTGGCAGGGAAGGAAACAAGGAATGCTCAAAGCCCGAGGAGAGAAAGTGTTGAGCTGATCTCAGATTCCGGCGAAGTCTTTCGGTGGGTGACCATGCTTATGGGTTAAAAAAAAAGAAAGTTATCAGGAGGAACGGTTGCTCTGAGGAATTTCAGCGATGATACATGGAAATACCTTGAAATATTCAAGAAGAGAAAAAAGCTAGCGGAGGTGAAAACAATGAATAATAATTTAGGGTGTGGTGAAAATGTGTGGAAAGCACGAATGCGAAATATGTGGGAAGACTTATGTCACCTTGATTGCGGTTGGGGTGGGAGGTCGCGGTTAGGGGGAGGGTGTGCCGGTAGCTGAGAGGTAATGCTGCATCAACCATTTAGGCCAGATGGGTTGGTCAGTGCGGGCAGGGCTTAAACGAGGAATGTTGAAAGGGTGGAGAGAAGCCCGGCGCATGCCTTAACGCTCTTAACGAAAGACGCCAAAGGGACCGCAGTTGAAAGGTCTCAAGCGACGGACTTCACTTGAAGTGTTCCGGCCGTGGAACCCAAGACATCGGGACGGGAATCAAGTGAAAAATCTCCGCCACTGCAAAGACTCGAACCTTGATGCGAAGCCAGTTCTCTAGCTGCCTTTCCGTCCAGATCCCCACCTTGATTACGGAATGACCAATGCTGGAAAAATATATATGTGCGCAACACATATTTCTATAGACATATTATGTGTGTTGCGAAGGGGCCTTTAGACCAAAATGAACATGTATCGCGGAAACTCCATGTCTCGTTTTCTATGGAAGTAGGACAGGAACATTACAACAGTATTAAAAAAGGTTGAAAGGCATTGAAGTGATGTTTTTGAAGAACAACGGTTGACCTCTCCCGTCTTAGTTTTATTCTCATCAGTTTGTGGTTTCTTCGATGTACTGAGGATGCGAGAGAAATGATACGCAGTACTCCCCCGAAGCCACTATTCGGTCCTTGGTGACGACTGCAAACATTAAAAGGGAAATGTTTCAGCGTGAGGATCAATCAAGTTATCCAGTGGGAGTGTAGTTGCGTGGAATCGTAAGGATGGATATGTGTGGGCGGAGCACTTGAAGAGTGGAGTAACCAATCGCTATCACCACCTCGCGGCATTTTGTGAGGGAATTCATGAAAATTCATTCTAACATACGAAGTTATTAATGCTTAAATTTACTGGCCATCAAATATATATTGGAAAATTTAACAGCTTCATTTAATCGCTCATGGCATTAGCTCTGCGTGAATTACCTTCTCCCCGCAACCTTTCAAGAGTCCCGGTCCCCTTAAATGGGATAAGACGTCGTAACAAAATTAACGACTTAATCGTCTCATCCTAATGAAAATAAGAGGAAAGGAGAAGTTCCTTCACCATGCCCGAGCTAAATCTTGTTTTCTTTTTTACTTTCCTTCCTTTTACCCCGTTTCAGAACTCAAATAACGTAGAACGCTCTACTCGATACCATTACTTGTTCCTTCTTCCGTTTTATGCTTTTAAAATGATCACTTCTTGAATCCTCATCTGGCTTACTTGCTAACTGTGCGTTCTGAGAGATGTTCTTTCAGAAAATACTTCCGTTGAAATAAAAAAGTGTTTTTCCGTCGTTTCATACCGACATGAGTAGACTTACATTTAGAAATGTTCATCAATTTGACGCAGGAAAATTTTCTAAATTAATTAGATAGAAGATAAAAAGTCGTTTCAAACAATATAAGTCATAAAAGTCATTGCACATAATAGATACTAACTATTCCAATAATATCTCGGACCTTGGACAGCATGTTGTTTTCGAGTGTGTATTGAGTTTTAGAGGCATGTCCTATGGTGGTGGCAGAGTGAACATTCTCCAAATTAGTCTTACCAAACCATTACGGTAAAATGACACTCGAAACATGGGATAAGCCAAGATTTGCGGCTAATTTTTCAAATGACAAAATTTTCTAAGGACTTTGGGATATAATATAAATTACGGTTGATAAATGGATAAAAATATAATAGTATTACATTATAATTATCAAAATTAAGTACATAAGTGGTGAAAATATTATTGGTGACTAGTTTACATTATTTTTAATTGAAATATATAATTACTTTCCCTCAAAAATCATCAGTTTGACAAACGATCATGCAAACGATCATGATTTCTTGTCTAAAATATTCTCCTGTTAAAGCGTTGAGATATTGCTTTGCCGTCAAACAACACACCAAGTTATTTTCTCGGGACAAGACCGAAAAAAAGTCACGTCTCCTACACTACCCACTTAATTTCACTTGGCAAGGAGAAAAGATTTTAGTGAGTGAAAGAGAGTGTTTGGAAGGAGAAAATGGGGGTGGGGGGAGGAGGGGGAAGGGGGGGATGAAGGAGGGGGGGGCAGCAGGTTAGGGTCCGCGAGGGGTCGACAGTTAAAGCGACTTGGGAGATTAATACGAGGCAATCCATTGCGGAAGGATTGAAGTTCCTCAGATTAATGCCCAAGTGACACCCAGATCAAAATATTCGTGAACGGTTTACCTGTGGGCTCATGTTTATAAACATAAACCCTTCCGAAAGATTAATGATGCCCCTTTCTCTGTGTTCCGGATCAATTTGCATGCCATTAGTTGGTATTACATCCACATGGTACCTACTCTGCAATCCACCTCAAGGGTGTCTGGCAGTGGATGAATTTTCACCTGCATGCACTACAGAATATGCCACAAATGTTATATTAACTACAAGTAGTAATGTGTATCATGCAAATACATGCATACGGAGATGTATAAGTGTTGTAAAGGAAGCATGCAGGGCGTTCTGTCAGTACAACTGAGCAAATCAGTTCTGAAGAATGAGATGATAAAACCACTAATTTGCCACACTACCTGTTGAACAACCCAGTAAGAAAGCTTAAATGACAGTTAATATGGTCTATTACCGTTTGCAGAAAATGAAAATTCACTCCTGTCCGTTCTGCAGCCTATTTCATTAATTTTTTATTCTCATGGTTAAATCTACCTTATCATGTCGGGTTTTGCAAAATGCTTTTGGCGTCGTCAGAAAAGAGATTGGCTTGAATCTTACTCAAATAGTGTGTCTAAATTTTAACCGATCCGTCGGTCGTTAATATGAGTATTCGAGCATTATGTGTTATGTGCTATGGAAAGATTTGGAATTCTGGGGATGTGATTTATGGACAAGAAACTAGCGTTGGACGATGTATTGCTCTACCCAGCACTCCTTGAGGGAGGAGGGGAGTCCTACATTTGATTGACAGGGTGACAGATTGACTTTGGTGATACTCACTCTGTACGGCCCAGAGGGTGAAGTTGCCGAGGCCGGTGAGTAGCGCTCTGGAGCTGTTCCTGCACGCGGGCCCGCCCACTTGGGTCAGCGCCTCGGCGACCGCGCCGTACAGCTTGATGGACTCGATGCGGGAGTGCGGAGGGGGTTCGGACCCCTGCCAGCCGACCCTTGGCCCCCCCAGAGCCCCGTCGCCGGACCCAACTACGCCCACCACTTCGCCGACGGCCCCCGAAACGCAAAGCATCACCAGCAGCACCGTCATATTCCGGTCCATTGCACTGGTCCTCCTCCTCTTGGGGTCACTCCGTGAAGCGACCAACTCCATCTCGAAAGGTCTCTTCATTCTCCCAGCTGTTTTTACTCGGTTTTCTCCGCACTTTTACACAGATCGAATGAGTATGGCTGAAGCTTGAACTCCTAGTGTCCAATATAATAAATACCTAACATCAAATATGATAAAATTATAATATTTTTCTTCCTCGTCCGTTCACAAGTGGTTGTTAGGATCTGGGACGCTAACAGTGACCTTTGTTTACGTAAAATTAATTCCAAAGAAGACCTCCAAAATACCGAATCCGTTTGGAACTTACTCTGTATCATCGACGCGTAGATATCTCAGTCTGTGAGACGCTGTGTTGAAAAACTGTCGACATAAAATCACTGATATTTAATCAAATGTTCCGAGAATGGTAGGTCGACGCAAGCATCTACTTTTACTGGAAACGACCCGGAATATAGACAAAACAATTTCTGGAGCTCATCTCTCCCGAGACTGTCAATTTTATTCTTGGGTGCAGTTGAGATGTTTAATCACAATGATGCCAGGCAAGGAAAAATTAGTCTGCTACTTTCAGAAACCCTCCTGTTCTCTACCTGTGGGTATAGTATAAATTTAAGTGATCGCCGTAGAATTTTGTTACTGCCTGTTACGCCTGCCAAATTCGGTGGTGCCAAGAACTTACAACCGAAGTTATGAAATGAGGGAGCACTTGGTAGGATACGCAGGTAAGCGTTGACCGAAAAACGAGAAAAACGACGTCTTTGAATTTTTTTTGATAAATAGTTATTATTTCGTCCAATTGTATGCCAATGTCACGTGTGATTGAGTGGCCAATTGAGTCTCTGCGTGGCTCCACTCTCGGTCATCACCAAGTCATGCGTCCGTCGTCGGTTCATGCACACTCATTCAGTCGAGGTCTTTTCCCGAAGGATTCCTGGTGGTGCTGACGAAGCGAACGAACTGCACTCAACGACGCGATTGTCCCAGCAAAGAGAGTAACAGGTTTCTACGAAGCAGATGCGGTGTTCCGAACGCCCACGAGGATCTTATTCCACGGCGAAGGGATCGCTCACTTTCAGCGGTGAGGAGAAGCGCGGGCGATGGCCGCTCCTATGGACAGACTCCGCAATCTCTCCACTCGGCAGTCTCCTCCTGCTCTCAATGCTGCTGAAAGACGACCCTCGCCTTAGCCAGGTGTCTCACGGGATTAACTCCTCACGCACCAAACCAAACGTCGGCCTTGCCTCTCACCTCCAGATAACAATGTCGCTCAGTCGGCACCCTTAAGGCCGGGGGACAGTGATAGCAACCGTGGCGGAGGGGAGGAGGAGCGGTTTAGGGGGTGGCAGGAGGAAGGTGGAGAGATAGAGCAAGGGAAGGTGGCTTCGTAGGGGGTGGGATGGCAGCTGCTTGTGTTGTGTACGGTGCGGTCTTCGGTGCGACAGTGAGCAGGGCGGCTGGTGGCTGCGGGAGATCTTTCAGCATAGAGCGGGAGGGTGCTCCCCGGAAATTAGGCCATGGTGGGGGTGCCATGTCTCTCTCTCGAACACACTCCACTAGGATGAGGGGGGGGGCGAAGGCCCGGGTGGGGGGGGGGCGAGAAGTCTTGGGAAGGAAGGGGATCGCCGGTTTCACATTACCCCGCGGATGAATCGGCCAAGAAAGGGGGCGTGTGCATAATGCCACCCAGACCCCACCCCATCCGTTGAACCGACCGGACTAGCTTTCCCCGCCGCGCGCCCATCTCTAAGCTCTCCGATTGGCTAAGGCCGCGCCGCCGAAAGACCGCTGTTTCCGCGATATTTAGGAAGATTGAGGGGTGTTATTGCATCAAAAGGGCGCCACGCGAAAGACGTTTTCTCCGCCAGGCAGCTTCGTCGTTTTATTTCGTCGGTTCGACTCTTACGCGAGCATCAGTACTCATGTCAGCTTCGGAATGTTCCGATTGAGGCTTTGTTAGTGCTCTGGTGACATTGCGTACTTTCCACCCGCACCCCTCACTTTGACACTAGACAGTCGCCTTCCGCTCGTTTCAGACTTCGCGCACGAGACAGGGCGCTTAAGAACAAGAGTTGAAGGAGGGCTGTCGAGTGTATTTCTTAAAAAGATAAGAAGAAGAGAGCTTTTGATAATTGCACCCGCCATTGTTGTTTTTCTGTTTATTTTCTCTAAAGGCGTCAAACGCGGATAATTTAAAGTTTTTAAATGCAATGTTTGATTTTTTTTAAAGTATATAGTTTGAACGCATTCGATAGCTATTCACAAAATATTTGGCAGACTATTGTGTTCCTGTATGAATGCCACCTAGCGGCAGGTTGCCTTAAGTTTCGCGCATGCGCATATATATTTCCTTCCTCGTGGTTGATGGATGCCGTCGTGGAATTCCTTTGTTCGAAGAGGAATATGATATCAGATGAAACTTAGCAATTCACTGCTTTAGATATAATATATATATTACGACTATTTCACTACGCTGAAGCATCTTCAGGAATAATCCAGTTATGGTTAGGGTAGGTCCATGGATATTCAGATAGGGGTTACGTGAGTGGGGGAAGGGTTGGGAAGAGGCGAGGGGGCGGTGGAGGGGGGGGGGAGGATGGAGAGGTTGCTGAGGACAGGGTCCACTCGCACAATGACGAGGAAACTATTATCTAAAACGCGGTGATAGAAGTACCCAAAATTAGTAAAACGGATAATGAAGATATTTCACGTCTGCCGAAAAGTCACACCGAGGCAAGATTTATTTTCCCAGGGCAATTTCTACCAAAATGGATAATATGTATTAAAAAAGGCACTCCACAACGTCGACAATTAGTAGCCAACATTTTTTATTATTCTCCCTACCGTATATTATTTCTGCTAATGGAATGAAATCTTCGTTCAAAATGTCTACATTGATCACAGTTGACGCTAAAACCAGAGTTCATTATATATATTAACGCAAGCACGCTCTTCCTTAGCGTGGGACTTAAAAATCCCACTCAGCTGGGATTGAATCCCAAGACCGTTGGTTGGAAGGCGATGGTTTAAGTCCGTTGTGCTCTTCGATAAAACTGAGAGTGATCATCATGGACTGTATCTATGTTTACGTAAATATATCCGATAATCATAGTTCAATATCGACTGAAAGCATGAAAACAGTGCAAAGAAAACAACAAAACATTACGAAATCAATCAATTTGACATAACCAAAATGTTTGTATCCGCGATGACAAAAGTATTAAATAGTCTTCGAAATTTCAAAGGATTCTCATGGTTATCAAAATTCAAATTTAAGAAGGATGTCTCAAAAACTACATGCTCATAATCGATGACCTCTACTTCTGTATGCAGGGGCTTAATGTAAAACAGTGTTTAATGCACCAGACCCTATAGGACTTTCGTGTCTCTAATGTGACTGTGAATTTTCCACACACGTGTTCCCCTTCAGCGGGTGACTCATACTTTTATCTGCTCGACAAAAGGCAGAGTTTATAGAAAAATGCGGATCTTCCAATCGCCTACGGTTGTGGAAAATGTTGAGCCGACCGCAGCTTTGGCTACAATTTTGAAGTCCACTTAAAACATAGAAGAATAATATACCTGTACTTAATCAATAGAATATGTCAATTAAGTATTCAATACACATTTCACTGCCATCTCGCCTTCCATTGCAATGTGGTGTGTAAAATAATAACTATAGAATTTTATACTGGAAATGTAACATCTTCCTCATTGCAACAGCTTTTAGTACGGTGAAATCTACATTGTTCCCTGCTTTAGTTTAACCATGAAACGTTTTCTCTGCAGATAAAACATTTATTTGCTTCAAGCGGCGCCTGGCTGTCTTATTTTTGCTCTGTTTGCGATGGAATCATTTAGTGGTTGTCACATAATACTCGAGAAAGTTCACTTCTTCCCTGTGTGTGGTCTAGACAGCTCCAAATTGAAGCTTCTCTCCATATTTGTTTTACTAGCGTCCGAGGTCTGAAAATTTCCCAGGAGAGCCGGAATTTCAGGTCAGCAGCGGGAGGTGATCTTTGAGATGAGATGAGCGGCGTTGAGTGCCTTGAGGCCTAACCTCCAGATTCAGGTTTTTTATCTGTTTTATAGCCCGAGAAACATGAGTTATTGTGAAAGTATTTCTTGCTTCGTAGTTGGCGAGTTTTTATTGACTGGCCTCAGTGATCAGCGCTGCGGAATTTGGTTCCTTTTTAGGACTTAGGTTGGATAAAACCCTTAAAAAATTTAGTAATAGTTGAAAGAGATCAATAATAGGAACATGTAATGAGCCTTTTCAGGTTCATAGAATTTACGCTTCAAAAGTGATGGTAGATTATTGGAAGCAGACGATTGGTGTGATGGGAGACCATCACTGTCCACTGATAATGATCATGTCGATCAAATGAGAGTTCTTGTGTGCGCTAATCGGCGATTGACTGAAGAGAATTCACAGGGGTGTGCAATCAATGCCTTTGGCTCACGCTAAAACATTGAATGAGAGAAGTTGGTCTCAAGTCGTAGCAAAGTTTGTTCCACGCTTGATGACTGGCGACCAGAAGGCTCAACAGTCAACGTGCTACGATCTCTTTCCGTAGTAATAATTCGCATCATCAGTTTTGAACAAAAAACACGGTAACAGTTCTTCTGTAGCCACCTTATTTTCATGACTTGGCCCCGTTTTGTTAAATTTTTTTGTTAAATCCATGCTGAAAGGAAAGTAATTTGAAGCAAGTGAAGACGTAGAGAAAAACTGGCGCAATAGCTTTTGGAGATTCCATGGAGTCGCGTCGAAAGATTGTTTCCAGAAGTGGACGTCGGACGATGGGAAAAGTGAACGCATATCAAAGGAATCATACTTAGATGGAGATCCTTGAGATTACGTTTTTCGATCGTATTGAAAAAAATCAGTCCTGTATCTTTTCGAGCAGATCTCGTACTTGCCTCGAATGCATCTAGTACTTGGCGGGAAGGTCTTCGAGGCAAGTGGCGTCGTCTCCGCGGGTCTTGGGTTCGGATTTACGGCGGATACAAAAAATAAATATGGAATGGAACACGCGTGATGCTCCAAACTCGGATTCACACGCGGTCACACGAACCACAGCTTTCTCGGAGTTAAACTGGTGGGTGGGAATGGGGAAGCGGAGGAAAGCGACTAAACCGATAGTACCGGTCGGGACACGGCGTGAACCTCACTCTTCGCCGCCAAAGCCTCGTGTGTGTGTGAGAGAGAGATGTGACCTTGCCCTTGACTGTCAAACCGACGACGACAAGTAAACCACTTTTAAGAGTGGCGGCAGGGGCGAGAACTGCTCATTCCTCAGAGGTGAAGGGGGGGGGGGGGAACAGGAATCAAAGTGGATTGAAAGAGGTGGTGCTTGCTCTCAATCGACGTGGATTTGCATTCCCTATAATTTCCACTTTTTCGAGCTCTGCGCAAGAAATGACCTGATTCCACGGACGAAGAACAACACCATTTGTTAAATAAAAATAAAAACATTCGACTTGCAATATCGTTGGCGATAACCTGATTTTGTTTTTGTTTTCTTTGTTCATCAATGAGCTACCAAGATCCTTCGCTGACTCAGAATATCTCTTGCTTGCAAACAATTTACAAATTTATCAACATTTAACTTTAGAAAACACTCAAATCATTGGAGGTGTTACGTTTATACTGTTCGTATGCACACATGGGCTGAGAGACTAGTGGCCTGAAATTAAACGAAAACAAGACTTAGGCTATCATATATAGACAGCAGAAACCTG
Organism: Pyrrhosoma nymphula; assembly: GCA_963573305.1. Classification (NCBI taxonomy): domain Eukaryota; kingdom Metazoa; phylum Arthropoda; class Insecta; order Odonata; family Coenagrionidae; genus Pyrrhosoma; species Pyrrhosoma nymphula. Next base: position 4,026,286 of record OY754334.1, read on the forward strand.
ATGCTTAAGATAAATCTTCAACAAATACCCGCATTATTAACAAAATCATTCTGTGCAAATCATGTTAAAAATTTCGGAGTTACGATCGACAGGGATTTAAATTGTAAAATAAACTGTGATAACATTAGTAGGAAGTGCTATAACTATCATCATCAAGTATATAAATCCAATGAATATACGAAAAGCAATTGAAATGTAATAATTGTCCCGTACTTTGATTATTGCAGTTGTATATTTAAGTAATGCTGATGAAGAAAAAACCAAAAAAACTTAGGGTATAAATGAATGCATCGGTGAGGTCTCAAACGGTGAGCTCACATCACTGAAACATACTGAAATGGCTCAACGAAAGAGAAATAGACGTCTTTACTTCTCACTGCCTTCAAAGACTTCATGAGAGGTTGTCCTCCGTACATGAAGATACATATGGATCCTAAACTTGCCCCAATGGGTGTTGCCAAACATTCCGCATACACCGACAAATCTGGACCGACCAGATCGTAGCGCCGCCACTCTAGAAAAGGTGGTTCTAATAAGGAAAGACCGTGATTCAAATGGGGACACTAGAGATAAAGGTACCGGAGTTGACCACCCAATTAAACCGGACATTTTTGACACACAGAAGCGAAGGAACCACCTACCTTTTGCGGAAAGCTAAGCAACACTGCTGCCCGTACAGTGGTGCCGAAGATTTAAATCCATATGACGTATATTCATGCCTCCGTATTTCTAAAGGTCCTTCATATTAAAAAATGATATTCACAGCCACCTAACAAGATCCCGCCGTTTAAATCTACTGATCCCTATAAAAAAACTGAATCCCTCTGAATCTATGAAACGGAAATAAACTGTGGGCCACAGCCTCAGCCACTCTTATCTCGAAGTTGGAATTCTCTCCTTAAAAAAAATGTGAAAACATGTCGATGTTACCAGTTTAACAACAAAAAGATTTAAATCTATATTTTAGAAAAAATTGACTGAAAGTTAGACAGTAGCATTTTACTATTTAATTTATATTGTCCACCTTGTCCTTCAAATATTCATGACATTTTCACAAATATAAATTCATAAAATTTATGTAACATCATATACAATATGTACATTTTTTCCTTTACACTGCTTTTTGAGCATTTTATTGTCAGTGGAAGGAAAATTTACTGTATTCATTTATATCAGATTTGTGGTATGGAAGGCAACCTTATTTATAGGATAACGAGGCATTATTTCTATTAGTTTTTTATCCATTATTTTAAATTGAAGTACTACTAAAATACTGCATATACTCAATTTTTATTAGAGATCGAACGTGTCCATGACAATAAATCACAATGATATTGATTATAAATTGATTCTGGCCTTCGATGGACCTTGATCCATAATCATGTGTACTAGTGATGGGCCATTTCGGAATAATTCGTTCCTTTGGAACAAATCCACAGAAAGAACGAGATGAAACGAATCCGAATGTGAAAATCTTCTCGCTCCAAAAGAACGAAAGGACTCACAAGGACCGAAATGAACGAAAGAATTCGAATGACCGAATGGAATCGTAGGAATGAAGGTTTCGGAGGAACGTAATGAATCGAAGGATAGAAAGGATTTGAAGGACCGAAAGGAAGAAGTTCTGCTCACTGAGAAGTGTTTTTGAAACATGATGACTCTAACCGGACCTTTTATCAATAATATATTCAATTCTAATGCCTCCGACTCAGTGAATAAGCCAAATATCTGGGAAACCACCAACCGCATCTGAATGGCATTTGCCACAAATATCCGTATTAGGCCTTAAATATTAACAATGAAATCTTAAAAAAAAACTGGAGAGATAGGTGACTCATCTTAATCTTATAAGTATATGGCCCAGAGGGCTCAGATAATGGTGTCTGACGGAGAATCAGGAGTAAGAGAGTCGTGGGAAAAGCTAGATGTTGCAATAAAAGTAAGAGGCCAGCTAATGAATCCGGCTAGAGTCACGGACGACCAGGCGTTGGTTAGTCGATATTCGAAGGAATTGCAAAATTTAGTAGATGCATCAGAATTTCAGTTCAGAAAATATGGAATGAAGATAAATCATAAGAAACTAAAAGCCATGAGATTCTCTATGACAAAGAAAGCGAGGCTGGTCATAAAAGTAGGAGGTCACTGGAGGAATCAGAAAAGTTTAATTACTTGGATAGTACACTAGAAGAAAATGGGCACATTAGCGAAGACATTAGAAGGAGATTTGTGCTAGTGCAAGCAATGTTTAAGAATAGGAAGGAGCAGATGACGGGGGCCAGAAACGTGCGAACTCTGAGAAGACGAAAGTAGGTTGAAGGCTTTCGAGATGTGGGTGTGGAGGAGGATGGAGAAGGTGAGGTGGACGGAAAGGAAGACAAAGGAGGACTTGCTTAACATGGTGGGTGAGGTAAGGAAACATCTGGATGAGATAAGGAGAAGGCAGAGTAGGTGGTTTGAGGCGGTAGTGAGGTGCGAATGGTTTCATAAGGCCGTGACAGAGGGGAGGTAAGCGGGTAAGGGGAAGGAAGAGAAAACGTTTCTTGGACGAGATGAAGAAGGGTGGGACGTATGCTGAGATGAAGAAAGAACTACTAGAGGTAGATAGGGCACAGCACAAGAGAAAGTCTAGAGGATTTCCACTCACTTAAATTAAAACTACCTAAACCGGTAGATTACCTTCTTCTTCTTCTATCGAATAACCCATTTGAGGGTGCGATAAATCACTTCTGGATATGCCTTATTTGATTCAATTTTCTTTCTGTCCATATTTCCTTCATCCTTTGAGAGTGCCTTTCCTTTTGTTCTTGCGTTCATTTTCTTCCATCCCTCGATTTATTTCTTTCCGGAAATTTTGCTGTGTGAATTACTTCTCTAAAAAGAGTTCGGTCATCTATTGCGTCAATCTTTATTCCCAAGTTTTCTTTATCTTTTTGAGTTTCAATGAACCAAGTAGGTTTGGATTTGTAGCTGTTTAGTAGGTTGAAGATCTTCTTGGTTAGTCTGGAGTTACTCATTCGAAATATGTGACCATAAAACTGAATTCGTTTTTTTCTCATTACATCGACTAATTTTTCAACTTTTAGATAAAGCTCTCTGTTTGGTCTTAGTTTGTATTCTGCATTACTGTTACTTTTAGGTCCCAATATTTTCCTCAAAATTCTTCTTTCAACCTTTTCTAATTTTTCGAGATCCCCCATTCTTGTTAGTTTAAGTGTTTCTGCTGCATAAAGCGTTTCAGGTCTAACCACTGTTTGGTAGTGTCTTAGTTTAGTGTTCCAAGATAAGGTTTTTTTATTATATATGTTTTTGTCATACAAAATGCCCTTTCCATTTTGTGTATTCGAGTTTCTATTGCTATCTTTCCTTTTGTGTTGTTTGTTATCAATTCCCCTAGGTGTTTAAAGCAGTTTGTTTTGGATATTGTGTTTGTATGGATTTTAAGATTTTGTGGGGCATCACTAATGTTTGTCATGAACTGCGTTTTTTCGAAAGATATTTGTAGACCTACTTTGGCTGCTTGTATCTGTAGTTCTTTGATTTGTTCTTCGGCATTTTCCAGCGAGTCAGTTACCAATGCCATGTCGTCTGCAAAAGCCAGACAATCTATAGTAATTTTATTTGGGTTCCTTCCTAAGGATATTGCTTTAGTGTCAGTGGCATTCCTCCATTCCCTGACTTTCTTTTCTAACGCACAGTTGAAAAGTAGAGGTGATAAACCATCTCCTTATGAAGTAAGATTTCACGCTTTCCCGGCGAATTGCAGTGATGAACTCTTCTCGGGCTCTACACCGGGTGAGTAATTTGAATGTTGCCGACGTTTCGGGTAGCGACTCGTTACCCATCTTCAAGGCAAATGTCACAATTCATTTGCCTTGAAGATGGGTAACGAGTCGCGACCCGAAACGTCGGCAACATTCAAATTACTCACCCGGTGTAGAGCCCGAGAAGAGTTCATCAAACCATCTCCTTGTCTTACTCCAGACTTGATTTCAAAAGAGGCTGAAAGTTCCCCCATAAATTTTATTTTGGATGTTGTGTTTGTTAAGGTTGCTTCAATTATTTTTGTAGTTTTATTATCGAGTCACAGTTCTCTTAAAATGATAATTAGTGTGTTTCTGTCCAGTGAATCATAGGCCTTTCTAAAATCTACAAAAGTGACAACATATTTCAAGTTCCTGATTTTTCTCAATTCTATTATGTTCTTCAAATTTAGTATTTGCTCTGAGCACGATCTTCCTTTTCTAAACCCTGCCTGATATTCTCCAAGCTGTGGATCAAGAATTCCCTCAGATCTATTTAGAAGTGCTTTGGAAAAGATCTTGTAAGTCACTGGCAGGAGGGAAATTCCTCTATAGTTGTTGGGATCTTTTGTGTTTCCTTTTTTATGGAGCGGGTGAATCATGGCAGATGTCCATTCGGATGGTACGCTGTTCGTTTCCCAGATTTCTTTGAAGATTTCTGCTAAACATGATATCATGTTGTCACTCGAGTATTTCCATAATTCAGCAACTATATTGTCTTCTCCAGAGGCTTTGTTGTTTTTGAGTTGTTTTATGATTTCTTTGATTTCTTCTATTGTTGGTGGCTTGGAGTCCGGTTGGGTTGGGTTTTGAATATCAAATGTGAATTTTTCTTTTGGTGGATCACATGTGTGAAGCTCTTTGAAATACTCCGCAAGTATTCTGCAATTTTCTGTGTTATTATATGCAATTTTCTGTGTTTTAGGATCTGTGAATTGTATACTTGGTGGTGTATATTTCTTTAAGTTACTTTTGAACGTTCTGTAGAATTCCCTAATGTTGTTTCGTTTGAAGTCTAATTCAATTGTCATGAGGTGTTCTTTCATTTGTTGCATTTTTACTTTTTTCAGGCCTTTTGTAGCACATTTCCTCGCTTCTATGAGGTTTGCCCTGTTTCTATCATTTTTGTTTCCATTCCATATGTTCCAAGCTCTTTGTCTCTTAATGATTAGTTCATCACACTCCTCGTTCCACCAGGCATGTTTTCGCTTTTTTTTAAGGAGAATGGTTTCTTCCGCTGTCTGGGTTATGTCTTTTTGGAGTTGTTTCCAAGTGTTCGGCATTTTTCTTTCCAAAATCATTTGGAAGTTATTTTCTGTAGCTAACTTTTGTAGGTCAAACTTTTTTGGTTGGTATTGATTTTTTCTTCTAAATATTGGTCTAATTTTTAATTTAATCATCGATAAGTAATGGTCTGAGTCTAAACCAGCACTCTTAGCAACTTTTACATTTAGTACTTCTGGGGCAGAGTATCTGCTTATAGCAACATGATCAAGTTGTTTCTCACCACAGATTGGATTTGGCGATACCCACGTGGTTTGTTTCCTGGGTAGTTTTTTGAAGAACGTGGTTTTAAGTACTAAGTTATATTCCCTGCATAGACTTATGAGCCTTTCCCCATTTACATTAGTTCTTTTGTGCGCAGGGAATTTTCCTGCAATAGATCTATGTTTACGTTCTTTACCAATTTGTGCATTAAAATCACCAATAAGTATTGTTGTATTTTTAGATGGAATTTCGTCTAGGGTTCTTGAAATTTGTTGCCAAAATTCTTCTGTTTGTTCCTTTTCCGTCCTGTTTTTCTCATTAGTTGGTGCGTGTACATTAACAATAGAGTAAACGTTGTTTGCTGATTTAATGGTTAAGATGGAGAGCCTTTCATTAATAGATTTGAATTCTACTATTGTGTTTAATATGTTTTTACTTACAATGAAACCTGTTCCAAATTGAGGGATATTTTTCGCAACTCTTTTTCCTGGTTTTCCTTTCAGTCTCCTAAATCCTTCTGAATCAAAGGGATGCTTATCTGTGTATCTTGTTTCTTGAAGTGCTGTTATGATAATATTTTTCTCTTTTAGATAATTTGTTAGAGTTTTAAGTTTCCCTACCTTTAAGAGTGAGTTTACATTGAAGGTGGCTAGATTATTTATATATTTTTGTTTTATTTTATTTGTTTGTCCAGAACCAGGCATGTCTTTTGCACCGCGTTGTAGGCCCCCAGAATCCGAATGCCTACTTTTCATTTCCTTGGAAATGGGAGATTGGTTACTCCCTGGGGTAGAATCTCTTTCAAGGTGCCTATCCATAGTTGATTGATTGTTATGTTAGGGGAACAAGTCCCGTAAGGGTACTACTCGAGGTTGTTAGCTCCGAGGAAATTGTTTTCAGCCGCACCTCTGGTGGACAGACGCTGACCATTTTGCCGCTTGCTACAAGTCAGACGCAAAGTTAGTTATGAGTGAGGATTGCAGTTATGAGTTGCTTCTTTCGCTAGTTCCGCCGTACCGAGATCCATTCTCTCCGCCGTCACTACCGCTGAGCTCTTCACTGTTATCCCAGCAGGGAGCCCTTACAGGGTACTATCACCCGGGCCAGGCGAACCCCGGTTTTTTAACGAGGTTGGTACTCCTCCCCCTCCTCACTTCCTCATCACTTGCACGATGAGGCCCCGGACTTGGGACCGGTATAGTGGAGTTCGGTAGATTACCTATTAATAACTTACTATATCTAGCCCTTTTTATAAAAATCGGTAAAACCCATGTACCGCTGACTCACACATTCATCAAGCTACCTCTAGAAAGACTGAACTTACTGCAATTAAAATTTTCCAAACTGCTCCGTATTATACCTTATATGCTTCCCAAAAAAGATTTAAAAAAATAAGAAATCCAATTGGCTTTTTATCGAATAATTATAAAAGCCTAGTTTACCATACTCACTGACTGATCTAGATATCTCCGAAACATCTCAACGCATTGCAATGAAATTTAACAAAAATCTCCGTGTTAATCCTAAATCCTAAATTTGTATTCGTAGTCGTCTGTAAAAAGGCCAGAGGCCTTGTCGCTGTTGTAGTATACCCAATTGTTTCTTTCTGATAAGGCTGTTTCTTTCATTTCACCATTTCAGGAGTTACGGTTCATAATTGAAATCACACTGTGGAGCACTGTGGACATCACCTAGGTCGTCCTTTTCTCTTCTACCCCATCACTTTTACTTCCACTCTATTCTCATTAATGAACTCGTTATGTCTTATAAGGTGGCCTACGATTTTTATTTTCCTAGAGTTTTTTTGATTTGTATAAAAAATCTCTTCTTTTAATTTACTGAGTTTTGGTCAATTTAAAATTCCATTATATTTCACTGCCAACGTTTCGGCAAATTTATTTCCATCCTCCTCACGGGCTAATTGAAAACCATAAAAAACAAAACATAAACAGGTTTACTTTATATTTAGTCCTATAAATTTGCTGACACGTTGGCAGTGAAATATAATGGAATTTTAATTGACAAAACCTCAATAAATTAAAAGTATAGATTAATTTTAATGCTAGAATTGCTTCTCTTGTTCATTAGCCCTGCCTAAATCCAAACTGGTCTTCTCCAACATACTGATCCATCTTGTATTTAATCCTGCATTTTATGATATTGATCGGAATTTTTGATTCATGGGACAGAAGATAGTTCTGTTGTAAGCACAGTCATTTGAATTCCCTTTCTTTGGGATCATAATAGTCCTACTCTTTATAAATAAAATCTGATGGCAATATTCCATTCATGTAGCAATCAAGGGTTATATTGTCCATTTCGCTAAGTGTTTTATTTCCATGATTTTTAAGAAGTTCAGCTGTCATTCCATCAGTCCCTGCTGCCTTTTTGTGGCTAACTCTCTTCAGTCCTAATTCAAACTCCGATCTCGTAATTGGTGGTCCTAGTGAGTCTTTGGATACCGTTTCTTCATTCTCTTATGTGTTCCGTCAGGTCTTATATCTCAGATCCTTGGTATAGGTCTTCAATATATTCTTTCCACCTCATACTATATATCCATATTTTCAAAAAGTGTGTTTCCAGCTTTATCTTTTACTATATTACTTTTGGTTTTAGTGTGTATTGCAGGGTCTTGAAAGTGGAATACACTTTGCTCAAGTTGTTTTTCGCTATGTCTTCCTCGATCTCCGCTCTTTTCTTTCTCATCCAGTTTTCCTTCGCTTCCCTACATTTATTTGTTATTAAGTTTTTGACATTTTAATATTTGGTGTATTCCATCCTCTTCTCTCTATTACACTCCTCGATCAGCTGGAGTATTTCCTTTGTCATTCATGGATCCCTTAGTTTTAATTTACTTCTTCCCAAGACGTTTTCTGCTGCTTCATGGGGCATTTTTTTATTTCTTCGCATCCTCCTTCCAAGAGTTTATCTGTTTTTTTACTATGAATTCTTATTTATTGCTTCATTTTTAAGTATATCTAAGTATTATCTGCTTTGGTTCACATACATGGCGTTAGTGGGCAGTTTTATGCTTTGCCCCCCCATCCTCGCTCTTGCAGCGCCTATGTCTCCTTCCACCGCAGTTCATAACCTAAGTCCTAAGGCATACACTCGACCGATACTCTTCAATGTTTGCGAAAGATGGGCGGGGAGACGAGGATGGCAAAACTCTATCCGAGCTATGCCAAATATAGGGTCCTTGTTGGCACTTCGCCGCACTTGTGCTTCCTTCATCTTTTTCGCCTTAACTTCTCGTGGAACAAAACTACTAGACCACTACGCGAAGTAAACACTTACTTAGATACTCTTAGATATGGCCCACACATTACCCCTTGCTAAGTTCAAGAAACTTCCATTCTCCACCCCAGATGTTGATTTAAATGATCTGAGCAATGACCAGAAGTATATCTTGAGGACAATCAAAGCTATTGGGAACGGTGCATGTCCTACTCATGTCGCCAATGCAACCACGTGAAGATTCAACACTTTACGATGGCTGAGAAGGGCAGCTTGTACTTTGCGCCTGTATCTGTATAATATGGTCTCGTCAACTGATGACAAAACTCTCATCTCAATCTCAAGTTTCCGAGCTATGCCAAATATAGGGTCCTTGTTGGCACTTCGCCCCACTTGTGGTTCCTTCTTCTTTTTTGCCATAACCTCTCGTGCAACAAAACTGCTAGCCCACTAATAAGCGAAGTAAACAAATCCACCGTGATACGGAACCAAAGGGCAGCGAGCGAGCAATGCGTGAACTGCGGCGGGTGCGGAGACCGCTCTTCACGAGCGGGGAAGCGTGGAGTGAGGGGGGAACAAAGCACAAAACTCTCCCCTAATGATGCAGTAGACAATACGTGAAAGAGTACGAACTGTGTCCTCGCCTCTGGGCCGACTACACCACTCGATGAGGCGCGCATCCTGATCCGCAACGATGGTGTGGCATGCCCGTCAGTTTAATTCCGTCAAACATTTACCGTTTTTCCTCTGATTTCCAGAAATCATAAAATCTCGGATACCCCTAAATATTATTCTATCGGACTGAAATATTTAAAGCATTAAATTGAGCCCATTTCACAACGATTCCCAGGTGTGCGCAACAAAATTACAAAATATTTTGTTTTTCGACTGGACACCCTGTGTGAAAGGTATGGGATGAAGATATTTATCCTGAGAAGTCGAAGGTAATGAGATTCGTAGAAGCAATAAGGTGGGTCTGAGTGAGTATAAGGATAGGTGGGCATAAAATAGAGCAAGCAGGTGGAGCAGTTTACGTACCTTGGAGGTATACGAGAGGAATATGTCATTGTTGGTGGGGACATCGCGTTTATAATTGATCTAGCCAAGAGAGCATTTCCGAAGGGAATGGAAGAGATATGGTAAATGAAGAGAGAGGCGTTACGAAAAGATAAATGGGAAGTCTAATGTGGAGCGTGCCATTTATTTTGTGGGTCAGAAGAGGATCAGATGGTGTTTTGTTTCTATAAATATCATCATAATGGGTTTTATTGCTATATATGCTAAAGACTATAAAACGATGGAATACGAAAATTTAACTCGGATGACAGAATCCGACCACCATATCCAGTTGCGTAGCTAGAGTTAGAGCTGCAGGGGTCGGTCTATTAATGGCCGACTTTCCTTTGGGAAATACATTATCGAGCCTATAACAGCACAATTTTGAAAGTATTCAAATTTTGGATTTATGGGTCGGAAACTTGATCATGATGGGAAGGGCGTTGCTACGGTGTGCGTAGGCTGGAGGCATTTAAGATTTGGGTTTGGAGAACAATGTAGAGGGTGTCGTTGGTTGTGAGGAACGAGGAAGTGTTGCGTACGGTGGAAGAGGAAAGGAAATTATCGGTAGGGATCCCAAGGAGGCACAAGACGTTTGATGGAGGGCGTTTGTAGAGGCGAGGGCATGCAGAGAGGATGACAGAGGGATGAACGCTGGGGAAAGGCGTTTGAGAGGAAGGAGGAGGAGGCTTGGACGACGTAAGGAGAGGGTGTGAGGAACTAAAAAGACACTTGATGACGAGCAAGAAAAGTGCAGGAAAGTGAAAATATGTCCCAGACATGGGTGAGTTAGAGAAAGAACTATTCAAACAGCAATAGATAGAATACATAATTATGTTTGCTCATAAACTGTCTGTTGTCAAAGGAGAAAGCGCTGTAGAAATTTTCATTTACAACAAGATGAAATAAAATATTCACCCTCATTATTCTCACTCAGAACTGCGACGTTTGGATTTATCCAGTAGATTGTTTGTTTTTTAACAGTCAGTTGTCTCTGGGTGGCTTCTTAGGTTATCTAACGCCATAAATTAATGGTAACAACATAATAACTTGCCTAGCTTACCTCTCACCCAACTTTAATGCGAGCGAAGCAACAGCTAGTAATATGTACAATAAAAAAGCCTTATCTCTTATCATAGAAACTATATTAAAAATGGTTACTTTATAAATTGTAGTTATTGATAATGCTAAAAATATCTGTAATCAAATGCACATTAATCTGTATGCTTATTTCATGTGGACAGCACGAATCATCATTACTAGTGACGTGAGACAAATATTGCAAGTTGACCAGAGTGAGTTTTGATGATTCTCCGAACAGAGTTGGCGTAGTTGTTTGAAAGTGACGGCTCACAGTGGTCCCAAATCAAAAAAAGCTGGCCACAATTAATACCGCCGCTATTTTTCCATACTTACTGTAGTTGAACGTTGTATGTATTGGTTTTCGATCCGCTGAATCCGAATTTGACGTTTATTTTGCTCTATTCTTGATATTTTTGTTTTTACAAGATCAATTATTTTAACAATTAAATGTAACTAATTTCAATTTATCTTTATTGGTTTTTCCGCATATTGTTATATCCGTATAATCAGAATGCGATATCGTTTCTGCTGTATGTATGATTTTTATTGTTTTTCTTGTTAATTGTTTAAAACATTTATTGTAACTAATTAAAATTGACATTAATCGTGGTTTCTAAATATTTTATATCCGCAGAATCCGAATATGAAGTTATTTTTACTGTATCACTGAACGTTGTTGTTTTTGCGAGAATATTGTTTGAACAATAAAAAAGACCCTAATGGCCATTGTAATCGTATGTAAGTATACGAAAATCCGATAGGTAATATTCTGCACTGCAAGATTTGAAAAATAAATCACTTCATAAAGTCAATCACTTCATTCAAATTATAGGCAAGGTTCGGACCCGCGACCTTCAGAAGAACCATTTCGTGCGTTAACTACCTTAACTAATACAATATGCACACCAATTTTGGCACGAAATATTTTACCAATTTTATTATTTAACTGAGTATCATGATTATTAATAGCAATAAGAAAATTAAGAATTATTTCCATAGTTGTATTATTAATTGTTGAAAAAAATCACAGATATTCCAAATCATCGCCTCACTCATAGTTCATCAGTCTCACTATCGGTCTACGAGTCATCCAGAGTAAGAAGACTTAGTACTTCGGCAGATAAGGGCATAGTATTTTTCTCTGGACACCTGAAATGGTGGAAATGAAGGGATTGGATGTTAACGGCAGTCTTCAGAATAGATCCTCGTTTGAATTGCCATTCTTGAAGATTTCCTTATGTGGTGCTCCCGGAATCATCGGATATATTTGTTTCTTGCCTCCATAGTCTCTTCTGATAATGGACAAATATGAAGGATGGCTTCCTTGACAATTGCTGCACCGTGAATTAGCAGCTTGTGAAGGACGGGTGGCATGTAACACTATACGTAAAGTTGGACAACAAATCTGCCGTATAGAGCAGCGTTGATCTCTAAACCACTTTCCAAGTAAACTACTCCTTCCGGTGATACTTCGCTTTGTTTTCCCTCCTTTAATCTCCATTTTGATAAAACCCAAACGTTCATGTAGAAGTAGTTGTCGTCACCTCTTTGATTAGCCTCGCAGCCGACTTATTTTCTCTGCTTCGGTAGCTCACGGATGTAGCTAAGGCTAACTCAGCTGGTCAAAAACTAGCTCTAAGTTTCCCTGTATTTCTTCTCTTTGACCTTTCACTGGATTCTTCAAATAGTTTTTCTCAATCATCCAATTAAACTTTTCGAACTTCCTCGTAGAAAGTTGAAAAACTTTGGGACCACTGTGCGGCTGTGGAACAGAAATAAGGGTGTCCATCGCTACTCAATCTGAATTGTCAGTTTTATATGATTGATAAGACGCCCTGAAAAAGTATACTTTATGCTTTGATGAATTTTGTAATTACATTAAAACCCTATTTGAAATGTATTTGATGTAGCTTGGCGGGGAAAACTTCGAGAAATACTTCGTTCAAGGTAAAAACTTCAACATTCCACCTAAAGGGCGAAATAATTTGGAGAAAAAAATGACGATTTTCAACTCTTATTATCAGCGCTAAAGAAAAATTACCTCAAATTATTTTTCTTTATTAAGGAAGTATTTTTCTCAATATATTATAAATCAGAGTGTTCGCGCCATAGATCGCGAAGGGAGTCTCACAAAATTGCCGAATTCGCCGCTCACTTGTTTTGTTGTATGCCTGTGTATGTCGCTGGGGTGTGTCATTTTTCCTGGAACGTTGTTGGTCTTGAACGGGCCACTTGTTCGTCTGTGGCAGGAGTGGAAGGATCTCGTGAGCCGACCGGACCTGAGAAAGCCGAAGCGACGGGAGCCCAGCATTCAGGTGAGTGGTGGTTTCGGTGAATGTGGGACTCCCGGCGTATTTATTACAGTCCACTTAATTAATAGTATCTTGTCGTGAACAGTTTTGGTCCTTCGGGCCGGATACCTATGGATATTGAACCCGTTGTCGTTATAATTTCGTCTCAATTCGCCGGAAGTGTCGGCTCAATTAGTGTCGGTTTTAAATATTTTAAGTGAGTGTGTTCTTAAGTTTGTCGTTTGTATATTATGGCTCGGATTGACGATTTATTTGTCAAGGAAGAGCTTTCATGGGAGAAGATTGTTCGTATTGAGGAGTTCGCCGTTAGGGTCGAAAGGGACCCGGGTGACGCGAAAAATGTGGCGGTATTCAGGGCAATGACAGAGGGATTGGATGAACTTGCTTGTAATTATCCTGAAATTATAGCGAATATTCTCTTGTATTGTAAGAAACAAGATGTTGACCGATCTCCAAGTTTTCAGGCTAAGATAGCGGAGTTCGAAAGGAAGTACTATAATATTAAAGCGATAGTGGCCACGGCACTTCATGCTGAAGGATCGGGGTCGAATGCATTAGGTTCCGCCTATGTGACCCCCATAACCGGAGCTGGGCTGTCGAGGATTGCCTTGCCCAAGTTGAACTTAGTTGATTTCAATGGCGATCTTAAGGGTTGGCAGAGTTTTCGCGACATCTTTGTGTAGGTCATTCATAATACGAACGAGTTGTCGGATGTGGAGAAATTTATGTATTTACGATCTTGTTTCAAAGGGGAAGCTTTGTCGTTGGTATCATCTTTGCCTCTTGCGAGTGCCAACTATGCGGTGGCTTGGGATGCTTTAAATTCACGCTACCATGATCCTTCATTATTAACGAATGCGTATTTGGAGGCATTATTGGGTTTGAAACAGGTTGAGCGGTCCGCTGAACAATTGCGGACATTTTCTACATTATTAATTGAATACACAGGTGCATTAGGCGCGCTAGGGTATCGTATCGAAGAGTGGTCAGTTCTCTTATTGTTTCTTTTACGGAAAAAGTTGAGTACAGACCTAAGAGAAAAGTGGGAGAAAGAGGGGTTGAGGTCTGTGAAAGAATTTATTGCATTTTTGGAACAAGAGGCGTGGGTGCTGGAAGCTTCTAAGTGTGGGCCCTCTAAAGGAGGCTCACCTGGCCCTAGAATATCGGTGATGCAAAACGAGAAAAGGGTAAAATCGTGTGGGGCCAGGACGAGTGCGTTGATGACAAGCACGGATACTTATCGGGTTCCCGCTTCCGTGACATGTGCGTTGTGTGGAGCGAATCACTTAGTACATTCGTGCGGAAATTTTTCGAGTTTACCAGCAAAAGAAAGGTTTCGGGTGGCGAAGGAGAAGGGCCTTTGTACAGGGTGTTTGCAGTCTGGACATTCAGTAAAAACTTGCCGCAGACAACATCCTTGTCAACACTGCCCATTTAAACATCACTCATTGCTACATTTTAAGCCGCGTGAGCAGGAAGAGGTGATAGGAAATGCGGTAGAGAGCGTAGAAGGGAAAGCGAACAAGCAAGGTGACTCCGGTGAACAAATAATGAATGATGGGGCATCGATGACCTTAACCACGCCTGTGGATTCCGTTGTTGATTCATCCCAGGCTGTCGGGGTAAATTCGAACCATGTTGTGTTGTTATCTACCGCAGTAGGTCGAGTGCAAGACCAAGCAGGCAATTTTCAGCGCGTGAAAATCTTGCTCGATAATGCGAGTCAAGGATCGTTCATTACGAGAGCATGTGCTGAAAGTTTGGGGTTGCCTATTGAAAGGGCAACTACGTCCATTTTTGGTTTTGCCCGAACCGCGGTGGGCGTCGCGCACGGTAAAATGACTGTCGTATTTGAATCGACCTCGAAGGGAAGTTGGAAGTTGAAGCCTTGATTATTGAGAATATTGCGCGGTGCCCTAAGATGGAGGTAAAAGGGAGGCAATGGCCACATATACGTGACCTTGCCCTAGCGGATCCACAGTATTATCGTCCGGAGGCCATTGATATTTTGTTGGGTGCCGAATGGTTGGGCACTGTAATGTTTGGGAATACAATTGTAGGTCCAAAGGGTACTCAGAGTGCAATCGAGACACTATGGGGATACTACTTGGTTGGAAAGATGCATCAAGCGGCCGATAATCTAGATTCATTCTGCTTGGCTTTTGAGTCTCAATTGGATTATTATATTCGAAGGTTTTGGGAGGTAGAGGAATCACCAATTGTTCATAACCAGAGTGAGGACGACATGAAATGTGAATCTCACTTTCAGGAGACCGTACGTAGGGAAGAATATGGTCGTTACGTTGTTGAACTTCCTTTTCGAAGTGATGCGCCGCTCTTGGGGAATAGTCGAAATGGTGCATTGCGTCGGTTTCTTCAACTTGAAAAGCGTCTAGATAAGAATCCCAAACTCAGGCAATGCTATAATGCCTTCATTGCAGATTATGAGTCACAAGGTCATATGATTCGAGCTGCTGTGACACCAAAGGTTCCTGTACCTTTTTATATCCCACATCATTGTATTTATCGTGGAGAAGACGCACTGGAAAAATTGCGGGTGGTCTTTGATGCTTCCATGAAGTCGGAAAATGGCCCATCATTAAATGAGATATTGTATGCTGGGCCAAAACTCCAACTAAATATCGTAGATGTTTTATTGTCGTTTCGAATGCACAATGTTGTCGTTATCGCGGAAATTCGCCAAATGTATCGAAATATTAGTATCAGTGAAAGGCATTATGATTTTCAGCGAGTGTTTTGGAGGGCAAGCAGTGATCTGCCAATCGGTGAATATAATCTCGCAACTGTAACATATGGCGTTGCATCAGCACCTTATTTGGCTATTAGAACCTTGCATAAATTAGTAGAGGATGAGGGGGCTGCCTACCCGGGGGCATCGCATGTCCTCAAAAGATCAACTTATATGGATGACATTGTGATATCGGTAGAGTCAACAGAAAAAGCAGTCATGCTTAGGGACGAGTTGGTGAAGCTGTTATCACTGGGTGGATTCTCGTTGCGAAAATGGGTGAGCAATTTCTCCGCTGTATTAGATGGTATACCTTTGGAGCATCGTGCCCAAAATTTAGATTCCTTTTCATTCGAAGAAAACTCAGAGGGCTATGTAGGGAAAATATTAGGGCTCACTTGAAAGACGAAGCTAGATGCATTCTCGTTTAGCATTCAATATTTCCCTGGGTCCATTACCAAAAGGGCAATTCTGTCTGAAATTTCCCGCCTGTATGATCCGATGGGATTTATCGCACCGGTTTTGTTCGTTGGAAAATATATCATTCAGCAGTTATGGGAATTAGGAGTTGGATGGGATGAAGACCCACCGAATGATGTCTTGAAAATATGGGAAGTATCTCGCCGAGACTTACCAATGATAAGTAAGTTTACCCTTCCAAGATGCCTAAGGTTTGATTCTGCGGGGAATGTTCAAATTCATGGCTTTGCAGACAGTTCAGAGAAGGGATATGCTGAAGTCATGTATTCAAGAGTGACACTTGACAGCGGGAAAGTGGTAGTAAGCTTGATAATGGCGAAGTCAAAGGTAGCGCCCCTGAAAAGGGTGACATTGCCACGTCTTGAACTTTGTGGTGCCTTGCTGGCCGCGAGATTATTGAATTACGTCAATAAAGTTATCGCGTTACCGGGTAGGATGAACTCAGTCACCTTATGGAGTAACTCTATGGTAGCTATTAGTTGGATCCGGTCGTCACCACGTAAGTGGAAAACATATGTCGCTAATAGAGTGAGTGAAATACAGGACTTGATTTCTCCAGTAAATGTTAGGCATGTGCCTTCTGAATGTAACCCAGCAGACTGCGCTTCCCGGGGTTTGATGCCCTCAGAATTGTTATCATTTAGCCTTTGGCTCAATGGCCCTCCTTGGCTGTCAGGTCCAGAGTCAGAGTGGCCGTCGAGAGGTGTAATTAGTGACACCCAATGTCAGCTCTTACAACTGGAAGAAGAAGAGGTAACAGTCTTAAATTCGCGGGTTGACGACGGGGAGGACGATTTTCAGGCCAAATTTTGCGGAAGGATAACGCATTCATCCTTGCCGTATGGGCAAAGGCATCCTATCCTGCTGCCTGGCCGTCATCAGTTTTCGAAATTACTTGTGGATTATTTTCATGAAATTTATCTTCATCCGGGATCGTTGAACCTGCATGCTATTATTCAAAGACAGTTTTGGATTTTGTCGGCTAGGGCCTTGATCCGGCAAAGGGTTGGCAGGTGCGTAAGGTGTTTCCGCGCACATCCCACGGAAATTCAACCTAAAATGGGAAATTTGCCGTCGATAAGGTTCCAACAGATAAAGCTATTTAATGCTTGTGGTGTGGACTATAGAGGACCATATGATACTGCTCTTGGGAGACTCCGTAACGCTCGCAAGTTCAAGGCTTATATTTGCTTATTTGTTTGTCTCTTGACGAAAGCTATCCACCTAGAATTGGTTTCTGAACTTACGACTGAAGCCTTTCTCGCAGCATTTCGCCGTTTTATCGCTCGCAGAGGTCAAGTTAGTGAAATACTCAGCGATTGTGGTACAAATTTTGTCGGGGCTAAACGTAAGTTGGAGGAGGGACAGCGTTTTACTCAGTCTCAGGAGAACAAAAATACAATTGGAAGTTGATTGAATGAAAAGGGGGTTAGGTGGGCATTAATTCCACCCGCCACCCCAAATTTTGGGGGCATTTGGGAGGCGGGAATCAAAAGCGTTAAGAGACTACTTACTGCCGTCATTGGCACTCAGATTTTAACTTATGAAGAATTCTATACCGTACTTACGCAGGTCGAAGCTACCCTTAATTCTCGACCCTTAACACCAATCAGCTCTAATCCTGATGATCTAGAGGCGTTGACCCCTGGTCATTTTCTCTTGCAAAAACAGCCGGACTTATTTCTTGACATAAATTCATCGAAACCTGTAAATCACGTAGCCCGGTGGAAGCTGTTGCAACAAATTATGATATCTTTTTGGAAGAGATGGTAAAAATGAATACATAGGGACGATGCAGCAAAGGACTAAATGGTTTAAAATGCCACCAAATTTGATGGAGGGTCAATTAGTCCTCGTGAAAGATGATCATCTCCCGCCATTGCGTTGGAGACTAGGTCGCGTAGTTAAAGTACATCCTGGAAAGGATCAAATCGCGAGAGTAGCCGATGTAAAAACGTTGCAGGGGGTTATCACTAGAGGAGTGAGGAACCTTTGCCTGTTACCGTTAGAGGAGTAGTGTAGAGTTAGGTTTCGTTAGGTGCGCACCTTTTTAGGTTTAGATTTACTTGGTTTCCTTTCCGTGGGCCTCCTTCCCTTTGTTGTTAGTCTCCCCAATGGCCCCTGAGGAGTGAAGATTTATATTTATTTCCTTCCCTATTTTACCCTTACCTCTCCGAGTAGGAAAGAGTTTTCTTTTGACAAAGGTGCACACAAGTATCGTTAGTTTATAGATAGTTAATTAGCTAGATTTGTTAGGTATTTCAGTTGGTAGGACCACGAAGTGTTTTTAATAGTTCGGTTGGTCAATAAATGAAGTTGCGTATGTTAGTTTATTTTGGAACAGCGTTCCAAGGTGGGCGGGTTGTTCGCGCCATATATCGCGAAGGGAGTCTCACAAAATTGCCGAATTCGCCGCTCACTTGTTTTGTTGTTTTGTTGTATGCCTGTGTGTGTCGCTGGGGTGTATCATTTTTCCTGGAACGTTGTTGGTCATGAACGGGCCACTTGTTCGTCTGTGGCAGGAGTGGAAGGATCTCGTGAGCCGACCGGACCTGAGAAAGCCGAAGCGACGGGAGCCCAGCATTCAGGTGAGTGGTGGTTTCGGTGAATGTGGGTCTCCCGGCGTATTTAATACAGTCCACTTAATTAATAGTATCGTGTCGTGAACACAGAGGATGTTAACGAAGGTATTTGTTAGAGAAGTTTTATCTTAAAAAACTCTATGGTGAAGCTAGAGTAAACTCTCTGGGTAGAGTCGCTAAATAGTATTCTTCTCGTGAGGACATCAATGTCTATATCTTCATCCGATGTGCGAAACCTGATACATTCAGCAGCCATTCGTTGAATAAATACTTTTCGGTAGTGAACATAAGGGTGGGAGGGTACAAGATAGAGCAGGTCGAGCAGTTTACGTATCTGGGTAGTATTTTGGAGGAGAAAGGGTTTAGTGGTAGGGACATGAGATGCAGAATTGCCGTGGCTAAAGTATTTTCGAAGAGAGGGGAATTGATGAGGGGGGGGTCTAAGAAGAGACGTAAAGAAAAGTCTGGTGAAAACTCTAATTTGGAGCGTGGCCCTGTATGGGTCGGAAACCTGGTCATTGCGAAGGGAGGATGTGCGTAGACTTGAGGCTTATGAGATGTGGGTTTGGAGAAAGATGGAGAGGGTGAGCTGGGTGGCGGGGAAGACGACGGGGAGGTATTGGATATGGTGGGAGAGGAGAGGAAGCTTGTGGCAGAGGTTCGGAGAAGGCAGAAGAGATGGATGGAGGAGGTTTTGAGAGGAGAGGGCATGTTGAAGAGACTGATAGAGGGGAGAACACTGGGGAAGCATGGAAGAGGAAGGAAGAGGACAGGAATTTTGGACGAAATAAGAGGACGTAGAAGATATGGGGGATTTAAGAGGGATCTAATGGCGGGACATCTATAGGAAGGAAAGCGAGACGATGTATCAGAAATTAGGATGTAGAATGAGGACTTTCCAAGAACCTACCAATCAGCTGGTAGAATACTTGAATGAAATGAGTACTGAAGTGCTGCCATCGTGAGCATATTGAAACAAAAACTGATGAAAAGGTGACAGCGCAACATTTGGGTAATTATCTCTATGACCACGAATACTTACTGCTTGTAGTGTTAAAAGCCTTAGCACGTGAGTTAACAGTGTGAGGGAGTGGTGGGAAAGACAGGGGAATTGTGCCGCTGTATGAAACAGCACAATTCGGCACCATCTCCTCGTTAGTGTTATGCGTGGGGTAGGTCGGGACCTTCACGAGAGGGAGCGGGCGAATTTAGGAACATTTTCGAGCGGAGGGAAGGGGAGGTGTTCCTGGCGCCGCGACGCCGCCGGTGGGCCGCTATTTCGAACGGGAACTCAAATCACCACTGCGGTGTGGCCCACTTACGACACCGCCATGTGGAAGGGGGAGCTGCATCGGGGAAATCACTCTGCGGCAATGAATTATATAATCTCGCGAATCTCGGCCAGTCGATTGGCAACCTTATTATCTGCTGCTTACTTCACGGTGGAGTAACTTCCGGTCCGTATTTTTGTCACAGGACGTGGCGTGGCGTGCGTAGGTGGCGTGCAAGGAAAATGCTTTACGTCATCCCATGCACAGGTGTTTTGAAAATATTTATGGAAAGTTTCAGCTTCCTGGCTTGAAAAAAATCACTTTTTGACTTTTGGTCAGCTTTTTTCGATTGGAGCCCTCCTGTGCGACGCAGTGCAACATGAAAAACATTTCACAATCGGATAATAGGAAAAGGAGAGAAATGTTTGCATTTTAAAACCAACGAATTGAACAATTAGGAACTCGGCATGCCCAGGGAGCTTCGGAATCTTCTTCGACTGAATTAACGCACGCACACTTTTTTCCTGGAACATAATCATGAAGAAGAATAATAATAATCATCAGGCGTGCGTCATACGCGTCGTGTGTTTGCGTGTGTCCGTGAAGAGCGTGCCTTTGGTGTGATATGGCCGCCTGCAACCTCTTCCTCTTGTTAGCATGCAATCGCAAAAAGGTGGAAGGAATATTTTCACGATTTTCTCCACAAAAGCTATGTTTCCGTTGAACTCGAGGGATACAAGGGTGAGAAACGTGAGGCACCAAGTACTTTAGATGAACATTGGAAACTTGGCTGGTGTGCAAGTAAAAGCGGAAAAGAGCTATTTGCAATTTGAGGAAATTGTCAGCGAACCTGTTGGAATGTTATACGTAATCTCTCTTTGTTAAATTTTAATTTTTCCATCGACAATTTCAACCACCATCATCAGTAGTTAATAATATTGGTTTGTTGAACTATCCTCTCAGCCAACCGCTTCATTCATTCATACATGCATACTTATTCACTTTGATGTCCCTTCATAATTTGCTCCACGTATTCCACCCTCGGTGTACATAACCTCGAGCCCTTCGGTTCAGCACAGATTTCAAGAGACTGTACAGTCTCTGAATGTGCGCAATAATTCAGCTTCCTCTACTTTGCGGAGGAAATTTTTAATTTCTTCTCCCTACAACCCTTCGTGCAATTCTTCATCGTTGTTCATAACACACCGCATTATTTTATCTTCCGCAGTTATCGTCCCGGCCAAGAGAGTTTGCTCCTATGGTATATGTTTCGATGATGTACTTTCTTAATTCCTAGCTTATTTTTGTAGATGTGAGAGGACTTCTTCAGGCGCAATGCCATCTTCCTTTGTTTGGACCTTTCTTTAGACTACATTTTTCTCGCTTCCTCCGTCACCGATGATCATAATTCCTCGACATCAGAAGTCTTCAAATTATACTTTTGATGCCTAAGTTTGGCGGTGACTTTCTCGTCTTTATTTATTCCACAAACAGTGTAATTTATTTTATTTACTTAAATTAGCAGAATGTTTTTTTCTGTTTCTTTTCCGTTCGGTTCAGTAATATCATCAAAATTTCTTTATTCTCTCTTGGAACTATTATTATCATCAGAAAAATGCAGCATAATGACTTTTCATTCAAATTTCAACAAATGGCGTCATTTTTTTTGTAGCGATTTGAGTTGAAAACAATCTCGTGCCTTCCTATACCCAGCGAAGTGAACTTTTTCAGCGCGTTTCACATAAGAAATGCTCCCACATGGATGCCAGTCACCCTCAGTGTAATTAGTCGCCCTCGTTTTCGCTTCCGCACTCCTTGAACACTCTCACTCGCCGACACTACTGTCGCGAGAGTGCGAGCACACGCGTAGCGGTGACACCTAGTGGGGGTTTGGGGAAGTTGGGGGTTAGAAAAGGATCGGCGCGCCGGCGGGCAGACTGCATTATGGGAAGGGTTGCGCCATCGGAGAGGAGCCGCCTGAGAACACGGTAGCGATAGATTTGGCACTTGGGTACCAACTGCCACCACGATGGTGGGCGAAGTATAATTTCGACATGACATTTCAACATGTTTAATAGATTTAACACTGGTTAATATTCTACGAAATGTTTTAATTAAATGACCGGTTTCAATGTTCAACACATGATCATCAGAGTTGAAATCAGTCTACGTTCTAGCAAAATACTAATTTGAAGATGATGTTTAGTTGAGCTTTGAAACCGGTCAGTTTGTGATATAAAACTACAGCACGGAAAATTATCAAGCGTGGTTGCGTCACTTTCGCTCTCTTTGCCAAGTTGGCAGTGGTGCGTGGTGGGGCAAGAAGGAGACCCGAATTTACCTCCCCCCCACCCCCTTGCCCACCCGTAATAGAGTTCACAAATAGAGCGGGAGAGATAAGCTTCCTCTATTGCGTCAAAATCTCCATCGCCGCTATCTCTCCCATTATTCGAAAGTTCTCTCTTCCCCCGTTGCGAGCGGCCACTCCGCCTCCTCTTCCCCCCCTCATCACCTTCCATCTCCAGAGGCAACTCTCGGTCCGCATTTAATGATATGAAAAAATAAATGCACGCCGCGCTCCTCCTCTTACACACATACATATATGGTGAGAATGTCGAGCGACACATGGTACGCACAGTGACCTGAATTCGAAAAAAAAAACTGGTCAAAATTCTAACTATGCTTTTTTTTTTCAATGCGGAAGTAGAAACTTTGCTTGGTCACTACCGATTGGTTGCTGCATGTGATGGTACATTTCATTGTTCATAGTTTTTACAGATTTACAATTTTACAGATGCACAAAATTTCAACAATTTTCGTGAAAACTATGATAAACATATGCAATAGAAATTCGTTTTATAAACTTATTTGCCTTAAAAAAATGCTATTTGTCTGTCATTTACGTAACACTTGAATTTTCTGTAAAACAAAGTGGTGGGCACTGTTTTCAATCTTTTATTTTATAATTTAAGCAGAGAAACATTTACGTTATTCACCGGTTTACTCTGAGTTACTCATACACGATGCTCTCCATAGCTTTCAGGGTGTGAATCCGTAGAGAGGCATTTTGCGTCCCCGAAAACGAAATCGAATGTTCGATGGCGTGGCGTAGTCGCGTACTCTGCCGGAGGCTGAGCACATCAGGGACGCGGCAAGTTGTTAGTTGAAGACGTAGAGGAAGAAAGAGTCTCCGGAAAAGATCCTCGATGGCGGCAACTCTGGAGATGATTTTTCCAGTGAAATGTTCACAAAACGCCCTTGTGCTCCATGAATCAACACCTCATAGCAGTGGTTCTCAACCTTTTGTGACACCAAGGCACACTTGAGGTGTTTGTAAATGCAGACGGCACACCAGCGAACAAAGAAAAGGTTAATTGACTTATAAAAATATAAAGTATAAACAAAAACGACGAACAAAACTTATTGTTTTTAAACAAAAATAGCAAAATTGAAAAGTACCTGTTACTTTAATAATTTAATTTATTATTGTTATTGATCTTTTATGATTTTTTATGATCGTTGAGGCACACTTAGCAGAAGCTTGCGGCCCACTAGTGTGTCGGAGCACACCGCTTGAGAATCGCTGCCTTATGGATTCTGGTGGGGATCTAGAAACATGGATGATATATAATTCTACGGATTCTTCGACTGCTACCCAATAGTAATCGTTAAAAGACTATTTGATTAAGTGGCTAGACAATACCTCGTTAAATCGTTCAAGACTAGACAATACCTTTAATATGGTCTAGAATCTTTTAAGGAAGCCTTTGTGGATGACTAAATGAATCCTTATATTTAAAACAAGACATAAAATTTGTATTCTATTTTAACTCTGCCATGAAATTTATATCCGTTTCATACGAACTCTGTTTGATCTAAATATAAATGCCCGAGCAACGTAGACAGCATGCGTCATGCCTTTGCCTATTAAATTCCTACCAGTTATTTCAGCTGTCTGCAGTCATGGAGCATCAAAAGGAGCTCCTTGCAGTATTTCCGTCATTAGTTGTCCCAAATCCTTGCTTTGGCACATCAACGATCAATTCCATCCTTTTTCTGAACTCATTTTGAAGTAAGATCTTCCTTTGAGCTTTTATCTGATCTTTATGTTTTCCACGGACCTATTCGATATTTTTATAATATATCATATTTTCAAAGGCAAACAATATTACAGACGTTGGCGATTCACGCTTACCTGCCATTGATTTTACTGCCAGCCCAATTCGGGTGGGATGTGCGAAGACTGCCAAGGCTTTTTTCAGGTTTTTTAAGTTGGGCCATTGCATTCAGGTATTTATAAAGTTGAGCCGATAAATCGGCCCGTGACAGTTTTCGCACATCCAACGTGGGCCACTGGCAGTAAAAAGGGTTAAAATCTAGACGATAGGAAACATGCAAGAGACACTCAGAAATCTTAAATAACAATGAAGGATAGATATTCCAAATGAGAATTTACACCAGTCAACAGGTCCTTCCTTCATTTCCTTCAGTTAGTTTGTATTGGATACTTTCACCCCGCAGATGTAGCATCTCCTACTCTCATGCGTTGCATATGAATCAAATGATGAGAATGAGCCAGAAGTTGTTAATTTCCATGCAGAAGTATTATCACAGGTTTTATCATGCTTCCATCGAAAAATATATTAGCCCTTGACCATTCCATTGAACATTTTGATCAACAAGCAAAACTAAACGGCGTGATTTCCAACTTGGTCTACCCCTAACTTTTATATTTGTCGTTTAATGTCACTTTCCTCGGCATTTGCAATTTCCTTGGGACCCACTGCAGAGGCGAATTGGTCTGCAGGATATTGTTGATGAACGAGGATTAATCCATATTTTCCGCCTTAAATGGAGAGTAAGTGTTTGGAAGGCACATGATTTATATTTCAATCAGCAATACCGTATTCTCAGATTCAACTGATATGAAGTAATTTTGCTGTCATATTACGATCTTCCTCTATCGTCGTTTATCAGTCGAAGAGGCACCACCTCATTAACTCTTAACTCTAAGGCAGCTCATTAACAAATATTTCTGTCTCGCTTCTTCGAATTCTGACCCGCTCGCTTCTTCAGGTCAGAAATCGAAGAAGCGAGCGGGAACGCTTGTGAAACACACAACGCTTGTCAACACACTGAACCATAAATAATTCGCCTTGATCAATCCCGGTCAAGACCAATGATTTTTCCTCTGTGGAATATCGCACTTATGTGCACTAGCGGGTGACTTCGTAAAGGTAACTACCGTAGCTAGTCCCGGCATCTTTAAAATTAGACGTTGAACCACGGAAAAAGTATTCCCGAGAGTCATAAATTGTATGTACGAATTCCAATTGAACGATATTTCCCCTACGATCTCCCACGCTCGATTCCCCATGCTTATTTTGCTGGTTGCCTTTGCGATAAATTGTAATTCCATGCTGATGTGTGACGAATCACTTTAGATTAAAATCTCCTGGGTCTTCGGTGTACTCCCACTCATAGTCAGCTGCATTGACAGTGTAGAAGTCAGCCGAGCATTAAGCAGACGACTCTACTTAATGAGGATAGAACCCATTCCTCCACATCGGCGGATTGCATTTCCTTGAGCCAAAAATCCTCCACGAAAAGTTCAACTCCCCGGCGTTATTCTCTTCCGGTGGATTTCATAAGTATTCGATTCATTCATGATTACTCTTAAATACGAGCGTTTTGCGATCAATCCTCGCGATAACAACGAAAAAGGCGTCATCCCTTTCACTTTACACTCTGGGGGCACACGCGTGATATATATTTCATTCACGGCTTCTGTTACACTTTCCTCACCTAGTCAGCCGAGGGGAAAGTGTTGAAGCTAAAGTGAAAAGTATCCACCCGAAGATTTCCGCGCATATTTACGGATAGAAGTCTCATTAATTCCTTCGAAATATTCGCAAGCTTCGGCGTAAAGGAGGTGTGCACCCCTCCTGCACACCTCTGCACCCAGAAATCCTCCTTAGGTTCGCTCTTAGCTCCCGAGTGGGCAAGGATTTTCCAAGATTCTAAAAAGTCTTACGACTTCTTAGTGACTTCGTACATAGAAGTGCTTTCATCTGTCTCGCCAACTTGCCCTGACTCACACCTTTACTAGTTGTCGAGGTTTCCACTGGTTCATGCGGCGTGACTGAAATGTTGTTAGATTTCAAAATAACAACTCTGGTCACACGAGGATATTAAATTAGCATTTCAGGTATCAATTGCGAGCGAATATGTTTAAAACGCGTCAAAATCAGAATTTTTAGCGGCTCATTATGAAGTTATGCTAATTTTATTGAGAAATATTTAAAGTTTCAAATTAATTAACTTCCATAATTGTGAATCTTCCATTTCATCTATTGCTTCCTATCTCATGTATTTGTTACCGGAGAATGTCATTCGCTGTTAGAAGACTCCTTTTCTGACCTTCTTTGCCTAGGTTAGTGAAGAAAATTCAGTGAGACGCCCAAAGTAGAACATGAAATTCCAATTTTATTCAGTGATGAGAAAAATTGAATGGAAAGATTCACTGTGAAAGAGCAAGGGTGGAATAAATACGGCATGAAAATTGAGAGGAACGTTACAAAGAAGACTCAAGAAGGAATAAAACCGTTAACTGAGAGTAGAATAGAGTGGAGAGCTGCAACAAGCCAGTATTGGAATGAATGAATGCTTCTGAAGGTGTGTGGAAGCGAGATAGTCATCAAAGGGTATCTAAAGAGAAGAGTAACCACTGTCAAGAGGGAGATATATATAAATTACAGGGAAAACATTAAGAGGACCGGAAAGACTAAAGGCTCGTTCACAACAACTTAACCTATCGTAACTTGACTTATTCTCTCGTCGACGGCGAACCAGTGCGCGAAATTTCTAACCAATCACAACCCACCACTGCCAAATTCGATCTTACAATCGATTGATGAGGCCTATCGATAGTGTGAGTTTCGAGAGTTGTAGTAAGTTCCCCCGAAACAGCTCAGTTGATATGTGAAGTATTAATTGTAAACAGTGAGTTGAACTATAGAAGTATTAAAATGGAAGGTTTGTTGAACATGTGAGGGTTATTTCGCACTGACTCGATCAACTTATCCGCATCCATTTTCGCTTAAACGTATCCACATACAACTTCACAACAAAATCACGTTTTCAATTTGGCTGCTCGAGGAGATATCGAGAGTAGCAATCGATTGCTGCCCGACTATCGATAGTAGAGTAATCCATGCTATTGGCTGGAATTAAGAGAAAGTTGAGCTGAGCTCAACTCCAGGCTACGGCAAGTCGAGTTACGCTGCTTTAAGTCGTTATGAACTAGTAGACGCTATTCTCAAGGTCTCATCTCTGGCGTTGCGCCGAGTCAAGCCAAGTTACGCCGAGTTAAGTTGTTGTGAACGAGCCTTAAGGAAGGAATATGCTGAATACGATCTTTAAGGAAAAGACCAAAGCCGTGAAAATGAAACGTACATTAGATATAAGAATAGCCCAAGACCAGAAACAGCAAATTCTAAAACGGGAAAGCGCTATCGAAAATCAGGAGGAACTAGGTTGTGGAAATATTAATAATCCCAGCATATTACTCAGTAGATTAGATAAAAACTTAAGATCCATATTTAATGGGCTTATCGGTGGAATATATATATATATATATATATATATATATATATATATATATATATATATATATATATATATATATAATATCTTCTGAGAAACCGCACTCGGCGAATAAAAACACAAATATAAATATACTTTTAAAACACAGGCACACGGAAATTAAAAGGACACTCACAGAATAATTTGCGGACGTTTCGACGGGCAAGCCGCCATCGTCAACGACAAGAGACTAACTAGTGGTCTGTTACCTCGGGTGGGGGGGTGGAAGCGGAACAGGAGAAGGGAAGGGGACTGGTGGGGAGTGGGAGCAAGGGGTTGCTATTGGTCAGTGGGCCAAGTTAAGCCCGGGCGATTCAAATGCTCTTAAGCACCAGATGAAAGCCATCTCTCGAGTCCTCAGTTCAATATTAGTTGCTGATTCGGGGAGGGCTTCTAATATAGAGAGAGAGAAACATTTATTGAAGGTCTTACGATGGGAAGCGGTATGTTTAGGAATGGGATCAATGAAGGGAGGACATGTGGTGGAGTGGCGGTGCCCATTCATTCGTATTGAAAGCGGGGTAGTACATTCGCCAACATAAAATGCCGGGCAGAAATTGCACGAGAGACGGTAAACGATATTTGTGGAAGTACAGTTGGCTGCTGAGGAAGATTTATTGGAAGAGGGCGTAGCAGAAGAGCGTAGGAGGGAGCAACATTTGCACCGAGGACGGTTGCAAGTTGTGGAGAGTGGTGGAGAGGGGGCGGTCGGTTGAAGGGAGGGTTTAGTAGACTTTAAGATATCTCGCAGGTTTGCGGGACGCTTAAAAAATACTGTGGGACATGAAGGTAATAGGAGGGCAGTGGAATTATTATTCTTTAAAATTGGGTATAGATCGCGGAGGATGTTTCTGATTTTATGGGAGCCAGGGAAGAATGTGGTGATGAGGCTGAGTCTGTCAGGATGGTGGGTTTTGGCCCGAGGGGTGTAATTGGCAGAGGGGGGCAGGATTTGATTGGTAAGAAGCTTTTTGGGGTACTCACGTTCTCTGAGGGAGTGATATAGGTTATCGGTGTATTGTTGAAGGGAGTGGGCGTCGTTACAAATTCTGTGGCCGCGGACAGAGAGGGAATATGGAATGGAGCGTTTGGTATGTGGTGGATGGCAGCTATTAAAATGAAGGTAAAGGTTATGGTTAGTGGGTTTTTTATGGACGGAGGTGATGAATTTGTTGTTTTTTAGTAGGATATTAACATCTAGAAATGTGATGGAAGAGTCAGAGACGGAAGAGGTGAAAGAAACCGAAAAGGAAGAGTTTAGCACAGAAATGAAGGAAGATAGAGATTCACGGCCATGAGGCCAAAGAACAAAGATATCATCAATATAGCGGGCCCAGAAGAGAGGTTTGAGGGGTTGGTTTTTGAGGAAAGTGCTTTCAAGATGGCCCATGAATAGATTTGCATAAGAAGGTGCCATGCGAGTACCCATGGCGGTCCCTTTGATCTGAAGGAAAACTTGATTGTTGAAGGAAAAGGCGTTTTTAGTTAATACTAATTCTGTTAATTTAACAATAAAGTTGGTGGAGGGAAGATGTGGTTTAGGGCGTTGGGAGAGATAAAAACGAAGAGCTTCAATTCCTTCATGATGGGGTATACTCGTATAGAGGGAAGTGACATCTATTGTGGCCATAAGAAGGTCAGTGTTAGTAGGGATAGGGATGGCGTGCAGGAGGTCGAGGAAGTGGTAGGTATCTTTGATGAAGGAGGGGAGAGACATAACTAATGGTTGCAGGTAATGATCAATCAGTGCTGAGATCCGTTCAGTGGGGGAGTTGATGCTAGAGACAATAGGGCGACCGGGATTGTTGGTTTTGTGAATTTTAGGAAGCATATAGAAATGGGGCGTTTTGAAGTTAGAGGGTGAGAGGATGGCGATTTCGGAGGGAGTGAGGCCTTCGGCTGGTCCGAATTCCTCCAGGAATAAAGTTATATCTTTCTGGAAATCAGCGTTTGGGTCTTGGGGGAGGGGAGTATAAGAAGAGGGATCATTAAGTTGCCGAAGCCCTTCGGATATGTAGTCATTTTTATCCAGTACGACAACTGTTGATCCTTTGTCTGCCTTAGAGATGATGATCTCATTGTTGTTGGATAATTTTTTTAACGCGAGTTTTTCTGGACGGGTGAGATTACTTGGTGGAGTTAGTGATTGGAGAAATGACTTTTCGGATAATTTAGTTAGGAAGAGTTTAATGAAGATCTCAACTGGGTGATTAGCATGGAGTGCTTTAGGTTCCCGTTGAGACGGCGGGAGAAATTTGGAGAGGGGCTGTCGAATAGACGAAGGAGTGGACGGGATATTAGGGTGGGCTTTCCAGAAAGCACGCCATCTCAAGTTTCGGCAGAACTTAAGGGCGTCAGTGAGAATATTCACTGGGTTAACTCTTGGGGTGGGGGAAAAGGACAATCCCTTTTGGAGCACTGAAAGCTCGTTTGCATCGAGGGAGAAGGAGGAAAGGTTTAACACTTCGCGGTCAGCGGTGGGGGCGGAAGGTGGGAGGGCCCCATGCGGCTGGGGGCGGCGTTTTGGGAAAACCGGAGGGCCACGTGGGGGGGGTGGAAGATTGTAGAGGGTGGAAAGGTCCGGCTTAAAGAGAAAGAGTGGAGGGGGCTTGGGAGGGGGAGGAGGCATCAGTTCAGTGAATGGCAAAGAAATGCCGTTATTCAAAAAAGCAACGCAAATGGTGGAAAGTTTCTGCAAGTGGGTAGCACGTCTACGACATTGGTTTCGCAGTGCAGAAGAGAATATATCATTAAGGAGAGTTACTGATTCGGGGGATGAAAGGGATATAATTTTAACGAGCGAGAGGAGGTCGCAAAGGTGCTTCTTGTAGAGACTCTGATATTCGGAAAGGATGATGCGAGTGCATTCCAAAGATTGGCGATAGATGAAGGTGTGAAGTTTAGGATGAGAACTAGGTGGGGTGCCAGAAAGAGGAAGTTTAATGATAAGACTTTTGGGTATGATTCCTAGAGAAAGGCATGAAGAGAGGAACTCGGAGTGACAGCCATATTGAGCAACTTTGTGAGCATGTCTACGTGCTTGCCGTAACCAATAATGAAGGATATTGGGATGATCCATAGTAACAGGTAAAATAAGTGGAAAAGGAAAGAAAGAGAACAGTGGTAAGGAAAGGAAACAGAACACTTAGCTTGTGTCACCACGGCAGAACCGGAACTGATGAGACAACGACGACGAAGAAAGATGAAGAAAGTGGGCTATTCAGCCAATATAACCCTCCCTTCAACCGACCGCCCCCTCTCCACCACTCTCCACAACTTGCAACCGTCCTCGGTGCAAATGTTGCTCCCTCCTACGCTCTTCTGCTACGCCCTCTTCCAATAAATCTTCCTCAGCAGCCAACTGTACTTCCACAAATATCGTTTACCGTCTCTCGTGCAATTTCTGCCCGGCATTTTATGTTGGCGAATGTACTACCCCGCTTTCAATACGAATGAATGGGCACCGCCACTCCACCACATGTCCTCCCTTCATTGATCCCATTCCTAAACATACCGCTTCCCATCGTAAGACCTTCAATAAATGTTTCTCTCTCTCTATATTAGAAGCCCTCCCCGAATCAGCAACTAATATTGAACTGAGGACTCGCGAGATGGCTTTCATCTGGTGCTTAAGAGCATTTGAATCGCCCGGGCTTAACTTGGCCCACTGACCAATAGCAACCCCTTGCTCCCACTCCCCACCAGTCCCCTTCCCTTCTCCTGTTCCGCTTCCCCCCCCCCACCCGAGGTAACAGACCACTAGTTAGTCTCTTGTCGTTGACGATGGCGGCTTGCCCGTCGAAACGTCCGCAAATTATTCTGTGAGTGTCCTTTTAATTTCCGTGTGCCTGTGTTTTAAAAGTATATTTATATTTATATATATATATATATATATATATATATATATATATATATATATATATATATATATATATATATATACGAGTTCGTGGAAAATCACACACGCGATAATATAAATAAACTATGCCACAGGTGGGGCGGAATTAAATATAAACACATAAAAAAGAACACACACTATAAGTTGATATTTCGGTTGCTCTAGAACCTTTCTCAAAGATAGACGGATACAAAATGATGGACAGGCAGGGAACAAGAGGTGGGGTGAGATGGGAGGAGAGAGGGGTAGGGAGGGAGAAGAGGGGAGGGGCGGGAGGGGGTCAGAGGAAGAGGGAAGGGCAAGGAGGGGAAGAGGCGGGAGGGGGTCAGAGGAGGAGAAAGGGATGTGCAGAGGAGAAAAGGGGAGGGGCGGGAGGGGATTGAAGGAGGGGAAAGGGGAGAAGGGGCGGGAGAGGTCAGTGAGCGCGATTTAATCCGGGCGGTTTATGTGCGGAATAAAGCCAGATGCAGGCACTTTCTAGCGTACGCAATTGAAGGGGAGAGGCAGAGGGAGGGAGGGAAGCCAATACGCCTACACGGAAGCATTTATCAAAAATGAGATTGTGGGAGGAAGCATGGATCGGGACGGGGAAGGAGGCATTGGGCGAGGACGGCTTGCAGCTGGCTCGGTGGCCGGTCATTCTAACACTGAGGGCGTTAGTGGTGAGACCAATGTAGTATGAATCGCACAGGTTGCACAGGAGGATGTAAACAACATTGTGGGAAGTACATGACCGAGAGGGGACGGAAGGAAGAGGGTGGGAGAGGAATGTAGCGGGGAGGGGGTCGGTGATAAGGATAGGGCACGTTTTGCATCTCGCGCGATGGCAGGGGTTGGGTGGGGTTTTAGAGCTAATATAGGGTTTAGTCAGCGGTTTGGTGGTTTTTAGAATGCTGGAGAGGTTGGGGGGACGCCTGAAGGTGAGAGAGGGACATTTGGGGAATGTGTTTTTGGTGGTGAGATTGTCAGAAAGGAGTGGGAAAAGGTTTTTAATGATTTTTTTGAGGGCATGGACGCCTGGGAAGTAGGTGGTACAGAGGGAGAGGTTGTAATTCTCCTTATTTTGGGTTTGTTTAGGAGGAAAGGGTTTTCTGAGAATTCGTTTATTGAGAAGAGTCTCAGGATATCCTCGTCGGAGAAGGGATTGGTGTAAAGAGGAAAGGAATTTATCAAGGGAATCGGGGTTATTACATATGCGAAAGCCTCGTGTGGAAAGAGAGTAGGGGAGGGATCTTTTAGTATGGGAGGGATGGCAGCTGTTATAATGAAGATATTGCTGCTTATTGGTGGGTTTGATGTGGACTGAGGTGTTGAAATGGTAGTTGGAGAGAGTGATATCTACATCCAGGAAGGTAACATGGGAAGAAGAGAAATGAGAGGTGAAGGAGACAGAAGAGAAATCGTTGAGAGCGGAAATAAATGAATTAAAAGAATCGACGTCATGGGGCCAGAGAAGGAAAATGTCGTCGATGTATCGGAGCCAGAGTAAGGGTTTCAGGGGTTGTGAGGATAGGAAGGACTCTTCGACACGGCCGAGGAAAAGGTTGGCATAGGAAGGGCTGAATCTACTGCCCATGGCGCAGCCTTTGGTTTGAAGGTAGAAGCGGTCATTAAAGGAGAAGGATTTATGAGTCAAGATGAAGTGGGACAGGTCAATAAGGAAATCGGAGCAAGGGTTATGAGGAGTAGGGCGAGTATCAAGAAAATGCTTAACGGCGGATAAGCCTTCGGCGTGGGGGATGGAGGTATATAGGGAGGTGACATCAATGGTGGCCATGATGATGTCGGAATCATTAGGGAGGGGGGTGGAGAGGAGGCGATCAAGGAAATGATAGGTATCTTTGATGTAGGAAGGCAGGGAATGGACTAAAGGTTGAAGGTAATGGTCGACGAAAGCGGAGATGCGTTCAGTAGGGGAGTGGCAAGAGGAAACTATTGGCCGGCCAGGGTTGTTGGGCTTGTGTATCTTCGGAAGGATATAGAAGTGGGGAGTGCGGGGATGAGCGGGAGAAAGTAGAGAAATATCGTTGCTAGTGAGACCTTCCTTGGGACCTTTGTCTTTAAGGAAAGAGATGATCTCCTCGTGGAATTTTGGGTTTGGGTCGTGAGAAACGGGAGCGTAGGAAGAGGGGTCCGAGAGTTGTCTGAGGGCTTCGTTGATATAGTCTGAAGAGTTCAGTACTACCACAGTAGAGCCTTTGTCAGAAGGTGTGATGACTATGTTGGGATTGTGTGAAAGGTCTTTTAAGGCTTTGATTTCAGACGAGGATAGGTTGGGTGCGGGCTTTAAGGAAGTGAGGAAGGAAGGATCAGCAATTTTGGAGAGAAGGAGGTTCGTGAACACTTCTAAGGGATGATTGGAAAGTAAAAGTTTGGGTTCATGTGAAGAGGGCGGTTTGAAAATGGTTAGGGCAGGATGTACAGAATTTGAGAAGAAGTATCGGGAAGTGGCAGTTGGGAGCGCTGGGATTCCCAAAAGAATTTCCATTTTAATTTTCGGCAAAAATTGAGGGTGTCTGTGAGAAGTTTGACAGGATTAACCTTAGGTGTCGGCCTTCTCCCTCCCTACCCCTCTCTCCTCCCATCTCACCCCACCTCTTGTTCCCTGCCTGTCCATCATTTTGTATCCGTCTATCTTTGAGAAAGGTTCTAGAGCAACCGAAATATCAACTTATAGTGTGAGTGTTCTTTTTTATGTGTTTATATTTAATTCCGCCCCACCTGTTGCATAGTTTATATATCAGATTCTTCCTATACCTTTCGCTGAAGAAGGTGGCGGCGATCCACCGAAAAATTTACAACCCGTGTGAGTGTCTTTTTTATGTGTTCTCATTTTAGTCACACTTGTGACAAAGTTTTTATATATTTGTGTTCACGCTCGTGAAAGCTTCCAATGATTATATATATATATATATATAGAAGAGAAAAGTGGCCATGAGATTTGGAAAAACCATTTATTCCATTTCCATCCTGGGAAAGACAGCCGAGGGATTGCAGGCAACGATGAGTTTTTACGCAATTTTGAGTGAAAATAACCAACGGATCTTTCGGATAAAGATCAAACAATCCTCGTTCTACTTTTCGACCAGGGTTCATGTCTGTTGAGTATCAGGACAGCAGCTAAATTTGGCCTTTTGAACGAAAAAAGTTTGCAGTTTGAAAGCTTTCCATTCAAGATTTTGAAGTTAAATGTGATTGGAATAAGGCGAGTATATGAAAAGTACAGTAGCCTGCCAGTAGATAGCATTCCGTAAGTACCCAACAGTCACGCCCGAATAATTTGTGAATATTTAAGGAATTAGTTACCACAAAGACTTTAAATAGGAAAGTATTTTTTCCTACACACTAATAAAAAAATCAAGTTTTCCATTTTCGAGGCCTTCATTGAAAATCGACTGAAACGCAATAATCGCGGATACGATTATCGAAGTCCTTTCCCACTCAAGTACACATGAGTGCTCTGCTCCCCTTCTGTTTCCAAGGGCACTGCCTTAAGTGCGGAGGCTCTGAAACAAATGTAAAGCGACGGTGCCATTGTTCTGACATGAGAGCCGGGCACCAAAGCGAATAGTTACGAAATCAGGTAATCACCACACGCTTCAGTTTACAGGTGCTCTGCCTTAAATCGAAATTCAATCGAAGTTATGACGTGGTGGAAGTACTCCATAATAGCCATTGTACTCCACATTGTACATACCATCTTCAGGTACATTTGTACATACATATGTACCTGAAGATGGCTTGACAGCCGAAACCGGTCGTTCTTTTTCTGATAAACAGTGGAAGTCGCAAAGTTTCCTCATTGCTATTAGGTTCTCTGCCGTTGCTGTGTGCTAGGAGGGGAAAAGGAGATCTAAAAGCTCCCTTGTTTCATTCGTAGATGATCGTGTCTAGCGGTAGAGTGAGGGACGACCATGTCGCTCTTCGGCCTGGTCTTGATCTAAAAAATGGACTCTAATTGATTTCCGTCGATAAATTCGAACTGGTTCAATTTCGTTTCCTTGGCTCGTTATATAACTTTTAGCTTAAAATATAATATAAAATATAGCTTTTATTGCCAGGTTTTGCTGCCACAAATTGAAGATACTTATCATGCAAACAATTTTCCTATTTTACATCTTGACTTGGTATTTACCTATCGTCTTCCTCTTTAATTTTAAGACCGTCAAATAATCAGAATATTTTCTTCCCGTTAATGGCTCAGTAACCGATCAAGATCTGAATATGTGAATTTGTAAGTGTTTTGAAATGGATGGAGAGTCTAGCCATCCGTGAGTCTATGTCTTACAGTGGCGTGATGGATTTCCATTCTTTAGAAAAAGTCCGACTTTGAGTAAAAAAAAGACAAAGATAGGTATCATCAAATGCAAATTTTGGTGGTCATATTCATGCCGCAACCACATAATTACCATTTGTCTCACTGGCACTCGTATTCTTTTTCGGTGAAAGTGACCCGCTGCTATTTCGAATGCCAGAGGTTTTCTTTCTTTCCCCCGGCCACCTACATACATTAGATTTGCTCCATTAGCGATTCAATCTCACGCTCGCGTCGTAACCGGAATAGAGCATTCATGTCCCTAGGCGTCGTTGCCTTTCTCACGTCTCTCAGCCTTCCAGTTTAAAAAAGAGCACGTCTCATTCTGGCAACTGCCGCTCTCCGATGCGGATGGAGTGGAGCTGCTGCTCCCGAGAATTCAGGCTCAGCGATATTGAGATTCATCCACGTTGATTCTGGAAGAAAAACACTTGAGTGACGAACAACGGGTGAGACCATTGTGGGAGCGGAACATTTGGTCATTTCGTCTCACTTGTCATAAGATTATGCCTTTTTGTTTCAGCTTATAAATCCACATCAGTGGCGTAACAACGTGGGGAGGTCACGTTTACATTGCCCAACTAAAATGCTTCGAATTTTCGACAGCGCAACCGTCTTCTTTCGAACTAGAGAGAGTGATTCATAGACCAAATAAAAATTAAAGTACAAATAAGGAGAACTACCAGAGGGAATAGTAAGGGAGGAGCTAGTATCAGATAGCTAAGGCTGGAGGGCTAAAGTCCCTTGGGATTGAACGACCAGTGAATGAATATGCATATTTGAAATCTCCCCTTGGACTACAATCTTGACACGGTGGAAAGGATGGTTCTCATAATTTCACAACAGCTGTCCAACTATGCCAGTTAGGTCATTTTAACCAGATTGATCGTAGCGGTGGAGCCAGAAGAATGGTGGTCCGCGCAGGCTCTTTAAAGCAGAGCAGAATTCAGAACTGATATCTGATTCTCTAATATCGGCTGGATTATATATATATCTATAAAACTTCATGGAAAATCACTCGGGTGATAAATATATAATATTCCAAGGGTGGCCGATAAAAATATAGAGACAAAAAAAAAGGACACTCACAAATTGAAACTTTCGATATTTCGGTGAAGACTAGCTCCACCTTTCTCTAGGTTAAGAGTAGGAATGTAGTGTATATATATATATATACACACACACTACATTTCCTTCCCAAAAGGTCGGCGAAACACCGCTCTTGGATAATCAACGACTGGTTTCATTTTTTTTCTGGCCATGTTCCTCTGAAAAAGCCCCATTTCATGTCATCATGGGTATTGGACCGATGGCGGGTGGTGTCCGTGCACACTGGACTGACTCTTCAGGCGGTTCGTGGAAATAAACGGCGCCCGCCTTCCAATTGGATACGCATCGCAATGCAAACGCACCCTACCGCCGCCGCCGCCGTCACTCGCATCTTGCTCTTATAGAATATATCAATCCCCCCCCCGCCCGTGTGTTCCCTGAATTTCACGCTTTCTACCTGTCGCCCGGTGCGAAATCGCTGTTACGTCTCACCACGGTTGAGTGAGAAGAGGAAAAGCAAACTCACTCTCGGCTTCGGGTTTCAAAAACAAGAGATTTTAAGATAAACGAGGGCTCGGTTAATTAATATTACTTGACTATACTGTTTATCATATTACGCGTTGGAACAGCGCTCTTCTTGCTTTCTTTTTCTTGCCAGTTCATCAATATCATCCTGATGAGTATACTTTTTCACGCAACTCTTTCTCCTTAGCTAATTAAAAACTAACCTAAAATTAGAAGTAAAAGATGAATGCTAAGAATGTAGTTCAATTGGAAAATCCATTGAAATCATCATCTCTATCAAGCGCTATCTGATAATGTATATTTAGGTCGGCTTAATCAGCTGGCTGCAATAGCACACCAATAAATAGCCATAAGGTATCGCCCCCTCTTAGAAACGTGCCGGCAATACTATAAGTACCAATCCCCGGTAGTGTTGGAATGTGACAAAGCAGTGCTCTATTGGGGCTGAATTATAATAATAGACGGAACAGTGGATCAGATCAGACAGTCCTTATTGAGAAAGAAAAAAACTAGCAATGATAATGGACGTTTCTGATAACATCCCCCTCTCATAACATAACCGAAAAAGAGGCGGGTCAATCAGTCCGTGGAAACGAAGAGCGTTTAATTTTACAAATTTAATTTTGACAAAAAATCAAAGCCTGCAATCGATGAAAATGAATGATACATGCATTTCTTACAGAATTGGACGAAAATGATCTGGAGTCGAACCG
Organism: Pyrrhosoma nymphula; assembly: GCA_963573305.1. Lineage (NCBI taxonomy): Eukaryota > Metazoa > Arthropoda > Insecta > Odonata > Coenagrionidae > Pyrrhosoma > Pyrrhosoma nymphula. The sequence continues at coordinate 4,064,489 of OY754334.1, forward strand.
GAGACTTTAGGTGCACAAAACGTAGCATATATTATCGGCGGCATTTAATGATGTGCAGAGGTTTAAAGTTGTACAACTAATGGTAGTATTTTAGTTCCAACGTGCTTGGACGGCCAAGGCCATTGCGCACACTCTGCGAGCAACACTTGCGGAAGACAGGGTCGTCAGAACTCGGACGAACAGGAAGATCATCCGAATTCGAGCCCAACGACTTCAGAGACAGGGAATGTTTCGGGAACATCCGGTGTTTCTCCGTCGTGGCAGTTGGCCGTTGCCCAGTTGTACACAACTCTCGATTCGAAGCATACGATGCAGTTTTACGTTAATCTTTCAACAGAGTGTAGGATTATATTTAAAGTTGTTTATTTCGCCCTTGACCTTGAAAATTGGCGCGGTGACGCACGCTCTGCAGCACACGTTCTGAAAGCGGCACTTCTTACATGTGCACGCGTTCGCCCTCGCGCGCCCCGCACCCACCGCTCGAGGCGAGCACCGAGATACCAGGCGGCACCATCATTGGAATCATATCGGAATCCACAGCGTGCTTCCGTGTCCCCCCCTGGGGGTTTGTGTTTGAACCACTCGAGATAATTCCGATTGCGTATCTAAGGAGTCACGTGGTACAACGACGAATGTTTAAGGTGGCTGGAGCGGTAATCGTGAGTCGTTGAAGGCACATTCTAATAACTTTTCAAGTAAGTCGAAAAAAATATTCTTGGACCACATTTCACCCACGTACACCTGTTTATACGTTGGAAATCACCACAATGCAGTAATGTATATGATGCAAGAGTTATATTTCAAATTTTCGCCTTAATTAAAGCATTGTTTTGACTTGGATTTTCGGCGCGAAATTCGAAATTTACGCGAAAATCATATCTAAATACGCTTTTATTACTCGGTATGATACCTTGATATTTGTTGGCAGCTATTATAATAATATGAAACTTACTATTTCGCATTTAGGAGAAAATCTGTACTTTAGTAATAGAATTTTTTCAAAATATATGCCGTGTTCCATAAGATTACTTGTTAAAATACCATTGAATTGCCAGGAAACCAAATCGGTGACATGCAGTTTTTTTTTATTTTATCGATAGGTGTTACTAACAAGGACACGTATGCAAAGTTTCACGAAAATCTGTATACAAACAAAAATCGCTCCAGCCACCTTAAGAGATCTTGGTGTGTTTTTCAACCACTCTGATGGATATCGTAAACGTGCGATATTAAGCTGGGTTTAAACGTCGAAGTTGACTGCCATGACAGTCGCTCGATCACGATATATCGCTACTATCATCAACACTCAGGTGTCCCAAGAGTCCCTGTAGTGACTCAAAACTCTAGACGAAATCCTGTTATGAATCATGGGAAAACAGTTGAATCAGGGAAAGCGTGGAGGGATCACGATTTCACCGTCTACACACAATATTAAAGAATAAATATTTACATACAACCGATATGGTTTACAGTGATTAGACGTTGCATGCGTAGTTAAAGAGAGGATAGATTTTATTATGGGTAGGTTCCCTTATTCAAGTACATATGTCGCTAATATTATGAAATGAATGACATTTTGTCTCGTCTATAATACTGTTTCTGGTTTCACTGCCTGCCTAAGGCATCGGCTTACGAAGACATTATCAAGACCTTAATTTTTATATTACATATTATTATTATTTCTAATTTCGCTCATCAACCAAGGTCGGAAACACTGGAAGCTAAGAGAAATGAGAACGACAACATAAGATTGCCCAAGGAATGTCTATGAAAAAAATACTTCCAAATCTGAAAACGGCTGCGTTCCTCGCACTGATGTTTTTGTACGAGTCCGACCTCACATTCCCGAGGCATTCATGGTGTCTGTACCTCTCAATAAATTGAAATGTTTCTCCCTCCGACAACGTTTTTCTTACGAGCGTTTTGTAATTGCCGGTCTACGCCATGTTTTTGATTTCGATGGTTGCGATACACATGGACTGACTGCGTTCAAAATAGAAAAGATTCTACTTAGCTGATAGCTCGAATTCAGGGTCGATCTCGTTTGACCTACTCCCCTATCGACTCTTACTCGCATCGAAGTTCGTGTTCACACGTGCGAGTGGAGCTTAAAAGTCGACTGTCATAGCAGTTGACTGCTGCGTGTAAACCCAGCTTTATGTTGTTTTCCTGCGTCTCGGATCGCGATATTTATCTCTCCATCGAAAATGTTACCGATCGAGTAAAACTCGATCGGGAAGGCTGCGTGAGATTTTCACGAGTGAGTCGTTCAAACACATCAAAATGTCGAACCTTTCGTCATTGTATGTACCACGTGACTACTTATGCCTGAGCAACTGCTAGAGAACGCCTACAGCACGTTTCAACCTCCTGTCTCACTTCGATACGCAGAGTTTGAAATGAGCTCTCCGGATCGTAGTTTGAGGGTTTGGAATACCTATGCTTCCCAGTTCGGAGCTGAGAGTCACTCTCGCTAACGCAGTCGGAGTTGCTAGGCAACCGTGGAAAAGGAACAGAAATACAATGAGACAACCCAATATAAAGGCTAGCATGTTTTCATGCATGTCTTGGTCATCGGAGTATCCTTAGAAATTTGAAGGCACAATTCCGCGCTGCGTGGTCGGTAGATCTCCCTTCAAGCGCTTTTTGCGGAGGCGATGTTGGTTGAGTTCGCACACGGACAAGTTGGAGAGTTGACTAGGCACGCCAACCGTTTCACTCCGAGCTTACTCCGACGCCCACAGTGCTGTTCTCTGAATAGTTTACCTGTTTAGCGGTTTTACGCGAGGCACGTTACTGCACAATCTGATGTACTACGTGTGGATGGTCATTGAAAATCGCGTCGTGTGAATCGGTGAATTGCTAGAATGCGCATGCGCAAATGCATGCACGAGAAATGGGATAATAGCCCCTGCTCTAATTCCGAGCCTGCATTATCGCAATGCTGAAACAAATTCTACTTCGAATTGTGCAATGAATGTGTAAAACGGTCTTTAGATACGTGATCTCAATGAACTCGGGGGGTGTTCAAACACACACACACACACTCAAACCCCGCCATGCGAACATTTCACGCGTCTCATAGTTTCGAGTGGAGCTGGCAAAAGGGATCCCCTTAAAGGGCACCGCAATCTGACGCCTCTCCATTTTAACTTTCTTTCCCATTATTATCCACCATTCACCTGTTACATCTCGCGCTAATTAGTTATCCCCCTCACTTCCCGGTCGTCTTCTCGTCGAGTCACCATGGCAACGCGAACAATGGCCAGCGCGGGTCCTTTCAATTCAGGGTTCTCCCCTCGCGGCGGCGGCGCTGGGGCGGCACATATCCTTTCGCGTCGACTCGGGCTGCTTAGTGAAAGTCTCCCCCACCCCCACCACCAGCAGCAGCACACCACATTCCGATTGAGAAGGTAGTGGAAGGGTTGAATCGTGAAGTAAAAAGGATAATTACTTTCCTTTTTTGATGGAATACTGGGATAAGATTTTCCGCCAAAAACATTGAAATTCACATTTTGAACATATTAATTTAAAAAAAAGTAAGAAAGCATGGAAAATCCTCCGAATATGAGAGAGAGAGAGAGAAAGCATTTGGTGACTGTTCCGCAAAACTCGGTAATTAGAGATGATATCGTGTGGAGGAAATGCGCCACCAGAAATAAATGCGAAATATATCGTACAGGAGGGAAATATTTTCTTCAGATGATAATCATTGACTCTTTATTATGCGGCCTTTCTTCTACTTGCTCAGGTTTCAGTAACTCTGCCGGATTACGTTTGTAGTTTTAACTTTAATTAATGTCTATTGTGTAATCCATATCTCCTCTCGATTGTCATCAATCAATGGGAACATTGGTTTGAACGAGCAACACACTCACACCTCTCAGCCAACCGTTTAATTCTCACACAAACCACTACTTTGAGACGTCCGTCAGTATTTGCCTCGTGTATTCTATTCTTGGGCTTCCTCTGCAAATGCTCCTATTCATTCCTCCTTCCATAATTGTTTTCAAGAGGCAATTGTGTCTCAGAATGAAATGTCCAGTGAGTTTGTCACCTCTTCTTCTTCTCCGAGTTTTCATTTGACGTATTTTCTCTTCAACTCTCCGTGGGACTTCATAGGTTTGTCCCTCCATTGCATCTCTATCACTCTTCGATGACACCACGTCTGCATCGCTTACAATCTCTTTGCTCTGCATCCAGGGCTTCACTGACATATTAGAGCATTCTATGCCAACTTGGCTTAATTATCATTTTCTCTTTAGGGTTGGGCATCCCTCGAGAAACTAAAATTATTCATTAGCTTTCCTTTTTTTCACATATATTTGCCAAGTGCCAGTGGAATTAATAGTTTTTACAAGTCAATGTAAATATTAATAACTAATAGTTTGTATATGATTTTATAAAACAAGAAATAATCGATTTTCTTAATCTATTAATCGATTCTTTCCACGGATTGACACAATTGTGGATTGAGACGGAGGTATGGAAAGCTTTGGAAGTTTTTGCAAAATAAGAAAATTAAGGCCATGCTAACCTGAAGCAGAGGAAGGGGTTGGCGAGTATAATATACGACTTTTTGTTGCATATCTACAAATGGAATGATACATGCTTCTTCTTAGGGCCTCTTGGTAGAGGTGGGCATAGTCTGTGGCTAGAGCATAGTTCCATTCATCTTCCTATCACTCGTCTGTGTTTAGAGTTCTACATAGCACGCGCTTCTTCAGAATAATCATGTTCCATATGATAGGAGTCATGAAGGCCACTTTAATACAAAGCTAAAGGACTACATTTGGTGGAGGATAGCCAAGGAGCCCAGCTATGCGATATATAATTAGCATAAATTGTATTAGAATACTTGGCACATTTTTGCAAATTTTATTTTAAAAGTTATGAATCCATTTTTATTACACCTAATTTAGATCATTGAAAATACCTGTGAACATTATAAGAACTGATACTTTTACGTTGGCTGGTATTTGACGGAACACCAAGAGCCTCGGCTACGCCTAATGTCGCACGTTGATCTGTCGCACCTTTCCTCTGTTTAAATGTGCACCCTGCCTAAATTTGACATTGGCCTTGGCTAGCGCGCTACAATATGTGCGAAGGCGTGGAGATGCGTGAGATAAATAATATTTGTTTCAATGCCTCGAATAAAGGCAAGTACCAGTGGGTATATTCCATCCATTTATCTTCTAGAGTTCCCCACTAATTGAGACTGATCTAGGTGCAAAGTGAGAGATGATATTTGCATTTAGTATTGATATTTTATGCTCGGCTGCAAAAAAAAGAGTAGGGTCTTCGTCACGTGAGAAAGGTTGTATCCTTAAGCCAACGGAGTGTTTCCTGAAGATATCCCGTTCCGTTTCGATCTATACCCAGTGTAATGGTTCAAAAGATTTTACACCTGGAATTGTTGCTCCATTTTGTGCGCTATATATTTGCTTTATTTTCGTAGTTCAAAATAGATTAGAGCATCGAAACATAACTCTTGATTAGGAGAGCTTAGCTGCTTCTCTCTTGAGTGAGTCATTCTAAGCTTTCTTTAATATCTTTTTTTGTGCCTTCAGAGCCTTTGAAGTGGTGAATTCGACATCCCATTTTTCTCGATTATTCTTTACCTCTGGCGGATTTTATCGCCGGAAACTTCTTGAAATTAATGTCAGGGCATCGGAATTTATATAATTCAATAATAATTAAGGCTATGAGTAATTTAAAGCCAGTTATCTTGAATAATAGCCTTGGCGTTTATTAAATTTAAGAGGTGATATGTTCTACAATATTTGCAATTTTGGAACAAGAATCGTTTGTCGACGGGTGTGTATTTCTAAAGTGTGAATGTTCAAGCCCGGAAGTCAACTCTCACGTTTAAATACGAATATTATCATGTGTGCTGGCTTCCTGTCTGTCTTCTCGACGCGGTCACGCAACAGTGGTGTTCTCGCTCTATTGCCTTTCCCCCGCCCACCCGCAACCCCCTCAACATCAATCTCCGGCAAACATCCGACATGCGTGGCGATTACCAGCATGAAGGTGGCGATCGCGTGAGAAATGTGGATATGATAGTGACGCTAATGAATCGCTGGATTCTGGACCGCGGGATTTGAATATTCGGTGAATGGAAAATTCCTTGACAGTCTACGCAGTAAACAAATCCGGCTCCAGGAGGCGTTCGTATCAGTGATGGGAGCATGATTGTCGTGCACGTGATGTCGTGATGATACTTCATTGGCGCATTGCTTTATACCTTTGCTGAGAGAGGGGGGGTCAAGCGTTTCCCTGAGTTCCCATTTGTTGTTGGGTCACCTCTCGAAGGCGCAACTAGCGTTTGGACCAGAACCTAAATATTGGGAGCGTGGTAGCCTAGTGGGTAGAGCTCTTGGCTACTGATCGAAGGGTCCCGGGTTCAAATCCGGGTGAAGCCTTTGGACGCCCCCGAACAAAAAACCTCGGAGTGCGAGGTGGCCCAGGGAAAGGAACTGGCCCCCCTACCCTGAATGTGTGAAATTCATACGCCTGTGGCTTAGTCCGGGGTGACTCTACCCTCAACTATCCAAACCAACCTTCGGGGTGAATCATTGAGTGAGAGTGAGTGATTTAATCTTCCGGATTTTCGTACATAGCGCAGGAAGGGAACTGTTGTTGGACTCGGCTCTAGGAGTTCACGAGTGTGCAACCCGAGTCAAACAACCTTAAGTGGCGACTTTTATATCTGCTTATTATATCGCCGTTCAGCAGAAACATATCACCATGCGTGAACCCACACCAAGGCACCACCTCCCACCATGACAGTAGTGCATAGCGTCCGGGTTGGTTATAATGCTCGAAGCCATATCGTCCGGCGAACATCATTGCATTTGATGACAAGCACCATTCAATGCTCATCATGGATGAGCATTGGAGCATTGATCATGATGTTTTGTATTAAAAATTAAGTGTGTTCGAATTCAAGCCGAGAGATAATTCTTTCGTCAACAAGTCTTCTTCATCAAATCGATGATAACTACAAGTATGGATACTATTGGTTTCAACTATTCACTTGACACTCATTACTTATAGCCTGTAGGTGCAATACCGTTAATGGCTGAATATATAAAAGCAAATGGGTACATTTTCAGAGAGAATATGTTCGGCTGCCACACCTCCTAGACAAAGCCCAATTCGTAGACATAGAAGTGGCCGAGCCACCGCGATTCATCTTTTGCAATTAAACCCAACCAAGATTGAATAGGAGTGTGGTATTAATTATGCGGGCGCCTTACGTTTTGAGTTGAAAATGTCCTTCAACACGGTAGCAATTCTCATGCACTCCGACGCCGCTACGGAGACGGCTCTCTGGCGTCATATTTGCCAGGTTCGCAGGCAAAGGGAATTTGGAATGAATCATGTTGTAGACACGGGCAGCACCCCTCCCGGCCTAAAAATATGAAACGGCTGAGGGAGCAGGTAGAGAGAGAGGGTCAAACGTATTTCCCGCATTTGCCGGTACACACGTACATGTACGTTTCCCGCAGCCTAAGAGCTCCTTTCTTGATTTCTTTCCATCTCGCTTTTATATATCTTGTACAGCTTCCATTCTCCTAGAGTAGTTTGATTGGCCAATCTGTGTTCTGTTTCCTTCAGTATTTCCACCTCCCAGCTATTCTGACAGCTGACAGTTCATCATGATCAAATTGGAACGGGGAACAGTGAGAAAATGGGCATAAGGTGGTTAATGAAAATGACCATATATTAAAAAAATTCCCCGAGTGGGTTGGTGATTGGAGGGTGGTGTAATTACAGTGTCGTAAATTCTGTAGCATATTTTTTTAAATAAAAAAATCACCCGGAGTGGGTTGGTGGTTGAAGGGGTGTCTGGTTGTAGTGTAATAAAAGTTGTAGCGTATTTTTTAAAAGAGAAAAATCCCCCAGTGGGTTGGTGAATCGAGGGGGTTGTGGTTGTAGTATGGAGAAATTTTTAGCTGAAATGGTAGGGGAAGAGTTGTGTAAAACGCGTGGTAAAGCGGGGATAGTTTAAGTTGAAGGCGGGAAAAGTCATGGATGAGGTATTTAAAGCGAAGAGGAGTGACTGCTCGACCGCTGCGCCATCTCGGGGAAATATGAGGAAAAGGTCAGATTTTCGATCATTGCATCGAGAAAGAAATGCACTTCGCAGACAGGTTTAAGTGAATGGTATTGGAGAGGAAAATAGATTAATGAAGAAAATGAAAGGTTAGTATAAATGCGCATATAGCAAAATATGTGAAGTAGGCGGTTGAAGGTGAGCGGAAAGCAGGTGAATTGGAGAAATTCGCAGACTGGATTCTTCGATACAAACACTCCTCTCCATATCGGAAAATAAAAATTACACTTTGGTCCAGTAAATTGATTTATTTCTAACGACCCAGGTTTCATAACGCAGTGACATCTTCAGGTACATTGGTCATTTTTACATCCGTATATAAAGTATACATATATACAGAAATCCTGGTGCTTAGGGGTAAGAGGGGGACCGTTTTGAACCACCCTATAATTACTATACGGATCATAATATTAGTTAATGTATATATTGACCGCATAACCTCTTCTTTTAACTTATTGAGTTTTGGTCCATTAAATTTCTTTTTTCATTGCCGACGTTTATTTCAACCTTTCAATTGACCAAAACTCAGTAAGTTAAAAGAAAAGATCATAATATTAGTTTTAATTTTACAGTAAAATACTGGGAGTAAAGGATTGAACACTGCAGCTTCCACTTAGATATTTATTAAATACGACCATGGTTTCGTAGCGGTGCTACATCATCAGGTGAACAGAAAGTCTAGCATAAGTGGTATATATAGTACAAAACCGTTGGGTGGAAAGGAAGAGGTTAAAGGAGGAGAGGGGGAGGAGGGGGGGTGGGGTGGGGGTGGGGTGTAGTTGTTGGAGGTGAGGTGACTCAGAAAATCCAGCACAACCAAGGGGTCTAATCTGCGTCCCCTCGAGAAGGGAGTACTCCCTTCGGAAACCATGGTCGTATTTAATAAATATCTAAGTGGAAGCTGCAGTATTCAATCCTTTACTCCCAGTATGATTGACTTCCACAAAGTATTGCCTGAAACTGTGTCGTATTACAGTAAAATAATGTCATATTTTGCTAAAGCATCACGAAATGACCAGATTTAAAAATATAGACTTCATGAAACAGGAAATTAAAATTCATGAAAGTCATAGAATAAAGGTCATGAAATAGAAAAATAAAAGTCATAAACGTCCCGTCCCTGCTTATCACTACTTCTACTTCGTCGCACATGTCTTCTACTCCTTCTTCATAATCTAATATATGTATAGGCTTGTATTCCTGCGCCACAACCGTGCCTTAAGGTTATTTTCTAATCTAACCATCATTTTACTTTCAATGTGTTAGAGATAGCTTTTCACTGGCTTGCTGCTACTTTTCCTCAGTGTAATTCCAACAACTGCGTTTCCATTCTTAGGTCCAGAGTGGATAATAATCCGGTCGCTGCCGCTTCAGGCCCTTCTTAGAGCCACTTCAACTAGCTGATACCTAAAACATCCAGACCCATTCTTCTCATCTTAATATTAAGGTTTTCAACTCGTCCCGAGCCTTGAAGCGATCTTACATTCCAGGTAGGTACCATATCCAAAAAGCTGCTTATCTTTCTTAATAGATGTGCTATGTCTGGTAGTCCCCTCCCCGAAATCCGAATGGGGGACTAGTTTCCCTCCGGAATATTTGACCCGAGGGAATTTCATCATGTCTTTTACTATAAAACATTAGAAAATGTTGAAGAGCTGCTCCTCCTCAGGTTAATTATCTGGTGATTTTCCGTTACATTCCACCTCGCCGTTCTGCAGACGTTTAGATAAATAACTTACCGCGCCTATAGTGTAATGAGTGTCGCTGCACCCCAGGGGTATATTAAGGGTTTTCGACGAATTCAGAAAGAACCATATTACATCCAGGTGGGCTCAATCAAATTTAAAGCATCACAATCTGCGCAATTTATTTCAATTCATTATAAACAAATGAAACGGAAATCAAGATCGTGAGCTCTGAATCACATTTGTAGCACTACCTAAGCGATCATACCTACATATCTCCACATCAGTACATTCTACATCAACTCGCCAAAATTCTGAGAAGGGCCCTAGATAGGTGATTTTAAGCCGCAACGCAGTGGGCCCTCACCACCATCGTGTCCACCCTCACCACCCCTACACAGTGAGGGGTGCCCCCTCGATTATTATTAATTACAATGTCTTTGGGTGCCCCGGGCACCACTACTTCCCTACATAAACATGGCTACCCTATTCCGTCTGCTGAATGCCTTCTCGATGATAATATTCGTGATATTTTTTCCTGTGAAGAAATTATCGCTCTAGTGAACCATACATTTAATCACAGAAACATAGCATAAATGTTCTGATGAAAGTTTGTATGCAGACAATGACTTTTTAAATAAACCATTGCCACAAACAACCACTCATCGTGACTATTGCGGCAGAAACCCAGCCCAGCCCAACCAAATTGTTTTTTCACATTACCGTAATCCAAAAGTTAAATCCTGTTACAAGTTACTGGAGGAACACAGTTTAATAGTTATGAAAGAAAAAACGTTAAAAGCAAATATTGCTATTTTTGGAAAGAATTGCCAACTTGTGGCGAGATTAACTTTGAAAAGAGGTTATGAAATAAAAAACGTTAAAGGCAAATATTACTATTGATGGAAAGAATTGCCAACTTGTGGCGAGATTAAATTTGAAAAGAGGTAATGGAAAGTAAAAATTCTCCAAAATAATTGCAGTGACGTCTGACGAAATACCTTAGTATTTCTGCAAGGAATAAATTCAGAGGCATTAGGATATTTACTGTTAAGCTGAGAGAAAAAATCAGTCCTATACTTCATATATATCCTTCCTACTAATTTAGTATAAATGTGAAAGTTTGTGTGTTTGTATGTTTGTTACTCAATCACACAAAAACTACTGGACCGATTGAGCTGAAATTTAGCATGTAGATAGAAAATATATCTGTGGGTAATATAGGCTATATTAAACAGCCCTAAGGGTCCCCTTAGCCCCCCCCAAAGGCCCCTCTGGTTGTTCATGCTAATCATTGGGTTCGGTGCTGTGGGTTTATTTTTTGCTTTTTATAAGTACTTTCACTCAAGATAGAGGGCTGGAATTTTTTACCAGATTGCTGAATAAATGAACACTCTAATTATTTCAATTGATTTTCAATTACTTTTCGTAATAAACTATCTCCCTCGTCGTCCACTCCGTTATAAGTTCAACTTAAGTGCATATATTGTCAAATATAGATAAACGTCTTTGGCTAATCCCACAGGTATGTTCTGATAAACCTAGCTCAACATCTCTTCCTTGTCCAAAACCAGTGTCAGGGAGACGAGTGATTCCTCCGCAGTATGGCTCAACGCGGTGAACAAAACAAGTAGGATCAGCAGCAACCCATAGCATACGAGGTGCTTCCTTACGATAAACTGCTTAATTACGTGTAACCCGGAGCAAGGAAGATGGTCAAGCTATCCCCTGGTTCAACCTGCTTGAATGCTTCATTTTTGAAATCAAACATTGGACCGCAGGCGACTACTCCTATTCGCGTGTACTATTATCAGTAAGGTGAAGATAGTGAAGCAAATTCTCAAACCTGTTTCACCTTATTGCATCTGCGAGTAACTGTACTTTCGCGGCAATCGGGATCAGCCTCCCAATACATCCTCTTCTGAGGCAGACGGTGGTAATCAGAGAAAAGCGTTACCCTAAGCAAAGAATAAATCTCGTCGTTTGTTGCGTCTATGCTGTAAACAAGAATTTGGACAGCATAGCGAATGGTTACTAAGGTTATATGGTTGACTAAACTATCTGAAATTTTTTTTGGAAAACGTTAAAGAGATATTTGACATGCTCGCATTAATAATATTCCTCTGGATTGAGTCGAAAATGAGGAGATGGATTCTCGATTTGAACGTTAAATATTTATGAGTTTTCTTTCCACAATCTCGTGGGACAGCAACGCTTTCGCTTCTTAGTGTTGCTGAAGTTTGGTATTATCGAGAAGAGCTGGTTTTTCCCCTCTATCGGGTCTTTCTCTTTGGATCAGAATTTCCTCAGTCTCCTCAGAGCCTCAGGATGCAAAATAAAGGCAGGAAGGTGGCTGAAGTCTCCTTTCACCTCCGTGTCTGACTGATGAGTCTGACAGACGGAGTCTTGGCCATTCATTATCTCCTCTTCTTCCAAAGGTGAGCAAAGAGAATGATATGCCATCGGGATTAATATCTTTCTTCTATGGCATCCAGAATCTCAGTTACAGCACAGCACAAAGCCTCTTTCAAATAGTTTTTCTCGGGGCCTGTGAACGAATGTTTAGCGCACAGTAACAAAGGAGAAATGAAATAAATCAACATTGGATACCTCCTCAAAATCCATGGGTGGAAATGAAAATTTTTATCACAAAGGAATTGCCTTGAGTTAATAGTTTTCCCAAGTTTAAATTAACAACTTAGTCAGTAGCCCGAACTAGACCAACAAAAGCACATAAAAATACTGTTTGAACGCTATTGGTTGTGAAGGAAAACAAAGATTCTCATTTTGAGTTGTTATTCGTCATAAATTGGATACCATGCAGCGATATCCCAAAGTGAAATGATCTGGACTCAACAAAAAATAAATATAGACAATGGTAAAAACGTTTATGATAACAGCATCTCATCTGATATTAAAAGTTTGCAATAACTTTTTTACGTTAAAAATAATAGCATTCAATGACTATCGGAATTTTATTAAAAGAATAAAATGAGAAAAATGGGATTTATCTCCAATTTATAACTACTTTTATGCCCTTCGGCCACTTTAAGGTTGCCACATTTATGCTGAACGACACAAAAAATAAAGAAGCACATCGACACATAATTTGCAAAATAATTACCCTCAGAAATATTCTATTGGAAATGGAATAAAAAATCTCCAATTCAAGTGCAAAAAGTGTCCCCTTTATACTTTCTAGAAGGTTGTCACGACCTTTCGAACCTGGAAGGACTGCAGTAATGTGTCCAGCAATAATTAAGGGCATGATTTAATGAAAAATGGCAATGTAAGGTCTTGTCAGAATCAGATGAATTAGTTGCAAAGAGAACGCAATGTCAGACAAAATGTAGCATAGCAGCATCAATTATGCTGCTGACGGGCATAATTGGGTAAACGCCATTATGGCTTCCCATTTGCACAAATGGTCATCAAATGCTCCGTGAATCTATTGATTAAAACATCTCAGGAGGTCCTTTTCCCGGAACTTCCCTTGGAGAGTTTTTAGGTAGTTTGAGCGATTAATCACTTCAACTAGAATTCGATGAATTTGACCTCATTTTAAAGAAAAAACTCATCTTTCTAATGACATCAAAATATATTAAACCCTTGCCGAACTACTTTTTGAGCAATTTTACTGAAAATATGAACTGTTACACATGTGGGATAGAAAACGGCTATGCGCTCCAGAGGGAGAATGTTGAAAGAAATAGGAATTCATTAAACCTAGATTTCGTCAAAAAACCAACGGTGTGTAGTTTGTATATTTTATCAACTATTTATAATAATTATTCTATTACTCACCGCAGTAATTTTTACAGTATCGCAAAAACCTGCTGTATTGAAGGCTTTTTAGCCGTACGGCAAGAAAAAATGAGTCAAGTTAGAGGATTATTTAGATATATTTACAAAAGAAGCGGGTGTAGACTTAAATTTGTGGAAGTTATCCAATACGGGAGAATTAAAACACCTTTAGTTAATTTCTCTCTTTACAAGATTTATTGTCGCGACCCTGGTTTCGACGCTTTGGGTCATCTTCAGGTCCTTATAGATGACACAAAGTGATGAAAGATGTTAATTAAGGCTTTCCCAGCGTGTAGCGATGTTGGTAGTTTTCCGGGTTTCCGACCGGGTGGTCGAACTCTCCATTTCTGTCGACGTTTCGATGAACAAGTCGTTCATCATGCCCTGAGGAACCCGGGTGTCTCCCAGGTCCATCGCTTTACCATAGGGGATAGCTTAGTTCCATCTAGGTCCGACACTATTTGTAAACTTTAAGTTACTTTTCGCATCACATCCCTGCTCCAGCCCCTCTTCTACCCCTCCCCCTTCCAGCCCACCTCTCCCCGTCCCAACTTCTTCCCCCTCCCCTTCTCCTAATTCCCCCCCCTCTCATTCCTCCCTCCTCCCCTTCTGCCCTTCCCCAATTTCTCCTCTCCCTACCCACAGTGCAACCAGCGAGGAACCCCCTTCTCTACAAGACTACGAAATAATGTTTTTCAAGCGCATCAGGAGGATATTTCAATTTTGGATCTACAATCTTCCAACGAAATTTACTGGTAAGTTAGTAAAAGCAGGACTTCTTTCAATTTTGAACAGATTTTTATGTACTTGGTAGTTGTTCTTTGTTTCCAATAAACATTTCTATTTCTCTCTTAGGGGGCGTCCATTAATTACGTGAGGCGATTTTCGACCCGCCCTTCCCCTTTGGTGAGATGTCACGAGATTGGGTTCGACCCCCTCCTCCCTTAATCTCACGTGAGATTAAAAAAATGCGTACTTTTAGTTTAAATACGTTAATTTGTGCTTGATTGCGTTGAATTTATTTAAAAAAACATAATTTGCAATGCAAGTGTCGAAACCCGGGTCGTGACGATAAATATTACAAGAGGAATTAACTAAGATATTTTAATTCTTCCGGAGTAGATATATTTAACAAACTATTGAGAATTTTTGGCTTGTGTATTATTTTTGCGCCATTAATATTACAATATTTACTTCATACACCTTCATCATCATCATTGGTGCTGCTGTCCGCAGACAGGTTTCAACGGAAGCGTTGTCTCCACAGCATTCTGTCCTGGGCATCTCTCTTCATCTCCGCATAACTCCTTTCTTCTTTTGTATAACCCTCAGCATTCCGTGCCTCCTCCTTCCTCTTCCTCTCTTCCCTTCTATTTTCCCTTCTATTATTTATTTCTGTAGGCAGTTATTCCTTAAAATTTGTCCAATCCATTTTGCCTTTCTCTTTTTAATTTCTCTCGGTATACTTCTTTCTTCTCCAATCCTCCTTAGCACTTCTTCATTTGTGATCTTATCTTTCCCTCCAATCTTCTCCATTCGTCGCCATAACCACAATTCTAAGCTTTCCAAGTACTTTTCTTCTCTCTTCTTCAACGTCCACGTTTCGCATCCATACAACAAAATGCTCCATATTAATTTGCTAATCTTTTCCTAATATCCATCTTGATGTTCCTTGCTGTCACCAGTTCCTTAATCTTGCTAAATGCTACTTTTCCTTGCCCAATTCTGCTTTTAATTTCTTCAGTACAGTTGCCACTCTGTGTAACTATACTTCCCAGGTACTTGAAAGAGCTTACTTGTTTTAATTTTTCTTCCTCCAGCCATATATTTAAGGGCCCTTCTGTCTTCGCTATTCTCATTACCTTAGTTTTATTGCTGTTTATTCTCATTCCGAACTCTTCACTCTTCTTCCTAATCCTTATAGACGCTGAAATTAAAATATAAAATTCGAATATGGTCTCCACTATGACTAGGGAAATATCTCGCTCAACTACTACCTTAAGTGCCGTGCCGAAACATTTTTGTTTAGTTTCGACCCTGATCGGTGCGCGGGCATCTATTAGCGACGACGCCTCACGCGGCTGCCTCGTCGGGAGGCGGAAGCAGAGCAGACTTGCGGAGGCGGCGGTTGCATAACGGCATGAATGACACTCTGGCAATCGGACCACCACAGCAGGTGGGAGTGCTGAGTAGTTGGTGTGGCAACTCGGTCATTACATTTGAGTTCGGGATGCGTGCAAAAAAAAACACTCGCTCGCGTGGCCACAGTCGCTTATAAAAAATATATAAAATCGTCGCAGTTACGGAAGTGTAAACACTGCTGGAGGCATTTTGCTCTGCGCTGGGATAGAATGGTTTGGTTGGGGAAGAGGTTGCCGGCGGCTGAAGTGATTTTCGCCATCGAAGAAAGGTGTGGGAAGGAGAGGGAAGGTGGGCGGAGAGAAACCCGGTGTCGGAAATAGCGCACTCTTGAGGCGAAAGTGCACTCTAGTGGTCCACGGTAAACGTCCCATCCGACGGACGGAGCACTGCACTTGAAGTGATGTCCGCGTGGCTGCCAAGGGATGCTGACCCTCGGGTGTAATATGCCGGGATATGCTGCCGGGGTTGGATTGGTTGGATGCGGGGGCTCTCGGAAGAAGACAGTCTGAGGAGCCTCCTAACACCCCGCACATCATCTCGTCCGGATTCATCGCGAGTTCATCGGGGCGTGGCTCTTCGTATTGCCCTTTTGGAAATAATGCATCTACATCTACATACTACCCTCCAAGCCGCCTCAATAGGCGTGTGGCGGGGGTGTTAGGACACCAGCCGTTTACATATACAAAGGGAACGCTCTAATGAAATTACGCCTAGCATTTATTGACGTCCCTTATTGTTCGGGGGAAAAACGAATTCCCATACCTATCCGTTCGGCAAAATATCTCTCTTAATTTATCGTTTCTGTCGGACCTGGAAATATAGTGGGGTTCTAATATGATGTTCTCCGTGTCGCTCTGAAAGATATCTATTCTCAATTGTTCAAGCAATCTAAGCCTAGCGCGCAGCCTCCGAGTCTCTAGCGGGTCCCAGCCTAATTCGTTTAACATCTGCGTAACGCTGTCTGTACGCCCGTAGCAGTTTTTGACGAATCGCGCAGCTTTCCTTTGAATTTCATTAAGTTCTCGGACTAAGTCTTTCTGCACTGGATCCCATATGCTCGCTGCATATTCAAGGTGTGGCCGGACGAGTGCGAAGTAGCACCTCTCTTTTACTTTTTCATCCGAAAATCTTCCCACAATACGCTTGACGAATCCTAGCTTCTTCAGAGCTCTGCCACAAATATTTCTTATATGTGTTTCCCACGATAGGTTTGAAGTTATCGTAACTCCTATATACTTCACTTCATCTGTCGCCTTTATGTTAACACCATCCACAAGAATATACATGGGAATAGTTGGACGACCTCTGCAAGAAATGTACCGCCGTGCATTTGCTCAGATTAAGTTCGAGTCCCCACTCTTGGCTCCACACATGAACGTTGTTCAAATCCGATGATAGAGTTTCAAAGTCAGA
Source organism: Pyrrhosoma nymphula (assembly GCA_963573305.1). Classification (NCBI taxonomy): domain Eukaryota; kingdom Metazoa; phylum Arthropoda; class Insecta; order Odonata; family Coenagrionidae; genus Pyrrhosoma; species Pyrrhosoma nymphula. The sequence goes on from OY754334.1 coordinate 4,081,658, forward strand.
GTGATCACTAATTTCACGATAGATGACAGCGTCGTCGGCAAATAAACGTATTTTACTGCTTATTCGAGAGCATAGATCATTTATGTATATAATGAACAAAAGGGGGTCAATTACGCTTCCTCTTGCGACCACCTGATGTCACTTGGACTACATCAGAGCTAATTTCGTCAAGAACTACTTTTTGCTTACGATCACTCAGAAAGTCGCGTATCCAGTTTACTACTGTTTCGTTTAGGCCGCATGACTGTAATTTGTATATGAGTTTGTTATGAGGTTCCGTGTCGAAAGCTTTCTTAAAATCTAGAAATAATGCGTCAACTTGTCTTTTCGATTCACCAGATTTGAGAACGTCATGAAGAAAGAGCGCGAGTTGTGTTTCACATGATCTACCTTTCCGGTACTCAGTAAGACACAGTGGGAAGGCAAATCACGGTGAAATTATAATGTGTCCCACGTCGCATCAAAGTTGAATAGCGTAACTAAGAAAAGGCGGAGAAATGGAATTGATGGAATGAGGCGTGAATTGATCGAAACGATGCACAGGCATTAGTAGATGTGTCTGTGGGCAAGCTCGATCGCGCCATTCGTGGCCATGCAGTGAACTAACACTTCATGTTGGCAATACACGGTTGATAAGGAGAGAAGGAATATGTGATACCTTCATTTGAGCATTCTGCCAGCTGATTGGTTGGTTCTTGGACAGTCCCCATCTTGAACCCCAGCTTCTGAATAATTGTCTCGTTCTCCCTCATAAGGATGTCCCACCATTAGATCTCTCTTATATCCCTCATATCTAATACCTCTTCTTATTTCGTCTAGAATTCCTATCCTCCGCCACAAGGTTTCTCTCCTCTCCAATCATATCCAATACCTCCTCGTTCGTCTTCCTCGCCACCCAGCTCACCCTCTCCATCCTTCTCCAAACCCACATCTCAATAGCCTCAAGTCTACGTAGATTCTCCCTTCGTAACAACCAGGTTTCCGACCCATACAGCGCCACGCTCCATATTTAAGTTTTCACCAGCCTCTTCTTTACGTCTCTTCTCAGACTCCCCCCCTCATCTAATTCCTAAGTTGAAGAAAATGACGAGACTATGGGGATGTCCCTCCGAGCAAAGTGGAGTGGGATTTCTGAGTACCCGGGTCGAATGGAGGCTCTGTCTCATCTCAGTGGAAGTTTCTACAAGAAATACCCAAGGACGGGACAATGTGTTTCGTCACTCTTTCCTATGCTCTTGGTCATTGGCCGAGATTCACGAGGGTTCGCATTCGGCTGAAGTGAGTCGCGCGAGTATTATGCCAGCTCGTTTGGAGCTGGAAAACCGTGACCGCTGGACGTGTAAAACTGAAGACACGAATAAATCATGCATCACTATTGTCTTTTGTTGGCGTTGGGGGTAATGAATTAATTTTGAAATAGCACAAATTATGAAAAATCACTTATATTTTTAAAATGTTCATTTATTTATATATTTTATTTCCAGAAGAGCTATACGGGTATTTTATTTACGTCTGTATTTTCTTACCCGGAAATTAATTTCCCCGTAGTGAACTTATGAGTAATTTTTACGATTGTGTTGGTTCAGGTGCCTCATTGAGAGTTCGCTCTATTTTGTGCAGTTGGATAGCTTATAAAAATACATACTAAATATAATTCATAATTTAAATACGCTATCTCGCATCATGTATTTTCCAACATTTAAATTTTTGCAACAGAATGTTTTTTCCTTCCTTCACGCCATAAAAAATCATATGCACTTTACATCCACATCTTAGCTTACCCCGAATTCTGTCTTCGCTGAAATCTAAGACGTTTTTCGACGCCTATATCTAAAGCAACTTACTTTCGGTGGCGTTGTGCTTTATTCGTTGCCATCACCAACATAAGCTTTATTGTCCATTCTTTTAATTGTTATCTATTCCATGCCTTTCCCGAATGTTGCACCATGTTTAGCTTTATCTTTTTTATATATAATGTTTCTTAAATTTGCCTTTCGTCATTCGAAAGGCCAATATAAGTGTAGTTCAAATCTTACTTATTCATGCAATTTAATCTCAAGGAAATTTTCGTGGAATAGATTATGACGCAAATTGAAACAGGCAAAATGAGCGTAAATTACAACCGGTCTCCTGTTTTTTTTTCTCTTTTATTTATAAACACACCGGTTGCGTGGTTTACCGTGAAAATGATTTTTCCTTCACCTTTGAGATATCGTTCAGTTGTATGCATGCCAAATTAGAACTGGAAGAAATATCTAGTTACGGTTTTAGTTGATAAAAATAATTTAATTGAGTTAATTGAGTGAATGTAATTAGACGTGTGTTATGATTAATGTAAGAAGAATTAAGAAAAATGAAAAATAGAGCTATGGACCTTTTCCGCAGGCGAAGTGAAACCGAGCGTCCTATTTCATTTGCATCCTAATGCTTTCTTCTTTTTAGGAGTGAGTATTGAAATTGTCTTCAACTAATCATTCTGCCAAACCCTTTTCTCATCTAACCAATGAATTAGTCCGAAAAATGTTCCTGCTCCTTTTTGTACTTGACAAACATTTTCCTTTTATTTCCCATTTCTTCAGGAACTCCGATGGGATCTTTTACTGTCCCTTATGGCTTTTCTAGAATTTCTTTCTCGTTCTGCTTTCTCTTTCTCGTCAACTGATATTTAAGGCCAAGGTCAATCATTCTCTACGTCATTTTACAACGTTTTCCTTTCATGAGTGCTCTGATCCCTGTGTTATATTTAAGATCTCTTCTTCTCATTATCCACCAGATTCTCTTTTTAGCAAGATGAGAACTTACCCTATCTTGTCCTAAATTACAGGTTTCACTGTAGTTCTCAATTAATTCGCATTGTCTTATCTGCCAACGTTCATTTGCCTTTTTGGTTTGTCGCCATCTAATTATATTATTTCATTCCTCCATTCATCCTCTACCCTCTCATACCTAATTCGACGTTTTTCTACCTCCTCTTTCAACTCGATCTTCCTCCGTGATCTGCTTTCCTCGATCTTAATAATGCCTCTTAAGTCTTCATTCATCTTTCACTTCCACAATTTTCTCTGCTGCTAGCATTACTCTTTTTTTAGTATCCTAACTTCTCTCAGTTCTTCCCATTTCTTTGTGTTCGTTTAGGCTCCTCATCACGAGCTCATGGTGCTTCCATGTTTTACATCTGGTCAAGGCTTTACACACACACACGTATTTCACGCCTATTGATACTTCATTATGAAATTTCTTCCACAGATATCATCAAATTCCTTTGAAAGTAAAATCAGAACTGAAATCTAAGAATATTTGAAATCAGCAGAAGTGAAGGTCTTAAGATTTGGCGTGCGCGCGCAGTTTCGTTGCTTGTCTCCTGCAACGAGTCTCAAACACGTACTATCTAATGTGCATACTACGTGGTGGCTTCAATCGTGCTGGAATAATACGCATGCTTCGCACGAATCATTTTTATGCCTTCATCGTGGATCGCTCGTGGATTTCGGCCGAATCGAGAGTATTCACGGAATAATCGACGAATTGCCTGTCTTTGAGTATTTCTTATAGGCCCTTATTCTGGGGCGAGAAGGGGCCTCCATTTAACCATGGCTATTCGTACAATCTCCCATTCTTCTTGTCGTCGTTTACTTTTCCCTTTTCATCACAAATTCCTTCTCTCCTTAACAGACATTTAGCCCCATATTACATTTTTAGTTCACTGCATGACCACGGTTGGCGTGATCAAGCTTGCCCACAGATGTTTAATAATTCCTGTACATCCATTTTTTTCGATAAAAGTTTAGTTCTTTCCACATTAATTTTTGTTCAAATAGCACCATGCGTGTTTCACCACGCGCTGCGCTGCGGCACGATCGTGTGTATTTCAAGAGAGAGATTGAGTGAGGACATGTGAATACGGTTCGAATGGAAGGAATTACTGAACGATATACTTACTTACCGTTATTCCCCTATCCTTCGCAGTTCTTGAACATATGATGTATAATAATGTAACGTGCCTGGAGAGTCATTTCCTTGAGCTATCGACTCGGTTTCGTGAAAATGTAATTTTTAAGTAGGTATGTATGTTTTTAGGCAGATGTGTAATTTTTGGTAAATGCATTACTCGTGGTATTCTTGCATCAGGCAAAATGGAAAAAGAAGTTATTACGGAAATCCAGGATTTCTAGTTGGTATTCGACAAAATTAATTTCTAGGCACTCCAACCTTGACGTCGTAGAATGACGTGGTCGAGCGCTATGACAACCCAAGGAGCTGAACTGGAGAAATGGTTATTGTACCCAAGGTCAGGAGACCGACGAAAGGTGATGTAACGGCGAGCGAGGTGATTGCACAAAGGAGACTGACTGACTGGCATAGCGTCCTCTTAAGATGGCGGCGACGCGTAAAAACAATAAATAGGAAGGTAGCGTCGCAGAGTATACAGCGGGAACATACGCGATCGACTCCCTGTTGATTTTGGAAGCCGGAATGCGCGCAGCGGCCATGTTCTGAGCGAGTTAAAGACGGTGGAAATTCAAATTAGAGTATGTGATGAATGGTGGTCCCCTCTGCATGGCAAAAGTGGAAATTCAAGGGATGCAGTTGCCCTGTACACATGCCGTGAACCTCGTGCCCCTTATATCCCTCTCTTAGTTGAAAGGGAATCTATCATGTACCTTCAAAATGAAAGCTACATTGGGAGTTACGTCATTAGTATAGTACATACATTGTGAGAGATCGATTTTACTATTGTAGCTAATGCTACGGCATTCATCGTATATAGGGATGCCAAGGTGAACATTAGAGGGAATAACCTGAAGGTAAAAGGTTACTGGAAGAGGGAGAAACTAGTGCACATTACGTGGAGGCTAAAGCTTGATCAGGTAGTAAGAAAGGTAGAGCAATAGCTTCAATCAAAAGAAAGGAAACAATTTATCATTGGAGCGAGAAGAAATCCAGGTTGGATGAACAGAAAGTATGGAAGAGCTGAATGACTGCGAAAACATTCTGACAGGGTGAAACAAAAAAAATGCAAAACAGAAGAAATATTTGGGATCAGAAATACATATTGAGAGGACGAGAAAGCTTATTTAGAGGGAAATAAGGTTGAGGAATACAGAGGAGTAATCCCGTCAGAGTTTTCGATGAATCTGGGTGGAAGTATGATGAGTCTATTAAAAATGTGATGTGAGGGTGCAATGACCTGGCTATTAAGATTTGTAGGGAGTTGATTGGAGAGAGAGAGAGATCAATGACTCAAAATGGATTTGTCGATTAATTGTAACAAGATTTTTAGCGCATGTAACTATATTTGCAGAGAAAAGCAAATCACGAGAGAGAGAGATGCAATAGCGAGGAAACATGAGGCGCGGCTAGCTGAAAATAAATAAATAAAACGTTTATTGTCGTAGACCCTTATCGGTCTGTCAGACATTTTGGTACATTAATTTTCATTTTCACAAGATATAATATAAAAAATATAATAATACTTTCCAGATAGTGTTTACACAAAAATATACATAACAATTATAAATTTACACAAAAAATACAAGAAAGTGTTTTCACAAAAAAATTAAATTGATCCCAGTGTTACAACAATTATTTCCATTTTCACTTTCTCCCTCAACATCTTTTCGTGATTATGGATTGAAATAATTTCCTTTTAAAACAGGGTACAGAATTACATGTTTTTACATCTGTTGGGAGAGTATTCCAATTTCTTGCTACAGTGGCGATGTAAGATTTATGGTACATTTCAGTTTTGTGTTGTGGGATTTCGGTGTGAAAATAGGGCGAAGTGTAGGGCTGCAAAAAATCCATATTCAGTTGTAAGACTGATAACTTATATACTACCCCGTGAGACACTGCAGAAGCGTGTGGCAGGAGATGATAAGACACCTGCCAAGAAAGGTGAGGGAATATGGAAAAGGAGGGGGAAAGGACAGAGGAGTTAAGAAATGGGTCTCATGTTAGTTTCGCGCTTTTTTTTACGTAATCGCAAACGGTGCGTGGAAAGAGGGAATTTTTATGCCCTCTATCGATTCGGCGGCGTATCTCTCTTATTTTGCCGCTTCTGTCAGACCTAAAGATATAGTGCGGGCCCAAAATAATATCCTCCCTTCCGTATATGAAACTCACCTGACTTTAAATGTTCAAGTAAGCTATGGCTAGCGCGTAGCCTCCGGAACTCTATTAGTTCCCAACTCAGTCCTCCTATCGGATCTTTCTGATCCCTCGTTGCAGTTTTGAGGGACTCGTGCAATGGTGATGAAGATGGTGACGGGAAAACAGCACGAGAAGCCCGATGGGAGTTAGGCGTGAAATTTGAAGGGAAACCGATGAAGTTGGTCAGCCTTGGTAATAATTATAAATAAAAAGTAAATGAAACCAAGAGGTTTTCAAATGAAGCTCAGAACTGTCCACTTTCCATTCGCTCTTAGTCTCACGCTGATACTCACTTAATGCCACTCGAAAGCGCACTTGCTTTCCATTCGTTAAACAGACCATGCGCAATAGGAACTGCGCAGTTCAAAACAGATCGGGTGCGAAATTGATATGCGATAAATGATACCTCGATAATCGCATCCCAAATTGTTGTTTTTATTTCAAAATTCATTTATCTTGCAAATTAATATTCTATACATTAAGTAGAAAGATTCCTTAACCGTTATATGTAACTAATTTCAATGTTTGACACTCGGAATACTTGATAATATCTGTATTTCTATTTTTTAAAGGTGTTGACAATTTTGATTTATACCAAATAATACAACTCTGTGCCAACGTGAAGCCACCTCACTGATCACTCCCAGAGCCGTGAGGGACAGTTTCGTTCCATTTTCGGACTTGTTCCTTTCTTTTTCCTTCACGAAATGGAACGAATTTCAAGATACTTTCCTTTTTTCGAGTCACATCTGGTATCTTCTCCGTTAAACGTCCTTTGACCACTCAAGGATGCACGTGAAGCACCATTGACTCTGCCATTTCATTATATATTTTCCCATCTGCATCAAGCTATACATCACTCGTACATGTAATTACTGTTCCCACACGTTTGTGTGTTGTTTGATTGTCCATCGCCTTTCCTGTTCCACGGTGATTCCATATAGTAATGTATTACCAGGATTTTATGTACATTCATTCCTTATAAATTGTACGATTAAAATGTAGCTTTAGCCGGCTTTCAATAGTATTTTGTTCGTATAATTTCGTGGTGCATTTTATTGGCCCTGCCTCATCAAGATGTTGTACCGCTTTAATGTTGTATCGGGCCATCCTTGTTACCCGATGACATGATAGATTTCGAAATCGTGATCGGGGGAAATAATAAATGGTGGAATGTAGGTATGTGCTAGAATGGGCGATCTTCTCTGATCAGCTTGGAGATCTTCTTATTGCTATACTTTAGACGAGAAAACTACTGCAATTTGAGATAAACGCTCGTCAAGGAGAAGGCTAGAAGAGCGTCGAGAGTTTTTTGGTGAAGTTTACGGAAGAGGAACTCTTTGCAAGTTACGAGGGCAGGATGATGAAATGAGATTAGAATGCGAGAAGAATTCCGAGGAAGATCGAGACACACTACAGAAATTGATCAATGAGACATTGCTTTTTATTCTCAACTATCAATCTCTTAGACTGAAGGGCTGAAATGTTACTCAAGAGAAGCAACCGTATTTGCATGGGTATGTGACAGGTTCAGAACCGAGACGAATTGATAGAACATAATCGGTGAACAATGATCACATTTGGAGGTTGGGGTTAGGAGAGGGCTTGTGCACACTTGGCTAAGAGGAGGAAAAAACATAAGCGGCAAGAAAAGACATTCATGGGTAGTCACCGACGTTCCTCACTGGGGAAGGATTGGGAAAACGAACTAAAAGGATGACAATGAGTGGAACCATGTAATTATGAAATCACGCTTGTCTGCAGCTTAAATGAGCGCAAAGGAAAGGGATAATAAGGCAGATTGGTGAATAGCCTAGCCGGAGGCAATTGTATTGCGACACAGCAGAAGGGAAGGAGGTGGGTACGGATAAGGAAGTATGGAAATACGAATCTCTGGGGAAAGGGTAGAGAGAAATACCGTTGAGCTATCAAGGAGGAGACCCAGCTAGAGGAGGGGAGGCTGCCAGACAAGAACACTTTTTACTTTGAGGCTGGAATGAGATGTTTTGAGGGAGGAAGTTGGCCGAACAAGGCGAGTACGGTGGCGATAGTTGCGGCAAAGATGTCCTTTGGAGAAAAAACGAAATTATTACTGAAAGGATAGGCTAGGCGTTAGAGAAATAAAATAGGTTCCCCCAAGGGAGTCCACGGAAAAAAGAGCGATTGTATCTTCCTGCAAAACACACAATGTGCGCCACAATTTCTCCTCTGGCAATTATTTTTTTCCATTCATTGCATTAAAATGCAGGTTTCTTCCCCTTTCCTTCCATTATTATCAAACAAGATGAAATATGTTTTAAATATAAAAAAACAAACCTCAGGATACATTTTCTAGAAAAGTGAAGTTAAATTTGTTTTAAACATGCATACACAAAATTACAATCTTTTAAATCATTTTAATTAACGCTACAAACATCAATGCCACCATAATAAACTGTTGGTTTCATTTTGATAAATTTAAGCAAAATACCTTTTATACATAATAAACTATATAAAGTTAGTAGACTATAAGAGTTAACAGAGAACACAGTTCGCCTTGGTGTTGTCCAAGTTAAGACTGAAGAGCGAAGCGCAGGGGACAGAATATGTGCAGAGACGAGAATGTATTTCCCTCCATCCATTCATTCTTCAAACTTTATTAAAAAATGATCGTGGCCTGAGCCACTGCGGTCATCCGCAGGGGAAAATCTTTTAGGTATACAGTGCATATACTCGGTTTAATATCCACGATGACTGGCCGCCATGCACATATCCTGTCGGAGGTTGGGGTGTGAAGGGAAAGAGTAAAAGCAGCACTTCAGCACTTCGGTGCGGCACCATGGTCTAGAACCGGGCGCGTAACCCAGGTGCGGGGCCACGCATCCAGGCGATGTTTCCCTCTCCAGCTCAGCAAAAGGTGGTGGGTCTGGTGCATCATATGGTAGCTGGGAGGAACAGATGACCACCCTCCTCCCATTCTAACTTCACCCGAGGGTCAGTAAAGCTGCCGTTAGGTCCCAGGTAGTAAATTTGGGTAAATGAATGGCACATATTCCCTTGACATGGATAAAAGTTCCAGGTATTTCAACAGTGGTACAAAAGAATATTTTACTCATTGTCAGATTCATTCCCCTGACTCTGCCCTGGAAAGCCTAGGGTTCTTGAATCAGGGCTATCTTTACTTGAACCTCTAACAGGATCCTCTGCAGAACCTCTGAAACTGCTTTGCTGTATTTGAGGTTGACTTGGAGCATGGGTATGTCTGCCATGGCTAAGGCCCGCCCGTTAGGCTGTCACAAAAAAAAACATTTTTTTAAAATTTAAAAACCGTCAATCGGATTTCGATGACCCTCGGGTACACAAGGATAGGCAAAAAAAGATTTTTGAAAAATGTTAAATAATTAGTTAGCGAGAGGCGCCTAAATACCAACAGCCTTAATTTGTCATACGATTTCGCGAATACTGCCAAAATAAGGGTAATCAGGGTAATTTATGGCCCATAGGGCAAACATTCCGTCGGTTTTTGCGTATCTTTCACCGTTTAGGCTTTGCGGCCCGCGCAGCGTGGCGCCAAGAGTGGCGCTAAGCGATGCGGCTCGCGCGACGCGGCGCAACAGACGGCTGAGGCCGTCCCCTACCCCTCCCTCCTCACCTACGGTCGCCCGCCATGCTCACATGCTTCAGTGACTCTCTCTCTCTCTCCGAAATTCAGATTTTGAACTCGTTTCGTAGACCAAATCATGTCGGCACGTATGGTAATCAATCTTAACTTTATTTTGGAAACTCATTACAAATTTATTAATCTACTGAGAAAATTATTCAACAAAGCCAGGTTTCAGTTGAACAAGCTCTTTTTTCGTCCCCTCAATTATCATTTTTCGAAATTGGGAAACAATCTGCAACAAATATTGCTTTTGTTCTTCGTCGTAAGTAATACTGCTATTGAATTCCGTGATAAAGGCCACCCCCCTCTCGGCCACATCATTCACCACCTTCAACTGTTTGATGTGCTGTCGAGCGGCTCGCGCCACGGTTGCAACAGACGGCTGAGACCGTCCCCCTCCCCTCCCCATCCTCCTCACCTACGGTCTCTCCTCCAGCAGAAGCTCTTTCTCCGTTCCATGGCCCAAGGTCCCTATAAAAGGTATATAAGGACCATGCCCTGGCCTACAATTTTCCGACACTGAGATACGAACTGCAGCAAATTATGCTTTTGGTCCTCACCGTGCATTTCCATATGGCGCGTAAATGCCTCACCTTGTGCGAATACAATGTAACAAACCGGACTCCTGGTAGCTATGAGTCATGGAATTTATTGAGGCGCTTGGGTTGGTAGCAACTAGAAAGGGTTCTCTCACTCTCAAGGGTTCCACAATTTACAACCTTCCTCCCCCGCCAGGCAGGGTTTTGAAAGTTCTGATGTCCAAGCCCCAAAATCGTCTACTGCGCAAGGACAGGAGCTGATACCACTGCTATAGGGTACGGTGCAGTTGGCGCTCCAAACGCTCCAGAGCGCTTGTAGCGAGCTCCCGAGAGGTCCACTTGGGGCTCCAGAGCGCTCCCGTAGCAGTGAAGACGTCACTGACGACGTCATCGCTTTCGCTACCGCCAAGCTCCAAGACGCTCCCACGAACACTAGGGCATGGTACTACTAACTTAGTAATTTAGTAGTAGTTTAGTAACTAACTAATTGAGTAACTAACTAATTTAGTAGTACCATCCACTATGGTCTGCTGGAGCGAGCCGGAGCGCTAGGCTGGTTATGGCGGAATTTCAATGTGGACAGTTCGGAACTTTTCTTGATGGATATAATACAAGGGTTAGGTTCAATCAATGTAAATAGTATACGATTTAAGTTTTTCCCGGTGAATTATATTTTAGGAATTCTTCTCGGGCCCTGCACCCCTTGGTAATTGGCTCTTCATATTGGCCGACGTTATATCGGAAAACGACTTGTTTTCCATTTTCAAGGCGTGTTACTCTCTCTCTCTCTCTGTGTCGGATCAAAACAAGCCGTTTTCCGAAACGTCAGCCAATATGAAGCCAATTACGTGGTGCAGAGCCCGAGAATAATTCCTAAATGTAAATAGTGTTTTGACTATTTTAAATTGTGATCTGCCCACAAGAATGTTAGAAATTTCTGAATTCATAGGGTAATCCTATTTATTGTGCTAAGTTTCACATTAATATGAAGTTGACGTGATCTACGTCCTTAAATGTAAGAACACGGGCAATACTCTTCTCCATTGCCCGTTAACTGTACACGACCATTGGAGTTCAATATTTCTCAAGTTATTTATTTAGTTATTAACGTAAATTACTATTTCTTTATTTTAATATTTATATATGTACGATATATCTCATGTTAATATAGTTTATTAACGTAAGTTAAATTATTATAATAATTTATTTTTCTTTACACGTATTCTGGAGTAAAATGTTTCTCGTGTTTTCAAATTTCACTTGTGCATAATGAAACGAATAAATGATCAATGTGAAATGGGAATTGAAATAGTTTATTTGATTTTTGAAGTATTGATAAATCAGTTTAATCATTAAGTTAGTCGCTCGGTCTGTTTTAGAGCCAGCACTGTACGAGCAAAGATTTTTTGTTACTTAATATCGTAATTTATGAACAGGCTAAGTGAAAGTCTGATTATTGCAGACCAATAATATTCCTAGGATCTTTTGATTTGAATATAAATCAGGGAATTTTCTCAATTATTATGATTAAAATATTTCTGGTCGATCCCTACCATGGGGTACGGTTATCGAAATATTCTTCAGAAAATGTTCACATTGCCATGCAAACTTCATTAAGTTCGATTAGAGTGCATTGTTTTGACGTAATTAATGATTACTTTAAACTAATTCGTTGATTGAAATTCAAATGTAGACACCAGTTGTAGATACAAGATAATGTATGACTTCCATTTCAAAAACTTGCATGTTGATGGCCAGAATTAATACCGATAACAGTGCCTCCCCGATTTTCTCTCGTTGTTATCATAAAAAAATTTGCTAATGTGTCCGTGATCGGCCTCAAAATTAGCAGGAATACAACCTGATCTTTAATAGAATAACTAATAGTGTTGGTAAATCAAAATTTGTCCCAAAACTAATACATTCCGATGTGTGCCATACGTGCCGACATGATTTGGTCTACGAAACGAGTTCAAAATCTGAATTTCGGAGAGAGAGAGAGTCACTGAAGCATGTGAGCATGGCGGGCGACCGTAGGTGAGGAGGGAGGGGTAGGGGACGGCCTCAGCCGTCTGTTGCGCCGCGTCGCGCGAGCCGCATCGCTTAGCGCCACTCTTGGCGCCACGCTGCGCGGGCCGCAAAGCCTAAACGGTGAAAGATACGCAAAAACCGACGGAATGTTTGCCCAATGGGCCATAAATTACCCTGATTACCCTTATTTTGGCAGTATTCGCGAAATCGTATGACAAATTAAGGCTGTTGGTATTTAGGCGCCTCTCGCTAACTAATTATTTAACATTTTTCAAAAATCTTTTTTTGCCTATCCTTGTGTACCCGAGGGTCATCGAAATCCGATTGACGATTTTTAAATAAAAAAAAAATGTTTTTTGGGACTGCCTACCCGCCCGTGTCCTTGTCGACCCCGTCAGCTTTTACATCGGGGGACTTTGAGGCCTTCTCGCAGTCCCCATCTTACCCAGACAGGTCACCTTGACCTTGGGAAGGCCGATAGTTCCCGGAAGCCTGGTCCAGAAATTTATTCTGCCAATGCCTCGTCCACCCCAGGACAAACCGGGTACCATGGGTGGCTTCGCATCTCTCGTAGGGTATCCAAAGGGCTGTCTGTACCCTACTAGGATTGACCCTTTTCAGCCTCTCCAGGGAGTCTTGGCCCTCTTGCCTTACTGCGCGTCATCTGTCGGTGTGTCCCCTGGAGTCTGCACCCTTTTGTTTGGGTCTGCAGCGGGGGTCGTTGCAGACTCCTCCCCATGCTTCGGGACCCTGCCGGCAACCTTGTCCCCAGCTGTTCTGCCTCTAGCAGGGGGTGTTATGGCCCCCCACCAGCTCCCTCAGCTTTCAGCCTTTTCTTCCGTCTCCTCCTCCTGGTCGGACCACTCAACTTTGGATTTGCTGAGAGCATCTTCATCTTAGATGAGATGCTCCCCAAGATAATAGCAGAGGCCCTCAGTCGAACTCTGCCTCCTTGGGGGAGATCTGTGTCTCTTTGAGCTTAGACGCACATGAGTCAGAAGGAATGTCGTCATCTTCCCTCCCCGAAGGGTTGAAGTGGCCACTAAGGAGTTTGGGGTTCCCAGAACGGGAACGGCTCCAACGGCAAGGACAAGGTGATGGTGGAGGAAACCCTGTCGGGAGCCTCACCAGGGCTTTCAAGTAGTAATGCCTCCTCCATAGGAGAAATTGGATTACCAGGGTCCATATTTGGAGTGCACTCCTTGGCGCCCTCCACTGTTATTTTGTTTGTTTTCAGTTCCATATTGGTCCCACGAGTGGCTGGTGAAATATATAGTCCACACATGCAGAGCCCCGCATATCCGGGTAAGGCTCAAGAAAGCCGGAGGTCGTCATGTATCCGAAGTCTCCCTATAACAAACGCCTTACCTTCCCTTCCGCTGGTGCAGTCACCCTTGGCACAGACAACCACCGTGGTTAAAAGAGCTTTTAATCATCCAGCCAGGTCTAGATCCATCATGTTCAGCGGAAACCTGGGGCATCTCTTGGAGGATGTGGCTCTTCACCACGCATGACGATCTTGGTTAGCGATGGGCCAGTTCCACTTTTCGAATTACCCTGTTATAACTTATCACTCGCCCCCAACCTCTAGCCAACTGAAATCAGAAAAACATTTTCTTTGACGATCATCCCTAATGTGGTAATTCACGAAGGAACTGAAATATTTCAGGAGGTGGTGGGGGAGGTGATTTGAAGTACTTTTGTCCCGTGTCCAACAATTAGTCCAAACTGCTTTCTCACAGAGCGTTAACATTTTACTTGGGCCATTTGGCCATCCTCATTTTCCCGCAAAGAATGAAGGCATGGCCGTGAAAACTCGCCGGTGGTGATAAATTTGCCATGAGTTTTCAGTATTCGATAAGATTGGCAAGATCTTGTTCGGAGAAGGCAATCGAAATACGTAATCCCTCTGTTCACGAGACAACCGGTCCCTGTTGGCCTTCCGTTTGGCCCGACTTTCTGACCAGATGTGGACGAGCAGCTTGCTCCTTGCTCTTTATCGACGTCACGCATCCAGCTACATATAGATATTCGAGATAGCCGAACCGGTTGTCGGTTTACGCAACCCCTGCTCCTCCCCGGTTTAACTTGCTCACGCGTCAGGGGGTCGTGTTTAGCCCGCGCCGACGAGTGTCAGAATGACGCCGCGCTGACGAATATAAAAAAACACCTTTACATCTCTCACACCCGTTTGCAGCCAACTACTGGCACGTGATTATCCACGCGAGTGTTGCCTCGGCGGATGACTCAATGTCTGCGGGAGAATAAAAAAAAAGGATTGGCACGAATCGACGCTTTCCTCTTCCTCATATCTCACACCCAGAAATGACTTGCTGCATTATGCAATAAGCTGCTCGACGACTTTCTCGATGAAAAAAGAAACAAAAAACATAATAGAGAACGCCGCTAATGCAAGCCGGGAGCGGTAACCCGCGACCATCGACCCACTGACTCACACTCGCGCGCAGCCATACTGTTCCTATTTTCCCTTTTTTCCTTCCTCTCCCCCAACCATCTCCCTCCCGTCCATCCCTCACTCCCTCGGGAGGCTCGGCCGTGACGTGGAATCGAGGGAGCTTTGCCATTGGCCCTTAGAGTATATAGTTCAATATAGTACCTTAATAACTCTATGCATTGGCCGAGGTGAGGTCGCAACCGTTCCGGATGGATAGGTAAACTTTGATGTCGGTGGTAGGTATCGCACGGCGCCGTCCGAAAGAAATTCGTTTATGATAATCTCCGCGGAAAAAGGACATCCGATTTGACGTGGATTCATTACTAGGCTGTCATGACGATCCGATCGATAAGAACGATTTTCTTCTCGGGAGAAATTCCTTCGCAAATGGTTTTAAGAATACGGCATTTTGGATGCGAATGACGCCCTCGTCTGTAATTCCAATTATCGCAGATATTCCTTACGCAGCCGTGCCCTTGCGGATCCATTATCGATTGAATACTGTTACCTGATGGTTACCGATGGAGTCCTAGGATGGAATAAAACGAGCAAATCATGTGGGGTTTTGAAACTAATGAACCACGAAAGATTGAAGTGGTCACCTGAGAGCATAACAGGGCGGAGAGTATCGTTGCTCCCTCCCCCCCTCCGCCATTGGTCCAGCATTGCGGGGGGCGTTCCCGTTTTGATTCAAGAAGCCGATTTTCTTCCTTGCTTTATGTTACGTCACTAATTTGAAAAAAATATTTAGTCTTGGAAATAACATGGAAAGGGATGCTCGGAAGTTTTGAGCGATCCTCTGAACATGGTATTTGGAATGTATTTCAACTAATTTTTCCATTACAGCCTAAAAACTAGGGTGAAATCATTCTTAATTTTACATCCGGGTTGAGTTTATTTGATTGTGATCAAATAAAAAATGAATGCTTCTAAGTAGTGAAAAATACTAATTCCATGATGGTTGCAATTATGCTTTTCACTTACACACTCACACACTCCCGGAATCTCTTACTCTTGAAGGGAACAATTCCTGGAATCGATTCTTCAGCGGTTGGCAATCATTAGTAGAGAGACGCAGTACTCCAAATTACGCTTTGATGACTTTTGATGAAGAAGCATTTCCGTTAATGGTGGCGAGGATGGCGCCAGAAATACGGTCCATATCTTTTCCGTCAGTCGTTTAAGCTGTTGATGCTGTCATGGGAAGCATTATTTTTGCACTTCCAGAAGTGACATCTCACGAATGTTGTCTTCACAATGAATAAAATAAAGAAAAATATGGATTTCGTACTATTGCCAACATGGTCCATAGCTCCTCTACAATGCATTACATGAGATGCCTAAGGAGTTCTCATCAGATACACTACCTAATTTACAAGTATCTGCTAATTCCCCTTGTCGGGTAGGCAACAGAATGGCAGTACGTCAATGGCCCTCACGAGCAGTGCAAGTGAATTCCTATGTTATTCTTCTTATTTTTCTTGTTTCTATTAGCAATTCAACACTACTGTCATGGTGAGATATGTTTAGAGGAGCTTTGCATTTGGATCGGCGAGGACTTTCTACAAAACAAATGAGTTCATTTGAATTTTCATAACTGGACTATATAATATACATGCTCTTTGAAGCTTGGACGGCTACCTAAGAATAAAAAAGTAGGTTTAGAAACAAAATAAATGTGGTGATTTTGCACAATGAAGAAGATCAAATGAGTGGAGAGAATCATTAGTGAAGGGATTGAGTGAAAACTGTGCAAGGTAGAACGTACGGACTTAGTGGGCGCACTCTTCGACACGATGGCCTATTGAAAACAGCAATGGAAGGATGGGAATGAATGGGAAGAAGAACCGTGGAAGGGTGGAGCACACATAAGGCAGATATTGAAGGACATCTAACTAAGTGAAGACCTGTCGAGTAATAAGGAGTGTTGGCCGAGAGGCGAGTTGAGCGAGGAGCTGCAGAAAACCAGGCTTTGGATTAGGTTGACTGCTGCTGATGGTGATGAACATTGATTGATATTGGCCATGGACCGCATGCTTGAGGGACCCCTTTGGGTGGGGTTCAGCCGACTCCTTCTCACGACGTCTTACGTCGCTCACCTACACGATGCTTTGCACAATCATTGCCCGCTCATATCTCCCCGCATCCCTCGCCTCGACCTCGAAAAAAATTATTTCCAATTTCTTCTTTTTCATTCCCTCGATCAAATTGACGTTCCTCCGAGGCATAGGGAGAACCGGTCGTTGAACGCGGCTTTCAACGTCACTGAAATAAACCTCAATGGATTCACAATTAGCGCTCCGTAAGAAGGGAAAAGCGGTGTGGTAGCTCCTCGATAGGAAGGGGCCGCCGGACCGGTCGACGCGGCGCGGCGTTACCCAATCGAAATCCTAAAGGTTTCCGCGACAAAACTTCGTGACTCGAAATGCACGATTTCCTTGTGGGTTTAAATAGCACTCTTCTTCCTGGAGAGCAGTTTTTTCACTTGCCTTGGGCCTGCCTTGTCTCTGTTTCGTGTGACGACCTCGACTTGACCCGGTCAACTAGGACTCTATGTGGCTTCTTTCCTCGCTGCTCCTTGCACCTTCGTCAAGCATTACGCCGATTTGGTTACGACTTGCTTGTAAATATATCTATGAAATTTATGAATAACTGAAGCATTATTCAATGATCCTCCATGGATTATGTTGATCAAAACGCTGCTTCCTAACTTACTGGAAGCCTTTTGATTGGAGAGGTGACTGGGAGCGTATTCTACGGAACAGTTTAACATTAAACTAAACTAAGGGTAAATTAATTAATTTTAACCAAGCTATTGTTTGCAACGGATTTTCAGAAACATTTATGTATGCGTGTGTATGACATTTACGGATGCGTTCGAGGTCATTGGTTAATATATCGCCTCCATAAAAAAAATGAAAAATGGGGATCGATCTTCGCTTTTAATTTTTCCAACAGCCAGTTCTAGAACTCCCTTAGGGAACCTGAAGATGCTATATTTCTCATGTTTGTCTGGAGGTTGATGGGCCGTCTCTACTTACCTCTCTGTTTACTCTGCACCACCCTCATCATTCGCTTCGTCGAATGTGTCTCATTCAAATTTGACCTTCTTCAATGTCTAAAATTCCTTAGTAAAGTTCATTCCCATGCGAATAACTTCCTATTCCATCTCTATTTGATTGGGAAAAGTGCGTATAAATATGAAGTCTTAACAATAATCATCTTCAGCAGTCATCAATTCGAAGATTGGTTTGCAGCAGCTTTCCACTTCACTCTCCTCCTCTACTCTCTGCTCCATTCCCCCTTCATTCTAATGCATATCATAATTTACTTTGACGGCCTTGATGATTTGCTTAATGTATTCCACTCTTGGTCTTCCTCTACAATTCTTCCCATTAATTTCTCTTTCCAATATGGTTTTCATCCAATATGGTTGTTGTGTCACAAAATGTTTTCCAATAAGTTTGTCTCACCTTCTTCGCAGTGTTATAATAATGCAAAATATTAATAATAAATGATCAGCTATCTTCGAAATTTTTGTTCGATATGAGGGATGGAATCCCATTCCATACTTAAGATATAAGCAAGAAGTGAATTATTACGTTTACGCCGGAGTATAGTATCTCCTCGGAAATCTCTCTTTTTAAATCTTGAAAAAATAAACGCCAAGAGGCTCTCTTTATAGTTATCTGCCGAGTTAAAGACTATCGAATATTTAAAAAATTTGTTTATATTATTTTTGCTCTTACCGATGACACCTATTGCTAGTATCCGCAATTATATGGAAGTATTAATGTAATATCGCAAGGCTGTAAAATAGTGACAAATACTGGGTGTCCGAAAAGTCCCGTAACATAGGGATTACAAATTACTGTACACAATACAATGTAAATGCACCTTTTGTCTACAATATATTTAAATTGTGTTCAATTTGTACGGCATCGTCGGATACAGAAGTTTGTTACATGCATGTAACAAACATCGTCACAAAGTCACTGCATTTCACACCTTTCAAAGGAAGCTTCCTTCGCAAAAGGGTTCCTGACCTCAGCAAAATAGTTTACTTTTCAGACGGTGCGGTGGCCCTATACAAGAACCACTACAACATGTTGAATTTGTTGCATCACCAAGAAGACTTCGGAGTTGATGCTGAATGGTATTTCTATGCCACATCTCACGGAAGTGTCCAAGTGCCGGACTTGTAGGGACGCTGAAACGATTAGCCACACGTACCAGTCTGCAGCGCCCGTTTGAGGAACAAATTCAGACTCCTGAGGAACTTTGCAATTGGGCCAAATCGAACGTGAAAGGGATGGACTTTGAGTTTGTAGCTGAAGAGCATTTGAGTGAGGAAAAGAAGAAGCTGGCGAAAAGATTCTGGGAGGCACCTGCCTTGGAGTGTATCCGTTCCTGCCATGCAGCTGTACCCCAATCGAAGGAAGACTTGCTGTTGAAAAGGATTTCCAAAGCACCTAAAGGAACTAATTTCCACATTTGTGGTACAGATTTGGAGCGTGTGGAGAAAAATATGAATTAATTTGAAGGACCAGTAAAAAAGTGAGCATATTTCCGATGCGCGATTGTTTAGAAAAATATTCTTTTACACGTCTATATTCGACTTCCATGTTTTAGTTCTGCAGCAAAGAGACGACAAACCCTTTATGAGGAGTAGATATCTGCCACACATGGAGAGGTTAGGTTTAATTATCTTACCTAAGTTCTTTCTGAAAGTCTCAAATTAATCATTTAACCTAAACCTTAAATGATATAGGCGTGAATATCCATTTAAAGTGAATGAAAAGATTTATAAGGCACTTCTTAGGATCAATCTAATCAGGGAAGGAATGAAAATGTGGGTTAACTAATTTATACAACTATAAGTTTCTGAATTATATTTCGGATCGATTTACCTCATGGCTGGCGCTCATTAAAAGCGACCTTTTTTACTCTGCGTTACATGAAAAGCAACGGAATGTAGATCCTAGGTTCCCTATAGTTTAAGACCTACATTCAAGATTCCTCTAAAACTACATAAAAAGAAATTAGACATTTTTGAAGCGAACAGTGCAATTTCTGGGCGATATCCCTAATTTTTTTTGAACGAGTGAATAAAATAATATGCATCAGAGCAAATTTCACCATCGTATTTTTTGACGCTCCGAAAAGCATTCAAAGTGGCAGGAGTACACTTAGCAACTGTAAACAGCCCTTATCTAGCCTAGGACATAACCTTCTTATGTCAGTTTTTATGCAAACTGTAGTAGTATATAGGTATAATACAACATAAAACCTATTTCCCTTTATTCTTTTACTTCATATATTGTTTAATCGTCTTATCCAGATGCTACTACTTTCACTTCAGCTCCGCCCCTCTTCAAAATTTCACTAATGTTCATAAGCTCAGCTCCTGCGTAAGATAACATAGTGTGGCTGTCCTTGTAAAGCTTTTCCTGCTTGTATGAGTGCCTTCTTTTTTACCTGAATCACGTCCACGATATTTTCGATTTCTTGTACATACTTACTATAATCTACAATTTTTCTTGTCACAAATGCATTGGTAGTAGCAAAGCCATTTAAACTGCCTTGCCTGCATTTTGCCTTGTACTGCATCAAGTTTTACTTGATCTACCAACAAGGTTTCTAGTTACAATTCTGGATTGAACATTTATTCTGGTCCGATGAAAGGAATAAAGGAAAAGAGTACCATGAGTTGTTTGCAGTGGGACACAACATGAAATCATTCAAGAAATAAGAGCAAGGAATGACACTTATTTCTTAAACATTTTCCAACATTGATATAACTATAAAATCAAAAACATAAATTTACATTGCACATTTTAAAAAGTCTTTCACAGTCTATTAGCTACAATTTTATGCCTTCATGATAAATATTAAAAAAAATGTATTTAAAAATCACTGGTACAATTAACTATTTATCAAACTTTTGAATATAAAATTATAATATCTAACAGATCTCAAACTAAATCTTGATATTTTTGGTTGACTAGAATTCTTTCTTCTTTTGTCGTATATTGACAACTTTCTTTTGTGATTTTTTCGAATACAAATTCAACTTATTCTTTTACTTTTAATACAAGTTTTCGAGTTCAGTAGGCATGTATGATCTGGTTCTTTCCCGGCGTAGCTCATGAATGAATTCTTCTCGGGTTTCCAACCTCCGGTTAAAATCTCCATTGTGGCCGACGTTTCGATGCTCGACTCGCGGCCATTCAGTAGTAGGCATGTGTAAACAGGCTAAAATTTTATTTAGTGCCGTAGATCAAACTCCTGCATGAATTGTGCCTAAAATAAAAAAATCAAGTTATCTTCAATATTCCTTATTGCAATTCAACATAAAAATTAATGCATTTTTGATTTACCTACCGATAATTGCTTTTGCAGTTAGGTTAATTTTTTGTTGCCAGAAACGTATTTACTAGCTTCTTCTTTAAAGTTATGTAAACTTGCCAATGTAAACTCTCCTGATCAATGTTTACATTTAGCTGTCAGTATAGAGTGTAGGTAATCCACTTTTCTATTCTTCTGTAACCTTATTATGACAATGTATTTTTGCAGCTCGAACTCCACATCTGTTCCCCAAGATATCCTAAAACTACTATCCTATTTCCTAGACATACTAGACACGGTTTCCTATCCCTATTTCCTACCCCTTTTCCCCTTTTCCTATTTCTTTTCTAAACCGAGTCGACATTTTTCTTTCTAATGGAAGTATCTTGAATGGATATTCATGCCTGGTTACCAAGAAAATTTCTATTCTTATATTTAGAGAAAACTGGATTTCTCCGGAAAAAGCAATTTTCGGCACAAACCATGTGTATAAGACAATGGAATGAGATAATAAAACACCAAATCCTTTTAGCCATGCAGCGATGAAATTTTCCTAATAATCTAATGTGATGACAGCAAGTAATTTATAAAACAAAAAAATGGACCAAAGTCAATAATTTTCTTGAGGTAGTGAATTTAACAATAATGGGGTGGAAAACAACATAAATTGGTTTTTGAGGTCATCCTTACTTTGTGCGTCCCAAACCATTGTGCCATTATAGGAAGATGTCCTTAAAATTTCATATTTTTGTCACCAGTAGTTTAGGTTGTGCGTTGATGAGTGAATGAATCAAGTTGGTCAAGAAACGAAACTTTTTATGCACACTCCACATTGTGCGCCATTCTCGGTGATGGATAAAGGGAAATCGAATTGGGGAGAATCGCGTGGGACTGGTTTATGGATCGGGTTAAATCGAGTTGGATGGATTGGATGGCATCATTCAGTGAATGTGGAATGAAACGTGTTCAATGGTGACCGACCTTCATCCTACGGTTGAGGTAATTTCCCCGAGAAAGTATTTTTTTTGTGGATGAATTAAATGAATGATAGATTGATTCAACTCGAGACCGTTTCAAGCTGGATACAACTCCAGTTAATCATTTTTTTTAATTTTCTAGTTTTTCGGAGCGAAGTTCGTTCCCAAAACCAGTTCCGGTAAAAGGCGATTCAAGATTGCCTCATGACGTATTGTCAGAAAGTGAATACGAGCAAGGTCATCTGAAATATGTTACGGAATGATGAAAAAGTGTTAATGAAAATAATTTAACGAACAAAGTGAAGTTAAATGCATTAGGCGTGGCTGGAGGTGGTGCGGGTTGGTTTGAAGGGCAGCAGCAAGAAGCCAGTTTGGGAATGGGATGAAATGGGAGGCAAAGATGGGAGGATGATGATAATGACGAAAAAGTAAAGGATCAACCACAGTCAAATACGTTTTTTGAAATCGGCGTGAGATGTTGCACCTCCAGAAACGTTTATACGTGATCATTTGGAACTCCTTGATATCCAGCCTATGTTATTATCAAATACTTAATTAATAATAATAATAATCATTATGGCTCTAGGAGTTGCTCTCCTTTTGAGCAGAAAAAATTAATACAATACAATATAGATTAAATGACAAATGAAATCAGGCATAACACAATTTGCAAAATAAACTGTAAATACATCTTTAAATAATATATTACTTAAAATGGATTGTAAGCAAGCATATGAATTCAGGGTGGTATTGACAAATACAACAATTTTACAATATACAGTATACAAATATGCAATTTGCAATGCATAGAATACAACAGTTAATTATAATATACTTATGCAATGGTTACAATATATTAAATACTTACACAATAATTACTTTGGAAATATATTGTTTTTCATTAGACAACTGTAGTTACAAATCATTATTACTGCTTAAAAGGCTCCAAAGCCTCTTTATGAACCCTTTCATTAACCCCATACTATATATTACAATAATTGTACAACAATTACTGAAGAAATATATAGTTATACAATATACAACTGTCTACAAACTATTGTTACTTACTATAAGGCTCCAAGCCTCTTTCTGAACACTTTCAGTGATCGACTACAATATATAACAATACTTATACAATAATTACTTTGGCAATATATAGTTATACATTATACAACTGTAGCTACAAATGTTTCTCGGGATACAAGTTGAAGTTAAATATTAAGCAGACCAAGATGATGGCTTGCGGACGAAACCAAGAAGACCAAGAAGTCGCCTTTCAGCCTTGGGAAGGCAGAGCGAGGAGAGGAATTTTTGGGAGTGGGGCCGATGGAAGAAGCAAGGAATATGAGACGAAAAGAGAGTAGGCAAGCACTATTCCAAAAGAAGAAAATACTTCTAAAGAGAGAGAGAGAGAGTAAACTAACCTTAAAAGGAGATAAATGCTTTATTAATTTGGAGCATAGATGGAAGTGAAGATACGACAATAACTGCAGATCAAGAAGGAGAACATTGAAGTGGTGGAAATGTGTTGTTGTCGAAGAAAGGTGGAATGGACAGAAAAGAGGATCCACTGATGAAGAAGTCCGACGAAGGGATGGGGAGAGAAGATGCTGAGTGAAGACTCTCACAGGTAGAAGATAACACTACAATCTAATACTGAGCCCAATTTGACACATAGCAACCTCTTTAAAATTATAATAGAAATAAAGCCTGTCCTCATTTGAGAACGCGAACATATGTTGGGGCGTATTTTTTTTGGGCTGCATCAAAATATTGGAAATTCGATTTCAAATTTTTATTGATAGCTCATTCATTCATTCAAGTATTCTACCAGCTGATTGGTAGGTTCTTGGACAGTCCCCATTTTGTATACCAACCTAATAGAAATTGTCTCCCTTCCCCCTCCTAAGGATGGCCCGTTATTAGATCCCTCTTCAATTCTTCATATCTTCTACCTCCTCTTATTTCGTCCAGAATTCCTATCCTCTTCCTTCCTCTCCCACGCTTCCCCAACGTTCTCCCCTCTATCACTCTTTTCAACATACCCTCTCCTCTCAAAACCTCCTCCATATTATAGAAATTTAATAGGGGCTACAAAAAAAATCTGAAATTTAATCATCTCGTGATCATCCACGTCAGCCTGCAAGTGGTACTCGCACGGTACTTCGTAGATGTAAATATCATAGGATTGAAAGGAAAGTTTTGACAGAGCTTTACTTTTTGCCTAGACAGTGGAAAGTTAGTGTTGCCTGTGACGTGAGGGGAGGAGTGACATCCACAAATGACAGGCTGGCACTTCGTACGCGCCTGGTGTGTGCTAGAGGTGTGTCTCTGCCGCCTTCAGTGCACTAAAACAACCGTAACGTGTCGAGTCGCACTCCGCGGCCTTTTGTGGTGGCTCGCGAGCGACAATCGCCGCACGGAGCCCCCAGGCGCTCGTCATGAAGGGAGGGAGGGACAATTGGGCTATACAAATATTAGGGAGGGTCCAATGAACACCTCCGCCAGAAACATCACTCGATGCGTTGCCATGACAATTGTCGCCACCTCGGAAAGTCCCATTGACATCCGGACGCCGCCGCCGGCAGTCCTGCGAACTTCGCCCTTCGTGAGAGGACGCGACAACGTTGTAAAGTGGTACAGATGGAAAAATCAATCGCCACTTAGTAGATATTAAACCCTGGTGACCACGTCGGCTTGTTTAGAGTGGTCTTTAAGGTATTCTTCTTAATCCCCATCCATACCTTTGGTGCTTTAAAATGGTCACACCTCCTCCCGGAGCGAAGGGAGCCCACCCTCCTGGGGCTGTGTGTGTATGTTGGGATGATAAACGCTCGAGATGATTTCGATGACGCAACTAAGCAGTCACGTGGTCACACAATCACGCAGGGCTCGAGACTTTGGTGCATTGAAACCATTCGTAAAATTCTCACGCAGCCTTTCCGATCGGGTTTATCCTCAACGGGGATATCGTGTCGATGGGAGTCGAATATACCTCGATTAGAGTCGCAATAATCAACATATATCAGGTGCTCAAATAAATTATCGATCCGAATGTGTCAAACACACCAAGATGTCGAACCTTTCTTTATTGATTCACGTCACGACTCAATGGTCACGTGATCGAAATTATCTGGAGCGAATGAAGCACGACCCTCCAAGGAGCGAGCCAATGGACGAAGAAGACTATTGACGAGTGACCTCGCATCAGGAAAAAAACAGCTCCTCCCTCCCTGACACTCCACTGTGGACGTCAGAGCAAAATATGCATCAGGAGATTTGTCTGAGAGAGAGACCATTTTATTTCGGCACCTTTCTTAGGTCTCACTCGTACTATTTCTATGTACAGTGAGTCCTTTCCGAAACTCTACGGACCGAAATTAATCTCGAACAATCGAATCCCTGTAACTGGACCCTCCTGCCCTATAGATGTGACTAAATCCCTCCGACCGCGTCGAAAAAATGCTATTTTTTTGTCTTTCTCTCTTTTTGCCATTCAAAATGCCAACCTTCCATTTATTCCTCGGCCCTCATACTCCCCTTTCCTCGTCTGGTGTATTAATTATCTCCGCAAATGTTTATTCATTCCATTATCATCCATTCTCTTAACATGTGTATTCCACTCTTTGCTAGCCCATTCTCCAATTGCTTCTATTTAAACAATCATGTCTTATGTTTATCGCTCGTCCCTTACATCTCTTTGTGATTCCACTTCGATTATTGTCAGCACATTCATTCATGCTGTTGTTTTGCTCTTAGTATTTCATTCCCCGTTTCTGTTGAACGTGCCATTGTTGGTGATTTTTAAATTATTCCTTTTCGACTGTCTCAAATGTTTATTGTTAAATGTGCTATGCCTTAACTCATTTTACTTTATCTAACTATTCGTTATTTCGCCTCTAATCTGGATATTCCATTACTTGCCAATGCTGTGCCGAAATATTAAAATTTTATTTCTTGTTGCATTAATTTGTTATCAACTTCTATTTTTCATCTCAGTGGGTATCATGACATTGTCATACTCTCTGCTTTCTGAAACGCGTGTTAAGACTATAGTATTTTTTTGGGGTCGTTTTCATTTTCCGCTATTAAGACTGCATCGTCTACATAACGTACGGAGCTGATATTTTCCAAGTCTTACTAAGTTATCATATTTAAGGAGTTAATTTAGTCCGGAGTGATATAATTCTACCCTTCGTCGTGAGTAGAAGTCAATTCCCATCAATTCCTTCGTTTAAAATGACCAACAACAAGTCTCAAGGACTGTCATTCAATAAATTCTCCATTTACCTGCCTTCTCCTGGATTCAGTCATGGCCAGCTTTATGTTGCGGCCATTAGGACTAGGACCAAAGATTATTAATAATAGACAGCGCCGAAACTCAAGGGTATTTGTACGGAAATAAAATATTTCCCAGAAATATTATTATTAAGGATTTTCTAAATTAAAATGCCATAGGCCTGATTTAGTTTCGCCAGTATTCAAATGAACCAAACTAAACTCAACTTCCTACGCCTATTTTATTTTTTAGATTTTACCGATTTAAGATACTACAAAAAAGGTATAATTATGAAACTGAAGAAGGAAGAAAGCGAAGAGTACATATGATATGAGGCGAAAAAGAAGAATCAGTAATGAGACTGAAGAACAAAGAGAATGGAGTATTTAGAATTTGAGAGGAAGAGTGCTATTAGAGGATAGTACTAGCAATAGCAATTCACTTTTCCTATACGTTCCATCATTGCGTGTAAGTTACGTTTTCTGGTCAATAATGGTTCATTTTTTTGCCATTGCTACAGCTAAATTTATTTGGCAACCAGCAAGGTATTTAAATGGGAATTTATACCTGAAGCCTTTATGCCATAGGTTAAGTGATAAATAGAGAATTACAGTGATATTTTACTGGGGGTATTTTTCATCCCAACCACTGAGTGATGAATGACTCTCCCGTTGTAATTATATTTAAAGCGTTGAATGGATTCATCTTTCAATCCCATATGCAACAATTTCATTTTCTCTTCCCGTTGAAATGAAACGGGCGCCACCCAAACAGTTTTTTAATACAATGAACCACTTTCGAGGTGTGCTTGTACATAATTTTATACGAGTCTTTCTGACGCCGCCATCTAGCCTGGTCACAGACAGAGCATTACTAATGGATAAACCAAAGAGACGCCCTTCCTGATGACATACATGTTCTCTTGTATTTCCTCTTGGGATTTTTGGGGAAAGAGGATCGGCATCTAAATTTTACTTAACATTACATTACTTATTTTTGAATCATCACTCTCAAGTTATTCGGAAAGTCCGTTTTTCTGGATTAGCTCAGCTCAGACCTGGGATAAATCCTTCGGTCGTCTCTCAAATCGGAAGCCCGCTGTCATCATCGGATTACGAAAAGGTGCAATCGAGGTGTGTGGAAACTTTCTTCCCCCCCCCCCCCCCCCCCCAACTGGTCACACACTGGGCACACTGGTCACATATCGAAAAAAGCAGGCCAAAATTAATACCGCTGCTATTATTGCTTGCTTACTTGATGT
Organism: Pyrrhosoma nymphula; assembly: GCA_963573305.1. Lineage (NCBI taxonomy): Eukaryota > Metazoa > Arthropoda > Insecta > Odonata > Coenagrionidae > Pyrrhosoma > Pyrrhosoma nymphula. The sequence goes on from OY754334.1 coordinate 4,109,341, forward strand.
AAAGGTTCTCTATGGTTTTAGATCCGGTTATTTCGAATTTGAAGTAATTTTTTCTGTATTTGTGATATGTATGTTCTTATTGCAGCATTTGTTTAAACAATGAATTAAAAAATCCAAATTAAATTTAAGATTATATCCGCAATTGTAAATACAAATTATGTATCCGATAAATCTAAATTTGATGTTTTCATGCATCAAATATAATGTAGTGATTAATATTGTTATTGTTTGGAAAGTTTTTAAACAATTAATTTTAAATGAAACAAATGAAATGTTTTTAGCTTCGCAAATGTTTGAATATATTTTATATCTAAGGAATCTAATTTGGAAATTAGTATTATTTATTTCTGATTATTATTAATATCCTTCATTAATTGTTTAAAATATTTTTCATAACTAATTAAAATTAGGTACATGCAGTTATTTTTTCAAATTTATTTTGACCATATATATTATGATTTGATTTGAAAGTTTCTTTAACCGTATCACTGCTATCATAATTTTCTATGTAGGTATTATTTTTAAAGTTTTGCAATCTTAGAAATGGTGCGAAACAATGTCGCATGACTCCTATTTTACTCGGGATTTTCGTTAAAGTAATTGCTACGATTGCAATAAGCTCATTTGGGGCTGAGACAATTGTAAAAGAAATTGCCAAACACAGCATTTGGCAATAAAACTTTAATCAGATGTACTATGTAGTTTGGTATTAGAATCATCAAAGTAATTAATTAACTCTTTTTCCATATTTAATCATACATTATCAAAAAATGCTAAACACACTCAAAATCACCGTCTGATCTTCATCAGTCTCATCATCACTCTGCTAGATTCCTCTAGGGTAAGAAGACTCCTTACCTCAGCAGATAATAGCACAATTTTTCTTTTCTGAACTCCTGACATTATTTATATCATGGTTTCTAATGTAAGAAGTAATCTTCGAAATAGATCCTCGTTTGTGGCGATCCTGGAAAATTTTCTAGTGTGGTGTCCCCGGAAACTTCTGACATCTTCATTCCTAGCCTCCGTCGCCTCTTCGGACAAATGACCAATAGGGAGGACAGCCTCCAGTGCGATTGCTGATCCATGAATTAGTAGCTTGTGGATGACGGGTGGCATGTAATACCACGAATATAGTTTCACCAACAAATCTGCTGTTTAATAACAGTAATCTGTAAATACAGCATCATTGATCTCGTGGCCACAAGCCAAATCCTTAATTCCTCTTTAAATATTCTAGCGACATTACATTTCGAAACTTAATTATTCTTCCCCTTTAATTGTTTTTGCGACAGAATGATCACCTTTGCTTCGATTGCTCATCGAGGTGGCAAGCGCTAACTCAGCTGGTGATGTGCTAACCCTAAGATCCTCTGTTTTCCTTCTCTTAGCTCTCTCACTGGGTTCCTCAAACAGTTTTTTTGGTCGCTCAATTTCAACTCTGTCGAATTGAAAGAGTTATGATGTTAATTAACTTATTGAAGCAGTGAATACGAGTATCACTGCCAACTCATCACAATTCACACAGTAGATGCTGACCGGATGTACAGGGAAGATATGCATATAAATCCGGAGGAAATATCAATTTCAGCTGGAGCCAACTGCCAAACTTTCTTCTGAAAAAACTGTCAGGTCGTGAGCCCACTTACGAAGATAGTTTGAGAAAAAAAACTTTTGCGTAAAACGTGATAAAATATTTTTGGTATTAACGTCCTCATTTAAATTTAATGTGCTGCTTAAGTAGTCCATTATCTATTGTTTCTTAAATGATGAGGATTTTTTTCCACTTTCAATAAATTTTTCCTGCATCTCAAGATGCGTGACAATTCTCAGATCCATTAAACCCTTAGCATAGTATTTTTTAAAGTAATAAAATGTTACACACTTAGTTACACTGATTATAGCCACTAATCCGCGAAAGAGTACTGAATGTAAGAGAAACAATTGCACTTTTCCACAAATTGTGGAACTTCATAATGTAAGAGAAACAATTGCACTTTTCCACAAATTGTGGAAAAGTACAATTGTTTCTCTTACATTATGAAGAACTTCCACGATATCTCGCCTGAATCTGTTGAATTTATTTTAAGTTGAGTACTGAAACTGAAAATTCACAACACCAAAACACACTACGGGCTCTCATCTTCATCTATCTTGCCGTGTCTTGATTTCCGAGCGTAAAGAAGACCCAACCGCTTCCACACTTAAAAAAAACTCACGTCTTTCTCTGGAAAGCACTAAGCAAGAATGAATTCTAGCGAGAAAATTTCGGACAAGCGGTGCTTAAAAGTAACTTGCGCAGAGTTTTCCACAGGATGAGGACCGTGATCGCCTTTTCCCTAGGAACTTCACACACGTTCAGTGGGACAAGGCTTACCCCATTCACCACGGTGGCCGAAGTGCAATTCATTCCTTGCCCACAGAAAGCGGTGATTTGGTTTTCCCGTTGGAGAGCAATTTAAAATGCGGCACAGCTCAGTCCTTTTCGGTAGCCGTTTACTCTGCAAGCGGCACGGAGGCGACAGCGCGGTATTAAGGAGCAATGCGAGAGGACGAAGAATAATCCGCCTCCCAGAAGGACGTAGTCTAGGGATGCAGTAGCTTTTTAAGGAATCTTACAGTTCTAAATGCATTCAAGTTGTTTGTAAATTGCGTGTTCCCCAACTTCGTCTATTTCCTTCCGTTGGAGATCTCACGCTATTTTTAGGTGAACATAGGGACTCACAGATAATATTTGAGCCTAACTGCATACCGTGGATAGACACGAGAATATGTAATCAATGAAAATAGTGGCTCATTTATGAGATAAAAATGTGGTAGGGGAAGCAACATGTGCAACAACTTAGAAAAATAGCCACAAAAATGGGATTCCCATGAGTTAGTTACACTATGCGCCGCCCGCGTCAGCGCACTGCATCGTTTTACTTAAATCAACGTTGTGGTCGAATTTGCCAGTATTAGCAAGATTTTTATTTACTGCTATGTTGCATATATTATACTCTTTTAATGTATGCAAAAACGTATGGGGAGCAAAGAGGTGCTTAAAACGATATTTAACTGCTTATTTGAAAATTAAGGTAAAAAACGCTAAAAGTTTTAAAAAATACTAAAAATAGTAAATAAATCATAAATCGAACAAAACTAGGTTTACACGCTACGCAAAGGTTTTTATTTACATTTAATAACGCTTGTTGGCTAAATATATATCGGCTAATATTTGTCCTCCAAAACGGTGAACTTCTTTGAAATCGAATGATTTCACGCGACTGGCATTTTCACCCTGAATGCTCTCCATGTCCCCAGACGGGTCCCAGTGACTACCCTGATCAACGGAAATGGCAATGTAGTAGCGTATATTGACATCCTGTAGAATCCGAATACACCATTCACAACTTCCTCACCGAAAGTCGAAAAAATGGCTTTTGGCCAGGTTTTTTCGATTTGGGTCTGCACTGTGTGGCGTCCCCCGCCTTAGTTTCGTGGCGACAACTGATGGTCATACTCACATCGTAGTTTTACACGCGATCGCACGAGACACTATTTATGTATCAATTGTGCCATTGGTCACGAAGAAGGTAGCGTCCGTTTGGATCAACCTGCAAAAGCGTTACACCACCGTCTACAAACCGCTGAACCCCGTTGTCGTCGGGGCTGAATTTCGATAAAGACTTATCCGCGTTACGAGAGAGATTCAACGCCCTAAAGACACTCCACCTGTTGCATTTCTATGGACGAGTAGTATTTTTCATCTGACATTCCGATCTTTTGGTCGCAATCTTCTCTCGAAGCAACCGGACACCCAAACAACGAGACCGGCCCGGAAAACTTGTTCCTTCTCGACCACCGACTGGTCAGAGCGGTTCCTGAATTCGTTCAATTGACTGGGGGGGGGGACTGGTCTGTCTCCTCATCCCCCACTCTCGTCCATTCTCTCTCTCGCTTTGGGGGGGGGGGGATGTGGGGGTGGGGAGGTGGGGGGGGATGGGGGAGTGTGAGGCTGCAAAAGTTCGCGTTTTCGAAAGGAGAGAGTCCGGTCGACCGGTCCTGGAGAGCCACGTGCGGACCCGCTTGTGTACTATGGACCAAAAAACACTTCTCTCCCTCCCCCCATTTCTCCACTGCTCCCCCCTCTTCCGGGTATGTCTCGTGCCGGGGGGAGGGGGGGTCTTAATGACGTACCCGTCTGGTCTGGGACAGAGACCGGGGGGGGGGGGGGCGGAGGAAAGGACGCACATATTATTTCTCCATGTCATCGGAAAACTTGTTCTCCCGAACCTCCCAAACACCAATCCCTCGCCGAAATAAATGGTTGCGTGGTGTAACACTAGAATTGCATGTGGTATTGTGGAATTTGAATGGAATCTTGTGAGCATCATCAACAAATATTAATTGGGCAAGACAGTCGTTTCAGATGGATGGATGCCGCAACCAACTTCGCTGGATATCGTTTCGAATAAATCAAGAATGAAGAGGTGGGTGATAATTCGACCTCAAACAGCCGCGATTCCTGCTTTCTTCGGCACTCGTTTTGGTGTCATAACGAATGCTCCTCTCACAATGCGAAATCTCAGTCATGAAATAGGAAGTTAAGTGTAAAAATGGTCAACATGAATTAGAGAGTTTCTTCCATTGCTAATAACTGCGCCAATAGTCAATTCATTTTCCATAATGTAACTTCTCATACCTCCGCAATCGCAAAATTCTTTCCCAGAGAAAAATACCGAGTTTCATACTGCACCACGTACCGCCACTCCATGCTGCCACTCAATTCGAAAGACAAAGTGGAAGAGACAAATGTAAGTGGAGTGTATAAAGTTAGATGCAATTCGTGTCCAGCAGTATATGTTGACGCAGTTTTACCACCAGGTTGAAAGAACACAGAAGGTGCCTCAGAAATGGAAATGACACCTCCATGATTGCCAAACACGTCCTGGAAACCGACCATGAATGCAACATCACACCGAAAATATTGCACGTAGATGAAATAGAACTTTGGGAAAGAAGAAAACTGGTCGCTTTAGAACGACTTGAAATAATTCAACATAATCTCTTATAAAGCTCCATTGTGTAATCGGTAACATATAATTCAATCCCACTTTCCCCTTTACTTTCCCTACGATTCCCTTCAATTGAACCAATTAGCCTTACAATTAGCCTTAGAATTACCCTTTATCCTTTCCAGCCTCCATCCCTTCCCCTTCCTGTGAATATATTCCAACCGTCATTTCCTTCCCCTCTCTCACCTTACCCTCCCTCAAAGTGTAAATACTCGCTCTAACTCACTCGAATCGTAGCCGCTTGAAAATGATGGAAATGCATTGAAACTGGTCGTATCAAAAACTGATTTTTTTTCAAAAGTAGGAATCTGCAAGAATTCATTCGTTTACGATGAACAAGTTCCACAACATCCGCCCTGAGACAACATCATTCAAACTCTATTTAACCCTGTGGAAGGCAGAGGCGTTCATTTTCACTGGTTTGGAAATTTTAAATTTATTCTCCAACTGGAAATTTTCTCGCACCTTAAAGTGCTTCGGGGACTTTATTTATTCAAAACTTGACCCACAAACGTTGAAACGATTCTAAGTAACCGGAAAACCATCAAAAACACGATTAGTTCTAAAACGGCTGTGACAGTCTTTTTGAATGATATGTAAAATGTCACTTTTAATTTGGAGAAAATTGTTTCTGCTAATCAATTGTTGCATGAAATGAGTTGGTTATGTATCTCTTGATGTTAGTTATTTATGTATACATTTCTATGGCTTTGAAAACGTCGTAGTATATTGTATTTTAATGTAGTAAGGGATAAAAATATATTCCATGTGCAACAGAGCAGCTGGTGAGAACGAAAGACAGAGATCAGTTTAATGAAAATGAGGGGATAGGTTTTCCTTGCGTGCGTGCTACTACTACTTCTGCGTGCACTAAGTAAACTACATAGTGTCACCCACTGACCAACTGTCCGGACATGCCTTTGTTCGACATTATTCCTCGACGCCGTGAAGTCGCATCTGCTCTCAGTTTATGATCTGTCATCGTCGAAGGTTCTATCCCATGCGTGCGATCATTTTTCAAAGAAGTGGCTTGTAGAGCGGGCTTCGTCACGTGGAAATATTGTCCTGCTTGCAAAAACTATCGCAAAGCAATTCAGATGACTCGGACCGACGTATTGATTCGGAGAACGATGAAAAGAGTATGTCTTTTCTGCTGTGGATTGGGAGAGTGACAGTGACTCGTTCTTGAATTAATCTGAGCCTCCGACTGACGATGACTCAGTCTACAACACAGCAGCAGAGTCAACGGCTTGACATAATAAACATCTCCTTGATACTGTGTTTTTTTTGGCCTGCCTGGCCAAGGAGTACCTTAGCACACATCTAACATTTTCCATAAATATTTACCATTCCTCGCCTGGACGTCCCACGGCCCTCAAGCGAGGGAAAAGGAGCCGTTGATTGCATGTCCTTGGAGAAGACCCCTTCTATTGGAGGTGAAAGATGATGACACCTTGTATCGAAACCCGTCGCCAAATAAAATATCTGTGGAACCTTGCCAGAGCTTTTCTTTTTGAATCAGCAAAGCAAAGATCTTCAACACTAGAACAATCGGAACCCTGTATCCCCCTAGAAAGACCGCAACAATATTTTGACAGGCTGTTGTTTTACAAAATAAATTCATTACTGTACACATTGTAAAGTACATGTGAATAGAAATAAAGTAATCCATCCTGTTTTGAAAAGAAAAAAATATTTGGATACAATTAAAATAACGAACTCGTGTATTTTTTAATTTTTTTTCGCCGTTTTTAAGTATTTCTTTGTAACTTTTTCAAACATTTTTCGTAAACTCTTGAGCATGTAGCAACGCTCAACACGACTGCTATCCGAGAGGGCCACTTGACAAGAACGACTTTTGCGCTTTTGTAGTCGAGTAAGCTACCTTAAGTAGTGCAATCTCCTGTTTCCCGCGTAGGGCATTTTTCTTCCTTGTACCGACTCGTTGCGAAGCTCTAACGCCAGTTTCAACAGTAAGTGATTCCTACTTTGATTGCTTCCTGGTACTTCTTCATAATCCAGGAGTTAATCCCTTCTATAAGGAGTAAATAATGGAAGCCTTGAAGAGGCCAACGGCGAGAACCTCCCTTAGTGGAATTCGTACGCGTCATTTGGTCGATCATATCAACGCAAACATTGGTATGAATGTGAAAAGTGACTGCTTGGAACCTTTTTCCGGCCGCTACCAATCAAAACTAATGACTGGTGAACCGTGCACACATTAGAGTAAGATTTTTGCCTTGGTTTACTTTATGAGAGAGAGATCCAGTTTTCCCGAGTATCACAACCCTGCAACTCTTTACAGCTGTCATTTTCTACAGCTGCGGTGTTTCCCGTCTTACACTGTTAACTGTGCCCACGAGACTTTTCATTCAACCATTAACCATATGTCACTTATAAAGCAGTAAGAAGATTGTATGAAAGTTTTGCAGTTTTCCAGTTGTCTAAAAGTTTTGTAATTTATCTCCAATAATTAAATAAAACTTAAATTACTATCTAGGTTTCGATGTTATTGCATCATCTTCAGATACAACTTCCTGAAGACAATGCGTAATACCATCAAACCTTTCGTAATAGTTGAAGTTTTATGTAATTATTAGGAGATAAATAGCAACTATTTATTCAATTATATTGTTTAAATTCCATTTATTATTGCCAGAACCTTCGGAATAAGCTTTCTACCGTACACATCCTTTCCTTTTCGCAGGAAAGGTTGAACTAAACGAAGTACAAAGTAATCTGAAAGACGCTAATCCCAGGGGTGCTGCTTATTTTTCGTAAGCTATTAAGTGTGCATTTAACTATTTGCTTCTCCTTTCCGTAAAAAAAATTAATTCCAAATTTATCTGTGGTTATTGCCGTATAACTCCTGAATGAAGCGGCACCTATCCTTCGTTGGAAACAACTATTCATCTACTGTTATGGATTCACTAGGCTTAAAATAACGAATGCAGTGTCCAAAAAATGCCTCCCATATTTCGGAAACAAATAAAAATTCTCTTGTTTGCAATTTATAACTTTTTCTCATTAAAACAAGCAACTCTGAAAAGTTCTTTTAATCTTGCTCTAAGCGTATTGTAACGCAAGAAGAGTGGACCCCAATTTTCTTGCTCACAAGCAATCTAGCGGTAAACGTATAGAGCACCACCTTATGTTCCACGTGCGAATCCCAGCAAAAGCACTTGTCAGTTCATCGCCCACGAGTCCTCGCAATGCTCATGTCTGGCATCCGTTAGAGAGTAATGACTGTTACGCAGCATTCGCTCTTCTACGACAAACTGACGGGCGTTCAAACATTTTTCACCAGTTTTATACCGTATTTCTATTACATGGATGTGTTCGATTTTGAGGGCAATGTGTGAGATACGCTAGCAGTCGCAACATCGGCGTAATGATTTGAGATGTACATTTTCGAGCGTCACTCCACGCTGACGATTTTGTACTGCTGTCTTGAGAACCCACACAAATTACAGAGACTCCTGGATAACTTTTGTGGAGCAGTGCAAAGAATGAAATTGAGAGTGAATGCATCGAAGACCGTGTTAGACATTCAGTGGCTTCGGACAGAGGGAGAATGGAATGACTGATAGTATGATGAGACTGAAGAGAGAAATAGGTGGATGGTGATTTCGAGAACGTTGGTCGAATGTTAGTGAAAGATGAGAAGGTCGATGAAGAGATTAAACTGGCGTGCGAATGATGGATAGAAAGCCGTAGGTTAGAGCATGTGAAGCGTATCAAGGAATGAGTGTTTGTCTCAGGAAGCAGAAGTTTCCGAGTACAAAAGTGTACTCGTTTCCACGTCGTTGTGTGGTAGCGAAGCTTGAGTATGCCAGGATAAGTATAAAGGGTGTCCAGTGGAGAATGAGAAGTGTCCACCTGAGAAGTGTTTGCGGGAAAAACAGAATGGATAGGAAGGATCGCGTGGTGAAACACAATGTGGAAATGATGCTCCGGTGATGGAAATGTTGTATGAACGAAGTGAGAGCTTCGTTTGGTTTGGCCAATTTGAAAGAATGGATGAGAATCGACTGACGAAGCATATTTATGATAGTAAGTTATGAGAGAAAGGAGTAGGTTGAGAAAGTCTTGGGTGGCTGTGGAGGAAGATACTCTTTAAGAAGAGGGCGTGTTATGATGCCGCCCTTGCAGCATTGATACCGGGCGTCGATGACTTAACACGAAGCGATTGGCATCCGAAACGATTTTCTTATTCCGACTGGTCATACTCAACGCCGAAGAGAAGCTTTAGGAGAGACAAGGTAAGATGGTGACCCAAATGCAGCACATCTGTAAGCCCTTAAACGAGTCATGAACGTCCCGGAAGCATACTTTTAAATAGACTTCTATCGCCTTCAGACGTTGTAAATATTACAGCGAATGTTCAAAACGCTTGATGTATTGGCCGTCGAATTAGACGCTGTTGGTGAAAGTCCGGCGTCGCCGATTGTTTTTGGTGAAAAAAAATCAGGAACATAAAAATGAAGAGTTGCAAAACTCCAAATAAAGCCGCAAATGCGGAAATAAACACGTGGAAGAATGAAATATGGCCAGAGGACTTCATGCCACACCTCCCCCGAGGGAAGAAATGATTTTTTTTAAATTTTAGATTATAGCGAGCAGTGACTGAATTGCAATAATTTTGTCGCAAACGAGGGCGCAGGAGATGAGAAATCCTGTTCATAAACTTTAATGGAATCGTAAAATTCAGCGTGACGCCCGCGCCGTCGCGGTGCGTCGATGCCGGAGCATTATTCCGTTCCACGGGACGACGGCCTGCATTTAAAAAAGTTTATCATTTTTCGGATGCATGTTGCAATGTTTCATGCGAATAAACCGGGCGATCGGGCACAGCATTGATGGTGCAGTGAAGAGGATATTAGGGGGCGTTGTCCTATTCCACCTATTCCCTCATCCATTGGCAGCTCTCGAAATTCACTTAAATTCACAAAGTAGTGTTGAAACCATTGATACATCTGGGTGGATTTTTTTATTAAAGAGAAAATGTATCTTTCAGTTTTGAAGTTGTGTTGGCTAAATATTATTCCACAATTAAAATGTAGATCAATGAGATGGCGATCATCTAATCACACCTTCCCAAAAAATCATATTTCTGAAACAGTTAACAAAATGTCTTTCCAACAGTAAGTTTTTGGTATTCCATATTCATGTTTGTAAAAATATTCTCAAAATAAATTTATAAAGTCATTAATATCTCAAAAAATTAATTGCGAAATAAATTTTTTATTCGCATGCAGTTTTTGGCAGGGTTTTTTCATTATTTCCAGCAATATTATACGCCTCTTTTTATAACTTAATTCTTCGGAGAAATGTGCAAAAATGAAATTCGGTGAAATGTGAGGGGTTGGCAAAAAAAGGATGGTTGGATGGGGAATGAAAAAAGAATGGAAGTTGGAAGAGCTGCTCTGTGCGAGATAGAAGTATTTCCTAATATATAAATGGATAATAAGTGTTTTTGATGAGTGGACACAGTCCTACGGTACCAATGGACCACTTTGCAAATTTTAAATCGGTCGTACATCCCCTGCATTCGCCGCCTCCCGCAATTGGGACTCGTTTAGTGAAATTATTCTCGAGATTCTCGTATTCGGATGACGTCAGTGTATCTTCACTGTCGGGGATTGGGCTACTCTAGCCCCTTCCGCATCTGAGAGGAGCCTTTATGGAGCTGTTTACGACGGTTCGGCGGAGGAGGTCTTGATCGAGCCGCGGGGAGGCGTTAGGGGTGTATCGGAGAAAGAATGTCACACAGATTGGCGCTCCTCTCCCGTTGGATTCCCCTGCTCAGCAATGCAACGCTGCTCCCGGGAGATAGGGGCAGTTGGCGCGCGTAGCATTCAACACTCCATTTGAGGACCTTAATTAAATATAAAGGAGAACTCGCTTGGTGACCTGCGATTCGAAATGCACTTGGAAGACGAAGAAATGTAGGGCACGGTGTATGGACACGGGGTCCGAAAATAATTGTTTTTTTCTAAATACAGTTTAATTCATTACTTAAAGCAAAATAACTAAATCGTAGGAAAACATGCAAAAAAGTAAGTTTTCAGCGCAGAAATTTAATGCCTGTATCCGAATTTGAAGATTAACAAACACAACTGAAATAAAACAAACAAATAATTTCAAAACGAAACACAACAGCAATTTTATTCCCTCCGCGTCCAGGACAAATATTAATTCTTCATTACAGGATAGTCAACGAGGAATAACTGCAAAAGAGAACATTTTTTGAGCTTCTTACTGTGTCTCCCCATCACTTCATCAATCTACGCTTCCTTCAGGTTCATTTTCGAACTTGAGTGCGCATGCGCGCGCACAGTGGTAACTGGTGCAATGTTTATCGAGACGGAGGGCCGCACGCAGGGAGGTTAAATATGGCCGCACGCGTCTCCGAAAATCAAAGTCTCGGTGTGGAGGAACGAGAGGCCATCGTGGGTTTCACGTGAATTGGTGCGCCTGCGTCATAGAGAGTGTAATATATGCGTGTGCACATGTTTAATGGCCATCGAGGTGATTGCGCCGCAAGGTCTTTCGATATCTTCCTCCTTCGAGAAAGAGAGAAACAAATATATCGAATCGAACGACCTCGCTAGCGTCGTCGCTCGTGGCGAGCGATATGTTGGCTTTCCAAATCCATGGAGTATACATAGATATATGTGGTAATGAAGTATTTATGTCCAAATCTCTCAAAGCCGTCTCAGACGTTCCATTACGGTCCTGATCGATGGCTAACCAAACCAACTTTCTCTGGTATTTTCTTAGAGAATGGCTGTGAAAAGATTATACGCCATACGTGGTGATGCACAAAGAGGGAGGTGGCCGTCAGGAAAAAGATTAAAATAAATCTCACGCCCCAATATCAGTTTACGCAAACTCTCTAACTCACGTTCTCACACACACACATAAGGAATAATTTGTGGACAGCGAAACCGCGGCGGTCAATAAAGACTGACCTCTGCCCTTCGAATAAAATTAAATAGAAATTAAGAGAAAATGATGGCATAAATCATGGTAAAGGAGTGGGGAAATGATGGAACTCGTCTGTTGAGCTTCGTGGTTAATTATGGTGTCATTAAGCAGACCGGGTTTTCGGTAGTCTGCCTCTAAGCTTAGCATGACAACCCGACGAAAACAAGTTCAAAAGCTGTGAGAACGATGCCATTGAGATTACGGAGAGAGCATTTGAACTGCTAATGAAATAATAATGATAGTAAAAAACACAAGCACAATCGCTAAAACCTAAGTAGGTCGCTAACGCGAATTCGGATGCCTCGTTAGGCTGATCATGGGGAACCTATTTCCGCGCTATATAGCGACCCGCTAACTTCCCAGAGGTTCCTTGAAGGAGGTGTGGGGACTCTGGTAAGGACACGACACTTAAGGGAACACAAAATCACTCCAAGCGGTATCTCACTCACATACTCACCCATGTATCCACGAAGGGGGAATTATATATGAGTTCCATGGAACACGACCAATCACTCGACTCCAACTCTAAATCGGAACGAAATATAAAAAATTCAAGAGGCCTTTGTTCTTAAAGAGGGAGGAGGAATGCAAAGAGAGGGGCAAAGACAATTCTGAAAATAAAGCTTAACTCGATAAATAGTTTTTTCTAAGAATGAGAACTGTTTTTTATATGAGCAACGGTGATTTTTATATAATTGAAAATCAGTGGTACTTATTGTCTAGTGACAATCGGTGAGCATTGCTAAGTTCCCAAAAAAGCACGTATAAAAGCTAGGCAAGTAGCAATTTTACATAAGATTGTAACTCACAGGTAGCACATCAGGTTCATGATATAAAAAAATCGATATGATAGACGACATGCCTTCTTATCGTCACTCATGCGTGACTCGTTAATCCATGCTCTCCTAAATGTGAATTGAGATAAGGGTTTGGAAACTGAGAATCACGGCACGGGAAACAACTATTGAGACAAAATAAAACACGTACTCGCGGCCTTGCGGTACATCTTTTTAATATATCCCTGGAATATTGGCTTTGCATTATTCTTTGACGAGGCTCCTTCCCCTTCAGGTATTACAAATTGTAAGAAAAGACATTGGAATCATTAATTAGAAAATCATTTATGGCCAAATACATGAAAGACAGTGGTGATGAAATTTTATTCATCGCAACAGGTTTTTTGGTACATATTAAAATGGATGAATGGAACTGTGGATGGATCCGCCTGTAAGATCCCACGTCATATTGCCTTTCTTAATACATTTTCTACGAAGTAACGCAGAGCAAAAGGTGTGAATGAAATCCACGAGTATATTTCTGGTCAGTCCAGGAAAATTGACAAATTTCTTCGGAAAGATCTGGTCCTTCGGGTTTTCTACCACGAGCGTCCATATTTTTGGGAAAGACCAGATCGTTTTAAAGAATAACTCCGCAAAAGCCACAAGTTCACAAGGATGTCAGTTGTCTTTGTCGAACAGATCTTGGGCTTCGATTGGGATCACCGCAGCCACAGATTGTTTTAAACCGTCATCGATTGGCTCACGAAGTTTTTTTTCAATACAATGGTGAGAATAAATGTCTGCAATGGGAAAGATCTCACCCTGTAAATGATGTATCACCAGTAATAAAGGAAATGTATCGGAAAAAGTTCTCTTCTGTTTAAGGAGCCAATGTTTTTAAAAAATGTCCGTGTCTCTGATAGAGTTATACAACGATTTAACTGGTAGACAGTCTTGACACGACAAAAACCACTCTTTTTAACTACACTTGGCTCGTTAAAAGGAGCACCATGTCTCTCGAAAAATCATGAGATGGAAGTAATTGCGTGTATGTAATAATATCCCATGAAAACGTTCGCGGATGGCGGTGGAGGAGAGTCAAGTACGACACGGAGCTGCGAAGGAGAAGGAAGGAAGCAGGAAGAAGGAAACGAGTGATTCGAATGAGATGTGTGTGTGTATCCGTGAGGTGAATTCAATCCGTGCATCGCATCCATTTGGTGACTCGGTATTTTGCTCCCGCGCTCTTGGTCGCAAGAAGTCTTCCCGCCCGCCCCGGAGTGATTCCCGTGCCTGCGGTCGGGTTCCCGCACATGTTTCACAGGAATAGTGTTCTCGTGTCCACTGACCCACAAGCAATCATATAGAGCGAGTCCACGTCGTTAGGTCGCGGACGAGTGCGATATATAATCGAAGTCCACGTGTCGGTCCCAATTGTTCTCGTACGACGGCGTCCACGACGATTCCATCCGATATGTGGAAGCCCAACCACGGAAGGCGTTAACAGTTTGAGGAAGCACTTCGAAGCCACCACCTTCGCTCTTTGACAAAACGTTTTGCCCTCCGCTGGACTGCGACCACTACCACCGTGCCACCATCGTCTTTTGGTGCCAAACACCGTGTGCGCGTTCGCACCATCGTAGCCTGTAGTCTCTAACGCTGCCAACTCACTATGGCAAGCGCTGGCGTCACGGCGGGAATCCACGAAAGATTCAACGGGATAATGAAACAAAGGCAAGTTAATTGCGGTAACTCAGTGTGAGTGCACCTTTGACGGTTACGATGGTGCGTAGGTGGCGTGCCGTGGTAGTGAAAGGGATAGAGGGCGAGTCACTTCCGGCCGGCCCCGGGGGCCTCTCCGCGCAGGGGGGCAGACCTCCGCCCCTCAGACGCCCCTGGGCACTCTCGATCGTCCGTTCCTCATTCTGCCCTTTCTTCTCTCGTCTCCTCCTCTTCCCTTCAAGCTCCGTCGGCCGTCGACGCCACTCCTTCACTCTTGTCGGACGCCGCCGCCTTCGCCTTGCTCGGGAACTCTCCGCTGTTGCGTCACAATGGAAGAGAAAAGTAAAACAATTATCGACAAGGCAAATAGAAGAATCTTTGACAGTCATGGAGGTACCAAGAAATTAATCTAAGTAAATGTACTGCAGTACACTTATTGTGGAAGTCAAAGCACCAACGCAATGTCCACACTGTGGGTGGGTTAAACTTAAAGCCATCAGACGA
This sequence comes from Pyrrhosoma nymphula, assembly GCA_963573305.1. Classification (NCBI taxonomy): domain Eukaryota; kingdom Metazoa; phylum Arthropoda; class Insecta; order Odonata; family Coenagrionidae; genus Pyrrhosoma; species Pyrrhosoma nymphula. The sequence goes on from OY754334.1 coordinate 4,124,393, forward strand.
AGCTAAATATCTGGGAATTACCTTAACTTCAAACCAATCGTGAAGAACACACATATATTAAACGTATGCGGCACAGCCTGACTGACTATTTCATGACTGTTATGTTGAAATCACAGATATGAAATTCACTTATGTAATTTGTAACTAGTTGTTTCAATAAAGATATAGGGAAAGCGCTTTATTTAGTTCAGTACTTGCATTTTATTGGATTAGTGTTAATTAATTTTTATGGATACATTTGAATGTATTTCATTATTCTACTTCCTATGCAATACTTGCAAGGAAATTAGGAATAAATATTATTTTATGCGTAAGATATACATGCTCAGTTATATTGGGTCAAATTGACCCACTCGGGCATGGTAGGGAGTAAGCATAGCCTGGGCATGCTAGTGTTAAAGGAACTAGGATTGACCAAGCGTATAGTGGGAAGGTCCTCGGATGAAAAAGTGAAAGAGGTGCTACTTCGCTCTGGTTAGGCCACACCTCGAATACGCCTAGAGCATTTGGGACCCTTTGGGACAGAAAGATTTAATTCGAATAATAAATAAAATACAAAGGAAAGCTGCATGCTTCGTTAAAAACTGTTAACAGCCAGCAAAGAGTGATTCACAGCTTTTAGTGAAGGGATTAGGTTGGGAACCACTTGAGACTCGGAGGCTGCACGCTAGGCTTATATTGCGTGAGAAATTCCAAACAGGTGTGTTTCAGTGTGGCACTAAGAATATCATTTTGACGTCAGACTACATCTCTAGGTCGGACAGGAAAGATAAAATAAGAGAGATGCATTGCCGAACCGACAGGTACAAAACTTCCTTCTTCCCTCGCACTATAAGTGACCATATAATAAAAACTGAGATCCACTGAAAAAACTGCCTAAATACACTTGACCCCTTCACCCACCTATAAAATTCTCCTTTACACCTTAACGCGGCTTCTGTTGTCCTAACACCCCCTGCCACACGCTGATGCGGTGGCTCGCAGGGTATTATTTTGTAGATGTAAACGTAGAACGTCACGGTGAGCAGAGTGACACAAGCCTAGAAGGCATTCGGCCAGAAGAGTAGACTACTGGCCTCCAGAAAGACAAGTTCGGAAACAGAAGCTCTTGATTAAGAAGCAGATACATATTTGGAGCATGCTCTCTCACGTGACATTGAAGCTTAGACGACAACTGCCGCAGAAAGATCGTAAGTGATGGAAAAGTAGTGTTATCTTAGAATGAGGTCTAAGACACAGAAAATGTATTCTTAGTTCCACCGGAATTTTCCTCTCCACTCTTATTCTCCCGCAATACATACTTGTGAACAGAAGAAAGAAGAGGAAAATGTTAATTGGAGAAGAATTTCTGCTCTTATTCCAAGAGTATTTTTGTTCTGGTATGAATTTAGAATGCTGTATCTAGGAGTTAAAGGACATTCCTCTACTATTAAGAATATCCTTTCGATTTCAGAGGCGCGTGTGTGTATTAACACGAATGAATTGTGTTGTTTACGTTGCAACTATGTTTAGTTATTGTTGCATATATAGTCAGTGCATAATAGTTGTGGGCCATTTCGGTACCTCGGAGTATTCGTTTCTATTGTACATCTACGAAGTACCGTGCAAATCACCACTAGGGTGTGTGGCACGGGGTGATTCCACACCAGACATGCAGTACTCGTCCAAGTTCCAATCATGACCCCGCACGTTCCCTGGCCGCTAGGCGCAGACCAAAAAGCAGTCAGGAGAACAGTGCGCAGTCAAACCAGAAATTGGGAGAGTGCTATGCAAATGAACATGCAAAAATGCAGCACACTAGTTAAGAGACAACTACTGTTTAATATTACTAATACTATTAATTTATGAATCTACGCGATACCACTTCATGCAGAAAACAAAATAATGCCGGACGTTTCATCTACATCTACATCTACAAAATACCCTGCAAGACAACTCAGGGGTGTGTGGCAGGGGGTGAGCAATCACCAACATGCATTACACTATACCCTTAAGTTAGTGTAACTACGACTAATTATGCATTAGCATAAATCGCTAATGCTTGTCATGAGGCGAAGCCTCACAAGCATGCAACACTACACTACAGATGTCATCAAAATGGAGAGTGACCTCAATATACATGCATTCTACAACTACACAGATGGACAGGGACTCAAGACCCATGTAGAAAACATGCTAGGCGTGCTGTTAGTATGTACTAGGTAACAGATAAGGATTCAAGTATTAGGAGTACTACTACTACTAAGAGCTACACTACCTAACGACTAACCTAGATAAAAGTCTCATGGCAGCTATTATGGTCCCTTATCGTTCGTGGGAAAAATGACATCTTAAATCTATCCGTTCTGCAGTCTAGTTCCCTAATTTTACTCTCATGATCTGATCTACCGTAGTATGTCGGATTTCGTAAAATATTATCAACGTCGTCAGAGAATAGACCGGTTTGGAACTTACATAATAGATTTAGTCTAAATTTTAATCGACGGTCTGAAAGCTTTTCCCATCCCAGTTGCTGCAAAAGGTCAGTAACACTAACGAGATTATCATAACGGCCTTTAACATATCTTGCCGATCTTCGCTGCACGCGTTCTAACTCAGTTTCCAAGCCTATCTCATAAGGATCCCAAATACTGGCGGCATATTCTAAGTGGGGTCTAACGAGGGAGAAGTAGCTGATTTCCCTAACTTTATCGTCGCACTTTCCAAGTACTCTTTTAACAAATCCCAATTTACGATTAGCTTGACCGGTAATTTCTCGAATATGTTTACTCCACGATAGATCATTAGTCAGTTTAACTCCGAGGTACTTAACCGATTCTACGGTGTCTAGTTTTATGTTGTTTATGCAATAGCTGTTACAAGGAGCATTTTTCCGTTTCCAAAAATTCACAACAACGCATTTTTTCAGGTTTAATTCTAGCTGCCACGCATCGCACCACTCTTGTATTGCCTCGAGGTCCTTAGTTAGCGCTTCCTTGTCATTAAAGCTACGAATTTCTCTATACACCACTGTGTCGTCAGCAAATAATCTAAGCTTACTGTCAACTTTGTCACCGATGTCGTTTATGTACAAAAGGAACAGAAGCGGACCTATGACACTTCCCTGTGGGACACCCGATGTGACTTTTACTTCATTAGAGATAACGCCATCTAATACAACCCTTTGCACGCGATTACTTAAGAATTCTCTAATTCAGGAAACTACGCCGTCGTCTAAACAATAGGATTTTAATTTCATGAGTAGCTTACTGTGGGAAACTTTATTAAATGCCTTTTTAAATTCAAGAAAAATTGCATCAACTGGAGCGTTATGTTCACCCGAGACTAAAATATCGTGAGCAAAAAGTGCTAATTGAGTTTCGCAAGATCTTCCCTTTCTGAATCCGTGTTGTGTTTTTGTTAACAAGTTTTCTATATCGAGATGTCTCATAACTGAACTAACAATTATATGTTCAAGGACTTTGCAAGAGATAGACGTGAGAGATATCGGTCTGTAGTTCGATGGCTGTTCCTTATCACCGCTTTTGAATATGGGAGTGACATTTGCAATTTTCCAGTCCATGGGTACTTTGTGTTCGTTGATGGATTTACTAAATATATTCTGCAAGTAGGGTGCTATTTCACAAGCTAATTCTCTATACACGCGGGCAGGAATTTCTTCAGGACCTGGGGATTTATTTGGACTTAAATATTTTAGCAAGTTTTCTATTCCTTGAGTGCAAATATCGATAGGCGGCATCTTTTGCTGGAAGTGATCATTTAACTTTACGGATGTAATTTGCGATGACTTGGTGAACACACTTTGAAAGTAATAATTCAATAAGTTGGCCTTGTCCGAGCTGCTTGTTAATAATTCGCCATTTTCGTTTCGTAGTGGAATAACTGTTGATCTATTGCCTTGAACTTCCCTTACGTATGACCAAAATGCCTTTGGGTTGTCCTGTAATTGTTCTCCTAATGTTTTTCTTTTAAAATCCATGAATGCATTCCGAAAGGCTTCTTTTGTAGTGGCTTTAGACAATTTGTTTTTTTCAATTATTAAATTGTGATCATCAGTGGAGAAATCTCGACGGAGTTTTTTCATCTTGGTGTGGCATACTCCCTGTCATCTTAAGGATTTTCTCACTTCTGCATTGTACCATATTGGTTCGCTGTCCTCTTTTTTACTTTACTTGGAATATATTTTCTGATCCCCGCATTCACGATCGAAAGAAAAGCTTTCCAACTACCCTCCGAGTCTAACTTTACGTTTGATTCTTGGAAATCGGGAAGAGAATATTTTAGATGACTCTTGAACGCATTTAAATCGGCTTTTTTGTTAAATGTAGAACTTTCTCCTTTGTTTAAAATTTTTAATGATATTCAAAGAGAACTTTGCGGTCGCTACTCTATGGTCGCTAATGCCCTCAACAGTGTTTACCTTAATTACTTGTTGCGGTATATTTGTTGCCAATAAATCAAGAATGAAGTCCCCCCTCTGTTAGGAGTCGTAGCAATCTGATTTTGGGCATTTGATGAGAACGTGTACAGCAGGGACTCGCAGATGTCTTTGTCTCTTTCCCCAGGTACGTCACTGTAGGTCCTCCGATCTATAGAGGGGGCATTGAAATCTCCACCTATGATTAAATTTCTTTCGGTGTTCCTGGATGTGATGTTCTTTATTTGTGCTTCGAGTTCTAAAATTGAGGTGACGTCGGTGTTAGGTGGCCGGTAGTATGCGCACACGAATATTGTTTTTGATTTAGGGCATCTAATAGAGCACCATACAGATTCTATGCTGGTATCTGGGACGGTTTCCGCTCGGCTGACTATGGTTTTCTTTACAGCTATAAATACTCCGCCTCCGGTTCGGTTGGACCTATCTTTTCTGTAAACTTTGAATGATTCAGGAAAAATTTCACTATCATAAATATCGTCCGTCAGCCAACTTTCTGTGCCAATAATGACGTTACACTCCGTGCTATGAATAACGTGGTGAAATTATGGAATCTTATTTTTTAAACTACGGCAGTTAACTACTGCAACGACTAATGCTTCATGATTATTGTTTATTCGATTCGGGGTAATTTCAAGATTGCTGTCTTCAATTAAGCTATTCTTGGACCCTATATTCGGAGTATTCTTAGCTAAATTACTAACTGGCAACACATAATTATTGACCCCACTAATTGACCTGCCTTGTATCCTACCGTCTATGTTAAACTCGACGAGTGTGCTCAAGTAAAGTTTCAAGCGGGGTGAAGTGTTACCAACAGAAAATTATCCGGGCGCATATTATTTTAGTGTCGTTAAATAGTCGAGTGGAACATTACTCTAAACTCTAGCAAATGTTGTAAAAAAGAGTTATTAATACATTTTGTAGTAATTTTATGAGCTCAAAATCAATACCTAATCCCTTTAATTGACACTGTATTTGATATTGTATTCTGATGTATTATTTCACAGTTTTGAATTTTGTGTAGCAATTACATTTAGCAATTGAAGCCCTGATAGCCAAAGTAATACAAGTAACACAGGAACGAAAAACGATATAGTTAGTTGAATTTGACGTGGTTTTTATGTCAAAACCCATGCCCAACTTTAGCGTACAAGAAATGGCGCGCGGGAACTATTTCACCCACCATATAGGAGACAAACACTAGTGGAAGAGGAGAGATAAAGAGGATTACAGACATACAACAAATACAGAGGTGAACAGTGCGTTTAAAGGCACGCATAGCCGAAGAAGAACAAAAGAGCCAACATGGCCAAATACACTCATTCATTCGAAAACAAGACGCTCAAAGGCGCGAATAAATTCATTAAATCATAGGAAATGGAAAGGGATAGGAACACATAAAAGGACTAACACAGGATTTGGTGGAGAAGATGAAAATGTGTCGAAGCCAGACAGAAAAAAAATCGTTTTACCCGGGATACGAACCCGGATCTCCCGATATCTGGCCAGGTATGCTACCAGTTACACCAACAAGGCTACTCAATTAATTGTGGAATTTGACGAGGTTTTAAACGCAACTTTAAATGTGCAACTATTCCTCAACAGAATCCGAGAAAAATTATTCAAATGGAATGGTATTATGTAATATATCTTACAGAATAAATTTCTCTCAGAGAAAGTTTGCCCTCTCAAAATTAGAGTAGCACCTCGAACTTATTTCATTATATAACCAAGAATAAATGCCGATGGTTGTACTTAAGAAAAACATGCTCATTTACTGTCTGTTTCCAAAGTATTTATGCCCGAGTATGAAGTAAAGTAGTTACATAACGACTCGTCCGTTGACAATGTAATTGACATAAAAATGTAGCTTATTTTAATCCGCGTTGAGCATATGTAATAAATATTTTTTATTCAATTTTTAAAGGTATGTTCTTGAAGTGAGAAGAGAAAAAGTACCCATTTTTCGGCATTCTTAGCGCAATCACTGATTCGACGGGGTTCTAAAACCAAAACCAATAAATATGTCAACGTTTTATTACAACCACGGCTAAACCGTACTTTTATAAATTAGAATCCGAAAGTTTAATTCTATAGCATTATTTTAACATGAGTTGTTGTTAGTTATGTGACGTAACTTTTCCTCAGGAACGAAAGATCCGAGAAACGCGCGCGTCGCGCTGTCGTCTTTGTCTCGGCGTTGTCAGTGTGATCTTGCTGTGCTTTTGATATCACAGAAAGTAGTTTATTTTATAGGTATAAGTATATAAAAGGTATAAATTCCTCTCAAGTTGAGAAAATTATATCCTCTCAAATTAAGAAGATCACTTATATCTTATTTTCCTCTAAAATCGAGAATAATGGCTGGAGTTCATGTGAAAGAGGGAAGCTCTCTTATTTCCAGAGGATCCCAGTTAACCCAGTAAATCCCAGTAAAGAATGAATGCTTTGGGTGTTTATGTTAACATTTTCAACTGGGACCAGTAATATTCAATTCAATTGAAAGTATTCAATCTCAATGACGGGTGAATCCAATTTGGCGGTGCAAAGACTAACGGCTCCACTAATCACGACAGACTTGACCTGAAGGGGAGAGTATATGAACCCGACAATGTATATTAATCCGGAATCTACAGCCCTGAAGACGATGGAAATGTCTTCCATCGAAACGTTGGCAGAGATGGAGAACATAACCCGGTCGGAGGTCAGAGAAGAATTCACATTCACATTCGTTTATCGTAATTCCCGAAATGCACTCCAGAACGTAAGCCAATGCTCGTTCGTAGAGAAGCTTTGGAGCATTTTCTCGTGGAAACATTAAAGCGACGGTATTCGCTGAGTGAAGCTAGTTCGACTGCGGATTCCACTCCGTCTCCGCGATATATCGAGCAGTGGAGTCGATTTGAGTCTTAGTACATTATAGTCCTGTTGGAAGGAAATGGGAATAGTGTTTGTGGTGCCTAAATATGTCAGAAAGTACATTTGCGTTGGCAATCGAGGCGTTCACTAGTTGAAGAGAGTTAATGGTAGGAGCCTCGTGACAGAATGTAAAGGAAGGCGAGGGATTCAATTTGGAGTGTTGTGCATCGTGGAGCAAAAATGTGGACTCTTTGAAGGTGTTGGGTGGGAATGGGCACCGTGGGAGGCGAGGGGGAGATGTGGGGGGCGTGAAAGTGTGACGAACGGAAAAAAGAGAGATGAACGAGGAAGGGTGAGGGGAGGAAAGTGGAAAAGGCGAAATAAATAAGAAGATGTAGGGGAGAGGGTGTAGGGACGAGGGTGGGAAGAAAGAAATGGTTCTATGGATGGGAGGGGGGTGCCGAGTTCGAAGAACGAAAAATGGGCTTGCTGCTTCGAGAGATTTTGAAAGGCATTTCTACTTCCATGTAAACAAGCCTTAACTGGTGAATCACCTCTTAAAATAGCGTAATGACATTCGTGGGAGCAGCTACTAGTTATATGGATCCCTAGATTCCTAGTTGCACTGGCCTCGGAGAAGTCCTCTTTCCAAGCTACAGGCTTTCTCAGGAAATTTACAACGAGTTCCCTTCTTAATTATATAATCAAATCACATTGGGTAAGAAACTATTTCGTCACGCGCCACACTCAGTGAGATTGAAAGGACGCTCATTTTCACTTCTAGGAACTTGTTATTTATTTGGTGGAAAATAGGATTGCTGCGAATCCTATGGAAAGTAAAGAGTGCTGGCGAACCATAGGGGTCTTCATTGGGGACTCAACCCTTTTTAAGGTTTGCCGTGCAGACACAGTGCCTTACCCTTTGAATATGACCAGCTTAGCGATGTCCCTGAACGGTGCCTCGACCGTCAAGTAGAGCAGCAAGGCGAAGAAGAAGACGAACACAATGTCCCCAGCCGTCAGCAGGAACTGAAATGAAAAGATCGTGGTTTATATTCGGTCTCCCTTTTTGTGGTTACTCTAAACATTCAGGACACATTTGAGTTTCAAGCTGGTTAATAATTTCATATCCTATAAATCCATTCTATCTACTTGTTTGCAATGCTTGTTCTTTTTCTTTTCTCGAATTTACTGTCGACTTCGAGAGCAATTAATTTGGTGGTGCTTGATTAAATTAGTTTTTGCAACACAGGAGAGGAAATGTGGAGGTTAACGCGTATAGATTCACGGTGGAGTTAATGAATTATAATTCTGAAGTTTAAGCACGCCAAAAAACATGCTTACAAGCACACATAAAACGGAGCACACAATCCCAGATGATGGCAGTTTGCTGGAACCTTCTTCATCATGGACAGACCCTGGAAAAGATTCACTCCACTTGAAAGCAGATCCTTCACTGGGCTCTTTTGAAGGCACGAGTTAAGGAAGCAAGGGACATGGTTAGGAGACACACATTATGGTTATTTGAGGGAATAACAATCCTCGTCAAGAACCGCCTTATACATCAAGATCGCAACCTATCAGCAGTTTTTGTTTGAATTTTATTGAAGTTTTCAGTGAAGAACTTCAGCATAGCAGAGCTTTTCCGCTAAAAATTCACTTGAATTTTCGGGAGGCTGTCACTAAATCTTTTCCTTTGGTAGTATTCGGTCTTTTCCTAACACTTCAGCATTCAGGAACTCACTTCTGTTTCTGGTTGTCATTGCAGCAATGTCTCTCTGAATCCCCTTGAAGTTCGGATGAGCAGTAGCCTAAGATATCTCCTTTTTTCAGAGGGATTCATGCGTGTGTAAGTTTCGAAATTCAATCGACTGCTTGAGAAAAGAGATCGCTGTCTCGTTTCCACTCGTTCTCACAAGCACAGAGTTTTCTCCTGCAGACAGTTTATATTTCTTTCTTCCCTCATCGGTACGCTGAAGTCTCCAACCATGATTGATTTTTCATTCATTACTCTGTCATTATTGTATCTCATATTGTAAATATTTATTCTAGTACTCTTTTCTACACCAAACAATAAATTATTCGCAATCTCTGGCTGTATTTGATCCATGCCTCCTGAGATTTTGGCAAAAATTGGATCATATGTTTTGCCTAGGCAATGAAAAATTGCCATTTATAAAGTTTTTTTTACTCCCAATTTCGCAAATATCAGAGAGGCAAAAGGGATAAATTCCATCCCGAGTGGCGGTCCAAGATCGATATTAAAAAAAAAACACAAAATGCAAGTCACGGTCATAACTTCCTAGTGTGAGAGTTTTTTTTAAATTGTGAAACATATATAGTTATCTCGAAAAGCATCACTCAACTGGCTGATTGGTTAGTGGTCCAGTGGTCCATTTCCGGCAGTCGGTAATAACTTTTGCACTGGTGCCAGTGTAAATGCGGCAGGCAGCAACAGTCTGTGATATTGAAAACAATAGGGCGACGAAGGAATAAGGCGAGGAGGAGAATGCATGGTGATTGGCTCCAAGCAGCCGGAAGAGACCACCACACTATAAGGTGACTAGATTTATTATAAGCTGTCATCAATAGTATCAACTTACCATGTAGTAATTAGTCACGTATTTGGGATTCCGGTCGCCTCCCAGGGTGAAGAGTTGGAAAATGAAGTGGACGAGATATGCGCAGTACGTGAGCTTTCCTAGGATGACAAATGGAGTCCACTCAAGTATTCTCGAGATGAAGCCTGCAAGAAAATAAATTGGTCGGAAATTTTAGAATGCTCTGCAATTATGAACATTTTCTTTAACCCGTCCATATATAGATTAGGTGAGTCAGCTTTCCTATCGTGAAACTGATAGAAAAAAGAGAGTAAGCTAATGAAACTTTCACTTTAAGTGATTTTTTCATGTATAAAAATTATAGAAATTTGCGTATTAGCATATGAAATATATTAACTGTGACGAAGCAAAAATATTCTAGTGGAATCATTGAGTATAGCACTTTCAGTTTCATTATATCAGGTAAAAATAAACCAATTCCACTCCATGATTAAAGGTATTAGGAAAACTATATCTGTTATAATGAAGTCGAAATAAGGTCTGATAATAATTTCGGTGGATAAAACCCTGACTTATTCCATAAGGGCAGAAAGGCTTCAGTTTCTTCTTTAGTTCGGCAGTTCATGGAATATGCGGCAAGTGAATACTAGAGAAAAATCATGAGAAGAGTCAGCTTAAGAATTAGATATTGTTCAGATAAGAATCGCTAGACTAAGTAGAAAGAAGTGTGTTGTGTCTGTTTCGGTGAGGGGGCGGTGCGTTTGACATGTTTGATATGTTTGTGGGCGTGAGTTTGGGTTGCCCCGCGAGACGAGACACTTGGTTCAGTCCCGCCTCGGTCTCAATTTTCACTTTGAACTCTTAGTCTCTCGCATCTTTATTTCGTCCCGTGAGAGCACCGAGATCGACTCGATTCCAATCCTCACGTGAGACACTCTCGAGTCTTGTCTCGATTTCGAAAAAAAAATCATAAATAGTCAATAGATGCTCATCTATTTGTTGTATTAGCAACTTTCAAATTGAAAAAAGAGAAACTGACCGTCATGAATTTTTTATTCATCAGAACTTTAAATGAAATTGTTAAAAGATGCTTGCATAGAGAAATGAAAAAAAAAATAATTTTGATGATAATTTAAATAATTTAAATTGATTTTATAATAACTTAAACCGGAATGATGACTGCTTTTAGAATATTTATGTTTTTTTTACTATTCCATCATTTAAGTACCTGATATTTACTTCTCAAATACAAATGCCATTAAAAGGAAGTTGAAAATGTGTGACGTAGTATCCAGGCTAAATCAGAAAACGAGAACTGACCTTGGTTAAAATATGCTACTACCTTTTTACAAATCTTGAGAGTTGTTCTTGTTTGTTTGTAATAATGAAAGTTGTCTGTACAAGTCATATCCGAAGACATTTAATTCAGGTGTATCAGTTCAGCATTACTACTTTAAAATGTCTAGGAATCAGGTACGAGTTTTGCAAGATTGGTTAAGTCATAGACGAATCGCAGATGGAATGTGCCAAAGAAATGGTAAAGGCGCCACACGTGCTTGAAATAATCATTATGGAAAAGCACTTAAAATTCTAGGAATGATTCAAAGGGTGCTGGAATCAGGCTCATTTTTTAAGGGTCCACAATTTTATTCTGTATAGGAATGTAAAAAACTGTCTTGGACATTAATCCTACATCTAAAATCACAGCAATAATAATATCAGTCTTTGTTCAAAATCTTTGAGAATGCTTCGATTCGGATTATGATATTCTGCTTCGTAGCGATGCACTTTTAGCAGGTTAACTATTACATCTGGGATACATTAATGCATATTATAAGCATAAAAACAATGACTCACAAATTTAATAAACTCCACAGTAATACTAGCCACAAAAAGCTCAATACTAATTTCAGTATTAATCATTATTCTTACCTATTTCCTCAAACCTAAGATTAAGCAGAAGTTTGAATGTCTCCTAATAGAATCCATTCAAGCATTTCTCCAAAAAAATCCTTTTATCTAATTTATGCAATTTAATGCTAATATTTCCTCCCATTACCTTCCAATAGCATTGACCGACCGACAGCCCAGGGATGATTATAAAGAATTCATACAGCTTTGTTTAATTCTTTTAGGTCGTATTCCTCCAAAAGACATTTATTTCTGAGTACCTGGTGCTATTCATCATGCCAGATGGATGGCAAAGGCCATTTAACCTCTCAAAATATATCTTTTCAGGGATCAATTTTCATTAACTGATTTAAAGAAAAAAGGTATAGAAGATATTAGTTTATTTATAATCAGTATTTATGTAAAAACGTAGTTCAATGCCCATAAACCAAATATGGCCCCAAATCAAGACCTACAACTATTAAAATCGGCTGTTGAATATAGGAATATTGACAAAGAGGTTGCAGAGAATGTACTCTTAAAAATGATAAACTATCTGTGTTATCTCAACTCAGAGCGAGTGGCATTTTCATTTTTCGATAATACTTTGGGAAAAAATATCAAAACAAGCTTGGTTAGAAAACTACTGTGTCCAGATGAAAAAGAAGATAATGACTGTGCTGACAGGGATCTAACCAACACTAAGTCTAACAAAAGTTGATCATTTATTGGAAAAAGAAGTAGATATTTTGTTTCTCCTCGAAATAATTTTTTTTTTAAGGTTTGAAATCAATTCAGAGTTTTTGTATGCTGATCCCAGGGAATGGTGTTAAAATCAGCATTATTTAAAAGCTAAAAAAAAGTGAATGGTTTAAAGGTGATATGATACCACTTAAAGGGTATCATATCACCTTTAAACCATTGTAATGATACCACTGAAAGGGGGGTAAAATTAATACAAGACTTCAATTCCTGTTAGATGAAAGACGAAGAACAACGTCAGTTTCTCTTACAAATTGTATCTGAATGCAGACAAATATTTCCAGACTCTTCAATAGCCACCATATCCAAGCCATTACCTGTTCCACATCCATCAAATAATTTTCATTCGAAAAAATCGAACATTGATTTCTTTTGACCACCCTAAATTACTGTCCTACAATCCTGTCCACTTACAACAAAAGAATGTAATGAAGTGAATTGTGGCAAAGTATTCCCAACTGCATCAAAAGTAATTTCGTGTGATAATAAGAATGATATATTTTAAATGAAAAACGAAAAACATGGCAATGTAAAAAATCACTGCTTATCACAGCATGCGTTACGTTTACATAGGGTATATTTTTGTTTTAGGGCCAAATTTCCTCCCTTTTAGAGTTCATGTTTCAGAACCTGCTAGCGTGATCCGTCATTCGATCGTAGTGAATGGTGTCCATAGAAATGGGGTTTCTGCATGCATTGCTATGAGATGCCGAGAAAGAATTCTGCTATGTTTTCCAATCCATTGAAAACATACCAAACTGTTATGCTGTAGTTAACTTCTTGCGACAATTATAGACTAACAGTATTATCACTCAATTGAGACGCAGTGGCGTTTCCGCAATTTGAAATGACCACTGATTTACCAGGAACAACATTATAGTTTTAGTTAGTCACCTATATTCCATTACTCTGGAAAAGAAGAAATGTTGGTAAAATACGAGGAAATATGAGGACGCAGTTCCATGCATACATGCGAAAGTATGTCTTTGTATTAATTCAAATATTTTGACTGTTTGGTGAACGGCTTTGTAGGTATAAGTAGGTATTTTTCAGTTGTCTAGTAGCTCAAAATCCTATGGTTATATGGCACCGTCCGGTCCACCCTATTACCAATGTCGAGGCAAAGCAACATTTTTGCTCGATGTGGATTTCTAATCCGTGGCATTTTGGTCCCCGAACCGGCACCATTATCTTCCCAGCACCTGTCAAGCAAATTCAAGGTCTGGCGATATCTAACTTATAGTTGCTTTAATGATGCCAACGAGTACTCTTTTTAAAAAATAAAGCGTAATAATTTTCAATTTTTCTTTTTAGAAGTATTACGTATTCCAAGAAAGAAGCTTCAAAGATAGAATTACTCTTTTTGACTTACGAATTCCGACTACTATTCCAAGTATTACCAGAAATCGGCTCTAAGATTGTTCCTTACTCACATTAAAAAAAATAACTCCCACCGGCTCGCAGACTGCAAGCGGAATACCGTTTCTCTGCGAGTGAAGTCCGAAGTACAACCGGAGGACTCTGAGCTCTCAAGCAACCATTCTGCAAACGAAGGATTCGAATGGCAATATGGTGGGGCAGAACATTCCCCAAAACATGAAAGCCGAGAAAATGTTGGCTCTTTAATCAACGGTTTCTCGAAATGTTTAGTGGTGGGAAATTTCATAAATCTTAGTGCGTGAGTGTGCACCATGCAACTAAGTGTATAAAATGTCAATGTGCTCTGACTCCCCCCCCCTTTCCCGCTGTTGTATTGGAGCATATTGGTCGAGCTCCAGGCATCAAGAAGACTGCCCACACGCCGTGGGACACTCCACAGAGAACCCCCCCTTTTTGTTTTATACAAAGTGTCGTCTACTGTTGTGTTCCCCACAAAATTCCCCAGTAACCAATGACAATGACCAACCAACCAATTGCGTGTCCATTTCCCCCCCCCCCCCTCGACATCACCTCAACGAACCTTTTTTTTTCAAAATTCAAATATTAACGATCTTCTTGGGTAAATAAAACTCCCTCCCCGCCTTGAAATTTTTCCCCTTCCCCACTCCCTCCCTCCACTTTCCTAACCTCCCTCACCCACCTTCTCTTGTATATTGTGGCATTTCCCCCCCCTTTTTTGGGCAATTCCCCTCTTTGGACAGTTTCCCCTCTGCGGACTGTAACGACATGTGCGCCAACGACGGCCAAAATGCCTACGACTACAAAATGCAGCGATTACTGCCAGCGACTTCTGCCACGACTTCTGCCACACCTTTCGCCGCACCATTCGCCGCACCATTCGCCGCACCATTCCCTCACCAGGTCCTGCCTCGTTTTTATAGCCAGTAAAGTGAGGAAGGATACCAAAAATGCGGTCATCCTGACCAAGGCACAAAGGCTGTGATCCTGTATTCTGCGGCCGACGCCAGAAAACAGTTCCTGGCGCACCAATTAAAAACTGCCACCCTATCTATCACCCATCCCATTATTTCCTCCCCTCCAAGGCTACCAATCGCCAACCTCCTGACCTTACCCATTCCACCTTCGTCCTTGTCGACAGACCCCCTCCTCAGCTGACTCATGGCTGAGCTCGCCCTCTATTGCTTCCGAGACGGCGACCGGGTAACACCGTTGTGTGAGCCTGCTGACTTACAATTAGTCACTTTTGTACTTAAGAGAGAAGCTCAACCTCTCGTACTTGTTAAACTTAAATTATTTTCCGACTGAAAACTTTCATTACGGTCGCCTGGCACTCGACCTATGGGTAAATTCTTGTAATTGGTTTGGTTCTATTTGTGATTTGTAAAATATATTGATAAGTTAAGTTTATGATTGATAATACTTGTGTTTCGTCATTTATCTCACCCGAGCTTGGAAAGAGTTTGTGTTTTTACGAGTGTTATCGGCGAGAAAATCTACTCTCTTCTCCCGATAGCGCTACAATATATACTTTGATTTACAAATATATGTACCTGATGATGATGCAGTGCATCGAAACCCGGGTCGATTAAAACTTTATCTGTGGAAAATTGTAATATCTGAGCTCTTATTATTTAGTGGTGGGGTCACATTGTTGTAATTCTGCATATCCGGGCAATCTTTATCTCGAGCCTCGCGGCAGAGAGAGAGAGGTCTGCGTTTTGCGGTCTATAATGAATGGCCATTCGTCAGTGCTTGTTGCGTCTGCTTTCCCGAAGCTGTACCTCATGCGGTCCGCCACGAGCAAAGCGATTGCGATCAATGAATAATTAGACGCGATATCCGGCGAGATGCGTTCTGTTGTATATCCTTAGGGATGTGCATTTCCCGAGGCATGAAAATTCATTTAAAATTCCAATGAAATTTTTTCTTTACAACCGACAGATATTGTACGCAGTTTTTAGACTATAGGAGACAGATATGTTTTGTTTGGAACATTTTTGACCACACTCAAATTGGCCGCTACTCGTTGCAAGCCCCAACCTTCGATTCGTTGTTATTTTCCCGATAGAGAAAAACCACACTTAAAAGTAAAGGCTTCTTATATTTCGGTGGAGCGTCGACCCCTCTTTCTCAAAGTAGAGAGTTCTGAAGCCTAAACTAATGTTATTCTCCGTCACAAAATCGGTAGATTCGACCGTACCAGATAAGGAAAGGGTGTCAGTCTCTATGACTAATGGAATAAAACATCCCTTTTCTTTTCACTCAATTCTACGTCCGTATCCCATCTCAGCGTTCAACAGCTGATTTCCATGGCAGTGAATACTCGAGATCACAGCGCTGAGGCCTTAGATATGGATTACACTTGTACGCTTTGTTCCTTGCGTCTCTGCGGGAGGATACCTCTGTTGATTTGGTATCTGCCTCTTACCTACTAGCATATTCAAAGCCAGCATCCTGCGATTGATGTTAAGAAGAGTGCCCTTGCCCTTGCTGAACGAATTTCGCATCCGCAAATCCTCAAGTGTCTACAAAATATTAAGGTGTAAGTTGAATTGAAATGTTTCGGAATCACCGTGATTTCAGACCATAAGAAGGACGAGCGTATACGAAACATTTGTACTGTGCTGTGCATTAAGAAGAGATCACCAAGCGAGCAGGTGCTCTGATCAAAAACTGATGGAGAGAGACGCTATTTTGCTCCGGTTAGGCCACATCTCGGATACGCCGTGAGCACTTCCTGACCCTGAATACGTAAAGATTCAATACGCCGAGATAAAGGGAATACCCAAGGAAATACCCGCTCACTTAGTTAAAAACTGCTACGAGCGAACAAAGAGTGTTTCACGCAGCCGATGGGAGGATTAAATTGGGAGCCGCTAGAGACTCGGAGGCTTCACTCCATCTCTGGACCACCTGATAGGAGCGACAAAGGAAGATCTCATTTCGACCCTTTCCTCTCCCTTTGGCTCCTGCCCTAATACCCCCGCGGCAATTCATTGGCTAATTAATATTCAGGAGACTCTTTTTTTCTTTCGCCGTGGTTCCACTCTCCGTTTCCCGACCGACGGAAGTGCGGGGAGAGAAGAGTGAGTTGGGCTTCCTTGGGGGGGGGGGGCGGCCCAGGTTCCACTCGAGGCAAACCGGAGGTCGCGAGGGAGAAGGAAGTTGACATCCCAAGAGTCGTGGCCTGTCGTGCACCTCTGCGTGGAAACGGAGGAAGAAAGTGTAAAATTTGAGTTGTTCGTCAAAGTGAGATGGGTGTCGGATGGAGTGAAATGATATCCTCTGTGCTGGATAGGCGCTGGGAGAGGCTTGGATTGGCTGGTCGGCGGTGAGAAGGTGAATGCCTCTGTGAAAGTCTTTGGACCGTTTGGTGATCCTCGTGTGAATTATAACGCTGAAAACTTGTTTTGTGCATGGAAATGGGAGCATATGTTTCGAATCAATAGTTATAAACAGGTGCTCTCAACAGACTAGACACATGGACTTAGATGGATAGGAGAGAATTTATGGATAGTATTGGTGTTATGATGGGAGCTTGGGATGTGGGTGCGTCTTGGAGATTTCGCACTTCACTTAGGATCACCGGTGTGAGGGTGACGCCGTAAAAAGACGATGCCTTTGGCAGCTTCGCGTTTGCTTCGGACGATGGAGGCTTGAAGCTCCTTTAATATAATTTCTTATCACAAGCCATCGTCCGTCAAGCATACAACAAACCATCCATTGAAGCCGTCCCAAAACCATTGAAGAAATGTGTGTGACAGTCTCAGGTCGCTTCACGATCAGATAATAATGCGTCCTAGACGCTTGCTTGAGGATAAACTATTTACGCAGCAAATGGTTTTGGGACCGATCTAGCGTCTTTCAAAGATCTTAAATGATGCTCGTGAGTGTTTTATCGAACTGATAATTCAATTTGTAGGAATGGTATTTAGAAAAGGCGTGAAGGCTGCGTAAATAGTTTATGACTTAGAGGATGATTTGATACTCGCGGGAATCAGAAAGTGAACATTTCCGCAAGCACACAAAAAAATGATTGAGGCCCGTAAGTGGATGGCTGTTACCAAAGGCGTGGAACAGAGAATATAATGGTTTGAGGAGAGAGGAACCAATGAACGCAGCAACGCCGGGAAAGAAATCTAGGAAATGAAAGCCTGTGGCTTAAACGGCTGTGGTAATGCCGAATGGTGTTGGATGAACTTCAGTTCCTTTGGATAAAATGAGAATTGATTGAAATAGCGAACAAGGAAGGTGAGATTTCCTGGCGTAAATAGTAAAAGTCAAAGATCATGAGATTTGGTCGTCCATGAGATCTTCAGTTCTTGAAAACAACGCTTTAGTTGAGAGCAAGAGGACTTGGCGAGTTGTGAGGGAATTGCAATGAGGGAATTATGGAAGGAGATTTGGGCGGAGAGGAGAATGGTGATGAAGATAGGCATGCGGTCATTACTTGTTAAATGCAAGCAACTATGAAAAATAATAATAATGATGAATAGAAGACACAATAGACAATTGAGTGTTGTATTGCGATAAATTGTGTTTAGATACCTTTTCCTGAGTAAGAACAACTTTGTCATGAAAATTTTGCTCAATTCAATGCTTCGAAGAGTGCATTGATCGCAATTGAGTACATACCAATGAAAGGGATAATGTATGAGTATGGGAATCATGGGGCTATAAGTGTATCGTATCGAAATCGCGGGGGATCGAACATTGCGTGGCATTAATCGCGACAGTAAGGAGGCGCGCGACATTAGGGAGAGGGAGAGTACATTGAGAGCAGTCTGGTTTAATGTCGGATGCGGATTTGTAAATAAAGTGTTTTTTCCATCTGAAAAATGTTTAAAATACGTTACTTGGATGGAAAGGGAGTATCTTTGATTTCAAGAAGGAATTTGGAAGAAGGATAAATAATTCACACATGTGTGAATCGTAGTTAATTGAGCATTAAATGGATGATGCGATATTTCAAATTGTAAAGTAATTTTTAAAATGTTTAAATTCTCAAATTTGAAATAAATCAGGACGAATAGAACTGAAAACAATTTTCAGTGATGCCTCGGATTTGGTGCTTTGGTGCTTATAGCGAAGGTGGCTGAGGTGTATTTTTATGGCGCGTGATGTCTGGGTGTGTGCGATCGTGTTCCCCAACACCCTCGTGATGCGATCCGTTCAGCTTAGGAGGTTGGCTTTCATCATAAGTAGTCCTCTCGTGGTGAAGGCAGTTTTGAATACACTATCATAGAAGTATCATTACAACGATTGGTTTGAAATCATTGGCGGAAACAACTCCACCCTTTCAATGACGTTAAAAGAAAAACAATTTTTTTTCCAATTCCTATCTCATTCCATTCTCTCGCAGAATATCGCTGTCCCTGCATTTCCTCAAATGGATTCTCCTTTCCCTCCTCCAGACCTCCCAACTTAATTCTCTTTCACCTTGCTTCCCACTCGCCTAATCTGAAATACTCTTCGATTGCCACGCACCTCAAAAGCCTCCAGTTCTCTTTATTTGCCTTGCAGCTGATCTCAGGTTTGGCAAGAGTACAGTGCCTCTATTCACAACAGTTTTGACATCTTCCTTTAATGGTTACGTAATCATTAATTATAGAACTACATCTAATGCGGATTCTAGTTTATTTTAACCAGTTCCCTCGTCCTGGAAGTTATTAAAATCTGACGGTGCTTATTTTTATTGTTCAATGATTCTTGCACTTGAACGTTGGACAATGAAATAAAGTTTGGGATGGAATCCATTAAAAGAGCCGAAATTCCATCAAAAAGCACGAAACAAATGAAAATGCTGGTGCGTGTGATGAGAGACGGTGAAGAATCGATTTGGAATCGATTCCGAGCAGAATAGAAGACAAGCTGGTCTCCACACGATTAAACTCATTGCATGTGGCTGCGCACGAGAATATCGCGTGGGGCAGAAGTGCGAGTTTTTCTCCTTCCCTTAGTTTTTCGGACGAATGGGTCGCCCCTACATCACATATGCATAACACCCCCCTCTCAGATCTAAGGGATTAATGCATCTGCGGCTAAAATTTGAGAAAAAAAGCTTTCGGGCAACTCTACAGGTCCTCTAGTCCTCTAAAGTACGGCCCGTGGAAGAATTATGGGGAAATGCACCCATTGGACTTCATATTTAAAAGATAAATACGAGGAAAAAACTTCATCGATTTTTAAAAATTTTGAGCACTTGAGCATTTGCGAATGAAATATGTCGAGTAAAATATTGGTATAATTTATTTATCCGATGAACATTGAAAGTCGCTACTTGTAATTAGTGTTTCAAAATTGAAGCTTCATGTTGATAAGATTTTAAAAACGCAAACACATTCACATTGATGATTTTTACTATGATTTGAGATGGACGTGTGAGTATTTGTGTTCGTCGTCACGTATATACGATAATCTCACATAATTTGTAATAGGTATATAAAATTTTCTGCTTTCGATAAACCTCATCTATTTATACTACAGCCCGCTGAAAAGTACCGACGTACCCTAGTATGTGGCCCTCGTGGAAAAAGGTTTGGAGACCCCTGCTCTAGAAAGAAGACTTTCACCGAAGCCCTGAAGCCCTTCTTGCATTTGCTCTCGTGTCGACGGGGCAGGAAGCCGTAGAATGAGAGGGCGGACAGAGAACGTAGTGTATACGTAGCGATGTGCACGTCGATCTCTCGAGTCACGGAAACGAGATTC
Organism: Pyrrhosoma nymphula; assembly: GCA_963573305.1. Lineage (NCBI taxonomy): Eukaryota > Metazoa > Arthropoda > Insecta > Odonata > Coenagrionidae > Pyrrhosoma > Pyrrhosoma nymphula. Next base: position 4,145,012 of record OY754334.1, read on the forward strand.
CAGCAGAGAGATTGAAAACGAGGTCAAATCGAAAGGGAGCACATATACGTCACTTCCTCTAAAAAAACCACCACGGCGATGTTTGGGTACAGCGCGCAAATTAGCGGATCAAGAACCTGTTTCGTCACGCTTTGGAGGTGGAGGTCACGGTGGGGCGGAGGAAGGGGGGAATTGGGGGTGGGGGGGGCGCTCCGCCACTGACCTCTCCTCTCTGCCTACCTCTGCCCCTCCCCTCCTCTAACCCCCCCCCCTCCCGTTCATTTCCCTTTATCTGATGTTCCCCGAAATGCCTTCCAGGAACATTCAATTCCGATCATTTGAGTCACCATTTAGAGGAGGCTGCGGCTGCTGTACGCGTATGGAAATTCACTTCCTCGGCGAGAGTTGCACATTCTTTCTCGATACACGTACCGCTACCTCCACGCATAAATTACTTAGCAATTTTTTTCCAAAAAAAACAATGAATGGCGGAAGTTAACGGTGATCATGGCAAATTTGAAATTCGACTCATTTTAGCAATCGACGCGTTTGAGAATCGCACTCTTCGAGGGTTTCGCGGATTCGTGTAAATTATATTGCACAAAAAAATTAATTTTGTTAAAAAAATGTGGCACACGAAAAGAAATGTAAAGGGCACTTACAAAAAATTCCCGCGGACGTTTCGGCCGTCAAGCAGCCTTTGACGGCTTTAGATTACATCTACAAAATACCCTGCAAGCCGCCTAAGGGGTGTGTGGCAGGGGGTGAGTATTCACCAACATGCATTTACAATATACCCTAAAGTCAGTGTAACAACGGCTAATTATGCATTAGCATAAATCGCTAATGCTTGTCACGAGGCGAAGCCTCACAAGCATGCACTACTACATTACAGATGTTATCACAATGGAGAGGGATCGTCAATATACATGCATTCTACAACTTCACAAATGGACAGAGACTCAAGACTTATGTAGAAAACATACACGGCGTGCTGTTAGTATGTGCTAGGTAAAAGATAAAGATTCAAGTATTAGGGAATAGTACTACTAAGAGCTACACTACCTAACTGTTGAAGTTGTCGAGGGCGTTTTCCTGGAAGCTATTATAAAGTATATTGAATAGATACGTGCATCTTCAAGGCGTTTTCCTTATTACTCAACACAGTACGCAAGTCTTACCTCTAAGTAGTAATGAAGGCTTCCGTGGAGTGGTCGGAGAGGGCGTGGCTAATTATCCCGCATGCCCTCCGCGTCGATATATCGTCGTACGACAGTTTCATACCTGAAGATGCTGAAACTGTCGCAATAGAAGATGTCTCGACGCGGAGGGCACCTGGGAAAAAAGTAACCTCTAGCAACGAAAAATATTAAGACTAAGCCATATCATATAATTAAGTACTCCAGAAAATTAATTTGTTATTTGCATTTGTTGTCACCGCTCGCAGTCACGTGATAAGGATTCACTGGACTTCGTGCGATATGTATGAGAGGCTGGATATGCCACATGCAAGCTAGAAACTAAAAATTATATTTTTAATCGCTTAGTTTTAATAATAAAAATTATCTGCAATGGTATTAGCTGTCAGCAGGTCCGCGAAAGATTTTGCTATTTCATCCGGCCCTTCTGTTTAAAATGGTCAAAGAGCGCAAGTCTAGAGCAGCGGCTTCCAATTTATTTCCGATCGGCGTTCATTTTCCCTCACTTCGTCGCAAAAAAATTCAGTCGAGCCCCTCTGCATTATGAGAATACGCTAGCTACACTTCCGCCATTATTAAACCTTTTGTCACGTGCCACCAACGCAATATCCATACAAAGGGCACACTTCGAAACAATATCAGCTTATTATCAGCACAAATACACCAGCGTACCTAAGAGACGAGTTTCAAACACTTAGTAGAGTACACGACTCAAATACGAGGGGAAATGATAAACTCGTTATTCCTCAACACCGGACAGTCAGATTCAATAAATCATTCATTGTGACCGCATGTCGCGAGTGGAACAACATTGACTTACCGCTACGTAAATCATCATCACTCGCATCCTTCAAAAGGGCACTATACGAAAAACTTCTCCGAGAACAACAACGAGACACATAAAACACCATGGGAACAGTAGGAAAGATTCAACACTAATCTCCTCCTGCCTCATCTAATATTCTTTTTCTTTCCAGGTACTGGGTGATATTTTCTTGTATTTGTATACATCCATGTTTACATTAGCTCTTTCTCAGTAGGTTTTCGCAGGTTTTTCACGCCCCCCTTCTTGTGTGGGCGTTTTCCTGCAGTGGGTTTTTTTCCAATAAGGACGACAGTCAATATCCTTAGGTTTTTCCCACGTTTGCTCACATCTTTTTACACTTTGCTAACTTATAATTTTGATTGTTGAATGTAATTCCAAGAGCAACTTGACAATGTATTTAACTGCAATAATTTTATGTTTGACGAGGGGTTAGATGGAAGATGGGACTTTCTAGTCCCAATCTCGCCCAATAAAGACGTTTTATTATTATTTTAATTGTTACAGTTGTAACATGACCCTCCGAGTCCCCGGCAAGCATCAGGTTTCATTGCCGTCATAATGGCCGAAGACTCGAGAGGGGTTAGGCAGTAATCGCAGCCACGTCCGACGCCCATCAGATGTGTGGCTACGCTGCGGTAGGGTCATGCGTCCGCAGTAAACGGAGTGACCCCAGGATGACGGCCTTCTGCATGCGTGCAACTAGTAATTCCGCCTGTGCCACGCAGGACGGAATACACTTGATGTTATTTAGCAGCGAGCCCTTAACTCCACCGAGCACACCTATGATGAGGACCACCAGTTTCACAGAGTGTCCGGGGTACATCTGTCGAAGTTCGAAAAGCAGGTCTTGATATTTCGTCCGTTTTTCCACCTCCTTCGCATCCATGTTAGTTTCAGCCGGAGCCGAAAACTCGATCACGAACATGGAGCGTGTGAGGTGGTCGAGGAGAACAATATCAGGCTTGGTCGCCTCCAACTGCCTGGTGGTGGAAAAGGAGTAATTCCACCAGATCGTACATTTATCGTTCTCCACGACGGACTCAATATCTCCAGGGGCATAGGGCAGCACAGGTGTTTCGTCGATGCCATAATGATGTCGAAAATGAAAGTATAACACTCGTAGGGCCGCGTTGTGCCGAGCTAAATATGCTGATTTAGCGTAATAACTACAGCCGGAGAGAAGGTGACTCAAAGTCTCCGGCTGGGCTCGGCACGCCCTACATTTCGTGTCCGCAACCTCCGCCTTGAATATAATGCGGCGGTACACGAGTGTGTTTATGACACCATCCTGGCACGCGAGGACAAAACCCTCGGTCTCGGACTTCAGACCGGCGGAGCGTAGGAAGGCAAACGTTAGCTCCTTCGATAGCCCATGCTTTTCGATGTTTCGATAAAAACCTCCATGCATGGGCTTATCGGTATGCTCCTTGAGCAAGGCCTTCTGCTCGGCTTTTTTTATTTCGAGCTTGAGGACGTCTGCCTTCAATGACAAGATGGTCGTGTCATTGTCGCTTCCGTCGGATGACGGGTCGAAGTCGAGACCGGTTTCGTCCGCTGCCCTCTTTGCCGCCTGGAAGAGAAACGCCCCTGCTCCCGCACTCTCGTGATCACTCACGAGATTGAGCAGGGGGTCCCTGCTTTTCAAAACTCGGCAAGCTGTACCCAGGACAACTCTGTTGTGGAGACATTCCAGACTCAATAGTCCTCTACCACCTACATTGCGAGGGAGATACAATCTGGCGACGGAAGATTTCGGATGAAGACTTCTATAGATGGTCATCATCTTCCTCGTTCCCCTATCGAGGTTCTGCAACTCGTTGACGTTCCACTTCATGCATCCGAAGGTATACAGCAGTGTAGGAACCGCGAACATGTTCGTGGCAAGAACCTTGTTCTTGCCTGACAGCTCAGAACTCCAGATGTTCCTGAGAGTCTGTCTGTATTTGGCGGTGAGCCTTTCCTTCACTGCTGTAACCTCCTGCATTCGGCGCTGGGGGACGCCGAGATATTCATAGCTGTCATCGTCCTCGAGGTGACGAATGACGCTCCCGTCAACAAGTTGCACGTCTTCCTTGATCTCCGAAAATCTTCCTCTCGCCAAGTGGATGGATGCACACTTGTCCAATCCGAACTCCATTCCTATAGCCTCACTGTATTCCAGTACGGTGTCCAGGGCAGTGCGAAGGTCTTTCGCATTAGAAGCGTACAGCTTCAGGTCATCCATATAAAACAAATGGGTGACCTTATGCTTCCTGTCACCTGGAACACCACACATGTATCCTTTACCTCGTCGCAGCCTAAGGGACAGGGGTAGGAGGGAAATACAGAACAGTAGGGGGCTCAAGCTGTCGCCTTGAAAAACGCCACGGTGGTATGTTACCAACTCTGTGGAAACTGACCGCTTGCCTGAGGTCAGAACGAAGCGCGTTTTCCACAGTGGTAACAGGCGTTGGATGCAGGACACAACCTCAGGGTGGACTTTCATCAACTTCAGCATGGCGATCAATAGCTCATGCGAAGTGGTGTCAAAAGCCTTCTTGTAGTCCACCCAGGCCATTGATAGGTTTCGCTTATGCCGGATGGCATCCTGGCATATGCACCTATCAATGAGCAGGTTGTCCTTGCATCCCGCGATTCCTCGCTTTGAGCCCCTCTGCTCGTACACCTCCTCCCAAACCGGCTGGACTTGGTGTAGGATAAGGTCGCTCAAGATCGAGGTGAACGCCTTATATACAGTGTTGAGGCAGGTTATAGGGCGGTAGTTCTTTGGATTGGACAAGTCTCCCTTCTTAGGTATTAAAACCGTGCGTCCCTCAGTCAGCCAAGGTGGAATTGGTTTTCCACCATTTAGAAAGGACGTGAAGATTCTGGCGAGGTGTTGGTGGGTGGAAGTAAATTTCTTCCACCAGAAGTTATTCACGGCATCCATTCCTGGAGCCGAGAAATTCTTCTTGCCAGAGAAGGCCTTCTTCACGTCACTTTCGGTGACTGAAAGAGGTCCATCCACATCTTGTAGGTGGCGGTCACAAACCTCTTTAAAGAGGCCTATGGCCGGAGTGTCTCCGTTGAATGGCTTCGACGTTTCGTATATTTCCTTCCAGAAACGTTCAACCTCTTGGACGGGTGGCGGAGATTCAACAACAGGCGGAGGTGGTCGAAAGAGACGGGACGGCTGAAGGAGAAAGGTGGCATTTTCTCTCACGCCCCTACTCTTCTTCAGGAGTTTTTTCCGGGCCGTGGTGAGTGCCCGAACTCTATCGACCGCGTGCTGCTTAATGGTAAGCAGCACGCTTTTATTCAGCGTGTGATGGTTGTACCTGAGACTGCGCGCTATGCGCCGAACTTTAGGAGTGAAAGTTCGCCCAGATAAGATGTATTCCATCACACACTGAATTCTCGACGCCTGTTGTCTCGCCTGCGTGATCTTGGCCTCCAACTGTTCAAGCCTCTTTGCTGCTTTGTCCTCCCAAGAGGTGTTCTTTTGGGAGTGAGCCATAATTTTGGCAGCAGCATAGACCACGCAATTTACCGTCCAAAGGTCCGACGTTTCCGTTAGGATTTCGTCGATAAGACCATTCAACTGGGGCAGGTGGTTACCCCGCAGAGAGATCTTCCGGTGGATGTCTCTCGGCCTAGGTTGTCCATCATCATAAGATATTGTGCTCAACAACCGCGTTCGTAGTTCAGCGACGGCCTGACCAGCTTCTTCTCCATTTGACATAGACAGCGGCATGAGTGCCGTTCTAGCCTCAGGTGGTGCAGAGGCTGCCTGTGTCGGGGAGAGTGGTCTGGCCGGTGGTGTGTTCCTCTGAACTGGCGGTTGGTGGAGAGTTTCCTTTTTTCGCAGGTGGTTGGCATAATCGCGCAGATTCTGCTGCGATAGGTGGTCGTGTTCTGGATGCATCTCACACCACAAAGAGTGCATCCTTGCCATATAACCCCTGCGTTCGGGCTCGCTGGCAGCATGGCATGCGAGGAGGTCGCCCCTTAGGGCTTCCGTCCACTGCATCCGGGCTCCCGTTACGGTGGTTTTTGTATTGCCACACCCAACTGTACTAGGGCCCCCATCCGAGAGGGGCCGGTTGTGGGTGGCTTTCTCTGTATTCCTATTGGGAACCAGTTTTACTGCGTGTAGGGTGGTTAGCCCCACACGCAGACGTCCACCATTAGCCGGCAAGAGCCGTTGCCAGGTACGCCACGTGGAGGCTGGTGGTCCGGATTTCGTACCCTTATTATTATTATTATTATTTTAATTGTTACAGTTGTAACATGACCCTCCGAGTCCCCGGCAAGCATCAGGTTTCATTGCCGTCATAATGGCCGAAGACTCGAGAGGGGTTAGGCAGTAATCGCAGCCACGTCCGACGCCCATCAGATGTGTGGCTACGCTGCGGTAGGGTCATGCGTCCGCAGTAAACGGAGTGACCCCAGGATGACGGCCTTCTGCATGCGTGCAACTAGTAATTCCGCCTGTGCCACGCAGGACGGAATACACTTGATGTTATTTAGCAGCGAGCCCTTAACTCCACCGAGCACACCTATGATGAGGACCACCAGTTTCACAGAGTGTCCGGGGTACATCTGTCGAAGTTCGAAAAGCAGGTCTTGATATTTCGTCCGTTTTTCCACCTCCTTCGCATCCATGTTAGTTTCAGCCGGAGCCGAAAACTCGATCACGAACATGGAGCGTGTGAGGTGGTCGAGGAGAGCGATATCAGGCTTGGTCGCCTCCAACTGCCTGGTGGTGGAAAAGGAGTAATTCCACCAGATCGTACATTTATCGTTCTCCACGACGGACTCAATATCTCCAGGGGCATAGGGCAGCACAGGTGTTTCGTCGATGCCATAATGATGTCGAAAATGAAAGTATAACACTCGTAGGGCCGCGTTGTGCCGAGCTAAATATGCTGATTTAGCGTAATAACTACAGCCGGAGAGAAGGTGACTCAAAGTCTCCGGCTGGGCTCGGCACGCCCTACATTTCGTGTCCGCAACCTCCGCCTTGAATATAATGCGGCGGTACACGAGTGTGTTTATGACACCATCCTGGCACGCGAGGACAAAACCCTCGGTCTCGGACTTCAGACCGGCGGAGCGTAGGAAGGCAAACGTTAGCTCCTTCGATAGCCCATGCTTTTCGATGTTTCGATAAAAACCTCCATGCATGGGCTTATCGGTATGCTCCTTGAGCAAGGCCTTCTGCTCGGCTTTTTTTATTTCGAGCTTGAGGACGTCTGCCTTCAATGACAAGATGGTCGTGTCATTGTCGCTTCCGTCGGATGACGGGTCGAAGTCGAGACCGGTTTCGTCCGCTGCCCTCTTTGCCGCCTGGAAGAGAAACGCCCCTGCTCCCGCACTCTCGTGATCACTCACGAGATTGAGCAGGGGGTCCCTGCTTTTCAAAACTCGGCAAGCTGTACCCAGGACAACTCTGTTGTGGAGACATTCCAGACTCAATAGTCCTCTACCACCTACATTGCGAGGGAGATACAATCTGGCGACGGAAGATTTCGGATGAAGACTTCTATAGATGGTCATCATCTTCCTCGTTCCCCTATCGAGGTTCTGCAACTCGTTGACGTTCCACTTCATGCATCCGAAGGTATACAGCAGTGTAGGAACCGCGAACATGTTCGTGGCAAGAACCTTGTTCTTGCCTGACAGCTCAGAACTCCAGATGTTCCTGAGAGTCTGTCTGTATTTGGCGGTGAGCCTTTCCTTCACTGCTGTAACCTCCTGCATTCGGCGCTGGGGGACGCCGAGATATTCATAGCTGTCATCGTCCTCGAGGTGACGAATGACGCTCCCGTCAACAAGTTGCACGTCTTCCTTGATCTCCGAAAATCTTCCTCTCGCCAAGTGGATGGATGCACACTTGTCCAATCCGAACTCCATTCCTATAGCCTCACTGTATTCCAGTACGGTGTCCAGGGCAGTGCGAAGGTCTTTCGCATTAGAAGCGTACAGCTTCAGGTCATCCATATAAAACAAATGGGTGACCTTATGCTTCCTGTCACCTGGAACACCACACATGTATCCTTTACCTCGTCGCAGCCTAAGGGACAGGGGTAGGAGGGAAATACAGAACAGTAGGGGGCTCAAGCTGTCGCCTTGAAAAACGCCACGGTGGTATGTTACCAACTCTGTGGAAACTGACCGCTTGCCTGAGGTCAGAACGAAGCGCGTTTTCCACAGTGGTAACAGGCGTTGGATGCAGGACACAACCTCAGGGTGGACTTTCATCAACTTCAGCATGGCGATCAATAGCTCATGCGAAGTGGTGTCAAAAGCCTTCTTGTAGTCCACCCAGGCCATTGATAGGTTTCGCTTATGCCGGATGGCATCCTGGCATATGCACCTATCAATGAGCAGGTTGTCCTTGCATCCCGCGATTCCTCGCTTTGAGCCCCTCTGCTCGTACACCTCCTCCCAAACCGGCTGGACTTGGTGTAGGATAAGGTCGCTCAAGATCGAGGTGAACGCCTTATATACAGTGTTGAGGCAGGTTATAGGGCGGTAGTTCTTTGGATTGGACAAGTCTCCCTTCTTAGGTATTAAAACCGTGCGTCCCTCAGTCAGCCAAGGTGGAATTGGTTTTCCACCATTTAGAAAGGACGTGAAGATTCTGGCGAGGTGTTGGTGGGTGGAAGTAAATTTCTTCCACCAGAAGTTATTCACGGCATCCATTCCTGGAGCCGAGAAATTCTTCTTGCCAGAGAAGGCCTTCTTCACGTCACTTTCGGTGACTGAAAGAGGTCCATCCACATCTTGTAGGTGGCGGTCACAAACCTCTTTAAAGAGGCCTATGGCCGGAGTGTCTCCGTTGAATGGCTTCGACGTTTCGTATATTTCCTTCCAGAAACGTTCAACCTCTTGGACGGGTGGCGGAGATTCAACAACAGGCGGAGGTGGTCGAAAGAGACGGGACGGCTGAAGGAGAAAGGTGGCATTTTCTCTCACGCCCCTACTCTTCTTCAGGAGTTTTTTCCGGGCCGTGGTGAGTGCCCGAACTCTATCGACCGCGTGCTGCTTAATGGTAAGCAGCACGCTTTTATTCAGCGTGTGATGGTTGTACCTGAGACTGCGCGCTATGCGCCGAACTTTAGGAGTGAAAGTTCGCCCAGATAAGATGTATTCCATCACACACTGAATTCTCGACGCCTGTTGTCTCGCCTGCGTGATCTTGGCCTCCAACTGTTCAAGCCTCTTTGCTGCTTTGTCCTCCCAAGAGGTGTTCTTTTGGGAGTGAGCCATAATTTTGGCAGCAGCATAGACCACGCAATTTACCGTCCAAAGGTCCGACGTTTCCGTTAGGATTTCGTCGATAAGACCATTCAACTGGGGCAGGTGGTTACCCCGCAGAGAGATCTTCCGGTGGATGTCTCTCGGCCTAGGTTGTCCATCATCATAAGATATTGTGCTTAACAACCGCGTTCGTAGTTCAGCGACGGCCTGACCAGCTTCTTCTCCATTTGACATAGACAGCGGCATGAGTGCCGTTCTAGCCTCAGGTGGTGCAGAGGCTGCCTGTGTCGGGGAGAGTGGTCTGGCCGGTGGTGTGTTCCTCTGAACTGGCGGTTGGTGGAGAGTTTCCTTTTTTCGCAGGTGGTTGGCATAATCGCGCAGATTCTGCTGCGATAGGTGGTCGTGTTCTGGATGCATCTCACACCACAAAGAGTGCATCCTTGCCATATAACCCCTGCGTTCGGGCTCGCTGGCAGCATGGCATGCGAGGAGGTCGCCCCTTAGGGCTTCCGTCCACTGCATCCGGGCTCCCGTTACGGTGGTATTTGTATTGCCACACCCAACTGTACTAGGGCCCCCATCCGAGAGGGGCCGGTTGTGGGTGGCTTTCTCTGTATTCCTATTGGGAACCAGTTTTACTGCGTGTAGGGTGGTTAGCCCCACACGCAGACGTCCACCATTAGCCGGCAAGAGCCGTTGCCAGGTACGCCACGTGGAGGCTGGTGGTCCGGATTTCGTACCCTTATTATTATTATTATTATTATTATTATTTCTCACAAGTACGAGAGAAAACCCAAAAAAAGCATGTAGTGGAACATTGCTCAATAGTGTCACATATGAAAAATATGGCCGAAGAGTTATTTCCGTGGTAATTACAGGACAGTTATGAGCTATTCGCTGCGTTGTAGCAAACCCCAATATCTTCTTTGGCGTCAAAAATTCAACGAAGGTATCAGTTAAATGCCAACAGTACCCGTTCTAATCCAAAACAAAACTAGGAGCATCAAACATTAATATTTCTCCTGCAATAATAAACAGAATTATTTCAGGCTTCCGTTAAACAGCCACAATATTTAGTGCAGTTAGATTAAATGAATCATTAGAAGCTGTAAAATAAAAAAATGTATCTGATGATCATTTTTGTTCATTTACGCTTTACCGTAAGTACCACGGGGCTCAGGCATCTTTGAAAATGTAGCTTGGTTGCTGGCAACTTGGGGGAACATAGCCAGTAACGCAAGGACCTGGTAATGCGAAATTGCCAAGCAGTAACGGGGCACCAACGCGTCAATTTGTAATCTGATTCCTCTGCATGGCATGCTGAACACTATTACTACCTCACCTAGTAGTTAAAAATGGAAATCCAGAGGACTGTGTGTAAATGTGATCGCAGCATTGGTGAATTCTCTAGTGTGTACCTTAGTAGCTCAATGATCTCGATAATGTTCTCACGTAAGAATGGTAGACGCCTTAATTTGAGGTGGCGTATATCACTGGACAGCTGACCATAGGTGTCGACCTAAAATTCGGGAGACGCCTCTCGATTCGTCCAGCTCAACTACAAATTTCCTCGGTTACCTCACACGGAATAGGAAGAAGACGAGAAACGATGACGCTGTCAATTTCATTTTCATTAGCAATGAGCCATTATGTGTTGCTAACCGATAAAAATTCACATTTTCAAAAATTTTCTTTTGGAAGTATAAGCACTTGTGTTGTTCTCCCGTGTTCATCTTTCAGAAACATGGATTTTAGGGAAAGTAGGGATATATGTTTACCGGCTGGAACCTGAAGGTATTACACAATAATATGGTTTGAGAGGTTAGGTTGAGCCCCTTCATTATTATTAAATACCCCTTGTAGGGGAACGGCCTTGAGTGACAAATTTAGTGAACTAAAGAATAAAGTTTGCTGTTTGTATAATTTAGTAACGCAGATGTGCCAATCATTTTAATCATTTATTTAAAATATTTTGTTCTTAGACGCACCCAAACGATGGAGTCAACATTTGGTCAGCCTTTGGTTGAGAAAACATTTTTATGTGGAGACCCGTCAAAATTAATGTGCAATGCAATGTATCTCACGGTTCCCGCGGAGAAGTTGTTTTCAAGGCTTCTTGCGACAAGACGTATGTAAGCGTGTGGATAAAGGTGGAAGTTAACGAGGGAAGTTAATGTGAGGGTGCACGGACGAAGCGGGCGCTGGCGTGGTAGGATCGCCTTGGATCTCAAATGGGGCAAACGGTCGGTCTTCTTAAAACCAGTTTGCTTTAGTAGGCCGTCGAATATAATTAAGCCTCTCTCGAGTGGGAAAGTTTTGCGTTCCTATGTTATACGGTACTTTCGTTTTCCTCGAAGAAATTCAATCAAAAAGAAATTTTTAGTAGGCTTTTTTTGTTTCAAAGGATTACATTTTGGAGGCGACGCACTTCACTAATATACTAATTGGCTGTTCGTGGCATAATCATGGGTGCAGAGGTTTTTTTGGTATAACTATCTAATGTCAGGGTTCACCAATGTTTATGACGTGTTAATATTCAGCTTCCTAAACTGATTTAGTTTGAATTTTAACCTACGGTATGCTATTCAATTATTCCTGTCCTCATTTTTGACTAATGAAATTATCTTATATACCTTACCGATGTTTGTGCTCCGAGCATAATTACTCGGTAATCGATTCCGCAAAATAGTTACTGCCGTGGCATTTCTCATATTTTACTTCGGCTCTTTCAAAAGTGCTTATTATGGTGTCAAGGAGCGGTGAAAAATATACGAAGCGTCCAAACACATACAAGTAAATTCGTGTGCCCTTTAAATAAGTCTAAGGAGAAATTTTGCTCCGCGAGTAAACTGTGTGTTCATTTTTCAGAGCGTTCAAAATGAGACGGATGCGGGCTGCCATTAAGGCCGCTAGTTCAAGTTCTATCCGCAGCAGACCGCGTTCAGGTGAGACGCAAGCGCTGCTGACCTCTGCCGGATTTTGTGAGAACTTCATCAGTTAGGACGAGTGGGCGCGGGGTGGGAGTGGGCGAAAGATGTGCATCTTGTGATTCCTCGGAATTCCTCATCGGAAGGAATTGGAGATGAGTTTAGAGCAATGGGAGCACTTGGGTTCATTGACGGTGAAAGGATAGCCTTCGTTTGATGCGGTCGGGCAGTGCCGTGAGTATCTACATCTACATACTACCCCGGAAGTCGCCTCAACAGGCGTGTGGCGGGGGGTGTTAGGACACCAGCCGTTTACATGTAAAAAAGGAAACGCTCTAATGAAATTACGCCTAGCATTTATTAAAGTCCCTTATTGTTCGGGGGAAAAACGAATTCCCATACCTATCCGTTCGGCAAAATATCTCTCTTAATTTATCGTTTCTGTCGGACCTGGAAATATAGTGGGGTTCTAATATGATGTTCTCCGTGTCGCTCTGAAAGATATCTATTCTCAATTGTTCAAGCAATCTAAGCCTAGCGCGCAGCCTCCGAGTCTCTAGCGGGTCCCAACCTAATTCGTTTAACATCTGCGTAACGCTGTCTGTACGCCCGTAGCAGTTTTTGACGAATCGCGCAGCTTTCCTTTGAATTTCATTAAGTTCTCGGACTAAGTCTTTCTGCACTGGATCCCATATGCTCGCTGCATATTCAAGGTGTGGCCGGACGAGTGCGAAATAGCACCTCTCTTTTACTTTTTCATCCGAAAATCTTTCCACAATACGCTTGACGAATCCTAGCTTCTTCAGAGCTCTGCCACAGATATTTCTTATATGTGCTCCCCACGATAGGTTAGAGGTAATCGTAACTCCCAGATACTTCACTTCATCAGTCGCATTTATGTTAACACCATCCACAGCATATACATGGGGATAGTTGGACGTACTCCGCAAGAAATGTACCGCCGTCTAGGTACAGAGTATACGTCGGGGTAAGTTGCCGCGATTTGGTTGACTCGAATGTGATCGATGGGGCTCTACTTACTTATATAGTTAACATTTTCAATCTCTCAACATTCCCTTACCCATCGTTCCAATTTATTTATCCTCGCAATTGCGACATCAAGGGAATACCCGTTATCTACGAACTTAACAACGGTCTCTTGGCACACACTTCTTTCAATTATTATTTTTTTTCAATCAACAAATACGCAAAACTCCTGAACCTTGAATAGTATTCCACAGGAGAAAAATCATCCGCCTTGGCCGTGATTCGAACCCGGTTCCCTTGATTTCTCGCCGATCAGTGCTTTAACCATATGCGCATAGTTAAGCTACCGAGGCGTCCTCCTCCCTTGTGAATTATTTGGTGGCTTTATAGGAGCAAGTTGGTCAGAACTACTAGACATATGATGTCATAGCAGTCCAAGTCGTGCGTTAAGCGCCACAGTCCGGTTAGCCAGTCCGTTACTACCGTGGTTAGTCCCGGTTTCCTCAAAACTGGAATAGGATATTGTAATTACCCGATGGGTACTCTTTAACTAGATCCCTGCATTATGCTTTAAGCTTTATTAATCACTTTATATATCACAATATGTTTTATGCCATAGAAGCGAATATAATTTTTAGACCTTCCGTTATATTCTTTCCAATTATCAATAACGCATATAAAAACATTATGATTAAATACGTTACTATAAGTTACTCAAATTCACTCATTTTTTAAAATTACTCTAAGAACATACCATATTTGTTTAATAACACTTAAATATTGAATTGCTCAGTAATAATCCGCATGTACTAATATTATTTTAGCTTCAAAATTGAAAGAGATATTAATCAGTGTTGGGGAGTACCGGAAATACATGTATTTTAAATAGGTACGTATTTTCGATACATTTGTATTTTGTATCGAAAATACATTTTAGGTGATATAATTTGTTTTTGAGTCGAAAATACATTTTACGAGCATTTTGTATTTTCCAAACATTTAAAATACTTTTCACGTCACTTATGAATACATATTGTCGGAAATCGCTTTTTTTGTTTCATTCGTTTCATCTTTCAAAGATATTAAAAAAATTAAAATAATTTTTTAGTAATTAATTGTTTATAATTAAACTTATTTCAATTGATCCTCTTCAGCAGTGCTCATCTTAGCCTATTAGCAAGCATAATAGTTTGAAAATAAAGACGCCTTGCTGAAATTTGTGCATATTTACATAAATATCCTTTGATTAGATAAATATAAATATTTAAAAACCATTAAAAAAATAAAGGTATGTACCAATATAAAATCACATCCATGCATAGACATGTACATTGTACATATATTTGGAAAGATGTAAGATCACTTATCTGCGCAACTTACGCATATATTTACTGTTTCAGCACAGTGTCCACAAACACATCTATTCCATTGAGAATAATTTCATCTTTTCCATTCCATTTGCTTGCGAAAATTTTCAAAATTTGACAATGCTTTCTTTTCTGGTCCTTTGGGGTAGTAGCGTGCGTTTCCTGGTAAGATGAGGGTTTTTTTAGTTTCCATTGGCATCCCCCCACCACTTCTTCTACCAGTCTTTGAATATACTTCTTTCTGCTTATTTTGCTATTCGTCCCTTCTTTGTGAAACACCCAACTGTTCATGCAAGCCAGGTCCAATACGAATTGAAAAAAAACATGGACTGGCCATCTTGTCTTATTGCCGAGCGAGTGGAGTATTTTCCACGCATGCTGTGCTGCCACCTGCGGTGAAAGGAGCCGACACGAAGAAAGCATAGCGAAGGTTTGGCGAGTTTTTCGGCGCCGGAAAATGTTCCCACTAATCTAATACCTTTGAAGGGACAAAAGTAATAGGTTCTTCTGCTCTCATATTAGCCAAAACTATTTTCTCCTCTCTTTTGCATCCCACGGAGTGATTTTCCAACGCAGCGAAAGAATAGGGTATTGGGAAATGATTTTACAACTTGAGCGCGGCGAATCCTCTAAGACGGCTTGGAGAAGTAGTGTGCCGACACTTTGGAAGCAAAGAAGGTCTGAGCGAACCTGTATATTTCTAGTGAGAGGTGAAAACTATTTGGCGAGCGATGGTCAGGACTATCCTTTTCCACTGTCGCACCACTGGCCACTGTAACCCCTCCTTCTGGGAATGTAAACAATGCTGATCACATTCCTATCATCTAACTGTCATATTTTACGCTACATATTTTAATAATGAATAAGATTATAATGTATACAACGGCAGAATGAATGTGACGTGTTTTAATCCTATTCATCTGACGATTTCAATTGGAAGTCAAATTCAAAGACGATTTTAAAGTAAATATTTTCCATAATTTTGATAAGCCACAACCAGGAGGGCTCCGCTATCGACGAATCGTATTCAAATGAAAACTAAAAGCTGCAAGTACGGATCTAAATGTGCGCTAATATATTTTAGTTGATATAAATAAACATCGGTGATGTAAAGGTGAAGAGAATGGTGGGAAAACTTGACTCCAATACCGAGAGAAGTAATGGGTCAACAATGACCCATGGCCGTCCTTCTACGTATAACATCAATTTAAAATTGAAGCAACAACAATAACGAAATTTTCTTTTGATATTAGTACAATATAAACCAAAATCCACAAAGTCACAACATTTAAAAAGAATCTAATCACAAATAAGTAGTTAAATTTAATTTTGAGCACGTGTTGTGGGACAAAATGACCTATCCCGTCCTTCTAGTGTTTAAGGTCATTTTATACGGGGCACAAAGGCACGAAATTGCACAACTTCAAACTGCATGTTTTACTCAATCGGGCGTGCAATCATTTTCGAATTAGAGCAGGGGTTTTTTGCCATCTCGCGTTCATGCATTCGTGCATGCATTCTTGCAATTCACGGCTTTACACGATGCAATTTGAAATGCACGTTTGTACGTATACATCAGATATTGTGTAATTACGGGCCCCGTGTAAAACGGGATTTACGCACGTAATCTATTTACATGAATATGAATAGATGAACGTTTTTCTCCTCAGTCTGTCGTAAAATGGTTCTGCGGAGGTCTCATTGTCAGCCTGAATGGCAATTTAAGTAGGTAATGAAGGAATTCGTCAATTTTGGTCGCAAAAACCCGGTGGAGTATATTTTTTTTTTAATTTGGAGTCATGAAAAAATTCGTTATTGAACATCAGAAAAGGAAACCCATAGCAAAAGTTAAAGTAGAAGTAGTTTTGAAGCCTATAACTTACGTAAAGTCAGCTATCATATGTATTATCCGTTAGGAATTATTTTCACACCATTAATTGATACGTAAAAGTAAACCTTATAAGACACGGAACGACATCAACTCATACACTGCGTAGAAAATGGTTTCACGAAATTTATAATGCTTGCTGTTAAATATATTTTGTTTATTTCGATTATCTTCGTGTAAATACGCTCTACGCTATGAATATCTAAACTCATAACTATCAAAGAACGAACCTTTTCGTGCTAAATATTTTCTTCGGGAATCGAAGGGCAGATTACATTTAGTTGTTTCTCAACAACCATAATCAGCTATCAGGTGTTAAAATAAATGAAAAAAACAGTGAGCTTGAATATTGCTACAACACGTGCTACTGTGCCATGATATTTCATCGAATTAAATTTCTTCCAAAGTCTAATAATACGACCCCCTCAAGGGGTAAGGAAGGCTCAAATAGGATTGTTTTTGTATTAAGTCTCTGTGGGCCCTAATGTGATGCTATATTATAAAATAAAGTCTGATAACTATCCCTTGAGGTAAATTTTTCATGATTATTATTTTCATTTTCTTCTTAATGTCTTTGTATTGGAGAGGAAAACCTGAAAGTAAGCGTCAAATTTCTCCTCGTCCGCGTTCATCATTTTCTGCCAAACGACCGACTCATATTTTCATTGTTTCATGCCATCAGTTACTTCTCACATGCAATACATCTAATGCTGTTGACACAGAAATAACGGCCTTCTGTTCGGCCAGTGATAACTTTTTCGCAGAAACATTTCGAAGTCTGTTAGTGGCTGTTAATTGAATGGAATGTTAATGAATAATGAACTTTTTTCTCTCTCAAGTTTGAAACGCTGTTTCACGAAATATTTTAGTTGAAGGTGAACAGGGAGGAAATGACTGTCTATTTTGAGAAATACTGCGAATCCTAGCTTCACAAAAATATGTAGAAGCTATTGTTAAGCTATTGTGAAATGTTGCGAGTACTATTGTGAATACAATCTTGTGACCGGCATTAACCGCTATCGTGATTTCAATCGTCTAAGTGGAGATTGCTACATATATTATTCTCCTTCTGGTGAATAGGTGTACACATAAATGACCTCTTTAGAAATGGCGTACAATGCTGGATAATGTTCTCCGGTTACGGATCGCTCTACGGCGAGGATAGTTCATTTGATAGTTTTTGCGAGATTTATCTCTGATCAAAATTGAGACCATGGTCAAATTTCATAAAACAATGTAAGCTCCGGTAAGAACCACGTTTGTGTAATAAAGTGATATATACGACACACAAACGTTATTTTTATTTCTGAACCACTCCGTATTTCACAAATTATACTTATTTTGTGCCTTAACTTGACTCAGTTTTTTCACGCTGTAAGCTCAATACAATTTCGCAATGGAAGTATTTTTATGTGATGAGTGGAAAAAAAAGTATTCCGGTGGGCGATGCAATTAATTTAAACATCATTTGAGACGGCGCACGAACCGCGTACCAATACATTTCCAAAGCGATCCGTGCTTCCAAACTTTCTTTTCATTTTTTCTTTAAAAAATTAGTCTCTGGAGCCCACTGGAGCAATGAAAAGGGTTTCATCTTTTGCAAGGAATTTTGAAAAGTATAGTTGCTGGTATTTTTGGATCTTTAGAGATCTTTAAGATCTTTTTCCTTATGAATAGGCCATATTTACTGTATTTTATTTGTAGCCTTTGTATAAATAAATCCTAACTATCTTAAGCAGAAGGTTAAAGAGGGTCTCCTTAAAGTGAATGAGATCCTCATCATGAACACCTTCATCCCGTATGTTGAACGTGTAACCAACATTCTAATGATGTTGCCCTGACGATTTTGGCGATTTTAATGAACGTGGACATAAATCACGACGTAAGGATCCGATAATGAACATGGGCGATGAAGTTCTGGTGTCCGTCCATAAATTAATAACGAAACCATCTGCGTGTTTTTTCAGGCATTTATGGCTAAGGAGTTTCTTTAGCAAGTTGCGCTCTGAGCGTGACTGATTTTTGAGACACTTGTTCGCCAAATTCGAGTTCAAGACATCGCTTACCTTAATCACGGTCTTTAAGTATGATCAAAGGAAATCTCCTTGGTATTTATCTTGATTCGAAAGGACTTATTTCAAAATGGTGGAATATACTGTAGAATAAGTGTGGTATTATATTTAAAACAACTCGCACTTTGGAATTATTAGATTTTGGGCTTAAAATTTGAAACTAAATGTTAGCAGCTATAAATCATAAATATTAATGTACAGCTCCAGGTTTATCTTGGATTCAATCGCAGAAATGTTTCCCAGCCCCCTGAACAGAAAGCCGAGCGACCATTCAACTCTCTTGAGTATTCTTACATTGGCCATATGGGAAGTGCGCATGAAGATTTGACTGCTTATAACGCATGTAAACCATACATTTCATACAAAAAACTAACTGAAGACGTAATAAAGCCTCTGTAACGAATTCTGAAGGGTTAAAAAAATCTATTCATAATTTAAATGATAATAAGCAAAAGGCTAAAACCATGCAACGATGTATGCTACAATGATCAATCAATATGATACGATGGAGAAGCATGGCAACGTGGCATTCATTTTTTAGCTTTCGTTTGTTTATCTACATCTACATACTACCCCGCAAGCCGCCTCAATAGGCGTGTTAGGACACCAACCGTTTGCATATAAAAAGGAAACGCTCTAATGAAATTACGCCTAACATTTTTTAAAGTCCCTTATTGTTCGGGGGAAAAACGAATTCCCATACCTATCTTTCGGCAAAATATCTCTCTTAATTCATCGTTTCTGTCGGACCTGGAAATATAGTGGGGTTCTAATATGATGTTCTCCGTGTCGCTCTGAAAGATATCTATTCTCAATTGTTCGAGCAATCTAAGCCTAGCGCGCAGCCTCCGAGTCTCTAGCGGCTCCCAACCTAATTCGTTTAACATCAGCGTAACGCTGTCTGTACGCCCGTAGCAGTTTTTGACGAATCGCGCAGCTTTCCTTTGTATTTTATTAAGTTCCCGGATTAAGTCTTTCTGCCCCGGATCCCATATGCTCGCTGCATATTCAAGGTGTGGCCGGACGAGTGCGAAGTAGCACCTCTCTTTTACTTTTTCATCCGAAAATTTTTCCACAATACGCTTGACGAATCCTAGCTTCTTCAGAGCTCTGCCACAAATATTTCTTAAATGTGTTCCCCACGATAGGTTAGAGGTAATCGTAACTCCCAGATACTTCACTTCATCAGTCGCATTTATGTTAACACCATCCACAGCATATACATGGGGATAGTTGGACGTACTCCGCAAGAAATGTACCGCCGTGCATTTGCTCAGATTAAGTTCGAGTCCCCACTCTTGGATCTAGTGTCTCCTTAGAGAGATAAACTATGTAAAAACAAATAAATAACCTTAATTAACAACTATAATAGCCTCTGGAATTTTCAAACAACGAATTACATCAGCAAGGAAACGATAGCACAACAACTCGTCGAAGAAATCTAGGTGATGCAAGAAAGCGTTGTTTGATCAACTACGTTAGATATTTAAGGCGAGCGTGGGGAAACAATGGCATAACCCAATCCACAATCGGTGCCAAAGGTAAATATTGAATTTCTTTGCCAAGTTTCAGGACATTCGTAAACCACTTTCAGAATTATTATTGAAGAGCAATAAATGAAATGTCTTAAAAAAACTTCAAATTGGCAAGTTTTTAGACGTGTCAAAGGCATTCATTTCCTGACAACGTGTTTATACTGCCTGTAATTTACATGAGCATTTTTCAATTCCGTTGTAACCTTAAAATATTTTGGTTTTCGGAGACTGAAAAACAAGACAAAAAAGTATGTCGATAGTGTAAAAATTGTTAAATTTGGCGGAGCATTTTTTGACTTCTTTGCATCTTATTTGGCTCGAGCCTTTGAGCGAGTGGTACAAAAGATGAAACAGGCAACCTCGTGACGGAATTTGTTGCCTGCAATGGGAGGAGAAATGGCAGGTGTTGTCATCGCCTTATTTTTTAAAAGGAGACGGCATAACCTGCCCATACTTCACACGAGTGACAGCCAAGCGTCCAGCGACCCTGTTGACCGATGAGAGGCACAGCAGACGACGGGGTCAGAGTGCAGCGACTGGGCAGACAATGTGTTCGGGGTTATTTGTGAAACGGAGGTCGTGTATTAGATATGTGACCAAGAAAAATAATTTCCCTTAATCTGACATTCAATCACGTTGAGAGTGTTATTCGAGTGGGATTACTTGTGATGTGTGGAGCAAATTATACGCGGTGGATCAACTGTTGTGGGTTGGCTGTTTGAGCAAATGGATCGAGGAAGGGAAAAAGAGAATGGCGTTATGGTGCTCGGGAGCGCATTCTTTTTTTATTTATTTTTTAAAGTGGCCCACCTTCAATTGTTGTGTCGACACATACATAAAGTTCCCTGTTGCTTGTGACTTAGTTTCGGGTCAGGGGGGTTATTCGGGAATGTCGTCGTTCATAATGTCGTTACTCATCCATTGAGGCATTCAATGAACGGAAAAAAGACTCAATCGAACGAAATTTTGAACGAATCTATGAGCTGATGTCAGAGCCGTTGGCTCAGTTTTGTGTTCCGTTTCTTCTGCGTTTAGCGCACCGCTACGAGTTTCGCATTTGTTTTTATTGCAATTTGGCGGCATACTAAATGAACGAAAATGGAACACAATATAAGGCAATGAGTAACGACATACACGCCGAGAATGTCATTAATCAACCTCGAGTCATGAAAATATGTTGGAAGTAAATACACTTGACTCGCATATACCGCCAAAACACTCAACAAAACACAAACGGAAAGCGCTTGAAATGCTTGGCTGCGGAGGCGGGGCGGGGTTTTCCCATGATGCTCTATGATTTTCGACGCGACGCTAGCGCTGTCCACCGAAAAATTACGGTCGACACGGAAGCTTCGGTTTTGAGTCGGTCCGTGAACGAAGAACTGCCAAATGAGCCGTGGGCGCCATCTTTGACGGAATTTGATGACGTATTTCAGAAAATGCGGAAATTGATGACGAAATGTCCCCGTTAACGGCATTCCCGGATAACCCCCCAGTTCGGTCAGTGCTAAATAATCATAGTATGGCAAGATGTCGTTCGGGCGTACAACTGCTTTTAAAGAGAATCCGATCAGTGCAATCGCTCAGCATGACCGTTGGGGCACTTTGAGTTCTGTCCTTTGATCTCTCGTGATTCATTGAGAGATGGGGAGGGGTGTGTGGCAGTGGGTGTCTCACCGATGCGTCCGGAGGCGAGAGAGACGAGCAGCAAGCATATGGCGCCTCCCCACACGAATCTCTGCGTAGCTGCGTAGAGGGCGACCTCGTATGGGCCGTGGGGCCGGCCGGGAGAGTAGAAGATGGCGCCCGAGAAAATGACGGCGTTCAGCAGCGCGATGGCCACCACGAACATCACCCACGCCCACAGCTGGGAATAAAGGAGAACAACAGTTAGGATATGTCAGCGATCTTTCGGGGTTTACACCGGGTCCATGGCGGCCAACGTTTAGAAACGGCGGCCAATCTTCGCCGGGAAAACCTGAAATCCTTCAGTTAGGATATGGCTGCACGGCATTTTTATTATTTATTTGGAGGCGAGGCAAGTGGTTTAAGGATCAGACGCTTCAATTCGGCCTCGCCGTCGTGGCTGAGAAAGAGGAGATGTGTCGGCTGCGTGGATGTCGGAGAGGCACTTTTAACGGCCGTCGCCGTGCTCATCCCTCACTCTTCGACGCCCCAAGAAAGCGTGTAACCCTTTCCTTCGCGAACATCTTAGCTCTAATCGATGACTTAATGGGACGCCCTTTCCGTTGAGATGCGTTCCCATGTATTTCCACCGGGTAATTATATGAGTCAGCACCTGAAATTTCAGTCGAAGTTTCATGTCATTTTTAAATTCTCAACACAAATTGTCTTACTAAGCCAGTTTTTTTATTTAACTGACGTATCCAGATGACATTTTTTCGCGTGAAACCAAAAGAAGTGCACCGGTACATAGAAATCTCCTCACTCCACGCCTTGCGCAGGCGGTGCACACTATAGTCCATTCCAAATGACTTGGCGGCTGGGAAGGCGGGGGCAGCTAAGGGGGAGGAGCTTGAGCCCAGTCATGTGGTCTTGGGGTAGCCAATAGGAGCGTGGGTGGGGAAATTCCTTCTCCCGGGACCTCTGTCTTGCTGTGCCTTCTGTCGTGCGAAGATCTGCTCTCTCCTTGCCGTGTTGCCGCGTGTCCTGCGTTTACATCAGCGATATTTAAAGTATGGCTGTGCGATTGCTGTGGCTGTGGCAACGCCTTGCTGGCGTTCGTCCCTCCCCTACCTCGCCCATTCCACAAATTTCCCCTGCCGTGCGAGAGTAAGCGAGATCTGGCGAGAACGGCCGAATCCTCAGCCGCCAAGTTACTTGAAATGGACTATAAAGGCCCTCGTATTTATATATCCGATCGAATGAAGCCACAACCAGGAATGTTACTCTGTTGTTCACATTCTTATCCACTAACGCTATCAATAAATATTCCAAGGTGACAGCTGCCAGAGTATGGAATTCACGTTCGTCAGAAATGAGAAACTTACTATCAATAGATACGAATTTTTACGTCCAGAGGGCACAAGCTACTTCTTAATAATGCGTGGCAATTCTCTGCATAAATAATCATGCTAATCTGATATATTCTGTGAAGTGGAGCAAATATATGAAATACGAAATATAAAATGCTGTCCTATCTAATATGAATTACTGTGTTGTCTAACTCCAAATCAATGCGTAAAATGTTAGTTAAGCTGGAATTTATCAATATCTGTGATATGTATGTGTGCATTTTGAAGCTAAGCATTAGTGAGTGCGCACCTAATTGGATATAGATGTGTATTTTATTATCATATACTTTTCTTATTTGCTTGTTTCTTTTTGTATTACATACCCATTATTGTTGTGTGTGGCTTATTTTTTTATTTTTTTTTCGGACTTTCAATTTCAATCTCTCAAATTATGCTATTGGGTAAAGAAAGAATATTCTAATAAAATCGAATCGATTAGTTAACATTTAAAGGTCGATCAAGAGGCATTAATTCAGTGACGTTCAATTTTCCCGATTCAAGGAAAAAAATAAGTTCTAGGGGTAAAGCGCTAAGTTAAAATTCTTAAGGGTCAAAATTCTCTCCATATTTACGTGTGTGCAAACCGTTTTCCGCGAATGAAATATTTTAGCGGGGGCTACTGCCGCGCGCGCCCCACGCACAACGCCGTGTGCGCGAGGGCCGCAGTCAGCTGATTCCCCGTCCTGCGCCCTTCATTCCCTGCGCCCTTCATTACCTACGCCCCCCCCCCTCGCGAATTCCCTAGCTAGGGTCAAGGGAGCTATTTCCCTTGTGTGACAATTTTACAGACTGCTAGTGATCTGCACTGAGTTACTATCCTAACAGGACCGACTTTTAGCTCTAATTTATGCATGTGTACCTATGTAATCATTTACTTGGAAAAAGATTCTTGTGAGCGATGATTCAGGGACACAGCACATGGAGCATCAGACATGAACGATTGACAGACAAACTTTCATGGTGCTCTATTGTTACAAATCAGGTTATTGTTAAATGTCAACGCACTATAACTTGGCAGATTCATTTGGATGGGTGTGTCGAGGCTAGTTTGTACACAAGTTTACAAGTGTCACGTCTCCTTACAGCCCTTCCCCTTCTTCCCATAATGCCGTAGTCCAATTTAAAGCAGTGAGCATTAAAAATCAGAAGGCAAGTCTCATCTCTTGTTTGTGTAATCAACGATGTCTGTTACGAAGCGTAGATCGATGGGAAGTGTGTACCTAATCCCTGGAACTGTAGCCGATCCCTAAAATAGGTTTATTCATATAATCGGCATATTGTTCGAAATAAATTAGAGGTAATTATGAGCACTGACTATAATTATAAATTACCTTACATTTCCGTTTTAATGCAGGTTAAGGACATGCTTTATTTCCTTTTTAAGTACATTTATAGGCTGGTCAACCGAGAGATAATTATTTGGAGCTTTTGAACCTTGCAATCATTATACTTTTGGCAGATGCCCCACTAGGGTGATTACAAAATTGGCAATGTTCGAAGTGCTGACTGGCTTAATCGGTTCTTGGTTCCAATCCGGTAAAAAGGAAAGGGGAACAAATTTGGGCTCGATCGGGCAACGTCTAGGGGTCGCACAAAGGCTTCGAATTATGGGAAATAGCGATTTTCCTGGTAAAATATACATGGGTACATTGTATACTAATAATTGAGGAAGTCAAAGTGAAGGTTGTTGCAGGAATTAAACGGCTAGCCGAGAGGAGAGCTGTGGCAAACTGATTTTCGTATTGATCATGATGAATCTACCGATTTAGGTCGGTTTTAAAGAGGTGTTGAAAAAGATCTTTTAACTTCGCTTCCTCGACCTCATGCACCTCACCTCACTGCATCCTCGTACGATTTCTTGCTTCTGCTCGACATACGCCATATCACTATTTATTCCATCTAAGGAACCTACTCCTGTCCTAATATGGTTTGGAATTTAGAGGGCCATGAATGAAATAATAGTGATTATATAGTTGAAGTAGAAAATCGGAAAAGGAGAGCAATTCATAACGTACTGACAGATGAATGAGGATAACTGCAAATTAGACTATTACGTTCGTCATAATTAATATATTTAAATCTTAAACTAGTTTCTCTGCACTGTAGAGCATTCTTAAAATCTTTATGAAGGTGATTTAAGTGTAGTGGAGCTAGTTGAAGTCACACCTAAATTATTCTTTGGAATATCAAATTTATATCCTTTGAAGTTTTCTTGAATCACCATGGAATTGCACAAGATCTGTTGGTCTGTTGAGAAGATCCTCATTGTCAGATGAAATTGAGTTGCACGCAATCAATGATGAAGTCGGCGCAGTGATTCACTCCCTGGGCCGGGGGAAGAGGGGTCCGAATTGTGGCCTCACACGGCCCAGGTAAAATCAAAGCCAAGTTCTTGGCAACGACTCTCTCCCGCGATCTTTATTGAACGAGATTTCTGGTACAGGCGAGGTTTGGATCTTGGAGCGTGCGAAGTGGGCGGAGGCGACTACTCGATGAGAGGGAGAGCCCAGCGAAGCACTCTTTCGTTTGATTCAACGGCAGGATGTTTTGCTTCGATGGACAGCACTTCGTGAGCGGAGACTTGGGCGGCGATCACGATCTGAGGAAGGAATAAACGAGGAATGCGGCATTCACTTGTCGAGTGTGCTGTCCATGTGCCTACTTATTAGAACGATGTACGAAAACCGGTTTTCCCGCACGGAGCACGACTATGTTATCTGCACAGTTTAAATCTATAATTTTAACCTTCATCTTGGACTGCGACCTTGGCGTGGTGGATTGTCATTCCATTTCCCATGAGCCTCTGGAGCTGTTGAATGGCAGCAGCAATAACAAATGCTAGTGACTCATTCTTGCCAGAGTCGTCGAAAGGCATGCCTACATTTACCTTTTCTGCGAGAATCTCCACCAGATATTAACGAGAATGTACGCTACATTAAGATTTAAGAATAATTAAGCGGTAAATGTGGATACATGCTTTTTTGCGCTTCAATAATTGATTTTTTAAAGTCAAAGAAGGAATATTGCGCAGTCATTAATGGACTTAATTGTTAAAAAAGCTTTATACAGACATACTATCTACTACTTGTCAAACAGTCTATACATCCACATATAGTGATAGACATTCTAGTCTCATGTTTTTGTCGAGATATTTTATTCGTTCTAATGAAGTTCTCCTGCGGTTCTCCTCCAGGTAAGTTCTTCCATGCCAGACATTTCGACTTACGTTCGTTCAAGTGCTCATTAAAATAGCAGTCCATTGCAAAAACACGAGGTCCTTCGTCACATTCTAAACTTATGTTTTAGAAATCTATTTCCTCAATCAAATGTTTAGCAAATTTTACTGTATGTCAGAGTTTGCCGAATGCTATTGACGTCGCGTCATAAATAATTTTTGCATTGAATTCATTTTAAATATTTATTATTTAAACTCCGTTGTCTCAGGCGTAACTTTATAGAATTTGCGTAGCATTGTAAATAAGGAGCAGTAACTTTGTAATTCCACATTGGAAACGACCTAGGTTTCGACGTAGCACATCATCATCACGTCGAATCCTAGGTCGTTTCCAATAATACTTGTGGAATTACAAAGTTACTGCTTCTCATTCATAATTTAGTGTTTACATTTACCTACACTTCGAAAATGATTCTCATCCAAGATCTTGAAATAGACTTGCACCATCATATAATTTCTGCGACGTTCTTTGAACAAAACCTTCTCATCTTTGCTTTCAATTATTCCCAATTTCTTATTAAACATACCCGGTAAGGTTTTTCATGCGCTGCCAGAGCATTTATTCCCTATGACCTCTAGAACGAGTAGAGATGTAAATTTCCCTTCCATTACTATCGATCCGTGATAGCAACTTTTTTCCACAACCTTTGTAAGGAAGCCCGACCTTCATTTTTCTTAGCCATTTAGGTATTTTTCAGTTGTATTTAACGAATCCGTTAATAGTCAAAGCAATATTCATTGCGGTTACACGAATGTTTGCAACGTAGTCGCGTGCAACGGTGCCAACATACACGCTTAACTGGTGGCATTCGCCATGACAAAATGTATACTTTTGAAGCGAACTTTTTCGACGAATTTCTGTGAGGGAACGAGATGACCGTCTCATCGAACATGTCACCATCGTCACTGTCTCATTCATCTCGCGTGAACGAGATGATCTCGAATCCAGCGCACAACGTAGCGCAGGAGACTTTGCTCCGCTTACTCAGCCACTGTCGCCGAGGAACAAGCCAGCACTATAGCTTTAGAATGACTGATTTTTTTTAAACCAGCACTAGTTGAACCACTCCTTCCACCGAAATTCGTGTTGAGCCAAGGTGGCTTAGAGTCATCGCCGTTTGGGAGATCCGGGATTAACATCTCGGTCGTCAAATGAAATATTCACTACAAAATTCATCTCTTGGTACATTTCATTATAAGGTACTATCTAAAGTTTACCGTTAGTCCGCGCTGATTTCTTGCGCTTGTTGTCATTTTTAGAGGATATGGGACGACGCCGTTCAGCTGGCTTGCCTACCCACTCCTCTGCTCCGATCCCAGAGAATCCAACCAACCCCAGAAAAACATCGTCGCCCGAGGAAATAAAATCGACCCTAAGAGTAACTATCCCATAGAACGGAACAGCCTGACTATTGGACCACGTGATGACGGACAGACGCTGTTGACGGACACCTTTGCGTCCCATTGGTCGAAAAATTACTCAAGGTTATTACCTGTCACCCTCTTCCCAGCCACGTCGCCTAATAAGTAGAGCCTCATTCGCCAAGCAATCGCATTCCCCTCCCTCTATTGTCTCTCCACCCCTCCCCTCCCCCCTTCCCAATCTCATTCCTCCCCACCCCAGATCATTCCTCTGCACACCACCATCCGCACCGCCAGCAATCAATTACATTCCGACTCAACCTCCAACGCAATAAACAATTCACACTCTTGAACATTTCCCTCTTCTTCCGATTTCATCTTTCGGTATTGATCGACCCCGCTTTATTCGAAAGGAGAATGGGAAATGTTTGTGGCATGATAGTGGAAATGAGAGAAGGCAGGGTATAGCGGGGATTTTCCGTCGCGTTGAGTCAGGATTTCCCCGACGACCTTTCTCGTGCACTTCCAGCGTCCACATTCATGTCGGAAGTGGAGCATCCACCAGAAGACACTTCAGACCTGAAGATGGATGCAGCAATGCTTGCGAAATGTCGTCGAGGAAATCCTGACCCGTCGCGGCGCTAAACCCTTGCACCTATCACGCCAGAGCGACGCGACAGCGTGAATTGTGGGCTCGAAACGGCTTCCATGGGATTCCCAACCACACCCACCCAACCACCCACCATGGCAACAGCCCGGAGACGGGGAGAATCCGAAACGGCAACTCACAAAAGGAGATAAGAGAGCCAAAAGGGCTTGAAGGAAAGCCCATAAAAAAACTATGAAAAAACTCCAGAAAATAATCTATCAACTTTTATCTTCAATGCGGTCAAGAAAAAATAAAAATGAAGAGAGCTTAGTAATTTTCCACACTTTTTTATTCATCACTCAACCGGTTTCAACGTGTGCTGATCACGATTCAATTTTCAAGAGGTGAGAACTCTCTTCTCTTCGTTTTCATTAAGATGAACTTCCACAAAGTGAACTCGTCTACAATTGTTCAAATTCAATGTGGTCGCGCTTGAATTTGAGAGCAGAATAGTTCAGAGCCGTGGGAGGTGTATGGAGATGGTTTTCGTGGTTTGCTCGAGTGGTCCATTGGAAGCTGTGCTCACCTTGGGGATCTTGGTCTCGTAGAGTCGGAATCTGTAGAAGAGGTATCCACCGATGATGCCGGCGAAGTACGGGCCCGCGCGCATGTGGCTCTTGATGTATACGTCGTTGAAGTAGGCGGAGCTCCGCGGGTCAGCCAGGAAGCTGCGTTGGTTCGGGTCATCCACCAGCAGAGGGGGGTGGTGCGTGGGGGAAACAAATGAATCCGGAGGAGGGGGGGGGCAAAGAGAGAGAGAGAGAACATGAATGTTGCGGTTTCAATGAGAAGGACGCGGGTGTTGGATGGAGTGAGTTGCAAAAGATGAGATCTTCATCGACATTCCAGAGCGGATGGAAATAGCAATCCCACTTGAAGTTGTGGAAGAAGACCGATACGATATTATTAGCAAACGTGTAAATCATCAAAATTTAAGCTATCTTGTAAACTTTTCCGTGTCATCATTTATTTAGAGTCTATTTTATGAGGTGCATTTTTCATGACTGCCTTCCGCAAAAAAATCACAGACTTAACTGATTTGCAGTATTGAACAATACTTTTGAGGACATTCATAGGTCAAAGGCTAGGATAGTTTTATTTGGTAAATAATTAGTACGCTTCTGCTTGCATTGCCTATCCATCGAGTAGAACTTCGATTAGTCGAAGCGGAAAGGCATTGGTTCCTTATGTTTAAAAGTCGTGTATGTTAAAATAAAAATATTCAGTGCGTAATATATTTATAAAGCACCAGCATAAATTGCTCTTTCGGACAACTGAAAATTTGACGCTCAGAATTTCGATCAATGGACGTTCAGCTGAATATTTGTTTCTATAAACATTAAACTAAATCTATTAAAATGGATTTATAAATTCCATATAATCGATTGAAATCTAATTGTTCAGTAGGAATCAATTTATTTTTCACTGGAGCAACCGCGTGTCCTCCTCTTAAGACGTTAAATTTGTTTACGCCCGCTGGAAATTGATGCCGTCAACTATAGTCACCTTGGGATCTTTAATACCTAAGTTTGAACATTTACAGGTATTTTTATGGAAGATTAATTCAATTGAATTAAAAAGCATCGACACACGCCAGGAGCAGTGGACTTTTTGTTGCTTACTCAGAAATAGAACCCTATTTATGATTGTTGTTATTTGTTGTATTACAGCGACTTGTATAGGTACAAATGTAATGTTCGCGATTTTATCTAAAGCTAGGGTGACATTTAAAACGGTCACACGAATGGATTGCTTCCTACTTTTGGGGATATTGACTTATATGCAGAATTATGGATTAGAATGAATTGTAAGTTGCACGTAATCTATTATTCCCGAATGATTCAATACATGGAATGGTTTGTAAATACGTCCACTGGGCTGCAGACACATCGCATCGTCTGCTCTCGTCCTTGGACCATTTTCGCGTGATCTGTATGTATAAAATAGTGAAAGATGCTTGCATTAAGCAAGCTATAAAAATAACAATGGTATTATAATAATAAATTGTGCCTTCCAAGTTGGCTATTTGTTCATGAAATCCCATGATCAAATATTCATGGCTCGACAATGGTTTGATACAAGCAGAAACATCCGTAACGCACCTCGGCGAATATTGATCTTGAGGATTCGTCATCAATATTTGTAAACATATTCATTCACATATTCAACACCTTTAAGGGAACAGTGCTATTGTTTGAATCTTGGAGTGGGCGATAAAATCACTAAAACCTTGTGAATGAATTATTCACGGGATTCCCACCAGGTGAGATGTTCAGCCAGAGCCGACGTTTCAATGACTAACTCTGCCATCGACCTCAGGGCGTTGAGTGGCCCCGAGGACGCCCTCTCACTCAACGCCCTGAGGACGATGGCAGAGTTAGCCATTGAAACGTCGGCTCTGGCTGAATATCTCACCTGGTGGGAATCCCGTGAAGAATTCATTCACATCGTGCGTCAGGTAAGCACCAAGTCTTACATCACTAAAACCTTGTTTTTTAACGGAAATTTCGCAAATATTTCCACATTTTTAACTTTTTTTTAAATTTAATGAGGTACTGTTATCAGGCTATTGATAATTACAGACGAAAGCATCCTGATGGAAACAAATTTAAGATGAAATCTCCATATTATTTAATGTATATCTCTTTTGTTAAATATTTAATATGCGGAGAATATGATTAATATGAAAAATATTTTGATACCATGAAATATCAAATTTAATTCAACTCTATTGTTTATTTTCAACAAGGAACTCAAAGGATAATAACAAGGATAGGAAATGCTTGCGTAAGTGAACGAGAATGCTCTGCTATGCTTGGCTATCTGGGCAATTAGCTTATAATAGTTAGTTAACTAATGGAAACAGCAGTTCACTGACATTTAAGCTTTACAAAGTGTGGACAATAGAAGCGCGTATCTTTCACAGGGAAAAATATCAATATTTTCAATATGTATACACCGGATTACAAAGAAAAAACGATTTCTCACTCTTCAAAGCTTCTAGTTTGGTACCCCTGTGGGACGGGTTGCAATGCTCCAAATTTCTTATACGTTATGTTTGCATCGAAAGGAAGAAAAAATTAAGCTTCATAGCCCATTGAAGTCTAAAAAAGTTAGTAAAAAATGAGGGACTGTTGGCCCATTCCCAAATTGTGACACGTGACGGACGTGGTCGATCGAGAGTGGGTTTAGTACTCACTCCCTGTAGAAGAGGGCGATGGCGTCGTGGTGCTGCACGAGCGTGAGGGCGAAGGGCACGGCGATGGAGGCCAGGGTGACGATCCCCAGGGCCACTTGCCCCACGCGGGGCCTCCTGTGCAGCAGCGTCATCAGCAGGGCCCCGACGATGAAGAAATGCGTGTCGCACGGCAAGTACCACGACTGCACCATGCACTGCTCGAACGCCCAGCGCGCACGATGAAGACAGGCAGAGTGGACATGTAGATGGGATATTAAGAAGAGAGATGCTGCTGTTGAGGTGAGGGCATCATCATTCGGCAAGCACTTCAGTACTAGCCCTTTAAACTATAATTGCAAATTCAAAAGAAATAAAAAATGTTTTTGGGAATTATGATTGAAGTAGCCAGTTCAGGTGTCTCAGAAAATCATTAAAACTCATGAAACGCGATGTGAACGCAACGGCCTCATTTTACTGCGAGTGTCTCCAAACATTTCAATTTATTTTACATACTGCCGGTGGAAAAACAATATGTGTTGGCAATGCTAAAACTGTGAAATAATTCATATGATGAATATCGTTGAGCTACCGTGTCACATGATACGTAAGTTATTGTTGGCATCTACCTTATAATAATGATCACTGCGACTCAGCAGTGATATTCATAGCGATAGCAATAGACATGGACTTTTGAATCTTTTTGATACTGGGAAAAAACAATAAATTATGGCTGAGCCTCTTTTGTTGGATATAATTTACCATGAAAATGCTCATTTATGGGAGAAGATTTTAATTCGCATTACTTTGAATACAAGGAGACCTCTCTACCATTAGCAAGTTTTCCAAGTCAGATAAATGATTACTATTTGTCCCAGGGAACTAATAATATGATTATTGGATAAAAACACCAAAAAATGTAGGGAAATTCCTTTCGTATCACAGGTGAAATAAAAATGTCGTATGAAAAGTAATTATTTATTACGTGCGTTTCACTTCGCAAAAAGATATTGTATGTGAAGTATTCGAACCATTTCATTGGTGTTGACGTAATTGCTGACGTAGAGGATGTTGGTCCACCAGTTTCTGGAACACGCCACGGCGTCCAGGGCGACGGTTGAGTTCCACAGGGGCCCGGAGCCGAGCTTGTTGAGGATGCAAGAGTAGAAGAAGATGACGAGGGCATAGGCCGGCGTTAACCTGCAATGTACAACAATAAGGATGCGTGTCAGTGATGATGTGGAGGTGAAGTGACCCTAGGGACAGTGTTGAGTACACTCAGTATTTCAGCAAGAAGTTCATTTCTCAAGGCACGGACGTTATGCATTCGGCTTACGGGAAAAGGAGATTTATGATGAGTCTATCCAAGCTATACATTTTATGGAGCGGCATGAACCTCGAAAAAAATGGTCCTAGGTCATTTTAGAGAGCTCAGGAAGGATGTAAGTAGATGAGAGTGGCAACGAGCCTCCCACTAAGATTAAACCGACAGGAGGCAAATGTCACCGAAGAGTGCGCGAAGTAACTGAAAGCCTTTAAGAGCAAATTAAGATAACGTGAAGAGTACGAACTCACGCGAAAGAGAGCCGATTGAATTACAAGAACTCCTCAGATGATTAGGTGGCTCTTATGTTTTTTTTCCGATGTCAATCAATGGCTTCATTACAATTCATCTCGTAGTTTGACTGGGGGCGATTGGGAGAATGTCTCACCTGACGTATCGGATGAAGACCATGACTCCGACTGGAGGGTTGCCGTACTGCTCGCTGTGACGCATGGTGGCGTACGCCAGCAGGAAGGCCCCCAGGCAGAAGAACGTGTCCACCACAAGGTCCGCGCGCATCGTCAGCATATGCAGCACCACGCGGTTGGCCTGTCGTGTCGTACAGAGAGAGAAACAAGGGAAAGAGATTAAGAAAATGTTTTTTTTTTGTGTTTCGTGCGACTTCCCCTTCGTTCAGGGGGAGTTATTTTGAAAACCCCGATTTTTTTCAAAAATCCAAGTCGTTAGCAAGTAAATCAATTTTTTGATACTCGGATGTGAAAATTACTAAATACCAATTTCGGTTCGGACGCGGGCTGATAGAGTATGCGTATATTTTTTTATCCTTCTTCCTCCCAGGAGTCGAACTTCAATGCAGCTGGTCCCCTCTCACAGTATAGGGATTAAGTTCCGTAGACTCAGGCGCTCCAGCAGGGACTGGAATCGGAAGTATAGCGAGGATTGCTTAATTTGTCCGGAACGAAACTCATTAACCTGAAGAACTACTACTAACTCTACTGCAGTACAGCATTCAATTCATACTTCTACTTGTGATTGCATCTCGTCAGTTTCCATCTCTTGGCAAGAATTTCTTCATCAAGGGTCATTCTTCTCTTCTTGTCTTTGCTGCTGAATCAATTTTCATCCGGAGCACCACCGCACTAGATGCGGAAATTACTCCACCTGCTCTCATGTGTGTCCTCCCACTTCGTTGCCTAGCCACGCCATTCTACATCTGGAGCAGAATTTTCCCATCCAATTTTAAGCCGCATATCCTGTGGTATCACATTTTCCAAAATGTGCCCAATAAGCTAAGCAGATGGTTAGTGATTACATTCTTACGGCTGCTAAAAACTTACTTAAGCCGTTATTCAATTTTTTTTCAGCGCTTACTGACGCCGGACGAATAAGTTTCCTGACAGAGGAAACTAACGCGTGCTGCCTTGAACCTCCCCCTTTAGGATACACGTCCCTAAGGTTGACAAGTGCTCTTCCAGAGAAACTCGCTACTTTTCTCTGGATTAATATTCACCCCTTATCATAATGGCAGCAGTCTCTTGGCCGACTGGCTGACTACTGATCATTTGCATATCTAGAAGACTTCATTAGTTCGCTGCCGACATAAAATCCTCCCCTTGCCATTTCTTCGGCATCTAATCCGTATGGAACTGGCGATAACGGATAACTGTTTTATTCCTCTAGCTAACGCCGCCCACTCTGATTCCGCCTGCCACTCCCATATCAGCTCTCTGAGCCGTCAACAGGTTTCTTGCGAGTAGGCCATCCTTCCAGTCGCTCCATATGTTTGCAAAACAGTCAAAATTGGCTGCTCTGTCCTGTCGAAAGCAACCTCAAAACGAGCTGAACAAACAAAAGGGTTGATTAATTTTTAAAAATTTATTTATTTCATCAACCTGAATACAGCCTCGAGGACCATTTTACATCAGGCGTTAAGGCATTAGCAAAGACAGTAACAAAGGACTACACTCAAAACCATGTCCTGGGAGGAGGAAAATGCACCCCAGGCAGGATTCGAACCCGCGACCTTTGGGTTGGCAGGTGAGGACGTTACTCCGCCGCCACTGAGGCCGACAGGATTGGAGAGAACTGGCTTGCTATCGGGACGGCCCGGGTTCAAATCCCGGCAGAGGTGGATATTTTTCAGTAGAAACCCGATCCCTACTTGGATGTAATTTGGAGGACACTTCAAGTGCAGTGCTCCTTCTGTCGAATAAGAGCACGCTAATGCCTTTTCGCCGGGTTCCTTCCACCCATCCTCCGTTCCCTATCCACCTATTATTCTCAATGGCGCAAATGATCTCAGGTGTCGGTCGACTCCCCTAAATGATGAACAAACTAACTAAATAACAAAAACAGCTCGATTACTTTGTATATCATTGTTATTCAAAAGTGTTAACGCTCTCATTTATCACGTCACGCGTTCCAAACCGTTGCCTACACAAAACTGGTTTGTGTTGAATAAACCTTTCTATCGATTCTCTAACATTCTATTAATTGCTATCAGGACGATTTCTGAGCATGATAAATTAAGCTTATCGTTCTCAAATATTTTTATATCATTAGTTTCCCCTTTATGGTTCATACATGTCTCTTCAAGCCTCCCGGCCAACTCTTTCAGAAATGACTCGATCGAGATAGAAATACGTTTTCCTTTTCCCTTTTTCGCTCAACCTACATTTAGGTCTTCGGGGATATTTTGAGTAAAAAAATACTACTATTTCCTCACGTTTCTTATTTCAGACTACCGATCATGGTTTAGGTACTACTTACCTTTTGTCAAGGTGAACCCTGAGAAATTATCTAATGTATGTTCCGTGGTGATATTGTCGACTCCAACTTCTTTTCCCGCTTTCATTTTCCGTTCTTCTTTTCTTAGGTTGTAGTGGAATTGAAGGTTGTGTCAGTTGAGGAGTGGAGGGAGAGTTGGAAGGAAAAGGTTTGGGAATGGAGGTGTCAGTTTGCGTGAAATCTTCGGGAGTGTTTCTCCTCACATTTTGTTGACGGCCAAATGCATTTGATCGGTCACTTGAGGCCGAAGGCCAATAGCCAAAATAGTTACGTGGATTGTCTGTCGTTGATAGAGTGGGGGAAGTCTTGGTTGTCAATGGCGATGGACCTTCGAATAGGTGAATGGTAACTACGAAACTCGCACTGGAATATTTAGTAATTCTATTAAAAATATACATATTTAAAAGTGTCACCTTCATTTTCTCTATTATTTCTAAATTTTATTTCAGATCTATTAAACAACACCATGTGGAAAGGACAAAATTACTGTTTCTCCAGAAATTGGTTGAAATCGCACTCATCTGCTGATGCTGGGATCAGAGGTATAATTAAGATTTATTTTCTATCTCGCAGGTGGGAAATCTCTCGATTTCAGAATCTAGTGAAAACAAAGCTAAATTCACGCCAAAGCACTTTATACCAAGTCATTTATTCTTTTATTCTGAAATTGAGATTAATGAAATGTGGACGATGAATATCAGAGTATTCCAGAATGTGCTTGGTTGTTGTAATCTCTGCACGGCGAGGTGTGTGGCAGGATATGCGCGATACCTTCTCGGGTATACCTACATGGGGACTTGCTTGTAATGAATAAACGGCGATATAAAACGAAAACGATATCACGTCGTAAAAACCCGACGTTACCTATCACTTATCAGTCTACAAAGCTTACTTCTGCAGTGTGACATTTTCCGTTTGCTTTCACTTCGTTAGCAGCAAAGTAATGTTAGAAGGACAATTTGAGCATATTTCGCGCTTAATATAATTTTAAAAAAATGATACATGTACGCCAGTCCCCATTGGGAATACTAAACCCGTTATGGAATTCGCCAAAGGCACGTTCAGGCCCTGAGTAAATATACATAATAAGCACGATTATGAATGGAAAATATAAGAAAGGAAATGCGATTGATGCGAATTTCTCGGTTCTTTTGAATAAGGCCCCTCTTATGCTAAACATTTACAATACCTGAATATACCCATAATACTAATGGCGCAGCCCTTTGTTTGAAGATAGAAGTTATCACAGAAGGAGAAGGCGTTGGGTAAGGATGAAATTAGAAAAGTCAAGGAGGAAACCAGAGTTGGGAATGAGAGGCCGATGATCAAGGAAATGACGGATGGCGGAAAGGCATGCAGGGTGAGAAATGTAAGGAGTATAAGGAAGTAACATCTACTATTGCCATTAACATATCACACTCAGAATTAAGTGGAGTGGAATGGAGGCGTTGAAGAAAATTATAGGAGTCTTTGATTTGGGACACACAATGTACTACGTCAAAGGCACCAATCATTTCCTTGAACGCCAATTCATTACTCTCCCAGCCAATCACAAGAGAGAGTGGCATGGGATGAATTGTGATTGGGGCTCTCCGGCTTCCATGAGGTTAACTTTCTTCCCGTATCGTCTGCGTTGCCAAACTTACTGTGGTTCAAAGGCTCAAAATCAGTGATCTTAGCGACTACTCGCCGCCCAACGTGCATTTATTCGCGAGAACTGACAGCGCT
Source organism: Pyrrhosoma nymphula (assembly GCA_963573305.1). Lineage (NCBI taxonomy): Eukaryota > Metazoa > Arthropoda > Insecta > Odonata > Coenagrionidae > Pyrrhosoma > Pyrrhosoma nymphula. Next base: position 4,182,293 of record OY754334.1, read on the forward strand.
GTTCAGCCGCCGGAAGCCAGAAACTGAGGTGGAAGGGGAAACGCCTTTCATTGTCTCGTCTCACTCTGTGACGTCCACCCACCATGATTTGAGAAGAAGGGTTGTAGGGTGAGATCATTATTTGACGCGTGCATAAACAGATATTTTGAGAGCGAACGAATCCACGCGTACATACCTCCTCGATGGAGTCCACGTTGGTGGTGGCACCACCGATGGACACCCCGTACTTGTGCCCGAGTATGACGACGAACATGGAGAGCACCTTGAGACCAAAGATCACTTTGAGTCCGTCCGCATTGGAGGTGAGGTGCGGCAGCTTGGAGAACGTCTTCTTCGCCGAGAAACACAGCAAGAGCGACTTGAGGATGTGGCCTTGGCCTGGAAACAACGAAAATATTTTTAACTAAAGGCACCTGCTGACAAGCCGCTTTGCTTTAGCAGGACATCAACCCCACTATTATTTTTTTCTCCAACATTTCTTCATTATTGATGAAAGACTATTATCCGAAACTAAAACTGCTATCCAATTCTATTGTTTATACATTGATGTACCTTGTTTAAAATTTCATGTACCATTAGTATAAAAATATCATGGAACTAATACTATATTTTATAGGATGATGTAATTTTGATAACTTTTTTTGTGTCATTAATAATAAAAAAAGGGATAAGATCATATATTTTACGATGTAAAAAAAGCGGAGGAGGCAGTACGTATAGGATAGTGCTGCCGGAAATTTAATTTGCTGATACATGAAGCGCTTTCCATTCGCTCTAGTGCCCGCTGCTCGCTTCCAGTGTGTCTGTGACAACAGCGCAGTCGCGCTTTCTACTATTTTCAGACGATTGGGCACTGCGATCTTCAAAATAGGTCAGGAGCAGTGTACATATATGCGAGCTTGAGAAGAATAGAACGTCGATAATTGCATCCACGATAATCCATGATGTCGATATTGATTGGAAGAGGCGTCAAGCGTGCTCAATGTGAAGTTTTAATTACAGTGTGGTAAAAAGCGTGACCACTGTGTACCAACGGAATGCCCCCTATCGGCCGGTTACCGAAAGTTTCACTGTTATGTATAAATCGTTCCATTCATCGCTTTTCGTGTGATTTGTTCCTTTTGAGTCTGCGCATACTTCAATACCTTGAAAGGAAATCTCCCCTTTATAAGGGTTTATCCGCAGTCCCTCGATAAGGAAGAAATTTTGCATTTGGGTATTTTCATTCGTCTTGCTGATTTTACTAACAATTCAGTGAAACCTGCCTTCAGCGGAATATCTTGGTTCCATGATATTTTTTCGTTTGCCCGCGTAATTCAAAGCAGAACGTTTCAGAAAGATATTACAAGTCTAATATGCTAGGTGCCTTAGGTTTGTTTCATTGAGATTCCAGGGTTGGTTGGAATTCATTAGGCATAACGAAATAGCACAAGCATTGAGCTTAAAGTGGTTTAGTAAATCAATTAGTATACAAAGGGCCCGAATATCCTGGAATTTTTATCTTTTTTTCTCTCTTATCGGTTTGATGCAAGTTTCCATATAGTCAGTTGCCCAATTCAATAAGTCGAATAACGGGAGATTAACTTGATTCAGCCTTCCCGATATTTTCGTCTCCAGTATTCTTCTATATTGTTTTTATCTCTCTCTTTGTGCTCGTAATTGAAATTCTACTTGACTCTACTGCTGCTCGTGGGTCGGTGCTCGCGTGGGTGGGATTGGGATTCGGGTCGTCGTCTATAATTCTGCATTCGACAGTTTTCGTTTGGCACGAGGTGACAGTGCATCTAAACCCTAAAATCCCTGTTGTTTCTTTTTTTCCTGATAAGACAGGCTTCCATTTAGATAAGGTTCCGCCCAACACGTTTTAAAGTATTCATTTTTTATCCCAATGTGTGTCCAATTAATATTTCTGTCTCTAAACCATGCTATGGTGACATGGATTCCGATGTTTAATTTTTCTACCTAAAATATTACGAAATGAGTCCATATAGGTAATGAAAAGTGTAACAATTCTTCCGTTTTCTATCTGTTATAAGTAAGCTGAGGACATTTAGGTACTAAAAATGAAGAAATAGGCAGCCTAAATAGGCACTAAAAATTTCAAATTAGGCGCTTAAAATATTTTTTAATCGAAGAAATGAAAACAAAAATTAAAGAAACCGATAAATCGACGAAAGTTCAATTATTAACTTTGGTCCCAAAGAGTTGGTCGATAGCAGTTCCAGCTGTCACTATTCTAAAAGCACCTCTAGTGGAATAACGGATTCATTAAGATGAAATTTGAAGGATCCAATAAATGAGTACATGGCATCACTCACAAGTTAAAAAACTCGAAGTCACTCAATACAGAACGGCCATACGGCCACGACTTAACCCAAGGCTCTAGTATAGTCTCCTCACCCAAGTCTAAAAATAAACAAAAACCATACGAGCTTCGGCTTGGAAACTTAAGGCTTGGGAACCTAGGATAAGCTGCCTAACCTTTGGCTTTGGAACCAGACAGATACCCACACAAGGATTAGGAACCTTGTCGGAGAAACCAAACTGCAGGATTGGGATCCTCAACCAAGAAACCCACCCGTAGCTGGTATTACATAATAATTGGGCGTGACCCCTATGGTGATAGGGTTGCGGGTTCAAATGCCTGAACTGTTGGTGACAATGTCACCATGGACCAACACATTATACTAAAAATATCTACATAAAACAAACAGGACGACAAACAACAGAATGCATTTGGCGCCACCAAAGCAACGTTCTCAACGTTGTTCATATTTTTAGGGCCGTATGTGCACGCGATGAAAAACCAATTCGACTTTTTCAAGAGGTTTGAAACATGCTCTTTCAAATGAAAATGATTCAAAAGAGTATCCAGATGGTCTTTCTTTTGTAAGAGCGGGCAGAAAAAATCTATTTTGGTCGTTTTTACAAATGTCATCCTCTAAGTTGTCTCTATTTTTAGGGCCTTATATGCCCGCGATGAAAAACCAGATATATTTTTTTAGAGGGTTGAAATAATTCTCTTTATAATGAAAATGATCCAAAAGAAATTCCAGAGGGTATTTTCTTGTAAAAGCAGGGAGAAAATACCCTATTTTTGGCGTTTTTACAAAAAGTGTCACATTTTGACTCGATTTTTTAAATAATGGAAATCACTAGGAAGATGAAATATTATATTCATAAACCATGTATTGATATGTTATCATGCTCAAAGTTTCACGTTGATTATACCTTTACTTCCTGAAATATAAAAAGCCAAAATTTTAATTTTTTTCAATCCGCAATTTTTCGGGCCAGTTTCGCCCTGAATTTTCTACAAGGAGGTCGCTTTTTCAGTTATTCTTGTTATACTGTTTAATAGAGCTTAAAACTTTGTACAAGATAGCCAATTTTTGTTTCTCTTATCAAAATATCTCCTGAGATACTATGCCTCAAAGTTACCGAAATCTCATAATCAAACTGAAGAAGGCTGCGGCACGGGGTGAAACAAATTACTATATATCAGCAAGTATACCATCGGCTAACGTAAAACTTTACAAATATTTATTGGGGATATGTGTGAATGCCCATACAAAATTTCATTGAAATCAGTGATGGTCGAGCGGGGACCACCAGACCACTTGGCATGGAATGACCCAATAGTGTACCTTTAAGTGGGTGAAAAAGACGTTCGAACTTATGTATCGGAGGCGCATATTATTCCTGTCACATACCTCACGTATTTCAATAATTTTATCAACAGAGTATAATGCAGTATTTAGCCATGTTCCCCATAATATCAATACTGGCTGTGAAGGCAGATCAACTTCAGGCAGTATGCCTGAAGTTGATCTGCCTTTACACTCAGCAATACTGAGTGGTAACTTCAAAAACAAGTTTTTGCTAATTGAAACCATCGCATGTACGCATCACGTTAAATTACCATAGTTGTTTTTCTACTCTTTATATAATAATACTGAGGTTGATTTTTCTTTATGAATGTTTAATGACATTATTTCAACCTTGATAGAATAAAAAAGGAACTGAAATAACAGACAAGCTCTGCACTAAAGAGAAGTTTGGCGGCGTTGAAAAGAAAATTGCTTTTTTAGGCCCTTAAATAGGTGATGCCAGCAGAAAAAGGCATAAACAGGTAAAATAGGCATTTTTAGGCAGTAACAAATCGCGTTAATTTCGCCATAAATGGTCCTAAATGAACTTATAACTTCATAAAATTGGTTTCCTGAGTAAAAGAAATAAATAGGCATTTTAGGCAATGTCCTCAGCTTAGTTATAAGAGACTTGGCTTAATTAGTGAGATAGGGATGTCAAAATAAACGATGTTTGGGAAATAGTGAAACAAATCTAATGGAAAATGACGCAAGGGATATGAAACTAAATTTTTTATATTGAAATGAGATAATTCGCAAATTATTGCATATCTTACTTTGATTCAAAGCAAACATTTGTTTGACTATTTAGCCCCGAGCAAAAGATAAACTCCGCCGTTGTCTCAGACGTAACTTTATTGAATTTGCTTACTATATTGAATGAAAAGCAGAAACTTTGTAATTCCACATGTATTTATTGTAAACGACCTAGGTTTAGACGTCAAATCCCTAGGTCGTTTACAATAAATACAAGTGGAATTACAAAGTTACTGCTTCTCATTCAAAAGATACTGATATTAAATGAAATTGATGATATATAATCAGGGCTGCTCGCTTTAGGAATGTGGAGGAATAGCCTGCTTCTTAATTCATTTAGCAATGCTGCTTATTCGCCAATGTCAAGTGCCTAAGCATTAAATATTTAAAATAATGAATCCTATGCACAAGCACGAATGGACTATAGCAAGAGGGAGAGCTGTGTAACTCATAAATGCTGATCAATGCGGAAACAAGAATATTAAGTGCTGCCGTCTGATAATTCTCAAAAGCATGCCCGTGAGTTTTTGGCATGTGCGAAAATAAAGGGGCTTGTTTGATTACCTGATGGCCCACTATACTTCGTTGTCTCGGCTTGAAGAATGAGACTGAATAATAATTCTGTAATTAGCAGTAATCCCTGTGAATTGCTTCATAAAGTCCCGGATGGATACCCAGATGGATATCCCTTTCATCTATCGTATGAATCTCTCTCTAAGGTTTTTTTGTCTTAAGCGATATATTCGTGTGATCCATACCTGGTTTCTCACCCTTGGAGTGACTCCGATGGAAGTCGTAGGCCGTGGCTGAGAAGGAGCACAGCACCATGAGCGAGAATATTACCCTGGGAATTGAAAAAAGAAAACTTAAATTAAGTAAAATAGCCAGCAAAAATTACCACTGAGCTGTTAGTTAATCTCTCAAGTCGTTTAATCTTATGCCAACATTCCACTTGGATGTCGTAAGTCAGATAATGACATAGAAATGGGATTCTATGAAAAACCTCTTTAATCAGAAAAAAGAGGATTCCATGGAACATTTTTATACGATGAACAGTTTAAACCGCTGGAGATCCCAAGAAATGTTTACTCATATTATTATACATTATATATATACGGTCAATCCCGTCAAGCCGCCATCATCGGCGGTAGAAGAATCGAGTAAACATTAGGCGGCAGAAGAATCGACTGATTCTTCTACCGCCTAACGTTCTGTCCAAGTTTTCTTTTGTGAGTGTCCTTTTTGCGTGTTTCTGTGTTTGTTTAGTGTATCACTGTTTTATTTATGCAAGTGCATCGTCGCCGAGAGGATTTTCTGCCAAGACATATATATATATATATAAGAATGGCTTAAGAATATAAGAAATATTCTTTTATATATATATATATATATATTGAATATTTCTTATATTCTTAAGCCATATTCACCTTCTGTTCAAATTATTATATTCTTATATTCTTATATATATATACATATATATATATATAAGAATGGCTTAAGAATATAAGAAATATTCTTATATATATATATATATATATATGTATATATATATGTAAGAATATAATAATTTGAACAGAAGGTGAAAGAAAGAGATAGGAAACATGTAACTAAAATTGGACGAAGACACTGGTGATGTGGAATATGGTAAAGCCGAGAAATCAGAGGGTAAAATGTGCCGTGGCCGGGACTTGAACCCGGAACCTCCCGATTTCGCGCCGGGTGCTCTACCAGTTGAGCTACCAGGACACTTACGTTTACCATGATTTCGGCTGGGGCTTATAACAGAGAATGCCCCTTCATGCTTGAGCCCGTAGCCGTGGCCTCTGGATGGCTCACAAGGGCAGCTATTCCATCACCAAGAGAGAAGAATTAGACATGGACACAAGAAGAAAGCAAAGATGAGTTCATTCATACAGATAGTTGGACAGAGATAGGAACATGAACTGAAGAGGAAAAGAGCCGGTTCGGCCATACATTTCGTTCACTCACTCACACACCGCCTTTAGGCGAATAAATATATAATAATTTGAACAGAAGGTGAAAGAAAGAGATAGGAAACATGTAACTAAAATTGGACGAGACACTGGTGATGTGGAATATGGTAAAGCCGAGAAATCAGAGGGTAAAATGTGCCGTGGCCGGGACTTAAACCCGGAACCTCCCGATTTCGCGCCGGATGCTCTACCAGTTGAGCTACCAGGACACTTAGGTTTATCATGATTTCGGCTGGGGCTTATAACAGAGAATGCCCCTTCAAGCTTGAGCCCGTAGCCAAACCCAAAAACCAAAGGCTGCGCCATGGGCAGTAGATTCAGCCCTTCCTATGCCAACCTTTTCCTCGGCCGTGTCGAAGAGTCCTTCCTATCCTCACAACCCCTGAAACCCTTACTCTGGCTCCGATACATCGACGACATTTTCCTTCTCTGGCCCCATGACGTCGATTCTTTTAATTCATTTATTTCCGCTCTCAACGATTTCTCTTCTGTCTCCTTCACTTCTCATTTCTCTTCTTCCTATGTTACCTTCCTTGATGTAGATATCACTCTCTCCAACCACCATTTCAACACCTCAGTCCACATCAAACCCACCAATAAGCAGCAATATCTTCATTATAACAGTTGCCATCCCTCCCATACTAAAAGATCCCTCCCCTACTCTCTTTCCACACGAGGCTTTCGCATATGCAATTACCCCGATTCCCTTGATAAATTCCTTTCCTCTTTACACCAATCCCTTCTCCGACGAGGATATCCTGAGACTCTTCTCAATAAACGAATTCTCAAAAAACCCTTTCCTCCTAAACCAACCCAAAATAAGGAGAATTGCAACCTCTCCCTCTGTACCACCTACTTCCCAGGCGTCCATGCCCTCAAAAAAATCATTAAAAACCTTTTCCCACTCCTCTCTGATAATCTCACCACCAAAAACACATTCCCCAAATGTCCCTCTCTCACCTTCAGGCGTCCCCCCAACCTCTCCAGCATTCTAAAAACCACCAAACCGCTGACTAAACCCTATATTAGCTCTAAAACCCCACCCAACCCCTGCCATCGCGCGAGATGCAAAACGTGTCATATCCTTATTACCGACCCCCTCCCCGCTAAATTCCTCTCCCACCCACTTCCTTCCGTCCCCTCTCGGTCATGCACTTCCCACAACATTGTGTACATCCTCCTTTGCAACCTTTGCGATTCCTATTATATTGGTCTCACCACTAACGCCCTAAGTGTTAGATTGACCGGCCATCGAGCCAGTTGCAAGCCGTCCTCGCCCAATGCCTCCTTCCCTGTCCCGGTCCATGCTTCCTCCCACAATGTCAGTTTTGACAAATGCTTCCGAGCAGGCATATTGTCTTCCCTCCCTCCCTCTGCCTCGCCCCTTCAATTACGTACACTAGAAATGGCATGTATCTGGCTTTATTCTGCCTATAATCCCCCGGATTAAATCGGGCTCACTGACCCCTCCCGCCCCTTCTCCTCTTCTCCCCTTTCTCCTCCTTTTATCCCCTCCCCTTTCCTCCCTCCCACATCCCTTCCTCCTCCTCCGACCCTCTCCCGCCTCTTCCCCTCTTCTCCCCCCCCTCACCGCGCTCTCCTCTTCTGACCCCCTCCCGCCCCCCGTCTTCTCCCCTTTCTTACCCCTTTCTCCTCCCTCTCCTCCTACCTCACTCTACCCCTTGTCCCCTGCCTATCCATCATTCTGTATCCTTCCTCCTGTGAGAAAGACAGCTTCTCGGCTGTCGAAATATCAGAACGTATATTGTGAGTGTTCTTCTTTTTTGTGTTTCTATATTTAATTCCGCCCCACCTGTGGCAAAGGTTATTTAAATTATCGCGTGTGTGATTTTCCACGAACTCGTATATATATTATATATATATATATATATATATATGTATAATTTAACCTGTGATAATTTTAATAATTTTATCTCAAAAGTAATGCTGTTACCATTGACTCCACAGCAGTCCCTGTATTAGCTGGCATACCAATATAAAAGCAAATTAATGAAGTACTCATTCTCCTTCCATTTAAAACTCCTTTTGTGTATGAAAGTTCAGATGACACATCTCTGTAGGTGTCTCCATGGACTGTCCCAAACCAACAATTACAAACCTTCAATCAGCTCCATACTTGACTGCAATGGACTCAGGCACTGAAAACAGACTTCCTTTTCTTGACTGAAAAAAAACCGACCAAAACGCCATGGTAATATAAATTTAAATATTTGCAGTCAAATGGAGAAGTGTTTCTGAAAATTATAGATAATAACTTAAAACTACTGCATGATTGCAAAAAATAGTGTATAAGAGAACAATCACCAGTGAGCAGTTGAGGAAAACGAGATTGATGATTGACTGGTTAGGTGTAGGGTGCGCCTTAATGTCGGGCAATATTGAAATACATCGTTTGATCTTATTACCAGGTACCTATATATATGGCGTGACGGAATACACGAGGTATCATAAATTCTTACTTCCATTGATTCCACTGCATGTGAATATAAACCATTTTACTACTCGCCAAATAGCTAAATTATAGTTATTTTTTGAAAAATTTCATTCCCCCGGAACTCTTCAATTGTGTTTTAAGTGGGTAAGTCAGTTTGGGCTAGTGATCCATAGGTCGAATCTACGGGATTCACATTTCCACTATTCCGTTCGGGATGAGAGGCCTAAATTTAATCCAAGTAAAGCCCTCTTGAGTTTGAGAAGGCGTTTCCGGCGTAACTCTGTGGAAATATTTAATATGCATATTGAAAAATCACTTGGTAAAATTCACACTTTATTTACGAAAAAACCGACCCAGGTTTCGGCAACTCAGAGCCATTTTCAAGGTATCTGGTCGTGTGGTGGCCGAGTATATGTATACGTTATAGGGTGGAGTCGGGGAGGGAGGTAAAAGGAGTGGGAGGTGCAAAGCCGGGAGTTGGTGGGGGGGAGGGGGTTAGGGTAATCCTGGGAAATTGGAAAGAAAGAAGCGGGAGGGATGAGTCAATCTGGGTTTCTTTTTTGTGGAGGAGTGAGAACAACAGGGTGAAGGACGATTGTTGGTGACTACGAGGGCAGGAGGTTGTGGGGAGAGGGGGGATACTGATTTTTAAGAGAGGAGAATGGGTGGAGAACATATGGTCATTGCATAAAACACTTAGGCAGTTAACAAATCAGATACCTTGAAAATGGCACTGAGTTGCCGAAACCTGGGTCGGTTTTTTCGTAAATTAAGTTTGGAATTTCACCAAATGATTTTTCAATATGCCCTCTTGAGTTATTTTAATATGTTTCATCACGTTGACCAATCAAGAATGTCGATCTAAATCCGTGGAAATAAAAAGCTTTAATTCAGAGAGTCTGGAGGCATCGACAAACGTTAGCTACACAGGGGTATTAGAGTAATTCATGGGGTTGGTCAACAATTTCTGCGGATGAGTGTAAAGCCTGAATGACACGATCATTTTTTCCGTCCCTTGTCAGTGGTGGTCATTGTATGGGACGCTTTTTTAGATCACTCAAATGAGTAAAGGGAACTAAGTGATAAACGTAATTGTACCACACACGATCACTTGCGCCTTCGCTATGGATTCGTCATTTCCGTACCCGAGATTTCCTTCTCTCATTCATCAAGATTAGTCGTATTATGAATTGAACCATTATAGTGACTATTTGAAACTAAGCAGCTATTGTTATTTCAGTATAATAGAGTATTGAATATTCTGTCATGTATTACCATTATCTTATTAATCTACCACGACATTCTGTAGTTTTATTTGGGCAAGGGGCGTTTCAATGGTCTTTCTGGGAGCTCTTTGTTTTCTTAAACAATGCAAACTGTCATGGCACCTAAACCTAGCCTCATAAACCTACAAAAAAACGCGATCAATTCAATATATACGGGTGAATATTGTAAAATAGAGGCAACTGCAATACAGCCGTTAAATTGGCTATTTCTGTCAGCTTATTTGGCTAATAGTTCACTTGCATGCTTAGCATATTATTTACGGCAGTAAACTTTGGTTTTGTATACCTTAGGGTACATCATCCAAAAGAAGTTTCTAATGATGAACCCAATGCGTGCCATCGATTGGACTAGCATCAACCTAAAGACTTATTGGTTAACTTAAATTAATGCATAGATATGAATATAATCTCGTCGATATAACGCACTTCATTGAAGACTTTATTCGCTCTCTTCACCGAACTGATTACACAAGGTATTCCTTTTCGCCTTCACGTCTTGCGTCGTTGTTTCATAACGGAAAGATTCCTCACTCGTCACTATTTTATTCGGGCTCTTTATACTTAGAATTAATTATGGCAATGAAAGGATTTAATATTACAAACGTGGTCGTGTTTTCCTCTTTCTCCAAGAGAGCTGTAATAGCTTCCAACCATCCACTAGCACGACTTATTGCGAGACATTTCACAAACGTTCCAGGGTCCTATAATTTTTATAATGCTTATAGTTTGATTGAAAGCCGCGCGTAGCGCGACATTCGTCCTTTGGGGCCGTGCACTCTGATTGGCTAAATGACGGAGTCAGGGACGGAGAAAAGGACCTGCTCAAGTGGTGAAAAAAGTGATAGGGATCCCTGTCATTGGAGCTATCCCTGGAAACGATCGCATAAACCACCATTTTTGAGCCATCATTTGAGCTATCATTTGGAGCTATCCATGAAAAGGGACGGGTAAAAAACGATCGTGTGATTCAGGGATTCCGTCGCACGTGGCCGAGGGCCATGGGAAACCCGATGAGATGAGTGATCGCGTCCGCATACTGATGAGAACATTTCCGTTGCTACCTTTCTCAATTGCCTTTCGTGTCTGTGGCGTCTTATTCAAAGGGACGCGACCGACCGGAGAAAGGCCTGCGCTTTCGTGGAAATCCACCACGAGCAGTGGTCGAATCATGAGCGAGTGATATTTTTTGGAGCAAGGCGATGACTAATGGGACTGGATAATAACGCCTTCCCCATTGACGACGCCACTAGGTCGTAATGGTAGGATTTTATGGGGGCGTTAAGAGCTTTAAGCATCCCTACGTGGAATCCATACTAATTAACATACTTTTTACTTTTCCTCAGAATTTATTAAACGGTACAATTCGTTTCGCTAGTCTTCGGCATCATCAGGTAGAAATTCATTGGTGGTTTCGTTTATTGACCTGTCCGCGCCCACACTTTCAAACCACGGTATAACCGCCTCCTCTCTCACTCAAACCAATCCTGTAACTACGGCTACAAACAACGTTCAACAAACAAAACCAAAACGTTCAAACAATTGGTTTGAACCTGATGATGCCTTAGACCGGCCAAACGCATTGTACCGTTTAATGAATTCCGTGGCAAAGTACAAAGTGTATTATTTAGTGTATCCATGTGTAAATTATAACCAGATGAAAATAAAACAATATTTTCCAACCATTACCTACTGCGTGGACACCGTGGATTACCTGATAATTGCCTCATTTTCAAAACGCGAGTTGTCTTTCTGATAAGGCTCAAGCGCGGAAACCACCGTCGTTACAGAAATAATACTGTATGATGAATGTTTTATTTTCAAAATGTGGAAAATCCATGAGATATAGCCAAGAACCTTTAAATGTAGTAACCAGAGCTAATAATAACCTGTGTTACACGAATGGATTACTTGACAAGATTATGTACCATAGTGTGTATGTAACTTCTTGCATTTACTGTCCACGAAAAAGTCGAGATACCCGAATTTGAGATGTAATTTATTGTTAGAAAAAAATAATCGATTGCAATCGGAGAAGCTGGAAATAAAATTTAATTTAGGCTTCGGTTCAATCACTGATGTATAATATTGTAAAACCTCAGCTTAAAATTTTTGAGCCTTAGATCAAAGGAAGGCTGGTTCCCACCGAAAAAACGGCAGCACAATGTTGAATACCAATAGAAAAGGACGCATGAGATTGTCATGAAATTGTGAGGGATTAAAGAAATATTTATTATGAAAACGTTTTTGGAAGCAGGAATCTACAGCATGAAAGGATCACTAAATTCAGTCAATTCATCAGCAATCCATGGCTTATATCCGATACTCTTGTTTTCCTTCTATCTACTTTCCTGCGTTGAGAATTTCTTTATTTTAATTCTTGTCGCCTCCTTTCAATTGATCCTGCATTGCTTCAATGCTCTTCCGTTTTGACTAGAGTATTTCGACAGGCCAATCTGTGTTCTGTTTTTCCACCTATCCGCGATTCTTCGTCGACATCTTTAGTATTTTAAACTTAAGCAGTCTCTTACTGGATTTATAAATCTCTGTTTCGATAATATTTAATCAAATTGAAATATTTTTCCATCTCCTGGTATTGTTCACGTGTTTGGCAATTGGGAAATTCGTGTTCAAATCCTGTCCAAGTAAAATGATTTTTTTATGATTTTTCACCCTTTTTGGAGTTGAAGTAGAATTGTTTTGACGGTAATCATATCTCATTACAATCTCTTTCATTATTGGCGCCACCGCAACCTACTTCGTGTTTATCTCTGTTGACGCCTGGGAATTCAGATTACAGAGATTTAGAGTACGGTAATTGGTTTAAAAAATAATTTAAAAGGAATGAAAACATTTTGCAGTATTCTCAGTGTGAGATAATTGCTTCAATAGGAAACGGGAAACCTACTCGGTAGAAGTGATAACGAAATTGAGTGATAATGATACCTGGTGACGTTTTGATTCCACATATCTTCATTTGGAAGGACACAAAGACGACGTTGAACGTCGAAACTCGGATCATTTCAAATATAGGTAGGTATGTGGAATCACAAAGTTACCAGTTATCATTATCATGTTAGCAATTCCACAAACCTATGCCTGAAACCACCGTCATGGAAATTGAGATTAATAATTACATGATAGTAATTATCAATTTTTATTTTATGCCAGGCAATATTGGAAAATATTATATCAGAAATATATGTTCACTTTTAGGTGGGCGTCGATGCCTTTGCTGATGCGAATATCTTGTTTTGCGATATTTGAGTGCTTTAATGGCTAAATTCACTTCATGACAAATTCCTCCGTATATTGGATGAGGTTTTCTTTTTTGAGATGGCCCTTGGTTTGACCAAACGGGCAGAAGTGGCATCTGGCGTTTGGGCATCTGGCGTTTGGGGCCTTCTGGGACCGGATCGCCAATTGCAGAGGGCGTCGTGGGTCCTGCTTGCTCTCTGCCCTTCCTAATGTGTCTCCACTGCTTTGATGAAACCCCTTGTTGCTTAGCAACACCCTCGTGGAACAAACCTTGGAGATATTGATTCTTATAAGAAATAATCGTCTTTTCAAACGAAATTATTCGATTGCCTGAAAGCCATTTCGTACCATTCATGTGCATGAAAATCATTCTGTTGAATACTTATCCTTTCGACCTTCATCTGAAAATGAGTTCCGGGATTTTTGCTATTAATTTTGGATATGTGCCAATGTAGAAGTTAGTGGATCAACTTATCAGGAATAACGGAATAAGTGTACATTCTATGTCTTGAATTAAGTAATGTAGATACTCAGATATTTGCACATGTAATGTAACAAATCACCCCTACAAGTCCCTATTTCTCTGGGCTAACTAGTTTAACTTTCCGCGTTTAGGTAGCTGTGAGATGTTTGTACCATTAACAAAATCTGTATGAATACGTAAAGACCTAATGATATGAATGCATAGAATGTTTGGAGTTATTACCGACGATTGGCTAATTCTATATCAATGAACAAAAATAATAGGTGGACCAAAGTGGCTGCTGCAATGCGGATTGACTTTTCCCTGGTGACGCAACTCCTTACCACGCACGCCACACTTCTCTGGTGCGTGCACTGATATCTGCAGCCTACCAATGCATTCCACGCACAGGATAGCAAATGCCTGTTAAAGTGCACGAGGCAATATAGAGACCATCTATCGGCAGAAAAATGGAGTCTCTCCGTTTTTGTAAGGACAACCGAAAATATACATAAAAGTCGAAAATTGGAAATTGAAGTGTGTTGCTACAAACCATTCCAGTATCCGACTGCAGAAACACTTTAAGTAATAGACTTTCTCACTTGAAACCTTACTAACGCAACCGTTTTCTCCCTTAAAAGCATTTAGTCTACTGCAATTAGCGCACCATGAACAATAATCGGAACGGAATTTCCATTTTCCCCTTTTAAAAATTCCATTCCCACGGTAGATAGAAGGATAGTAGATAATGAAAAAGATAATTCTCCTTCTGGCTTCTGCGATACTTTCAAACGGAATTCATCAACTCTAGCAATTAGTATTAAACATTATTGAATAGTTTAACAAGCATCAGTAATTGAAAATGATAAATACATGACGCAGTGATAATTTTCATTTAGTATTTTCGCATATGATGAAATTAAATGTTTTTACGTCTTTGAGTGTTTCCTGCCAACAATAGTTGGACGAGAAGTATCTCGTCAAAGGTGAGCGCGTCCTTGCAGTTACATAGCTTGGGTGGATTTACAGGGCACATCACTGCGAGGCGGCTTCACGCATGGAAGTTGACTCCCATGTAAGCGTGGAGTGAAGCGATATTTTGACGCGCAGTGCTATTCGTATGGCGCCGTTTGCCACTTCCGACTAACTCACAAAAATATTATGACGAAAATATTATAGCTAAACAGTTAATATGACAATTATGGATGCTAAAGAATTTTGAAAGCAATGCGCGTCTAAACCACATTCGTAGTGTTCTACAGGCATCTGTGAGATTCATGAATTTATACGAACATTAAATATATGTATACGTTAAGAGTATTGAGCTGTCGAGCTTTGTTATTTTATTTCATCTTAAAATATTAATATAGTTTTTATCAATTCTGAATGTAAATGTTCGTCCGTTTGTGTGGCCGCGTGCATAAAAATGCAAATGACACAACACATCTTGTTAAATATTTCGGTGGTGCGACCACCTCCTTCAGCAAGAGAAAGATATTACTCCCAAAAGTTGTATGATGCTTTTGTATCTGTGTTTTTTATATATTTTCAGAATTTTAGGAAACTGCTAAACGTTGAAAAATTAATAGGTGATAAAGACACCGTTGAAAGAATTATATTGGAGGGAATGGGCTACATATCTGCATACTCGAATATTTTCATCAACGACGAAATAACCATGAGAGGACTTTACACGTCCGTAAGTTGCGTCGCTTGCAACAAGATACTTGCGCAATAATCTTGCAGGTTTAAACCCGTCTTCTATGTTCCAAAGCGGAATCTCCTGACGGTAAAGGTGAGCTTTCGTCTCGCACTTTCAATATTTTTTTTGAAAAACGTAGGAAACTGACGAAATTAAATGTGATACCTGTGAGTAGAGAAAGAATGTGGATTTGTAAAAATGTAAGAATCATACCGGTGTGTTTAGTAGTTTTTGAGATATAGACATTTGAAAATGACCAATTTTTTTATTTTTTCGTCCGTTTTCGACGCCATATTTGGAGGTTTTCACGAACAACCGGTGGTGGAGGGATAACACTAACTTCACCTCTATAATATGCCTTTACCCCCCCCCCCCCCCCCAACAAGCTTACGGGCCTATGGAGTGAGACAGGGGTGCTAGGGTGGGACGGTACGCGGGCCCGATTTGGCCATTTTCAAAAGTGAAAAACGCCTTTTTCGCGGGAATGGCAAAGTGGAAATGGGCATGTAATTGGGGGGGGGGGCTGTATGGCCTGGCCATGTAATTGGGGGGGGGGGCCTGTAAGCGTTAAACAAACTATTATTATTATTAAAAGACAGAGTGTGCGGATACGACGTCTTTCCGCTGTGACTCACACGAAGGCCAGGTCTCCGGCCGTCCAATCGCGCTGTCCCCGGTTCAAGTGCGGTCCCTCGCACATCTTCTCGTCCAGCACGACCGTGGCGTTGGCACCAGCCGATCGGGCCAGCGGCTGCACCACGGCACTCAGCGCCGCACCAACCTCCTCGGGGGTGCACGACGAAGGCGAGCAGACGGCCCAGAAGAGCTGGTCCCGGCGGTGCTTGGAGCGGTCGCCACGGTGCTGGAAGAGCAACAATAACAAAAGGAGAGTCAGAAGAGTGATAGATCAGGTTCGTCTTCGCCTTATCACCCAAAATTAATACTTTCCGCCCCTTAAACTGTTAGATATCGTGAATTGAGGGATCAGGTTGGTGTCGCGGCTTAAGTACTGGCTTTGCATCCCGAGCGCTCAGGTTTGAGTCCCTGTAGTGCTGTCAAGTTTTCAGTGAATTCCCGACCCTTTCTTGGTGGCGATGTGAATGGAACTTCAAGTGCAACACTCCGTCCGTCGGATGGGCCGTTGAACCCTCTGGTCCTTTTGGCTTCGAGGAACAGAGGGCAGAGGGCAGGCGAAGCTACAAATCAACCACTTTGGAGTCTGCATTAACGTATTGAAGTGAAAACAATCAATGTGGAAAAATAAGTGCTAGCCTCCCGTGCATTGTCATATTGTCATCAACGTGGGTATGATTGCGTCATCGAACACCCCAAACAACATCAAATGGCTGGGGGCTTCAACTCCTGAACGAATTTTGATTGACTCCATACCTACTAATGATTTTGAGATTTGATGTTAGAAGTCAAAATTTATTTGATCACCTTTTTTGCAAATAGTGTTGCTATAAAATATTTTATTAGCTTAAATTTCTTAGTTATATGATCAATACAAGGCAAGAATTTTCTTGTGGGTTATTTCTTCAAATTTTATGACACCACGGCTTTCAAAGATGGATATTTCTATGTTTAAAGTAAACCAATGAACATACTATTAGTCGGAAAACAAAGTTTCTAACTCACTTTATCGGTGGTTTCCCCGCGAATGTTTCTAAACGGGTTACCAGCTATTAAAAAAAACAAGAATATCTTGAAATTTTAATAAAATTTAAGTATTTACTGGCATTGAATCTGGTGAATTTCTATGATTTATAGGTAGTGTTGAATGAATTCGTGTCCGGCTAGCACCACACTGGGAAACACTTGAAGGATGGTTTATACCGCGAGAAAATGACTCATGAACGCGTGAAAGCTCTCAACCTGGAAATACTAAAATAAAACTACATTAATTGTACTGTCCACTTAAATGTTGATTTAAATAATACACAACACGTGTTTCAACGTTCCTTAAGGCGTCATCATCAGGTCTCCATCAACATTTAAGTGGACAGTACAATTAATGTAGTTTTACTTTAGTACTAAAATACTGTTTCACCATATATCGCCCGACACTGTCGATTTTATCTGGAAATACTAAGCTGGAGGCTTCACCGTTACTGCGATCACGTTACAAATTATGCGCAACACTTCCGTTTTACTGTTTGGCAAGTGAGTCGTGGTTATGCACTGTCACGTTTTTGCTCCGGATCTGTTTCTGCGATGTCACAGCAATCAAGCTGCACACTTACAGTGCCCTTGTACTGCGCTGTTTACCGCTGCATCTAAAGGTATAAGAAGGCTCATCATGAACATGTATTGACATTTGACATTTTTCTAGCCATTCACTTAGTCTGACTGATCTTTTGGCTTGGATAATGTTGGCTATTTAAAATTGGCCTGAAATAGTTTCGTTTATTTCAGTATGAAAAAATTCATTTGAGGATTCCTAACTTCCTCTAAGTTTTCTTTTCGATTTAACGACTCACGTATTTCCAGGGGACAGGTGTTGTTGGCATTTACCTCTTACCTTCATTTCATGTTAAAAGCTTAAGAGGATAGTCGTTTGATGTAACGTAACTAATTGCTCATCACTTCTTGGCAATCATGAGAAAATGACCCTAACTTTATTTTTTATATGTGATACTATCGAGTAATGATCAAATACATTCTCTACGTTGAATATTTCTTGTATTTGTCCCTAATGAGATACTTAATTCACGCTGACTGGCAGTGCGAACATTTTACTCTTGCCAAACTGAGAAGCAATGTAATGCATTCAATCTGTAGCTCGACCTTGTGGCGAGGTCACGTAGACCCTTAGATTGGTACCCTTAGATTCGTACCCCAGTGGTTCGTCCGCTCACCTCAATCTTATCCCAGACGGAGGCCATCGGGGAGTGGTCGAGCGTGAAGGGGTCCGGCGGCCCTTGGCCCGTCTGGCGCCGCCGGCCCTCCTTGAGGGCCCCGTCCTCCTCCAGGTCCACGCGCGCCAGGCAGTACTGCCCCCGGATGTCCATCGGGCCCCTCACCGACAGGCACTCGTCGAAGTCTCCCATGTTGTACACGTTGCCAGAGACCACGCCCCTGGGGAACTTGGTCGTCGCGTCGAACACTGACATGCGGGGAGGAAGAGAGAAGAAGAATATTCAAAGTTTCGGAGCGAGGCAACCGAATCGCCGAGATCGGACAGCGGTGCAATGTCCAATGTCTTGTGCCCGATCATCTGCGCGAGAAATCGGGAGAAATTCCCAAATAGGCCTTCTTCACTTTTTAGAATTGATTGCGATGCGATAGCGAAGACAATCCTTGTGAGGGGATGGTCTGGCCCCCAAAATAAATACCTCCCCGAGGGTAGAATAGGGGAGAGAAAGAAAAATATCGGTCGAGGCTGTTCCAGGGGGGCTATTCTCTATCTCGAAGCTACCGATGCCGTAGCTTCGAATAAGCTACCAGAATTGGCTTCCAACCGTATTCTCTAACTTGCGGGAGCTTTCTCAAGAACGTAATAGGAAGTGGGGAGAGGTTTGGCGAAAGGCGGGTGTGAGAATATTTTTAAACCAAATCCACGGAAAATTCATTTCTAGTGACGTCATTCTTAGAACCAATGGGAAAGCTCGTATCAATGTTTTTCCGTTGATAAAACTGGTGCAACTTGTTTTAATGCCGATTTAGACGGTGAAGATGTACGTGCATCGTGTTTAGCGAATAATTCCACGCATTAAAAATTATGCGAGCAAAATTCTAAGATGTTTTATTTTTGCTCACATAATCTCGTGAACAATGTCGTGAATACGAACGCACGACGTCCATCTTGGCTGTTTTGATCAATTGAAATAAGATTGTTCGTTAATATATTCGGGAATTAGGGTTCATGTCGATGATATGGTTCAATATAATTCGTGCTATTTGCTTTCGTCGATTACTCGTTGCTTCAAATCATTTAAATAATATACGAAGATGAAGCTTTCAAAAGAAATGCGAAGGTGATACACGTTACCACGGGCCACTAAGTATTTCATTATGGGCTGGAATCACATTACTCACCGAAGGTAAATATGGCTTTCCGTTACTCCAGTTAATATCTTTTTTGTGAAAAATCCCGCTAATGGCGAAAATGACAAAGCAACCCAGTAAAAGTGCAAGGAATGCGCATTTAGTAAATGTAAGAAACATACCTGTGCGTTGGATAATTATCTACATCTACGATGTACCGTGCAAGCCACCACTAGGGTGTGTGGCACGGGGTGATTCCACACCAGGCATGCAGCACTCGTCCCAGAACAAATCAGAACCTCGCACGCTCACCCTGGCGCTAGGCACAGACACCAAAAAGCAGTCAGGAGAACAGTGCGCAGTCCAACCGGAAACTGGGAGAGTGACACGTAAAAGAACATACAAACATGCAGAAAAATGCTATAGACACATCTTGTGGTTAATATTACTGATACTGTTAATTTATGAATACTACGAGATGCTACTTCATGCAAAGAACAAACTAAAATAATGCCGGAGTAATCGACCGATGTGAAGAGTTAGTAATGAAGTGGTGTTATTAAGCACAAGTGAAAATTCTACTCTACCTATTGAGGGTGGGAGTTCCATGTGATTGATCTATCGCAACTATTATGATCCCTTATTGTACGTGGGAAAAATGACATTTTGAATCTATCGGTTCGGCAGTCAATTTCCTTTATTTTATTCCTGTGATCACTTCTACCGTAGTACGTTGGCTCTAGCAGTATGTGTTGAACGTCCTGCAAAAAACTGTCTTCTCCGAGTTTGCGCAAAAGATTTAACCTGTATTTCTCCCTTCGATCAGTTAAAGATTCCCACCCTAATTCCTTCAACAATTCGGTAACACTGCTAAGTTTATCGTAACAACTTTTCACAAATCTTGCTGCTCTCCGTTGTATTCTATCTATTTCAGAGATTAGTCCTACTTCGTAAGGGTCCCATATGCTAGCGGCGTACTCCAGGTGAGGTCTCACGAGTGAAAAATAACATCGCTCTTTAACTTTCTCGTCGCATTTTCCTAATATTCTCTTGATAAATCCCAATTTGCGACTAGCCTGTCCGCAGATTTCCCGTACGTGTGAATGAGAATATAGATAGATAAGCGTAATAAAATGACCAATGTTTAAGCAGGGTATTTGGAGGCCGCGCTTCGTGAGGCTACCGTGGGTGTTTATTGGGGCTACGGAAGTAGCTTCGTGACATTTACAGAATATGGGTGGGAGCCTAATATGCTACCGGTAGCTTCTGCTTGCTCTTTCTCCGGTAGCTTTCATGATGGAGAATACCGATGGGAGCAAGTAGCTTATTGAAGCATCTTTTCGCCAGAAAGCTCCGATGCTTCGAGTTACAGTTTAAGCCCCCAGGGACGGAGATGTGAGTAGCACATACTTTATTACATCCGCGTTAGTTGCCGTACTTAAATTTTATTGTTTTTAGAGGCTTGCGCTGTCGTTTACGGCCATCATCGCGTCAACATTCTGACGTTTCCGAAACAGTCTCACCCGTATTCACGGATATAGTAGTACATACTTATCGCGTCGGTAGTAACATGATCTTATCGACGAGCTGGATTCTCTTTTTCGTAAAGCGAGCCAACATCTAAATTTTTACTCAAAATTTCATAGCTTAATTTTTTCCAATAAAATAAAGTGCAAATTATTTTTTTCTTTACTTAGGTAGATTTGGTAGAGTAATTTAGTTTGGAACCTAAAAAAGTTCGCTAGCACCTCAAAGTTGCGAGATGCACTGCACGAAATTTTTCACCTGCGCATGCGCGCGGAGACATCTCCATGTCATGCTCGCATTGTAGTCGTATCGTAGATCGAAGGACAACACGTTTATGTCAAACGTGTAATTAGTCACGAATTCATAATGGTGGAAATCAATCACCCAACAAAGAATACGTCACCGTTTCTTTCCCCGCGGTCAGACAAATTACAGAGACGCATACACGTCAAGAACAATTACGTAAAAGTAAGTAACGACTAGTAAATGAGGAAGTGGAAGGAATGAGTGAAATTGGCGGAGAGCTCAATCATATTGTCAACATAATATGGTGTCACTCGAAACCATGCATGAGGAGTTATTATATATCATTATGTACTCATTATACTCATGGGATAAAGTATGTCATACAATGATCGGTGACAGCTATTTCATGTGGAAGTTACGCGATGAAAGAAGTAATATTTAGCAAAAAAAACCTGGATAAGTATATACTTGATATAATTTGATGGTTGGAATCAGTGGTGGAAAATGCTGATGATAAGGGAAAAGTAAAAGTGGGAAGACAATTTTTAATACGTTCCATGGTTTCAAACTCAACTATGTGGAAGTTGAATTTCACAAATGAAAAAGTACCTTGGTTTCCTTCCACAGATTTATTTTCCTGGTACGACATGTTTCGACACAGCGGTTGTACCTGGTTGAAGGTACCTAATGATGACACCGCTGTGTCGAAACATGTCGTACCAGGAAAATAAATCTGTGGAAGGAAACCAAGTTACTTTTTCATTTGGGACAATTTTTTAGATTGATGACTAACTTTTCACCAAATAAAAATACAAAATGACTTCTAGAGTGAGTAAATACTTAGTTTCCTCACTTTTCTGACCACTTCCTTATCAATTATCAGACATAACTCCAAACGGAATAGGTCGTTACCCTATAAAAACACATTCCGCTTCTGACCGTCATAATTTTTAAGTGGGGTCCATTTCTGTCATCGCTTAGACTTCCTGGGGGATCACAGCCTTTCTAATCCGTGTCCGTAATCTTACTTGACTTTTCTGATATCAATTGGTAAGCAATCCTAAGGCCTCACTTAACAGTCAAAGAGCTGTCGAGTCACCTGGTCAACGGACACACTTAATTCGCTGAAAAATGACGCAGCAAATGCCCCGAAGAGCATGAACATTATTAGTTCTTTGCGTCCTTCATCTAGTTTTTTAATCTCATCTCATATTATCTTATGCAAGTGTTTTGGCATCAAAGGATCCAGATGATCGCCTTTTGAACTAGAGCCCATTCGTTGAATATAGATATAAGAACGAAATAATGCTTGCATGGTATTGGTTCCGGCTAATAACCTTTGCGAGCAAAGTCAACTCACTGTAATTTGATACTAAAATGAGGTTTATCATGTTGATCTACGATTACATCAGAGTTTGAGGAAATAACCGTGTGATGTCTTCAAGTTTTAAGAGAAATAGGGCGGGAATGGCATTATCCTTGAAATTATTATATGCATGTAAATCAGGGTTTCCTAAATATCTCTAGTTGGGAGAATACTGGGTAAGCGTGGGAGAGGAAGGAAGCGGATAATAATTCTGGACGAATCTATGAAGAATTGAAGATGATTTAATGGCGGGACATCCATAGGAGGGAATGCTAGACGATGCACCAGATTTTGGGATATTAGGATAAGGACTGTCCGAAGACCTACCAATCAGCTGGTAGAGCACTCAAATGATGATAATGATTCACTTCAGTCGTGTTGCACCCGCAGAGCATTAGCTGAACGGAAGTTGAGACGTAAACCGTCGACGCGCGAGAACTACTTCCACGCCCTCGGAAGTAGTTCTCCAACCATTGTCTCTATCCTGTATCCTAGGTCTCTTCCTCCTCTTCGCCAAGCGCTTCTCTGTCGGCTTTGAGTTTATTCTGTGCTCACTTAAATTCAAATTTCACGCAATGATGGCAGGAAATGCATTGTTACACACGCTGCGATACTTTCATCTCACGTTGAACATTCATCCTTTCATTGATATCCCCGCATTACGCTGCATGTTAACCGAATGCCTCTCAATGTCAACGTCTTTCTCTGTTCTTCCGGAAATTATTTCATGTTCGACCCATATTCAACTGGAGAGAAATGGTACAAGTCACACAGTATTTATGAATTTCAGATTTCAGTTACGGGACCCCGAGGAGGGTTTGATACGCTACTCACTTCAAGTAGCCCTGAGCTACCACAAAATATAGCGATGGGTGTGAGCTTAGACATGCCAGCGTTCTCCCGCATGAAGTTTTTACCACCATTCACCGTTATTAGGCATTATTTCACCCTATCTTCCTTACAAAACTCTACGAATTTGGTATTTTACTCATTCGCTATCAATCCCATTCTTTCTGAAACTCACAGTTGTTATTGAAGAGATCCTACATCATGCGCACTTTCACCTTATCGCCATAATTACGCATGATTGGTCTCGCGTATTCGTGTTTCCTGCCATTAAAGTCCTCACGCTGTTTAATACATCTGTAACACAATGTGCCTATTAGCATGAGCGAGGATGTGACGCATCTCTTATTTCCCTGCTTCATATCTAATCAGTGACGCGAGGCCACATTCTATTTTACGCTTCCCTTGCCAATTGGAGCGGAATCAGTTGCTGGAATGACTAGATGATCGGAAAATATAAAAATGCTCAAGAGGAAGCGTACGATCGGACAGCTGCTCTATTCTCTAATTCAGGTGTGGCAGCGTCGCACAGTGGTCGGAAATGGCGATATGGCTGGCCAAAAGTTAAAAATCGAAGTGGGAATTTCCAAACAAAAATGGTGTAGCTGAAAATAATGAACTCCAGACTATATACATTGATAAAATGTCTTTGGGATAGAACATAATGCAGCCATTCACACAGGGCTTGAAAACAACGACTTCCAATCCGCGCCACGTTGTTTGTTTCAGCAGGCGGAAGTGCGTTTAAGGAAAATGAGGTTTTCCACAGTGTAATTTTCTAACTTTTTGTACTCCCATATTTGGTAAATGAACTAATATAATTTATGTATCCTTTTTTTATTCGATAGAGGCACAAATGTCTTATTAGCTAATACGAAATAAGGAGAAATTGAAATATTTTTTCGGAAATTTATAAATGGAGGCCTACAAAAAATGCCCCACGATGCTCCGTCGTGATGTCTATACTTATACATAGCATGGCGTTAAATAAGAAGCGTTCCGCGTAAAAATAATCTTTTCCTACTTGCTTCCTTTTTGAATTATGCTTTCGATTCCCGATAGGCAACTACCGGCCGTGCGAAACCGGACTCCGCGCGCTGCGCCCCGCAGCGGCGTGTGGCGCGGGAGACGGCTTATTGGTTCCTCTCAGAGTCCGAGAGACGAGGCATTCATTGTTCGATGCGATGAACAGACATTAATTCACTCTTAATTAATCTTTTTCTTTGCCTCATTCTCTCCTAATCTCGCCACGGCCATAGGAGTCACAGCTTGCTACTTTGCTGGCTTTGGGTCTAAGCATAATGACACTCACAATCTGTTAAGAGGGAATGATAATGGCTCGTCGGGGAGACGGTCGTAGATTTTACGCGAATACGACTCTCTCTCTGCGTTACCTGCCGTTAATAGCAGAGCGGCCGTCGTGCGGTGTGCTCGCGACGTGGTTTGCGGCGAGCGACGAGCCGTTACTCCCAAGAAACCGAAGCCATCTTATCCGTTCCGCCATAGGAATATTATGGGGCTCATTGATGGCGAGCTAAACGAACTTTATGACTAAATTCATCCCTTTTGTATTTCATATTTAACTTTTCAGTGAGTGTGAGCCGACAACTGATACTTCTTCAGTGGGAGATTTAACAATATATTTTTTTAATTTTTATAAAAAATACAGCGCAGGGAGTTTCTTTTAAATAGATAGGATAAGACGACATCCTATCTTTGGCGAGAATATCAACACGGTGGCGCGCACTGCGGTATCGAGATGTACTGTGCGGAAATTTTCGCTCACACCGAAAGCGGCCTCCACTCGCGATTTACACTTGCGCCTCGAACGATTCCTGGTCTTCCCCGCATCGTGATAATAAATCAAGCATTACAATCATTACACATTGGCTACAACCGTCACGAAGTCATAGTGCTGGTCACCCAGCAAACGCCTTTTATCGATTTCATTTTTAAGTCGTGCCCGAGTCAAAAGTAAAGAATTGGAAATCAACGGATAATGCACTTAAGGAAGGATAGAAACGTTCAATTGAATGTAAATATTTAAATTAAAATTATATTCGTAGTAAATGTTATTTAAAGAATGAATTCTTCATGTGACTTAAGTGAAGGTCAAAGGAGGTCTTCCAGCTTTGTAAGAGGCGAACGTGAGTCAAAGGAAATCGTTTCTGGGTTGAAGGAAAACATATGGAAATAACAACAAGCGTGAAGAAAGCTAGCGAAATTACGCCAGTTTGATTCTAACAGCGATGGGATTAGTGGGATCCTTCATCACATTGGTACATTAATCACCTCAGATAAAAAGCAGGAAGATTGACACCAGGACATATAGGTTCGCATACTCATTTTTCCCTATCACCATTAATTACTACGACAGGATCACGAAAAACTACATGTGTAATTAATAGAAAACTTATTGCATAGATATAAATGGGCAAAACTCCATTCACCATAGTACAAAAATAGCCTTACTTCCCCTGCCTTACACCCTAATGGTGACTCCTTAGGGGATTAGATTTGTGTGCTGTCCAGAGAAATGGCTTTCCATCTCGAGAGTATGGGTTCGTATCCCGACTGTTGCGTAGATTTTATCACTGGAATTCTTATGCATACTTGGGCGGAGAGTAGCGCAACCCTCCTTCCTTAGTCAGATGAGAGGTGAAACAGAGGCAAGGAGGTCGCCTAGGAGCGAGAACCCTGAATCCAGCGTCTCATAGCGCCCCCTCCATCCCCCCCCCCAAATAATCATCACCCACATTTCCCCATTTTGCGCAAATGGCCTCTACGTTTGGTTTCGGCCTCCTCCTCCTCCCCGCCACATAACCAACCCAACGAGTCATTCCCGATGCACGACGTAGATTAACGTGCGATGCCGTGGCTTTGGGAAAATCAATCGTCGCTGTGGATATGATCGTCAAGGAGTCCTCTTCAAGGAGGAGAGAGAAGACCTCTTCTCGACGTCTTTCGAGGGCGCTTCGAGGGCGCAGTAGCGGCGTTGCATTGCGTTCGTGTAGCGGGCCTTCTCCCTGTCCAATCAGCGAGAGGTGATGAGTGGGGGTCACGCGGGGGAGAAGGTGGGGGGAATCCCGGCACCGAACGGGTTTGCCGAGTCCACCTCGCTGAACAATGGAGCATCGAGAAGCGCCCATCCCTCTCGCCATCATCAGGGGATGCACGTCCATTCGAAGAGATGGTCCTCACTCTCTACCGAAGGGCCCTCCTCACCCATTGTGCCCGGTTTCGAATGTCTCCTCGCGAGAACCGAAGACTCGTCTCAGAGCACGGCGTCGGATATATTGCATTCCACATTGAATACTGTCATCGTTTCGCCGTGCTCCTCTGTCTCGATGGAAGAAGATTGTTAAAATTGTCCAACATTTCTTTTAAAATTATTAGAGATAAGTAAATGCTGAGTTACCCATTGCTATCGCAGGAAAATTTCTTTGCTGTGGATACATCGTTAAAAGCAGAAGAGCAAAGGGGTACGAGGCCTGAAGCGGTGATGTAACGTTTGCAGCAAGGCGCTCCATTTAAACGCTTTAACGTCGTGACTATTAACAACATGTGATTTCGTTTGATCGATTATTATACGGGCTCTGAACGATCATGACCTTGAGTTGAGCGGGTGGGAAGATTGGCAGCCATTTTGGACTTTTGCAAAAATGCGGCGCAGAATATGTCAGAAACTTTACGGTGATACCGCGCTGATTTTGTAGCAAAACAAAATATATCATATTAATCTGTCCATTTACGCAAAAATATGGCTTCTTAAAAGATTTTTTAATACAAAATTAAAAAACAATTTTCAATGTCCATTTTTAAGCCCAGAAATTGTCGTAGGCAAAGATGTAAGAAGAAAAATGATGTGCAGGAACTTTTCTCGGGTTTCTTAACGGGTTGTTGATGTCTTTATGTATCGCGCAGCGAACACAAAGCAATTAACCCTCTGGGAAACCCGTGAAAAGTTCCTGCATATTATTCGCCGGGAAAGCAACGGATCTTCCTTCAAGAGTAACTAGCACGGAGAAAAACACTGGTGGAAGGAATGGATACGAGATAATTGAAATTGCATGGACGCAAAACAAACGGGGATCACCGTTGGTCCAATGAGTGATTGTACGACAACTGCACATAAACAATGAGAGAGACGTCTTTTCGTTTAATAGTGTAATCAACGAATGGGAGAAATATCGCTAATTATTTGAGTATTTAAAGCATCGAAAGGAATGGAGAAGATTATGCTTAAACCAACCATAAGCTGTACGAAGGAGCGGAATATTTTTAGCATATATACTTTCAATTTCATTCATTTAACCTATGTGAAGCTGTTGTGTCCGAGCTGGCAATGCACCTGGAAATGCGGCTTTCCTTGAGGGTTCCCGTTAAAGTCACTTGCCTTCAAAGTGAGCGAATAGCGACGACTATCTAAGTCCCCTCGATTAAAGGTTATAGCAAATTGCGTGCTCGTATTACCTGAAGCCGGTGAAGACCATATGTTATTCACGTCGATTGCGGAGTCAAAGCGACGATCGTTCTTTGCAGTCGAGTTGAGATGACACGGAAATCGCTCTTCAATTCGGCCCGCAGACCAAGCAGTTGAGCCAGAAGGCGAATGTATTTTGGTGGATCATTGGCATCTAGAAATGTCTAGGCTAGCTTTGGATACGAGCATGATTTGTATCACTCGAAGCAGAATCCCCGTGACACCAAGTCAAACTCAAATGCCAAGAAGATGGTTTCCACAGCCTGAATTAGTGGGAAAGTGGGAATAAAATTATGAAAATCATCAAATGCAGACGTTCGTGTTTCACAACAGATGGTTCTCTCAATTTCTGGTTTGCTAGCTATGTTTTTCCAGAACAAGCACAAATAGACCAAGAGGGCCTACCGGCACCGAACCGCCACCGGTGAAACGGAATGGGAAAATTGTCACCGCTGGTTCTGAAAAGAGGCTACGTGCCAAATAGGATGCCAAATAGGATGCCAAATAGGATGCCAAATAGGATGGGAGATTGGAGTAGAATGTCCTAAATGACATTTCCAATGACCCTGGGCGGAAAATCACCGATCTCATCGGTCATCACAGCGCGTTTACGAATTCAAATTTGAGCAAGGCGCTCCAGAAGTATTTTATCCTACTATTGGGATTGACTCTGTTCAAAGAATTCATTGATATTTGGTTGGAAAGTAATAATTTCAAAGATATTCCGGTTACTTCCTGAGCGATACCATGGAAGGCGGAGCTGAAAAGAATTCAGGAGACACCAAAACGACAGCCAATCACGTGTGGCATCTGAGGTCAGAACGATATGGTACACTTAGAGCTGTCGTGTTCTTTTCCAACTGGATCTCAGCATCCCCAATTGGATCTCGACGCACGTGTCGGACCTCGAAACGTTCGCAAAAATGTGATCCAGTTGACGACCCGAGGAGACTTCATGTAACACACGCCGGGAAAGAACCATATCCCACTTCACGGCAGTAGTATATTTTTATGTTAGAATAACAATTTTTGATGGAGTAACTCGCGCTAAACATTTAAACTCGAAGAACTATAAAAACAACTTGCACATGGATAGTATTTTTTCCAATCGTATTCTACCTTCGGAAACAATCCGCAAAGAATGGTTTCTAATTGGCATATCACACGTGGGTGCACTCTAGCATTTATGTCGGCCTCTTCTGGAGTTCTGATCCCATTTTAAGTGGGGGCTTGGTTCGGGGGTGGTTATAGTGCTGGCTTCCCATCCTGACGAAATCGGCTTCGAATCCCGGCTGTTGCGGATATTTTTAAGCGGAATCCCAATCTCTTCTTGGATGATCTACAACGTTAGTATTGGGCGTTAGACTAAGGATCCATGGGCGACTTACGTTAGAAACACCTTGACGCTGGGTTTCCCCAAATGGTTCTTGCCAACCCAAACCCCCTGTCCCGATGGCGCAACAGTGACATCAGTTGGCGCATCCAATTCTCCCAAATAATAATCAACCAAACTATCCAACATGGCTCTCGTTCGGCCAGGGAGTCCGCACCTTACGTAACCGCAGTGCGGTGCAAGGTGAGTGTGGTGCACGCTGCACCTTTTTCCACGCCGGCACGTCTAAAGGCGGCCGAGCGCGGAGGAGTGACCATTTGACCTTCAGCGAAGTGCCGCCACTCGAGCAAGCAATAAGTTTATCACTGGAGCGCATCGGGTTGCATAACCGCGAGGAAATGGCAGAGCCTCGTTCGGAACCGCGCTCTCACTAATATATGTATAATCCCACTCTCGGAAGTAATTTCGCAGAGATTATGTCTCGCATTCATGCGGGTGAATTCCAGAGTGGGACGTTGTGCGTGATCCGGTTTCTTTGCAAAGTGAAAGTGAGCGCCGGGGTGTCGGGCAAGGTGTCTCTGTCTCTCAAGAGATGACGACCGCTCACTGGCGTAAGCTAGCTGACCGATAACTATTAAGTGAATATTTCTAGACAGTTTACGACGAAGTTAACCCTGACATTACTAACCTAAATATTATAAAAGCTAACTTGATTGGAAAATTGATTTAATGTTTTACGGCAGAGAATAGGTAATTAGCTTTTTATGAAAACTATGTCACGCCAAATAAGCCAAGGGTAACAGACCCGCTACGCATGACTCCATCTCTGGCTTCTTCCCGTATTTTTCTAGACAGTTGCACAACAAAACCAGTGATGCATTGCTAGCCACGATGGCAAAACAACTTACTCTTTTGAATTTATCTTAATGTGCCTATACATTCTGGAGGATTAGGGAGGTACCTACTGTAGCTGGAAGCGCGAAGACCCGGAAGACCGAGCCCTGAGACTCGCTGCCCAATCAATAAATGTGGTGATTTTTCTAATAGGATTTCCACTGGAAAAACAGATAACTTTTAGACCATAATTTTATCACTAGTAAAAACCTTTTTGAATCTTATATTAGCGTCACGATAGTTAGAAATTAAAGCACTAAGTATCTCTTTAATATCCTCAAAAACTTAGAATTTCGGTACTGCTACCAATGAAAATTTTAGAAGCTAACAGTAGGTCCTTTAAAGTCCATTCATTTTCGAGTTCATTTAAATATAACTCGCATTTGTAGATGTCATTGCAAATGCTTGACTTTTAGCACTGAGACGTAGTCTTCTTTTTAGGGTCTGGCGGTGATTGCCAGTAA
Source organism: Pyrrhosoma nymphula (assembly GCA_963573305.1). NCBI lineage: Eukaryota > Metazoa > Arthropoda > Insecta > Odonata > Coenagrionidae > Pyrrhosoma > Pyrrhosoma nymphula. Next base: position 4,213,000 of record OY754334.1, read on the forward strand.
TTATAAGCGACACACCCGCAAATCTAAAGGACGGGGACGGATCGGTGTGGTGGCTAGAGTGCTTGCATCCCATCCAGAAGGCCCCGGGTTTGAACACCGGCAGTGGTGAAGAATTTTAAGGAGGAAATTTCTATTTCTTCTCAGAAGTTGTGTGTGGAGCACTTCAAGTATACTTGCGTTGCATGGCGTCCGCCGTCCCCTTCCGTATGGATTAGTCCAACGCCGTGTTTCCCTCCCTCATTAGAGTCATAGCCTTTCTCTTGTCTTCTAGTCCTGAATGGCGAAAATGACCTCAGTTTTCGGTCGCCTCTTCGTTATTTATTGCAACATAGCAACAAACTGCCTACCCACATTCCTGACTGAAAACAAATTAGGACAATTTTCTTGAAATAATATCGATCTACTCCTGGTAATATCGATTGAAATTAATAATTGAAAGCGCTTCTTTTGAATTAGGACGAAATTAGAGTAAAAAACGGGCAACGGCTGGCCACGATAAAAACACTGGTTCCCGATCAGTCACCAAAGTTAAGCATCTTTGGGTTCGGCTCCACTTTGAAGGGATGATCTTACGATTCGTCCGAGTGCTCCTGCCCCTGTCTGCACGTGGGAGACGGTACGTGCGAAATGACCTTAGCCGTCGAAGCACTTTAAACAAAAATACTACTACAAGAGTAAAAAACACTCCGCATCAACTCTGACAACTGTTGGTATTTAGAAATTCCGGGCAGTTACTTCAACCTTGTATTTCAATTCTCGAGCACGCATTTCAGTTTTCTTTAGAAGACCAGTATGTATTGTGATCTTCGCCGGCGTTTCCCTGGGCGACACTCTCTTCCGAGACCCGCTGGACCACTCTCATTTTGGCGTCTGTGGTCGCGGGCCCGAGCGGAACACGGCCGCTTGTGCTGCCATCTGCTGAGGAGAGAGTCAGCGCACGATCGCCAAAAACGTGAACGGGAAGACACAAAACATTCGCTGCTCTCGCGGCAGACGCCATTAATGCCTGGGTGGCGCACCGATCGAAGCGCATGTGAGAACCCAAACGTCGTCGCGCAGAAACTACGACGCCGGTTATCCAGGTGGATATTCAAGTGTTGTTGGCTTCTAACATAAAAGAGTGACTTTCATCAAAATAGCAGCGGGCTTCTGGACGGTTCGCACCAGCCGTATTTTCTGAGATATATTTTCAATCCCTCATCGTACTGCTAAATGTATTCGGTATGGGAATGAACGCCCATGATACGAATGCCGTAAGGGATCTAATATTCCTTATGAGGAATGAACGCACTAACACCATTGAAAAAAAACGATCATTTATTGACAAATGTGGCAATCTTTTCTTCATTGTACAAGATAAAAAAAGAGAAAACAGGTACTGATAAAAACAAGAAAACATATCGAAAAAATATACCAAATCTCTTTTCAAACACGTTAAAAGAATTAAGTGAACTACCTTTTATCAAAGTCTTCACGGGATTCCCACCAGGTTGGATGTTCAGCCAGAGCCGACGTTTCAATGGCTAACTCTGCCATCGTCCTCAGCACTCAACGCCCTGAGGACGATGGCAGAGTTAGCCATTGAAACGTCGGCTCTGGCTGAACATCCAACCTGGTGGGAATCCCGTGAAGACTTTATTCATATCGTACGCCAGGAAAGCACCAAGTCTTACATTACCTTTTATCAGTACGAAAGTGTTTCTGATGGTTATTGTATATGCCTGGTATTGAGTCATACCCCTGCCACTCACCCTTGAGATGATTTTAAGTGCACCCCCCGTTGATGCAGGTGAAGCCCGATTACAATTCCCTCCGGGAGTTTTACATGTGTTCAGGTTTTCTAATATTTTCACTAAGCCAGCCGTCGTCGTTTTGCTGGGACGATCGGAGTTCTCTGCTGGATCGCGGTTTGGTATACAGTGAGATGTCAATATGAGTGAATATGAGTTATCTGGAAAAAGGCTACATTTTTATATTCAGGTGGGAGCGAGGTGACCTAGTGGGTAGAGTGCTTGGCTACTGATCGAAGGGTCCCGGGCTCAAATCCGGGTGAAGCCTTTGGACGCCCTCGAACAAAAAAATCCCCGGAGTGCGAGGTGGCCCAGGGAAAGGAACTGGCCCCCCTACCCTGAATGTGTGAAGTTCACACGCCTGTGGCTTAGTCCGGGTTGAGCTCTACCCCCAACTATCCAAACCAACCTTCGGTTTGATTTACTGAGTGAGTTTATATTCAGCTTGCATAAAATTTTGCATACTTTTATGCTAAAGAATCTGTTTTACCAGCCAATATAAGCCTGAAGAATTCATTTTTTCTGCGAAAATTTTCTACGATGATGGAATGCGATTTGAATTATCGTTTTAGTTAGCAGCTGCTAATTCAAATTTAGTGGTGATAACTATTTTTTAGTATTGATACTTTTTTTAGTAGTGATACTATGATTTAGTAGTGATAACTATTTTTTAGTAGTGATACTTTGATATTGCTTAAGATACGATGATTAGAATAACGTTTTCTCTGCCATAACCTATTGACTCTAAAACTGAATTTTAAGTTTGTGAAGATCGCAAAGTCAACTGAAAAAATACCATAGTATTCAATACGTTTCTTACAATATGTCTTTTAGACGTTCAAAATGCAATAGAGATACGCATGGATATACATATAATTCCTAGTTTATGGAAACTTTCATTTACACAATTTTCCTTCCAGAATCGATTCCAAATGATCATTTCCGCGCTCAAGATACTGGCTAAGTAGAAGAATTGATCCACTTGCTTGTAGCTAGTGCCCTCTTTATGTTTGCCTTCTTCGATGTAAACACTCTCATTAACCAAGTTATCTTATAATTAATCTTCACGCTACACCTCTTGTATTGCTTGTGCAATGAGTCTACTATTACCATAGCCGACTGACTAACGTCGTGTTTCCTGCAATTCTGGCTCAATTAACCTTCTTCTCCTACTTCTATCCCAACATTCACTCAAGACGACTCTCTCTCTCGGCACTTACTCTGCGTAAGAAATAAATTGCTCTGACAAACCTTTTCTTAATGCTTCGCTTCATGTTTCCCGTCTCTAGTCCGCCTCATCCCAACCGAACTTGAACGATGTTTTCACCATGGAGACGTGATTTTCGGATCATTCACGCAACCTTCTTTCAATTCCAAAGGCTTATTTATCAGCTGTTTACTTATCAAAGCACTATCAAAGGGAGCAAACGCATGCTGTTTTCATTAAAGATTCATTTTGAATAACCGACCGTAATGTTATCAGAATAATCTGTAACCTTGATTGAATCAAAATCATTATCAAGCAAGAAATCATTTACCATCTTTTTATCCAACTTTGCATCAAAGCTCTAGTTACAGCATTTTATGCGAACACGTTTGAAACTATTTCCGTAATAATCGAATGCACAATTAATGGGTGCAAATTTTACACAAGAAATGTCGACGATTTCATTGGGTAATATCTTAAGATTATTGACGAAAATAAATTTAAAAATAAAGGACGAGGACTAGATGCTGGGACACGAAGAAGAAAATATACTGAAAGCCCTGAAACCAAGTTAAAACGGCTGTGAAGGGCTCATGTGAAAGCAGACATAATGAATGGATCGGGAAGTCGACAGTAGCAGGTGCCTTTTAGACAGATAAACCAGTATTTCCTCGATTGTTTGATTGTGTAAACCTTGTATTGTCCTTGCATTTACCACCTCATCCCCTAACACTTTTTGTTGGCTACCGCTATCCAGCCGCAGTGTTTCCTTTACGAAGACACCCGCAAGTGCCAAGAAGTGCGGAAATTCCAACCGGAGGAAAAATCATTCACCTAGACCAGGACTCGAACCTAGATATCGTGCCTAGAACGTCAGCTAGATTATGATTAAGCTACCCAGGCGTCTATCTGAAATTTAACAGACTATTTCACTATAAATTCCACAAACATCCGCAAAAATTCTCATTGATTTTTTTTAAGGAATTAAAGGAACTTGGTGCTCACGGCTGCCAAACACACACAATGGAAGAGTGAAGTCCAACTGTGTGCACCGCATCGCCACTGTCCACGAGGTTCAATTCAAACTCCATAAAAACTGAGGCGTTTTCTCACTTGAGAGGAATTTCGTGGGCACCACGAACTGGCCGCAGTCTTGTCTTTGCGAAGTCACCCGTAAGTGCGCATACTTTTATGTACCAAAATTCTACAGAGGAAAAATCATGCGCATGACCTTGACTTTTAAACAAAAATCCTAAACAAAGGATAAAACTGGCTGAAGCACTCGGCGCACGGTATCGAGGGATCCGGGTTCGAATAAAGGTCAAGGCAGATGGCTTTATCCTCAAGGAAATTTCCGCCCGATTCCCTTGAAAACTCCACCCCCACAACTCGCTCCCGTAATCAGTTCCTCTTATCGCTCTTATAACTATTCTCAGCTTCTATATATGTAATAATATGGCAGTTTGTTTTCTCCCGAAAAGTGGTACTTAAAGCTTTGAAACTACCTTCAAAAAATATAATAACCGTATAGTGTTCTTTTCATAACCCTTTAATTCCTAATTATGATAGAGTCTAAAACCTTTGGATATAGCAGCAAAAAGAGTTGGTCTTCTCATTCTTGGCTTCACACATGCCCACAACGTGTGCGTTCCAGTCACTTTGAGAGACTCAAAATAAACCAGCCGTGGATCCGGGTCAAGATCCAAGCGAAGGTCACGGCTAGGCACTGGCTTCACCACACGTGACTCGAGGAAACAGGTGAGAGTACAACTCCGCAGAGATTGGGAGACCGGAGTGCGATGATGGATGGCTCAATCCACGCAGCGCTCTTTCTTCCTCTCCTCCGATACGAACTGGTTCTGACGATCGCAATTCCATCGCATATGCAGATCGCTTTTCGTACGTTTTTGCCAGTCATGACGTCCACGCAGTTCGTTGCCCCGGTGTTGAGATAAGGCGGAACTGGAGCCTCCAGGCGGAAGGCGCTCCACCGCTGGAAGGGAGGAGGAGAGAAAGCGCATCTTAGAAGACCTTGCCTACCGCCGCCTTGGGCGCTCGGGAAAGATTTGAATGGATTTTGGGGATTTCGTGTTCACGTTGGTAAACTCGAGACATGAGTTGAGCATCGGATCTGTGGCATCGTCGACCGCATTTCGTCACTGTGGCATGAGAAAGACGAGGGTGCTATCGAATACGCATCACTGTTCGACTGAAGTTGAACAAATTCTCATTCAGAAACATAGGCTATAGCATTCGATAATTACAGGCACAATTTTGTATAGGCTAATGATGTTATCAAAAACAATGTTGGATTAGCATTTTTATTAACCTTGTGTGATATATACTAAGTCTTTTCTTTAAATAGTAGGCTGTAGTCTCCACTTCTTGGGGAAATGCTATTTCGTCTATTCCCGTCAAAAGCATTCCTGTTTCAAGCACCCACTGACGTACAGTACTCGCGAAAGCTTACGGCGTTGCGCAGTAGACAATTTTGGGACTGGAAGGGTCTATTTTCTAAAAACCGGTTTCCGCGGGTGGAAGGGTAGCACCAGTGGGCTAATGTTTACGATTTACGTTGCCAACATTGAAATTTGTCATATGCCTTCAATGAATTTGAATGCCCCCAGCTATTCGCTGCAGTGGGTTATGGAGTGGGCGTCGCACAGTGGTCCCAAATCGAAAAAAGCTGGCCAAAAGTCATGCTTTCGAATTTTTTCAAGGAATTTTTTTAATGTAGTGTTCGGATTCTACAGGATATGGTCTACAAAATGCGCTACTAATTTGGTATTTTCGTTGATCAGAGCGTCTACAGGGACCCGTCAAACATGGAGCAATCAGTGTAAAAATGACAGTTGCGTGAAATCGGTCTATTTCGAGGAAGTTCAGCTTCATGGATGACAAACTTTACTCAATATATTTAGCCAAAAAACATTTTAACCTACAAATATAAACATTAGCGCATATTAAAAAATACATTTTATTCGGGTTTTACTATGTTTACTATTTTATATATTTTTTTAATCTTTTAGCGTTTTTTACCCGAATTTTCAAATAAAATGTACAGTATCGTTTAGAGCGTCACTTTCCGTCGCGGAGTCTTTTGTATGAATACAAAGGGGATAGTATATGCAACGTAGCAATGAAGAAAATTTTGCTAATATTTGCTACTCCGACCTCAGCATTGATTTAACTACAATGATGCAATGCGCTGACGCGGGCGGCGGCCGGGCTGGCGCGTGGTAGGACTCGAGGAAATCCAATATTTATGGGTATTATTCAATGTTGTTGCATATTTTATTTTCTATAACAAATATTTACCTCATAAATAAACATCTCTTCTCATAAGTAGTACATTTTTGCGTCTATAAATGGTTTTCAGTTGACCTTGCTTATTATTTACGCGTGCCGATGTTCTACTAAAAATAGTTTAAGAACTCCAGCGGAAGGAAATAATTGCGGAACGAAAGTATGCAGCTGAGCATATAGTAATCTACAAAAACTTTAATTAATGCATTCAGAACAAAAACATTCCCTCAAAATGCTACTCCACCCTGTCCTTCCGTTGGACGGATTAGTTTTCGTCCTCACGCGGCACATTGACCATCTGTCGTCTCCGTAGCGGCCTCCTCAACCGCATGCAGGGCAAACGACTGCCGAAAAGGCCTAAGCTATTTATTGCGCCCACCGGGAAAACCCAACCACCGCTCTCTGTACACTAGTAATGAATTGCACTTCGGCCATCGAGGATGAACGGAGTAAGCCTTTTCAACCTTCACATGTGAATTTTCTTGGAAAATCGAGATAATAGGATTACGAACCTCACCCTGTGGAAAACCCAAATTACTTTTAGACATCGCTTGTCCGAAATTGTCTTGCTAAAATTCAGTTTTACTCAGTTTTCCGAAAGAAAGACGTGAAAGTGAGTTTCTTCAAGCGTGGAAGAGGTCGAGTATTCTCGAAGTTTTTAAAAGACTGCAGGATTGAAGAAAAGAGGCCATAGTGTTTTGGTGTAGTGTAGTTCAATACCCCTTTACAATTCTGTGATTATTTTTGGAGCAATAAGAGTATTTGATTTAGCTCTCGTTGTTTTTACCTTAAAACCACTCGGCTAAGACCTCAGTGGATATGAGAAATTTCACGCGTCTTGAGATACATGAAAAATTTCTTGAAAGTGGAAAAGGATCTGTGTCGTTTAAGAAGCAATACGTATTGGACTTTAAGCAACAAGTTAGAGTTAAATGTGGACGTTAATGCAAACAATATCTTAAAAAGCTTTGCATAAAAGTGTTTTTTCTCAAATTATCTTCGCCGGCGGAAGGAAAGCAAAAGAAATTACGGTTTTTTTAGAAGAAAGTTCGCTGATTGGCTAAATTGGAATTTGAAATTTCCTCCACGCTTATTTAAATGTCTTTCCAGTACATCCGGTAAGTATTTAATGCGGGATTTGTGATGAGTTTAGAGTGATATCCATATTCCATGGATCAGCCATCGCCAAAGCAGCTGCCCTTCCTATTGGCCACTTGTCCGAGGAGGCAATGGAGGCGAGGAATAAGGATATAAGAAGATTCGGGGAGCACCATACCAGGAACTTTTCCAGGATCGCAACAAATGAAGACCTGTTTAGAAGATTACTCCTAACTTCAGACCCCTTGATATCTAGTATTTCAAAGGTTCAAAGAACGAAATTACTTCCATTACCTGCCAAGGTAAATATTTTACTAATCCAGGAAGAATTGAGTGAGCAGAGTGAGGATGACAGTTATGAGGGTTTGTCAGATAATGATTATGGGTGTATTTAGAATTTTTTCTTAACAATGACTGTGAAAGATAAGGAAAAATGTCAACTTATTTCGTCGAGGGTTAAACAAACCCAAATGAATGGAAAATCTCATTAAAATTTTCGTACCAAATTATGTGTCCGGTAATTTGATCCCCCACCGCGAAAAGAGCTTATTGCAATCGGAACAATAAATTTGGCGTATAACTTGAACTCATAGGAGTTATGAAATATTGTTTACAACATTTCAATGCTTGTATTAATGCCGCCATTGAAAATTGTCAAAGAAGTGACCCAGTTTATAAATGCTTCCAAATCCATTGGCCCGTTTCAAGGAACTATAAAATTGATTGCGTCTACTTAATTAGAATTAGTTATTATAATTTTTTTAAACAATTAATGCAGTAAAATAATACTAATCATAAACTTATAATATAAACTTCCAAATAAGATTAGTTTAGTATCAAATACAATCAAACGTATGAGAAAGTTGAAAATGTTCTCTTGGTTCATTCACAATTAATTGTTCAAAGATTGTCCAAAAATCAACAATACAATTCATTAAATATATGCTTTTAAATTTCTAATTCAGTTTTATAATATGTATAATTTGTATTTACTATCACGGAAGTAATCTTGAATTCCATTGGGTTTTTTGAATTAATTGTTTAAACAAAATGTGAAATAACAATAAAAGTATTACAAATACATAAAAAATAGTTAAAAATCCAGAATTAGCGGATCAAAAACTATGGAAATAAACCTTTGCATCAAATATGTACGTAATAGTAACAGCGTTATTAATTTTGGCCAGCTTTTTTCGATTTGGGACCACTGTGCGTCGTCCCTTTGTACCTGAGCGCGCGCCATGGGGTCACGGCCTGGGGATCTCAGGCCGATGACTCGGAAGTGGACCAATAGTACTGACTTTTTGCTACATTATTATGCAACAACAATTATCACATTCTTATTTCTTGCGATTTTCTTTTTTTAGTAAATAACGGAAATTATCCTATTGATTTTTGCATAAAATGTATATGTTCTCTCTGTCTCTCGAGAATATACATTCTTATATTTCCACTCTTTTTTGTTCTCAATTTTCCATTTATTCATCGAATATACATGCTCACAGTGCCAATTTATGAAATTATCTCTTCAAGTACATTTTATTTTCTTATTTCAGTGACTGAAATTTTAGCTTTTGGTATTCAAAGTCCTATTCCATTCACTGCATTAGCTAAGTAAAAGAAGAATTTAGAATGCGCCGTTATTTCGTAATTTTATGTAGTATGTCTTAAATATGGATTACAGAATTTCACGCGGCTGAAACTTTAGCAACGTTACTGAAAATCAACGGAATTGCGCGAAGTTTGGTGTTTACTTATTCACCTTTTCAGCGGAATCGCGACTATATTTGTTATTTTTTATTAATGTTGAATACATTTTAATGCATTTAAAGTAATTAAAATGCCTAGCCGTGAGTCATAGCGTATGTCCCTCCATTCCACATCCCCAGCCGCGGAACGGCGCTCATTCTCCCCTCAGATGACTTCGATGCAGAGGGATGCAGCGAAACAGATTCTGAAAGTGTCAATGATTTACGCACTTTTTCTCCACTAAAAATTATATCGAATATCTATTACATTTATTTGTATATTTAGAATCTGTCAATGGTTATCCAAATTTCAATCGCATTAAAACTGAAAATGTTTACCTGTAATTATTCGTATTTTAATTCAAGACATAACACTATCCTCCTACAATGTAAGATACTTTTTATTTGATCGACAGAGCACGCAAGTGACCGTTGGACCCGACTGGCGAGAGAGGTGAGGCGGTGAAGCGACTCATTCATGCGGCACACTGGCAAAGGCGCCAGTTCCAACTATTATGCCATTTCATTTTTCAAAAGGTTACCAATTCCTATAAATGACTGAAGACGAGGAGATATGTAGCAGTATAGTGGAGAAGTGTGATACAGTAATTATAGCCATTTAAAAATAATTTACTTTCGCAGTTAGAAAAAAAAATAATTTAGTACCGCCAGATTTGCATTTGGGACCACAGTGCGGCGGTACGGCGGGGAAGCTAGGTCGGCTACCTGCTCCACGACGAGTCGAATTGTCCAATACGGCTCGGAATTACATATTTACGCTGATACACTGAGTTGGCCATTCTGCCTGCTACGCGCTCACTTTCCCCTCCGTTCCTTTCCTTTACCCCTCCCACACATTTCACCCCCTCTGTTCTGCGCATCTAAAGGCCGTAAGCTTTCGAGAGAACGTAGGTCTCATAGGGCCCTGTTTTATTACGTCTGGATAACGTTATCCCCAAGACGACATAGCCTTGACGTTAACTTGATACTAATTCAGTTGGGTTTTGTATGTAAAATCAGACAGCCGGTAAGTTGAGCTGACCATTATCGATGGGATAACGCATTTGCATTAATTTTCGTAACAATTAAAATATTTAACAAGAGGTTATAATGCCGGGCGAAGAACATTCACGTCGGGGGACATTGAGAGAGCCTACCGTGTGCTCGCTAGCGGGTCAAAACAGCGGGCAGTGTAGTGGCGAGTTCAATGACAGCATTGAATTAAGAGGATGACACTCCGAGGAGAAGTCACTATCACTTTGCGCAGTCGTCTTGCCTCCGTCACCCACCCACGTGACTCCTCCTCTGCGCGACTCATCGAATACTTCGTGATGCTTATTAATTTCCCAGAACACAAGCGATATGCGAGCGTAAGGTCATCTCCATTCCAAATCCTCCTCCTCCTCCGATTTCGTAGCACGTCCCGTTAAAAGTGGGATCCCCTTCTTTTACCCCTTCCCTACCCCTCCCTCCCCCCCCCTTCCCCCTTCAAAGCGTCCCTCGAGATGGAGTCCACGGACCGGTTTTCAAATCGCGCGAAGGTAACCATTGCGATCGGAACGCGGAAAAAGAGTGGTCATCATCGCTCAGTGTTTTACTCTCTTATTCAGTGACTTTATTATTACTATCTCCATAGTAATAATAAAACGCCTGCCTTATTATATATATATATATATGTGTGTGTGTAGATTCAAGAATATACACTGTTTCATTCTAAGGTTATTCGAACGGGTACGACTTGAAAACAAAGTGGTTAATGTTTGCAGGAAGTGCAATCAAAAGAGCAAGCATCTACCGTTTTCGACTTCGATAGCTGTACAGTAAGTGGGGGCAATGAAAAAAAATATTTTATGAGAAATAGCCGCGAGGAAAACATTCATGAACCAGTTGGATATTCGCAGGTAGAAGAAAATCCCAAGCCGTTGACCGCATTCACTAAAGGGGTTATTTCAATTCAAAGTCATGCCAATTGGTTTAAAGAATGCCCCAGCAGCGTTTGTGCGATTCATGGATAAGGTGCTGACAGGGTTCATTGGAGATTTCTGCCAGGCATGTTTGGGCGATATTATTATTAAATCTTAAGAGCCTCCACGATCATCTACATCTACAGAATACCCTGCAAGCCATCACAGGGGTATGTGGCAGGGGGTGAGTATTCACCAACATGCATTACACTATACCCTAAAGTTAGAGTAACAACGACTAATTATGCATTAGCATAAATCGCTAAAGCTTGCCACGAGGCGAAGCCTCACAAGCATGCACTACTGCACTAAAGATATTATCACAATGGAGAGGGACCATTAATATATATATGTATTTTGCAACTACACAAATGGACAGAAACTCAAGACTTATGTAGAAAACATGCACGGCGTGCTGCTAGTACTAGGTAACAGATAAGGATTCAAGTATTAGGGAGTACTACTACTACTAAGACCTACACTACCTAACGACAAACCTAGATAAAAGTCTCATTGGCCGCTGTTATGGTCCCTTATCGTTCTTTTCATCATCTTTTGCATCTGACAAAAATTTTGGAGAGGCTGAAAATACACGGGTAAACTTTTTAGCTGGAGAAGTGTTAGTTCGCAGCCGCAAGAGTAAAGCTTGGCCTTGTCTTGTAGCCAGAGGATATGAAAGATAGCCAGAGAAGAATCGGGCGATCAGAGAATCAGAGCGTTCTACAACTCATCGACAACTAAATCAGTTAATGGGCCTGAGTGGATGGCACAGGCAGTTTTGTGCCACATTTTGAGGAAAAGACGACACCGCTTGCCGACTTTTGATTTATTTATTTAATCATCTCACACAACAAAAACGGCACAGTGGCTAAATAAATTGGTCGATGTAATAAAATAAATAAACAGAACCACAATTAAGAATGACACACAAAAGAAAACAATAAAATTAATTTAAAATTGGGCTTTCTTTACCCAAGTGTCGTTTGATTAACATTAGGACGTCGGTGCGGTCATTTTCACCGCACACTTGTTCCAACCCACCTCTTCATTTTTTATCATGAAAACTGTCCCTGCATGACTTTTGCTAACTTGATGAGGGAATCATATTTTTTCTCGGGTAACTTCATTAAGTTTTAAAAATTACCTTTATCTAGATCGCCTTTGCGGTCATTTTGACCGCAGCTGCAATGTTTGAATATTTAGCTTTTTTTCTAATTTGATTTTTCTTGAATGCACGCTGGGCAATGGAAAAGTGGTTCTATGGGTTTTTATGAATAAGAGCAGTACGCCATTGAGACGTGACGTAGTAATGAGGATATGGGTTGGCGGATGCCCATTTGGCAAATCGCAATCAAACAAAGTATCCCTTGTACTTAAGGTATATATGTATGTATAAATATGGTACGCTGCGTCGTGAGATAAAAAATTGTTGCTCGTGAGCCATTACTCGCCGTCTGTACCAACTATGTAATCTCGCATCTGTAAATTTTCGGGATCACTGCATCCGAGCATCCGTGCACCATGGACTTTGAATACTCAATGTGTCATTTCAAGTGTGGTAAAGGAAAGTTCCTCCGTGATTGGGTCTAGAGTTTTGGACAAATGGCAAATCTAAGTTTGTGCACACCAGAGGAAATACTTCGATAATTGAATTACATCTACATACTACCCCGAAAGCCGCCTCACTAGGCGTGTGGCGTTGGGGTGTTAGGACACCAGCCGTTTACATATAAAAAGGAAACGCTCTAGTGAAATTACTCCTAGCATTTATTAAAGTCCCTTATTCTTCGGGGGGAAAACGAATTCCCATATCTATACGTTCGGAAAAATATCTCTCTTAATTTATCGTTTCTGTCGGACCTGGAAATATAATCGGGTTTTTATATGATGTTCTCCGTGTATTTCTTAAAAATATATATTCTCAATTGCTGAAGCAATCTAAGCCAAGCGCGCAGCCTCCGAGTCTCTAGCGGCTCCCAGCCTAATTCGTTTAACATATGTGTAACGCTGACTGTACCCCCGTAGCAGTTTTTGACGAATCGCGCAGCTTTCCTTTGTATTTTATTAAGTTCCCGGATTAAGTCTTTCTGCCCCGGATCCCATATGCTCGCTGCATATTCAAGGTGTGGCCGGATGAGTGCGAAATAGCACCTCTCTTTTACTTTTTCATCCGAAAATCTTCCCACAATACGCTTGACGAATCCTAGCTTCTTCAGAGCTCTGCCACACATATTTCTTATATGTGTTCCCCACGATAGGTCCGAAGTTATCGTAACTCCTAGATACTTCACTTCATCTGTCGCATTTATGTTAACACCATCCACAGCATATACATGGGGATAGTTGGCGACCTCCGCAAGAAATGTACCGCCAAGCATTTGCTCAGATTAAGTTCGAGTCCCCACTCTTGGCTCCACAAATGAACGTTGTTTAAATCCGATGATAGAATTTCAAAGTCAGAGTGATCACTAATTTCGCGATAGATGACAGCGTCGTCAGCAAATAAACATATTTTACTGCTAATTCGAGAGCATAGTTCATTTATGTATATAATGAACAAAAGGGGGCTGATTACGATTCCTTGTGGGACACCTGATGTCACTTTAACTACATCAAAGCTAATTCCGTTAAGAACTTCTTTTTGCTTACGATCACTCAGAAAGCCGCGTATCCAGTTTACTACTGTTTCGTTTAGCCCGCATGACTGTAATTTGTATAAAAGTTTGTTGTGAGGTACCGTGTCGAAATCTAAGCTAAGAAATCTAGAAATAATGCGTCAACTTGTCTTTTCGATTCACCAGATTTGAGAACGTCATGAATAAAGAGCGCGAGTTGTGTTTCACATGATCTACCTTTCCGGAAGCCGTGCTGACAGCCATGGAGGAAGTTACGACTGTCCAGGATCGTCATGATATTGCTAACGACGATATGTTCGACTATCGCAGAGGACGACTCTGTTGAGTGATAGCATTGACGAACCAGATTAATTCGGTAGTAAAACAGATGAAGCTCCAGCTGCTCGGACTGAGGGCGAAGAAAGAAGCCATCAAGGGGTAAAATTGTTTCAATTCTTCGTATTATTTTTTTGAGGATTTTGAGGAGATATGTCAACATGTTTATGAAAAGGAATATGTGCATTGTGCCCTGATGGTATCCCTCTTGGTGAGCATGAGGTCATGATACTTGCTGAAACTTATCTTAAAAAAGGTAGAAACATCACCACAGACAACCTTTTTATTTCTAAGAAACACAGAAAAATTGAAATCTACCGGTATAAGCCTTGTAGGTACTCTGAACAGGCAGCATCATGAAATTCCTGATGGGGTCTGCAACTAGTAGGCTCAACTTTTTGTATACAAAAATACTGAAAAGCGATTTTGCGGCCATAACAGTTAATGAAGGAAAGTCAAGAAAAATGTCTTAGTCCTGGGGGGTTATTCTGTACGTTCTCGGAATTTCCGAGTCTCGAAAGTGACGAAATTTTGACGTCACAGCCTCAAAAATTTCAAATAGAGTCATTCAAAAAGTTGAGATTTTTCGGGGGAAGTGGCATCACATTCACGGATTTTTCGAGATTCGACCAAGTCGAGTACTTACTGAATAAGGCCCCTGAGCACCCCTCATACCTCAATCGAAATTTCAGTCTGTGAAAAAAACAAGGTTCCGAATTGGTGAAATTTTACAACTCTACGGAATACCTATGGTGTGGACATGGTCGACCAAATGATCCAAATTGTATTCGAACCCGAAGCCCGAAAAGACGTCAAGAACAATTGCGTTTGACTCCTAAACCTGCGCACGCGCGCTGCATCACAACCCGGAGTCGCGAGATGTATGCCGCGGGAATGGAGGTTATTTTTCGCCCGCGGCCAAATTGGCCGCCAGTTGCAATGGTCGTCCACCCGCGTTGCTACGCGCATGCGCGGTGACGACTATTAGAGGTCGTGCTCACACCCAAGAACCTTATAAGAGGACGTTTATCTCCTACTTCGATCGTGTTATCAACGGCCGCGAAAGAAATCAAGTTCCAACTAGAGGGGCTGCAACCGCGAGGTAGGCCAAGAATTTCTAGTCTTAAAATGATTGTGTTAAATGGCTGTTGCGGGGTGAGTTTGAGTGGAAGGAGGGAAGAAACTGTGTAGGAGAGGTCTGTGTATGCTAGAGAAGCAACTGCTCGATCGCTGCGCCACGTACGGTGGATAAGAGGAAACGGCATTTTTTCACAAGATGGCGGAGAGGAAAAATCGCAGTTCTCAGGTTTGAAAGTTTCCCATTCCTAGAGTAAAAGATGCATTGTTGTGTTGAAAGTATTTTACAAATGCGCAAGGTTTGCATAATAAGTGAGGTGAATTTGGTTCCGATATCTCTGTTAAAAGTGGGTGAAATTACGAAAACGCTGGCGGGACGAAAGCTCACATTTACCGAGGCCTCCCTCGCAACACCAGCGCATTAACTGGCGACCCGTAATTTGAGCAAATGACGATCGGAAGCGCATCAAGATTTCCGTCCTCATTGTAAGGTTCATGCTCACACCGCAGACTCATACCAGATCGAACGAGACCACAATATCTTTAAGATGGTTTGAGCGAGATAGTTCCCTAGTCATAATGGAGACCATCTTCAACTTTTATTTTTTTATTTCAGCGTCAGTGTGAAATAAATATTTTAATATTAATGGCACAAATATATAATTTCATATGACCAAAATTCTCAGTAAATAAATAAATAAAGCTACATAAGTCTCTAACTTGACTCATTTTTCCCCGCCGTACGGCTGATAACCCTTAAAAACAGCAGGGTTTATTTGCGATTCTGTAAACATTACTGTGGTGAGTAATAGATTATTTTTTTATAAATCGTTAAGAAAACATGCAATCTACACACCGTTAGTTTTTTGACGAAATCTAGGTGCTAGAAGTTCCTAATATTTTCAATATTCTCCCTCTGGAGCGCACAGCCATAATCTATTCCATGTAAAACATCTTATATTTTTAGACAAATTGCTCAAAAAGTAGTTCGGCAAGGGGTTGATATATTTTGATATCATTGGAAAGTTGAGAGCTTGTTCTTTGAAATGAAGTCAAATTCCTCAAATTCTAGGTGAAGTGATTTTTCGCTCAGACTACCTTAATCGTGTAGTTAGTCCAAAGTAATTCAGTTAGAATTCACTATTCTGCAAACATTCCATCCCCGTCTCCGTCCCGGCCCTCGATCGTCAGTTATAGATAATGCTTGTCACGAGGCGAAGCCTCAAAAGCATGCATTACTACACTACAGGTATTATCACAATGGAGAGGGACCGTTAATATATATATATGTATTTTGCAACTACACAAATGGACAGAAACTCAAGACTTATCTAGAAAACATGCACGGCGTGTGAAGATGAGGGCTATGAGTGTCTGTGAGGCATTGGCGGGAATGTGAACCGCTGGGAAAACGGAGAATGAGAAGAACACGCGGAGCAATGTGGAGGGAAAGTTGTGGATCGAGATTCCTTGGTCTGCTGCCAGCAAGTGCGAGCCGGTTTCTTTTTGTAAACTGCCCCAAAATGAAACGAGTGGTGGCACGAAAAATAGAGTCTCCCTAAACGAGTGGAAGACCGACTTCTTTTATCGATTTAGACATCCAGCCCACCACCTTCAGTTCACATACGTTCAACCCTTGAGGCTCAAGTTCCCCCGACCCCTACCCCTATGTGCGTCGTCCCGTTGCCCGCTTTCCACATTTACCTCAATATTTTCACATTTACTAGTCAGGATTCTCACGGCAGTCCATATTCCCCTTTTCACCGTCACCTGGCGTATTTTAAAAAAAATCTAAAGTAATATTTTATATCTCCGTCGTTGCTAATTTCATTCCTTTTTACGTCAGAATAATTGGTATGGTGATTCAGAGGGATCGGAATATGAGAACACGTGTAGCAAAATGGCCATATTTGTAGGAATTTGGTCAAATATCTTAAATTTCTCTGTTGAGCTAATATTTCCAGCATTTTTTGCCATAATTTATGGTGAATTCTACCGTTAGCCTGTAATAGGAAACTACTTGTATTATATGTAAACATTTTGAATTGATATAATAATTAAGTAATAATTCGTTTTGGTTGTCAGTAGCCCTCATGGCGAATTGCATAACATTTCGTTTGTCAGACTTTTTGTCCAATGCATTCGTTAGAACACAGATGCACCAATCAAAGGCCATCTACATCTACGGTGTACCGTGCAAGCCAGCACTGGTGTGTGTGACACGGGGTGATTCCACACCAGGCATGCAGCACTCGTCCCAGAACAAATCCGAACCTCGCACGCTCACCCTGGCGCTAGGCACAGACACCAAAAAGCAGTCAGGAGAACAGTGCGCAGTCCAACCGGAAACTGGGAGAGTGCTACATATATGAACATTCAAACATGCAGAGAAATGCTATAGACACATCTTGTGGTTAATATTACTGATACTGTTAATTTATGAATACTACGAGATGCTACTTCATGCAGAGAACAAAATAAAATAATGCCGGACTAATCGACCGGTGTGAAGTTTAGTAATTATGTGGTGTTATTAAGCACAAGTGAAACTTCTACTCTACCTATTGAGGGTGGGAGTTTCATGTGATTGATCTATCGCAACTATTATGATCCCTTATTGTACGTGGGAAAAATGACATTTTGAATCTATCGGTTCGGCAGTCAATTTCCTTTATTTTATTCCTGTGATCGCTTCTACCGTAGTACGTTGGCTCTAGCAGTATGTGTTGAACGTCCGGCAAAAAAACTGTCTGCTCCGAGTTTACGCAAAAGATTTAACCTGTATTTCTCCCTTCGATCAGTTAAAGATTCCCACCCTAATTCCTTCCACTGCTAAGTTTATCGTAACAACCTTTCACAAATCTTGCTGCTCTCCGTTGTATTCTATCTATTTCAGAGATTAGTCCTACTTCGTAAGGGTCCCATATGCAAGCGGCGTACTTCAAGTGAGGTCCCACGAGTGAAAAATAACATCGCTCTTTAACTTTCTCGTCGCATTTTCCTAATATTCTCTTGATAAATCCCAATTTGCGACTAGCCTGTCCGCATATTTCCCGTACGTGTTTCCCCCAACACAGGTCCTGAGTAAGGGTCAAACCTAAGTATTTAACTGACTCTACATTTGATAAGTCTGTTTGATTAATTGTGTACGTATCGTTGACCGAGTTATTCTTTTTCCAAAAATTCATAACAACGCACTTTTTAAAATTCAATTCTAACTGCCAATTATTGCACCATTCATTTATAGCATCTAGGTCTTTTTGTAGCGCAATCTTGTCGGACTCATTGTCTAGATCCCTGTACAACACTGCGTCATCTGCGAAGAGGCGAATTTCGCTAGTAACAACGGTAGTGATATCATTAATATACAAAAGGAACAATAAGGGACCGATGACACTTCCCTGAGGTACAGCTGATGTAACTTTCACTACATCTGAGCTAACGCCATCTAGAACTACCCTCTGTTCGCGGTCGGCTAAGAACTCTTTTATCCAACATATTACGTCGTGGTGTATTCCGTATGCTTCCAACTTAACGAGTAACTTTGAATGAGGGACCTTATCGAAAGCTTTTTTAAAATCTAGAAATATTGCGTCTACTTGGACAAGCTTTTCTCCCGAGGAAAGAATGTCGTGAAGGAAGAGGGCCAACTGGGTTTCGCATGACCTGCCTTTCCGGAATCCGTGCTGATTTGGCGTGCTGATTTGGCCATCGGAGATATTAATAAAAAAAAAAAACAGGCGTGCGAAGATCATGGCCTATTCGGAGACGAAGAATAGTTCACGAGAGGCATAGGAAGGTGGTACAAGGACTATAATATGAAAGTATATAACTCGAGATCGAGGACCGTTTACAAGATGGTAACAACCCTGATGGGAGCTCTTTTGACTCCTTGCGACATGTACCCCAATGATAAAAATCCATCTCCCGTCCTTGTTAGAGACGCAGCCGCCTGCGCAGGTGGGTGCCCTAGCTTTCATTGCGCCTACGTGCTATATCGTGAGTCAACTTTTTTCTCCATGAACCGCCGCGCCGCCTCTGTGGAACTCGCAACGTCGTCTTTAGTATTGCTTTCGATGTTCGCCCTTTTCCATCGGTGAGGCCGAGCGAAATTTCCCGTGACGTACATAGTGCAAACAAATGCACTCAATTCACACAATAAGCGCAGTAGAATCGGGTGAATGAATATGGGGAGTTATTTTGCAATCTCACCTTTTTGTTGACTCTTTGCGCTCTCTTATTGATCGGGTCTCGATCACCCGAGGCCCGTGGAAGCGATGGTGGCTCCATTTCACGTTCTTTACGACACGTGGGATGGAACTAATGAAAGCCTGAAAGGAAACGGTTCAAGAGTCGAAAGATACGGATCAAGAGTCGAAAGAGCCGGTGAGTTACGGGAGAGAGCTGGTGAGTCAAGGAAAAGACCTACAGATCGCCACTCGAGAGCTGAAGATGGTCACGCCGCCTGGGTGGTGGAGTGGAACTTCGGAAAATGACGTAATCTTTCGTACTTAATGACGTATTCTCACTTAAGTGAGATTACAAAATAACCCCACAACGCTGAATTCAGCATTTCAATCGTAAATTACGATATTGGCTCATGACACGTCTCGATGTACTGTATTGCAATGTGCACATCAGTCGTAGAAAGGTATCATTTCGGTTTTCATGGCAAACATTCGTAAATTTTCGCGCGCTAAAATTGGCGATCCGTCACCATGAACGCAACGTAAAGAGGTTTACGCGAAACCCTGTGTTAACTGCTTTTAAAGACTTCTCTTAGTGTAAACGAAAACAGTGGTTGGGGATATTATTAACACGAAGTCCTGATGCAAAGTCGATACGAATCCTTAAAATATGTAATCGATACGCTGAATAGTGTGGAAGGAAGGAAGAGGAGAAATGAAGTGTTGGAAGATGAGAACAGTGTTGTAGTGGCACGCGTTGGGGAATTCGGGCGGGGATGTGGACCGATGAGACGCTGGGGGAGGATGAGAGAACCTGCCAATGTTGTTAAACTGAGCATCTCCGATGACGTATGTTGCCACAAGAATCTTCCCCGCTTAAGCCCGTTTCACACGATCAAATTCTGCGTCAAATTCCATTCAAGAATCATTGATCAAGGTTTCTCGAATGGACATGACGTCATGACAGCGGACATGTTTTCTTGAAAGCTCTTGAAAGGCTTCGTCGCCATCAAATTCCTCTCGTCTTGAACGGTTCTAATTTTTCTTGAATCTTGAACGGCTTTGAAGCGTATCCACCAATGGGGTTGTATTTCAGACCATTGGGCGTAAGATGGCCGACATGGAGTAAGTTCCATGCGGAAGCACCTCGTATATTATGCTATTATGTTATAATAAATTAATTGTTCAATGTAACACATGCGCCTTTTAACATGCAAGTGCCACTGTGCTTTAAATTATGAAATATGTATGTAAGCTATACGAGGTATATGATGGTCTCAATTGACAGTACAATATTTCTAGTGACGGAAGGAAAACAAGGACAATCTTTCACGTCGTACTTTGAAAGAACTTACATTAGAGTATTTAGGCGTACAATAATGATCTCTGCTTTTTTATTAATAATTGATATCGTGCTTCATATTTAGGAAACGTCAACTATTGGCACAATAAGAACTTTATGGACAAATTTCGCTCACAGAATTTCCAGGCGAGAAATGGACACCGTCGAAGAATTTATGATAATTTACGAAATATGTACTAGTTTTCTCGCAACATATGAGATTTGACTGGATATCTTTAAATAATAATTGTTTTTGCGTACAAATAAGATCCTCAGAAGGAATGTAGATGATATTTTGTAACAAAACATGACAAGCCGTTGACAAGCACGAAAGCCTGCTAAAGCCATGTACGGAATACACCATATTTGTTCTCCTATCGCTGCATAGTCGTTCGTAGCCTAGTGGGTATCGTCCTCGCCTGGTGACGCGGAGATCTCCGTTTCAAATCTCGATGTCGGAAGTTTTTATTAGCAACTTTTTTAAAGTTCATAGTTATTTCTTCAACTCAAGATATAAAATACTTTCACTAGTTGGTGATTAAAACTATAAAATTTTTTTGATCTCTAGTTTCGGACATTTTTTGTCGGCAAACCATGTCCCGGCGACTATAGGCGTATGATGATTCCAGATCCTTCGTTTTCCGTTTTATGCATGTATACAACATACATGCGTTTTATATTTTACAGAAATTTATGCTGAAATCGACCAAAGCCTTAAAAAATGATGCTATGAGTATGCTTGTAATTAGAATACGTTGATCCGTCAGTTCTTGCAGCTCGAAAATTAATGTTTTACATCTAGGGCTCCAATGCAATGGGGAAAATTCCAGTGCCTTTCGCTATGCCTTCCCATTGTGTGGCAGAAGTTGGTACCTGAGCAAATCATGAGCAATAAAACAAGCTGCTATCGCTAAATACTTCAAAGTGTCTGCAAAAACTAAATTTTATCGTGGAGTTGCATCTACCCAGTCAAGAACAAGTATTATTCGTATGTATGTACCTGCTAAAGATTTTTGAGGATAGAAATATCAAATGGCCGCATAAATTAGATTAGTATATTAAAGGTAGACATTAGTCATTTATTCACCGTCAAGAATTCGTCCTTAAGGGCTTCATAAATTGCTGTGTACACTTCAGGAACGAGCAAAGAAATGGTGTTGCGAGCAATACTGGTTGTGTATTGAAGGCTCGTAAAGGATTCGCCGGTCACCAAAAATCTCAGCGTCACCGCGAGTTTGTGCTTGGCTGATATGCAGTGCCAACACACTACCTTTTTTGAGATCCTCGGATGTATTAACTCAATTAAATTTGTTTCGCTCATTTTTAGGTAGTTTTTAAAATATTCCGGGCCTTCCGTTCATACCTCGTTGTGCAGCAATTTCATCAACCATTCATTTTGCCTCCTGCGAATCCACTTTCTCGTTCTCGCCCTTCGACGATTTATTTGTCTCTGAAGTTGAATATCAACGCCTAAAACAGCCACTGCTAAACCTATACTTAAACATTAAAATGGGTTTTAAAAATCTATATTACACAATAAAGAAATGCTTGACCACACACGACAGAAAATTTGGGAAAAGTCGCATTACGTTGCTATTTCGTTCCTGCCTTGCCTTTAACCCAGCTCAAACGCTTCAACCTTGTCTTTTAAGTCTTTGATCGTGTGAAAGCCCTTTCAATTATTATTGATCAAGCATTCTTGAACTGCTGTCTTGAATCATCTTTGACGCAGTTTGACGTTCAATATTTCATGTTCAACGTTTCTTGTTCCAGTAAAATTGAGTGGTGTGAAACAGGCTTTAAAGTGCATAGTTAAATTTGTAGCATTTGATGCTTTCCCGGCGAATAATTGCAGTGAACTTATTCCTGGCTTCCGACCGGATAGGGTTCTCCATCTCCACCAACGTCGTTTCCATTGAACGCTTGTCCACTGAATCTTGTCACTATGTTTTACTTTCCCTTCCCGATGAGATTGCGGTTCTCTTTGTGCCTTCTTGGTGGCTCGCTTTGCCCGACATGGGAAATTTTACTCTAAATGTCATCATTTAGTTTTTGCCGTAAAAGATATTTCACTATAAATGGGTCAGTTTTTTGCTTAACTAGACAGATGTGACGGGTGAGCTCTTTCGTTTGCCACAAATTTAACGCGCAAGCACATCCCGAGATGTCCTACGCGGATATTTCCGCCCACGCCCAAAATAGCACCACATGCACCACACCCACGCATCCGCGGCGCCATCTCCTCGTATCGCTGTTATGACATATCTACTTGATTGAACGAGATCGCATAAGTTTCAATCGCGTCATTATTGACGAAGCTATAGAGTTGTAATGGATCACACTGAAAACGCTGCATCGCCATTTCCGTCGTCCTGGTTCTACCAGTACTCATCCCACTTTAAAGACGTGTCCACACGAGTCAAACTTTCGGAAGTCGCAGTGCCCTCGTGCAGCGATTACGCGTTCATTTCTCTTGAACGCGTTAACCCTTTCGCGACGGTGACGGGGAAATGTTTTTTGCTTTGCCAGTACGGAGCTTTCACTACGCTAGGATCTTCACCAGTACCTATTTCCCTAACTTGAATCGGGGGCCAGAGGGGTGTTGAACCTTTTTCTCGGCCACCGGGCTGAGATAATCTCCGCTCTTTTCCGCTTGGGGTGCCCATTACGGCATGTGGTCGCGGTTAACTATTTTTTATGCGATGGTTTTGCTAAAAATATTGTTGCTACAGCCTCGATATTTATTTAATCGGAAATAAATTATTCGGTTAAACTCGAATATGTGGGGCCGAGACCAGGTAGTCGCAAGATGGGTAGGGTCCAAGCTCGCGAGGGTCCTAATCCCCAACCCTTTCTTGAGCTCGGAGACCCAACGCCGGCTTCTCTCCTCGACCCAACCAGCGGGAGGCTCCCTCGCCAAAACCAACCGTGCTCACTACAATTTAAACTTTAACAACTACGTCATATAACAACAAATTAATATTTTGATCGTACTCCCGATAATTGTACGAGTAGGTACTTCTTTTAATCGTCGTTCTACGATGAAAATTAACAATTTTGCGAACATTGATAAATACGTGGTCGTGAACAGCGGGAAATATGGCAACAACGCAGCGGTCCCCCTTTAAATTATCTCTTTATTTTGAGTAGAGTAAGCTTGCAGAAGTTTTTGACGGGTGTAGCTTTTCAAATTAACGTTATTGACATCAGTGAGCGATGGGAATTGGTAGTATTAATCTAGTTTTAATACACTGTGCTGTAAATGTACTCAGAAATGAAATACGCGAAAAAGTACTCAACTTTCTACGCGCAGGACGCGCCCGACGCGTGAAAAAAATGGCGGACACATGGAGTCATTTCGTATTTACTTATAAGATTCACTGGGATATATTAGCATGCATACATGAATCGTCCATTTCTGTTAATCATTGCTACAGTGCTGGATATATAATAGTTGTATTATTGGCACATTGAGAATTTTATGGGCTAACTTTCGTGCATTAACATCCCAGGCGACAACGGGACACCGTCGCAGTATTCATTATAATTAACGATTTCCCCGTTAATGCCCGCCAAAAATGTGAAGTTGGATCAGTTACGAGCTATTAATAATTGTTTTAGTGTAAATAAGAACCTTAATACGTGAACAATGAGCAAAATAACAACAAAAAACTCCTCAAGGTGGGGACCGACATTCTCAGGCCATAACCCGAGATTCATAGAAAAGGGTATGTATAGACCGATCATTAAAAGACCACGGTAGACCGGTTGGTAGGGCACTTTACTGCGTGTTCGAAGGTCGGTGGTTCAATCCCGAGCGGTATAATTTTTTTTCCCCTCAATATTAAACGTAAACATTTAATTTAGCCACTACTATAGCGATATATTTTAAAAGTAGTGAATAATCTTATGAAGGAAATTTTTCTGCCTTAGTTTTCGAACTAATTCCTAGTCAATGTTGGATGAGTAACATTTGAAACATTCTTTTCCTCGTAATTCCCTGTGCGAATACGTGCATTCCTTCTCCTAATGAAACGTATTTTTTTTAGATAAGATGCAATTACGTTCTATTGAAAGTCGTTGCGGTTAATGTTTTTCATTGGTTGGAAAAGGACTATCTCATAAATGCATCTTAACTACGCGTTTTGGAGATCTTGAGTAAAACTATTATAAGAAGATATTTTAATATGGTATTTCCGCTAAACGCTATAAGGATTCGGGTGGTTTACATATTATAATTGGTTAAGGGTCGGGCGGGTTATAAATTAATGATAGTTATTATATAAAATAATGATAAAATATCTCGCACCTAGTTCTTAGGAAAATTATGGGAATGTATCCTTCTGGTCTGCAATAAATATTATCAACTTTTCGGGCATTATTTATTATCAACTATCGCAACCGATCTTAAATTGGCCTACATTCTGGTTGGTATAATGTCGCATAGCAGTTACTGCCCATGTGCCTAGTGTTACGAAACCAATTATAATTTGAATAGGTACTTGCGATACCTACAGAACGATAGCTTATACGTTAGTAAATTAAATTCAATGGTCTTCGGCATGAGCAGAATACAGGCGAAAAATTTTACAAAAACAGCGTCTACAGTCCTTTTTTTTCTTCTCCTCGAAATTGTTCCTCCGCCATAGTTGCATTTAATGATAGGTGTCGTGAAAAATTTACATAAACATTTACTGAATGAATTTGAGCTAGATTCTTTTCAGTCGGCAGAAACATGCAGTGTGACTCGCGATATACCTCAAGGGAGTTCAACTTTCAACGGCAATCCTTACAAAACACTGTGAGTAAAGCCTGATTTACTGAGATCAAGAAGCCAAAATTTGAGAAGCTTGATATACGTAACTGTATTTGAAAATTTTATAAATGATGTTATGGTCTGCTTTGGTAAAAACTTCAATCCCAACTTCAAAAATAAGATTGCTGCATACAAAGAGAGCTCTATTATGCTCAATACAACGGCAACACCTTAAATCCACGCAGTTTTTTTTTCACATACCCGATTTTTGCGACAAAATGCAAGTAGGCCTTGGTTTCTACAGTGAATAGCCAATGGAATCTGTCCACGCTGATTTCAAACTTATATGGGAAAATCATCTAAGCATCAAATCTCTAAGAACCATCCGGAATGAACAGAAAGACTGCATCATGTTTTTAGTAATATACTTTTTATCACTCATTTTAATGTCTATTAGTGCTATTGATGTTTGAATAAATGGTAAGTTAATTATTATTGAAGTGGATATTTATTTTTCTAAATTCATTATTTGAATTTTATCTAAAGCAATAATTTATTATACAGTAAGCTGTTTTATCTTGCAGAATAATGATAGAAAAGATTATATAATAAAAATATGTATGTTATAACATAGAATGGTAATAAGATACAATTTTCATGTATTAAGTGACTCCAAATCATTACTCGTGCTATTGGTTCGAGATGATAAAATCAATTTAATTTATATTTCCAATTCTATTTCATTAGAAATGCATTATAAAATTACCATAATTGAATATACGTGAACAAGGTCCGAACGTGGAATTTTCATAACAGAAAAATTCTGACGGAAAAATGCCATGTAAACAATAAAAATCAATTTTCTCACAAATCGCTCTACCAATTATTTTCTTTTGGGGATAAAAATATTCGTGAGACATCGTAGAAATGAAATTTGAAAATATTTCATCGGTGCAACCACTTTTAATTTAAATTCGATCGAAGCCCACCGTGCATTTACATGTCCTCATAATGAAAGAAAGACTTGTCTAGTCGCTCTCCTCGTACCACCTCGCTGCTCGTACGCTCCCGGCGCGTCCACGCACGCATAGGCTCGACTTATTTTTACAACTTCATTCATCCTCCAATAGGTGCCACCATGTGCATTTCACGCGTACGACGACGTTGCCTCCGCTTGAATGTGGACCTTTCGTGCGTTTCGCACGTAAACTGTACGCGCGAGACGCGTGAAATGCTTGAATGTGAATCCCCCTTTAGGACCTTCGCGAGCTTGGGCCCTACCCATCTTGCGACTACCTGATCTCGGCCCCACATATTCGAGTTTAACCAATTATTCTTGTTTTACAATGACTTTACAGCTTTTAAACGAAATTCTATCGCTAATAATAAGCTCTCTAGCAACAAAAATCGTATCAATGGTAAAGATTCATTTACACACAAACTACGTTAAAAATAATAGTAGAACTCCGTTTTAAATTTGTGGTTGCAGAGCTAAACGTAAGGAATGCACTTATAATGCTCAATTTGCCAATAACACAACAACCTTTAAGTTTGTTATTCCACTACACCAGCAAGCAACTCACCGCGGACCCCTGCTGTGAATGGGGCGCGCACTGCGAGGAAGGGTCGAGGTAATCTCCTCCCGCGAACCGAGAAAGGGTACAGACGGCGTCCCGAGAAGAAGTCCTTTATAACACATCTTTTAGCCTTGCTTAGGGCTAGCTTAGCGGCACGACGTGCTATCACGTCGTTCGTTCGTTTGCGTCAACAAAAATCGTATCAATGGTAAAGATTCATTTACACACAAACTACGTTAAAAATAATAGTAGAACTCCGTTTTAAATTTGTGGTTGCAGAGCTAAACGTAAGGAATGCACTTATAATGCTCAATTTGCCAATAACACAACAACCTTTAAGTTTGTTATTCCACTACACCAGCAAGCAACTCACCGCGGACCCCTGCTGTGAATGGGGCGCGCACTGCGAGGAAGGGTCGAGGTAATCTCCTCCCGCGAACCGATTAAGGGTACAGACGGCGTCCCGAGAAGAAGTCCTTTATAACACATCTTTTAGCCTTGCTTAGGCCTAGCTTAGCGTCACGACGTGCTATCACGTCGTTCGTTCGTTTGCGTCGAAAAATTTACGCCGCTCTATCACGTCGTTCGTAGCGAAAGGGTTTCCGTCGGTGCGCCGTGGCCTGATTTCCACGGCAACGCGTTGCGGGAGGGACTACCTACTACACTCGCCACCTCCTGCCACCAATATATTGTGTCGTCGGTCGAGTGCTGTCCACTCTGACCCTCCCCAAGTTCCCCTCCGCTCCCCTCTTGCAAACACAGAGGGCAGCACTGCGTCACCCGCGAGTGCTCATCACGAAGCTTCCTCACCCCCCCCCCCCTAGTGGAGCGGCGAAGCACCAAGTTCCGGTTTTTTCAGCGATTTCCAAACAAAGCCCCGCTGCGACAGAGGAAAGCACTCACTCAGCAAGACGAGTGTGTGGAGGGAGAGCATGTCTTTGCGTCAAGAGATGGCGCTCTTTCGATCGCCGAGAAACACAAAGCCGCAAATTGGGTGTGGCATCGGTGCTCCCAAATTCCTCGGGGTACGTTGCCTCGGGACACGCGATTACCTGTTGTTTATATTTCGAAAAGGACGGGCAGTGTGCGTGGGATTCAAGCGGCAAAGGCTGCACGCTTTATTCGATAAAAGTGCCGGCTGGAGCACATTTTTGGATATTCGACAAAATGCTCCCCGATTCCGACTGATGTTTTGGAGCAAAAGTGAAATTGTTTGGTGAAAATAATTTTGGCCGGCATTTGCGGCGATGGAGAAATGCAATGTCTGCCAACCCGACAGTCGTGGGTTCCAATCCCGCGTATGCGAAAGTAACCAAAGGTTGGTATCCTTTTAAACCCATGGGAATGGCGCTCGCCACAAATGTTTTCGGAGAGCGTCGTTTCCTTAAAGTTAAAGAGTGCCTCAATGGGCACGAGGGTGGCTCTTACGCCTCCTGCTTCCACGAGAAGAATACATGTTTTATCTCCTCCCACTCAAGCCCCCCATGTGGCTCCGTTACACCTATTGATGATATATTCATGCCACCCTTAAACACGTGAGTAAACAATCACAGGAGCAGCGTGATGCAATAGTTGCGGTTGCCCGCGAATACTCATAATGTCCCCTTCAATGGCCGCCTCAAAAGTAAAACAATCATTGACGCCCATTAGACAGAGCTCCGACGCCAGAAGCTATCCAATGTGTCAAATTTAAATATGCGCCAATCCTCTTAGGCATCTCCTTCCCCACCCACCTCACCATCCCTCCCCTCTCGCGTCGTATCCCTTCTCTCAACAACCGACCCTCAACCAAACCAAACCCTATGTAGTGGGATGGGATAGCTGAAATTCATACCAAATTATTTCACATCTGGCAACCAGTGCACCACTTTGGATTCACATAGTACATGGGTAGACGAGTCTAAAAAGCACGGGACACAAATTTTCCTGGCGTTGTTGATGCCGTAATCAACATGGCCACCAAAATTTTGTGACACACTTCTACATTTCTCCATATAGCTCGGGTTTGTATTTTTATATTAACCTATATTGTTAGTGATATTTGATCGGGAGAAAACCTGCTTTTCAACTGTATATTTGACATCATCGTTTAGGTTAATAATACCAGAAATTAGTGTATTTGACAATGTATATATTGAATTATGATATTCAATTTTAATATTATTGTATTATACATTCTTTTGTTTCTCATTCTTGTACTTAATTTGTAAAAAAAAGTTATAGGGCATGTTTTCAGCAATATGTAACGGATTCCAAGTTATTTAGCAAAATATTTGGAAAAAAACATTTTTTTAAAATATAGTTACAAATATTTCTGGTATAGTTAACCTAAACAATGGTGTCAAATATACCGCTGGAAAGCGCGTTTTCTCCTGATTAATAATCACTAATAATATAGGTTAATATTAAAATAGAAACCCGGGTTATATAGTGAAATGTAGAAGCGTGTCACAAAACTTTGGTGGCCATATTGATTACGTCATCAACACCACTATAGGGCCAGGAAAATTTGTGTCCCGGGCTTTTTAGACTTGTCTGCCTATGTACCTACTATCTGAATCCAAAGTGGTGCATTGGTTGCCAGGTGTGTAGTTTTTTTCAGCTATCTTACCCCATTAATACCATTTACTCCTTCGTGACACTCCTTAGTAGTGGTCTCCTCGAGCTGACGAAGGGTTTGTAATCCGAACGCGTAAAAGTAATGGACTCCAGTGTCCTCATGGATTATCTACCAGTTTAAGTTCCATTATTTCTATCCTTCCCCAGAATCGACACCTTGTTGCTAAAGTGTATTTACCTATATAATTATTTACATTCCTTTTGTTCAATGAATATATATATAGCCTCTCTCACGGACGAAAGTTCTAAGGCTGAGATGAGATGGAAGATTTGGAGCGGAATAGTAGATAGTCAGGCAATAAACTGATCGTAATTGGTGCCAAAGCTGTGGTGAAAATGGAAGTAATAATATAATCCCTGGGAAAGCCCTTAAAGTTAAACAATATTGATGAAAACCCAACAATGACTAATGCGTTGATTTCTAAATTTATAATTCTACCGGCATTCATCTAGATACTTAATAGCAAACCGCCGCAGAGGCGCGCGGCACGGGGGTGTCGGACCAGCGGCCATGGAAAGGGGAGGGAATGGAAGGGGGAGGAGGAGGACGGGGGTGAGTTGCTAGGCGACGGGATATATTATTGCCAGTGTCTCTTTTTCTCTTGTCACGTGATGGTGCGCGTGGAAGGAAGCATTTTGTGTGTACATCCTTAAGTTCAGTGGGGTCGTCTCTCTCTCTCTCTTAATTGGGGCGTCTCTCTCCTGTCAGTTCTAGAGATAAACTGCGAGTCAAAATAATAATATCATCTTGTGTCGCATTGACACTTGCCTGATCTGATCAATCATTCAAGCAGACCCCAAAGCGTAGCAGCGTGGTAGCCTCCCGAGTCTCTCCGGTGGCTCATAGCTCAAAGTGTTCCCTTCATCTGTTTAACACATTCTGTTCGGTTGTAGCAGTTTTAAACGAGCGTTTGGCTTTTGTTTTATATTTTCTACGCAAATTTAATCTTTCTGCGCACATTTGGCATTATCCGACACCTTTTAATTTCCCCATCTGTGGCAACTTCTCGGTAAATAGAGACTTGATATGCAAATTCTCTTATGCAGTTGCCAATTCTATAAAGTTGGTGTCGTTAACATAAGTAATGGATTACAGAGCACCGATCAAGTTCCCTTATGGGACGCCGAATGCCTCTTTTAATAGCTCTCGGTCGTAATACCACCGTTAACTACTTTCTGTTCGCGACCATTTAGAAAGTCACGTGACCAATTCACTCCTTTTTTTCATACGATTGCTATTTGAATATTAGTTTGTTGTGGATAACGTAGTCAATTACTTTCTTGAAATACAGCATTTGAATTCCCTAATTATGGATAATGACGTAATGGGTTTTTTCTTCACCTGCTCTTGTACATGGAGTAAGAATCCAAGCTGGGCTTTGCAATATCTACTTTTCCGGAAGTGGTTCTGACTCCTGTAGACGAAATTTCGATTATCCGGGAAGGTCATGACGTAACTAACGATGATGCCCTCGAGAAACTTGCTAGAAAGTGACACTAACGATATCTGTTGGTAATTTCCCAAGTCTTGTTTGTTTTACTCAAATTGGAGTGACATTGGGTATTTCCTTGTCTTGTGGTTCTTTACCTTCGGATGGTGACTTGTTAAATATGATTTCTAAAAATGGTGCAATATGTGGAGTTAAATACTTGGTATCTCATCTTGACCCGAAGACTTGTTACTTTTAAAATAGCGTAATTGTTTAATCATCCCATCGCGATGTATAATTATTTCACCCATTGCTTCACTAATGGCAGGGATGTCTGCGCCAGGCACGTTTTCCTCCTTTTGTGCATACCTTTTCAAAGAAGTAGCTAAAAGTGTTAGCTTGTCGATTCCGTCAGTGATTACTTTGCCATTTTTCCCATCACTCCCATGGTTGAAAATTCTCCCAAAACTTATCTTGCGTAACACCAAAATTATTCGAGTTTTCATCCTGTAATTCACTTGGGACATTTTATAGAAGTTTCATAGAACATTGGGCACGCATTATTTTCATCGTTGCTTGAGCAATGCAATTGTCTTTAGCCATGATTTTGGGATTCATTGACCCGGCTTAGATTTCATCTCCTGAAGATGTGCGAAAAGTCGTTTTACATTGGGGTGGAAAAGTGTCTTGGCTTAAATTAGGCCATCCATTCGAATTGCTCCATTTTCATAGGCTTACGTCTGAGGAAACGAAATTCCTTGGATTTTAGTCTTTAAAAACCTACAGTGACAGCTCCATAACATTTCAAAAGAGTAATAAACTAACTATGGATTAGGCTTCTAAAATTAACCATGGATGCCATATCATGCTTAAAAATATCGACAATTATTAATTACGTTTCTGAATCTGTAATAAACAAGGAACTGTCTGTGTTTTAGTCATTTCGTGATACCAAGGCCCGCAAACTCTGCAACAGGATTAGTTAATCGCTGGAAATAATAAATGGAAGTTAAATGATGGAGGTCACTTGATACACTGAGTTAGCAGAAAATCGCGGAACTTTGTTACCTGCCCCGGACGTTGAGTGGATCTTGATGGACGCGCTAATGGATAATAACTAAACATGTTCAGAACCTCTCGGTGATTTAACGTCAAGCTGTCAAATCATTTATTTTTATTTATAAGTATGCTATTTTCTGTGCGTGACGCAAGACGCTATAAATCCCCCAAGATGATTCCCCAAGGCACGACCTTCCAACAAGCGAGGCTGGATTAACTTTCGATGACCCTTCAGTTTGAATAAATTGCGTGCGTATTTTGTTTTCAACTGAGTGCCCGAAAATCAATCATCACCAGGAGTGAGGCAGGGAAAGATAGGAATGGAGTTGTGCTTTCTTCCCTGAGAGAGTTTGTTATTGGTTAGTTTTGGCGTGACATGCGGCATCCATCTTAAGCAGAGCATAATGAAGTATCGAGTCAAGAGTAGAGAGATGACTTGTATCAATTTCCCTGTGATTTGGTAAATTTGGTAAGATCTGGACCTCAAAGCACTCCTTAAATTCTGTGTGCATCTCAAACATTCTATTTTTGAACGCAAAATATTTTCTGTAGATTATTATTCTTCTACTTCCTAAATTATAATGCCATGAAAACTGATACTGCGAGATAAATAAGCCAGCACTGAGTTATCTAAGCTTTAGTGTTTAATACAGTAGATATTACTATCGTGCTTTGCATTCCTTAATGTGTCGCAAGCAATCGTTTTATTGGAACCGACTTGCTTCGCTTGACTTTGAATGAGTTCTAGCCCTTCAAATTTCATCTTTCACTCCATAATGGTCCATATAGACTCGCATAGCAGATTTGGAAAAGGGAAGATGAATATTTTCAAAATATAGATTTGTTTATCAGTAAGGTTTACCGCACGAGAAGTCTGTGTTGTCAGTGTGCTAAGCAAGATCAAGAAAAAGTGATGTTGGTTTGTCTTTCCGTAACATTATGAGTCGTACCTTTCGGCCAAAAGGACAACCGTTTGGTGACATAATCGTTATAGCTTCGTATAATACTCGCAGCGATTCGAGCAACGAGACGGAGGAATATTGAGTTCAAGTAATCTAAGCATGACTAAGGGAAATGGACGTTGATCTCTTCCAGCTTAAAAATACCGCGCAGTCATGTCTGGAAAGATTGTTTTGGATCAAGAATTTTGAGCTACGAAGGGAATCGATCCTTCCCGTCGATCTGTGGCCAATGTACTGCGACATACTGCAAAAAATAATCCGAAGGTCCATTGCACGGAAGCGGAAGAGGAATGTGTACGCAATCTGCTCCTGGGTAGTTCTTCTTTGATTCTTTGATCTCACACCGTTTTATTTCATTACCAATAAAAATTAAAAAGATCGTCCCTATTACGGCGATTAGGGCTTTCGCTTGTTCCGGTTGGCCGGGATCTATAAAGTGCCCCCCGGAACGTTAACTGTTTCCAGTCGTGTCTAGCAATTTGTCTCTCTAAACAAGCAAATCGTGACTCAAGGTCAATTTCAAGGAAGGTCTTCCTTCGGCGACAATTATGTCTCCGCTTAAGTGAATGCGATTATAGGAGTCACTTAAAGTAATGCACCTAAGCCTTTCTTCCTTGAGAGGCCAATGCGATGGAGACCACGAATCGCGAGGAGAGCAAGAGTGGGCACACGATTCTGATGGAAGGCTATTATGACGTTGGCTATTATGATATCGTTCACTTTAACTGCGTCGTCTGAGATGTTAACATTAAGGAACAAATGAGGTATGTTGCATAAAGTTTCACCCCTTACAGAATGAAAATACTGAACTAAATTTCGCTACTGTAGACGTTTCGTCGAGTCCGACGGGGATTGTGAATATCAATGAACTCTTCCAAAAAAAGACGTGCAGTGCATCCAAACCCGGGTCAAATAAATCCTTATCCGTGGAAAATTGCATTTTTGAATATCTGCAATATCTACGATGCTCATTTGTTCGCTCATATGGTTATCCTGTTTAGACAGATCGTTTTATGCTCATTTTATCCATTAATTGTTAATTTAAATATACTTAGCTTAATTAACACGTATTAAATAAGTATTTTATTTATTCCTCTATTTCTTACAAATGGTGAGGATAGTTTCAAATGACCTTGCAGCATGAGTTTTAAATTCTGTAGTGCATATAAAGTGAAGTTTCACTCGCAGAAGTGATTCTGCCGAGTTTGAGAGATAACACCATCCATGCGGGACAATCAGTCTGTGAGAAATATTTACACGTTATTTTCTTAAGACGCGCATGCTGACCCTTATATTAACGAAGTTTCGCCATGCTTTCACAAGATGGAAATATCACACCCACATACCGCAATTCCGTGCAATCACAGTTTCGGCTGAAATATATAAGAACAAGTGAAGGTTTTGATTGATTATGTGCAAATTGCGCAGTATTAGGAGAAAGCAGAAGGCTACCTCTCCCTGTTTCCTCAAAATCCGGCAATATTATTTGAAATTGCAATTAAAATAGAACACTATGCCATGAAAATTACAATTAGGTTGTGAAATACGGGAGAAATAAAAATAGAAATGCCAAATAATAGCCCCAAAATTTAGTATACTTCTTGTAGATTTCAATGCTCCTTTGGGAGACCCAGACACACTCTTTGAAATTGAAAATAAAAACCCAGCGATCGCCCTGATTTTAATCATTAAATTGCATCAGTGCATTAATTTGAATTACAAATTTTGGGTTACAGAAGTTTGTGATGTTGTATAAATTAATTGTAATATGTATCCAATGCAATTGCACTCTGATTTCATTTGCAAAATCAAGTGTTCTATAATATTCGTTTCTTTTGTCCCATTATATTTGGTTGGAGTTAAAATTTCCAGAAAAATCCCCTTTCGTAATTTATTCAATAGCACCGCGATGTGCTACACAATGGCTTTGGACTTTAGGAGAGGAATATAAATGTAGTAAGAATAAATAGAGCTGCTTAATTCTATGCTGTTACTTGTACGCATTCATTTATCTCTTTGTTCTGATTTTCAAGGGGAGGACTTTCAAGTGGCTGCTTTACATATTCTAGGTGTAAGTAATTAACTCTCTTGTGAATGATGTGCAATACAAACTTGAGTTTTTTTTCTTCATTCCGAGGTCAAGTGCACAAATAACTCGGAGAACTGACGGTTTGTTTTGGAAATTGATATGCAGTCGACAGACGTTTAACTGCAGCGCCAAGAGTCAGTTAGCCAGGGGCCAGTGGCTGACCCTCCCAAACGGGTGAGCGGCATGTGATTTGATCATCCAATATGGCCACTGTCGCTTAAGAAGGTCATACAAAGATTTATTATCTTTTCATGGAATTCATGAGGTAATTTTACATTTTGGGGTGTTGTAGGCCTCATATTATCGGCATTTGTACAAGTTTCATCATTTACAAAACAATGATTCATGAAAACTTTAGTTATTGACGTTATATATAGCTCATTTGGTGATACGACCTTTTGGCCAAAAATATCGAGGAGAACTGTGCTTTAAAAAGCGAATTTCGCGTCGGGAGCAGGCAGTGTTGTTGCTGATGGCCGGGGGTGGATTTTAATTCCATGAACTTTCGCAATGTCGATTTGAGTGTTTGTAAACTCGCTTAAACTGTGCAAAATGTATTTGTTCTATGTCACGACGAAGTAAACTTTTGTGCCGCATGGGAGAATAGAAGGCGTATTTGAGTCTAGCTTTTTTTAAAAGAGTTTATGGCGGCTGGGTTTAAATTTTGATAGTCTCTCACATTATTTTTTTCTTATATAGGATTATTTGTTTTGTTAATATCTAGTCAGAAGAACGGACGGCAAAGTTTAAATAACAAAGTCAAAGAAATGACGAAGTGCATCGCTGGACAACAATTAGGGAGAGCATGTTTATAAGTAAAAGTTATCGGTGAAAAATTAAGGAATCACGAAATCATAGCTTTCTAGTGACAAGAATTCAAAGAAACATGATTGACTTCTTAAGTTTTACCTCCTCTAGCAAACATGAAATGCAAGAGATGCTTCTACGAGTAGCCATTCTTCACTTTCTCATTTAATTGCATTCTTTACTTTGAAGGCATAACCCAAAAATCCAAACTTTGCCGTTTATATATAATTTATAAAAAGAGTAATGGAAAATAATTTGACTGTAAATTAATCTAAATTCATCTAATGTTGAGAAATTAATGTAGTCCACTCTCATTGGAGCCATCACCTTTTAGGGCCTATCGCCTAAAAGTGAAATAATTTGCCTTTTGAGTGTGTATGAGAAGGTCCTGGAATACCATTGACGGTCATGTTAAATAGCCCGTAGACGTGGTACTGCCAGGTTTCCCTGGATTTGAGAATACGCTTAACTTACTCTCTAAATTTCACTTACAGCCTTCATTTTCAGAAAACAGATTACAAGTCCACACTCCACTATGGTGGGGCGTTGACGAGGTCTGGCGATGTTCCGAGGTGGTGGAAGGGTGGTGGGTTTGCAGGACGCGACTTTCTACCTTATGGTGCCTAAAGGGGGAGAGGGAGGGTGACCTCCGTCCGCTTGGGTTGGGTGGCCAAGGGTGAGGTCAGGCCGAATGGTTATAACGGCTGCTCTGGATGGAGGGAAGGACATGCCGTGGGAGGGGCAGTCCTTCGAGACGCTGGGATTTCTTGGCCTGAGGACGAAGGAGCTTCGAGAAAGAATGAACCATCGATGATGAGATTCAGCTGGGAATTAAGTCGCGACCTTTATATAGTTTGTGAAATTGTCGCGAAACATTTCTTCGGAAAATGTGTGCAGGATTGTCAACTGTATTTTCTTCCTATACTTTGGAATGGACCATTTGGAAGACGCCTGAAATCAGCCTTACCGTGCATAAGATACACATTCCTACTGTTTAAAACTTGCTACTTCCTACGCTGAGATCTGGTGCTTTCTAGGCGTATGCGATGCTGAAATTTCTTTGCGTCTTCCACCGGGGGAAGGAACCATTGCCCAACCCGAGAGGAATTTCCGCGCTTTTCTCTTACGCTAGACGGAATCCGACGCTAGTTTTGACAGATAACTCTCACTTTCAGTACTATAATCAGCGTTTAAATATCAAGGTTGTAGCACCGTCATCTAGAAAATGACAGTTACTCGTTGAAACCTTGGTTGGATAATTTTATAAAAAATAAATCGGTGAGGAAAGAACTCAGTCATTCAATCATTATAGTGCGTTTCCTCCGAGTTAAGCCATTGTCAGTGCAATATACCTTCACTACTCGTATATCCATTTTGGGCCAACTCTTTACTTCTCCACCTCTTCATTGAATTGTTTATGTATTCAGCACTGGTCACTGTCCACGCAGGGTCTTCAGCTCTGCTCAAATATTTGTAAAACTAGAAATCATTTCTCATTTTCAACAGTCATTTGGCTGCAGATTATATCCTTTAGTCATGTTTTGATTAATGTAATGTTATAAATGTTATTTTCTTGTAGAATTGAAAATTTCACGATGGAAATGATAGAATTTTCAGTCGTTATATCTCAGCCAGTATTTCTAGATTGGAAAAAACCATGAAATATTTCTTCGCTCTGACCACTTCTCTTAAACATGATTCTGAAAAATACTTTTTGCATATTTGTCTCCGAAAAACAAGGTAAGTAGTTGAAACAATTATGATGCTCCAAATAAATTGAATTTGAGTAAATCACAGAGCTGGTCTATCGCATTTTGGCGGTTATATTGTTTTTATTTATTTATTTAATGGAAGGCGATGAATTAGCAATAGATTCGATCCTTCCTGTTCGAACACACGTTGAGTACGGCGACACTTTTAGGTGACGTCAACATATTGAGATGTCGTTTTGGATCACGTGGCCATTTGAAATGTTATGCCCATTTTAAGTTAATTGTTGACTCCTGTGGTTGTCACAAATACATACGGACTATATATTTTAGGTTTTTATAAAATTTGCCGTTATTTACACTACCACTGCTAAATGAGGACTAAATTGTATACGTATTTCTCATTCACCTGAATTGTAGAAGAGTTGAGATTGACTTCACTATTTTTACTCCAGAAATCTTATGTCGCAATCACGGCTTCTATCTCTCGGCAAATAAGAGACAAAAGAAAGTTTTATATGTCTCAAGTGTTTGTTTGTAGTGCCTGGATGGCGTTCAAAAATCACTTTTGCGATCAATCATGAAGTGGTTTAAGACTGTTTAGTTCCTCGCTTAAGTATAACGACACGGATTTAGCGAAATGAGAGCGATCATCATCGGTTGGGAAGTGCGACAAAGTATTCAAAGGAAAGGAAATAAAAATGTGTCATTCATTCGGAGGATTGCTTGGGGGGGGGGAGGCAATCCGCTTCGCAGTGAAGCCACAGAGATTGGACGACCGCGGTGGACGAGTCAAGATCGTACCTGGCTACCCTATGGTTCGAATCCCACCTCCAGCATGTTCGTCTTAGGATTGAGGTATTTGGCAAGGCGTGGGCAACCTTGTTGTGCCAGCGGAATAGATCGGAAAACCCCTTTTGGTCATGAAGGCAGACTGGATGATTAAAACGTGATTGGGTGATTTTCTGTCACCACTTTAAACTATGTAGCTTACAGAAAAGACCCAGCGATACATCCGGCAAAAGTGCCCAAACGGAAGGGCGCATGTCGCTCGAAAGGACGCATGTCGCTCGTCAGCAATGCAGAACGCGTAAATCTTTCCAAGGAGGTTATCTTATAGTAGGATTACTATACATAAATAAAAGAAGGAAATTATTTAATGATTTTCACGCTACTGAGCAGGCGATCATGACATTTATGAAGTATTTTTTGTGTCTTTATTTAACATTTTTTAAATTAGCTATATTTTTTTATTTTACCGGGAAAATTTTCCGATGGCTCTTGCTGGCATGGACAGAGTAAATCGGAACGACGTAAATCGAGGACTTACTCTACAATTCGAAGCAAAAGATTGATGTCATGATATATCTACAGCGAATCATGCCTCACGCTTCTCATGAGATCAGTGGAAATACGCATTATTCGAAAAAACGTCCCTTCGGGGTTTTATATAAGGGGTTCATATTTGTTATTGCCTTACTCGTTTCGACCGACAAATGTCAAACGTGGCAACGGAATTGATTCCTGGACACGTGAACGTTTGATTGGTGGAATTCCTTAAACAATTTCCATGAAAAAATTTTACCTTGAACATTTAAAGCAAAACATTATATAGAGAAATGTTGAATGCTTATAAGAGTTTTGCAGGTCTCACTAAAGGATATTCCGATATATTTCACTTGTTAAATGGGGAAATGGGAAATTTTGCAACTTGTATCTTACAGAAAAATAAATAAAAACAGTCGTCAAAGCCGAGTCGACGAGCACAGTTTCGTAAAAAAAATAATTATGTTGAAATAGACAATTTTAAGAACGATGTGTGGCTCTAAACATTTACCATTCCGTGTGAATTCCCTCCATACCCACGATCCTATTTCAGACGTACTGAGCTTCTAAATTTTTTTTTTAAAGGTCTGAACCTGACTTAAGCGGAAAAAAGCGGGCCGGAAGTGGATCGCGGGTTGACGGTTGTCCATACATGGGATGGATATCAGATGCGGGGTATAATAATTTGACTGCCGAACCGATAGATTTAAAATGTCATTTTTCCCACGTACAATAAGGGATCATAATAGTTGCGATAGATCAATCATATCAAACTCCCACCCTCAATAGGTAGAGTAGAATTTTCACTTGTGTTTAATAACACCACATAATTACTAACACTTCACACTGGTCGATTAGTCCGGCATTATTTTATTTTGTTCTCTGCATGAAGAAGCATCTCGTAGCATTCATAGATTAACAGTATTAGTAATATTCACCACTAGATGTGTCGCATTGTTCTGCGTGCTTGCATGCTCATTTACGAAGCACTCTCCCAGTTTCTGCTTGGGCTGCGCACTGTTCTCCTGACTGCTTTTGGCCTGCGCCTAGCGCCAGGGGGAGCGTGCGAGGTTCTGACTTGTGCTGGGACGAGTGCTGCATGCCCGGCGTGGAATCACCCCGTGCCACACACCCTAGTGGTGGCTTGCACGGTACATCGTAGATGTAGATAACCCTAGGAACACATGATGACTCAATTTAACCGACTCAACCGACCTAAAAGAGCCGCAATCACATAGCAATCTCGATTATCTCAATACCGATTAATCAAAGTTCCGTACTATTCGAGGCACAGATGTTATAGTGTTTCGGCTGTACCAGGCCAGCTCAGATTCATGCAAACGCACGCCATAATTTGGCAAAGGATGTGATCTCCAGTTACCTACATTAGTGTTAACATAAACTTTTTATCCTCGCGAAGCCACAAACTGAAATGCGATGAAGTATGGATTATTTCTAATACTAATTTATGCTCGCTTAAAAGGCCTTCGGTTTTATCCGATTTTTAGATCATGACCTGCGTCCACATTACCTCGGATGATCGAGACCACTCTATAGCAGCTAAACGTGAATGTCGAGAAATTGTGCGAGAGTGTGATATATGTATATCGTAGGCAGAGGGAGCCGAGAAGGAGGATATGCACTCGCACTGTGCGCCGCTCGACATTCACGGTCGAGGGAATGCGATGCTGTGGTGCACGGGGAGATTAAAACAGAAATCATTGTCGGCGCTTGCTTGGTGGAGAGGGGCCACGCCAATTTGACTGAAACATGGAAATCGCTTTGGGTTCCTCGTTACTTCAACTGATGTCGTTCGTAATCGAAAGTGACTAAGTGTCTGAAGGACTTTCGTCTATGAAAGTTCGATGAAATTATTTTCAACTGCATTTGTACTAAATTCTGTAGCAAAGTTCCAGAATAGAAATCCACTCCAATAAGAGTGGGCATGGCAAACCTAGATGGCGGACCCACACGACATCTCGCATAGATTATCGCCTCGCCATTGGTAAACATTTAAAACCTCCCTTTGTTAAGAGTCTTCGAAAGCACTCACTCTGCACGGCCCATAGGGTGAAGTTCCTCAGATGCTCCCGGAAGAGCAGCGAGTGGTTGCGGCAGAGCGGCGTCTGCAGCGCCCGCAGCGCCTCGGCGAGCGGTCCGGCGTCCAATGTCAGCGGCGAGGCGTCGCCAGCGTGTCGGGCGACGTACGCCATGTCGGAGCACCGGGCGGAGGGAAACCCGGCGCACAGCAACGTCGTCATCACAGCGACGGCGAGCTTCGGGACGAGGATCCTTCGCGGCGAAGTCATTTCAAACGGCGACGTCTTTGGAGGGCGGGGGTAAAGCGAAGAGAAGAAGGAAGGTTAGACGCGAAGAGAAGGAGTGTAGTCAGTGGAAGACCGTGAATCAATGGAGTGCAGTGGAGAAAAGAAGCTGGCGAAGAAACGAGTGCTGAATATGGTGGAGTGGAAAGAAGGCCGTAGGGGTAGGTTCGAGCGAGGCAGAATAAATGGTCTAAGGGTGTAAAATCTACCACTAGGGTAATGGTTTATTGAAGAGATTAATGTAAGGGAGATGGTAGGGCAAGAGGGAGATTGCAGATTTCTGACGTAGGAAGAGAGGAGGTAAGATACGTAAAGAGTTTAATATGCGAGTAATATAGGATGTACGCAATTGCTTTTAGTAAAGCAAGTGGTGATCGCCGAACATTTCTGTTAATTACAAAATAGCTAATTCTTCTATTTTGAAAGTAGTGCTTATTGGACCATACGGGAGAGAAGAAATATTTCGTGGGATTTGAGATGTGGCTAATCCATGGAAGGGAAAAGAATTACCGGGAAGAAGGACGAGCACTGGAGCCGAGCGGAAGAGGAGGGCCGGAAAGAGATTGCGACGCTCGCCCGCCACTTGTCCCTCTCTGCGCCGGGTTTCTCTCCGTCCGGAGTGGATAAGGATGCTGGTGGAAACTGGGGAATCACTCTGGGAGCACTGGTGCACGGCTGATGTCCAAGTTTATCTCCTCCCGCCTCCCAGAATGGCCGGGGGATCCTTGAACGCAGTCCTCTTTTTCACTTCCGATGAGAACAATAGTCTCAACGTCCGAAGATCCCCGAATTAGATCGACTCAGTATCCGGATGACTTTCACTTGCTCTTCGTCAAAAAGTGGAATTACAAATGGATGCCGTTCTATATTAGCAAAATTTCTTTGCGTCCAAAAATTGATAACCTTTAGGCGTTTCAAACCCGGCTGAATCTAGCCCGTCACCGAATCATCCACACTAGATCGATGCATTCGGGAATGCTCTAGTATCGGCAGCTTCAGCGCCCAAAATGTAATTGGGAGCACGAACTATTCTCGAAATTGTTGCGGCACGGACACACTTTATCAGGTACCTACTAGTGTTTGCGATTCGATGCAATGAGATCACAAACACCGCCTTCTCGATGAACGTCGTCGCTGTGCGACTTTTAGCGCGGACGACGGAGGGGGGGTCGCTTTTGGAATCCTCTCGCTACCACTCTCGAGGGACTCACTGCGTATCCTTCTCTGGCCCAGGAGCGTCTGGTCTCCTCGGCGACTGATCTCGCCCCGCCGACCGTCCTAGAGGAGGTGAAGGGGGTGGGTGGTGATGGGGAGGGCTCGCAGTGGGTTGAGGTGGCTCTAACCCACTCAGAGTTGGTCTTCCTCCTCCCCCCCCCTCCAAGTCTCCTCTTTTCCATTTTCTTCCTGTCGTCCAGAGGAGGAAGTCGAGTGCTCGGAGGGGGGAGGAAAACAAAGGAGGGGTCTTGAAGGTGGGAGGAGGGTGGGTGAGGTCACGCATTCGGTCTTCTCTTGTTTGCATCCGTGCGCGCGTGTTCCCGTTTGCGCGAGCGCTCATCTCGAGAGAGTCGGACGACGCTGCTGTGGATTCTTCTTTTGCGCGGACGGCACAGGTGGTTGGGTATTTACCCGAGGCATCGATATTTATAGGCGTCGGAAATTTCTCGCCCTTCGGCGACAGGGAGGAAAGTACTACGTACGCGTTGGTCCTCGGACACTTGCATTTGTGTCGACCGCATGCCATCAGAATCGTGACGAGGGAATTCACACTAAAATCCTCTTGTCTGACATATTAACGAATACAAATTTATCTGAATTAAATGATTATATATCAGTTCAGAGAATTGAAAGCAGTGGAGGTGTGGTTTTTTTTGGAAGATTATTCAAGACCAAATGGACGAAAAGAATCAGCACAAAGAATTTCGATGAAACCTCGGAGAAGGGTGAGAGAAAAACTTATTGGAGGCATTTGTTGGCACAACACAACGCGTTGAAAACAGTACTTAGAAGGTGAAACGAATGGGAGGATGTCTCGTGGGACGCTAACGATAAATTACATCGGGGGGATAGTACAGTAAGTGAAATCTTATGTCGGATTGAAAGCGGGCAGGAAACTTTAGCACTGTGGACT
Source organism: Pyrrhosoma nymphula (assembly GCA_963573305.1). Lineage (NCBI taxonomy): Eukaryota > Metazoa > Arthropoda > Insecta > Odonata > Coenagrionidae > Pyrrhosoma > Pyrrhosoma nymphula. The sequence goes on from OY754334.1 coordinate 4,256,456, forward strand.
TTTTTTAGGATAGAGGGCAGCGAGTAGGTCATACGGTAGGTTCAATAATTCTGTGTTGCCACAGTAAGTTATTTAACAAAGAGTATCCTGAGTATAGGACGCGAAAGTGGTTTTAAATTGAAGAGAAAAGTTGAAAATCTCCCCGAAACGAGTGAACGAAGGTTATGAAGAAATAACCATTGCAGTAGTTAGTTGCCGTCGTTTAAAAAAATATATTCCAGAATGTCACCATCTTATTCATTGCACGGAGGCGAACGTTATTATTGACACAGAAAGTTGGTTGACAGACAGTACCTCTCTATTAGTGAAATATTTCCAAAATTGTACAATATTTTGAGCATTTTACCAGTCGTGGTTTCGCAAAGCTATTTATGGTTATAAATGGTAACTAATGAATATGAAATGTTTGGTACTACATGCTTAACCTAATTTTATCCTAAAGAAAATATTTTATCCCCAATTATTGAATTCATTTTGTTTTGATTACGAAATTTAAATTTTGACCATGGGGTTTTGGTAAATGTTTAAAATAATTTTCTTTCAGATTTGGTTTTGTTTTCAGTCTTTTTTTACATTCGGCCATCTTCTTCCTTCTTGTATCTTCTCCTGCCCTCTTCATTTCTCCCTTATTTCTCTGTTGACAGGAGTGGTTTCGCGAAGCCATAATGGACACGAAATAAAATTCAATCGTTCAAGCGGAGGCCATTATAACTTAATACGCCTCCAGTCGTTTGACTTTTCTGTTCCATCGATGTTGGTGCACAGTATTCGAGTATTGATCTAGTTTAATTCATTCTTCTTCTTATCTCGGGAAATCGAAAATTCTGCGTTCCCCAGTGTCTGCTCCGTTATTGGTCAGGCAGTCGTCTTCTTTCTCCTTGTTTATTTTATTAAAATAGTATCTAAAGCCTCCGTGACCTGTAAACATTTCATCAAGGCGTCTGTCCATTTTTCGGTTAATTTCCATTCGTTTTTTTATCCTTGAAATGAGTTCCCACGTCCTTCTGCCTTTATATATCCTCTGCTCCGTTCTAATTGCCATTTTTATATCGTTAGTTCTGCAATTATTTTTTTTTGTTTTTGCCCTAGTTGTTCTCTGCGTCCAATTAAACTCCTTCGACTGAATTTTTTCTAACATTTGGTATTTTTTCTAACAGATAAAGTGCAGTAGGTCTTTGATATTGGAATTTGGCAGCTTCTTTGCGCTTCGTTAATTCTCATAGCTATCCTGCTCATCTCCAGTTTTTATCCCCAGATCTCGCTACCGTAAGCCTTTATAGGAATGGTAATATATGTATACATAATTTGCAGGCTTTTGCTATCGATATTGAATTGCCGAGTGCATTATCTTTTTAAACTGTACAATACGGTTTTGGCTTAGGTTGCAATATAACTTGTATGTTGTATAAAATTTATTTTTTCATCCAGGATAATTCCATTTTCGGATATAGGATGGATGTATTACGGATATTTTTTTACGGTGATAGTTTCACCTGCAGGGCAATTATGTAAATGTCATAGGCGCCATAAGGGTCTTAGGTATTACGGGGAAGTTATGACGGATACGGCATTTTAGCAATCACAAGCGATTCTGTAAGCCCCCGTCATTAGGTTTATGCCGGAGGAGTCGTTTACGCCGTGCGAGCCGTTCATGAACGAGAAGAACTAATGAAAGACGCCGACACATATTCTTCCAATTAAAAAAATTGACTGTGATACAACCATTGACCCCTAATGAGCGCGTGTTTCAAGCAGGAAAACAAAGTTCATAGATTTTAATTTTATGGGATAACATATGCAAAACGAAGCTCAACGAAGTGAGAAATCCCTCATATACCTAATTACCAATATGCGAGGAGCAGCAATGAAATAAAGTGAATTCCATACTCTTCAACGAAATGAGAAATCCCTCATATAATTACCAATATGCGAGGAGCAGCAATGAAATAAAGTGAATTCCATACTCTTCAACGAAATGAGAAATCCCTCATATAATTACCAATATGCGAGGAACAGCAATGAAATAAAGTGAATTCCATACTCTTCAACGAAATGAGAAATTTCTCATATAATTACCAATATGCGAGGAACAGCAATGAAATAAAGTGAATTCCATGCTATATTCAACGAAATGAGAAATCCCTCATATATAATTGCCAAACCAATTATCGTAGCGAAACAGGTACGCACTTAATAATAGTGAGAGTCAGAATTATGGTGTTGAAAAACTATATTCATACACAACGTAATTTGGTGATACCTCCAAGCATGAACATAGGTAAACATGCCACCGAGCAAGTTTGTGCAAATTCAAACGATCATCCATTATTCCAATTGTGTATAATTAACGTAATACGATATTTAAATTGTACCGTTTATTGAAACTGCACTTTCTTTAAATGCAAATGAAATTGAATCCCGTTACCTTGGCCCAAAGCCCAAGTATCGACTGATGAACTCGACTGACGGTGCGACTCAGTGATGGGCACTAATATTGTAATATATGTATATGTACATTTATACATGGTATGATTAATTAATATGTTTCATGGTATTATTTACTCGGACAAAAGTTAAAGAGGCTAAAATGGTATTCATAATACGAAACTAATTTTAAGTACAGCTCTCGCGAAAGCTTATGGCGTTCGGATGCGCAGAAGAAGATGTCGTGGAGGGGTTAGGTTTGGTGGAAGGTGTAGAGAAAAGGGACAGAGGTGTAGGGGAAAGCAAAGACATGGCATTTGTGTCATGCATGAGTGAATCTCAAAAAATGCAATTTGCTTGACGCGGACAACACAAACGCCGCGCATCCAAACGCCATAAGCTTTCGCGAGAACTGTATACGCGGTAAATTTTGCCTGCATAAATGTTTTATGTTTAAAGTTATAGATATATAGAACTTGTAAGTTTTAATATTAGTTATTGTACATATTTAAACATTTATGTAAGCAAAATTTACCACTTATAGTTAAAATTAGTTTCGTATTATGAATACCGTTTTAGCCTCTTTCACTCTTGCCCGAGTTAATATGATGTTATTTATATACAATAAATGGAAAATTGACGGTGATAACATAGAAATATCATGATTAATGAACAAAAATACTCCTATTCAGTAACCTTATGACGGTTAACACGGGGTGTCCCGGCCGTGTTAAGTTATGGCGGAGAAAAAGCACTTACGACGGCTATGACGAATACAAAATCGCTCCTCTGACGGATCCGTCACAGCTAAGGCGAAACCGCTATAATTTCCGTGTGTATGACGCCTATGACATTTACAGAATCGACCTGCTGGCTTCATTTAAGAGGGGTTGGGTTGTCGTGGTGAGCTCACACTGGATGAGTTCTACTCCCGGCAAAGGCAGAGTTCCTTTCCGTGAAATCCTGAACCGTACTTACATCTACATTTACGAAATACCCTGCAGGCCACCTCTAGGGTGTGTGGCAGTGGATGGTGAGCAGTCACCAACATGCTACCATTTGGAGAGCGCTTTAAGTGCAGTAGGTACTTCGTCCTTCCCATTAGACTTTACATCTGTCTTCGTTGAGAAGGGTCCGATGTCGACGCCGGGTCCACCTGTCCTTTAATAGGGTGGTTTCCTATTTTTTTTTATTTCCCAGATCTGAAGTTTATAACCCCTGGAGTATGTATTTGAAGCCATTCGATTTTTAAATGGCGTTAAGTATTTTTCCTTATTAATTAAAAAGTGAAAAAATTCAACGGCGCGAAAACGCGACGTCAAACTATTGCATGCTGGTTAATCTTACGTGTGACGTCACAGGTACGTACGCAACTACCGCAATCTGCCGCTAGGTGGTTCGCCGCCGCTGCTTATCTACAGACGACGTCCGCCGAGAAAGCTTTAATGATAATAATAAATTTATTGACGGGAAAAAAACCATTTACAAAAGTAAACTTGGTATAAAATGGAAATGAGCTTTATTTATTAATTTAGCTGCTCTAGTCGCATAGAGAAACCTCATCAAAATAATGAAACACATTTATGGTTACGGTATGGGGAATGAAAATCGTATAATAATATATTCTCAAATTGATGGTGCTAGCTCCTATTTTGTAGGTAAAGTTAGTATGAAAAGCATGAAATAAACCATTTTGTTCGTATCCATTTCGAAATATTTCCCGCAAGCAAGCACGAAATCGTCACTTAATAACTATACGGAGAGCAGGTGCTACGCCGCAGCTTTGATACGAATACACATTAATTTAATTCATCCACTTTGTTGAGGTGTCATTGCCAGAACATGAAATTAGCAAAAAAGGCTTACCGTCAATAGCATAATGGATGGCAAAATCTCGAAGCAAACATGTATGAGCAAATACTAAAACAACTAAAATGCGTTGATCACCCCTCACCGCGGTGATGGTCTGTGGTCACGCGTGATCACAGACCATTGATGGGAAGTCGTGATTCACTGCATCAGCTGATCAGTATCATATTCCCCAAGGAGTACCAGTAACATGCCTCCGAGAACATTGCTTTATAAAAATTGTTTTGTGCCGCAGTGTCACACAACAACGCAATTAGCGATAGCAAGAAAGCTTACGTCGCGGTTCCACTAAGCTTTTGTGGCTCAAAGCTGTCAGAAGAGAGTACCTTGCTTTACTTCTCTGATTTCACCTGCACTAAACCGAACATCTTCACTAAAGAACTCCACCACCATGGCCACATCCACTTTCGGTAGATTGTTCGTACAAAACCAGTTTGAAAAGCCATTGAACTTGTTCTCATGAAACCTTGTGGCATTGTATATCAGCAAAAGGAACTGATGATGAAAGGTAACTAATGGAATATGCAAGGTATGAATGATAGGAATGGTAAATGAAAGGAATAGAAGATGAGATAAAGGAAATGTTTGTCAAAACGAAAGTGATCAAAACGTAAACATCTAAGCCGGAACACCACAGAACGCGAGGTCACAGGTACGCAGTTTCGTTATTCATTTCACTGCGCATGCGACGCTTGCCGCGAAGAACGCCTTCGCGGTAGCTCTGTACTAGCAGGGAGCGTAGGAGCTTATAAAACGTCTTTTAATGGCATGCTCAACGGAGGAGACTTTCCGAACTTTGAGCATTTTAATCGAGGTATATTAATACATGTTCACCAGATTTTAGGGACTCTGAAATACTATAGTAAGTACAGTCGAAGATAATTCCACATGCCTCGCAATGTTGACTATCTACCTGTTACGTCATCATAAAAGCTGCCGCTGTGCCGCCATTTCCGAGCCTTTTCAAATGAACTTAAAATTAACATTCAATTTTCTTGGAAACTAAGACTTTTTAATCCAAATAATTTGCGTGTAATGAATACGTTTCTGGTGGGGCACCTGTCGCAATTAATGAATTCTGTTTTCTTTGATGAAGGAAACTACCCTATTCAATTCCCAAATAGTCCTCTCCTTACCAACGCACCCACCTGTCCCCCACTGGTGCAAGTGATACCATCAATCGCCACCCCAACGGTCAGTGTAAACGGTCGCGTCGGCGACATGATCTGGACCTAATCATTTCGCCCATGCAACGAATCCACGCGCCCCCACTCCAAATGGATTCGGTTTGAATTGTTATTTCATTGAGTGATCGTGAGCGCTGGCAAATCTGAGCCTTGGGGAAATAGAGTTCGCGGTCGTGATCTCGTCACGAGCTGCTACCAGCCGCGCCACAGTGATCCGCAAAAAGGAAGTTCTAGTGAACAAAGAGTGGGTTGCGGTCGGAGAGGAGGAACAACGGGAAGTGATTTGCGTTTTTGGAAAATACCGACTGAAAGTGGGCATTCCTCAAGTCTCAGCAATTACTACGTCAGGTTTAATTAAGGTGAAATTTGAACGCCATTTGAGCCAGTCATGGTGAGCGCAGTGCGTCGTCTCTCCCACTCGTGCAGTGCAGTCGCGCGGTGCACGCATTCCGTATCGTGCAGCCGCATTGATGCGCGCTCTCAAAGGCCCCGCGCATTCGCTTACTCATCCACACCCGGGGCCCCACAGCGAGCATTACAGCGCTCCAATGGTTCCACTGAATAGCTGGTGCACATTGATGTGACGTCGTCGTCGTCAGGCGGTTTGTAAATAATGAGGATAAGATTGTGTGGAGTAATGTTATTTGTTGACCACCAAAATGAAAAAAAATCCAGTGATTCAGTCCTTTTATCAGCTTTTTGTGCGCAATTTCTTGTGTGAAGAAGAATTACTTTTGATTCTTCATCCATTTCAATGAAATTATACCCAAAAAACAAATTCAGGATCATAAAAAGTATAGCGATGTCATTGTAATTGACAGTACGTTATCAACATTACTTAACGGCCATTTGCCTTCCGTCATATTTAACACCCTCTCCCGCACCAATAATCCTTTCCGCATTGCGCCAACAGCTTCCATGCGCCCATTACGAAGGACCTTGAATCTTTAACTTAGACTCTAACTAAATTAAAGATCTATGGGAAGGACCAAGATCGCTATACATATAAAAGGTTGGGTATAGTGACCTTGGGAAGGACAACGTCTCGAAGCGGAATGAACGCCCACCAACGAATTGTTTCGAACTGGAAGGGAGAGATTGATTTCTGTCATCCACAGTTCTCATACCCACACCTAACATTTATCGATGTGATTTTTAACTTCGTCTTCGAGTGACTTGAAAAATTAATTTCGCGTTCATTATAAAGAGTAATCCCTTATGGTTCAATGCATCCTCGGGCCGGGCGTTCGCACCTTGACGTGGCTCGATGACAGTGAAAGTCTGGATTTGCAATCCATGAAGCATAATTATACTACAGTAACGACTAATTAAATCCAATTTAACATAAATTTTCTCGATGATGATGTACCGCTGACCTGGAGTATTAGACAGTGGAAATCAGCTCATTGTTACCATTGTTGTCCATTAACCGTAGCCGTTCTTTGAAGCTTTCCAGGTATCATCCCGGTATTTTCAGCTTATTTTCCTGTTTTTTCCACAATTTATTGCTTCGGCATAAGTTTTTCAAAACATTTGGTTTTAAGCTATTAAACCAAACGCCTGAGAGTATCGAGTTCATTTTATTAAACCATTGATAGTCCTTTATATATATCTTTCCTTGTAGTCTCCGCTATCATTGCCAAAAGAAAACAAAGTTAAGAAACGGAAGAACGTCACAAAGATCTTTGAGCACAGATAGAAGATGATAATCATTCTCCCTGAGGACGGTTGCGGATTAAGCCTTCGAAATGTCTCGTCGGTGTCACTCTCACACACATCGCCCGGAAGGAAATCCCAAGAGCTCTGCATTCTAAGCGTTAGCCGAGAAAGCAAAGAAGCCCTCAAGCAAAGGTTTAAGAAATATTCCGAGGTCATTATTCTGGAAACTGACTAAACTCTCTCTGAGTGGGGAATTTTTACCGCTCCTTCTCGTCATAGTCTTCCTCAGAGTTCTAAACCTCGACGGCCTCCACACTCTTTCATCACCCAATCAGTCAATCGCTGAACCCGCATATGTTCCATCAGTCTTCAATCAAATCAAGTCTAATCAAGTTTCAGTCGTTTCTCTGCTCCACGAGAATCTGATAGGCGTCCGTTGTGTGTAGTGCCGAAGGTTTTGCATTGTAATTGTATTTTTCCTTGGCATCCATTTCATCAAAATATTAATATCAATCTGTTATATGCGGTCTTTATGGACAGAGATGCCTATCCATGAGCGGCATATAAGGAAACTAAGGTTTCCATAATTAGCATTTCGTCACTTTTTTAATGTCGTTGTGACCTTTTCATATCCGTGAGGAACGATCTATCGCATTGACCAGAGGTATTTGACTTACATTAGTTCACATATATGAGGCGAAATGAATGTTTTGGTATGGCTAGAATCTTGTATAGTCTCTTTAGATGCTTTGGAAATACATCCACATCGTAGGTACTCTTCTAGCTGCTAGTAGGGTGTGCCGACAGGGGTCAAATTTTCACCGTCGTACACGACCTACGAATGTTACAGAAATCATGAGTATTAATGTATTATACGAATATAGAGCTTTAAGGAGATGTACATTTTTTACAGTTGGCATATGAGACGAGGTGTTAGCATATTAATCGTATACAAATAGAAGAATTTAATATCAAATCAACTAAGTACATGATTTGTTGAGCAAGATAATGCTGAGGTTTCAATGGTAGGAATCATAGCGTCTGATCGTTCGCGGAAAAAATGAAACTTTAAACCTGTCCACTTGGCCGTCTATTTCTATAATTTTGGGCTCACCCCATAGTATTTTGCGATAAGCAGAATATTTTTACGTGGTTAGAAAATACATTGGCTTGGAACTCATTCATTATGTCAAGTCAAAACTTTTACCTACGGTCTGAGTACTTGCCCTGAACTCTTTCCAAAACGTGGCACGGGGTGACACTCTACATCCACAGGCATGCAATCTCTCCGTACCAGTTCAAAAGGTCAAAGTACGCACGCTTCCCTGCCCGCAGAGAGGGCACGCATACGGAAAATAAGTCGAATCCAGAGCGGCCGTACCACCACCGGAAGAATAAGAGTGGTGCGTGGGGCGGACATCCCATCATCGTCATGCAGTAGGTCGTTTTTTTACGAAATATACGATTGGCTCGTCCGGTTATTCACGGCCCGTGCTCACTCACCCCAACATAAAACAATCTTGAGCGGCGACTCTTAATTTTGAGAGAAGTGAAACTATCTCTGCAAGAATTAATTCTGAGAAATGTATTACACAATACCACTCCGTACAAATAAATTTCTCATTTTCTGTAGAGGAACGATTGCATATTTTACACTACCTTTCAAATTTCTAGAGCGCTGGAAAGCCCTTTAACTCTTTGACCGCGGATGACGCAACATGTGCGTCATGAATGTATCCTTGTCAGGGGTGGATGACGCACCATGTGCGTCATGCGTAACATCAATCTGAAATTGTTTGATGGTGTTTTGCTCTCGGAGCAATGTTCTTTTTGAGCATGTATTCGAAATATCCATGGTTTATACTATAACAGCAATGTTGTCGTTTCAAATTTCGATAATTTTTCATTCCGCAGCGATAAAGTGATTTTTGACGTCAAATGTGACTGTTCTTCATATTTATGTGCAATAAAATATTTTATATATTCTGATGTACAAATGTCTTTTAAAATTAATTTATGTCATATTTTTGTAAGACTTATCAATTGAGGTATATCACTAGATTAGAACCAGGCGTGTGCCTCTTGCAGTTTAATATTGTGAAGTACCTCACACACGTAAATCGTAATCTGACAATTTTGGTGAACACGAAGTTCACACGGTAAGTGCCCTTCGCTTAAGAAATAATTATATCCTATTAACTATGTTGCTTTAGTGTTTATTTTATTAAAACAAGTTCATGTTTTGTAGGAAGATACCGCATTGCCTATGTCTTCTGGTCAAAGGTCTAGGAAAAGGAAATCGTCTTCTGATTGGAAAGTGAGAGGTGTTGCTGTAAGTATTAAAAATTCATTACTACCAAATTGCCTACTGTAGACTTATTTAAATACAAGATAGCTCTAATGGTAGTTTTCCGTGGCATCTGGTACCTCATGAAATATATGATTGTAAAGGCCATCGAAAATATCTGTTTGGGCTGAATGCAGCAATGTGCGGTGGACTGGGAAATTTAACAGATTTAGTTGTGTAAGAACAACATTTTCACGGAAACTGATATATTTCTCTGTATTATTGCATACGTTTATCACATCCAACGATGAACGTACAGGTCCTGTACCTGGCTCAGATCTGTAGCTCTTAATAGCTTTATTTATTTAATTATTTATTAAAACTGTTCGAAAGGTTTTAATTTTTTCAGAAAATTATGCATCCCTGCAGATGTCACATGTAACTTTATCCTTCACTTTTATCACCAAATAACTGGAAATATGTGTAACTAAACCCTGAATATAACTGGATAGAGAATCATAGGGTAGATCATAATCGTGATCCGAGGGGAAATGGTCTTTGGTGAAATTATATCCTCACTCCAAGAGATAAAGCAATAGAAACGTGAGGAATATAAGATGACTTACATGACATTCAACTTTTAGACTTACATCCATAATATCATAAAACACATCGATGTCAATCCACAGAACCTAGGCATCTCTTAAGGCCGTTTCACAAGATGAAAGATTCTGTACAAACGAATGTAGTACGTGAGATTGTACGTTTTTCTCGACGAAATTAAAGCATGTTCTAATTCCCGTGCAGGCATTGAGACATTCGCGCAAGCGTTCATACAATTTGCCGCTTTACACGATACATTGTACCTCATCCAAGAGTTTACGGAAGAGTTTGTACAAACAAATGTACCGTACTAAACGGCATTAAGTGTATAATGTACATGAATATAGAAATTGTAGTCATTTAGAGAAATTTCAATTCGCCGTTAAAATAATCGTTCGCTTAACCACGATATCAGGGTACTTGGCTGTGCATGAAGATATACCTTGAATTACTTAAATTATTTGCGATTCGAGGGCAGGTAAGGTACCTACTAAAATACCAAAACAAAAAACTGAAAAACTACAAAATGCAACATAAATATGACCTTCTAGAAAAGAAAATATGGCTCAAATATCCCGTCCACGCCTCCTTAATTAATTCATTCCTGTGAAATAAAAAAATCCATTTTTTTCTCTTTTATGGGCAATTTAGTAGAGAGCAGAAAAACAGCATTGTGAATATATCTTTTAACAATACATTTTTTATGGTATGAGTGATTTTTTAAAGTTTTGCACGCGTTCTGCTGGCTCAAGCGTATAAACACAACAAACCAGTTACCGTGCCTGTCGTCACGTGTCAGCTTGCTCTGACCCCGTTAAGAATACATTGCAAAGGATATCTCACGTGCCCTCGATCGTATACATGCTCGAACGGATATGCACATCAATAACTTAACATAATTACCACGTAAACAACTAAAAACATTCGTGCTGCTAAGTGCATATACGCACACGCCCCTAAATGGAATGGTAAAGTCATGACGTCAAATTACTTTTTAAACAATATTTTCCAATATATTTGACATTGCCTTCGCATTTATTTGGAAAAGAATACTTTGGTAACCAATTCTTCCTGACGCCATACTTTACCAGTCCGTTAAAAAATATATTTGTTGACGATTGTCCGTTAATTCATAGTGAAAATACTCTGTACTCAAGAGGACGCATGGCAGAAAAAAAATGACTCTTGGAGCAAGAGCAGAAATTCCTCTCCAGTTAAGGTTTTCCTTTCTAGTGAGAATGTTACGGCAGAATAACAATGAATTCCTGTTGAACTATTGATGCATTTTTAGGGTGTCAATGCATTTTTGCATCTGCAAAAAAATCATACCTTACGATCTACCACAGTGCTGATGTCGTTAGCATATAAAAGAAACATAATGGGTCCATAACACTTCCCTGTGGAACTCAAGATATTACTTCAACTTCAAAATACATGACGACGTCTACAACTACCATTGGTACGCGATTGCTTAGGAACTCTCTTGGACAATGCATTACATAGTTGTCCAACACGTATGATTTAATTTTAACTAGTAATATTATATGGCAAATTTTATAAAAGGTTTTAAGGGGTCCAGGAAAATAGCGTCAGTTGTATCGTTATCTTCACTTAATCACGCTTTGTACGCAATCACTTAGAAGCACTATTGGCTATTATATTACTTAATAATACGCATGATATTAATTTAACTAGTAATATTATTTGGGAAACTTAATAAAACGTTTTTAAGGGTCCAGGAAAATAGCGTCAACTGTAACTTTATCTTCACTAAATCACGTCATTTTAATATTTATAGGCTAGAGATTATACGTCTAGTGTGTTTTCACTATGTGTTGGTCGATTTGGGGCCAATTATGATTCATGCGACGAGATGGCCATTGAAGAGTCACTGAAGTGGTAGGAGGGGTGGGGGGTAAGAACTAGCAGCAGTTGTATGTAGTGATCAATCTAGTGCTCAAGCAATCTAAGCCTAGGCTGCGCTCTAGGCTTAGATTGCTTGACCAATTGAGAATAGATATCTTTAAGAGCGACACGGAGAACATCATATTAGAACCCCACTATATTTCCAGGTCCGATAGAAACGATAAATTAAGAGAGATATTTTGCCGAACGGATAGGTATGGAAATTCATTTTTTCCCCGAACAATAAGGGACTTTAATAAATGCTAGGCGTAATTTAATTAGAGCGTTTCCTTTTTATATGTAAACGGCTGGTGTCCTAAAACCCCCCGCCACACGCCTATTGAGGCGGATTGCGGGGTAGTATGTAGATGTAGTGTGTGCGCGAATCGGGTTGAGGAAACGCATCTGATTCATGACGCACGGGAAGTATGCATCTCTTCTTAATGTATGCATGACGCGGCTCTTACGTCTGACTTTCCACTATATTCCCCCGACCACGTACTACTGAAACTGGAATGTGCGTCCCGAAATAACTGTACTTCACGAGATATGGGCGACGCTCGGTCGCCTTCAATGAGGAGCACTGAACGCGTGGCAGGATGAGGATGCCACCGACCCGCACATGAATTTGGATTCCAGGCATTCGAGTGTGGAACCGCAGACTGAAAAAATGCTTTTATACCCCTCCCTCTTTTTAATAAATGTCCCGCCAGGGTAGGGAGGGAGCCTCACCTCACGCCATAGCGGGGCTTGGTCGGAGGTCACCTGCCTTCGGGGTCAAGACAGGTCAGGTGGTTTTGGCTCCACGTTGTGTGCGGTTCCACATGTAGGCTTAGATGTATGGTGCTCTGTGCATGCATGGCATTTTTCTCAGTGAGTAATTATTTTGCAACGTCAAGTCGGTCGCTATTAATTGTCGAGGCTTGTGCAGTGATGCCTCGTTTACATTACGATAAGGTTAGGGGTTACTATAGGTTTGAATGATGGTTAATATGGCGGGTAAAACTAAAGCCGTGTCCACACTCGTTAGGCATAAGGGAGCATGGATTTGGCTACTTAAATTTTGGGCAGTTAACAGAAAGGGAGCTTGATATTGGACACATATTCGCGAGTGTCGCCATCTTCTGAGCTCGAAGCAAACCAAGGGCAAGGGAAATACGATAATGCTTGGAACAAATGACCCTCATGACAAGTGCTGTTTGAAATTGGATTGTGATTTATTATCAAAGTCCGTAGATTGCGATAGTAATACATTTCCTTATTATTTTCGTAGTTTAGGAATATTAGGTGTTTGATTCGTAACATTAAGATTTTTATAGTTAGATTCCCTGACTTACAGTAGCATAGCTTTGCTTATTATAGCTGTTATTCATTGTATTTGTATCTATTTTTCCTTTTTTGCTAGATACCGATTAGTTTATTGAATTTGCAATTGTGTATCCGTGTCTTTTAGTATTATTAAGCACGTAGTTTTAGCTTTTTTTCGTTGTGCTTGTATTAATTATTTCCTCTTTGGCAGATAACGATTCGTGACAGAGTGAGAAGTTAATTGCATTTGTGATCGTGTAGGCAATAGCTTCAACAATAGAATTTTATATTACCCCTGTTAAGGTTCTTTCCTTTTGCGTGCATTATTAATACGTCTGTTTGAGGTGATACCCAGCCACCGCATGATGCCCGAAGGATGTCCATTTAGCATTTGAAATCCTTTGGATTTTCATAGGATGCCACGTAAATGTGATCCTAAGAAGGTTCATGCAGTGACATCCATATGGAGGTCACGAAATGATGTCCAATGGACATGATGTAAAATAAATCTTAAGTAATATTAATTACATCTATGTCCATTTTCCCAAAGGTACATGAGCTTCGTACTAACAAGGAGACATCGCGTAAGTGATGTTCGGGATCCAAACGAGGCAATTATTTTCTGAAACTATAGAGAGAATTCGGGAAAAGTGTCATGGCTTTCTTCCACATAGATAAGATATAAAGCTATCTTTTGCTTATTATTGCATTTTTAGGTTTTGGCTTTTAAACGAGGTTTGAAGACGGACTATTGTGGGGAAGAATTATTATATCTTGCCATTCTTTGGGTGTTTCGTTTGTATTGTAGTTATTCTTTTTATTTTCGTCAAAAACTTGCAACATTGTAGACTTTATTTAGTCATAGGGTAGTTTTTTGTTATTTATATTTTTAGTATAGATCCGCCCTCTCCTTTCTAGCTTCAATTAACTGTTCGGTTGATTGATTCTTTACTCTCAAAAACCAAATTTTAATTTAAAAATATCTAATATGAGTAAGATACTATAAAAAAATATGATTTGTACACACTCAAAATACTTCCCCACTAAGACACTTGTATATTCTGTCTCACTCCTTGATATGCTCGTTGCTTCCGAAGATGAAATTTATAACATAAATCGATGACACATTTATCATTCATTATATATATTCATAAGAACTCACGCATTTCCATTCATAACAAATTACCTCCTCGCCATATTTAATGCAATTCCACTCGTTTTCACGCTTTTACCACTCGGAATTCTGGGAATTTCAAAATGGTCGCAGATTTAGGAAGGACTTGTTGTACCCTAAATCCAGCGAGGGATTTGGCTGCCCAAATTCGCTCCCTTATGCTGTCTAACGAGTTTAGACACACTTAAAGATGGCGTCCTCCCTAACTTTCCGGATTTAGGTACCTAACTGGCGAGTTTGGACATGATTTTAACCTGCGTTTACACCACCTTCCAAGAACCGTCGTAGAGACGGTTGTGACATATGATAGCAAGTTAAATTAAGTCGAAATAACAATGGAACAACGGATAGCGTCTTTAGTTTCTGGACATGGTTTGAGTTATAAGAACAACTGTAAATAATTTAAACGACTTCCTGATTAGTGAATGTCATTATTTAGGAATATGAAATCTAGTTAAAAGCCTTTCTTCATTTTCCATATCGGCGAAGTCCCAGCCATTGGGTAGATATGAGTGCCATCGTTCAGTAAAATTGTGTGTAATTTTATGAAATCGATTTGAATGTTTTGGACTGAAAATATATTGTACCAGTATCTTATTTGTTTTGCGACACTCAGTTTTTTTTAAATAAAAAACAAGGTCAGTAGTAAGTATCAGGAAAAAGTGCACTGTTTAGATACAAGTCCATATAGGAAATAACTTCATCTGAACCCTTTTGGCCATTACAGCATGATCACAGTCTGTATACTTTAACATGTGTACCTTACCATCTATGCAAGAGAGTACCTAAATTACACTTATCCATAGTTCCCCACAATAGAACATATGTATCTGTTGAAGGAAACATATGAAGTGGCAGATTTTGCCATACAAATCAACTGCTAAACATGCAACATATTTATTTTCTTTTGCCCTTTTATGTACGCAGCTACTTTTCTCAGTTACTTTCTTAAAACCTTCTGTAACATTTCCGTTTGTCTAGTTAAAAATTGTTTTAGAGAGTCAAACGTCTTTCAACCTTATACACATGGGTTATAACCATTTAATTACGAAAATGTAACGCGTGGATTTCACTCAAGACATGTTCTGTGATGCTCAAAATATCTTGTTTTTCTACGTAGAGAAATGAAAAAATCTATCTTCTAAATTGATGCATATACTGTTAGCTTTCAAGTCCTTTTCTTTAAGTTTTTCACTGCAAGTGATTCCTGATAGTTTTGCTGCTTGTCTATTACACACCATGGATACATAAAAGGTATATACTCTATGGTATAAAGCGGCTGTGTACACTCTTCGTCCTTCCCATACGACTTCCTACTTCAAAGATAACCTTTTTTCCACTAACTTGCGTTTACACGCAGTTCAAAAGCTGGTAACTAGCGCCAACGGTAGTTTCTCGACCGAGGTTAAAAAGCTCACCAGGCTTTGCGTTCACACGGCCAACCTTGGTGAGCCTAAGCAGCGTAGAAAGCAGCGTAGTGATGTAAACGGGTCCCATAAGTTTTGAGTTTAAGGAGGGCGAGGTGGTGTTCTCGTGACTTCATAACTCACTTTCTTAAGTGTGCTAAGAATATTGTTTTTGAACATTATTTGACATTATACAAAGTTAAAATCTTTTGTACTGAATTTCCTGCAGTTCTTTTTTCAACCAGTTTGAAGAGGTACACTTCTCCCGTAAAACGCATAGTTTGATGCATGCGGTGGTAATTGTTGCGCCACAAACATTGGGTTCATTCCAACAATTCTGACGTATTTTTCAGTGAAGTGCTAAATATCTTCTGATCGTCGGAGGATTGTCATGGAAAAGTTTCTTTGAAAGTTGAATGTTGATATAGCAACGAAGGCTTCCGAGAAACCGGTTTGCACTTAAACCTCGTTCGCCTATATCTCCGGCGCCGTGCGGGGATCGCCACCTATTTGGAATGATGCCTAAATATTAGCTCTAACGGAATTATTTCACGAACAGGTCTGATTTTCGGTGTATGAGGAAAAACTGCCTTATTTCATTGTCAATGGGAAGTGCCTCATTTCCCGAAGATATGTATACAAAGTCTCCCTGCATCTTATAAGGTCAATGTTAGAATTGGCCTACTGACTACTGACAATGAGGCCTCAGTGACCCAATGCTTTTTATCTGAATTCCGAGGACATTACGGTTGAAATTCGCAATAAATTTACTTAAGCTTTGATTAAAATTTTGGTATATATTTTTGGCAATTAACAGCCGTTATAAATTGACGGAAATTTTAAACTCTACAGTTACTTTTTTTCTAAAAAAGGTTGATAAAATCGGCGTGATAAGAATTTCAGAGACATAAGTAAAAGAAAAAAAGCATTTCCGTTCCAGAACATGACATGCAGCCATATTTATTTGCACAATTTGATGAAACATCACCTCTCAGTTTCACTACGAACATTATCGAAAGGCAATAGAAGTGCTGGTTACTATTTTCTAAAAGATGTGTTTTAATCTAGGATTCGTCTCTCATTCCCTAGCGTCTTATAATGCGGAAAAAACTATAATTACTAATTAAACCATTCAAGAAAAAACAAATGTTAATAACTATGTCTTACAAACTCATCTATGAACACTCGAGTATTTCTGGATGTCTTATTCACCAAACGTACCTCTAGTCCTTTGTAATTCTTATCATCATTTTATCTCTTATCATGTTCGTCAATGCCGTGTCAAGTAATACTTGCGTTATTTCCTTAAACTTTCTCATGCATGACATCTGACAACAAAACAGAAATAATGGATTGGTATCCTTGATTGAATCTTAATACCTATCTCTCATTTTTATAAGCAATGAGTTTAAATAATTTAAAACGACATGTAAGCGTGGTGTATCGTCGATCAAAAAAACGTAGTCATTAAGATATAAGGAGGAGAAGTGTTTACGGAAGAGTCGTTAATCATCAAGAAAGTATTGATGATAGAAACCCAGAGTAAGGATATCAACAAATGACTCGTTAGAGACTGATTTGGAGCGATGGATCTAGTTCAGAAACCAATATTGTGGACACTGAATCACTTAGGCTAAGGTGAGAAGATTCAAGATATTTGATTCTATCAACCTTAAACCCGAAGCAAGATGAAATGTATTATATAAGAAAGATAAAATGTTCTACGGAAGCAATCTATTGCCCGAAAGCTCTCGAAAATATTCATCCATCTGATATGATCTGGGTGCAGTAACTGGAGGGATTGAAGATAGGAGAATAAGATACTGCAATTCCACGTAAAACATTTGTTGTACGACCCGGGTTTCCCAACAGTGCAGCATCATCAGGTGGTTACTGCACTTTGGCGAAACACGGGCCGTACAATAAATGTTTCATGTGGAATTGCAGTACCTTATTCTCCTATCTTCATGATGGATAAATTACACCGAGTGATGCTTGAAAACGTTACCTTTAGACGGATTTAATTGATAGTATATGTAAAGCTTTTTTAGTACCTTCTATTAAAGGTCTTTCACGCATTCGTAACATAAAATTTTAACAAACTACTTCCATACATTAATTAATACTTATTTAACTATTTTAGGTTTTAACTAATGCCGCTGCATTGACTTCTGATATCATATTAAACTTAAATTTTTAATGATTCATGCATCAATGAGGATATATGAAAGATTTTTAATATTAGATAAATATTTTGAAATTTTAAAAGTCTTGCATTTTCGTGGAGTATTGGGAAATATGTTTTCCTTAGAGAACTTTTAGATAGTGCAATCCAATCTATACATTATCCATCAATGATATGAGTAAGGGATGTTTTGATTTTTGCTTGGGAATGTTCGGTGGAACAAATATCACGCAAACATCTCGCGGTTGGATGCAGACGATAGAGCTAGCCTTGAAGCAAAACTGCGAATTCACGTCATCTTTTAATTTCCTATGGAGATGAATGCGATCAGCTATCAATGTGCTGTTTCACGTGTAATGTCTCAGGTCTGTTCATTTTTATAATGAATGACATATTTTTAAACACGCAATTTGAAGTTTAAAATAGTATTGTCTAATATTATTGAATTATTCGTGTATGCTTAATGATGCGCAACGCTAAGACTAAAATGTCATATTGATAGTCGTCAGTTGACATGTAGGTACTTCAAAATTTTTATTGATGCTCAAGTTTTTTTCGCAAGTATTGTAGTAAATGTTGCCATATGAAGGAGTTTCCACCGCGACTGTGTGAGTCAAAACAAATACTAAATTCCACATTTTTGATATTTTGTACAAAAGATCCTGATTTCGCTGGTGGAATGTCTTACCTATGGAAAACCATAAGTTAGGTAGTAAAAATTCAGATTATTATTCCACGAATGTATTTTCAATGAGCACTTTTTCCCAGTCATAGGAGCCGACTGCAGCGCCATTTCCTACGAATTACCGCATTTTGACTTCAATTACCGCATTAATTCCCCAATAACTATAAAAATAAGGTGGTAAGATGCCTATATTTTATTTTTATTCAATTTCTCTGGATTATTTCCTTCTTAGAGACAGTTTTTCGCGAAAATGGCACTTATATTTTATGGAAAAATACTATTTTTCCGCGTGTTTCCCTCATTCTCCCATTGAACACCATGCAATTTCAAGTTCAATTAGAGAATAAAATAGCGTGGAAAGGTAACATTTTGTTGCTCACATCAGATAGAGGACAAGTTTTTCAACAAGTCGACAGAATATGAATAAAATGAAATTTAAGTGATTATACGGTGGAACCACCTAAATACATGCGGGTACTTGAATAGCAAAGTACATATATGCTGTCAGGTTTACTCCTGACGACGCCAATCCTTTTATCCTATTAACATTTTCTTGTCCGTATCTCTTGAACAATTTCATTAAGACGCAAATTGGCACATCAGCAAATGAGACGGACTTTATGTGGCTTGCTTACGTAAAACATAAAATAACGTGTTAAATCTGCATAATCCTTGATTTGTCTTCTAAAATGTCAAGTACCAAGGACAACACATTGCTTGCCGTGGGCAACGTTAGACCAGGGACGAAGCATCTGTGTAGTTTGCGTGCACCTCGTAGGAAATTGCACGTGATCAACGATGTAACTAATTGTTGTAATTGCGCTTGGCTTTTCAACAGACCGTCCAGTTTCATATTGGTTGGTGCATTGGACCAGTGACCTTTGAAATATCGTGAAGCACCAGAAAAAAATATTTACTTTATCCTCTAGAATTTATTAATTGAAATTTACTCCAGAGCAGGTATTCATTTTGTCTTCAAATAATCCTCGGATACGTACGCGCATTAATCTTTGGTTAGCACCAAACTCCTTCCTATGCGTGGATCACAAGGGCTTTGCGGAGTACCACTTTGAGAAACAGTGCAGTAGACAACACCCAACAGAACAAAAGTGTTCGTGACTGTAGTTTTATCATTATTTTGTTGCAAATCCGTATTCAGACTCAGGCATGGTGGTGATTAAAGGCTAAAGAATGTGATTTTAATGAAAAGTACCAGGAAAGCCCGTTTATTCGAAAAAAGACCCGATGTGTCGATTAAGTCCGAAAAAGTCCTCAAAACTGTAACTAAAAAATTATCTTTTTAACAAAGCTGGTGAATATTTGTCGTGAAAACCACATAAGTCCCAATTTTAAAAGATTAAAAAGACTTTTCCAGCTCTACTCATAATTATAAAGTGGTATTAGCCCTCATAGTATCCCACCACTTGTGTAAATTATACTGGCATAGATTCATACCGCAAAGCCTGCACGGTTGATGGGCGCTAATCATGTTTGCATGTGATAATACGAAACAACTTAGGCCCTTTTTTGGAGAAAATATGTCATGAATCGTAGTTGGATTCAGAGAAGGAGCCGCGAAAAGCAAACGACATGAGTATATTGGTACCTAGTGATGTCAATAGCAGGAAGATCTTGGAAACTTAGAAATATGCATAAAATTTTAGATGAGTCGTCTGCTAATATTAAGGATTCTTGGAGTAGTTATTTTAACATTTGGCTGATTGTGCATCATGGAAATGAAATACCGGTGCTTTGAAAACAACGACGGGATAACTTATTTCGAAAAAGTGAAAATATGAATATGTATCCGAGTCTGGCACTTAAATGTAAAGAATATGGGACACTTTGAATGAGAGTATCTCTATTGCAGATATTTTACCGTATTATCTTGCAGTTAGTAAGCATTATCTTCAGTGGCTTTGGTCTTAATTTACTTCGTTAGCCGATAAAAGAGCGAGATTTCCTACCAGCAAGATGGTTGGTTGGTCAAGTTTTGATAGCGTGCCCCACGATCGTCTGTAGGGAGTGTTCGCAGTGAACTATTGCTGAAGGAGATACTAAGGAAAAGGTGAGGGAAGGATACTACTTGGGGTTCGATTTCATTTTTTATTCACTTGGCGACAAAGAATCCACCAAATGTACTCTAATTCAGGAAGCGAGAACTAGCCCAAGGAATTGAAAATTTATCTAAACCAGGGATTCCAGTAACTGTGGCTCAAATATAAAATACCACGAAGTTGGAGTGTTAAGATGCTCTTCTAGCTATGTCTCGGGTCATTGAAAAACTTACACTTTAGGAACGTCGTTCCCGCAAGAATAATTTTCTTGTCTACTCCACAGATAGCTCTGACTACGAGGTAAATATATTGTAATCATATCGTGTAATTAAACTGGATCCTCTGGGATCAGTGAATATTAAACACAGCTGGGCGCAATTGATTTCTTCTTGCTTCATATTCCTGTTAATATGAAGGAACCCTGTTAAACTTAGTTGAAACTGCTGCAATGCTCTTTTAAGAAACATATTAAATGTGTATTATTGGTCTAATGACCGATACTCTATACTACTTTGATGACAACTTTGGTGGTCAAAAATCAGAAGAGGTTTTACGTTTTTAGGTTGTGATTATTCTTTTAATTTTAGTGTTTTTGTAAACCTTTCGATGTAGAAAGGTTTTCGATTCTCAAATGCGATAAATATTTCCTGTTAACCGTTAAAAACTCACAAAATGCGTAATGCCTTCAGAGTGAAAGACCAAAAAGCATTTCACATCGCTGTGCTGAGTATTTATACGAGAGGAATTCCATCTCATCCCGAGGTTGTGGAAATGCGTTGTTATAAACAACTTTTCTGATTGTTCTCGGCTTCCTCAACAACTTTATGTCGCCGTGTATATATACAGCTATAACAGCTTTATAAGAATTATAAAAAACTGCCGATCGAATTATCTTTATTTTTTTGTTTTTTTACTGTTTTATCGTGACATTATCGATTTATTGACCGCTAATAGCTCTCTTAAAAGTGCGATTCCACCCAATTTCGACCACGGGTGTGGCTCGAACATCGTTTCCACAAATGTTGGCTCAAAGGAAGGCTATAATACGGAAATACGCTTCGTAAAATACTAGCTCTTATAGGTTTTAGCTACTCTATGTTTATAAATGTGAAAGACAAAGCACATCAAAGTCCAGTTAATATAAAATGGCGACTCCAGTGAATCTCGACTTAAAGGTCGGATTTCGAATATAAAGTAACTTTCATGAAAGAGTTTTCTGCTAACCATAAGCCATTAGAGTCATGCACGTATTTTCAGCTCTTTTGCGTTTCACTTTGACTTTTCACATGTTTGCGCATCAAGGAACTCTTTCCTACAGATGGGCCACTCTGAAAATTACCTTTGGGTATTTTTTCGTAATTTACCGCGCCCCTTGTACATTACCGTAATTTTCTAGATAATTCACCTATGTTTGAAATAATTAATCATACACAAATTTTCAACATGCTCTTTTAACTCAAGTTCACATTTCCTACGTGTTTAAAAAGAAATGGAGGCATGTACAACTCATTTTTGGAATATTTTACTTAAATTATAACATTATAGAATAATGTATTAGAATATTCTTCTTGAAAATTTCTCATACTTTGACAAAAGAAAGCCAGATTGCGTGTTGCTGCCGTAGTTCTTTTTATAATTATAAAAATTTCTAATAAATTAATGTTGTATTAAGTATGGTTTAAACATCGTTATTCCCTTCCTATTGCTATTGGCTTTCTTATTTAACCATACATTTGCTGTTAAGGAGGAACCATCATTTTAGGCATGTCCGAAAACCTGCCCTAATTTTGACATATATTATTGTCCATGATTTCTCCTATCGATTGGTGTAAAAATATTACTATGTCATCGGCCATTTAATGAAGATATATGGATTTGAAAACGATGGAATTTTACGTTGAAATGCATTGTCTTAATGGCAGAACGATGACCTCCCTTCATATAACATTTTTTATCTCAAGTTTGGCCCGAAAAAAATCATTAAAAAACTAATATAACGTGCAAAAGATATCAAGTCACACAATATATTTTTTTCAGAATAGGTCATCGGCAATTTAGTGTCAGCATTAAAGTTTAAAAAACATACTTCTGGTTTTTCTCCGAGCAAGCAGCCGAAATGCTGCGAACAATGCGGCAACGTTGGAAACTGCTTGGAGGTAAAATGTGAAATACGGCGTAGTACTCAAGTTGACTGAATATATTTTAATCCTTATGGCGTTTTTATAAATTGAATTACGCATTTTCAAATCATGCTGCTTGGCAGCACTGAATTCTAGTACGCATTTTTCAATATAAATATCAACGAGAGCATATATGTAAGGGGGTTCTCAGTAATTATCTTTGTCAACGACTTTGGTTAAATTTATGTCTGTGCTTACTACTAAGTACGTAACTTTATTAAAGCCTTTAAACTACGTAATTTCAAAATGTTCAAAGGTATTTATTTTGAATTTTTAAACTTTTCTTTGTAGATGGATAATTTCATTTAAAAAACTATTTGCACGATCAATCAATGGCTCCACGGCAAAGCTTTTCTCGATCACATTAGCGGTAATGTTATTCCAGATACTCATACACATAAGCATGTACATAACATTTCGTCTAGATTACGATAATAAGAACAGGCTATAGGATCATGAAACCAGATAATGAATATTTGAAGCAGTGGACTTCTTCTACTCCGTTATCAACAGTGCCATAAAAGACTTTGTTCCCTTTGTGACCCCAAGGACAAAAAGATTCCCTTCGTGGTTCAAGCCCGACACAATGCATACCCTTGGTAACAAAAATCGAGCTTGGTATCTATATAGAGACTACCCCAGTGAAAACACCTACAAAGTGTTCTCAGACCTACGTCGCCTATCAAAATCCTTTATACGCCGTGACTACAAGGAGAACATCTCTGAACTGTCTTCCTCCATAACTTCAGATCCTAAAAAATTCTGGACCTTTGTAAATAAACGCCGCAATATCCCTCGAATTCCCGATGCTGTGTCACTTAATGGTTCCTGTGCCGTAGGAGCAGACAGACCGAATTTCTTCCTCGAATATTTCGCAGGAAGTCAAGCGCCGACGTCAAATTTCTCACTCACAGACGACTTTTCCCTCTCTCCTGTCAATAGTCACTGCCTCTCAGAAATTCAGACAGATCCCAAGGAAGTTGCTAAATATCTATCAAAGATCCCCCTCCGCCGCTCACCTGGCCCTGATGCTCTCAGTCCCGTATTCGTACGCAACTGTGCTCAGTCTCTCTCAGTTCCCATTGCCCTCCTTTTAAATCGCTGCTTCCACTTTGGCATATTTCCTTCTCAATGGAAAATAGCAAATGTGATTCCTATACACAAATCTGGCCCTAAAAATGACGTCTCTAATTATCGTCCCATCTCGATACTTCCCGTTCTTTCCTCGGTCTGTGAAAGGATCATCCTGAACCGACTTTACTACTTCACTTCTCCCTTTCTCTCCCCTGATCAGCACGGCTTCCTTCCGGGTCGCTCTTGTTTAACAAACCTATCAATATTTCAGCAACATGCAGTACAATCGATGGCCGTAAAGTCTCAACTCGACGCCATCTTTCTTGATTTTTCCAAAGCCTTTGATACCCTAAACCACAAACTTCTGCTACATAAACTCGCCTCCCGCTTTAATATCCATGGCACCTTCCTTAGTCTCTTGTCCAGTTTCCACCGTGACAGATCCCAAAGAGTAATACTCGCTGGTATCTCATCTTCCTGGTCTAACGTTACTTCCGGAGTGCCTCAAGGTAGCGTTCTTGGACCTTACCTCTTCAACCTATTCATCGATGATCTCGCCCCCCTTGTCCGTTCTTCCCAAGCCAATACCTTACTCTATGCTGATGACTGCAAACTATTTAAACAGATAAATAATGTCGCAGATTCTAATATGCTACAAGATGCCTTAAAAAGACCACAGAGTGGTGCAGTCTCTGGAGGCTGAAATTGAACTTAAAAAAGTGCACCACAATGACAATATCTACGAACAAAACTCCTATCCATTTTGATTATGTAATTGACTCCTTGCCTCTTAATCATGTGTCATCCATGAAAGATCTTGGAATTATTGTGGACCACAAACTTCTGTTCTCTGAACACATTCATGCGATCAAATCAAAAGCCATGTCACTCTTAGGACTACTCTACCGGTTCACAGATATCACTAGTACTAAGGCACTCCAATCCTACTTCTCATCCATAGTTCTTCCGGTGATCACCTATTGCTCCCCTATTTGGTCAATGTCTGCTCCCACTAATCTTGCCACCCTTAACAGTGTTACAACCTTTTTTGCAAAAATTGTAAAATATAGAAACCCAAATCTCCGCGAGACACCTACTAGCGCAGTTTTATCCTCTTTATCCTAGTTTTACCCTAGTCTCTCCCGTCTCCGACTTCAATCAGATATAAAATTCATTTACGATGCCCTTAACTCCCACTTCGACAGTCCTGATATTGTTTCCTTCCTCAACATCAGAGTTCCTTCCCGCCACACCCGTTCTACCTCCTTACTCCACATGCCTGCACCCAGACTATCAGTAATTAAGCGCTCTCTATTCCATAGACTTTCTTTTCTAATAAATTCTCTCCCGGGTGATATTGATCCGTTTTCTTTGACACTTAAAAATTTTACTCACCTGGCATCAACATATTTAACTCATGAATGATTATATATCTGGATAAATGTTTGTTGTATCGTTTTTTGTTCTATTTAAAATTGTAACTGTTGATTTATATATTAATTTTTATTTGTTATAAGTGCACTATAAATTGACAGTCTTGCTGTATGTGTACCACTTTATTAAAATAAAAAAAATAAAAATAAATAAATAAAATTTGATAGAACTCGGAGAATCAAAAGAAAATCGGGTCTCAGATAGTGGATAAAACAAGGTAGTATACATTTCCTGGAAGAAAGCCACGAACCACCCGAACCATGGATTTACCCTTGCCCTTAGTGAAAAAAGGAAACTAACATCACAATGTTGTGATAAGGTTAAAATCGCAACGTTGTTGGAATGTTTATACTGCTATGTTATTGCAAGGTTAGTTCTTCAATGCAATTGGCAGGTAAAATCCTGATGTTGTAACAACATTATTTCTACCAGGTTATTACAACGTTAGAATCGCATTGTTGTTGCTAGATTAATACTGCAATCTCAGGTAAAAATATCTCCCTTTAAACTAACTGAAACATCCTTAAAACACACTAACTTGCTTCTCTGCTGAAACTGTCTTTAAATTGAAACAAAACCAAGGGAGTTTGGAAGTGGGGCGGCATGAGTAGAGAAGCAGTGCAACAAAATACCATGCAAACTGCTCTGGCACATAATCCATACACCCTTGTAACTACGTAATGAGCTGGCACTCCCTTCCTCACTACACTAAAACGCTCTATCCACTTAAACTTCCTTGCCCTCTCAAATCAAAAATTTACATTTTAAATACTATGTTGCTATTATTAAGTGATGGCATACTTTAGTATTTTAAATTATCCTACCTAGTATATGCCATATACACCACAACGCCAGAAAGGACTTTGATGTGACAGTGGTCAATAATAAATGGTCAGAAAGGATGCACAGGGATAACAACTCATTAGGCATACACTTTACCCATTGCAGGAAACGAACACACGGAAATATCTTTTGAGATGATGTACCAAAAATGGTAAATAACGATGAAGGTGATTAATAAGTGGACGTGATGCGTAAATTAAAGGAAAAATGAAGAATAGAAAAAAGAAAAAGTGGAATAGAAAGCGGTAAACAGATGCTGAAACGAATTATGAAGAAAGTAAAAGAATACGTAACAGAGAAATTGTCAAACTGAAGAAAAAGGAATTACGATGAATGTAAACGAAAATGTAATAAAGAAATTAATGAATTAGTGAAAAAATCAACCGATTTCTAACACTTCGGATTCGCAGTCACAGATCTCAGGATACCAGACACCAACAGGCATGGGCAGAGAAGCACTTATTTGTTTACAGTCTGTCTCAGTGTTGCCATGTGTAAACTATTGATGTTATTATGCATAACAATAAGAATAAAACTGCAATATTATATAATTTTTATAGACTTTTCGAGGTTTTATATTATTAAATTAATGATTCTTCTTTACAGACACAAATTTAATCTAATAATCATATTACCTCGAAATAACAGCAACCGCTAGATGCAACACAACCACTGACTTACATGAGGTTCTTAACATTCATACTTAAGTATATTTTCTGAGCAGCATAACCCAATCGAGTATTTGGATTTCTTCGAAAAATTATGAAATGAAATATTAATCCTAAATTCCCCCATCAGGTGATATGTTATTCTTCTTATGAATACAGTACTTCAGGGCGCAGGTTCCTCCTTAAATGCTTAAAACTAAAATTACGGTAATTTTGCCACCTCTACTCATTCCTGAGACGGTTGGCCGCGATGGATCAAACACTTAATGGCTGAAATGAACGACAATTAGATCTGGTGGGTATCGAATTTCGATGCAAGTATTCAGCGGCAATCAGTTGTATCGAATAACGGCGTTCGCGAAGGAATTCATTGAAGGCGAGAATGAGAAATAAGTCTGGATAATCGGCATCGACGGTGAGCTCTAGCGCTTGTTCGTGCTTCCGTTCGAAGATAATCGGATTGCATCACTCCATTTTCCCCCGATTCACCAAATGTGTAGTATTATGCTGTCCCCCCCCCCCCTAACTCCCCCTCGAGCAGTCATCGCATTTCACGTCCTTAGTATTAAGGAACTGCGGGTGAAGAGAAGCCTTCATTCCCGGAGAGTGGATCGCTCCATTTACATTTTACGGTTCCTTGTTGTTAATTTTGTTTGCGTGAGGATAAGGAAGTGTTTTCATGCTGTTATCGAGTGTTTGAACTTGACCTAAGGGAAGCAGGGTTAAAAAGAGGAAAGTGAACTATCATAATTTTATTTATTTTGACATATTTCGAAATGGAAGAGCCATTTTCTGAACAGTTTGGGTGTCACATTTTTCGTCTATTTTTATATTTTTTGCGGCTTCTTTAACATACGCCCAACAAAATGGCACAGTAGGAAATCATTTACATGTGCATGGTTATAAATTGAGCCTAAATTAAAAAAAAAGCAGCTGCCATCTAGCTATGTCTCATTATTTGACTGGACGACCTCCTCGCCCCTGGCGTGCACCATCGGTGACAGCACGGGACGACGAGGATTCCTCCAAGGTTCTTGACTCCGATGTTTCCGCGATGCGACCGTCTGTTGTTTTGCATTCGCCCCTCCTCTCGTCCGTGTGATGCACCCTCCCCTTCGCCTTGGTGCGCGTGTTAGAAATGATAGTAATCTCTGATTTCAGCTTATATTGGCGCGAAGGCGCATGTCCACACGTGAACAGCTCAACACTGACTCTCGTGTGTCGTAGTGACGTCGCTTATGTATATACAGAATAGGTGGTGACGTCGTTGTTTATCTTCTTTTGACGGCACCACCACTTTTGAGGCAACACCTCCAGTCCATGCTACTAGACCGGGTCGTCGTCTTGGTCACCTCCATTTGACGATGAAGGGATTCTCAATCAAACACACGCGCGCGTCTGCTGCTGATGACGGCGATGACGTCTCCGAAGACAGCTGCGAGGCGCACTGCGAGGATGTCGCCAAGTGTGATTGGTGGTCTGGGCGTGTCGTAGGAATCATTCACTGTCGAAGCATTTGAAGGGTGGCCACGCCCCGGACCTGGATTAAGGCTAGGGAGGGGGGCTACAGCCCCTGGTCTTCTTCTTCATGGGGCCTCATCGCTGGCCTCCATGAGGGGGGGGGGTCATTTTTATTGAATTATTTAAGACTCGATTTTAAAATGCGCCCCTGACGCCCACTTATTCAAATAAGATATGAAAATTAAACGACACTTGATATTATGAGTTTATTCCCATCACTAAAAATTACATTATTTCCGTATATTAGCGAGAGACAAAGCGACGCGCAGTTGTCCGTGTGAGATTACTGCTGTTTTGAATTGGAGTCCAACGTGGTGAAACGAATGACCCAGCGACTTATTGATTGTAATCACATTTGCCAGAATCACTGGAAATTGTCGTCGTCGCAAGATGAAAGGGAGCGATGTCTCTCAGTCGGAGCCAAATCAGAAATGATTCTCGCTTTTATGAAGTTTCTTGCAAGCAGTTGTACAACGGCATTTTAAAATTTAATTGACTGTGGCTCCATCTCATAACGACGTTTTAAAAATTGAGTGACTGTGGCTCCATCTGATAACCTGACAATCCTAATAATCTAACCAGACAAATATTTATAGTCGGCCTCGGTTGCCGGCGGGGTAACGTCCTCGTCTGCTAACCCAAAAGGTATCGGGTTCGAGTCCCGCCTGGGGTGGATTTTTCTCCTCCCAGGACATGGTTGTGTGTGTATTCCTTTGTTACTATTACAACGCCTGATGTAAAATGGTCCTCGAGACTGTTTTCAGGTTGATGAAATAAATATATTTAAAAAAAACGGCATTTTAAAATTTAAGTGACTGTGGCTTCATATTACAACGTTCCTGAGTCAATGAGTGAATGACTAGGGCCTTTCATATTTAGATTAACATCTCCCCCTGCCACACACCCTTGAGGTGGCTTGCAGGGTATTCTGTAGATGTAGATGTAAATAGAACGAAAAAACAATGAAAAAGACCCAAATGTAAGCTCTCCTAAGGTGCTAAACTGGACGGTTGATTCTGAATTTACTGATGAGTATCCAAATATCTCTCTTGTCCAAATGCCATTTATATCTCCTCACACACAGCTCCTGTAGCGGATTGTGAGTCTGAAAGGTTTTTTTTCTGTCCATAGAATTATACATAATTTATTTGAGTCGACAATGTTGGACGATCGGCTAACGTCTTGAGCAAGTCTATCAATAGAGTCGGAGCTCATGAGGCAATTAAATTTTGGTGATTTAAGGAAAGATTTCGTAGAAGGTAAATGTAGAAAAAATATTTCAAATGATTTATTTATTTTGTTTAATTTCAAGCTATTGATTATATCAATGAAATTTTATTGGTATGAATACCTACTGAAAATCGTGCATTCATTCAAAGTTGTATACAACTGGGGCCTCCGATTCGTCGGGTGTCCTTTAATCAGGCCCTGCTACGGCCCCCCCCTCCTCGAAGTCCTTGGAAACTGGGGAAACCCCACTTTGCCACATCCTTGAATCTTCCAATGGTGATTCTCTGCCGGGTGTCGCCCCCCCCCATCGGGCATTTCTCCTGGATTTCTCCCCATTTCACTTTCACTCGGAATATTGCCGAGGGCATAAATACGAACTGGTCACAAGGGGAAACTTTCAAGGGTGTGCTAGCATTTTATGATTACAAAATTTGAATTAGTTACTTTGTCCAGTATTCGAGCACTCGTGTTGTGAACCTATTTGATTCATATTGTAAGATTAATTTTCTGTGGCTTATGACTGCATTTAAGCATCTTGGTTGCGTGTTGGTTAAAATTTATTCGCAGAATTTTTCATACAGTATTCTACAAAACAGGTTGAAAAGCTGCCAATGCAAAGAAAACATGAAAATTACTTTAAGTTTTCAGATTCATTAAAGTTTTGTACTTTCCTACACTTTTTATTTTTTTTAAACACACTACGCGTTTCACCAATTGCATGGCATCGTCAGGTGTAGTAGTTTGTTTACATACATTATTATTATTATATTGTTACAGTTGTAACACTCCCTTCCGAGTTCCCGGCAAGCATCGGGTTTCATTGCCGTCATAATGGCTCGAGAGGGGTTGGGCAGTGATCGCAGCCACGCCCATCGGATGAGTGGCTACGCTGCGGTCGGGTCATGCGTCCGCAGTAGACGGAGTGACCCCAGGATGACGGCCTTCTGCATGCGTGCAACTAGTGATTCCGCCTGTGCCACGCAGGACGGAATGCACTTGATGTTATTAAGCAGCGATCCCTTAACTCCACCGAGCACACCTATAATGAGGACCACCAGTTTCACTGAGTGTCCGGGGAGGTATGTGCAAAAAGCTGCTCATTGCATAGATTTGGAGAATGCCTGATAATTTCAATTTGTTCTAATGCATCCAATGCATCTAATGCATCCTGTTTATGCAATGAGCAGCTTTTTACACATACCTCCCTACTACTAGTTTCTGTAAAGTTTTCGTTAAAAAACGTTGACCTTTCTCATACCAACACCACCCCTTGATTTCATTGTTGTTTTTGCATTGTATGTAAATTGTTATTGTTGTCTTTTTCATGTTAATATACTTCTTTACCCTCCTTTTCATTTTTGTTTCATTCCCTTTTTGAATTTTTTTAAATGTAAACATTTATTTAAAATCAAATTTAATATTCTTTATCTAACAGCGACAACAATATCATTTGTAAACAAACTACTACACCTGACGATTCCATAAAATCGGTGAAACGCGTAGTGTGTGTTTAAAAAATGAAAAGTGTAGAAAAGTACAAAACTTTATTGTAATGGATATTAGAAAGTTTCTACAAAGTAGAGCCTGAAGTTTTGGATTTTATTTTCAAGTTTTCAGAATTAGAGGTTTCTTTCTTATTTTAAATATTACCAATTTATTTGCAGAGGAGTTGGCTTAGTTGGTTGTGGTGAGGATGGCACAATGAGAGAGTGAAATGAATAGAGAGTAAATAGTGCAATATGTTCCAGTAGGTAACCCATCTCACTGAGTATAACGAGAACCTCCTTGGGAAACATAATTTTTCCGCTGAAAAAACCTGATTTTCCGCCTCATTTTGAAAACAGAAACCCATGTACCCCCCTTATGTCTACTCGTAATCGGAGAGAAAACTTTAACGATATAAGGTAGGAGAAATAATAAAAAATAATAATGTAAAAGATTGATATAACTTTCAGAGCTTGTATTTTGTTCTCAGCCAGTGGGATCGTAAACATTAGTTAACCTCGATTGGCAGAGGCTTCGCAATCTGTCTCGTCCTACTGAGCACGTTTGATCCGCGTGATTCATTCGACGCGATCTTTCCATGGCAACCGAAAGCAGTGCAGGGTGATCACGAGTCCTATTTCAATCGGATATCGAATAGCGGGTATCCAACTATCTCTCCCCCTCTTCCCGGAGCATTCTCGAGTAGTTGGTTCTCCTCGGATCGGGTACTTACGATCGCTTCAAATTCAAGTCTTCTTTCAATCCCGACGAGAGGTTCAGCGACCCTTCTCCTCCCGTCTCGTCCAATGGTGGCCAAAATACTCACCCGACGATTTCCCACTAATAAATTAACATATGATCCATTATAAATAAATAAAAACGAATGTATTTTTTGCGGTCATGGCTTAATTTGGCGCCCGGGCCTTCGCTTCATCTGGGTCACCACGTCAATACGTTATGGCCACCGATGGGATATCGCGGTCACTTTGCATCGCTTCTCGGAGCATTTTTAAGGAAAAAACGCGTGACAAATGCGCGGGACGTCGCATCGGAACAACGTATACTAGAAGCAATTGCTAAATATGATAGAATCATAACTATTGACTAGTGCTTCGTTAAAATATGGTTTTATACTTCATAAGTTATTTGTATATTGATGGAAATTAACCTTTGAAGCGTGTAACTTAGCATCAAATATTCATTTCCCCATTTCATACAATTGGGTAGATTCTGTGATGTCAAGGTGACCCATGACGCATTCATAGTTTCATTCTGTGGAACGCATTGTCTAGTAATAAGGAAACTAAACTAAGTTGTTTTTTTATTATTAAGTACGCCTTGGAGTGGAGTTCGTTGCGTAGCAATATCACTTCGTATTATTCTCGGGACATCCTTGCGTCCAGATGTCGCGACACGACGAAGCCTGCATCGTGATTTCATGCACGCAGAGAAGTAGGTGTTTTCATGAACTCACAAGCTGGTAACCACTACTAAGACGGAAGGTTAATATTCGTTTAACCAAGAAGATAGAAACGATTACCATCTCACTTGGTTACATTGCGTGGGTTACCGTCACTGCGTCGTGCTAGTAACCAGAACCAAAAGGTGGTTTTGCCTTAACCATACCCATAGTTATGATATACATCTATCATTGTCTGAGTTATTCAGTGAAATGGCCTCGTTACCAAGCTCTAGTGGAATAATCTGTTTTGAAACCATCTTGAAATGGCTGTCTTGAATTTCTCTTGAAGTTGCGCTGAAAATTGAAACATGAATCCAACACCGTCTCCGTTGAGACTACCTTGCCCTCTAAAAATAAAAAAATGAAGAAATATATTTCAAATTCTATGAATGTAATAATTATACTGTGGCATATGTCATTTTATTACACAATCCTATCTTACCTAACGACATAGTCTCGCATTATCATTTACCCTACCGCTCAACACGCATATACTCGCTCTCGTCAAGAAAGTCTTAAATATGTGGCCACGTCCGAGGATCAATGTAACTTCGAGAACTAATTTTTAAATGGCGATTCCGTGATAGTCTGAGGAAATACTATTAAATCACGATGACAGTTTTTTGCCATTAATTAATTGAAACATATATTGCCACATAGTGTGAATATAAATGCAATATTACTGAGCATAAACACAAGATATTTGCCAATTCCCGCTCCAAGTGCATATGCGCATAATTCGATTCCCCCTACCATTCCAGCGGGTTCCACCAGCTTCTAGACTTGGTTGTGTGTGTCGCGGCAATTGGCTGATTGTCGCACCAAATTTGAAAATATGGTTTCCGTTACCAGCCGCATAGCCATTGTAACCTAGGGCGAGTCGACCATTCGTACTGGTTCTGATTACCACTCTCGGATAGTTACCGTAACCAATAGATAATTAGGGTGACCAACTGCAATTATTTCATCAAATTACAACCACGTTACCACCAATTTTACAGGTTATCGAAAACAACCGTTTTTCTGCGTGCGGAAATCGGTGGCAAAACCAAGTTAGAGCAGCAGTCTCATCGCTGTGAAAGGAGTCTACAATGTTTCGCGGAGTACCATAAACCCACAGTTAAAGTAAGCGGGTACAGTCAGCAATATAGCGGTGGAGTTCCCATTACATACACAGTACTGCGCTACGTCTATTGAAATATAATATATTCTTCTTCATGCGATTCCTTATCTGACCTTTGGAGGATATCAAAAAGTATTTTTTGAAAATTCATTGCAAAGTGTAAACTACCCCTTCATGGCTTTTTATTTGATACATGGTGATGATTCGTGATTATAGCGGTCCTCATCCACATCCGGATATAAAATTGCAGTCCGTTCAATAGGCGTGGGGCAGGGGGTGTGGCAGGTCACTTGGCACGACAGTAACATGATGCCAGTAAATGAAAGAAAGTACGGATAGTCGCCCATGAGTAGGCCTCTAAATGTTGCAATCTGTGTTTCGGTCATGAATGACGAGGGTTCAAAACGAAATGCTTTAAAACCCATCTCTTTTCACTCTTCTGTCTTCCGTCACTTGACCTGCTGATACATTGCGGAGCCATAGTTAAAAGGTTAATATTTTCAGTCAAATGACAAAGTAATTTAGTCAGTCACCTTTTTCATCAACTTACACCATCACTTGGATCTTCTCTCCATTCCTCGGGTTCCTTCACCGCGTGAGTTGACATTGGTAGGCAATAGTTACGCTGGTGTTCCACATTGTCTTGAGACCAAAGGTATCGGATTAAGTTTTTTGGTCGTCTTTATTTTGGGTATCCCACGAACTAGCTGCTTTCTGGTTGGATCTTTCTCGGAGAACTCTCTTCCAAGAACTATGGAGAGGGTATCCGTCTTCTCTATTGATGTTTCTTGGACGTCTTGGTGATCTCAATTGCTTCTTGAATTAGCCTATCGCTTAGTACCGCTTCTCCTTTGCTATGATTGTTGCTTTGTCAAAAAGGATGTCATGGCCGGGTGCACTCCAGGATGGCGGTCCTCATCTCCAGCATGTTTCGCGATGGCGGAAAGTTGAAACAGTTTTTTTTCTTCGTGGCCTTCACGTGTTCCTGCCAGCGGACTTTCATTGCTCTTCTCTCGTACTCATGCCTTTCCACAACTCGGTTGAGTCCCTCGTGAAGATCATGTCCTTGGGTCTGTCCCTGGGCCCCGGTAAGATTTCCGCCGCCTTGGCCACACTATTGAACCTGGTGATTACATTTTGTTTCTAGCAAGGATTCAGTAGGATTTCCTCTGATGTCCCGGAGACAAACGGGAGGATGAATGACGTGTGTCTTTGGTTCCGACCGATCGTCCGTCTCGCCTCTTCCTCACCTCGCAAAAAACTTAAATCCGATAACTTCGATCTGAAGACGCTGGTTGGAACAGCAGCGAAACTGTTGCCTAACAATGTGAGCGCACGCGGTGAAGACCTGAGCAATTGCGAGAAGACCCACCGATCATTCGCCACGGAAACTACGTCATACCATCACTTTAACGTCACGACTCAAAGAGGTTCCCAACTAAGTATGTGAGTTGGTAGGTAACCACCTAGTTTGTTGGATAGTTAGATGGGGACATTGATGGATGCAAGGATATGCGGACGGGAAGATGTGACCACCAAATTAATTTAAATGAAAGGCAGCTGTGGCTATGCGGGGTCCTATGTTTTGCGTGAACGCGTTAGAAGCGGGAAGGAATGCCTTTATGTCGCTCTGTTGGTCGAGAGGTGTGCCTTGTGCAATCGGTACCTACTTAGCAGCGCGGGCCGCGCATGGAAATGCTCACCCACGCCCAACATGGCCACCCTTCATGCGTGGCACCAACTCAAAGTCACGCATGCGTCATGGCCATAGCGTAACCAATCGAACGAGACCACATTTATCTATCGATCGTGTAATTAGTCGCGAAATTATAAGAGTCGGAATGGATCGCCCTGACAAACGGTACACCGCCGCCGCCGCGCCGCCGGCTCCTCCTTCCTGGTTTTCTCAATTGTTGAACTCGTTTTTAGAAGACGCCCTCGAGTCATAAAAAAGGGTTGAATGACGTTTGCGGCACAAGTGAAGGAGGATTAAGAACACTTTGAAGGCCAATGCTAAATAATGCGCAAAGTCATTAGAATTCCAATTGAAATCATCGCGTAAAACAAATATTATTATTTTTTTAAACTCCATCACCGCATTCCGCACCGCGCTAGCAGCATGCACCCGTGCATGGTGCTATGGAATAAAAGAAAAAAAGACTTAAAGGATAGCCTTGGAGATAATTATGGGGGGAAATCGTTTTATGCGGAAAGTGGAATATGCCTCACCGTAAATATCAAAGAAGTCAATTATCTGACCCATTTACCGCGGAAGACAATGCTAGCATTTTTTGCCATTCCTTTAAATGTGTCCACTCTAATCATGAGACGGAGTCTGTGACATATTTTGAACGATTGACGACGCATTAGTTGACCGTTGTGAGATTACTGGATAGTTTTCACTTGTTTGTGAAAAAATGAACGCGATTTACAATGGTCAGATTACACGTCCATCATGTGTAATTTTGGCATCGTCTTGTCTCTTTTTTCACTCCATTATTATTAGAAGGGTGCATTTTGAATTTTTACGGGGAAATAAAACACCGAATATGCTGCATAGTATACAGATATTCATTCCAAAACTTCTGTTCAAACATTCAAAGCGTATTTGCAGACATCAATTTAGTCAGGAGACTCGGAACGATTATTAAAGTAACTGCATAACATAGAAAGTGAAAACTGTTAAATATCTCTATATTAGGAGGAAGTCCTTTTCAATATCCATACGTGCTCACTATTTCTCAGAATTTCCGGCAACACCCCACCTCAGTGCACTTCGGTTACCATTGCACTCCGATTGGATTGATGAAGTATTAAGCTTGGCTTCAATCTGGAGACACGTTTATTATAATATAATAAATATTGGAGCCCATTGAAGTTCATCTCGATTGTTCAAACTTAATATGGCTGGAATGGAAACTCACTTTGAAAAAATATAAAAAAATGTCGCCATCAGTCCTTAGCATGTAAGACACCTCTATCCAAAATCAACATTGAATTAAATTTAAATAAAGCTCTTACCACAAGTGCCTCAAGTGATCATATCGATTATATTGAACGTGAAAAAAATTAAAAAAACAAATGAAGAAACATCTGCTCTGATTCAATACTTAGTAAATTTAAAAAATAGTGCAAAGCGTATCCCATAAAATGGTGTTTACACAATTTTTACCATTATACTGGAGACAATTGTTCACATCCTAAATGCGTGTGAAATTTCTTAATCCTTCTTTGCCAAGAAGTCACTTTGCATGCAAGGTGAGGTGCTAAGGTGCGAACAAATACACTGAAAAAAGACGTACAAGCAGTCTGCTTTTTCGAAAAGAAATTTTCATATTAGGCTCGTAGGGTGCCCGTTGGAATTCAACGGAAACAGTAAAATATTGCAATGGTTTCATGTGATAAAGAGAATCCCCATGATGTGACACTCGAAATGCATGTACCATTTAGGATACCGTATACTTCATTATCCGTCCATAGGGAGAATGTGGAGAATCTCACTGCAATGCTCTTACTGTTCACATTTCTTAAGTCATTAAAGCCTAAGGCATAAGTTTCTCTTTTAAAAACCATGGTGCAGTTGCCAAGGAGATATTAAAATTTACATAGATAAAATGGCGAAGAAATGGAATATTTTGGTGCCAAAGACACAATTTACAGACAAAATCGAAGCGTCTAGAATTACCAAAAAAATAATTAATAACTGTATTCTTTTAGCTGTCCGACAGTAAAAGTAAAAAAATTGCTTTTTGAGGTCTTTACTACACATGAGTTCAGCTCCGTATTCCTCCAGCTATGCGCTAATTTAAGTTTCTACCCTACATTTTGAGTGAAAGTATTAAAAAAAAGAAAAAAAAACCCTGTACCGATTCATTGATTTTCTTTAGGGGCTTAAAGGTATGATAATTAATAGTGCTTAAAATTGTTTTTCAGGGTTTTTACTCTTTTTCCGGATGACTAACAGACAGTTAAAATTGGCTGAATCGAAATTGTCAGAAAAACTGATGCGAAGTAATAATAAATGTAGATAGATACATAGAAATTTATTATTAGTATTATTAGAACGTTGTATTTTTATCTTTAATCAAAATGTTGATAGTTGTATGTGCGAGTGTCCATGAATAAACAAAGTATTTCGATGTATATTCCAACATGGATGAAATTTCCAGCCGATAATACTTATATCTCCATTGATTCCTCTCTAGGGGGTTTGCTCCCAGGTGGACAGTAAAAATAGAAGTTTTATTTTCACAAAATTAAAATATTGCCATTCCTCAAAGACTTCTACATCTACCTATAATTTTCGAATGTCGTATTACCGTGACAACAGGTTTCAGTAAATGGATTCGTAAGTTCTAACGATACAGAAAACCTCTGGGGTAGCTTAGTAAGCATTCACTTAATGAAAATTCTCCACGTCGGATTATCAGCTTAATTCCCCATGCTATACTTCTGCGAGTATCTTTTATTTATGCTAGAACAAACATCGAAATGATTCCTCCGAATATCATAAATTTTAAGATCTATTTCATCGCACATAAATTTAAAAAAATCACAATGGGTGGAAACACCTACATGAAAACTGAAAAAATGTCCTTCACTAAGGAGTATTAGCAAACCGCCAGTTTGACCAAACAGCCATGAGAACGATAATTTCTCGGTTCTTCTGAAGTTTCAATATATCACTGCTTTTTTTTCTCGTGGCGGTTGTCATTCTGAGGACTCTACCAGTCGAGCGAAGGTATTAGGAAGGAAGTGGAGCGGCGTTAAACAGATGCAATTATCCGAAATCCATTTACCCGAGAGCCGTTTTTCACAATCGATCCTTGGCATTATTTGAGGGGCAGCACCGTTTAAACTGGGGCGATTCAGAACATGCGTCATCTCTTGACAGGCTTGCTCTTGATTGCATCATTGTATTGATAGCGACAACGCCTAGTTTCTCTTTTTCTCGAAAGGGGTTATTAGTTGTGGATATCAGTTCGCACTTATTACGCTTAGTTCTCAGACAGAAGTTCGATATGCTCAAGGTTCTCGAATTGGAGAAATCAAAGCAAATTCAAACTTTTTCTTTTAGCAACACTTTATTTTCGACTGCAATTGGCTCTACTGCACATTGCATGATTGCAGAAGAGGCAAAGAGTCATGGCCATCCCATCCTCATTGA
The DNA here is from genome assembly GCA_963573305.1 of Pyrrhosoma nymphula. Taxonomy (NCBI): domain Eukaryota; kingdom Metazoa; phylum Arthropoda; class Insecta; order Odonata; family Coenagrionidae; genus Pyrrhosoma; species Pyrrhosoma nymphula. The sequence goes on from OY754334.1 coordinate 4,295,392, forward strand.
AAACCGAGAAAACTCCTTGAAATTGTTAGCTTCGGGAAAAAATCCGCGAATTCTCCTCGATTTGGAAGTATAATTTCCCCTTGACTTCACCGGGATTTGAAAAGGCCTGGAAAGAATGGCGGCGTAGTTTTGCATAATTTCATTACACTTCAAACCATTAAATCGTTTTTTTTGGCCGATATTTCATAGCTTCAATTACGCTTCACATCATTAATTATTATAAAATCATTAATTCTTGCTTGTACCTATCAAATTCATCGTACAACCATCGCACCTTATTCATCATCATTAAAAATCCATCTACAAAACATTCTCTACCAAGGTATGTATATGTGACATGGCAACATGTCACATAGATATCGGGTTGATATACCTTGTTCCCCGTGGTAAATATTTACTCGGTACTTCTTTTTTTCTATTTTTAAAGATCTTGAGACGTTATTTATTTGAAATAAAATGTCTCTGATGCTCAAGTGGGGTATCAAATAATTATTAAAACAGACCAATTATAACAGCCAACTCTTCTAAATTGACTTAAAAAACCATTTCATTAGGTTTATTTTTAAACTTCGCAGAGATGTCCACATGAACCTCTACTACAATGAACTTAGATGGCTCGATGTAAAAACCGGAAGGAAATATTTCCTCGGATTCTACTTGTATTGCTTATTTCAAGAAAAATCCCCTGAATATTTATTCGACATGTTTTTCGTGAAACCTTCCACTAGGGATATGTGCACTATTAGATGTGATCCTGAGTATCTTTACCTTCCTAGTCATCGCACAACGAAGTTCCAAAATTCTTTCTTAGTCACTGCGTGTCATCTCTGGAACACCCTGCCCAAAAACATAAAAAATTGTACTTCTGTTGCTAGTATTAAGATGAAATATTATAATATGTTACTTTCTGACCACTAAATGTTGTTATTATTTTGCATATTGTTGTAATTGCTTGTAGTAGTTTTGTTTGTGTATTTAATAATAGTATTTAAGTGCTGTTCTTCTGTTGTTAACTTTGAAAAAAAATGTATGCAGATGAATTTGTTATAAGATATGATTTCCAAAATACTATGCATTCAGCATTTTAAAAATGGTATTAATTTATATTTAATTTTTTCATTATTTTACTCTCCAAATTGCTGATTTTTCTCTTTATGTTGCTCAAAAAATGTAAATTGCTTTTGTTCTTAAGGGGTATATCCCCAGGGCAATTAATAAATTATTCATTCATTTCCCTTATTAAAAACGCGATTTATCTGAGCTGTAAAACCTATATAGTAGACTCCTTGCAATAAGCAATCCAGTGGCAACCCCCGAATTGGGTATTTTCCAAAATTTTAAATTTAAGTAAACGGGTCTTTATATGTTACTTTAACTCAAATAAGTTTGCGGAGTGAAAATAGTTTTAAAATTGATTCAATATTAATTGAGATATTTAAGATTAAAATAGTCGAAATTTCAATTTTACGCGGCTGCGAAACGAAATCTGATTGGCTTGACGTCATTTTCGCTGAGCGATAGACAGCTGTGAGGGAGAAAGTGAAGGACTGTAGAAGAGACCGTATATTTAAAGAGTTTTCATTGAAAACAAAGGCTATGGCGTGCAATGGTTTTATTAAAACCACATCAGATAATTTACCCAAAGTATATATGTTTATGGTAGGTGTTTTTATAAAGAAGGACGAGCGATTTACTGCTTCCGAAATTCGTGGAGATTAAGTCCAAAAACTGTAAGCATAAAGTTTGCTTGTCGTCAAAATCGTCATTACTGTTGTTTATCATTTTAATACATACAATTATGTATTTGGTGTATGAGCTTTATTAATTGTTTTTCCATACACTCATAATCTTTATAATATTTCTTCTTTATTTCTCAAAGTCCATACCAGTCCATGCAACAGTAAACAAACAGTACCTTAGTAACATATCAACATAACACAGTACCTAATTGCCAAATATTTACGCTGCAAATACTTAACACACTTATAACGTTAATTAGTGATTGTTTGTAGAGGTTCTATAAGTGGCTTCTCTGCTATTGAAATGTCTAAAAATAGATTCTCATCTCCTTTATGTCTATTCAAATTTTAATTTAAGTGTTGCTTTATTATAAAGATTCTCTAGAGAGTTATGGTGGTAATGCTATAGGTTACGTCTAAGTGAAGAGAGATGGACAACTGTGAACAGTCATTGCAAGAATACGTCCAGAACACAAAGTGCGAAGCAAAGCATACATTGTGCAGGTGGATATTGAGGAATCCATGGAAGACATTTAAAACATTCAATGTTGTCATTGCGTGAATGCATTTCTTGTTCGGTGTTTTCACCGATGTATTTGTACATTGTGGCACAAAACACCATCTACATATGCCATTTAAAGTCACATCAAACACAGAAAAACGTCCAAACTAATTTCACCGCACCAGTTTCCACCGTAAGCATAAGAAAACTCCTGGGTCTAAATGTAAACAGCGATAATGACGTCACAGGTCATTCGGTTGTTTTCGGAGTGTGCTCGGGAGGATTCGTAACCTTCAACTTTCTTTAGCTTTTAAAACCGAAATTCATACAATTTGATAAGAAAACTTTTAGCCAATGCAATAGGTTCAAGTGACAGAATCAGAATATCGGTAGTTTGAAGTACGTGGAAAATACCCAATTGCGAGTACGTAGCGAGGGTGACCCTTCAACGCCTTCGATCCCTGGCTCTCTCTTCGCTGGTGGCGACTGGACACTCTGCTCTCTGTTCATTGCTCTCATAGTCAAGTTGGATAGTTTTCCTCATCCATATATAAGGCGATATGAGGCGTATTTGTTCAATGAAATTGTTCAATGCAAAAAATGCCCTTGCGCACAGTCTACATTGCAGAATAGAACTGTAGAACTCTAAAACAGTAAGTATACATGAAGTGAGGAATTTTAACACGTTTCTTAGATTGATTGATTAGTGGTTATTGGCTAAAATATTGTCTCATTGAAGACTTTATATATTTGCATTGTAACAGAAAAAACTTTGTAAATATTTCCACACCAATTTTTATTCAACCGACCTAGGTTTCGGCAAACATTGCCATTATCAAGGCAATGGCATATGGCAAATACCTTGATAATGGCAATGTTTGCAGAAACCTAGGTCGGTTGAATAAAAATTGGTGTGGAAATATTTACAAAGTGTTTTCTGTTAAAATGCAATCTGTGACAATTTTCCACAAACTTTCGCCTGATACTTTAAAATCTGTTTATATGTTTGTTTCTACCAAATTTTAATTCATACGTCTCTGTTTTTTAGGTCCATTATCAGTCCGTGTTTTGACCCCCTTTGTATTACTTCTCATTCCCCCTTTATGTACCTATCTACTGCTTTACATAATTGCTATGAATTTTTATCAATTGAAGATACGAGTGAAGGTTTCTCGGGTTTCACACCAGGTAAGATTTTTTAAATGTATCAACGTTTCGATGGTTGACTCAACCATCGTCATCAGGATAATGAGTTGAGCGAGGATGCTGGCGGTTATATATGTACAGTCGCAGATGCCCCATTCCTGTGGAAGCCGTTACGCGTTCTTTGAATTTCGTCAATCACTAGGCGCCAAGTCCTACTTAAGTTGAAGCCGTTGTCTCTATTGACATTATTTTCCTCCAACTGTATCAATATCGCTTATTTCGTTATTCTTTCCCAATATTTGGACGCCCGGGAAATTAGTGTGGAATTTGGGAAATCGACACTATGTCCATGGTCAAGGCTATGCTCTGCTAATGCAGACTTTTCGGGCTGAAAAAGCCTAATACTTCTTTCATGCTCTTTGATTCTTTTCTCGATGGTCCTTCCTGTCTCGCCAATATACGTCCTACCACACTCGCATGGTATGCGGTACACCCCTGTTGTTTTCAGGCCGAGGTTGTCCTTACAGGTGACCAGGAAATTTTTGATTTTAGCAGGCGGTATATGCATCGTTTCCACTCTGTGTCGTTTTAATATCCTCGATATCCTTTTAGATATAGATGATATATAAGGAAGGCAAGCCTTAGCGATGGGTTTTTCTTTCTCTCCCAACATCTCCGCTCCATTGGCGGTTAACGTTCTTTCTAAAGCCAAATTTATTTCTCGTAGGTTATAGCCATTCGCGTGAAAGGTGTCTTTTAAGTGTATTAACTCTGTCTGAAGGATGTTGGAGTCCGCAATGGTTTTCGCTCGATGGAAAAGCGTAGTGAGAACACTCCTTTTCTGCGCCGGATGATGATGGCTCTTCCCGTTGAGGTATAGGTCGGTGTGTGTTGATTTTCGGTATACAGCATGACCCAACCTTCCATCTCCTTTTCTTTCAACCAGAATATCCAAGAAGGGTAAACGTTTATTGGCCTCCAACTCCATGGTCAATTGAATACTGGGATGTATACTATTCATGTGACTGAGGAATCCATCAAGGCTGTCACGTCCATGTGGCCACACGATGAATATGTCATCCACATATCTGAAGAAATATTTTGGCTTCAATGGGGCCGAAGTCAGGGCTCGATCCTCAAAATCTTCCATGTGAAAATTGGCAATAGCTGGTGATAACGGAGCACCCATAGGGTGATATCTGATCCCATACTGATATATACCCAATCTGATATATACTAATGCCCGCAGCAAAGAATCAAATGCAGGTATAAAGACGAACGGCAGTAGCGATAAATCAGCACAAATAATTCAAAGGAGTAAGTGTAGAGAGAAACACAAACAAACATCTCGGTTGACGAACCATGTCAAACTTATTTGGCAACAAAGCCTTCGGTCGCCATGGGAAATGGCTGTTAAAAAACAGTAAAATTTCAGAAAAATCCGCATAAATCTTCAAAGTCCCTACCGCTAATTTTAACCCAAATCAGTATTCGACGATAAAAGTAAGAATCAATATTGAATAATCATTCGGCTAGTGTGCGTCTAAAGATTGTGTAATTAATATTTCTGATTAAAATTTACATATGAAATAGTTGCCTCAAGCATAAAGACCTTAACATGTACATCTTATGGGAACGCTTTGACTCGTCTGGGGTCGAACCGGGGACTAATATTTACATGAAAAGTAGTATTAACTGTGCAAGGAAGACATTTATCAAACTTTAAAGCTTCAGTGCCGTATTACTTTTGATTCTCGAGTTTTAGGCGAATGGATATGCTTGCACCTTTATGCCAATATTCCTTATATTCCTTTATAATGCAACAATCCCTTTTGTCATCAGGGGGATAGTGCTGTATAAACTGAAAAAAGTCACCATAAATCGTCATATTTTACGGAAATACCTCTAATGTTTATTAGAAATCAGAATTCGAATAAAATAACAAGAATATTTCTTGAATTGTGTTTCGGCAGGTGTGCGTCTCAGGTTTGTGCAATAGGTATTTCTAATTAAAATGTTCAAATGAAAAAAATGGCTGCCATTTGTATGAAAGACCTTTACATGTATTTCTTATAGGGACGCTTTGACTCTACTGGGGTCGACTCGAGGTCCACTAGTAACAAGAAAAGTAACATATTATCTGTCCAGGAAATACGTTCAATAAAGCTTAAAGTTTCAAAGCTGTGCTACATTTGGTTCTCGAGTTTTAGGCGAACATATATACATACATTCTACTTTATATATAAATATTGTTGTGATTTATTTATTATGAACTCATTGCATGTTTTTTTCAATAAATATTAACACAATAACGTATTTTCAGTCAGCAATAACTGTCGCAATCATGAATCTGCCCAAGAATTAGGGCCAAGAATGATAGAGCAGTAAGAGTCAATGTTGATTTCACTTGTCTTGTACAAATTAGTTTCATCAATGAAAGTTTTAACCCTAACCAGCAATTCAGTTAAATATTGACGATTATACTTGGATTTGATTTTATTTTGAAGCCTTCAGGGAAAATATGATGCCCTTTAGCTTTTCTATAGTTTCGATGCTTTGTAAGCCTAGATGAAGAAAGCTTCTCTGTAGATGACGAAGGGTTCATGACACCTGCGTATAACAACACTCGTCTCTAGGAGGTTTATTTACTGTATATTTTTCTGTGGAATCTTTCAGTCCCACCCTATAAATGCCCTCCTTTGTGCATGACCAAATTGCCAATTCATTTTCAGTAATCTTTAAAGCAATTTTTAGAGGTAATGTAATGAGCCTGAATTCTGTGTATTTTCCAAGGGTAATTCCTTACGCTCTTTTCGTTGTAAAAGGCAGCTAGAGCGCTTTGTGCACTATTAGCTTCTCTGTTACAAGGATTCATACCAATTGCCGTCCAGGAGTAGTTTTGCAAAGTGAAAGTTATTGCTCCTGCATTACATAACTACTCATAGTAAAGAAATTATAGCATGACAAAATTGATACATTATCGCATTGATTGTTTTTTTTGTTTAGTTTCTAGTTCATAGATTGCTTTATTTTCATTCAGTCTTCTTTGAAGGCAAGTTCTCATCTGCTCGGTTTTTAATAGGACTTCACGGTTAAGTTAATTTCCACAACTCATGAAATTGCATACATTTATGTGTGTCAATCTTCATCGAAACGCTGAAAAGGAATTACCTCCGTCTGATATGAATTCCCAAGGCTTTTTGAAAACCGAGTTGATAACTTATTGGTGATGAGTAGAAGTGATGGTGTTTTGAAAAAAATGAAAAGCGGACCGTGTGTGTCTCTGTCAGCGAACAGCTGTTTCTCCTTCTCCTTAGCCTTCTCCTCCTTCTCTCCTCCAGCACATGGGTCTCTCTCTCTCTCTAAAGTACTTTACTTTCGGGAATGGTAACAATTACTAATTCATGCCTAATGCTCTTACGCAACTGAAAGCTTGCACTGTATTTGTCTCATCGTTAATTTACATTTCGACCGCATTTTGTTTGAGAAATCGCATATGACGAATTAAGCTCCAAAATCGGTGTTTCGAGCATAGATTTTTTACTTTGATTTGTTATGTATTTTTTTCAAATGAAGAAAATACCATTTCACTCGAATTATAAAAAGAAATATTGCGAAATAAGAGACAAGAGTACCGCGGAGATGTGATCAATTATTCCCCGTGCACGATTTGATTTCTGCGCCACCTCTGAATATAAGTTGACGGGCCGAAAACTTTTCCGCAGTAACTATGAATTGAGGTGGGAAACAATTGCGATGGGCAAGGCTATCTCAATTGAAACATGCGAGAAAAAAATGGATTCCGTTTCGACCCCGTAGAAGTTTACAGAGCATGCAGCGTCCGCAGAACGCGTTTTAATTGGCTGCCAAACTCTTAGAGCAGCCAGCATGTTATCTCAGCGTCAGCATACATTGCTTCCTCGATCGCCGAATTCAGGCCACGCATGTTGGATGACGCGAAGGTGGGTTTCTTGAGAAGGTGGGGGAAGCCTTTCCGCCGAAAACGTGGCCCCTACTCACGCGCTCGACCTTGCCGTGGCCGAGAGAAGAACTAGACGCGCAGAGCGGACTGTCTAGGCGGGCGTCAATTCTGTCGAATCATGATTCGTCATCGGTCCAGGAACGGGAGGGAGTGGGGGAGGAGGAGATGGTGAGCAGGGCGACGATGAGTTGTCAACTGGAAACTCGAGCAAGGAATTCCCTGTTCTCCTGTCGCAACAATGGCCCACCGGGAAACTCCTTGGCTGGATCAAGAAGTTTCTCTTGGATACTCCTTGACTGACAAGGGCCGGGTCAAGAATACAAAATAATTACAAATAGGTACACGTTGACATGGAACTTAATGCTCGATAATCCTCTGAAGCAGAGTCATTTACATTCAATCACAACAATCACATTGATGCGTGTTGTGGGAGCATGTCGATTCGTGCTCTAGGTCAGATTTTATTGTACCAGGGGGGGCTACTCTGAGAATCGTTTCTCCGGAGCTAACAGCTAAAAAGAGACTAATTTAGTTCATTTCTCCCGATGGTATTCGGAATGTTGGAGAAAGAGCTAGCCGCAAGAGCCAGGAGACTATTTGGCTCCTTTTCTCCAATCCGTATTCTGTAATCGTCACGGAGCGCCTTCCGGTGATAAAATAGTCTCCGACAGGAGCCTCGCGAAGGATGGCAGGCCGAGGCCGCGTTAAAAGTTTTCTCCAGTGGAATCCATGCGCATTCCCGCAGTGTTTTGTCAATTTTTCGTGAAGTGTGCATATTGTTGTGAATCCGATTATATTATTTTCTCTTTGTTGGTAGTTTTTCGTGAGGTGATGCCATTGTCTACCACGGCGGAATAATCAAGATACCCTAAGGATTTATTGTTAACCAATCAATCCCATCCCTATTGACATATTGGAAAAATAATTTCGATGTCAATCTTGCTTCCTTACTTGTCTTTCGGAAATCAATTCGTGTACATTCATCGATGAAAACGTGTTTTGCATGTTTGCTAGCTTATTCCATTACATTTCCTTGTCATGCTGACTGTTCAGAATCGTTTTTAAATTAATGAAACTGTAGGCAATGATCATATAGGAGCACTTCCTGTGTCATAAAACATATGTTGTGATGTTTTCACGTATGCTCTTACTTTGATGTTGTTAACCCGCAAGTTTATGATCGTAAATTATATTTTTATCAACTAATGATCAACTATTTTATTATTGTTAAGCAAGTCCTTGATGTGTGGTCAAGCACGATTATTGCGCTTACCTATTAATAACATTCTTTCGACTGCAGTTCGAGGTATTAATCTTAAAATTGACATTGCTGCGTGGAGAGAAGGAAAACACACGATATAATGTATAAAGGCACGTTTGTTGGAAGTTCAAACGATGACAAAATCTATGTGTATAAATGCATGTTTATAGGTATATGTTGAAGTGATTATACGCATGCAATAGCAGAATGATTGCTCATCTGCGCATAACCAGTAATTAATTGAAGTAAATAAATGCACGCAGCAGCTAGTACGTTTCCTAAGAAAAAGTGAGCGTGCAGATTCGTCGAGTACAAGCGGCCTAACGTAGAACCTTAAGTTACTTAAAAGTATTCGTCTTTGGGTGTATAGTTCCGTAGAACTTTGCTTTGAAAATTCACTCGAGAATTTAAGAAAAATATAACAATAACAAAGATATCATCAGTGAATGGCCAATCTATTGCATTTATAATCATGCGCTAAATCGCACCGACGATCGTATATACATGATCGATTGCTGACCTACTGATTAACGACTGCTACAGGTTTAAATAAAGCATTTTACCATACCTCTACATATAGAATTTTAAAATGAAGGAAAACATTAAACTAAATCGTATTATTTTCAATTCGCCGTTCACATTCTGCAGACACGGCTGTTGAAGATGACTGTCGTTACTTAGATGATTAATATAATATTTTGTCCTCTTTAAGAAAAAAATCAACTGATGCAGGTAATAATGTTCGATATCAAGGTGTTAAATTATAGCTTTTTTTCTTGTTCTCGATTGGATCCTACAAGTAAAATCATGTAATTGCATGCATTATGCTGACGTATTCCCAGCTTCCCAACTGAAAACACGTTAAACTCGGCAGGATATAAATTCAACAGATTCAGGCGAGATATCGTGGAAGTTCTTCATAATGTAAGAGAAACAATTGCACTTTTCCACAAATTGTTTATTGCGTACAACGCGTTTCATTCAATCATCAGGTACAAGGTACAGTTCTTGTACCTGATGATGGCTGCTCTGTGATCCGAAACGCGTCGTACGCATTAAAGCAATTTGTGGAAAAGTGCAATTCTTATATTCGGCAGGATATGTCTGGATATACGCAATGGAGCCTCTATAGATTGTCAAATAGTCGGCATATTGCTAAAAAGGTACTTTATTTATATGTTAAAGTCGATAAATCAAGAATGCATCAATATTATTAACTTTCGGTATTCACGAAGGCTGTCTGCTCTTCTCCGGAAGTGCAAGCCGGAAAAACGTCACAAAAATGAAACGGAGGTTGTAATTGGTGGATCATTCGCTAGCCGGAACCACTTCGTCTGCTGGCTTTTCTCCACCCCGATTCTCAGCCTGAGTTAGCTCCACCGATTTTCAGAATAGGATCGGAAGAAAACTCAGGGAGAGAACCGTAGCAGCGCTTAGCTCCGGAGAAACAATTTTCAGAATAGGCCCCCACGGAGTCGCAGAGGCAGAGCAGCTGTCTTGTGTCCCAGCTGTCTATTTATATTTCCAAAATGCATTTACTATATACTGTTTCCAATATTCATAAACAGAATCAAAATAAAAAACATATTTATGAACAGGCGAAAACTTTGATAAAATCCAAGTTTCCTTTTTCTTACTTCGCTCTTTCTTAATTCGTTTCAGTCACGCAGAAACTAGAGTAGAGTAGAGTTGGGGAAATGTTGCATTATATCACAGCTAAGGCCACCATTATTAATAATTTTACAAATGAATTGAAATATTTTCTTCCTACGGTCTTGATGCAAAAATAAGCCGTTGATATTAAATATTTATCTTCCTTTCCTGATATACTTGATGTCAATTATGATGTATGTTGGGCTGTGGTACTAAATGCAATTAAAGTACTCTGCTAACAGCGTTCGAATGATTTTCTGATATTTTCCAATTATATATTTTCTTTAATTCCTCAAATATATTTTTCTCTCCGAGTTTGGAATTGGCACTCTTTATCTATAAGTGACTGCTCTCACTCCGTCGGTTGACTTTCCAGCAATTGGATGCCTCATCCGATTCTTGGGTTTCATCATCGTGCCCTTTCTTTCGGTTTCCGGCAAAACAAAGGTTTCGCTTTAGCCCTGAGCTTCCACCGCAAGGGAAGGGCGATTAAGGGTACTGCCTACGCCCTCTGACCTTGGATGCTCCGTTCAGGGCCTTCTTCGTGGTCTTTTCCGAGAAGGACGAGGCTACCTTTCAGAGCCCAAAGAGAACGCCCTCCGCCCCCCTTACGCGGTCGGAGGCGGTTCCATCACAGAGAATAATATACTCTGTGGCTCGATCGCCCTTGGGGGCGGATGGGGTTTGCTTCCGGCCGCCGCCGCTTTTACACTTCCCCTTCTGGAGGAACCTGAACCCTCAAGTACTGAATTCATAGCTTGAATTAAATTTCACTTTATGAGGGAATTTACGATTTATATATTCTTTTATCATTTTTTGAAGAAATCCAAATGCGTACTCTATTAGGTAAAAATTCTAAGAGAATATAGTTGAATATAAATTTTAAGAACCTCATGTAACTCAACGGTTGTGTTGCATCTAGCCATAACTGTTCTTTCGACATAATATGAATTTTAGATTTAATTTGTGGTTATCAAGAAGAATTATTTATTTTATAGCGTAAAACCTCGAAAATTCTGTATAGTTTAACCAATTTCGCAGTTTCCTTCTCATTGTAATGTGTAATAACATCAAAAATTAACACATGGCTACAATGAGACTGTTGAAACAAGTGAGTGCTATATTGCGGAAATTTACGCTTACCCGATAATATAACCCCTTATAACCATCACAACATCATACCAATAGCAACTTTACTGTTGAATTCTGCATACTTGATTTAAAATGTACATACATATAAAAACACATCCTTTTTTCACAAATGACAAAGTAAATCCCAAGTGTAGATGTTTCATGGATCTCTTTCAAGATCTTTCCGCTACCTAGTCTTTGCCACCGCCGGAGACCCGGTTTTCTGTTACTCCTCTGTCTTCGACTGAATATTCGTCATCTAGTTTTATAATTCTACAGCCTGTTCTGATTATCGCAATCTAGTAGAAATGTCATACGTATATTTGCCTATGTGTATGTCTGTACACATCTACCGCAAATGTGATCAAGAAAAGCTGTGAAGCCAGAGATATTTTTTACAAAATTACCCATCAACGGAGAACATTTAAAATATTCTGAATGCATAGGTTTGAACATTTTCAAATTGGATAGTTTAAAGCCGTCAATAAAGCAACCGGTTCAGTAGTAAGCACAGACATAAATTTCACCAAAGCCGTTGGCAATGATTATTACTGAGAACCTTCTTACATGTATGCTCTCATTGATATTGCCATTGAAAAATGTGTATTTTCATGTAGTGCTGCCGAGCAGCATGCTTTGAGAATTCGAAAATCAATTTCTAAAAACACTTTTCAAATAAAACAATATTGGTAAATTTCCACACAGTATATTATAAAAACACAGTTAAAATACACCACCGACCAAGGATTCCCCTAGATAAGAAAACCTTGATAATGGCATCACGTGCCGAAACCTTGGTCGGTAGTGTATTTTAACTGTGTTTTTATAATATACTGTGTGGAAATTTATCAATATTGTTTTATTTGAAATGGGCACAAAGTCTTTCCACAAATTTAAGCCTGATACGCTTTTATACGTTCTAATAACACCACGGGGATTAGAATACGTGCAGTCAACTTGAGTAATCCTCGCCGTATTTCACATTTTACCTCCCATTAGTTGCCAACCAAGCCACATTCGTCGCAGCATGTCGGCTCCTTGCTCAGAGGAAAAGCGGAAGTATGTTTTTTAAACTTGAATACTGGCGCTAAATTGCCGATGATCTAAGCTGAAAAATATAATGTGTGTCTTGATTGTGTAATGTAACGTTATGGTAGGGTTTTAAAGGATATTTCTTGGGCCAAACTTTAGATAAAAAAGGTATGTGAAGGGAAGTCATCTGTCTGCCATTAAGACACTGCATTTCAACGTGAAATTCCATAATTTTCAAATCCATATATATTTATTAAATATCCGATGACATGGTAATATATTTACACCAATTAGCAGGAGAAATCGTGTGCTATATGATGAGTTGAAATCAGGGTAGGTTTTCGGGACGTGCCTAAAATGATGGTTCCTCCTTAAACAGAGGCCGAAACTTGAGTAAAAGCAATGTCTAGAGTATTTGGAAACAAATGCAAATGCAACTTTGGTACTTTAAAAAACCCTTAATATAAAAATTTACAGAAATAATTTACCTACATTTGAAATAATAAGCAATTGAAAGTCATAATTTGAGCTTTGCACTCGAACGGACCGCTGCCACATTGGGTGCTTTCCAATTAAGCGACTGCATGCGTCGCTTTCAGGCAACTTGTGTCAACTCCCGCCTCGGCTAATTGGAAAGCACCCATTGCCGCTGCCGCCGTGACGTTTTCCTCCTTACTCGGCAGTTGCTATAGGATTTGTTTATATTTGTTCAATGCTCTATTTTCTATATTGAGTGATACATTTTCAGTAGAAATGGCTTAATAGTGCCTAATAACGCCATGGAGGCGTCAAATAATATGTATGGCGATATTAGTGCAAAAAAGAAGGAGTGGGACGAAACAGTATGCAAAGAATACTGTATCGTCCCACTGTGCAAAAGTACGCGGTTATCAACCCCGAAGAAACTCATTGCAAAGAAATTACTCTTAAGCGCTATACGCGCGTACACCAGCCTGGGAATCACCCTCTAATTGTTAAACCCTCTAATTGGAGTTGCTACACCATTACTTCGCAGCATTTCGTACAAAAAAACTAAACTGATGCCGAGAGAATCTTTTAACACCTCATTTTATAACCCATTCACACTGTGTAAAATCCTTTTTAAATCTAAAGACAAGTTTGGCCAACTAGATAAGAATGAAGTTTATGTTTTATCCTGCAATTATATTAATAGTGTGTTTCGGTATTTTGGGCATACTGGAAGACATATTTAGAGTGAGATGTGGATAACTCAAGAGGAGTACGGCAAACGAAGACTGTGAATCTTTTCTCACCCAGCATTTAATTGAGACTGTACTTAAATAGTGATATAAACCCCTTATTGTACATGTAAATGGCTAAGGTAATAAGCTGGATTTATTAGAGCAATTAGCAATCTTCTCTAAACTGCCCATGGTGCTACCCTCCTAAATGATTAAACGTTTGGGAGACCGTCACTGTTCATGTCACTTCTTGCCACAACTACTCCCCCCCCTTGAACACACAACACACTGTGGCTTATCCTCTTCCCGGTATCATTTCCTCTGCCTCCCCTATCCCCCCCCCCTACCCTTCCCACCCCCCCTCCCCAGCAACCAAATGGGACTCGTGACTCCATGAATATGTTGTCTTGATAATGACGCTCATGCGTTGAAACCGCAGTCGACCTATGAAAATCATGTGGAAACACCGTTTCCTTTCTTTTTTAAGCTGAATAAAGTGTATCATAACATCCCGGATGATCCTTTATGGCGAAAGAAGTGGCTCTTAGTACAGAGAATACTTAGTACACTTTGTGGCTGTACCTCGGCGAGACGTGTAGAAGGTGCCTTTCGCTGAAAAAAACAATTTACGTTGCTGTACCGAACATTTCAATTCAGTAAATAGAACAAGTTCTCCACTTGAGGGCAATCCACCAATGCTATGCGCACTTTCATTAGCATTGCGATTAATTTAACTGTTTCTTGCAAGACTAGAATTATTTCAGAGTTATGTTCAGCCCTCGGTGGAAACACAACTTAGTGTTGACATGCGATATATGCCGGAAATATATTGTGAATGCGATCAAGGGGGGTTATTTAAAGTGGAGAGAGACTCTTGGGATATACAATGGATAGACCGCATTATTATAGACTGTTGAGCATGGCACTGAAATACAGATGTAGCTGCATTCATTTTTTTCCATTTCTTCCATTTAGAAGATGCTGAAAAGTTTATGCACGAGAAATTGATCGGAGGGCTTTTAAAGGATAAAAAAATAGTAATTCCTCATATATTTGGACTAGAAGCGGGACCCGGCTTCGCACTGGAAGCCATGAATTAGTTGCACCGATAATGCATAAAAGAACCGGGCTAATTTTGAGAATTTTACATTTTCTCGGCTAAAAGAAATTATACATAACATGAAAATGATGTTTAATGTAGAGAATATTTTAAATCGCATTTTTCATAAATATTTTAGAAGAAGAGAAAAATAAAAGGTACAAAAACCACGTATTCGGTAATATTTTTACACAATCTTGGTCCAGAAATAGTGCTTAATAATGTTGCTAAGGGCAAGATGATCGTGATTCCCGTTGCATTTCAGTGGGAGATGTCATTCACCTTTATCAATGAGAATAAAATGCATGTCGCGTGCTATATTCACATTTTCAGGTATTATCTATCAGTCATTAACCGCATGTTGGAACTTCGGAGTGAATTCTCATTGTAATCCACTTATATATAATGATAATCTTATAAATAATGTACAAAGTATGCATGCTCGTGTAAAACTCAAAAACGAAATGTACTTGGTACAATTTTCAAACTTTCAGGACTATAAAATGTCTTCTATACACGGATAAATGACTACTTTTCATGTAACTCATGACATCCAGTTAGATCCCTTTTAGTTCGTTTTTCTTGGAAAAATAAATGTTCGTATGCATCATGATTTTAATTTAAAATTCTCAGAGTATTTTTGATGGTTTACATATTCTTTAATAATTCCAGAAGCATAAAAATACCAAGTATACTACTTTGTGATGTGATTACATACTGCGGCAATAAATAATACTAATAAGGGCAAGTTAAGGATGCATGTTAATAATCAGCGCAAGAGATAAAACATGAAAGCCGTTGTATGCGACTATAAGAATCAATGTGACGTGCTAAATGCTGATACTACGTAAAATCCATTAAACGCAAATAGTGAGGTTGGGGTAAACAACATGGTCACTGAACCTGGCCTATGAATGCTGCAAGAATGAATAGACATTCATGAAATCTCTTTTAAATGGATATTCACGCCTGATTGCCAAGGACATTTCTTTTGTTGAAAAGGAAGAAAAAATGATGAATTTAGAGATAAAAACGCAACAATTAGACAAAAACGAAGCGTATAAGAAAATGGAATGAAAGAATGAAATACTACATTTGTTTATGCGTTTGATGATATAAATTTCCATTCAATATCTTGAGTGCAAGTAATTAAAAAAAGCAAAGAAAGAAACACCTGCACTGAATTCAATGCGTTTCTTATGGGAGTAAAAGTTAACATTAATGGGGTAAAAACAACCCCAAAAAAATTTTATTTCAAAAATCTTTCTTAGTTCGCCTATGCATCACAATGGGGATGTACCCTAAAAATTTCACGTTTTTATCACCTGTAGTTTGGGTATGAGTGAGTCAGCCAGTCAGGACATTCCATTTTATGCATAGATAGATGCTTGTCAATGGTCCTGCTTCTTGTGAGCGACTTGTGATGAAGAAGAGGAAGATTTTTGAACTTCTTTCGGCTCTCCCGCCACAAGAGCTGAGTTCTTCTACATTCCCTTCCTCTTCGTCAAATCTGAATAAGGTTTATTCCTCATCTTGTGTTTTGGCGTTACTTTCCCAAGAAAAGAACATTTTACACATTCTCGCTTAACTTGAACTCACGGCAGAATCGCTGTAGTCCTCACTTGATGATATAAAGAATGAGAAGATAGCAACGTGACAAATGATGTTATTGATATAATGATTATAATATTAAGAGTTTGGTGAAAATTTTATAAGATTAAAGGAAGAAATTAATATAAAGATTCTTCCAGAATTCGAGTGATAATACAAAATTAGTGTAATGTTTAGAGTGAGTTTTACGTTATTAGCACGTTAATGCTTAAAATTAATGTATAAGTTGCTAAGGGAACATTCTTGCCGAGCCAATTTCAAATCTCACTGCTCTAAGCTCGTGAAGTCTACCACCATGAACGGATCCACCGCGGGCAGGTTGTTAGTTGACGCCTTTGAGAATCCTACCTGCATTTCGATGACATTTTGTCCGAAAAAGTTACATTTCTCTTTGATTTCAACAGGATAGTGCCTCGTCGTCACACCTCTTACGGCATAGTCATGTATAGGAGCCGTGCGAGTAATGGTCGCGATGATTATGTCAGAACCCGATAGCTAATCAGCGAGCGTTTTGACTTGCTCGATGTAGATGCAGAACATATGTAACTCTAATGGCTTATTACACACAAAACACAAATTAATGTTTAATTAATTTAATTAAATGTTTAATTAAAATAAAGTAAATATAATTAATAAAACACAACAAAAATGTTTTACTTCAGGATTGACTTTTCCATTATATAAAGATTCGTTGATATTTAATTCGTCACCAATGCAAATGCTCTGTTGTGACCACGCCACTCTTTGATATTTGCAAAACACTGCTTTCAAGTAGGCAAAACATCTAAATCGTTGAACTTTAAAAAAGACAAAGAGAGTTGGAGATTAGTGGCCACCTGCTTTTCGAAACTGACCGCTAACTCAAGCATTGTGATCGCTTCAATTGCAGTGAGGGTATCTTCAAGTTACTCGGAAATGAAGATGGTGCATTCATTTAAGTATTAATTAATATTTTGGAAAAACATGTATTTTATGTTCCTTTATCAAATTTTTACATTTGGACACATTCTACAGCACGACAAGTCTTTTGAAAACCACTCTGGAAGGAGAAGCAGGTGAAAAGAATCATGATGAAGCACATGCTATGAGGAGCGTTAAAATGAATAAGCATGTAGTAACGAAACGGTTATCAATGAAGGAGATTAGGAGTGGAGTGGATGAAGCAAACCAATCTTCGGATTGATGACTGCTGACGATGATGAGGACGAGAAAAAGGGATGGCTTAGAAGTTATATCTTCACCTGCCTCATGACTCTATCGCCTTTCAGGTGTATATTTGGGGAAAGAATCTCGAAAGGTTGATTATTCGTTCTCGCGTTCACGGACGTAGAACGGAAGCCAACAAGAGGCATAAGAATGAAAAAAAAAACAAAATCTCTTTTCGAGTTTCTCGGCCGCTCCTTAAAGCCGAAATCGTGAGTCGCAGTATATAGAAGCCCTTCGCCCCCCCCCCCCCGATCCTTGGGCTTCGATCGCATATTAAACGCATTCGAGCATTGGCGGCGAGCGGCAAGCAAACACTTCCCGGAAATTCCTCGCCTTTCGCCCGCGTCGCTCTTTCGGACTCTCAGACGTCACGACTGACGCAATCTCTTCTGAAGAGGACCTTCGTCCTAATGAGATCCGCCTCTCCATCTCCCTAATCTACTCTAAATTCGTCACTGGGAACAGAAATCACGGAATCCGTTAGTCGTATGGTGATGGGATCATCTTCACCTTGACGGGATGCTTTGCGACGAATTAAAAAGAATACCTACATGTCGTCATAAGCGGATCAGCTATGGAATTGCATGCATGAGAATCAGTGTGATGAATGCATTGGCGACTCCAAAGGGGGCAGTAGGGGCAATTGCCCCCCCCCTAAAACCCGGTGTATTTTATATATTTTTTCATAGACCTAAAACTAAATTCCAAAATTATTTTATACTGTGAAGTACAATGGTAGTCATATGTCTTTTGCTAAATAAGAGTTTCTTTTTCATTTAACACATAGTTTTGTTACGATTTCCCGGGACGAGACCCCCGGACTCCCCTTTTCCTGGGAAATAATGTTCCATACCTTCAGTGGTGCCCCCCCCGAACCTCTGGTCTGGTGCCGCCCCTGGATGAATGCTGCCTTTTGAATAACATTGAAATGTGGTTCACGATGGATCGACCAACTTGCAAAATATCACTCATAGCTTTGTTGCGAATTAAATTACACCATTCGTTGAATGGCGCCACCCTGGAAATGAAACACGAAGGAATCCTATATTCCGCTTTTGATATAACTAATGGTTATGATGCTTGCAGAGAAATTCCATAAGATACCGGGGAAGACATCGGTTTGTGAACCAGAGAATTCAGTCAATCAGGATACGAGGAGAATAGAATAACTAATAGAGGTATTTTTAAAGATGTTTATTTTGGTCTGTGAACATGGGACACCAGTAATTATATTCGGCGGCGTTGTCTCATTATTACCGCTGTTACACGTTTATGCAATGAGAAGAAACCTTTCTAAAAAATTTTCAAAGAGCCTTCTAAGAAGTAGATATCGTGAAATATTTTCAAGATGCCATTTTCCTCCGAATAGTTCAATGCGAGGATTAACCCTCCAGCTGTGTAATTATTTTCTAATTTCTGATAAAAAATGTACTTTTTTCTTTGCATGTACAAAATTAAAAGTATTTCACATGTTATTTTAAAATTTTAAAATAATTCCTTAATAATATTTAAACAATTTTTGACAGGTTAAAATTTTTGTATATTTGTAAAGCGGGTTGCATACATATTGCATGAATAATTTTATATCTTCTATTGCATTGAGAAAATATTGAAATTTTACTATATTACTACATTTCTTCATAAAGTAATGTAACCGTAAAATTTTAAACATTTAAAAATTAATAATGGTCCAACTACAACTCTATAGCAAACAATTTCACACTCAACTAAAATATATTTGAACACTTCTTGAGGGCATTTACATTTTTTTACATACAGTTTAATACTTATTTTGTCTATGGTAGTTGGCTTTATAAACGTAACAAGAGTTACAATAATTTTAAAAAATACCAAAAATGTATAACATCAATAATCTCGCTGAGTATGATAAATTTTGAAACAAGGCTCCAAGCATAGTCCAACTTCACACTCTTCACTCCAGAGTCTTGTTTCTTTCCGTTTTCTTTTTCCATTTTCATTTGTTTTGGAGCAGCAACCAGCGCACTGTCTTCTGGGTTCTTTTTTGATTGGATTAGGGGGAATATGACTATCAAAATGTCTGCCAACAACTAGCAAAATCAGGGGCAAAATTTGCAGTAATTCCAGATTTTTCCCTGAAGGGAAACCTTGGAGGTGCTGGTGGAATACTTTTCATATCCAACTTACACCATTCCCTACAAGGAACATCTTCGTCTTCACTGTCTTCATCCTCTTCGCCCAAACTAGTGAACTCGTCTTCACTTCCGCTTTCCAGGTCAAGTGATTCTTCATCTGAATCAACTATCTGCATTCCTGGAGAGTAGTCTTCATCTTTAGATTCTGAAGACATTCTTCGATGTAGTATACAGAAACTAGGCAAAAGAGAAATTACAATAGGTACTGTCTAAAGGACACGTAAAAAACATAATTTTCAACAGATAAAATTTAATTTGAGTCATTACAGCCTATTATGCAAAAGATACTCACGCTGAAAAGTGCCGCTTCGATGGTTGTAAAGTTAGGAAACGAATTAAAACTTGCGTAATATGATAAACTCAGGAAAATGATATCATAGCACAGTGAGTCCAATTCTAGTAGGCGGCGCGGAGAACTAACATGAACTCAAAATGAAAAAAAGACGACGAAATGTGCCATATAGTGCCGAAATAAAACACTACGTGCTCACGGACACGGACGCTGGTACCACTCGAGCACACGAATAACACGGATAGCACAGACAAAGCAGATGAACGATCGGAGGTGGCGTCCGTCACCAACCACTGACAGTCGAATAGTGAAAGAACCCACGGTACAGGGCTTATACTTATACCTTTCCTTCAGGGCATCCAATGCATGATGTGAAACCTGTATAACACCTCCCATGTGCAGGGAAACACTGCACGGTAAAATAGCGGGATGCGCATTGGTATAAGCTCAAAAAACAGGCTACACGCGGAAATCGCGGGATGCTCAAAATTTACTGGTTGCCCATGCACGTGGAAATCGCGGGATGCTCAGCTGGAGGGTTAATCTTAAATTTAACATTTCAAATGTCATCATAGATCTTAGATAGACTGCTTTATTTTCATAGGAGTGTGCTGAAAATTTTGGATTGGAATTCGTTAATTGGTGGGTACTCTTTGCAGCACGTGAGAATATTAAGAGAACATTATAACCACGCTTCGAATTGAAATTACGGCGAGACCGCAATGACTTAACCCTCTCATGAGATGCGAAACTCAAAGAGCAGTTCTCCTGGTCTAGGATCCAACCTAACCCCTCTCATTTTCTCAGTGTTCACGCGAAAAGTGGCAACATCCGAATTTAAGATGTTACATCTTGATGACCAATGAACTGATTTCAATAAAATGATCTGCATATTAATGTTCATTCAATTTAACGCTCCCTCATTGCTATGCAAACATTTTCAGTCATTGTTTTACAATTTTATGGGAGTTTGAATGAAAAAGGTGCACGCCGATGCTGCCGAAAATTTGGTATCACCAATCTGAACTCTAATAAATTACTTGTCATGGCTGTATGAGCTTTCAATAGCATAAGGCGTAGTATCTATTTTCAATGACCTTTTCAAAGAAAGTAGAATTACGTGGCAGCAAAAGTAACACCCGATTGTGGTTATTGTTGACAACTCTGTTTTTTTCTATATTTATTGGTTGTTAAGAAATTTCAAAGCCCTGTAGCATATCAACGGGCAAGAGCCTAAATACTGAAAATAAAAACGAAAACGTTGTTCATTTTTTATATTTAGTTTTCTCTTGTTGTGCTTAAAAATGAAGTATTCTCGAGTCTTCCACCGACTGTGAGATGTTTGTTGACCGACGTTTCGACGGCTGCCTGCACCATCGTCTTCAGGGCTATGTCAGTTGGAAAAATACAGAGTCCTATATACTTCTACGGTTCGGGTCAGGTGAAATCTGATTGGCGGGCGCAAATGTCCTCCCCTCTCAGACTCAGTTCCTTGCTCGGCATCATCTTCATCATCTATTTCCACCAACTGCTGCTCGTGAATCTCATCATTTGACATGGTCTGGTAAACATCAAGATCATCGTTGCACTTGCAGTCCTCGTCGAAATTCACCTCTCCAGCAATCTGACGCCACTCCTCTAAAGGAAAATGAGTCAGTTCTGCCTCTTGTGCCGTCAACCGTAATGTCAGGCTCCGTATGACTAAATCCTGTCGCCTTAAACCAACTGGTGATGTTTTTTCTGTTCACGGAATCCCATGCGTATTTGACGAAGTGCATCGCATGCATTACGTCTATCTTCCGCTCAGCTGTTTGTAAGGAGGCCAACCTCTTTTGTACCAGCAGTCTTCTATATTTGTGCTTAAAACATCAGATGATGCCTTGGTCAAGGGGCTGAAGGTGACTCGTTGTGTTTGCTGGGAATAATTCAACCCGGATGTTTCTTAGGTACCAAAATTATCGACGGGATGAGCAGCACAGTATTCGACAACAAGTAAAATTTTCTATTATTGCCTCCGAGTTTGGCATCTAACCAACGCAGAAAGGTTTCCAAAATTGATGTTTTCATCCATGGTGCAGGGTTGGCTGTGTATTGACAGGGAAAGATTTAATGTTCTTGAAACACTTCGGGTGTTTTTATTTCTATATCACAAGCTGCATTAGCTTGTCAGTTCATTTTGCGGATCGCGGGTTTCCACGCTCTCAGCGCTGTACTCGTGTCGCGGTTAAAGCTTCTAAATCTCCATCACATCCGGATTTCATGCGCCGAGGCCTTTTTTATGTTCTTTTGAATCAATTGTGGAGCGTTTATGCATGAATCTTGTTTTAGCTAATATAATGCCAGGAAAATTTTAATGATCTATAAAGAATACACCTGTAGTAAATAAGTTGAAGGGCTGTATTCTTTACAATGTTTAAGTATCAATGTATGTATCTTTTCTCAAGGCCCGAATTCTTATGTTGGAACGTGTGTCGTTCAGTACTTTACTCGAGCGCATCGTAGTGACTGAATAGTTATTTTAAGTAGTTAAGTTGAAATTATGCTCTCATGTTTTGGCTCGCTATTGAGTCATAATATAATAATTATGCGCAATTTCAAATGATTTTCTTGCAACGCTCGTTTGGGAGGGTATCAGTAGAATAGCACGAGAGACCCCCATTGGTAGGCATTGATAGGTACATAGGAACGCTGCCGAACCGATAGGTACCAAAATGCCTTCTTTTCTCACGGAACAACTAATGATCAAAAGAAAAACGAAGTGGCACTAACATGAGACACATCGTTAAAACACGATTCACCTCGGTCCCCTTCCCCCTCCTCTTCCCTATTCCCTCCCCTCTTTTCTCGTGACTTGTTGTGCCCTGCCACTCACCTCTGCGACGGCTCGCAGGGTAGTGCGTAGATGTAGGTGTGCTAAGTGTCTTCAAGGTGCGTTCCCACTCCTTAGTTCTACCATTGAAAGTCTTCGCCACGCCCGTGTTCAGGGAGCAAGGCCAAAGCGTTGGCCAAATACGTGCCTTTAATATATTCTGCCTCGTAGCTACGCTTCATCATCCCGCAGACAACAATGCCCGACGCGTCACACGCGCCTGTTCATCTTCTCCCTCCATCCAATAATCTCTCTCGACACCGAATTCCCGCCGCTCACGGACAAAATCTGCTTGGAGGCGGTTTCCGGATGGATAAGTAAGTATCCTTGGGACCGTTAATGGGTCCTCTTTGTCTCAAACCTGACTGGAGCACCAATTTGGGGAAGATTTTGGAGTCCCGCGTTTGCCCTTGAGAAATAAAAAGCTCGTTACTGAACTTAAAAAAATTAAATATTTTACAAAGTTTGATTATACGACTTAAGTTATGGGGTGAGAAACTTTCCTTGGTATAACTTTCCTGAACTGTGATAAAGGGTCATACCATATCAGAGCAACACACCTACTTAACCTTACCATATCATATTTTTATTAAATTTGGTACCTTGCTACCAACGTACCTCTACATAGATTAAGAAAAATACCCGTTTTGAAAATATGGCTATTTAAATTTTACAAAAATCGTCCAAAATTGCATGACCCTCAACATTGAAAATATTAATTGCTCATCTCCTAATTATGGTAGAGAGGAGAAAGAGGTGTCAATTTGTAGCTATGTTTATGTGCTTTCTTATTATATGTAACACCTTATGGGTTGTAAGGAATGTATCTTTCAAATTCAAAAATAACATTTTAATTAAAATATTTGAAAAAAACGCCGCTTCAATTTTTTATATGAATCTAAGAATTAGGCTATATGCTCATTAAATGATATACAAAGTTTGAAAATGGGAGGGCAATGGGTTCATGGTTAAAATAATTTATAAGTTTTGAAAGAAAGAAAAAAAGGTGGTTTTCACCAAATTCCAACAATGAGAGCACCATTTAAACCATTTTTTCTAGCTTTTACGTCTGTATATTGAAATTGAAGCAATTAAATAAAACATAAAAGTTTGTTACATGTAATATCAGATGTCCTAAACTCTATACATTTTAGTTAAATTAAATTGCTAAATGAATTTTAACAAGTGATTTTCATTAAAACTTGTTATATTATGAGCACATAGTAAAAGCTCGAGCTAAAATCATTGTTGTAAAATTACCTTGACCAAAAATGGTGACCTTGAAACAGATACTTGAGAAGAGACGGTAGCTTCTGAAAATATTTTCACCAATAATTTCGTTGGACTTGAGACAACAGGTATAAATGCGTGATACTGCTGCTTCAATTGTCACTGCTTCAGAAAAACGGTATTTTAAAAATAACTCTGATAAAACATAGTCCTCTTGTGTTCTAAAAGTAAAATGTATTCCAGAAATATATTTCACTGTCCATTCGTACAATTGGATTGGGGTCAGGATTTGATTCTCGAAGGGTCGCTGCAAGCTAGGTCTTGCTGCCTGTCTCTTCACCGCAACTCTCCTTAGCAAGGACCGTGAGCCCTGGCAAAAAGTGCCATTCGGCTTCAATGCCAAAATCTCGTCTATGGCAGCACTTTTTTTTAATGGTGAATCTATTTTTTTCACTTTTCTGGTAGCATAATTTTTTTATTTAATTTTTCTCTTGTCAATAGTGGACTCACCTAACTCTTTCAGTGATGAATTTAATGTCTCAATCACCCGTGCATGAAAAGTGGGATCTTCATCAGTATCAGACCTTGTATCTTGATCCTAATACTTAGAAGAGGAAGCATTTTCATGTTTCAATGCTGCTAATTCTTTCCTACAATAATCCACCTTATTTTGGCATTTTCTGGCTTTCGGGGTAAGAAAACTGCACACCCAATCCGTTACTCTTCTTAATCTTCGCGGTAGCATTTTGTTTAACGCTCTTCGACGGCAAAGGTCATTTTGCACATACTGTCTGCCTAGTACAGTTAATCTTCGATTATCCCTAATTGTGTGATTACTTTTTAAAATTGGATTGAAACACTGTGCATTTACAAATTGACCACTGTTTGCCATTTTCATTTAACAAACAGCATGGCCATCAAGTGCAGACTGGTGAAACCAAGAACTTAAGTGGTGGGACAAATGACTGGTACATGCCTGCCTCAACTTGTCCAAAACTGGAACGGATATTCAGAGTATAACATTCGTAAATTAATCTTGAAACGTCAACAGAATCCTCTATGAAATGTCTTCAGCGTTTCAGATTATTTTAATAATTCTAATAATTATTGTTTAATATTTTATTCTGGAGATACAGGTCCATTGATTGATATTATTTTTTTATAAATATTTTGCCAACCTTCGATTTTATATGTATGCTTTTTCAAGACTGCATTCAAAATTAATTTGGCGTATAGTACTAGTCAATAAGGTTTACAATCATTATACATAATTATGTTACAAAACATGAGTACACACATTACCATTAGAGATTTTACACATTACCTCAGAGAGAGTTCCTCAATTTCTACTATTTTTATTGCTTATTTATTAATGATTGTAAATTTTGGTGATTTCAAAGAATAAAAATAAAATTAAGTTTTTCCATGACATAACAAATTATAATATATATATATTTATTTATTTATTTATATATCGGTTTACGACGTTCTACGTCTTCCGATTCCCAATTTCCATGCCTCACGATCATTCCAGAGTTCTTCATCTAATCCTCTTTCTCTCATTTCTTTCTCTATCCCTTCTATATCCAACTTTTCCTCGGTCTGCCTCTCCTCCGTCTTCCTTAACCGGGTTCCACAGCAGCATTTGTTTCGGGAGTCTTTCATTTCCCATTCGTTTTACGTGTCCATACCACCTCAACTGCTGCGTTATTATCTCATCTATTATGGTATCATTGACATTCATTATTTCTCTAATTCTTTCATTCCTTACTCTTTCTCTTTTTGATTTACCGGCTGCTCTTCGCCAGAAGTCCATTTCAGTCGTCAGTAACAGTTTTTCTGATTTCTCCGTTAGTGGCCATATTTCACAGCTGTAGGTTACTATGCTCTTTACTATGGTAATATAAATTCTCTTTTTGTTTTCATTAGATATTGTATTGTCCCGCAATAAGCTATTTAATAGTGTTATTGCTTTTTTGCCTTTATTGCATCTATCCCTAATGGCTACCTCCATTGTTTTACTTTCTGCAATTTGCATCCCTAGATATTTATACTCTTTACAGTGTCCTATTTGTTGCCCACCTTCTAAAATAAGATTCTGTTGCATTCCTCCCATGCACATATATTACGTTTTGTCAATAATGATATCAAGACCCCAATTTTTTATATTCTTCTATTATTTTTCTGGTCACATATTCTAAATCTTCATAATCTTGTGATAGAATAACTTGGTCGTCTGCATAGCTTAAGGTGTATATGGTACTTTCTTTCAAAGGTATTCCCATGGAGTTGCATTTCCTTTTCCAACCCTTTAGCACTTGATCTAAATATATTTAAAAAGTGTAGGGGAAATACAGCAGCCCTGTCTTAGACTTTATTGTGAATCCCTGAGAGAAGTCGTTTCCCATTTTGATCTTGGGTGCACTATTTTTGTAGAAATTTTTTATGGCTATTATTAAGTATGAGCTTTTATTAGATCTTTCCAAGGCTTCCCACAGTTTCATTTGTGGCAATGTATCATATGCTTTTTTAAGATCAACGTATAAGAGGTGAAGTTCCTTGTTGTATGCCCAGGTTTTCTCTATCAGTTGTGTTAAACAAAACAGATGGTCTACAGTGGATCTTCCTTCTCTAAACCCCGCTTGTTCTTCGGATTCCTTGTCTGCATACTCTTTCCCAATTCTATTTTTTACTATTTTGCCATATAATCTGCTAATTGTACCAGTCACAGATATTCCGCGAAAGTTATCGCACTCGTTCTTATTGCCTTTTTTGTAAAACGGTGAGATATGGGAAATTCTCCAATCTTCTGGGACCTCTTCTCCATTAAGGCATTTAATAAAGAGTTCTGTTAATTTATTGTACAGTAACTCTGATCGATATTTTAACAGTTCTCCCGGTATTTCTCCAGTTCCAGCAGCTCTTCTATTTAAAATAAATCTGGGGGACACCTTCAGAGCCGGTTCCTGGCCTCTTGGGCCTTTACCCGGTTTATTCTCTAAAGGGGGGAGGGACTCCAAGTCATAGGGTAAGGGTAGGGGAAAGAAAGCGACATAATCACCCCATAAATAGGGGTGACTACGTCATTAGCGAAACCATTCACCGGGTGGTCCGAACACCCGGCATGCGAAATTTCTCTCTCGAAGGGTTTTTTTGGACAAACACAATTGTGTGAGTGTCCCTCTGACCTTTCGAGCTCGTAGCATTAACCCCCCTTGAAGGGATCCTCCGCCACTACGGGGGCAGGCGGATGGCTCGTTCTTTGTTCATCAGAATCCAACCGTGGGTACCGCCCACCTTCGGGGTGCCAGGCCAGCAATCTTCTCCGAAGAACCAGTTTACGAAACTTTTGGCGGAGTCCCATTCCTGTGGACTGTAGTCTCCGCGCGGTGCTGGGTGGCGCCGGATCTTGGTAGCTGAACGGGCTCTGGCGCGGGAACTCCGCCAAAGGTTTCGTAAACTGGTTCTTCGGAGAAGATTGCTGGCCTGGCACCCCGAAGGGGGGCGGTACCCACGGTTGGATTCTGATGAACAAAGAACGAGCCATCCGCCTGCCCCCGTAGTGGCGGAGGATCCCTTCAAGGGGGGTTAATGCTACGAGCTCGAAAGGTCAGAGGGACACTCACACAATTGTGTCTGTCCAAAAAAACCCTTCGAGAGAGAAATTTCGCATGCCGGGTGTTCGGACCACCCGGTGAATGGTTTCGCAAATGACGTAGTCACCCCTATTTATGGGGTGATAGTGTCGCTTTCTTTCCCCTACCCTTACCCTATGACTTGGAGTCCCTCCCCCCTTTAGAGAATAAACCGGGTAAAGGCCCAAGAGGCCAGGAACCGGCTCTGAAGGTGTCCCCCAGATTTATTTTATTATCTGCTTCTAAGCTCTTCTATTTTTAGAGTTTTACAAACCTGTTTAACTTCACTGCATTGCATTACTGTAGGTGATTCAACATTTCCTATGGTTATTCCTTATGGATTTCATTTATATATTCTTCTCTCTCCTCTGTCAATAAATTATAATAAATTTTACTTAATTTGGCGATGTCTTTTTTGTAACTGTATGTTTTGTTTTTTGTTATGTACACCATTTCTTTAAATAATCTTTGAGATAGGTTAGGTTCTAAATACCTTATTTTTTGAGTTGGAAATTTAATGTGTGATTATTTTTTTATGGTGTGATTTGCCAGTATGCATAATTGAATTTTGGATTTTATTGAATTTTTATGGTGGGAGATTACATTTTCAGATACTGGAATTCTTGGCTTAACGTACATATGCCAAGTAGGTATTTATACCTATAAGGCAAGTA
The DNA here is from genome assembly GCA_963573305.1 of Pyrrhosoma nymphula. NCBI lineage: Eukaryota > Metazoa > Arthropoda > Insecta > Odonata > Coenagrionidae > Pyrrhosoma > Pyrrhosoma nymphula. The sequence goes on from OY754334.1 coordinate 4,323,830, forward strand.
TTGACAAGTATAAGTCTTTATTTAAGTATATTCTTTAATTTTAGTATATTTAATTGGCTCTATTTCAACATATAAGTGTAAAAGCTAGAAAAGAATGACTTAAATAATTCTATCATTGTTGGAATTTTGTGAAAACCACATTTTTTAACCACAAAACTTACAAATTATTTTAACCACGAACCCATTACCCTCCCATTTCCAAATTTCGTGTATCATACAATGAGTATACAACTTAATTCCTAGATTAATATTTAAAAAATTGGAGCGCGCTCGAGCGGCGTTTTTTTCAAACATTTTAATTGAAATGTTTTTTTTTTGGAATTTGAAAAAATAAATTCCTAACAGCCCGTAGTATGTTATATATAATAAGAAAGGGCATAAAGATAGCTAAAACTTGACACCTCTTTCATCTCTCTGCCTTAATTAGGAGACGAGAAAATAATATTTTAAATGTTGACGATCATGCGATTTTTGTAAAATTTACACAGCCATATTTTCAAATCGGGTTGATGTAATGTAATTAAATTTGGTATTTTTTTTATCTATGTAACTGCTACCTACGTACCAAATTTCATTAAAATCTGAGATGGTGAGGTTAAATAGGTGTTGAGCTGACATAGAATGACCCTATAAGGTCTATGCTAAGCTATGACCACTGCATATTCTGCCGACTGATTGGTAGGTTCTTATTGCTCACCCGCTTCTGAGAGATTTCTTCCCTTTCCTCCGAACTACTCTCTCTCTCTCGCCATCTTGCTTCTCTCTCCAGTTCCTCTCTTAATGGCGTCCTCCTCCTCCTCCATCTTCACCCTTCTCCACTCTCTATGTCACCCTCTACTCAACGTGCCATCGTCTCACAACACGTCCAACATTTCTGCCTTCACCGAACCTCCACCTCCGACCTACTCTCCTCTTCTTCCAATTTATACCTCCTCGTTCGTCTTCCTCGCCACACACTTCTCATTCTTCTCCAAACCCACGCCTCATTGTTCTTCAGTCTACGCATATATATCATCTTTCAGCAATGACCAAATTTCCTCCCCATATACAGCACGGCCCTCCCAAGTCAGAGCCTTCGCCAATCTTTGCTTCACTTTCCTCTCCTCGGAGCACCGCTTTATCGATTCGCTTATCTTCGAAAATGCCTTCTTGCCAAGAGAAGTTATGCATCGAATTCCCCAACCATTTGAGCCAATTTCATCCTAAATACTACTGATGTAAAAACCGTTCAATTTGCTCAATTCTGTGCCACCATACCACCAATCAGTTCAGCCCCGCCATCTTGCCTCCCGAAAGCCTCTTCTCCTTCGTTTTCCTATGATTTGTCTTCACCATGATTGAGATTAGTTCATTTGTCAGTGAAAAAATTAATTTCTTTCCGAGAGTTGCTCCCTATTATTAAGTGATGGAACTATTTACTGAGAGCGCAATAACTGCAGTCAGCCTTTTATTCTCAAGTATAACTATTCGTAGTATCTATATTACTAATATTACAGAAATCTCGAATATATAGTCTATTGTAGTAGTCTATTAAATTTCAACGTTACTGGAAATATATTGAATCAATAAAAGATAGATTTAAACTAGTTTTCTAGTGAGAAGAGGGGAAAAATAACTGCTATTCCACATAAAATATTTTATTTCATTATATTTAGAACAAAAATGTAGATATAAAATAAATTATTTTTGTTCTACATTATTCTACTATAAGCCAGGCTATATTAAAACTGAAGATGTTTTGAAAAAAATGACTAAATGATTTATTCATGTAAAACAATTCACATAAATTTCAAACTCTATTTGGAACAGTGGAAAGCATTAGGTTATCCTGTATTGTGAAAAACTTTCGTAATTAGCTCACAAGTGGGTGATGTAGGAAAATGTATTTAGGTTTTTCACTGTAGTATACAACATGATAACATTATCATATTAGCACAATATACAATAAGATATATTAATAACCCTGCAAGTCACAATACAAAATAATCAGCAAATTTTCAAAACTATTGTGCTACCTCATCACTAGTAAATACACAAGACTCGGCCAAATTCCAGTATCGCACATTTTGAAAACGAGTATTCCTTCAGAAGATCAATTATAAGTGTTGCCTGTGAAAACCAAAGTACTTTAAAATAGCCTTCATTTTGGCAGTACAATTTTTTAAACGATACATCTTCTGAAATCATACACGAAAGAAACTTAGAGCCAACATCAAAACCCGAATGTTTCTCTCAGAGTTTTTTTCCAAAACGGCGCACAGTGGGCTGAAATCGAAACAAGTTGGCCAAAGACTCGATGTCCGCTCGAGTGAAGAGACAAAGTCGCCCTGGCGAAGACAGGGGCTCCAAAACTTTTTTTTTCAGTCCGGATGTTGAAGCTTCGCATCAACATTCGCAAATAGTTTGTGCAGAACATGGCGGATTTATTTTTTCCTGTACTTGCACATAAACAATATATATGGGGTCAAAGTTGAACAAATTTCACAAAAAACGCCCACCTTGCAGTTTCTCTGTGAATTACATAACTTAACCTCTTGCTGTACTTTATTGGATTGCGTTAACGAAAGAACTGGTATACCATTTTAGTATAAAGGTCTTCCTCTTTCATTTGATTGCTTTTTAAAGATTTTATTTTGTTATTAACCATAGATACACAACTAAATGGCGGAGTCTAATTTCAGTCTTTACATATTTGTTGAGAAAAAGTAGTTGGTGCCGCCTGGTCACGCTAAGTAACTCATACCTAAGTAACTCATACCTAAGTAACTCATAACTCTCTACAAAGCTTCCAGATTTGGAATCTAAAGAAAAACCTTGCGCATATTTGCGACCCCGAGTTTTACACTGTTTTTTCGAGCGTGCGGTCGAGTCTGGTTCCGCCCGCCGCCGCCATTGACGTACGGTGGTGAAGTGTGTGGATATGCGATATGTGGCCACATTTACTTTTCTATAGTGATCGTCGATATATAGAGATTGAAAAGAGCCTTCCATAAAGATTATTTTAATAAACCATGCTAGGAATGGTACTGTACCTACATCATCATCATATCGCGGGACACCCCAAGAGCTAAACTGAAAGACTTATTTCTTTGAATGCACGGGATTTTCACACATTATGTCCTGCACTTCGCCTACGGAAGGAAATGTGCATCTCTCTTTGACAAACTCTCTATCTAAGGCACCGCCATCCTTCTCACTTCCCCAAATCCCTGCTACTACTTCAAGACCTGCCGAAAAGGGTCTTTTTATGACACTGCGGAGCCCTTCGTGCGGTCTGTGTCGGGTGATCATATTTTGCTGGCTGTGGAAATTACATTTAATTTGTTAAATATAACAAGATTTAATTTTATAGTAATGTAATATACATTGATTTATGCCCAATACTATTAAATGGATTTAAATATTTATTTTAATCTGCAAATTATCTAGTACCGTCCATAATTTTTGTGAAATAGTGATTTTGTTATCTATTTATTCTAGTAAGGTATAATGAGTAAAACTAAATAACAACTTAATGACTATAGTTATACATTTATCAGATAAATTTACATGTATTTATTCTTAAAATTCATACTTTTTTTCTGTCATGCAAAATAGATTGTAAACACGCTGATTCAAAATCTATGGTAATAAACGATGTTTGATCCAGCCATGAACAACTTTAATCTAAACAAAAGACCACAATTTACACTTTCACCTATCTCCAAAAACAGCGAGTTATATTTTTAAGCAATAAATAAATTTGTCTTCAATCTTTTTTATGTGCTATCTGATGTCTTTTTCATCTCCACTACCCGAGCTAAGTAAATATTTTTAATTCGGTAAGAACAGATCCATAACCTTTTTCGGCAAGCTCGATGTTTCCTCCAGTGGAGCTGGCAAGGAGTTCGAAATACAGAATTCGATGTGAGAAGTAATCTTCGAAATACGTCCTTATTGGTGGCCATTCGAGACCTTCTCCTTGTGAAACGCTCGCTAAAGTTTCTTATTTTCTTACTTCGAGCCTCTTCTCTCTGTTGCTTCTTCTGAGAGTTGTCCCAATGGAAGAATCGAGTCTTACGCAATATCAGCTCCGAGAATAAGTTCTCTATTCTCTGTTGGTGACACATAATACCACGCGTGTTCTTTCACAAATTGTTTGGCAGTCTCCCAGCACTAATTATTAAATTCTTTCTTTTTTAATGGAGAGACCTCTCTAAAATTGCCTTCAATGTTATGGAAAACCTTTTAATGAGGCTGATTCCCATGACATAAATCGCAATCTGTCAGAACCACTTACTTACAAATAAAATGGCAAACGATTATAAAGAATAATGCTCTGAAACAGGAGACAATAATGTCGAAGGAAATATTTTCTCCATACCTGTCGTTGGAGAAGATAGCGTGGGATTGCCAATCGCCATCGCTATCGTTAATTGTCCAGGATCCCGGCCTTGGAATATCTGCAATAAATCACATTTTTTCTCTAAAAGAATTTTGCAGCTTAGCATATCAGTCTCGCGGTAGTTTTTTGTGCGATATTTTTCAATAAACATCTTTTTTTGCGTGTAATGATCGATGCCCAGACTTCTATGGAATGTTATGTTGCTGTAAACATGGAATTTTGAGGGGAGACATTTTTATAGGCAAGCGTTTATTAAACTCTAAATAGAGCCTGAATGCAAATTAAAATTATAAAATGAATTTAAAGCAAATACTTTCGCCCCAAAATTGTAATATATTTTGTTCGACTCTGGAGATGTAAAATGAAAAGGCACTAATACTGACAAGTTACTTCCGGAATTTCATCAAGAATTCAAGCTTCTTTTAATGAAAAAACCATAAACCTTTATAGCCAAGAATAACACCAATGATTGCAAAACACATACATTTATAAAGCCACGAATGTAGAAAATTAAATGAATTAACGCCACCAAAAAGAGATGTGATTACATTTGGATATCAGACACTGCTACACACAGACGGGTAAAGACGGAAGGACTAAGGTACCAAGGATACCTGCAGACACAAACAACCAGAACTGTTCCACATGAAACCAGAAATACAACTGAATGCGCATGTGCATTTCGTTGGAGAAAAGAGAATATGCTCCCGAAAATATCTGAAACAGACCGCACGAAGGGCTCCGCAGTGTCATTGAACGACCCTTTTCGGCAGGTCTTGAAGTAATAGGAGGGAGTTGGGTAGTTGAGAAGGATGGCGGTGCCTTAGATAGAGAGTTTGTCTGTCAGCGAGATATGCACATTTCCTTCCGTAGGCGAAATGCAGGATATATTGTGTGATAACCCCGTGAATTCAAAGGAATAAGTCTTTCAGTTTAGCTCTTGGGGTGTCCCGCGATATGATGATGTAGGTACAGTATCATTCCTAGCATGGTTTTTAAAATAATCTTTATGGAAGGCTCTTTTCAATCTCTATATATCGACGATCACTATAGAAAAGTAAATGTGGCCACATATCGCATATCCACACACTTCACCGCGTCACCGCGTACGGAATGTCCGGAAGTCCGGTTCCGCCCGCCGCGTCAATGGCGGCGGGCGGAACCGGACTCGACCGCACGCTCGAAAAAACAATGTCAAATTCAAAGGGTGCAGATATATGCGCAAGGTTTTTCATTAGATTCCAAATCTGGAAGCTTTGTAGAGTGGCGTGGTATGAGTTACTTAGCGTGACCAGGCGGCACCAACTACTTTTTCTCAACAAATATGTAAAGACTGAAATTAGACTCCGCCATTTAGTTGTGTATCTATGGTTAATAACAAAATAAAATCTTTAAAAAGCCATCAAATGAAAGAGGAAGACCTTTATACTAAAATGGTATACCAGTTCTTTCGTTAACGCAATCCAATAAAGTACAGCAAGAGGTTAAGTTATGTAATTCACAGAGAAACTGCAAGGTGGGCGTTTTTTGTGAAATTTGTTCAACTTTGACCCCATATATATTGTTTATGTGCAAGTACAGGAAAAAATAAATCCGCCATGTTCTGCACAAACTATTTGCGAATGTTGATGCGAAGCTTCAACTTCCGGACTAAAAAAAAAACGTTTTAGAGTTTTTGTCCAATTTGTTTTCGATTTCAGCATTCTGCGCGGCGGTCTTTATTAAATAAACATAGTATATTGTGACATAGAAATCACGTGATTTCTCGTGCAAAACTCCTTGTGAGTCTGATTTTACGATCGGCTCAGTTTTTTTCGCAAGAGCGTTTATGAACATATCGTACCAACCTAAAAGATATCTAAGAATATAAAGGATAAAGACCCAGCGCCATCCATGGAAAGAATTCAAACTAAAAACAAATTCATATATTTAGTTACATTGGTTAATTGATGGAGGATGTTTGGTCGTGTCTTTTTTTTTAAGAAACTCCACTTCCTTTTTCCAACAACGTTTCGCCTTTTTACTAAATGAGGCTTCTTCAGGGCTACAGTACAATGCAAGGAATACAGTTAGTAATAATTATAATACTTATAAAGATAAAAAAGTAAATTCAATCATAAATTTAGTGCCTCTTAAGGATTATCTTTCTTACATGCGACAATGGTAACACACAAAAACAAACTCTTCCTCTTAGCAACAAAATCAACATAAAAAAACAAAACCAAATTGGAAAACTAAGCTAAAACTTTGTTTAAAAAATATATAATAAGTGAAAATAAAAATATTTAAAATTATTAGTATAAAGCATGAAATTAACAACTACAAACCAATTAAACCTCCATAAATTAACCAATGTATCATTAAAGTGGTCTATAACCATTTAAAGAAGTTTATTTAGTTAGCAACTAATAACATTCGCTATTTCAATCCATATCACTAAATCCTGCTTCACAGGATACACGATACAGCACAAGACCTAGTATGTAAGTACTATACTGGCCCGTGCTGCTCATTATGGACGGTATGATTGATCCCGTCCTAGAAGATTTCATACGAGCATTGAACTTGTATATGGGAGGGGAAGCGGCATTTTCATTCATGTCTCAACGCATGTCTACTCAAATATTAAATTTGACCAATCAATGACAGCAGGTGACAAAACAGTTGCTGGGACGTTTTCATTCATTGCTGATTTCGAAGCCTGAAAATTACTGATAGGCAAAAGAAGGTAGAGGCTTATGTGCTGATTTCAGAGTGTGAAGATCGTACAGCGCACAGTGGTCCCAAATCGAAAAAAGGTGGTCGAAATTAATACCGCTCTTATATTTACTCACTATTGTATTATGGAGAAGCGTTTAATAAGATTTTTGTCCGCTTAATCCGAATTTGAAGTTATTTTTGTTGTATCTTTGATATTATTGTTTGAATATGGCTAATTATTTAAACAGTTTAATGTTTAAAATTGAAATTATATTTAATTTTGTATTCCATATGTTGATCGATTCGCATCAAATGAAGTCGAGGTAATTTTTTCAAACCTTCGATTTTTATTTGTTTTGCTTGTTTAATTATTTAAACAATTTAATTTGACCGAAACTAAAACAACGGTAATATGTGTTCCTATATACTTTTGTTCCGTTGAGCCTAAAGTTGAAGTTTTTTATGCCTAATCTGTGATGGTTTCTATTTTTCAATTAATTTAACAATTCAAAAATATAACACAATATGATCAATTCCTTCAAAGCATAGATTAAATTCGGATCAGCGACCTTCAAGTTGTTTAGTGTGTTAACTACGTACCAGGATTGGAAACAGTCATTTATGCGCTCTAAATATTTTTTTCAGTTTAATTACGTAACTGAATATTATTATTGAGGCTAATGGGATATAAAATAAATTAGGTAATTTATGGTTGCATCAGTTATTATTGAGGAAACAATTACAGACTCTCAAAATCATCGTCTGAGAGTTCATCGGTATCAGTATCACTCAGTAAATCATCCACATTGAGGATACTTCGTACCTCTGCTGATAAAGGCGTCATTTTTTTCTCTGCACGCCTAAAACATTAGAAATAAAGGGATCGGACGTTAGCACGTCACGCCTCTCTTTGGGCAATTGCACGCTGGAAATTATTCTTTCTGCCGTGTGTGTAAGGAGAGATAGCATACTCACCTCACAACTCTCTTCATTGACAATTATGTTGTCCGGATAGACTGCCTTTTTAGCTTCAAGTACAGGCTTATAGCTAGGGTATATGGAAACGCCATGTATTTTTGAAGTTTTCCTTACAAATAAATACTGATATTTTGTAAAATGCCCAGACACAATCATACAAAGCGCTTCATCAGGCGATACTTTGCTTGTTTTGACCTCCTTAGTTCGCCACTTTGATAAAACTCGTCGCGCTTTAGTAGGGGTGGTTGTTGTTACTTCTTTGATGAGCTTCGCGGCCGACTCATCACCTTTGCTACGGTAGCTCATCGATGTAGCAAAGGCTAGCTCAGCTGGCGATGTACTACCTCTAAGTGCCTCCGTTTTCCTCCTCTGCACCCTTTCGCTGGACCCTTCAAATTGTTTTCTGGGTCGACCAATTTGAGCTAAATCTGCCGATCCTAGAAATGATTATGATGATATCATGATTATGTTAAATATTCTATACAATTATAAGTTGAATGCCAAGTTAACACTGTCAACTACTTACCAGATGTGCTCGGAAGGTATTTATACACAGCCGGAGGAAATTTCACCTTAAGTTGCAGCCAACTTTTGAACTTCTGCCGGAAAACACTATCGCATCGTGAACACTGTTCCCACTTCATCAGATATTTGGGGAAAAAATATTTCCTCATGAAAATGGCCATAGTATTTTTGGCATTCTCATCTCCGTTCAAATTAAAAGTGCTGATTAAATAATCCTTGACATATTCCTTCTTCAAGGATATGGAGTCTTCTTTACGTTCAATAAATTTTTCGTACAGCGTAAGGTTCGTAACATTTATCACTTCCATCGATTACGTAATTCGACTTATTTCCGGCTGAAATCTACTGCACTAATCAAATCAATAGATACTTTTACAATATCACTCAAAGTGGCAAAAACCCACGGAGGATATCCTGAAATAACTCACATACTGCACTAATACACACCCTTTGAATAGTTATAGACTAGACTTAGAATATACACTCAGTGTGGAATTGTTTTCGCGGTACACCACGTAATTGTAGACACTTTTCTCTTGGATTTATCTCAGTGTAACTCAAACCACACGAAGGCACTCAAACCACACGAAGCCACTTAGAGCACAAGAAGCAACTCACAGCACACGAAGCAACTCACGCATTTGAGTATCCCATGCACGGAACTAAGTACAACTGAATTCTAGCGACCAAATTTCACGCTTAAGATACCTAAAGGAACCTAACTGTATTATTTTTTACGTCAAGGATAGCATACTCGCCCTTAATCTTTTCCAGGAAATGATGCTCACGTGAAGCGGGACGCTCCCGGTGGTCAGGGTGCAATTCATTTGGAAAGTATTGAGGCAGAGACGTTGCTGGGTTTTCCATGTTTAAGAGCAATAAAATTGCGGATTGGCGCTGCCTGAATCTCTAGATTTTACACTGGCGATACATGATAGAACTTGAAAGAACTGTAGAAAATTTTGTGTCAAGAAGGGCCTTAATCCTCCTCACTATTTTCCCAAGAAATTTTGCTCACGTGCGGCGACACTCCGGGTGGTCAGAGAGCAATTCATTCCTAGCACCCTGGGACAGAGAAGAGGTCGGGTAAACCTCGTTGAAGAGCAATACAAATGCGGCCAGGCGCTACCCTTTTTGGCAGCAATAATTCTTTCTGACCGCGCGGCGGCTACCTAACAATGAGCTTTCTTTGGAATACACCTCGCGCTCGCAATGCCGCCGCCCGGTCGGCCTGGCGGCGGTCGCGGCAGCGCTTTGCACCGTTCAACATAAACCCATCGTGAGGCCAAATTTGCAAACGAAAGCAAGATTTTTCTTTTGCTATAGACTCTATAGACTATACGCTTTCAATTCATGTCAAAATCTCCGGGGGGCTCGGCGGCGCCCAAAACGATATTGCTATTTATATTCCAAAATTCAAGTAAAAATAGCATAAAGTTTAAACACTTTTCTTTCCAATAATAAAACAACTAAAGTAAACCAAATCATCAGTATTTGTACACAAAGGTACGAATTTATGCTCTGTATTTTTTTTAAAGTTCATAAATTGTCTGAAAGCTATTTTTTATGAAGGTGAACTTCTCTAAAAATGAGTGATTTAACGCGACAGGCGTTTTTACCCCGAAGGACCCATGTTTACCGAGTTCCACAGACTACAATGAGCAACGAAATAGCCATTGTACTAGCCTATATCATAGACCAAATAGTGTAGAATACGAATAAAACTCTCAAAAATTCCTCGGAAAAAGTTGAAAATATGACTTTCGACCAGCTTTTTTCGATTTGGGACCACTGTGCAGCGTCTGTAAAAGCTGACATGATTGTTGGAAGGCTACTTGGTTCTACTGGGAGCTAGGTAGTAGCAAACTATTAGTACCGCATCAATTATGAAATCAGCCAGTATGATATGGCGATATTGTTGGCCGGAGTGCTGGTTCTATATATCACACGATTCTGGATTACTGACATACTGGCGAGTATCCTCGAACTTGTGTTGCATCAAGTATCAACAGGCTTCATACTCCTCGTGACGACTCAGCTCTTGAGTGCCTCTGTTCTCTGCGTACATTCTCCACTGCCATTTTATGGTGGTTTCGTCTGCATTGGCCACACTTAATTATGTGAATCATGGAGGTAACATGTCTGGTCGAAAACAAACGCCATTTTCAACATATTTGCATATAATACATCGAAGATTTTGTTCGCATGCAATATGCAAGAGTTATCGCACGATAAGTTGGGTGCGATACAATTTTGTTGAGCAAGAGAAACTCCCTGATAAAATTGGACATGTGAAGCATGGTCTTAAAGACGCATTTTTCATTCTACTCCTTACTAGTAGATGGGTAACTACGAACCCTTGTCTTTGATTGCCTCATTATTCTTCCTTTTATCATATTAAACTATGTACACCTACTTCGCTATCCTTCTTTAACCATTACTGCCTCCTTGCACTCATCATCGCTTTACTTGAACGTTTCCATGGCTCTTAGCGTCAACCGAGAGACAATAACAGCTTGTAATGATATTAAAGCATTTATTTATATGAGAGAGCAGATAAGCCAGTGGTCCCGTCTAGTAATGGGGGCAAAAAATACCGGTATTCGGTAGTAACGAATACTATTTTTTTTAACCGGTAGTACCGACCAGTATCTAGAATCGGTACTACCGACGGTACCGGTACTAAAAATACCGGTGTTTAGACAGCGCTGCCGTATTCGCCAACTAACAGAACTAACTACGAAAATTCACTAACTGCACTAATGTATCAAATATTCTTGTAACATGTCTGCATTTTTTTTCTTATTTACATAACTGTGAAGTTGGGATATGTTTCTTATCATTATTGATATTATAGGTAAGTACTTATTTTTGACGCATGCCGAACAACTGAAAGTCGATGATTTTGAGCCGTATAAATTCAAATATTTATTCCTGTAAGTTAAACGGTAGTGCAACCGCAAGGATTGGTTTCTATAACAGGGGATTTTACTTGACCACAACATTACAACAATACCGATCGTTCTTCATGTGATTTAAAACAATTCTAGCAAAAAGCGACGTGCGCAAACATTCAGTGTAAAGTAAAAATTATTTACTGAATAGCCGATGTATATTCCCCGATGAATGTTGGGGGTTTTTCGGGTTTCCGACCGTTCCAATGAACGACTCTTTGGATATTTTGACCCAGGGTCGGAAACCCAAAGAACAACCCCCAAAACATCGCTATACGCATGGAAATGTTTTTAGATCTTTGATTCGCGATGAATTTTCATTAAAAATTCCGGTGGATGAAAATGTCTGCGTATCTCTATGGACTGATATTCTAATTTGCCGGAAATACCGGAAAAATTATGGTGAAACGTAAGTTATTTTGTAATTAATTAAATATTTAATCAATAACGTAAATACCGGTATCATTTCGTCGGTACTACCGGACGAGTAGTATTATTGCTTTTTAATACTCATCAAAGAAATAGCTGTGCTTTTTTGAGTAGATACCGCTCATCCCTAGTTGTAGCCGAGACTCAAGGGAACGACGTCACGCGATGTATCGCCGAGCACCAATCTTCTACTTGGGTTCTCTTGAGAAGCCAAGGAGTCACCAAACAGGCTTTCTGCTTGAGACGACAAATTCTTCGGATGTTTGAAACTATGAGTTTCGCGATGCATGAAATGTGTCAACTGCGTCACAAATGAATGCGGAGCTTGTTTTGTTTACCAGTGAGGATAAGCGTCGTCATGAGAACGACGTGGACATTTCCTCAATTACGTGGAAATGAAAGGCGGCGGCACTCTTCTTAAGCAAATGAATTCCAGACTTCTTCAAGTTGACCTTAAGAAAAAATTCTCCGACTGGGATAGTTAACAATTTTTTCCGGGGTGTTTTGAAGTTTTCTCTGAAGAATTTTTGAAATAGTCGATTGCCTTGATGATTTTGTTTTCGAACATTTCCGTGTGAAAGTAGAAGTATTGTCGAAAGGAATAATGGCTGCCATTTTCATATTCTTAAGTAAACAAAAACCAGCCTTTTTTACCTTGAGAAAAATACTGATATCTTTTATTACGCTTTTTAACGCCAAGTTCTAGGGAGTGTGGTTAAAATATGTTATATGAGAATCACAACGATATGCTTTTAGTTATTGCGAACCGTGGATGCCTATAAAAAGTAAGAACTTATGACTCTAAACTGTTCTGATGATCAAGGAGTGTACTAACTATGTATGTAGTACATAGTGTTGCCGCGAGACTCGAGACTTTCTCGTCTCGTCTCGAGTCTCGTCTCGAAAACGAGACGATACTCGAGACGAGACCGTTGGGTAGAATTCGAGACGAGACTCGAGACGAGACCACTTTTTGACGAGACGAGACGATACCACTTCCACGAGACTCTCGAAAGTCTCGAAATACAGATATATGTCCTTAATTGCTATTTGGTATAGCTTTATCCCTAAAACTATGTCCTTCTGTTAAGACGAAGTAAATTTTACGTTTTTCTTAAGTATTAAATTAGAAATATAATTCAATAATAACTTTTCGATAAATTATCTAACTATAAAAAAGAATTTTTGCCGAAAACTCAATTTGTGAATGCATGAGCGTGACTTCAGGAGCCAAGTAAGGGAGTGTTAATGGCTTACTACTTTTCCTTGTTTCGTGCGATAATAACCTTGGAAAATTTATCCAGCAAAAATTGGACTATTTTCAAAAGTGGTAGTTTTCACTGCTTACTTCTACGACAAAAATATCTTGGATTATACTCGCATATGTGTAAAGTATCGCCCAGCGGCACTTGCAATCCTGCTTATAGTTTGCATGCTAGGAGAAAATGATGGCGCCATTTCGAATTGCGCAGCGCACATCACTTCGGAAGAAAGACTAATGATAATTGAAATAACTATGTACCTCTTCCTGCATGATATATCTTCCGAGGTTAGTGAGGATATTTAGCATAATGTCGCTAAATTGTGTTGAGGATGTTACAATAAAAAAGGATAACTACAATTGGCTTTCCTTTGACTTTAATCTCTTTCATTTGCCTTTATTTTGCTAACCAAAAATCCATTTAATCAAAAAGTCCATTACTGGATCATCTGACCGGCATTTATTCATCAGCCACTCATTCTAACTCCATTCATCATATTTTCTCCAGAAACACCTGTTAGCAGCAAGTAATCTTATTTCAGCAGCATGCAGTCCATTCTAAAAGGGGCCAGTAACCTGTCGAAAAAATCTATTTGCAGACTTGTGCGAAATTCCTGAGAGGAAAAATCATTCGCCCTGACCAGGATTCGAACCCGGATCCCTCGATTTACGGCCGAGTTCTTTAGCTTAAATGGCTAAAGCACTAAGTTTTGTTAGCACTGATTAGCATTTTAGATGGACAGCCCATGTACTAAACCTTCCAGTACAGGTTCTATTAAGAACGTTGTCTCTGGAGGACGGGGTTTCAGAAGACCAGCTTTATTAACTGACAGTGACGACGAGGATGTTGATTTTGAAGAAGAAAATAAAATTTAAATTTCCAAAATAAGATCTCTAATTAAAAAAAGTGAGCAGCTACGAAATAAATTCCGTAGCGCTTACGAAGCTTCAGGGGAACCATCACTGAACCTTGTAATAGACGTCCCAACTAGGTGAAATTCAACAGACGATATGATTGGAACATCACTTTATGTGAAGAGAGGTATTTCAATCCTATGCGATAGTATAAGTGACCTGAAGCGCCTCAAAATCACTGGATCAGAATGGACACTGCTTGAAAATGTTCACAAAGTTTTAAAAAACTTTAAAGTTCTGACGAATAAATTAGGAGGAGAAAATTACGTTACCCTTCTACTCGTTACCGTTCCATTCAAATTGCTGTTGGATAAGCTAGAAAAAATGATGGAAATACTGGACAACAAGCCTGGAAGGAATGAAGGTGATGAAAAACTGTTGCTTGCCTATCAAGCTGCTCGGAACAAGATGCTGAAGCACTACCACCAGACAAACTGGATTTATTACGCGGTATTAATATTAGATCATACATGTGAAACTTTCTCCATGACGCCATGGGGAAAATAGATGCAGGAAAAGTCTCTATTGAAATTTGAGGAAATGTTCAAAGTCTATTACGAAAGGTATCCCACTCAAATACAGTCCACTCAGTCAATGGATCTAGAGAATCTTGAGAGGTCTGTTTTGGTAGAAAGTGACGAGGAAGACCTTCTACATGTATATTTTCTCTATAAGCAGTCAAGACCCAGTACTGGCAGGTATTTTCTCCTTTTCGACTAATTCTCACGAACCTTAACTATTTTGACCTAAGAGAGAAGCTCAATTAGTCTCAGAACTTTTATTTAATTTTTTTTACTTTTCAATAGGAATTTAACCCTTTTTCTGTTAAGACCTAATGGTTTTCATATATTTGCTCCTAGTCTATCATCCCAGCATGAAAAATGTAGAAAAGAGCTTGAAGACTATCTTCAACTGCCGAGATACCCTATTGATGTAAACATGTTGACATGGTGGAAGGCAAATGAGGCAACTTTTCCGGTGCTATCAAAAATGGCGAGAGACTTTCTTAGTATTCCCACTACATCTGTTCCAGCGGAAAGGTTGTTCTCAAGAGCAGCCTTGACAATAAGGAAGCATAGAAACCGCTTGGGTCACGAATCAGCAAGAAGTTTACTCTGTGTGAACTCGTGGGTGACGTGCAATTTGGCCAGTCAAATAAAAAACTTATGTTAATTTAACTTTTTTAAATCTGAAAATTATTGAAACTTCTTTATTAAAACGAAGATTATCTCTTATACCACTCACATTATTTTTGCGATTACATATTTTCTTAAACCTTCTGTGGATTTATCTGCAGTAAATTTGTGTCTACATTCCCTTTTTAGAAATTTTTTGTTTTGTGTTACTAGTTTATTCATTGAGTATCAATAAAATCAATGATTTAACTAGCAGTTTGATGTAATTGGTGTCCAGATCAATATGTATTTAAAATTTATATTAATGACTTTCCTATTTCGAGTGTACAATTCAGCGATTAAGTACGCAAAGGAAACGGCTTTTTATGGTGCTAAATTTATTTTGGGGGAAACGAGACGAGACGAGAGTCTCGTCCGAGACTCGAGACCGAGACGAGACTGGGGTTCACGAGACGAGACTCGAGACGATACTAGAGTTCAGAAAACGAGACTGAGACGAGACTGGCTCAAGTCTCGTCTCGTCTCGTCTCGCGGCAACACTAGTAGTACACATATTGGCATATCTTGCCTAAATTAACGCTTCACATACGAATTTGATGGTAAGACTTCGACACAAAAAGTAGATCTGTTCCCTGCCAAGCTTCGAGACGGCGGCGTAGGAAGGAGCTTCCATTAACTAAAGTTAATAGTTCCAAAGGATTACAATTATCTGATTTTTGTTGCAGGAAATGAAACGATCACTAAACGGCTGATTAGTTTCTCGAATTATCACTGATTTAAAGTTAGGTCTTTCGTTAACAGAGGGAGTGGATAGACTTCTTGTAGTTCATTTATTCATCAGATATTTTCATACCATGTGTATATGTGCCTAGCCAACATTAAAGTGCCAAAAATTTTTTATATTGAGACGAAAAATACGATGCACTTAATAATAATACGTCAAACTACTTTGGAATTTAGATGTCAAATAAGAAATATCTAGGTATCAGAAATATCAGGGCTCTACAGCCCTGATGACAATGCACGAGTGGGGCATCGGGTTGGAAAACCGAGAAGAATTCATTCATTAGTGCAGACGCATAATTTTTCTATCATATAGTATTTCCTCGTATTGTTCCTCCTTCAATGAATCTCTTCCCCTTGAGAAGAAACTTCCTCCGAAGTGAAAGGAAAATGTCGCCATCTGGAATCCATCGGGAACCAATCCTCCCTTTCAATTTTTTTTAATGAGACCATAGACCGCATTCCAAGGGGATAGTAAGGAATGGGATCGCGCCGAATAAATCTCATTTTATAGAATTTTGTAAGGTAGCTATGGAGAAAACCCTTTACAGTTGCCAAATTTCATGCCAACTGCAAGTGCCCAGATATTTGTATGCATGTATGAGAATGTTCAGCCAGAGTTAGTTTCAGACTTGCTTTATAAAAGCTTCCAATCTGTAGCAATGTTTACAGATTTATACTTCTTCCAGCTCTTTCTAGCTTTTGTTTGAACCTAGAGAAGTAAAATGTTTATTTTTGAGGAATGAAACCTGCCTTCGATGTCGTTCTGTCTGATGATGGCGCTGACGAGACGTGGAAGGTATTTTGTCTTTTCTCTCAGTGTCGTCAACAACGCGCAAGCTTGTTGAAGACGCGAATGTAAATATCTTGAAAAACTCATGGCAAGCGGAATCTTTCGGTCTGTGGCTACGAACTTAGATTCTCAGCCGTGATCGTATGATATAAGTACGAGATGAATATTTTCTCAATGGGGGAGAGCGACATGTCCGTTATACTGGGGTCGTGAATTACTTATTGATCTGCCGTAAATAAAGTATGCAAAAAAAATAATAATATAAGATTTAAGTTTTTCCCGGTGAATATTATTTAGGAATTCTTCCCGGGCTCTGCACCTCTTGGTAATTGGCTCTTCATATTGGCCGACGTTTCGGAAAACGACTTGCTTTCCATTTTCAAGGCGTGTTGCTCTCTCTGTGTAGGATTATACACTGAACTGAATTGACCGTTTGACGAGTCCAACAATTAAGCTCAGGTGCCGTCTGATTGGCTGATGTATAATCCTACACAGAGAGAGTAACACGCCTTGAAAATGGAAAACAAGTCTCTTTTCGAAACGTCGGCCAATATGAAGCCAATTACCTGGTGCAGAGCCCGAGAAAAAATCCTAAATAAAATTAATAAATTAACCACTCAAATAAGCGAAATTTAAAATGTAAGAAACATTTATTTCGCTATTAAAAGTAGTTGGACCTTTCAAAAATTTCACGCCCCAAAAAAACAGGTGTCATGTCACTCAGCAGTGACGCGTCTATGAGTCGGTCAACATTTTTACGGACGAAGCCGCAGAAAATGCTTGCTGCAAAGTGCTGTCGTAATCGAAGCCAATGTTGTCGCGTGTTTTCTTAAACGTAGTGCCAAATCATGTCCTTCCCATTCGTGTCTCATAGTTAACACGTAAATAGTACTACAGATTAAAGTTCATAAAAATACTAGCGCGCAACCCTTATAGGCCACCCTGTGATACTTAGGTGATTGTTACGCTTACCCTGTCGCTTGCACATTCTCTAACTTCCGCATTTCTTGTTTAGGGAGCAGTTGAATTGAACTCGATCCAGATGGGTTTCAAACTTCCATCCCATCTCTGCACAGCCTAAAGTAATAATTTTGGCATATTGGTAAGATGCATCCAAATTAAGTAATTATATTTCAGCTGCTTCTTCTACCAAAATTGGCGAAGTAACAGCAGAGATACGGCTATAATATTGCGTAGAATGATAATGCAATTTCTTGCTTGATATTAAGAGGTACTATGATTGAAGAGTCCTCCGACGTGAGATTGGAAGGTTTTGCGTAGAGGGAAAGTTAGGGAAAATCATTCCCGAGTTCGATGCCTGTTCGAGGGAACGTAAGTTGGTGAGTTCCTTCCGAAGCATTTTGGGCGCTCAAGGGGGAGTTATTTTGTAATCTCACTTGAAAGCGAATACGTCATAAAATATGGAAAATTACGTCATTTTTCGTAGGTCAACTCCGCCACCAAGGCGGCGTGACCATCTTCGGCTTTCAAGTGGTGAACTCCCAGTCTTTTATTTGATTCATCCGCTCTTTCAACTCTTGATCCGTATCATTTGACTCTCGATCCGTTTCATTTGGCTCCGCATTTCATTAGTTCCATCTCACCTGTCGTTAGGAACATGAAATGGAGCCACCATAGGACCTTGGCCGATTGTGAGCCGATCATTAACCCTCCAAGGCCGGGATAATTTTTTGTCATTATTGTAATTTTCTTACATATTTTGCTTTGTGAGCGTCTGAAAACAATACCCATGAAATTACATGTCCAACATATCATTAATTACTGAGTAACGGGGTGATGCCAAATGGCATCGCTTGGCCGATTAAAGGTCAACATTTTTCAGGCGCTCTTCCTTTGTTATATCATCGAAGTTATTCTTCCCATTTATTTATTTCAACATTAATTGAGGGTTAATAAAAATATTCTTATTTTATTGATAATATTTCTTAGAGAGCATGAAATCTTATAAAGCAGGGAATACAAAGTCCAACATTGCATTTACAGCATTCATTCTTTACTTGAGAACTACAGAATTCTGCTGCACATCGGTGCCTGTTGCTGTTCATTGTAAGTCTCACGAAATGGTAAGTCTATCAAAAGCGTATGCTGTTTATAACTCGGCTACAATTATTCCAGCCCCGTGCAGAATTTGGCCGCCCTGCGAATTTCGGTGGAGTTCTGTAGCGGGTAAGAAGGGTTTAGAACTATTTCACGGCGGAAATCTAATTGTGTTAAATTGTATCCTGGTTTTCTATGCAGTATCCACGCATTGTGGACGGATACATCTATTAGTCACGTATAAATAGGCCACCTATATCCTGTGCATGGCTACATTTTCATCCATATGATTGCTACCGCCCATATATTTGTTGTGTGCAGAAAAGAAGACGATGGCCGAGGGACTGGAAATTTCCTTTTCCTTTTGAGGAATATCTGAAAGCCTTTTTTCTACAGCATTGACACCGTGACATGAGGGCATCATGGTAACTACATAGTTATCGATCCAAGTTGTGATGCTTATATTTTCCTCTTTGCTAGACCAATATTCAAATGTGCCGCGCTTAAATTTCTTCACGTCCTTACTAGATGAAATTGGACAATATTTTGAGATTCTGTTTTGCCTCAACCTTTACTTTGCACCATAGCCCAGTTTTTTTAAATAAGTTACAAAATTCATTCCTGTACAAAGGTTATCAAAATAAAAACAAAATGGCGACGGTTTTGGTTCCTCGGGAAAAGCATCTATCATGGATACCAGCGGCGCAGATTTTTTTACCAAAATTTACCTCGTATTCGGAATTTGCATTTGGATATTTACCCTGGTAAACCTCAAAATTTACTAAATAGCCATCTGAATCTTATTGGCTTTCCCCGCAAGAATTGTTTACATCCATGAGAGGCCGTAATAAGCAATCTTTCTTTCGTCATATGAAAGGCATTGTTTAGGTCTGAATTGGGATAAAAACTTTTTTTTTAGAATATTCATAAATGGACGCAATTTCCAAAATTTGTCATTTAGATTCATTTCAGTATTGCCTGCGCAGTGAACAAGTTTCATTATTTTCACAAAGCGGTCCCTGTGAAATTGCGTTCGTTTCTCACGTCAGCAGATGTTTCCCAATAACGCTTTTTTTTCCTTTACTACGCATTGTATCCACTTAGTAATAGAATGACAATGAAAACTTTGAGTACATCGTTGTAAATCATAGGGTTCACTTTATTGGTAAATGAAACATACTCACTCACGTCTGTTACAAGGAATGATATGACATCATCTCCTAAATTTATGCCAAATAATTCAACCTGCCTCTTAAGTTCAGAAAAGTTTGCACAAGAAAACGGTGACACAGATTCGCTCAAGTCATCTCGAAACCAGGAAACTGCACTGCGATTGATTTTTCTCCCTTTATTCTTTTGGAGCTTCCCCAAGGCTGGTTGTCGAGATGGCCCGGTACCGGCAGTAGTAACTTAAAACAGTATCTTAACAGTAAAACCGGAAGTATATTTTTTTAACTCTAATGCTGACGCTAAATTACCGATGACCTAATCTGAAAAAAATATATTGTGTGCCTTTATATCTATTGCACGTTACATTAGTTTTTTAACGATATTTTTCTGGTCAAACTTGAGATAAAAAATGTTATGTGAAGGGAGGTCATCGTTCTGCCATTAAGACAATTCATTTCAACGTATAATTCCATCATTTTCAAATCCATATATCTTCATTAAATGGCCGATGACATTGTAATTTTTTTACACCAATCGATAGGAGAAATCATGGACAATAATATTTGTCAAAATTAGGGCAGGTTTTCGGGCATGCCTAAAATGATGGTTCCTCCTTAAATAATTAAATTAAACCACACATTAATTGTTGCGTCTAAATCTCCCTGGTGATGTGGCTTCCGGACAAATGAGCTCGCGCGCGTCACCGAAAGGCAACTCTATTTAAAAAAGAATATGATCGACGCATACCCCGAGTTGATTTCACTTAATTATTTGCAATGCTCTCCGAGCACAACTTTTTGGTTCTGAGGATACCTATAGAGTTTTTAAAATACTCGAAATTCTCCAAGTTTCCACGAGATGAAGCAATGGGTTCCAATTGGAGATATATATTATGCATTTATCTTCACTTTCAAATTTCGCCGATACTGTTTTCCTTGACATGGGCATTTTTTCGCAATATTCCGCTTCTGCATTGCTTTCCACTGCAGTTTGAGTTAAATATTATTTCATTCCCATCATGATATTTCTATAATTCTGGTGGAATTTTATGAGAGATCCAAATCAATACAGAAATTTAGATGACAATGTAAACAGAGGCTTACCTCCGCTCCCAGATTCTCCCAAGGTCCTTGTGTTCCAAAGTTACTTCAGTCATTTGCTTTTTCTTTGAAATATTCTATTTGGTGATCTAATTGCTATAGTTAAGCTCTCTTAATGATATTTTCTAGATATTTTACCATGTATATGTGAATGAATGATGATGAAACATATTCTATATTTTTATAATATAACTACCTAAACCCGGCCACGCTTCGCTGTGGCTCAGTCTGGTATGACATTAATGGGAAAGTAAATAAAAGTATTCTAGCGAACATAAATTCACCGAGAAAACACATCATTCAATTCATTGTTCTGCCTTGCGTTTCTGTGGCTATGCTTTGGAATGAAAGAAATCGTAGAAAAAAGATGTTTTTCGCAGAAAATAATTTTTTATTGTAAAGCAAGTTAATAGACTACATTTTTTTGGTTGTCCGTTTTCTGCATAAACTTAAAGATCAGACGGTTTTCCGACTCTGGAGCATGCGATGTATAAGTGCCCATTAAAGAAGCAATCGTTTTCGAAATTCATACCGCGCACTTGCAAAGATTGCCCTTTGCGCTTTATTGATAGTCATAGGGAACGCAAGGCGTATTGGAAATGGAAGTCGTTTGAACTCGAGCGCCATGTCGGTCGGAATGAGTGGTATTCGTGGAAGTAGTACCTACGTCTTCACCTTTATTAAGCCCAATCATAATTGTCGATTCAATTAGATTGTTTATCAATTTTTTAACTACTAATCGTGTGCCATTCCATAACTTTGGCTGATTGTTGTTTCGGAGTAATATAATTGGCCATCCAATTTTCAAACTCAGAATGTGATGATAATCTGGGAACCACGAGAGAATTAAGAAATTCCGTTGGAAAATTCACTACTTCACTTTGGTTCATCACGGAGTCAATGGATTTGTATCTCACTCTTTCACCTGCGATTCTGTTTAGAATGATGTTGTTCATATTATCGTATACGTCGATATTTTTAGCCGCCAGAATGGCTCTTCCGCTCGACCATGCGTGATTTCGGTAATTTGGTTCGATGCCTTGGAATACCTTGTCTACTAATTCTTCTTTTGAGTTAGCGATGTTGTCGAAATTAGATGGGAATGTGATTTTTCCTGTTTCTGGTTTTGTAGATACAGTGCCAATACCGACATCGAGTATTTGCTTTGAAAATATGTCAGCTGTTGGAACGGTTTGAAGCTGAACTCTCATATTTATTGTTAAATGTATGTTTTTGACTCTGCTTTAAAAAGTTGAATATTTCAAGCAGCCTTGCAATTCACCAGCTGGTGTTGATCGAGGTATAACTGGAAGCCTTTATGGTCAATTTAAATTCTAAATTTTTGGTCTTACCGCCCTCAGCAAAAACAAATAAATTTTTCGGCAGTCCGACTCGTGAGCATGCAATATATAGTTAACTAGGAGAAAAGCATGGATTTTTCATATTTAATACAAATGCTTGAAGTGATTGACCGTGTTTGAGAAGACAAGGCGAACGGGGAACTCTACTCGTTTTACTATAACTATCAAATTAGTCGCTGAACGTGGCATTTAAATGCTGCAGGAGTGAGTAAGCCATTCATGAAATCACTATTAAATGGATATTCACATCTGGTTGCCAAGGAAATTTCTATTGTTGAAAAAGAAGAAAAATTGATGAATTTAGAGATAAAAACGCAATACTTGGACAAAAACAAAGTGTTTAATAAAATTGAATGAAAGAATGAAATACTGCATTCTTTTATGCGTTCTATGATAAAAAATTCCATCCAATATCTTGAGTGCAAGTAATTAAAAAAAGCAATCAAATAAACACCTGCACCGAATTCAATGATTTTCTTATGGGAGTAAATGTAAAAAGTATTGGGGTAAAAACAACCCCAAAATTTGAAATATTTATAATTAATAAACCTTTTTGGACGCGCACACAACAACCTACTAAAGTTTCAAGTCAATCGAATGACTACTTTTCGAGTTTTGCGGTCACTAACATACGCAGGCTGAATTTTTATATATAAGAAAGATTATTAGCTGCGTCGAAGATTTTAAACTACTTCTATAAGGTATCCAACGTTTCATAAATAAAGGCATACATTCAGCTGTGCACTGGATAAATATTTCGCTTCCCTGGCGTGCGCAAAGTAAGTCAAGGAATTTCGAAAGTCCGTAAGCGACATAAAATAATGAATTGTGTTGCAATTTTCAAATACTCTTTACATTCGGTAGATGAACGTCTTCACACAAACATTGGCTGAAATTCTCATATTGATTAAGAAGAATTTGATCTTAGGATTCCCATTGATGATTAAGCCAGAAATATATTATCCAAAATATAAGCGTTAAGGTTTTCATCGAACTGGCTCGTGCGAGACCTGAGAAGGATGCACTGAATAAACTTCGTCGCTTGAGTAACAATCAATTTACCGAAGGACTTTCGGTTCGCATAAAATATCGCTCCATAACATGGAAATCAGTTGCTCGTCCATCATATATTAACGAATGTCTATTAATGCCTTAATCACCAATCCGACACCTATACACTATCTGCGGGATGCCTTCATCCTTAGCGTTTCTTC
This sequence comes from Pyrrhosoma nymphula, assembly GCA_963573305.1. Classification (NCBI taxonomy): domain Eukaryota; kingdom Metazoa; phylum Arthropoda; class Insecta; order Odonata; family Coenagrionidae; genus Pyrrhosoma; species Pyrrhosoma nymphula. The sequence continues at coordinate 4,347,591 of OY754334.1, forward strand.
CATGGGTTAATCAGCTTTCACTAAAAATTTGCTTGCCAGAAATTTATCTTTTCTTCCTTTGGAGAAAGACTGAGTGAGTTTCAAACAGCAGAGAAACTGAATAAGCGTCATTTATCAAAAGACGAGAGCGTAATTTCGAGGTGAGTGCTGTTTTTAAATTTTTGTCACGTTTTCATTCAAAAATTTAATGGTAGCATCTACTCTGTCTTAGGACGCTTTTCAAACAAAATCCTTCATTTATAACACAGATGCGTCACTTTCTTGGGCGTTGGAGACTATACTATATTACTTGGAGAAACTGTTGACCACGCGCGTCTGTAACGATAAAACGAGTTAATTTGCGTGTGTGAACTGTACCTAATATTTTAATGCGAGATGAGCAGTTCTTTTATTTTGCATTCCCGCTAATACTAGCAATTAATATTCATCAGAAACATGTCTACTTGTGAGAGAGGGAGCGACTTATGTCACATAGTCCACTTAGCAAATACCAAGCCCTGAATCAATGGCTTGAACGATGTAAAATTTCGATTTTAAGGCTCTATGTAACAAAGTAGAATGGAGAGCATTCACATACAATATGTGCGGACTTTAAGAGCTAGGGATTTAAGTGCAGACAGTCATTTCGGAAATAAAAGACCAAAGTTGAGCGCATTTAGTAATTAATAAGGTGAAAATATTTTCATTCTTTTCGATACATAATAATCTGTAATTCTATTATTTCCCAAGTATTAAAAATGAGGTATTTATCTAGCATTCTTCAGCCCTTGATTCTATATTTATTTAATTATTCATTTTTATTGGTTAGATTCTAACGCATCATTTTGGATATCCATTGTTTGGCGGAGAGTGAGGGGCAACTTACGTTTCTCACCCATTCCTTATTTCACTCCTCCTTTTAAGGATACCACTTAATAGCGTAGTACATCGCTACAGGACATGGAGATTCATGTATCTAAGCCCTCTGAATAGCGGACACTCTGAATAACGGACATGGACACTGAGGCTCATTTCCAATATTCTTTTTGAGTTTATATCTCTCTTAACGGACAACAATGTTCACATTTGCAGCGGGAGGCAAACTATTGTTTGCGGGGGAGGTATGTAGGTATAATCTAGACATTGGACATTAGCAGCTAGAAACGGGCACGCTCTTATCCAAAGAGATATCCTTGGAAAATGTTCTATGTCATTTAATGTTATTTTTCCACGAAAATGTTCTGAGCGCTCCACACAATTAAACAGCTGAAAGAAAAATGTTTACTCTTTGGAAAATCTTAAATATATTCACTAAATTAGCATTACTTCCTCGAAACAATTTTTGAAAGTCTGCTAAGAGATTTTCATCGACGTCAAAGACGTCATGGCTACATTGCTGAGAAACAAAGTTTCCTGAGAACCTTTGAAATCTGAGAAAAAAACATGAGAAATTTTAAACATCAACGTTGGTCAGGTCCTTGTAATTGCATATTTTTCAGAAAACTATGCATTTTTTATTGCTGGGCAGTATTTACGTTTGTGGCCTAATATTTCCCACAAAACAAGCCGCCTTCCGCTGCCTAGGTTTTGAAAATGTACCATCTCTGAACTCTTATTAGTCTTCATTTGATATTTTTTAAATCTATAATTAATATAAGCCTTTAGCTCACCATTACACTTCAGTGGTAAGTTGCAAGAATTGCATCTTATGATGAAGCCTCGTGTTAATTTTGCAAATGTAATGTATTTAACATTATAAATAGCAAATATAAACCATTGGTTTTTTATCATATAGTTTACAACTATCAATGCAACGAGCTGGAGCTATCAGTATATTTATATATATATGCCCGTAATTACATGTCTCCTGCATGCATGCTCCAGGGCGGAGTCCGCGGTGCACCAGACGACAAAATGTAAATGTTGAAAACATTTTTATTAAGACGTTTTTGAATTTCCATGGAAAGGTTTTTCAGGACAGTTAGAAAAATGCAGATTATGAACAAAATGTTTCGGTCCATTCTGAGATGGGGTATTTGATAAACGTTATTATACAATTTTTTAAACTATAAAATTTACCGAAAAAATGGAATGAATAAAGACTGATGTTGTGCTATCCACTTTCGTTCACTTTTTCACTTATAAAAGAGGACAGTACAATATCAGTCTTCATTAATCACAAGATATCGTTCCACCATATATTGCCTGACACTTCAATTCATTAAAAAAATAGAAAACTACAGAAAGAAAATCGATTTTAAATAATAACATTGTCTTTTAAAAAGACTAACCTATAATGTGTATCAAATTAATTTCTCTTCGGCAGTTAAAAGCAGAAATATGAGGAAAAATACATTTTAAAGCACGCATTTTTTGACCAAAATGTGAACGAATATAAATACGCATAAATTACGCAGTTGTTTCTAAAAACGGTTTCAGGGTATTTTGTTTTGGGGTGATTTTCCAACCATGCAAAGTTTGAGAAAAATCGGAGACCCTTAGGGACCATCGCTTGTTGAATTGATGTGGAGTGGCCCGTGTAGCAATCCGCCGTGGAAGAGGACACCCCTTAGTACCTTTACTGGTTAAAGAACTCTGCAAATTTTGGAGGATCTGGTCTCGAATGTCACTTCGGGCAAATGTCGGGATAATATCGCGCTTCAGTCTAGCATCCACTTAGCGGCTAATTTCGTTGTTAAGTTGGTGCCGTGGAAAACCACGAGGAACTTCGAAGGGTAATCTCGTCTGAAATAAATGGCTGCATCTCATCCAAATTTTCTCACGCAAATTGGGGTTCTCGATAGTGATAAGGGAGAATCGGTATAACGAAAGACTAGATCTCCCGAAATACGCGCGTGTCAAAGAGCTCATGTTGCTCAGCACTTCGCTTTCGCGGTCATTTCAACGCCTCGACCCCACGAGGAACATCTATTTTGTCATAGGTGATTTCCACCTCTCCTCTAGACGCCCTCGTAGGCGTTGCGCCCTTTCCACCGGCGCGGCGTTGCCGCCGGAAGCGATTTTCATTCCCTCTTGCGGGATCTGTGCGAACTCCTTACGTCGTCGCTCTCCGATTACGCGAGCGTCCGCGACGCGTCGCAAATGTGAAATCGATTTCAGCGCGTGGATTTTAAATCGTGACTCAAGATGGCGAAGCGTGTCTCGGGAAAGCTTTCGTAATGTTAAACGACCACGTTTTCATCAAATTTAACCACAAAGCCCATATAAATCTCCCGATTCAAAAGTACCTATTCTCTTGGCACTGTCTTTCAAACGTACAATAAATTGAAAGAACCCAAACCCATCGCTTATTGTCATCTGTACCGAGTAATGCATTCATTATACTTAACCATCTGAATCCTATCAATCAAAGATAATGATTAAACCGATCGCTTCTCAGCCGTTTACTTTCGATTATTCAAAGGCGAATAAACATGAAGCAAGTCATGTTTATGTATTTATGTTAATGAGCATCCCGGTGCTTCGGTACACCGCAAATACGTCCCAGTGGTGGTTTGCAGGCAACGGTATGCTGCCTCTCCGGGTAGTCCTTTCTGATGGGATCCTGGCACGAGTAGAATGGTGAAAGCGGCTCTAGGGCATTACCAGGCTTTGGTTTCTCTTGTGGTATCCTGGCGAACATGTGCCAAAACTGACTGGTAGAGCGCTGTGACCATTAGCAAGGAAAGCTGCATGCGGCGTGGGTCGAGTAAAGACTGGCAACCTTGCATACTCTATTCCAATGTGCGGCTTACAGTCAAAAAGTGGCCTAGGACGATCGAAGCCGCGATTTCCGGAGGAAGCTTTATAATATTGGCCATTGTATCCATCCAGCCATCATTAAACGAAGGAAGATTACGATTGACAAAATCTGGGCTGTGCAGTGCTGGCTTATGCCTGAGGGAGCATGTACTATCGTTTTCACTGAAATGTAGACACCCACACGGACTTGTACTGATTTGATTGAATGGGGCTGGGTTGGAAAAAATATAAGAGGGTTGGCACACGAGGCTAGCTGCGGCCTTTGCCTTTACGTCACCGAGAGCCGACGAGGACGGACGTGGATGCGACCGGGCTAGCGGAATTAGAGTCAAATAAACTCCGAGAGCATAAGCCCTAGCGAAAGGAATGCAATGAGGAAACTCATGTCCACGCACACGTTTGGCCGATCGGAGTCTTTTCTTTCGGGCTCCGTCGCGAGATTTTTCCTCTCCCTAGATTCAGATTTGGACTCACCCTGAGTGTTTCACCAGGAGATTGTTGCGAATGCGAGAATGTTGTCGCATCAATACCTCGCCGTCTGCAGCAAGTTGTAGAGTCAGGTGTTGACGCCACTAAGTATTAAAAAACTAAAAGAAATTTGAATAGTTTTACTTTTTAAACACCCTTTCTACCCCGAGAGAAATACATCATGCCAAAATTACACCTGAGCCTGATAAAAAAGGTTGAAGATATTGGTGACGCTGATGTCGGAAAACATATATAGCTATTAAAAATCGTAGGATAATTTGGGGTAAAAGAGCTGATATGCGTATTTATTTCCACCTGGTCCTTATAGCTTACTATGGTTCGCACACCAAGTGACAGATTAACGCACTTGGGGGCCTGTAGACAGTACAAGCCAAGGGGCCCACGTTAATAAACAAGTCGCAAGAGAAGAAAGGGGAAAACAATTATCATAACAAGGGGCCCATAGGCAACTGCCTACTTGTGCCTTATTGTTAATCCGGCTCTGAGCACACCCACTGAAAGGAAAGCGTTCGTTCTTTAAAACACCTCACTTCCCACATTTTTACGTGACCAAGTATTAGAAGTTTAAAGATAAAAAATATCAATTGAATTACAAACCTTTTTCAAACTCTTTAAGATTTATCAAAATGATCGAAACTACGAATGCATTTGGTTATTTATAGAGGATTGTAGATACTATGAGTAGGTATTTCACTGCAAGGACACAAAGATGCAACCACTGCCACTTCCAATGCTTTGTTCCTCTCAGTGAATTAAATCTGTTAAGAAATGAATGTGGTAACGTAGATAGTCATTATTTTTATAAATTAAGCCGTAAATAAAATACCGCATTAACTCTTTCTTTTGTCAACTATATAAATTGTGTCTCTTTTCTTGGACTACAACCTTGTCGTGGTGGAAGGGCTTGCGTGCTCCGATGACCCCTAGAGCTGCACTGGCGGGAGCATTGCTACTGGTAGGGTCACCCATGCCAGATTGGTCGAAGGTTAGGAGACAGACGAATGGTAGTCCGCGCAGCGTCTGTACCTCAGTGAGATGGCTGCAAAAGGCGTCTGACCCCAGTTTGGCGGCCTCTGAAGTGATTGTGTCACGTAAAGAACACTATTGGGATAGTCCACGGAATACTATCTCAATTAAAACAAAAACCTTGAAATTATGGACATTTCTCAATTGATAATGAATCCTGGCAACTACGGGACTCGGCCCAGAGGGGCCGGTGTCGTGCCCGGCAGCGGTGGGAGTAAGGCCCCTGCGGTCGTCATCTCACGAAATCCTTGCTAAGGCGTAGCAGCAGCAGAAGAAAAGAAGACAAAGAAGAGGAACGAAACAATCAGAATAGGCACGTGGAATGTTAGGACTATGCTGAGGGTGGAGAAGCTAGAGAATATAAAACAAGAAATGGAGAGGGTGGGTGTAGACATCATGGCTCTGGGTGAAGTAAGATGGAAGGATGATGGGGAATACTGGAGCGACGATTATAGAGTAATTTATAGTAGAGGGAATGGAAGTCAGCGCGGGGTTGCATTCGTAATGAATAGGAAACTCGGTAGAAAAGTAGTGTATGCAGAACAGGTGAGTGATAGGATTGTAGTCGTGGAACTGAAAGCAGATCCAACGAATTTAGTTATAATCCAGGTTTATATGCCTACTTCTAATCATAAAGAGGAAGAGATAGATGGGGTATACGATCAGCTAGAGAAAATAATTGGTAGGATACCTGGGAGTAAGCAGTTGGTAGTAATGGGGGATTGGAACGCGGTGGTGGGCGAAGGAAGAGATGGGCGGGAGGTGGGCGATTACGGGCTAGGAAGGAGAAATGGCCGGGGCGAGAAAGCTGTGGAGTTTTGCCGTAGAAATAACCTAGTAATTACAAATACATGGTTCAGACAACATCCTCGACGTAGGTACACTTGAAAGAAGCCGGGAGACACAGATAGGTTCCAGATAGATTGTATAATGGTTTTCGTCACAGATACAGGAATAGTGTTAAAAACTCGCATACTTATCCAGGAGCTGATGCAGACACAGGCCACAACTTATTAGTCATGAAATGTCGGGTAAAACTGTAAAAGATAAGAATGTGAAGGAGGGTACGAAAGTGGAATACGGAGGCATTAACTGGGGCAATGAAGAAGAAGTATCGAGAGAAGGTTGATGAGATAATGGGTGAGGAATACGGAGCTAGATCAGTGGAAGATGAATGGGAAAAATTGAAAAATGGAATTGTAGAAGCGGCAAAATCAACGGTAGGCGTAGTGAGTGCAACTAAAATTAGAAAACCGTGGATCACGAAGGAGATGATCAGGGAGATAGAGGAGAGAAGGAAATGGATGAGGGTAAATTCAGAACTAGATAAAATAAAATACCGAGAATTTAATAGCAGGCTTAGAAAAGAAACAAAGAAAGCAAGAGAGGCGTGGTGGAGAGAACAGATCGACGCATTAGAGAAATACCAAAAAGAGGGAAGGGGAATTACGACGATAACAGACGAGACGGAAAAGGTAATCGTAGAACCGAAAGAGATCCAGGAGAAGTGGAAGGAGTATGTTGAAGAGCTGTATGGTAAAGAAATAAGGCCCAATAGGTTAGATATAGAAAGGGAAGACGATATCGACAGAGATGGCATCGGACCAAGTATCCTAGATAGCGAAATCGAAAGAGCTCTACGAGACATGAAAAGGAATAAGGTGGTGGGAATAGATGACATACCTGCAGAGTTTTTAAAGAGCATGAGGAAAAATGGAAAAGGAAAACTTTTTGCGCTTATTCGAAGGATTTATGAGGATGGAGTGTGTCCGGAAGACTTCGCGAAGACTGTACTAATTCCTATACCAAATAAGAGTAAGGCAAAAACGTGCGAAGACTATAGGACAATAAGCTTAATATCTCACGCGGCCAAAGTAGTTCTGAGAATTATAAACAGAAGGCTGAAGAAGAAGGCAAATGAATACCTGGGTGACGACCAGTTCGGGTTTAGGAGAGGAACGGGAACGCGAGACGCTATAGCGGTGATGAGGACGCTAGTACAAAAAAAACCACGAGTATGAGCAGGATGTTTTTGCATGCTTCGTAGACTTCGAGAAAGCGTTTGATCGGGTGGAATGGACTAAATTAATGGGAGTGTTGAAGAAATTAGGGGTCGATTGGAGGGACAGGCGTCTGATTCGGAATGTGTATATGAACCACACGGCGCAGATTAGGGTAGCCAATGGAGAATCGGGATGGGCCACGATAGGACGGGGAGTGCGGCAAAGGTGCCCACTATCGCCGTTGCTTTTTAACGTGTATTCAGAAGAAATGGTAAGGTAGGCATGGGGGGAGGAGGTAGGAATAAAGGTAGGAGGGGAGCTGATAAAATCAGTGAGATTTGCAGATGATCATGCATTGGTTAGTCAGTCGGCCCAGGGGTTACAGTCAATGGTGAATGCATTAGAGGTGCAGTGCGAAAAGTATGGGATGAAGATCAATCACAAGAAAACGAAAGTAATGAGATTTTCTAGAAATAAGAAGGCGGGGCTGAATATAAGGGTGGGAAGGCAGAAGATAGAGCAGGTCGAGCAGTTTACGTAACTGGGTAGTATTTTGGAGGAGAATGGGTATTAGTGGTAAGGACATCAGATGCAGAATTGCGCTCGCTAAAGAAGCAGTTTCGAAGAGAAGGGAATTGATGAGGGGGGGTCTGAGAAGAGACGTAAATAAGAGGCCGGTGAAAACTTTAATATGGAGCGTGGCGCTATATGGGTCGGAAACTTGGTCATTGCGAAGGGAGGATGTGCGTAGACGAGGCGTTTGAGATGTGGGTTTGGAGAAGGATGGAGTAGGTTAGCTGGATGGCGAGAAAGACGAACGAGGAGGTATTGGATATGGTCGGAGTAGAGAGGGAGCTTGTGGCAGAGGTTCGGAGAAGGCAGAAGAGATGGATGGAGGAGGTTTTGAAAGGAGAGGGCATGTTGAAGAGAGTGATAGAGGGGAGAGCACTGGGGAAGCGTGGAAGAGGAAGGAAGAGGATATAAATCCTGGACGAAATAAGAGGAGGTAGAAGATATGAAGAATTGAAGAGGGATCTAATAACGGGCCATTAGGAGGGAAAGCGAGAGAATGTTTATGAGGTTGGGATGCAGAATGGGGACTGTCCAAGAACCTACCAATCAGCTGGTAGAATACTTGAATGAATGAAATGAATGAAAAAATTGTGTTGATATTAAGAATGAATCTTTTTTATCGAAAAGATTTAAAAAATGGCTTGACTACGGAAACGAACCCTGCCAGAACAGCATACCAACTTCGGCGCATGGAATGAACCATCTCGGCTACGGACCCGCTTCCTGGTGAAACACTCAGGGTGAGTCCAAATCTGAATCTAGGGAGAGGAAAAATCTCGCGACGGAGCCCGAAAGAAAAGACTCCGATCGGCCCAACGTGTGCGTGGACGTGAGTTTCCTCAGTGCAATCCTTTCGCTAGGGCTATGCTCTCGGAGTTTATTTGACTCTAATTCCGCTAGCCCGGTCGCATCCACGTCCGTCCTCGTCGGCTCTCGGTGACGTAAAGGCAAAGGCCGCAGCTAGCCTCGTGTGCCAACCCTCTTATATTTTTTCCAACCCAGCCCCATTCAATCAAATCAGTACAAGTCCGTGTGGGTGTCTACATTTCAGTGAAAACGATAGTACATGAAAGCCACCTCAAGGGTGTGTGGCAGAGGGTGATTGGTCACCAGCATTCATTACGCTATACTATAATTGGGGTGGAATGGGTAATTCCACGCCACTTCGGATAGGAGTTGACCCTTGACTTCTCAGATTTTTATGAAAATTGGTGAAATTGTTTGCCTCACCAAATATGAAACACAATTTCTAGCGTTTTGCGAAAACCGAAAAAAACAGATGAATAACAAACTTTTTTCCAAATGGCTGTTTTCGATTTCACGAAATTTTCGTTATCATATATCACGGAGAATACTCTATGTAAAATAGCACTTGATGGTTCATTTCCAATTAAAAGTCTTTCAAAAATGTCAAACTGCCATAAAAATAGCGATAAAATTATATACATATATAAAGAAGAATGTTTGTCTGTTTGGTTTGTATACCAATCTACAGTTTTACTCCCTTCTCTTGGACTACAATCTTGTCGTGGTGGAAGGGTTTGCGTGCTCCGATGACCCCTAGAGCTGCACTAGCGGGAGAAATGCTCCTGGTAGACCCATGCCAGATTGGTCGAAGGTTAGGAGACAGACGAATGGTAGTCCGCGCAGCGTCTGTACCTCAGTGAGGCGGCTACAAAAGGCGTCTGACCCCAGTGGGGCAGCCTCTGAAGTGATGGTGTCACGTAAAAAACACTATTGAGTAAGGCCACGGAATACTATCTCAATTAAAACAAAAACCTTGAAATTATGGACTTTTCATAAATGATAATGAATCCTGGCAACTACGGGACTCGGCCAAGAGGGCCGGGCGGCGTGCCCGGCAGCGGTGGGAGCAAGGACCCTGCGGTCGTCATCACACGAAAGCCTTGCCTAGACGTAGTAGCAGCAGAGGAAAAGAAGATAAAGAAGAGGAACGAAACTATCAGAGTAGGCACGTGGAATGTTAGGACTATGCTGAGGGTGGGGAAGCTAGAGAATATAAAGCAAGAAATGGAGAGGGTGGGTGTAGACATCATGGGACTGGGTGAAGTAAGATGGAAGGATGACGGGGATTACTGGAGCGGCGACTATAGAGTAAGTAATAGGAGAGGGAATGAAAGTCAGCAAGGGGTTGCATTCGTAATGAATAGGAAACTAGTTAGAAAAGTAGTGCATGCAGAACAGGTGAGTGATAGGATACTAGTCGTGGAACTAAAGGCAGATTCAACGAATTTAGTTATAATCCAGGTTTATATGCCTACCTCTAATCATAAAGAGGAGGAGATATATGGGGTGTACGATCAGCTAGAGGAAATAATTGGAAGGATACCTGGGAGTAAGCACTTGGGGCAGTAATGGGGGATTGGAACGCTGTGGTGGGCGAAGGAAGAGATGGGCGGGAGGTGGGCGATTACGTGCTAGGAAGGAGAAACGACCGTAGCGAGAAAGCTGTGGAGTTTTTCCGTAGAAATAACCTAGTAATTACAAATACATGGTTCAGACATCATCCTCGACGTAGGTACACTTGGGAGAAGCCGGGAGACACAGATAGGTTCCAGATAGATTATATAATGGTACGTCAAAGATACAGGAATAGTGCTAAAAACTCACATACTTATCCAGGAGCTGATGCAGACACAGACCACAACTTATTAGTCATGAAATTTCGGGTAAAACTGAAAAAGATAAGAATGGGAAGGAGGGTACGAAAGTGGAATACGGAGGCATTAACTCGGGCAATGAAGAAGAAGTATCGGGAGAAGGTGGATGAGAGAATGGGTGAGGACCATGGAGTTAGATCAGTGGAAGATGAATGGGGAAGTTTGAAAAATGGAATTATAGAAGCGGCGAAAGCAACGGTAGGCGTAGTGAGTGCAACTAAAGTTAGAAGACCGTGGATCACAAAAGAGATGATAAGGGATATGGAGGAGAGAAGGAAATGGAAGAGTGTAAACTCAGAGCTAGGTAAGAGAAAATACCGAGAATATAATAACAGGCTTAGAAGAGAAACAAAGAAAGCAAGAGAGGCGTGGTGGAGAGAACAGATCGACGCGTTAGAGAAATAACAAAAAGAGGGAAGAGCAGATGCATTATATCGGAAAGTAAAGTAACTGACGGGTGGTAATAAGGGAAGGGGAATTACAACGATAACAGACAAGGCGGGGAAGGTGATCGTAGAACCGAGAGAGATCCAGGAGAGGTGGAAGGAGTATGTTGAAGAGCTGTATGATAAAGAAATAAGGCCCAATACGTTAGATATAGAAAGGGAAGACAATATCAACAGAGATGGCATCGGACCAAGTATCCTAGATAGCGAAATCGAAAGAGCTCTACGAGACATGAAAAGGAATAAGGCGGTGGGAATAGATGACATACCTGAGGAGTTTTTAAAGAGCATGGGGAAGAACGGAAGAGGAAAACGTTTTGCTCTTATTCGTTGGATTTATGAGGATGGAGTGTGGCCGGAAGACTTCGCGAAGACTGTACTAATTCCCATATCAAAGAAGAGTAAGGCAAAAACGTGCGAAGACTATAGGACAATAAGCTTAATATCCCACGAGGTTAATATCCCAGTAGTCCTGAGAATTCTAAACAGAAGGCTAGAGAAGAAGGCAAATGAATACCTGGGTGACGACCAGGTTGGGTTAAGGAGAGGGATGGGAACGCGAGACGCTATAGCGGTGTTGAGGACGCTAGTAGAAAGAAACCTAGAGTATGGGCAGGATGTTTTGCATGCGTCGTAGATTTCAAGAAGGCGTTTTATCGGGTGGAATGGACGAAATTAATGGGAGTGTTGAAGAAATTAGAGGTCGATTGTTGAAGAAATTAGGGGTCGATTGGAGGGACAGGCGTCTGATTCGGAATTTGTATATGAACCAGACGGCGCAGGTTAGAGTAGCCAATGGAGAATCGGGATGGGCCACGATATGACTGGGAGTGCGGCAGGGGTGCCCACTATTGCCGTTGCTTTTTAACGTGTATTCATCAGAAACAGTATAGGGAGGCATGGGGGGAGGAGGAGGTAGGAATAAAGGTAGAAGGGGAACTGATAAAATCAGTGAGATTTGCAGATGATCAAGCATTGGTTTTACCAACAAATACCAATTTACGAATAGCTTGGCCGGTAATTTCCTGAATATGTTTACTCCACGAGAGATCATTCGTCAGTTTAACTCCGAGGTATTTAACCGACTCTAAAGTCTCTAATTTGCTGTCTTGTATGCAATAGCTGTTACAATGAGAGTTTTTTCGTTTGCAAAAATTCATATCAATGCATTTTTCCAGATTTAATTCTAGCTGCCACGTATTGCACCAAATTAGTGTGAATGAATCTACGACTAGTTTAAATCATAAGGGTGGCAATCAAACATGAGGTTTTCGCAAGAAGCAGCTACAACTTGAACAAATGTTAAACAACACTTGCAAAGCTTCGATAGCCCACGTGTTTCATGTGAATGTCTTAGGTTTCTAATGGAGGATTTGAGGCAATAATTTAACGGTCAAATATTTTCGCGTTCCTGTTTACTTTTCGTCTCGCTAGTGAGAGCCACTTGGCTCATAAAGTTTCTACGAGAGGAACTCTGCTTCAGGGTCGGTGGTCTCGAAATGTTGGTCCTTTCATGGAAACCCCATCATAAATGTTTTGCTAAAATTTGCTTAAACCAGGGGGGACAACTGGCAACAGGGTGCTTTTCCTTGAAAAATAGTACTGTTCTCTGTACAAATTCATGAAACCCAATGTAGGTAATCCCAGAAGGTGAATTTATTTACCACACACACATTAAAAGTGAAAGGTGAGGAATTTATATCAGCTTTACCACTCGAATTTTGCATCATGCTCCGCGTTTAAGAAACGTGGATAATAATTGTTTACACTGCCATTGCTCTTCGGACGCATAAACTATTTAAGTTTGTGTCTTATATATTAGGTATATTCCTGAGAAGTGACCGATGCGTTTTCAATTTTTATTGACACAAAGTTTTGAAATCACATCCACTATGCTGTAAAATCAGATTTTATTGGAAAAATTTGGAAAATAACTTCGTAAGCTCCATTTTAAGTTTCTTTTGAGACGACCCAAGTTTCGACACTTTGCGTCATCTTCAGGTCAGGTCTTCAGATTTTTAGATTTTTTAAATTAACGTATATGTATTGATCACGTATTTATTGAAATTCACTATAACCCAGTCACTGGGCATTGATTCTTTTAAGCGTGCATGATTTATAATGGTAGTATGGTCTTATATTTATCAGTATGGTCTTATTGTATGATAAGATGATATTAATTTATGACTGTATGGTCTTATACTTTAATGGTGAATATATTAAGAAATATTTGCAGAAGAATAAAAACGCCTCAAGGAATTTTTACATTTTATTTTATTACTACATCAAAAATAAACATATAAATGGAAATGTTGAACTATATACAGTGACGACATATTTTAGGGGTTGATATCTTTTTTGTTTCAATTTTTTAACAAATTACACATTCATTTAAGGATTGATAAAGAGAAACTTCAAATGGATTTTCCATCACAGGCTATGTAAACCGAAGTATTCTGCTTCAAATGAACACCATTGGAGTTGGAGTTCCATTATGGAGATTATTTTAAAATTTAATCATCTGCTTCCATGTTCTATACATACTTACGTAGATGATTTCCATGGCGTCCATTTCATGGCAATAGTCAGTGATATATTGCCGAGATACGGCGTCGAGTGACGCAATAATTTAGAGCATTCTAGAAGCAATCAGGAAAACATTGTTATTCTGCATTCAAATTGTGCCCAGCTTACTGAATAAGTAAGCTTTTTTCTGCATAGTTGTTATTTTGTTTTTAAAATTGAATCAATAAAGTAGACGAGATTACGACAATGTGTAATGTTTTGATCTTAAATTTTCAGTTATTTGCATTTTTCGAATCCTTGCTACCGGTAACACTGATGAGCTATCGCCTAACTTTGCATCGCCGAAGTTGAGTTCTGCTCAATCTTCTACGCGTGAAACAAATGGCGAACGTGTGGAGTCACTTTAAGATTATTGACGATGAAAATAGAAGACTGGGATATATAAGCATGCATGCACGAACAGCCCATTTCTGTAAATCATTGCTGCTGTGCAGCTTGATATTTTATGTGGTGCTCTTGGCTCATTAAAAACTTTATGGGCTATTTTCCATGCGTGGACATCAGAGTGGTAATAGTCAAGTTGAGTGGAGAAATGGTGGGGCCTCAACGCAGGGTTCAAAAAAAAAGTTAAGTCGACGTGGGATCGCGAATCGTTTGCTTTATCATTTCTTCGTACACTTATTTATTTTGAAACAAAGATTTTCCTTTACATAAACGCGAATGCTAGTTGAAGCGAATGCTCCTCTGCACTTCCGGGTGTCCACCGCGTAGGTTTCTTTTTGTTGACAACAGTTTCCCCCGTATTCCAACTGAACGTCTTCAGATCGAAGAAAAGACCTGAAGAAGCACGTTGGAATACGGGCGGGGAATGATGTCTCCCTAAACAATTTACGCGTAGGACACCCGGAAATGCAGGAACGAAAGAAAGACATGTCTAGTCGCTCTCGTACGCTCCTGGTTCGTCCAGGAATAAGATAAGAGTATTAATGTTAGCTATGCGCTCGCAGGGGCTCAACCTTTTTTACTTCTATATTCATTCGCCGACGGATGACAGCACGTGGAGTACGACGACGTCACTAACGCTTGAATGTGAACCTTTCGCACGTCAAGCGCGCGCTACTCTTGAAACGCTACTGACCGCCATGAGATATGTCAATGGCGGGTCGAGCGAAGGGCGTCTAAGATTAAGTTGGCCACGCAGCACAAACGAGCACGACTCATGGTCGAGGCGTTCGGAGGCTACGCTCTCGTTTCCCATTGGCTCTCAGAAAGTCCCGTGGCGGGAGATTCCTCCCCCGCTTGGAGCCAGAACCACAAAGATATTTGATATGAAGTTTAATGTAATGAGTAAGAATGATTCACTGAAAGATTCCAATACCAAATGATTTTACTTAAAGCGAAGCTGCATGAATGGGGCCGCCTACTCTCTTGTTGGAAAACAAGACGATGTTAAACAGATAAAATATTTCTCCAATGGCCGTAAAATTTTACGGCCATTGGAGAAATATTTTATCTGTTTAATCTATAGAGGCCGTAGAGCTCATCTACCTTGATTTAAGACGATGTTGATTCCGAAATAATGTCATGGATGCAATATTTCCATGTATATCCTGTAATTATACAGAGTGTTCCAAAATCTTCTTACCGTTCACATGACAATAAATTCAGCATTCATTTCATTATAAACAAGAATGCTGGTTAAATTTCATGAAATTAAAAAAATTGCTTGATGACATATATTCAAACTTGAACTATTACTTCTGAGTTAATGAAAACAGATGGTTTTATAGTTTAAAACGTGAGTATAGGGGTTAACGGACTTCTCATGACGAGGGCCCATGATCCAATCTCTATTGTGGCGCCGATTTTTTCAGTAGAACCCCGATTTCTACCCTAGGGTGCCGTATGGAGAGCACTATTCCGTCCGTCGGATGAGATGTCGAACAATAGTCCCCTTGGCGCCTTTCGTTAAGGTCCTTTCCTAATGCCAACGCCGGGTTTCCCTCTTCCATTTAGATACTCTTTTTTTCATCCCCGGCGATTCACGTTTTTTAATTTAGCGATATGCAAAGTGAATTATACTCGTATAATACGAGGTGAACTGCAGTTTGGAGGCGTGAAGTGTGTCTGACTGGCTTGGGTCGTTTTGGTCGTGGCAACTTTTGTCTCATTCGTGGATGTGTCTCTAATTGATTTTTATTGAACTCACATTGGTCACCTTTCAAGCAGAACCAAGAAAATCAATTGGCAGCCGTATCATCCACCTTCCTCATTTACCAATGGCCTCTTAAATCTATGCCATGGCATAATCTCCTGAAATCTGAAGAACATCAGACCCCTTAGGCTTAACTTTTACCGCCGAAGGACTCAGGAATCAAGATCACAATCACTGGAATGCATTTCAGGTGGTGTGATTCCTCGAGGAAAGCAGTTTGGACATTTGTTTCCGTAGGCCTTCCGGAGACGCAAGTCGTCACTCCATTTTTTCGGCTGCCCGGGCGACACTGTCGACGGCCTCTTTGTTCCTGGAATCCTGTCCCTATTGGTCCGTTATCGAGTTGCCCTGGGGCCACTGCACCAATGAGCACAAAGCAATAGTGTTCCTAGTGGAGTTAGAACTCGCGTCTTATGAGAGCGCTGTCCAAGTGACCTGCAGGCACCACTTTATAACACTCCTTATCTCAGCCGTCACTTTATGGAAATTGCATTTTTAATGGGAAGAGTAACTTTTTAATTCCATATAAGTTTTATTTATGTATATTTGTGTGGAATTACAAAGTTATTCTTCTCATAGAAAACAGTCCGCCATAAGCGCGCGTCCAAGTCCACCATCACGAAGGAATCATTTCCCACGAAGACGTCTCCCTCCTCCAGACACTCCCCACGACTCGTGATTCCAAACAAGGTCCTCCTCCACACGAATATACTCTCTCGCCTTTCAAGATGATCAGGCTTCCTCCTCCTGCGTTCCTCCGTCCGGAAGCGCGGCTGGTCCGTCTTGTCCGGCAACCGCGGCTGCTTCCGGTGCGGCGCGCGTCTTCCGCCTGCCGACGAAAAATGAGGAAGTTATAAAACGGTCAAGCAACCGGAATTAAGAGTATCCTCTCGATTAAAATGACACGGACCGCGATGGCCTTCCTTGGGAATCACCGCACCCTGAATCGTTTGTCTGATGCGCGTTCCAGTGTTCCCGACGCGTGGATGAAGAATGATATAATTTAAGATGGAGAGAAATTTTATTCATCAATAGACTTGTTCTGCACTGCATGCCACATGAGATGACAACGAGATTGCAGAAACCAATAGGTACTCCACAGAGTTTTCGCTTGTTCACACCCTTTCGCCATCTTCCCATTTTATTTCCGAATCGTTCTTCGTTCATCCCTTTGTGAAAAACATATCACTTCGAACATTTCATTGAAACTTCCTAACGAATGCGATTCTATTTCATTTTGGATACTGTACTCTTCAAAAATGTATTCAAGTAATTTGATAAGCCGTTACATGTTTGAGATCAACGTAGGTAGTCATCAGCATGGGACACAATTTTTAGTACTTATTAAATACATTCCACTCTGTAAGATAACCTTTTCAAATATATTTACGAGACACACTGTATGAATATAACAGCAGCAGTGAAATTAAGGAATTCCTAGGAAAATACTATAAGGAAGCCACTACGGGATATTTGGGCGGTATTTGAGGAGATACCGTCCGCTTCTTCCGCACTACGCATCAGAACGACAAGATATCAAGAACTATGTATGCACTTTAAGCCAGTCAACGATTATAATATCATTAATTAACGGGCACTCGCATTGAAGTAAGGTTTAAAAAAATACGAGGCATCTCCAAAACCGAACACTTTGGAATGGAAGCAGAGTATTATAAGACCATGGGACTCGAGTTATCGTCAAGAATAATGGAGGGTGACTTCGTGGTGTTCTATAATTAGAAATGGGCCAATACAAAGTGGTGAAGCCACGTGGATTCGTCAAAGAATTATGGACAGTGAATAGACGGAGATAACTTCCGATGTCATCCAAAGAGATGGAGAGAGGAGATGTTTAATGAATAATCTTAGAAGAAGAGAGAAACGTATTGGACACATCTGACAACGCAAGAGCCTTTCGACAGGAAGGAAGTTTCCGGACTGATGATTGCTGATGATGATAACAGGCGAAAATGACAGTATTCGTGAGCAGCTCATGATGCTGAGTGAAATCGTTTTCAGTGACTCTCAATCTACTCTCGTTTCTATCTCAACCATTCGCGCGACTTGTATCGTGCCTTACTCCTATACGAGTTCAAACACCGATTGTGGCGGACGGAGTAGGCCGCCGTCGTTCTAGTCGTGGAGGTGACTATCGACTATCAACTGTTCAGTCGGACGAATGGAAATCGCACGTGTAAAATGAAGGCCGCCTAAAATACGACGGAAATGGAAAAGGTTGGCGTACTCAAGTTGATGCCATTAAAGTTAATAACCATTCATTGAGGTATATATGAAATATTTGGTTTCCAAAGTTGATGTTAGTTGAAATATTTGCTTTCCAAAGTTGATGTTAGTGCTAGTTTAGTACCTGACATTGAGGTATGCATGAAACTTGTGCATTCTCAAGTGGATGTTAGCGGCAGTTGATAACCTTACAATTAGATTCGTGAAAATGTTTTGCCTTCTCAAGTTGATATTTGTACAAGTAAAGATCCTTATATTGTTGTGCATATGATATGTTTTTATTCTTAAGTAATTGTCAGTGTAAGTAAAGAACCTTACTCTCGGGGTTGAATGTAAAAAGTTCGCCTCTTTAGAAGAATTATGAGGCGGCGAGATACAAGTCGTGCGAAAGGCATACGTATCCAATAGGCTTATTGCAAGTGGAAAATAAGCATTGAGGTTAACACAAAGATTTGCCGATTCATTTTGAGTTTTGAAATAAACTTAATACGAGACTCCTCTTAAATGCACGTAAAAATTACAAAAATCATGGACTCTCCGTTGTATAATTTGTTCATTGTATTTTCATGTATTTCCCACTTATCGACGGGAATTTTATCCCAACAATTTATTGTTAATGTTCGTACCTAAAATTACGTAAATATTCTTATTTACTCTCGTAACTTACGGATCTTTTTTATATTCATATTTTCAAAAGTACTTCTTACTCTTATTTTTTAGGTATTTGTTTTTTTAATAGGTTTCGCAATGTGACACCGCGGCGCTAGCAACTTCGGAAAATTGCAAGATTCGCGAAAAGTACGTGCAGACACGATCGATCTTCCAGGTGAAGTCGGACATGGTAAGTCGACTAGATATAAATCGATCAATGACGAGGCGTGTGTGCATCTGGGGCTCATGTGGGTCGCCGTCCCGGCCACCATATAAAAGCGGCCAAATATGGAGCTAGTGCTTTGCGCTTGCTTGAATGGCATGTACCCAAGGGGCGGCCCTGACCTGGCATTGGCCGCCACCACGAAGAGCCGCCCGATGTCCCGGAAAGGCGCCTCCACCATCAGGTACAGGGCGAGCGCCATGATGAAGGTGAACACCGTCTCCCCCGTCGACTTGAGCAACTGTGCGGAAGCGGAAAAGATAAAAAGAGGATAAAGATCAGTCCGTGTCCACGTTACGATAAACACATTCACGCGTGACTAAGTCCTTTTATTGCACCCAATTCGAATGCAAAATGTCAGTCCAAAATATGTTGTTGGTAATCCACATCTGTAACAAAAATGTCGCATTCCATGTCCCTGTACTGTTAATTATATAATACTCATAACACTGGAACTTGATCTGAAGTAACATACAAAAAACAAAAAGGCATTTTTCCATTTTCTCGTATCCTAGTTACCAAATATAACCGAAATGATGTCAAAATTTTAAGTAACTGTAGAAAATGTAGTGAAGAGAACTTGAGGTATTAACTGAGAGTAGCTAATATCACCGTGGAATTCTACAAACTTCATTTTTACATGCAGTTAGAAGAACTGGTGAAGGTAATCGTAAATTGGGATTTGTTAAAATGGCCAGTGCGAATATAAAGTTAGGGCTATCAGCTACTCCTCCCACGCCAGACCCCCACATGAGGTAAAGGCTTCTTAAAAACAGAATTAAAACGCGTGCAGCGAAGATCGGCAAGGTACGTATAAAGGCCGTTATGATAATTTTGTTGTTGATGCAAGCCTCCAGCAACAATTGGGAGGGGGATCGCTTTCAAACCATCGTGACTGCAAAACGGACAGATTTAAAATGTCATTGTCCCCGCTAACGATAAGAGACGATTGCTGCTGTCAACGAGAGTTTTAACTAGGTTTGTCTAGATAGATAGTGTGTCTAATTATGTGATTTGCTAACTAATGCTTTAATCCTTATCTTCTACGCAGTATTACCGTCTTGCATGCTTCCTGTTTAACTCTTGAATCTCTGCATTGACGTAATTGCAAAATATATAATAATACAAAGAGTTCCTCTAACATTGGTAGCATACCAATAAAGTGTTGCATGATGGGAAAGTTTCGACTCCTGACAAGTATCTGAAGGTCTTGAGCTTTAGCTAATGCATCAATAATCTTACAATAATTTACATTAAACATAATAGGGTATAATTCAATGCATATTGGTGACTACTCACCCCCTGCCACACACCCTTGAGGTGTATCATGTAGATGTAGGTACAATGTTACCCTGCAAGGCACCTCTGGCGCATGTGGCAGGGGTTGTTTGGGCAGCGACAATGAGAAAGGGAGGGAATAAAATGAAGAATTTGGAAGTGGGAGAGAACGAAAAAAGCGATGGGTTTTCACGGAGTATTTACGATTTTTTTTGTAATAGATAATTGAGAGAGAATGGATAGTACTACTAGAAGTAGTACCTCTCTTCAGCAGTTTATTCCTCTAATTTAATCACCTATTTTGCTCAATTTTTATCCGTAGCAATGCATTTCACTTGCAAAGCTATTATTTAAGCAATAACTTTCTTTTTTCACTCCTAGAATTATTTTATCTTAACACGGAATGTCTAAGAATGAAATTTGGACATGAGCTGATACCTCCACACCTTAAATGTGGCTTCACTGTTCTTCTTACTTAAAACATTGGTTTCATATTAGTTGTCTAAAAAAAACAATTATGGGCGCTTTAACTCTTGCATTGCCATTTTCATTCTTGGAGACAAATGTGCGAGATGCGTGAAGGATTGCGCCATTAGTAGATATCTACTAAATCTCACGTTTTCCAAATAGGTCGGTAAAGGATAGCTGATACATTACTGTTTGAAGCTGATGCGAAAGAAATTCCATAAATCCCAAACACTCCTGTGTGCAGGTCCGGACTAGATACCCAGGCCGACCGGACCGGACTAGATACCCATTTTATAGTAATTTAATGAAAAACAAACATTTATCTCGCCGTGCCAGATTTTGTCCATCCATATCGGCCTTTCCGACCACAGTGTACAGGGCCTGCCACTTGCACCGTTTTAAAATATCATCATCTTCCTCTCACAAAATACTTGACGAAATATTTTGTAATTTTTTTACTCTTCATGGATTTAGGCAGCACGTATTCAAATAATTTATTTCGGTGATAAGTAAAATGGTTTAACGCCATAGGATGCCCATTTGTTATGAGGTCATTTTGACGGTATATTAAATTCTCATATAATAATCATTGATACCTACTATCAAAGAATAGTTTTAATATATTTTTATAAACTTTATTCTGAAATACGTCACATTTCTAAGCATATATGATTTACTCTTGCTAATTGATTTAATTTATTTGCTTTCCATACTATGATAAAATTTATTTCATGAAATATGTATAAGATATTACAGACGAGTTAAAGACAATAATTTCACATGATCCATTTTCCGGTGTTACCATGCATGTTATTTATCACATAAAGTGCCCGTCAAATATTAATTGTAGTTTATTGCTGAAATTAATTCTTAGCATACTTGATTTACAATTACATATATCCACTTATACGAAAATCCATTCACTGGATGGCTTTGCATTTAAGTAATCCTCGTACACTTGTCCTAATCTTATGTTGCGGAACATAAAGGTATCATAAATGTTGCGGGAACAAAGAAAAAGTGTCCTCCGGCTGCTGGCGGGACTCGCCCAATTGCAACGGGTACTAAGTGGATTATGACATCGGGTGGAAGGGGGGGAAGAGGTTGGGGATTAATGGGAAGACTTTCAGGTCAAAATAGTTTGAGAGATAATCCTGGATCTTCAATACAAGGTAAACGCAGCATTAGTAAAGATTACGTTTCTCAAGTTACGCACATCACTACCCTCAACTGCACATTACCCGTGTGCACATTACTGTCGCATTCCAAATGGTATAGAACTGAATTTCGACAGTGTTTCATAGTTACACAGCATTATTGGTCGGACATATTGTAAGTCATTGGAAGGAAAATTTCTACATCTACATACTACCCCGCAAGCCGTGTGGCAATAGGCGTGTGGCGGGGGGTGTTAGAACACCAGCCGTTTACATATAAAAAGGAAACGCTTGAATGAAATTACGCCTTGCATTTATTGAAGTCCCTTATTGTTCGGGGGAAAACGAATTCCCATACCTATCCGTTCGGCAAAATATCTCTCTCAATTTATCGTTTCTGTCGGACCTGGAAATATAGTGGGGTTCTAATATGATGTTCTCCGTGTCGCTCTGAAAGATATCTATTCTCAATTGCTCAAGTAATCTAAGCCTAGCGCGCAGCCTCCGAGTCTCTAGCGGCTCCCAGCCTAATTCGTTTAACATCTGCGTAACGCTGTCTGTACGCCCGTAGCAGTTTTTGACGAATCGCGCATCTTTCCTTTGTATTTTATTAAGTTCCCGGATTAAGTCTTTCTGCCCCGGATCCCATATGCTCGCTGCATATTCAAGGTGTGGCCGGACGAGTGCGAAATAGCACCTCTCTTTTACTTTTTCATCCGAGAATCTTCCCACAATACGCTTGACGTATCCTAGCTTCTTCAGAGCTCTGCCACAAATATTTCTTATATGTGTTCCCCACGATAGGTTTGAGGTAATCGTAACTCCCAGATACTTAACTTCATCTGTCGCCTTTATCTTAACGCCATCCACAGCATATACACGGGGATAGTTGGACGACCTCCGCAAGAAATGTACCGCCGTGCATTTGCTCAGATTAAGTTCGAGTCCTCACTCTTGGCTCCACACATGAACGTTGTTTAAATCCGATGATAGAATTTCAAAGTCAGAGTGATCATTAATTTCGCGATGGATGACAGCGTCGTCAGCAAATAAACGTATTTTACTGCTAATTCGAGAGCATAGGTCATTTATGTATATAATGAACAAAAGAGGGCCGATTACGCTTCCTTGTGGGACACCTGATGTCACTTTAACTACATCAGAGCTAATTCCGTCAATAACTACTTTCAAATTTAAATTTAGTTACTTTCAAAATGAAATGCATCTAGGAGCGATGTCATTCACTTGCTCGATGTAATGTATTATTATTACAAACAAAACACGGTAAAATCGCCCAACTTCACCACGTGCTCATGCTTACAGCATTGGTGAAGAGAATTGGTGAATTACAGTAAAGCCAAACTGTTATCACAAATAAGGTACGCTCTAAATCGCAAAGCCGTCTACATTTTTTCAAGATCGGTATGCCGTCGACTAATTGTTTATTTATGATTAAATTTAAAATTCGATTGCTGTCTAAAATTTTTGTCCGGAAGATTTGAAATTCATTTAAGACCTCGTTTGCATATTTTTTAATTAGAGATTTTTTTAAAGAAATGGAAAAGGAGGAATGAAGGGGCTTTTTTGATGACGTCACGCTAACAGCATTTCATTGCCTCAGGGGCTTGTCCGAGGCAGTGCGCAAACCTAACAATGCTTTAACCCGTTACACTGTTACACTTTGCCCGTTCCAAATCGTCTATTCCAATTGGATAAAACTGGTGGACCCGTATGACAGTGAGGATCTCATGACCTCCAACTGTGTGACTTTAATTAGATAGCCTTCAATAAACTAATGCTGATCATGATAAGATGAATGACAATGCTATATAATGCATTTCGTTGTTATAGCAGATTAATCATCCTTACAACGATGTATAATATGAACTACCAATCATGCACAGTGCTAATGTGAAACACGTCTAAGTCCAGGTCTACAATATTTTGACGGCGACAGCAATGCTATCTAGAATGTCCAAACCACTTGACCACTACCTTCCACAACTCGTTGATTGAGGCCGCTTCACATTTCTTGAAAAATATTCCAACCGATTTTTAGGAAATACCTGTCAACGGTAATTTTTAACTGTATATTATGTAACATTTTATTTAAAGGATATTTTCTTGGGTAGTGAAGCCTGTTTACATTTATAATTCTCATTTTTATGATTTCTAAATTACATATGTCCTTTTTTGGTCCATTCATGTTTTTTTAGTCTTCTCAAATCGTGTATTGTAATTTTTAAACTATATCTCATCCTTTGAATTATCTTTTTCATATTTATCGCATGAGCAATTTTGTTCAAATGAACAAGCAGTTTAGTCTTTAGTATTTTTCATTGCTTTTCTAAATGGAATTTATGTCACTTCTAAATTTGCAAATTGCACCGCTGATCTTTAACTGTATCTTTTTGTTTGATATAGGGAACTTGTCCCATAGCATACGCATAAACGTATATTCTTTTCTATTTTATATTTACCTTTGTGATGTGGCCTCATCTTAGCTTTGTCATTATTTAACTATTTTATGCCAATAATATTTTTCCAATATATAGTTGTGAAGTTTTATATTTATGAAATACACCTACTTTTAAAGTATGTTCGTAAGCAGTACTCTAATTTATAATTATTTCTTTGAAAGTGACATTCATCGTCGCAAAATATATTGTAATCGCGGCGTCTATGCCTTCAATTTTAATCGCCGCACCATAGAGCATTCTTCACTATCAGGTAACTTTGACTGTGTTAAATTTACAATCAATTATTTTCATCAAAATATTTCAATGGCAGCGAAAGCAAGAATTAAGTTTCAAAAATACTTCACCATGAAAATATCCGAGGATTGTAACAGATTTCTCATAAATTCCCCTTCTAGATAAGGTGCTGTTGAAATACTTTCAATGATGGGAATGGTTTTCTTTGAAGCTATATTCAGTATTTCGGTTGATTTCGATTTTATCTTCTTCTGAACAATGGCATAGGTCATAAAGACACTAGAATAATCCGAAATTAAGATTCTTTAACCTCTACCTTTCACTTACTTCCGGTGTGGAATGCTGTGTGTTTTACGTCGGTGGGAACTTCGACTCGTTTCATGTTTCACAGTGTCGCTCGGAGTATCGATGAGTGAATTTAGAAAGTTTTTAAGGTTGTTATTGGCATCCCATGGTGATGACATTCCTCAAGCTGCGCACCAAAGAAATCCTTTACGGAGTCAAAAATAGCCGTCGCCTTCAGACTTACGCTTCTGACGCATCAGCGCTAGTCATCGCCGGAATGTCCAAATGTCATCCTCACTCTGAGACCTTTCATCGGTCGAAGTAATGGCGTTTGTATTTCAGACATATTGTTTCCACAGAGGCATTACGTTAATGGGGAGGAAGGTGTAGAGGTTAAACTTGCAGATGCGTTTTTTTGTTTCATGAAAGGTTTTTCTGTTTCTTTTTTGTTTCATTCACACCTTTCTGTGTGTGAGGTATTTTTTTCTCAGTCTGCTATGATCTGTCAAACCATTTATGTACATCAGACAAAATTTATGATTGTTCACTTTATAAAGTTGTCCTTATATTTTATAAACCTGAATTTAAATTTGCGGTCGCAACAGGTTATGGGCCAGGACTGTGCGTGAAGAAGTGATTATACGATTTTTTTGTGATGTTCAAGAGGAGACTTTCACGTTCATGCGAGCAACAACTAATGTTGTATTTACTTTCGGTACAGTCTTTCCTATCGTGGCGATTTTTATGAGTTCTATTTAATTCGCAAGTTTTCGTCAAAAAGTCGTCTCACGGACATACTGCTGCAATGGCCATCAATGAGAGAATGGAAATATCCATTGTAGTAAATACCTTGGTGAGTGATGAGCCACATGGCCAAGCATCAACACTTTTAAACGTACTAACTGTCTCTCATTCAAGATAAACAATTCCGAGTGAGATTTTACGTATTTCCTTATGTGAGTAAAAGATTTTCTGAATGAAATATTCTTGCTTAGATTACGCACTTTTCACCTACAGTCCTGCGGGAAAAAATTTATAAATATTATTAATATTAACCTGCGGGAAAAAATTTATAAATATTATTAATATTTTATTGTAAAATGCTACGCCGTTTCACCTAAAGCATTTCTGATCTCAGCGATCAAAATCGTTTGTGAGATCACTTTCGACATTTAGCACGTAAGTGTATTTCATTGTGTAATATTCCACGCTCATACGGTGGTTCGCAGCGATATAATGGGTATTTCGGACTACGATTTTTGCACTTATAACGCAAATTTGATGTGTAGAAGCGTATGAAAATGTGTGAAGGAGGTTTCGTATTTAAAGTAAATAAATATTTAGTACCTTACCGCATTTCAACCAAGTAAATACTACACTCCACATATTTGTTTGTTCGGTTTTCAAATTTCTGCTTTCAGTGATGACTTTTGTGTTGCCTATTGAAAGCCAAAGTTGAGGTGCCAAATATGCAGATTTTTCCTCGAATATATTTAAAA
This sequence comes from Pyrrhosoma nymphula, assembly GCA_963573305.1. Taxonomy (NCBI): domain Eukaryota; kingdom Metazoa; phylum Arthropoda; class Insecta; order Odonata; family Coenagrionidae; genus Pyrrhosoma; species Pyrrhosoma nymphula. Next base: position 4,373,810 of record OY754334.1, read on the forward strand.
TGAGCACTTCTTTCTAGCCATAGGTGCCAACTGCAGCGCCGTTTGTTTGGAATTGTCGCATTTTGACTTCAATTTCGGCAGTAATTCGCTAATAACTAAAAACATAATGTGGCAAGGTTCCTATATTTTATTTTTATCCGATTTCTTGGGAGTTTTCCCTTCTTAAACACAGTTTTTCACGAGAATTCCATTTATATTAGATGTAAACATGCTCTTTTTCTCCGTGTTTCTCCCAATCTCCCATTTTACACCATGTTATTTCAAGTTTGATTTGCGAAAAAAGTTGTGCGAAAAGGTTTCATTGTCCTGTTCATATCAGATAGTGGATACGTTTTTCTAAAAGGACCCGAATATGAATTAAATGAAATTTAAGTCGTTTTCCGCTGAAACCACTTTAAGAAGTTCGGTTGCGAACGTCAGCACAACATGGCAAAAGAGCGCCCTCGCAATTCCACTCTTTGCGCACCCATTCTTCCGTTGAAGTCTCCGAGGCGAGCGACGATAACGCCGCCGGGCGGTGACTTCGATGCCCGAAGATGAAAGGTGCTCGAAGTGGAGGAAGAAGTAGATCAGTGTAACGGATGAGAGCTTCCGTCCTCCTCGTGGCAACGCTCTTTATGTTCTTTCAACAGAGATTTCTCCTTTTGAGAGCAATGATTTCCAAGGAAATAATCCATTTAAAAAACAATAATGCCACTCTAAAAATTATATTTTTTATTCTCATTTATTCAACTGAAATTTCGTATTTTAAATGAGGAATTGATAAAAACTGTCTCACACTGTTGTCAAAGAATGCAACTAGCATGTCTCTAATACTGAACAATCAAAATAAAGAGCGAAATTTATCGTGTGACCAAAGTTACAAACGTGTGGCGCATTTCTCTTTGTATTCCAATAACTTACAATTGCATTGCTATTTTCGCAACCAAATTTGAATTAATTCGTTAACCTATTGCATCTACAACAATATTTCTAATCAAAATATTCTCAAAGGCAAACTCGCAAGTGCTGCAAAACAAAGCTGAAATCACTTAGAAGATAAGTTGCTACAACATTTTTTGCTGTTGTTGAATTATGAATTATCCAGTGACAGTTTATTTTAGTTGTTTTCTAGTTTTGAATGTGCTAAAAAGTCAAAGTTCTTCAGGTGCGCGCAGGCCAGCCACCATCTAGTCCTTCCTGGGGTTCGAGCCTCGTCGTGCGAAGGGCATTCTTCCGCAAATGGAATTTTATGCTTCACGTCGTGTATTAAAGCCTCAGTGAGAACTTTCCTCCAGAGAACCTGCCGCCTCATTTGACCCGCGTGCTGCAATGTCTGCGAGAGTCATACTATAAATGCATTAGCGTGTGGAAACCATGTGATGTGTTTTCTTAAAGGTTGCATTTATAATGTATTCCACGCAAAGTTTTAATCGATGAGATGTTTTATTTTTATAATATTTTTAATATGCAATATTATATAAGTACATACAACATAATAATATATAATATATGGGTCATTCCACCTCAATTCAACAAACGTTTGTCCCTTAGGGTCTCAGATTTTGATCAAAATTGGTGTATGGGTACAATATTAACTCAAACTGAATACCCTCAAACCGTTTTGTGAAAAAAAAAATTTTCAGTGAATTATGCATATTTTAATTTTTTCGCATTTTTAGCAAAAATCCGAGCCTTAAATCATATTATCACTTATATCTCCGCCTGTAATTGTCGTACAACAATGATTAATAGCTTTTATTAAAGCTAAATCTTTATTGAATGCAAATATATCAATAAAAAATTATTTTCTTCTATACCCTATTGTTGTAAATTACTAATGTTTAAAACATTGTTAATAAACTTTTCTCAAATACTCCATCACAGAATCGGCCGAAACCTTTTTTACGTAATTTAAACACATCTAGCTAACTATTCCAAAAATAAAATTTAGTGGCAATTCATAAATGTGTTTTTTATAAATATTTAAACATTTACAATTTTCTCTTGCGCGGCCCGTGTTTAAAAAATTGGTAATAAGCTTTTCTCGAATACTCCATTTCAGAATCGGCCGAAACTTTTTCTCCGTAATCTTTACATATCTAGCTACCTATTCCAAAAATAAAATTTAGTGGCAATTTAAAAATACGCTTTTTATAAATATTTAAACATTTACAATTTTCTCTCGCGCGGCCCGTGTTTAAACAATTGTTAATACACTTTTCTCAAATACTCCATCTCAGAATCGGCCGAAACTTTTTTTCCGTAATTTAAACATATCCAGCTAACTACTCAAAAAATAAAATTTAGTGTAAATTCATAATTGCGTTTTTTATAAATATTTAAACATTTACAATTTTCTCTCGCGCGGCCCGTCGGCTCCCACATTTGGAATACATGCAGCAGACACGCGATGCAAGCCTAAAAATTTCCTAATTGCTCAAGGTCGTGGCTATATGAGATAAAAATATATTATAAACTATGAATGTTAACAGTTTGAGTTAATATTGTACCCATACACCAATTTTGATCAAAATCTGAGACCCTAAGGGACAAACGTTTGTTGAATTGAGGTGGAATGACCCATATATAATTTTCATTGTAATTTTACATGATTCTGTTTGTGCATCACGGCTCCACATACATGTGGGAATATTTGTTCAACAAATAATTTAATTCCCTACCTATGGGCATTTGGATGGCTTCCGAGTTCCGCTACGTCCATCTACCTTGATGGCGATGACGCTTTGTGTACATCTGCAGGCCACATCTTCAGCTTCATCATCCAAATTCGGATCAGAATCTTCGGATCTGAAAATGTGCCTCGCAATGAAGACGCCGTCGTCATCAATATAGACGGACACGGAATGCCCAGAGGGCACTTCAGCGCTGCAAATGCCTCCAACAGAAGTTCCCTACTTATAATTTAGAGCTATATGCCGAAATATTGTGGAAGTTTGATGAAATAGATGCAAGGAAGGAACTAGGGGAAAGATAATTCCTCGTGAATATTCTTGATATATTTTCGAAGAAAATAGGTTTCATGTTGCCAAGTCCTAAGTTCAAACTTCGCGAGAGTGCAGCAGGGAACTCTATTTCCGTCCCTCGCCCCTTCCACTCGCGTGCTCTGAGAGCTGAACGGAAAACAATGCGGGTGGACACGAGCCAATACTATCGCCGGGTTTCCAACTCTAAAACGCGCGATTATATTTTTAATAGGAAGAAAGTGCCGAGCGTAGCTGTCGGAATGATTACTGATTTCGGATTATTTTATTAAAAAAAAATGGTAATCTTCACTGCAAGGCAATATAGCTGGCCAAACCTATTGAAAATCAGACATTTACGAATGCATTTACGTTTAAATGTCGTTATTTCAAGCATATTGCTTAAAAAACAGCTGTTAACATGTTATTTAAGCCTTTGTTAATTGGGAAAAATGCCAGTAAATATATAAATAAACTAAAATCAACATAATTACGTACTAATGCATTACAAGGAATTGACTTGCGTGACGCAACGCGTTTCCGACGGTTTTGTGGCGAGTTTTGGTATCGGAGGTGTGGCCAAACTGCACTTGAAATCCACACGACGTTGAAATCGGTTGCCCCGGGGGGACAAGACCTTTAACGGTCCTTAAAGTTTTCTCTCGACATGTCACCATGGCACCAGACTAAAATAGACTTTTTGTTTCGTCCGCCGAGCAGCTGTTTCCGCTCCCTCGCAAGAAGGCGAGCATGCGCAATTCACTTTCGTCTCGCTCGATGTCCAAACATTCGCTATTCCTCCCAACATCCCCTATGGGGATGGGAGGTGGGGGTGCTTCGCATTTGTGTCAAAGGCGTGTGTCGCAATGTCCGAGCGGCGGCGCTCCGAGCACGTCCGGCTGTATCAAACGAGGCGAGGGGATGGAGGCGATTGGGGAAGAGGATTTCAATCCGGGCAAGGAGCACGGCGCGTACGTGAACAACATCTTCTAATCACGCGGTATAAAAATTTTATTTTTCATCCGAACGATGAGAAACCATAACATCTTCCAATGAGACTTTTAACTCGGTTTGTCGTTAAGTAGTGCAGCTAGTTCGTTAGTTGGGTGATTCACTCCCTAATACTAGTATGCTTATCGGATACCTAATAATTACGGCACGTCGTGCATGCTTTCAGTTTAATTCTTGTACCTCTATCCATTTTTGTTGCTGGAAAATACTAACGGTCCCTCTCACATTGGTAGCATACCTTTAGTGAAGTGCACGTGCTTGTGAGGCTTTGTCCCCTGACAAACATGAGCGATTGCATCAATAGTCGTAGTTACACTAACTACCTGCTTCACCTAACCATTTATTTCCCAAGTATTTCATTAATTTACCGTAATTAATTCAACTATATCATAAGGAACGATACACAGTGGCGCCATTTATAGCTTAGGCTATATTTCCTAATCTCTGCATATTGGAGGAAAACTCATAAATGCTACGTGAAAATGTCTTTTCTCACCGTTCGTCCAAAACAATCCGCTTTCCAACAGGATTATTACCCGATAATTAATGTGACAACCAATTATATATAGTTGGATCCAACCTCGATTAAACCAGACATCATTACACATGAGTATTCCCAATTTTGGATCCGTAAAATCTTAAGGATGACTTTATATTCACTTTAGTACCCGGACCACTAACATAAACTCAAGTCTCAACTGTTTGCAGATGACTGAACTGAGGCATCGCAAAAGGTAATGATCCCCGCAATTGGAGTCGCCAATGGGCTCTTATGGATGTTGATTCAACGAACGAGGTAATAATTGATCACGAGGACGAAGAATCGTTAGTGAGTGACCGAAAGAGGCAGAGATCCTTTGGCAGTTGAAAGAAAAGGACTACGAAAAATATCAAGGAGCAATGTCTTGGTGAACATTCAAATTAGTGTGACGTACTTAACGATTGAATATTATTGAAAACTAGGTTGATATGATTAGTGACATTTAAATAAATAACAATTAATGTGATAATTTTATCACAAATAAGACTCTCGAAGAATCAAAATATTCCAGTTAGTGCCTCAAATGTTTTATAGCAATAATCTAGTGTAATGCTTTTATATCATGAAATCCAGTTAATTCAGTTAGTAACAGCACGCAATTGGGGATCCTTATAAGATAGGCTTGGAAACCGGGTTAAAACGTGTACAGCGAAGATCGGCAAGATACGTTAAAGGCCGTTATGATAATCTCGTTAGTCCTACTGACCTTTTGCAGCAACTGGAATGGGAAACGCTTTCATACCGTCGATTAAAATTTAGACTCAATCTATTATGTAAGTCTCAAGACAGTCTATTCTCTGATGACGTTGATAATATTTTACGAAATCCGACATACTACGGTAGATCAGTTCATGATAATAAAATTAGGGAACTAGACTGCAGAACGGACAGATTTAAAATGTCATTTTTTCCCACGAACGATAAGGAAACATAACAGCTGCCAATGATACTTTTATCTAGGTTTTTCGATAGGTAGTGTAGCTCTTAGTAGTAGTAGCACTCCGTAATACTTGAATCCTTTTCTGTTACCTAGTACTAACAGCACGCAGCACGCCGTGCATAATTTTCTACATAATTCTTTTGTCTCTGTCCATTTGCGTAGTTGCAAAATACATACATATTAACGATCCCTCTCCATTGTGATAATATCTGTAGTGTAGTAGTGCGTTCTTGTGAGGCTTCGCCTCGTGAAAAGCATTAGCGATTTATGCTAATGCATAATTAGTCGTAGTTACACTAAATTTAGGGTATAGTGTAATATATCTGTTGGTGAATTTTTACCCCCTGCCACACACCCCTGTGGTGGCTAGCAGGGTATTTTGTAGATGTAGATGTAGAATGTTGGGGTTCATATAGTAGTTAAGTAAAGGCGTAACTTGTTAGTGGCAAGGAAAATCTGTCGTGGGTCACTGACGATTATTATCTTGAAATTACGGAAGTATAAGGTAAAGTGAAACTTGACGGCAGCCACCTGCGCGACGGGGAGGCGAAGGCGTGGAAGGGGTCGACAAAGGAGCGGAGGGGAGGGGAATGCACATGGTGGGGAATACTGCCAACATGACTGCACTAAACTTCAGAGAGCGGATTTGACTGTAGGATGTCTTTTTTCCTGTAGGTGAAATACTTTTACTGTTCTCCGTATTACTTGCTCATAAAATTCGTTTCCTGAAGTCTTCGGGCTTATTTGGGGCCTCACTTTCTTTGAACTTACAAAGGATTTTCCATTGGGCATTTTGCAATTCATCTCCCTCCTTCGCAATGCGAAATGCTGTTCGCTTCGATATGCCTGTCGCCGCTACGCTACCTTATCAAATATGTTAGAATAAGGAATGGTTATTCCCTCCTTCGCCTCGTTCCTCATCAACGTTATAACATTATAAATCAGCTGCATAGCCTGACTATGAATCAGCCTTTTGTTCCCCAATTTAGACGGCGTTTGATTCATAGAATGCAGAAAGAACTCAGAAAGTGAATATGAGGGGAAATGAAAAGAGGTAACGAACGAAAATGAAGTGGTGTTGAAATTAACTGTAAAGGAAAGGTAAAGGTAATAAAAAGTCGTATGACTAGTGAAAATGAAAAACGATGATTGGGAGAAAAGAAATGAAAGCCGTAAAAGAATGAGAGAAAGGATTCTTAAAAGAACTTGTGAAGTGATTGCAATGATTGCAACCAGGCCGAAACGCACAAGGCGAAGACGCACGAAGCGTACGCACACACAAGGCTAGCAGGCAAATGGTAATGGGTTATGGTCCCTAGCCTCCTTATGTGAGCCAACCTATAATAATACGACAGCTTGCATGAAAAGAGGCATCTCCCACAAATGCTCGAATGAGTCATGAAACTGTAGCGTTCGACGCTTTGGCGTTTTCTTTTTTGTTTAATCTTTAAATTTTATATTAAATGTATTACTTAAAAAGTTTTTCTTTTGTCAATTGATGCAATATTTTTGGCTGGTTAGTAATGAGGGGTTTATTGACAGAGAAAAAAGGGGAATTGTTTAGAAAGAGTGCAGGGGTTGTGCTGTGGACTCCTGTAGGAAATTTGCGTTGCACTGTAAATAAATGAAGAAAATGCTTCATAAAATGGATTGATGAATTGATTGAAAGTAGTCCGAAGTTACAAAACAAATACCCTATCATCTCGTTTCCCACGCAAGTAACCACGTTAAGGTTCAATAAATGCACTACATGGTGAGAATGTCTTAATATTACGTTTCATAGGAATGGTGTTCAGCATTTAATTACAACAAACACTACTAGACTTTTCGTAAAAAGTCTTTCCAAATCTTGCTGCTCGTCGCTGCACGCGATCCAATTTTTAAATCATACCTTCTTCGTAAGGATCCCAAATACTAGAGGCGTAGAATAGGTAGGGTTAAGGTTGGGTATTAAGGTAGGTTAGGAACGCCGAAAGAAATTTAATCATAGGTGGAGATTTCGATGCCCCCTCTATAGATCGGAGGACCTACAGTTACGTACCAGGGAGAAGAGACAAAGACATCTGCGAGTCCCTGCTGTACACGTTCTCATCAAGTGCCCTACATCAGATTGCTACGACTCCTAACAGAGGGGGACTTCATTCTTGATTTATTGGCAACAAATATACCGCAACAAGTAATTAAAGTAAACACTGTTGAGGGCATTAGCGACCATAGAGTAGCGACCGCAAAGTTCTCTTTGAATATCAAAAAAAATTTAAACAAAGGAGAAAGTTCTACATTTAACAAAAAAGCCGATTTAAATGCGTTCAAGAGTCATCTAAAATATTCTCTTCCCGACTTCCAAGAATCAAGCGTAAAGTTAGACTCGGAGGGTAGTTGGAAAGCTTTTCTTTCGATCGTGAATACGGGGATCAGAAAATATATTCCAAGTAAAGTAAAAAAGAGGGCAGCGAACCAATATGGTACAATGCAGAAGTGAGAAAATCCTTAAGATGACAGGGAGTATGCCACGCCAAGATGAAAAAACTCCGTCGAGATTTCTCCACTGATGATCACAATTTAATAATTGAAAAATACAAATTATCTAAAGCCATGACAAAAGCAAGTGCTTCGGAATACATTCAAGAACTTTAAAAGAAAAACATAAGTAGAACAGTTACAGGATAACCCATAAGCATTTTGGTCATACGTAAGGGAAGTTCAAGGCAATAGATCAACAGTTATTCCAATACGAAACGAAATGGGCGAATTATTAACAAGCAGTTGGGTCAATGCCAATTTATTAAACTCCTACTTTCAAAGTGTGTTCACCAAGTCATCACAAATTACATCCGTAAAGTAAAATGATAACTTCCAGCAAAAGATGCCGCCTATCGATATTTCCACTCACAGAATAGAAAACTTGTTAACATTTTTAAGTCCAAATTACTCCCTAGGTCCTGAAGAAATTCCTGCCTGCGTGTATGGAGAATGAACTTGTGAAATAGTACCATGCTTGCAGAATATATTTAGTAAATCCATCAACGAACACAAAGTATCCATGGACTGGAAAATTGCAAATGCCACTTCCATATTCAAAAGCGGTGATAAGGAACAGCCATGAAACTTTTCTCGACTTTTCATTTGATAAAGTGTCCCACATGTGGCGGGTTCGCGTGAAGGAACATTCGCGAGCCCCGAAGCATTCGCGAAGACCCTGGAGGCGGTCGGCGGGCGGTGATGTACGAAAGCAGTTGAGGGGCGCCAAGGTCGCCGGATTGGACGGGGGACTTCTTTATAAGACGGAGACCAGCTTGGAAGAAACCAGTGCGCATATTATCTTTGCCCGTGTGTGTATCGTAGGCACAACGTATTGACGCCACGCTCACGCGGTCGTGCTTGCCGAAATAAATATAGCCTCTCCCGGAAAAGTAGCGCGTATTAATTATACCAACATCAGCACACCACAGAAAGCTATCCATGTAATTAAAATCCTACGGATTGGATGACGACGTAATTTCCAGGATTAGAGAATTCTAAAAAAATCGCGTGCAAAGGTTTGTATTAAATGGCGTTATCTCTAATGAAGTAAAAGTCACATCAGGTGTTCCACAGGGAAGTGTGATAGGCCCAGTTTTGTTCCTTTTGTACATAAACGATATCGGTGAAACAGTTGAGAGTAAGCTTAGATTAATTGCAGATGACTCAGTGGTGTATGGAGAAACCCGTAGCCTTAATGATAAGCAAGGGCTAACTAAGGACCTCGAGGCAATACAAGAGTGGTGCGATGCGTAGCAGCTAGAATTAAACCTGAAAAAAATGCGTTGTTATAAATTTTTTTAAACGAAAAAAACTCTCCTCGTAACAGCTATTGCATACAAAACAGCCAATTAGAGACTGTAGAATCGATTAAATACCTCGGAGTTAAACTGACGAATGATCTCTTGTGGAGTAAACATATTCGGGAAATTACCGGTCAATTAATCGTAAATTGGGATTTGTTAAAAGAGTACTTGGTAAGGGCGACGATAAAGTTAGGGAAATCAGCAACTTCTCCCTTGTTAGACCCCACTTGGGCTACATAGTATTTGGGATCCTTATGAGGCAGGCTTATAAACCGGGTTAGAACGCATGCAGAGAAAATCGGCAAGATACATTTAAAGGCCGTTATGATAATCTCGTAAGTGTTACTGATCTTTTGCAGCAACTGGGATGGGAAACGCTTTCATACCGTCGATTAAAATTTAGACTCAGTCTATTATGAGAGTTCCAAACCAGTCTATTCTTTGACGATGTTGATAATATTTTACGAAATCCGACATACTACGGTAGATCAGATCATGAGAATAAAATCCGGGAACTAGACTGCAGAACGGACAGATTTAAAATGTCATTTTTTCCCACGAACGATAAGGAAACATAACAGCTGCCAATGATACTTTTAACTAGGTTTGTCGATAGGTAGTGTAGCTCTTTGTAGTAGTGGTACTCCCTATTACATGAATCCTTATCTGTTACCTAGTAATAACAGCACGCCGTGCATGTTTTCAGCATAAATCTTGAGTCTGTCCATTTGTGAAGTTGCAAAAGACTTAAACTAACGGTCCCTCTATATTGGGAGCGTATCTGTAATGTAGTGCATGCTTGTGAGGCTTCGCCTCGCGAGAAGCATTAGCGATTTATGCTAATGCATAATTAGTCGTAGTTACTCTAACTTTAGGGTACAGTGTAATGCATGCTGGTGACTACTCACCCTCTGCCATACACCCTTGAGGCCTTGAGTGACGAAAACCAAAATTATGGCTTAAGGAAGACCGAATCAATGTCAGATTTGGTCAACAAAGACTTGATTATGTGGTAGAATTTTGCTATCTGAGAAGTTAGATCGCCTATGAAGAGAGAAGATATTGTGAGCCAAACATCCCAAGCGAAGACGGCACTCTTGCAGAACAGGAGTCTACTGATTGTTAGATGCATAAGCATTGAAGTAAGGAGGCCGTTCATTCAAACATTAGTTTGGAGTGTAGTCGTGCACAGCAGTGAAACTTGGGTGATAATTGCAGCGGAATAGCAATGGAAATGTGGTTTATCGAATAAATATCGAATCAGAGTAGAGAGAAGCAACAATGAAGATTGTGCAGTTGAAGTGGGAGAGAAAAGTTAAATGAAAAGTCTGGGAAGGAGAAGAAACGAACGTGTTGGACACATATTGCGACATGAAATCCTCTTGAAAGCGGTAATTGAATGAGAAATGAGTGGGAATTACAATCGAGGAAGAACGAGGTTGGAGAATACATAAAGAAAATTATGAAGGAGTTCATGGTTACAAGTTCTACAGGGATGAAACGGCTAGCTGATAGTGGAGAGCCGCCGCTGCAAGCTAATATTTTGCTTGATGCCTGCTGGTGTGATGAATAATAAATGAATAATGATATAATAGCAAAGAAATTTTCTTGAAGTTATTTTTAGATATTGTGAAAAGAAAACAAAACCACAGTTATTTGGACGTCTTGCGACTTCTGGTGTCCCGTAGCGACCCTTTTATGTTGGCACACGTGGGTTGGAGGGAGACGGTGACCACGCGTGTGAAGGTCAAAGTGGCGAAGGTCAAAGTGGGAGATGAAATGCAATGGAGAGAAAGGTCCATTGTGACCTTTGGCCCATGGCGTGGCGCGCGGGAGGAAGGTCCATCCATCAAAGTACTCTTCCTGGCGGTCCACGACTTAGCCGTTCTCCTCATTCAATCCAAGTCTGCCTTCCCAGTGGATGGCGATTGGAACTAAATTAGCATTTTCGAGTCAGAAATAATGAATCTGAGAGGCTGCGCTGCATAGACGCAAGCGGTTTGATTTTGACATTTGTGCCCACGTACACCGTTTACCTTTCGGAGTAGAAACAGTCAAAATTGCTAAACTCTCAGTACTAGGTCAAGAAAACAGTATTATTACAGGATTTCTTCTCTACTGATCTATCTTTAAATTCATCTTTTGCAGAATATTCCGGAAGTTGTTTCCGCATCAATAATTTCTTCCATACTGCCTTATTGTTGCATACTTCCCTTGCATACTTACACACATTCTCTCGTTCTCGAAATTCCAAAATGTTCCCTCCCCTCCCGCCACATTCCCCTCTCTCTCTGCTTCTCCTCCTCCCTTCCCCCCCAACCCCCTTACCTCTTCCCCTCTTCCTCTTCTCTCACACCTTTAACTTCTTTATCATGAACCTGTTTTGTCATTCGAATCATTCTCTGGATGTGACCAAGCCAACGAAGAATGCTCCTCTCATATATTTCCACTCCACATTCTATGACGACCCACTCCTTCCTAACCCTATCCCTACTACTGTTACCGTGACAACCTCCTCGATGCCCCATTCCCAATGTCCGCACATAGGTGCACACATACTTATGCTACTCAAACGGACTATTGCGAAGATAATTTTGCAGAATAACGAACTTGATCCCATAAAATGTAGGATCTGAGAGCCTTTCCCGGCGTATGCTTAATGTGAAGAGCTCTCGGGTTTCCAACCGGGTTATGGAGATAAACTGCAGGGCACGGGCTCAGTTGGAAGTTTTCGATAGCATCATGCCGCTTCATGTCAAATGATGAAATCGTTATTTGTCCTACATTTCATTTCTTCTGTTTTAAAACAATTTTTGTTTTTGCATTCATTTAGTTTGTTTTTGCTAATGCTTTCGTAAAAGCATACCAGCTACTTATAAAATTACATTTTACGTGTTGCTTTCGATGCATATTATGCCTCAACAACGTGCATAGCCACCCATTCAATGGTGAAATAAGAATCGCCTTTGATTTTCAGAAGTATATTTTGCTTATTTTTTATTGCTGTTATTTTTAGTACAAAAAATACTTACCCCCAAACCATACTAAATCGAATTGGAATAGAATTCCACGCCCAGAATGCTTTAAAGAGGCATAGAAGAAATAAGAAAATAATTTAGACATGCCATAATTATCAACTGTAAATTTGCGACGGATACAGCGAAAAATCCTAATACTAAATTTCAGAAAATCTTTTATGATCTTCCGTCAAATGAAGTGCTGCATTTTAGTCGACGTTTCGGCGATCCACATCATGTTCAAGGCAAAGGACGATGGTTGAGTCGAGAGTCAATATGTCACCTTAAATGCAGATCTACACCCAACACAAGATCCGAAAAGAATGTGTGCAGCTGATACACGCTGGGAGAGCATAACATCTAATTCCATGCTTGGAATACGATCAGATGTTCTCCTTTCATTTCCATCTCAAATCTACTGCAAAATACCAATAATTTTAAATAATTTACTTTCTCAACAAAATTACTCCAAATAGACTGGCCATCATGCTTAAAATAAATAAATGCTGTATGTCACACTTCCATTTAGCGCAATCCCGGCCGTTTTTAACGCTCCAGCGTCATTTTCGAAGAGGATCACCGCCGCCTCACTCAATCCCATAATCAACCGTGAAATTAATACGAAAGCGTTGAAACCGTTCGGGGTAACTATAGTGAGAAAAATGTAAAGTTTATTTTTTAAGCATGTATTCGAAATTCTACCATGTTTACTCACAAATAATTCAAGTTTGAGAGTAGCCTTCCTCGAGTAATGCTGGATTTTGTGACTTTGTTTGAATGTTTTTATGTTGAATGTTCATCGCGCGGCCGAAAACGTGGCGATGAAATATTAGTACAGATAATTCATGAGCGAAGTGAGTGAAATACATTCAAGTCTCTCTCTGGCAAACTCTGCCAATGGCTATTCTCTGTGACCATTATATCATTCAAAATGGCATTATCTGATTTTTTTAAAATATCGTTATTATGGACCCACTATTGAATTTTTCAATTTATAATCAAGGAAATGGAACCATTTCGTGGTAGAGAAGACCAATCACCCAGCAAAGAGTGACTTTGAGTCCAGGACATCGTCCTGATGAAATGCGACTAACTCTATCGTGTACGGTTAACCGGCAGTCGAGCATCGCTTGAACCACATGGGAAAGAGTCACTCGGCATCATGCAGGAGAACACATACTATATGCTTAAAAGCCCATTACACACTTTGCTTAATATTTTATCAAACGAAAGTCTAGCAAGATAAAATAGCTGTGGAACTTTCAAAACTCTCACACTCCGAATTATAGGGACTAAAAATGATGAGCAAAAGTTACAATTCCGAGCGACGCCAGTTCAGATGATTTTTAATTACAATGAAACGGCCCACAAGCATTTCTTTGCTTGTTAGTCAGTGAAAAGCATTAAGTGAAGAGCTTGATACAGGGTGAATGTTCAATGGTTTTCAATAAACAATACAAGGGTGGTGAGATTAGGAGAGGAAAGTTATTGAAAAAGCTACATGATAAACATAAAGACAAGGAGACATAACTTGTAGCAGCAGAAAGGAATTCAGCCTTGGGAGTAGCATTTTGGGCGGACATTGGTTTTGTACGAGAGATATCAACTGATGGGGAAACTCTCAAGAAGGGAACTAATAGAAAATATTTATGAAATTTTATGCAAAGTAATTATCTTTATATGGCCTCCTCGGCTTAATCTTTGCGGATTAAGTTTAATTGCTGATTGAAGGATTTTTTAAATGGAAATGGAAAAGTGCAGAGAAAGTGAGTTGTATTGAGAATTAACGTGCGGTTAAGAGTCAACTATGGCTGGATAAATAAAATATGGGTTCGTCGATGTCAATGTTACTGCTGTAGGTCGACTTTACGAAATACCTGCAGCCGTCTTTGTACCTGCTCCGTCGCATCGGACATAAGGTGAGATACTGAACGAAGGCAGAGAAGGCGCCTCATCAAATGGTTTACAATGAAGGAGATGGACTTAACGACTGAAATTTTGAGTTTACTTATTGCTTATCTGCCGCCGGAAATTGTAGTACGTTATCCAGATCCACCAGTCAGATCGACAATATCGATGTAGCCTGTCGCTCGACACAGCAATCACGAGGAGTGCCAGCACATTGTTGCGAATCGTAAGATGCAGTACGTCTACTGCACGCAAATTTTCCCCGAATCCCAAAATGGAAGCCAGTCTACACTGACCCCTTGCCCGACCTGCGCCAAACTCATCCTCATAATGTCATTATAATATCATATTCAGCCTTATACGCGATCGAAAGAAATAAAACTTATTTAAATCGTGGGATTATGTATAGCGTCTGAATGGAATACTATCGTTTCTGTCCTTCCAACTCAACTGTCAGAATGATTTCAAAGACGAATGAATACTCGTCAAAGAGGAAATTCGAAGGCATTAAGATTCAGAGAGAGCAATTGAAGGAATTGTGAGAGGGGTGTGCTTGAGGGTGTGTGAGATGCTGTGAATGAGGAGAATGCCGCTCGGAAGTCCATCTCTTGCCTTTTGCGAAGGCGTTTTATATTCGAGCGAACGTTCCACTTCCAACTGCACCCTGATATTTCTTGCGTGACACGTCCCACACAGCCAGGATTGCGTTATTAGGAGAGAATTCGCGAAGAGGATCCCTCACTCGGATCCAAACCTTTTGGCGAGTTGAAGAGCAATTTTACCAATCCACTCACAATTGGCAAGAGTTAACGCAATGTAAACTTCTACGAGAGAGTATAGACATTTTAAAATGGCTCTCCCCAACCAATACTTCAAGTGGAGTAGGCGGTAGAGGGGGAGGGAGGGGGTCGAACAGGGAAAGTGGCAAAAATGTGTTCCACTTTGGATGCGACGTAATCCACTAATAGTTTCCTCTCTTCTCCAGTTGTGTCGCTCGCATCCTCGAGGCTAATTTGGTCGTCTTCTAATGACTTCCCAGCGGTCATTAACGAAGTGCGCCGAGGTCATCGCGCGAGAAAATTAGAATGGAACTGCTTTTCGGGAGATAACGAAGAGCGCAGCGCAATGCGATCACGTAACTATTTTCCAAATGCGATTACGAATTTTACCGAGAGTAAACAAACGCATTAACAATGGCATGCTCATTATAAATGTTTCTTCCGTCGATATAGTGCACGAGAAGCTGTCAAACAGAGATCTCCCGTCTTTAAGCTCGCTTGGCATCACTTCCACGCAGACAATGAAAACACCGTTGATGGAAGCCAAGGCGAATATAAAGTCTTGACTCACTTCGAATCTAACTTTTTACGACAGGACTTATTTTAACACATGAATATCGAGCTATTTTACAAATTATCCATTAAATCGCAAATCCTTCATCGTTCCCAGGTATTGGTCGGTAGGTACTCTCGCTCTCAGCATTTCCTCTTATTATTCTAAATATTTCGTTTTTTCCCGGCATGCAGTGGGATGAAGCATCTTTACATTCCTTAAAAGCATTGTTATTCTCTGTACACCGTAGGCCCGGAGAAGATATGGGAAATGTTTCGCGGATCGGATGACAGCCAAAGACATAAATAATAGCCAATACGGATAAGTTTTATTTATCCAATCCGATGCAATGAAAGTGCAACTTTTGGTTACTGCGACAACCGCTGTAGTGATTGTGCCGACAAAGCCGGTAGACAGTCGGCAAGGACTAGATGGCTGGAAAGGCCTTTCACGTAGGGCTCAGTCTAAAAATATTCCCAAACCGATTGTGGTCGCTTAGAAATACTTGCAAGAACTCCCAACATAATTTTGCTTGGAATTCCATAATTGATTACGCATATATGAGCAGAGCGGGAGTATCTGGGAGCATACGCTTCGCTTATTTTTATGGCCGATGTTATTCAGTTTTCAATAATTTCTCATTGCTAGGTAAATATTTTTAAAAACTAATTGCAAGCATTGTTATTGATTGCTGCGTGTTTAGTTGTAAACACACAAGCATATTGCTAAATAATCGAATCCACCTTCTTCGTCTGAGTTAATAGTATACCTACTAGATGTTTTTGCCACCAATTTGCCACAAATACTTATGGCCTTAGAAAATCCACAGAGGGCGTTAGTGAGCATAATTTAAGTTCCGTGGACATTAAAATCAAATGCCTTATATTAATGAAGGAAAAGCGTGAATTAACATTGAAATTTTGCAGTGCTTTGGAGAAATAATATAATAATTCAATGGTTTTTTCAACGACAGTTCAATATTTTTAGACGCATGCTTAGGAGTCATTTTTAATCATAACACGGGTGAAGATAAATGACACACTCTGAGCTAGCAAATACGTGGGTTAGAAACGGTGGTAGTTTTTTATTGACATGTTAGAACGACGCTAACACGGCAAATAATATAAAATCTAGGCTGAAAAAGATTCGTAAGAGCTGTATGAAGGGGTGGTAAGAACTACTTTGAAAGAGATACTTTCAAAATACCGACGAAGTGCATAAAAATATGCGAAAAGCTAAGCGATCATCCAAATACAAAGTACTTTAAGGTTATTTAAACGAGTACCCGAAATCCTTTTTGGTCATTCAGCAGACTTATTAAAGGCAGCGATCAATTCTTGGGTCATTGAAGGCAAACGAAGGAAAGAGGTGACCTGGTTCGTAATTAGCATCCAAAATGCTCAATATATTTTTCCAAAGTATGCACTGAATGAAAGGCAGCATTAAATCAAAATCTCAAGGAGAGCATGACGAACAAGTACTGACTTTGCAATATCCCAATAAGGAATATTTGAGTAGCTCCGAAACCTTTAAGTAAGTCTCCGGCCTAAAGGAACTAAATTAAAATAATCAGGGATCTTGCTCATGACACGCGCGCGACGCCATCACGGATATCTTCGTGTCTGCCTTTAAATAACATAAATGTAAGACGTTCTTAGGGGGTCAGTGTAGAAATTACTAAATAGCACTTTTATGTTACTTTGACATTTTCCGTATTCCATAGTTTTCTCTGACGTAGTACTAGAAGAATTTCTTTGAGTTTTTTCATTGAAAGACACAACAAAGGGTCAGGACAATTTTAAATTTTTAAGTCATTCGAACTTTAGGAGAGTGATCTCCGCGGAATAGAAACAGAGAGAGATAGAGCAAAACTGGGGATGACGGGAAAGCTGAAGGGGGTCGGTCGATTCGACGGAGATTTCTGTGCCACAAGAAGTCATCCTTTAGACATGGTTCACCAGAGGCAACTCTGAACAAAGGTTCTTCATTTGAATCGTGTAATGGCAGTAGTTATTGCCTCAATTAACTACATAACATCACATGGGCTGAATCATCAACAGTTCCAGACTATTCTTGAAGAAGTTGAGTAGTTTCGTGAAGTAATTTCTTTCAAGAATATTCTTTGGCTTTGTAGAGCAAGGACAGTGGCGCGCTTTTATACCCTGTTAGATGTAATAAGGGCTTTGATGAAAAACATGATGTGAGCATCATAGATAATGATGAGTGGATGAATGATCTTCTAAGTAGATATGATCAAATATCTTGCTGGACTGAATATTAGCTTAAAAGGAAATGATAAATTATTGCATGCATTACTTGAAAAGATTTTACTTAGAAATTAAACCTAATCCATAAATCGTTACTATATCAGAGACGATTTCATACTTAACAGAGACGAATTCATAATTTTATTAGCGAAAGGTACTTAGACGATTTATTTTGAAAAATACTTAGCATTAATTAGAGGTTTTATCGATTAATTCGCTCGGAAATAAGTTGATGTCAATATCATAGCCTTGGTCTAAAAATATTTGCTTATCCATTTAGTGTAAATAATGATGAATTTGAAACCTCCTTAGAATTGATTAATATTCTAGCCAGCTTGTGATTTAGCTGAGAATTACAGTATCTCCTTTTGCAAAAAATATATCAACTATTTATCGAAACGAAAAATATATCAACGGAGTCTTTTATTAACATTTCGATTCACATTCTTAAGTATATTGCTCTGTTTGGAAGCACCTACCGTTGCGAGAGTGTTTTTCCATCGATGAATATTATGAAATCAAATAATGAAATCAGATTATTATAAATGACGGATGAATACTTCGGCAGTTTATTTCATTCTGCCACGTCAGCAGTTTCGCAAATATTATTATTTGGAGAGATAAAAAAGCCAGTTGCCTCATTGAGAACTCTTCTTTATCATTTTTATGTTGGCTTAATACATTATTAAAATTGTAATTACTGCATAAAAATGTTATGAGGTAATGTTTAAATTGAATGCAATCGCAGATTCACCCAATGTTGATAGATTTCCCTAAAATAGCCCTACGGCCATAAAGTTAGGTCAAAGCTTTTGGTTTGGTTGCATTGGCTATGAATCCTGTAAATATTCCTAGCACAGATGAAGATAGCGCGCCCAACCTTAAGAAAGACACTTTCAACTCACATGGCTAACTCCCAAAAAATAAACGCCGTTTACATCCATGTTAAAGTGGTCGTGGAGGGGCAAGGCATGCATGAGACACACTTGTGCCACGCATCGGCCAATCAAAAGACTCCTCGCTATCTGCGCCCCTCTTTGGTTCGTATAGGCACGACCCAAGGTGGATCACAATTGATGAAAACGTATGCATATGTACCCTTGGGCGTACATGAACTCGAAGGGAGGATTCGTTCATCCCACGAACCGACGCCACCTCTTCAAGGAGTCCTCATTATATCCGCGGTTCGTCGAAAATCGTTTTTTCATTGCTTTTCCCATTAACAAACATTTTCAAGAAAAATACGTGAGCCACACATCCGGTGTTGCAACATTTAGGTTCATGATATCTTGTGCCAAGCCAAGGAGTGCGACGGAATAATCGGTATAAACGATGGCCTGAGTGGTTAAGTTCGAGCCCCGTTAAGTTAGCGTCCGTTCGTTGGGCTGCATCGTTTCTTTCAAACGTATATTTCAGGTAGTGAATATTATGTTGGGGGTATTTACTGAAAAACAATCATTCGATTACTATAGAGGGACACCTTACTCTATGCGGAAGGAGATGAAAACTCAAGATGTTTCAAAAGTCAACCGCAGTGAAACTCCTCGGTTATTCACCAGTGGAAGTTGAACCTGTTCGTTCAGGTCTTATGCTTGAAAACATTTCTTGGAATATTAGGGTTTGGAATTTTCCGGGCGTTTTAATGGGACTGGAGTACTCTTAGGTTTCGCGTGGAGAGAAGAAATCATATCACCAGGTTAGGAGTCTTGTGAAGACCTTGCTGTCAATAGGAAAGCAATGAGACGCCGTTTAAGGCAGCTGCAATTTCCTCTGGGCCAGCATTAGCTTTTTAGCAATTATAAAAAACTTTTGAACGGAGTCACTGAGTACCCAAAAAATCTGTTTATTTAGCTCTATGTGCTTTGATATTTACATAAAATGCCCGTATTTATACCTATGTTTTTCATGTTCTTCCACAGGCTGTTTACTTAGTATTATGGACAAATTAATGTCTCTTGGTATATTTTTCTCGTATTTTATCAAATCTAATGGTTGCCTTGAAAGCAAACACCTAGAATACATTTTAGGTTCATATATGGTTGCCTATTCATTCATTTTAGCCTCATTTAGTTTGATTTTGTCGAGTTCATTCTTTCAGCATATTTCGAGTTTATATTACATTGTAGATATTTAATCATGAAAATCTGCTACAAAATTGAACTAAAAGTTAAATAAAGGCATTAAATTCCTCTAATCTCTCCTGGTCAAATTCCAAGTTTAATTGTTTTTATTTCCCGAATTGATTCCGGCCTCTCATTGAGAAACGTGTAATTCTCTTTTGTAATTCAGTCGCGGTATAATCCCCTAAATGTTTGACAAAAAACTGTTCATTCTTCTAAAAAACTGATTTTGTTGGTGGCCCGTTAAAATAGCAGAAATATGTGATGTGTACCCAATTGAATTAGTTCGTGGAAATTAGCTAGGTTTATTCAATTACGTAATCACGTCGTAATGTTAACCAAAGAGGGATAGTGCAGAGTGTGTTTTCTTTGAAAATGAATCTGGCGTGAATATTTATTGGTGTTTTTACCACTTTGTAAAGCGTCTACCACGCGCACTTTTTCCGAATACCAACATAAAAAGATTAAACTGACCTTTTGCAGTAACTGGGATGGGAAACGTTTTCCGACCGTCGATTAAATTTTAGACTCAATCTATTATGTAAGTCTCAAGCCGGTCTATTCTCTGACGACGTTGATAATATTTTACAAAATCTGACATACTACGGTAGATCAGATCTTGAGAATAAAATTAGGGAACTACACTGCAGAACGGACAGATTTAAAATGTCATTTTCCCCTCAAACGATAAGAGACCATAACAGCGGCCAATGATACTTTTATCTAGGTTTGTCGATAGGTAGTGTAGCTCTTAGTAGTAGTAGTACTTCCTAATACTTGAATCCTTATCTGTTATCTAGTACTAGCAGCACGCCGTGCATGTTTTCTACATAAGTATTGAGTCTCTGTCCATTTGTGTAGTAGCAAAATGCATGTATGTTAACGGTCCCTCTCCATTGTGATAATATCTGTAGTGTATTAGTGCATGATTGTGAGGCTTCGCCTCGTGACAAGCATTAGCGATTTATGCTAATGCATAATTAGTCGTAGTTACACTAAATTTAGGGTATAGTGTAATGCATGTTGATGACCTACTCACCCCCTGCCACACACCCCTGAGGTGGCTTTCAGGGTATTTTGTAGATGTAGATAAAAAGATCAAGAGCACGTCGTCCATTACACCATGCGTGAGAGACCGATTCATTTCTGTCAGGAGCATGGCAGCAATGCTGTAAGGTTCATGCAACATGCATATGCGTAATGTGCTTTCAAAAAATAAGGCATACTCTACGCACCCTTGCTATTCATGCCAATGCCTTATTTCAACCTCTCTCGCTTTCTATGCTATTGCAGTAATTGGGTAAATATTGTCCGCGGCTTGCTTCGTAAAAATTACGGTGCGCGTCTCAGACGAGAGGGCGCGTGATACAAATGTAACAAGTACGGCAATTACACGCCATTATACGCCCCACGGGACTCCAGCTAAGATTCTGTGAAAATTCCTTGGTTTTATTTCTGCAAGAGTCGCAAGTCACTTTCAAGTTTTCTTTCTCAAAATAATTCAAAGAGAATCGAAAAAAGAGATGAACGCCGTAGCTCTTATGTGTCTCTCTATAGAGCCTCCAAATGTAGATTGCTCGTCCACTCACTAGGTGTCAGACATGAGGTGTCTTGGTCATTGCAGGTGGCTATTGGGCGTTTAAGGTGCTTTGAGCGGGATGGTTCCCTAGTCATTATGGAGACCACATTCAAATTTTATTCTTTGACTTCAGCGTCTGTAAGAAGTATAAAATAAATATTGTAATATTAATGGCGCAACGATATAGTTATACATGACCAAAATTCTCAGTAATTAAATAAATTAAGCTACATAATTCTCTAACTTGACTCATTTTTTCTAGCCGTACGGCCGAAAACCCTTCAAAACAGCAGATGTTTTTGCGACTCTGTAAAAATTACTGTGGTGATAGATTATTTTTTTTTAAATAGTTGAGAGAACATGCAATCTACACACCGTTAGTTTTTGGACGAAATCTAGGTGCTATAAGCTCCTAATTTTTTTCAATATTCTCCCTCTGGAGCGCACAGCCGTAATCTATCCCATGTTAAACAGCTTATGTTTTTAGGCAAATTGCTCAAAAAGTAGTTCGGCAAGGGGTTGATATTTTGATATAATTGGAAAGATGACAGTTTTTTTTCTTTAAAATTATGCCAAATCCATCAAATTCTAGGTGAAGTGATTTTTCGCTCAAGCTACCTTAATAGAAAGTGAGGCAACTTGAAAAGCATTTGTTTTCAATACGGACGATTCTGGTGGTCCCCTGTATGCCCCTGCGATCCCGATAAGCCATCGGCTTGTCATCAGGTGCCGAACAGAACTTGACAGAAACACCCATGCTTTGGGCATGCAATAAACCGACTCAGGCGGGACTCGAACCCTCGACCCTCGGATGGCGAGGACTTAACCCCGCCCCCGGCGCCGGCGTGAATTTGATGAATATTAATCACTCACCACGTTGTAGTTGGTGACGTAGTTGGGGTTCCTGTCGGCGCCGAGGCCGATCAGCTGGAACGTGAAGTGGATGAGGTAGGCGCAGTAGGTGAGCTTGCCCATCGCCACGAACGGAGACCAGCTCAGCAAGGCGGAGACGCAGCCTTCGGCCGGGAAAGGAATTGAAGGCGTCGCATTAAAAGGTGCATTTACAACGATGAATGAAATGGCTTATTTCAAGTCACATAAACAACATCGCACACAAACAGACCTCTTTCGATTTCCATCGAATTTCGTTGGATAACAGTATTCGTGAAGTATATCACAGAAATCATTAATGTGAGCAATTTACTTTGCACTTTTTTTTAGAGTATCTTTGTCTGATTAATGGAAATACACAGGCAAATGGATGGTGATTGTAAAACGAAAGCATATATTTTGGTGACAACATCTTGCTTGAAATTTATTTCCGTGTTGGCACCTAATCTCAAGATAATTAAAAAAATAACTTTTAAAAAGGATATGCACAACTTAAAAATTATTTGTTTTGCGATATTGTAATTATTTAAGGCCTAATTCGTATACTATTACATATACAATGAAAGCCCACTTTAATACCTTAAAGAACATAGACACATCAACGGCATATTTATTCTTTATTTACTAAATATGTATTCAAACTTTTCTTTAGAAAATAAATTTTTGGAGATTTGTCTTAACTGTGAATAATTGATGGTAATACATATTTTAAAAAAAATATTTCTGGCTTCTAAAAATCAATTGTTTTTAAATGCCTTTCATATGTGTTTTTTAATCATGTCAAATTTCATAAAAATTATTTGAAATGGGCGAGTTGAAAGTGCTTTTTCGGTTTCAGGAAAGGAGCACTTTCAGTTGATTTGACATGGAATGACGCAAGTCATCACGCATGTCAACCATATATATATATAAGTGTAAAGTTGTCATCCGCGGTCCGATTTCAAACGAAATCATTTCCATGATGTTATATATCTCAGGATTTCAATGGAAGCGGCAAAAGAGATCGTCTTAAATCGTTATCATGGTTTTCACCGACAGAGCTTTGCGCTACGGATCGGATCGGGACTAATTGCACGGCTCTGCAACCCAAAAAACACGCTTCTCAAACTAAAGATGATGGAAAAGAGAGAGACACGTAGTAGATGCAGCCGTCGAAAATTGAAGCATTTGCCGAGGTCATTATCTCTGCGTGTTTTCATTCCCATTCACATCGACCGACTCTATTCTCAGCCAGTCATTGAAAGTTTCCATCGCTCTTATTATGATTCTTTTCATTTTCGTTGGCTCTTGAAACTTGTCCACATTTTTCCTCCAAACGATCAAAGTTATAATGTTGTTTTGCAGATCAGTAGAAGCTGTCACTTGATATTTTCCAGTCAAAATTAGGAACGAGAAGGGAAATCTTTGCCACTTTTCGAAATTTAATCTCTCGTTTTTTCCATCCAATAAATATTCATTTTAGATGGATATTTCATGTGGTTGAAAAAATATTAAAAGTCTCATCTAAAGATGTGACATTAGTGGAGATCTATTCCACAATGAATACTTATTCCACGAAAACAAAACAATACGGAATTGCGCCCATGACGGCATGAGACGCATACTAAAATTTGTTTCATTGCTTTTCTGAAGAAGTGATTTATTTCATTTTGAGTTGATTTTTAGCAATTATTCAGAATGTCAGTATTTATTAATGTGCTTGTCATTGCAAGAAGCCTGCTATTTGTTGCGAGTGTTCGCTCCGTCAATGGCTCGATGTTTTGCAATTTTTGTTCCTCTGTGCATAAAGTACATTTACCGAATAAATAACGACGATATTATTCTAACATTTGGAAATAGGTGTGCATTAAGATTAATTGTTATTAAAGAACCTATAATATTTTTTAGTATATCTTTGCACTAGCGCTCGTGACTGTGTACGAATGATAAATAATGATATAACAATTATTCTATAGATGTTTTTAAAATATGTTCTCCACATCTCAGCAAAATACACGAATGGCACAGTATGTACAATTCTATTCGTGTATTTTGCTGAGATGTGGAGATCATTTTTTTTAAATATCTATAGAATCGTTATTTGGGACGAACAATATTTTCAATTGCATTCGCATTTATTACACTTATGACGTTATATTTCCAATCATACATTTTTTAACGAGATGCTATTAGAAAGTACTAATAAGGAACACTTACAAAGTGTAATGCGCCGATATAATTCAAGCTTGGCATGTTCGTAGATTTAAGTGACAAAATGAATTCTGTGAAATTTAACGTGCCCTCGTGGCCTACGAGCCGAGATATTAGCAATCAAAAATCCGCGAAGCGGCAACCCGGGCCCCACGCTGTGACGTCACATTCACCGTCTCTGCGATCCAGCCGCCAGCAGAGATAGAGCCCATACCGGGCGGGACGTCAGAAAAGAAGGGAAATCTTCGACTGGAGACAGTTCGGCACAACTTCCGCTTTATCACAAGTCGGACACAACTGCATCGCTACGAAAAGCAGGTAATGAAAGCTGGTGCTTTAAGGGAAAAGTACAGGTCAATACGTACAGCTCTCCCGCTTCAAGGCAGGGAAAGAGGGTCGTCTAGTGGTTCATGACAGGGATTTGCCAAGGTGGGCTCTCGAAGAGAATAAAAAAATGGAGCAGGGAATACCAAACTTAAGCGCAACTCCGGAGATGCCGACTCCGGCTATGGACATGGAAAAAACACCACAATATAGTATCGCGAAAGGCGACAAAAGGTGTTTCCAAGAAATATTCCACGAAAGTACGGTCTATCACGGTAAAGGCTAAGGAATTCGTCCAGGAAGTGAGAATTGTGATTGAAGGAGGAGCATCGCAAGTGCTAAATACTGATCAGAGTGGTTGCAAAAAAGAAATTCATTCCGGTCGCACACTGGAATTTCGCGGCGTGAAAATAGTTGAGTCAGTCGTCCAGAGTGTAAATGCAACCACCCATTCTTATACGATCCAGCCGACAAATTCAATCGAAGATAAACTCCTCTCCCTTCTCCTCATCTGCTTCCAGGTTAAGGATGGAAAATTTCCCAGAAATGCAAACATTTTTCAATCCTTCAATCGCATCAACCTTTGTGCTGCTGACGAAAAACATTCTCATGCTGGAATATTTCGGACGTGTTCTTTTCCCTAAAATAGATGATGATTGCGTTATTTTGGCGGATTCTTGGTGCCCTTACAAAGATCAAGACGCCATGACTGAAGTGATACCGAAAAATAAAATAATTCGTGTGAAGATGATGCCCCCGAAAACTACGGGGCTTATACAACCACTAGTGACTAGACGTGTACTTTTTTCTCATGTGGAAAGATTTCGTGCGCGAAGTTTTGGATCGCGTGTTATTATATCAGTTAAATGTGAACCTTTTACAATAAAAAAATATTTTAAAAATGCAAACGCATTTCCAGTCCTCTGCTCCAAGGTTAAAAAATTGAGTAATGTTTGTGTGGTATTAAGGCAGGGTATTAAGGGAGGGGAGGCCACACTCGACTGTGTGGCCTCCCCTCAGCACATTACTCCAGTGCAATATAGCATTCGATGAAAAAATATTTGACAAATACTGTGAAAATAAAAACGATAATGTGTGTGGGGACTACATATTTTTTAGAGCGTGCCCATTGTGAATTTCATCTGTGTCTCAATCATTTTTTTCAAAATTACCATTTCTGTGTATAAATATTTTTTTAAATAAAAAAACGTAATACGTATCAATGTGGCATATTTCCTCTCATTTAGATCTCATGCAGGCCTACGATTCTCTGCTATCCGTTTGTTGTCATCCCTCGTAGTTCTCTGGGAACATGGTGCCAAAGTCGGCTAATTCATGAAACACTCTAATGTTTCTTTCCCTCACGCCCTCACCAGTGTAGGTATGACCTTGAAAGTTGGCAGGGGTATGGAAACATGGTGCCAAAGTGATATTTTCGAATGTTTCTTTCTCTCACGTCTTGTAGCTGCTAAACTAAAAGTCTGATCTTGAATCTTTTGGGCGGCTTTTTTAGATCTCATCAAGTCCTAACATTTATGCCAATCATTTCTCTCTAACACTTATAGTTTGCTGGAAACATGGCGCCAAATTAGGATTTTTCTGGTTTTCCACTGTAGCTTCTAAACTAGCAGTCGGGTCTAAAATCTGTTGGGTGTTTTTATAGATCTCATCGAGGCTTATCCTTACTCTCTATCACTTATAGTTCGCTGGCAACATGGTGCCAAAGTCAACTTTTTTTGAACACACACAGACGTTGGGGGCGATGCCCCCAAACGAGCAAAGCGAGTATATACTGTAATCATGACCGATGTGTACAGCTACCTCGTTTAGTGCCGGTTTCCGTGGAGTTGTGGGTAATTCTTCGAAAACAATTGAAGGCACAATTGTGCAATAAGTTCGAAGGTTTGTTTTTTTCTTATACAGTGTTCTTGATTTGTGATTTTAAGCATAATTAAGAAGAATATTAGGAATATCCCATGTTATTACAAAACTCCTGAAGAGTGAAATATTTAATTGACCACAAATTATTCTAAACTCATTTTTAAAACCAATGATTAATAGTAGCATAGAACGCTGCGAAAGATTATTTTGGAATGTAGTTAGAACCGATCAACGTTTTCATTTGGCTGTTAGAATTTAAAGCAAATTATCCAACTGTAGCACTTAAATTCAATTTTCAATTACAGTCGGTATCACTAAGTTTAACTTGTGCAAGAGACGTAATATTTGTCGAGAATATTGAAACGAAGGTTTATCGTGTGTTTAAAGGACAATGCAATTATGGAAATTCAGTGTTTAGAAATTTTATATGTGCTCTATGTGCTGTGATGTATTGCGTGTGTTCTTGTGGTGATATTTTTACATTTAAAGGTAATTTTTATTAGGTAGACTTACGCTCCTAATGAATTTGTTATGACAGGAGATGAGTTTCAAGTGTTGCATAATCTTCACAAGAGTCAGATAAGACTGATTACTGCAATTAGTTCGTTGTTTCAACAATTATATAAAATTTGGAATCAATGCGAATTGAAATTAAGTTATTGACTACATGGGTGCTGTTGAATTTTAAGTTTGGCATTTTACATCCTCAGTGAAAGGATAAAGATTGATTTGTGTACTTAAGCAATGTAGGTGTTATAGATAGATATTATCGTGTAGTTTTTTTTATTAAACTTCTTTCAATAAATATTGCCACCTCAGAGTCATCTCTTTATTTATCTCATTAATGTTTGGCCGGTCTCACATCTCGTGATCGATACTTGATGTCACACAATCATTCCCATCGTGATCGGTAAAGATGAACTACTCGGTCATTGGAGAGATCCAGTTCATCGATCAATCTTTTACGGGAACTAGATCTCGGGATTCGATCAATCACGACCGACCCATCACTGATGGGTACTCACGGATCTTGCCGGAGGCGAGCGAGAGGACGAGGAGGGCGACGGCCGAGCCCCAGGCGAACCTCTGCAGGGCGGCGTACACGGCTGCCTCGGCCACGTCGTAGTCTCGCCCAGGCGTGTAGAACACGACGGCCGGGAACAGCACGGCGCCGAACACGAGCACGGCCAGCGCGAACATGGAGCGTGCCGTCGCCTGCGAAGAGGAAGAAAGTTGCGTTGGAAGACCTCACTCTCTCATTCACATTCATTCATTCACTTGTGGCGATGATCGGAAGGAATTGAAAGGCGCGCAGATGGTGTGTGTAGTTTGGTGTCGCGGGACCCCTCCGCGAAGTAATTCAGAGTGACCAACGTTATCATTTCGGTTCTGTTGTGAGATATCAAGGTAGTTCGGTATCGTGATCGTCTCCTCCTTCGAGTGGGAATCGACTCGAAGAGATATGATAATGGAGATATCGAACGAGCGAGGAAGGAAACAGTTAAAATGTAGAAATTGACACGAGAAAAAATCAGCCTGGACAGGGATTCGAACCGCGGCCCCTTATGCGCAGACCACTACGCTAACACGTCTTCCTATTTCAATTTGGCGATGCAGGAGTAGGATTCAAGGGGACTGGAAGTCCTTACAGTCCATCAAAGATGGCAACGCAATGGACCGGAGGACTTCAAAGTATCCACAACCCATGCAGTTGCATCCTATACTTATGCCGTGGTAGGCCACGTATGAAGCTATTCTTGACTGACGCAATTACGGCGTAGAAAATGCCATGAGAAAAAATCTTCTGTTAAAAAAATCTCCAATTCCAATTTAAAAAAATATTCTTCGGAGAACGAAACTCAGTGGAAGTTCAATATCAGCTTCGATATCAACATTAGCAACGTGTCTAGTATGATTAGTCAATCTCTCTGCCCTTCACAGCATCCACGATTGTTGTTTTTGCTGGCGCTCCTCCTTTGAGATCTCGACGTCCGCATCTATTGGCTGCTCTACTCCGGCTCTATCCCGCCGCTATATCCAAATCGCAATATAGCATTCTATCTAAGAGAACCATTCTCGAAAAACGAGACGGTGGTATTTGATTTAGACAGCTTAGTTCAGCAAAATGCACCAAAACAACATGAATTACCAAATTGTCCTCAAATAATGCCACCCGCTTATTTATGCAACCACATAGCTCTGTGCCAAATATACGGCATGGAATCTTTTGATTTTATGTGTTCCGTACACTAAATCAAACTGTCGGTTAATTAACGTGACCGTTCCCAGCAGGATTAGCATCGTGTTTCATTCCGAGGAAATATTTTACCAGAGATTGAGAAACATGGTCCATAAAGGGAAATCTCAGCAGAATCTCTAACAATTATTTAAAACCCTTTTTTTTGGATCTGAAAACTCATTCTGAATGTATTGATGTCTATTGGTCGGTTTATTTATATTTTAGCCTATTTCAATCGTTTATTAGGTTATTATTGCGAGCATTTTGCGAACTATTTAAAATCTTCTTCGAATATCGATAAATCTTGAGGCATAGCAGTCACTTGAAAACAATAGTGGAAAGATAAGGAAGTGGGAGTCAAGTCGCCACCGATTGATTGTAAGTGGAAAGAATTAACGATGAAGGCTATGGGTGGAATATATGTATTTATCAAAAATTATGTTGTCACATCATCATCACCAAGTTATTCAATGCCAAGATTGGTTTACTGCAGCCTCTTGACTCTGTCCTGCCACAAGCTCCTTCATTTGTATGCGGTTCGTACAATTATGAGGGACGTACAATGGGGAAATATGGAGGCTTGATGTTGCTACCAAAAAAAAAGAGATTGGAGTGTAGTAGAGCCGCATAAAAGCACTCGTGATGACAGCCTACACTTACCCTTGAGATCTTGGTCTCGTAGAGTTTCCTCTTGTGGAAGATGTAGCCCGCGACGAATCCAGCCGCGTAAGGACCAGCGCGGGTGTGGCTCTTCGTGTACATTGCGTGGAAGTACCTGCTAGCCCTCGGGTTTGACAGGAAGCTGCAGGGATAATGGACAAAATTGATGAAATTTGGGTGCTTTAGAGCTGACAGAAAGAAAGAAATTCGATAGCGAAGTGAACAGGCCATAATCACCTTCTCAATGAGAATTATACCGATGGGTAAATGTGTGCTGACGATGCACTTAGTCTTTTTGATGTAGTGCTAGTTAGTTTTTTGAAATAATAGGATTTCAGACTTTCCCGGAGAAGATATATATCAGTAATCTATCGGGATTTACACCGGGTATTTAGGTCCATGGTGGCCAACATTTCGACGCTGGAGTCGAGCATCGTCTTCAGGGCAGACACTCACCTCTGCCCTGAGGACGATGCTCCACTCGAGCGTCGAAACGTTGGCCGCCCCGGTGTAAATCCCGAGATATTACTGACACATTTTTTTATGCTCGGAATACCATTTGTAAAATATCACTTTTGTCGGAATTAGGATCAGTTAGGAGTCGGAGGTCATAATTTACAAACCAAGATGTTTTCTGGAAAACGTTTGCTTTTCAAGATATTTTTTCTCCGGAGAGGACCAGTTTCGGCGATTTTTCGGCCTTTATGAATCGTTTTTTTTTGTTTTTCTCAAGTAATCTAGGAGAGGGGTAGTCAAATTATTCTTAATTGCTGTTATTACCAAACACCAGCCTACAAGATAACGGAAATCTGGAATGAAAAATCTTGCTTGTGTGGTGAGTCCCTGACTGCTCCTGACTGTCCAAATTTGACCACAAAAATTATTGTGAACATCAAGTGATGACTAATGCCCCAAGAGTAAAGAGTCATATTGTAACTAAAGAACAGATTTACTTTTATTTGATTAATTTTCGTGCGTTTCGTGACCAAGCAAATTTACGTGAAAGATGTACTTTCTCCTCTCAATTAAAATATCTCAATTAAAAACGACTATACGCCTCTGAGTTTACTTTATATTAGTTCAATGGTTACCTAATCAATAAATATTTTCCGAATTCCTTTTTCCAATTATTGATTTGCCATTTTGATCATCAGCATTCGTGGGAAGGAAGCCGTTATATAATGAAAGAAATGTTTCCAGAAATTCTGTATTTCCTTCTTCATTTTAATTGGTGATGTGGTCAAGATACGAGGAGGATTTGATGGTATCCTGTCGAATTCATGGATTCGAGATTCAATCTAATCCTTCCAAAAGAAAAGATTCAAACCATGATTGTGGTGCGGGTATTGGCGGGCAATGTGGAAAAAATGCGCTTAGTCGATTTAAAATCTCGCCTCGGAATTT
This sequence comes from Pyrrhosoma nymphula, assembly GCA_963573305.1. Taxonomy (NCBI): domain Eukaryota; kingdom Metazoa; phylum Arthropoda; class Insecta; order Odonata; family Coenagrionidae; genus Pyrrhosoma; species Pyrrhosoma nymphula. Next base: position 4,404,904 of record OY754334.1, read on the forward strand.
TTGCATCTCAACGTCGTTTTACTACAAAAGTGTTGATAATTTGCGTGAAAATTCACTTTCTCGTAAATATGTACATCTTTGTGGAGATTTTATTGTTATTAATCATGAAATCTTTCATTTTAAATTCGGCGCACGGCGCATGCGCACACCAACCTCCCAATGCATAATTTTCACAGGCGACGCGCAGGCCACAGACCATTCATTACGCCTGCCGTTTTTATTATGTTCTCGATTGAAAGGCCGAATATTTTCCTTTTCGTCTTAAAAAAGGAAGTTGTGAGGTGCACAAAATGCACAGTTGCACACCTATGCAGGAACGCCTTATCAAACATCACTTTTTCACGACGCAGAAGTTGCGAAGTTTCAGAATCGTTTTTGTCTCTCCGTCGTACCCCATTCAGATTCGATAAAATATTGGATTCGACCCATCAAAAATGTTAATACAACAGATGATATCAGGCCTAACTTCGTGGAAATTATGGATATCCACGTTGAGAAAAACCAACTTTGTTGTTTCCAAGAACTTTATTCCGCTGGCACGAAACGCGTTTCACCACATTGTGGCATATTCATGTATTCACAGTGCCACACATGAATATGCCACATCGTGTGGTGAAACGCGCGTCGTGCCAGCGGAATAAAGTTCTTGGAAACAACAAAGTTGGTTTTTCTCAACGTGGACAAATTTTAAAGTCTCTTGATGCTGTCCACTCCATGATTATTTCATCAATTTCCATCAAATAATAGCAATGACTGAGCAATAAATGGCATCCACTTCATACTTCCCCAAAAATATTTTCTTCCTAATAAAAAGTTTACTCCCGCTCTAACCCATCCCTCGCAGATCAGAATCGAGTCCCTCACTTGATAAATAGCGTAAGCTATAACGACCCAACGACGATGATGCCTCATACCGTGGCGACCTCTTTAGTCGGGGAATCGGTGGAACTATCTCACAGTAAAATCAGAGTCTGCAGTTGACTTTAAGCATGCTCTGGGACAAGATGTGGAATTGCACCAAGCTGCACAATCTTGTGTCCTGCCTTGCAGGGAGGAGCGGCAGGTGCCGTCATTCTGAACAGGCCTTCTACCGCTCGCTGCGGGAAGCGCTACTTAATTGGTAGCATCAGTGTCCAAACGCAATGCCTGTTAGCCTTTTGTCTCTGAGTAATTATAAACTTTACGATATGCATGTTTGTCGCCTTTACTGAAAATCAACAAACGTGACAACAATCACGGCTTAGATTAAATATTAATCCAAATTGTCAGTAGAAGCAGAGGAAATAGACTTCACATAATCGACGTTCTTTTGTTGTTTAGCGCACATCAAATTTGCTCCCGATCTGTTTTGAAGTGCATAATGCATAGAGTGCGCAGGGTCTGAATCACGAATGGAAGTCAAGTGTGCTGTTGTTGTGTTAAGCGAAGTGATTATTGCGCAATAGAGCGAATGGCACCCGACATCGTCAATGCTTGTCGTTAAAATATCTGGCCGTTGGAAAAGTGGTCCTGATATCTTAAATGGAATACCATTGGGTATTGAGTGTATATAAAATAGGTTAGTTGGTGCCGTGGCCGTGCTTCGAGATGGAGTGGAGGTCACTCACTCACTCTTGGTAGAAGAGGATGGTGGCGTCGTGTCTTCCGGCGAGCGTGACCGCGAAGGGCACGGCTATGGAGGCGAGGGCGAAGAGGGCGAGGGCCACTTGCCCCGCCCGCGGCCGCCGGTGCAGCAGGACCAGCAGCGGCAGGCTGAGCAAGAAGTAATGCATGTCGCACGGCAAGTACCAGGACTGCACCATGCACTGCACGCGGTGGGGGGAGAGAGAAAGAGAGAAAATTGAATTCGGAGCGATTCTCTGCAATGGCTCATACTAGAGGGGTAAAAATATCAATTATGGAGTAGCTATGTACATACAACAATAATGCAATGAAGCTTCATTTCTGAGCCAAAGGAAACGCGTCTTGAGTAACCTCACTAACTGTAAAATTCAAGACTTCAGTAAGATGTAGAAGGTGTCCGAAAAATGTACCCACCGATTAAATGACGAAGAATGCAGCGTTTATTGACTCATATAACAAGACTTCAATGAAAAACTTCAAAATGAAATAAAATACTTGTTCACGCATACAATGTTTGTTTCACTGAAGTGAATGTACACTGTGTTTGCTGTCATCTAAATTGAGAATAGGGGTTCTGGTTGCATTGGTAGTCACTTGCATCTGGACAATACACTGGACACCGCTGATGCCAGAGACGAGTTTCTTCGTTGGAACAGTTGTGACAAAAATGTTACGAAAAAAGACAGATGAGGCTTTTCCTTCCTTATTCCGAATTTAGAAACAGTGAGAATTACCTTGGAGAAAGTAACCATGTGAAATAACCGTCAAAGGCAATACACCTGAGTTACAAGGAAATGATTTCATAGCGTAGGCTTGAGATGGGGTGTGTTGAAATCATATATAAAACCATATGCAATCTATTCATGCCTCTAGAAATCTAAAAGTAAACCATATGAGAGGCGAAAGTCAATCGACTCTACCGATAGCAAAAATGCCGAGTGTTGGGATCCTTGCAATGAATGACAGCAGATCAAATTAACCGATTAATTTTTTTATCATCATGAATTTTAGCCGGTAACTGAATGCAAAATAAGAGCAATAATACGACTTAAGAAAAGAATTGAATTAAAAACGAAGCAAAGTTTTTCAAAAATATTCATCAGGATGCCCTTCACCTTACGCCAATTTTTTTCACGCCCAAGAAAATACGCCGTTGGGTTTTAGTTCCAACCACGCACCCTTGTGGCTCCCAACTCATATCTATAGATATTTAGCAAAGCAGACGCCGAAATAGCGAGGCAGGTGACCAGCCAGGAAACATGGCCGCGTGGACGTTGTGTTGGTTGACGGGGAGACGACCGACAAATCATGAGGTCATTTGTGCCTTTGAGGACGTCGTCAGGTGATGATGGACATAATCCATTGCACATTGAGTACTCCCACTCAAATTACATCTTCACATATGTCTATAGCTTCCATTCAAATAAATAATTGAAAAATAAAAGCCAGAAATAGAATATTGGGCCGATAGGTAAAGACAATTCATATCGAGTAGCTTATTCATTACCTTTTATTGGAGTAATGTTTGGGTTCTCACCTCTCCCACGTTCATGGGTCTCCTCCACCTACTATCGTGACTCGTCCATTTCCAACTCGATCCGACAGCCTTCTTATATGCTCCACAGACTCCCTATACGGTACCCTTTTAACTGAATTAAAGCCTACACTATCCCACTTTACCCAAGTTAAAGTACCATCCAGTAAAATGGGGAAGGGGTATGTTTTTGCGTAAAGTTATTTTTGCTTCCTCAGAAAAATACCCTTCATATGCTTCGCACGTCAATGTTTAATTAGATGTGATAAATTTAAAAAAATCAGAACTAATTTCCATTGGGCTTTTGTTTTGGCGGCCGAGGATTACTTCAGTTCAGTGAATGTGCTCATTGAGCATGTTTCACAGGTGAATTTTCTATCAATACATCTTCATCATACGCTGCAAGCGTGTCTTTCAAAAGCGTGAAGGCGTTTGGCCAGGGGCTAAAAGTCAAGCTTGGCGACCTTGGCGCCTTTTTTGACGCCCCGATGTAAGACGACATTATAATTAGCCAATCTCTTGCCCCTGATAATCTTGTGCAAGGCGTCGGATTTTTGAAAGTGTGCTCGCGAGAAACAAGTCGGTGAATGCATGCGTTTTACAATGCCCATGGGAGAAATTGAGTAGCATTTGGCCTCTACACGGAGAATTGACTACACCGACATGGAAGTGAAAAGTTAGCCGCGTTATTTGCATTAACACTAACTCAAGTTTTTCGACCCAATAAAATTTAGCAAATTTTCTCATCAGCAAATAAAATCTTACATAGGATTATGTCAGACCCCCTTCCCCGTAAGTAGAATGCAACGAGATCCCAACCTCCAAAAAAACCTCTTCTCTCTGAGAAACGACACCTCATCTCTAAGCTAAAGAATGATGGCTATCCTACATGAATGATCCTTAAAAGGAGCGCGGATAAAGAAGATTTAACAAAAGCAAGCGAGAGCTGACCCAAAAAAGAACCAACGAGAAGGCAGTTGCATATGCCCTGACTCCATACGGTGCAGGAGCGGCCGAAAAGATAGTAAAAATTAATTCTAAAGCATACAGTGATGACCAGATTCTCTTCCGTTAAGAAATACGGCGATGTAATCTGTAAGGACAGGATTCCCGATTTCATGCACGAAGAAGTTTTTTGCAATTATGTACACATGGGGGTAATGATACATTGGCCAGACAGGAAGGGCAATAAGATGCAGAGCCAAGGAGTAATAATTGAAGAACACCTCGCACGCGGTAAATAACGAACAATTCAGTTTATATTGGGAAAACGAATAAATATATATGGGGAAATATTTCTTCATGGTGTGTCTGCCAGTGAAAAAGTTGAGACGAAAAAGCACCAAGGAGAAGTCTTCTTGGGCGTCTCCCACAGCTGATTCATTGTGGCCGGCGACGTTTCGATGGAATACTTTAGTGTCACCATCAGAGCTGTTGATTGTGATAGGAAAGTGTCCTTTTGAAACGTCGTTGACCAGAATGAGAAACCTTTCTTTGTGGGAAGTTAAAGAATAATTCACCATGAAAAATCACCGGGGAAGTGTCAAATCTTTAATCGAAAAGGCACAATATGCATGCTATGCATCAAAGTTCATGGAGACTCAAGTGAATGTGAGGAAAGTATTGAAATAAACCGAGGGAGCCGTTCGCTTGAAGTGCGGCTCCCTTTCCGTCATATTTCAATTTTCCATTAGCGAGGGAGGTGCCTCTCACCATTTTCTGAGTGCTGACGTAGTTGCTGACGTAGAGGAGGTTGGTCCACCAGTTGCGCGCGCAGAAGGACGCCTCGTGGACCACCGTGGCGTTCCAGAGCGGGCCCGAGGCCACCTTGCTGAGCAGCGTTCCGTAGAAGAAGATCACGAGGGCGTAGGCCGGAGTCAGGCTGGAGCAGAGAAGAAAAAGGAGCTATAAGGGGGGAGAGTTAAGCATCATGGTGCACGCGCATACGGGAGCACCATTGTAAGCCACCGCCAGTGTCAAGGGCAAAGAGCACCTCTTTCATCCACCAACTGACATTTACCTCCATATTTATCTCAATGTCCGGAGAGAATATATAATCTCACCAATGACGGTTCGCCATGAAGAATATCATTTGACTTGACCGGGATTCGAACCCTGATCTCCCAATTGCCGGCCAGGTGTCACCACCACCAGGTTGTGGTGACACACCTGACTTATCATGCACGGCAACGTCTCCTGTGTCTCCTACGATGTAGACTGGTGACGAGAGCAACTTGTTCGTATAAACCCCCTCTGCTGAAGTTCGCCTTGAATTATGATGGCTTGGTGGTGTAACTGGTTAACACACCTGACCGTCAATTGGGCGATCTGGGTTCGAATCCCGGCCAAGTCTTATAATTTTTTCATGGCGATACCTTCATTGATTTATATCTTCGGACCCGTGCGCGTGACTGCGTACCACATCACTTGTGCAATCGCAATTATTGGAAAATAAACCTAATCTCAGCCGTGAAAGGCTGATTTAGTGTTCAACCGCCATTTGGACCACCTATCTTGCAAAATCTCTGCATTTACGTCTCATGACCCTTCCCTACTGAGCTCATAGACGAGGTATCTTTTGGAAAAACCCATCGCTCACGAGTCATTATTATCCATGATTGGTGATTATTTCGGTTCATTTTTCCTGACGATCAATTGATTCCCTTTGCTCTGATATATATCAATGTTCCATGCCCTCTGACGGCGATTATATCTAAATCAGCTTTTCTCGGATTTTCCATTACGTGAGGTTTTTGCCGAAAATTTGACCCGGGTTCAAACCAGTGGAAATACAATTCCATCGCATGCCGAGAAAGTACCGAATGCAATGCGATTACCCACACCCACGCTGCACTCAATTGTCAGGCGAGCCTAGGGGATGCGGCAGGGGGTGGTAAGGAACAATTGGCCGCTTTTTCTGGAATCGAGTGATAGAAATATTTGATGGAAGTAGGGGTGGGCAACAAATACCGGTGTTCGGTACTACTGAAAATATTTTTTTTCTATTTCGGTAATACCGGGAACTATTAGAAATCGGTACTACCGGTCGTACTGGTATTGAAAGTACCGATACTTGAACAGCACTGTCACCTGGTGTACAGGCGAAAATAGCTGAATAGTGGGAATACGTAATACCTACTTTAATATTTTGAAATAAACGAGTATTTAATCGGAGTGCAAACAAACTTTTCTCGTGACTTTTTATTAATTTATTTACATTAAGGAATAAAATACGTAAATATTTCGCCGAGAATTCGCATTTGAAGCAACAGGGACTTGTTCATAGGAAAAGTATTGAAATATTTTAGAATATTTAACGATAAAAATCAGTATTCAAATGCCGACTTCAGCATAAATTTATAAAAAAGTACAGTTTTAAAAATCGAACAAATGGTAACTATCTTCTATAAGTCAAGTGGACCCAGTAGGTATTATGATGCCACAGCTCGTGAGTTCTCAAAATTAAAATTCATGGATCTCTGTCATTCAGTTGTTAAAATGAAACTTTAACGCCAATTTTGATGCAGGTGATGTAGACTTTATTGAGTTGATTATCAGAATGTTAAGTTTTATTAGTAGTTTTATTTTGCGATCAAAATTCAATCTAAGGTCGCGCATTTCAATTGTGCCTTTCGACTGTAGCGACAATGATTTCTCAGTAGTCTTCGATCTTCTTTGTTTATTTAATCCACAAAATGGAGGTATTACTTTCAAAACATTTGTAAACATAGCAATTTGACGGAGGTGGTGGACGGACGCGGGAATAAGGGTGTCGTTTCCCTCCCTCCCAGCAGTGCTTGACTGCATATATATCTTTATTGGAGGGTTTAAAATACCCTCACTCCCGAAAATACATTTGCCTTCCTTTCTCTCGAAATGTCTAGCTGGAAGGGGATCATGAACACTGTTGACTATCATTGAAAAGTGCTATTAGCGAATAGCTCGGCCTTGATTGAATTACCATGGTCTCGGATCACCATGGCATGGCTTACTTGGCCCATATGGAGTCAACTAATTAACAAGTGAGTGAGAGGACCACCGACCCTTCACGTTCAGCTTCGATGAGGGATGTGATTCTGCATATCCAATACTTAAAAGTTTCGGGCGTTATTCACAGAAAGGTATGATCCGAAAAGGTATGCAACGATCGTTTACTTAAAACTTACGTTTGACAGTATCCGGTCCGAAAAGGCACGTTACCATTCAGCAACCAATCCGAATTTACGTGTAATAAAACATGAGGTGACGCTCAAACAGAATCTTATAGGGAAGAACGAATGCCCGCTGAAGTTTTGGGAGGAAAATAAATGTGTACTTCCTAATTTGTATAAAATATGAACCAATAATTTTTTTAACCATGTCGTTGCAGTGTGTCCATGCTTAATGATATAATCGCTGATGGAAGGACACAGTGGTGTTCAGAATGAAGCAATCAGCTTCTTTTTCTTGGAACTCTAGGCGATGAATATTTCGAAATAGGAAGCCTAGTCAGAGATCGGTGTCTCCTGTTTTGTAATGGGAAAATATGAAATTATTAATTGCTTTTGGTTAATTTTGTTAATAAATTTGTATGGTTATATTTGCCATCGTGTTGGTGATTACACCATCACATTTTTCTATTGATTTTATAATATATATTCAACGATAAAAATAATAACCTTTGCTGAATTCAATATCTGATTGTGCGTGTCTCTAGTTCGTAAGTTCGTTCTTTTTAATTAAATTTTGCATAATATGTAAATCCTGCAAGCGATAAAAGAGAACTTAGCATGCATTTCTTACTAGAACGCTATGAGTCGTCAGGGGCTGAACTGGATACTATTAGATACATAAAATGTACCCCATCTGCGAGGAAAAATATTTAATAATCTTTGAAGAGTGAAAGTTTTGCACTTTTGGTTCTCAATTTTTAGGCAAACGGGAACAAATGCGTTTAAACTTTCTTCTTTATTTATGAGATGGCCTGCTTAATGTATTTTTCATCAGATACTAGGATATTAATAACAGACCTGAATTTTAATCATTAAACTGTGCTATGTTTTCAGAATATGTGTTATATGTTTCAGTCGCGAAACCGTAGTTAGTTCATATTTCGGCGTTTAAGATACGGTTTTCGGCTATTTTATTAATAAAATATACAAAATAATGTTTTTCAGTAGGTTTTCAAGAAAGAAAGAGAAGAAATGTGTAACGTCATATCACATCGTATAATTTCAATTTTCATATTTTTTAATGTTTTAAACTTATATTAATTTTATACACTTGTTGATTTCCTGCACTGAAACTAAACCTTAATTGGCTGGATAGCTTGAATTATAAATACCCCATGATATATATCTTTCATCAATTTTTTTAAATTGTTAAAATTCTCTTCTTGTTAAATATCTGATCGTGATGCAACCCAAAATTTCCTTCTCTTTCAAAGTTACAGCTTAGCAATATATTGTCATTACTTCTCCAGTGCCAATTGTTTGCAAATTACTTTTGGGAATTTCCTGATTACTCTTAACGTCAGAATGAAAATTTGTTCATAGGCACTTACAAATATGTATAAAAATATGCATATACATGTATCATAACATATTTTTATACACCTCCAAATATGTAGTTCTATGTATGAAAATGTATTTGACGTTGCTGAAAACGAATCTGAAGTAATAACTGCAAAACAATATACATGTAAGTTTGTAAGCATGCTAATGCTTTTATTTATGCTATCATAAATATTACTATTACACAATGAAATATTGTATTATAATTTAATATTAATTTTTACATGTAATGAAAAGAAAGTCGCTCTTACAGAACTTCCTATTACCGAACTTAAATCGTGCCCTCTACCCTCCTCTCCTTCTACGCAAGCCTTCCCCTCTTTGACGTCATGCTTCGAGCAGGCAACTCAAGGTTCGCTCCCACTCAAGGAGGCTAGAAAAGATGTTGGAGGTCGCTTGATTCTAGATGCAAACTGATGATAGCAAATTATGACAAATGAATACCACTAAGCTTACAAGTGGAGCTTGTAGGCTCCTTACTTGAAGCCTATTCTGCCATTACAGTCGGCGCAGTTTAGGCCTTACTCTGTCTTAAGTGTCCGGTGGTCGCGTTTGCTTTTCGTCTAATCTAAGTTAAAATCCGTAGATAATACGATTTTTTGTCTCTGTCAGGCCGCGCCTACTCAGCACCAAATCCTTCCCAAGCACCTTCACCTCAACTCGTCGATCACGGCCAGGAGTATAAGGAGTATGGAGTTTTATAGCCTCCAGTTCACGTCCATGCCTCTTCTATTTCATTTTAACCTCCTTGTCCCCACTATACCTGTAGATGTCGGCGTCTGAGTTTTGGTATGTAAAGAATGGCGTACTCATGGCATGTTTTTACATGTATGTTGGCATGTTTTTACTCAGAGCCTGTCTTGGGGTAAACACTTTCGGGAAATCTGCAGACAGGCTAGTTGCAAATAGGGTTTTATTAAAAGAATATTAGGAAAATGTGAAGAGAAAGTTAAAGAGCGATGTTATTTTTCACTCGTGAGACCTCACTTGGAGTTTGACGCTAGCATATGGGATCTTTACGAAGTAGGACTAATCTCAGAAATAGATCGAATACAGCGGAGAGCAGCAAGATTTGTAAAAAGTTGTTACGATAAACTTAACAATGTTACCGTATTGTTGAAGGAATTAGGGTGGGAATCTCTAACTGATGGAAAGGAGAAATACAGGTTAAATCTTTTGCGCAAGTTCGAAGCAGTCAATTTTTTGCCGGACGTTCAACATATTTCGCTAGAGTCAACGTACTACGGTAGAAGCTATCACAGGAATAAGACAAAGAAAATAGACTGTATAACCGATAGATTTAAAATGTCATTTTTCCCACGCTCAATAAGGGATCATAATAGTTGCGATAGATCAATCATATCAAACTCCCACCCTCAATAGGTAGAGTAGAATTTTCACTTGTGCTTAATAACACCACATAATTACTAACACTTCACACCGGTCGATTAGTCCGGCATTATTTTATTTTGTTCTTTGCATGAGGTAGCATCTCGTAGCATTCATAAATTAATAGTATTAGTAATATTAACTCCTAGATGTGTCTATAAGCATTGTTCTGCATGTTTGCATGTTCATTTACGTATCACTCTCCCAGTTTCTAGTTTGACTGCGCACGGTTCTCCTGACAGCTTTTTGGTCTGCGCCTAGCGGCCGGAGCGGGGTCCTGATTTGTGCTGGGACGAGTGCTGCATGCCTGGTGTGGATTCACCCCGTTCCACACACCCTAGTGGTGGCTTGCACGGTACTTCGTAGATGTAGGTGAATGGCGGCTGCTATTATGAAATGGTTGTCGGGTTTTTAATCCTAATACTTGCATGAAAATCGAGAATTTAGCAATGCACCGATTTAAATGATGCTAAACAATTTCATCGACTGAGACGGATTGAATTTGACAATCCCTTTTGCCGAAGGAAAGACGGGAGGAAGGAAGGGAGTGGAGGAGTTAAGCTTACCGCACGTATCGGAGGAAGCACATGGCGCCCAGCCCGGCGCCCTTTCCAGCCGCCCAGTCCTTTAAGGTCGAGTAGACGAGCAGGAAGGCCCCGACGGCGAAGAAGGTGTCCACGACGAGGTCACCGTGGAGTGTCAGCATGTAAGGGATCTGCCGGTTGCCCTGTATATAGGGAGGGAGACGGACGACACCACAGTCCAAAGGTCATATAAACAGTGTGTGAGAGAGAACCGGTCGACGTTGCCGACACTCAAGATGACTTCGACCCTCAATGACATAACCGATTCATTGAAAAGCGTGCTTTTTTTAAAACCATGGATTTTGTACGATAATTGAAGCTCCCAATTTAATTGCGGGTTTAAATAATAACACGTACATTCAATATGTATTTAAAAAGAAGACGAAATGAAATATTAACGAGATATTGTCCCTCTTTAGCCACACCGTGTCACCGTGGGATGTTAGCATGGATGCATGCGTGAGAGAAAATTTTATTTTTAGGTAATTTTAGGAATAATGATCGCAGATATAAATAAATGTGCGATTTATACTGCATATTGATGGTTCTGTGTAACTGTCAGAGAGCTCAAAGGACTACAGGGGCCTATGGGTAGGTTCTGTAAGGCAATATGGTGGAATTGACGGTAAATAAACGCTGTGGATGTAGGAAAGGAAGAAGGGGCGAAGGATTATATGACGAAGGGGAATAACTGAACAAGTGGGCGATCCCTTGGGTGAATGTTTGCGAAAGATGGAACACTATTAGATGAGAGGAGATTACGAGGCGTACGAAAGGAAAGTTGTAGTCAGCATGTGGAGCATATCAAGGAATGAATGTTTATCTGAGGAGGCAAAAAGTCGCATTGTACAAAATTATACTTCGCCTCATTTTATTGTATGGTAGTGAAACTTGGGTGTGCTATTATAATCGTGTTAACGAAATGCATTAGTTTAGCGAGTATCTGAGAAGATTCTGCTGTTTAGGTGGAAGGGATGGTTTTATTAATTAAGCCGTTGATTTTGAAAGTGCAGCAAGTCCATCTTGCTAATTAAAAAGGTCACAGCTAGTTTTCATTAGAAATGAACTTAAAATTTCTGTTTTTAATCAATTCACTATCATATCTATAAATAACAGAGTAAATTATATGATTGTGAATTGATTGAAAACAGAAATTTTAAGTTAATTTATAATGAAAATTAGCTGTAACTCTTTTTTTTAACAAAATGGACTTTCCCCACTTTCAAATGCAGCGACTCAATTGGTGGGTACGAACCAGAGAGCGCATATGAAGTAATGCATGAATGTAGCAGAAGCGAAGGAGGTACTACGTAAGGATATTATAGAGCAGCATGTAAGATGTGACTACCGGCGCAGGGACATCCCGTATAGGCGGTTCCTACCCGAAGGTGTTACCCTTGAAGGAAATCAATGAAACAGTGATAGAGTTATATTGTCACCCGACACCAAACATTAAGTTCCGTTGACTGCGCGTGACCCGATAAACCAGCCATTTCACCGAACTTCCTTTGATTGCAATTCATTTCGCCAGTTCAGTTAAATTGCAATTCAACCCAGCTTATGATACCCCTCTTGCAATTGCTTTGTATAATGTACAACTGGCCATGAAAAAAATTAGAGCTTGACAAATATGTTTGAAGACTTATTTATATAAGCCCAAGATAAAAAAATTCTTATTTTGAATCCTACAATGTTATTTATAATGAAGATTTGTTCAATAACACATGACGAGTTATAAAAATCTCCAATGGCCGTGATAATAAATTGGCACAAATCGTTAAAATAACGCCAGTTGGTTTGCGGGTAAGAGGGGCAATTGCACGCCAGTGACCAACCACAACCTCTCGACCAGAAAACCCTCCTGTGGTGGTTTACGGGAATGTTACTTCCTCGCCAGTGACACAACCACAGACACACACACACACACTCAACCCAAATAGGGATGCCTGGGTTGTGAACACAAACACACTCACAATCACTCAGGAAATCACACACTCAAATGGGCCCAACTTCTGAGAGAATCTAGCTCAAAAGAGCGTAGTCGAAAAAACTGCACAATAAACAAGAAGAGACGAGGGTGTGCGTCGGATACGCGTATTTCGGCCACAAGGTGGCCCCCTCTTCAGCGAACTGAAGGGAGGAGTCACTGCTACGCGATGCTGTAAGTCATTATTTTGACAAGTGGTGCCAATTCATCACGCCCATTGGAGATTTTTATAACTTGTCACTTTAGAGAGGCCGTGGAGCTCAAGTTCCCTCGATTTCAATAACACATGGATTTTTCCTCCATGTGTTATTGAAATGTTAGCTGACGTGAATTTATTTTTTCCTCATCAGAATAAGGTAGGTAACGAATGAGTACCTATTAGGTAGCATGAAAGCAAGACAATGAAAATTAGAATTTAATTAGAATGCTCTTTATCGATTTTATTTGGATTAGCATTAAGAATTGATGCATTGAAAATCCCTTATCATAATAAATCACCACGCGCAATTAGGCCGTACTGAATTTCATGCGGACCTGCCGACCGTTCCCGAAATTATATGCTATCGAAGCAGAGGCAACGGTACCTACTTCACGTTCCGTTTTACAGCAGCACAGGCAGTAATTACTGGCAGTCTTCAATTACGGAACGCGCGCTGAGTTGTCGTGAAAAAGGCTCGAAGATTCCACCACAATAAATAGAGTCAAAGTCAGATGACGCAATAGTGAGCGGTACGCGCGCCCGTCATCTTATGATGCCATCGGTCCGTGCGGTAAAATTCTTATATGTATATACGTATTGTATGTAGTTACATGGTTCTAGGTGACGTTCATTTCTTCGACGTGAGATCTATCGATGTCTGAGGATGAAAGGGTTAGCTGGGAGGAGAGAGTGGATTTGAGAGCTGCAGCAAACAATTTTTCGGATGAATGACTACTGATGATGCATTTGTAAATAAAAACTTTTTTGGGACCTCTCTTTCCCAGCCATAGTTGAAACTCGTGTGCATTCCCAGTCGTTCGTTTTCTCTCTTCGCTGGGACGAGATTCCTTTGACTTGGGCACAAGCATAAGTCATTTTCGTAAATATATTTCGTAACATGAATATTCTGTGATTATACAGTTGACGGTGCTTTGTGAGATGTAATGAATGTAGAACATGATAATAATTTAAATCATTGTTGTAATACCTTAGCAAGAGCAGAAATAAATATTACGCAATCAAAACTAAGCATTTTCTCATCCCTAGGAATAGCGGCTCACCATTCATTTTACTTTGATTTCAAAAGCATTACAAAGAAATAAATCTGAAAATATATTGTAAAGTAACAACATGGTGTGCATAAGAAACCCAGGATAAACGTTAACCATTAGACGTCGGCGAAAGAAACCACAGCATGTGAAAGAATTTCGCTATCTAGGAATCAGAATCACGAGAGATAGTTGTAGCAAGAAAGATATAGTGTCCAGAGTAGCACAAGCCAAGAAGACGTTTTAACATATTGAGAGTTTGTTGACAGCCCACAACACATGTTTGGAATAAAAAAAACACTTCATTCTAGCTTTTAGGAGGATATTGTCTTTTCGCACTGAAGCTTGGACAGTGACAGCCGCAGAGCAGTGAAGATTCCAAGTGATGAAAATTCGGTGCTATTGAAGAATGACGAAGATGAAGAAGATGGATGAAATCATCAATGAAGAAGTCCTTCGAATAGTAGGAGGGAACAGATGTATACGACAGACTACGAAATATAAAAGACAAACATCATTGGGAACATCGTGTGTGACGCAACGGCCTCTTGAAATCAATAATTGAAGGGTGAAATTAATGGGAATGATTTTCAAAGAAGGTCAAGGATGAAATACATTAATCAAATCATGCAGAACAAGAGGAGGAAGAATCGTGACGTTGTAAAGCGGTCAGGTGAGAGGAGAGATGAGTTAAAGAGAGAGGCGCAGCAAACCAGTTTTCAGATACGGATGACTGCTGCTGATGGCGAGGACTGTAAATGGATACATTTTTCATTATCGCAGCAAATATGTAAATATGGATGCTGGAAACACTAGATCGAGTTTTACTGAAATATGGGCAATAATCATTCACGCCCAGATCATTCTTCATTACTCGTCCGTTCAGTGAACCATTTGGACAGTCGAGAAATTTCGGGAATTCCCTCCGCCATTATAGCATTATATAGCGAGCGCGCCTCGTTATAATACGTTAACTGCCCCGAATGTGTGCCTTGCGTATATATGCGCGCCCTCATTCCATTTATTTCTCTCCTTCTCCTCCTGTTGACGATCGACGACGCGTTAGCCCACTCACTTCCTTCCCGCCATAAGCGGGGAGGTGGTCACGTGGCTCTCCCCCCCCCCCCCATCCCAACCGCCCCCGTTGGCAGTTCGTAACCATTCATCTCGTCCAACGCGGGGAACGAGGAGTGGAAAGTGGCGATTCAGATCCACTTCCATTCCGTGCCGCGGCATCAGACCGCGACACAGAACCAGGGTGAGACACGACTCTACTACACCAGCCAACGTCTTGGGGGCCATTCAAGTAGCTTTTTAACCCCTCCCCACCCCCATGTAAGACAACGTAAGATTCCATTAACCCATCCTCTCCCCATTTTACGTAAGTTATCATATATTTTTAGAACCATGCAAATAGATAATGATATACTTATTTTCAAGTCCCTGTCCAAGTGTGCAAAAAATTCAATTCACCCCCTCCGGTGTTTTTTTTACATAATAATAGATAAATTTAGAAATATGATTTTTTAGCCGGATTTCGATATTGGTTTTCGAGATTTCGCGATTCACAGCAAATGATCACACGTTTTTATGTAATTTAGCATAAATATGTAATTTAGCATAAATTCAAGCGCGCCACCGCGGTAAACCAACAAAGTAAATTTGTTATGATCGACAATAATGAAAAATATGATCGATCTCAGAAGCGATTATAGCCTTACGTAAGATTGTCTCGTACCTCCTCACTCTCCTACGTAAGACAATGCAAGGAAAGCTCAACCCCCCCACCTTACATGAAATGTTTCAATTTGATGAAAACTCATTACGGTCCGATGGGACTTCAATTGAGCAACGATTTTCGATGCCTGAGAGCGATAATCAGTAAGGGTATCAAGTACTAAGTTGTATCAATAAGAGTAGAAGAGTAGAAGGTCAACCAACTCTTGAATCAAACAAAAATTGGAAGCCTTTTCTTTTCGCGGTCAGAGGTCAATGAGATTGGCGCGTGTGATTACTAGGTAGGAGGGAAGTGCACACGAATTGGGACTTGCCTCCTCGATGTACTGTCCGTTGGTAGTGGCGCCGCCGATGGTGACTCCGTACTTGTGGCACATGATGATCATCACCATGGAGAGGACCCGGATGCCGAACACGACCTTGAGGCCGTCCTTGTTCGTCGCCTTGTGCAGGTTGTTGAAGTTCCTCCTCATGGAGAAGCAGAGGAAGAGGGACTGCAGTGGAGCTGGAAAGGAAACACGAGGGAAGTCACGCTCGATCAATCAATCACGCTGCCGTGATTTTGATGACGCCGCGAACTTGACGTCACCTCGACGGAGTCACCCACCAACAGGGCACAGGGGTGCGAACATTCATCGCAGGAAATAAAAAACCACCACCCTGCACACTCGAACCCGGATCCCTCCTTGAAAACGCGCCGAGTGTCTTTAGCAAGTACTAAGCCACTTAGAGACATCATCCTCCCTTTATGCGCATATGCATGTGTCTCACTCAGTGAATCAAACCGAAGGTTGGTTTGGATAGTTGGGGGTAGAGCTCAACCCGGACTAAGCCGCAGGCGTGTGAACTTCACACATTCAGGGTAGGGAGGCCAGTTCCTTCCCCTGGGCCACCTCGCACTCCGAGGATTTTTGTTTGAGGGCGTTCAAAGGCTTCACCCGGATTTGAACCCGGGCCCTTCGATCAGTAGCCAAGCGCTCTACCCACTAAAGCCACCACGCTCACCATACGCATGTGAGTGAACTTGAAAAGGAGAGCATCATCGTCATTGAAGGGATCTCGGTTCGAGTCTCAGTCAAGGCGGGGATGATGATGATGTTGCATTTGTTACACCCGTGTGATACCGATCCGTACGAAACGGGAAATTTATTTATTGGGGTCACTTTGGGGAATAAGTAAGATACAAATAAGTGTTTGAATGAAATTTATACTCGCAACGAATTTCAAACTCCATATCTTAAGTCCTAAAACTACTTGGATACTTTTCTTCAGCAAAACAGTTTTCAAAAATTAAAGTACCCTGCAATGTACTTGTTATATACATATATTTAAATCTGCAATCCATTGCTGCTTCTGTTTTTAAGCTAATGTCTCAAGCTGTAACAGTGGCAGATACAGAAAAAACTCAAGGGGGGGCGCAAGTTATCACGACGATTGTAGCTTTCAAACTAACTGCCTGGCAGCGACTCTGTTTCCCTTATATATATATATGTAGCTCGGTTGTTTCGAGAACATTCGGTGCCAGAATGTTCGCTTCCAGACTTTTAAGGAGTGTGAACAACTACAAACAGTAGAATATTCGCGACTTTTCTCGGACAAATGCCAGACAGAATAACGTATCGAGATCACTAGAATGGCCGCGACTTTTCTCGTAGGTTAGCTATCTATGCGCCAGACAGAAACGTATAAAATACGATGACGCGGACGCGCGCGCGTGCTACATAAGAAAGTGCAACTACTCGATAACTCGACTCAGAGTCGACTGACGAAAGACACGAACGAATAGCGTAACGAAGACTGGCGGGGGCGGCGCGGCGCGGGCGGCAATGCGGGTGGCCCCGTAAGGGGGGGGGGGGGCGCGCGCGCCCCCCATATGTATCCGCCACTGAGCTGTGACTGTTTAATGAGAGGGTGGATTTTATTCAAATCCTCCCTGGCAATGCGCCACACGAATCAGTTTTAACTCACGCTGCAAGCATTTTCTAAATGTTGTTGTTAATTATACCATCTCAAATTAAAATAAGTTTGATGAAATAACCTTAATCACGGAGTATTAAACTTAACTATCTCATGAACTAGTTGACCAAAAATTGGTGAACTCATTTTGGCAAACTTTTCCAGATATTTTGTCGCGAGAATAAAAACTATAAGCCAGATGATATATCAGAACAGCGCTCCCAGTCAGTCCATTGAGCAAGGGCATTAGTAATTAATGCTTCAGGATATCATGAGGGTTCTTTAGCCTTCTTATGCAGCTACCCATCAAAATTAAAAAAATAAGAGAGTTAACTATTTTCCAGTTGTCACGTTTGCACTAAACCCTTTAGATATCAGTGCATAGTTACAATATGGAATCGCATAACTTAAATAATCTAATTCGTCGTAATTTTTTTATATAATGACTTAAAATACCGGGATAACATGTAGGAATAAACTATAACTAAGAGTCTATATCTCCACAGTCAAAATTTGACTCAAATACATTTTGTCAAATCAACAGATTTGTCAAAACATTTTGAACTAAGGTCACAAGTCGAACACATACGTCAAATATTTCGTGATATTATTTTGTATTTAAATAAGATAAGGCTGCTATATAATCCGTCACCAGCTGTCAATGCAATGTTTATAAATGTTATCGTGAGGGCTAACAAACTTCAAGTATAAACTGAATAATAAGGCAAGTAGTAGAACCAAGGAGCCACTAATTGAAAGGTTGAAGACGGGAATAATAAGGGCTCGCTGCTAGATAGCATGAAGTGCATTCCGTCCTGCGTGGCACAGGCGGAATGACTAGTTGCACGCATGCAGAAGGCCGTCATCCTGGGGTCACTCCGTCTACTGCGGACGCATGACCCGACCGCAGCGTAGCCACTCATCCGATGGGCGTGGCTGCGATTACTGCACAACCCCTCTCGAGTCTCCGGCCATTATGACGGCAATGAAACCTGATACTTACCGGGGCTTCGGAAGGGAGTGTTACAACTGTAGGAAGTTAATAATAATAATATCTTGATTCATCTTAAGCACAACAAAGTGTGATAGATGTCGTCATTGATACATTTTATACACTTAATATTTTAAATAAATTAGAAATACAGCCTGGAAAATTCAAGTTTAAAATACTCAGCTATTGTGTACAGCATTCTGTCGAGTAGCCATTTCTCCTTAACCACTCTTAATCTTTTAATATTGGCATGATGAACAGAGCTGGACAACATATTGAAAAACTTAGTACTAGATGATAACATTCTTTGGGATTGAGCCAGTCTGCAGCGAGTTGCATCAATTGAGTTTTTATTTCTTGTATCATGACTGTGGATATTTGCTCTAATTTCGTATACTTCTAAATTATCTTTAACACGGAGCAAGCTATAAAACATATACAAATTGTAGACTGTCATGATCTTGAGTTTAATAAAGTGAGGTCTGCAGTGGTCATAGTGTCTACATTGATTATGACCAGCGGTGGCATGACCAGGGCGGGAAGGCGGGGATTCCCGCCCGGGCCCCGGGTCCGGGTTGTGGCTCAGGCTCCGAGCCCCGGCTCCCGGGCCACGCACTACGTTTAAATATTATTTGCAATCATTTTGCCCTTAACGACCTGAAACGCGTTTTTAACGCACACATTTTTCAGAAGGGGGGAGGGGGGGGGGGTCACAAAAACCGGGCCCCTCTGGACGTGCAACGGCCCGGGCCCCTGAGCACCCACGCCGCCCCTGATTATGACTTAGTATTCTCATAGCTTTTTTCTGTAGGATGAGTATTTTATTAACATCGGAGGCATGTCCCCAAAGTCTAAGACCATATAGTAGCTGGGCATGAAAAAATGCATTATAGGCAGTTAATAGGTAAGAGTCACCAGCACTCGCTTTCAGTTTCCTCAGTAAAAATATTACTCTAAAGAGTTTTATTTTGAAAAACTGAAGTATGTGGGAACTCCAATCCAGTTTCGAATCCAGATGGAACCCAAAGAGTTTGACAGGATCACTGCATTCATGTTTCAGGTTAAAAAGAAGAGACTTAGTTGTATTCTGATTCAATGCTAAGTTATTAGCAATAAACCAGTTGTTAGCCTGAGCTAAAACGGTCGGTGTCACATTCATTTCTTTCCTTGAATCACTACAGATGTGGAAGAATGTTGTATCGTCAGCATAAAGAACACAGTCAAAAGATACATTATATGGAAAATCATTTACAATTACAAGTAATAAGAGTGGGCCCTACACTGAACCCTGTGGGACACCATATTTGTTATGTGTAAATTCAGAATGATTGCAATTTACCGCTACTTTCTGATTACTATTGGATTGAGAAGATATCATGGACTTAGTTCGGAGCCTTGAAGGCCATAAAATTGTAACTTTTGTATAAGTGACTGACACAATCGAAAGCAGAGGAGAGATCACAAAGGGTTATCGACAGGCAGAGTTTACTTTCAAGAGCTATGATTGCATTGTTGACAACCTCTTCAACAGCTGATGCTGTAGATTTTCCTATTGCCGAAATCCATATTGTGATTACGAAAAAATTCTAGAACTATCCAAATGCTGAAATATTTGAGTAGGTATACACTAAGTTTTCAAAAACTTTTGCAAAAACTGATATAATGGTGATATGATGGTGACATAATGACACTCCTAGGAAAAAATCCAAAGAGCAAATTAATGAAGCAACAAGCGGTTATGATATTTCAGTAACTTGACATCAATTCTTGCGAGCGTCCACATCTTAAATTCACGTAATGTTCACCCTATTTCTTTTAGGAAATCTTCCAACTTAAACGTGAATTGTCAAAACCGTCTCAAAATGTTCTCCAACTGACTCAGAGCCTAATGTTTACAAGGGAGAGATAGCACCATTTTGAACTTATTTTCTCTGTGACTGGTTCTTTGAAGAAATAATTAGACGTGTCTCTATCCAGTTTGGTCAAATTATGTTTGCTCACAATTTGTTAGGGAGTTTTGTTCAAATTACATATTCTCCAATTTTTGTCTGTCACACGATACTCAAAAAGTTATAATAAAAAATGCAATCAGGGCATTATGGCCGTGGGACATTGGCGTAAATCACGCAGCGCCGTGGAACTGCAAAAAGGACATTCTCCCCAACTCTCAGCATCGCTCCCAGGCCCGTCAGTCTCTACGCTTAATTTACACGTCTCCCTCGGACCTCTCCCCTTCGATCCTCAATTCCTTATTCCTTCACCACTTTGAACATTTCCCTGCCTACGTACATTATTCTCTCTCATGCTTCGCCGCTGTCTCATGTCGCTTTGCTATCTTCATTCACTCTGAATTCCCGATGTATTCTCGGACTCAGGCGATCTAATAATGATTTCCTGTCGAGAAATAACATATTACATCATATGTGGTAGTTGAAATCAGGTTCACGCCAAAGTCTCAGGACATTCATGGCTCTTGACTGTGCAACAATCACATATATTATGACGACACTGTGATGTAGTGACCAGGGATCCGCCCCTTCCGGTGTGAGGGTTAAGACCTTCTTTGCGTAGCTGTCAATGAATATTCGCAATAACGACGTTCAATTTATATTTTGGAATAAAATATGCATTTTACTTGGCAACAACTGACACTAAAGGCGATACTGCATCAGTACTCCTGATTGAATAATATTTCATACATTAGCCCTATTTTAAATTATAGATACACTTGCAATAGCTGTGCAAAAAAATGGCTCCTGGAATATTATAACCATCACTCTTTGTTCACTGCATGCGAAAACGAAGTTTAATCTTTGAATCCTAAGTCAAAAATTTCAATTTATACTACATTTTCAAGCATGCAAGAAAGTCAATGCGAATGTGGAATGAAAATCAAGACTTACTCCAAGTCTACCAAGGAGCGGATAGTGGCAAAAGAGAAAATGAGGACTCGATTTTAATGGCCAAGAGTACTTTTAATTTAACATTGATCAATGTACTTATGTGCATGCGATGTGGATAAGAAGTATGCTCTGGGTCAGTGTACGTCACTGTAAGGGTCGGTTTGAGCCATCGGACTGATCGCACTGATCAGTGTGATTGCCAAAAGGTGGAATCCATAAGGAAAGGAAATGTATCAAATGGAAGTCCAGGGACATTCCGAGAATGTCTTGTCGAGGATTTCAGTGTAGGTAGTACTCACTTGGTCTGGAGTCCGCTTGCTGTCGCTGGAAGTCGAAGACGGTTGCAAATATACAGGTTATGACAGCAATTGCGATGGTCACACTGGAAATGAAAATTAATTTCTCTTTGAATGTACAAGTCATTTTATTCATTCCCATTTAACCAGATGTTAATTTCCACGACCGTTTGTTTTTTTTTTTTAATTTAAAAGTCTAATTTCGTAATTGAGATCTTTATGAGATAGATTAAAACTCCTAATCAGAACGCGTGCAGCAATGACCCCCATGTTGTACGTCAATGATCGTTGCGACAATTTTATCAGTGTGACTAGCCTACTGCAACAAGAAGAATAGGACACACTATCAAACCGGAAGTTGAAATTTAGATTTAATCATTCAATTAGGTTCCAAGCCGATCTATTTACTGACGTCAAAAACATTTTACAAACCCCGACATACTACGGTAGATTAGATTATGAGAATAAAATTAGGGGAATGGACTTGCAGAACGGACAGATTTAAAATATTGTTTTTCCGGGAACGGTAAGAGGCCACAGTTGCTTTCATCGAGGCTCAGTAATTAGGTTGCTCGACAAGTAGTTTAGCTTATTAGCTCTCGTAATCTTTATAAAAATTTGCAGCTTACGGCGCATGGGAATAGTTTCATCCCTGCATATTTTATTCTCGTGGCAATTTCTAGTGTCTAGTGGGCTCCCAGATAGCTTCATAGCGGAGAAAATTCACCCCTGCCACACACCCTTGAGGCCCATGCCGGGTACCTCGAGAGGGAGGGGGGCAGGGAATGACGAGGGCGCCAGCCAGGGGCGTACACTGGAAATGTTTTTGGGAGGGATACTACTGGGGGGTAAGGAATACCTGGGGCCCGGGAAAATTTTTAAAATTTAGGTTCATGAAAAAGCGTCTTGAAGGCTCAGTAACGACTTAAAAATTTAGTATGTTAACAAGAAAAGTTTTGGCAAGAACATTTAAAGATATTCAAATCATGATTTTTGTTTGTAAAGTGAAGGCCCATAAACTTCAAATGAAGAAAAAAGCGAATGATCGCGGATTTAAAAAACACTGTGCCAACTGTATTTAAAAACCATCTTTATATATATAAAAGTCAATGTATGTATGTATGTATGTATGTATGTATGTATGTATGTATGTATGTATGTATGTATGTATGTATGTATGTATGTATGTATGTTCCACATCTCCTCCTAAACCACATGACCGATTTTGATGAAATTTAGAACACGAGTTTGTCACTGATAGACAACAAACACTGTAGGGTTCAATTAACCGAATCCCTATTTTTTCAGGGTTAAGGGTGTGATCCTTACTAATATGTATAAAAATGTAATGGTCCCTGTCTGTCTGTTGCTCCATCACGCAAAAACTACCGAACCGATTGAGCTAAAATTTGGCATGCAGATAGAAAACATATGTGGTTGTAACATATGCTATATTAAAAATCCCTAAGAGCCCCCAAAGGCCCCCTGAAGGTCCCCCCTGGTGGTTCATGCTAAGCATTGGGTTCGGTGCAGTGGTTTCATTTATTTGTTTTTAAAATTACTTTCACTCAAGATATAAGGCTGGGATTTTTTTATCGGATGGCTGAATAAATGAAGTTTCTAATTTTATCAATCGATTTCCTTCTACGCTCCGTATTTGTCTGAACTTCATGTATTTAGCTGAAAAATCTCACCTTTTTCTCTGAAATCAACAATAACATATTTCCTTGACAACCATAGATTTGATTTTCAAAGGATATACACGCCTCTAGCATTTAAATATCACGCCTTCCTGCAGGCCCATGGTAGTACGTAGAAAAAAAATCCATATAAGAAGAGCCCAGAGTCCCATGGGCCCCATGATAAATTGCTTCGGGGGGTACTCGATAAAGTCAATGCATATTTAACAAGTATACTTTTCAACGTCTATTCTCAAAGTAGCTCTCAAAGGGGCACTGCATGTATATGAGAGAATAATTACGTAGTAAACTTTACACATAAAGGAATTAATAGAATACACACTTAATTAAATGTGCAAGAATATTTACGTGGAGCGAATATCAATGGTAATAATGCCTCTGTTGCTACAACAAACACGGCGTTGTTTATTATCATTTAATACTCAGATGTATTACACGTAGTGAAACCGTCGACCTCTCATTGCGATTGCGAATTGTTTTTTAGACCAATTCCCACATCATAAATGTCACGAGTTATTTATATGTTTAAAAGTGTTAAAGTGCAGTTAACTTAGGTACATTCACTCAATCATCGAGTTGCCTATTCTAGACTCTCACTTGCCGCTGTGTTTCCGTTTCTTAGACTCAAAAATATATCCATCAACATGCCTAATAGGAAAAAGAGTAACCTTTCGAAAAAATCTTCTAAAGCAAAATGAATGTTTTATTTGCGAGAAAATGAGCCCTTGAAAGAAAAACGACAAAGGTTAGACTTGGATGGACAAAGACATGCCCACCAGCGATCTCATGAGATGCTCCTCATGGTGTTTCTCGGGTTACGCTAAGATCCGCACAAATTTCATCCTTACCCAACCTACAGACGGGTAACCAACTATAAATCTGGTTCAAATATAGACGTATCTGTTTCGAACATTCAGTCTGCGTTAAGATGGCGGAAATTATAATGACGTCACTACATGCTTCTTACCCGAAAAAAGAACGGAAATTCTGCGCAATCAACGACATCCGTGCATGAAAATCGACAAGTGCACAAAGAATCACCATAGACTTTTTTCATTTAGCAACGGAAACCAATGATTATGGCTATTCCGAAGGCGCAGTCCCATTGATGGAGGATTCATAGGTCAAATAAACCTGGTTTCCGCTGCCATTACTCCTCTTGACGTTGTCAACCGCTGGATTGTACCCTTCTGTCCAATCCTGATTAAGATAATCAACGCACATATCAACGTTGAATAGTGCAACTGAATTAAGTCATGGAATGCAAATATATGTATGTACACAAGGGAAGCGATCAAGATGTTAATCACTCAGAAGACGGCTCAAGAGAACCGGAGGGACGAGGTGACCATCTATCAACCTGGGTGCTATTTAAGTAGTAATGAGTCTGCGTGGCCCATTTTTGGGTTTCCCATGCATGAAAGAGGACCAACAGTCACCCATCTCTCCGTGCACATGGAAAAATGTCAGTGTGTCTACTACATCGAACACAACATACAAGATAGGTTACCACGCCTACTCCTCAAATGACCACACATACTGTTTTTCTTCGGGCTTTGCGGTTTTATTATAAAAAATAAGTTTAATGTTTTTCACACCCGTTGAATTTCAACGGGTATCTTCCGCTCGTATATAATAAAGGTCATAGCGTCTTTTTAAGCGAGTAAAAATATTTTTTGTCAGTTCTGGCGTATAGATTAGGGCTATAGAAAGAAAACACTGCATAAAGTAATAAACCAATTTCTTATTAAAAATGAAGACAACAAAATTAACGCAAAGCATATAATGCTGTTTTCGAAAGCACTTGGAAAAACCAAGCAGAGAAAGAGATTATCCATTTTAGGGAAATTAAAGTTACTGTCTTACTCTTAAATAAGAAAATATAATTTGTTTCAGTTATCTTAATCGTCGTAAACATCGCCCAAAACATATAAGTCACAAAAAACAATTCTAATTTCAATCACGAAACAAATGAAGAATTAAAATCATACAAGGAGGAACATTTTCAGATTATAAAATACTGTTGAGCCTTAACTGTTGAATACACAAATGGACTGTAAAGTAGACTATGAAAATATTCACTGGTAAATCAAAGAGCAATCATAACAGCACAGCATGAACAATGAAACAGGTAACTGAGGCTAAAAAGCGACACTATTAAACCAAGCAAGTCTTATATTAGGATGAGCTTATGAGAAACAATTTGCCTTGTAAGTAACTACTAGATTTTGTGAGGTAATCTATGTCACATGTTCTCCATTCCAAATTCCATTTAACTCTGACTGCATCATCGAACGATCTATTTGTATTAATTCTAAATTCAGAATTAACTGTGGAGCAACATATTATACTGAAGCGAAGCCTATATCGTGGGGGAGAGGATGATATTCCAGCACAAAAAAATATCACGTAATGATAACACTATTTCTTTTCCCACCTCATATTTATTTCAATTGAAGGAATTTAACTTTTCATTCATGGCGTGGTGGAATTGCATACTTTTGGATGACAAATGTCATTACTCGAGCGCGGCTCCATGGAAATTTTAAGGGAGTACATCGTTTCTAATTAAAAAGTAATAATCCGTTCATTGTTTACGGCCTTGAGAAAGAGCCACGAGCAATCGAAGCCCTTCCTATTCACGGAAGTATCCTTGTATTTTCAAAATCTAAACATATTAAGCCTGTCGGCATGTGTAGCCTCTTTTCGACCGTGGGCCACGGCCACGGTGGTTCGATTCTTGGCGCATGTAGTCCAGTAAATGAAGGAGCCAACCTTGAGATTATTAGTTACCATTTTTATTTTCTGGCTGAAAGTGGTATTTGGTACCTAATTAAAAATGAGACCAAGTTTGCATGAAAAGATTGTGCTAGGGGGGTGAAAATGGCCCCAAAAGGCCCGAAAAATCGTTTTTCCGCGAATGTCTCCCAAAATATGGCAGTTGGAGATTTTTTGTTCAGATAATAATTAAAGATCAGTTAATTTTCTACAAAAATGTTCCTTATGATTTTTCTCGAAAATTTGACCGTTTTCGAGATAAACGGGCCCAAGCGCACCCAGAATATTGACCTCCTGCGCTGCGTATCGGAGAGCACGCTCCGTGCATTTACACATGAGCGGGCGGATAAATTATTCAATAACTTTGTTAAAAATGCATATTTTCTCATGAATCAAAGTTCATGTGAAAGAAAAAATCTACCGCTATCATACCCTGTGACTTGAGTCACGTTTTGACTCTTTGGCCATATTGTAAAAACGGGTCAAACTTTCTGCTCCCGCGCAATTTTGACCTCGCCAGGAATTTTTTCCTATTTTTTTTGTATTGCACTAATTTGGTCCAAATTTTCTTGATTATGGGTCCTCAGAAGGTCCTTTGTCGTCTGTGAAATTTGTATGATCTAATTTTCTTCCATTTTGATTAAAACTTTGTTTGTTGAACCCCAATTTTTTGCTGTTTTTGGAGCGCGGGGAAATTTTGTAAACAACCACCAATTAAAAATTCATACATGATTGGATTGGTCTCTATGACATATCATTTGAAAGCTGAAAACGTCTACTTTTCGTCTGTGCAATTATTTTTTTTCACAAAATCGCCCATTTTCCAATAAATTTGTAAAACGCGTGCTAAAGGAAAAAGCGCACTTTTTCTTTTCGTGGCTTCTTTCTCCCGGCTTTTTATTTCTGACGTTTTGACACCTTGACTACTGTAAAGGTGGAACTCTCACCTTTCCATCAATGTGTATAAAGACATCTCATTGATACGTGGGGAAAAACCCGAGTCTCTAAATGTAACGCTATAATTTCATTACTTTCGTTTCTTCCGTCGTTCGTCGCGAGTGTGCTCTATGCGGCGCTCGTGTCGTCTGCTACAGTCCATGCGGCCACGCTTGGAGATGTAAATGCGTTGGTTTTCTTTCATTATTTTGATAAATATTCAAGGTCAATTATAGAAAAAAAAGTTGGGTGTGCTTAAGACCACACGGGAGAAGTGTAAACGTCTATGGCGATATTCTGATATATATAATACATAAAAAATATTTCATCAATTGTAATATTGTGCATTTTATACAAAGGTGTTTGTATTAAATAATTCAGCTACGCTTTAATCACTCTTTTGTTCACTACGCCGTACAGAAAGCTAGACTTATGTATTTTTTCTCTCTTTATGTGAACGTATATGCGGTGATCATCAACGAAATTTTGCGGTAATTTACTCGGGTATATATGCAAGTCCAGCAGTGGCTCGGAAACGAATTGTCACCAGAAAAATGGGGATGGAAACGTGTAGGGGGTATATTCATGCCGGTCCAAACCACTAAAGACCCAGCGGTTCCGGAACTCCAAAAAATGATATTTTGTCAATTTAAGAAAGAATGTAAGGGAACATGTTCATGCAAGAAAGTGGGGCTACCATGCTCATCTATTTGTGGTTCATGTGAGTCCCGCCAGTATTCGAATTATAAAGACAGCCAAGATACGTTTTCCGAAGAGGTAGAACTAGAGGAAACTCTAGAACCAGAAGGAATCGTTGGGGAGGGGGACGTTGATGCCCAAGAATTATTATTGGAGGCTTGTGACGGGCACTGGTGATTAACAGATTTATGTCATAATTGCAATGTATTTTTATGTATTTTTCTGTAATAAATAAAACTTAAAGAAAAGTTTATAACTCATTATTCCAAAAACCTCGATCAGGATGGTTGCAAAAAAATTTCCGAGAATCGTTGAAATTGTTGTTGAGCTTTATGGGTAAATTTCTTCACTCTTGAGAGATTTTGAGTTTTCGTTAGGAAGAACCTAATGAACTTCAATACTTTGCCACATGTGCAAAGCTGGTTGTCGCTAGTTTCAGGTCAATTGGTGGGGTCCATCCTGCTGTGATTAATCTTATGGCCTGCTTTCCTAATAGGTATAGCTTGAAGCCTCATCTGCGAGGAAAACAGGACGCTCGGAAACACAAATATCCTTCAAAATTATATGGTTTACGGGGTTTCTCATTTATGGCCCCGAGGATTTTGGCAGTGGATAGAATGTGGTGGCGCCATCTACAATTGGTTTCCACAGTCCAAAACATTGAAAATAATGGATTTCCAACACCCCCCCCCATCTCAAATTTTGTAAAAAAAACTTGCATATTTCATGAGTCTCAAAATTTTGGATTTTTCAACACGATTTTTTGCAAAAAATATTAATGTTGCGAAAAAAATCATAAGGACCAATTTTGTAAAAAATTAACTGATCTTTAATTTTTATCCGAACAAAAAATCTTCAACTGCCATATTTTGGGAGACATTCGCGGAAAACCGATTTTTCGGGTCTTTTGGGGCCATTTTCACCCCCTAGCACAATCTTTTCATGCAAACTTGGTCTCATTTTTAATGAGGTACCAAATACCACTTTCAGCCAGAAAATAAAAATTGTAACTAAATATTTACAGGTTGGCCTCTTTCTCCTCCTTCATTTACTGGACTAATGCGGATTTTTCGCTTGCTGGATGACTCACCAGAAGGCGCAGTCGGCGGCGGCGAGCGTGCTGGGGGTCGGTGGGCCGGCGCTGCAGTGGTGCGGGTGCACGCTGACCTCGAGGTCGATGCCGTTCTCGGAGCCGAGCGGCGGCAGCACGTGGTTCATGACGACCTGCAGGTCAGCGGCCGAGCACGAGGAGGGCAAGCACATGGCCCAGAAGGCGCTGTCCCGACGATGACGCCACCTGGCGCCCTTGTACTGCAACGGGACCAATGAGGAGCGGGATTTGGGTTCGTACAACTGGAGACAAACATCTCGTTTCTAAATACGCTGAATTACTCCCGTTGCAGTCAACTGCCGAAAAAATATTAGATTGCCAAGAAGCCAGAAATATTCAGACATTTGAGGAATGCTGCTCAATGGAATACGTAAAACGATACTTGCTAGCTGGATTATATTCATGCATAACATATCAAGTTTCAAGAAACTCATGGAGACACATGGGCGATTAGATAATGACCCCTGTTGAAAAAGAAAAATTTGTTTGATCATATAAACGTTGAAATTTGAAACTTAGCTTTGCTTTTTTAAAACTTTAAGAAATTATCGCAAAAATTTGTACAGATAAGATTCCAAGCTGATACAATGTTTTAGGGTGAAGTCGTCTTACAACAACTAAAATCAATCCAAAGTATCACATATTCCACGTCTTATTTTTCATAAGTTCGGCAATTCAAATTTGATCTATCCATTCTTGGAATTGCCATTTAACCTCTTATTTTGTATTGTAACGAATGATTAAAAACACGCGTTCTTCTCTATCTGTGGGGCATTCCATCGCTAAATCTGTTACCGAGAGGAAACTTTCACAAACCACAGGAAAACAGAACTTCACCGCGACGCGGGTTCCAATGCATGACCATCATCATCCTAGGTGCTTTAAAAGAACACAAGAGATCCCTTATTATGCACCAAACAGTCCAAAGTGGATGTGGGGGGGGGGGGGGGAGGAGGACAAAGTTGTGGATGAATTAGGAAATGCTTATTTAACAATAGCTGATAGGATGGGGGAATTGGCTGGTCACAAACACACTCATTAAGGACGTAGAAAGAGGAAAAATTGGCGTGTATCGGGAAACAAAACTATTTCCATCCTAATTGCGGTGCCAATTTAGGAGGTTGCAAGGTACTATCTGGATGTTAAGCCCTAGCGGTCCATCAAAGATGGCAACGCAAGGGAGCATAGGACTTCATGCGGAAGCCACAATTCGTGCGGTTGCATCCCAGAACTTCTACCGCGCTGTGCCACGAATTAAGATTACTGCTGCAACTACGGCGATGAGATAGATACATTGAAATTGCCATAGGAAAAAAATCAGCCTGAACCGGGAAAGGGCTTAACTTCCAGATCCCTTGTATCCTCCTAAATTGCCACGAAGGGAATTAGGAAGTCAGGGTAGCGTAGTGGTCTGCGCATTAGCCCGGCAAGGTCCGTGGTTCAATGCCCGGTCCAGGCCGATTTTTTCCTGTGGCAACTTCTATGTATTCCATCGCTGAATTTGCGGCAGTCATAAGTATCTTCACTCCATAAGTAGATTAACTGTAGGAGGGTCACGACATTTTGTATAAATTTCATGTCCTCTTAAACCATTGAGCTCACGCCGATCATTGGGTGGTAGAATGCAACTAACTTCTCCATCGACACATGATTCACATCTCCTTGTGTCTCTTACCTCGATCTGTTCCCAAGTGGAGGTCATGGGGTCCAGCCAGATGGCCAACGGGTCATGGGTGGCTGGCGTCTGGACCCGGCGGCGCCTCGCCTTGGCCGCGGTGGGCTCCCTGATGGCCACGCGGGCCAGGCAGTAGCGACCCCGGATGCCCATCGGGCCCCTCACCGACAGGCACTCGTCGAAGTCGCCCATGTTGTACACGTTGCCCGACAGAATGCCCAGCGGGTACTTGACGGAGGCGTCGAACACTGCAAACAGGGACGGAAGGACAGTGTCATTGAGCTGGCTGGCTCTGGTGAGTACTACTCGCCTACCGATTCGTTGAACGCAATCAATGTCGGGCTTAAGATTTCTTCGGGCATTCAGATGATATGGATCGATTGAAATGTATTTTAACATTCCTTTTTCCGGGAAGCATTCAGTCAGTACACAGTTGGCGATTGATTTATAGATCAAAAAAATCGAAGAGGGCGAAAATAAAATCGTTGGGTTCACGGACCATTTGCCAGCATAGATGAAAATTAGGACATTAGCTTCACATATGAGATTTTTTAATAAACATTATTACAGCTCTGGGCCACTATCAGAAAGTTGGAGAAGAATGAAGTCATTACATGGGAGCTTGTTCGTTCGAGTTTTGATTGCGATGACGGGGAAGTGAGGAGAAAGTTGGAATAATAGACGAAATGTGCCCACCATGTTTCCTTTCTTCGTTTTCCAGAACAAAGTTAGAGCTCCAAATGAATTTAGAGGGCTCATAGAGACATACAGAGAGAGTAGATAGTAGGGTGTCGTTACTTGTTGTGGTACGAGAGCAGATTTGGAGACAAAAATAATGGACAAACGCTGTTTTTTTATTTTTTATTTTACCTGGTATTTAAGACTCGGCATGGACTTGACGGACTCATTAACGAATTTAAAGTAGACACGCGGGAAATCAGAAATATTTAAAATGGTGACTCCCACTAATCTATCAGTTGACCAAAGTGAGTCGAGGTATATGCGCTGTGTAAGGATGTGCCAAGACGGCAACAGCATATTATTAATGCGGATTAATTTTATGCTAACTTTTCAGCTGTAGAGAATAAAATAAAAGTAGTAATTATGGATTCGAATGGCCGTCGCGTCAAAATCATCGAGAAGTCATTGCACTCACGAAGAAGGAACGTAATTGCACGGAATAAAGAAATTAATGAGCGAAATAATTGTTTGGCCGTAGGAGATAGATCGATATTTCACTGCACGACGACGTACTTCACCCGTTGAATTTTGGTGCAAATGACGTTTAGTTACCACACATTATAATTTTGTCACTAAATATTTATCCTTGCATTTCTGGGTGTTGATCACCATAGATTCATCTAAGTCCTAAAACAAACAACTGATTTTGTTTACATTCCGCCGAGAAAAATTATCACACTTACATCCCAGCTTCAATAATAAAATGTAAAACCATAACATTTAGCTGTTTATTATGCATCTGTATGTTGCTAAGTGGTTTGATGCCTCTACGCCTACGTCTGTTAAAGTTTATTTGTTGTACCTAAAAATAATTAATCTTAAATGAACTAGCGTAAATTTTTCGGTTCTACCCTTCATGCTTACAGAACAATGCACGCTGGGATTTCTATATAAACCAATGCAATTTCTGCTGATTGCACTCCATTTAACCCCAACTGTCATCCATAGGTTCAAATACGCACAATAATGAGTGGGCGTCTGTGAAAATGTAGCGTGAGATACAAAAAGAGAATCATAGATTGTATTGTAAGAATTGGGCAAAGAAACATGGGATAGCGTCCCATCTTCATCTTTTTATTGTAAAGCAAGGTGTATAATTTCTTACACCGAGTCAATTACAAGGAGAGGTGTCTACCCCAAGTGAATAAACCACGAAGCTAACTAGGATGAGTCAACTCTTTACCCCACAATGTCCCGTTGAAACCACGATACATGAACTCCATGCGTGACGTGAAGGATCAACTTAGTCCACTCAGGGTGAAAGAAATAGATACTTATGGCAGGAAACCTATATTTTAAAATAAAATCAACGAATTGGTGGCTATTGGATGTTGGCTTATCGAAATTATACTCATATTTACTTAACTGCCTTCCATAATTATCTGATTTTGTGCTACATTCCAGCTCTATTGAATTTGGTGTGGAGATATTTAAAAAGAATTGAGTGAAGGCCGTATTTTTAATAAGGCTATACAAGTACTGTATAAATATCTTCTTCATAAAGTATGGAATAGATTACATAATGTCCTTGAATTCACAACCACACGTTGTGCTGTGGCATAATGGGCTATGATAGACTGATACAGTGCAAAAGTATGAAAAAAGGAAGCAGCAGCGTTTCTTTGATTCAAGGAAATGCGAATATGAATGGATTTGGGGCTGAATACGAAATAAACAACTTCAAAGCCTAATTAATCAAACGTCGGCCGAAGTAACGATATCATGACTTGAAGTGAAGATAAACGCATTAAATTTCTGGTTTTCATAAAGGTACACTTGCCCGTCGTTGGCGCCTATGAAAATTTAAAAGTCAGAATAAGTTGCCAATTAGAAGCCCTGCTAAAAGACAGAATCATATTTAATGTGAATTGAACCAGAGAAAGATGGTTTCAATATCTCTGTGAATGGTATTTTCTCTTCTACTTGTGTAGGAGAAGAAACATATTCTACAAGAATGGATTTACTCGGGTATTTTTAATTCCTCAAACTATTTTGACTGGGCCAATCTTTTAATAATGACTTCAAGTAAGCTTTAGGCCATTAGGTTTCCTTCTAACCCTCCAGTAATCGTATTACAATTTCACTGACAGAAAATGGAATAGGTTGAGTTGAATAGGAACACTCAAATTACTTCACGCTCTAAAGGCCGTGTTTTACACGGGGCACGAAATTGCGCAACTTCAAACTGCATGTTTTTCTCAATCGGGCGTGCAATCATTTTCGAATTAGAGCTGGGGCTATTTTGTTGCCATATCGCGTTCATGCATTCGTGCATGCGTTCTTGCAATTCACGGCGTTACACGATGCAATTTGAAATGCACGTTTGTACGTACATCAGATTGTGCAATTACGTGCCCCGTGTAAAACGGGCTTAATGTCATTCTAATTCACCTTCGTATAGAAGAGAGAATACCACACACGCATATTAATATGTAGCTCAAATCCGCGCCAGCGTTACCCGTTAACTCCGGACCAGATTTGTACATCCGAGTTACTTGGAGCTATTTTAAGCTCTGCAATAACCATGGCAGTCATAATGACACCTTTCATCACGGAACTCCCAAATTATGAGTTGCGTAAGTAACCCTGGACCCATTCACTTCAGGGTAGACACAATCTAAACAGCTTAAATATTATTGGCATTAGGCCTAGGAAATTTGCTCTCGTTTGCTCCATAGCACCCTATTCTCTTCAATCATACATTCATGCATTTGCTTTTATGGCATGCACACCCTCCTGTTCTCATGAAGACTCCAACACATTCCTCCTTTTCAAACTCACAATCCCACCACACATTACACACATTACGCCAAACTCCTACCATTCCGATCTCCACCCATTCCCTCTCACAACTCCTCTGAAGTACTCCATGGCAATCTTTCTATTATCGTAATGGAATTTCTTGCTTCTAATTCGCTTCGTCAGTCCCACTCTCTCCCTCCAACAATCATGCCTTTAGTGGCACCGAAAATTGGTGGCAGTCGCTGGATGTCTGAATACTTTCCACTCTATGGGTGGTGGTATTGTTAGAAGCGAACTAGTTTGTGGAACCCCCTGTTTTTTGGCCACGAGCCACCACTGAATGCACCCCTCTGTAATTTCTTCTTCCGATGCTCACTTCCGACTTCCTAGATAAGCGGAAAAGAGCGATGTGCGGTTTTCTTACCATATTCCGGAGTTTCCCCAGAAATTTCCGTTTGCTGTAACTTTTGACCAGTGGAAGATAAAATACTAAATGATTTTCAACATGTTACTATGAAAAGTTTAATCAACATAATGTTAGCCTATATTGTGGGTCATATACTGTAGAATACGAAAACAGCTTACCGAACTTCCTCATAGAAAGTTGAAAAAATTACTTTTAGCCAACTTTTTTCGATTTGGGACCACTGTGCGGCAGCATGTATGTACTGCAACATGTATGCACATAGTGTGAAAAAAGTGAGTATGTATGCATAAGCCTACTGTATTATTAGTTCATTACACACATTATCTTATCCTTTATGTTTATTAACACAACATATAGCAATATTAACAATATACAACCTTAGAAAAGTGGGAAAGAGCTATGTGTGGTTTTCTTACGAAATTCCGGAATTTCTCTAAAACATTCAAATTGCTGTAACTATAGACCAGTTGAAGATAAAATATTACCTGATATCTCATTTTAAAGGTAATGTAATCTTCTACAACTATGCTCGAGATGACGTTTCTGTAAAAATAAAGGCTGAGAATCTAGAAGGAAAGGTTTGTCAAAAAATGTGAGGAAACTAAGCTTTTTTCAAAATTTTACAATTTTCGCTAGCATATATCTCGATGACTATGAGGAATAGAAATAATTGTGTAAGGACCTATTTTGTATTACATTTTGTCAGCTTCAATTTTAGGAACAGTAATATTTTCGCTGCAACGCACCGTTTTCATGATATGAGCGAAAAACCAAAAAAAGGGACCTTCTGCGCCCCCCCCCCCCCGCCCTCCAAGGTCCGGGGACTTTAAGTATGTTTACCTCCTATCGACTCCAAACACATCTTTGAAGTGTGGTCTCTGTCCTCTTCCATGTCCTCTGCAGCCCCTTTTTGGGCGTTCATTGGGACTGGACTATAAATAAGGTAGAGGCCATATTGCGGTGAACGAAAACGAGCACGGTTTGCGAACCATCTACGTCATCTGGATTTAATGCACTTTGAAATCTCTCGTATAATTTCGTGAGTGCTGACGCATCAACTCATCAATGCTACTATTGCTCTCCTATGATTATCACTCTTTACTTCTCTACGAATAGTTCCGAAGTCAATGTCGTCTGATTCTTTAGAGTGTGACAGTATGAAATATTGCATATAGGGAGCTGTCTAACTTGGCTAGCGTGGAGAATATTAAGCTAAATATTTTAAACTAGTTAAATTACATCAATCGCCAAGAATCATTAATTATCTTTGAAAACTCGGTAAACAAGCTCTGGTCTCTTACTAATGTAAAGGTAATAGACGTGCTACGCCAAATGAAATGGATAATTCATAGACAATGCCTTAGATTTGCAGTGACCGTACCATAATATGATGCGAACGTCACAAAGTAGAGATCAAAATGTTTTGCGTATTTGTGATGGATACCCTGAGAAATATTCCCATAAAAACCATTCTGTGATTGATGCAACGAATGAAAAACAATTAACGGCAGTGTATAATTATATTGACTTAGTGTAGCAGAGTCTATTGGAGTTTAACTGGAGTTTTCATAACCGATTTGGTACTTCAAGTAAATTGGATTCGAATAGAATAGAATTGGCTTGGCTATTATGAATAGTGTACATTGGTTTGCTAATATTTTTTGCAGAATACTTGTTCTTATTTCTATTATTATTCGATCAAAAGATAGATAGTGTTAAAATGCACAATATCGTGAAATATTCAGGGAAATTCTTTTATTTGCTTGAGCTAAAAGTTCAATGTGGCATATAAAATGGTCTTAGCATTCGAGTGGTTTAACACGTATGCATTTTCTTCAATATTCTATTAAGTTTTGTTGACCGCAATCAACTAATCTATTAAAATAGTCTCCATTTAAATTCAACTCTTTGCCAACGTTTCAGTTTATTTTTAAGCCATTATTCGTTTGTTAAAAATAAATTTACATTTCAAATCCTGATTAACATGAAAACAATAAATAAATCACAACATAACAGACAATGATTTCACTGTTTTGTGAATTCTTTGAGTGTTTTATTGTGGATTATGTATTGTTTTCATGTTAACCAGGATTTGAGATAAGAATTTATTTTTTAACAAACAAATGCCCTGAAGCGAGTTTAAAAATAAACAGAAACGTTGGAAAATTAAGTTGAATTTAAATTAAATTGACCTCAAGCCTCAAGAATATTTGAAAGATTATTTTTTTAGTTGAAGAGGTTTTTGAAAAACTGCAGACTGAGAGAACATAAATTTTATTCAAAGAGGATATGAGGAAGACGGTTATCGAGTTGCTAAAATATGTCTCCGGCATCAGGCGTGAATCCACTTACTTCTCCTCTCCAAATCCTTCGGGAAACGAAAAAAAAATTCACTTTTCCCATGCATTTACGATAGCCATTGCTACATCCAAATTCCGCACAAAAAGACATTTTCGCTCGACTGCAGAATTGTAAACCAGAGCAAACTGCTTCCTTGCTACGGATGCATGCGTCGCCCGTCAAAAATGCAATCCAGTTGTCGTCACGCATGACGCCACGTAGCCAGCGACATGCACAATGGCCTACCTTATTTATATTTAGTAGTACCATGGACTCTTCCGCAGAAAAGAGGCTTCTGCGCTACACCACGTTTCGCTACCACTATACTACGCCTTGATCCCACCCTACACTCTGAATTAGGACGATCTCTTTTTGGCGCCTCGCTGTTTGTTCCTCCTCCTTCGAGTGACTGACTCATTAAGAGGCAAGAGAGTTATTCGTGAGAAAAACCTTCAGCCACCGAAATCACAGAAAGAAGATTTTGTGCACTTACAAGTCACGGTGAGTCTCTAAAGCGATCTTTATTACCGAAGCCATCTTTTATTACATATATATTTTTTTAATATTTGTCTAATTTACACATTATTGTTCTAGCCAACTTCACATCTACATTGTCGCATTCGCTCATGCCTCCGCCTTCCTAGTTCCAATGCCTAGATCCATTTAATTCTAGAAAGCTAGAAGCTCTCCTATGCAACGCGAGAGCCAACGCCTTTCTCTCTAGGCTATCTTGCCTGCAACCAGCCTCTCTCTCCCCCCCCCCCCCGCCATCCCTCGTCTTCAACGAGACAGAATCTCAAACAGACAAATCGGCCGAGAGGAGATATTCCTCCACAGCAAGTCGTTTCGATTGCACCCGCCTGCGGCCACTTCTTCTCTTGAGGATAATTCATGGGGTTTGTGTTGGTGTGATGACTAAAGCGCTGGCATCCAATCCTGAGGGTCCGGGTTCGAATCCAGGCATTGACGGAGGTTTTTGAGGGAAATCCCGATCAATCCTTGGGTGCTACGTGGAGATCACTTCTAGTTCTGTACTCCGTCCGTCGGATGGGACGTTAAACTGTGGCCCCCTTTGGTGCCTTTCTTTAAGAGCAGGCTAATGCCGACACCGGGTTTCCTCCCCCTCCCCCCTTACTCCATTACCCCAGCAATATCTTCCCCACCAACCTGCCCTCAATGGCACAGGTGTCCTCATCTCTTTCCCGTCACCTACCCAATCAAATAACGACGAAGCGTACTTAGAACGATATTGGTAGAATTTGGTGCTGCAAATGTTTCCAAGCATGAATTAAATGCGTTTTTCTCGTGCGATTCATACGTAAATGAGGACCGTCATTCAACTGTTCGAAACGCTACGCGCGTGAGGCTGGAACCTAATCCCTTTTTTCTCAATTATCGTCGCCACCAGTCAGTCGCTACTTCTTCTTCCCCATCTCGGCCCCCTTTTCTCGGCCGACGTCGCTTCCCAATCCAAATTACTTCTTGCCTTCGTCGCCACATTCGAACACATCTCATTACATTAGAAGACACTGTCTACAAAAGTGTCCGATGACGCATTTTAACCCATGGAAGCCTCCCCCATTTTACTCTTCATTGCAATCATTTGCGTGCTCTCTCATAGCTCTGCATACAGTAATTAATTTTTGAAATGCACTAAAGCAGTGCATTGCAAGCTGTCACGTGCAAGAGTGATGAAACTAACCATGAAAATATAATTTGATTTGACCGAGCCATGGCTGGATGGTGTAACTGGCTAAACTCATCTGACCGACAGTTGGGAGATCGAGGGTTAGCATCCCGGTCAAGTCAACTGACGTTTCCGAGGTGAGTTTCCTCCTCACATTGGTGGCGTGCCCTTGCTTTCCTCCTTTTGCGCACGTCGAGGACAGCCTCGCGCGACCTTAGAGGTCATTCCGGTTCTCTCTTAGTTAGAGTCAAGCAACCTTTTTCTTGCATTCCTTGTGGAATTGTTACCCTCATTCGTCCACACATCATCACTCACTTATCCCATGAATTCCAATCATTCCCTACTCTTTACGGTTATAGAGTGGTTTACCATCAAGCGCGCCGACCTTCACCCCATTCCTGACACAACATTGAGGTGAAATAATGGAACGCGTGGGGTATGAAACCAATTCGGATAGAATTTCACGCACAATTTTGCATCTTTCCTTGCTTGTGTCGCCTCAAGAGTGTTGGATGAATGCTTAATGACTGCACTCCTCGAATTTATACCAAAGTTATATTTCTCATTCTTTCCATCAATTTATAAAATACATGCAGGATTTTTATTGAGTTTATAAATGTTCACCCGATGCTTCCCACGAGTTCTTAACCTCTACAAAGATAATATTATTGCATTTTTATAATCGCTTTGAAGAGACGAATTTTTCCTAGCATCTTTTAAGTAGCAGGTGCACTTTTATCTTTGAGTACGCAACTTAAAATCAGACATCGCCATTTCACGAAAATGGCATGCCCCGCCGTTCCAACAAACTTGCCATCTCAACGAATTATCACGGTCACCACGGACACTACCCGCACTTTCTTTTGAC
This sequence comes from Pyrrhosoma nymphula, assembly GCA_963573305.1. Taxonomy (NCBI): domain Eukaryota; kingdom Metazoa; phylum Arthropoda; class Insecta; order Odonata; family Coenagrionidae; genus Pyrrhosoma; species Pyrrhosoma nymphula. The sequence continues at coordinate 4,444,408 of OY754334.1, forward strand.
TTGTTATCATCCTAATTCGAACACTCGACTCACTCTCACACTAATGCACGAATATTCAGTGCATACTCCTTCGTCGCATCCAACGCAGGAATCCTAAACCCCCTGCCCCCCTTATCCATTCCCTTATCCGATCCCCGGAAACCACACTCCGCCTCCTTCCGAAGTATTTGATTTTAATTGAACTGCTAAATTTGGGTGGGTCTTGGTGGACATCACCGGCGGTGGATTAGCCAGGACTCCTGACGTCTGCTCCTCTTCTTCAATATCCACCGGATTTAAATCCCGGTGGCTGCCGGATTCAAATCCACGCATGCCCACGGAGTCCCACGCGGGATGTTTTGGGCACACGCGGCATGCAGCGAAAACACTTAAAAATGTGACTACTTGGGCACGCTAGGCGTTTAAATGCTGTAACAGGAAACACTTTCGTCTTCAGTACACGTCTCTTCGTCTCATTCGCATGATACTCCCTCCCCGCCGCTATCCCCCGCTAAGTGCTGCCCCCTCTCCGCATACCTGCCTTCGTCCATCCCATCGCGCCATATTTATTTCCCGTTCCACCCACAACCACTCCCCTGCTTCCTCCTCATCTCCTCTAGCAAGTTCACCTCCTTTTCCGAAGCCAGCACTACTTCTCCGCTTGCATCCCATCTGTCCGTCCTTCCCCCAGCAACCACGACTAAAACACCTCCAATCCACCCTCAACCCCTCTCCTCAACTGGAAGGATAAAAAGTTTAACTTTTAAAGGATGCAATCTTCGAATGAATTCCTTCCAACTCGAACATGCATTCGCAAATCATTTCGGCGGTAGCTTTCGCGTACGTGGAAGGTATCTTTTATATATATCATGATCGTGTATCTTTAGAATGCCACATATCGGCAAGTTACCGAAAGTTTTACTTGCGCACGTCGTCGTTTCATTCATCGTCGCTCTCTGAAGTGCACTCCCAATGCGACCTTTGAATATTCACGTAGTGCTTTGTTTGAAGTTAGTGCGGATCGGAGGAACGCATTTAATTAAGAGTGAAACACAATTAACGGCGAAACACGCCAACGAGAAATGAATGGAGCGATATGCGCGACTGGCGAAACGTTCGGTAGGTTTACCGGTAGAAGGCATTCAATACGCACACAATGTAGTCCCGCCCAAATGTTTTGTGAATAGTTAATAAATTCGTTGTAACTAATTACTTGAAAATGTATGGATGCTTTTTTACGCCTATTCAATTAAAAACCTAAACATTCTTGACTCCTTTACTGTAAATATACTCTAAAACATCAATGGTGGAAGCGATAATCGCGTTTTTTCTACTCAAGGGCACTACAGCGCAAATTGACTGTTCCCGATCTGCTTTTGCGCACGCAGGGTCTGAAACGAATGGGAATCAGCCGCGCTACTGTGTTGCTACAAGTGATCATCGCACTAAATGGAAAGCACCGTTAATCAACTCTCGAATATAAATAAATCCCCCGTCGTCCTAGATCATTCCGTTTTGGAACTCACTCTGCGTGGCCCAGAGGGTGAAGTTGCGCAGACCCTTGAGGAACTCCCGCGTCTCCTCTCGGCACCGGTCACTCCCCACGTCCACCAGGGCCGCCTCGATCGACGCCTCGAACCCAGAGATCTGGCTCTCCCGCAACACGTCCCAGTAATCCAGGGCCTCGAGGCTGCTGCTCTCCTCCCGCTGCTGCTGCTCCCCCCCCTCGTCTTCCCCTCCCCCCTTGGGGGCCGCCCACGTCGTCGTCGTCTCCACGGAGGACCCCTGGTCCAGGCGGTAGAGCGACCCCTGCGGAGGGGACCCCCCACGCCCCACGCCCCCCAACGTCACGTTGCGGAAGAACTCGCGGTCGTGGGGCGGCCCGGGGAACCCATCCTGAGGCGCGGCAGCGTCGGCCCCGGGTGCGGTCTCCGCGCTTCGGGTGCGGGCCAGCGCCATGGACACCAAAAGCAGGCGGAAAGGGAGCCGGAGGGGAGCCATTTTGGAAATTGGCCGAACGAAATTCTTTCGTTGATGAGACGAACGAGTGTCGTTGATTTGCGTCTCTTGAGAACTGAAGCAGTGAGCGCGTCGTTGTCGAATGGACGATGGCGATGCCGTGCAATGCGTTGACTCAAAAGGTGCTCAGGTGTCGCCGCCTTAGAGCAGAGTCGCCTTAAACGTCAACGCGCCCTCGAAGGACGCCCGTTGGAGATATCGGGTCGCCGGAATAGTCAACACCAGAGCACACTCGTTCGCGACCACCCAAGAGCGCGGCCCCTCAAAGAAAACAGTTGCGAGCAAAAGAGAGAAAAAAAGGGTCGCAGTGTTGAGGACACGGCCGGCCGTGGGCTTAACGCGAACACGTTTGCGTTATCGGTTAGTTTGTATTTTAATGACTTGATTGACTTAATCCGCTGCTGCAGGTGTTGGATCATGGTTCCTTCATTCACAATGTGGTTATTGTCATCCAAAATGCAAACCACTGCAGAAAGATAATGCTCACAGTTGCTGTCCTAGGAATGCACATCATCTATTAAAACTAGTGATTTAAAGCACTTGAAAAAGTTTGAATAATTATGACCACGCTTTCATTATCATGAGTGCAATTGAAAAATAAAAATAATGAGAGTGCATGCGTAATCAAGGAGAGTGATCGCACCTCAGGTTAGATTATATATCTTATAAGGCTGCAAAATATAGCCGTGTGTCTGACACGTTCATGAGAGAGAGAGTTTACTCCGATGAGAGGTCATCTGACAAGTTCGATGTTGAAAATAAGTTGCAGGTGAATCTATATCGAATAACAATCTCCCAACAAGTAAATACAGTCTGGAAATTATGGATACGTAAATAAATAAAATAGGTATTAAGACATCATCTCAGGCTCTACTTTGTGGAATTCTTTCATTATGTAACAATGAAAAAGTACCTTGGAACTTCACTGTTTTATTAAATAATACAACCAGTTTTGTGATGGAGTTACATCTTCAGGTGCTTTACAGATGGTTGACATAATGTGTTTATATATGTATACATGTGGTGCAAATTGAATGAGTTTAGGTAAAATAATAATGTTTTTATTTTTAAACTTTTTCCGACGTTTCGGATTTTTATTCATATCCATCTTCTGGGCTATAAACAAATGATGCATGATGTTAAATGTTAGACAGTTCTGTTTTGATTATATATTTGTAAATTTACAGACATTAAATATAGAAATAATTAATTTAATAAATTTATCATAATTTAATAAATGACTCATAACTTTTCAACAAAGAAATATTGGATCCGAGAAACCAAATTAAAATTGTAAATAAATAGACACAGCACCAAACTTTAAAGGTAACGTAATTGAATTGCTATGTCTATGTATTTTTATGACTGTATGACTGTAAATATACAATTATGTAATCAAAACAGAACTTTCAAACATTTAACATCATGCATCATTTGTTTATAGATCTGAAGATGGATATGAATAAAAATCCGAAACGTCGGCAAAAGTTTAAAAATAAAAAAATTAATTGACCAAAACTCATATGACATTTGCACCATATTTAGAAAAAGAGGTGGAGAATAAATGCCATTTGAATAATAATAATAAACAATTGTTTGTTAATAACGGCATCTTCATTTCAATTAACGTTTTGATATTTTTCTAAATTCTTCAAGGCATTAACTCGAGAGCCCTTTCTTTTCCCAGTGTAAAATCCTAAGATTGAATTTACTGTTGCATTGGCATTGTAATTGGCAAACAGAGGTTGCGAATAAAGGTTTATTTATTGGCAACCTCTGTATACCTGCCAAACTACATACTTATAAATACTGTGCTGTAATATTTTGACGAAACTCATGGATGTTATATCCCGATGATGTTAATAAATTATTATTATTATTATTATTATTACCTATCTACCCCCGGGAGAATAGTCAATGCACATAAAAAACTTGGAACCACGCTTAGAAAGTTAAGTTTCAGATTGGTGAGTGCCCCTCCCGTCATGATTTTTGTTTGCCCCCCCCCCCCTCATGTCCAGGAGCAGTTGAGTCCAACCACTTTTGTCAATGGAATGAGTCATATTATAAAATATTTTCCTGCGTCACTTAGCATGGGAAAAAGTCACTCTGATAATAATTAGTTCCTTGTGCTTCAAATGACCAAGAGAACCAATGCAATGAGTTGGTAAACTTAAGATGATTGATATGGGCCGTTTGCTTTAGGAGTGTGCACTTCATGCAAGGCCAAACTTTAACCCATTACCGCCCAAGCGGGTCGTTTGCGACCCATCACTCAATACACTGTAGTTAATGCAACAAATTAGATAGCGCAGATACAATGTTTTATTTGAGTGTCGGGGAATGTTTCTAAGTGATGATACCAGCTGCTGCTTATTTGAGTGTTTCACTATGGAATGGCATGCTCTGTAACCAATGTGGCACCTCAGTCCCATGCCTCTTCACAAAAAATGAAAGTATATGTTGGTATAAAGTACATTGCATGTGAATGTATCTGTAGTTTTATGTTGCTAAAACAACAAGTAATATCATAAAAGTATTTGTTTGACGCGTTCGCAGACCATTTTAGGATTTTTGGATTGAAAGTGAATTATGGGTCGTAAACGACCCATTGGGCGCTTCTCCGAGAAAGTGTGTTTATCGCGAATAACACGCTCAAATAATAATTTCATCTGTTTATTCGCCACTTTGGATAACTTCGCGACCATAATTGAGATCATCTTAAATTCATTTTAATATAAAGGAAAAATAATGAATGCAATTTACTTTTGACAATCAATTATGCGTCTTATTTGTTTATTTATTTATAAGAATACGGTGAAAATTCTTAAGGTTGCGACGTACGGACTTAACCCATACTCAATTGTATGTATTTTATTCTAAGTTCTGGTGGTCTGACTGTGGCCGAGCTGCTCGAGGAGCTTGAATTTTATATTCCGGAAGAAGTTACTAGGTCTGGGGTCGATATATATATATATACATATCAGTTCTCCGGACGAGGAAGGTGGAATTACCGACGGGGAATCGGGAGACGAAGACTGCAATGACCCGGACTACCTTAGCCGTCGTCAGTTCTGTGCGAAAGGAGAGATAGTGATACAGACAACAGACATAGAGGCCAAGGATCCCGTCACTGTGATTGAAGATCCTGAACACCACTAGTGGAGGAGACATCACATTCTGGAGGAAAAAGGAGGAAAGTTAAATATGTTTCTACTAAAGCAACTTTGCAGAACATTGATACATGCCATATCGCTCAAAAATCGACACAACAAAGTACCCTTAGGGAGATAAAATGGGTTAAGGGTGATTTGAAAGTACGTGATTTTCCCATTCAGTACATAAAACATACCGCCGCGAAAAACTTGACCAAGATTCTTCACCCCTAGATTTTTTGATGACTTTCCCGGTAGGAGAAACTGTTTTACGATTGGTGAAGTGTAGTGTTAGGTATGCAGTAAAGGAAATTAATGTGAACTTTAATTTATCCCTAGAGGAAATGTTAGCGGTTACGTACCTTTACCAAGCAAAAGAAAGTATTTGGAGAGTGATGATGTAAATAACATTCTTCTTAGCAATAGCATGCTACGAAATCGTTTGATGAAATATTTCTCTATTTACATGCATGCGAAAATAGGGAACTGCCCCCAGGGGACAAATGGGTAAACTAAGAGGCTTTCTAGATGAGTTCAATAATGAATTCATCATAAATTCTCCTAATGAATGCAATATCTCGATTGATGAATCAAAGATCCCTTATTTTGGCCATCAAGGATGTAAACAGTCCATCCGTTGTTAGCCCATTCGCTTTGGCTTCAAGGCGTGAGTAGCTGCAGAGCGCACCGGTTACCGCATGCAGGTTGATATCTATCAGGGACGTAAAGTCGGAGAGGTAAGAGCGCCAAATATGATCAAATCAGGGGAATCCGTAGTTTTTAAGTTTGTGGAATCACTGCAAAATAAATTCCCCAATGTAAAGTTTAACTTTTACTTCGACAATTTCTTCACCTGCTGTAATTTCTTGGGAAATATATCAAAAAAGGGTTTGTATGGCACTGGCACAGTTAGAAAAAACAGGGTAGATCGCTGCCCCATTCTGTCCAAGAAAACTATGAACAAGAAAGTGAGAGTTTCTAATGAATCATTTGTGGATAAAGAGTCAAACATAATCATCGTTAGTAGGAAAGATAACACCGTTGTCAACATCATGTCCAATCAACATGGGGTCACTCAAATACAGGAAGTCCCACGATAGCAAGAAGAGAGAAAGGCATGGGAGGAATGGATCTTATGGATCATAATATTGCGTTCTATCGAATTTCGATTCGTGGAAAAAATTGGTACATTTCGATTATGCTCTGGCTTTTTGACGTGTGCATGCTTGGATCCTGCACCGATCCAAAGTCATGATGTCTTCACTAAACTACCGCCGTGAAGTGGCACGGGCAATATTGTTGAAGTACGGCACTGCTCCTAAGCTGGTACTCGCAATTATCTTGATACTGTAGCGGAAGATCAGAGAAAAGATCATGGCGGACTTATCCTTATTACGAGACGACCGAGGTGCAGGTGTCGTATTTGTCAGAGTAAAACAACAAAGTCTTGTGAAAGGTGTGAAGTACCTCTTCATGACAACTATTTAGCACGATACCATAGTTTGTAATTTATATCTACATCTACATATTACACACACAGTTTGACTTTTTGCCAAGATGTTAATTATTTATTTTGTTAAGATGCGTTATTTTTTAACTTTTGAAAATATTTAATTTGTATTCTAATTATTATACTTAATGTTATTGATAAATATTGCATACTAGTGAAAGAGTTCATCCAAAATATCACAATTTTTACTGTTGGCACACATACGCAAGGGAAATACGTTAACGTATTGCGCTGCGTTCTTCACGCAATGTTCCTGTTTTCACCAAAATTAAACATTTTCTCAGAATAGTGCTGAAATTGAGTTATGCAAAAAGATTTGTATTTTAAATACTGAATAAAGAAGTAAAAAACTAATTTAAATAATATTTTGCAATTTAAAACCTTTTCTCGGGTAACCGCCCAATGGGTCGTTTACGACCCAGTCACGCACGAGGTAACGGAGCGTGACACAATGCTCAAACTAAATTTTCCCATCATAACGGATGATTTCTAACCATTTCTGATCATTTTTGAAAATAAAATTGCATACAAATTCGCTGGGCGGTAATGGGTTAAGGGTCATTTAAAGCATTTTATTATGTTGTCTTCATTATAGGTTGAGATCTAGTGGCTGAACTGGTTTTTACTTGCCGAGTTATACCAGAATTGCATTTCAATAATGTTTTATATCTCATAATAGTTTTTGGTACTTAGAAGGTTAGAAGTAAGTCTGAGATTGAACCCTGTGCAATAAATTGGTGCTCTCATGGGGATGAGGAATATGTCACTCGACTATGAGTTATGTTCAAATTCATCATGATTAATATAAATCTCATTTTAGATGAATGAAAAAATTACACTTGAAATTAAAAAAAAAGTGTAATTCTCGTAGTCTTCAATGATGGTGTGATATTGTAGGATAACGAAACGACCAACTCGAGGGCTAGAAGGACACTGCCTTAAGGCTTAAGGCCCTGCCTCATTTATTCTCCAAAACAGTTGCCTATCGTGAGGTGGCATTCATAAACTGACAAATGCAAATATGTATATTACATTCCTCCCTTCCCAAAAGAGGATGGGAATCTTAGGATTGAATTACTAATGATGATGATGAAATATTGTAAACTTAAGTGTACCTACATTGTGGGCTTACTAATTTAGATATCCTGTGATTTAGGCACCATCTCAGGCACATCCTTATCAGTGGTCATTGAAAGGGAGATAGGTGTAGCAGACAAGTAACTATTACAAATGTTGGCACTACAAATGTTGAAGTTCTGGTTCTGAGGTAACCTTGCCGAATTGTAAAGTTGACAGACATGAGCACTCCTAGGGTTGATGCTGTTGGGCAGTTATGATGACCCTGCCTCATTTATTCTCCAAAAAAGTTGCCTATCGTGAGGTGGCATCCATAAACTGACAAATGCAAATATGTATATTACATTCCTCCCTTCCCAAAAGAGGCTGGGAAAATAATTTTAAAAAATAAACAGAAAAAAAAACAAAAAAAAATCACTGCTGTCAAAAAAAAGAAAGAACAATAAAATTTTTTTTCTCATTTATTCAATACAATAGTTTTCTTTACATATTCGACCTTTCTTTGGGTTTCCTCACCCTTTTGGACGCCATCTCTGTTTCTTTTATACACTTCCTTTACTTCCCTCATTACCAAGCACTGAGTTATTTTGGCTTGCCCTCTCCATTTCCTCACAGACTTTTTTTTTTTTTTTCTCCCAATACCCCACAGATTAACCCTCATCACTTCTGCTCATGGCCACAGCTGCCCCGTTGTGAGGTACGTAACCTTCTTTTTCAGAATCAGCTGAAATCATTATGTCATCAGAAACACCCCTCACATCAGAAACACCCACTTCCCTCAGCTGATCAATGTGGCAATGCCACACACTTCCCTGGTCTCTGACTCCACTTTCTAATTTCGAGACCCCAGCACAGACAGCACAGGGTGGTTTGTTTCCACTCACTTGCTCCTCCCCTGGTGTTAGCTCTGTGGCCCACACTTTGTCGCCCACGTTGAGGGTCCTTTGGTGAGTGGAGCCGCCATGAGAGAACTCTGCTCTCTGTCTCGCGGCCACAGTCTGGTCGATGCTCGGTTTGAGGAGTGGAGGGTGTGACCGAGGAACCCGCACAAACATTAATCCCTCAAGCAGGGATATAATGTTTGAGTATTTAACTCGTCAGGGGGTATTTAAATTGATGTATAAGGAAAGTGGACATACGCTGTACGTCGAAACGGCATGACAGGTAAACAGACTGGGTGGTTCACCTGTCGTAGCATGGAGTGCTTATTCTGCAATCAAACAGTAATCTTGGTAAGGCAATTCATAAGGGTACATTTGCATGTAACAGGGTTTAAATCTTTCTCTTGAAACACCTCACAAGGTTTTCTGCAGCTCCATGTGTGGTTGGATGGTCTGGGGGCGGGTGCCTAATTCCATGAACAGAGCAGAAGTTTTGAAATTCCCCTGAGGTAAAGGGGGTGCCACTGTCTCTTGCAATGTCCTCCAGTAGCCCAAAGGTTGCAAATAAGACTCTTTAAGTGGTTTAGTATTTCCTCTGCACTACTATTTTTTAGATAAAAGACCTCGGGCCATTTAGTTGAAATGTCAATTACCACTAAAAGATTATTAAGAAATGGACCAGCTAAATCCATACCTAAGGGCAGCCATAGTCTTTCTAGCAGTTCCCAGAATTAAATGCTAAATAAATTGTCAAAGGGGCTCTAGCAGGGAGGGGTTTGTTCTCCACATACGAGGTGCATGCCCGTGCTACAACTTCCAAGTCCTCGTCCAACTTGGGCCACCACACATTAGATCAAGCGAGTGACTTCATCTTTACGATGCCCTCATTACTGGCATGCAGTTCCCTCAAAACAATGAGCCTCAACTTTTCAGGGACAATTACCCTATTTCCTCACATCAAGCACCCCTGTTCCACATTCAACTCATTCTTCCTAAGAAAATAAGGTTTCACAATGTCGTCCACCCAAACATACAGTAGTCAATCATCTTGGCTAGCAAAGAATTCCTCTGTGACTCTTGTTCAATCCCCCTCAAAATCACTCTCCCAACTCTTAACTATCTCCTGTTCTTCTATATCTCCTAACTCTTCTCTATCTCCGGTTCTTCTATTGGTAACCTAGACAGCCCATCTGCAACCTTATTTTGCCTAGCCTTGATCTGGAAATCATAGCCCTGCAATATTATTTCCCAGTGCTGAGGCCTATTGGCTGCCATTTGGGGAATGCCTTTCTTTTTTTCCAGAATATAAAGTAGAGGCTTGTGATCAGTTTGTAAAACTGATTTTCTCCCAAACAGGTATCTATTGTGTGAATTTTTAACCCCAAATATGATGGCTAGGGCTTCCCAATCAATTTGCGAGTAAGTAATTGGTTTTGGCCTTGCTCCGAGACCTAGGCACAAAAGCAATAAGATGCTCCAGTCCATTTGTATGTCTATGGATTGACGCTGCCCCAAGTCCATATGGAAATGCATCGCAGTGTAAGACTACTAGCAAAGAGGGATTGTAATGCGCAAGGACTCTATCTGAAGTAATAGAGGTTTTGACTGCCTGGAAAGCATCCTCAGACTTCTCAGACCAATTCCACTTTGATTCCTTACAAAGAAAGCTTGTGAAAGGGGCCAACTCGGATGCCATGTTTGGCAGAAACTTTGAATAATACTCTGTTAACTCCAGGAATGCCCTCAGCTGTGACACATTGTTAGGTGGTGGAGATTTGGTTATGGCCTCTACCTCGGAATTAGTTGAGTGGAGGCCCTCTCTATCAATTCTGTGCCCTAGAAATTCCACAGACTCTCTCAAGAACATACATTTACCCTTATTCACTTTAAACCCTAGCCTACAAACTCTGATTACCTAGTACCCGTCCAGGTTTTCCAAGTTTTCCTCATCGTTGCTTCCCGTAATGATTATAACATCTTGGAAAGAAGCTGCTCCCCTCAAGACATGCATGACTTGATCCATTACTCTTCGGAATATTGCCGGAGCTGATGCAACTCCAAAGGGTACCAGTCTACAATATCTAAACAAGCCCCTGTGGGTGTTAATGGTGCACAGCCCCTGAGACCTTTCTTCTAACGTGAGTTGCTGATAAGCCTGAGAGAGATGAATCGTGGAGAATTGTTCACCACCTTGTAGCCTAGCAAAAATTTCTCCTTCCTATGGCAAGGGATATCACTCAATTTCCAGGTTAGGATTTAAAGTAATTTTCAAATCCCCACAGAATTTTGTACTTCATTTTTTCAACTTTTTCTCAACTTCATTTTTTATAATCATTTTTAGCAACTTGTACAATAGGTGTAGTCCACGCACTGAACTCTACTGGGTGTAAGATTCTCACTTTTACAATCCTGTCTAACTCTTTATCCACCCTGTTTGGAAGAGCAAATGCTATTGCTCCGGTCGGGCAATATAACGGTTTTACACCGCACACCTTCACCCCTATCAAATGTGCCCAGTTCGCCATCCCATAATGCTGTGACCCTTTGACACCCTCCAACTTATTATCCCTAACACCCAAATGCAGTAATGGTAAGCTCACTCTTAAAGTTTTAAGCCAGTCCCTTCCCAAGATGGGATTCCCCCCATTTTTTACCACAAATAAACACAGGCTACTTGCCCTACTCTCGTAGCGGATTTTTACCCCTATGATACATGTCGGTTTGATATGGTTGTTGGAGTAGGATTTTAGCTGCATGGCTGTAAGCGGAATATATTTTTATTCTCAATCCTACCCATATTTTCACTTTCTACCCTATTGTCAATTAAAAGCTCAATGCCAACACTTTTACTACCCTTTCTTTCCTGACCATAACCATTCAGGCACCCTTCATTAACTGTTTCATTTACTCCAAAAATATCATTGTGAAATACTCTCTTTTGGTACTCACCCAAGCGACCCTGCTTACAAATTGCCATGAATGCGGTGACACAGATCACACCTGGCATGCCAGAAACAGCACTCCACCTTTGACTGCCTCTTCCTCCTGCAACCCCAAAGTTTGTGATTATGTGTAAAGTAATTGTAATCCACTTTAATTGCAAATGATTACTTGTTTGGAAAGTAATTTTTAATTTTAACTGATTTTTTTGCTCAAGTAATTGTGATCTACCCCAATTAAATTTTTGGGTAATTTACCCAACACTATTCATTGTATCACTCAACCATGGACAAGAATATGAATCTCATCTGGTTATTTTACACAATTTAGGTAGATATTAGTACATATATGGTAAATGAGGTTACTAATAATATCCCACCATTTTATTGTTAAAAATCATGATATGATGCAAGCATTCGCCAAAGTCTGCACATGCCTTCAGTGATGCTCCCTCATGCTTCAATTTCCATGCATTTAGATTAGATTGTTGTTGGGGGGGCCTTCGTCAGGAGCCTGGGCACTTAGACCTTTCATGGTCCATTGTGCCAACCCCTTGCCTGTCTGCCACTTGCAGACAGGGGACAAGAGCACCTCGATAGAGGTATGGAGGATTGTCCTCCCCCTGCCTCGCCCCAGTACCAGGTATAGAGGGTGTCCTCCCTCCAACCGGCCTGGTCTGGGTCTCCCTCCGGCCTCCCGGTATAGGTATGGAGTGAGTATCATCTCTCCTTCCATGCCTGGTCGAGGTATGGAGGAGGGTCACCCATCCAACCACCGTCCGGGCCCAACGTTGCTTAACTTGGGTGTTCTGATGGGAACCGGTAATTTCCATGCATAGTGGAATCTCTTTCAATGGACATCTCCTAATTGCAGACACTGAAAAGGAACAGTTTTTCAATCTCTGGCCACAGGACATAGAGACTTATGACTCTGAACCCTCTTTATAGCAGGCACTTTAAATCACGGACATGGGCACTGACTGAGGCTCATTTACAATCTTCTTTGTGGAAAAATACCTCTTTCAAAGGACAACAATCTTCACATCTGCAGAGAGAGACAAACAATTCTTTGAGGAGTATTCTCTAGGCATAAGCTGTGAACAACAAGCACGCGCTTATACACAGATAGCTTCTTCTGTTCTATGTTGTGAATATTCTCTGTCATGAAAATGACACTCAGCACTATTCAACATTTAACGGAACATTATTTATTCTGGGAAATGCTTCGGCATTCAGTCTGTATTCTCATGAATAAAATATGGGCTAAATTATTTTTTGATTCAGATTGATATGAAATCTTTGTAATTTATTATCATTTTAGTGTTCCGATGAGCATATTGCAATAAAAATTCACTGGAAAGTCATATTTCTATTTTCACAGACAGGAAAAGATTTAGACCATTATTGTGGCCCCAATAGTTTCCATTGTTATGAGGTTTCACTGTATGTATATTTTCATGGTAGTTTATTGATATATTTTTTTTCTCCACAAACCTCTCACAAAAGTAAAATATAGGCAGGTATCTTTGTATCCAATATATCATGCATCATCCCTGGATGCAAAAATGCATGTTCAATTTTCATATTTTTATCAGTATTAAAGACCTAATATAAGAACTGCTTCATTTTATTTCGAATTGCTATTTTGTAAATGTACCTACATATAGAATATGTAAAATATGGCACTTATATCGTTGTCTCTTTGATGCATGAAGACTGACTTAGCTTTTTACTTAGGAGATCTGATTTCTGATCTGCGGAACTGGAGCAAAGGGTCCTCCTGAAGCATATCCGTGCTATGCATGTTTACCTGATCAAGGGAAGTGTTGTAAAACTTGTTAATCTGAGTGGCTCACATTTTCTTTACCTAAGTTGATGCATCTCCCTTAAAACTAGGAGGACGGGAGTTTTTCACTACCCAGAAGGACGGGCAGGGGTCATTTCAACCCATAAAGTTCTCCAGCATTAAATAGCTACTTTTTACTCCCGGTACTTTATTTTTTTCCACGAATAACATTAAGAAGGCCTTATCTACACATTGTTAGCAATAAAAATTAATTTTACTAATTAATTGTTTATAATTAAAATTATTTCAGTTGATACTCTTCAGCAGTGCTATTAGGCTATTCTCAAGCATAGCAGTTTCAAAATAAAGACACCTGACTGAATATTGTGTTAATTTAGATAAATATCCTTTAATTGATAAATATTTATTTCGCAAAACCTTTTTCAATTAAAAAAATTAATTAAAAATCACATCCATGCACAGGATTATACATGTGCATATGTTTGGAAAAATGTTAAATCACTTTTTTTTCACAACCTTCACATATAGCTATTTTTTCAACACAGTTTTCACAAACATTTCTATTGAATAGGCAGTTTTCTTTGTGCAATTGTTCAAAATTTGACAATATTTTATTTTCTGAACCTTTGGGGTAGTAGCGTGCATTTTCCGGGAAGATAAGGGTTTCGTCCCAATTGGCATCCACACCAATTCTTCAACCAGTCTTTGAATATATTCTTTCTACTTATTTTGCTATTCGTCACTTCTATTTTGCTATTTTTTATTTGCTATTTGTCACTTCTGCTATCCGCCTGGTACCCACATTCCATTCCGGGAAAACCCCCCGGTCCCAAGAGTACGTGAATGACGCTCACCGCCAGCTATATAATCTTTGCCGCCAGCCACTACGGTAGGGATCTAGTAGGATGGCCACCTGCGATAAAAGGAGCTGATGACAGAAAGAAAGCATACGGAATGTTTGGCAAGTTTTTCGGCATCGGAAAATGTACCCACTACCTAATCTAATACCTTTGAAGGGACAAAAGCAATAGGTTCTTCTGCTCTCATAATAAGAGCCAAAGCTCTTTCCTCTCCTCATTTGCATCCCATGGAGTGATTTCCCTAAAGATAAAGAATATGGGATTCAGAAATGATTTTACAACTTGAGCATGGCGCATCCTCTAGACGACTTTCAGAATTAGAGTGCTGTCGCTTTGAGGAAAAAAAAGGTCTGGGCGAACCTGTGTATTTCTAGTGAGAGGTCAAAACAATTTGGCGAGTGATGGTTAGGACTATCCTTGCCCAGTGTCGCACCACTGGCCACTGTAACCTCTCCTTCAATGACTGGAAGCGATGCTGATAACATTTCCATCATCTAGCTGTCATATTTTACGCTACATATTTTAATAATGTATACAACAACGGAATGAATGTGATATATATTAAACAGAAAGAAGTAATGGGTCCTTCTAGGTTTAACATCAATTAAAAAATTAAGCAACAATAACGAAATGTTCTTTCTATATTAGCAAAATAAAAGTAACGATTCACAAAGTCACAAAATTTAAAAGGAATCTAATCACAAATAAGCAGTTAAATTTGATTTTGAACACGTGTTATGGGTCAAAATGACCCATCCCATCCTTCTAGTGTTAAGAGCCATTTTTTCTTACATTAAATAAAAGAGTAATACATAATGATCACAATTGTAGATTTCCATGGCCTTGATGGGGAATTCCTGCATTTTCTCATACTCACTGTATTGGTTGTTTTGCTGACAACAATTTTATTCATATTCTGACTGGAAAAACTGTTCTTAGGAATATGAACTCCATTAATTATTTCAAAAGATGGGAAAATATTTTTATTTTATTTCAAAGCATGTGAGAAATGTATTTTATTCCACCTCAAAAGAGATGCTTACTAAATGAAAATAATGGAAAAACTTATTATACACAATCAAAATTTAATCTCACGGAATGTTGTTTTTTCATTGAGTCCATCTTTGGTCAATCCCTTTCATGACTTTCCTATTTTCATTGGTGTCTATGGATAGTGTTATCAAAACTTTGACACAAAGAGGTATTTTTAAGTCTTTCGGGACACTGAGACAAGCACCCCATACCCAGAACCGTTCCAGCCCAACCAGTTCATATGGTCACCCAGCCTAATACTGGTTCTTCAATCGTACATATTTCTAGAGAGGGACTTTTGGCTTGGATTGTGGCCCATTTAATTTGGGTGGAGGCCTCCTAAATTTGAAGGATTTAAAAATATTTCTTTGGCCCTCGCAATTTTTCATGAGTACATCAGCCTTTCTAAATGCAAAAGCTAAGCATTTACATTCTCCACTTCCCATGCAGAAGTTAGTTCATGATACAGGAGTTGGTAATATGATTGTTTGAGCCATTCAACATGCCAGCCACCATGCTCATCAGTCAATAGAAGCCATCACAGGTCCATGATTCACCTTCAACTCAGGATTCATAATCATCATCCAATCGGCATTTCCTTTGGCACAAATGATGTTGAGAAAGAGTTATCGAGTAGTGATCCATCATGTGCTCGCCCTAGAGGAGGGAAGTACATACCACAGTCCAGAAACCTACCATTCATCCTAACTTTCAACTATCATTTTCATCTTTTGGTCAGCATAACACTCTACCTCTACCTTTAAATTCCAATTTTCTTTGTTTTTAATTGGAGTTTTCCGCTCTGCAGCAGTTTCCCTCACCAGTCCCCACACATCTCCATCTTTCATTAGCAAATGCCCTCGATACCCTTAAGTTCATCACCCAAGGATCTTGGTCATTTTATTTCCTTCCCTCCCTTATTAATGCTGCCAGACAGGGTGCTCAGGGCATGGGTGCTCAGGGGCCCGGGCCGCTGCACGTCCAGAGGGGTCCGGTTTTTGTGGCCCCCCTCCCCCCTTCTGGAAAAGTTGGGCGTTAAAAGCCCGTTTCAGGTCGTTAAGGGCAAGAGGTTTGCAAATAATATATAAGCGACATAAAAACTTTCGATTCGATAAACGTCTTATTTTATTTACTTTAAAATCGGGGCCCGGGCGGGAATCCCCGACTTCCCACCCTGGCCATGCCGCCCCTGCTGTCAGATAACTGACTGACTGTTAACTTCTTTGTCTTATTTCCCCATCTCTTCCTATTTGTTTTGATCTACTTCAGATTTATTTTGGTTATTGAATTATTTTGCTGTATGCACTCAGTACTCACAGTTACGATGATAAAATTTCTATCCCTACACCAGATTCACTATGGTCCAGGAATCAATTCCATCTGCCGGCCTTTTATTTTGAAGTAATTTAGGGAGAGGGGGCTGGTTACCACAATCTTCAGACAAATTTGCTAGCAGCCCTTTAAAAGTTATTAAGTTTTCTCATAACCTATCAAACTCATCATTGAGTGGTGAACTATTGACAACTAGTTATATTTTACAGTTATGGGCTGTTAGCAATAAACAGTGTGCTATGGAAAATTATTAGTTTCCGTGAGCTCAAGTCATCATAACTGCCCAACAGCATCAACCCTAGGAGTGCTCATGTCTGTCAACTTTACAATTCGGCAAGGTTACCTCAGAACCAGAACTTCAACATTTGTAGTGCCAACATTTGTAATAGTTACTTGTCTGCTACACCTATCTCCCTTTCAATGACCACTGATAAGGATGTGCCTGAGATGGTGCCTAAATCACAGGATATCTAAATTAGTAAGCCCACAATGTAGGTACACTTAAGTTTACAATATTTCATCATCATCATTAGTAATTCAATCCTAAGATTCCCAGCCTCTTTTGGGAAGGGAGGAAATGTAATATATTTGCATTTGTCAGTTTATGGATGCCACCTCACGATAGGCAACTGTTTTGGAGAATAAATGAGGCAGGGCCTTAAGCCTTAAGGCAGTGTCCTTCTAGCCCTCGAGTTGGTCGTTTCGTTATCCTACAATATCACACCATCATTGAAGACTACGAGAATTACACTGTTTTTTTTAATTTCAAGTGTAATTTTTTCATTCATCTAAAATGAGATTTATATTAATCATGATGAATTTGAACATAACTCATAGTCGAGTGACATATTCCTCATCCCCATGAGAGCACCAATTTATTGCACAGGGTTCAATCTCAGACTTACTTCTAACCTTCTAAGTACCAAAAACTATTATGAGATATAAAACATTATTGAAATGCAATTCTGGTATAACTCGGCAAGTAAAAACCAGTTCAGCCACTAGATCTCAACCTATAATGAAGACAACATAATAAAATGCTTTAAATGACCCTTAAAAGTTTGGCCTTGCATGAAGTGCACACTCCTAAAGCAAACGGCCCATATCAATCATCTTAAGTTTACCAACTCATTGCATTGGTTCTCTTGGTCATTTGAAGCACAAGGAACTAATTATTATCAGAGTGACTTTTTCCCATGCTAAGTGACGCAGGAAAATATTTTATAATATGACTCATTCCATTGACAAAAGTGGTTGGACTCAACCGCTCCTGGACATGAGGGGGGGGGGGGGCAAAAAAAAATCATGAGGGGGGGGGCACTCACCAATCTGAAACTTAACTTTCTAAGCGTGGTTCCAAGTTTTTTATGTGCATTGACTATTCTCTCGGGGGTAGATTGGCAATGTATTTCCCCAATTGCTAACTACATATTCTAGACATATTTTCCATGAAAATTTTCAACCACGTTCACGGAAAGGGCATCAAAGACCAGCAAGGACAAAACATTCAATATCAATTTCATTCATATCTAATTTAGGTAACTCATGTTCACCTTACAAAATAGGATTAGGTCAAAGGATTTATCTCCCAACCTTAGCTCTCTTAGGACCTAGAATATCTTCCCCTTAATGAATCAGAAACAAATATTGAACACGTGCCTATAAATATGTCAAGCCATTGTAATTTCGAGTTTGATTTGCAAAATACTAGGTGAGGGAAAAATGTTTTTTGTTTCGTGATATTCCATCCTCAACGAATATCTCAGTATCTCGACTTAAATCAATTCAGCCGGCAACATTGTACCAACGGAGGCACGTACTATAAGCACTGTTCCCTAGGTTTTAAATTGTCCTTGAGCCTTAGTAGTTGCAAAATGCTATGCAGAATGCTTTCACAGATTAATCATACCTGCTGGCGCAGATTTGAACCACTAGTGCTATTAATGGCTCGACAGGAAGAAAATTATACGTTCTCAGGAGTGCACCCCCCCCCCCTCCCCCCCTTAGTCTCGTCCTCCTCCTCCCCTGGGAATTCGCGAAGGACACTCGTCACGTGTGAGTGCACTCATATATTACATTGCCCCTCCGTCCCTTACGACTTCGAATTGATCGCATCGCGGCGCTGCGATCGATGTCCGCAAAGAACTATGACGACATCGAGCTGTTTTTTAAATTCATCTTCAGCAGTCATCATCAATCCGAAGATTGGATCAATGCAGCAGCTCTCTCCTGCTCCATCATCCTCCCTTCATCCCAATGCATAACTGTTTACTTTGACGTCCTTCGTGATTTGCTTAAGGCATTCCAGTCTTTCTCTTCCTCTGTAACTATTCCCATTTATTTCTCCTTCCAACATTTCTTTCATTTGGCTGTTTTGTACCAGAATGCGCCCAAATTAGTTTGTCTCTTCGTAGAGTGCTCATCATGATTCTTTTCTCTCCTGCTCTTCGTGGGACGCCTTCGTTTGTGATCCTCACCGTCCATTTCACCTTTTCATCATCATTCTTCGGTGGTGTCGTCACACCCCCATAGCTTCCAACCTCCTCAGCTCAGCAGCTGTTATTGTCATAGGCTCCGCCGCCATATAAAGGCATACTCCAAATATATATGTTCCATTAAAGTGCTTCCTCACTTCCAGGCTTGTTTTACAATGCTGTCAGTAGACTATTCTCTCCTGGTAGAATTACTTCTTTTTCTTGGGGCCATTCTGCTCGCTTATGTCCTTCTTGCTTCTTCCGTCGTCGGTCATCGTGCTTCTCAAATAACAAAATTCTTCCGCTGACGTGAGTTTTTTGATGCCCAAGTGATGCCGGTGATTCTGTCTCCTTGATTTCGTCCACACACACACACCGTAACACTGGTTCTCTTAAAAACTCATCTTCAGATCACGACCTTTTCACGACCTCTTATTTTTTTATAATTATTTTTTATTCTCCTGGAGACATATTTGGCCCATTAATTAATTAATTAGTACATGTTTCTTTCAGCAATTTTTCACATCTATATTTATGCTTCCATAAGGGCTGCATTAAAAATTAATTTAGCATATTGTACAATAATTCAATCTGGTTTACAAGTTTGATAGATAATTACGTTAAAAATTAATTATTTTAGTAAAATAAAGTAATAAAGAAATAAAAAGTAACTGTGATTTTTATACAATATGCTGAATTAATTTTTAATTCAGCCCTTATGGAAGCATAAATATATATGCGGAACATAGGAGAAAGATAAATGAACTAATTAATTAATTAATGGGCCCATACCTCCAGAAGAATAAAAAATTATAATATAAGAAATAAATGCCGTGAAAAGGTATCATATGGATATTTAAAGATTCGGAGAAACAACAACAAATCACCAGAACTCAACAAGTCCAATAATTTAAATTTCAACCAAGGATACTTACAACCATATACCTACTGCAGAAGGCACGGTTGTGAAAAAAGAAAACTGTCCTTCTGAAGTAGTCCAATATGAAATATTTCGACTGCTTAGATTCACAGCTCAGCATAAAGTGTTATTACACACAGCTCCTCCACAACTAAGGGAATTATGTTAAACATGTCGAAAATGAATTTTTCAAAATAATGAAACGCCTTACAAGTAAAAAGATCAATCATATTTCCCTGCGCTGGCCCCCACGCCGTCGCTCGCGACAAAAAGAGTTTACGGTCAATTAATCCCAAACGAACTCCCATCTTCCAACCCGGCCACACCTGACTCGATAAAAAATTGGTGTGCAGCAAATTTTAATTCCCGCCAGGGGTCACTCATGTTTTCCGTCATTAATGACCTTATTCCCACCCTTGAGGCTCAAAAGCGTCACGGACTCGTCCCCTCTGATCGGTGCCCTCTTTGCCGGGGGGTTGACACACTCACTCACCATCTCATTGGTTGCAACGAGGGTCAGGCGACGTGGCATGCAATATACGTCGGATCTTTCGTACTTGGGATTCCTTCGGGGGTGGCGTCATCCCTGACACCAAGTTAGTATCTCTGAATTTCCGGCTCTTTCCTTTTGTTAAATCGATTATCTTATTTAGGATCATTGCGCGATATGTAGAGACAAAGCTTCATGGGGGAAATTTCGAGCAGGGACTGATCTTTTATCTGAGGTCTGCTCACCTGGCCACCCACCATGCACCCCTGGTTACTTGAAAAATTCTAGGAGTCAACAACCTACCCTGGAATTTCATCTCTTCTGATCAGACGGCTGCCATTGCACACAAGACATCCACCGGATGCAGCACCCGCCAGCGCAACCACTTCGAGGCCCGCCACCCTGTCCTCACCATCGGCTGTTTAGCGGAGGCATACCTCACGGATGACTGTTACCTTGTTTTACAATGTATCAAATTGTACGATGAAATTTAATACGTCAAATCGATCAAGAATAAACATATATTAACCGTAGCTTAACTGGCTAAAGCACTCGGCGCGAAATCGAGGGATCCGGGTTCGAATCCCGGTGAAGACGAATGATTTTTCCTCTGTGGAATATCGCACTTATGTGCACTTGCGGGTGACTCCGTAATACCTACCGTGGTATCCTCAAAATTGGTTAAATATTCTAGTTAAAAAACTTTTTGAGGAAAAGAAAATCGATTTTCCACAACCAATAACACTTTTTCTCACATTTTGTTCATTGCGCGCATTAAGTCTTTCTGCATTGGCCACAAACTATTAGCAGCAAACTGAAGATGGTGCGTCACCAGACTGGAGGAGCGAGTTGCGTAGGTTGATACCCTTCCTCGAATAATATGTCCGTGAGACTTGTAAGCGCTTACTGCCACGGGACGGGGAAGGTTGGAGAAGGAACGGTACTTAATGTGGAATCACTGAAGAATGATGAAGAGAAATTGGACGGAGAAATCAGCAATGAAGGAATACCGTGAAGAGAGGAAGGAAGAATTAATGAACACTTTATTGGTTTTTTCTCGACCACATGAATAGTTCTGCTTTCGATCTTGAGTTTTGGTTAAAAGCGAAGGCTCAGGATTCCGTTTCCAACGTTTCACTAATATATCTCATTTATTTCTTCCGGGCTTCGAAACACGTGGATAGTTGATATTTGAATGATTATGGTGAAATGTATTTAATAGCCTAACCATTGGAATGGTGGTTTTGGTATTGCCCGATAACCCAATGAAATAACTTACACAGCGTCACTGCAGTGCAGGAAAAAGTTAATGGTAAGCCATCTAAACAAATGTATCAGCACGATTGAAAGAAGTATAAAGAAAACTATGAGAAGATGGAGGGAAGATAAACTTACTGGACGCATTCTGCGACACAACGGCTTCTTGAAGATAGTAATGGAAGAAGAAATTAATAGGACGAATTAACGTAGAAGGAGTTCAGTAGGGATAGATCAGGCAAATGAAGAACAGAAGGCGAAACGTGGAATTACAGAGGGACGACGATACGATTAGTTCAGGTGAGAGTGGTGGAGAGATGCAGAAATAACAACTTCCGGATTGATGGTTGACGATGATGAAATGAAGTCGCGCCTCCCTCCTTCCACACGACGGCATGCGGAACTAATCCAGTGGAAGAAATTTTGAAAGTAAAGTTGTTTTCATATCGCCTGCCGGTGGCGCCATCTCTCGAAAATGCCACGAGAGTGGAGCCAGTCACAAGAAAGGCAAACTGTGCGTTATCTCCCGGCATCTTGTCGGAGCATTAGATGAAGCAAATGCACCCAATATACCCGCCACCCCAAGACATATCGCAGAAGCAGCAGCAGCTTGCATCCATGCGGGTGGATGCGGAAAATATGAAGAAGTTATTTTGAGCCCATTGCAAAATTATTTTGATCATTTTTACCCAAGGAAATATTTCTTTCAAATTCGATAACCCATTTGATCTTTTAAGAAGGTTCGAACAAGTTAGCCGTGGATGAACAAGAACATTGAGCGTAAAATAGTTTCCGCGTGGTCATCGTAGAATTTAAAATATTTCAATGGTTACATCTAAATTACGATTAGTCACGGATTTCCATGTTATTTTACGTTTTGAATGCACTGCAAGACGATGGGAGAGTATCTACTAGGTACGCAATGTGTTTCTCAGTTGCTGCTCGTGCTTTAAAAATTACCCACTTTGATGTAATTACCTACTGTGTCGAATATCGATTCGACCCCACTCCTCCTCAATTCTCCGGGGACTCATATGAGTGGCCTCTCCTTGTAGTTATAGCCACCATTGAGGCGCCTTCGTGTCCCATTTCGATCGCAACTACCGTGGAGTACATGCATAGATGGCGTGCGCCTCCGATTCATCCATAGACTCACACTAAAGTGTTAACTAGAACTTGTTAAAAGCTTTAACTAGGTTTGTGAATAGATAGTGCAGCTAGTTAGTTGATTTACTCCCTAATACTAGTATGGTTATATCTGTTACCTAGGAATCACAGCACGCCGCGCATATTTTCAGTATAATTATTGTATCTCTGTCAACTTTCGCAGTTACAAAATACAAACGGTCCTTCTAACATTGGTTGCATATCTGTAGTGTAGTGCATGCTAGTGATGCTTCAACTCGTGACAAGCATTAGCGATTTATGCTATTGCATCAATAGCCGTAGTTACACTAACTTTAATAAGGTATCGTGTAATGCATGCTGGTGACTACTAAACCCCTGTCACACACCCCTGAGGTAGCTTGCAGGGTATTTTGTAGATTTAAAGTGGTTTCACTGTCTCTGTTATCAAGTTACAAATAGACGCGTAGCCGCTAGCCGCCTAGCAATTTGCTCATGGTTCGGCATTTTCACGTTTTTGGTTGGGAGAGTTTCTTCGAGTTTTCTGCAAAATAAAATCAGATGCATAGTATATGTGATGACTGTGTCGTTTTCTGCGAACGTCGGAACTGAAAGGTATGTACATAAAAGAAGGCATTTTTGTTACTTCATTAAAATTTGAAGTGCTTCTGACTATTCATACAATCTTACAGCACGAAATATTGTGTTTCGGATAATGCTGCTATTTCCGAAGACCTGAGATAAATCTGTCCATTCTCGCCTGAAAAAATGTGTGATAGGCTGCTCCCACTTACTCCTGATATTGTTTTTTAGTGATATATGTATAGTTTTTACTCTTGCCAAACAGCTGAGAGAGACGTTTAACATGTTTTCAGTATCTGTAACTAGACCAAGTGCCGATTGAGTTCACGTAGTACGCACTGGCAGTAAAACTAAAGGATGCAAACCTCTCCCCCGGGGGCGTAGGTAATGGTGTGAGAAACATGACGATGCGGTGCATATTGTGGTGTACTTCCACATATTCGTAACTCTTGAAGAGCGACGATTTTCTGTACTCGTGAAGCGCCGATTTCACGGAAGAGGGAGGGAAGCAATTGGAGATGGAAAGGGACAGATCAAATACTCTCAGAGGGTCTTTGCGTGTTCCCTCGCGTCCTGGAAGCGATGTGTTTGCAAACATATGTAGCAGGCTGCCGCGCTCCCTCCGTAAGCCATTGTGCCAACAATAAACCCTGCGCTGTCGTGAATGAGGGAGTCCGTGCAACTGGCGATGACGGGGCGACCCTTGATTAATTAAAGTTACTCATTCAACACTAGCAAGTCAATTAGCAATGGAGTCGAGGCAATCAATACTTTGCGTCTTTGAAGTCATTCATGTGGGAACTACACCAAGAAATGGAAATCCGTCGGTGAAAGACGTATTTGAGTTATGTCCTGGCCTGCATCTCTAGAGGTTGCGAGTTCAATTCCAGCCTATGTGACTTTTTATCTACCTCACGCTAGGACGTTTGTAAGAGCGAATTAATATTTACGATTGTATTTTACTGAAATGCACATAAACATATATGCATATTCAAATGAAACCACTATTGGACCAGTATTACCTTATTGGCTTTGACAAGCGGAGGCAGTGCGATAAACGAGCCTAATTATCCTGCCGACCGTCCTTCTCGGACAGTACACCTACTCCCCTGAATATGCCGGGTCCCCACCTTGGATATTGGCCAGGAATTGGAAGGGGAATGCTGCCCTCATGCGGCTGGGTTCGGAAATTTCAGTCTCTCTGTCTTCAAACCATGCATTTAATATTTTTTTAGACATCGACCCCGAAAAGGCATCCATCGAAATTTTCGGAATCACATTCCTCGACAAAAAAAGACCGAAACTGGCGATTTATTAGGTGCATGAGAGTGAATGACATTAATCAGAGAAACAAATGGCATCAGTGCAGTAAATATCAACGTATTGTTCACGGAGTGATTGATGGTGGATAACACACGTGAAGGATTCGTGAATTTTTTAAAAATAAAAATACATGGTCTAGCTTGTTCTTTTTCATACATTTTCACAAAATTTTCTGATTTGGCCAACAAAATCCGCATTTATAACATGCGTGTTCTTTCCTCCTTCAACTAGGTCACGCACTGCAGACGATTCCAGTCCAAATTATATTTTGTCATTGTTTTTTTATTTCTTTGAAGATCCTCTCCTATCGTAGTGCCATGCATGCTTTGAAGTGACGCTAATTCCTACATGACACATTGAACTAATCGTTGACGCCACGAATAAATTCTACGAGTTGCAAATCATAACTTACATAACATTTATCCTTCAGCGCTGCAAATTTACACTGTATATTCAGGCCGAACAAGTAGAAAGAAATACTGCGAAGTGTACAATTACAATTTAGTATTAAAAATATTTGTTAATTATATAAACATAAATGTAATATCTATATTTTTTTTTGGAACAAAATTTTAAATAAATAATTTCAAAGCTATTAACACTGTCTTTTTCTGCGGATTCTCATTGAAAAATTAGTTCAATTGGCACATTTCTGCAAAATTCTTCCCTGTATAAAATCCTATGTGACCCGCGGGCCGTACTTTGGAGACTCTTGGCTTAATGGGATATTATGAGGAAAAATATAGTGGTCACAAAGGATATACAGTACAATAAATATACCTACAATTCATTGAAATAAAATCGGCTAACTTGCTCTATGCTGAATTTGTAACTCATATATTCTTAAGCAGAAATTATCATTTCCCGATAAGAAATATTCAGTTTTCATACCAAACAACGCAATATCTCCAACATATCAATTCTCAAAAAATATAAACTCCGAATCATTTCTCCGATCAAATCAGCTGCTTGCCCAAACTATTTATGCCAACATTTCGGCATCCTTCCACACTAGAAGGGTTGAATCACATTCAGCAATACTGCGTTTTATTGAATTGTTTATGCTATTAGTCTTAGATTTTTCCACAAACTTGCCTTTAGAAAGAAACGATAAGCCTTAAATCTAGCCCTACAATGGAATTTTGAATGAAAAAAGGCGAATTACTCTGACCAAAAGAGTTGAGCAATGAAAATAAATGCGTAATATAATGATTATAGCATGTGTATATGTACTTACTTATTCTTATGGTCATTTATGCACAAGGTGGTATTTGTGGTAACTTCTTATTACGTGTCCCGCCCATCTCAGCTTCTTCTAACTTCTTACTAACTCATCTAACTTCTTACTCCTGCCGCTTCATCAGTTGCTCTAAGGAGTACCATTACATGCAAATTGTAATGTATCCTCCGCCTGTCGCCTTCCTTGGTAGGTCTCAATATCTCTCCCAAGACATTCATTTTCCCGGTAACTAATTCTTCCTCAGCGTTTTTATCCATTATCAATGTACATTTACATGTAACTACAATTAAAATATGCTATAAACCAAAATGAACACTCATTTTTTTAAATAATATCATTAAAAAGAGAATATCCACTAAGTACATTAGGAATTTCAAATTGAGTGAATTAATCAGGAAGAGATCATGAGATCATGGCGTTTGGTAGCCGTGAATGTCTCTGTATTAAGTTTTTTCAAGCTTTCCGTTTGCAATAATTTGAAATAAAATTATATTAAATACGCTTTTATGAAACAATAGCGCCATTTTTTGCCGTGTAATTTTATTAAACTGTTTCTTTCATCATTGTGTAGTTTTATTTTATTTTCAAAGAAAATGTAGACGCTACCCGAAGACATGGTGTCAATACAAAAGCTCACTGTAATTTAATTAGCTTGGAAGGAATCTCTTGCATCTGGTTCTACCTTTGTTGAACAATGGAAAATAATTTTTATTTGATACTAGCGGACCCGACAGACGTTGTGCTGCCCGAACGTTGGCTTGCCTACTAAGTATTAGCGTGTTCAGCAAACGTTTCATCGATATTCGAATTTTCGATAAACTATATACTAAGTGATATTCGACAATGAGTTTGACATTTCAATCTTTTCGTTTCGTCACTGTGCGGCTAGCTGTTGCCCAGAGCAAAATAGAGAAATGAGTGCAATTTCTCGTTATCCTGCGCCGTTCAATTCTCGTGTAAGGGCCGGACGATATTTGGTGCTTGTCATTGGCCGATTTGACTTTTCGTGATATTGGTGGTAAGTATAATAATATGATTGCAAAAAAGATATTGCTGTTTTTGCATGTTTGTAAATGTCTGACAGTTTTGTTTTTTCATGTGTATAAGCAGTGTAGAGAAGACTGCGTGGAACTCAGTTGGCGACAGTTGGCGAACCATATGTACACCGAAGATGGACTGCGAGTAGCAGAGGAATGCGACGCCTTACCAATTTCATAATATGATTCAAAATTAGACGCTTTTCATTTTGATCAAATAATAGCAAACAAAAAGAACTCAAATCATTTCAATGACAGTCATATTTTTATTAATATAAAAAAGTAAAGTATAGAAATAAATGTTGAGTCTTCATACTAAAAGAAATAAAGTTTGTTTTAGTTTTTATCTTAATGTGAGTTGGTGAAGAACGTTTTTTCGTCAATCCCTGAGGTGTATAAATGAACAAACTTGATGGTTTGCCAACGCGAGAACACGCAACGTATAATTTGCCATGTGAGAATCGCGAATTTTCTAGATTCAACCCACAAATGGACATTGTTTGGCCTTGTGGCTTATTAATAGTCGTTGCGAATGCCAAGCAAATTGGAAATTGCAGACGTCTGAATGGAATGTGCGAGTCTGAAAGGATTTTTGGGATCCGTTGCAGGAGAACAACATCACCTTGAAACTTCGCGTTCAAAATGGTAGCTTCAAGAACATTGCCCATGATTTTTTTAATGGCAAATAGCTTGCCATTGCATAGCTTAGGTGCACTTAAATTCCGAAGCAAAATTATTGGTGAACCAATTTTTAATCGCAAGTTATGTGGTGGCATTCCCGGTAAATCCAGTGAATTCAACAGGATAGTTGACTGCTTCGTCAGGATCAACAACAGTGTCGATTGATTTGAACGACATCTCATTACCAGGAAATGACTGTTGTACTTTGAAACTAATATCTTCAACATCAATATTTTTTGCGGCCAAAATACCTCGTTCACGTAGCCACGCATGATTAATGTAATTAGAGCACAAATCTGGGAATATGCTTTCAATCAAAGCATCTTTTGTTGCTACCATGTTGCAAAACTGGTCTGGTAATTTGATGCATTGTGTATTTTCATGCAACAGAATTTTTCCATTGTCAATCTTGAGCAATTGTTCGGAGAATGACAGTACCAATGGATCGTTTTACAGTTGGACACGCATACTGATGTTAAGGCGTAGTGTATTGACATTTCGTCAACCGTATGATTGTTTCAAAAATGCGTTAATTTCGTCCATATATGTAGTGCGTGGAATGACCGGCATAGATGTCTGTCTTAAATCACCGGACGGCAACAGTTGAGTGCCATCGAAAAGTCTGGTATTATCGTTGAGATCTTTCATCGTTCTATCGAGAGATTCAAGTGAATGCTTGTGGGCTGTATTGCATTCATCCCAGATGATAATGTTACATTTTTGCAAAACTTTAGCCATGCCGGAATGATTCTTTCTGATGCACTTCGCGGCTGGATTTGTGTGAACGTTCAACGGCAACTTGACTGCTGAATGTGCAGTCCGTTCACCATCAAGCAAAGTTGCTGCAATGCCTGATGAAACAATTGACAACGCAATATGCTTTTGTGATCGAATGCGCGCACGTATCAGTGAAATGAGGAATGTTTTACCAGTGCCGCCTGGTGCGTCCAAAAAAAAAGAATCCGTCTTGTTGTGCTGCAATTGACAAATTAATTCGATCGTATACGTTCTTTTGTTCGGCAGTGAGCAGTTACTAATTATTTACAACAAAAGTAGTCAAAGAGGCCGCATCGAACTGTTGTTAGTGCTGAACATCGCTGTTAATGATGTATGTTGCTGGACGGTTAGGCGATGGCCTGCCGAAATGAATGAGTGGCATATTAGAAATGTGAATGCAAATATCTTCAATCTTTGTTAACGCCTCGTTATAAATTTCCGCCGAAAAATCGATTTTGGGATCTTAATCAGCTGTCCGAATGCGATGCATAAAGAGCCGTCGCTCATGTAATCTTTATATTTGTCCCAGAGAACAGAAGCTTGCGAATGGCGAATAATAATTGGCGGATAATAATTGGCGAATTTGATGAGGAGAAGAACTCTGCATCTGCAAGTGTGAGATCCCCAATGGTTGTGATCTTCCAGCAAATGCAATTCGCTGCACGCGCATCGTGGTACGTGTCGTGTGCAAAATACCATTGACTGTTCGCAAGTATTGGAAGGACGTCGGTCCAGGAACGTTGACCAACAACAAACGCAAGAAGAAGCATTCGCGTTGCTTTGGATGGACTGTGTATTATCGGCCTAATGTATTTCCAATAAATATGCCGTCGTATCCTTATGCTGGAATGACTTTCTTTCGTAGGTCACACTTTTTTGACTGTTTGACTTTATAGAATCATCGACACAAACTAGCATTGAAAATAAAAAATTACAGGTTACAATGATTGTCATTGAATGCACATGTATATAATTGAAATTTAATGGATGTCTTAATTTGTTGAACAAGCTTACATGCAATGTCGATGAGCCGATAAACACTCCGTAAATTGTATAGCATTATCGACAAAAATAAGCACTTAAAATAAAAAGTTGATGGTAAGATTGATTGTCATTGAATACACATGTGTATAATTGAAATTTAATGGATGTTGTGATTTGTTGAACAAACTTATATATTGTTAAACACTCCGTAAATGTTTAAGATTAATCGACACAAATAAGCCTTGAAAATAAGAAGTTGCATTGATTGTCACTGAATGCAGATGAATATAATTGAAATTTATGGAAGGTATCGTTAGATATTCACTTCAATACTGCACCTGAGACATTTGTACGATTTACTATGTGTTTAAGTACACTCCATTTATAACTTAAAACGTTATTTCAATAACTGAATATAAATAATATAAAATATATATAAATAATATCATGTTGTGTTGATCAATAATATAACACTCAATATGCACGCAATTTGAATACATGGAATATCGAAACACAGCGAGTATTGAATTGAAATGTCAAAACAACGTCTGACAAATGTCATTGAATATATTGTTTAAAATAGCAATGTACACATGCACGCATTCTGTGCACGGATTGAAAATTATACATGTTATCATATTATGATATGATATATTGTTAAAAAAAACTCGGTTATGCCTAAACTGTAATGCGAAAGCTGCGCAAATGTTCCTTATATTGAACATTAGGAGATCGAAGAGACTAATGAGAATGATATTTTAAACAACATATTCATTGACGATAGTGAATGCCTTTCAATCATACCTCATGTTCAATTTGAGGAAAATATAAACATATATATATATTCAGTACATTTCTCATATGTGATAAATGTACTGAAAATGTCTTGGAGGAGAGCAAAGATTATATACTCGAGGAGAGTAACGACATATGTCAATCTTATAAAAAAAGTGTCCACATAAATAAATTATTATTATATAGTGAAAAATGTGTATACGTCTCTTCCATTTTAATAAACATAAGCTTATATTAAATATTTATTAGTAAGTAATTACAGTAACTGTGCTGTGAGTCTCAGAAATAATAAAAATGAATTATAACAATTTTATACACAATTATATCTTTATGCTGATAGCGTAGTTGTTAATTATTTTCCAAGGTACCCCATATCATAAAAAAATAAACATCGTTATTGATCGGTTGATACATAGCGCTCCTCCGTTTGAAGTTTCCAATTCAGTTTTTCAAGCGGCAGTTCCGTGATTCATCGCGCCGCTCTCTACCCCCTCCACGCGTCCCCATGTTGGTTGCCGCGTCTGCCGTGAAGACGCTCCACTTTGTACTCGCAATTTTATAATAAAAGATAAGTTTATGAAAAAAAAGTAATTTCAATAATCAAGTATAAGCCTTTGTCTGTGTAACACCGGTAAAATGGTTTCTTAACTTATATAAATAAAGCCTCTGCGATTTAAATAAAAACAAATCCTATCTCGGCTCCTTTCGGTCGTAAGAACTTTTTATTTTTCATAAATCTGCACAATTAAATTAGCTTTCAGAATATCTAAGTTAGAAACTCGTGCGACGATCAGCCGACGCCGTAGCTATATATGTTTATACAAAAACGCTAGTCTGAAAAAGTATGCTTTTTAAACGTTTATTTCTATGACTTTTTAATGACTTTTCGAAAGGGTTTTAATAATACATCAGATATAAGTCTTTAAGAGTAAGATCCCGTTGGAGTTGACTCAATAATTCCGCGAAAAGATAGCAATTGTTAACTTCAAAAAACTGTCTCTGGATAAACAATAGCAACCGCCCATAATCCTGAGTCGAACGCACAAGGGGGGGTCATTTCATGCCCACCTCCACACCTCTGAGCACATTTAATCCACTCTAGAATTAGAGTAAGTAAAAATACCTATTGATTGGACTATTAGTAGTAGTAGTACTCCCTAATACTTGAATCCTTATCTGTTACCTAGTACTAGCAGCACGCCGTGCTTTTTTTTACATAAGTCTTGAGTCTCTGTCCATTTGTGTAGTTGCAAAATACATATATATTAACGGTCCCTCTCCATTGTGATAATATCTGTAGTGTAGTGCATGCTTGTGAGGCTTCGTCTCGTGACAAGCATTAGCGATTTATGCTAATGCATAATTAGTCGTAGTTACACTAACTTTAACCCTCTGCCACACACCCCTGAGGTGGCTTGCAGGGTATTTTGTAGATGTAGAATTGTAAATCTAAACCAGCCAGAGTCCCACACAAACACACACACAAAACTACATGAAAATCAGTCGAGCCGTTTAGGAGTTCAGTGACACACGCGTACAGAAGAATTATGTATGTATCAAGAACATAAAGATTATTCCTTTTGACGCACTGCGATAATTGAGCGATCGATACCTCGATACCTTCCTTTGGCATCGATATATTCTGATGGTGAACATACTTGCTCTCCAAAATCATCCCAATCAATTGCGTTTATTTTTTTTACCCAATTTCTAGCCGCGTCATTTAGTTTCAGGTCATGGAGGAATATGCTCAGCGGAGGCCACGCAAATGTGCAAGAACCCGAAACAAATGCATCGCGTTGTCTAGCTTTGAGTCCTGAGTAAACACGACCACTTTGGTCCACGTTGACCGAAGCGCCACGAAAGGTTGAACGGAATGACGTCATTCAAAGAAGGAAACATGGCCGTCAGAAGCGTGACACAGCAGGTGGCGCGCGATGCGTCACCACGTCGTCCAGCTACTACAAATTTGGAGTCAGCGTACATTCGGAAATCTACTCAAAAGTGTAGCAAGATCGAATGACTTGCTAAGCAACGATGATCGGGCACTCCTCCTCATAACGCATAACCACCATAACTGATCAAAATATTTCCAAACAATTTTAATTTTTTCACATTAGTTATTGTTTCGTCATCTTTAGGTCACATCCTACGAGAGTTGAGAAATATGTAAGATTAGAATTGAAAGTCACTTGAATCCTTTTATACGCTCTCGTCTGAAACCTCTATTTACGCACAAGAATGGTTATCATACAAATGTTACGAACCTCCTTCACCGTAGAAAACCTAAAACAATACACTGGTTCTTTTAATAGATTTCTTGCAAATAGTGCAAAATAGTCATTACGCACAATACTTCTCATAGCGAAATATTGGTAAGTGTTTAAGCTTTTACAGAAAAAATCAAGGCAAAAGTCCCTGGGGCTCCGAACGTTTATTAACGATCAACTTCAAGGACATTTTCTTGATTCAGTTTTTACTGGCTCAATAAATAACTAAGATAACTCGATTTGTAACAGAGAATTTTCGATTTCTGATAAAACAGAGAATGAATTGTGAATTAAAAAAGAGCTCATCTTATCCATATGTAGAATTTTATTAACCTGCCCAAAGAAACAAACAAAGCAACCTGGTCAAGCTTCATTGCTTCATTCTATCCTGTCATTTTCATTTGAACACTATCGGTCGTATTCATGAATATAAAATTAAGATTAATGAGATTTTGCGTAGCTCTCGTCAAAGTAGGGATTCCAATGCAGTTAAAAGGTGCATTACGCTTCGCAGTAAGTTAAGTATTTAACGTTAGCTCAAAAAGGCATGAGTTTAACTTTCTCCAAACTAAAGCAAGTCTGAGACAAACATCCTTAGACCTGATCAAATACTATCGAGTTGTATGATGTTTGTTCTGGAGAAACCTTTCCTATCATTTATTTGCGGCGAGACATTGATAATTCTTATCCGAGATTGTTTACCTACGATGGCATGTGATTCTGGTCCAAACGAGAAGTCATCGATTTATTGTTTACTTTATTCGTTCAATCATTTCGTATTTACTTTGGCCACTCTCATATTGTTTGAATTACGATTATCATTTCCGTGACTCACCGGGAAAAATGCAACTGGCGGTCATTTCCATGCTAAGACAGGTGACACACGCATATTTATTATTCGTGACTAAATTCATTTATTGCAACCAAATTCAAAACAAAATTAAAAAATCACATTAATCACTGCGAATCTCTAAGAATCATAACACATTAAAAGTCCATAAATTTTTGTTTCATTTATACTCCAGATTTTGAAGTCCAATCTGAGGTAACTCGCGTTACATTAAAAGGACGTGATACATGATCTCATTCACTCAATTTTCTGGTCTCATGATAACAGAATGAATGTAACTGATACTCTTGTGACGAACTCATGCGTTATTAGCAGCATATAAGGTTTTTTTCATAAACAAGTAAACTAAACATTTAATTTATTGATATGGAAAAACTAACTGATAAAACGTGAGCTGGTTAGTAGGTAACTCACGTTGTATCGTATATAGTAACCCACGTTACATTTTGTACTAATATCAAAATGAAATATGAGCCTGTAAATTTTATCAACACAAAAATATTCATAGTATGAGAATGAAAAATTATAAATATTAATTATTTGATAAGAGAGGTAGATGATGCTAAAAACTATTCATTGGGCCTTGTAAAATTGGAAGCAAATTAAAATAAAATAATTTAATAAAGATGTATCTCTTTACATGTGTAGGCATTATCGTGGATATTACCAAAAAAAATGTATCGTGGTTTTTATCATGATATAAATCCACCAGCCAGTATTCGACCAAAATGTTGGCTCCCAATTAGCAAAAGATCTGCTCCATTTAATTTCATTTTTCAATTTATGAGTTTAGTCCTGATTGTCATGTACATGCCCTGGCGATAGTGACAGGGATGACATAATGCCTCAAAGACATGTTCCTCCGGCTTCCCCTTTGAAGTGTATCGAGTTGGAGCGTATTTTCAAGTCCCACCGAGGTCTTCGAAACCCCTAGGGTAATCCGGGTGTCTGGACCTCGGCCGGATCCTGGACATTCCTGAAACGTAGATTTCATTGACAGAAAGAGGCTCGTTAATAATAATTTTTGCAAGAGGAAGAATTTCGCTGTATAGAAAGTGAAGTAGCGAGAAATACTCAGTGAGCAGAATAGGCCAAGCAAATAATGCATTCTAACTGGACATAAGTCTACTAACAGCCAACTCCACAAGCTTGGAAGAATGGAAGCATTTCATGTAAACTCACATGGCAGCGAAGCCCGGGCCGTAACAGTTGCAGGAAAATAAGATAAGACGCAATGAAGATACGGTGCAATCGAAGAATTATGAAGGCCCAACTGAAATATGGTTGACTTTCTATTCGTAATAGTGAATATAGGGTGTGTCGGGGGAGTCCGAATTTGGCGTGGCGTCATTTTATCGACGCACGGCGACCATATGGAGTGATCCATTCGTCCAAAATAACTTGACTTAGGAGAGTACCTATGTAGTACAAGCAAGTGAAACCAATTTTGAATTAGAAAATGTTTTAATATCTTTGCAACAATTCCGCGAAGTCGAGCGTCATACATAGGGGCACGAAATAACAAATTCCAGCTCAATTTTAGCAAAAATACAATGTCGGTTTTGAGTATTTGAGTAGCTACAACGTGCGGTACGGAACGCACCGGTTTGACGTGAGGTTACTTCCCCAGGCCGTACTTGGGGGAATTAAGGA
The DNA here is from genome assembly GCA_963573305.1 of Pyrrhosoma nymphula. Taxonomy (NCBI): domain Eukaryota; kingdom Metazoa; phylum Arthropoda; class Insecta; order Odonata; family Coenagrionidae; genus Pyrrhosoma; species Pyrrhosoma nymphula. Next base: position 4,479,456 of record OY754334.1, read on the forward strand.
CATGTCTGTCGTGAACGTATGAAATTTCTTCGAAATTTGGAGGGCAAAAAACTCGATTTTGAGGTGGAAGCGAAGGTTGGCACCTGCCAATAAAAGCTTAAGTTTCCCTCAGACCTTTATATAATTTCCCGGAGTCCAAATGGAGCACATGGCGAGGATTGAAAGACGTGCCATGCCAAAATCGAGTCAAACCACATCCGTACCAATTATTCTCTTCCATTAACAGAAGGTAGGTTATTTATAATTAGAAGTACTGCACTTCACTCTTTGCGCTTTCCCTGTAAAATTTTTATATACCACTCAGGCAGCTTTCCTACCAAAGTTTGCCTTGTATGCCCCTGTTCCACTTGCATTGTTTCGCGGGAGGTTGTCTAAAGGCTCAAGAGTAGACTACGTCGATAGAATGTCCCCTTCTAAGTCGCTCGTCTGTGCCCCCCCCCCCCCCCCCTGCGAGGATACTGCAAGGACACCGGTCTGGATAGCCTCCAACCGCCTCCTCCGTGCCATTGGCGCAGTGCCGTCTGCGATATAGCCTCTGCACAAACAGCGATATGCTTCCTCGTCGACTTGAAGGAACCGACCTCACTTGGAGTTCGCCGCTAGCATATGGGACCCTTAAGCCTGAATCACACGATCATTTTTCAGGGATAGCTCCAATGATAGCTCAAGGGATAGCTCAAATGACAGCTCAAGGGATAGCTCAAATGATAGCTCGAGCTGTCATTTTTCCGGTCACACGATCATTTTTTCTGTAGGTGCTCGCATCATTGCCGGGAAATTTGTCCTACCACTTTTACGTTTACCGAGCTAGTTCGACCAAAAGTCACTTGCGGCGACACAATCGCGATTTGCTTCCCTTCGCTCTGATTGGCTGAACTTCAGATTCATGTACGTGTTCAGGGACGGAAAAAGGGACAGGACCAAATGATGGAAAAAGGGATGGCAATCCCTATCATTGCCGCTATCCCTGAAAAAATGATGACGTCAGAGCTGTAGGGAAAGCTATCCCTTGAGCTATCACTGGAGCTATCCCTTAAAAATGATGGAAAAAATGATCGTGTGATTCAGGCTTTACGAAGTAGGACTAATCTTTGAAATAGATCGAATACAGCGGAGAGCAGCAAGATTTGTGAAAATTTGTTACGATAAACTTGGCAGTGTTACCGAATTGTTGAAGGAATTGGGGTGGGAATCTCCAACTGATCGAAGGGAGAAATACAGGTTAAATCTTTTCCACAAGTTCGGAGCAGACAGTTTTTTGCCGGACGATCAACATATACTGCTAGAGCCAACGTACTACGGTAGAAGCGATCGCAGGAATAAAATCAAGGAAATTGACTGCCGAACCGATAGATTTAAAATGTCATATCACTCTCCCAGTTTCCGGTTGGACTGCTCACTGTTCTCCTGCCTGCTTTTTGGTCTGCGCCTAGCGCCAGGGGGAGCGTGCGAGGTTCTGACTTGTGCTGGGACGAGTGCTGCATGCCTGGTGTGGAATCACCCCGTGCCACACACCCTAGTGGTGGCTTGCACGGTAATTCGTAGATGTAGATTAGGGTGGAGTGAAAAAACTGATTTTCGTCGGACGAAGTTCATACCGGTGGCAAAAGTTGTATTTTGGGCCACATATTAGCTGTGAACAATTTTATCGATCTTCATTCCGCGCAATGGCCTTCAATTTTCGGCATTTTCGCGCAAATAATCGTGTATGGCGGGTTGCATTCTTCCATTCGCCAACATGTGCCCGGGAGATAATGGTGGCTATTGAATGCTATAGTATTGTTTAACTTCACATTTATTCGTATATAGCTGTTGAGATGGGATTTGTAGCGACTAATAGGATATAAAAATGATTGAAATAGCGTAAATTTTAGCTTGAAAGACGATGCAATCTGGTATATTGGGCTTTTGCGAATACGTGCAGCTCTTTGCTAGTTCCCTGCTGAAACTACCCAGAACTCACCACGACGATGGGGCTGCACTTCGAGTTCCACCCGTGCCCACCCAACCATTTAAAAACAGTAATATTTATATTGGAATTTTCCTGCCTGTACTGGCATTCGTGTCAAATTTCGGTTGTAGTTTACTGTCCATGATCCTTGATCTCAAAAGTCCAAGTATTACCTCAGGGCCACAAACTCGAAGGGATACTTATGTCACCATTTTAATATGTATCTTTACTGCCTGAGTATGGCAAGGTATGCTTAACAGCTCTTGAAGCGTTGGCGGCATAATGCTTCCACCTGCCAATCCCCACAGATCTTCCTTAGATAATTGGAATGGAATAGGTGGTTCCGTTATAAGATCAACGTAGTCCTCAGCGAGGAGGTTCAGGGTCGGTATTTTAAACCCCCGATATCTTGTTAACGGATGAGATTTTCTGATGTTTTGTATTCGTCGCACAGCTCCCTGATATGCTCCTTTTCATCGAAACATCGCTACAAGGAGATGCTCTGGATGAGCATAATATGCATTTCTTTGAATTGTAGCATCTACCACTCACTTCATGTCCATATCAAGATTACGACTGATGAGGATGTAGCGCCATAGGTACTTTGATGCATTTTTTATTTCAGGCTTGCACTTAATAGGGAACCACATTGGAGCATAAACCAACATTATGAAGTTAAAAATCCTGCGTAGTGTGGAATATGGATCTGATGTGCCCACATAGAGTGTGAATACCCGGTGTTCTGCTGTTAACCATTGTGCATCAGATAATGCTCCAGGGCTCCGCACAGCTAAACTTGAAGGAATAACTCCATCAGAAATTGCTCAGTATATCTCTATGAGATATTTCTGGACGCTGGAGAGGCATTGTTGATCAATGGGATGAAAGTAAGAATACACTGGCTGAAATATTACGACTGGAAGTTTTACATTGTTAAGCAATCGTTTGCCTGTGGACCCAGAGTATTTTCGAGAGCCTGCAGAAGGTCCGTCAAGATATGCGATGCCATGGCGCAGAGGAAGCTCGTTGAAATGCAACAGGCATATCACCCATTGCAATGGGTGCCCCATTTCAAGTTCTAGGCGTGTTATTACTCCCCATGTATGTCATGTGTTGGGCAGTGTCAACACAACCAATTGCTTTAATGTTGGATTAATCCAGATTTTTCATTATGAATAGTTCCAAAATCGAGTGTTTAATATCTCCCGCCGGACTTGGGAGTTGAATGCCCAAGAAAAGTTCCACCTGGATCTATAATGAAGGTAATATGCTCCTCCATTATAGTCAAACGGTGTATGCATGCGTTTTGTCTTTTCGTCCATCGAAATATATCCCGACGAGTTTGTAGTTCTCTTGCTTTTTGAGTTCTGCTGTATATTTCCGCTGCTCCCTTTAAATATTGCTCATATCAATTATGACTAAATCTCCCGCCCTTTGGCTACTACCCGCGTCCTCTAAATAGCGGTAGCAAGAGCGGACGCAAGCCTGTCGGAAAGTCCTTGCCGGACACACACCCTAGAATAATTCGGGAGTGCGACCTTTGTCTGGCTGCTGATATTTGATTGTCGGAGTTTTCCTTCTTTCGTTTCTCCAAAAACTGACTCGAAAGAGAGGCTTCTTGTGTAGCTCTCATCTCTAGAGCGTCTTGTCTTTTTTGCTTCTAGCATATCCCTTTTGATATTTCACTTTCGTAAAGACTTTAAATAAAAAGTCGTATTACCATCAACATGTCCCATGACCATACGTCAGTCCGTCCTTTGATCAAATAAAAAGTTTCTTCCGGCCACAAGAATTTTCCGATATTTTTATCACTACACGCATTATAATCCATGCATTTACATGAGGCTATATCAAAGAGACGGTCTCCTTCTGCCATGAAATCATCAATTTCTTCCGAAAACGTTCTACTACAAGTCTACTCCTACACGATGTTCTTAGTATTTGCAAAGCATCGTGGTCTCTTTTTATCATCTTTAAGATATGCAACGACAAACTGTGGGAATCGACGCACGCTTCCATATTTCATCAACTTTGGTACAAACCTCTTCATATGGAATGTTATGTTTTGGCTTGCACTCGTCGTTTATTTCTTTTTCCCGCCTTACCCAGATATAATGCTGTAGAACATTGGTGTGAGTTTGAAATACAGTAAAGATCAATGGATGTGGACATCCTGATACCGGGCATTCCACTTGCTTCCTCGTTTTCGCCATCATAGAGCTACTTGCACTCATCAAACATAACAAAAATTCTCAACCGGCAACTGATGAACGCAAACAACTGCGAAAGTATAGAAAGGGAATAGATAAAGACTGACTATGAGACACTGTTGACCAAGAAATACATAGCAACAATGAGTAAGCAAGAACTACACAATATATAATGTTAACAAAGTAACTAAATAAATTAATCCTCATAGAGCTTCAAATTGTATGTATTCACAACAGCCCAATATGCCAGATTGCATCGTCTTTCAAGCTAAAACTTACACTATTTCAATCATTTCTATTTGCTATTAGTCGCTACAAATTCCATCTCAAATGGCATATTCGAATAAATGTGAAGTTAAACAATAATATAGTCTTCAATAGCCATTATTATCTCCCGGACACATGTTGTGGAATGGAAGAATGCAACCCGCCATACACGTTTATTTGCGCAAAAATGCCGAAAATTCAAGCCCGTTGCGCGGAATGAAGATATTAATTGAAATCCATAAAATTGTGCTCAGCTAATATGTGGCCCAAAATACAACTTTTGCCACCGGTATGAACTTCGTCCGACGAAAATCAGTTTTTTCACTCCACCCTAATGTAGATGTAGAATCCCTGGGCAAGCAATGCATTTGAAACCCTGGTTGGCCCCTTGGCCTTGACATTAATCATTCTTGCGTTGGACAAGTTCCGCGTGGAGATTAAAAATGCAGAAACGAAAGGTGATTCCATGGAATTGCAATTTCCACCGACTAAAATTTTTCCACGACCATGGTTTCTTTGCAAAGCGATATTATCATGTCGTCAGTGTGCGAATCAACGGGGGGCAAGGGAGGGAATTCCCCGGCTCGTAAAATTGTTTCCCTGGCTGATGACAGCAATATTTTTCCCTGCCAGGGAAAATTGTTTCCCCCCTCTCTTGCTCCTAGAAACTACTGGTTACTTGTACAGTAGCGTGGGCCGAAAAACACGAAAGTGTCCGAATCGACTCGCAATAGTGTGGAAAAGTTGCTACTCGTCCCCCTAATCACAAAGAAAGAAACATTTTTGAAATCGGATCACATCTTCTGGTCGCACATCTCGTTCAAAGTTTCGAAAAATCGTTAAAAATATGACTTTTGTCGGGATTACAGTTGTTGAATTGTATTCAAAATTGATATGTGGCCTCTTCTAAAGGTACTTTGTATTTTTAATAAGATATAATGCCCGTTCCCCCGTTATTTTATGGGGGAGGGGAGGGGCATGTATCGTAAAAATGAGTGACCTTACTGTCGTTGTTTTCCTCGTGTGAAGTGTGCAGTTCTTCGCCCTAGAACCTTTAGGTATATATGGTTTGTACTTTCGGCTGCACCGCGAGTTCCATCTTTTACTTCTCTTACTTAGCAAATGCCGACAGAAATGATCTAATTTTTTTCTACAAACCGATGATGCATTCACATTGTTTCGGAAGAAGGCTTTGTATTCCGGTCGTTGCTTTCCTCGTGTGAGGAGTGCCGTTGCGTAGGCTAAGGCGTTCAAAGCGTTAAAATATATCCTGCTTAGATCATTCTTACGTAAATTTAATTTACGTATAAAATGGGAGGGGAGCCTCAGGCTGGCGGCAGCAGGTGCTAGGACTTCATTGTGCCGCTGCGCGCAACGCGCCAGAGAAGTCAAGTCACTCCGAGAGCGAGCAAGGCTGTTTTGTCTAGGGGAGATGAGTCGCATTCTACTGCTGCTTAGAGTTGGAGCGCGGTCATATCTTCGAGTTGAAGAGAGCTGGACAATGACGTTGAGGACAAATGGTGAGAAGTTCAATCCGATGAAGCAATGCCGATCACCGCGTACGGAATCCCCTTCATAGCTCGGCGGCTAGAAAACAAATGAATGGTGTTCATTCATTACAGTAATCTACCGGTTAGAGGTAGGTTGTGATGAAAGTCAGAGAATATCCAACGAACTCTTACACGTGCCGTGCCCTTTCTACCTCTAGTATTTCTTTCTTCATCTCAGCATAAGTCCTACCTTTCTTCATCCCGTCCATAAAACTTTAACTCTTCCTTCCCCTTCCCCGGCAACCCAACATCCTTCCCTCTATCACGGCCTTCAGCAAACCATCGCCCCTCATTACCGCTTCCAGCCACCTACCCTGCCTTCCCCTAATCTCATCCACAAGTTTCCTCTCCTCACCCACCATGTCAAGCACTTCCTCATTTGTCTTCCTTTCCGTCCAATGCACCTTCTCCATCCTCCTCCACACCCACATCTCGGAAGCCTTCAGCCTATTTTCGTCTTCCGTTCTCAAGGTCCACGTCTCTGCCCCATACAACGCCACACTCCATATCAAGCTCTTCACTAGCCTCTTTTTTACATCCTTACTTAAGGTCCCCGTCATCAGCTCCCTTCTATTATTGAACGCTTCCTTCGCTAGCGCTATTCTCCTCCTAATGTCTTTACTACTATGTCCTGTTTCTTCTAGCGTACTCATTCATTCATTACAGTAATCTACCGGTTAGAGGTAGGTTGTGATGAAAGTCAGAGAATATCCAATGAACCCTTACACGTGCCGTGCCCTTTCTACCTCTAGAATTTCTTTCTTCATCTCAGAATAAGTCCTACCTTTCTTCATCCCGTCCATAAAACCGATTCTCTTCCTTCCCCTTCCCCGCTTACCCAACATCCTTCCCTCTATGACGGCCTTCAGCAAACCATCGTCCCTCAATACCCCTTCCAGCCACCTACCCTGTCTTCCCCTAATCTCATCTATAAGTTTCCTCTCCTCGCCCACCATGTCAAGCACTTCCTCATTTGTCTTCCTTTCCGTCCAACGCACCTTCTCCATCCTCCTCCACACCCACATCTCGAAAGCCTTCAGCCTATTTTCGTCTTCTTTTCTCAAGGTCCACGTCTCTGCCCCATACAACGCCACACTCCATGTCAAGCTCTTCACTAGCCTCTTTTTTACATCCTTACTTAAGGTCCCCGTCATCAGCTCCCTTCTATTATTGAACGCTTCCTTCGCTAGCGCTATTCTCTTCCTAATGTCTTTGCTACTATGTCCTCTTTCTTCTAGCGTACTACCCAAGTAATTAAATTTCTAGCGTACTACCCAAGTAATTAAATTGTTCTACTTGCTCCAGTATGTGACTTCCTACTCTTATCACCAGCTTCGCTTTCTTTGTCCTAAAGAATCTCATTACTTTTGTTTTCTTATTATTTATTTTCATTCCGTATTTCTCGCACTGTATTACCATGTGCATCTACTAAAGTTTGCAATCCTTTCGATGACCGACTGACCAACGCCTGGTCGTCTGCGAATCTAACCGACTTTATCCACTGGCCGCCTACTTTGATTCCTACATCTAGCTCACCCCATGCCTCTCTCGCATTCTGACGCTTTCTTCTTCTTCGGGATAGGTATTAATGCTGTTATCACATAGGTATTAAGTTGTTTCTACTTTGGGATGCGAATTCAGAAAAATTGGAAAAATGTTTGACATTCGGTGGGTGGCATCAACTTGCAGCACAATTAAAGCTGCATTGACAAGTTACCCATCAGTTGTGCAATTTATGAGAAATAATAAAAGTGACGGCTGCTTAAATCAAAAAAATAAACCTAAATATCAAGGATTATTAGATAAGGTGACATCATGTTCTTTTTTTGTAGAGTTGGCATTGCTCAGAGACACTTTAGAAATTCTAAAACAATTACCACTGTATTTTCAATCACAGAATTCAGATGCAATCTCTGTTTCATCTGAGATAAGTGTGTGCATTAATTCCTTACATAAAATGAAGGGAGCTGAAGGGATTTACCTTAAAGTAGCAAATGCTGAATATTTAAAAACCAGGAAGTATCAAGGTCAAGATATAAAAGAACCATTCAATAAAAACAAGGAGACTTTCGACGGCTTTAGACGACAGTTCTTACAAGGATCAGTTGATAATTTGAATGCAAGGTTTTCCAGTGCAAATCACTTCTTTAAAGACTTTGAAGTATTAAAACCAACATGGTGGCCTAAAAGTCGCAGTGAACTTCTTCTGTTTGGAGATGGCAGAATTAAATCACTTTGCGATTCAGTAAACATTTATGACAAGGGTGATGAAAACTCTATTGTGTCAAAAACCATTAAAGAATTTCGTTTGTTTAAGGAAACTAAAAAGCCAGGAATTTTTATGAAATTCAATAAAGGAGCTATTTAACAGAATTAAAGTAGTGCCAGTGTCTTCAGCAGAGTGTGAAAGAGGGTCCAGTATAATGAACAATACACTGACCAAGCTAAGGGACAGAATGTATATTGAGACACTATCATCTCTAATGTTTATATCCGTAAATGGACCTGCTCCAGAAGATTTTCCAGTAAAACGGTTTGCAGCTGATTGGATAAAGGAGGGCCATCACTTTGCTACAGACAAACCTCCTCGTCGGGAAACATCATCTCATGCAAGAAAACTATTTGTTTAAAGGGATTTGCCTCCCACAAAATGACACTTTGAATTATTTTTATATTTTCCAATTTTGACATATTCTAATAGTACATATTCTTATGAGTATGTGTGTGGAATTTAACGCCATTCTGAATTATACATTACAGAAAGTAGAAGACTGGTTTTTATAAATATAAAATTTAATGCCATTTCCCGCAAATCAATAGTTTCACGGTTTCAACATACTAAAATTGAATACCTTAAAAACTGCAAGAGAAAGAACAATGAAATATTTACCAGCTTATCTTGACACCATGTATAAAGTTTATATGTATGCAAAAGTCTGTACATGTAAAACTAACTTCTTAACAAATTTATTTGTATTTTTTTCAACTTGAAAATTGTAACTCTTTCAATAACATTATGTAACTCTACTTGTATTTTAATAAGCATTATTTCCATGCAATCGAAGATGTAATAACTCAATTTATGTGTAACAACGCAAACATTTTCAAAATTGATTGAAAAACACAAATGTTATTCAGAATTTTTTTAAATGCCGCGAATTGCCAAAAATAAAAAAAATAGTAGTCGATCGATTTTTTTAATTTCTCCCATAGATCATTGAATTGAAATTTATAAAAGATTTTATAATTTGATTTTTCTGTGTACTAAAGAAACTGTAGCGCAGGAGTCGAATCCCCTAAAATTGCAGGCTTTCGCAAGACATTTCTCTAGCTTAACTGAGGAAATGTTATTTATTCTGATGTATATGCACGAAGTAGACGGGCCAAATAATTCCCCCCCTCAACAAGAAGCTTGATTCGCACTCTGCATGTCGTGGACAATAAGATATAACTCGCGGAGTGAGAGAAGTGGAGAGGTGGTGGATGGTTTAAGTTCCGGATTGACCAGTTGACCAAGTGAATAGTTCGTGGGAACTGTTGAAACTGTGGAAATATGTGAAAATAGTTTGTGGGAACTGCAATGCTATAAAATCATCTTTCGTCCCTACGACGAAATATATCCATTCTGTTAGATACGGCCGAGACTATCAACTATCGTAAGATGTATAGATTCAAACAGAGTAGTGATCGAACGAAAATGGTCCACCATCGAGACAGTTTGTGAAGTGGCCATTTTCACTTCTTCAAATTACCACGGGAATTAGGAAGCCTGGGTAGCGTAGTGCTCTGTAAGGCATTCGTCCGTGGTTCGATTTCCGGTCCAGGCCGATTTCTTGCCTGTGGCAATTTATCCGTTATTTAATCGTCGTGTTCAGCGACAATCATGAATATATATCTTCGCTTCTTGGTTTGTTCATTTGATGGCGAGGTGATGGTCAATCGCGCCTTTGAGGGCTCACAGGCCAGGGGAGGTAGGCAAGAGAATGGCGGAGCCAATGGTGAACAATTGACTGCCGAACCGATAGATTTAAAATGTCATTTTTCCCACGTTCAATAAGGGATCATAATAGTTGCGATAGATCAATCATATCAAACTCCCTCCCTCAATAGGTAGAGTAGAATTTTCACTTGTGCTTAATAACACCACATAATTACTAACACTTCACACCGGTCGATTAGTCCGGCATTATTTTATTTTGTTCTTTGCATGAAGTAGCATCTCGTAGTATTCTTTAATTAACAGTATCAGTAATATTAACCACTAGATGTGTCTATAGCATTGCTCTGCATGTTTGTATGTTCTTTTACGTGTCACTCTCCCAGTTTCCGGTTGGACTGCGCACTGTTCTCCTCTGACTGCTTTGGTCTTTGCGCCTAGCGCCAGGGGGAGCGTGCGAGGTTCTGATTTGTTCTGGGACGAGTGCCGCATGCCTGGTGTGGAATCACCCCGTGCCACACACCCTAGTGGTGGCTTGCACGGTACTTCGTAGATGTAGATGAATGGTTGCAGCAAGGGCGGATGGAAACCCGGGGTTTGTGTTTGCCGACTCTCGATGGGAGTGGGCCAAGGGGTCAACAGTTCAACGGTCTTTCCGACGGTCGGAGTGCTTCACTTGAAGTGTTGATACCCAGCGGGATTCTTCCGAAAAATCTCTGACGGGATTCGAGCTCGGGTCTTCGTGAAGGGAATCCAGTAGGTGCCCAGCCCTCTCTAATCTTCAGAGAATGACAATGTCTGAATGTTAAAAGAATTTGAGTGGTCATCGTGAAAGGTAGAAACAAAAACTTCCTTCTTGTATTTGGCCCTGAGCATAGCGCGTGTGTGAGGGGGGCGCCCCTTGAAGGGGGGAGTCGCGGGAGGAGACTCGCCTCAAAGATGGAGGCCCGCCTTCCCACGCCTTCGCCGAAGTGCAATCTCGACCTTGGACGGCGGAGAAAGGGGAGAGTGATGCAACAACCGTATGCAACCCCCCTCACCTATCCTCTTTCTTTCTTTCTCTCTCTCCCTCCCTCCCGTCCGGGGGGGGGGGGGGAGTGATGACGAGAAAGAGTGTTGTGGAATGATTGATGTTGGTACATACGCACGTTGGCGCAAGGGATAATCGCCTCCTCCAGAAGAAGAGAGGAAGTGGTGGAATGAAGTGTTGTCGGAGCCGCAATTGATTCGCTCACACAATTGTTTCAAATATCTGTTGGAAACAACGCGTTAGTTTCGCGATCGTGCCGCTGCCGCGAGTCAGCGTTGCGCTCCTTGCCGTGCAGCGGCAACTGATTGCTGAAGCTCCACTTCTATTCTGTTCCACGTCCAGCTGCGTTGCGGTTATAAAGCTACAACTTATTGGATTCGAATCTGTTGCAGGTGGTTGCTAGTTTGTTCAGCCAAAACATGTCCGCCCATCGTTTGCAGATAGAGTTAGAATTGTGAAGTACCTTCTTTCGTGAATCCAAATGCAATTGTTATCCTATATATAAGCGAAATATTTCTTATTACGTTGAATACAGAACTAGCAACCATATTATAACAGCACCTCGATCGATCGCCTGTTGTTTGGTGTGACCCTATCTCTTTTCCGCCACAGGGTGTTTCGCGGAACTGTTTCGTTCTGAAACTGTTTCGGTTGCGAAACTGTTGCGATTAAACTGTTGTGTTCTTTTAGTGTCACCACTATTACCGAGCGACGACAACAGAGTTCATTCAGATAATCCTGACTTCAGCGGACTCTCTTCTGGGACCATCGCCTGTATATTTTCCCGGTTAGGGAAGTGACTCGCCCAATGGAGGAGAGGAAATTTCAAGGAAATAGAATTCTTAGTGACACATCAATACTATACGACGACCAAAGTTTTTTTGTTTAAATTCCATTGATTTTGATGGATTGATAGAAATCATTTGAAATAAGGAATTAGCAGTATCCAATATTTGAGGATAAAGTTTCTTGGTTCTACAAAACCGCCATTCTTTATGAAATTCTCGTATATTCTGGCATTTTTTTAAATTCTCTTATCCGTTTAACCCATTGAATGCGGATGCCTTGAATTCAAGGCATCCCGTGCAAGCCAGAGGCGCGGATGCCTTGAATTCAAGGCATCGCTCCCATTACTTTTCTCGCTTTCCCTAGTTCCCAAGCGTCGGCGCTGACACTTGCATCTTCCTTCAGCGTCTTAGGCTTGCTCTAGGCACACGTGGATGAGTTTCGTTCTTTGCTGGATGTGTTTTCGTTATTTATAAATAAACGAAAAAAACCCTTCAGCGTGGGAATAAATGTCATGTCAACAGGTCAGCATTGAATGGGTTAAAGCAAGTTTACACTTTGTCTGTTGCCCCATTTAATAAGTCAAACGAAGTGGAATGAAATAAATTACGGAATTCAATTTAATGAGTCAAATAAAGCGGAATTAACTCCTTGCGGACTACAAGATATTTTAGCCGCCAATTATCTCCGATATTCATTTTTTTCGCATTACGCGCTTTAGTTAACATTTCCCATGTGGACATTTATCATAGAATTGAGTTAATATAAACACAGATTCACGCGTCAGGCCATTTATTTCCTGTCCTTGTTTGGACACATTTCGTTTAACACGTGGTAATAATGCACGAAAACCCTCTAATCCATGCCAGGAACATAACTTATTTTCGAATAAGTTTTTTCCCTAAACAGACAGGTTTCTTCAAACCAAATGTAAACGATTATAAGCGCTTTTTATTTCCTCAATTAGGAATTACATATTACGTATTATTAGTATTATTATTACTCTTAGGAATAACGGTCCACGCTAGAAGTAACCACGTGTTTCCGGTATTATCGTTGTAGTGGTGGCGGGATATATCAATTACGGGGAATAAAAAAATCCAAACGTTCATCCAAAACCTTTAAGCTAGTTTTCCAGGAAGGTATTCACGTTTTGTGGACATCTTAGAGTATCATCAATCAAAGAAACCACGAACATCTTTTCAGCACTATTTCCGAACATCTATTTTCTTAGGCATATTTTCAATGTACCATCCCCTGTGATACATGCAATTCATTCGAATTCCGTATGAGTCATGACACATAAGCCACTTGAAGAATGAGTGTTCATGTTGTTATTGTTATCAGAGGTGGTTAACTAGGCAATGCAGGTTAAAGTGGGATAGAATGAAAATATCTTAGACTCTAATGCAGACTGGGATATTGGTCTCCTTTCACGATTTCAATCTCCATCTCTGAATCAGTCCCGTACTCCCTCGTCGTATTCTCTTCCTGCCCCCCGCTCTAACCCCTAACCTTCATCATCATCCCCTCCCTGTCATCTGGCCGCCATCCCCTCATCCCTTATCAATCGCCACCTTCTCACCTCATGCACACTTTGCACAGTCACCGCATGAAGTTTGGCGACATCGACAAAAGCCCCGAGTTAGCGAAACTACGATTTTGTGTGGGTCCACTGATTCAGAAGTGAGGGGAGGGGAGATGGAGAGGGGAGGAGGGGGGGAAGGTGGGAGGGAGGGAGGTGAGAAAGTTGCAAGAATATTCGTGAATAGGAACTTCGTCTTGGGGGCTAGTGAATTGTGCGGCGCCTGTCCATATTCTTTTACGTCCCTCGCACTTTCTCCTCTGCAATCACATCTAATACACCTGCAGCCTATTTTCATCCTTTTCTCGGACATTTTGTAAACATTTAAATAAACATAATGCATGGTGTGAAAGATGTTCATCTCAATCTTGTAACTTCAAGGAGAGATTAATGTAAAAGCCTTGAGGCAATGAAGGATACCGACAAAGGCCGATCGAAACCAAAGATCAAACGCTTCCAAAGCCAAATGGGACTTGTAATATTGGTTAACGATCGTTGTTTTACGTTCCGTTTTCGTGACTCGCCACCATTTGATTCCTGCGTGCCCACATCCGCATAATACCCTGCGAGGTTTCGCAACGGCTCGTGGCAGCTATATGAAGAAAGGGAGTACGAAAGTGAACTTTATGGGATCGAAGTCTTTCGCCCTGAAATTTTGTAGTCATTGATGGTGTTTTGTAAGAAGGATTTTTGTACCTATCAGTTGTTTTTTTTTCGATTCTATCAGCATGAGTACTGGGTACTGGATATGGTACGGGGTTAAAATAATACGCACACGCGTGATATGAATTTTTTCCCAGTACAAAAGTCACAAATCCGGCGTGAAGATTCTAGAATGTGTAGCGGTTCCCATCGCAGGCCTTCCGTCAGTCGTGTGTGACAAGTTCTCTACTTCCTTTTAATGCGCATTTAGATTTGCTTTTCGCTTATTGCACTTTCGTCGAACCTTCGGGCAAGGTTCCCTGCGTGCACTAAGAGAGCTTATGAACGAAGCAACAACGTCACTCTTACACACACTTTCACACACTCGAGGACTCTCTCCTACATTTCGCTTGGCATTTCCTTTGATGCAGTGCGGAAAATGTTTCGTATTTATATACTATAAGTAAAATATGAAGTGAAACAGAGCCGATCGCGCTTTCTTGCGCGGGACGTCGAATGTCGCTTCGTTGGAACTGACGAGTCTCTGAATTACTACTTTTTTATTTGTGATCAGATAAAAAGTCCCGCATTCAATTACCGCTTTTTCGGTGAAGTTCACAAGTTTGGGTTATTATTATTAGTTTGTTTTGAGAGACCTTTCCTAATGCACGCGTCGACTTGCTTTTCCGTTTCACCCAAGTTCCCTATGATTCCGTGAAGGAAGAGACCAATCCGGGATTCGCACGATCTACTTTTCACGAAGTCGTTGAATGTTCTAGAAGAGGCTTCAATTGTTCAAGAATGTCCATTTTACTATATCTAGCAATTGCGTGCTCGAGAATCTTCCTTGAAAGCGTTGTTAGCGTTAGAGCCCGGTAATTCCCTGGATCCTGTTTGTTTCCGTTTTTAAATATTGGCATGACATAGGCCACGTTGAAGTTTTTTTGGGACCATGAATGGCAGGTAAAGGCTTGTTAAATTGTACTTGTGATTTATGGAAACGGTGTAAGGTGTTTCTCAGGCATCGAGGTCGGCCGTCTTCCTCTTCCCGTCGTGATGGGGCGTTCATTGTTGTGTGCAGCGGGATGGTGAGGGAACTAGGGGGGGGGGGTAGGGGGGAGTCCCCCCCTCACTCCCACTCCCCCCTCCGTGGTGGATAGAGCGTGGCGGTCAATCCGAAAGAGCGTCACTTCTCACTCCGTCGCCGTCCGACATCGCTCCCCGCGCCTTGCCTTCCGCTTACGGTCACCGGCGGCGGCGAGAATCAATCCTGCGCGCCCCACCCGGCAGAGGTCCTCGCGAACGGAGCCCGAAGGCGGATCTTCAGCGCTTCAAGGTGATTGACATTACCGCTATCAATTCACATTTGAAGTCCTATTTATTTACAATTGCGTCCTCCGGTAGTTATATATTCCATGCTTTCTCGATCTCTTTTTGTTTCCTGATTGATGCACATTGTTCTCATTTCTTCTTCCATTTCTTTCAATCACTGCTGCATCTGTGAAATCCTGATCCATAACTGTGGCAACACAACTACAAATTTCGTTACTTGCCAAGTTTCTCTTTCAGCCCTTTTGTTGGCAAAGTATCGATGGGGGAAACTATCGGGATCCAATACGATCGACAACCTATGCCGATCGCGTTTCACCGTGCGGGGATGATAATAATAAAATTCTAAATATTCCGTTTTGCTTACTCCAGTCTGTTCCACATAGTGCTATTTTTATTATTTCCGTTATTGAATTTTGGTTCGCGCCAAAGGGATAGAGTTGGGTTTTTTCTTTAGGCAGGGGCGGATTAAGGGGGGGATGGGAGGGGGAGCCCCCCCCCCCCGTAATCCCTGGGAAAATAGAAAATATGGTTATCATTAAGGTGGTTCTCCAATGCAAGTTTTTATTTCGCCAGCTCAATACACAACGTTTAAAGAAATTGGAAAATATCTAAAAGCCACTTGTCTTAACAGTATCAAGTATCCTCGATGTTCGCAATTGTACTTTTGTAGGCCTTTTGATGAACAAAGCTATGAAAGCTTTGGTGCCGTAACGGAGTAGTTATAAGGTATATACTATGTCTGCATAGTATCGTGCTGCGAGTTTGGGTAATTGAGCCGTAGTGCGTCTGCGAGAGGGGAATACAGTCTTCACGCCCTCCTTCAGCACTGCCTACTATACGACACCCTCCGCTCTCGTGCTCGTCGCGACATGTCAGTTGCCCGGCTCTAGCGAGTGTATTTGTTGTAGTGAGAGTCAAGTCCAAGAGTTCTTCACATGTTTAGAACTCTGCGTTCTTTTTCCTTTGTTCTATAATATACCTGACGTGAAGTACAATCATTCAGCCAGAGAGGGTAATTTCAGTCGGTTAATTACAAAGACATAACTTATTTGCGCTTCCTCGCGCTCAACATTAGGGTCGAACGGCCAGCATCGAGCTCGGGCCCACATTAGCCTCTCTTGCTATTTATTTGCTTTTTGATCAAGTAATTGAACATCCACCTATTTACAGGACTTTCATTTTCATTGTGTTATCATAGAAATGCTGTAAGAGGTTCACTCACCGTAGTTTTGACCCCTCTCCTTTTGATAGCAGTAAAATTGAGGATTCTCTAAGTACATCCAAATAATTCTCAAGTATTACGCTAGAGGGTGAGAAAAAGATGTGCTTATAATTTTTTTTGCAACACGTCGTAGAAGGAATAGCTAAGACTTACTTTTTTTTACAGGCTTCCTCTTCTAGTAGGCCTGGTACAAAGCGAAAACCTAATAGTGCCTCTGCGGACCTTCGAAGCTTTTTCTCTCGCGTCCAAAAACAAAAGACGCCGGAATCAGCTGGATGAAATACACAATTTGTTAACACCATGCCTTCATGCTGCACAACTGACAAGGAGACTCAAGCTGAGTCCTTTTACAATCACCTCCACGTAGCCACGAAACATTGACTGAAGATTCAATTTCGTCACTTCCTTTGGCTGAAAATTTCAAGAGCAACAGCCGCATCGCGCTCCTTAGGAGGAGAGATGAACGCCCCGAGGATTGCTCAGCGGCAATCATGTTACTCAAATGCACCGTTTCAATATGCTGAGGAATATTTCCGAAGAAACATCTACATCCCCCTTTTACCTGACTCAACGGGTGAGATTTATAACATGACGAATGGCTGCACCTTCACTTCACCGACCTGAAGAAGCCGACTGAAACGCCGCCGAAACTGTCGTCCGAGGAAACATGGGCCAACGCGGTGTAAAACCCGGAAGACCTCCATCTTCACAAGAATGGCATTCTTGACATCGTTTGTTCACGTTTTTCAAACATGATTAGAGAGCTTTACTCAATAATTTATCGCATCTCCTATGTAATACAGCCACACCAAAGCCACGTTCGAAGTGCTTCATTTCTTTTACTTTTCCGAGTGAGGTCCACCCGGACCCCCGCACAGTGTGCTGTAATCGAAAAAAGTCAGTCACCCATAGTGGAAAAAATAGTCACTGGGTTGGAGGTAATTGGTACATCTCGTGCGGTTTCGTATTCAATTAGATGTCGAAGGTCGTAGCAGAGGAGAGCGCTTTGTCCGTCCTCGCCCCCGTCCACGGCTCACACGCCGAGGCCAAGAACAAAACACTGGCGGCGGGCGCCAAGTCCCACCTAGCGCGCTTCTCTCTCTTCTCCGGTCGAGTTGAGTCGCCGTTCGGCAGGGGCTCATGCCGAATCACGATATATCGATAGGAATGGCAGGGCATTAGTTTCTTCGAGCATTCGGAATGACTGTTGTAATGACCGTTGCTTCCGTATAGTGGAATCTTTTCTGGAATCATATTTAGAATGAAAGGACGAAACAAATGCACGTGAAGCGCTTATGGTATGAAAAGTGTTCGCGGCAATACTTGTAACACTTTATAAAATCATAATTATCGGCTAGGTTTTTGGTAGGATATCGACATAGGTTTTATTAATCTCTTTAAATAGTGACGCAAAAGTACCCCATTTCGAGCGGGTACCTTTGTATCACCATTTGTGCATTTCCAATGATGTTTAGCGGAGAAGAAGAGCGAAAAGCCGTAGATATCCCATCTCCGTGGTTTCATTCTGTCGGACTCGGGAGAGTGGATTGGGATTGGAGCGAATCGGAGAGACGGAGGAAGCTCATGGCACATAATAGTATTCTTCCTCATCTGTTGAAACGCGACTCATTCATTTGCGTGCGATTCCCTATCTGACCCGAAGATGTAAAAAAACGGCGCTTTTTTAAAAAATCAATGCACAGTGTCCCGCTAGGTGTGGTCGTGGTCTTAAAATACGCAGAATGCTGTAATGAACCGCTTTACGAGCGGAAATATGGTGCGAACGCGAAAAACGAATTCGGGTCAAATTCACTGTTTTTTAATTTCTATTAATAGGTTACAACTTTTTAAATGATGAAAAGCATAGTTTTGTATTCAATTCATGCATTTGTTTTTTATTTTTGAAAATCCCCATGCACCTCAATCGGGAAATAATATCCAATTTCATTCCTGGTGATTCATGTTTCTCCTTCGAAGTTCTATGCGTTAAAAAAAATATTTCCATAGTTTTTAATCTTTTTAATTCCTCCTACAGAAAACGAATGCGTTGCTTTTATTTTAACTCGTGAATCGACTCGCGAATCAATGTTTGTCTTTGTTTCTCCGCCATTAAAAAATGCTTTTTTTACTTTCTCCAGGCTTAGATAATTTTATTCTTATCGTGTCTTTCCGGCATGTAATTGCTATAAGGTCGATCATTGCTGTTTTCCAAGGAGTCTTTGATGTTTCGCGGTAAAGTAAATAAATACTCGAGGAAAAACGTAGATAGCGATTAAACTACTCTAGTAGTCTGAATCTGCTCTAGTCAAACACCGTTCGAGATAGCGTTGGCATGAAATGGAAGCAGGATCGATCGTTTATATCGGCGCGGCTATAATCTATGTTCCACGAGTATCCTCTCGAGGGAGATTGAACGATTCAAAATTGGGTTAAGGACGCACAAAAGAAGCTACTATATTTATCAATAAGTTATTTGCCGGATGTTAAGTTTCTCAAGTTTCACCAGAAGTTTTGATTTTAACCGTTTGAAATGGTTTTATGGTTATTAACCCGAGTGGAGTGGTCGCTACATATCACGCGAGCAGTCGCATGTGAGACTTTTCCTCACACTCAGATGTATCATTGATTACCTATCATATAGCGTTTATTGGCAATTTATTACACTATATTTAGATTTAATTTATTTCTATTTATGTTCATTTGAAACAATGATTTCCACAGATACACAATCACTGATACAATTAAGTAATCATTGCTAATTTTTTTTGCGATTATATCATTGTGTATAAATGAAGAAAATTACCATTCTCAAGAAGAAATATTTCTTTATGAGGGCATACATTCTCATTACTCATAAATTTACATTGACACATCTGCTCTCCACGAAATGAATGAACTTTTCCCGCATTTTGCGAAAGTGTAACGTAACTAAATGATACAAAAACACTAACGTCAGTGGTTGCGCAATGAGAAAAAGTCTCACACCTTGTAGCCGACGGTATCAGGTAATATCATTACACAGCTGCGGACGCTTCATTTATACTTTTTGAGACGGTGGGTCGATAGGAAGGGATGATAAGTCAGCTAGAAGGAAAGAAAACTTATTCTAACTCATGATTACAAAGTGAGCACAAGTTTAAATTTGGTGTGAGAGGAAATCTCACAGCGCGACAAATGGCGGGTTAATATTTTTCATTGGCAATCAGGAGCATTTTCAAGCGCTTATCTATCTCTCCACGCGAAAAAGAGCGTTCGAGGGATGACGTCCTCATTTTGAAATCCTTTCGCGTGGACGCCCATACCTTAAGTTTTCTTGGACGTCCAAACGATGATTAGCAAGGTGGCAAATCATGGACGCCATTCTATATAAACTTTTTTAAATTGTGGTTCTATTTAGTGTTGATTACACAGAAGAAAGAGAAAAGTTTTTCCCCCACGGTCCGCGTAAACATTGTATTTTCTTAAAATTTCAATGATTGTTTCAAACGGACTTAGTTTTCAAATAAGCTTCTATAGTTTACAATAGAAGTGGTGCGGATGTTGTAGTGATGGCTGCACTTGATTTTTACAATTCCGACGCTTCCCGTCGTACGGATGGGGAATTGCTCGCGTCAGTCCACTCCGCTGGATCGAGAGGGACTCTTCCCCCAACTCCTGTAGCCTTCTCCATTCACCTTTTGACCTCTTTACCACCCTCCTCCCTCTACAACACCCTCCCCCTCCCCAAAACACCTCCCTCCGCCAATGATCTCGGCGCTCTGACCGATATTGTAAATAAAAGGAAGTAAAGAGCAGTTCGATTGTTGACGCCTCTCGGAAGAAGTGGTTTTGTGGGCATTAAAAGTTCGGCTATCGTCGGCTAGAGTTTAATCTCCGGAACTATATTTGTTCCTTGAAAAAAATTGATCTCAAGATTAACAGAAAACTTGGCAAACATTTGTGGTTTTAATTAGTTGAAAATAGCATAATTTCTTTTTTTCGTGTTAATCAAATGATTGAAAGATTGATTATAATGATTCTGCGAAATCGCAAAGTACATTTTTCTCTTATTGATTATATTGATGTGCACGTAACGTGTCGCGCAATTATTAAGAGGATACTAGTAATAACATCAGGCTTCACTATGTGGAACCTTTCCATATCGGAAATAAAATTACACTTTGTAATGGTCCACTAAATTTAGTGGAACATTATGAAGTGTAATTTTTATTTCCGATATTAAGAGGATGTTGAGTCATTTATTGAACTAATAGTATTTCCCACTCTTTGGCCTATATTAGAAAATGTGACTGAAGATTCATTGCACCTTAATGTATGAAGGTATCCAGTTTGTCATACTTGTTTGCGATCACACTGTCACCTTCCACCTCCCGCAAGCAGTAGCATTCCAGTACATTCTATAAGGACTCTATTGATTTCTCCGCAGTGTGGCAAGTGGCTGAACAGTCCGTGACAGAGAGGGCGGAGGTTTGACAGGGCAAGAGACGACGACCGAAGCAGCACCAATGGAGCGGTGGGTGGGGAAGGTGGCCATGGTGACGGGCGCCAGTTCGGGCATTGGTGCAGCCATCGCCAAGGAGCTGGTTCGCCAGGGGATGATTGTTCTGGGGGTGGCGCGGAGGGTTGACAAGGTCAAGGTCAGTGGAGATCACCTGCCAAACACGAAAAGATGCAGATGTCTCATCATTCACTGCCCCATTCTCCTCTTATCATCGTTTCGCGAGATTCACTCTGAATGTGACGGATATACTTACATATAAGGGAACGCCAAGGAGGTTAGAAAAGAAATGGAGGCGACATCCTGCTTGATTCTTGAAGCCAATTCCGCCATCAAACACGTCGTCGCAGTTGATACCTCTGGCTTGCGTTTCAAGCAGTCGCGTTTGATATTCTCCAAACCTAAGTTCAAAACCACAGGCAAGGCGATGATTTGCGACTGGTTTGGCCACACCCACTCGGCACAAAATCCCTCCCATAGAACGTTCACGGATATGCCTCCTCCATTTGATTTTTAACTCCTTGGCATTGAACACTCAATTCTTCCTCCCATGCGATGAGCCACATGGCCTTCCTCGCATCTTGTTGTTGTTTGTTGTTTGTTGTTTCCATGCATCCATCCCTCTCTCTTAACACTGACGCAAGACCTCGTGACTCGGCCCCTTTCCAAGCGCATGCCCCTGATTCCCGATGATGCGGCATTATTCAGGAAGGACTCGATATTGCTCAACCTCGACCAGTGTTTCAAGATTTCGAGCGGGATTATTCTTTAGTTATTGTGGATATTATATCGTCGTTGAAGGAACATTACCGACAATCTGACGTTAGAGAAACTTTTTAGGAGAGACTGTTGCAAGGAATAAGTTCTTCTAACAAGTGTATGATTATTTAGTCTCGCTCGTCTTTATATATATGTAGGCCAGACATGCAGAGCCCTAAAAATACGCCTCCAAGAGTATCAACGGGCAATTAAAAATAATAATTATATATATAAAGGCCTACATATATATAAAGACAAGCGAGACTAAAGAATTAGTTCAGTTAACCTGAAGAAACAGGCAGGAGGACCAGCGAAATATAGTTTTTGCAATTTTAAACATCGCGGAATGAATCCCGAAAAAACAAACAGTCAACACTACATCCGCGGAAGCCTACGAGCTAATGTTATGATTTAATGATATCTAATCATTTTTACGGATGGGTACACTTTATTCTAAAAACAAATTATGCAAAAGTACGGCACCCAATTTAAGGTAGCCAAGGATTACTGCCAACAAGTAGATGAAATGACAATTGCCCCCTCCTTACCGGATTCGTGCTCAGGGGCGGCCGCCTCATTTGAGAAAGACACGCTGCTGAGTCTCTCTCTCTGCCTCCTTGCGTCTTTCCTATTTCCCGCAATCTTGCGTCCTTGCGTTTGTGTTTTTCGGAAATGGCGTCGTCATGCACGTTCGCAATTATTAATCTCCTCACTCACTTCGGATTGTGCTTCACACGTGGAGAGGGAGGGCTCCCCCTCCTCCACGCCTCCTCACGGGGAGGGCCCTCAACAGCGGCAACAAAGGGCACCGGAATCACCCCCACCCACCCACCCACCCTAGAGAATTAAAAAGACCTTGGGTGAGGGTGAACTTGCACAAAAGGATTAAATACATCGAAGTCACTCCCTCTCACGTGATCTTTCTTCTCCCTTTGGATATCTCAAATTGACCGACGCCTGAGAGATAACCGTTAAAGGCACCACAATCCATTGCGAAATGATTTATAGGAAACTTCCTGCAATATATTCAAAGAGGCTTACCTTGCAGAACGTCATGATTGGCGTTCAGAAGGGACTGTTTCAGAATTAATCCCGTTTTTTTGTTTCGCGTGGGTAAAGAAAAGTTACAATTCAAGGAACGTAGACTCTCGAGATAAATACCAAAATTATTCTCCTAGGCATTAGTCCTTGAATGAACTACCGTGCATTTGAATGCGGCTTAGAGAGAGGGCGCTTACTGTAGTTGCGGCTCGCGCTGCCATTTCTGTGTTCGTCTTGGTTCCGCATTCGACCCTCCGCGGAGGATCACCCTCATCCATCTTACAATTAGACCTTTGGCGCGCATAGCTCTTGCTTCAATACACATAATAACATTGCAGCGGTTAGAATTGGTGTCACGGTTCCCGTTGGCATAGCAAAGGAAAAACATTCGCTCGACCTTTGAGCCTTATAACGAACCTTCGCCGCACATAATTTTGTTTCTTTATCCTTTGGCACGCAATTTAACTGAGATGTTTTATTATCAAATTACCTGAGATGGTTTTATCAGTGGCATAATTCACTAATTGGTATTGATCAGTATTTCGAAGAAAAAGATCCTTGCGTAGGCGTGCTTTCGAGTGAATGGACTTTGGCTCTAGGCCAGAAGGTAGACCCTGACTGGGAAGGTAGGAGGGATGGCCCCTCCTCCAATACCTTTACCGAAGTGCTCTTATCCCGTCTGCAATTGGCAGTGGGGCAGGTTAAACGTGGGGCGGCACAACGAACCCAAAGAGGTCTGAGTGCCAGGAGGGCTCCAGAAGCCTCTCGCACCCCCCCCTCCTTACAATCTACTTCATTTGGTTAGTATATAATTACAAACAATTCTATTTTTCTTTATTTATATCATTTTCTTCTCGTTTATATTGTATTTTATAATTTATTCATATCCCGTTAATATTCTACTGATATTATATCTTATCAATGCACAAATAGTAAATAATTTCTGAAATCGTCCTAATGTAACCTTATTTACCTTAGACGAGACTTAATAATGAGTATTAATGAAACCAAAATTACAGGGTGCATGGAAGTAATAATGTCGAACACTTGAAGATTACCGCAGGATTTAAACTGAAATTTTATTTTTGAAATTGAGTGTAGCACAGTGATTTAGTTACCAGTAAGTATGAGTATGTTATGTGAGTTACCACGTACATGGCCCACTTGGAAGAAATCATTGCAGCATGCATGTATATAAATTCTCATGCACTATTCATGTGTGTTATGTTTTAGTGAAATAATGGAAAGTCTTTAATTCCCGTTAAATGCTGGAAATGTTTAGCAGTGAATATGTTTAGCCAGTGTTTCCCATGGCTCTAATTAATCCTAATACATCCAGATAATTAATTTCAATCTTTTTAATATTCTGGCGGACAATAATAAAGTTTTTTCTTGTTCATATTAGGACTATAATATTATTGTTTATTAGTGCGGAATTTCTTCATATGCTATTTCCAAATAACGCGTACACATATTGTTGCAGCTGATTTGGTAGTTATACATTTACTTCCTTTGCTAGGAAAATTTTTTCATCTCCCTTACAAACTGCAAATAATGACTTATTTTGCATATTTTTCACTATGTCACCGAAAGAATTTTTAAAGATGTGATAATAAATTATTGTTAAGAATGAGTTGTTCATATTAATCCACTTTTCCCCTGGGAAAGTTTTGAGTATTTAATTAAGAATAAATGAAAATGGTAAAACGATAACGAAAAATTAACGATGAATGATTGAAGGTTTATTTCAATGTTTTCTTTGTTTCTACACATAACGCCTAGGCGATCGCCATTTCTTTTCCACGCGTCTTATTCAGGTCTCGAGAGAACACACTCTTATATTGAATTGAATTCCTCAGTGCAATCGTCATTCAAAGCAGACATTTCTGTTCATTAGTAAGACATTAAAAAATATGCAGGTTACCACTGAAAATGAGTAAGGTGTTTTTATCTTCATGAAAATTGAGAAGAAATGGCACTTCTTAAGGAAAAATGATAATTCATCTCTTTCAATCCTACTTCCTCTATCCATACGCAATCTATTCAATTTAGAAAGATTTAGTTCTATCGATAACTCCACAATAGCCTTACCCTCGTGATTTTTTCTCATATCCCCTTGTCCGTTTCGAACTTGGAGAGCAGCTGGTCATTGCGTACAGTACCTCCAGAAAATGTCAAGTCTCCATTAAGCCTCGGATGCGTTCACCTGTTTGGTGTGTTGCCAAGGTTACAGTTTCCGTGAGTCATTGCCATCCATAGTGCTGAGGTCTCATCAGTCTCCGCCCTGTCACTAGACGTGAAATACCCCTAACCCTATTCTACGACCCTGCCCCTAACAGTAAGTGCCTCTACCTGCTAATGAGGTGCAAACGAACGAACCACTCAACGAAGGTATTTGTTGGAAATGGATAACCCGAGCGCTTGTCCTCGTGATGCTCTTCGAAGATCAAGGGGGCGTAGGAGGTCAATCATGTGTGCCCCATATATATATATGCCATGTGTGTCTGTCGTTCCAGGAGCTGGAGTCGAGCCTGCAAGGGGCCAAGGGGAAGTTGCACGCCGTCAAGGGTGACGTGGGTGACGAGGCGGAGGTGTCGAGGGTGTTCGATTGGGTGCGCAGCAACTTCGGAAAGATCCACGTGCTCATAAACAACGCCGGAATTGCCAGGAATGTCCCGCTGACCGGTAACGGCTGGGGCTTATTTCTTAATGGCATACTTAATATGTAGAAATTTAAATTGAAACTTTCCACAGATAAAGAATTATTCGACTTATATTACATTTAAGGTGCACAATGGTGTATAAGGTGTATAACCATATTCTTGTGTATATAATATTCATCCCTTCCTCCCTCCCCACTCCCTCCACTTCCCCTCCCTCCCCTCCCCCCCTTCCAACCTTCTCTTGCATGTTGATATCATGATTTGCAAACTTCATGTTCCTGATGGTGATTGCAGGGCATCGTAACCCAGGGTCGATTAAATATTTTTCAGTGGAAAATTGCAACTTAAATTTCTACATGCCTACTATGTAAGCATAATTCCACGGCATCACGCCTGATGCCTCTATTTTTTTCTAAATGACATTTGCGAGTCCGCTGTTGTTTTCCTATTGGAAGCTTTCCGTTCCCAAGGTGTAAAGAGTTGGAAGTTAGGCACAACAAGGCAAGAAGTTAGCCACAGACAAGTTGGAAGTTTTCGGAGGAACACATTTCAAAGCGCTCTCTTCAGCGAAACTCACGAATGAATGGAGCGCGGCAGGCGAAACGTTCGTTAACCTGCCAGTAGGTGGCATTCAATATGCACACTATGTATTCACGGCCGAATATATTTTGTGAGATCATTTTTAAAGAATTCGTTAAAACTAAGTTCTCTTGAAGAGCATTTTTTACGGCACACACACAGTATGTAATATAAAAACTTTACATTCATTTGTTTGACTCCTTCACTGAAAATCGTCACAAAAACGAAAATGGCGGATGCTTTTATTGGGAGTTCTTTTGTTCCCTACCGTACGTCGCGACGGTATACGTATTTGCACTCTGAAACCGGTCAAAAGTCAAAAGTCGCCAAATTAAGTTAAAATCATTTCAAACGTATTTATCTTCAAGGTCATTTAACAGTCCGTCCATTGGCAGCCAATACCTTCCCATCCGCTCACGCCTATTGTTGCACTGTCAGTCAGAACCCAGACATAGTCGGAAACGCTTACGTACTAGTTCATGCGATCTCGTGGGTGAAATTTGTTTATCTCGCTATTATGGTTTAGTCCAGATTAACCCTAATACGGGCAAGGTGAGTCTCTCGGACTCATCGCATCACATTTTTGAGAATTTTATTATGTTATTGAAATGTCAGCGTGGCGTAAATTTTTGAATTCTTCTAATTGTAAATTTCCCATAAATTAGAGTAATTCAAACTTCTTTCAAAATTAAAGTAACTTAGAAAAAAACTTTTTTCATGAATTCCCACAAATCCGGGCAAGGTGAGTCCGTGGAACTCATGATGCTTCTTACTCTCTTCTGTGCTTACATATCCTTCACCACTTATGAGAGTACTAATTTTATTGAATCATTGTTCTTAAATAATGTAGCCAGATCATGGCAAATATTTTACACTAGTTATACTAGGTTTTTATACTTACAACATCATAACAAACAATATCATGCTTAGGTGATGTCTGATTTTCTTCATCTTTGGCCTCATTCTTTTGTAAATTCGACGTAGAATGCTAATTTTGCTACACCGTGAAGAAAAACACTACCATAAAAAGTGCATGTATTTGAAACGTTTTGCTCAAATACTGGCATATGCTTCATAGCGTGGCGACAGTATTTGGGATCGCTTAGGGATTATCGAGGAAGGTCATCATTACATATTGCTTGAACGGGTTGGAAGGGGGCGCTAATCCGCCTGTTTTGACGGGAGCTTATATGAAGTAATACATTTTCTCTTCCCATTTTCGTTTCTTGCGCGCAGACTACAAACATTGTCTCTATGAATAACGTATTTTTTCTACAATGGGTTACTTTTTATTTTTCGACTGTCAATTCTTCGTACTCTATAGACATGTACAAAAGAGACCATGTTACATAGTCTAGTCGTTTTGCAATCGAGCTCTTTGCATGCCGCATTTCCTTCCCGGACTGTGATCGAGACGTGAAGAAATCTTTCCTGCTACGATTTGAAGACTGCGTTTTATGTGGTATGCAGCGATTTTTAGATTATCATTGCAATTTATCCTTGTGGTTTTATATTTCACTTTGGAGTACTTGTGTAATTCGCTTCATTTTCTCTAGTCCGCTCATTATTGAAGTAAGAAGATTGCTGTCATCGGTTCCCTACATGCAGTGACTGCCGGAGCTTGAGCTTATTGTATTTCAAGGTACCGTTTCTGCATAATGCATTTGCTCTACAGAAAACTAGTTTTTGATTTTTATTTCATAAAACCGGAGCCGTGTTCATTTATAAAATATTTGCCTGTTTTTTTCTTGGCAGGATGTCATGCATTAGCGAAAAAGAAATACGAAGGAATTTAGAAAATTCTTCAGATGAAGAAACTGACGGTTTTCCTGATATACCCAATGAATCTTCAGACTCCGAAAACGACCATGAAAGTGAGGCATCAGAACAAATCGACTGTCAGGAAGGTACAAGCACTGATGAAGATTTTCCAGCAGGTGGAGAGTATGTGAGTAAGGAAGGAACTACTTGGTCATCCATTCCTCCCCGCACCGGACGTATCCGAGCCCATAATATAATCAAAGGGTCCATGGGTAAAGTGTTACTCCCCGCTAAATTGAAAGTAGAGAGCCTTACTGGGATATATACGCTATTTATAAATGACACTATTTTTGACACAATTGTAAAATACACAAACATGGAGAGGGAACGCACTTGCAGAATTTCTGGTCGGGAAAATGCGGCTCAATGGAAACCATGTGACAGGCAGGAGATGTACGCTTTTGCTGGCCATTTGAAATCCAACTTTTCTAATTACGAATCTCTATGGGAAAAATTGTACGGGCCACTAATCTTTCGTGCTACAATGGGGATACAAAGGTTTAAATTTTTTTTTACGTTTCTTGCGTTTTGATGATAAAGGGACGCGTGTAGAGCGCAGAATAAATGATAAATTGGCTCCTATCCGTGACGTATGGAATGAGATAAATGACAACCTAAAAAAGTATTATGTTCCAGGCGAAAATCGATGAGCAATTAGTACCATTTCGAGGCAGGTGTCCTTTCCGACAGTATATACCGTCAAAGCCAGACAAATACGGCATGAAAACTTGGTGGATTTGTGATTCCAAAAATTAATATCCCTTACTTGGTATTCCGTACTTGGGTAAAGGTGATTAACGAGCTTGTAATTTAGCCTCGTCTGTAGTTCTATCCTTGACAGAAAATTTCAAAGGGAGTCATCGAAATATTACTTGTGACAACTATTTCACTGACCTTGAACTGGCACAGGCACTTCTATCGAATGGATTAACCTTAGTGGGGACAGTTTGAAAGAATAAGAAATTTTTACCGCCTGCGTTTCTTCCAAACAGGTCCAGACCAGAAGGTTCAGCACTCTTTGGTTTTAGAGAGAACGCCACATTAGTTTCGTTTGTTGCGAAAAAAAATAAGAGTGTAACTTCTTTCCACAATGCACCATTCTGGTGAAATTAGTCAGAGTGAGAAACCAAAAATAATCACGTACTACAATGAAACTAAGGGAGGAGTAGATTCCTTGGACCAACTTGTTCATGAATATACGTGTAAAAGAAAAACTAATCGCTGGCCATTCGCATACCTAATGAATGGATTGGATATTTGTGGAGTTGCGGCATACGTAATATGGTGCTCACTCAATCCAGATTGGAATAAAAATAAGCTCAATAAGAGGCGAATATTCATCCTTAGCCTTGCAGAAGGACTCATAAAAGCACAAATCCAATCTCGCTCATTGCAAGGCCTCCAGCGACTGACACAAGCAGCAAATTCGGTTTTTCATGCCGAGGTAGAAAATAATCCAACCAATGAAATACCAAGGGAAAAAAAGGGATGTTTCATGTGTCCTACAGCTAAAAGTAGAATGCAAAAACA
This sequence comes from Pyrrhosoma nymphula, assembly GCA_963573305.1. NCBI lineage: Eukaryota > Metazoa > Arthropoda > Insecta > Odonata > Coenagrionidae > Pyrrhosoma > Pyrrhosoma nymphula. The sequence continues at coordinate 4,508,859 of OY754334.1, forward strand.
ATGTTGTCACATATGTTGTAGGCATGTTTGTAGCGAACACGGTAGAAAAAGTGTTGTTTGCACGAAATGTAAAAAGTAATGTGCAATTAACAAATATTTGGTTTGAATTGTCATTTTATTGTCAAATAATCACAATGTACATGTGACGATAAATATATTTGTCTTTTTATTTTGTGAAAACAGAAAGAATTAGTCAAAAGAGTCTACTGGACTCGCTGTTTGACTATGTGTGAAATTAATAAGTAATGTAAAACTTTGGTTTAAAAAAATAATACATTTTATGTCAAATGATTCTTTAGTGTACAATAAATACAAAGTGATGTGAAAATTAATATTTTTCATTGCTAAATAGTTTAAATGAAAAGCATAAGTTAAAAGAGTCCAACCGACTCACCTTTTCCGATTAAGTCAGAAAAATATGTTGTCCGTATTAGGGTTAAAAAACATGTTTTGAATATGGAAGTGGAAGGTATGCACTTTATCTTACCACATACTTTTATTGCTTCATTGTTTAATTTGTAGATTTATGGACGGTATTTATATGTGTATTTTTTTACCTCAAAATTATGAGATATCAATGTTTTTATTTATGTTTCGGGTTTTGTCAAGCTAAATTTTGTTTACAGACATGAAATTTAGAACAATGGCAATTCCTTAATACAATAATATTTTCCGCCCTCATCCGCCATTTTGTTTTTTATCCATTCGAACTTAACGCAACGCAAACATTTTCGCAGATGCATTTTGCAGTTATCATGAAAACGTCAGAAAGAAGAAGAATTAAGCAAGGGATATGAATTAAAACTCATCTACTTCGTAAACAAGATTAGTATCTTTCATTTCCTGCCCAAATATTTACTTATTGATTTCAAATTTGAATATGGTAACCAAAATTTAAAAAAAAATTCAATTTTGAATAAAGTATTTTTTAATATCTTTTTTTATTTTCAAAGATTTGAAAATATTTCTTGAGTTAAGAATTATAGTCAATTTGGTTAATTTTTTTGATACTGCTATAATTATTATCATATCTCATTATTTAGTAAAGATATTCAAGTTAAGTGATAGCATTACATGGGTGACTCTCGCCAATGATAAGCGCTGGCATTTATTTATCGGAGAAAATAATCAATCACGCCAACTTAAAGTTAAATATCCCTTACTAATTGTATTTATCTTCCGAAAAAACATGGATGGAAGTCTTTTTGCTGGCATAAGCGAGTTAGCAATTAAGTGGCAACAAAGTTGCTAAATTGGGTTGAACTCCACGAAGCCATTGATTGTTGACCGTGAGTATATTTATATAGTAAGCCTTTTAAACTCATTAATCAAACGGCTATCATTATTAATGTAATACCTGTTCAGCATTCGATGCCATCTGGATTTAAATAAGTCGAGAGTGCACATACTCAGTCAGTAGAGATGGACAACATCGTTCATTCCGATGACCGACTCATCCATCGGTCGTTCAGTAAAAGGAGTCGATTCTTGAAACTCGTTCTCGTTCAATATTTTTCGTAAATCAGTGGTCCCAAACTTTTTTTATGTCCCACACCCCGAAAAAATTTAATTTTTTTTCTCGCGCCTCTTAAAGTAATTATTTATTTAAGAATGAACGTGAAGATGACCAAAACAAATTTTTATGATCAATTTTAATAGTATAAAGACAAAACTGAAACATGAAAAAGAAAAAAAAATATTATAGAACAAATTAAAAGTTATATATGAACCCAAAAAAAAATACATCTATGCATGAAATTTATTTTTATAACTTAAAACTTATGTTCAAATGTCCTCTAGTCAACTTAGCTCAAAAACCTTTTTTTCTTGTTATTACATAAGATTTTTTTTAAAAAGTGGCCAGTTGCTCGTAGCAATCCGTATGTCTGCTTGTGCACCGAAGCAATTTATTTCTAGATGTTGTCTTGATCGACAAAAGGGAATAAAATCCAGACTCACTTTCGAGTATGTCGTCGCGAAAAGGTTGAGTACAGTTTTTTTCACAAAGTTTTGGAAGTTTCTCGAATCATGATTATTACTTCAATGCATAACACCAATAAATAATAAGAAATTAAAATCGAAGGCAATTCGCTTAAAAACATTAAACAACAAGTTTGACTCCTATATTAAATGTCTCGATTTAAAAAAAGTTATGGGGCGATGCCATGGAAAAGGAAACAAAGCGGTTCAGTGGCACACAGTGGACCCTCCAGGGGGCCGATTCTATAACTTGGCTGACGTTCGATCGTTAGGGATCCGTTCACCTTCGGTCGAGCTCAATTTATTCGAGTGATGACCAACGAGCGATTCTATAAGGGCGATCGTTCAGCAGAACGTCGAACGTTGCGGCGTTGTCGGATTTACAGCATAGTTCGCACTTGTTTCTCTTCTACGCATGCGCAATGAGCTCACATTGGAGTGACTGCACTTGTTTTGAATAATTTTGAAAAATATTAATTTAAATAAGCATTGGAAGGTCTGAATAATCGAACTTTACTTCCTCACGAGTACTATAAACACCCTAAATGCGTTCTCATTGGATTAATTATTTCCTAATTACTTGTCATTCTATGACTTCTACGGATGTAATGTCGTCTGCTTAGATTGGCATATACGTCTGCTTGAATTGCCTCTTATATTTCAATTACACTCCAATCGCCTTTACTGGATTCTGAAACACTATATATTTCAGACGGGTGATCAAAATTTACAAGCTTATCATCAGCAAAATTCTAAAAAATAATGTATTTCAATGACATCGGTCTCCTTTCGTTCGAAACATTTCGTATTCCACTACAAATACAACGCTTTCTCTCGTAAATGAACCTTGTCGCGGATTAAAAGATAAATAGTAGTTATCTAAATAATGAAGACAGAAATTGACATTATCCACTGACAGACCAGTGCATTTTTATTAGTGGAAAATTTAAATTTCTGCCTTTACTTTGTTGAAAGTCCACGACTTCACGGTTGAAACTTCTCGTCATCTAAATAAATTAATTCTCTATGGTTCACTTCAAAGATAATGTTCCAAAACAACACTCAGACGTATATATGACACCTTGGTATATAACTTCGAACATGAATTGATTAGGATATTCATTGATACTTAAATACTATCCTCTAGCTAGTTCCCATAATTAACGTACTACTCAACCTTCAAAACCATTTAAACACAACCTTCTTCCCATCAAATCGAATAGAAATACTATATAACTCACTTTTACAAGACCGGTCACCGTCTGTCAAGAGCTTACATGCAGCATATATGATTACCTACCTTGAGATATACAATTGGCAGCTTTTAATCACTTCCACTATTTCTCCAGGCACACACAGTAGAACTCAAATAAAGGAACAATACTTGCTAATGACATCACGTCGAGTAAATGAAAAGATAAATTTTGAGATGGCAAAATTTACTGAATGAAGCATAATGAAACAAGATACATTGCACAAGTAGACAAAACAATCATCACCCTTTCATCATCACTTGGACGTAAACAACTACACTCACAATTTAAGATACTCTAAAATAAAACAGTAATCCTTGCCCAGGGCAAATCAAAATGCCTATTGCTAATTAGTCATTACCTGCCTTACATCATGCCTTACAAAGTCATTACACGCAAAGGGATTAATTATTTCAACAAAATCACATTGAACACAACAATGCAATGAAATAATAAGATGGCACTTGGGGTGCCACAATTCCCTGAATGAAGAATAATTAAACACTACACTGTTTATACTTTCACTGACACGTAAACAACCACATTTACAAGTCAAGAGCAATCCACGAGTCACCAAATTCATTTCACATAGATTACACGTCTTCATTTAGTTAATATGTGAAAACAACGAAATGACTGCTGTTACGCCTTCTCCAACACTTACTACGTACTTGTAACATTTGTAATGCCATTTCTGTCATAAAACACTATTTAAAGAGAACAAGGCTAGCTAATTAACGTAAATATATCACCACTGTTAGACACACGCAATCCAGCGCAGAACATAAATAACACTTGTCACCACTGGCATGTCTCAATGTACACAGTCTAAACACTCGATAAACCTTCGTTAAAAAGTTATCACAAAAAATGACACGAATGTTTCTTGTAAATCGAAACCTTAGTGATGCAAACTTCATTTAAAACTTTAAATTAAATGCTCCACTGGGATAATTTTCTTTAAATCGCCACAGCTAAAAACACAACACAAGACGTCCGTTCGAAACTATCTTCCAATATAACGACACACAGCATTCTATACCACAATTCACATTTGAAGTCCAAGAATAATATGTTTTAAGTGGTTTGTAGCTCACAAAATACATCACACTGCGATACTTCTTCAAATATCATTCAATTGAAAAACCAAAACAAACTGTTCTTCGATCGACCATGGCCGCTTCGACATGTATTTTGACGTCGAAGCCGAGGAGTCGTGCGTGATGGAAAAAACGTTCGATCGTGAGTTATAGAATCGCGATCGGCAATTGTTCTCGATAGAATTCCCATAATCCAGCGGGAATGACTCTTTAACGATCGAACGTAAAGTTATGGAATCGGCCCCCAGACTGGAAGATCCCTTCCCCCCTACTCCTGACCCTTACATTTGGATCCATAGAAATTTGACGAAGGCCTCCTTTCCCACGTACATTACTATTTCATCCTCGAGTGATTAATAGTCTTCATCATAGTGTCCATGCTGCAAAGCAGCATTATTTCAGGGGACGCCAACCTAGTGACTTTTGCCCTGTCTTATTTTTTATTTTCCCTGTCAATAATTTTGTTAGTATTAAAGCTCCGTTTTAAAATGTAATCTTTTAACTTCGGAAGCCATCAGTCTTACAATGAAATAATGTCGTATGATGGTCTACGACATATGTCCTTATTTCCTTCCCAATCTATAACTAGCTCATTCAAGATTTTGTTCTCCGACCTTTTTAGATTTTCGGTATTATCCTTTTTTTTAGTTTTATCATTATAACTCTCATTGGCGTTATATCGGATTTTTTGTAGACATCCTCGTTTTTAATTCTCTATTTGTAAAATAATGTGGATCTAATACATTTTCTTTCATATGTTTCAATTTTTTTCATTGCTCCTTTATTTATAAGACCTCCCCAGGCTTGTACTGCGTAAAGCACTACCGGTCTGAGGAATATTTCATACATTTTAATCTTTATGTCCTTCGGTGTCTAGTTATTTCTTAAAATGACCGAAAGATTGGCTCTCATGCCCATTGCTTTCCCTGAAACACTTTTTATGTGTTCCTTCATTGACGTTTTATTGCCCAATTTTACTCCCAGGTACGTTACCTCGGATGCCCACCCTATCGGCTGATCCCCTATTCGCGGGCATGAACATGCCAGGTTATTAGTCTTTGCTAAAAATAACTGCCTGCTTCTTATCTGTATTTAAGGTCAGTCGCCACTTTCTTTACCACGCAACCGCCTCATCTAGCCAATTATTATTGCTTTATCCGCTTGTTTACTTTTAGTCAGCATGGCTACATCGTCTGCATACAATGCTAAACCTGTCAACCAGTTGTCATATATATAAAGAAACTATGCCACAGGTGGGGCGGAATTAAATATAGACACATAAAAAAGAACAGTCACACTATACGTTGATATTTCGGTTACTATAGAACCTTGAGTATGTATCCTTCTATCTTTGAGAAAGGTTCTATAGCAACCGAAATATCAACGTATAGTGTGAGTGTTCTTTTTTATGTGTCTATACTTAATTCCGCCCCACCTGTGGCATAGTTTCTTTATATTATCGCGTTTGTGATTTTCCAAGAACTCGTATATATATATATATATATATACAGTATGCCAAGAGGGTGGCCGATAAAAAATATACACACGGAAAAAAGAACACTTACACATAAAAATTTTCGATATTTCGGTGAAGTCTAGCTCCACCTTTCTCAAGGTTTAAGGTAGGAATGAAGAAAAGGAGAGAGATTGAGGTATGGGAGGGGAAAGAGGGGGAGACGAAGGTGTAAGAGGGGAAGGAGGGGAAAGAGGGAGAGAGGAAGGTGTAGGAGGGGAAGGAGGGGAAAGACGAAGAGCGGGGAGAGGGCGTGGAGGAAGCAGGGAGAGATGAGATGAGGGGGAGGGAGAAACTAGTGTGATTTATTGAGTCCGGGGGGCGAGAAAGCCTGGTGGATTAAAATACAAGAAGATTCAAGATCTTTGAGCTGAAGGGGAGAGGAAGAAGGGGGAAGGGAAGCAAGTAGACCGACTTTAAAAGTGTTATTGAAAGTGGAGTTGTGGGAGGAGACGTGAATGGCGACAGGGAGAGAAACAGAGAGGGAGGGGCAATCGTTACAAGACGAGCGGTGCCCATTCATTCTAATATTGAGAGGAGTGGTGGATAAGCCAATATAGAAAGAAGGGCAGTATTGGCAGAGGAGGATGTAGACAATGTTAGGCGTGGTGCATGAGGGTGAGAGGACAGAAGGGAGGGGAAAAGCGAGGAACTTGTCCGGCAAGGGCTGGGTGATGAGGATGGGGCAAGTTTTACATCGCGGGCGGTTGCAAGGGGTGGGAAGGGATTTGGTGGGTTTGAGTGATTTGGACAGGGGTTTGGTAATATTGAAAATGGCGGATAGATTGGGGGGGCGTCTGAAGCTGAGAGAGGGACATTGGGGGAATATTTTAGAAGTGGTTAGGTTGTCCGACAGGATAGGGTAGAGGTTTTTAATAATACGCCTAATAGAGTCCACACCTGGGAAGTAGGTGGTACAGAGAGAGATATTGTTTTGGGAAATGCTATTAGTAGGAGGCAGTTTGGGGGAGTGTGGTTTTTTGAGGATTTTTTTATTGAGAAGTTGCTCTGGATAGCCTCTGCGAAGAAGAGATTGATGGAGGTTAGTAAGGAATTTATCAAGGGAGTCAGGGTTGTTGCAAATTCGGTGGCCACGAATAGAAAGGGAGTAGGGGAGGGAACGTTTAGTATGGGAGGGGTGGCAGCTGTTATAATGGAGGTATTGTTGTTGGTTGGTGGGCTTGATATGCACGGAAGTGCTAAATTTGCGGTCAGAGAGGGAGACGTTTACGTCCAGAAAGACGACGTTAGAGGCAGAGATGTTAGAAGTAAAGGAGAGGGGAGAGGAGGCGTTGAGGGAGGAAATAAAAGAGTTGAGAGAATGAATACCATGTGGCCATAAAAGGAAGATGTCGTCAATGTAACGAAGCCAGAGAAGAGGTTTTAGTGAGCATGAAGATAGAAAAGATTGTTCAAAAAGTCCAAGGAAAAGGTTGGCGTAGGAAGGACTGAAGCGACTACCCATAGCGCATCCTTTAATTTGAAGAAAGAATTTGTTATTGAAAGAGAAAGCGTTGTGGGTTAGGATGAAATTGGAAAGATCAAGAAGGAACTCAGAGCTGGGAATATGAGGAGCAGGGCGTTTAGTGATGAAATGGCGGATGGCAGAAAGTCCTTCAGAATGAGGAATGTTGGTATATAGGGAAGTGACATCAATAGTGGCCATTAAGATATCACAGTTAGAGGGGAGTGGAGTAGAATGGAGGCGTTCAAGAAAATGATAAGTGTCTTTGATAAAGGAGGGCAGGGAGTGGACAATGGGTTGTAGGTAGTAGTCAACAAATGCGGACATGCGTTCGGTGGGTGAGTTATAAGAGGAGACAATGGGGCGGCCAGGGTTGTCAGGTTTGTGGATTTTGGGTAGAATATAGAAGTTTGGGGTGCGTGGGTGTGACGGAGAAAGAAGGGTGATATCTTGTTTAGACAGGCCTTCATCAGGGCCTTTGATTTGAAGGAAGGAGATTATTTCATCCAAAAATTCAGGATTAGGGTCATGGGACAAAGGCTGATATGAGGAAGTGTCAGAAAGTTGTCGGTTGGCTTCATCGAGGTAGTCAGAAGAGTTGAGGATGACTACTGTGGAGCCTTTGTCAGAAGGAGTGATGGCAATATCTGGATTTAGAGTAAGTTTTCTGAGGGCCGAGATTTCAGAAGGAGATAGATTGGGTTTTGGTTTAAGGGAGTTGAAAAAAGATGGCTCAGAGAGTTTTGATAGGAGAAGGTTGGTGAAGATTTCAAGGGGGTGATTGGAAAGAAGTGGTTTTGGTTCATGTGAAGAAGGAGGTTTGGATTTGGAGAGAGCGGTGTGGGGGGGGAGGTGGGAGACGGAGGAGTGGGACGCGTTTCCCAGAAAAATTTCCATTTCAGTCGTCGGCAGAAAAGAAGGGCGTCAGAGAGGATTTTAACAGGGTTTATTTTAGGGGTAGGTGAAAAACTAAGGCCTTTGGAAAGAAGAGATAATTGTTCAGGGGAAAGAGAAGTAGAAGAGAGGTTAACAACCGCTTTTTTTACTACCGCTAGTCCAGCCGACGACTAATGTACAGGTAAAATAACTTTGTAAACTCCAAAAATATTTTTATTGATACAGACAGGTTTCGCGAGTTTCGGCATCTTCAGGTGTACGATAACAGGCCGGCGAACTGCCGAAACCTGGTTGTATTAATAAAAACATATGTTGAGCTTACAAAGTTAATTCACCTGTTCACTATGTAGTGGTTCCGCCAAGTTCCAACTTTATTCATTGAGGGTAAATTTGTGTAACTGCTAACAGATTTAGTTTCTTTAGTTTCCTCTGAATCCTCGTTTCTACAATATAACTATCACACTTATCGTACATCTCGTACTTGGCCCCCCTCGCTCTTCAAGATACCCTCCTCAACATTCACCCTCGGGAAGGAAGAACGCGATGCTCTTTTTTTGTACTTTTTTACGACTGGTATTATAAAATGCAGAGTTACCATCTCCGTACTCATTAATTTTTTTTTGTTCAAAGGGGGTGCCAACATGGCGGACATGCGCACCCTGTTCCAGACGAACGTGTTCGGTCTCTTCTACTGCACGGATGCCGCCGTGACGCTCATGAAGGCCACGGGCGTCGACGACGGGCACATCTTGCATCTGAACAGGTGAGAATAAGATAAAGAGTTGTTGACACGGTGTGTATGACAGACCACCACCAGAGAGTGACACTCTGGTTGTGTGTGAGATCGCCTAGCGTGAATGCTGCGAAAGAATACAATTTTGGTCGATTTTTCAATGAATTAGGTAAACCAGGTTTTGTATACCTTCACCAAATTGTAACATTTCTTTATATCAAGTTTACTGGGAAATATGATGTGAGATACAGTGGCCCCAGTTATTCTACCAATACCCTCGAGGCTGCTCAGTTTTATTTTCAAGTGAAATAGCATTTATTGTGTTTTAGGAGGTTAATATCGAAGCTTTCCATACAAGTAATCATTAATCGCGTAAAATATATGGATTTATTTTATTATTAAACCCAAGGAAGTAACAACCATTTCAAGCTCTTCCAAGGTCCCCTTATTTACGTGAAATCGGAAGCAGGGTTGCCAGATTGGGCAATTTACCGCAGATCGAGCTACTTGAGCTCTTAAAATGCGACCAAGTAGGTAACGAAAGTCTGTGCCTGTCGCAGTTTTGGGCGATTTCTCGTATAGTAGGGGATTACGCGTTTTTTGTTGGGCGATATGCTGGCGCGGTAGACATTTGCCGCAGTTTCAAGAGTTGCGCATGAAGATGGAGAAGTGATATGAGGCGGGAAGGAGGAAGAGGGTGTTTCAGGCGGGAGGACGTGAACAGGAAGAAAAAGAGGTTCGCCACACGGAAGTATTTCGATGTGTCGCGGGTAACAAACGAAGCAGTTTACAATTTAAAAAAACACGCAGTTCCGATAGGCCATTCAACCACGTCACAATCATATTGACCTACTTTCCTGAGTAACTCGGGTAATTTTTTCAACTGTGTCCAAAAAACGACGCATGCAAGTATTGATCCACACACTTATTGTGTCAATTCAAAATCACATCCAGTCAATCGAACACTTTCTCATTTTCTCAATATTTTGCCGAAGGATAATCGGCCTTAATTCGTGTTTTAGATCTCCAGAGGACGTGTGACGAGTGAATGTCACCAAACAGTAGTACCTATTTATGCTTCTCGAGACGAAATGTAAACGAGAACTTTTGCCGCAGTTTCATATACAGCTGTAAATGTCGACGCAATTCACAGAGCAAATTTAGGACCACACTCTAAACAAGGTTTTGTAAAAATACTTAAATACATAATACAGCAGTTTGTCTCCTAGAATCAACAATAGTTGATTAAAAGAAGTTAACATTAATTATTGCAAGTGTAGAAAATACTCTTCACCGAGATTGAAAAATGGCCGCCAAATTGGAACGAAAAAAAATAAGAGCGGTTTTGAACTTTTAAGATTTAAGGCAATCAACGCTCAAAATATAAGATTTTTATAAAATGGTTGCGCTATCCTTAAATTGTTTTTGAAACCACTTGATATTGATTGACTATTAAACGTTTGCTAAATATCATTTTAGAGTAAGAATAAACCTGTATTAAAATGTAAACAGCAGTCAAGACTGGAGACTACGTAGTAAAATTTCACTCAACTTGCTTTTACAACATATTTCTGTACGATTTCGATTTCAATTCAGATCACCTTTCTCTGCAACGAAATTCAGCAAACGTTTTTCTCATAAATCCCCTTTTGGAACAACTGAGGGATTGTTTTTTTCATTCTTAATTTTTTGATAACTCAATTCTTATAAACCCAGTGTCCCAAACGTCATAAAAATGAAAATATCGGATTCGTGAGCATGTTCGATTTGACAACATCCCCACGCCTACCAACCTAACTCCCCGTTTTTTTCTCTTCTTCTTCTTCTTCTCTCCGGTGACTTCGATGTTCAGCATCGCCGGCCACTCCGTCGTGCCGATGAACGGCAACTATGTCTACGTGGCGTCCAAGTTCGCTGTGACTGCGCTGACCGAAGGACTGCGGAGGGAGCTGAGAGATGCCAAGATGAAGACCCGCGTCACGGTCAGTCCCTTTCCTTCCTTCCTTCCTTCCCCTCGCCCCCCCCCCCTGCCCACGTCCCTTGACGTCGTCGTCCTCGGTGGAAAACAAAAGACAGATCACCTCCGTCGCGTGGCTCTATAAAGGACCGAGTTTGGTTGGAGCGAGATATCACTTGACATAAAATGCAATGTATTTGGTCTCGATTAAAAAGGACGATATCTTGTCTTTCTAATGATTTAAATCAACAGCCACTTACCACACTACTTTTCGAGATATCTGCCTCCCAAATAGAAGCCGTTTTCCACGGCGGGATATTCAATGCTGTACGGGTGGAATTTTATGCATCGGATGTGGAATGAAACATGTTTGAGGTAAATTTTGTGAAATAATTTACGGGGTATTATTTTTTGGAGACGCTTCGCCGACGGCGTGGGCAAAGATGTGTCTACATCTACAAAATACCCTGCAAGCCACCTCAAGGGTGTGTGGCAGGGGGTGAGTATTCACCAACATGCATTACACTAAACCCTAAAATTAGTGTAGATTAGATTAGATTAGATTGTTGTTGGGGGGGCCTTCGTCAGGAGCCCGGGCACTTAGACCTTTCTTGGTCCATTGTACCAACCCCATGCCTGTCTGCCACTTGCAGACAGGGGACGAGAGCACCTCGGTAGAGGTATGGAGGATTGGCCTCCCCCTGCCTCACCCCAGTACCAGGTATAGAGGATGTCCTCCCTCCAACCGGCCCGGTTTGGCCTGGCCTGGCCTCTCAGGCCTGCCGGTATAGGTATGGAGGGAGTATCATCTCTCCATCCATGCCTGGTTGAGGTATGGAGGAGGGTCACCCATCCAACCACTGTCCGGGCCCAACGTTGCTTAACTTCGGTGTTCTGATGGGAACCGGTGTTTCAACGTGGCTAGGCCCTTGCCCAAAATTAGTGTAACTACGACTAATTAGTCTTTCGCAAGTAATGTGTCTTTCGCATAGCCTTCACAAGGTCCTTCCAGGTTGTCCTGTGGTGTCCCGGTCGCCAGGGTGTTGGCTGAAGCGCGCGTTCGGCGTCTCCTTCTTGCCTGCCCTCCCTCGCCTTCTCCTCCTTCGCCCTTGGAAGAGGCGTTTATGTTATACCTCGACTGCGCTTTCGCCGCTGAAGTAGAATCAGCGGTTGTTGAGTCAGCCGAGCAGCCGGCTTGTCCTTCCCGAACATCCGCGGAACATTCCCCTCCTTCGTCATCTTCCCGAAGGAACCTGTCGAATCACCCGTGCTCGAAGAACGTTGCCTCGAAGGCATTTCCATCTTCGACATATATTTCCCGTAGTAGCAGCAACAGTGGTGAAAGCACAAGGCCGTCATCAGATCGCAGTTGACTTTCCTTATTCGTCAATGACTTTCAATGCTAACTCAACCCTGTGTGTGATGACGGGGACTTCGGGAAAGGATATGAAGAAGAGGTTTGTGAACTGTAGCGTTGCATGGGACAGAAACGTGGATTCTGAGAAAGGAGGACGAGAATAAGATACATGCGTTAAAGATGTGGGGGTGTGGAGGATGCGGATGAGGTGGGCGGAACGGAAGACTAACAAGGAATTGCTTGGTGTTGGTGTGGGCGAGGAAAGGAAACGTTTGGATGAGATGAGGATGGCGGCGTATGAAGAGTTTGCTCAAGGCCGTTGTAGAAGGGAGGATATGTTGGGTAAGCGACGCTAGAGGAGAAATAGAAAAGGTTTATGGACGGAATTAAGACGGGTAGGAAGCACGCGGAGATGATGAAAGAAATACCACAGAAAGAAATCGCCGACTTTCAGTGAAACCCAACTTTAACCGTTGTGTCATTCCATGTCATCTCGATCAGGTTATTGCCCTTAGGGTAACCGATTTTGACCAAATCTAGCCTATCGTCCTTATTTGATAGCTTATTGAAAACCCCGAAGCTCATTCACAAATATAAAAAGTTTGGTAGGGGTAATATTTCATTTAAGAAAGAAAAATAATTTCAGTGTAGGCGTAACGCTTCGCTGGCCGCTCGCTGCGGCGTCTGGCTCGCGATCACATGCGAGTAAAATAGTTAATGGGTCTGAGATGAAATTAGCATCGGAATTCCAAGACGGGACGAGGTTTGTCTATTGCTCTCCGAGGTCGACCGCTGTAACCGCTCCTCGTGGGAGGCGGCGGCGGTCACATCTGCGAGGAGCAAATAGCGAATGGCAAAGGGAATTTAAGGATTGGTATACACTTGGAATAAGCGAGAAGAAGATGAAAGAGAAAGTGTGCTGAGATCTGGAGAACCTGAGAGTACCGTACGGTCGACGCGCGAGCCGGACGCCGCGCCGCGGAGAGCGGTCAGCACGCTGCAACGCAGCGTTACGCCCACCACACTGCGCATTAGTTTTCTTTCTTAAATGAAATATTACCCCTACCAAACTTTTTAAATTTGTAAATGAGGGTTTTATCCACAAGATATAAAAATGAGCAAAATCGAAGGTACAGGTACATCGTCAAAATCGGTTTGAAGTCTTAAAATTGTTATTAACTTAATGAAATCGTTTAAATCTTTTAATATAATCCCTTTTTAAACTTTCCAATTTTATGACCTTTAAAATAAGCTCTTTTGTACATTTGTAGCTTCAATATTCTCGGAGACATGCCGTGAAATGTGTAGACATATTTGTAAAATTCAAATTTTGCGACGTTGCAATATATCGTAAACGGTTGCATGTATTAAAAACGGCTTCGGGACTTTCAATATACAATCAAATGTGGATGATAGGCTAGATTTGGTCAAAATCGGTTAACCTAAGGGTCATTTTTGCCGATTTTCTGGTCGAATTGACGTGGAATGACCCCGGTATATAACTTAAATGAATGAAAGCATATTTTCAATTTATCTGATGGTACATGTGGAATTTTAAAGAAGTGTAACCGGAATGGGAAGCTATTTTTATTGGCCATAAAACTAAACATTCAATTAAAAAAATAGTTTTGTAAATATTATCCGCCATTTAATGGTTTCACATTGTAATTTCACTTCCAAATCACTTATTTATACGGTTAGCGTGATTGTGTTTTATACTTTGACAATTCACTTTAATTACAGCTGTAATATTTAAGACCATCACAATGCAAAGAGCAGTATGTTTTTCTTTTAATGGTGAAAGTATGAATTGTAATAAATCTTTCAAATATGTATTGGAATTTGAAGGAGAAGAGTGCGTCTTCAAACATAAGTTTAGACTCATAATTTGTATGAGTGATGTTAGTACAAGTAAATAATTATCCGATTAGCATAGAGTCATTTATTCAGTGAATTGAATTCTTCCTCCCCACCCACAGTGCATCAGCCCTGGCTTCGTCCGCACCGAGATCGCGTCGGCCGGCCACTTGGAGGAGTTGGAGAACATGATGGCCAACATGCCGGCGCTCGAGCCATCTGAGATTGCCAGGGCCGTCATTTACGCCCTCTCGGCGCCGCCAACCGTCCAGGTGAGTAGTGGTGTGTTTTGGGCTCACGCGACCCGGGTTAGTGTTGGTGCCGCTGCTTACTGGCGAGCGCCACCAACGATTCCCTCACGATTATACTCGTGGTATGAAGAAGAGAATATATATAACGAAGAGTGAATTATGTTTGTTTTTGAATGCTAAGAGAACACCTTTTTCCAGATCTATATTTTATCAGAACATGGATCAGTAGAATGATATGATAGCATCTTTGATATCAATTATCATAAATAATTTGGATGTCCAGCTGGCAACATCCAACAAATGAGAAATAAATCTAAGTAACAAAAAACCAACACCCAGTAGACGAAACATCTGACTCGTCAGGTGCAATGAATTAGCAAGAATGAGAATATTGCACAAAACAAAGCAAATATTCTTGAAGGCAGGATTATACAATTGTTCAATGAAAGTATGAAAGTAGACTTGTATTCATTGAAGGTAATAGTATGCAATTATGTGACACCAGTTAAATATACTTTAGATAAATATAATAATCATACAAAATACCAATATTATTTTATATTCAAGTTCGCCCTAGTATTAATAATATCAATGATCATTTAAGTATAACAATATCATTGTGTATTCCAAGTTCACCCTAGTATTACTAATATTAATGAATATACAAAATATGTGAGTGGATCCCCCATATTCATGAACCTTAAAAACTAATTACAGGGTTTTATGCAACCACTTGGGTTGCACTGTTAAGCATAAACACAGTCATTGAAGAAGTTGGGTTGATTGAACGACTCAGAATGAGAGGTCAATCAATTTCATGGACCTTAAAACTAATGAAATTTTTTTGCACAACCAATTGGGTTGTACTGTTAAGCATTGATAACTCAATGAAGGAATTTGGGTTGATAGAAATGACTCAGAATAAGATTGGAGTCATTTTAATGACAATTTAGATTGATATCTCTCCAATGTCACTACCCATATGTAAGAAATTGTTTTCCATGAAAAAACAGCAAAAAATGGAAAATTAATTTGGGTAAGATGAGAGATTCATTCAGTTCTTGGGCCAGGTTAAGCCAAACGTGTTAGAAAAAGCTAATTAATAGAAAAAATAATTTAGTGGCCACCGTCATGGATAATTCAATTCAAAATTTGTTGGGGGTTGGAACCCCAGACCAGCTAAGCATGATACTAGAGCTGGGTGCTGTTTGCGACAATCATTATAATTGCCGGGCGATGGGATCGCACCCCCTACACCAGATACATGACCTAACAACCCAATATTCAACATACATAACCTGACTACAGAAATTAGATAGCCAGGTAGAGACAGAAAATGATAATGTTTGCAATTTACACAGTTAATCACCATAAAGAAAGCACTAATCACCCTGGGAGGACAATGGTATAATCACTGTCGAAGTCACACACATGAATCTTAACAGCCATTGACCCTCCGCAACTTATCTGGAAGCAAGTCACCTCGGGAATGTTCCTGGCTGTTCTCCCCACATCCCATTCCAATCAGACCATTCGTCCTCCAACAGATTTCACAATTTGCACACTTTGAGAGGAAGACAACATTAAGTATGGTGATCACTGTGTTCACATTATTAAGTATTAGTATAATAATATATTAATAGAATAGTACATATTGATCAACTAAAAGGCAACAAATAACAGTGTGTTTAAATAGAATCATAGTATTTCATTGAGTTAATTTGAAAAATGCAATAGTCACACCATATTGACCTAGTGAGAATTCACAGAGTCACGATGATAAATTTTTAACTGAGAGACATGGCATATTTTTTCTTTATCATGTGATAGCTCAAGAACAACTGTTACAGGAGACACAAATTTTTTAATAATGAAAGGACCTTCCCAAAGAGGCATTAGCTTGGCTGTTCTCTTGTCTGCCTTTGAGCTAATAGGATGATTTTTACAAAGAACTAAATCTCCAGGGGCAAAATTTACTGGAGAATGGAGTTTGTCAAAAGCCTCCCCATGTTTTGCCCTTGCCTTTTTGAGATTGGCGACCACTTGTTGCAAGTAGGCTTTCCTCTGATCATCCTTAATTTTGTCCTCGAACAGCTCAATAGGAATTGACCACTGATTTGTAAGAGGATGTGGCAGTTGTCTACCAAACATTATTTTGGCAGGAGATTGGCCAGTGCTACCATGTACAGCAGGATTGAAAGCAAAGTTTAGATCATAGAGGAAAAGGTCCCATGTAGAGTGAACATTGTTACATAAAATTTTCAAGGCAGATTTTAAATTTCGATGAAGTATTTCGACTTGGTTAGCACAAGGGTAATATGGAGATGTGAAAACTTGTTTTATACCAAGTTGTAAACACATCTCCCTATATTCAAGGTCTATGCGGATACCCTGCCTTTGTGACTCCGACCCCTTAATGGTGGACGTTTGTTTACCTTTTTCGGGTCGAGCTGGCGTTTTTAAAGCAAAATATCCGACGATAGAGACTGGAAAGCCCTCATATTTTGTATTATTTATAATATTAATATCTGAGTAAGTTCATTAAATATAAAACTGGAGCAATTGGAAACCAAAACTTTTATAGTAAACATCGTTGTAGCAGTCTGAATCACGGCCGTTGGAGGTGGATACATATTGATTGTAAGTTGGTTTTATCGACGATACCTAATTCGTTTATGTAATTAGAACAATTGTGATGTTTTATAATGTCCGCTATGCTTTTATATACAATAACTTCATCCATTTATTCATAGGTACCGGAAAATTCGTCGTTTATGACTGCCTGTGCTTGTATTGTAAGGTGAATACAACTTTTGCTCGCTGCTTGGAGATTTCTACGAACATCTTTTGTGCCAAAATAGTGTTATTTTCAACATGACTACTCCCGTTAATCTACTGCTGATAATCACAGTGCCAGTGGTGTTGTAATGCTCAAAGTTTTACTAGGTTGAAAAATATCGGCCAAGAGTTGTAATTATCAGTGTTCCATCTTGATTGGTATGTGAATAGTGCTATTATTCTATATCTATATTCCCGTTAATCTACTGCTGATAATCACAGTGCCAGTGGTGTTGTAATGCTCAAAGTTTTACTAGGTTGAAAAATATCGGCCAAGAGTTGTAATTATCAGTGTTCCATCTTGATTGGTATGTGAATAGTGCTATTATTCTATCGAGAAATATCTTACGGTAATTTAAAAATTGCCACTGGCGTCACATCCGTTATTCACCGTAGAGATGATATTTCACGATCAAGCTATCAAGAGTGAAGTTTGTTTATTCGAGTATATGAATCGTATCAACGAATAGTAGTGAGAAAAGGCACCTGTGCCACTTGCGTGGGTTAATGTAAGGCTTAAAATCAGTGAATAAATACTAGTTTTCATCATAACGAGCCCTGTGATTGTAATGTTTTACGTGATGAAAATAAGAATGGCAGTGACTTCCAGTTTGGATGATTGTATTAGCCTATTTCCCACTATATTTTTATGGTGTGTGCTACTATATCGTTTGTGGATTTATCTATATTATTTAAATACGTTGTCGCTTGTGTGTGCGTGTTGGCACAGAACCGATTCGCGATCTCACATATGTATTGTGGGCAGACTTTTTCTGTGATTGTGTATTCGTGCAACCAAAGTAAATGGTGAAACTCTGTCACATTATCATGAAATAAAAGTGTATTTTAATAATAAGTGCACTTCTTTAACTGTTTATTGGTTTTCACAGATAACTGCTTAAAAGTTATTTTTCATTATTTAAAAAAGTGCCTTTCTTGTGCTCTCTGAATAGCTTTCCAATCCCCATCACTTAAACGAAAGGTATGCAGAGCAACAGATTTTTTGTTATTTCACAGGAATTAAGTGTTTTTGCCTGTGATTAAGGCTCTCCAGCTAAGTATTCGTTGTGGATTTTCGTACATTTCTTTACGTATGCGCATTGCGGTCGCAGCTTTAATGCGCTCAACTCAGATGTCTGCTGGAGAGAGTTCCCGCGGAATTAAAACACTACAAACGCTTGCCATTGGCTGCAGCTGTTTCCGTGTTGAAGGAGCGCAGAATTTTTCATATAAACGTCACTTCCGCCGCATCGCTCCTCTCCGACCCCTAGTGAAGTCCTCTCCGCCCGGCGGTGTGACTCCGTACGTCCCATTCGTAATCGCAGGGGTCGGAGTGACACCGCAGGCGGAACGGAAACTCCGCCTGGCGGAGTCTCAACGCCCTCTCGTTCGTAATAGCCCCCCAGGAAGGTGAGAGACGTAGTGCCAAGTTTAACCTTCTCCTCGCATACAGTAAGTCCAGCCAAACGAAGTCTCTTAAGGACAGCATCGACGTGATTAATATGATCCCTGGAATTTTTTGAATAGATACACAAATCATCGATATAAGGATACACACAAGAATACTTTAGATCTCCCAGTACCTCGTTAATTAAGCGAATGAATACTTGGGGAGAATTGGCAAACCCGAATGGCAAACGAGTATATTGATATATCCCGAACGGTGTGACAAAAGCAGTATATTTCTTCGAATTTTCAGACAAAGGAATTTGGTGAAAAGCAGAATTAAGATCAAGTATGGTAAAGTATTTTGCGTCAGCTAAATATTGAAATGCATGTTCCACCGACGGAGTGGGATAACCGTCTATTTGAACTTGCTTATTAAGCTTACGATAATCCACAACTAACCTCTCCGTACCATCCTTCTTGGGAATTAAAAAGGCTGGAGAAGACCAATTTGAGTTAGAATTTTCAATAATTCCCTTGTCGAGCAGCGACTGAACATGTTTTTTCATGATCTGTGCCTTAACGGGAGATAAAGAGAATGGATGACTCCGAATCGGGTTACAGTCAGTTAATTCTATTTCGTAAGTCATAAGCGATGTGGTCCCCAAATCGTGGGTCATGACATCGGGATATTGCGACAACAAATATTTTAACTCACTTATCAAATTATCCGAAGATTTCGATTCATTTTCAATGAGAAAAGGATTGCTGCAAGACTCTGTCGACCGACTGCTGCTTGGCACTTCGGGATACGCACTCGATGCGCAATTGTCAACTGAATAAGCGATAAAATTTAACTTAAAGGGGAATACACGACCGTCGGGTGGCCAATCGAGCTCAAATTTGCTAATTCGGTAGTTAATGATTATTAATTCAATATGCCGAAGTGAGACGACGCACCTCTCGTAGATTTTCGAGAAAAAAGCAATTAAAAATCGTAAAAAATCATGTTGCGCTATATAATCCCTGAAAAATAACTTCTTCAATGTGGCGGCGTTAGCCCAGTGATCAACTGCTGGTGCGAAGGTGTGGAGTTCGATCCCAAGTGACGGAACAATTTTTTACTTAATTTTTCAAGGTTTTTATTGTTTATATTTTTAAAGATTGTTTTATTATCATCGTTCCCCCAATTAAAAATATTTTTTTTTGCAATTTTTTTAAATATTAATAATTGTTTAACAAGGTAGGGAATGGATCAAGGGGTAAAATAACCTTTCCAAGTGCGGTTATATATTTATTTTTTCTCTCTGAAGGTATATTAGGATATTGCGAATATAAATTGTCATATATGGGGGTTGGGACAGAATAATGGCATTGAAATTAGTAATTGTGGGTTATAATCCACCCTAAAGATTGATTATGCTTCCATTGGGAATCGGGAATGGATCAGCTAGGGATTTGGAATAGAGGGTGAAGGGTGGATAGAAACCCGGCGTCGGCTTTAGCGTACTCGTAACGAATGGCGCCAAGGGGACCACAGTTTAACGTCCCATCCGACGGACGAATATTTAAAAAAATTGCAAAAAAAAATATTTTTAATTGGGGGAACGATGATAATAAAACAATCTTTAAAAATATAAACAATAAAAACCTTGAAAAATTAAGTAAAAAATTGTTCCGTCACTTGGGATCGAACTCCACACCTTCGCATCAGCAGTTGATCACTGGGCTAACACCGCCATATTCAATACGTCATTTTTCAGGGATTATATAGCGCAACATGATTTTTTACGATTTTTAATTGCTTTTTTCTCGAAAATTTACGAGAGGTGCGTCGTCTCACTTCGGCATATTGAATTAATAATCATTAACTACCGAATTAGCAAATTTGAGCTCGATTGGCCACCCGACGGTCGTGTATTCCCCTTAGTAGCGGGAGACGTTTCAAAAGAGACAGCTTTCGGATGAACAATCATATTGGATTTCCGAATAAAATCAAGGCCTAGAAGAATTGGAAATGGAATATTGGCTACATAAAATGTATGCTGCCAGGAAAATTTGTCGATTTGAACCTTCAGTTGGATCGACATCCTTAATTGAAACGGTTGACCAGAAACTGTTAATAGCTCGATAGAATCGGAAGACTTTTGAGATTTGCCACCGCGAATTTTAAGAGTCTTGAAGAACTTTTCGTCGCAAATAGAAACGGAACAACCAGTATCAATGAGGGCATTGAAAGAAACAGACTGAAGTTTTATCGGAAGAAGGGGCAAATTACTGTTACAATTTTGACGTACGCTCATGAAACTCACGGCTGGTTGGCGTGTTTCACGGGCTTTCTTCCGACATTCCCTTGCATGATGCCCAATTTTACGACAATACGAACAAATTATTTGCCTTGCGGCAACTGGGGAGACATTAGGAGAAATACTATGAAATGTATTGGCGTACTCGGCACAATCCATCAATTGCTTTGACGCCTGGGTTATGACAGAGTCTAACTCCTCAAAGGTCGTGGGCTGGCGAGCAAACATTATGGCGGATTTAGTGAGAGGATTTAACCCTTGAATAATTAACCGAACGGTTTGGCACTCGGTGAACTCTAACGCCAACACTTGAATCGCGTTACGAACAGAACATACGAAATCATTAGGAGTTTCACGGGGGAACTGAAATCTCTTTACTTTAGTGGTAACAAGACGGTCAAACTCTCGATCACTTACAATTCTTCCCCAAATTCGTTTGGTAATTTCGGCCCACGAAAGATTCTGATTTAACATAGAGAGCCAAAACTGATGAGAACTAGCTGGCAGCTTGGTAATGACTAAATACAACAACGTAGACAAAGGAACTAGCGAAAGAGAGACAATGTCTGTCAGTTTCAACATGAAATTATACCAATTTTCTGTATTGGAAACCTCGAATGGTGGAAAATCAGCGATCAGCTGCTTCACTATGACCAGACCTTCAGACAGCGGCAGAACAGGTTGCATTCGGACTGGCGGTGCGACATGGGTTGGATTCTGCTCGTTCACCTGGCCTCGGGGAACCACGTTGGGTGTGGATTCCGCCGGAACACCAGAAGTTTCAAGTGTAAGCCCAGATCCTCCATTAGATCTAGCACGCCTGTCCTCGGCCGTGGTCAAGTAAGCCCTTGCGTACTGATCGACTGAATCACCAGGCATACTGACAAAACTCCACTCAAATTGTCGGAAGAAAGACGAAAATACTTCGTCACACAAGAATTTACACACTAAACTCCGACAGGAATTACAATGACCTATTCTAGGACCTCGAACTGGAAACCAGGAACACGAAATAAATTACGAAAAGAGAACCCTTCCCTATTTAGATTGCCGTTAGCGGCAGTGACAAAACTTCTGTGAAGGAAGAAAATGAAATACCAGAAATAATGACGATCAAGATCCTCATAAAACACTCACCAACTGCGTTGGAAAGACAGGAAATGAATAACCACGCTCTGCTACCAGTTTGTAGCGCTATCGGGAGAAGGAGCAGATTTTCTCGCCGATAACACTCTTGAAAACACAAACTCTTTCCAAGCTCGGGTGAGAAAAATGAGGAAAACGAACGAAACACAAGTATTATCAGTCATAAACTAAACTTATCAATATATTTTACAAATCACAAAATAGAACCAAACCAATTACAATAATTTACCCATAGGTCGAGTGCCAGGCGACCGTAATGAAAGTTTCCAGTCGGAAAATAATTTAAGTTTAACAAATACGAGAGGTTGAGCTTCTCTCTTAAGTACAAAAGTGACTAAGTCAGCAGGCTCACACAACGGTGTTAACCGGTCGCCGTCTCGGAAGCAATAGAGGGCGAGCTTAGACATGAGTCAGCTGAGGAGGGGGTCTGTCGACAAGGACGAAGGTGGAATGGGTAAGGTCAGGAGGTTGGCGATTGGTAGCCTTGGAGGGGAGGAAATAATGGGATGGGTGATAGATAGGGTGGCAGTTTTTAATTGGAGCGCCAGGAACTGTTTTCTGGCGTCGGCCGCAGAATACAGGATCACAGCCTTTGTGCCTTGGTCAGGATGACCGCATTTTTGGTATCCTTCCTCACTTTACTGGCTATAAAAACGGTGCAGGACCTGGTGAGGGAACGGCGCGGCTGAACGGCGCGGCTGAACGTCGAGGCAGAAGTCGCTGGCAGTAGTCGCTGCATTTTGTAGTCGTAGGCATTTTGGCCGTCGTTGGCGCACATGTCGTTAGTCCTTCGGCTAAGTCCGGAGGATAAACAGTCCGCAGAGGAGAAACTGTCCAAAGAGGAGAATTGCCCAAAAAGGGGGGGGGGGAAATGCCACACTAGCCACCTCAGAAATTAGGATTCCCTGAAGAAAAGATAACTATCACCAAACATGCACTAGACTTCTCTATGAATTTAGTCCTTACATGTAACTGAGAGGCACAATGCTACCACCAAGGAAAATATCGGATCAAAATTTACCTACCACATAAATAAAATGTTAGCTACAAATGGCACTAAATTCATAGTACATATAAAGCAATGTAATAGTACCTAAGTCATTCTAAAATATGCAGTGTATACCTATGTATTCACTGCAT
Organism: Pyrrhosoma nymphula; assembly: GCA_963573305.1. Lineage (NCBI taxonomy): Eukaryota > Metazoa > Arthropoda > Insecta > Odonata > Coenagrionidae > Pyrrhosoma > Pyrrhosoma nymphula. The sequence goes on from OY754334.1 coordinate 4,532,038, forward strand.
ATTTTAGAATGATTTTAAGTCGGGCCTAACAAGTGAAAAGTACCATCTTCCTTTTGATTTCTGTCCCTTTTCCTTATTGACCTTTTCATACATCCTTGCTTACTGTTGGAAATTGGCCGGATATATCTCACGGATGTCTTCCCCACGATAATTTCTAAGCAACTGTAACATCTAAGTACTTTATGGATACACCGCTATCTGTTATGGCTTAACTGATGTTATATGGATTGCTCTAGTGATCATTTTAGTTATTCCTCTTCCAAACATTTATGGCCACACGCTATTAGGTTTATTTAAAACTAGCATTCATCGCATCAAACTTGAATTCCTACATTTCGAGTGATTCACTATCTTTTACATTTGATATTTCCCTGTAAATTACCGCGTGGTCTACAATAAGTCTAAGCTTAGTACTACTATGGCACATATATCGTTGATGCATAAAATAAGTGGAAGGGGTTCGTTACCATTCCCTGGGGATCTCTCCATGTAAATGTTGATGCATCGGATATGATACCACCTATAACGATCCTTTGTTGGCGTCCAGTAAACAATTCATGTACCTAACATCTGCTTAAATAACAAAACATTTCAACTTCAGGATTTCGCTCGCGAACCTGCCATAGTAGCTTGTGCTATTACTATATTTTTAACACCATCAGAGAAGCGGTCTGCCTCAAATTTATACTAGAGAATTATACTGAGTATTACTTTATAATTAATGCGATTGAATTATTAGATTAAATACGTCTTTCCATTCAAGTCTTACAATTAGTGAAGTCACAGTCTATACATGTTTAGACTGTAGTGAAGTTAATGAGTTATACCTCAAGCATGGACACCCGCGACTAGGTGCACATAACGAAATGAAAATACTTCGGTATGATATAATTTATATTGGTCGGCTATCTGAGATAAAAATAACAAAGGCAAAAATGCATGCATGTCTGACTTAATTTCGAAAATGGCGTCTCATGACGCAGCCAAGGCATGCGGTACACAATGCGTTCAGCCACATTAGTTTTGAGTCCAATATCAACCGATCTTGAATTAAAGCACTAAAATAATCGATACAGACTTAACACTACGACGATTGCAATGCATTACTGTATATATCCCATTCTTAAAGATATCACACTAACCTTTGCCTTGAACAAACTTTTGTTCCTTATCCCCAACCTCTTATTTTCCTTAACCGTGGATTCATATCCTGAGGTGCAGCCCGGCACAAAACAACGCCGTGACTTATTCATGGTGTCTTCAGGAAGTCTGTTGGACAGAATCACTGAAAAATCTCCAACAACAGCAGTATTCAGTCCTCCAAAGCTGCAGCTACCACAGGCACTTTCAAATGCACTTTGCGAAGAAGCCGGACACCTGGAGTAGGCAGCGCTACGACTGGCCAAAACCAGCAACTCGATTAAATGCGCGGGAATTTGCTTCAAAAAACCGTTAGGCCCGCCACCTACTGGGGCCTCCTATTTACACACTCCCTGGTCCTAACGTTCCAAGTTACTATTTTTACCGCTGCTTTCCTCTTGTTCTTTTTCTTCGCTCTCGTAGTCCTTGTATCTTCAGATTACATTTTTTTGCGTAAGTATTCTGTTAGATGACGACCGCGGAAGTCTCGCCTCCCCCGCTGATGGGTACGACACCTTCCCAAGTGGGTGGCTTCCTGTAGTTGCCAGGATCATTTCTCTCTCAATTACTTCCATTTTCAGGGAAATGTATAGTTGGCGTGGGGCGGGGCTTCCCCATCACCGCTCCCCAACGGTATTTTTAACGTAACACCATCACGTGACTATTTCCTTTCGTCCTAGCTCCTGTATCCTTCGACATATCTCGCATAGGTGGCCCTACCGGAAGCAATACTCATTTTTCCCGCCAGTCCAGGTCTAGGAGCTACTAGAACGCGCAAGCCCTTCCACAACGTCAACGCTGTAGTCCAACGGAAGGGAAATTATAATATAGATTATTAAATTACGTATTGGGTGAGAAAAGCTCTGTCATGTGACATTGATGAAAAAATCATAGTTTAAAATGTATATGAAGGTACTCGAAAGATATCATAAAGGAGGAATGCCTCAATTACGAGTAAATTTCGAATGAAAATGAAGACGGTTGGGGAATGTCAATCGATTTGTAACGGTACTTGGGTTTTTTAATTAAATAAATACAAATTCTTTCCTGCAAACTGATATTCACTGTTTACGGAATAGAATGATACTCATACCTAACGATCTGATGTGGGAAAATGAGAATTCGCCTGGTTAGTGTTCAAAAGCAATCAATCAAACGTTTCGACTGAAATTAACGCATGTTCAACGTTCGTAATAAAAGATATCGGGGCTTCAGAGTTAAGTGCTGTCAGTGCGGAGCGTCTCAACGCATAGTTTAAGGGGAGAGACAAGAGGCTCAAAATCCGTCGCCTTTTACACCGTCGGTGCAGTGTATATATTTATCGTTAAAATCAATTACAAACCAAAGGCTTAAGAGAGTCAAGCTTCGCTTTTTTGGGGAATTAGTGGCGTGGCTTGTCTTTGGGAGTGTAATGGGCCTTGCAGAAATCTCACTTGAGCGAACCGCCGCGGCTCCCTCCTCCTCCGACTCTCCGCCCTCTGGTTCCCATCCTTCGCACTCACACCTCCGCGGTAAGTAACGGGAGGAGGCGCTGTAATCGAGTTCTTCCATTCAATCAGTGGAAGACTGTCTTGCGTTCTCAACACTGATTGGATATTGTTATCATCAAGCATTACATCCTTGAAAATAAAAATAATTTTTCGAAACCATGGTCGAAAATAAAAGTGTGTAATATCATGGAGTAAGAATTCAATAATGGAATACGGCTGAATACCAGTTCCTTAAAGTTACGCTGGAACTCTTCACTTGTATACAGAATTTACTCAAAAATCATTTGTTAATATTACCTGGATATATAAAACTTTCTTCCGGAGGTTTTTAAAAATGGTTTTCGCCCGAATTGGTGCTCTCAGGCGCTAATGTGAAATGTATTGCAGCAGTCATCGTATATAATAGCCTTGGTGAATTCTTCGAGTCGGTGTTTCCGTTGCAGGTCCACGACGTGATGATAAAACCCTTGTGGGAGATGATATGAGTGAAATCGGCTCCCGCCACCAGAAGCTGTGAAACCCGGATGGATGATGCAGTGTCTCCCGTACTTTGGTGCCGCACCCGGCCGAGCCAATGGGAGAGTGTGGGGGGAGGAGGAGGAGGAAGAGGGATATTCGTGACGTCACAGCTTCGGATCTTCAGTTCGCTGAATTACAGTCACCTTCATGTTCTCTGTGGTTTTCAATTTTCACTCTTGAAAAATAATTTTCGCTCCAATACATAATTAGTCTGTTTGCCTATTTGTGTGTCAAAGTGCACGTGGTGAATTTTTGTTAAAAGTGGTCTCTATGAAAAAATAAATGCCACAGGCGGAAGTGGAATCAGACCTTTTTTTTAAACTGGACTGGACGAGGCTATCCAGAAGCTCTCCTTGAAAACAAAATCCTTTAAAAATTTCTGTTCTCCGAAAACACCTCCCAGTTTATAGCCTTTCCTTTTGCACTTCGTCCTACTTCCTGGCCGTCCATTCCCTCAAACAAACCCTCAATATCCTTTTTAAAAGCGCCTGGTGATCACAAATGCCGCGTCAGGGGGGGGTGGGGGGGGTTTTGATGGACGGGAGGGCTCGGTCGGATAGCGTTCTCCAAATTCTATCTTTCATTTACTTCTCATTTCACCAGCCACAGAAATTACATTTGTTTTTAATCGTTTACCATATATTTCTCCTTATAACAAGTCATTATTTACTTCACAGTTCTTCTCACCTATTAATTAAAATAAAAAATATTCCGCCTTTACTATCACATTGCCATCTCGTGGCCTGAGGCTCTCTCATCGTAAAGCGTTTTCAATTCTTTTAACAGCGCAATTCGTTTCCAGAATTCATCTCTTAGTCGACTGCTCAACTTTCCATTAGCATACATTGAAATGAGGTAAATTTCAATGTCCTTACTAATGATATCGCGCGTCCGATCTCCTAATCATAATATTCATAATGAAATTTTAGCGCGGTTATTTTTCACTAATTACTATCGCTTTAATAGAGAGATTTCAGAGAAAGCCATACAGGTATTGAGGGTCACAAATATCTAGGATGCGGACATAATTCCATCTCTGACTTGGTCTGTATTTAGGTCATTTACTATTGGAGCTCTCTCCCTCAATCGAGAGAGGGGCTAAGATTATTTTATTCTGTTTGGTACAGAGTTTTGGGGTTCCTATAAACTTAACCCCCAAGTTGGCAAACATAGTTATTACATTCAGAATTAAATGAAAGTAAATCTTCTCATTTGGTAAAAGAAACAAGTTATATACATTTCCAATGACAAAGTAAAATACTGGATGATAAAATAATGTGCAGTAAGTCCTTTTTTTCCTCCTCTCCGTCATGTGTCCTCTTCTGTCTATTTTGGCAAATACTACACGGGTCATTAAAAGCACGTGCCGTAATAACACCTCATTCCTTGAAAGCAGCAGTGATATGTCGGCACAGATGGATTCCCGAATAGCTTAATTGGTTAAAGCACATACCGTAAAAATTCTACCACTCGAATGCCCTAGGGAGATGAATTATTTTTTCCACCATCTTATTGTTAATATTATGACTCTGGGGTAATATTTTGAATTTTTGAACAATGGTGAGGAAAGAAAATTGTACATCTTGCTAAGAACAATTAGTATTTGATATTTCAATAGTTTAGCGTCCGAAATCAGGTCCTCTGTAATGTTAAGGTTATAAATACAAGGCAATTAAATCAAATTTGCTGATAAAATTCAGTGTCAAAGATTTCAACTTTTCAGGATCTAAAATAGATTACCTCGCAAATTAATTGTTTTCATGCAACCCAAGAAGAAAAGTCCAAAATGGAATATTTTTTGTTTTAAAATGGGGTTCGCTGTGCGTCTAAGGCCATTGACAATTGTATTTTGTTACTTAATTGAATGCGTTTTAATGGCTTTTCTTGGAGAATTCAGAATTAAAGTTTTTAATATTTGCAACTTAAATCGCTGTCCACTCGTGTCTAAGGTTTTATTATAACTCATGATATTTCAGTCAATCCTGATGGAAAACTTGGAATTAAAAGGTTATAGAGTTGTAAGTCTTACATCATGTTAGATTTCATCATAGTCATTTCACGCGTGTATATGGTATGGCATTTATGTTGTATTCATCTAAAATACAGGGTAAATAAATAATTTAAAATATGAGATACCTCCATCTCGTTTCATAGATACGAATCTACAACCGCCTACCCTTCTTTACAAGGGAACACATCACGTCGTTTACTTTCGTGGTTATCTATAATGGTAATTTACCGGATAAGGTAGGAATAAATGAAAGAGAGCAATAATCCTATTGATTTTTACATGTGCTCATCTATCTACAAAATGCCTTTATTCATCACAGCATACGTCCTACTTCTTTTCATCCACAAAACCTGTTCTCTTTCTTCCCCTTCCATCGCTTACCCAACACACCCTCCCCTCTAAAAGCAACCAACCAACCAACCTCCGCCCCTCATTACATTTTCCAACTCACCCCCCTATTCTCACACTCAAGTTTCTTCTCCTCGCCCACCAGACCAAGCACTTCCTCGTTCGTCTTCCTTTCCGTCCACCTTCTCCATCCTCCTCCACATCCACATCTAAAACACCCGCATCCTCTTTATGTCTTCCTTCCTTTGAATCCACATTTCTGCACCATGCAACGCTACACTCCATATTAAACTCTTCGCCGGTTTCTTCTTTACACCCTTACCCAAGGGTCATCAGCTCCCTCCTATTTAACACACAACACATCTATAACACATCTTTTGCCAGTGCTACACTCCTTCCAATGTATTTTCTACCGAGCCCATTTTCATCCAACGTACTACCCAAGTAGTTAACATGCTCTACTTGCTTCATCGTTTTGCCCTCTTCATTTGGTGACCAGGCTCGGTATATTTTAAAATCTTATTACTTTTATTTTCAAAATATAAATATTAATTCCGTATATTCTCTACTGGTTTTCCAATGCAGATACCAAAGCTTGCAATCTATTGGATGACCGACTGACCAACGTCTGGGCGTTCGCAAATCTAACCGGCTCAGCTGATAAAGGTGACTTTTATTCCCACATCTGGTTCTTATCCCATGCCTTTCCTACCATTTCCACCTTGATGTTAATGAAGCACAGAAATGGCAACTTTCCACTAGATAAAATTGAATACGACCGTGGTTTCGAGGAAATGCATCATCATCGAGTCTTCCTTTGAATCCATAATTCTGCACCTGATGAATATGCAGTGCATCGAAACCATGGTTGCATTAAATTTTATCTATTGGAAAATTTCCATTTCTGTGCAGCATCATGCTGAAATTCCACCATGTCACGTCTGATACTTTGTCCTCCTGGATGGATGTTAAAAAGCAAAGGCGACAACGGGCACGCTTGTATCACCCTTGCGATTTGTAACTGCCCACCCCGACTCACCGTCAGCCACCCTCAACAGTGCACTCCAGGCATCATTTGCGGATGTCTCCCATATCCCCCTAATTATTTTACTATTTTCATGAGTATCTTCATTAATTTTTCTCAATTAACTCTGTCAAACCCTTTTTCGAAATACATTATAAGCATTTCAAGACGTCCTTCTGGTTTCTTTCTGCAAGTGTTCTCAATCGCCTCCCGGATTCCCCTCCCCAACCTCAGCGCAAGCTGTTTATCGTCATCGAGTAGTCATTTGCTGTCGTCTCCAACCATTCATTGGTTATTCGAAGTCAAAATTTTGCTCCGCGTGAAATTACACTAATCGTTCGATATTTCGAGCATCCTGGCGCTTACTTATTTTTTCTTTCACGAGTCGTTCCTCCTGGGTGAAATAAATACATGTAATCGAAGAAAAGGTGTGTCAAGACTGTTTTCACGAAGTCATCTGGACATACTTCTTCCTCGTAGGTCAAATGAAAAAGTTCCAAAAAGGTTCAGCCTTCCGTCATTTCTCGTATTTTTTTCAGTAACTCTGAAGGGATGTCATCTACTTCTGCAGCCTTCCTTGGCTTCAACTCTCATAATGTCTTCTCTTTTCCACTGTTATTAATTAATAACTAGTAATTAATTATACGAGGTATTTTCCAGCGTGGTTTTACGTTCAAGTTAATGCATGATATTTTTTGTCTACTTATGCAATGTATTTTGTTTCATTATGCTTCATTTGGTTACTTTTTCCACCTCGAGAGTAATGTTTTTGTTCATTCGCCTTATTGCCATAAGCAAAGATGCTCTGAGCGTTATTTTCTGTACCTTGAGAGGAAATAGAGGAAATGCTTTAAATATGCCTTATGTATCTCACGGTAGGTAAGCATATATGCTTCGAGAAATACAATGTAGCCCCTTGACAAGCGGTATACGGACTTGAAAAAGTGAGTTACATCTAGGTAATTCAACTATCTACAGCGAAGGTTGTCTATAAGTAGTAATGAAATTGTTGCTTAGTGCGTTAATGCTGAGGATCAGCTGGAGGATAGTAATTAAGTGTGACCTAATATCCTAATTTACATTTGACCGAAGTTATATGCTAATGTGTCATAGATAAGTTATAAGAATAAGTGTGAACGTAGGATTTGCTAACTGCTCTTTTATATGAACCGTAGAACTTAAGTTTAGTTTATTTAAAATACGAGAAGTATCAGGCGTGCTGTGGTGGAATTACAACATAATGAAAACAGAAATTGCAATTTTCCACTGGTAAAAAATTCACTGGTTTCCTAAGGAAAAATTGTAATATCCGTCTTCAATATTTTGATAAATGTTATTGATCTTTCAATCCGCGATAAGCTTCATTTATTAGGGAAGGCACTGTTTTTTGAGTGTATTACAAGTTCTTATGCACGAAAGGAGACTAATTTCCTTTAAATACATAATTTTCATTGGATGGTGTTTATGTGAACCAATTACATTGCATATTAGCCACTTGGTGGAGCTTGGAAATTTCGTTCGCCGATTTAAATACTTTTACTAACTGTTTTACATCCCAGTGAAGAAGTTTAGAGTAAAATAGTATGATATTGTATTTTTACTTTATCTCAGCTAAGCCTTTACTAAGACGATCGGAGTGTTTTTAAAATATTATAAGTGGCAATTTAGCACGAGGAGGTCGAGAGTTTCGTACAACGTAGAAGGACGGGGATGGGGGTCATTTCGACACTCAAAAGTTTTCTAAGCATCGGAGGACCACTTTTTACCCCGGTACCTACCTTTTTTCAACAAATGCCAATACAAAGGCTTTATCTACACTTATTTAACAATTGTCTTATCAATAATTATTATCATCGTTATCCTCCATTAATTGTTAATATTTTAAATGACTTCTGTTGATTCTCTTCAGTAGTCAAGTATGCTCAAGCGCCACAGGTTTGAATATTTCATAAAATGTAGGTATAGATAAAAACCCTTTTACTTGTTAAATGAGAAAATTACAAGTTTTTTGAAATAACAAATGTACATTAAAATCTCATCAATCAAATACATATAATTCGAAAGATGTTAATAACTTTTTGCACAATGCGTATACACATTGTTATATTTTCTACACTTCTGCTACAATGACGTGTATCATGTGCTACAATGACGATACACATTAACTGATTTGTTCTTGCATTTTTTTTAACCTGGCAATGTTTCATTTTCTGACCCTTTGGTGTAGTAAGCGGCTATATATTCCCACGCAACCTACCGCGAAATGCACATGAGTATGCCACAGTGTGGTGAAACGTGCGTCGTGCCAGCGTAATAAAGTTTTGTGGAAATGACAAAGGTGGTTTTCTCATCATGAATGTATTCCATGTCTCAGAATCTAAATCAAATGTATCTTCCTCCTGTAGCTGTTGGCTGCGGGTAGCTCTTGAATCAAATCACAAATGTTTCATTGCATCTAAGAAGATATCTCTAGACATCGTGTTCGAGGTGGGATCCCAAGGTTTTACCCCATCAACCTTTTATTGGTAAATTCCGCTGCCCTAATATATCTCTACACCAGCACTATGAATCTGAGGGGTAGTATTTCCTTAGATAAGCACCAGTTAGGAGCAAGAAATGCTGCTGCACATTCCTACGCATCATCAAGCTGTCATATTTTACGTCACATATTTTAGAGATATATCTGTGGTAAGATGGATAAATATGATAAGTCATGTTTTGCAAATTTTACATGAGAGTCATTTTAAAGTTAAGTAGGCTCTGAAAAATCATAATCTCAAATTTTAGCTCTTATCTTTTCGTAACAGATGTAAAAAGACTGTTGTTATCATATTTCTTAACTTCTCAAATTCAACGGCATTAGCGCAACGAATCCAACTCATGATGCATGACTCAACTTTGCAACAAAAAAACGAACATATCATCCTACCACAGATATATGATATTAATATATATACAGCAAAAGAATGAAACTGACTTATTATTAATCCTATTCCACTTCTGAATGTAATTTTCATTCGTCAAAGAAATTTTGAAAATCTAAAAATATTTCGGAATTTTAATAAGCTGCAATCACGGATATCTATGAATGACATGCAAGTCACAGGAAAAGGCTTCAAGTACTGATCCAAATATGCACTGATACATTTTAGTTAATACATATTGGTAAAAATACAGCAATTGCCAATGGTCTTGGCATCACTTCTATAAGAGTTCGTAAGAGACTCAGAAACACGACTTGCATTTAATCAGAGATGATAATTCGTCACATCACTGCAAATTTCATGGTAAATTAACCCAATGTGTTGGTGACTGATAGCGTGAGAGATATGAGGACGTAATGTTTTTCAACGTAGTTGAAGGGCATCCATGCAAAGTGCTCTGCGCGGTTAAAATCATTCGAATACTTCCGTGAAGAGCAAAATAAAGAGCTTGATATTTCGGATATTCAACAAAAAGTGGTGCGTGGACAATAGGTTCTGTAATTAAATTGTAACGGACGATGTGCGGAAGACGGACAGTGGAGAATACGGAGGAATAGAGAACTGGGGGAACTCTACAATCATCCTAACATGGTGGCAGAAATTAAGAGTAACAGGATAAGGTGGTTAGGGCATGTTGAGAGAATGCCTGAGGATAGGATGGTGAAAAAAGATATAACCTTGGACATCGTAGTGGCAGAAGATTGAGAGGAAGACCTCGGAAAAGATGGTTGGATGATGTAAAAGATGATCCAAGAAAGATGAGAATAAGAAGTTGGAGAACTCATGCAGGAGATCGTGATGTCTGGGCTAACATTACCGGAGAGGCAAAGGCCCGACAAGGGCTGTAGCGCCGAGGAGTAAGTAAGTAAGTAAGATGTGTGGAAAAGGATTGCATGGATGGTTGTTAGTGTACGCAATGTTAATAGCATAACAACAGATTCATGCGGTTTATCGCAATCCTAATCATGAGGTAAAGCAAACCAAACTGCATTAATTTGATACTTACTTGGACCGAAAATAAATAACATCCACTCACAATTCAATATCTGCCAACGTAATACAGATACATATATATATATCCTCTCTCCTCTTCATGATAGACTAAATACATGTGTCCATATGATATGCCTTGCTAATCCTTTCTGTGCAAATGATAAATATCAGCGCAGAATAAATGAAGATATTTCCTTGTCAATTAGCCATACTTAAAACAGCAAATGACTCGTTGATTATTATAGCACTGAGGAATTGGCAAAAGGGAAAACTGGATGAAGACCCCACAACACAATGAAAGGGAGGAACTTGAAATGTCGTAAGCACGCAGTTATGTTTTTAAATATCCTGGATGAGTTCAAGCTAGGATTGGAAATCCAGTACACTATGTGGCAGCAGTACTAGGAAATAAATCCCGAGTGTACCTACGCGTATTCCGCGGCCATTTTCATAAAAATTAGTCCACAATGTTTTCATACATATCACAACAATCACCTCGGTGTGTGTGTTATCATTTTCATATAATGCGCAATTTTGTATTCTAAGTATTTGCAGAAAGTGCTCTGCCATGAGTTACTGCATTGAATTTCAACTGGAAGTAGATTAAATAAAAATGTTGCATATAGGATTTAATAAATGGAGAGATTGGGATGAAAAATAGCCTAATTAACTAAAACATCTCTCTTTAATTCTGTTATATTGATCATTTAACTTAGAAGCGATAAATTCCTCGGTCACGAGTTCCCGTTTAAAGTATATATATGCTGTGGATTTCGAGAAAAAAATCTTATTGTTGGCATAGTGCAAAAATTTACGATTTGTCAGCCAAAAACTAAAAAAAAATCCTCCGCTCCAAATCCAATGTTTTTCTCGTGAAAGTAAGAGTAGGTTTGAAAAAAGGGCCTTGGGTCGTAAAAAGATCATTTGTCCCTGGGGCTTATCTGGAGGGGTTGGCAGGCAGATTAATAGTCGGAGGATCGTTTTCTCCCTAGAATATCCACAAATTACCTTCAGATGTGGAAGGGGATAACCCAAGTCACGTGGTGCCTTTTGACATATCCAATGTGTCGAAGTGCACCCAAATTATCCACTCATTCATCTGGTACAACTCAATAACATCGAAGTAATACAGTTTATTCAAAACTATAAATATGATGAAAATATTACATGTACACACTATGAATAGCTCCAACTGAGAAACACTGTTAATTTCGTCATCGATGCCAGAAATACTCCACGCGATGATTGAGTTGATTTGTTTACCCTAATATATTTATTGATCATCAACTGCCACTTGCTGGAGCATGTTCCAGCAAAGAAATCGTCGGTTTGTTCCTTTGTTCAAAATGGATCTCCAACTGGGCGAATGACGAGTTCGGCGATCTGTGAAATTAGAAAAGAAAGGAGATCAATCAATATCCCCAATTCATCTCTATATGTAAACGCACATGTATACACAGTAATAGTTTAACTGCCCTGCTTCGATTGGCTACATCGCACTTCCAGCCTTGTGGAGATGAACGGGAAATAAATATCCATATGAGGCCAAATTGTCAACTCAACGTGGACCAGCCGTAAAAAGATGAACTCGGGTTTCCATGGTGTTAAACTGCACCGACGTTTCAATGGCGTAGTCTGCCATAGTTTATTATTTTTGCCAGAATTGTCATATATTTATAGTGTCACATTTTGATTAGGTTTTTCCTGATTCGTCAGTTTTTTCCCGCCATTCTTTTAGCATTCTCAGAGTAGGTTTCCAAGCACTGCTGAGTTGGAAACCTTTGTCTCGGTTCAAGTTTTTACTTTCCAGCCTAATCTCCACAGCTTCTTTCACAATGCGATCCCAATTTTCCTTTGGTTTGCAAAGCACTTTGGTGTTGGCAAAGTCGATCCTATGGCCATTTTCCAGGCTGTGTTCCGCCACCGCCGATTTTTCCGGATGGAAGAGTCTGCTGCACCTTTCGTGTTCCTTCAGGCGTTTCTTCAGTTTAACACCATTACCATGCTGGAAACCCGAGAACTATTCATCCAAAGCATTCGCCGGGAAAGACTTAAATCCTACATCAGCCTAAAAAGAGTTTACAGATTCCCTGAATTCGCGAGTTTTCAATGCGTCGTGCGCCAATCTTTCCTTGCCCTCTCTCTCTCCGCTAATGTTCTCGAAAGGGTCCTAGAAGCACACACACACACACACACTGTACTATGCGCACTGTTAAGTGACGTCCACATCAAATCCATCATGGCCACCTTCTCTTTCAGTGACGGGTAAAATTATGACCTTTAAAAATCATTTCATAGCGAAATAAATGTGTTCAATATGTTGCCAATAGTTAACAGCAATATGTATTTTCCGGCATGAACAATTCAAGGAAAATATCCTAATCATCATGTAAAATCCTAATGCAGTTGGCAATAACATTGCGATCCTTTGGTGCCGCATCATGTCCACATGACTGCTAGTTGATTAGCACAGGGAACAAGTTTTGTATTTCATTTTTAAACACAGGAAAATCTTTTAATATGGAAATATTAAAATTATAACCTTTATTTGAAATCGAAACGGTTTTTTGTAGCCGCAGCTAAGAAATAAACCGGAGCTGGAGCCACTGCGCAAGACCTCGGCTCCAAAGCCCTGATTCTAGAAGACTTTGCAAGAAAAAGTATGTTACACCTTAATCTAATAACCACTGGCGCAATGTCATGCACGTGGCTCAAGGCCCCAGGGTACCCGGTCAGAGCAGTACGAACGTCAAAGAGATATCTAACCGTAAGGATTCATTGGTGCTAAATATATTTACAATAAATATATTCATTAATGACTGCTATATAAGTCGATGGTAGTTGTATATTCTCAGGGATGGCGTACCGAAGGCATGCAGGCATCATTGACTGCACGGACCAACTCAAACTTCCTCCGTCAGGTCAGCAGATGCTGGTTGGCGGTGATTTTATGTATGGAGCGTTTTGGGCGGTTTTAGGTATTAGGACGAGGGTTTGTTTTCCCTTTGGTGTGTGGCCGAGGGCACGTATTTATCTCCGCGCCGAAAGCGCGATAATCTTCACCGTCCCGGTGATCGGTACTCTCCACAACCGGTGTGGTGAATTGATGAGCGTGGGGGTGACTGAGGAGAAACAGTGTTGTTTGCGAGAAAAGGGGAAGCTTAAAATAAATTTTCAAAGTTGTGAACAAGTAACGACCAACACCAAAATAAGAAAAGAGGAAAGGATTGGATTTACAAAAGTAGCAATTTAAGAGGTGTTTTAGTGGATTTAAAGGAGGTATTTATTTTTTTTAGAGTATCTTTGATTATGGTTTTTCTTTTTCTTTTCTCTCCTATCTTGGCTATTTTTTTTCCTTTTTTAAACGTATTTTTTCTTTATATATATGTATATATATAAAGAAAAAATACGTTTTCTTCTATATTTTATATAATAAGATTTCTTCTATATATATATATATATATAAAAGAAAAGGAAATAAATATAAAAGTATAACCTAGCAACAAGGTGTTGAGGTTGGGGAAGGATAGGAAAGTAAATCAGTGGACACTCACTGGCAGATGATCCATGACGACACCGGTGTCCACTGCTTAGGGGTAGCTTTCGGGCTAAGGACCTTTCTTCAGCAGGAGGAGATTCACTACTCACTTTAGTTACACTATTTACTTTCCTATCCTTCCACAACCTCAACGCCTTGTTGCTAGCTTATATATATATATATACACATGCATATATATGTGTATATATATATATATATATATAACCATTCATTCATTCACTCAAACCGCTCACAGGCGTAAATAATAAATATTTCGTTCAAACAGGTGGTGAAAGAAAGAGTATAGGAAACACATAAAATGTGATGACACAATGGTGATGTGAAGATGGAATGATGGCCGATTCCAAATGAAAAAAATTCGTCTAGACCGGGAATTGAACCACGGTCTTGGGGGTGTTTGATTCATATAAACCCCCCGCCGATTCCAGTGTTTCTTTAGTAGTCTAGATAGCTTAGTGGTTAGAGCAGCCGGCGCGATATCGGAAGGTCCGTGGTTCAATTCCCGGTCTAGACGAATTTTTTTCATTTGGAATCGGCCATCATTCCATCTTCACATCACCATTGTGTCATCACATTTTATGTGTTTCCTATACTCTTTCTTTCACCACCTGTTTGAACGAAATATTTATTATATATATATATATATATATATATATATATATATATATATATAACTATATATATATATATATAACTATATATGTATATATATACCTATATATATATATATATATATATATATATATATATATATATATAGGTATATATATATATATATATATATACCATTCATTCATTCACTCAAACCGCTCACAGGCGTAAATAATAAATATTACGTTCAAACAGGTGGTGAAAGAAAGAGGATAGGAAACACATAAAAGTGATGACACAATGGTGATGTGAAGATGGAATGATGGCCGATTCCAAGTGAAAAAAATTCGTCTAGACCGGGAATTGAACCACGGACCTTCCGATTTCGCGCCGGATGCTGGATGCCGGTGAGTGAAAATGCCCAGCGCCACCTCTCGGCGACTTTTACGGGCTAATCTTGGGGGTGTTTGATTCATATAAACCCCCCTCGATTCCAGTGTTTCTTTAGTAGTATACATAGCGTAGTGGTCAGAGCATCCGGCGCGAAATCGGAAGGTCCGTGGTTCAATTCCCGGTCTAGACGAATTTTTTTCACTTGGAATCGGCCATCATTCCATCTTCACATCACCATGGTGTCATCACATTTTATGTGTTTCCTATCCTCTTTCTATCACCACCTGTTTCAAATTTATCACGAATCATTATATATAAGTATATATATATATATATATATATATATATATATATATATATATATATATATATATATAATAATTCGTTGAAACAGGTGGTGAAAGAAATATATTTCAGCCCCACCGATTTAATTCCGCCCCACCTGTGGCAAAGTTTATTTAAATTATATAAATTATATATATATATATATATATATAATTTAAATAAACTTTGCCACAGGTGGGGCGGAATTAAATATAGAAACACAAAAAAGAAGAACACTCACAATATACCTTCTGATATTTCGACAGCCGAGAAGCTGCCTTTCTCACAAGAGGAGGGATACAGAATGATGGATAGGCAGGGGACAAGGGGTAGAGTGAGGTAGGAGGAGAGGGAGGAGAAAGGGGTAAGAAAGGGGTGAAGAGGGGGGGTGGGAGGGGGTCAGAAGAGGAGAGCGCGGTGAGGGGGGGAGAAGAGGGGAAGAGGCGGGAGAGGGTCGGAGGAGGAGGAAGGGATGTGGGAGGGAGGAAAGGGGAGGGGCGGGAGGGGATAAAAGGAGGAGAAATGGGAGAAGAGGAGAAGGGGCGGGAGGGGTCAGTGAGCCCGATTTAATCCGGGGGGATTATAGGCAGAATGAAGCCAGATACATGCCATTTCTAATGTACGTAATTGAAGGGGAGAGGCAGAGGGAGGGAGGGAAGACAATATGCCTGCTCGGAAGCATTTGTCAAAACTGACATTGTGGGAGGAAGCATGGACCGGGACGGGGAAGGAGGCATTGGGCGAGGACGGCTTGCAACTGGCTCGATGGCCGGTCAATCTAACACTTAGGGCGTTAGTGGTGAGACCAATATACTAGGAATCGCAAAGGTTGCAAAGGAGGATGTACACAATGTTGTGGGAAGTGCATGTCCGAGAGGGGACGGAAGGAAGTAGGTGGGAGAGGAATTTAGCAGGGAGGGGGTCGGTAATAAGAATAGGGCACGTTTTAAATCTCGCGCGATGGCAGGGGTTGGGTGGGGTTTTAGAGCTAATATAGGGTTTAGTCAGCGGTTTGGTGGTTTTTAGGATTCTGGAGAGGTTGGGGGACGCCTGAAGTTGAGAGAGAGGGACATTTGGGGAATGTGTTTTTGGGCGTCAGGCGTCCCCCCAACCTCTCCAGAATCCTAAAAACCACCAAACCGCTGACTAAACCCTATATTAGCTCTAAAACCCCACCCAACCCCTGCCATCGCGCGAGATGCAAAACGTGCCCTATCCTTATTACCGACCCCCTCCCCGCTAAATTCCTCTCCCACCCACTTCATTCCGTCCCCTCTCGGTCATGCACTTCCCACAACATTGTGTACATCCTCCTTTGCAACCTTTGCGATTCCTATTATATTGGTCTCACCACTAACGCCCCATGTGTTAGATTGACCGGCCATCGAGCCAGTTGCAAGCCGTCCTCGCCCAATGCCTCCTTCCCCGTCCCGGTCCATGCTTCCTCCCACAATGTCAGTTTTGACAAATGCTTTCGAGCAGGCATATTGTCTTCCCTCCCTCCCTCTGCCTCTCCCCTTCAATTACGTACATTAGAAATGGCATGTATCTGGCTTTATTCTGCCTATAATCCCCCCGGATTAAATCGGGCCCACTGACCCCTCCCGCCCCTTCTCCTCTTTTCCCCTTTCTCCTCCTTTTATCCCCTCCCGCCCCTCCCCTTTCCTCCCTCCCACATCCCTTCCTCCTCCTCCGACCCTCTCCCGCCTCTTCCCCTCTTCTCCCCCCCTCACCGAGCTCTCCTCTTCTGACCCCCTCCCGCCCCCCCTCTTCACCCCTTTCTTACCCCTTTCTCCTCCCTCTCCTCCTACCTCACTCTACCCCTTGTCCCCTGCCTATCCATCATTCTGTATCCTTCCTTCTGTGAGAAAGGCAGCTCGGCTGCCGAAATATCAGAACGTATATTGTGAGTGTTCTTCTTTTTTGTGTTTCTATATTTAATTCCGCCCCACCTGTGGAGAAGGTTATTTAAATTATCGCGTGTGTGATTTTCGACGAACTCGTATATATATATATAAACACAAATATAAATATACTTTGAAAACACAGGCACACGAAAATTAAAAGGACACTCACAGAATAATTTACGTGACGTTTCGACCGGCAAGCCGTCTTCGTCAGCGACAAGAGACTAACAGAGAGAGAGTTAGTCTCTTCTCGCTGACGAAGACGGCTTGCCGGTCGAAACGTCACGTAAATTATTCTGTGAGTGTCCTTTTAATTTTCGTGTGCCTGTGTTTTCAAAGTATATTTATATTTGTGTTTTTATTCGCCGAGTGCGTTTTCTAAGAAGAATATATATATATATATATATATATATATATATATATATATAACTTCTAGGAGAATCACTCGGGTGATAAATATACAATATGCCAAGAGGGTGGCCGATAAAAATATACAAACGAAAAAAACAACACTCACAATTTAAAACTTCCGATATTTCGAAGGACAGTAGCGTCCATCTTTCTCTAGGTAGAGACTTACTCTATTTGTATATATATACTTTTATATATATATATATATATATCTTTTGGTTTTATGTATTTTTTTTTGTTTTTTCAGTTAGGTATATTAGTTTTTTTATTTTTATTTTTTTATTTTTATGCGTTCACCACGTGACACCAATGCAATCATTTGAAAGGATTGGAGATACACGACAGAAAACAGTGCTTTGAGCATAATTTGTTGAGAAGATTACTTAATTCTAAAAGAAATAGGATAGACTCATAGGCGAGTTTTTTGTTTAGGCAGTGTATATGTCGTGGGAGTAAGTTCATCGTAATCCCATATGGCGGAAAGGGGGGGGATTATTTGTTACCGGAGAACGTTTCTTTGCAACTATTGAGTCAAGGGAGGAGACTTTGGACATGATGTCGACGAACCATGAGTGAAGCTCGTTGGTTGGCGCGGAAGCTTAGGACGGTAGGGCGTTATGTGCTGTTTCGAGAGCAGGAAAGTGGACGATCCGGAAGCCATTGCAGCGAATGATCTGGTAAGCGGCAGAGGTGGATTTGGCTGAGCTGTATTTGAGGATTTGTTTCACTTTTCGATGATAAGCTTTTTGTGAAATTCATGGACCGGGCATCTGCGGTAGTTCGCAGGATGCTGGTTGCCACAGAGGAAACACTTTGGGGGTTGGTTTCTGTCCTTTCAGCACATTCGTTGGAAACATTATTCTCACCGCAGAGAACGCAATGTGGGTTTCTCAGGCAATAAGTCTTAGTGTGACCCAAGTTTTGGCATTTATGACATTGGGGAGATTCAGCGTGTTTTTTTTAATGTGTCAAATTCAACAGAAAGGCCTGTTATATAGCGGATGTCCAAAACTATATTGATGTCCGTGTGTGGTTCACAAATGATATGACAATGATATGTGTTGGATAACGGAGGAGTGAGTTGATACCATTTTCACGCTGTTCGTCGGTTGGTCGGGTGCTAAAGATGCGGTGGACTGAGATGACAGGGATGTTATTAGATACCAGGTCATCGTAGATGTCCTCCTCAGAGACAGAAGGGAACGTCCCATGCATGGATAATTCTTTTCGGCTGGATTCCGGGAAGGATCTCATCATTTTCCTACTGAGGCGTGGTCGATTTCCGGAGTGGTTTAAAGCGTGTTTGCCTATTTCGGGCGAGGATATTTAAAGTATGGGTTTTTGCAGTAGTCTCAGAGGTGGTCTATTGTGGGATTTCTGGGCGTTCCTATGGTATCTGCGAATTAAGTTGTGATGGTTACGTGGTAGGCGTTGAGTTTAGTTTACTTTAGGATACGAACCATGAGTTAAGTTTACGTTTATAATTCCATATTTTAACGCTTCCGAAGCACTACGGTGTAAAATGAAATACGAGGCTCGTACTTGGAAAAATGGAAATAAGTGTAATGTAAGATTTAATTTTTCTGTGGACAGCAAGGGACACGCGCGCCAGCAAAGTCTCGGATGCGTGTCCGCTTATTTAGATCGACCCGCGGAGGCAGTACATGGGTGAGAGCGTCATTCGCATGGCGGATGTCGCTCATTGTTAGTACCTGGACACTCGGAGGTGCGGAGAGGGCGTGGATGACAGATCTGGTGACGTCATCCGTCTCAAGCAAAGGCAACATGGCCATCAACTTCTCGACGTGAGGAACTCCACCGACCTCGCCTATTCTCGTGTTCACCATTCCTGGGCCGATATCCTGAAAAAAACAAAAAAAAGGAGCATCTTTAGAAGAAAAGCATTCTCCAACAGAGTCATGAGGATGTATCGACATCAAAGAGGGGACCCTCAGAAGAAAATCTTCGTGGACAACGTAATGTGGCAGTGGTACTCATCTCGTCAGAAATTCATGCGATTTCGCCTTCGATTGGTCGTCAATGACAAGAGCTTTGAATTCAAAGTGTTGAAACCGTCGCGGATCGGAGCCACACGTCATCAGCGAAACTCACCAACATCTACATCTACAAAATACCCTGCAAGCCACCTCAGGGGTGTGTGGTAGGGGGTGAGTATTCACCTACATGCATTACACTATACCCTAAAGTCAGTGCAACAACGGCTAAGTATGCATTAGCATAAATCGCTAATGCTTGTCACGAGGCTAAGCCTCACAAGCATGCACTACTACACTACAGATATCATCACATAGGAGGGGGACCGTTAGTATGTATGAATTTTGCAACTACACAAATGGACAGAGACTCAAGACTTGTGTACAAAATAGGCACGGCGTGCTGTTAGTACTAGGTAACGGAAAAGGATTCAAGTATTACGGAGTACTACTACTACTAAGAGCTACACTACCTAACGACAAACCTAGATAAAAGTCTCATTAGCCGCTGTTATGGTCCCTTATCGTTCGTGGGAAAAATTACATTTTAAATCTGTCCGTTCTGCAGTCTAGTTCCCTATTTTTATTCTCATGATCTGATCTACCATAGTATGTTGGATTTCGTAAAATATTATCTACGTCGTCAGAGATAGACCGGTTTGGAACTTACTTAATATATTGAGTCTAAATTTTAATCGACGGTCTGAAAGCTTTTCCCATCCCAGTTGCTGCAAAAGGTCAGTGACACTAACGAGATTATCATAACGGCCTTTAACGTATCTTGCCGATCTTCGCTTCATGCGTTCTAACTCAGTTTTCAAGCCTATCTCATAAGTATCCCAAATACTGGCGGCATATTCCAAGTGTGGTATAACGAGGGAGAAGTAGCTGATTTCCCTAAATTTATCGTCACTCTTGCTAAGTACTCTTTTAACAAATCCCAATTTACGATTAGCTTGGCCGGTAATTTCCCGAATATGTTTACTCCACGAGATATCTTTAGTTAGTTTAACTCAGAGCTATTTAACCGATTCTACAGTCTCTAATTTGCTGTTGTGTATGAAATAGCTCGTTAATATGTATGTATTTTGTAACTACACAAATGGACAGAGACTCAAGACTTATGTAGAAAACATGCACGGCGTGATGCTAGTACTAGGTAACAGATAAGGATTCAATTATATTAGGGAGTACTACTACTACAAAGAGCTACACTACCTATTTACAAACCTAGATAAAAGTCTCTTGGCCTATTTTCAAAACAGATAAATATTCAACTTGTGGGTTCGGCGAGGAAACGTTCTCCAAGCAGTTTCAAAGGCCACCGCCGGAGTCTCTCTTGGAATCCCACTAAATGGCCAGTGCAAAATGGTTTTACATT
This sequence comes from Pyrrhosoma nymphula, assembly GCA_963573305.1. NCBI lineage: Eukaryota > Metazoa > Arthropoda > Insecta > Odonata > Coenagrionidae > Pyrrhosoma > Pyrrhosoma nymphula. The sequence goes on from OY754334.1 coordinate 4,553,107, forward strand.
TCGATCGCACGGTGTAAGAGGATATTTCGTGGTTACCCGTCGCAATGAGTGGAAGAAGAAGGAATCCTTACCGTGACCCTTATCCTTGAGTTGGCGCCCACGAGTTCCATACGAAGTCCTTCGCTGATGACCGTGACTGCGTGCTTGGAGGCGCTGTACGCGTACAGACCGGGCTTCGTCATGATGTAGTGCCCAGAGATGCTGTAAAGACGGAGGAATAAAGGCGGTTAGTGCGATGACTTGGCTCGCTGGAGGTCGGGAGACTAACAAAAGATGCAAACGAGCATCGCCGCGTAAATCATTGATCGCGTAACGGATAGAGATAAATCTACGCCTACTTATCCCGTGAGCTGTATCTGGGGCGTGTAGCAGGGGATGTCATCACAACAGCCATGAAAATGAGGAAAATTAATAGAAAGTCGAACTTGAATTGTGTCCTCCAGGACTCGGAGCGATCAAAGAAGTCCAAAAATAGACTTTTTAGACTAAATGTGCGGAGAAAACTAGCAAAAGCTATCCATGATAGAACAACTTGGTTAAAATCCACACAATTTATTTCAGACGACCCGGGTTTCAGCAACTTACATTTTGTGCCATCATCAGGTAACAAATTTCACAGGTGCCTGGGTATGGTTGAAGGTGGGGGTGGTGGGGAGTTAAGAACAAATGGGCTGGGCAGCATGGAAAAGGGTTGAGTCAATCAGTGTTTTTAAAAAAGGAAGGAGCGTGTGTTCATGCTGTGAAGGACGGATAAGGTGGCCGGGGCGGTTAACGGTTTTAGGGATGGGGGAGGTTTATTTTAAGGAGGGGGGAATGAGATGGGAACAATTTATCATTGCATAACATATGCGGGCTATTAACAATTTCAAATTGTTCTAAAAAATCCAGTTTGGCACCATTGTCATTAAAATGTAAAATTTCAAAATTAAAATCGCTAAAATGTTTAAAATTACATAAATGCTCAGAAACATTTGAGTTACCAGTACCATTAACAAAACAATTCATATGTTCTTCCACTCTGTCCTTAAACGGGGCTAAAATTCACCCCGTTTAAGGACAGAGTGAAATAACCTCGCCTTGTCCGTCCTTCACAGTATGAACACACGCTCCTTCCTTTTTTATAAACACTGATTGACTCAACCTTCCCCCCATTTCCTTGCTGCCCAACCCATTTGTTCTTAACTCCCCACCACCCCCACCTTCAACCATACCCAGGCACCTGTGACATTTGTTACCCGATGATGGCACAAAATGTAAGTTTGCTGAAACCCGGGTCGTCTGAAATAAATTGTGTGGATTTTAACCAAGTTGTTTTCAATCATGGATGTTACCAACTTCCACAAAGTTAAGCCTGAAACGATTACTTTTATAGCAAAAGCTACTATAGTAGGATCTCTAATCATATGTACTATATATTTTCCCACAATTTTTACTCTTCTTTACATTAAAGTGCTAATTATAATCGATATCAGTGTGATAAGCGTTTTCTGAAATTGTCCAATGCCTTGAGAAACAATCGAATATTTATCCAATATAAATAAATAAACCAAAGCTATGAAGCTTTGTTGCTACGGTGACGAAAATGACACTCTTTATTAACTTCACTGTTTGTGTAACTGAAGCTTGAGTAAAACAGTATATATATATTTGCCATACGTAATAACATCTCATTGTGGCCTTCGGGATAACGTCCGCATATTGTCATTTTTGTGACGACAGTTTCAGACCTGAAGAAGCGAGCTGGAACGCTGGCAAAACTGTCGTCACAAAAAAGACATCACGCGAAGTTATGCCGAAAGCCACCATGTGACGAAACCACTCCACGTAAGCTTTCACCAGAACTTGTACATAATAATAATCTATTTTTTTAATTGTATGATTCTATAGTTATGTGATTTCAAAATATTAATCCTGAAAATGTGAGTTAGAAATGCGACTGATTGAACAATTACGCATGTTAGGCTGTTGGCATTTCGTGGTCCTTAAATTGTTAAAGATGGCAGCACTCGACGTCAGGAACTGTCACAGAAAGTGAAGCGATTTTTGTGCCCGGCAGCAACTCTCATAGATTGTAATGTCAAATTAAATAAATTGATGAAAACCCAGCCAATACTTTCCTCTGAATTGCCAAAAGCATGGTATCAAAAGCAGTGCATTGTTAAATGAGAATTGGCTCATTGTAAGGCATTAATTGGGCCACCATAGTTTTTTCTCAATAGCCCGTGGCTTCCTTGAAGACCGTCATGAATTTTCGGTAGTGTGAGGACCTGAGCCATGCCTGGCAAACCAAAAAGACAGGAAGGCCAAAAACAGAATAATAAGATAGTTGAAATCCGTCCTCCAACTTTCCGGACCCCACCCACGAGAATACGGATGCGACAACTGTTTTACAGTGTTAATTCTTTACTCCCTACCCCCCGTTATAGTTCATGTTTGGACCAGAGACTTAGCAGCGATCTGTGGGCCCTCAAGGCATTGTTTTAAGGCCCGCCGTGATGGAACAAGGGCCACTAGGGTTTCCTCCACCCCATTCTTTCCAACCCCTTTGGACTCCCCACCTCTGAATTTATTTTCGTTTCGCCCCAGCCGGGAAGAAACACTTAAAGAGGGAAAGAAGTCATGCCGTACCTGTTGATGTTGAAGATGTGTCCGTCGTCGACGCCGCTGTCCCGCATCAGCCGCAGGGCCTCGTTGGTGCACATGAGCACCCCCATCACGTTGGTGTCCATGCACGCGCGAACCTTCTTATAGTCTTCCCTCTGCACTGCTCAGGTGATGCATGTATGCGGAGTTCATGACGGAATTGGAGGAAATCACAATAAATGCTGCGAAACTTGTTTAGCGTCAGCACTCATCACTTCTCTAACCAATAATTAAATCATGGAAAAGTAACAAACTTTGCGAATTTCACTCGTACGTTTTTTATTCACGACCCGGGTTTCGACATTTTATGTTATCTTCAGGTGCGAATTACAAAGTTTCAGTTCCATATATATATTCAAAAGGGTGGGTGTTTGTGGGAAAAGGAGGGGCGGGAGAGGGGGGGGGGGTTGTGTTGTTATTGAAAAAGATGTTTAAAAAAATGACGTGGCACGCATCTTCGCGCACGGAGGAGAAGTAGGACACCCGCATGAGGAAATTCTCCATGAAAATCATTGTAATCGACCGAGATACGAACCCAGACTCGGAGAATTGGGAGACACCAGTCTGAATCTCATTTAAGGCAAACGATTTTTTAGGTGAATTTCTTCACCATGAAGTTAGTTTTCCTTTTTCCGATATTAGCGTTGCTTCCGTTCTTCTGCGATTAAACTCAAGCCCCTATCCCTCTCGCCAATTGCGTAAAAACTCAACGGACTAATGATTGCAATGCCAAGGTCGACTAACTCGCATTTCTGTACCGACCCGAGTGCACACCAACTTCGCCACCACTTACAACTCTTTCACGTTTACTCCACAGCCACTTGTACGTCGTTAATGGAGCAAAGAGCTCCAACGATGCTGTAAAAAAAACCTAGCCTTGCCTAACTCCCAATTACTGCCACCCAACACGCTCTACTATTTACGCCTGCGTTCATTCGTCAACTTCAAGTAAAATGCTTCATCTACATCTACAAAATACCCTGCAAGCCACCTCAGGGGAGTGTGGCAGGGGGTGAGTATTCACCAACATGCATTACACTATACCCTAAAGTCAGTGTAACAACGGCTAATTATGCATTAGTATAAATCGCTAATGCTTGTCACGAGGCGAAGCCTCAAAAGCATGCACTACTACACTACAGATATTATCACAATAGATAGGGACCATATATATATATATATATATATATATATATATATATATATATATATATATATATATATATATATATATATATATATATATGGTCCCTATATGGGTGCTTGCAGTTTGCAAGCAAAAGGGGAAAAGAGTATGATAGTACATTGTAAATCATTTAAAACGAAAGCAGTTTAGTCTTACTACTCATGGAAATTAAATTATTGAGGTGCATTGGTGACCTAAGAATATAATTTTGAGAATCTAGCATTAAAGGAATGGGTTCATGATACATATGCTTTGTTTTTGTGTGCAAGCAGAAGATATTGATGAACTAATTCACAAATAGTCCACGACTGACTTATCCTGAGCATGCAACTTCAGAACGTTCATTGTGTGTTCAAGTGTGAACTATTCATTTGAGACTGTTCATTGATCGTTCGTTTTCTGTCCACAAAGTTTTATTCAATAATGCTCCCCGAATGAACATTTAAAGAACATATTTAAACCAGGTATATTTGAATTGTCTAAGGAAAATTGAAGGACGTCTTTCTACATTATTGTAAATCTACATTATTCGTGGTGTTTAGTTTACACAAAACTGAAATGGTAGTGACGAAATATTTTCATATATTTATTTTGACTTGTATTGCTGGCTTTTGACTTCTGGAGTCAGTTGTATTGTATGTAAATAAGCATGGTATGTGCGGCGTGTTGCATTTGGTCCAGTGGTTTTATTTTCAAATTTACGTATTGCAATGTTCCGAGTGGAATTATTGACTTTATATTCATTTTGTGTGGCAACAAAGGTTTCAATTAATTAACATCAGAGAACTATTATCATGAATGGATGGCATTTTCTCATAATATCACGTTATTAATATTTAAAAATTACTTCTCATAGTTACATTGACGCACGGGAGTGGCCAGGTATATAACACGTACTTCTAGTTTCGTAGTTCAAATCATTTGCGAGTATGGGTATGTAATGGCATATCATAGGTAGGCATGTGTTAACAGTATTATTCCGATAGTTATGAGGATATATGATGATTCCATGGTATAAGTATACATTGTGGTTCTATGATAGTAGCCTACGGAGATGAAACTATTTTTGACATTTAGAGAATCATTTACGCTGAACATTCTTCGAACAATCCATGAAAAATTCCATTGAATATTCTTTGTACGATCTATGAGTTCCATTTGAACGTTCATTAAATGTCTTTCGATAATAATCTTTGATTGTTTTATTAGTGTTCAATGTTTCACAATAGTGTTCATATCATCCTAAAACATTGTAAATCGTGTAGTTCGAAGGAATAATATCATTATAAGCTATTGAAACACGCACCAAGAAGGTTAAATTTCTTTAAATGCAGGCTTTATAGCCCGAGTATAAGCTGGAAGTCTCGGGAACAATGAGAAAATTGCCTAGCAACGAAAATGAAAAAAGATCGAAATTTGCATTAATTTTGCGTTTAAACTTTAAATATTTCAATTAATCGATCGATAGAGAAAAATCGGTTGCAAGAATTAAATTGTTTGATGTATTGGTCTCATTTCAGTCGAAAAATGAAAGTTGTATCTCAATTATTTCATATTTTAATGAATGAAAGAAAATTACTCTACACGGAATTTATTCGTTTTTCCCATTTAAACCCATTAAAAAACAAAATACTATCTAGACTCGAACCTAATGAAAAATATTGGAGTTTTCGATTTTTTCCTGACTCGACACCAAATTCAAACCCTCCCTAAAAAATTTTAACCTTGTAGCTCGATTAGAAATGCCCAGGAATTCGTGTCAATGAGTGAGTGAGTCAGTCAGTCAGTTTTGTAGCTTTATATATATAAACTAGTAAATGGGTGCTTGCAGTTTGCAAGCAAAAGGGGAAAAGTGTATGATATTACATTGTAAATCATTTAAAACGAAAGCAATAAGGTTTTACTGCTCATTATAGCAAAGCGGTTAAACTAAAATTGCGAAATAATAAACCAATTTTTTTTTAATCGGTGGCAGAATTTTAAATCTTGGCCTATTGGGCATATTTTTCTCTAAGTTTCATGTTTTAGGGACTTTTCATGTACAAATTCGAGAAACAATTTTGTTATGCACGGAAAATTTTAATTTTTCTCTTTAATAAACTTAAAAAAACTGAATCCTTTATGATCCGGAACTCGGAGCCATCCCGTAGTTGCTTTACATGATAATGCATTGATAAAACATTATAATTATATTAAACAACGTAATAAATATGCTTACCAAGTCCACGAAAATTATGAAAGTAGCGATTTATAAGAAATCTAAAAGAATTGGCGAAACCTAGGCTTGATTGAGTGGACACTTGAAGATGAAAATGGCATTGTAACTGAAAATTACAAGCAAGTTTTAGTTATAATGTTTCTCTGTAAAACCTGAAATGCGAGATCAACATGCTTGTGAACCTCATCATACCTCTGAAGGTTACGTGATAAACCCAAGTTAATAAAATGATCAAGAACTTCTTACCTTGAATGAATTTGTCTTTAAATTAAAATGATTAGCAGAAGTAAGCTATGCGGGCCAGAAAAATGTTTTTTTCTCGGGCCGCATAAAATATTTCATGGTTAGCAAAACGGCCCGCGGGCTCCGGGGGTTCCCTTATTTTACAATAAGTCCACAATCGATATAAATCCTATGGATGTTGTAAATTTGTTTGACGAAATATAAATAATAAATTTGAAATACGCACCAAGAAGGTTAAATTTACTTGAATGTAGCCTTTATAGCCCGTGTATAAGGTACTGGAAGTCTCGGGAACAATGGAAAAATTGCTTAGCAACGAAAATGAAAAAAGATCGAAATTTGCGTGAATTTTGCGTTTAAACTTCAAATATTTCAATTTATCGATCGACAGAGAAAAATCGGTTGCAAGAATTAAATTTTTTGATCTTTTGGCCTCAATTTGGTCAAAAAATGAAACTTTTATCACAATTATTTCATATTTTAATGAATGAAAGAAAATTACTCTACACGGAATTCATTCGTTTTTCCCATTTAAACCAGTTAAAAAACAAAATCCTATCTGGACTCGAAACCAATGAAAAATATTGGGATTTTCGATTTTTTCCTGACTCGACACCAAATTTAAACCCTTTCCTGAAAATTTCAACCTTGTAGCTCGATTACAAATGCCCAGGAATTCGTGTCAATGAGTGAGTCAGTCAGTCAGTTTTGTAGCTTTATATATATAAATAAACTAGTAAATGGGTGCTTGCAGTTTGCAAGCAAAAGGGGAAAAGTGTATGATAGTAGATTGAAAATCATTAAAAACGATTGCAATAAGGTCTTACTTCTTATGGAAATTATTTTAGCTGGGTCAATTTCTGACCTAATAGCATAAAACGAATGGTCCCATGACATATGTACTTTGTTCTTCTTAGTAATTGCTATATTTTTCCTTTTATTTTCATGCCATTGAGTAATTTTGAAGTAAAAAATTTGTAATTAAGAGGACGTGGGACACCCCTATTTTGCCGACTCTTCTGCGTTCCGTTCTCAATCAGTCAATTTTGCTTATTTCAACTCAAGCTTTTTGAGTTATTAAAGTCAAGGAGTGATATAAGGGGGCTACCTTTTTCAAATTTTTCTTAATCCAATATTGGAAGGCAGGTTTTATAACAAATATAGGCCTTTTGAACGAAATGTTGCGGAATGCCGATTGAAGGAAAGCCATTTATGGCTAGGTAGCCCCCAAGAGTTACTTGTCTGTAGCTGATACGCCGACTGCCGATGCGAAATTTTATCAAATAAATGTATAATTTAGGAAAAGCGAACGTGAGTTTTGATGAATTGCAGCGCAGTAATGGGCGTTTATGATAGCTCTCACTGCCGTCGCAGTTCTCCATTTTCTCGCCGCGAGCGCTCCATCAGAAATTGAACACACTATCTCAGATATGGTGTTTTCTCTGCTCGTTTGCGGGACGAGAGGAGAACAATGCGTGAGGGGAGCATGTAGTCGCTCAAGAGCAGCAGCTATCGGGTTATTTTCTCTCGCATTCAGTTTTCCCTAACGCGCGCATTGGCCGCTTTAGGAGAAACTTTTCTACATTGAGGATTTCATTGCCTCCTACAGCATTGTTAGCTTACTACACTTGTATCTTCTATCATTTAAATGCCTCCTGATAAGCAGCGTATAAATAAGAGGCATAGTAGCATTAAATTGAATTTGTCTGCCGCGAGTAAAATATGGAAGGGAGAAAGCGCGATGGCGAGAGGAGCAAAGGTAAAAGCACATCCGTCATACTTTTCAAAAACATATAACCATACATACAAAAAATACCGCCATACATAAAATTATTCGCCGATAACATTTTACGCTTAAGAATGGCGGTCATAAAAGCTGTCGAGTTTAGGAAATGCCAAAATGTAGCACTAGCGAAAAAAAATTTAACTACTGCAACAGGATATCCTCAATAGGCCCAGCCATGTTTTTGGAGAAAATGAGCGATGTGTAGATTTAGGATATTTATATCATGGAAAAAACGCCCCGGGAAGAAAAAACAACATATGTACTGCACTAAAAGAATGTCGGGTGTATGAAAAGTTGAAAACCTAGCACAAAACAATATTCGCCACAGCCGAAGCCTTATTCACGATAACAGTCCTTTAGAGCATTATAACGCTATCATAGCAAAATTTATCGGCGGGAAATAAGTTAATTTTGCTCTTACCCGCTCATTAAGAGGAAGATGTGCCGGATCTGTGGTCAGCATTGACTCGGGAAATCCTTTGCATTCCCTTTACAATAATTTTTGTAATTTGAGTCCCGGGTACTACTACAAAAGGTCACTCTAAAGAAGACAGCTGAAGGCAATTGTTACTTCCAACCGAAGGAAAAAACACCGAGATCGAAGAGAAATATCTAAAATGATATATTAATCCTAAATTCCCCCACCAGGTGATATTTAATTCTTCTTATGAATACAGTACTTAAGGGCGCAGGTTCCTCCTTAATCAACTGATTGGGACAAAGCCTGATTTCGATTACGGTCCCAATTCTGAAAGGCTTGATATGCCTATTGAGGAATTTAACATTGATTGTCAACTATTTAAGGAATCTCTAAAAATGAATGAGGAAGAAATTAAAGAAATAGAGAGGAAAACGATACGACAGAGGGAAAGCGTGGAATGGGTTGCGATGCGTCAGAAGATGCTCACTGCCTCCAATTTTGGCCAGGTCTGTAAAATTCGTCCACACACAGGCTGCGAAAAATTAATCATGTGCCGTTATTTCGATTCTCCTCACCTAGAGTATGGAAGGGTAAATGAGGACAAAGCTCGCGTGGCATTGGAAACAGCATAGTAGAGAAGTTTTTACCCTTTCCAAGGAGCAACTTCCGATAGAATAGTAGGGGATCGGAGAATTGTGGAAATAAAATGCCCATCATCGGCTGCAGAGATGAGTGTAGATGAGGCGATCGGAAATGGAAAAGTAGATTTTTGGATGAAGAATCACGGAATGAGAATAAACCGGAAGCATCATTACCACTCTTAGATACAAGGCCAGCTCCATATTTCTCAGCGAGACTTCTGCATCTTTGCTGTGTGGACGAAGAAGGGGTTGAAAGTGGAGAGGATCCTCAGGGACAATGGGTTCTGGGAGATATTCATGGTGGACAAATTATAACAATTCTATTTTGAATGCATGCTTCCGGAGTTAGGCGATGCGATATTTTCCCGGTCAATGCCGATTCGTAATTCCCCTAGTCTTTTGGCAGCCCAAGAGAAGAGTCTTTCAAACGTAAGGATGAGGAGAGGGATCAGAAAGGAAATTTGAAATGCAAAAAGCAAAAGAAATAAAACAATTATAACCAGCATGATGTGTTCTTTCAATAGCTCTTTCTGTATCCCATCATTGAGTAGAGCTCTGCTTAGATTGCACCACAGATGTTAGAGCCGATGTGGTTCTAAGTTCTCGCTAGGAAGCTTGCTGACATCAATGCACGGACGGCTGTGGTTCCGGAATAATGTTTATATCGACTATTTAGCGCTTATTACCAATTTAATTAACCATTAACGTAAGACAAATCAAAATTTCATACTACAGAATATTATGTTGGATATTTCGTAAGTAGCTTTTTATGCTGTGGTCTTTTCTGTGAGGTTAATTCCGTGGGGCAAAATTTTCCTTATAACTGTGCTGACTTACACTATAATAGTTAGTGTGGTCAACTCCTTCTGTAGTATTCTCCCTAGCTATTGTATGCAGCAATATTTTATGTCCATTGGGTTTATTTCATCGCAACTAATTGTCTATGGCCATGATCATTGAGTCGAGTTGGGAAAGTCCCCTCGTGAAAATACATTATTTTCTTGTCCAATTCCTCTAAAAACTAAACTTTCATGAAACTAAATCGAATTTATAATGCTATAAAGACATTCCTATTATTAGTTAACCGAAGGCTAGTGCAAAGGGCGAAGTATTCATAAAGTGAGGATCAGTAAGAGGGCCAAATTTGTTTAGGAAAGGGATGAGCGCGCGATACTGTATCCTGGATTGGATGAAGTAAAAGACGTAATACGCATTCAGATATGTTCAAGTTATGAAGGTATATGGAGGTGTGCACCATGAAAAATCTAGAGGACTTTTACTCTCTTCCATTTAAGCATAACTTAACCGTTATATTACTGTAATTATACTTATATGCTATTGAACCGCGCTATCCCTTATCCACAGGTAAGCGCGTCATTCGGCATGCCATCATTTCGGCATCGTATACTACCGAGCTGCAAAAGTGACTGGTCCGCTGTTGCCATGCGGCCATCGGCCAAGTTAGTATCCATGAGCCAAGTCAAACTCACCCGCGCTGAAGTCACAACAGCGTGTCCGTTTAGACGTCCCAAAGAACGTGGTACAAAAACATTCCGAAGGAAGGGAGGGCTCGTGGTTTTCCCCTCCCCTGCACGCAAAGTAAATGTACGTAGACGCTACACTCGCGACAAATGCGGCGACTAGGTAGGCACTGACTTCGGTAGCTCTACTGGTCAATAAGAAAACTAACCTCACCCTCGGAGGAGGAAAAAAATTATGTACTGCGTCCTCTTAAACATGATTACAGTTATTTGGCAGTATGAAATTCAATCAATATGAGCCTAAGTAAATGCTATGGATTTTCACATTTCATTTTATTTTTGCTGATCTCAATTATTATAATTTACATATTAAACACATGGCGTAGTACTTGAATTCATAATTTCAAAATCCAAGAGATAATGCAGCATAGAATATTATCATTTTACATGGTTTTGACTTGTAGAATGGAGTTTCGAGGTACATTTCAGAAAGTAGGTGCAAAGATTAATGTTTCCTGGAAAAACAAAGAGAGGGAAACCTGGAATAATGTGTAAAGAGTGTTTCAGAAGTAAAATGGAGGAATTTGGAGCGATCCTAACGGATTTCGTAGGCATGAGCAAATGGAGGAGTGTCAAAGCTACGAAACAGTTTATGTATATAACTATATAAAACATTGTAAAACGTGTATTTCGAAGGCATAATATCGTTAAAAGCGATTGAAGTACGCACGGGGAATGTTATATTTCTTTAAATCCAACCTTTATAGCACGCGTATAAGGTACTGGAAGTCTCGGGAACAATGAAAAAATTGCTTAGCAACGAAAAGGCAAAAAGATCGAAATATGCATTAATTTTGCGTTTAAACTTGAAATATTTCAATTTAACGATCGATAGAGAAAATTCGGTTGCAAGAATTAAATTCTTTGGTGTATTAGCCTCATCTCAGTCGAAGAATGAAACTTGTATCTCAATTATTTCATATTTTAATGAATGAATGAAAATTACTCTACACGGAATTTATTCGTTTTTCCCATTTAAACCCGTTAAAAAACAAAATCCCATCTGGACTCGAAACCAATGAAAAATATTGGAGTGTTCGATTTTTTCCTGACTCGACACCAAATTCAAACCCTTCCCTGAAAATTTCAACCTTCTAGCTCGATTAGAAATGCCCAGGAATTCGTGTCAATGAGTGAGTCAGTCAGTCAGTTTTGTAGCTTTATATATATAAACTCGCTGCGCTCGCTAGGGGTCTCCGCCCCCTAGAACCCCTTAATGGGGGGGCTTCGCCCCCTGTGGTCTGTGAGCTAAAAAAAATTTTTTTGGCACCATGTTTCTAAGCCACTTTAATAGATAAAGGGTATGGCATAAGGTTATAGGTATTACTGAGACCTACAAGAAACTGTAAACAGATTTAAGCTCCGACTTTTAGTTCAAAAGTTACAGAGGAAAAACAAAAAAAAAGTTAATTTTGCGCCATGTTTCAGTGCACTATAAGTGGTAGAGAAGTTACCATGGCAGCTTGTTGGAAGCCTATACGACGGCTCGCTTCGCTCGCCTCTTTTTTTCTAAAGAAAAAAAGAACATTGGCTCGCAAAGCTCGCCAACGTTCTGGGGGCTTCGCCCCCTACACGGACATACAAGAATTCTCACTTAAAGGAATCGAACTCCGTTACTTCTACTGATAAAGTTGTCTATATACCAGTATACGAGAGGAAACTGTGTTTATGAGAAAAAATTTACTTTTGCACCATGTTACACGTGCACTATATGTCATAGAGGGTTAAAAGCTGCGTAAGGTTGTAGTCCTCCACGAGATCTATAAAACTCCATAAACAGATTTGAGATCCCACTCATTGTATAGGAGCTATTAAAAAAAATAAACCTGGTCTTTGGACCTCTGGTGAGTAAACTACGAAGCGCAGGGCGACAGGGTAAATTGCATCTTTAAGATAATTAAATTCCTTAGTAGGAATTTTACTTCAGATGCGATCTTCGACCGACCGTTCAAAAGTTACAGCGCGGGAACCGAGTTGATTTTGGCACCATGTTGCCTGCGAACTAATATAGAGAGAGAAATAGGGCCGGCACGAGGTTGTAGATCTCGTTGAGATCTATAAAACGCCGTCGACAAATAGGATGCCCGATTCTTAGTTTGTTAGCTATCGCCGATTCAAAATAGGCACCATGTAACGTTAGCACTATAACGAAACGGTGTGTTGCATCTTTTAGATAATTGAAAACCCTTATATGAATTTTTCATCAGATGCGATATACGACCGACCGTTCAAAAGTTACAGCGGCGGAACCCAGTGGCTTTTGGCACCATGTTGACTGCGCTTTATAATAGATAGAGAGAAAAAGTAGGCATAAGGTTGTAGGTCTATTTGAGATCTATAAAACTTCATCGACAGATTGGATGTCCGACTCTTAGTTCATTAGCTATCGCCGATTCAAATTTGGCACCATGTAACGTGAGCACTATACGGGATAGAAAAAAATCAAAAATAGTAGGTCTCATGAAAACATAAAAGTTTTGTAGGAAGTATTTTTCTATCTGGATCTTAGTTTCGGAGATAAAAAATAATTAACGAAAAAAATAGAAATTTTTAACGAAATTTTGTGTTCGAGGACCTCTGGTGGTAAAAATATTAAACGTAGACCCTTGAGATTTTTTGGGCGTTTAGATTATTCAATTCCCTATTACTAAAATTCAATCAGATTTCAGATCCGACACATAGTTCGAAAGATATTAAGGATATCCGAAAAGCCTACATTTCGAAAGGTCCAAAAAAACGCCATTTTGAATTTTTTTGGGTCACTTCCGGTTCGAAATTCGACGGTTTCCCATTTTTTCCTACGATAAATTTCGCCTAAGAAAATTCACAAAAAATTTCAAGTCCGTGGCTCTTCCAGTTTGGGCCAAACATTTGTATACATCAGTGAGTGACGCAAAGGGCTGTATATAGATAAGATAAATGGGTGCTTGCAGTTTGCAAGCGGAAGGCGTAGAGCGTATGACAGTACACTGTAAGTCATTAAAAACGAAAGCAGTTTAGTCTTACTACTCATGAAAATTAAATTATTGAGGTGCATTTGTGAGCTATGAATATAATTATGAGAATATAACAGTAAACGAATAGGTACATAATACATATATATGCTTTGTTCTTCTTGGTAATCGCTCGATTTTTTCTATAATTTACATGCCATTGAGCAATGTTGAAGAAATATATTAGTAATTGAAAATGGATACATTAATTTGGCAGTTTTTATTTTAACGAATATCAGCCTATGTACAATGGATTTTCACATTTCATTTTTATTTTTGTTTATCTCAATTATTATAAACAAATTGAACCTTTTAAACAAATTGTATAGTACTTGAATTCATAATTTCTAAACCCAAGCGATTATGCAACATGGTTCATTATCGTTTTACATGGTGTGGACTTGTAGAACAGCGTTTCCAGGGTATATTTCAGAAAGGATGTTCAAGGATTTAAGTTAACCGGAAACACAGAAAGAGGGAAGCCCAGGCAAATGGAATATATTAGCAGGTGTTAACCAATTCATGGCCTCCAACTAATACATTTTCTAAACATCCTTTTAATGACAGGGCTTCTTACTTTTTCCTTGATTTCAATATAATATCAGAGGATTGCTAAGGTTTATAGATGTGAGAGTGCTATACTATGTCATTTATGAATATATTTTTGATTAATAATTCTATTCCTTTCGCTCATAGTTTGCAAGAATACAATGTTAAAAATTACTGTTTATATATGTATCATCATAAAACATTTTGAATCGTGTATGTCGAAGGCATATTATCGTTAAAATATATTGAAATACGCACTGATGTATGCTTTATAGCCAGTTATAGGTACTGCAAGTCTCGGGAACAATGGAAAAATTGCCTAGCAACGAAAATGAAAAAAGATCGAAATTTGCATTAATTTTGCGTTTAAACTTTAAATATTTCAATTAATCGATCGATAGAGAAAAATTGGTTGCAAGAATTAAATTGTTTGATGTATTGGTCTCATTTCAGTTAAAGAATGAAACTTGTATCTCAATTATTTCATATTTTAATGAATGAAAGAAAATTACTCTACACGGAATTTATTCGTTTTTCCCATTTAAACCCGTTAAAAAACAAAATCCCATCTAGACTCGAAACCAATGAAAAATATTGGGATTTTCGATTTTTTCCTGACTCGACACCAAATACCAACCCTATCCTGAAAATCTCAATCTTCTACCTCCTTTAGAAATGCCCAGGAATTCGTGTCAATGAGTGAGTCAGTCAGTCAGTTTTGTAGCTTTATATATATAAATAACGAGTAAATGGGTGCTTGCAGTTTGCAAGCGGAAGACGTAGAGCGTATGATAGTACATTGTAAGTCATTAAAAACGAAAGCAGTTTAGTCTTACTACACATGAAAATTAAATTATTGAGGTGCATTTGTGACCTATGAATATAATTATGGAATATAGCAGGAAACGAATAGGTACATAATATATATGCTTTGTTCTTCTTGGTAATCGCTAGATTTCTTCTATAATTTACATGCCATTGGGCAATGTTGAAGATATAAATTAGTAATTGAAAATGGTTACATTTATTGGGCAGTTTTTAATTCAACCAATATCAGCCTAAATAACAATAAGTACAATGGATTTTCACATTTCATTTTTATTTTCGTTGATCTCAATTAATATAAACAAAATGAACCTTTTAAATAAATGGTATAGTATTTGAATTCATAGTCTTTTAAACCCACGCGATAATGCAACATGGTTAATTATCGTTTTACATGGTTTGGACTTGTAGAACAACGTTTCCAGGTATATTTCAGAAAGGAGGTGCAAGGATTTAAAACGCAGTGAGAGAAGGAATCCCAGGCAAATGGAATATATTAGCAGGTGTTAACCGATTCATGGCCTCCAACTAACAAATTTTCTAAAAATCCTATTAATTAGAGAGCTCGTTACTTTTTCCTTGATTTTAATATAATATCAGAGCATTGCTACGGTTTAAAGATGTGAGATTGTAATACTATGTCATTTATGAATATATTTTTGATTAATAATTCCATTCCTTTCGCTCATAGTTTGCAAGAATACAATGTTATAAAATACTGTTTTTATATGTATCAACATAAAACAATGTGAATCGTGTAGGTCGAAGGCATATTATCATTAAAAGCTATTGAAATACGCACTGATGCATGCTTTATAGCCAGTATAAGGTACTGGAAGTATCGGGAACAATGGAAAAATTGCTTAGCAACGAAAATGAAAAAAGATCGAAATTTGCCTGAATGTTGCGTTTAAACTTTAAATATTTCAATTAATCGATCGATAGAGAAAAATTGGTTGCAAGAATTAAATTGTTTGATGTATTGGTCTCATTTCAGTTAAAGAATGAAACTTGTATCTTAATTATTTCATATTTTAATGAATGAAAGAAAATTACTCTACACGGAATTTATTCGTTTTTCCCATTTAAACCCATTAAAAAACAAAATCCTATCTCGACTCGAAACCAATGAAAAATATTGGAATTTTCGATTTTTTCCTGACTCGACAGCAAATTCAAACCCTTCCCTGAAAATCTCAACCTTATAACTCGATTAGAAATACCCAGGAATTCGTATCAATGAGTGAGTGAGTCAGTGAGTGAGTCAGTATTGTAGCTTTATATATTACTAATAATATATATATATATATATATATATATATATATATATATATATGTATATATATATATAATATCTTCTGAGAAACCGCACTCGGCGAATAAAAACACAAATATAAATATACTTTTAAAACACAGGCACACGAAAATTAGAAGGACACTCACAGAATAATTTGCGGACGTTTCGACGGGCAAGCCGCCATCGTCAACGACATAGTCTCTTGTCGTTGACGATGGCGGAGGATATCATCTCTTTCCTTAAAGACAAAGGTCCCAAGGAAGGTCTCACTAGCAATGATATTTCTCTACTTTCTCTACTCTAGAGAGTCTCTTGTCGTTGACGATGGCGGCTTGACCGTCAAAACGTCCGCAAATTATTCTGTGAGTGTCCTTCTAATTTTCGTGTGCCTGTGTTTTAAAAGTATATTTATATTTGTGTTTATATATATATATATATATATATATACGAGTTCGTGGAAAATCACACACGCGATAATGTAAATAGACTATGCCACAGGTGGGGCGGAATTAAATATAAACACATAAAAAAGAACACTCACAATATTAGTTGATATTTCGGTTGCTAGAACCTTTCTCAAAGGAAGACGGATACAGAATGTATCCGTCTTCCTTTGAGTGTATCCGTCTTCCTTTGAGAAAGGTTCTAGCAACCGAAATATCAACTAATATTGTGAGTGTTCTTTTTTTATGTGTTTATATTTAATTCCGCCCCACCTGTGGCATAGTCTATTTATATATATATATATACAATATGCCAAGAGGGTGGCCGATAAAAATATACAAACGGAAAAAAGAACACTTACAAATAAAAACTTCCGATATTTCGGTGAAGATATTAGCTCCACCTTTCTCTAGGAGAAGAGTAGGAATCATTCCTACTCTTCTCCTAGAGAAAGGTGGAGCTAATATCTTCACCGAAATATCGGAAGTTTTTATTTGTAAGTGTTCTTTTTTCCGTTTGTATATTTTTATCGGCCACCCTCTTAGCATATTGTATATTTATCACCCGAGTGATTCTCCTGGAAGTTTTATATATATATATACATACAACCATACGAAATGGAAAGGGATAGGAACACATAAAAGGACGAACACAGGGTTTGGTGGGGAAGATGAAAATGTGTCGAATCCAGACAGAAAAAATTTCACCTTACCCAGGATCCTGGGTCAAAACTGTCAAATGTCAAATGTCAAAACTGTCAAACTTCCTCCCACAATGTCAAAACTGACATTGTGGGAGGAAGCATGGATCGGGACGGGGAAGGAGGCATTGGGCGAGGACGGCTTACAACTGGCTCGGTGGCCGGTCAATCTAACACTTAAGGCGTTAGTGGTGAGACCAATGTAATAGGAATCGCAAAGGTTGCAAAGGAGGATGTACACAATGTTGTGGGAAGTGCATGACCGAGTGGGGACGGAAGGAAGTGGGTGGGAGAGGAATTTAGCGGGGAGGGGGTCGATAATAAGAATAGGGCACGTTTTACATCTCGCGCGATGGCAGGGGTTGGGTGGGGTTTTAGAGCTAATTTAGGGTTTAGTCAGCGGTTTGGTGGTTTTTAGGATGCTGGAGAGGTTAGGGGGACGCCTGAAGGTGAGAGAGGGACATTTGGGGAATGTGTTTTTGGTGGTGAGATTATCAGAGAGGAGTGGTAAAAGGTTTTTAATGATTTTTTTGAGGGCATGGACGCCTGGGAAGTAGGTGTTACAGAGGGAGAGGTTGTAATTCTCCTTATTTTGGGTTGGTTTAGGAGGAAAGGGTTTTTTGAGAATTCGTTTATTGAGAAGAGTCTCAGGATATCCTCGTCGGAGAAGGTATTGGTGCAAAGAGGAAAGGAATTTATCAAGGGAATCGGGGTTATTACATATGCGAAAACCTCGTGTAGAAAGAGAGTAGGGGAGGGATCTTTTAGTATGGGAGGGATGGCAGCTGTTATAGTGAAGATATTGCTGCTTATTGGTGGGTTTGATGTGGACTGAGGTGTTGAAATGGTGGTTGGAGAGAGTGATATCTACATCAAGGAAGGTAACATGGGAAGAAGAGAAATGAGAGGTGAAGGAGACAGAAGAGAAATCGTTGAGAGCGGAAATAAATGAATTAAAAGAATCGACGTCATGGGGCCAGAGAAGGAAAATGTCGTCGATGTATCGGAGCCAGAGTAAGGGTTTCAGGGGTTGTGAGGATAGGAAGGACTCTTCGACACGGCCGAGGAAAAGGTTGGCATAGGAAGGGCTGAATCTACTGCCCATGGCGCAGCCTTTGGTTTGAAGGTAGAAGCGGTCATTAAAGGAGAAGGAGTTATGAGTCAAGATGAAGTGGGACAGGTCAATAAGGAAATCGGAGCTAGGGTTATGAGGAGTAGGGCGAGTGTCAAGAAAATGCTTAACGGCGGATAAGCCTTCGGCGTGGGGGATGGAGGTATAGAGGGAGGTGACATCAATGGTGGTCATGATGATGTCGGAATCATTGGGGAGGGGGGTGGAGAGGAGGCGATCCAGGAAATGGTAGGTATCTTTGATGTAGGAAGGCAGGGAATGGACTAGAGGCTGAAGGTAATGGTCGACGAAAGCGGAGATGCGTTCAGTAGGGGAGTGGCAAGAGGAAACTATTGGCCGGCCAGGGTTGTTGGGCTTGTGTATCTTCGGAAGGATATAGAAATGGGGAGTGCGGGGATGAGCGGGAGAAAGTAGAGAAATATCATTGCTAGTGAGACCTTCCTTGGGACCTTTGTCTTTAAGGAAAGAGATGATATCCTCCGCCATCGTCAACGACAAGAGACTATGTCGTTGACGATGGTGGCTTGCCCGTCGAAACGTCCGCAAATTATTCTGTGAGTGTCCTTTTAATTTTCGTGTGCCTGTGTTTTAAAAATATATTTATATTTGTGTTTTTATTCGCCGAGTGCGTTTTCTCAGAAGGTATTACATATATATATATATATATATATATATATATATATATATATATATATATAGTATTTTGCAACTACACAAATGGACAGAGACTCAAGACCCATGCAGAAAACATGCACGGCGTGCTGTTAGTACAAGGTAACAGATAAGGATTAAAGTATTAGGATACTACTACTACTAAGAGCTACACTACCTATTTACAAACCTAGATAAAAGTCTCATTGGCAGCTGTTATGGTCCCTTATCTTTCGTGGGAAAAATTACATTTTAAATCTGCCCGTTCTGCAGTCTAGTTCCCTATTTTTATTCTCATGATCTGATCTACCGTAGTATGTCGGATTTCGTAAAATATTATCAACGTCGTCAGAGTTTGGAACTTACTTAATATATTGAGTCTAAATTTTAATCGACTGTCTGAAAGCGTTTCCCTACTCAGTTGCTGCAAAAGGTCAGTAACACTAACGAGGTTATCGTAACGGCCTTTAACGTATCTTGCCGATCTTCGCTGCACGCGTTCTAACTCAGTTTCCAAGCTTATTTCATAAGGATCCCAAATACTGGCAGCGTATTCCAAGTGGTGTCTAACAAGGGAGAAGTACCTGATTTCCCTAACTTTATCGTCGCACTTGCCAAGTACTCTTTTAACAAATCCCAATTTACGATTAGCTTGGCCGGTAATTTCTCGAATATGTTTACTCCACGAGACATCATTTGTCAAAATTAGCCTCTCTCTCTCTCCTTGATGTGCGTTTTGCGATTGACGTTAACAATCATCAATTTTGTTCTCTAGGCTAAATACACCGTAAATTTGCACTTTACCCCACGTCACCTTACGGTAGCCTATCGTCAGGAAAGGACGAAAAAAATGCAGGGATCATCATTTATATCAATATGATACATTCGCATAAAATTTGAAATATTAAAAATAGCGCAATTAAGAGTTAATATTTTTAATATATCGTCATAAATTCATTGCAATCTTGACGCGAAGTATTCCCTAAAGCAGGTAAACTTAGCATCTTAACTCTCATTCCTACGGTGTTTCATGAAGGAGATGAGGCGATACAATGATGACTCCATAACGTGCTCATGCATTGGGGCTCATGTTAAGCTTTCCTCAAGGAAATCATCCAGATGGATGGCGGTGCAAACCTTACATCATACGTACAGTATTCTACTTCATCCATCGGACCATAGCACGTTCTCATGCATTCAATCTTCTATCCAACCAACGTTTAAATAATATTTTTTTTTTCCACGCAAAATATCCTCTCCAGGTGCAAAGTATTACGATACCGATTGTGAGCTAGTAATACGACGGCAAATACTGATTTTTGGCGGTGTGGATTAGTGCGGTTATTACCACCTTATAAGGTTAAAAGTGCGAACAGGAAATAATCATGTAATAGTCGCGTCGAGCGCATGCGCTGGCGTCAACAATGAACGTGAATGTTGAGGAGAGGTTTGACGTTGACGTCTGAGTTCACAGTTGACGCTTTCATGTGATTATAAACGCTTTCGTAAATCTACTCTACTCCAAGGACAAAGGTGATAGTTAAGTTACCGTTGACGTCAGTCGTAAATTGACCTTATTCCATAATCATGCCCTCTCAATAAATTATTCACCTCTCTTCTCTAACAAATCGTCGACATGAAGTGGAAAAGCTTGACAGATAAAAGAAAATATACAGATATATATTTTGAAATGTTTTTGGATAGTTCATAAACACAACCATAACTGCAATGGCGTCCTACGTATTCCCTGCAATTCCTAAACCAAAACAGATTTACCGCCGTGTTTACGCTCCACTCATTCACCAACTAAATGTACAATCATTGTATGAGCTTGTAACTGGGGTTGTGTAGCCTAAAATTAGTAAAACTCGATGACCAGGATGGAACCACCATCGTTCATTAATCAGACGAACGCAAAGAGATTTAGCACCCTCGGGAAAATCAAACCACCCCTTTTAGATTTAAGACCAAACATTTCTCACGCACGCTTCCCTAAGTCATTTAATGCAGAGAAACTGTTAGCACTGTTCAATCAAGCTTGCAGCTTTCCCAGCATAAAGCAAGAAAAGGGATCAATCATTACATATAAGTACACATTCAGCTGCATACGAGATGTTGCTCCACAACGGTTACCTACACCAGAGTCAGTGAAATAAATCTTTTGAATAGCACCGTAATCACGAGGATCGAATAATGGAATTTGTTTTTGCGAACCCACGGAGTTCTTAAAAGGATAATCAAGAACTTAACCCATCAAATGATTGCACGATATAACAAAGCCTTAATTAACTTCGAAATTTTTCGATTTATCGTATAAAAAATCGGTATGGGCAAAAAAGGCCGGGGGAACGTGCGAGGCCCTGATTTGAACTGGGACGAGTGCCTGGACGTGCCTTGCTTGGAATTGCCCCGTGCCACACACCATTGTGGATTGCACGGTACATACTTCGTAGATGTAGAAGGAATGTTTTCTCACGTTCGTTCGTTCCCGCCTCGCTCCAGATTTTCCCGCCCTGACAACGAGGACATTGGCAGCTGGAGTGAGCCTTGGTTTTATGACGGAATTTCAAAGTGGACAGTTCGGAACGTTGTCCGTGGATGCATAAAAGGGTTGGGTCAACTCAACGTACTAAGTGCTTTTGACAAATTAAAATAATGATCAGCCTACCAGAATGTTACATATTTCTGAATTCTGTGTATTGAAATAAATCTCTACGTTCTCAAATGCCAGAAAGAGGAAAATAATAGTTCTCTAGTTGCCGTTAACTGCATTCGGCCATTGGAGTACTAAAATACCTCTCGTCTTCTTTATTTATAAATATATATAATTATTTCTTTTTTAATATTTTTATATTTATGATATTTATCGTGCTCTTAATTTATTAACGTAAGTCAACTAAAATTTATTTCTTTTTATTTACTCGGCCAATGGAGTGAAATATTTTTCGTATTCTTAAATTTCACCAGTGCATTAGGAGTCATTAAGAGTGCATTAGGAGTGCATGAGTGATGAATTGGGAATGGAATTTAAATAACCCATCTGACTTTTGATGTGGTGACAAAGCAGTTTATACAGAAAGTTAGCATTTCAGGCTTTTATTAGAGTCAGCACAGTGTGAGCAACGGTTCTCGTGTGTGTACATTCACTTTCAAAAGTCGATCCACACGGTGAGTGCGGCCAACTTCGCATTTCGCTGAATTCGAATTTCAGGTATTGCCTATGCATTCAGCGACTACTAAGGGCCAACTTGACTCATTTCCACTCAACTACGGAGACCCTCGTATGGCCTTCTCCTGTTATCGCTGCCCAGCCAACTCCCCCGACTCCAAGTGGTAGGCGACGGTAGGCGGAGATTGCAAAAGGGAAAGGCGTTAGGTGTTTTTCCCAGTTAGGTGTTTTTCACTCTTACGAGTTTCGGCGGGCTTAATACACAAAAATACAACTTTGCGGGCTTAATTGTATTTTTGACAAATCGAGGAAATTGCTCGGCGAACCGACCGCTACAAAGCGATCATAAAGTAATTTTTTGAGGATAATTCTCGAATTTGCGTTTTACCCTGGACAGCTAACTCCCCGGACCTTTCCCCAATGGGGAATGTGTGGGGTAACATTGTGAATGAGTGGCATTACTACGGAGAAAGAACCAAGTAAAACTTTCGAAGTCTACATACGGAATGTTTGAAATTCTTTATGCCGATGCCCCCGTGTAATAGAACATTTGGTTGGGTCTATGAAGTCACGATTACGATCTGTAACTGAAAATAAAGGAGATATTACAAAATATTAAAGTTCTCTGATGAAAGAGGATTTTGTTTAGATTTCTGTTACCATTGATAATATACTGAAAATGACTATCCCAAAATATAGAGTACACTTTTCATCCTAACCTTATCAAATCTTGACTCATTCCCATTAATTTTCGCTACAAAATGAACGCCATGCCATCTTATAGTTTAAACCACGACTTCTTTTTCATTCGATTTTATTCTAAAGAACGAGAAAATTTTTAATGTTGCTTATTTGAAAATAGTATATTTTATATATGAGCAGTTTTTCATCGTAAACATTTTTAAATGGAGTGCATGTCTTTTCTGAGAGCGAGAAATCAATTAAGTTATATCTCCACTGAAGGCAAACTCATTCAAAAATTACCGCAATCATTTCTGATAAATTACAATCCACGTTTTGTAGCTTCATTCACCATAGTTTGCATTAATTCTATCCTAATTAGGGTTTTATGCTTTTTTAGTTAATATCGTAAAGTATTATTTTCAGTAATGAATGTGTTGGATGAAATAGATATGGCTTCACTTTGAGTATTTAGAAATCAGCTTCGAGCGGCGTTACACCAAAGGCAGGTTTCAATTTTAATTTTTCTCTATTAGTCTGTAATTCGTCTTACATTGTTTTTATTGGTCTGTTAAATGCACTGCGACTGTTTAGGAAGTTAATGCAAAACAAAAAGATTCATTCACTGCAAGTCTACCCATCACTCAGCTCTCCGTTCCTGAACGAACCTCTAATTTCTAGAAGCTATGTTCACTATGGTGGCAACATATTCTGGAGATGTAAAACTCCACTGACCTCTGACTATGGAATCTATCAGTCGCGCAATGGGGGATGCTAGCTAAAGAAATGTTTGTGATACACAAAGTATCAAACGCACGACGTCATTTTAATTAGGTACCAATTTTTATGCTCCTTTGGACGAGATTGTTTCACTGCACAGCGCACAACCTACACTTTTACGAGCACTGACGAAAACTGAGCTGCTGAAGAGATATCAGGGACTCTAAACTGTTTAAATCTGTCAATCCTTTAGCATAAATAGTTTGGTTTAATACATCAATATTACTACCGCAAGGCAATCAATTAATAAATTCAGTTTCAATACATTCTCGTAAAAGCAATGCCATACAGTGAAAAACATTACGTGCCTCATTGTAAGAATACTTAAAAGCTCTATGCCAAATGCAGTGTACTTGACTTCAGTCACAAAAAAGTTGTGATATTTTCGTGGCACAAATAACAGGCTTAGAGTCAACGTTTCCAGGCTTGGATTGTTTCCTTTCATTATGCCCATATTATTTTCAAAAATTAATTAATTAGTGACCGATCACTAGTCATTATCATGAGGGTAATTCGGAGTGAATAGTGAATAAATCTCAACTCCCGATTGCAAGAGATTGATCGGACTCCCATCAGTTACTCATCCCAGGTGATTACTTATCGTTAATTTTTCCCTTTTAGGTGTCTATGAAATTCTCAACGGTCTGCGTATCCAAGCAATATATTTTGCTACAGTTAAAAAATGGAAAATCGTTGTATCAGTGACTAATGTGTGCGCTGGGGGCTTTCCAAAACCTCCAAATTTTCGTTCCGTTAAACTAATTAATGATAAAAGCATGAAGGCCATATCAATTGTTTTATTCTTAAACTTTACTCAAAGGTGTCGTTTTAATTTACTGTGCAATATCGTTTTAATTTTACTTTGCAATTATGGAGATAGAGTTGGACATTTATCATCTCCACGTATGTTTCGCTAATATAGATCTTTGCCGTAATATCCCTTTTCCCGTCGTTGAGTCATATCCCATCTATAGCACCTTAGGCAACACCACGTTTTATTTGTGCTAAGTCTCTCTTTTATCTCCTTTCGACTTTTCGTTTATTTTTATCTCCATCCTACTTGAAAACAGCGAAATTTCTATTCAAACACAATTCTTTAAATCCTCTGTTACACCAAGTTCCATACATTAATTTATCCTTTACTTAATGACGTAGTTATACTTCCCGGAAGGGTAACCTGTTTCCCCAGCTCAGAAGTTCCCTTAGTTTTCTTCATTTTTGGCTATTACTACTTTATAAACTATATTGCCTGCGCTTTATATGATTAATTCACATCCCACATATGACGAACCTTTTCCCCTGCGAAATTGACATTGAGTCCCGTGGCTGACTGGGTAAATAAATCTTGGCCATCTGCAAATCTACCAAAATTAACAGTTACCTGCTACTTTCCTTCCAAATTTTATCCCTTTCCATACATCTATTACCAAATTGTCAGAGAACAATTGAAAGTCAATGGCCCGGCCTGAATCCTCTTCCAACATATACCCATTCCGATTCGTCATTCATTACCCGTATACCGCTTCATCCCGGTGAGGTTTTATAATTAATCGCCTAAACTTCCAGTGTACTCCCTATTTCTGCAGTAATATTATTATTATCGTCCTCACTCGTCATACTCGTCGTATACTCATCACCAGAAATGAGTTTCGCGTCCCGCTCTCTTTCCTTAACCTATACTGGTCTTCACCGAGGAAGTCTTCCGCCTTTTTCCCGATTTCACAGCTATTTGAGCTATTTTTTATTACGTGCGAAATAAAATTTCTGATCTCTTAACATTATCTTTCTTTTCTCATTGTCGGGATAGGTTTCCGAGCTGATTTTGCAACAGTGGATTTCGGAAACGTATTTACTAATACTTTATAAATTACTAGTTTTCCCGCATGCAAACGAGGCTACTATTTGTCCCCTTAGCGTAGGACTAATGATTTTTGCCACGACGATCTTATGAGGAGAGTTCGGGAAATTATCGCCTTCTTCCTCGCACAAGAAATACCGATAAGTCCCAGCTGAAAACACTTCATGGGTTCTTCGGCTGGCGAATTCTTATGGAAGTGGGGGTTGGGATTGTTTTGGCTATTCGTTGTCGGAGGGAGAAGGTCACGCGAGGTCTCTTAGCGAGTACAAAATAAACCCAAGTTGTGCTAGTCGTAGCAGTAAAATTGGCCCCCAGAAGTCATGGAACGCGTATGCAATACGTGAAGCTCGATTTCAGCAGAACTCGGAGATGGTCGCGCTCACCGTGTGGACCGACTTTTGAAAGTGATAGTACATGTCAAAAGTTTCAACGTATTTTATTGATCTGGAATAATTTCCACTTTCATTCAGCCTGTTCAAGAAGTACGGTAATAATACAGAGTGTCCCATTGATCGTGTGTCATTTCTAACCTATAATTTCAGACTCTTTCTTTCGTGCCACATGGATGAAATTTGGTACCTAGGTAGAAAAAAGGTCGTAAGTCTTTTAGGTGTTCGCGAAATTTTATAAATATGACCTTTTGACCTTTTATAAATAGGGTCCAACCAAAAATACAAATTTTGCATTTTGGGCTTTCAATGTTGAATTTTTCGAAATACAAAAAAGACAGAATTTATTTGCGAAACTTTCAATTTTTAGGTTTTTGGGCACAAGAAACACGTTGGAAGAACTTTCGAGTTCGAAATTACAACCGTATTATTACCGTACTTCTTGAACAGGCTGAGTGAAAGTCGAATTATTCCAGACCAATAGAATACGTTGAATATTTTGACATCAATAGAAATCTGGGTACTTTTTCAATTGTTATAAGTAAAAATTTCAGGTCGATTCTTTACCATTATGAGCGGGTATCGATATGTTCTTGCAGCAAATAGCATTCAGAAACTGATCACATTACCACCAAACTTCAGGGAATTTAAACAACACTGCATGGTTTTAACGTACTCTATAATTAGTTTAAAAGTTATGTGGGCACAAGTTGTATTTATGTAGATAACCAAATTTATGACTTCCATTTAAAAAACTTGAGTGTCATTGGTAAGATTGAATGCAGTGCCTCGCCGATTTTCTCTCCTTGCTGTCATAAAAAATACTAGCCATCGCTTCCGTCATTACCCTCAAAATTGCCAGCAATGCAACCTGATCAATAAAAGAATATTTATTCATATTAAGCAAACGAGAATTCTTCGCAAGTCTAATGTATTCCGTTGCAAATAGCGGACGATTCCCTCTTTCCGAAGAACAACAACAAACGGCGGCCATGACACTTTGCGACAATCGCTCGAAAAACGGGTCCATTGGCACACGTAGGACTGTTTGAAAGGTCCGTCGCGAGGCAAGAGGACGAGGGACTGCGGAGCGAAAGAGATTTTCACTGGACCCTAAACAGCGCCGTCTCCACGTGCCACTCACGTTTGCTGATGAGGCCGAAGGGGGCGTATCCGGCGTTGTTGACGAGCACGTGGACGGCGCCGAGGTTGTCCCGCACCCACTCGAAAGCCTGCACCACCTCATCCTCCGAGCTAACGTCCACTTGTAGGGGGTGCAGCTTCCCCTGGTGGCCGCCAGAGGGCAGGCCGCTGGCCAGCTCCTTGAGGAACGACAGAGACAGAGTCAAAATGGAGGTGGGTAGCAGAACGGCACGAGTTGCCCCGACGAACCCTCTGGAAATCGAATTCGAACCCTGAATGCTTTCCATTCGCTTCCGTTCACTTCAAAACTCCACGATGCGCGACGGAGCTTCCCATTTGTTACCGACGTAGAGTTAGGCACGGCGCACTTATAAACTGATCGGTAGCATATCTATAATAATATTAATAATAATATACTTTACTCATATTTTGTATAAATACTTATGATTGGTGTCGTCAAGGTATGGTACATGTGAATAATTGCGTTTTAAATTAATTCAAAATTATAATTGAGTAAAATAAACATCTCATAATTGAGGAACATAGCAAGGCAGATCATGTCAATACACTTAATGAAACACTAGACCTTAAGAGTTTTAGGCTGGAGAAATCTAGGTTATAATATTCCTCTAGGGAATATAATGGGTTGGATGTAAGCCAATCTCGGAGAGCCTTACAGAAGCCCACACTAGAGGCTGACTTGGCAGAAATTGGCAGCCTGCTGAAAAATTTGTTCGGTAGGCCATCTACTTTGTATGTTTCATCGAGCCTACAGAGTGGTATATCCATGGAATTTTTGGCTCTGGTTTCATGACAGTGGACATCAGCCCTTGTTGAGTACATACTCAGATTTTCTTTAATATGTACTGATGAATGGAATATAAACTGATTGTAAACTGTCATGATTTGAAGATTTTTGAAGAGAGGTTTGCAGTGTTCTAGGGAACATGCGTTGACTAAAATCCGTACAGCCTTTTTTTGTAGTATAAGAATAGATTTAGTGTCAGAAGCATGTCCCCACAGTCTTATACCATACGTAATATGGGAATGAAAAAAAGCATAATACGCATTGAGTAAATAGTCCTTACTTACATATAGCTTCAACTTCCTGAGAAGGAATAAGGCTCGTGCCAGTTTCTTACTGACGTGTAGAACATGAGCATTCCAGGTTAATTTGGAATCTAAGTGAAATCCCAGCAATTTCACAGAGGTAGTTTCCTTGACAGCTGATTTTAGAGAGCATAGAAGAAACTGGGTTTTATCAGGATTCAAGAAAAGATTGTTGGCGGAAAACCATTCATTCGCCTTTTTGATGATGGCTGGAAGTCTGTTCATGGCATCAGAGTGATTAGAGGAGTTATGTAGCAATGTAGTATCATCAGCGTAGAGCACACAGTTAGTAGTCATATTTGGGCACAGGTCATTGATCATGACCAGGAACAGGAGGGGTCCAAGCACTGAGCCCTGGGGTACACCATATTTAACATTTAAAGGTTTTGGCAGTTTACCATTCACATAAACTGACTGCCTACGATCAGATAAATAGGAGAGCATAAATTTTAGTTCAACATCTTTAAATCCATAGTATTTAAACTTATTCACAAGAATGGTGTGATCAACACAGTCGAAAGCTGATGAGAGGTCACACAATGTAAGTGCCAAGTACTGTTTCTCATCAAAAGCCTTAATTATGTGCTTTATAACATAATCAACAGCTTGAGTAGTAGACTTATGAGGTCTGAATCCAAACTGTGTTGGTGTAAATAGATTTAAAGTTTCAAAGTGATACAGAATTTGAGCATATACAATTGTTTCAAAAATGTTGGCAATTGGAGAAATAATAGAGATTCGGAAGATCACCACGTTTGTGGATAGGAATAACTTTAGAATATTTTAGATGATCAGGAAAATAACCAGACTGAAGGTAGGAGTTAACAACATTAGCGAGAGGGTATGCTACCCAGTTAATAACTGATTTGATTAAATTATTTGACAGCCCATATAAATCAGTGCAGTTAGAGGTTTTAAATTTTCTGACAATTTATTACAATATCTACCTGAGAAACTTCTTTCCATTTGAAAACAGAGTTGGTGGAGGGAGTATTTTGTAATAAATCGCTGGCCGTGTTGGGTGGTGATTTATGAGCACTATTGATATCAGCTATAATGTTTTCTATTGAACAAATAAAGACATTATTAAAAGTTTCTGAGTCAATTGGTAAGTCACTGGATTTACTACTTAATCCTATTTCATTTTTAATAACAGACCAAGCTGCTTTACATTTGTTGGGGGTTCTATTGATGTAATTATCATTAGCATAGCATTTGGCCAATCTTAACTCTGTATGGTATTGCTTCTTTTGAATGTTATAAACCTTTTTAAGCTCCTCGCAACCGCTTAACTTGATCTGTTTATGTAAACTTAGCAAATTCCTTCTCATGTTGTCGAGATCTGTGTTGAACCATTTTGCCCGTTGATGGGACTCAAGTTTCAGCTGAATTAGCTTCATTGGAAAAGCATGCTCAAACAATAGTAAGAAATGGCTAATAAAGGCTGCAAATTTTCCCTGGCCATCAGTATCAGGGAGCAATGTATCCCAGTCAGAATTACTTAACAAGTTTATAAACTCATAAGTATGATGAAAATTCATTTGTCTAACATACATGGTTTTGGGAGTTTTTTATATTATTACCGGCACCCAGCTTGGTGTGCCATGTAAAGGAAATCGCTAAATGATCGGATAGCATTGGGTCAAAGACTCCAAGGGCGGACTTGTCAATATTGGTTATTACATTGTCAAGACAGGCACTCAATCTGGTGGGTTCGGAGTTAGCACAGTATAGATCATAGGCCCATAGAAGGATGCCTATTAATAGGGCATTATTCCTTGATGGACAGCCCATATCAACATTTAGATCAGTACCTATCACAATGTTAGTGTGAAAACTCTGAAAATAAATTATGACCTACTCAAGTTGTTCACAGAACAGATCAAAATCTCCCAAAGGATAACGATAGATAGAGGCAACAATCAATCTGATACCCTTGAGGTGTATGGCAGCTATTTCAAAGTGCATATCATTGCAAAATTGATTTAAATCAAAGGACTTACATACTAGGTTGTTTGATATAAATAGGCAAGCACCACCATTTTTAGTTGACTGTCGGCAGTAAATGGAACTAAGATTGAAACCTTGTAGTTGATAGAGGTCAGTTTCATCCTCGTGTAGCCAATGCTCTGTTAGACACAAGATATCATACTTTCTAGATTCAAGCAAATGCTCAACTTGACAGATTTTGTTCCTAATACACTGCACATTGAACGCTAAAACATCAATGTTTTTGTTGCTAGAGCTATGGCTTATAGGTGCTAGTCAAAGGTGGCTGTGCTTGTTAATTTAGACTTCTGAGCTCCAGTTTGTTGACGAGTTACCGGCTTAGTAGACATACCAGCGGTGGGAGCACTAGAAGACGAGGTAGCGTCCTCGACCAATGTAGCACTAACACTTGTGTCATTAGGGCTACCGAGATCCACTTTGGTGAAATTAAGTGTTTTAGGAGGGAAAAATCTACCCACATAAACGTCAGAGGGCCAATTGTCACTTTTTAAAAGTTCATCGCGAAGATTCCAAGGCGCATTAATCTTGAATCAACGATGGTGTTCACCAATGTCCTCACACACGAATTCACCTTGGGGAAATGTATACAATCTGCATAGCCTGTATAAGTCTTGTTTATCGGTTCTATGGTAATGGAGTTACAAACAGGTTTTGTGTAAAGAACGTATGCAAACTGAATAACCTGTATAAACCTTGTTTACGGGTTCTATGGTAATGGTGTTGTATACGGGTTTTATACAGAATATATACTACGAACATAAATTGTATACAACTTATTTAAGGGTTCTATGGTAATGGTGTTGCATAGAGGTTGTATTCAGAATGTATTATGAATGTATACAACCTACATATCCTGTGAGAAACCTTGTATACGGGTTCTATAAACTTTTTCAAGCGGGCCATTCATTTGCGCTGACGTGTTCCGAACTTCGCCAAGTTCAACAACGTGAATGGAAAGCATTTCCCATCTCATTTCAATATTTATCTTTTTAATACAACGAGTGAAGGCGGAACGAATGGAGGCGAGCCTTCCTTCGCGTTCCGCTAGGGAAACACTTCTATAGTATACCCACAGAGGGCACAAATAAACGGATGGAGAGGGCGGCGCTCCGCATTGGGCGCTCCGTCCCATTGTGGCTTAACCCTGAACCCATGAGACGTGGGCGTGATTCTACCGCCTTATGGCTGTTCCCTGTTCAGCTACTGCTCGCGGAGAAATATCCGTTTTTCTGCATTAAGTTGGTTCCACCGTAAAATGACTTAATGTCATTTTATTCATATTCTGTCTACTTGTAGAAAAAGTTTTCCTCTATCTGATATGAACAACAAAATAATACCTTTCAACGCTACTTTATTCTATAATTGTATTTGAAATTACAATGTGTTCAATGGGGAATGAGAGAAACACGGGGAAAATAGTATTTTTCCATAAAATACAAATGCCATTTTCGTGGAAAACTGTCTATAAGAAGGAAATAATCCAGAGAAATTGGATAAAAATAAAATGCAGGCATCTTACCACCTTATTTTTCTAGTTATTGAAGAATTAATGCCGTAATTGAAGTGAAAATGTGGTAATTCGTAGGAAATGGCGCTGAAGTCGGCTCCTATGGCTGGAAATAAGTGCTAAATTTAAATACATTCGTGGAATAATCTCCATTTTTTCTACTTTACTTTTGGGTTTCTAATGGTAACGCATTTCATCAGCGAAAGCAGGATTTTTTGGACAAAATATCAAAAATGTGGAATTTAGTATTTGTTTTGACTCACACAGTCGCGGCGGAACCTCCTTAATATGGGTTTTACGAGTCCCCGACACCTACGAATCGTAGGTGTCGTGACTAGTCGTAGGCTACGACTATTCATAAAGTTATCGGGCAGTTATGGCCTTTGCATGAGAAAACAGAGAAAGAAGTGACATCTGCGTTTCAAGTTTTAATTTCTAATAAATGATTACCAAGTGTCTTTAATTTCTAGTTTATCTAAGGGGATGGCTCAGGAAAGATGGAATACGCAGTAAGCGGATACTTTATTCCTCATTTGCGGATGGCTTAAACGCTATCTTCGTGACTTCTGCACCCATAAGCGGAGCAAAACACCCTCTGAAAACAAATTACTAGAGATTTTTACTTTCAAATGTTAAGCAGCAAAGGGTAACTAGAAAGTGAGGCATTCTTTGCTATCAAACAAGTTGTCGCGTTGACTTATCTATAAAATATACCTAGCAGTAAGACCCAAGAGGTGAAGTTTATATTCCAAAATGCAGTCATAAGCAGTTGTGTGTTCCACTCGTCCATAATTTCCAGATTGGCAATCTAAAAAAGGGAACGGGGTTGAACAGCATGGCGGGCGGTGATAACCCATTTGTGACGTCACGCACTCTCCATCCACCTCAATGGAGTCAAGGGACGAAAAAGGTGAACCCAACAGTTGGTAAGACTGAACATTTCATAAGAACCGTTGAGACCCGATTGGGTGCTTTCCAATTAAGTGAATCTCAACGACTCATACGTCTCTTGGAAGCAATTTGTGTCGACTTCCACTTCGGCTAATTGGGAAAGCACATATCCATGCGCAGGAGTCGATGCGCAGTCGCAATTTTTTGAAACGGAACGTTAAAGTTTAAGAAAAATTGAATCGGTTTGTTTTATTTCGAAAGGAGTCTCAACTGTTGATATGAACTTCACCAGTGGATTTATTAATAATAATTAAAGGTTGGCGCGTTAACTTTTAAATATCTATGCCAGGGGTGTCCAACAAGTCGATCGCGAGGCCAATGTTGGTCGATCGTCGATCTCTCGCAATGTCTGGGGCAGGATTCCGTGTACTCCCGTGACTTTGAAGCGATTTTAAAAGATTCACTTTTTAACGATTTTAAGAACAAGAGTGAAATTGTTGCTGCAATTCAAGATCTACAATTGTCTCGAAACACAGTGGTGCGACGAATTGAAATGATGAGTGGGAATGTAAAAGAGCAGTTAATTAATGATATTAATATATGTTCTTGTTTTTCCATTCATTTCCATTCGACAGATATAAGTGATACAGCACAATTACTTGTTTTCGTTCGTATGATTTTTAAGGATTTTACATCTAAAGAAGAATTGTTGGGTATGATTTCTTTGAAGGAAAGGACTAGAGGTGTCGACATATTCAAAGCCTTTAAAAACTTACTCTATGATTTGAAAGTACCACTTTTCAAATTAGTCTCAATAACAACGGATGGCGCAGCTGCAATGATAGGTTGCAAAAATGGATTTATAGCCCTATGTCGAACTGAAGATGAATTCCCAGCCTTTTTGAGCTATCACTGCATAATTCACCAGCAAGTGTTAGTTAGTAAGAGACTAACCACAAAAGAGGTAATGGACATAGCATTTGAAATTGTTAATTCAATTCGAGGAAGTTCCTTCAAACGGCGTCTCTTCCAACTGCAGCTCGATGAAGGCCAACCTGAATTATTACTACATACCGATGTCAGATGGCTGAGCAGAGGTAAATTTCTGCAGCGATTTCGTGATTTTTTGCCTGAAATTATAGATTTTCTTCACGAACAAGATGGAAACTGTGAAAATTTAAATGATGAAACTTGGCTTAATGACTTGGCATTTCTTACCGATTTTACTTCAATATTAAGTCATTTAAATTTAGAATTACAAGGTAAAAATAAAACAGTAATTGATATGATCAGCTGCATAGACGCATATAAAACAAAATTTATTTTGCTAATAGAAATTATGCAACAAATTAATCTGAATCATTTTCCAAATATGGCGGATAACCTACAAAAACATAAAAATATTAAGTATAAGATCGACAAATACGTTGCGGAAATTCAAAAAGTAATTGAAGATTTTGAGGTAAGATTCCAGGATTTTGAAAAAATTAAAGAAATGGTGGAATTTATATCTTTTCCTTTTAAAAAAGATTTGTGTGAAACGTATTAGCCAAAACATTTCAGACATATTTCATATGGATCAAAAGGCATTAGAAAATGAAATTATAATTTTGCAAACTGACTTAAACTTACAAGCCAGAAAGTCTGAAGAAGAGTTTTGGAAATATGTCAACCGAGAAAAATATCCCAGTGTCACCAAATGTAGCGAATATATCTATTCTTGTTTCGGATCTACATACCTTTGCGAATCGGCATTTTCATAATTGAAGCTAACGAAGACTAAACAACGTTCTGTCCTGACTGATTCCCATACAGAAGACTCATTATTATTATCTTTGTCAGGATATACACCTGATTATGATTCCTTGGTTAGAGACATCCAAACTCAGTCTTCCCATTAATGTTAAGGGAACAAAGTAAATTCTAAATCTGTATTTATCTGTGGCTACTTTGAATTAATAAATATTGTTAATAATTATCCATGTTCTTTTAATTCCCCTGGACGTGAGTTTTTTGGCCCTTTAAATAATTATTGTTGATGTTTTTTTACGTAGGTAGATAAGCCGTATATCTATATTTCAGTACGAGGTGTACTTAGCGAGCTATTGATAAATTAGCAACAAGCAAGTCATATTATTCTCTCATGATAAATTTTCTTGGCCCAAAAAAAACGAGAAAGTGAAATATTGTAATCAAATTATCAGCCATACTGTGCATTTTTATAACAACTTTTTTATATTTACGAACAAATAGTACAACAACTTAAACATTGCAGTTGATAAAAAAATTAAATTGCATTTTAAGTTAGTAAAAATCTATCTCGAAAAAGTGTCGGAAAATCGAATTTTTTAGGTACCGCATGTACGGAATGCTGCAATCAAAAGTTGGGTCTGGAAATTTATTTTCTTCAGGAGCCTATATGTCGAAAACTTAATAAGTGATTTAAAAATAAAAAATAGTTTTGAACATATATTTTACATATCTACCCATACCTCGCTGGAATCCACCTTATGCTGAAACGCAGTGTATAAACATAGTATGCATTTGCCACCCCTTCTTCCCCCTTAGACTACGCCTATGACAATAAGTCGATCGCGACACACTCTTAAGATAAAAAGTAGATCTTATATACAGAAAAGTTGGGCACCCCTGGTCTATGCAATGGTCGCCAATATGTAACGCATTATTACAGAGATAATAGTAGTTAATCCTTCAGAAGTCCTAGACTTCTGTTAGTCATTTTAAGCCAGTTCGCTTATTACTTTCGCCAATGTGTTTTTGATGATATATATTTGAATACATATTTATCTGTAGGGAAACCAAAGTAGGTTTTTCTCAATTAAAATTAGCACATATGCATATATATTTACGTTATATTTCTTATAACTGGCGCAGCCGTTTAATTGGGGAGAAGTATGCTGGCCCAATGTGCCCCAGATGACCGGAATCTACTCTACTTTGTACTATGACAATAGCAAACTCTCCTCTTCCAGCGAGTCGCTCTGAGTCAACTCGCGTCAGCGACTCCCAGCAACACGGAACAATTGGAAATCAGAAAAGTCGCTCGGAGTCGACTTGCACCGGCGATTGGAGAGCAGCCATTGTAATTCCGAAAGGACGTCCGCAATTGCATCGTCCTTTCCCCCCCCCCCCGGGCCCCCCCCCCCCCACGGCCCCCCCCCCACCTACCTCGACGAGTTGTAACCTCCGAGCCATCCCCACCACCTCCATGCCCAACTCGACCAGCCGGGTGGCGATGGAGGCGCCGATGCCCGAACTAGCGCCCGTCACCACGGCGACCTTGCCCTCCCAGCGCTCCATAATCGAGACGGTCGGGAAGAGGAATCCACCGGCGCCGCCGTCGACAGGGAAACGCACGAGTCGAGGAGATGATAGGAAGACGAGGAGGGTGTAGTCCAGGAAACTAGAAAACAGACACGAGAAATGAATGACAAGTACTACGCTACAAGCGATCACAGGAATAAAATAAAGGAAATTGACTGCCGAACCGATAGATTTAAAATGTCATTTTTCCCATGCACGATAAGGGATCATAATAGATGCGATAGATCAATCATATGAAACTCCCACTCTCAATAGGTAGAGTAGAATCTTCACTCGTGCTTAATAACACAACATCATTACAAACACTTCACACCGGTCGATTTGTTCGGCATTGTTTTATTTTGTTCTCTGCATGAAGTAGCATCTCGTAGCATTTATAAATTAACAGTATCAGTAATATTAACCACTAGATGTGTCTATGGCAGCGGTTCCCAAACTGGGGGTCGCGACCCCCAGGGGGGTCGCGGGCCGTTCGGAAAGGGGTCGCGAGATGAGGATTGTAATTACTTTAAAAACAATATCATTTGAATGTACACATTGTTTGTTATTTTTAGGGGGTCGCGGCTAAAACGTATGGGCTAAAATGGGTCGCGGAAAGAAAAAGTTTGGGAACCGCTGGTCTATAGCATTGCTCTGCATGTTTGCATGTCCATTTAAGTATCACTCTCCTAGTTTCCAGTTGAACTGCGCACTGTTCTCTAGACTGCTTTTGGTCTTTGCGCCTAGCGCCAGGGGGAGCGTGCGAGGTTCTGATTTGTTCTGGGACGAGTGCTGCATGCCTGGTGTGGAATCACCCCGTGCCACACACCCTAGTGGTGGCTTGCACGGTACTTAGTAGACGTCGTAGATGAATGAATGAAACGGGCACACTACTAGACACCGTGGCATGAGTACATGGAGTACATGAGCGACATCATGCCTAAAATCTAAACTCCTCCACGTTGAGACATGGGAGGCCCAGCTCTGTTAACCCAAATGCACTTAATCACCAACTCATTAATGTATACGAATGATAGGGCGCTTTCATTTTGCCTACGAGCTCAAAAATTTGGTACGTAGTACAATCTACAGCCACGTGAAACCCTCCACGTTGACACATGGAGGTCCAGCTCTGTCACCAAAAATGCATGAACTAATCTGTGAACGAGATATTGCCGGAGAAATGGAAGATGGGTTATAATATACACCTCACTCAGTGTCTCAACCCAAACGTTGGTTTTGGTAGATATAGTTGGTTAGGTTTCACAATATGCACCACTCATAAAAAAGCGACTAGCGTAGTGCGTGTGGAAATTACAGAGATATCACGATGTTGAATGGAGCTCGTCCAACCAAGTTTTCACATTAAGAGGACGTGGGACACCCCTATTTTGCCGACTCTTCTGCGTTCCGTTCTCAATCAGTCAATTTTGCTTATTTCAACTCAAGCTTTTTGAGTTATTAAAGTCAAGGAGTGATATAAGGGGGCTACCTTTTTCAAATTTTTCTTAATCCAATATTGGAAGGCAGGTTTTATAACAAATATAGGCCTTTTGAACGAAATGTTGCGGAATGCCGATTGAAGGAAAGCCATTTATGGCTAGGTAGCCCCCAAGAGTTACTTGTCAGTAGCTGATACGCCGACTGCCGATGCGAAATTTTATCAAATAAATGTATAATTTAGGAAAAGCGAACGTGAGTTTTGATGAATTGCAGCGCAGTAATGGGCGTTTATGATAGCTCTCACTGCCGTCGCAGTTCTCCATTTTCTCGCCGCGAGCGCTCCATCAGAAATTGAACACACTATCTCAGATATGGTGTTTTCTCTGCTCGTTTGCGGGACGAGAGGAGAACAATGCGTGAGGGGAGCATGTAGTCGCTCAAGAGCAGCAGCTATCGGGTTATTTTCTCTCGCATTCAGTTTTCCCTAACGCGCGCATTGGCCGCTTTAGGAGAAACTTTTCTACATTGAGGATTTCATTGCCTCCTACAGCATTGTTAGCTTACTACACTTGTATCTTCTATCATTTAAATGCCTCCTGATAAGCAGCGTATAAATAAGAGGCATAGTAGCATTAAATTGAATTTGTCTGCCGCGAGTAAAATATGGAAGGGAGAAAGCGCGATGGCGAGAGGAGCAAAGGTAAAAGCACATCCGTCATACTTTTCAAAAACATATAACCATACATACAAAAAATACCGCCATACATAAAATTATTCGCCGATAACATTTTACGCTTAAGAATGGCGGTCATAAAAGCTGTCGAGTTTAGGAAATGCCAAAATGTAGCACTAGCGAAAAAAAATTTAACTACTGCAACAGGATATCCTCAATAGGCCCAGCCATGTTTTTGGAGAAAATGAGCGATGTGTAGATTTAGGATATTTATATCATGGAAAAAACGCCCCGGGAAGAAAAAACAACATATGTACTGCACTAAAAGAATGTCGGGTGTATGAAAAGTTGAAAACCTAGCACAAAACAATATTCGCCACAGCCGAAGCCTTATTCACGATAACAGTCCTTTAGAGCATTATAACGCTATCATAGCAAAATTTATCGGCGGGAAATAAGTTAATTTTGCTCTTACCCGCTCATTAAGAGGAAGATGTGCCGGATCTGTGGTCAGCATTGACTCGGGAAATCCTTTGCATTCCCTTTACAATAATTTTTGTAATTTGAGTCCCGGGTACTACTACAAAAGGTCACTCTAAAGAAGACAGCTGAAGGCAATTGTTACTTCCAACCGAAGGAAAAAACACCGAGATCGAAGAGAAATATCTAAAATGATATATTAATCCTAAATTCCCCCACCAGGTGATATTTAATTCTTCTTATGAATACAGTACTTAAGGGCGCAGGTTCCTCCTTAATCAACTGATTGGGACAAAGCCTGATTTCGATTACGGTCCCAATTCTGAAAGGCTTGATATGCCTATTGAGGAATTTAACATTGATTGTCAACTATTTAAGGAATCTCTAAAAATGAATGAGGAAGAAATTAAAGAAATAGAGAGGAAAACGATACGACAGAGGGAAAGCGTGGAATGGGTTGCGATGCGTCAGAAGATGCTCACTGCCTCCAATTTTGGCCAGGTCTGTAAAATTCGTCCACACACAGGCTGCGAAAAATTAATCATGTGCCGTTATTTCGATTCTCCTCACCTAGAGTATGGAAGGGTAAATGAGGACAAAGCTCGCGTGGCATTGGAAACAGCATAGTAGAGAAGTTTTTACCCTTTCCAAGGAGCAACTTCCGATAGAAT
The DNA here is from genome assembly GCA_963573305.1 of Pyrrhosoma nymphula. Taxonomy (NCBI): domain Eukaryota; kingdom Metazoa; phylum Arthropoda; class Insecta; order Odonata; family Coenagrionidae; genus Pyrrhosoma; species Pyrrhosoma nymphula. The sequence continues at coordinate 4,592,506 of OY754334.1, forward strand.
AGTAGGGGATCGGAGAATTGTGGAAATAAAATGCCCATCATCGGCTGCAGAGATGAGTGTAGATGAGGCGATCGGAAATGGAAAAGTAGATTTTTGGATGAAGAATCACGGAATGAGAATAAACCGGAAGCATCATTACCACTCTTAGATACAAGGCCAGCTCCATATTTCTCAGCGAGACTTCTGCATCTTTGCTATGTGGACGAAGAAGGGGTTGAAAGTGGAGAGGATCCTCAGGGACAATGGGTTCTGGGAGATATTCATGGTGGACAAATTATAACAATTCTATTTTGAATGCATGCTTCCGGAGTTAGGCGATGCGATATTTTCCCGGTCAATGCCGATTCGGAATTCCCCTAGTCTTTTGGCAGCCCAAGAGAAGAGTCTTTCAAACGTAAGGATGAGGAGAGGGATCAGAAAGGAAATTTGAAATGCAAAAAGCAAAAGAAATAAAACAATTATAACCAGCATGATGTGTTCTTTCAATAGCTCTTTCTGTATCCCATCATTGAGTAGAGCTCTGCTTAGATTGCACCACAGATGTTAGAGCCGATGTGGTTCTAAGTTCTCGCTAGGAAGCTTGCTGACATCAATGCACGGACGGCTGTGGTTCCGGAATAATGTTTATATCGACTATTTAGCGCTTATTACCAATTTAATTAACCATTAACGTAAGACAAATCAAAATTTCATACTACAGAATATTATGTTGGATATTTCGTAAGTAGCTTTTTATGCTGTGGTCTTTTCTGTGAGGTTAATTCCGTGGGGCAAAATTTTCCTTATAACTGTGCTGACTTACACTATAATAGTTAGTGTGGTCAACTCCTTCTGTAGTATTCTCCCTAGCTATTGTATGCAGCAATATTTTATGTCCATTGGGTTTATTTCATCGCAACTAATTGTCTATGGCCATGATCATTGAGTCGAGTTGGGAAAGTCCCCTCGTGAAAATACATTATTTTCTTGTCCAATTCCTCTAAAAACTAAACTTTCATGAAACTAAATCGAATTTATAATGCTATAAAGACATTCCTATTATTAGTTAACCGAAGGCTAGTGCAAAGGGCGAAGTATTCATAAAGTGAGGATCAGTAAGAGGGCCAAATTTGTTTAGGAAAGGGATGAGCGCGCGATACTGTATCCTGGATTGGATGAAGTAAAAGACGTAATACGCATTCAGATATGTTCAAGTTATGAAGGTATATGGAGGTGTGCACCATGAAAAATCTAGAGGACTTTTACTCTCTTCCATTTAAGCATAACTTAACCGTTATATTACTGTAATTATACTTATATGCTATTGAACCGCGCTATCCCTTATCCACAGGTAAGCGCGTCATTCGGCATGCCATCATTTCGGCATCGTATACTACCGAGCTGCAAAAGTGACTGGTCCGCTGTTGCCATGCGGCCATCGGCCAAGTTAGTATCCATGAGCCAAGTCAAACTCACCCGCGCTGAAGTCACAACAGCGTGTCCGTTTAGACGTCCCAAAGAACGTGGTACAAAAACATTCCGAAGGAAGGGAGGGCTCGTGGTTTTCCCCTCCCCTGCACGCAAAGTAAATGTACGTAGACGCTACACTCGCGACAAATGCGGCGACTAGGTAGGCACTGACTTCGGTAGCTCTACTGGTCAATAAGAAAACTAACCTCACCCTCGGAGGAGGAAAAAAAATTATGTACTGCGTCCTCTTAAGAGATAGGGAAGTTTTATGAGCATGACCGAGACATGCATTTTCTATTAATCGACTTCCAACTGGCATTTGACAGTATAATTGAAACCCTCCAATCCCCTAACTTGAAGGCTGGCGCAATATATGGGTACTCAACATTAATCCTTTAAAGTCAGCCTCCATGTCATTCTCATTAAAGTCAAAACCCATTGCACAACCAATATCAACTCTCCGGCAAAACGATCCCCGCCACCACTTTGCATAAGGGCCTCGGCGTTACCTTCGACAGTAAACTTACCTTCAACCCTCATCTCAGAGAGACAAAGTCGAAAGTCATGTCCGTTGTGGGAATCCTCAACGGATTCACTGAAATATCAGACCCCTTAGCACTAAAAACGACCTTAACTGGATGCATACTACCCATTGTTGAGTACTGCTCAGTCAACTGCCTGTCCCACCAGCCTAAAACTCTTGGAACCTCCAGTTAAATGTTTCACATCTATTGTCCGCCATCGTGTTCCCCACCTGCGTAGCTTATCCCAAAGCGAAATAATGTCATTTCTAGTAATTTCCCATTTGTCAACCCACCGAAAAGTTCATGACCTAAATTTCCTCTATTCTGCCATCATCGGCAATTTCCGATGCACTGACATCCTTTCTTTGTTCTCCCTTCTTCATGTTCCAAGTTGCAAAACCCACAGCAGTAAACACTCCTCATTCACCCACCCAAGTTCCGTCTTTCACTCTCCCAGCGTTCTCTTTCCCACAGACTCCCGAAACAATTCGACATACTTTCTTTCAATCGCGCCACTTACGTTCAATCCACATCCCGTCGTCACTCCTACACCACTCGAATCAAATAAACATTTCTCGCGTCCTCCCAATGTACAACCGGTTTGTCCTCCCTAGTGCTTGATTGTATGGGCAACCGTTATTGTTATTTTTTCTTGATTTATTTCATTCTTGTTAATTAATTTATCTCATTGTTATATATTCAATGCAAAACACCACTTGTGTCTGTTTTTTTAATATTTCAAAAAATAAATAAATAATTCGCGGAGTCCTCTTAGGAACACCAAACCAGCTCAAAATCCCACCAAAAGTAATCTGGTTGGTGGGGCTCACCTTGGGTGATAAAACGGCGACAGTGGAAGGTACCCAGAGGGGTAGGCTTGGTGCGAAGTTCAGGTGAAATGCTTGAGTTAAGCAGGGCGATGGGGTTTCGGCAGCGCTCTTCAAACCTGGATCTCCACAAGGTAGTCCAAGCGATAGACCTGAAAATGAACGTTGTTCGAGAATTCGAGTGAGATCTGCGCGTGCGCCGACGATATTGTGATTTCGACGAGGAGGCTGGGCAGACAGAGAGCAAAATTATGTCCTCTTGAAAATATGCCAGAATAGGCCTGAAAACTAATGTAAGTAATACCAAGTACATGGTGATGTCTACATCTACAAAATACCCTGCAAGCCACCTCTGGGGTGTGTGGCAGGGGGTGAGTATTCACCAACATGCATTACACTATACCCTAAAGTTAGAGTAACTACGACTAATTATGTATTAGCATAAATCGCCAATGCCTGTCAAGTTGCGAAGCCTCACAAGCATGCACTACTACACTACAGATATTATCACAATGGAGAGGGACCGTTAATATATATAAATGTATTTTGCAACTACACAAATGTCGGTGGCGAAGGACCGAAAAGAACCCCGTGACTTGCCAATGGATGGTGACAGCTCCAATTACCTTTGGCACGTTACTGACCAGCGACAATAACCTCATGGATCCGACCGAGTCGAGGCAGGAAATATGGACTAATATGTCAATTTAAAACTATTCATGAGCAAGCAGACTAGTAAGAACCTTAAGAAACTTAATCTGCACTTGACGTTAGTACGGCCGGTGGTGACGTATGTATCTGACGACGGCCTGGACAATGAATCTGGCGGACGACAGCAAGCTGAGAACCTTCAGCCTTTCACTTTCTTGCGACCAATTTTCACGTAGTGATCTGTAAAAGGTGACATTTTTATTCCAATGGAAGATTTATGTACCTTATCGTCCTTTCCATGATTAAAACTTTGGCGAGTATTACTGTCGTCAAATACGCGATTGAATATGATCATAAACACGGATGACGCACTTTATTCGTAGCCTTGAATTCATAATTCCATGACTGTTTTTGTGATTCCTTTTCCATCATTTGGACATGAACTTTTCTCTCCCTCCCTTGTCTCTTTAGGGGACGAAACAAATGATCGCGTGATTAAGGTTTGAGGTGCTTTGAGCAAGATATAGTTCCCATTGAGTCATAATGGAGACCATATTCGAATTTAATTTTTTTAATTTCAGCGTCTGTAAGAAGTATGGAGTAAATATTGTAACAGATATTACTTGCGCAAAAATAGTCATATACGTTAAAAATTTCCCAGTAACTAAATAAATATATTTACATAAATCTCTGACTTGACTCATTTATTCACGCCGTGCGGAGAAAATGCCTTCACATATATGTAGATGTTTTTTTTGCGATTTTTTTTAAATGTCAGTGGTGAGTAATTGATTATATTTTTTTATAAATAGACGATAAAACATACAAACTAAACACCGTTAGTTATTTGACGAAAATTAGGAGCTAGAAGTTCCCAATTTTTTAAATATTCTTCCTCTGGAGCGCACAGCCGTAATCTATATCCCATGTAAAACAACTTGTAGTTTCACAGGCAAATAGCTCGAAATGTAGTTCGGCAAAGGGGTTGATATTTTGATACCGTTGGAAATATGAGAGTTTTTTTTCTTTTAAATTAAGGTCAAATTCAGCAAATTCTAGGTGAAGCTGTATTTCTCTCAAACTACCTTAATGGTCCACAATGCACCTGTGCTATACTATATACAATATAACGACTCCATTTTCGTGCGCTATACGGAAGGAGAGGGAATTCTCCCGGAACGGTGAAAAGACGATGCAGCCGCAGCTGAGGGGAGAAAGCGAATACGCAACTTAATCACTGCCTGCATTACTCTCTGGATGTGAACCGAAACTCTTTAAAATGAAGACCAATCACTCCCTAAGGATCACTTCTAGGTAACCCCAGATGAAAACCTTTTCATCAAGTATGTGCATAGAACGTTTAATATTTATTGAAAGGCCGAACTTGAAGGTTAAACCACAGAACTAGTCGTATCAAATCATTAACTAGTGGAAAACTGCTAGTGTTTTGTTGTTGTAATTATGAAACGGTTCCACCATATCACACCTGAATCTGTATTCTTTATTAAAGGGTAGAGTAATAAATATAAAAATAATTTTAAAAAAATTTAATTACCACCATAAAAATTCATTTGATTTCCGGTGCAGAAATCCGATGAAGAAGCTTAAACGAATACGAGGTGGTATATATAATGAGCATACGACCGAAACGGGGTACTCATAGTGAATTAATTCTGAATTAATCACGAAATTATTCAGAAAGGGTATCAGTGTATCCAAATTAGCTCTCTTTTAAGTTCCTCGTTTAAAAATTGTGCACTTTGTAAAAATATGTACTCAAAACTCAGATTGAGTTTTTTCCCCGTGGGCGCCTTGCTGATGAATCCAGTGCTGCTTAATATTTTGTAAAACTATTTACATTGGCACGGTTATTGTGTCCTAGAGACCACTTGGGGGAATTAGCGTACTCAAACTGATCGGTCCTGCGTCATAAATCGAGATCTACCTTATTCGGTCGAGTGGATTGCTACTTTCTATATTTCCACCGATAAATGTTCCATTGTATTCGTCTGAATTTTAAAAAACTCTTACCCGTTAGCAATTGGATCTATTTTTCGAATCCGATCGGTTAAGTTACAAAACAACTTCCCAGTAGTGCTATTCTATGCTTAACTAGTTCAGACCTTGTAGTAAAGAAAATCGGTTTCTAAAATAGGTCTATCGTTTCCGCGAAATGCAAGTACTTGCCTCGCTTGCAAGGGAGTCTGACGGAAGTAGTCACGACGATTTTAACGAATAAAATCAGTAAATACGACTTGTAGAATGCCTTATTTCGCCAACCAGTTTTTTGCGACATGTGTTTGCGACAACTTGTCTTGACGGGTTACGGAATTCTTTCGAATTGATCCGTTCCGACGCGAGTGATTGAATCGTTTCAAGGGGAAAAGCCTCTCCAGAATGTCTTCCCCCCCCCCCCACACGGCAAAAGGTGCGCTAGAGTACGGCAGTTTTAATGACCTGCGCCTCTTCGAGGTTACCCGTCCATTCGACGAAACGTCGGTTATCACTTACCTGTGTGTCAATTCGAGCGGCGTCCAACGCAGCGGCGGCGGGCAGGGTGACGTGATTCGACGACTCCACACCGTGTTGTGGTGCTCCTCTTCCGCCTCTTTATCTCGATGCACCCTCCTTTGATCACCGTTCCCTCCCCTCCTCCTCCTTCCCCTCCCATTCACCCCCTCCAATTGGCAAAAACAAAATCATTAGTTGACAAATGCGTAGAATGAAATGCGTGAGAGACAAAAACATGGCAGGATATGGGCATCAGCGTACACAAGATGAAACCCATGGAAAGATCCACAAATTTCAAGTATTTCATCTTCAAAATTCACTATTTCATAATTAACTTTATGGTATTCCATTATGTTTGGCGATGAATATCTGTTACTTATACCACTTTTTTATTTAAATTAAGCGACCCGGGTTTCGGTGAATAATCACCATTCATATCTGCATTAATTGAGGTATGTTTAGCCTATTGTTTCTGTAGTTACGTAACGGAAGGGGAGAAGAAGTTTGAAACGGAGGCCAGAATATGGGAATAGGAAGGAATTAAAAGGTATTCCTGGTTAATTGCCGTGGTTATTCAAAATTTTTAAAAATTCCAACTGCTCTCTTGAATATAATTCGCGGCGGTCGTTGCATAATTTTAGTATATTTATTGTAAAATCACTCCTGTGGCTGCTACATATTAAGTGTGTTTAGCAAAATTACTTTTATCCTCTTTGATGTTTATATAAGCACTTAATTGTTCGTTTCTCCTGACACAGAAGCTTCTACCTGTCTGCCCCACGTAGCCGCCATTGCAATCGCTGCATTTCCATGAATATACTTCACATCGGTCTAATTGCTCTATCGGGTCCTTACATTTTACTAGCAGCTTTCGGAGAGTGGCATTAGGTCTGTAAGCCATGCGGAATTCGTCTCTAGGTAGAAGGTGAGCCATTTTATGAGATACTGCACCTATGTAAGTCACCGTGCACCACTGCTTCTGTTTAATCTCGCATGCGTGGTCGCATGAGTGCGATATTCCACAGAAGAGGAAAACATCATTCGCCTTGACCGGGATGGTCCCGGTCGAGACGAATATCTACTAAGAAGTTTCGGTTATGCAGGAAGGTTATCATATATACGCTCGAGAATCTTACAAGATAGAGATGTTAACAATATAGGCCGGTAATTTCCTGGTTCATGTTAGTTTCCTTTTTAAATATTGGAGTGACAATGGCTGTTTACCAGTCTTGTATTTTACCTTGGATGTCTTGGTAAATATATTTTCTTGAAATGGTGCGGTGTGTGCAGGGCAAACTCCTTGAGGACGTGTGATGGTATCTATTCTGGACTTTTGGGGACTTGTTGCATGTAATGGAGTGTAATGTTTATTATCTCATTATATTTTATTATCTCATCGCGATGCATAAGAAATTCATAAATAATGACATCTGCCTCATTCGTGGTGTTTCCCATTGTGTATACACTTTTAAAGAAGTAATTCAATGAGTTTTTTATGCCGATACTGTTTTGCCATTTTTTCCCGTCAAAGACTATAGTTAAACGTTTACTCTGAAGTTCTCTTGCGTACGACTAAAATTATTTAGGATTTTTATCTAATAATTCACCTAGGACTTTTTCCTTGAAATTTCTCATATAAGTATGTATCCCTTTCTTTTTTTTTGAGTGTTGAGTTGAGCATAGTTTTCTCTGGAGTTCCGTCTTTTTGTCACCATATTTGGTGGTTGAATAAAAAGTATAGTGTGAGGATTCCTCGGCCTCCTGATTTACCGTCTCACTTTGTTACTGTACCATCGAGGTTTATTGCTCTCATGTTTTAGCTCTATCGGAATAAATGCATCGATCCCTTTGCGAAGAATTTCAAAGTAATATCTTCATGATACTACAGTGTTTTCGTCATTTGTACTAGCTACGAATTCCGAGAATGGTACTTTCATTTTCTCTCCGAATTTTGAGAAATCATACTTTTCGAATTAGTTGACATCTTGTTTTGGTTTTGCTATGGACTCCACTGTTGTTTTCAAAGTCTCAAAAATCTCCTTATGTTCATTTATGTCTTAGTGGATATCGACCTCTTCAATTATCGCAAGGTGACTGACAGCTAAGAGGTCTATTGATTTATTTCCATCGGTGGGCTTGTCAAATACTTAAGAGCGCAATGCCTCGCTAGTATCTCGGTTTCTTAAGCTACGAGTGGTGTGACGTATAAATAGAACAAAAAAAGAAATCCTTCCCCCTTTGCTCTTTGCGTTGCGCTTGAGAACAAAGAAGAATCTTCCCCATTCATTACGAAGATAACATTGAAAAAAATGACAATACTACGGCATCGAAACGTAGCGTTTGGCATTGACGACCATTGCAAGCAGGGAATTGAAATCTATGTTTTCGAAACACCAATTCAACTCTAAAGATATCATTATTGTGTATAATGAATACGCTATTATTACTGGTAAAAAAGTATAATTTGTCTCAGTTGACGTCATCCCTTGCATATGTTTAGTAATAATTTAAAACTCCATACCTCTGTAATCAATGCGCAAAAAAACTAAAGTCGTGGTTTGCGTCAGCGGTGACCAAAATATTCTGAAATGTTTTTTTTTCTGTTACATATGCAATGGCAACAGCGAGACTGAAAAAGACTGAATAATACCACGGATATATATATGAACATGGTTCGAATACACCATTTCACCATTGACCTTACTAATAACATACAACATTTAAGAAATTAATAACACAGAACTCAAGACACTCGGCACAGGTAAGGTTTGCACTTGCACAACATTCAACACTTTTATTCTTTCATTTTTAATGGATAAAAAATTTAGTAATGCAAGATTTGCACCTCGAGGATAGGTCAAAAATGTATTACAAACTACAACTCCTTGCCAACGTTTCGGTGCCTTATAATTGCCAACACCATCTTCAGGGCTGCAATATTACGGCACAACAACATTATTAATGAAGTAAAATAAAAAATATCACAAGTTTCACCTTACAAATCAAATTATCATACACGTCATCATTACAATATACATAAATAAGAATTACCTCGGATTTAGCCATGGAACATCATGTTTCATCAATCCACATCTCCAAATAAAACTACATGTAATATTTTTCCGGATACGGATCTATGAGAACCATTTTATGGAATGGCACATTACTATATTGTGACCATATATCATTATGGGTACCAATTCCATAAACACAATGATCTTTTAAAACAATTGACGAACAAAAAAAAGTGACATCTATGTATACAACCAAAAAATATTCCAACAAACTCAAAACATTAATACTACAACCGATCTTATAAATAATTTTTTTTTTATTTTGAAAAAAAACAAGATATTTTGAAAAATATTTTTTTTTTGGCAAGGAGTTATAGTTTGTAAATTTTCGACCTATCCTCTAGATACAAATCTTATATTCCATGAAGAAGTCAATAATACAATACTTCAATTAAAAAAATTAGTCCAATTCTAGAAACGTTTTTTTCTTTCCATGCATCACGATCAAATTAACGATATTCAATGGATGCGATTACATTGAAAAGTTGTCTTAAGAGCAGAAAGAAAGTTGATTTGCCGGTAAATTTTACTCGAGATAAACAAACCACTGCCAACGACTGAATAAAGTTTTAAAACTGTCTAGAATATGCACTGTGTTTTGTGCATAAAATTGGATCCCTATCCCAACACATAATAGTGACAAGTTGACAGTTACTATAGAGAACATCGTTCAGGAAAGAGGTGATCATGAGTAGGCTGGCGTCACTCATTCCGTAATAAAACACTTAATCATTATCCATAACAGAGTATTTGCGACCATGAGGGGAATATGGAAATCTTAGAACAGCATTTTGTTTAGAGAGTATCCCAAGCTTTCGATTTCATTCGATAGACAAGAGACTATCGGGTAAGACGGTGCAGGTGGGAACTGCTGAGGAAGATGAGAGGAGAGACGTGAAGTGAAAAACAAAAGAGTGATGGAATGAAGTTCGTAAATCTGCACACCTTCCCGCGAGCCGCCACAGAGGCCCGTGGCAGAGGGGTCCGAGAACTTCTGCCGTGGGAGCACTGAGGAGGGGACGAAGAATTAGGGGAAGGATGACCAACAACGGATGTTAAGCACCTTATTATAAGTGGCAGTGTCCCTCGCCCAGTGTTTTCTTAGTAGTCACTAAAGATGTGTGGAGTGGACATTTCAGTTCGATATTTCCTAATTAGTCACCGTTGTCAGCTCTTTTCTAGTTCACGGTCACCTCCGTGGCGCCACCTGAAAATCACCTGACCTGAATTTTTCAAGTGCACTTCTCTCGTCTTAGCACGTTGCCTCTACGAGTCCCTAGCGACGGCCGACCTCTTCCCTCTTCCCATGAGTTGCATTTTGTGCTCTTCGTTCGCTGGTAACAGTTTTCAACATGGCAAGAAGCTGCTTTCCTCTATTGTATTTCGTGTCGCGTACTGAGTGTTTCTTTGCTGGGTGCGGCCGAATTCCCGCGGCTCATTCGAGATGTGGCCTAACCAGAGCATCTTCCTTCCCGTTTTCAATCCGAGGACCTCCCAACCATTTGCGTGATAAATCATAGTCTATTTAAGCCATCGCACGCTACTCCTTCCTATGCGTCTTCCCCGTGCTAGCCCTTAAAGTACGGTGCTCGGTCCCAGGTAGCTGACTTCATCCGATTATTTTTTAATAAGAAAATACAAATCAAATCATGCACATTTTTATCTGTAAAAATGAATCTGATAATGACGTGCTACGTCGAAACCTAGGTCATGTGTGAAATAAATGTATGTGGCATTACTACTCTTCTCATTCGAAATCCTGAGCAAATTGCATAAAGTCACACCGGAGACAACGGATTTCATCTGAAATGTTTTTTGAAACCACATAAATGCACAGAGATACAACAATTATAATGTAACATGCAAGATGTGATGCTAGCAGATAAGTATACGAATGTTAGGGAGCAGACCAACTAATTAGCTACACTATCTATCGACAAACCTATGTGAGTTCAGATTGTCCAACCGACAATAGGTCCAACTCCACTTCTGGACAAAGTTATTCATTTTTTCCCCTTTGATATGAACTGAAGGAGATTGCAAACTTGGGGAGTTCTTGATTAATTGTAAGACCACTGAAGCAACCTCAGAACACTAGCGTGTAGTTTGTTGATACTATTTCAAGTAACCTAAGAAAATTATTTTTAAACTACCGAAAAATTTCAAACACCGTTTTCTCAAATTTATGCTTTTTGATGTAAAACACTCGACTCAGGAAACACAGATGGGTATATATTCTGTAATTGACATAGCACTGCGCTTGATAATGCCGTATTTGCGATGAAACTGGTAGAAAACTAACGACTCAATTGTGAAAATTACTAAGTAGTCATAGCGATCCAATACGCAATTCCTGTCATTACGTCTCAACTACTAAACCATAGATTTCCTACACCATAGGCTCGAACAATTACACAAAATTGACAGAGATAGACCAACAGGTTCAAAATGTCATTTTTTCCACGCACGGTTGAGGCCATGATCGAGACCCTCAAGTTATGTTAGTGGTAAAGACATAATATGTACACTCTTCCGATTAACGGCATCGTCAGGTGAAGAATTTTAGTTTAATTTATGTTTAATGAAATTGTAGTTGCGGGGGGAATGCTGGCGTGTGGTTGGAAAAGGCAGTGTCCAGTTGAGAGGCAGGAAAGGAAAATTTCTCGAGGTTATATTGTTGGGTTAATTATTAAAATGTTATAGAAAAGTAAAAAGGATTTTATTTAATCATGAATTCTACCGTTCAGAGATTCTGCAAAGTGAAGCCTGCGACAGCAAATTTAATTTATTAACCTATTTCTATATTCATTTGATAAGTTTTGTAATCACTACGATGAGAAAACTAAAATAATACTTCTGCGAAAATACCTATTTAGAAATATACATTTTCATTCTACCAAAAAATGTTTACAGCTAAAAAATTGCTGCATTTCACTGTAATCTGTGACGTATACAACGAACAAACGTCTGTGTAATGCATATAAACTTTTAACAAATATTTAAGATACCTTAAAATTAAGAAAATCGATAAATTTAACAAGAAAATGTTTTGTATGAATTTTTATCTTAAGATTTCCATAAACAAAACTCTACTACGATACATAGATCCTTCAATCTTGTTCTCACTATATAGTAGAGAAAATATTTATATCTACAAAATACCCTGCAAGCCACCTCTAGGGTATGTGGCAGGGGGCAGTCTCGAATTGGCTGTTTTTAATGCAATAGCAGTTATGAGGAGAGTTTTTCCTTTTCCAAGAATTCATCACAACACATTATCATTAAGGGTACGGATTTCCCTATAAAATACTTCGTCGTCTGCAAATAATCGAAGCTTACTGTCAACTACTTCAACCGATATCATTAATTTACAAAAGGAATAGAGGTGGACCAATGACACTACCCCGTGGGACACGTAATGTGACTTCTACTTCATTAGAGATAGCACCGTCTAATACAACCCTTTGTACACGATTGCTTAAGAATTCTCCAACTCAGGAAATTACGGCAATCACTAATGCAATCACAAGCAATTATATAACATGTCTATGGATGGCATGCGATTTTATTGTTCACTCGGAGACATTTACCGCTAGTTACCACAATGGCAAAAGTGACATCAACGGTCGACATCCCTCTTCCATTACCAACCAACCGGCAACTTATCGCCTCGTCCTAGCTCTGAATATAATTCAAACGAGGACTCAGTACGAGGACATTCTCCGCAAAGGGACATTGATTCCAAGCTGTATGGCTCGAAGGTATCTAGTTCATCTTGCTCTAGGGGTTGAGCAGTTCTTTCAGCGCTTAGCTATTCAATTCGTTAGGCTAGAGCGAGGACGTTCATTGCCTCGCGTGCACCTCACTGCCGCCGACCAGTCGGCAGTGAGGCGACGCTAGGGTGAGGTGAGGCAAGGCAAGACACGAGCCTCTCCCGCTGTGTTGCTGGCGTGAAGAAGCAAATCACGTAAAACCTTCTTCGTGAGTGGATACCGCGGAGCGTCATTTCTTGGTTTGAAGACGGAATTGACGTTGGTGTTGTTGGTAGCTTGCGTTTTTAGTGCTACTTAGTGACTGAGTGGAATACCATGTATACATTACGAGTAATGCAGTGCTGTGAAATTAAAAGAAAAACACGATCATGAGGATTATTCTTTAGCAGGATCGTCATCGAGGGTAGTGGTCAGGCATCCTCTTTGAACATCGTTGATTTAATCGGCGATGTTGCATCAATCATCAGAATTATATTGAGTGCAGTTCTAGCGTAACCATGAAAGAATATTGAAAGGCGTCGAAGATCCTTTCGCTCATTACCAAGGAAATGTTAGTTGGTGAGTATAGATATACAGGGTGTTGCAAAAAAAACACCGACAACAGAGGTAAGGTAGTACATTGAAATGTGTTGATCATTTTTTATCAAGGTACCAATGTCCGGAAATGATGCGTTTTCACACTATGAGTAGCTAAGTGTTCCGTTTGAATGCACGGGTATAATCACGGGTTCCGTACCTTCAAGGTGTTGTAAAGTAATGAGACTTCGTTGATGACGCGTTTTCACACTATGAGTAGCTAAGAGTTCCATTTGAATGCACGGGTATTATCACGGGTTCCGTACCTGCAAGGCGTTGTAAAGTAATGAGACTTCGTTGATGACGCGTTTTCACACTATGAGTGGCTAAAAGTTCCGTTTGAATGCACGGGTATTATCACGGGTTCCGTACCTGCGAAGTGTTGTAAAGTAATGAGCCTTCGTTGATGATGCGTTTTCACACAATGAGTAGCTAAGAGTTCCGTTGGAATGCACGGGTATTATCACGGGTTCCGTATATGCAAGGTGTTGTAAAGTAATGAGCCTTCGTTGATGATGCGTTTTCACACTATGAGTAGCTAAGAGTTCCATTTGAATGCACGGGTATTATCACGGGTTCCGTACCTGCAAGGTGTTGTAAAGTAATGAGCCTTCGTTGATGACGCGTTTTCACACTATGAGTAGCTAAGAGTTCCGTTTGAATGCACGGGTATTATCACGAGTTCCGTACCTGCAAGGTGTTGTAAAGTAACGAGCCTTCGTTGATGATGCGTTTTCACACTATGAGTAGCTAAGAGTTCCGTTTGAATGCACGGGTATTATCACGGGTTCCGTACCTGCGAAGTGTTGTAAAGTAATGAGCCTTCGTTGATGACGCGTTTTCACACTATGAGTAGCTAAGAGTTCCGTTTGAATGCACGGGTATTATCACGGGTTCCGTACCTGCAAGGTGTTGAAAAGTAATGAGCCTTCGTTGATGACGCGTTTTCACACTATGAGTAGCTAAGAGTTCCGTTTGAATTCACGGGTATTATCACGGAATCCGTACCTGCAAGGTGTTGTAAAGTAATGAGCCTTCGTCGATGATACGTTTTCACACTATGAGTAGCTAAGAGTTCCGTTTGACTGCACGGGTATTATCACGGGTTCCGTACCTGCAAGGTGTTGTAAAGTAATGAGCCTTCGTTGATGATGCGTTTTCACACTATGAGTAGCTAAGAGTTCCGTTTGAATGCACGGGTATTATCACGGGTTCCGTACCTGCAAGGTGTTGTAAAGTAATGAGCCTTCGTTGATGACGCGTTTTCACACTATGAGTAGCTAAGAGTTCCGTTTGAATGCACGAGTATTATCACGGGTTCCGTACCTGCAAGGTGTTGTAAAGTAATGAGCCTTCGTTGATGATGCGTTTTCACACTATGAGTAGCTAAGAGTTCCGTTTGAATGCACGGGTATTATCACGGGTTCCGTACCTGCGAATTGTTGTAAAGTAATGAGCCTTCGTTGATGACGCGTTTTCACACTATGAGTAGCTAAGAGTTCCGTTTGAATGCACGGGTATTATCACGGGTTCCGTACCTGCAAGGTGTTGTAAAGTAATGAGCCTTCGTTGATGACGCGTTTTCACACTATGAGTAGCTAAGAGTTCCGTTTGAATTCACGGGTATTATAACGGGTTCCGTACCTGCAAGGTGTTGTAAAGTAATGAGCCTTCGTCGATGATACGTTTTCACACTATGAGTAGCTAAGAGTTCCGTTTGAATGCACGGGTATTATCACGGGTTCCGTACCTGCAAGGTGTTGTAAAGTAATGAGCCTTAGTTGATGATGCGTTTTCACACTATGAGTAGCTAAGAGTTCCGTTTGAATGCACGGGTATTATCACGGGTTCCGTACCTGCAAGGTGTTGTAAAGTAATGAGCCTTCGTTGATGACGCGCTTTCACACTATGAGTAGCTAAGAGTTCCGTTTGAATGCACGGGTATTATCACGGGTTCCGTACCTGCAAGGTGTTTTAAAGTAATGAGCCTTAGTTGATGATGCGCTTTCACACTATGAGTAGCTAAGAGTTCCGTTTGAATGCACGGGTATTATCACGGGTTCCGTACCTGCAAGGTGTTGTAAAGTTATGAGCCTTCGTTGATGACGCGCTTTCACACTATGAGTAGCTAAGAGTTCCGTTTGAATGCACGGGTATTATCACGGGTTCCGTACCTGCAAGGTGTTGTAAAGTAATGAGCCTTAGTTGATGATGCGCTTTCACACTATGAGTAGCTAAGAGTTCCGTTTGAATGCACGGGTATTATCACGGGTTCCGTACCTGCAAGGTGTTGTAAAGTAATGAGCCTTCGTTGATGACGCGTTTTCACACTATGAGTAGCTAAGAGTTCCGTTTGAATGCACGGGTATTATCACGGGTTCCGTACCTGCAAGGTGTTGTAAAGTAATGAGCCTTCGTTGATGACGCGTTTTCACACTATGAGTAGCTAAGAGTTCCGTTTGAATGCACGAGTATTATCACGGGTTCCGTACCTGCAAGGTGTTGTAAAGTAATGAGCCTTCGTTGATGACGCGTTTTCACACTATGAGTAGCTAAGAGTTCCGTTTGAATGCACGGGTATTATCACGGGTTCCGTACCTGCAGGGTGTTGTAAAGTAATGAGCCTTCGTTGATGATGCGTTTTCACACTATGAGTAGCTAAGAGTTCCGTTTGAATGCACGGGTATTATCACGGGTTCCGTACCTGCAAGGTGTTGTAAAGTAATGAGCATTCGTTGATGACGCGTTTTCACACTATGAGTAGCTAAGAGTTCCGTTTGAATGCACGGGTATTATCACGGGTTCCGTACCTGCAAGGTGTTGTAAACTAATGAGCCTTCGTTGATGACGCGTTTTCACACTATGAGTAGCTAAGAGTTCCGTTTGAATGCACGGGTATTATCACGGGTTCCGTACCTGCAAGGCGTTGTAAAGCAATGACCCTTCGTTGATTACGCGTTTTCACACTATGAGTAGCTAAGAGTTCCGTTTGAATGCACGGGTATTATCACGGGTTCCGTACCTGCAAGGTGTTGTAAAGTAATGAGCCTTCGTTGATGACGCGTTTTCACACTATGAGTAGCTTAGAGTTCCGTTTGAATGCACGGGTATTATCACGGGTTCCGTACCTGCAAGGTGTTGTAAAGTAATGAGCCTTCGTTGATGACGCGTTTTCACACTATGAGTAGCTAAGAGTTCCGTTTGAATGCACGGGTATTATCACGGGTTCCGTACATGCAAGGTGTTGTAAAGTAATGAGCCTTCGTTGATGATGCGTTTTCACACTATGAGTAGCTAAGAGTTCCGTTTGAATGCACGGGTATTATCACGGGTTCCGTACCTGCAAGGTGTTGTAAACTAATGAGCCTTCGTTGATGACGCGTTTTCACACTATGAGTAGCTAAGAGTTCCGTTTGAATGCACGGGTATTATCACGGGTTCCGTACCTGCAAGGTGTTGTAAAGTAATGAGCCTTCGTTGATGACGCGTTTTCACACTATGAGTAGCTAAGAGTTCCGTTTGAATGCACGGGTATTATCACGGGTTCCGTACCTGCAAGGTGTTGTAAAGTAATGAGCCTTCGTTGATGATGCGTTTTCACACTATGAGTAGCTAAAAGTTCCGTTTGAATGCACGGGTATTATCACGGGTTCCGTACCTGCAAGGTGTTGTAAAGTAATGAGCCTTCGTTGATGACGCGTTTTCACACTATGAGTAGCTAAGAGTTCCGTTTGAATGCACGGGTATTATCACGGGTTCCGTACCTGCGAGGTGTTGTAAAGTAATAAGCCTTCGTTGATGACGCGTTTTCACACTATGAGTAGCTAAGAGTTCCGTTTGAATGCACGGGTATTATCACGGGTTCCGTACCTGCAAGGTGTTGTAAATTAATGAGCCTTCGTTGATGTCGCGTTTTCACACTATGAGTAGCTAAGAGTTCCGTTTGAATGCACGGGTATTATCACGGGTTCCGTACCTGCAAGGTGTTGTAAAGTAATGAGCCTTCGTTGATGATGCGTTTTTACACTATGAGTACCTAAGAGTTCCGTTTGAATGCACGGGTATTATCACGGGTTCCGTACCTGCAAGGTGTTGTAAAGTAATGAGCCTTCGTTGATGATGCGTTTTCACACTATGAGTAGCTAAGAGTTCCGTTTGAATGCACGGGTATTATCACGGGTTCCGTACCTGCAAGGTGTTGTAAAGTAATGAGCCTTCGTTGATGACGCGTTTTCACACTATGAGTAGCTAAGAGTTCCGTTTGAATGCACGGGTATTATCACGGGTTCCGTACCTGCAAGGTGTTGTAAAGTAATGAGCCTTCGTTGATGACGCGTTTTCACACTATGAGTAGCTAAGAGTTCCGTTTGAATGCACGGGTATTATCACGGGTTCCGTACCTGCGAAGTGTTGTAAAGTAATGAGCCTTCGTTGATGATGCGTTTTCACACTATGAGTAGCTCAGAGTTCCGTTTGAATGCACGGGTATTATCACGGGTTCCGTACCTGCAAGGTGTTGTAAAGTAATGAGCCTTCGTTGATGATGCGTTTTCACACTATGAGTAGCTAAGAGTTCCGTTTGAATGCACGGGTATTATCACGGGTTCCGTACCTGCAAGGTGTTGTAAACTAATGAGCCTTCGTTGATGACGCGTTTTCACACTATGAGTAGCTAAGAGTTCCGTTTGAATGCACGGGTATTATCACGGGTTCCGTACCTGCAAGGTGTTGTAAAGTAATGAGCCTTCGTTGATGATGCGTTTTCACACTATGAGTAGCAAAGAGTTCCGTTTGAATGCACGGGTATTATCACGGGTTCCGTACCTGCAAGGTGTTGTAAAGTAATAAGCCTTCGTTGATGAGGCGTTTTCACACTATGAGTAGCTAAGAGTTCCGTTTGAATGCACGGGTATTATCACGGGTTCCGTACCTGCGAGGTGTTGTAAAGTAATGAGCCTTCGTTGATGACGCGTTTTCACACTATGAGTAGCTAAGAGTTCCGTTTGAATGCACGGGTATTATCACGGGTTCCGTACCTGCAAGGTGTTGTAAATTAATGAGCCTTCGTTGATGACGCGTTTTCACACTATGAGTAGCTAAGAGTTCCGTTTGAATGCACGGGTATTATCACGGGTTCCGTACCTGCAAGGTGTTGTAAAGTAATGAGCCTTCGTTGATGATGCGTTTTTACACTATGAGTAGCTAAGAGTTCCTTTTGAATGCACGGGTATTATCACGGGTTCCGAACCTGCAAGGTGTTGTAAAGTAATGAGCCTTCGTTGATGACGCGTTTTCACACTATGAGTAGCTAAGAGTTCCGTTATAATGCACGGGTATTATCACGGATTCCGTACCTGCAAGGTGTTGTAAAGTAATGAGCCTTCGTTGATGACGCGTTTTCACACTATGAGTAGCTAAGAGTTCCGTTTGAATGCACGGGTATTATCACGGGTTCCGTACCTGCGAAGTGTTGTAAAGTAATGAGCCTTCGTTGATGATGCGTTTTCACACTATGAGTAGCTCAGAGTTCCGTTTGAATGCACGGGTATTATCACGGGTTCCGTACCTGCAAGGTGTTGTAAAGTAATGAGCCTTCGTTGATGACGCGTTTTCACACTATGAGTAGCTAAGAGTTCCGTTTGAATGCACGGGTATTATCACGGGTTCCGTACCTGCAAGGTGTTGTAAAGTAATGAGCCTTCGTTGATGATGCGTTTTCACACTATGAGTAGCTAAGAGTTCCGTTTGAATGCACGGGTATTATCACGGGTTCCGTACCTGCAAGGTGTTGTAAAGTAATGAGCCTTCGTTGATGAGGCGTTTTCACACTATGAGTAGCTAAGAGTTCCGTTTGAATGTTCGGGTATTATCACGGGTTCCGTACCTGCGAGGTGTTGTAAAGTAATGAGCCTTCGTTGATGATGCGTTTTTACACTATGAGTAGCTAAGAGTTCCGTTTGAATTCACGGGTATTATCACGGGTTCCGTACCTGCAAGGTGTTGTAAAGTAATGAGCCTTCGTTGATGATGCGTTTTCACACTATGAGTAGCTAAGAGTTCCGTTTGAATGCACGGGTATTATCACGGGTTCCGTACCTGCAAGGTGTTGTAAAGTAATGAGCCTTCGTTGATGAGGCGTTTTCACACTATGAGTAGCTAAGAGTTCCGTTTGAATGTTCGGGTATTATCACGGGTTCCGTACCTGCGAGGTGTTGTAAAGTAATGAGCCTTCGTTGATGACGCGTTTTCACACTATGAGTAGCTAAGAGTTCCGTTTGAATGCACGGGTATTATCACGGGTTCCGTACCTGCAAGGTGTTGTAAATTAATGAGCCTTCGTTGATGACGCGTTTTCACACTATGAGTAGCTAAGAGTTCCGTTTGAATGCACGGGTATTATCACGGGTTCCGTACCTGCAAGGTGTTGTAAAGTAATGAGCCTTCGTTGATGATGCGTTTTTACACTATGAGTAGCTAAGAGTTCCGTTTGAATGCACGGGTATTATCACGGGTTCTGTACCTGCAAGGTGTTGTAAAGTAATGAGCCTTCGTTGATGACGCGTTTTCACACTATGAGTAGCTAAGAGTTCCGTTTGAATGCACGGGTATTATCACGGGTTCCGTACCTGCGAAGTGTTGTAAAGTAATGAGCCTTCGTTGATGATGCGTTTTCACACTATGAGTAGCTCAGAGTTCCGTTTGAATGCACGGGTATTATCACGGGTTCCGTACCTGCAAGGTGTTGTAAAGTAATGAGCCTTCGTTGATGACGCGTTTTCACACTATGAGTAGCTAAGAGTTCCGTTTGAATGCACGGGTATTATCACGGGTTCCGTACCTGCAAGGTGTTGTAAAGTAATGAGCCTTCGTTGATGATGCGTTTTCACACTATGAGTAGCTAAGAGTTCCGTTTGAATGCACGGGTATTATCACGGGTTCCGTACCTGCAAGGTGTTGTAAAGTAATTAGCCTTAGTTGATGATGCGTTTTCACACTATGAGTAGCTAAGAGTTCCGTTTGAATGCACGGGTATTATCACGGGTTCCGTACCTGCAAGGTGTTGTAAAGTAATGAGCCTTCGTTGATGACGCGTTTTCACACTATGAGTAGCTAAGAGTTCCGTTTGAATGCACGGGTATTATCACGGGTTCCGTACCTGCAAGGTGTTGTAAAGTAATGACCCTTCGTAGATGACGCGTTTTCACAGTATGAGTAGCTAAGAGTTCCGTTTGAATGCACGGGTATTATCACGGGTTCCGTACCTGCAAGGTGTTGTAAGGTAATGAGCCTTCGTTGATGCCGCGTTTTCACACTATGAGTAGCTAAGAGTTCCGTTTGAATGCACGGGTATTATCACGGGTTCCGTACCTGCAAGGTGTTGTAAAGTAATGAGCCTTCGTTGATGATGCGTTTTCACACTTTGAGTAGCTAAGAGTTCCGTTTGAATGCACGGGTATTATCACGGGTTCCGTACCTGCAAGGTGTTGTAAAGTAATTAGCCTTAGTTGATGATGCGTTTTCACACTATGAGTAGCTAAGAGTTCCGTTTGAATGCACGGGTATTATCACGGGTTCCGTACCTGCAAGGTGTTGTAAAGTAATGAGCCTTAGTTGATGATGCGCTTTCACACTATGAGTAGCTAAGAGTTCCGTTTGAATGCACGGGTATTATCACGGGTTCCGTACCTGCAAGGTGTTGTAAAGTAATGAGCCTTCGTTGATGACGCGTTTTCACACTATGAGTAGCTAAGAGTTCCGTTTGAATGCACGGGTATTATCACGGGTTCCGTACCTGCAAAGTGTTGTAAAGTAATGAGCCTTCGTTGATGACGCGTTTTCACACTATGAGTAGCTAAGAGTTCCGTTTGAATGCACGGGTATTATCACGGGTTCCGTACCTGCAAGGTGTTGTAAAGTAATGAGCCTTCGTTGATGACGCGTTTTCACACTATGAGTAGCTAAGAGTTCCGTTTGAATGCACGGGTATTATCACGGGTTCCGTACCTGCAAGGTGTTGTAAAGTAATGAGCCTTCGATGATGACGCGTTTTCACACTATGAGTAGCTAAGAGTTCCGTTTGAATGCACGGGTATTATCACGGGTTCCGTACCTGCAAGGTGTTGTAAAGTAATGAGCCTTCGTTGATGACGCGTTTTCACACTATGAGTAGCTAAGAGTTCCGTTTGAATGCACGGGTATTATCACGGGTTCCGTACCTGCAAGGTGTTGTAAAGTAATGAGCCTTCGTTGATGACGCGATTTCACACTATGAGTAGCTAAGAGTTCCGTTTGAATGCACGGGTATTATCACGGGTTCCGTACCTGCAAGGTGTTGTAAAGTAATGAGCCTTCGTTGATGACGCGATTTCACACTATGAGTAGCTAAGAGTTCCGTTTGAATGCACGGGTATTATCACGGGTTCCGTACCTGCAAGGTGTTGTAAAGTAATGAGCCTTCGTTGATGATGCGTTTTCACACAGTGAGTAGCTAACAGTTCCGTTTTAATGCATGGGTATTATCACGGGTTCCGTACCTGCAAAGTGTTGTAAAGTAATGAGCCTTCGTTGATGACGCGTTTTCACACTATGAGTAGCTAAGAGTTCCGTTTGAATGCACGGGTATTATCACGGGTTCCGTACCTGCAAGGTGTTGTAAAGTAATGAGCCTTCGTTAATGATGCGTTTTCACACTATGAGTAGCTAAGAGTTCCGTTTGAATGCACGGGTATTATCACGGGTTCCGTACCTGCAAGGTGTTGTAAAGTAATGAGCCTTCGTTGATGACGCGATTTCACACTATGAGTAGCTAAGAGTTCCGTTTGAATGCACGGGTATTATCACGGGTTCCGTACCTGCAAGGTGTTGTAAAGTAATGAGCCTTCGTTGATGATGCGTTTTCACACAGTGAGTAGCTAACAGTTCCGTTGGAATGCACGGGTATTATCACGGGTTCCGTACCTGCAAGGTGTTGTAAAGTAATGAGCCTTCGTTGATGATGCGTTTTCACACTATGAGTAACTAAGAGTTCCGTTTGAATGCATGGGTATTATCACGGGTTCCGTACCTGCAAGGTGTTGTAAAGTAATGAGCCTTCGTTTATGAAGTGTTTTCACACTATGAGTAGCTAAGAGTTCCGTTTGAATGCACGGGTATTATCACGGGTTCCGTACCTGCAAGGTGTTGTAAAGTAATGAGCCTTCGTTGATGACGCGTTTTCACACTATGAGTAGCTAAGAGTTCCGTTTGAATGCACGGGTATTATCACGGGTTCCGTACCTGCAAGGTGTTGTAAAGTAATGAGCCTTCGTTGATGCCGCGTTTTCACACTATGAGTAGCTAAGAGTTCCGTTTGAATGCACGGGTATTATCACGGGTTCCGTACCTGCAAGGTGTTGTAAAGTAATGAGCCTTCGTTGATGATGCGTTTTCACACTTTGAGTAGCTAAGAGTTCCGTTTGAATGCACGGGTATTATCACGGGTTCCGTACCTGCAAGGTGTTGTAAAGTAATTAGCCTTAGTTGATGATGCGTTTTCACACTATGAGTAGCTAAGAGTTCCGTTTGAATGCACGGGTATTATCACGGGTTCCGTACCTGCAAGGTGTTGTAAAGTAATGAGCCTTAGTTGATGATGCGCTTTCACACTATGAGTAGCTAAGAGTTCCGTTTGAATGCACGGGTATTATCACGGGTTCCGTACCTGCAAGGTGTTGTAAAGTAATGAGCCTTCGTTGATGACGCGTTTTCACACTATGAGTAGCTAAGAGTTCCGTTTGAATGCACGGGTATTATCACGGGTTCCGTACCTGCAAAGTGTTGTAAAGTAATGAGCCTTCGTTGATGACGCGTTTTCACACTATGAGTAGCTAAGAGTTCCGTTTGAATGCACGGGTATTATCACGGGTTCCGTACCTGCAAGGTGTTGTAAAGTAATGAGCCTTCGTTGATGACGCGTTTTCACACTATGAGTAGCTAAGAATTCCGTTTGAATGCACGGGTATTATCACGGGTTCCGTACCTGCAAGGTGTTGTAAAGTAATGAGCCTTCGATGATGACGCGTTTTCACACTATGAGTAGCTAAGAGTTCCGTTTGAATGCACGGGTATTATCACGGGTTCCGTACCTGCAAGGTGTTGTAAAGTAATGAGCCTTCGTTGATGACGCGTTTTCACACTATGAGTAGCTAAGAGTTCCGTTTGAATGCACGGGTATTATCACGGGTTCCGTACCTGCAAGGTGTTGTAAAGTAATGAGCCTTCGTTGATGACGCGATTTCACACTATGAGTAGCTAAGAGTTCCGTTTGAATGCACGGGTATTATCACGGGTTCCGTACCTGCAAGGTGTTGTAAAGTAATGAGCCTTCGTTGATGATGCGTTTTCACACTATGAGTAGCAAAGAGTTCCGTTTGAATGCACGGGTATTATCACGGGTTCCGTACCTGCAAGGTGTTGTAAAGTAATAAGCCTTCGTTGATGAGGCGTTTTCACACTATGAGTAGCTAAGAGTTCCGTTTGAATGCACGGGTATTATCACGGGTTCCGTACCTGCGAGGTGTTGTAAAGTAATGAGCCTTCGTTGATGACGCGTTTTCACACTATGAGTAGCTAAGAGTTCCGTTTGAATGCACGGGTATTATCACGGGTTCCGTACCTGCAAGGTGTTGTAAATTAATGAGCCTTCGTTGATGACGCGTTTTCACACTATGAGTAGCTAAGAGTTCCGTTTGAATGCACGGGTATTATCACGGGTTCCGTACCTGCAAGGTGTTGTAAAGTAATGAGCCTTCGTTGATGACGCGATTTCACACTATGAGTAGCTAAGAGTTCCGTTTGAATGCACGGGTATTATCACGGGTTCCGTACCTGCAAGGTGTTGTAAAGTAATGAGCCTTCGTTGATGATGCGTTTTCACACAGTGAGTAGCTAACAGTTCCGTTGGAATGCACGGGTATTATCACGGGTTCCGTACCTGCAAGGTGTTGTAAAGTAATGAGCCTTCGTTGATGATGCGTTTTCACACTATGAGTAACTAAGAGTTCCGTTTGAATGCATGGGTATTATCACGGGTTCCGTACCTGCAAGGTGTTGTAAAGTAATGAGCCTTCGTTTATGAAGTGTTTTCACACTATGAGTAGCTAAGAGTTCCGTTTGAATGCACGGGTATTATCACGGGTTCCGTACCTGCAAGGTGTTGTAAAGTAATGAGCCTTCGTTTATGATGCGTTTTCACACTATGAGTAGCTAAGAGTTCCGTTTGAATGCACGGGTATTATCATGGGTTCTGTACCTGCAAGGTGTTGTAAAGTAATGAGCCTTCGTTGATGACGCGTTTTCACACTATGAGTAGCTAAGAGTTCCGTTTGAATGCACGGGTATTATCACGGGTTCCGTACCTGCGAAGTGTTGTAAAGTAATGAGCCTTCGTTGATGACGCGTTTTCACACTATGAGTAGCTAAGAGTTCCGTTTGAATGCACGGGTATTATCACGGGTTCCGTACCTGCGAAGTGTTGTAAAGTAATGAGCCTTCGTTGATGACGCGTTTTCACACTATGAGTAGCTAAGAGTTCCGTTTGAATGCACGGGTATTATCACGGGTTCCGTACCTGCAAGGTGTTGTAAAGTAATGAGCCTTAGTTGATGATGCGTTTTCACACTATGAGTAGCTTAGAGTTCCGTTTGAATGCACGGGTATTATAACGGGTTCCGTACCTGCGAAGTGTTGTAAAGTAATCAGCCTTCGTTGATGACGCGTTTTAACACTATGAGTAGCTAAGAGTTCCGTTTGAATGCACGGGTATTATCACGGGTTCCGTACCTGCAAGGTGTTGTAAAGTAATGAGCCTTCGTTGATGACGCGTTTTCACACTATGAGTAGCTAAGAGTTCCGTTTGAATGCACGGGTATTATCACGGGTTCCGTACCTGCAAGGTGTTTTAAAGTAATGAGCCTTCGTCGATGATGCGTTTTCACCTTATGAGTAACTAAGTGTTCCGTTTGAATGCACGGGTATTATCACGGGTTCCATACCTGCAAGGTGTTTTAAAGTAATGAGCCTTCGTCGATGATGCGTTTTCACACTATGAGTAGCTAAGTGTTCCGTTTGAATGCACGGGTATTATCACGGGTTCCGTACCTGCAAGGTGTTGTAAAGTAATGAGCCTTAGTTGATGATGCGTTTTCACACTATGACTAATTAATATGATGTCTCAAGATCAGGTTTAGTTCGAAGGGTTTGAAGACTCATTACTTTACAACACCTCGCAGGTACGGAACCCGTGATAGTACCCGTGCATTCAAACGGAACACTTAGCTACTCATAGTGTGAAAACGCATCATTTTCGGACATTGGTATCTTGATAATAAATGATTAACACATTTCAATGTACTACCTCACCTCAGTTGTCGGTGTTTTTTTGCAACACCCTGTATAAATCGAGACCATAATCGAATTTTATTTTAAATTTTAAAACGTTTTAATGACTATGAAGTGAATAGAGTAATATTAATGACACAGAAACGTTGTTTTTGTGACTGAAATTCTCAGTTACCAGCTAAAGATACAAATTGAGGGCGTAATTGTTTCACTCCATATCGTACGACAGAAATGCGCTCTGAACGGGAGGTTATTTGGTAAATATTCTCCCGAGTGTCCCATATTCAAAAACGTTTTTGCAAAACTTAAAAACGCTATAGTTTTTTTTACGACGTGTCACTCGCACGTAGAATCATTCTAGAAATATATAAATATGAATGAATAAAAACATTACGTCCCAAATTGAAGTTCCCAGAAAACCACGGGAATATATCGTAGAAAAGTTTTTTTTTAAGTGTGAATCGGTTAAAGTTGAAGTGAAAAATCTGTGATGGTGCAATGTGTGCGGGGAAGTTGTTACTTTTTAATGCTAAGCAATTTTTTGGTTTTCAGAAATGGTGGTGTTACTTGGAGTATTTTTATTGTATTATAACCCTCTTGAGCGCACAGCCGAATCAAATCCAATGGAAACGCTTTTTTTTGGCAAACACCTCATTTTGGATAAAAAAGGCGTGATTTGCGATATTTTGGTATCTTCAGTGTGTTTTGACGTTTGTCAGACGTGTTTTAGTTGGTTCTCTTTGGCTTACGCAACTCTGCACATGGGTGTAATTCCAAAAATAAGTTATCAAGGTGGTCTTCTTCTTGTCGGCTTGCAGCCTACTCTTTACCGACTCATTCTCCTCATAAACATTTTTTCCATCTCTACCTAGGTCGTTCAGCATTAATTTTTCCCTCTGGGCACTGATCCTTTGAAATATCTTCCATCCTGTTGTATTCCATTCTGTTTATGTGGTCACTTCAATTATTTCTTCGCTCGGTAGTCCGTCTTAATTGGTGTTATTTTGCATTCATTTCTTTTATTGTAATTGCTTATTCGATATTTTCTTGTTCTTCCGAGTATTTTTCCGAGGTCCTTCATTTCCGTTGTTTCTAGTAATATATCTGCGATTGTTGATGTCACTCTAACTTCTAGGTTTTTAAAGTAAATGCACTGCCTGCGTAAATATATTTCTCACGAGGCTGATAAACTGCTGATGTGATCACAAAAACATGGTCGAATTTGTAAAATGTTTTGGCGTTATTGCCGCAAATTGCGCAAGCTATTCGAATATCAATTGCAGGAGCTGCGCTAATTTCTACCGCGAAGTGTTTCTGCTGCGTATATACCAAGTATTCCTTCGGCTTTCTATCAAACTTAGGTGGCATAAGTACAAATAAAATTTTACCGAATACAGCATTGAAAAAAATAATATGGATACCAAAATAGAGCGGTTTACAACTTCACTTTTTCTCAGTGCAAATGACAATAAAACATTCATAATCAGCTCTTGTATTTTTTACTGCCTTCCCGATGCGTTTACGTCATCACTATTTCAGTCCACACTGCGAGCGCGACCGTCTCGGTAATCTGACGAAATGAAACTTTGCGTATTCTTAATGTGTTCCATGCATGCTGAGATTGAATTTGATTTCTGTGGCTGGTGCAACATGACCTTATTGCATTTGCAGAGAGAGCCTCGCATGACCTCCGATCGCGAACACTGCCCTCGTTACCCCCTCCCAAAATAATCCACTTGCAGAAGAACCCATGGCGCCTTTTCAGGTTTATTCTGGGAGTGTCACGCGTTTCTTACGCGAGGAAGATTGCGAAATGTTTTCCCGAGTCTCCGAATGTCGTCGTGAGCCCAGTCCTTCTCGCAAGGAGGAAAGAAAATAGTCTTCTCCTCGCGTTGGAGCCTAGTTCGTCAACGTTATTCGATTGCAGCGATCCGCTGGTGTGAAATGCGTTAAGAAAACTGCCAGTGCTTTTATTCCCCTAAGCCATTAATTGGACTACGGCTACTTGGTTTACCCACGCCTTGTGTATACTGTTTACAGTCGTCGCGAAAGCTTATGGCGTTGCGCAGTAGACGATTTTGGGAATGGAAGGGTCTATTTTCTAAAAACCGGTTGCCGCGGGTGGAAGGGTAGCACCGGTGGGCTAATGTTTACGTTTTTCGTTGCCAACTTTGAAATTTGTAATATGCCTTCAATGAATTTGAATGCCCCCAGCTATTCGGCGCAGTGGGTTATGGAGTGGGCGTCGTCCCTTTGGACCTGAGCGCGCGCCAGGGGTTCACGGCCTGGGGATCTCAGGCCGATGGCTTGGATGTGGACTTGTAGTTGCAACAAGTATTTACTATTTTCTACAATATTACACACAAAAACATAACATTCGTATTTTCATATCGTATCATATTTTCTTTCTTTAATAAATTACGGAAATTATCCAATTTATTTTTGCATGAAATATATATATATATATATGTTCTCTCTGTCTGTTGAACGCAGAATGCCAGTCTGGCTTGCGCCCCCGCCATTCATCTGTTTTGGTGTTTAATTTCCCCACAAGAGGGCTGGGTGTAGCCCGGCCGCACAGAGCGGAGTCACGTCGCTCATCGAGTCTGTCTGTCAGCGGCAATGAGGTGGGTCGTTTTCACCTCTCTTGACTGGGTATAGCGTCACGACATTTCCGTGTGTGGGACATTTAGTATTTCGTGTGTGTCTGTGTAACTAGTGAACGGAAATAAAGTTCATGTGCCAACGGAATATTCTCGCAGTCTTGTCTTTTTATGGTTGCTCCGGCAGATAATGCCAATCGGTGATATGCCGTCAACATTTTTGGTAGCAGAGCGTGGTTTCCATCTCAGACTGCGGTAAGATCGTTCCAGCCTTTTCTGACACTTACTTAAATACTAATTCCGTTCCTTGATTGGTTGTGCCGTGATTAATTGTGCTTTGATTAATCGTGCTTTGAGTATTCGACGAGCATGCTATTCGTCGCACCCAGTCGTCAAATTGCCCCACTCCCTGAACGAGTCTTCGAGTCGTTCCTGCCTTCCGAGAGGTCGCCGTGCTGTGGTCATCTCTTCGGTTCATCTATTCTGGTGAACGAGTCATCGAGTCGTTCCTGCCTGCCGCGAGAGGTCGCCGTGCTGTGGTCATCTCTTCGGATCATCTTTCCTGTTGAACGAGTCATCGAGTCGTTCCTGCCTGCCGTGAGAGGTCGCCGTGCTGTGGTCATCTCTTCGGATCATCTTTCCTGTTGAACGAGTCATCGAGTCGTTCCTGCCTGCCGTGAGAGGTCGCCGTGCTGTGGTCATCTCTTCGGATCATCTTTCCTGTTGAACGAGTCATCGAGTCGTTCCTGCCTGCCGTGAGAGGTCGCCGTGCTGTGGTCATCTCTTCGGATCATCTATCCTGGTGAACGAGTCTTCGAGTCGTTCATGAATGCCGAGAGAGTCGCCGTATAGTGGTTGCTTCTTCGGTCCATTTGTTCGGCTCTGTATCATTTAGATAAGTATAAGCACTAATTATTCTGTCAATTATTTACCGCCGTCATGGCCGAACTTATAGATCAGCAACTTGCGGAGGGTAAATTAATTTTAAGTTTCATGGAAAATTCCAAAAAGCTTGGTGTTAAAAAATTGAACTTGGCTGTTTGGCAAGCAAGACTTGAGTTATTGGGCCGC
Source organism: Pyrrhosoma nymphula (assembly GCA_963573305.1). Lineage (NCBI taxonomy): Eukaryota > Metazoa > Arthropoda > Insecta > Odonata > Coenagrionidae > Pyrrhosoma > Pyrrhosoma nymphula. The sequence continues at coordinate 4,621,943 of OY754334.1, forward strand.
TATTGGCTAAACTTTTCTAAGCGCCATCTTGAGCTTTCAGCTTATGAGGAACAATTGTCTTCTAACGTTTATTTTTCTGAAAATTGGTATCTAAACGTGGAACAAGCCTATATTTTTGCTAAAAGCGATATTATGGAAGAAATAGAAAGACTAACCAGTGTTCTTTCTGAAGGAACCTCCCTCCCTGGTAATCTACTAGAGGGAGTCAGTAACCATGCCCTAACACCTCTGTGTTGCACTCCTAAGTTAACTATACCCAAGTTTTATGGGAAACAGCAGGAATGGGAGTCCTTTAAAGAGTTGTTCTGTTCACTTATCAAACACAATCCTTCCTTGTCCTCTGTAGTAAAACTTCAACATCTAATAAACAGCTTAGAAGGTGCTGCTGCAAACCGATTAAAGGGGATGAAGATTATTGGGAGTAACTTAGACGTAGCATGGGAGAAATTATGTCGCCGGTACGACAACCCTCGCGTTCGTCTATCAACTCATCTGGAGGCATTAATATCTGTAAAGGCATCCCAACGAAAGTCAGTTTCAGATATTAATCGCTTGTTGGATGTCGCAGAGGAGGCCATCCAGGGATTGCGAGACCTGAATTGCCCTGTCGAGAGCTGGGACCTGTGGTTTGTTCATCTAATAGGACGCAAATTGGACCCGGTGACCAGAGAAGACTGGGAGATATCGCAAGAAGCATCTTCTGCCTTCCCGTCTTTCAAGCAGCTGATTGACTTTCTAGAAAATCGCGCTCGATCACTTGATGCAAGCAGATCGGAGAACATTTCAGAAACTTTTAGTCGAAGTTCACGTCAGTTTAAAGGCCAAAGGATTATAAATTCAAACATGTCCCACACCCCTGTCACTAAAAGACCTTGTGACCTTTGCAAAAATGGTCACTTTGTGGGACATTGTCCCAAATTCCATAATATGCCTTCTAGCCAACGCATCGAATTTATTCAAAAGGCTAAACTTTGTGGAAATTGTCTACGTAAGGGACACTTTGCATCAAGCTGTCCTTCTTCAGGATCCTGTCTGATTTGTAGAGAAAGACACCATACGACGTTACATAAGGATAGGCTCGTCCATCAGAATCCTCCAAAGAGTCAAGACCCTCGACAGTTATGTGCTGACGTATCAAAAGCCCCAAGCATTGCATCTTCAGTTTCAGTCAACACGTCATCGGTTGGAAGGACTATATTAATGGCTACTGCCCGGGTAGTCTTGGTAGGATCATCTGGAGCCACCATTACAGTTAGAGCCTTGCTGGATCCTGCCTCTGAGGCGTCATTTGTTAGTGAGAGTGTAGCGCAATTACTTAGGCTATCCCGCACTCGAGCCACTGTATCTGTGCAGGGTGTTGGGATGGGTCCTTTAGTGGAGCCTAAAGGCAGTGTTAACCTCACTTTGAAATCCACCATTGACCAACAGTTTTTCCTTAACTTTTCTGCTCTCGTGCTGAAGAACATTACAAGGTTCCTTCCCACCAACAAGGTACTCAAACAGAACTGGGATCATGTATACAATTTGCCACTTGCAGATCCTCAATTTGGTACTCCAGCCCAAATAGATTGTCTTTTAGGTGCTGATGTTTACGCATCAGTATTAAAACCTGGACTTCATCAGGGGCCAATCAACTCACCTGTTGCCCAAAATACAGCCCTAGGGTGGGTTCTCATTGGACCGACTAATGCCTTCTCTGATGTACCTGAAGTGGTCAGCTCTCATACATTCAGTGATTCTCCGTTGATCGAGGCAATAAGTCGTTTCTGGAAAATGGAGGAATTGCCTGACACAACCCCTCTATCCGAAGAAGAGGATGCCTGCGAAGAATACTATAGGAAAACTCTTGTTCGTTCTGATGATGGCCGCTATGAAGTAAGGTTGCCTTTTTCGCGTTTATCATCCTTTCCAGACGCACGTAGCATCGCTGTATCCTGCCTTCTGCGGAACGAGAAGAAGTTCCTTTCAAATCCCTTTTTTGGCAACGAATATAAAAAGTTTATGGACGAATATTTAACACTGAACCACATGGAACCTGTACCACCAGATGAGTTGCATTGCGAATATACCTATTATTTGCCTCATCATGGTGTTTTTAAGTCAAGCAGTCCGAAGAAAATCCGTGTAGTTTTTAACGCATCTCAAAAGTGCAGCAATAGTCTGTCGCTGAATGATTGCCTGTTCCCTGGTCCGAAGCTTCAATCGGATTTAACGGCAATCATTATTCGCTGGCGTTATCTACGGGTGGTCTTTGTTGCGGATTTTGTAAAAATGTACCGACAGATTTGGATGCATCACCAAGACACGGACTGGCAGCGAATAGTATGGCGTTCTTCAACTGATCAACCAATCCAGGACTTTCGCTTGAAGACTGTCACGTATGGAACGGCTTCTGCTCCGTATTTAGCCATTCGTACATTGCACCAACTAGCGGAAGATGAAGGACACCAGTATCCTCGTGCAGTGACAGCAATCAAACTGCAAACGTACGTGGATGATATTTTCTCTGGAGCGGATAATCATTCTGACGCTCTATCCACGAGGAATGAGCTCATTAACATGCTAAAAAGCTCTGGTATTTCTCTAGACAAATGGGCGGCCAACCAGGTGAAACTGCTGGAAGGATTGATCACAATGGAAGGAGAAAAGATGCCGATTAATCTGGAAGATGCTGTGTCTACCCTTGGCCTGCATTGGATTCCTGGAGAGGACTTTTTCTTTTTTCAAGTAATTCTACCTAAAGCTTCCTTAGTCACAACAAAACGTTCAATTCTCTCTGAGATTTCTCGACTTTTTGATCCACTGGGCTGGCTTGCACCTTTTCTCATTCACTTCAAGATATTTATGCAAAACCTCTGGATTCAAGGTTTTGAGTGGGATTCTCCTATACATGGATCCATGTTAGCTCACTGGAATGATCTCCGACACCAACTGCCGCAATTATCAGAGATAAAGATACCACGTTGGTTCAAAACTGTACAAGAATCAAAGTGGGAACTCCATGGTTTTTCAGATTCGTCTGAAAGAGCTTACGCTGCCGCTGTCTATATTGTAGTCTTTTCAGATGACGGCTGCAACAAATCATCTCTGATCCTAGCTAAGACAAAGTTAGCGCCGATAAAGACTCAGACTCTTCCTAAGCTAGAATTATGCGGAGCTCTTCTTTTAACGCGAACCATTAACTTTCTAGTGACCAGTCACCTGCCGTCGAGTCCAGCTGCAATCCATTGTTGGACCGACTCAAAAGTCACTCTTGCCTGGCTTCGAGGACATCCTTCCCGATGGAAGCCGTTCGTAGCCAACCGTGTCAGCGAAATCATCACTACTTTGCCCAATGCTACTTGGCACCATGTTTGCTCGTCTGACAATGCTGCGGATTGCGCAACTCGTGGTTATACTGTGATGCAGCTGAAAGACTCTAATCTTTGGTGGAAAGGTCCAGGCTGGTTAGTTAAAGAACACGTATTAGCAGACTTGCCATACGATGAATTCTGCACCAATGAAGAGGAACGCGCTCCGTCATACTGTCCAAGAACGGTTACTGTCCAAGATGAACCATTTTTATCATACTTTAAAAAGTTTTCTTCTATTAAAAGGATAATTAATATTATTTCCTACTGTCTCAGATGGAAATGCAATGCAACCTCCGTACAAGATCACAGGATATACGGACCATTAACGGAGGCAGAGCGTGCAGCTGGGAAAATTGCCCTCTTCCGGTTAGTTCAGTCCGCTAGTTTTGGGAAAGAAATTTCTTGCCTTCACCGAGATCAACAACTTCCAAGAAGAAGTCCACTTCGTTACCTTCTGCCATTCATTGATGAGAAAGGGCTACTACGAGTTGGGGGACGTTTGCAAAATTCTCAGTTCCTGAACAAATATGAGAAACATCCTCTCATACTTCCAAAGGACTCTTTTATATCTCGACTTTTAGTGGAAGAATCGCACTTGGTGACGCTTCATGGGGGTCCTCAACTAATGCTTAGCCATTTATATCGTCAGTACTGGATTGTTAGAGGAAAGCAGTTAGCTTATCAAGTGTCACGTCAATGCGTCCGGTGTGCGAGATTTTCCTCGAAACCGTTCCAGCAGCAAATGGTACCCCTTCCCGATTTTCGAGTTAACGTAGTAAGACCCTTCAGCCATACTGGGATAGACTACCTTGGCCCAATAGCCGTACGCACGTCAAAGGGTCGCGGACATAAGAGTTATAAGGGATATGTAGCTATATTCATTTGCATGGTTATTAAAGCTGTACACATAGAGGTCGTATCGGACTGTACCACTGCATCTTTCTTAGCAGCTTATCGTCGTTTCGCAGCCCGACGTGGCCATTGCAGTGTTATTTACAGCGATAATGGAACGCAGTTTCATGGAGCTGATGCAGAATTGCGACGCTTGTTTGATGCTACCTCTACACTTTATACTGAGTTCGCAAATGAAGTCGCAAAAGATGGTACAAAATGGGTATTCATCCCACCAAGGGCTCCTCACTTTGGTGGGTTGTGGGACGCGAGTGTAAAAAGTTTCAAGTTTCATTTTAAGCGTGTTCTAGGGAACACTAGATTAACCTTTGAGGAGCTCGCCACCCTGAGTGCCCAAATAGAGGCATGTCTCAATTCGAGACCACTCTGTCCTATTAGTACCAATGCCAATGATCTGGTCGCTTTAACGCCTGGGCATTTTTTAATAGGTTCCTCATTGATTGCTCCTCCTGAGCCATATCTAGACACTGATCTGTCTCAAACATGTTGTTCTCGTTGGAAACTGATCTCTCTAATGCGTAATCATTTCTGGCACAGGTGGACTAGAGAGGTACTGCATCATATGCAGCAGCGAAGGAAGTGGTTGAAGTCGAACCACTCCATTAAGGTAGATGACCTGGTGCTGTTGAAAGACGATCTTCTTCCTCCAACCAAGTGGCCACTGGGGAGAGTTACACATCTGCACCTTGGCAATGATGGGCTACCCAGGGTCGTCACTGTTAAGACAGCTGGTTCTGAACTTCTGAGACCTTTGGTGAAGATCATCCCATTACCAATGGATGTTAGGGTCACATCCGCTTATGCAGCTGTAAAGGAGGGAGTCGATTAATCTGAGTCGCTCATGGCGGGCGGCACTCAACACTATTTTTTTGTTTTGTTTATCTATGCCAATTGCGATTTTTTTTTGTTTATTGCTAATGACTGCTTTTTAAATTTTGTATTTTGAATTGTATGCTATCTCAGTGCCATATTTTTTTATATTGAAAGTTGTTTATTTCGTCGTGCTGTCACACTCCGAGGCGGGCGGTATGTTGAACGCAGAATGCCAGTCTGGCTTGCGCCCCCGCCATTCATCTGTTTTGGTGTTTAATTTCCCCACAAGAGGGCTGGGTGTAGCCCGGCCGCACAGAGCGGAGTCACGTCGCTCGACGAGTCTGTCTGTCAGCGGCAATGAGGTGGGTCGTTTTACCTCTCTCTACACTGGGTATAGCGTCACGACATTTCCGTGTGTGGGACATTTAGTATTTCGTGTGTGTCTGTGTAACTAGTGAACGGAAATAAAGTTCATGTGCCAACGGAATATTCTCGCAGTCTTGTCTCTTTATGGTTGCTCCGGCAGATAATGCCAATCGTCGTCGTTAGCAATATCATGACGTTCCTGGACAGTCGTAACTTCCTTCATGGCTGTCAGCACGGCTTTCGGAAAGGTAGATCATGTGAAACACAGCTCGCGCTCTTTCTTCATGACGTTCTCAAATCTGGTGAATCGAAAACACAAGTGGACGCATTATTCCTAGATTTTAAGAAAGCTTTCGACACGGTACCTCACAACAAACTTTTATACAAATTACAGTCATGCGGCCTAAACGAAACAGTAGTAAACTGGATACGCGACTTTCTGAGTGATCGTAAGCAAAAAGTAGTTCTTGACGGAATTAGCTCTGATGCAGTTAAAGTGACATCAGGTGTCCCACAAGGAAGCGTAATCGGCCCCCTTTTGTTCATTATATACATAAATGATCTATGCTCTCGAATTAGCAGTAAAATACGTTTATTTGCTGACGACGCTGTCATCTATCGCGAAATTAATGATCACTCTGACTTTGAAATTCTATCATCGGATTTAAACAACGTTCATGTGTGGAGCCAAGAGTGGGGACTCGAACTTAATCTGAGCAAATGTGCGGCGGTACATTTCTTGCGGAGGTCGTCCAACTATCCCCGTGTATATGCTGTGGATGGCGTTAAGATAAAGGCGACAGATGAAGTTAAGTATCTGGGAGTTACGATAACCTCAAACCTATCGTGGGGAACACATATAAGAAATATTTGTGGCAGAGCTCTGAAGAAGCTAGGATTCGTCAAGCGTATTGTGGGAAGATTCTCAGATGAAAAAGTAAAAGAGAGGTGCTATTTCGCACTCGTCCGGCCACACCTTGAATATGCAGCAAGCATATGGGATCCGGTGCAGAAAGAATTAATTCGGGAACTTAATAAAATACAAAGGAAAGCTGCGCGATTCGTCAAAAACTGCTACGGGCGTACAGACAGCGTTACGCAGATGTTAAACGAATTAGGCTGGGAGCCGCTAGAGACTCGGAGGCTGCGCGCTAGGCTTAGATTACTTGAGCAATTGAGAATAGATATCTTTCAGAGCGACGCGGAGAACATCATATTAGAACCCCACTATATTTCCAGGTCCGACAGAAACGATAAATTAAGAGAGATATTTTGCCTAACGGATAGGTATGGGAATTCGTTTTTCCCCCGAACAATAAGGGACTTTAATAAATGCTAGGCGTAATTTCATAGAGCGTTTCCTTTTTATATGTAAACGGCTGGTGTCCTAACACCCCCCGCCACACGCCTATTGAGGCGGCTTGCGGGGTAGTATGTAGATGTAGATGTAGAATCGGTGATATGCCGTCAACACTGTCTATCTAGAATATATATTCTTATATTTCCACTCTTTTTTGTTCTCAATGTCCCATTTATTCATCGAATATACATGTACATCGTGCCAATTTTTGACATTATCTCTTCAAGTACTTTTTATTTTCTTATTTCAGTGACTGAAATTTTAGCTAGAGGATACAAAGTCCTATTCCATTCACTGCATTAGAAAGAAGAATTTAGAATGCACTGTTATTTCGTAATTTTATGTTGTATGTCTTAAATATCGATGAAATAATTTCACGCGGCTGAATATTTTAGCAACGTTAGTGAAAAACAACGGATTTGCGCTAAGTTTGGCGTCTACTCAATGAGCATTTCAGCGGACTCACGACTATATTTGTTATTTTTTTATTAATGTTGAGTGAATGTTAATGTGTTTAAAGTAATTGAATTGACCAGCTGTGAGTCATCGCGTAAGACCATCTATTCCACAGCCCCGGCCGCGGAACGGGGAAGGGTCGGCTACCTGCTCCATGCTCCGCGACGAGTCGAATTGTCCAATACGGCTCGGAATTACATTTTTACGCTGAGACGCTATGTTGGTCATTCTGCCTGCTACGCGCTCACTTTCCCCTCCTTTCCTTTACCCCTCCCACACATTTCACCCCCTCTGTTCTGCGCATCTAAAGGCCGTAAACTCTCGCGAAGACTGTACCTGTTTTAGTGGCGGAGAATTTCAAATAAATGCTTGAGTAATACATATTGCAATTTTAAATTCATTAAATAAATAAATAAATATTTGCGAAAATATAATTTCTCGCAATTGATTATAAAGGGTAGAGAGTAGATCATGTAGTGGGTTATTAAGTAAAGGGGTCACCGTAAATATTGGTAGGAATGAGAGCTTTTTTCAAATTCAGAATGACTTAATATCCGAAAGAAATAGAAAACGTGGCTCAGGTACATCAAAAACAAGTGTCATTAATGATATAAAATACTCGATAGACAGGACTTGTAATTCGTATCCCAGGGATTCCATTTCCATTGTAGTTGTTGATTGCCGTAGTATAAAAAACAAAGTCGCTGATTTTCGCCATCTCATTGAGAGCACGGAAGCTGATGTAGTAATAGGAACAGAAAGTTGGCTATCGAATGAATTTGCGGATACCGAGACATTCCCAAAATCTTATGCAATATACAGAAAAGACCGAACAGCGAGAACAGGAGGAGGAGTATTTATCGCAGTCAATGATGAGTTCGTCAGCAGAGCCGAAATATTTCCAGATAATGATTTAGAAAGTGTGTGGTGTTCCATTAAATGCTCAACAAAAAGAATTTTTATTTGCTCATATTATAGACCACCCGATTCAGACTTAAATTCAGTTCTAGAGTTGGATCGACAGGTGAAGCGTCTCACACGTCAAAATAACGAAAATAATATAATTATCGGTGGTGATTTCAACGTTCCCTCGATTGACTGGAAGACATATAGTTTCAAAAATGGCGGCAAAGATAAAGAATTGTGCGACACCCTACTCCACACATTCACTTCTAATTCCTTACATCAATTAGTCACAACACCGACCAGAGGAAACAACGTTCTAGATCTTTTGGCGACTAACATACCTGAAAGCGTCCTTAACGTAGTATCACTGAACGGAATTAGCGATCACAAAGCAGTAAAAGCTAGATTCAATATTATTACTGACAAAAAGGCACCCATAAAGAGGAGGGTATATTTATTTCACAAGGCGGATTTCGAAGGCTTATAACAAGAACTATTGACCTCGTATAAAAAATTTAGTGATATTAGTGAAAACCGTTGTACTGACTATACATGGAATACTTTTCGTAACATTACACAACTAGCCATAACTAGCGCAATACCAAGTAAACTTAAAAAGGTCAATACTGAACCTAGGTGGTATAATGCGGACGTCCGGAAATCTCTCAAGCGACAACGAATACGGCACGCAAAAATGAGGAACGCACGTCAGGATCTCCCCGAAGAGGAGTATAAGAAGTTATTCGAAAAATACAAGAAAGCGAAAACAGCAGCTAAGGCGGCCTTTCAAAATGAATTAACGGATTTCAAAAATAAAATGTTGGGCGAATATTTAGAGAACAACCCAAAGGCTTTTTGGTCATACGTGAGGGAGGTTCAAGGCTGCAAATCAACAGTAACGTCACTAAATAACAATCTAGGAGAAAGGGCAAACGACAAATTAGATAAAGCAAATATCCTCAACACCTTTTTTCAAAGCGTCTATACAAAATGCTCTCCAAACGACACCACTACAATACCTAGGCTATATAAGCACCCGATGCAGTCTATTAATATCACTAGTCGCGGAATAGAAAGTCATCTGAAATCCATTAATTCCAAGAAATCACCCGGTCCCGATCAAATTCCCGCCCGAGTTTATAAAGAATTAGCATCAGAAATAGCACCGTACCTTAAAATAATATTTGAAAAATCTCTAACACAACATCGTGTTCCTTACGATTGGAAAATCGCGAACGTTACACCAATATTTAAAAGTGGCGATAAGGAAGAGCCCAGTAACTATAGACCGATTTCCCTTACGTCTATCTCGTGCATGATATTGGAACATATAATCGTCAGTTCGATTATGGGGTACTTGGGTAGTCAAAACTAGTTAACGCCAAATGAGCACGGATTCCGGAAAGGCAGGTCTTGCGAAACCCAGTTGGCCCTTTTCCTTCACGACATTCTTTCCTCGGGAGAAAAGCTTGTCCAAGTAGACGCAATATTTCTAGATTTTAAAAAAGCTTCGATAAGGTCCCTCAATCAAAGTTACTCGTTAAGTTGGAAGCATACGGAATACATCACGACGTAATATGTTGGATAAGAGCCGACCGCGAACAGAGGGTAGTTCTAGATGGCGTTGGCTCAGATGTAGTGAAAGTTACATCGGGTGTACCTCAGGGAAGTGTCATCGGTCCCTTATTGTTCCTTTTGTATATTAATGATATCACTACCGTTGTTACTAGAAAAATTCACCTCTTCGCAGATGACGCAGTGTTGAACAGAGATCTAGACAATGAGTCCGACAAGATTGCGTTACAAAAAGACCTAGATGCTATAAATGAATGGTGCAATACTTGGCAGTTAGAATTGAATTTTAAAAAGTGCGTTGTTATGAATTTTTGGAAAAAGAATAACTCGGTCAACGATACGTACACAATTAATCAAACAGACTTATCAAATGTAGAGTCAGTTAAATACTTAGGTTTGACCCTTACTCAGGACCTGTCTTGGGGGAAACACGTTCGGGAAATCTGCGGACAGGCTAGTCGCAAATTGGGATTTATCAAAAGAATATTAGGAAAATGCGACGAGAAAGTTAAAGAGCGATGTTATTTTTCACTCGTGAGACCTCACTTGGAGTACGCCGCTAGCATATGGGACCCTTACGAAGTAGGACTTATCTCTGAAATAGATAGAATACAACGGAGAGCAGCAAGATTTGTGAAAGGTTGTTACGATAAACTTAGCAGTGTTACCGAATTGTTGAAGGAATTAGGGTGGGAATCTCTAACTGATCGAAGGGAGAAATACAGGTTAAATCTTTTGCGCAAACTCGGAGCAGACAGTTTTTTGCCGGACGTTCAACATATACTGCTAGAGCCAACGTACTACGGTAGAAGTGATCACAGGAATAAAATAAAGGAAATTGACTGCCGAACCGATAGATTCAAAATGTCATTTTTCCCACGTACAATAAGGGACCATAATAGTTGCGATAGATCAATCATATGAAACTCCCACCCTCAATAGGTAGAGTAGAATTTTCATTAGTGCTTAATAATACCATATCATTACTAACTCTCCACACCGGTCGATTAGTCCGGCATTATTTTATTTTGTTCTTTGCATGAGGTAGCATCTCGTAGTATTCATAAATTAACAGTATCAGTAATATTAACCACTAGATGTGTCTATAGCATTTCTCTGCATGTTTGTATGTTCTTTTACGTGTCACTCTCCCAGTTTCCGGTTGGACTGCGCACTGTTCTCCTGACTGCTTTTGGCCTGCGCTTGGCGCCAGGGGGAGCGTGCGAGGTTATGTTCTGGGACGGGTGTTGCATGCCTGGTGTGGAATCGCCCCGTACCACACACCCTAGTGGTGGCTTGCACAGTACATCTTAGATGTAGATGTAGATTATTGATAGTTCTATCTTCTTCGGATATTGTTTATTGAAATATTGCAGATTATTTAAAATTGGCCAAATTATAAATAGTTACTCAGGAAATAACTCGATGGTAGGAGAAGTAACTTGGTGGAATTTTGACGTTATGGAATGAAGAATCACTTTTGGTAATTTCCACACGTTTACTTAGTCAACTGACCGGTTTCGATGTTTACTACATCATTATCAGAGATATAACTACCTTTGCAGTACAGCGGGCGTCACAATATATATGGAGGGCATATTGGGGGAGGGGGGGTTGAGGGGGGAAGGGTCTTTGGGAGGGAGAGAGGGTTGGGTTTGTTTTTAACTCAAGGACAATGGGAAAGCATATGAACAATACAGATTAAAATATACGGGGATAGAAACGGTAAAAGATGGGGACGATTTTTCGGACACGAAGTCATCCAAAACACTATCACCATGCATTTTAAAGGCAGAGAAAATTTCAAATTTTTCTTAAAAAATCCAGCTTTTAACACCTTTGTCACAGAAATAGACGGATTAAAATTAGATGAGTGCTTAGATTCAAGTAGGCGTTCAGCGAACACGGATTTAAAATCACTCTTTATAAAACTTCGTGAGTGTTCAGCCATTCTAGTTTTGAATTTACGGCCAATAAGGGGTTTGGGGTATGCGAAAAATTGAGAAGAGGTGCTTGTCATCCGAGATGGCAATCTTCAAATCTAAATAGTTTATACTCTTACCTCCCCTTTCCACCGAAAAGGAAATAGAAGGATGGAGAGAATTTAACAATGCCAGAAATAGATCCAGTTGTCTATCAGTATCTGATCAGAGGCATATGACATCATCTACATATCTATAATAATAGGAGACATAGTTCAAAAGGAAATAGTATTTGAAGAAAATAGTTTTTTCTCTGAATGGTCCGTGAAAATATCGGCCAGAATAGAGTTTGAGAGTAAAAGTTGAAATAAAAATAATTCTGAGCAGGTTTAAAAGGTGGATTTAATGGTTTCAGGCGTAAATTTATGGAACAGCTTCATAATTGAAAAGCAAAACTTCTTGAGTTCCACGTAAATAGATTTTTATTACGACATAGGCTTCGTCGCTGAGCGACATCATGAGGTAGGTAGAGAATATTTGGGGCACACAATATACATGGGTACACTGGGGAGGCAAGGGGGTGGGAAGGTTTGGAAGAGTTGGGCTTGGGGAGGGGATGAGTGAGGAAAGGGGTGCTGTGAAAGTTTGGTGCTGTGGGGGGGGGGGAGGCAGTTGGTTGTGCGATCGTAAGTCACGATCGTGTCGCAAGGGGGAGGGGGGGGGGAGGAGGATTCGGAGAGGGCGGAAGGAGAGACTTGAGGTTCAGCGCAGAGGGGAATGGGATTGAAAAAAGAACGTCAATGAGAACAATACATTTGTCACGTTTAAAATACAGTATTTTTTAATTTCCATTTGTCCAAGTGCGTCCCACTTGGCACCCTTCTTTTCCACATGGAGGATTTCATGTTTAAAACTGCCTTGTGTGATTGTGTTCCAGCAAATTCTTGGCAAATAGAGAAGAATGATTATTGTTCCTAAAGCATGCCTCATGCTATTTCACTCTTCTTCTGAAACTTCTCCCAGTCTGCCCGACGTATGTTTTTTGGCACACATCACACGTCAGTTAATACACTCCACGCGCATTTGAAGGGTAAACTTTGTTTTAAATAGATAAAACTAATTAAGTACTTTAAATATCTTTTGTTATTCTTGCAAAATTTAACTCCTGGGAGAGCCATCTGAATGTTTTTTTCAATTCACAGATTATTCGAGTTCCTTCATAGAAAGGAAGACATTGAATCATTGAAAGATATCAATTTAATTTATTCTGCCTCCCATCCTTCTTCTTCCTCTCCCCTTCAGCTCAAGGATCTTGAATCATCTTGTATTCTGATCCACCTCACCCTCATTCTCACCCTCTGGTCTCAATAAATCGCACTAATGTCTCCCTCCCCTTCATCTCCTTTCTCCATGTTTCACCCACTCTCTACTTCCTTTTTCTCCCCTTTATTACTCTATCCCTTCCTCCCCTCCTCTCCCCCTCACCCCGTTCTACTTCTTTCCCCTCCTTCCCCTCTTACACCTTCGTATCCCCCTCTTTCCTCTTCCATACCTCAATATCTGTCCCTTCCTCGCTCTTACTCTCCACCTCAAGAAAGATGGATAATAATACACTCCATCGAAATATTGGAAGATTTAATTTGTGAGTTTCTTTTGTTTGTGCCACTGTGTTTTGTGCTTGTCACGCCTGTGACTCCTTATTGGAAAAATATAAATGTATATATATATATATATATATATATATATATATATATATATATATACATTTATTCCCTATCCTTATCAAATTGGAAAAGAAAGTCTCTCGTGGAGGAAGGAAGGAAGTCTTACTTCAATCGTGAAGTAAAAGGGAGCCACACAAGACCGCGGTCAAGCTACTCTGTCGGTAGATATTAGAGGAAAATACTTTCTCGGGGGGAACTTGCCAGGTGGGACACTATACCCCCATGATCGCGACGGTGAACGGAACCGGACGGACAGGACAACCGGGCACCGCGTCTAAGGAGTGAAAGACTCGCAGTTACAATGAACCATTGAACCCTTTTATTTAACCTTTTATCGACATATGACACCTTGACAAATATAAATTACCCTCTTACTCGCTAATGGGAGATGAGTGGGTGAGTAACTGGTGAAACATTAATGAAACAAATTTTACAAACAAAATAGTCTACAACGTGACATGATTTGTACAAAATTAGATGAGATGAAATGAAATTAAACCCTTATTTAACAAGTTCCTCGTCCCTTCCTTTTAGACAAGGCAATAACGTTCATCGGACGGGAAATTAGTGATACAAGGATTAACTTTGAACCAAGAAAACATCTTTCATTTCTCCTTAGTTCACAGGCCAAAGATGCATGAAAACTTCGGATGAGGAAATCACAACTTCCACGCTTAATGCACACGAGTTGGGCTTAGTGAGGAGGTGAATCCGGGAACACTTAAGGCGCTAGGTGGCAAATACTTAGACGAGTCGAAGGGGCCCGCGGATCCTAGTCGAGGACACGTGGCTTCTCTCCGCATCGGGATGAGACGTGTCAACTTCGATGTCCGGATCGGCGGCTGGGAATCTGCTGGTCAGACGAATGTCCGGCAAGCTGTGTTATCTCATCACCCACCCACGCGACAGGTTCGCGAGGTTGCCTCAAACGTCCACGGCAGCTCTCCTTCCTCCCTTCTTTGTCTGACCACTTTCTTTCCCTCTCGTTCGTTCCCACTCTCCACGAGAGTCGGATTGCTTCTCTCACGAGTGCTGGATTCCTTCTGTCCGTGTGTGAGCTTGCTTCCGCCCAGATACCCTAGTAGTCATATGACCACCCATAATACATTTCACAAAAACAATTGATATGTGATATTTGGGGCGGCAGGTTCGAATTGTCGTGCGAGGCGTTCCCTCCCTATCCGCTAACCTTGGATAATCCTCATCGACGCGTCAATAAGGGGAATCACGCCTACACTGTTACATCATATATATATATATATATATAATGTCTTGGTAGAAAATCGCTCTCGGCGACGATGCACATGCATAAATAAAACAGTGATACACTAAACAAACACAGAAACACGCAAAAAGGACACTCACAAAATAAAACTTGTACGTTTCGGCGTCAGGACGCCTTCGTCAGCGGTAGAGGAATCCTACTGGTACTGATCTGATCCTACTGGTACTGGGTACTGATCGAATACTACTGGTCCCGGGTTCAAATCCGGATGAAGCCTTTGGACGCCCTCCAACAAAAAATCCTCGGAGTGCGAGGTGGCCCAGGGAAAGGAACTGGCCCCCCTACCCTGAATGTGTGAAATTCACACGCCTGTGGCTTAGTCCGGGGCGAGCTCTACCCTTAACTATCCAAACCATCCTTCGGGTTGAATCACTAAGTGCTATATATATAGCACTTTTTCTCCAGCTGACGAAGAGCTTACAGGCTCGAAATGTTCTTACCCAGTAAGTCGTCTCTTTTTACTTATCTTTCCCCACCCCCTGTCCAGTGTATATATTTTTTATTGTTGTGGCCTATTGGCGAAACTTTCCCTGTGCGTGTATATATATATATATATATATATATATATATATATATATATATATATATATATATATACACGCACAGGGAAAGTTTCGCCAATAGGCCACAACAATAAAAAATATATACACTGGACAGGGGGTGGGGAAAGATAAGTAAAAAGAGACGACTTACTGGGTAAGAACATTTCGAGCCTGTAAGCTCTTCGTCAGCTGGAGAAAAAGTGCTATATATATAGCACTTAGTGATTCAACCCGAAGGATGGTTTGGATAGTTAAGGGTAGAGCTCGCCCCGGACTAAGCCACAGGCGTGTGAATTTCACACATTCAGGGTAGGGGGGCCAGTTCCTTTCCCTGGGCCACCTCGCACTCCGAGGATTTTTTGTTGGAGGGCGTCCAAAGGCTTCATCCGGATTTGAACCCGGGACCAGTAGTATTCGATCAGTACCCAAGCGCCCTACCCAATAGGCCACCACGCCCCCCCCCCCACACACACACACAATATATATCTATATATACACACAGGGAAAGTTTCGCCAATAGGCCACAACAATAAAAAAATACACTGGAGAGGGGGTGGGGAAAGAAAAGTAAAAAGAGTACCCATGGCGGTCCCTCTGATCTGAAGGAAAACTTGATTGTTGAAGGAAAAGGCGTTTTTAGTTAATACTAATTCTGTTTATTTCTGTTAATACTAATTTTAAATTTTGTGAGTGTCCTTTTAATTTTCGTGAGTCTGTGTTTTCAAAGAATATTTATATTTGTGTTTTTATTCGCCGAGTGTGTTTTCTCAGAAGATATTATATTGGCTGAATAGCCCACTTTCTTCATCTTTCTTCGTCGTCGTTGTCTCATCAGTTCCGGTTCTGCCGTGGTGACACAAGCTAAGTGTTCTGTTTCCTTCCCTTACCACTGTTCTCTTTCTTTCCTTTTCCACTTATTTTACCTGTTACAATGGATCATACTAACACCCTTCATTATTGGTTACGGCAAGCACGTAGACATGCTCACAAAGTTCCTCAAATATGGCTGTCACTCCGAGTTCTTTTCTTTATGCCTTTCTTTAGGAATCATACCCAAAAGTCTTATCATTAAACTTCCTCTTTCTGGCACCCCACCTAGTTTTCATCTTAAAATGCACTCCTTCATATATCGTCAATTGGAATGCACTCGCATCATCCTTTCCGAATATCAGAGTCTCTACAGGAAACACCTTTGCGACCTCCTCTCGCTCGTTAAAATTATATCCCTTTCATCCCCCGAATCAGTAACTCTCCTTAATGATATATTCTCTTCTGCACTGCGAAACCAATCTCGTAGACGTGCTACCCACAAACATAAACTTTCCACCACTTGCGTTGTTTTTTTGAATAATGGCATTTCCTTGCCATTCACTGAACTGACTGAACTGAACAGGGGGGTTATCGCGTAAGCTTCCGATCATAACATTCGGATCCGATTCTCGGATATTGTCCCGAAGTCTTCGGATGTGACGTACGATTCCTAGAAAGTGCTATTGTGTAAGCTTTTTTCCGATACCTTCGGATCCGAACTTGGATGAAATCCAACCGAGTGGGTTTGAGCACTCGGATTGAGGTCTTCGGAAGGGATTTGGTTTCGGAAGGGGTCACATCATCTATTTCGGGACTAACAGCGAAGCAAATATTGGGCCTACACTTTGAATAAAGGTTGCGTATTATATGTTTTTGAATGCAGAACGCTAACAATGGTAGCTAGAGTCTTATTTAGAGTTATATTTGTTTATTCCAATTACTAGTGTTGGTGCCCATTTAAGGACCGGCCGAAGGTAATTACTCTGTGATAGTTTTATCAATTGGATGAGATTTAGATTTAGATATGATCAGAAAGTGTGCGAATAATGTATATAAATATGCTGCGTGACCAATGACATGGATTAAATGTTTGAAACGAGGTTTAAAAGTGACAGTCAATAGAATATTAGTTGGTTGTCGTCTTTGCTCGTTTGGAGTGAATTAATGTCGATCAAATTTAAGGGAGCTACAATATTACGCAACATTTTGGTCAATAGCATAATACTTGCATCTGTTTAAACAATCTCATATGTGTATCGTGACAACTTATGTCATTTAACTGAAAAGGGGACGATGGTTTTTCGCAGCTTCATAGGTCGCCTGCCATTGACTGTATGAACGCGTAAATCCCCTTCTTTTGAAGTGTAATCCAATTATGTATCTCCAGTTTATCATTCATTGTAATCTATTCTCATATTTCATTCATATTAAGGATCCAATTGTCTCAGTGTTTAGTGATTGTATGCTTAATTTTTGACATAGACCGGGTGTTTAGTCAGTCAGCTGTTGTTGTGGGTAGATATTTCGATCGGCCAGCAGAAATGCGAAAGTCGGTGTTCGTTCTATGTCAAAACCGTAATAAATGGTAGTTAATTAGTTTCGTAGATGCCCGGTTGTTTCCATACCCAGCTTTATTGATAGCCTTCATTTAAGGAGAAGCAAATCGTCAGCTTTCGAGGACAAGTTGGATTCGTCTTATTGCAATCACTCGGGATGCCTGTCAAAAGACTTTAATTCTAAATTGCCTTAAACAAATACACAATCTTCAAATATTGCCAAGGTGGGTTTAAAGGAGGGTATGGCCGTAATAACTAAGCTTTACGAAAATAAAACATTGCAAAGAATGATAACATTGATGAATGCGATACATCCCAAAGGCCTCGATCGTCTTACTTTGTAGCATTGTGATAGAAAAAATCCATTGATTACACACTTAACAGATTATATGGATCTTCATCTTCCTTCGTCTATTTAGAAATACTAGATTCATTGTAATCTGTGGTTACAGAATTAATAAATAACTATCCCTGTTAAATACCCATATTAATAGTCCACCTTTTTATAAATAAACTAATACTTTTTTAAATAGACTAATACACTGAATTTGCCACAAGTTTCGGCAAAATGGATATCTTTCCCATTAACAAGGCAGGAAAGGAACAGGGTAATTCAAAGGCAAGTACACACATATGTAGCTTTCAATAATTAATTTATTATAAAATTCACAATACAAACTGACATAACAAAACAAATAAAATTCAAATTAATCACTCCTTCGCAGTTGCCTGGTGTATCTGGAAAAGAAATTCTTTTATTAAAACTTTATCACTTGTTTCTTTCAAAACCAGTAACTACTTGGCCTCTCAAATTCCTGGGACACTAGGCTACATTGATGAAACACATATTGCCATTAAGGCCCCAAGACAGGAGGAGCATGTGTACTTCAATATGAAGCATTATCATTCTCTCAATGTTATGATTGTGAGTTACAGTAAAGTTATGACTAATTTTAAAAATAAAAAAAAACATAAGTTCAACCTAATGTGTCAGTACATAGCATATACCTCCTAGTGGTGGGTCGCGGGTAACAGTATGTTGGCTCGGTGCTGCAGAATCTGGAAAACAATTTTGAAAATTAAGGGAAAATTTACTGCTGGCTTATCATCACATATGTATTATCATAATAGATGGTATTTTAATAAAACTATGTACGTTATAAGTCCATCTGTTTTGAGATAATAAAAAATTATATTTCTTAAAAAATTTGAGGCATTAAATGTTTAAATTAATAAAATACTTGATGGATACAGTTACATTATCTCTATTTAGTATATTCTGTAACCGCTATGCTTTTAGTTGGGGTGCATGATGGTAATTGTCTCCATTTCCAAATTAAAACATTTTCACCAATGCCAAAAAGAAATATAATTGCAAACCCTACGAGGAGATTACTACGTCCTACAGCAGATTAAAAGCGTTGTGAGTGAATTAATTCTAGGTATTCCTCTCGGTGACAAACAATTTACTGTCTGCTAATACTGACAATAGAACAGTTATCTAGGGCAAATCAAAGGATAATCGAAATATCGCATCTATGTGCAGTTATTCATTGTGATTGAAACAATAATAAACCAACAGATACTTCGTCTTCAATTTCCCTCTATCTACTAATTGAAATAATGAATGCAAGAACAGATGATCTTCACTAATTAAATCTTCCAAAATGTAAAATAGTAGGTTAGACATTCCGATTAAAGAATCGACACTGCACCCTTTCTATTTAACTTACTCTACTACCTGCTGGATCATTTAATGATAACACATTTTAGCACTTCTTTGTTTTATGTGAGCAACATGATTATAGATAACACATGAATTAGTGACGGATGCCTTTAACGCAATTAATCGTATACGTGAATTTTCATTTCTTGATATCAACGAGTTTAATTCTTCTACGTTAATTCAAACATATTACACTAAAACTACTTCGTGTCACTCATTATCGTTAGACATATCATCGAAATCAAGTTCTCTGGGATTCCGAATCCAATTAGTCTTAAACAAGAATATCAATAGGTACGGATGTGTTATTCCATGACAATCTTTATTGATTTCCTATGACAGTGAATTGCGTGCAAATAACATATTACAACATTGGGAACATCTATTTCTCTTCGACTGTAATTCCACAATACATAATTACAAAAGCAAACACCACTTACCTTTCCGTGCCTCTTCCATTTCCTCGTTATTTACCTTAGCGATTGTTTACTTGCATTTCGAAGTTCAATTGTTTCCAACGTTGCCACCTTTCCTTTCGGAAGATTATCCGATCCGAGCGCTCATGTCCCAAAGACAATTCGAAGGTGCTTACAAAATACGCTCGGAACGGCGTTCTCGGATACTTTCGTCGATCCGAATCCAAATAGGAAACGAATCCGAGCGTCTAATCCGAATTTACGCGATAACCCCCCTGAACTCCCAAGCCCCCTCCACTCTTTCTCTTGAAGCCGGACCTTTCCACCCTCTACAATCTTCCACCCCCCCCATGTGGCCCTCCGGTTTTCCCAAAACGCTACCCCCAGCCGCATGAGGCCCTCCCACCTTCCGCCCCCACCGCTGACCGTGTTAAACCTTTCCTCCTTCTCCCTCGATGCAAACGAACTTTCGGTGCTCAAAAAGGGATTGTCTTTTTCCCCCACCCCAAGAGTTAACCCAGTGAATACTCTAAACTGACGACCTAAAATTCTGCCGAAACTTGAGATGGCGTGCTTTCTGGAAATCTCACCCTAATATCCCCTCCACTCCCTCGTCTATTCAACAGCCCCTCTCCAAATTTCTCCCACCGTCTCAACGGGAACCTAAAGCACTCCATGCTAACCATCCTGTTGAAATCTTCATTAAACTCTTCCTAACTAAATTATCTGAAAAGTCATTTCTCCGATCACTAACTCCACCAAGTAATCTCACCCGTCTAGAAAAACTCGCTTTAAAAAAAATATCCAACAATGATGAGATCATCTCTAAGGCAGACAAAGGTTGTCGTACTGAATAAAAATTCCTACATATCCGAAGGAATTCGGCAACTAAATGATCCCTCTTCTTATACCCCCTCCCCCAAGATCCAAACGCTGAATTCCAGAAAGAAATAACTTTATTTCTGGAGGAATTAGGACCAGCCGAAGGCCTCACTCCCTCCGAAATCGCCATCCTCTCACCCTCTAACTTCAAAACGCCCCATTTCTACATGCTTCCTAAAATTCACAAAACCAACAATCCTGGTCGCCCTATTGTCTCTAGCATCAACTCCCCCACTGAACGGATCTCAGCACTGATTTATCATTACCTACAGCCATTAGTTATGTCTCTCCCCTCCTTCATCAAAGATAGATACCACTTCCTCGACCTCCTACACGCCATTCTTATCCCTACTAACACTGACCTTCTTATGGCCACAATAGATGTCACTTCCCTCTATACGAGTACACCCCATCATGAAGGAATTGAAGCTCTCCGCTTTTATCTATCCCAACGCCCTAAACCACATCTTCCCTCCACCAACTTTATTGTTAAATTAACAGAATTAGTATTAATTAAAAAGGCCTTTTCCTTCAACAATCTAGTTTTCCTTCAGATCAGAGGGACAATCATGGGTACTCGCATGGCACCTTCTTATGCAAATCTATTCATGGGCCATTTTGAAAGCATTTTCCTCAAAAACCAACCCCTCAAACCTCTCTTCTGGGCCCGCTATATTGATGATATCTTTGTCCTTTGGCCTCATGGCCGTGAATCTCTATCTTCCTTCATTTCTGCGCTAAACTCTTCCTTTTCGGTTTCTTTCACCTCTTCCGTCTCTGATTCTTCCATCACATTTCTGGATGTTAATATCCTACTAAAAAACAACAAATTCATCACCTCCGTCCATAAAAAACCCACTAACCATAACCTTTACCTTCATTTCAATAGCTGCCATCCACCACATACCAAACGCTCCATTCCATATTCCCTCTCTGTCCGCGGCCACAGAATTTGTAACGACGCCCACTCCCTTCAACAATACACCGATAACCTAAATCACTCCCTCAGAGAACGTAAGCAGCCTAAAAAGCTTCTTACCAATCAAATCCTGCCCCCCTCTGCCAATTACACCCCTCGGGCCAAAACCCACCACCCTTACAGACTCAGCCTCATCACCACATTCTTCCCTGGCTCCCATAAAATCAGAAACATTCTCCGCGATCTATACCCTATTTTAAAGAATAATAATTCTACTGCCCTCCTATTACCTTCATGTCCCACAGTATTTTTAAGCGTCCCGCAAACCTGCGAGATATCTTAAAATCTACGAAACCCACCCTTCAACCGACCGCCCTCCGAAATCCCTCTCCACCACTCTCCTCAACTTTCAACCGTCCTAGATGCAAATTTTGCTCCCTCCTACGCTCTTCTGCTACGCCCTCTTCAAATAAATCTTCCTCAGCAGCCAACTGTACTTCCACAAATATCGTTTACCGTCTCTCGTGCAATTTCTGCCCGGCATTTTATGTTGGCGAATGTACTACCCCGCTTTCAATACGAATGAATGGGCACCGCCACTCCACCATATGTCCTCCATTCATTGATCCCATTCCTAAACATACCGCTTCCCATCGTAAGACCTTCAATAAATATTTCTCTCTCTATATTAGAAGCCCTCCCCGAATCAGCAACTAATATTGAATTGAGGACTCGTGAGATGGCATCCATCTGGTTCTTTAGGGCATCTGAATCGCCCGGGCTTAACTTGGCCCACTGACCAATAGCAATCCCTTGCTCCCGCTCCCCACCAGTCCCATTCCCTTCTCCTGTTTCACCTCCTCCCCCCCCCCCCCCCCCCAGGTAAAATTTACTAGAATCTGGACATAAATGAAGTTGTTTTGGCAGGTCAAGTCAGAAACAATTGGGGAGCCAGAGCACTGTTGTGATGCGAATGGAGCAGCATACTAGAGGTAATGAAAAGTTCCGTAGTTTTTAAATTAAAATTAAAGAAACGAGAGTCAGATTAATTCATATTATTTATTAATAATACACATCACCAACATCAAAAGGGCAACGTACATTGTATGTAAGTTCAAAAAACATTTGAATGCATGAGTAGACAGAAACATACATTTGTCCTTATGTTTAGTGCCCCAAAAAATGGTAATTTACATTTTAATTCACAAGCAGTCAATTGTAAAGGTGTAAATTAGATCACTCCGCCCGATCCCAAATTGGGACAGTGAATTCAAGGCGATGGCCAAATTAGCTTCGGTGACAGTCGCCAGTGCGAGGACTATTGCGCTATCTGTAAGGAAAAGAATCATCATTTGAGTATATAGGATATCTTCCGACAATGTTTACGGAAGAAAATGAAGTATGCAGTATTTACCTATCCTCCCAATAAAATATCACTATCCTCATTCAATAATTTCCTTCTTATAAACTTCCACACACTAGTAATTCTCGACCATAGTTTCGGCATTGACGTCCCATTTTATGCCCGTTTAGCGTTAACCAGAAGATGATGTAGCCTTTTCCTAAACATACTGTTAACTGAAGGCTCTAGTTTTCCATACCTCATCAGGCATTCGATGAGTTCACCCGGGGTAGAATATGGTGGTCACCTTAGAGCGATATTTCCGGAAAATTAAAGACTTATAAAAAGAATTAAATTTCTTAATCGCAATCTGCAAGAAACTCTGTGTGATTATTATAACACGATATTACTTTTAAAGGCATACCTCTTAAATTGCTACGGTTCAAAAATTAAAATTACTGCCTTGATTGACATTTATCTACCCGTTGGGTGACAGCTGCCGCGAGTTCTCCCATTCATTTTAGAAGGGCGCATTATGACTTAAGTTCTTTGGATGGCATAACTTTCTATTCTTATGATTTTATTTCGAGTTACTAAATATCAATCTCTTAGTTGACGGAAAACTGTGGAACAATACATATTTATAAAAAAGTAATTATTTTAAATATTTACTAAGTTATTTATTTGAAGGATAGGGCACATAAAGAGAGCTCAATCAATACATCACATAGAAAATGAATATAATAAGATATTTCAAACTTATCATTGATCAATGGAACAATATTGAATGACGCCTCGATAACGCTCAGAATCTACAGAAGTAAATGTGGTATCGATGACTGAGCGTATTTAGTTTTATTTTCAGGCAGAGAACTCATTAAACCTGAGATAATGAAACCAGGCTAGGCAATTACTATTATCAACGACAGTAAAAATGACATTTTGGACTGTTTTAATAGTACGTGATTACTATTTTCTAGCGATAAAAGCCGAAGTTTATATTTTTCCCACTTATTATGCTCTCTTTCATCAGCCAACATTATGTATGATTTAATACTTTATTTGTATATAATAATGCAATATTTATTATCTGTGTAATATAATTTACCCGAGCTCTCAGCTAACATGAATTTATCTAAAAGGCTACGTCATCTTTCGGTAAACGTTAACCAGACATTACAAAACAATGCCTTAAATTTGGTTTTATAATGTTTACTTAACTGCAAAATGACGTAGTTGCCTTTTCATTGACTAACTGCTTACTGATCCTGTAAAATGCATCAGGATGTCGGTTAGCTGACGTGAGGGTCGTACGGAGAAAATATTTAATTAATAAACCATGGATTTTTAAACCTGCCAGTAATGTCAAAACCATGGTTGTGAAAGATGGTGCGGAAAATATAAAGTAAGAATTATGCGAATGGTTTACATAATTTCAACAAAATTTAGCTGACAACTTTCGCTGTCATTTTCCTCATCGTTAACAATAAATACTTACGTATTTTTCCAAGGAAAAAATTTTCACATGCGTATAAAACGACGTAAGTAGCACTGTCCGAGGCCACGATGTAATAGTTTAAGGTAGTGGTCTTGCCTGAAAGAAAAAGAAAAAACAAATTTATTTTTAAACCCCCTTGCTGAATATAGTTTATATCACTCACAATTCTATCCACATTCTAAATCCTTGTCTCTGAGTTTCTTCTGTCACTCAGAGATCAATCCATTAAAAAATCGATCTATTTATATAGTACATACATGCTTTTGCGAATACGATCTCAATATCTAAGCTATTTCATATGAAAATTCTTAATTAGAGGTTGTTTGGGGTAAAACCGTTCACAAAATCTATCTAGTACAGATAGATGTGAGGTACATAGAAGCACGCTCGGGATCCGTTTGGGCATTTAATAGCAAGAAGAGGCTTAACCCGGTCTCCAGGGTTATGTGGCTTACTTAACCCTTGTAGTACCAGGGTACCAAAAACGCCGAAAACCGAAAACAATTTCATTTTCCGAAACAATTGTCTTGCCTTGAGATATTTTGCCTTGGGCCTCCGGGTCCGCGGAATATAACCTTTGTTACAATAGATAAACGCTTTGAAATTGAAAATTAATTGAAAAATGATTGATAAAGTGATCTTCCCACCAGCCACGGCCTGGTACTCGGGTAACCACACTTACTCTCTTCACTTCTTGAAGTTCAAATCGTTAATTTTTGTTTTATTGATATTTATAACCATACATAATGTATCATTTATGTATAAATAAATAAAAATAACAATTTAAAGTTAAATATATTTTGAGTAAAAAAATATAAATGACTGATGAATTTGTTTCCTCGCATTAATGGGAAGTATATTTAGTAAAATAATACCAACTTCAGCTGTGTATACAAATTGAATCATCATGTTAAAGGGCTTTGCCAACTCCTCATTCAATTGGCGCAGGAATAATAGCCGTCAAGTTGCTATTTTAGGTAACATATTATTTTGTTCATGATATATAATATAAGCTGCAATGTCCGGAATACCATAGAACATGGTGAACGGCCGTCTGGATGGGCTCCGATTTCGAGAAGTCTAGCGGCCGAGATTTTGGTCCATTGCGCCGGCGCCCACTTCGCACTTGTTGCAGTTTAATATAATTTCTTATATTTTCTATTTTTTTCTGATACATTCATGTCATCATGCATCGTCGTTAACAGAATGACAGCTTAGTTTTTTTAGGAAGATATGAGCAGAGTACTACGTTTTCATGAAATCCAAATATGGTGGAGTACACTTCCCTGTCTCTCGAAGCAGCCGCGGCCTTCGGAATTTATGGTTTGTTTGTTTTTGCGTATATTCCCAAGAATTGTTATATTCCGCAATGGAAGGTGCTTTCCAACTGGTAAAGTTTCAAAATATGTATCCATTGTATTGATACTGAAACAACCTTTGTATATCTAGCACCGCGAGCTCTTTTAGCAATATCTCGCCTTGATTATTTTTCGCGAGTGTCACCTTGCATTCCGGCGTATATAATATGTACCATTAAGTGGATACCCATTTCGGAATCGCAAATCCATCATATCTTTATTCCATATTTGCCAGGTTTGCTGGGAATACACTGCGTAAACCTCGTTCGTCCGCGATAAAGCTAAAGCTATTAATCTATAATCATAAGATTCTCTGATGGCCGGTCTTGACAAATTGCAATCACGTAATTGTCTTCGCGTGCTCGTTCAAGACGCGTGTTGGGATCGTCAAATCGTAAAAAACGTGAAATCAACGAAAAGCAATTTACGCTCATGGTTGCTCTGTACAAGGAAAAATATGACGTTTTCCTCATGTCACTTCAAGCATCGCTATTGGAATTATTTACACCAGCACAAATTAAAATTCCTATGTAATCGTATATTTCTCGGCTAGTAACGTTCTTCCATACACGAGGTTTCTTTTCGGAATGTTTCGTGTTATAATAATGACAATATTTTTGTTCTTTCTGATTTGTGCGGATAATTATTATATCTACCATCTCCTTTATAAAAAAATCCTTTCAATGTATCACAAACGGATAATCTTTCTGAACTTCTATGTGGACCAGCCCTTTCACGTACAATATTTCGAGCTGCTAATTAGCGTTCAGACAAAGGAGTTTTGGACTAAACTGTTTTCTTTTTCGCGATGAAGTCCGTCACAAATTCCTGGACGACTCTATTTCCTTCTCCAAACGTGTTCTTGTCTCCTTTGCCTCTTCCTCTGCCTCTACTTCTACCTACTCTAGATATGTGCTCCTCTCTATTTGTCCTTATCACTCCCTTCACCATCACTCGAGTCACTACTAGCTTCATTATCACGTCATGTTCATTCAGATCTGTGTAATAAATATACGCAATAAGTATAATAACTATGTATAGTTAATTACTCATCTACAATAAAAACTTGTACCTGATGATGGCTGCTCTGTGAGCCGAAACGCGTTGTACGCAATAAACCAATTTGTGGAAAAGTGCAATTGTTTCTCTTACATTATGAAGAACTTCCACGATATCTCGCCTGAATCTGTTGAATTAAAATTAAAATTATGTATATTCTCTTATCTCGCCATCAAAACTTTCGCTCTCTCTGGATTGACCAAGTGCAAACATATAATTATAATTATAGTACATATATTTTGTAAATAATTTATATTTATGGGTAGGTACCGCCACTTTTGCGAGAGCTCACCATATTTGAAGCGTCGCACGATCCTATACGTTATCGGGAGAGTCGGCTATATTTCAACAACATCAAAGGCGAATTTTGTCCAGAGGACATATCTTCATCTTCACTGTCTGATGGAGTATCGTCCTAGCTTTCATCTTGAAAATCACACAATAATTTACGCAAATATTTATCTTGATCTTCTATATTTAATCCATAAAACAAAAACACGCGTGAAACAATAGATAGAATGCAACGACAAATGTTTCCATAGCTCCAAAATCATATTGTCAAATAAATTAATGTTATATGTACAAAAAAACAAAGGATAATGTTATTATATTTACTTGTATAAACAGCAAGTTCAAATAACTCACCGAGAAAACTCCGCTCTAGATAATTCTTTCATTTCGGAGCAAAGGCCACGCGTTCACAAGTTTCAGTTAACTGTTACATTCACCTTGAGGAACAAGTAAAATATCGTGTTGGTGTCTAATTCAATACTGACCCTTCTCTCAATGATGTATACAGCGATACTATATGTTAGGTCCCCCGCTTTTGCCAATTTGGAGCTGGTGAAGAACGCTACATTGTCAGAAACGCCGAAAACCAGTGCTCATATACCTACCGTTCTCTCCTTCCTTAAACTGCATTTTCATTCTAGAGGCCTAAAGATACGCTAGTTATTTACAGCAATTTAATATTATATATTTATTACTGTAGGATAAAACATCGATTGTTACCGAATAATTCATCAGGATCATTACAAAATATCAGTCGAATAAATTAACACTGAGTGAGAAGTTTGGCATTAATCCAACATTATATAAAAAAGATCTACGTACAACGTTTTTATGCAACACTCAAGTTTTTTCCTGAACCTTAATTTAAACAACTTTCAAATTTTGCGAATTATAAAATGTCGTCACTCCGCGGATAAAAGACTACCTTATGCATTTCTATAGCCGCAGGTTCAACTACAGATCACTTGCATCGATTTCCATGATTCATGCTGAAATCCTTTCATCGCTTGATGGATTTATATCTTTTGCAAAACTACATCAGAAGGAAATATGAAACTCGAGAAAAGAGTTATAATGAATAAAATCAAAAAAATTATAATTTTTCATCGAATTTGGTTTTCAATTCCAAATTGCAAGAACTTTTAGAAAATATTTCCTCAAATTCAGGGCTATACTTCCCCATGGGAAAAATAATTGGTGCATCCTGGTTAGTCTGTATTAAACCCATTTGCAACTTTCTGGGCGTCCACCCTAACCTTCATATACCAAAAACACAATTGGAGACATTAAAAAAAGATCTCCTTTCGTGAGCACAATCCTCAGTAGCAGCCCCTGGGGGGGGGGGGGCTATAATATAATATAACGCCTCCCTTCCCCACATAAAACCCGGCCTCGGTGGCGGGTGGGGTAATGTCTTCGCCTGCTTACCCGAAGGTCCGAATCCCGCCTGGGTGGGTTTTATCATCTAAGAGCATGTGCGGCATATTAACGAGTAAATTGTAAGAAAGGACTATGTAGACCTAAATTCGCTCGGAATAAAGACAACATTATTATTATTAAAACTCCAAAAAATGCTCATCATATTCGCCCCGTCCTCAATTTGATTTTCAATGATTGCTGACAATAAAAAACAACTCTTTACATGAAAACAGCTGAAGGCAGCTGCCCAGCTACAGCACCGGCAGACCATCACCTACACGAACACTCGGCTTGTCCTTACTTACAGACTCGACTATTTTTCAAATAAACTAAAAATAGTGTTTCTATAAATTCCCATTTCTTTAAGTAAAGTAATGTTTTTTCATTCTTGGCATGTAGTAACATAGCACTTAAGTGGCGACGGTGCAAAGCAAAGCGATGCAGTCAGGGGCATAGGCCGCCATTGGTGGTCAGGGGGTATATAGTACCAATGACAATAGGGCAAATATCACAAGGTTACCTTCAATTGCGATTATGGAATCAATATTGAGATAATAGGGCACTATCTTCAGCAGCAGATGAAACAGTTGAAATATCAATTTTTAATAATTAGAGCATCGACCAGTCTAACGCCAATTCTTCGCGTTCCGCTGTGCGGTACTGTGCTTGCTTTTTCATGTTATACGGTGTTTTTTAATGTAACATTATAAATTTATAGCGTCTTTAACTGTGTTGGCTACATTGGAAAACTCAACAGTTTTAGCAAAGCAACAAATCAGCGGAAATCGTGGATAGGAATGTTGTTTAGTAGGACCATTTAGTCGAAAACTGTGCATAGTATGTTTTTTCTGTTGTAATGAAATCGCCGCCTTGAATTAAGTTGGCTTGATAGTGTGACTTGCTAGCGCACCTAACTGGCAATTTGGAGACTTGGTTTCGAATCCTGTAGGGAATTTCCGTAACTAGATAGAAAGCTGTCGATAGTGCGCAGGTAGCGATACTCCGCTCTTGTAACGACGCCTGCCTATCGACAACACGTTTCTGTAATGCGCGGTTCAGACTGCTATCGTACGATAGGAACCTTCACGCATTCACACTCAGTTCTGCTGTCACCAGGAATCGCGTTGAACAAGTTCACATCCCTGTGGCCTTTTGTGGCTTTCGAAATGGCACTTCTCTTTGCTTATTCATCAAAGAAGTGCCCAGTGTACTTCACTATAATGACTGAATTTTTGATTGTCGTCATTCATCATTTCCGGTTTATGCTCGCGATATCAGTGCTGACCACTGTTAGGTGGCAGCGTTAAGGTCTACGTGCTACAGCTGTCCGGACATGCATTCACACTACGATTTCTGTCTACTAACTAATGGACTATTATCGTACAAACAATAGTAGTGTGAACGAGGCATATAGTTCAAGCTACCGACAATTCGTCGTCCCGAGAGATGGCATATAGTGCGAGTGACGATAGCTAACCAACAGCAATATGAATCATCACTGCGGCGGCGGTGAGATCTGTTTTCAATTCCAACTAATCAAAAAGCAGAAAAGAAGATGGAGGTAATGGTGCAGTAAATAACTATTCATTAAGAATTATTGATTTCATTTGGGTCAAATTTAATGATGAATCATTTATGATATCTATTTTTTAAACCCGTGATATAATTAAGAATTTAATAAACAACATTTCAGCAAGCGCTCTAGTATACTTGTATAAATAAATTAAATGTTAGTGATGGGCTGATTAAGATGGACAGAATTTCATCGTTTTCAGTGCTTGCCTTTTTAAATCAACTGCGTGAAAGAGTATTTAACACTGAATAAACTATAGGTATAATATTGAAATACTATTTTTCCGGTTCGAAACATTTACCGAAGGTGCTACCGCTGCCACAAAGTCAAGGCACGGTGACTTATTTGTGACCATAAATTGTTATTATTATCAGGAATATTGATTGTAATATATATCATTCCTATACCTATCATTTCTTTCATATACCGTGCATCTCATATTAACTGTATGCCCATTGTTAAGTGTTTTTAGATTCTATTAACATTTTCAATTCTGAACAATATCATCTAGAATGATTTTAATGATATGATAGATATTTTTTTGGTGTGATGGATTCAATGGCCGAACTCATAATGAAGTTGATACAGAGTTAGCAGAATCAACAGTACAGAAGGCCACTCAATATTTTAAATGTAGGATGACGGAGACAGGAAGTGACATTATAAGCATAGTTCATATACATACATAATAGGTCCGGACGAGATTCCAGCCAAGTATATTCATTTATGTTTGAACGAAGTTCTGCCTGTTATTCAACACATTTATGATTACAGCCTATTAAACTCATGCTTTCCTTCTCGCTGGAACACATCATTTATTCGGTCAATACCCAAAGTCCCTAACACCAAAGAAGTATCAGACCAATCAGGCCAATTTCCATACTCAGTGCGCTTTCTAAAAGAATAGAAAGAATTGTGGCGTCGCAAGTTTCAGGATACCTTTCAAAGAATAACCTAATTGATCGACATCAATCAGAGTTTAAAACGAATCACAGTACTCAAACAGCTCTCCTAAAAATACCTGAGGACATTAGATTGAATGGAGAAAATAGAAGATTAACCATACCAATTTTTATTGGATTTTAAAAATAACTGAGGACATTAGATTGAATGGATATAATAATTAACTCATTAATTATCATATATGTCATAGATGGTGAACCAGTGGTGAAGCTCTTTGGAACATGATAGCTCTTTGGAACAATTAATAAACTAAACCCAGGAAATAGGTACCCTGAGAAAGAATAGCATTATTACCAAAACTAATGACATCATATACGATTTAAGTTTTTCCCGGTGAATAATATTTAGGTATTCTTCTCGGGCTCCTCGGGTATTCTCTCGGGTATGAAGCCAATTACCTAATGCAAAGCCCGAGAAGAATACCAAATTACATCATTTTTTGAATTGGCATGATATTAAGTTCCATAATGAAGTTGTACCTTGTTTACTGGATGAAACCCCAGGAAATTTAAGAAGTGATACAATACTCAAATTTGTAGATATTTGAAAATAATCGATGATGACGATAATTATTAAACATGAGAAATCTGAAGCTTACTTATTATTTCATTCTTTTTTTTTATTTTCCATGTACTTGATACCGTTTGAGGATAGTAACTTTTATTTTACCTAGCCACTTCCCACCACTCTAAGAAAGGAAATTCTTCGAACGAAATCTAATTCAATAGGTCCGGACGAGATTCCAACCAAGTTTATTCATTTATGTTTGAACGAAGTTCTGCCTGTTATTCAACACATTTATGATTACAGCCTATTAAACTCATGCTTTCCTTCTCGCTGGAACACATCATTTATTCGGTCAATACCCAAAGTACCTAACACCAAAGAAGTATCAGACCAATCAGGCCAATTTCCATACTCAGTGCGCTTTCTAAAGGAATAGAAAGAATTGTGGCGTCGCAAGTTTCAGGATACCTTTCAAAGAATAACCTAATTGATCGACATCAATCAGGGTTTAAAACGAATCACAGTACTCAAACAGCTCTCCTAAAAAAATACTGAGGACATTAGATTCAATGGAGAAAATAGAAGATTAACCATACCAATTTTTATTGGATTTTAAAAAAGCTATCGATTCCATCAAACACGAAATTTTGCTTCAGAAACCTGCAGATTTGAATTTCTCGGCAACCTCCTTGAATTGATTCCATTCATTCCTGTCAGGCCGCATGCAGGCTGTTAAAGATGATTATGGTTTAATATCCACATGTAAACCAATATCCACCGGAATAGCTCAGGGTTCAGTGCTGTCACCACTATTGTTCTCAATTTTTCTAAGAGAATTACCAAAGTGTCTAAGACATAGGGACTACCACCTTTATGCTGATGATATGCAAATGCATATCTCTTGCCCCCCTTCCTTACTACATGAGACAATCAGCAAGGCGAACGAAGATATCAGTAGCATTTGAACTTGGGCTAGTGAGAATAATAACTTCATAAACCCAAGTAAAACTAAAGCAATCATTGTTGGGGGCAGCAAACTCATTAAAGACGTAAGATGCAATGTGACTAAGATAACAGTTCCACATTGGAAGACAGATTGCTCTAAATCTGTATTAGATTTGGGAGTGAAAATTGATGAAACTCTCTCTTTGAATGAACAATTTATGGGATAATTGTAACAAAACATTGAAAACTCTGGCTCAACTTAAAAGACATCGAAACAGCCTGCCCATTGAAATTCGTCTGAAAATGGTCACTACACTAATACACCCATATTTTGATTACTGCTGTGCAGTATACAATGAGTTAGTGAGAAACTAAACCATAGGCTGGAGAGAACGATGAATACATATGTGTAATTCCATGTGTGAAAAACTTCTCCCATTTTAAACATCTGAATTGGCGTTAAATAAGGGCAAACAAATGCTAATTTTTCTTAATCATAAGCAGTACTATATGTAAAATGATGTAATGTTGAAAAAATCCAGTATTATTTTCAAGAGTAGGCATAGGAAAACTTAATTTTAATGATACACTACCGGCTGGTACCATACGGTACCGCTAGGCGTTAACTGGTTAAGATGAAAATGACCGAATAATAACTTTATGATCTACGTACTCTTCCGGGATTTCTTCCGCGAGAGTTCGGTGTGAGACTCCAATTTTTAAACGCTATCCTGGAAGCGTCGTCACATCGAAGGTGCCGTGAAGAGTTTTCGACGCAATGCGACGAAAAAATCTCTCTTCCACGGAAAAATAAACAATTTAGTCGTTCCTAAATATCCGCAAACGCTTGAAGTGAGCGTACAGGACGTACATTGCAAAAGAAGAAAGGAAAAAAGAAATCAGCCAAAGATTTGGAAAATACATTGATACCCATAGTTTCTGGAGCATTGTTAGCACACAGTGTAAAGCTTGTTGGTGAACATTCTCCTTCTGACTCGTAGTTTTAGGTTTTGGCTACTGCATCAATACTCGTATTTGAAATTATTTTGAAGGATATTATGTAGTGCATGTTGGTGAAATCGAAAATAGTAAAAAAAATAAAAGGACCACACCACCTACCGCACATCCTTGAGGTAGCTTTCAGGGTTCTATTTAGGTATAGACAGGAAGACAGTGGATCTCATATAATAAAAAGTAAAACTGGAATCGGAATGAAGGCTGAATTATGGAACCTGTCTCCGCAGGATTGCGAAAACTCATCAATAATCTGTAAAGTTACTGAACTCTATTTGACATTTTCAGCTTTCGGGTTAGATTACTTACCTCCGGGATATGTCAAGGTCATTGCTAAGACGGTGCCAGCGGTGGAAGTAGCTGCACCCGTAGACACTGTAAGAAATCCTTGAACTCTACCGTATCCACCCCTGAAAAATCCGACGAGAAAGAAATATATCAGCACAATCACATGGACCGATCAATTGGCTTGTGGTGCCGGTGCTAAATATATTTTATCAAGTGATACACCTAGCCTATAATTGTCATATACAGACAGGAACTACACAAATAACCAAGTAAGCTGGAATCAGACTTGAAACAAGATTGTTGTGGCAAGACAACAAGGTTGAATCAGGCCTGACGTATCAAGCTTTTAAGCTTGGTAAGCAAACTTGCTTGCTAGATCTTGTGGATTTTACAAGTGGATATCAATCTTACAATCTTGTGGATATTACAAATTTTATGTTAGAGGGTTATACCTACACTTTCTGAGTCCCAGTTATGGCAACAGAATATCTGACATTTGTTGTCACCGCCGTGAACGTGTATTTAACACATCTCCAGGAGTGCCGGTAGGGAGTTGGAGTTCGAGCAATTTCCTTCCATGGACTCAAAGACGCCAACTGGAAGAAATCAAGATTTCATGGTGATGACGAACACACTTTGATGGGTAATGACATGGTCACGACTTGAGAATAAAATTGGTTTAGACGACTGGATAATAACTTAATTGATAATTCAAAATGTCGCCAGTGATCTTTTATATCATGATAAATATAACATACATTAATTTGCACCATTCATATCAACTTAATTGCTACGGCAAATTACTGCGGTAAACTAAAATTCAGGTTTCCATTAAATCTATTGATCTGCTTCATTCTAGGCATAGGCAGTGCCTAAAGAATTACCATTAATTAATCGACGAGTATTTTAAAGCAATTAATTTATCCTCCCGGTAGTTCCGACCTCAATCTCCCGGTACACTGGTATATTTCACTGTTTTTGTAATAATGATTTGCAAATGAACGTAAACCTGGCATAATTAGTCCGGTATTTCCGCAAACCGGTATGCAATATTTCCATTACCGTAGATATTTACGTAAATTTTATCACCAATTATTATTTATTAGCATTTAATGTCGAGAAATCATTGTATATACGCGAGTAACTTCTCTTTCATCTTCCTATCAGAAGTTTAACTAAGCTTGAATACAACTGTTTCCACATTCTCCCACAGAATGGATCTCAGCACTGGTTGATCATTACCTACAACCATTAGTAATGTCTCCCCCCTCCTTCATCAAAGATGCCTACCACTTCCTCGACCTCCTACACGCCATCCCTATCCCTACTAACACTGACCTTCTAACGGCCACAATAGATGTCACTTCCCTCTATTCGTGTACACCCCATTATGAAGGAATTGAGTCTCTCCGTTTTTATCTCTCAACGCCCAAAACAATATCTTCTCTCCACCAACTTTATTGTTAACCAAGCAGAAGTAGTGTTAACAAAAAACACCTTCTCCTTCAACAATAACATTTTCCTTCAGATCAAAGGCACGGCCATGGGTACTCGCATGGCACCATCTTATGCCAATATTTTCATGGGCCATCTTGAAAGCAATTTCCTCAAATACCAAACCCTCAAGCTAACTAAACTAAATCCCAAATTTATCCCCGGTGATTCAAATTCTCTTACAATCCAAAATAATTCATCTCGCGAGTCCTCACTTCCACATTGGTAACTGATTAGGGGAGGGCTTCTATTACAGGGAAAGAGAAACATTTGTTGAAGGATTTTCGATATGGAAGCGGTGCGTTTAGGAATGGGGTCAATGAAGGAAGGACATTTGGTGGAGTCGTAGTGCCTATTCATTCGCATGGAAAGCGGGGTAGTACACTCCTCAAAGTGGAATGCTGGGCAGAAATTGCATGACAGACGGTAGACGATAATTTTGGAAGTACAGTTGGCTGCTGAAGAAGATCTGTTGGAAGAGGGCGTAGCAGAAGAGCGTAGGAGGGAGCAGTATTTGCATCTAGGGCGGTTGCAAGTTAAGGAGAGCGGTTGAGAGGGGGCGGTCAGTTGAAGGGAGGGTTTCGTAGATTTTAAGATCTCCCGCAGGTTTGCGGGACGCTTAACGGATAATGTGGGGCATGAGGGTAATAGGAGGGCAGTGGAATTATTATTCTTTGAAATTGGGTATTAATCGCGGAAGATGCTTTAGATTTTATGGGAGCCACGGAAGAATGTGGTAACGAGGTTGTCTGTCGGGGTGGTGGGTTTTGGTCCGAGGGAGTAGGGAGCAGGATTTCATCGGCAAGAAGCTTTTTGGGGTACTTTCGTCCTCTGAGGGAGTGATATAGGTTATCTGTAAGTTGTTGAATGAAGTGGGCGTTGTTTACAAGCTGTGTGGCCGCAGACAGGGAGGGAATATGGAATGGAGCGTTTGGTATGTGGCGGATGTCAGCTGATGAAATGGAGGTATTGTTTAGGGTTAGTGGTTTTTTTTATAAACGGAGGTGATGTATTTGTTGTCTTTGCTGGATATTAACATCTAAAAATGTGATGGGGGAATCAGAGACGGAAGAGGTGAAAGAAACCGAAAAAGAAGAATAAAGCGTAGAAATAAAGGAAGATCGACATTTACGGCCATGAGGCCAAAGGACAAGGATATCATCAAAATAATGAGCCCAGAAGAATACACTTGACAGGGAGTGGGGAAAGAAAAGTAAAAAGAGAGAAGACTTACAGGGAACGTTTCGGGTATGTAAGCCCTTCCTCAGCTAGAAGGGAAGTGAGGGGAAGTTGAGGTATACGGGAGGGACGGGGATGGGCACGTGGTGTCGCGCCTAGAGGTCAGACAGGAGGATTCAGTCTTTAGTTTTGCCTAAATTAATGGACTTAAGTTATTCCATACAGCCGACGGTGAGTTTTTAAGTGCTGTGGCTGAGTGAAAGAAACTGAAATGGGCATTTCTTATCAGCTATTTAGTTTTATTTCTGAGATGTTTATATTTTTGGAATGCATGGGGTTTGTACGAGTTTATAAATAATGTGAGATTTTTATTCTTAAAGAGGTCGAAATTTTGAAATGCAATTTTGTGTAATACATCTAACAGCAAGGTAAAACTACAGGAATGAGTCGAAGCCTCCCCAAGTATGTAATAATTAGAGTCATTCAGTGGCGTGGTGATCCCTGTATTAATTTTATTAACACTCTGGTCACAAGTAATATAAATTCGTTATTCTTTGGATGTAATCCTTTGCAGTCAGATGTCTTTAGTCTTGACACCAGCATCAATATCAAATATGAGCATACTCTCGAATTTTCATATCAACATTACCGGCGGATTTGGGAAGGGCTTCTATGATTTCTATTGAGAAACAATCGTCAAATTTTTGGGAGAGGGAGGCGGTATGTTTGGGGATGGGATCAAGAAAAGGTGGGAGTTTTGGTGGCATGGCGGTGATTGTTCATGCGAATATTGAGAGGGGTGGTACATTTTCCCACGTAGAAGGCAGGGCAGAAATTGCAGGAAAGGCGGTAGATGATGTTGCTGGTGGTACAATCGGCCGTAGAGGAAGATCTTTTGAGGGAGGGGGTGGCGGAGGGGCGGAGGAGAGAGCAGCATTTGCACCTAGGGCGTTTGCAGGTTGAGGAAAGTGGCGGAGGGAGGGTCTAGTGGATTTTAGAATGTCTCGCAGATTTGAGGGACGCTTATAGGAAACTTTCGGACATGAGGGTAGGAGCAGGGAAGTAGCGGTGTTGTTTTTAATGATCGGATACAGGTCTTTCAATATGTTTTTGATTCTGTGTGCTCCAGGGAAGAATGTGGCGACAAGGTTAAGTTGGTCAGGTTGGTGGGTCTTGGTCCGAGGGGTATACTTTGCAGTAGGAGGCAGGATTTTATTTAAAAGCAATTTTTGGGTTACTCGCGTTCTCTGAGGGAGTGATGAAGAGTGTCGATATATTCTTTTCAGCCCCCCATTGCTGCAGATCCGGTGGCCGCGGATAGAAAGGGAATAAGGGATTGAGCGCTTGGTGTGAGAAGGATGACAGCTGTTAAAATGGAGGTATTGGCTGCGATGGTCATGTATCAAAGCTCTCGATCTGGTTTTAAGTGCACTGACTGGTGCGAAGGGTTGGAAACGAAACGAAAGCAAATGTGTAGTTGTGTTGTCGAAGTGAGCAACGCAATTAAGTGATTGAAAACCACCCACAGTTACATGTGCACGAAACGTTTTTTTTCTTAATTTGCAAATCACAATATGTGTTTCTTGTTCTAATTTCTTGTGCCACCTTCGGCACACGCCAGGCACATAGAGACGAGCTTAATGGATGAACACTTACTGTGTCAATGGTGAGGGTTCCTGGGGAGCTGAGAGCAGGGCAAGACCCGGTAGCCATCTTCTGACCTTGGCACGAAACTAATACTCCGATTACCAGCAAGCAAAGTAGCCCAGAATTCGAGGAAAAAGCCATGTTGCCGATGATTGTAAGAGGTTCTGTTCAAAAATTAGTATGATGATATGCCTCCTGAAAGAAAAATAATGCTAATTATTTTCTGATCCAATGTTTAATTCGAAGATTGTTTCACGTCATTTTTGAAACTTCTAAATAACGAGATACATGCCAATTTATTATGCATATGTTCGTCCATAAACTTACATATATTATACCCATACATTTTCTTACCAGTGACAATGATCTGCGATGGAAAAATGGAGGAGAAACTTCCTAAAATACAAGGGTGGTTTGGTATCATGCGCACTCAAAAGAAAAGACAAAATTTATAGTTCTAACGTAATTGAATTGAGAATTTGAATTTAAACGTTAATAACCTCCAAATAATCCGGTAAGAAACGTACGCACGACACTATGATGAATAAATTCTTGAAGAAAAAAAAATGATATTGCAAATTTATATTCCACGATTTATTGCAAGACGTAAATTTCTGCGCTTCGCTGCCTCATCACGTGGCATAAAAAGGAAGATATAGTCATTATGTATACATGCACGAGTGTAAGAGTCATATTGGTGGAATGACTTAATTCCTTGTGATACCACCAGTTGAGGCTGAAAATCGTCGAAATCTAAGTAGGATGAGCAGTAAATCTATTGATTAGGAATGGCAGTGTGTTTTTTCTGTCTTATGGATGACAAGATTCCACTGTGTCAACGAAAAACGATGAAGATAGATCGAATATGCGGAGAGATTCAACGACGGAGAAGTTTCACGATGAGTTCGTAGGTAAAAGAAGTATAATAAAAAGTCTGCAAAGAAGGATAGACAAACACATTTCACAGATTTCGCTTAATAACAGCCAGTTGCAAAATTACTGGAAGAAGAAATGATTGGGAATATATCATTGGGAATGATTGGTTTCATAGGTGAATAAAATAATGGAATTCATCAAGAAAATTATGAAATACCTACGTATAAGTAAATATTTCTATAGGGATGAAGCGGTTGCCCGAGAGGACAGCGGAGTGCAGAGTGCAACGTGTTGTGTTTATATTTATGACTGCGGAGCATATTAATAATTAATACAAACATTAATTGGTTGGGGTGGTGGCAAGGGCAAGGCAATGGCAAGGATAAGTCCCCCTTCACCTCATTAGGTCTCAAACTAATCTAGAAAAATAGCTTGAGGAAAATTTACATTCTTGACGGCTTCAAAAGGTATATTATATTTTGACACATTTCATCATTTTGAAAGAAAACAATATAGACTGCACTATATTTGAAAAGAATTTCAATTAACAGTAGAAAAGAACTGAATACTTAATCCAAGAATATCCATGTAAGCTATTCATTATCAGCAATGAAAATTGTGCTATCGTTGGATTTATAATCTATTACAAACACTAATCAAGAACGTACACTGCTGTATTTGTGTCGTGCAATTAGCACTAGGCTCTCGCTATTATTCTTCCGTCACCTTCGCTGAATTTGTGGATCGTTCCAACTCCTCCACCTGTTGTCAGTGAAAATCGCTCGGAAACACGCCAATGAGTGTGTGGTGATTCAATCACTTTCATTGCTTGATCAAGTCGTATGTCGTGAAGTGCTAAGTTTTTCCTCAATTTTAGTGCACTATTGTTTTAAATAAGTGTACTGTTACCTTCATTAAGCGCAGGATATCGGATTATTTTGGAAACTATGAGTGTAACGCCAAGAAACCTCTTGAAGAAACTGATGTTGCTTGAGCTAGAGAATTGGAACCGTCAGAGTATTGTGCATCTGTTGTTTATTTTATTTTTATAGAAAAATCACATTATTACCTTTCGTATTTTGACCTTAGGCAAGCCAGAAGTGTTAAATTGGCATTGACTACATTAAGTTACTACCAACCAAATTTTTAACTACTGAAATCAGAACGTGAACGAGTTATGTATGACCAACTGACGGGATGTGGAGTGTGGAAACCAACTGGTTGATTGCGGGAATCTCACATTTAATTCACAGTAAGATGGATCAGAAACGACTGAAACAAGGCATGATATAGTAAGAGCTGTTAAAGGAGACCTAAGTAATCTTGAGAAGCTTACATTTTGAAAGGATACCTGGGAATCTCCAGCAAATATACGTGTTCCTACTCAATTAGAAGGGAAGCAAAACCGAAGTAAAACATAATGCATGAGTGACTTAGCCAATATAACTGACTTTCGTATAATAAAATTGTGTGGTTAAATTCGCAGTGTGTGCATTTTTTTTCTTCTTCCGGTGCAAAAATTGGATCCCAGGTACAAATTCAGCCTTCCTTTATTCAAAATAATTTTAATTCACCCAATTTTCGATGTCATATTACTAAGTGTCACTAACCTCTGCCAATTTAATATTAAGCTCAAGCTCTAATACTTAAATTAAAAAGTCATTCAGAAAGGCAAATGGCTTAGAAATATTTTTGTTAAAAATTTAAAGTAGTCAACAGTTTAACTACCGACTAAGTAATCATCAGTTTGGGTTTTTTCACAATTTTTGCTTTACTTGACACTTTATCATCTTTATTTTTTATGAAATATACTTTTAAAAGATCTGCAGGGCTAATTTTTAGTTTTTAAGTTAAGAAAACACTTGTAATATAGCCATTATTCAAGTACAAAAAGGCTGCTAAAGATCTTCGTTATCATTAAAACGCGAGCTAGAACAAGTTTTTCAATGGAGAAGTATTTTCGAATCCACTCAATCTATGGAATCATGTATTGTTGTTGTTGTCGTCGTTACCAAGAAATCTTCAATAAATTAAGATAAATGAAAACTTTTGAGGCCTATTATTATCACTATACTCCAATGTGATAGAAATAGCCTACCTTTACGAGGTCATAGCGATTAAGGTTTAATTGTTAAGTTTAAAGAGGAACGGAACGGAAGAAGAACAAAGATGATCTTCAAACGGAAATACATGCGTTGTGTTTCAGAGTCTTTTGGATTTACGAATGGATGCAGGAGATTAAGATTTAAAAAATCATGAATATTGAGGATACCAGGACTAGCCACGGTAATACATTTATGGAGTCACTCCCAAGTACACACAAGTGTGAACTTTCACAGAGGAAAAATAAATGACATTGACCGGGAATCGAACGCTGTGGATTTTTGATGGATTTATAGGAACAAGTTGTTAAGGACTGCCAGAAATGTGATGTCACAAAGCAGTCCAAATCCTACGCTTAGTGCCACAGTCCGCGAGGATGAAGCCAAACATGGAACACAGTGAGGATGTGTTCGATCTCTTTTGACGGATTCCGAGGATTACCGGGACTAGCGCCACACAGCATTACCTTTTTACGGAGTCACCCACCAAGTGCACGCGAATGCGAAATTTCAAAGAGGAAAAATCACTCGCCTTGACCTGGACTCGACCCGAACTTTGTACTGTTACTGTGAATTCATGTGTCCGCAGTCCTCAACATCCAATACATCTTTTCTGCTTCGAATACTTGGGACAATTCAACAACAATTTTTTCCTATAACGCCCTCAAAATCCACAGGGTAGAAGGACGCCGCCTCGATATCTTCACTGGCCCGATATTTCGGGATCCGGGTTCCCTTTTCCCCTCTATCCTCCTAAATTTCCAAGGGAATTAGGAAGACTTGTTAGCGCTCAGCTTTGGCCCGGCAAGCCCGTGGTCCGGCAAGTCCGTGGTTCGATTCCCGGTCATGAGCCTATTTTTTTCTTGTGATAATTTCTACGAGGCCTTAGTGATCCAGGCATCCGTGAAATATGAATACTTACTTTGAGTTCTTTGCTCGTAATGAAAACAAACTGTGGAAGAAAAAGTGTGAAAACGAACCTAAAAGACAGCCAAGCCATCCATCCGTAACGCATGTCACGCTTATGCTTTTTTCAATGTATATTTTCTTTCAAATATTTTCTCGCATCCATTTTAGGACCAGATTTAGACGAAAAGATAATTTCTTAGTAGGCATGGCCATTTTAGTTGCCATACTTATGTTTATAAAAGTACAGTAAAAAATGATGATGTGTAACGGACGACGGACATAATTCTGAACATGCCCTTGTGGGTGCGGAGCAATCAAGAAAATATCTGTTCCTAAAATATGATCCTATCAAAAAAGTAAAAAATATTCCTGCTATATGTCATAAAAATATTTTTTTAATTCAATATTTAGAATTGATATTATAAGACGTTGTTCTGAATGAAATTATTTAGTTTTGTAACGGATGTTACACTGATTTTGCAACAGATGTTACCAAATTTTCATCCTCTATGTAAAACCCTATAAATTGTTTATAACCTTATTCAATTACCTCTGTTGTGTTGTATTTGTGTATTATAAAGTATTCCATCTTGTTTCGGTACAGTTATAGTCGCAGCATTTTTCACAGGCCTCAAAAAAATGTTTTACAATGTTTATGGTGACTGATCTTGATTTGATTGTCATCCAGATCTGTCGTTTGAGTTGATCTCCAATTGCATCAACCAATTGCACCATTTCCATGTTCTGTTGCAAAGTGGCTCCTCTCAAAATGTAATAAATTCAAATCATTAGCAAGAAAACGACAATTATCTTAAAACATTGACAGGTTTGTATGTTCTGGATATTAAAACGGCTTAAAGTTACTGACAATTGTTTTTTTGGAAATCACAACTGGATTCCTTGGAATGTGACATATCTTCACTCACAACTATATATAATTTAACACCTTCCTCATACCAAATGTAAGCAGTGACTTGGGTATGACTCCAATGAGCTCTTAGTATTTCATCTTCATGTGTCAAAGAGAAGTTCTCTGCATAATGTTTTTGAATGAAAGTCGACCCCATGTCAAAAATATATTCTTTACTTGGTCAAAGTGTTCCAACTGGACTTATTTTACAAAGCAATGAAATTGGAAACTATAGGCAAAGTCTCATTGATTTGAGTATGTTTTTTACATAATGTGAACGGGTCTCACAGGCATTCTTCATACAACCTTCGCTGTCTACGTTACAGTATATTTTACTTGACAAACCCCGATGGCTAATACTTAATT
Organism: Pyrrhosoma nymphula; assembly: GCA_963573305.1. Classification (NCBI taxonomy): domain Eukaryota; kingdom Metazoa; phylum Arthropoda; class Insecta; order Odonata; family Coenagrionidae; genus Pyrrhosoma; species Pyrrhosoma nymphula. Next base: position 4,665,206 of record OY754334.1, read on the forward strand.
CCAATTCTGCAGTTTTTAATCCTTCCACCTACAATAAAAGGTTTTTACACAAAAACAAACATTTTGAGGTTTGTTGGCTACAACATGCTTTGGTCGCAGTTCAAAAAATTTGGATCTGGAAACGGATGCATTAAGCTTTTCCAAAAATAACGCTCGCGCGCTTCATGAACAGTCAATACCAGATATCTTTTCTGTTTTTGGATATTTTCGTCGTTTCAGAGTCATGTAATTTTTACGCAGTCCCGTTTTCCCTGTTTGGCCTTCCAGCTCACATCATCATCACTCACATCATACCATTTTAAAATAAATGCTGACTGTTGCATGACTGCTTTTCTCTTTCACGGACTGAATAGAAGTGCCTTTGAACCTTAAAAACAGGCTTTTGCAGAGTATTTTTCTTTTTATATTTACCTAGTATTCTATCAGGAGTAGACTGTGCATTGACATTTTTTGCTAATATTTATCACACCATGGTTTTAACCTTATGCCTGTTCCCTCATTGTCCTTATGCTTACATTCTCCCTACATGTTTTTTTTTTTTGGCTTTCTTCCAATTGTCTTTATTCCATTTTCTGACCTAATCAAGGTACATTTTCCATTTCTCTTAATTTTTTTCATGTTGAAACATTTCTCCATCCTAATTTTTAAACTCCGGTGGATTTTTAACTGCACGATTGCTAGCAAGCAGTAGCAATGAAACTGACCGTAGCCTTCAAAGATAAACCCATTCTAAGAAAAAATAGTTCAAGTTCTTTTATTGAAAAAGGACTTACATAAGCCGTATATAGTTTGGTAGAGGTGCCTAATAACATCAACTATTTTAAGTTGTGATCAATAAACTGGTACTTGATAAATTGATTATCAAAAAAGACAATACTCAGACATATTCATTTGCTTTTGTTTTAAATCAATTATAGGTTGTGTTAGCATAGTATAAAATCACAAAATTAAGGCTATATTTCAAGAGTTCAAATACTTTTACAAAATAACTTAATGAATGCACATAAAAATTAGTAAGAATCTGTTGCTTTTAACATCCATTATGTAACGGATGTAACAAGTAATATATTTCCATAATAACTTAAAATAAACATAATTTAAACATGGTAAAGTAATAAACTAATGCATATTCATCTAAACCTTACTTTATGATAGCTTTGTTATTTTTTATTATACTGTTAGTTCATAATAATAACTTTAAGTGTTTTCTTGCAACGGATGTTACAACTGACCTACTACATTTTAACGGCAGATATATTTGCTAGGAAACTTACACGAGAGTTCATTTTGATATTAAAACTTGACCATAACATCTTCTTTCAGCTCCATACTTTTTGTAAGCTAGCAAATCTACAATGGTGCCTTCACCACAATGCTACCAACTTCAGCTAATTCCATAGAGTTAATTGAATTTTATCTAAAGCTAATTCAATTCCGAAAAATAACATTATAAAAATAAAATTTTATAAATAAAAAAAACTTACATTAATACATAACTATATAATTTTTCATGAAATTTTATTTTTTTACCTGAATTCCTTTTTTATACGGATTGGCTCAAGACCGAAAACAGCACTTGAAACTTTGAAGAATTTGACTAGCAATTTTTACCAAATATATCATTTCACCTTCAAATATTTGGGACAATTCTATTCACCTCAACACACTTGAGGGGAGCTCATCAACTCCATGGCGAATTGAGTCTTATATTCGAAGAACAATGGGGCAGTTGAGACTTAATGAATTAGCTTTTGCATATATTCACAAAGAAAGATGGATTAACATTTAAAATATCTAAAACAAATTATATAAAACGCGGAAAAGAAAATAAATATGAAAAAATAGACTGAATATGAAGAAGGAGATATATTAAGAATAATTTTTTGATAATGATACCTACCACTGTACATGGGTACTCAAATGATAATCATGTACTTTACTTGCATCATGATTTCAAACCAATAAAATGCGTTTTTATCCAAACACTTAAAAGTATATACACCCACGTCATCTACTGAATGCAACAAGTTAAATTACTTTTCGTTTTATGTTAATTAAAGCTTTTTATAGCATTGTTAATTTATAACACTCGCTTTGTTTAAACCATATTTAATTTTGCCTTGAGCTCTATAATAGTTACAAAATCACTCTAAGGAATACAATACTATCTAATTTCCGTTTATGTGGGTGGTATTCCATGCCCCCCAGACTCCGTGGTAAACCTTGACAAGCTCCCAGAACCGCCCCTGCTTCTGAGGATGATGACAGAACTATTACAAATTCGTTTCCTACGCCAAATTAACATAATTCGAATGTAATCTTTTGGTAAAAAATTTTCTCCCATCTCTTTTAATGCACACGTAAATATAGGCGTGAATAAGCGAAATTTAAAAAAAATCTTTAATGATGAAATAATCTTTTGACGATAGATTTTCATAGTATGCGTATATCAGCGACGTATCAAAATTTTAAAAAAAATCTCTAAGAATGGTGGGCAATAAAGCACAAGAGAAGTTTACGACTCAAACAAGTCATATTGCATGGAAAGCAGCTTTAAAATGTAGTTTTTTTAAAATAAGATAAGGGACCATAATAGCCATCTATGATCAATCTCGCTAAATATGTCTAACGGTAATCACAGTATGTGCTTGTTTTTGTACTATTATTACGTTTACTGTATTGTTTCTCCGCTTAAATTTATGAATGTTACTCTGAGTTATTTTACGGTTTTGTGCCTATGATTATGTATTTATTTTTGCATGACTAATATAAACTGTATTGTAAATGTATAATCTTTTTGCATGCAAGCATGACTAAACTCTTACTTATGAACCCTGGGATGTATGTGAACGTTGCTCATGAGTAAAATGAGTGTTAGAGTTCGAAATGAGTGTGAAATCTCCCAACACGCAAGTAACTTAACAATATATTTACTAAAATGACGAATACGATTGTGGTAGTGTTTTTTATGGTTAGTTTACATCACATGGTGAGGGGAATCACCGCCGCTTACCATTGAGATTGTTTGCCTTAAGGCGAAATAAGATTGCAAAGAAAACGGTTTAACTCCTTGTCGATTGAGGAATGTTGACAATAGCAAACAAAATTTACTTTATAGCTTACATAACTGCTAAAATCGTTTCTTAATTTTAAAAATTTTTAAAAGTTTAAACTAAGACATAACAATGTTAAAAATAGCTTTATTTATGGTTATTCACAAAATATGATCAAAGGAAAAATAATATAACCGTTTCAATACTAAATTTCAATTTAGAAAATTATAGTGAGTCGAGAAGGTACTCAATAGGTTATCAGTACAGGTCATGCATAAGTATTTATTTTCACGTTTTACATAAAATTACTGATGCACTTTTGGTTAATCTTTGGTCTTCCCCGGTGATTCTTAACATAGATTTCTCCCTCCATTGTTATTTAAAGAGGTTATTGTGTCTCTGAATCTGACAATAAGGGTTCACATTCTGGCCATTGACCAAACTCTAACAGCCATACGCCCTCTCGGGTCCGTCTGCGTGAGACTCTTAAACAATTGCACTGAAAACGGTTTCACTTCCTGTAGATTCAGAAATTTAGATACCAAAAATTGTTTTTCACATTCTGTCATTGGTAGGTAATAAAATTTTCCTTTTTTATACATTTCAAAATATTTTTAATTAGGACCAAGATGTGATTAAAATTGGCTTTATATGTTTTTTTCACAAAAAATGAAATGAAAACAAGTAAAAATGTTTCGATACACAATTTCAATATAACCATAGAAGTGCGTTGAGTCCCCAATGAGTTAATATTAGTAAAATTTGAACTACATGGACGTCCCGGAGTGTCAGTACACTACATATATTATACCTCCCAGTGGTGCGTCGCGAACTACGGTCTGATGGCTATCAAGGTAGGGATCCTAGCTCGAGTCGGAGAATGAAAGGGTATAACCAGTGTTTGGTTTTCCTTTTGACACCCTGGCGAAAATTTTCCAAAACTGATCGGTAAGGTGCCGTAACCATTAGGAGGGAAGCTGCACGTGGTGTAGGTCCCGCAAAGGATGACAGAATTGCATACTCAACATAAAACAGTGATATTAGTCAAAGAGGATTAGCCCTAGGACGGCCGAAGCCATGATGGGTGATGGAGGCTGTAAAAGGTTGGTCCATCAATAGACGGTCATGGCAAAACAAACTAGGCGATTGGTACTTGGAATGTGAGAGGTGTGTGTATGGAAAAGAGGGACTTTATAAATGAAATGTAAATGAGACGAGTAGATGTTTTCTTGTGTTTATGAAATGAAATGCAAGTGGCAGGACATTGTTACAACTAATGACGGGTGGGTTAGCTTTGAGATCAGGAGTTGAAAATTATAGTAGTATGCATGGCAGTGAAGGTCTTGTTCGCTCCATCCTCAATGGGAAAGTTAGGACGCCAGCGCAAGGAAATAGGAATTAGTAGTCCGTAGGTTCGTATGAAAGTAGATATTCGGAGAGTTGCGATTGTCGCTTGCGTCAGAGGATGGAGAAAGTTGCAGTGAAAAAGATTAGTTTTGGGGAAAACTGAGAGAATTACTAAATTAATATGACCCTGGTGAAATAGTATTTGTGCTAGGCGATATGAATGGCTGAGTTGGTTCTCAACGAGTTGCTTCTGAGAGAGTGGTTGGGCATTTTGGTGACCCTTGAGTAAATGAATGATGATGGTGAAAAATTGATAGTGAAATGCCATAAATCGCCGGATTTGCCATTGCCAACTATGTGGTTCGAAGATACCGTAATGAATACCAGCAGTACAAAATATGCATTTGAATAATTAGTAGAATTTCTCAAACTATGGAATGGAGTTCAATGGCATGGCATTTAGGGCTAACTTGAAGCAATAGTATCTAATAATCATTGGGAAAATTGATAAATTGAAAACCAAAAAGATTTATTTCCTACCCTCGTAATGAGAACTCATTAATGCGATACATTCTGACGGAAAACCTGGAGGTAAGTCATCTCGCATCCCAAAGCAGTACCGAAGAGCGTTGTCTTCCCAGTGGAAGTGAACTGAATCTAACGACCACGAGTGTACAAGACTGGCGACTTTCACGTCCCTGTCCTCTCTGATGGAGTCTAATCAAATGTATTCCACCTCGCACGAGGAGGAGCAGAACGCGGCGATAACTAAGCATTACTTTCCCTCCAAATAGCCTAGCATATCTCCCTGGGCACCTGCCTGCCTATTGCCAACGCTAGAGCCGCTCGTAGTCGACTCGTTTTTAATTAGCACATACATGCATACAAACGCATCATAACAATCCCCGTCGGGGTAGGTAAGGTCAAATAGTTTCGTTATTTCCATTAGCCCTACAAAACTGGCTCCTTTAAATAATATTCTCCGTAATGTCCTTTCCTTACAAACCAATTTCGCGTCTCTTACACTCATTCATTGCTTCACACACGCTCTGCTCTTTTTAAGACTCCCAATATTCATTCTCTTCAGAGACTCTTCCACCTCATTCACCCATGACGTTTGCGGTCTACCCCTTCCTCTCACACAATTCACTTAGCCATCGCCTTAGCCTGTTTCCTTATGTGACCCTCATCCATTCTCTCAAGATGAACAAACCAATGGAACAACTCTCTTTTTACATATGAATCCAATACTGGAGCATCCAACCCCCAATCTTTTATGTCCCACTCATTCCTAACCCAATACATCATACTCTCCCCGTAAAAACTTATCAGGTACCCCCTATTCCCAATGCATTTCGCCTATCCTAATCCTATCCTTGCATTTCCAGTTTCCCTGCCGTATATTATCGTCGGGAGGAGAGCACATTATTTGTACGCTGCAATTTTCGCTTCCCCACACAAACATTAATTCCTATATATGCTCTACACTCTACCTATAACTTTCCTACTAGCCTTTCGCACGCCTTTTAATCTCTTCATCAATCCTTTCATCCTTCGCAAGCATTCGGCCAAAATACACGAAATCGTCTTATTGTTTAATTGATTCATCACTTACCCTCATTAAATAATCTTTCTTGTCACGCTCCTTGTCACTAATTAACTCTATGGCCTTTGACGCATTTATCCTAAAGTCCATTCTTCTTGTTACTTCATAAAATATATTGAGGAGCCCGAATAATTTCAGTGTGCTCATAGACAGCAACACTGCATCATCAGGCGTAAAAAAGAACGCGTACATTTATACATCCTACCACTGCACCGACGTTATCCCTACACGCATCTCTCACACATTTATTCCTAAAAATATTAAATAGCCATGGTGACATTACGTATCCTTGCTTTACGCCCTCATTTATTTCAAACCAGTAAATAAACCCCCATTTACTCTCACACTGGCCTCTTGCTATAACCTTCATACGTCGCCTTCATTAAATTCAATAACTGCTCAGTCACTCCATAGCCCGTCAAAACCTTCCAAAGCTTATTTCTATTTACCCTGCCATGTGACTTCCTTATATCCACAAATGCACAATATACTTTCTTTCGGAAGTCCATCACTAGCACTTGCTGAATTGCATACAGGTTATCACTCCCCGTACATCACTACATACCCTCCTCGGCATAAACCGACACTGTACATACCAGATTCTGTCGATATTAATCTTCCTGACTCTTTCGATTATTATGTTACTGAACACTTTTCCCAGAATACATACTCATTAAACTAATTGCTCTATAATGTTTACATTAGGTCTCCCCCCCCCCCCCCCCACCCTTCCCTTTTTTGCAAAATAGAACTATTATCGCATTTTTCCGATCCATTCGAATCACAGAAGCTTTAAAACATAAATTTTACGATTAACTCAAGCGACTTGTGAGTAATTTACACCCAAACTTCAGCATTTCAATGGGTATCCCCGTCTATGCCGGCAACCTTCCGCTTTCTTAATTTTCCCACTGCCCCGTTACCACCTCTAACTCATTCTTTTCATTTTCCATACTGACATTCTCGCAAAATAATTCCCAAGACGCCATCGCCTCATCGCCAGCGCCATTGTTGCATAGTTCTTAAAATACTCCCTCCGAAATTCCCTGGCATTGCATTCATCCCTAACGATGTCACTACATTTGTTCTTTATTGCATCCATTGCACCCCTGCCCTTGCTTCCATTTGCCCTTTTCACCCATCTTCAAAGTAACTCTCTTTATTGACTTCAAAACTACTCTGAATTTTGCTAGCCTAATCCACACGCATTATTTCCTTGCTATCTTTCACAACGACTCTGCATTCATTTTCTTCTCTCTGCATTCATCGCTTGTCTTCTTTCGCCCGTCCTCAGGTATGGCTACAATCACTGTCTTATTATACGCCTCATTCTTTGCGCTCACGGAAATTGAACATCTTCATTCCACCATGCATCGCCTTTCGTTTTCCCTACCAATCCTATTGCGCGCACACATTTTGCTCATTCTATAATTATGAAGCAATAGTCGTCGCAGTAATTAATTGCCGTAGTTTAAAAAATACGATTCTAGAATTTCACCATCTTTATAATATCACGGAGTTTAACGTCATTTTTGGCAAAGAAATTTAGCTGACTGTTTATATTTCTGATACTGACAATTTTCAAAAAGCTTCAAAGTGAATAAGAAAAATAGCTCAACCCGAACCGGAGGAATAGAATTTATATCCGTAAGGAATGAAATTTTCCGCCAAGTGGAAATTGTTCCAGAGACCAGCCTTGAATCTGTGTGGTGCTCGATTAGATGTCCGAAATAAAAAACACAATATAGAAATTGGACAATATTGTTGATGAGTTGGCTACAAATATCCACAACAGTGATGAATGTGACACTGTTTAGGGCATTAGTGATCATAGAGAAGTGACAGCTAAGTTTTATTTGAATATTATTAAAGGTTTTGAGGAAATAAAAAATTTTTACACAGAAAAAAAACGATTTCATAGCGTTCAACAATTATCTAAAAAATGCTCTAGCCGAACTCCAAGAATCAAGAGTAAAGTTAGACACGGAGGGTACTTGGAAAGCTTGTCTTTCGATCGTTCATTCGGGGATCTGAAAATATATCCCAACCAAAGTAAAAAAAATAGAGCAGCGAACCAAGATGTACAATCCGGAAATGAGAAAAATGGTAAGACGACAAAAAGAGTACCAAAGATGCCACGCCAAAATGAAAACAAAACTCCGTATAGATTTGTTCAAATGCACATTCATTTATTTAAAGATCAAAGTACGCGGAAATGCAAGATATTTCACAAATCCTTACTGTTGAGCATTTTTCATGGAATTCTATTTTATCTATGTGAGTAAATGTAAACTGGAATGCAAGATATTTCACAAATCCAAACTTTTGAACATTTTTAATGAAATATTCTTTGATTTTTTTTAAATTAAAGCACACTGGAATGCAAGATATTTCACAAATTCAAAAGCACGATTCAATCAAGGTTGCACTGGAGTGGCCATCGTGGGTCATTGAGTGAAAACGAACTTGAACAGTGAAGCGAACTATCAGTGAAAATTGCACTTAATCTTTGACTTAGCGAGACTCGTTGATGCTTGTTAAAAACCATTATAATAATATTAATTGTACAATTTCATACTCAGAAGAAGATCTGTGCTCAACAAATCCAACTATTACGGATAATATCGCTTGTGACCTAAGGAGACTTGAAAAAATAGCACGAAATTAAATAAATAATTGTTATTTTCGTTTTCATCTGAAGATGTCACTAATAAGAACACATGTGAAACGTTGCAAGCAAATCTGAACATAGACAATTTTTCTCCACCACCTTGGAGAGTGTATTTTTAAAGCCGACAATGGACTCACCTCTTTGACGCTGCAGATCTAGACGAGTGATGGTACTCAAATGCGAGGCGACTATCTTATATGATACGCCCGGCTGATATTTATAGAAGTGAACGTTCCCCCCCTTAATCCTTAACCCCACCCCAAACGACTCACCACATCCTCAACGTCGGAACCAAATGCCGATTCAAACCGGTTCACATGCAATCGGGATAAGAAGCCAACAAAAACAAAAACAAAAGACCATGCCCCTCGAGAGAGCAGATTCAAAAAAAAAAAGATCCATTAGGACGAAAAAGGGGTGGAGCTTGTAATCCAAGACAAAAATGAAGATGAGACCAAAGAAAGGTGGACATCACGGATGTTTGCCCTAATTAATGATTGGTGGATGTATAGTCCTTCCTATGATTTCAGTTGACTGAAGGGAAACCTTAGTCCAGCTTCCTGCATTCAATAGCATATTAAATTTCCACGCGAGTGGTGCGTGGTGCTCAAATGAAAGCATTTTCGAAGTTTTCCTCACTTTATTTATTAGCTTAATACTATTAGTTTCTTAGTCCAAAATAGTTTTATCCAAAAAGAAACCGGTTAAGTTTATCAGTTAATATTTTTAAAGAATTTTTTCTATTCAGGGTCACCAGCGATGAAAGAAGCAAAAAAAAGGTATTGTGAGCAGAATAAATATTAATATTAAGAATATTTTAAATTTATTCTATCCCTAGCAGAGAAAACATTCTACCAGAAAAGGAATCTTATGACAGGTGGTAAACGAATACTGGAGGTAAAGAAGCAATTTATTTAAACATATATTTGTAGCATGCTAATATACGGCAGGGGATCCTGGACAATATCAGCTGCAGAGCAGACGTGATTGAAAGCAATGGGGATGTGATTTTACCGAAGAATGCTGAAGATCAAATGGACAAAGAGAATCGCCGGCGAAGAAGTCCTTTCTTTACATCCGTAGCGTTCGTTTATCGCATGGCCTTCATCCAAGCCTCTCTTTTCAGACAGGAGTCGTCTTCACTCATCTCTCATCCATTGTCTTCTTCACGATCTCTGTTCATCTATTTATTGGCTGACCGCTCGTTTACCTTGTTTTCTAGTATCCAACATTAAGAGCCTGGCATTCGTATCGTATGTTCATGCCATTATAAACTGCTTTTGTTCCATTTTTTTAGTTAATGTCATCTGCATTCCCATTCTTTCCCTCAGTTCACTATTTAGAAAATAATCCACAAGTTATAACACCTTATAAGTTTTCTCCTCCAGAAAGCTGGGCAGAGAAGAAGACGAAGAGGTGTAAAAATACTGCGGAGGAGTAAATTAGGTTCAGGGGGGGTGATACGAAGGAGGTGGGGTGGGGTGGGGTGAGGAGGTGATACGAAACGTGAATATTGAAGAGAGAGAGAGAGTAATAGAGAGAAGAACGATTTTCCAGAATCAGGCTTCCGTCATGTCAGATGACTTTTACTTTGATTCAATTTTTGCTCGCCTTTTTTTACATTTAAGTGTAGGGATTTCAGGCATCATTAAGAATGATAGGAACATTGAGTGAAGACTGTAAATGTAAGTTTCTATCCATAATATTAATCCATTCTTCACTCGATGATAGGAGGTATGAAAAGTTCATGATGGGACATATGTCATTCATAATGGAGTTCACTTAGAATTAAAGGAAAATTTTCATAATCGAGGGCTAGTTAATCACTATATTTTAAACTATCAATATTCCTAGAAAATACACCTTGAAAAATTCCCAAATGAAAAGCTAATCAATGAAAATGCAAAATGAATTAATCGAATCGAAGTGTCGATTAATAAATTGTGGGGCATCTCCTTCACTTCATGAGAAACACCTTCACAGGAACTTGCTCTACACCTTGCGCGCAGTATGTACAGGAGCAGTAAATGATAAACCTTTTTCGTTAAAAGTTCATTTTCTCAAAGAGGCTGAATCTTCAGTCGAAAGATTAGTTGGATCTATTAGTGGTAGAATTACCAGAATGCGATACAATTAACAATAAGCAGAGAATAGTGGTGACTGATAGAATAATTATGATCATGATTACGACTACAACACTCTTATTTGGGATGGTTCCAATATCTCAGGTTATCTAAGGTTCTGCCAGGTTAACTAGACATTATACAACCGGACTTCGGTCAACTTTTATGAAAAATAAATACAAGTTTAACCCTCTCCTCCATACAGATGTCTGCATTGTACAATTTGGTTATTTTAGTATGGTAAAGTAACAAAATAGTAAAATTATGTCAAATTGTGGAGTTATAATTAACTGACCTACATAATAGAGACTGGAATGCAATAGCCAATGCACTCTCACCGGATGATAAAATAGAAATATTCAATTCCAATATTATAGATTCATTTGACCTAAATGCCCCCATTCGCGTGATCCACCCACCGACCCCATGGATTACGCCCGAAATAAAGTCGGCTATTAAGAGGAGGAATAATGCCCGAGCATTGTATAGAAGGTATGGTGACCCTGAAAGTGTTTTCCTCATATAAGGCAATAAGAAAGATCAAGAAGAAAAAGATACGTGAAGCAAAAAATAATTACTATCAGACGTTATTTTCAAAAAGTCATACTTCAAAAAAAAACATGGAAAAACCTACGAAATATAGGAATAATTAAAAAACTCAATGATGAGAAATTGAACATTCACCCAGATATTCTAAACAATTACTTTTCCACTAGCAGAAATGCAATTCTTCCTCCAACACTCATTAGCAATGACACAGTTAATCTTGATAGTCAATTCTTTTTTTCACACGTGACGCCTATAGAAGTTACTTATGCATGTAAAAACACTATCTCAAATGCTAGGGGCTATGATGAAATCCCTATAGATTTTATAAAAAAATCATTACCAATGATTTTTTTATAAACTCTATAGGGATTACCCGTGCTTTTAAATATCTTTGACTCCTCCTTACAACTAGGCATACACCCAACCATTTGGAAAAGAACCTTACTAAGGCCAATTCCTAAATGCTCTAATCCTTCCAATCCGAGTGATTATAGACCAATAGGATTACTATGTTCCACCGCGAAAATACTCGAGCGAATAGTTTTCGACCAAATTAACACATACATTACCGAACGAGATCTGCTCGACCCAAGACAATCAGGTTGTAGGAAGGGACATAGTACTCAAACCATACAGCTTCGCCTAACTGAAGACATCAGACAAGTAATGGATAATAGACAACTTACTGTGCTTGTTCTGTTTGATTTTTCACAAGCATTCGACTCCGTGAACCACGCTATTCTATTACAGACGTTAAAAGGGTATAATTTTTTGGACAGTGTAATCAAATGGTTCCGATCATATCTTACCGGGCGAATGCAATCAGTAATAGGAAAGACGGGAGATACATTTAACTGGCTAAACGTGGACACTGGAATGGTGCAAGGATCTGTCCTCAGTCCATTACTATTCTCTTTGTTCATTAACGACCTACCTAGATGCGTAATTCACTCCCAATATTTTCTCTATGCAGACGACTTCCAAATTTACCAACATTCAACTCTAGAAAGCCTAACACAGACTATTGCTAGCTTAAATACTGATATTGTCCATATTAACGCATGGGCTGAGACCAATGGCCTAAAACTAAATGAAAATAAAACTTAGGCTATTATTATCGGCAGTAGGAAACTTACATCTAAGATAAATTTTCACCACATCCCAGCAATCACATTCAAAAATAAAGCTGTCCCCTTTGAAGAACACGTGAAAAATCTAGGGGTAATAATGGACAGGAACTTAAATTGGAATGCACACTGCCTACACATTAGGAGTAAAAGCTATAAAACTCTTCACCAATTACACAAATCCAAAAACCAGTTGCCTGCAAACTTACGAAAAACAATCGTAAATGCGATTATTTTCCCACATTTTGATTACTGTTGCGGTGTACTAAGCAATATCAACGAAGAAACAAATAATAAGCTCCAGATTACTATGAATGCTACTGTGAGATTTTTATGTGATCTTCAACGGTGGGATCATGTTACTGATTCATACAAGAGACTAAAATGGCTTAAAGTTAGAGAAAGACGGCTTTATTTATCTATTCTTTCTCCATCTTCAAAATTTTCAAGTCAACCTGTCCTCTCCATACCTCTTTTTATTTTCAAAAAAAAAACTTCCGAAACCGGCTAACAAGATCCCGTCATTTAGACCTAGAGATCCCACGACACAAAACTGAAATGTACCATAAATCTTACATCGCTACTGTAGCAAGAAATTGGAATACTCTCCCAACAGATGTAAAAACATGTAATTCTGTACCCTGCTTTAAAAGGAAATTATTTCCATCCATAATCACGAAAAGATGTTGAGGGAGAAAGTGAAAATGGAAATGATTGTTGTAACACTGGGATCAATTTAATTTTTTTGTGAAAACACTTTCTTGTATTTTTTGTGTAAATTTATAATTGTTATGTATATTTTTGTGTAAACACTATCTGGAAAGTATTATTATATTTTTTATATTATATCTTGTGAAAATGATAATTAATGTACTAAGGTGTCTGAAAGACCGATAAGGGTCTACGACAATAAACGTTTTATTTATCATTAATATTAAAGAGGCTCGCAACAGTGTTCTACATCCAAGGGATGGGATTAGTTAATATTCGCTTATAGGTTTCCGCGACGCTGTGCTGATGATATCTGCATTATTTCGGGATTCGTCGGCGTGAGCTGGTTTTGAGACAGCAGTTCTGCGGGATATCCTGCCGACTTAAGAAATCCCGCAAAAATGCAGGGACCATGGTAGTGTGAGAAATATACCACTACGCATATTACCGGTTCTGCCGTTAAAATACCACGCAGTAAAATGAGTCTGGATTAACAAAGTGTTGCCGTATTATGCAAATGCATTGACGTGCTCTACGACTGAATCGAATTTTGATCCTTGAGAGTAAATTGGGATGAAGTTGAAATGAAGCTGTGTGAGAATTCACAGAAGCCACCAGTGGAGGTGCACGGAGTCGCAGTTGTGAATGAATGTATACTGTAAGAACATGGTCAATATTAGGGACCCGTTTTTTAGATGTCTTTCACCGGCGTACAAGGGTGTCACTCTTAAACAGTGGTGGTTATTATTTAAGTTTCGTTACTCTCAAGATTACTCTTGAGAGAGTAGCTAATATTAAAGAGCACCCTTTTTAAAGCTTCTAAATAGAATGGGAGATGCCAACCGTATTATTCGTTTACTTAGGGTAACTTACGTTTATTTAAGTCTCACGCGAACGCAGAAGTAATCAAATGGAAATATTTCTTTAGTTGTCTCAACGCTTGGTGTTTTATTATAAAGGAGTATGAGAGGTAAACCACAACCAAAATTATTCAATGAACTAGGCCTCGGTGAAATGAAATCTTCCTAGCAATAAAAAATTAAAACTACACCTCGGAAAACATTTTGGAGAGAAAAGCAGCAAAAAATAGAAGCCGTTTTCCACGGCTCTGATCTCCGAAGAGCCCTTTTTTTTTAAAATGAGGAAGCTCTGACGCACAAGACTGCGTCAGAAATGGAACGGTAAATGGTTAGCATTTTTTTCCATTATTCCTCAAGGCTAAGTTATAACTCACCTTTAACAAAATCGTACAAAATAATAGCAAGTTAGTGAAGTTGAATACTTAAATATGTAACTTTTGTCAATTTCTGTTAGTTCAGTCATAAAAACGAAGCAGTAGCAAAATTGATATCAGTGAATTAAATGATTATTACGAACGGATTCTATTCAAAAGGAAATTTGGAATTCGGTCCCCATCATTACAAGCGATGAATCTCTCTCTCTCTTTGTCTTTCTCACGCGGGTCCTCGACCTCCGGGTTTTTTACCCGGCAGGGAATTTGGATGGATGGATATTTGGATGTCCGCCCTTGATAAGTGTAATCTCCCCTCGCTGTGGAGAGCAGCCTTTGACGCGGTGGGAGGAGTTGAGCGTTCAATGACACTCAGAGCTGAATTAGAGAATGGTCAGAGGTAATGTGGCGCTGACGGAGTGCTGAAGAGAACCTAGCACATTCTCCATCCTTCATAGGTCGGCTGAGGAGGCATAGCGGCCGAACTCACCCAATGAGAACACATCTTTAGAAATAAGGGCCGCTCAGAGTCGCTGACTAGCGCTAACTCGCAGCCAAGGTGCTCGCAGCGAAATATTCATCCCGACTGAAATCCCCGCGGGAAATCCCGTTGCCTTTCGAGACCTTCTCTTCGGTGGCTAATAGTGAGAAATATTCTCAAAGCTATCTTAACGACATTGAATGTCTCCCATTTCGTTGCTTCATTCTCTTTTACAGATTTAACAGCGTATTTTTGAAAGCATTTATGATGGAATTATTAATTAATGTCCGAGATTATAACTTGTCAAAATATTAGTCAGGAAATTGAGACAAAATTACATATTCGAGGTTCAGAAGCCTCTTTAATTATTGTTATAAATTAACCTTACATGATTTTTACGGCGAATAAATGACACCTATCCTTTAGCTAATTGTAGAAATTCTGCTTAATTTAAGCGGGCATCTTAGCATCCCTTTCTCTTTGGACACGAACCTTGACGCGGTTCAGCGCGTTCCAGTGACCCCTAAGGACCCTTGGTAGGATAGGTGTGAGTGGTGCGTGCCAGTGATCTAAGTGACCCATAGTAGGATAGGTGTGAGCAGTAATAGTTACTCTTGGTAGAACAACCCATACCTTACAGGTCGAAGGCTAGGAGCAAGAAGAATTGTAGTACACGTTATGGTGTCACGTAAACAATACCCTTGGGAACGGCAATGAAGAGTCGATGCAACTACTCCTTTCCCTAAACATGGTAGTACAACATAAGAGTTTTAAATCCTATCAAACACGGGACTCGGCACACTTATGGCATGTGGCATGGTCGGCAGAGGCAAAGCCTCTGCGGTCCTCATCATACGTAATCCTTGAGCAACAACAACAGTAGCGATAACAACGACGTGACCAAGAAGAAGAGGACAGATGCGGTAAAAATAAGTACTTGGAATGTTAGGACGATAATATTCGCATGGAACAAGAAACATTTTTTAAAAACACTACCTTAGTTTTATTTCCCAACATGGTTTCAGTAAACAATTCCCATTATCAATGTACAGTTTTGGTGCAGAAGCGTGTTTACATAGTTCTTAAGAACCTACTTTTGTCAAAATGAGGGTTGAATGGAGATTACCGTGAAAAGAAGACAATGTGGCTTAGCGGCAATCTTAGAGGCAACAAGTAAGCCATCATTTCCATTAAAATGACTAGGGTCCAAAAAATTAAGGTTCAAAATAGTCTCTTACATTAGCAGGACTAATACATGTTAAACATAAATTAGAATGCAAGTAATTAAATGTTTTTGGCCAGTAGGAAGTGAGATGGAAAGATATCGGGCAGTATTCAAGAGATAGTTACAGGAATACTTTTTATAGCTGAGGAGGTGAGAGTAACGTAGTTTATATAAGGTATTAAGCGCTCAATATGTGAATTGGTTTTTATACATATATACTAGTGAGCACCGGGAATCAGATGGTTGAAATAAAGGTACATCCGACTAATTTCGTAGTGCCTTAAGTATGTATACATACCAACAAGTAGGGAGATAGAGAAGGATGGTGTACACGAGTTACTGTGTGAGATAATTAATCAAGTTTCAGGCAATTAACACCTAATAGTGATGGTGGGGATTGGAATAGTATCGCGGGGAAAGGGAGTGGGATGGATACTACATGTAGTCAGTGGGTGAGTTAGGGCTTGGGACAAGAAATGACGGAGTTGAGGAGACAGTCGAACTTTGTAGAAAAAATTTATTGGTCAACATTTAGAATTGATTTGAACAACACCTTTGGCGTTGGTATATTTGGGAAATGCTGGCGGACACGGCGAGATATCAAATTGATTACATATTGTTTAATTTCGGGAGGGTCATCGCGAAGATTTAAATGAGACTCGTATCTTTCCAAAATGGCACCTTTTTTCATGTAAAATCGAGTATAACGAGAGAGACCCGTGCATTCTCTTGCATGGGCTCAGGGCTCGCATTAACGCCTCGGGGGACAGGTAGATCAGGATTTTCCTCCTCCTCGCGCATGCGTGCGCGCGCATCAAACGGTCGTTAGGAGTCTCTCCGCCGTGACGTCACGTTAGCGCGAACTCAACTCTCGCTGGCCATCCTGATGCAGTGACGGTGTATCTGCCACGAGTTGATATCTTAAATTACAAGTACTTAAACAGTTCAAAATAAACGCTGAAAACGTCAGAGTGGAATATCACGTCTCTGCCGCCATAAGCGGCGAATTCAAATTACCAAGGGGATTACCAATTACCAATAAGAATCTGGGGAATTAATTAACGCCGTAGGTGAAAACATTTTCTCGCCCGAGCCTGTCGAACCATGGTGAGGAATATTTATACACAACTGTTTGAACATTTTACTCTCGAAAATCGACAAGCATTCGATAGGTCCCTTGTTTCGACTAAGAGGATGGGTCTAGCATACGTGGATGTACTATTTCGAATGGCGCGATTGAATAGCAAATCCTCTACGATTTTTCGAGCGCTCGCTCGCCGTCAGACGATTAGGCCGCCGTTTTTGACAATAAAGTTATCAATCAAATTAATTTTCATAGATGCGTTACACACAGTTGAAAAGGCCATTCCGGTTGTAACCATGACAGCGTAATCATTAATAGCTAGACGTGTGGTTAATTATATTTTTTAGGCACACTGTTCAAGGCGTTCATTGAATCCTCTTGAAACTCAGCATGAAGCCAAAGAGCTGTCACCTGATCACACGCCGTAGTCCGAGTCGATCGCTAGTCTCGCAGTTGAAAATAAGTTGCAGCCTACAATGACGCCATAATCATGTGATGCAGCCGTTGACAATCATGAAGGTGTGCTTCACGCATGACCAATGTTCTCAACGGTAGCGTCAAAATGATACTAGGACAAAAGCCTGCCTGATGTAATTCCCGTAATGGGAACGTTATGTAACGAGTATATCTAAATAAACTGGTGCACCATTCCTTCTGATCAACTAAAAATTGCTGGACATTTGTCAGCATTGAGTACAAGGTTTTTAAATTTTTCGACAATGATGTCTTTTCCAAAGATATATGTATACGTAATTCATCGGTTAGAAATGTATTGACTATGAAATCTTCCGGCAGACCTCCAAGATCACGTTAGAGTACATTTACTGCCCATTAGCTCTTCAGTGGCTCATTTGAGCCACACCAAATCTGATTTTTTAACCAACATCAGGCATGACAAGTGCAGTCCAAAATTTGCACGTAAATGGTGATTTTTCAAAAGTTTTCGTTTAAATTTCGGCTACGAAAAAGGTATAGGTAATATAACCATTTGGTTCTATAGAGGACCTGAAAGTGTGAAGTAGTCCTCTGTAAAACAAAGATTCAATTAATAGCCTATTATGCATTGCGAGGGAGCGTGGTGGCCTAGTAGTGGGTAGAGTGCTTGGCTAGTGATCGAAGGGTCCCGGGTTCAAATCCAGGGTAAAATCCTCGGAGTGCGAGGTGGCTCAGGGAAAGAACTGCCCCCCCCCCCAACCCTGAATGTGTGAAATTCACACGCCTGTGGCTTAGTCCGGTGTGGGTGAGCTCTACCCTCAACTATCCAAACCAACCTTCGGGTTGAATCACTGAGTGATGCATTGCGAACAAGAATAGGAAATCGGATTTAACTAAAACATTATTCAAGTCATTTATAGGGGAATAGCGTAAACAATTTACATAAATCGATATGATTACGATGTAGTTGGATTTGTATCCTATCTGGACGGTGCGTTTTTTTAAATTATAACCAGCTTCGTGACTATTTCGCATCCAAGCATCGACATTTTTCCGTGTTTCACGAGGCCCTTTCTTCCCCCTCCGTGTCTTCTGGCCTTCCCACTCTCCCGCCGCCGTCGGCCCGCCACAATATCCATTGATCTCCTCCCGATCAAGTCTGCAACTGACCAACGTTCGGGGAACATAACAAAACGCTTGAAAAATATGTGTGTTGCAAAATACTCAACTAAAACAGCCCGTCGTGAAATCACCCTAACTGCAAATTTTGAAATTCAGTCACATTTTAAGAGCTCAATTAGCCTTCATCTTAGATAAATCGCCGAATGTCTACTCCACCGTAGGAAAACAAAAAAGTGATGGCTGAAGGCACAATAGCACTCTGAAAATATTTTTAGTTGGCACAGTTTCATTATTTCGATAAAATGAATGAAAAGGTTGAGTAATAAGTTGGAAATTATAAATTAAGTGTACTATTTAGAATATTTATTGTTTTCGATTGCCACTAAGGCATTACAACTTTTTCGGGTTATTGGACAAGAATAACGGGTATCGATTAAGTGGAAAAAAAAGTTAATCGGCTCACTTCTCCCGGCCCTTTGTATTATAACGAGCACTTTTTTCCGTTCCTATAATTCGATTGTAGTGCCATTTTTATTTGAATGTCGTATTTTCACTTCATCTCCTGTATGTGTATATGCTGATAGCTCCAAAACTAAAATGGTTATTATATTATAAAACTGATGATATCAGTTCACTGACCTCGTGACGCCCGTCGTGCCAGCGGAATAATTTTTTGTGGAAATACCAAAGGTGGTTTTCTCGACATGGATATTTAAAAATAGCCATTAGTTTCTCTGAGGGAGTACAATTTTCATTAATATATTTTCGCGAATTTGGGAATTTGCGCTATTGACATCATTGTCGATAAATTTCAAAACCTTGTACTCTATGCTGACACATGTCCAGGATGTTTTAGTTGATCAATGATATGAGAAGAAAACTGTAATTAGATTTTAAGCTTTTTCATTTCGGGAGAGTAAGATGAGAAGGAATTTATGGTGCAAAAAGGTGCACTAGTTTATTATTTATACATACTCGTTACAAAAGCCAACCGGTGGGTGAATTTTTATTTGATTTTATTTTTTTACGTTGAGAGATGATCACAATTTGGTCATATTGAAATTTCAACTTTAGTTCAATTAATTAATGAGAAAGAGTTAAAACATAATCGTGAATCGCGGGTAAGTGGTAAGATTGAATGACACATAAACTAGATGGGCCTAACTATTCGTATTAAACTCTGGTAGAATAGACAGTGGAACTGTAGTCTGCAAAACCAACTTACACGGAAAAAATTCAGAAAGATGCGGAAATTAGGAAACACTGAATCCGTGGGTTCAAAATTAGGAAATGCAAAACTTACGTGCACAGAAAAAGAACTACAGCTTTAATAAATGATATGGACTTTGTATCTTAATTAGTCGAAGAGTAAAATCTTGGGATTAGTGGATGAAAACTAGAGTATAGAGATGCCAAAGGATCTCTTTCGATGAAAACGTGTTAGCTAAATAACTGTAAGAAATAACACTATCACACGTCCTATCAAAATGTAGTTTATCCGAAGTGAAGGAAATGGCTTTTAATAGCAAATTTAGGAAAATCAGTGCGATGCATAGGGTGCCTGAAGGAACTTGACTATGGAAAAGCAGGGAATAAAGCCTGAAGGATAAAGACACAGTATAGAAATGAAATAGGATGGCCTAAATTGAAGTTTCATTTGATGTTGCTGTTAAGAACGTGATAAAATAGCATTATGAATTTATGCGATTCCCTCAGAGATGCAACTCCAAGGAAACTCCTGGGGACGGTTTATACCATAATTTGTGGCATTTATGCAACTGGGAAAATGCATGTGGACTTTAAAATGAGCGTATTCATTCCTACCCCATACCAGAAAAGAGCCAACGGATGCGAATAATTCATAGACTTCGCTTATGTGTCTAAAGTTCTGACAGCATCATCTGCATGAGGATAGAAGAATATGAACTTTCTCTGTACGAAGATCAATTTTGTTTCAGGAAAAGTGGGAGACTGAGAAAAAAAGTTTTAGCCTGGAGGCTTGTCATTGAGGGTCCAAAAATAAAACCCAAGTATATTTGCTTCATGGAATCGGAGAAATCATTTGCCTATGCAAATTTAAACAGAATGTAGTCTAAAATGAATATGATAGGAATGCCATTAAAAACAAAGTATATTACGTCGCCAGTGTGAAGAACAATCAGTGTTGATAAAATACGTTTACACTGCGGAGTACGCAAGCGTGGGGGCAAGGATTGCGGCAAGGATGCAGGAGGTATGTATCCAAATCACAAATGATTTTACACTTTTGCTTTGAATAGGCGATGGTTCAAATAAAGGAAAAATTAAAAGCAGGTAAACAGATGCATGGAGTGACTATCAGAATTTCGTTTTTCTGATGAATTAACAATTTGGCAGAGAAGAAAGAAGATCTGAGTAAGATGAAGAACCACATGGATCAAACTGTGAAGATATTTCACTTGAAGTTTCATGTAAAAAAAATAATGATTAGAGGGAGAAATCAAAGAGACAAAACTATTGTTACACTTGGACAACAAAAGCTACTGTGCAAGAGAAGATTGTTTTCATCTAGGGAGTGATGGGAGAAAGATATAAGACATAGAGTAACGCAATCCAAGAAGGAGTTCTACGAGAAAAAGAGTCAACGAGTACCAGAGGAAGAATCAGTAATAGGAGATTTTGATTTAGGAAAAACTTCATCAAGGCATGCATTTGGAGTACGCTCTTATATGGAGCTATATAGATTGGGCGTTAAATGCAGCAGAACTAATAACGCATGAAGAATTAGAAATGTGTTTCTTTTTGAAAGGTTAAGAAGATGAAATGGACGAAGAGGATCACCAATGAAGATGTTCTGCGAAGAGTAGGAGAGAGAACAGGTGTGATAAATATTCCCCGAAGAAGGAGAGACTTATTGGACTTTTTTTCCTACAAAACAAGCTATTGCAAGCAATAATGGAAGGAGAAATAAACAAATAACCACCGAGGTTAATTAATGATGGATATTATTAAGCAAATTATGGTTAACGTTAACCTATTACGACCTAAGCAGGAATAAAGTGGTTGAAATGGTACTAATTTTATTTGAGCTTTAAAAATAATTATGTTTCAAATATTCTGTTCATTTTATATCTGCCTAATGATTTCACATTTACTTACTGGTAAAGAAGCATTTCCATACTTTTAAATAGTTGCAAATATAAACTATGAACAAATGTAATTGAGCCATTTCGCGTTTCGTGACATTTTATTGGCGTAGTCAGAAAACGAATCAGTTTAGAATTTACATAAACATTAAGTCTAAATTTTAATCGGCGGTCTAATAGCTCATCCCTCTTACCCAAGTCCTTCCCATCCTAGTTTTTGCATAAGGCTGGTAGCACAAAATAAATTATGAGAACGGCCATTTTTAGTATCTTGGCGATCTTTGCTGCTCGGAGATTTGAAAGATTCGCCGCGGGGAGCTTCACTGCGGAAACTATTCTCACTAACGATTGCGAGTGGCTAACGAGGAAGTTTAATTATACGATTGTGATGAGAGAAGAACCTGAGGAAGAGGGTCTTAGGAGGTCCTTGGCTGCTGTCCCTAGGAGAGGTCAAACACGTGGAAGGGTTATCGCACTCAAACGAAATATTTCCGAGCCCTCTTCATGCGATGCTCATCCGACGAGGAGCTCCACACCGCGGTATGGGATAAAATTTCCTTATCTCGTTGTCATTATTAGTTATATAAAACACAAACCACAATTACTCTCCTAATAACGCTCTCCATTAATTTTAAACTGATGACATATGTTGGCGTGACAGCAGAAAACCGACGTACAATAAAAAAAACTCAGTGGAAAACACAAAGTTGCGTTTATTTAATGCATGCTAATGCATAATTAGTCGTAGTTACACTAACTTTAGGGTATAGCGTGATGCATGTTGGTGACTACTCACCCGTGTGACTCACTGCGGCGTGCAGGGTATTTTGTGGATGTAGATGCAAATCCAGGAGGGACATTTCAAGCGGGTTGAGGTGATGGCAATAATGATAAGTTATTAAAAAAGAGGTTATAGTATGACTCGTTGAATCGCGAATGTTTTTTAACTGGACCTGGATTGAACGATAATAATAGAATCGGGAAAAATGCTGAACTCGCCAAACATTTTCACCCCCTTCGGGATCTAAAATTTGATACAAAATTCACTTACTAATCACTCAAAGTTCGAATTAAATTTTTCCTTTTATTCAAACGTCTTCAAGGTTGATTTAATGTCTGAATTAAGATAGGCATTAATGTGGCTATAGCTGTTTTTTTCGCTGAAGTGTACGGTCATAACATCTCAACTGTATTTTTTTCATTTACTCTCGAATCACAATTTATTTCTAATCAAGAGGGGGCTGGCTATCCCATTTCCACCTTCCCATCCCCATTGCCTCGAAACTTCTGAGTCCCGTCGTTTTCTTCCCCGATATTACTTCCTCGTCATCTTACATTTTTGGCTGCGTCATGCACTTCGCCTGTTCGGGACGGGTTAAGCGGTGTGGTGAGGTGGACGACCACTTTCTCATGCGAAAAAGTGGAACTGGCTCACTCCATGGCTCTTCTTTCCTGTGGCTCTTCTCTCTGCCCTCCGTTCCCTTGGAGCAAGACGTATTCCTTATTCCCATAGTTCTTTCCTGCGCAGGCTGCCGCGATTGGGTGCAAAGGTATGGAAAGGTATGGAAAACTTTCGCTAACAATTTTCAACTATGAAAAGCTAAATATTGTGGGAACGGAGATAGTAATATCCACATTCAATTCTTTTGTATGAATTGGTAGATATACTGCATTAGTTCATTTCCTATAAAACTTGATTATTTCGAGCGTTCTTAGCCGATGCCTTACGGTGCCCCTATGAAAAATTTGTATAAAACCCGTATCAAAATTGTATAAAAATTTTGTATACATTCCGTATAAAATTTTATACAGGTTGCATACAGTCTTTATACGGGTTGTATACAAGTTATATACAAAATTGAGTGTATACAAGTATACATTTTATACAACTTTTATACAGGATGTATACAAATTATATACAGCGTGTATACAACTTTTATACAGGCTGTATACGACTTGTATACAGGCTGTATAAGACTTGTATACAATTTGTATAGAACCTGTATAAAATTTTATACGGAATGTATAAAAAAATTTATACAATTTTATACGGGTTTTATACAATTTTTTCATAGGGGAATATGCTATTGTGCAATGTCATGATATAACATGTCGTATAATACTACCTCATGTCTACCTAACTATATCCCAGCTAGCACAGGATAGGCCGCATCCCTAAATACGAGGATAGTCCACATATATACCGTGGATAAGCCTATCTCGGCGCAGAGATAAAGTATGACGAATCCACTCCGTATTTGAGGCGAAATTAGAGATGAATTTCCGCATTTTCAGGGATACGCGTATCCTTACGTCGTTTTGACCAATACGGGCGGCGGACAACGATCGCAGCGCCATCGGGTGAGAATCTTTAGAACTATGTGAATAACACCACTACACACACGTACCTAGCGGCTTTTCATATTATCTACTGGAAAACAAAGGCGACAAAAACTGTGGGAATCAGCCCTAATCTAGGGGCAAACTACATACTTCCGGGTTCCTTCCCGTGCTTCTGCAAGTTCTGGCGGCTTCAGGTTCGTGAGCACCGACGATTGCATTTTTAGATCGAGAAATGATAATTCAAATTTGAAAATTTTCTTTCAATCGTACCATTCGAACATCATATTTTTATGCGATTACTAACTTCTATTTACATGTTTTCTGTGGTTATTGCCGGGTCCAGCGCTATGAAATCTCATTCACTGATTTTCATTTTATTAAGGCCTTCTAACTGTTATGCATTATTATTTTATTGACTCGACTTATTTCATTTTTATCTTTATTTAACACTTCACGGTCACATTCATGCCGCCAATTTCGAATGGCCATTTCATGCCCCACCATTCATCGACTTAAGTGGGTTTTTTTACTTACTTACTGCTACGCTTCGGAGTGATTACTTCTCTTGATCCTGGGCTCAAAATGATTAACACTAATGTCAATTAATCCATACTATTTATTATCATAAATACAGTCGCAGATCACTATCCATTTTTAGCCACGATGTTCTCTTCCAACATGGCACTTTTGAACCTCAACACACTCATTCAACTTAAAATAACTCACTTTCGCTGGTGATTAGATTTATTCAATAATTACACTGCATATACCATTAAAATACGGTGACACCCCCTCCCCCAAACGCTTGCAATCGTGGAAAACAGGGATATTGAACGTGGAAGATAAGCTTATCCCCAAAATATCAGATTTCTCCAAGGATACGACCAAATCTGTGCGTGGAAAAAGGGGATATTGAACGTGGAAGATAAGCTTATCCCCAAAATATCAGATTTCTCCAAGGATACGACCAAATCTGTGCTAGCTGGGATGGCACTTGTATCGCATGATTACCAAACCTAAGACTCGACGCACCTATTCCCGCACCCATTACTGAATTAACGGTGTTTAGAAATACGTATATATGTAGACACTTCCGTGGATAAATGTGACTTCGAGAACTATAATTATTAAATGACAATTCCATGATAGTTTAAGGAAATGCCATAAAATATTGATAAAAGTTATTTGCCATTAATTAATGCAAGATAACTGTTATCCTATTTTGCCACATATCATGAATATTATTGCAATGTTACTGCGTAAATTTGTAAAGAAACTGTGTACAAGTTTTATACAGGCTGTATACAAGTTTTATACAGGCTGTATACAAGATTGTATACAGCCTGTACAGATATTTTGTGCTGTGTGACATTATGCGACATAAATAATTATGTGACATAATACAGTCCGCAAATATTTACATCATTCGCTACCACCTCATTATCATCTGAAGATGATGACTCTTCTGGAGAAGATGAGGGAGAAAATATACGGAAAAAGCCGTTGCATTCCCATACAGATGTGTTAATGTGTGAGGCAGTAATAGATGTCATCACTTTATACGTAAGATATCAACTATTAGTCAATAAATAATAGTCAATATTAGTTTTGCTTCCTAGTATTGGTGGAGTAGAATAAATTTGTTATATAGGTTAATATTTTTCTGTTAAAATTAATTGGTTTGAGCGGGGACACGTGTCCCCTATGCCCCCCTCCTGGCTATGACACTGGTATTACTGCTATTCCATGTTAATTCTTTAGATCTTTGCTGGAACCTTTTTAAATACTGGGTTACTATAAGAGCTTCCCCATACCATCAAGGTAGATTCTCTATTTAAATGATATTAAATAGCTGTCACACTAAAACTCATGGCATTTAACATGTTATATTCAAACTAAAAGTGCATTACCTGACAGAACAGCATATTTCCGTACTATTTACTAAGGTTGAACCTATTATTATCACCAATTGAGTTGTTTAAAAAAACATAATTTTGAATATGTGCAACCACTATTGCATTGTATGCAAATCGTATACACTGTATACAAATTGTATACAATTGTGTACACTGTATACAACTGTATATGCTGTATACAGCACATGACTTTATACAGTTTACACAATTTGTATACAATGTATACAAATTGTATACAACCTGTATAAGTTGTATAGAATTTTTATACGGGTTTTATACAAATTTTTCATAGGGGTGGGTTTCTCCAGTTTAATCGTGTTGATGTTCTCATGCAGCAAGTATTTCTGAAGGGAAAAACTACTAATTCATCAAATTACTAAGTCAATTGCTTTTTGGGGCTAATATGTATTTCAATCCATTCGGATTTTCGAGAGAAAAAGACTCCGTCGGATCGTAATAGTTTCTGATTATTCGTAGAACTCATTGTCCATAACCGTAGAAGTATTCAGTCCGAGATGTGACCCTCACAGTTCGGGCATCCACCAGTGAACTGACTTCTGCACCCAGAACGGTTTCTGTTTGAGAAATCGTATACGAAATTCTACCTATCGCTTAAATATTTCGTAGTAATCGTTTGGTAAATTTGCTCATTAACATGATTTTCTTACTGGTTTTCTAGTCTTACGTGATGAATGGGTGTAAGTATTTATACCCGCGGACAACATGAGCCTCTTATGAGTTTAACATTTCAACTGTGCCTTCAACGGGATCATAAGCAAATAGCGAGCCAATATTGTCTTCAACGTCATCTAACTTTATAATATTTTTTCTCGAAAATAGGATAAGTATTTATAATCAGATACAAGGAGGGGTGTGAATGATTAAATATGATTTTTATGACCCACTTTATTTTTACTTCAAAGTTAAGAGAGATCTGATGGCGAGCCATCTATAGTGGGTAATGAGAGGTAGTATCCCAGACTTTTAGATGTTAGGATAAGGACTGTCCAAAAACCTAACAATCAGTTGGTGGAATACCAAAATGAAGACATCCCCTTGAATGCCTTCCTTTCACAACCTATCTTAATGGCGCTAATGACATCAGTTTCTGTTCGCCTCCCCTAATCAACTAACCTTTCCATCTCGTCTCTCCTCAGACCCACTACTCACCAATTCCCTTTTCTCGAAGCCGGGTTTCACGACGCACTTTATTAATCCAAAGTCTGATGAATGTGTGGATGCACATTGAATATTGCATCATGTGAAGCGAGGACTTGCTAGAATGAATGCATGAACAATAGAAAGGAAAAGAGCCTCTGCTCTAGTTCCGTGCCAGCGTTCTCAACATTTCTAGAATGACTGCATGAATGCATGAACAATAGAAAGGAAAAGAGCCTCTGCTCTAGTTCCGTGCCAGCGTTCTCAACATTTCTGTGCATCAAACTGCACAATTAAGTGCCTCATGTAAAGTAATATTAAGAAAATGCTTCCTTTCTCAGGGAAATTCTACATCGGATGTTCCTATCACTGAACCCTAAATACGTTCCTTACAAAAGTACTTTATTTACTTTCATCTCGTACATTTCCTAATGCACCTCTAGAGCGCTCATCGTTGGCTGTAATCCCTTGGCTGGCTAGGTGACTAATGATTGGTTACCTGTGAGTCTGAATGACTATCACCTCCCCTCCCACCTTTATTCCCATCTCCTTCCCATCCCATGCTTCTGTAACTATTTTTTCCGAGTAAGCGTTTAAAAGGATCTAAGACAGTGGGCATCCCTGCATTATTTCCCATCTTATCATGGCCTGTTCCAAGTCGTCATCGGCTACCCTTAACGTTCATGCAGACATTACTAATAGGTCGTCTGTCTCTTCAATCTACCGCTATTCTTCAGCTCTTCCTCCAATTTCGTCCTATCCAGTCTATCAAACTCTCTCTCGTACTCTAAGAATCAATTTAAAACATCTTGGGCATATTCTAGGCTTCTTTTTATTTGTCTTATTCAGTGGTGAACATCCCCCAGGCTCAATGGATCATCTCCTCCATGTATGCAATATTTTTTCATCCCCACCCCCCAAAATTTTATTAAATCGTGGGTTCTCCCTCCCCAATTATTTTTATGACGAATTTTGTGTCATTGCCTCCCCCCCCCCTTTTGTGGGCACCACCGGTCTATTTCTATATTTTCCACCTCTTGAAATCATAAACACAACAGGTTTCTGTTTTAGTAGCCCCTTATAATTTTGTTCATGTGTTCTCTCAAGTGTTCATATATCTACTCGCCTTGGGAAATATGTCGTGTAGTATACAGGCCTTTATGAAGAGCAGTTATCTGCTCGGGACGGATGCAGTGAATGTGGAGCTTCGTAACAACTCCATGGAGAGAATACTCATAGTTTTCCTTTTCATGATTTCCCACGTGCACCTAGCCTAGTTATTCGCATCTACAGTGGTGCCAGAATCCTCTTGATTAGTTTTTTTGGGTGCAGTATGCAAAAATGTCATCTTCTAATCTTTTGTCCCTTCCTCCTTTCTTATGTTATCGTTTCATTTTATTTTCAGATCTTCCATCAAAAGCAGGCGTCAAAGGCTCTGATTCTCCCTATGCGCCGTATATCTTATCCCTTTGGATCCACGTATCGGAAATGGTAATAAAATTACCTACTACACTGTTGAATTTGCTTTACAGAGTGATTTTGGAAAGTAAATGGTAAACAACTGTAATGTGATGGCAATTCGTTTAGACCTGGTCCAGAGATGAGAGGAGCAGCAGACTCGTCGGTTGAAGACAACCGTCGCCAACTGGTGGTGATATGCTGTGAGGCGTCGTTGAAATAGCTCTGGGAAAGAGTGGATGGTTTCAAGCAGGAGCATGCCTCCTCAAGCATTGCGGTCATTTACCATTTTCCCCATGCTTGATTCCTGATGGAGCCTCTAGTTGTAATCTTTTTAAGACATGAGGACATTGGAGAGGAAGGTACAGGTGTAGTATTACAGGCCTTTATGAAAAGCAGTTATCTGCTCAGGACGGATGCCGTGAATATGGAGCTTCGTAACAACTCCATGGACCTCTTAACTAAGGCTTGAAGATTGTTGAAGACTGTTGATACCATTGTATAAGTTGGTGGTATTATGATTAGAATTTCATGGTCGAGGAGAAATTGGTGCTTTATATGGAATTCTCTCAGCTGTTGTACTGGGTCAGGCTGCCTGAGGTTGATGGGAGAGTGGCTCGTTGAAATTTCGGCAATGGGAAACCTGACCCTGAGTCACACCCGAGATAACGCCCATGTGCATCCACCAGGAAAGCTATCGGCCCTTCATGAAAGTCAGGCAAAATTCCTTGCAAAGTCAGTGTAATGTTGAGAGGAGAGGTAATGAAATTAGTTTCTTTTACCTATGTCTGTATGAACTCAATATCACCTCAGGGTTTGGATTTTTTTCTTTTGAGTTATTTCGCTCAAGTCCTGACTAAATAAGTTTGTAACCGAATTTCATTTTTAAGTATGTGCACAGTGCCAAGGAGATAAATTTCTCCTCCAAGTAACTTTTATGGCTTCTCCCCAAACCCCAAGCCTAAAACCTCAGTAAATACAATGGCCGTACGTCAGAAAATTATAACTTTTGCCTCCCGTAAGAATTATAGTTAGCGTTTACATGTCTTTTGGGAGAACTTGGGTGAAATGTCGTTAGTTTCAATGTTCAGTTATTGCTACATTCTTTGGAAATACTAATTACAAAACATAATTGCTTATAATCTTTTAATAGGATGTTTAGATATTTCTACGTTAGAAAATCATTTTTTTAATACTGCACCAATTGCTTTATTTTTCTTCATAATGTGTTGTTTTCATATTTTTTATTTTTAGCTCATTTAAGAGAAGACACAATTACGTGTCATTTGGAACTATATGTTTCTGATCTGCCAAGATATTAATGCATTCCCTTGATTTTTATTGTATCATAAAGCTACTCTCTTCCTTGAACTACAACCTTGACGTGGTGGAAGGGCTTGTGCGTTCCAATGACCCCTAGAGCTGGACTGGCAGGAGCAAGTACATTGCTCCTGGTAGGGCCACCCATGCCAGATAGGTCGAATGGAAGGAGCCAGACGAAAGGTAGTTCCGTGATGGTGTCACGTTAAAAATACCGTTGAGTCGCGTGGGAATACCTCTCAACTGTCACTTCCTAGAATATGAAAGTCATTCAAAGAGTATTGATTCCTGGCAACTACGGGACGCCGCCCACTAGGGTGGGTGTCGTGCTCGGCAGCGGGGGAGGCAAGGCCTCCGCGGTCGTCAACACACGAAATCCTTGCACAGCATCATCATCGGCGGATACAAGGGAAAGGAGTGAGAAGAAGAAGAAAAAGAGGAAGAGGAGGAAACCCGTGGTAAAAATAGGAACTTGGAACGTAAGGACCATGATGAGGGCCGGGAAGCTTTAAAATATTAAGCAGGAAATGGAAAAAGGAAAAATAGATGCTTTGGGATTGTGCGAGGTGAGATGGAAGGATAGCGGGGACTATTGGAGTGATAGCTACAGGGTAACCTATAGTGGGGGAGATGAGAGCCAAGTAGGCATGGTACTGAACACAAAGTTGGGACTGAGGGTGGTAAACATTGATCAGGTGAGCGACAGGATACTAGTGGTAGAAATAAAAGCACACCCGACGAATTTCGTACTAGTCCAGGTATACATGCCTACGAGCAACCAGAGGGAGGAAGAGGTTGAAGAGGTGTACGAACAGGTAGAAGAAATAATTAGAGAAGTGCCGGGGAATAAAAACCTGATAGTGATGGGTGACTGGAATGTAGTGGTGCGGGAAGGGAGGGATGGATTAGAAGTAGGAGGGTTTGGGCTAGGAAGAAGAAATGATCGCGGTGAAAAGGCAGTTGAGTTTTGTAGAAGAAATAAATTAGTAGTGACAAACACTTGGTTTAAACATCACTCCAGGCATAGGTACACATGGAAAATGCCGGGTGATGCTAGGAGATACCAAATTGATTATATAATGGTGAGGCAGAGATTTAGGAACAGTGTAAAGAACTCTCGTAGCTATCCAGGGGCGGATGCGGACTCGGATCATAACTCGGTGATGATGAAGTGTGAAGTTAGATTCAAAAGGCTTTGTAAAGGTAGGAAGATAAAGAGGTGGAACCTTGAAGCATTGAAAGGGTTGAAAAGGAGGGAATACCAAGAGCTGGTAGAAAAGAACATAGGTGAAGAGAAGCGAATGGGAACCATAGAGAAAAGATGGGAAGTTATAAAAACAGGCATTGCAGGAGCGGCAGAGAAAACAATAGGAAAAGAAGAGGGTTAAGAAGAAGTGGGTTACAGAAGAAATGATAAAGAAAATGGAGGAGAGAAGGATATGGAAAAACGTGAACACCGACATAGGCAAGAGGAAGTACAAGGAATTGAATAATAAACTCAGGCGAGTGACCAATCGGACAAAATAAAACTGGTGGAAGGGACAATGTGAGGAAATGGAAAAGATGCAGGAGGAGGAGGAAGTGGGTGCTTTGTACGCCAAGGTGAAAATGTTATCTAGTGGTAAGAGATGTCAAACGATGCCAAAGGTTAAGGACAAAACAGGGAAGATATTAATCGAACAGGAAGATATCCAAGAAGATGAAGAGAATACGTAGAGGAGCTATATGACAGCAAGAATAGACCCCTTAGCCTAGATCTAGAGGATGAAGGAACAATAGATAAGGATAACCTCGGACCAGAGTTACTTGAGAGTGAAATAGAGAGGGCATTAAGAGAGATGAAGGGTAGAAAAGCCGTGGGAACCGATAACCTACCTTCGGAGCTGCTGAAGAATCTAGGTAGTAAGGGGAGAAAATCGTTTTTCGAACTTATCCGCAGGATCTAAGAAGAAGGAGTATGGCCAGAGGATTTCATGAGAACAGTATTAATACCTATCCCGAAGAAGAAGAAAGCGTCAGAATGCGAGGAGTATAGAACAATCAGTTTAATTTCGCACGCAGCAAAAATGTTGCTTAGAATACTAAATACAAGGTTGGAGACAGAGCAAGGTGCTATTTAGGCGATGACCAATTTGGGTTTAGGAAGGGGAAGGGAACCAGAGATGCGATTGCGGTAATGAGGACACTTATAGATAGTATAGAGCATAATCAGGATGTTTTCGCTTGTTTTGTAGATTTCGAAAAGGCGTTTGACAGATTAAACTGGGAGAAAATAATGCAGATACTGGGGAAAATAGGAATAGATTGGCGTGATAGGAGACTCATCCGAAACTTATATATGGGGCAGAGGGCTCAGGTAAGGGTAGCTGACGGTGAATCAGAGTGGGCAGTTATAGGTCGCGGGGTACGGCAAGGGTGCCCTTTGTCGCCTCTACTTTTTAACATCTATGCTGAGGAAATGGTATGGTAGTGAGAGGCATGGGATGAGCTAGATGTGGGAATGAAAGTAGGAGGCCAGTGGATAAAGTCGGTTAGATTCACAGACGACCAGGCGTTGGTCAGTCGGTCATCGAAAGGACTGCAAACTTTAGTAGATGCACTGGAAAAGCAGTGTGAGAAATATGGAATGAAGATAAATAATAGGAAAACAAAAGTAATGAGATTCGGTTGGACAAAGAAAGCGAAGCTGGTGATAAGAGTAGGAAGTCACAAACTGGAGCAAGTAGAACAATTTAATTACTTGGGTAGTACGCTACAAGAAACAGGACATACAGTAGTAGCAAAGACATTAGGGGGAGAATAACGGTAGCGAAAGAAGCGTTCAATAATAGAAGGGAGCTGATGACGGGGACCTTAAGTAAGGATGTAAAAAAGAAGCTAGTGAAGAGCTTGATATGGAGTGTGGCGTTGTATGGGGCAGAAACGTGGACCTTGAGAAAGGAAGACGAAAATAGGCTGAAGGCTTTCGAGATGTGGGTGTGGAGGAGGATGAAGAAGGGAGGAATGGTGCGTTGGACGGAAGGAAGACAAATGAGGAAGTGCTTGACATGGTGGGCGAGGAGAGGAAACTTATAGATGAGATTAGGGGAAGACAGGGTAGGTGGCTGGAAGGGGTAATGAGGGACGATGGTTTGCTGAAGGCCGTGATAGAGGGTAGGATGTTGGGTAAGCGGGGAAGGGGAAGGAAGAGAATCGGTTTTATGGACGGGATGAAGAAAGGTAGGACTTATTCTGAGATGAAGAAAGAAATACTAGAGGTAGAAAGGGCACGGCACGTGTAAGAGTTCGTTGGATATTCTCTGACTTTCATCACAACCTACCTCTAACCGGTAGATTACTGTAATGAATGAAAATGAATAAAGCTACTTTTGTGAATATTTGAAACTTTTTGAGCAGATAACACAATAAATGGATATTTTTCCTATGAACTGCAGAGGTATATAGTCATGCACTGGTGTTTCATTTGAAATAGTAATTTATACCGCGAGTTATACTTCTCCCGTCAAATATTCAGCACCTGCACACAGTAAAATCTACCTCGTCCAAATTTGATAAAACCTATGTTGATATATAAGGAATTCCACTTTTACTGTGTTTGATCTTACAAAAAATATGGTAAGACATTATGTAAAAACCTTAACGTTACGACCCTGGCATGGTAATTCAAGGTCCAACTCAAGACTGAAGTAAATGAATGTACCGTAAACATACTTAAGATGTTGTTGTGCTGCAACATTGTGTCTGAAGTCTAAGATGTACCAGCAAAACTTGAAACACTCCAACACTAACTCGAGTCTAATTGTTATTAGGCAACAAAGTTGTGTCACTGGGAATTGACGGGTTAATAAAATTTTTGTCGTTTTTGAGAGGTTGTAACTTTTTTATTAGTAAAATACACAACATAATTTTTTTTATGTCATGTACATACACATACACAAAGGCTGTAAGTGTAGTGTAGTATAGACAATTACGTAAACCATTACAAATGCAAAAAAGGGCTCACACAACATTATAAAAATGGCCACCCAATGTAAACCGCTTGAGATAAAAATTTGAAAAAAATAGTTTTAATGTCGTAAGACATGAGGGAAACAACTAAGAAAGTTCCAATTTTTTTAAATTGGTCAAGCAACCACCCTTGGATCACTTTAAATGGATTGACCCTAGAGATAAAATAAACTCTAAAGTGAAATTACTGAAAGCTTGATAGAGCATTCCCTTCACTGAGCAAAGCTTTCAAGGACACCATTTAACAAAACTTGACCACTAAACAAATGAAGTACTTACTTGAAAAGGAAAATATTGTTGAGGACCAAATGTAAGTGGGTATGAGGATCATGTCGAAGCATTTGCAGCTGAGGGGCCATGGGGTTTGGTCAGCGTGGTGACCAGACTGTGTACAATCCAAGGTGAAGAGTACAAATTCAACAGTGTCGTCCATTTTATGACCGAATCCTCATCCCCACTTGGTTGCCATGTGAACACAGCTCCAAGGGTCGTTAGTGGTCCACGTGTCAGAAAGGATGAGCAACTGTGGACAACTCAATGCGATTTGTGAAGAGTACACTGGTGGCGTTGCCAGATACATCTTCACCCTCCCTCATGAGTATTCCCTTAGCAACCCAGTAACCTCCATTCAATGGCTTCAGTTGCCCATTGTACACTCAAATAGTCAACCAACCTGAGGAACCCTCAGGTTATCCACCGATGAGATAATCAAACGAATGATTAACAGTGCTCTGCCACGTAGGCAAAAATGAATCCTTTATTAGCCATAATCATTATTTCATGCAAAAAATCCCACAAGAACAGTTCCGTTCATCCTTCCATTATCACAAACTATCACATAGTGGACACCATAGAAAATCATAAATTAAGAACCTATCCTGTCACATATACATCATTAACATCAACAAAAAAGGTTAAATTACAAGAACATTAACATGCTGATGAGAAGAATTCAATTCACACATACTTCAGCAGCAGCTTCAGTCAGAGGTATAACAATGAACCACTCCAGAATGTCGACTGAAGCTTAACAAGAATGCATAGTATGGCTGGCTTATGACAAGTGATGAAATGAGTTGACTTAATATTTTCTGCATCATGAAGAAAAAATATCAACAAAATTCTCTGGCTGTAGCTTACATGATCCTGATGATGATGTAAATCAATGCCCAGAAGTCACAGAGATAATCCGGTAAGAGGGGATTATTCTGAAAAAATGCAAAATTCCATTATAAGTGATGGAAGTATAGGATTATCAGTGCAATATGTATGCTTCAAGCATAAAATTAGCTATCATCATTAGGGGAATAAAACATTAAAATTAAGAATAAGGACATAATGGTGGGGCAGTTACTACAGAATTATGGTGAGGTGGACATGGGACAACATTTTCAAAGGAACTACAGAAGTGATAATCAATGTTGAAGACAGAAAAAATTTTAAAATGCCACACGAATGAAATTGCACCGTTGGATATAGCCAGGAGGACTTTCAAGAAGTGTACTGCGTACTGAACATGTGAAACAATGAAGAAAGAGAAATATTTACACAATCAGGCCAGGGCATGTCAAAAATTATATTATACACTCGCAAGCACATCAATGGGGTCAAATATTGAGAGGAAGAGAAGAGATATGGTGCTGGAAATGTAATTTCTCAGGCATGGAGACGAGAACCAATCCACAATGAAGCCACTTTTTTATTGGCACTACCCTCCAGTTACAAACATGTAAGACTTCATCGCAAACACAGCATTGACTAGATCACTCAACCCAATTGAGCTATCTGAACTCTGAAGGCATGTTCTCCAAAAGACTGAACACCATCAATGTCATCATCAAACCAAGACAATGATAGAACTGCCAAATCAATCCTCGACAAATCCAAATTGCAGCATTTGAATCAGTACTTTTCCAGGCAGTGAATTTCAAATGGAGCGTTCAGCACGTGGTCATCTTGCCACCTTCCATTATGAGTAGGCTCACTGTGGCACTCCCCCCCCCACCCTTCCTCCAAGCCATTCCGATACCTTTCCTCCCAGGCTTAAGTGCTAATAACTCATAGCAGCAGTAGAATACCAATTTAACGTGCTTTGATGGCTTAGGACGCTTAGGTCATTTCACATTGCCGTCTGCCACTAAAAGATGGGTGCTTAGCTTCGGTAATCACAAGGGATCCATCATGACAGGTGAACGCCTATCAAATTCATGTGGAACAGACTTGAATTATTTGATGGTTGCAGTGCAGATATGGCGACTAACTTCATAGATTAGGCAGAATGCTGTCAAGTTGATAGGTCATCCTGTGCGCTACCCAGCCACCATTTGTCTTCTTAATGATGAGGAAAAGTGAGAATCGGAAAAAGTAGAAAGCAAAATTTCATGAGCCTACAACATATTAACCCTTGCTTGGTGCTGGCAGGATAAATTGTGGAGGGCACAGGATCATCAACTTCTACTTAACTAAAGCTCACAGCCAGAGAAGATATTTCAATTCTGCCAAAACCGGTGACGAAGTACGTAGAAATTGCCTAAATCCACCAGGAATCAAGCCATGGACCTTTTTGGATTGCCTTTGGAGGCCAATGCCTTGCAGACCACATATTACCCAAAATTACGAAGCCTCTGTTTATCTTTCATTCATTCGAACATGAGCACACAGTATTACGAGTATTATATGTGAACTATTCCACACATTAAGCATGAAGGGTTCTCTCATCGTGTATTTAGGATTCTGGACTTTTGATTTTAATTTTCATCCACAGTCCACCATGTTTCTAATTTTATTACTAGTGCTGATGGGAACAGAAGGTGTCTTCTGGTGACCAGATTGCTCGAGGAGATTTTTTTCCTGTTTTTTCCCTTTTTTGTGGCCTGGTTTTCCCTGCTGGCACTATAAGCGTCGGAGGAATCAGAGGATTCGGAAGATTTTTAATGACAAACTTAAGGGGCTCCCTTGAGGCTTTTTTTATGCCCATCGCTAGAGATCACCACTTATGATAAACGGAGAAGTGCAGGAAACTGTAGAAATACAATATTCTGAGTCACTTTTGATTTTTTTCTAATGAGCATGCTTTGCAGTAATGTTGATACAGAGATATGGTAGCCAATTTTCTTTTTATCTTTGAAATTTTTTACGTAATTTTTCTCCCATCTGGTGTTGTGGGCCCCACTCTAGAGCGTGCACGCAACAGACATAATATGTGCCGAAACATTTACTGAAAACTCCACGTTGTCCATGAATCACATAATTTTTTTCTCTAAGTCATTCTAGGATATTTCATTTAAGGTGATCTGATATCATACACAAATTTTGAGTAAAATCAGAGACCCTAAGGGACCATCGTTTGTCGCATTGAGGTGGAGTGACCCACATAGTACAGGTGTGGGAGGCACTTTTCTAGAATTTGCTTTATCAAGGTGAAACCAGTTGCATCAATAAGGTAAACGCAAAAATGTACAGTGTAGTCATTATATGTTATGAGTAATTATGCTGAGCTCTTTTTACTCTTTACTTTTAAGCTCTGCATACATACTTTTTTTAAAGTATGCAGTATCCAATTTCATCACAACAATCATCGTGATACTCCATCTCCAGCAACATGTAATACCACTTTCACACCAGATTCCCAATCATAACAAGATTGAAGAAGAGCTGATCTCCATGAGTATTATTGTCACTCCATGAGGAGAATTTACTTCAAACCTTTCATTAAGAGTGCATTTTACCCAACATAATATTCTCCAATAAACTGTCACGTCTGCTGACATGACAAGTCCTATTCAACAAAAAATAATGTAAAACATTTACTGAAAAAATTTTTCTTGGTACCATCAGAGATGGGCAGCATCGAAAATACATGTATGTATTTGAAATAAGTTTTTTTGATGCTTTAGTATTTTGTAATTTGTAATGAAAAATACTTTCTGTGAGAGTATTTTGTCTCTTGTATCAAAAATACTTTGGAGTAGTTTTTACATTGAAAATACGTTATAATAAAAATACAAATTATGTTTCATAGATGTCATTATAATCTTTTCTGTCTTTTCACGTTGAGTGCACGCAGCCAATTAGAGGGCAGGGATGGGTATAATGAATAAATTGCCTCCACTTCGGTAAACCCCATTCACTCTGCAACCAACTCCTGGAAAACGTAGCTACTCAAACTCTTGGTGCCCTGAGAGAGTACACAGTGGAGTATTTGATCTGTTGCAACTGACGGTAATTGACGGAATCACTTTTAAGGAAGTGATTTCTGGCAAAGCTAAAATAACAGCAATGAGTGCAATATTGGACAGAAAAATGCTTAACCGTTAGTCAGGAGTGTGAAGGAAAAGTCAAAGGCCAGTGCAAGTTGTGCAAACGTAGCAAGTGACCATCATAAGTGGATCACACGCACCTATATGAATTTTTAGACTCATTTGAGAGGAAGCCCAATCATGTCCACGACTGCTTGTTGGTCGAGTAAACTCGCATATCTCGCAGCTAACCTCTATATTTACAGCTCGACCCACCAACCCAGTGGATGCACTCTGTAGCGGTAAGCTAGCCCTGAGATTCCGTATTCACCACAATGATTTACTAATCCTCTAACCAAAGCCTCTAGAAGATCAACTAACCAACGTCTTCCGCATATCCAACAGACTTTATCAGCTAGCCTTTTAATTTCATTCTAACATCTAATTCTTCAAGTGCCAATTACCATTTCCTCGGTGTAAATGTTGAAATGCAAAGGCGACAAAGGGGAACCTTGCATTACCCCGTGACCTATAACAGGCCACACTGATTCTTCGTACCCCAGCCTAACATGCGCCCTCTGCGCTACAAATAAGTTTCAGATGGGTCTCCTATTTCACCAATCCATTCATATTCTCACGAGTATCTTCATTGGTTTGTCCCATTAACTCTGTCAAAATGCCTTTTTGAAATACCGGAAAGATTAAGAAAAGAGTTCTGTAAAACTTTTGCAGCATGTGAACTTAATGAGCATACCTCATTAATCTTTGCATTCTGAGGCTTTCCACTTTTTTGGAAAAAGGATCAAAACAGTTTTCACGAAGATACACAAATGCCATACTGTGGCAATTAACGTGATTTTGATGAAGAGAGTGCTGAAAACTCTTCTTTCTCTTTTGTTTCTGAAGATATGCATGAGGGAGTGAAAGAAATAAGTTTGCCTCATCATGTGAGGTGTAATTCACATCACACCTTTAATTTGCTAGCTACAACTGATGCTACCAAAATAATAGTGACACCTCCAACTTTATCACACGTACGCATCATTTGGCCTTGGGAAATGTACATTTTTGTGGAATACTTCTGGGTGCCCTCATTCTGCTGAGAAGATATTCTCTGTCCCTTGTTCAAGGTTTCCAAATAGACAAGAGGGACTTCGTGGACACATGTAGCACGTTTTAATAAATTCTACGAAAAAGTTAATCATGAAGCCCACTGCTCCATAAGTCATGTAGGTTCTTCTGATGATGGTTTTTTTCCGGATGATAGGGTGATTCATCAATCCATGAAGCCAGCAGAAATGAAATTGAAATTATAAGGTTTCTTGGTGTTAAGTCAAAATGCTTATCAATATCGAGTAAATGTCTAAATGTTTACAAATATTTTATTCTATAAAACACAAGTCTCACATTTAGAGCTCCTGCCAAGAGGTATTTTATTTTGCAGGATTTATTCATAGCTTACATTATTTATCTGACTCTATGGTTTAGACCTTGTTGCTTTGAAAAGGAAATGAAATTTGTTGCAATGGGCACTGTAAAGCAAGCACCCTAAAACGAATGAATGCACTGTGTTAAGCAAGTTTTTTTTATATTTTCCACAGGGAATGGTCCAACAATAAGCTATATTACAGTCAAACCTCCCTTAACGGACACCTACAAATAGCGGACACCTCCTAAAAACGGACAGTTTTTCAATCCCCGGCAGTAGAACATGGAAACTTATGGAAATAATACCTCCAAATAGCAGACACTCTATATCTATTGTCTCTCAACGAGTTAGTAATTCCACCTGTTCCCTTTCCCCTTGTGGCTAACCATTATGCACCTTTTTTCTGCGGGATAATCCTTCGAGTAGGGGGGCATGACGTGATCACCATGAGAGATGATTGTCAGGGTCTGGGACGGCACAGCAAGGAGCGTAGGAGAGGATGAAGCGAAAGGGAAGGAAGACGCAAAGGAGCCTGGGAGTAACAATGCAAGGTGGATGATGTAGATAGGAATGTGCAAATGGTGATGGGGCAAAATGAGGGTGTCTTCTAGTGTCAAGATTGCTCCGTTTGGCAACTTCTGTTTTTCTGCATTGTTCCCCTTCTCCCCCTCCATCCCCCCCTCCCCCACAATCGTTTTGAATGATTTTAGCACTGACGCTTGCTCTAGCCTCAGTATGTATCTCCTTTGAACGTCGTGAGATAACAAGTGAAACCTCGAGTGAGTGCTTGAAAACCATCATTCAAAAAGTGTTTTGTTGCATAGAAAAATGGCTGGCAAAAGGAATAGGCTGTGTTTAAGAGAGAAAGTTGTCATTCTGCGCGTGTCTGAGACAGAAAAGTGAAGTACTGGTGAAAAGTTTAGAATTAGGAAGACGCAAGTGAGTGACATCATTAAGAGCTAGGAGAGATTGCTGAAAGAATGAGAAAGAGGACAAATGTGAAAATGTAAAGAGGAAGTTTCCAAAATCGAACAGTTTAGCAATTGATAGTCTCACGTATAAGTGGTTTTGTAGGGCTCGATCATTTAACATTCCAATATCTGGACCATTAATCCAAGAAAAAGCTCTTCAAATTGCGAAAGAAATGGGTGTGTCTGACTTTGTGGCATCAAATGGCTGAATTCAGAAATTTAGAACGCGTCATAACATATCATTCAAGAGTGTATGCGCAGAGGAGCAGCTTCCATGAGTGAGAAAACCGTGTTTGAGTGGAGGTCCAAGCTATAAGGATTTGTGTGAGAATTACAGCAAAAAGAACATTTTTAACTGTGACGAGATGGGATTTTTCTTTCGAGCCTTGACAGAAAAGATCATGTGTCTAAAAAAAGAAAAATGCTCGGGTGGAAAAGTATCGAAAGAAAGAATTACACTCTTGTTGTGCATTATAATGGTAGGCGAATTATAACTGCCACTTGCGATTGGAAGAGCCTCCAGGCCACGCTGTTTCAAGAACATGAGCGTAAAGAATCTTGGGGTGAACTAGTGAGCTAATAAAAAAGCATGGATGACTCGCGATATTATGACTGACTGGCTTACAAGGTTCGACCGGAAAATGGGAAGGGAAAGAGGAAAGGTGATCTTGATTCTTGATCCCATCCACACATAAAGCTAGAAAATTTGAATTGATTTTTTCCCACCAAACACAACGTCTACTTGTCAACCTTTGGATCAAAAGGAATAATCCAAAATAAATTACAGTAAAAGGGTGCTGAGACACATTATACTGATACCTAGGAGAAGACAAAATACTAGAAAATGTACTCTCAAAAAGGATCAAAGTTTTCGATGCCATTCTTTGGATAGTTTCGTCGGTGAATGTCGTTGAAGGACCAACTGTCCATAACTGTTTAGTCAAAGCAGGATTTTGTCGCCATGATGAAAACCCTGTTGCCGCAGTTGAGAAGGCCGTGAAGAGTAGGAAACTTTGGTCAAAAATTTCCAATATTTCAAGATAAAAATTTCCAATGAAACAAGTTTTTTTGGTCAAAGGAGATGCCACATGACTGCAGTTGATTTCTTAGGTGGAATCGCACATAGAGAAACAACTGAGTGAGTCAACCACGAAGCAGCAGAAGATTACTGATTTCTTCATGTAGTAGCGGTATGTTTCATGAAAATTTTAAAGCTTGATATTTTTTTGCAATGGCAAAAGTATGCAGATTGTGTAATTTTGCATTTTATTTTTTCTCTTAGAAACTTAGTTGATGGAGATGGAATTTGATGGATGGACTATATGGGATGCAGAAGAAAATAAAATGCTGTTGACAACCATAAGTGACGTATAATTCTTACCGTTTAAAGTAAAAATCAAGTCAATTTCTCCATATTTCTCTGTGAAAATGAGGAAATGGGGAAAAAGGAAAGACATTCATCCAAAACTGATATTATTTGATTTTTTTCATAAACTACGTGCATATAATTATTTCAGTTACTGTAATTAATCTATTTTAAACTCTAAAAGGTATGTATGTATTGTCTCTTATCCACGGGCCACGTTTTAGACTTTTGTTATGATGGTGATGTGCTACTACCTGCTCAAAGGATCACCTGTTAAACCTACCTGCTAATCAATTTCTAGGCATTGAATTCAAATTAAATTTCATTCAATAGTAATCATATTTTAATTTTTTTTAACAATCCGAGGACTGTATTTTGTATTTTAAAAATGTATTTTGAAATTACTTTTGTATTTTGTATCAAATATACTTTTTTCTGAGTAATATTTTACCTTTGAATTTGAAATACAATTTTTGAGAGTAGTTTGTATTTTGTGTCTAAACTATATTTTGAGTGTAATTTTCCCATCTCTGGATACCATCAGTGCCGTCCCTAGGGTAGTGCGACAAGTGCCGCTGCACTGGGCCCCGCGTCTACGAGGGCCCCACGCGGGCTTGCCTTTTTCAGACGGTGTCGTGAAACCCGCCCATTTCCCGAAATTGCTTACTACTTTGTACATATGTCCATTTCTTGAAATCATTAGCCATTTTGTAGGTTAATTCCCTTCTGTCCATGAAATATGCTTAAAAGACGCTACAATATCAAAAAGGGATTGCAAAGTTAGGGGGAGCCCAACTTTTGTTTGCACAGGGACCCTCAAAACTTTAGGAAGGCCCTGGATACCATAATATGATTTCAATACTCTTTCCTGTTAATGCAAGAGTAGCAATAACTGAATATAAATGACAATTGTTGAGCTCATATTTACCATATAAAAACTTTGGGAATAATGGACTGATTCTCTAAACATTAGAGCATAAAAAATTAACTTTGGTGTTTTTCAGTTTCCAGAATGGATAGCCAATTTTTATGCTACTCGACTATGTACTTGTATGTGATATTCATAAATTATCAATCCTCAAAATTCTCTTCTTGAAACCGTTGAATTTATTAGTAAAATCAGCCTCTAAGAAGATCATTGAATGCTCCGTGGTAAAGATCGAGAGACTAAGGCCGATAAGGATTATTGACCAATTTAATCATTATACAGGACAGCAAAAAGCGTATTGCTTAAGACTCACCAATCCCAATCCAGGAGGCCATCAACTGACTGGACGAATGAGGAGACATCAGAAATGGTGCACATTTTTGGCAGGTTGATATTCATCTCTTCGCAGTGCAGTTTGTTACTCTTCAGATACAACTCTACATTCATTCCCTCATCCAAACACACCTGTGTGAGAAAAATTGAAGGGAAGCATTCAAGTACACATACTGAACAATCAGTCAACACTGATTAGGATTAAGAGGAAATGCATTGTCTCGGGAGAGAAATTACACTTTTAACAACGAAAATTTTGGCACATCACCACGGGTGGACACATCAAGCATTGATATGTGATATTAACATCCATCATGAAA
Source organism: Pyrrhosoma nymphula (assembly GCA_963573305.1). Taxonomy (NCBI): domain Eukaryota; kingdom Metazoa; phylum Arthropoda; class Insecta; order Odonata; family Coenagrionidae; genus Pyrrhosoma; species Pyrrhosoma nymphula. The sequence continues at coordinate 4,708,884 of OY754334.1, forward strand.
AATGCAGTTTCAATGTAAACAATAAAGAGTACATTCCAAATACTGAAAGTATTCTTCAATAGTGTGAATAATCGAGGAAGATATAAAAGTTCCCCTAGCACTATATATTATCAGACTCAAGCCTATGAAATGAAGACGCGGATTTGTAGAGAACGTGTCAACTTACCCTTGAACACTGCAAGACTCCATAGACAAATTTTCAGAAGTTACTGGCAGTTGAACTTCATATGTCTGTACGGTCATGCCAGGCACCGACCAGAGTTTTTTTTGCATGTCTGTACAGGCATGATAAGTAATTAAAAGCAGCTGAACTTAACCCGAGTGGAGTGGTCGCTAAGCAACGTATATCACGCGAGCGGTCGCGTGTGAGACTTTTTCTCATACTCAGATGTACCACTGATTACCTATCATAAGAGCATTTATTGGCAATATATATTACACTATATTTAGATTTAATTTATTTCTCTTAATGTTCATTTGAAACAATGATTTCCTCTTATACACAATTACTGATACAATTATGTAATCATTGATAATTTTACTGGCGATGATATTATTGGGTATTAATGAAGAAAATTACTATTCTCAAGTAGAAATATTTATTTATGAGGGCATACTTTCTCATGACTCATTAATTTGCATCTGTATCTGCTCTCCATGGAATCAACTTTACCCACATGTTGTGAAAGCGTAACGCAACTGAGTGATACAAAAACACTAACGTCAGTGGTCGCGAGATGAGGAAGTATCACACCTTGTAGCCGACGGTATCCAACATATCATTACACAGCTGCGGACGCTTCATTTATACTTTTTGAGACGGTCGCTCAATAGGAAGAGATAAAAAGTCAGCTAGAAGGCAAGGGAACTTATTCTAACTCATGAGTACAAAGTGAGCACAAGTTTAAATTTGGTGTGAAAGAAAATCTCATAGTGCGACCAATGGCAGGTTAACTACAAAAATCTGTATGATTCATCTTTACCATAACACTCCCGTGCATCAATAATATTTAATATTTTAGCACAGATAATGAGTCAATATCTACGGCAGCTCAAGAGCCGTCGACTAAAGGAGAGAGGGTTAGTGATGTAGAGCCATGAGCAACACTGTTGTCCATAAATGCTGTGATTAAGTGAAAACGTGGAATGCACAACAGGAATTCCACACAAGATTTAACCACAATCAGGTTTCAACACATGGCTTCATCATCATGGTCATCAAGGATGAGACCATGTGTGCGGCGTATGACGATCCTTGATGGTGCATGGTTCACTATGGTGCATGATGATGTTATGCATTGAAACCTCATGGTTAAATCTGATTATTGGAATTTCTAAGCGTTTCATTTTATTAAGACGGCAATGTGTTTCACAGCTACAAATGAAACAGTCTGCTTTCTTTTTTTTGAGGAAACCGGGACTAGCCACGGTAGTAACCTTTACGGAGTCACCTGCAAGTGTACATAAGTGCAATATTCCACAGGAGAAGAAACATTCGCCTTGACCGGGATTCGAACCCGGATCCCTCGATTTCGCGCCGGTTCCGTAAAGGTTACTACCGTGGCTAGTTCCGGTTTCCTCAAAATTGGTCAAGAGCGAACACCTCCTTGTGTTCTATGTATGTCTTTATCCTCACGCACTGTGGCGCTAAGCGCACGACTTGGACTGCTAATGACATCGTATGTCTAGCAGTCCTGACCACCATGCTCCTATAAAGCCACCAAATAATCCACAGGGGAGAAGGACGTCTCGGTAGCTAAACTGGTTAAAGCACTCGGCACGAAATCGAGGGATCCGGATTCGAATCCAGGTCAAGGCGAATGATTTTTCTCCAGTGAAATATTACACTTAGTCTGCTTTCTGTTCATTGAAAAGAACTCCCATCCAAGACCTTTTCTTTCTAATTCACAGGTTCAAGTTCTCCCTTTCTCACAAAATGATTATTTAAAATAAATTCATAATTTTTTTCTTGGTTACCAACCCAGGATATTTCTACCACAAACTATAATGAAAGTCTCAAGGTGTCCAAGGACAAATAAATGTGCAACATTTACACCACTATTTCCCTTTTTCCTCCAGCAGCGATAGGGGTGCATTCAACCTAATGACATGATTTGAGCAAGTGGAGGAAACTCAAGAAAGTTATCCACCTTGCTACATCATTCCCTACCTCTTCTTTCATTCAAAACACCCATCACTTTACTCTTCTTTTCCTGCTGAACCGCTAACATTCTCCTTCTATTCTGCTGTCATATCCCACAACCTCCCATGTCTTACAAGAAGATAGCCCAAGATGAAACAATCATCAAAAAATACAATTGCTATTGCAACTGATCCAATTGTATTTTCCAAATCCTTTTAAGACAAGTTGCATGATCATGGCGTGTGATTAATCAATGTGTACCAAAGTGAAGGAATCATGAATGCATAAAAATTGTTGCAGCTATTGGCATATAAAAAAAATTGGTTTCAACAACTCAAGTTGCAACATTTTAACCCAAAACAATAAATAATTATCCCACATATAGCTTCCCAAAATAAATAGGTCATAATTTTCAAATGAAATTAAATGAAAATGAATTTTCAATTCGATGTCCATTTAATTTGAACATTTTTTTGTAATATGACCACACTATCAAGGTATTTAACACTTGGTGAGATTACAAATGCTGTCTCAGGACTGATGTGTTGGAAGTTAAACATAATGAACCCTTTGCAATTTTCCACATATTCATGTACGACACAACCTGATTCGATGTTTTAAACATTATGTATTATCAAGCCGACAATTCAGGTTACATTACAGGTGTATACACATTTTGAGGGAGGGCTATAGGGGAGGGGGAGGTGAAAGGGGGGAAAGCGAAAGAGGTTGAGAGGCAAGGAGGAGGGATTTCCGTGCAGTGGGCGTGGGGAGGGGGGGTGAAAGCATGTGAATCAACAGGAGTAATTCGTTTCGGGGAAGTTGCAGACTCCTTCGGGGCGTGCTTTGCTTGTGCTGCCGTTGGAGTCCTCCGTTATCTTTCCTTCCTTGGGACGTCGCTGGGTGAGGGAATGATTCACATTGTGAACGCCCCAGCCACAATCCCTTCGTCTCATACATCCACACCACGATAATCCTTCCAACCCCGACCCACCCTCCCACACCTTACCTCTCACTCCTACCCTGAAACACCATTCCCTTAACAATAAAGGGACGGAAGGGGCCACTTGACCCTTTTTCATCCAACTAGTTTGAACTTTTTCGTGAGCTAATTTAAACATATATATTGCAATAAGGTACATACATATATAATTAGGTAATTTACAATTTTGTGCATTAACTAATACCTATGAGGACATTCATATGAGGATTCTCCTCCATACTCTACATTAGGGTTTCCATTTGCCCTGTTTTTCCCGGGACAATCCTGTTTTTTTTTATAGTACGTCCTGGTGTACTGACTTTTTTCCAAATGTCCCACTCTTTTCTTTTGTAAGTATTATCCCTGAAAGCAGTGCATTAGGCTTTCCATATGCAGCACTCCTGGTGTTCAATTCATGAAATTTTGATGAGATATATGAAGAAGTAACATAACGGTGAAACCGCCATGCTGAGGGCGATATCCCCGGTGGAAGGGGGGAACAATATACTTTATAATTAAGCAAAATCGCCAGGTGACAGGGAAGCCTATATCGTGGATTTACGGGTTCACGTGAGGAGAAGTCGGGGAAAGGAGAAGGGAGTTAACAATGGGAGATAGTCGAAATCAGGAGTGCCCATGGAGTCTCAGAAATAACAAGATGCGCAAGGAAAGACGTCCCGAGACGAGAAAGTTAAAGAGAGACGAAGCACTCCTTTTATAACTTAATTCACGTTCAGAATTAGAAGAAATTCACGCGGGTGCATCTCGATAGCCAATTAATCTGGACAGCGGTTTAAGAGAGGCGAGACTACCTGGCTGCTCAACCAGGAAATAGCGGGAGCCCATCGATGCCACTGGGTCGTGTAGGACACAAGAAGCCATCCGAGGGAAGGCAGCCCACCTGTGTCGTAACTATGTATATTTTGCATAATGCGTTTATGTGTTGATTTAAAGTGTTAAACTGGTTGATGAATAGATAGTGGGAAAAAGGAAAAGTGACTTAACAAGGAACTATAATCATTAAGCATTCATGCCCACTTCATTTTGTGAACAGAGATTTGATTCATATATATTAAATGCATGCAGTTATTGTAAAATCTAATATTTTACTCAATTCATTTAATATAGTAAAGGGTTATTTATGTTTAAAATAAGTCTCTTGCTTAATTTCGCTGAGTTAGCCAGGCAAAGAAATAAATAACAAGGTATGTATTAAATAAAGGGAGTATCGATGTACGGGGATAATAGAATAATGTGAGTAGGTTGATACAACGTTCCCGATTTTCATAGTGGGAAATATTTGTTTCTTAATCCTATCACTCTTTTGACCGATAGCTCCCATCACCTGGATTCCTCTTTCAGGCAGTTGTATCACCTCCTCAAAACACTTAGCATTGTCTTCAAAATATTCATCACTGATGCAAGTGATTTCTGAACCTGTGTCCATGAGGGCCTTTGTTTTTATGCCACTAATTTCTATCTCTTTCTCTGGGCATCTGACTTTTGCAATTTCGTCTTTCTCCTTCGCTTCTTCCAGTAATTCTCGTGGTGATTGAAAAATACTTTTTACTCTTTTTTCTTTCGCCTTCTTCGTCTCCTCCGTACCGATTATTGTAGTAGCCCCTCTCTCTTCGGTCTTTGATGCGTCGGGACACGGAGTGCATCGGGGTCTTTGGAGTTTTCCTGTTGCCTTCCCACAGTAGTGTCGCTACTGTTTCTTTCGAATACCAAAGTATTCACTCGTTTGGCTGTTTCATGGCGATCCATTCTTCCCCTTCTATATTCGTTCTCCGGCTCCTGTCTAGTTCCATGCCCCTCATTCCATGGCTGGCATCGGTTCTCAGGTGGGTGGTATGGCATTCCGTTTCCCCTCCTGTTGTCAGCTGTTTCTTGAACTCTCGTCTCGCCTTGATGTTCCCGTTGATTCTACCAATGTTGCTCGGGTTCTGGTCTCATCACTCGGGGTTGCTCATGGATGGTGTTGTCATAACGTCCCAGCAGCGCCAAGAACTGTGGTAACTCTGTCATGTACAGCGTAATGATGGCTGCATTGACCTCTGGTCCAAAATGGTGCTTAAGCCTATAAATGATCTCGTCATCATACATTGCGGGTTGTAATTCCTTTACCGTACTAATTCTTTTTGTAGCATATTCCACTCTGCTTTCATTCCCTCTTCTGTTGTACTGGCCGGAATCAAGCATCCTCCTCACCTCCATCTGCTGTTCCTTTCCCCAATACTGCACCAAAAACAGTCGTTTGAAGTTTTCTACATCTGTATGTAGGTGTGACGTGGCCGTCATCCACTCACCAGCTTGTTCCATCATGCCCTGTCTGATGATCTTTAGCATATCACTGTCTGTCAGCTGATATAATCCTCACTATTCCCCCAACTCATTAATGTAGCGCATCGGCCTTGCTCCTTTCCGCCCATCGAATTGTGGTATTTTAAGGTTGATTGCGGGGACCTGCGATACCGTCATCCCTCTGGCACATTGTATTTTAGCTTTCTCCACCTCTCTTTGCGCGATCATCTGCATTCGTTATTCCAGTTATTCCCCTTCCGTGCTAGCCCTCTCTGATAACTGATCTATCTTTTCGTCATTCTCCTGAAACCTTTCGAAAATAGTACCAAACGTTCATCTACTTTCTTCTGTGATGCTATCCAATTCCCTTATTGTCCCTTCTCGCTACCTCTCCACTTCCTCACGAACTTCTGTCTTTTCTTTCTGTACATTTTCTTGTAATTCCTCCGCCTCTTTTAATTCACCCAAACTCTCTTCAATATCGTCGCCATTTTGCCCAAACTCAAAGTCCTAACCAGCAAGTTAACTTATATTGTTGGTGCATGTAATTGTTACTAATTCCGGCGCATTAATTTTCACGTTACTCCCTTTCTCCCAGGGTATCTTCGTAGTATAAAATATTAACGTGGCCTAACAATAATCTCTCCGCACACGTTAACCTCAATGAGTCTTTCTTGACCTAATTAAGCCCTACTAGACCTAATTTGGCCCTTCTTGACCCAATGGAGTTCCACTTTGGGCGCCAAAATTTAATATAACCTATTCACGTTATTCTATTATCCCCGTACTTTGATACTCCCTTTATTTAATACATAACTTGTTATTTATTTCTTTGCCTGGCTAACTCAGCGAAATTAAGCAAGAGACTTATTTTAAACATAAATAACCCTTTACTATATTAAATGAATTGAGTAAAATATTAGATTTTACAATAACTGCATGCATTTAATATATATGAATCAAATCTCTGTTCACAAAATGAAGTGGGCATGAATGCTTAATGATTATAGTTCCTTGTTAAGTCACTTTTCCTTTTTCCCACTATCTATTCATCAACCAGTTTAACACTTTAAATCAACACATAAACGCATTATGCAAAATATACATAGTTACGACACAGGTGGGCTGCCTTCCCTCGGATGGCTTCTTGTGTCCTACACGACCCAGTGGCATCGATGGGCTCCCGCTATTTCCTGGTTGAGCAGCCAGGTAGTCTCGCCTCTCTTAAACCGCTGTCCAGATTAATTGGCTATCGAGATGCACCCGCGTGAATTTCTTCTAATTCTGAACGTGAATTAAGTTATAAAAGGAGTGCTTCGTCTCTCTTTAACTTTCTCGTCTCGGGACGTCTTTCCTTGCGCATCTTGTTATTTCTGAGACTCCATGGGCACTCCTGATTTCGACTATCTCCCATTGTTAACTCCCTTCTCCTTTCCCCGACTTCTCCTCACGTGAACCCGTAAATCCACGCTATAGACTTCCCTGTCACCTATCGATTTTGCTTGTTTATAAAGTATATTGTTCCCTCCTTCCACTGTGAGTGCAAAGCACAGTAGAAATGCCCAACATGGCTAACGTCGATTGTTAATTTTGTGCCTTATGCACCACGTGGCGATATTGCCCTCTACATGGCGGTTTCACCATTATGTTACAGTTGGTAATTGTAATATTGTTGCTCTTTTTTCCCAATGCTTCAGTTGGCATATATACACACTGTTCCCGGTTGCTTATGACACAACGTCAGTTCAGTGCCAGCATTTCTAGATTGTTCATTGGTTGCTACTCAGTGTTGCACATCGTTTGTATCATGCGCCGAAACGTGTGTGCTTATTTAACGATAGTATTAGAAGATAATATCCCTTCATATCAAGTGAAAGAGTACAAGCTTAAAAGTCACTGTAACGACTTATTCTAAGGAATTGTCTTGCATTGACTTCCATGCCCAAATATCTAAGGAAAAGGAACTTCTTGATCAGATTCATAATTGCGATAAATATTCTAATGTATCGCGGAAACATGAACTTTAATCAGGCATATTTTGAAATTCTGTTCTTCTAACATTTGTAAGTACCATTGTGATTCATCATACAGGCGTGGCAGAATTCATTGTATTTTTTTTCATTTCTAATGTGTCCCACTTTATTACGAAATGTCTCAGTTGCTTTAAGTGAAAAATGCAAAAGTCCTGTTTTTTTCCAAAATAAACTATGGGAACCCTACTCTACATGCATTAATGCATTACTTCATATGAATTTTTGTACATATATACAAATGAAGCCCATTTTGCCCAGTGCAACAGCAGTGTTGGTGTAGTGTACATACAATGATTCACAGGATGCACTCCAGGATGTAATTCGCACGTCACATGCATTTACATCAATTTTTCATTTTAACAAACATACAGGCATGAAGTTGGTGCCTATGTAGTACATTTGCTTACGTGGATTTTCCTGGATTTCACATTTTTATAACAAGGTGTATCCAGTTTGTGCGACCCCTTCTTCTCAATCCCTGACTTCATTTAGTTGTGGCGGATCGCAAGAATGAGAAACTCATTGCTTGTTGCTAATGAGGTCACCTTTGATGTCTTTTAGAGTCAAAAAATGTCAACAGACGCAACAATAAAAATTCATGCTGGTAGTGATGATTGTAAACTGATGACAAAGCTGGCAGAACATTTGAAAGCTGATCGCTTTTTGGCGACATGTGTCGTCAAAATGTGTAAAAATAAATTCATGGTTCATGAACAATATTTCCACTTTAATTATTTTTTATTGCTCTCTTGTTTTCTCATAATAACTTTAAATGTGGCCTTATGATTTTCCCGTGAAGTTAAGAAGTCTGCAGTAGTTTTTAATGGTTTTCTTAGGTAAATTTTTCATGCGTGTACATTTTTAGCAAACGTTTCTGACTTTCATAATGACCAAGTTTTATCACTATATCATATGTATATATTTTAATTGTATATATATAAATTAAAAGTTTCTGCTTTGTACCAGCACAATTTGAACATTTAACAGGCCCTTGTTTAAAATTTAGAATATTTCTTTGCAGAGTTTTAGTAATTTTTGGAAAATTTGTTTGCCATACATGACTTAGACTTGAAAACATCAACATTCACTTTTCTTCCATCTACCACCACTGCATTTCTGTCAATTACTTCTTCATTAGGTAGTTGGTCAAATGGTTCCTCCTCTAGTTCTTCCAAATTATCGTTTAGATTCTGATGGGCTCTCCGTTGGAATGAAATAACTGTCACCATCAAGGGTCTGACGGAATTGCGATATCTCGTATGGATTACTACTAGTGCCAATTGTTTCAGGCGAAAATGGAAAAACAAGTATGCGTGAAAAAGATAAAGACTGAATGGTTTTTCCATAAATCATTTATTTTTTGTGAATAAATGCAGTAATTACTCCATTTGTTGTAAGACCTTTATCAGCGTCCATTTAAAATATGCCTGGGACCACACGAGACATCGCCATCGCAACCGTAAGTAAACAAAGAAGATGGCCGAGAAAGTATACATGCTGCGAAAACGCCAAGAGAAGGACTGGACGGCATTATTATCGCTGCAATCTGGTTCCAGAATTTTTCAGGATGTAGAATTGATTATACAATTACCTTTTTAAAGTTTCCCATGAGAAATAAATAGGTAATTTCCTACTTAAATCTACCAGATATTCAATTAAAGAGTATACCTATCGCGCTGTTGCGCTGATAGTTAGCACCTGGCCGCTAGAGTGCTCTGGGTGAAATGTATAACCATTGGAGTAATAACGTGAGTCTCACAGACCCTTGGTCACTATATATCAACACACAGATCATCAAAGTCACTGCCTTTGGCAATTCTCCCCACATCTTCCTCCGTTAGAGGCCATTTCAAAGTCAAATCTCAATAAAAGTTAATTTTATTACATTTGAATACAAAACGTGTATCTCTTTAGACATATGCTACATTATTATGATACAATCTTTCCATTAAAGAGTACATTTCACAAATATTTTCATAAATCCTAACATTTCTTCTTCCCTTCCTTCCCTGGGAAACTTCCAAAAATTACCAGAAATAGAAATTGAAGACGCTCATCATGATTCTTATAAAATAAAAAACAAGTAGATTCCAACACTTCTCGAGGCTCAAATGATTCTACCATGAAAATTATTAGATTGAAGAATTGAAAAAAATAGTTGTAATGACAAATTTCTTCAATTCATTTTATGAAGTTCTTTTCTAGAATAAGATTTACTAATTAAAATTGGTCCATAAAATTGGTCAGACAGCTGTACTTCCCTCAGCTGCTATCTCTATTGTTATACGGCTATTCAATCTCCAAGTGATGACCTTGACTGGGAGAACAGTAATTTTGCTGCTGGTTTGGTATAAGGAGAAGGAAGATCTCTGGAAGTGGAACACACAAAGTGCGACGACAATCATAATTATCAAATTATTTCCCGGGAATCTCGCATTATCTTTTACTGAAAATATTACCACTTCACCTCTATTACTGATGTCTTTAGGTCGGAACGGAGGCTATACAGATGTCACAAGAAGGAGAGGTAGAGCCAATTTAGCTCAAAATTCACACAATGATCCAGAGAACATATATACAAGGGTGAGGTGAAAAGTTCTCGTCCTTACACAGAGATGGCGTTAGTACCAAAGAATTTTTTGTTTTGTTATAATCATATACGTTTCCCAACAATGTAATTCAAGTTTCAAGTTGAGCTGCCACATTGTATTGTTGACACGGTTTTTTGAAGTGGACATGTTGTGTGTGTTTCGTTCACATGGATAAACTGGAGTATCGTGCTGTTACAAAACTATCCGTTTTGGACGGTTAATGACCAACGGAAATTCATCCAAAGTTGGTGAAGGTTTACTCTGCTCCTTCATTATCGACAGTTAAGAAATGGGTGGCAGAATTTAAACGTGGCCGAAATTCTCATGAAGATGAGCCATGTGAAGGACGTCCCAAAACTGTAACAACAAATGAAAACATCGAGAAAGTGCACAATATAGTTTTCGATGATCGGTGATTAAAGGTGTATGAAATAGCTGATGACAGAGGCATATCAGAGGAAAGAGTACGATAAATTTACATGAAGAATTAAATATGAAAAAGCTTTGTGCATGTTGAGTGCCGCATTTGTTAAATGCTGACCGAAAGCAAGTTCGTAAACAAATTTCTCAGCAATGTTTGGACCGTTTTCAAAATAATCGAACTAATTTTGTGTACTGATTTGTTACTGTCAATGAGATGTAGGTCCACCACTACACGCCAGAAACTAAATACCCATCGAAGCAGTGGGTGGAAGCTGGCAGACCTATCCAAAAAAAAAGGTGAAGTCGATTTTATCTGCCGGAAAGGTGATGGCCAGTATTTTCTGGGATGCAAAAGGGATTTTTCTTATTGATTAACTTGCAAATGGTAAAACAATAAATGGTGAATACTATGCAAGTCTTCTGGGCCAACTGGATGAGAAAATACGTGAGAAGATGCCTGGGTTGCAAAAAAAATCATCTTTCACCAGGACAATGCATCTGCCCACAAAGTTGCTTTGGCACTGGGAAAACTGAGGGATTTGAAATAAAAATTATTGGAAAATTCATCCTATTCATCAGATTTGGCACCCTCCGACTTCTACCTATTCCCAAATTTAAAAAAATTGTGGATGGAAAAAGTTTTGAGTCCAATGAAGATGTTATGGCAGTTGCAGATGGTTATTTTGCAGGCCTACCAGAATCGCACTTCCGTCACAGAATGTAAGTATTTGAAAAACATCATCATGACTCATCCAAGAAACAGCCAATCAGAGAGCAGCACCCAGCCAGCCTACGGTATATAAGCAATGCAGAAACCACACGCCGACACCTTCGGCCAGAAGACGCTGGCAGGATAGCCAGCGAAACTGTTGTCAACATAGCCAACTGATGCGGAAGATAACCCGGAAAATGCAGAGATCAAACCACCATCACCGTGGAAACCTTCGCTCTAACATTTGAAAAACGTTGGACAAAGTGAATTGAGATAAAGGAGGACTATGTAGAAAAATAAATGCATTTTTGACATAAAAATTGCAGTCTTTCATTGCCAGGCCGAGAACTTTTCACCTCGCCCTCGTATTATTAAATAAGACCACAAAAGAAAAATGTTCACATGAAATATAAGCAGAAGAGTTTGTTATTACCTCAAAAATACTCTACCCACAAAGCCACCAAGATTAGAGGCATACAATTTTTTAAAAAGAAAGTTAATTCATTCGATATAGACCAGCCATATAAGGGTTGCATTACGTTTTCAACATAGTTAGAATATAATTTCTTAGTGATATAATAAACATGAATGTGTTCATTAGGGCATAGTTCTTTGTGAAGGCAACCATTGGGCAACAATTACAAAACAAATATTTTGCTTATCAAGGCCACCAATGTCCCTTGAGGTTTTGAACTTCAAAGCTAGCAATAATAATTCCCTGTCAGAACACAGAATGAGAAACAAAGGACTTACCAGCACCATCTTCCATTTTGTACTAACCTGTTTCACAGGTGAAGGTGCACCAGCATCAGTCAAACCCATTTGTGTAATCACTATTTTCCTTTCAGAATTTGCCTCCAATTGAAAAATTGCCCAAGATTTGGATGGTAAACTTAGAATTTGTGAATCTTTCCATATGTCTTCGAACAGCCTCGCTCTAGATAAGAGGTCATCATAGCTCATCTCATCATTACGCTCTCTCCTCTCTTCAGGACTGTCAGAACACTTGTTTTCATCATCATCATCAGAGGAATCATAGAGTGGATCAAATCCTTCCACAACTTCCTCACTAACACTAAGGTCACTAGAAAACTCCTTCTCATTGTCAAATAAATCACCCGTGACACTGTGATTCTCCACCACTTTTAATGCATATTTATTTGAAATTCCCCGTGGCTTCTTCAATTTAGCATCACCCTTATTGGCCAATCGTCTTTTTTTTCTCGAAAAACCACCGTCTTGGGAAGTGGGAAAGTAGCAAGGAACAGCACCATTTCGTAAACGAATTCTCTTGTAGGCAACCTGAAAAGAAATCCATCATAAGTGTTGCCTTTCACAATTGGCAGTGACTCGCTGTTATATCCCACCAAAATTCGGCCAACTTTTCAGATGAATTAGAATCTCTTCTGGACAGGTATTACATAGATCGACATTTTTTAAATGCATGCACATAGTGCAACACAGAATTCTGTGAAGGACAAAATCAGATGTGCAGTCCATTACTGCTTTATACATGGTCTAAACCCCCATAAGTTACAATTGGGGCTTCTTTTCCCACCCCCCATATCCACTATTTCCCACCATCTTCTTTGCACCATTCCTCGGCAGATCCTAGGCCTTCATCTCATGTCCTCTTCCCCACTTTCCTTACTCCTAAGTAGGTCACAGGTGCATTGGTGACATTCTTTAACTACTCCTCCCTTGCACTCGCTTTGAAAAATGTAAAAAAAATCAAAGTGACCCATCTAAATGTCCACTCATGACTCCTTTCCCTTCCTCCCACAGCTTCTTCACCCCTACCATATATATGTACTGCAAGCATGGCTAGGGTTGGTGTACTTTAAATCTTTGTCCAACCTCCAAAAATACTCCCATCACAACCCTGCTGTTTGTTAAATAATGCTCCTTTTCTTCCAGACCACCCTGCCCTGAATGCGACAAAAACTCTTTCTGTAATTCTCCTGTCTCCTCTCTTTCCCCTACCTCAAACTTTTGGATTTTCTTTCAAGAATGTTTTTCTTTTTCAACCATATAAGATCAACAATTTCTATCATTCTCACAACAGATACAAGCAAGATCATAAAATTAGACCGCTCTGAAAACTATATATACATATAAAAATAATTTCAATCGCCCAAATTTTATCGTTCTATCTGCTGCGTGAGACAATGATGATGCAGGACTTGATTGAACAAATGCAATTTAGTTCAAGCATGTCCCCTATTAAGGCTGTTTTACACGGGGCACAAAATTGCACAACTTCAAACTGCATGTTTTTCTCAATCAGGTGTGCAATCATTTTGGAATTAGAGCAGGGGCCTTTTTGTTGCCATCTCGTACTCATGCATGCGTTCTTGCAATTCACGGCTTTACACGATACAATTTGAAATGCACGTTCGTACGTATATCAAGGTTGTGCAATTACATGCCCCGTGTCAAACCGGCTTTACAGATGCAAATGCCCAAATCTTCACATGTCCTATTAATCTATTATTTAGCCTGTGCTTTGTCTTTGTACAAAATACAATGAGCTAAATTGTATTTTGCTATTTAGGAAAAGATTTGTTCATGCAGGTATCCAACTCTCCCTCTCAAAGCAGACACTCTCCCAATAGTGGACCATAATCATGGCCCCAATAATTTCCACTACTGGGAGGTTTCACTGTAAAAGAATCAAACTCGATTACATACACATTTCTTACTTTCATGATACTTCATTAATAATTTATTCTCTAATCTCTGTAAAATTACTTCTTTTCGTTAACAGGTCATACGTAACAACTTCAGTTTACAGCATGGTAGCACTGATAACCTTCATCTAGAAATAACATAGACTATGAGTAACATAAATTTTGGCGTCCAAGACACACCTTAAATTTGAGGGACTTATTTCAGGTAAAAAAATTACACATCCTTAATGTCGGCAAATGACATGGCCATATTTATCCTTGACTCCATGATGCATTTCCATGGCCAGCAAAATCATGTATCAATACCCAGGCAAGTGCTCAAACTCATTGACAAATATTAAAACAAGGGTAGGTACCTAATTCAAGAAAATCTTAAATGAGAGTTCTTGAGAAAAACGAAACATGACACAATATTAAAAAATCACTGGAATCTTAAATTTGCTGGATTTGCAGTAATACATATTAAAACTAAATTCCTAGAAATAATGCACAGCTGTAAAACCAATCACCTGTGCTTTCTCATCATCTAGACATGCGACGTCATTTTACATAAAAATCCAACAAACTCATGCACAGTCTAGTCATGTAAGAGTAACAATTATACCAATTTGTTCTGATTTTACTAATTATAAAAGTGGGTTAGCATCGTGACTAAGCAGTTCACATATTTTCAACACCACCCACAAACAGTAATTTCTTCACTGACCACAGCTTTTACAACGTCTGGGATGTTACAGAGACGAGAGATTATGAAATTCCAGGGCATTCCCAGGCCAGAATTTTTCATTTATCCAGGTAAAAATATCCGTTATTTGGTGCGTGTATTCTAAAGGAGGGTCAAGAGTGGGACCTCAACGTCCTTACTATGGGGGAATAACGTTTCCCAACACACGGAGCGCCCCCACAATCTCCCTCAGGGGAAATGAGCTTCCTTTCTGATAGCTAAAACATGCAGATGCAAGGGAAGGTTGGACTTTGCAATCAATGAAGGCGAGCAGCAGACAAAGCCAATTAGATTTACAGATAATGTACCCGTGTTCATGCATCTGCCGTATCTGTGGCCAATTTCACGGCATTAAATCCAGAAAGATTCAAAAGCTATTTCGTGCATGTATATTAACCGGTTAATGGTAAATGATGTCCATTTGCATGAAAATTTCCGCATACTAGTTTGGGTAAGTATTGCTACAACAAAGATAATACCACAGGGGCCAGAAAAACGGCCGAACACAATTTCACCAGCAACTCACCTTCATAACTTCTTCACCATTTTTATCAAAAGCTCTCCAGTGTCGGATTATGTCTTCCTCCTTGAAATGCTTCTCACAAATGCAATCACTCAAACGAAGGGGCCGATCCAGTCGCGCCACTACATCAGCCCACTTTTGCATACCCTCTGGATCGTTGGGGCAACTAAATAATGTCACCGAATCACTACAGGAGTTATATCCCGACCTACAGTAAGGTACAAAACACTTTCGCCCCATGCCTTGACTTCAAGTGCTTCACTTTCCCACATAAATGAAGTGGAAATGGCCAATTTCTGGATGAAAAGGAGCGTCACTTAAACAAAATCCTTAAACATAATATTATACTCAACGTTCCCCTGTTTTGATTCAACAAATCTACTCAAAGCCACAGAACGGTCAGCGTTCGCCCGACAGTGCCCACAAAAAATTGAAGTCAATTTACGGCCCTCATCACACGTTAAATACCAAATATTTAGAAACCAAAAATTAAGCTGCATACGGTACCGCGACAACAAGTACGTCCGCTAATCTTCTGTATACGGCTCGAAAGTTAACTCTTGTTTACTCTTCAAACATTTTGTAATTTGCTCAGATTGACAAAACAACAGCGAAAATTTGATTGCGTTCGGGGAGGCTTTTGGCGCTCAGTATGAAGGGTACGAACCCCGTTGATATGGGATGGTACGAACCATGGCCCCCTTTTATACGGTATTTTTACGTACAGTTAACCGGTACGGAACGGTATTCAATACGGTCTTTAATTTAATGTACGAACGTTACGAAGCTCCACAAATGTAAAATAGCGCGTATTTCAACATGGCGGCCGTACCAGAAGTAAATATTAACAGACGAAGGGCTCTTCTGATTGGAGTTAATTTTATTCTTCGAGAGTTTATTGATGATTCGGAATCTAGCAGCGATGAAGAATTACATGTGACTGAGAGATTGATACCTCATCTTTTGCGCGATAGGCGACGAGGGAAAGTGCCAAGACTTCATAACTATGTAGAAGAGGTTATGCTGAAAATGACCGATATTGACTTCAAGTCACATTTCAGGTAAATATTGAAGAATGTACAATAATTCTTTTAGTTATGGTGTCAATTTCGCTTATGTTGAGCTATTTCTCTGCAGGATGAGTCGAGCGACTTTCGAACATGTCCTTGCCCTGCGGAAAATTCCAGTTGAAACGAGTTGCTACGAGTTATTACAAGACGATCCAAGTTGAAACCCAACTGGATTCAACTCGTTTTAAATGGAAATTTTCCTCAGGGTGGTATCATTGCCAACAGGCTGAGGAGGAACCATCGTCTCGACCCACGATTTTAGGATTTAATCGGTAAGTAATGGTTAAAAGAAAGCAGAAGACAACTCCGTTCATATAAGAGCTAGAATTTCGCTTAAAATTTAAGAACACACTGAAAAACACAAGTAGTTCATTTCAATGGTTACTGTTTTTTTAAAGCCAACGAATATTTATTTGTAAAAGCCACTGCACACACAATTAGTGACGGTTGACACATGCTGAGAGAATGGCAGCTAAAGGGATCGAGGGTCGTGCGAAGTTTGCCCAGGGAAGGGTCTTACCCCCCACTGAGTAGGGACATGAAGGGTCAAAAGAAAAGGGATTAGCTCTTTACTGTGAAACTGGTTACATGACATGTATATTTTAATACTCTCTTATCCTTTCATCTACAGATATTGTAAGAAGATATACCCTGAAGCCACAAAATTGGAAATTGCTGCTCCAATAAAAAGTTGGCTGCATGCTAAAGAAAGGAATGAGTGCCATTAGTGTGTGTGTCAGTCCACATAATACCACATTCACATAATTTTTACTTTGAATACAAAATATGTAATAAATTCAGCTAATGAGCTAAATAAATTCAGTTTTATGATCATAAAGTTTAATCTATCTAAATCTTCTCAATTTCAATAAATAAATAAAGTATTAGGAAGAATATATTGTTATTGTTTTTTGAGGATAAAATCTTTCTCCTGTTTCAGAAAATTGAAGAGCAATGAAGACAATTCATATAGCAATGGCGACATGACCTCAAGAAAATCAACTGTTGAAATTGCCTAAGTTACTTTAAAATTTCAAAGATTACCTAAAAAATGCTTCAGTATATTAAACCATCCTTTAAGTTTCTTCAGAAACTATTTAGAGGTGCTGGTATTTGCGATCTAGAAGAGGAAGGGCGCGGTATGATCTCACTTGATCATAATTTGAACATAATTTAAGAGATGTCCGAATATGTACCTTTACTGTTTAGAGCTGGTGACAATTGTTATGACACAATAAAAGTTTCCTTCAAGCTCAGTGGAAAACAACCTTTTATTTGAGACCATTCCATTGCAGAGAGCATATAAAAAGAGAGCAGGGTTTGAGATTAACGATCGGAGGAAGTCCTATCAGTCACCAACCAATCCCTATCAGAATTTATGAAAATGAAATCTCCGTGAAATGCCCCATTTCTTCAAGGCAGTTGTGTAGTAGTGGCAAGGTCATGGGGTGTGGACAAGTAGAAGGTATGAAGGCCGATCCTCTGCTGTGGAAAATATTATTTTTCATAGCTTTTTTCATTTAGATCTTTAGATATTGTTTCCATCGCCATATCTCCCATGGTAAATATTTTCCTATTATTACAATTTAGTAGTTTCACAACTTTTATCATAAGTTCTTTGCCTAGAATTTGTCTTCAGTTTCTGAACTGTTTCCATTAACTGTCAGTCACTCCTTAAAGATTCTGACTCAGTATTTCTCTAAGTTTTTTGATGCTCATCTATCATTAATGCAAGAACCAGTGAAGTCGTAATTTTGCGATGCGTTAGTTAATTAATCCACTACAAACAATTTCGCCATAATTCGAATAACTCTGCACAATTAATGTAATAATTGTTTGGATGGGAAACAGCGGCAAACACTTCTTTTGGATATTACTTTGAAAATTCAAGTGTGCTGAATTGTATTACGCCAGCACCTAAAATCATGTAAGTCGTGGATACATTATGTGGAAGATAGGCTCATCCCTAGTACATCTGATTCTGCCAGGGACAAGCCCATCCCTTGTGCTTACTGGGTATTAGCGCCAAATAGCACTAAAAGTGCGCTCCCCGAACGGACCCCAACAATAATATGCCATAAGAGAGGAAGTGGATTTTTCTCCAGGGTGACAGTGGTGGCGCTCCGTTTGATGTGGAACTTTTTCCCCCCACACATGATTTTGTTTAATATATTTTGTATACATGAACGGGATCGCGCATCTTATTTTGATAGGACTAGTCTAAGCTGATGTCACATGGTTAACTATTTCATGAATAATTCAAAACTCACCCAATCACTTACCAATGCACATACCAATAATTGGATTTCTGTATATGGACTGTAAATTCTTGACGAAACATGACCAGTGAGTAGTTTTTCTCAGAGCAAATGCACGTACACCATTTCTCCTACATGTATTTGGACCGAACCATATATTTGTGCAAATTGTGAATACAAATTAGTTAATTGTCTGGCAAAAGCATAAGTTTTGTGCAAACATCTGTAAAATCAGGTTATATTGAGGTCAATAAATCATGCATGCAGTCATAATGGAGATCATATTCACATTTCAGCATCTGTAAGAAGTATGACATAAATATTGTAATATTAATCCCACAAAGATAGACAAATATGACAAAAATTCTCAGTAATTAAATAAATAGCTACACAAGTATCTAACTTGACTAATTTTTTCACACCTTACGGCTGAAAACCCTTCATTACAGCAGGTTTTTTGAGATTCTTTAAAAATTGCTGTGGTAATAATTATTTTTTATAAACAGTTGAAAAAACGTGCTATCTAGTTTTTTTAGCGAAACCTAGGTGCTAGAAGTTCCTAATTTGTTTAATGTTCTCTCTCTGGAGTGCACAGCCATAATCTAACCCATGTAAAACAGCTTATATTTTAAGGCAAATTGCTCGAAAAGTACTTTGGCAAGGGGTTGATATTTTGATATCATTGGAAAGGTATTTTTTTTCGGTAAAATGAGGCCAAATTCTAGGTGGAGTCATTTGTCGCTCAAATTACCTTAAAATTAAAATTGCACTAAGAAGTAACTTCACTAAAATAAGGTTTATTAAAAAACTAGAACATGTAATAAATTTATTTTATTGACTTTCAAAGGACATTAGGCTTGTAATACACAGCATCCTCCAACAGCTTTGATTTTCTCTTCGGCTGATCTTGAAAAGAATTTGGCACGGACAATCACCGGTTGCTTGGGAAGGAGGCCCTTACCCAGGACCTTGTAATAACCCTGAAAGGCAAGATTTCATCACATTAATCTAACAGCATTAAATACTTCGATGCTACCAATGCTCCATGCAAATTTAAGAAAATCCACAAGATATAAAATATTATCATTCTAACCATTTTATCACTAGCACTTGAAGCTACACTTACAGATTTTCTACAATGCAAAGAATTACATTTTCAGGCAACACTTATCAAGTTCATAAAAATAGGATCCAGGTCAATGTGAATGCCTTTCACTACTATTAAATTCCAGGTTTCCCTTGTGTATTATGCAATGGATATTTGTGTAATTTTAAGAACCACTATTTTTTCTGCTAATAATATCTCAATTATTAGGCATAATTTGAAAATTAAAAAAAATGGAAAACAAATTTCACTTAAAGGAATTTTAAGGATACTGGGACTAGTCTCTGTCTACACTTTACACCCACCCACAAGTGCAAATTTTCAGAGGAAAAAATCATTCCCTTAGACCGGGACTCGAACCCAGATACCCCAATTTCACACAGAGTGCTTTAGCCAGTCAAGCTACTAGGCGTGCTCCTCCCCTGTGTACTTTTTGAGGGATTTATAAGAACAAAGGGTGTTCAGGACTGCTGGACTTATAATGTCAAGAAGCAGTCCAAAGCACGTGCTACTAATAAGCCAAACATGGAACAATGAGTTGTTTACTCTTAAGGAATTTTGCATTCTAAGGGTTGTCAATAATTTAATATGGACATGGATAAAAATAACAGCCAATAAACTGGCCCATGGCAGTGTAAAATTAAAGGAGGAAGATAAAAATTGTTTCAAAATCATTACATTAAACAACACTGTACTCCAACTTCAAATAAACATCAATATAAACCCTTCACAAATTAGGTCAGCAAAGAACAATCTGCATCTAGAGCCAAAGGCCCCATTAAGATGGCCGTTCTAAAGTCATCATTCCATAACCAAAACATCAACATTAGACTCCCGTATTTATCAAACCTTACCGCCTTCACGACATCAATAACTGGAGCTTTTTCTGTGTTGTCCTTATATCGTAGCCTCGTCTGGTCACTCACCAGAGTCCAGAGCTTGTCGAGATTTATTGAAGGGCACCACTTTTTATTTTTCCTGAGATGGAAATTCCTCATTCCAACCTGTTCACAAGTGAAGAAAGTAATAGATCAGAATAATGTAACCCTGCACCATGACAAACAGAAATGCATCAACTAATAATATGAGATTTGATGATAACCTTTAACAATAGCCAAGGCATCACAATAAAAGGCATGGATGTTGCATCAATCAGATTGAACATTCCACAAAGTCACGAGGAGGACTCAGACCGCCCGTTCAACTATCATCATTAAATGCAACAAGCAAGTTTTTTCGCTTTCATTTTCAAAATATACAGCACTGACCCCTTATTATGAAATTGATGGGACCCAAAATATTTCCCTTTCACCTTATCTAATTTCACTGTAAAGGCTACTATATGTAGGTATCCTTCTCCACACCCTCTTGAACAGGGACCTTACATAAATTAGGTTCCAACATTGGCTTATCTATTTATGTAAATTTATGAATGCAGATAATTGAAAAACATTTTTAACAGACTGACAGGTTTCACACATTCCTTGTAGTGTTTTTTTCCTTCTTTCATAACCTACCAAGTGCACACATCAATCATGCATTGAAGGCAACCATAAAGTAAAATTTAAATTGATGGAAAATATCATCAGTTAAATTTCCTCTCGCATCATGATTTATCCTAGTAATAATGAGGTTTAAATATCAAATAATGTATTAATAGAAAGTACTCCTAGACCTAATGAGCAGATAAATATTTACAATGCCATTGCACCACGTGTTGCATCTATACTGCAGTTTTAAGCCTACTACATCTTCGTCTGGAAAGAAAGATAAGCATGAAATTTCTTGGAGCTATTATAGAGTGCATGAGCAAAATCGTTGTCTTTCATTGACGGGCAGCAAATCTCTTCTCCCATGAAAATTGAATAAACGTTTTCCATAAATCCATAATAAATGTGATGCTGTTTAATGATGAGTATTATTAGTGCATTAATACTTATTTATTGCTTTTGATTGGCACCAATTGCCAAGAAGTTTCAGAGTGATTTCCTCACCGCATAATAAAAGATGCCCTCTCACACCTATGGACATTTAGCTAGAAACAGGTAGCTTCCAATCACATGTAAATACTTGCTCCGCAACAACCGATTTTTCTCCAAGTGCCAATTTAAGCAAAAAGTAAATACAGTTGACACCCAATTATCCATGGGCAAATTATTCCGTAAACAGATTAACGATGCGTGATTTTTTTTACTCTTCCACGATATTTTCTGCAGTAAAAAATAAAATTCAAACAAATAACATTAGGATTTTCACTGTTTATGCGTTGTTTTGTGGGAGTGGGTCCTTTTTTTCCTTTGAACCTCCCTCCCTAGCAACGTAGCAAGCATTTTGCCGTATATTTGTTAGGGCAGAAGTTAATGCCCGTGGCCTCATGGTGGCTTTTGGAGGGAGGAGTGACTTTTTTGCTGACCACTGACAAGAGACAAGTGAGTACGACCTGTGCAGAGAGTGAGAGAGGTCGGAAGAGAAGTGTGGAGGAGCACACAGAGATTAAGATGTGGCCTCCCGACACCAACCATCAGCATACAGATTCACCATCAGCATACACAGACAAGCATGCGGTGGACTGCCCACCACTTCCTTTCCATTTTGTTTTTTCATTTCCTTGATTTAGTTTTCCCATTCATTAATCCCTTTATTATTTATTTTTTTGTGTTCCTGGTCAGCCCCTTCTAAGTTTTGTGTCATTATCTTGAATATTTCCGTGTTAGGGGCAGATGAGGCTACCAGGGCGCAAACATTCGCAACTTAACACAAGATTTATGAAAGATCTTTCATTGCCACTGAAATTCACCTTATAAAACGTAATTGTACTCATTACTTGCTCACAAGGAACATGTAATGTTTACCTAATAATCATCATTTGCTGTAGCATTGCAGATAGCAACAAGTAACGGAAAACCACGATTACAGTGTTTTACAATGCCAACAGACTGTAAAAAAAATTATCTTACCACTTTTTGCAGACTCATATACGAATTAAGTCCTATCACTGCCACAGACTGCGCTCGAATTTAGCCCCGGGGGAATAAGAGATTTCTTTCGCCCACAATCAGACGTACAAGGTCCCGTGGTCTTACACATTTTCCAACTTGGTTTCTTTTTGTCCACGCAAGTGAGTATACAAAGACAAAAATGTATCAATTGCCACCTGGGCGTAGTGGGTTACAGACAGTCATGCCGTATCCCTTGTGGTATCCTTCTCATCCATGTGTCATTGTTATTTCATTTGGCCTATGAATAACTCGTTCACCTGTAGCAAGAGGTCATGACTGATGACTAGGGACCAAATAAAATTGCATGTTGCGATAAATGTGAATTTACTCCAAAAATTAGGGATAAAAGCAAAATATCTGCGAAAATAGTAAATATGCGAAAAATATGAGATTATGAATACAAAAAACTAGTAGGAAATGGCAATAAAAATATTTTTTCATGTTTATATTTGTGAAACATCCCATTTGTATCCATTAAAATTATTATTAATATCACATGAATGCAACAAAACAGCCTATTTTTAACTTAAACGTATAAATAAACGCATATGTGAATTGATTATACTGTGCAATGAGCAGAGTAGTGTTTTTGCTCATTTTGTTTCACCTTTGTCATTAAGCAAAAAAGTGCAGGCCGGTGACATTTCCTATCTTCAATGTTTACTAGTAGAAGTAAGATGAAGGCCCGTCCTTATAACGTTTGCGACGGCGTGCACCACCCATGGGTCATGACCATCTCTCCTTACAGTTGTCGCGTCGTGACTCACAGGAGATCGGCTGAACCCTTTCGCTACGAACGACGTGATAAAACAAGTAAATTTTTCGACGCAAACGAACGAACGACATGGCAGAACGTTGTGCCGCTAAGCTAGCCCTAAGCAAGCCTAAAAGGTGTGTGCTATGAAGGACTTCTTCTCAGGACGCCGAAGGTACTCTTTCTCGGTTCGCGGGAGAGGATTACCTCGATCCTTCCTCGCAGTGTGCCCCCCACTCACAGCAGGGGTCCGCGGTCAGTTGCTTGCTGGTGTAGTGGAATAACTAACTTAAAAGTTTTTGTGTAATTGGCAAATTGAGCATTAAGTGCTTCCTTATGTTTAGCTTTACGGCTACAAATTTTAAACTTGAGTTCTACTGTTATTTTTAACGTAGTTTGTGTGAAAAGGAATCTTTACCTTTGATACGATGTTTGTTGCTAGAGAGCTTAATATTAAGGATATAATTTAGTTTAAAAGCTGTTAAGTCATTGTAAAACAAGAATAATTCATTTCCGATTACAAAAATATTGAGGCTGTAGCAATAATGTTTTTAGAAAACCATCGCATAAAAATTAGTTGACCGCGACCGCATGCCGTAGTGGGTACCTCAAGCGGAACAGGGCGGAGATTATCTCAACCCGATGGCCGAGAAAAAAGGTTCAACACCCCTCTGGCCCCCAACCCAACTCAGAACAGGTATCTGAGAGGATCCTAGCGTAGTGAATGCTCCGTACTGGCAAAGCAAAGAAATTTTCCCAGTCCCCATCGCGAAAGGGTTAATGGCCGTCGTGCACCACCGGTGGTACATGCAGCCACTGCTTGGAATGCCGAGCCCAGGCGCGCACGCCCTTCGAAAGGGATCTATTAATCATATATATGCGCAGAGGAATAAAAAATTTGAGTTCGGAGTTTTTATGGAAATTAAATAATATTACTGTACACTTTGTTGAGGGTTAAATGCATATAACAAGGCTCCACAAAAAAAGGCAATAAGCTTCCTTCCTTGGAGAGATAAAGATCTTTGGGAAAAAATTAATTATTTCTAAATTATTGTGACATTGGTGAGAAGATTCTCCAGTTGATATTTGATGATGAATAGACTTCCTAATTTCGCAGTCAACAGATTATGCCGCATTGAAGAATTTCCATAATTTGAATATAACATCTGCTGAAATGAAGGTCTTCCTGGGAGTTTCGATCCTCTTGGGTTATGATAGTTCCCAGTGAATGTGATAACTGGGATTCATCTGGCGACTTACATAATTAATTTGTTGTGAATGCTATGAGCCGGGATAGATTTTTACAAACATATAGGTTTTAACACTGTGTAAATAATTCCCAGCCTAGTTCACAACACAAAATGTGGAAGCTAAGGCCAATTACGAATCTAGTGAAAACCTGATTTATATCCTTGTTCCACCCTGAGGAGCACCTGGAGTTTAATGAGTGCATGGTTGAATATTTTGGACAACACCGTTGTAAACAGTTCCTACGCGATAAGCCAATTAGATCTGGCTATAAACTATGATACGATCTCTAAATACCACTGCCAGATATTTAGTGAACTTTGAGGTTTATAAAGGTAGAAACCCTGCATCAAGTTCTGAATATGAGAATATGGTAGGGAAATGCACTGCTCCTCTTCTGCAAATGCTGGACGTAATTCCTCAAGAAAAAAGTAACTATGCCTATCAACCATACTTTGATAATTTATTTACCGGGTTTGAACTTCTAAAAGAGCTTAGGTCGAGGGGTTATCGAGCCACAGGAACTATTAGATAAAACCGTATTCCAAAAGGCTGTCCAGTATTGCCATCTAAAGAAATACGTAAGAAAAAATGAAGGGGTTTGTAATGAGAAATGCCTTAGTAAGGAGGATGACATCCTTTTGGTAAAGCGGGTAGAAATTTCCACAGCATGGTTACTACTGTAGCATTCAGCCCGTAGCTCTTGTGCCACAACTTTCACGCGCAGAAAAGATGACTGTTTACATTTCCTCGCCCATTAGTGATTTCAGATAACAACCATTACATGGGGGGAATGGACAGAATGTTTCCTGCTACAGAATAGGATGAGGTAAAAAATGGTGGTGGTGCATATTCACATTGCTATTGGAAGTGGCATTGCACAATGAGTGGGTTCTCAATAAGAAGTCCGGGCAAACAGACTCACTAATAGTTTCGTTGCAGCAGCATCCAAATGTATCTGACAAAGTACAAAAACCCTCCGCTTAGTTTAGGGAGACTTTTGAAGTCAAGGAATAGTATTTCCATGCCCGAGTAAGTGACAAAATTTGCCTTTACGGCACTGGCCAGTTGATTGAACCATGTAATCGACGCTGCTATGCAGGTGAATATTGCCAAAATACTGTTCGTACCCAATGTGTAAAATGTGAAATAGGGCTGTGTGTACCGTGTTTTGCAAATTTTCACAAAAAAATTAATTTCTTTACTGTTCACAAAACGTTTGTGTTTTTGAGATACATATTTGCATAATTTGTTAATGCAATATAATCCCTGTGTTCAAAAGAATCAATTAAAATAACTTAAAACTCTAATATTTTTTATATTTCAAAGCCTTTACCTGGGGAGCAAGATAAATTTAGCGATTATTTGAAGACTTGAATGTACGCAAACGGGGATGCTATTGCCACGGTATCCACCTGTAGCGTGATGATCATATGGACACAGGTCATTTCCATGAAACCACTGCACATATTTCTATAATATTTGGGATACAACTTTTAAATATAATAATGACCAACTCCTGAAAAGAGGAAAAAAAATTGGAGGAAAAAAATTCTGGGCGTTAAAGGGTTAAGAATTTCAAAGAGTTTAGTTCTTCCACCCTGTTCAGAATGTGAAATAAATGCGAAATACTACATTTAGCAATCCTCCGACAAAAACTAGCAATTCGATGAAAGCTTGTTGGGAGCATCGTCAACAAAGAACCATATTTGCACGAATCAAAGAGGATGTTTTTTTACCTTCTGGGATTCGAAGAAAAGTGGGTTCGTCTTACAATTGGAAGCAAATTCCATGACTTTTCTCCCATTGCGAATTTCCAAAAAAAAAGGGGGGTCGTCTTAGAATCTGGCTCATCTTAGATTCATGCAAATACGGTAATTTCAGTGGAGTTCAGTTTAAAATTTGTAAATTCACAGCAACACATAAGGAGTATACTTCCGAGTCTATGTCATATATGTCATCATAGTATAGAATACTACACTGTGAACATAGGCTGGCAATTAGTCGAAGGGTTGATATTACCTCCAACCACTAGCCAAGGAAATAGTTCTATATTCTGAGAACTTGGGACCCAGAAACAGAATAAAATTATACCTGTAGGATTCCTAAACACAAGAGAGTTCTGTACGGAGGCATTAAGTTATGTGCTCAAGGCACTCATGAAAGGCAGAGCATTTCCAATCGCATGACTCCAGTGTGAAAGGGTTAATTTTCGGATGCTAACGCCAAGGGAACTGGCTGTTTAAAAACATCGCCCGAACTGCCCTGTCCTGTACTCCTTTAATCATATTACATTTATGCCTTGTTCCTGTGTACATTTTAACAGCATGTGAACATAAAAGCTAGGAGTGAAATTTCGGATGACATGAGCCAACAATTCTCTTCCTCCTCTGATACAAATCACGAGTAAAGCCATAATCTGAAGTAAACAACACTCCCAACACGCAGTGTAGGGAGACTGCGATCTCCTTTCAAACCAGCAAATGCACTATCATTAGAAAAATACATTAGGGGCGATAAGGGTACGAAATTTAAACAATTTAGATACTCTTCTAAATTTGATACTTCAAAAGCTGCAACGTACCATCACAACGACTAAAAAAGTGAGGAGTATGACCTTAGGGGCCTAAAATATTAACAACATCCAAGATATCCGCAGCAGCGGACAGCATCAACTTTCAGATCAGAGACTACAATGGTCGTAATAAGAAATCTGGATTAATCTTGCAACCGTTACGAGAGAATAAATATTCAGTAACCTGATTAGATAAGAATTCATTCAAACTCTTTGGGTGCCAATCAGAAAGAACACTCAACAAAGCCACACGGGCTCAGTCCGCCCGTTCAACATTCATCATCTGACACCGCCATTGCTTGACTTCAAAGCACACTATCATACCGAATAAGCACAAAAGCAGCATACAATATTTTTAATCTTCGGAAGTAATCACAACCAAAGGGCCGTGGAGGAGACTTATGCTTATTACATTATTGCACGTGTCGGCGTAACGAAACGAAAATAATTTACCTTGCCAAAATACCCAGGATGGTATTTGTCGAAGTTTATCCTGTGGTGATGCATGCCTCCTGCATTACCGCGACCTCCAGGATGCTTCCTATGTTTTCCTATAGCACAATAAAAATGGCTATAGTTAATTCGTACCTCAATACAAACTCAACGCATTCTACCAAACAAATGACTTCCAGTGTCAGGTGGTAACGGTAAAGATGCTTCTACTTGAATACACCAGAAGAACTGAAGCCTTATTCAAATTTGTAAAAATACCAGTTAGGGTAAAATTACAATTCATAAAATATATTTTCAACGGCTTACCGATACGTCCATGCCCATGGCTGACGTGCCCGCGGAGTTTCCTAGTCTTCTTCTTGTGTGTTGACTGAAAATTAAAAAAAAAAGCTGATAAAAAGACGACATACCGGAACGAATGAGTAAATTGAGCAATTAAATTCAGAAAGTGAACTTTAATCACGATTTCATACCGCCCGTTCACAATATCATCACACAAAACCGCAAGTACTCTGTTCAGTTAATCACAACTTACTCCAACTTAATAATCACAAAATTCTAAGTCGAACATTAACAACATTAACCAAAGGAAAGAGACAAATAACTCTTCTCAAAGTTAATAGGAGAAAACACATAACCCAACGTGGCACTCACATCAACATTACTAATGACGCGTAAAATTACAGAAAACACTAAACTAGCTCCTAATACGAAATTCCAACTGACTCTGAAGAAACAAATAAAGTATAACTAGGCAAATAAGACAAAGATGACACCGAAATTTACGGATTAATATTCCAAAACACGACGGACAAACTCACCATGCTTCCCTATCGTTAACTAAGACTCTTCGAGAGCTCGATTGAGTGAACTCAACTCAACAAATCGAAAACCTCGAATCGAATCTCTCGAGACCGCAAATGACAATCGCAATGCGAAGTTTCATTGGTCTCATTTCAAAGCATGGCGGCAATCTAGTATTCATGAACATGCATATACATGTTCATACTAGTATTCATGGAGTCTATATACAGGAGGCTCCAGAAGATGGCCGAAATCTTAGATTTCTGCTGTCATTTCGTGCGCTTTTTAATGACTTCTTGGACCGGCTGAAGCGCGGCACTGAAGAGCGGAGCGACCTATTCATTCCTCATTTTTCCATTGCGGGTAATTGAAGGGTCTGTGCGCGACTCGCTTTAAATCGGCTTAGGTAATTAGCGGTGGTTTTCAAGCCGGTATTGCAAGTATCTAAGGCTTTAGAAATGAGGCCTAACCGTCGTTGCTGTGTACCTGGGTGCAACCAACACCACCTAAAGTAACTTTACTTTAGGTGGTGTTGGTGCAACGTATGTGTGTAGTATCCATGGCGGCAATTAAAATCGGAAATACGGGCAAAACTGAGTTAGATGTGTATACTTCTCAAGATCAAGCTGAGGCTTTGCTTTTTAGATTCGATTAAAAATAATGAAGAAAAACTTAATCTAATAAATTTGGAAAGGAATTCTGATTATTATTATTA
Organism: Pyrrhosoma nymphula; assembly: GCA_963573305.1. NCBI lineage: Eukaryota > Metazoa > Arthropoda > Insecta > Odonata > Coenagrionidae > Pyrrhosoma > Pyrrhosoma nymphula. The sequence continues at coordinate 4,737,990 of OY754334.1, forward strand.
GATATAGCAAAAGCATAGCCGCTATTATTTATTCCCGCTGAGGAAAAACGATTTTTCTATTGCGACTAACTGATCATTCTGAATAAAGTAACAAATACCTCGTTATTCAAAAGTGTCTGTAGCCTATTATGGTGTGAGAATCAGAAAGCAAACGATTATGCCGCTTCCACTTCAGAAAAGGGTGAAATCCACCACGACCGAGTTACGCAACGTTTTAGTATATCTTGGATATATATAGTATTATTCTATTCGTCATAAGCAAGAATATTTTTTATCAAATATTTTCTCCATTCCCTATTTTTATACCAGGCTGCAACACCATCCGCCATCAATATCCCCATCCTAAATGCTCATTTCCCTCAATCTCAAATGTGGCTGGGGGAGGGGGAACAAAGGGTTTGAGTGGACAGAGGGCGGAAAGACATAGGACAAACGGACGCAGGGGTTGGGGCTGGGTGATGATGGAGGCCTCCTTTCCTTGAGAACTCTGGATGGTGAGGGGGGTCAGAGGGTTATAAATGACCAGTGCATGTTGCACACACCAGAGCACTGGAGATGGGGGGGTGGGGGGGGGAAGGAAGTAGAGTGTGAAAGATTTTGGGACTTATGGCAGGAGTCGGTTGAAACACCGCTTCACTCTCCTTCTTCCCACCCCCACTTACCCCTCCTCCCCCCACTCCCTAACGCCTTGGTCGAAATCTGTATATCCATGAGGAAACGGAAGAGTCATTGCACATGATTATGCCACAGTGGTGAAATGCGTTGTGCCAAAGAAATAAATCTGTGGAAGATTACCAAGTGTTTTTATTCATTATGAATATCGAGAACTTCCACCATATCAAGCCTGAAACAGTTATAATTTGCAAATTTGATATAAATGGTAATAACGAAAAAGCATTTGAATGATAATCCCCCATATATTATTCTTTGGTTGATGGATTTCTCCAAGAAACAGCAGGGCAGTGGCGTATGGATGGGGGGGGGGTTTAGGGTTTAAAGCCCCCCAAGAACATGTTTACTGAATTCGATTTCGTTTGTTTATCTGAACTGGCGTTTAGGATTTTGCTTGTTGGGCTGAGAAATATGGTTGAATTGTTTTCACGAAAAGAGAATGCTAATTTTTGCTTCTGTGAATAATAATCTAAATTTCATTTTATGATGATGCTTACATAAATATTAATGAAACCCCCCCCCCCCCCCATTTACATGTATATTTCATATGTTGGGTTAAACTTTGCTGTTTAGGCATTCTTCGTGCTTGCTGTATTTAGAGGTAGTAGAGTGTTAAGATCCAATTGGATTAGTTTTCTTTTTGACTATCCACTATTACTACATGTATGTAGTACTACATTACTTTGTATATACTCTTATATTTAAACTGATCCATGCCATTCAAGTAATTTAGTCTCGCTTTCCTAAACATACTTAAGTAATTAAGGAATTCCTTTATTACCAACATAACAGAGAATTCTGTCTCTTTTAATTATTAATGTCTCTGAGACATCTCCCAAATATCACGGATATCGCATTCATCTCGGAGAGATCACGTACTATATTATATAATAAAAATGTTTATTTACTCTCAGATATCTGTATAATCATCTTTTATTCACTAATCCTGAACAAGTGTAATTATTTATTTTTATATGAAAAAGAGGACGATTTATTAAAAACGAAAAAATTATGGGAATGTCTCAGAGAAATCACCATGTGATGAAAAATTATAATTTCCCTCTCATTATTATAATCTCACATATTCATCAGTCCAGTGAAAAACCAGTTAATTCTCTTTTTAAATTAAAAAAGATGACTATTATGAAAAATGAAAATATGAAAGAGAGAAATATTTCAGAGATGCCTATGAGGTCTCATGCAAAATATAATAAATACCCTAATTAACCTTATTAATCTTTGTATCTAGTTCTTACAGTAGACCCCAGACAGCATGCAAGCTTATGAAAAACTTAACATTGACTTGATTTTTCCGGCCACAACGAACTTTTCATGGGCAACAAGTCTGCAGCAAAGTTATGAAAACGTTTCTTACTTAATTTAAGCTAGCGGTATTGTAAATGGAAGTTTGAATATTATTTTTCAACCTGGTCATGTGCACTGTGTACGTCTTCCCATATGTGATAAACATTTTGCATGGATACGTCTGCAGTATGGCTGAATTAGTTGGGTGCCTTAACCTCTGCTAGCACTATCCTATATATATTGATATATCAATCACCTATTTTCCATACAAGTGTAGCAAAAGATGGCGGCACATGCTTGTGCAGAAGGCTCTTTTCAGCGAGGAAGGATCCACATTAATGCCTACAAACTGTCTCTCCACATTTGAGAGCAAGACAGTGATCACCCACAGTGGCGTGTGCAGGATTGACTTCTGGGGAGGGGGGTTTCATTAATATCTATGTAAGCATCATCATAAAATGAAATTTAGATTATTATTCACAGAAGCAAAAATAAATTAATTAACATTCTCTTTTCGTGAAGACAATTCAGCTATATTTTTCAGCCCAATAAGCAAAATTCTAAATGCTAGTTCAGGTAAACGAACAAAAACTAATTCAGGTAAACATGTTTTGGGGGGGTTTAAACCCTAAAACCCCCACTATTTTGGGGGAGGGGGTCCATATGCCACTGGTCACCCAGTATATATATTTAGTCCGAAACCATAAAATCAAAACTGGAAAAGGCTAAGCCTTAAAATATCAGCAGGAACCCAGTAACAGAAATACTAATTCTCCTATTCACTCCCACACAATCATAAGGTTGTCTCGAAGTTCAAAGTAACATACAATCTACTCTCATGCTGAACACCCTCTTAATCCACTTCGGACCAAGACATCATACTAACTCCTCCTCTGATCTCACGGAAACCCGTTCTCCATACAAATACCGGGTAACATTTTTATTTTGTTTTTTAACCCTTAAGCTGCGGCAGCTAGAGCGCAGTTCGTCCACCCTGTGCGGCAAATGTCTATTCGGACGGAGCCTGTCAATCCTTCCCACGGGCCGAGGCCGGGCAGTTATATGACCCATGTAATCCCCTCCCGACCCTTTTCTCGGGATCCCAGGGAATGGGCACCGGAACTTGTCGAGGGATTAGTGGAACTTGGAACTAATTTTGAAAATTTGTTTATAGGCGTAATTGTTGAAAACAAATATGACAATATATTTTCTAGCACCTTTCTGTTTAATTTTATACCAAACACCAAAAAAATACGTTGATAATTGAGCCGGGCGTGAGCATAAGACAACTAACTTTTGAGACAACCGTAGCCTCTTGAGCGAACAATCGGAAGAAAGGGTCGCACATCATTTCAGTGGGTATGCGATCCATAAAGAGAGCGTGGGAAGGAAGTGGTTTGGGTAAAAAGGGTGAATTCCCAGATGTCCACCGCTGGAAAGAAAGAGTTCGGGTCATAAACATATGAAAGGACTGAGGGAGCAGGTAGACAGAAAGGGTCAAACGTACAAGAACGTTCTCTCCGCAGTTCCCGGTACACTCGTACATGTACGTTTCCCGCAGCTTAAGGGTTAAAATCTAAATATCTCCATCAATCCTCTCCAATCATGATTTCTCAAATGGAAATCTGCCTGAACTATAGGAACTTTTAAAATTATTCTAATTTAATTTTAAGGTAAATCAGGCATTATATCTCCACAGTTTAAAGAAATTCATAGTTTTGAGATTAAAATGCTAATTGCACACATTTGGTCACTTTTGCAATAATACAAACATGAATTAGTACCGGTGGTGCACACTGCCCTGGCTCAATGAGCCATCCCCTTCCCAATATATACACGTAGGTACCATATTTTTTTCATTGCTACACCTTGCACTCTTTCATTCCCTCCACTATGAATAACCACACTGTATAGTCGCCACCATATATCCCTTCACCTTACTCCATACTTACTCCACTACACACATATGTCCCCAATCCTTGTTAAGTATTTTCCAAATTTTTTGCACTTTTCACAGTTGCAATTCAAAAAGTTCCTGATGGAACTGCTGCAGTCTTCTTTTCTTATGCAATTGCCTCTACTACTACTCATGCCTTGCAATTTCCTGTTAAGGATATCAGGCAGGTACAACAGTGGAAAAATGTTCCTTATAGTAGTACCTACTTCACCCTAAGTACTGTACTGTGTAAAATAATATGTCCATTTTGCTTTGTATTTGAATGTATAAATTATAAATATATGAAGTCTTATCTCATTATGAAATTAGAGTTTAGTGTGGACCTGAATTTTAACCTCAACCCAATGGCAAACTCTAGGTGCAGACTTTTTTTTCCTCGCTCCCACCATTTGACCCTTCTTTGCTCGGCTTGAGTCATTTCTCAGGAGAGCATTATTATTCCTGCAATTAGTCCAACTCTTAAAGCCAATGGAATATTCAAGAATACCACGAAGTTGTAGTCTATGGGGGTGGGGTGCGAAATGGTCTCCATACATTAAAGCTTAAGTTAATCAAAACACAATAGTATTGTATATTTCCTCAGGGTTGTCACTGACAAGGAAAAGAATACATTGATTCTATAGATAGGAGATTGGTCTCAAACATTCACTACGTTCACCAATCGATCTCAGATCGGTCTGAGTTCAGAAGCGAGTTGACTCAGATATGAAAGTTCAGAAGCGAGCTGACTCAGATCGCCTGGATTACCAACACTGTCTGAAAATAACGATATTGAACTATCGATTTCAGTAATTTGAATTATTTTGAGATTTCTTGCGTATTTCAGCCGCACACTTCTCTCCTTTCCCTTCTAGCAACAAGTCACGCCGTAAATGATATGGATTATATTTTGTTCACCATCAGCAACCAAAAGAAGAGCGAAGAGCGCCATGCTCCAGCCTCCCTTTGGATTGATCTGAGATCTAAGACAGGTTAGGGAAAGCGGGCTGACTCGGCTCGCATCTCAGATTGATCTGGCCAGTCCGCTCTGTTTACCATACTGAGCTGAGCTGGTCAGATCGATTGGTAAACGTAGTGATTATAATGGTCATTGCAGGCACCACATGCATCAGCTACTTAAAACAGTTTGATGGAATGCAAGTGAAAGGCAAAGTAGGTTTGTACTAACTCATATTTTGTTTTGAGCTCCTCAAAGAAAGGACTGAATGAAAAAGGCATGGGAAATAAATTACAGACTAGAAAGCTCACTACTGAAAATAAAATTAGTCACACAGTATATTATTCAAGAGGATAGGAGTGCTAGATGTGGAGGAGAGTACAATGTAACGAGAAATGCCAGCTGAAGAATAATAAAACTCTTAATCTTAAGTCTCTTGGATGCTGGAGGGAGGAGCGACAGATTAAAAAATGGATGAAACAATCCATAAAACAAAATTTCCTATGCATGATAAATTAATAAAAATCCTCCCAAAACAAATTTTTCATATGACAAAACAAATATAATCTCACAACTTTCTCACATCAAATCACATTACAAATTGCTATAAATATTACATTCAATTCCCAGTGTCTACAGGTATCACTTCATGCTAAGTCTAAATACACTAAAATGTTTTTTAATCAAAATTAAAGCTCGTGCAAAACTCTTTTTAGATTTGACCGAATAAATTTTTCATAATTGAAAATGCTATTTATTGGAATAGGTTTTTCACTTCATTTTAAATCCTTCATCTTTGATTAACCTGCTAAACCTCCTCCATTCTCCTCAGGAAAAATGATATTTTGATAACATTTCCAGCCAGAGACCACTGCTTAACGCTCATTTCTCAGCTGCAATCAGTTTCTGAAAAATATTGAGAATAATGTCACTACAACCTAATCAAGCCATCAAATTAAAAATCAAGTCACCTAATTACAATTCCTATTTTGATGCATCGCTATGAGCCATTTATGATTGCTAGTATATGTACTTTACTCAAGTGTCTTCCCTCAGTTATAATGGGGTAGACTGGCCTCAGGTCAATATTTTTTCGACCACTGGTAGGTAATATTTGACAAAGTTTTTTAAAATCTAACCGCCTATATATTTAAGCTGGTACATTTAGCACATTGATGAATTAATATTTCTCCATGATTATACTTAATGCTAGGTAGGAGATTTGGTGAAATTGTTTAACATCAGCGCTCTTCAAAAAACATGGGATTCAGTAGAAGTGAAATAGAAATTTAGGTACATACTCGGACTATTTTAGTAAAGCTTCATTTTCACATCTGAAAAATGAAAATATTTTCAATTTTCAGATGTGACAGCACAGCTATTTAGACAGCAGTAGTCCATCGCACAGGATGAAATGGAGAACTTGACCCACGCAAGGGGGAGAATCTTTCAGGTGATCCCACTAAACTGTGTGTATATACATACACAATGTAAGACTTACTAGAGGTACCTACTTATATATATATATATATATATATATATATATATATATATATATATATCTCTTTGGAAGTTCCATGAAAAATATCAGACTCACACTAGCTTTGAAGGTTTGCTCGAGAGATGGGATGTCCTCATTTTTCCACATCCTGGGGCAGAGCACAAAATGGGAATTTTTGATGCTGACGAAAATTTTGGCTGCAAAAAGAAAAAGAGTGAAATTTTTAAAGAAAATTATTTGCTTCCTTTGCCACGGCACCATTGAGCCACTCTGAGTGAAAGTTTGTTGTGCACCTACATCATTCTTTTTTCATTTTCTAATTGTTTTCATAATTTACTTCACAATTCCTATTTCATTAACCAGGGAAGTGTTCTTACCTTGGGTGTTTTAAACACACTAACATCAGTTTTCGACAGGGTTTCTCCCTCGGAGGTTTCACCATACAATCTAGAAGAAGAATCGCTCAGGCTTGCTGATCTTGTTGGATTAGTTGGGCGTGGAGTTCCAAGCCACTTACAATCACTTCCTGATGCAGCATTCACGATCCCGTCACTCACAGAGATCTTAGGTGGTCTTGTCAGCACCGGTATCCTTTGCTGGGATTTCTGAGTAACTATAGGCATAGATTGCTGATCACTATCCATTGGATTATCTTTCAAATCATCTTCTGGCAGTTTTGAAAAGATTCCCCGCCTTCTAGGAGCAATATCATCATCATCTTCAATCGCTAACTGCGATAAATTCTTGCTTAATAAGCACTCAAATTGCTCCTCATGATCACTGTAGGCCTTGGCTTTCAGGTTTTCTTCCTGCAAGCCATCACCATTTGTTTCTTTCTCTCTTTCTTCCTCTCTTGGTTCAGATGATAATATATTAACTTTATCTGCAAAATTTATAAAAAAGAAACGCATAATAATCTTCCTGGTGTTACAATATTGAAAAATAATGGAAATGAAGCCTTGTTAACATTTTTACCTTCATTCAAGATTGTTCTTGTACTGTCTACGCCACATTCTAAGCCAATGAGAACAATTGCATTGGGATTGTTTTCATCACTGCTTCCAACTTCTAATTCCCTGTACTCTGCACTGGATGACTCCCATTTGGAGTTATCACAATTATTGCCTGCTACACCATAGTTGTAGAACAGAGGGTGTGTTGGTGGAGGACCCTCTCCTTCTCCTGCATTTAAAACTCCATTCATCTTAACAACTACTCTGGAATTAAAACAAAAAATACTACACTGATCCAATGAATAATATGACATGACACAAGACATAATAACCAAAAAGCATGTTGGTATAGAACATGTCATAAAAAGTACATCATTAAAAAAATAGTCTTGTAGTTCTACAAAAGCATAATGAAAAAAGAGAAAATATAATCTCTCGTTAACTCCTCAACATTCATGTACACAACAATACACTTATTGACCAGGCATTTTTTCACCTCTCATTCAAAGGCATATTTGTAACAAATCTTTTCTTTTCGTACTGATGAATTCATTCACAGCCAGCAGCACTTTAACTTAGTGCACTGATTTCAAATGTTTAATATCCAGCAGGGAAACCTTTGGTGAATGTAAAGGGTAAGTATTATTCATCTTGCAGTTACTGTCGTTAATCAGGCATTATAAAACTGAGCCTAGTAGATTGGAGCACAATTCACGAGAACTGTTCTATAGTGCAGAAAGTCGAGCCCTGACCCCCAAGAGTGGAAATCATTGTTATGGCAACAGCTCAAATCTATATGTGGGCTCTTCGTAAAATGATACTGGTAGGATGGTTAGGAACTGGTGATGAGGCGACTCGGAGGTGGGTCAGTTGGTGAGCAAAGGATTATTTGGGTAACAGAGGAAGGATGGGTGGCGGATTATAAAGGGACGGGTTCAGGGGAGGGGGTCGCCCCTAAATTCCTGGTACAACTAACAGTAGGTACAAGACAAGGGCCTAGCCACGTTGAAACACCAGTTCCCGTCAGAACACCGAAGTTAAGCAACGTTGGGCCCGGACGGTGGTTGGATGGGTGACCCTCCTCCATACCAGGCATGGATGGAGAGATGATACTCACTCCATACCTATACCGGGAGGCCGGAGGGAGACCCAGACCGGGCCGGTTGGAGGGAGGACATCCTCTATACCTGGTACTGGGGTGAGGCAGGTCGAGGCCAATCCTCCATACCTCTACCGAGGTGCTCTTGTCCCCTGTCTGCAAGTGGTAGACAGCCATGGGGTTGGTACAATGGACCAAGAAAGGTCTAAGTGCCCGGGCTCCTGACGAAGGCCCCCCCAACAACAATCTAACAATATAATCTAACGGTAGGTACTGGCGAGTTCCTCTTGGGTTACCCACAGAGGTAGGCTTTTCATGATTACACACGTTTCGGTAGGAGAGTTTCCTACCATTTTCAAGGCTCTGGATAAGGCCCAGAGCCTTGAAAATGGCAGGAAAGTCTCTTGCCAAAACTTCGGCAATTATGGAAAGCCCAACCCGTTGGGGAACCCGAGAAGAACTCATCAGTATCATTCGCCGGGAAAGCCTGAAATCATACATAATGGTAGGTACGTATTCCATACCCGCCTGGCTGTTCGGCGGTGGAGGGTTGCAGGGGAGGAGAGAGTGGCGATTCCTTAATTCCTGTTATACAATGGGACAAATGGCGGTCATAAGACATCTTCCATACCACACAGACCCCTGGAAACTAGCAATTCGCTCAAATACCTGAATCCACCGCCACATGTGAACAGAAACCCGACATCGGCATTAGTGCAGTAACCATGCAATGTATGTTGCCAATTCGGTATGAATAAATTTATTATTATTATTATTAGTTAACTCATAACGGAAGACGCCAAGACAACACCATCCGCCGGATGGTGTGTACTGTGCTTGAAGTGCTCTCCTGCACACAGTACCCTACAGTAGGGATTGAGATTCCACTGAAAAATCTCCGCAACAGCCGGGATTCGAACCCGGCCAGTCGGAACGGGAAGGCAGTTCTTCGCTAGCCACCACGCCTACTCGATCCTTAATGTAGGGGATGAGTGAACATTTGATGCTGGCGATAAGAGTACCTTTCCGTTGCACGATAACTTCTTTGACGAATATTTGTAAGAAAATCGTCTCCTACGGAAATGGAGTGAGTCACTACCACACTAAATGTGCCCTGTTTAATCCCATGCGTGTGAGGAACAAGAGCAAGCAACCATGAAGCACGCACTCTGCCATCAAGTCACAACATTCAGTAAATACCTTCCTCGCCTGCCAAGTAAACCTGCCGTATGCGAGCCTTGTCAGCTCACGGATCCCACTGGCAACTGCCCCGACGTGGAGCGAACTTCACCTCGCGACGACCGTGACGAATGCCGAGCGAAACAGAGAGGGGAGGGATCTTGGGCGTCATCCGGAATTCGGATTTTTTTCGCGGCCGGTCAAGTTGGACGGGCTGCCGCGGCTCATTTGCTTGTCGGGGGGATTCGGCGATTGAGGCAACCGTAATAATATGTATGGAGGAAACCCGGTTGCTGGACTGTCGAGGCGATGTGATGCAGGGGTGTTCTTTTCAGCTCAAAGAAAAGTGCTCTCATTATTTAAAGCTCTTAGAAAAGCACGGCCAACGACGCTATAGCGCTGCCAATTGACAGACCCCTCCCAGAACATGGGGAAGGTAGGGATCCCTACCCCGAGTTCCATGTTTTTTCGGGAAAAAATGCATTGCAAGGAATTTAAGGGAATTTTGAGCCATATGTTATGCCATCATTTGTGATATTTTATATTAAACTACTTTTTTCCATGCCACATAAATGTTAATTGCGAGCGTAGTAGACGACTCAAAGCAATAGCACAGATTAAAGATATCCCTTCTCTATGGCAATAACAAACGACGTCGTCTACAATAGGGAGCAAACGTCAGCGGTTTATTTTCTCCCCTTATGAAAATATTGAAGTCTCAGGGATTCGCAGAGATTCCAACATGGAGGATTCACCGGGAATCCTAAACTTTGTCGAAGGAATGGGAATCCCTGCGATTCCGGGCGAGTCCTGGAGAGCCCCAGGGACTGGTGGGGATTTTTCACTGCCTCAGTAAATAACAATGAACTACATTACAAACAATGACAGTATTTATTGCAATAGTGTACAAACAATACTGATTATTTAAATAAAAATATAAGCCCCTAATGTAAAAAATATATAGTGTGAGCCAGAATGTCTAAAAGCCTTCATTAATACAAAAAATGCAAATATAAACATAAAATCAAATAACAATAATAACAAAATCAATAAACATTTTAAAAATCATGAAAAGACTTCGCACAAATATTTGATGGAGACGAATATTAAATACTCCACAGATGGAAAGAGATCGGTATATTGATTAATATTGACAATGAAATGCATTCAACTGTATACATTACCAGATATTACTCAAATGTAAATACTATTATACTTGTCACTACCTGTCGAGACAAAATAGCAAAGCAGTCTTTTCTACGCCTATCTTCATTCACTGCAATTACTTCCACTAATTTTGATTTATATTGAACGGATAGGATTTACGCTAAAACTGATAAAAAATTCCTTTCGGATAAACACATTAGTGCTTAATTATGACGGGAAAAGTTGCTTTTGCGGGACATTCTATACAAAGACAAAAAAACATAAATAGTTTAAACTATGATTTTTCAAGTGAGTTGTCACAAGTTCTTTCTTTTTTTATCAACAGCACCTACATTATAAACTTAAAACGACAGCAACTTTCAATATAGCGGTCGTGGTTTGCCATGGCGCATTTTAGCAGAGAATGGCGGCCATTTCTGATGGAGTAATATAATTAACACCGAGGTTCAAGCTTATGAGCAATAATTATTTGTGATTTGTAGCAATAAATATAATGTGATTGAATTTTAACAGACACTCACCAAAATATCGGAAACAACTCGGAACTTGGTTATAAAGTGCGATCAAAAAGGGAGGAATCTGGCGAGGTGTTGTGGGATATGAACATAATAAGAACTAGGATATTACAATTTTCCACAGATAAAGTTTTAATCGACCCGGGTTTCGATGATGCACTGCATCATCATCAGGTGCATCCTGATGATGATGCAGTGCATCGAAACCCGGGTCGAATACATTTTTATCAGTCCAAAGTTGTAATATCCTAGTTCTTATAAAGAGCGATGTTATTTCTCTCTCTCTTTCTATCACGGACTGTAGTCTCAGAAATAGATCGGATACAGCGGAGAGCAGCAAGATGTGTACAAAGTTGTTACAATAAAACAGTCGTTCAGAATTGTTAAAGAAATTAGGTCTAATAATATTTTTCTAAACTTTTGCCGACGTTTCGGATTTTTATTCATCCATCTTCTGGGCTATAAACAAATGACGCATGATGTTAAAAGTTTGACAGTTCTGTTTTGGTTACATAATTGTAAATTTACAGACATTAAATATAAAAATACATAGACATTAAAGATTGTTACCTTCTAATGTTAATGTCTGTAAATTTACCATTATGAAACCAAAACAGAACTGTCAATCATTTAACATCATTTGTTTATAGCCCAGAAGATGGATGAATAAAAATCCGAAACGTCGACAAAAGTTTAAAAATAAAAACATTATTTGACCTAAACTCATGAAATTTGCACTAAATAAAAAAATTAGGTTGAGAATAAATGCCATTTGAAATAAATTAGGGTGGGAATCTCTATAACTGATCGAAGGGAGGTTATATAGATATAGGTTAAATATTTTGCGAACGTTTGAAGCAAAGTAATTTTTGCCGGGCGTTCAACATATTTTCCTAGAGCCGACGTATTACGGTAGAAACGATCACAAGAATAAGATCAAGGAAATTGACTGCTTGAATTTTATAATTCTTTGTATTCTTACGTGCTTAACAAACTTGATGGTAGTTTAAAGTATTTAATACCACTCTGTCTTAAAAGGGAATTAACATTCAATGGCATATATGACGTTGTGGAGTGTATCCAATTAGATTGTGTGAATGAAAATAATTTTGTAGTTGTAAGGATGCAATAACATTTGCTAAGTATTTAGAGGTTAACGATAGCCAGAAATGGGTCACGGTTTTCAGCAGCTTAAAATCGAACAATAAAACTTCTGAAAACTTAGGAAAATTGGTAGGCTTTGTTATGAGCATACCAGGTAGTAATGCTCATACAGAGAGATTATTTTCTCTTATGAATAACAACTGCAAGTTGCCATGAACTTCACGTATTCTTGCACTGAATTTTTAGAATTTGCAAAACGTGATGGAAAATTATTGCCTGAAGCTAAATCTGTTGCAAAATATATTTAGGTCTTGTTAAAGTATAAAATAAAGTACTTTTTCATTTATTTACAAACACTTCATTGCTTTTTTTGTGTGGAATTTTGCCGTGTTCTAAATCCCCCTTATATTCGGTAAAGAATATAGAAATCTCCCTCACTTTCTTCAAAAATAGTTGGTCACCCTATGAATTACCGGAATATAAAGTAAACATTTTGTTTCCAAAATCCCGTTATTTTTTAAATGGAAGTTACGTATTCAAGCTGAATAATGAAATGGATATTTTTTAATTCTTATCGCTTCATTTACGGCATAACGGCAACCGGTTTTTTAAATACATGAGGAGGATGAAAGGTAACAAGGTAGCAATAGAAGTCGTAAAAAATCTGGATGGTACCCTAATTACAGATGATAAAGAGAAGGCCAATGCTTTCAACAGTTGGTACGCAAGCGTTTTTTCGGGGAAGGGAAATAAAACAGTCTCAATAGAAAATGTAATACAGTGTACAAGATATGAGAAAGGAAACGGGTTAGTTATTTCCAGACCAATCCAAACCTCACTCTCCGAAATTTGCAACAGCATAAGAAAAATGCGTAGAAATAAGTCAGTTGGTCCCGATGGTATTTCCATTGATTTGCTAAAACTGGGTGGTCTAGCTGTTTCGAAATATATTTACCATTTATTCAATGTCACCATGAATAATAGCGCCTTACCTGGTGACTGGAAGAAAGCCCGAGTAATTCCAATATTTAAAGGGGGTGATAAAGTCCTTGTTGAAAATTACAGACCGGTTAGTTTGACCTCCGTAGTCTGTAAGTTGTTAGAAAAGATAGTGGCTAATTACCTTCGGGATTTATGGGAGAGCGAAAACTGGTTGTCAAATCGACAGCATGGATTTAGAAAGGGTCACTCAACTGAAACTCAGTTGCTAGGGTTTTGCCAAGAAATTGCTGACTCCATGGATGTGGGAGTAGAATTAGATGCGATTATTGTCGACCTTTCTAAAGCATTCGACAAAGTGGATCATAAACGGCTTATGGAAAAAATGAAGAAATTACCGTTGCATGTAGATGGAAGAGTTATATTGTGGATTAAAGATTTTCTCAAAGATAGAACCCAGAGGGTTAAAGTGGGTGAAGAATGCTCTGAACTAGCCAAGGTAGCATCGGGTGTCCCTCAAGGCAGCGTCCTTGGACCTTTATTGTTCTTAATTTACCTAAACGACCTTCCAGGAATGATAAACTCTAGCATAAGACTTTTTGCAGACGACTGCATCATTTATCGAAGAATAGGTAATCTGAGCGACCATGAAGCCCTTCAGGACGATGTTAACAATTTGATGAGTTGGGTATCGTTAAATGGGATGGATATAAATGTACCAAAATGCAAGTATGTTAACTTTAGCAATAAAATTATTTCCACAAATAGAATATACGAATTCTCTGGCAATGCAATTCCGAAATCCGATAGCTGTAAGTATTTAGGTGTTCATTTGACCAATAATTTAGACTGGGAATTAAATGTGAATTGCATGACCAAAAAGGCGTTCAAAACGCTGCATTGGGTAATGAGAAACCTCAAAGGCAGCCGTAAGATTACAAAGAATATGGCCTATAAAACACTGGTTCGCCCTATCTTAGAGTACGCTTCTCTTGTATGGGATCCACTCAAAAAAGGTCAGGATATTAAATTGGAGAAAGTGCAAAGAAAAGCAGCCAGGTATGTGTTAGGAAGATATAAGAAAACGGAAAGTGTTGAGAAAATGATCCACGAACTAGGATGGGATAGCTTAAAGCAAAGGAGGAAAAGGAGCAGGCTATGTGGGATGTACAGAATAGTTACCGGGGAAAGAGCATGGGACGACCTAGGGAAGGAAATATTAAAGCCAAACTTTGTTGGAAAGAATGATCACCAATTTAAGATAAAGTGCCGATCACAAAGGACTAATGTTAAGAAGTTTTCATACCTAAATAGAACAATACTTGACTGGAACGATCTACCAGCAAGGGTTCTCGAACCCTTCCCAAAAAATGTAAATATATTTAAGAATAGGTCGAAAAAGGATGTTTTTATCATTTAATTGTAAGGTATTGTTAACCAGGGCGATGATGTATATTGTTCGTACCTTGTTTATCTATGTTACCACCGGGCCAATTGTCCACTTGTAACATTGTCAATATAATAATAATAATAATAATTTAAAGTTTCATTTCCCTCGCGTGTCGATAGTTTACAGCATTATTAATGCCATGGGTTTCGAAAGTAAAGATGTTCACGTATAAATATGAAGGTTAGGGATCGATTTTTTTCGAGAATGCTGAGGAAATGTTGGGCATTGCCATGCCTGAATAAGGAAACACTTTCCTATAGTGCCACGAGAGATTTGTGGGTGAGAAAAACTTATGTCAAAGGTCGCCAGTGGTGTCGACTCTCCCCTTTTTGCTTGAGGCACTAAATGGTGGGAAGGAGTAGGGATTGGAAAATCGATTTCGATTTTAATCTAAACTCGATTATCACACTCCAATTTTCGATTTAATCGAAGTCGACTTTTTGTTTTGAAAAACCGATCAAAATCGATTCTAGCCGATCGATTTTCGATTTTTAGCTTGCTAGAGCGTTTGAATTTTGCCAATCGAGCTGCGCCTGTTCGTAAACCGCCCTCCAGTCGACCGCAAGTCCAACTCCAATCCACTACAGGCTTGGAAGGAGATTAAGGGAGGATATCCCCACGTATTATACAAACCAGCCAGCAGGATTTTATATCTATAGTTGCCTCTACCCTGCCGTGTGAGCAACTATTTTCTCACGCCGGGTTAATTGCAAATCAGGTACGAAATCGATTATCCGGAGAACATTTAAATATGTTAGTTTTCTTAAGGTCCCTCCCTGAGGAACACTGGTTCCACGGCTTTGCAAACAAGAAATAAATAAAATTCTGTTTTTCATTTTGTGGTATGCCCACTTTTCAATATACAATTCTTATTGATACTAAACTATATGTAATTTGCTTGTTATATTACCTATATGTTTATAAGTATCTGTTATGGATTATTACTTTCCTGCATATCAATAGAAATCTTTAAAATAATATATTGTATTATTTAATTTAACTGTATTCGGTTCTTATCCCTAGTGCTTCCAATAACCCATATTTTGCATTTTGTTACAACAGCACACCCGTATTTCAGCAGACCACGAACATGCATGTACTATGCACCACATATACATGTTCATGCAGCAGACAATTACAAAACTATTATAAATATCGATTTCGGTTTTCGATTATTTTGGGCAAAAAATCGATTTTTAAAACCAAAATCGAAAATCGATTCTGGATTCTAATTTCCAATCCCTAAGAGTGGCGCGGGGCACATTGAACTCGTTGGAGGCCTTCAGGGTTCCCATTTTCTTTCCCCTCACGGATTATATTTGTATTTTCCATGTCTTCAGAGGGTCACTTCTTCATGATATTTTTGGGAGATTACTTGGCTTCGTTCTTGGCATCCTAAGCAAAAGAAACAGACGGATGAGCACTTTTCAAAGATACTTCGTATTTCTTACTTGGCTAAGCAATGAACCGAATGCTCATTTATGTAGTAAGTAATATTTACGTAGTAGTAGTCGGGTGTAGTCACTAATGGTGGAACGTTTGGGTCAGCTACGACTGCTGTTAAGCAAATAAGCGACTTTCCATGTCATATTTAATTACTTATCCCACACCGGGGTAGAAGGTGGGGAAAAGATAGTAATATTGTATAACAGAGCTAAGGGTTCTAGGAAAATGAAATAGTTGAGCTGTAGGCTACTACAAAGCTAATGCGACATGGAGACACTTGAACTTGTACACGGCAACAAAGTAAGCATCCAAAATTGACCATGTGCCCGTTGCTTGGCCAATTGTATGCAATACAAAGTAACTATTTCTCATTCGCTTGACTGGCAATTATCGCCGAATCCCAAACCATACCAGGTGCCTTCGAGGTTACGAAGCATTCATTGAACTCGTTTGTGTTGGCTACTCTCTTGAATTTAATAGGGCGTTCACGCAACAAAATAAAACAGCAAAGGGCAGGCCCCTGGTTAACTAATATGTAGCTAATATTTTGCGTTGAGAGTTTTCTAGTCATTTGGTATGGATTTAGACGTCAATACATCTACATCTACAAAATACCCTGCAAGCCACCTCAGGGGTGTGTGGCAGGGGGTGAGTAATCACCAACATGCATTACACTATACCCTAAAGTTAGTGTAACTACGACTAATTATGCATTAGCATAAATCGCTAATGCTTGTCATGAGGCGAAGCCTCACAAGCATGCAACACTACACTACAGATGTTATCAAAATGGAGAGTGACCTCAATATACATGCATTCTACAACTACACAGATGGACAGGGACTCAAGACCCATGTAGAAAACATGCTAGGCGTGCTGTTAGTATGTACTAGGTTACAGATAAGGATTCAAGTATTAGGAGTACTTCCACTACTAAGACCTACACTATCTAACGACAAACCTAGATAAAAGTCTCATGGCAGCTATAATGGTCCCTTATCGTTCGTGGGAAAAATGACATCTTAAATCTATCCGTTCTGCAGTCTAGTTCCCTAATTTTACTCTCATGATCTGATCTACCGTAGTATGTCGGATTTCGTAAAATATTATCAACGTCGTCAGAGAATATACCGGTTTGGAACTTACATAATAGATTTAGTCTAAATTTTAATCGACGGTCTGAAAGCTTTTCCCATCCCAGTTGCTGCAAAAGGTCAGTAACACTAACGAGATTATCATAACGGCCTTTAACATATCTTGCCGATCTTCGGTGCACGCGTTCTAACTCAGTTTCCAAGCCTATCTCAAAAGAATCCCAAATACTGGCGGCATATTCTAAGTGGGGTCTAACGAGGGAGAAGTAGCTGATTTCCCTAACTTTATCGTCGCACTTGCCAAGTACTCTTTTAACAAATCCCAATTTACGATTAGCTTGACCGGTAATTTCTCGAATATGTTTACTCCACGATAGATCATTAGTCAGTTTAACTCCGACGTACTTAACGGTTTCTACGGTCTCTAATTTTATGTTGTTTATGCAATAGCTGTTACAAGGAGCGTTTTTCCGTTTCCAAAAATTCACAACAACGCATTTTTTCAGGTTTAATTCTAGCTGCCACGCTACGCACCACTCTTGTATTGCCTCGAGGTCCTTAGTTAGCGCTTCCTTGTCATTAAAGCTACGAATTTCTCTATACATCACTGCGTCGTCAGCAAATAATCTAAGCTTACTGTCAACTTTGTCACCGATGTCGTTTATGTACAAAAGGAACAGAAGCGGGCCTATGACACTTCCCTGTGGGACACCCGATGTGACTTTTAATTCATTAGAGATAGCGCCATCTAATACAACCCTTTGCACGCGATTACTTAAGAATTCTCTAATCCAGGAAATTACGTCGTCGTCTAAACCGTAGGATTTTAATTTCATGAGTAGCTTACTGTGGGAAACTTTATCAAATGCCTTTTTAAAGTCAAGAAAAATTGCATCAACTGGAGCGTTATGTTCACCCGAGACTAAAATATCGTGAGCAAAAAGTGCTAATTGAGTTTCGCAAGATCTTCCCTTTCTGAATCCGTGTTGTGTTTTTGTTAATAAGTTTTCTATATCGAGGTGTCTCATAACTGAACTAACAATTATATGTTCAAGGACTTTGCAAGAGATAGATGTGAGAGATATCGGTCTGTAGTTCGATGGCTGTTCCTTATCACCGCTTTTGAATATGGGAGTGACATTTGCAATTTTCCAGTCCATGGGTACTTTGTGTTCGTTGATGGATTTACTAAATATATTCTGCAAGTAGGGTGCTATTTCACAAGCTAATTCTCTATACACGTGGGCAGGAATTTCTTCAGGACCTGGGGATTTATTTGGACTTCAAGATTTTAGCAAGTTTTCTATTCCTTGAGTGCAAATATCGATAGGCGGCATCTTTTGCTGGAAGTAATCATTTAACTTTACGGATGTAATCTGCGATGACTTGATGAACACACTTTTAAAGTAGGAATTTAATAAGTTGGCCTTGTCCGTGCTGCTTGTTAATAATTCGCCATTTTCGTTTCATAGTGGAATAACTGTTGATCTATTGCCTTGAACTTCCCTTACGTATGACCAAAATGCCTTTGGATTGTCCTGTAATTGTTCTCCTAATGTTTTTCTTTTAAAATCCATGAATGCATTCCGAAAGGCTTCCTTTGTAGTGGCTCTAGACAATTTGTATTTTTCAAATATTAAATTTTGATCACTAGTGGACAAATCTCTACGGAGTTTTTTCATCTTGGCATGGCATACTCTCTGACGTCTTAACGATTTTCTCACTTCTGCATTGTACCATCTTGGTTCGCTGCCCTCTTCTTTTACTTTACTTGGAATGTATTTTCTGATCCCTGAATAAACGATCGAAAGAAAAGCTTTCCAACTACCCTCCGTGTCTAACTTTATGCTTGATTCCTGGAATTCGGGAAGAGAATTTTTTAGATGACTCTTAAATGCATTGAAATCGGCTTTTTTTAAAATGTAGAATTTTCTTCTTTCTTTAAAACTTTTAATGATACTCTAGGAGAACTTTGCGGTAACTACTCTATGGTCACTAATGCCCTCAACAGTGTTTACCTTAATTACTTGTTGCGGTATATTTGTTGCCAATAAATCAAGAATGTTGTCCCCTCTGTTAGGCGTCGTAGCTATCTGATGTAGGGCATTTAATGAGAACGTGTGCAGCAGGGACTCGCAAGTATCTTTGTCTCTTCCTCCTGATATGTAACTGTAGGTCCTCCAATCTATAGAGGGCGTATTGAAATCTCCACTTATGATTAAATTTCTTTCGGTGTTGCTGGATGTGATGTTCTTTATTTGTGCTTCGAGTTCTAAAATTGAGGTGACGTCGGTGTTAGGTGGCCTGTAGTATGTGCACACGAATATTGTTTTTGATTTAGGGCATCTAATAGAGCACCATACAGATTCTATGCTGGTATCTGGGACGGTTTCCGCTCGGCTGACTATGGTTTTCTTTACAGCTATAAATACTCCGCCTCCGGTTCGGTTGGACCTATCTTTTTTGTAAACATTGAATGATTTAGGAAAAATTTCACTATCTGAAATATCGTCCGTCAGCCAACTTTCTGTGTCAATAATGACGTTACACTCCGTGCTATGAATAAGGTGGTGAAATTCTGGAATCTTATTTTTTAAACTACGGCAGTTAACTACTGCAACGACTAATGCTTCATGATTATTGTTTATGTGATTCGGAGTAATTTCAAGATTGCTGCCTTCAATTAAGCTATTCTTGGACCCTATATTCGGAGTATTCTTAGCTAAATTACTAACTGGCAACACATAATTATTATCGAAATGAGTGTGAATTTGTGCATCACCTGTAGAGTTATTCAACTTAATTTGAATTTCTAGTCAGTACCACAATTTTGGTAACTATGAATTTCCGTCAGCCAATCTAATTTTCCTTCTGTTATATATTTCATGCCTTTAAATATTAAATTAGTGAAATATGTTCTGCCCACATTAATGCTGCATCACGTAATCTCAATTAGCATTTCGGAGATTCATTGATAAAGTCTTTGCTATCTGTATCCAAGTGTGTGGAATGATTTCAAAATAGTCTCAAAAGATAAACCTTCATGCGGGGTACAACTGTCTGACTTCTGGCGATTAATAATACGCAAGTTTGATGAATTTTTACTATTTCAATTTAATCTCTAGGTACTCTGACACAGAATGCCATAGTACATACAATATACAGATATAGGTAGGTATTCTTTCATAGCTACAATAACGTTAATTAATAAAAATATCTGCTGCTATGGGGCCATTCAAGTATTACGTAAGACGTTTTTAGGGGTGAGGTGGGTAGGATCATTTTACATTGCGTTATCTAAGGGGGAAGGGGGCGGGTAACCAATTTATATAAGATTTTGGTCCGTCTTGAAACGTTGTATCGTTTCCTAATGAAATTTAGCAGTGGAATGGAGCATCCGCTCGTCAATGGCGTATTTTCCGTAATCTCACTGCGACACCAATGCTCCTATTCTGTCGCCTGACTGGCTAGCTACATTACCTCCATGCTCATTTAATGTGGTACTCCAACACTATATAATTATATGATATCCAGTGCTCCAAGCCGTACGATGGCTTTTATGGAAATATGAAGTTGGAGAAAGCGAGCATTTAAATAATAGTAGATATACAAATATCTAACGTCTTACGTAAGACTGAGAGGGAAGGAGGGGGTGTTGGGAATTTCTTACATTGTCTTACAAAGGGGAAGGGGAGTTCAATAATGACATACATCGTCTTACGTAATACTTGGACGGCCCCAGAGAACCTACAAGATCACTAATATCGATTGAACTATACGAAAACTATGACACTTAAAACGAAGTAGCTGAAAATGTTTTTGAGGAAATTAGTACAATTTTCTGGGTTAATATCTATACTATATATACATAATTTATGTAGTCCTTTTTCGTGTTTCTTGAAGATAATTGATCCTTAAAGCTAAAGAGAGAATAAGGATCACTGCCAATCGAAGAATAAGCCTATTCAAAAATGCAGGACTCATACACATTGTTGGCGTTGCTACGGTTGCTGAACTGAACTGAAGCATTTGAAAGCTGAAAGCATTTGGAAACTGAAGCATTTGAAAGAGTTTGAGTTTGAGAACGTTGAAGTTGATATCCTCGCCAAGAAATACCTAAAATACCTATTCGAAAGATTGGAAACCTATCTTTGGATTGGATTGGAAAAATGGATTTTCTTTGTTGTAAGTAAAATAAGATTTATTTATGGAAAAGGGCATCAAAGCCACTGCACCGAATATAGGACTATTATTATTATGTGCACTCTAGTCAAAACTCATCTCTAAAGTAGAAGCATGATTTGGTTATTTGCATAGTGAAGGTTCTTTTAGCTTGTTTTTTATCCGTCTTAAATAAAATATGAATGTTGATGGACAGTTATCTATCATGTACCATCGCGGCGGGAGTAAAAAAAAAGTTTTCCAGATTTCACTACATTGGTGCGAATACAAAGAGCCGTCACAGAATGTAACATTCCACGCAAAAATTTTATTTAAAGCATAGGATGAAGTGTTGTCCAGTATTTATCGATAATCCAAACCTTAAAATTTAAAAATAAGTTGTTGCCCAAAGCGTAAAATAAATGTTTCTCGTTTCCCAGAGGTCCGACAAAAAAGAATCTTATTTTCAATCGAAGCGTTGAGGAATGTTTCGTAAATAACTGTTCTTCTTCCATTATTTATCTGCTCGTGAGTTCGAACGCAGAGATTTCTCCTGCTATCTTATTTTTTTCTGGATGAGGGATCTAAGAAGGAAATCCTAGAAAAAAGACTACAAAAGTACAACGTACTAAGCATCAGAGTTTGGTAGACTCTTTGAGGCTACAACTTGTTAGGATGATCGTAATTAAGTCTTCAGAAGGAAGGAAAAGGTAAAGATATTAAAAAATATCGAGAGGGGATGAGATGGAAACAAAGGAATCTTAAGAAAAGGAATGAAATAACTGAGGTTGAAATACGGGCATTTTTATCAACTGAAATTCCTACTTTTAAACAGAATATAGTTATATTTTGGATGCATTAAGGTTTAATGGGACGAAGGCATACACTAAATAAGGGGAGATATACATACAGGTCGTCAGGTAGTACTTGGAGGATAGCATTAAGAGGAATGGAAAGAATATAAATTCCGCAAGTAAAGAAGAAGGCGGAGTCCTCGGGAATTGAGTGTGTGTTATAATGTTTTGTGGTGTGGGTGCCTCCGAAGGAGTTTAATAATAATAAAAGGAATAAATAGACCAGTACACCATTGTTATTCCTGTAAGATATATATGTGTATTGATTGTGTTGGTGACCAATCGCTTCTGACGGCTTCTCTCCTCTGATTTCGCAGGCTGCTTCCGCCGAAAGAAGAATAAGGATCCACCGGCACGGAGGAGACCATTGGCAATGCAAGGTATTGCAATTGGAGGGACAAGGGGTTCGTCGGGGAGTAGAAGGGGCCCTAGGGGAGGCCGGCGGGGGGTCCCGAGGAAGAACCCTCGGGGGTACAGGAGCCGTGGGAAGTACCGCCCCCCCGAGGCGGTGGTCATAGAATCTTACCACCCATCCCAGTACTGGGTCCCCTCTCACCTCTCCCTGGGTGCCATCAGGGAGGAGGACCCAGAGGAGGAGAATATTTAATGTATATAACATTTTGTAAATATTTTTATGTACATGTAGAATTGTACATTTATTATTGTATATATTTTCATGTACATTTTGTAAATATTTTTATGTACATATGTAATTATACATATTTTGTTGTATATATATAAATAATGTATATTTTGTAAATATTTTTATGTACATGTAGAATTGTACATATTTTGTTGTATATATATAATGTACATTTTGTAAATATTTTTATGTACATGTAGAATTGTACATATTTTGCTGTATATATATCATGTACATTTTGTAAATATGTGTATGTATATAATTCTATGTAATATTTCTGTACATATATTGATGATTATATATGTTGTACATTTTGTACATAAAATTATTTAAAAAAATTGCTTCTTAATTTCGAATTGAAAAATCTTGACGGTGGATTTATGTTTTAGATTCATTGGTATTTTGTTGAAAATTAGGGAGGCTGAGTGATGCGGACCCTTCTTAGAGTTAGTACAAGATTGCCACCTCAAATGTGCTTCTTCTCGAGTGAATTGATCATGCACTGAGGACTTGGGAAGATACACACCTGGATTCATTTTTACAAAAGTAATGCGCGGTAGAAAATTCATATATCCATGGTACATCTACATCTACATATTACCCTGCGAGCCACCTCTAGGGTGTTTGGCAGGGGGTGACAAGTCACCAAAATGCAGCATGCAAGCGGACCGCCACATGCACACCGCACGGTCATTAATATTAAGGATACTAACCAATTCCATCATTAACTAAAAACCATCATGCAGCATCAAGGTAGCAGCAGCAAGCAGGTAGTGTCGCTATTTTAAATTTAAGAAACATCCTGGAGTTCTGAAGGATACGGCTGCCATGGCTTTTAAAGATCTTTTTTGCATGGAGAACGCCTTCGCTGCAGCATTAGCATACCACAAAATAACACACCATAGGATAAATAGGTATGGGTAGATGGCACAGTGAACTAGCATTAAAATCTCAACAGAGGTGGTAGGAGCAAGTTTAGGAATAATGAAAATTCCAGTTGAAATTTTTATGTCCAAATTCCCTATGTGAAATTGCGCAAGTCAAGATTATCATTCAATGTTAACCCCAAAAACTTGGTGGAGCGAGAACGACGGTGATCAAATGTTAAAATGTTTGATGCTGGTAAAAACACCGGATCAAATGGTATGGAGAAGTTAAAGGTATCTGAAATATTATCTGTGGTGGTTCCAGAGATAAAAACATCTGATATTAATATCTACAGACTTGGAGAACAACTTGGACGAAAGCCTTGCCGATTAAAGCCATTCATAACTCGGTGAGTGATGTTAGCAAAATTGCAAAAGTCTTTTAGTTGTCGAAAGGTGATTGAAAAATCTGCAATATTTCAGAAAGTGTCCGTAACAAATGGCTTAACTTATTTGGAGAGGCAATTCTTTGCTTCATAGAAGAAGAAACTGAACTAGGCTATTCAGGCGGGTGATACAAACTTATCTATCAAGTCAGACTTTACTCCACTGGTCCCGGTGGTGGCAGGGTAATGTCCTCACCTGCTATTCCAAGGGTCGCAGGTTCAAGTCCAGCCTGAGTCAGTTTTTTGGGTGCCCAGGGCATGGGTGTTTCTGTCAAGGTCATTGTGGTTTGGCCCCTGAGAAACCTGAAGGCAAGCCAAGTCTTATTGGGATCGCAGGGACATATGGACCACCAGAATCTTCCAAGAGCAAAATAAAAATGTACGTCCTGGATGTTCCTGCAATTGTTTCATACCAAGAAAACTATTGAATTGTGAAGGTAGAGTATCATTAAACTATCAAAATACTAGCCGGGGGGGAGCAGACAAATATGAAACAAATTCGAGCGAATGTTACTGGGTAAAATGATTAGGATGTTCTTTTATAGACTGAAACTTGGTTAACATCTGATATCAGTGAAAGTGAGTTGGGACTAGTTAATTGTAAAGTGTATAGACTTGATAGAAATTTTCATACGTCAACCTAAACTCGAGGAGGGAAGTTCTCACTGCAGTGACATTCCAACATGGTCATCCAAAGTTTTAAAAATGGTAAACAAAGATGTTGAACACATCTTAGTTATGGTACAAATTGGACCTATAAAATGGATTATTGGCTGTGTTTACATCCTTTCCATATACATCCATGGACATATATATAATAGTGATTGTGAAGAAATGGAGTTGATTGCAATGCAACATTTAGATGCTAGACTAGTTTTTGTGGGTGAGTATAATATTTACCTACTTTTGTTAATATTAGTGACAGTTTGTCAGGTGATACAAATGAATCCATTCAAAATTTAATTAATGCAATGAACTTTACAGGTCTCGAACAAACCAACACTGTTAAAAAATAGACAAGTGAAAATTTAAGATTTAATTCTCATAAATAAAATGTGATTTTCGACTAGTGGTACAGACATGAATTTAGTTACTTAGGATTGGCACCACCCTCCACTAACATTTGTTACAGCAAAGTAATATAAGAGTGTTACAAATTCGTACCAAGAGTTTGATGCATTTAAATTTGAAAGGGGTAGCTTTGAGGGAATAAATGAGACATATGTATGTATGTATCTGTATTCAACGGGAGAAATCCTGTACCTATTTTGTAATATTCCACTTAAATTTATTTACCCGACCGGTTTCAACGCTTAAGCGTCTTTATCAAGGGTACAGTCTCCAAGTTTTCTGGGAGTGCGTGCCACATATATACCAAAATTCCCCCAGGAGGGGGATTGAGTGAGGGTGAGGAAGGGAAGAACAACTGAATAACGAAATGTGGGGACAAGGTGAGTAGGCGTGCGATAATGGTTTGTTGGGGGGGGGAAGGGTAAGATAAGGTGAGGGCAAGTCAACAGCTGTCAAGGTGAAGGAAAGGACTGAGGAAGGTGCAACACGTGGAGGTGAAAGGAGAACGTTAAAAATCATAAGAATCATTTAAAATCAATACATCAGGAACACCTTGTCTCTTAAAAATTTCAAAATTCTCTAAAAAAATTCAGTTTAAAACCTGTCATTAACATGTAAAATCTTTGGTGAAAAATTACCACGGTGTCCAGTTTCAATGAGATTTTTACAAAGCCTGATTTTGGATCATTATTATATATATATATAGTTCTTGTGTTCTTTTGCTCTGGTAGTAAACTTGCAACCAGTTTCACCAACATAAACACCTTTACACTCGTCACACACTAATAAATACACACCACATTTGCCCAGATTGTCAATCTTGTCCTTTGAGCTGAAAAGAAGATTTTCCAAGGTTAATGAATTGTAATAACTTATTCTAGGCGTGTCACCTGGGATGTGTCTGGTTATTTTGTTGGTAATATAGTACCTAAAAATGGGAGTTTACTCCAATTGTTAGGCTTGTCTGGAGTTAATTTGATGAGTGATGACACGAGTGATAGAGTTTAATGTTTGAGTTGCTTATCTAGTAGCTTCTGATCATTGCTACAGTGGTTTTCTTCGGTGACCGTTTTTATTGCTTTAAGTTTCTCTAAGAAGAAGATTTCCGAGAGGGGGATGGATATTAATTGGTTTAGCATGGAATTAATAGCAGCAACTTTGTGATTGTGGTGGTGGATAGAGTTACTCAGGATTATTACATTGGAATATGAATCCTTACGGTGAATTGCAAATGAAATTGGTAAATTTAATTGCTTTGTGTCGAGAGTTTAAAAAAGCTAAAAACTGATCCAGTTATCTATGTCTACCTGTCCATAAACCAATAATATCATCAACATATCTATAATGGTACACAACATTCTTTAAAAGTGAGTGCTTTGAATTAAATATGTTGTTTTCTAGAGAGTCCATGAACATGTCTGCAAGTATCGCTTTCAAGACGTGCTCAGATCGAACCGAGCACGCTGACCGCATTGCTATAAGTGATACTGACCCCAACCTCCCCCTTGAATGGCTGAGATTTATGGCTTCCCATCTCCTGCTCGATCACACCGCTTATGTTGGGTCGAATGGGGAGAACTAATCGCCAGCGTAATCCCCTCTCCTTCGCCCGAGAGTTTACTAGCTAGTACCACAGAGTAAAGATATCCCTACTCTGTGCTAGTACTATGAGGTAAAAATGTTTCCTAACAAACAGAGCGTCGGCACTATCGCTCTCGGGGGAAAATCGCTTTCCTTTCTGATGACACATCATTCTCAGGTCTCGGCCAAGACCATGAACCTTACAATGGCCACGACGAGGGAACTTCGTACACAGTAAGGTGATGGACTAATCGGTCCAATCGGTGATGGAATCCCGGCCGCTCTCCTGCACCGGGCGTGTTTTGCGCTGTCCACAAGAACGGAGGCACATTAGATAACCTAAAATGCATTTGAAACGTTCCATTGAATTCTCCCTTGTGGCTCAACAAAACCAGGTAATTATAAAAAAGTTTTCCTTAAGCAAAACTCCGTAAGTATGACCAAAGACAGCTAATCGCTTAACAAAACTCATGGCAGTTGATCGGATAGGTTAGATATGGAATGCGGATTTGAATGCATTTGCTTTTGAAGACACTATATTTTCTCTGTGATAACTTACAGTGGTATTCACAAAATTCCATTAAGCCCAGGTGAGGGGGGATAAATCGACGAGGCAGTTAAGGTAGGCTCAACTGTCGCTCAAATATCGAGGGCAATGGATTTGAATAGAAACATAGTATAGAACATAGAAGTATACAGGTGGCTAAAATGCTACAGTGAGGGGGTGAGACGATTGCAACACGACAAAGAAGCGGAGACCAAGATTCACGTCTCACGATGATGATGGCAGCATTAGTTAACATCCTGCTGAAAATCCTAATACTGTTGGCGGGGCGGCTGTGATAAAGAGGACATTAAACTTAAAAGGAGCTGTATCATGAGAAACCGCTTCCATGAAGCCGGTTTGGGAAATTTACAGTCCGGCAAGAAAGCCAGCAATAACAGAAACTAATTAAAAGGGAGGTTAGAATTAGAATTCGCACCGGGATGTGGACCAATCATATTGGAATATCGTAACTTTCAACGATGATGTAATATTAAAAGTGTTGATTATATACATGTTTAGCAATATATGACACACCATTGTAGATAAATATAACTTTATTAATCGATAGTACTTTTTAGAACATTTCCCTAATTAGAAAAAAATTATATTCCTCCTGTTTGTCAGGTATCATCCAAAAAAAACAACTAGGAAAAATAGATCTGGGCATATACGTCTGCGTTTTTGGAGAGCTATTTCTGCTGTTGGGCTGGGATTGCTGTTGTGAACACCTCCTCGAATGACGTTGAAGGATTACGTCCGAATCTTTCGCATTTTCATCACTTCCATACATAAACAAAGTAGTACCATAATGCGAAGAAATAATAAATGTGATTGTTTCAGGCTAGACTTCGTGGAAGTGAAAGATATACATTTTGAATAAAAAACTCTGTACTTCTCCGGAATGGTAAAATATGTTTTTAAGCGAAGAAATAATATGGGTTCAGGACAACGGTCTCATCCACAGTGCGCGAAACTCAGGAGATTCTTCGAGGATCATTCGAACAGTACATTATAACCCTGCCCTCCAAACATTATCATGGTCTCTGCCTCTGGCTTACATTTATGTTGAATCCTGATCCCAGTTATGCGAAAAAAGTATTGCAAAATGAAATTGACTGGAAAATAGCCAATTTCATACTAATTTTGCAATAAAAAATTAATTAAATTTTTATTCTTTTTAGAAAATGTAATCTACGTAAGCTAAAGCTAAAAGTTATAGACATTTTAACTTGATGCAAGTTCATTTTCATCGAGAAACATATTTTCAATTCCTCCCATTTCGTTGCAGTAGTCACAATTTGTTACAATGTATTATGCATTAAAATTCTGCTTGGACAATTTTTTTACGAATTTTATAGCTCCTAGCATTATTAATTACAGTATTTTGATAATTATCACAGGAAATTTTTAATTTAAACTAGACCACTTAAACATCGAAATTAAGCTATGTTATTGTATTTTTAATGTTTATGCAATTAATAGCGCTATATCTGTAAGATATATTGAAAAAATAATGGTAGAATCATGTTCATCAGCCCAAAATACTTTAGAAATGCATTTCATGTTGCATATGGACTGGTAATTATTAGAGTTATTAATTTTGGCCAGCTTTTTTTCAGTTTGGCCCACTGTGCGCCGGGTTTATTGCAACTCAGGTACGAAATCAATTATCCGGAGAACATTTAAACATGCTAGTTTTCTTAAGGTCCAACACTGGGTCCACGGCTTTGCAAACAGAAAATAAATAAAATTCTGTTTTTCATTTTGTGGCATGCCCACTTTTCAATATACAATTCTTATTGCTACTAAACTATACGTAATTTGCTTGTTATATTACCTATATGCTGATAAGTATCTGTTATGGATTATTACATTCCTGCATTTGTTATTAATATCTTTAAAATAATATATTGCATTAATAAATTTAACTGTAGTCGGTTCTTATCCCTAGTGCTTCCATTATTCCATATTTTGCATTTTGTTACAACAGCACACCCGTATTTCAGCAGACAATTACTTAACTATTATAAATATAGATTTCGATTTTTCGATTATTTTGGGCAAAAAATCGAATTTTTAGAAAATCGATTTTAAAAACCAAAATCGAAAGTCGACTAATCGAAAATCGATTCTGGAATTAAATTTCCAATCCCTAGGAAGGAGGTCACGGTGGGGGACTTCAAGGGTCAGTGCTTCTGGGGCCCTTGAGTAAGGGAAATAAAAAATAATTATATCTTTTTGCGGCTTGTTCATCATATTTTGTAAAGTTATTTCTAACTTCTCATTTGAGCAAATATTTTTTCCCGTTTTCTTATTATCATAAATTTTAATGTGATGATAAAATATACCACACCCCGTAAACTTCCTGTTCCCTTGCCATGACCGCTATGTCCGAATCACCCTTCATGGTTTATCCAGACTGGATGCCGTCTCTCCCTCCTCCTTTCAAGGTTTCCCTTCTGCTTGCCCCACCCCCCATATGCATCTTGAGCCCCGTCTCCATCCCTGCTCGTTGTCCCACGACTACCCGGGCCTGACGACAATTGCCAAGGTCCCTTTACTTATCTTGCCTTAGGCTAAACCCTCCCATCTTTCAGAGCCTGAGACGGGAAACGGAGGAATGGATTCCACCGTATCTGGCGTTACGTGGTAGAACAGCATTTCAGTTTAAATTAAATTAAACTGCAGTAGTTTTACTGTTCACTAATATTTAATGTACAATAATAAACGCTAATGTATTTCAACGCTCAGGGCGTCATCATCAGGTATGTCATCATACCGTACTTGAGGGTACCACAATTCTTTAGGCCGTTATGATAATCTCGTTAGTGTTACTGACCATTTTATACAACTGGGATGGGAATCGCCGACCGACCTTTCAGACCGACGATTAAAATTTAGACTTGATCTATTATATGTACGTACTCCCTCCGCTACTTCTGGTTAGGCCACGCCTCGAATAAGCCGCGAGCATTTGGGACCCTTTGGGACAGAAGGATTTGATTCGAATAATAAATAAAATACAAAGGAAAGATGTGCGCTTCGTTATAAACTGCTACGAGCGAACAAAGAGTGTTCCCACAGTCGTTAGAGGGATTGGGTTGGGAACCACATTGAGAGACTCGGAGGAGGCTGCATGCTAGGCTTACATTGCGTGATAAATTCAGAACGGGTGTATTTGAAGTGTGACACGGGGAATATCATTTCTGACGTCGCACTACGTCTCTAGATCCGACAGGAAAGACAAAATAAGAGAGACACATTGGCGAACAGAAAGGAACGAAAATTCGTTCTTTGCACGCGCATTAAGCGACCATAATAAAAACTGAGATTCAATGATAACACTGCCGAGATACACCTCAACCCTTTCACCCACCCCTATAGTGTAACATTCTCCTTCGCACCTATACTGACCTTACTGACCTTTTGCAGCAACTGGGATGGGAAAAGCTTTCAGACCGTCGATTAAAATTTATACTCAATCTATTATGTATGTATCAAACCGGTCTATTCTCTGACGACGTTGATAATATTTTACGAAATCCGACATGCTACGGTCGATCACATCATGAGAAAAAAATTAGGGAACTAGACTGCAGAACGGACAGATTTAAAATGTCATTTTTCCCACGAACGATAAGGGACCATAACAGCTGCCAATGAGACTTTTATCTAGGTTCGTCGTTAGGTAGTGTAGCTCTTAGTAGTAGTAGTACTCCGTAATACTTGAATCCTTATCTGTTACCTAGCACATAATAACAGGACGCCTTGCATGTTTTCTACATGGGTCTTGAGTCTATGTCCGTCTGTGTAGTTGTAGAATGCATGTATATATGTCCCTCTCCATTGTGATGACATCTGTAGTGTAGTAGTGCATGCTTGTGAGGCTTCGCCTCGTGACAAGCATTAGCTATTTATACTAATGCATAATTAGTCGTAGTTACACGAACTATGGGGTATAGCGTAATGCATGTTGGTGATTACTAAGCTGAGGACATTGCCTAAAATGCCTATTTTTTCTTTTACTCAGGAAACCAATTTTATGAAGTTATAAGTTGATTTAGGATTATTTATGGCGAAATTAAGGCAATTTGTTACTGCCTAAAAATGCTTATTTTACCTGTTTATGCCTTTTACTGCTGATATCGCCTATTTAAGGTCCTAAAAAAGCAAAATTTTTCCAACGTCACCAAAATTCTCTTTCGTGCGGAGCTAGTCTGTTATTTTAGTTTCTTTTTTAATCTATCAAGGTTGAAATAATGTCATTAAACATGCATAAAGAAAAATCATCCAGAGTGTAAATATACAAAGAGTAGAAAAACATCAATGGTAATTTTACGTGATGCGTACGTGCGATGGTTTCAATTGCCAAAAACTGGCTTTTGAAGGTATCAATCAGTATTGCTGAGTTTAAAGAGATAACGCCCGAAGTTACTCTGCCTTCAATCCCAGTGTTGATATTATGGTGAACACGGTTAAATACTGCATTATAACTGCAGATAAAGTAATTGAAATACGTGAGGTCTGTGACAGGAATGATGTGCGCCTCCGATACATCAGTTGGAACGTCTTTTTCACCCACTTTAAGGTACACCATTGTAGCTGATTTCGCTCATATTTTATACTATGTGTCAATTCTGTCTATAAGAAAATTAAGCCATCATGGTGCATGAGTAGGTTTTCTGTAGGTAACAGAATATCTGGATGAAGAAGAAGCAAACTGCACTCTCGAATCCAAAGCAGCAGAGTTGAATCTTGATGTCGCCACAGATCCTACGTTTATCAGATGTAATTTTGGTGAACTACCATCAATCATGACATCGCTTGAGGCAAGAGAACTACTCCTTGCAGCGGCTACAGAGAAAATCTGAACTGTGGAGGGTGACCTTTTTGATATACCAAGTGATGTGGGAAAATCCATTGCTCAAGAATTTAAGACGTTATACGGATAAACCCTGGATGGGAATACATTAATAAGGTAGAAGACATCTTATGAAGAAATTATATGGCTCTAATACTAAATACGAGTCCATAAGAACTGTCATTGTTGCTGAGATATATTACCAAAAGTTTAATTTTTCATATTAGGGATACATTTTAATGAAGCTAGAAATCCATTCAGGGGTATTTATAACGAAAAAAATCAAGTTTTTACTGCATTTAAATGCCAATTTAATCGCTTTGTGCCTTTTTATGCTTATATTGCTGATGTGAATGTCTTAAATTGTAAACATCGCTTATCGTCCCGAATTTTTATTTCCCCGTCTACATAAGTTACCTATTTTAATTTGTTAATTCGTCGCATTGTTGCCCGTTTTTCTTTCTGACCGGTGCAAAAGAGCTCTCAAATGTAATTTTTTTACTTCTAAATGAACAGTTAAATGAAGCTGAGGTGTAAAGCGCCAGGCTCTTCAATTTCACCATGGGCCTCATCCCATTCTTGTACCTACCCCGCATTCGCACTACCCGGTACAACACGAATTTCAGTCGCTAGTGCCTCGTTTCCAAATAATGGTAAGCTACAACAATATCCACCTCCGCTATTATGCCTGAGAGATGGAAAAACGTCACCGTCTTATATTTTACCACTTGACGTATCGCGCGTCGTATCACTACAATGTGCACTCGAATGTCGTAGGGGCAAATATTATGCCGCGCTACCTCCATCAAGTAGTTACAGTGTCGGGTGTTGTATTCCTCTGGTGTGCACACCGCCTAGTTGCCACTGAGAGTTCTGCCAGAACGACAAAGAAATGCTAATTGCCACATTTATAACATGCTAATTTGGTAAATTACTATCCACAATTCAATCGCTGGAGGAAAGAGAACTACTCCTAGCGGCAGCTGTGGAAAAAATTCGAAAGGTGGAATGTGAACTTATTAATATACCAACATGTGGGAGAAGTCTTGATTGGAAAATTCAAGAAAGTTATGTAAAGGAAATCTGGATGGTCCATAAAAATGCAGGCATTTTATCAGGGACTTCGGTTGCTCCAGGACCAAAGATGACAGCAGAAGAGATTGCATCATTTAAGTATTGCCTTATCACCTCGTGTGGGGTTGAGAGGCCATTTTCATGCTATAGAAATATCGTGACTGACTCTCGGCATAAGTTACAGGAGAACATTTAGAGAAATATGTTATTGTAAATTGTAAAGTAACTTGAAATAAGTAAACCTTTTGAATTGTATGTTTCTTCAATTTATAAGCTAATTTTATTTGGAGTTTTATCCTGTTTCCTCTCCATCAGTGTTACCGAAAAGTAATCGTGTATTTCAACCCAAGCTTTAAATTCCAGATGCTTATTTGTGGCAATAATCTGCATTATGTTTATAGCCGGCCACGGTGGTGGCGGGGTAAAGTCTTCGCCTGCTAATCTTGAGATTACGGGTTTAAGTCCCAGCTGGGTGGACATTTCACCACCCAAGGCGTAGATGTATGTCAAGTTTTGTTTGTATGGTCCCTGTAAAACCTGATTACAGGCTTAGCCTTTTGGGATTCCAGGACGAACAGAATCATCCGAAATGCCAAAAATATTTTAAGCGCCTATTTCAAGCGCCTATTTTGAAATTTTTTAGTGCCTATTTAGGCTGCCTATTTCTTCATTTTTAGTGCCTAAATGTCCTCAGCTTAGTGATTACTCACCTCCTGCCACACACCCCTGAGGTGGCTTGCAGGGTATTTTGTAGATGTATAGGCGTGTCTGGTGTCCAAACACCCCCTGCCACACGCCCGCCCATGCGGCGGCTCGCAGGATTGTATGTAGTATGTAAGACGTTCAGTTAATCTCCCTCTAACTGTAAAGAAGGTCAATGGAGGGAGTAAGATAGATTCCCATTGCCACCACGGCGGCGCTGACCTTTGTCGCCGCGTCTCAAGCAAATCTCACTGCCGCCGCCGCGACTGAATTCCACAAGCGCCATTCGACACCAATGCGCGGTCAATGCATCTCAATGATTTCGTCGGTGCAATGCGAAGGCTATTTGAGGAGAAGGCGACCGAGGTTCGGTAGGGAGTGATGGACAGAGCGACATCGCGCGGGAAAGGAAGAGAAGCTAAATATCGGCAATGATCAGCACACATTTCTCCACGAATGATGTCAAGGGGTTTAATTCCGAGATGCACAACACCTGGATATCGATCACCATCTTTCTTACTGTAGTAGGCACATGATTATCAATGTCTTCAAGGAGCCGAGGGGAAAAAATATTCCGACAGAAGGTTAATGTGTTCTGCATTAATGTGTTAAAGGACTTTGTTAATGCAGTAAACTTTTCTTCAGAACACAATGAATAGTAACTGATACGTAGCTGCAGTAATTCATGAACCGTTGAAATGTGATGTGAAGGACGCGAAATCTGAGAATTCTATTCTCAGCGATGGGATTTTTATCGACTATTTTCCTGGGTTATATACCTCCATACAAATAGCAACTCGCATATCATTGTAGTAGGTAGTTGGTTGTGATTCCGAGGATAGCACTTAAAACATAAACATTCAATTTATATGACTTATTAACAAAAGAATTCACTCGTACTTTTTCTACTCGTACCATGAATTTCTACATCTTCTTGAATTGCTAGATTACAAGACCGTGAGAAGACAAAGCAAGTCATTATAATATTTTTTATTACTTTGTGTCAATTCATCTCCTCATTCCATCCAATTTGGTTTCAGGTCGTGTTGGTCGATCAAGAATTCGATAGAAATAAAATTACCACATGTACTTCCTGATAATCGACTGGAAAAGTACGCTAAAATAATGCTATTTCTTTCCCATGTCATAAATATTTCACTAAAATAGGTAGGTAAATAATTAAAGCAAAGTGGCTTTTATTATGCTGCATTCGACTTGAAATCATTTTCTACCTTTGTCGAAGCTATGGCTCTCAGGTGATAACCGCGAGAGCGTATTTCCCGCACTTTTCTTAGGCCAACTACATAGAAGAGGTCGGCTCATACATCGCGATGGGGGCGACGCTTGAACCTTGGTTACATTGGCATCAACTTGAAACGTTAAACCGGAACTGTATTTACGTTCAGGTTTCCGATGTCACCCGGAACTTACATCGGCAATCGCCGTCCATTTACGTTAACCTTCGGTTGCAGGGCCTCGAGTAAATGCAAATGCAAGCATGAATACGATGCACTTAATTGTCCGTAGACTGAGACATTGAACTTGGGGTTTAATTAGATGTCCTTGTCGTCGTCGCCGGTCACGTATATCTGTCCTTCCTTTTGCTAAGATGTGGTCCAAGAATGCCCGGATGTACAAGCGAAATCAATTGAGAGCACTTTATTAGGGCAATAGCTTTTACACATATTGCCCCAGTGCTCCTGAAGGAATCAATTTTTCGTTCTCTCGTGCCACTTAGAGCTGACGCGGTCACGTGACAAGAAGGCTCTGTTTGAGCATCCCCCCACCCCCAATGGCCCCTCCCCCCGCCCCCACTTCCCCATCACCCACCTTCTAAATCTGGACCGCCACCTCGGCAGCCAGTAGCGGGATGGTTCATGCCAGACCTTGTCCGCCCGGCCCCCACCCAACAAAACCCTTTCCCCTCCTTCTCAACCCCCTCCCTCCCCCGGACGGGGAATTCCTTCCCGCTGCTGGTTGTGAAGGGGTAAGCGAGAGAGGAAAGAATCCGTTCAGTCCACGGTGAGCTTCGCCCCCGAGTGGATATATATATATACTATAGGTACATCACAACTTCCGTCTGCAAGCGACTGACTCTGGAATTGGGGAAGGAAGGAGAGAGAAGGCCTTTGGCCCGGAGAGGAGAATAAGACGACGGGTCCAGGTGAGCACCACGGAACCCTGGTTGTATTTCTATCCGCTACTTACCCTGGTCGGCGGATTTCATGTCACGGTGGGAATGCGACTAGCTTATGCGACTGCGGTACAAAAATGAGTCATATCCGAGGCCTCTTCGCCGAATTCCCCGTTCACTGGAGAAGGAGCAAGTTCCCGCATGTGCTCCACTTAAACTCGAGATTACTAGCACGGTCACTTTCTTCTCCGTCCTTTTGCCCAACAAATTTCGTAAGACGCATTACAAATTGCACGCCTGTCGTGGTTCTCAGAGGGCCGTTCGATGCGGGGATTATAAAGTTCCCTCTGGAGCGTGGGCCCGGCTACCCATCAAGTGTCAACGTGCGCAGGACGAAAGCAGTGGAAACAAGGCAAGTGAATCCGTGACTTTTGCACGGTGGAGCCCCGTGACTACTTGGAATGTCCGCCACAAAAGATCCTATGAGTGTCCCGGAATCGTATGCTTTCGTACAGCATTGAAGTGATAATAGAAAGGAAAGAAAAGCGGATTCTCGTTTCACAGCCACCTATTAGTGAGGCGTGCGTACGAAGATGGACCACTTTTTCCTCTTCCGGACACCTAATCTCGGGTTGCATAAAATGACCCGAAGGCTTGAATCGTTTTGGCCAAAAAGAATGACGCTTAGACGGAGGCGCGCTCTGGACCATAATCATATGTTGGCTGACTTTCCAAGACCCGATTCACGCGACCGGGGAGAGTTGCTATGGAGAGGACTCAGGGCGGCGCGTGCAAGTGACATATAAGGGATGGCGCGCATTAAGGCGCTGACCACCACGGAACCAGCGAGCGCCTCTCACGGAGTCTCTGTTCGGCGTGGTGCCTCGCGAGACCTCTCATTCCGATGGCCACGGGTTCCAATGGAGGCGCAGAAAATTCAGCGGGATTTCCACTCCTGGGAGTGTCTTTCAAAAGTGTGATGTTCCGTCCGTCAGAGGGGACGTTGAACCCTGATGCGCCTTTCGTCGTGAATAGGCCG
Organism: Pyrrhosoma nymphula; assembly: GCA_963573305.1. Taxonomy (NCBI): domain Eukaryota; kingdom Metazoa; phylum Arthropoda; class Insecta; order Odonata; family Coenagrionidae; genus Pyrrhosoma; species Pyrrhosoma nymphula. Next base: position 4,775,287 of record OY754334.1, read on the forward strand.
ACGTCGGGTTTCTCTCCATCATTCCGTAAGTCTGTCTCTCCACTCCTCGGCCCATTTCTCCTCGATGGCTACGGTGACCTCGACTGCCCAACACCTCCATCCTCCGAGTAATCAATCAAAGCATGAGATTCCTTATAATTTTCGCACAAAGAGGGTCCAAAGAACAACAGGTCAGTCTTCTGCGATCGTCCATTCAACTTATCGCGTCTTTGAGAAGATAAATCCGGAAATCTTAGAAGGTACACGGGCCATAATCTTAGAGGTGGAGGCTGAATCGGAAAGTTTTACACGGAAAATTGAAAATGAACATAATATATGGAGCACACAATCTCGGGTTGGTGGGTGAGGTGGACCTCACGAGGATGCTGCGAACGCCTGAAGATGTAAAACTCTTCCTAGGATGAAGCTGAGGCGTTGAATCGCGTACTGCTATTAACCTTTTCATCTTAACGGAAATTTCATATACCCAGAAAAGCCACGAGATTATTAAGTATTCTGTGCTATATTTTAAAGGTATCCATATCTTGTTTTTTCAATTGACATTTCCCAGATGTTATAATTGAAGAAATATACCTCAAATAAGTGCGATATTCCTGCGATAACTAATTAAATTTTACTTTTAAGTATTTTTTTATTTCTAAAGCTTAAAACCAGTGTTGTAAGCCGGCTGGTGAAAGCAAAACGAGATTCTGCGGCTGATACTCCGAGAAAAGGAGGCGAAAAACGATATGTCGTTGCGTGGAACTCAAATAGTTTAAAAGTTTCATAGAAAATTACGAATTGTTTATAAGATTTATTAATCGCACATTCAGTTGAATGAGCCACGGATGATAATCATTCTACGGGAATATCCGCAATAGAAAACACATGACTGTCGCGCGGTGAATCTCGACGGGAGAATTTGGACCGCCTGTATGTCGTGTGGTGGGGTGTGGAGACTGTCCAGTACTACTCGCTGGAAAGACGGATGGCAGTCCATCGGATCACCTCCCGAAGACCACGGCGAGGAATCGAATCACTCACGGCGAATTTGTCAGAGAAAAGAAATTCCTTCGCTCCTCCCAATAGACTTGTGTTGCTACTTCCGCGTTCAGCAGGAGGCTCGAATAGATACTTGAAAGTGAAAGATCGGTATTTGGTCACATTAATCAGTAGAAAAATTATAATTTTACGTGTCCCCCTGCGTAATCAATGGCATTTAGATTTAATCACGCTCTTTCTTTTTTAAATAGCGCGAACGCCACAAAAAAAATTTAGGATTAACACTGGGAATATTTTTGGCAATCCGAAAAAAAAGTTCATTCCACGCATTGGGGATACTTGGCGCAAGGTAACGTAAATATATATATTTACGAGTGAGAATGGAGAATCGTGCGCATGCGCAGGTCTCGATTCAATGCATCCGCCGGACGCACGTGAGGAACTCGCGACTGAGAGAATAAATTATTGAAAGAGGGAACGAATAGAGGATTCGAACGCGCCTCGTTCGACCCTCCACGAACCTTGTGAATCTCGCTCGGAATAGTTCGCCAATCGAAATCGAGAGATGCGACACTAATCAAAACGAATCGATCCCCGACCCTGACCCCCAAAATGGATACAAGGGGATCAGCTGAGCACCACTTCGTCTCACGTCTGCCTATGAAGAGGCTTCGCGCGGACACGGATAAGCGCAAGAGTTAACTAGTGAAGTTAATAGATTGATGCTCTCTCGCTAACCCCTAAATGCCGTCTGCAGCATCATCCGTTTGAACTCGAGTCAGACGACTAATTTGTTATTTGCCTCGGTTATAAATTTCAGCCACACAATAATACATTAGGCTCGATCAATAGGGTGGAGAAAGTCCCGACACAAATCGCCCAAAGCACGCAACCTCTCCTGCTGCAACACTCGCGTGAACTTGAGAACCCACGTGAACGCCAAGGGCCGACGTCTCAGATTTACAAGTCAGTGGGCATCATCATAAAAATCGCAAAAACAGGATTTCATGAAAGAGATGCCGAGGGTGAAGAAAACTGGGGACGACTATGCTACTTCGGGACACATTAATCCTCTTCTTATGTTTCCGTCAAAGAAGCGGACGGCAGCCAATAGGTTACATACATGGGGGCTACACTCCCTCTGTGAAGAGGATCATATTTTATGGGTCAAGGGAAATGAAATAATTCGTTGGGTTTCAAGCATAAATTTTCCGAGGACATTGCTTTTGGAATTCCGTTCCAACCACGAACCGATTCCGTTTCCGCGTTCGACAGTTTTCGCTCAAAAAACGAAGTCTTAGAATGAAATTGAATTCATCATGGAAAATTCAATCCATCATTAAAAACCCACATGGACCCTGCCGGCATAAAATACTTGTTTTCGGATAATCCAGGTAGGGATGGATTCTAATGAGGGAATAACATCCGACATAGAGTCGGGATTAGCCATGCCAAGCACTAGCCATGAGACCAAAACAATTCCCCTCCTTAGATGCTAGGAGGAGATAAATTTAAGAATAATACCCCGACCGTCGAACCCCGTACACTGCCCTAGGGTGGCTTTCGCTGAGAGGGGACTACTATTCCGACGCCGCCGTCAGATCACAACCCCATCTCCCAATCCCCAGCAATCAATCCTTCAATCCCACCCACCCGTCCATCACGCGGTGCAAGTGAGATTAATAACACCTCTCCTACATCGGGGCTCGGGTTGGCGACTAGAGAACTGGCTTCCCACGCCGAGGACCTGAGTTCGGATCCTGGCGGAGGCGAAGATTACTCAATGTCAGTGGAATCCCGATCCTTACTTAAAGACATGTGGTGCAGTGTGCTCTTTCCAGCGGATCGGGTGTTATTATCCTGTGGTCCCTCGACATTATGGAGTGGGCCAATGACGACGCCGGCCCTTCTCCTCCTCCCATCTCGTCATAACCACATTTGCACATTTTCTAATGATGCGCGAAATACCTCATCTGACGGTCACCAATGACAACCGGAAAAGATCGACCTCCTCAAACGATCAGGCAGCCTATCAATCCTCTTTACACTCCTCCTCATACTTCCTTGCTTCATTACTCGCAATGTGGCATTCATTGTTTTGAAACGATTATCTAGGGCTCCGCTTGCCTAAGAATAATTGCGTGAGAAGAACCCTTTTACGTGGAGTCGTTAGGACATCCATGCTTTGACGAAATGACGCTGTACCTTTTGACTCGAAGGTTCCGGTGGCGGCGGCAGGTGGCGGGAGTGAAGAGAGGGGATTCGAAGTCGTAGCGCGGAAATAGATTCGAAACAATTGAGAGACAAAAGGCGACGCCCGACGCGGCAGCTCCCGTCAACCGCCGCGGCACTATGTACACCCAGGGCCGGTTCTAGGCCCAAGCGACAAAAGCTATTGCTTGGGGCACCAAGCTGAGAAGGGCGAAGGAAACAGAGTAACAATATTCCGTAATTATTTTCGCAAATATACCTACAATAAGTCATTAACAACATTTTAATGACAATGTTTATGGCACTGACGGGGATATTAAGTATTCGGTTTGTGGAAGAGCAAACGCTCAGTGACGAAGGATAAACTATCTCCAGATGTATTATTAATGTCACAGGCTCAACTTTTAACAACAAATTGTCATTAATAAAGAATTCTTCATAACTTTCCAAGAGATTTATTTAGTATACGACCGGTTTCGTCACACAGGCACCTGACGATGTCGCCTATGCGATGAAACCGGTCGTATACTAAATAAATATCGTGGAAAGTTACGAAGAAATCTTCATTGAAGAACTATCTCTACAACTGCGCCCCTTCTCCAGCCGGCGCGGCGTGCCACCTCTCGGGCCGGCCCTGGGTGCACCCTGCACCCTGGGTGCACCGCCGCACTCCACGAAATACCTACTTAGCTGTACTTATGCTGCTAGTAAACGCGCAGAGGTCGAACGAAGAGGCAGGAGCCAGAAAATGCAATCACTCGAGTGTCATTCATTAGTCACTCATGTACATACGTACCAACGTGTCATGAGACTATTAACCGGAGCTATATTAACCTACACGATCTTAGGCTGACATATAATTGCCACCTTTTCTGACAAAGTGTCCTGTAATCTGGGAAGTAGTACCTCCAGTGATCCAGTGATGGAAGAAGTAAGAGAGATATAGTGAACAGAACTTTGCATGGTAAGAAGTATTGTTGAATTCTTTATTAACGACGAAGGATTTCCATCAAGTTGAGAAGTTGTAGCTTCTACCGAAAGCCAGGGCTACAAGCTTGGAACTGATGAATCAGTTTCTTGAAACACACATATGGTGGATGCTCTAATATGACAGTGAATATTGCACGACGGTTGCAGCAGAAGATAAATATGTTGGAAACAAGTAGAATATTCTTGGAAGAGTTGTATCTTTCCCCTGTTTCATAAGAACGATGAAAGGGACGGAGGAGAATTTCCAAATTGAAGAATAAGAAGCAAAGAAGGAGATTGATTGGAGAGTTGAGAGAGAGAGAGATCTGCGAAAATCCTGCTTCGGATTGATGACTGGAAATGCAAAAGCGTTCCATTATATTCAATTGTTTTTTTTTCCTTTTATAAAATGGATACTTCTCCTTTAAGGTTCCAACTCCCTCTTCCAACTGCGGTTACCTCTCAAAGGGCAAGTTTATTGTTTTATTGGATTTACGTTTAAGGCATCGGAGAATTTCCAAAATGACTACTTCCAAGTGTGCGAAAATTATTCTTTACAGTCATCACTAAACACCCTTTTGAAAAATGCTTTCTAGTAACAGTTGGAACTCTATACGGAGTACGTTTAACACGTGGAATGTGATTCTGTATCAAAATTCTGTCCCTTTCGCAATTGGACGAATGCAATGAAATGCGGCAATTAAACACATTCCTCTTTCAGCCACCCGATGATGAAAATTTCAATCCCATGTCAAGAGTAAAAGTAAATTTAAAAAAAAGCAAAAAAGCCATCCCCGGCACTGATTCCAACACTTTTCTCATAAAAATATAACCTAGGGACCCTTTTAAAAGGGGCCCTGAGGGAATTTTAATATTGCCTATGCTCGTCCCATCGCACTCGAATATAGGCATGAAATATTTTGAAGTAATTTCTTCAGCCGTTTTTCAGTAATGGAGTAACAGACGCAAGCACACAGAAACCATCACATTTATATGCATTAGTACGATATCCAGGTGAAATATTCTCAGCGGTTCAGTTGTTTGGGGCAGAGAAAGCGTAATAAAATATTATCTTCTTCCAAAAGACAATTCACTTAACAGAGAAAAATAATATATTTTTTGGCGTTCATGTGAATACAGCAGTGAATTATTTCCGCGCGTTTGGAAGCAACATTTCCGTAAGGGTCTTTAGCCAGCGCCGTAGCAGAGGAATGGAGTACCAGATACTGGAATTAGCAACAATTTAAAATACTGGAATACGTTTATATTTGCAGCAAAGTTTACAATAATATGTCATCCTGTGAATGAAAATGGTACCTTGAACTATTTTTGGAGTGGTATGTTAGTTCGACATTTTCAACAATCGAAATTAAAATTGTGAAAGATATGACAATAGAATCATTAAATTCAAATGTACAGACGGAAGAGCCTCCAATCAAAAGACCTCTCGAACCTCCAACCGGAGCGCTTTCTTTCATTCGAGAGTCGATTCTGGCGGAATTCCATCGAAGCGAACGTCGATGAGTTACTTACCGATTGCTCGAGATACACGACGTCACCCGTGAAGAAACTTTAACAGTTGACCTCCTCCTCCCCCTTACATTATGTGACAATGCACACGACGACCAATCCGTCAAGACGAGGAAGAATGTCGTCTGTTGCCGTCATCCATGTCGAGTGGACATGGACACGTGGGAAAATACATAGTCACCGATGCGTAATGACTTACAGTGACATGATACATACTAACCCCAGCCGGGATAACAATTGTAACAACTGCAACGGGGTGACCGTCGTCTTTTAGTAACTTGGAAATTTTATAGGTTTTAAATAAATTCATCGAAAAATTATTTACTACACGCCCATTAGTAATATCACCTATACTCCCGTCCGATCAAATGCCTATTCATGTTAAGGCATATTCTAGGCCTATTCATATTGGTGAGATACTGCACACGAGAAAATTATAATAATCAGTACCAGCTCCTAAATATTTGCAAAGGTTATTTCAACTATAACAGTTTGTGATTTCGAATTGAAATATAATTAGCGGCGATGCTCACCAATAGCCCTGGAGAGGTTAACAACCTTGCACTTTCCTCCAAATGAATACTAAAGCTATAGGAAAACTTCTTCAGAGGCCATGAGGATCAACAAATAAGCAGGAAGGTCGTAAAGACCACTCACTCCCCGTCTCTTCTGTTTTGTTTGGCCAATCCATCGCAGTTGGCTTCTCCGCACAACCACACTCTCTCGAGGAAATGGAACCCGAAAACAAACGACGGAAGCCCACGCGTACATAGGCACCAAGATGGCTTCCCTCGCTGAGAACACAATCGTCGCATGAAGTGGTCGGAGCGACGCCATTGGATCAATATATATATTATCATAATGACACTGTGAAAATGAAATACGTGGCTGCTTAATTCACTGTAGGAAAATCATCACGATTCAGTCAGAAAAGAGCACAGTTTGGATCAAAAACGGAATAATATTCTCCTCTTCTTCTTGCTCTTCTTGCTGACTGTTGCAGCCTCAGCATCACGCACATATTGACATCGTCTCGTTGCGTCGTCATAAACGACACAAAAATTAAATCAAGCCCCTCAGCAAGTGAAAATTGTTTCAATTTCGTTTAAGATGGTTTGAGCGAGATAGTTCCCTAGTCATAGTGGAGACCATATTCAAATTTTATTTTTTTATTTCAGCGTCTGTAAGAAGTATGAAATAAATATTGTAATATTAATGGCGCAAAGATATAGTTATATATGACCAAAGTTCTCAGTAATTAAATAAATAAAGCTACATAAGTCTCTAACTTGACTCATTTTTTTCCGCCGCACGGCTGAAAACCCTTCAAAACAGTAGGTTTATTTGCGATTCTGTAAATATTATTGAGGTTAGTAATAGATTATTATTTTTTATAAATAGTTGAGAAAACATGCAATCTACAGACCGTTAGTTTTTTGACGAAATCTGGGTGCTAGAAATTTCTAATTTGTTTAATATTCTCCCTCTGGAGCGCACAGCCATAATCTATCCCATTTGTAAAACACCTTAAATATTAAGGCAAATTGCTCGAAAAGTAGTTCGGCAAGGGGTTGATATTTTGATATTATTATTATTACTATTTTAATTGTTACAGTTGTAACATGACCCTCCGAGTCCCCGGCAAGCATCAGGTTTCATTGCCGTCATAATGGCCGAAGACTCGAGAGGGGTTGGGCAGTAATCGCAGCCACGTCCGACGCCCATCGGATGTGTGGCTACGCTGCGGTAGGGTCATGCGTCCGCAGTAAACGGAGTGACCCCAGGATGACGGCCTTCTGCATGCGTGCAACTAGTAATTCCGCCTGTGCCACGCAGGACGGAATACACTTGATGTTATTTAGCAGCGAGCCCTTAACTCCACCGAGCACACCTATGCCGAGGACCACCAGTTTCACAGAGTGTCCGGGGTACATCTGCCGAAGTTCGAAAAGCAGGTCTTGATATTTCGTCCGTTTTTCCACCTCCTTCGCATCCATGTTAGTTTCAGCCGGAGCCGAAAACTCGATCACGAACATGGAGCGTGTGAGGTGGTCGAGGAGAACGATATCAGGCTTGGTCGCCTCCAAGTGCCTGGTGGTGGAAAAGGAGTAATTCCACCAGATCGTGCATTTATCGTTCTCCACGACGGACTCAATATCTCCAGGGGCATAGGGCAGCACAGGTGTTTCGTCGATGCCATAATGGTGTCGAAGATGAAAGTATAACACCCGTAGGGCCGCGTTGTGCCGAGCTAAATATGCTGACTTAGCGTAATAACTACAGCCGGAGAGAAGGTGACTCAAAGTCTCCGGCTGGGCTCGACACGCCCTACATCTCGTGTCCGCAACCTCCGCCTTGAATATAATGCGGCGGTACACGAGTGTGTTTATGACACCATCCTGGCACGCGAGAACAAAACCCTCGGTCTCGGACTTCAGACCGGCGGAGCGTAGGAAGGCAAACGTTAGCTCCTTCGATAGCCCATGCTTTTCGATGTTTCGATAGAAACCTCCATGCATGGGCTTATCGGTATGCACCTTGAGCAAGGCCTTCTGCTCGGCTTTTTTTATTTCGAGCTTGAGGACGTCTGCCTTCAATGACAAGATGGTCGTGTCATTGTCGCTTCCGTCGGATGACGGGTCGAAGTCGAGACCGGTTTCGTCCGCTGCCCTCTTTGCCGCCTGGAAGAGAAACGCCCCTGCTCCCGCACTCTCGTGATCACTCACGAGATTGAGCAGGGGGTCCCTGCTTTTCAAAACTCGGCAAGCTGTACCCAGGACAACTCTGTTGTGGAGACATTCCAGACTCAATAGTCCTCTACCACCTACATTGCGAGGGAGATACAATCTGGCGACGGAAGATTTCGGATGAAGACTTCTATAGATGGTCATCATCTTCCTCGTTCCCCTATCGAGGTTCTGCAACTCGTTGACGTTCCACTTCATGCATCCGAAGGTATACAGCAGTGTAGGAACCGCGAACATGTTCGTGGCAAGAACCTTGTTCTTGCCTGACAGCTCAGAACTCCAGATGTTCCTGAGAGTCTGTCTGTATTTGGCGGTGAGCCTTTCCTTCACTGCTGTAACCTCCTGCATTCGGCGCTGGGGGACGCCGAGATATTCATAGCTGTCATCGTCCTCGAGGTGACGAATGACGCTCCCGTCAACAAGTTGCACGTCTTCCTTGATCTCCGAAAATCTTCCTCTCGCCAAGTGGATGGATGCACACTTGTCCAATCCGAACTCCATTCCTATAGCCTCACTGTATTCCAGTACGGTGTCCAGGGCAGTGCGAAGGTCTTTCGCATTAGAAGCGTACAGCTTCAGGTCATCCATATAAAACAAATGGGTGACCTTATGCTTCCTGTCACCTGGAACACCACACATGTATCCTTTACCTCGTCGCAGCCTAAGGGACAGGGGTAGGAGGGAAATACAGAACAGTAGGGGGCTCAAGCTGTCGCCTTGAAAAACGCCACGGTGGTATGTTACCAACTCTGTGGAAACTGACCGCTTGCCTGAGGTCAGAACGAAGCGCGTTTTCCACAGTGGTAACAGGCGTTGGATGCAGGACACAACCTCAGGGTGGACTTTCATCAACTTCGGCATGGCGATCAATAGCTCATGCGAAGTGGTGTCAAAAGCCTTCTTGTAGTCCACCCAGGCCATTGATAGGTTTCGCTTATGCCGGATGGCATCCTGGCATATGCACCTATCAATTAGCAGGTTGTCCTTGCATCCCGCGATTCCCCGCTTTGAGCCCCTCTGCTCGTACACCTCCTCCCAAACCGGCTGGACTTGGTGTAGGATAAGGTCGCTCAAGATCGAGGTGAACGCCTTATATACAGTGTTGAGGCAGGTTATAGGGCGGTAGTTCTTTGGATTGGACAAGTCTCCCTTCTTAGGTATTAAAACCGTGCGTCCCTCAGTCAGCCAAGGTGGAATTGGTTTTCCACCATTTAGAAAGGACGTGAAGATTCTGGCGAGGTGTTGGTGGGTGGAAGTAAATTTCTTCCACCAGAAGTTATTCACGGCATCCATTCCTGGAGCCGAGAAATTCTTCTTGCCAGAGAAGGCCTTCTTCACGTCACTTTCGGTGACTGAAAGAGGTCCATCCACATCTTGTAGGTGGCGGTCACAAACCTCTTTAAAGAGGCCTATGGCCGGAGTGTCTCCGTTGAATGGCTTCGACGTTTCGTATATTTCCTTCCAGAAACGTTCAACCTCTTGGACGGGTGGCGGAGATTCAACAACAGGCGGAGGTGGTCGAAAGAGACGGGACGGCTGAAGGAGAAAATTATTATTATTATTATTTTAATTGTTACAGTTGTAACATGACCCTCCGAGTCCCCGGCAAGCATCAGGTTTCATTGCCGTCATAATGGCCGAAGACTCGAGAGGGGTTGGGCAGTAATCGCAGCCACGTCCGACGCCCATCGGATGTGTGGCTACGCTGCGGTAGGGTCATGCGTCCGCAGTAGACGGAGTGACCCCAGGATGACGGCCTTCTGCATGCGTGCAACTAGTAATTCCGCCTGTGCCACGCAGGACGGAATACACTTGATGTTATTTAGCAGCGAGCCCTTAACTCCACCGAGCACACCTATGATGAGGACCACCAGTTTCACAGAGTGTCCGGGGTACATCTGTCGAAGTTCGAAAAGCAGGTCTTGATATTTCGTCCGTTTTTCCACCTCCTTCGCATCCATGTTAGTTTCAGCCGGAGCCGAAAACTCGATCACGAACATGGAGCGTGTGAGGTGGTCGAGGAGAACGATATCAGGCTTGGTCGCCTCCAAGTGCCTGGTGGTGGAAAAGGAGTAATTCCACCAGATCGTGCATTTATCGTTCTCCACGACGGACTCAATATCTCCAGGGGCATAGGGCAGCACAGGTGTTTCGTCGATGCCATAATGGTGTCGAAGATGAAAGTATAACACCCGTAGGGCCGCGTTGTGCCGAGCTAAATATGCTGACTTAGCGTAATAACTACAGCCGGAGAGAAGGTGACTCAAAGTCTCCGGCTGGGCTCGGCACGCCCTACATCTCGTGTCCGCAACCTCCGCTTTGAATATAATGCGGCGGTACACGAGTGTGTTTATGACACCATCCTGGCACGCGAGGACAAAACCCTCGGTCTCGGACTTCAGACCGGCGGAGCGTAGGAAGGCAAACGTTAGCTCCTTCGATAGCCCATGCTTTTCGATGTTTCGATAGAAACCTCCATGCATGGGCTTATCGGTATGCACCTTGAGCAAGGCCTTCTGCTCGGCTTTTTTTATTTCGAGCTTGAGGACGTCTGCCTTCAATGACAAGATGGTCGTGTCATTGTCGCTTCCGTCGGATGACGGGTCGAAGTCGAGACCGGTTTCGTCCGCTGCCCTCTTTGCCGCCTGGAAGAGAAACGCCCCTGCTCCCGCACTCTCGTGATCACTCACGAGATTGAGCAGGGGGTCCCTGCTTTTCAAAACTCGGCAAGCTGTACCCAGGACAACTCTGTTGTGGAGACATTCCAGACTCAATAGTCCTCTACCACCTACATTGCGAGGGAGATACAATCTGGCGACGGAAGATTTCGGATGAAGACTTCTATAGATGGTCATCATCTTCCTCGTTCCCCTATCGAGGTTCTGCAACTCGTTGACGTTCCACTTCATGCATCCGAAGGTATACAGCAGTGTAGGAACCGCGAACATGTTCGTGGCAAGAACCTTGTTCTTGCCTGACAGCTCAGAACTCCAGATGTTCCTGAGAGTCTGTCTGTATTTGGCGGTGAGCCTTTCCTTCACTGCTGTAACCTCCTGCATTCGGCGCTGGGGGACGCCGAGATATTCATAGCTGTCATCGTCCTCGAGGTGACGAATGACGCTCCCGTCAACAAGTTGCACGTCTTCCTTGATCTCCGAAAATCTTCCTCTCGCCAAGTGGATGGATGCACACTTGTCCAATCCGAACTCCATTCCTATAGCCTCACTGTATTCCAGTACGGTGTCCAGGGCAGTGCGAAGGTCTTTCGCATTAGAAGCATACAGCTTCAGGTCATCCATATAAAACAAATGGGTGACCTTATGCTTCCTGTCACCTGGAACACCACACATGTATCCTTTACCTCGTCGCAGCCTAAGGGACAGGGGTAGGAGGGAAATACAGAACAGTAGGGGGCTCAAGCTGTCGCCTTGAAAAACGCCACGGTGGTATGTTACCAACTCTGTGGAAACTGACCGCTTGCCTGAGGTCAGAACGAAGCGCGTTTTCCACAGTGGTAACAGGCGTTGGATGCAGGACACAACCTCAGGGTGGACTTTCATCAACTTCAGCATGGCGATCAATAGCTCATGCGAAGTGGTGTCAAAAGCCTTCTTGTAGTCCACCCAGGCCATTGATAGGTTTCGCTTATGCCGGATGGCATCCTGGCATATGCACCTATCAATGAGCAGGTTGTCCTTGCATCCCGCGATTCCCCGCTTTGAGCCCCTCTGCTCGTACACCTCCTCCCAAACCGGCTGGACTTGGTGTAGGATAAGGTCGCTCAAGATCGAGGTGAACGCCTTATATACAGTGTTGAGGCAGGTTATAGGGCGGTAGTTCTTTGGATTGGACAAGTCTCCCTTCTTAGGTATTAAAACCGTGCGTCCCTCAGTCAGCCAAGGTGGAATTGGTTTTCCACCATTTAGAAAGGACGTGAAGATTCTGGCGAGGTGTTGGTGGGTGGAAGTAAATTTCTTCCACCAGAAGTTATTCACGGCATCCATTCCTGGAGCCGAGAAATTCTTCTTGCCAGAGAAGGCCTTCTTCACGTCACTTTCGGTGACTGAAAGAGGTCCATCCACATCTTGTAGGTGGCGGTCACAAACCTCTTTAAAGAGGCCTATGGCCGGAGTGTCTCCGTTGAATGGCTTCGACGTTTCGTATATTTCCTTCCAGAAACGTTCAACCTCTTGGACGGGTGGCGGAGATTCAACAACAGGCGGAGGTGGTCGAAAGAGACGGGACGGCTGAAGGAGAAAGGTGGCATTTTCTCTCACGCCCCTACTCCTCTTCAGGAGTTTTTTCCGGGCCGTGGTGAGTGCCCGTACTCTATCGACCGCGTGCTGCTTAATGGTAAGCAGCACGCTTTTATTCAGCGTGTGATGGTTGTACCTGAGACTGCGCGCTATGCGCCGAACTTTAGGAGTGAAAGCTCGCCCAGATGCGATGTATTCCATCACACACTGAATTCTCGACGCCTGTTGTCTCGCCTGCGTGATCTTGGCCTCCAACTGTTCAAGCCTCTTTGCTGCTTTGTCCTCCCAAGAGGTGTTCTTTTGGGAGTGAGCCATAATTTTGGCAGCAGCATAGACCACGCAATTTACCGTCCAAAGGTCCGACGTTTCCGTTAGGATTTCGTCGATAAGACCATTCAACTGGGGCAGGTGGTTACCCCGCAGAGAGATCTTCCGGTGGATTTCTCTCGGCCTAGGTTGTCCATCATCATAAGATATTGTGCTTAACAACCGCGTTCGTAGTTCAGCGACGGCCTGCCCAGCTTCATCTCCATTTGGCATAGACTGCGGCATGAGTGCCGTTCTAGCCTCAGGTGGTGCAGAGGCTGCCTGTGTCGGGGAGAGTGGTCTGGCCGGTGGTGTGTTCCTCTGAACTGGCGGTTGGTGGAGAGTTTCCTTTTTTCGCAGGTGGTTGGCATAATCGCGCAGATTCTGCTGCGATAGGTGGTCGTGCTCTGGATGCATCTCACACCACAAAGAGTGCATCCTTGCCATATACCCCCTGCGTTCGGGCTCGCTGGCAGCATGGCATGCGAGGAGGTCGCCCCTTAGGGTTTCCGTCCACTGCATCCGGGCTCCCGTAACGGTGTTATTCGTGTTGCCACTCCCAACCTCACTAGGGCCCCCATCCGAGAGGGGCCGGTTGTGGGTGGCTTTCTCAGAATTCCTTTTTGGAACCAGTATTACAACGTGTGGGGTGGTTAGCCCCACACGCAGACGTCCACCATTAGCCGGCAAGAGCCGTTACCAGGTACGCCACGTGGAGGCTGGTGGTCCGGCTTCCGTACCCTTATTATTATTATTATTATTATTGCATAAATTGTTACAAGTCGACCATTTAGTCGGGTGGTAACATATAACAAGAAAATACTCAAGAACCACATATAAAATACGAAAATACAAAATACAAGTTATCCATTTGGTCGGGTGGTTACATAAGACACAAAATATATGAAGACCAAAATACAAAATATAAAATACTAAATACAAAAAAAAAATAGGAAGATCCCTCAAAATTCAATTTTTTTCACCCTCGTCATAAATATCCTAGTATTAGTAGGGAAGGGCTCCAAAATTTCCTCCGGTAAACCATTCCAATCCCCTATCCCCCGATGTAGGAAGGAAAATTTTAAAGTGTTTGAGAGCTGCCTCGGAGGCTCAATCTTATAATTATGATCCTTCCTCGCCAGATAACTTGGTCCTTTTAACCAAATATCATTGGAAAGGTGAGAGTTTTTTATTTTAAATGAGGTCAAATTCTAGATGAAGTGATTTTTCGCTCAAACTACCTTAAATGTTCTACTTTTTTTCAATTTTACACTCAAGAAAATACGCTTCTTTTAACAAAGCACCAAAAGCGTTACTGCATATCACCCAGGATAAAGAATAGTAATTTACTGTAAATAAATACTTGCCTCCCCTAATTCGCCAAAATTACAACCGTTTAAGTTATATTCCAAGAACAAGAGAGGAGCGACCTTCCGGCCTTAACCCCCGGTCAATTGCCGCCCCATCGGTCGGTAGGTCTTAAAACTACTCGCTGCTATAACAGAGCCGGTTTGACAGTCAAGTACTCACCAATGGATATTTTACTCGGGCGCTAATGAGAGGTAATTTCACAAATAGTTTGTCACCGTGTTATGAATATGTATTTTCCAACCTAAAGGCAATAGCTAGTGATGCTTTACTAAGCTTACTAGAAAGTTGCTCGTTTTATAACCATACGAACACATCTTTAAAGGAAGAACACGCCAGGGAAGCACACGTTGCGAAAACTTAGCCCTTCGCTGAATATTCCTGATAATGCATACTACTGGTCACACCACCACAACGATCAATGTTTGCGAATTCAGACTAAATGAGTTATCGCCTCGCAATCTGTTCCAGTTGAAGAAAATGCTGAATTATAATTCGGACGTTAGACGGAAATAAATTTATTAGCTATTGGAAAATTGAAACAAATTCATCTTCTTTGATCAGTTCCACCACGTTCGGACTGGATGTACCTAGATTATAAATATTCGGGCACGTCTATTTAAAGAAACATCCAAATTTTTCTCATAATTTAAAGAGAGTCTCGTTGGAGAGTTTCAAGAGACTTAGAGAGGGGTTGAGAGAGAGAGAGTTTTCGGTTGACTGGAAGAATTTAATTTCAACCCCGAATCGAATCTCTGCAAGCGATAGAAGGGACGAAAATGGAGAAAATGTCGAAATCCCTTCTCTACCCCTCCTTCACGCGCCACAACAACATAGACATAGCAATCCGTTGACACTTTCCGTCCCCCCCCCCGCCCCCCTCCCCTCTTAAAACATCCCTACGATATGTACGCACTGCAGGAGGGTGCGGCCACGCCCTATGATGCCACGGACCGGCCTGCACCCCGGGGGTGGTTTATATGTGCAGGTGCTAGAGAAATAGGGAATAGAGCGAATATCCAGAAAAACTGGCAGTTGTGAAATATAAAAATCACTGCACTTAACATTGAAATATGATAAAAATTGGTCCAATGTTTTCAAGCCACGCTACCTTCTGAATATTTTGCGGTTGAGAATGTTTTAAGCGCAACTTTTATAAGCGTTCCGCGTCATTTTCTATCACCATTATTGCTAGCTAATATTCATTATAAAACCTGTTTACTGAATGACAACTAATTCCTTCGGCCTTTGCCAATATCCACAGTCGTCTCTTTCAAATGGTCAGCTCCATCGGATACCACATGCATTACTGGTTAACATGGATAATATTCTGGCGAACCATATCATCCCTGGTCAACAGCTACGCAAGGTGTCTGTCGCGACGTCATCGGCGAAACGTAAACATTGAAATGAGACCACACCTTCTCATTCTATCGCCTTGGGTGCACATGGTATTTTCTCGGGGACCTAAGTTGAGCCGCGATAGCTAACGGGCGCTGGGTTGTAAGCGCACTCATCGGGCGGTAGCGCTCCATTAGCGCTTTCCAGGCGCTCGAAGCTACGCCACGGAGCGACCCTAGGCACAAGATGACAGCCTCTGGGAATACGATTCCTCGAGGATGAAAATGCTTCCGTCTGCGCCGATGACATCTGCCGCCGAGAGAGGAAAAATGAACGTCTTCCTTTTCCCAGAACATTCATAAGATTCAAAATACTTTCAAATAAACTCCCCCAAAACGGAGTGGAATGAGAGGACGCTCCATATTACGCTCTTGGATCGGGTCCCAACGAGATGGGGGAGGGTTGGGAGGGGCAGGGGGGTGGGACGGGCAGGGGGGTGGGAGGGGGGAAGGGAGGGGGTGGAAGGAGAAATAGGGAATCCAATGCGCGCGTGATAGGTTTCGTCTTCTTCTTCTAATATCCCTCCCACTCAAGAGGAGATTTATTTTCGCCGTGAGGGCGTTGACGTGAGGGTGAGGACAAAAATGCATTCGTGGCCCTCACTCTCTGCCGTTGTCGCAGCGCCTACTTTGTATCGCTACGTTTGCGTCGCTACAATCAGCTATTTATGGTTACCATTCACTATGGCAATGGGCGGGTAAACAAAGAGGGGATGAACGAAAACGGTTCGGCAAATTTGTTCTCTTGTGGCGATAAAAATTCCCAAAGCAGACGTTTAGAGGGAACACAGTACAAGGCGATTCAGAGGAATAAAACCATAGAAAATCTGAAATACCTAAAAAAAACTTCTGTATTTACTGTGGAGATCTTCACAGCACACTCCTTCAACCCTTCCTGGACCACTTTCGGCGTTAGCTACGATTTGTTTTCACGCACTTCTATTTCCTTCTCTCTTTCACCTCCTAATTATTTCCCTCCATTTGATCCATGGTGTTCTGATTTTATAGTTAGTTGTGTGTAAGTGTTGTGTATTTGTACTCATTGCTTCTGCCAATCTCCCTCGATTCCCTTTTTCAAACAACCCTTTCGTCAATTGCCTAAGTTCTCTTTCCCGTACCCTCGCCGAAAGATATCATCAGCCGGCTCCGGGTTCTTCTTCATCCTCCCGTTAATCCCCGTTGATCTTTTCATTCCGCTTCCGTACCCTAATCACGCCATCATTTCCTTTCGATTTTAACATAACAATTGACTACCGAGACGTCGTGATCTGAGTTATCACCTCACCTCATGGAAAAGTGCGACGATAAAGTTACGGAAATCAGCTACTTCTCCCTCGTTAGACCACACTTGGAATATGCCGCCAGTATTTGGGATCCTTATGAGATCGGCTTGGAAACTGAGTTAGAACGCGTGCAGCGAAGATCGGCAAGATACGTTAAAGGCCGTTATGATAATCTCGTTAGTGTTACTGACCTATTGCAGCAACTGGGATGGGAAAAGCTTTCATACCGTCGATTAAAATTTAGACTCAATGTATTATCTAAGTTCCACACCGGTCTATTCTCTGACGACGTTAATAATATTTTACGAAATCCGACATACTACGGTCGATCAGATCATGAGAATAAAATTAGGGAACTAGACTGCAGAACGGACAGATTTAAAATGGCATTTTCCCACGAACGATAAGGGACCAAAACAGCTGCCAATGAGACCTTTATCGAGGTTTGTCGTTAGGTAGTGTAGCTCTTAGTAGTAGTAGTACTCCCTAATACTTGAATCTTTATCTTTTATCTAGTACTAACAGCACGACGTACATGTTTTCTACATGGGTCTTGAGTCTCTGTCCATTTGTGTAGTTGCAAAATACATATATACTATCCCTCTCCATTGTGAGCATATATGTAGTGTAGTGCATGCTTGTAAGGCTTCGCCTCGTGACAAGCATTAGCGATTTATGCTAATGCATAATTAGTGGTAGTTACACTAACTCCAGGGTATAGTGTATTGCATGTTGGTGAATACTCACCCCCTGCCACACACCCCTAAGGTGGCTTGCAGGGTATTTTGTAGATGTAGATGAAAACTAGGCGAGTTGACTCAGTTTTTAAATTTAAACCCATTTCATAGATATCAAGGTCTTTTCTCAATGGAATATCTCCACTCGTTTACAATGTTTGTAGGCTCTTAGGTAAGGATAACCAAGGACAACTTCGATTACCATAAAGACACTTGCCGTTGGCACGAGACGGGCACTCAACCTTGAAGTCCGCCAACAACCTCGACAAGAAGATGTCAATCCTCACCCACCTGCGTCTTAGTTCGTTTAATATTTGTTAGTCCCACAACTGAAGATGCCAAAGCTGTTGATACGCATTGATCGAGGTGTCTCGCAAAAATATTAAATAATTCCGAAAGCAGAAAGCAATCGCTATAGTGTGTAGGTCTGCTCAATCAAGGAGTAATGGAATTTTATCATTATATAAAGTGTTTCAGGAGAAACTAAATGCACGGAGGCGATATTAAGTGGAATTTCACATCGTTAAACTTGTCGAAAAAACATCAATATCCAGACTAGTTTTACAGCCCGATTGATTTCGACGAGTCTAGCGTCATTATCAAGGTATCTGACGGTACATCAATGTTTCAAGTCCCCTATACACAATGGATAAGGCTTGAAGGGCAGTGGTGGAGGGTTTGAGTAGGGAGGGGGGAGGGGTTGTTTGGACTTACGCAGGAGAGAGAGAGGGGAGGGAACGAAGGGGATAAACGATTTCAGGGTCAAGTGGTGACATTCGTGGGTGGCACGTGTGTTATAGGGTTTCCCCGATGGGGGAGTGGGAGCATGTTAGAGTTTAAAATTATTAAAAGCAACTACATACAAGAAATATAAATCTGTCAACCCGTTTAAAATTAGCGCATTTGGTGAAATTGAGTAACTGGTTATTTCGAGCATACCTAAAAAAATCCACATCACAACTTTTATCTTGGAAATGGAAAATATTAGTCCTGAAGTCACACTTGTGCCCAGTTCCTAATATAGGTAAGTACGGCAAAAATACCTAGCCTTTATCTTTCACACTTCTATGATCGCTTATCTGGTTTTAAATTTTCTTTCCGTTCGTCCAACGTAAACACCATCACACTCACCATTTTTAAGTATATATGTACAAATAACATTCTTCCAGAATGTTTACTTTGTCTCCTGAATTAAAAATCACCTTTCCTCGGAAAACTGAAAAGTAAAGACACGTTTTTTTCTTGTACGTAGTGCTATCACTATAAAAAAATCTGTCCGTTGGACAATTACTCGCACTACTATTTTTTTTTTTTTTTTTAATCTGCAGAGATAATTACGTCGGGAAAAGTGCTTTTGCGGTGAATCGAGAATCGGTGTTTCCCTCTCTCTCTTAGGGAGATTGACTAGTCGAGAAAATCGTTGGAACTGCCTCCTCCGGACTGCATTATGCATCTACACACTGCCGCGCGATCCGCCCAAGTGTGGCGTGTGGTGCGCAGGTGGTGCTTGGAGACAATAGCCACGAAAGGGGAGGAAGATGGAGGAAGGAGAGGTGAATGGTGTTTGTCTTATGAATGAGTTGAATGTCAACGATGTGTCTCATGTTAGTGTCACGCAGTTTTTGTTATAATCACTAATGGCGCTTGTAAAAAATGAATTTTTGTACCTGTCAGTTCGCCAGTGTATCTCTTATTTTTTTTCGTTTCTATCAGTTAAAGATATATAATTCACGGTCAAAATAATACTCTCCGTGTCGTACTATAACTCCCTGATGTGAATTTTTCGAAGTAATCGAAGAGTAGCGCGTAGCCTTCGATGTCTGCAGTGCCTATATTTAACTTATCGAAATTGGTCGGGAATGCAAAATTTTGGCACTCAAGTACTTATTTTAGTTTAGTACAACTAAACTGTTGTCAGAGTATAGAATAATTAAGTTATAGCCAACTCCTGCTTCCCCTATACTTGTTATTAGATGATGCAATATGTGCGGATGGGGTTGACAGTTCCTCGGAGTTAATATTCTAGGAATGGTTTCTATTTTTCCATGTTTTTATCGAGAGATTCATTGCGGAGGGTCACTTGACTGTCTGCTACGAGGTTGGTCACAGCTTTCTTGATGATGAGCGTCACAGGGTGAATGATTATAACCTTTCTTTGTGAGCTCATTCTCTTGTTCGGAGAACGAGTAATGTGAAAGGTGATTGGCGATTCGCGGGTGAAAGGACAGCGGTGAAGTTATCTGCGGTGGCGACTTTGCAGGCCGTTGAATTTTATGATGATGGTGAAGTTTTTTTTCCGGATCGACGTGTTTATTTTGTCGGGGATGCGACTGGTTTGGTCCTTTGCGTAATCTTGATAACACGTCCGATCGCACCACTTAAGCAGATGTGCTTTAAGGGAAGGCGGAAGAGATGATGATGGTCTCTCTTCATGATCCAGCACTCCAGTTCTTCCCAGATACAGGTATTTCCTTGCTCGTATGACTGCTGCCTTAGGTTCTGCAGAAGATGTCTTACTTAGTTGAGATATTGAAGTACTTTGGGAAGATACTTGGTAGGCAGCTGTTGCTACATAAGACGTTGAGATGCTTGCAAGTCGAAACTTATTTAAGAGCTTGTTGAAGTGATACACACGGTGGATGGCTCATTGGGGGAGAATGTAGATGTAGGTGAGTGGATACGAGTACAAATTATTATCCTTCTTAATACTCGCCCTCATTTCCTCTCAACCATTTTGTGCGCCCGTCGAAGGGCGAATTGCTCTCACGGGAGACAGGGGTGGCGAGGAGGAAATAGACACCATCAAAGAAGTGGATCAAGGATGCTTTGGCAAACAGTCAGAGGTCTTTTCCTTTCGGCCGTGGACGAGGTGACCGCGAGCGATTGCAGTGGCCTCTTCATTGATGGCAGTGAATGAGAATAACGCTCGAGCGACCTTGATGGTCGACCAAAAGCAACCTCCGATTATATTTTTTGGCAGCGTGGTGACGGTCAATGGTTAATAGACGAACGCGCACCTATTTACCGCGATCATTGGAGACTAACCTTTCTCGCTCGTGCATATAGCCCACGTTCGGCGTCGCTCCAATGAAAGAGGTCGCTCTTTGGGCCACAGGGCACCCAACCTATGACCCTTTACATGTACTGTGCCACTTGATTCTTATTGTGGCACGACTTTCAAAATCACATTAGGACGCGATTTGTAGCGAAGCATTGACTTAAATGAGAGTTTGCTTGCACATCACGGCCGCAGCGGTTGTGGAGGAGCACGACTCATCCGTCAGTCGTTCCGCTCTACGACTGGTCGTGGAGGTGTACGAACAGTTGCTTGACTGGTTGCGGGGTATTTGGAGGAATGCGGCTGTGGTCGAATCAACTAACATCAGTTGCTTGACTGGTTGCGGGGTATTTGGAGGAATGCGGCTGTGGTCGAATCAACTAACATGTCGCACATGGACGTCGAACGATTGCAGCCGTTTCTACGCGTACGCGACTGGAAATTCGTGCTACGATACGACTCTCTAGTCGCGTAAAGGCTTTAATCCTTTGATACCGAAAAAAAACCAGGGGGGGTTATGAGGTAAGTTTGTAACGGTTACCGGCAAGGAAGATTTCGATTTATTAATATGATCAACTGGATTTGGTGGATTGATGTGGGGAATGCAATACCTCTACCAAACCTTTGCGTTCGTCGGACCTCTCACTCCCCAAAACACGATTTCCTTCTTCAGATTACTCTTACTACCGCCCATAAAGCCCTTTCTCTTTCTTTCCCTCCTCTACCCAGCATCCCCCGTTCTGCACCAGTATCTCCCATGTATTACCATCTATCAGCCTTTTCTTAACATTCTTACAATAAGTCTCTTATCAGTCCTCTCCCGTTGGTGAACGCCTTATTTCTAAGGCAATCTCTACCTAATATTCTTACTACTAGGCCCATTTACCAACAAGGTACTTTCCTGGCCACGGATCAATTTGTTCTGCCAACCAGAAATGGTTGGACGATGCTTAACTTAAGCTGATTCACACTCAGACAATTTTTTTTGCCAAAGAAAGGAAACAATCAGTATCGAGTACCGGATAGTTTATGATAGGTCAATTGAGAAAAACTTCATTTGATTTCAAGCCAGCAACCAATATTGATAAAATTATCGGAATAAAATGACATTATCTTCAAACTCTGCCTTAGATACATACGATACTCAAACCCGCATGGTCGAATATTTCGTCAATAATGTGTTCATCGCAGGCAATCGGAGCGAGAGAGGGTGGAAACCCCTTCAGAACCCTGAGCGAGAGAAGAAAGGTCGACTCGCGGATTGACCCCCCACCTCCTCGACGCTCTTTCCTCCTGCAGTGGGTGGGGTGGATGAGGGGGAATGTATCCCCCGCCCCCCCCCTTCATCCGATCGGGAGGGTCCCATGTGGAGGGAGAAAGAGAGGCCTAAGCCAACTTTAGGCGGTAATAATAATGATAGTAAATTTATTTGTCCCGCGATTTATACAGCAAATATATGATACGTAAAAAAGTAGAGATGTTACATACAGATTGCAGTAGAGTTGCAATTACAGATGAAGATATTCGTTAGCAGAGTAAAATAAATTCTCTAGGAGGTATTTACGGAGTTAAATTTGAAAAGGGATATTTTTTTAAACTCTATTTACTTCCTGAGAAAGCTTGTTAAATAATAATAAGCCCACATGTTGCGGGGCATAACCAGAATTTCTTGTTCTAATATTCATTTGATGGAGACCTTTAAAATTCCTTGCATTACAATTATGATGACTGCAATTTGTCGTTTATTTGGAAGTATTTCGCTTGGCACAAACAATAACAGAGAACAATTATACAGATGGAAAAAAGAGGATACTAAGTTTTTTTTCAGATAGGGAGACATGGAGCAATGAGGGACGTATCACATATAAGCCGTAGTACAGTACCTTCTGTTGAGTTTTAAATATTACATTAGCATTGGGCATAGAGCCCCAAAAAAGGATACAAAATATGACATGCGTGCAGAACTTACCATAATAAATTGAAAGTAATACTGCACTATTGACAGCTTGCCTGATGGAACGAATTAAAAAAAACACATTGAGTAGAGTTTGCAGCGGCGAGTGAGATTTTTCCCTAAGTCAAAATGTAAACCATATTCGATTATTACTTTCCAATTTAGAAATTGTTACAAGAACAAGGTAAATATTGTCACATTCATGGCGCAAAAAACTTTATTTTAAATTGACGAAATTCTCAGTACTTGACAAAATAGACATAGTATGTAAGGTTTTAACTTGACTCATTTTTTCACGCCGTTTGCTCAAAAAGCCTTCCCAACTTGCGTTTTTTTCTTGCGATTCTGAAAACATTACTGCTGTGAGTAATTGACTTTTTATTTTTCAAATTATTTGAGAAAGAGTACGAAATACGCACTTCTAATTTTCTGACGCGATTCGTGCGTAAAACAATATTTTTTTTTTCAAAAATAAAAATCTCTCCGGAGTGCGTACCCGCGTATCATATCCCATGGGAAATGACTGTTATTTTTTGGCAACTATCTGTAAAGGTATAATGGTGGGGTGGCTGATATTTTTTATCACTGGGAAGATGGGATATTTTGATTTACTATGAAGCCAAATTTATGGAATTTTAGTTGACGTGATATCACGCTCAAACAACCTCAATTGACCAAAACATTGACGTCGCAAAGGTTTCTGTGAGTACGTTAACTATCTGCTCAATTCCGCGTAAAATCCGAGTTGAGGCTCACATTCAACCAGTCCAAATTGTGTGTATACCTATGTAGCCTATTTTTGCTCGGTGCTGGAAATACTGATACACGAAACACCTCTGTACGTTTTGTTCTAATCATGAGGACAACTGCTGTCGTTAACGGTTTCTGCATGAAATTTACGGTGTGACAAAGGGCCAGCAAAATATGCCTTTCTTCATCATGATTATTTAAGAAGATATGATTAAATGATAATAATAGGGTTGTTTGCTGATCGTCAAAAGTATTGCTATCGAAAGTTCACGCCAGAAATGAAATACTGAAGATGGGCAAAGGTAACATTTAACAAATTAGCTACAAAACACTTTAGCAGGACATACATTGACGCTGCGTTGGAAAAAGCACGCAGGCACATTGGCAATGAGTGTGACGTCACTTGTCACAAAACATCGTGGCCCCGTTGATAAAAATTAATGCGAATGCATATAAGAGAAATATGTGGGCGTGAAATATTTGGAAAGTTCTGCTACTTTCAAATGGCTTACGACATGCTTCACGCGTTCTTAACTACGATTGATTGAGTGATTAAACGCTAAATTTAAATTTTAAAATCTTATAAAATAGAAACTGGTTCACAAACATTTATAATAATATGCCTATACAGTATTGCTTAAAAGTATGTCAAGGTAATCCCACTCGACGACGTGAGTAGACAAACCAAGATGGCGGGCACGACCCATCTCCCATAGAGTGTCTACCCTTGAGTGCATTGCAACCTCCTCCTCCTTGGGGATCAAGAAAGAAGAAAAGAATTCATTCCTCTCGTAAACGCATCCTCCCTTCGCCGGCAGGTGCAGTTCGAAATAAAACCGATGCTCGTCTTGAGCGCATCGTCGAATGAATGGATTCGGCGCCCTCTCCGAACACCCCGAACGGGAAACAGACACACATATCCCTCCCTCACTTTCCTCTCCGAGGACAAATGGATCCCAAGCGCGCATCACTTACTAACCATTTATTGAATTATGGAGGACCTATTTACAATGAAACATGTTGACTCAATAAACAAATTTCTTCAGTGGAATTGTGCAAATCTATTTCCTACAGTGGAATTCCACAAAGTATCGGCCGCCACCAATAACTTCAATTGCGTGATGTTAATCGTTGCGTGGAAGTTCTGCAGACGAATGTTTATTTAAAATGAAAAGCGAGATAGGAGAGAGGGGGATAAATCCTTTTTATCACGAAAATGTGCTTTCATTGCTTCCTCTGAAGTATTTACAGAACGTAAGATTTGTATTTCGAGGATAGGTCAAAAATTTTCAAACTATAACTCCCTGCCAACGTTTCGGTGTTTAATTGACACACCATCTTCAGGGCTGCAATTTACATCCGTAATCCTCGAGATACAAATCTTACATTCCATGAAGAGGTCGATACTACAATACTTTAATTACAGAACTTCATTTATCAAATTTACGTGTAGAAAAGTAAGCGTTAAGTCTTGCATCGGTGATGTGAAAAGCTTTGTGCGTATCAAGAGAGAGTATTGGTGTCATGCGTTGAGTTAGGAGCACACGCCAGTGATGATGGGGTCACGGCCCAAGGAGCTCGCGAGGTTTCACGTCCGAGCAGAAGTGCTTTCCCCCCCTCACGCCCGCCTCCTTGGAACAGCCTCGTCGGCGATGAGTGGCAACGAACGCCTCTCGAGGCACAGAAGGGAGGCTCCCCCCTCAAGCTCGATGATTGCTCGCCTCTATTCGTGGCCCCAGTGATCTTTTCAAGCTGTTTTCATTCGGGGGAGCATCAGCAGCATGGCTCCCCATTCTCAGCTACGCGCAGCTGCCCTCCGGGCTGGGTTCACACGGACGGAAAGCGACGCGGAAGACGGAAAAGCGTCGAACCAATCACGAAGGCCAGATGAAAGCGAAGGGGCGGAGCTACGGGCGGATAGAATTGTTGATTACATTTTACGCTTTCCACGATCGGAATGTGACATTTAAAGACAATAGAACAGCAACATCCGCCGTGTTTGCGGGAAAATAATTTAAAATCTCAGAGCCAAAAAGTCTGTAATATATAAACTGTTCGCATCATATCTACATGTTTAATGATTTGATTTATACTAAGATTTTTATTTTTTTAAATAATGAGCTTAATTGTCGATTGCTCTTCTCATCTCTGACTCATTTCCACTGATGTCCGCGTACATTCACACCGGCGTCAATTAGTATTTATTCCAGGTTGTTTGTAATGTATGATACCATTGCATTACACAATGATGACTTATATCTATATTTTTCAATTCCTCCATGCAAACTGACAAATTTTTACCATCAAAGTTAATTTAGAATTTGAATATTCTCAATTTTTTATAAACATAATTTTGAATACTCAACATGGAAATACTAGTTTTTATGGGAAGCGCATTTCCACATTTTTACAAATTGACTGTCGATTTCATGAGCGAATTTGATTGATCCAACTTTTATAGGTTGAAAAAATATCTTGCCAACCATGACTCTTAAGAATTTTTGAGTTTATCATATATTTTCCTGTATTAGGTGATTTATTTTGATTTAATTCTTAGAAAAAAACCTCTGGTAGCAGAACATTGATTACAGAAAATGATATATTTTCTTGAATAAATTTCATATTTATATTTACTGCTGCGTTCTGCATCTGGACCTCGTATGTTCAATAGCAATAGTTTATGAAGGGTAGATCGAAAATCAAATTAGTTATTCATTGCCGAATTTTTGGAATTTTATGACTTCCATCATAAGTGCTTATAGCACGATGGAGAAGATCAACAATAAAAAAATCAACCACCATTTCCATTAAAAAATACATATAATTCTACCGACAGTATTGCCTCAGAATGATTTTTTTAACTGAATTTTATTTGGACATGTTCTCGTCCAAATGTACTGACAAAGGATGTAAAAATACTCAAGGTAATTACTGAATCCATTTTGTATATTGTACTCTAGTAAGTATTACAGATACGAATGTATTATCTACTTCCTATGAATTTGCAATCCATGTGAACCCAGCTAAAGGGTTACCTACGTGTTTGCTTGGCTTAAGAGTAGATAAGTGAAAAAAATCTGGTTAGCGGCGGATTTAAGCTATAAGTGCCGATAAGAATGGAGACAACAATCTCTTGCTTACTTCCGTAAAAAGTTGAATACTTCCGTATGAATTTGATGCCAGATCTAAAGCAATCGCAAATATGCTTCCCTCATAAAAAGAGCAATAAGAATAGAAGTAATGTACACAAACCGAATCAAACGTGGCGGGAGGCGTCTGGCGCTGCTATCGCTGGCGGCAACGGTGGTCGGCCGAACTCGGCGGCGTCCATTAATAAGCGGTTGCTTGTAATTACTCGACGTTGCTTTTCCTATTCTTTCGAGGGATCTTTTAGACATCTGGATCTGGAGGATTCGGGCACCCATCCTAGGTTTATCCTCGATGGCTCCAAACCACATCCTGTTTCCGGCCAAACTCTTTATTCCTCCATTCCACCTAGAACACGCGTATTTGGGATCCACATGCAGCAGCCTAGATATCGGAACGAGTGCAGCGAAGAGCAGCTAGCTTTGTAATGAGATGTTTTCATTAAGCCCAGCAGAATGTCGAAGCTATGAGCAATAACTGGGATGGTAATCGCGTAGGTTAAATATAGTACCTACTCATGTTTAATCTCTTGAGTAAATCGGAGGGTAATTACTTTTCCGATGACGTTTAGAACACGTACAAAAAACTCAGTGCTACTAAGGTAGGTTAGATCATGTACACAAAATTTGATCTATAGATCGTAGGACGGACGTGTTAATAAGTCAGTATGGTCATCGGACTACATAAACACATAAACGATCAGTAAAATTTGCATGTCTTTGCTTGGACGGGAGAAGGTAAATCATCACGGCAACACGAGAATTCTGCTGTTTAGATCGCTGTTTTCGGCGTATCAACTGCCGGCGTTTCGGCGTAACTAATCCATCCAATATGACCACCTGATCTTTCTTGATGGCTTTACTGTGCTGTCTCGTCGGGTGTTTACATAGTTATTATTATTTCCTCTAATCAGTGACAACCGCGATGTCTAGCCGGACGTGCGACGAAAACAGTAGCGAAAGGGATAATTAAAGGACCACCCGACCGGAGGAGATTGTAACACGAGACAAGAATGCAGGCGACTCCAGATGGTACCACTATTCGCAAGGGGGACGGGAGGGGAAGGAGGGGGGGAGGAGGAGGGGAGGGATTGGTTGCACGCCGTCAGCACCAGCCGTGAGTCACCGAGGGCGGCGCGGGGCGGGGCGCTCCAACAAACGCCCCTTCTCCGCCTCCGCACCTGGCAAGCGGCCCCCATGGATGGATGGGGGGGCGGAATAGATCCGATTCAATTCCTACTGGAGAAAGGTCGGAGGTTCACCTTGAAGCTACGCGCGCGACCTCGAATTCCGTCAAATGGTCCTCTCTTCCACTTCTAATGGCGCATCACCACTGCATCAACTCACGAATCGCAACTTCAAATCGATCATGTCGCACTTGACTTCTAAAATCGCAATTATGCGAGCATTTTGGTTGCAAAATAACGTCATTAGAACGACTCCCCTGATGACGAATAATACAAGATAAGGAATTGCACACTCGCAATTGAATGTAATGAAATTTGATTCAACCCGAGACTCATACTCGGCCTGAAGATGGTGGCAGGCAAAGTCATCGAAACGTCGATGCACTTCAACTCCATAACCCGGCAGGAAACCCGAGAACTATTCATCCTTATTTCAATCTAACCCTTTCGATACCGAATTTTTATCGGACAAACAAATTTTCTCATGTCTTAACTATGAAAGCAGATATCTCAGAAAAATGTATACCAAATTTTATCAAACTCTGACTGTAAATAAAAACGTTACGTGATGTAATGCATAGGTACTGTATATTAGGCATGAAGCGTTGTAAGTTCTGGGAATATGGATGTAAATCATACAGGGAATAAAATTGAAATATGTAGTTGAATTTTTCTTTTATAAGGCTTTGAAGTAGTCTGATTTCCTCCTTAAGTGGAGTATACTACGTATTTTTACAAGTACATGATACAGAGTGAAGGCTTCCGCGACTTAATGAATTTGAAGATTTATGTCTTTCGGGTTTCTTTTCACGTAGGTCTAATGTGCTGGGACTACAGTTTCGCCGGCGATGCAGTCGGCTTCTTCATGTCAGTGAAGTGAAGTACAAATGCAGTTTGGCCGTTTTATTAACAACATCCGTTGGGTTTAGGTCCGTTATTATTGGTTGTTTGTCACTGTAGTCTCAGCACAATGGACCTAAGCGAGAAGAAACCTAGAAGACATACATCTTCACTCCCATGATACAGACTTGACAGATTATTAGGAATTATATCAATCGTAGTATAAAACGTTAGTTTAAAAAGGTCGCTTCTTGTATACATTTCAATTTCTAGACATATTTCCTACGAAAATTGAGAAAACAATTGAGATCTTCATTAATATAAAGGTGCACTCCACACTTCTTGCAATATGCATAACCTAACATCCCTTGCCACACACCACTAGGGCGGCTAACAGGGTAGTATGTCGATATTAGACCTCTGTTTGCAGTTGCTATGGCAGCGTGTTGCCTCCTCACCATCTTGTTCAGGCAAGTGGTCCACTGCACCCAGTTGCACCTCTCTCATGGGCCTCTTTCAACACAGTGCTTTCTTGAAGGGCCTTGGAGATGCTGCAGGACTTGAGATTGGACTTCCTCTTTTGACTTTGAACACTTCTCTGCCAACTTTCACCATTCCTTTGACTCAAAATTCCATCATTTCTCATGCGTCGATTCGTGGCTTCTTTGTTTTGTCTCACAACGAAAAATTGGTATGACGATCGTCCATTTTGAATTAAAATAAATTCGGTTCCTTGTTGCAATCGTGGAGAAATTGATAATGTGCATTAGAATAATTTGTTTGTTGGATCTAAAGTTGTTAACGCCAATAAATTTGGTTGTGGACGAGAGAAGACGCACATAGTTTTGTGATTGACTTTCCTTTGCTCATATTTTGCTCACTATTAACTTGGCACGATTATGTTTTAAATTTTGCTAACTTTAACTTTACCGCCCGAATCCCTTTCTTTACTTGAAGTTTTAGGCCGCAGTTTCGCGGCTTTAGAGCGATCAACGGTGTTCTATTTGTTTTGGGTTCAGTGTCATAATCTCTGGTTAAACCTTTTTTCGCAAAATGATAGCTGAAGTGGTCACGATTTCCCATTAACGACACTCGCGTCGACCGAATACTCGACAAAACGAAAACTCACAGTCACAAGTACTACGTAATACGAATGCTGATGTAGATAGCACTACGTAAGTGCTACCAAAGTACATCATTCTACGGTTAACGTTAACCAGACATTGTAAGAAAAGACTTTGGAGGAACATTGTCTGGTATGGACTTACATTTTTATCCAAGTTTTCTTCGTGACAACTACACGGCAGAGGAGAGGTTTTCCACAAAGCGGAGAGCCTAGCATTCGGAGACTTGAAGAAAGAAAGCCATCACGTAGCAGTTAATTCGCGGATTCATTTGAAGGCCTGCAGTGGCCCGAGCAGCACATAAACAAATGACGGGCGTTGCACGTGACAAGAGAACCTCGAGGAGCGATGGCAACGAGCGCAAAGAAAACTGACTCCTGCTGATGCCGAGAATATTGACCTGGGGCCTTATTCCGTAAGGACTCGACGTGGTCGAACCTCGGAAAATCCGTGAATGTGACGTCACTTCCCCCGACAAATCTCAACTTTTGAATGGCTCTATTAGAAACTTTAGAGGCTGTGACGTTAAATTTTCGTCTGTCGAGGCTCGGAAATTCCGAGAGCATACAGAATAGCCCCCCTGATCGTCTAAACCTCGGATAGCTTTTTTACACTAAAATAGCTGATTATTCACTGAAAGTGCACGTGATTGGCCGCAGGCAGTAGCTTCTGTTCCAATACTCTCTCTATGAGCTGACGAGGATACTAATTTCACTAGAACTTCCGAGTAAAGGTCGGAAAAAAAACACATTTGATATAGAAAGCTGCATTACCCACTTCATTTGGTAACACAAATGGAAGGCTGATGGAACGCGATTTTGTTTCTGAAGAGTATTTCAACGGAGAGCTCCGCCAGCGAGCTTTCAATCCTTAACAACACAACAAATACAAACTATACCCAATTATATTGAAGTTGGACGAAAGCAGCGTCGTGATATTTTATGCCGCGACGCTAGCTCGAAATTATGCTTAGGTATGGCGCTCTTGTCCCCTGGCAGCATGTGGCAGACAGGCATGGGGTTGGCACAATGGACCTAGAAGGTCTAAGTGCCCGGGCTCCTTTCGAAATCCCCCCTACAAACAATCTATCTATCTACTCTCCAATAATAATAATCTCTTTGATAATATAGTGAATGAATATATAGAAAATGTATTATGATAAGAATTATTTTTGCGACACTTAATGTATTCTGTATTCCTCTTGAAGAAGACATCAGTGTAATATTATAATAGATTTAATTATCACTGTAATTGCTTCATATTCATTTATAATCAATTTCTCGTCCCGGCCCGTTTCCCCAAAACATGTCCCATTCGCCTCCGCTCCCCCGTTTCCTCAATATCTGCGATCCCTCCCCCCCCCCACCTCCTAATGCTTCACGTCTCACCCCCCCCCCCCTTCCTCATTCCACGACCGTTATTTTCGGATTCCGGCGGTCTTACGATGATCACGAGGGGTTTATGACGGGGGGGGGGGGGGGGGGGCGCCTCATACATTCCCCGTCCCCCTCAAATTGGGGAAAACATGGGGCATTTGGAAAGGTAACACTTCAAACACAAATTTTGGTACAAAAACCACAGGATCGAAAATAAACAAATTATCGGTAAACAAACGATAAAAGATGAACGCAAGGAGAAGAGGTCACAGAGTAATAATTCCTGATCCATTCTTGTGCGTGAGATGAAATACGTTTGGCTCGTTTCCAGCGGATCTCATAAAATATTCAATAAGACACGAACATCTCCTCAAACGCTCACCAACCGATGATCGGTTATCCTCGTCACATTTATTTCACGGTGGTATAAAACTCATGGAAGAATGAGACGCTTTCTCCAAAGGTGAAAGAATAAATCAGTTGCAGAATTAACCAATCGAAATTGCTTGTCGTCTTCAGATGTCTACGGGGATTCACATGATAACTCAGATTACACATTAGAAAATATTGACCAATGACTAAGTCCTTAATTTGCACCCAGCTTAAAAACAAAATGCCAATCTAAGAGCATTTTGTGACGTGCATCCGTAAGAAACGCATCACATTCAATGTCCCGATATTTCATTACAGTGGCACATCTGATCAAAAGGTCTCGGGTTCCATATTTTTCAGCCTTAACAAAAATAATCCCCGAACTCTCCGGAAACAAGACAATGTAGAGAGACCCCTTTGGGCTGCTGCACCATCGGTGAAAGGAAGCAGTAGAAGGCATTGAAGGTGCAGGCAGGCAAGATGATCTGTCCCGTATCAATTGCCGTACGGACGAGAGTGTGGAGTTCACGGGAGTACTGCGATGTGTGGAAGAACGGGAAATCACCTCATAAGTCTCCCTAGAAGACAGAGAGTATTGCATTCATATGACGTGATTGGCATTCCTCTCGGTAAACTATATACCGGAGGTGTAAGATGGGAGGGCTACTCAAAGAGGGGAGGGGGTGCATCAGTCGGGGTGGGCAAATGTAGGTTTGGGACAAGGAGTCGGCAAGGAAGTCTGTAGTCAACCAACCTTAGGAGTGACGAATAATCACGACCATGCACATAATTCTGATGTTCACTCTGAGGTAACTCTACGTACACAAAAAAAACATGATGCTTCACACCTCATACTTCACCTGTTCAATTTTCTGGTCTCGTAATTACAGAATGAATGCAATGGCTGCTCGTTTGACAAACCATTCTGTGCTATATACGATTAAAGTTTGGCCAATGTGAAGCCAATTACCTGGTGCAAAGCCCGAGAAGAATACCTAAACATTCTTTGCTATTCCTTATACATACTGAAATAGTTGACTTGGAATGAGTCCATAATTTATTGTCCAAACGGACCAAGGTTTCGGAATATAATGCCATTTTCAAGCAATTTTATAGCAATAGAGTGTTAAATCATACAGAATTACTTATTTCAATATGAAGAATACCACAGATTTGCACAGGGTTACGCCGAAGACGGTGTATTACATTCATTGCTAACAACATTGCCGGAACAATAAGTAAAATTTATCATATATATAAAAGATGTATTAGAAAAACGATAACATTATTGTTAACTCATGTTGGAGTAGCTTACGCTAAAATTTGTCCTCCTGACATCAAAACAAAATATGATTCGGTAGATGAAATTGGCCAAATAAAATAGTTTGATAAATGCTTTCTAATGAAGCACTAAAACTAGGGAACGTGAGCTCTACGGCCTCTTAAAGTTACAAGGTATACAATTCTCCAAATTAAGGCCATTGGAGAATTTTATACTGATTGTTGAAGCACTGATAAAATAGAGTATAGTTCCTATTTTCAACGGGAAATTCTTGATTCTCTGATGTTGATAATGAACAAAAATTCTACTAAATAAATTTTAAATAAACTAAGTAAAGTATTTTACCATGCAAGACATGATTTAAATATGTGTATTTGATCGTAAACATTGCATTTCGTAAATTATCAGGGTTCTCATCATGCTACTAATATTCTAACAAGTTTTTGCCTCTCAAAAACAAAATAATTTTACTTTTCCTTCATTTTACTTTTCAATAAATAGGTTTCGTCCTGATTTTAACGGACATGCCCAGACGCTCAAGTGCGGAGCGTTCTTCAACTTATTTCCATCCGCGGACCGGCGAATTCAAGATATAGAATCGTGGACAGACTGACGGCCAGGACGGAAATAAAAACTGATTCGGGAAACATTTTATTTAATAAATCAGTAGCCATAAACATACAATTCACAGTTTGTGCGACATCTGCTGCTGTTTCTTTGTCATAAAGCTTGATATGCGCAGGAAATTTGGGTGGACCTTAATCGGTCCGCGGACCACGCACCGGTTGAAGGCGATCAGAGATGTGAGTGCGACATGAGATGAAGATGATGGCCAACCGATTATGGGGGTAGGGGAGAGGAGGGGGGGGGCGGGAGGGTGAGTGAGAAAAGGCTACGTTGAGAGAGTGTTTGGGGAAGAAGGAAGGGGAAGGGACTGGAAGGGAGTGGGGGTGTATGATGTGAATAAATAATGTGTCCTAGAGGAGACTGCTCCGTCTGTCCTTCCCTCCAGAAGTGAGGAGGGGGGGGAGAGGGGTTGAGGTTTAAAAATAAGGCCGCCGAGCGGAGCTGCTTGCCCGCCTCTCTCTCTCTCTCTTCAGGCTCCCGGGTAAGAGAGAGAGAAGACGCGCTCTGGACTGAAATCTCATAGTCTCTCGCTTCCCCCACTCAGAAATATAGCGTCGCATCAAGACGACGACGTCATCATTCGGGATTCAATTTGCAGGAGAGGAAAGAAAATGTCTTTGCTCGAGGACGAAGTCAAAAATAGATTATGCAAATTAAACCATTGATTTAATAGTTACGCAAAAATATTACTAATCAGTCTATATTAAGACTGGTCAGCTGTAGCCTTTGTGTTCTTCCCTATCCCAAGGTCAACTCCTTAGCTCTTCTCTGCTTCCTTCTCTCCAATACCTCCCTCTTAGTTTCTCCGAGATATTTGTCCCTTTGGCAATCCCTCCCTCGCTGGAACTTCCCTTCTGTCAGATCTCCAGAACGTCTCCTTCAAATCCATCGTGCATTTGATTGCATTCATTTGATTCAAAGTGAGTCCAATCCATTGTGTTCTTGTTTTGCGCACGCTGACCCAGGAATTCCTTTCTTTCTCTCTTAATTTCAGTTCTTAGTTTCTCACTTAGTCCGTCCACTTGATACACATTGCATCCTTTTTCAAGACCAGGTTTCCAAGCCTTCCATTTTTTGTCCCAATGATCCGCGCTTCTGGCCCACACAGTGCCGCTGTCCACAAATTAAGCAAAGCGATCACTTCCATTAAAACAATTGGTGTGAAAAGATGAAATCCCGACTTGGCGTTCGCGTGGGTTAGTAATCGGGAGCGGCGAGGAGCGGCAAATGAATGGCGCCGCACCCGACGGCCGCTCCGGTTGGCAAGGGAGAATTATTTGGAGAATGAAGGGAGGTTGGAGGGAAACCCGACGACTTCTTGATCCTTCTCCACGTCTGCTGAAAGGTGGAAAGAGCACGCAGACTGTACCGTATTGATGAAGGCATCCACGGAGTGGTGTAACAGGCGTGGCTAATTTTCCAGGATTTTCTCCGCGTCGATACATCTTCGTACGACAGTTTCACCAGCGTTTCAGAAGGCGTCTTCAGGTGTGAAGGGCCTTCAGCAGGCGTCTTCATGCCTGAAGACGCCTGCTGTAATGATGAGTAAACGTTGCTATCCGTTGAAGATCCCGACGAAAATCCATGTTTGAGTCCTGGCCGCAAAATTCGGCGATGCAAGCAAATCCATTGCTTCAGGTGTCAAATACCTATTTTTTTCGCAAGTGGTTATTAACTCGATACAAAGGGATACGAAAACACCAGCTAACGTAAAGATAACTGTTCAAGCTCCAGTTATACGGAGTATTTAGGTATTGATCTCATTTTAGCAACATTTCCTATACCCTACACACAATTTCTAATTTTTTAGTTTCGACCAACTTTTAGAAATTTGGCCCCACTGTGCAACGCCAAGCTGATCTGCAGGTTTAAGAAATAGAGCGCCCCCGCAGTGTAGATGGAAGCGAAAGACGTCTTCGCCCGCTGCATAACCCCATGCCAAGATCGAAATCGAAACGCTCATGGGCCCATTCTAAAGTAGCGGTCTTCATTGCGATAATTAAGAAACAAAATTTACGGAAAAGATGAAAAAATACAGGAAAATTAAGCTGAAAGGAATAAGTAGATATATCTGGATATCGTGTTAACGATTCCATTCAAAGTTACCTCATACATGAAAAGATGCCTTATTTTCAGCGAGCAGATACCAAGTTATCGGCGGCGTCAAAACAAATTCCATGGTAAAAAACGATATTCACGACAACATCATTTCTCTTTTTTATCCATTCGGCATTCATTTCATTTTTTAACTATGATTTATTCCACGCGAATTTATTCCAGTTCGTATTTTTCAATGAACTAAGTGTAGCCATATACAAGAAAAACTTGATGACGAAATTGGAGCAAGATTTCAGGTTTTACTTTGTTGAATGAAACAAGTTAAATGATGCATAACTTTGTAATTATTACAACATTTAATCCGACCGAACGTAGTTCCTACGCATGTAAAGTTAACAACACTGGCATTGTATATATGTAAACAATGGTATGTCAGGGGAAAAATATGTTCAAATTACGAAGTATTACGTCATGATCACTGCCAGGAATTCTGAATATTTCGTTCGGAATATCTTAACTCAACGGCGTACTTAGGCTGTCAGATGGCGTCGATTGTTTTTCAAATAGCAAGGCTTTGGCATCGTTAAATGCCGGTAATGATGACTTTTACATGATTAATTTCCTGCAAATCCAGATGACGTCATTCCGAACTGGAATGTCGCAGCCTCCATACAGTCTGGCGAGGTCTTAGCGTAAAATGCTTCCATAATACTTCGCAGCCGTAGGCCACAGCCGTAGATAGGCCACTGAATTTGCAATTATACTAGGACAGCACTGCTGCGGGTTTTATTTTCGCGAACACGCCTGCACTGGTGGATATATATTAACAGCGGCCTCCGTCGAGCGAGAGGTGTGCCTGCACGCTGTTCCCGAAGCCGTCTCACCTTTGTCCGACATAAAACGGCACTGCTGTGCTGAGCGATGAATAAGTAGCCATTTCCCAATTGTCTGACTTGACAGATTAAGACGTGATATTTCGTCGGACAGCATAAACAGCACGCTAGCACATCATAGCCGCGAGATATAGTGAGCGGAACGTTTCGTGCACGCCCGAAATGGCTTTTAGTCTACGCGGGCCCAGTCTACCCACGCCTTGCACATGCGTGGTGCAGATTTAAGATCGTTCCCTCATCGCGGCTGTAAGTACACCAGGGTCGAACTAAAACCGCATTCGTTTCATTAGTGTAATAAATTCACGAAGTCATAAAGTCGGAATGGATCACCCTGCATCAACACTTAACATCGTCATGAAAATGAAACGCATAAAAATGTCACGTTACCCCTGAAACTACCAGTTACACTCAACACCGTCGTTTTCGTCCTGGTTCCCCATTGCCAGATTGATTGCAAACACCTATTCATGGCAAAAAGGGGTGCAGTAAAAAGCACTGAAAAATCTAATTTCTTCGCCACATATTTTTGTCCAATTGACTTTGATGGCTGCTCTGTATGGATTCAGCGCGCAGGTCCTTTTCTGTTTTCCTTCGAGGCGGTCAAAGAAACCGGATGGACTGCGCTCATTTTCCTCGCCAACTTGTTTACGCCGTTGCGAGGCAGAGGGGGGGGGGTTGTTTCCCCTCCAAAAGGACCACTCCCACGCGACACACCACATCCCCTTCTTCATCGGGAGAGATTCCTTGGACCGCTGCCCTCTTTTCTTTCTCCCGAGGGCGCCAACACAGGCGAGGTCCGACAAAGCCTTTCTCTATTCCTCCCTCCTTTCAAGAGCCACGCGTAACTGCAGCCTCCCGTGAATTTCGCTTACCGAAAAACTTAAAGATAACGTAATGGACGAGAGGAAGCCAACTCCCTTTTCTATTGACTAAGGTACTGGAGTCCTGTCGTTATTTTTGCCGAAATACATTCAATCTTCCAAGAGTCCTTCAGTAGCAGGTATAATCACAGTGAAAA
This sequence comes from Pyrrhosoma nymphula, assembly GCA_963573305.1. Taxonomy (NCBI): domain Eukaryota; kingdom Metazoa; phylum Arthropoda; class Insecta; order Odonata; family Coenagrionidae; genus Pyrrhosoma; species Pyrrhosoma nymphula. Next base: position 4,812,760 of record OY754334.1, read on the forward strand.
AAGACATTTCTTATAAATTATTTCACGTGATATACGCGTGTATCTCACGTGGGTGTGTGTGTATGTATATATATATATATATATATATATATATATATATATATATATATATATATATATATATATATATATATATATATATGCATAGATAATATGCTGCTACACTTGAAAAACATATAAACACGTAAAAAGGACGCTTACAAATAAACTTAAAGAGCTTGGAGACAGCCATTCGGCGATGGAAACAAGATGTTGAACTTTATTTACATAATCAATGTGTGACGTACGAACTTATTCATTCAGATTGCGACATTCTCTAAACTTGTGTCACCCATTTTGCTGCTGCGGACATAATGGTGCTCTAAGGCCCTCTTGCCCCATGACATGCGTTCCCTTGAATTCGTATTCTATTTAATAAATAATGTTTTACTTGTCGCCAACAGAGTGTGCATGGTGAGCATTTTAACTTAAAAAACGCTTGCCTTCAGTTTTCTCCGAAAGCCTTCCAAGTTAAGTTGACAGTGAAGTAGTCGAGGGACAATTGTTATGGAATTGAAAACCACATTACATTTTAACAGGGTTTTCTCATTTACTGCGTCTTAGTTTCGGAGATAATTTGCATGCTCTAAAGTCACAAAATTGATTTACGCTGTTTTGGACGAAATTTTACACTTGGCATTAAATATGAATGGGTTTTAGGCTGAGACCCGTGACGTGACTTATATCATAGAATGATTTATCTGAAGGATTTATCTTAAAGGATTTATCTGAAGAGATTTTAAAGCCATCTGCGACGCCGTGAATAAATTTGATTTTTGATCGTGAATCGGTGTCTGGTTCCGAGCGCCGCCGGGGACTGTAAATTACGCTGCTACGCGGCTAGATTGTCCCAAACGGTATGGACGCTAAACTCTAGGTATTCGCCTTTTTTAAGCTGCGCGTATTGTCACAGATCTCCACAGAGTCTAAAATGAAGACAGCAAGAGGATATTAAATCGGAGGAATGGATAAGTACATGGGTAATGGCGGTCAAGTTATACTTTTGCTCTATGGATAGGTACGTTGCGGAAACGTACTTCATGTTCACATCTTTCACCTCTTGAAAAAGAGCGTAGTATTCCTATGGACAATGAATTTCCTTCCAGAATGACACAAGCTGGTATTCATTACACTTCTCACCTCCCTCCACAATTCCCTCCTCAGCCCCAAAAAGGATGATTCTGCACAAACGGACGTTTTGGTGACGCTTAGAAGCGGTCTAAGGAATGAGTATTTTCATGCAAACCTTTTCTGTTTGCAAAATTTTGATTCAGTTATCTCAGAACTTTTCGTAATGTTTTGGTTTATAACTCTGAATTGTTGTCAAAACTTTCCTTGAGACATACAGAAACAAAAAAATAAACTTAAAAATGAGATATAAATGCTGAGGTACAACTTAGGAAAACCAATACGTGATACTCTTGAGTTCTTCTCTACTCTGTTTCTCACTATGAAGTTTTATGGCAAGGTTAAACTGATATTCATCGTTAAGCATTTTGGCATTTGTTTAAGAAAGCTGAAAAATAAATAACCACTCCAGATACACTTGATGTAGAGTTTCTCTATGCCATGTTTCACGCTTATATCTCAATAAAAAGGAAACTTTGGACTTTCGGCCAGCTTTTTTCGATTTCCAACCACTTGGACCACCGCGCAGTGGTCGGAAATCATCATCATTCACAAATAGTCGGTGGAAGTCAGTGAAACGGAAACTGCGCCCGCACAGTTGTCGGTCGTCGCACCCGTGCCTCGCAGTTGAACGCCAGATCGACCTCGACCACATCTATTTCGATAGTATCATTAGTGACGAAGTTATAGAGTCGGAGCGGATCACCTTACAAGTGTCACATCGCCGATTCCGTCGTCACATCCCAGCAAATTTTAAAGACGCATCCACGTAAAAGAATTGCGACTTGATTTATATATTTTAAGGCTGTTAATCGCCGGACAATATGCGAAGCGCGCTTATGGTTCTAAGAAGGCATTGGATTCCCCAAAAGATAAAGGGGGTGGGAAGCATTCTATTTCTGAAGCGATTCCCAACATGTGCTTCGCGTACCCTGAGTGGTTGCTTTCTTGCTGGGTTAGGGGTACGCGAAAATAAAATCGAACAATGGCGGAAGTAAGGTTAGAAGTAGAAGCAAGAGAGTGGTTAGTGAACATTATTTGACGTGAGAGGCACAATTTTAGGAACGAAATAACGTGGGTAGTGCGCAAGTGAAAGAAGGTGTTTGGAAGCACAAGAGGATGGAACTAATTAAAGGGAATCTAAATAAAGATTGGAGAGAAAAGGTTAGCGGAGACTTTGATATGAAGTGAGGCTCCGCGTGGTTGCGAAACCTGGACTCTCTCTGTATCTCGAGAGAGAGAGAGGGAGGACGAAATGAGAATAGACAGGAGGACTTTGAGGCGAGGATACGGGAACACGAAGGAACGGCAGTTTCACGAGGAGGATTGAAACGAAGTCAGGACGGAGAGAGAAAAAAACATGTGGAGTAGATTCGATGGCGTAATGGAGAGGGCAATAAGGTAACTGAAGGCTTGGAGACTGAGTTAGAACGCGTGCAGCGAAGATCGGCAAGATACGCTAAAGGCCGTTATGATAATCTCGTTAGTGTTACTGACCTTTTGCAGCAACTGGGATGGAAAACTCTTTCAGACCATCGATTAAAATTTAGACTCTATCTATTATGTAAGTTCCAAACCGGTCTATTCTCTGACGACGTTGATAATATTTTACGAAATCCGACATACTACGGTAGATCAGTTCATGATAATAAAATTAAGGAACTAGACTGCACAACGGAGAGATTTAAAATGTCATTTTTCCCACGAACGATAAGGGACCATAACAGCTGCCAATGAGACTATTATCTAGGTTTGTTGTTAGGTAGTGTAGCTCTTAGTAGTAGTAGTACTCCTAATACTTGAATCCTTATCTGTTACCTAGTACATACTAACAGCACGCCTAGCATGTTTTCTACATGGGTCTTGAGTCTCTGTCCGTCTGTGCAGTTGTAGAATGCATGTATATTGATGGTCCCTCTCCATTGTGATGAAATCTGTAGTGTAGTAGTGCATGCTTGTGAGGCTTCGCCTCGTGACAAGCATTAGCTATTTATACTAATGCATAATTAGTCGTAGTTACACTAACTTTAGGGTATAGTGTAATGCATGTTGGTGATTACTCACCCCCTGCCACACACCCCTGAGGTGGCTTGCAGGGTATTTTGTACATGTAGATGAATGTTAGATAGAAGAAGAATCAAAGTGCGAAGAAGTCCGACATAGTGCAAGTATAAAGGCTGTTGCAGTGAGCATGGCGATTCGTAGTTGCGTAGTCTATACGTAGTACTCGATGTACTCTTCCCTTGGACCTTCACGCAGTGGAAGGGCTCAGGCGTTCCAGTGGTCGTAGTAGTATTTTTGTTTAAAGTGCTTCGACGGCTAAGGTCATTTCGCACTTACTGTCTGCCACGTGCAGTAGACAGGGGCAACAGCACTCGGACGAATTGGAGATTTGCCCCTCCAAATTCGAGCCGAGACCAGCGATGCTTACCTTCGGTGACTGATCGGGAACCGGTGATTCAATCGAGGCAGACCGTTGCCCCTCAGGCGTTCCATTGACCCCTGGAAATGGACTGGCAGGAGTAATTAATATTGCTCCAGGTAGTCTGACCACCCATGCCAGCGATAGGTGGAAGGGTGGGAGCCAGACGAAAGGCAAGATCAACGTGATGGTGTCACGTTCAAAATACCGCTGGGAAGCGAAGGTATAAGGGAAGCTCTCACAACTATCAATTACCCTGAAAGGAAACCATAGAGATTTGAATCCTGGCAACGACGGGACGCCGCACAGTGGGGCCAAATCCCGAAAAGCAGGCCAAAATATGATGATCTCATTCCATCGATTTGAAATTTGGTACATAAATTTGGGGTTTTCAGGGCGCAAATCTGATATCAACAAAAAAATAAAACAAATTGACGGATGGAATATGGCGGTCTAATTGATAAGAAAAAGTGGATGATATGAAAAACAATGCATTTCTGGGGCATGATATGGACTTAGATTATGAATTATATGACCAAAATGTAAAATAATATTGAATAATGTGGTTGACAAAATTATGAGTAATGTGTACAATGTAAAAGAAATTATTAGCACTTAAGATGTTTAAGTTACTAGTTAAGAAAATTAAAAGGAAAAGTTTTGGACTTAATAGGTGAGATGAGTCAGTCACAAAAGCGAGCCGTTTTTAAAAAAGTTTTTAAAGGGTAGATTCCCGAGGTTTTTACGTGCAAAGAACAGTTAAAACACCTTGAAAACAATCTGGCATTCCATAAAAAGGCAGGCGCATTACTTCGACTGACTTACTTAAAGAATGCAGAAATGATATAAAACAGAACCTTATACGCAATGAAAGATAATGATCCACAATTTAATGCTCAACAAGAAATTTTAAATAAATAGACGCAGTATTATTATTCTTCGTTGACTGAAGAGTAATCACTGCCATTCGTCGAAGATTCCGACGAGAATTCACGTTTCAGTCCTGGCCGCAATGTTCGCCGGTACAAGCATATCCATTGCTTCAGGTGTCAAAGACATAATATTGTTTTCAAAACTGGCAATTCACTCGACACAAATGGATCCTAAAACACAAGCATACGTGAAAGACACGAGCTCCAAATTCTGTTTCAGGGTTTACGCACAAAAGCCTTACGAAACCATATTTTAAAAGGATTTTGTACACGTAAGGCTTGTGTTTTCGGATCCATTTGTGTCGAGTCAATTATCAGTTTAGAAAAAAATTAGGCTTATGACACCTGAAGCAGTGGATTTGCTTGTACCGCCGAGCATCGCGGCCAGGAAAGAAACGTGGATTTTCGTCGGATTATTTTACTTATTTCACGATTCTTAAGCGTGCAATTTGCAAGCGCGGAAGATAAAAAATCACTGACCACTTAAACAGCATCCTGTTGGCCTTCAGATCTAAGGTTTATTTACAAAGCGAATCCTACCTTTTCCGTTGTTTTCTGAGGACGAATTTCTTTGGCCTTTCTTCCTTCTGTTCTTTCCCTAGCTTCCAAATTCGGAGGATGAAACACCCAATCAGTTCTCAATACATTCACGGTTATTTCTCCACGAGCAAAGGAAACGAATGCATTGAAACATTCTTTGTTTCTATCTAAAATTGTTTTCTCTATTCTACTAGCTCTTCGCTATTTCTTTCGCATATCGTGTGGCACCATATACGCAATACAGGTTTAATTTTACCTCTGGTGACTTGAAAAATTGCGCACCATTTATCCGACTGTTATTATAAGTTTCAATGACTTCATATGTCACTGAAACACAGTCATATATATATATATAAACGCAGGCTTATATTGGCTCAATGGAAAATATTAGTCGAAATGTCTCTATCCTCGTTAGACCAATCAAGTATTCTAATGCAGTACGTAGGAAAACCTAGCTACCAGGGAAATGTACTCAATATTTTGCTCTACAACTATAATTACATGGAAAAATACCTCTAAAAAGACGCTTTAATTAAAAATATTACGTTGGTATTTTGTTGTTATGCTAATTTGGTGATTGGTGCAAAGTTTCTTCATTTCCCATGATTTCGGCGAAAGAATTTTTGTTAATCTATCAAAAAGAAGAATTTACGGTGGAGATAAATTTACATTGCCGTAAAATTGCGAAAAAAAGTATATTTACCCAAACTCAGAATGCATTTAAAAGATATAATATGTATTACCGAAGTTCAAGGTAGGTGTTTAGGCAGCTTTAAGCAGCTTTTTTTATTTATTTTATCAAAAAAATGGCGCAATCTAAAATTTCTAATGTATTTCTCGCCAGAACTCCGAAGAACTTTATTATTTTTTGACTACCGAATGTAATATTTGACACTCAATTTCATTATATTTTGCATTTAAGGTATTAGTTTAATTTATTATTATTGTATCCCACTAGTCGAGTGCCACAACATTTGTGAAAACTGATTAGCATTAAGCTGATGATGAATTTCTATTTTATTAAAATTGAAGTAATGTGCGACGTGGGCGACTATCGGCGATGACTGAGCGGGATGTTCCTGAACCCCTCGGTCATTCTGTAAGATATTTGCAGTCATCTTCAATTCTAAACGAGAATATTCGATGAAAATAAAATTTACGCGTCTGATTGAATAATCCTCGGGACGTGAGCAAGTGGCCCAAGTGTTGGTAACGGAGGTTTATATACATTGTCCATGTAATTTGAACTAAATATTTCTCTCTTTTTTGGCTTGCAGGTGGCAGCAGAGTAGCGGGAGGTGCTTGGAGGAGAGAAAGACATGATTAAGGTGGACGAGAGTGATCCGTTGGGAGGTGAGTGCACTTTTGGGACGCCCGGGGCGGGCGGCGGGGCAGGACAGGGTTATCCTCGGGATGCTAAGATTTCAAGTCTGCTCAAAAGGGAAGAGAAGGAATTCCAGGAAGACAGAGGAGGAAGGGGCGGGGTGGGAGGGCGGGGAAGTCACCCAAAGAACGAGGAAAAGTCTTAGGAATTCTTACGAGTAGCGTGCGTGCCTTAGAAAAAAAAGGAGACGTCTTGGAACTGTCATTTATCAACTCACACGAGAAGAATCGCGGGATTCGCGACTTCACATACATTCACATACCTACGCAACTTCCTCCCCTCGCCTCCCCACCTCCTAAGATTACGCATCCTTCCATTCCATAAGAAAGCACACGAAAGCGTCCAAGAGAATGTTTCTTTTCTCGAAGGGAAGTCTTACGGAAGAGTAAGCAAGTTTGTTTCCCCATCTATCGCCAACGATGAGGGTGAAGTCAACGCACATTATGGCGTTCAAAATAGTTAAGATCATGTATGTATGTACACTTCCAGTCGACAAACGAACTTATAAAACTATATATGTGTTTATTCTAAAGCTTACAGCAAAATCCACACGAAGACTTGCTGAAGGTAATTTGAAAAATGTTTAAAAAATATATAAAGACAGACCACATAGGCAAATTGAAGTAAAGAGTCCATAATTAATATTATACTATGCAGCTTTCTTCTTTTAGCTGTGACTGAATTCCCTCGAATCAGATGAAATGAAAGCCAATCAGGAGACGTACATACATATCCTCTATTAATTAATACACCCAAATTTTTAAATCTTTAATATTTATATGTTTATTTGTTTCAATATTTTTAACTAATTGACGCCAAATAGACGTTCCCACATTGGACATTATATATATAAGTATTTATTGCTGAATTGTCAACAGTGCTGAGAGCATAAGACGCCCGAGGGTATAGGAAGCAGGTCCTCAAGCGAGCACTTGACACTGCGATGGTTTTCCTAGAAGTTGATAACATTTAAAGAGAGGAAATCATTCCAAGTCAAATTTAAATGCACCACGGTTATCTTTGAAGAGGAAAATCAGGAAAAAATTTCAATCCATGCGCAGTCATAACTGCATGAGTAAGTGATGACACTACCACGAGTAATACACGTGTTTTTATTTCAAAGATTGTGACAACATTTTATTGTTCATGTCATATTGTCCGAACGAGAAGACCTTTGAGAGAAACACAACTCCCACATGACCGAGGCCGTCGTTTCCAGATAGACTCGCCGCCAGGGCGACCACAACCAAAGCTATCACGGCCGGCTATTTTGCATATTCCATTTGTGCGAATGTTACCCGCCAGTGACTTTAAACGGCTGATAAAGAAAAAAATAGCACGGATAGCAATAGAAAGTAGAACGGAAAAATGTTCCCGCGGCTGATTGTTAAGAGGTGGGCGCCGATGACATTTCCATTTTGGCGGCGACCAGCTCCATTTTCTACGCCCTGGCGGCGGGGGCCGGCCCTGCCTCGCTGGAAGTTATATTATGCAAGTTATGAGCTTGAGAAATGGAGAGACAGTCAAAGTGTTTGATGGCTGCTTTATTTGTCTATTTATTTTTATGGTTTATGCAATTTTTTCCAATGTTGATCGACACACGCGGTGAGGAAAATAAAAAAATCGTAAGCTGGAACTGGTGTCAGACAACGCACAAAATAATGAACTCAAAATGAACAATATGCCGTATTTTTGCCGTTTTTTAACTCTTAGCACCACTTCGAGAAATCTGTAAAAATCATGGCATGAAAAATCACCGGGACAAATGAAAATTTAAACCCCTTTTACTTCCTATATTATAGGTACTACGTCACCGTTTTGTCAGCTCACAGATCACCTCGGAGTGGAAACGAAGTCGCGTCAGTCTGGGTCCGAGACACACAATTGTGCGTGAATACGTCTGCATAAGTGGCTAATAAGTTAACTAAGCGGCCGCGTCTTGTTCTTCGGCGCCGTTGTCACAGGGGACATCATCGTCTCTCCACCAAATTCACCGCGCTAGCACATCGGAGTCGCACATGCGGAGTGCACCGCGCGGAAATTTTCTCCATCGCTCAACATTGCCGCCATGCGCCGCGGGCCCTCACCTGCGCTTTGCGCATGCGCAGTGCCGACTGAGGGCCATGCTCTCGTAAGCAGTCGTATATACCCGATTGAACGACACCACATTTACTTCAATTGTGAGTTCTCATTCACAGTGTTGTAGTGTCGGAATGCATCACCGTGACACATGACATCGCCGTTTCCTTGTCGGTGCGCCTCGTTTTTGGGTCCGTTTAAAAGAATCACCAACGTCAGAATGGAAGAAGTATGATGAGGGGGCGTTTACCGCCGCGCGGTGACTCAGCGTCTCGCCACGAGGGGGAAGGGGCCGCGCAAACTAGTGACCAATTCCCCTCTCGCGACCAGCGGAACGGATGGATGATTCACTGTCGAGCCGACTATTTTGCAGGGAAGAGGGCGCTCTTTTGGCAAGCACGTAGTACATGAGGATCCAAGTGGCCAGTGGAAAAGCGACAGAGCAACTTTTGGTGGCTCGAGAAGCTTTTAAAAGGGACAATTGGGGAGCCATTAACACACACTATATGTATACGTGTAATCGAGGATATTTCAGCGGGCACGTATCCGCATAAAAAAACAACTGAACACCCTATCGGGAAAAGCCACACTCGGAGACAGTGTTTTTGCGGTGGCTTCCCAACTCGTGGACCTGGGTGTGAATCTTTTTCACTGACGAAGGCTTTTCAGTGGAATGCCGATCGCTTTACTTGCGTGCTGTGGGGAGAGAATTTAAAGCACAGAGATCAGTCCGTTGGATGGGACGTTAAACAGTTGATCCCAAGTCGCCTTTCGATTGAGACGCCGACTCCTCTTGAGTTTCTCCCAACTGCCCTTCATCAAACAAGTTTTAAAAAACCTCCAATGGCCGTAATAAATTAGCACCACTCGTCCAAAGTACACAGAAATTGCTGAGTTGGTTTGCGGTCAAAAAAGTCACTTACAACCTTACGTTGCAAGTGCATGTTTACCTTCAGTTCGCTGAAGAGGGCCACCTTGTGGCCGAAATACGCGTATCCGACGCACACCCTCGTCATTTCTTGTTTTTGTGTCGTTCTTTGACTACGCTCATTTTGAGCTACATTCTCCAAGAAGTTGGGCCCGTTTGAGTGTGTGATTTCCTGAGTGCTTGTGTGTTTGTGGTCATAACCCAGGCATCCTTAGCGGGGTCCCATCAGCCCTTGCGAAGGATCCCAATATGGGTTAAGTGTGTGTGTGTGTGTCTGAGGTCGTTTCACTGGCGTGGAAGTAACATTCCCGTAAACCACCATAGAAGGGTTTTCTAGTTGAGAGGTTGTGATTGGTCACTGGCGTGGAATTGCCCCTCTTACCCGCAAACCAACACAGCAATTTTTGTGTACTTTTGACGAGTGGTGCCAATTTATTGCAGCCATTGGAGATTTTATAAATTTAATTGTTGCGTTAAGAGGTCGCAGAGCTCAAGTTCCCCAGATTTTGCCCTTCATCTCCTTCCATGATTTGCGCAAATGACTTCAGCTGTCGGTCGCCTCCACATCCAGCCAACCAGCCGTCTCATTTCCCCCCCCCCCCCAATCTCTCTGCATCTTCACTCACACTTCACTGGCGAGCGGCTAGATGGAAGAATGCACTACTACCTAGTCACGATCATCTGTCTCAAAATAAAGCCATCTGTCTTTCTACTTGGCACACAATGCACCATAGTCTGGTCTTCATTCGCATAATGCCCTCCCGCGAGCCGGCTCGAGCGTAAGTGGTGGGGGTTACCAGGAAATGTCATTATTGTTTTACGGTTAAAGTAAAAAAACGGTTGATTCGATTGCGTTGTATTGAGCTTTATATGTGCCTTGCCATGATTCTGTCGTGGTCACAAACTATGCTGGAGAAACAGGAGCATTTACTACACACATGCTGTCTGCCCAGTGACGTAGCATGTAGATTAACCTTCGTTCGCGAGGACTATGCGCAGGACGGTGTTGATTCGCCGGGCGTCTGGAGCGTCGAGTGAAAACATTGGTCATCGATGGCATCTTCGGGCGCCGTGCCAACTGTCCCCGCCGTCCCCGCCAATGGAGGCGGGCGTGGCGGGCCTCAACACCCAATGGGCGAACACCACTCCCCCTCCCCGCAAGAATGAAATGGCGGAGCATCGCGCCTCATTTGTTTCCGTTCCCGGATTGGGGGGGGGGGGTCGTCTTAGGCAGGGGAGATGAGGTGAGGGTGTCGCCGCGGTGCCTTTGACCCCCCCCCCTTCCTTCACGAGCGACACGTCCAAAGAGAAATTCAAGGTCACTTAAGGACGGAATCGGAGACTGAAGTACTTATATCTAAGGCGCCGGTGGCGCAGGCGTGGATCGGCGACGATTTTACATCTACATCTTACATTTACATCAACATTCCCTGCGATCTGACGCATGAGCGTGTGGCGGGGGGTGTCGGGACACCGGCCCTTGGAGACGCAATGCGGGGAGCCATATCTTTATTGCGAGCTATAATGCTATAGGCGTTGGGAGGACAGCGAGAGGATAATGTAGGGGAGGAATGAGAGTGGCAAGGGGGCGGGGCCGTTGGACAGAAGGAGTGCAGGGATCCTTGATGGCGTAGTTGGGCATTTGTTTCCACTAGATGCAACTGATGCACTTTTTGAGAAATGCCGTAAAAAATGTGCATTGTGAGTTTTAATCAGTAAAGAAATCAGAAAAATTATTGCTGCGCCGAAACACTGCCCTGCCACGTTGCTGGGGCTACAACATCGTCCACCATACATGACCACGCTATGCTTTGGCTAGCATGGATTTGAGCTTTATTAGACTCATTTATCATTCGTTTTGTTGGACGTATTTTCTTTTGAAATTTAAAATTGTATGAATGAGCGACATTCGAGGATATTATAGTTTTAATAAAACCTGCGAAAAAAATTCCACTGACATTGGTATGTGATCGGCAGCCAAATCTCAAATACGTTGTACAGGGAATCCATTTCCTTTGTGCAACACGACATACTGTTCCTTTGCCCTATATTCCGGAAATTTGTCTGACTCTAGAAATAAATTAAAATTTATCCTAATTGTGTAAAGAAATCAACGAAAAAACACAATTGGTTCTATATCCATGCTGACAGTTATGCTTGCGAAGGACTTAAATGATTATTTCGTTCACCATCCGAGGAAACAGCCAATGCATAAAAGGACTATAGAAGGGACACGACGCGCAGGAATGGGAGCATAATGAATGTGGAAAAATAGATGACCACTAAGACAACTAAGTTTCAAAAAAATTGCACTACACCGAGATTAGGACCCGCAAAGATCGCACTGACTTCCCTTTGCTTCCACATTGAGTGTGTCGTGTTCCCAAATAAAAGGAAACTCAATGACGTGGTCATAAATTTCCTGATCGGAGTCGAGCCGTTAGTAGCAATTCACATATCCAAAGAAAATATGGGGATTATAAAAATTTGGGTTGGGGGTATGGCGCTTTCATCTATGAATACAATGTATGTTTAAAATATATCAAACACAACGTGCTTATTCGGTTAAAACATAATCATAAAATAATTTCTCGCTTTGCACATGCCTATAGGTACGTAGCAATTATTCCTTTTTTATTACGCAACAATAAAAACGTGGGGAATGTACAAAGCGATAAATTATTTCATGTGTCACGTTTACACAAAGTTAAGCCTGAAACTGCAAATTTTATTGAAAATTTAATTATTCGTTCGTCAAACCATTATGTAGAATAACAATTCAATGACAAATGGATAATAATATTGCTTTATTTCTAACAGTTAAGTACCCGAGTGTCAACAACAAATAAAGTGTATGCAAATATTATTAATAATGTATTGATGTCTTAAGTTTCGCAAGAATATCGGCTGGTGTTTACGATAATGTATTGAGGTAACGGTGAGAGTTGAGATACAACACTTTTTAATTAGCAAGGTTAATTAGTCAAATTATTAAACTGATCAACTAATTTAGAAAATACATCTACTGCATGAGAAAACATCAATAGAGGTAGCACGGTGATGAAGGAGAGACTGATATAGGTATAATGCCTATATGCCGCGCTATGCGTGAATACTCATCTATGTTATTAAGGTGGCTCCGCCGCCGCGACAGGGTGTGAGTCAAAACAAAGACTAAATTCCACATTTTTTATATTTTGTCCAAAAAATCCTGATTTCGCTGATGAAATGCGTTACCTACAGAAAACCAAAAGTAAAGTAGAAAAAATGGAGATTATTCCACGAATGTATTTTAAATTAGCACTTATTTCCAGCCATAGGAGCCGACTGCAGCGCCATTTGATACGAATTACCACATTTTGACTTCAATTACGGCATTAATTCTTCAATAACTAGAAAAAAAGAGGTGGTAAGATGCCTATATTTTATCTTTATTCAATGTCTCTGGAATATTTCCTTCATATAAATAGTTTTCCTCGAAAATGGCATTTATATTTTATGGAAAAATACTATTTTTCCCCTAGTTTCTCTTATTCCCCCATTGAACACCATGTAATTTCGAGTTCAATTATAGAATAAAATAGCGTGGAAAGGTATTAATTTGTTGTTCATATCAGATAGAGGACACGTTTTTTTATAAGTAGACGGAATATGAATATAATGGCATTTAGGTCATTTTACGGTGGAACCACCTTATCAACAAACCGATTCAAACCGATCGGTATTGGATGTTAGCTATCTAGTTATAAACAACCCTAATTAACAAGTTATGCACAATATGTAGTGCAAGATAGCTTCAGTTGCTTAATCATCCGTACGTTTGCAATAATAACCTCCAAACGGTATTCCTTACCATGGTAGGATGTAACCATAGGCCTGAAGTATATACCATCGATTTATTCAACAATACGACAAGGGACGATTTATATACAGTTACTTCTGTCAAAGCTTTGGTAATTTTTCCTAAGCTCAAACAAGATATTGCTAGAAAATTCTGGAAATTTCAGTACGAGCAGATATTATCTCTCGCACAAAACGAGCAGCAATTACTCCCAGATTAATTACCCGATAAAATTAATACGACATCCAATGGTCTAGAGTTGTATTACGTCTCAATTAACCCTTTTACCATTACAGACGATATTATTCAACATTTTTGGTTCAGTAAAGTCATTTACATTCGATCAAAATGCATCGAGACCACATTCCAGGGAAAGTTTTCACACAACCGGGGATCACATAATTAGCACGAGGAGAACATAGGTTGAATTCTAGAAACGCCACGATAATTATCGCATGCGAAAATGATGGAGACTTAACGCATGGTTTCGTTGAAGCTTTGCATGCTACACAGACAATTTTACCAAAAAAAATATCAAGCAAAAAATATCCACGAGGACAAAATAAAATTAAACTATCAATTTATAAATTTACCGGGTAAGAATTATAGCACGTGGACAGGATGGGACAACCTGATACTAATAAATCGATGCTTTTAAGCTTCTTCTTATCCAACGCGATATTTATCGATATCCGACCCCCGAGGATGCAATGACTCGCTGTTTCCCCACTCATTCCCTCTTCCGATGAGCAATTTAAGATTGACACATTGAAGGTGGTGCGGGAGGAGAGCGTGGGAAGTAAGAACGATCGTATGTACAAGTAGCCCTTTCGCCTTCAAGAGTCTGAGGAGAGAGGTGTCTGAGTGACGAGAGGGAGACTCCGGGAGTGAGCCACTTGTGTGTCTTGAGGATTGGGTGGGGGAGAGGGGGGGAAGAAGGGAGAGGCGGCGCGCTGCTGCGTTGCTCCACTGTTTTCTCCTACAGTATCGACACAGAGTATGTGTACATACTCTGTGGTATCGATGAGTAAGACGGAGAACGCAGAGTCATTCTCGCTCACTTGACACTAGTGTGGAACAGAAGGTTGAGTGTTGTTGGTGACTTTAAATAAATAATTATAATACTGGAGCGAAGGATTCTACAGTGGCTTCCTTGTATGCTGGAGCTCATTCTTCCGGCTGTCCATGTTCATTGGATGACAATTTCTCCTCCGTTACAGGAGGCGTCTTCCGGTCAAAGTTCGACCTGAGTACACCTCTTGCAACGGACGAGAAACTGTCGTCCAATGAACATAGACAGCTGCTGCGGAAGAATGAGCTCCAGAATGTATAATATTATTGAATAAAAAAATGAGTGATAAAATTTAAACACTCAACAACATTTGATTAACATCTATACTAAAAGCGGAAAAACGACATATATATATATATATATATATATATATATATATATATATATATATACGCAGCCAAACTGATATGTATTTACGACAATGCCTTCTTCCCACGCATCGCCATTGACTACTGCAATAACAGAGTGGTTGCTCGCAGATATGTAGATGCATACATCACGCAGATACATTCGTATTGGTTCATTCGCGGGTTGCCTGGAGCACTTCTATGTGGACAGCACACCCTTTGAGGTGTATTTCAGGGTATTTTGTAGACATGACGCATAAACCACCCGACTCGCGGTTCAAAGACACGGTGAGGTCCACCCCGAGAAGTGAGCGCGAGGGTGGGCGCGTGAAGATACTCAAGTCCCCGCAAAAATATAACAGTCGCCTCGAGCGACAAAAGATCACTACTACACCTTATAACCCTCTCATTCCCTTGTCGCCCACTCTCTCTGTCTTGCCTCTCTCGTCCAAAGGAGCACTCAGGAACCTCCTCCTCCCCCCCGCCCTTCAACCAGAGCGGCCAAAAGGGAGAGACGAAGACAGATCGCGACTTGTTTTGAATCCCTGCCCCACACACACACACGCATCATACCACCGCACACGCTCATTAACCATATCTCTAACCATACGGAAGGAAACTCCTCAAATCCTGACACTTGAAATCCACACTCAAATTGACTCGAATGCTTTCTTTTTCATGAATAAATCACGCGCTTTCTCATGCCCCGAGGGTCATTGACCTCTTTACGCCTGTTGCTCAAGGTCAAATATTCCGCGAAACGTTTAGCGAAAGTCTGTAAAACTGCTAATCTTAGAAAGAAAAGTGCATTCTCGAGACTGAACATTTCCGCGTTAAACACGGTCTACTGCAATATTTTATATATGGTGCTGGTTCTATTCCCATAAAATCACTACGTAAAAGTTTGCTAAACAAATTATAAATCTGTTCTAGGGATTTGCACAGCGAGCAGAATAGTTCTTCCGTTTTAATAACTGACGGAGCAAACTAGGAGTCGAAAGATTTCAACCGGGCAGCACTCCGCGGACATATACCTATCACAGCAATAGTGGTAGAAGCAACTTTTTGAGGCCTTCCAACGGCTGACGCCATATCAATCCTAGAATTGTCTCAAAAGACGTTTATTCGTAGAGAGAGAGAGGCATCCAGTCCTAAAAGTTCATTAGTTATCACCAGCCTAGACTCGTAAATACTTTTATAGCCATTTCCTACTAGATTGGTTCATGCTTCAGAGAAACAGTTCGCTAAAGGACTCCCCCTCCCCCTTCAAGCGTAAATCTCAAATTTCATAAAACTTCTTCCCATTTCTATCACTAGCATAAATTCATGTTTTTTGCTCACATCTTAATTGCCACCATTATCACAAATGATTTGAGCCCATATCAACATTTCGTGACTTTGATGAATGTCACGCATTGATCCAGGATAAAGTTTCCTTTGAAGGCTTCTTCTTCCGCGGAGTCTTTGAGTTGATGATATTTCACTTTCGGCTCTTCTTCCGCGCCAATCCAATATTCTCCTGGACAATGTTTCGCCCACATTCCAGCTGACTTCTTCAAGTCCGCTGAAGCGTCGATGCAGTCTTTGCTCCGTGTTATATAACTACATTGTCCAGAAAGATCCGGAAGAGGACCCGAAAGTGAAATATATCTCCGATCCAGGATAAAATTTGATCACGATTGAACTGTCTCTTGGTGGAACTAGTTCCATTGTGTTTCGTTTTAAGAGAGAATACAAATTCATCGGAATTCAATCATGATCATGGAACAAATCATACTTTCGAATCAATTTCCCGTAACGTCTCATAGTTAGAGCAGACTTCTTCAGGAATCAACTTTTCGGGAGTAGGAAAACCCAGAAGTGCTCCCAAGTTATGACGGATTTCCCGGAGTATTATCGGACGGGGGTCGAACCCTCCACCCTCGGGATAGGAAGCCTCTCTCTCTGACATAACACACACACCCACCTCACATCTCCCGAGCAGAGGACTCCAATCGGGATGGTTGGGCGGGGGGAACATGCTGCCAACTGCTGCTCTGCCGAAGGGGATTGTGGGGCGAGAGGCTGGGCCCGTGCCAGGCTTGTGCCGGCCGCCCCCCCCCCCCCAATGCCGAGAGAGAGAGAAAAACGAGATAAAAAGAATGAAAATAAAAAACGAGCAGGAAAGATTAAAAGGCTCCTCACGAGAAGAGTTGTCCGGGAAAATTGCCCGTGGTGCTCTCGACGCGATGAGTGGCTGGTCCGTGGAGGATTCGTATTCCGAGAGCGCTTTGCTTTAGCGAAATAAGTCGTCTACGCGGCAACAGTTCACGGTTTAAGAGCTCTGAATCATCTTCCGAGACATTTTATTTATAACGACCCCACCCCCAAAAAACCCACATCAGGAATACGTAATACGGGAGGAGTGGTGAGTGGCAGCCGGAGAGAAGTGTGAAATGCTATGAAACAACCAGGTCAACAGTGTCCGGCGAGATGTGGTGCACTGGTGCAACATCAGCAATGAAAAGTAGTCGATATAGTACCGTCCACTTTATTTTACATTGGCTGAACGTGTTTAGGTCCACGGTTTTACCACTTACCCATATCCTAAACCCCGCTTACCTTATCGACCCAAAACGTGACACCCCTTCCCCCCTCCCTAACCACCCCCACCCACCCACCTTACCCCCCGCCACCGTAGTACGTTCCTTCCCCCACCCACATGGCGAACGGCGGCGTTGGGATGACCTAATCACCCTTCTTCACATTAGTATGTTGACCCTCAATACTACTTCCATTTACTCCTCCCCCCACCCCCCTACATTCCGCCTAACCCCTTCCACACCCCCACCTCTAAAACTTGAAGGTCACATATCTCTACCGATTAGGCAGAAAAATTAGTTTTTTGTTCAGTTAAATTTTGGAGATCGGAAAGAAAATGCCCAACTTTGTACTATAGCTAATTATATTCTGACTTATGAGATTTATTGACTTCAATTCCTAGACAAATAAATAGCTTGCAATTTTACATACGAGGGTGCAATGAAATGGAATTATGTACCAGCACCATGGATTCACCTAGATGAAATAACAAGCCGTCCTATTTCTCACCGTATATTATGGAAAATTGCACGATTTGTCATTTCATTACGAATGAACTCGACTCAATTTCGCAAGAATCTTCGGATTTCACATACACCTCTAAGTAGTCGAAGGAAATGTTATTCAGGTTTCTGGTTCTGCGATTAAATTATTTTATATTATGCGACAGTTTCGCCGTGCTATGCTGCAGGCTTCGTCGGGCTTTTAAGAACAACAATGGTCTTTTTTTCAAAAAGTAAATAAACAATTCCAGCAATTGATGATTTTGAGAAGTAAAAACTTAATTTCGAAAAAGTCTCTTCCAGGTATAAGGGAGTTTATAACTATCCTCTCTATTGATGTTATTTGGTCTTTTTTCTATTTCAATCGCCTCCCTTATGAGCCGTGGAAAGTAACTGCTTTCTTTGTGTAGTACTTAGTCGAAGGAAACATTTCCAAATTCGCGTTCAGTTTACCAAATTTGAGGGTTAAAATCTTGAACAATGTCATTGAGAAATCACAAAGAAAGGAAAATTCCACGCGTAAAAATATTTATTACGACCTTTCGTTTCGCTTATCATATCAGCATATCGTCAGATGTTTCGTTTCCACACACACGCACTTTGGCCTGAATGTTCAGATTGTACACCTTGGTCGTGCGCCGGGAGATTTCGCTTTCCCGGCAAAGGGTTTTCAATGGCGGCGGGTTGGCTGGCCTGCAGAAGGAAAAATGGTGGGAGGAACCAATAGGTCCACGCGCATGCGCTCTCCTTACTTCCTTTAGCAGAATTCGTAACAGTTTTGCAGTTTTATTTGTTTTCACTTTTGTTTTTTACTTAAATGTTGCTTTTACTTTGGCTTCACAAATTCTCCGGGGGGAGGGGGGGGGGGCAGAATTAATAGATCCTACCCTGACTAGACCAATATATTGAATATCATAACTAAATTAAGTCTTCTGATTTGGGAAAGAGGGAAATGAAAAGTAAGCAATGTTGCCCCTACCATATGGTGTAAATGAAAGCCACTATCTTGGCTTTGTCCGTCACGTGTTTTGATTCCCCAGCGGGAATTGAAAGTCTTTACTGACTGGCTGAATTTCTAACCGCTATCTGTGCTATTATGACGGCCAGACTATCATAGACTCTTCTTTTAGTACATATCTTATGATGCTTGTGGTATAATCTGTGCAATACAGCTCTATGAGTTAAAATACTAAATCCAACTTACTGGATGTCTGGTGGAGCCCTCATTCCAGCGTACATTTAAAATGCACAGTAGTCCTTTAAAGGCTAAGTGAGGTCGTATTTTTTCCTGCAAAGACCTCATTTAGGGCCTTAATCTATTGTATCAAGCATATCTTGTATCAAGTCTCTCTTACATTCCTCATTCACTCTTCATCGCCTCTTGAATGGGTATAGCAATCATTATTCGATTTTTTAGAAACTATGTTAACAGTAAGCCTTCGTTTTCGCTCGTGACTGTGAAGAGGCACTCGTGAGGCACTCATTGACGGGCGAGGGCGACAAAAAGACCAGAAACAAAAAGCATCCACAACCACAATTTCCCCCGCAGCAGCAGCCGCCGCCGCCGCCGAAAACCATCCATCGTGCCAATGGGGATCGGGTGGCTAGACTGTTGGCGGATTCCCAACCTGAGGCAGATCCACAACCAGTGTCGTGTAGGCATTAGCATCTCTACTCTCAACGAAAGGTGCCGAAGAGTTTAACTCGATTAACATCTCACTTGACGGGTGGAAGAGCGCCGCTACACTTGAAGATCTCTCTAAATTGACATCCACGTAGGGAACGGAATTCCAAAGAAGAAGTACTCCACCCCTCCTCCGCCTCTTTATCGGGATTCAAACCATGGCTTTAGAGACAGAAAGAGAGTACCCTCATCTCCACATCAACCCGATCCCCGGAAATGGAAATAACGACGAAAAAATTGGAAAATTATTTGAAGCCTATCGTCGAAAGAAGACTAAGCCGTTCCCTTCCACATTTCGCCACACGATCGGCGTTTGTTTTCCTCCTCGAGACACACGCGCGATACAAAAGAGGGCAGACCGATCGCCGTCCAGTCCGCTCCCTTTCTTCCGCACCTCTGGGCTCGTGTGAGAGACGCTTGCATGCTTTTATTTTATTCACCGCGCCTCGACTAGGGAAGAAGAGCAGTCATGGTCCTCGTCATCTGACTGGCCGAGGCAAGACTCATATACGCCTTGCATCCCCCCCCCTTCCCAACCCTGAAATTGGGGTATGAGAGGACACCTCTGGATGGGCCGGCAATAACATATGTATATCGATACACTTGAAAAACATAGAAACACGTATAAAGGAAAAAAAAAACTTGGACTTTTTGACGTTCGAGCCGTCGTCGTCGGCGGTAGTATATTCCTCTACCTACTAGAAATAGTATGAATTAGTAATACTCCTCTACCTACTACAAATAGTATTCTAATGCCGATGATGACGGCTATTCCGTCGAAACGTCCAAGTTTTTTTTGTAAGTTTCCTCTTTACGTGTTTCCATGATTTTCAAGTGTATCGATATCGATGTTAAATATTCATGTGTGTGTGTGTATATATATAAATTCATGTGTGTGTATATATATATATATATATATATATATATATATATATATATATATATATATATATATATATATATATTCTTTGGAAGTTTTCGCCAATTGGCCACAAATATATAAATTCAAACTTACAGGAGGTAGGAGAAAGAGGAAAAGATAAAGAATTCGTTCTTACGGAACGTTTCGAACCAGTTGGTCCTTCGTCAGCTCTAGAAGTGAGCAGTTAGTACTGCTCACTTCTAGAGTACTAACTGCTCACTTCTAGAGCTGACGAAGGACCAACTGGTTCGAAACGTTCCGTAAGAACGAATTCTTTATCTTTTCCTCTTTCTCCTACCTCCTGTAAGTTTGAATATATATATATATATATATATATAATATATATATATATATATACTCAATCATTCGAAAACATGACACTCAAAGGCGCGAATAAATTCATACATTCATAGGAAATGGAAATGGATAGGAACACATAAAAGGACGAACACAGGGTGTGCAAAATTCCCCCCCCCCTCGAAACCTCGAGACTCGAAAATCCTCGGAGACTCTATAAACCGCAGGAGACTTCGCGTCTCGCAAAGTGCCCGAGCGAAGAGCTAAGTGCATCGATCTGCCCCGGTCAGCGCGATCGCTCCGGTCATCGCGGTTTCTACAGAAGCACTCATTTTATACTGTCCGCGCTGGTGCTGACATCTTTTTCCACGTTCGAGTCGACCTGCGGATATTCCCACCAATCCAACGTGTGATAACATTTCCCCTCTTCACCCCACTCCTCCACTGGCCAGCTGTTTCCCCTCCTGCGCTGGCAAAGTGTACCGCCATCATAGCAGCTCTCTTTGCAATTGACCGCGCCGATGAAAGGACGTGACGGCTTGGTTCCACTTGTGATCGTCTTGCAAAGACAAGGCTAACGGTATTTAGCCTACGGGCTTGTGTTATACTGTAATAATGGTAAATATATAAATACTGTCATTGAGGTTATTTCAAACTAGCTAAGGTTGTTTTCATTGTTTTTTCTCTCGTTACGCCCACCAAAAATCAGTCAATTCGTTCGCGACGTCAAGTTTCACGGGCTTGCGTTGCAAGGGTTTGGTGGGGAAGATGAAAATGAGTCAAATCCAGACAGAAAAAATTTCACCTTAACCGGGATTCGAACCTGGATCTCCCAATTGCCGGTCGAGTGTGCTACCAGTTACACCACCAAGGCTACTCAATTTACTGCTGAATATATATATATATATATATATATATACATACTAAAATACATATTTCAACTTGATAAGGCATCGTCTGACAAATCAAGGTGAAACCGGTCGCAGTTATAAATAAAGCGTGGAAAAGTACAAAGCTTTTATTAAAAAATAGATAAAAGAAATAAGATCAGGTTTTACTTGGTGGAATTCCATTTTTTTATAAAAGAAAACAATACTTTTACAATCCACAATTTTGGTCAAGACAATGGCGCACAATCCGGATTTCAATGCATGTGCACCATCATCATCACCAATGGGTGCTTCATTGACGATGCACGAATGATGATGCACATGCATTGAAATCCGGATTGTGCGCCATTGTCTTGACCAAAATTGTGGATTGTAAAAGTATTGTTTTCTTTTATGAAAAAATGGATATTTTTCACTTCCACGAAGTCAAGCATGAAACAGTCAAATTAAATTTATTTTTGTTCTTTGGGTGCAATTACTCATTAAAGTGCGTGACGAAAGAAACCACCAAAGCTAAACAATAAACAAATAGCCCGCAAGTCGCCAAGTGTACTTACCTCTCCCAAGAGATGGAGCAGAAAGCGAGCAGTGGAAAAATGAGACATATTTGTGTTCCTACCGAGGATTCTCTCTCCACCCTCCCTCTACCCCCTCCCCTACCCTCTCCTCTACCCACCCCCCAACCCGACAAAAGCGAGACGTACTTTGCAAGTTGGCAAAGCTGCGCAGAAATGTCAACCGAGGAATAAACATCGCTTTTTTTCTGAGACTCCCTCGCTATTTTCCGCGGATTTTCAGAGGGCTTGAACGATATTATTACGCACTCCAAGAGGTACAGCTGTCTCTGAGTTAAGAATTTCGGATGTTCTCAGGGAATGTGTGCGCGGGGACGAAAACGTGCTTCCCCTCCCCTTCCACCGAATTTGCAAAAAGCATCGCAGAGAATAGACATGTACCATTGAGAAATAGTGAAGAAAATTCACAATTGGCGATGAATTACGCGTTTCTGTGCACTCTTAGGGAATAAAAAACATAAGATGCTAATAGGTCGAAAAGTGTCGTTGAGGGAACGCATTGTTTTATGACTGGAAACGAAGTCTTAATTGACGTATCGGTCCCTATACCATCACAGTTTTCCCGAATAATCAGTCCAGACCTCAGGAAAATCGAAAAAAAAGAATATCCCTTCGGTCGAGTCGAACGCTTCGCTACTCGTTTAATTCGCAACACACGAAACAAGACACGCGTGGTTCACGCTCTTTCATGTAAGAGGAGCACAGATGATAACATTCGGTAATTTAGGAACACGAACGATTGGAAGTGATGAAAATCTGGTGTCATGCAAGTATGCAGATCGTAAAATTGAAGGAGATTATCACCAATTAAGAAGTCCTACGCTGTCACGCACTGATCGAAAACCACACGTTTACAAAACGCATAGTCAATTGCAGTTTAATATTCGGACTGTGCTGTGCTATAAGGTACTTTGCCACGCAAGTAGATCGTAATCTGAAAAGGGCTGAGACCACCACCAAGGGGACTCGACGTACTTGGACTTTTCTGGGACAGAACGCTTCACACTCCTCTGTCGTTGGTGCGCAAACGTGGCCACCCCTGTTCCCACTCGGGGGACAGCAGGACGCGTCAACCCCACCCAAGTTAACCCCGCCACTAAGGGCGTGTTGCACTTAGCAAAGGACACCGGCCGTTGAAAGGGAGACCATGTGAAAATGAATTGGGGAGGAAATATATGAAGGAGTTAAGGAGTGTTTTGGTAGAATTTGGGGCCTGCATCTGCTTTCACGTAGCCGTAAAAAACGTCCGCGAGAAGAAATAATTCTTAAACCTATCAATTTCACCGTGGATCGTCCATATTTTGTCTGGTCTGAAGGTGTGGAGCATTATACATAACATCTTTCTTTCCAACCTCAAACCCACGTGATCTGAATTGTTGTAGTAATCTCACAGCCTGTAATCTGAACGTATAACCAACTCTGAGCTCTAAACTCGCAGCTCCCGACGCAATCTTACCAATCGCCGCGTTACGTATTTCTGTGTGCACTCTTTGTCGTTTTTAAATAAAAAACTCGGCTCTTCCTCAGGTTTATTAAAAAAAGGAAAATCCGCCAGATTATGAACGTGGGCAACTATGAGGAGTGATCTTCGTCACCATTCGCACCATCGAAGGCGGGACCCGGGCACCCATAGCACCAAATTCCGATCCACAACGGGAGTCAACCGCAAGACGTAAGCAGCGTATAATCCAGCCGCGGTAGGATGTCGTGAAGACGTACGTTGAAGTGGCGTGTTTTTCGACTTCCGACGTCAGGACGATCAGTTCTGCTGTCGGTCCCAGTTCATACCTACACGCTCGACCGGCTGGCCTGAAGTTATCTTTATAAGTTTTCCTTTCGACTTCACTTTTGCCTTAGCATGAGACTCAGAACACAATCACATACTATAACGTGGTCAACATTGTGAACATTAATAGCAGTCACATAAAAATGGGTTTCGCATCGCAAGAAGACCTAAATCAATAGTTACATAGGATTTTGTATGGACAAAATAAAAACTAAGCAGTATACATATAATAGGATAGTAAGGCATTTTTTAAGAAGCGGAAAAATAATGCACACGATAGTGACCAAAATAAGTTGCTATGGACCGTGGATTTAATTTATTTTACTGCCTCTCATTTGTTTTCGATTCTCCTCTGGTACTTATTGTTAGTTCACGACCTCAGCGTCCCTGAGGTAATCTGTCGTCAGGCAATGCTTACACCATGCGGCCAGAGTACTGTCAATTGCAGATTGGGCTAAAAGCACCTGAAATACTTACTATGGTGATTGGCGCGATTTTCGTTTATGTAGAGATTTGCGTGGAACTTAGTATATATGTACTTACTTGTAATATTGATAGATAAAAGTGAAAAAAATTACTTGTCACCGATTTGGTTTCTTGGTAATTCATTGCTATTTCAACACATTGCCTTATGGGACATGATATGTATTTCGTAATAATTCGATTACATATGTACAGATGTTTCCCTAAACGCAAAATAATGCGTTTCATATTATTATAATGGTTGATAACAAATATCAAGATACCATGCGGAGGGAAAAAAGTATTTCTAGATATAATTTTCGCATACATTTCGAATTCCGCGCCGCCAATCCAAGTTATAACAATGCTTTCACGAAGGCGAACGTTTTAAAATAAAATCCTTGCATAATTTAGGTGCAGTCGCCGCATAAAGTCTGACGACATCGGCAAATAGCCCAGAATTAGCGAAACTACGATTTTGTGTGGGTCCACTGATTCAAAAGTGAAGGGGGGTGGGGGGAGGGGAGATAGGGAGAGAGGAGGGGAGGGGAGGTGGGAAGGAGGGAGGTGAGAAGGTGGCCAGAGTAGTCGTGAATCGGAACCTCGTCTTGGGGGCTACAGTGAATTAAGGGGATCAAGTTGCCGATGTCGCCAGACTTCATGCGGCGACTGTACATTACCTGCATGCATGTACTATATGGTGATTTACAGAGTATATAAACAGATGTACTTTGGTGATATGTGGTCTATATTGTATTCCATTTACTTGAAAACTTAACAAAATGTGCACTCACGATCACCGCCAACTTCCAAACTTCGAATTGGAGGCACGGAAATGGAGAGGGGTTTTCACAATAGCCCCAAGGGGGGTCGGGCGGAGAAAGGGGGTGAGTCACACACATATTATATCACACGCCCTTCTAGACGGTTAACTCACCGCTTCGACCTCCAAAAGAAGGACCTCCCACGCCACTTTTTTTTATTTTTTGAATAAAATTTAATTTCCTCTCAAAGATACCCTCTGTTCACGGGATTTGGGTCGACGAAGAGGTAATTTCGGCGGCGCCTTTGGACTCTGTTCACACGCGCGGTCTCTTCTCTTCTCTGCTGCTGGCCCGCGACACTAATTTAATCCGATGGAAAAAAAAGGGGATACGTACCATAAAAATAACCTTGAAATGCACAGACAAGAGTTTTTTTGGTAAACTTGTCCCTTCCTCTCATGTGACATCTTAGTCAATGGTTTCCTTTCAATGCAACGGAGTAACTATGCAATTTTGGCACTGTCGACAGTGACAATTTTCAGGCTACGCCGATAATTAATTATGGCTTAATTTTTTGATAAAAATGAGCAACGCTGCAATGAAGGTAGCGGGTTGAAGTACGAAAGGGAAGCAAAACCTTCTTAGGATTTATTTTCTTAAATACCTGCAAATAAGTACAACAAATTTTGGCAGGGATTTTTGAGATTAGTGTTTCGCACTATTAATTTGAGAATATTTATAGTTTTCAAGTCCTTGAACTACATGCTTCTCACACGTAAGAAATAATTTCCGATTGTTTTCGTGTCCACAAGACCTGTATTCGGAATATAGGAATCTGAGCCCAAGGTATTTCCGTTAGAAATCATCCGGGGCCTTAAAATAATCCGTTATTAATTTATCGAGGACCCAGGACGTCACAACACTGATTCATCCGCGGACCCCGGATGTTTCCAAACGTTCTGACACCATTTAGACCATCTTGTGGT
Organism: Pyrrhosoma nymphula; assembly: GCA_963573305.1. Taxonomy (NCBI): domain Eukaryota; kingdom Metazoa; phylum Arthropoda; class Insecta; order Odonata; family Coenagrionidae; genus Pyrrhosoma; species Pyrrhosoma nymphula. The sequence continues at coordinate 4,838,921 of OY754334.1, forward strand.
TGCCAGGGATTTTTCAACAACAAACAAAAGCGCCAGAACCCTACTCGTGAATTGGGGCCACGGCTCGCACTCCCAAGGAATGCACCGAATGCTCCAAACGACCTTTCGCTCCTTTCAACCCCCACTCATCTTCTCAGTCGTAAGGCCGGAGTAAGCTGCCGATATAAATAAAACGTTGGAATTGCTCACCCTACCCGTAACTATAACCAGATTCACTTCTCATTTATCTTCAACTGTTGGGGAATAATAACATTTCAAGAAACCAAGTCTTTAGGGTTGGTATCTAGAAAAAAACAGAGTATTACAATTTTACATTTACATCACTTCCTAAACAGTCGGTAAATCGGTCAATAATCATCAATATGAAATCTTTGGAAATCTGCGAGACTATGCAAATAAATATTGATTGAATATTATTACTCCTGAAACCTTCAGCTCATCCGACAATATCCGGGAAAAGTGAAATATCCAAAGAATGGTAGATTATGTGCGTAAAACACCACAAATCCAGAAGAACTCAACCACCGAGCGTTGGAAAGTTTAAATTAAGATTAAATACAGAAATAAAGAGAGGAAATGTTGCAACAAAGCTTTGATAGGAATGCGAATTAAGGAAGCAATATCATTTCCGAGAACTGGAAAGATAGCGTCACAGAACATGGTTCGCATATTTGCACTCGCCTGAATTCAACGATGGCACTTCACTAGTTAGACTTAGATGTTCTGTCAGCATGTACAGTTCCTTATAAGTTCAGCTAGGGGGGCTGTTTTGTAATCTCACCTTTTTAATGACTCTTTGCGGGAAGGCGGGTGATCCGTTTCGCTCTCTTAATGATCGGCTCACGACCGGCCAAGGTCCGATGGTGGCTCCATTTCACGTTCCTCACGACAGGTGAGATGAAACTAACGAAATGCGGAGCCAAAAGAAACGGATCAAGAGTCGAAAGATACGGATCAAGAGTCGAAATAGCGAGTGAATCAAATAAATAGACCGGCAGCGTGACCGGCAGTTCACCACTTGAGAGCCGAAGATGGTCACGACGCCTGGGTGGCGGAGTTGAACTACGAAAAATGACGTGATTTTCCACATTTTATTGACGTATTCTCACTTAGGTGAGATTACGTATGACATATTCTCACCCCCAGTTTATTATATTGCCCCCTATAAATGCCACCAATAGCAACATTTGACTCCTGGGGGGTTATTTTTTAATGTCACCTTTTAAATGACTCTTTGCGGGAAGGCGGGAGATCCGTTTCGCTCTCTTAATGATCGGCTCACGACCGGTCAAGGTCCGATGGTGGCTCCATTTCACGTTCCTAACGACAGGTGAGATGGAACTAATAAAATGCGGAGCCAAATGAAACGGATCAAGAGTCGAAAGATCGGATAAATCAAATAAATATACCAGCAGTTCACCACTTGAGAGCCGAAGATGGTCACGCCGGCGCGGCGCCGACTGGATGGCGGAGTTGAACTATGAAAAATGACGTGATTTTCCACATTTTATGACGTCTTCTCACTTAGGTGAGATAACAAAATAACCCCCCGTTTACATTATATTTCCCCCTATAAATGTCACCAATAGCACCACTCTACTCCTGGATGTTTTGTTTGAAATCTGTTGAGGCATTGTCACCGGATGTCGATGCCCTAGGCGGACGATAACTTCTCTCTTTTCCATAGAATCGAGAAGAATACTAACCATCAATGGATGCGTTTTTCTTCTCAACAACCCTATTCCTTCTCACTTCTGTTATTTATCCGCGTCTCGACGATCTCTTGAGTTAACAATTGGGCACCTATAGTACTTATAGTCTCGCGATAAGGTGTATATCGCGATCCCAGGTAAATATATAATACTTTAGAAGGAATATTTTGCATTATATTTATCAAATAAATGCTTCAGTTCCAAAATAAGAAATATTTCGAACCGTCAGCGTGCCTGATCGCCGAAGATAAATTTACAATGAGACCGCTTCCTTCTGAAGACGCAGGCTCAACTCCGCATTGACAAGCAATCCTCAAGATCTTACAGGCATTCCCACTCCTCGTCGACTGCTCCGCAAGAAATAAGATCATGCTGCGGTATAGGAGGAGGGGAATGCTGCATTTTTGGGTAAATGATCGAAGAGTGGGAAGATTGGCTGGAATTCCCGGGGGCGGATATTTCGGCTTGAGCGATGAAGTCAATGCATCACTTTTCGAGGCTGAAGTCACTCAGCTGGTCTACAGCGTATATAATATAAACGCATAGACAAGGGACAGAGTCATCAGTTCATAGGAATAAATCATAAAAATATATTGGGAAACTATAGAACATCCACCAGCGGCAATAAATTGCTAGCAGATGCCTCAAAAGGTGGCTCACGAGCAAAGAGTGACAATTCCACTCTACTCTCAAGCTTCAATGCAGTCCACGTATTTACCTAACATAGATGACTCTGGATCATAGTATTCCGATTTAAAATTCATTTATTTTACTAAAAACATTCAGCTGCAGAACTTCTGAAATACAATAAATATGATGGTATTTTACAAATAACAAATCAAAGTCAGATTAATTCGTATACTAAGCACCCAACTTCAAATTATAAAAATTGATATCGATTCTATGGTCCTTTTCACTAATTATTGCGACCAAATTTGGTTGATAAGGTGCAGTTTAAATGACGTATTTTGAAAAATTCCAAGGATTGGTGGGTGATAAATATTTAATAAAATAGCCATTTTTAAAACGTGAACAAAGTATTGGAAAACTACACTAGTATCTAGTTTCAGCAAGTGGCGCCGATCGCGGTAGTCAGGTCGACACGGAATCGTCCTCAGTTGAAAGAGGCGATACGACATTAGCAGTCGGAACTCCTAGAAAACCAGAGTCTAATACGACAACTAACGTCCTCCAACTTGGCCTCTAAAGCTTACTTGTTAATATTCCGTGCAGCTAATTTGTGCAAACGAACAAATGAAGGACATCAACGCCACGATGGAAACACAGGTTCCCAGTTGATAACCGAAGTTAATAATAGTCCCTTCTGCACACTGGATAATTGACTGTCCAGATTCCTTCCGACTGCTGTCGCCAGCCCACGTCTCAGCAAAAGCTGAAGACAAAGAGTGCGCACAAATTAAGCACTACAACTAAATAAATGGTCAAAAACTGTTTCGAGTGAAATTGCGGATAAAATCGACTCAAGCACAAAATTAATAAGCAGCCTCGATAAAATAGAAATGAATCTTATTCTCGAAGGCGAATTCCCAAAGAAAAGTGAAAGAAATACACACACAATAAAAACATAAAAAGGCGACCGGACATCGCTCGGTAGCGTGGGTCCGTCTTCCACCCTTTTCACCACGCTGCCCGCCCTCTGCCCCCCCCCCGCCCCCCCTCTCTCAGCACAAATTTGTGTCAAGGCTTCCCTCTCACCTCCCCCCCATACAAAAGGCTTTCCCCTCCCCTCACCACCCCCAAGCCGACCCTGGTGCACAAATAAACACTATCAACATCAAATGTCCCCCCGTACCGCATAAACTTCCGATTTCGGAAGGGAACCAAGTGTTTCCATTGGAAACTACCGACAGATTTTTCTCCTTCCGGAAATGTCTATCACGGAACATTTCGATCGCTGAGTGCTATATCCCCCGTTGTCACATTACTCATCTCACCGACTCATACTCTAGGAGACGGCCACTGTTGCCGAGGCCAATTTGACAACATTGGACGACACACATCACCTTGCGGTCGCTAATGGTCGCTAAGCTCCGTTTACCGTAGCCCGAAGGAGAACCCGCTTCGGGACGAGCAACAGCTGAGATTGGTGCCGGGCGAACAGACGCCAAGGACCAACAGTAATACCGGAAGCCCTCACAAGCAGACCACAATTTCCTGTGTCGTCTTGTTCTCCTCCTAGTCATAATTCTCTGACCTAGTTTACGTAACACTTTCCAAGTTAATTGCATCATATCCAAATGTTCCTTTGTCGCTTTCTACGTCGTCAAAATGTAACAGCCATAAAAATCACAAACTTGCAAACTATTTTTCCTTAACAGGTCAAGTTAAACTTTGGATTTAAAAAATCCTCTCGTTTCCTTCTCTATATTGAGATAGGAATTTAGAAAAAATACATGGAAGTGACGTTTACATGCACGACTGCTTAGATATAGTTTGACTAGACGAATTAAAAATAGTTTAGCCGAAGAAGGTACCTATGAATGCCACCAGTGCTTTTGAGCCGAGAGTATCGTTTTTCGCGTTGCATTCGGCATTAAAAAAGACATGTTTTCGCAAGTTTTTCGTTTCAATGGTGACCGCTAACGGCCATAAACACCAAAACAGTGTTTTATTTTTTTCATCAGAACAAATTAAACCAATCATTTTGAAATTTTGGATTTCAGTAGGCATTACGATTTCCTAGATGGTCGTTTACCCAGTGTTGCCGACAACTTCTTAAGCCGTTCAAGTTTCAAGTCTAGTTTTTGCTCCGGATCCCCTCGCACAAGAGTTCTGTCGCCATTTATATTTCTATCACTCGCACAAGAGAGTGCGGCAAAAACAAAGCCCTCCCTCACGGATCCCCATCCCACCACTCACACCATAACTAAGCTGAGGACATTTAGGCACTAGAAATGAAGAAATAGGCAGCCTAAATAGGCACTAAAAATGAAGAAATAGGCGCTTAAAATATTATTTAATCGAAGATATAAAACAAAAATTAAAGAAACCGATAAATTGACTAAAGTTCAATTATTAACTTTGGTCCCAAAGAGTTGGTCGATACCAGTAACAGCTGTCACTATTCTAGAAGCACCTCTAGTGGAATGACGGATTCATTAAGATGTAATTTGAAGGATCCAAGAAATTAATACATGACATCACTCACAATAAAAACTCGAAGTCACTCAATACAAAACGGCCATACGGCCACGACTTTTAGTCTCCTTACCTAAGTCTAAAAAAAAAACATACGAGCTTCAGCTTGAAAACTTTAGGCTTGGGAACCTAGGATAAGCTGCCCTACCTTTGGCTTTGGAACCAGACAGATACCCACACAAGGATTTGGAACCTCGTCGAAGAAACCAAATTGCAGGCTTGGGATCCTCAGCCAAGAAACCCACCCGTGGCTGGTATTGCACGGTAATTGGGCGCGACCCCTACGGCGATGGGGTTACTGATTCAAATTCCTGAACTGGTAGTGACAGTTGCGTTGGTCACCATGGACCAACGCAATATACTAAAAATGTCTACATAAAACAAACAGGACGAAAAACAACCGAATACATTTGGCGTCACCATAGCAACGTTCTCAACATTGTTCATATTTTTTATTATTATTTTATATTATTAACCATGTATTTATATGTTATCATTCTCAAAGTTTCACATTAATTATACCTTTACTTCCTGAAATATAAAAAGCCAAAATTTTAATTTTTTTTCATCTGCAATTTTTTGGGCCAGTTTCGCCCTGAATTTTCTACAAGGAGGTCGCTTTTACAGTTATTTTTGTCATGTTGTTTAATATAGCTCAAAACTTTGTACAAGATAGCCAATTTTTGTTTCTCTTATAAAAATATCTCCTGAGACACTATGCCTCAAAGTTACCGACATCGCATAATCATACTGAAGAAGGTTGTGGCACGGGGTCAAATAAATTACTATATATCAGCAATTATACCATCGGCAAACGTAAAACTTTACAAATGTTTATTGGGGATATGTGTGAATGTCCATATGAAATTTCATTGAAATCCGTGATGGTCGAGCGGGGACCACCACGTGGCATGGAATGACCCAATAGTGTACCTTCAAGTGGGTGAAAAAGACATTTGAACCGATATATTCGAGACGCACATAATTCCAGTCACATACCTTACGTATTTCAATAATTTGATCTGCAGAGTATAATGCAGTATTTAGCCATGTTCCCCATAATATCAATACTGGCTGTGAAGGCAGATCAACTTCAGGCAGTATGCCTGAAGTTGATCTGCCTTTACACTCAGCAATACTGAGTGGTAACTTCAAAAACAAGTTTTTGCTAATTGAAACCATCGCATGTACGCATCACGTTAAATTACCATAGTTGTTTTTCTACTCTTTATATAATAATACTGAGGTTGATTTTTCTTTATGAATGTTTAATGACATTATTTCAACCTTGATAGAATAAAAAAGGAACTGAAATAACAGACAAGCTCTGCACTAAAGAGAAGTTTGGCGGCGTTGAAAAGAAAATTGCTTTTTTAGGCCCTTAAATAGGTGATGCCAGCAGAAAAAGGCATAAACAGGTAAAATAGGCATTTTTAGGCAGTAACAAATCGCGTTAATTTCGCCATAAATGGTCCTAAATGAACTTATAACTTCATAAAATTGGTTTCCTGAGTAAAAGAAATAAATAGGCATTTTAGGCAATGTCCTCAGCTTAACCATAACACATTGCCTAGGCTCTTATTCGCGAAATTTGTGATCACTCTGACATCGATATTTTATCATCGGATTTAAACAACGTTCATGTGTGGAGCCAAGAGTGGGGACTCGAACATAATCTGAGGAAATGCACGGCGGTACATTTCTTGCGGAGGTCGTCCAACTATCCCCATGTATATGCTGTGGATGGAGTTAACATAAAGGCGACAGATGAATTAAAGTACCTAGAAGTTACGATAACTTCGGACCTATCGTGGGGAGCACATATAAGAAATATCTGTGGCAGAGCTCTGAAGAAGCTAGGATTCGTCAAGCGTATTGTGGGAAGATTTTCAGATGAAAAAGTAAAAGAGAGGTTCTATTTCGCACTCGTCCGGCCACACCTTGAATATGCAGCGAGCATATGGGATCCGGTGCAGAAAGACTTAGTCCGGGAATTTAATAAAATACAAAGGAAAGCTGCGCGATTCGTCAAAAACTGCTACAGCATTACACATATGTTAAACGAATTAGGCTGGGAACCGCTAGAGACTCGGAGACTACGCGCTAGGCTTAGATTACTTGAGCAATTGAGAATAGATATCTTTCAGAGCGACACGGAGAACATCATATTAGAACCCCACTATATTTCCAGGTCCGACAGAAACGATAAATTAAGAGAGATATTTTGCCGAACGGATAGGTATGGGAATTCGTTTTTCCCCCGAAAAATAAGGGACTATAATAAATGCTAGGCGTAATTTCATTAGAGCGTGTCCATTTTATATGTAAACGGCTGGTGTCCTAATACCCCCCGCCACACGCCTATTGAGGCGGCTTGCGGGGTAGTATGTAGATGTAGGTAACCGTGTTACCTTCTCATGTACTTCACACGTTGCTTTGCGACGAAAGGATGTTTACACTACATTAAAATCGTTAATAGGACAGTAAAAGTGTTTTTAAGTTCTCCTATCGTTCCGAAAATCTTGAATACCCTTAAATAGCCTTTAACTTGAGTATGTCAGGATAAGCGTTAGAGCAGGATAAAAGTAGTTGGAATGGGGAACCAGAGAAGTGCTTACGGTAAATGTAGGAGGGATTATGGTAAGCAGGAATGAGTGCATCGTGAGATAATGTGAGAATGGATACTTCGGCAAAGGACGAACTTGTATGAAAGGAGTTTGCTTCGTTGGTTCGGGCGAGAAGATGGATGGGAGTCGAATAGCTGAGCAGATATATGCATAAATCTATGATAGAGAGAGGAGCGAATAGCGTGATAGAGTCTAAAGGGATGGACCGAGAAAGCCATTGAATGTGAATGTGGTTGAGGAGATTCTATTGTGAGGCGTATTGAGAAAGGGAGAGTAAGAAAGAATAACGTAAACGAAGAAGTGCACGAATGCGGCAGAAGCAAAGGAGTTCCGCACGGATAGGACGATGTGAAAGATATGTGTGTAGTAACCATGACAACAGAGCCGGTTTCCTTGGCCTAACGCCTAGACTTCACCTCTTTTTAACAGTGCTTATCCCTACAAGGAACGTCGAGAGGGTATGTACCTACGCGTGAAACAGTCGCTGAAACTCATATTTCCGTTTAAAATTTTAAAAATATGAGTAAAATAATAATGAAAGCAATCAATTGTTCACCACTGAACGAATGAAAAGATGGATAAAAAAAACTCATCCGCCGATGGCGGACAAGTGACGATGCTCTCCACGCATTTAAATGAGCGATCAACTTGACGATGTTTTTCTTTTTCGTTTTCTCTGATAGTGACCGTTTGGAGCATTAAATTTTTTTAAAAAGGCGTCAAAAGGCAGTGCAGTGTTTCCGCAGCGGTGGACTGTGTGGAGTGCATTGGGGGCAGTCGCGGGTTTCAAAAGGGGAACAGAGCATGGCCGACTACGTCCTTCTCTGACGAACTCTTCACTCGGATTTCGTCTTTCGATTCCTCAGCCCCAGACACTCCCACCTCTCCCAGAGCATCTCTCTATCCTACTTCGGCGTGACTATTTCTGGACCCTTAGAAAAAGATTGCCGGAGAACGAGGACGGGGCAGCGGCGGAAGACTCGATAGTATGCGCGCGTCACTTCCGTTATCGATAACAAAGTGCGCGAAGCGCGGTTGAAAAAATGCTCGCCATGGTGGAGAGTTAAGAGCTCGCTTCTTCATCCACGGCAGAAGTAAAATCATGACACTTCTACCAAAAGGGAACATTGAAAGCTTAAAAAGAGGTATCGGGTGATTTTGGCAGAGCTGGTTGACTGTCCTTCCATCCCGAGGGTGCGAGATTGAATCCCGACAGTGGTGGAAGTAATTCCAGTGGGATTCCGATATTACTACTTCCGGGTGCGCCACGTGTATGATCCGCCGGATGTGACGTTGATGACCCATCGGCTGAATTCGTTGAGAGCATGCTGATTCCGGCGCTGGGTTTCCCTCTTCACCGTTCCCTAGTTCGCCGTACATATATCATTCTACCAACCTATTCTTAATGGCGCCAATGACTTCAGCTGCCTGTCAGTTACCGAGATAATCAACAAAATAAGAGCTCAAAGAACTTCAAATTCGGAAAACACCAGACCAACAATGGAAAGCAACAATGGACAGAGCGGACAAACGCAGAAGAAAGGAATGAGAAATTAAAGGTGCCTGATACTGTTTAAAACTTGAAACACAAGTCGCGTTTTTTTCCAACATTTATTTCGCATGGTATGCCTAAGCAGGCAACGTCTTCAAAGTTCGGTGACATAGCCGGCAAGAGACGAATAGGACGACAGTCGGAGATGGAAAACAGAAAAGCAGCACAGAAATGATATCGCCGACTCACTTTAAGGAGGATCGCTGGTTTCACTCTCAACTTAAGAGAATTCTACGAAACTCGCTGGAAGCATTTATTATGTTCTCTTAAATCTGCCTGATTTTTTTCAAAATTATTTACCGCAGATTACTTAAGATATTTGATCGAGAAGTTGATAAAAAATTACATGGGTTCTAATTGGGAACACAAGGTTCGAGTAGCTTAATTCATCAAAAAAAGAACCTTTCTCTAGTTAAGATAAGAAAAACAAAAATAAAGTAAATCAAATGATTTTCACACATTATTCAATTGATGTTTTAAGTTATTTTTGTTTTTTTTATTCTTAACTAGAAAATGTTCTTTTCGATGAATAAAGCTAGTCGCACCTCGCGTTCCCATAAGAACCCTTGTAATTTCATGCCCAATTCCACATCAAATATCCTAAGAAATCTGTGGTAAATAATTTTGAAAAAATTCAGGTAGCTTTAGGAAAAAACAAGTGAAGCTATATATATATATATGTTGGCTTGGTAGATTTGAAAGTATCGGACAAGTTGTCAGGTCGCCTTTAGGTGATTGAGGGAGGCTTAGAGAAAATTTTGGCGGTGGAAACGTGGTTTTTAAGGATGGGATAGAGGTCTTTCAAGATGGAATTAAGGGACTGTACACCTGGGAAATAGGTGGTACAAATGGAGAGGATGTGGAAGTCTTTGGTGGGAGGAGGTTTGGTGGAGTCGGAATTTTTCTGAGTTTTTTGAATTTTTTGGTGAAGGAGGGATTCTGGGTAACCGCACTTAAGAAGGGATTGATGAAGGTTGGTGAGGAATTTGTCGAGGAAATCTGGGTTGCTACAAGTACGATGGCCACGGATAGATAGGGAGTAGGGGAGGGAGCGTTTGGTATGGGAGGGGTGGCAGCTGCTATAATGAAGGTATTGCTGCTTATTAGTAGGTTTGATGTGAACGGAGGTGTGAAATTTTGAGCCTGATAAGGAAACATTAACGTCCAATAAGGTTATTTGGGAGTTGGAAATCGTGGAGGTAAAGGAGACGGAGGCAAAGGTATTGAGGGCGGAAATGAACGTATTTAGGGAATCAGTACCATGAGGCCAGAGGAGAAAAATGTCATCTATGTAATACATATATAATCTATATAAATAATTTAATATTTATTATAAATATATATTTACGCCTGTGAGCGGTTTTTGTGAATGAATGAACGTTTAATTTCGTTCAAACAGAGGGTGAAAGGAAGAGGATAGGAAACACACAAAATTGTGAAGTCCAATGGTGGTGTGAAGATGGAAAAAAATCTCACAAATTCTAGGGCATTCGGTGGGCACTTAACCTCAATGCCCTGACTCACATATATTGCAATTAGATGATGAGGTTGATCAAAATACATAAAATAGTAGTGAAAAGGTAAAATAAGAGCTATGAAAGTACGCCTTGTCGTAGTGTTTGAAATTATCTCGGAAATAATCTCTGATAACAACAAGCACAACCAAATAGCAAAAAATGAAGACAAGCGACAAGAGGCAATGGAAGTTAATATTTTTAAATTAAAAACGCTGCCCATATGACTGTAGGACAAAACTTGAAGGCTTCGAAACGATCACTGCCCTTCATTAAGCAGAACAGTTCACTATTTTATGGAATCATGCAGCACGCGAGCGGGACTTAAACCCGGATCCCTCGACATCGCGCCGAGTGCTTTAAGGTGGCTGCAGCGATTTTTGTTTAAGTACAGATTTGCGTAAAACTTTGTGTACGTGTCCTTATTAGTAATTCTATCGATAAAAGTGAAAAAAAACAGCATGCTACCGATTTGATTTCCTGGCAATTCAATGATATTTTAACTAGTTCTCTTATAGCACACGGCATATATTCTGAAACAATTCCATAACTTATGCACAGATTTTCTCCTAAATGCGAAATAATAAGTTTCATATTGTTATAATAGCTACTAACAAATATCAAGGAATCATGCCGAGTAAGAAAAGCGTACTTAGATATGATTTTCTCGTAAATTTCGAATTTCGTGCCGAAAATCCAAGTCAAAACAATGCTTTAATTAAAGCGAAAATTTGGAATAAAACCTTGCATCATATACATTACTGCATGTATGGTGATTTCCAACGTATAAACAGGTGTACTCGAATGAAATGTGGTCCAAGAATATTTTTTTCGACTTACTTGAAAAGTTATTAGAATGTGCCTTCAACGACTCACGATTACCGCTCCAGCCACCTTAAGCCAGTTAAGCTACTTTCTAAGGCGTCCTTCTGCCCTGTGGATTGGTTTAAAGGGCTCGCGGGTGACTCCGTAAACATATAATACCGTGGCTTGTCTCGGTATGCTCAAAATTCGTAATAATATTTCAGTTTAGACAAGAAAGGGACGGTAACATTTTGTGAGCTGATTGAATGTACTCCTTACATATAGTGCCCTTCAAAAGACGCCTCATGGGCGAATGGCAGTTGATTGTTGGAACACCAACCACGGAATAGGAGGCAAAATCGGAAGAAAGAGAGAGAGAAGACGAAAGTTAATTCATTTGAATGTCGGAGTGTCTTCTTATACCTCGCTCTGTTTTTCTTGAAGTCACAAATGGTCCGTGGAGAGATGGAATTTTTTTGCACCTATCAGTTCGACAGCATATCACTTCTTTTATTTAATCAATACGAGACTGAAAATAGATACCTCAAAAACAAACTATTATTTACTATAATACTTAAAATAATTGAGTTCTTCATTCACCACTTGGAGTTTTGCGACACAATAATTGGTGGATCTGGATTTGTATAAAAGCTTTCACTCTAGATTGTCTAACTTCGAGACTATCTTCACTACGGAGTATTTTGAGTTCGAAATGCTAAATGTTTCACGAAATACATTCCACATGCATCAATCTTCTTACTAAAAAATACTTTTTTCATCTTTTTGGGAATATTCATAGTTCTTTAACATAGACAGCACCCACCAGTGGAGAGAAAATAATTAATTTAGCGCCTACGGTCTTCCCTAGTCCACTCTCGAAATGATTCGCCACGAGATGGCAGCAGCCCAGCGCAGAATTGATGTCCAGTCGGCTTCGGTCCAAAGAAATTCCCTCCCTCCCCCGTCTCCCTTCCGATACCTCCCCTCCCCTCCACCCTCCTCCCTTTCCAACCCTCTCTATCTCGCACACAAACAGCGATAGGGGGGCTGCATTCTTTCGACCGCGTCGTAGTTTTTTAAGACAACAGTTTCGCCATTCGCGCAGCAGCACCCCCACGAACACCCGAAAGAATGCAGCCTCCACGACCTCAACGCACCACGGAAGCCTTCCTCGCACCAACTGCCGCTCCTCCTCCTTCCACGGCGGGGCCAAGCGAGCCCATCAACTCGCTTTTATCGTGCCTCGGCATCGCAACCCTCCCACTGATCTTCAGAAATCACCAAAATGATTTACGATTTGAGCCTTGCAATTGCAACTCCGCCGTCACTATTCATTCACTGATGGACTATATTTCAAATGGAATCACTTTTAGTTTAAACGCGTTTACTTATCAAATCTAAACGAATAGTTTATTTATATAAAAAGACGACGCAATCTTAGAAAGAGTATTTACATTCTTGTTGAGAGATTGCAATGGTTAGCGCAAAGGTGGAAACAATCGATGACCTTAACGACTGATAATAAAACGTTACTGGCTTCGGCCAATTGATCAGTATCAATTTGTTCCATCGATTCCTAATGTTCTCTACATTTGTGCAATGCATTCCAAAGTGCGTCCAAAAATACGTCCAAAGAGCATTCATTTCCCATTCTTTCACACGGCCCACTTACTCCTAATATTATTCTTCAAAATTTGGAATTGAACACTCCCCATGTATCCCATTCCCACTGCATTCAGGCCACCGTTATCCTGGCCTGCAATAAAGTGGGGAGGAGTATTATTAGCACCCTTCCATTCCTTCACATGCTCCACTTTCTAACCGCGACTTTCCTTCCGAATAAATCCGCAAACCCCCCGACCTATCCTACGCTGAGAGATCATATCCACTTGTTCTGCCCTTCTATTAAACGAGGGGGCTCCAATTACCTCGGGCTTTCAAAGTTCAATAAATTAATCGACGAGATAATCGATTCGCTAACTTAATTGAGAACTGGTAGGTGCGATGACATGCATAGGACTATTCAATCGGTCGATCATTTGAGCTATCTCTTATCCGTCTTATCGCGGTCGATTGATTCACCGGGGCCAAGGGAGCCAAGGCAGAGTTCCAGGGACGCCGCCACCGCCTCTTCTCTGCCATGCCATGTGTAAGGGGAGGCCACCTTCCGCCGCCGGAAATCTAGAGACGTCGGAGAAGAAGGATGTCAAGAGCGCTCGCTGCCAATGACACTGACGAGCGAGGGTGTTCCGATGGAAGGGGAGAAGCCGGAACTCGGCCACAGGGCCAAGAGAAGAAGAGCGCCCCCTTCCGGAGAGGAGCCTCACGTGTGCGCGTACACTCAAAGACCCTTGCACCCTGCGGAACCCAATCGACGGTTAGCACATCCCTCCCTTGACCTCCCTCTCAAGCCCTTGACCTCCCTCTTCTTCTCACTCCCTACCTCTCCACGTTTTTTGGCACCAACTTCCCAAGGAAGGTTCTAATGTTTAGAAAGTATAGCAAAAGAAACAAGGGGATTTTCGTTTCGTTTGGTATCACGGATCTTTTGCTTACCGGGCTAATGAGCTGATCAGCGCGTCACCTAATCCTTCTTAACCACGCGCGGAAGCCTGCGCTTCGCCAAGTAGTCACCGCGTTGTGTCGTTGGCTCGGCAATGCAAAGGCATGCGACTCCCAAGGCGATTCTTCTCTTCTCCCATTCGGGAATTTCAAAGTTACGACTTGCATTTGGGAGCGGACACTTCTTCCACCGCCCCGAGGAGTTGGGGGTGAAGGTCACCTGCCTGGCTCCTCTCTGTTTTCGCCGCGCCTGATATCAATCGCTGGCACGGCTTCAACTGCCACCAAAAAAAACACAAATCAACGAGAAGGACCTCATGACTGGCACAGAGCCTTCCACCCCTTCGATGTTTCCCTTGTTTCGCTGCGTGGCGAAAAAAATACATCTTCGTGAGTCAATCATTTTAATGCTTGAGACGCTACCTTCGTAAATTAAAGAGGAGAGCAATGGACGGGTAAATTGAATTCCAGATTGGATTGACACTATCGACATTTTGGATTAATCTTTAATTTAATTACACTCGTTGAAAAGACAAAAATCTTTCTGTGGTTTCAAAAATAAGCGCACACCTTAGGAAGAATTGGAGCGACATATTTTGGTCTTAAAAAAGTGGAGTATGCTTTGAAAACCTGATTTATAAGTTTTGCCATGGAGCTGAAGAGTCGCCCTCAAGGACACACGCTAATGTGGGTGAAATTCAGAGTTAAAACATCCAGGAAGGCTTGAAGAAGACTGGAGGTGGCGGTGCATTCTATCTGACTCTGGAAGCCAATGACGCAGTCGGCGAGGAGTACTTTGCGATGACGTCGCTTCCGGGTCTTACGTTTGATTATCACCAAATCTCCGTGAACACATCCGTGGTCAATACGGAGTTCAAATATTTTGTGATGGGTGGGTGACGCTCCATTCCCGAATAAAATCCTTCCCAAGCACCCCTCTGGTTCATGCCTCACCGTGAGCGCCCAAACGGCCGTGTCCCATTTCCTTTTAACTTCCTTGGAAAAATGCATTCGCCTTCACTGGGATTCGAACCCAGATCCCTTAACTTAGCGCCAGGCGCTGAAAGCCAATTACGCAACCCAGGGCTCCTCTTCTTCCGGTGTGAATTTCACAGAGGCTCATAAGGGTTATCGCGAAAATAGATTACGCATCATTCCAAACGTTCTCTTCTTGGTGGATCAGTCAGTTAAAATCTCAGAAACTAAAGACGACAGAAGAAAGGAGTTATATGCATACATATAACACCGCAGAATGAGAGCAACGGTGTTTTCAATGGCGCAGCGACCAGAGTCGTATGGCGTGCTCATCCAGAAAAATGGCTGTCGCTCGTCTCGTCGCCTTCTTCTTCTTACCTCTCTCTCGCCTTTGCATCCATTGTTGATAGGGTGGGAGGGAAGGGAGGGGGAGTGGGGAGTGGAGGGGATGGAATTTGGCAGTCACGACCGGTAGGGGAGGACATCATGCGGAGAAAAGCTCAAGCCAGGAAAGCATTCATGATGAAAAAACAACTGTTGCGTTCATAGTAAAATGGGATGACCAATAAGGAAGCAGTGCTTGAAAAGATTTTCGAGGAGTGTTGCTCTACATGGCTCAGATACATGGACCACTGGAAAGCTGGACCAGGAATGAATAGAGGCACTCGGTACTGGAGGCACATGCTGAAGATCGAAAGGATGGATGAAATGAGAAAAGAGGGACTGCAGAGAAGAGAAGAGCACAATGTGGAGGGAGGAGCACTAAGAAGGTCCAGATAGGCGACGCTTTGAGACGCAACGGATTTGTAAAGAACGTGACCGAGTCCCACGTGGGACAAGCGAATAGGTGAACAGGTGAAGCGAGAAAGGGGAGAGGAGGAGGTGAAGGAGGAATGAGCAGAAGTGGACAGGGTGGGTGTAAGCTAATGGAGGGAGGGGAGCACTCAACCAATCTTGGGATTGAGTGCTTTCAATGACTGAGTGGGAGGGAAAGATGGAGGAGAGGGGTACAAGTGGGGATATTTCACAATCCCCCCCCCCATGATTGCCGAGTGCCCCCCCTAAAACCCTTCGACCCTGCCCCCCCCCCACACTCCCCTCTACACGGAAGAACGGTGAGCAGAACGCGAGCCTCGGTGGCAAGATATAAGCGAAAGCCTACCCATCCCAACGCCCACGGTAGCGGAGACGTGTCACCGTAATGGGGCGTGGCAGGGGTTGCAAGAGAACCAGTCGCGAACGGGGAGGGAATTGGGATTTCGAAGAGGAAAAGGACGAAATGTGTGCTGAGTGTTGTTGCGTCCGTGAGTCAGAATAAGTTACCATGTATAGGTTTCGTCTTCTTGTCATTCCAAAATATCCAATTTAACATTCATCGAGATCTCTTCAAGCACTTCAAAGAAAAGCGTTTGAGCCAAATGAACAAAATAGAGTTCGGGTAACTGCGGTGGTTTGAGTATTGGAGTCATATCCTGAAGGATCCGAAGGGTTCCAATCCTGGCGGTGTCAGGAATTCTCCGGAGCCGTCTCTATCCCTAATTGGCAAGAGTACCACCTACTGGGCGATTGCTCGCTTGCTTCGTGGAGAGCTACTCAAGCGCCTATTGGACACACCGTCGTCCGTCGTGTGGGACGTTAAACGTGTGGTCCCCTCGGACGCTGTATTTCATTCCACCACCTTCCTCCTTTCCCTCGATGACCTACCCCTATATATGTCCTCAAATGGTACAAACGACCGCTCATTAGACCCCTCCCCTCCTTAATAAACCCAAGCAATCGTCGACCCTCAAATAAATTGCCACGAGAAAAAAAATTGGCTTGGACCAGAAATAGAATCAAGAGTCTCTATATCTTGCCGAAGCCACTTTGCAGACAACCACGCTACCTACGAGGCATTTTAATTCCTTTGGCAAAATCAGCAGGATTTAAGGGAACTCTGTGTTCCCATGTCGAACTAAATACTGCAGGGAACATTAAGGAAACATGATTCTTGGCGCGTCGTGGAATACTAGTGTTGGATTTCTTAGCATAAACGGGGCGAATGAAACAGGTACATATTTTATCAGATAACAAAATAGGAAGATAAAAGATATTGAGATAAATTTCAAATAGCCAAGCACGAATGCACAACATTGGCACTTCAACGCGAGTCACCCGCTCGCAGTAGAATCACAAATGTGAAATGAATTCGCAATTAAATGTCATTCGTTTGGATTCAGGCTGGAACCCAAATCCTCCGAATTCGCTACAAGTGCTTGTCCCAACCAGCTAACTATGGTCGGCGACACGATATTCCCAAATGTGTGTCTAACTACCGCGATACTTATTGCCCCTGAGAGAAAAGTACTCGGGCTAGTATGAATTGGAATTGGAAGCGTTTGGGTAGAGTTAACTTCTCTGTTATCAATTTCATTTCTCCAACACACTCACTAATAATTATTGTGGCTTAGTGGCCGCTAAAACTTTATTTTAATGTAAGTGTCAATTGACAACACCAGCACTGTAAACACCAGTAGGTACTGTACGGACGAGTATTTATACAGTGTCAAATTTTGGTTTTCCAGGGTACATTTTTGGATTGCATACGTGGTAGAAGGGAGAAGAATGTTTTGCTGCATAAATTCGTGTTTTATTAATTTCTATAATCTCATAATTTCCTGAGGAGACATTTCAGTGCAAATAGGTAAAATTGTTTATGGCTTCAAATCTGTAGTCCCTAGTGATGATGCTGTTTTGTCCTACACACTTTCCTGCTTTATATTTTGCTTCATAAACTTCGTTTTGTGTTCATTGGTCCCTATTCCCACTCCATTAACAGCTGCTTCCATGTGTCAGAAGGCTCCATTACTGATAAGACCGATCTCCCAAGGATATTTATATCATCTGCATAACCCACTATCCGTATTGATTTATTTACCAGAGTTACGTTGTTGCCGACTCTGGCATTCCTTATAACATGCTCAAGAGCCAAGTTAAATAGAATAGGTGCCAATCCATCTTCTTGTTTCAGCCCTTGGGTTATTTCAAACTTGCTTGTTAAATCTCCGGCCACTTTCACTTGACATTGGGTGGTCATCATCAAGGCTTTAAGAAGTATTACTAGTTTGGGGGGTTAATGGAAGTCAAGCATTACGATACATAGTTTGTCCCTCTCTATACTGTTTTAAGTCTCCTTGAAATCTACAAGCAATTGGTATAGATCCAAATAAAACTCCCAAAATTTCTCTCTTACTAGACATACTGTGTACAATTGATCCACTGTTTATCTGCCAAGTCTAAAACCAGCTTCCTATTCTCCAATTATATTTTCAGCGTATTTTTCTAGTTTATCTTTAACTATCGTTGTGATTACATTGTATACTGAGCTAATTAACGATATCCGCCGGCAGTTTTCACATTAAACATTGTCCCCTTTTTATAAATTGGGTATGATATGCTTGTTAACCAGTCTTTGGGGATCTTTTCTGTGTTCCAGATTTCAAAATGAGCTCACTAAGTAGGTCCGTTCCGTTATTTATTCTCCGCCGTATTTAGATATCTCCCCTGCTTCATCCCTGCTGCTTTAACATTTCTTAATGTTTTTTGGCTCTTATTGCGTCCGCTAAGTTTGGTGGCTCTATGGAATCTCCAGCTCCATCTAGCTCTAGTCTTGGCTCTGATGTGGTTCATTGTACGTTCTCATTTGAGTTAAAGTGCTCTCATCATTTAGTCATCACCCTTTCTTATCATCCTATATCTCTCCATTGCGAGCTTTGCATGGCGTGGTACTAGGTTGTAAACTTTTCTCGAAGAAGTTAATGCACCTGTATGCCTCTCGTCTATCTACCACATCCTACCTCATACCTACCACATCTCTTCCAACGACCTTAATCAGTTTCTTTGAGGCGCGATATATTCGCGTCGAAATATACGCAAGGCAAACAAGCCACGGCCAGGCATTATTAAAATAAAAAAACCTCTTCACGAAAATGTAATTTCAGGAAGAGATTCCTAAATTTGGTAGTTAAACGATTAATTCAAAAGGAGGGGATTATTACTTGAGCAGGAAACGAGCCTCACAAATTTAGCGGGAAACCACTGCATCTGTATAAAATCGTTTCAGGCTTGATTTTGTGGAAGTTCGCTATATCCATGTTGAAAGAACACACAAATGGTAATTTCCACACTTTATTATATAAAACAACACTTAACAACCGACCATGGTTTCAACACCTTGAGAATGACACAATGTGTTGAAGCCATGGTCGGTTGTTAAGTGTTGTTTTATATAATAAAGTGTGGAAATTACCATTTGTGTGTTCTTTCAACATGGACGCTGCATCTGGTATCTACTTGATTGACATTTGCGAGAATTATTTTTGCAATGAATCGGTTCGAGTTCGATTGCGAATATAAACCAGGGAGGGAGAGGGGGGCGAAGATTAAGTATATCGGACGACTTGAGACGCGAGGGTGGGAGGGGGGGAGGGGCGGTATTAGCACTCGAGGGTGGGGCTGACCCCTCTGTCGGGGTGTGTGTAAGGGGAGGGGGGGTGTTCGGTGGGGATGGTGGAGATTGCAGGGGTGCGAAGTACGGTTGGTGGGAAGATGACCGCTTTGCAGAGGGAGGGGGGGGGTTATAATATTAATATAATATTAATCAAGAAGAAGATTCATATGCTGACAGAATAGATGGATTCCTGGGAAAAATAATGACACGCAATCTCATTTTTTAAGGAAACAATCTTCATGAAAGAAAGAAAATGACCAATCACCAGACCTGCCCCCTATCGAATTATTAAAACAAGCTGACAGTCAAAATATAAAAGTAGAAACCGCATCAGAATTACAACATAATGCCCAAACACTGTTAACTTTTCTGAATGATTTTGGTGTTAAAGGTCAGGTTATTAATATTAATCAAGGTCCAGATGTCACCTTAAATGAATTTGAACCAGCTGCTGGTACTAAATCTTCTAGGATTATAGGCTTATCAGAAGATATCGCTAGATCATTATCTGCAATATCAACTAGAATAGCTGTAGTACCAGGTAGAAGGGGGTCTGATGGCAAGGCAAGGGGGTGCGTCCTAGGCGACGCCCGCTCCTCTTCATTTGTCTCCCTCTCGTCTGCACAACGGAAAGAGGGAAATGATAAAAGACGGCCTCAAACCGCCACCCACTGACACGTGACGAGTCCCTGCGACCCACCCACCCCCACCCCCCTTCGCGGACCCATCCCATCGTCGTCAAGGTGAACCCTCTCCCACCTCACCTCCGAGTCACAATAGATTATTATTATTATTGTACATATCAGCCGCACTTTTTTATTATAACTTATTTACACGGATTATTTTCGCGGATCACTCTCCGGTCATTGGAATCGATCCATTTCTCAAAGGCGAGAGAGATAAATTCATAACTCGTTTCACAATTTTGCGGGGAAACGATATGCATGACATTATCAACTAAGTTGTGCAAAAAAGTAACATTAAATATTATACCTCATTCCTGTTTTCGATGTCATAATGCTTGTTGATGAATTTGATGACCAACGTAAAAATAACAGAGATAATACTTGGAAAGGTAATTATTCTAACTGTATTTATATTACGATTTATCGGTAAAAAAAGAAGACCAGTGAAAGCCAATGCTGGGAATCTGACGGTTTTCAGCGTAAATATGGCTAATATCATATTTAGAAAGATGATATATTCAACCTCTATTAATATTTGTAACGTAATTTATCTGTTAAAATACCAAAGAGAGCCGCATGCTGGTATACTTAGGCGCTTTTCACATCAATGACTCAAGAAATGAATCGTCCAACTCAAATGGAGCCGGCGTCCATTAATCGCGTTTCCAGAATGAAAGTCCTCGCCTCTGAAGGATTTAAAGGCAGCAGTTCTCAGAAAGTGGACGCGACTCATTTCTGCGCCAGGTATTTGGCGGTGCTTGGAAAATCGTGAATGCTTCAAATGTCACACGCGTCGCTCCGACCGTGTGGAGAAATTACCAACTTGAGAGCACGTCGTGGCTGGCGTCCTCAATCCAGTAGATCCAGCGACAGCTGACTCAACTCGACTGGTGTCGCAATAAATGCCCCCGCCGAAGGAAGCCAATTCGCAATGCACGCAGCCGCACATCCGACAACGGAAGTGGCACTCGAAGCGAGATGAAGAGACTCCATTTGACTCCATGATTCTGCCATCTGCGAGCCGCTGTAAGGGAGCGTGGCAGGAGGTGTCAGGATACACCAGCCGTGATGAAGGAAGATAATGAATATGAAGAGGGAATGGAATATGACAAGGGCGAAAAGTTAAATGTGTCTTTACTGATTAGTGTTATTCCACTGATTCCGTTGTGATCGCGAATAGTGAGTTAGAAGAAGAATGATTTTGTTTACTGATCTGCTCGGCAGTGCATCTCTTCTACTGCTTCGCATCTGTGAGTTCCATAGTGCTGGATTGCGGGGTCATAACAATAGCTTCCGAGTCACCTTTGGAGGTCGCATGATCTGAAATATCAGCCTTAACGGGTGACCTCCGAGTCTCTCTCTTAACAACTCCCAACCCCACCATCTTTCCATCAGCCAACATCCAGACTGCTGCATCAATGAAATATTAAACTTAATGCCCGACTTGCACTTCCTTAATAAGCGCATCCATTGAAGCCAATTCGGGACGGAGCAGCCGCGCACTGCATCATGGGATCGCAAAACTCACGAAGCGAACGTCGAAAGAATGGAAACATAGAGGCTCTCTCTCGTATTTGATCCAATGTGTCTCACCTTCCTGGCTGCTCAACTTCCAAGTTCTCAATCAAAACGAAACATTACTCTGCCAAAAATCCTCCTCTAGGTTGCACAATTGCCTGTTCAACCACATCGCGGACAAAGCACGAAAATTACAATGAAGCCTTCTTGGCTCAGCAATTTCCTGGCTCTTCTCTTTGAACGTGCATGACCTAATCCCATTACTCCACTGCATCTCCCATTAATGAACAGGCTCCAAATATAGACTAGCGCAGGCGTCGATGAATGCACCGCAGATGCCCGTTTTGATGGAAACAGGAAACTATAGCGTCGTTCTAGACAAACCTCACCTTAGAAGGCTGCGACTGCGTTTCGAGGCTGAGAGCAATTAAACGAGCTCATTCGTAAGATGCGAGCTCGGGAATGATCACAAAGAATCAGACACGTAGTTACGCCTGATCTCGGTCGATCATGAAGTCTAAATATAAGAAAACGAGAGGACGGGACGCTCATTTCGGGACGACTTAAATACATATTGAATGAGGCCACAACACGATTTTATTCCAATATATATTATTAAAGAAAAGTTACACGGCAATAGATTTTCGAGCAACTCAAAGCAACGCCATAAAGCATAAATAAGCGTGGAAGAAACAATTGCGAGAAGGAATGCTTCACACGGCGAGTGTTTCGTTTCAACAGAGGTGGTCCAGAAGGCGTAATAATGTTACAATACAGAGGTCATTTCATAAAGGTTGAATCTTTTCCTTCCAATGAGATGTTCTTCATTTCCTCTGCAAACCCTTGAGGAGGTTCGGTGGTCTCACACTCAACTTAAGAGAATTCGACGAAACCTGCTGGAAGCATTACTTATGTTCTCTAAAGTCTGCCTGATTTTTTTCAGAATTATTTACCGCAGATTACTTAAGATATTTGATCGAGAAGTGGACAAAAAATTACAAGGGTTCTTATGGGAACACAAGGTACGAGTAGCTAGCTCAATTCATCAAAAAAAGAACCTTTATCTAGTTAAGAATAAGAAAAACAAAAATAATAAAAATAAACTATATCAAATGATTTTCATACATTAGTCTATTGATGATTTAAATTATTTTTGTTTTTCTTATTCTGAACTAGAAAACGTTATTTTCGATGAATAAAGCTAGTCGCACCTCGCGTTCCCATAAGAACCCTTGTAATTTCATGCCCAATTCCACATAAAAAATATCCTAAGAAATATGCGGTAAATAATTTTGAAAAAAATCAGATAGCTTCAGGAAAACATAATTAATGCTTCCAGCAAGTTTCGTCGAATTCCCTTTAAGTTAAGAGTGAAAACACCGAACAACGTCCTTAGTTACCTCTGATATCCTCATAGAAAGGGTACTTCTTGAGTCGAAAAAATGCGCTCTCTCCCTCCATCTCACGCGGAATATTGAAAATGGCACGGACGCACGGTTCGGCACACCACAAGGGGTACATTATGCGGACAACAAAGTCTTGAAGGACGCGCGCCCGACAAGTCAAAAGGCAACGTCTCCATGGAGATAAGGAAGAGGGTCTTTATGTCACCGCTCAAGCAACCGCGGGATTTTCCAAGCATTGTACAAGATGCAATTTTTCTTGCGCCAAAGTCTATGCAAGAGTTTGAGCAATATCTATCACCGTGTAAAAGAGCGTTGAAACCCTTTGATACTCTGGTATACGACGTTGCGTTGCAAAATATCGCAGTACCACTTGGGGATTAGGGGGGGACAAACGATACACCTAGATAGCAACAACCGGAATTTTACAATGAAATTCATGATAAGAGTAGTTCGGAATTTTTTCTTTGAATCGTAAAAGAAATTATTGACTCTTGAGATGAAGTTCAGAAAATTGAAAATAAGCGGGATAACTGATATAGATGTTGTGAAAAGTAGTATCATTTGTGAGCAAAAATATTTTCATTACAAACTCTTTGGCTGATGTCTTCGCATGTCCAAAAATGCATTTCATCGCATCCTGAACTCTGATCGTATCCAGAAGGCGTGAAAAATATGCCCAATTAAAAGAAAAGAGTGTTATGCCACGGATTTCAATTGAATGCCCATTTTTTACATACGCCCTGCAAACATTTAGGAAGTGTATGGACTGCCACTGCTATGTTTCTCAGATCACACATGCACAACATTGGCAACGTCACTTTTGTGTTTGTCGCCGAGCGCTCCTCAAGGACGTGCCTCGGTGACTTTTTCACTTTGACAGGAACGGAGTTGGCTGTCGTGCTGTCCCGAGAAATTGCTTCCCAACCCCACGGCCCGGGTTCTAATCCCGGAAGTGGGGGATATCCATTCATCAGCGGAATGCAGGTCCCTACTTACTGCATGCGTGGACAAAAAACGTGGACCAGAAAATGTAGGCACACGTGGTCCGTTAGACCGTGACGTGCGACAAACGCAACAAAAAAAAAGGTTCAATAAAATAAAAAGGGATAGGGAGAGTAAGTTGTATAAATGGGAGAAGGAATAGTGAGGAGGATAGGCGCTCACTAGAGGTTGAGTAGTACGGCAGCTCCTTCCGAAATGTAGGAGACGAAAACCTCTCGACTTGCCCTTGAAGGTCGAAGCACTCGCTGTTCTGTTGACGAGCACTGGAAACCTCAAGTGCAGTACTCCGTCCGTCAGATGGGACGTTGAACCCCTGACCCTTTGGTGCCTTTCGCTATTTGGAGTATGCTGGCGCCAGTATTTCACTCCGCCCACCCTTCCTCTACATCGCTCTCCAAACCAACCTTCCCGCTGAACCTCAAAGAGCAAAAGCGCAATTGACCGCGCTACGCAAACTACACCCTCGGAGACAAGCACTCCGCAGATGGCGGTTCATGGGATATCGGGTGTTCACGCAATTCTTTCCCAAGGCGAAATCCCGATGGCGGCGGGTCGGCTATTTTGCTGGAGGACGAATCAAACACGTGAAACTCGATATTTCTCTCCGACTTCTCTTATAGATTTGAGTCCGTGGCACACTCACAGGCACAAAGGAGCGAATACCCGATTTTTCACAACTTTTGACAATCTTCAAATCGACGTCCTTGACATTTTACTCAAAATACATCCACTATAAATGCATAAGTTAAAAAATCAAATCAATTTTATGAGAAAGGTTATTCAACTGAACACCCGCCTGAGATCGCACCTGAAAGCCTAATGGCGTGCTACGCATTTAAAAAGTCACATTCGGCGATGAACGGCGTATATTAAGCAACGGCTGCAGCGGTTAATCGTGAGCCGCTGAGTGCACATTTTAACATATTTTAATTTAGTTGAAAAAAGTTTTTGGAACACATTTCATTTGAGTGCATCTGTTTATACCCAGGGAATCACCGCACATGCAGTAATGTAAATGATGAAATGATCATATTTTAAAATTTTCGCGTCAATTAAAACATTGTCATGACTTGGATTTTCGGCGCAGAATCCGAAATCTAAGCGAAGATTATGATTATTAAATTATATACGTTTTTTTACTCGGCATGGTACCTAGATATTTGCTATCAACCATTATGACAATAAAAAATGTATAATTTCGCGTTTAGGAGAAAAACTGTACATATCGCTATCGAATTATTTCGAAATGTATGTAATGTGCCAAAATAGTGCTATGCGCTAAAATGACATTGAATTTCGAAGAAACCGAATCGGTAGCAAGCCACGCACCCTATTGTTGGAAGGAGCGAAAGGGGTTCTGATTGCCCCACCCAAGTGTCCGTCGTGGACTCCGCCGTCTCTATGGACTCCCGGAAGTGAGATATGATATCCTAAGAGGGGGTTATATATTTACCTCTTATATTGTTAAATATTTCTTTCCTTTCTCAATATTCTTGGCACTAACTTTCTGGAATCGATCGATATCCTAGAGAGAGCAACATATTCACACACTCTTCTTGAGCAGCGACAAATGTTTCGGCACGATATACCATCATCCATCGGGGTGGTACATGCTTCATCATCCTCACGATGGCATGATATGCCGAAACATTAGTTGGTGTTCGATAAAAATGTGGCCAATTACTGTCTCTCTCTCTTAAAGATGGATTTCTGTCATACGTTAAAGAGAAACATTTTAAGCGCATGATAAAAAATAATCCTTAATTAGCGTAAAGGTCTAATCCTCAACGTCATCGTAAATTTCCCATTTCACTTTCCCATACTGTTGTGCTCTTTGGCTTTCAGAGACGTTTGATGTGAGAGAGTAACTTAACGCAAAATGGTGTGCGTTCTGTCTCAGCTTCCGCATTTAAATTGAGAAATGAATTATTACGCGGATTTTACGTGCACCGTTGGCCAGCGATTAACTCGCATGATGGCATAGCATGGGTAATCTTATGTTTACTATATTAACGCTTTTAAAATACATTATGTATGTCTAATACTCCACACTTTATTGCATGGCAGTGAAACTTGGTTAAACATAAGTGTTGGCTAAATTCAGTGGATTGAGTTAGCTGATAGTTGTTTATGGTTAAAGGTAGGAGGGATAGGGGTAGGAATGAGTGGTTGTTAAAAGAATGTGGAATGGATGCTCCAGTAACGGACA
Source organism: Pyrrhosoma nymphula (assembly GCA_963573305.1). NCBI lineage: Eukaryota > Metazoa > Arthropoda > Insecta > Odonata > Coenagrionidae > Pyrrhosoma > Pyrrhosoma nymphula. The sequence continues at coordinate 4,865,136 of OY754334.1, forward strand.
TAATTATAGGAAAGGGGTGTGCGTCGTTAGTTTGGCCGTGTTGAGAGAGAATGGATGGTAGTCGAATACTTATCAGATTAATAATAGTGGAGTGAATGGCGTACGAGGAAGACGTAGATCGAGAAAGTCATGCGTGAATGTGAAGAAAGATACTCTTAATAGGAGGATTATTAGGAGTCTTAAGAACAAGAGAACTTGTATGAAGCAATGCATAAATGTGGCAAACGCAAAGGAGGTTTGCACGGACAGGACTGCATGGAGGAAGTTATTAAAATCGAACCCTGTTTTCTAGGTCTAATGCCGAGAATGCATGATCTTTGGACTATACTTATCCCGAAAGGGTAGGGCGTGATGGATATGTATGTGTGTGTGTGTACTGCATTAATGAAAAGGAAAACGAATTGCGAATATGTCACGTCCTTCGCACCCGGCCACGTGCTCCACACCTCCTCCTCCGCTAGACCGAAAATATCGATATATATCGCAGCGATCGGCTGCACTTCCGGTGGCGGGATGAGACCAGGAGGAAATGGTCTCGACCCACTTAGTAGGTCCACTCAAGGTGTCAAGAGAAAAGTTAGGTGGTCTCACGCTCTTGTGACGAAGCTCCGTGACGTCACGGCATATACTCCCAGTCAAACTCGCTACGCGTTCAGCATTGAGATTTTAGTATTTTTTTCAACGTGTGTTGTGCTTGAATTTTAATTCCCGAGGTTGGGCGCTGATTTCGTCAGTGTACAACACTGCATGTAATGTGTTGTCCGATGGCTAATTGCTCAATTATCTATAAAAAGCAAAAATGAATGGAGTTCAAATATCCTTCCACAGGAGTTTATATTTTTTGTGATTATCTATAACGAGGATTATGAATTTCACTCTTGAAGTAACTCTTTATAATAAAATGTGATCATCTGGAAATGTTTTCCGAAGGACCCGGAAATAAAAAAATAATTGAGTAGTGAAGTGCAAGAGTAAATGGAATCCCGAATCTTACCACGTTTGCTCCGAACACTTCGCTCAAGACGTCGTTAAAAGGGATTTACAAGCGGAACGTTTGGGTTACCGCCCGATTTGGAGGTTGCATGCTAATGGCAGTCCCTACTCTTAACTTACCCATGCAGTCTTGTTAACGTGAAAATATCCTGGCTGATTAAGATTGCTACATTCCAGAGTCATTGTGCTCAGTAAATATACTACATTGCCCCTCCATTGACCTAGTCCCTATTAACCATCTATTTGCTAAGTTTTCCCTTGCATAATAATCAATTATTGTGTACATTGCGGCATTGTTGAACAATTGTAACGGCTCAGATTAAAACCAATGCTCATTGCATATGATAAACAGATAGTATTCTATCACCTTGAGGTCCACTCACGTTGCGCACCCGGCCATGTTCCTCGGACCGGTCCGACGCTCTTACCACAAGCATGTGTTTAAAACAAATGCGTTAATATTCAATCCTTCGATTGTCACACATTAAAACCATGATGATCAGTGACCATGACCAATAAAACCCCACCCCACAACATGTTTTATCACCCATTTCAATGGCAGCCACTCATATTTTGGTCTGAGGAACATGGCCGCGCGTCAAATTGCAGGTAATTTCAATTTCTACCACTTGGGGGAGCTGTAGTTACTGTGTTTCAACCACTGATTGGCATAAATGGATGGGGAGAGGAACCCGCTCCGTATACGGTGGCTAGAAACCCGAGTGTTCAACGAGGGCGTGGCACATCCGTCATATTAGATACTCCCCGTTTAGCCATAGGTGTACCGTAAGTGCGCGGGGGGAAAACTCGTTCCTCACTTATGAAAGTTTTTAAACATTCTATTGTTTCAATTGATGCACCCAAAAGTAGAGTAAGTACACTAACACAACTTTCGTTTACATATTACTTGTGATTCACATTCAATTATTAATAAGCTATATTGGCTGAGAAGTGACGCCTGATTTGCTTTTAAACACGTAACTGCGTAGACTTAACAATGAAATGTAGTACCATGATTAATAGACCACTCTTCTAAATCGCAAAAACGGCAAAAAACAGATATCCGGCAACACATCTATATTCCTCCGATTGATAAGTTAGAAAATGGAGCAGGGAGAACAATTTCCTATAAGGGAGTGTGGCAACATGTTTCGTAATGACGTCACGCGTTTCTTTCCATCTTACTCAGTGGATACAGCGGCATAAACACCTCTAATGTGAAAGGCTAAACAGTTGGCGATGAATATTTCGACTTAGATTTCGAGATATGAAAATAAGGGAACAAATCTCATAATCTATTCTATTTTGTCATCCCACTACCAATCGCAAACAAGCAGGTGCTATTCAATGGATAGCTTTCCTTGTCTGCGAAAACTAAATTGAAATTTTCGCCAATTACCGGCACCAGCTGTAATATTATATGCCCAGTGTTTCAAGCACTTCAACCAACGAAACACTGATAGAACGAGGCCAAAGAGTGCTTGAATATAGCTGTAAGCAATAGAGCCTAAGCAGCGACAAAAGCATCCGGATATACGCCGGAACCAACTCCGGAAACAGAAAAGGAGAGTCGGGACAACGTGGAGAAATGAGAATGTCCGATTCTGGGACGCGTAGGTATTAAATGTATTGATTTCAGTGAATGAAATGAGCATCGTGAAAAATGACCAAAGACACACACGCATAAAATGGCGAACGACGGAGGATGTGTGGTATCATACCCCCCTCCATATTCGCGTAGTTTCTTTCGCCACGCGACGCGGAGGCGTTTGGCGGGAAACTGATTTGGCATCGAGCCAATCCGGTCCTTCCTTTCCCTGCGCTCTCTCTCTCTCTCTCTCCAATGGGGGGGAAGAGAGGGTTCCCCTTCATAGCATGACGTCAGCACTCGACCATCCGGGCGCACGACTGATAACGGTGAGCGGACACGTCACGCCACAGATATATACAATGCACACGCACGGATACACACGGCGGTGGTAAATACACACACACACACACACTTGGATGCTGAGACGGCATAGCTGATGAAGTCGTCAAATATGCGGGCGTTATCACGACTCAAGGCATAACGTAGAAAATACAGACATATGCGACTCTGCATTGGATGATATATATATGTATGTACGAAAGGCAGAATTGATTGCTTGGTTGGTTACTTGGAGGAGGCGGCCGATAACTACTGTGTGGTCATTTGCGCCATTAGATGTAGATCAAAACAAGAGAAGGATTATTTGCGGTTCAACGGAGGAAGGACGGAGAGAAACCTTGCGTCGTCGGCATTAGCCTCCTCGCGTGAGATGGGGGCCAAGGGGACCACCGTTTTGACGTCCCACCCGACGGACAGGGATCTGCACTCAAAAGTGCCATCCATGAAGAAAGCTAGTAGTGATCGGTAATTCGCGGAAGAATCTTCGCCACTACTAGTGGCTTGAACCAGGGTCCTTGGGAATGGAGAGCCAGTGCTCTTATCTGCCACGACATCCCAATGCCTACCCACTTGTCCTCATATCGTAACACCGATTTAAAAGGGAAAACTGGCAAAATACGAGATCCTCATTTGAGAGACAACTAGCGGCCAGAAGGGACTAGCCCCATGAAGTGGGCACGGTTAGACACCACTTTCATTAGGTACCCTGTTTCCGGGTCAAATGTTTGAAATGATTCGTGGATTCATTTCCAGGAGTTGACATTTTCTCTCCTTTTCTTCCGCAGAGCTGGAGCCCAGCTTCCCGTACCGCGATGTGGATATTAGACGCGGAGTCAACGTCACCGAGCTGTACGAGATGCAATCCGAGATCGGGAGGTAAGGAGAGACATGAGATGGATATCCAACGACTTCCTCTTTCCACGCGCGTCGCTCTCACAAACGTTCAAAGCCCAGTTCACGCACCCAGCAAAATGTTCTCCGAAATCTAATAAATTCTATTCCTAAACGTGGAAACGGAACAGAAAATACGAATTTTCTGTTCCTCTGCGGATTTTTGAGAGGACGCCTCGGGTGGCTTAACTGGATGAAGCACTCGGCGCGAGAAATATCGAGGAATCCGGATTTCGAGTCCCGGTCAAGCCGAATCACTTCTCCTCTGTGGAATACCGCACTCACGTGCACTTGCGGGTAACTCAATAAAGGAGACACCGTGGCTAGTCCCGGTATCCTCAAAATTCGTGGGGCAGAAAAGGGTGAGATGCTACGAAAACATAAAACATTCCCGAGAGGTGATAACAGCATGATGCTCAGCAGAAAATATCTCTAATGTGCACTATAAACCGCGAATGGTTTAATTAATAATTAATGTATCAATTGAACACGCATAAATAATTTCTTCTTTTGATTTATTGACCAATACTCGATAAATTAAAAGAAAAGGTATAATTAATTGCAGAAGCATTAATTGCAGCATTAAATGAACCTCAGCTTGGCCGCGGCATAAGCTGCTCATGTTTAAATTCCTTGATGAACCACTTTCAAATCCAGCTATTTTCTTAAGCTAAAAATCCATTTTATTGTTAAGATTGTCTCCGAATAATGGAACATTGCCCTCATAAAATTCAATGGTGTCAATGCAAATAAAAAACTCCAATAGCCGTAAAGATTTAGCTTGATTCACTAACAACCTTGAGTGGCAAGTGCTTGTTTACCTTCAGTTCGCTGAAGAGGGGGCCACCTTGTGGTCGAAATACGCGTATCCGACGCACACCCTCGTCTTTCCCTTATTCTTAGTGTCGTTCCGCTTTTAACTTTAGTTTTGGCTACATCCTGGCGATTCTGTTGACTTCGCTCTGTTGAGTTGAGTTTCCCACCCGAAGTTGTGCCTGAGTGCTTTTCTGAATGTTTGTGATTTGCGCTTGCTCTCTGTGTCAATGTCTCTGGCGCGGAATCCCATTCCTACATAAACAACCACAGAAAGTGTGAATATGGTAGTGAGAACCCCGGCGTCCTAAACGGGGCCCCCTAAACAGCCCAGTGTAGCCCAGCCCATTGTTGGGTCGAGTGAATGTGTCCTGTGGTTGGTGTCACTGGCGAGGAATTAACCTTCCCGCAAACCACCACAGCTAGGCTTAACGGGTATACATGTTTTAGTTTTCTTTCAAGGTGGTTTAAGAGCGACATAGTTCCCTAGTCAGAATGGAGACCATATTCAAAATTTATTTTTTTATTTCAGCGTCAGTATGAAATAAATATTTTAATATTAATGGCACAAATATATAATTACATATGACCAAAATTCTCAGTAAATAAATAAATAAAGCTACATAAGTCTCTAACTTGACTCATTTTTTCCCGCCGTACGGCTGAAAACCCTTCAAAACAGCAAAAGTTTTTTTTTGCGATTTTGTAAAAATTACTCTGGTAATAGATTATTTTTTATTTATAAATAGTTGAGAAAACATGAAAACTACACACCGATAGTTTTTTGACGAAATCTAGGTGCTAGAAGTTCCTATTTCCTTCAATATTCTCCCTCTGGAGCGCACAGCCGTAACCTATCCCATGTAAAACAGCTTACATTTACAGGCAAATTGCTTGAAAAATAGTTCGGCAAGAGGTTGATATTTTGATATCATTGGAAAGATGAGAGTTTTATTTTTTAAATGAAGTCAAATTCATCAAATTCTAGGCGAAGTGATTTTTCGCTCTCAAACTACCTCAATACCTTTTCTGATGTGTGGTGCAAAATCTTACAGGGTCATTTAAGTTTTTTTTCTTTGCCTTAATACATTATAGAGGCCGTAGAGCTCAACCTTCACATATCTAAATTGTGTTATCAGACTATTTGCTTTATGATAACCTAAAGCAACAATTTCATCACGATGATAAGTTAGGATAGTTTCTGTTCAAACTATGGCAACTCTCGATTCATACAAAGGACTCGATAATAGTCGTTGGAATCACACGTTACGTCCATTTCGTACAAACTAAGATCCTTTACCATAGCACTCACCTTGTAGAAAGTCGCTATTTTAGAATATTTACTGCTTTTGATGGAAGCAGGCAAAACTTGGTGGAATTTTTCCACTTTAATTAAGCATAATGAATAAGATATCATTTGACAGAATTCCACTTGAGTTCCTTATTTCACCGATCGATTTCAACGTCTATTTGAAATTACGTCATGTTTAAAGTAACACTTAAAATAACGCAATTTTACCTTCCAAATGACGCAATAACGTTGAAATCTATCGGTGAAGTAAATGACTTAAGTGGAATTGTAAAATCTAATTTCTAATAACTACTCGAGTTCCAAAAAACATCGGAACTTCCTTTAAAACTGTAGAAGGCAAACAAAGTAATGCATATTGATTAATTTATCAGACTATGTAGGACTCCTTGCACTAAGTGCACGCAATAACAATCTGACTGACCTCGGTGCTTCCGAATAGGCCTCGAGAGGTCGCCACAGAGTTCAGCGGCTGTCAATCTCTCTTGACTTGCCTTTGTCACTCACTTTGACTCCTTGGTCTCTTGATCTCCAAAATAGGGCCCTCCACGACAGAAAAAATGTTCATAATTCATATTGCTGCTGAAGTTTCAAACTTGCATACGCCAGCATTCAATTTTTTTCACGTCACACCCCATGCGGTACACTTATCGCAGGTTGGAAACCGTTGCCTTGACTCCTTGAGACGGTGGGAAATCTTGGGCATAGTTTGAGTTTCCGGCGAGGAATACGCTTCCATTAGTCCATATCGTCACTATTTACAATCAGCTTGGTAAGTAAAAACAGCAGCACTTTTCCACAGTTTGAATTTAAAAAAATAATAAAATATACACAACAAGTGTTTCGGCAAGCCATCGTCTGTTAAGAAAGAAAAGTGCCACCGTTTTCACTTTACCCCTGCAGACCACGACGTGACGCCTTATGAGAGTGAATATTATTTACAACCAGACTTTACCAACTAAAGTCCACTTCAGCAAAACGTGCGGAACTCGAGTTAATTAATTTTTCGATTTGCACGCGTCACCTCGCCGAACCTTCAAACACATGTTTGATGCATTTGTTCCGAAACAAGTATATTTCCATAGTTTTCACGGGTTTGACATTGGGTTAGGTAATCAGGCACGAGCGCTTTCATAGCTAGGTCAACCATTGTCATCAGGCCTAAATCTGACAGAGGAGGGATATTGACGGTTATATAAATCAATGGACAGTCACAGCACACAGGCAAACGCAGATCCATCAGCAATGGAGCAGTGGCTCTATTGCCGATGGAGCCGTAACGAGTCTTTCGAATATTATTGATGACTGGTTTCCGTGTGGAAACCGTTGTCTCGTCGTCTGTTAATCTAAACCTGCGGTGGAACCAGGAAAAAAACATTCAATCTACTCTCCAGAAAAGTCTGAAATCCTTACGTAATAAGTTTTTAGTTATATATGTATGCGTAACAGTTAAAAAATAAATAACCCAGGAGAACGATTTCGCTGCTGTCAATAGAGATACAAAAAGTACGCTTTCTGCATCCTTGAATTGTGCAATTGTGATACCCACATTCAGTTGCTAGGAGTTTCAAGATGGCCGTAAAGACGGAGACAGTGGAACAAAAATCCCGCGCCGTAACCTTCATTGTTTTCGTTAATATACGTTCGTTCGCGAGAAAGGGATTTGTGATTCTCCAGCGAAGGGCGTCGAGCAACAAACAAAGGCGAGTAGCTATTTTAAAGTCGTGTCACAATTGTCCGACGTTTCGAAGTAAACAGGAGTTTCGAAAGAACAGCTTTCCGTCGCTTGGCAGTGTCATTTCGCTCGAAGTGAAGAAAGCCAAAAAGGAGTGCTTAATGAATATAACCGCAGATGGAGAAAAAGTGGGAGAAATGTCCAAAAATAGACGTTCGGAGGGCAGAAACCAAGATACGCACAAAGTGACTTCACTTGTTGAATGCATCGTGTTAAGGCGGTTTGAGTGAGATAGATCCCTAGTCATGGTTCAAGATATTCAAATTTTATTTTTTTATGTCAGCGTCTTAAGAAGTATTAAATAAATGTTGTAATATTAATGGCGCAAATATATAGTTATACATGCCCAAAAATCTCAGTAATTAAATAAATAAAGCTACATAAGTCTCTAACTTGACTCATTTTTTCCCGCCGAACGGCTGGAAACCCTTCAAAAACAGCAGGTTTTTTTTGCGATTCTGTAAAAATTACTGCGGGGAGTAATAGATTATTTTTTATAAATAGATGATACAATATGCAAACTGTACACTGTTAGTTTTTTGACGAAATTTAGGTGTTATAAATTCCTATTTATTTCAATATTCTCCCTCTGGAGCGCACAGCCATAATCTATCCCATATGTAAAACAGCTTAAATATTAAGGCAAATCGCTCGAAAAGTAGTTCGGCAAGGGGTTGATATTTTGACGTCATTGGAAAGATGAGAGTTGTTTTTTTTTAAATGAGGCAAAATTCATCAAATTCTTGGTGAAGTGATTTTTCGCTCTCAAACTACCTTAAATAAGTGATCGCGGAGAAAAATACTCGTACGGGCTTCAGCATGAATACACGCAACTCCAAAATGTGACAACATTGCGAAATTATATGTTTTCCGACGAAAAGTAAAATCCTTTAGCACTGATCGAATGGAGACCCTTGTACGTAATTCTTAAATATTGACCATAATAATAACTAGAGCTGAGATGCACACGTAAAACCCATTCGCATTTGAACTGCAAAGGAATCGTAACCCCTCACGCATACAAACGCACTCCTGTGAAATCACTCGCTGCTACGCAAGAGAAAAAGAACTTACTAGCTACGCCCCAACACATTCCTTCGGCGTCACCGTGGCTGTTTCCCACGCAACAATCCGCAATCCGTCAGCTGATTTCGCAGTCGAGAATAAGTTCTAATGACTCAAGTCACGTCAATGTCGTGTCACCCATCGTCAGGATTTTGAGCAAAACGTTTCACATTCCGAAAAAAAAAAGATTCCAAATTTCTTCGTAAATAGCAAATTCTGAAATATAAATCGACGCACTTCATCCTTGAAGGTCAATTTCCTCCAACTTCAGAAAATTATAATCACTAAAGTAAATATTTCGATTATTGATCTTATAACCTGAGTTAACTTAAAGCGACTATTTCTGTAATAATGATGGCTTGTTTAAATGGAGAAAAATCAGAATGCTGAGCTTTGCTCATGACGTCCATTTTGAAAGAGAAGGAAGAATATCTGCAGAAAATTCTGAATTTTATGTAAAAAATAATGAAAGAGTACAATATACATATGTGTGTAAATAAAACCAAAATTAAGACTTGTGCATATAAACAATGGCTAAATCACGAAGACAAAGTCACAAGGTTTGGGAAGCAAAACTGGAAAGAGTTGATCATTTTTGTTGGCTGGGAATTCGGATCACCAGTGATAGAAGGAACAGGATAAACACAGAGTGAGCGGAGCAAGTAAAAGGCATTTGGTGAGATTACCACCAGCGGCACAAGCTACATGGAGGGAGTAACGAATCGTTTCATTAAAATGTCTACATTAAGAAGCATATGTTCTTAAATGGAAGTGGAACTTGGAGAAAGAATATTAGAAGCGATGGACATGTGATGTTACAGAAGAATTATGACGATGAAGTGGACGGAGAGAATTAATTATTAATTAACAAGTCCTAAGAAGAGAGGAAATAAAATATTTTTATGAATATCCTGAGAAGAAGAAGGGAAAAAAACTTATTGGATATATTCTTATACACAACAGCCTCTTGAAAACAATTTTTTATTCGAGGCGATCTACCGGTGAAGGTAGGTTTTTAGATGGACGCAGAAAAGCGTACACTCGTATTTTTTCAGCCCCAAGACCTTAGTCTCCCATGCACTATTTCTACCCTTCAGCTCGTCATTCGCTCTCTACATCCCGTCCATTAAGCCTCTTCTTCTCTTCCTGGCCCTTTCCCGTTCACCAACCAACATCCTTCCCACTATAACGGCCTCTCACCATGACTACCCGTTCCAACACACCTATTCTGCGCCTTCTCCCAATATCCTCAAACATTTGCCTTCCCACTCCCACCGCATCAAGCACATCCTCGTTTGTCTTCCATTCCATCCGACTCTCTTCATCCGTCCTCCACCACACCAACTCAAAGCCCTGCAACCTATTCCTGAACTCTTTCCTCAGAGTCTACGCTTCGACACCACATACAACACTGCACTGCATGTTTGACTCTATGCCAGCCTGTTCTTGAAATTATTACGTAAACATCATTAATTCTCTTCTGTTGGTGAACACCTCCCCATGCCACGCTATTCTCCTTCTAATATCTTTACCACCATGCCCATTTTCCTCTAGCCTAATACTTACTTACTTACTCCTCGGCGCTACAGCCCTTGTCGGGCCTTTGCCTCTCCGGTAATGTTAGCCCAGACATCACGATCTCCTGCATGAGTTCTCCAACTTCTTATTCTCATCTTTCTTAGATCATCTTTTACATCATCCAACCATCTTTTCCGAGGTCTTCCTCTCAATCCTCTGCCACTAGGATGTCCAAGGTTATATCTTTTTTCACCATCCTATCCTCAGGCATTCTCTCAACATGCCCTAACCACCTTATCCTGTTACTCTTAATTTCTGCCACTATGTTAGGATGATTGTAGAGTTCCTCCAGTTCTCTATTATTCCTCTAGCCTAATACCCAGGCAATAAAGTTGTTCTACATGCTACAGTTCGTTCCCTGCTACTTTTTTGTCCATTCCCGCTGTCTTTCAGGCGTGGGAGTTGTTTTTTATTTCCTTTTCGTCCACAAAACGAGGCGTGAGCCATGACGATCGCAGGCGGCGTCATAACATTAGCAAAAGCAAAGAGCAGCAGATTTCTTCCTCCTCCCACTGCGGTCGCGAAAAAAGGGAGTGCTAAACGAATCCTCGAGTGCTCCCCCAAAAGGGCCCCTTCCCCTCACCAGCCGCCCCTCATCACCCCTCGACATCGCATCGCAGCTCGTTTTCCTCGCGGTTGAAATGAATCTCTCTCGGCGCCTGTATTCCGTAAGCGTCCGAATTTTTATGAAGACTACGATCACGACGAAAGGCGACGACGCGGCAGCATTTTTCTCATGAATCAAAGATCTTTCTCCGATATTACTTAATGAGGCAACATTCATGTACAAGTTAATAACGACAGAACTTCCCTCATATTAACACCGGAACGTACATACAATGCAATGCTAGAACAAATGAATGTTCAACACGCTGCATGGAAGAACTTTACATACACCACACTATCGAACATCTGCATACGCTAGGTCTTTCCATGTCACCACTTACGAAGTACGGAATCAATTGTCAGAAGACGTAAAAACATCTGAAAATGCAAATAAATTTTAAAACAAATATCATGAAATATTACTTCAAGTGAACTAAATATTGAAAGTGAACTAAATATTGAGACACTGTGCAAAATCTGATGTATTGTTATAATTTTGTCGTTTTGCTAAAAATTGTGTCAGATTTTGTGATATTAATGCATCTTGTATATCTTGCTACTGTTATATTTGTTTGACTCTAAAGATATGTATAATCATATATGTTCCTAAAGGACATACTTGTCCCGGATTAATAAATTTAATTGTCCATTCTATTTCGTCAAATACTTTCGTTTTCCGATTGTGATCGCGATCATCCGCAGAATACACGACGCGAACTCGGATCTAACATCCCTGTCGCGCGCGTCTCCAAATTCATTCATCGCTTCACTCATTCGTCACCGCCATTCGCCTTATAGGTGGTATATATGTATACATGTGGCCTTCCCATTCCTTCGCTTTCGTGCCCGGAGCGGGAACCGTTTCGTCAGCGACTCCCTTTATACCCCGTGTGAGACGATGGAGGGAGGGGGCGTTGAAAGGGGTCTGGTGGGAAGGGCACTTGGGGGCATCCTGACAGGGGAAAAGCGATGCCTGGATGAGCGAGAGTTTCAACAACTCTGTCTTAGGCAACTCGAGGAACTCCAGGTGACAAATGTCCACATTTTTCGTAGATTTTCGCAGTTCATTTTAATTTTGGTAAGTTTATTTTGGATTTCTGCGATTTAGCTAAACTTTTTTAGCAACAGTTTCGCCGTGCTATTCTGCCGGCTTCGTCAGGCATTCTAAATCAACAATGAAAAATAAATAAACAAACTTAAGCGGTTATTATGCACAGCATGATTAATTAATATTTAGTTTTTCAAAAGTCTTTTCCACGTATGAGGAAGTTTGTATCCATCTTCTCTGTTTAGGTTGGAAGGTCTTTTTTCCATTTCAATGGCTTCCCTGATGATCCGTGGATAGTAGCTAATTTCATTACATAAATCTTTCGCCCTTTTGATGTCTATATACTGTGACCTTCTAAAAGTGTGTGCTCAGCCACGCCAGAGTGATATCAATCAAACTAAAGTATTAATTAATCATGCTGTACATAATAACCGCTTAAGTTTGTTTATTTATTTTTCATTGTTGATTTAGAATGCCTGAGGTAGCCGGCAGAATAGCACGGCGAAACTGTTGCTAAAAAAGTTTAGTTTAATCGCAGAAATCACAAATAAACTTACCAAAATTTCCACATTCTTCAAAATTATGCGCACTTGGGTGGAGACGTTAGTTCTTAGATGATTCCCTCACTTTAGTGACCGACTCATCTTAGAAATTTACACTTTAGTGAGCGAGTAGATCACCTTACATTCAATCGACTCCTCAAACCCTTTTCGGACGGTTCTTTCTTCAAGCCTATGGGCACAAGACTTACCCCTTCTTATGCCTATCTTTACATGGGAGACCTTGAAAGGGATTTCCTCATCATCAAGGAATTACAACCCCGAGCTCACGGCTCATGATGAACTGATGATATTTTTATCACGTGGATCCACGGCGAGGAGTTTCTGACGAGTTTCCCCAATTCTCTGAACAGTTTATAAACTCCGTCCGTTTCACTTCCGCCACACCTTCAAATCACATTTATTGACATCGACATTTCCACTAGGGACCAAAACACGTTGCATTAGCATTCTTTAGTTCTCTAACTCTCTAGAAGAACAAAGGAAAAATATCTATTCACCAAAGAAATTTACACACAATGCATTGAAATATGTATATAATATTACTCATTCAGAACAGGATACCTTTCCGTGGTCCATCAATACATATTGGTATATGGTTTACATAGATCGAAACTTTGTCAACAATGCAAGACAAGACGTTAGAATGACATAGCGATGTAAGTCGATACCGGGAACGGTTTCTAAAATGATATTAATATGTGTAAAATATACGTAGGTGGCCAGAATGATAGGATGTGAAAGAAGTTTCAACCTGCCAGCTGTCCAAACGGAAAGCTAGTGGATGTATCTCTCATAGGAATTTACATAACTTTGGATAAACCTAAGAGTGGACAATTATGGATTTCACTACTAGGTATGCAAAACATGCGAGGCATAAAATAAATATACTTCAGCCGTTCTCACGTGGACATCACAATGCAGCGGATTTCGGCAGGTGACAGTGACAGCGTCGTAGCTAGGGTCATGAGCGCCCCTGGCAAGGTTTGAATTTTGCGCCCCCCAAGACTTATTTTCTAGGAAGAGAAACAACACAATAACTTTGAAAAGCTAATTTAAGGTATGTATGCATTTAAGCATAAAATTATCTCTTACTTACTATAATGTAGGAAGGGAGACAATAAAATACGAGTTTGTTCATCTAGGCATTATATAAAATCTCTTGGAAGTTTACTTTTCTGGCGCGCGAAATTCTGGTTCGTTAAATGCTGAAACATCGTCTTTATTCTAGGAAGTTAGGAGTTTAAACAGAAGAAAAAACAATGCAAAATTTAGTGCGGTAACTCGTATTAGATCAATTTTAAACGAAAATAAAAGAAAAATAGCATACCTGATTAATTATCCTTATCGCTGTGGTGGCCAGAAACAAAAAAAAATCATTGAATCACAACACTGACACTTACTTCAGAGATCACTTAAAATTCCGAAAACTATGGCCAACCGACGATCTAACGACTAAGAACTGGCACGTGTACACATCGATTGAAAAGGACCAACTGAAGAGCATCAAAATGTTTCGACTGAAGCATGGAGGAGGTTAAGAAGAGGAGTTAACGCCACCCCCAAGAACCTGGGTCTACCCCCGAGGATACCCCGAGGAGGGTTTTTGGTGGATCGCATAAAGAGAAATGTGCAATGCCAGAATTTTGTGCGAAAATGCATACCAGCGGCAGCCCTCCAATAAAACTCATTTGAAAAGATGCGCCTGGAGGGTAAATACCACATCTGTTAACACGTGCAACTTCGCTTGCAGGTAAAAGAAACCGCCTTTAGGCAATAAACACAAGTTGGGTGGTGCGCTTAGTAGGGATAGTAGCATATCCCGACTAAGGACCTTACCCACTTCCCTTGGGTCCGGCACGTGTGTGGGTAACGGGTATCCTGTCACTTAGGCTTTGAGGAAAGGGACAGCCAGGGGTGGGTTTTCCCAGCAGCAGTCCATACAACCAGTCTTATATACTTCAAACGATTAACAAAATTCGATTGGAATCGTACTGAGAAGCATTCGAAGAAAATATTTTCCTCCACTTCCAGCGTCACAATTTCGCTTAGTATCGCAGTCTGAAATTCATTCTCTCGCTCTCTCTAGAGTAAATTCGGGAAAGGACAGAATAGAATAGAGAAAGAAAATAGTATACTTCCTCATTTTTGAAATCCTAATCAATTAAACATTGGAAAAGACGTATTTTACAATGTGTCTCCACTGCGCCGAAGCTCTCGTGTCAAGTGCCGACGCTCACGTCCGCGGCAGAGAGTCACATAAGTCGTTGTCATTCACTGATTTGCAAATAATTGCAACTAAATCCTTTACTAATGTCTTTCTCATATAACCAACTCTTGCCACCAGGATCTCCGTGTCAATCGTTTTATAATCCAACATTTATGCGAAATTTATGAGAAAAAAATGATTCCTCTTGAAGAACTCCTTCAGCGATCATCACAATCACTAAAAGATTGAAACCAAGTATAGTAAAGTGTCCATATTATTATAATCCACAGCCATTTTACCAATTTTTAATACGAAATTGACCCAAAAAATGGTTAAAAATGTGCATTTTTCGAAAAAATTACAAGAGCGCGGTTTAGCTAAAAATAGCTCTACTTTGAAGCAATTTACTAAACTTAACAAAATTCTTTATGCAAAACTAAGTGTGCGGTAGGATTCCCCGGACATTATGCAACAAGAAATGCTTATTTAAAGTGAGTTTCAAGAAAGTCGAAAAATGACTTTTGTCCGCCTTTTTTCGGATCCGGACACTGTTGCGCTGCCCTTTCACACACGCACATAAGATGCTCTATGCTCGACATTACATTGACTCTCTCCGCGACATGGCAGGACTCCGCTCTTTTCCTTTCCCCCGTGCAGTTATGCAGCTACGCAAACACGCGTGCGTCGTGCGGGTCGCTTAACTCGCAAGGGGCAGCCCTTCAAGACTCAAAAGAACAGAAAAATGAAAATGTTCTATGTAACTTCATACTTTACAGTTGTGAATCCGTCGTCACTTCATTATTTCAGCTTTAAAGGTGAATTGAGCGAGATAGTTCCCTAGTCATAATGGAGACCATATTCAAATTAAATTTTTTGATTTCAGCGTCTGTAAGAAGTATGAAATAAATATTGTATTATTAATGGCGCAAAGATATAGTTATATATGATCAAAACTCACAGTAATTAATTAAATAAAGCTACATAAATCTCTAACTTGACTCATTTTTTCCCGCCGTACGGCTTAAAACCCTTAAAAACAGCAGGTTTTTTTGCGATTCTGTAAAAATTACTGTGGTGAGTAAAAGATTATTTTTTATAAATAGTTGAAAAAACGTGCAATCTACACATCGTTAGTTTTTTGACGAAATCTAGGTGCTAGAAGTTTATAATTTTTTAATTATTCTCCCTCTGGAGCGCAGAGTCGTAATCTATCACATGTAAAACAGCGAATATATTTAAGCAAATTGCTCGAAAAGTAGTTTGGCAAGTGGTTGATATTTTGATATCATTGGAAAGATAAGAGTTTTTTCTTTAAAATGAGGCCAAATCCATCCAATTCTAGGTTAAGTCATTTTTCGCTCAAATACCTTAAGACACGGTTTTACGCTATTTTTATCGATGATAAAACGGAATAATGTGTTCCATGTATTAAGCCAATTTCTTCAATTTGAGAATTGATGTGACTCTATCACCTTAATTAAACAGCTACCTATTTCTAACGGTGAGAATATACTTAGACATCAATCGGCTACCTTAGTAAGTTCTTTAAAACCAACCGCTTCAACTATTTATAAAAGTAGGTATACACGTGAGCAACAATCAGTCGTTTCCTAGCACGATATTTACATAAATTCGTCGTTTTGCGTTTCAGGACTGGTGCCCGAATCAGAATCAGATCAGAATCCCGATGAAATGAAGTGCAGCCATGGAAAGACACCACTAATCCCTGTCCCACCCCACTCCACCATTCGACCTCGGGAGCAAAGAGACACCCTTGCGTTACACCTTTTAGTCGCGCGGCTCTCCGCAAGGGTGCTCTCCGAACGGTAGTTGTGACAACATTGTGGGCGGGGTGACTCACGTGTCCGTTCCCCTTCCCCCCCACCCCACCCCCTCCACACGCATTCCTTCCCTTGGGAGGGAGGGAGGGGGCGCTCCAGTCTCCAGGACTCCTCTCTCCAACTCGCTCCAAAATACAAAAACGCGGTGTTTTCCCACGAAGACCTTAGCGGCGTGGCCTCATTTTCACCGTCCCGCGGATTCGACGACGGGGAAGAAGGAAGACATTCCTTCGAACTGATGAGGTTCCCAACCCTTGGCGTGCGTGCGTGCCTCAGAAAAGGCCGTGTGCGTATATCGAGGCCGCTTCGTATTTCTTCACCCGACCCACGCCTCCATATAAGCGGGCATTATTATTTGCCCCGGCCGACCAGAGGCGTGCCTGCGTCCTACGTAGTCGCGTTCGGACTCTACCAAAGTCGTTTCACACGTTTCGCCACGAACACGTTGGTCCTGATCGCAGAGGCTAATTAGACGCCTTTTCCGATTAGAAGCATTCACTTGAATTTCCTGCAGACTTTACGGCAAGTACGAGCCGACATCTAAAATTTTACTTAAAATGCCATAACTTATTTTTTATTTGCCACCAACAAATAATGTACCAATACTATTGGCCTAACTAGAACTAAGTAGACAACAAACTCCACGAGTACCTGTATACTCCACTGCGCTTACACATTGGAGTCGCGAGATACAGAGCGTGGAAGTTTTCTCCCACGCCCAAAATGGCCGCCATACACCAGCGGGCGCCCACCAGCGCTCCGCTCGAGCGCGGTACCAACTAAAGGTTACGCTTGCATTTCAGTCGAATGCCCAATCGAATAAGAGCACATTCATTACAATCGTGTTGTGATTAGTCATGAAGTTATATTTGCTGGATAATGATCGCCCTGCATACATGATGACATTGCCAATTTCATCACGGCACCTCATTTGCCATCATCTAATTTCAAAGACGAACCAACGTCAAACGTCCAATCATGTTCAATAATAATCAGTGACGAAACCTGGGAGTGGATTCACGGATGTTTTGGATACTTATCAATTGCGACGACGCGCAGAAAAGATCCACGATCGCGTCTCTGAAGCTGGAAGTTTCTCATTCGGAGCGGAATATAATGTGTCCTGGGACAAGGCAGCGCCATCACTTGGACCACATCCGTGTTTTGAAAATGCAGCGAGAAAAAAAATCCAGGCATTCGAAGATGAGAGACTATTCAGCACAAAATAAGAGGAGCGGGATGAGATACTTTTTAAAGAAAAAAAAGGGAACAACCTATATATATTAATACACGCTTACCACACACCAATGCAAGGCGCAGAGATGCAATTTAAGAGGGGCGGCCAAATAGAAACAGAAGTATGGCGCCAGTTGGCATGGAAATGTCAACAATGTGGGGACCAGGGGAGAGGGAAAGAGGACAGTGAGAGAGAAGAGCACAAGAGGGAGGGAACAGAAATTAAGAAAATAATTAGGAAGGGATAAGAGGATAAGAGATGCATAATGGTGCAGCCGGGATTTGCACACACAGTCAGTCGTGGAGAAACAGCCGCCCATGAAGTGTGGCGTAACACTCGAAGCCAGGGGCGAATCCGAATGAAGGGCAAACAGAAGGAGGACGTCGCGTGGTGAGCCTTCAATATGAACTAATCATTCATAAGTTAGGACCCGAAGCGACGCGTTGGCTCGAGAAGACCACTGACATGAGTGTTCACCTGTGATGACGGGGGTAGGCATGTAGATTTTACGTACGTGAGGGAAGGATTGCTTTGGGAAGGAAGAGCGGAGGAAAACCCGGCGTCGTCGTTGTCAGCCTACTCTTAATGAAAGGCGCAGAGTGGTCGGCGGTTTAACATCTGAGGGACAAAATATCACACTTTTGAAGGGCTCTACACACGGCACGCAAGGAGAGAGATAAGGATTCCACTGAGATTACACTCATTATAAAGCCGGGATTCGAACCCGGAACGCTCGGAAAGGGGAGCCACCTTCTTCATCCACCCTTCCCTTGATCCCCTTCTCGTGACGTCTTTAGAAACAGGTGCACTTTTTTGGAAACGTCTCTAGGCTGTATCGTGTTGCATGCGCGTCTATCAACATTAATAACGGAGCGCCAATGGGAATTGCACGGCCTCGCAGAAAAGCAAATGGATCCAAGAGGAGGAGACCCTTTGGGGCGCAGGACTCTTTAACTACAGTTGGGGGAAGTCCAATTCTATTAATATTCCAAAATCACTTACAATGTTGCGAAGTTCCTAAAAACGGAGGAATAATTGGTGAAGGCAAAATTAAATCTATATGCACATAATACGCTGCTGCGAGCCACCACCGCAGAGGCGTGTGGCAAGGGGATGTTAGGACACCAGACATGGAAAGGAGAGGGGGAGAGAATAGTTAAAAAGAGAAAGGGACGGAGGTGAATTGTGTGTGAACGACTTGTCTTATGTGTCACGTAGTTTTTGTTATCACCACTGGTGGTGCGTGGAAAGAAGGAATTTATGCACCTGTCAGTTCGGAAAATATATCTCTCCTGCCGAGTCCCAGATGCTCTCTTATTCTGTCACTCCTGTCAGTTCTAGATACGTGGTGCGGAGTCAAAATAATATTCTCCGAGTCGAACTGACACTCACCTAGCATGAATTACATTCAAATTATTATATAAGCCTCGCGTGTAGCCTCCGAGTCTCTCCAACGAACTACTCCCAACCTAGTCCTTCCGTCAGCTTTCCGTGACGCTTTCCTTTCTCCCTGAGCAGTTTTTAACGGCTTCCCTTCGTGTTTTATTAATTTAGCGAATTAAATATCTCTGTGCCGAGTCCCAGATGCTCGCGGCGTATCCGAGAATTGGCTCAACTAGAGCAAAGAAGCTTCTTTCACCTCTTCGTCGGACTCGGTATCCTACGGCATTCGCTAGTTGAATCCCTGTTCCTTCAACCCAGCTCCGCACAAAATTCACGAAAGTCTTCAGCAAGAAAGTTCCGTTTGAGGAACACTGTAGGTAGGCGATGTTATTTCCAGAGTAATTGGTTTCCTAGAGCTCATATATAATACATATTAGGGAGTACGTTATCCAAAGGCAGTTTTATTCGTGAGATTGTGTGATCCAAACAAAATAAGTGAATTCGTATTTCGTTTTCGCCGTAGGCGTTGGATGAACTTTTATCGTAATGAAGAGGTCAACCTACTGGCCAACCATTATCCTTAATATTTAATGAGTACCTTTACATTTCAAAAAACCTTACTTTTTGTCAAATAAGAATCAGAGGTCGAAAAGGCGTTTAGCGTCAAAATCAAATAAATTATCAGAAGACTCAAGGAGATTGCAAACTGTTGCTGAGCTTCTGCCACTGTTTTGAGTTTTTTGACTGCCCTTGTTGATTTTTCTTAAAAATTTAAGATTCTTTGTAAAATCCACTATGATAAAATAAAATCTTCAGGATTCCCAGTGTGTTTTTAAATATGAAAATCTAACTTTAAACATTTGGTAATCGTCGAATTATTTTCTGCAGTCGCTGTACGATTTTGCTAATTTACTTTGCGAAACATTCTTTGACTTGGCAGGTGGTGATTGAAAACTCTAAGCAATCCTACTTGAAGCTAAGCAGATTAAATGAAGCCGTATTCTTGTGTCTGACGAATGGTTTCACATTCATTTGAAGTCAGAATTGAAAAAAATGGCTGCCAAATAATTTTATGGTTTTCAAGGAAAAATCGTTAAACAAATTTTCTCATTCATTATTGATGTGGATGCAGAGATTCCCATGAGTAATTAAGGATAACATGTTCGATTTTTCACTGTTAAAAAAATGATGGATTCATGACATATAAAATTAAAGCCCATTTGTTCATAACGCAACACGTGCTTGTTATGAAGTAAATAGTGGTAATCAAGTCGAGTAAATTGTGTGATTTGAATAAAAAAACCATTTATAAATAAAATCTTATGAAAATTGTAACACATAAAAGGAAAAAATTACGATATTCATAAGATATTCATATAAGAAGTCTATCTGAATGGTCAAGGGCGAGTGAGACGGAGCCGGAGCTAGGCCACCTCTAGTGCAGGACTCCTGATTGTTCGTCATTATGGGTGCTACTGGAAGAATCACATGCAAACTACAAAAATGTAAACGCATCAACACTCGTAAGATTAATACAATAACCTTTTGAGAAGAGAGAGTCGGTAAAATTAAAGGTAGTCTGTCAGTTTAGCGCGCCGGCTACTCGGTCATAAATCCTGAATCAGTGAATTATATCCACCGGTAAACCCAGTGCGAAGTGAAACACACATCAATTATTCAACTTTCCATTCAGTTTGAGCGAATGAAATACAAGTGGAAAACTGGAATTAGTTGGTAACAGTTGCGGAGACCATGCATTGGCCTAAGCACTCTTTGAACTGCCGCGGAAATCTCACACATCCCAAGTTGGGGTCGCCTTTCCCGTCCCGCTAACAATAAGCATTGGGTGCGACCTTTCATACATCCATGCTTCTGATGCTTCAATCATGAGAGTTTTCATGCTAATTTCCGGATCCGAAACAAAAATAGATTCGGTTGCTAACGGATAATGATTTAGAAAATTCTGGCGGATGTACTTATGGAACATTAATCATAAAAAAATCACATAATATGCTTTAATGCTGGGACAATGTGTTCGACTTTAGCGTAGAACTCGATTTTTCGCCAGTAAACGAACGGTACGATACTTAAATAATACCCACCAACATGCTTAACAGTTTTTTAGGTGCCTCCATACGATGCTTGGTATTCCTACGCCCAGTTTTATAATGTCTGGTAAAAGTTAATCGCCGTCTTTACGTCAATGTGATGTTAACCCGAGGGTTCTGGTGTCGTAAATTTAATCAAACTGACGGTTAGTTTACGAGAGAGCGTAACTGATGCGAGAATGCATTAAAATTGGTTATCACGCGGAAAACATATCTTAAGAGTGATTATAAAAACGGGCCGTACTGTGTGTGCGTTCGTGTGTACGGCCCGGCGTGCACCGCGCACGCTTCCACGGTGGACCAACGCAATAATGCCGCGACGCCAAAAACCCGTCCAACAGTCCAGCGTCCAAAGGCAGCGCCGGCCTCGTTCGAATTTCGTTTTCCCTTTCTAGCGAGGAATCCCCCGGGGGGGGCCTTCCCCCCTTCTAGGGAAGAGATGGCGCAGACGCACAGATGCGAACGAGTGGCGTTAACCTTTGCTTGGCACGGAAACCTTTGCGAGAACTCCGATCCGCTTCGGATTTCAACGCACGGGAGGGAGCCAGCCAATCAGGGCCAACCTGGGGGGCGAGTCTCGCCATTGAGGAGAAGCGCGACCGGCATCTGGCGCCGAGGAGGAGGAGGAGGCAACGGAGGAACAAATGAAGGGGCGCTTCCGAAGGGGCCGTTCGGACCTTCAACATTGACACGAAACATCTAATAAACCTTTATGCGAATGGAGGTACTACATACAACCCATGGCTGGCGGAGATGCGACAAATGGTGCGCACCAAACACTTATTCATTACTCGTAAAGCATAAAAGATATCCGAACAAGCCTTGCGCTATTCTATGGATGAGAATAAAATGGCCGCCAAAGAAAACAACGTGTCGCCGCAGCTAGACGCGAAACCGTGCGAAATGCTCGACATATACGAGTTCATTTGAAAGCTTTTAAATCTTTCGAAGAAATAAAACCACGAAAAAGACTTAATTCACAGAGGTAAAAAGAATGTGAGAGAGCTAACAAGTGAAAAATTGAAATATATCCGCATGTTGGGGAAATATCCAAATATAAAATCTCTAAAATTAGAAAATTCATGTCAACAGAAAGAGGTGAAAGGATTAAAGAGCATAAGAGTTCTGAAGCACAGAATGTCTTACACGATGCGTTCCTGAGCATCACACGGGAGCGATATAAACTCAAAATTGAGATTCTATTCAGCGTCAGTGCCACAAGTTCGACCGAAGTTGACGGCGAAGGTGGTGGCACCTCCAACGCTGACGGCGGCCGTTCGAGTACGATGGATGCCGTCGCGTTCATTTGTTTCATTGCATTTTTCACATCGACTCATGCACTCACATGACGCCGTTTCACGCAACACACGCCTACGGGACCCAGTGTCGAGGACACTGCCTCTGTACGCGGGGGGTAATATTCTCCCCATGCGCACATATTTTGCGACGAAGGGAAGAGACACGGAGCCAGTTACAATAATCCGAGTCGACATTTTCAGGAGAAAGGGGGAAACGATCATTGTCCAGCCCTCGTGGAGATAAAAGAATATATTTATTTTATGTGGAACTTTTATGAAATACGCACGTAATGTTTCACTAAATTTGCTGTTTTCTTATTATAAAATTTCGTTACTTCTTTGGCTTTTAGCCGTAATGTCCAATGTCGAAGTGTGCAGGCAAAGCGGTCACAAAGCTTAATAATTTCGCATTCAATTACCCTTATTTATTTCGAATTATGGAATGGAGTAGTACCCTTGTCTGGAATCACAAGAATCTTGAGTGAGCAATAAAATTTGGAGTGGGACAGGAAGATGGAAAAATGTGGCAGGCAGTCATAATGCCATACGTGCACACGCTTTATCCCCCCGCAGTCACCCACGAAAACGTGCAATTACGTTCCCCGCAGCTTAAGTTTTGATGGGCGAGGGACCGGCACTAATGCCGTGTGGCACGCGGAAAGAAACGCTGTAAACGAATCTTCGAGATCGGAGTGGTACGGGAGCGTTCTTCGAGCGTTACTGCAGGGAGTGAACGAAAAGCGTATATAGGCCTGTACCCACAGCAATCAATAAATTGTTTAAATTCCACTTAAGTTCTTTATTTCACCGATAGATTTCAACGTTATCGCGTCATTTGCAAGTTAAAATTGCGTAATTTTCAATGTTACCTTAAAAATGACGTTATGTCAAATAGACGTCTAAATCGATCGGCGAAATAAGGAACCGGAGTGGAATTCTATCAACTGATTTCTTATTCATATTGCTTAACGAGGTAACAGTGCCATAGGAAAGTCTCAAATACAAAATATTACTGATTTGATGCTTAAAAAAACATTTTTACGTCTGCCCTCCTTCGGCGCAAGCGGCCAAATTGATGACTGTGACCTGGATTGATGAATTGCAGGGCGGGGCTTGTCACACGTACCAACAGTTCAGGGAATTCGAGGAGACACTCTGATTCCCTTTAAGGAAGGCGCCAAAGAATCGACGACTTAACTATGGTAGTTTGAGCGAGATAGTTCCCTAGTCATAATGGAGACCATATTGGAATTTTATTTGCCATCGTCTGTAAGAAGTATGAAGTAAATATTGTAATATTAATGGCACAATAATATAGTTATACCTATAGCATGACAAAATTTCTCACTAATCAAATATATATAAACACCTAAGTCTCTAACTTGACTCATTTTTTCACTTGAGAAAACAGTTAGTTTTTTGACGAAATCTAGGTATTAGAAGTTCCTCATTTTTTCAACATTCTCCCTCTGGAGCGCACACTTGTAATATATCCCAGATGTAAAACCGCTTATATTTTCAGGTAAATTGCTCGAAAAGTAGTTCGGCAAGGGGTTAATATTTTGGTATAATTGGAAAGATGGGAGTATTATTCTTTAAAACGACGTCAAATTCTAGGAGAATTGACAAATATATCGCTCAAAGTACGCTCTCCTACGATGGACACTTAAAAGTGCTCTTAAAAAGACGCCGAGGTGGGGATTCTGTTGAAAGTCTGCCCCGACCGAAGGGATTCTTCACCCTTGGTGCATGGTCGCTGAAGGCGATATAGCATTCCTTAACGTGTCACCTTTTTCCTTCTTTCGTTCCATGTGCTCCGTGGTATGTGTGTGAATATACGAAGGGGTAAATTCGGCACGGTGTACCGGTGCTGCGAGAAGTCGACGGGATTGCAGCTGGCGGCCAAGTACGTGGCGACGCCGCGTCGCGAGGACCGGCGGAGCGTCGAGCGGGAAGTGGACATCATGCGCAAGCTGCAGCACCCGAGGCTCATCCAGCTGTACGACGCCTTCGACGCCAACGGAAAGGCCTTCTGGGTCATCCTCGAACTGTTGAGTACACAACCACTCCAATTCCGACAAAACAAACCGTTGGCCACTTACACCCCCTGCTGCATTGCTCGCATTACATCTCTTCATATCATCTGGCTACTTTTGGAAAATCTTGCCCACTGTCTTATAGGTACGACAAATATTTTTTCGCTGCTGCAACATGCACTGCTGCAACATGCTGTACGTGTGTTAAATGCGAGAATGGGTAAAAACATGGGCTCCAAAGAAATACACTCACATCCCATTCACGCAAAAAACTGATCATTAGATAAACTGTGCGCGGCATTGATTGGAATAAAATACCCGCACTTGCATATAATTTTTTTTGGCAAATGTTTGCAATAATGAAGTCAAAATGGGTTGGTTCAACGGAAATGGCGCTAATATCGGATACTAGGACAGGAGCTATTATTTGTTCATTAAAATATGTTCGTCGACCAATCCGAAAATTTTGCACCGTAATTTTGTCTCTTCGATAGCTAAGACCGTGAAAGCAGTATTTCCGAACAATACGTACTAAAAAAAGGTGGAGTTCAGCATTCGCATTGACTTACACACAGTCGCGCTGGAAAATGCTTAAAAGTTCACCCACACGTTGGCGAGAGGAAGAGAAGTCTGCGTTGGCCGAGGCGAGGTTTGGTTCCATCGTGAATGCGTCGGATAGTTGCTCCGTCGCACAGCAGTGGGATGAAATCGAAAAAAGTTGGCCAAAATTCAAAAAAGTGATTTTTTCAAGCCAGGAAGCTGAAACTTTGCATAAATTTTCTCAAATGATCTGTGCACATGCGATGACGCAAGACATTTTCCTTAGTACTCCACAATTAACAATTTGCATGACTTCAAAGTTGCACTAATTTCGCAAAAATTGTCTACACTCAATTTTCTCACGAAATCTTCAAAATCAAGCCCTTGCTAAACCTTTATGGGTAAAGAACTGGAATAAAAAGTCATTTAATAAGATGAAACACTTTTTCATCTTTGTTTTAATGTGGTCTACTTACTTTTTTGTAATTATTTACCAATGATATTAAACAAAATGGCGGACCCTCATTTTTTGTCATTTTTCAATACATGTAGAGAAATAGTTAATTGCGTCGCCAAGCATTACAAAGTAACTTATATGGGGAAACTCTACAAAGCTTCCACAGTGCGAATCCGATGAGTTATGCTGCGACCGTTTGCGACGCCGAATTTCACATCACATTTTCGATCGCGCGGTCGAGTCTCATCCAACCCACCTGCATAGGGATTGGAAAATCGATTTCGATTTCTATCGAAAATCGATTATCACACTCCGATTTTCGATTTAATTGAAGTCGACTTTTTGTTTTGAAAAACCGATCAAAGTCGATTCTATCCGATCGATTTTCGATTTTTAGCTTGCTAGAGCGTTTGAATTTTGCCAATCGAGCTGCGCCTGTTCGTAAACCGCCCTCCACTCTACCGCAAGTCCAACTCCAATCCACTACAAGCTTGGAAGGAGATTGAGGGAGGATATCCCCACGTATTATACAAACCAGCCAGCAGGATTTTATTTCTATAGTTGCCTCTACCGTGCCGTGTGAGCGACTATTTTCTCACGCCGGGTTTATTGCAACTCAGGTGTGAAATCGATTATTCGGAGAACATTGAAATATGTTAGTATTCTTAATGTCCATCCCTGAGGAACACTGTTTCCATGGCTTTGCAAACAAGAAACAAATAAAATTCTGTTTTTCACTTTGTGGTATGTTCCCATTTTTTCAATATACAATTCTTATTGCTACTAAACTATACGTAATTTGCTTTTTGTATCACCTATATGTTTATAAGTATCTGTTATGGATTGGTACTTTCCTGCATATCTTATTAATATCTTTAAAATAATATATTGTATTAATAAATTTAACTGTATTCGGTTCTTATCCCTAGTGCTTCCATAAACCCATATTTTGCATTTTGCTACAACAGCACATCCGTATTTCAGCAGACAATTACTTTACTATTTATAAATATCGATTTCGATTTTTCGATTATTTTGGGAAAAAAATCGAATTTATAGAAAATCGATTTTAAAACCCAAAATCTAAAATCGATTCTGGATTTAAATTTCCAATCCCTACGCCTGCAACGAGGAATAAGGTGGCGCGGCAAGTGTGTGGAATGGATTGTAGCCGCATCCACTCCGCTATGGAGATTTTCGAGGCACAAACATTGAAAAGAGCCTCCATGTATTATAATTTGGAGAAATCGCGGAAAAAATTACGCTTTTTATCACATGGGGTAAAGGTCTAGGAGGCACTGAAAGACTGCTTTCTTCGGGTGCACCGCGGGCGTTTCTCTTTTTAGCAACTTGACATCGCCTACTGACGATAGGTACACTTTTAACGGAGACAGTATGCATACCACGCGGGATTATTGTCTCTTTTGAGGCCACATACCCACAGCTGTTGTAACTGCAACTCCGCCGCCCCCTGCACTGCGGTTGGGCGTACGGCGAATGGTCGTTTATTGGCACCTCGGAACGTTTTCGGGGAGTCTGGGGGGTTACGATTGCTTAATTATTATGTGTAATGATGTGAAGAAGGAGGAGGAAGACCGAGGGACATGTACACTGTACAGAACACCTTGCGAGCCACCTCAAGGGGGCGTGGCACAGCGGATGAGTTTTCACCAACATGCACCACTCCACATCCTACTCGAGCCAATGAAACGGTGACAATTAAGGCATCAGCAAGACACTTGTGAGGGGATGGAATTTCACTCACATGCGCTACACACGACACAGGCCAAGGACACGAAACAGAAGAGCATGAAAGGACATGGGAGGAGTGGAAATCCGGGAGAACGGAGGAGGACTGCACGATTGCATTGTAATAACTTTTAAAAATCTCCAATGGCTGCAATAAATTGGCACACCTCGTCAATATTACACCAAAATTGCTGTGTTGGTTTGCGGTAAGAAAGGGGGCAATTCCACGCCAGTGACCAATCACAACCTCTCAACTAGAAAACCCTTCTATGGTGGTTTACTGGAATGTGACTTCCTCGCCAGTGACACGACCTCAGACCCGCACACTTAACCCATATTGGGATCCTTCGCTAGGGCTGATGGGACCCCGCTAAGGATGTCTGGGTTATGAACACAAACACACTCACAAGCACTCAGGAAATCACACACTCAAACGGGCCCAACTTCAAGGAGAATGTAGCTCAAAATGAGCGTAGTCAAATAACGACACAATAAACAAGAAAAGACGAGGGTGTGCGTCGGATACGCGTATTTCGGCCACAAGGTGGCCCCCTCTTCAGCGAACTGAAGGTAAACATGAACTTGCCACTCAAGGTTGTAAGTGCCTTTTTTCCCGTAAACCAACATAGCAATTTTTGTGTACTTTTGACGAGTGGTGCTAATTAATTACGGCCATTGGAGGTTTTTTAAAACTTGTTACAGTAAGAGGCTGTAGAGCTCAAGTTCCCCGTATTTTAAGGTGGTTTGAGCGAGATAGTTCCCTAGTCATAATGGAGACCATATTCAAATTTTATTTTTTTATTTCAGCGTCTGTAAGCATAATGAAATAAATATTGTAATTTTAATGGCGTAGAGATATAGTTATATGCCACTAAAATTCTCAGTAATTAAATAAATGAAGCTACACGAGTCTCTAACTTGACTCATTTCTTCCCGCCGTTCGGCTGAAAACCCTTCAAACTGGCAGATTTTTTTGCGATTCTGTAAAACATTACTTCGGTGAGTAATAGAGTATTTTTTTATAAATAGATGACAAAATATGCAATCTATACACCATTAGTTTTTTGACGAAATCTAGGTGTTATAAGTTCCTATTTCCTTCAATATTCTCCCTCTGGAGCGCACAGCCATAATCTACCCCATGTAAAACAGCTTGTATATTTGTTGGCAAATTGCTCGAATAGTAGTTCGGCAAGAGGTTGATATTTTGATATCATTGGAAAGATGAGAGATTTTTGTTAAAAATGTGGCCAAATTTATCAAATTCTAGGTGAAGTGATTTTTCGCTCTCAAACTACCTTAAGATTGAATCGGACAAATGGTCATGAACATGATGGGGTGGTTTTTTTTCAGCGCGTACCGGTCGCGGAAATCACCGATTCGGACAACGCCTCTGGAATACTCACCGCGTCCTCTTATTATGAGCCCCCCCCAAACGGCCCCGCCCCCCTCCAATCCCAGCTGACGCCGTCCCCGCAGCATATCGCTCGAATGGTGCAGAGGGAAACTTCTTCTCTTCCCTTCGCCCCCTTCCGCAAACTACGTCACCAGGGACAGGACGCCCTCCTACCCTCCCCTGGGAGGAAAGGGGGTCGGACGGCCGCACGCAGGTCACTCAAATCCCGCCACGCGCGCCCAACACCGGAAGGAAGGCAGCGATCGCGAGATGAAGGCGAGTGATTAAGTGATTTTGGAGTCCACAGATGGCGCCACTCGAGAGGCAGGAGCACACGTCATCAAAAGTCATCCAATCCAAAGATAGCATGGGCGCAAGCAGAATTCCACGTCCCACGGGTCTACTCAGTGCGACAGATTCCGAAACAAAGTTCTGCAACAAGCATTTCATTTTAAAGGCGATTAAAAGGTGGTTCCCAGATGTTTGAAGCCCGCCGATTACG
Source organism: Pyrrhosoma nymphula (assembly GCA_963573305.1). Lineage (NCBI taxonomy): Eukaryota > Metazoa > Arthropoda > Insecta > Odonata > Coenagrionidae > Pyrrhosoma > Pyrrhosoma nymphula. The sequence goes on from OY754334.1 coordinate 4,894,420, forward strand.
AAAATCCCTGTTACCAGATACAAATCTTAACCAGAAAGTGCGATATTCCACAGAGGAAAAAATCATTCGCCTTGACCGGGATTCGAACCAGGATCCCTCGATATCGCGCCGAGTGCTTTAGCCAGTTGGGCTACCGAGGCGTCCTCCTACCCTGTTGTGGACCTTTGAAGGCTTTGGAGGAACACGTTGTCCTGGACGGCCGGGCATATGATGTTGTATGTATAAGTAGAGTATAACTGGTGCAAGAGCGACCGAGCACGTCCTTTCCACTGGTAGGAATGCCCACTCTGCAGACATCGATGAAATGCGGGCTGCCCGGTAACCTCCCTCCACTTGTAAGAGCTCAGAATGAAGGGTTAGGGCCCTGAACCGCTGCTTTTCATGTTGATTCATAAAGGAAAATCTCATGCACAGATATTCTTAAAATTATGAATCTTTGTACGTAATAGAACGCGAAATAACATATGCTATACATTAAAGGCCCTTGGGCCCCTAGGTGAGTGATAAGGCGGTGCAAGTATGTTGCTACACTGGCATTTCGGACAGTGTTGGAGATATATTGTTTTAAACAATTGAAGCCATAATGAGATCCAAAAGCTCAGAAGTGAAGCTGGGGTCCTGGGGTCAGCCGTGGGGCCCCCAACTTGGTGCGGTCTTTGTTACGTCACAGCGAATTAACTCATGAACCGATGTTCTTGAAAGTGTGCACCTTCATACATGATATCAAGGGGAAGGAATTAGGATACACACGAAAGACCCTTGAGGTCTCCAAAAGGAGCCCCCCGGGTGGTTTTAGAATGTTTCTCGAATTGGATTTCGCATACTGATGGAGATATGTCCATTAATCCTTTGCAGTCGTGTCAAGGACCGAGAGCTCACGTATATTCGGTGGTGCCCTGATAGACCCTGGGGTCCGATACCGGATGCTCCTTCCTTTACTACGTCATAACAGACCTTATAATGTAACTAATTATCTCGAAATGGGGAATGGACGTTGACAAGGGCATTCATTCTTGGGTATTGGCACGCCTGGATTTAGGCTCCATTTTGGTCTGTGAACTCCATTTTACTCTCAACGTACCCAAAATTTCTGCTGAGTATCCACCTGGGGACGTGTCCGATGGGGGACGGAAACCCAAGTTTATCACCAATATTATCATTACATATTCATTTTTCTAATACGCCCCTTCGAGTCTCCAGCAAGCATAAGGTTTCCTTTCCGTCCTAATGACCGGAGGTTCGGGATGGGAACTGGCACATATACATAAGTCACCTACGACGAGGACTACTAGTTTTGCAGGATTCGAGGGGCATCTGCAGCAAATAGCAGGTCTTGGTATTAAGTATATATTTCCACCTCCTTCGCACCCATGTTTGTTTCAGCCGGAGCTGAAAACCATATCACGAACTTGGCGCATGAGCAGTGCCGTCCCTATGGTAGTGCGACAGGTGCCGCTGCACTCAAGCCCCGCGCCTCCTATGGGGGCACCGCGCCGGGGTTCGAGTTCTTCAGACAGCGCAGGGAAACCCGTCTATTACACAAAATTATCTACTACTTAGTACATATGAAAATTTCTTTAAACCATTAGATAGTTTATTGGTTAATTTCCTTCTTTCCACGTCATATGCTTAAAAGATGGTACTATATCAATAAGGGAAAGCAAAGTCAATGAGGGCCCCTAAATTTCGTTTGCAAAGGGCCCTTCAATCCCTGAGGACAGCCCTGCGCATGAGAGAGATGTCTGGAAGAGAAATAATTTAATCATATTTTAACCTTATCGTTCTCCAGAACGGACTTGATATAGCCCGGGGCTTAATAGTATAGGAATTGTTACTTAAGAGTACCAAACATTCTCTTCCGAGTATCCGACAATCATCGGATTTCATTTTCGTCACAATGGTCGGACACTTGGAGGGGGATATATTATTGATATACCTATACCGAAACATAAACTTTCAAAAATTCATACATTCCAATTATCGTCAGATCTACAATTAAACACGAATTAATTAATAGAAAGTCTGATGAAGCATATAGATAAAAAATGTGAAACGCTGGCAAAGAGTAATAAATAATAAAAAAAATCCAACTTATTTGACCTACATCTGACCTGAAAGAATAAGCAATAAATATTAATTAATTCCGATATGTGTCCTTTTCACAGGATTGAGGGAGGGGAGCTGTTCGAGAGGGTTATAGACGATGACTTCGTCCTAACGGAAAAAGCCTGCACTATTTTCATGCGTCAGATCTGCGAGGGCATTGAATTCGTCCACCGCCAAAGCATCTTGCACCTAGACATGAAGGTGAGTGTACCTATCATTTTACAAGTAGGTATACCTACATGCACAAGAGAATAGTGCAGCAAGTGCGGCCTACTCCATTTCCCTGGAAATTAGGGCAACTTACTTACATACTTTCCCTGCGAGCCATCGCAGAGGCGTGTGGCAAGGGGAGTTTGGACTCCAGCAATGAAATGGGGAAAAGGAATTGAAAGAGATGATGTAGGAGGCTGCATGCAGTAAGAGTGTCATTGTCTCTTATTCTACATTTGTCAAGTGATTATCGATGGTGCGCGCGCGGGAAGGTGTTTCTGCACCTATCATCAGTTCGGAGGTGCATATCTCCTTATTCGCCTCAACTTATCAGTTCTAGAGACATCGCGTCGGAATAAAATAATTTCAGGGAGTAACCCACCTGATCTGAATGTTTCAAGTAGACGTAATCTTATCCCAGCGAGTAGCTTCCGAGTCTCTAGCCGCTCCCAACCTCTTCTATTAGCGCTGTTAACAATGCTCGTTTTTGGCTGTTATAGTAACTATGCGCGCAGCTTTCCTTTGCAATTTATTACGCAAATAAAATATTTTTAGGAAGAGTCCCTAATGGCCTCTGATTCGATATTTGATCTAACGAGAGCGAAATATCACCTCTTTTTCACTTTTCATGCGAGGGTCACCTCACTGTTCGCTTCATAAATCCGTAATTTCTTTAATACCGCACTGCAAACACATTAGGTCTGAAGTTATGGTAATACCCGGGCATTATCAGTGGGTGTCACATGTCTCTGTATAAGCCCCCTTTTTTTGGACAATTTTGGACCAAACTAGATCCCCCCCCCCGGTCACAGTATAAATAGGGTCCCCCCCCCTTTAATGATGTCACAAAAATGAAAAAATGTCTACCTTACCCCAGAGTCTGAGTAAAACTAAGACATGATATGCAGTGGAAGTATAGATGTCACATGAAGCATCGTCACACATTGTCACATGACACCCCCCCCCCCCCAATCATGTGGACGTCTTTGATGGACATCCCCTAGTTTATTTATTTATTATTTCACACAGCCAAAAACAGCACAATGGCTAATTACATTGGTCGATGCAACAAAATAAATAAACATAGAACAACAATAACGAAAAAAATGAAGAATGAAATAAAAAATAAAACAAAAACAAAATTAAATCAAATAATGTTGTGGTTCGATTACCAAAGTGCCGTTTGATGAATGAATTGAATATGTGTTGGGTTGTGAGGAGAAGAAGAGGTCAAGGGAATAAGGATTGCGCTGAGGAAGAGAATATGTTAAATTTGGAGGGGATTCGGTAAAACAGGGAACTCGGCTGTGATAGGGAAAGCCGGAATATCGGGATGCGTGGTGGAGATTCGCGCGTGGGGCGAGGAGGGACACGAATTGGAAAGAGAAGGTCGCAGGAACGAAGATGTCCATTCATTATATGAATGAATGAATTTCAGGCCAGATAGTGCACGGCGATGGGAGAGTACTTAGATAATAAACTTAATCACCAAAGAAAGCCGCAACTTCCCACCAATCATACGGGAAGCCATGTCAGCGTGCTGTCCGCGCGAAACGCGGGTTCTGTTCAGAGGCACGGGAGAAGAACAGCCTTTCACCAGAACCTTCACTTCACTGACCTGAAGACCGTCGACTGCAATGGCAGAGAAACTGTGGTCCCACCATAGTAATATTGCCATTACTTAGGGCAAAATTAGGGCTATTATGCCCTCTCCTACATTAAACTCACACCCTCATTAACAACCCACGCCGTGAGTGGAAGAAATCCCACCCAGGCGGGACTCGAACCCGCGACCTTCAGATTAATCAGGCACTAGGACTCAAACGAGTTCGCCACCGAGGCCGGCAAGACCGGAAGAAGACCTTCAACTTCCATTCCATCGCGTCACGGAAACCCTTCACAAGGATTGGCTAAGAGCTTTGTTCTCAATCCGGAAACCCAAATGGTGTGTTAAAAAGGGATTCTAATAGATTTGGAACGGATGCGGAACGCGGTCATTCATCTCACCAATCACAACAGCCACGGGGATTACGGAATGACGGAGTGTGATTCGATGGATGCATTTCCGAGTTCCACTAGCGTTCCGGATCCATGTGAACCCCACTTTACAACCGCGAGTCTCACGAATGCTTGCCACGCATTTTTCAATCTCACCAATCATATATGGCACTTGAGGGTCATACGTCTGATCAGAGCACAGAAGACAGAAATCGTGAAAAAAACCAATGAACTCCAACAGAGTACCTACTCCTTATATGGCGCAGGGAAAAGTAATTCGTGTCCCACGCAAATAGAAAGCAGTTCCAAAAGAGAGCGAAGAATGGCGAATCAGAGCTCAGCACCAAGCCAGGCTTACATTAGGGGGGGGGGGGGGCAAAACGGCTTCGCAACATCCTTGACCTTAAGATGCCAGCAGGGGGACAATGGCGAAACTGTCGCTTTTCAAACAACATATGTATACGGGCGAAGAGTGCGAAATAGCAAACATCACCTCCTCAACGTTGCAGGTGAACCTACGAACGGGTGATGTTTCCCGTAATTATAAGTGACATTTCCAGCCTCGTCGCGGCTTGAAGGAGGTCAGGGGGAGGAGGAAAATCCAGAACAGCTGTAACGCCACAGCCGAAGCTATCTCCAACTCTATCCTTCGCTATGGTCCGCTTCCCTACAGGGGGTGAGGACGAAGAGCATATTTCCCTGTGAGTGGTGAAACAGGCGTTGGATACAGGACGTAACCACTACATGGGCTTTCGTCGACTTCAACGTGGTGGCAAGGGGCTGTCCATAATCCACGTAGACACCAAACAAGGGTACAAGGGTTGTCAACGAAGGTCCGCGTTGGGGGGATGTCTACGTAGACTTAATGCAGTCGACATGACGCGGCGGGAGAGACATTGCCACGGCACACTCAGTGTTGCGAGGGCGTAGAGTGACCGTGGCCAGGAGCCGCCGGCTCGGTGCCGACTTGGCGCGGCATGGCACGGCCCGGCATGAAAAGTTAAAGTGGACTACAGGGTGGGGGGGAGGACAGGGGGTACGGAAGAAGTCTACAAGTGTCCACGATGGGGAGTGGGGGGGGGGTCAAAGAGTGGCCCATTTTTGTCTACGTGGACCATGGACAGCCCCTAAGCAGCTCACGTGAAGAGATTTCAAATGACTTTCGCTGGATGGCATCCTCGCATGTGCACCTATCACCTATGGGCCGATTGTCCTAGCATCCCGTAATTCCCCGATTTGAGCCCCTCTGCCCGTATGCCTACTAAGGATAAGGTCAACCCCGATAGACGTGAACGCCATACCTACATACATTGTGAGGTGTTAGTTCAAAAGGATAGTACAAGTCTCCCATCTTCGAAGAGAACCGTGCAACCCTTCGTCAGCCAATGAGGAATCGGTTCCCCACCTGACAAAAAGGACATGAATATTCTGGCAACAAAGGCGTTTATGGGAAGGAAGTGAATTTGCCGAAATACGTGTATCCGACGCACACCCTCGTCTTTTCTTGTTTGTGCCGTTTTTTGACTACGCTCTTTTTAACTAGATTCTCCCAGAAGTTGAGCCCCCGTTTTAGTCTGTGAGTGAGTGATTTCCTGAGTGCTTGTTAGTGTATTTGTGTTCATATAACCCAGGCATCCGTAGCGGGGTCCCATCAGCCCTAGCGAAGGATCCCTATTTGGGTTGAGTGTGTGTGTCTGTGGTTGTGTCAATGGCGAGGAAGTAAAATTCCCGTAAACCACCACAGGAGGGTCTTCTAGTTGAGAGGTTGTGATTGGTCACTGGCGTGGAATTGCCCCTCAAACCCGCAAACCAACACAGCCATTGTTGTGTACTTTTGACTAGTGGTGCCAATTTATTGAAGCGATTGGAGATTTTTTTTTTAACTTGTTGGTGTCTCATCAAAATCATTACAGCCCTTTTTCAGGCCAATTTGAAATACATTTATTACTCATTTAAGAGAATAAGATATGTACCTGCTGTGAATATAGGATTGATGTAGTCAAACTTTCCTCATAATTGCAATGCCTTATTTTCATTTACCCTTGAAGATCATGAAAAAGAGCTGTTATAGTACAGATGAACAAGGTTAAATTTGACAAACAAATAAAAACACAGCTATAATCAATGAGCACTAAAAACCATATCCAACTGAAGATGTGAAAACAAGTGAGTTGAAAAGTTCTAAAGGTGTGCTTTGACATAAAAATTCTTTTGTTTTCAGCCTGAGAATATATTGTGCCTCACAAAGACAGGAAATCGCATCAAGATAATAGACTTTGGATTGGCCAGGAAGTTTGACCCAACAAAGAAGCTCCAAGTCTTATTTGGTACGCCAGAATTTGTGGCTCCGGAGGTGGTCAACTTTGACCAGATCGGATACGGTACTGACATGTGGTCGGTGGGAGTCATCTGTTATGTCCTGTGAGTATGCTAACCTGATCAAGAGGCAAATCATTCATAATGTTATTATGATATATTAATATAAATAATTTTTATATACATAATACATTTTCATCATTATTAATTCATACATAATTTTGATTATTTGAACTTGATTCACATTATGAGCTACATTTGGAAAATGAGCGAATGAGTCACCACTTCCAATCACTATGTACTTAACACATAGTACACACATTTGTCATGTCATTTGACATGACTTGGATAAGCCTTACTATCTCCAATGTTCTCATCTGTATATCACATGATACCAGCCATTCTCTTCAAAGTAAATCTGCGCACAAGCTTTCTGACAATTAAGTGCAAAAATGTAAATCTTAATTGATAGGCATAATAATTTATGGATATTTACTTGTTACATGGCAAGGACCAATTGAAACAGTGTAAGTGGTTCACTGTAATATATATAAATAGTAACCACAATGCAGCGGTAATTGGCAGTTATGATACAAGACCATATCAAGGGAAAAACAGAAACTAAGATGAATCATGTAACCACTCTAGGAGAAAGGAGCTTGGGATAATTTTCCGGGAGCCATCTAATAATATTTTTTTATATTCAGAATAATAAGTCAGCAGTGAAGCAAGATGGAAGGACCTAAATGTGTAATACCAATACAGAAGTAGCAGATGAAAAACTTGTACGACATCCAACATCTCAAAGCCATGGATAACTAAGCAGATCATAAACTTATTGGAGAAAGTAGGTACATTTACCCAATAAATGGGAGTAATGAAATTTTGTTCACGACAATAAGGAAGTAAGTCATCCAAGAATCTATGAAGACCAAAGCAAAGTGATTGGAAAGCTGCTGCTAAAAAAACCTAAGCAAAAATTACGAAGGAAAACTCAGAAACTCAATGTTGGGTAAGGAGCACTATGGAGAAAAAGAAAACAGCATGTAACATGCTCATAATACATACTTGCAGGCAGATGTGAAGGCAAGAGCAGATGAGCGCTTCATAGGAGAGAAATTAAGGCAAGTGGAATCATTAACCTACTTCGGAAGCGGTACATACCATGTATTAGAAAGTGTGAGATGGCAGAAGTAGCACAGATATCAAGCAAAGAAGTCATTCATGATGAAGAGGGATACTCAAAGGTGACATGATTTGAGACAAGAAAGCAACATCCATGTGAAAACATTTGGGTGGGCTACGACAATTCACGGATCAGAGGAGCGAACCATTGAAAAAGTATGCTGGAAAAGAAGAGATGAGCCTTCAAAACTTGGTGATGGAGAATAATGCTGTGGACCAAATGAAGCGGAAAATGAGAAATGAGGAGGCATACAAAGGAACGGAATAAGAAAGGACTGAGGAACAACGTATGCAGGAGAGGAACACGGTGGATCGGGCACATCCTTAGAGATGAGGCATATTTTAGAAGCATTCTGCAAGGGAAATAGATGAGAAAGCCCCATGAAGAGGGCCAATCGACAAATACCTCGGACAAGCAAATAAGAGCTACAGGGAAAAGTAGAAGCTGTTTAAGCCATGCGAGAGGAGAGAATGAAGATCTAGCGGAGCTCACCAATCTTAGGACGGAGACACTGACGGCGATGAGACTAATTCAACCCATTTCCTCATCACCCCTAAACATGAAATCTAGATTTCAGTGCCAGTCAAATCTCGTTTTCATGGTGTACCTTGACTCACTTTACACTTAAACTGACGACCAAGTGGGTGACAAATGGATCTGAGTGCATTACCAATGATTCTTCACCACACCAACCATTAAATATGCACATACATATTTAGTCATAAGCTTTTGATGAATATAGTTCTGAACATCCACTCTCCACCTACAACTTCAATGAATTTCTTCACCAGGTAAAGGAAATATCCCAACAGGAAATAATAATTACAAACATGAATGAGGTCAGAGTTCATCTGAACAGAATAAAGTCTGACTTACATCATGTTCCTGTTAACTTAACTGCATTTCTGGAGGATTTACTGGACTTTGAGTTACTGCAACAGAAATTAAGGCTAGCATATTTATTTCCACATTTTCCACAGTAATTTGATTTTTTTCAGAGCACTTCTTTGAGTACACACAAAATTTGTATTTCTAACATGATTTACTTCATGAATAATGAAAGCTTAGCCTAGAAAGTTACTTTATCATTTTTGTTTTTTAATAAGTCCAAGTAATTTAGTCTACAGTAAGTAATTTCTTTGCACCTTCTCTCCATTAAAAAGTGGTCAGATTAACGGGTGGGTATTTATGGGTGGGAAGCTCCGTGCTATGAAACCCACGACTGGCCCACTTCCATCAGGAGTGCACACAGGGAAGAGGTACTCTATTCAGCACTCGATTAACTCGATACACAGCAACCGCACGAGTCCCTTCTTCTCCCTCCCCCCCAATGCTAAATCTGGCTGTACATTGCAAGCAAAGTTAATTTAAATAAAAATCAATGCTGAAAATACTGGTGGTATTTAACTATTTTTGTCTAAGTATCCACAATGCTAGAATTCTAGAGCAAACATACGTTACATTTAAGTTTCAATCGAACTATTTGCTTCGAAGTTAGCACAATTTCACACTTTTTACAACTACTCATGTCATAGTAGAAACAAATCAATATCCGCAAACTATTAAGAATATAAATCTGGCTTTCTCTCTTTAAAATCCCAAGTGAATATAAGGTCAAATGTAGTAGAGTAACAATCGTTCCAGCAGGGGCTGTGTTTCTACGTGCCAAAAGCCGTGACTTTTTGCAAATAAAATTTATTTAAAGTACAGCTTAGGTAACAAAAGAATTTTAGCGTACACTGATATGTGTATAAATGACCTTTCTAGTGCATTTTACTGCATTAAATTCAGTTCCTAGTTTAGAAGAAAGAGCATCTCAAACTCGGGTATCACGACTTATTTTTACAGACAGTCAAATAGGGTACTGCACTCCTATCCCTGGTCGAATGCACTCCTATCCCTGGTATAGAAGAGAAGATTCAGCCCCGATGCAATGATTGAAACTCTCCCTTGATTGTGTGACATCTCCAGATGGAGTGTGGTACGCACCAGATTGCAGCGAGGCACTGAACACCCAGAGATACATCCTGGGAGATAACCCCTGAGGATATCAGTAAAGTTTTCACAAAATATCGAGCTTTTTAATTAAATACATTCTGATTTTCACCTATGGATTGGAAATATATATTTGTTTACCCATACATTGGTTTTAAATAATAGGAAATAATTAGTTTGTGAATGGTGCAAAATGACCACAGTTGTCAATGCCTCCTAAACTAAAATTACTACTACCTACCACCACAAAATCTTGAAAGGCAATGGTCTACTAGCAGACACTCCAAAAAGTACCCATTAGCAAACCACAATCGTAAATGCACATACAATAAAAATGGAAAGATTCACTTATCAGTTAAACTGACATTCCTACATAAATTTTAGACAGTGTAACAGGATTTCCCAAAACATGTTTTCAAATATTCTATTTGTACTTACACACAATAATATTTTTTACTGTCAGCGGAAGTGAAACTGTACCAATTAAGTATCTGAATGTAAAACAAAGAGAAAAAACATTAAATGCATATTTTTCATTATATATATAATTACAGCTTGTCTGGCTTGTCGCCTTTCATGGGAGAGACAGATGTGGAAACAATGGCCAACGTTACCATAGCAAAATACGACTTTGAAGACGAAGCTTTCAATGAAATCTCAGAAGATGCAAAGGACTTCATTAAAAAACTGCTTGTAAAAGACAAAGAGTAAGTACTTTGCCATAAATTTACATGAATACCTACTTTTAAAATCATTACTTAGATTAGCTATGTACAGTTTTATCCAATACATATATATATATATATATATATATATATATATATGTAGTTTGTTAGTTGCAACTATCAGATAGCTTTAGCTCTCTCCTATATAGTGAAGTGAATGAAAGCTTTACTCTTTCAAATATATACCATGCATATGGGTCGTGAAATTCCATTGCATTTACGTGCAAGTACATGCATAAAATAACCCACTGATAGAATAAGAGTTATGAAGCCTTCTCTTTGAAATTACCTCTATCTGCATCTCATCAGCAAAACCTTCAAAAAATGTGATAACTACGTTTTCCTATTGGTCACCCCAGTCTTTATAACTCAGCAAGACGCTACCAAGATGGCTGTTGCCACAGTTGCTGCATATTCATAGGCTTTCGCCATTTAGGTACCTTTACATGACTACAGTTGCAGTAGGTAATACAAAAGTGTGATTATGTTAAATTCTCTAAAGTACCACTATCCACAAATAGGTAGCCATTACTGTGCCCATTGAGTACACAATCTTTTCTGATTTCTTTCACAATATGCAAAATGGTAATTTTAAATTTGTTAATTTTGCCAACCTAATGAGCAAAATTCTTAACAAATAGTTTAAAAACAGTCTCACTGACCAACACTTCTCAAGCAAATGGTTTCCCCTGAAACCAAATTGAAACTGAAGTAATACTGTGGCAGAGCACAATAAAAAGCCTTACAACGGCAATGCTGCAGGGTAATCTATTCAACAGGGAAGATACAGAGCAACCAACCATGAAATTTAAACCATGGTAAAATAATGGAAGTGGTTTTAATAACAGATAAATATAAATTGAATTGAAAAAATTATAGAATGGCAAAAGCTTCCCCAATAAAACATTAAAAAGTTATTCACTTAAGAGTAATCCAAGTAAACAAGATTACAACAATTTCTGTGTAATTGTATTAAGACTGTTATGGTTCCCACATTTCTTTATAATTCATCCATTATAGACATCTTATCACATTCAGGTATCTAGCTGAATTGAGCTGAATGAATAACACCATGTGTCTCATGTTTTCCATCTTTTTCCCATGAAACATCTCCTTTGATATTTGATTCGTATTATACTCAAGGTTAATCCCATCACAGTACATATAATCTTTGCTGAATTAAGGATTAATTTTCTTCACATCAAAGAGAATCAAAGACTGTAATAAACTTCGAGACTGATAATTTACTTCAAGTAAATAATAATAAGTTTAGTAGGTCAAAAGTATTCAGAAAACAAATAGACCTCGTCAAGGAGAAGTGCATACAATTACAGTTTACCAGGCATGTCACAAAGGAATATCACAAGTTGTACGAGTAAAAAACTCATCTACAGAATATAATGCATGAGAGGCAAGCCAATAGTGAATCATGCGCACTTCAATTTTGCCAAGCCAGCCGTTCTGGCTGACCTAGGTAAATGATTAAAAAGTCTGATACCTAGATTAGGCAGAGAATATTGGGTTTTTGTCAGCCTCCGTTGGTTAAGAGAGAAGAGATTATTTTTTCATGTGCTGCATTTGTGTGTTGTACAACTTGTAGGGAGCAGATGAAGATTTTATTTTGTATACATCAGAACTCTGTTTTCATACATTATAGCTATAGCGACTTGCACACTATAAACAGCTAAAATTTTCAACCTTATAAACAGTGGTCGACAGTGTTCCCGGGATGAGGGTTTTGTAAGTATCCTAATAGCCTTTTTCTGGTGAAAGACATACTGTGCTGGTCCCCCACCTCCAACGTCCTATGTGTTTACAGTGAGAGGGAGAGCTAAAACACACAAAAAAAATCTCGCAACATCACAGAGGAATCACGGCACCAAACTCAAATGAAACGTTGAGACATAAAACAAAATATGTGTGTAAATTCAAATACATTTAGTGGGATATTCTCGACTGAACCTGCATGCAGTACTGGGGGCACGTCTTTTAGAAGAGGCACGGCTGGCTATTCATAGAGTGATGGGATGAAGGGTTTGATGGACGCACAGGCGGATTAACTGACCCACACCAATTCAAAAAGCAAAACACTTGTATTGTCATTAAAGATTAATGCATCAATATTTAAAGGCATAGAAAAATACACTGTTCCCTTCAACCAAAAAATATCGGATGAAATGGATGAGTGAGAAAAATAAATCCTTTCAAAATTTTACAATCATTCAAATGAAATAAACTGTGACTCATGACTCCCCTTCTTAATTTCAACAAATGTAATTGTTTTTTAATTAACAAAATTTTATATTGTTTAAAAAGTGAAAACCAGCTAGAAAGAAGATATGTATTTGAAATGCAATACACCATCAGGTGTGATAAGTCTCACCACTGTTGCACATGAGATGCATTCTTTTGAGACGCTGTCAGGTGAAGGTCGCTTCCCTGTAACCGTTAACATCAGATATACTCAGTAGTAACATGTTACAAATCCTACAATCCAATGCAAGTCCTATGAGCAAACTAAGTTTTGATTACTGAAAGGTTTAAGAAGGAAAGTAAGCAACAATTTATTTGTCAAAGCGATCCCTGCCCTATCATTGGCTGCACTCACTCAATTTGAAAAGACCGAGAAGATTTATGTGACGTCTAAGAAAACATAACACGTGTTTTGTATTTTCTCAATACAAACTACTTCTTAAAGTTATTTTAGATGCAATGCATAAAATATTCTCATAAAATGTATTTTTCATACATAATACAAAATAAAAAGTATCGAAAATGCATATTTCAAGCAAATGTTTCTTCGATTCTGTCCATTTCTAAGAACAGAAATACAAATTTAAGTATTTAATGCTACTCGGTATTGTTGTGTTACAGCGGAAGGTATTAAACATCTCGCCGATGATGTCTTCCTTGAGCAGAAAACTCTTTTCTAGCATTTGATGAGAAATGAGGATACCAGCAGTGCAAAACAAATATTCCCAATCATTCACTAAAATCAGGAAGTACTTATATTTCAACACCAATCCATATTACAAACCAAAATTTCTCCAGTGATTTGTAGTTATTGCAAAATAAATAAAGGGAAAAATATCGAGCATATCGATTCTGCAATCGTCTCAAAAACGTTCAAACCATAGATATATTTAGATGGTGACAAAAGCAGGGATGTAATGGAAGTTAAGCATCCAATGAATGGTGGGAAACTAAATAAACTGGAAAACATTCTATTTGCTAAGACTTGGTGAGGATTGCCCCGGCAACTGTATCAATTCTATTGAGTCTGCAGTGATCTCTTCCTGACGGTCTCCTTCAATTTGTGACTTTCAAGAGGCAATGCCAGGAGAAGGCTTTGGAACCCTATGAAGAGTTAAAGCATTCTTGCCGTCAACCCCTTGCCACGACGGAACATTAAGTCTCCTCCTTTTTGTGTAGTTTGCATTGACCAGTGACAAAGACCCATTTAACAGCAATGTATATAGCTGCAGTTTTAAGCCTTTTATTCTAACAGTAGTGTAATATATTGTTGTAGCTTAGAACAAATGGTGATTAACATGTGTGCGATTGGCTAAAAAATTGTAATGAAAATGTGTGCAAGGCTTTCAAGAAAATCTCGAGAGATAATTAGAAGAAAATGCTAAACATGTACCTTTAAAACACAAATGATTCATTGGCCACCTCATATATAATATTCCCTCCGTAGCATATAGGGGCAATGATGGCACTAACAACCCAGGCAGAACGCTCAAGTCAAAAAGATGTCAAGATGACATCTTAAAGATGGTCAAAAAAACGTCCCAAGACCATGGTCAAAAAAACCGATTTCATGTACTGTGACCAAAGTAAGACGTCTTTCCATTGGTTGAAAAGGATTTCCGTGGGGAGGCATAAGCTGCAGAGTATACACACATCACATTTTTACAGAGTCAATGCGACTGTGAGAAGTAATTAAAAAAATGAATATCAAGTTGATATTTGGGAAAAATGTAATGTTAAGTGAAAAATGTTTCTAGGATTAAATAATCCTTAGCTTATCTAGATTTGATGTTATTGCAACAATCAATGAAATATTTCTGTTTGAGGCTAGCTTTTAGAGCACTGTAGCGCAGGCATTTGCGTGTCTTCCAGGTTTCACTGCATCTGGTTACCTTGATCATCTGGTCATCTTGATGGTGATAACGTTTTGTGACCATTGTAGGAAACATCTCCAGATCAGGTGTGAATGCCTTTACGTGGAAAGGCCGTTTTCCACCTGACAGCATTCGCACCTGATCTGGAGATGTGACCTGCAATGGCCACAAAACGTTATCACCATCAAGATGACCAGATGATCAAGATAACCAGATGCAGTGAAACCTGGAAGACACGCAAATGCCTGCTATCAACGAGATACATATAATTTGATATATCATAAGGTGGTATAATTTAAGAGGTCTTGAAGAAGTCTTCAAAACCTGCTGAAGACGTAACGAAATAAAATTGGCTTCACAAAGGAGAAAGCATATGGGACCATTTTGATGGGAAATGTTGAGTCGTTCCAAATGGAGGGACAGGCAACCTCTCGGAGCTACCAAGCGGAAAAACGCACTGACTCCCTAGAGGTTTTAGACACTGGAGGCACGGGTAACCTTCAAGGCTACCTCATTCCAGTGCCTCGATTCCAGCATCTCGTATTATTTGTGCGATGGAAGGTGTGAAAGTCCAATGTAAGTGAATAAATCATTGGTGATTGGTTTGCTGGAGGAGGTTATTTTGCGGATAGTTACGGTTTTTTTCACGAACACCCTTTTAAACCAACCTCCGGGTCACCCCTACGGTGATTGGTTTGCATAAAATTACTGCAAGTTGGTGATGAAAGTTCCGTATGGAAGCGCTGGAATGAGATAGCCCTTCCTTCCAGTCTTTAAAACCCATAAATGTTACCTACCTCAATGAAAGTACACAGGAGAAAGGACAGTCATGGTCGAGACGAAATTTGACCACCAAATGCCAGCTAGTAAACATAACGTTGTGCATAACGATCAAAGGCAAATAGAAGTTTGCAGAATGGTTAGTTTTCACTGTGCTGCAAATTATGTTTGAGGTCTCCTGAGAGAAATTGATAACGTCATCACTGACGTCTTCAAGACTTCTTACTAAATGCTATCCAGCCATCTTGAAGGCATATGCCTATGAAACATGTTTAAACAGTGTTTAAGCTGAAATAAAATTTAATGTACATGTATGTCTCTACATATACGTTTAGGAATACATATTCTAAGTCTTGAGGAAAGGAAAAGTGACCTTTTGAAGAAGCACCATTGAGTATTAACTATTGACTCACACCTGCGGATGGAGGGAAACTGAAGAATGATTAGTTACAGCAAGTTGAAGACACAATTTCGACTTGCCAATCAGCACAATATTACCAATGCATAGTGATTAAACACATCAAAAGTGTGGGGAAATGAATCAAATAATTTTTATAAAGGTCTTGATGAAGTCTTCCAAGATGTCTACAATTGTTAATCGAGACTTCCCTCGAGGCATGGCATTAATCCTCACTAACAACAAGTCCAATTTAATTGGCCAAATATTTTTCATGATTTGAAGAATACATCCAAGCATGTGATAAAAATTTCAATCAGATTTCTGGACAAATGTTTTGGAGGTACTTTTTTGGTCATCCAAGACCAAGTTTTGAGCTTCAAACAAGTGAAAGCCATTCCGACGTCTTAAAGACATCTTCATGACATCAGTGTTCTACTTGGGATATGAAATCTTTCAATCTCTATCAACATGCCATGGAGAACAATGACGCATATATTTTTCACACTCCTGACACAAATATTACAACGAAGAGCCTTTATCAACCGGGAATTTCATATTAACCAAGACAGTTCAATGTTTTTGTGAATTAGGTACCTAGCTTACATTGTTAAAGGACAAGATATAAATATGTATCACTAGAGGAAATCACAATATGTGCTGCATAGCCAACTGGAGCACAGCAGCAGAGACTAGTACAAGATTGACACCACAACGGATTAAGCAACATTTTTTAACAATATAATTTTGACTTTTGATAAACAAATGCCTATAATAAACGGAGGTACGATCCAGTTGACACAAAGTCAAGTAAAATTTCCACTTGATATAAACTTCTGCCGGGAAAAGTTTCACATTAAGAAGGCCCAGTGACATTAACTGGGAAAATGAATGAGTTGAAGGGAGCTAAAATAAAAACTTGATCACGTCAATTGAGGACAACTGTCCCTTAAGATAATTAATGAAAATTCATACAACAGTCTCGCTATAACTAGAAACTAACAATAGCACCTCATAACCAAAGCAGTACCAACAAAATAACAAAAACTCCAGTCCTTCCTTGCTCCGCAGAAATATGTATGTACATAGTAGATTATTATTTGCACTGGTTTTTCCACTTAGTGTATATGCACCCATAGTTGCATTGTAACCCTTAAGTTGCACATGAGTATTCAAGTGCATGAGCTTAGAACCTCTGTAATGTTTGAATTATATGGTGTTGACCTAAACACATTGGTGTCATAGCTGCAAGATCTGGAGGATACAAGGTCAGTTACAGTAGTGCAACCTCGGTAAAAATATATGCATCACCATTATATCCACATAATCACACATGATTATGATCCAAACATGAGCGAGCAAGCACTCTGCATCATGTTACCATCATTCATAAAATACATTGGTAAGTGATGTGGATGCAAGCCACAAGGAGTAAAGCACATCCAATGAAAAGTTACACATGAAGTGGCAACATGTCAGGTTTTCCCTCCTGTGAGGGCTGTCCACTCTCCGGCATTGGAGGACTTCTGGTTAAAAAAAATAAAGAGGACTTTTAAGTACAACACCAGGATTTGCCTCCATAAAAATGTATCTTTTAATATTTTTAAACTATGCACATCCTCAGCTCATTACTCTAACTATGATAGCTATAGCCATAGTTATTGTACAATGGATTTTCCATTATGAATGCTGAATATGTCAAGCCTCTTAAATTTACAGACGTCATTGCGAAACACAACATAGAAAAGGCATCCATACATAATCCAGGGTGGTTCATGCTTTGCATAAATTAAGAACTTGGGTAGTAAAGTTTTCCTACATCGAACCTCTAAGACTGTCTTTTTTAAAAATAGATAAACATTTGTTCCATCCCACTGATTGGGCAAAATCAGTGCAATCATTGAGAGAATGGGAGAATGTATTCATCAGAATATCAGCCATGTGTCATGGCAAGGGTGTGATGGAAAATGGCTGAGTGCTGTTCCTGAGCACCAATATTCTGCCACAACACTCCCAAGCAGCTCAGGAGCATCTCGATCGTATGCACCCGACGATAACAATTAGCATATTTTCAAATTTTAAAATAACAAATTTCAGACACCTCAAAAAATTTACCAAAATCCTCTTGGACTATCCAAAATGAATAAAAATGACAACATATGAGTGGGGTGATGAGGATAGTATGCAGCCCTAAGCTGCCGCAGCCTTGGCTTGTTAACCCTTTCCGTGCCATGGAAATTTTGCTAGCCTGGGCATGCTCAATGATATTTATACATGTGGTCATTGGTACCTACTCTGAACGAAGGCAGCAAACAACAATAGTATGTGTATCATTGTGGGGCACTCTCTGGGTTAAGGAAAATCATGCTGCCTGTGCAGTGTGGATAGTAGGCGACAGCATCTTGTTCTCATAGACCACGTCCAAAATTCAACTTGAAGGCTTGGCAATGTGACTGGCCACACTCCTGGCCAGCGATTGAAAGATCTGGGCTCATATCCAGGTCAAGTCAAATGATTATTTTCAAGACAAATTTCAACCCCTCTGCATTATATCTAGCTGAGTGTAAGATATAATGCACCAAGCACTTTATTACATTGATTGATACCCCTAGGAGGAAAAAAATATTTTAAAATACTGTTGTTATCATACAGTATGTAGGTATGGCACATTTCAGCAATGCACATCTTTTCTATTCTATCTATTCCACATACCAGCCGATCAAGTTCAATCATTCGTTGTTGATCAATAATATCAAAAAGTACACTAAATGAGAAGGATTTGTGTAGTTTCACCAGCTTGAAATAATGTATACATTAACAGTTTCTGGCCTAAGGGTGGACACATCACAGTCACTACACTGCATATGAAGAAAAGTTGAGATGTATAACATGTATTGACTCGATATGTAGAATAAATATCACGTGTAAACCCATAAACGTTAGGTAGTACAACAGGTAATATGGCGAAATCTGTCATATCAACTGGACAGCTTAGAATAACACAAGCATAGATTTAAAAGTAATGTGTGATAGAGATAGATTTTAGACATGGGATATTCACAAAACATCTGCCTCAACTCTAAATGATGTAATATGTAGTTAATTTATCCATCAAATCTTTTCAAAAGTACACTTAAAAAACTTCTAAAAATCCAATTTCAAATACCTTCAAGCCTAAACAATGGCTACATTAAAAGCTTAAAAAAATAGATCTGCCACTCATTCACGTTTGACGCTGTAATATAGTAACTCCTGTTTAGTACCCAAGGCCTTTCCTGCAATTTATTTGGGCAATTTTGAAGATCCCTTCCCATACAGAATTATAAAATGACTAATGATTTCCTTTGCCCATGAGGGATACAATGGCTAAGCAATGACTTCTCTGCAGTTGCTTGAAGAGGCTGATACTTTGTGAAAATTTGTCAAAAATAAGAAAAACACCACGTGGGTTATTCCACCTCAATTCAATAAATGATGGTCCCTTAGGGTCTCCAATTCGATCCAACTTGGTTTATGGACAGCACACAGCCCCAAACGAAAAATACCAAACAAAATATGAGAATCAAGTCCAAACCCCAGTAAAACTGTTTAACAGGGCCAAAGAGTGCATTTCAGAAATAGAGTTTGGCTCTGCTATGAAGGAGGAAGTTGAAAAATATACTTCCATGCTTGCAAACAGATTTCGTCCATCAGCTCGCGTAACAGATAGAAGGGACTTCCATGCTGCAATACAAGAGGCTAATGGAGTGCTTATGAAGAAGAAGATGTCACTCTCCAACCATGGGACAAGGATCTAGCTTTCACAGCAATAGAGCAACTTGGGTCTTCAAAAGTAAATTTTCCCGAGTTCATAGAAAACACACTAAGTACATACCTTCAACTGCCAAAGTTTTTAAAATGTACAAGTATTTTCAAAGCTTATTACTATTCATTAAATATTTTTAAGCCAATGAGTATTATGAGTCTTTAGTGTACTTTTACACTTCAGAAAAAGTTGCCAGCATTATGATAGGGTATAATAACGAGACCATGTGTTAATTTTGCAAATAGCATTTATTTAACTATTAAATAACAAATATGAGCCATTTGTTGTTAATCATATGGTTTAGAGTACTTAATACAATGAGCTGGAGCTATCAGTGTTCGTCTATGGCCGTATTACAAGCCTGTGGCATGCCTGCTCCAAGCCCACGGAGCCGGACGTGAGGAAAATTTAAATATTTAAATATTTTTTATAAGTGCGTTTATGAATTGGCATGGAAATTTTTTTCATGATACTTAGTTAAATACATACATATTACGAAAAAAAAATTCTTTTCCTTCTGAGAAACGTTATTTAACAACTTTTTACACTTTAAAATTAAACAAAAAATAAGATATTCAAGAAAATAATTTCTAAATAGTAAAATTATCTCTTAAAAAGACAAAGCTTTAAAATGAGGTATACAGCATTACTCTACAGCAATTAGTAGCAGCGATACAAGTAAAAATATGATTCAAGGCATGAATTTTTGGCAAAACTGTGAAAAATTTAAATATGCATGCATAATTCACAAAAAAAGTGATTTCAGAGTACGTATGTACTTCGTTTGGGGTCATATGCTAGCCATACACCAAATGATTTCAGAGTACGTATGTACTTCGTTTGGGGTCATATGCTAGCCATACACCAAGTTTGAGCAAAGTCGGAGACGATAAGGGACCATCGTTTGTTGAATTGAGATTCGGGTGATTGAGGTGCCGGGGAAGAGGATTGATGGCCCTTTTCCATCTGTGTGCCGTGAGGTGGACCTTTCAGTAACGTGGTCACCACAAAAAGAAAGACAGGAAGCAATAGATGAGCATCCAGAGACAATTAGGTAAGCAGTGTAATTTAGAGATCGGCAAATTTATTACTTTCTCGGATGTGTTCCTTTTGTTCTCATTCACTAAAAGGAATGAGTTCAAAGATTCCTTCTTTTATTCCCTTTTTCAAATTGCACCAGGTATCTCAGTTGAATGCACTTGTCTCACACATTTAGGTAATGCACCACTGACAATGAGTCTGAATTTTAATCAAATACGTATTTTATCCTAAGAAGACACTTCGTACTCATGATAGCTATAGCCATCCACTATTTTTACCCTAAGCATTTGCCCATTGAGCACTCATAAATGTATAATGCCTCATACATGTTTGTATGCTATTTGAGTATCCGCCATTTTTCCAAAACCGTGGTAATGCGGAATCCATCTTCCCTTTCCTGAAGTTGCTTGTAATGTGAAATTTTTTTGTCTCTAATAATTGACAAACCCCTTTTTAAGTGAACAGCTGGAATATCCGCACAGCATTTTATGAGGAGCGCACCAAAGAAAGCTTGTTTAGCTGCTCAAATGTATTACACTCAACTAGTCTCACAAGTAAACCACGCACAGTGGTAGTCCGACCGAAAGAATGAAATGTCTCCAGCTGAAAGGGGGTGGCGATGTGGAAGGGACTAGGGGGAGTCTGCCATAGTCTGTATTTGTTTATGCTAGATACCTTATCTAAATGTTAAGGCTATCGAGTTGGAGGATCAGTTTCTCTCACAAGGGCTCAGCCAATCATGTTTTTGTTGTTTCCCAGAGAACAGCCAACAATGTGCACGGCAAAGTGTAAGGAGTATGAAGACCAGAGGTTCTCTTATTACAGACAAACTATCAAAAGCAACAATATAATCAACAACACAACATCATAATTCCTTTAAAAATCTCAGGCTGAACAGAAATGGATGGACACATGCCACGTAGCATATATATTATTTCTTTGTTACATATATCTAAACAGCTTCCATTTATGCATTTTGCCTTCATAGAAATACGGAATAGACACAAAATTTGGTAAGTAAATTTTATCCTCAATTCATTAACTAGTAAGGCAGCTTTTAAAAGGATATCTACTAAATTTGAAAACAAAATTTACTTTTGTGAATTGCATTTGAAAAATGGGCATTCTTTTAAGGCCTTCTGTTTCACATTTTTCCTCAATGCGTGTACCAGCTACATATATTACTTCCCACAAAAATCATATGATATCCAACAATTTAGCTAATGATGACTAGATTAATGTGCAATGAATCACCAGCAGGTATTATTAAGAGATCTGAGAATATCTGAAAAGATTTTAGTACTTTACAAAATAAGTTTATGTCAAAAAATTACCTATGTACTTATGTATATAGAGAACAGCATATAATAATCGGTGGGACATATGTTGAATTACGATTCTAAATGAGAGGAAATTTTTTGTGAGTAGCTGTTGGCCATGGTAATGCTAAAGAATAGTTCAGTAGCTCTTTGAAGGTGTATTTTATAATTTGGAAAAAGAATAAAAAAAGAATTGCAAAGGATCAATTTCAGCAGGAAATAAGCCATTGTGAGTATTCAGCTCAGACCCACACATGATAAGACCCAATGTGGTCAGTAAATTCAATTACGTACTACGTATAATAGGCACAAAACAAAAGTAAATTGAATTGAATGAAGAATGATGCACAATATAAGCAAATGATGTCAACAAGGGAGATGATAGAATTACGGAAAATGCTTAATGACATGTAGACGTGAATGACAAATTCAAATCTATATTATGTAATCAAATTTAATCTATACAGAAGACAAACAAAAATTAATGCTTGTATAAACTCTGAAGAGGGAAAATTAAAAAATCCCATGAGAAGAAAAATAGACAAATAATCACTTTCCTTGTCGTTGAAAAAGGGCTTAAGTGCAGAAAATATAAAGTTGTATTGAGTGGACTACCTGCGCAGGAGGACCTCATGAGATGCATCCATCACTTCCTAATGAATCGAAGGGATCAATGTTTATGATTTCACTCTTCACAATGCATTTTGAGGATACCAGGACCAGCAATGATATTACCTTTGCGATGTCACCTGCAAGTGCACTCCAAAGTGTGAAACTCTAAAAAGAGGAAAAATCATGACATATCCACCAGGGAGGGGGACGCCTCGTTAGCTTAACTGGCTAAAGCACTCGGTGCAAAATCAAGAGATACGGGTTTGAGTCCCGCACAAGGCAAATGATTTTTCCTCTGTGGAATCTTGCACTTTACTCTTGTGCATCGACTGCACTATGATGTCTACAATGAATGATATTTGACACTGAAATAGATTAAAAATACACAAATACCCATCATTCCTTCAGGGGTTTGGAGCCAAGGCCTTTGAGAGTGGCTCCAGCTACGGTTCATTTCTTACATACAACTCCACACTGGCTCCGGTCAAAACTTTCAGTTTCATATAATGATTGTTATTTAAATATTTCAATATCAAAAGATTTTCCTGAGTTTTCATATAAAAATAAGTTCAAATTTTTTTCCTATGTTAATGAACTTGCATTAATTTCTTTTAAAATAATATTAATCTTTTAGAAAAACAATTCACAGCTTGTACCAGATCAAGTGTAACTACAGATATAAAATTATCTGCAAAAATTCACAGAGAGCAAGAGAAATGGCAAATATACAAATCACCAGCTTTCATTCATCATGATGAGCAATAATACACATATTATTAAATTTATGTTGGCATTTCCGAACGAAGAACTTCTTGATTCGTGCATAGAAATAGAATAGCTTCCAATGTTTAATTTTTCATCGATGTTACTAGATCACTAAAAATGACCTTAGCACCAAAAATAATCATTCAACACCATTGGATGAAACCGGAAAAAATGAGACAAATCTGCAAATAGTGATGTGGTTAGGATTCAATTGAATCCTTCCGAAAAAGATTCAAACCCTAGTTGTGCGGGTGGAATAATATATGCTACATCACGGTAAACTGTAAATCACGCTTAAATCTCAACTCAGAATCCTACATTCTCAATGTCATTTTACTACAGAAGTGTTGATTATGTATTTGCGTGAGAATAAATTACACCATAAATATGTGCATAAGCAGAGATTTTATTGCTGTTAATCTCTTCAATCAGATAAAAATCTCTTCAATCAAGCCTTGCTTTTTTCACGCCCCAGAAGTTGCAAAATTTTCACGTACCTAACCATTTTTTGCTCCACCGAGCCGTGAATTTTGCACCGAAAACATAAGGCCATACATTCTAAGTACATAGAGTCTTGCGTCATGACTTCAGTAAAATTAAGCCTAGTTTTTTCTATGCATTAATAAAAAATTTATTTGGTTCTAAACATGCATTAATTTTTTTAAAATGGCAAAATTAAACTGCACTAAGAGATGGGAATAGATGTGACCAAATGTAAAAAGAAAATTGAGTTTTATCTGTCTCCTTACGTCACGTCATTACACTCTGAATCCATAATTTAATTTGACATTTATAGGAGTCACAGAACAAGGTGCTGAGGTTGGGGAAGGATAGATAGGTAAATCAGTGTACACTCACCGGCAGATGATCCATGACGACACTGGTGTCCACTGCTTTGGGGAAGCTTTCGGGTTGGGAAAAGGAAATTCCCAAGCTAACTTCTCCTTTCCCATGACCCTCCCAGTTATTCTAGACCTGAGGCAACCCTGACTGATTTGCACAAGTGCACGTGATTCAGTATTGTTGGGGTGCTAACATAAGTATTCTAATGCTGGCAAGAATTTCAAGGTCCTGGAAAGAAAATAGAAAAAATAAAGATAGGAGCCAACTTTAAGTGTTAGACACAGAACATAGATTCAATGTAGAACACCCAGAAATGTTTCCTGGATGATATAAAACTGACTATTTTTTACCTTTATTCAAAATTTGTAAGAACAATCGAGGTCGCACAAATAGCCACATTAAAGGCTTACACAAGAAAATCACGACTAATTCACCAGGTTTTCTCAGTTATCAAAATCACAGTTTTCATGGTTGAGTGGCCACCCCTTGGACATTTTCTGTCTCCTGTTTCAAAATTAATTTCGCAGATCTCTTTAAACCCACCTTTGCAAGCTTGGGTTGCCTAGGAGTCAATAAAATGTGGCACTTGGCATACACATAAACTAAAACAAAGAGAGTAACATTTGGAAAGAGTATAGTCTTGTGTTTGCCTGGCATACTATAGCGTCATGGATAGGGTTACCATATTTTGAAACCCCAAAATGAGGACACCCTCAACGGGATTGATCAACACGTGTCACAGAGCAATCTAGTAGCCAAACTATGAACAATTTCAAACCCATGGTAGACCAGTGGTGCCATCTATCATCAATTCATCTAGGTTTTTGTACACAGAAAATAGCATACCACAAAGTGCCATAAGTCAGCCCCTGGATTCAGCCAAATTGAAAGCACCGCGCCTTGGCGATCGCCTTCTATCGCCGTAAATCGAAAGTACCCTAACAGATAGCTAATGGTGTAATTCAGTAATCGATATAAAAATATATCTAACTAGTTGGTGATATGAGATGAAAACAAAAATCAAAAGATCTTACATCCCAAAATTAAAAAATGCGGACATTAGCAGAAATCATAAAAATGTAAGCGGATGCTACATTAAAAAGTCAAAAATACAGATATGTCCGCATAAATGAGGACGTACGGTAACCCTGACCTTTTGCCTCCTCAGGCCTGATTCGGGTCAGTCCTGAGGGTGGATCTCGACTCGGGCTCCGAAACATCCGCAGCGATGAGAGGAGTGACCCAGTGGCAAACCGGAATAGCCTTCCATTTGGAAAGAGCTTTTCTTTCCTTTCAAGCATTGACTTTCTTATATCTGCCTCAAGTGTTCCTTGTTTCCTCTGTATTTTTTTAAAACTTTTGCTACTCTTTGACAAATCCACCAAGAGACATTATGTCCTGCTTTGAATTCTGATGGTAACAACTTCATATGGCTCCCTTAAGAATTTCACAGGGGCACTCAATATTTTCTGATATTTCCAGAGATGAATAATACCTATACAGGGTCTATCGCTGCAAATTGCTCAAAGAATAGATGCATAGCAAGAAGTCACACAAATCATGCGAAATGTTGAGAACCTGCACAGAGTTTCAATATCAAACAGTACTGGATCAATTTTGTTCTACTTCTCTGCTAAAGAAATTGTACTTGGCACTCAACAATTTTGCACAATATGTATGTAGCTTGAATTTTTTCCAATAATTTTCTGCATAGCTTTGCTAGAATCCATTTATTATGAATAGGTAGTTATTGGATCACACAGTGCAAGAGACGACTGCTGACGAAGCCATTTCGGTAAAATAAGACAAGTCTATCATGAATAAAATAACAACAAAATACAATGAACATTTATTTGTCCAAAGATCAAAGTACTACAAATTGTAGTAGATATAAGGCACGTCAAAGAGAATACAAAAGAAAATATATAACAGCAGCATAAAATAAAAGTCACTAGTACACAATATAGATCAATCAAGACAGTAAATCACAAATTAACAAAAACTAATCAGCAAGGAAATCATTAATAGAGTAATATGTACATATAACTTTGATATGAGAAAAGCCTTGACATTACGCTTAAATAGACTGGTACGCTGATAAAGCTAAGCGAATTGGTAACATGACTGGATAGTTTATTATATAGCTGCATACCCGTATGTTTCGGTCCCATTGCAGATTTATTGGTCTGGACGAAAGGTTGAGTCAACTGATGATGCAGTCTAGTTGCATGGTTAAGAACATCAGAGTGCATGTATGCATGTGTTAAGTACATAAACATGAGAAAGAAAATAAAGAAACTCGAAATGTAAACATGAATGAAATTTAATTCACTACTGCACGGCACAGATATTTGGATCATAGACCGGGTTAATTAAAAATTGGCAGTTGGAGCCAGAGTGGGGAAAATTGAAAAATGAGCTCTGGCTCCAGCGCCCTGCTGTTAAGTCCTCCGGCTGTCATTCCAGCCTTCAACACAAGAGCATATACCATTTGTGAAATATGAAATTATCAGATAAAACAATGATGAAATGCATGACAAAATTAACTCAAAGTAAGAAAGTGAGTTTCAGTTACGGCAAAAACTCAAGGAGAATTATCATGGATTATGGTTTGACCACTCTAAGATAAAAAATACCCATACATCTCATCTGCTAGTCACTTGTAACAGATTAACATGCACTACAAGCATTTGGGAAACGTGTTTCAAACCCAGGATTCAAATGTTTTTCAGACCTTTAATATCTACTCCATTAAGCATGATTAGCAGCAGACCACCAAAGAAACTAAAAACATTCATGCAAGTTCTCTTCTGACATACTGCTTCACTTTAAACGGCAACACAAGGGGCTGGCATACCAGTTGACTGGTATCACCAAAAGAATTTCTCAAGAATAACACACTGTAGATGCTAATGCTTAGTTAACATTTTTAAGACCAAAATTTGGAGAAAAAATCAGCAGTTGAACTATAAAAGAGCAATCCTTTAGGGATTTTTAAATCTCAGCTAATTCATTCATACATAAGTATATATGGTATATGTATAGCAGCTGTACCCCATAGGGATCAACAATGTGCCTAGTCAGCAAATCTTCTAATGAGTAAGTATGATTTGGAGCAAGTGCTCCCCATTGCATGGTCATAAGAGTTTCATTATTTTGTCTTTCCTCACGAAGCCGTGAGAGCCATGAAACTGCATCACACTTTTCGAGTGACTAACAATGGGTCTTTTGTCCCTCCCCCCGTACTCTCTTCTACTTCCAGACTTAGAATGTCCTCCACACAGTGCCTCGAGCACCGCTGGTTGAAGCGGTCACCCCCACCTCCTCCTTCCCCCAGCACCGTCATCATCGCGCCCGAGGAGTTAGACGTCACCAAAGACAACCTGCGCTCTTTCGTGGAGCGGTGGAACGAGCACCCAGACAGTCCCTACGTGTTCGACACGGCCTGCCAATCCATCTGCCCCCTCACCCCCTCCCCCTCCTTCCTTCTGCTCCCATCCCCCTCCCAGCACTCCCTCCGAGGCATGTCCCCCTCCCCCTGCGGATCCCTCTCCTCCTCCCCCGACTCCGTCCTCGAGGCCGACACCCACCTGCCTCCCCCCCAACCCACGCTGCTGCAAACGCCCCCAACCACGTCACAAACCCTCCGCCCTCCTCCCGACGACCCCTACTACCACTATGCCTTCGACCGGAGGGGGATACAGCCGCCACCGTGGTACATTGACCGACTCTTGAACGAGAGGAGGGCGTCCGACAGCACGTGCATCATCGCCCAGAAGAATCTTGGAGGGGAGTTGCCAAGGGTGAATCTGGTGGACGAGATCCGAAAGCTCTCAGACAGACTCTTCCAAATGGCTTCAAGGCAGCATGCCCCAACAAACAATGAAGAAGGACAGGTCCCGAAAACGTCATTGCCAGTTGCCATCAATCAGCCAAATGTAATAAAGGACACCAACCCTCAAGTTACCAACGTTAACACCGTAGCCAACGCCCTACCCACAAAAGAGCCCACAACAGTAAGCACCACAAATGACGTGCCTTGGAGGCGATCCACCTTCCTTGCCGGTCCACTCAACAAGAATCCTTCGAGCGACATGGCAAATGGGACATCCAAAGAGACGGATGCCTCCCGGAGGCCCAAGTTCAAGATCACAGCCTTTGCACGAGATGTTCCCCAGGCCCCTCCAACCAATTGCTTTGTTTCCAAGTCTTCAAACAACACCACTTCCCCCGCGTCTCCGCCATGCTGGATCCGGAGGGACTCCTCATCGTCATCAGATAGGATGAATGTCAGTCAGCCTCTCTCCTCACGCTGGGGTGCGCCCAGCGCCACACCTTCCCGGCAACCTACTACGCTGACTTCTACATCAACGCCCAGCGAGCAGCGCCAGCAAGAGCCAACACGACCCATTCGCTGCCCCTCCTCCTCCTCGTCATCTTCCTGCTCGAGTCACTCCGCCCCCCACTCTCCCATTAGCACTCCAAAACAAATCCGACCCATTGCCCAGCCCGACCTGACCCAGGACCTCCTGGCTCACCTCCTTGCGCAGCCCTCAGGCCGTGAGGTGCCCCATACAAGCGTCAATTCCTCCACCAGAACCAGCCACACCTCCACCACAAAAGTGATCCGCTCTGAGGAGCGCAGCCGCAAGGCCCTCTCCATGGAATGGTCACAGGTCGAAATGACCATGGAGTCGCTAGGGCAGAGGACCATGAGGTCCCTTGCAAAGTACTTTGATCCAGAGACGCAGGAAGGAAAAGATGAACTCATAAAAGACCCCCTAGGCCCCAGTGAGAGGCAAACAATAGCCAGAAATCTGTCGCAGTTGGGGGTTTAAGGCAGAGAGCCAAGGTTGCTTGGAGAAGGAAAGGCTTGAGATGCCCTTAACTCTCCATGTATAACACACGTGTGTGTATAGATTGAACAGCACTGCTGCCGAATGCATGACTTGGTCTATGGTTGTGTGTGTGTACATGTATGTGAGTGAAAGAAATTCAGTTTGATGCGGCGTCCAAACTGAACAAATGAAAAGACAAAATAACCTCCCCTGTATTCTCCCCTTCCTGTAATTACCCTCTCCTCTGACTACAGCTAATACTCTTTGTCCTTTGCGTACAGCCAGAGGATGACCGGACTGCAGAGCCTGACCCACCGATGGTTCGCTGAGGCACCAGTCCACACCACACTGAGCAAGAAAAAGCTGAAGAGATATGTGATCAAAAAGCGGTGGATCAAGGCAGTGAACATGATAATAGCACTGAGGAGAATGGGAGCTAGGCTGGACCGTGGAATATGAGACTGACAGACAATTACATCAGACATGAAACAGGACTTCTACCTTCAGTGCACATGTATAAATAATGTGTAAATTGGTTACTGTGACATTTGTTACCCAAAAATTGATTAATGACTAAAAAATATTGTACAAATGTTATTACATTGAGAAGACAAATATGTAAATAAGAAATATGATGCTTATACATATGTATGTATATAATTATATATAAAAGTCCTTTTACAGCAAGGTCTTCAAATGTTTACGCCATTACCCACAGAACAGCACCTTAAAATCATTACTCACAATGATACAAGCAAAAAGAAACCCATTTTGCTCAGAGAGGCATTAACAGATATTAATTTGAGTATCTATACCGGGGAGAGTTTGAGGTGAAACTTAGTAGAAATACATGGAGAAAACAGTATGGTCCAGAGCAGTCAGCCATTGCTCAACAGTCCAGCCTCATTGAGCAAGCCCAATGCAGACCTCTGAACCAGGAAACATACAGGTCCACAGAGAAGGATTCAATGCCGTGAACTACAAGGTCACTATGAGCTACATGCCATAAATAATGTTTCTTTCACCAATATGGAAGGAAACTATCATATGCCATCAATTTTAGACTGTCACTGTATGAATGAGGATAGCCACGAATAAAGGAGTCTCATGGTGGTCCTTGAGGTCTTACAGCTCCATTAAAGAGAATATGTAATCAATTTAAAAAATTTAATTTCTCCTAGTAGTTTAAGCAATGACTGCAGATGACACAATGTAATAGTAAGTGTGTTTTAATTCAAAGCACGTTTGTTGGTGCTCCTTGGGAGACTTTGAAATAATGGAGAGCGGCTTATCAACAGTGACATTTAAATAAACATAACACACACGAGTACAATACAATGGAGGAAGCAGACTCGTACTGACTTTCTTTGCAGCACTGTGGTCTGACGACAGTACCCTCGCTACGTCAGTGAAGAAAAAGTGGGGGAGGGAGCATACTTTAAGGCGTACATACATACATAGCACGGCAGATACCAATCCCTGACTGTGGCCCACCTTTCACAGTGTATGGTGCTGCCATCTATAGACTCTACAAGAAATCACAATATAAAAATCCCTCCACAAAAAATAAATGGCTCTGATATTAATTTACTTACATCATATACCTGCTTACAAATGAAAAACAAATTAATTTAGCTGAATTGTAAGAGAATTCTCAA
Organism: Pyrrhosoma nymphula; assembly: GCA_963573305.1. Classification (NCBI taxonomy): domain Eukaryota; kingdom Metazoa; phylum Arthropoda; class Insecta; order Odonata; family Coenagrionidae; genus Pyrrhosoma; species Pyrrhosoma nymphula. The sequence goes on from OY754334.1 coordinate 4,925,141, forward strand.
AGGTATAACCCAAATTAACATCATGGCAGCATGATCAAAAATACAAGAAAATAATTGAACTGATTAGCATAGGCACAAGATAAGAAATACAAAAATAAAAAAAACATTTCAATAGATTTGTGACTACAACATAAATGAAATTGCAAAAGAATTAATTTATCACAATACTAGCTTGATTGGAAACCTAACTACACGGCCGACTTTGTAGTATGAGGCACTGCATTTTCTCTCTCACACCGTGTGTTTCCTGATATTGTTTCGTGTTGGGGCTATAGTGTGTGGTGTAATTGCATCATATTTTTTTTAACATTATTTCTGAGGGTATGTACTCTCATTTACCCCTCTTTAATCTGCATTATTATCAACACATTTTAATACATATTGTAAATTAACTTATTATATTCATGAGACTTTATGCAATTGCGATTTAGATTTAAATTTTGCATACATCTGATTTTACGCGGATAGATGCCACATGAAGCCATCGCGTTCTCTTCTTTCGTTCGTCGTATTCTTCTCCTTTCTTTCTCCGACCCTGCTCTTCTCCTTTCTCCGAGGTCTTCATTCTTCTTTTGGGTCTGCTTCTTCTTTCTTCGGCCCTTGTCTCCTCCTCCTTTCGCCGAGGTCTTCTTTTATCTCTTAATTCATTTCTTCTCCTGTCCTTTTTGTTACCACTGTGATCAGTGGTCTTTTTGGGGCGTGATGCAGAGTCTCTTCAGTTCTTTGAACCTCCCATTTTTCAGGCAGAAGGTTATTAGATCCTTACAGGTTTCGGATCTGACTTCCATTTCTAAACTCAGTTTAGTTCACCATGTTTCAAAGCGGATGCACCTCTCAACGCGATGGCTAAAGGAATCTTCTTCATCACATTCATTGCATTTTCCATCCTGGCTTTTTCCAATCTTCTTAATATATTCTTTGCATTCCCCGTGGCGTGTGATATTACTTGAGCCACAGCTTTTGTATGCTTAACCTTTAATTTCTTCCTTTCCAGAATGCTTGGGAAGATTTCAAAGGTGTGCCGTCATTTGGTAGAGACTTTCCACTCTTCATCCCATTTCAATTCCGTGATTTCCAGTATTTTATTTTTCAAGACGCTGATTCTCGGGCATTTTTCGTAGGTGATTTTTATTCCTAAATAAGTTGTTTCATTGGTTGTTTGATATTCTATGCGTGCCTTATTTTCCATCACTATGTATTTTAGTGGCGGTTCAAGTGCTATTACTGCCAATGCATCTGACCTTACGGTTGAGTAGCAATTGGTTACCGGAATCAGGCAGGATCTCTGGGCTTCCAGTAGTTTTCTATTCGTTCTGCTGAAAGGTGCCCTATCCCCCCAAACTGTACTTCCATACATCGCTATGGGTTTTACCACGCCATTGTACACTTGGTGCATTGATTTATTACCGTACATGGAACGGCAGTATCTGCATACGGCCTGTAAGATTTTCTTTATCTTCGCTGTCAAGTAGTTGACGTGAGCTTGGAAACTAAGTTTTCATCAATATAGACTCCTAAATATTTAAAACTGCTTGCCTGTTTTAGTTGTTTTCCATTCATTCTTATACTCGGATTTCAGCTGAGTTTCCCGCTGAAGACGACGAATCGCTTTTACTTGTTGAAAGTTTTAGTTTGCACCTACATGCCCATTTCTCCACCTTTCCCATGCAAGCTCTGGTCTTCCCTTCCATCTCTTGACGGGAGTTGGCTCTGATGAGGATAGCCGTGTCATCAGCATACGCAATCAGTTCACAGTTTTCCGGGAAGTCCTCTCTTAATAATTGATTCATTCCCAGATTCCAGACAAGAGGTCCCAACACAGACCCTTGCGGGCATCCTTTAGTTGTTGTTTTCCTTGCTTGCTCAAGTTTTGATTTTAAGTAGATTTCTCTATTCGAAAAGTAACTTTTAAAGAGGTCTATTATATTCCTAGGCGCTTCAAGCCGCTTCAGTTCTGCAATGGCCGATGGCCACCAAACTGCGTCGAATGCTCCTTGGATGTCGATAAAAATTCCTAGAGTGTATTTTTCTTGGCTTCCCTTGATGAAATTCTTTAGTCTCATTATTGCCTCCTCTGCATTTCAGCCTCTTCGGAAACCGTACTGTCTAGGATGATATAGATGCTCTACGCCAACTGCATCCTCCAGTCTTGATTTAATCATCCGTTCCAGAATTTTTCCGAGTTCCGGGAGCAAAGTTATTGGCCGGTATGATTTCAATTCCGCAACATCTGTCTTTGGATTTCAAAATTGTCACCAGATTTCCGATCTTCCAGCACAGCCAGATCTGAGTATTAGGCAGTCGTTGGCGATTGCGCGGACCGCAACCTCAAGAATAGGGCTCATCCTCATAATCACCAACCCTGGTATCTCATCCGGGCATGGTGCCTTATTCTTCTTTATTTCCAAGATGGAGGTTTGACATCTTAGACATGATAAAAAAACTCGTAACAATCGCTGCAAAGAGGAAAATCTTTCAATTACATCACACAGGTCTGTGCACGAGGCCGAGCAGCAGATTCCTCTTACAGCATTGCTTATCTCCTCCTCGGCACCATGTGAGGCAGGTCCTTGCTGACTCCATTCATCCTCTCGGCGGGAGAGCCAAGGTGGTCCACACCACCGGAGCGGGGAGCGGATGAGTTCCTCCGGAGTAATCCCCCGCGTGGCGGCGTCTGCAGGGTTGACCTTGGAGCTGACGTAGTTCCACTGTGCCGACGTGAGCGACGTCTGAATTTTGGCGACACGATGAGCCACAAAAGGTTTCCACCTCGAAGGATGGCCCCTTATCCAGGCCAGAGAAACCGCAGAGTCTGTTCAAGCGAACACTGGGACATACTTAATGGGTAGCCCATTCCGGATCTTCAGCATCAGATGAACCAACAGCACCGCAGCACACAACTCGAGTTTTGGTGTGGAAATGAGTTTAAGGGGAGCAATTCGATTCATACTAGGTGCAAAATGTATCGTGGCTGTCTGCATCTGACGTAGCTTCTAATGCGAGCGTGGATCACCCTATGGATAATTTTTTTATCCGACAAATTGTGGAAATTGGAACTGACACCGATAAATACGGGAGGCTCATAAAACTGCGTGTTCCATTCAGAGAACTTCATTTCGTACTCTACATCAATAGTTATCTTTTCAACTTATTTTGAATTATCTCGATACATATGATAAAACAGGTGCCTGAAAATATACTATCACTAACAATTCAACCCACTCATAGCTTCGTGTTCAGGGAGGAGTGAAAGAACCCATGTTCTTCCGGCAGTGGCTTCATGCTTCACGAACATGCATTGGTAGCGCATCAGCAGCGAGTTGCTGGCATGCATCACAAATACGTCGTTGTTTTGGCAGTGTGCTCTGAAATATCGCTGCAGAGACGCTGTGGCAGCACTTCCTTCAACGCTAGTTGAGCGCGTAACCTTGACATCCTTGTGTAGCGCTGCTGCAGCCTTTTGTGTTTACAGGGATCTTTTCATTTACTCGACTTGATGTCATTACCAAGTATTGTTCCTTTATTTGAGTGCCGCTGTGTGTCTGGAGAAATAGTGGAAATGATTAATAGCTGCCTTATATATCTCACGGTATGTAATCATATTATATATTATAGATAATTAAATTACATATATTTAATATAATTTGCACTGATCCATTACCTGACCTGATGTGCCTTATGCACTTTCCCAAGACATATTACTGTGGACTATCAGACAAATAAAGATATTATTATTGGAATAAATATATAATTTTTAGTCCCAAATGCCAATAGGTATATAAAATAAGAATACATACTTTCCATAGAGTACGCTATATAATGTAGACTTGCAGCAGACTTACTGTGCACACTTGCAGAAGACTTACTGTGAACGCTTGCAGCAGACTTGCTCTGCAAACTTCCTGCAAGAGCACAAAGTGGAAACTAAAAAGTTTGATGCAGACTTGCTGCAAGCTCACAAATACTTGCAGACTTGCTTTGCAAGTTTGCATTAAGTTTGCGAAACTTGCTTTGAAAACTTGCAGCAAGTTTACTGAGCTACCTGGGCTGAGTTCCACCACCTTTTTACCAGAAATAAAGCCCTGCTTCACCACTCATCTGGGTATTTAAATTCTCGGTTTTCTACCCGTGGTGGGTATTTATAATTTAGAATTGGGGCGTATTTTTACTTTTTTTATTGGGAAGTTTTAAGTGGTCAAAATAATTTCTAGTTCATAAAATTTAGCCAATTTTTTGACAGATTATTGAACAACAATGAAGTAATTTTATAATTAATATTAATGAATTACATAAATTATTAAAAATATATAAATTTATATGTAAACTGATAGAATCTTCGACAATATGATATAAATCCATTGTATATTAACTTGTATAGTTCATATTTGATAAACTAATAGTTATTAATATAGTTAGAAGAAGTAACATCTTAGTAATGCCATAAATTGTTGCTGGCTAATTTTAAATTTTAACATATTCAACGATAATATGAAGGAATTTGTAGTAATTTAAAAATGGAATGTATTGAATAGGTATAGACATCAATGAAGATTTATTATGATTTAAGAGAGTATTAATTAATTTAAAAATTAATAACAATTAAAATTGTTTATTTATAATTTATCACCATGAGTTTTTACGTGTTGAAAAAATATTTTTAGGGAAAAAATCATGAAAAAATACTATTTGTTGAATTGCCGGGAAAACAATGGAACCTCCACTTTCTCCTCCACGAACCTAGAGGAGGAATCAAACCTGCGTATTCCCCTTCCCGGACACCCGGTGGGCAGCAACAGCCTAATCCTCGACTGCAGCTTGACGTCACCATTCACTCCCTACTTAACTTCCCTTACTCTTCTGCCCATCACACCCAGCGTTTCACAGTACACATTGTTAGAATAAACAAGGGTTACAGTAAATCATGCAATGAACACAATCACTAACCTCTATTCAAAGAAAGGAATCACACTAAAAAAATACATCTGAGGAAGTATTATCCACGTAAAAATGAAGAAAAACATGTGCATTTCACTAAGTTTCCTAGGCAATTGAATTGGTAAAATATAAAATTGAAAACTATTGTATAAGTTTATTGCATGAATTATTATGGATAAGGCCGTCACTCCTGCCAACCCCACCCATGTTTTTGTTATAGCCCTGCACTAAAACTGATTTTACCAATATTTCCCCTCTTTTCTCTACTTCACGCATATCAGTATCATGGAATGTACTTACCACTGTCACATCTCTTGTGTCCATCCCATTTATGATCTTACCACGAAATGCCACCGATATTTCTCCTTTCTTCAGTTTTGCAAATTTCACGGATTGGGGAAACTTTTCTGCTGGAAATCATTGTTCCTACTATGTCAGTTTTACTTTCAACTAGTTTGTCCACCAATCTAGGGCTAGTGTACCAATTATCTAGGAACAAAGTATGTCCCTTTCCCAAAAGAGCATCTGCTAAGTCGAGAATGATACAGGCACTAATATTCTCTGCTTTATATCTCTCACCGTACATAGGGTCCTTCCCCGAGCAGATATGAAAATTCCAAATATAACCAGAATTAGATTAGATTAGATTGTTGTTGGGGGGGCCTTTGTCAGGAGCCCGGACCAGGTATAGAGGATGTCCTCCCTCCAACTTGTTTGGGTCTCCCTCCGACCTCCCGGTATAGGTCTGGAGGGAGTATCATCTCTCCATCCATGCCTGGTCGAGGTATGGAGGAGGGTCACCCATCCAACCACCGTCCGGGCCCAACGTTGCTTAACTTCGGTGTTCTGATGGGAACCGGTGTTTCAACGTGGCTAGGCCCTTGCCCATATAGCCAGAATTACTTTCGCATACAACAAAAACTTTTACACCATATTTATTCTGCATTGAGAGTATGTACTGTTTCCAGTAAATAAGACCTTTCCTCATAAGTAGAGGTTCATCTACCACAATATCCTGGTCAGGAGAGTAAACGGTTGCAAATTTATCTCTCGAAAATTGCAAAACTGAGTCTATTTTGAAAATTTTCCTATTGCTAACATTTGCATTGAACGTGCTGTTATCCGCAAAATGTAGAAACTTTAGCAAAAGGTGAAATCTCTTTTCAGTAAATACTTTTGAAAAGAAATGAGTTGCTACGCTATCTCGTTTGCTGAAATAAATTCCATAATCTGGTTCCACAAATAGTTCGTAACACTCTAAAATGCTCTCCCTCTCCACAATTTTTGAGTTCAGTCCTACGTTACCTTCAAACTCGAACTTCTCTCTCACTTCTTTGTTAGAACTCCTAACTTTGGGGTAACCAGATTGATTTTTGACCTTTTCCTCCTCTGTCTCACTGTCACTGACATCAGTATTGTTGTATTCATCGCTGGAACCACTTTCTTCATCACTCTCTTCTAAAAAATGAACTACCTAATTCTTCCTCTATTGGTTAACTCCGTTTTCTTTTGCTTGTCAAAGCTATAATCAGAACCAAAACAAAATTATTTCAAATGAAATATTTTGTATAAAATTACCGGAAATAACAATAAAACTGCAAAAATATTCCACATGTTACTTGCGCAAAGGAAAGCTCCAAAAACATCGACAACCCCTACTCCAACACTCAACGGATAACTGAGGATAACTCTACTGATTGAAGATTTTCGAAGCAGCTAATTATACGTCTCTTATGTGTGAAACCGAGGAGACCACCCTTTGCGTAGGATTAGAAGGGTAGCTTCCTTCGGGAAAAACCTGAGCGCGAGGGGTTTGCCGTCGGGAGTAATAACATCAACCTTCCTCCCGTCTTGGTACCATAAAATGTTTCATGACCAGGAAAAAGGCTGGCTATGCGCGCAAGGTATTATAAAATAGCACATACTTCACTGAATTAATTTTTGATAGTGAGAAAGTAAATATTTTTTCGTGACGATCTGAGAATAACAAAAATACCGGAAAATCGTAGGGGCAAGGTGAATGCAACCCGCAACACAATGACAACGTTTCAGTACGAGGCGTAGAGCATCATAGAATAGGATGGTAGAACCCATCTAACGATGGAAGATTAAACTAAAAGGATTCCTCTAAGGCATACAGTAGCTCTGCGGTGGAATATCACGTTATTACCTTAGCTAATTAACCAAAAATTGGCATGACGTATATATACGGCATACCCACCACCGGAGCAACCGTCCATGACGTATATACATGGCATATCCAGGTGAGTGGTTAAGGGTTAACGAAATTGGGATATAAAAGTTCATTGTGGGGGTCGAAGTTCACACAAATCCCAGGCGAAAGAGGTGAAGCACCTGATAGGCTTCGCACGAAATCCATGTTACGTGCCTGTGAACACCGCTATTCTCTAGATACCTCTGATATTTGCGGATATTTATCATTTTGAAATTATTTATGAGGTGATCTTGAATAAAAAGTTACAGTGAATAAAAGTGATGAGATGAGTGCGAGCTCTAGCGGCAGTGTTAAGCATGATAAACTTAAAAAGACCAATATGAAATTATTTCACGAAATCTTCAAAAGATGAATGTAAGTGCGATTTATGTTTAAATAAAATAAAGGCCAGGGATGGAAACGCCACCAGCCTAAGACGCCATTTAGAAAGAAAGCACATTGTGACATTTAAACAAATACTTAAAAAGGAAGGAGCATTTAAGGAGGAAAATAAAAGCAAATGTAAGGTTGAAGGCCTACACAAATTACTGCCACTAGCAGTTCCACCTAATTGGGTATTGATCAATTTGTGAGCAAGAAATAAAAATATGCTCATAACCACCATAAATCAGTATCAATAAAAAATACTATTACTAAATGGATGGTAGATAGTCTTTATCCATTTAGTTTGGTAGAGGAGCCAGAGTTATTTAAGTTGTTGGAAATTGCTGACAGTCAAATCAGTTTGCCTTCTGTCAAAACATTCTCTAGAACACTTGTTTCTGAACAATTCCAAAAAACAGTTTCTAAAATATAGCTTTGTAGTACCAAAGCTATTAATCATTACACAGCGATTTGTCATCGAAAAAATAAAGAGTTTACAGATTTTAATTTTCACATTCCTACACAGGTTTTCAGAACCCACAGGACATTTAGGAATCCCTAGCAAAAAAATGCTTGTAGATGCAAAAAAAATTTATTTCTAAACTAAGGATATCCATCTTGCATCAAAATTTCGACTACTAACCGCCTCCATACACAGTGTGGGTTTCTCGAACAGTTGCAGCAAGAACACAGAGTGCATCGTGCAGTGATCGCTCAGCCTCGTCTATGATTTGCTGAGTGGCCCCACGTATGATGACAGTGCACGCCTCCCCCAAGGGCACACCTCCAAAGCGAAGAAGTATGTCCTGATCTGTAAATGACCGTGTATAAAAATCTTAGAATCATGAACTAAAATCCTTAAAATATATGTACGAAGGCTCGTGGCCCCCCAGAAAAATTTGACAAATCGAAGTTATGGCCGCCACGCTTCACACAGCTCTGGTAACCGCGCGCCCGCGGCCAAGCCACAGCACAGTGGCGTGGTCCCTTATTGGCCCTGTTCACACATTTCTGGGGGAGAAACACCCTCTCTTGAAGTGGGGATACTCCTCGGAGGGTGGGTATGGTCTCGGGGTGTTCCCATGCCCCCGAGCCAAATTCCCTGGCTACGCCCATGGGGAAGAGTTGCAGTGTTTTAAGCTGGTGTTATTTGTCAGTTGGCAATAGAGACAAAGGTGGCCAATCCGAATATGATACCCAGAATAAAGTGAGAGTACAAAGATAAAAGCCGTGACTTGTGAGTGGTCGGCTTAATCGCACCTGACTCGGAAATTCTCAGTCAATGGTACTAGCCAGCTCATACAGAATGAGATATAAATTAGTCCCTATACTTATCTCCAGGCAAGTTTACTTGCATACATACCCATGACGTCATTCCCTTTCTGGATAGGCTCCGTCAAAAGTTTTTCTCGGTGACAGCCTCGTAAAACTGACTGATCTGCTTTAATAATGCTGCAGCCAGGTAATTGTAGCTCTAGATGAACAACACACATGATTGAGACAATTGTTTAACAAAGACATCACAATAGCGATATGCAACTGTTTCAGCTTATTTCCTTTACATGCTTTACATTATGCCAAGGAGTCTATATTAATAATGTAATATCCGTGTAATATAATGTAATATTCGTGCATTATGCGCTCACCTTAGAGCGCTTCCAAATTATATCTTTAAGTGTTCATCAACAGAAGTCATCATCTCGTCATTCATTGTCAATTATTTTGATTATAACTTACTGTAGTAAACAACTCTCCTCGGTGTCCTTCTCTGTTTCTAAAACGAATTTCCTTCATGAATCCACATTTTCTACATTCATACAGCGAACCACAGCAAACGACGAATATCTCGATTCAAATGTCAACTATCAGCGCCGCCTGCGCTACCACCTACTGTGTGAAATTATTATCACGAGCCGGAAAAAAAGAAGTGTCAGAAATAAAATATCTTGTGGAAGCAGCGTGGTTGTCGAAGGAATATTCTAGACTTAACTAAACATGGTTTGTCCTTATTTTATTAAATTTTTACTATTTTCATACTGCTGATAACATATTTCACCCTTAGGTCTCGGGTTACGTATAGTTATATGGACTTATCTTTGTTATTCGTGCCAGGTGGATGGCTTTACTTTTCGACGAATGAAAGAAATTGTTTAAGTAATTTACTCGTGTTGCAGAATTTACGAAGATGATGAGAATATTGTTTGTGTTAAACTTAGGAATTCGTTTTTGATACTTCTGATGTTTTGGATGTTATTTGGCGTTTGTTTCAACGTTTACTGTCATTTCAGACGTCTCTAAATCCTGTCCGTATTCTCAAAAATGAAGCGGAAGAGGAAAAGGCCGAGACAGCCCGACTTTCCAGTTTCATTGGTGCTATTGCAATTGGAGACTTAGTAAAGAGCACTCTAGGTCCTAAGGGCATGGACAAAATATTGGTCGCCCAAGGAAGAAATGAGGGACAAGTGGAAATCACAAATGATGGTGCCACTATTCTCAAGGCCATCGGAGTTGACAATCCTGCAGCAAAAATATTAGTTGACATGTCCAGGGTTCAAGATGACGAAGTTGGAGATGGGACGACTTCTGTCACAGTGCTAGGTTAGTCTTAGATGGGTTGTGATTAGGTGCTGTCTTGGGTGACATTTTGTTAGCCAAAGTTGTCTTTCTTTGATTTTTGTGGTCTACGGCCTCCACAAGTCCTGTTTGCACGTTTTTTTTATTCTTCCGTGTATGTTGCTTACCCTTCCTTTTCTACCGTCGTACTTGACTTAATAAGGGTTCAATGGCATGTCATTTCAACTACAATTCTTCAGATATTTCTAACGTGCGTGATTAGCGTATGCATTTTTGCAGGCAGTCGCTGGATCTTGTCTTGCCCAAAGCAAAACAGTCAATAGAAGAGACGTGATTTCCCAACTTATTCCCCCTTGGAAATTTAATTCTGAAATGAACGTAATTTCTTCCAGCGGCTGAATTGCTTCGCGAGGCCGAAAAACTTATCGACCAGAAAATACATCCACAAATTATTATTGCTGGCTGGAGGAGGGCTGCAGAGGTTGCTCTGGAGGCTCTTCTCAAAGCTTCCTCAGACAACAGGTATTGCATGTCTTTTCTCCCACTATCCCCACTTTTTCTTAGCCTTATGTCTCCTGACGTGTGGCGTCATGCTAATCTTAATTTTGTTTCAGTGGAAACGAGGCACGGTTTAAGGAAGACCTGATGAATATTGCAAGGACCACACTCAGTTCCAAAATCCTCTCTCAGCACAAGGAATATTTCTCAAAACTTGCGGTTGATGCTGTTTTGAGACTCAAGGGGTCAGGAAACTTATCAGCCATTCAAATTATTAAGAAGAAGGGTGGTACTCTGGAAGACTCCTTCCTTGATGAAGGTACGTAGTTCTGTCTGCTGTTGAAGCACCATATTATAATACCACTGTAGGATTATTAAAAAAAATAGAATGAGAATCTTATGTCCTCTTAAATTGTCTAGTCATGTCTGTGTAGGACGTCATATTCCCTGATGTTTTAACTCTACTGTTTGCTACGATGAATGCCCTCAAGGTTTCCTGCTCGACAAGAAAGTGGGCATCCACCAGCCGAAGCGTGTGGAGAATGCACGGATATTGATTGCCAACACTCCAATGGACACGGACAAGATCAAGGTGTTTGGGTCACGTGTGCGCGTGGATTCGATGGCCAAAATTGCTGAGCTGGAGACAGCAGAGAAGGAAAAGATGAAAGACAAGGTGGCCAAGATTCTCAAGCATGACATTAATGTCTTCATCAACAGGTATACAAAGAATTCATAGTTTACTTTAGATTCTTTCGATTGCTTGAAAATAAGGTACATGCTAGTACTCTTTTTCCACTCGTGCAGTAATCCCATCTTATGGCCTTGCAGAGGAAATTGGGCTCTTACTCGAGAAAGACAGTCATTGAATGTCAGCACATATTGTCACACTCCCTGCTCTGGCATTGACTGAAATGCTCACCCTTACTTTTCAGACAACTCATCTACAACTATCCAGAGCAACTATTTGCTGATGCCGGTACCATGGCAATAGAGCATGCTGACTTTGATGGCATTGAACGGCTTGCATTAGTTACTGGAGGTGAAATAGTTTCAACTTTTGACCATCCGGAAATGGTCAAACTGGGAAAATGTGATGTTATCGAGCAGGTATGTTGAAACCATTTTGCCTGCATTAAAGAAAATGAAGGTAAAGGTGAGTTAGCGTCCAGTCTGGGAGAAAATTAATTTCACCTGCTTCCCGATCACCTTATACCACCTATTTCACTTATATTGCTACGCTACATATGCGCATTTATACTAACCTTTCATTTGCTTCATAAATCCTTTTTCTTTCGTAAACTATTCACTTAAACCTGTGATGTGAATCAATTTCTCGACGCCATGTTGGAAATACTGACGTTTTCCTCCTAGTTCCCCCAAACGGCGCAGCGGTCGAGCAGTTTCTTCATTTTCTATATCCACCACCAATGATTTTTCCCGCCTTCAACTTAAAACTATTCCCGCTTTTCGATGGCTTTATCACACTCAAGAGGGACGGGTATCCTCTCGGAGCTACCCTATAATCTTTGAAGGTACCTCATTCCACTCCCTCCATACGGAACATTCATCACCAACTCGCCTCTCGCCATAATTTTACGCAAAGCAATCACCATTGGGGTGGGTTGTGTAATCACCAACAGGGCGGCCCTGCGGGCCGCCCTGTTGGTTCGAAAGGGTATTCGTGAAAATAAAACGTAACTATCCGCCAAATAACCTATCTTTCTGTTCGGAAATGGCCTTTTCGAGGCCGCGTACCGTCCCACCCTAGCACCCCTGTTCCACTCCACAGACCCGCAACGTTGTTGTGTATGCCATCTTTCAGACGTGAAATAAGTCCGTATCCCTCTACCGGACTCTTCAGAAAATCTCGCAATATGGCATCAAAATATCACCAAAAATACGCGAATTTTGTCATTTTCAACATTTATTTTCTCAAAAACTAAGAATATCACGACTTTCTTTCTTACATTTATAAAATGCGCAATTCTTTCACTTTCCTTTCAAATTTCTCTGATACTCTTTAAGTTTTCTATGTTTCTCACAAAAATATTTCTCCCAGACTGGACCCTAACTCACCTTTACCAAAATGAATTTATTTTTGTATTTTAAAATGGAATGCGGTGAACTATCTTAAATGTTAACTAAATTGGAGAATGTTTTCAGTGAATTGTAATAGTTACAGGAGAACTAAAGAGATTCGGCTTTTAAAGTGGGAATTTTTCAGTGAAGTCATTTGTAGGTCTTGTGAATGTTCTCTATCCTTGAAATGCACACGTGAAATATTCCATTTCCTCTCTAATGCCCTGAATTTAGTGTGGGGATTGGAAGTAACTTCAAATTTTCTGGATAGTCATCTTGTAAACTTTTTCTGAAGTAGTTTTCTTCATAGGCTACTAAAAATTGCTTCAAAAGGCTGTTGCAATCAATGGCCATTTAGTGATCCTTTAGTGCTTTCCTTAAGATCTTTTCATGGATCATTATTGACCAGTTTTATCAATAATGAATTGTCAATTTGACATCGTTCATTGCCTGGAATTTGAAGGCATAGCAATACTTGGCAGTACTAGCTAGCTGTGAGTTTGAGCTCAGTGAGGGTGAATTGAGTTTAGGTATGTGATGAGTGGGCGGAGGTACTGAAGGAAATCCCCTTTGCCTCTCTTACATGCCTCTCCCTCCCTGAAGTCATCAAGTGAGTTCTGCCGAGATTTGCTGCCACTCTTCTATTTTTACTGTGAATTATTTAATCAGCATTAAATGAAGTACTATATATATATCTTTTGGTTTTATAAGATATATCTTTTGCTTGTTAGACGTATGGGTATATGAGACACACCCTAGTCTTGGCTTCATATTATGAGAAAAATTGCCAATTCTCTATAAACCATTGATATTAATTATGTTGAAACTTAGAAGCGACCCTTCCCAAGTTCTGCAATAAAATATAACATGGTGTGATGGTGCATTTTTTTATTTTTGTCTAATTGTAAGATTGGTATAACTCTGATTTAGACTTGATTTCTACAGCATTTAGATCACTAGATTGTAACCACTGATAATTATCGTAAAAACAATATTTCAGCATGTACATTTGTGTGTAAAATTTGCATTAATTTCAACAAGTTTTCTGAATTCAGTTTACTGTCTCATGGTCACCAAAAGCTAATTCTTGTAGTCTTTAGGGAAAATCTAACCTTGACTTTGGCTGTATTAAGATGCAGGTTTTATCTGGAAAATACAGCGTACGTATATTTTAAGGATTGTTCATGATTCTAAGATTTTTATGCACGGTCATTGACAGATCATGATTGGAGAGGACATGCTTCTTCGCTTTGGAGGTGTGCCCTTGGGGGAGGCGTGCACTGTCGTGATACGTGGGGCCACTCAGCAAATCATAGACGAGGCTGAGCGATCACTGCACGATGCACTCTGTGTTCTTGCTGCAACTGTTCGAGAAACCCGCACTGTGTATGGAGGCGGTTAGTAGTCGAAATTTTGATGCAAGATGGATATCCTTAGTTTAGAAATTAAATTTTTTTTGCATCTACAAGCATATTTTTGCTAGGGGTTCCTAAATATCCTGTGGGTTTTGAAAACCTGTGTAGTAATGTGAAAATTAAAATCTGTAAACTCTTAATTTTTTTATGACAAATCAGTGTATTGATTAATAGCTTTGGTACTATTCAATTGAAGGCTTAGCCTTATGGTCCTGTTTTGACAAAATTGTGATGTGACGTGCCCCATGTTATGGCCCCAAATGTTTGGTATGTAAGCAGTGTTACTGTGGGAAGCATCCAGTATTTACTCGAGCAAGGCCAGATATTCCAAGGCCTATTTTGAATGACTAATGTGAAATTCAATGAGGGCACTTAGTTATCTTGTTTGATTATGGTATCAAAATTAGCAGTGCCTGTAAGGGATTTAAGCTGGCAGTCATTAAGTTTAAGAAGTCAAAGCAGTGCAAGTTTTCTGTGGCTGTAGTCTTAAAAATAGTTTTTTTTTCTTTTTCATTGAAATGTGTCCATCTGTAGGCTGCAGCGAAATGCTAATGGCTTGTGCTGTCCAGGAGGAAGCAAGTAAAACGCCGGGCAAACAGGCAGTGGCCATGGAGGCATTTGCGCACGCGCTGCGAACTCTTCCCACAGCTATTGCTGACAATGGTGGTTATGACTCTGCTCAGCTGCTGAGTGAATTGAGAGCAGGCCACACCCAAGGGAAGGGGACAATGGGAATAGGTGAGGCTTTGACTTGACGCCTTGCCGTGGGCATGCACAACTTCCAATCATGATGCCACTCTAAAACCAAATCAAAACACTTCCATTTTTGTGGTCAAGTGGGAAATTAGTTGCATTAGCCCTATTTACGTCAAACTGCGTATGAAGCATGATATTTATGAAACTGCTAAAATTTTGCATTGATATTCTTCATTGGCTGAAAGAGTGAAATTCACACTTTCTTTGAAATGTATATCTTATTGAGACTTTTTTAGGATTCTTGTCTTTTCATGGTTAACTTTTCCCCCTTATGAGTTTAATACATTGCATTTAATACTTTGCTCAAACATGGTAGCAAATTATATCCCCCATTCACCATATGCCACCGAATCAGTCAGGAGAATATTTAGTTTAGATTTCTACCACTACTGGCACGGTATACAATGCTGCTAGTTTTTAATTGGGTAAATAAATGTTGAATGTTTTTTATGTGGATGCCTGCTAAACCAAGTCACTAAATGTTTGAGATGGTTTGAATGAGCAATGAAATGTGACATGGATGTGGAAAGTCTTGAGAACTTTGGTGTAATTAGTGAGAAAACTGATAATGAAATCATTTACATATGGGATACCTTTGTACGACAGAACACAAAGTCCATTTGAATAATAGAACTTTCAACCGGTCGAGTAACTGTGTGCTGAAATATTAATAAGCTGCTTTCCTGCTTTTCAGACATGGATAAGGGTGAGGTGGGTTGTATGAAGACACTGGGAATTACAGAGTCTTTTGTGGTTAAGCGCCAAGTTTTGGTGTCTGCAGCAGAAGCCGCTGAAATGATTCTCCGGGTGGATGACATCATCAAGTGTGCCCCGAGGAAGCGTGTCCCTGATCGCAGTCGCTGCTAATTTGCTAATTATGCAAATGCACACCCCACAAGAGAGCCTTGGGCAATTACGTTGACACTCTTGAGGCTGCTTTCTCACACTTCCGCTTAAAAGCTTAATTAATGTGCATCTCATTCATAATTGAATGTTCATTTTAACTTTATTAAATTAAACTTTCTTTACAAATATGTATTTATTATTATAAGATTCTTCAACACATGTGAAATGGCAATGTTCCACAATCCCTGGAATACATTTTTTTCTCTTTAGAAAGCAAGCACATTTCAGTGTCTTAAATACACTCCCCAAGTATACAATGACCCACCCAACAAAACTTTTAACTTTGATCACTAGCCGGAATGCAGCGTGTGACTGCTCCCAACGTCATGTAAAACAATTTTATTTTTCTTGAGTCCGCCTCAGTTTTAACGAGGCTCCCTCCCACGATGAGGACTGGAGGCTTTCTTTATACACACACACACTTTTGAGGAATGACTTGTTTCTAGGGAATACAATCAAAGAAGAAGGCACGTGGCTAAGGTGGCTCTATCAGTAAATTACAAAATATGTGTGATGAGAAGTCAAGCCCAGGATTGGCTCCATACTCCCGGATGGCACGGTGCTCCTCTACGTTAATAGCCATAGCGATCCTGCGTGTGAGAGGATGGAAGAAAATGGTAATTAGTGAGAGGTTGCAAATTGGGCTGCAATTGAATACAAATTGGCAAAATACATTAACAGTATTTGACAGTATAGTGGGTAAGCACATCCATCTGGTCTAAGCTAAACACAACTTTGATCTTTCCACACCCACAGCAACTGTCTTTGACATTCAAACAGAATGGGACACGACCCGGGACTAAGTAAAATGCAATACAACAAATATAAACAAAAATTTAGAACATAAAAGTCAAGATGCATTACAAAGCAGCAATCCCGAATAACAGCATTTGCAAAACATGTATCACATGCAATCACTATGAATGTAAACATTTTTCAGTACTAACAAGAAGATAACCTCTTCACAACCGTTAATTAACTAAAATTTCCTGATTATGAATATAAGAAAATCTACTTCCAACTCCAGGTTGGAACCAATTATGAATATTCTAAGAAATAATCGTACAATTACACAATCACATATTTGAAAATAAAGAACTAATGAGCAGCATAAATGAGCATCAGGACAAATGTGAAGAGGGATGAAGAGTTCTCATATTTCATGTACAATGACTATCCCTGTACGATATCTTAAATGATATTTAGGAGTGCTACGTCTATTCCTCAGCACCAGTGTATAATTCTTTTAAGTTTTTCACTGGCAACTGAAGATACAGCTTCTCGCCACATCTCATTGGAGGAACATAATGACAACAAAGTACACCTGAAAATGCAGCCAATCATGAATGCCTCACACGTGAAGCAGATGTGAGAAAACATCCAAAGGGGTTGGTGCGGTAATTAAGAAGACTAGTATATGTGTGAATATTATAGAAATTGGATGTTTATTAATTAGTGAAAAATACTACTGTTGTTGCATCTTCACTTAGATTTATTAAGAAATAAGACCTGTAACTGCTAATGAGCCAGTATTCCTCTTAATAAAACTATAATTCCAAAAGGTCCAGAAACTTAATGGCATAAGAGAGTAACGAGAAAAGTGCCCATTAGGAAGAAAAAAGTATAATGATACTAAAAAAACAAGAAGATATGGCAATAATACCACTTCCATTGCCAATACTATCATCAGAAAAATTCTGACAAAGTGAAGAAAGAATAAATCAGGAAAGATGCAAAACTGAATTCAATCATCATACAATGCATCACAGATAAACGTTGGGAGTGTATTAAAGACTAGAGGACTGCAAAAGATATGACACCTTTAAAAAAAAACATGGGAGAACTGGCATGTTTACAAAACTTAATGCATGACGGAAGTTCCTATCCTTAAAATGTATGAGTGGTAATCTAGCAGAACATGTCATAAAGGTATCATTGTACAAAAGTGAAAAATTTAAAAAAAATATCATGTGGTTCAAAAGTAGCTATGAAATTCTCATCCATTGAACCCTTGAAGTAAGGCTGCGTGCGCTAAGCACCCTCGACTGCACAAAATGATAAGATGCATTAACACCATTGCTACCCACAAATATACACTTAAAACAAATAGAAGAGAATCAATTTACAAGTGAGATGGTGTGAGTTTGAAGATAAAAGCTGGACTGAGAACCTCAATCCCTATTGTCACAGAAATTGAACTTTTGGTTCATAGTAGTTTACTGAGCATAGGGTGGCCATCTCTCTATCCCATAGGAAGAGGAATGTGGGGTAAAAAATGAGAAGTTTTGAGGCAGCCTTCCCCGAAGACACCTTGAATTATCTTCATGTACACCAGGAGAGGGTCCCCATTGGAATTCAGCAGGAAGAAGATAAAATTAAGATTCCTGCATTTGATCAAAAGAATCATTTCAGTGTGACCTGCAAAAAGCAATTACATACTACCATGCAGGAATCATTAACCACCCAAGCAGAGTTTTAGGTGAAAAATTACCTATTCAAAATCTCACTGAATCTCTCCTACTGATCACAAAACCTAAGTCATAATTGCCTCAGCCATAAGTTCCCATTCAAAGCCCTTGCTACAGTCGCAAAAGAAATGATAGAATTGAGATATGTAGTTGAAATAGCGAAAATATGTACTATTTTTGTGGCGAAAACAGAATTATCAGACAACAGCAGAGTGTAGTTATAGAAAAAATCAAATGCAGGAATTAAACACTGCATTATTTAAGCCATCCCACAGTGAAAGTTTCAACCTTATTTCTAGAGTGCGAGCAAATAAATAAGCAATAAAAGAAACTAGTGGTGTGGTCAATATTCGAGGATTCAGTTGAATCCAGGGATTCGATCGAATCCTTCCAAGAATGATTCGAACCCTGGTTGTGCAGGTGGCATGTATGCCACATCTCAGTAACCTCCCGGTAAAATCTTGCCTCAGAATATAAGCATCTGGGCGTCATTTTACAACAAAAGTGCGATAATTTGTGTGAAAATTCATCTCGTCATAAATATAAACATAACATGAGAGATTTTATGGCTGTTGATGATGGAAATTTTCATTAAAAATTTGGCACACTGCACATGTGCACACCACCCTCCTAACGCGTCATTTTCCAAGCCGACGTGCATGCCGCAAACCATATTGCCTGCTGTTTTTATTATGTGTTCGATTGAAAGGCTGAACATTTTTCTTTTTGTCTTTGAAAAGAGATGTTATGAGCGGCAGAAAAACATCTTCAATCAAGCATCGCTTTTTTCACGCCCCAGAAATTGCAAAATATTAATTAACCTAACAGTTTTTGTTTCTCTGTCGTGGCGTGGTTTTGCACCGTAAATATAAGGCAATGCATTCTAAGTAGAGTCTTGAATCATGACTTCAGTAAAATTAAGCCTGGTCCTTAATATGCATAAATAAAGAAGATATTTGTTTCTAATCCTGGATTAATTAAAAAAATGCATAATTAAACGGCGAAGAGACTGGAATAGATGTTTAAGTGACCAAATGTTAAAAGAAAAGTTATCACATCATTACACTCTAAATCCATACTTTAACTTGACATTTATTGGAATCACAGTTTGAAACTGCATAGCGCCATATTTCAGATATGTATTCATATCGCCCTATCATTATATTTATGAATAAAAGAGCTACCTTTGTGCCAAAATCACAAGAATCGAAATCAGTCTGGCCGCAAATATTCGTTTCGGGCCATTTGTGTGGATTCGCCCAATAGTAAAATTAGATATTTTTCACAGAAAAATGCAGTTGATGAAGTTGCAAATTACGTCTTGCAGAAATATTATATTTCCTGTGATGGCATCTCTAAGGCCACTAATGCACTATGGAAGCACCCAAAAATACTTATCAGTTCCAGCCTGTGAAGCAGCAACAGTCCAAAATTTGAACCAAAAATAATCATGTAATGATTTTGAAACTCTTAAAAAATACCTTTGGACTGCTCTAGTATCAGTATTTTTTAAAGAGAGCCTTCAGTACTCCCAGCAATTTGGTTAATAAAAAAAGAAATGGTTAGATTCTGACTGACTAAGAATGCTCCATTTCATAAAGCAAAAATTAATAAGTTACTTGTGTTCACCTAGCTGTCTTTAGCACTCTCATTTTCTAATTAATAAATGCCATTGTGAAAGAAATTGCTGCTCACTAATACTCCTCCTTTAATGCTGAATTATTATACTTGGGTCTGAGGGAAAACCTAGAGCTACTTCAATTCAGGAACCTAGAGTTCAAAAATTAACAAGAAAATTAAAAATACATTAGGATTTGTTTTCTACACGTGCATTGGAAATGAAAAGGAACTGGCTTTCAAAATTTGGAGAAAGAAGGATTCGACATTTGAAATTAGATAACAAAATGATATTCAGGATTCGGAGTGGATAAATTTTGGATTTGACCCCCATCACTAAAATTAACCCCTAGACTGCTTCAATGTTTTTCTTGTGGCAATAAGTCAACAAATATGGGGTGAGAATAATCACTTAGTCACTGCTTGCAGTTTTTACAGTATTTTATGTTGATTTTGCATTATTTTCATCCATTCAATAGTGAAACTGTCAGCTTTGACTCTGAAAATCTTGAGTGCAAGTAACCTAAAAAAGAAACAGCTACAATGCTTTTCTCGTGGGGCTATAAGCTAACAATATGGTGTGACAACAACCCCCCTTACAATAGTTGTTCCCAGTATTTACTATTTTTCTCGTCAGCTTTAGTTCACGTTCTGTATTCCTGCCAAATTTCAACATCCTAGGTTGCCTGAGGGTCCTTCAAACAAGTGTGGCTGACAGGATGGACTTCAGAGAATCAATAATAAGTATTCATGTTCCATTCTTCTGAGATATCTGTCCTGTTATTATTTTTCTCGACAACGTTTCTCCTCCCATCCTGGAGGCGTCTTCAGGTCATCTTCAACCTAAAGATGCCTCCAGGACGGGAGCAGAAAAATTGTCAAGAAAAATGACGCGGCAAATAACCCGGAAGAAGAATGGAACATTTAGCTAATCGCCGTGGAGAACTTGGAGAGAATAAGTACTCATGTAGACCCATACTTAACTAAGACTAGTAGATTCATACTTAATGAGGCGCAGGATTCTAATTGTAGTAGATTTCAGTTTTGGGGAGCCTGAACTACTTAGGTTCAATTGTCAAACCTAAGACTTAAAGGACGTTCAAGGTGGTTTCACTCTTTAACTTAAAATGGGAATTCGACGAAACTTGCTGGAAGCATTAATTATGTTTTCCTAAAGCTACCTGAATTTTTTCAAAATTATTTACCGCAGATTTCTTTGGATATTTGATGTGGAAGTGGGCATGAAATTACATGGGTTCTTATGGGAATGCGAGGTGCGACTAGCTTTATTCATCGAAAATAACGTTTTCTAGAATAAGAAATTATTCTTAACTAGAAAAGCAAAAATTATTTAAATCATCAATAGAATAATGTATGAAAATCATTTGGTAAAATTTATTTTTATTGAGTATTTTTGTTTTTCTTATTATTAACTAGAAAAAGTTTCTTTTTGATGAATTAAGCTACTACCTTGAGTTCCCATAAAAACCAATTAATTTTTTGTCCACTTCTCAATCAAATATCTTATGTAATCTGCGGTAAATAATTCTGAAAAAAATCAGGTACATTTAAGACAACATAAGTAATGCTTCCATAGCAAGTTTTGTCGAATTCTCTTAAGATGAGTGAAACCATCGAACCTCCTTAATCCCCGGGCAAATGCAAGAGCAAATTTCATGACCACAGAATTCCAATAAAACCCACTGTAAGGAGGTTTCAAGTTTTGAGCCAAAATTTCAGGCATACGTGAATACATACACAGCAGACAGTGTAAAATACTTGAGTAAAAAATTAGGACATGGCCAGGGAAGTGAGAACAGTTGGCACGGTACGGTTGAGACGTGCATTTGTCCCAGAGAGTTAAGTTTTGGCTAGACATTTACATGGACAATGTTAATTTTCTTTGTTGGTACTTTGAGGAGGCACCCAGCTATGAAAGCAATTTGTGCCGGGACGGGTAGGGTAAGGATCATTCAGGGAATGTGCAGGGGTGTGGAGGGGGGGGGGTGGAGGGGTGAAGCCTGGCTTTGGCATTATCCATCTCTTAAAGGAAAGTCCACCGGCATTTGGCACCTAATCCAAAGGACGGAGCACTTCAATTCCCCCCCCCCCCCATGTGGCACTTGAGGAGGGGGGATACGCCACCACTGGGTTTCAAAATCATCTTCTGGGTGTGAAGCCAGTATTCTTAAACCCAAACCTCATTGTTTCCTTCCGAATACCAAATGTCACATGTACAGCTGACTGAAAATAACAGCTCCGTAATGGTGAAAAGGAAAACTTCCAGAATTATAATGTGCTTATTGAACTTTTAAAGAAACTCCCACACCATTAGTTAATTATAATTTAAAAAATAATAATTTAAGTTGATAACTTTCTTAAAAGGAGCATACAACATTTTCCATTATTTATATCTCCGGGTGCCAAAATCAACACAAAATGCTCAAAACTCAAGGTTCTGACAAAGAGAAGGATCACGCATTTAAGTATTATTATTATTAGGATGATACCTCATATTCATTACCTCATATTTATGAAATTATTTTTTTCTTTCAGGAGACATAAGTTAGGTCTATTGATTTGTAAGTTATTTTATTTCTCTTTTCCAACATTTTGCATTTTTATGCATGCTTCGTCAGGGCTCAGAGAGGGAGTTCCCTCTGAATTTATTGTATAACGATAACTTCATTGCTATTAATAAAATGATTTAACAATTAATGGACCTATATCTCCCGAAAGAAAAGTAAATAATTATTTTTGTCACATATGCACAGGATATGAGCACTCGTATTGAAAAAAAGGCTAATTTGAAAACAATGACAGGCGCCAATACAGTCATGCATTCTTACACCAAATTAAAACTTTAAAATCCATAAAATGAAAAACTGAGAACATTTAAAAAGAAAATGAAATACTGGCTTAGCAGGATAAATACTAGAGCTTACCCTGATGTTATTCCACTATGTCACTTTCGCTGTGCAATGTTAGTGAATGAATAAAATAAATTATGATTATTTAAGCATCACCATGAGCTAAACAATAGCTTAGGAAAACAAAAATGACAAAACACTAGTCTTGGGCACACCAACATTACTGAGCGAAGTTAACAAGAGAATTAGCCAAAAGCACGGATTCCGATAACTAAAGGGGCCAATACCAAAAATTAGCAAGTGACCACAAACTATTGTATAAAGTTTCATTGCACTAACTTTAGAGACACTGAAATATCAAAAAAAGTCTTCCAATCAGATCACAGGATGGAAGGCAACAAATAAAAACAAATATATACAATTTCCGACGAAGGAAAGATATACTAATGCATAAACGATTGAAGAACAACAGACTCATAAATTCATTTAAGTCAATTGACTGCTGAAGAAGTAAACATTAAAATTTATCCAATGGTGAGGAAATACAATCATACTATTTTCCCACTAATTCTTGGGGGCCGTGAAAGAGGGAGATGATTGATTATGAAACATTTGAGAACCAAAAGCAAACACACAATAGGTACAAGATTGTAACTTTCCAGCTTATAAAAGACAATTTTTTCAATACCTACAGTGAAAGCATTAGTATACTTTTGAGAGAATCCACAAACATTTCTCATTAAAAATACACATCAACATTTGTAAGTAATATGATTTGTAGAAAATGTTTAATGCAATATACTCATTGAAGAAATTGAGGGTGAAACCTTTATGCAGCAGCACACCAGGTTTAAATGAGTTCCTTGACATGACGAGTACAGTTGTAATTTATCATATGTAATGTAACGTAACTTCAGTTGTAATTTATGATTAAATAAATGCCATACTGCAGCCAGTTGATACCATCCTTTTTGCCTTGATATAAAAATAATTTAGAGGTAAAATACAAACTTCTACCATTTCCAAAACCCAATTTCCTCATTTGTGACACCAAAAATTTTATTCCTGGTTTCCCTGTAACTCCCAACTTTAAAAAACAACCCTTCTATCAATCTTGGGTAGGTTACATAAGTATACGTGAAATTCACAGCGACAAAACTCAATAGACTGGACTTGGATTCCACACCAGATCCCTCAACTTCGGACCGAGTGCTTACAACAGTCAACAGCTTCCCTGACGTGCCCGAGTATACTCGGGCAAGTCCAAAAATTTCGTCCCTTTCTTCTCATGCCCGAATATTCTTGCCAGCTGCTAGTAGTTCGTTTTTCTGCCGTCAGAGGAACAGGTTAGCTCTCACTAGCCGAGCGGCGCTCTCTTCAAATGTTGATTTCTGATGTTAAAACAATGGTCATTTTTTTGTAGTAATTCTAGCAATTCGAGGGTCATAATTTTTTTTCTCACTGAAAAGTTATCCTCTTATGTACTTGTATTCACCTTTATTGTCATTGGTAACCATCGATTTATCAACTCCATGCATGGAGTTTCTTTTGCGATCTTTTTACGAAATTCACAACTTCAATTTTTGTCATTTATCGATAATTTTTGCAAATTTATGGTGTAAAACTTCCATTTTTGCATGACGAAAAACTTTCTATATGAGTAAATAATTTTTAAATTAGTTATTTTCATAGTAAATTTCCTCATTCACTCTTCATGAGCATTCAATTACATTTTTCTTCAACAGTTTAGTGGTCATTATAAAAATTGCAATTTCAATTTTACGCTAATTTTCACTGCTACGATGAGTTCCACAGTAATTGGAATAAAATATTTCTCTAGCAACAGAACATGAATCATTCCTTGCCTTATTTGTTACTATATATATTTGTTGCTATATGTTTGTAACAAAATATATATTTGTTACTACATATATTTGTTACTATTAGGGATGAGTCCATTCCACTTTTTTTTATTCCGATCCCAATTCTTTCAAATCTATTCTCGATTCAGTTTCCATCGATTCTCATTCCTAATAACAGATGGGATATTGATATACCAGTAGCATACGACTATTATTTAAATTCAAGTACTGGCGGAAATAAAATAACAAAAACAATTAAGTTGCTCAAAAAGTGTATTAAATGACAACTAGCTAAAATATCCTCAGCATATAGTCTATGTTAAAAATATTTTTCTATCTGGAATCGAGAATCGACATTAGGAATCGACTCATCCTTAGTTACTATACTTATATTTGTTGCTATACATATTATCTGATTCTATATTATTCATCCGCACATTTTTCTTCCGGTAATTTTTATATATGTTGGAAATGTCTATTGAACCGTTCTCTTTAGATAAAATGGCGTAAGCGTAAATGTTTAGATGCGTTGCGGATGTTATTTCATCAGCCCCTTTCATTTTTCTACTTTGAATACTGGCGGAAGTGGTGAAACATATTTGCGAAAACAGCTATACAACGTCTAAAGGTCGTACGTTCTCCATAGAAACCAACACAAGTGCCCTGTGTATGTGCTACCCTAGCCCACATGAGTACGAGAAAAAAGGAGAGATAGAGATAAATCCCAAACATGTGTAATGCCTTCTATTGTCATGTTTGATGCTTTCCTGGGGGCTTATTCTCTATCTCGAAGCTACCGATGCCGTAGCTTCAAATAAGCTACCAGAATTGGCTTCCAACTGTATTCTCTAACTCGCGGGAGCTTTCTCAAGAACGTAATAGGAAGTGGAGTGAGGTTTGGCGAAAGGCGGGTATGAGAATCTTTTTAAACCAAATCCGCAGAAACTTCATTTCTGGTGACGTCATTCTTAGAACCAATGGGAAAGCTCATCTCAATGTTTTTCCGTGGTCTCAATGTGATAAAACTGGTGCAACCTGTTTTAAGGCCGTTTTAGACGGTGAAGATGTACGTGCATCGTGTTTAGCGAAAAATTCCACGCATTAAAAATTAATCGAGCAAAATTCTAAAATGTTTTATTTTTGCTAACATAATCTCGTGAATACGAACGCCCGACGTCCATCTTGGCTGTTTTGATCACTTGAAATCAGATTGTTTGTAAATATATTCGGGAATTAGGGTTCATGTTGTTGATATGATTCAATATTATTCGTGCTATTTGCTTTCGTCAATTACTAGTTGCTTCAAATCATTTAAATAATATACGAAGATAAAACTTTCAAAAGAAATGCGAAGGTGATACACGTTACCACGGCCCACTAAGTATCCCATTATGGGATGGAATCACGTAACTCACCGAAGGTAAATATGGCTTTCCATCACTCCAGTTAATATCTTTTTTGTGAAAAATCCCGCTAATGGCGAAAATGACAAAGTAACCCAGTGAAAGTGCAAGGAATACGCATTTAATAAATGTAAGAAACATACCCGTGCGTTGGATAATTTTAGATAGATAAGCGTAATAAAATGACCAATATTTAAGCAGGGTATTCGGAGGCCGCGCTTCGTGAGGCTACCGTGGGAGCTTATTGGGGCTACGGAAGTAGCTTCTTGACATTTACAGAATATGGGTGGGAGTCTAATATGCTACCGGTAGCTTCTGCTTGCACTTTCTCCGGTAGCTTCCATGATAGAGAATACCGATGGGAGCAAGTAGCTTATTGAAGCATCTTTTCGCCAGAAAGCTCCGATGCTTCGAGTTAGAGAATAAGCCCCCTGAGGTCAGAAAACACCCACTCGAGAGCCCGCTAAGCAACCTGGTGCCTGGTTTCATGTCGTGCTAATCTGCCACCCTTTGCTCCCCGGGCTACTTTCCCACCATCCAACCCTTTACCAATGGGCTTTTCCCGATATCAATTTACCGTTAGTTGGAAAATCCATGCTGTAGCGGTACGCATACGTGTTTATTTTCCAAGAAATGGTAGGAACGGAAAAGTAAAATTTTATGATGAGCATGGGATGGGCTTTTCACACTAGGGGCGAGGTCCTTTGTCATGATTGTTTCCATGAGTACTTGTCGGAAGGACGATTGCGACATTCTTTCGTTGAGTTACAGAGCATAAGCATCCTTGATTTTCAGAGCGCATGCACTTTTTCGCTGAAATTCTTCCGATGCAAGCAATCCATTTTCAATTAGAACATTTTCGTTCTAATACGAGCTGTGTAGTAGGAGTGAATTCTACGGCAAATTCTATGTTTTCGCTCGGTAACATTTGGCAATCAGAAATGGATTCCGGAGAGGAATCAGTGTTGACCAGCAGTGATTCCAAGGTTATGGACATTGAATTTCCTGGCTCCTAGTCGACTCTCTCTGGAAAAACAAGCTCCGAATCAGAAGGCGCAGCAGAACATTTGCGGGAAGCAGAGTGGGAGGAAATGCTTTCAACGAATCCTCCTCCAGCACCACCTAGGTTTCTTTTTGAAGGTAATTCTTCGATGAACTTCGACCTGGTTCCCGAATGAGGTTCCCTAAAATACTTTTTTCAACAATGAAATTGTTGACTTTACAACTTGGGAAACTAATCACTGTGCCAGTAACACTTTGCGTGAACAAGCGGGGCCGAGCAGTGCTAGCATAATTCAGTGGCGAGCTATGACAAGCTCAGAAATTCGTGTTTTTTGCCCTTTTAATGCTACAGAGCAGAGTGCGGAAGCCAGATACCAAGTTTTATTGGTCAACGAGACCTATACTCTCCTTTTTTGGACACACAATGTCTTTCCGAATATCCGTAAAAATAAGGGAATACATATTTACATTTTGCCTAAAATAACGATTTTGATCCCCAAACACACCCCAACGCCAAACTAAATAAAATATGGCCGATTTGCCAGAGGCTGGAGGAAAAGTTCAAGGCACTCCATACACCAGAGATGGACATTACCATCGAAAAGAGCTTACTCTTGTACAAGGGAAGATTGGGGTGGTGGCAGTTCATGCCTATGAAAAGAGCTTCATTTGGCAAATATTTGTTCTTTGTGAATCGAGAACTGGATACGTGTAGTCAACAACAATTTACACGGGAAAGGGGACTGTGTTGGACAAAGACTTTGCCCATTTACCCATGTCCTCAAAAGTGAAGATGACTCTAATGAAGCCATTTTTGGCCTATGATATTGCCTGACGACGGATAGCTTTTTTACGTCTCCAGATCTAGCTGACTTGCTCGCTTCACACTCCACTGACTCGTATGGAACACTGAGGAAAGGGATTCCAGCACTCTTCAAAGAGAATCAAGTAAAAGAAATAAAGTTTCTTGTTTTTGTCAAATAATGAATTCTGTTATAACACTTTCAGAGCGAAAGTTTTCGATGCAGGTTGCCTAACTCCCATGAATGTTTGTACGTTATTTCTTCATGTACTATGGACTAAAATTAATAGTTAACATAAAAGTTGTTGGCAAAGAAAAACATTTATAATATAAACTAAATGTATTCCTCATTAGATGTCTAACTAAGGTTTACGGGAAGGAAAGTTATACTGATATGCAGGTAGCCTAATTCTCTTAAGTTAAGGGGCAATATTCAGAAATTATTGAATAAATCATTAGCTATTTGGAATAAAAAATTAAGGAAAACATTTTAGGATTTGCCTCCCTTTTTTGCTTCTGAATCTGAAATAAAAAATATGACTTTTTTTGACTGGTTTTGTGAAAAAAACCCGTCAGGGAAGCGGTTAAGGCACCAAAGCACTCTTCTCTCTTCCACTGTGGATTCGATTGCAGCTTCTAAGGGAACTAGAAGCTCTTGTGAGATACTGAGCATACAAAGTACTCTTATCCATGGAGTTGCAGTCCATGGGGTTAAAGCCACTTTTACGCACACGGGTGTTTACCTTTGATGACATTTCAGCCAGTCTATTGACTTGAGCTATTGAAATGAAAGCAATACTTCTCTTGCTACTCTAAAAATGTATCATACACATGACCTAGATTTCGATGCAGTATACCACCAGCAGGTAAATTTCCACAGAAATCACACGGGTATACGTAGCCAAAAGGATAATAATAATAATAATGTCTTTATTCATCTGTGGCACAACAATAATTGTGGTAGATGTCGTCAGTCAATTACACTCATCTTGTGAGGATACAGAAAGAAAGAAATACACTGAATACAAAGCTCAAATATACAGTAAGAAGCAAAATGTAGATATACAGTAAGAAGCAGAAAGTAAATACAATCAGAATCAAAATGCAAGTATACAATTAAAAACGTATTGTGGAGAAATCAATTTCAAAGTATTCCTCCAGTGAATATATAGGTTTGGAGACGAGCCATTTCTCTAGGGCCCTGCGGAAGACTTTGTTGTCAACCATTCTTGCTGAGTTGGGCAGCATGTTGAAACACTTGATAGCCAAGTTTTCATAGTTAAAAGATTTAACCAGTCTACAGTGAGGCATATCTATTTTATGATTTGCTCTAGTGTCATGATTGTGTACATCAGCTCTTGTGGAGTACATTAGCAGATTTCCCTTGACAAACAACAGAGTATGAAATATATATATAGGCTGTATACAGTCATTAGGCCTAATCTGACAAAAAGTGGTTTACAATGTTCATTAAATTTAGAGTTAGAAATAACTCGAACCACCTTCTTTTGGAGTATTAATAACTAAAGAATTCAAAAAAGATATGGTACTTTTTTCACAGATTTTAATTTAAAGTCGAGTCGGTTTCGTCGCATAGGCGACATCATCAGGTACATGAATATGGCAAGTGGCATATGAGGGTGGGGTGGTGGAGGAGGCAGTGGTAAGGGGTGTGAGGGGGGGAACGTGGATGACTCGATGGGTGGTGGATGTGGACGCTAAGTGGACGCTTGGTCAGGTCATTTTTAAATAATTATTTAAATTAAATTCCCAATCCAAAAATATAAAGTTCTCTTGTGAAAAAGAAACCAATCATAGAATAAACTTTTTGGACATAACAATTAAAACCACGGAAAAAGGCTACGACTTCGCAATCTACAGGAAGGAAACTACCACAGACCATGTCATCCCCTCCGACTCCCGCCACCATCCCTCCCAAAAGATGGCCGCTTTTCATTCCATGCTAAACAGATCACTCAACATCCCCCTGTCATCCGAGAACTTTGCCAAGGAAATCAAAATAATCAAAAACATTGCAGTGAAAAATGGTTACGAAGAAAGTGTCATAAGTAAAATGATCGAGAAAAAACGCTCCCTCAGAGCACAGAAACTCATTTTTAAATCATCCGTCCTTAGTGAAAAGAAAAAACGATGGTGCAAACTAAGTTACTACGGACAGATTACACAGTCAATTGCCAACTTTTTTCCAAAGACAGAATTTAAAATTGCATATTACAACAAGTGTAACTTGAGGGCTGTGTTAAACAAAACCAAGGACAATATTGACATTAATGATAGAAGCGGTATTTATAAGCTCAAATGTGGTGACTGTGAAATATGTTACGTTGGCCAGACTGGGCGGTCGTTCAAAGTAAGAGCAGACGAACACAGAAGACATCTACGAAACGGTGAGTTAAACAGATCCCATTTTGCCAAACATCTATGGGAAAGTGACCACAATAGTGACTTTGTCCCGGAGGTCCTCCACCTGGAGAAAAAGGGAAGAAGAATGGACTGTTTGGAGGAGCTGGAGATAAGAAAGCAATTAAAGGCAGGAAAAATTGCTAACGAGAACATTTTTGTGAGCCATTCCCCCCTCTTGGACATTCCCCTGACTCTCAATACCTGACGCCCCAACCCCCGCTGTGAACAGCGTACCTGACCAAGCGTCCACTTAGCCTACATCCACCACCACCCCCCTCCCATCGAGTCATCCACGTTCCCTCACACACCAACCCCCACCCCTTACCACTGCCTCTTCCAAACCCCTCCCCCCCCACCCTATCCCTCCTCTCCCCCCACCCTCTTAAAAATTGTATATATTCTGCCACTTGCCATATTCATGTACCTGATGATGTCGCCTATGCGACGAAACCGGTCGACTTTAAATAAAAATCTGTGAAAAAAGTACCATATCTTTTTTGAATTCTTTAGAATGGATTTTCACAAAGTGAAGCCTGAAACCATCGAGTGTATTAATAACTGTTTTACATCTGAAGCATGCCCCCAAAGTCTGATTCCATATGAAAGGTGAGATTGAAAAAATGCATAATATGCATTACGAAGATAGTCATTGGTCACACAGCACTTAAGCTTCCTGATTAAGTACAGGGATCTGGCAAGTTTTTTCCTAATGTTAAAAATATGCGTACTCCAGGTTAGCTTAGGATCAAGATAAAAGCCAAGAAGTTTAACAACTTCATTGTCTGGTGAAATTTGTTGAAGAGAACAGGTTAAGAATTGGGTTTTCATAGGATTCATAAAGAATCTGTTCGCTGAAAACCAAACATTTGCTTGCGCCAGTGTATCAGATATCAGCTTATTAGTCTCAATGGGATTGGTACCCTGATGCAAGAAAGTTGTGTCATCAGCATATAGAACACAGTCAGTGGATACATTCACAGGTAGGTCATAATTAGGTCATTGATCATAATTAGGAAAAGGAGGGGACCAAGTACTGACCCTTGAGGTACCCCATGCTTAACCTTGAGGAATACTGGGTAACATTAACTTGTACTAGTTGCTTGCGATTACTCAGATAGGAGGACATAAATTCGAGTTCAACCCCCTGGAACCCATAATAATTCAGCTTCTGCAGAAGTATTTTGTGATCCACACAGTCAAATGCTGATGACAGATCGCACAGGGTAAGTGACAAACTTTGTTTTACTTCAAATG
The DNA here is from genome assembly GCA_963573305.1 of Pyrrhosoma nymphula. NCBI lineage: Eukaryota > Metazoa > Arthropoda > Insecta > Odonata > Coenagrionidae > Pyrrhosoma > Pyrrhosoma nymphula. Next base: position 4,956,608 of record OY754334.1, read on the forward strand.
AATTGATAATATGCTTAATTATACTGTCAACTGCTTGAGTTGTATTTTTGCCAGCTCGGAACCCAAACTGGGATGATGTAATTATATTTTTAGATTCAAGGTGGTTCACAATTTGAGTGCAAGCAACACTCGAAAATTTTAGCGAAGACTGGAATGATGGAAATTGGACGGTAGCTACTTGGCAAATTTCTATCACCATGCTTATAAGCTGGGATCACCTTTGTGTATTTGAGGCTGTCTGGAAAATTACCTGACTTTAAGCATGAGTTTATGACTATTGCAAGAGGGTATGCTATACAGTGGATAATGGACTTGATTAAGTTACTGGAAAGACCAAATACATCCTTACTGTTGGAGTTATTAAAGGCTTTTACAGCTCTAATTATTTCTAACTGGGAAGTTTCCTTCCACTGAAAGGGGATGCAGTTGGTATGGAAGTTCTGAAGGAGTTGGATAGAAGTTACAGTATTGTTACAGGTACCAGCAAGGATGTTTTCCACAGAATTGATAAATGATGCATTGAGAACATCAGCCTCGAGTGGGACAACCATGTGGTCAGTCGTGAAACCAGCTTCCCTCTTAATGACTGACCAAGCTGCTTTACATTTGTTAGTAGCATTAGCTATGAAATTATTATTGGAGTTACATTTAGCCATTTTCAATTCATCATGATATTCCTTTTTAAGCTTAATGAACTGGCTTTTAAGATCATCCGTGCACTCTGTTCTATAAAGTTTATAAGCATTTTTTAAAGCCTTCCTCATTTCCTCATGCCTGTTGGTGAACCATTTTTGCTGTGGGAATTTCTTAAATGGAATTTGAATCAATTTTTGGGGAAAAGTGTGCTCAAATAACAAGATAAAATGTTCAAAGAAAGCAGTGAAATTTCTTTGACTATCACCTGGTTCAAACAGGGAGTCCCAATCAGTTGTAATCAGAAGATCTTTGAACGTTTCAAGTTGGTGAGGAGTGAATTGCCTGATTAGCTTAGTTTTGGGGGTTTTCCTCATTAGGTCACCCCCAACTTGGATGCTAGTGGACATTGATATAGCACAATGGTCTGACAGCATTGGATCAAAGACACTTATACTGAGATTACGTACATTTGGGCCAGTGATTACATTATCAAGGCAAGCTAGCTTCCTTGTAGGTTCATAGTTGGCACAATACAAATGAAAAGACCTAAGGAGAACACTTAGCTGCAGGCTGTTCTTTGATTGGCAGCTCATGTCAACATTTAAATCAGTGCCAATGACAATTTTTGCATTGAATTTCGGAAAGTGGCACAGTACTCTTTCCAGTCGTTCACAAAATATATCAAAATCACCATTGGGTGAGTGATAAATCGAGGCAACAATTATTCCCAGGTCCCTGAGATACACGACCGCCACTTCAAAATGCAGTTCTATACAAAACTTTACCACATCAATCACTTTGCACTTAAGGTTATGCCTTAGAAACACACACGCTCCACCATTTTTACGTTCTTGCCGGCAGTAAATGGAGGCAAGATAGTAGCCTTGCAGCTGGTATAGCTGCTTTTCCAGTTCAAGTAACCAGTGCTCAGTGAAGCACAGAATGTCAAAGTCTTCAGAGTTTAGAAACACGTCAAGGTCTAAGATTTTGTTCCGTAGACACTGCACGTTAAGAATTAAGAATTTAATTAACACAGAACCTGAGTTTTTATAACTTTCATAATTTTTCATCATTAACTGGCCCGGGCATTTTGACGGGCTCTCGGAAAAAAATAATTGCCGAAGTAAATGTTTGTGGGCCAGAAACCAGGGTTTAAAAACTTTTCGTGAATTTTCTCACTGACAGCTAGTCGAAAAGAAGCAGTTCCCTCGGGCTACCTTAAGCTGCTCGATTTCAACTGCTGTTATATCTGTCTCGGGCACTTGTTCCTTGACGTAACTCCGGATTGCCTCTTTCGTTGTGGAAGGTTCAAAGTTCCACACATGAATACTGGAAATACGCGGAACACCTGAAAGAGAGCATTCCTTCACGGAAGTACCCATTGTTGCAGGACGATGCCGGCGTTTGCTGGTTTTACGTATAAAGTCTTCGTCATCTTTGTCCCCATCTGAAGTAACGGTCTCCTTTACACTCGAATTAGTGGAAGTAATGCCCAAACTTTTGTCTGTAGAGATACCTTGGTTTGGTTCATTATGCGAGTCACCCGACAACCTGACTTGTTTTGCCTTGCGGGTTTCAGGGCGTTCGTACGCCGTATCGGCCGTGTTGGCTTGTAGCGAAGCATCATGTTTTCTTCCTTTCACAGGCCCAGGTGTAGATGATGCATTGGCTTTAGCAGTATCGGCAAAAGTCTGTTTCTTTACAGTTTCACTGACACTTTTTAACTACTGTACTTCTTGTTTTAGAAGATTAATGTCGGCCGCCATGTTGGAGATTTTGATGACGGAAACCCGACACAAAATACATCTCCAAAATATATCACAGCACTCTGATAGCGCCTTCAACGATAAATCATTTAATCCCGTACATTTAGAGTGAAATGTGTTCGGGCACTGATCGCAAAAGACGACTTTATCCGGTGAACTTAGGATTTTTTTACACGAACCACAAGTAGAATTAACGTCAGTCGTCGCCACATCGAATTGAATCGAACAGAAGATAGGAGGAGGAAGGCAGGGAAGCATTGAGTCAAAAGAAGACACAGTAAGAGTTTGTAAGGTGGAGATGGGAGGGAAAGTGCACAGTGTAATGTTGCAACTATGACCGACAAAGAAGGGTTTGGGATGGGGAGGCTGCCTCCCCTTAGCGATCGATCCATTGGGGAACACTTCCATTGTGTGGAGGAGTGTGGGTCCAAGAGAGGGGGGAGCGGGAGAGGCGTACATAAATTCATTGACAACTAAGTATGCATTGCTTTCATTTGATTACGTTCAGTGAATTCCATGAAATTACTCCTGAGATAACAAATTACAACTTGAGTTTCACTCACGCATCTTCTCATTCGGCAACATCTACTCAAGTTTAACTGCTCAGGAGAGTGAGTCCAAAAATTCAAACCATACAACATTAACTCCAATTATGTTTGGTTGAGTCAAGATAAAGAAATAACTCCGCAGGTGTCATCTCTCTCGCCCAATCACCATATTTGCGATTGTACCACAAGCACATATTTTCCCAAACATTAGCTCAAATAATTAGATAATAAGAACTTGGAAGATGCAATTTTCCACTGATAAAAATGTATTCAACCCGGGTTTCGATACACTGCATCATCATCAGGTGCAGTACATCGAAACCCAGGTTGAATAAATTTTTATCAGTGGAAAATTGCATCTTCTAAGTTCTTATTATGTTCATATTCCACATCTCGCCTGATACCTCCCTTATTGTGCAAATAATTAGATTCATGACATGCACAAGTGCATGCCCACTCTACTCGACACCTGGCCCCCAGATACAATGTCGAATAATGCTTAGAATAGACTGTGCCAAAAGAAACAGACATGTTCTCAAATATAATTTTGCACGTTGATGTCTCATTCCAACCTCTCCAGTTTCCCATTCAATCACAATACGCAGGAAAATTTCTTTTGTGATATTCTTTGTAAAAATAACAATGGGCACATGGTACACTCATAAATGTAGGCTATAGTCCATCCAACAGCGAGCATAGTGAGGCTAAAACAACAACTCCATGGTAACCTGCATACCTGTATGGATGACATGACGCCATTTGCAAGGCTGCTCAACTTCCCGGCCACTTTGGTCACGCCTTGCCTCACGCTCTCTTTGACGTCTTCGAGGTCGGGAGCCGAGGGGAGCTGGGACGAGAACCCACCACCACTCCCGCCACCACCACCTCCGCTGCCAGCCCCCCGTGAATCTCCAAAGTACTCGGCCGACGAGATGCTCGAGGAGCCCTCAAAGCGGGACAAGTTCGCCTGCCGCTCCCACTGTGGCAACATGCGTAAATAAACACAATGAACGCGCGTGTGGATACAACAGGGGTCGTCTATGCGCTGTTTGAGGGTCATGATCCCATTAGATGCACTAGAGAGAGGAGGTGGTCATGACCCCACCATAAACACACACTGCAAAGCATGCTAACTCTCCCTCACGTACAGGACACTAGCACATGAATCACATCAAGCACACAAAAAATAATAATTCAGGGAAGCAGCATATTTATCTCCAACACTTCACGTTCATTGCTTAAATTGCAAAATTATAATCTGCAAAAAGATATATCCCTTGGTGGTCTAACAGTTATTTTTGGCCTAAAACAGTCCCGTATGGACTTGAGCTTATCTCTGAAATATAATTATCTTTCAAGTTAACACCACATTTTTAAACACGTTTCACCCGTGCCAAAGAAATAAATCTGTGGAAGATTACCAAGTTTTTTTTATTCACTATGAATGTCGAGAAATCCACAATATCCAGCCTGAAAGTTATATTTATTGAATGTGAGAAGTTAAAAAACTCAAAAAAAAGGAGATAAGGATTGATTGGAGGTTTTCCAGAGGTAGTAATTATTGAGAGAGGGAAGCAAAAATCTTTAAAACAGAGACAGAATTAAAAAGTCAAAGGAGAAAATGGAAGGTTCTAAGGGCCCTCATAGCCCTAGCCCTATGTTGGAGGCTGCTTCATAGCCAGGCTAATCTTATGGGATAAAAGGAGTGTTGTAAATCACCACAGCATTAGAATAAGTTCTTATTAGAAAAAGGTGTTAGATTATTTAGGGGTTGTTCAGAAGTCCATAAAAATGTTTATGAGGGCACACTAAAAAAGGTGCATTGTGACAAGTATGCCATGCAAAGTAAGTCTTTGTTTTAATTTGCAATAGCACATAATATATCTAATTGAAATTCCATTTTTCACATGAAATAGTTATTTTAAGCAGTCTCATTGCAGAGTCACAATTTTAATCCTGATTATAGAAGAAGCACTTTAGCATTGTTACATGCTTTTTGACTCAATTAGTTGCATTTCATCAAGTAATAAATTTACAACTAAAACAGTTATCAGCCATGCAGTTATCTTTTATAGAAGCTAATTAAAAATATTGATTAGACATTCAAAAAAATGCCTTTAAAATTTCAAATGCACTTACCATTAATTATTTAAAGAATAATTAGCACCAATATTATCAAAACTCCAATTAAATAAGTAATGAGATGCAGGAAGATATTTTCTAGGGACAAAATCCAATTGAAACGCTGGTACTAGGTACCCTTGAAATCCATTCTCACTATTGTCTGTCGGTCATGGTAGTACAGTTGGACATTTTAACCTGTGACCCATAGGTACCAGCTTTTACAGGCCTTTTGGTGAGGCATACATGACATGCTCGCGATACCATCATGGATGGGTAGTAGTCAATGCTATTTTCAATTTAAAAAAATATGTACTTCTACTGTTTGTCATTTAATTTCATGAATTCAGCATTAAACGTCAATCACTGTTGATAACATTTCCAGAAACTGAACAGCATAATCCAGAACTATTTCTGTAACAGAAATGATTCACTATGATGGAACCTATAAGGCTTTAAGATTCACTATAAGGCTTATGGAACAGTGAACATGTACACAGGCAAAGAATGCGATAATTGGTGTGAAAGCTTTGTAGCTTGATATTGCATCTTAACCTCTCCAGCCAGTTTGACGTACACCCGTACAGACCCTATTCCCTCTCCATTAGTGGGGTTCAAAGTACGCCTTATGTCCTAGACCTCCTACCAGGTAGAGCTCATCTCTCACTCCATCTCCTAGATTTTTTTTGCACTTGGTGTAGCCCTATGCTAGTAATGTGAGCATCATGCTTCCCTCTTCAGGGGATCATCTTAACTAGGATGGCAATATTTTTTGCCGTTAGGTTCAGCAACTAGCTCACACCAGAAACACACTTTTGAGCAATGGGAGGAGCATCATCACGCAGTTCCCTTGTGACTAAAGAGGAGCTTGAACACATTCTCGAAGATATTGAGAGTGACAAGCTATCTCTTTCATCCCAGAGTGATTTGAGTCCTACTTCTGATGAAGATTACACTCACGATGATTGGCAATTGGGAGTTATACTGAAGATGAATCCGTGAAGCAAGAATCTCCTTCATCATCACGTACATTCTCTGACTGGAAAAAGGTTGACAAGGCATCATCCAGGAGACTCCACGACCTCTTTACGACTCATGTAGATAAATTTATTTAATTACTGACAATTTTTGTCAAGAATGACTACATTTTTGTGCCATTAATGTTACAATATTTCCACCATACTCCTTACAGATGCTGAAATTAAAAAAATTAAATTGTTCTCCATTACGACTGGAGAAATATATCGCTCAAAATTCCTAATAGAGCAACTAAATGCATATTTTAAAATTAATAACATTTTACTCTCTCAATATGATTTTTGTACAGGAAAGTCAACAGCTATGGCAGCAGAATAAATCATTGATCAGAACCTTTTGAAGGCGGTGAACATACGCCTTCCAAATACAGTAAAATCTGGTTATAATGTGCCTCAGAATACCATGGTTTTGGAAATACCATGGATCTGGGGAAGTTCCCCAAAATCATCAGTTCGTTTTCCTCTTGTCCTAGCATTGTATCGAACTTATCGCAGCCCATTCCATATTTTTATGCTCCTATTTACGACAGTAAAATCACATCAGATCTTTTTTGGCAGAAGCGTTACAATTTAGTACTTTCAGGTTTCCCTTATCGACCACTGTATCATCTACCGCAGCCCTTTGTTATCTGCAGTATCTGCTTTGAGTACTAGATTTCTCAATTGCATGAGTTTATCCTGACTATCCAAGTCTACTATTGGAGCGCAATGAAATTTTGCCAAATGGATCTTCTCACCACTGTTATCCATCCATGATGGCAAAGTGACTTAATCCTTTCTGCCTTATGGAAAGGCCTTAGGAAGCCGGCACTCACTTGGCCGTAGGTTTAAATGCTACATTGCACTATTGTGATGGATGATTTATAGAGTATTTGATGATTTACCGCTCACATATGTCAGTTTGGGGCTTGGACGTCTAGTTGGGTCGCCGTTGGAATTCTCTGATGCTGCCTTTCATTATGTGACAATTAGTTTTCGTTTTAGCCATTTGGATAAGGTGGCTCCCTTCAATCGACTGTGGGAATTTGGTGATTTGGTTTGAATTACTAGTTGTGACATACACCTCATGCGTAGGCGATAAATTATTGGTGTCCAGGTAGCATACTTACGAAAAAGCAAAGCAGATTTCACACGATATGAAGCCTAAAGGTTGCCTTCAACTTGTTGTGCTCCCTATGAAAATTTCATGTGATCTAATGTCATCAGACCTATGCTACAATAAGACGCTAGACACAAAGGTCAAAATATATTAATATGTGAAGGTAAAGCCATATTTTCATCTTTAGGAAAATAATGTGAATATTACCGTATGTTTTACTCGGAGCATCAACTATGTGCGCAAAAATAGTAACTCATCAGGAATACTCCTTATAATAGTGCGAGTTGCCTGTAACCCCCATAGCAGAGGCAACTCTGTCCCCCATGACATGTATTATAACCAGATTTGACTGCATATGTGACCTGCCCAAGGCTTCACTGCATATCTTATACTGTACTATGAATAACTATACCATTATGGCATACAAAATTAACAACTTGAGCTTTTAAAAGCGTACCAATGAAACAGGAAACAATCATAAATGTGTGATGTTAGTAATGATGTACTATGAGGGTCAGTATTGGGGCCTTTTCTATTTCTGACAATTGTAAATGATCTCCCAGGGGAGAGGGATGTGTGATGGGCAGTAGGGAGTGACAGCCCATCAAACTCCAAGGCGGTCATGCGTGGTGAAGAGCCACATCCTCCACGAGGTGCCCGTGGTTTTCACTGAACATGACGGATCTAGGCCTAGCTGCTCGATAGATGCTCCCCTCACCAGGGTGCTTCTCTGTGCCAAGGGTAACCGCAACTGCGGAAGGTAAGAAGTCGCTACCAGAGAGACTCTGGATACAGGGTGACCTCTGGTTTTATTTAGCCTTACCCATGTATGACGGGCCCTGCATGGATAGACCATTTATTTCCCAAGCTACTCGTGGGGCCAGATATGGAACTTACTTTTGCACAAATTCTTTGGAGGGCACTGTAAAGCGCACAAGGACTCCAGACCAATATCACCTATGGAGGAGGAGGATGCACTGTTGGCGAGCCCTGACTGGACTCCTGATGGGGGCTCCTCCACCATTACCCTGTCCCTGCCCTTATGGGACCCTTACGGGAACCCCATATCCCCCAGTTGCCCCTCAAACCCCTTAGGGGGGGAGGAGGACGACACTCCCTCCGACTCATCTGAGCCCACTTTAAAAAAGGCACTGAGCTCCCCAAAAGGGGCTGAATATGGGGACTCGGGGGCCTCCGTTATCACCTTGGGGAGCATCTCTTTTAAAATTAAGAGGCTCTCAACAAACCCCAAGTTGAGCTGTGAGTGCAGCAGGGGGGTCGACAGACACCTCTGCTAGAGGGAGTACTGCTGGGGAGAAGCTTACCAGCAGGGTCCCAAATCAGGGGGAGGAGTGTGCTAAGATCCCCAAGGCAGCATCAAATAAAAGAGGCCGGACCCCAGGGGACACGCCTACAGATAAAAGAGGTCAAGAGGGTCAAATCCTTGCCCAGGCCCTCGTACACTGAGGCAACCAAAGACCTCAAAAAGATGGCCATAGAGCCAATATGCTACCTGAGGGTGATGATGAAGGAGGAGTGGTGCATAAACTTGCAGAGGCAACTGGAGAAGATCTGGGATTATATCCTAGAGGGCCAGGAGCTCCCCATGTTTGAAGGCACCAGATTTTCAAATGGTGCCCTGGAAGTCACCTGCGGGAATGACTACCCTAACACCTGGCTTGAGAAAGCAGCTGGGAAGATGGGAACCATTGGGGGACCAAATTCCAGGCTGCAGAGGCGGATAACCTCATTAGGAGAAGAAGGCACATGGTGTGGGTCCCCGGAGCTAGCAAGCCAGACACCAAGACTCTCCTAGAGAGATTGAAAAAGGTCAACCCGGGGTTGGAAACAGCCCTGTGGAGATTTTATGAGAGGTGCGAGGCCACCCTCGGTATGCGGAAGCACTTTAACAAAGCAAAGTGCCTTGCGATTGGGACGACTACAAGGCAGTCTAACAGAGATACAAGGTGGCAATAAAGCGCTCTAAAAGGGAATCTTGGAAGAGCTTCTGTGGAACTATAGAGTCTGTCCCGCAAATCTCAAGATTCCACAAGGCCATATCCAAAGACCCGGAAGCAGGAGTGGGGTCTCTTTTGCTTTCCTCAGTAGACTTTATGCCTTCTGACAAGGAAGCATTAAAGCTAATGCTAGAGACCCACTTTCCAGGCTTCATGGACGTTGAAGAGATGTAATATAGAACATCTCCCACCTGTCCTTCACGCACGGATTGGAGATTCACCTCCAGCATCGTAACGTACAATGCTACCAAATGGGCAATCACGAGTTTTAGCCCCTACAAATCAGCTGGGGAAGATGGAGTTTTCCTGGCACTTCTTCAGGAGGGAGCAGAAACATTGCTACTCCCAATTGTCAGTATTTTTTGTTCTTGCCTGGCATATGGATACATTTCAAAAGCCTGAAGAATCACCAAAGTTGTCTTCATACCGAAGTCAGGGAAGACAGACTATACTAATGCCAACTCTTTTCGAGGAATCAGCCTAATGTCCTTCTTGCTGAAAGCACTAGAGAAGATAGTTGACAGGTATATCAGAGATGGGCCTCTAAAGGACCATTCCTTACACCTGCACCAACATGCATACCAGAAAGGTAAGTCTGTGGAAACTGCCCTCCACAACTGATTAGCAGGATTGAGGGTGTGCTGGAACATGGGCTTGGGGGCTTTCCTTGATGTGAAGGAAGCCTTCAACAACACATCCTTTGATCACATCTGCATGGCAGCAAGAAGACATGGCATCCATGTTCACATTGTCAGCTGGATTAGGCTCATGTTAGAACAAAGAATTGTCAAGATTATCCTGAGGGAGAGAGCTCAATGAAAGTGTCCGTGACACAAGGCTGCCCTCATGGTGGAGTTTTATCCCCACTCCTGTGGAATATGGTGGTCGATAGTTTATTTTCAGACCTGAATAGGAGTGGTGCTTACACACAAGGGTACGTGGATGATGTAGTGATTATCATTACTGGAAGGTACCTTGACACTGTATTCGGACTTATGCAGAAAGCCCTACACAAGACGATGGCATGGTACACTGAAACAGGGCTGACAGTGAACCCAGAAAAGACCAAACTCATATTGTTCACCAATAAGAAGAAAAGAGAAGGTTTCAGACTTCCTTCCTTACAAGGAAAGGTATTGCAGCCTTCACCTATGGTGAAGAACCTCAGAGTCATCTTGGACTCCAAACTCAACTGGGGAGAACATCTTGAGGCAAAAACAAGGAAAACCTGTGCCTCACTATGGGCTTGCAGGAGGACCCCAGGCAAAACCTGGGGACTTCAACCAAAAGCCATCAATTTTACATATACTGCAGTAGTAAAGCACAGCCTTAAGTACTGCTCGATCGTATGGTGGAAAAGGACCTGGCAAAAAGGTGACAGGAATAAACTTAATCACCTTCTAAGAATGGTCAGCATGGGCATTTCAGGGGCAATGAAAACCACCACAACATTGGCACTCGAAACCCTGCTGAATCTAACTCCATTTTACGTGGAGGCGGAAGTTGAGGCAAGGATGACGGCCTATTGTCTTAACTGTCTAGGACAGTGGTATGACAAGGGAAGTAACTCTGGTCACAGAAAAGTGCAGACGGAGCTCCAAAAGTCAAGTCCCATCTTCAAAATGGGCAAACTTTTACAAACTCACTTTCCAAATAGAGAACAGTGGGCCAGGGAAGGTGGGAAACAACTTCATTCTGGAGCCCTTGGGAGTGGAAAAACCAGATTGGGTTGGGAAGGCCATATGTTGTCAAAGAGATGGGGCTGTATGACAGACCAAGTGCACATATATGCACCAACAGTCAAGTGACTCTATGAGCCCTTATAACACCATGGTGTGGGTCACAGCTGCTGAAGGAGTGTTGAGAGGCACTCAACACAATTGGCAGACCCGGCCAAGTAGAACTCTTCTGGGTACCAGGCCATGTAGGCATAACCGGAAATGAATTGGCTGATGAACTTGCGAAAACAGTAATCAAACGCAACACGATCAGTCCGGAACCAATTGTTCCCATTGGACCCTCAACAGGGATGACTGAGATCAGAAAGTGGGGCCTAGCTCAACATTCTAAGATCTGGCAAACTGCACTGGGGCTACAACAGGCCAAACTCCATATACCAGGACCAAGGCCAGGCCTCGCAATGACACTTCTTCCACTAAACAGCGGTCAAATATGAACGACAGTGGGTCTACTCACAGAACTCAAGTTATGAGGCACCTTCATCTCCTGAGCATCACTGACTCAGCACGTGGTGCAGAGAAGAGGATGAAACCACTGTGCGAGTGCCCCGCTGTGATGAGGACTCGAAAGAAATATCTGGGATCACCGTTTATGGAACCCAACGAAGTTAGGGACACACCCATACAGGTCCTGCTGGCCTTCAGCAAGGCCATCGGACTCTATGGGTAATCGCTTGTAAGGTGGCTGTCATAATGGACCAATAGTCTAAGTTCCATAGAACTCGTTAAAAGATACTCTACCAGCATTCAATCAATCAAATGATTCCCCCACAATGTTAACTGCAATAATGTGTTGTTTCCAGATGATACTAACTTTATAAATAGATGTAAGGATAATACTTGATTGAAAGAAACATCTACCCTACCAGTACTTACAATATACATAGTATTAGATATAGTTTCTTGTGTCGGAAAATTGCACCTATAAAGGTTGGTAACAACAACAATTGAGGAAAAAATGCTTTGTTTGTTGCTATTATGGCTTGGTAATTTTTGTGCATAGTGTGTAGAGGTTTTTACTTGTGTTCAATAAAACTTCTACTAACCAGAAATATCCACAAAAAGTACATGTTCTCGCGAGGTATATACAGATAATAATCAAAAATATGTGAAGAATAATATGACAGGAAGTTACACGTTTACCATCAGGCAAGCTGCAAAATGTTCTAAAAATATTTCCGAGTTTCAAATCTAGTGAATTCCTGAGACCAGGAGCATTTATGCTGAGGCAGCATATACGGCTGAGCATTAGCATGCAAGCTATCTTCTTCGATCATGTGTGCATGATTCTCACTGAAATGCATATAAAGTTATCAGGCTCAAACACACTTTGCGCGGTTTTAAAAACAAACCTACACATTAGCCCAAAGAATTTTCTCATTTTTCGACTGCACTGAGCATATACCCGAAACGGTTTTCTCACTTTATTTTCACCAGCATATCTCACAAAAGTAGCAATTACGAAAAAATAAAAATATTTCAATACCTCTTTCAGGAAATAATGACTGAAGAACATACTCAACCTGCATCATTAGAATCAAGAAGATTAATTTATATTCCTGATGGCGACTGTCGCTAAACAATAGTCATTTGTTTAGTCGTGTTCGTTTTTCAATGGATATGATGTTTCATGCATTGGCCCACTGTTCCACACACGAACATCAAGCAGTCCATTGGCTGATGCCAACACTAAGAGACACACAGACTTGAATGAAGAATTTGCCATACCCTGTCTTTATTTGGATAACAGCCGTGTTCAACAGTTCTACGCAGAGTTCTGTAATCACTACGGTAGATATTTTCAGTCCAGGACAGTCATTATTTGATGCAGTCATTATTTGATGCAGTCATTATTTAATGCCCAGAGTTCCATAATACGCTACATGAAGTCTCTGTTAAGTATAATGGATCTCATTTTTTAAGAGTCAAGGTTCTAGAATTCCCAGAAGAAACAACTGAATTCCAATTTTCTTATGGATGTAGATATTTGAGTTTATCATACACTCATGAATTCTGAGGAAGGATTTTTAGTCTCCTACCCAATTAAAGCCAATATGGATAGTAAATAGAGCTTTCACTGCTAACAAATGGAGAGAAATCGATGAGATTTGAAAACATTTTGCATTATTTATTTGTATTTTCCTTAAAGAAATCTGGCAATTTGTTCTGCACTACACCAATTCTAGACAAGAATAGTTCTCAGCACTATGACACTAATGATGGAGGTAAAAAACAGATGTTGCAGTTTCCCGACATACGATGTTATTATTTTTATTTTAAAGAGAATGGTACACATACAGTAATGTTGCCAATTTAAAGTCCACTTATAAAAAACCACAAAGAGACACACATTAAAAACTAAAAATCAAACAATAACAAAAACAACAAAACCAAGATGAAAGCAATACGCTGATTATTGACTATATTTCATAGTTTATTCCAAAAATACGAGTTGAGGCCAAGTCAGTGAAATTTTTAGGGGATGGAGAAAAGGGGTCAATGTCAGTAGGGAGAGAATTTATTATAGGGAGGAGAGACGGAAGAAAAGAGAATGTTTAATTAATTTTTCTGGGTGTGGGCATGTTGAGTAGTGAGTTAGTTCGGGTGGGACGAGAAGGTATTCTGATATTGATGAAAGAAATAAGATCGGGACTGTCTATGTAGGAATTAATGACATTGTAAATGAGTTTGTCCGATTGAAGTCTATGATGGGAGTGACTGCTGATAGATAGTGAAGATAACATAGCGTCCGTGGAAGCATTGTGGAGATTTGGGTTTCTATATTTCACAATTTTTGCGAAGAAAGTTAAAACACTGTTTAGGGTGGCAAGATTTGTGGCAGCCGAAATTGACAGGGGAGCAAAAAGTGAGTACCGGAAGAACAATGGATGTGAAGTAGGACTGCTGTGCTTGTGTACAAGTGATATCCGTGAAGTGGTAGACAAAACTTAAAAGAGACATGGCTTTCGATTTAATTGTCTGAATATGCTCACCGGAATGAAGTTTGTGGTCCACGATAATTCCCAGATCTTTGATGGAGGACACACGATTCAGAGATGTTGAATTTATAGTGTAGTCGAAATTAATAGGGCTTTTCTTAACAGATATTGTCATGGCGCTGCATTTTTTATAATTAAACTTAAGCTGCCAGAGACTGCACCATTCTGAGGTCTTAGATAAGGCATCCCGAAGGAGATATGAATCGGAGACATTACTTATCTGTTTAAATATTTTGCAGTCATCTGCATAGAGTAGGGTATAGGCTTAGACAGGACTAGTGCGGCGAGATCATCAATGTAGATATTGAGTGAATATTAGATAGTGGATTAGTGAGCCATCAATGTAGATATTATCAAGTGAATATCACTACATCATTAGTGCGATATTCCACAGAGGAAGAATCATTCGCCTTGACCAGGATCCTGGTCAAGGCGAATGATTCTTCCTCCGTGGAATATCGCACTTATGTGCACCTGCGGGTGACTCCGTAATAAGTGAATACCGTGGCTAGTCCCGGTATCCTCAAAATTTGTCACTATGTCATAATCAAGTGATATTCACTTGAATATACATAACGTCCTCCATTGAATGACATATGTAGTGCATCAAAGTTAGTATTGAAATAAACCTATTGCTAGTGGAAAACTGCAACATTAGTGTTTTACCTCCATCATGGAACAGATCCACCACTTCAGCCCAGAATTGTCACTTGATAGTCTACAGCACTAAGTTCTCTACAGCATTCGCAAATTTCAATTGAATGGAATACATTTCCAGTAACAGAGCAATTAGTCTGACCAAACCCCTTTCGCCGAATCTTACTTAATAAAGTATGCATTTCAACTTTACAATCAACTTATCATAAAATCAAGGAAGTCGGACATCTAAGCAAACATACGGTTCCTCGATTCTGGAATAATACTAATTATGAGGTTGTTTTTCAATCCGAAATATGTGGATGCATTGAATGTTTCTGGGTAAGGGCTTTGTAAACTGATATTGTTAGATGGATTGTTAAAGATTCACCATGATGAATTATTTTGACTCGATAAGAACATGAACCTGGATCAGCTTCCTTGGGTTAGTAATTTAACATATGTACTCTATACAATCCCCTACAAGTCATTTCCCAAAGAATAATTCTTTATGCGAATGAGAAGCAGTAACTTTGAAATTCCACATGCATTCCACAAATACATGTGGGATTACAAAGCTACTGCTTCTCATTCACAATGCTAAATGCAAATTCCATCAAGTCACGTGTGAGACAACGGGGAATAATTGTTTAGTAAGACTTATGAACTATGCAAGTTTATCACCAAGGTTTTCTCAGTATTTCTCTTCCAATGCAGGAAAAATTTATGCCTTCCCTTCTTGATCCATGATGTCATTGATTTATAAATAAGACAACCCTCTTATCCATACTGAAGCTATAGCAGACATTACAGGATATAGCATCATTGGGAACATTAAATGACTTGGAGATATTCCACACATCCAAATGAATGCTTTGCCATCAAGGCGGTATCATGGAAGACTGATTTTAGAAGAGAAATGCTCATAAAGCCGATGCTGACTGAAAATAATCTAACCTTGTAAGTTTGATGGGGCACAATGAACAACTGCTAATTCAATTCTTCTCACATAAAGCATATCTTGCATACAAATAATTTCATGATATATGAGAGGTGCAATGAAAAAATAACTTTATTACCACAGCTTGATTAAGGCCTGATTTTTCAGTACAGATTCAAGGCATCATGATGAAACTGAGAAGGGGCGTGAATATATGGATAGGGTCGATGGATTTCACTCAAATTTTACCCAAGGAGACAAAGGATTGACATGTTTATGCAATGATTAATGGAAATTTGGAGCACCACAATTGGTTCAATGATTTCTGGGATAACATTCACCCAACATTCTCTCTATTTCGAATTTATCCATCACAGACTCGGACTTATTGCCTCATCACAATAATAAGTCCAGCATCCACTTTTTCTGCCTCCCTTGCCACTCCCCGGCACTTTCCTTTCTTCATCTATCACATGTATCCTATCTTGTACCCCTTTATCTACACTCGTCTCATTCTAGATACATAATTATAATTATCTTTCGGCTAGGATCAATGATTAAGTGTGAATAATTATTGAAAGAACAAGTTCCCACCGAAAATTAATAGAATGTTTATTATTCCTGGCCTACTGAATAGAGTTTCTCATTTCAAAGCTATATACGGAAATACTTTATAGGCTATACATGAAAATACATTATGCCCATCAACGAATTGCATTCACCTAAGTCATGATTTGATTTAAGATTTTCATCAAGATGCAAAACTGAGAGATTCACGTTACTGACCCCAATATGGGGGCGTACCAGCTACCAGAATTTTAGTAGACTCTTCACTCATCATTTCGGAGCAACACATGTGTTATAGCGCATACGTACATTGGTGTCAGATGAGTCCCTAAAGTATTGGTCAGAGGAAATGGCTTTGGCACTTCCAAACTTTTTCTGCGCTTCATTGCCGGGAGCAACTTCTTTGCTGGCCTTGGCCCTTTCCTCCCTCGGCGAGGTGGTTGACAGCGAGCGCGGCTGGTCACTCTCTGCACTGCTACCCCACATCTTGGAGGGTGGCGGGAACCTCGGGGATGCCTCGAGAAGTAGTGATTCAAATGGAAGGCCATCCGTGGGGCTGCTCTTGTACCTGCCAGAATAAATAACGCAATGCCATGCGTGCGGCACAGTTGAAACATAGAACACAATAAAGGACACTCGCCATGGATACTTAATACTCTAAATCTTAATACTGAAATATTGAAAATGACAAAACAAATGAATGATTGAAAAATTAGTACTCAGCAGACTTCAGGATTGTCACATTGAGAAGGTGATAACCATCGCAGAATCGATGATGTAGAGATTATCCATCAATTTCAATATTCCAAAATGGTGTTCCCCTCTATTAACCTGAAACAGCTGCACTCAACTGAACTTACATATTTTCTCCATACCAAACCTTCAGGTAATTTTTTAAAACACTTTAGTGTGAAAGAAATTATAGCTCTTTATATGAGCCACCCTTTCTTATTGCAACTTATGTATCATTGATGGTCAACAATCAAAACTACTAACAGTTGAAGATGTCTCATTTCAACGATGCTGACAAGTATTTCCGACAACTCCACAAAAACTAGGCAGCATACATAAATGTGCAGGAAAAGAATACTAATGGTTGGGGTAACTTGGTTTAATCGATGGAAACAACACAAAATAAAAACTCGAAAATAATAATTGATTCAATCATGGTGCAACTCACATTGAGAATCCACTAGAGGAGAACTGGAAGTCATCGAAGAATCCGTCGCTTTCCCTCTGCAGGAGAGAAGATCGAGACGACGACCCACCACTGCCCCCTATGGGTTTCTCCTGCTCTATTGTCTTCATATCATTCAGGGCTGAGTGGCTGATCCCGCTGTCGTATGTTGTGGAAGACATTTAAGCATCAAATAGACTGTTGAAGTTACCTAAGGCTTCATATTTTGACACTTTTTTCAACAATTACGTCTCCAGAACAATCGGCTATTACAGAGTTTGCAACCTTCAGCATTTTGAAGGAATTTTGGATAAATGTATCACGTATCACAAAAAAACTGAGCTTGATGGAAAAAAACTGATTTCATTTTCGAATTCAGCACCATTGACTTGGCCTGCAACACCCATCAAATTCCTTGTGACAAAAATGTTGTTGACAGTGTAATCCATCCGGATAATCGAAACACGGATAATCAAGAGTTAACTGTAGATCTTACAGTGGAAACTTTTAGACTACAGGTTACAGCAAAACCAAATTTTAAACGTCAACATCTCTGAGATTTACAACCACATTAGGAATAAAAAATGTCCTCCCAAGAATTTATGATATTAACTGAAATTGAAAAATTCCAAATATTTGACTGAATATGCTCTGAGAAAAAAAAAACAAAAAGATAAAAACATTTTTTTTTGGAGTTTATGGCCATTATGGCAATAAAAAATTTGGAGTCACATAGTATTTTGTAATGTTGAACATAGCAACACTGCACTTGGCTCAAAAGCACTGGGGCACACATTTCTGACAACCCTTTTCAGTCAGAGCTTTTAATCAATTAGGTAAAATAATGAGTTCTTCTATGAACAGGGGTGAGCAGAATTTAATGTACGTGTATTCAAAATGCACTTGGTATTTTCATTTTAAATAGACTTTTAAAAAATTACTTCGTATTTCAAACACATACTGTATATACTCTAGCATTAGTCGGGAACTTTTCTCCTTATTTCGGTCAATGAAAATCAACATTCGACTCATACTTGAGTCACTCAATATGGTGACTTTTTTGGAGTTAATATTTCTATGTATCAGCAGAGCATAAAACATACATAAACAGAGCATAAAATTGTCACACTTCTAAACAACACACACACAGTTCAATGGATGCTCTCATTCTTCCCACCCTGTCCCATTCCCCTTTGAGCCTTTGGCATCCCGCCCCCTTTGCATATTCCACCTGGCCGTCCACTGACAGAAAAGTACCTATCTCATTAAGCGAGGGAGTGTGGGGCGTGAGGTGAGGAGAAGGAATGTATTCGGCCTGCGTACGGCACGGTCAGACGGCTGAGTTGGTGGAGGGGGCAAACCAAAGGGGGAGGAGGTGCCAAGGGAAACCAAGGGTTGACCTTGGCAATAACTGTTGCACTTACAGTAAGTTTCCCTCGGGTATACTATCATCTTTGAAACCTAAACAGCAGATAGAGAATGAGGCTTCCATAATTCTATAATAAATACCAGAGATTAACGTGCAGGATTGAGAGCAATTCTAAAAAAATGGGGATTTAATCAGATCTATTCTTTTTGAATGCCAATAGCTCCATCCTGTCAGTGCCCAAGTTTGACAGTCTTTTCAGTCAAACTTGGGTCAATCATTCCAGCAAATAGCCCAAATTGTACAGCCAACCTGTTCTGTGCACATAAACCTTCCACATTCACTAAATGCCTATTTGCATAGATTTTAGGGCCATATTTATAAATCTCAACATCATAATTAATGTTGGAGTGGGGGAGAGGCGATTGGCAATGCACTCTCTTTCTCACCTTCTGCTGCCAAAGCCCATTCCCAGTCTCTCCACCTGCTGTGCCTTCTTTGGGTCCACCTGCATCAGCTTCTCCTCTTCCTGTTTCTGCTTCAGGCTGAGGTCTTGGTAAGCCAGCCTCATGGACGCGAGCTGAAACATAACAAGGCAAGGAGGCTGAGTAAAGAATATTCATGATCCATTAGTTGCCCATGGCCTATCATTGCCCAGAATATAGAAAACCATAAACCCCCTTCATCACTATTTCCCCATTGATCTCCTGCTCACTCATTGCTCATAAAGCAACGTGGCCCCGAACCGATAAGAGGAGTTTGTACAGTTTAGCATTTGCCACAAATGGAAAACAAATGCGATATCATATATTTTTTCAAAATAAATGTGAATAGTTTACAGAAAGTCTACTTCCTCTTACTGAGGCTGACATTACAACTTGAAAAGCTACAGACCAAAGTATGGTAGCATTGGCATGCAAGGCACATCTATTCTTTTTCATTGGCCATACCATTCCATTTATATTTCCACTAGTGAGACATTTTAAGATTCGCCAACACTAATTTCAGGGCATGAGAGGAGGGCCTTTGTTCTGGGGAAGCAGGTAAGGCTATTTTGTGCTACAGCGTGTGGAGTCCCACACAAAGTCACAATAGTGTTTACTATAGCACACAGGAATGAAAGACTTGACAACAGATATCTCTGTTGCATCAATTATGGCATTGCTTTAAGGCCATAGGTGGTTCGTCTTCGGTGTGATTCTCTCCCTCTGGGACGGCACCACAGTACATGACCACAAGCACCCCTTTGCACAACTACATGTCTCATCAAATTCCTAAGATTTATTCCCCCTCCTTTCTCCTCCACAGAGACTGACAAGGAATTTCAAAATCAGCAGATGCTCTGGGGAGTGGAAGATGAAAGGTAGCCCAATCCTTTTTTAAATGTGGAAAGCATGTTATGTGATCTTTGGAGTAGTCGTAAACACAACTGTTGCTTATGTTTTCACTGGCAAGAAAAGGCTGTGACTTAGCTCATACCACAAGAGCTGCATGTCATTTTTCATTCTTTTGGTGCCAAGCACAGTATTTAGTTTTCCTAGAATATCCGTTACCAATTTTACACTGGGTTTAGTGACATGGCCAGGATTTCATTTTTGGGGGAGTCCATGTTGAGTATAAGCGAAAAGGGTTTATAAATGTTGAAAATTAGGGGCTAATTTGTGTTTGAGAAATCAAAAGTGAAACGTGACTGCAGTGTAACAGCCAATATTTAAAGATTTTAGTTTTGCAAACTTCTGAAAGAATGCAATACCCACTTTTATATTTTCAAAAATTAAAAAAAAATATTTAAAAAATTGTTTAAACTGCAGAACATATGCATATGACATTGTTTGCTAAAAAAAAGCCTTTGCTGCCACTTAAAAAAAAAAATAAATTCAAAATTTTGAGGAGGGGGTGGGGAGGGGAAGTGCTTCTGACTCCTTGGACCTCCCCCCCCCCCCTTTCTACGTCACTCGCTGGGTTGGTATGCACTTAAAGACCTAGATCAGGTCATATTCAAGGTCTATGTTTTGAGATGAAGTCAGGCTGCTATCAATCAGTCATCCTGATCATTGCCATTACCAAATCATCCTTTTCCCCACTGGATTCCCATGGGCTTTAAAGGACGCAGATGTTCTAGAATAACGGACACATAACGTAACAGAAGCAGTCAAAGCGTGCACTTGGTGCCACCATTAATAAGGTTAAAGACAAACTTTGAACAGAATAAGGTATTTGCTCTTTTTGAACAAAATTGAAGATACCAGGATGGCTCAGTAAACTCACAGGCTCTCAAGTGCTCAGCATGATATGTATCGAGTCCCAGTCAAATATGATTTCCCTTGTCGGATTTTCGCAGTTATGCACTCTCACAGGTGACTCGGTAAAGGTAGCATGTACTGAGATCGGTCTCGGTATCCTCAACGTTTGTCCTACTGCACTTCAATTTTTCACTTCGGGATATCAGAACGAAAAAATTCCACCTAGAAGAATATCTAGGGCTTTCAAGAACGAAAAACTAAAGCGGAAACTATACACAAGACGTGATAAAAATCAACTTTTTTCCTTCCGAGAATTGAAACTCTACCAGAGCCCCAACTATGCAAACCAAACCAAAATTTAAAACCCCTCACCTGTTTCTCCTCGTCCTCGCCCTTTTTCTCCGCCGCAAGCTTGGATTCCTCGGCAGCCTTCTCCTTCCTCTCGTCCGCCAAGTACGCCTCCCGCTCTATCTCAGCAAAGTTGGTCTTCACCTTCTGAGCGCCAAGGCCCTTCTTGGTGCCAAGCTGCAGAGATACATAGCAACGTAAGATGCAAACCAATGCCAACTTCTTGGTACATGAAATACATTATGGCTTTCAATGATTGAGTGAAAATTGCCAGGGGTAAAGGGTGTCTATTGACTTGATGTAAATCCTGTATCTTTTTCAGTATCTCCTGAATAAGTCCTGCCATATCCAAAATAAAAGTAATATACACTATTTCAAATAATAAATGATGAAATAAATAAACTTTGTATATTCCACACAAATATTTAAACTCCAACCGGTTTCAGAACTTTCATGTCATTTTCAATTGGGATAATACCCGATGAAACCTCTCTTTTATAATTTTGACGGGGACGAAGGAAAAAAGAGTAAATTCGCAGGAAAATGTAAATCGAGGGAAATCTTAATTGGTATAGGAAATAGTAGCAAAATCGTAGCCTAGTGGAAAATAATTGTATTTAACAGGTGATGTTTAATATTTAATGGGTCACCAAATGGAGACAAATAAATGAATAAACAAAAGTTATCAAAAATTTTCAGTATTCTCATATTTTAACGCAACTTGATTTGAGGTGGTGTCTACCTACATATATTTATCTTTGCATCAAGGGCATGCATTTGTTCTTCGACAATAGTCTACGTCATCCGTGCCTTTATGTTGGCTGCATAGGTTGTGTAGGCAAGGTCATAATGTTTTTAAAACAACGTGGATTTTTGGACTTTCCAAAAACAAAGGGCTTCAGGCTCTCACTGCCATCTGGATTAGCTCTAAAGAAAACAGTAAGGCGACCTTTGGCCCCATAACAAGGGTCCCCTTTGAGGTCTATATAGGGTCTTGTGTGGCATTATTTAAAATAAAAGACCTGTCTCGTCCACATTAAAAATGTCTTTCAGTGCATAGGCATAGCCATCAACATGATTACGTAAAGTTGTGCACTTGCAGTGAGAAACTGTTTCAGGATCTATGTAGTGTACACTTTCAGATTCACCACAAATGGTTTTATAGACAATATTTATATCGACCTTTGAAACGGTGTATCCAGCCATTTGATGCTTTGAAGTCATCAATGCCTAGTCTTGCTCCTGCATGTAGTAGTGCCTTTTCTTTAAACAAAACTCCACTAATGGGTATATAGGTAGGTACCTGCTGCTAGTGGCGATTATAGGTTATCACTTTGGATGGGGGGGCGGCGGCTACCTAGCGGAGACTGGCTGTAGTTTAGGTGTCCGAGCATGCACCGAGCACCTCTCGTGGCAGTTTTGCGGCCTTATTTCGAGGGGAGAGGGCATGGGTCCCCCCATATATTCGCCACTGGCCCCCCATTTATTCAGTTCTATATAAAATTCCTCTTATTTTTTCTCTCTTCGTGTATATTTCAGTTCATCTCCTCAGCGGTAAGGGTTAAGCTGCAAGTGAAGCGGCAGTATTACACACTTCTGCGGTGGGAGTGAGGAAAGTTATTCAAATAAAAAAGTGAGTAAATTATCAACCATTTAAATTATTTTTAATTATACATTTATTTTTTAAATTTATATTTATACATGTATGATCATTTTCCGAAATTATCATTGAATATTTTCTCAGGGCCTACTGAGAAAGTACCTAATTCTTAATTTTTCTTAAACTTTTATTGTTCCCTTGATATGTGTATAATAAATTCTTTAAAAGCACTCATATTGCTTCAGTTACCCCACTATAAATATTCAGTTCCTTCACACTATCTTTATTCAGTTGAGCGGAATAATTATTGCTTGCTACATTTCCTCTTTTGTCTGTATCACCCGGAGTGATAATTTTGGCCCATTAATTTGTCAAAATGCATATTTAAACAATTTTATACAAAGATAATATGTATTGATTACAGATGGTGCGTAAGCAAGGAGTAAATAGACGAATCTCTCAGGTTGAGGCGGAGGCGACACTGTCTTAGAGAGAAACTCCTTTTTCCTCAACCTCGACGGAAGACCGGAGCAGCCTTCAACGTCTGCACAGAATCCGCAGCCGTCGACGTCTAGGCAGGACACTCCCACCAGGACTATGACCCCACCTTCCGAGATCTCCGCCTTCTCCAGGAAAATATGCACAGACAAAGAGCTATGCGAGCTCCTAGAGGAGAGCAGGGATTCGGATTTTTCGGAAGACTCAGAGTGGGAGATTAGCGAGGAGGAGAGTGGGGAGGAGGACAAACCCTCACAGTCGAAACTCCGCTGCTGCCTTCAACGCCCGACCCCGTTATTCCTATCCCTGGCCCATCCCCAATACCCCATTCTTTGCGCCAACCCTCTAACCCAACCCCCAATCCTTCCCTATCCGAACGCATTTTGCGGTGGTCCTGAAGTACAGATGCCCCGCAAAATATCTCTTTCCTGGAAAATCCCGGCCTCACCACCTTGCTGTCTTCCACAGAACCTATTGAATTTTTCCATCTCCTCTTTCCAGATTCCTTCGTTCACGCAGTAGTCGATCAGATGAATGAGTTTGCTGTTCATCTTATGCAGACAAATGAATCTCCAAAAGCAAGGATTAGGAATTGGAAACAATTGACATATGCTGAGTTTTTAACTTTCCTAGGTCTTTTGTTTCACATGAGAAGTATTCCTATAAACAAGATTTCAGACTACTGGAGCACTGATATCTTGTTTGACCTACCTTGCTTTCGGAAATGCATGAGTCGTGATCGATTCTCTTGTATTCTTCAAGCCCTTCATTTTCCACCCAACCCCAGTCCCAATGATCCACAACCTGATGATATCCTGTACAAAATCCATCCCCTTTTAGATTCATTTCACTCTAAGATTGATGCCTTGATTATTCCTTCCCAAAAGCTTTGCATTGACGAGTCTATGCTTCTTGGAGGGGTAGGTTGCGATTCTGTATTTATATGAAATCCAAGAAGCATAAGTACAAAATCAAACTGTATATGCTGACGGAGCCTTCCCAGTTTGTTCTGCGATTTCTTGAGTAAATGGGGGCCAGCGACTCTGAACTTGGAGGGCGTGGACATGTTGATCGTGTTGATCATAAATGAATGAATGATCATTTAGAAAAGGGCCATTCATTGTTTATGGATAATTATTACACCAGCGTCAATTTAATCCATGAACTGCTTGAGAGGAGAACGTATTGCACAGGAACTCTTAGGGCAAATTGGAAAGGCATCCCCTCCACAGTGGCAAAGGCTAAATTGAGACGAGGTGAAGTTATGGATGCCTTTACTAACGATGGTATCTGTGTTCTAAAGTGGAAGAACAAAAGGGACGTTCTGATGATCAGCTCCGAATTCGGGAGTCGCACGGTTGACGTGCCAACCCGAAGAGGAGACAGGCTCGTTCCTAAACCCTTTCACCTCATCCTTGTCAACAGCTTTTTCCTCCACCGTAGGTCTCCCAAAAACATTTCCTAAATTCTGGCTCTCTGTTATTAAATCCCTCATTCTACCATCATGCCTTCCTGACCCTAAATCACTTGTATCCTCAATATCTTTATCCCACTTCCCTGAACTCATCCTCAACTATTATTCTTGCTTTTGGTGAGTGGGTACATAATACGGAATACAGATGCTGCAAAGCTCTTCCAAGTAATATATATTATTGAATTTTCAACTCGAACTGAAACCAATTTAGCACTAAAATTCAAAACGTTCCTACTACCAGTAAAAAATTAAACTAAATTGAGCACTTGGTAGAATATTCTTCTCAAGATCTGCAATACGTGGCCTAAATGAACCCTGTCAAGCTAACTAAAATTTGTTTTTGGCTTCAGTTTGGAAGCAGGTTATGACTGACAGGTAGGGCTGATTTTTTCCTTCTTTCCACATCCATTTCTACCCTGGCACCAGAGTAACCACCCCAAAGCCCAGAAAAGGACATGCGTCGGCTAAATCTTTCCTTACCTCACACCCATGTTTATGACATACCAAAGGTACTTCCTAGAGAGCTCTCCTCACAGTACATACAAACGTACCAACTAAATCTTGCCACTTACAGCATGATATTATTCTTCCTCACCCTCCTACTTCTTCTCGGTCTCCCCCCTCCAACCTTAGAGGAGCCGGACTGAGTGGTGCACACACCAAGGGACACCCTAATCCATCATCGTAAATAAACAAAGAGAAATCTTGAAAGGGGAATACCGCCCAACACACGCAGCTGCAGCAAAATCACCGATGCTATGTGGAACCCTTAGTTGTTTTGTTTCTAACGCTTACGGGTGGTCGTCTGAGAGTAAAGGTTTTGGGCGGAGCGGAAAATATGAAAGGAGTAAAACAACCCATCAATCAAAATATGTACAGGGTTCAGAAGGAAAATAACAAATATTATTCAATATTCTAGGACTCCACCCTTATACTTGAATGCAGTTAGGAAAACTTCATGGAATTACTATCCTATTCAAACAGTTGTCCGCTGGTATTTGTTTTTCTCCTAATCTTTATTACTTCCATCAAAACCCTGAATTTTCAATAAAAGTAAGCTGTTACCAGCAGCAACAAAATACATGCATTTTGCATATATTTTGTCACTACTGCATGTAAAAAACGAAGTGAAAAAAAAAAATGGAAGATGATAAAAAAAAGTCGTGTGTATGCAACCCACATCACTATCCCTGGTCACTGATAACGTGATATCACGTCATAAATAAAAATTCGAAAAACAAACAAATTAGAGCACTGAAATTTTTAAATTATTTTTCCTGACTTGTTTGGCATCCATACTTACGTTTTACATAAAAAAGAAAGCCGCCACGGGATAAAATTATGCCATGTATATGGACAGCATTGAAAGTGTTAAATATTTGTGTGGAATATACAAAGTTTATTTATTTCATCATTACGAACTCGAAGTTCCACAAAATTCACTCGCGAACCACGGAAGATATTCTATTTCTAAAACTAAAACCTTCTAACCTTTAATAGATAATCATCCATGGATTCCTGATGCAGTGTCCTATTGGAATACAGGCAGTCCCAGATTTACGTAATAGATCCATTCCGACACTAGCAGCGTAAGTCAAAATTTACGTAAGTCGAAATTTACGGAAGTCAAAAAATACGCTAGTCAAAAATTACTCCGCAACTGAGTCCGTGCTCTCAAAATTACGGTCGATTCGGAGAAATATGGGAATAATTTTTGGCCCAGCTTCATTCAGTTCACTGTAATATTCAAAACCTCTTTATTGCCGGTTACCTATATTGTGAAATTCATAGGTTGGTATTAAACTTTTGCTTGATAATGATTCTTTTGTTTCTGAAGTTCCCTTTGTGTATCCATAGTAAAACCTCTCTTTTACACTTTTGACGGGAACAAAGGAAAAAAGTGTAAATCGCGGGAAAATGTAAATCGAGGGAAATCTTAATTTGTAGGAAATTGCAAAATCATAGCCTAATGTTAAATAATTTTATTTAACAGGTGATGTTTAATATTTGATGGGTCACCAAATAGACATATATAAATGAATAAACAAAAGTTAACAAAAAATAAAAGTATTCTCATATTTTAACTTAACTTGATTTGAGGTGGTGTCTACCTACATATATTTATCTTTGAATCAAGGGCATACATTTTTTCTTCAACAATAGTCTATGTCATCCATGCCTTTGTGTTGGCTGCATAGGTTGTAGCCAAGGTCTTAATGTTTTTAAAGTAACGTGGATTTTTGGACTTATCAAAAACAAAGGGCTTCAGTCTCACACTGCCATCTGGATTAGCTCCTAATAAAACAGTAAGGTGACCTTTGATGAGCTTGGCCCCATGACAAGGGTCCCCTTCGAAGTCTATAGGGTCTTGTGTTGCATTATTAAAAAAAAAATGTCTCATCCACATTAAAAATGTCTTTAAGTGCATAGGCATAGACATCAACATGATTACGTAAAGTTGTGCACTTCCAGTGAGAAACTGTTTCAGGATCTATGTAGTGTACACTTTAAGAGTCACCAAAAATGGTTTTATAGAGAATATTTATATCGACTTTTGAAACAGTGTAAACATCCGTTTGATGCTTTGAAGTCATCAATGCCTAGTAGACCTACGCTTATTTTTGAAAATTGGTTTTTCTTTTGAATTCATCCCTTCAAAATAGTTGTTTTGGTGAGAAAACAAATACATTTCAGGCTGGTTGATGTACGACTACCTATAGCCGTGCCTAAGGGGTCAAAGTGCAGGTGCACTAGAATAAGCGGATTTTGATGCCAAACACACGTCTTTAAAGTAATTCGCTGATTGTAGAACCCCATAGGGGCGAACATTTTAACCATTTTTCCGTATCTTGAAGCCATCATGGAGTAAAATTACTCCGCACCGGCCTAGCCGCCGTACTTGGCTGACGGTCGCCGCTACGCTGGCATCCGTGCCGAGCTCTGAGCGCTCCCCCCTCTGTCCCCACCCCTTCTTTCTCTTTGTACTTCCTCGTGTACTTCTGTGGGTAAATTAATGGTCAAGATTATCTGATTACCTGGATGTGTTTAACTAACATATTTGAAGACACAACGAGTAAGTTCACAATTCAGTTCCGGTCTCTTGATGTAGATGGTGTGTCATACTTATGAATTTATGTTGACTTTTTGATATCAGGTAGGGACTTCCGGTAGGAATCTACGGATATAAGCAAGTCTTGAAAGGCTTTGTCTCTTTTTGTGTTATTGTTCTATTGAAATCGGATAAAAGTTTTAAGCCTCGCTCCGCATGATCATTAACCACTCTAAGGTAAGTAGCAATTTTCTTTTCCATTTTGTAATCCTCTCTTTCAGCCCATTCAGTCACAGGGTACTCTTAAAACTCTTGACTAATTCCTAGTATTTGAAAACATCTGACGGAGCTTGTTGTGGCTAAGTCACCAAGTGTCATATTGGGAACATCCCTCAACTGCACTTGTCTCTTCTTCAGCGGCTCCTCTGAACCTTCATTATTGAGAATACCGGTAGCAACTTGCGCTTTGTCTTCTTCAGTGAGTTTCTCATCAACCTTTCCTCACTGTCCTCCTCTGAAGTAAATGAAAAAGAAAAACTTTGCTATATTCCATCAATTTATTTTCAGGTACAACTAGTTTTGACGCAGCGGCGTCATCTTCAGGTACAAAGAGTAAAACAGGTACCTGAAGATGACGCCGCTGCGTCGAAACTAGTGGTACTTGAAAATAAATTGGTGGAATATAACAAAGTTTTTCTTTTTCATTTACTATCCTTCTTTATTATATCCATCGTCTCAGGCTCAACCTTGTGGAAGTTCATTTTATTGTAAATGAAAAGGAAAACATTGTTATATTCCACCAACTCATTTTCAGGTAAAACTAGTTTCGACACAGCGGTGTCATTTTCAGGTACAAAGAGTAAAACTGCGTTGAAACTAGTTGTACCTGAAAATAAATTGGTGGAATATAAAAAGTTTTCCTTTTCATTTACGATCCTTCTTTATCTTTAAATCTGCACCCCCGATAACTCATAACCTCGGTCCCCGTTGATCACACAAGAAAAGTATTTCTTCCATCCAAGCCTTTTTTCTGCTTCTTTAGTTTCATCATTTGCTTTTTTTCCAGCTGTTCCATTGCATCATTTTTGCTCAAGTCAAACATAGAGTCTAGCTTACTCTGAAGCATTTCTTTCTTAGCCATCGCGGCTGCACTTGGCGGTTTATTAGTGGAGGTATTCTTATGGAGATTCCTCCATTCCTGATAAAGCGACTCAATTTTTTCAATAACCCGAATGTCTTGGATACGGGGAATTTTAGTTGTTCCACAGAACAACTTCTTTCATTGCAATCCTAGCTGCGTCCCGGGCGTCATGATTTTTTCTCATGTAATAAAAGAACACAACTGTACCTCAAGTATTGTTGGAAGCTTAGATAATACTTGAAGCTCCACAGATTCTTTCCCAACAAGGTCAATCACAGCTCCACTCCGCATCCACGCCACTGTGTAAACAAACTGTTTCACTTGAAATAGATTTAAACGCAACTACACGTTTGCAAGGGAAACACCTCACTGAACTTCTTTGGCCAAAAGAGAAGAGACTGCGATTCTCATATTCTATGTATTCACTATGTCAATGCAGAGAAACATAGAGGACTGCCGATAATTTAACCCCATCCCACAGGGCTCAAATGATTAGCTTGGAAGGATAACAGAAGATACCAAAATGATTACAAAGCAATGCTTTAATATGCATCGTATCACTATAGACTAAGCAGTTTTGTATCAAACCACTTCACCAAAACACATTCATAAGATAGCAGAACTATCAGGTTATTAGCTTTTCGGTGTCTGTTCAGAGTGAAAAGAACACTCAGCGAAGGAAGACAAGTGTACGATTCGGCTGAATTGACGATAAAAAATATTAAAAATCGTCGAGCGCGAGCGGCTAGGCCGGTGCAGAGTAATATTACTCCATGATGGCTTCAAGATACGGAAAAATGGTTAAAATGTTCGCCCCTATGGGGTTCTACAATCAGCGAATTACTTTAAAGACGTATGTTTGGCATCGAAATCCGCTTATTCTAGTGCACCTGCACTTTGACCCCTTAGGCACGGCTATGGGTAGTCGTACATCAACCAGCCTGAAATGTATTTGTTTTCTCACCAAAACAACTATTTTGAAGGGATGAATTCAAAAGAAAAACCAATTTTCAAAAATAAGCGTAGGCCTAATGCCTAGTCTTGCTCCTGCATGTACATTAAAACCTCCCTATTACCAACCTCCATATTTATAATATACAGTCATTCGTTTGTTTTATTTCTTCTAGAATTATTATTCACTGATTCCCCTTTCTGAGATTA
This sequence comes from Pyrrhosoma nymphula, assembly GCA_963573305.1. Taxonomy (NCBI): domain Eukaryota; kingdom Metazoa; phylum Arthropoda; class Insecta; order Odonata; family Coenagrionidae; genus Pyrrhosoma; species Pyrrhosoma nymphula. The sequence goes on from OY754334.1 coordinate 4,986,771, forward strand.
CCTGAATGGATCGGAAATAAAGGAAATGTGGATGGAATGGAAATGCCCACCCATTCCCATATTCTTTTTCCCCCAACTGGCAATCCCCACCAGGAAAATTCACCCAGCTTTCCATCTCTGTTGCTCCAAAACCTCAGCTTACACTCCCGGATCACCTTTCTTTCAAACTTCCAGCGAACCTATCAAATGCTTCCCTTCCCTCCCGCACTGGTCATATTTCCCCTTCCAGTGACCCTCCGTGTCCCCCCTCCCCACTCTATGGCTGGGCAAGGACCATCACCCTTACACCCAGGCCCTCATACCGGCCCTCCAGGAGATCAGGTCTCGTCGAGTGCTTTCTCCGTCCCACCCCCTCAACATTAGGTCAGGATGTAATGTCCCATGCCAACTCTTGGGCCCTTAAGAAGTGCCCTCCTCCATCTCAAGGAATCTGTGCACACCAATGGGTCCAACACAGCAAAAATATTGTTTTGTGGGAATATCTTGATTCATCGTAATGGCCCCCACTCTCCAGAGTCATGTCCACCCTCTCCACTGACTTAGCCGGCTGAGGTCAGGGAGGAGGAAGATAAGATGCGACCATTCGGCATGAAGCCGATGATTCATTCTATGTTAATTCCTAGCATGTATCCCATGGCCTTGACTCGCAGCTAGATCAACCTTCTAAGTGACGTATGATACTCCTAGACCATGGATCTCGTAGCTGTTTTAGTGAGAAGGTGAATGGTTTAATCCCTGTAGTGACATCTAAAGGAGGGAAAGACAGCAGATTCCGGCCTGTTGCGTGGCCTGACCTGGAGCTGCAACGCATGGACGATAATCTCCATGCTTGATTGTAAGCAGAGGAAAAACAATTAGCAAAAATATCCCAAATTTTAGTTCAATCGATGACGACGATTCAAGACGACCTAATCTGAATGGAGTCACAAATGAAGCTCTTGCATAGTAGTGTGATAAACTAAAATTATTGATTTGTAATGTTAGCATCGTTAGTTGTTGATAAAGTGTAAAAGGAATTATATCACCTTCACTATTTCAGTGCGTGGCTCGTGTGTACAATCTACCGTATTTTTCAGTAGATAACACGCACCTATTGTATTATGCGCACACTAACTTTTTCGGCATTCTTTTTTATGTATAGATAACGTGCGTGGCGCGAACTAATTGTAGAGTTAAGAAATACAAACCATTACTGCCAGAGGTGAGGATTGGGAGTGATTTCTGAAAGTGTGGGTTATTAGTGGTAAAATTTCCGAAAATTTCCCTATTTTCGTATTGCTGGCAAGAGCTGCGCATAATTGTTTGTGATTATTGGCCCTGGAGGATAACTCGAGTGGTTTACATCATTCTCTCATTGCGAATTGGTTGAAAGGTAAGTCATATGTTTGTTTGCAATGATGTTGCATCGTCTATATTTTGTTATTGTACATATCTAAAGTAACTCGTGATTTTCGTTTCTTTTTTTAAATTAGAATTGAATTACCCATGGCAGCAGGAAGTGTTTCCCGGAGGAAATATTATACAGCCCAATTCAAACTGGAAGTTATAGAAGCTGCGAAGGAGAAAGGGAATCGTGAAGCTGCTTGACAGTTTGATGTTGGCGAGAGTAGTGTGCGGGGATGGCGAAAGGCCGAAGCAGTTCTAGAATTTATTACAGCGAGGAAACTTTTACAAACCACATAACAATAAATCAATGTGTGTTGATCATTACCTGATGATGACGCTTAGCTGTTGAAACCCGGGTCGTGGTTGAGTTTATTGTTATGTGGTTTGTAAAAGTTTCCTCGCTGTAATAAATTGTTGTGATGGAATACCACAAAGTTTCTGAAGACTACGTTTTATTCAGTTCTAGAATGTCTATATAAGAGGAAACGGGCTACGCGGTTCAGAAAATGCTTGTGGCCAACGATTGAAAAAACACTGTATGATTGAGTTGTGAATGAGAGAGAGAAAGTGTTGCGCCTATGCACGCTCTTTTTTTTGTATTCAAATCTCCCTCCTCGACCTTCTCCCATCCCTTACCCATCGTGCCGTCTGGGGGGTGGGGAAACAGGGGTTTGTTTTCGAAGCGGGAGGGGAGGGGCGGTCTACGAAGGCACTTTTTTGGTCGCGGAGTCGAGGAGTACAATTTTTGGTGAGCAGGACAGCGCACGTCCCGCAAGTCTGGGCAGCTTTTGGGCTTTGAGACGTCAGTCCAGCAATGGTTTCCTCCAACGGCCGGTGAGTCATTTTCCCACTTCCCTTCTCTTCCCTCGGTCATTTTTTTTATTTTGTTTTATTTAATTCTCGTGGGTCACGCGCCACGGCCTTTTCCCAGCCACGCGTGCCTACAACTTTTTGGTGCCGAAACCCGGGAATTCTCCGGGAGCTTTTAGAGGGAGTTCATTCCGTTTTTTGTGAGTAGTTATTTCCTTTTGTTCTTAAAATGCCAGTTGAAGGGGCGAAAGGTAAATCGCCGGTCACACGGGAGCAATTTGACTCGCATTCAAAGTTACTGCGTTTTAAACGTGATCAATTTAAATCCACAATTAGTGCAGCATTTTTGCTTTCTGAGGAGCTCAATGCTTCCGGTCTGGAGATTTTCAATCATTGTAAGTTACATATATTTCTTGCACGATGTTCTCAATTGGAAGTTGTGTATTCAGCATTTTGTGACGCTCAGACCGAACTGTTTGAGTATTGCCATGAGTGCAATCAAAGCGATGCATGTCTGGTGGATAGGAGCCTTGGCGAGGAAGTGGAAGAAAAGTATTATTTTATTCTTTCCGTTTTTCGTAAGGTATCAAATCCTCCCGCCGTCAATGAGTCTGCTCATTTGGCTAATGAAACCGTTCAGGGTAAAAGGTCTCGTCTTCCTACCATTGAATTACCTCGTTTTTCTGGGGCATTTTCTGATTGGGTAGGGTTTCGCGACTTATTTCGATCTGTTGTTCATGATAGAACGGATATTTCCTCAGTTGAGAAATTCACTTATTTAAAGGCGGCTCTACAAGGTAAAGCCTCGGCGCTCATCGCGTCCGTCCCATTTGGCGAAGTTCATTATGATTCGGCTTGGAGGGAGTTGAGTGAGCACTACGACAATCCTAGAATCCTCGGATTTGACTATCTCGATAGAATTCTGGAATTTTCGGTTTCATCTACGGGATCATTGTCTTCCATGCAATTATTTGTGAACACGTTTTCCGAGATTCATGCTGCCTTGGGCACGTTAAATATTCCTAATTTGGGGGAATTTATTTTGTTCCGATTAGCAGCACGTGTCGTTGATCCAGAAACTCTGGCTCTTTTCGAGGAGACCTTAAATAATGAGCCATTTCCCTCTGTATGTAATCTTTTGAGCTTTGTGAAAAAAAGGATCAAGGTTTTACAAACCTCATTTGGTCCTAATGTGAAAGATTCAGTTTCTCGCCGCAAATCCACGCTCACTGCAAAGGTCGTCTTGCCGATATCCGTTGACAATACCCACCCGGGTAAGGAGAAATGCGATCGAGTCAGTACTTGTCCTATGTGTGAGCTTCCTCATTCTTTAGTGAAGTGTCCCAAATACATTGAAATGAGCGTTACGGATCGTGCGCGTTTCGTACGCTCGAAAAGGCTTTGCTTTAACTGTCTGAAGCCAGGTCATTGGGCTCCTAGGTGTCAGCAGAAGGATATGTGTTGCAATATTTGCAAAAGGTATCATAATACCACGTTGCATTCAGAGCTGAACTCTAGGCAGTCTCCAATTCAGGCGTCAGCGTCGCTAAGTCAGGCGTCTGGGTCTCCTGTGCGTTCGCAATCACAAACTTCTACGACTGCCCTTTCGTCTTGTGTTAATTGTGACCCTGCACATTTAATTGTCCTCGGAACTGCGTTAGTTCATGTGCGGGATGGTAATGGGTTAAATGTGCCCCTTCGTATAATGATCGATTCGGGTAGTCAAGTGTCAGCTATTTCCGCGGCAGCTGCTCGGCGGTTGCAGCTCCCCATGTCTCCTTATCATGGTTCTCTTGTTGGGTTGTCTCAAACCCCTCTAAGGCGGCCGGAGGGTTGTATCACTTTGTCGCTCTCGCCGATCCATGATTCACTGTTGGTGTTAAATACCAAGGCGGTAATCCTTCCTCACTTGACCTCCAAACTTCCACCAGTCCCACTTCCACCCTGTATTCGAGAAAGTATTTCTCACCTTTGTTTGGCCGATCCGGGATTTGATAAGCCAGATTCTGTGGATATTATCTTGGGAATGGACTTATTCCCAAAGATCTTCCTTGGGGGGAAGAAAACATTCGACAATTACGACTTGATTCTAATTGATTCCCTTTTCGGATGGATTTTAATGGGAAACATTTTGGATAGTTCTTTGAAAATTCCCACACGTAAAACTTCTTTATGCGTGGTGGAGGAAATTCCGTTGGTCAAGCAACTAAAATCATTTTGGGAATTAGAGGAACCCATTATTAGACGTCACCCTTGTCCGGAGGATGAGCAATGCGAGAAATACTTTTTAGAGTCAGTTTCGCGAGATGAAACTGGTCGGTATAAGGTTTCGCTCCCTTTCAAAGAGGATTTTGTGGTCTTGGCTGGATCTTACAATCAAGCGGCCAATCGTTGGTGTAAACTAGAGCAACGTTTGATACGCAAACCTCTTTTGAAAGAACAGTATGACCAATTCCTCCAGGAGTATTTAAACCTTGGGCATATGTCCCTTTCAACGCGTCCTGGTGCCTTTTTCATTCCCCATCATGCCGTGACGAAAATTACTCCGTCAGGATCTAAATTGAGAGTGGTTTTCGACGCGTCGTCCAAGGGAGCTCAGGGAAAGTCCTTGAATGATTTGCTGATGACTGGTCCCAAACTTCAGCTGGACATTTTCGAAATATTATTAGGATTTCGCGTCCACGCAATTGCTTTCACCGCGGACATTGTCAAAATGTATAGGCAGATTTTACTTTCCGAAAACCACCGCAAATTTCAGCATATTTTATGGCGAGAAAATCCGACTGAGAAATTAAAATCTTTCGAGTTGAATACGGTAACATACGGTGTCGTTTCTTCCCCATTTCAGGCAATCCGTGTCCTTCACCAACTAGTCAGAGACGAGGGAAAAGATTATCCCCTCGCTTCCGCGGTGATTTTACGCGACACTTACGTCGATGACATCGTAACGGGAGCCTCTTCTCTCGACGATGCGCTAGCATTAAAGAGTCAACTGATTGAATTATTAGCTCGGGGGGGCTTTCCTTTGCAGAAGTGGGCGAGTAATTCTTCTCAATTTTTGGCTCAATCTCCCCTACATGAACGAGAGTCTACATTTGACTTTGATGCGCCTGACCATTCATGTGTGAAGGTGTTAGGTTTTTATTGGGATACTTATCACGATGTATTTTCCTATCGTGTTACGCTGGATCATTCAGTTAACACAAAGCGTGCCGTTTTATCTAATATCGCGCGAATTTTCGACCCATTGGGGTGCTTGTCTCCTATAGTTCTAAAGATTAAGGGTCTAATTCAATCTCTCTGGGTCCTCAAATTAGGTTGGGATGATCCCTTGCCATTATCAGCTGCCTATCTTTGGCATGAATTTTCCTCTCAAAGTCATTTGATTTCCCAAATACGTATTCCGCGTTATATCGGCCCATCTAAGTCAACTGAGCATCAGCTCTTGGGATTTTCTGATGCTTCTGAAGCTGGTTATGGAGCTGTGGTTTACTTACGCGTCATTTCTCCATCAGGAGACGTCAAAATTTATTTTCTGGCAGCTAAATCAAGGATCGCTCCATTAAAGACGGTCACAATCCCTAAACTTGAATTGTCAGCCTCGCTATTGCTTTCGCGACTGCTCTCTAATATTAGGAATACGTTTCGGGACAGAGTTTGTATCCACAAGATTTATGCATGGACAGATTCTCGGATAGTTTTATCCTGGTTAGCGACGCTACCTCATCTATTAAAAATTTTTGTGGCTAACCGTGTATCTGAGATAACTGAAACAATTCCTTCTAATTTGTGGAGACACGTAGCCTCCGACGAGAATCCCGCCGATTGCATTTCCAGAGGCCTACTACCCAAGCAACTTCTCAATTTCCAGTTGTATTGGTCTGGTCCTCCTTTCATTCATCTAAGTGAAGCGCATTGGCCGAGCGCTGATTTTGTACCTGTTGCCACAGATGAGCTACCAGAGCGGAAAGGGGATTCAATTGTCATGGGATCAACACAGGTAGATGAATCCTCTGTTGCGTGGTTCAAAAAATTTTCCTCTTTTGTTCGTTTGGTAAGAGTGACCGCTTATATTTATAGATTTTTAAATGCTTTCAAGGGTGAGCGGTCCCAACCTCAAACACCCATGTCCTCTCAAGAGTGGACACATGCCTTGGAAAAGTTGGCTCTCGCCACGCAAATGGTTTATTTTGCATCTGTGTTTGATTCGATCAAAACTTGCTCCCTATTTCCCCGGTCAATTAGTCGATTACGACCCTTTGTGGATTCGAACGGGTTGCTGAAAGTGGGAGGCAGACTGCAGAATTCCCTCTTATCTGAGTCTGCTCGGCATCCTATTTTACTGCCGAGATGTTCGCATTTCTCTCGATTAATTATTCGGCACTATCATTTGGTGTCACTCCATGGCGGTCCTCGTGCTGTGGAGGCGTTGGTTGCCAGGCAATTCTGGATATTGTCTGCCCGATCAGTTATCCGATCTGAAATCATGAATTGTGTTGTATGCTCGCGTTATCGGGGCAATACTTTACAACCAATCATGTCAGATCTTCCCTCCACCAGGGTAGTGCCACAGCGGCCATTTTCATGCGTGGGTGTTGACTACGGAGGGCCATTTTCCTACAAACTGAGCAATAGAAAAAACTCTGCCATTGGAAAGGCGTATCTCTGTTTATTCATTTGTTTTGGGACAAAGGCCGTTCATTTAGAATTAGTCACCTCGCTATCCACCCCTGCCTTCATTGCGGCTTTCCAGCGCTTCATCGCTCGGAGAGGAATTCCCCGGGCCATTTATTCGGATTGCGGTACAAATTTCGTCGGGGCTGATCGTTTTTTGACCGATTTGTACAGACTAATTAGGTCCTCCTCCCATCGGGAAGCGTTAACCTCAATCCATCCAGAATCCGGAATCAGTTGGAAATTTAATCCACCATCTGCTCCACACTTTGGTGGTCTGTGGGAGGTCGGTATTAAATCGGTGAAGTATCACCTGCGCAGATTCCTCAACGGCCAAACGTTAAATTTTGAAGAGTTTGCTACGCTTTTTTCAAAAATTGAAGCCATTTTAAATTCCCGACCATTGACACCAAAATCACCGGATCCAAGCGAGATAGATTGTCTGACCCCTGGTCATTTTCTAGTCGGTCAACCGTTGATAGGTTTGCCTGAGATCACTTCAGTCGATGAATTCCATCTGCCTACTCGATGGAAGCTCATTGAGCAATTACATGAACAATTCTGGCGTCGGTGGTCTCAGGAATACTTACACACCTTACAGCAGCGGGCAAAATGGACGCGGAAATCTAAAAATGTCAAAATTGGGGATTTAGTGCTTCTGCGTGACTCAACTCTCCCACCTGCGCTGTGGAAAATGGGGCGAATCACAAAGGTATTTCCGGACTCGACAGGCGTAATTAGGGTTGTGGATTTAAAAACGTCTTCGGGTACATTGAAAAGACCAGTCGTGAAGTTGGTACCGTTGCCAACTTCAAACTAAGTTATTTTATTTTTTTTTAATTTTTCTTTTGCTGTTAAATATTTCGATTGACCCACTCTCGCTGTTATGTTCAGGATGGAACGTTTATTCTTCCTTTCTCCTCCATATTGACCTTCCCATGGCCCATCCCAATTCCCCATTTAGTCTCTTTGACGGGCCTCTGAGAGTGAAGATACTAGTTTAGTTCCTTTCCCTCACCTTTTTTTTTTTTTTAGTGTCGATTTCCATATTCTGAGGGTGGATCAATGTGGTCAGATGACTATTATTATTTTTGTTGTAGCAACAATTTTTTTTGTTTGACGTTTTTATACTTCTCCCGTGTGTTTCGCTTCTTCAACTGGCTAATATTAACTCTTTATTTATTCTAATGTTAATTTCATTGGAAATTCACGGGGGGCGGGATGTTGCGCCTATGCACGCTCTTTTTTTTGTATTCAAATCTCCCTCCTCGACCTTCTCCCATCCCTTACCCATCGTGCCGTCTGGGGGGTGGGGAAACAGGGGTTTGTTTTCGAAGCGGGAGGGGAGGGGCGGTCTACGAAGGCACTTTTTTGGTCGCGGAGTCGAGGAGTACAATTTTTGGTGAGCAGGACAGCGCACGTCCCGCAAGTCTGGGCAGCTTTTGGGCTTTGAGACGTCAGTCCAGCAATGGTTTCCTCCAACGGCCGGTGAGTCATTTTCCCACTTCCCTTGTCTTCCCTCGGTCATTTTTTTTATTTTGTTTTATTTAATTCTCGTGGGTCACGCGCCACGGCCTTTTCCCAGCCACGCGTGCCTACAGAAAGGTATGAGAATATCGACAGTTTGTGTTTTGCAAGAGTCGAAGAGGATTGCTCAGGAAGATAATATTGAGGATTTTAAAGCTTACCCATCTTGGGTGTTTGGGTTTATGAAAAGGAACAATTTAAGTGTTCGCTCATCAACTAGTGTTGGACAAAAATTGCCTTCCGACTGGGAAGCTAAAATAGCAAAATTTCGTTTATACCTTAATGAAAACTTGTGTGGTGTTGACTTTCAGCACTTCGGGAATATGGATGAGGTTCCCGTAAGTTTCGACATGCCTGCTTCTAGGACCGTGAATTTAAAGGGAGCGAAAGAGGTGTCAGTAGCCACGACAGGTCATCAAAGGTCGAACTTCACTGTGGTTCTCTGCGTCACAGCATGTGGTTCAAAGTTACCACCAATGGTGATTTTTAAAAGAAAGACCATTCCTAAGGGTTGTGATGGTTGTGATTCGAAAGATGTCATTGTAACTGCTAATGAAAAAGGTTAGATGAATTCCGAGGTGATGAAGTTTTGGTTAAATAATGTGTGGCGGAAAAGGAAAATGGCATTTTTCAACCCTAAATCTGTGTTACTTCTGGATTCTTGTAGGGCTCATATAATGCTAGAAATCAAATGCCTTGTGAGCAAATATTCTCCAATGGCCGTCATCCCAGGTAGGTTAACGAAAAACTACAGCCTCTTGACTTTGCAGTTAATAAACAGTTTAAAGATAATGTGCATGCTAATTGTAAGTGGGAAAATTGGATGATGGTCGGCATCCACGAATACAACAAAACAGGGCAGATGAAGAGACCGTCTTATAAGGATATTGTGACGTGGATTGCTGAAAGTTGGGCAGCTGTAAGTGAGAATTGTGTAAGAAATGGTTTCCTTAGGGCAAAAGGAGATGAAATGTATGATGAAGATGAGAATGTTGATGATGTTACATTATCTGAAATCGAATCAGAAGAAGTGCCCAAAGAAATATGAAATGCAATAGATTCTTTCAATGTTGAGTCAGACGAAGAAGTTCTTGAATTTGAATAATCTAATGTTTAATAAATGATGAATTAAAATTTCACCATAGTTTTATTATTAAATTTGATTTACTTCATATCGCTTTCTAATGTATAATGAGCAGGTTCTTATTTTATCAAATTTTAACTTTTTTGGGTAGAAAACGCGTGCATTATCTACCGCAAAATACGGTACTTTTGAAAGGAGATGCACATTTAGCTGGACTCTTCTATAAGCTCTTCTTTCAGCTCCATCATCTAGGAAATAGTCACGCACAAAGAAGCTGAATTCAAGGGAGAATAACGATTATTATTTCGCTAAATTAACGGGTATAACATTATTTGTACAAAGTATATAACATGTATCCATTGCATAGCATCCTCGAGATAATTTTATTTTCACTGTCTTAACTTAATATAGGTACTACATATATTATGTCTGAGGCGGAGCATATATGATATTCTTCTAACCAAATGGTATTCCTCTAATTTCGATATCCAGTGCAAATGATTGCACAAGTCGCACACTTCCTTAGTGTATGCATCAATCAATATCACTGATTATTATACATCACTCACAGTAAAGTTATGAGTTCTCAAGTTAGAAAATAATATAGAAAAATGTGCTATAAAGCTTCATAGGCTTAGTCCAAACTGCACGAAAATTTTGCAGAGATGCTTCATTGCCTAATTGGAAAAAAGAACGACAAGGTAGATGTTGTGATGTAAATTTCCACGGGGCTTGGATGGATGCTGATTCTTCCGATTTTCAGGATTTCCGCTGCGAAAAGATGGAACAACGTGGTGGAAATCGGGAGAATCAACCTCTGACAAATTAGTTGTGTTCAACTGTGTGCACCCTGTGGGCATGAATAACATGACATTTAAATATACTTTCATGAATTATAACTTCATAAATTATGCAAGTATGTCGCCAGAGTACATCGTAATTTAAGGAAACAAAAAAAATAGCATCATGGCAATGTTGCTGAAACATACTCGTTCATACAAAATTTGATATTATGATGTGCCGATTTTTCTGGTCCCATTGACTTCATTATTTTGAGTTTCTACTGTATTCTCTAAGTGATTCCTATTCTCTATTCTTTTGGTGATTTAAAGTGATTCTCCATCGCTCCATTGATGAAGAAATTGAAAATATTTCTGTAAATGCAATGTGCAAAGGAAAGAGTTTGATGGTAATTACATATTTCTTCAATTTAACATTTAACCAACATTTAAAATAGTTCTATTTTATTGATTAAGGAAATAAAGTTTTCCATGATCATTATTAATATGAAGATATTATTCACATGAATCAAAATTGTAAATTAATGAGAGAAAAAAATTCTAAAGCTTATGTCTGAGCTAAGCCTTCATAATATTAAAACTTACAAATTCATGCATAGTTTTCTCAACAATGTGTTCCAAAATTATGACTATGTCACTTTATTCACTTAAATTTCACTGTACGGAGGTGATACTGCACCATGAGATGACCACCCAAATCAACCCCAGCCCTGAATCAGCCCACACAATGAGACACATAAAAGAGATTTAAGATTTGGTGAACTAGAGGCAAATAAATATGGACAGATTGTATTCTAACTCTTGGCCTCAAACTTTCAAGAATGGTTTCAAATGTAAAAACTTAAAAAAGAAAATTCTCAAAAGAAGGAAGAAAGGGACTCACCGTTGTTCGTTTGGTCGGAGGTTTTCTCATTCCAATTGTAGGCTTCCGACTTTCTGGGGCCGTTTCGTGTGAGCTGTTGGCAGAGAGAGAGGCTCCATGCACAGAAGGTCCGTCCTTTGCAGTCACACTCAAAGGTGCTGTCTTTGTCTCCACATTTGAAGGTGTTCCATTGGACTGCACATAAAAAGGATTTCATCAAAACATTACTTTTCTTCTGTAAAATTAGTGTATCAACAAATAAAGACACATCCCATGCTAAACAAAATCCATGAAAACAACAATCCAATTCTCTACTGAGATATTTAAGGTTGACGACAAAATAAAGTAAGTATGGATCATTTGCCGGTGGCGGTGGGGGAAACGTTCTCGCCTTCTAACCTGAAGGTCGCGGGTTAGTCCTGCCTGGGGAGGATTTTTCACCTCCCACGGCATGGTTGTCTGTGCTTGTCCATTGTTGTTAATTGACAATGCCAGATGTAAAAGATGCCCTTCAGGCTATTTTCAGGATGATAATAAATAAATAAAAATAAATTTGCAGTCAGCCCACATACAGCGAGTATACAACAGGAGGGTCTCTACAATGACCCTCCATATTAGGAAAACCTCTGTATGTATCACTACTTCTGTAACACAGCTCACATGAAATAATTTTGGAATTCTTAACGATAAGGAAAAAGATATGGGATAAAGGAATTCTTTTCATTTTTAGAGTTCAATTATTTCCATACATTTTTCCTACTCCTAACATCGGACAAAATACTTACCCTTGGCCCATAAGACGCAGGCTCATTTTAGACGAGTCGAAAATACATAAGTTGAAAACTACTCCGCTACTGAGACCGTGCTCTCAAGATTACGGTCGATTCGGAGAAATACAGGGAATAAGTTTTGGCCAAACTTCATTCAGTTCACTGCAAAATTCAAGAACTCTTTATTGTTGGTTACCTATATTGTGAAATTCATAGGTTGGCATTACAATTTCGCTTGCTAGTGATTCTTTTGTTTATGATGTTCCCTTCGTGTATCTATTTGGCAAAGCCTTTGTTGTGTGTAATTCCCATGCTTCAAGTTGAGAGTGATTTTGAGTTTCTCATTAACACGTTCCATGCTAAGGGACTTTCTGGAACGTCCTGTGGGTGCTATCGGTTGACGGAGGACGTCCCAGAATGTCCACGCTCCAGCCATTCTTTACGGGTGGCCAGCGGGCTCAAGCCACTCGTACGGAAATATTTGTTTCAATGGCGTCATAGCTAAAGCTTTGCTCTTTTCTATAGTGTTTTTCGTTCTGCAATGCCTAATAACATAATAGCAATAATTTAAACTATAAAAATTTTAATGGCTTGAAATTATTTATTAGAAGTGCATTTTTGTGGTTTGAAAATTTTTTCTTTAATATTTGTGCATAAAATTTAAATAAACAATACCAATTCACCAACTGTGGGATTCAGGTTGATAAAAATTTGACCTTGAACCCCACAGGTCATGAGTTTAAATATGTTGCGAGTTCCGTTGCGAGCGTAAATATTGTGTTTGTCTAAATGCTTCACTTGGGTGCCATAGTGCAATGTAAACCAAATTATACAATGTGTTTAGTTTGTTTTTGCATCATAAACTCAATCTACCATGCACACTTGCCGCCACCTTTAAGATGTATGGCAGGGGGTGGTATAGCACCTGCTCATATAAGTGTTTTTTGTTTCTTGCACATATTTTGTTTTAATCGATTCACACTTATTTTCTTATTGCTGGAAAACTTTACCAAAATGATGAAATGAGCAATAACAATAAAATGAATGATATATAATATTTAATAAATAATAAAAATGCTACCTTTTGATGCTCGATTGTCTGATGCTATTTTAGTTACTACTTAGAAGCATTCATCATATAACATTGCCAATATTCTATTACTTCTATTTTCTATTATTATTTATTAGCTTTTCAGGTTGAGTTTCAGTTTTATATTTTTAATGTGGATATTGCTGCTAAATACGATTACATTTTTACCATCCATATTCCGCATATTATATTTCCTTCGTCATTGTAAGGCACTTTTTCACCGTAGTCTCCAAACCTAGTGGCGAGCCATTCCTCAATGTTTACAAACAAGAATTTGCGGTCTCTTTCATGTTCATACATACAGTGAAACCTCTACCTTACCAACTCCCGATAAACGAAGAACTCCGATGAACGAACAAATGCTATTGGTCCCACCAATTTCCTATTTAAATGCATTGGTAAATACCTCTAAAGAACGAACTCCTGCTCTACGAAAACTCCCAATAAACGAAATGAAAGATTAGCCCTGTATTATAATATTTACCTCTTCATAACATATTTAAAAAAAGGTTAATTTTGAATATGATGCGAGGTTTTTACCGTTTTTGCTGATTTGAAAGGGCCTAGGACCAATCAGACACTCCGTACAAACAAGCCAATAAGAAAGGTCCTTGTTGTTTATCCAGTTAATTGCATTTCCGGTATTTTGTGTCAGTGTTAGCGACGTGGCTAGTGATTTGGTCGGCGTTCTCGAGTTTTACTGCGGTTCATCATCGTGAGTATACAATTTCAATCTTTTCGAGTGAAAACTGGTTGCTCTCGAGTGTTACTGCAGTTCAATTTCGTGAGATTGGGATGCAGAATTGGGACTGTCCAAGAACATACCAATCAGCTGGTAGAACTTGAGGGTCTGTCCATTTCAAATGGTAGTTTACAAAAAAAAATTAAAATTACTGGATTAATGTAATTTATATCTCAAATTGAAGCTAAAGGACCATAGTTTAATAGGTAATTACAATGCAATTTAACTTTGTCTAGAACATACTTTACAGAAAACTAATTGAAAGGTGGGCCAATAATAACATTTATATTTCGGAAATATAATGACAAATTCAAACATACACAAAAACTGCATTTTTTGTAGTAAAGATATGTACATATATTAGGGATGTGTCGATTCTCGATACCTATTCTCGATACCACCGATTCCTGCGACTTAGTATCGGTATCGAGAATCGATTGCCTAAAGTCGATACCGATACCGGCGATACCAATATGAAACATGACTGGTAAAGTACTTCACAACAGCCGGTTGCCATGGTAATTGCCATCTTTTTTGTTGTTCTAAATTCATTGTTTTGTATTTTTATGCTAATGAGTAATGAAACTATTGAACTACTAATGACTGCCATTAAATTTTCGGTTTCTTTGGTTTGGATAATTTATATGATTATTTGTATTATTTTGAAGAAGTTCGACTTAGATACCAATAAAAATTAATCAAGTTTAGTACCTTACAATGTATTTGTTCATTTATGCTGACATTTGTCATACTTTAATAAAGAGATCACGGCTCAATTCAATCATAATTTAAAATCGAGAATATCTATATAATACGTTTTCTTATTGGTCGAGACGTGACATATCGTGTTACGGTCAGCCAATCTGTCTCAGCCTTCAAAAGACCCAAAATGAAAGTTTTAAAGCTGAAATATGCTGTGGGTGCTGCGTGTTGGTTACGAGAAATACAGAGTTGAGCGAGACATTTAAATATCATATTTGATTGCGGCACCAAATCTTGCCATCGGGATACTCATTCTGCAAACATCGTACCGCTTAAATAACATCGCATTGACTAAAATAAATCTATCACTTCTTTAAATGGAAGACCAGAGTGGTTGGATTTAATGAGAGTTCAGTCTACCAAAAAAAACTGATTTAACTTACCGCATAATCCTGCCGATATAAATTTTGAAAATATGATTTAATACGAGAATGTTTTTTGAACAACGACTTTTGGACTCAGCTCGATGTATAATTATTATCTGGCATTACGGCAGTTAAACATTACGTTATTTTTTATGGACTTTCATTCCTGGATCCCATATAAGCTTAGTCAACATAATGGCTTCAGAAGCTTGGAAATATTATAAAATCGACCCAAACAATGACAAGTTTGCAAGATGTGGCATTTGTGACAAGTTAGTTTCAAGAGGTGGCACTAGTAAAACGACAACTAACTTGTTAAAACATTTGAAAACTCATAAAAATCGTGGACAAAAACTTGAAAGTGAGGTATATACTAGGCCCAAACCTAGAATTCTAACTCAATCAGTGTCAAGTGAACCAAGTACAAGCAATGCAATAAGACATGGATCCACTAGTAAAATAGTAGCATTTTTCAAGCCCCAAATTGAAGCCTCCCCTGGAAGTACAAGCACTCGGCCTAACTTGGATACTAGCTCTGTAAGTCTAGAAAGTGATGACCCAGATGACCTATCTGAGTAGAGCATAGAAGTAAGTGACCACTGTGATCCTTATACTGAATCTGAACTGCCAGTAGGCCAAAGTGCATACTCGCCAACATCGGATACATCAGGATCACCATCACTTTATCCAAAGGTGATCAAGATTAAAAAAAAGAAGCAGCTTACCCTTGAAGGCACTTTTGAAAGGGTAAGCAAATTTTCTCCGAATGATGAAAGGGCAAAAACGAACAACAATTTAATTGCAGAAATGATTTGTATTGACCTCCAACCATTGACAATTGTTGAAAATAAAGGGTTTTTGAAACTTTTCAAACATTTAGAACCAAGGTATGCTGTACCATCAAGGAAAATGGTCGGCCTCGGTGGCGGCGGGGTAGCGACCTCGCCTGCTAACCCAAAGGTCGCGGGTTCGAATCCCGCCTGGGGAGGATTTTTCACTTTCCAGGACATGGTTGTTTGTGCTTGTCCGTTGTTAATTGTTAAAATACCCCGATGTAAAGGCCAATATGTGCTGTTTTCGGTGGTAATGAAATAAATAAATAAATAAAACTTTTTCCAATAAAATTTTATGTGAGATGTATACTAAAGTCACAGGTGAAGTAAAGAGTGAGCTCAAAGAAGCAAAATATGTAGCCATCACCACTGATATGTGGACTTCTATAGCTCAAAATGACTTTATGGCTGTTACATCCCATTTTTACAAAGAAGACAGAAATGCCATTACCTTGACCCACAGATGTTTGGACGTGGCACCATTTCCTGAAGTATCACATACAGGAGAAAGCATTATAAATTTTCTCAAGTTAGTTTTTGATGAGTGGGAAATTTCAGACAAGATTGTTGGAGTTGTTAGGGATAATGGGCCAGATATCACAGCTGCTTTGAATAGAAGTACATATGAGGCTTTTTCATGCGTTGCCCACACATTGCAACTAGTCATTAAAGATGGCTTCCTTGACAACCCAAAGATGAACAATCTCATTAAAAAATCAAGAAAGTTAGTGGGGAATTTTAAGCACTCTGCCAAAATCTCGAAAAAGTTGAAAGCTGTCCAACTACAGCTAGGCGTTCCTGTGCATCGTATGGTACAAGACAAACCTACCAGATGGAACAGTACTTATTATATGTTGAAAAGGCTTTTGGAGCAGAAAGATGCAATTGTATTGTTGTCAAGCAAAGGTGATACAATTCTTTCCATGGATATGACCCCTGACGACTGGAAGACAATGGAATTTGCCGTGAAGTTGTTGGAAATATTTGAGACAGCAACAAATCAACTAAGCAAGGAAAATTCAACAATATCTGAAGTAAGTATGCTTATATTATTTTCATGCAATTGTAAAACCTTGGCAAAAACTTACTTAATGCAGTAGGCCTGTAACCTAAGTTATAGTAATTAATATACATTTTCATTTTTTACTGTATGACCAACCTAAGGTATACTTCGTATCCAGCATAAATGCATCATAATTACAAAATCCTGTTAACCTACAACTTATATAATTAAATTTGTTAACAATTTTTTTAAATTGAGGGTAAATTAGTTCATAGCAGTGTACTTCTTTGTGGCTGTGGACCTTCCTAAGACCTCATATTAAAACATAAGAATATATTTCAGAATTTGCAAAAAAATTAATGCAAACAATAAATTAATAATAAATGTAAAATAAAGGCAATTAATTTTTTTTCCAGGTTATTCCACTGATCCACACAGTTATGAAAGTAACTCAAAATCAAGATGTTTCTGGCTCTGGTCTCATGGGTCTAAAAAATGATTTAATTTCCTCAATGAAAAGGAGATATCCCTCAGTTGAGGCAAATTTAACCTTGGCATGTGCCACCATCCTTGATCCAAGGTTCAAGGACCTTCCGTTCCAAAGCCAGGACCATTTTCAGGCTGCCAAAAAAAAATTGCTAAGGGAAATGGAAGGGGAAGGTTTACATACTCATTCGACTGAATCTTCTACAGCGAGTGGTGTCTCAGTCTCATTAGAAGAGTCAAGTAAGGAACAAGGTTTTTGGGCACAATATTCCAAGATGTTTATCCAGTCATCCCCTGTGCAGCAGCCAACATTAGTGGAGTATGCAGAGGAGCTTGAACAATACTTGCAAGAGCAACCACTTAACCCAAATCAAGCCGACATGTTGGGCTCTTACTGGTTTTCCAGTCCTCATTTGAGACTGAAACAAGTTGCACAAAAATATCTGTGCGTGCCCCCCTCAACAGTATTTAGCGAAAGACTATTTTCAACAGCAGGAAATATTTGTGATCAAAAAAGAAATCACCTTGACCCACAGAGGATTAAAATGTTGGTTTTTCTGAACAAAAATCTGAAATAGGCTTACATGTAGGTGCCATAGTTGTATAGTTCATGATTTTCACACTAATCTCACACAAGCCTAAGCAATTTTGTTATGTTTTTGCTAGAATTAAAAAATTTAGTTAATATTGCTATCCATTTTATACCTATTTTTATCTGTCTTTGCAAAGTATCTAATATTAATGGCATAGGTGTCGTTAAGAAACCTTTTCAAGTTCTATTTCAAAATGTAAGTGAAATATAATAGTGAGCAAAAATATATGCCTTCTGCCATAGATGGCTGAATGGAATAGACCACATTGTTTGTTCATCAATATTACGTAGTTATATTTTTTTAAATACTTATTATCATTACAACCTTGGACAAATGTTCTCATCTGCATTAATTACTTGTTCAGTAAAGGCAAATGGTCTATAAATCCTTGTATGATCTTTTACTTTAAGTAGTAGTAGTCTTTTGTACTCTACCAGTTTAGGTTCTTCTGATGTTTTCCTTAACCTTAACTGATTCATTACATTATTTTTGGGTTACAGAATAATAAGTAACAAGATTATTCATCTGTTCTCTCCATCTATTGTTTTGCTTCATGCATAATATATCCATTGTTTGGTATTTTTATGCTGATGATTAATGGAACTATTATACTATTATCATTATGACTGCCATTCAGTTTTCAGATTCTTTGTTTTGTTATTTATGTGTGGCAGGAAATAAAAGTTTTCATGACCAATATAACTGTTTTTATTTTTGTGAACATCTTAGGACTATTTTTTTATATAAATACATAGATGTTTTAAAAGCAATTGGTAAAATTAAGGGTTTTTAGCAAAAACTTAACAACTATAAGTAAAACATTGATGGCATCGATGGTATCGGTAATCGAGAATTTATTTTATAGGTATCGGAATCGGTATCGAGAATCGATAAATTTAGGTATCGACACATCCCTAACATATATGGTATCAAAATGATCACCACTCCTTCTAGAATTAATTACTTGCCATAATGTTAGTGTGAATTTAGCTAATGAAACAGAAAAAAGTTGTTTTTGACCATACTGTGAAAAATGTCCAAAGACTAACAAAACTTGGAAAAGTTTCAATATAAATAGAAATAGTAGTGGCATCTATGTAAAAGTTTGGGAACTCTTAACTGAAATAATTCCCCACAGATGGAGTAGTAAATGTAGTCTGTAGCTTGAAATCACTGCCTACTAGATGGGTTTGATGTTCAGTCCAAAGACTAACAAAAAGCTGTCCAAAGACTAACAAAACATGTCCGAAGACTAACACAAGACAAGATTCTTGAACCACATGGTTACTATTATTCTTTTCAGTGTTTCTCATTGCATTTAAGTCTCTATTGTAGCAAGTGCAATCAACAAGACTGCTTCTGAGAGTTTTGGAAAGTAGGCTTACATAATTTATGTATAGTATGCATGCATATTTGTTACTTCAAGAGTTGATAATGTTTGTATGAACTACAGTAGAACCTCTTTTTTACAAACCTCTAATTTACAAAATGACACCAATTTACAAACCATTCCGCCGGTCCCGATCTTTGTATAGAGGAAAACCATGTAAAATGACCTCCATTTTACGAAACGTCCATTTTATTGATTTACGAAGTGAGAAGCCGGTCCCTAGGAGTGACTGACCCCTGTTTTACGAAGTATTTGAAATTGTTATGTCGCAGTGTTTTGAGGTCAATGCATCACTCAATGTGTAAACATTCGGCACTATGCGAACATTTCAAGAATGAGCATTTCAAATACAAGAAATTGTAGAAAAGGTATCGAAAAACCTTAGCAACATTTTTAAATTTAATGCACCCTGCCTTTGCACATATTTTTGGGTCACGTCTAGCGATGTTTTTCTCTGCGCGAATGACTGAAACAACGGGTTGCGCTCCGAGGGTGATAAGTCGGGAAAGCCATCTGAATTAAACAAAATTTGGCCCAATTTTAAGGTAGATATTTATTTCACTTTTACTTGTGGTAAACTTGAATAATATATGATCCTGGATACAAAGGCTTCTTTTCTAAAATGATTTTCACGTCAGATAAAAAGAAGAAAGAAATTACTAAGTTTCCTCTTCATTCGCTGTAATTTTAATGGCCTATAAGCGTAGGCTATAATAAAATTTCCACCAGGGTATATTACTCTCTCAGGAAACATGTGAATTGGCCAGCTTATCAAGTCTTTCTTGAAGATGGTCACCTGATTACATTGTAACCACAGTCTACACGGAGTAGCCGTTACAATGTCCTCGCTCTCAATACCCATACAGCACACACTGAGCATATTTAGTTGCAATCACGAGTAGAACACGTGATTTATCTGGTCGAAAAACCGCTTTTCAACGACTAATAACGGTTGAAAAATGGTCAATATTCGGTTTACTGTCCGCTATTTCTGGTGTAAACACGTGTATCGACCACAACCTGCCTAATATGCAAATTCCCATGCAAATGTATGTTTACCAACGGAAAATAAACTGTTATTAGTATTATGACCGCTAGACAGCATTGCCAGCAAAATTTGCGGCTGATTAAGATTCATAATTGACCGAGAAAAAAAATTGCCGCCGGAGAGCCGCGAACCCTAGAACCTGACTATTCCGATCTCTCTTACGCCTTAACCCACTCTGCCACCAAGATACTTGTTTGTTGATGGTAATGCCAAGAAGTTATTTCCTCCGCATTCACGGCCAGACCAATATAAATTATTCCGTATTTGTGCTTGACCTGGAGAGAAATACGTATTTACAAATATTTGGTACCAAGAAATTAATGCAGATATTCAACTGTGCTTGAAAATGGCTGTCAGAATCATACGGAAGCAGATAATATTATCGTGGAACATGATTTTATTTCTGGTTGGTTACAATTGTATCAAAATGCAACGTATGATCAAAAAAGAAAGTATTTATCGCATGGAAAAATCATCGTTTTTTGTAAAAAAATATATCCACCCATTGTGTACAAATATAAGTTTTTCACGATTATCAGGATTACCGAATAGACAAAGTTCTTTGGTAGATGCATATTGAATTAACATATGTTACATACATACCTAAATTTATAACAGAGATATCTCTTCGAAACGGAATAATAGCGGATAGCTCATCTTTAATATGCAGTTATTCCCATGGAAATGTGAAAAAAGGCAAAGTGGCATGTTGTACATTAATTAAATTCTATAAAATACAGAAGTCCACTCAGATAATTTGGACCAAAATATACACTTAAAGAACACGTGTAAAAAAGGGCTAATTTTGGAATTATCCCTTGTCCCATATATCGACCGAGAGTACACGAGTATATTTCTCCCCGTGCTGTATGGGTAGCTGGTTTGAGTTTCTTCTTTCCCTTGTTATCAGTTCCTATGTCATCCGAGAGTGGCTCGCACCTATAACTTTGTTTCCAGAATTCTTTGAAGCCAGAAAATTACATTGTAAGCTGTGAGCGAGTGAAAATATTTTGGTTTCCAAGCGAGCAGAAGTCGCGTGCATTCAGTCAGAATCACTCTCAACGCGAGGTGGGCTGTGTTTGTGGTATCCCATGTGCCTATAAGTAAAACAATGGATAAAACATCGCTTAGCAAAAAAAGAGGAAGTCCGTGAGTTAGGTTACCATAAGGTCGATAATCAAGGAAGTGATCGTGCGCAGACAAAAACAGAAATTGCTCGGAAGTATGGCATTTCTTTATCGACATAACAACAATCATGAATTCAAGCGAAAACATTTTGAGTCGCACAACAGCATCGTCAAAAACCAAGTACATTTCATCGACGAAGTTTGAACAGTTTGATTTGCAGATGTATTATTATTATTTTTTTTTAAGTGTCGAGGATCGTGAGTGCAACTTGGCTATAACCAATTCTGAAGGAGAATGCTCAGATTTTGGCTCTTAAACTGAAGTGAGACAACTTTAAATGCTCAAATGGGTGGCTAGAAAAATTCAAGAGTAGACATTGAATCACTTCACTTAAAATTTGCGGAGAAGAAGGGCGTGTGAACACAGAAGATGTTGAGCAGTGGCATGAAATGCACAACGAAATTGTGTCAAAATATTCCCCTTGGGACAGGTATCATTTAAGAATACTAATTTTGTAATAATACGTTACTTATGTTCAAATTTTGATACAGTTAGAATATTTAATTTTTCATTAATGTTTTACGCCGTTAGGTAAGAATTTGTGATCGCGACTTACAGCTATCAGTACCCGCGAGTAAATAGTTCTCGCAATCACCGCTAGATGTCAGCGCTGTAGAACGCATATGCGGGAATTTCAAATTAACTCTAGTAAAGTTCTAAAATTGACTTTCATCAGCTACGAAATATTATTGAAGGTATTTCAAATGGTACGTTTTCTTCAAAAATGGCATTCCCTAGTCTTTGTACTGAAATATACTGGGTCAATCGGAACTTCGTTTTGAAATTTCTTAGCTAGAATGCATCCGTAGCATTCCCATATTAAAGTGGCCTCTTTCAACAGAAATTCGACTAGCACTAAACATATCCCCTGCGCTAATTAATGCATATGCTAAAAATACTCCGTGGGATGAATTAATTCACTTATTCCTCTTATTATAATATCTACCAACTTGAAGCTACAAGAAATAAATTCAGTTGCAGCAGCAAAATTCACACCATTATAAATTTGTAGAAAAATATTTACCAGTTTTTAAAGTTACTGTTAATTTTTGTTAAGGAGAGCATAAAAAATATGCCACTATGTACAAGAAGTGTAGGTTTCTAATTTCCTTTTGTTCTATTAAACATTTAACTGGATGTGTAATTCATTTTATTGAAATATTACCTCCCTTTAATCCCATTTATCTTTATGAAGTGCGCTACTGAAACTGGATTGGGATTAATGAGGTTTCGATTGCTTGAAAGATAACCTCCAATTTACAAACCCTCTGATTTACAAAGCTCATATTTTTGGGTCCCTTCAACTTCGTAAAATAGAGGTTCTACTGTATTAACAGGTGTTTTTTTTAGGTTAAGAGGGCCTTAGTTTCTACATTGATATGGCAAAGACAACTGTTGCTGAGAGGCAGAAAAAATTCAAAGAGCAGCACAAAGGTGAAGATTCATACAAGCAACAAAGGAGGGCAATTAATAAGCGTTATAAAGAAAAGAGACGTGCATCTGAATCTAATTCCCAAGCTGCCCTGCGAAAGTCATTAGATGCTATCCGTAAAAAGAGAGAAAGAACTGCAAAGAAGTTAGTTTTGAAAAATAATTATGCTATTTCTCCCAATGCATTGGGTAAATTGTGCAGAAGAACAGAAGACTCTTCCAAAAAGCCCACGTAAAAAGCATGCAGTTATTTCTAAAATAATTGAGAAACTAGGCATAGAAACCAATGTAACACCAACCACTTCCTACAACCATATTGAGCAAGATGTTATTAACAAGGTTGCATTATTTTTTGAAGATGATGCTATTAGTCACGTTGATCCAGGCATGAAGTCTACAAGTAGAACTTGCTCGCAAAACAACAAGGTATTCCAAGCTCGTAAACACTTGATGTTTACCATTACTGAGGCTTATACCTTGTTCCAGGAAAAATACCCAAACATTAAATTGTGAAGAAGTAAATTTGCTTCCATGCGACCTAAACATGTAAAATAATACAGAGACATACCACACAATGTGTGCGTATGTCGCTATCACGAAAACTTTGAAAATCTTCGCACAGCCATATCGAAACTTCGAGCAGGTTATAAGTCATCAACTAAAGAATTTATTGCAAGTTATATATGAGATGCTGGTAGTTTCTTGCATGAGTTTTCAATGCGCTGTTTGCTCAACTAAAATTGAAAGTCTGTTTGCTGAAGACATTGACATTGAAGAAGCAATTCAATATCGACAGTGGAAGATGGTGGATAAACGATTTGAAAATGTGATTGAAGAAGAGGATTTAACCAGTGCTATTCTTAAGATTAAGGAACAGCTACCAACTTTACTACTGCACCATTTCAACCAGCAACAGTCACAACGTTGCTTCAATGAAGCAAGGGATTTGTCTTCTCCTGAGTCTGTTGTGCTGCAGATTAACTTTGCAGAAAACTACACCTGTAGTTACCAGAATGAGATCCAGTCAGCCCACTGGTCTAATCCACAGGTGTCACTGTTTACTGCAGTTATATGGTATGGAAAAGGTAATTGTGATATCTATGCTGTGGCCAGCAATAACATATCGCATGATCATTATTGTGTGGATCATTTTCTAAGAATCATACTAGGTAACCACAAAGAAAAAAATCCCCACATGAAAAAGTTAAATGTATTCTCTGATGGAGCTGCATCACAGTTCAAGCAGAAGTACAACTTTGCCAATACAACAATTATTAAATGAGATTATAAGCTTCATGAATTGCGTTGGACGTTTTTTGCCACGTCACATGGTAAAGGAGCCGTTGACAGCATAGGTGCAGTTGTTAAGCGGCATGTGTGGAATATTGTGCGTTCAGAAGGAGCTATTGTCCACAACGCAGAAACGTTAGTTGCCACATGTGCTCAATAAAAAACCAAGGTTTTGCTAGCCGCTTCTGATGAAATGGGAAATTCAAAATCTTCCCTTGATAAACTTTGGGAAAACGTGGTTAGCGTCAGGGGAACACAACGAGTGCATCAGTTTACTGCAGAGTGCCCCTATCATATATGTACTCATAAGATTTCATGCTTCTGCTCCAGATGAGGGATCT
Source organism: Pyrrhosoma nymphula (assembly GCA_963573305.1). Classification (NCBI taxonomy): domain Eukaryota; kingdom Metazoa; phylum Arthropoda; class Insecta; order Odonata; family Coenagrionidae; genus Pyrrhosoma; species Pyrrhosoma nymphula. Next base: position 5,011,246 of record OY754334.1, read on the forward strand.
GAGTAGGTACATATCATTAAATCCAACCCAGGCTATAAAAATCAAAGAGGAAGAAGAAGAAGACAACCATGAAGAAATGTCTACTCCCATTCAGCCAATGGAGCTTGAGGTGCAAGATATCTTGTTGGCACCAGCTGTCGGTCAGTGGGTGGCTGTCGTCTATGACGATCAATGGCTACCTGGCACAATTATTAATGTTTTGCATGATGACATGATTGAAATCAAGTTTATGTCAGTGTTTGGACCAAACTGCTTTGTTTGGCCAGAAAAGGATGATGTCGACATAATTCTGTACTCGACAATTTTAGCTGTAATGAAGACTTGTCCAGACTTGGTGTCCTTTGGGAGAAGATCTGTTCATTCAATTCCAGTAGAGGAATTCAACAGAATTTTGACTTTGTACATAAGCCTACAGTAGTGTAGGCCTGCAAAGCCTAGGGAGTTTTCGTCCGTAGACTAACACGATTATTAATCGAAATGATTTTTATATTTAGTGTTCAAAGTATGTTACAAGTATGTTGTATGTTGCAAAATAATAGCCGATAGATGTTCTTCATGGCAAAAAAGTAAATGTTACATTTTATGTTTTATTTGAAGAGAGTTAGACTGTCAATGTTCCTAGTGCCTTTTCCATGGCAGTTTAATGTCCGAAGACTAACAAGCACATTCACATTTGTTTAATAATACTTATGAATATTGTAATAAATATTTTTGTGCACGCATGAATTGATTGTAATTAAAATATGACATTGCAATGTAAAAAATTATTATCTATGCCCATAGTGTATTTCTATTGCATTATTTATCAAATAAATTTCATGCAAATGTCCGAAGACTAACAATGGACAAGCCCTTAAATGAATAATTACAATATTTGCAAGTGAAGCCTGGTTTTGCCTAAAGTGGCAATTATTACGTCTGGTAATTTATCTCCTTATTTGCAAGGAAAGTTCGTAATTTATTCTCCACGCTTTTGCAAATATTGTTATCCATGCCTGATATATAAAATGTCAAATGTTGAATTTCATATCGTGCGCTCGAAAATTTCTTTAGCATACTTGAAACACATCTAATGCAATGAAATTCCGTTCAGTGGTCATTTACGTTGTGCGCATTCCTAAATATTTTTATTACTGTAATAGCATTATTTTTTGGAATTCGAATGTCTCAAATCTGATAATTGTTTTTTTCACTCGCCGCCATCTTGAAAATAATTCTCGAAAAAAAGTAGCTGGTGGAACGAAAACCAACATATATCATGCTGTATTTATGGAGCAGTTCTCAAAAACCTTGAATGCACCGCGGATGTGACCGTATTAAGTTAGAGTTCTTGAAAGTGGCAGCATAAGAAACTACTATCATTAATTCTAGCATGTTTGTGATGCATTGGGCGGGAAGTTAAGGCCAGTTTACGATTGGCATCAACGCGTACTTCACCCTTGAGCTGAATACACAGGTTCCAACCCACTACTACAATTATCATAGCAATTATGAGTTGATAATACTCGTACTCGTCCATGTTCTCGCTCTTTTGTAGAAAGGAACAAATCAACACATGTTGGCGCTTGGCTGCATGTAAACACCTGCATCCAAGCAAAGATGAATGAAGGCGACCAATGGTTACCGATGCACATTCCAGTTGACGGCGATCGTAACAGGATGGCGTCAACGCGAAAACAATTCATGGTTAAAGTTTGACTTTGATGCCAACTATAAATTGGCCTTTAGAAATCGCAGTAAATGGTATAATTGGCAGGACTTGCTGAAAGACCTGCTCGTTGTGATTCCACGGTTTTTTACGAGGCAAAGGAGCAGTAAGGATAAAAGTATGCTATCCTCTGTGGAATTTTTACCTTCAATTGAGTTCTTCATACCACATTCCCTGAAATTCAAGGTGCAAGAAGTGGATTATTTACATTGCCCCTGGAGTGATGCAACGTGAAAAGCACCTCCGGCAAACGAACTCCCGGTTAACGAACTGGAAAATTATCGGTCCCTGTCATATAGTAGAGGTTTTACTGTATTTTCATGTTGAGGTATAGAGGAAAAAGTGACCATATGTATAAAAGTGACGAAGGGACTTTTTTCTCAGACCCATACTTTCACAGCGGTCTGCACCATATGTCCTTAGAAACGGTTTTATGACCCTGTGGGACACCCTTGAGGGAGAAAGAGTCATCGGCTAGTTGCCTTCGCAGTTTACATTGTCTTTGCTGTTCTCCCATCCAAGAGTGTGTGTGGGTGTTTGGAGGCGACACTGATTCCAGTGTTTCTGTTTGTGCGTATATTTTCAAGATAGTAGAATTGAAGATTGTGGGGTGTTTTCTATTCAACACTTCGGAACCCCTTTCGTAGCCCAGGAGGGAGAGACAATTATCACCACGTCGCCCTCGAGACCAAAGATTCTATTCAAGAGTGTTTGTCAGTGCTCACGCTCGGAGGCCACCAACTCATTTCTTTGTTCACTGCTCGTTTCTCGTGTACGTATTTTCTTTAGGAATCCATCAAGACAGAAAATTTGAAGAGAGTTAGGTTTTTCCTTTTTCCAACGCTTCCTTGTCTACAAGTTGGGTACCGCATGCAAATATATTCAGTGATATACTTTGTTTTTGTCCACCAGTTGATTCTTATTTGTACGCATTGCACTCAGAAGCATACTCAGGATTTTATTCGAAGAGGGACTACAAAATTTGAACAAAGAGCATTGTTACTTTTTGCTTATTCTTACCTCGGATAAAAAGACTGTTTCATCTGGGGAACACAGAGTCACTGCGAGTTAAAACTTTTTCAATGAAGAGGGTCAATTTTGAATTATTTGCAAAAGCATGTATTGGGAATTCAGAAGAATAAAATTTACGTTATTCTTCTGAAATTTTGGGATTTGAGGAAATTCCCCAGATTCCCTTCACCTTGACCCCAGGACTAAACGTTCCAGACCCCGGAGAGGATCCTCAGAATATTTTTTACTTAATATTTACACAGAGTATGATAGCGATGATTGTTAGGGAGATGAATGACTACGTAGATAAGTTACGAGGCGTAAATGTAGCGGCAAAAGCAAGGATAACCAAGTGGAAATCCTTGAATTAAGAGGAGCTTCTAGTGTCTCCGGGGATCCTGTTTCACATGGGTACAATCCAAATGAACAGAATCTCCGATTACTGAAGCACTGACATCCTTTTTAGTTTCATTGTTTTCGGAACAGCATGCGCCGCTACAGGTTTGCCAGAATATCACAGTGCTTGCACTTTTCACGTAATCCCGTACCAGGTGAGCCTAGACCTAATGACAGACTATACAAAATACGACCACTGATGGACCTTTTTCATGAGATGATGGACACAATAGTAACGCCGACTCAGAGACTATGTATCGATGAGTCTATGGTTTTCTGGAGGAACCACCTTGTATTTAGCATTTTCGATAAATGCAAGAGACACCGACACGGAATAAAGTTGTACATGCTGACTGAACCTTCCAGTGTGGCTCTGAGGTTCCTTGTGTATTCTGGTTCTTCCGACATTGATGTAGGTGGTCTGGGTCACGTCGACAATGTTGTCCATAAATTAATGAATGTCAAACTTGATGTTAGCCATTCATTATTGATGGATTATTTTTATACAAGTGTCGACTTGGCCGACCAACTTGATCACCAGATCTACTGAACCGGGACCCTCAGAACCAACCAAAAAGGTTATCGTCCCCGTCTAAATTCAGCAAAATTGAAAAGAGGTGAAGTTGTGCAAGCCTACACTAATGAAGGTGTCTGCGTGATGAAGTGTAAGGACAAACGGGATGTACTGATGATCAGCTCCGAATTTGGGAGTGATATGATTGATGTACCCCGCCGGAGAGGAGGTGGAAACATTTCCAAACTGGAAGCCGTTATGAGCTACAGTGAATCTATTGATCATTTCGATCAAATGATGTCGTATTATCCGATCTAAAGGAAGAATCTGAGGTGGTATAAAAAATTAGGCATTCACATATTTCACCACTTATTAGTCAATAGTTACTTCCTCTTCATAAAATCCCATCCAAAAATCCCACTCTATGACTACCGCCTCTCCATCATCAAATCTCTTATACAACCAGGCCATTCAGTTTCCCCTATTCCACCTTCCGCTCCTTCCCCTATTCCACCCTCTAGAAATCTAGGCTTGTCAAGGCATCTTCCTGAACAATACGAAATAGATGGCACAAGACGCAAAAGGAAGCAACAAAACTGCCGAGACTTCTCAAAGTGAGGGATTAGGAAGGACACTACCACGTATTGCCTGGCATTTGAGGGAAACCCACCACTATGCGTTATCCATTTTTTTAAACCTTTCATCAAAAGCTGAAAGTATGCAAACACAGTAAGTCCTCAACTTACGCGGATCCGAGTTACGCAGATCCGGAGTTACGTAGATGTTCAGTTAGGCCGGTGACATGCTTGCGTTTTCTCCACGTTTCTGTTGCCACGACAGATACACCGGGTGACGAACCGCAACTTATTTTCAAGCGCGCAAAAGTTGATGTCAAACTACGGGTGTTCGGAACGCCCACTCTACTACCACGGTGCGATAAGCAGCCAGTCCTCGGTATGGGGAGTGTACATCATTTATATTTTGTGTCGCGCCATAAACAAATGCAGTGCTTTCAAATCTGTTGCTGATCGCAAGCATGGCTATGGCCATGTACATGCTTGCGTTTCCTCTGCGTTTCTGTCTCCGCAACAAATACGCGGAGATAGTTCGCCGAAAGTGAAACGCATAGAATAGCATGGGGTAGGTCAAGCTTGCGACCAGCGACTAGCGGTGAATTGTAAAACACTGCATGTCGTGTTTTAAGTGCATCAAGACAAAAAAACCTGATGAACGATGTTTCTTTTTCATCAAATACCAAAAAAACAGCTGAGCGCGACAAGTCAAGATCATCAATTTCCGAACTCATTACGCCGACGAGACTGAGCGTTCAGAACGCTCGCAGTTTGGCGTCACCTCCTTCGCGACTGAGTCTCAGACCCCCACCCGGGGTTTATGTCGCCGGAACAGAAACGCAAGTATGTCCATGGCCTAATGGTTCCATAAGAACCTATGTCTTTGACCTTCTACTTGCTGTCGCCGCATATCTGTCGCGGATAAAGAAACGTGAAGAAAACGTGAGCCTGTCACCGGCCTTACTCAGCATCGACGTATTTTTTCGGCGTAGTTTGACCTTCCCGCGTAAATTGATGCATAGTTAATTTTCTACTCCATAGATGACGCCTGTTGTCCATCACAGCAAAAAAGAACACGTTCGTGCAGCAGATAGACAAACTTGTGTTTCCGTTGTGACTTGATCATTGGGATCGTTATTCATCAAGTTCGAGAAATTTTCTCGTAAAATCATTTAAAATGGTCTAATGAGTTTATTTTGGGTGTGAGCCCTTATAATGGCTGAGAAACGTGAGAGTGGTGAGATTTCTACGAATGGCAAAAAGAAAAGTCAAGCTACAAGTTTGGAAATGAAACTGGATATTATTAAGAGACATGACAAAGGTGAAAAGTTGGTTGAAATTGCACATGCTTAAGAGATGAATGAGTCAAGTTCAGTTAGGTCAATTGTACATGGTAGAAGTCAAATTAAAGAGCATAATATACGTATTTATTTAGAACTTTTTCCAGTTATGAACAGGCATTCACATGAGTATGATAATTTTAACAAATTTTCAATTTGCTCATGTTTTGTGCAATTATACTAATTTTTAATTTAAATATCCAGTGAGATAAAGACTGGATTTGTGTGACTCTCAGAATTTTCATATTATGTTAACTTAACGGCCTCTCAAAAGATGGCGTTTTCTGTAATTGTTGCCCGTTGCCGCCAATCACAGTAAAAGCGGCACCGCTAATGGTTCAAAAATGGATAGGCAAGTTGATGTGTTTCGACTTACGCGGACCTTTTTGGGACGAATTAACCGCGTAAGTCGAGGACTTAATGTAGTGTAAATAGCTAGAAAAATGGTTTGTCTGAATATGTATTTTCAATTATTAATTTTTGTGACAGATTGCATATTTTAGAAATATGTATAAGTATTTAGTACATTTGTCTAAACAATGAATGGCTTCAAATAAAATGAGCAAATCAAAAGTGCTTACCATGGTAATTATTAATTAAGATTCAATCAATCCCTTTTTAACTTATATTAAAATCTAGTTATTTACTAAATAATACTACTCAGCAAGATGGTAGTCGCACTTCCATAGGAGGTACTTTATTATGAAAATTTCCAAATAATTCAAACTCTACTTTATTTTAATTATCATAAGCGTAGTATTTTATCACAGAGTGGCAACAATGAGTGAAATGTGTAAGAAGAACTTTAAAACAAGTTAATTACTGAAAATTATGTGCTTAACACCAAGGTAAGCTGGAAATTCAATTATATCGCGTAGAATCGATAAGGGGAATTTCCTTGAATGCATGCAACCCACACAATCCAGTCTTGCCATTGGCGCAGGACGTTCAGGAATGTCAAAAGTTTAAACCGTTATAACAACTATAAACATACTTCAAAAATTAAAAATTTTTGTCACATACATCTTAATTCATCGTGCTGAATTAGAATATACCTGTTGTGATTTAAATTAATCACTTTGAAATGATATATGACTTCCAAATGAGTTATATTTTCTTTAACTCTGTGCCGTACCAGGGCGTACATCATAATACATCGAAAAACGCTCAAAGCTGACTGACTGCCGTCACATGTTGTGCAGTGCCACCAACTGGTGTACCATTCAGTAGTGCCTACCTATACGTGAGGCACTCTTAACATCTCCCTTCCTTGTGACAAATGATCAACTTCCACAATTAAACGAATTGGGGGTCCTACCACTCGCCCTGATCTTGTTGTATACCCCATCACAGAGGGTTCGTTTACAGTAATAGGTTTAATAACATCAGATACACTTTCTATTTCTGGGTGTTTACCATATAACTCAGGTACATTTTCAATATTATGAGACCAATGATTCAATTGAGATGTATTATTCTCTTTTATATGTTGTCTGGTTCTCCCATATCCATCAGTAACAACATTAAATCTTGAAAAATCACTTTTCTCAACAATACGACCACTTAGCCATCTTGAGTCAGGTGTTTTTTTTAACAATATAGTCACCAACAGACAATTCCTTTAAATTTTTGGTATTCCTATTATAATAACACATAGACTTCTGAGACTTAAAGTTAAGTACATCTTTCACAATTGCAACAACCTTCGGTTTAAGTACATTTCTACTGCTATGTAAATTAGTATTCAAAGATCTTGAAAATAAAAGTTGAGCAGGTGATGGACGATTTTCCTTAACCGTATTTCTTAAATGTAACAAAGCCAATTAGGGATCCGATCCACTAATATGAGCTTTTTTATACAATTTTTTAATGGTTTGTACAGACCTTTCAGCTAACCCATTTGAACGTGGGTAGTTCGGGCTAGACATTATATGTTCAAATTTATACTGTTTTGCAAATTTTTTAAATTCTAAGGAATCAAACTGTTTTCCTCCATCAGTAACTAATAAAAGAGGAATTCCATGATGTGCAAATATAGATTTACAATGATCAATGACAGAACTGCTTTTCAGATAGTCAACAAAGCTGTTTCAATGAATTTGGAGTAATAATCAACAATAAGTAAATAATTTCTCCCTGCATAATGAAAAATATCTGCACCTAGCTTTTGCCAAGGAAATTAGGTACCTCGTGTGGAATCATTGGCAAATTACTAAATTGGCATTGCTAAAACTAGCACATGCCGTGCACTGTTTGACTTTATCCGTAATTTGAGAATTCATCCCAGGCCAGTATGAAATATTTCTTACTCGATTTTGACAATATTCTACTCCTAGGTGACCTTCATGTATTTTTGCTAACATTTCTTTGCGTAATGTTTCTGGAACAATTACAGCTTCATTTTAAAAAATTAACACATTTATAGCATGCAAATCACAACGCACATTCCAAATGGTACTATGTACAGTTCTGTTCAAAAAAATCTTACCGCCAAAAATTTCTAAGTCCCCAGTTTTTGATGATTTGGCATCGTGGCTGAACCACGCCCCCCTGTGACGGAGAACAACAAACTTTCCAAGCGGAACGAGAGCCCTCCCTCCTCGTAGCTGGGGGAGTTGAACCATCCACGGAAGGAAAATTTTGACCTGGGAAAATGATTATTTCCGAGGGGAGGGGTAAGGTTTCTTTTTTGTGATGTGTGAGTAAGAAGAAAAGGGAGATGTGCGGGGGAGCAATAAACTCTCCGAGTGAACGGCGGCCCTCCTTCCGAACTCGCTTGCCGAGAGGGAACCTCCACCCGAATGACGATTTTGACCTGCTAAGGGATTTCTGAGGAGATGGGTTGGATTTCGGACTCCCGTTTGGTTAGGCGTGAGCGAAAATGAGTAGATGAACGATCGGTCTGTCGGCCAAAGTCACCAGATATCTCTCGTAATAGAAAGCTACCATGTAGAAGCCAGGACTCAAATATCCATTGAAAGTCTTTATCAGAGTACGGGGAATAATTCCGCTGCAAATGACATATCTTCCATTATTTTTCCTCTAGAAAAGGCTATTACCGCGAATCGTCGCTCGAAGAGATCGAATCGTGTCCCCGGAGCTCCATTAGTTTCTTATAATTATTTTTCATTTATACGCGTATTCATTGACGTAGAAACTTGTCAAAAGTTTGACGTATTTTCGCAATCGCTGTCTGGAATTATATGGCTGCGCTTCTTTGGTTTGAATTTTTTCCATCGATAATAAATAAGAATCAGTATGCATGTCAATTTTCTTAGGATGCAAATAGACCAATGCCATTTAATTATAATGCTGGAATGCCGTGGAAACCAGCTAGGAAATAAGCTCAAAGCCTGCCTTCATTCAACTATTATTCAACTTCAATCATTCTTCAACCAGCTCTCGAAGGGTGAGGTTGTGTCTACTGAGCGCTCCTGAAACCGGTTTCCTTTCTGACCGGCAGCGATCACCTATTTGACTCCCTGTTTGACCAGCAGCGGCACCGATCACCTAGATTTGTGCAGCAGTGATTTTAGTGTGTTATTTTTTGAAATCGCATTTTGCGAAGTAGTATTGTGAAGTGAAGTAGTGTTGTGAAGTGAAGTAGTGTTGTGAAGTGAAGTAGTGTTGTGAAGTGAAGTAGTGTTGTGAAGCAGCCTGGTCCTGCAGCTGACGGTGTAACGGATAAGTAGTCGCTGACCATCTTATTTTCTTTAATTTATTTTCCTTTATTCAAGTGTCTTACTAGTTTGTCGTGATTGCTTAGTTATAATTTGTCTTGCTTTTGTGGTTAAGTAGCATTATAGAACTTAAAATTATTAATAGTTCCTAGGTATTAATATTGACTCTTAATAATCATTTGATCCCATACGTGCGTGCGTGTTCTAGAAACTGATCCATCGCATTTTTGTTCTTTCACCGCCTAACTACTTTGCTAGAAAGTACTTCTTACGCAACCTTGCGTATCGTGCTTGATTCGCTTATGCCCGCCTCATACATTTAGAGGACTTAGTGTAAATTCACATCGTTTAAGTGCTAAAGCCTGTAGAATAGTATGGCCGGCCCTAGTTCCTCTGTAGCGAACCTCAAGAGCAAGGTGAAGAGCGACCTCCTCGAGGCACGTGTCGCCGAACTTGAGAGGTTGGTTGCGGAGATGCACGCCCGGGTTGCGGGTTGTGGGGGGTTCTCGGGATCCGGTGGTCGTAGTGTTTCTCCCGGGACCTTGCACAGCACCAAGGTGGTGTCCCGGGCATGCTCGGGGGCGAAAGCAAGTGCGATTGCCCTGGGGAAGACGGTGCGGTCTTCGGGTCGGGGGATGACTCACAGCCTGGGGCCCGGGTGGGTGGTTGTGCCCCAAGGGCGGGGGGCGGTGGCTCGGCCGAGTCGGGGAGTGGGGGAAGCGGAGGCTAATCCCATCCCCGTTCGCAACAGCTTCGCAGTTTTGTCGGAGGACAATTCTGGGGGGCCAGTTAGCGAGGTCAGGAACGAACCCCCCGTTGCAAGGGACTCAACTTCGAACGGCAGCCGGGCTGGGAGGGCAGGGATAGTATTGTTAGGGAGTTCAAACGTCCGGCGGATTTTCCCCCAGTTAGAGAAGAGGGCAAGGAGAGACGGAGCGGACCAACGGGTCACCTCCTGGTGTATACCAGGGGGAATCGTACCCAATTCTACGGCGGTGGTAAAAGCAGCGGTGAAGGACACGGGCTGCTCTAGACTGCGGGTGGTGGCCCATGTCGGCACCAATGATGCTTCCGAGCGTAGAGCCGATGAGATCTTGGATTCCTTTAGGGATCTAAACTCGGAGGTGGAACCCGTTCGGAGGGGCACTGGTGTCGATCTGCGACTATCCATCTGCAGCATTGTTCCACGGACTGACTGCGGCCCTCGAGTTTGGGACAGGATTGCCTGGATCAACAAGAGGCTGTGGAAATTCTGTGTAAGCATTGGGGCAGAGTTCGTGGATCTTCGGCCGGTGCTTAGATCGTGCCGGGCTCCCCTCAACTCGTCTGGGGTGCATTATTCCAACGAGGCGTCTGAACGGGTGGCTCGTAGGATTTTTGAGCACTGTAGATATTTTTTAGACTAGAGGGTAGGTCATCTAGTGGGATTTGTAAAGATTTAACCGAACGTAGCCTCCGAGGAAGTCCGCATTGCGAAAATGTTCACATCCAAGTAAACTTAGAAGGACTAAAGCCGGAAAATAGCGACAATATTCCCAAAACGCGTACTCCAGCGAAAGAAATTATATCAAATGTAATAACCACTTCCAGTGAAATTCGCCCATCTAATACCCATAAGCGTGGAAAAGAACCAACCGACACTCAATCGACAAAATATGACATTAACTTTGTAGTAGTTAATTGCCGTAGCGTTAAAAACAAGCGCGCTGAAATCGAGCATATATTTCAGGACGCAGACGTGGTCATAGGAACGGAGAGCTGGCTTACAGAGGATATAAGTGACAGCGAAGTTTTTCCTCCAGGATATAAAATCTACAGATGCGATCGAAGCGATAGGACAGGAGGCGGAGTTTTTATAGCAGTTAAATCACATTTACACAGCACCGCCCATGAAATAACTGATAATGAAATAGAAAGCGTATGGTGTACAATTAAACAACGAAACAAAAGGAGTATACATGTTTGCTCTTTTTATAGACCTCCAAACTCCGAAGCTGATATTATTTACCAATTAGAAAATCAAATATCCGCATTTACTTTAAGAGACAGTAAAAGTGTAATCATTATTGGGGGAGATTTTAATCTGCCATCTATAAATTGGGATTCTTACACTGTAAAGCCAAATTCAAGGAATAGGGAAATCAGCGAGATCTTACTCAACACACTTACTAAGCACTCACTCGCCCAAGTAGTTGACAAGCCTACGAGAGGAAATAAAATATTAGACCTTTTTGCAGTAAGCCATCCTAGGTTGATAAAACAACTCGATATTATTGATGGCATAAGTGATCACAGAGTAATTTTTGCAGCCTTAAAACTTGAAGTAGAGTCAGCTGTAAAACCGAAACGCAATATTTATTTATTTGATAAATGCAACTTCATAAAATTTGGCGAGATGCTTAATGATTCGTACACTGACTTCGTAGCTAAAACAGAGGACAAAAGCACTGATGCATCATGGAAATATTTCTTAGAAATTCTACGCCAGGGAATCAACGAATATATTCCGCGAAAATTGAAATGTGATAGTAAAGAACCTCGCTGGTATAACAATGATGTTAGGAGGGACCTTAAGAGACAGAGAAAACTGTACAACTTATTCAAAAAGTCCATTACGTTAGGTGACAAATCGAAGGAACTTGAAGCAAAAGAAAGTTACGCTGCACAACGCTCAAAAACCAAGAAATCAATGCGTACTGCATTGCGAAATTTCAAGAAAAAAGTACTTGGTGAATTACTCGAAGAAAATCCGAAATCTTTTTGGTCATATGCGAGAGAGCTTCAGGGAAAATCTTCAACCGTAGATTCGTTATTTGATAAAGATGGCAAACTTGTCACCGATAATATTGACAAAGCTAACACGTTAAATTCCCACTTCGAAAGTGTATACACTACAGACGATACTCCATGTTATTTCGACATTTCATTCACTGAGGAACCGATGAAAGAAATCACTATTCAATGTGATGGGATAACTAAACAGCTACAGTCGATCAAAAATAGTAAATCTCCGGGTCCGGAGGGAATACCCGCGCGTGTCCTCAAGGAATTAGCGCCACAGATCGCACCGTTCTTAGACATAATATTCAAGAAGTCATTGTCTGAAGGAAAGATACCAATAGACTGGAAAATTGCAAACGTTACACCGATATTCAAAAAGGGAAACAGACATGACCCAGGGAACTATCGACCAATTTCATTAACGTCTATTAAAGGCAAGATACTCGAACATATCGTCGTTAGCAATATCATGACGTTCCTGGACAGTCGTAACTTCCTTCATGGCTGTCAGCACGGCTTTCGGAAAGGTAGATCATGTGAAACACAGCTCGCGCTCTTTTCTTCATGACGTTCTCAAATCTGGTGAATCGAAAATACAAGTGGACGCATTATTCCTAGATTTTAAGAAAGCTTTCGACACGGTACCTCACAACAAACTTTTATACAAATTACAGTCATGCGGCCTAAACGAAACAGTAGTAAACTGGATACGCGACTTTCTGAGTGATCGTAAGCAAAAAGTAGTTCTTGACGGAATTAGCTCTGATGCAGTTAAAGTGACATCAGGTGTCCCACAAGGAAGCGTAATCGGCCCCCTTTTGTTCATTATATACATAAATGACCTATGCTCTCGAATTAGCAGTAAAATACGTTTATTTGCTGATGACGCTGTCATCTATCGCGAAATTAATGATCACTCTGACTTTGAAATTCTATCATCGGATTTAAACAACGTTCATGTGTGGAGCCAAGAGTGGGGACTCGAACTTAATCTGAGCAAATGTGCGGCGGTACATTTCTTGCGGAGGTCGTCCAACTATCCCCGTGTATATGCTATGGATGGCGTTAAGATAAAGGCGACAGATGAAGTTAAGTATCTGGGAGTTACGATAACCTCAAACCTATCGTGGGGAACACATATAAGAAATATTTGTGGCAGAGCTCTGAAGAAGCTAGGATTCGTCAAGCGTATTGTGGGAAGATTCTCAGATGAAAAAGTAAAAGAGAGGTGCTATTTCGCACTCGTCCGGCCACACCTTGAATATGCAGCAAGCATATGGGATCCGGTGCAGAAAGAATTAATTCGGGAACTTAATAAAATACAAAGGAAAGCTGCGCGATTCGTCAAAAACTGTTACGGGCGTACAGACAGCGTTACGCAGATGTTAAACGAATTAGGCTGGGAGCCGCTAGAGACTCGGAGGCTGCGCGCTAGGCTTAGATTACTTGAGCAATTGAGAATAGATATCTTTCAGAGCGACACGGAGAACATCATATTAGAACCCCACTATATTTCCAGGTCCGACAGAAACGATAAATTAAGAGAGATATTTTGCCGAACGGATAGGTATGGGAATTCGTTTTTCCCCCGAACAATAAGGGACTTTAATAAATGCAAGGCGTAATTTCATAGAGCGTTTCCTTTTTATATGTAAACGGCTGGTGTCCTAACACCCCCCGCCACACGCCTATTGAGGCGGCTTGCGGGGTAGTATGTAGATGTAGATGTATTACTAACCGAATAAAAATGGATGGTTGCTACGCACTGACGAATCGTCATACGGATTCAGCATTTACTTGATTGGTCTGCGGCAGTTTTACCCACCTTTTTATATCAACTAACCACTTTCTGCAGTAAAAAGGTCACGACTTAAAAAAATAATTAAAGGAAACTTCCTAAACGTTAAAGTCGCCCGAACCGCCGTCAACCAGCATCAGCTGAAAAGACATAGGAAGATGCGCACGCGCGCAGTGAAATATGCCAGCCTGCCTTCACAATACCCCATTTCCTTATAGCATACGTAATTTTTATAGAACAATACATTGAATAATCACAACTAACAGCATGAAATAAGTTAAAAAAGGATGGCAAAAAATGCGTCAAATAATGAACACTAACACTGCCCGAGTAAATTTCCCCAAACTTAATTCCAGAAACAGTAAATGATTGCAAGGAAAAAACTGAACCTATATCGGGTAAAATGACAAGAATTAATTATGGCATCTTGGAAATGATATGGTTTCGTTTTTATTGTTTAAATTTATTTAAATTTGCGAGCGTATTCATTAATGTTAATAATTATCGCAATTTCGACTTAATTGTGTTATCTCATATATTTGTGGCAGTGCAATCCCTTTTGTATTTGAACTTTCGTAAATTGTTTTTAGTCATTTACTTCTTTTCGGAATTTTGTTTAATTTTTCCTTATGGCTGCTAATTCTTTCCTAAAGTAAGCCAGGAAACTCATGCGTCTTTCAGAAGAGCGCTTACAACTTTTTCTTTGATTTAATTAGGTGCGTAGATAAATTTGGTGTGGGTGGAATTACAATACACAACTAGCTACAAGAATGTGCGATATTAACAATAAAAGAATAATAGTTTGGATAAGGGATTTAAAACTGGATCACTCAAATTCGCTCTGTAGTAACCCATAATGTCAGGCTCAAATTTTAGCGCACACCTATCTTCGCAAAGTATTCTGGGAAAGAGAATTTCAGGGGTAATGTATTTATGTGCAAACTATTACTAATTAATGTTTTAATTTTAAAGTAGTGAGCTTTCTAAAGTATCCAATATCCTATCAAGTTCTTTCGCTATGCTTGGAACTATATGTCTGCGCTTTCTTGATTTTCCATGTTTTTCTCGAGAGGCAAGGGAAGCCCAATCCACTTCAAATATCTTCGGATGTAAGTAGCTTGATACTATTTTATTCCAATATTGGAATGCCTAGGAAAAAAAAACTTTCAATCCACTCAATCATGAACTTCAGCCAGTACTCAATTATTGTTTCGCGTTGGATATGGATTAAATTTCCTTGTTACCATTAAAGTAACATGATGCAAATAATTTCTTCTTTCATCCCTCTCAAATGCCTCTTTCAATCTACTCCGTCCTGTGTATAATCTTTGCTACTCAGTTAGTGAGTTAACTGTATTAGCGAAGATCTTTGCATAGAGGCACCACCCCTTTGGTCCTTCTAATCTTTCCTGAGAGAGCAATAAACATTCCTTACCAAAGGAAGCCCCTTCCATCACCCTCGCTTGAAGAAAGGCCCGAAACTGCCAAAAAGTGACAATGGAAGGGAGCAGCGGCTTCTTATTCTACTATGAGCGAAGAAGCAACGTTGTGGTCGGTCAAGCTGTATCCGCACATTATGTGGATGCGTGGAAGTAGCCCATACATGTGAAAACTTACATGATCTCTCGTTCACAGCAGCTAGGAAGCGCGGAAACGAAACGCCCACTTCATTGGCTAATATCCCCCTTACTCGTTTCATTTTTTATTAGTTTCCTACTCGTATTAATTATCGTTATTAGCTTACAACAGGTTGATCAAAAATATATAGCATTTATATTTTCTTTGTCTGGGAGTCGTTGCGGTATCAAAATTCCTATTACTTTCAAAACGTCGTAATTAACTCTGCACGTTTTACAGGACATTGGTTCAATTTTCTTTACTTTGCCATAAAATATTTGCTGCTTAGTTAATTAAGTTAGGAAGTTAGACTTTCAATGGATATTTGAGTCCTGGCTTCTACATGGTAGCTTTCTATTACGAGAGATATCTGGTGACTTTGGCCGACAGACCGATCGTTCATCTACTCATTTTCGCTCACGCCTAACCAAACGGGAGTCCGAAATCCAACCCATCTCCTCAGAAATCCCTTAGCAGGTCAAAATCGTCATTCGGGTGGAGGTTCCCTCTCGGCAAGCGAGTTCGGAAGGAGGGCCGCCGTTCACTCGGAGAGTTTATTGCTCCCCCGCACATCTCCCTTTTCTTCTTACTCACACATCACAAAAAAGAAACCTTACCCCTCCCCTCGGAAATAATCCTTTTCCCAGGTCAAAATTTTCCTTCCGTGGATGGTTCAACTCCCCCAGCTACGAGGAGGGAGGGCTCTCGTTCCGCTTGGAAAGTTTGTTGTTCTCCGTCACAGGGGGGCGTGGTTCAGCCACGATGCCAAATCATCAAAAACTGGGGACTTAGAAATTTTTGGAGGTAAGATTTTTTTGAACAGAACTGTACCTTCTTATCCAATGACTTTTTACAATCTGGCCACCCTTCTTGTATATATTTTTTAACAGTTTTAAGCACTACATAATTTTCAGTTTCAGTTTTGAATTGTAAAAATTTATTATGAGAAATAGGTAACATATCAAAATTCAGCTTCAATTGAGCAACCATTTCCTCATTAAGATCGTCTAAACTTAAGTCTTTTTCCTGTAAAGGACTTCTGGACAATGCACCAGCAATATGCATTTCAGATCCAGGTTTGTATTGAATATCTAAATCAAAACAAATTACTTCTGGCATCATCCTCTGTAATCTAGGTGGAACTGATCATAATGTTTTTTTAAATATGGAGACTAGAGGTTGGTGGTCTGATTCCACTATAATCCTTTTTCCAGAAATATACTCTCTGAGTCGACAATAAGCAAATACTAAGGCATACATTTCTTTTTCAATGACTGCATATTTATGTTGTGCATCAGTTCATGACTTTGATGCATATGAAACTGGCCTCCCACCTTGCAGTAACACTGCACCTACTCCATAAGTCGAACTGTCCACTGAAAAGACAATTGCTTTATTAGTGTCAAAATATTTAAGAATGGGAGCTTCACTAATTGTATCTTTAAGCTTTTGAAAAGCCATACCATGATTTGAATCCCAAATCCATAAGGAGTTAACTTTTAAGAGTTCCCTTAGTGAGGAAGTTAATTCAGAGTAATTAGCAATGAATTTAGACAAATAATTTGTTATGCCTAGAAATCTCTGTAATTCTTTTCTATTCTGAGGTTTTGAATTTGTTGAATTGCTTTAACTTTATTCTCATCAGGACTAATTCCCTCATATGACATCATGTGTCCTCAAAACTTGATTTCTTTCGCACCAAATGAACATTTGTCCAACATGAATTTCATACAATTTTGTCTGGCTACTTGCAACAGATTCCTAAGTTGCGTATCATGCTCTTGCTTTGACTTTCCCCACAAAAGTATATCATCTATATAACATTCTACTCCTTCCATACCTTCAAATATTTGTGTTATTACTCTACTAAATAATTCAGGAGCACAAGTTAGTCCCATTGATAACCTCAAAAATCTGTATCTCCCAAAAGGAGTAGCTAATGTACAGATCTTGGAACTTTTCTTCCGAAAGTATCATATAAAATCCTGAACTAGCATCCAATATAGAATAATAGCATGAACCACTTAACTTTGCTGACATTTCTTATAATGTTGAAAATTTAAAACGTGGTCTTAAAATTGCCTTATTTAAATGTCTTGGATCTAAACATAGTCTAAGGCTACCATCTTTTTTCTGTACTGTGCCTATAGGATTAACCCATTCTGTAGGCTCCACTATTTTGCAAATGACACCCTGTGCTTCCAGGTTTTTTAATTCCCTCTCTAATTAGCCTACAATTGGAAAAGGTATTTTTCTGCGAGGACTGATACTGGACCTTACATTAGAGTCAATTACAATAGAATATTTGATAGGAAGACATCCTATATCCCCATCAAATAGCTCTGGAAACTCTTTAGCCATAGAATGTTGAGCTAGCCCTAACTCTTCAACCTTATATCTTTCGCCTATACGTGAGACACTCATAACAATGCCAAAAACTGAACTTCGTCACCAGGAAAGTTCAACAATTTTTCCCTTAGTGTTGAAAGGGTTAATGCTCTATTATAAATCACTTCATGACAAACTTTGTTTTGTCATTTATGTCATAACAAATTATAACATTTAATAACAATTATACATTTCCTTAATTTATTATTAACTAAAATGTTTAAATGACCTGTAAGTGGCACCTCATACATTTCTTATCAAAATGCATACTATCATAACTACGAATTAACCAACTGCACCTGTGTGCCAAAGCACGGTATCTTACGGCTACTTTACGACTGCTTACCAGGCCAATTTAGTGGTCTCAACCGTCTCAAATTGGCCAGCTCTTACAAACATTCCAGCACATGCGCTCCTTGAAAGTAGGCAACCATCATTTCAAATCCATAACTTTCGTAATTCTCGTTTTTTTTATAAGGTTGCCACTTGTGTAAGTACGGATTTACGTAAGTCAAGGCTAACGTAACTCGGGGATTGCCCATACTGGTTTTACAGTATGTACTCAAAACTAGTGTGTATTTTTATTGGAGCTTACCTAATCACTCCAGCAATCATGTTAAAATGGAAAATTTGGTCATTCTATGTATATAGGTACATTCTCAATTGGCATGTTGTGTAACATGCAGAAATTGTGTTAAACGAATTCATGTTAAACAAATTCATGTTATGTGAGGTATACCTTTATTCACAGTACATACTCTGCATTTCTTTTCTCAATGCTAAAAACTATTGTGAACATGTGTTCTTCTGGTCTGGCACGATTCACCATCAGATACATACAGTAAAACCTCCATACATCGAATTAATCGGAACCGGAAAAATGAGTTCGTTGTACGGAAGTTCGTAGTTATGGAGGTTTTTTTGCGGGTTGCGTCACCATAGGGGACTCTCTAGGTTACGTCACGATCAGGGCCTTACTTTGCGGCACAGGGTGAATAAATAAACGGCAGGCAAGCTATGCTGAGGAAATGATCAATACAATGATGACAACTTTCATTATATCCATGACACAAGTCGTGAAAATAATTTGAAGTAGTGTGTTGCACTTAGCGCCCAATTTATTAACAAGTGTTGATTATGTCCTTCCTGTAATCGGTTAGCCAACATTTTAACCCAAATGCAACACAATTAAATCTACAGTGTGCACCTGTTTTTTCGTATTATTTGCGGCAAGTAATTTAAACTAACAAAATTACGGATCAGCAGATCGGGTATGTCGGATCCAAATATCCGCGGATATTACGCTCCACCGGATAATGAAATCGTATCCAAATCCATTGAAAAAAATTGGATCTGGATCCGAAATTTAAAATTAATGCTTAAGTGGATGAATCATCCTATAAGAGGGAGTAAAAAGATCAGAGTTTCGATTCTCTCTTCGCATGCGCCGATGCACTGCGTTACCTCATTGTCTTACCGATGTCATGATTTGTTTCAAAGCTCTCTCGGGCGTTACGCAACAGAATTTCAGGTTGTGGAAAAAGTTTTTTTTTTAATTAAAGGAATGGAAGGGGGTCAGTTCAGCCTTTTATCGACATTTGGTCATTTTTATCGATGAATCATTGTTCCATCCTACACAATACGTTGCTCGTAAGATGACAAATGATACCATCAAACATCTTGCAAATTATTACTAAAAATCACAGGCCGTGTACAGATACGGCTTTAGCTGCGTAAGACTACGAATGCCATATCACGTACTACTAGGAGTAACACGGCACCTGACGGTGGTTCACATAGCGTTGTTAATAATGGAATTACTGAGGCTGATGGGAAATTTAGGTAGTAAAGCGGATGGGAAACATTAATGGCGTAATTGAGGAATACAGCTTGCGCAATGCATTAAGGTTGTTCAGTCGTATATATTCTAAAGATTGCGCATTGCACTGAAGATTGTACAGTTGCAATTTATATTTATTAATATAGTTGATAAAAATGTCTTCCCTGGTGTGGGAACATTTTTCTTTAGATAAGGAGAACCCCACGTATGCCATGTGCGGGCACTGTGGCGTGAAACTATCACGAGGAAGTGCGAAATCCACCTCACCACTACTGAAGCATCTGCGGGCAAAGCACAAAGCAAAGTCGAATTCCGCTCCAATTGCAAATTTTTCCGAAGAAAGAAGCCTACTTTCACGTCCAAACGCATGCACACCAACTGAGGACCCTGATGTCGTCGATCATCCACCTAGCCCAATGTCTTCATCATCATCCATGTCATCAGCCTCATCCACAGCTGTTAAAAACAGCTCAACGAAGTTTTCACGTGTGCAACCGACTTTAAGCCAGTTTATTGATGTCAAAAAAAGGTTCAGTTCAGCAGATCACCGATCAAAATATATCACAAAGCTGATTGCCGAAATGATATGCATTGATGGCCTGCCGTACAGTACTGTGGAGAATTATGGGTTTCAAAATCTAATTGCACATTTGGAGCCATGTTGCACAATACCTGGACGAAAGGTATTTTCAAATAAAGTAATTCCTGATATTTACGAGTAAGTGCACAAAAGGGTTAACACATTCAATGCGGAGCACGTCAATAGACGTGCTCCTGGCTACACCGACTGACGGAGCACGTCAATTGACGTGGTCGTTCCATTCCGAAGCCCTTTAAATTTTTTAAAGCCGATTTTGACGACTTTCATGAAAATCGGGCCCGCATTGAATGTGTTAAAGAAAACCTTGCAGCCAGCGATATTGACGTGGTTAGTGTCACACTTGACATGTGGACATCTGTCGCAAACCATGACTATTTGAGTTTGACTGTACATTATTTCAATATGTAGTTCTTTTGAACTGAACAGCATGTGTATTGATATTGTCCCATTCCCTGAGGTCAAACATACTGCCAGTAATTTGTGTGACTTTTGGATGAACCTTTTTAAAGACTGGGGTCTTGCCGAAAAAGTGCAGGCAGTTGTAACTGATAATGGTCGGAACATGGTCGCTGCTGTTGAAATGTCGGGTAACTGTCATGTGAGTTGTTTGGCTCATACGTTACAACTGGCTTTGAAGGACGGGCTGCTGAACTAAAAAATTGCGTCAAATCTTGCTGCTGAGTGTAGAAGAACTGTTGGGCATTTCAAACACTCCAGTGGTGCATCAAAGGTGTTGAAAAAATGCCAGACTATGGCAAATGTTCCTCAACATAGACTAATTCAAGATGAGCCTACTAGGTGGAATAGCATGTTGCATATGTTCAAACAGAACATTACAGGGCAGAACAGCACAAAGCAATCCTTTTGGCAGCATCTGAAATAAGACAACTGCATGATATTGTAAGCCAAATTCAGTGGGACCTATTAGATGCTATAATAAGTGTGTTGAGTGTTTTTGATTCTGCTACACTACAAGTTAGTGCAGAAAATTCAACGATTGCCAAGGTAAGCAAACACTTATTTTTGAAAAAATTCCAATTTTGAATTATGTATATTTATTTTTTCTCTCTAACAGCTTGGTATAATTGAACCAGAATGTAAGACTAACAGGATTATTTTCCTTCTTTACTCTTTTAGGTGAATCCTGTAGTTCAGCTCTAAGAGCTTAAGCTTTAAGATCTTATGAGCTTAAAAAACCAGCTCCTAATGGCAGTGGGTTGCAGGGGATAAAAAATGACCTTGCCTCATTAAAGAAAAGATTTGGAGAGTCAAGCTTGCATTGCTGCTATGCGACTTTACTATAGATCCACATTGTAAAGACATCCCATTTAGAGCAAAAAACCTGGCAAACATTGCCAAGAGACAGCTACTGAGGAAAGCCAAGGAAGAGAAAAGTATGCATTCTGAGGTATGTCACCTTTAAAAATTTAAGTTTTTTATGCAATGAAGAAAATTGTTTTACTCAAAATTCTTTGGCTAACATTGTTTATATTTGGTTTCTTTCAGAATTCTCACCAAACGATCAGTGGAAATGGGAGAAGTGGAGCAGAACAGCCTCAAAGTGGGTCATCTCTTTGGGCACAATACCACAGCCTCTTCGTAGAGTCAGTGAACAACAAAGGAGCTGCTGAATGTGATGAGAAAGAGTTGGAACTCTATTTTAGTGAACCAGCGCTACCTAGTGCCAGAGTAACTGAATACTGGAAAAATAAGGACTCACTTCCAACACCTCAGAGGCTTGCAAAAAAGTATCTCTGCATCCCCCATCTACTGTTGCTAGTGAGAGGGCCTTCAGTACCACTGGCTTCATATGTGACAGTAAGCGTTTTAGATCCTGAGCGTATCAAGGTATTGGTGTTCTTAAAAAATAACTTGAAAGCATTCATTGAATCGAATTGAGTTTGACAGAATAGGGTTTTTATACAACCAAAAGGGTTCACAAAAATAGAAATGTGTTTTCAGTAATCCTTTTGTTTTTACAACTATGTAAATTGCTCAGAGGCACTAGAATTATTTCTCGGGACAGTTCTGTACTTCCACTTGTAAATATCTATCATGATCTACATTTTTCTCTTGGATTAAATAGCTGCTTTGAATGGAAAATTGCAAGGTTTTTAAATCCTCATATTGGAATTCATTATTTGTTTTGAATTTTAACTCATTAAATGCAATATTGTATTATGATTATAATTTGAAAATTTAATTTGGTCCCAATAATTGTTTGAAATATGTAAAACAATAAAATGTCTAAGACATAATTGAAATAACATTGCTTTTATTGTATGTCCCCAAAAGAAACTTGATTACTTTAATAACTTCATTTTATAGCATGCAATTAAAAATGCACCTGGATCCGAAAATATCCGAAGATCCGACACCTGAAATCAAGGATCCGATCCGGATCCAGATCCGAAAAAATTCCTGGATCCATCCATCACTAAACAAAAAAAAATTTGCAAAAATTCGAGGTGAATCTTACTTTCTATAAAATACAGTCAGTTCTTCTAATGTCTGTAAAATTAATTAGAAATACTGGAGGGCAATTCCACGAAATAGGAAACCTAAGCCAAAAGTTTTTTTATAAAAAACCTGTACGTATTATATATTTTTTAAAGCTAATAATGTCAGATTTCAATTTCTGGTATTTATTTTATGCAATATTTACATAATTTAATGTTATGCTATTTTACTCTTAAGTCTTTTTACCATTTTCCTCTTTCCTTTAACGCGTCACGCCAAATTATTATGCTGGTGATGCTGAAAAATATTTATCAAACAAAATACTATGTTTTTGGTTTATTTATGTACCAAGTTGAAAGTTGATGTAACTTTCAAACCAACCCCCACCATTTTTAACTTTTTCTGGGTATATATTGTATGACCTAAGCTTCAGAATGTGCCAGATTAAGATGCCATATTAAGGTGAAACCGGTCACAGTTTTTAAATAATGTGTGGAAAAGTACAAAGTTTTGTTATTCAAAATGGATATCTATCACTTCCACGAAGTCAAGCCTGAACCAATCGAATTTATCTGTTATTTGGTGAAACCAGCAATGACCTTATAAAAAGAAAAGTAAAAATTTTAAGTTTTGATTCAGACAGTGAAGAATCAGAACCTGAAAATACCTTGATTGGAAAAATGGAGGTTTTCAAAAGTTTTGCAAAAAAACTCTGGTCTAAATCTTCATGATCTAATACCTTTACAGGACTGGGTTGTAGTTAAATGTGACAATTCCTACAATCCAGATGTATTACCTCCACCCTTTCTCTCAGCAAGACCCCCACTCATTGGATGCGGCCGCCGTTAAGTATTTGTTATTCTTAGTGGATACTCTAGAAAACTATTTGTGGCTAACTTGGAAAATATAGCCTCTGAAGTGCATTCTCAATGTTCAACTGATCATTTACAAATTTAACATAGATCTCCGATGCTAATTTTAGGCTAATTGTTGGGAGCACCCTAAATAAAATAACTTTGTAAATAATTAACGTAGAGTTCCATTGTATATATGCCAATGCACTGCAAAATATGATGAGTACACTTCTGAGTCTATATTTTACGAGTATAGAACTACTTGTTTCTCGTCAAGCCACTGCGTAAACCGATATTTGACATGGCACATGTCAAATATCGGTTTACGCAGGCACGGCATGGCACTGAGGCGAAGGGTTAGTTAAGATTACCTCCACCCATCGTCCGAAGAAAGGGTTTGATGTTCTGAGAAGTTGAGCCCCAAAACAGACAAAAAGTATGACTGAGCAATTTCTTACTGCAAGATTATTCCAGAAGTCTTGGATTCATTTTACACAATTACATTCAAACTCAGGACATAAGTTATTTACATCTCTATGTTAATAGTATTACTATGTGTGAGTCTCAGCTAGTGAGCTGCAAGTGGGCAATACATCCACTTTGTGAAATATTTCAAGTTTATACTATAATGCCCTCACCTCCTATTAATAATGACTAGTGTTTCAAGCAAACTGTTAAACCTGTGTCACGTAAACGCTGTCACTTTTCCCTAAAATTGATGAGTTTAGAGACCAATTTAATACGGAAACATTCCACATCATTCGTGTGTCTGAAACGTGGTTCAATGAATCCATATCTACTTGACATGGTCCCTTTGTAAAATTATACTCTGGTTAGGAAAGAACGACATGGCAAGGTTGGTGGAGGAGTAGATGCTTATATTCACCAAAGTTTAAAATTCAAGGTCTTAGCGACCTCAGCGTTCACTTTTGACTCATCTCCGGAGTTTATCTTCATCGAAATCCGTGGTATGTCTTCCATGCTGCTTCTTTCTGTAGTCTACCGGCCTCCTAAAATTGGCCGATTTGAAGATTTTGACTCGTTACTTCATGACTTATTCCCATTATATGACAACATTATAGTGACTTTGAGACTTCAATTCTGAACTTTGTAAAGTCTCGCAGGACAGCAAGTACATTACACGTTTATTTTCTTCATTAGGCTTAACCATAGTGCCATTCAAATCCACCCATCACCTTAGAAAAAGTAGCACATGGCTGGAACTAATTGTGGTCGATGATATGGAAAAAGTTAATAGCTATAAAAATTACCCTCTTCCGTTTCTCTCTGCTCATGATTTGATTCATCAGTCCTATAACTTTCATGTGACACCTTACCTTCTTCAAAAGCTAGTGCTGTAAGAGACTTTCGAAATTTTAATTTATCACATTTTCAAAGTGACATTGCATGGAAGGATGTTTACTTCTCCAATGACATAGATGAACAGGTAAAGTGTGTAAATTGCATTCTTCTAACGGCATATGATAAACATGCACCTATGCACGTAACTTATATAAAATGCCCTCCTACCCCGTGGATAACCCCAGAAATTAAACTACTAATGAAAGAAAGAGATAAAATAAGAACAAATTTCCAGAAAAGTAAATCTGAAGTTACTTACTCTACCTACAAATTATGTACTAAGAAATAATATACGAACTCACATTCGTGATTGTAAAATAAAATATTACCATGAGGCATTTCAAGACAAAAATGACTCACGATCAGTTTGGCGTGAGATTAAATGTGAAATCAACGGTGTCAGGCGAGATGTGGTGGAACATAGTAATATAGAAAGGAATCGATGTAGTACGTCCACTTTATTTAAAAAATACACTACACGTGTTTCAGCTTTTCACTAAGCCACCTTCATAATCATACCTGAAGATGGCTTAGAGAAAAGCCGAATCACGTGTAGTGTATTTTTTAAATAAAGTGGACGTACTACATCAATTACTTTCTATGTGAGATAAAAAGACTGGGTCTCGGGAAACCTTGGAAGGAACCAGTATCTATAACTTTTCCTCCAGATGATCTAAACAATTACATATTTTGCTAGCACTCATAATACAAATACTCAAATTCAAACCGAGGCACAAAATTCCGAATTTGATGATATAAAACTTTTTCCCTTACATCACACCAGATTTGTTACTTAAAACCATGAACAGTTTCAAATCCAATGCCAAAGGAGTTGATGGCATAAACATGGATCTGATAAAAAAATCTTTACCACACATATCTCATCAATTGTTACATATCTACAATATGTCTCTCCAAACATCGCAGTTCCCTTCTCTATGGAAATCTACCATAGTTCATCCAATTGCCGAAACGAAACAGCCAAAATTAATGAGTGACTTTTGACCCATATCAATTCTTTGCTCTCTTTCTAAACCACTAGAAAGACTAGTGCACACATTTATTACTGACTATTTAACCCAAAATAATCTTTACAATCCATTCCAATCTGGTTTCAGGTCTAGACATAGCACCCAAACTGCCCTTATTAAAGTTACAGATAACATCAGCAGTGCCAATGACAGAAAAATGGTCACAACATTAGTACCATTTGACTTGAGCAAGGCCTATGACAAGGTTAACCATTCTATTTTACTCAAAAGACTTGCTGACCTCAATTTTTCACACTCAGCCCTTGTTGCTGGTTTAATGCTTATCTTAAGGACCAAACTCAAGCAGTGAATCTGCCTCCTCATGGGTCCATCTCCAATAGCGGGACATCCGGTGTCCCTCAGGGCTCGATACCTCATCCACTCCTTTTCTCTATTTATATCATGAACATTCCACGTCAACTACAGCACTGCCGTTACCACCTATACCCGGATGATTTTCAAATTTACACTCACTGCTCAGTTACGGAAATCCATGACCATGTTGCAAGAGTTAATGAAGACATAAAGTCAATCTGTAACTAGGTAAAAAAAGTTCTTTTGTTAAAAATAGTTAAAAAACAAATTGCACTATCATCGGTAGCAAAAAACTAATCAATAAAATTGACTTTGATCAACTTCATAAAATAAGGGTACATATCTGACAGTGAAATTGAATATGCCCAAACAGTAAAAAGTCTTGGCCTCTTGATCAATCGCACATTATCTTGGTCTGATTATATCACGCAATTAACACATTCAATGCACGCCCGATTTTCATGAAAGTCGTCAAAATCGGCTCGAAAAAAGTGAAAGAGTTTTGGAAGGGAACGACCATGTCAATTGACGTACTCTGCCAGTCGGAGTAGCCAGGAGCATGTCAATTGTCGTGCTCCGCATTGAATGTGTTAAGAGCTAAAATATTTGACACTCAGGCCCAAGTAAAACATTGTCGAATCCTTCTCTCAATGTCAATGCGTAAAAAGATAGTGACCACTTTTGATTTTATCTTAGATTGATTACTGCTCATTAGTATATGGTGATTTATCAACAGAGCTGGATACAAAGCTTCAAAGAGCATTAAATGCCTGCATTAAATTTATTTGTGATTCACGAAAGTACGATCACATCACCCCTTTGCTTAAATACACTACGGTGGCTTACGGTTAAAAATCGAAGAAGATATTTCCTGGGTGGTCTTTTATATGATATTTTCAACAGTAGGGAACCAGTTTACTTATACTCTCAATTTCTTTTCAAGGAGAGCTTTCAAGAATGGGTTACTAGAGGGCAAAACGATAAACTACAAATCCCCATCCACCGGACTTGTGCCTTCAATAGGTCCTTCGTAGTAAATGGTAGCAAATTATGGAATACCTTATCTAGTGAAATACGTAGTTTCAAAACTAGCTGAATATTTAGGCAAAGACTCTTTAAATACCTGTTTCTAAAACAAAGTTCACGCTCTGATCTGGCCTTACCATAATATGTAATTTAATGCAATGTTCAAATGGCATATTTGTACAAAATTTTGTTTCTGTATTAGTTTATGCATTGTCTTGTTGAATTGCCTATATCACTTTATTTTCTCTCGTTTTGTTTGTATAACCTAAAAAAAAGGTCCGCTAAATACTGGAATATTTGCACAATACGGATGATTATTCTCTTATAAATTTATAGAATGCTCATATGTGGCTGAGTAGCCTCCGAGTATGTTTAAAATTTTTGTTAAAAAATTCTGTATTGTGATTACGAAATAAAATATTTTCTCTCTCTCTCTCTCAAAAGTCTTGAACAAGGAATGTTGAACAAGACATCTTGAATGTTTGAAGTTCATTTGAGATGGCCTTTCAATAATGATTGTTCAAGATTACTCGAATCGACTTGAGCGACCCTTCACACTGTCACTACCACTTTAATGACTACCACAGCGATTTCCAAACAATCCAACGACTAACAGAAAATGCATGGAGTACTAGAGTCACAAGGTTTACACACATGTTATTTATTTTTGACTAAATTTTCATTTTCTTCTAACCACGACAATGTTGAGTCACCTCAAGAGTTGTTTGCAAAATGAATATTCAGTTCGTTTGCGCAGTTGTCATTAACATTCTGGCTCTGATTTGAAACACATGCATTGATGAAGCAAATGTTACCTGCATTTTCATAGAGCGCCGCAATTGGAGGCTCCAAGAAGAAATCGTCGTAGAATTTGGAATCGTGATGATGAAGGCATGGATCAAACATGTAAATTTCAGTTATATCACGAACTACAGACAAGGGATCCCGAATCATACACCCATAGTCGCCAAGACATGGTTTGCTGACAAAAAAGGGCCGAAACTAGACATGGACATAATTTTTTGGTAAGACTAGCCGACAATACTTAAGAAAATATTTTACACCCAGAGTTGTAGAAGTAACAAGACCTAAAAAATGAAAATTCCTGCACAGAGTTTTGAAACGGAGACGTCATCATTGAACTGCGAGGATTATAACCACCAGGCTGCGAGCGAAAAGTGATTAGAAGTAATAAAAATATTTTGTATTCCTTACTCATGACAAGTCCCCTTGTAGGTTTTCATGCTTTTCGCCGGCTCCAGTCATTTGTTGGTGCAAAATATTCTTAATATTCCTTCAGAGGGTCTTACTTGTACGCATAAACAATTATTATTTACTAATATCTAGTGAGCCTTCATGTTATGGGAGAAACTAGTCCAGAAATCGTAAATTATCATAAATTCTTCGACTATATTCCCATCTCGCCTGGAAACTCTGGGAATGAAATTTGGCTATTAAGTTCTTGTTGTGTTAACAATTGATGCTTCATATTAAGCATGGTAGCAATGATTTAAAGAAATGCAGAGATCAATATTGTCATGCTAAAATTTATTTATTTAATTAAACATTTTGTTATTGTATAATAGCATAAAATATGAGGTGATTCTGTCAAAGTGAATCGCAATTACATATAAACAACCCTCAAAGATAACCAAGCACCAGTTACGGATAAGATTTTTTTGAAACGATAGTAAACAAGGGATTGTGCATTGTCGTAGGAATTAGGGCCCATAAGAAAGGAGAAAATCTACTCAAGTTTTAAGAAAATGTTTTGACAAACACTTGTTTAATTAATGAAATAAATAAAATCAGGGAAAAATGAATTATTTAGAAGATGCAAAAACTTCTTTAGGCAAACACGAAACGTGTAAGGAAGTTGAACGAAATAATTTAATATGACATGTTTTAAGCCGTCTGGGCATGCCTTTCGTCTGTTTTAGGAAGAATTTGTCCACGGCCGACCATTACTTCACGCAGTGGATTAACAAGAAAAAAGTTACAATGCCAACTGGGAAAATATAGGCTCAGGAGTCCATATTTTTCACTTTTCAATTACAAATATTTCGTCCTTCTCGTTTACGTGCCTGTGGAGGTAATAAGACCCTCATTATGGGATGTTTCCGTGGCCATATATTAATTGACACAGAGGATAAAATAAAAAAACTATTTGTTCATACTCAGAAATTATATGGTCAGAGGTGCATTCCTTATCTTCCAATGAGTATTTACAGATTTCAAACGGAACTCAATTGTAATTATGTATTAACCAAATTGATCAGTTAATCTTTTACGAAAGAACTTTGTGAATAATTACCGTAGAGTTTTGAATAAACATTTATAATGCACAGCGTAACAAATGGAATGCAATCCAGAGCCAATATTTTCGAAATTGACAACAAGTATTTTTTTAGTTTATCCACTGCGCAAGCTAATGGCTGACCGTGGACAAATTCCGAGAGTGGGCTTATTCTTGAGATTTCCTCCTCCAACCGCACCAGCCTCTCTCCCTTTGCCGCTCACCCATCAGCAAATGCTAGACCGGAACCCCTCCCGAAAATAATCCCTCCACAGGTCAAATTTTTCATTCCCAAAAAAAATTTCCATCCCAAGGTGGTAAGAATGTTTTGCCCGGGACTGTACTTCATTGTGAAATGTGAAGATAAATCAGTCCAAAATTAAAATTATCATATAAAATCTTCCAAACCATACCACAACATATTTCACCCTCTCACTCCTCTAAAAATCATATTTGATACAGAAACAATTTTTGAAAACTTTAATATTTTCTACCCAAAATATTTTGCTATTGCTTCTTTTAAAATATAAACTTGGTATCTTGTCAACTTCCCTTTAGTGAAACCTGCCTGTTACTCTGCTAGTATAGTATCTGTGTAACTCTCAACCCTTAATATGTCATGATAAAAAAGCAGAGGTAGTTGACTATTATCAAAAAGAGTTGTGTAAGGTAATTCCTAAAATCCTGCAAAACATTGTTGCCAAATGAGTTGACACACGGCAGCTCAGTATGGCGCAGTTTTTCCACCTTGTCACTTAAGCAGTCACAGGTTATGACCACAACAAAATAAATGAATGGTCCAAAATTATTGTATTAGTAAATTCTTCTCGGGATTTCATCTGGGTAATCTCCTCAATCTCCATTGCTGCCAACATTTCGATGAAATCCTTTTTCATCGTCATCGGGGATTTTTCATCCAGGGCCTGATGACGATGAAAAAGGATTTCATCAAAACGCCGGCAGCGATGGAGATTGAGGAGATTACCCAGATGAAATCCCGAGAAGAATTTACTGCCACCATTTGCTGGGAAAAAGTGAAGTCCTTCATTATGAAATTACGAACAGAACCTGGCAGGCAGAATGGAATTCAACAGAAAAAGGAAGACTAACATTTAAGTTCTTCCCCAGCATTGAAAATCGACTAAAATGTAAAATCAAAATGGACAGATACATAACCGAAATCCTAACGGGACATGGAGGACTCAAGACATATCTTAAGAAAATAGGAAAGGAAGAAAATGAAGAATGCGACTGCAACCTAGGACCAGACGATGTACAGCATAGGTTGTACAATTGTCCAAAATACGCAAAAGAAAGAACTGAGCTTAAGAAGATCTTCGGAAACTGGCCAGTCACACTGGAAGAGGTTGGAAAAGGACTAGGGAATAAAAAAGCAGCCGAAGCAGTTTCAAACTTCACAAGACCGCGAGAAGGAGAAAGGACGTAGAAGAAATCAAGAAAAGAAAAGGAGGAGAGAAGAAAAGAAAAAAGAAGTGGAAGGAATGGTGAGAATGCTGAGAAGGAGGAAGAAGAAAGAAGACAACTTTGTGATAGAAATACTCAGAAGAAAATAACAATTGTAAAGCAAGCAAAGAAAGTCGCAGGACACCCGATGAAGAAATCAAAGGAGAAAACCAAATAATTTATTTTTTTAAATAATAATACACTTGGTACAATTAAATGAAATGAAAAACATTGAAACTTGAAGTACACTAGAAAAATATGAACCGATTGTTAAAAAAAAGTGAAATGTAGAAAATTGGGGGTTTAATAATAGGTACCCCAAATATTATTGCAATATTATTGGGAATATTATTGCAAACAATAAAGAGGAACTCCGCTCTACCCTTTCAAGGGAAGATGGAGTGGGAGGGAATTGGTGTTCCAATTCTCTCCCTTTTAATTAAAAAAATTAATAAAATAAAATTATATTACACTAAAGATATTTCTAACGTAAGATGAGGTTCTATTCACCTGGTTGACTAAAGACTGGTTGGCATCCAGAGAATTGTCAAAGCCCTCAAAGTCCCCACTGTCCTTGATGGCCATCTCCTCAAAGAAATCAACGTCCTTGTTTGCCACATCACCTTTCTCCTCATCATGCGGGGGCTCTAGAGGGTGCTGCAAAGTTACATCACACTCACGTAAGGATAAATGTTTAATGAACAGCGGGAGTTATAGAGTAACATACACACCATAATCACTTCCTACAAACATCAAACAACATAAAGCAATAAACAAAGAATGGCACGCATCATGGGGATAGAATGGGAAAACAACTGCTGGTAGGCTGACACCAAGGGCAAAACCACAAACTGAAATTTGAGGAGGAAAAATTTAATCGCTGGTGTGAGTAATAAGTTACACATGAAATGCTCAAGATGAATAGAAGATTATAATATTAGGATTAATAAACGAAGATCACCATCAAGATTTACAATTTTGATGAAAATGCTAATTATACACACATAATACATTCTATAACACACACGTGGGCTAAACCATGTTTTAGAGTCAATACTCATACCCCACTTAAGTAAAATAAAATGAGGAACAGAATCACCAGTACAAGCATATTTCAGAGGGTAACTTGATGACATTATTTGCCATTACAAGAGAATTGGGTTTCATGCTAAGCCAGAGGAAGGTATGTACTGCATAAATGCATGCTTAAAAACTTGAACATGAAAATGAATTCAAGAATTTGAACATTACAGCATTCCAGGTACTAAATTTGATTGTTTCAGGCTTGACTTCGTGGAAGTGAATAATAAGTACAAAGTAACCACCAACACAAAAAAGTTAAATGTCAATTAAGAGTTAAATTGAATTGACCAAAAACGTTGAGAATATTTTACTAGAAAAATAGTTGTGAACGGCTCAAAAAATTCTGTTGGAAATGTAAAGAAAAACACACACACAAAGTGCAGCAATGCCTTACGATCACAATACGTACTTTTTAGCAGCATTAGAAGTGTGGACAGGGTTGTATTACTCACGATCAATATTTTATCAACTAAGTTTTGTCATTCAAAAGTATGCAATTCCACACCATGAATGAAAAGTTAAATTCCTTCAATTGAAATAAACATGAGGGGGGAAAAGAAATAGTGTTATATATTTTTTTGTGCTGGAATATCTTCCTCTCCCCCACGGTATAGGCTTCGCTTCAATACAATATGTTGCTCCGCAAAAAGGTCATAGCAAAATTTTTTTACATAACCTTGGAAACAGAAGTCATTACTCGAACGCGACTCCTGGGAAATATTTTTCCCTTTTGAGAACACTGACTCGTGAAGGCAGCTGTGTTTCCTTACTATGTGTGACGAAGCAAGTGTATATGTTGTTTGGCCAAATGCATGCGGCCAACGATTTTAATTTTAAGTGCAATTCAAAAGAAGTGGAACTGTGTGTGTTTTCCCCACGACTCCAAAACATATGGTCGCCCTTCCCCTCTCGCTCGCACCTACCTATATAACGGCTTAGCGGAGGTGGACCCCAGTCAGACCATATCAGACGGGTGAACCCAGTTTCGACAACTGAACTCTAAACCCGACAAAATGGACCCTACCAGCAGTAGGAACAGGAGTAGACGATATCACGCTGGTGATGCCAGCAAAATGAAAAGTGTCACCGAGAGGGCTTCCAAGTAAACAGCGGAGAATATTACCGAGTTTATGACACCACAGGACTCGGAGGAGAGAGCGGGTTTGGCCAAATCATGCTTCACCTACTCCCACCAAAGGCCGATCCAAAGGACTCCGTGTCTGTGCCTTCACCAAAGGGGGGGCCCTTCAAGAAATGTCCCTGGGATCATCGTCACATCTAAGGAGGTGGTAAGAAAGTCGCTGATGCGAAATAACGAATCCCCATTCCCCCTTTTTACTCCGCTGATCCATAATTTTGTCATGAGCCTTTGTTAGTGTCCCTCGTTCTTAATGTCAAGTGCCTCGCTCCTGTTCTATTGGTGGGCTATCTACTATCCGTTGCAAAATTACGTCGCATTAATCAATATCGACATTAATCAATATCAATTAACATTTATTCTGGAAAAAGAGCGCGTTCAACTGCCAGGAGCATGCCCGGAAGAGAAAAGGAGAGACGCCCACTGTTGCCCAGTCAGAGGGTTGTCCGTAAGGCGCGCGAGGAGTTGCCTACTGCAAGAATTTACCTGCGGGGGAAAACCAGTTGTCCTATCTCTGTGCATGAGTCATTTGGACTCCTCAAATAGTGGCAGACAGGCAAATATTTTTAAGAATGGTCATCAGTGTCATTTTAGATCTGTGTGGAAACATACCGTCGATATACCTGCTCGAGCCCAATTTTCGGAGACGGAGTTAAGGATGGTTTTAAGGGCTATTTGTTTCTTTCATCGAGAAGCCAAGAAATGTGGTGACAAAAGAAATCCCACATATCGTTGTTTCTGAGTGCCTTGGCGTAACCCGTGACGCAGTGAAGAAAATAGCGTCTAGGAATCGGGAAAATTTTTCAGAAAAATCACAGATTTTTAGGATAGTTGAGCTAGATATGTTGTGTTTATAAATGACGCTCGCAGGGGCAGCAGTGAAGAGCAGTCACCATGTTGAAAACTGCAGCCCTCATGGAAAAAGTTGATGGGAAGTGGTGAAAAAATGCCCCTGGTTATATTTTGGTGAGTACAGCAATTTTTATCGTTTACTACAGTATGCATACTTGCTGTTTTTCCAAAATAAATATAAATCAATATTGATTAACCAACGAATTCCTTTAAGATTTTATAAGTGGATTCATGATGATGAACTCGAGATCCTGAAGAAGGTCCTAACGGCATTGTTCAAGGATGCCCGAAATGGAAAATAATGCAACCTTGCGTTTGCATCTATAACTAAAATACTAATTCATTAAATATTATGAAACTTTGTATAATAGTTAAGAAAGATCTTTACTACAATATTTGAAAAGGATATTTCGATATCTTGAACCGTGTTGTTATTACGAAGCCATAAATGCGATGCATCCATCCAGTACCCAAAAAAATGCGCTAAAATTCTGTTTTTAAGCACATACTGAAATAAATATAAACGGCAAAAGGTTTTTTTTTCCATCAATGACCGCAGAAATAAACAAGCTTAAATGTGATGTACTTCATTTTAAAATTGATTGAGCAGTCAGTGAGATATTAGTCTTCAAACTCGGGTGATGGAATTTTGCAACAGATAGTAGTGGTTTGTTCCCAATTTTCACCCAAAAAAGGGTCCGTTCTGAACCACAGCATAAAAAGGGTGTTAAAAAACCAGGGGTTACACCCTAACCCCTGGTTTATGTTTGATTTCACAGCCCAATTGGGGTCCTGTTATACTTCTTTTGGAGGGTTGGACAAATGGAAATTTACTATTGTTTTTCGAAAGGGTCCAACTTATTTTCAAAGAGCGCATGTGTTTGGTTAGCTGTGTGTTTGCATGTGTCATTTTGGCGATATCAATGTAAGAGTCTCAAAGGTCAGATCATAGTGCTACTACTTCACTCCCACCATCCTCCCGTAGCAGTTTCCTGTGCTGGTACAAGTCATCCATTAAGAATTTGAACAGAAAAATAATAAGTAATGTGAAAACTAACTGTCACTCTATATTCAACACAGACTGCAATGTGGCAGAGATATAAGGTGCACTCTCCACTATTTGTTTGTTTCTGAGATTCTACAACACAACTTTACTACAGGTGCTTTTTTGTAAGCTAATGATCCCATTTATTTCCCCTGAATTGATAACAATAATGTCAATATTAATCTTATTATTCTAAAATCTCAGCCAAAAAATAAGAGCGCATCTTATTGGGTCTAGAAATATGGTAGGAATATATTTTACACCGCAAAAAATATATATTTTTGAGACATGAATTTTCCCAGACCTCTCTACACATTCAGTCGATCAGGATCCTAACGGGATTTAGACTCTACAGCTTAACAGTATTTAAATAGGAGAGCAATTGACAATTAAATTACATATTAATCCAAATTGTCAATAGAAGCTAAATTAAATATTAATGTTAAGGAAATTAAAAAGCAAAGGAAATGGACTTCGATGGGAATCTATTTCCTTTGTTTCTACTGACAATTTGGATTAATCTTGAAATTAGCTTAACAGTACGTTTAAGACATTTTTATCCCTCATGAGCAAGCAAGAGGTAAGCCCTTTGATTTGCAATCAAGTAGTGTTATGAAGCATCAATGGGTGCTAAGCAAAGATCATTCTACGTACTCAGTATCTTTGAGACTTATAGAATAAAACTGAGGACCTTGACAAAACTGTTCCTGGACGTAAGACTCGTAGGTAAAAAATGACAATTTCTTAAAAACCAAAATCAAAAGATGAATTTTTTCACCAAGAAATTGGGATCAACAATGCACAACTATATTCGCATATCTACATAAAATTAATTAAGATGAACAATCCATTATCCGATCAGGTGCCATCAAAGATTTATTCAATATCATCCCCTCAAGGATCACCAAATGGCTGACAAGACTTTCTCAAAGGCACCTTTATTCAGAAAACCCCAAGATACAACTTCACTCAACTCCAATACAAATTTTCAGCCTGAGCTATTAAGACCTTTCACTGAATCCTCAAACTCAACCTTCACAGTCACAGCACATAGACGTGAATAAACCATGCGACAGTTAAAGCTCTTTTAATATAAAGTTACACATCAGGGCCCCAAGCCTGTACTTCCTCAACAAAAAAAGTCTGCTCTTATATTTTTGATAGAGCCAGCAACCTGATTGCCATTATGGCTACCATCAACCTTTTAGCTATACGGGGGCGAGGTGAAAAGTTCATGGCCTTACACAGAGATGGCGTTAGTACCAATGAAATTTTGTTTTTTTTATGTTCGTACACGTTTCCCAACAATGTAATTCAAATTTACACTTGAGCTGCCACATTGTATTGTTGACACGGCTTTTCTAAGTAGACGCGTTGTGTGTGTTTCGTTCAAATGGATAACCTGGAATATCGTGCTGTCATAAAAGTCTTCGTTTTGGATGGTATATCGCCAACAGAAATTCATTCAAAGTGGGTGAAGGTTTATAAGGAGTCTGCTCCTTTATTTTCGACAGTTAAGAAATGGGTGGCAGAATTTAAACGTGGCCGAACTCCTCTTGAAGATGAACTATGTGAAGGACGTCCCAAAACTGTAATCACAAATGAAAACATCAAGAAAGTGCACAATATGATATTGGAACATCTGCGATTAAAGGTGTATGAAATAGCTGATGCCATAGGCATATCAGAAGATAGAGTATGGTACATTATTCATGAAGAATAATATATGAAAAAGCTTTGTGCATGTTGAGTGCCGCATCTGTTAAATGCTGACCGAAAGCAAGTGCATTAACAAATTTCTCAGCAATGTTTGGACCGTTTTCAAAAGAATCGAACTGATTTTATGCGTTGATT
Source organism: Pyrrhosoma nymphula (assembly GCA_963573305.1). Classification (NCBI taxonomy): domain Eukaryota; kingdom Metazoa; phylum Arthropoda; class Insecta; order Odonata; family Coenagrionidae; genus Pyrrhosoma; species Pyrrhosoma nymphula. The sequence goes on from OY754334.1 coordinate 5,048,272, forward strand.
TGTTACTGTCAATGAGACGTAGGTCCACCACTACACGCCAGAAACTAAATATCCATCGAAGCACTGGATGGAAGCCGGCGGACCTGCCCCAAAAAAGACGAAGTTGATTTTATCTGCCGTAAAGGTGATGGCCAGTGTTTTCTGGGATGCAAAAGGGATTCTTCTTATTGATTACCTGGCAAATGGTAAAGCACGTGAGAAGAGGCTTGGATTGCAAAAAAAGAAAATCATCTTTCACCAGGACAATGCACCAGGCCACAAATTTGCTTCAGCAATGGGAAAACTGAGGGATTTGAAGTACAAATTGTTGGAAAATTCATCCTATTCACCAGATTTGGCACCCTCTGACTTCCACCTATTCCCACATTAAAAAAAAAGGGCTGGAAAACGTTTCGAGTCCAATGAAGATGTTATGGCAGCTGCAGATGGTTATTTTGCAGACCTACCAGAATCGCACTTCCGTCACAGAATGTAAGCATTTGAAAAACGTTGGACAAAGTGTATAGACATTTAGGAGGACTATGTAGAAAAATAAATGACATAAAAATTAGTCTTTCATCTCCAGGTCAAGAACTTTTCACCTCGCCCTCGTAAATTCAAACCACCAAATTCAAGTGGAAGTAGATGTTTTCGTAAAATGGAATCCCCCTGAGACAGCAAAATTTGAATATGCATATTTAGTAACAGGTGGCAGCCTGTAATGCAAGCGCGTGTACCACATACCCTTCACTAATACCAACTGTACGTAAGCATTCTTTGATCTTGTGAAACTGCAATATGATTTCAGCAAGCCAGTGCACTTCCAAGTTAGAATGAAGACAGACATGATTTTGAATTGTTACGAAACAAATAATACAAAAATGTTTAATAATCCAACTACATTGCATCAAATTAGTATCAAACCATGTAGAAAACATCAAATCAATAAAAGAAAAATAACTGCTCTACATTTAATGGCCATAAAGTCAAGTCAGTTGTGATAATATCAGTTTTTGTCCCAAGACATGACATTCTAAGCTATGACTTTCAAAGGTTTGACATTTGATTTTTGAAAGGTATTTTGCTAAAAAAAAGGAGCCAATATGTAGGTATTTGGTAATACCACACAAATACCGGGAATTGGTCATAGGAATCAACCAGATGTCAGTGTCCATCAATATTCATCCACATTCCTAAGCTGGATCACATTTACAAGAACTGCTTAAACAGCCAGAAAATTGCTGCCAAGAACCTATCACTTAGACGTATGTTGTGAGCAGACCCACATGGGCAACTAATTGTGGTGCAAGATCCAATGAGTGACATTGAAGTACCAGATACCACCAGCTTGTGTTCATTAACATCCACAACATGGGTGAGCCACAAAATAATTGAAGTCTGGTAACCGCTTGGATCCAGTTTTAACTACCACCATATGAAATCCTGTGTTCAAATGATATTCTCAAAAATAGGAAGTAGTTTAAACAATCTACGTCAAACAGCAAGGTAATATTGATATTACACCAGCAAATAAAATTTGCTGTGCACAATTCTAGTTATATCAATTGCGGCAGGCAATTAATAACAGCAATGAAGAATCTATAAACTCATTAAAACTGCGAATTAGTGCAAGGTTTCTCGCCTGTTAAATCCTTCGCAAATTTCTTCAAACACTGGGAAAAATCCCTCAATGCTTTTTTGCAAGGTAGAGGGTCTAGAATTTCTTGCAATCAACACTGGAATATATTTGAGTAGATAAATACCACTGTGTAACTAATGGTTGTCACCGCAATAGACCATATAATGATTGTGTGATACCTGTGACAGTAAGAGCATTCACAGGAAATACATAAAACCAGTGAAACGTCAGAAGCCTGTAATAGAGAATCCGTATCATGTGTAAATAATGGACTACTGCGGGTGTTTTAAACCAAGAATGACGAGACCAAAACCAGTTTCCCTTATTACCTCTCAAATAAGAACCCCACTCAATCCTTCCTCTACACACTAAGCTGGTAATAAAACCAAAGCACTTACTGAGTTCCCGTGAAGTGCCAAATGACGTAATTTTTCTTTGTACAGCTGAGCAGCTCTAGAGTTATATTTCTGCTGAGCATCAGTCGTAGTGCAGTTATGCTGTCTAAAAAATGTTCTCTGAAAAAAACGAACGGCACTGCTATTAGCGACTGACGAATTACCCTAAGACAAGGAAATAATGACAAGCACTTACGGCATTAGAATTGCCACCGAATTGCATCTGCCGTAATTGCATCCATGTCCAGTTTGTATCTAGCTGAGTGGACCGCACGAAAGTAACGTGAACACCTAAACCTCGATGCACAGCTGAGCAGTCGATGCAAATAAATACCCCATATGTGACAGAGGCCCAAGTGGGATTCTTAGCATTACAGTCGAAGCATACCTAAAATAAAGTTCAAAATATTTTCAAATAAAACACACAGAGACCAGTTGCCGGACATTAACAAGGGTTATAGGTAATATCAATCATACGAATCATTGTATTCCGAAAGCCTTGCAAATCAACAGCACAAAAGTTGAGGTAAAAACAAGATTAAACCAAAAGTATAGCAAACTCACAGTAAATAATTTAAGGGTTGAAGATAAAATATTATTTGCACATTTACCTTATTGCATGGTATAGACCTTAATTTCTTGAAGACTATCTGAATCTCATTCCTATTAGGCCCTGTCTCCGCCATCTTTTCTGTGTTGTCAATGTAAGGCGTGACGACACGTAAAAGATAACAAGTGAAAGATGAAATACGAATACGCTGGATTGTGGGCGTGACGTGTTGGCCCATGTTGGCCCATAGAGCCCGTAAGCTCTGTGTAGGCCGTGGTGGCCGTGGTGTAGGCCTATAGCCAGGGACCGCTCTAGCAATACAGGCGCCCTAGGCGAATGATGAAAAAGGCGCCCCTAAAAAAATTTCGCTCATGTCCCCACTCAATTCAATGAGTGCATCATATTTTGCAATGAGTGCATCTGATACCCAAGGGGCATTATTGCATCAATACGACTAGACCAGCGAGTATCTGATAAAGGTTTTAATGTTAAATTTTTGGTTAAAATTTTCCAACGACGAGTGGATGCTGAAAAAAACACGAATAATTTCTGCACTTGCAGAAAAAAACGGGTAGCTTCAGGGCAAGCAGTGGCAGCATCATTCACAACTAAGCACAACGAATGTGCACCACATGGTACATTCGCTCGATTTTTTTCCCTTTTTCTTCTTTTTTTATTTTTTTTCTCTTCACTTGTCATTTCGGCGCCCCTCAAATCGCGGCGCCCCATCACTTCGCCTAGTTCGCCTATATGGTAGAGCGGGCCCTGCCTATAGCACAGATCATGAATATGAAAAAAAATAAAAAATATATATATATATATTTTTGACTGTGACTGTGACGAGTGTAAATATATATATATATATTTACACTCGTCACAGTCAACTGCATGGTATTCAGGGGTGGATTAAGGTCTTTATTTGGAGGGGGCGTATTGCTACGTTCCTGGCGTCTACGGGGTGTTATCAGTGTTATGAAGTTATGGCCACCATTGTTCCTATTTTACGAGGAGTTACGGGGGTCCCCCCCCCCCGCAACCCTCTTAATCCACCCCTGGTGTTACACGTCTGTTTTCTCTCTTAAATCTGGTTACCATTTTTGGAAAACTTTCATGGCGTTGTGCTAAATGAAGCAGTCCATCATGGAGAAATTACATGCTGACTTCCTTGAAATTCGTGTTGAAGCAGGCTTTGGTTTGCGGAGGGAGGGTGAGGGGAGGAGCGGACAACTACTTTCCGGGGATCTGGGGCGTATGGAATTCCAAAAAATGATTACAAATTTTTTCCATTCTCAGGAATCACAGGGGGGGGGGCGGCCGCCCTCGCTGCACCCCCTTATCCGCCCCTCCCTCCTCTCGGTCAGTTCCTATAGATATATCCTACGAGTGAACCTCAAGGCTATAATGGTTGGTGCCCCCAATACCAGTTATCTATTTGCGGGAGCTTGATTTGAGATGGGAAATTCCGGTTTATTCATTGGCAAGAAAATAATTTTTGCAAACTTTTCGCTGAAAAACATTATCTAAATACAATTTAAGCTAAAATCAATGGTAATTTTTTGGCATAGATTGAAAATATTTTATTTTTAAATCATCGGGAATCATCGGGCAGTTGGTGGCATGATGAAAATCACATTTACTTCAAAATTTTATTGGTCAGTAAATACATAAACAGAGAAATACGAATGCTGCCCATTGAACCCGTTCAGCAGCGCCATTAGCGACCATTCACAAGAAGCATTTCGACTCGGCTATTAGAGCTCGGCGCTGGTGGAGGCGAACGAGAAGAGGCGGGGGGCGGCCAGCTATTCGGCGAGGCGAGGGGTGGGGGACTGCGGTGTGTTCCGGTAGGGGAGATAAGGGAGGTCAGTTTCATCGGCGAAAAAATGCGAAACAATAGGAAACCACGGACACCCAGTCGAATTAAAAAATAAAGTGTTAGCTCATGAGCCCGGCGTTTCAAGCCCCGAAAACCTTAGCCGATACAACCACATATAGCATTTAGCCCAGGAAAAATAAACAAAATTTGACCCGAACCCGGAAATAATTAATTACAAAGCCGGGCTTTTTTGAGATGCATTCAGGACCCCTTTGAGATGAACATATCAAAAGTCCCAAGCGCTCCCAGGTGGGATAACGAAAATATCCTGGAACAATCTGGAAATAGTGGAGTTTTCCTGGAATTCGTGCTGTTCGGTAACTAGAAGAGCTGGAGGTGTATTCTTTTTTTTCGGCACACCTGTGTATAGTGCTCTACATTTGTGAAAGGTGTCCAGTACCCCCCCCCCCCCTCCCCCCCGAGGCTCCCGTTCTGATCCTGGTCCATATTAGAAGGTCATGAAGTGCAACATCATCTACTAAACTCGCCTTAAACTGATATTTGCCGGACTACTAACAATAAGTTGCGAAACGGCATTACTAGTACTTGTTTCGGTACTTGACACAGGTATAACCTTTTCGAGAACCAATACTTGCAGCAGCACCCCGAGCCTGCCCGCCTACAAGGTGCGAGAATTGCCCGATCGTCTGCAAAAACAGTGGTAAATGAAGTCCAGTTCCGGTGCTAAAGATAAAACAAATAAAAATTCTCACCATTGAATGTGTTTTGATTCTTTTAAACTTAATGCAGTGTGAGGTCAGTTAACATTTGTTTGAAGTCTCTTTTCATAATAAATAAATATTAACAGAATTAAAATTAATATAATTTTATGAACACTATTAGGCGTCACAAAACTTGCGACGAGTATTTGGTATGTCATTCTCAGTGTCATTCGCATCTGTAAATTTGAAAAATAAAATCATCATTCAATAGTTTGGTAGAGTTCACCCAAGCTACGTCTAAGCGATTGATCTGGGTACATCCATATAATATTAGGCTACTAAGTGAATGTACGCGAAATAAGCGATCCAGGTCCATTTATTAATCACAAATACTGTCGACTGTCAAGAAAGATGAGATTTGTAGACTCGTCAATGTCGATAAAGGCCACACTTAACTCATGAAAAAGGCGCAGGCGCAGTAGAGATATCCCGCTAAATAGGTTCACCGTAAAAGATTACTTCATGGATGGAAAACGGATAGTTACGATTGAGAACGTTCAAAGAAAACTCCACAACGGGGAGTCATGAGATCAAGAGTAGGAGCGTTCAAAAGTAATCCACAAGTGTTAATCCTCGTCTTCCTTCTTTGAAGTAGGAACATGGCCTGTTTTTTCTTTGTCCCTTCGCCTTTTATTCTTGCTCGACATTAAGGTGATCACAATATCTTTTATTGAACAACCTATACTTCTTTTTCCCAACGGTAACTTATCACGAGCTATTTTTACCGTTCTTTCTTCGCCCATACGATTTATGTGTTCACTCTATTCGTGTTTTTTTAAGGTCCACTCGTTGATGTGTAAGTACTACTTTGCAATTTTTTCTCGTGTTTCATTTCATTCTCAGTCCAGTAATGTTTCACCGGTGATTTTCCGCAGTACTTTCATCTCATCCAGTCTCCAAGAGTCTTCTTGTTCTTGCTGTGTCTGGCCGAGTCTCCACCATTTATGTCATTAGTGATCTTATACTAGCGTTATAAACTCTTTATTATGCGTTTAAATTGCTTCAGGAAAAAATTAACTTGGATCAGGGATCGAACCTTTAAAGGTTGGCCAATTGGCTTGCCGGGCCAAAGCGCAGACCACCACGATACCCAGACATACTGATTCTCAAGGCATTTTCTACGTAATTCCATCACCGGTTTTCGGCAGACTGAAATGTCATCATACGTAGCCAATCACGGAATAAGTTATGTTACAGGATTCATCCCCGTGGTTACTGGCTTCTTCGAGATCCATATTTCCCTTACCAGTGATTCTTGATCGATTTAGGGGCTGAAATTCTAGTTCCCTTAAATCCTCTCAAATTGCCTTAGGAATCAGGAAGCCTGGGTAGCGTGGTGGTCTGTGAATTGGCCCGGCAAGGCAAAGGTCCGTGGTTTCTACTTAATTTGATCACCGGTTTTGGCAGACCTCAAATACCTTCACCTTGATTTTTCTTCTATCCCTATACGGCGGTTCTTCCATCTAAATGTTGCATTGCAATCAGCTCCATTTATTCACAATCACTATTATATATGTCCATGGATGTATCTGGAAAGGATGCAAACACAGCCAATAATCCATTTTATAGGTCCAATTTGTACCATAACAAAGATATGTTCAACATCTTTGTTTACCATTTTTAAAACTTTGGATGACAATGTTGGAATGTCACTGCAGTGAGAACTCCCCTCCTCGAGTTTAGGTTGACGTATGAAAATTTCTATCAAGTCTATACACTTTACAATTTACTAGTCCCAACTCACTTTCACTGATATCAGATGTTAACCAAGTTTCAGTCTATAAAAGAACATCCTAATCATTTTACCCAGTAACATTCGCTCGAATTTGTTCGACTCAGGCTGGACTTGAACCTGCGACCCTTGGAATAGCAGGTGAGGACATTACCCTGCCACCACCGGGACCAGTGGAGTAAAGTCTGACTTGATAGATAAGTTTGTATCATCCGCCTGAATAGCCTAGTTCAGTTTCTTCTTCTATGAAGCAAAGAATTGCCTCTCCAAATAAGTTAAGCCATTTGTTACGGACACTTTCTGAAATATTGCAGATTTTTCAATCACCTTTCGACAACTAAAAGACTTTTGCAATTTTGCTAACATCACTCACCGAGTTATGAATGGCTTTAATCGGCAAGGCTTTTGTCCAAGTTGTTCTCCAAGTCTGTAGATATTAATATCAGATGTTTTTATCTCTGGAACCACCACAGATAATATTTCAGATACCTTTAACTTCTCCATACCATTTGATCCGGTGTTTTTACCAGCATCAAACATTTTAACATTTGATCACCGTCGTTCTCGCTCCACCAAGTTTTTGGGGTTAACATTGAATGATAATCTTGACTTGCGCAATTCCACATAGGGAATTTGGACATAAAAATTTCAACTGGAATTTTCATTATTCGTAAACTTGCTCCTACCACCTCTGTTGATATTTTAATGCTAATTCACTGTGCCATCTACCCATACCTATTTATCCTATGGTGTGTTATTTTGTGGTATGCTAATGCTGCAGCGAAGGCGTTCTCGATGCAAAAAAGGTCTTTAAAAGCCATGGCAGCCGTATCCTTCAGAACTCCAGGAAGTTTCTTAAATTTAAAATAACGACACTACCATGGATATATGAATTTTCTACCGCGCATTACTTTTGTAAAAATGAATCCAGGTGTGTATCTTCCCAAGTCCTCAGTGCATGATCAATTCACTCGAGAAGAAGCACATTTGAGGTGGCAATCTTGTACTAACTCTAAGAAGGGTCCGCATCACTCAGCCTCCCTAATTTTCAACAAAATACCAATGAATCTAAAACATAAATCCACCGTCAAGATTTTTCAATTCGAAATTAAGAAGCTGCTTTTACATTTTTTTTAATAATTTTATGTACAAAATGTACAACATATATAATCATCAAAATATGTACAGAAATATTACATAGAATTATATACATACAAATATTTACAAAATGTACATGATATATATACAGCAAAATATGTACAATTCTACATGTACATAAAAATATTTACAAAATGTACATTATATATATACAACAAAATATGTACAATTACATATGTACATAAAAATATTTACAAAATGTACATGATATATACACAACAAAATATGTACAATTATATATGTACATAAAAATATTTACAAAATGTACATGAAAATATATACAACAAAATATGTACATAAAAATATTTACAAAATGTACATGAAAATATATACAATAATAAATGTACAATTCTACATGTACATAAAAATATTTACAAAATGTTATATACATTAAATATTCTCCTCCTCTGGGTCCTCCTCCCTGATGGCACCCAGGGAGAGGTGAGAGGGGACCCAGTACTGGGATGGGTGGTAAGATTCTATGACCACCGCCTCGGGGGGGCGGTACTTCCCACGGCTCCTGTACCCCCGAGGGTTCTTCCTCGGGACCCCCGCCGGCCTCCCCTAGGGCCCCTTCTACTCCCCGACGACCCCCTTGTCCCTCCAATTGCAATACCTTGCATTGCCAATGGTCTCCTCCGTGCTGGTGGATCCTTATTCTTCTTTCGGCGGAAGCAGCCTGCGAAATCAGAGGAGAGAAGCCGTCAGAAGCGATTGGTCACCAACACAATTAATACACATATATATCTTACAGGAATAACAATGGTGTACTGGTCTATTTATTCCTTTTATTGTTATTAAACTCCTTCGGAGGCACCCACACCACAAAACATTATAACACACACTCAATTCCCGAGGACTCTTCCTTCTTCTTTACTTGCGGAATTTATATTCTTTCCATTCCTCTTAATGCTATCCTCCAAGTACTACCTGACGACCTGTATGTATATCTCCCCTTATTTAGTATATGCCTTCGTCCCGTTAAACCTTAATGCATCCAAAATATAACTATATTCTGTTTAAAAGTAGGAATTTCAGTTGATAAAAATGCCCGTATTTCAACCTCAGTTATTTCATTCCTTTTCTTAAGATTCCTTTGTTTCCATCTCATCCCCTCTCAATATTTTTTAATATCTTTACCTTTTCCTTCCTTCTGAAGACTTAATTACGATCATCCTAACAAGTTGTAGCCTCAAAGAGTCTACCAAACTCTGATGCTTAGTACGTTGTACTTTTGTAGTCTTTTTTCTAGGATTTCCTTCTTAGATCCCTCATCCAGAAAAAAATAAGATAGCAGGAGAAATCTCTGCGTTCGAACTCACGAGCAGATAAATAATGGAAAAAGAACAATTATTTACGAAACATTCCTCAACGCTTCGAATGAAAATAAGATTCTTTTTTGTCGGACCTCTGGGAAACGAGAAACATTTATTTTACGCTTTGGGCAACAACTTATTTTTAAATTTTAAGGTTTGAATTATCGATAAATACTGGACAACACTTCATCCTATGCTTTAAATAAAATTTTTGCGTGGAATGTTACATTCTGTGACGGCTCTTTGTATTCGCACCAATGTAGTGAAATCTGGAAAACTTTTTTTTTTACTCCCGCCGCGATGGTACATGATAGATAACTGTCCATCAACATTCATATTTTATTTAAGACGGATGAAAAACAAGCTAAAAGAACCTTCACTATGCAAATAACCAAATCATGCTTCTACTTTAGAGATGAGTTTTGACTAGAGTGCACATAATAATAATAGTCCTATATTCGGTGCGGTGGCTTTGATGCCCTTTTCCATAAATAAATCTTATTTTACTTACAACAAAGAAAATCCATTTTTCCAATCCAATCCAAAGATAGGTTTCCAATCTTTCGAATAGGTATTTTAGGTATTTCTTGGCGAGGATATCAACTTCGACGTTCTCAAACTCAAACTCTTTCAAAAGTTATCCGGTAACTAGGATCAACCGTAGCAACGCCAACAATGTGTATGAGTCCTGCATTTTTGAATAGGCTTATTCTTGGATTGGCAGTGATCCTTATTCTCTCTTTAGCTTTAAGGATCAATTATCTTCAAGAAACACGAAAAAGGACTACATAAATTATGTATATATAGTATAGATATTAAACCAGAAAATTGTACTAATTTCCTCAAAAACATTTTCAGCTACTTCGTTTTAAGTGTCATAGTTTTCCTATAGTTCAATCGATATTAGTGGTCTTGTAGGTTCTCTGGGGCCGTCCAAGTATTACGTAGGACGATGTATGCCATTTTAGACCTCCTCCCCTTCCCCTTTGTAAGACAATGTAAGAATTTCCCAACACCCCCTCCTTCCCTCTCAGTCTTACGTAAGACGTTAGATATTTGTATATCTACTCTTATTTAAATGCTCGCTTTCTCCAACTTCATATTTCCATAAAAGCCATCGTACGGCTTGGAGCACTGGATATCATATAATTATATAGTGTTGGAGTACCACATTAAAAGAGAATGGAGGTGTAATGTAGCTAGCCAGTCAGGCGACAGAATAGGAGCATTGGTGTCGCGGTGAGATTACGGAAAATACGCCATTGACGAGCGGATGCTCCATTCCACTGCTAAATTTCATTAGGAAACGATACAACGTTTCAAGACGGACCAAAATCTTATATAAATTGGTTCCGGAGCCCCTTCCCCCTTAGATAACGCAATGTAAGATGATCCTACCCCCCTCACCCCCAAAAACGTATTACGTAATACTTGAATGGCCCCATAGCAGCAGAGATTTTTATTAATTAACGTTATTGTAGCTATGAAAGAATACCTACCTATCTGTATATTATATTTACTATGGCATTCTGTGTTAGAGTACCTAGAGATTAAATTGAAATAGTAAAAATTCATCAAACTTGCGTATTATTAATCGCCAGAAGTCAGACAGTTGGACCCCGCATGAAGGTTTATCTTTTGAGACTATTTTGAAATCATTCCACACACTTGGATACAGATAGCAAAGACTTTATCAATGAATCTCCGAAATGCTAATTGAGATTACGTGATGCAGCATTAATGTGGGCAGAACATATTTCACTAATTTAACATTTAAAGGCATGAAATATATAACAGAAGGAAAATTAGATTGGCTGACGGAAATTCATAGTTACCAAAATTGTGGTACTGACTACAAATTCAAATTAAGTTGAATAACTCTACAGGTGATGCACAAATTCACACTCATTTCGATGTATTGACGTGTAAATCCATACCAAATGACTAGAAAACTCTCAACGCAAAATATTAGCTACATATTAGTTCACCAGGGGCCTTGCCCTTTGCTGTTTTATTTTGTTGCGTGAACGCCCTATTAAATTCAAGAGAGTAGCCAACACAAACGAGTTCAATGGATGCTTCGCAACCTCGAAGGCACCTGGTGTGGTTTGGGATTCGGCGATAATTGCCAGTCAAGCGAATGAGAAATAGTTACTTTGTATTGCTTACAATTGGCCAAGCAACGGGCACATGGTCAATTTTGGATGCTTACTTTGTTGCCGTGTACAAGTTCAAGTGTCTCCATGTCGCATTAGCTTTGTAGTAGCCTACAGCTCAACTATTTCATTTTCCTAGAACCCTTAGCTCTGTTATACAATATTACTATCTTTTCCCCACCTTCTACCCCGGTGTGGGATCAGTAATTAAATATGACATGGAAAGTCGCTTATTTGCTTAACAGCAGTCGTAGCTGACCCAAACGTTCCACCATTAGTGACTACGCCCGACTACTACTACGTAAATATTACTTACTACACAAATGAGCATTCGGTTCATTGCTCAGCCAAGTAAGAAATACGAAGTATCTTTGAAAAGTGCTCATCCGTCTGTTTCTTTTGCTTAGGATGCCAAGAACGAAGCCAAGTAATCTCCCAAAAATATCATGAAGAAGTGACACTCTGAAGACATGGAAAATGCAAATATAATCCTTGAGGGAAAAGAAAATGGGAACCCTGAAGGCCTCCAACGAGTTCAATGTGCCCCGCGCCACTCTTAAGCTGGGTTTACACGTCGAAGTTGACTGCCATGAGAGTCGCTCGATCACGATATATCGCTACTATTATCAATACAAAAGTGTCCCAAGAGTTCCTGTAAGAATCATGGGAAAACAGTTGAATCAGGGAAAGCGTGGAGGGATCACGATTTCACCGTCTACACCATGGTCTACACACAATATTAACTGACAGTTAATCCCGACAGTATCGGAATCTGTTGACATTCACGGAAATGAACCTGCCATACCAACTCTTCAACGAAATTGATCAGGGTGACTGATTGACTGCGGCCTGACTTCATCTCTAAACATAGAGTTTGAAGTGATCTAGGTCTTTAAGCGCATATCAACTCAGCCAGTGACGTAGCCCGGGGGGATCCAAGGAGTCCGGAACCCTTCCCATCCCCACCCCCTCCCCAAAATGTTTACTTTATTTTTTATAAAGTGGCAACAAAGGTTTTTTTTAAGCAAAGAATGTCATATGCATTTATTCTGCAGTTTTAAAAACTTTTTAAATATTTTTTTTTAATTTTTGAAAATATAAAAGTGAGCATTGCATCCTTTCCGAAGTTTGTAAAGCTAAAATCTTTAAATATTGGCCGTTACACTGCAGTCACATTGCACTTTTGATTTCTCAAAATCTTCTTCAAAAAAAATTTCTTGGTAGGTGGAAGGAGTGAATATTTTAGGCGATATCCTACTCTAACTAGCCCTTGGTTGTCCAAGAAAGGACTTAACTTAGAAATACCTGCTGGAAGATTATCACCATTGGGGATAGCAATTGTAAGTTCTCCGAAGCGATGTAATTGGACCAGCATCACTGATCGAAAAATAGCACGGGTCTACTCAGATGTCGCTATAGGAACGCAGAGTGCGCCACGCTTTTCCCACATAGCGTCCAAAAATATTTGAATCCGTTACTTATTATCACTCGGATAAGTCCGACATGAAATGCTTTCATCCACGCTGAAGGATGTCCCTCCCCTCGTGCGAAAGAGCCGCTGTAGGGGGCGATATACCGCCTCAATTCTAGGAGAGCAGACGCTTATTTATAACAGAGCATCTTCAGAGGGCAAGTGATCATAGGGAAGCGTGAGAAAAGATAGGTTCAACCAAGCAATTGAACGCGAAACAGCTTTTAGGGGAGAAGCCCACGAGGAGAACAATCGGCAGGATTTTGAGCAGAATCAATATTATTCCATTTATTTGAAGACAGACATTTGTGGGACTGGGAGAGGTTACATGTCCGGAAACACCTCTTGTGCTCTTCTGATCTCATCCGGAAAGTGCGGCCCGTCTGTCCAACATAGGCCGCAGAGCACTCGTTGCATTCCAATAAATATATGCCACTCTTGTCTAAGGGATCAATTTTAACTTTTGTTTTATTTAAAAAATGTTATAAGTTGTCATTGTTGTAGAAATCTATTTTAAAATGGCATTTAGGGAACAGGTTGCTTATTTTTTGTGAAAGAACTCCGTAAAATGGTAGTTTACCCCACTTAATTGTATCCTTTTTTGTCTCAATCGGATGAAATAGCATATGTTGTGCTCATATGGAGCGTTTTTTGAGGAGTATTTTATCTACAAGGGTTTTGTTGTAACCATTTGTCGTTGCTATTGATTTAATCGTTCCCAATTCCTCATTAAACATTTCTTTGGAGAGGGGGATATTCAGCAGTCTATTCAGTAAAAAGTGGAATGTCGAAACATTTTGGGATATGTGATGGCGGGAGTCGGAGGGGATTACATGGTCCGTGGTAACAAAGTTTTCCTTTTCATTTACGATAAAATGAACTTCCACAAGGTTGAGCCTGAGACGATGGAGATTATTCCATTTATTTGAAGGCAGACATTTATCTGAGTCGCTCTATTGGCGAGAAGAATATTGAGTAAATTAGGAGAGGTAGTCAGCCAAGACAAAACAGTCGCCGAATCTGTGAACGCGAAAGTGGAAGATACGGAAATCCTATCTTTAGGGTATGAGACTGTTTTCAGTACTGGTGCTACTTTTGCCCTAGCGACCAGTAACTTAACTTTGACCCAGCCGCTTTCCTCGGCTCGTCAACAAACATCATTATAACCAAGTTCGGAAGCATCATTGAATCCTAATGATTGACATTACGAGCTGTTTGGAGTAATCCCACAACGGAGAATGTGAATTTCCGATATGGTGGGAACCTGAGATATGAATTCTTTCCACTTGAGGTTTTTTTTCAGGTAGAGGATCATCGCATCCCGATTTCGACGACCAGAGAGACTGGATTAACCATTTTCAACAAAAGACTCCGTGAGGCAAAGCGCCGATCGGATGGAGCATTCTGGCTATGTTAAAGAGAAGCATTTGTTTGTGGAATATGGAAATATCAAAATGGATATAACAGGATAATTTATCGGACTTAGGTGACCGAAACTTACCTTAAACATTTGGTGAAGTAAACTCAATTCCCTTGAAATAAGACGAGGACATTGCTCACCAGGAAATATGCGTAATGACTCCGGAGAATTTCTAGCTCATTTTCCTGATGGAAAACCCTCAAAGCTCAATAATTTTACTGGCTGGGTTTACAAATCTAAGGCGGCCGGCAATAAATCAGCCCTGGTCACAATGTCGTGACACATGTATCCCGAAGGAAGCTTTGCGCAGCCAAAGAGAAAGCTTTCTCTTTCATCGTGGGCTAGTTGAGCACAGGATTGGAAAAGGGCGTTGTGAGGACTAAGCGAGGGACACGACAGTCTGCCGACCCCGTCAGCTAAGCGACTCCAGGCGCCGGAGACCACGCCGCTGCCTGTACCTCGACCCATGAAAATACTGAATCCATTACCCAGCCTCCACAACAAAACTGCTAACCTTCCTCACCCTTCCCCTCCTCCTTTCTCCACTGCAGTATAAACAGACGATTCTCAACATAATTTCCAAATTTATTCCCAAGGAATGGAATGCCTTACGAAATATGGAGGTGTCTACTAGCCAAAAGTTTTGTCGAGCTGTGGAGCGAAATTTGAAAATGTCCTTATATAAACAAATAATTGTTTATTATGCAAACCTAAAACAGAGACTTGTTATATATCTTATATTAGTAATAAGTACAATTAAATGATTATATACATAATTGATATATTATTGAGCAACGAGTCTCTATCCAAAAATTATTTCAACTATATTTCATTAGAATCGATATAAACCTATCAATAAAATAAAAAAATTCTAATATTTTCACAAAATACAGTAAATGTCTCTTCAGTCATTCAAATAGGGTTGATAATCATTTGAATATGATCCATTCAGTAGTTTAAAACACCAAAAGAATCTTAAAGGCCTTTTAAATTCCCACAGCGCCGCGGCGGCGCCACGTATCAGTTGGTGTAATTCTTTTCGAGAAATACTAATTAACATAAATGCAATGGCAAATAGATGTGTTTTATTTTGCAAGTTTACAGTCTCACACAAAATAATAGACTACTGATGGTTTAACAATATTATTTTTTAAATTTCATTTTTTAACCCTCCGTGACTCGCGCCCTATTTACTAACGCGAGAACTCGCGTGGGGTGTTTCTGACACCGCACTCTTTTTTCGCTTTTTTTTTCAAGTCCACAGTCCTATTTTACCACAGTTCCTTTTCTTATTAGGTAAATTTCTAATTACTGCTAATATTTGCTATTTAAATATGAATAAAATAGTGCACTTATATTACTATATAGTGAATTTTTACTAGGAATAAAAATGTAAAATAATCGGTTGACGATAGTTAGTACATATTAAGTTTAACATTTAGGCCGTAATCAGTAATCATTCCATTCATTTGGAAATGCCAGTGATCGCGCCCGCCACTGTGGTGTCAATACCCGACCATCCCGGTCATTCGTACTCCTGTCGGGCTGACACCATGACACATTCTTTGAGGAGAGAGAAATACCAATGCAAGGAGGGTGAAAATTCCTCTGCGCACCAAAGACTGGAAAAATAATACGCCTGCTGGTCTCTATTTAGCACTTTTTTCATGTACAAAGATAGTTTTGTGACTTTGGTATAGGACCCCCCCGCTCTCTTCGGTGAGCCCAACACTTTGCCTGCGATAAATCCTTTTGTTCTGGCGGTCACTGAATCCAATCAAAGAGAACAGTTTCCTCCCTTTTGGCAATTCAAATATAAATTTCATACAAAGATACTGCTGCACTTCTCCCTACTTTTCACATCAACAAATCCACCATATTCTTCCTACTGGTCCCCACTATAGTCAATTTTATTTGAAGTTAGTCTTCCAAAAGTGGCACACTCATGAACCAATTGCTGGCAGTAACGTTCCTTACCGTTCCCAAAATTGGACTGACAATCCGTTTAACAACTTCCGTTGGGCTTTATCTACTCTATGAGGACCGTCTGGCTGAACCCCGAAATAAACCTCAAAGCGCGGCGGCGCGGGCGCCATGAATCCGTAGGCGAGGGTTCAAAATGGTCG
The DNA here is from genome assembly GCA_963573305.1 of Pyrrhosoma nymphula. NCBI lineage: Eukaryota > Metazoa > Arthropoda > Insecta > Odonata > Coenagrionidae > Pyrrhosoma > Pyrrhosoma nymphula. Next base: position 5,064,812 of record OY754334.1, read on the forward strand.
GAGGGAACTTGCCTGACTGCTGCCATGTGTATGCAACCGGGTGAGTCACGCGAGATATGTAAGGTAGCATAATCACTCAGGAAAGCCTTCCTTCAGGCCCCTGAAAATCTTCTCTTTCAAATTCGCTTCAGTAGCATTAATAAGGTAGGCAGGGGCTTTGGAGCCGAGGTCTTAAGGGAGTGGGTTCCTGGGCTCCAGCTCCGGTTTATTTCATAGCTCCGGCTCCAGCTCCACCCCTCATCCGGTCAAAAATTTTTATTACCAATAACGATTATATTTCAAATACATTATTTCCATATTAAAAGAGTTTTCCATGTTTTCATATAAAATACAAATTTCGTTGCCTTTGTTAATCAGCTTGCATTAATTTCTTTTAGACTAATCTAAACCTTGTACAAAAAACAATACATTGTATGCACCAGGTCAAGTATTACTACAGATATATCTGTTAAAATTCGCAGTGAGCAAGTGTAAATGAATATAAAATCACTGCCACAACAGAAGCCACTTGAGTTACTTGCTCCTTCTCTAATGTTTGTTTTAAAAGTTGCTACTCTCATTTGCGACTCTCACAGAATTTCACAGCGGCACTCAATATTTTCTGATATATTTAGAAATGAATAATTCAGAGGATCTATTGCAGCAATTTTCTCTGAAGAGGTTAAGCAAGAAGTCGCTCAATTTCATATGGTTGAGCCTGAAACCATTGAGAACATCAAGTCATTCAATCATGTGAAATGTTGATTCTCACCGAGTTTCATTATCCAACACTGGAACAATTTTGTTCTGCTTCTTTGCTAAAGAAATCGCTCTTGGCAGGATAAATAAAATGTAGTATTATATATTACCTCAATTTTCTAATGATGTAACAAAGCGTGAGGAAACGTATACTCGACAATGAGATTGGCAAAGCGCTACTAACAATAAAGGCAAATATGACAATATAACGGCAAAAATATGAAACATTTTACGGCTATTTTAAACTCCGTCTGCGTGTGGGGATACTAGCATGTGAACATTTTTATTGCAATTAGCTTTTGATATGAAATTCGTTAAATAATTGCCACGGCATGTATTCCTCATAGTCATCAATAGAATTACGGATCTTGGGCTAGCCGACATCTTATCGTATTCCGTTTTACCCCATTTCGGTAGCTGAACATTTCAAATACCTATATCGTGCAATAGTAAATATTGAAATATCAAATAAAGAGAAACAAATGTGACAAAAATACGAACTATTGCAATTGTTAATGATAGTTTCATTTTTTTGGATCATTTTTTAGTAAAATATAGCCCTTAATAAAAAATTGACCGCATAATATGAATACTTAGAAGTAGTTAAGTTCATCACGTGGAAACAAGGGACCATTAGCTTCATTCTTAACCTCTCACAGCATGGAAGCATAAAATTGATCCCAATTATGAAAATATTTTTAATCAGCTCCCGGCATATCATATATCAAAAGGTAGTTCTTGACGGAATTAGCTCTGATGTACTTAAAGTGACATCAGGTGTCCCGCAAGGAAGCGTGATCGGACCCCTTTTGTTCATTATATACATAAATGATCTATGCTCTCGAATTAGCAGTAAAATACGTCTATTTGCCGACGACGCTGTCATCTATCGTGAAATTAGTGATAACTCTGACTTTGAAACTCTATCATCGGATTTAAACAACGTTCATGTGTGGAGCCAAGAGTGGGGACTCGAACTTAATCTGAGCAAATGCACGGCGGTAAATTTCTTTCGGAGGTCGTCCAACTATTCCCATGTATATGCTGTGGATAGTGTTAACATAAAGGCGACAGATGAAGTGAAGTATCTAGGAGTTACGATAACTTCGGACCTATCGTGGGGAGCACATATAAGAAATATTTGTGGCAGAGCTCTGAAGAAGCTAGGATTCGTCAAGCGTATTGTGGGAAGATTTTCGGATGAAAAAGTAAAAGAGAGGTGCCTTTTCGCACTCGTCCGGCCACACCTTGAATATGCAGCGAGCATATGGGATCCGGTGCAGAAAGACTTAGTCCGGGAACTTAATAAAATACAAAGGAAAACTGCGCGATTCGTCAAAAACAGCTACGGGCGTACATACAGCGTTACACAGATGTTAAACGAATTAGGTTGGGAGCCGCTAGAGACTCGGAGGCTGCGCGCTAGGCTTAGATTACTTGAACAATTGAGAATAGATATCTTTCAGAGCGACACGGAGAACATCCTATTAGAACCCCACTATATTTCCAGGTCCGACAGAAACGATAAATTAAGAGAGATATTTTGCCGAACGGATAGGTATGGGAATTCGTTTTTCCCCCGAACAATAAGGGACTATAATAAATGCTAGGCGTAATTTCATTAGAGCGTGTCCATTTTATATGTAAACGGCTGGTGTCCTAACACCCCCATTTTATATGTAAACGGCTGGTGTCCTAACAACCCCCGCCACACGCCTATTGAGGCAGCTTGCGGGGTAATATGTAGATATCTAAAAAGCATAACATATTTGACTCATCTACATTATTGCAGCACAGATAGCGTTTGAAAATGAAATCTGCGCAGAAACTCTGGAGTAAGATGGATTATGTCTTATATTTCCACGCTACTTTTTATGTAACATCGGCACTTCTATTTCCTCCGTGTGGTTTTTTAAACTTATTATTCCTCCTGCACTTCCGTCTGTCAACCAACAACCAAGCAACTGTTGTCTTGATATCATTATGACCCACCTAAGTCTTCAGACTTCTTTTGGACCACTAAAACACACTCCTTGTCCGCTTACAACGGAAAGCAGTTGATTTAGGGCGTCCTCAACGACATAACCTTTATTTTAACGCGTAATTTCCATGCTCCTTATACTCCAATGCTCGTTCCTCATAATAAGAACTAAGACGATGCAATTTTTCACAGAGAAAATCGTCTTAGTTCTTATTATATTCATATTCCACAACATCTCGCCTGATTACTTTTTGATCCTTCGTTCCTTCAGTTTATCGTGCAGTCGTATCAGTGGTGCGAAACGTAGACTTTGGTACTCCACCTATTTCTGTTCAAAACTAATGACTGATTTGTGGTTGATTATATTTATTTTGGAACAACAGCAACTTTTTCATGTAGAAAATGGTCTTTTTGGTGGAATTTTACTCTGGGAAAGCTTAAGTTTCTAAACTTTCGGTAAATAAATTTTTTTTGTAACGAATTTGTGCTCACTCAGAAAAGAAAAGGAAACACGATTTGAATGATAGAATACGTATTCAACACTGACTTATTAGAGACTGTTTGTTGCCACGACGAAGCCTGAATCGTCCAAAAGGTGGTTTATGAGTTGCAAAGCGGTCAATTAATTGCCCACACGAAAGATTAGATTAAATTAGATTAGATTAGTAAAGAAAGCAGAGGGAGATTTAACAAAATTTATTTCTCAATATGAAGAAACTGCATTTCCGTGAGGGCGCTTTCGAGTGTATACTTGTCCCAAATGAACGGTATGCTGTCCCAATTGAACGGTATGCTGTCCCAATTGAACGGTATGCTGTCCCAATTAATAGTAGAAAACGCTGAGATATTCTTCCACTGGATTCTCTTCTTTGAAGTTTCTTCAAATAAATGACTGCTGCAAATAGCTGTTGTTCCAAACACATGGAATCTCCAGTGTGATGTTTACCTGTGCTGTTGTAACAATGCCCAGCAACCTCAAGAGTTTTCCATGCATTAAAGTATCTGGATAAATGCCGAAGGTCGTAAACGTTTCAATACATTTGCGTGTGCCGCTATCTCAATATCGGTACAAACTTCACGTCGAAAGTTTAGAAGTATTACTTATACCATTACGAATGCTTTATGAATGTGCGAGAAACTGACCTCGGAGATAATTCATTATACCAGTATTTGTTAATGTATGTCAAATATTGCTCCCGTGCTTGCTGTTTTGGGGTTAGGAAAATTGCCATTGGGGGGCACCTCAAGAGGACACCAGACAGAGACGTCCTGCAATGCAGGCAGCAGGTCTGCTAGTTATAACTTAAATACACACGGTTGAAATTTCACAATCACCCACTCCCCACATAAATTAAGCCAGTACTTAATTCTATATTTCCAGATATATACACTTTCTTCAATTTTATCTGACGCTATTTAAAACACTTTTGGCGCTGCTTCTGGGAAATATTGAGACCACCAATAATGAACAACGTACACGAAAAATAAAATTCAGTTAAATTAGCGGATGTGTCAATTAGGGCTCAAGAGATTCCTTTATTTCTCTCAGTGAACTTACAAAAGTATAAAAAATGTAGGCAATTCAAATTACATACATCCATCAGCTCAGTTAAAAAAGAGTTGAATAGATCCAATTAGCGTCAAAGAAACCAGCCCTAGGCTCCAAACGGCACTGCAACCTGAAAGAAAGCAGATGGTGGAAATTATAACTTCTGATCCAACCAGTTTTACAGAGAAAGGAATGGAAGATTCTCACTTATCTAGACAAATTAAAAGAGAGTCAAATGTTGCATTCATTTAAATGGGAGTTAGTATTATGTCTTTAAGGCAATTCTATTTCTCATAGGCACGTCTCGGCATGATAAATCAAAGTAAATAATCCTTGAGCCTGCATGTAGCACATTGGGCAAGGAACCATCATCGAGTAAAGAATACATGTTATAGGGCTCACGCGTAAAACTACTATCATCTCTCTGCGTAAAATTAGATGTATGCACAATTTAAATCTAAAGTTAATTTACAATATGTATTAAAATGTGAAATCAAATGTACCTATTGATAAAAATGCTGATTAAAGAGGCGTAAACGAGAGTACATACCCTCAGATATAATGTATAAATAGATGACATGCAACATATTGAATGTTTCTTGCTGCAGCCATTAATTCAGTTCATTATAGATGATATTTTAAGCTTGTGAATGTACATTTTTTTTAATGCAATAAAGCATGTTTCTATTAAAAAAAGGGCTCGCGCAACAATGAAAACAGATACACCACACATTAGGTCCAAATAGATAATGTCATTGCCACCAGATGGTGTTCCCTCCCCCCTTTATCAGACTCCCCCCCTTCCACACTCTAATGAGCCCCTCGTCATGAGCCACGAAGTGAGATTGCGGCTTGGGTTGGCAGGCCTGTCTCCAAGGGACTGCCTACAACCCACTCCCTGGGGTCGGATGATAATTCTCTCTAAAAAAAACGACTCCTCTGAAAGGTAGATGAACCCTTAAGCGGGTTGGTGGAGCATGTGGATGTGGGTGTGACCCGGCAGCGACATTGCCAGGGCGAAATTAGGCGCTTTTACGCCGTCCGAAGACTCGTGCTTAAAGGTTCGAGGTGGACCTCTCTCCGTATGAAACACCGAGACTTGGCTTTTCTTAGCATCAATCACTCGTCATCTCAGAACTTTCAATTCTACCTCGAATTCATTTCCAATATGCTTTCCCGTAGATTTTCGTGTTTAATGCACCGTATCGCTGGTTGCGACGATCTTCCTATCACTCCCTGCTCCACCTCCATTTCCATTTGAAGACTCCCTTTTGCCACAGAAACAAAAGCATCTCGGGCATTGTCATCAGTCGTCACAGAACATTAGTCTTCGTTGATCTTCTAATATTCGGCATTAGGCCGTCAATATTTACGGTAGAACTTCACCTGCCGTCTTAGGTGAGGCATTTTTAACATTTAACTGATGTTTAATATTAATTTAATTAACTTACTTGGTCAATATGAAAATATTGAGCTGAAACAAAAGTTGTCCTTGGGGGGTGGATAGTTGGAAAAGAAGAGACCGAGAGTCCGCATGAAGGCCAAATGTTCCATAATCGAACTTAAGTACCGGGGGGCGCTTATCCGTACTCATATCCTCTCCATGTCTTGATCACCGGGAGTAAGGAAAATCAAACCTAATGATCATTCGATAAGACTAGGTGGTTTCGAGAATCTGGCCCGACCCTATATGAGCGTTGAGTTGTTTAAATTAAAAAAGAAACCTCGGGCCAAGAGACACCTACTAAATTTAGCGCGTTTAAGAAATGGAAAACACCTGTTTAAAAAGTAAGGAGGCAGAAGACAGCTGATTGGATGAGCAGGAAATCCAGTGAGTGAACTTTAATGCAAAAGAGAAGTTGCAAGTTCATTCATGCATTGAGACAATTCAAAGACATGAGGGATACTTTAAATAGCATGGAAAGATATCGTAATGGGCTAGAAATTGTGAATGTTTTATTTACGCAAAATATAAAGCTTCGCCTTTGTGCATCTGATTTCATTTTTACGTAGCAACGGTCACCATTTGAAAAATCTTTAGCAGAACATCGTGTTCCTTACGATTGCAAAATCGCGAGCGTTACACCAATATCTAGGAGCGGTGATGAGGAAGAGACGAGTAACTATACTTTCAGCACTCCGTGCGTGTACCCGGTATAACTCTTGTATATATCTGTCTATTTATGTAGTTGCGTAATACATTAATACTAATAGTTCCTCTAACATTGTTGGAACGCCTATCGTGAAGTGCATGTTCTTGGAATGTCACCTTCTGACAAGTACTTGCATGCTTTTTTTCTAATGCACCATCGTAGCTTCATTAACTTTATTGTGGTACAGTGTAGTACATGTTGGTAATATTTCACCCATTGCCACACTCCCTTGAAGTGCCATGCAGGGTATTATGTAGATTTAGATGCAGATATTCCTTGAATTTAAAAAGGCATTCAACATGGCGCCTCGTAGTACATTGCTCGTGAAGTTAGAATCCTATGTGATAAATAGAAATATAATCTGGTTGAATCAGTTCTTTTATGGTCACAAACAACTATTTGGTGTAGGTGGTGTTATGTCCAATTTCGATAACGTCCAATTGGGTGTTTGGGTTTATGACCTTGGCCCTCTGCAGGTGGCTTGCACCGTATTTGGAAGATAAAGATGGATAGATGATTCTAGTTGTCTCTCCTTGTGTTTGGGGCCCAAACAACGGACTTTCGACTCTTTTCCACAATGCAGTGGTTGCCGTGTGAATCATATATCAGGGTAGCGGCGTAGTGGCAGAGGCGCATTGACCCACTAAGCAAGCCAAGGGTGAGTGTTTTGATTACTGGTTCTTGTGGATGTTCGCTGGTGACAATTTTCAACTAATATCACTCAAGATGCCGCAAAAGCGTGCGGTAGATTGGTACCTACCTAGCTAAGTTTTAACCGGCGTATCAGGCCCGATAAACTATGGACATTTAAATTTATTCCAACTATGGATAATAAATGTCGTTACAATATGTAATGTATTTTGAGAAACTGCATAATAATGCTTGTAGACAAAACTTAAGTAACTAAGCCATTTACCATTGCACTGATCCCCCAATTCACTTTGTTGATATCCAGATTTGCACCTGCAGACCCCGTCGTTGCATTCTATTCTGTCTTGATTTGGCGACAAAATGCACTCGTTGTTGTCTGAGCAGTGGTCGTTGAGATCTGGAAATAAAATAACAGAGAGATTGGTTAGATAGAATTTCCTTCAAATAAACCTAACAACGATATAGACATGCATTAAACAAATAGATAGACAGTAACTCGACGAACTTAAACAAATGAAAGAGATTCACAGAAGGCAGGGATGATGTTGGCCACGAATTTAACACCTTAGGGACCACACCCCTATAGCCAGGTGAAGCTATGAAATATAAGGGATATTTTAACTATTTTTTATGTAAAACAATAAAAAACGATACAATGGCTAATTACATCGGTTTATTCGATAAAAGTGAATTAATATTAGAAAAATAAGGAAGAATAACAAGACGAATCGAACAAAATAACACAATACACTCATTTGAGTTACAATGGGGGTTCCAATAGCCAAGTGGCGAGGGTTAAGGAATGCATTGAATATGCTTAGGGAACGCTGAGACTGAGAAAGGTGGACTTGAAGGAATTAGATAAGTTTCGTGTTGGGCGAGGAGGGGCGACTCGAATTGGAAAAAGAAAGAAAGCATTGCTGTGTGTGTGAGTGAGTGTTTTGTGTGATTGCGTGTGTGGTTGTGTTAATAACTTGGCAGCCTTAGTAGAGTCACTACAGCTCTCCGAAGGATCCCAGGTTATAACCCAGGAATCCTTAGCTGGGTCTCATTAGCCCACAAAGGATTCCAATTGGGTCGTGTGTGTGTGTCTGTGGTAGTCCCTGGCGAGGAAATTAATTTCCCGTAAACTACCACAGGAGGGTATTCTGGTGGAGAGGCTGTGGTTGGTCCCTGTTGCGGAGTCCTCATTCCCGCAAACCAACACAGTAAGTATTTAATTTTTTTTTTTTTACGAGTGGTGCATATATTTTACGGCCATTGGAGAAATATTTTATCTGTTTAATCTATAGAGGCCGTAGAGCTCATCTACCTTGATCTATAGTTATATGTGTATCTACGACCTTGACGTGGTGGAAGGACGTTCCAATGACCCCTAGAATTAAATTTGAAAAGATGCGTTGCAATAAATTTTTGAAAAACGAAAGACTCCCCTTAATTACAGATGTTATATCTGTTCCTATGAGAAAATATATCCGTTCTCAGATAGTTGCGCATATTTTAAAGCAGCCACAAGAATAGGAGCCACACACGCTCACGTATGTTTTATCGGGTAATAAAGTTTCCCAGCACATTTCACTCTGGGGGGGGGGGGGAATCGGATACCTTCCCGATGGCATCAAGATGTTATTCTTAAAGTAATGGGCACGACGAGGGGCACAGAATTACATGTAAGAAATCTGACTAGTATCAAACATTTCATCATCTTCCTCAGCATGAATGTAAATAACTAGAAGTTTGTTTTGTCGGCGCATAATTAGTGGATATAGACTGGAAGGATAGAAGTTTTATAATGCAGATGCACATCCATCAGAAAGTTTCGGTAAGAATTGGGGACGAGGAAACAAAGGAAACCACAATAGGAAGAGGAGTTAGGCAGGGTTGCTGTCTGCCACCATGTCTCTTTAACTTGTATGCTGACAAACTGCTGGAAGAAGCTTTAGAAGACATCGGGGGGATAAAAGTGGGAGGTGAGAGAATAAAATCCATCAAATATGCCAATGACCAGGCTATAATAGCAGAGAATGAAGAAGAACTTCAGGAAATGATGGAAAGAATTAGGAAGAAAAGTGAAGAGTACGGAATGAGAATAAACAGCAATAAAACTTAGGTAATGAGAATAGCGAAGACAGAAGGGCCCTTAAATATATGGCTGGAGGAAGAAAAATTAAAACAAGTAAGTTCTTTCACGTACCTGGGAAGTATAGTTACACAGAGTGGCAACTGTACTGAAGAAATTAAAAGCAGAATTGGGTAAGGAAAAGTAGCATTTAGCAAGATTAAGGAACTGGTGACAGCAAGGTACTGTTGACATCAAGATGGATATTAGGAAAAGATTTGCAAAATGCTTTATATGGAGCATTGTGTTTTATGGATGCGAAACGTGGACGTTGAAGCAGAGAGAAGAAAAGTACTTAGAAAGCTTTGAAATGTGGTTATGGCGACGAATGGAGAAGATTGGATGGAAAGATAAGATCACGAATGAAGAAGTGCTAAGGAGGATTAGAGAAGAAAGAAGTATACTGAGAGAAATGAAAAAGAGAAAGGCAAAATGGATAGGACATATTTTAAGGAATAACAGCCTACAGAAATTAATAATAGAAGGGAAAATAGAAGGGAAGAGAGGAAGGAGGAGGCACAGAATGCTGAGGGATATAAAAGAAGGAAGGAGTTATGCGGAGATGAAGAGAGATGCCCAGGACAGAATGCTGTGGAGACAACGCTTCCGTTGAAACCTGTTTGCGGACGTAAGCACTAATGATCATGATGATGAATTAGTGGATAAACACCAAAAATAAGAGGCCTGCCTCTGCCTCGCTGCCTCGTTCGGGCGAGGTACTGAAATAACACGATTGAATCGTGCGCCACTTTGTGGAAGTAAGTTATGTTAACCAAAATGGCGAAAGAAGTCAACTTTGTACTGATTCACACAAATTTATTTCACTGATCGATTTCAACGACTTAAACGTCATTTTCGAGGTGATGACGTTCTAGGTGACGACCTACTGAATTACGTATTAACTGTTGAAATCGATCGGTAAAATAAATTTGTGTGCATCAGTACAAAATTGATTAAATCGAAATTAGAAGCTATGACGTGGTGGAAGGGCTCCACATTAGCAATGAAGAGACTTTGTGACTTCCACAGTTCAGTTAAATAATATATTTATATAAATATATATTTATTTAAAATATATAAATATATTTTAAATAAACTGTGGAAGTCACAAAGTCCCTTCATTGCTAATAAGTACAAAGTTGATTTATTTCGCTTCAATGGTTAAGGTATTGAAAATACACACACCAACAGGGAGTGTCTTAAATGGTTCTGCTCTCACTTATTGATTAAACAAACTGATTTTCGCTTGGAAAAACCAACTTCCAGGCGCTGATTTCTCATTTCCCACTACTCCTCCAGGTTTTCCAGGACCATTTTCAGTGTCCATGACTCTTCCAGGTATCCCAGGCCCGAAGCCAACCCTGCGCTTATGCTGAGCGATTTGAGTATTTCTTCTTGCTAAACGGCATCATGATGAATCAAGGGCTGGTCAAAACGTTTTGAGGAAACGAATTGGGTTGTATTGAAAAAAAACCATGAAAACCCACGGTGAAGTCGCTTCGTGATCCACTTTCGGCCCTCACCATGTGCCTAGCATTAGATAATTACGGAATACTTAAATCAATGAAGTCCCTCACGATCCCAAAATGCAAGAGAGAACGTTAATGAGTTGATACAATAGCACTGAAGAGACTCGCCGTATTCTACGATTTTTGAACGTCGCCCTTGGAGATAGGTTTTTTGTGAGCCGGAATATAGAAATCACTTTTTCAAGGCTCACTTGGTGGTATTCCATTATTAGAAGAAGAAAAAGACAACTTGTACTTATACAACTACATTTTATTAAAACTCGATCCGGGTTTCGACGTGGATTCACATCATCATTAGGCATATCCATCCTAGCGATGATGATGTGAATCCACGTCGAAACCCGGGCCGAGTTTTAATAAAATTTAGTGGCATTAATACAAGTTGTCTTTTTCTTCCCCTGAGGATTACGCAGAGACTGCTGCTGGCGTGCCAACTCACTTCCGAGGAGGAGCATTGCGCGATTGCCGTCGACGTGGAACTAGAGCAGAAGAATTCCTCCTTTGAAGCGATCAGACCGCCACAAGCTGAAGTGAGTGCTGTGTGAACCATATCTCCAACCCATGGGGCCCGCTTGGAGATTCGTCAGAGGTATCAACTGAATGCGATCCGTTGGAGGGAAATCATCGATATATACATGTATTCAAGTCGAAGGACCGTGGCAGTGGAGCAACCAGAGCTGGTCTCGGAGAGGAGGACCCTGCCCACCGAGAGGAATTGTGCCTTCCTCGTGATTGGGAGTATACTAAAAGGGAGCCGTAAAAGTGGGCACGCCTAAAAAATGCCAAGGAGTACAAATTTCCGTCAAATGGACGCCAATAAATGGGAGCCGACGACGTTGCTTACGAGCACAGCTCTCGTCCTACGCAAACCAAGGTCAGGAATAAATAACTTTTCATCAGACCCAAAGGTAAAGAATCTGAAAAGAGTTGTTACTTGCCCGCCGCATAAGCTCAGTAAGTCCTCCCTTCATATTTAGTATATTGGTAAATTGAATACGAGTAGTCTTTCAAGATGATATTGGAGCTAGTGTTTTCTGTGTCTTTGAGGACATCTAGCGGAGGTTTGAAATATATGTTTTCCCACTTTAACGCCATTTATCCATGAAATCGTTGACAGGAGACCATTTTTGTACAGGAGGCAAAATCGAGGTTAACGCAATGTAACTAAGTAAAGGATAAAGAGCGGTGGGTAAGCTATAACTAGTTGTTGTCTCATCCAAGGGAAAAAACAAACCGCTTTGGGTCGCGCAAGGCTTGATGTACAAGATGGCTTGCAGTATCGCATGCAGTAATAATAGTGTGCAAGAGTTAAGTGGAGCCATTGGAGACATTTCTTTTTTAAATTTGGATCTGAACCTGAAACTGAAGACACTGCTTAAAGTCACTACAAGTTAAATTTTTAGTCGGTAGGCAAGTATAGATGCATCGATTATAATCGAAAATTTAATAATTTTTACCAAAGCAAATATGCGAAAGTATTATACAGACTATGCGAGATTTTGGCAAATTTATTAGGATAATGGAGCCACAGCGTAAAATCTCTCTCAATTACAGCATGCAAAACTGACAGGTTAGATGATACTTACGTTTATTGATCCAGCACTTAGGTGAAAGGTAGTGGTGACCTAATTCACACTCGCAAACGCCATCTCTGCACTTGGCATCCACAAATTTCTGGCACTGCTCATTTGCTGTGCAGGCTCCTTCCCACTCATCAACGACTGCAAAATGGAAACACGTGAATGTATGAGAATTAATGATTGCGAATGTTTACGCACGCGGAGTTGGGGGTCAAAGCGCAGAGGCATGAAAATACTCCGAAGCAACTATGTAGGATATGATTAAAGTGGTTAATTAGAGAACGACCTGTAGGGTGCTTTGGTACCAGAGGGAGATGACCTTGTCACCAGGGATGTATTGAAGTTGGCAGGGGAGGGTGCCGTGGGCCTCTCTGCCTGTTCAATTAGGAAGATTTTCTTCAGTGACAAAGTGCTTGTGATTGGTAGTTTGATACAGAGTAGGAAGCATCATCATCCTTTCATATGCGTTGAAATTGGCACGAGAAAAAATCACCTGGACCGGGCATCGAACCACGGGCCAAAGATTCGTGGTTCTATTCCCCGTCTAGCCCGATTTCACTTCCGGATTTCATAAAAAAATACACTTTACTTCAGAATCTACATGAATTCAGTTCCAATGATTAATGCAGGAATTAAAAGTAGATATTTTTACAATAAAATAATCGTGAACAATAAAAACTAAATAAAAGAGTAAGTATGTTTTGCATCATCATGCTACATTAGATCATCCAAAGCACGGCTGCTGACCATTTCATATTGCAATCAATGATTGATTTGATTTTATTGTGCACTCACATCTTATATTTCCAAATAACATATGTTGTAAAACCTCCAAGCATTAAAACCTTCATCCACTGTAAAATGCCTGCTTTTTATTTGCAAAAGTACAATAATGTTTGAGGCATAACAATGTAATGCCATTGAAAATTTGCTGAGAAACCGCTTAATAAACCACAGAGCTACAAAAATATAGTCCCTGAAAGATAACCCAGTGAACTCACAATATCTATAATTATACTTTATATATTTCTTTAAACAATAAGAAGTGGTAATTTCACCACGTACTCCAAGATGCAATGATGACGCTCTGCACAATCATCCTCAGGAGGTTGTGGAAACTGCAGTTCCTCCAACGTCTTAATATATAATACAAGAGGGTACTAAAGACTCAATCATGAAAGGACCATCATCTTGGAGTGAGACCATAGAGGCCTTATCATTAACCAAAACCCACCCCCGAGGGCTAGTCCTGCATTTTTTGGGCATTGTTACAACAGCACAAATGCCAATTTGTATTTGGTGGCAATGGAGTTCATAAGAAAATGCAGGGCAGTGATCACAAATGCTATAAATTACACATATTGCATACCAAAATTTGACAAAATGTCTGATTTGTTATCATCATCATATACGCACACCACTGAAGGAAGGTAGGTAACAGGCTTTTGACATAGGCATTGAGTCCAGAGAAGGCTAATCATTATCATGCATGATTGAAATCGGCTCCTAGAGTTGTTATGATTTAATATAAATATATATGCAAGTATTTTGTGACAGATTTTGAAAATTCACTGTTAAATTTTTCCAATTTTCAAGTTATAGTTGCTTTTTCATTATTACAGTGTATGGAATTTAACTGCAAATTTAATAAAGGACCAATAACTACTCAAATTATTTTAGTATTGCAAAAAAACGTATGGGATACTTAAAACAGGATTTTTTTACCTGCAGTAGGTGCACCATAAGCGTAGTAACTTTACATTAATAGTGTGACATTATTTCACAAAAAAATAGACGGCGCTTGTATCCTCTTGGATATTAATTGATTAAATGCTCACATTTGGAGATATAACAAACATGCTGATCATAAAATTTAATTAAGTAAGTTCTTTGACATGCACGCGTGTGAAATATGTACATTTTAATCAAAATATGACATGGTGGCATTATGTTTTCGTTAAGAGGATGATTTGACATGAAATGAAATGCATGTGGCCATTGTCGTTAACGTCTAAAATGACCGCCAGTGACCATGATCTCCAAGTTACGCTGTACGCATTCAAATTGAATTAAAACGTAGCTTCAATTGATAGTCAAAGCTGAATTGTGCATATTAATATAACCGGTCTAACGATATCACATTTATTTTAATAGTGTAATTATTTACAAAGCCAAAGTGTCAGAGTAGATCACCACACAAATCACATACGTTAAACCCATCACTTCCGTCCCTTGTCTACTCCCCTTCCAGATGTACTGCCCTTCCTTCCTCGGAAAGGTTCAAACGCCCACACACACTTTCTTATAGTTATGGAGAAGGATATCATAATGGGAGTAAGGGCGCTTGTGCCTCGGACGACGCTCATGATGGCATCGCCTGAACTCTTTTGTACAAGAGATTGTGACAAAAAAAACAAAGATTTACTTTCTGTTTCATAATAAAATCAATCAGAAAACTGCAAGAAAAGTGAATGCGGAGTGCGTATGCAATGAAAGGTAAGATAAATGAGTGGGCTAACGAAAACATTTTCAGAAACAGCGTTAAAAATTATTTGTGCCTTTAAATGTGTGGTAACTTGTTTTTCCCTTGAAAGAAAAAATATTCAATTTTGCTAAAGTTGATGCTTTCGTTCGAACGGTCGCCAAAACGGCGAGAACAGGGGATGATGGGAAATGACGTAGCAGGTCATACCGACCAGGTCAGTGACCCTGATCTCTCTGAGGAAACATTTAAAAAGGACTCACGTGGTAGACAGCTTCTAAGGTCATTTGAAGCAACGTATCCATTGTCGCACGTGCACTGCTGATTCAAGCAGGACGCATGCTGAGAACACAGGGAACTGCCTGGACCACACGCTTCGCCGATTTCTGCAACCAAAATGGACGGCATCCTTAAGATATATCCTTCATGCTTTCTGAAAGTTGGAATTCAATTTCACCAATTACGGTTTTCCAGGAAATTGAATGATTAACGCATGATGAAAATTGCATGCGGGTAAGTAGACACACGTAGTATGTACGTACGTATGTAAGTATGTATGTACAATGTACAGTGGAGTGTTGTATGGATCATGTATCAGCATGTATGTACAATGTACATATCGTATGTATTGACGGACGATGACGATCCCTCCACCACTCCCGAAGAGAGTAAGGCTGATGCGGAGGGAAAGACGCATCTCGCAGGCGACTCCCAATCTCACCTCATCGAACGGAGAAAGTGATATCACGCGCCTGGCCAAATACTTCAACATTCCATCAGTCCCAAACCCTCCTTGGCGTCGGGGTCACTTCTTCATCCGGGGGTCTCACCTGGGTGGTGTTTCACCACCCAGGCGAGACGGCAAGGCTGCATTTGTTTGAATGCGTTCGTGTCAATATAAAAAAAATAATGTGTTGCTATTGGCGAAGGTTGTAATACATACAGAATGATTAGGTATTGATCTCCCGATTCAGACCGGTGGGGTTGACGGCTTGGAAGGGCCATATGTATGCCTGTTCCAGGGTTTTAAGTTGAAGTGGAGAGCTGAAAGAGGGGGAGAGACGCGAACGTTAAAGCAATTATTGTCTGTGCTTGGGGAGCATGGGTGAAGACGGGGAGGGAGGTAGTTTGAGAGGAGGGATTGCGCGAGGCGCAGTGACCGTTGGTACAGATACCGAGGGGAGTGTCGGCGAGGCAGATCAAGACAGTCGAGTTAAATTACAAATGAGGATATACAAGCCATTATTTGCGGTGCAAGAAGGAGAAGAGACGAAAGGGAGCGAAAGAGATTTAATTGAGAAATTAAGATAGGTTACATAGTCGAATATCATTCTCATCATCGAATGATGAGAAAGGAACAATTTTGCATCTCGTGTGATGCTGGAGGGATGGGAGATAACTGGTTTTCAGGCTGCTGTAGAGATTTGGAGAGGAAAGGTCGTCAAAAGGAAAAGAAGAGACATTTAGGGAAGAAATGGAAAGGACGTCAAAAGGAGAAGAAGAGACATTTAGGGAAGATGATAGTGGTGGTGAGATTGTCGTTAAGGAGAGGGAAAGGGTTCTTTTGGCTGACTGGACGCTTGGAAAGTAGGTGGTACGGAGGGAGAGGTCATGCTTATCAAAGAAAAGGTTTTTTATTTTAGGACACTCTTGTCGAGGAGAGTGTCACAATATCCTCTTCGGAGAAAGGATAGGTGTAGAGTGGGAAAGAAATTTTCTAGGGAATCAGGGTTATTAAAGATGCGATAATATCCTGTGTAGAGAGAGAGAGTATGGGGGGATTTATTGGTGTATGAAGGGATGTCAACTATTGTAGTGGAGGTAGTGTTGTTGTTAATTTGTGGGATTGATGTGGAATGAGGTTATGAAATGGTGGTTGCAAAGAGTAATGTCTAAATCAAGGAAAACTATTAAGGAAAAGGAGATATGGGAGGTGAAGGAGACAGTAGAATTCATTGAAGGAGGAATTTAAGAAAGTGACGTCGTGGGGCTATAGAACGAAAATGCCATCGATGTATCATCGAAGTCAGAGCAAGGGTTTGGAAGGGTTGTTAGGATAAGAGGGACTCTTTGACAAGGCCGAAGAACAGGTTAACATAGGACGGGCTGAACCTTCTTCCCAGCACAGTCCTTGATTTGAACGTAGAAGCGGTCGTGGAAGTAGAAGGAGGCTTGGGTAAGGATGAAATGGGAAAGGTTAATTAAGAAATCGGAGCTAGGTATACGGGGAGTGAGGCGTTTATCAAGTAAATGTGGAGGAGAGGACTTCGGAGTGAGTAATGGACGAATAAACGGAGGTATCATCGATGGTGGCCATTATGCTATCGGTGTCATTAGGGGTGGAAAGGAGTGGTTCAAGAAAATCGCAGGTGTCTTAGATGTGGGAAGATAGGGAATGGACAAGAGGCTGAAGGCAATGGTCGACGAAATCGGAGATGTGTTCTGTAGCGGAGAGGCAGAAGGAAACTATTGGTCAGCCCGGGTTGTGGATTTTTGGATGGATGTAGAAGTTGCTAGTGCGGGGATGAAGAGGAGAAAGCAGGGAAATATCTTTATTGGTAAGGCCTTATTTGGCATTTACTCTGAAGGAAGTAGATGATGCCTGGAAGGAATATAGGGTTGGGGTCATGGGATACAGGGGCATAGGCAGATGGTTCGAAGAGTTGCCTATGAGACTCTCCAATGTAGTCCTGTATTGCAACGATTGAGCCTTATTCAGAGGGTGTGATGACTATGTGTGGGGGCGGCGGTTGTGTATTGGTTAGCGTGCTCGACTCCCATTCCGAAGATCGCAGATTCATATCCTGATGCCTCCAACTTTTCAAATTTTGAACATTTAAAAAACAATACAAGCTATTTTCTGGAAATTTTGGGAGCTAAGCTATCCTCAACTACTCGGCTCCACTGGTAAGAGGCAGCAGTTTCACCAGAAGACACTGATGGCGAAGATCCTGAGGATCGGTCCGGTAACAACTGCCATAGCTTCGAACGAGAGTGAAGTTCACGGAATCGGTCGGAGTACTGCGATGTGGAAGGCAACGGGAAACCACCACATTGACCTCCCTAGAAAATGCAGCCTTGCATTCAAGTATAACATGATGGCATCCTTCCCGGTAAAATATTCCGGAGGTAAAATAGTCCCCCAATCGGATCTCCGGGTGGGGACTACTGGGAACGTCAAAGGTGTCAGATGCATGAAAGGGACATGGAACGTGAGATCATTGGGGGTGTGCGGGAAATTGGAGAACTTGAAGATGGAGATGGCCAGACTGCAGTTAGACATCGTAGGAGTGAGCGAGATCAAGTGGACGGGAACGGACGACTTCTAATCATGCATATTCTAATATGCAAGATGACTTCTGCTCCCGTCCACTTGATCAGACGACTTCTGGAGTGACGGGTAGAGAGTTATATACTCCGGCGATAACCAGAAGATTGCGGGAGTTGGATTCATCCTGAAGAAAGAATGGGGAAGTAGAGTAAAGGCATATTGGCAGTACAACGAAAGGATAATGCTAATCAAGGTAGAAGGAGAACCGACAGACATAGTGATAGTGCAGGTGTACATGCCAACGTCCAACCATTCGGAAGAAGAAATCAAAGAAATGTAGGAGCAACTAGAAGAGGTCCTGAGCACAGTCAAAGGGAAGGAAAACCTGATAGTAATGGGAGATTGGAATGCAGTGGTTGGAGAGGGAAAGGATTGGAACACAGTAGGAGAGTTCGGGCTGGGTAAACGGATCGAGAGAGAAGAAAGACTTGCGGAACTCTGCAGTGAGAAGAACTTGCTGGTGGCAAACACCCTCTTCATGCAACACTGACGGAGAAGATACACATAGAAGACGCCAGGAGACAGAGCCAGATACCAGATTGACTACATTCTGGTAAGACGAAGGTACGCGAACCAAGTGAAGCATTACAAGACTTACCCCGGGGTGGATATCAACAGTGGCCACAATCTAGTAGTAATGGACATTCAACTGAGATACAAGAAGATAAGAAGGACGAAACGAGAACAAAGATAGAACCAAAAGCCACTGCAAGAGGAGGAAATAAGAAGAACATTTGCTGCTGTCATTGATGAGAAGGTGGAAATAGCAAAGGAATCCAGTCAAAGTGGAATAGAGAGATGGAATAACCTCAAGAAGACTATGACAGAAGTAGCAGAGCTACAACTGGCAAGTAAGCTGGTCAAAATTAAGAAACCATGGATAACGGAACACATCATAGCCCTCATTGAGGAAAGAAGAAAGTATAAGAACGCAAAAAATGAAACAGAAGAAGTACTGTATAAAACGTTAAGGAATCATGTTATCAGAGAATAGAAAAAGACCAAAGAGAAATGGATTGAAAGCTGCTGCGAGAACATCAATGAAAATATGATGAGGGGGAATTCAGAAACGGCATAAAACCTAATCAAGAGGCACTTTGGAGAAAGGAAACCAAGATGCAAAAACATCAGAGATTCGGATGGGAAACTGCTAATGGAAGATAGAGAAATCGGCAATAGATGGAAACAATAAACTGAAGAGCTATACCGAGGCCCGACACCCCTAGGAGAAGCATTCGATAATGTCGAATGGAATAAGATGTTCAATACTATGGGAAAACTTGACTTGGACTACAATGACAGAAGAATCATCTACCAACTCTACCAGGTGGCCACAATACGCACGCAAGACAGAAGAAATATAGAGGCAAAAATTAACAAAGAGGTCCGACAAGGATGTAACTTGTCACCAGCACTCTTCTACATGGAGGAAGCAATAAAAGAAAAAGAAGAACAAGGAATCAAAGTGAATGGAGAAGAAATCAACATGCTACGTTTCGCTGATGATATCACCATCAAAGCAGAAAACGAGGAAGATCTACAGAACTCACTGAACACAATTGAAAAAGTGTTTCAGGAATACAACATGAAAGTCAATAAGAAGAAAATCAAGATGTGCGGAAGAGAGAATGTAGTGG
This sequence comes from Pyrrhosoma nymphula, assembly GCA_963573305.1. Taxonomy (NCBI): domain Eukaryota; kingdom Metazoa; phylum Arthropoda; class Insecta; order Odonata; family Coenagrionidae; genus Pyrrhosoma; species Pyrrhosoma nymphula. The sequence goes on from OY754334.1 coordinate 5,084,562, forward strand.
CCGACGTCCGCCTTCCATCCGTGGAGCAACTGAAATCATTCACCTACCTCGGGAGCACCATTACCTGGGATGGAAGAAGCATGACAGACATCAAACGTCGAATAGCCCAAGCTAAGACGGCATTCATATTTATAACAAGTATTTATACGATTGAGTATCTTTTTTCCGCTCTTTTTCACCTCGCCACAACCTTCACAATACGTGACTACTGAACCATGGTAATATATCCAATAATATAAATGCAGTATAAATAAATGCGAACTAAAAAATTTTTTAATAATCCGTGACAAATAAATGGTAAGCGACCTAAAATCCTCTGCAATACACCCCTCTTTCAGCTGAAAGGGCACACTATCTGTGGACCTAAAAGAATTGGCAGATAAAACAATTATGCTTACATTTTATTATGCACAAAGACAGGGACAGAATAGAGGATTACACAAACAAAAATGTTGAGCATTCTATACTAATTTTACCTATAATTATTTCATTTTAAGACTATAAATGTTCACAGAGTTGAGCCGGAACTTGAGATTTTGTGGAGAGAGGCTTACTTCCGATATAAGCCGGGTCGCAGATGGTGCTCGGGAGGATGGTGACCAGCGCCAGAGCCAAGAGGACGTTCTTCCGCGCCATTTTGTCGCACCGGTGAATCTCCTTGCCTGAAAATGAAGCCAACGAATGCCAAAGATTAAGAAGATGAAATGCCTGTTCGCAAGGCAAACTCCATCCGCTTCAATTTATAGTACATATATAGAATTTCAAGGAAAGCCGCAAACGTTCGTTGAAAACTGCAAATGAGCGAACAGAAAGTGTTACTATACTGCGTTCTGTGTTGCGTTACGGAAGGGCTAGGTTAGGAACCGTTAGGGCCTCGGAGCCTACACGATAGGGTTGCATTACTTGAAAATTTCAGATTAGGCGAGTCTATTGCGACGCTAAGATATTATTTGACCCGCGCTATATATCTAGAACTAAAAGGAGTGACAAAATAAGATAAGATATACTGCCGAACTGGCAGGTGCATAAATTTCTCGCACCACTAGCGATCATGACAAAAACCGCGCGACGATAACATAAGACACATCGTTGACGCACTTCAATTCACCTCGTCTGTCGTCTCCCTCCCCCCCTTTCCCTCATTCCCCTCCCTTCAATGGCTAGTGTTCAAAGACCCCCTTGCCACATGCATCTGCGGTGGCTTGCAGGTCAGTAGATAGATGTAGATCAACTTCACCTTCAATGAACAACACCGTAGCATTATTTTACCAATGCCTTAAAACCGAAGAACAAGACAGAGGCAACGTAAGTTGCTAAATAATATCTACAAATTGTTGAAATTTTAGGAAGTGGAAAATGTTTTGCATTTATTATTATTTAAGGAAAATGATACCTACTTATAATATTTTAACTGATGAGTACTCAAACATCGTTCTTGAGGGCCGTTTATGTCGTTTTGGTCATTGATCTTAGGTTTTTGTTGAGTGACATCATGGGATGAGAATCAATGTATAGTTTGTTCAAAAAATGGGTGGACAATGCCACAGCCCGTTATTTCTAGGCGTGGTGAAGACCAACCACCATGAAGGAAGTGTGGGCCGATAGGTATTCGTATGGCTGTTTAGGAGGATTAGATTTGGGGATTGGCATTGGCCTACTCGAAATGAATGGTGTCCTGGAGTCCTTACGAGTCCCATCTGACGAACACAGTGCGCTATTTGGAGTGCTAATGACAAGACACGCAAATAGGGGTTGTCGCTGAAAAATCCTTATTACTGCCACGATTTGAACCCAGGCCCTTTGCGATGTGGAGCCAGAACTGCAGCCACCTCACCAATATGGTACCTGCACTGTCAAGATAATGGGATAAAACCATGTCGCTATGGTTAGTATTCAAGATAATACGATAAAAAACTAGGCAAATGAAATATTTTGTCTAAAATGTTAATCGATAACTACATGGGGTAGCCCTCTTTTTATATTTCGTAGTCTTCAAATTGAGAAAGAAATATTTCAACTGACTATACCTATTGATTGCCGTAATGGTTATTCGTAATAAGATTAGAGTAATATAAATAAATTCCCTTCACTATCATCGAAAAAGAATATGAAATAATTACAGTTTTTGGGTAAATATGGAGAACCTATGGAAAATTTTGGACTCCATATATTCTGATTAACTAGAGCTGGTATAGGAGATGCTCTCACTTCATTCTTACTTTTAGGCCAAAGCAGAATGCTCATGCCAGGATAAATATTGAGCATCTTTCTAAATATGCCAGAATAAAAACAAAGGTTTAACGGTATAGTGGAAAAAAGTATGCAGCTAAGCCATTTACATGTTATAAAAGTTGTCAGATCCTCAATGTGAATGGCTATTTAATTATAAAACGCTAAAAATTCCCCAAGGAGAAAGGGTGGAAGAACGCCTCGAGTAAAAGAGCCTTAGATTTCCAGGGCCAGTATGTAGATCAATATTCTACCCAAGATACCCTGTTACCTCATTAACTGTCAATGGTTCGATTCCTCATTGGGAAAGCCTCTTTTTCCCCCGGCAATTATCACCAAATTCTTTGCCATTTATCGCAGCAGCTGATAAAATGTTGCATCAATGAAAAATATGATGCCTGAAAATATATCACTGCACTCTCAAATTGTGCGTGGTATTGGAAAGATTGTGTGAAATCTGTGGAATTATAAATTTCTAAGGTTTTAGGAAAGGTGTTCTCCATGTCCATTCACAAAACATAACAAACCAGCAATGCGGTGAACTTTTTTGTAGATTTTCGCAGCTCATTGTTTATGGTATTCAGGCTTTTGGTTCTGCGATTAAATTATTTAATATTATGCAACAGTTCTTCTTTTGTTGTTCTTAAAAGCCCAACGAAATCGGCAGCATAGCACGGCGAAACTGTTGCATGATATTAAATAATTTAATCGCAGAACCAAAAGCCTGAATACCATCATCAATGCGGTGCTGTACTTCACAGTACCAAGTTTTCAATGCCTAAGTAATATATTTTGGAGTTTCTTTTTCTGCTGTAGCTTGTAAGAGAATCTGTTCATATTACAGTATCATCAATACTAGCATAGAAAAAGTTAAACATATACACTTGCTGAGAAGACATTAGCAATGAATAAATATTGCTTAGCATTACCAAAGTCTGCTCTGACAAAGATCGAGCTTTCAAGATGAAATTGATTAAAACACTACATAAATCTGGCAATTTTATATAAAAAGACAACCTTTGATTTTGATCGAGTCCATTAATATCGGATTTTGAGGCATTGAAATGGAATGGAAAAAAACTGTTTGCAATAGTATTACGGTTATTAAGATTTTTGTCAAATTTACCGTGTCTTTTGTTCGGTTGTTTCAGAAGTTTGCTAATCCGTTCAGTAATGTTATCACAATGATTTGTTTTTATCTTTAAGCGATGGAGCAAGCATGCTATTAAAATGGGACGTCTTTAGTGAAATCACGTAGCAGTTCACCGATTCTTTGAGAAGTTTAATAATCTTGTACGTGAGTTCACTGCTAAGTGACTAGGTAATTTAAGTAACTAAAATTACATTCTTTTAACATGGAAGTTCATAATAATTAAGTAAACTATAGAACGGGCCATTATAGGCTTCTGTCGTAATTACTCACTGATAGATATCTGATCGTAACTCGAAGACGTAGAATTGATAAAAAATTATAATTTTTTTCTTCAAACTTTAATTTATATTTAGTGAAAGCTTAACAGTAACTACTCAATGGCCAGTAACAACTTCAACGGTGTCAACCTTAATCACTTGTTGCGGCATAGTTGTCGCAAAAAAATCAAAACTATCGTCCTCTCTGTTGGGCTTTGTACCTATCTGATGTAGGCCATATGATGAGAACAAGCGCAGCAGGGACTCGCGTATGTCTTTGTCTCTCCCACCAAAGTTTTAGTTGTAAGTCCTTCATTCTATAAATTGGGGGGATTGAAATCTCCATCTACTATTAACTTTCTTCCGGGATTCCTGGATGTGATGCTATTTATTTGTGTTTCGAGTTCTAAAATTAAGGTGACGACAGTGTTAAGTGGCCTGCACCTAGTGCGCGCACACAAAAATCTTTTCTGATAAGGGGCATCTAATAGACTACCCTTCAGTATAATATGTTATATACATCTTAGAAGTAAGCGGTCTCAGTTTCACTCAGGAGATTAAGCCTATTCTTTAATATACGCTGTGATAAAAATTCCCATCTCAAATCCTTTCATAGCCACGCCATACTACTAGACATTTCTTAACATCTCTTTACAAACCTTGCTACTCGTCGCTGCACGCAATAAAATGCCTATATCATGTCTGCTTCGTAATAATCCCAAATACTAGACGCATATTCTAGGCGTGGCCTTACTAGAGAAAAATAACAGCACTCTCTATCTCATCGCATTTACCAAGTATACTTTTCGTAAATCCTAGGTTTCTGTTGGCTTGCATATTTCCCGAATATGCTCACTCCAAGATAGTGACTGAGTAATTGTGACGCAGAACACTATTTTCACTCCATTGATCTAGTCAAGAGCTTCTGAAGGAAATGAATTGATTCATAAATTTGACATCAAGACACATCGAGTGATATATGAATATCGATAGGGTGAAGAATATACTTTATTCTATGAAGTATATCAATGGTTTTGGGATGAGCGTTTGGTGCGGACATATGCACCCAGGATTTATTTTTTAATGAATCATGTGAATTCGAAGTGAATCGTTCACTTCGAATGAATAGAGCAATACCTACTAATCTCAATATAAAGCGTCTTATTTTTATTTACTTGGAAAAATTATAATTTCCTTGGAGAAATTACGTTCCTTTGAATTAGCATGAATTTCATTGACGCGTTGTTATTGTTACTATCGCTGCATTCGCAGTCAGCCATTTGTTTGTTTTCGAACCGTTTTTTAGGTGTTTTTTCCTCGAATTGTGACTATCCATGAGCCTGGATAAGGATTGCGACAGCTGCCATCCGGGGGTGGTTGCGAAAGAGTGGACTGTTATCTGTTGTGGCCCCGCGTCCTCTTCCTCCCTCCTCTCCGCACCTTAGAAAGGCAGTAGGGGGGGGGGGAGCGAAATGGACAGCGCCTTTGCGAGAGGAAGCTAAGATGGCCGCCCTGTGAATCATCGAATGGAATCTCCAGGAAAACACGTTTTAGCAACAGACACATCCGATTCTTAAAGAAAGCGGAGGGTTGCAAAACCACTGGAATATTTTATAGTTTCTCAAAGCCGGTCCTTTTTCATAAAACAGAACATGTATCAATTTTAATTTTCGATTTAAAATCAATTTTTTTCAAAAAGCTTTACTTCGAGCGTCTTCGACCATCAATCATTTGATTTTACTCTCTGCAGATTTATGTTTTTTTAAATTAAGCTTTCCATTATAAACATACTTCAAATGTACAATTATCTCCTCAGCTCAGGGTCCTTTTCCTTTAGGGGAAAGGCTTATGAGCGCTCGTGGTCCGTGCTCATTTTGTGTTAAATGAACTGCAAGAAGTGATGTGAATCTTTTTACAGTTGCAAAGGCATTAACATCAACAGAATCACAAACGCGCATACACTTAAAATGGATGGAGAAAATAAAGTCAAAGGAAAGAAATTACTCATTCATTAACCTCGGTTGGGTCATTTCTTCATGCAGGCGTTCGTAATCATTTGTTACTTAAAGTCAAAGAGCCGCCTGAACACCACCAAAACGATGCGTGGAAATTCATTAACTTAGAAGGAGGGTAAATACAGATAATCCAACACTTCCATGGCAATCAAGTAGTGCTATCTAGTTTCTCTTAAGATTATTTATTGGTTTCTTGGTTGGAAGTCATTTCAATCGAGCTAGTTCTTCGTTGGATGATTAATGCTATTTTTGATCTCCGCAAGGTAGGAGAGTATGAAATATTGCAAGAACTGAAAGCATTGGGCTATTTCTGAGACAGATAAAAAAACAGTGAGATCACATTAAAAAACACCACAATCCCGATTCGGAACCTGATGGCATTGTGCGACAGCGAAATCGTGGTCTCGAGTAAGTAACGCTTAGCGTGGAATCGCGACTTTCATGTTCCTCTCTGTTACTGAAGGTGATAAAATTCCAGATAGTCACACCTGAAATCATTTATAATATTCCCTATAAATGGCAAGGGAATGTGCGAGAAGTACTTGAGCGTCTCGACAAGATCGGAGAGCATTGCTTTGGGTATTTCACAAAAGGCGGTCACGTCCACCAACGGAAGAAAATCGACTCGCCTTCAATGGAGGAGGCCACGATGCGTGGATTTATCGTTTCCAACGCTTTGAACGTTTCCGAGTCATCATCTTTCAAGAGATAATGGGAGGCAGGTAAGCAGGCGAGGTAGGTGATAGTGGCATCGATAGCGGCGGATAGAGTACACCAAGCATTCGACTCGCCAAACGATCGTGTCCAAAATGGCGGCAAACAACGAGGAAATATAAATAATGACGGCGGAGCTCTGTTTACTGCTATTATATATATATATATATATATATATATAATCTTTGGAAGTTTTCGCCAATTGGCCACAAATATATAAATTCAAACTTACAGGAGGTAGGAGAAAGAGGAAAAGATAAAGAATTCGTTCTTACGGGAACGTTTCGAACCAGTTGGTCCTTCGTCAGCTCTAGAAGTGCTTCTAGTGCTTCAGCTCTAGAAGTGGCACTTCTAGAGCTGACGAAGGACCAACTGGTTCGAAACGTTCCCGTAAGAACGAATTCTTTATCTTTTCCTCTTTCTCCTACCTCCTGTAAGTTTGAATTTATATATATATATATATATATATATATATATATACATATGAAGCTGCGATTATTGAATCCCTGACGTCATGCCGCACCCTGGGTGTTGACCATTGAGTTGACTGGAGTGGGCGATAGCTTCCCAAGGTGAAGGCAGTCCGTTTCTCCTGCTTGCGCATTTGCTATACCTAGCTATCCAATTTTTGCATTGAAATACGTGTTGACAAAATCCCCAGTTTCGCCCTTGTCTGTTACTTCTGAAGTGTATTAAAGGTACGCAAATACTAAGGATTCATTCTGTTGTATGAGATATTATTTTTTTCTCCCCGAAAGTACGTCTTGTACGTGTTAATGAGCGAACGATACCCCTAGCCTCATCCCCTCAATCGTGCTCAGTATTTTAACGTGATATTCGACAGTTTTTCCAGCATTATGACAATATATCTAAACTTCATGTTTATGATTGAACGTTGCTCCTAGCCTCATACTCCAAATAGTGATCAATATATTTTGACGTGGCGATGACTGTGATTACTGGCCTATAGCATTGAATATTTATTTGAAGTTTTCTGTTGATGGGGAAACCCTGCCTTTTACATAATATTCCTCTTAGTTCACAGTGATTTGACATGCTTTTGACAGTGATTGCCTAGCTGGTACTGAAAAAGTATCTAAAATTTAAGTTAGGAAGAGAACTGTGCCCTATTTGCCTCGTTCTATTAATGCTATGTGATTTACAAATGTTGAAAATGTATCTAAACTTTGAGTTAATACCTACCCGATCAATCATTTTAGAGTTATCCTCCTAATTACGCTCAGTTATTGATGGATATACAATCTATGTAACAGGAAGCTTCGTGTTGGATTTAGTTATTCTATTATCGCTCAATTGTATCGTACTGACTTTTGCACAGGGGTATTTTTTGTCGTGATCTGGCGACTATGTTAAAATACTGAAAACATTATGGTTTACACTACTGATTTCAGTGTTTTGCAGTCTTTCGTAACAATTAATGCACTTAGCCATTGAATGTGAAAAATTCGATAGTGAAATTATTATTTTTTCAATGTTTGTGCAATGCTTCAATTTTTGAAATCAATTAATTTTATTGGTCAGTTAATTTTTATGATTTTTTCACATTCGTCTAAGTTTGGCACATTTTAATTTTCCTGGCTGTATTGTTAAATGTTCTTGTTCCCACAATACATTTATAATAATTATTATAAGTGTCCTAAAGGATTTTTTCCATTGGTAACACCTTCCTAGCTACAAAAATTCTGAATTTTCGGTATTAAATCAAATCTTTTCATGACGGTCGCTTATCTTTTATAAGAATTTTATTCCAATTCCTATTTTGTAATTTATATCTTCTTCTGTAATTTCGTAGCATTTAGTTTAGCATATAAGGTCCTTTTGCAACAAAATTGTTAACGCGTTATGCATTTAAATCGAATGTAGTTTCGTAAAAAACATTTCGTACGCATAAGGGATCCTTTCACTTTAATAAAGCCAGTAGTATTCAACAAATGTGTCCATAACATTATGCATTCCTCTATCTTATCTGTATTCCCAAACCACGAGTAGACAAAATTATGTATATTCGTGCGTAAAACATTCTCATCTCACATCTGTTGCCTTGGAGTAGTATATTCATCTTACTTTTTACTTGCCGTTACCGTGGCTAAATAAATTAAATACGCCATTGATGTGTTTTCCAGGTTTTTAATTTTGATCGTGAATATGCAGAAGAGTCGTCGTTCAAATATTATTTGGGCAAAATAGAAGTTGTGGAGGTGAATAACATACGTGTCGATGTGGCCAGATGCGAAAAAATGCCCCGCCCCCCTGGCTTCACTCCCGGAGGGTAGGAGGTATAGCGGACGCCCCCTCCAGTCAACTCAATGCTGTTGACCAAGGGAGATCCTTCTTGAAACGAATTCGCGTTGCAATGACGCAAGAATGACCACGCCGCCATTCCAGTTCTACCCGCAAGTGATTAGGAGTTCCAAATATCCGCGATGATGGACTGGATTGAGAGAATGATATTCAGAATATTCTGAGATAAAACCGTGAAAAGAATAACTGGCAAAGGGATTGAATTAAAATGAATCAGCATCGAAAAGTGATTTCCCGTTCTGGAGCCTCTCCTCTGTTTAAAAAACGTGGCTTTGCGCGTGGTCGCATTGTTGCACTCAGCTGATGGCTAATATTAGGCGTGACGTCGGTGCCATCATCGTCAGGAAATCTCCCAACAGCCTTCACTCGCCACTTAACCTCGGACGTGAGAAATAAAATCCAAAATACTTTTCTTTTTCTTCCTTTTCCGGTGCAGTTTTCCCCACGAATAAATCTGCTTAACTAGCGGTGGCGTCCATGTTGTTACGTTAAACCGCCATTGCGTCGACGGATTTCCCCACTCCCCCCCCCTTCTTATTCACTTCCGCGAATCTATTCTGCTTGCTTGCTGTGTTCAATGAATCATTCTTTTAATGCGAAACATTGACATCATTTAACGGAGAAAACGTCGGGTGCGGCAGGCGGTGGGGACGGCCGAGATTTGTGGAGGTTGGCGTTGCCAGTTATGTCCAGTCTGTTCGCCGCGCACTGGCTGAAATCGAAAAAAAAACTGGCCAAAATTCCAAAAATGCTTTCAATGAGTCCGTGCGTTGAAACTTTGCATGGCCACTTTCTATTGGTTGCTACATGTGGAGTCGTAAGTCATTGTCCATCATTCTCACTCATTAGCAAATTAGTAACGGCTCGAAGTTTAACAACATTCGCGAAAAACGTTCGTCTTATGTTTTTTCAGAAAACTTCGGGATTTATGGCGTTACAGACCCTTTTGCAGCGATTCAGTAGATTTAAAATGAATTTTTTTCATTGCATATAACATTTTTTTAAACCAATGTCATTTCAGTGAGCGCCAAGAGATATTTGCGTTCGTTGTATAACAATGGCGTATACTGTTTTCAGCCAATTTGTTTTACTTTAAGCAGTAAAATAATTCAAATATACACCGACACACACGTCGGTTTATTAATACTTGATATTCTATAAAGCTTTCAAACCTTCACCATACGGTCGCTCAAGTTAAACGCTCCCTTGAGAAATCTTTCCTCTTTAAAGACAACCTTTGGAATTAAAAACTCTACTTAACTGGCCAAAAAACTATTTGACGTCAGTCCTCCCCAAAATGCGGAAACTTGCGTCTTCCGATGAGTGTAACTTGTTTACGTCTGTTCCAGTCAATGATGAAATCAACTTAGCAACTTCCTGACTAATAGGAGCAAAGTGTGGATAAGTTATTATTAAGGATGTTGACAAGCCTATTCAGCAAAATGACTTTCTGCTCAACGATAGCTTCCATGAACAAATCCACGGAAATTCCATGCGATTCCTCACTCTCTCTCTCGAACACTAGCGGACATTTTCATGGATTCTTCATAAAGTAGCCGAATCACACCCAACCACCCTCCTTTTAAAAACGTTTTTCATTACTATGCTGACGACATTATTTATTTACTGACCTGTAGCCTCAGGTAACTTGAGCAGTTTATATTCTTGTGCCTGAGTTTTTAAAACTATATTTATGTTAGTGTTTATATCCTCGGAGTGCGTTTTCTCAGAAGACGGTGTATATATATGACACATATGAAAATATGTTGAACTGGATTAACCACATACTTTATGATCGCGAGAAAACGTATTTATTCATGAAAACAGATTTCTCCTTAGATACCGGTTTTATCAGGAGTCCCTTTGGGAAGCGTAATTAACAGCCTGTAAAGAGACTTGGTCATCAGAGAAATTTTTTCCATTGGTAGTCATAGTATAATGAGGACAGCACAGTTGAAGGAAGTGTTTATAAGAAATAATTCCTATCTTTTTTCGATTAAAATGTTATGCGCAAATGTCAACCGCAAAAATCCTCACGATATTTGAGTATTACAATCCAGAATCACTACACTACATTGTCGTGTTAAACAGCGATAAGAAAGAAGAGATGGACTACCAAAAGACTCTAAATCATTAAGATTACTCGTTTTGACCTTATACACGGACCAGGTATAAAAATACACGGGAGTTGAACAGATTGATTCCTGGGCAACAGCCCGTGGGATCAGTGAGCCAGCAGGGCGCTGTCCGGTTTCTTTCATAACAGGGGTTAGCTGTTAAACTGCCAGTAACTTTAGCCTACTTGCCTATCTGGTAACCACCATCCAGGAACAAAATAGAGTATGGGGCTATTTTATGAAACAAAAAGAAAATGTCACTCATTACCGTAAATATGAAGCTCGGCTGAAACTGAAAATTACGCACATTTCACTTAAAAACAAATATTACTCAAATTAAACGCACGATGTGGAAGGCTCAGGGAAAAAGTGCAATATTGGAGCGCCACATTAACATCAGAAAAACGATAGTAAAATATCCGCAAAGATACGCCAAGTAAAAATTTGCCACCGTCAACTTTATCGCACGATGGATAAAATCAAATTAAAATTTCATATGAGCCATCATGTGCATTTAGAAAGTTGAGATAAATGCAAAGAAATAATATTCAATTCGCTCAGAATTTTAGCGAGGGGGAGAGGAAGCGTATTCCAGTCATTTCACTGAAAATGCCAACATTTCCTGGGAGTCACCCAACGCATGAAAATGGTGAAAAACACTTAAATTGACGGAAGAATTACAAATTACACGAATTTATTGCTCATACAGAAGGAATATTTAACCTCACAAATTCTTTGTCTAGTCCGGACGTCTATGAAACGCCTGAGAGAAATTAACTGATGCTAATTAGTGAAATTAGGATTCAATGTGGAATCGACACACATATCTGGCGCATGCAGCGGAATACTGAGACAGTTAGGATCGAATAGACGCAATAGTTTTCCCCCTCGGTGTATTTTTCACCAAATGCGACGGCAAAACGTCGAAAATAAGCTTCGTGAATATCCACTTTCGGTAATGTCAAGGTTCTGGAGTCACCACCTCGATAATAATCGTCAGGGAAATCGATAGAATCGAATCTCGGTCGCGCGGACCCAGAAACTCTCCATGACGGTGGCCACGCGCGGTGACCAAGGAGGTGAAACAAATGGCAGTCACACTCCGCCTTATTTTTGAAGGCCACCATTAGAGTCGGAACATTTAAGAAGGCCTTACTCTGGCTTGAGTGTGCGTTGGCCGCGTTAGGTTTTCGTCAAACATAAGTTAAAATCCACAGATAACACGATTTTTTGTCACTGGCAGGCAACGCCTACTCGGCACAAAATCCGTCCCAAGCACCCCTGCTCCCGCTTCTCCTCAACTCGCCGGGCGTCGTTCACGGGGTTTCATTGTCTCCTCCCTCCTGATTTTCATTTTACCCTCCCAGCCGCCGCCTCACTATCTCCCCTCAAGCGAATCGACTCAGCTAATATAATATTTGATCGGCCCAACTTCTGCTACTCACCACTGCAAGAAGTGCAAACGCAGTAATCTATATACCTATGTACGTGCTTGCCGATTTCGAATACGCTCGCCGATATATGTTTAACGACGACAGGGGAAAAGTCTCCCGTGCACCGTCGCAGGGAAATATATTCAGACGCGACCTAATGAAACAACTAGTGTGCACCAAAAAGGCTTTGCTTTACGTGGTTCAAATGTTTTACTAAACCGAGAATAACCTACCAAATTAAAAGTGACGAGAGAAAGGTATACGTCCAAATCAATTGAAGGTAGTGGTGAAATCAAGTGCTGGCGGAGTTAAACGGCTGCATCCTCTAGCTGTTGTCAGCAACACAGGGTGTTTCGCGGAACTGTTTCGTTTTGAAACAGTTCCGGTTGCGAAACAGTTGCAATTAAAACAGTTGTGTTCTTTTAGTACCACCACTAGTATAGAGTATCCACAGAGGCATATTTTGCTCCAAAGAGGATTCGAATCCTTGTAGATCCAGGATCCATGCTCAGAAGAAAATTTAAAATCGTTTAAAAAGCAAATTCATCCGCTGTATCACGTTCTTATTTCAGCTGGCCAAAGCGCAGCGTTCCCAGCCGTTTGTCCGGTTTGTTAGATGCAGAAGAATCACCGCATTGGCTGGTTTATCACGAGTCGTAATACGTAATAGTATACGGTGTGGATTCTATTTGGAGTGCCGTTCGGGTGGCATAATGGATGGATAATAATGAAGGCAAATGACAGCTAGTTCTTAAAGACCTTCGGAGTCAAGAATCTTGATGGGGAGGGGGAGTGCATTTTGTCCTTGTGTGACGTATATGAGCCGAATAAAAATCCCTAAGCGATTAGCCCGGTTAGGGTATTCCACCAGACTGTGACTTATATCGCGATTAAAAATCGAGAAAAGATGGTCGCGAAATTTACATAATACCCCTGGGTGAGTGGGCCGATGTACCGTGATTCTAATTACGACCGATCCAAGAGATCCCTCTCCGATCTGTCAATTCCCCTCACAATTATTAACCGATATAGCGGTGTAAGCAGATACCAGGGGGGGGACGGGCGGGGGGATAATTTCAAAGAGAGACGCAGTTTCTTCTTCCGGACGGCACCAATGCAACCGAACCACACTGGCTCGTGGATAAGTGAACCTTGAAAGGGGGAGGAGAACGGGTGGACTCATACAAAGCTCGGAAAGGCGTTTTTTTTACACCACTGGGGTTTTTTATCGCGACGGTTTCACGTTGAGAGGTCAGAAAAATCCTTCTCTCACCATTCGGTGCTCAAAAGATAGAGCAATGGGCAAACGTTTGTGATTAAAGTTGGTACGAACCAAATTGGAAAGAAAATATAGCAAATTTCTCTGAAAATAGACATTTTTTAACGGAGCAGTCCTCGGGTAGTAGTTATTGATACGAAAACCAATCAAGGTATACTTCGTGCAATGATCCTTCCTTCACCTTTTAATTGGCGGCCATTTTTCGACAATGTCGGTTGGTTAGAATTTTCGCGATCGCGATGGTCGAGGTGGATGTCATTCATACGCCATTCTGGGGGAGCTGTCCCCCCCTCGCACTCCCCACCCCGAATATCAGCCTCCCATCCCCAACAGCACCTCCATCGCATTTTCAAGAATTGTCATTAGCACTCCACGAAACTATCCACTCCCCTCAACGCAGCCAGAAACGTACGGAGCACGTTACCCCCCCACCTCGAGCCTAACCACTTAATGTTAGGAATCATCGTCGTGAAACCCGGCGTTCTTCCAAGGATATACAACCGGAGCGATCGTTCTCTGCGTCCGGGGAAGTTTGGTGCAGTCTGAAGTTCCAATTGTGATCGCGTGATTAGGTAATCCAAGATTACAGATGACGCGATGGCCTTTAAGACAGACGCTGAGATGAACGCTTCTTTTTTTGTTACTTTGAATGGACCAAGACTGAAAACATCAAGAGTAAGGCTGATTGCTTTTCCACAAATTGGACAAAATTTCAAGTGTAGGAGGTGATTGCTATGAAAGGGGATTCATGCGTTAGTTCGAGGGAACATAGATATGACCTATCTCCTCTGCTCAGGGAAAGTATTTTAATAATGGAATAACAAATCACTTTATACACTCATTTGTTCTGTAACCAACCCGACCCTGGTTTCAACACATGAGCGAGTTGTTTTCAAGAGCGGTAAGTCATGCATGTCACTCTACACCAACAATTGAGGGAGAATTGGCGTTGCGATTGAGGCAAGAGGATTGAGGAAAGAGGCAAGCAGAGGGGCAAAGATTGATTTTGGACTGCATCACTCTCTCCGCATACGGTCGGGAGTTCAACGGTGGATAGCAGTTCGGGGAATGCTCCGAGAAGAAGAAGAAATGGTCAGATTCAGAATGTTCAGATATTTTAGTCAACAATTTCGCAAAAGTCGAATTTACGAACCTTCGTAAAGTGAACACTTCGTAAAGTGCATTGTCCACATTGTACTCTGCAAGCCACCTCAAAAGTGGGTGGCACGGGGGGAGTTTTCACCATAGCTCTCTACACTATATGATACAAATTTTAAATAATATTTGAGAATAAATGCATTTTGAATGCACAAAGATGCACAGAGATAATAGAGCAATCAATGGAGTCATTAGGTATTTCTTAGCATATTATTACAGATGAATTAGGAAGCAGGTCAACTAATGAAGTACAATTAATTGTCGAACAATATAATTATTACGTCTAAATGGCATCTGCAATGGTCTCTCATCGTTCGCGGAAAAGAATGACAAGAAGTAAAACCTACACGCCCCGTAGTCTTTTTCTTAGGTTTCATGCTCATGATATGACATACCGTAGAATTTCAGGTTTTTGCAAAATGTTTTAGAAAAAAAGACGGGCTCAAAAGATTTAAATTTTAACCGCCGGACTGATAGCGACACCAATCCTAGTTGTCGCAGTAGGTTTGTAATATTAATTACATTACCGTGATGACCTTTTGCATATATTCCCGATCTTCGCTGCATACTCTCATAAAACTCCATACTTAACCCAATCTCACGAGGATCCGAAATACTGGTTAAATATTTCAAGTTAGGTCTGAGAAGTAGCTATGTTCCCTAATTATATCGTCACACTCGCTCAGCACCGACCCTACAAAGAATAGCGCATACGAAACATCGTAGATTAAAGAAAAGAACAGATGGAGCCACATATAAAGTGGCACAATAGCACAGGGGAAGCCATTAGATAATCGCAATCGGCCATGTCGAATGGACCACTTACACCGTAAATACGCCGAAACTACGCGCTGCCGTAATGATTCATCAAGGTGAAATGTAAAATATAAAGTAATATCAAAGAAACGTACTGCGTAACTGATTAATTTTTAATGGAAAAATTGCGCGTGATGGCCATGTCAGGTGGGTCAATTTTTCGCTAAAAAATGGCTTAACTTTCGCGCCTTGAACTCTTTATTAATAATTGGGACAAGTTAACGGAGCCCCGCGTGATTTTGGATTCGCCCGATGCATCGCTCAGTAAGACTCACTTGTCAGTCCGTCTCGGGATGATATGGCTGCCGCCGCCGGTGGTGTGGAAAAGAGACCGCTCGTCTATATCCGTCTCACTCTCTTGCTCGCCAGCGACTGCTTTTGGGAGTTTCTCCGTCCTCTTTCCTACCTCTCTCCAATCCCCCCCAACCACCTACCTCTCTCTCTCCGAGGGTATAGATAAGCGCCTTCTTACGGCGCTGAGCCATCGCGCCCACCTTCTCCTCCGTCAACTTCCACTTCCTTCCCCTTAAAAACCCCACCCCACGCTACACACAAAATGACGCCAGAGTGACTTCACTTGTCCTGTTTTCTCTCAATACTCGAACTCACGGCACATAAAGGTGTTCCCCTCTTATCTCTCTTCCTTCGGGATATCTCCACATATTTTTTTCCTCCTTGGCGGCCCCTCTCCCCCTCCACCCTCCTCCCCCTTCTCTCCCACCGCTCACACACCGAGACTTGTCAAGAAGGAGATGAAAAAGATGATCCGCGGAGAGCCAAGGATGGGGATCGTTCCGAGATCACTTTACGATTAAAACTTGGGTGTTTATTTGTTGGGGTGTGCGGTTGGGAGATGACATTTGCTCTAGGTTGGCAAAGAAAGGATAATTCGGGGAAAGGGGCCCTGCTATGGTGGGGCCTGCTCTTGACGAAATGCGCCGACGGGATCCCAGTTTAGCCCAATGGTAGCCGTCCGGCACAACCAACGGACCACGCTAGAAGTGCCCTCCACAAAGTATATACCCACGTAAGGATTCATGCGACTGAGTAATCGCCTTTCACGGCCGGGATTCGAACCCTCGCACTCTGGCTCGGATTCCAGTGCCACATCACCAGCCCTCGGATTTCATTTCATAGATTAGCCGTAAAGACTCCTCGAGCCACTGCTCCGTTCAATAATCGCCGCAATTGTTTACTCGGATTAGTAATGCCTAAAAAATTAAAATAGTTTCATTGGTCTATTGAAAATAGCATCGCACCTTGATACTACGTATTCTACTTGGGAATAAGGTATGTATATGTATTCTGACGCCTGAATAACTGTGCAGAGTGCAACTGTGCTGGTGGAGTTGATATTTTATCTAGCAAAGATTTTCTGAAAGAAATCGTCCGTCTTTCAATTAAGTTCACGGCTAGTTTTGCTAGTGAGTATATCTACTGTATGTCTTCTCCAACTGATACTCATTCCGACTTACAGAATGTCATCGTCAGCTATGTTTCTATTCATAAAGAACAGTTGACACACTGACGAGGCATTTAGTGCATTAATACGATACTTGCACGTGATAATAGCAATTGTGATTTGAAGTTTTATTCGTTAAAAGGACGCCATTAGATGTTTTCACCGTGATAATAGGGAGAACCTGATGATTATTTACGCAAATGAATAGCCATAACCCTTAAGACCGCTTTATCCCGATGTGATGCGCAATATGACACTAAACAATACAGCTTTTTCGAAGAACGCAAGTGGCTTTCTGCATCAACGTATACCTTTCACCTGCGGGGTACTCAGCGAACAGGAATCGAAAAAAGCTGGCCGAAATTTATATCTCCGTTATTGTTGAAATAAGAACGACGGTTATTTTCGATTCATATGTTTATTTTCCTCCTAAATCCAAATCTAATGTAACTTTTTATGTGTAACAATATGTGAAACAAAAGGGCAAAAAAGGAAAAAATCCTCTCTAACTATTACAAGGCCGAGCCGTTGCCCTGTTACTGCCTTCTCATACATATCTCATCCTTAGTGGAAGGGGTTCAAGTTGAGGTAAGATTTTTCTATTTCAGTATTCTGAAGAAACTTTAGTTTTTCTTATGGTATACATACTTTAACCGATCCCTGCCGCTAGCATAATTTTTTAAAAACTATATGAAAAACTTACATGAAAAATAGAGCATATTTCAATATTTGAAAAGAACTGATCAAATTAACATATTTAAACAAATTTTTCCCGTGGAATCTTGAGAAATGCGTGAGAATTTAGAAAATATCTTCGAAAATCTGAAACAAAACAACTGAAAGCTTCACAAGCAAAAGTAATAATTCGACTTTTGTGGAAAATGCCGAGGATATTTTTTTGAAGATTTTTCTCAAATTTGACTGTGTCTGCTGTTTCTAAGGGATCCACCAAAATTAAAAATAGTCATGGTAATGTGCACTATGCATATACTAATATACGACGTTGCCAAATTAAAAATTATACATACCACTGCCTAATTTAAAAAAAAATCAAAATTTGGGATTTTACAGCTTTTTGCCAGCTTCTTTTTTTTTTCGATTTCCGCCCAGTCCAGTGCACTGCAGGTGCACTGTAACGCCGGACTCCGCCGCGCGATCGAAATTTTATTTTCGGCGACGCTCAATTCCTCCTTCGACTCACATGCTGAAAGCTTAAAAGGTGCTTGGAGCGATTTTTGTCTATGTGCAGATTTGCGTGCCCTTATTAGAAATATGTACATATATGGATAAAAGTGAAAAACTGCATGTTAATACCAATTTGTTTTCTTGGTAATTCAATGATATTTCAACACGTAGCCTTATGATACGTGAAATATATTTTGAAATAATGCGATGGTATATGTGTACAGATTTTTTCCTGAACGCGAAGTAATATGTTTCATATCATTATCGTGGTTGCTAACACATATGAAGGTATCATGACGAGTAATAATCGTATGATAGTATCTGTAAATATCGCACTAATAATAATAATTAAATTTCACATGATTTTTGCTGAAATTTCGAATTCCTAGTCAAAAATCCAAGTCATAACAATACTTTAACTAAGGGGGATATTTTTAAAATGTAATTAATGCATCATTTGAATTACCGCATGCATGGCGCTTTCCACCGCATAAACAGTTGTACCTACTTAGGTGAAATAATGTCCTAGAATTATTTTACGACTTACTTGAAAAGTTATTAAAATGTGCGCTCACGATTATGATTCACGATTACCGGATACCTGAAGTTCAAAATGCGCAAACAACCAGTGAGAGCCAGCTAATGAGAAATTGAAATTGCAAGTTTACCTCGTGTGCTCGTGACAATTCACTTAGTTCACTCTGCCAGTTGCATGTATGCTTTACATATGCGCATGAAAAGTGACTTGAACACACTAAATTATTTGTTTTCAATAAATTCTGTGGAGCTGAGCTGCAGAACAAAGTATGACTTGTTTAATATAAAAATGTAACAACACAACACAATAGTCTGATATTTTACAGAAATGTACGATTAACAATTTCCCATTCTGTAATGCGTACATAACAATTGAAAGAGTAATTTATATCAAGTATCTGCCCGGCCTCTGTTCTCAGAATGAACAGTGAATCCAGATTAGAATACGGAAATGCGTGTGGAGGCAGAGGAAGCATGTGGAAGGCAGAGGAAGGCAGATAACTCTACAGGTGGATCAGAAAAATGTAATTATGGTTACTGTATATAGCACCAAATACAGCGAAATCGTTTCCTCTTTTAAAAAAATTATAATTTAGTTTTAAAGCATAAATGTTTTTAGTCCTATAAGGATTTTTCGCAATCGTGGGCATGAAAGGGAAACAATGAGATGAGATACGCATTCATATTAATGTGGCCATAGCTAGGCGTAAAAAAAGAAATATATAGACAGATTTCCACATTCCTATAAATGGTATTGTTCACCAATATTACTAATCAAGTTTAAAGATAACATTAAAGAAATTGTGTGACAACAGAAAGGTATATTTACGGTTTTATTTTATTATTAGAGTATAAACCAGTCCCGAAAGGTATAATCTCCATAAGGGGTACCCCATGTTCTCATTCTATACTTGATTATTGTACGTATTTGCTATATTTAATCTATACAAGAAATTGATGAATAAATTCATATTATCATAATTACTTCCCGCTGGGGGCGGTGAGAAGACTGTGCCCAAGAAGGTCATTCCTTCCTGGCTGAAATATAGAAAAAAATAATAGATTTATATGCGAAATCTTTAATGGTAATTTGTTTATAGAATACCTGTTTCAAATAAAAAGGTTGTAGTTCACTTGAGTACAGAAAACAGATTTATTCTACTCAATAGTAGTGAGAGCGTGCACCGGACGAGGCCAAGTTACGGTGACTGCTTAGCGAGCAGAAGCGAGCGAGAGAGAGAGAGCGTACTCTCTGCTAATAGCCGATGTCTGCGAGTGGAGGGGACGGAGGGGAAGTACATCCCGACAGCCGACTCCGACACAGCAGACCAAGCTGCGCACACAAGGTTGCGCAGTGGCAGCACGAGAAAAAATAAGTACGCACCAAAAAGTTACCAACATAACCGCCCGCCTCGTCCGTGACGAAACAATAACAATATGCAACAATTAAATAATGAGATAAGTAAATACATCAAGGTGAATAACCGCCCGCCGTAAGAGGACGGTAATTAAACCCAAAGAAGAAAAAAAAGGTAGAAAACAACAATCAAAAAAAAAATGTTCAGTTTACAGGAGGGCAAAGTTTGGTCACAGATCGAGTAAGTAAACCCTTTGAGGTTTTCAATTTAACCACTCTAACAAGTCCATCTTTGCCAGGGCATACTTCAATGACTCTACCTGTCAACCACTTAGTGGGGGGTAGGAGAGTATCTTTAACCACCACTAGAGTTCCTATCTTTAAGTTCTCCCTTTTCACCCGCCACTTAGGTAACTGCATCATTTCATGCAGATACTCTTGAGCCCATCTTTTCCAGAAATGGTCTCTCATGAGGGTAATTAACTTATACCTATTCAAAAGAGGTAGGCCATCGCTTTTAGAAAATGGTTCTGGAATTGCAGTTAGTGGCTCTCCTATCAAGAAGTGACCAGGGGTAAGAGGAACAAGATCATTGGCATCATTACTGATGGGAGAGAGGGGACGGGAGTTTAGACAGGCTTCAATTTGGCACAAGAGTGTGGACATCTCTTCAAACGTCAGCGTCTGGTCCCCGATGACTCTGCGAAGATGATGTTTTGTGGACTTGATGCCTGCTTCCCATAAACCACCGAAATGAGGCGCGTAGGGGGGATTGAAGACCCAGTCCGTCCCAGCGGAACTGAGAAGAGATGCAGTCATCTCGTAGGAAGATGAGGCGTCCTTGAACATGGACCTCAGCTCACGATCAGCAGCTCTGAAGTTGGTGGCATTGTCACTAAAAAGTTTAGAACAATGTCCTCTGCGGGAGACAAATCTGCGAAACGCAAGGATAAAATCATTAGAAGACAAACCAGAAACACATTCTAAGTGCAATGCCTTAGTACACATGCAAACAAACAGGCATATGTATCCTTTGTAGGATTTATGCCCTCTGCCTTTGGTCGTTCTTAGAAGAACAGGACCAGCATAATCCACTCCAGTGGAAAAGAAGGGTTTTTGAGGTTTAAGTCTCTCCACTGGCAGGTCTCCAATCAGCTGGTTGGTGACCTTTCCTTGGAATCGGTTGCAGACAGCACAACACTTTATCTCTTTCTTTACCAGGATACGATTGCGCAGTATCCAATACCGACGCGCAAGATAGTATCTCGTCAGTTGCTGTCCTCCATGAAGCGTTGCCAGATGGGCATGTCTGATTAGCAGGGCAGCCAGATGACACTGCTTTGCGATGATCACTGGATGTTTCTCATCAAAGGACAGCACAGCATTCTGCAACCTGCCACCCACTCGAAGGACTCCATTCTCGTCCAAAACGGGTTTTAAGGGCAGCAGAGGGGATGACCGCTGAAGAGGGCGGCATCTCTGCAGGTCAGCAATCTCTTTGCCAAAATAACGAGCCTGCGACCATTTGATCAGGGCCAGCAATGCATCAGCTCGCTCATTGGCAGTGATATGGCCGGTACGTCGGTCATTGCTGTACCTGGAATTGTGCAAAAATCTAAGACACCATGAAATTGTGCGTACCAAACGCAGTAAACAAGAAAATTTAAGCAAAACATCACCGAAGCTTGTCGATAACGAGATGTGGCATGTTGTTAATCTCGTTTTGCGGAGCTCCTCATTCTCTGAACCATCAGAATTCCAGGACTCTCTGCACCAGGCCGCTTCCTCTTTGATGAGCCATGGTGCACCATGCCACCACTCCGATGACCGTAGTAGTTCATCTGGGCTGATCCCTCGCGTGGCGGCATCTGCTGGGTTGTGACGAGTAGGCACATAGTTCCAGCAGGCTGGATCAAGAGAAGACTGGATCTCTGCGACTCTGTGAGCAACGAACGGCGTCCATTGCGATGCATGACCTCTAATCCATGCCAAAGAGACCTTAGAGTCCGTCCAAGCGTAGACTGGTGGTTTCCCTAAGCGAATCCCTTCAATCACCTTCACCAATAATCGAGTCAAAAGCACAGCGGCACACAATTCAAGCCTAGGCACACTAACAGTCTTCACTGGGGCAACTTTAGTTTTCGCGACTAACAGATTAACTGAAGTTCCTTGAGTCACGTTAGACACACGAATGTATACTGCAGCTGCATATGCTCTGGCCGACGCATCACAAAACCCATGAAGAGATATCTCCGAAAGACTTCCAGGGGTTACTTGAACCCATCTAGGGATTCTGATTGAGTTTAATTTAAACAGCGAAGAACGGAAATTACACCACGACGATGCCAAGCTTGGGGGCAGGCAATGATCCCATGTAAGATTAGCAAGCCACAAATCCTGTATAAAGATTTTACCAAAAACTAATACGGGTGCCATCCAACCCATCGGATCGTAAAGACGTGCAATTTCTGAAAGAACTGACCTCTTCGTTAATAAGGAATCTTTGCTAGGATGAATAATTCTGAGATTAAAGACATCATGCTCTAGTTCCCAATTAATTCCGAGCGTAGCGATTTGATCTCTATCTATGAAACTTTTATGATCGAGATTTTCCGGACTAAGCTTAGGATTATTAGAAGCCCACTTGCTCAACGGAAATCCTGCAGCATTCAACATGCAAATAATTTGTTCTTTGACCGCTAATGCTTGCTCTACATTTTCTGCACCACAGAGAATATCATCAACATATGAATGATATCGAATGGCCTCTGCACCTAAAGGAAAATTGGATTCCTCATCCTGAGCCAATTGTCGCAGCACTCTAAGCGCTAAGAAAGGAGCCGAGGCGGTACCGTACGTAACCGTAGTAAGCTTGTAGTCTTTTACCGGCTCGGCAGGATTGAATCTCCAAAGAATTCTCTGATAATCTGCATCATCTGGATGGACTCGTATCTGGCGGAACATCTTAACAATATCCGTAGTAAATGCGACTCTAAAAAACCGCCATCGTGTCACAATCAACCAAAGATCTGGCTGTAGTTTAGGTCCAGGTAAAAGTAAATCATTCAAAGATTGTCCTGAAGAAGATTTAAAGGAAGCGTTAAAAACCACTCTAATACTCTTGGAAGCGCCACATCCTTTTTCAACAGCATGATGAGGAAGATAGTACATGTTATGAGAATTCTGTTCCGCAACCTCCATGTGTTTCAGGGATAAGTATTCTGACATAAACTGATTATACATGGCTCTCAATTCAGGTTTCCCTTCCAAGCGACGCTCAGAATTCACTAATAAATTTAGAACAGATGTTCTAGAGGGACCTAAGCAAACTAAATTATCATTTCTGAAGGGTAAACGCACTACATAACGTCCTTCATCATCCCTCGAGTGAGTCGTTCTAAAGTGATTCTCACAATAGGCGTCAGCGTCAGACATGGGCTTTTCCGAAGAAACTTCTTCCATCTCCCAGAATACTTGAAGGCCATCAGTCAGTTTGTTTTGAGTTTGAATATGCATTGCAGACACGGAACTTCTCCCGAGACGCGAAGTAGAAGTCGTCGCATGTCCCATTAAAACCCAACCAAATGGAGTTAAACGAGCAGTTGGTGAGCCTAAGGGTCCTAGGCAAGCTTCATTTAAGAATATAAGTCCACAAACATCGGCGCCCAAAATAAGGTCAATGGAGGATGGTTTACCAAACTCTGGGTCGGCAAGATGCAAACCATGTAAGTGTGGCCAGTGCTGAAGCCGTACAGAATGAGACGGAGTTAGGGTAGTCAGCGTTTTGAGTACATATGCTTGAACACGAAGACCAAAGGAGGCGTCATACATTGATCTAATATAGAAATTCACAAGACTAGTAGCAATCCCAGTCTCACAACCCTGAACTCCCGTTATAGGAACATGAACACCTGTTTTTGGAAGTCTCAATACCTGAGCAACCCATTCTGTCACAAAAGAGGAATCAGAAGCTGTATCGAGTAAGGCTCGAACATTTATAATCTTTCCAGAAGGCGATTGAATCTGTAATCTCACAGTTGCTAATAACACTACTTTACTAGTCATGGCGGAATGGACTGAAGCTATAGGGGTTGAGACTGCTACCGGGCTTGAAGTGTTGCCTGGTAGTCTTGTCGAAAATGAATCATTAAGTTGGAAATTAGGCGTATCTTGATTCCGTGATACGAAGGATTCATGAAGTAACGTATGATGCTTCTGACCGCACGCTAAACATGTGCTTGAGGATTTGCAGCACCTCGTAGTATGTTGATTTGATAGACAGTTTATGCAAAGAGAAAGCTTAAGCACATGCTTCTGTCGCTCATTGGGTTTTAACCCTCTAAACTCGGGGCAGTAATTCAAGAAATGACCTTTTGAGCATAAAGGACATCGTAGAGACTTTCTCGGCAACTGTTTCGTTGATGCTGTATTAACTAGTGACCTCTGTTTAAATGCCTTACTATTACCAACCGGGTCACGTCGGTTTTCACGAGTTTGAGAAGCACTGAAAGTATTCGATTCGTTTGAAACATCCAAAGCATGGATTCTATTTTCCAAAAAATTGAAAAGAGCTGAGAATGTTGGAATCATTGAAGTATCAACGAGTGAAAGTTCCCAAGCGAGACGAGTTGACGAGTCAAGCTTTCTTATCAGAAGAAAAACGAACCACTCATCCCATTCTTCCACTGGTTTTCCAAGGTTCTCAAAGGCTCGCACCGTTTGACGGAAATGATCCAGAATACGTTTTAGTTCAGTCGACGTAGCTCTAATTAGAGGTGAAATTTCAAATAAACTCTTCATGTGGAAGTTCGAAAGGATTCTTTTACTCCCGTAACGTCTTTCAAGGTCTTCCCACGCCCCTTTGTAGTTCGCGCTAGTGACCGGCGTGTTCTCAATTACTTCCGCAGCTGGTCCTCGTAAATGAGTTTTTAAGTAAAGTAGCTTATGCACGTCAGAAATGTTTGGTATTTCATGGACAAGTTTTTTGAATTGGTCACGAAAGCTCTCCCATTCCAATAAATTTCCCGAGAACGTAGGAAGTTCTATCTTTGGCAATTGGGCCTGAACATTATCGCTGTTACTAGAGCCTTGAATCACACCTTTGGAATCACCCGGAGTACGTAATTTAGAAATGAAATCCACAATGTTAGCGCAAGAATCACTATAGGTTAGCTCAATCTGCGTGAAGTAATCGTCTTTCAAATAGTCCGTTCCCGCGGCATCCTTTTTATCTAAGAGCACATAATGTTTACCTAAAAAGTCACTCCAATACGAACTAAGCAAATCCTTACGTTGTTCCAATAGCGCCACTGTTAGTTTTTCCTTCCCATGCTTCAACGTGTTAGACCAAAATCTAGCAATGAGTTCACCTCTGTTGACTTGAGTCTGAATGAGTCTCTCTGTCTCTGGCGACGTCATAATGGGAAAAGAATCTTTAACTTCTAATTATTTACGTAAAGAAAGATTGAGAACACGTAGAAAATAATTAGCCACACTCATACAGTCAAGTTGGTCAAGAAAGAGTCACTGAGGTTGTAATATGACACAGCAGACGTTAGCACCAATTACACTCCATAGTTCCACATGTGGCAAAGTTATCAATACACTCAAAGTACATCACAAAGTTCATGAAGTTCTTACCGGTGAGTCCAGCATCGAGACGAATGTCACACGTATCGTAGGCCCCTCATCCGGCCCGAAGGACCAGAAATTGTTTCAAATAAAAAGGTTGTAGTTCACTTGAGTACAGAAAACAGATTTATTCTACTCAATAGTAGTGAGAGCGTGCACCGGACGAGGCCAAGTTACGGTGACTGCTTAGCGAGCAGAAGCGAGCGAGAGAGAGAGAGCGTACTCTCTGCTAATAGCCGATGTCTGCGAGTGGAGGGGACGGAGGGGAAGTACATCCCGACAGCCGACTCCGACACAGCAGACCAAGCTGCGCACACAAGGTTGCGCAGTGGCAGCACGAGAAAAAATAAGTACGCACCAAAAAGTTACCAACAATACCTTCGCTGCTCTAAACATAATTTAGCAGATAATAATGGCTGTGAAAAACCCGTTTTTTATACCCAACATCCCTGTTTTATTTTCACATCGGGAATGTTTTGTGTTTATTTAATGTTTTGGGGGTTTAGTATGTTATAATATTTTGTTTTATTGGTCTTGGGTGCTCATACACAAAATGTATTTTAATTGAATTATACTTCTTACATAAATAATTTCTTAACTGTTAATGCACGCGACCACCGTTATTTATTTTTTAGTTACATTATTCGGGATTGATAGCAATCTCTTTAAGTTGCTAGGGGAGACTGGCGTAAAACTAAAAACGAAGAAAGCGGCGATTTGAATGATGAGCGGTGAAGTGGTTCACAGTCGGGATGTGAGGCGCACAGTCCTCCCAGAATGAGTCACATTTAAAGGGTTCCAAGCCTAAGACCGATGCCGAGCTGAGTTCAAAATTATATTGCAATCAACAATCGACGTGGATAAGATACAATTGATCCAGATCGGTCATGACACAGAGAAAATTGTTAAGAAAGCATTACTCCTGCAACATATTTGAAATGAATAATTAAATAATATCCTAACATTCTAACTAGTTTTTTATAACATAGAAATTATTTAATGCTATGGTTATCTACTACGTCATGATTTGAGATATGAATCTGAGAAGCAAATTTCAATTGCAAGAATTGCAAAAGTATAGATGACACATTCTGAATGTTCCTCCATTGAAGGGGAATGATTTCATGTAGCGTGGGTTTTTGTGAGTTGGATTTTGCTCCGCACTGGCGTGGCGTACAGAACGCCGTGTCATTTTAACTGCCTCGCATCGCCTATTCCACATTTAACGACATAATGCGAAGTTCAATCTCTGACAAATTCCTTTCTGTGAATCTGCCTCTGAGTGTCTGAGAACCAACTTTAGGAGCAGCAGTAGGTACAACTACTCGGTAAGCGCGCACTTTCATTTTCCTGCAATTCGCAGCGTCCAAATGTGCGCACCACTTTCTATAGAAGGCACTTACAGTAGAAGAGTAAGTTGCACTGAAAGGAATCAGCGGTATACTCCTTTCTTTTTTAATCACGAACCAATGTCGCACTTCAATCCCGGAACTTAAAAAAATTGGCATATTTTGCGTCCATGGTGGAAAACGTGCAACAAGTTAAAATTATAATATTTACATGATACGACGTAAAATAAAGCAAGCTTTAATTTGAAATGCTCATGTTCAAAATCGCTTCAGCCGTTTTGAAGGAACCTACTCTCGAACTCGGGAACACAATTTTTATATGGGCAGGTTATCTCTGGCGAGACCTTCGCAGAGTAATTTTTCGAACTGGGATTCGTCTGTGACTGACTCGTGGAAAGATAAGCTGATAAGTGGAGTGGCCTCGTATCCCAATCGAACCTCTTATCGAGAACTGTTGATATGATGATTCTTATGTATTTCCCGAATCAAAGCTAGAATATTGTCGTACTCAACACGGCCGCTAATACTTAGAAACTCTACACCGGTTCTCTCTTATCACTTACACAAAACGTCCTTCATCAGTTCCATACTTGTAGGAACATCCAGAATCACAAGGAAAGCTTTGCATTGTTAGTACTTTTTCGATATGAAACCTTCATATTTCGTTTTTTAGCTAGTCAACAACTTTTCAAATAGACAAATTATGTACTCATGAAGAGATGTTTTCAAAGAAGTGGAAAACAAGAGAAGATTTTAAGAGTCCCATATTTGGCGGTAGCTTCTTACTATTGAGGATACCATCAGATTCTACAACAAAGTTCGGCATGAGAGCAAGAAAGCTGAAATGAACGGTGAGGATCATCCTTCATTTCAGATTTTGATGGAAGTTGCTGAGAAAATACTGATAATTTGGCAAGCAGCAGGCCTCCCAAAAGTAAGCAAAGAAAGAGAATATTCATCTGATATAAGACCACCATACCACGTACATGAAAATCCTGAAAGGTTATAGGTAGACCTTTTTTTTGTTTGAAAGCTTTCCGCAGATTTTCTCGTCTATGTAGGATGATGTTTTCGGGGAATGCTGCGTTTTGTTCATTTTGAAAAACTGAACGTTTCGCTTCTCTTACTGGAAGCATCATCAGGAGAATGAGCGTTTACCGGCTTCAGTTCGCATCGATGTCCGTTGCACCATTGTTGGGCCGATTTTAATTTTTCTCGGGAGAAGTTAGCCGTTGGGCTTTTGCAGGAGCCAAGAACCCTTTCCAAACCCTGCCTGATATAGACCTGATAGATCCACCCTATTTGATAAGAAGATAAATGAGATATTAAATGATTTTAAGAAACTATTTGATACATGCACTTGTATATAAATGAAGAGAGAGAATCTTGTGACTTCCCTTTTAACAGCAAAGTTCCCGCGCTAGAATGGGCGTTCTTCTCTGACCAGCGTGAAGATCGTCTCATGGAAATCTTTATAGTACACAAGAAAACTACTGCAATTTTAAATGAACGCAAGGCGAAAGGAGAGAGCTTGAGGAACGTGGTGTTTGAACGAAGTCTTCACAAGAGGAAGCCAGCAAGTTACGAGGGCAGGATGATAAATGAGAATAAAAGCCGAGGAAGATCAGGACACTACAGAAGTTGATCAATCAGACAATACTTTTGATCTTCAACCATCAACTTCACAGGGTAAAGGGCTGAAGCGCTACTCAACACACGTAACCGCACTTGCAAGAGTATGTGACAGGTTCGGAGTTCCTTCAGCTACTGGCGCAGGGATAGCATCAACAGCATTAGAAGATTTTGATTTGTGAACAAGTAGGACTCATCAAAATTCATATACAGCATGAAACTTAAGAGACAGACTAAAATCAAGATTAGAGGTATAAAAATCAGAATAAACTGTACCCACAGAGGGAATTTACTTCGATGGAATAGAGGATCAGACAGTAATTCAAGAAATAAAATAATGAAAAATATCACAGAAGTACCATTCGAGAAGAACCCATTGTGATTACAAGCGAGCCTGCATCGAAGTACGTACATCACCCATGTAACTCCGATTTTCGGTGCAGCGTAGGATACTTCATCACAGCATAGAGAGGAGAACTCATTCAAATATTTGCGTAGTGGGCTACGACGGCACTGTTTTAAATAGAGGGAAAAATGATGGTATCATTAGGATTATGGAAAATGCCATTGCAGTGGTGTATTTATTTTCTCCATTTAAATAAGCTCCCTCTCCGACTCCCAATTTCTCATTTGGCTGGACCAACAAGCTACACTGGCCCAATTGCGAAGCAGATCTAAAACTGTGAGAAGACCTACCTATAGTAGATTTTGACTCCAATCCGGTTGATCGCCCTGATTTCCGGCTGACACCCAAAGCCACATTTAAAATCTAGGGAACTTGAGCTCTAAGACCTCTTTAAGCAACAAGTAGTTAAGAAAAACATCTTTAAGTGACTCGTTTCTTTTTCTTAATTCTTTCTCTCCTGCGGGAAAGCGGTCCAATCAAGGTACACACGCGGGGGGTGGGGGAGTAATAGACACGCTACTAGCTGGCGGCAGTCGCGACACACTGTTAGCACGCCCTCCGTGGTCTTTTTAATTGCGTGTCCTAGGGGTGCGTCTTACCTTGAAAAGACGACTGAAATAGTGGCGGAGCCATAGATTAGCTAGCTCGCCGCTCTGATTTGAGTCTTGGAAGTTCCGCCATTAATTATTATTCTACATAAATTTGAAATGAAAATATAAGGCTGTTACTCTAGCCAAATATTTAAAGTTAGCATGATGACGGAATGGTCATTGTTAGTTGAAAGAGTTCAACATATTTTTACGCATTTGAGTGTCTCATTGATTGAATAATATATCGCAGGCATTTGTTGTTATTAGTCTAACGTGATTGTAGGGATCTAATTTTGTCGGAAGATTTGACGGACTAATTGAAAGAGAAAGGAAAAGAAGGATATAATAGTCAAAGTAACGAATTCATGTTAACATATTTTCTCACCTGACGTCAACTTTTTAATACGTACTCACGACATTTATTTCATGACCTTTATTGCTCCAATTATTCAACACCTGGCAATTAGGAAATTGAGTGGATGCAAGTCTAAACAAGATGATTTTTAAAAATGTGATGAATTATCTTCGTTCACCTGATTCCACCATGGAAACGATCCTGGCAAACATGTCTTCCTGTTTAGATTTTGGAAGGGCGTTGGTACCTCATGTTCTTACAGCGAAATGTTATCGTGAGAATGCGGGCCTCAGAATAGAGGAGGGACCAGAGGATGGAAATAATGCAGTTTTCGTACTCGTGCTATGCTTTCTGCAATACATAGCTCCATTTGATTTTTCTGAAATCGTTAAAAAAAATCCAGAAGGCCCTGCTAGTGTCTTGATGCAACCTCAATGGAAACGGGTTTTTTCCTGTAAAATTCGATTAACGTTGTCAATACTTCTATGAAGATGACCCCATATGACCAATTAACAAAAAAATTTTAAATTAATGATTTTAAAAATTATTTTAGCTGAAGATACAGAATGAGCTGTATATGTCCTACTTTCATCAGTTCCTTCTGCAATGGTATGTAATGTTTTCATTATTTGCGGTAGTTGAGTATGCAATGCGTGAATTGAATTATATTTCGATGACCATCTCGTATCAGAATGGTCCTTCAAAGGCAATTTTAAATTTGATAAAGCTTGCCAACGTTCTATCGATCCTGAAAAATAATTTTAAAAATTTTGCAGTGTCGAAAAAAGTAGTTATATCTGGTGTTACACAAAACGCATGAACTTCAATTAAATTTAGTGAGTGGGCGCTACGTGGTAAAAATGTGGCATGTTCAGTCAGTTGTAAGATTCACGCTTGAACACCAATTGATATTTACTCGCCGTGTGAGCGCCATTGTCATACGACTGTCCCCTACAGTCTGATAGATGTCTCATAAGACCATCTTGGCTTAATTTATTTACAATTTCATCCATCCATCCACTGCCGGTTTTTTCCCATCAGTTTTTATAAAAGCTAAACATACTTTCTTCAACCGTACACTTTACATTATTTTTATCTACATAGCGCACAGTTTCTGACATTTGTTCTTGGTGGCTGATATCTGGAGTACAGTCAAATGAGATACTGTAACATTTTGCTAGCAGGATTTTCGCCACAATTTTATTTTTGACTGCTGATCCTAGTGCAGAAATTATTTCGTTTTGTAGAGTTAGTGAGAAGTACGAAAGCCTTCCTTTTGTAATCGAGGTTTCACGTGTTCTTTCATTTATGGATTGTGTGTTGGCTAGGAGTTATACAGATAGGTACTAAATATATATGTATATATACCAGATTCACGATGTCCAATTTTTTCGACTCCTCCTCCTCTCAGTGCGAGGATGTTTTTGGCACAAAACAGTACTACGTCTAATTACTACCTTTCAAATGTATCTCCACTGTTCTTTTTCCGCAGGTATACCACATTGCAACTCGTCTTAAGTTTTACCTTTTATCAGTCGCAGTTCCATTTCCTTCCATGTTACATATACCATTTACGGTGTTCTACAGTGTTCTTGTGTTATCCTTTTTTTGGATTTAAATGTTTACAAACACGTAAACCTTTTGAAAAAATTGTTCCATTCATATCGAATAATAAACAGGGAAAACAAAAAATAGATTTGACGTTTTCACTGTAAATGAGCCACTTCCTCTCTATTTTCTCATTATTTGACAAGGTCTTCTGAAACCAATCAGTGAAAAAGTTCTGCCATCATCATAGTCATTGGAAGCCTAAAATAGCAGTCTTTTCCTTGCTTTGGTCCACGTTCAATGCGAGACAACACCTAACCTTGTCATCTATCTTGGGTCATGACCTTGGGTCATTATAATTTATGCACTTTGACTTATCAAAATCGGCATCTTCCGAATCCAAAATATCCAATATCGGTACAACGCTTGTAAAAAAGCAACTCTGAATGTGATTTGAAACGATGGTGTAAAATAAAACTTTTGCCTATGGCACCTAAACTAATAATAAATATAATACATTAATCAATGCGTTCCATGATTATCTTTTTCATCCGAAGCAGCTTCATCGTCAATGTCACTGTTCTTTTCTTCGAGTCTATATCCAATGGGGCATCAATATCTTCTATAGAAGAAGTGTGGTGTCAGTTTGTAACTGCGATGTACTAGCCACACTACCTTGTTCTAGATTCAACGATATCCATTTACTTAATGCGTAGGCTACATTTTTTGTTCTTCTTTGCTAGCACTTCTGATATTTCGGAATTCGGAACCAGACAGTTTTTTCGGTGGCGGAATTCTAAATAAACATACACAATAACTTAAATATCTCTACTAGATTGGAAATACTTAATAACAATGTTTTGTGTTCACTTCACAAATAATAAAAATAACATAAGTATTGACTAAAATTACAACTTAAGATTATCGCACCATACTGACAATAGGTATCTAAAAATCGGAAAGAATAAATTGTGAGGATTCCTCACACAGTATTTTGTTACGCTCGCTGGTCGTGCTCACAGATGTAATGCCAGCCGATATGGGCGCAGTTTGGCGCCCGGGGCGGCCCGGGGCCGCTTTGGTCGGAGCCTTGTGCCGGAGAGAGTGGAAAGACGGCCAATGTACGAGGATGAAAAAATATTGGTTTGCGTTTAAAGTTTTTTTAAAATCTTTTATTTAGGGTTTGGTAAAAATTTTGTGTGTTAAGTTTCTAATCTGTCGTAATCAAGTGAAAGTTTTTAAAATGTGAGTTAGCGCCATGTTTTAATTTGGTCTCCCAGGGGCCCGCAGTATCATCAAACAACTTTTTTCGAAATTAAAAGTTCGACATACGTCAAAATGTAGGTACCAAATGAACAGGGAAAATTTTTTTTTCCTGTACGTTGACATCCTGCGGTGGCGCCAAGGTCATTTATGTTGAGCGTAGGCAACCCCGCAACACCCCCCCCCCCTCTTTTTACGCTAATTCGGCTGTAAATGCCGTGATTTAAATAGTTTTTTCAGCCAATTCTGCACCATTCATGTCTGAAATTGTCGAGGTAAGCCACAAAGATCGAATAGTCACGTTTTTTATACAAAAACCGGTCTTAAAATGCAAAGAAACGTAAAAAAACTTTGAAAATTTCTTAATTAATGGCATATATTTTAATTTGCTCTACTCGTATGGGCATGATCGCACTAATAGGACCCTTCCACTTATATAGAACAACACCTTTCCCCTCTCTCATCATAAAGTAAGGATCTCCTCATCTCCCTATGGCCCGCCTATGAACTAATGTCAATGCACTGCTCAGGCTACATCGTCTACGAATATGGCTCCGTGTTCCAAATTTTGCAGCTCTTCGCCCACCATGAGAACAGGTGCCACTCCGGCTCTCAGGGTGACCCAGAACTCACCACGTGGAGGTGGCTGCAACTTCAGCTCCTCCCGTACCCACCCACCCTTCAAGTCTTATGACTTACCAGTTAAGATGTAATCTTTTTTGGATCCAAACTTTGACATAATTTTCCTTGATTGTATTTTCTGGCGTATGTTTCCATCCCTTTCCTCCGCTGAGCTCATGCTCTCTGATTCCTCTGTGACCATTTTCACATGCCTCTCGACGGCTTGAGTGTGGCAGGGTAAGTCAGGGATTTTGATCCGGGGTGGACTTTCCTCCGTCTGGTCGGCCAACATAGATTCAAGCTCCGCTGTCGAGATGTGATCCAGTAGAGGTGGTGCTGTTACTGTAGTGTATTCCCAATCGATTAAATTGGTGTAGTCAGATGCATTAAAGTTAAGTGGAGGGATGTGAAAAGCCCTGATGCCTTCCTCTGGCAAATACGTCTTTCTTGCCTTCACTATCCTCCGGAAGGCTACTCTTCGCACTTCGGCCCTTTCATCATTCACCATTGCAATGAGGATGTTCTCTGGATGAGCGAAGAACGCTTTGCTCTGGATGAATTTCTCAAGAACCTCTCTGTACTTTTTAGGGAATTGTCTTATTCTCTGAAGCATTTCCCAGACATGTTTTGCTCCTTCTGTAATCTTCCAATTTTTCTTTATTGTGAACCACATAGGAATATAGAGTTTCATGATAATCTTGGTTATTGTTTTCAAAACCACTGTTGGTCGACTTGTTCCTATTTAAACGCGCATCACTCTGTTGGCCGTCGTTTCCCATCTGCTATTATTCATTTCACCAGGATCGCGATCAGCCAGCTCTTGTGGGATGTATCCCCTGGCAATACCACGAGCCATGTCCAGCGAATATTTTTGGTGTGTGCTGATGAGTGATGAATCTAGTTCAGGATCAGGCAGATCAAGATCAATCGTCTGAAATTTCACCACAGGCAGCTGCACACAGGTCTTCAGTGTGCGACCAATTGGCCCTCTGTAGCTATTGGGTCCTGTCGTCGGTCCATCAAATTTCTCCATTACATGTCGAAGAGGGAGTTCGTTTGAATGTAGCAGGCACACACAAATCTGTAAGGCACGCCCGAGACGCACTTCCATAAAACGTATAGAGCCTCCCTTCCAGCCGGTGTTCGTAGGACAACCATCACAACCGATGCACCGTATGGAAGACGTGTCAATTCTAGCGGCTTCGACAAAGTCGAGGATAGTGTTTCCGAGGCATTCTGCATCTCCAGTTTCAGGTGATGAATGTCCCAAATAAACTCCGCCGGGTTCTGCAAGAATAACTACATGCTCTTCGGTGGAAGTCGTGATGCGCACTTTATTGTTGCTGCACAATTCCCTGATTTTCGTCTTGTCTTTTCTTCCATCGAATAACAATGCTATCCTCGGTTGGTCTCTAAGCTTTTCCATATCCTCTGCAGTCGCAAGCTCTCTGTATTTCTTCCTTTGGCGCGCAATTTTCTTCCGGTCGACAATCTTTGATGCATTTTCAGGTGTGACCTGGCCGACGTCTTCAAACGCTGCAGTCACGAGGCAGCTGCTGCAACACCGCTTGCTACGTTGTACCTTTCCGCCAATTGGCAGGTCACAGGCAGCTTCAGGATGTTGCGCGACGAGCTACTTGAGGATGGGCGGGAGGATGGCTGCCATTCATCGTCGAGCACAGGCGGCGAGTCATCTGGAACTTTTGTGCACAAAGACTTGAGTTTAGAACCAATTTGCTGGGCAAAGGATGTTGATGCCCTTTTTTCAAATGATTCCTCCGTTTTTATCAATTTTCTTTTTTCTTTGGCAGCCTTCTTCCTATGTTTTTCTGTGGTTTTCCAATCAATGGCCCCAATCACTAGTTCTCTGGTTGATCTTTGGTATTTAAGGAATGGTATTTCTTCATTTTTAATTAATGTCTTTGGCTTACAAATGCACTTGGCCAATTTCGGAAGACACTTGCATTGAGCAACATCAAACAGCCTTTTAGCATCTTCCTTAAATTTGTTCAAGTCTAGATGTACAACAGATGAATTTTTCTTCTTCGTGCTCTTCATAATTTTTTTACATTTCGTATGGTATCTCAAAACTGCCATGAGGATGCTGCGGTTTGAGATGACAAGTACAGACGCGTCGTTCCACACTTGCTCCACTCTATCGGCGACAACATGGGCATTCTCCTGGACCGATAGATCAAATCCTCTTCTCTCTTGCTTCTTTTTCATCTCCACCCACTTGTAATACTTGATAATATCTTCAAACGTGGGAAGATTTCACCCAGACAACTGTCGAGGAGTGCCAAAGAGATTACTCTCAACTGAAGAGCGTGTCAACACATTCATTGTAGTTTTTAATTGCTTCTTCACTTAAAAAAATCACTTCGGCACGCAATCCTTGCCTCACCAAACCTATCGAAAGGCCATCCGCATGTACAAGACAATTTTTCAATAGCGTACAGGGAATAGATATAGTAAGGGAGAATAGAGGGGAAAGGGAGAAAGAGAAGAGGATACCGGCAATTGTTACTTTGTTTTAATTTGTATTTACATGGTCTTCAGCAGCTCACCTCCTTCCACTGTTTACTTACTATTCCTCTCCACCAATTTTGGATCCAAAAAAGATTACATCTTAACTTGTAAGTCATAAGACTTGAAGGGTGGGTGGGTACGAGAGGAGCTAGAGTTGCAACCACCTCCACGAGAGGATACCGGCAATTGTTACTTTGTTTTAATTTGTATTTACATGGTCTTCAGCAGCTCACCTCCTTCCACTCTGTTTACTTACCATTCCTCTCCACCAATTTTGGATCCAAAAACGATTACATCTTATCTGGTAAGTCATAAGACCTGTTGTTCTATATAAGTGGAAGGGTCCTTTTAGTGCGATCATGCCCATACGAGTAGAGCAAATTAAAATATATGCCATTAATTAAGAAATTTTCAAAGTTTTTTACGTTTCTTTGCATTTTAAGACCGGTTTTTGTATAATAAACGTGACTATTCGATCTTTGTGGCTTACCTCGACAATTTCAGACATGAATGGTGCAGAATCGGCTGAAAAAACTATTTAAATCACGGCATTTACAGCCGAATTAGCGTAAAAAGAGGAGGGGGTGTTGCGGGGTTGCCTACGCTCAACATAAATGACCTTGGCGCCACCGCAGGATGTCAACGTACAGGAACAAAATTTTTTCCCTGTTCATTTGGTACCTCGGGCTACATTTTGACGTATGTCGAACTTTTAATTTCGAAAAAAGTTGTTTGATGACCGCCCCTAGCCCGCAGGCTGTGGGTCTGCAAAGTTCACCCCCCTGAGGGTTGCGCCCCTGGCAGCCGCCCACCTGGCCAGCCCCTAGCTATGACGCTGCCGAAAGGGGACATATGTATTTACATCACAGAGAATTGTGCGTGCCGAGTTTGATTGCACAAATTGCTTCAGAACTATATAGGCTATGTCGAGTCCCGCTCAACACCAAAGTGGCAAGGGTTAGTGGCCAACTGATTTTAAATTTTTTGATTAATATGTACATGTCACTGCAGGACAGAGAGTACATGGCATAGTGTTACCAACTAGCGGATATCGGGATCGTATTGGTTTGGCTTCTGCATATCGGGTTCCGGATATCGGGCGATACATTGCCACGGGCAGCGACGGATGTGGAGAAGAGGAGAAGCCATTGGCATCGTGAGGACTGATGAGAAGACATCCCCTCTTGTTGTTTCATTCTGAGAGCTTTCTTGCTCTTGTGCTCAATGGCCCATTCAAAAACAAGAAATTGAGAAAAAATTCCCAACTCGGGCTTATCCGTCTCGTACATGATGGCCCGATATATCGGTGTTTTGCATTTTGTTTGATGTATGAATTGGCCATGGAAGGATGGAAGTCCTGATTTGGTGAAAAATGGATTGTGACATGAGAAGTAAAAATTCAAGATTTGATTTAAAAAAGGGATTCTAACATTTGATTCAGTGGTAGTAGTATTTTTGTTTAATGTTTTATGACGGCTAAGGTCATTTTGGCCATACTGTCTGCCACGTGCAGACAGGGGCATCAGCCACCCTCCAAACTCGAGCCGAGCCAAAAGATGTTTAACTTTGGTGAATGATCGGGTCCCGTTGTGTCCATCATGGCAGGCCATTTCCCCATTTGATTCGGATTAGATAAATTTTGGGCTCAACCCATTACTAGCTATATCAAAATGTTTGCACAGATTAGAGAAAAAATATACATTTACATACCTACTCTTTGATAATGACTAAACTTGCCTTTATGAAGATGCATCTTTTGAGATTGCATATAAAAACAGTAAACAGCAATTCAGTATTTCAAACATCACAAAGAAATCATTGAAAAGTTTACTTTCATAAAATTGAGAATGATTGGGATCTTTATCCACCAGATTTAAATGTTCAGCCTGGCTACTGGATTTAACTTTGGGGAATTTAAAAAAAGTATCTCACATTCTTAAAAACTTTGATATATCATTAATTAATGATCAAATTTTAATAAAAATATAATAATTTTGTACTGGATACATTGAAAAACAAATGTTTCTTGCCTTTAAATGAATTGTAAAATTGTAAATAAATTTAAAGCTGTGAGAAAGAAAAATAACAATATATCGCATTTTTTACTCACATTTATTTGTCGTTAAGTTCGTCCATATGTTCTGAAATAAATCAACTAACATTTACATGCCTAATATTTTGCTTTAGCGTCTTAGGTCTCAAAACACGAGACAATGTGGAGTCCAACATCACATTTACCACACTTGAATGTTGTTCTAGAATCAATCTCCTTTGATGAACACACAAGAAAATGTGAACATATTCCTTTCACTGGCCAGTGCATGTTGCCTTTTGCTTCTTAACGAACCACATGTATCATATATGCTACCGTTTGGTCATCCTTGCATGGCCATTCGACTTGGAAGACCAGATGAGACACATTCCACAATATTCCTAATGAGAGCAAGTCACAATTGATAATGTGAAAAACCATCACCAAATGAAGATAGAAGTATTTATGATTGGTTAGATCAACTAAGAGGAAAAAAAATCTTTTAGGTCTATTTCCAAGTACATCAGCTGATGGAACAACTGTTTGCCATCCTGTCGCATTTGTTCGAAGCAGACATGTGGCATTTATAATCCTCTACAACACATGGACAGATAGCATTCCCGTGGTCAACACTGAAGCTTCCTTAGGTACAAATATTGGTTGATTACGAATATTAGAGAGCATATAAGCTTCCCTATTGTCTTTCCATACCGCAGTTGTCTAGTCACCCTGTGTCATTTTACGAATGTCACCATGTTTCAATTTCAGGCACTTACGGTCAATGCTTCCCAGTGTCCCTTGACAGTTATGTCTCACAGTTCCACAGCAACAAATTTTCTTTGCTTTAAGGCCATCAAAAAGAGCTGGAGAAGGGAAAAGATTGTCCATGTACAATTTATGGCTTACTCCTTCAATTCTCCCCTTAAAGTGGCATGAATTGCTGAAAGTCCTGTGCCAAAGTCTCGTCTATCTTTGCCTTAACCATTAATTCACATCATAAGTATAGCCTCTCGAGTCGGAAAGTTAGTAAATTTTTATGCTGTAACATTGGTATTTTTGGTGATACACTGGTTGATTATCTCCCTTCCCTTGATATGTAAATACAATGACTTCAGTAATTGCCAGGAGCTTGTTGGGGTAGTAAATACTTTGCAAAGTTATCATTGAGCTTTTCTAAAAGTTTTATTTTTCATAAGCTTGTCATTTTTGTCAAGCACCTTGGTATTGTCAGTAAAATGAAGGAATCCTGAGATATGAATAAAGCAGTCACATCTCATTAGAGAACAGAAGAAGGGAGTATGGAATTGCTCAAGAGTGGACCAATTGTGTTTCAGCATGTCTCTGGTGCAGTTCCCCATTTGTAAAATAACTGACGAGAACAAATACTTTTCCTGTAGGCTCACACAAGGTTGAGTCGAAGGGCCATCACCATTGCAACTTTTCTCGGAAGAAAGATGTGCCTGGTCCACCAATTGTTGACAAACTTCAGGGTTTGACTCACTACTGTTATTTTTAGCTTTATTAAAATTCACTGCTTTCCGGCCAGCAGTAAAAACTTTATAAACACTAGCATGTTCCCATTTCTCAAGAAATCCTCAAGATGGATTAGCAATGGATAACTCTCTGCTAGTTTCCTCTTGATAATCCACTCTCCAAAGCAAAACTTGGCTCGTCATAAGAATCCAATCATTACCCCCAATCAATTTTGTCTTCAACTTCTAACTCCAAAAGCAAGCTGCTTATGGTACCCATTTCTCCTGGGCAATCAAAAACTATTCATTCTGCTTCAATTATGACAACAAACACTTTTATAGCTCTCTGAAGACTGGGAGATGATTCGGAAACTGTGGACCCAGCAAACAAAAAGTATCATGAAGGATTGGAGTTTTTTTTATCAACACACTGTACCAATTAGACATAAGACCTTCTGCTTATTTCTTTCAACACTTTTTCTGTTGGTCTTCATTTGGACTGAGAAAGGATTTTACCATCTCAATGAGGGGCGCATTTTGCCAAAGCACCACCTTCCCCTTCCCCAAGTTCATAATCTCGATGACCTGTTTATCTTGGGCACGAAATGAGTTTCTGGGGAGCCCTTACTTATGAGACAGGCTCTCATAACCATCTCACTTGGAGCCAGCTCTGAAGCAAGGGGGAGTAGTGTGGGCAGAGCAAATACCCAGGGGGTTGTTTTGGGAGTACACAGCAGGGGGCAGAGACATTAGAAGGGACATTTTTGGCACACACAGCGAATAAAGGTTGGTCACCTACGGTGTGCAATTTTAAGGGGACGGCATGGTTAGAATGAGTCAAGGAGCATAAAAAACACTTAGCTATTTCGCAATGGTAGTAGTTATTTTGCACCAGTGTGACTAAGTGTGGGTTAGAACAATTTTCATAAATATGTACTTAGACTATGAATAATCTCACAATATTCGCATCTTCAAAATGTTACAACACACGGTAATAAGAGAAATGAATAAAACTACCTATACTTCAGTTTTTATTAAAATAACATGGCGACGGTAAATAAGTCAAGGGCTCAATAAGAATCCATGACTGAGAATCACTCTCTCAGTCAACATGCACAACACTCAATGTAATACATATAAATACTCTATATATCTGCTATTTAAAGA
This sequence comes from Pyrrhosoma nymphula, assembly GCA_963573305.1. Lineage (NCBI taxonomy): Eukaryota > Metazoa > Arthropoda > Insecta > Odonata > Coenagrionidae > Pyrrhosoma > Pyrrhosoma nymphula. The sequence goes on from OY754334.1 coordinate 5,125,191, forward strand.
CATCCTGGCATTTCTTGTATATAGTTCACGAAATCCATAGGACATCTGAATGATTCCTATTCTTCAGTTGCTGAATCATTCCTTGTTTTTAATACAAATAACAACATTTCAAATAAAATAATGACTCTTGGAATGGAATTTCATTGTTCTCTTCGCCACTCTTCTCTTGAGTTTGCAGCGCTGATGCACACAGGAGCCTTCCTGCCTAATATTACACACACTGCCACATCAATGTAACATTCTCAACACATGAAACCAAGGAAACTGCACATGTGCTCATTGAATGCATCCCACAAGACCTTCTAAGAACACTGTGAAAAATATTTGCCTATATATTTTGTTCATAATAACAATTCTAAAATATATATATATATATGTATATATATATCTATATACATCCACATAGTTTTTGTTGTAATTAGCTGCACATAACTTAGAGTTTATAAACTATGCCTTTTACTGAAAGCAACACCAAACTACAATTCTCTCCTCAACAACACTGAGTTAGCTCTAATTGCGATGGACATACTAACTCCTTTATCAACAGGCACTGATAATATTTAAAGAGTCCACAACACACATAATCACAGCAGTCCCATCAAATAACAAATTTACATTCCTTATATATACATATATCACACTTTCCACACCCTTGCTTAATTTATCTCTTTCCTTTACTCGCAATGCAGCATTTTTGTGTTCATTTAACATCACCTAACTTATTAACACATTCAATGCAGGTCGCGAATTTAACGGAGACGCTAGAAACGGAACCCATTTTTTAAATGGCCTAAAATTAAAGGACCACGTCTATTGACGTGGTCCCGCCATTTGGCATAGATGGGACCACGTCAATAGACGTGTTCTGCGCTGAATGTGTTAAACCCCCTCATTAAACCTTCAGCTCCATCGGATTCCATTTCCAATTTTTTTCATTAAACATAAGAAGCAAATTATTGCATAGACAACAAATTCATTTCATCACATTCAAATGTTTCCAAATGAGGAAATTATGAATTCAATATCCTCTGAATATTTCTTCAAGCTTTTCAGATTCTTTAATAAATAAACAATAGTAAAAGATATAAATAATAAATTTCCAATGAATTGCATTTCAAGCACATTGGAGCTACATTAAGATTCATTTCAATCACATTGGAGCTACATTTAGGTTAGTCTTTTATGGAATTAATCACTCCCATTCATTGTACTTAAATAATAAGGATAAGGGAGCAGTCTTGGCTTCTTCATCTGTGTAATTTTATTTTAAATGGAAAATGTTTTTACGCATCACATATTTACAATAATTGATGTACCCGCTGAGTCAGGCTTTACATGGCGATGGCATGCAAAATGACTCCACATAGACATTTTTTATAGAATGGGAAACCTTTCAGAAGGGATTCTTGAATCACATGCATGGCAAATCAGAAAAAAATATATTACCTGGGTGAGTTCTTAATATTGAAAACGTTAGGAACATTCATGAAACAGAGCATAAAATTGAGTTCATCAGTGATTCTTGAAAGCTTAACTATCATGGTTAAATGAACTTTTTATTTATTTCAAAATTATACTGAACTTAAACCAATTTATTCTTTTGATATTAAAACTATTGATTGGCCAGTGGATGTAAGCTCATTTGTGAATGGGTTTTCTTCTTTGGCAAAAACAGTCTATAAATAAACGCAATATGCACTATGAGAAAAATTCTACAGTCAGGCAAAAAAGAGATTTATTTTTAAAAATAGCATTAATTGTAGAAATTTGCATTTCATAACTCTGCACGAAATGAGTTTCTTAGAATGAGAATAAATTTCTATTTTGAGAACATCTTCTGTACAAAATTTTATCTCCATGCATGAGTTATTCCTGATGAGTATGCATACCAATTCAATTCAACACATGACAGAAAATACGACCCTTTCACTCATTGCTTTTCCATTCCAATAGGAGTCAATTATTTGAATTTCCAAGCAGCTCCTCATGGCCAATAATCTTCCTACAATAGCATTAACGTTGTTTTAAACAGGATCACCATTGCAATTCAAATCATCTAAATTACACCTACCCTGGGTCATTCTCCTGCCAAAGAGGCTCTAAAAACCTCATAAAAACCCAAAGTCGAAATTGATGCACAAATGCCATCTTGGGCACGTAAGTCAGTGGTGACCATTATTGAAGACAGCAGAGAGCGTGAAAGCCGACACCTAATTGTCCTGAACACTGGTCCTTGAGCATTCGTGAGCCTGCTCTCAAATTTGTATTTCTATCCATTGAATAATTGCACACAACCTACAGTGAGTGGCGTTATCTACTTCTCATGATAGGAACACCTAATATTGGCTAGAAGGAAGTTAGAGGTTGTTTGGCTAGGGCAGATATGCTCTTGGCTGGAGAGTACAGTCCCTACACTAAAACTAAAATTAGATGAATGAATCATGGACACGTATACAATCAGGCCCGGCTCAAGGCCCGGGCGACACGGCCAACTGCCCGGGGCGCTGCAAAGGAAGGGGTGCGGTGGTTGTGAAGAAATATTTTTTACTACGTTTAACTGGTGATGAAGGTATGATAAGTGGGAGGGAAGGATACAATACTCCGGAATGCGGGGGGGGGGGGGGGGGGCAGAATACTCTCTCGCCAGGGAGAAAAGTTTGTCCGGCCGGTCTGGTTTGTTTGTTAAGCCAGCCCTGCATACAATTTGCATTAACTAATGGGACAAGTGATTCACCGACATATGTAGTGAGCAAGTAAATTCACTCAAAATGCTTCCCTTGCCATGCGTTTTGAGATACAGTAGAGCGTCGATAATTCGGATCAATTGTTACAGGACCCAGTCCGGATTATTAAAAGTCTGGATTATCGAACAGAACCGAAAAAAGGCCATTTGATGCCTCAAACATTTAAAATATTTGCTGAAAACCATAAAAACAGTCATTCACATTAGTACTGCAGTTAAATAATTAGAGCAGATAAATAAAACCATTAATTTAATCATAACCGCCACATCGTAGTGGTCGACGACCCCGCCGAGTCTCGCATCAACACTTTTGACAAATACGTGCATTGTATTCGCTTCAACTTATTATTCGCCGGATGTGAATCCGGATTATTGACGGTCCGGATTTTTGATGTTTGGATTATTGATGCTCTACTGTACATACTTTTAAAAGCTTTAAAAACTTCAATGCTGAAGCAATGGGCTCATATAGGCAGTCAGTTGCACTGAAGTGTAAATGAATTTTGGACATTACTGAATGCAGGTCAAAAGAACACAATACATCAATAATGTTTTCACTGTTTCCTCTCTTAAGTATTTTGAATACTGTTTTTGGAGATATAGATAAATTAGCACCAGCCATGCGGAAAATTTTAAAATTACCATTAGGTCATTAGGTACACAATTTAGGTACCTATGTAGGTACTTACTTTATTATAAAAAAATTTTATATAATTCAATTGATATTGCTAGCTTGATTTTTGGAAAAATAACTTCCTGCTTATTTTTCATAGAATGCCTAAAGTAATGTATCAATCAATTGCGAATGTGAATATTTTCAGGAAATAAACAACCCTTGCAGAGAAATAAAGGATGAAAACATACTTTGTATCCACTAACTTTGAATAGTTATAACGAATTCACACCATTCAGTGAGTGGTGGTTCAGGAGAGAGAAATGAAATGCGAAAGCACGCCAAACTGCATGGAATGTAAACTTAAACTCTGAGCACACACACACGAGTGAACCTTAGATTCCAATGAAAGCAATGGTGTAAGGGTGAAGATGTTCAAAGCATGCAATGAGATAATTTACCATGAGGACAAATATCAATCCTTTTCACAGATTAATTTGATGGGTGTAAAGGTGGTTTTTCAGCAACCAATATTATCATCTGTGACCTGTCACTTGATTAATGAAAGCACCAAGACATGCTTAATTAGCAGCCAACTCATAACTATGTAGTAACTTAGTCATCAGGACAGGCATGGCTCAAGTACTGCCTGCCTTCATCACATGAACATGACTAATGGATCATACGAATTAAGATGCAAAGATCAGAAGAAGCTGCACCATCTTTTCTCCTTTTCCCTGGAATGTCCTCGTTTTCATTGCAGCATTGACTGTCCACGAGGGATTAATTAAAAAGTCCATAATTTTGGCTCTTACAACCTCCTTGTCACTGTTTAAATTGATGATAACTTTGTCTATCATAGCCAGGAAAGCAACTAACCATCTGGGCAACCCCAAGGTCACTGTTCCAAGTCCTGCCAGATGGATGGCTGTCGCATTTGTCACTGGATCAAGACCTTAGGCTAGGGAGTGTACAATATAACTTCAGTAGTTAGGGTATAGAAAAACTGAAATCTATCACTACATGGAAGCCTGTACATAAAAACAACAAGGCAGCAGGTATAAAGACAATTCACGAAGTACGTAATCCTCAGAAGACCTCATTTTTTGACCCAAATGTTATATCAAGGAAAGACAGTTGAGATCCCAAACACCCATCAGTAAAAGACAAACTGTTCCATATTCAACCACTCTTTATGCCAAGTGTACACCAGAGGCAAGCGACTCATTCGGGGGACTTCCCGCATGCATCTCATTCTGCACGCAATTAAAAGAGTAAGATAAGTATTGGATGAGGCAATTAGCAGAGCCAGAGAATATTAGTAATCCACGTAGCCTGGTCATGGAACCAAAATTTTAAGATGAGGAACAGAATGCAAAGAAATACAATGCAAGAGAAAAAGAGACTAAGGAGATGCAAGGCACACAACCCTAAAAGACAAAATCATGAGGATGATTTGGCATAGATTTGTCATGGCACGCAGATCTCAATCTTCAAACTATGCAATGAGCACCCAAACATCTAAATTTCACTTTATAATAATAATAAATTTTATTGATCCCAGGACGTCATTACACGTATAGGACATGTCAAAAAAAGAAGAAAAATATGGCATGGATTGCACTCATAATGGAATCTAGAATTGGTTTTAAGTCATTCATGGATTTCATTTCGGCATAATTTAGGCTTGCAATGAAAATAAATTCAATTTTTCCTAGATGTTTGCGATGCTTATTACATTCTGAAAGGAACAGAACTATTTTATTTTTAATTTTCGTTCCCTAGCCAAGCTACTGAACATAACTATAAAACACACTTAAATGAAGTTCTCCATCATACCTAGCCAAGTATTTAAATATTTTATGAGGCATTGATTGTTTAAGAGTGGTGAAAAGAAATTAACTATCCAACATATAAAATTATTTATGTATGTACCTATTTTTAATTGAATAGTTGGTTGAATTTGATAATGGTTCAAAAGGTTGCTCCCCCACTTCATATTACCACTTGTCCTCTTGACTTCATGAACCATTTAAAAGTCCATGCACAATGCTAGCCTGATAATTTTATCCAAAAACAAAGTTTTTTGAGTTTAGAGATATCTAGTAAAATAATTTTCATCTATAACCATTGGATTGAAATTTTTGAATAACTGATGGCTCTGAAATATCAGCTGCAACATCAGCAGGATAGGACATTTTTTTCACATAAACCAAAACAATAAATGTTAAGTTTGCCCAGCCAACAACCAATAATTACGTCTAAGAGTCCACTTCAAATGACAGACTACCTCACTATCCTCTAATTTTCCTGGAGAGTCCACATTAGTACTATATGTACACCTATGAAAGGCCCTAAGTATCTGACCGCAAAATGTACTCAACAAGAGGTGCAAGATAACAAGAGATAGCAAAATTGTTATTTGACAGAAAGATAACCATTTCTAAAAAAATGGCAGTTTAAAAAAAAGCAACTTCTAAAAATTGACTGGATTTGCAAAACATTTACTCAGGGCAAAAAGGTTTAATATCAATATTTTTACATTTACTCAAAGTATCATGTGCAAAACATGAAATCTCTTAGGAGAATTTTTTTTTATAAATGTGTACATACATATATTGTCTTGAAGCATTATGAGCTACTGAGCCAGTTTTCTCCAGCAAAGTTAATTGGAAGTAAAAGCGTATTTCACCTAATTAAATGCCTAATAGACAAACAAAATAAGAATTTCTTTTGAATTTCAACAACGACCTTCCATGTAATGATGCCTGAATTCATGGTACACAAATAATTGAGTGATCACTATACAAACATAGGTACATTAAATATATGTCAGGCAAGGAATACCATCACATTTTCTTGACTTTAAGTTTAGTAATCTAAAAATAAATTATTCAGTTGCACATTTGCATATCAAATTAGAGTCTCCAAAATAGAGTACATATTTGTCCCAAAAAGTAAATTTAAAGTCTTTAACCTAAAAGTCCAAAGTGGGAAAAATACTTTGTAATCATTGATATGATCCTCCATTGTTGCTATATGCTCAATGATGATGTTTATTGATTCATTCTCATTTATCTGGAAACTCAGAACCTCCATAATTTATCAAGATGTTTTCTGTCGTGTTTTCATTCAATTTGCCTGATTCATTCATATATATATATATAAAGTATCCGAACCTCTAAACAATTAAATTGCCATTGCTTTGCGCACAATGCATGATCTGGATGCATACCCCACAGCCTCTTTACAGCATCCTCAATCTTTGTATTAAATATTTTGCTTTTGGGGAATGAACAGAATTGCAATGTTAATTGTTAAGTCATCTGATGAGGATATAAAAGAATGTGCAAAATTCACAATGAAAAAAAATCATTTGCAGCCCAGGCGAATGACTAGTTACATTGTGAATTTCACACATTCAGTCTTTTAGGGAATGTGGGCGGGTACGCTGAGGCAGAGGATTGGAAGCCATAGGTCAGATTCATGACTGCTCATGTTTTAAAACTCATCAAATTAATCCTCATTCAGGATTATTATTTACTCTCCATTATCCCTTGACCATTCTGTTGGATGCCTTTGCACATAAACCAATATGCACTATAAGCTATTTAAGGTGAATAATAAAGAAAATACATATTAAGTAAGTAATACACAGTCTGTAGACCTAGTTTTGCTGATTCGTCAAATCTAAATGACAAACTGCACAAACGTAATCCAATGAATATCATTTAATTTGGACTCTTAAAAACTCTAGCATATCAATCATAGTTTTAAGTATTACTACAAAATCAAGATCTAATATCCTGGCTGGCCACTCCTTTGAGCATGACAACACAGTTCTCAATTCAACATCAAAGAAGTCGATATCTTGAGCAATAAGACCTAAGAATGCTGAGAAATTGACTTTTTCCCAACTGAGTTACTCAAAACATTAACATTATTGCTGATCTGTGATTAACAGTAATACTGATAATTTTTTTAAAATTTAACAGCTACCAAAATGTGTAATAAAAATGCACGCATCTAAAATAATTTGAATTATAGTTACAGTAACCCTTCTGGAAAATTAGAAGGAACATCATTTACCACAAAATGAGTCAGATGAAATGTACATTAGTAAATCATTTGAACTACGGTAGTTTTCAGTCATAGCACTGCCAATCAGATGAAAGACCAAAAGACATTTGAATTACATGTGATTTCAGACAACTGGGTACGCTTCTTCTGCGTCAACATTTTGCAGAAAACAATCCTAACATATTACAAGGATGCAAGCAGGACTGCCACAATTTTTTATTTTCACATTTTTCTGTCTTATCTTATAGTTTCCTTCACACAAAACCCCCGCTGCATTTCAGACCAACTACATATGAATTTGGATTAAGCTGATACCTCAACAGCTTCAACATGGCACTTCACCCTTCTCACATCAGACTTCAGTGTACTAGAGTACATATTTGCAGGCCCCTCAAAGCATGCGACAGTGCACACATAGACCTTCACAGGGCAGCACTAGAGATTGGACAACATTTTTGAACTATCACAGCAGCACCAATCAGGATCCATAGACAAACTCCTAAAATTTCAGATTGAACCTACATCTTTTTAACAAATGAAATCAATTTCCCTGGAACAAATTTTCCAATCCCTAATAGGGTTGAGTTCCCAACACTCTTATTAAGTTTGAGTTCCATATTTTACAAACCTGTAGCAGTCCTAAAGATAGCACCTACACTTCTTGGTTACCCAGGGAAAAAATCTGTACTGTGGATGAACTGCAACTGAGCTAAAACTGGACTAAACTCAGCATTTAGCGCAGTTCCAGTCCAAATAAATGTACTGGACTGTAACTGTGGTGGGCTTTATGAGGGACGATTTGCACTGTAAGTGTACTGTGGAGACTGTATTGTGGAGAGAGCTGTACTGTAACAGTGCTTGCTGCATCACTATGCTGGAAGTGTACTGTGGCACCAACTGTACTGTGACAGAGCTGTGTAACAGGGTTTGAACTGCACTATAGCTCAAACTGTACTGTAACTGAGCTTTTGTAAATCATGAAACACGTTATAATAAGTATATTGCGTATATGTGGAAAATGTTTCTAGTGTAGATCCGGCTTCAGAAGAAGTTGAAGAGGATATTGGTTGAAACAAATAGTCAGAAAAACCGATTGTGAACAATGTTGGTCATGCAGCACAAAACAATAAAAAAAGAGAAATCCACATTATCAATTATGACCAAGTAGGTACTACACGCCAATTAAAAATTACCCCGAGAGTCACGATTACAAAAATTTTGGAGTAAATTACGAGTAAAACAGCAATTTGAAAAAAGTAACGATTAGTAGTAAAAGTAAATCAAATTTAATCATTACGGTACTCTGATTATTTATAATCAATTACATCCCATGCTCTCCATATTGTACAGCTACTCTCAAGAAAATCAATTGTTGAAATTGTTTAAGTTACTTTAAAATTTCAAAGTTTACTTAAAAAATGCTTCAGTAACAATTAAATCATCCTCATCCAAAAGGAGCTCAAAGTAGTTTAGTTTTCTCAACAGTTTTCAATCTTAGGTTAGTGACACCCCAATTAAGTAACACAGCACTTTAAGAAAAAAAATGCGATGGCTCCACAAAGATATAGTCCAAAATTTTGGCGGAAAATATTTGTCACCTGGGATGATGTTAGAACTGTGTTTCAAGAGGTGCTGGTATATTCAATCTAGACGAGGAAGGGTCCAGTTTTGGTGTGAATAATAACCGGAATTGTGACTCCACGTCTCACCTGATCATATCGTGTTGTACACGATTTAAGAGATGCCCGAATACTTCCCTTTACTGTTAACAGTTGTTAACAATTATAATGACACTATATAAAATTTTCCTTATAACTCAGAGGCAAACAACCTTTTATTTGAGACCATTCCATTCCAGAGATCATATTAAAAGAGTTTAGAGTTTTTATTGTTATGATGTATAAATAAAGGAGAACCATTTTAAGAAAACTGCGTTATATCTGTGTGCATTTCAGTTTGACCGATTAAGCGTTAAGTGACTGATTACTATGGGATTAACCATCGGAGGAAGTCCTTTCAGTCCTACCAACCAATCTTAGTCAGAATATATGAAAATAAAACTTAACACCCGTGAACTGCACATTTCTTCATGGCAATTCTACGAGTAGTAGTGGTGTAAGGGAGTGGATCGTGGAGTGGAAGGTCGATACTCTGGTGGGGAAAATATTTTTTTCATTTTTGCATAGTTTTTTTTGTTTATATCTTTACAAATTGTGTTTCCATCATTATAACTCCTAATAAAAATATGTTCACGTTATTATATTTTAGTAGGTAAACAACAGAGATATGCTCTGACAACTGTACTGTGGCTGTGCTCTGGCAACTGTGTTGTGACTGTGCTATGGTAGCTGTGCTGTACCTGTGCTATGACAAATGCACTATGGTGTTTCACTTTATGAGTACAGTCTAAGTACAGACCACAGTACAGTCCCTTAGCATAGTTAATAGTGAAGCTCTAGCACAGTTACAGCCCAGATTTTTTTCCCTGGGTAGGAGTACCTAATTCAAAATATTTTACCAAATGGTTGAGTCTGATACATAAAGCGGGGATCACCTAATTTTTTTCTTTTATGGAAAAGATGTGTCTTAAATGCTGTAGTCCAGGTTATATTTTTGCAACAAACATGGATTAAAATGAAGGATCTTTGATAGTTTCATTGGCTTCACTGGAAATTTTCTCACACACACCAAGAGAGATTCCAAGAATTTCAAAACAACCTGATGGCTTTCCAAGAAAGCCAAAGGCTTAAGTCTGATTTAAGTATCACAGCCACAACATTTCATAGAGCAATTTATTGATATTTTACAGCAAAGAGAAAATTTTCACTATCTTTTTTTAAAGTTGTACCAAATTTAGAGAACTTTTTCAAAAGTTTAGTAGTAATGTGTTATTATTTTGAAAAAAGAGATAATCAATGAGCCTGAAGACTTATAATTGATTATTTGTACATTAGAGGATAGTTTCGTCGCATATCATCAGAATAAAAAATTACCATATTTTTACTTGAAGGCCAAATTGGAGGGCTGTGATAAAGCAGTCAATAGATGATATGAAAGTTGGTCACATAATAATTTATTTGGTACCTAATGCCATTACACATTCACGGCACACTCTTTATAATTAGGTAGTGAAATAAAGTAGGCAGGTATGCATATAAGCAGTGAAAATTTTCTTTCAACTGTTAATGAAGACTACATCAACAAGTACTGCATGATCAGATTAAATATTCAATGAAATTCGATCGCAAAAGATACATTAAAAGACCCCCCTTCCCAAATTATATTTTTTGTAATTTGATTATCTTTTTGATATAGGTACCCACAAAAGAAAAAAAATATCCATAAAAAAACTTGACTTATGCTCCATTTGTTCAATTATAAAACAATATGTAGCCTTCATGATGGTACCCTGATAGTCCAAGATTGCATTCAAAGCTGAATCATAATTGACAACATTACCAATATAGATTTTACCTCATATCGAAAATTAATTACATTTTTTGGTGATTTAAACTAATGTGCTCAAAAAGTTTTTCCAATTATTGAAATCACTACAGCATTCCTGCCCATTCATATTTTATGGTGTCATCAATTCCATAAAAAAGAAACACATGATCCATATTGTATTTGCAGTTTTACATACGTTCAATGCTTCTCTCCCTGAGTTGCATGCACAGTCCACATTAGATCTACATGAATTGTAGACAACTTATCTCATCCAAGCATTGAATAAGCATAATTACCGGATGCACACCTTCAGGGAAGTTGAGTGTTGGCATTCAAGATTCCAGATTACATGTACATACATATGTATACCTAATTATTATGAATATAGGCATTCACAATGTCCACAACATATGCCTTACATACCTACATTTTCAAAAATCTACAGCTTCCTATATGAGGTTATTGCCCAAACTCCACATTCCACACAAACCCACTTAGTTTTTCTGGACTTGCAATTCAACAATTACAATATTCTTGCCCTAAAATAGTCATATTGCTTATATAAAAGGTTGCACCAAACTACTCCTTCCAATAACCCTCTCAAAAATGTTCACACGAGTGGAAATTGATGCACGTGTACCATTCATGACTTCTAAAACCTATATATCTTTCAAATAAAATTAAACCCATTCACAGGACACAAAACAAGAATTTGCAAATTGATCATGGATCAGTCACCATCATGAAAGGGACCAGATAATATTACATATCCCATACCTAAATCTTAATTTTACTGAGCATCATTTGGTATACAACCAATTTACATTTTGTATACAACCCATGGTATTTCACAGACATAACTATACATAATCTTAAGCTATTCTGGAGCTGCAGTACAAGACCCATCGTTTCCCTCGAACCTTTCCTTGTGAAGCACATCAAATTTCTCTCCTTCATTCCAAGATTTTCATTTATTTATTTATTTACAAACCTCAAAGTGTATTATCCTCCTGTGACTCAACATGAGTCTCCTGTATCACTGGAAGGCCATTCATAAGGACGATTGTGTTTCTAAGACTGTCATATGTTGGTGGAGCTGAAGATCGCTTTAATGAGGGTCCCCAGTCTGGAGTGGGCTGCAGCAACTTTCTCAATTTCTAAAAAAGGAAACCAAAATTAGTGGAAATCACAAAGCACATGAATAAGTAGGTTCCTCCGTGCTAATCACCTGGAAGAGGTCCCTTTAACACATTCTACCATTGAATCGGTATAATATTCCAAACTCAGTAGGTAGTCCAAAGTCATGAAGGGCAATCGAAAAATCATTCAAATCACCTTTTACTGATATAAAGTGTATAGGAAACAACATTTCTTATGCACAAGTTATAATCTATTGGAAATAAAGAGTTGAGACGCAAACAAATTTGCCTAAGAAGATGGAATTAAGAAATATAATGCTATAATTAGGTAGTAATCTTCATAGCAAATTAATTTAAGTCTCGAGGGTTGGTCGCTAATAATAAAGACAACTAATCTTGTGACGTGATAATCAATACGACACGCAATCGAACTGACAACAGGTTGAACGGATCTTGTCCCTCGAGTTGGAGAGAAATGAAAATGAAGAGCCTTAAAAATGGATTAGCTTCCAACACAGGAATATTTACACTACATGATACAAAAATATTACAATAACGAACAAGCCCGTAGACACAGTACCGCTGACGCATAAAATCTTTAACACTCTGTGATCTTCAAATGGCGTTCGCTGCGTTATCTTGTATGTCCTCTTAGGTTTCACGCACTAAGTGCCGTCGTCGCTGGACTAGCAAAAAGAGGCGATTCCTCTCTCCAACCACGAGTCCAGCCCTAGTCCGCGAGGAATTTCCATTCTATTCCCTGCCTCAACAAGTTGTATTGTCGCTGAAAATGGAGTGGGCGAAGCAAATAGTGAAATTGGGTTGGTCGCATTCACTGCTGGTCGAATGGTTGGTCGTTCGAAGTGCGTGACGCCGATTAATTCCTGGAGGTGGCAGCATCTCCACGCATAGCTCGCATACATGCAAGGTCGGAGATTAAATCTACGTCCATGGGTCGGAGTTTTTATCCATAGACAACAACTTTAAACAAATTTAAACATAAACAAATTTAACAATTTATCCATACTCTGGGCCCAGGTCGTGACACGTATTTGTCAAATGCTTCGACCGAAGACTACATACCGAGGAGAATAGAGAACTTTCTCTATTCTCCTTGCTACATACTGTGAGTATATAGCATTCATGGGTTATAGGTATACAGTATTCATGGCTTCGACCACGGATTTGTTATGACGTGACACGTTTTTATCGAAATCTCTTTTCCTTCCCTCCCTTTCTCCTAAATCCCTCAAAAATTAAAACATATTTTCTCTACTCCCTCATGGCTTCGACCATACAGATACATATATAAAAGGCAGATGGCGCACCCAAGGCTTAGCGAGATGGGAAAAACAGCACCAACATTGATCACGTGGTATCGAAAAAATGAATTAAACAGCTTCACTTAATCTGCTCAGCTTCAAATAGGATTGCTTGGAGTTTTCAGTCATTACCTGCCAAGTCAAAGATTCAAATGGCCTGTATTTTTAGCTAAGTAAATTAGCAAAATGTTACTGTGACTGCAAAATAATTTGACGATTACCAAATATTTAAAGCTAGCTTATCAAATTAAAAAAATACCTTTGTTATCCCTAAGAGTTTATTTGATCATAGTGAATTTTACGTAAAATCTGATATTTTTCAGAAAAATCATCAATGGCAATCAAAAACCTCAATACAGTAGCAAAAGCTCAGTACCCGTTTTCAATATGCTCGAGTTTTCTGATAATTTATTTGATTTTAAACCTAAATATTTTCTTCTTCTCCATTTTCATATGGGGTCGCTGTCTTTAGCAAGTGTCCTCCACTCTCTTCCCTGTATCTGTGTACTCGTCCCCCGCAATAACCTTTGCTACGTAAGCCCCTTAAAATAAACTGTCCCTCCACCTTGTTTCCCCTCAGCTTCTCTTACCTTCTACGTTCGTATCCAATGTCGCTTTCCCACGTAATCGTACATATATCCTGAGCACCATTTTAACTGGCTTTCTTGGGCTGTCTCTGATATTTCAGTGGCTCTAGCTCTTTCTCTCAATCTGCCATTCCTGATCTATCCACCCCTTGTTTTGCCGAGCTGTTCTCGTTATTTTTGTCATTGGGTCTGGTAAACCTATTTACATATTACGGGATGCACGCCGTATGCTGAAGCTAGTTATAAATACTCTCAAGGCCAGAGGGTTAGTTATTGATGGGAGTGGAGGAATTGCAAACTGTAACTATATTTGTTCAATGAGTCTTCCCTATGGCGTGTATCATTACCAACAGCTGCCAACAAGGAAAGGATTGACGTCAAACTAAGCTCCTCCCCCCTCTCTTTATCCTCACCAACCCAAACCTTCCCTTTCCCCCCTCACCATCTCCCTGTCACATGGTACATATATAAGCTTACAGCTTAACATTTTCTGTACCTTGAAAATGGCGATTACTCGCTGAAACCATGGATGGTAATAAATTTAGTGTGGAACTAACAAAATTATTTCTGTTTTATTTTATGGAACTATAGTGTTGAATTGAGAAATTATAAAAAATAAGGGTCTTATAGCAGCTAATAAGCTAAGATTAACTCACATTCAGTGATAACGCTAAAGGATCTTTGATACAGGACATATCAAAGGAAATACGACGCTTTCTCTTTCATTGACACTATTCCTGAAATGCTATCAAAGTACGATATGCCCCTTCAATATGTCCCTCTTTTCTCAGATGTCCTTAAAATTGATCGACTCTCGGAGGGTGTTCAATGCCTTGATGCTGTCGGGCACTGCGAAGGAGAGTTAATCTGTGCCGATCACTCCGTAATCGTTAATGAAATGCTCGGTGCCAATCACTATACTGTTGGGATAATTTCACGTTCCTGGCAAAACGTAACATCCAGCGAAGATGGCTCTGAGAGGTTGTGTTACAATACTTCTACGTGGCGCATCACAGCAGTTATTCGCTGATTTAATCATCACCCCTGTTTTCGTAGGAGCGCGAAGACGATAACATACTGATATTTTTAGGCATCGACATCTCCGCTGATGAAGAGCTGAATCCCCGCTGTCTCGACTAATGAAAAATATATAACCATTGAAAATTCAAGTAAAACTTCAGAGATATCAGTCCGTTCTCATCGAAAAGTCCTTAGATCCTAACTAGGGAACGCATCTCATTTGAAAGGGCGACTAATTATCCAATCGATCGATCGCCGTATTCGTACTGGATGGCGTGTATGGCGAAGAGGCAGAAGGTATAGACGCGAATGGCGCAAGCAGCACCGCTCTCTCGCTATACAGAGGCCCCCACTCCAACTACCTCTTCTTACACTCACACTCGTCCACACTAAACCCTCGACCGCCGCCTTCACCTCCCCGAATTTCTCTCCTCATTACACATCTGCTTCCATATCCTCTCTCTCTATCTCTCCTGCAATTTTCAAGTACACGTGTTGGTTTTCTTTTCATGAGATTGTAATTCTTGGAACACGTCTTCACTTGCATGCTCTACATCTTCTCGACTCTCTGAACCAGAACCTGCGATGTCCTCAACGCTATCGCGATGATTTGTTTTTTTCCATTCTCTCCTACACCCATTTTATTCCTTCTTCCTCCCTCTTTTTATTACAACGCTTATTTTAAATTGCCCTGTTTGTTGTTTGTCTGGATGGAATCTTGTAATCGAAATCAAACTCACTTACCAATTTTCAATCGAGCTGAAATTTGGAACAATTACTAACTCTCGATGACTCAATTCAAGAATCAGTCATTATATTCACTAATTATTAAGTTAATCTACTAAAATTAAATGGTTTAAATTTTATGTGTCTTTATCCTAACATGGCGCAACCCGCATCACATTGTCTACTCTCACACTCAGCGCTGTTGCATTCATTGCAACCGTCATTTTAGCATTTTTATAGTGAGAAGAAATGCTAATAATTTACATTTCAAAGGACCGTTGCACAGTTAATACAAGGACTAAAAAGTACAAAAAGTATACTTCACTTTAAGCGTGGTTTAAAAACAGTATTTTTTATACATTAAATGATTGCTTTTTTTCCTCTTTGCGTTCCACGGTTCACTTTGCGCTGTCCACCGTTCAATTCACGACTGCACGTAAAAAGATTAACACACAGAGCACATCGCATCATCGTACTCACGTCTTGCAGCGCTCCCTCTGGTGCCGTGCACACCTTCACCACACCCACGATGATGATGACGACCACCGGAAGCACGCCGATCACCCAACCGACAGCGTCCGCCCACAACGGGTAGATGTATTCACCATAAGATGCCGGGGCGTACTCCACCCAGTTGAAGAACAATATGAACTGGAAAATAATAAAGGTAAAATGCATTAAATAGACGTCCGCATAGGGACCCTCAAACCAAGAATATGTTTGTGAGAATGTTTGACACATCATTTGAGAACTCTTGCGATTGTTAATTTCTTCATTTTATTCGCGGTCTCTGAGTGTTTGACTGCCTCTACCGGACAACATGTGAACTAGATTTGAAAATCATGGCTCCGAGTGTACTATAAATATGCCCTTTGAAAAACTCGTTAGTAATTGACATTGCTTCGTTTTTCAGTGGTCATGGAGACCAACAGCCGTAAAAGCATTGCTCTATATTCCTAAATGAAAATGGGACGGATGGAATGCGTGGCCATTCCAAAAATCGGGAAGAATATTTACCCATAAATGAACGAGTTTGGATGGAATTTCAGCCCAGATAATGTTGATATACCAGTAAAGTATATCACGGGTTTACGTCGATACCTAGAAAATGTTTGCGTGGCTCAGAGTACGCAGTGAAAGCCAAATCAGAGTTATATCCTTTGATGTTCTAATCATTTAAACGTAAAATATATTACATCACCGAGTATACAATTGAGGCAAGACTAAAAAACTTTGAAGTCCTTCCTATAACTTTCCTAGTTCTTCGCATATTATGATAACTAATATCAGTCGGATATTTTTTCTATAAGCAGTTTAGAATAGATTATGCTCAATTTATTTAAACTGTGCCTATGGGAATCAGGTTACATGTATAAGCATGCACGTAGGTTGATGAACACACTAACGTCAAGGGAAGATGGTTAAAGTTTTCAGAACTACTTGTCGTTTATCGAATTACGCAGATACGCTAAAGACACACAAGGTGAACGTCGCCAATTTAGTTCACCAACGCGGTTGCTGCAAACATACTTGCTATTTTTTCCTGTTATTAGTCTTTAGGCTTTCCTGTTATTAGTCTTTCCAATACCTAGCCTGAAAACACCGTTGCAAGCACTTTTGCTTTTCAAGCTTCCGAAACTGTCGTGAGAGACACTTCGTTTTTATTTTTAACGTCGGGTGCAGCAAAGATCAAATTTTGTTTTCACTTTGAAAATATTTTCTTTGAGGCATAAATGTGTATAAATCGCATGTAAGACGTGAAGATTTTGGATTTTTTCAACGCCTATTGCAGCAGTGTCAGAACCTATGCGGAATTTTTTTCACCACGAATACATAAGTCAATCCTTCATCTAAAAGCAGATTTAATTATCAAGAGTTCAATTTAAACTGCTAGGCTACAATTATGTAAATATTGATCCCTTGCATCGCACGTTTTTCTAGGTCTATCCGCGTTCAGAAAATTTCCCCGTAGCTTTTTTCTCCCCTTCCATTGGCTCTCGCTTCCAAAGCCTATCAAGTTTCATGATCGCGAGAATGAGAGCAGCACACGTTAGCCCGGGCCCTCGTTATCGCGTGAGCAGGAGGGGCTAAGGTTCGGGTCATCGTCTTCGCCTCTTCGGTGGGGTAAACAAGCTGCTTTTCTGGAGACCACGGCTGAGGTTTTCCGTCTCGAAGACATTATTCTCCGGAGCTTTCGGTGGAAGACGGCAATCGTTTCGAATTTAATAGCGCATGTTTCCATATCCCGCCATTACTTACTTTTTCATAGCTCATCTAATTATTAATTTCTCATTTCACTGCATGTTTTTGGTGATAGAAGCGCTGCGTTCACTTACATGTGTTTCTATCGCCAAGTGATAGAATACGTCTAGTGGTGTATCCGAGTGCACCGTGAAAAAATGTAAACAAAAAGAAATTAGAAAGATTGGTGGTGGTACTCAAAATTAGAAAAATTATTTTATTGACGGATATCTAATTAAAGTCACACAGCTGGAAGTCATGAGATTCTCGGTGTCATGCGGGTCCACCAGTTTTATCCAATTGGGATAGACGATTTGGAACGGGCAGCGGCAACAGTGTAAAGGGTTAAATGGGCATTGTTAGGTTTGCGCACTGCCTTGGGGGAGCCCCTGAGGCGATGACGTGCTGCCAGCGTGACGTCATCAAAAAAGCCCCTTCATTTCTTCCTTTCCAATACTTTTAGAAAAAATCGCTCTCGTTTGTTTTTTTTTTCAAAATTATACAAATGAGGTCTTGTTTATGCATCAACTCTCCCAGACGAAAATTGTAGACTCCAATGAATTTTTCGTTTAATCGCGAGTAAACAATTGATCGACCGAGGAAGGCTGTTGAAAAGATTCATGGTGGCTTCATGATTATGATATAATAGACTATATAAATAAAAATAATAAATAATGATCGCAAATAGACTATATTATAGTATATTTGCGATAAGAATTTAGGTTTATCGTGATTCATCATTGTTGCTCCACAAAGTTGTAAACATGACCAAGTGGTGAAGTTGGGCGATTTTACCGTGTTTTGATTTGATACCGCGTTGATAATGACTTACATCAAGCAGGTAAATGAAATCACTCCAAAGTGCGTTCCATTTTAAAGGTAACTAAATTTTATTTCCAACGATGTTTAATATGTCCCACCATTCACTCTGTGTTAATGTGAAACACGTCAAAATTCAGGTCTATTCTATTTTGACGGCGACAGTAGTTTATCAGCTGTCCTCCAAATTTTATTCCTGCATATAGTTCCTTCCATTCATCTCTTACTATTTCCTCGTCATAGATTTTTAAATAAGAGCGGCAACGAGAAAATAACTTTGTTTACCCGCAAACTATAAGTGCCCACCCAGATTCTTCATTTCCACCCCTCCCTTCCCCTACATCTAGCAGTGGGGAAGGTTTTCCGAAGAAAAGGTGAGAGAGATATGCTACTCTGCTCTGGTTAAGCCATATCTTGAATAAAGCATTCGGGGCCATGCACATGAATATTTAATTTCAATTATAATTAATAAATTAAGTGAATAATTTAAGTGAATAAATACATAAAATAGCGGCATGCTTCGTGAAAAACTACTTCTGTTTTTTTCCGGAGTTTTACTCGATGAACCTAGACAACGACACAACAGTTTACATCATCGAAGAAGCACACAACAGGCGCCGTCAACGTTCCTCCTCCATTTGAAGCAACCACCTTGAGTGACGCCAGAGTGCAGTGCCACTAAGTGGCCTCCTCCATCATCTAAAATTCTTTCTCCTCAAGGAGACCGAGAAATTCTTCCAAAAGCTCACAAAATTTATGTCCAGTTTTCAGCATTACGTTGCCACTCTACACTCAATGGTATTACCTGTTACATATACTTGGCGTGTTTTCAAGGAAAGTTCCCAAAACAAGATTTGCAATATATTATAAACAACAAGAGTTAGTATGTCCTGCATGTACTGACATGAAAAGAGACAGCATTAAAATATATTAAGCTGAGAATTGATAAATAGCGTGACCATATAATTTGCAAGACATACCATGGTGGCAGCGTTGCAAATTACGAATAGTATGATTGTGAATAATTACGCCTCGAGAGAAAGAAGAGTTCTCGAAAGCAGAATTTGATCGAGTTCTTTTTCCAGATCTGGTTACATAGTTGTGTAAACATTGGGCACAAAATTTGCGTCAGTTGATTTTTTAAAAATCATATTCACCAATCTCTCTTTATTATACAAATTGAACCCACAAAGGTTTCGCAATAGACACCTACTTAAGGGGTAATATATTAATGAAATTCCTATGGTACCTATTTTTTTATGGTCCGGGATCTTATATGAGCGAGGTTGGAGACTTTTTCTTAAAAAATTTCCACGATCAATCCAGCAGTCGTTTGGAGATTTTTTGAACATCTGTTTTCCTGACACTTTTTGGCCAGTAGAAACACAACAAAACTTACTACATACTTCTTGATAAAACCACATCTTGTCGACTAGTGAACATCAATAAGATAATTAGTTCCATCCTTTTCAAAAGAAAGCTAAAAGCACCTAGCACAAGCATTATCATACCAAAAGCGTTGCAGGCGTCACCAGTTTCCACATCCAGCACCAGAAAAACATCCACAGCCTTGATTGTGGTCCAATCATTTCTTGAACGTCTCGGAGAAACCTTCCAGCTCCATACACCCATGAAATCAGTATACACTCGGAAATGGCAATGAGCAGCACTGACCAATTTGCAGCATATTTATCCATTAGCTGGAGCCAGTACATCCCACTCTGTAATGAAAATAATAATTTACTGCATGTGAAATGGAAAAATCATGAGGATACCAACTCAGAGAGAAAATAAAGAACGAACCAAATGGATGTAAAAAATTCTTTGAAAGAACAGATAAACTCTTGTGATTATTGCAAAATATGGGATAATAACTATGAGAGTAATATAATGGTTAAGGTGGGTTTAAATAGAGGAGGAGTAGGTAATATCCTCTGGATTTTTACAGGAGCCTGCACCTTCCCCCTTACACCATTTCTTTCCTCGTCTCAGCATACACACTACCTCTTTTCATCATTCCGCCCATTAAGAGGGCAGGGTACCTCGCTAAAAATGTGTTTGCAGACCTTCGGAATTTACACGGCTACGATGGATAGCTGTCAGATAAAAAAAACTACGTTTTTCAGGATTCGATGGAGTAAATATAGGGCTATATTGTAAGTTATTTTAAACATACTTACTTACCATGTTGAAGAGATAAATGCGTATATTAGGCCAAAGTCAACAATTTTCTTCGGCGCACTGCTTGGCCGTGAGATGAACTATACGGGTCAAAAAGTCTATAAATTGAAATGACAGCTTTCTCTTTGAATTATAGCCTTTCTCAAATGAATATTTTTGATACAAGTGAAGCGATCGTGTAAAGCGCGAACCATATCTCGCTTCTTCATCGGAGCCCTGCCGCGATAACGGCGCCAACGCCAACCTTGGCCTCCGATTCCGTCGACTCCTTTGTCTTCACCGCATGGATCGTTCTCCTCCCCTTGGCCGCACCGGTTACTTCTTCGGGTTTGCGTCGCGTGACCGATGGCGCTAAATCATTCCGTGATGAGCACAGAGGCTGGCAGTCCCTTCCCTCTCTCCCTTGGCTAGTAGGTATTCTGGTAGTTGGGTGGTTGCGTGACACCACCACCACACATCCAACGAGAGCTGAGGCAGTGATTCTCCGATCGGCGATTATATTTGTTCTCTTTAAGAACAACATCATATCCTCGAGATATTGCTATTACTCAAGAGACTTGGATGGAAATCATCTTTTATTTGTAACGTTTCCTTCACTTCGAACGAAGATTTCCATGCACAAACTATAATTGCGATGACCAATGATAATTACGGATTGAGATTCAATTTGCTTATCAAGATGCTTGGGAAACATTCTTAATGGAGTTTCTGGAATTCGGTGAACTGCATGAAAAGGCAGTTCTGCCACCTCCCTTGTCTCTCTTACCAAACAATAGCCGGAAACAATAAAGTTGTCATATTTGCCAAGTTGACAGGTAAGTTCCTCCACCGGGCCCAAGCAATTGATGGGCCAAAACTGGTATTTCCCCAAACCGCCCTCTCGATTATGATAGAAATGTTCTCATCAATTATTCCTGAACACGAAGAAATTCATCTGCTCGGGACTCATTCCGCTAGATAGAGATGGGTGTAACCCGAGAAGATCGCTCCTTCGTTTTATCTTATTTCATCTACCCTCGCGCAGCTTCACTTCTACCCAGGTGGACCTACTTTTTGGGTGACTTCGCAGCCAACACAGGGTTGATGAGGCCGATGCTCGAACGAAACGAGGGGAGCCGTTATTTCGGGTCGATTCAAACCCTCGCCCAGAAGCCAATTATCTTTCTTTCCCATTGCCTCTCATTCCCTGTTCCAACCACCTACTCTGCCTCCCCCTGACCTCCTCCAGGAATTACTTCTCCTCACCCACTATAACAAGCACTTCCTCGTTCGTCTTCCTTTCCAACGACTGCACTTTCTCCATTCTCCTCACCCACATCTCAAATACCTGAATCCAATTATTGTCTTTTCATAGTCCATGTTTCTCCCACATACAGTGTTACACTCCACGTTAAACCTTTCGCCAAAGTTTTCTTCACATTCTTAAACAAGGTTATTATCATCAGCTCCCTTTAATCGCTGAAAGCCTCTTTCAATAATACTATTTTCCTCCCAAGGTCACTGCTACTATGCCCATACCCTATATGAGAAGATGGAGGATGTCTGAGTGGATAGGTATAAATATGCATCGTTGTTTCTGGAATAGAAAATAGGAGGCGATAAACTTGGTATCAGAATTGGCCTACTTAAAAATCTTGTGTTATTCAAAAGGCTAAACAATAAAAATGAGTAGAGGGAAATGCTACAAGTCTCAAACACTCAACTAGAGCCAGATGGGGCAGCTCTTTCATTACGTTTCAAAGTCTTCAAAATGAGAAAGAAATATTTTAACAAACTGCACTTATTTATTGCTGATTGTAGTTATAGGCTGGCAAATGACATTACCCTCTCGGTCTGGGTAATTTTATTAATTAAAACGTGAACTGGGATTCCCACATAAATTTCACTTCATTTCCAGTTGCATCCGGCTGCTACTTAATCAGACGAATGATTCAGCCAATAAATGTATAAATGACTGTAGGAATTAGCTCCGCTCATATTCACAGTATGGAATCTTAGCCTGGGGTCACTCCCATTAGGCAGTGTGCCTTTTCAAGTTAGAAAAATTGTTGTAATAATCATCTTTAAAGCCAGGAAACAAGCTAGCTGTCGTAAAATGTTTATATAATTACAGATCCATCCACTACCTTGTATATATTCGCTCTATGCAGTAAAATATTTAATATATTAGAGATTTTAAACCGAAGTTTAGCATTATTGAGAATCATGTTTAGGTACCTCACAAGAAGCAGACACGATTGCTTTGCTGCTGTGAGACAGCTCAATCTCACTCTAGACAATAGTGGTTGGGCTCGGGGGTCAATCAGTTGTAAGATATACAATTGATATACTACCTACCTAACTAAAAAATAGTAAAGTACTAGGCAAGCATAAAGCCAAGTTAAATCAGTGTCTTTAAATCAGTAATAAATGTTTCCATTCTATTGACGAATGCCTTGATTCATGACTGATGTCATCTAATTTTTGTTGAGTTACGTTAACTTGATATGATACACTTCTGTATTTTTTATCTTACGATCTGTTTGACGGGTCCATTGTATGCACATGCATATCCTCTGTGACCGATAACTTATTCCTGTGATGTAAATTGATCATAAGACTAAGTACATAATAAAAAAACTAAAAAATAAGTATGTATAATACAGTACTACCTGCCCCATTAGATGCTCTTCTTTCCTCAAAAATGCATTGCAAAGTCGGGACCTGCATCTTACGGTCTGAGGGAAAAACCGGTTTCATGGACTTTAATCACAAGTCTAAGTTACAGCAGCGAGCTAAAGTCGCAGTCTCCATCACTCGTTTGGTTCTTGGATTCGATGACGAATAACTATCATACAGTTGCTATTCTTGGAAGTTTATATATAATCCCATTTCCTTCATATAAACTTTTAGTATTAAAGGATGTTAATGATTATATTTTCTTCTAAAATCTAAACCCATAAAAGCACAGGTCATCTTTCTTTAGGACCAAGAATATCGCAAGGGTAAATTCAGACTGATTTCATGACCCTGGATGCACCCTGTTTGGATGCACCCTGGATGCACCCTGTTTGGAATTTTATCTATTATTAAGTTTATATATTACATTTCTTTTTTCTGAGATTTTTTCTCATGGGACTAATGTACCATGGTCGAAGGGAAAAAACATCATTTTTATTTAAATTGATGACAGCTAAAGTTTGCACAAACATATAGGTAGGCTCTGTTCTTACTTATACATACAAAATTATTACATAAAAGGAACATAGACTTATACATAGAACATACATAGACTTATATATAGAATTATTACATAAATGGAACTTAGACATACAAAATTATTACATAAAAGGTATTGAATGAAATGGATGCTTACATTTGTTGTGAAGATTAGTCCTCCAAAGTAGCCAAGTATAGCGACGACAAGCACAACCCAAACTTTCTTTTCCCTCAGGTTCGGAAATCTGTCCAAAATGGCTGTCGTCACAGTCTCCATTAGTGCAAACTGTAATAAAGAGATGCATAATTCTGATGCATCCAGGTTAGTCTGTACACTGCATATTTCCTAGTGGTGGATCGCGGGCAATAGTATACTTTCTCTCAGTGTAGTCCTATCAGAAAAGATCCCGAGAACAATAGCATTTTTATGGATAAAATTGTGTGAGATACAAGCAGGGATAATATTGGCGTAATGGTTGGAGATGTAAATGCGCTAGTTTTATTGTACGCAAACGATGCTGTGCAGGTTCCCGAGCTCACTGAAAATGATAGAAACTCCAAGATAAGGTTTGTAGAGCAACAGGGAGAATGGATTTGGGAGTAAATGCATCTGAGAACAAAGTAGTCATTTTCGACAGGAAGAGTGTGAAGAATGATTGGGGGTGAGAGGTGAAACGATTGAACAAGTGAATGATTTCGTGTGCTGTGGCCGAATGTTAGCTGAAGATGGCAGCATAGATGAAGAGATTGAAATGCATGAAAATGCTGAAAGAAGAGTCATAAGAAGCCTGTGGCACACACCAAGAAGTGATTGTTTGTCTAGGGAAGCAAATACCGCAGTGTACAAGAGTGTACTCCTCCCGATGCACGTTATTATATGGCAGCGAAACCTGGGGATGTCAGGATAGGCATAAGAGATGTCAAAATGCAGTGGGAATCTGAGAAGTGTTTGCAGCAAAGGTAGAGTTAGGAATGGGTAGGTAATGAAATAATGCAAGTTGGAGGCCCCAGTAATGAACATAATATATGAAAGGAGTGAGTTCTTTGTTGATTTGGCCATGTCGGGAGAATATACGAGAGTCGAATGACGAAACAGATGCATGGTGGTGGAGTGACTGGCTTGTGGAGGAAGGGGTAGACCGTAAAAGTCACGGGTGAATGTGGTGGAAGACATTCTTTATAGGAGGAATATTAGGATCTTAAAAATAGGAGAGCTTGTACTAAAGAATGTATGAATTTAACAGGAGCAAAAGGAGTGTGCAAGGACAGGGCACTACAGAGGAAATATTGAAAAGTGAGCCAGTTTTCTAGGCCTAACCGCAACAACTGAGTTATTTGACTCTGCCTACCGTGAAAGGGTATGATAGGTCATGATAGGAATGTATGAATGTCAGTCAAATAGAAACTTCACCCGTCAGGATAATGCAGCTCCAACTCAAATGCATAAAATAAAGAATGCCCATTTACATCATCCTTATCATCCTTATGCAGCAGATTTCGGTAGAAATCTGCTGTGTGTGAGCAAATGGGAATTCAAGTGGAAATGTTGTTAATGATGATGAACAATGCTGTAAAAATACAATATGGATGCATGCTTGAGAATACTCTATCCTTGAATCAGATGGAAGGGGATGAATATAATAAATAATAATACTAATTTTATTCCACCTTAACTAAATACTAAGTACAGTTTATACAAATACATACATTTTAAGGGGGAATATAGGTAGTGTCCCAGAGGATAACCTGTGTTGGGGTTTACCATCATCAATGTTCGAAAGCAGCGGCTGGTTCTAATACATATTCACTTTTTACCGAGTGGTTGAGCAATTTCAATTTTAAATTTTCATCATATATCGGGAGTGTGAGTGATGCATGGAAGAGCTTAAAAAGGAATGATTGTAGAATATGCAAAAATTGTGGGTGGGAAAAGAGAGGTAGGAAGAAAGAAATGCAATACATGGTGGAATGAAGGAGTGAAAATTACAGCGAATGAATAAGGAGAGGAGTATGAGATGTTGGTTGCAGTCGAATCTGAGGAGGAGCAAAGGCAGGTGTTTGATGAATATAGAGAGGAAAAAGTGAATTGTGAAAGAAATCAAGGAAAGAATACGAGCATATGAAGCTGAGAAAAAGAGAAGGAAATGAGTAAAAAAGACAACGTAGGGTGAGGGATAGATATGCAATGAAGAACAAAACATTGGGTGGGATGAAATAATTCACATGGGCTGTTGAAGGAAGCATTTTGAATTGTTGCACAATGATGGTGCAGTTGATGAGGATGAACCTTGTGAATTAGTTTGTGAAAATGACAGTATGGAAAAGAAAATAAGTGAGAATGCGGCCGAAATAGCAGAGAGATTTTTGAAAAATTGGATAGCTGCAGGAAATAATGAAGCATTTAGTTGAATGCTGAAGTGTGAGTCAAAGTAAGTCATTTATAAGTCACTTGTGTGAATTGTACAATATTGGTTTCAAAGCTTCTGTTGTTCCAGCGGATTGGAAGTATGCGATAATAGATCCATTGCACAAAGGGAAGGGTTGGAAGACAGAGTGTGAACATTAAAGAGCGATTATTATATTGTATGTTCTGGGAAAATATTCTACATCCTAATTCGTAAGACCCACCTTCACCGTCTGGACTATTAGAGGTACTTACGATCAGGATACTTTCGGATGACTTGGACGTGAGTCATAAACGTTATAAGAAGTATGGGTGTTAGGTGAATAAAAAAACAAGTTTCAAACCGCAAGCATACAAAGTGATACAGCTTTGTTTTCAAAAGTACAAACCAATTTTACGTGCAATAATTTAAACTAAAAATCAAGCTAGCAATATTACTCATAAATTAATACATTATTATTTGAGATACATGAACAGTTTTGTAACGCTATTTCCCGCAAAACTATGAATACAGGAGCAAAATTACCTTCCAATTCGAAGGATCTTTATAGGACATAATTCAAATTAAATTGTAATTAATCAAAATGCTACTACCACTACGAAGAGTACTCTTGACACTATAATTATGCACGAAAACGTATTTTTAATTATTTAAAATCTCCATTATTTGTCTTTTCAATCATGAAAATGTTTATATGTTCGTACAAAGAGCGACCTGAAGAACGACTTCGATCGATAGAGTTTTAATCGGAATGAACGCCTTCCGAAGTGATTCCGATTTAGTATTATCTGTGGAGATCCGCTGGCAAGACACCACGTGTATCGTATGGTGCGCAATGTATGGTGTACGTTGTGCATATTGATCTGAAAGCTTTATTGCCACACAGTCCCAAGTGGACCCGAACGGGCCAACGAGTTGAATAATTGCGGAGTTCGGTTATCCGTCGTTTGGGAGCAGACTGAGCGCTAGAGGCGATGTACCTACTATCCGCCAGAGGGCGGAACCTAGAAAACCATCAGCGAATTATTCCTCATTGTGCACCTTGCTTCTCAGTAAACAAACGTGGCCTGCAGCCAACTCCTCGAGGCTTCGGGCGGGAATGGACCTAGGACTGGCCAAACGGCTACTAAACTATTGGAACATTGGAAATAATGGAAGAGATGCCGGAGATCAGCGACCAAAGAGCTGCTTTCCGCGAGACATCCGCGAAACTCCGAAAAGGCCTGTCCGATAAGGTAACAGCCGGAAGGAGAGGATAGTTGTTAGAAGACCTTAACGCTATGAAAAGTGAATTCGATTAACCAATCGAAATGGGAATTAACATATGGGATGCTTGACCATTGTTGCCAAAGAAAGGATTACTAAGGAAACTAAGGCACATGTGAATGCTGCAATTCAGTCAGAGATGGCGGAAGTCAAGACCGAAATTCAGCGATAAAAAGGAGGTTTAGTGTGTAAACGCACCAAGCCTCGCGCAGATTACTGAAATAGAAAGAAAAGGTCTCAATCTCAAACACCACTCCACCACAATTGTAACTCCACCCAAAGTTTAAACAGACTTGGGAAGGATTCGATTTTATAAACTAGCGATGACACTAAATAAAAGTTGATGAAGAATGTCCCATCCGAAAAAAATTGGGTTGGGTTAAAAAAAAATTGGTCCGGATAAGAAATAAAGGAGTTTGGATAGAGTCTGATGACCCAGAATTGAGCGAAAAACTAAAGAGATGTAGAATATTTCAAAATGGCAAGTCAGATATCAAGACTCCCGAAAAACGGTAGCCAAACGCCTTGCTATCTATGACGTCAAAAGTACGGTAGATGATGAGATGCTAAAAGATAGAATTAGAAATAAAAATGGTGTTCCAAAATGGGGTGTAGTCAATGTATTGAATAAATTTAAAAACCGTGAGACCCCAGCTAAGAACTGGGTGGTAAAGTTGACCCTGAAACCAGGAAATTAATCCTAGTCTGGGAGTGACTCTACGTACACTTCAGTGTCAGTAGGATCTTATATCATATATTCGTAACTCGATGCCACAAATGCCAGGGGTTACGACCACATTTCAAAGGACTGTAAAGGAATAGACCAGTGTGGCACATGTGGTCAGGAGCATAAAACAGAAAACTGTAAGGAGACTAACCATGAATGTGTAAACTTTAAAAAGGTAAACATTGTAGTGTTCAAATAAAACGAACGACACCAACTGTCTAATTTACATGAAAAAACTTTCAATAATGATGTCAATTGACATTGGATAAGCGGAAAATTATGATCGGGCAGCAAAATATTCAAGGAGCAAGAAATCCACTAGCTGAGAACCGTTGCAGT
Organism: Pyrrhosoma nymphula; assembly: GCA_963573305.1. Taxonomy (NCBI): domain Eukaryota; kingdom Metazoa; phylum Arthropoda; class Insecta; order Odonata; family Coenagrionidae; genus Pyrrhosoma; species Pyrrhosoma nymphula. The sequence goes on from OY754334.1 coordinate 5,154,044, forward strand.
TTGACGAATTGCTCGTTCAAGCCCCATATTGTCCAAACAAGTTACCACAGGAATATGGAAGATTCCGGGTTTAAGCAAGAAAAATAAAATCGTTCCTCAAAACGAGTATAATAAATTCTATGCAGCAATAATCTTGCTAAGCGATACATACGATATATAGATGATCTCAGATCTCACCACTGCATATATCGCTGTCGCGGAAATTAGAATTAGGAAAACTTCGCTTGCGATGGTAAGCGCCTGCCTTCCACCAAGTTAGCCAATAGAAGAACTTTTGGATCACCTGAAGAAAATCATTTTGACGACATAAATGAATGATTTCCGTTGACGCAAATGTAAAAAATGACTGCAGTTTCTGCTCGAAAACACAGGAGAGGTAAGTTTACAGAAAACTTTATTTTGGAGATGAATATGTATCTAATGAATCCATCCGGGTAACCTCCCACTTTTTCAGAGCCCGATGGAGAGTCTAATTTCTAAAGTAACACTAGTCAACGCCTCGGCGGTCAAGGAATTGACGAACTGGAGAGTCTGACCAACCTGGATCAGCAGCAAGTTAATTACGTTTGAAATTGCATAAATGTAGATTCAACCAGGCGATATAGATTAAAAAATTCCAATGAAAGGGCCAATCGGGAAATTAATAAATGGAAATAATTACCAGACTATGGGACTTTGAGATTAATCACCAGTGGGTTTCAGAAGTAAACAACATTGAAAAACTGTTTGAGAGATTAACTGAAACTATTCAGCACCCAACAAAAAAGGAATACCTTTATTTAACAGTGTTTAAATGAAAACTCGAATGTTGGAACACAGGAAAGATACATCTAAAGAGGAATTTGGGTAAACTCAGAAAGAAACAGCAAAGAGCAGTACTCAAGAGGACAGGGAAATTTTCAAACGTAGATACTAAGAAAAACTTAAGTTAACAAGTATAGAACGATGAAAGGAAGAAAGTTGCTTCCAATTTATACTGACTCACTTTGGAAAAACGCATGGAGGCTCGTTCGTGTTTGCAAATGTGGTAAAAATTACAACAGTCCAAGGAACAAGGTCAGCACACGGACAAGGCAATCTTACGGAATACCATGTGCGGAGATCACTGATCCAGATGCTCCTGAAGGACACTGAAGCTGATGAAATCCATGAGAGAATACGGCGGAATTACACAAACAATGGAGAGGCAGAATATACCGACCCACATTCACCAATGGTGATTTGGTGTGGCAAAACAAGGATAGCAAGTCTCCTGGTCACGATAATATCAGCGGAACTTCCCTTAAGAAAATTATAGCAAATTTATCAGAAAGTATTTTCCCAATAGTTCATGACTGTTTGAGATATTTTCCTAAATTATGGAAGAAAGGAAAGCTTGTTATAGTTCTCAAATCACAGGACCCGTCTGATACAGCGTCATATCGCCCAATTACTATGCTCCCTGAACGGGGGGAAATTTTGGAGATAATGCTGAAGAGAAAGACCGAAACTTCAGTGGGACTAGTAAATCTGTTCTACCATTAGCAATCAGTATACAAAACGGGTTCCCGCATCGAAGACGCTATTGATCAGCTGAAAGCAGCGTAAAGGCAATATTTTGAAGGCATTGTTGCTTCTTCCTTTCTAACTGATAATACATTAGCGAAGGTTTTCGGTGTAGCTTCATGCAATAAGTAAACATCACTAAATGAATTTTTATTTTGCACATTCCACACTTTTTTATTTCAGACCATTGTTTCGACAGTCATTGTCAAAACCATGGCCTGAAATAAAACAGTTTGGAATATATAAAGTACAAGTTCATTATGTTAGAAGCTGTTTGTCTCCAAAAGATTATTCTATAAGTGCACAATCATCAAAGTGCAATGACAGGGGAAACAGCTTCCTTTTTTTAGAATCACCTATTTTCCATCACTCAAACCCACAACTACCCTTCACTTTCAATTGAGCTAATTGAAAAAGACTGGATAAATGTAAAAAGACACTTTGTAACTGAAATGGATAAAATAAAAAAATTCAATTCACCATAAGAAAATCCATCATTAGTTCCTTAGGTAGATAGTCCAGTCTGGGGAGAGAAAAAAGTGTCATTTATGACGTTGTCTTGATACAGGTTAAGAACAGTCAAAAGTTGTAGGGAAGGGAGAGTAATATATACCTATATAATTTAAACTTCGAACTAGACCGTTATAAACAAATTACAGGGGTTCAAAGTTGGCTAAAAACGGTATTTGCAAGGATTTCAGCTGGAAGTATTAATATTTTTACAAACTAACAATGTCATTGTTAATAAAATTTGAAGCTACCCCAGATTAAAAAACAAAACATCGAAATTGGTTCAGAACTTTCCGAGATGCGAGAGATTTTTCCGAGCGCAGCAGATTTGAAGTAACCAACTCAGTTTTCTCTCGCGCGCGCGAGAGCTGACCCCCACCACCGCGGCCGGCCGGCCTTGTTTTTCTTCGCTATACTTCATTCATGTTTTTTAACACTTACAAGTAAATTTTTGTAAATCTGACAATAGATATAAAAAATATAAGTCTTTGAGGTCCAAATGCCGTCGAATTTATTTATTAATTGTTATAAACAACGGAGCAGTGATTTTTTGAAAAATAATTCTTATCTCGGTTGCTATTGGTCGAAAAATAACTTTTTTTTAAATTCTTCGTTTCGACCTCAGCTACTCAAATCTTGAAGAAAAAAATATCTACAGTTTATGGGGGTGGCCCCAGCTTCATTTATTTATAAAAAAAACGCCTTATTTTGTAAGCGTTATTTGAGGGTTTGAAAATAATTCTTTTTCAATTTTTCTTTAATATTATTAAATTTTGGACCTTTACGAAGAGAATGAGTCTTTATGCAACCCTGTATGTTAATCCAATAAAAAGTTACAGCATTGAACATTAGACATGTTTTTAATAAACAAATGGAATAACTCAGCAACAAATTAACCAAATTGGCTTTATAAATCCTTTTTTTTTGTCATAATGGGGGCCTTAATCACAAAGCATAAAAGTATTTAAAAAGTAATTTTTGCAATAAATAATTGATATGCAAAAAAACGCCATTTTGGGGGGTTTTTCGAAGTTTTGCAAAAATAATTATCAAAAATAAACTTACCGTAGCTCAAATTATGCGTTTTTTAATTGTCTACAAAAAACATTTGAAACATTTTTTCCTAAAGTGAATACCTTGGCTTGTAGAATTGCAAATACCGTTTTTAGCCAACTTTGAACCCCTGTAATTTGTTTATAACGGTCTAGTTCGAAGTTTAAATTATATAGGTATATATTACTCTCCCTTCCCTACATCTTTTGACTATTTTTAACCTGTATCACGAAAAAACCTTCAAATTTCCCTACAGACTGGACTAAGAAGCAAAATACATGGAAAAAATTCGGATTCAGAAAGTTTCTGGTATGATAGCTATCTCAAGGAACAAAGGGAGATAAGTACTCTTTATAATGTTGAAATTTTACTTTTTTCTACTTTCGTAACATGCAAATTTAATTCTCATTTGGAATTTTAAAAAAATAAATAAGAAACTGTGAGTGAGTAAAGGAAGGGTTTTAGATTAAGTGAAGAGGAATGGATGAAGTTGATGAAAAATGGACAGTAGCAGGAAATATGGCTTGAGAACAGATAAGAAGCTTGATGTCTTTCAAATGGCAGAAGGAATGGCATTCAAAATAAAAATGTAAGGAGGTACCGAATTTATAATATGACGCAAAATAAGGAGGATACCTAAATATTTCAAACTCAAATCAAAATAATGGAATACAGAAGAAGCTCTACATAAAACGCATCCACGACAGCAAAAAAAACCACTCACGACAACATGTGCTTTGATGTAGTTCATATAGTGTGGTACAAGTGTGGTGGTGGTGGTTTGAGAGAGTAGAAGTGGGGGGGCAGCGCACAGACCTGTGAATCGAGTCCGAGGGTGAGCAGCATGACGAAGAAGAGGAGTGACCAGAGTGGGGAGACGGGCAGGCGGGTCACCACTTCGGGGTACACGATGAAGGCGAGCCCCGCCCCCTGGTCCACCACTTTCTTCACCTCCACTTTGAGCTCGTGGGCGAGGAAGCCGATCACGGAAAAGATGACGAAGCCAGCAAAGAAGCTCGTCAGAATGTTGGACACGGCCACGATCAACGAGTCCCTGCAATCAAAGGAGACCATCTGTAATCACTCCTCTTTAACAATTATTATTGCTTGCATCTCAAGATACCACTTAGCGATAAGTGATCAGTTAAGTATGGTGCACTGACCAAAGTGATCGCTTCCCATTCTGAGGTTCTAATTCTGGAAGTGATAGATATTTTTCAATGGTATCCCGATCCATACTTGGAAGCACTGTAGTAAGTATGCCATCCATTGAATGAAACATGAAACCGAGGACCCCATTGAGGCCTTTAGTTGAGCACGCCAATTCCGATGCCAGGTTTCCCTCCACCCTTCTTCCATTCCCAAAATTATCCATACCAACCAATCCATCTGTCCTCAATGTCTCCTCCCAGTTGTGGGTCACCTTATAACAAATAACCAACCTGATCATCTAGAGCGATGATGGACTCCAGGTATGAAAGAGAGAGTTTCAGACTTCACTTTGGAGAAAAGTGAAATCGCCATAATGCTGGAGGAAAAACGGAAGGGTTCCGCACCCTTTTAATAGGTAATGGTTGACCATGGTTTCGACAGAGTATCAGTTTCAAGGTTATGGAATGACATTAAATGTTTAAAACATGGTCCATAATAATTGAAAAAGTGTGGAAATTTTACTCCTCTGTTTTCTCTCTCAGCGCTATGGATTCAAGGGTGACGTAATGAATGAATAACAGGAGTCTCCTCTTAAACAGTTGCTGGGTCATTTCCTTGGCCGGCTTTTGGGAATATTATTCATCAGCAAAGTAAATAATAATAGATAGTATTGATCCCATCAGCCTATATCTAACAAATGGTATGTAGAGGAATCGTGGTTTGATAGCTCGTTCCGTTGTTCACTCTTTAAACGTTAAAACGTATGGAACAATATCTACTCTTTTTCAGATATTAATAGCAATTCTAAGCAAAGGTATTATACTTTCATGTAAATGGCTATGTGAGCATGAACTTGATTAAAATAACATAAATTACAAGCTTAAAATGTACTTTTGTACACATGTACCAGCACCTTATTCTGCCATCTTTATTCAGGAGTATTAATAGTACCACACGTATCCCTTTTTAGAATTCAAATACATACGCAGACTTTATTTTCCCCGAGAATACTAAGAGTATAAATATGCATGTAATGCCATGCTGGGTGGACAACGCTTTGAAGCAAACAGACAGTCAGTGGCATATACACTAATTTTTCATAGGGGATCGACTGATATTTTATGACTTGATATTGCCAACTTCACGGGGGAGTAAAAAAGTTTCTGTTGTGAGACATGGGTGTAGCCACGTTCATCCAAAAATACAGGGGAAGCTATTGATGTTATTTGGACTCTGCTGCTTCAACGGCTCAAATAGTGTTAAAACGATGAGTTTTATTAAAAAAAAAACACAATAAAGCCGGAAAATAATTGTTCTCCGTAACTCTGAAGCAATGGTTCCGGGACCGGGCAAAGAAACGAGGGTTGCTCTCTCTCTGGTAAAAAAGCATTTCATTTAGCATTTGGAGACTCACGCACCAACGGCGGACGGCAAGAGGAGGAAGAAAGGACATTGGGGCGGAGGCATTTATCTTCGGCTGCAGGCGAGGTCTGGTGGGGACGCGGAGACGTTGAGGTCCCTCAACTTACCTCGGCCTCCTCCTCCGCAAAAAGAGCGCCAGTTATATACGCTAAGGGCCTTTCCCCACTCCCATCCTTGGCCCATTCGCCCACGAGGAGCTGGGCCTTCGTAATGACGACTGCAGCCATCTCGGACGGAGGAGGCAAGGTTAAGTGCTTGGAAAGGGGAAGAGCGAGGACACGGTTCAACCCGCGACATGCAGGCTAAAAAAAAGCTCTGGCCCAAAAGGGGGGGGGTTGATTAATCGCCCCCCCCTCCCAAACCTACATCCCTGATACCAGTAGATGAATAAAACTTGATTCATTTGAAACCTGTGTGCCTTTTTCCTTTCTTGAAAAAAAGACCAAAGCTCTATAGTTTCTGGTATTTTAAGAAATTTTCGCTATAATTCACTTTCCCTTCCTATTGTTAATAGCAGAGGGGAGTTGGTATTTTTAAAGATAGGGAAAATCGTAAAAAAACGCCCATGAATTTTAACGGGGAAGATGGATATCCTCTTTACAGTGCATGAAAAATAATAATTAAGTGTCCAATGCTATCAGGATCCAAGATAAAGCACAGAACCAGCCAATCATGGCGCATCACCTAGCTAACCCAGGCCTTAATAAGGGAGGCTAAAATCAAGTGCGCCGCTTGTCAATTGACCGGTTGGGGTGAGTCTCGCACTCACCGGACGACGGTATATTATTCTACGCGACCACGACTGCCCGTGCCCCTTCGACATCCTTCGCCTGAGGACGCCAGCAGGATAGCTGGCAAAACTGTGGTGCCTCTCCATATAGTACACAGCACAAGTGAAGCAATAATATGAGTGATCATAGGTGTGATGCCACATGTATGTAACAATGAAACTCCCTTAGTGAAAGCCAGTCAACTTACTACGTGATGCGGAGCTATCAAGAAACTTCATGGCTTAGTGGAATTATAAGTCAGTCATGACTCAATATTGAACGCACCAACTCATCAACGGGACAAGTAATACACTTTGATATGCAGTGGGCAGCATATGGTAAAAGTACGCAAGCAGTTTTTTGAAATAATAGTTAGCTAGCTCCAAGAACTTTCATAACTGTACTACTACTAAAATTACTAGCTATTAAAATTTAGCTTTCTACATCACCAATTCCAAGAATTATTATTTTCAATAACTCACTCATAAATGTTAATATTAATAAGAAACATAAAATATTATCTGCATTAAATATATAAGATACAAATAAAGTATTTTTTCATGGTCAGTTTTTAAAAACTAGGTTGGAGGTTGTTGGACAGGTTGGACCCTTATAAATGAATTTAAGTTATAAAAAAGATATTACAATGCCAAATGCAATTTAAAAGAGGTAGACTAGGCATATCAGATACATATTGATGATGACGAAGAAGATTAGTCATTGAATTTAGCAATTCCTGTACATCCTTTAGCTAGTGTGATAGGTAGAAGCATGCAATGAAGAGAACAGCACTTACTTGTAGCAGTTATTTGAGAATTTGTTGTAGGAGGCAAGCGTAATCAGTCCGCCCCAAGCAGGGCTAAGTGCAAAAAATATTTGAACTGCTGCATCACCCCACACCTGCAGTGCGATCAGAGAAGAAGGGAAAAGTTCAACTCCCACAGAGAAAAATGTTGTCAGGGCACACTTCAATTGAAAGGTCCATGAGTGAATCATTATCCGTTTCATCAGGAAATTGAAAAACTTGCACACCAAAAGGAAATAATTGTCCAAAAATTGTTTAAATGTTGACAGTAATGACTTAGCATAATGTAGGGCAGACATATAGTTACGGAATTCATTTACTGCTGACTTTAAGCATTTTAAGTTTATGTAAAGTATTATGCAGTCAATTACAAGGTTCAAGGTTACAATATTACAATCAGTAATAGTGATAACCTTGACTTCCGAAGGGAAGTAAAGAATTCACTGCCTCTGACAGAAATGATTTCTCCTGATTAATACGAAGCAAAATATGAGAAGCACATCCAGAGGCTGATGCAAAATGCCATGCACTATGCAGATTGAATAATACCTGCAGTTCACACCTATCTCACTTGACTGAGTAGAAGACTAAAGCAAATAATTTTCCAAATGCTGAAGCATGTTTTGGAGTTGTACCAGCCAATGCATTGGCAGCTCTATCTCAAAAGTGTTTTCTTTCGCAATGCTTTTGACAAGTTTTATCCACATAAAAGAAGCTAAAAGTACTGAAAGCATTTCAAAATGCTGTAAAATAAGACAAATAAAAAGTTTCAAAACAAATGCGGGAATCCGTATAACATTGTGAAATGAAGCTAGAGGTGATACCTTCATGCGATATTTTTGGGGTGAGTAAGGGTGCTATCTTCAGTTCTACACTGGTCCAGCACTGAAACATTTATCTTCCCATACTCATGGAAGAAGGAAACACCATTACGCCACCGTTACCAAGAGTAGATGATAGTTTCAGCAAGAGAGATCAGGATCAAAGCGAGTCAAAGCATGATTATGTGCACATGCATATATGCAAAAGCCACAGTTGTGGCAGTTCATAAACACAAATCACATAATACTCCCACCATGCTTTATAATAATAAACTGCAGCACCAGAGGCTTTATACAATTTTATATTACCATGTGCTGTGATACTTATTGAGACTTAAAAGTGTATACACAGCCAACAAACAGAAAGGAAAGAAAATGGATAGAAAACACATCAAATGGACACCCTTTTTGTCATTCACATGCGTTTACTATCCCTATCTTTCCTCTCCAGTTTGTTTCATTTATTTTGCTATCGATGGGCTCAGTGATTTGTTCGCATGCACACATGTACACCGAGGGGACCTGGATGTGGGGAGGGGGGGGCAGGCCGCAAGGGGCGCCAGTTAACGAATGAAAAAGAACGTGTGTCTGACCTGCGCGTTGGAGAGGCGCTTCCAGTCAGGGGTGAGGTAGAAGAGGATGCCGGTGGAGGCGCCGGGCAGCGTGACGCCCCTGATGAACAGGATTATGAGCACCACGTACGGGAACAGCGCCGTGAAGTACACCACCTGCGAGACAGAGAACATGGCAGACGAGTGAGGTGAGGTCCTCACTCTCCATCGTACACTCGAGTCAGCGAGGAATTGCTACGTGAACACATAACCGCAGAGCAGGGTTGTACTTTATACTCTGTGATATAACCCTGTGAGCCGACGCAGCCTGGGTCCGAGGCAGGAGAGGTGTGAGGAAAGCAGCTGGAGCATAAAGAGAGGAAGAGGTGACTGGAAAAGGGAAAAGGAGGACGAAATTGAATGTTATGTCAGCGAAGAGTCAAAAAGTCTCGTATGATTTGGTTCTCTCCTGGCGTATGATGAAGGTTTCTCGGGTCTCCCACCAGTCTTGCTGTTTTTCTTGAAGGTACGAATGGTGCGTGGAAGGAATATATTCTGGTACCTATCAATTTGGAAATGTTTCTTTCACTTATGTTAGACCTCCCCTCTCTACAGTTCCAGCGATTGAGAGAGCGTGGAGTTAATAGAACAACCTCCGTGTCACTCTGCCCGTGGTCTGCAATTTTCCAGCAATCAAAATGTCCAGGCGAAAAATTTGACGAAGTCGATTTGACATTTCGTAACAAATGACGAGCCCTGAAGGAGACAATGAAGGAACGCCTCTACTGATATCCGTCATTCTTTCGTCCTCTCCCACATGGTGGAAGACATCGAATCCGCGGAATTGAACCAAAAAAATGAGGACAACAAGGTTAAGTTTTACACCGTCACCGGTGGTTTCCGGTTGTTGGAAGTGTTCGAGTGGACACTTCCCGGTTCCCTTATCCCTCCCTTCCCCTCATCCCACGGGTAGGATATCCCCTAATTTCCTTTCAGGTGGGCGGAGAAACTTCCGGAAGCCTGGGGATAGAAGGCGATTGCGCGCCGGTCTCGTGGACGCGGAGTTCGAGGGGCTGGAGCGAGGCGGAAAACCTCATTGAGTGCACGTTGTAATGAGAGAGATCTTATCATCCGGAATCACGACTTGACATTGAACGCAACATCGGTGAGTGATGGGAATGTGATTCTCTCGTTTTTAACAGACATCGCTTTCTATGCCCAAATTTTTGCATTCTCTGATCTTCACTCGAATCAATCCGCCGAATTAAATTCCCTGCCATCGAGCAATTTTTTTCTTAATAAAGTACTTATAAATGAATTTCAGCACTCACTACGTCTGGTCAAATCAGATGGCATTAGAATGCGTAGAGAGTATAAAGGCTAACTAAAGGCTAAAGACTAACGCCACATGGAGTGGAGGAGAAATCAAGGTGGGGTGCAGAGGGAAGGAAGTAAAATTAGAAGCCAGGAGAAAGGTCATATCATACAGCTATAGTCCCAAGTTAGCAATCGGCATTCACCGCAGAGTACGTGGTGGTATAATGGGGATTCTGGCAAAGTCGGTGATTGTTCGGGAATGCCGTAAACTGGAGCCCATGATTTTCAACATGAATTTCTCCAACATTTCCGCATACCTTTGCTCAATGCTACGATTCATTCCATGGAATCCCCAGAAAAACAATCATTCATCTGGACTGGGATTCGAACCCAGAGACCCCCCGATTCCGCGCCTCGAGTTTGCTTCAATCGATTGATCGAGCCAACCAAGGAGGCATCCTCTTCCTCCACACGATCAATGCACAACCTAAGCACTATGGGTACGGAAGCGTGGGAACTGGGGTCGAATGCCAGTCCAGGTGAACGATTTTCCCTCTAAAAATAGCTAGGTCTATCTATTCCTCCATAGCAGGTGACTCCCGTGGCAAAGTTTAAAACTTGAAATTACGATTGTCAGTGCCGATGAGGCGATGCTTATTCTTTGGAGGTGCAAGTTGCGCTTTCTCGAGCTCTCTTCACATTTACCTTTCCGGAGGACTGGACGCCCTTGCTGAGGCACAGGAAGACGATGACCCAGGCCAGCAGCAGGCACAGCGCCATGGAGAGTCGAACCTCGCCCGTCTCCTCGATGCCCTTGGACAGACCAAGCACGTAGTTGCTGCGGGTGCCCCGGAACGGAGAGAACGCGTGGACCGGAAAGAGAGAAAGAGACAGTTAGAGAGAGGCGCGCAGCAGAGGTCGCTGAGCAAGGGACGGAAAGGGAGGCGCGGCTAGTCTCGCCGCGAGATTTCCCCGTCTCGTTATTGAGACGAAACAAAAGTCGGAAATTCTAGACCATGAATATGCGCCATAAGGATCTTCGACACCACTGTACGGGCAAAGGTGTTGCCTAGCTTCCCGCAAAAGATTAGTCGCACTGCATTCAAAAATGGCCGGTGTTAATTGGGAGGCCAATTCCGGTACCTTTATTTCCTGTATCTCCATTTTAATCACGGTCTTTCCTTATTAGAACCACCTTCTCTAGCGTGGCGGCGCTACAATCTGCTTGGTCCTGATTTTTCGGTGCATGCGGAATGTTTGGCAACACCCACTGGGGGCTGGTTTAGGATCCATATTCATGTTCGAGAATATACCGCTGTTTGGTGTGACGAGACGATAACACCGCCATGGGACTCTCGAAAGTCGTGAAGAGATATGACTGAAAATAAATTCGCAGAAAATCAAATAATTTTCTACGATAAGCAAACTTTGAGTTAACTTCGAGACTAAATTGGAATATTTCGGCATTGATGAGGTTCTATTAGACTTTGCAATGGCTTTAAAGTCCAAACGAGAATTGATATTCTTTCACGATGACATAAATCTTCGTAACATGAGAGCGTCTTCAAGAATTGCCTAGGGAAGTGCATGAGTTATAATATCCCTATTTGATCATCATCTTCGTCATAAATGTTTAAAATTACGTAGTTTTTCGTCTGAATTAGATCGTTGAAATGAGCACTTTTCCGAAGCGATGTTTTTAAATTACGTAGAGAGGTTTAAATGGAAATGGAATACGCGGTGAACTCGGGCATCAGAGGAAAATCTAAGGACTTCACATCCGTTGGCCTCAGCACTTTGTTTCACGCCCCTCGTGTTCCTTAACCTTTTTCGACCAGCTAAATTAGGGCTGGAAAGAATGACTGAAGATAATTTGTAGGTGTGGGTTAGTTAGCATTCCGCTTTCGTTGTCCTCAGTGAGTAAACTAGATTGACCTTATGCGGTCTTTCACCAAACCACTCCTGAGAGCAATTGGGAGGATCTTAGTTTCGCTCTTTCAAAAGAAAATCATTTTCCCAATAATGTTACGGTGGCGCGCTAAAAAGGACCCCAAAATGTATCAAAAAGAGTCGCGGAAGGCACCCTTCACGAGTCAATGCGGCACTCCGAAGAGACGAAGCTTCGGTGCCGCCACTTAGTACATTCATGAGGCACCGCTCGAGGCAACACCAGCAATGATTTTCAAGCGCTTTGGCACCGCTTTTAATACTGCACTGCACTATTTGCGCTATTGCCTAGCATTTCCGAGATTGAAAATGTTGGCTATAAAATACCACGACTTCAATTTTACGCAGAAGTTATGTAACGGCTATAATTTTCGCGACTTCGTTTTCCATACTCCTACACAATTAACACTGCTTGCCAGGTCTGTTATTCTGTGACGCGTATGTAATTCATCTTCGTGATGGTTGTCTATTTTTAAATATCCTTTATATTGCTATTATATTACATGTAGATCTTTTACTTTCAGTGTGCCAAAAGCTTTTCCAATATTGAATTTTTTATTTGATTTATTTTGCGTACGATGCTGTTTCCTCTTGAATTTTCTCTAGAAGATTATTACCGCCCACTTTGTACGAGTTTATCCTTAACCTCTTTTCCTTGCTCCACGTAAGACTATTGTTCAAATCCTGTGTGAGTTATACGAATTTCGCGGCAGATTTTATTACTGTACACTCGGAAGTTTTGTCAGTATGAGGGTAGTATAAAGGTAGTATAAAGTCTATACATTTATATTGGGACATACTGAGCTGAGATACCTTGACGAAAAGGGGCTTTCTATCAAAAGAGAAGTGTACTGAAGTTAACTACACAAGGTTGGAAACTAGGAAGATCTTTATGCAAACGTATATTTGGAGAAAATATAGCAGTAGAGCTTGGACGATAGCAGCAAAAGAGCTTAGAAAACTAAAGTTGAAAGATAACTGGTGAATGATGAAGGACAGTAAGAAATGTAAATGAGGTGTAAAGGAAGAATGATTAAGATCACATGGATGGGGAGAATCAACGATGATTATGTACTACGTATGAGATGGGAAGAGAAAAGATACAGCAGGTAGACAGTATAGTGAACAGCGACAAAATGCTGTTGCTTTTCTTTCTCAGTGTTGCGCGATATTCCACCGTGGAAAAATCATTAGCCTTCACCAGGATCGAACTCGGATTCCTTGATTTCGAGCCGAGTGCTCTAGCCAGTTAAGCTACCGAGAGACGTCCGATTGCCATGCGGATTTTTTTAGTGTTGTTTCTTAGTGTTGTTGATATTGTATTTACTATCATATTTACTTTATAATTCATAGCCTTAGTGACGAGAATAAAAATAATGAAAATTCATGTTTTCCCTTATTATTAATAATACCAATGACAAAGTTTAAACAGCTACGCTTAATTCCTTATTCTGAAAAATGCTAATATTCTATTCCATGCCTGAAAATTTTATTGCCATTGTTTTATGGTCACTATGCATTGTCTGTTTCTAGATATACCATTTCGCAAGAGGTTAGGAGAAAGACTGAGATTTTATAAAGTCTCAGTCTCGTCCCACACAGCAATTAAGTCATCTATCTATTCATCTATCTTGAGATGACAGATGACCTCAGTTGCCGTCGCCAACCCCAAATAACCAGCCAGCCACGAGCATTATTCCTATTCCACGTTTCCTCTAAGCGTCCACATCAACTATAGCTAGCTTTTAGCGAACGTCCGCATGACTACCTCTGCGCCAAAGCGATGTTTTAAGCGTCATCTTTTGTCGCTAATATGCTCAAATGCAAGCATTGGTGTTTGAAGATTGTCGTCCCGTAGTCGGAGCGCCACGTGAAAACAAATATGGCCGACATCCATCCGCAGTATCGCTCGTTGAATTAGCTTAAAGAAAGGAGAAAAGCAGGAAAACAATTAAAAAGATTGAGAATATTCTTCACCGGTTTCCAATTGGGTCAGGAGTTCGGGAAACGTGGTTTCGTCGACTAACACCGCCATCGTTTTCCAGGAAGTTGATCAACTACCTTGATTACGATGGTACAGTTAGTCATCGAAACGTCGGCAATTGAACTCCCGACCCGGTTGGAAACCCGCGAAGAATTTAGTCATTCGATTCGCCGGGAAAGCGATTCGATCCTTAATTCGGGTAGAAGCTTCTACGTAATAAAATCAAAAGCAGCCGCCCAAGGAGCGAGCTTTGTCAACGTCAGTCAAGGACCTAATTGAAGATTAGCTCAAAAGGAACCTCGGTTTGAAACTTGATCTTTTCGACCGATCGTGGATTGGGCAGGCATATATTGGGGAGAGAGGGCCAATGCCAATGCGCCCTCTGCCCTTCATATGTTTGTAGTCCCCGCCCCGCCCCGCTTCCCACCACGATAAGCGAGGGAGGCGCAGAGCGGCAGTTCAGCTTTAGGCCGCACGTCCGTCCCGACACACAAAGGGTCTCTCCCCTTCCCCTTCAGGGTCTCGAGGAACCCTGTCCCCCTCTCTCTCTGTCCTGGCGGAAGAGAGCCTCCCCCTTACGCGGCACCTGTTGATGCTCCTCGTCATCACGGCGGCGCGTGGAGGGGAGGGGGGCCGTGGGTGGGGGAGGCAGACGGAGGGGAAGGACGCGTGTCCTTCGGGGGAATGGCACGCAGACCAACGCACGCGCGCCTTTGGCCGGCACCGCCGGTGGAACGGGGGGGGGGGGCATCGAGGTCTGTGGGGCACGCGCGGAGGGGAAGGGTGCCTGCCTCTTTTAAAGAGGGGCTGTTCAAGGGTTCATTCCCTTGTGACAGACATGGCACGCGTTCTTCCGCCGCGACCATTTCACATCCTATCGATGCCTCGAACGCGCGCTGCACCCGATCGAGAGAAGACGCTGCCATGCCAACGAAGCGCTCCCTAGTCACCACCGAATGGACGAATAACAACACCGGATGAAAATATATCGTGGTACACAAGTGGAACTTCTGTACCACGAAATATATTCTCGAGTAAACGTTCTTTAGTTTTATAAAATAATCTCTTAAAAGATTAATCCAGCAAAGTTCTACCAAATACATGTTGATATATAGTTTAATGCAATGCTTTAACTCCAATTATCTCTCATTAGGATTCATTCCAATACCCTTTATTCGATTGATTTCTCCTTAAGTTGTATATAGCAGCCACAGAAATAAAAAACAACAAATGGTTATTCATAAAAAACACTGTATCGGGCCATAATCTACGCTGCGAAAGAAACATTATTGTTTAAAATAAACCATGAAGCAATTAATCTTAATTAATCCCCTAAAATCGTTCTAATATCAGTTCCTCAAACAATTGAATCTTAGACACGTTTATAAACAATTCTGAGTGCTCGAGGGCAATAGCGGTGGTTTCCATTATTCTTATAATGGGAGAGATGAAGAATCTAAATGTATACAGTTTAACTAGAATATTTCGCAATTTCAAGATCACTAGGTAAAAATCAGAAAATAAAACTGTAACCATTTACGCATGTTTCAGTCTTAGTCTCGCCCTTGTAGGGATGCTTTTTCATATTTTAACTATCGAAAGAAAATTGATTTGCTAGGAAATTTTCCGTTTCTCCCATTTTAATGCCATTGAAAAACAAAACACGCTCGAAATATGGAGACTTTCTCAGTTTTCGATTTCATCTCTCGATTAGAAATTCCCAGGAATCTGCATATCAAAGAAAGATCTGATATATGTAATCTGCTGACGTGTTTTCCATTATGATTGTCCGTTCATGAGATGGTTTTTGAGGGCGGGATTACGATCAACATTTTCTGGCTTTACGATAACGTACGGTAGCGTTCGCGAAGTTATTGATTGTCGACGGCGCCGTTACCTGCCGGCCATCGCAATAGGTTCAACTACAAAACAATCAACAAACTTCGCGAATGCTACATTCCGTTTCCGTGACGACAGAAAACGTTGATCGTGATCCCACCCTTGCTCTTCATCAAGCGGACGGTGGGTGGCGGGCGCTAAATACACAATGACAGTGAAGAATGATCTAATATTTTCCAGGTGAATCTGATGTATTAATTTTTCACGGGTGTTCCACCAAAGGTAAAAGGCATCACATCTGCCAACGTTTCGACGAACGGCTTGTTCGTCATCATCATGTCTTCTGAATCCCGCATGAGTCAAAATTGGCCGTTGTTTACATCCAACAATCCGGATCAGGTGGCTCCTGATTGGTTCGTTAGTCTGACTGACCGTTGACTGATTCTCTCGCCTTCCCTTTCATTTTTAACGGAATTGATTTAGGCAGGGTTGGCCAAGGAGGTTAGAAAATAAATGGAGGCGACATACCACCACTTGATTATTGAAGCCAATTCCGCCATTGCAGTCGGCACAGTTTAGACCTTCCTCTGGCTTACGTGTCCTGCGGTCGCTTTTGATTTTCGTCAGATCTAAGTTAAAAACCACAGGCAATGCGATGTATTGTGACTGGTTTGGCAACACCTACTCGGCATAAAATCCTTCCCAAGCACCCCTATTCTTGCTTCACTTTCGCCCATGAGCGTTCACGGTCATGCCTCCTCCTCCATTTCATTTTAACCTCCTTGGTGTTGGCAGATATAATGCTTATTACCTGGTGGAATACCCGTGAAAAATTTATATGATGTGTGTCGATGCTGCGAAACAGCTATCTATTTAAGGGTACCTATTAGCCAGCTTTTTCCCTATTGTCCTTCATCAGTTCCCCTACTGTATGATCATTTTAAGCACCTTGCTCTCTGGTCATCTGTATTCGTAAACCCTCTCTAATCTTTGAGGTTGCCATTTCTTTTATTTCTTTTATATTACTAGAGCCTATCTTTTCAAATTAGACTGTATGCATGTTTCTTAAGATTTTTCGCATAGGGGTAATACCCGTTCTGTCATATATGTCCTCGACTTTTGTCCATTTTCTTAATCGAAAAATGGATCGCAGACATTGTCTCTCATTGACTTCCAGTTTTTGTAGCCTTCTTTTTCGTAGTTTTTGTAGAAATTTACTTGACAGTAAAGAAGTTTTACTTTTAAAAGGCGGATGTGGTCGAGCCGAGTGCATATCTTTTAGGCGAACAGGTGAGTAGTGAGCGGAGCAGAGGCAGATGGCATCCACCGTGGTGCTTGGCGCTTCTCGTGCGCGCCTCGCCCACTTGCCGAGGCCGCCCCTCGCGCCCCCACGTGCACCGTGGTGGTGCCTCCTCCTACTGATCGATGGCGCCCCTTCCGATGAGACGCGTGAATGACCCCTGGTTCTTTTCGGCGAGTCATTGTCATCTAAAATTTTACTCAAGGTTTCATTGTTTATTTTTAATTTTTCACCAGTAAATAAGAATTTGTTTGGCCTACCTTGACATAGCTAGACGAGATTCTTCGTTTGGGGTCAAAATTAGAGTGCTAGCACATCGTAGTCACCAGATGAACTGCTCAGAATGTTTCGCCGGAGGCAAAAATGGCCGCCGATCGCCGCGCCGGGTCTCTCTGCGCATGCGTCGCGCAGACTCGAGTAGTCTCTTTGTAGTTACGTACCAGGTCGAACGTGACCATATTTATTTCAATCGATTCATTAGTGACGAAGTTATGTAGTCGTAATGGATGACCCTGCAAACATTAAATCACCATTTCCGTCCCGGCACCCCGTGTGAAAGAGATACGTCCACGTCAGAGTTTTCAAAAAATAATAGTGGCTCCTAAAATATGTGGAGGAGAAGGAGAGAGTGAGGGCGGGGGGTGAGGGGGGGGGGGGGGAGGGTGAGGGGGGGAGGGTGAGGACGGAGTAGGGAGGGAATAGAGAGAGCAGGTTAGAAAGGAGTGGGTAGTAGTAATGAGGGTGCTGGTTAGGCGGAGTGGCAGTGCGTATGTCGAGCTGAAGACAAGAGATCGTGCAAGGGTTTTCCGGTGATTTGAGAGATTAGTGGAGGTAAGATTATCTCCATCTAAAGCCATCTCAAACAGTAGGCTGCCTCAAATGTGAAAAATGACAACTAAAATTATCCAAAAGATAAAAATTTGTAAAATTGCAATGACTTCTTTAATAAACGGCCGGTTTCATCCAACAGTGGACATAATCAAGTAAATTTTACGGAGCACTTCTCTTTTATATATCCATAGTGAAGGTTAGAGGATTTTTTGGGCCGGGGCAGTATAAGGTGAGGGTGGCACAGGACGAGGCATGTGGCCAGCAAGAAAAAGTTTTTAACTTTCGTACAACGATGAGATTTTATAAAGTTGATATTGACAATATCGAACAACTAGCATATTACTTCAGATTTTTTCTGGCGGTATTGGTTTGGCTTGGGTATTCCTTCATCGACTTTCGCGGGGGTGCAACTAATCTTATGAACGATTTCAGCCGATCATGAGATCACACAGAGGTGTCTCCTTTATTATCGCCGACGAGAAAACCTGAATCCGTTGCCCAGCTAACAGCGCGCGTCACTTGTTCCGGTTTCAAGTCTCGACGCATGGCGCGCAGATCTCTTAACCAGGACACCTTCGTCTCCACTCGTCATGCGTCGGGCGGGCGTCCGAAATTACGAGAGGAACAACCGTGTGCCAACGGTGCAAGTGGTTTTAAATAAATAAAGCATTTTACACAGGGTTGGGAGGAAGGTTTCCATCAAATCTCACGTTGTCTAGCGAAAAGGGGTAGGGAAAGTTTTCCGAACGACGGAGAAAGTAATGACGCGCGGAAACCGCTCTGCGATCATATTTTTCCAGAACTGTCCCGATGAAAAAACTAAATGCAAAAGAGAATGGCTGTGAAAAAGTTAAAGGTGAATTCAGAAATATGCATCCAAATGATCGTTCCTTTAATGCAGAGCCCTCTAAAGGTACCGAATTGATGATAGATTTTGAGGTGACACCTCGTCTCGAACTATAATGTGCACATTGCTTTAAAAGAAGCAAGAGAGTCCACAGAGGTAAAGAATTTACTTTGTAGCTATTTGATTCTCGTGAATACACGTTAGCCCTTATAATGCGCCGGCGCAGCTGCCGAATGAAGTTTGCCCTCCGTCACTGAATGTGGAATTCCCTTTCGATCGCTCACCATGCCTCCTCTGAGCATGCTCATCCGTAAACACCGTGGTGCTCTTCACTCGCCGTGGTGCTCAGATCATTTTGCAGCACCACGGCGCAGTTGCTGGTCGTTCGTTTCATTAGCCTCTTGGCGCACAGCCAGACAGGGCACTCTAAAACAGGTCGTTAGGATTATTATTGGTGCGGTTCACTGGAAAAGAACTTAGATAGTCTTTCTTCTGATTTTATTTAGAATAAAGACTTCAAGCATGAATAGTGTAAAGTTTTTATTATTTTACTCTAAGATGCTCATTTTTTTAAACATGCAGTTTGAAATAACTCATTAACTATTTAAGTAGAAAACAGTCGGCCGTGACTAATGTGTACCTCCAGAGTGCCTCCACCTATCGGCATGTTTGAAAAGTGTTTCTCTCGTGCGCATCGTTCCAATCGCCATCAATCGTTTGCACCGAAAGGCTCTTTTCCGATCTGCGCCAACTACAACGCTTTGAATTGAATATACTATCAACAGTTGGTGGAGTATTAATCTTCATTGAAGTAGGAGTTCTTTTGCATGGCATTGGCTGAAGGGGGAGTTGGAAGGAGAAAGACGCGTACGGAATACTCACTTGAAGTACTCCTCGGCGGGCGGTCTCTTCTCGGCGCCTTCGGCCAGCTGCGTGATGTTGCTGGCGATCGCCTCGCTCTCGTTGTAACACGTCCTCTGGTAGTAAGTGCCGTTCTCCTCGGCGCACTTGTCCGCTATCTCGTACGAGTAGCAGTCTGCGGTGGGAAAGAGCGAGCCACAGTGAGCGAGTGAGATGCTGCGACACAAGAAGGACAACCCTCATAGCAGACGCGATGGGATGGACGGTCCCACAATCTGCATACACAAACAACAAGCAACAACTCCCTTAATGACGTGGATGATGAACAATAACAATGGGTAGCGAACTAATATCTTATTTTTGCGAATGAAAAGTCGATATCGAAAAACAATACTGATGGCAATTTGTGGAAGTAAATTTACATGTCAAGTTAGTAAGTATAATGAAATGATTACGAAACTGATGCTCAGGTGATTAAGACATCGCGGATCACAGAGATATGATAGAGAAAATCTAAGAATGAAGGAAAAAAAAGTAGGTGGTTCCATGGTAAAATGAATAAATAATTGAAGAATAAAGTGAGGAATGTTACTAATTAGACCAATCTTGGCGAAGCAGTTCGATTCGATGGGAAAGCTGTACGGATGAGAGAGATGGAGGGAGAGGGAGAAATGGGTTCCATCTCAGGATCGTCATTACTCTCGGAGCAATTATGGTTTTGTTGGCATCCCCCCCCCCCCCCCCATGTGCGCATGTCGCGGCTATGAAGAGCAGTTCATTTGAACACTACTTGCTGGCCCGCCACGCGGCGTCTGTTTCTCTCGTCCCGCGAGCCACTTAGGGAAGGAATATATGGGGGTGCCCCGGGGGTTGGGGATGGGGGAGGGGAAGGGAGGGGGAACGGGGGTAGGGGAGTGACTGTTCGCGTATTTCTCTCTTCCACGACGAACCACGGATGGGGGAATGAGGGACTTACACTTGTGAAACATTTATTCACGCAATCGTTCAATGGCGAAAAATTATTTCTAATTAGTTCGAAGTAGTTTACCATTTTAAAACTGGGTAACCTCAGAGAGCAGTAGGAGAGACAATTTTAATCATTTTTATCTGATGTACATTGGGACGCAGCTCCTTGGTTACCGAGCAATGGCAATGTAAACATTTGGTCGTAAGCATTTTGCAGTTATCATGAAAGAGCCAAAACGCGGTGACGTGCAAGAATGGTAAAAAAGTAAAACTTGTGTTAGTTGTTTTCAAGATTTGTATCTTTCTTTTTTAGTTAAAATGTTTGCATTTCCCTTTCATTTTTCTAGATGACAATCAAAATTGTGAAAAAAGTTTTGCTGAAAAAAAAATAATGTTTTTGTTTACTTTTTCATTTTGAGGGATACGAAACATTTTTTAAAGAATAAAGCCTCTGTAGGCACGCGTGGCTGGGAAAAGGCCGTGGCGCGTGACCCACGAGAATTAAATAAAACAAAATAAAAAAATGACCGAGGGAAGAGAAGGGAAGTGGGAAAATGACTCACCGGCCGTTGGAGGAAACCATTGCTGGACTGACGTCTCAAAGCCCAAAACTGCCCCAAACTTGCGGGTTGTGCGCTGTCCAGCTCACGGACACATGCACTCGTGCACTCCGCGACCAAAAAAAAGTGCCTTCGTAGACCGCCCCTCCCCTCCCGCTTCGAAGACAAACCTCTGTTTCCCCACCCCCCAGACGGCACGATGGGTAAGGGATGGGAGAAGGTCGAGGAGGGAGATTTGAATACAAAAAAAAGAGCGTACATAGGCGCAACATCCCGCCCCCCGTGAATTTCCAATGAAATTAACATTAGAATAAATAAATAGTTAATATTAGCCAGTTGAAGAAGCGAAACACACGGGAGAAGTAAAAAAACGTCAAGCAAAAAAAATTGTTGCTACAACAAAAATAATAATAGTCATCGGACTGCATTGATCCGCCCTCGGAATATGGAAATCGACACTAAAAAAAAAAAAGGTGAGGTAAAGGAACTAAACTAGTATCTTCACTCTCAGAGGCCCGTCAAAGAGACTAAATGGGGAATTGGGATGGGCCATAGGAAGGTCAATATGGAGGAGAAAGGAAGAATAAACGTTCCATCCTGAACATAACAGCGAGAGCGGGTCAATCGAAATATTTAACAACAACAAAAAAATAAAAAAAAAATAAATAAAATAACTTAGTTTGAAGTTGGCAACGGTACCAACTTCACGACTGGTCTTTTCAATGTACCCGAAGACGTTTTTAAATCCACAACCCTAATTACGCCTGTCGAGTCCGGAAATACCTTTGTGATTCGCCCCATTTTCCACAGCGCAGGTGGGAGAGTTGAGTCACGCAGAAGCACTAAATCCCCAATTTTGACATTTTTAGATTTCCGCGTCCATTTTGCCCGCTGCTGTAAGGTGTGTAAGTATTCCTGAGACCACCGACGCCAGAATTGTTCATGTAATTGCTAAATGAGCTTCCATCGAGTAGGCAGATGGAATTCATCGACTGAAGTGATCTCAGGCAATCCTATCAGCGGTTGACCGACTAGAAAATGACCAGGGGTCAGACAATCTATCTCGCTTGGATCCGGTGATTTTGGTGTCAATGGTCGGGAATTTAAAATGGCTTCAATTTTTGAAAAAAGCGTAGCAAACTCTTCAAAATTTAACGTTTGGCCGTTAAGGAATCTGCGCAGGTGATACTTCACCGATTTAATGCCGGCCTCCCACAGACCACCAAAGTGTGGAGCAGATGGTGGATTAAATTTCCAACTGATTCCGGATTCTGGATGGATTGAGGTTAACGCTTCCCGATGGGAGGAGGACCTAATTAGTCTGTACAAATCGGTCAAAAAACGATCAGCCCCGACAAAATTTGTACCGCAATCCGAATAAATGGCCCGGGGAATTCCTCTCCGAGCCATGAAGCGCTGGAAAGCGGCAATGAAGGCAGGGGTGGACAGCGAGGTGACTAATTCTAAATGAACAGCCTTTGTCCCAAAACAAATGAATAAACAGAGATACGCCTTTCCAATGGCAGAGTTTTTTCTATTGCTCAGTTTGTAGGAAAATGGCCCTCCGTAGTCAACACCCACGCATGAAAATGGCCGCTGTGGCACTACCCTTGGAGAGGGAAGATCTGACATGATTGGTTGTAAAGTCTTGCCCCGATAACGCGAGCATACAACACAATTCATGATTTCAGATCGGATAACTGATCGGGCAGACAATATCCAGAATTGCCTGGCAACCAACACCTCCACAACACGAGGACCGCCATGGAGTGACACCAAATGAAAGTGCCGAATAATTGATCGTGAGAAGTGCGAACATCTCGGCAGTAAAATAGGATGCCGAGCAGACTCGGATAAGAGGGAATTCTGCAGTCTGCCTCCCACTTTCAGCAACCCGTTCGAATCCACAAAGGGTCGTAATCGACTAATTGACCGGGGAAGTAGGGAGCAAGTTTTGATCGAATTAAACACAGATGCAAAGTAAACCATTTGCGTGGCGAGAGCCAACCTTTCCAAAGCATGTGTCCACTCTTGAGAGGACATGGGTGTTTGAGGTTGGGACCGCTCACCCTTGAAAGCATTTAAAAATCTATAAATATAAGCGGTCACTCTTACCAAACGAACAAAAGAGGAAAATTTTTTGAACCACGCAACAGAGGATTCATCTACCTGTGTTAACCCCATGACAATCGACGCCTCTTTCCGCTCTGGTAGCTCATCTGTGGCAATAGGTACAAAATCAGCGCTCGGCCAATGTGCTTCACTTAGATGAATGAAAGGAGGACCTGACCAATACAACTGGAAATTGAGAAGTTGCTTGGGTAGTAGGCCTCTGGAAATGCAATCGGCAGGATTCTCGTCGGAGGCTACATGTTTCCACAAATTAGAAGGAATTGTTTCAGTTATTTCAGATACACGGTTAGCCACAAAAATTTTTAATAGATGTGGTAGCGTCGCTAACCAGGATAAAACTATACGAGAATCTGTCCAAGCATAAATCTTGTGGATATGAATTCTGTCCCGAAACGTATTCCTAATATTAGAGAGCAGTCGCGAAAGCAATAGCGAGGCTGACAATTCAAGTTTAGGGATTGTGACCGTCTTTAATGGAGCGATCCTTGATTTAGCTGCCAGAAAATAAATTTTGATCTCTCCAGATGGAGAAATGACGCGCAAGTAAACCACAGCCCCATAACCGGCTTCAGAAGCATCAGAAAATCCCAGGAGCTGATGCTCAGTAGACTTAGATGGGCCGATATAACGCGGAATACGTATTTGGGAAATCAAATGACTTTGAGAGGAAATTTCATGCCAAAGATGGGCTGCTGATAATGGCAAGGGATCATCCCAACCTAATTTAAGGACCCAGAGAGATTGAATTAGACCCTTAATCTTTAGAACTATAGAAGACAAGCACCCCAATGGGTCGAAAATTCGCGCGATATTAGATAAAACGGCTCGCTTTGTGTTAACTGAATGATCCAGCGTAACACGATAGGAGAATACATCGTGAAAAGTATCCCAATAAAAACCTAACACCTTCACACATGAATGGTCAGGCGCATCAAAGTCGAATGTAGACTGTCGTTCATCTAGGGGTGATTGAGCCAAAAATTGAGAAGAATTACTCGCCCACTTCTGCAAAGGAAAGCCCCCCCGAGCTAATGATTCAATCAGTTGACTCTTTAATGCTAGCGCATCGTCGAGAGAAGAGGCTCCCGTTACGATGTCATCGACGTAAGTGTCGTGTAAAATCACCGCGGAAGCGAGGGGATAATCTTTTCCCTCGTCTCTGACTAGTTGGTGAAGGACACGGATTGCCTGAAATGGGGAAGAAACGACACCGTATGTTACCGTATTCAACTCGAATGATTTTAATTCCTCAGTCGGATTTTCTCGCCATAAAATATGCTGAAATTTGCGGTGGTTTTCGGAAAGTAAAATCTGCCTATACATTTTGACAATGTCCGCGGTGAAAGCAATTGCGTGGACGCGAAATCCTAATAATACCTCGAAAATGTCCAGCTGAAGTTTGGGACCAGTCATCAGCAAATCATTGAAGGACTTTCCCTGAGCTCCCTTGGACGACGCGTCGAAAACCACTCTCAATTTAGATCCTGACGGAGTAATTTTCGTCACGGCATGATGGGGAATGAAAAAGGCACCAGGACGCGTTGAAAGGGACATATGCCCAAGGTTTAAATACTCCTGGAGGAATTGGTCATACTGTTCTTTCAAAAGAGGTTTGCGTATCAAACGTTGCTCTAGTTTACACCAACGATTGGCCGCTTGATTGTAAGATCCAGCCAAGGCCGCAAAATCCTCTTTGAAAGGGAGCGAAACCTTATACCGACCAGTTTCATCTCGCGAAACTGACTCTAAAAAGTATTTCTCGCATTGCTCATCCTACGGACAAGGGTGACGTCTAATAATGGGTTCCTCTAATTCCCAAAATGATTTTAGTTGCTTGACCAACGGAATTTCCTCCACCACGCATAAAGAAGTTTTACGTGTGGGAATTTTCAAAGAACTATCCAAAATGTTTCCCATTAAAATCCATCCGAAAAGGGAATCAATTAGAATCAAGTCATAATTGTCGAATGTTTTCTTCCCCCCAAGGAAGATCTTTGGGAATAAGTCCATTCCCAAGATAATATCCACCGAATCTGGCTTATCAAATCCCGGATCGGCCAAACAAAGGTAAGAAATACTTTCTCGAATACAGGGTGGAAGTGGGACTGGTGGAAGTTTGGAGGTCAAGTGAGGAAGGATTACCGCCTTGGTATTTAACACCAACAGTGAATCATGGATCGGCGAGAGCGACAAAGTGATACAACCCTCCGGCCGCCTTAGAGGGGTTTGAGACAACCCAACAAGAGAACCATGATAAGGAGACTTGGGGAGCTGCAACCGCCGAGCAGCTGCCGCGGAAATAGCTGACACTTGACTACCCGAATCGATCATTATACGAAGGGGCACATTTAACCCATTACCATCCCGCACATGAACTAACGCAGTTCCGAGGACAATTAAATGTGCAGGGTCACAATTAACACAAGACGAAAGGGCAGTCGTAGAAGTTTGTGATTGCGAACGCACAGGAGACCCAGACGCCTGACTTAGCGACGCTGACGCCTGAATTGGAGACTGCCTAGAGTTCATCTCTGAATGCAACGTGGTATTATGATACCTTTTGCAAATATTGCAACACATATCCTTCTGCTGACACCTAGGAGCCAAATGACCTGGCTTCAGACAGTTAAAGCAAAGCCTTTTCGAGCGTACGAAACGCGCACGATCCGTAACGCTCATTTCAATGTGTTTGGGATACTTCACTAAAGAATGAGGAAGCTCACACAAAGGACAAGTACTGACTCGATCGCATTTCTCCTTACCCGGGTGGGTATTGTCAACGGATATCGGCAAGACGACCTTTGCAGTGAGCGTGGATTTGCGGCGAGAAACTGAATCTTTCACATTAGGACCAAATGAGGTTTGTAAAACCTTGATCCTTTTTTTCACAAAGCTCAAAAGATTACATACAGAGGGAAATGGCTCATTATTTAAGGTCTCCTCGAAAAGAGCCAGAGTTTCTGGATCAACGACACGTGCTGCTAATCGGAACAAAATAAATTCCCCCAAATTAGGAATATTTAACGTGCCCAAGGCAGCATGAATCTCGGCAAACGTGTTCACAAATAATTGCATGGAAGACAATGATCCCGTAGATGAAACGGAAAATTCCAGAATTCTATCGAGATAGTCAAATCCGAGGATTCTAGGATTGTCGTAGTGCTCACTCAACTCCCTCCAAGCCGAATCATAATGAACTTCGCCAAATGGGACGGACGCGATGAGCGCCGAGGCTTTACCTTGTAGAGCCGCCTTTAAGTAAGTGAATTTTTCAACTGAGGAAATATCCGTTCTGTCATGAACAACAGACCGAAATAAGTCGCGGAACCCTACCCAATCAGAAAATGCCCCAGAAAAACGAGGTAATTCAATGATAGGAAGACGAGACCTTTTACCCTGAACGGTTTCATTAGCCAAATGAGCAGACTCATTGACGGTGGGAGGATTTGATACCTTACGAAAAACGGAAAGAATAAAATAATACTTTTCTTCCACTTCCTCGCCAAGGCTCCTATCCACCAGACATGCATCGCTTTGATTGCACTCATGGCAATACTCAAACAGTTCGGTCTGAGCGTCACAAAATGCTGAATACACAACTTCCAATTGAGAACATCGCGCAAGAAATATATGTAACTTACAATGATTGAAAATCTCCAGACCGGAAGCATTGAGCTCCTCAGAAAGCGAAAATGCTGCACTAATTGTGGATTTAAATTGATCACGTTTAAAACGCAGTAACTTTGAATGCGAGTCAAATTGCTCCCGTGTGACCGGCGATTTACCTTTCGCCCCTTCAACTGGCATTTTAAGAACAAAAGGGAATAACTACTCACAAAAAACGGAATGAACTCCCTCGAAAAGCTCCCGGAGAATTCCCGGGTTTCGGCACCAAAAAAGTTGTAGGCACGCGTGGCTGGGAAAAGGCCGTGGCGCGTGACCCACGAGAATTAAATAAAACAAAATAAAAAAATGACCGAGGGAAGAGAAGGGAAGTGGGAAAATGACTCACCGTACGTTGGAGGAAACCATTGCTGGACTGACGTCTCAAAGCCCAAAACTGCCCCAAACTTGCGGGTTGTGCGCTGTCCAGCTCACGGACACATGCACTCGTCGACCCCGCGACCAAAAAAAAGTGCCTTCGTAGACCGCCCCTCCCCTCCCGCTTCGAAGGCAAACCCCTGTTTCCCCACCCCCCAGACGGCACGATGGGTAAGGGATGGGAGAAGGTCGAGGAGGGAGATTTGAATACAAAAAAAAGAGCGTGCATAGGCGCAACAGCCTCTCTCCCATATGCATGTGTCATTGGCATTCATTCACCGAAAAAGACAATTAACTTAATCGACATAGCCATACGTATTTCTTATTCATTTCATGCATCGAAAAAAAGTAATCGACCACTGTAACTCAGATGGAGGCTTTTTTGTGGGTAACAATAAACCCGTAAATAAGTCCTGAAGCGGGAAATACCGCAATGGATTGATTTTCGATCTCATGCGTTGAGATCCAATGTCTATGAATCTGATTGAAATAATTAATCCTTCTAAATATAATAAATCAAATGCGTTAACCATTGTTTTCTACACTGCCGTTGTGATGACTAGATGCAGCATATCAAACTCATTAAAATTTTCAAAAGTGAAATTGTTGGCAAGACAAGTATGAAATGTTTCAAGGTTTCTTTTTTGCACCAGTGAAACTATTGCTAAAGAGTCAAATATCATACATATATGATAAATTTTAAAAAATATCTCCTTTCACCCGACTCACTTCATTGCTTGGGTGTTACTCTCCTGTGTAGCTCTTTTAGGTTCACCATCACTCTCCCTCGATCCAACCCTTAAACATACCGCTTCTCATAATATCTTTGAGCTTCTACAAAGCAAAACTTTCATTAAGTGTTTTTCTCTTTCATTAAAGAAGCCCTCCCAGAATCAGCAACCTACATAGAATTGAGAAATCGTGAGATGGCATTCATATGGGTGACGAGAGCATTTTAACCGTCCGGGGGCTGAATCTGTCCCACTGACAAATAGCCACGTCTCGCTCCCCTCCCCCCCTTCTTTTCTACTCCCCGAGAAAACAAATCACTAGTTACAAAATTAAAAGGGAGTCTCCAATAGCAGTAAGCAATTTTAGCTCAAATGACTGGAAAGCCATGACAATTACAATAATGGGGTGAGCTCTTACGTCTAGACGAATACAAAATAAAAAATGAGTCTCCCAAGAGCCGTAAACAATTCATTCATTAATAAAATTGTTTACGGCTATTGGAGACTCCCTTTTAATTTTGTATTCGTCTAGCCGTAAGAGCTCACCCCATTATTCTAAGATCACTAGTTAGTCCCTAGCTGCCAACGATGGTGGCATGACCACCGAAACGTCCATATATATTTTGAGTGAGTGTCCTTTCAATTTATTTTCGTGTGCCTGTTTATTTATTTATGTTAGAGTCCACCGATCGCCGAGAGCGTTTCCCTCCACCGTTTCGTACTCACCCAGCGTGCTCCATTCGGGCTCGCAGTTCTGCCACGGTAGCTGCTTGTTAAGCGAGGCGAACATGTAGAAGATGGTCCAGGCTATGATGAGGTTGTAGTAGAGCATGACGACGGTGGAGACGATCACCATGCCGAAGCCAAGGCCGTGGAAGAGCGGGCAGAATTTGGCGTAAATGGCTGCGGGGCCGAGGCTGGCAAACTGGCCGAACGACAACTCCATGAACATGAGCGGCAGCCCGGCGATGACCAGCATGATGGTGAAAGGGATGAGGAACGCCCCTGTCGCGACACAGAGAGAGAGAGAGAAGGGGCTTTCATTAGTGAACGTTGAAATGCGGAGAGGAGAAGCATGAGGAGATGCCCGTCGCGACGCCCTCTTTTTTCCAACATCTCCACAGGAGAACTTTCAGTTTTGAGCACATCGAGAAGTACTGACTGAAAAATTAGCCTCAGTATCATTTCTGTAATATATCAAGCTATATTACAAGCACATAGCATTTTTTTTCTGGAGGATTCGAATCCGATCGGTTTGGAAACGAATCTGACGATTTGGGAGACAGAAAAGTGGATCTCGTTTATCTAAAAATAACGGTCTGTTTAGGAATCACGGGGGAAATTAAAACTATCCAAATGTTTGGAAACTGGAAACCTTACTCAATCCACTACCCTTTTATCGGAAGACAGCTTTGCACCAAAGCATACAGGCCAGTGGTATGACAAAGGAACTATTTTCTGCCACTGAAAGCTCTCCCAATCTTCAGGGGTAAAGTTCACTTCAGTCTTGAAGTGATACAATGGGCCAGTAGGTTGACTTGCATTATGGCTCAAAAGGAACTCTACTTAAAGTCAATCATCAATCAATAAATCGGGAGAACAATTTCACATGGAGTAGGAGCAGCTTATACTAGGGATGTGGGATTAAATGAGTTCCATAGATCATTGAGAGCAGAAATACAAAATATATTGTAATGGCTGCGATTTAAAAAAAAACGTCGCACGGGCAATGCAGGACAATGTTCCTCGGAGTCTCCAGTCCACGTCAACAATTATTAATTAGTGGTGAACTTATGGTTCCTAAGTGATAGACGATATTCAGAGATTTTTCAATACCTTGAAGAAAAACGCTTTTCCTTAAAATGGCCACAACAATCCAAAAGAGTGCAATAGTATTCTGTAGTGAAGAGAAAGAAAACTTACAGATAAAAAGGAATTTCAAAAGTATATTGGCGAAAACATTGTACTCAAAAAACAAACTGCAAAGACACGAGATAGGGAAAAACTAGAACATTGAAATACCTGCTTTTCTTGGAACAGCTAAATAAATCGAATAGAAAATATTGACAAATAGGAATGAAAAAATTATCTACCTAAAGGGAAATGAATCTTACCAGGCTGGTTAATTCCCCCGTAAATTCTAGAGGAACTCTGAACTCATTTCTCAATAATGTGCACCTTGTCTTCATTTCCAGTGTTTTGATAAACTACTTTTGCGAAAAACTGGTTTGCTAATCGATTGTTGAAAATTAAGACTTAAGGAGTATCCATTCTTCCAATTTTTTTCAGGTTCCTTAGACCTTTCTATCCATGAGCCAAATTGTATTTGAGGGATAATTATGTTTAATAATCTTTTTACAAATCAGGAGAAATTTTGTCTTGGATATTTCATAGTACACACTGCTTTTGCTAAATGCATTGAAATCGATAAAATGAAAAATCGAATAAAAATGGAGGTTCCGAAAGAAATCCTGATGCCTAAAAATAGGAAGCACGTTGAAGTGAAGTTATTTTCCGAAAAAAATAAGTAAATAGGAGAAAAGCTGAAAGAAATAACTGGAATGATAGAATTTGCTACACTTTTCAATTTATTTACAATACGAAGGAATAGCGTTCATCTATTCCACATCAAAATATTATGCCTCCCTGGCTTTCAATTATTTTCCGTATATTATTCCCTAAATTATTCCTTTTCAATTATTTCTCTTTCGTCACAGTTCACGCAAAAATCATACGCGTATTCTCACGCAAATATTTCCATAATACGTAAAAAATATTCTCATTTAGAGGACCTCTAACCATCCGTGGTTTCTTGAGTTAAGAAACCTTTGCCTTGGGTTGAGCATACCTTTTCATACGAGTAAAAGCACTTCAGAGTCATGGTTACCATTTTCATGCAGTTCAAATTTCATGACCCTATTTCATAAATGCTCAGCCAATAATGCCAGCCATCGCATCATAAAATAACCTTGGTTGCAAACGCCTGGGAGTTAGGCAAATTCAAATGTCACATCAGTAATGCACGTTGCGTGTGCACAAGGATACATTTGCTATCTTTCACTGGTGCTACGAAGGGTATCTAGTTCGCCTGAAGTTTTAGGAGTGGCTAAAAGTACAGTCTACTACCGTCGATGTTACAGCAATTTTATAGATTAAATCAATTTTCATATTATTACCACATGCATAATGCTTACAATTATTGAATTGTTTCTCTCTTCAGTGGGGGTCGAGACGCAAAATTGATTGATGAACCGGAGATGAAGTCTTTCATTTGTGTTCTTCTTTTGTCTGGATTTATTCGCTCAGGACATCAAAATGTCTGAAAGCTGGCATAATAACGGGTTTAGAATGGAAATATAGGAAAAAATATAGATGCATGTGCAATAACATGCTGCTTGAAACGTCTTGTGTCACAAAATACAAAGTGATATAAGAAAAGTTAGTGAAGATACAATAAGATTTCTTTGGGGGTGTTGAAAGACCCCGCGCGCCCTCCTAACGTGCCATAAAACGACATGCGCATCCTTATGGGCTTCATTCCAAGATGTCACTTTTTCGAGAGCAAAAGAAAAAAATATTACCCCAATTAAACATTTCCATGCCCGTCACTCCTAGCGTTATGTTACAGTTTATATGGTTGGAGATGAATGTATTTTAAAAGTATTTTTGTGACACAAATTATTACCTTGATAGAAGATTTCAAAGTTTTTTCAGGACTACTAAACTTTGAGCCAATGATTTCACAAGCGGTGCGTAATTCAAATGTATCCTTCTACGAGCAGTGACGAGCGCTTGTAGTCCTTCAGGTATCTTCTTCCATGACGAACTTAAAAGTCGATGCTCCTCCCGATTGAGAGCAATTGAAATGGTAAAATGCCGGGGAGTGTGTTAAGTCAAGTTAACATGAGTCAGAAATAAAAACTGCACACGCTGATGTTCAGAAAAGCATGAAATATAAAGTAAGCAAGAGTGAGGGGAACTAAAGACAATCCTTTGAACTTGATGCCTGTACGCTGTTCTCGCATTATGGTCCAAGTGAGGAATTTCATGGGAAACATTAGGCGGTGAAGGAAAGTGAAATTTAATAGGGATTTGAATGACGTTGCTCTATATTATAATTACAGACTACTTTAGTCCACACCTTATAGAATGAATTATTCCTTGTTTATTATTCACTGATTCGATTTTGATACAAAATGTGATGATACGGTCGCTTCTCTTCTCCCTTCACCGTCTTAACATCTTACACGAGCAGTTTCTCCAAGAATAATTTCAGTCACGCTATAAGGGCACTCATTAACTCGTTTTTCCACTTCTTTTGCGAAGTTCTACTTCTCCATTTCCACAATTGCAGAGAACCATTGAGAAACAAGTGAATACATTTCAAGTGATATTTCAGATATCGGCCCCCACACACTCAGAAAAGCCCAAAAGGAGAATCCAAGAGAACACATCGGACAGGGCGTCAAATTAAGCCACCGATCAGTGTTTCTGTCTCGGAGGCGGAACAAGGTTGGACGGTCTCGTGAACAGGAATAAGTGGACAAGGCGTGCTACTACAAACACGACTCGACGGCCGTCAAATATCACGCAAACACTAAAGCACACGCCCTGTAACCCAACGTCCATAAATAAGTAGTGTTTTCGGGGGGTAACAATGCAAAATTGGGGATGCGTAAGTAAATAACGTTTAAGTTGGGGAAACTAGGAGACGGAAAAAATAAATAAACAAGTTACAAAAAGAGTTAGAATTGGTAAGTGAAGAAGCGCGGAAGTAATTTCGGAAAGACGAAAAAAAAAACGAAATAAAAAGAAAAATCCGACGCATCGGGTTACAGCACCCACGCATTACCCACGGTCGTGCCGCCGACTGAGCCAAACTGGTCTTCTTTTTCGACCCTTCCAGTTTCGTACCAGAGGGCTAGAGTAAATACTTTTCACACTCCCCTCTTAAAGTGGGCATGAAGAGGTACATTTCGAATATTGGGATTCGTGGAAGACTTTGTCATTTGGCACGCGAGAGTGGCGCTCCAGTCAGTGATTCAGGCCGCATAGGAGGGAGAGGAGGGAGGAGTTGGGGAGGGGGGAATGAGAAAGAGGGGGGGAGGGTGTCGTGGCGCGAGAGAGAGAGGACGGGTGGGTGTCGTGACGCGAGAGAAAGAGGCCGGGTGGGTGTCGTGGCGCGTGAGAGAGAGGACGGGTGGGTGTCGTGGTGAGAGAGGTATGCCGGGCGGGTGTCGTGGTGCGAGAGGGAGACCGGGTGGGTGGTGTCGACGGAATGTGCAGGGGGGGAGCTCACACGAAGAATGAGAGAAAGGTGGTGGTCGAGGGCGATTAAGGACTCCTTAAGAGTCGTTGACTCACTCCGCTCACCGCCACCAGAGGGGAAGGCCTCTCCTCCTCCTGCCTCTTCTCGCCTGCTGCGATCCTGGATGGACTCCAGCCGGGTCATTTTATACCCACGGACGTCTTTACTCTTCATTAATTCGAAGGACTTCTTCTTTGGTAGCTCTTTCCATCATTCTTCTTTAACACTACATTTCAAAAGCTTCAAATCTTATTTGCAGAACAGCTATTATTGCCCAGGCTTCATTGCCATTCTAGGACATGCTCAAATTAGTTGTTTTTACGCTTGAATAAAAAACATGAATTATCGTAAAATGTTGGTCAGGTTGATTTATACCCACAGTTATTTACAAGGTACATATTAACGATAAGACTTCCGGAATTTTTGTATTTTTTTTCCTCTGCGCTTCATCGAAATTCTCTAAGTGGTACACATACACGTTGCTGTTACATACATGAAGGTATAAATATCGCAAAACTACTTAGATGATAACGGGCAGCGAGGATATGCATGTACAGGAGGGTGAAGCAAGCTTGAAACAGCGGACATGGGAACGATGGTCTCCCGCGATGACATTTCAGTGTTCAATGGCCCACCACCCTCCCATGTTTTTCTTTTACAGATTCTTCACGTTCTAGACAGAAATAACTACGAAAATCTTTGGTTATTAATTATTAGCGCAATTTTCTACTCCCATATTTCAGTAATTCGTCAAATGGATTCTAGAAAAATGAAAATATTAAACAAACTAATGTTGTATTTCTTGGTGCTACCAAAGGGCTAAATGATTTCATGCTAAAGTGAAAAATTGCTGTTAAATGAAGACAGGAGAGGATTGAGTCCGCGAGCAAAGCAACAGATGCCAACATCAGCGGGAAACTTCCTGGCTGTAGGTCATTAGAGCAGCAGTTGGCACCATAATTATCTGTATTCCATTGATTGCACCTATTCCAAGTCACCTCCTCGTCTCCGTCCCTCGCACGTTTAACCATCTGATTTGCGTAAATTGGGCTGTTGAGTAGTAGAATGCGGGATTAGCCGGTTGGGCACTATTCAATATGCTGGCTCATTTTTGTGGTGCTGCAAGCGTCTTGTTCCATGTTGTGGAGGTTTAATTCTCTACATTCATGTATTCATTATCGTACCAAACGTACAATAACTTTTTTCATTTATCTATTTTTCTCATATCTGGTTGTGTAACTGCGCAAGCATTTTAACGATAAAATACTTTCATCCAGACCTACAGATACAACATGTAGGCAAAGAAATTAATTTTATCGAGAATCTCTATTGTGTATATAATATAAAATTCCCCACGGTAAAAAGGCATAGTTGTTAGTCACACTACCATGTATCCAATGGCGAAAGTGTGTCAGAATAACTATAGGCAGGGATGCAGTTACTTTTCTAATTATATATCCGTTGATTTTTTATCCTCAGAATGTAGAGTTCGTGATAGTTAAATCCCTGTATCCGGCTGACAGCGACCGCTTTCAGTTAAAGTGACTGAAGATGCTCAGCACAAAAAGGAAGGACGAACAATACTTCATTTTTATGTTTATCACGATGCAAGGTGAATGCAATTCCGGGGATGGTAAAGTCATGTGACGGATTACGAAAGAGTTAGAGGAATACTATTTTTTCTTCGAGTGACACTGTCATCAACTTTATTTCCTTGAATGGCAATGGTGCTTCTCCACTGTTCATACGTACGTGTATCGGGTATAAACCAAGAGATGGCAGACACGAGGGATCCTTGGGACTCCAAAGAGAGGGGGGAGGGCAGGGGGAAGTGACATAGAAATTCCCCTAGTCACCTCGTTTCAATTTCGTGTGCCTTCAATCGGAAGCACTTTCTTGCGGACGCTCCCTCGCCATTGTAATCACCTTAAGAGCACTTATGAAACCATTGAAAACTGGAAAATTTCATGTACACTTATGTAAACATTTTATGTTCTCCCAGACTCGAATAGACATTGATACATAAATAAAAACAGTTTTCCTGTGACTTTCAACCGCATGGAATAGAAATTCAATACAGTTTACTGCCTTCTTCCAGATTGAATCGTTTCCGGAATGAAAAGGGTGACGGATGGGCACTTCCGAAATTATATATACTTCTTAAATTATTAAATTCTTACCGATAACACTTGCTCAAAAATTTTAAATAACACACTTAAATGACTTCCGCGTATTGCGTAACTTTTTTGACGTAAATCTTCGGAAGTTGGATCGGATGGATAAACTAATAAATTATGAAGAGAATGAAATCATTTCCGCAAATGGAATTTGCCACGAAAAACCTGGCTCCCTCATACATGAATCTCTCGTTTATATCGCCAATTGCATCATTTAACGTTTGCATAACCCAATAGAGGATAGTTTCACCTCCATTTAAACTTAAAGAGTAACCATGATAAACCATGGACGGTGGTAAGTGCGGTTTTTCCTTAAAATACACAGAAAATACTAATAAATGCCGATTGCTTATCTCTTCAAGATAATTCTTCAGTTGCCAATTTTGGCAGTTGCCAGTTGCTTTGTAATGCGCACGACTGCTAACCGAAATGTTGGTTCCCATCCCAAGGAGCAAATAACATTTGGATTCCGAGGAAATGGAGATCGTATTTCCAATCCCGCAAACATGCCGTTTTTTCTCTTCATTAATATTTTGCTAAATTTATCTGAGACAGCTTGTGTGAAAAATCTCAAAAAATCCATTTCTCCGTGATTTGCATAAAATATATCAATAAAAAAACAAAAGCATCACTGAAATTATACGTGCAAGAGCAAATGGAGCGGAAATCTCGCAGGTATTTAACACTAAAACGCACTTTGCATAATGTTGAATTAAAGCTCCATTTTTTGACGTGGATGGTTGACACTCCTATTCTAGAACAAGTTCGAGGGCGGTGGGCACAGATTAAATATTCTAAAACAAAATGCGTCGTGATGACAGCGTTGAGATATTCTCCAAACACAATGAAGACAAAGGCGTTATACCACTGGAGTCAAAACTTTATCCTTGCAAGTGAAAACCGCCTGGAAGTTGATCCCATGGTGGAGCACCGGAACGTAAAAATAAGACTAATAAAAAATCTATATTAAAGAAAGAGGTGAATTTTGTAACAATATTTTCGTCCATATAATTGTTATAAACGCGTTCAGTCGGTGTCCACAGAACTTTAAAATATCTAATCATCATTGAAAATTCCCGTGTTTCAAACAGTTTGCCAAATCGGGATATAATTTGCTGTTACGACATTTTCCTTAAACATACCCAACGCAGACAAATCTCAAGTTGATTGTAGTCAAATGCGTAACTTTGGAAAAATTGGCGTTGAAATTTTTACAATAGTCTTAGGCCGCAAAACCGATTTTTCAAACGATACCACGAAAAAATATTAGACTTTAGTTGTAAAATAGCATGCGATTATAATGGAAAAATAGCATGAAATATATTTCATATTGTTGTTCCGTTATGATTATCAATTATTACAATGAAATAAAGCGATTGTGAACATCATTATTGGATCACGCCACCTCCAGCGTCTGTAACTCGACTTCTCGCACGAGAAGGATTAACCTACTTGCGAATGTACATCCTGCAACATATGCAAACAAGTAACTGAATAGTCGCACATGTTGCGTGACTTGCAGGATACACGGAAGAAATCTAAGTAAGTCACTGGTAGCACAGTCCATTCAGAATTTATCTTGGAATTTGATTTAAATAATTCACCTATTAAGTTACTTGATGTTCATCAAAATATATATAAACAGAAACAGCACCGTCAGCTCAAAAGGACCCATCTTTGCAATAGCTCTTTTCCAACATTTTAAATACCCAATTCAAATTAACAGAGAACATGATTACAATTTGAATACAGCAGATTGCAGGAAATTTTTGTAATAATAAATAGCAAAAAGCAATAAATAGCAAACTTAAGACTTAAAACTCAGAGTTGCTCACATTTTTTCTCTGTATTAAGAGTATTATCTATGGAATAGCAGAGGCATATTATAGATGCAAAATACGCCGCCACCCTGGTTGAGCCCTGTCCCTCCTAATTATTATTTATAATTTACCGGATCACTTATACGCTTGTGTGGCAGATATCGATAGTAACCGTTGAGAGGTGTCTACGCAGTCGAAGGGATCGCACGCCGCTGTGGCTTTCCCAAATTAACGAAGGCACCTCAGCCGTTTCCCGACCACGGATACAGTGGAACCCAATCAGATCGAAGGCTTACTAGACGCCCTTTCCGTTGGGAGGCGTTATCCTGTAGTTTAACGCGGATTTTCGGGCCGATATCTCAAAATTTACTTGAAATGTTATTACTTACTTTTTATTATCTAAAAAAAGCAATGAGAATATCTAAGACAAAGAAAGCGAGCAAGGTAATAACAGGAGGGCAGCTGGTACAGTCGGTTTGATTTGCGAACGATCAGACGTTGGTCAGTCGATCATTGAAGGGATAGCAAGATTTAGTAGATGTATTAAAAATCAGCGTGGTAATCTCGGAATGAAGGTTGATCATAAGAAAGCAAAATTAATTACATTTTCCAGGACAGAGAAATGGTGGCTTGTCCTAAATATAGGAGGACGCAAAGTAGAGCAATTTTATTATTATAATAGTACGCTAGAAGAAAATGAGCATAGTAGCAAATACATTAGAAGAACAATACGTAGCACCAGCGAAGGTAGTGTTCATTAATGAAATGGAGCTGATGACTGGAACCTTGGGTAAGGATATAAAGAAAGCGCAGACAAAGAGCTTGCTATCGAGTGTAGAGCTATGTGGTCTAGAAAAGTGGACTCCGATAAACCAATCTGAGAATATGATGCAGGTGTTCGAGATGTGGGTGTGGAGGAGGAAGCAGAAAGTAAGATATTTGATATATAGGTATGTTCCAGTCCATGTAAAAGTCAAGAGGATTTAACTTACTTCCATTTTAACCTAACTTAACCGGTGTATTACCTAATAATATTAACACCCCAACCAAAGGATGTAACATACCATAGTGACGTCTTTCAAGGTGATAGCTTGACCTCCTTCCTGTTTTGCACTTCCCATCAATGTCCCTAATGCTGCGACAAAACAGAGGATATGTGTGCGGTGTTTTAGGTGACAAGAAGCATAAGGTCGCCCATTAGTTTTCTATGGATGACCTGAAGGTTTATGGTTTCAATATGAAAGACCTTCGGGCTGCCCAGAATGCAGTATTGGAATACAGTGAGGTTGTAGGGATGGAGTTCGGATTGGACAAGTTTGCATCCATCCGACTAGTGAGAGGAAGATTCTCAGTAAATAGGAAGACATGCAATTCGTTCGTGGGAGCGTTATTCGTCACCTGGAGGACGACGAACGCTACGACAACCTTGGAATTCCCCTACGCCGGATTCAGGAGATTGCAGCAGTGGAGGAATGACTCACCGCCAATTACAGATAGACTCTAATAAACATCAGGAGTTCTGAGGTGTCCGGCAGGAACAAGGTTCTTGCCACGAACATGCTCTCGGTTCCAACACTGCTTCCAATACCTTTGAATGCATGAAGTGGAACGTTAGTGAGCTGCAGAATTTCGATAAAGGAACAAGAAAGATGATGACCATCTTCAGAAATCTTGCGTCACTAGATTGTATCTCTCTTGCTATATAGGTGGTAGAGGTCTATTAAGTCTGGAGTGTCTCAACAACAGAGTAGTCCTAGGCACAGTATGCTGACCCTTTGCTCAGTCTCGTGAGAGAACACGAGAGTGCGGGAGCAGGGGCGTTTCTCTTCCAGGTGGCAAAGAGAGCAGTGGACGAAATCGGTAGGCTAAATAGCATCGAGTGCATTCCTGTCAGCGAAGAACAGGCGGAATCACTTGCAGCATACATGCAGAAGGCCGTCATCCTAGCATCCACGCATCCAGAAGGCCGAAGTGATCCCAGGAGAACGACCTTCGTGACCCGAACGCGGCACGGTAACTTATCTGATGGCCACCTATCTGACGTGGCTGCGAAAGCTGCCCAACTCCTTCCTCCGGCCAATATGACAGAAAACCGAAACCTCTGATACTTTTCCAACAAACGGAGGGGCATGTTACAACATTCAAGCATACGAAAACAAAAATTAGTAGTTAATTTATGAAAAAGTAATTTATTAAAGGCATACTAGAGAGATATGCGCTTGATTACCTTCGAAAGGCACAAATACATCTACATACTACCCCGCAAGCCGCCTCAATAGGTGTGTGGCGGGGGGTGTTAGGACACCAGCCGTTTCTGGTATCTGGTAAAATATCGGCAAGCTAGCACATTGGAGTCACGAATTGTACTCGGCGGAAATTTTCACCCATGCCCATCATTGGTCGCCACGGCCTCAAACCTGCGCCTCACGCGCATGCGCAGCGCCAACCCAAGGTCATATTCGTATCGTAGTCGTACACCGGATCGGACGAGATCACTGTTATTTCAATTCTGTCGCTAGTCACGAAGGTGCATCGTCAGAATGTTTCACCTCGCAAACGTTACATCGACGCTGTCGTCCTGGAAACCCAATGCAACACTGATTTTGAACGACTCAGCCAAGTCAATAGGAGGCCAGGTCGAAAGCTGAATGTTGGAGGTGGGTCGTTTTTGAGGACTCGCGGCGACTGAAAATTACAAGTTATTTCCGTGGCATTAGTTCTCTCTTTAAATTGCAACGCCGCTGGTTGGCCGGGTGTCCCTGAGAGGAATGTGTGTTAGGAGAGAGTGGGGGGAGGGGTGAGGGGGGGGGCGGGAAGATACGGGAGGGGGAAGCGGCTGTTCGATTTTCCGGCTCCTGTGCAGAAGGGGGGTGGGGGAGGCGGACTTCCCCTCCTTGCCACCCCTGGGGGATATATGGGCCGAGTATCGGTGGGGGGAGGAGGGGAGTGGCATGGGGGTGGAGGAGGGAGTGGAGGTGCCCAGGTGGCGGGCCGCACTGCTCGTGGCGAGCCGTTAGCGTGCGTGGATTACCTCCCGAGGCTCCTCCCGTGGATTACCTACCTAAAAAGGCGCCCAAAGTTTCCTGGAGTCGATCCCCGGAACTCGGCGTCTCCTCCGCAAGCAAAGGGTGCTCTCAATTCGCTCCAGAGTGAGATGCTAACTTCGCAACACAACAATGCGCAGTTTATGTTCACCAACCAATGAAAGAACTTCAATAATCGCATGAGCGAATTTCAGTAACGGCGTCAACCATTATCAACGTAAAATTATCAACTACTACGAGGTGAAAAGCTTGCCTTTTTAAGTAATCAGTTAAAACGAATTCGTTAATTTCTCGCTTTTCCAAAACATGCGGCCGTTAATCATTTTTTACAGTGCCTGCAGAAACCTACGGGAAAGATAACGATTGTTTCGCCTTCGTACATATCCCCGAGACTATCACCACTTCGGAGCCCACCACCTGCTCCTCCCGGGTCGGCATCTTCTCCTCCGCAAGCAAGCAAACTCCAAGCCGGACGAGGAGTGCTAAATTTAAAAAAAATACTCTTTGGATACCAAACGATCGCGGTGGAGTATGCTCTAAAAAAAGGTGGCCTCGAAAAACTAAATGTTTACAAATGGGAATTTAAACAAATGGAGTTGGTATAAGAATGCTGGATGCGCCTAACTATGGAATGGAAGGGCTTTTGGTGATACTTGGTGTTCTTTCTTATTATTGTAATTTCTATTGCTTTATAGGAATCCGACTCTTAAGCGGACAAACTCGCATCAATTGGTTGCATGTTTCTGTGATGATGAGTTTATTTTGTACCAAAACCTTTCCTTCAAATATTTCAATATACTTTTGAAGTTCAATACAATTTACTCATATTAGTCATTAAGAACTTATTAGGTATTTTCCTTATTACTTGCAGCTCAAAATTTGTTGTGAGTGACCTTCGAATTGCCTATAAACTTATTTTGGTCAAATCTCATCTACCTCACCAATTTTGGCCACTATGTTGTATCGGTAATGTGTACCAACGGAAAAAATATTAGAGATTTCATCAGCATTTCATGTCTTTTTCAAGCATGTATCCGCCATGATTGGTTGGCAGTTCTTTTAAATAATAATGCGTGTGAGCGAGAAGAAGGATGTGAAGGAATGAATGAATGCATGAGGGCAGCGGCAAATTGAAGCGTTCAAGCGGTGGCCCGCGCCAGATCCCTCCCCCTGACCTCCCGTTTTAAAGAAGCAAACCTTTTCCTCCGAATGCCCCTCCTGCGACGGACAAGGGTGAAACAGACACACCCCCTCCCCGGCAACCCTCACAAAACCCCTCCCCCCCCCACCCCACTCATCATCTTCCACGCGCCGTTGAAATTCGTGTCTGGCTACGTCTTGGATACACGCCCCCGCCCGACTTCATCGCGTGAATGCATCTGCGTTAGCGGACAATTTTTAGCGGCCTTCGACTTACAAGATGGCGTTTCAGGCTTTACTTAGTGGTACTGTATCGTATTCAATGATGTATCACTTTGTTATTGTATATTTTTATCTTGACCGGCCATTACAAATTGGTCTCATTGCAGAGTGATGCGCGATCATTCATCTGCATCTACCAAATACACTGCGAGCCACGTCAAGGGTGTTTGGCAGGGGGGTGCGCGTTTAAGGCCGACCAGATGCTTGCGCCCTAGTTTGTGAGGTGTGGCGTGTTATTTCACTCGTACTGTCGAGGGCATAGTGGGACTAATCCGAGACCATTCCCAGGAGATGGGGTTTCTCGTATTTTTCTATGCGATATTCGGTGAGTATGGGCCGACATCTAAAATATCACTTGAAATTTCGTTACCTATATATTTTGATATTTACCAACAAATGATGTTAAAAGTCTTTTTTTACTTAAATAGACAGATGTTAGAGAATAACCACAATTTGGCACCGTAAAAAAACTAAATTAAAGTTAATGCAATGAAGATGATCTGTGAAATGACACCATGTTGATTCTCAATCGGTCTCCGGGGCCAGAAAATAATTTAGAAAGAAACGGAGTATTAGATGTACGCCAAAGAGGGAGAAATTCACCGTGAAAAAATCATCATGTCACTTGACCGGGATTCCGGAACCCGGTGGAGAGTCAAATAATTTTTTCATGGCGAATTTCTCCCTCTTTGGAGTATGCCTTTGAACCCGAGCGCGTGACTGCGTACCACATCATGCTTAAAATCACAATGATTGGAAAAAAAAGGATTTCCACCAACCCATGAAGGAGTCACACCTTCAACAGCGATCAAAGCCAAAATATGCTATTGACGTATCAAGTACGTAAGAAATACTCCATGATTGTTCTTCGTCGATATTAAATATAAAAAATAATAAAATAATGTCGTAGCAAAAGTATTCCAGAATTTGAT
Source organism: Pyrrhosoma nymphula (assembly GCA_963573305.1). Taxonomy (NCBI): domain Eukaryota; kingdom Metazoa; phylum Arthropoda; class Insecta; order Odonata; family Coenagrionidae; genus Pyrrhosoma; species Pyrrhosoma nymphula. The sequence continues at coordinate 5,196,733 of OY754334.1, forward strand.
TGTACAGGACAATTTATTTGAAGGTGAAATAATTGGCACTAAACACCGTAAAATGATTCTGCATCGCCGAATTACGTGGAGTAAAACGTTTCTAACGGCCAACCTCAAAAAATTATGTTTAACTATGAATATTTTTTAAATACACGTCATTTAATTGAGAACAACATCTCCGTCTTGTCCAACACTCTTCCTGAACTTTGACCGAATTAAAAGGTCATCCAATAATGAATTCGATACATTTAAGTATTTAAAGTGTTTAAATTTTTCACTCGTACAACATTACTACGAGTACCACTCAATGCTCATGAAAGAAAGTCAAGCTAGAAGGAAGATGTATTTATGATATTCTCATGGACCATTTTATATCATGCATCATATTCTCTATCGAAAGAGCAATTTCATGGTTATTGAAACACGTTATGAGTACTCTGTGCAAAGTCTTAATTTATTCCCTGGTTTTGCGAGCAATTTCAAGGAGAAAATGACCTAGGCACTGTCGAACTCTTGCCAATCCACCTATTTTACAGTTAAATATAAAACCTATAGTTAAAAAAATTTGCGAAGCTACTCAGTTATAAACAGATCCCCCCTCGAGCACGTGGAAACAAATGAACGAATAAAGGCGCAACATACGCTAGTGCAAGTGGTCGCCATTTCAAAGAAAAGCCTAGTTTCTCTGAAGCACCGATCAAATTTGAGGGGCCGCTGTTAATTTTGAATCTTGAGACTATCTATAGATGGCGTTGCTCGCGTCACGAGGTTGGTACCGATTCAAAACAATGACATCTCAGCCGATACGGAGAGAGAGGTTGCTCCGTTTCACTGCCACTAGGCATTCATCCCATTGGACCACAAATTGGACGATACCCACAGTGGGGACGAAACATGGTGGCTGTGGCGTAGGAGATCATTTTTAATGGAAGAGTTCGTTTCTAAACTGCCTCCGCTTGGGGGAGTCGTCGAGCAGTTTCTAACTAGCAAACCCTCAGAGTTCCCAAGGCCGCAAATCTTCGTTGTAAGCTTCAAAGTTCTCACTCTCATATCCATACCAATTAAAATGCTTTATACGTTTCTTAGGCTAATTATTTAGATGGACTTCTTCGATGGGTTTCCAGCACTCTGCCAGAGTATATCTACGATTGGATCTCAAGATCGTCGCGTAATTTGCTGCTCACTCTTTCCCTCTCGGCTCAAATTTGCTGACTCATGCTGACAGCGTGGCCTGTGCGACGTCCCCTCCCTCCTTCTTCCAACCCCTTCCACGAGAACCTTCTTCTCCTTGACGTCACGCAGTGCGACTGCCACCAAGTTTCTCTACCGCAGTACCACCCCCTCCCTCAAAAAAACCGGGTCTCGGCTCCTCTTCCCCTACTTCTTCCCCCCGCCAGCTTCGGTGACGTCATCACCCGCTCGCCGCGTGGGTGGCATTAAGGGGGGGGGGCTCACGTGGAGATGAATGGAGAGCAGAGCAGGTTGGGAGGGGAGTTGCCCTCCCCTCCCCTCCCCTCTCACCCCCCACTCCTCCCATCGGAAAAAGATTCCCTTCCGTCGCATTCGCATTCGCATTATTCTCACCGCAAGAAAATGTTGGATCATGAAACCCTGGGGTAGGGTGTGATATCCGAGTAAAATAGATAGAATGCGGAGCCATTCAATTAATTTAGTGAGGCTGCCATTTTATGTAGGTGCCGCATCCAATGTCAGTCGACTGCATGAAGGAATCGAAAATATCGGACATATATTCGACCCCTTTGAGTGCGGTGACCCGGCACCACGTATATTCCACACCAACTGCTCCTTTGAAAGCAATGAGAGGTCTTACCCATTAAATAGGAAGTCAAATTATTGCCCTTTGGTGTAAGTTTAGATGAGTGCCACTGCGGTTGTTGCGAGTAACCCTACCAAAAGCCGCTCCACTTGCATGGAATGTTTTTCTCATTTCCCAGGATGCTAGTTATGCCAATCTCCCAGTGCAATTCAGTTTGAAAAAAGTTCAAACTGACGACGCTGAAAACGATAAATCTCTCTAAGGAGGATCAATCCGCCGACCACCACCTTTCCGAAAAGCTCTCTGGCTACCAAACGAGTTGCCTGTCTGATCCGAAAAGAGGCCCCTAGGGCCTTCGCGAGTGTCGTAGACACTATTACGGTTACGTGGAAGACTATTTAGCGAATATCTATTTAAATCGGTTGGTACAACCGAGCGCCTTGGATGTTATGGCGATCAGAGCAGATGTTCGGAACAATTTTTTGTCACGTGAGAAAAATTGAATGCCTCACCCAACCTTGTCAGTGTTGTTCCGGGATGCTGTGCTGTGGGCCAGGCGCTGGCTCTCCTGCGAGGGGGTGGGGGAAGGGAGGGGGTGGGCCTACCTACTCTCTGTCTGGCCGGGGCCGCTACATCGATCCGCGACGCCCACCTATATCCCCCAGAAGAGCCCCTCTCCTCGTGCCCCTCCCTCCCACACCCCACATGCCCCCAACTCCCCCTCTCTCCCCCCTCACGTCTCCCTATCTTCCTCCTCCCTCCCACCTTCTTCTTTCGCCACCCCCCTCTCACCCGCTGCTGGACCACCTCTTGGTTCTCTTTCCGGGGGCTGCATTCCGACGCTCCGAATTCTCTCTCTCTTCTCGCACTCATATCGTCACCGCGACCTCTCTCTCCCTCCATCACGTGATACACCCTTAATCACCCCCTCTCTCTCAAGCATGTATTCCGAGGGCTGCATTTACAGAGAAGAAGGGACCATCAATGGAATAGGGAAGGAAACGGAACTCTGAAATAGGGAGAGAACGGCATGGAATTAAATGTTTACTCATTGTCTGCCTGCACATTACAGCGCCTAGCTCTGCTTTTGTTTTGGACACTGATGACGCTTGAGAAGAAAGAAATTTCATACTTAACTGTTCCGCGGAGTACCTCTCTTATATAATCGCTTCTATCGGCTCTAGAGATACAGTGCGTGGTTTATATAATATCCTCTAATATGATATATATTAAGCAGTATTTCATTATATTCTGTATAATAAGCCTTTATTAAGATCCTCTCCATTAAGCGGCATTCCTCGTCTCATCAACTGAGTTGCTGACTAAAGTGTGAAAGACAAAACCACGGTCCAATAAAAGCCACCAAGCCATAGAGACTGGGAGGGAGGATAAATGTTATGAAAACCGTGAGTCGGCATCCCTTAAAAACGCGTTCTGCTGATTTACATGAAAGCGCAGCTTAAGTCGTGAAAATGTACATATTTTGCCAACGGGAACGGAAATATAATGTTAACTCTCGTGAACGAGCGAAAAAGGAACTCTAATTAAACATGGCTGGTGAGGAGTCACGATGCGTGGGATTGCAATCACGACAAGAGATGATCGATAATGGCTACCGACAGTTTTCTGTAAATTCCATGAATTTAGGGGTGGAAGCAACGTGATAAATATATAGTCTGATTAGAACTCATGTCGATATTCAGGAAGACATTTGAGGTGCGCAGGAAAAGGCGCACTCCTCAAGGGATATCATCCTCCCTCATACACTTATCAAGCAAAGGTACGAGATGACCACAGTATTTCTACACGACAACAAAATAATATGCTGGAGAGAATAAATATTCAAGTGAGCGTCAATAGACACCATAAAAATATAATGTAAGCGCTTGTACTCAATTTGAATGCCACAACTCTTTATTTAAATCTCTAGGAGCATAAGAAACCTTTCGCTTCCCTGTCCATTTTTACTGGCAAGAAATACATTCCGTCCATTGAGTTTCCCCATCTGTAACTTCCCTCAATCGCTTCTTTGTCAGCCCTTAGACGCCGCAGAAGCCAGTCGGACAAGGACTATGCAGCAAAAGGACATGAAGGGTAAGTGGGATGGTGAGTGGGGCATTGATCGCACAATGGACCAGCAGGGCCAGGAAAGTGGGTGCGAATCATCCGATAGAAAATTTTGAGTGCATGATGTGCGAACAAGTATTTGACTAGCCGCCATGTTTCCCTCAAGCAACGTCGCAATTTCGGGGGAAAGATTTTGATTTTCCGGAATAAAAGAACAATAGGTGAACATTGAGGTAATCCATATTAATTATGAATGTAGATAATAAGAACACTGCCTTGTTCCTCTCACATTCTTCACCTTCACACTGTACGAGCATTGGAAGTCATAATTGATGCACTTAAAGTGAGCTAGAATTGAAAATGGTACCGTCCTATTTTGAAAACGGGACCGTGCGACATTAAACGACCGCTAAAAAACCACCACCGCACTGAAGTCAACTCCAGCATAGTGCGAGCCTATAACGTCGACCTGTGCGCTTCATAGTACGACGAACGTAAGTCTCAGGTTGTATTTGCTACATTCCCAAATTCCGATGCCCCGTTCGTGTGCGATCAGCTTCACACTCTTACAGTGATATGGTCTTGGTAGATTTAAAAACCACCAGTGTTTGTTTATTCAGTAAAGATAGTGATAAACCTCTCATCAAGTCCGATGGCTTGCGAACTTCACACATCAGGCTAAGAGAGTCATTTCCTTTCTCTGAGGTTCCCCAGAAAATAAAAACAGACTATGTTAAGGGTTTGTCTCCATGTGTCCAGAGAGTTTTCTCTCCCGGATTCTCCCAATGACGTCCTTCCATCTCCAAGGTTGGCGTATCCTGACAACCCACACTAGCCTTAGCAGCGCACGGCACACGCAGAGGGAGACTTGAATGTTGGGCTGAGGCACACTGCGACACCACCACGACTCAATTCGTTTCACGAAGGCTACATTATGTAAACAGTTAAAGTTTTCGGAAAAGGTAAAATTTGATCCCACCACCATGATCCCACCATGAATATTCATGCAAAAACCAGTAAATTAAGTTCATTTGAAATATCAAAGGACGCCGTGAATAGAGAATTCAAAACAGCTTGAAGCAAGAATTCATTGTTACAAAAACACGGTACAAAATTCCACTAATTATTTTATTTCTGTCGACCGGTTTCGACGACTAAAGCGTCATTTACAAGACAAAACTGTTTTGTCTTGTAAATGACGCTTTTGTCATCGAAACCGGTCGACAGCAAGAAAATAATTTGTGGAATTTTGTACCGTGTTTTTGAGACAGTGAATTCTATCTTCAATTTCCACGAAGTATCGCCACAATCGATTAGCTTGAAGCAAATTTGCGATACAAGTTTTAAGTCTGGAACACACGGTCATCATGTACAAGTTAATGCATAGTGGCGATGATTGCTCATAGTTAATTTAATTGCGACGTGATTTCATTTTCAGGGATAGTGGCAATGATAAGGATATCCCAATCCACTGTTCCATCATTTGAGCGAATGTGTGAATTCCATTGTTGTTCCGTCCGAGAGAACTCACAATGGTTCTGAACTGCAGACAATCACAGCGCACGGCAGAATATAGGGATTGTGGTGTCACATGTGAGTTTTTTATCAAATGAAGACTGTAAACAATACGGAAATGACGTTCGCAGTTGTAATGACCGTTTCATAGCTTAAGCTATAATTTCACAATCACTGAAAAGCTGCACCTCAAAAGATTCCTGGAATAATTAGAGGAGGATGATCTTGTAAATCAGGCTTTGCATAGGCGGACGCACGAGGAAGGCGGTGATTGCCACGGCACGATGCGGAGCAAATTTAAATTCCGTGGTAAACGACCGCTGGGTGCGGGCAACTGGATCAATCATCACACAATGGAGTCGGATGCAGACATCCAACCATCCACCCACCTTCCGGCGTTCGCCGTGTCGAGCACGGCGGCGCTGATGCCGCACTCGTGGGAGCGAGCATTATGGGACATATTGGACGGAGGACCCTATCTTATATTCATCCCGCTATAAAGCGATTACTTCGCGGTGTTGGCACAATTAACATCGGCGGCGGAATTACAAAATGAATTATGGGAAGACTTGGCGTCTCGAGAGTTAATCGAAAAAATCTAGCCGTAATGGTGGCAACAAAGGAAGATTATTGCTGCCGAGAAAGCAGTCGAGGGCCGATGAGGGTCACAACGTCTTGTAGCCACATAGCATTAATAAGATTTGGCCAACTGAACGCTAGTTCTGTTACGGTAAAAAGCTCGGTAAAATCAATAGTAATATTTTCCAGTTACGCTGAATATCAACCAGTCAATCATAGAAAAAAATCAATACTTTCCGGCGTTACTCGGTGGAACTACTGCATAAAGAAACAATAATAATAGCATTGTAAGCTCCACAAAAATATTTTTTATTGGTACAACCGGTTTCGCCACTTACGGCATCTACAGGTATATCGTATGCGTGAAGATGCCGTAACTGGCGAAACCGGTCGTACCAATAAAAAATATTTTTGTGGAGCTTACAATGCTATTATTATTGTTTCATATAAAAACAGTGCTAACGAATTTCTTCGCTGGACCATCGTAACCCCGTTTTATGAATCGCAACTCCAATCGCTTAACACCTCGATGGGCTCATTCAGAACCTTTCTCCTTCAATAGTCCTCACCCACTACGTGCGTTCCTCATGCTTTCGCTTGTCTAATAAGTGGTCGTTTACACAACGACCCACCGACCGTCCATCCCATGTCAATTATACATTTGCGATTCATAGTGATTCGGTTTAACATCCTATGGTCATGCTTCGACAGCCGTGGTCATTTCGTGAGTATCAGTCACTTACAGACGGGAGCAACAGCGCTCGGGGCGCATTTGGGAAATCGCTCCCACGTTCGTAAATTAGAGCCAAAGATGCTTAACCAAGATGGCGATTAAGTTATATCCGGTGTTCCATTTCGTGGCAGGCCGTTCCATTAATTTTGTCTTGTATTCACTATTCCTGACTCGCTATCTGATGATATGATTACACAAAGCGTATTTAGCATACTTTCTATAGACACACGGCTGTTAATAATTTAAATTAGACTAAAACCGCGAGTCAAATATCCAATTTTGTTTCAGTGATATTAACTCTCTAAGAAATATTGAAAGGAGTTATTTCCCGAAACTCGTTAAATTTTTGTTGCGACCGAGCAAATTCCACATCGTGGTAGACCTTGGTATGCGCATTATCGTGGCATAGCCCGGGAAAGAGTTCAATGTGTGCCGGAGACCAGCGCTCGCATGATATCTAATGGTACTATAATCCGCCCACTGCAATCATCCACTCACCAGAACTCAGAAAACAACAAGTGGACGTGAAGGGAATAATAGAACTCCATGCCCTCGCTTCCCATTGCCATTGAACGAAAGATTTAATGTCCCAGACTTTTGGGCTTCCCACGCCGTGAGACCAACACACTCGACTATCAATCAGAAGTGCGATTTGATCGCTGAAACATCAGCCTACTACCACCATTAATCAATAATTGATATGCTGGACGTAATTGTCCAACTGTCGGCTTTGGCTTCACATTTAAGAAAAGTAATCAACAAAGCACAATTTCCTTTGGGTACCATTAAACTTTATAACCTTTTTACACAATACGACTAAGAATCCAAAAGTCAACTTTCCCGCACCCCTCAGCATGGCCAGACCTACGAAGCACGCTCTCTCTTCACACCTGTCTATCATAGAAGCATCCATTCCACATTTTTTCGTGACCAACACATTCCTAGCGCTGAGAGAATGTTCTCTCCAACAGTATTCACTCCTCTATCATGAATTAATAATGACAGTCATTTAATAGATTGAAAATAATAATTGAATGGTTTGGGAGGGATGTTTAGACCCTCACTCAATTCAATAATTAATCTGTCAGAACAGGTGATTATGCGCTTCTACGTTTTCTCGAGCGACTACGGCATAAACTTGCGAGAGCGTTGGACCGTCACCTCCACCTTTCTTACATTCCCTCTCCAAGTTTTATATACCCGAACTTCTCTAAAAAGACTCGAATGCCCATGCTTTGTTATAACTCAGGGCTAGGGTCCTCCATTCAAAATTAATCAAGAGAAGGGTGTTCCTCGGAGGAAGTTAATGACCACGTTAATGACCAACATTAAAATTAGATATTATGCTAAAAATCCAGGTATTTACGTACGTTTTGGTATCAAATTAATCTGAAAACAGCAGGAAAAGAAAATACGTAGTGCATTTAAAGTAAACATTCATTTAATGATTGATTTCTTAGCTGTTTCACCTCCACTAATGACCAACCATGACTTATGCCCCCAATTAGCACAATAAGGAAGACACGAATTATAAGGGCCCAGTGCCTGCTATTCCCTTGCCTGGGTGTACACTCTACGCACGCACTGGTAAGGAAAAAACGAAGCTGCAGAGACCCAAGGGCTCATTCTACTGAGCCTACCCCGAGAGAGAGAGAGATGGATATGCAGAGAGTGCACATCACATCTCCCTTCCCTGGTCGTCGTGATGGCCCGGGGATTCCGGTCGAGGCCGTGCGGTCGCTCGGCGACGCCGTAGAGCCAGGGCACGAAGCCACTCGCAACTGAGGAGATCAGGCTCGGGTGGGAGGGGGGAGGGGAGAGAGAGGGGGGGGGGAAGGAGGATGGGGGGGCGAGAGGGAGGAGATGAAGGCCAACCGAATCCGCAAGCAATCCCTCGTCTCCACAGAGAGCACAGAGGCGACCGATCCACTCCCAAGAGCGGCGCGGGGTTCTTCTCAGGTGAAGCTTCCGAGCAAGGTACAAACCAGTTTTATCAAACAATGCTGGGTTCTTCGGTAAGATTCGCGAAAGATCAGGCGTTGGTCAGTCGATCATCGAAGGGATTGCAAGATTTGGTAGATGCATTAAAAAATCAGTGCGGAAAATTGGAAACGGGAAAAAATTAAGATGAATCAAAAGAATGCAAAACTAAAGAGATTTTCTAGGACAAAGAAAAACGAGGCTGGTCGCAAAAATAGGATAGCACAAACTGGAGCAAGCAGAGTAGTTTAAACGAGTACCTTGGAATAAAAAAATTGGCAGAGTAGCAGAGACATAAGAAAGAGAAATGTTACAGCGATAGAAGCATTAGCATAATTAGTCGTAGCTACACTATCTTTAGGGTATAGTGTATTGCATGTTGGTGAATACTCAGCCACTGCCATACATCCTTGAGGTGGCTTGCAGGGTATTTTGTAGATGTAGAATTAAATTTGAAAAAAAACGTGTTGTAATGAATTTTTTTTAATGGAAAACTCCTAATTACAGCTATTTCATACAGCATAGCCAATGAGAGACTGTAGAATCGGTGAAATTCCTCTTATTGTTAGTAAAACTGACTAATTATCTCTCGTGGCGTAAACATCTTCGGGAAATTACCGACCAAGCTAATCGTAAATTGGGATTTGTTAACAGAGTACCTACCTACTTGGCAAGTGCAACATTAAATTTAGGTAAATCAGCTACCCCTACTCTTGTTGAAACCCACTTGTAGCACGCTGACAGCATGATAGATCCTTACAAGGTAGGCTTAAAAATCTAGTTAAAACGCGTGCAACGAAGATCGGCATGATACATAAATTGCCGTAATCTCGTAAGTGTTACTGACCTTTTGCAACAACTAGGATGGGAATCACTTTCACACCATCGATTAAAATGTACTTAGACTTAATCTTTTATTAATGTTCCAAACCGATTTATATCCTGACGACGCTGATAGCATTTTTCGAAATCTAGCATACTAAAGGAGATCAGGTCATAAGAATAAAATTAGGGAGCTAGACTTCAAAACGGACAGATTTAAAATGTAATTTTTCCCACGAACGATAAGAGACCATAACAGCTGCCAGTGAGACTTTTAAATAGGTTTTTCGATAGTTCGTGTAGCTAGTTAGTTTATTTACTCCCTAATGCTTGTATGCTTATCTGCTACTTAGCGCAAACAGCACGCCGTGCATGTTTTCAACATAACTCTTGTATCTCTGTGTATTTATGTAGTTGCAAAATACATCAATACTAACGGAACCTCTAACATTGGCAGCATACCTATATAGTAGCGTATGCTTGTGAGGCTTTGCCTCCTGACAAGAATCAGCAATTAATGCCACAATGCATCAATAGTCGCAGTTACATTAACTTTAATAGGGTATGGTTTAATGCATGTTGTTGACTACTCACCCCCTGCCACACACCCTTGAAGCGGCTTGCAGGGTATTTTGTATATGTAGATGATCACGTTTATTTCAATAGTGTCCGTGCATTGCTTCAAATACTTATGGAGAAATCACCGTGGTTAAGTGGTCGCAAAGCTCCCACGCATGAGACACCAGGCGTAATTTTCACAAAGAATATCGTGAAAAATGTTTTTCGCTTATTACGATTGTATAGGAAGCAGGAAAGTTTGGATTTTAGCATCAGAGGGAGTAACTACAGAAAAGAACATCAGTTTCTGTCGGAAAATTGTTCGGTACATTGCATGCGTTAAATTGCACTGTGGCAGGTGGCTGGGCGCCCAGCCGAACGGATTTAATCTTTCACTCATATTCTTGCTTACGACCTACACCTGATTTTATACGCTTATTTTCGGAAAAACGTACGCTTGACAGACGAGTAGATTCGGTAAATGCGATATAGCCAGTCTATATAGTAGCGTATGCTTGTGATGCTTTGCCTCCTGACAAGAATCAGCACATATTAGATGAATTGCGCACAAGTATTTAACATTTATATGCAATTACCTGCTGCCGTGGGGAAAAACTGACTACACGCAAAACAACCAGGTCAATTCAAAAGAAATTTTGTGATTCGCTGTCGTTGAAAAAGACTCGCGCGGTATTGAATAATTGGTTTTATGTGTAAATCCAGGATTTGCAGTGCATCCAGACTGTTTATTTACACGGACTTCTCCATCACCCTCCGAAATTCAATAAACTTGTAAGTACAACATCATATTATATAAAATCAGATTTCCTAGACAAATTCATACTGTCTTCCTTCTTCCCTCATTTCTTCGTGTCATTACATATTCTCTCTTATTCCTCTTCCTTAATACCGGATATCCTGCCACTTAACAGTGAAATGTATTCAAATGCTGAAATGTGTCTACATTCAGCTCATAAGGAGCCTTTTTCTCTCATAGATCCTTTTCAGCTAAGAGCTACTGCCTAATTTTTGTAACCCTAAATAGCATTATTTCATCGTTATTACTAGGTAGACAAGTCTCTTTTTAGCCCAAAATGTCGTTCACAGACAACAGCAAGGTAATTGTTTCAAGTGAATTCGAGAAAAGGCATTCGATTTTGCGTTATGTCACATAAGGTCTTTTCGTGAATAAAGTTTACGCAGCAATCTAAGGGTACATTTCTATTTTTCATATCTCTGTCCATGTCTCATTACAATCGTTCATTCTAATATTTCATAAACGATTCCGGACGCACGACGATGTAGACTGAAAGATGCCTCGACGCATTCTTTCAGCTGCTAAGGCGTGACCCCTTTGTGTATTTGTAGATAGCAGTCCCGCACCAGTTTGAACCCACCCTGGCCACGCAAAGGCTCAAAGGGGGTCGGCCGGTAGAGGTTGAAGCTTTGCGATGACTTAAGAGAAATGCACTCCTTGGGATCGGAAGAAAGACGGAAAGCGGAAATGACATATTATTCGTGCGTAGGGTTCTTTTCATACATTTCAGACTATGCAACGTGGGGATATGGTGAAATGCAGTCACCGATTATAACATTAAAGGGAACGTTTCGAGACCAAGAGAGGTGCTGGCAAGAATGGGAGAGAGAGACTACTAATTGGATACTTTCAGTTCGCGCACACATTATTGGTGCACGGGATTGAATTCACACGACGATATTTCAGACTATCACAACATTATTAAGCCAAGAGTAATGGATGAGAGGAGGTCAGCTGGAAGGCCCTATTGCATGGAAGCCAGTTTACTCTCTCTCTCTCCGGGAGACTGTTCCGACAGAGGTCACCTTTAAATGGGGTCGCGGGCGGGCGGTTGCGATCATAATTGTGACTCCCGAGATTGACATGTGAGGGCGTGCGCGTGTTTGGGACTGCGTTCCACTTCCGCTACTCCTCCCCGCCCGCCCACCCGCCTCGAGAGGCCGGCGGCAATGCTCTTCTCTCATGCATTCGTGCTCATGCTCCATGGCTTATGATTACGTATCAGAATGTGATCAAATGACAAATCACACATGAGTGTGATAGTGATAGGGTATTTAACCATTTGTAATATCGTTACAAAATATGTGAATTAGTATCCAGAGTAAAGGGAATAACAAATGCATGTGGATCAGAGAAGCGAGAAGAAATTGTCAAGCCACTGACTGAGATGCCCATTTGGGATCACGTGTCATAATGAACCACCTGAGGACGGAATCGAGCGTCCAAACCTTCGTGCACCCTCCGACACCGTGGGCAACCCGAGAGAGAATTCCGAGAATGGATCACGCGCAGGGGAAGCAGCAGATCCTGCGCCCGGGACACTGTGATAATTGCACATTCGATATCACCTCTCCCTGCATCGAGTGTGGGAGATGAGCATAACAGTTAAATAACGAAAATGCCTGCATGAGACATGTGTAAACAAACACTCGCGAAGGATGGCCAAAATATTGTTTGCTTGGGCCGTAATGCTGATCTCCACTTCGCTTGTGCTGGTGTGTATGAATCCACTTGTAAAAATAAATCTAAGGAAAAAATTGGAGGTGTAACATTTGCCTATCTAATGGAAACACCAGTGAAATAAAAAGAGACTTATTCATTCTAACTTATTATCTCTTGTAGCTGAGGTAAAATACCTCAAACGGTGAGTTCAATATGTGAGTGGATGATGTCAAGAATCTCAAAGAGTGGCGAATAATGGCGTAATACGTTAGGTTAAAAATTGTGTATTGGAATTGAATGAGGCGCTTAAAAAGAAAGAAAGATGCAATAATAGAGGGTTTAAACCAAATATTAAATGTTCTTGAACAAAGAGCGCTCGAAAACAACGTAGATTGAATACTGGGTTTAATAGACAAAGAACTGTCAAGCGTGGAGTTAAAATGTGAATTGTTAAACCTGACTAAAATTGAGCTTGCATGACATTGAGGAAATATATGTAATTAAAAGAGAAAAACATAAAAGGCCCCCATAATAACCCACCATTACCCTAAGCCAGCGCTAATAACCCTCATAACAGGACGAGTCCCGGCCTCTCCCGCCTTCGCCCGACCCCTCCAAGGGTGTGCGGTGGGAGACAGCACCGCGGCCACGCTTTATCTTACCTATCTTATAACTTTTTCAAGTTGACAGCAAATGAATGAACAGAGGTGCTCTTCGCACCGCATTTGATGTCCTGATGAAAATGGTCTTTACATTAAACCTGTGAGATAAGTATTAAAACAGTTACGAAATATTTTGGGCCAAGAGCCACGTGTCCACGCTTCCTCGGCGTGGATTTCACGTCTTTCCCTACCCAACTGGGTTTATTATAATGCCTAGGAGCAGCGGGGCTATCAACGCAACTGTTTTCAAATTATGACAAAATAGGCGGCACGCGAGTGCAGTTTGCCGCTGGATTCCGTGGAAACCCCTCTCACTCGTCTTTCTCTCTGTCCAATGCACTCTCTCTTCCATCCTTATCTCCATGCCCACATCCCAAGAGCCTTTCTTCTCTTCCTTCCTTCCGAGCATCTCTCTGCTACACAACGCAATGTAATTATATTGGCCAACAAGGCGCGATTAACTCATGTGCTACCACCGTGTGTTTTCATTTCCAATCATTGCGATTGTACAAGTGATGTGGCTCGCAACCACGCGCCGGCTTTCGCCGTCTTTGGCGTGTTTAATTACTCGCTGTGGAGGCTCTAATACCTCCTCAATGCAAAAACAAAATATTGGGCGAATTATGGAATGAAAAATCACTAATGGTAATATCCACACGCTTATTTAGTCAAATGACCGGTTTCGACGTTTACCATATCTTCATCAGAGATATAACGACCTCGGTTAGGTAGTTATATAAACTACTGATTATGATGTGGTAAACATCGAAACCGGTCATTTGATCATATGGAAGTGTGAAAATTACCAAGATATAATTCCATATAATTACCAAGAGATAATTAGATTCCATAATGTCGAAATTCCACAAAGTTTCTTTTCCAACCATAGAGTTATTATTGGGTGAATATTTGAACGATATCTCTGCGTGTATAAACGAAGTTCAAGAAATTATATCAAGAATGCAGCAGTAGGGAGTGTCTAATGGGAGGTGATATTTTCTGCGGTCCCCCTATCAGTGCCCCCCAAGACACAAGAAACTATCAAAGTGGTGAAACAGACAGCCGCTGAAATGATCGTAGTGGACTGTAATAAGGCTTTTTGCTTGCACGTGTGTTCGTGGTTCAAATCGGATCTGTATTTTTATTAACTAAATAAGGTTACGCTCATTACAACAAATGACAAAAGCGTAATAACTTTAAATGAAGAATGCGAGTCATAGGCGACGCATAGTATATGCGCGATGGCTTGCTCGGAATGCATCGAGAGACGTTCCCCCTTCGAGTAAGCCCCGTTCACATTGACCGGAGAGGGTTCGGCCACGAAGTTGAGCGTTTAACACCCGGATGAGTGGCGCCGCCCGCACTCGGCAGTTGCTTCATGCCCAAACACAACAGACTCAGATTAATAAGCATTCAAAACCTTTCGTAATTCGTCACTAGATGTTTATTTTCATAGTGTATAAATAACCATCAGATAAATAAAAAACACAATAGTATTTAGTACCATGGACTCAAGAAGTCTGTCCCATCCACTACATATCTTCGTGGCACCCCTCGTACGGATGTACTCTCCCACTAAAGGTGAGAATGATGTGAACTGATGGTGATGGCGATATGGTGAACTGATGGTGAGATAAGATAGTGATGGTGATAAGGTGAACTAATTATTTAAATTTTTCCTCCCATGTTTCTGGAATATGAAGACCATTAAATTAAAAATAGTAAATTATTGTGAATAATTTTCAAAATTTACATCAAATTATGATGCGATGTAAATTTTCTGCTTAATTTATGGTTACTCAGTAAAAACAAAGCGCAGAATATTCGCACGCATTGCTTTGAGAATACTCCCAACAAATCCAGTCAATGGAAGCCAAAAATGCCATTTAGCGACAAGATACTGCAAATGATTTCTCGGCCATTGAGTACCTTTCTCACTGACCGGGTAAGCTCGTGTTCCGACCAGCGTAGGCACTTAGGAAAAATGTGGCATCATACGGAGATGACCGCATTTAACAGGAGAGGATTTTTAAGAGAAGCATGGGTTATTGAGCATGAGACACTTCTAAGTACAAGAATCCATTGGCCATGTAGTTAGGTCTCATACCACGGAGGGATTGGAATTGTTGAATTTTTCTCCATGAGGGAATCAAGCGAGGAAAAGCCAGTAAAGCCGCTGAGTGGTATTGGACTATTCCGAATCCTACTCACACGGCCCAATCCAAGATTTGAATATGCCGCGGCAAACAAAACACCCATGGCCCAGACGAGGTTCGAGTCCATGACCTTCCGATCTTCTCCTCGGAGGAGACGGAGAGAGAGGGCGTGAATGAATATGAATCCAACAATGCACGCGGGAGATGAAAGACGAGAGTATGAATGACTTTCGTGCTGCCCGACCGTATTTGCGGCGCTTTCAGGTGTTTCGGGATGAAGACGGAGGAGATGGAAAAAAGCCGAATCAAGGAGAACCGCTCTTCATTTACATTTCAATAAAGCTCTCACGGATCTCGACCCACGTAGAGAAATAAGAGAATGCCGAGCGAACACGCGCGAATGCATCATTAGGAAAAATAGAACATCCGATAGAATATTTCGTAAGATTGGTCCTGTTTACTATGCATCTGTCCATAGGAGTTCATATTTAATTCAGAACTGAGTTCCTAATGAACGATACGACTCTCGTTTCAACTTATTTTGAAGTGAAGCCCAGGATGAACTGTCGTGGTCAAACTGACGAAGCTTCTCGCTAATGGCACTCGAAAACGAACGCTAACGACCCTGGCCAAAGACGGAGCAAGAGAGTATGTATGAAAATAAATGAAACTGACCTGTAAACATTTGGGACACACATTTGGGCGCGTGTCGCAATAAAATTATTCCAGCCATCGAGTTGCAGTGGTTCTGGAGATTGCAACTGAATCAATTCCATTTTCGGGGAGGATGGAGGTGTGAGGGCTCCTCAGCTGGACCACGCGACCCAACTAGAACGAACTGGCAACATTACATGAGAGAGCAGGGAGAGCATTCATTTATTTTACCAGACGTTAGCACTCTCCTCCATCTTCACGGCGCCTCAAGATTCCTTAACCACCTCCTCCTCTGGAGGAAAGCAACGACCACCCCTTCAACAACATCTCGTGCAAGGGGAGGGGCAGAAAGAGAGGTGGGGGGAAGGTAGGGGAACAAAGACTAGAGCGAGGATACAAAAAGTGGACAAATACTTCCATAAACAACTAAATAAAAAAGAACCCAGTTTTTGCCATTTCTTAAGATATTGTGATGGTTGAGAATCCAACGAAAAGAAAGTCGGTTAGACCGTGTCGGAGAGTCAGCCGTGCGTTTTTTGTGAATACGTCAACTGTCGTTCGCGGCGCGATCAAAGTCGACTTTCCGACGTTGCAGAAGCCATGTCGCTCGTTTCGCTACGCGTAGAGCGGTATTGATCGATGGTTTATTATATGCCTTTTCGGATTAAATTCCGTTCTCTTCCATTTCCCCCGGGCTACAGGTGAGTATGAGCAGGCATCTGAAATTCTGCTTAAAAATTTCATTTCCTACATTCGATTAGTCTTCAGCAAAAAATGAACAAAATCCTATTTTGTCATAAATAGACGAAAATGGAAAAACGATTTCGTTTGACAACAAAATTTCTGCGCTGCCACATCGAAGTCACGAGATGCATTGAGTTGAAACTTGATCTCACACCCAATATATGGTCACCAGTCCTTCGCACATGCGTAGCAGCACCAACTCGATGGAATGCTCGTATTGCAGTCGTAAACCCGATAGAACGAGACAACTTTTATTTCTATCGTATAGCTACTCACGAAGTTTTAGATTCGGAATAAATCACCCTGCAAATGTTATTTTTGCCGTTTACGTAGGTATTACCGTGGTACCCCATTTTCTCATTGATTGTAAAGATGTGTGTCAACATCAAAAACTTCTCTGCACTTCAAACTATTCCCGTTTCCAAGACTTCCAAATTCACTAGAGCACTTCATGTCGCACACTACTTGATTCACGCATATAAGCGAATAATACTTTAGTGTGAATTGTTTTCAATTGGAGTCCAATATTTATTTTCAACATGATAGAAGCTGAAATCGATAATTAATGATATATCGTCTATTACCATTTATGACACGATCAGTTTCAAATTCATGAACAGTAACAATGCCATTATGTCTCGCCTATAATGTATGTTTTCCAAAGACGATTGTTTTTGAAACTTTCCATCCGTCACTTCACGTCCACGTCACCAGTAATATACTTCAGTATAATGGGGAGCATTGACGTTCAAGCAGCAGCGAATTCCTCAAACGATGTCCTTGCGATTCAATGATCATGATGTGAGATGCAAGCGCAGTGAAGTCGTAGAAGCGATGGCACTCATGAGAGACAGGGCAGGGATGATATCGGTGAAGTGGCCCAGAGTACCCCGGCATTGAATAGCTTTGGCAGAAGCGGAGAGTTTTCATTGGAATCCCGATCTCTGCTTGATTTTCTTTTGAAGGGTACTTCAAGGACAGTGCTCCGTCCGTCGGATGAGACGTTCAGCCGTGATCCCCCTTTCGTGAAAAGTGCTCCAATGCCTGAGTTTCTGCCCATCCTACCACGATTCCACATATACCCTGCCCACCTACCCACACATCGATCGTGACGCAAAGGATGTCGGTCGCCTCTCCCAAATAACCAACCAACGGACGACACATGAATCCTATCGTAGAGAGAGGGGAACCAAGCCTGAGAACGTCGGGAAATCTCTGCCTCAAAACTCATCACCAAGTTCAAGCCGAGATGCGTCATCAGTCACTCCGCAAATACGTGGCCCGGCGATGCGCGATGCATAGCGCGGCTTTAAAATCATCCCATTTGCCATTGGATGCGCGCGCACATGGACCGACCGGCCAGGCCGCATCCGGGGGGTGTGGGCGAGAGAGCGTAAGTAGGGGGACATTTATCGAAGACCACCACCCGATTGGAGGGGGGGGGGCGCCACCCACCCACCCACGATACACACCTGGATTCAGATCCGGGAGGATTGCTCCTTTAAAACGACTCCGCTGCGATGATTGCAATTCCACCCCGCATCCTCCTCGCATTTCTCAATATCCATCTTCAATTTCACTCTTCAATGTTTGCGAAAGATGGGTGGGGAGACGAGGATGGCAAAACTCTATCCGAGCTATGCCAAATATAGGGTCCTTGTTGGCACTTCGCCCCACTTGTGGTTCCTCCTTCTTTTTCGCCTTAACTTCTCGTGCAACAAAACTGCTAGCCCACTAATAAGCGAAGTAAACAAATCCACCGCGTGAGACGGAACCAAAGGGCAGCGAGCGTGCAATGCGTGAACTGCGGCGGGTGCGGTGACCGCGCTGCACGAGCGTGGAGCGAGGGGGAACAAAACACAAAACTCTGCCCTAATGCAGTATAATACGTGGAAGAGTACGAACTGTGACCGCCTTATGGGACGGCTACACTCGATGAGGCACGCATCCTGATCCGCAACGATGGTGTGCATGCCCGTCAGTTTGATTCCGTCAAACATTTACAGTTTTCCCCCTGATTTCCAGAAATCATAATGTTACGGAGACCCCTAAATATTATTCGATCGACCTGAAATTTTTACAGCATTAGTTTGAACCCATTTCACAACTATTCCCAGGTGTGCGCAACAAAATTATAAAATCTTTTTTTTTTCGACTCACCCTATTAGGGGATGGGTTTTCTGAGAAACGTTTGCGGTAAAAGTAGGAGGAACAGGGATAGGAATTAGAGGGTCATGAAATAATGTGGGTCCTTGCTTCTTAGGTTTGGCCATGTTGAGAGAATGGATGGATGCAGACGTA
Source organism: Pyrrhosoma nymphula (assembly GCA_963573305.1). Lineage (NCBI taxonomy): Eukaryota > Metazoa > Arthropoda > Insecta > Odonata > Coenagrionidae > Pyrrhosoma > Pyrrhosoma nymphula. Next base: position 5,215,751 of record OY754334.1, read on the forward strand.
GAAAAGGTATGCAAGGATAGGAGAGAATATAGTAGGGGGAAAATGATTAAGGCAAACCCAGTTCTCTAGATCTAATACTGAGAATTTTGTTCCCTTGACTGCATGCCTACCTCGAAAGGGAACGGCGTGAGTACGTCTGCTCTTGTCTCCTTAAAAGCATAGTACACGTATCTGACGCGAGCCATCGATTCCGAGTCTCCGTTCAAGCGCCGATCTCCTCGGAGGCCAAGGTTGCCAAAGGAGAGTCAATCTTCTCCCCTCCCTCACCTTTAAATACGCCTTGAACTCACCAAATACATTTGAACAACAGGGTGGGTGCACATACTTCCCCTCCAGCCCCACTCCTTCCCTCCTTGCCCCTCCCCGCTTAAGAATACGAGACGAGAATACAGCTGTGTGTCACGCCAGGGACACCTCGTGGCGGAGCGGAAGATTTCCACGGGATTTAAAGGCGAAACTTCCGCGTGCTTCCCACAGAAGAGCTTCGGCCTCAATGTGTGTCTGTGCCGTTTAAAGTAGGGATGAGTCGATTCCACTTTTATTCGATTCCGACTCTTTCAAATCGATTCCGACTCCATCGATTCTTATTCCTAATATCAGGTGGGATATTGTTATATGCACCAGTAGCGTACGACTATTATTTAAATTCAAGTACTGGCTGGAATAAAATAACAAACACAATTAATTCGCTCAAAATGTGTATTTAATGGCAAATAGCAAATATATCCTCAGCTTATAGTCTATGTTTAAAATATTTATCTATCTGGAATCGATGGAATCGTAATCGAGTTTAGGCGATCGATTCTCGATACCAATCCTAAGCCTGAGAATCGTTGGAATCGAGAATCGACATTTGGAATCGACTCGTCCTTAGTTTAAAAGCTTCCCCACGTAGTACATCCACTGGTACGGCAGATGAGAAGAAGTGTCTTCATACGGCTTTCCACTAATTCATTACCGTGAGAACAATCACTAGGACACGCAAAAAAACTACCCCATTCTTGTTATAGTGTTTTTCTAGAGTCTGTATCCGATGTGGGCTACTACCAAGGCGTGGAGAGAGAGAGAGAGAATTTACTTATGTGAGAAAAAGTCACCTTCAGTTGCATGATGGAGTAATATATACCATGGGATAAAGATATCTTTTCCTCAAATTCCTCGAAATAGTTGGGCGCTTATCACTGACATCAGGGTTTCCTGTAGCAACGTGCTTTTGTGTTTTGATGTAGAGTAGGTGTATATAGCGGTTGAACTGTGATTTTAACTAGCCTTTGCTAATTTCCGAATAAGTTTTTATAAGCCGCCGGAGAAGAGAGTCTCCTGCGTGATTACTTGTGGAATACTACGCAAGATTTTCATTGGCTGTTTTTATTTATTTTTGCTTCTTAAGTATCAGGAAACAGGAATTCTTCCCATGATATTGATTTTACAACATGTTTGACAGCATTTTGAATAGCGTTTAATACATCGACATTGTCAAAATAAACAACGAATGCATTGATTAGACACTGTTCGACGATTCTTCGCTTTCTTTGTGCATAAACATAGAAACTGGGTAATACTTTGTGCGTTTAAGAAAATAACTCAAAAACGAGATAAGACACTGCTTTTTTAATCGTCGAAGAATTGTTGGTGAATTTGCACTTTCAGGTTACTTTCGTTTTTTGAGTTAAAATTCTAAAATGTAAGGCAAAGACGGAAATCCTCCTAAGTGTTGCATTTATTCTGCCGTAGCTGACAAACATTACCTTAAAGCGTACATTGACCGCAAAATCCTCTGAAGTTGGGGATGATAGTTGATTCTGTTATTATATTTTGATTTTCATGTGAGGGGAATAACAATTGCTTTTAAAGAAAATTAGCAATCGCACAAGGTTTATTTTAGTTGAATAAGTAATAAATATGCATCTTTTTCTTAACCTTCATAATATATCTCACAAGACGATTACGAAGGTGCCAAGTGATTGCAATGGCAAAATCCTTTAAGGGAGTCTATCATAACGACGGCAGTTATTAGTCTCGAGTTTTTTTTACAACAAAGGGCATATTTGTCGTTATATTATTATTACGTTCGAGGACATACAATATGATTGCAAAATTCCCAATAGAGCTCTTCGCTGTCCTCATTGTATTACCTACTTAAATTAAGGAAACTGACCGCAGTCGGATGTGGATGACCGAACATTTTTGTCGGAATTATAAGTCCGTGGTCAGAATCCGCGCATAAAATGGAATTTGAAAAAAGAAAAGTTGCCGGCCAGAAAAGAATTATACCTGCCCCGCTTGATTCGCGAGTCAATAGAGATCGCGAAACATCCCAATAATTTTAACGTTGACGATGGTTCACAATTCTACAACTCCTAGAATCGCCTCCTGGACCTACAGCATGACACAGCGGACTCCGCCGAAGCCAACTGTAATGAAGACAAAGCTAGAAGACAATACATTCCCAGCGGTTCCCGCAACCGACGAGAAAAAGTGAAGGATACACAGCGGTCGCAACAGTCTCGCACGTAAAGACGGCGACACTAATCGCAAAACTCAACTTCGCACCTGAAGAAGCGAGAGAGAGAGATAGTGAGCCAAATGTGCTCCAAACACAGTTTAACTCAAAAGCCAACTCAGAACCACTGACTTTGTTTTCCTATTTTCATAATAAATAGCTTTGTCTTGGTCACATTTTTGGAATGGAAATCAAATCGTATGGAAAGAAAGTTTTCAAGCCTTATATTACTCAAAAATACTTGAGACAGACGTTTAAGGAAAATCATTTTCTGAAAATCAAATTTAGGTTGGTGAATTTATGTATTCTATCATCCATTGTCAATCGTATTTCTCACAGTTAAAGGAAGGAGTAAGCTGGGAACCGAGAGAAAGATTCGGGGACTGCACATGACTTAGATTACTTGAAAATTTCAGCTCGCGCGCGAGTTATTCGGTCACACAGGATAACGTTTTAACACAACACAACATACATTACAAGAAATAAAAGAATAGAATAGATACGCGGCCGAACTGGTGCAAAAAAGTTTTTTTCCACGTAGCATTGAAAAAAAGACAAGAGACCGTGATGCAGTGGCCATTGTTAATTTATGACTAGGTTGTTCGATCGGTGCAGGTTATTCGTTGATTTGCTATCCGATGATTCTGAATTCATGCTGTAAATACTAATTGCATGTCTCGCATGCTTCCTGTACAACTCTTATTTCTTTATGTATGTATGTATTTGTGTAATGTATTAATACTCATAGTTTCTATTACATTTTCTGCGTTTACTGACGTTCATGTTGATGAAAACTCACCCCTGCCATACACCCATTGGGTGGCTGGGATGGTATCACGTAGAGGTTAGATTAAGGAATGAAAAAAAACTGTGAGACACTAAGGCACTCTATTGATGCACAGTTCCCTGCTCGCCATGTTCTTCCTCTAATTCCCTTTCCTCCATTTTTCGTCGTGGCCCTGATGCACACTCTACAATAAGCTCCACTTTAGACTCCGCAGGATTTGCTTTATTGTTGAAATTCATTTTTGCATACTTGGTTCTCCAATGGATATACTATGATTTTTCCCTAAATCTAGTATTGCAAGGGTCTGCATGACGGCTTCGGTAGCTTTTGCTATTTCGCCTTTTAAGCATTTTTCCGATATTGTGTAAAGACAGAGAATGAATAGCGGCGATAGGATAGGACGAATGAGAGGACATCTGACAGGTCAAGTAGGAAAATTGGGCTACGAAGCCTACTACCACAAATAATATGTTAATCTATATTAGACCGCAGGTCAAAATGTAGACTTAATATTTTAAGTAAGTTCCAAGCTCACGACGTGAGAAATATTCAATGAAACCCGATATACTATGGTAACTGAGATCATGAGCATACGATTAAGGAAATACATTGCATATCAGACAGGCTTAAAATGCAATTTTTTCGCGATCGATTAGGGGGTGACCCATTGAAGCTTTGTAATTAGGGTTGCTCGAGAGATCGTTTAAATACTTAGTTGATTTTCACTCTAATGTTCATGTTTTAATGTGCTAAGTATCACTAACAGCACATCTCGTAAGTTCCCATTAAGACTCATCTCAGTGCATTTATAAAGTACCAAAATGCATTGAACCCACAAGTTTCACACCCTTCCACATATTCTCAGGTTTTTTCTACTGAATCAATACCCTAAGCTGTAATGATATTTGTAGAATATATTGTAGTGTCTATTGGTGAAACTCCACCCCCTGCCACACATCCTTGAGGTGCCTTTCAGGGTCGGTACAGTGAAGACGCAGATGAACAGTTGGGAGGCCATGGCCGCCTCACGGACCCCGTCCCCACTTCGAGAAAGTCCCACAGCGAAGAACACGGTAGCGGCTCTGCAACAGGAATAAAGAAAGGGGGGGAGGGTTAAAGGGGGTGGGAGGGGAGGACTCTGAGGCCGAGCAAGTCGTTTTTTCAGGGCCGTACCCCCTTTCTCGCCTCCTTGCCCTAATTACCCACTTGGCTCTTTTATTCGAGGGTGTAAGAGGGGAAGAGAAGAAGGGTTCGCGTCCTCTAGCGGGTGCCGAGCGAAAGCCCTTCTCAGACACCACACTCTCACGGCCAAGAGCCAATTTACCACCATGGGTTGCCCCCCCCCCCCCCCCGCCCCGCTCCCTTGCCCCCCCATATTGAGAGGAGAGCGAAGAAGAGGTGGGTGGGAAGAGGAGCAGGACCATGGAGATGTTACTAAGTTACACGTTGGAGGATTCACCGGCGCTGCTATCACGTTTACAATAAGTTCTGTAAAATATAAAACTTTTGTTTAAAAATTGACGGTGAGCCACCATGTTACACTTTGGCAACTCGGCCGTGGCATTGTCACGTTGTTACGATGACCATGCTTCTCCGAGTTTTCAGTAACCAAGCTGCAATTGTGTGACGTCTATGCCCTGTGCTGCTTTCGGCGGAAGGAGAATGTACAATAAGGGCTATCAGTTATTTTATCAATATATTTGTCTTCTCATTACAGTACATTCATTTCAATTGACTTAGTGTAACTGCACCAAGTCCTGTGGTTCGAATAATGCTGACTATTTGGCGGAGGCCTGATAAACTCCAATCATTCTTTCTGGGAAAAATATGTCTACAGCGCAACGAATTCCATATGGTTGTCCTTTAATTACAAAAGGAAAATGACTTCTTCACCCTTATATTTCATATCTAGGATACTACTAACCGATGATCCAACGCACTCGTTCATTTAGTTTTCCTGCGTATTTGTCATAAATGAGCTCTTTTGTTCGTTGATTGATAGTAAGATGACTTAATTCTTGCCAAAGAACTGACGAACAAATGAATATTCAATCCGTGAGTCGTACAAGTGTTAATTTCACGATGAAACTACCGCCGGCGAACCCTGTGCGGTACAACCTAGTCTCTGTGAGTGAGGCAAAATTCTTCCCACCCCTCTTCTTTGTGAGGTTCTCCCACCTCTCTCCCTCCCTCCGCCCTCCCTTCACCCTCCCTCCCTCTCATCATCCCCACCTCGGAAATGCACACACACAGGCGCACAACACCACACACACACAACACACAATGCGGTCGCTCGCATGAGATTTCACGGACTCGATATCGACCCTCCGGCCCACTCCGGCCACACTCTCTTTCCTCAATCCGACAGCAGACCACCCCGGCAAATAATAATAATAATATTTAATAATATCGCCCCTTCCCCATCCCCCCTACACCGCGAATTCCTTTCCTTAGGCACGCACGCACCAAGAGGCCACGGCCCTTGCATGTCGAGAGAGACCGGGCCAGCACCAAGCGGGTGCCCTTCTGTTCGACCTCCTTGGTGCAGAGATTTGTTTTTCCTATATATGTCCGAATTTCCGAGTTAGACCTTATTACTTGTATGCTTCCGACGTCGGAGCGTCTTTAAGGTAGTTTTTAGTGACAAATCACTTCACCTAGAATTTGATTAATATGACCTCATTTTAAAGAAAAAACAACTCTCATATTTCCAATGATGTATAAATATTAACCCCTTTCCGAACTACTGTCCGAGTAATTTTCCTAACAATTTAAGCCGTTTTACATGGGACATATTACGGCTGTGCGCTCCAGAGGGAGAATATTGAAAAAAATAGGACTTGTTAACACCTAGATTTCGTCAAAAACCAGCGATGTGTAGTTTTTATGTTTTCCCAACTATTTATAAAAATTACTTCTTTACTCACCACCGTAATTTTGATAGATTCGCAAAAAACAAACCTGCTGTTTTGAAGGATTTTTAGCCATGCGGCGAGAAAAAATGAGTCAAGTTAGAGGCTTTTGTAATTATATTCATTTAATTACTGAGAATTTTGGTCTTATATAACTATATTTTCGCACAATTAATATTACAAAATTTGCTTCGCATTTTTTCAAACGCTGAAATGAAAACATAAAATTGGAACGTGGTCTCCATTATGACTAGGGCTCATTACCTCGCTCAGACTACTTAAAAATCACTTCGGCGATGGAATGCCGGGACGGAAACCGCGAAAGTAACGACTCTACTTGAATGCTAAAGTGGTCTCGTTCGATCGGGTACACTAATACGATGTGAGGGCATGACCTTGTGTTGCGCATGCGCGAGACAAGAGGGGCCGGGTTGACTGGCGGCCATTTTGGACGCGGTCGAAAGTTTCTGCGCAGCACGTCACGGAATTTCGATGAGCTACCTAGCTGATTTTACTTACTAACGAATTAAATGGTCAATATACTTAGGTCTACTTAAGTCATAAAACTGACTTTAACTTTGGTTATTGGCGAAAAATAAAATATTAATTATAAAATACAAACTTATTATTATTATTTTTTGGAGTGTAGGTATTTTTATTTTAAATGATTAACGATCATGAGAGTTTTATTATAAAAAAATAAAAAGACCATCACTCCAAAAAATAATAGAAATATATTTACAATAATTTGGTGGTCGATTAAAGAGAAGAAGTTCCTGCATAAAATACGAAGTATCAGAAGCCGGCCGGGGACCATAGTCACCGCAAAGCTCAGAGTAAATAAAGTAGAACTCAGCATATCAGAAATGGTGCCTAATTAACCAATCGACTAGTAAAACTATGCCTAATCCCTTCCCACGTGGATTATAATAGTAATGGCTAATGTACTTTGAGCAAAATCAGGAGTGTGCAGCCCTTTCTTACATTTAACTCAATTAAGCACACATTAACACTCGTGCCCTAAGGGGGCCCCTATCCTCCCCAGGCGGGACTCGAACCCGCGACCTTCGGGTTGGGAGGGCGAGGACGTTACCCCGCCGCCCCCGATGCCGGAGATGTTCATATCGCTCATATGTTTTGATCGAGGATTATAGAACGAAAGAATGTTCCACATTACAATGCACTGAGACACCGGAAATCTCGTCCAGTTTGACCTTTCAGGGACCATAAAGACTGTCTCTAAATACGTTAGGACCAAAATTTCACCTATTCATATACTTGCAGAAACATTTCCATCAATTTTTGAGTGAACTGGACTGTTTAAAAAATGCATGTTGGGGTATATTCCAATGCTTCTTTCTGTAAAAAAACATTAAATTTGTCATCTTTTCAAATATTCCTGCAATTATTTTTTTACCATATGATCAAAGTTCCGAATACTCTACTATATCTTGCAGCTTTGAGATTAAATTAAGCAAACGGACTAAATTTGGCCAGAAATCTCCTTTCATATCACAAAATAAATTCCACAGTAAGCTAAGAAAAAATATTCCACTCCAAAACTTTTCTAAAAATGGTTTGGCACTTTTCTCTTCTGGGTATGTATGGCAGGGTCTTAAAGAAGGTGAGGTTAATTATCAAACCCTGCCTAAGCACCTGAAGCGACGACGTCACTACATTAGCCTAGGAAATGAGAATTTGGGAGGCCGTATGCTCATGAATCGGCTACTCACATAACGTGGAGGTTTAAAACCCAATCATTATTAGTCATTCAATCCTTAAATAGGTTGACTTCAGCCTTCTATTTCTTCCCATCCTTGTTTAATCCTTTCTGTCCTAGGAGCACTTTTGTTTAATATCCCGTTTTAGTTGCCCTGATGCCCCAAGGTCTTTGTCGAGGGGTTTTGCCTTCCATTGTGTTCCTTGCAGATACCTAGTGGGTCAGAGTTTTGAAATTTGTCTTCCTGTCTCCTGTTTCATTCTTCTACACACTTCTCCTCGTTTCTGACCCTATGGGAGGCATTTAATCCTGACCATTCGCCTCCAGCACTTACTCTCAAGAGCCACTAGTCTCTGTTCTGTTCTCTGTCTCTGAGCCATATAGCGCAAGTCTCCACGCGAATGTTTTTGATACTTGTTTCCTTTTGTGGTAATCCTATTTTCTTTGAACAATGGAGTAGTTTTTTCATGATGAATGTTTTCGTGACTATTAACATACCAAACATACAGGAGACGAAACAGAAGAAGCAAAATGAGAAACATGGAGAAGTCCTCAGCACCGTAAAGGGAAAGAAGAACTTGATCGTGATGGGAGATTGGAAAGAAGTGGTGGTGGTGTGGGCACAATGGGAAGCAATAGCAAGGGCATTTCAGGCTCGTGAAACGAAATAGCAAAGGAGAAGAACTTGTAGAGTTCATCTACATCTACATACTACCCCGCAAGCCGCCTCAATAGGCGAGTGGCGGGGGTGTGCTAGGACACCAGCCGTTTATATATAAAAAGGATACGCTCTAGTGAAATTACGCCTAGCATTTATTAAAGTCCCTTATTGTGCGGGGGAAAAACGAATTCCCATACCTATCCGCTCGGCAAAATATCTCTCTTAATTTATCGTTTCTGTCGGACCTAGAAATATAGTTGGGTTCTAATATGATGTTCTCCGTGTCACTCTTAAAGATGGTTCTGAGTAGAGAAGAATATATATATATATATATATATATATATATATATATATATATATATATATATATATATATATATATATATATATATATATATATATATTCAATCGACGAAGTGCACACGTGGTGAAAATATACCCAATAAGGAGTCACAGGCGTGACAAGTAAAAACATAGTGGGACAAACAAAAGAAACTCACACGAATGGTTGTTTAATTTTCGACAGCATTCAACTGAAGAACACACACACACACACACACACACACACACACACACACACACATATATATATATATATATATATATATATATATATATATATATATATATATATATATGTGTGTGTGTGTGTGTGTGTGTGTGTGTGTATGTGTGTGTGTTCTTCAGTTGTCCTTCTGTTCAAATTATTATATATTTATTCGCCTAAAGGGCGGTGTGTGAGTGAGTGAACGAAATGTATGGCCGAACCGGCTCTTTTCCTCTTCAGTTCATGTTCCTATCTCTGTCCGACTCTCTGTGTGAATGAACTCATCTTTGCTTTCTTCTTGTGTCCATGTCTAATTCTTCTCTCTTGGTGATGGAATAGCTGCCCTTGTGTGCCATCCAGAGGCCACGGCTACGGGCTCAAGCTTGAAGGGGTATTCTTTGTTATAAGCCCCAGCCGAAATCGTGGAAAACCTAAGTGTCCTGGTAGCTCAACTGGTAGAGCACTCGGCGCGAAATCGGGAGGTTCCGGGTTCGAGTCCCGGCCACGGCACATTTTTACCCTCTGATTTCTCGGCTTTACCATCTTCCACATCACCAGTGTCTTCGTCCAATTTTAGTTACATGTTTCCTATCTCTTTCTTTCACCTTCTGTTCAAATTATTATATATTTATTCGCCTAAAGGGCGGTGTGTGAGTGAGTGAACGATCCGTAATATCCGATTGCCTTCATTTCTCAATAAAGCGAGAGACTGCACGGTCAATTGCTGATCAAGAATTTCAGACGACCGGATCAGGTGTGACATTTTGGCCGTTAAAATGACAGCTTTCTGGGAGTGGGTGGTAATCAGGCGTTCAAATCCGCTCATGCATATGCTACTCGAGGATTTCGATGTGTTCAATTTACACCACTCCCGCAGCTCCTCCTCTTCTCCCTCCCTTTTCAGCACCCCCCCTCCCAGCCTCCCCTCCCGCCCATCCCACCGACACCCACAGCTAGAGAAATTCGTCCTTCCACGCCCGGACCAACACCAACACCGGGCTCAACCCGCATCTACCCGCTCCCCCCTCGACCCTTGTCGCTCTCCTCTACTGACCCATCCCAAGGATCCTCTCGATGCGACCTCCCCCCTTCGGAAGATCGATAGGGAGGAGGGGGGTGGGTGAAAGGGCCTCAAAGGGAATGCGATTGGCGTGGTTACCGCCAAAGGGTCGAGAGGGGGGGAAGGAGTCTCGGAGGGGGGGGGGAGACGACGACGACACGAAATGAAGAAGACCGCCTCACCTCACGCGAATGTGAGGCTGAGAGAGAGACCACCACCTTTGCTCTCCCGTTCCACGCTCGAGTAAACTCTACGCTCTCGCTTCCAGGACCTGCTCCGTCTCGCGTCCCAGGGTCGCGGGAGGGGCGTCCGTTCCTGCACACGGACACTACAACCTGTAAACCTCCTCCCCGAAAGTTGGCACCGATCGCAATGAAAACATCCCATCGAACTCGACCGATTCGGGCTGGATGCGCATTGAGAGAAATGGTGGAATCGTCATCTAAATACTATTGATATCGTAATCTTCAACCGACGTGATAGCAAGGTGCACTGGTAAAAATCGTACGCTTGCCATAGCGTAGAGGAAGCGTCAACGGAGAGTTCTACACTCTTGGAGGAACTTCCTTTACTCCCCAATTACTCTCCAAGATTTTTTACTCCAAACACGTTTCCCTAACTCTTCCGCAAGAGTGAACGGAGAGTGCCTCATGGCTTCTTTGACGCTTCGTTATTCATCCCACCCGTCAACACTTCTTAAACGCTTCCGGGGAAGTAAACTATGATTTGGCTGATGGTTTTGTTTACTCTTCGATTTCCCCGCTACTACTACGAAAACACATTGTCATTTTTGCACGAGTAAAGTAAAATCTGGTGCTTTCAAACGTCCTAATAATATGCAATATTTTTAGTTAATGTCATGATGTGCCTTCGTTTACGGACAAATTAAACTTCAATTACTTACCTACGGTAATGATCAATTTGTAATATGTATTTGATAGAATTTGGATATTAGCTTACGGTGTTACTAATTGTCAGCTATTCAGTCCTTACATTTCCCCTCGGAAATGCGTTATTATGTCTACATCGTATTTAAAAACATGTGCATGATGTACAGCGTTATACCAGTTGTTATCTATATCCCCAGTTATTAATAGGTAATTATATTAATTGTTCATTCCAAAGCAAAAAGTCAATATATCCAAGCATTTAAAAACCGTAGAAACACGTCGCGGTATGTAATTACAATAAAACTCTGTGTAACTTCCAACCCAGCCTAGTGGTTATGGCGATCGCCTGTGAGTGGAAATGGTTCGAGATCGATGCCCTCTCAATGGAATACTCTTTTACTTTTAGGTTTTTATTGTTTTAATTGTTATATTTTGTGTTCTTATCATCGTTAATTCAATGAAAATATTTTTAGGCAATTTTTAAAATTATCAATAGGACTACATATATTTAGTCCTATTTACAGAGGCGGGAGTAGACTTGCACCCCGTCTACGCTCCGTTAACAGTCCCAGAGGACGCTTCGTTTACTCTCCGGTGTTCCAATTTACGCTCTCCAGACTCTTCGTTCACCCTCCCTTGTGTCTTGGTCAGCTCTTCCTTCACTCTCCGATAGGCCCCTGCCCCTCGGCCCCATCCGAACATTTCCTCCTCGCCTCTGCCTTCGTGCCCGCTCGTCGCACGCGTGGCCGGCCCTCGAGAAGGCCAGGGGACACCAACCCCCGTTCTTAGAACCTCCACCTGTGATCGCCTATTTACCCCAAGATGAGGTTATTTGGGTCAAAAAAAGAAGACGCCTGAAGGCCTCCAAAAATGCCGTATATATATACAGGACGCCTTTATTTCACCCCATAACGTTTTACCCTTTAGATCATCCACGCTGTAGTGAATTTGGTATCTTAAGGTGCTCCGATGGTCATATTAGCACCGTCCATCCCAAGCCCTTAGTTATTAAGAAAAATCAACACCCATGATCGTGTTGGGTTTCGAGCACGTGACATTTGGGTCGGCGCGTTGCCGTCATCGGTCGCATTTACCACCGTTTACTCTTTGTGTTTCCACTGCGGCTGGCACAGATTTCCGAATTCACCAGTGTTACGGACGGAGGTAGGTTTAAAGGAGGCTAAAATGTTGGACATATATAAATTCCTCCTGGATCGTATCCCTACCCGGGAGTTGCTACAGCCTAAATATTTTTGTTGTGCTCCAAAAATGATAGGTGACGAGGAATTCAACTTAAAATTAGTGCAGGCAGTTGAGAAGCATACTTTCCTGTGCGATTTTAGATCAACCGAATACCGCGATCGTGATGTGTGCAAGACCGAGCATGGAATTCTGTAGCCGAGGAAATTGACGGAACTGGCGAGTCAATTATTCCTTTTCATTGTGAAATTTAAAGTACCTCCTCTTTAATACTGGTAAAGTTTTGGTGAAGGAAGGTATTTATAGGTAATAACTTTCGTCTGAAATTTATTTAGTATCTCAAGTCCAATATGTCCCTTTTGCGCATAAATAGTATAAAATTTCCTTACTCAAATTCAGGAATTAAATAATTAAATAGGGATGAATTATAAGTTTCCGACGCATAAATAATTTGAATATGCCCCCTCTTTACTGAAAATATGCCGAAGGTTTTGTTTTGATATGTAATTAAATTTCCTAAACAAACTTTCTCTTGGAGTAAGACATTTTAATCGCGATTCTATTTTTAAGTACAAAATTGAACATGAATGATTAATTATGGGCTTAATGAAAGTAGAAAGCATTTACCTTGTGCTCAAATGTTATTTCCAAGTAATACGCACTTATAAGCAGTATTAATTTTGCCAAAGAAGAGAGTTTTCTGGAATACTTAAGTAAGAACATAATCTTTCATTCAATTTCTACAGCCTCCACGCTAAGGCACCCATGATTAATATGTTCAAGGTTTTCACAAGCATCAACTCATTCATCAATATTCGTTAGTTTAGAATGAACTCATCATGGATCCGAATAAAATTAGGCTGCTTTGACTATATTTTCAGCTTTATCTAGATCACAGGAAATGGGAGTCTCAAAAATACTCAATTTCGAGACGAGAATCCCAAAAGAACATTCAACAATCTTCCTGGCTCTTGAAATTATGTAATTATAGATCCTTCGTTCATTTGTTAGAATCCTCCGTGGAAGCCGGTGCATGATATGCCTGTACTTGGGAAAGGCCTCATATCCAATGAATGACATTGGGAAAGCTATTTGATATTCTTTCTGATAAAGGTACTCCGAAGGCACTGCATATTTTAATTACCTGAATGAAGCGCTTCGAAGAAAATTGAGTATTTTTTAACACACCGCTATCACTATTTCTCCTCACGTCCCCCAAAGCCACTTTGCCAGCTGCTTTTTTTGCCAGCGCCACTTTGACGTGACCTCCTGCCACGCTGCGTAGCGTGCGACTTGGCTCGCAGCAGTGCGGTACGTCACTTTCCACGTCTGCCTGTGCGACGTCCTACGTGAACGCCGTTGAGAACACGTATAAAAGAGGAGAGAGAAGGAAGGGATATGGTGGAGGAGGCAAAGGATGAAAGTGAATCGATTGCAACGATGTTGACGAGAGCTCGATTCGCATGGCCCGGGGATCCATTTCGGGGGATGGCTACTTGACCGCCTCCACACGTCCCCTCCACTCCCAGGGGCGGGTGGGGGAGTAGGGGGGGCAAGGTAGGCCAGCCACAGCTCACAACCACCCCTCCCCATCCCTTCAAAATAATGTTCTATTTCCATCCACGCTTCATCCCTTCCCCAGTTCTTAGTGCACCAGGGGGAGGGGGGGGTGGATTCGAGGGTGGGAGGGAGGTCACGGAGCAGCGGCTGCATTATCGAATCGAGGTCGCGCATAAGAATCCACCCCTCAGAGCGATCTTCCTCCCTCGTTATCAGGCCTCCCTCGAACCATTATCCCCGCTCTTTATAATTTTTCTTATTTTTCGCTCTGAAACTCTTTTAAAAAAATATATTAACCAAGCTGGAAACTAATGCTCGAACGAGTAAAAATAAAATTCGGGTGTTGATGATAAACATAATTTGTCATCTTTAGTGATTGGTATGCTGACAGACGCCGCTAGATATCTCCACAGTCCAAGACGACCGTAGTATATTGACCTATGAGATAAATAAAATTAAATATTTGAAAGATAATGCATATTCACCAGCAATGATATGGCACAATGCGACTGACTGAGTACGTTCTACACATTGTAGAATATCATCATCAATCGTATTGTTTATATAAGCGGTAATAAAGAAGAGCGCAGTAACTAGCGAGCTTTCTCTCTCACGTCGATTTCGTGCACGATATTTGCGCACGTATTTGAAACTTCATTCGCGGGGCATTTACTAATGGAAGAATTGTTGTTTAACAGCCACCAAGGATTTTGAAAGGGTAGATCTTGCGAGTCTCAACTAGATCTCTTTATTCAAGATATTTCGGTCTTGAGTGAAAATAGCGTTCAAATTGACCCAATATTCCTTGATTTTAAAAAGTATTTCGACAAACTGCCTCAAAGTAAACTGCTCTTGAAGTAAGAATCCCCTGGGATAGATAAATGTATAATAAGCTGGATAAATCAGTTGTAAAAGGGTCGAGAACAATAGGTGTCATGTCCAACACCGCTAATGTCGGGGTTTTACATTAGATGAGGGGTCAAAAGAGATGTAACAATATCTCATTACCTTTTCCTACTTTTCATGGGATTAGGTCTTTAGTGGTACCGATATGACGTTGATGAGTTTCGCGTGTGGGCGGGGTCACGTCTCGAGGCCCCCTCCCCTCCTCTCTCCCCTCTCACATGTCATTGTTCACGACGGGGGCCACTCAAAATCCCACCACCACCCAACCCAACCAGCCCCTCCCCCTCCCCCCCGCCGCAACCCTATGTAATGCTCCTGATTATGTAACTGCTACGAAACTGGTCGTTTTTTATGCAATGAAACTGTGGAATTGCAAAGTATGTTTTTCATTATTACACTGGACTGAATGTCGCTTGGCACACTAGACTTTGTACCTGTGTTCAATAAGTAATCACTATTACTATCACTTCATATGGCTTGAAATAGTCTGCATGATTTTATTTTCTGCACGTATTAGTATCTCGAAGTACCCTTGATATTTTAGTATTAGTAATACTAATCAGCAGTGGTATTACAACCCGTACGATGCACGTAGGCATGTGTGTCAACGCAGCACTCTCTTTGTCCATCACTCCTCCTTCTTCTCTCTCTCCTTATCGCTCGTGCCCTGCTCGCCTGTATCGCACATGTGGGTGGGTGGGGCCGAAATAAGGGGGGGAAGGGGAGGGCGAGGTTCGATCTCGGGGACTGGGATCTCCCGCAGCCGTGGACCCACGTACACCTTCGCGCCCGATGCGTGCCCCCCTCTTTCGGTGGACGCGCCAAACAGAGCCCCCTCCTTCGCTCTCGTCAATCAGTCGTGGCGCTAGTGTGCGGTACCCACGACTAACGTGTCATTCGCCTCGACTGATGAGCTGGAGACCAAGTTATTTGAAACCGAGCAACCAAGGATGACCAAAACGCAAACTCGATTCCGCTCCGTGAGTTCTCCATAATTTATAGAGGAACGAGATGCTTACTCAAGGTACTGTGCACACGATGCCATCACAATCGCGCCTATGAAAGTCGAAGAGGTAAGATCCACCGTCAAAACACACTGGAAAGCAAGTGTAGCTCAGAAGCATAGAGCTACTCTTAAGTAGAGCTTCATGACAAGGCGTTGACAGTTTTTGCAGCGGAGTCAGCCACTGAATAGTGACACAAATTTGCGACATTCACACTCAAAATTACTCCCGTGAATATATATTTCATTCGTTTTCATAAGGAATTGGTGGAAAAATTTTATTAGTGAGCTTAGGGAAAATGAGAATCGTAGTAATAGTAAAGATATATGTGGGATAATTCCGTGAGTAAATAAGGCTTTCACTGAGAGGCGAGAATTGATGTCAGGAACCTCGCGATAGAATGCAAAGATAAGATTGGCGAAGAGTTTCAATGGAGAGCGTGGTGTTACTTGGAACAGAGTCGTGAACTATTGAGGAAAGAGTACGAGTATAGGCTGCAGGAATTTGTGGAGTGGGTGAAATGGAGAATGGAGAAGGAGCGATAGAGGGAAAAGAAGACGAACGGAGGAAGCGTGGGGGTACGGTGTGGGGGGCGAGGGAGGAATATAGGCAATAATGGGGTGAGCGATTGGAGCCGGTTGTGAGGGGATGCTAAAGGCCTATAGTGGTGTGGAGGAGAGGCTTCTGGGTAAGCGGGGAGGAAGAAGAAAGAGGCTTTGGAAATGGGATGAAGAGGGGTTGGACGTGGGTGAGGAATGAAACCAACTGAGGAGACATAGACCTGCGGCTTAAAAAGGATGGTATGGGTATTCCCCCCTCCTGCAAAACCTTAACCTTAACCGGTATATCACTCCTTATAATATTAATAATGATCGTAAGCTGTAGACATCAAAGTAATTTCAAGTGTATGACATCCAATGCATAATGGTATTGCTTTAAAGTTTCAACTACGTACTTGCATTTAAGCTGCATCTTTATCGTATGCTCTCCAAGTTTTGGATCGATTCCAAGAAGTGCATTGTTATCGACGCCAAGTGGGCCAAGGGCGGAGCGTCATAGGCCGAAGCACAATGCCTGCGATGGCAAGTGCAATCCTCGCTCAGCAGCAGATCGGATATTCCTCGAGACGACGATAGTGATCGACTGGTTGGCGTCCTTCTCGTCTTGCATGAATCCCTGGTTCTTCTCTCCTTCCAACCATCGTAAATGTAAGCTCATAAGTGCCACTTTTCCCACCAGGAAAACGATTCAATATGAAATGGAGGGACTGACTCTCGGAAAGCAGACACAGACGAAGGATTTAGAAAATAAAGATAAGCACATTTCAAATTTCAACTATTTATTCTATTTTCACAGTATTATTTCAGATTTAGACAAGCCATGTCATTTTTAAGGAAATCTACCTTGATATTTGTCAATATAACTGTGTGCTATGTGACTGATCATTCAGCGATTTTTAAATATTCTCTTGGCAAGAATATACGAAAATACATAGGATATTTTTATCACAAGCAATACACTGGCTTAGCGGCACGATTTTTTTAGAGACTGAAATTATCTGTTGTATTTAAGCAAGTAATGCGGTTCATTCTTATACTCAAACAAATTTTTTCCCGAAATAAAATTATGGGGGATTCGCGCAGAGGGCAGGGCAGACTTTTAACACGTTCAAGGGGATGACCCCGATCACCTGGGCAGAGTGGACTCATGTTTACAAAAAAGGGCTTTTAAACATGATTTAATATTTTTGTGTTAGCATCTAAATAAGTCTGATATTTTAATGACTATTGTTTTCCATTTACGTTGTATATCAAATGCATTTTATTCCCGATGACCTATGCTTCATAATATTGTAAACGTAGAGAAATGACCTAATGCGTCGGAGCAGGCTCAATATCAATCTTACCTAGCGATTAGAAGCGACGAACGCCGCGGCCCCGCACTCAACCGCACCCTTGGACGTGGCCGAAGGTGTTGGGGGACAGGGGGAAGATTAGGGAATGAGGAGGAAAGCGGTCTGAGGTTGAGCAGAGTGTCCTTGGGGGGATTGCGCGGCAGGAGTCAGCAGGAAATCTGAGGGGTCGCCGCAGATGGGACTGACTTTTTACCACCGGTATTTATGGAAGCAGAAAATGTAACAATTTTTACTTCTTTCGGACGCCCGTACTCAATTGCATAAAAAACCCTTGACACGCAAATCACTTGAGCATGACACTTAGGGGGAGACACTTATATATCTCACGCTTCATCGCTTGACTTTCCGCGTCTGACATCAAGCGCCCCGCAGATGTTGCGGTGACGGCTTTCTCCACTGATGGCATTGGTGGCCTACACACCATGAGTATATCGTATCTAAGGTTGAAACGACAACCACCGCAGTGATGCCGGCGCGTGATATCACTCCAACTCGGATTTGATTAACCTTTTCATGTAGCAGTATAACCGTTGGAGGGAACGAGAGTCATCCCTATAAGCACAGAAGCAATTAGTAAAGTCCTCCCAAAATGGAAAAAATAGTGGGGAATAATCACCTTCTATGTCAAATTGAAACTTCGTGCCAAAATGATGATAGCATAACTAAAATTTCAATGGTAGGGCTTGGAAAATCAATCGGGAATCGTAAACTCTAAATAAATCACAAACGCAAGGCGCAATGCCACATTATTCTCCTTAAAATATTAGCCGTGCCAAAAATCACTAATGCGCGCATTTTTCATCAGCACTGACGGGTCATCATTACCTCATGTCCAAACGTGGAACGACATGACTTAAAGTTAAGCCGGTCGCACTGGACCGGCCGGAATCGTCTCCGAAGTGGGTGGCGGGCACACTTTTAAAGGATATTCTGGAATATTCGCGCGCTGCGTACAGAATCAAATCACTGCCCAGTTGCGTTCACTTCCTCGTATTAAATCGCAGTTCAGGTCTGGACACGGACTCATGGAGCAGTTCAGACGAAGATTTAATGAAGTTGTGCTTATTGGCAGAAGAGGAGGAAAGGGAGTGCAAATCCATAGCAAGAAGTAAAGGAGCGGACCACGACAGCAGGCAGGCAGATGGCCTAGTCATCACGCGAGCCACCGAGAGGAGACCAAGTTGGGATGGAGAAGGAGAAGCCAGGAGTACCAAGCGGAGGATAAGTAAACTGAGAACACAGTGCGGGAAGAAAACAGTTATTGTCCCAATCCATCCCCAAGCACAGTTCGGTGTCGGCGGACTGAGTGCACTCCACGAGAAGAAGACGGGGACATTTGCCGCCACTGCACCTAACGCCCGGAGGACGTTTCCTGAATTCATATAATTTTTGCTGGCACATGTCGCCATTGTTTTTGTATCAAAAAGCTCCTCGGCGAGCACCTGTACACCTGTTCTTTTCTTACCACCAGATTACTCACTCTCAATTTCATTCTCTCTATTGCTTCACAAAAGTTATCCAGGAGCCTGGCGAGGACTCCACAGCATCATTGACGTAGAGTAGTACTCGTACATTTACATTTCTATCATTTGGTACAGCTGAATTTCTGCTGAATTCATATCTCACATAAAAACTATGAAAAACATATCCATAAAAGCAATGAAAAACCACAAAGACCCTATGCAACCTTAATTTACGCCCGATTTTATTCAAAACCAGTCATTTATAAGACCCTTTAAAGCCGAAAACGGAATTCGACGGCAGATTAAAGTTAGAGAGATGTGTGCATTCGTTAGAATTTTAGGTTCGTGAGTCTTTCCAAGGTATTTCGATAATCGCTTGAGGCAAATTGTACTTTTTGTATGGGAAACGTAAAGGGCCATTAATCTTTCCATCCGGACGTTCCCCGAATTCTCTCCAGTGTTTCTTTCAAGGGCCGATAGCATTTGCTCGCGGGCCAAGGACTCATTCGACTCGGAAGAAAATGAATGCCCTTGGTTCCGTGGGTAGGGGAGTGAGGGGCGGGAGGGGATTTGGAGGAGTAGGGGGGGGGGGGAGAGGGGGAGGAGAGGGGGGTAGTCCGTCGAGGATTGCCAGCTGGCGATCGCCAACGGAGACATCCGGGCGCCACGCGCACTTTGCCCCCCCCCCTCCTCCCTTCAGAATGAATGATCAACCTTTTCAAGCTTGGAAGGAGCTCCACAGGTCCTCTTCAGCACGGAGCACAGGAAGGAGTGTGTTCCGTTTTTACAGTAGTGAGCGTCAAGCAATGCAACAGACATGTCATTAGGGAGCTGAATCACACTTTCCTGTTGAGAACGTATCCGATTCAATTTCCGCTATAAAGTAGTCAGTGATACAATAGTAGCTGCAATTTTACGAGACCATGCGCGTTTTAATTCACCTCTATGCTGGGATGCAAGACTCTTCTGTATTATTTTCTTGCGTTTCCCTGCCTTAACCGGTGGCAAAAGCTCTCAATTACTTACAGCGTCGCCACGTCCCATCGGTTTTGATCGGATTCTCTAGGATATCCGTTTAACACCAGAACTAGATATGGGCTAGACAAACCGTCCCAATTTTCTAGCTCTTAGAGTCATGAGTAAACGAAGGGTCGATATGTATTGAGAATGAAATGACAAACATGATACCATTGGTTTTTAAACTTATTATTAAAGGGAAAAGAAAACGAAATTTAGACTGGGATAGAAAACAAAAACGGTGGAAGAGCTTTAGAATACCAAAATTTATGTTTCTTCAGGCTCCTGGCTGATAACTTGCTTCTGTCAAGGGTTTTTCTGTCAACAGTCTTATTTAAGCACATTGAAAAATATTTGTAAATTGTCATTATGATTATTTTTATTTTCTGATTTCGTATCCTTCAGTGTCCTGGCTGATTAATAATTACGTTACGGTGTTGTAAACCTGACAATTGTTTTAATTGTCTTTGCCCTCAAGCTGATTTAGTTATTACAATTTTGTGTATTTTTTTGTATTTATGTTTTGTATTAGTTTCCCCTTGGTGGAATATATTTTGAATTCACGTTCCAAGGGACTTTGTTCCCAGAACAATAAAGTTGCTTCTTTTCTATTGTAAAATATTTACGAAGAATTTCTAATGGGAAAAGGAATAGAATAAACCCATAAAATATGCAATTCACACGAAGAAGCCCTAGAAAAGGAAGTCTTCAATTCTTCAGCTTCTTATTCATGCTGCAATTCTACTTTCAAGTTGGCAACTGCTGGTCCATCGTTGAGTGCTTTTATTTTTCTCTTAAGTAATACATATGAAAACTCTTCAATGCTGCTCTTCTGGAGGCATGATCAGCCTCTAAAACATTGGTACGATGATTAAATATCTTGCAATGCACATTTTTGATATCTACGACGGAATGTATTAAAAGTGAAGCGTTGAACTTAATGTAATACCGAGTTCAATAGTATGTACCTTTACTCATCGGAATCACGTACGTCACCTCAAGTGAGCGATCAGCGCATGACGAAAGTAAGTCTAATCCAGAATTTTTATATTTTTTCAAATTTTTCCTATTATAGGTCAGACGACGACCTACGCGTCGATGGTGCACTCCTCTGCACCCGCTCAGTCACCACAGACTCAAGCACCTTTGGGCTTGGCTCGAATTCGGATGAATGGTTTTGAAGATGTTGTTCATTCGTCCCCCGAATGTCGTCGCTGTTGTCGCCGTCTGCAAGTGGTCGAGCGAATGAGAAATGTCCGGCCGACACGAAGAGTTGAAATAATACAATCGATGTTTTCGAGCGAAACTTTGAGTAATTTCTTCATCATCAGGTATACAATGAGACTAATTCTCGCTTACTTCGTCCTCAGAATTCTAATTTAAGATTTCCCCGGGTTCCATTGCGTTGCAGCCTCATCAAGAACAGGAATTAGAATAATTTCTCAGCTAAAATACTTAATGCTACTCTGTACTGATAATCTCCCACAACACCAACTCGCCCCAACCCCATATCTACTATGAAATTTTAATCTCTGTACCTGATGGTGTTACAACGTAATGAAACCTGGGTCTCACGCGAGTAAAAAAATATAAGGAAAAACCGAGGTATTTTAGTTCCATGATAATTTTGAAACACTTAATACTAATTTTTAACAGTCAATAAATTTTCTCCCAAATTCCAGAATATTAGCTTTCTTATATTTATATCAATCTTACTATTGAGTGGCAAATGTAACTCGATTTAAAAAATTGTCTTTAAGATTCACCTCCACGCATAAGTAGCAGGTATTGGCGGTTCGCAAGTGGTTCCGCCTTGAAGAGAAGCACGGCTCGGCCGCCATCTTCACAGTTCCTAATCGGTTTCCCTTGGCGTCGTCCTCCTCGAAAGTACGGGCCAGGGGCCAGGGGGGGGGCGGCGATAACAGATTGGAGCCTTTGAGGCGCCACCTCTCTGCCTCTTTCTTTTCTTCTAAAGAGGGCGAGTGAGGGCGGCGAACAGGTGTCCCTCCGTAATTACTCACTGCCAACCCTTTAACCGCACAAACGGCACCGCTTCATTTGACTGCACGGCGCGGCGTGGCTCCCTCTCTTGCACACACGCACGGACGAAGAAGAAACAGCCAAGAGGTGGAGGGGGAAGGGATTCACTTGCGCACATCCATTCTGCACTCGTGTTTGCAGTCGACTTCTCACACTCGTGATCGATGAGGCGCGCCTCATCGAGTGAGGCTCGAGCAAGAAGTGGTCCCTCTCAAAGTCTTCTTTCTCAGAGGTCCGATTTGAAGAGGTGTTCGATGGAGAGGGTGCATTCTGGGGGGGAAATAACGATTCGCGGGGCGCGCTCTCCCTCATTTCGACGCGAAACTTGAATCGGTTTGAATGTGGGGTGGGGTGCCTATGGATCGCACATGGGATGCGACATGATTTTTCTGTCATCATGCCACAGATGAACGCCGCCAAATATACTTAGTATTGATATTATAGCTGGCTACATTGATACCAATCTGTCGGACAGATATCGGGAGAAGTACTTATTACGAATGTGAATCCAGATACGGACTAAAGCAATCTGTTTCACTAAAACACCATTTATCCAGGGTTATCGAATTATTTTTCGTAAATGCGTCTTTAAAATAATATCAACGATGGGGTGCAAGGTGGGAAATGGCCATGTCCCGTTTGTAGGGTGATCGTCCATTTCGACACTCCGTCAACTATAACACAGTTGATGTGAACATGGTCTCAGTCGATGCTTTATACAAATGTGATTCCAGAATGATCCACAATCAGCGCCCCACATTTGCGAAGCACAAGTAACGGGCCGGGCCTGCGCCTGGGCGCCACTTCGGGCGATAACGTCCGCGCAGTGTATCCCGCGATTCCAAATGCGCTGGCACGCTGATGTATCTAAAACAATTGACGAGATAAAATTCCCTCGGGCTTCCGACCGGGTCACGTTCTCCATCTCCGCCGACGTTTCCATCGAAGACTTTTCCATCGTCCCCAGGGCTGTTTATATGACTGTCCTGTCATCAACAGCCTGGAGACGGAGGAGGACCTAACCCGGTCGGAAACCCGGGAGAATGTTATCTGGTCAATGATTCGCCGGGAAAGCATCAGATCCGACATTATTGATTTAGGTATGAATCGAAAATTACAGACCAGATATTTGGGCCAATTAACCGAATGTCCAATAGTCGTGTGGCGGCGGAATGAGTGAGTCGGGAGAGTTGGCAAGTCGAGGGAGGACGACGGGGGATAAGCACGCGCACCTCGTCATTGGCCTCCTCCTCCTCGCCAATTAGTCTCCTCGCTCACGCTGACACGCGTGAAGCACACGTCCCCGACATCCGGCTCTTTATCCAACGAAACAAATATAAATTGGAATTTATTGGAACCACTTATTGACCCGAGGGCGGATTTGTACAGGAGCATGTGTACCATGCCCAGATCGGAGTAAAAGCATTTGTACGACGGCGGTGGTTTCTTTCTTCACGGGGAAGATTCCCAAGGTATGTCCCTCGTAGTTCTAGGGCACAGAAAGTCACTCTGCATGGATTTTAGGTCAGAATGTCCAGGAAGGTTTTTCTTTTCATGTTTGAGCGTGGGACAGTTCGTAGCAGAGCCAAGCGCTTCACCCGCGGAGAGGAATCAAGAACGCGGAGCGGTTTGATGTTTAGGAGCGGTCGCTGCACGTGTGCGGCAGATGAGCCTGTTCACTCCAAATGTCATTCATCCGTGGATAACGACAAACATATTAGGCAAATGTGAATGGATGAAAATAGAAATAAAACGTTTTCTGCGGCACGTATTAAATGTTGAGGCATTGAAAATGTCTTCCTTTGAACGTCCTTCTCTGATATCCGTCGAAAGTCTTATATTATTCTATTCACTTACCAATAGTAACTCTGATTGAAGTTCACGATGCCTGTAATAGGTGTACTCTAGAGAATAGATAAAATAGCACTCTTTACATAGAGAATGTTTGCAGCCTTCTACTTTCGATGTGTATAAAAGAGGAAAGAATTTTTTCCGTTTCAAATGTTCACATTCAGAATTTCAATGGGAAGACGATTTTTATTAATTGGTTCAAATGCGTTATGGATATTTTAGGATAACGGTGTTTGCCAGACGGTGTATCTATTCTTATAATTTAGGGTCATTCCATGTGAAATCACGGACGAGTTGCCCTTACTACCTCAGATTGCACAAAATATTTTGCGTGTTTTCCTTATAAGGCATTTAGTTTGTATATACAATTTTTATGAAAAATGTTGAGTTTTTGCGGAGAAAATTCGGCATTTTTTATGAAAAATTCGGCATTTTTAAAAACAAGTCCCAGAATTTTCCCATTTTTTTCAGATCTAAAATAGCTAGAAAGTTCCACTAAGAATCATTTTGTACAAAAAACATTAATGTATCTTATTCAACAGCCAAGTTTTAAATTTTTTCAAAATATGGGGAAATTTAAAATTAAATTTTCAAAATGTACTCCGCCTTTGATCCACCACAAAGTTTAGAATCTTGTAGTCCTTTGTATTGTTAAAAGGCTGCAAAGTTTCGTCACTGCAGTATTTCATAAAAGGGAGAAAAACATTTTTGTTTATGGCATGCACTTCACCGTGTCCACGCCCATCTGGTTGAATAGCAGGTAGACCTTTTGCTACTTGCTAATGGAGTGAGAAATGCACTATGATATACTTTTAACGTAATATAGAAGTGTTACTTCACAAAAAGGTCACCTTACATCATGGGCATTGCTTAAAAAAGTTACTTCACATTCGGGTTTATATAACGGCGGTGCAACTGCATAAATCTGGTGGCTGACGTGGGTGAATCAGCACGGGAGGTCGCACGGTGACTCGGAGCTTATTGCGAATCAAGTATTTCATTTTGATTTTTAAACGATTATAACCAGATCGGTTTTTAAGAGTAGATTTAATTACAACTGTATACATGACCCTGCGTGTGCTCTCGGCGAGAGTCAACGGACGACTGCCATCCGCGTCGCCGACAATACCCCTGCCACAGCGCCTCCTTCCACCAGTCTGCTGGTGGGTAAACAATTGCCAGGATCCTGGCGTTGTAGAAAAGTGCAGTGGCCTTAAAGAAAAACTACGAACGCTATCCTCCAGGGTTCTTCCCTACTTTTTAGGAATTGTCAGGGTGGTGGACTTCCGCGGAATGTTCAGGGTCCGAGGTTTCGTCGAAGCGTCGGTGACGGTCACCTCCCTTCCTCCCCCGATCGCTTGGACCAGGGTAATGGGTTGCTACCTACATAAAGGGTTGGAAATCTGTATACTGAAAAATGAAACACACCAATGACTATAACACGCTTAACATCCTCCTGGCATCAATGTCTTTCGTTAAGCTCCCTCGCCTCTTCCCCTTCCATTCCCCTCCCTGCTTCCCCCCCCCCCTCCCTTCCATTCTCTCCCCGACCCATTCCTTCAGTACCCTTTCATTCTTCAATCATTCATCCTATCCTCCATGCATTATGAAGATATTCGTTATAAACTGAGCTTGCATTGTGGAATCGTCACTCGTCTTTAGCATTCTTTAGTCTCACTTGTTTGCTGCTGCCTCCGAGACCTGAAAACGCAGGGTAAAACTGTGAATGTTACACTAGGAAATCATTTTCAGGTTTTGTTGCAAACGCCATCGCTAGGCCCCTTACCGTGGGAGGTCGCGAAGTAATGCCACTCTGTGGGAATATTAAAATCTTTCCCGTGCTGCAACACACTGTCAACATTGTTTATGTTCTTATACTGTCCTGCAGCTCCAACGGAGAAGTAAATTATTTTCTTTAAATCCTTTACATATTCTTCCAGGAATGGAACTAGCTTCCTTTGGAAAGAATAGACTGCACCCGTATTGTGGATCATGTGCTCTGAGATTAGTACAAAATGTATTGTTTTCAACTCATTTTCTTCTCGCACATACCCAGCAAAAGGGTTTATCATAGCTTGACTGTTGTTCCAGTGAATGCCTTGAGCGCTGTCTTGGAGTAGAAAATCATAGTTTTCGGAAAATTCCCCCACTATGAGAACTTCTCCAGGGCCTAGATTGTCTCGCTTCATTTTGAAAAAGCCACTTAGTACCTTGGCAATGCAGTCATGTGCCTGAACTTTTTTTTACTACCTCTACAAAGAGGTCAACAAAAGTTTCATTGTCTTTCACTGTCGAAACCGTTTAGGTGGAGTGTTAGGGGGGCGTTTGATTGGGGTAAGGGGGGAGGAGGATTTAAGGCCGTACTCGAAGCACTGAGAGAGAGATATTCCGCTTAAAAATCAGAGAGGACTCCATTTTAAACTTTCCTCTATCGCGAATTCGTTAACCGTCACTCAAGCACCGCGGAGGGGGGGGGGAGAAGAAGGTGTTCACCCGGATCCAAACGTGCACGTGCTAAAGTATTATAGCAGAGAAAAACTTTCTTTCCAACAGAGCAGTATTTTAATGCAAAGGTGCCTGGACACCCCGGTTCAATGCGGGCCAACGTCTGCTGTGGCAACATCGCTCACGACAATGCTCGCCCACAAACCCCCTGCCACACACCCTTTAGGTGGCTTGTAGGGTATTCTGTAGATAAAAAAATATATATACTAGAGTGCCGGAAACGACTCACGGAAATAGGGAAGAACATGCGCCGTCATAGATAGAATAGCCTTCAAAATTTCACGCCCTTCCCCCCGATATATGATAAATTACTGAAAAATTCCTTGAGCGAAACTTGGCTCCATACATCAACTAGTGATAGAGTCCAACGCAATTTACACTTGGCGAGTATTTATAGTAGGCAATACAAATGAGGTTTTTTCATCAACCTTGAATGTTCCCAATGCGGGTTGAGATTCAACAAAACAATTGAAACGACATTTCAAAAAGGTTTCTTACCCCACCATTAGAATCCTTGCTTAGGCAACCAATGTATGAAAATCTCGTTAATAAATGTATAAGCAGGTCCAAAACAGGGGCGGTGGGGGGGGCGGATCAAGGGGTCGCCCCCCCCCCCCCTCAAAGCCTTGGCTAACTGAATTCTTATGCTGTACATATTTTTAACTAACAGGTATATAATTCCACTCTGCCATCCTCGTTGCTTTGGACCGTCTTCTCGTCCACAAAGATGGTCAGATCCCAGAATGTCTTGTCCATATTTATATAAGTCTCCGCGAAAGAGAGTCGAAATGCCATTTGTTCCTCGTTTAGACGAGGCTTCCGACTCGGCCTGTCTTGCCAATTTCCTCCTTCAATAACCATAGTCATGTAGGTCAATTAACTGCAGCCAAATCCCGTTTCCTGCTGCAGAGAGACGTTCAGAGACTTGGTGCTCCTGCACGTAATCTCTAATAGCCAAGTGCTGGTCAGCAGTCGTGCATCGAGGTCTGCCGGTCCTTGGCCTGGTGCCCGAACCGTTCCCACCATCTATCCTCCAACTGCAGGGCAAGTCTCTGCAAACGGAGAGCGCGTTCCATTCCATGGGCTGGTTTAGCTATAACTGTTTGGAATACACTACCTTCTACACGAGTTGAGTCGGAAATAAAACAAATGAAGTCGCATAACTACTATTCCTGTAAATAATTCAAGAAATAAGAGAGAGAGATAAGCTCTAAATCATGTCACAATGATCACACACACATATATATCTTTTTATGCATCGCATGAAGTTTTGAGTTGCGAGGCCCATGAGTATATTGGCCGAATCACAAGAGTGGAGCGGTGTAAGTCACGAAAATTCACCTAATTGAATACTTCTTTCAGAGTTCTGAAGGGACGATTGTGGGCGCCCATTAGACCGCCGCTCTCTTCCGTAAAACTATAATCCATATGTCATCGCGTGTCTTAGAACCATCAGTGTGCCAACATAAATTTTGATTCCACTGTATGGCCACGAATGGCGCGACCGAGCTTCCAATTTGTATACATAAATCTTACACTATCAAAACCTAGGCTATTTGCATTAAAGTTGGTGCTCAAAACATTACAACTAAATAATATTTTCTCATTTTACGTCAGCCCATATATATGTAATTTTTGAGAGTGACTACATTACCTCAAAGCAAAAGTCTATACTTTTTTATTTAATTTATTTTTATATTAAGTACGGCCTGCTTGTTTTAGTCGTTATTAAAATTATTACAAATGTATTCTACAGCCTGGTAGCTCTTCTTTGAATGTTATCATTTTGATTTTTGCTGATAAAATAAAAGTATCAAAGAAAAATAGTATTTTCTGAATACTTATAGATATTTTTTTATTTCATTCCAACCAATTTTCAATTTTTACGGAATTAAAGAAGAAAGGAGTTCGAAATCCTTGTGTGGGCTGCCGCGGGTTGATGGATGTGAAGATGCATGTCTTCCGCGTTTTACACCGCGTTGGTCTATATTTCCTTGGACGACAGTTTCGTAGGCGTTGTAGTTGGCTTCTTCCGGTCGGTGAAGTGGAGGTGCAGCCATTGGTCGTCTTATATATCTCAAGCGTTAGACCTGATCCAACGGGTGAGATATATAAGATGACGAATGGCTGCACCTTCACTTCACCGACCTGAAGAAGCCGACTGAAACGCCGCCGAAACTGTCGTCCGAGGAAACATGGACCAACGCGGTGTAAAACCCGGAAGACACTTCACTTCTTCACAAAAATGGCATTCTTTACATCGTTTGTTTGCGTTTTTCAAATGTGATTAGAGAGATATAATACAATTCAAAATCACTCAATAATTTATCACATCTACTATATAATATAGCCGCACCAAACCTACGTTCCAAGCGCTTCATATCTTTTAATTTTCAGAGGGAAGTCCACCAGGACCCCCATTTCGTTGAGAGGTATTGCATACTCCCCAGGCGCCACGGAAATAAGTGAACCGTCCCCCCAAAACAACGAACTTAATCCGCCACTGATCCAAAATAAGAAGAGGGTGCAGCGTTGCGGGATAAACTCTCGCAGTCAACTAAAATTAAATATTTTAATAACTGTGATGCCTTGGTTGGCATGGTAAACTAATTGGAGAGGGCAAAGGGAGTGTGGATCGTGTACCAAATGTGATGTGTCCAGCAGAAGGGTGAAGCAGTGCTTATGGTATCCAGAACCTCTCCAAGATATGGGAGACTCAAGCTGGTGTGAATTACGATGCACTTTGTAAGTGAGAGGTGACGAAAAAAATTTAGGGATTGTCTTTAGATGCGACCACTGCTAATAGTAGCGCTAAGAATGGCAGCAGTTATTCGAGAAAAGAGCATGGTATAATATATATGGAGCTTTCCACTCGCTCTAGTGCGTTAACCACTTGGTAACACAACAGCGCACTTGAATTCCATTCGTGATTCAGACCCTACGCACTAGGTAGCGTACTTAAAAACGGATCGGGAGCAAAGTTGATGTGCAGTGTGCACCAAGCAACAAAAAACTTCGATAATCGAAAACCTCAACAGTTATTTTTGTTTTCATTTTCAGTAAAGGCGGCAAAAATGGTTATTGTGAGGCTATAAATTACTCTGTGATTAAAAGATAACGTCTTTAAATACTTATTTTGAACGAATTCGACAAATTTACACAAAACATTCGGTCGTGACTGCTACTAGACCACAGAATGCTACCCACCGGCAGGGTAACAAAACATATCGCCAGCGCACATCGAAACATTCAACGTCGTTCGTGTGCGCTGAAGTGCTCGCTGATATTGTATTCCGATGAGCGCTAATTTGTAAACACCTTGTTAATGGAAAGATCCCTGTATCTACAGCTGACCTACCAACATCTCATCAGCTAACTTTTAGGAAATAAAGTTGCCGAGACTACTATGGGATGATGACCAGAAGAAGCCCTCTGCAAGGAGAAGAGTAAGAAATGCTCGGAAGAATAAGAGGAGCGTTGGAAGCGAATCAAGCAGGAATAACGGACAACATGGAGTTGAAGATGACCCATGATTTGTTATACAGAGTACATATTTGCAGAGTAACTGGTCTTGAGGTAAGTTTAGTGATTTTATCCAGCATAAAGCAAGTTCTGTGACAAAAAATTCTGTAAATAGCTATTCTACATTTACGCTCTCTTTCCATTTCATATTTAGTGACCTCGAGGGTCGATGTCACTAAAGCTGGGCTCTCGCAGACGTTAGCGCAATTCTTGAGCTAATCTTACTTTTCCTCGGGGAGGTGTCTCCACGCGCAGTGAGCGCAAAGGGCACCTTCTACCTGCTTGAGACTTTTGCTGCGCTGTTGTGCTGGTATTTTCATATTTTTTTGGTACAGCTGCGTGCAGTTAGCAGTCGCAGAGCATGCCATCTCGAACCCGGGACATCAATTAATGGTCACTGACGGACGAGTCTTAGCCAAGGAAAAGTTTTATTTTCCTCGACTCTACAGGGAGACTATTGATAAAGATAAAGTAAAGGCTAATTTCAATAGGGATGACGGGCATAGACTCCACAAAACCTGGAAGAGACTCCTGAGAAGAAACGCGCCAAAACCAGGGTGCTCAACGCTGATTGGCTGCGCTAACGGAATGCCACATTGAAGACGGTACAAATACAGGCCAACTTCCACCGTTTGGCATTCGGACCTGATCTGAATATGTGGCCTGCATTGGCTACGAAACGTCATCGTAAAGATACACCGACGCAGCTGTGCCCGAAAGACATGAAAATACCGACCCCTTCTACCTCCGAGGTAGACGTGAAATGTTCTGCGTTCATTGCAAAAAGTAGCAAGTTCAACGATGAGTCGCACGAAGTTCTGCTCCACATCGAAAGCGCACTTGGAGAACGCCAACCGACGCGTCGCGACGCCAAGGGAGAGGCACTACTCCGTCGCCATCTGTGCCCTGACGACCCAAACTACCCTCTCCCTCACCCTTCCCGTCCCCTAGCAAGCGGTGCGTGCCACAGGTGGCACGCCTTCCCCTCCCCTGCCTCCAGTCCAGATGCAATACGAGAGGGCACGTGAAAGAGAAGAAGGGGTCATATAATATCATCGCCCCTGACCTCGCCTCTCCTCTGGCGTGTGACACGCGCGCGTGGGAGGGGAAGGGATGCGCGGGAAATACGAATCGCTCAAAAACAAAGGACACGCCACTGACGCACGCACAGCCTCTGGAAGCAACCACGCGCGGAACAGGATATATATATATATAGAGAGAGTGCATTTCATTTTCCAGTGACACTATTCCAGTGAAAGGTTATTCCTGCCCTGAAGAGGCGAAGGCCTACACCGGGGTCTACATTTGAGTTGCTATTTCTTTTTTGGTTATATTTGTTATGTTAGGTTGTACCTCTTCTGTTTCCTGTATCTTGAAAATGTTGGAATAAAACACTTTTTGAACTTGAATGAACTTGGTTTTCACTCAACTCCTGCCACACACTCTTCAGGTGGTTTTCAGGGTCTCTCTTGCGAGGTGAGCATCCATTCAGATTCACCTTCTAACGTCTTGTACGTGATCGTTTCGTCATCACCGGTAGTCATCAATCCTGATTTATATGGACGAATTAAAATAATTTAGTTAACTCCACTTGTAAAATGTATTACCATGACACGGGTTTTGACTTTTTGTGTCAACTTCAGGTGAAAATAAATTTTAGGCTACGGTATATGTATACAAAATCATGGTAGGGCAGGTAAAAGAATGGAATGAGGATGATTTTTTAGGTACCGTAACCAAAATATATTTTCACCTGAAGATGACACTAATTGTCGAAACCCGGATGTGGTAATAATTATTGGAAGTGGAGTTAACTAAGGTATTTTAATTCTTCCGAAATGGATAAATTCCACAAAATCAAGCCTATAACTGTTTCTTTTATGAGGTAGTGTATGTATGATTTCACATTTTCCCGACAAATTGCGGGTGAAATTCTTTCGGGTTTTCCACCAGATCGGGTCCTTCGTTTCTTTCGATGTTTCGATAAGCGTCTCGTCAACCGTTTCCAGGGATCTTGGAAGGTATTGAAGCCGTTTGAGGTTATTCTGATAACGTAACTAAATAAGTAACGGTGGTGCAACCACGAACTCCTTGAGATTTTGGTTTTCAGAAAACCACTCAGTAGCAATCTCACACCGAGCGAGTTCTTCCTCTCCGGGATATCGTCAAATGAGTTGAAAATCCAGATTTAAGATGCAATCAACAACTCTGAGGACGCAGCTGAATTTGTATTTTGCACAACTGTTTCTTCTAAGGCAGTTTGAATACGGCACCCTATTTTACTATTAGGATAGATGCAGTTCGTAATGCGACATTATCACAAGTGTGACTCAAAGAAAAGGAAGAGTGAGCACTACGAAGAACGAGCTGCGAGCACCATAAAATTGATAAAATTGGCACGTGACAAACGGTAGGCCCGCAATACGCAAGCAAAAACGCGTTGCTACTTCTAACAGTTTGAGTAGCATTTTCAAAATTTACTTTTTCCTAAATTTTCAATTGAACACGTCCCTTTCCATAAATACTTAAGTAATGCAGATCACATCTCTATGTTTCCACCGAAGGGGAAGAGTAATACCTTCGTGATGCACACCAATTTTCATGACAACATATTTAATACTTCATCCGTAAATGAACATAGTACGTAAATGAACATAGTACTATTCTGCAAATATTCACCATTTCTTCTCTTCATCCAACTTCACCAGAAATTTCCTTTCCGTGGCATATCTCTCTGTTCCTACACGTGAAACTCCATCATATACACCTTATTATAAGACGATTTTGATCCCATTTCAATCGCAGTGTATCATTTTCAAAATTTACTTTTTCCTAAATTTTCGATGAAACACGTCCCTCTCCATAAATACTAAAGTAATGCAGATCTCATCTCCATTTTTCACATCAAGTTTCACATCAACCTGCTCATTTTGCTCTTTCCTCTCACAGGAGCTTCTCCAGAAAGGAGTATAAGAAAGCGGTGACGATGTGGAAAGCTGATATTCCAAGAGAATGACACTGCCTTCACTACCCATCCACCAGCTGATTCCATCCAGCACTACCATCGTTATTCAAAGGTGGATTTCACATGCAGAATTCACGTCACGGAATACTTACTTCATCCACGGATGCCACTTGTTGCCCTCTGCCCTCCATCTTACCACTTAAATCCATCTTTTGTGAAAGTGCTTTTCCACCCAGTTACATGTTCGTCTGGATGCATCGCAGCCCATTCGAGTTAACTGTCTACTCCTTCTATACGCCATCTTAACCCCTGTAATCCGCTCTGTGAAGTGAAGTTTAAGTTGTTATTTCGTGAATGTGAGTGTTTTCAGTTATGTGATTAGTGAAATGTTGTGTCTTTGCTTGCCTGTGTCAGCTGTTGTTCATTAATATTGCATATGGGTTAAGTACCTACTGCATGATTGCCTACTTTCATTCAATTTCATCACATGTTACACTTCACACTGAACAGTGTACGTATTACTCCTGCTACTAAATTCCTTGTCCACTTACAAATGTCGAAAGAAATATATTTTCACCACAATGTACACACAAATATACATGAAATACACACTCGCTGTTTCTTGTTACTGTTTAACTTTGCCATTATATACAAAATTAGCATTTAATCATTTCACCACAGCTCCAGTATTCCACCTCCATAATCTCAAACGAGAAACGTGTTATGATATAAAAAATTTAGAAACAAAATTCATTCCTTCGTTATTCGAATAAACATTTGCCACAGTTAATCGCAAATTACTTCCACTAACCCCTTCATCCTTTTCTACACACAACACAACGTAATTCGTGTCACATTTCATATCTCTACCAAAAATAAATATGGACATATGTCGCTCATCAGGTTTAACCGACATCCCACCTCAAAAGATATTGTTAACAAGTATGACGAACGCAACAAAATCTACTTGGTGCCACCAACCAACCAACTATCTGTGTCTTTATTTACTCTCATTTGGTTTACTCTTCCAGAAATAGATGTTTTCCTATGCCTATTTCGTTTTAACATCCCCTGCCATAACACACGAAGTACTCTGCCGATGGTTTTGATAATTGCACAGATTTATATACTTGGCACATCATTTCTGCTTGTCGACATTCCTTAAAAAGAGTGAATAACTTTTGAGATACGTCGAACGTTAGATGTAACAGAAATCACGAATCAAACATTTGGTTATCACAGACACGAAAGACAGTATTGTGAATTTCATGGCAAAAACTGAGAATCAATCTGT
Source organism: Pyrrhosoma nymphula (assembly GCA_963573305.1). Lineage (NCBI taxonomy): Eukaryota > Metazoa > Arthropoda > Insecta > Odonata > Coenagrionidae > Pyrrhosoma > Pyrrhosoma nymphula. The sequence goes on from OY754334.1 coordinate 5,250,073, forward strand.
GCATTTCTTCATATCCTTTGACCACTATGACCATTTATCAGAAAATTTAATTCATTAAAAGTTGGTGAGCAATATGTCAGATTTTTATATTTTTAGCAATTTATGCCTTTTTCGTTTTTAACACCCCCTGCCACAATTCACGAAGTAATCTGCCCACGGCTTAGCTAATTGCGCAGCTTTCGTATTTATTTATATTCAGTGACTAAATTCATCTATTTACAGTTTTTATCCATTGGGGAGCAATATTGTGGAATTTTATATTTTTAGCAATTTATGTCTATTTCGTATTTAACACCCCCTGCCACAATTCATGAAGTACTCTGCCCACGGTTTTGTTAATTGCACAGCTTTTGTATTTATTTATATTCAGTGACTAAATTCATCTCAGTTTTTATCCATTGGAGAGCAATATTTAGGAATTTTATATTTTTACCAATTTATGCTAAGCTGCAAAGCCTCTCGGTGGACCTCCGGATTTTCAATGCCGTTTCGCTGCACCGCCTCCCGGTTTACCTCCGGTAAGTCTCTGTGTTTCGCTGCACCGTCTCGCGGTTAGCCTCCGGAGGTCCACCGGTAGGTTGTGCTGCGAAACGCCATTGAAAATTCGGAGGCCAACCGCAAGGCATTGCAGAAAAACACAAAGGGCCGTATTCTATGACGTTCCTAGAGGAACGACTCTTCCTTTATGACGCGTTTGTGGTGACAACTCAACCTCCAAGCGTTTTTTAAACGTACCTCTTCGGTTGTAGGCTCAACGCTCTCTACAAACAAACGAATCTCTTGATCCTATTAGTAGCATGGCTCAGACCATCCTCCAAAATAGAAGGAACAGTTCCAAGGCCTAATATGGCGGAATGCGTCGATTACCTCCGGATTTAGGCATTTTTTTCCAGACACATCACGCAATATTTTATTTTATTTATTTCATCAACCTGAATACAGCCTCGAGGGCCATTTTACATCAGGCGTTGTAACAATAACAAAGGACAACACACACAACCATGTCCAGGGAGGAGAAAAATCCTCCAGTGGCGGGACTCGAACCCGCGACCTTTGGGTTGGCAGGCGAGGACGTTACCCCGCCGCCACCGAGGCCGACGAGCGATCAAAATATCTTTTTCCATCTTTAATTATTCTTCTTCTTCTTGCTGTTTCGTTAAAGCCGCAATGAACTGTGGGCAGCAAACGTCACACGAAACGTCATCGAAGCATTACGTAGTTATGAGAATTTCAGCGATCTACTCAACAGTCCCTCCAAGCCCCTCCATCGAAGAGGAAGAGTTTGGTTTCGCTGTAGGAACGTTCTAGAATACGAATAGTGGGTAGAGTCACAACTCGCACTCTTCCTCCTCCGGCGAAGAGTAAGAGGAAGAGTATGGTTTAAAAATACGGCCCAGAGACTACTCTGAGGTAAACCGGGAGGCAGTGCAGCGATACGCCATTGAAACTCCCGAGACCAACCGCGAGGCAGTTCAGCGAAACAGAGACGCATCCGGAGGTCCAACCGGATGGATAAATACTAAAGTAGTGCTTTGAGTGAATCCTTATTATATACCCTATATATATTCTCTAGAAAACCTCACACTTTTCATTTTAATAAATTAAATACAATTTAATATCCTATCTGCTATGGGCCACAATTTATATTTTATTCGTCCCGGATAGCTTAGCTCTGGCTAATCCCGGTACACTCAAAACTTGTTAAATTTTCTCCGTGGTATATTCTGCGTCTTCAATCATTGGAAACATGTTTGTTTATTTATTTATTTGTTCAAATTCTAATTAAATTAGTTGAATCCTAAAATATGTAAAAGGATAGGTCTAAAAGTCAACGTTTTCATTCTACACTTTAATGCAACACTCAGTTTTTTCAATAAATAGGATTTATTAACTGCTTTTAAAATTTGAACATGCACAATGAACGCCATTACGCAGAAAATGCGCTAATATTTTTACACTAAATTTTCAGGCTCGACTCTAAATCATTCTCATCAACTTCCATTGGAAACACGTGTAAAGTTCATTTTTATCGACTTCAGGCTTTATTCCTTCGCAAAATTTAGCAATACATTTTGGTTGGACGAAATTGAAAGAAGTTCCATAGGAAACGAAATGGAATTTCTTTAACTTTCTTATTTTTGGCAAAAAGTTTGCTTTCGGTTTCAAATCCGACTTTTCAAAATGCAGTGAAATAAAAAAACATCGAATTCTTGAAAAGTGCCTCATTAGCAACCCGTGCTATCGTTTAACAATAGGCTTAAGAGGAAATCGTCAAAAGGGTGTGAATTGACGAATGAAGCATATGATATCTCGAACAATTTGTTACCAAGGTGTTCTTTTCGAAATAAATGCTAAATATTGACAGGAAAATAATGGGTGGAAATTTATTTGACGAAACGACTTTAACAGTCCATAGATAAATCAATTTTATCATCTGGATACTTTAATTACGTCGATATTTAACATCTATAGATCTTTGTTTAGCCACGGAAAGTCCTACATGGCACTACCAATTTGTAGATCCAATACTGGTATAGAAATACCAAATTTTGATGTAAATCGCGAAAACTATTCCTTTAAACTAAGTACTGTTTGGTATCGAACTTGAAGAAAGAGAAACAGAAGCAGTGGTTAAAATTTCCTCACCTTGAATCACCACCGACCAAACCTTCGGCACGCTGTGCCATCATGGTCATTCTGGTGGTGGCATAACGTGCCGAAAGCTTGGTCAGCGGTAATTTAAAGTGAGTAAACTTTGACCAGTGCTTCTGTTTCTCTTTTTTCAAGATGGATATGTTATGCTTCCTCAAATTCAGTTCATACTGCTCAGTAGTATTAAAGTATTAGCTTAAGCGGCGGCGCGCGGTCGGAAGCCGGTTGGTTCACCATGAATGTTGGGGGCAATTAAAACTACCTTTATTTTTAATTGCTGAATCTAATAGAGTTTGTAAAATAAAAATACCTGTATTTTTCCGTTTTTCGATCCGTCACTTAGTTCTCGAGTCATAACTGACGAAAAACAGATGTTCTTAACTGCCTTTCCCTGAAATGGGCGTGCTGAGACTTCTTACGTCATCCCTTCGTCCAATCACAACTGAGACCGCACACCACCTTCGCCCAATCAAAATCTGCTGCGCCAGAAGCAGAATAGACAGACCTCCCCTCCCCAACTCCACCCCCCATTCCACTCCCCAAAACAGCCAATGAGGGGAGGTTGATGACGTAGAAGGTCTCAGCGCAGCTCATTCAATAGGCGTCACCTTTTGCGTATTTTAATTTTCAATTCATGAGTGAATGGCTACGGTTAGAAGATTGATTTTTTCACTAAAGTTTATCTTCTGTTTCCATCTAAGGATTTCGTGAATTAAACTGCATTTTCGGTTCCGAGTAAATGCCCCCATTGCTTGCGAAGCTGAAAACTCTAGTAGCTATATAAGTGCCTTCAATAAATTGATCCAAGCCTCAAAAACTACCAACAAGAAAAGATAACATTTCATGTTGAATTTAAACTTTCAAAAAAATAATTTTTTTAGTAAATCATTACCCGTTCTGAATATATCATTTCTCGGTAAATAAATTTAGTGCTTATCTCTTTTGGTTAAACAATAATATTTTGTCTATACTAATTGACACATTTACTTTAATTTTAGATATTAAAAAACAGTAAAAAGCTTTGTCTTCGAATACATTATTTAAATATAACGGTGTCATCATACCATATATTCGTCGCCGACTGCATAAACTTAATGCATTAACAATCTCAATACATTTTTTTAATTGCACGAAACGTTACTTTGTAATAAGCAACCGAATTATGAATATAATTATATGTCACATCAATTGTTTGTTTTTTGTTTTTCGTGGAATCTGTGACTCGTAAACACACGAATAAATATAACGAAAATCTCATAAAAATTCACATAAAATTATCAGGAGCTTCATTTTAGGAATTGGAGAAACTAATTTTTCATGCTGGAGGGCCATGCCTATGAAATATTCCCCAAGATGGGCACACATTGGTAAAGGAATAAGAGGCGCTCTCATCACCCCCCTCCAGTTTCTCCATTCCCCAGAAAAGACATTGGTACTCTCTTCCATTGGAACTTGACGACGTTTATCATGGGTGCCTTTTGTGGATATCGAGCTATATTAAAATAAGAATTCTTAGCTGATTCAATGCTGCGGGTACATTCGAATAGGTATCTCAAACAAAGTTTGTGACCTCTGGCACACATCTGCAACTACGAGTCCGTTTCTTTCCTGTTATAACATTTAACTTGGAATGCATGTGTTGGCACCTTTTTTCAAATTCTAGCGCCAAGTCTTTAAATATTCCTTGTTAAGAGAGCCCCTGTCTACGAACAAATTTGCAGGGCATAGTTTGGACCTCAGTAATGCTTGCTGCATGTGAATTGCACCCTTAAAAGTTCCACGTGATTTTCTTAATGAACAGTATTTGCCGGTGCCCCTACCGGTTTTGGCACAACGCAACGGCTTCATCGTGATCATTAAGGTATCTGCTACTACTGCTCTGCCACTACTGTTCACTCACCACCGCCGTTGTTGTAGCACAGGTAGGGGAAGCGCCAGACGTTTCCGAGTCCGACGGAGTAGCCGAGCAGCGAGAGGAGGAAGTCGAAGCGCCCGGTCCAGTTGCCGCGTTCCGGCTCGGCCGTGGCCACCGACCCGATAGAGGCGCCCTCGTCGTCCTCCGCACCTGCCGGCGTCAGCGGCAACTGCGAGTTGGACACCGAAAACTTGTCCTCGCTCTGCAAATACGAAAAGAGGGAAAAGGGAGTCAGATCCATCTCAATAAGGCTGAAGAAAAAGGAAAATTCATCAAAGTATCTAAAATATGTCAATCAATTCCTCCTCGTTGGCCCCATTGTTCTATGACTTAATCTTTCCTCGCCACCTCGGGGTGAAACCGATTTTTTTCCGATTCTCTTCACTTCTGTATCCTCTGCCATTTAAAAAAGGCTCACATCTTATCAGGCCTTGGTCGTATGTGGACCTGTTTATCTTTTATCAGTTTATAGCTATCGTATTTCTCCAAATATAAGCCGCACTTTTTTTCCCCCGATTTTGGGGCCTCAAAATCGGGGTATTTATATTCGAGGTGCGTCTTAAACTCGAGAACACTTTAGAACAGATATAAAATTCGAGAACAGATATAAAATTCTAATGCCTAATACTGTAGGTAGTACGGGATGCATTTAAAAAAGGGTGCGGCTTAAATTCGCGTGTTGACTTTTTTCCCTGTTTGAGTCCCCAAAAACGGGGTGCGGCTTATATTCGAGTGCGGTTTATATTCGGAGAAATACGGTATATCTTTCAATATAGTAAAGTCCTCTAACTCGTAATTTTTATTTCTAATCTTTTGGTTTTCGTTCAGATTGCCATGGACATATTTCATTTCCTTCACTCCACTTTAACATGACCTCTGCCATGTTCCCATTTGAGGTGGCGCGTATATGCAGACGGAAGCGGAGTTTGGACGATAAAGTCTGGATAAATCAGCAAAGTAAAGAGTAGGGATTAGAGAACGTGGATTAGGACAGTCAGAGATAAACAACAGGCTCCAGGATTTCTGGGAAAGAGGGCACAGAATAGGGAATTGTAGATTATCGGCAAATATTTGGCAAAAAGGCCCAGATATATGTAATCAATTCATGCCCCCTAAGTAAAGGTGCACTCGGACACACATATGATAGACTTTCAATTTATGGAGGGTTTTTATCCATGAATTGTGAACGTCAAGATTAGGGACGAGAAGATGGCTGACTCATGCATCCCATGATTTTCTTGGATGATATCAATTCCTGAGTTTTATTTCGCATCACGAGATGGATGACCGAAATGTATGCCTTTATATACCTTTGCCTTTGACTTCATTGACAAGTTGTATTAATCATTAATTTAAATTTTCTTGTCAATATATCTCTTCTTGATCAATTTAGAATGCGTCTTAGCAGACCAAATGGCATCGCCTACGGTGTGGAGAGGCGAAAGAAGATGTGCAATACTTATCAGCCCTCATGACTCTCAAGGTAACTGATGCACAAAGGGTAAGAAAAAAGACTTTGCTGTTCCACAAAATAAAATATATTTGCGACCGGTTTCGATACGGCGTATCATCATCTGGCCAGATGATGCAGATGATGATTCGCCGTATCGAAACCGGTCGCAAATATATTTTATTTTGTGGAACAGCAAAGTCTTTTTTCTTACCCTTTGTGCATCATGAAGGAGTTCCACCATGATACGCCACCCACCATCGCATTTCTCAAGGTAACTATTATATTGCATTAATATTGAATTTATTGCGCTTAATCTCTTGGCACTAATATATTGATTTTGTTACGTGCGGGCAGGTGACATTTGATCGCGTGGCAAAGGATTGCACGAAGGATAAGGGTCAATAAGGGGCTAATATGAGGTGTGGAGGTCGCGACATATGTCATCCGGCACGTAGTTTGTTCGGGAAGTGTTATGTTTGAGCGAGTGTCGGTGAGTAGCCAGCCACAGCTCTCGCGCCCGACCTGACCCTGAAGAGGCGCAGAACCTAAAAGCAGGAGCCATGCTTTTCTTGAGTTTTTACTGGTTGTTATTGCTACTTCCCTTGTACACACGAGCGTGACACCAATTTCATAATATTAATTCGTGAATTTTGGCACCTTTAGTGGAAATATTTTCTATTAACGAAACTTACTTCTTTGAAATTGACCCAGAAACACAAGAATACCAAGGAATAAGGGGCAACAATGATTCCGTTCCCACCTGGTGGAATGGCCAAGTTTAACTTCAAAGGAGTTAACAATAACAAATCGCAAAACAGAACAAAAGGAGGACCAAACTAAACAAAATAACAAGAACGATAACAGCTAAATAATTAGCAATTTGAAATTGTGGCCCCCGCAATAGACACTTATATGTGCTCTATAGGACGTGGAGTCTTTCCTTGGTTGTAAAATATTTGTGCACTACTTTATATACGAGAAAGGTTTAAACCCAGCATTTCCCCTTATGGACGCCAGGAAACCCGTAAAAACTGCTGTCAGGCAACCAATAATTGAATTAAATAACAAAATTAGCCATGAAGAAGAAAACAAGAATGTAAACAATATGAAACAAAACGTTAAAAGAAAAAGAAATTTTTGAAAATAAATCTCAGCAAAAATGTTCTTTGGTTTGAAATTTGGGCCTCAAATCGCTTGTTATTAGCGAGAGGCATAGGTACAAGAAGTCACATTCAGCCCATTAAACAAAATTGATTACAAATTCGAAATAGCATAAATCCTGATAACAGTTGTTTTCTCCTATGAATCGATGCAGCATACAGCCCAAAATTATGTGTTGCCTAAACGCATTACATGTAGAATGCATTAGTGCATGTTCACTGCTTATATTGCGATTTTAAATGTAATGGAAAAAGCTCCATCTTGCATCGTTCGATGTATCTTCGCTCAATTTCCGGGTCACTCGTGACGAAGCATACAAAGCACTTCGCCGAGATAATGGCGCCCTAAAATTGACGGATTGCATCACATGTGTCTCTCGTCCGTTGTGTCGCAGCAGCGAAGCGATGTTCACATCGCAAATATTCACCAGAGGGCCAAGGACAATCGGCCATTTCCGAATATTACGAGTCAATATGTGTAAACTCATCTCGGGCTCTCCACCGGTTAAAACTATTCATAATTGCCGAAGTTTCGAGAGAAGACGCGTCACTCATTCTCTAGGCAATAAACATCCCCTTCCATAACTCCCGAGGTATTTCGGCTACAGCATTCATTTTTACAATGTTTGTTGAACATATCACATTACAGTTGCTGGTCAGATTTCATTACCCTATCTTGAATAACATTGGAGATGTCTCCAATCATAGGTTTATACAGCCTTTATATCGCAAATCTTAAATTTCTGCCAAATTGCATACCAACGCTAGGTCTTTCTTGATTGATCGGAAGCAGAGTGTTGACTCTAGAGACCCTGAGAGAGGCTTATACTCTGGCACTTGTTGTGAGGAGCCGTCCTTTCTACACTTAAATGCCATGCGAAGGCCATTTCCGATTCCGAGAATTTACATAAAGAGTAAGAACACCTCAGAAAGACCTCCCGTCAAAACGAATACGGATGACGACAAATATCGTTGGACTTTAATAAGTCCTTCCAAACTCGGAATGTGGATGTAGACGAAGAACACCATAAACCGGCCTTCAGGGCCTTTCTGCCCTATGTCTCCACAATTTCAGGAAAATCGCAAGAATTCTGAAGAGATACGACATAGAAGCTGTCCACAAGCCTATGGCTAAACTTAGAGACCGTCTAGTGAGAGCAAAGGACCCGATCGGCCTCATGACTCCGGGAGTCTATCAAATCCCATGTGAATGTGGCCAAGTCTACGTGAGTGAGATGGGTAGAGCAATTTCCACGAGACAGTGGGAACACCGCATTGGTCAACCTGAGAAATCGGCGGTAGTTGAACACAGCATCGATTTGGACCATAGGATTAAGTAGGATGACACAAATCTTCTTTGATTTCAGGAAATGTTTGGGATCGACTAAGTAAAGAAGCCATTGAGATTCGAATGGAGGATAAAAATTTCAATCTCGATTCCGGTAATTGCATCAGAAATGCATGGAATCCAATTTTGAAAGTAGTTACGAATGCCAGACCGAATCCTCAGCTGATTAAGGGTCTCCAGAGTCAACAATCGGCTTCCGATAAATCAAGAAAGACTATATACTAACGCTAGCGTTAGTATATAGTTTGGCTGATATTTAAGATTTGCGACATTCTTGCCTAGATGATGGGTGACGATTCGTCTCTTGAAACGTCGGCAATTATGAGTAGTTCAAACCGGTTGAGAGCCCGAGAAGAGTTTACACATATTATTCCCCGAGAAAGCGTAAGATCCTCCTTTACGAGTCAATATGCAGACGAGTCATTATGAATTACTCTTGAACTTAATGCGATATATTCTAAATCAATGTAATCTATATATTAGTTAGCACTATTATGATAAGCAACATCCCAACCAGAATTATTACGTTCACTCATAAGCCATAGAAAGCGGGAAAGATTTAAAAAGTCAGAAGGACGGAAAAATAGGAAAAAACGACAATTCTTTTATAATATGTGTTTCGCTCTGTTTGTATTTTAATCGCGTATTGGGAAAGAAAGAACCCCTGCGCCTCTCAGTTCGACAGCCTGTTGCTATTACTACTCATGGTGGTGTGACTCTTCTGTCTTACAAGCAGATGTTGTGTGATTGGTGCGTGCGTGTGAGAGTGGTTTGAATACGTCCACTGACTTCTGATTCTCGCGTTAAATTTTATATTACCTAGTTCCTTCCGTTCCAAGCCCTCCCACAGCTGTGCGACACTTTTCATTCGCCTAAAAGTATTTTTAAATAAACGCGCGACTTTACATCGTATTTTTTTTAAATCAGCGTCTGAAACTTCGCTGGATCTGCACATACACACACACTGGCCGGTGTGATTGAAGTCCAACTAGAGAGAAATAAAACTTATCCTTTGATTCCATCCGAGACCCATCCCGTAGTTTTGTCCCATCCCGTAGTAGCTTGATGAAATACAATCTGTTTATAGCAATACCAAAGCGACTCAAATGTGATTGCAACGAAACAGATAATAAATTATAATAAGCCGAATAAATTTCCAATCATCTGCCTCACAATGACACATTAAATAGCCTCAATTATTTTCTTTTGGACTATTAAATGTCCATTTTGCATTTTAACCAGATAATTTAGTCTTTAGTCTGACGTTTTCGTTACTTCCACTTTAAGGTTTATGTTCCCACTGCCGCTGTGGCACTTCCCGCGAACAGCTCCGAACTTCCCACGCACACCGCTCAAAGCGATTCCAAAGCGATGCCAAAGCGATGCCAAAGCGTGTGGAACGTGCCACAGCCAAAGTCTTGTGATGCAAAGGTATGCTTCATATTTTGATATCATTTTAACACTAGGTAAGTAATATTTAATTAATAGACTATGCAATACTCTCGGAATGTCCGTGTTGTCGGAATAATGCCAGATTTAGAAATCATTCCATTCACGACTGTCCAGTTTTCATCAATACTGATCAGCTATAGAGGTGCCTAAATTTGTAACAAAACAATCATTCAAAAGACTCGTTGCGTCGGTTCACGCCAAACGCGTTACACTACTTGCACTACCACTTCATAATTTTCGCACTTATTTTTGAAATGTTAAGGAAATGGCAAAAATTGTCATTGTTAAGAACCACTGACCTATTTTGCCAATCACTTCATTTTAATTCTAAAATCTGAGTTCAATTTCAACTCAATTACAACAGAATTTGTCGTAAGTTATATTGCTTATTGCTACATTCTCCCTCGTAATTCCGACAGGCCGGGGGCTGTAACACAAAGCATTCCGGAGGCAGCAGCACGTCTTGTGTTCCACAACCAATCCACAAAACCAGTTCCATTCACGCCGATCGACTGCTTTCCATACACGTGGCTTTCTGATCGCGAACGACCTACGTCCGAAAGTGACCATCCTCTCGGTGAACAAATAATCATGAATTACCAAGAGGACGCGATTGATCGATGGAGAATGACCAGGGTCGCGAACGACCTGCGTTCGAAAATGACCCTCTCGGCCATCTAAGTGATCCCGTTCACCGATCAATCTCCGAGATGGCCCGGGTCACGTGATTCGATCGTCAGTGACCGACCCATCACTAGTGCATGCATATTTCTATTCGCTCCTCTTGTAATTCGCGACGGAATAGTTGCCCGCCGGCCTCGCATGTTTTTTTTCCCAATTTCTCGTGAAAACAACGTCGATTATTTTCATTCGTGCGCGCTTTCGGGCGGTCGATCGATGCATCCGCCGATCGACTGGAAATGCATCTATTTATAAATATGCCTCTGGGGCGAGTGAAAGGGGGTCGCACGCGAGAATGCCATCGCCAGCGATGCCCCGCCGTGTCAGTTGAGCCTCGGATTTCTCAATCGGACCGTGGCCACCGCCATAATTCCCCTCGCCACCACCAGCAGAAGTCATCCATTGGCGGTGATTGCAGCCCCCTCCACCGATAAGCGATTCATCCACAAACGATTGCCCACTTCACACAAGGTTCTCACTTCAAGCCAATCTACAACTTCGGGTGGTTCCTTTTGATTCATGTACATAGTCACTCTGTTTTTTCATATTTTTCACCAAAATCGTCAAACATATTAATAATTCCACATGTTACGGTTATCGTTGACACAATTTATGCAGAAATTAACTATTTAGCTAATTAAAACGAGCGATACTGCGGATAGATGTCACCGTCGCCCTCCGCCACGTTCACACTCGGCGCTCCGACTAAGGGACGACGATCCTTAAACGCCTCAATCGTTTGAGGCTTGCTCATTGGCGGAATTTCGCTCTGGCGACTTGACGATTGAAGCATCGCTTTGGCGCCGCGTGGTCGCAGAACCGCAGAGGGAGTTGACGCTTGAAGCAATCGTGGAGAGGGCAGTGCCACGAAGTCTTCATTCCACTCTTGGCCTTTCTCTTTCCCACACTTTCCATTTCTTCCCCCTTCCATTACTTTATCGTGTACTGTTTTTTCAAGTATAACGTTTCCAATAACTTCTGCTCTTCCTGTTCAATTCTATCAGTTGTGTCAATGTAAAGAACCTTAGTATTTGTTTGATGCTTTTAAAATGCTATCTTTGTCTGTATATATAAACAAAAGGAGTAGCCCTTCATAGCTATATTGCCCATCACACAACAATCTTCTACAAATCATTTGATGAACAATCTACATTTTTGTGGAATTCATTATCAACTGAAATAAAAACTGTAAACACTGTCCAAAACTTCAAGGACAAATTTTATAGTTTCCTGCTGCAAAATTAATGCCATAATTCTGTTTGTATTTTATCATTGTGGTGTTATTTGCCATGCATTATAATAATATTTAATTTTATTAATCTTTATTTCTAATTCAACTTTATATAATCACTGTAAGAAGTATTTTGTTAAGTACACCATCGAAGGAAATGTATTGTTTCATTTTTGCTCAAAGGGAGTAATTTACTAATTTTATTTTTAAATTTATGAATAATTTTAAAGTACCCGGAGTAATTTAATACATCCATTTCTATTCTCAGAGTTGTTATGCTACGTCTTTTTCCTCCAGCTCTTTCGTGGGGACTTATGGCCACGGCCGCACCGTTTCACCACCACCACGACCGACCACACCACTCACGCAGCAGGGGGGGCGCCCCCCTGGAGAGTTTTTTCCGCGCACAGGCGGCGGCCCTTATAGATTATAAAGGAGGTGGGAGGGGCAGCTCTTTCTGTGGGGCGGCGACGGCTGTGCCTCGGAGGCGACCTGCCTCTACGTCTTGTTGTCTTATTCTCGGAAATCTCGAGACCCACATCCGGGCGTGCGCGCATATTGGAGCGGAGGGGCGAGGGTAAGGGGGGCGGGGTGAGGGTAAGGGGGGAGGGTAGGAGGGGGGCGGGGTGAGGGTAGGGGGTGTCGGGAAAACACCCAATTTGTGCACATCTCGAACAGGGACCCCTCCGTGTTTCCATGCACTCCCTCCATTGTCGGCCACCCACCCACACCCCTCCTTCCCACCCGACCCCCCCCTCCATCCCACCCCCCGACCCCCCAACCCCGACCCCCTCCCACCTCGAAGGATGGCGCCTACAGCGCCGCCGCCGAGTTTCGGAGAAATAGATGTTCCAAATTCACCTCCGAACCCGCCATCGAGGGAATATCTCGGAACCATTGTATTTTACAGATCAGAGAAGCGGTTTTCCACTTAATTCAAAGTCGGACATTTCAAGCAAAGATGAAGTCAACAGTGTCGACAGCGGGATGCGGTGGAACTGCATCATCAAAAATGTAAAGTAATCGATATATTGTACCATCATCTTTATTTTAAATTGACAACACGTGTTATAGTTTTTTACTTGGCCATCTTCAGGTACAGGGGGCAGGAAGGAGTTGGAGAGGGTTAGGGGTGGGGGGGGGGTTGGGGTGTTCCAGTATCGAGGCGGAGTAGAGGGGGGAGGAAATGGAGAGAAGATTTATTTTTGGTCAAGCTAAGATATTAGAATGCCATCACTTCCATACGATGTATTTCCCACGATCATTGGCTCAACGTGCATAGAGAGAGGAAATTCATCTGAAACAATGAATGTGCGGGATCAGATATAGAGCTTGAAATGAGAGGGGAGGATGTGACATAGGTGATTTAATTACTGAGAAGTACATCCCAGAAAATCAATCTTCTTGTATTTTTAGAATTTCCTTATAAATCCAGTTTACAGCCTTCGATGCACGTGAGAATGAACACTAAAGTCGATTTGGCGGTCTGTTTCCAGCAGCTTATCCATAGGGGGCTCCTTTTCCGCATTCGCTGAAGCTTTTCTCTCATTCCATTACGTCCAGTCTCAGCCTTCAACATTCTCTCGAGAGAGTGCCATGTGTACCGCGTGGCCTGCCTGTGCCTTTCTCTGGCCGACGATCGAAGTATTCCTCGAATTCCCCGACGCATTATGCATTCACTTTGATAAAGCGTGTTTAGATCTAATAAAATAACCATGCTTGGCGCTGATAGAAACTTTTTAATTTCGTTGAATGCCTCCTACGTGCATGCAATTCCGCTAACGATGATCTCGACGCACTTTTAATGCCAGAGAATGAGTTTAAATTGAGGATTGCAGCTTTGTCCGAGTGTGGATGTTCCCCAACGTTAGGCGTGTCAATCATTTCGTTCACAATTCGCCCAATTATTTTCCACGCTAAAATTTGTACTATGCTCAGTTTCCCATTTCCCATGCGTATCATCTGCGACATTTATTTCGATCTAAATAAAAACATCTCCTCGTCTTAATATAAATTAGTCTTTTGCGCAGACGAAACCGAATTTTTATGGTTTCACAGTTATGTGAAATTCACAGTGAAAGAATCATTCCCCTGGACTGGAATTCGAACCCAGACCCCCCGGTTTTACAAATAAATAGTAGAAAAATCATAATAAAGTACAATACAACAATAGATAGCCAAGGATGCCTAAATAAATTAATATTGACATCGGAGGAGTTCAGGACGACGAAAATACAAAAAGAAGTAACAATCATTAACGGGGGATGCTTAGAAGGAAGACAGATAACAATAAGCAGGGATAAGTGAATGAGCTAAGATGGGAAAGGCACGCGAAGGGAAGAAGTACAAAAGTCGAGGGATAAAGGCGGCAGGAAGCGGAGACTAGGGGGTATCAAGGTGACGATAGAGGAACCAGAAACTTTATAGAAAGGCCAGGAAGGAATCGGGCAGGAGATCCAAAAGATAAACCAAAACGGCCCATAAATCTGTCGATAAGGAAGGAGAGAGAGAACGCAATCTCGTACCCGCAGCCGTAGGAGTGAGGAGCAGAATTCCCAGATAAGTGTAGTCTTTAAAGACAGTAAAGGAAAGAAAGAATGAAAGAATTATAATAACCTCGATGACTAAAATTGTTTTATCTGAAAAGTAACTTAAATGTAACGAGATTGGAGCAGAAAGATTAATATTGTAAATTGGGCCCACTATATCATTTACAAAGCTCTGACTATTGTTTTTGCCTATACAAAGGTTTTACATTTCTCATTAAAAAAGGTGTTATGCTATTTCAATGGTTGAACGAAGTGTTTTTATTTATGTGTTTGTGTAATAATAACCATTAATCCCTTCAGCAAGGAGGTAATCTTTTTATGATTTGTGTAATAGCGACGGTTTTTTAATTGTATTGTAATAAGAAAGAAAAATGTGACTGGGGAGTAGGTTACATTACTTGGCGCCGCAACGTTTCGGGCACGATAACTCGACATAATTGAGACCACGAGATACCCGAGATAAAATATACGCGACGTAGATGCAAGAGATGCAGGCTGAAAGAAATATTAGAAAAAGAAGGGATGGACGTAAAAACTTACGAGTTCAACGTCCAGACAGAAATATTAGAGGGGAATGTTTTAGAGGCAATACTGAGACAGGTGAGAGAAGAAGGAAGGACTGATGAAGGACATTCAAGAAGGCCTAATACATTTTCAGTTAGATTATCAAACATGATTAGAGGAGCAGGAAAGAAAAATTGAGGACACGCAGAGCTCGATGAAAGAAGAAATAAAAGACCTAGAAAGAAAGATAGAGAAGAGTGACCAAGAGCTAGGACAGATAAGGGACGAGGTGCAGAAAATTAAAGGAGAATTGCCGAACGTGAGTGATAGGGTAGACGAGAACGTTGGGTTGATCAAGCAGTTATCAGTGAAGGTGGCTCAACGATGGAGCGATAAGATGGATGAAGATGCGGTAAAGGAAATGGCGAAGAAAGTGAAGAAGGACTATATCCGATCGCCCAGTGGACCACCAATATCGGGAATGGTGCACTTGAAAACGCTGAGTTTCGACGGGAGAGATGGCTCAAGGCCAATGAGATACGTCCTTGAATTAGATGAATACTAGAGGATGTACCGGCTATCAGAGACGGAGATGCTGCGCATCGCTAGGCAGGGCTGGGGATTGATTCACCGCCACATCACACCTCCACTTCGACACATTTAAAGAGCTCTTTTTCTTGCGCAATATTGGGACGACGAAAAACAGATGGAGATCAGGAGAGCATTGGACACAGGAAGCTACCGAAACACAGGGAATCAGACGAGGGTAGAATACGCAACTGAAAAAGAATTGACACCACCAATAGTGGACGAGAATGTACTATATATTCTCAGGCTAAATTTTGTAACAGAAGTTAGCACGGGAATGATATCCCACAACATCAAGACGCTCCCGCAGCTGCTAACACTATTAGGACGATATGATAGGGTCACGAGAGAAGAAAGGCGACCGGAAGCAGGACCACGGAGATGGGAAAGCCGGGACCCACGTCAAAACCAAGGATACTCGGGGCCAAGGAGATTAGAGGAGACGCCTCCGCCCGAGGCAACCGGACAATGGAGGTGGGAAAGTCAGCGGACTCAGCAATACGGGAGACGTTCGTCTTCGTAGTGCATGTTGGTGAATACTCACCCCCTGCCACACACCCCTGTGGTGACTTGCAGGGTATTTAGTAGATGTAGATGTACGTATGACCAAAATGCTTTTGGGTTATCCTGTAACTGTTCTACTAATGTTTTTCTATTAAAATCCATGAATGCACTCCGAAATGCTTCCTTTGTAGTGGCTTTAGACAATTTGTATTTTTTATATATCAAATTTTGATCACCAGTGGACAAATCTCTACGGAGTTTTTTCATCTTGGCGTGGCATACTCTCTGACGTCTTAACGATTTTCTCACTTCTGCACTGTACCATATTGGTTCACTGTTCACTTCATGGGGGGTGGGGGGGTGGAGGGAAAGTATGCAAGGGAAGAATTTTTTCCCCGGCGCACTGGTCGTACAGTATAGGGTATAGTGTAATGCATGTTGGTGATTACTCACCCCCTGCCACACACCCCTGAGGTGGCTTGCAGGGTATTTTGTAGATGTAGATGGTCACTGGGAAAACACACTGGGGGAAAGTGATGAACAGAAGAGGGGAAGGGGAGGAGATAAACTGCATATCGTTGAGGAGGTCCGTCTTCTTTCTTGATCGTTGGATGATTTCCAAAGCGTCTAACTTTCTGTCCTTTTTCACCACGTATAACACATTCAAGTCGGAGTTGTGATTCATTTCAATGAGATGTTCCGTGAAAACGGAAGTGGTGTTCCTTACATCTACATCTACGATGTACCGTGCAAGCCACCACTAGGGTGTGTGGCACGGGGTGATTCCACACCAGGCATGCAGCACTCGTCCCAGTACAAAATCAGAACCTCGCACGCTCCCCCGGTCGCTAGGCGCAGACCAAAAAGCTGTCAGGAGAACAGTGCGCAGTCAAACCAGAAACTGGGAGAGTGATACGTAAATGAACATGCAAACATGCAGAACAATGCTTATAGACACATCTAGTGGTTAATATTACTGATACTGTTAATTTATGAATACTACGAGATGCTACTTCATGCAAAGAACAAAATAAAATAATGCCGGAGTAATCGACCGGTGTGAAGAGTTAGTAATGATGTGATGTTATTAAGCACAAGTGAAAATTCTACTCTACCTATTGAAGGTGGGAGTTTCATGTGATTGATCTATCGCAACTATTATAATCCCTTATTGTGCGTGGGAAAAATGACATTTTGAATCTATCGGTTCGGCAGTCAATTTCCTTTATTTTATTCCTGTGATCGCTTCTACCGTAGTACGTTGGCTCTAGCAGTATGTGTTGAACGTCCGGCAAAAAACTGTCTTCTCCGAGTTTGCGCAAAAGATTTAACCTGTATTTCTCATTTCGATCAGTTAGAGATTCCCACCCTAATTCCTTCAACACTTCGGTAACACTGCTAAGTTTATCGTAACCAATTTTCACAAATCTTGCTGCTCTCCGTTGTATTCTATCTATTTCAGAGATTAGTCCTACTTCGTAAGGGTCCCATATGCTAGCGGCGTATTCCAAGTGAGGTCTCACGAGTGAAAAATAACATCGCTCTCTAACTTTCTCGTCGCATTTTCCTAATATTCTTTTGATAAATCCCAATTTGCGACTAGCCTGTCCGCAGATTTCCCGAACGTGTTTCCCCCAAGACAGGTCCCGAGTAAGGTTCACACCTAAGTATTTAACTGACTCTACATTTGATAAGTCTGATTAATTGTGTACGTATCGTTAACCGAGTTATTCTTTTTCCAAAAATTCATATCAATGCACTTTTTAAAATTCAATTCTAACTGTCAAATATTGCACCATTCATTTATATCATCTAGGTCTTTTTGTAACGCAATTTTGTCGGATTCATTGTCTAGATCCCTGTACAACACTGCGTCATCTGCGAAGAGGCAAATTTTGCTAGTAACAACGGTAGTGATGTCATTAATGTATAAAAGGAACAATAAGGGACCAATGACACTTCCCTGAGGTACACCTGATGTAACTTTCACTACATCTGAGCTAACACCATCTAGAACTACCCTCTGTTCGCGGTCGGCTAAGAACTCTTTTATCCAACATATTACGTCGTGGTGTATTCCGTATGCTTCCAACTTAACGAGTAACTTTGAATGAGGGACCTTATCGAAAGCTTTTTTAAAATCTAGAAATATTGCGTCTACTTGGACCAGCTTTTCCTTAACGTGTAACACTATTTATGTTCCTTTATTCGAGTTGAAAAACTGCGACCGGTCAGGCCAATATAACTGGCTTTGCACTGGCATTTTAATTCATAAACACCACAATGCATGAGTTTTTCAAAAGTGTCCTTGTTTAGGCACCTTGCTTTTGACAAATAAAAGATGGTGTAATAGGCAACATGGAATTTGTCCTTGGGTCAAATATTGGCAATTCTGTAATACACAGATTTCACAAACGGGATTTTTCACCACTTTCTCCGACGGAAAAAGCAGATGAAACGTACCATCAACCTCCACACATCCCTCCTACCATGCCCCAATACCCCTCTTCGAAAGTATACTCCTCGTAGTATACTCACGTAAAATATACTCCCGTGACTACTCCTTACCTAATGACACCGGTCTACACCCAACCTGTGCCAAACGTCTTGCGTTATTTTGGTCTTTGCTTGTATGCTTAGTGGTGACTCGTTTTTTTGATGCTTCCTTTTTACCTTTTGGTGTGCTTACCCTTTCTCCCATTCCCCTTAACCTAGCCTAAGCCTTCCCCTTTTCCCCTCCCTTACTTCACTTGGCTAACCTTCTCCTCCTCCCCAACCACCTCCAACATCAAACCTACCCTCCCCCCCCTCTCCTCCCTACCCCACCTCCTCCTCCTCTGCAAACATTTAAAAAAAATACCCGATCTGTTATTGTGTATGCACCTGGTGATGATGCAGTGCATCGCATGGTCGTAATAAACCTTATCTAGTGGAAAATTGCCATTTCTGTTATTCATTATGCTGAACTTCCACCATATCACGCCTGATACTTCTCTTTTTGTACTAACATCAGTACTCTGGGCCTGAGTTACTTTTTACTCTGTGAAATTGCTTTACCGAGAATGGGATTTACCCACGGTGGAAACCACGCATTTGCAATCAAATCAAAACATGTAACTCAGCCAATGATACCATCGCGAAATTTCCTAGACGTGATAACTTAGCGAAAGTACCTTGAAACTAGTACATAATGCGAATATTTAAAATGCTTGCCCACTCGTAAAATAGTTTTCACCATCCACAATGCTCAGGAAGTATTTCGACATCTACATAGTACCCTGCAAGCCGTATCCAAGGTAAGAACTATCACTTGTGTGGACAATATATTCTATGCTACGTTGGAAGGAATATTATAGAAACTATGAGTATTAATTCATTTGCAAATATATACATCTACGATGTACCGTGCAAGCCACCACTAGGGTGTGTGGCACGGGGTGATTCCACACCAGGCATGCAGCACTCGTCCCAGAACAAATCCGAACCTCGCACGCTCCCCCTGGCTCTAGGCGCAGGCCAAAAGCAGTCAGGAGAACAGTGCGCAGTCCAACCGGAAACTGGGAGAGTGATACGTAAAAGAACATACAAACATGCAGAAAAATGCTATAGACACATCTAGTGGTTAATGTTACTGATACTGTTAATTTATGAATACTACGAGATGCTACCTCATGCAAAGAAAAAAATAAAATAAAGCCGGACTAATCGACCGGTGTGAAGAGTTAGTAATTATGTGGTGTTATTAAGCACAAGTGAAAATTCTACTCTACCTATTGAGGGTGGGAGTTTCATGTGATTGATCTATCGCAACTATTATAATCCCTTATTGTGCGTGGGAAAAATGACATTTTGAATCTATCGGTTCGGCAGTCAATTTCCTTTATTTTATTCCTGTGATCGCTTCTACCGTAGTACGTTGGCTCTAGCAGTATGTGTTGAACGTCCGGCAAAAACCTGTCTGCTCCGAGTTTGCGCAAAAGATTTAACCTGTATTTCTCCCTTCGATCAGTTAGAGATTCCCACCCTAATTCCTTCAACAATTCGGTAACACTGCTAAGTTTATCGTAACAACTTTTCACAAATCTTGCTGCTCTCCGTTGTATTCTATCTATTTCAGAGATTAGTCCTACTTCGTAAGGGTCCCATATGCTAGCGGCGTACACCAAGTGAGGTCTCACGAGTGAAAAATAAAAACGTGCACAGAGATATGGGAGCACTATGGGAGGAAGTATGCGAGATGTGCCGTTAGAACTACAGTTTCCATTTCAATACACATACAGTAGGTAGCTAATGAATTTATTACCTAAACTAGTAAGTAAGTAAGTAAGTTTATTATTACTCCACACACAAAATACATTTCAATAGCAAATTTTGAGTAACTTTAGGATGCCTTGAAGGAGAACCTGTTTTAAGGCTACCATCAAATAATAACAGGTTATGCTTACACTTAAAAATACATATAGATCATGTAGCGAGGCCTAGACAATTACTTAACAATGTGAGTGCGTACCTTAAGAAGCTACTTACTAATACTTATGGATTTAATTATAACACATTAACAACAAGATTCTACAAAGATCTAGCTTGGCAAGCGTTCTTGCTTGGTATTTTAGCCTACCTCACAAGGATCCCAAGTACTGTCAGCCAGGTATTGTGGAAGCCTTGATTCCTGCCAAGGTTAGATGGGATACTCTGTCCAGGGCATTTTGTTCGGCGCAGAGCTCAGGGTATGAGAGCTCATGTATTATTCGCTTGGCGTATTTTATGTGCCTTGCTTCAAGGAGAGCGAGACCAAGGGAAGGGCCTCAGGAGGAGGATCCCCCTGACCTGATCTCCCATCCACCCCTCGGAACAACAACTCTCTTGGGATACGACCACCCCCACCTCCCTCAACCGCCCCTCTCCCCCCTCTCCCACACCAACTTGGATGAGGATATAAATACCCAGAGCCAACCCAGGGTGGTGTCCAATCGAAAGGTGTTGGGAAGGGAGGGGAGGACTCTCTCTCCCTCCCCCCGCTTCGACCCTCCCTCAACCAGATCGGACTGCAGAAGGGTGCTCGCGTGCTGCTCGACGTTCTTAAGCGACGCCGAGTGACGAATCGATGCAACGGATATCACAACGACGTATACACACTAACGACGCATCCTAGTGCGGACCATCTTGTTGGCGCCATAAATACCCGCTCTGACCATCGTTACTAGTAGTTCGTAACCCCGCCGTTCCCGTAACACAGTAAGTGCTGGAGCCGCAGGGGAGACCGGGAAATATGATGGAAAATAATCAAGTGCGGTAGCAAAGTGGAACAGGGTAAAGTGTTATTTTGATGAATGAGCAAGGAGGAATGTAATATGGTTTCATAACCATTTCGATAGTTTCTAAACGTCAAGGGGAACAGGGATTCCGTTTACGTTCGAAATTAGCTGCTTGATTATCACTAGAGGGCAGCAGTGGGGGGTGCTTTCCATTCAAGTGAGCGCATATATCAGTGGCCGAAGGAACACATAAGTGGAAGCGCACGTTTCTTTTACCTTCTTTTAAGAATGTGGATGAGGAGGAGGCGGCTGAGTGAGTGAGTGGTCTTTAAGGCCTATCCGAAATCAAAGGTGTGGACTCATAAAGGTTTTGGACTGTTTGGTTTGGACTGCTTCGCTCGGTGTGCGATGGGCTTTTAGTGTTTCGTAATTTAATAGAAGAGTTCTCTTAAATAAATATCGGAGTAAAGTGAACAAACTATGGCATTTAACCCTGGAATTAGAAAACGAAATATGAAATTTTATACAAATGTAAAACTGCTGTATCCAGCGAGGGCTAAAGGAAAATTGGGCTATTTCCCAAGCAGGGGATTGAAAAATAATAGTAACTATAATAAGTAAATAACACGAACGATGATGAATGGGTCGATGTGAGCGGGTGAAACGTTCAATAATCTTGACTCTTAGGGATCCACGGCGTTCATCTATTCATTGTTTCTGGGGTTTTCATCGCGTTACAATTTTGATGATGATGACAATTTCGCTGGTATTTCAACCAGCAAAACTGTCGTCATCAACAAAGTTCTAATGCGGTGAAAACCCCAGAATCAATGGAGATATCAATCGTTTGATGATCTGCCGGTAAGTATCTGTTGGTGCACAGTTGTGAAGGGCGAAGTTCTTGAATACAGTTAATTATGAATTCGTTCAAACTACATGCTGAGGAATAATATGCTTTTTACCAAATAGAAATTGAAAATATTACATTACCCATGCTTGTCACATTAACAGCAAATCAAGGCAGACACAACAATTCCGAATGAGATAGTTGAAACACTTTACTTCTCAAGCGCACGTCAGTAAAGCTCCCGATCTGTTTTGAAGTTCGCACTGCCTAATAGTGCGCAAGGTCTGAAACGAATGAAAAGCATAATGCACTGTTGTGTAGCGATGTGAGCAGCGAATGGAAGAATATCAATAGCGAATAGGATTACGATGGCTACTCAAGGAGTGGTGTGAATGCACGTCGGCACACTAACAAATAGAACTGGACAAGGCAGCCAAAGAATTTGATTGGGTATCCAATTTACATCTACATCTACAAAATACCCAGCAAGCCACCTCAGGGGTGTGTGGCAGGGGGTGAGTATTCACCAACATGCATTACACTATACCCTAAAGTTAGTGTAACTACGACTAATTATGCATTAGCATAAATCGCTAATGCTTGTCACGAGGCGAAGCCTCACAAGCATGCACTACTACACTACAGATATTATCACAATGGAGAGGGACCGTTAATATATATTTATTTTACAACGACACAAATGGACAGAGACTCAAGACTTTTGTAGAAAACATGCACGGCTTGCTGTTAGTACCAGGTAAAAGATAAAGATTCAAGTATTTGGGCGTACTACTACTACCAAGAGCTACACTTCCTATCGACAAACCTAGATAAAAGTCTCATTGGCCGCTATTATGGTCCCTTATAGTTCGTGGGAAAAATGACGTTTTAAATCTGTCCGTTCTGCAGTTAATCTGCATTTAAATGAACGCTATGATGCCTTTGAATTAGTTTGCTGTGGCAGGCATTTTAAATTAATATGTTGGAATTCAACGTTGGTAGTTTGAAGCGGCCAATTGAGGTAAGGGTCGGTAGAATTTTCGCCGACGGCAGCAGACGACCTTTTTTCACGACCCCGGTGACGTATAAGGCGTCGGAGGGCGTCCACATACTTACAAGCGTCCCTTTCGTGTATTCAAAACTTCAAAATTAGAAAATAATTACCTACCATAATATTTTGTTTGAGCTTAAGAAGCTGATCAAATACGGTATGGGATGAAGATGTGGCACCACTCCATGGCAATGTCGCTCACATTGCTAGGTCATATAGTAATTAGAGGCCTGAGTTAGTAGTTTGACTAAATGCATGCCATAGGGAGATGAAGATGATGAAAATATGTTCAACAGCACCCCTCCACTGGAATTACAGGAACTAAACGACGTTGCATGCGCCAATTGACGGCGGGCGATCGACGCATCCGAAGCCGAAGACACCGCAACGAAGAGTTGGAAGGCGTCCACCTTCTCTAAATCTCTACAGCATATCAAGGGGCAATTAACTGTCTGAAATTATACTCGGCAGCATAGAACACCTAGGCCATCTTCCGATCAGGCGTTCGTTCGTGAATGCTCTCAATTGTTACTGTTCTCACGATGCATCTATTAGTGCAACTATAATTAGACAAAAAACTCTCTCCTTTCAACGGGTCTACAGTCAGTTTAATGTAGTAATTACCAGCAAAGTTTACAACGAAAGATAGTAAGATGCTTCAGGCCAGTTCTCTTTTTTTCCACTTTGAATCATAATGTTCGTACCTGACGAAATGTTCACCCTCGTGCACGCACTAATTCATCGACTTGTTGATTGGCTTTTCCCAGATGAACCTATTTATTTCACTTATCAACTCAGAGCAATGATGATGATGATAGTTCCAGATCTTCATTGAGGACCTACATTCGTTTCTTCTTCAATACCAGCGTACTAAGATGCTTCTTCCCCCATCTTCCCCGAGATTTTATATGACTGACCTTCCTGAAGTCTTCCAACCCTATCCTGATCGTAACCACACAATCTTAATGTAATCTCTGGCGTCCCGTGATCAATATCGATTTGCATCCGGGATTTGTGATTTGATTATTTAACTAATGGTGCGATTATCACTAATGTCAGTTCATAAAGTACATATTGAGCTGTGAACACCTTTGGGACACACATCATTCGCAGGTTTGCTCAAGATTCACAACCTCAAAAACAGGTTTTACGCGAAATTTGAGGGGTATTGTTGTGAATAGCACAGTCAATAAGGGTGTATAAGTGCGCAGTGCAATTAAGTAAACCAATTAATCTCAGGAAAAAATCAGATATTTGAGTGACATAAACGTTTCATTAAAACTTCTACTTTACTAATAGAAAGCAGACGTATTTTCTTGAATTTCCTATGATGAGAAGAAAGAATGAAAAGTAAATGTACAAATAACTATTGACACGGATGGAAGGCATCTTCGGGGCAAAAGGAAAACGTTGTTGGCTGGAAACATCATTTCGGTAGCAAACATGAAACCCGAAGTCAATGACTAATTGATGAAGAGGGATCTTTTCACGAATGAGGCACGAGTTAGAATATCGGGGAGAATTAACGCGGCTGGAAAGATATAACGATGAACTGCACGGAAAAGGCTGTGAAGGACACTAATCCCTGAAGACTAATTCAAAGGAAAATCTAACAATGATTAGCGAAAGGAGTCCATTGGACAATGTGACTCTGACAAAAAAAAGACTGCTGCAAGTAGGAGGGGAATTTCATTACATCCACATCTACATCTACAAAATACCCTGCAAGCCACCTCAGGGGTGTGTGGCAGGGGGTGAGTATTCACCAACATGCATTACACTATACTCTAGAGTTAGTGTAACTACGACTAATTATGCATTAGCATAAATCGCTAATACTGTCACGAGGCGAAGCCTCACAAGCATGCACTACTACACTACAGATGTCATCACAATGGAGAGGGACCGTCAATATACATGCATTCTACAACTACAAAGATGGACAGAGACTCAAGAGCCATGTAGAAAACATGCAAGGCGTGCTGTTAGTATGTACTAGGTAACAGATAAGGATTCAAGTATTAGGAGTACTACTACTACTACTAAGAGCTACACTACCTAACGACAAACCTAGATAAAAGTCTTATTTGCAGCTGTTATGGTCCCTTATCGTTCGTGGGAAAAATGACATCTCAAATCTGTCTGTTCTGCAGTCTAGTTCCCTAACTTTACTCTCATGATCTGATCTACCGTAGTATGTCGGATTTCGTAAAATATTATCAACGTCGTCAGAGAATAGACCGGTTTGGAACTTACATAATAGAATGAGTCTAAATTTTAATCGACGGTCTGAAAGCTTTTCCCATCCCAGTTGCTGCAAAAGGTCAGTAACACTAACGAGATTATCATAACGGCCTTTAACGTATCTTGCAGATCTTCGCTTCATGCGTTCTAACTCATTTTCCAAGCCTATCTCATAAGGATCCCAAATACTGGCAGCATACTCCAAGTGGGGTCTAACGAGGGAGAAGTAGCTGATTTCCCTAACTTTATCGTCGCACTTGCCAAGTACTCTTTTAACAAATCCCAATTTACGATTAGCTTGACCGGTAATTTCCCGAATATGTTTGGCGTAAAAACAACCGACTCTTCAGAAAGAGACATTTTTTTATTGCAGCGAGTTTAACTCCGAGGTATTTAACCGATTCTACGGTCTCTAATTTTATGTTGTTTATGCAATAGCTGTTACAAGGAGCGTTTTTCCGTTTCCAAAAATTCACAACAACGCATTTTTTCAGGTTTAATTCTAGCTGCTTCGCATCGCACCACTCCTGTATTGCCTCAAGGTCCTTAGTACTTATTCCTTAGGAAGTGTCATCTCCAGTCGTGGAAGAAGCAAGAAAAATATTGTGAGCATAGTTTTGCTAGTCAAAAAGGCATTCTAAGAGAAAAAGAATCCACAATTGAAGCCAATAACTCATGCGTGGAAGTAAGGAAGCACATCATTAAAATATAAGTGTGGAGCATGCTCTCATTATCGAAGAAGAAGAAGCTACGGCGAGCAAGTCTTGAGATTGATGGGTGCTGACGAAAGACGGAACCGACAGAAAGGGGTGGGCTCACAGCTGGACGGGAGAGAGATAGCTCCATCGCCGTCGCATGTCGAGTGTCGCTCGGAGCGGCAAGAGAAGGAAAGAGGGAAGTACACGCATAAAATATAATATTCATATTTGAGAGGCATACATGAAAGCAAATTTTAAATCACCTCAAATACATAGCCGCCTATTAGAACATAGTATTATAATGATTCAAATGATGATTCAGCCCTGACGACGATGGACGACTCAAACATGGAATTGTGGGCCGAAATCAAGAACTTGACAGGGTGGAGAACCTAAAAACAGTCTAACTAACAGCATACGCCGGGAAAGCATCGGATATCTCTCTCTCCTGAATTATAGTGGTTTGATTTCCCCGCAAGGTATCGCCTCTCCGTACTTAACGTGTATTTCAACAGTAAGGATCAAATCATAATAGTTCATTGTCTATCTTTAAAGGAAACAAGAACCATTATCGTCGCCAAATTGGGTCAAAGTAGCGCATTCAAAAGTAGCTCGTCGCAATGCTGGAAGTGATAATGTCCGTGACGTCATTCGCCAGATTCTCGATGACGTAGAGTTTTGAAGTAGTAGTGCGGAAATATTTCTCGATTAAAAAATTACGTCACTTGGCGTAATTAATTTTTTAATCAAGGAGGGTAGGCGAGGAGTGGGAAGGGAACACTCTTCTCTCAATGGGGTGAGGGAGGAGAGGGGAGGGTATGTTGGAGGAGGGAGGAGAGGGGGTTGGGGGAGGGAGGAGAGGGGAAGAGAGGGTTCTGCTTTGCACGAGTGACCGCCGCGCCGCGGTTTTCAGTTGAACGACAATCACAAACACGTAATAGTCTTGGCGCCATGGAATACACTTAAAAATTTAAAGCTTCCAGACACTTAAAAGATATCTCTTTGCTAAACTCAATGCACCAATCATATCCTTCTCGACTGCTGTGAAAACTATTCTAGAAAAATAATTGCGGAAAGTACATTTCTTGGAATTGCAGCATTTTCGGAGCAACAGTCTCAGTTTATTTCGCAAATATGACAGGTTCCATATATTGAAATAACTACTGACTTTTTTTAGAGTGGCTAATTTCACGAAATAAATTACGTTCTAAGCCAAATTGGGCGCCAAAGTGTAATAAAAATGAGAATTGATAGTGCCCCACGTTTATGATTCAAAAATGTAATAATAGTTCACTCACTTCCAATTTCAACACTAACTTCCAAATACGTTACGCTGTAACGTATCCATGGGAGAGTTTGAATAAGGTTATTAGAGTCTCATGTGCAGTCGGGGCTTATTGTTAGTTAATTTAATTAATTACATTGTATAAGTAACGCGAGTGTACTCATTATAAGAAGAAATACAACCTAAATACCTGTAGCAGAAATAAGCAGAGAGAAATGGTTAGTAGTGAAAGAAGATAATGAGAAATCTCTTGTTTCTTCACTTATATTTATTGCATTTTGATCCAAAGCGCGTGGAAGTTAGTGAACTATTATTACATTTTTGCACCACAAACGTGGGGCAATATTAATTCTCATTTTTATTATAAAACTTCAAACAGGGTACATATATTTCTCTAAATCAGATTCATAACCACTATAGATAGCTTAGATCAGAATTCTCAACAGTAACATTTGAAGTTAATATTCATTGTTCAATATTACTTGTTCTAGTAATATTTTGCTTGGAATTGATTAGTCATATGCTGCGTTGGTGTGCCCTGATTTCACTCTCTGATATTGGGATTGTAATTAAGATACTAAAATGGACCCATCATTCATGGAGCTTCAATGTCGTTGTTCGCAATTGAGAAAAAGGTGAGCTCTCAGCCCATTCACCACGGAATAAAACGTCGGGCCACACACTCTGTGGCAGTCAATTTAACGAGGCCACAAGTATTTTATTGGTGAAATAATCCTCGATGTTTTATCTCCCAAGTTGATCACCCTGATCGTTATCGTTAATTTCCGGGAGCTCTCTTTTCATTCTGTTGCACAGCTCAACACTTCAAGGTCCAACGGCGCAGGTTCTTTCGATTGCTTTCAGACCCAGTGCGCACTCGGCAGCGAATCACAAAATAGATTGAGGGATGAATTGATGCGAGTCGCTTTCGAGACAGCGCTTTCGAGAAAAGAATGCGGGAATCGTGTCCGCGATTGTTGTCAGCATTTGTTGAATTTCAGTAAAGACTTCAAAAATGGATGATGCAAAGTTTTGAATTATTCCGAGTAAAAAAGCTTAACTTATAAGTAATTAATTTGACGAAATTGATTAACTATTGTGCACATACAGAATGCCACCTAGCGGCAGGTCGCCGAGCGTTTCGCGCGCGCGCATGTCGTCGTTCGCGTGTTTCTCTGAAGTTCTCCTTTTACAGATTACGCCCCTATCGGATCGGACCATCCACGACGCAACTTCCTCCCGTCTCCGGTCACGGCGCTCCATTCACACTCAAAAGGACGCATCACGATCGAAATCGTAGAAAAAAAAGGCAAGTCTACTGCAGAGCGCGCACGTGACTACGCCGTTTCAGGATAAATTATTTCTGAAACATTTCCCTCAAATCATTTGCTATATAAGGCTGTAACTGTGTTTACATCTACCTACTGACCTGCGAGCCGCCACAGAGGCGTGTGGCAGGGGGTGTTAGGATATCAGCCGTGGAAGGGAGGGAATATGGAAAAGGATGGGGGAGAGGACAGAGGTGAATAGTATGTGAACGATAGGTCTTATATTAGAGTCGCGCTGTTTTTTGTTGTAATCACTAATGGAGTGTGGAAAGAAGGCTCTTTTGTGCCGAACAGCAGTTCGGCAGTTTATCTTCTCTTTTTTTTCCTTCTATCAGATTTAAAGATGTAGCGAGGATTCAATATAATATCCTCTGTGTCGTACTGAAGAGCGCCTGGTCTGAATTTTTCAAGTAGATCATTTAAGCCCATGGCGCGTCTAGCCTCCGAGTTTCTTACGGCTCCCAATCTAATCCTTTCATCAGCTGTATAATGACACTTACTGCTCACTCTGAGTAGTTTTTAACGAAGCCTTTCCCTCGTGTTTTGTTCACTTCGCGAAGGTAATCTCTCTGTATGCAGGGTCCCAAATTCTCAGGGCGCACTTGATATGTGACCTAACCAGAGAAAAATAGGACCTCTCTTTCACTTTTTCTTCGGAGAACTTTCCCTTCTATTCACTAATTTTGAGGAAACCGGGACTAGCCACGGTAGTAACCTTTACGGAGTCACCCGCTAGTGCACAGAAGTGCGATATTCCACAGGAGAAAAATCATTCGCCTTGACCGGGATTCGAACCCGGTTCCCTCGATTTCGCGCCGAGCACTTTAACCAGTTAAGCTACCGAGGCGTCCTTCTCCCTTGTGGATTATTTGGTGGCTTTATAGGAGCATGGTGGTCCCCAAAAGGCAATAAAGCCACCAAATAATCTACAGGGGAGAAGGACGCCTCGGTAGCTTAACTGGTTAAAGCACTCGCAGAGAAATCGAGGGATCCGGGTTCGAATCCCGGTCAAGGCGAATGATTTTTCTCCTGTGGAATATCGCACTACCATTCACCTAATAAATACTACTGTGTTTCACCGCAAACGTTTCGCATTTGTTTCCCCCATGCTAGATGCTCTAGTCAAGGTGATTCCCACATATTTGACTTAATCTGACTCATTTACCCCTCCCACTTTCTATACGTAGCGTCGGCGTGGTTTCTTTCGTAAGAAGTGTATTGCACTGCATTTACTAAAAGGTGAAGTTCGAGTCCCCACTCAAGACACCACGAGTTAACGACCGATGAGAGAAGTTCTGAGTCAGAAGTCATGGCAATTTCTCAGTAGATGACAGCATCGTCTGCAAACTAATTTTCTAGTTTAATTAATCTAATCTAGTTAAAATCTAATAAAAAAATCAAATTTTAGAGGAAATTCGAGATGTCTCTTATGCACAATATATCATTCTTGGTTTTTCGGCATTATGTTGGGAAAACATGTGCCTGCCATTGCCGTTCGTTCGCTGCGTGCACCGTATGCTGCTATACAAAGACGCAACCGACATCTATTCTCATAACTTCTGTCTTCTTCAATTTTGTAGGTAGGTATTTCGTCTGTTCCTACACACTGAGTGATTTTCATAAAATTCCGTTTCCATCGGGCTGGTTTAATCGAATGTCTACCCGTTTTAACCTGGTCCATGTAAACAATGCAATCGATGGTGGAGAATATAATCCTCCCACCCTCACGTCAGGGTATGGCCACTCTTGAATCTCTTCAACCGGAAGAAGCGCTTACCCCGCGTCATGCCCCCCCCTACACTCAACTCCCCCCTCCCCCCCTCACCTATTCCCCCTCCTTTAAGTTCCAAAGAGCTTAAGCGGAAGGGGTCCGCAAGGGAGATACCCCTAGCCATCGGACGAGCGAAAGGAAGGCTTTCCTTAACCTCGAGGTCGATTTCGTAGCTTTACGTTTGAACGTCAAAAAGTCATTCCCGCATGGTTGTGGGTAATTCGATAAAGATCGTCGAACGCGATTCTCTGGCCTTAAGGTCGAATGAATTGGGCCACACCCTCGAATCCAAAGCTTTGACCAAAAGTTACTCGATGAATCGACGGCATTTGTCGATCGAAGAACGATTGGTTTTGGTTTTTTAGTTGAATTATTTTTAGAACTGGGACATAACTAATTTACCAAAAAGTATTTAAGATACATAACTATTTGACTTATATCATAAAAGGTGGCAAAGAATGCTTTGTAACAATATATTAGAGCACAATTTCAATTTCACATCTGGTGTTGGTTTTTAGTTCCAAGAAAAAATTGAAAATTATCTAACTAAAACGTTTAAATTCAGCTTTTAATTACAGTTGGCATCGTAAGTTTCATTGGTGTATAAAACAGCGATGTCGAATTCGTGTACGGAAGAACATCATGTGTTTTTGTGATTGTGTATATTGTGCCATTCCAGATATTATAAATTATATACATGCACCGAGACGGATTTTGTGGGTGTAGGTCGAGATGTTTCCGCTAATAAAAGGTTTACATTACATTTGTATGGTTGGACAAAAGCTCTTAATGAATATGAGACATTGTGTTAAAACTTTTATCAAAACTTGGCAAGAGTCGGAGAAGACTGATCGTATAAATTATTTCATCTGTCGCATCAAATCCGTAATGGAATGTATAGGCATTGGATTTAAGTAAATTGCTTCGTAAATTGATCTTCAATAGATTGAAATTTGATTTTTTTTACCTCCTGTTGTGAGGGAAACTGATTGGAGTTCTTATACAATACACGGTATTTCATTATAAAATTTCTCACTCAGGATTTTTTTTCCATCTCAGGGTATTACTTGGATTCATCGACTTTCTTTTATGCGGAATGAGAATTTGGCTTTATCGGCCGTTCAAATTATAAGGCTTGTAATAGTTAGCTTTAAGTAAGACTGGCGACAAATGTTATTTTTCCTTATCAAGTACCATTCCTTTGTTTGAGTACCGTCGAGAGTGACAGAAGAAAAAGCGGAGAATGTTTTACAAATGACTGATCAGCCTCGCGATCAGCACGTGCTCGTATAGCGCGGGAAATTCGACGAAATCCTTTGGAGTTAGTACAAGTGAGTAACATACATTAAAGTGAAATTCACCATATGATATAAATAATTTCAATTGACCAGGATTCAAACCCGGATCTCACAATTGCCGGTCATGAGTGTTTAGCCTGTCTGCGTTCCCGGATACCGAGAGTGGTTCCATGAGTCATTCCGGATTTATAGAGGAGAATAAGACGCTCCTTAAGGAAGGATGACTCTTCTCCTTCATCCCATGTGGGTATCGTAACCTAACAACTGAACGGCTAATAACGAGCTTGAACTATCGCCAGGTATGGCGATCTTGGGGGTGGTGGCAGTACAAAGGACACTACGAATTATGAAAACAAATTGCAAAAGGAATAGGTAATTTATTATTAAAAAAAAACAAATTAGAGCCACGGCCACGGAGCAACGGGAATAAGAGAGGTAAAAAGAGTAACGGGTCACGGGAAAGAAGGGAACCCAGGCTTACGCGACCAACAGCTGAAGAGGCGGACCAGGAGAGGCGTAGAGGTGACGGCGCTACAACCTCCCGACACGGGGGAGACCCAGGAACAAGCCTCGCCTTCTTGGGCCCTCGACTATTTATACCGCCTAACCCATTAGATGTTGTAATGGGCTCCGGCGGAACCGTTGACTTTCAACGACGGGGCCCAGGCTTAGTCGGCCTCTCCCACTCCACGGAGCAAAGGGTCATCATTTGCCCTTGCTTTGGAGTGGTCGCCGTCTTCGTACGCAGCCTCGTATTGCCGCCGCCAAATGCCTCCCTGGTACACGGCTCATCCTCCCACGCTGCGCCTCGCGAAGAAGTCCTTCCACATGCCGCGATCGAGCTTGGGTCTTGGGAAGAGGACAGGAGGGGTAATGGGAGTCGAGTGACCGTAGCTCAAAACTACAAGTTCGGTTACATGCATACAATTTTTACCCAAAAAACACTAACAAATAGCTCCAATTACATACATTAATTCCCCCCAACAATCAATACTAAACAACACTTTCCAGAACCAACGATTTTTGACAAAGGCAATCAGCTAATTTTGGAGCTGAGCCGGAGAGGTAAACCACCAATCCCAAAAAAGAAGGAACTTTTTACACAACAAAATATACAGCCCCAAAATATATTTTGTCTATTCAAGCAACCACATTCATGCGGGTACACCGAGGGTTGCAATTAGAAAAACTTAGGGACCATGTCTTAAACAACCTTATTCACATTACATTGAACATATTCTCTTAGGTAAATTACATCAGTCTGTCCTTCGATAAAATTATCACTGTAAAATAACTGAAAAATCGGTCAAATAACTCAAGATCACAAAAGAATAACACTCAGGCCGAGTTTAAACCTTTTCGTGTAGAATTACAGAGCCGAAGGACGAAATGCATTTCCGAAAAACCATTAAGTGAACAAGCAAAAACAACAGTTTAATCAAGCCTCAACAGGATACAATCAAATAAATCGAAAATCCGAAACTAGACAGACAGCAGCAGTCAGCAACTGTAAAACCAAAGAGAATAAAAGAAAAAAAAGAAAAAAAAAAACAAAAAAGCCAACAAAAAGTAATAGTGATCAACCCCCCCGACCCCAGGCTTCCGCTCTCACCTCGGTCGCTCTCCGGATCCGCCTCTCCGCAATGGGTTGCCAAGACCAGAAGAAGAATAAGGGTGAAGGAGGGAAGGACGAGGTTACGCAGGGAACGGGACATGGGTTATACGCACGCACCCCCAGCGTCATTTTCAATTTGTCCTAAATCGAGACGCTGACGAAGGGGCTTTATTTGGGACACATGACATCTTTTTCTACCCCGTCCGGTGGCGACATCCGTGAGTTGGACTGTGACGGGGCTAGTAAACTCTACTATCCGATGCGGCTCTGACCACTTGGCTTGCAGTTTGGCGGAGATTTTTTCCGCAGCCGAGCTATACGGATGCAACTTGTATGCGACGACTTCCCCCACGCGGTACGTAGGCCCGTTGCGATGGAGATTATAACGCTCAGCTACCTTCCTACTGGATCTTTTTAAACCTTCCAGGGCCCGTCCCCATTTTACTTCCAGTTTTTCTCCAACTTCAGATGATTCAAGCACTTCGTCAACCCCCCACTGCATCGATAATGGGTGATTTAACTCTCGACCAAAGAATAAACTAGCCGGAGTGTATCCCGTACTCTCGTGCCTTGCCGAATTAAAAGCGATACTAAGCGCGTGTAATTTCTCATCCCAACGGTTTTGAAAATCCCGATGATATACCGTGAGTGCTGCCTTGAGATTCCGATTGAATCGCTCGACGTGCGAGGGTTGCGGATAATACGGGGTCGTAGTAATATGTTTAATCCCCCAACCAAAACACATATTTTTAAATTCTCCCGAATTAAACGTAGCGGCGTTATCGGAAACTAGAGTTTTAGGAAACCCCGTTATAGAGAATACCCGGTTATTTAGAGCCTTTACCGTCACACCCGAACTCATGTTGCCCAAGGGAATTAGAATAACAAACTTCGAAAACGAGTCGATAACGGCTAAAATGCACTTATTTCCAGAACGCGACCGCGTGATGGGACCAAAGTAATCGATAAAAATGCGTTCCCACACCCCGGTGGATATTTCTGCTGAGTGTTGACCGCTTTGAGAATTAGCGGCCGGCTTGGCGATTTGGCACTCGGGGCATGACCTCACGTACTGTAAAATTTCCTTATGCATATTAGGCCAGTAAAGTTCTCTACAAATCTTGTTTTTAGTTTTATGACACCCGAGGTGCCCTCCGATCTCCGTATCGTGATAATAAGTCATGATCATCCGTCTTACCCCCTCGGGGACGTATATACGGTTACGTCTACATTTTGGACTCCTAAAAACTATCAAATCCCTGAAAAGCTTTAAATTTTTCATTTTTATCCCGTCCATCAAATTAGCTTTAATAGATTTGCAAATATGGTCTTTATCCTGATGTTCCTTTAGTGAAATGAAAGAAAGGGGTAAGTTTTGTAAGACACATATCTCCGTAGCGACCTTTACACTCGAGGGCTCGGCTTCTTCTTCAAACATACGTGACAGACAATCCGCTACAACATTTTCGTTCCCCTTTAAATGCACGGTCTTAAATTTATACGCCGAAAGACGAAGCATCCAACGTCCAACCTTTCCTAATTGTTTCGGATGCCGACGCATCCAGGACAGTGCTTCGTTATCGGTATATAATTCGAACTCCCGATTTCGTAAGTATTGGTCGAACTTTTCGACTCCGAACACAACCGCTAAGCATTCTGCCTCGTATGCAGCATATTTTCTTTCTGCTTGAGTGAGTGTCCGACTGGCGTATGCCACCGGTGCTAAATGCCCCTCGGTTCGTTGAGATAAAACGGCCGCTACCGCGTTTGCGGAGGCGTCCGTGTGCAGAACGAAAGTCTCACTAAAATCAGGGATACGAAGGACAGGGGGTGAAGCTATCTTCTCGCGTAACTCCTCAAAAGACTTTTGTTGAGCACGACCCCAGACGAACCGGCAGTTCTTTCTCTTCAAGGCGTTCAATGGGGCTGATATTTCTGAGAATCCCGGTATGAAACGGGCATAATAGGAACACATCCCTAGGAATCTTTTAGCTGCCCTAAGGTCTTTGGGAGTAGGAAAGTTATACACCACCTTACCCCTCTCGGGATCGATGTGTATTCCTTTCCCAGAGATAATGTGCCCCAAAAACTTAATCTCCGTCTGCGCTAAGGATATTTTTCCAGGGTTAACCGTGATTTTGGCGTTACGCAGCCGCAGTAATACTTCCCTTAAATGTTTAATATGGTCTTCGAAATTATTGCTATAAATAACAATATCATCCAAATAGTTAAAAACGTACTCGTATTTTACGTCGCTGAAAACCTTATCGATCAGTCGTGACAGTATTTGTCCACCGGTGCAAATACCAAAAGGCAGTCTATTATATTCATACAGCCCAAATGGCGTAATAAAAGCGGTAGCTCGCCTACTCCTTGGCGTAAGCGGAATCTGATGGTAAGCTGCATTCAAGTCCAACACAGAAAAATACTTGGCTTTTCCAAAATGAAGGAAGGCATTTTCGGTGGTGGGTAGAGGAAAGGCGTCGAAAATCACCTTCGCATTAAGCCTACGATAGTCGACTACCATCCGTGAGGAGTTATCCTTTTTAGATACCAAAAATGCCGGGCTGGCGTACGCTGAATTAGATTCCCTTATCACTCCCTTTTTTAATAATTCCTGCACAATCATTTTCATCTCTGACATTTTAACCGGATTGCATTGGAAGGGCGGCGAACGTACCGCCGTCCAGTCCAACAACGGAAGATCATACTCCAGCCGGTTAGTACACCCCAATTTCTTTGTGATTACGTCGCGATATTCTGCTATAATTTCGCTAATCTGTTGTCTCTGATCCGATCTTAGCCTAGTAGATATAGTGGGATCCGCGTCGCTCTCTTCATTGTCCGTGGGCAGAACATAAGCTATCACCCCGGGGCGTCCCTTAAGAGAATAGGTCCGAGTAACAAAATTCAAAGTCATACCAGCGTGCTTCATAAAATCCGCCCCAATAATAATTGAAACCGGACAAAGGGGAAAAATCAAAAACTCGTGGTCCCAGGTTAAGTCATCAATTTTTATCCGCAGCACAACGGTTTTAGAAATTTTTATAACTGACGATCCAACTCCGCGGCATAAAATTTCTCTTTCCTTTATTTTGCTAGGGACAAAATTTAAGTTATCTAGGAACGACTCGTCAATACAAGAGCGGAATGCGCCCGAATCAAGGAGGGCAACAGCTTCGGTCCCATTAACACCTACCCGAATTTTAGGTGACAATCCGGTATCAACCCCGGATACTCGGCCGCAAAATGCCACACGTTTTCCACGGGAAGGGCGTGGCTTATTCCTTCCGTGGATTAGGCGTTTCCCTGACGCTGTTCATCTTTCCAAAAAGGCCCCGTATGGTCGAAACGCCCCTGGCCTCGTCCCCATCGACTGCTCCGGGGGGAACTTCCACGCTTATGCCAAGGGGTCATTCCCCGAGGGCTAGCCGCGCTTGCCGCTGGGATATCGGAATACCTTTCTTGCCAACTCGGGTTCCCAAATTCGCTATCGACCATATCGTTCCCAGGAGGGGGTTCTCGGTATGACTCGGCGATTACTTTTCTAGCGTCAAGTCCTCGTCCCCATTTTTCCAATTCCTCGAAAGACTGCGGCTTATCAATTAAGTGCCACGAATAATTTGGGTTTAAATTACCGCAAACCAGCTCCAACAGTTCCTCTGAAGGCACGGGACTTTCTAGTCTATTATTCATCCTTGTAATTAAGGCCAGGTAGTCCCCTAAAGTTTCCTGCGGCCCCTGCGACCTATTATACAAGTCTCTTTTTAATCGTCCTTCATAATTAGGGGGCCCAAACTTCGCTTTAGCTTCCTGCGCGAAGTGCCCAAAATCTCTAAATTTGTTGTACCAAAACCAAGTTCGCGCCTTGCCTCCCAATAATTCTGGCAATAGTTTCATTAGCATCTGTTCGCTTACTTCAAAATGCTCTACGAACTGGCGTAATACTTCTAAAAAACTCCTAACACTTTCGTCGGTTTCCCCCTTGAATCGAAGTTCCCATCGTTCCGCGGCAGTGAGAATTTGCTCCAACTCACGCAAGTTAACCACGGTTCCCTGACTGGACTTTGGAGGAGTTATGGCAAGGTTATTAATATTTGCCTTTTCGGTGACTGTGTCGGTACTTGTCGACAGGGTTCGCACATATTCGCGCAAACGTTTTCTCAGCTCGTCCAACACCCCGTCACTGCTTAACCCGAACCGCACACAAAAATCAACCGCTTCAGATTTAGACAATTCGTTTATCCAACTCGTTCCCTCCGGTACTTGGGACGCCATGGCTACCAAACGACCCTTCACTGCCACCAGTAACCATGCTCTGCTACCATTGAACTATCGCCAGGTATGGCGATCTTGGGGGTGGTGGCAGTACAAAGGACACTACGAATTATGAAAACAAATTGCAAAAGGAATAGGTAATTTATTATTAAAAAAAAACAAATTAGAGCCACGGCCACGGAGCAACGGGAATAAGAGAGGTAAAAAGAGTAACGGGTCACGGGAAAGAAGGGAACCCAGGCTTACGCGACCAACAGCTGAAGAGGCGGACCAGGAGAGGCGTAGAGGTGACGGCGCTACAACCTCCCGACACGGGGGAGACCCAGGAACAAGCCTCGCCTTCTTGGGCCCTCGACTATTTATACCGCCTAACCCATTAGATGTTGTAATGGGCTCCGGCGGAACCGTTGACTTTCAACGACGGGGCCCAGGCTTAGTCGGCCTCTCCCACTCCACGGAGCAAAGGGTCATCATTTGCCCTTGCTTTGGAGTGGTCGCCGTCTTCGTACGCAGCCTCGTATTGCCGCCGCCAAATGCCTCCCTGGTACACGGCTCAAGCTAATAACGGTTAGATAAAAACGAAACTCATTCTGATTTCGCCCCTTTTTGCTAGCTAGTGCTTGAGTCATTTTAAATCCTCTCAATTCTTACATGCTCAGAATTTATTTTTATTTTATTGCATCCCATCCCCGACGATCGTGGTTGAATTTCAAACAGGCTGGCGTGAAATGTGGGTTCGACTAAAAATGACGCGCGAGCTGTTGTTAAGAAGATGTGGTCACGACAAAAAGGCAGGAAGCACAGTTCACAATGAAATGGTTAAAGTGTTTGGCAAGGACGTGATTTCGATTCTAATTGTCACGATCTTACCGAATAAGACTGTAAATAGCTAATAATTGGGAATAATAAATAATATTCCAAAAATGAAGGTCAGGAGTGAAAGAAGATTAACTTGGAAATTTAAACTTTTTTTAGTAATTTTCTAGAAAACGAGCGCGTTTCTTGGTTCGATTCAGCATCACTTATGTGTTCCACAGACCACCCAACGACGTGACAGTTTAGATACTCTAGTATTGCGAATGTTTCAAGCATATTTTCAAGTTAAGTGCGAATGCATAAAGGGAGACACTTTCGAGAACACATAAAAACATATTTGTAATATATCATAAATACAGCGGGGATTTAAAGAGGAACCTGCGTTACTCTTGGAGGAAGTGGGGGGAGGCGATTTAAAGCATTTTTGTCCTTTGAATACGGAGTGGCAACTCCTTAATAACCGAGCTTTGGCAACGCTAACATTTTGTCAGAAGCATTTTGTAGTTAATATAGGTAATATAATAATAGAATTAAGTTAGCTAAGAAAAACTAGAAAATAAATCAAACATTCCTAGGTTGTTCATAAGACTTTTATCTCGCTCGTAACCAAATTCACACCTGCGACAAAATCACAGGTACTTGGGGCTGTGACTATGTCGGAGCTGTGACGAAAAATCCTTATCATATCCCATCTCTACTATTTACCCCACGTCACGTGCCATTTCTAAATCCTCACATGCACAATATACATTCTTTTGGACGTCAATACACCATTCTAAAGCACTTGTTGAATTGTGAACAGCTGATCACTAACATCCCCTTCCAGGCATACATCCACACCGCACACACCAGATTCTTTCGATGATAATCTTTCTCAATCCTTCGATTAATACTTTTCCCAGAATAGTTTTCCCAGAATATTCAATAAACTAATTGATTTGTGACTTTTACACTCTCTCGTCTCCCCACCCTTCCATTTGTGCACAGTGGAGCACCACGGTCCGTTGGCACAACAGACACTTATATAAGTTAAATGGTTCAATTCACACGAGCGACTTATGAGTGACTTACATTCAAACTCCAGAATGTCACCGGATATCCCATTTACACCGATGGCCATCTCATTGTTAAATGTTCTCATTGTCGTTGAGATCTCACTCTCACTATAGTGTCCTTTTCTCCATGACGATGCCCTCGAATGCAAATTCACAAGGCTCATCGCCTGCACCACTATTCTATAACTCTCCAAAATACTCTCCCTCTCCCGATGACACGACGTTTCTTTCATTCCACACACGGCCTCGCCACTTTTGTTTCCTTCATTGCATTTCATCCACTCCCCCTTTCCCCCCCACCCCTCCCCCTCCCTCCCCCTCCCCCCTTTCAACTCATTCCAACATAATTTTTCATAGTCTTCAAAATCACTCTACATCTCACTGGCCTCAGCTAGATATTGCCAGAATTCTTTCCTTGCTCCCTTTCACAACGATTTTGCATTCGTTTATTTTTCTTTTCTGTATCACATGCCTTCCTTCGCTCTTCCTAAGATGTGGCTGCAATTAATTTCTTACTACGCCTCTTCTTTTTCACTCACTGCAATTTTCACTTTCTGCACTTTCTACAATTATTCCTTTCAAACTCACCCACTCATCATTTGCACTTCCATTACCATTGCATTAGTCCCATTCTCTCTGCTTCGAAGATCCTCAACCGTGCACTCATACCGTAATTTCACCTCGTCACCTAAATACCTCTCTCCTCCTGCTCTAATTTGCTCTCCGCGCACTTCTCTTCCTCGGTTCACTCAAGATAACACAAAGCAGTGATCTGTTCCTCGTTCCCTCATTACCCTTATCACTCACTCAGTGATTCAACCCGGAGGTTGGTTTGGATAGTTGAGGGTAGAGCTCAACCCGGACTAAGCCACAAGGGTGTGAATTTCACACATTCAGGGTAGGGGGGACCAGTTCCTTTCCCTGAGCCACCTCCCACTCCGAGGATTTTTTCACTCGGGGGCGTTCAAAGGCTTCACCCGGTGGGATTTGAACCCGGGACCCTTCGATCAGTAGCCAAGCCACTCCCCTACCCACACTAGGCCACCCTTATTACGACACACTCCATTATCCTTATATCGATTATTAATTCTCTCAATACCTTATCATACGCATGCTCTTACAATCGCCTCTTTGCCATGTATACGTATGATTTTCTCATATTTAAACCATGTACTCGAGACTAACAACCCTTTTTCCAATCACATACCAATATTCAATGGAAAGGGCCCAGCCACTCACTGTGAGACGCATCTCGTCTTGCACCAACCCTGCCATTTATTCCGCCTAGAACAATTATTCTCTCACAAGGGGTACGTTCAAAACCTCCCTCCCCCACCTCCTGAGGAGTTTTGCGTTATCTGCGACTTGCTTC
Organism: Pyrrhosoma nymphula; assembly: GCA_963573305.1. Classification (NCBI taxonomy): domain Eukaryota; kingdom Metazoa; phylum Arthropoda; class Insecta; order Odonata; family Coenagrionidae; genus Pyrrhosoma; species Pyrrhosoma nymphula. Next base: position 5,291,023 of record OY754334.1, read on the forward strand.
TAGGACTTTCTTGCTCTCACTGAAATCGCCCCGGAATCCTGCTCCCTGCACTTTGGATATCATCCATTTCATTTTGGCAATTCATTTTTCTGTTTTTCTTTAAGTTTATTATCCTTGTTGAATATATAACATAATCACCCGGTTTTGTTTCGTGTAATTCAGGTAACTTAATTTAGCTACACAAATAATTTATTCACTAAAATAACTTATTCACCAAAACGCACAGCTAATTGAAATTAACGTTAAAAACTAACTTTGTAAAATGTAAACAAAAGGATGTTACAAAGTATGATAGGCATTAAATATTATTGATATTATCGTGATTGAACAAAACTCACCATACGAAATGTAAACAAATGAACACATCTGAGCGATGTGAAAACAAATTTAATCAATGCAAGTTATAATACCTAATAAAAACTGTACTTACTAAATTAGAAATTTGACTAATTCACCCGTTTACCGATAAAATTAAACTAAATAAAAACAAAATTAATTAACTAGACATCCTGAGAACGAAACTACTACATTACTGCCTATACAACTATTTAAGTCAGTATAAACCTAAATCACTTAAGCCAACAATATTCCTAACGATTAGCTCTAACTTGGAGATTACTCGCGATTAGTTACTTAACCTTTCAAGATGGCGGATGGGTCTAACGTGACTAATTGTGGGTCCTGTAATAAGGGATTTAATTGCGAGGAAAATTTCATTTCCTGTGGCTATTGCCGTAAAATATTTTATTCTAAATGTTCTCTGGTCGCGGAGAAAAGTTTTAATATTGTCCGTGAGTCCCAGGATTCATCTGGATTTTTTTTAGTGTCGCATTAATGACAGTCACCAAATGACCAAGATGGCGAATTCTATTTCGGATATTAAAGCACAACTACTTGAAATTCAGAAGATGGCTTGCTTTCGTGCTGAACCAGTTACTCAATACATTAAGCCTGTTTCGATCCCTGTGCCCATCGGAAATAACACGCAAAGTCGTCCTGTGTCCGACGACTTGATTGACTTCACGACCGGCTTTTATTGCAGTTTTACCGAACGGGACCCAAGGCCCAGCTGTGAAACACACCCACTTCTTCCTCTGCTCCACCCGAGAACCTGTCAAACGATGGTGCCTACGGCCGGTGCCGAGGACGTAAACGACGGTTATCAGTGACGGTGAAAGGAAAGAAGAAACGAACGAAGCAGAATGTTGTGGTTGTAGGGAATAAGTCATCTTCAGTAAACGGTATAATATTTGCTGGCATCCAGCGCGATTTGCAACTCTACATTGGTCGTGTAAATCGTGACACTACCCCAAGTGATATTGTAAAATATCTGCGCAAAAGATTTCCCAATGGTGATTTCAATTGTGAAAACATTCGTTCAGGCAAGAAGTTCTGTTCATACATAGTTAGTGCCCCCGCAATCTTACGCGAGGACTTATTTAGTAAGGATACTTGGCCCGATAAGGTCATTGTTGGGAAATTCTTTCCCCCGAGAGTTAAAAGTGCAAACACGGGTGCTCAGTGCCTATTTTCCCAGTTCTGGTGCCTTCAACGATGGTTGATGACTACTCCGATGCTAGGGATGGAGGTAGCTCGAGTGACGGTGAGATTAGCCGGTCTCACAATGTATCTCTCTCTCTGCCACAGCCCACATGTTCTCCATCCCTCTCAAGTGCTAAGTCAGACCCAGCGCTAGTCTTAATTGTGATAGCTCTCTTGTCCGCCCTCCTACGTCAGCCAGGCATCTCACCCGGCTCCAATCTTGAGTCATAAAATCTAAAAATAAGATGTGACTAGGACCAACAAACAGCTCAACATCAGTTAATGGTACGACCAATGAAATTTCCTCTGCTATGACTTTTTTGTTTACATTAATATACGATCCCTTAAATATATGGCTGGAGGAAGAAAAATTAAAACAAGTAAGCTCTTTCAAGTACCTGGGAAGTATAGTTACACAGAATGGCAACTGTACTGAAAAAATTAAAAGCAGAATTGGACAAGGAAAAGTAAAACTAGGGAACGTGAGCTCTACGTGAGCCTCTTAAAGTTACAAGGTATAAAATTCTCCAATGGCCGTAATAAATTGGCACCACCATCCCATTAGCCCAGCAAAGAATCCCTCTTTGGGTTGAGTGTGTGTGTGTTCATAACCCAGGCATCCTTAGCAGGGTTCCATTAGCCCAGCGAAGTATCCCTATTCGGGTTGATTGTGTGTGCCTGTGGTTATCACTGGCGAGGAAGTAACATTCCCGTAAACCACCACAGGAGGGTTTTCTGGTCGAGAGGTTGTGGTTGGTCACTGGCGTGGATTTCCCCCCATTTATTCCCGCAAACCAACACAGCAATTGTGGCGTATTTTTGACGAGTGGTGCCAATTTATAACGCCCATTAGAGAATGTTATACCTTGTAAGGAAAAGTAATATTTTGCAAGATTAAGGATTGGTGACAGCAAGGAACATCGAGATGGATATTAGGAAAAGATTTGCAAAATGCTTTATATGGAGCATTGTGTTGTATGGATGCGAAACGTGGACGTTGAAGAAGAGAGAAGAAAAGTACTTAAAAAGCTTTGAAATGTGGTTATGGCGACGAATGGAGAAGATTGGATGGAAAGATAAGATCACGAATGAAGAAGTGCTAAGGAGGATTGGAGAAGAAAGAAGTATACTGGGAGAAATTAAAAAGAGAAAGGCAAAATGGATAGGACATATTTTAAGGAATAACAGCCTACATAAACTAATAATAGAAGGGAAAATAGAAGGGAAAATAGAAGGGAAGAGAGGAAGGAGGAGGCACGGAATGCTGAGGGATATAAAAGAAGGAAGGAGTTATGCAGAGATGAAGATAGCGGCCCAGGACAGAATGCTGTGGAGACAACTCACCAATGATGATGATACGATCCTTTACGATCATTGGATTACTACTTGAACAATTATCTCATGAACTCGGGGTTGATATTCTTGTCCTTTGTGAACATTGGCTGTCTTATGACGAAATTAGTGCTTACCAAATTAATGGATAAAATCTCATCTCTTATTATTGTCGTGATGTTTTCAAATGTGGTGGTATTTCAATTTATGCCAAGACGGGCATTGACATTAAGAGATATTATGCATCTAAATAATTGCCTCGAAAAAACGTTTGAATGTGCTTTTTCTTTGATTAAGTTGAGCTCATCAGTGAATGCAGTCCTTGTAGTGTATTTCTCCCCAATGGTTTAATTTCTGACTTATTTAATGCTCTTACTGACACTCTACAATATGTGTGTAGCAGAAATATTAAGGGCGTACTGCTATTTGGTGATTTAAATATTAACTTCCTGAGTGACTCCCATGTTAAAAATGAGCTCACCTTTTTATCTTCTTTTGGTTTGCATGTAGTTAATAACCAACCCACCAGAGTTACTTCTAACTCGAGTGCGCTCATTGACTTCTTCATTTCCGACATTTCTCTCCAGCAAAACTGTGTGTGCAGGCTTTTCTGATCATTTTGGTATTCAAGTGAAATTTTCATATGATGCTGGAGGTGTGAAATCATGGCCTGTATATGTTTACAAGCGTAAATTTTCAGTGGATGGTATTAATTGGTTTACACATTATCTATCGCTTGAAACTAGGGATGATGTTTATGTTACTGAAGATGTTGATATAAAATTCAAACCATTTATTAGCACATTCACGAAAGCTTGTTTTCCCCTTAAAAGGATTAAGGTTAGAAATTTCCATGAAAATTTTAAACTCGATTCCCCAAAACTGCACTCCATGTCTGAGAATCTTTGTCGTCTTCATTACTTAAGCAAATTCACTGACAAACCCCTCCGCAGTCACTATTCTAGAGCACTCAAGGATTTTAAGAACTGTGGCCTTAGAAAAAAAGGCAGCTATCGATAAATACCTTGGAAATTCTAACAACATTATCAGAGATACATGGAAGGTGATTAATCAGTTAAAAAAATCCTCTCTTAGCACTCCCAATTCTAGCATTTATTTCAATGGTAACTCTGTGGATGACCCTCAAAAAATTGCTGATTGCTTCAACTCACATGTGTCTTACTACACTCTCATGTGTCTTACGGCATTATATTTTGGGGAAATACATCTCTTTCCATGAAGGCTTTCTCACTCCAAAAACAACATGTTAAAGCTATCAGTAAAGTTCCTATTCGCACCCTAGGTAGACCACCATTTGTATCCCTTGGTATTTTAACACTCCCCCTCTCTATCTATATACTTACCTGTGCCATGTTTGTAAGAAACTATCCCCATTTTTTCTCTGTTAACTCTATCTTCCATAATCACTACACTCGCTCTAGAAATTACATACATAGCCAACAATATTCTTACAGTCTATGTCTGAAAGGCCCATATCACTCCATTTCCGCAGTTTACAACAAGATTCCAACAGAAATTCGCTCCATTTCTTCATCATCATGCTTCAAGTCCAAATGTAAAAAAAATGTTAATTCGTAAAAGTTATTATAGTTTAAATGAGTACCTATCTGATGATTTTCATTAATTAATGTATATTTGTTCTTACTTTTCCGTAACTTCATATATATGTATTTGGTTTCATTTATTTATTTATTGGCAACCTCTGTATTATAACTGCCAAACTGCTCGTAAATACTGTGCTGTAAAATTTTGACGAAACTCATGGATGTTATTTGCCAATGATGGTAGTAAATTCGGCAATCACCACACCACAAAAACTGAAGAAAAAATGGCAACGCGCGGAGCTTAAACTCAACGTTAATCCATTATTCCAAAGGTTTAACTTCCTCCGGACTAAAGCTGCCGGGGCTAAGGTCGATCAGCGCTAAAACGACGCTATGAATATGAGTTCAACGACATTTCCGGTCTTAAGGCCGTTTTACACGGTACATTTGTTTGTACAAACTCTTCCGTGAACTCTTGCATGAGGCCAAATGTATCGTGTAAAGCGGCAAATTGTATGAACGCTTGTGCGAATGTCTCACTGCCTGCACGGGGAATTGAACCTGTTCTAATTTCGTTGAGACAAACGTACAATCTCACGTACATACGTTTGTACAAAATCTTTTATCGTGTAAAACGGCCTTAACTTACTTAAACCTGCCGTAGGCGTAGTCTAACGTAACTATGAATACGGCCGTCTCAGTTTTCCCCCAAACTCATCTTTCATACTTCCACTTTCTCCATCGACTGATGCATAGCATGCCACGATCACCACTCTTCGAATACATACTTTCATACGAACGCAGATCTATCTAGGGGATACTAACTCGCATTTCCTTACTAGCGTGTTAACTCTAATTAACGATCAAGCCTACACCTTGATTTCCATGCATACAGTATTCTACTTCCCGTGACCACAATGCTTACCCACCGTCTTCAGTCGCAACCCGCACACTTTGTGCTTCGTTGCCAAAACACAAAAAAACATCCGCTCGTCTCATTTTCAGTCCATTCATCGACTCGTTTTCTTTTCCATACACACATCTAAAATTCAAAGTACCAGTTGCCTAGTTTGTATTACCATGCATGTTTCTTGATGGGCCAACCTTATACAGTTTCCGCCGCCAGTCGTGGCTTTGGCCGTCCTGGGCCTCTTTTTGACTGATAGCTGGAACAGCGTATTTAAGGTTACCATGCTTCGCTCTACCCACGCCACGTGTAGCTTTCTCTGTTTATGGTTACAGCGCTCTACCGGTTATTTTTGGTACATTTTCAGTATTTCACTAGAGAAACCAAAGTTTAGGCCCGCTTTCGCTCTTCTACTCGATCTAGGATCCCTTCTAAAAAGAACTGTCCACTGAGAGCCAACATACCGTTGCCCGCGATCCTCCACTATCGGCAGAGGTACTATATCCGAGTTGGACACTTTTTAATATGAAAATTTAGGTCAGATGCAAATGGTAAATTTTGATAACACATTCTGAATGGGATATAGGTACTAACTCATACAATATATAACTCTGACATTTGGTCTCGATTGGAAAGAGGACGAGAGCGCATGGTATACGACAGGTGAGAGCAACGAACGGTGAATGATGGGAAAAGTAAGGAGGGTAGAGAGGAAACTAAGACGCGAAAAAGAGTTCTTAGACATGGCAGAAGATATCAAACGCTTAGGTACGGGGAACATAGTGAAGGGCAAGCGGATATTTTGCAGTAAAGATTAGAGAGGACCCCAGGGGTAGAGAAATTCACCAAGACCTAACAACAAATACATGTAGCTCTGAAAATCATGAGAGAGTAAAATGGCTAGATGTTTCATGGCATGGATGCAAATAATATGTCTGCCAATTTTTATAAGTATCGAAAATATCGTCTCCACACTCAATAGGATGTGTATATCAACAACATGATAGTTTCTTTTTTTATGTTACTATTCCAATTCTCTTCATTTTAGGAGGTCATTGTATATACCATTTTAAATGTTTTTTTTTTCAATTTTAATATTTTTGTCCGAACTGTGTAATGGCGACGTATCCCATTTTATCAATTGATTAGTCAGAAAAACCAACTTATCTGCGGCCTTCCTTAACCTTCCCATTGTCTTTAAAACAAAAGTTAGTGAACATAGCCGAAGAAAAAACTGCTTAATGATGTAATTCTAAGGTTCTTTTACGAAGATTATCGATGATCTATATTATTTTAAAGTGCACCAGAGCACAACTGTATTATCAAAAGCACTTTATAATAATGAAAAACATTGAAACGCGTCGCAATTAGAACTTCAAAAAGGTGTACGGGCTATTATATTATTCAACACGGAACAGTTCCGACACCTCTAACACGACACAGGGTAGAAGATATAACTAGTGAACAGAAGTATCTGGCAGTAGCAAATCGTCGCTGCAAGTGAATGGGTGATTTCATTTCATCCTAATAAAAAACATTAAGCGTAAAAACTTCACCGGAAGAAAGGAATTAATAAAATAAAATAATTTTTATCGTACCATTATGAACACCATTAATTCACATTTCGTTAGTGAGGGAACCACGTGGGCGCAGATGGACGTGATGACTCTCTCTCTCTCTCTCTCTCTCTCTCTTTTAACGATGATGAGAGGTGAGTTTCCACGACTACGATTTAGACATTATTAACAAGCGCCAATGCTTTACAACATGCTTTGCATTTCATTCCTCCTCTGCTCTCCGTTCGCTTGCTTTCGATGGGGGCTCACTTCGCTTCGTCAGAACAGCGCAGTTGCCTTCTTCCCGTTCGCCTCAGACCACTCACTCAGATCAGGCACAGCGCACTTCAAAATCAGATTGGGGAAAGAGTGCACTGGAGAAGAAAAGGACGCCAATTATCGAAACCGAGATCTTGCGTTTACTTCAGTAGAGGCGTCAATAAAAGATGACGCCCCGTATTTTTACTACGGTGCTGTAAAAAGCTTGCATCACAAGCATTTAATTTTTATCGAATTCGTTAGTTATTAGAAAATATTAAGCTGTGTGTGAGTGTTCGTACACACAGCGCTTCCAAGCGGCAGGTCGACAAACGTTTCGCTCGCGCAAGTCGCCCTAATGGAACCTTCGTTCGTGTGCGTTTCAGAGTGCACACAGCACAGGTGTAATCTGCACGCTAACCTCAACACCTCGAATGGAAAGAAATCAACAAATTACTGGGATTGCGTAAGACTCATCGAGTCGAGAATCTTAATGGAGAAGAAAGACCGGATTGAATGAGATTCACTCACGTCCCAGATGTCGATGAACGTCCGTTGATCCTCAGGGCCGGCCGCTAGGTCGGCACCACCGCTCGCCTCCCCCCCTGCCCCCGCCGCCGCCTCCTCTTCCTCCTGCAGCACCTTCTCCAGGTCCGCGCCAATGTTCTCCACGCCCCCTCCGTTGCCGCTCCCGATACTGCTCCCGTTGCCGTGCCCGCCGCGCCTCCTCCCGCTCCCGGATTTCCGCTCCATCTGGTGGTGATGGTGTCCGTTCGCGGCGCCCTCGATGAGCTTCACCTGTTTAGATATAGTGCATCATATCTTAGCATGTTGTGTTGTCAGGGTAATCTCATGACTGCTTAAAAAAAAGTGCTTTGATTTTTGTACGAGTGCAGGCCCCAAAAATAACTTTCAAGTCTGTGGTCAATACGAAACAGTAAGTAATGGTAAAATTGGTAAGATCTCACTTTATTGTCGCCCGAAGTGGAAATGAACATTGTACCCACCCGATCGCCGCTGTCCTCATCCAGGGCAGCCGTCTCTTCCACCGGGGCCACGTCCTTCTGCAGGTCCGCCCTCACGCTGTCCCTTCGCTGGCCGTGGGTGCTGGATGTCGCCGAGTGGTAGCTGCTCGAGGCCTCGCTTATCCGCTCAATCCCTGACCCTTTGGAAGCCGTGCTACTGCTGCTGGGCGACACCAGTTCCTTGCGGGCCAATGGCCCTGGGGGCCCGAGGTCCAGCCTGCCTGGCGGTGGAGGCCCGCGCTGGTGTCGGCCCAGGAGTCCCGCCTCCGACTCCCAGACCCTCCCGGGCGCGGGGGCCACGCCTCTCCACGCTGTCTCGCTGCCCCACTCCGAGCGCCACTCCTTCCCGAAGGCCTTGGCCCCCGGGGCCGCCCTGGAGGCCTTGGGGCCCTTGTGCGCCAGGACGTCGCTTCCCGCACTGCTCCACCGCTTGTCCCACTCGGGATCCTCCGATGCGGCCGACACCGGAGCCGTCGAGCTCTCCTCGTCCTCCTCCTCCCCGGCCTCGTCCCGACCGCGTCGGCTAGGCTGCGGCACCGCCTGGCTCCAAGTGGCGCTCCGGGCCCTGCTGGCACCATCCCCGGGGACGGCCTCCGCGGCCGTGTCCGAGATCACGGACCCCTTTCGACTCGAGGGTTCCCTCGCGGGTGCTTCGGAGTGTCCGTTCCGCCCCGGGCCGGAGTTCCGGGGTAGCCCCTCCGTGGACCCGGCCTGCTTTGCCCCGTGGGTACTCAGATTTGGACTGCTAGTCCTCTGCTTCTCCTTGGTCCTCTCGGCGGCCGGCAGGACGGCCTCCGACCTGGACATCTCCTTGGGCCTTCCTCCGGTCGCCACCGCGGGCGCACATTGAGTGATTGTAGCGGCTGGGGCCGGCGCGTGCGTGGTGGGCGTCTGAACTTTGATGTTGGGGCTGCTAGTCACTTGTTTGTCGCCTGTATCGCCGCTGGCGACGGGGATTGTAGTCTGGATGGCGGCGGGCAGTACCATCTCGGACTTGGAGTGCTGCTGCCTCAGGTCTCTGCGATCGGTTCCCCTGACGAGTATAGCCTCCTGCCTGGCCTCCTGTAGTTTCTGCACGATGGTCTTGTGCTCCGTGGGTGTCCTGGACGAGGAGCCGTTGGGGGTCACGGAGGAGGCTGGGGAGTGTAATCCCTCCATCCGGACGACGGACGAAGAAGGCGGGTTAGCAGCCTGCCCCCCGTTCCCCCTTTGGACGGAAGTCCGACCCTCTCCATTGCTCTCGCCGTTCTTGCCCTTCTTGCTGGGGTCTGCCGAGGAAGTTGCAGACTTCCTTCCGTTTACAGACATACTTCTTTCCCTGGCGAGGCTTCCTTGGCTCCTCGCGTTTAGTTCCATAACATTTTGAGGTTTTTGGCGATGCTCAGTGGTGACGACTCCAGTGCCGTTCGAGGGTTTGGGGTCGCTAACATTGGTTTTGTGCAATTTTGAATCCTTCTTTTCGGACAACTCGCCGCAGACGACTTCCGACTCCGCCTTTTTTGAATTAAATGATTTGCCTTCAGAGTGATCTTCTCTTTGATCCAAAGTGCAACCAGTTCCAAGTGCAGAGGGAGAATTAACGCTTTCTGGTGCACTCTGATCCTCGGAGCTTGTGACATAGATGTCCTTCGGCAAGCCCGAACTTCCCAGATCTCTCGTCGCTTCCTGCGTTACTGGAGTCACCGTCTTCGTTTTTTTGTCCTTCGCTACAACAATGTCTGATTTTGAGAGCGATATTTGTTTCGAAGCGGGTCCCACAGCTGGTTTTTCTAAATTCATAGTCTCCGCCTCTGTCTCCTTTGGAGGGGATTCCGCCGGTTTTGACGGCTGCACGCCGGATAAAGACTTTTTTGCCCCAGTATCAACTACATCAGCTTTACTCTTTGCCGTTTCATAAATTTTACCATTAGCATTAGAACTTGGAGAAGACGCTTTTTCGATCTCCGATCTTTTCTCGATATTTTTGTCCGTTCTTGATGACGTGGAAGATGACTTATTGGATTTATCGGTGATTTCAGAAACAAACTTCTGGTCTTTTGGGAAGGCTACTTTCTCTGCACTTGTAGGAGTCTGCTCTGGTACTCGGTTCAACTCTTTAGGCGTCCCGTGAATTTTCTTGTCCTTGTCTATTTGACTTAAGTCTTTTGAGACCTCTGCTGATTTCGATGGGGCGACTTTCTCTAAATCTGGCGCCTTTATCTTGGTTGCAACGTCTTGAGCCATATGATTCGAGGTTCCGGCCGACTTCTTGCTACTTGTGTCAGTCTTTTTAGCGCTTTTATCCTCATTAAGTGCGGTCGACTTGGAAGAGATGGATTTGTCGCGATCCGTGGATTTCATTTTGGCCATATCTTGAGCTTTTGCAACAGAGGGAGTAACAGGATCTTTCTTTTCCGAATCTTTAGTCTTCCGGCCCGGAATTCCCTCAATTGCATACGTCTTCGCGGAGGGAATCGATTTTTCGTCAGTCGGGGATTTCCTCTTTGAAGTTACTTGAGCATTCCCGGCCGCCGAGCCAACAACTGCGCTGCTTTCGGAACCGGTTATTGATTGCGGCTTAGGAGCGACGGATCTCCCGTCACTAGGGGACTTCTCTTCGGTCGACCTCTGGTCGACCCTCGGTGTCGACGCCTCGGTGTCGACGTTCGCCTTACCATTGCGATCCGTGATCGCCGAGGATGCCGATCTTACGCCAGTCGGGGACTTAGAGGATCCTACAAACTGATTTACCGAGGCAACGACAGAGCTCTTGCTCTCCGTTTCGTTTTCCTTTCGTTCCAAGGGATGGTGGGAACTGTCAGCCTTCATTGGAGTCTTCGTTTCGACAATCGGCGATTTCCTCTTCGACGTATCTTGAGCCTTCTTTTGGGTGTCTCCTACGTTGTCTTTCCTACCGCTGTCATTCTCCTTCGCATCTAGGGGCAAAGATGCAGATTGAGGCTTCGAAGGCACTGGCCTAGCGCTAGCCGGCGATCTTCCCTTAAGAAGTTCATGAGCCTTCTGTGAAGCCTCATGTTTGGTGTTTGTATCTTTCACCATCGGAGCCGAGGTTCCCGATATCGACTCAGGCTTTGATGAAGCCGGTACATTGCTTGGAGATTTCTTCTTGGAATATTCCGAACCTTTCTGTGGCACCGCTGAACTTGCTGCAGACTTACCCTTGCCTCCCTCTTTTGCTTTCGCACCCGTCTCGTGAGCATCTCTCTCGGCCATATCCTTGGCACCGCTGGAGTCACCCTCAGGGGACTTCCGCATCTGCTCCGGCTTTGCCTGACTCTTCGCCTCTGCCGCAGGCGAGCTCTTCACAGCGCCGGGTCTCTGGGAGCCACTCGGCGAAGCCCCCCCCGGATCACACCAAGGAATCACGGGAGCGCTCCCGTTCGCCTTGACCGCGGTCGGCTTCGGCTTAGGGGATGTCGCGTCCCCTTGGTTACCACTGCCCGCTTCCCTGCTCATCCGTGACCCTGCCGACGAAATACCGTCCCTAGAGCTAGCCTCGGGCGTCGTCACCGCCCCGGGTATCGGCCCGGCCCCGTTCGCACCCCCTGCACCCTCGACATCCGGCACCTCCTCACGCCTCGAGCCGCCAGGAGGCGACCGCTTGCCCCCTCGACCTTCACCTTTGACCCCTTCCTGCCCTCCTCCCTTCAGCGTCTCCTCGCCACCCCCATCGCTCCTCCTCGCCCCACCCCCTCCCCTCCGCCTCCTGGACCCCTCAATCTCTCCTCTCCCAAGCAACACCCACCCTCACTCCCTCCCCCCGCACTTCTCCCACCCGGAATCAAATCGCGTGCGCCACGGAAGTGTGTAGTTTAACAACAATTTCGAGAGAATGTACAGCATAACAGGCTCACTTCCGTGATTAATATGTGCGCATAAGAGTGCGCATCAAGTTCCTGAGAATTGCACGGTCACTGATCTTCTTTCCTCCGACACTTTTTCCCAAACGGAACTCCTCTCGCTATTTCCCCGACCACTCCAGAGTAAGAGAAGAAGCACACACTCACAGGCACTCAAAACCGCCTGAAGGGAGAGGGGTGGGATTTCCTTTGTCCCTCTCTCTCTCTCTCTGATCCGCCCTCCTCCTCCCACTCGGCAGTATTCAAACGAGGGAGGGGGGTGGCATGGAAGTGGAGCACACCACCGATGAGGGGGGCAGGGGGGCGTAATGGAGACTGAGCACTTTCAAGAGAAGGCGTTCCGCTGAATTGGTCTCCCCTCACCTCTCCCAAAAAATAATAATGGACAAGTAATACTTATCCCAAATGAAAACCGACCACCAAAGAGCACACGAGGTCTTAGAGAGCATCTAATGGGATGGAGCACAGATTCTGCGAAAAGAAAAGGTGTGAGGGTTCTTCCCCGAACGTACAAAATAAACACACATGCATTTCAGTGCATTTCCTTTAAACGAAGTGAACTGAAGAGGAAGTGAAGTTTCTGTCGCAGCCGCGGCAGAATTTGGAAGGAATGCAATCCAGCCTGCAAATCCACTTAATTTTCTTTCACTACAATCTTTCGCGGATTTCGTAATATATTTTGTCTCGTCGAGTCTAGGCGCTCGATGGAAACAATTTCTCCCTTCGATCCTTGCTCCCACCTTTCCGCCAGCAGAGCCCTCGGCGGTGGGAGAGTGTGTGTGTGTTTGGGGACGGATGGAGGAACGGGAGCCTCTCACGAGTGAGAAGATGCAAATGGGCGAGGGGGGGAGGAGGGCGAGGGGGAGGAAGAAGACTCGATGGATGGATGGACGGTGATTGGAGCGATAGGACGACGGTTTGACTTGGTGGGAGGGGGCACTCACTCACGAGAGCGACAGCGACGTCACACACGAACTAATGAGAAATTGATCGGCATAGGTCAAGGTCGCGGAGTGGCGATGTGGTTTGAGAGGGTTGTGTAGTCACCAAGGAGGAAGAGGGCGCTCTGGAGAGTGATTGAGCGGAGGGAGCAAGGAAGAGTTGAGCACGACGACGGCGACCGCACGTGGAGAAAGGAATCGAGTGAGAGCGATTCTCCAAGTTGGGACGCCGAGACACCACCACCACCACCTGATTTGTGCGCCACGACGAGCTAATACATATGTGTGCATGTATGTGTGTGTGCACACGCGCGAGCACACTCACGGGGAATAAGCACGTGCGTCCACGGCGGAGAATGGAGAGTAGAAGCGAAAGAAACCGTCAGGAGACGATGAGAATGGACACGCTTGGTCGTCGAGGGATGTGGAGAACCTCGCGAAAATAATATTTATGCACGCATGCGATGCTTGGGATGCCGGGCGATGCACGAGCGGACCCCGGAGAGGGCGGCAGGGGTTCACGCGTGAGAGGGTCACGATAGGGGGCTCCGGGAGACGCGAGAGGAGGTTGGGGGCGGGAGTGTTAATCGAGGGGAGTGGTGATGTCGCCGGCGTTCCACACTCCATCTCTGGGCTCCACCATCTCCTCCTTCCGGAGCATCTTTGAGCGACGACGGCGGCAAGGCTCTCTCCCAACGGTTTCCCGAGTGAAGGAAATAATCTTCCCGCTGCCCTCTTCCTTTGATTTAAACACGATTCCCTTCCGCCTGCTCAACTACGAGCGGGAAACGTGAGAACAGTCGAGTTGCACAGAAAAAACAGTTGAGAAGACAGCCGGTGGGAAGGTCCCTCCTTCTCGGGTCTCGAGGGACATGATTCTCTTTCCTCCCCACATTGCTCTCTCTTCCCGGAACGTTCTCCTCTTGTGTCCTCCGGTCGAGTCCTCCTCCCCCGGGCGCTCGCGGCCGGCGGTGGTGGCGTGGGAGGCGGCGTTCGGTCCTCGGCCCAGCGATCTCTCCTGCCGTCTGTGACCCCTCGGGTGGCCCGCACCCGTACCCTCCGAGACGACGGCGGCGCCGCGGAGCGGCCACGGCGTGAACCACGACCGCAGCGCCGCCGATAACGGCGCGAGCCGGACGACGAATTCAAGCGAGCGACGTCTCTTTCTCCTTCCTCTCCTCTGACATGCCCTCTCTCCATTATATGACGAGCGAAAACACAGAGAGCCTTCGAGAGCACACCTTCCACGATAATCCATGACCCGTGAAATGCGCTCATTGCTTGTGGGACCTCGGTAAGCCGTCTGTTGAGACGCCTGTACTCACTCAGATTCGCGGCTGTTGCATGTTGGAACCCGATCACCTCACGGAATATTCTATTATAATATCATATTCCAAAAATGAAATATACTAGTTAAACTAATTTCAAAGAATATTTTGAGATAAATAAATATGATACATATGGTCGAAAAATATGGTACAAATAATCTAAAAATAGTTCTTAATACGGGAATATTGAAATTCATAACAATGGCTAAGACCACTTTTCATTCGGAAAATAGCCTTATTTTAAGGCAATGAAATGCAAGGTTTAAATAAATGCCAGACAGACAACCCAAATCTGAAATCCAATACAAAAATTGATGCAACTAAAATTCAATTAAAATACAATAGGGCAAGATAAATTTACATATACATTGAAAATAAAGGATCAAAGGAATTAAGTAATGCAGGCATATTTATTGCTTGCCACAAACCTATTGAAGAATGCAGAAGAGTTTAAAGTAAAAAAATATATTCTATGTTGTGTACATTACAGTCCATTTTCCGAACGACTAGACTGCTAGATTACTCAGGTAGTCAAATGAAAAAAGTAGACATTGAAGAGCGAAGAATTCCTAGCCTTCACTGTACAGACCCTAATTGTAATTAGTGAGAGCAAATCAGAAAACGTAATGTCCAATACAGAAAGAACACAACAACGTGTTTTTTTACGAGTACTGACTAACTCCATTCTCATAACGCGTCTTTCGCCATGCGTCCAAATGCACACAAACTCCCTTTTGGTGATCAGCGGTGGAAGTGAACGAATGATGCTCTGCGGATGCTCCTATATATGTAAAGATAAAAATAAAATCTAGTTACAAGGTTAACCATCGTACATCAAACACGCCACTGCGGAATCAGTGTGTGAGAACTGGACTGTCTCATCACACGGGGTGGAACAAAATTTCGACGTTTCTCTCCACGAAGAAACAACAGAATGTGGACGCAAAATTAGATATTTGAGAAGAAAAGCGGCAGTTTCATCTGTGCAGTATGAACATGAAGTGAACTTCTAACGAAAGATATTTTGCACACATTGTAACATCTATTGCTATATTTCTACTCAGCGAGTGGGCATTACGACGACGGTCCAAAAAAATCGAAAGACCGCTTTATTTCTCGCCATCCCCTAATTCGATTCCGAATGACTAGAAAATGCATTTTGTAAATTATTTACTCCGTACGTCCACTGGCAGCCGTGCACCACGCATTTGTCTTTTTGGAAATTGATTGCAGCAGGTCGCTCTCGCTTCCCAATCGCAAAGAAAGCCGCTGTCCTCGACATTAGGGGTGGTGTGGTCCACCACCAAAGGGATTTGGGGGTGGGGGTGAGTGTGAGCTGAGGAGGCTGTGGAAAGGAGACAGAAAGACACATGGACAACGCGGTGTTTATTTTTTCTTCAGGAATTCCCCCCCTCCCCCTCTTCTTAACCCCCCCACCCTTCTCGATTAGGGCCCGAACACTCCCCCACGACTCCCAGCCACCCAAAGGCCCTTGTGCTTGTGTGTCGTGAGGAGGGATTTAAGCATTTATTGATCAGTTGCTGGGGGAGGAGGGTGGGGGGGGGGCAGGGACTGTGGTCGGGGGAGTGGAGGGGGGAGAGTATCTTCACCTGTGCATCTTTGTGGTGTGTGTGTGTGTGTTGCGGAATTCAAACATTGGCCAGGTGGCCTCTCTCTCTCTCTTACGTGCATGTTATGTAAGATTTTACCCATCCCCAGAATCAATGTCTGTCGACAGACACTCAGGTCCGATTCTCAGAAGCTGGGAAAAACTCAGGTTTATGACAGTTTTCATTCCCCGAATAGAGGGAAGTTCCCATCAAAGTGTCTGGTGTCCTAACACCCCCCGCCACACGGGGGAGAAACTGATGGTTCAATTGCATGACTGGCAGCAGGGAAGCAGGCATAAGATGGTCACAGTTGACGTTTTCTTACAGATTTAAAAAAACGGCTGGTGTCCTAACACCCCCCGCCACACGCCTATTGAGGCGGCTTGCGGGGTAGTATGTAGATGTAGATGTAGATGAAAGTGATGGTCGTCGCAGTCTTTCAATACGGGTAATAAATACCCACAAACAAAATACTGGTGTAATTGATAGGAGTGGTCGATAAGAGGGGTTTAACTGTGCAACGCAAATGAGTATCTCATTGTTTCATAAGTTGGAAAAGTAACGGACTCAATGATTAATTTTAGCTACAAAAATCGTGAGTGTTTCTCCATTGTACGTTTTAAATGGAAATTATTGGTTCATGATAAATCAAGCGCAAAATTACATTTTTTTTAAATAGAGGTGTGAATTTTACACTGAAATTGATGTCACAAGAGGTGCCTCTTTTCCTCCATCATCTTGCACGCAAAGCCACAGTCAAGTGATATATGTCACTTTTATGCTTTTAAGGGGGTCGGGGTTTAGGAGGGAGTGCACGAAAAAATAGACACATGTTTAAAAAATATGCTTTTTTAGTATCTATTGTTATCAGTGGTATTCTACCAAGATGCTGCATGTGTCACCTGATGTCAATAGATTCATTGACAGTTTCTCAGAAAGGCTTGTACGTCAATGAAATGAATGATCCAGCTATTCCTACCCACAAAATCTTCAACTCCTAGTTGTGAAGCAATTTGTGCGGCCTTTTCTTCAAATGTAGCTCCACATATGGAAATATTTTCTGACTTACGTTTTTACACTAAAAACCACACAAAAATGTGGAGTTGACCTATTCCTATCTTTCTTTCTTATCACTCCTCGATTATATTGTCGCAATTCCGCCAGACCTTCACAGCTTTCTTTTCTGTGGATTTTAAAATCCCATTCATCTGATCTCTTCTCATTCGAATGATCCATTGCTTGCTTCATTTGTCACTTCTTTATATCATTCTGTTATCAATCATAATTTCAACATGAGAAAACTGTCTTACGCGATCTTGATCTTGTGGAACTTCCTCGACACGTGGGACTCAATTGAATTCCTCATCTAAGGCATGGAGCAACCATGGATATTTCACAAAAAGACTTGTTCATTTGAACGGACACCTTTGATAATTTCATTTGACCCAAAATCAAATCCCTCTGGAGATTTATAAGTCTATGGACACCTTGTGAATAGGCACTAGCGTGGTAAAAGATTATGTTTTCACTTATTCTTCCTGTAATTAAGTACCACCTCTGAATGCCCATCTAGGGTCAGCGTAGGGACTTAAAGGAGACGAGGGGCTTAAAAACAAATCTCATCCGATGTAGTGATTTTTGGCAGTCTGATTCCAACACTTTTCCAACAATAACATCCAACCCTTGATCAGCAGAGAGCTTGTGCGCACACATGCATTCAAAGAGTATTCCAGTTGTTCATTCCACCACCTTTTGCCTTCCCTTCACGCCTTCTTCCCACATTTTTTACCAGAAATGTGCACAGAAGGTTCAAATTCCGTAATCATTTCTTTAAAGAGGGGTCTCACCCTAACTTCTCCCTCCAACGAGGTTCTTCTTTCTTTCAATCTTAAGGAGTTCATTCTTCCATTGCAGTTTATGACCCCGTTTTGTTTTCTTACGTAAGATTTTAACCAGTAGTCTTGGCTCTCAAGGCTTCAAAGACTTAAATGGCATTCAAAATTTGCCAATTTACACAGCGTTTGGTGCCATGATCATTGAGAAATCATGAGGAAATTATATTTAAAAATAAAACACGATAACCGGAATTGTTTCCGTTGAATGAACAAGTGATCCCTCAAATATTGCCCTCTTAACCCCTTTCACTCATCCTTGCTGTAAGAAAACGTCAACTGTGACCATCTTATGCCTGCTTCCCTGCTGCCAGTCATGCAATTGAACCATCAGTTTCTCCCCAAACAGTGACATATGAGGTCAGCAGGGGACAGTCCATATTTATAGTTGCTGATTTGGAGAAATTATCCCTACAAGCGATGGCTGTTGGTTGAGGTAAGGGGTCACGAATTTAAAAAAAATATGTTTGCCGTAATAAGTTCGAAAACTTAAATATAAGCCAGTTGGTCCTACTTCTCAGCGCTGCATAGTTTCATTACTATACGCGTCGAAAGATGATGGTTTTGAATGGAGCCAAAATGTACAGTAGCGACATACCACCGTGACATCAAGTGACTGAACTAGCCTGGTGCAATCCCTATGCCAGGAGAGCGTAGGTTTACGTACAGTTGGAAACTTAAAGGAAACATGAATTTGGCGTGTTAACACTCCTTAGCCGAGCTATATTATAGATTCTAATGCAAAGCAAGGTTAAAACGAGCCCTGCTACGTTTCGATGAATAAAAATACGGCAACACTCAGTCAGTCAATATTTCCTATCTTCGCCGAGGATGGCAGACGCAATAAGTGGTTTCAAGCAGCCAATCATTAATAGTTCAATTCAGCTATGTGCCCATTTCCACAGCTAACAATTTAATATCTTGTGAATTAAATGTGCCAAAAGGCAGCTGCGATGTTTTTTTTTAATTAAACGTTAAAATGCCCTTCCATTCACCATAGGTAAAGAGAAGAGTTTCCTCGCGATTCCATGCATTAACTTTTTCTAATAAACAGTGCACATTGCTTTTCTTCACTCATCTGATTGAATTATTTCATTAGTTAACCTAGTTTCCTTATTTATGGCTAATTGGTCTTACACCAAGGGAAAGAAATTGCCATGAGAATGTCATTTGGCACGACTGGAATTCGAACCCGGATCTCCTAATTGCCGATCAGGAGTGTTAGCCAGTTACACCACCAAGCCATCTTAATTTAAGGTGAATTTTGACGGATGCGAACTAGGTGTTCTCGTCTCAAGTCCACATGTAGTGGGGGCGTTAATGTCCAATTTCAGGGGGTACCTTGCATTTTGTGATTGAAGAATGCCACTTTGCGCACGTGT
The DNA here is from genome assembly GCA_963573305.1 of Pyrrhosoma nymphula. Taxonomy (NCBI): domain Eukaryota; kingdom Metazoa; phylum Arthropoda; class Insecta; order Odonata; family Coenagrionidae; genus Pyrrhosoma; species Pyrrhosoma nymphula. The sequence continues at coordinate 5,310,221 of OY754334.1, forward strand.
TCCTGGGACCACATAGGGCCATTTAAGATGTGTAGCCACTGTCGGCAACAGTGCAGGGCCCGTGTATTGCGGGTTACATATGTCACAGGCGAAGTACTGGTTTTTTTTTTTTACTATGTTGCGTGGTTTGCACGCAGAAAGGATGGTTTTCGCGTATATCTGACGCGTATATGACGGATATGAATGCACAAATGACGTGTTCTGTCACTCAAAGTATACATTTTATATACTAAAGACATAGTAACAATACTCAAGAGAACCTGGCGCCCATGTCGAACGCTGGGCTTGCCGGACGCTTGCGCTGTAGTAGCACCGTTGTAAGTCACATACGTCCAGTCGCGTTTTGATTGAGAACAGTGGTGTTGATGAACAATAAGCTGTAAGTTCAGCGTGTGCGGTAGTGGGCGTTTATAAGTTAGATGTTTGTATGGATATTCCGCTATAGTGTTGTGTATGTGTTGTGAAGCTCTACTTCGTACATGTAAGTAATAACGATCATTATTCTTCCTATTCACAGAGGATTTCAGTGTGGCGTTTGCATGGTATTAGTTGTTGATGGTGACAGTTACGAATCATGCCTTCCTTTTTCCTTTAGTTTAAGGTGGAGGATACTTTAAGTTTGAAGGGGGTTGGGTGTTATTTGCATAGTTGTATCATGTCAGGCATCGAGTGGGAACGCTGCATGCTGTGTCAAATCAACACAAATGAAAGGCTGATTAATCCTACAAAAAATACACGGTCCACAATAGATGAAGGTTATGATTCACTAGCGAAAAATCTAATTGCTTTCTACGAGATAGGAGAACTTCCTTTTGATCTGGACATACCTTCTCTGAACAGCAACGCAGGTTTAAAGAAAACTATTATTGAAAACAAGGCATCGTGGCACAAATCATGTTACTTAAAGTGCAAAAGCACAATGCTTCAGAGAGCTCAGGAGAGAGCTAACAAGAGGAGACAAGAGGCAGGTCCTTCGCATGCGTCACCAGTCAAAACTCGAAGGTGCCACTCTACCGAGTACAAACAAGGAACCTGCCTCTTTTGTTATTTGCCGGGCTCCAGATCAAGTAACCTGAGTAACGTGAGGACGACATCTTGCTGTCAAACTATTACTGACTGTGCCGTAGCTCTCAAAGATTCGAAGGTTTTAACAAATAATTCTGAACGCTATGACTTAATATCATTAGAGGCATAATAAAACAATAAATGTCTCACTGAGTACAAAAACAGGAGAAGAGCCAGTGAAAAGAATGACTAAAGTGATAACAACTCACAGCGCCAAATTCGCAGCATCGCTTTCGCGGGTCTCGTGGCTTGCATCAACGAAACTCGCGAAACGGCCGGAGATAATGCAGTCTTCAGCATGTCAGATCTTGCGAAGCTACAGGCAGGTGCTATGAAAGAGCTCGGGTTGAACTACGACGTACATTCAACGCGACTTAAGGACAAATTATTGGAGGAATTTCCTTACCTACAATCTTGCGACCGGAAAGGATTGGAAAGTCTTATAACTTTCAGGGAAAATGTCGACTTTGCAGTGCGTTCTATGGCTGCCCGAGATTTTGACTCAGACGGTGCCACTTTGTGTGAAGCTGCGAAGATAGTGAGATCTGACATGTTCAGCGGGAATACTGAAGACGGTAGCTGCAACGGCGGTGTACATGCGTCTCTCGTAGCTTTGCTGAGAATGATTATCAACGGCCCTTCCTCAGCATAAAAGTCTGCCCACAGTGATCGCGATGACGTAAAGCGTATAGCAGAGCCTATATTCCACCATTCAGTCAAGAATACCAAAAGGGGCGAGGCAAAGCGACACAACAGAAGCCAAGAGATTGCTACCCCTGTTTACCTAGCGACGAAACTTTATGCAGAAACTCGCAAGAAGGGACTTATCGACAGCACATATCGGCTAGGTAATGGCATTCCCTATCACCGACTGCAGTCTATCATTACTGAAAGAGCTAATGAGGTGTGCACGACTTACCATCGGGATGGTGTGGTCTGTCCCCCAAAAATCAAGAAAGGCCTATTCACAACTGCGGCTGTCGATAATGTCGACCACAATACGTCATCGGCCACAGCGAAAACTGCTTTCCATTGAACAGCTATCACTCTTATACAGCACATACTGCCTGGAGGAGCAGGTTAGGTGTTTTTATGTGAGGGTATAGCTCTCAATATTTGATGTGGCGCGTAAACATTTTTTCTTTTGTCAGGTTTGCCGCGGGAATCGGCACCAGAAGATACAGTAAGGAGCACGAGAGTTATCTGCAGAATATGTAGTAGTTCAGCCGTGTTTTGTTGATGTGAAGGAAGCAGTGTCTGGAGTCGGAAATTTTCACGATCGACAGTTGAAGTTCCCCTAAGCCCTTCTCAGAGGAACAGGAGTGGCTGCAGAATACCTGTATGGAGAAGTGCAAACCGTGGGCCGTGCATCATGCTGCGGGTGATCTAGCCCCTTCCGAGCGAAACGTGACAGAGGTGGCACTTCTGCCTGTGTTCAGGGAGCAAGCTTACACTGCAGCAATGATGTTCCACTCCATGAACGTGGTGGCAAAAGCAATCATGTTTGCTAACCCTGGCCAGACTCCCGTCATTGTTGCTGATCAGCCCCTATACGCACTTCTCAAACAGCTCAGTACATGTATCCTGGCATAAATGGAGAAAGACAGATGTTTGTGATGATGGGAGCTCTTCATATTGAGATGGCCGCACTTAAGGTCATCGGCCAATGGTTGAGTGGTAGTGGGTGGTTAAATGCCTTACTTCAAGCTCGAGTAACCACTCAGGGAAGATCTCAGTCGATGCTGACGGCATCACATGTCACACGGACGAGATATGCTCGCCAGGTAAGAGTTCGACCCTTAGTTTCTTTCAATTAGATTTTTTTCAAAGCTATGGGTATCGAAATTTCCCCAGCCCCCCAAATTTTAGAGGTTTCAACCCCCTTGCCTGAACAAGTTCCGACGCCCCTGCTGCTGATATGTCATTACACCATTCTACTCATTTTCGGAAAAAAACCGCATCCCTCAATTTAAATTTTGAGATATTGTGCTGAACTTTCAGTTGCTCGTGCTTCAGTTTGTACGGTCTCTCAGAAAGGGAGACTTCAGACTGCACATGGATGCCATTCGGAGACTAGTGCCATGGTTCTTTTCCCTTGACCATATAAATTATGCCCGATGGATTTCAGTATATTTGAGGGATTTGGCCAACTTGCAAGTCGACCGCCCCGAACTGGTAGAGCGCTTTGAGGCTGGCATGTTTGTCGCCAGGATTAGCAATAGGCCTTTCTCAGCCATGGCTTTGGACTAGGCGCACGAGCCGATGAATGCTCTCATAAAGGGAGATGGAGGTAAAGGAAAAATACAGGGAGGTGTTGAAGTTAGTTACAGGGTGGTAGGTTGGGTTACTTACCTACCCATTACGAAAGACATTGCAAATACATGGCTATTGGAAGCTGCATTGAATCATCATAAGGCGCTTGTCAGGCAATCCAACTTTCAGACTCAGACTTGCAATCAGACTTGCAGACAGAGTGGACTCAGCAGTCGGTGACATTACTAATTTTTTCCCTGCTCGACAGGTTTGGTTTGATTGACTGAGGACCCGGACGCCTTACGGAAGTGGCTTATTGCTGGCCCTGAGGTAGCATCTATGATTCAAAATTTCAAGACAGAAATTCTTAACATCCATAGCTCCTACACGTTCGAAACTCATCATTCTGATACTGCTGCAAGGCACAAAAGTTTCTTGCGGGATGTGAGATCTTTCGTGACAACCTGTGTGGAACTAGGAAACCCTTTTCTCGAGGAGTCAATGGATCTGTACTACATAAATACAAAGGTGTCTTCCTCGGAGGTAATTTCAACAGTGTGGAATATTGAGAAGGATGGTGAAGCCCAGTATCTACTGTTTGCAGAAGAGAGACTTCGCAGTGGGAGTGCAAAAAGTTTGCATGATCCGATCAAGCTCAACAAATTTGCCCTCTTTATATTAGCACATGTCCAAAACCATCCGAAAACATGGCAAAGGCGAAAATGACTGGTATAAATAACGAATGCAGTCTACTCAGTAAATTATATATAAACTGTGTATTTGCAAATTTAAGAGTGCAACTCTCATGATCCACATAGTTAAAGAGAACGCGCATGAGAAAGCATACGCTGATTTGTTATATTTTACTTCTTTAATAAAAAAAATGGCATACCACACGTACAGTTGTTGTCTTAAAACGTTCTTTTACTAGTTCTATAGGTATTTTAACCGAAAGCATCCCGAAAACGCGATCAGAATTGAAAAAAACATACTTTAAGTGGAAATGCGCCTACCCGGAGGGCAACCCGCAATACACGTGCCCTTCACGGTTGCCGGCAGTGGCTACACATCTTAAATGGTCCTATGTGGTCCCAGGAACACGTGTGCAAAGTGGCATTCTTTAATCACAAAATGCAAGGTACCTCTCACTAACTCCCCCACTAATGGGGGCACAGGAGACAACGTGGTCGTGCTCATTGACCACTGTTGTGGAGGATAACCTCACACATTGTCGCTTTAGAGCGACGACTACCTTGACGACTTTCCAATAATTGCATCGACACCACGTCTCCTGTGTCTCCGTATATGGGCTTGAGATGAGAACACACCAAGTTCGCATCCGTCGCAATTCACCTTCAATTAATTATCATGGCTTGGTGGTGTAACGGGCTAATACACCTGACAAGTGGTCAAGCCAAATGATTTTTTTAATTGCGAATGTCTTCCCCTTGGTGTATATCTTTGCACCCGTCCGTGCGACAGTGTACCACATAATTTGTTCAATGAGATGATTGAAAAATAATTAATCCTAATATTTCTCATGAGTTTGTCATTTTAAATTCTTAATCCAAATAATTAAAACACTAAAGACAAATTTCATTGCAGTACCAAATGTCTACTGACATCGGCTTCACCGGAAATAATGTTCAATTATTGGTACTATATAATATGAAAATTCTAAAATTTCAATGCATCATCAAGCAATACGTGTTAGTTAACTTACATTCATTATACTCAGCATTCCCTTTTAGAGTTACGAATGGAATTTTATAGTAATTTCCTGTGAATGGGACTGTAAACGTAAATAAACAAGCATTATCTCCATAACCTATGCATAGGAATGTTACTGGATGAACTAATGGAAATATGAATGACACCTTGAAGTGTGGCTTTCACTGCTTATCACTGTGGCTTTCATAGGTGCTTAGGAATCATTCCGCCCCTAACAACAAAGATGTTATCCTGTTCACTCCTTATTACTTAATGATATTCTACGTCCGGAAGTCCGAAGTTGCTCTTACCATCGCTAAATTTTTCGGAGGGATCTTAAGGAAAATGACAAGCAACAATGTGTGGATTGCAGCACCTTACATAACAGATCCTTCGTCTAACTTTATTTTTACTTGAGTCTGAGAGAGAGAGAGTCCCGAAGTAGCGAATAAGCAGCGCTACAACTTCTACACTCATGGCTACAGCTAAGGAAAGTGTGTGAGAGAAGGAGGAGAAACTCCGCTCCTGAAAACGAGCCATACGCGTCGTCAGTGCGCGGTAAGTTTTTCGTACGGAGCGCCGCTCGTGGCGAAAGTTAAAAGTTCGTTCCACTCATGTTTCCCGCCGCGATACAAATCTTGTAACGCCGCGATACAAGTCATCTAACGCAGACAAAGACTCATGTCACACGTTGATCTCACATTTCTCACTGAAAGTACACTATTGCGATCGGTTAATTATTCTCGCTTGATAACCTATGCAACTTAGCTTTCACCTCGATATCGTCGTCGACCAACATGTGTTACAACTATTAAGAACATTACCAGAACTTCGTCATACCAAATCGACATTAAAACATTTTCTGACGGTAAGCGTTAACCTGAAATTATAAAACGAGACAAAAAATATTAATATTCGAAGGGTTGTAATAGACGGTGCTATATCAATGAAGTAAAAGTCACATCAGGTGTCCCACAGGGAAGTGCCATAGGCCCACTTTTGTTCCTTTTGTGCATTGACGATATCGGTGAAACAGTTGACAGTAAACTTAGATTATTTGCAGACGACACAGTGGTGTACGATATCGGTGAAACAGTTGACAGTAAGCTTAGATTATTTGCAGACGACGCAGTGGTGTAGAGATAAATCCGTAGCCTTACTGATAATCTGGCGCTATAGGGAGCTAAAGACTAAGCTAGCGCTGTAATAGTAGAAGTAGGAATTAGCAAAAGTTTTGTTACATGATTTTGACTGAGAAACTGAACACGCATCAGGTACATCAGGCACAATTCATCCCACAGTAGCTCATAGATGAACGAAAAGAAGCACGAGTTGAAGTCTTTCGAGATCTTCTGAAATGATCAAATGAGGAGGATAGATTCCCGAGGAATGTTATTACTGGTAATGACACCTGTGTTCATGGTTATAATACAGAAATAAAAGCACTGTTACCGCAGTGGGTGGGAAAGCCGTCACGGAGATGAAGCATGCCAAAAGTGTCTCAGATATCAGAGTGACGCTCATTGTCTTCTTTGATTTTAATGATGCTATTCATTGCAAGCGTATCCCACAGGGTCAAACCATGTATAAATAGCTTCGGACCAGAAGATGTCAACTGGGATACCGGACAAACTGTCATCCACAAGGATATAAAACAATGCTGGCAGAATCCGAAAACCCTCAAGTCAAAATGAAGAGCTTTATTTGCAAGTAAGTCGGCGTTAAAGGGAGGCTGTGATATGGAAAGAGGCCTGAGGCTTGGACAAATGGAACTTGGATGATTCACCACAACAACACTCCCTCACAATTGATGCTCCTTATTCAAGAGTATTTCGCAAACTATATAACACCTGTGGGATAGCCGGCGAAATATTGTCCATAATATGGAACCACGCGGTGGAAATGGGCAGAACCAACGTCCATCCAGTCAGTAAATCAGTGTGACTGCCCTTAGCTACTAAACAAGCCAGAAATGAGGAAGGCTATCTGCATTGAAAATCCACAGCAGACTTAATTATTTCACTGCACGAACATAGTACATGCTGCCACCAAATTTTGGCTATATAGCACATATGGCCAATATATGCTATGTAGCCAATATAATATACCATATATATATATCATAAACCTCAGTATTAAAAAATCAATCGATAAATCAAAACATAAGAAAGTAAATTGAATGATTTACCTTCCTCAACCCCATTCCAGACTTCAGTAGTCTCTAATCATATTTTAGACCAATCATAGGCTTCAACTGTGACGGCATGAAAAGTACACAATTACTTTTAATGTCAGTCACAAAAATATTTTGAGCACTGGAGGGAAATATCTCTTCTTCACTGGGTGCACAGTTATTGTCCCAGTGACCAAATGGATGAAAGCAGAAAATGATCATCAACTGACTGTTTTAAATTAACTGCACAGTGCTCTTTCTGATACCTCGACAACAAAGTTACCTATTCTCTGCACCCGCAGTGATTCCCAGCCAGTAAGTTGGGTTAGAGAATTTTCCTCACTGGGCGCCCAGTGATTTTCCCAAACACCAAATTCTAATAGATGAAAGCAGGAAGAATCGTCTAATAAATGCTTTTAATTAATATTAAAGACATTTTACACACTCCTAATCTACCATTGAGTCATAAATAGTAAATGGACAGTGCTTTTATATAATCCAGCCAGTTATTTCTTTTATTTTTATTTATTTATAAAAATTGTCCACATACAGCATGCTTGCCAATTTACAGTGACACAATGTAACAACAACAAAACAAGAAAAATATATACGAATGCATTCAAACTAAAACAATGTATGAAAATAAACACATAGAAAGAAAGAAGCAATTCAAAATTGCCAGTGAGATACGAAAGAGCACGGCTGTTAGAAGGAGTAGGAAGAAGAAAGTGGAAACGGATCAATATTGTCTGGAAGTGAGTTTATCAGGGAAGAGAGGCAGGTGGAAGAGGAGGGAGCGCTTGGTCCTAAGGATAATCTGGGGATGGGCATTTGGAGTAACGAATGTGTGCGAGTAGGTCTACATGGAACTTTAGCGTTGATGCTGCCAATCAGTTCTGGACAGTCAATGGCAGAGTTGAGGATGCTGTGGATGAGTTTCAGGTCAGACTTGAGAAATTGTTTAGGGATATTAAGAATGGATAGTGTAGGCATAATAGTTTCAGCTGCCATATTTCGCAAATAAGATATTCTGTATTTAACTACCTTGCAGAAGAAAGAAGTAACAGGCGGAAGGGTCTGAATGTTAGAAGGAGCTGATATGGACCAGATAGGGGAGCAATACGTGATTATTGGGATGACAATAGTCGCAAAATATGACCGTAAGGCTAGTGGATCTGCAATTTGTGTGAAGTTGTAGAGGAGGCCAAGCAGAGACATTGATTTATTTTTATCTGCAAGGATATAGTCAGAGTAGTTGAGTTTGTGGTCCATCAAAACGCCGAGGTCTTCAATGGAGGAGACGCGATTGAGATTTAGTAAGTTTATATTGTAGCTGAAATCAATGGGGGATTTTTTTAGGGAAACAGATATAACATTGCATAATCTTGGGTTTAATTTGAGTTTCCATGTATTGCACCACCCTGAGACCGTGTTTAAGGCATCCTGAAGATCACAACAGTCCGTGAAATTGCGATTTGCTTAAACATTTTGCTTTCATCTGCGTAAAGAAGGGTATGAGCTTGTGAGGAGGGAACTACGGAGGCCAGATCATCTATGAAAAGATTAAAAAGGTATGGTCCGAGAACACTTGCCTGGGGAACCCCAGACGTTACAGGTGACCAGTGGTATGAGGAGCCGGTAAGTATTACCCTCTGGGATGTGTTGCTGAGGAAGGAGTCAACTAAGTGTTATGTGCGGAAATAATTATAACCAACCCTTTTTAAGATGGACACGGATTTATTGGCCAGCACTAACAACACACACGGATACAGCCAGGGCACGACTTGCACGCCCGGAATTCCTTCTTGCTCTGCCAACATGGCCGCCCTTCCCATGGGGCAACAACAAAACACTATCGAAACTCCCTGGAAACAAGATGGCTTCCACAAAACAAACATATCCAAAATAATCACATACATAATACATAACAACTCCCAACTTTAAATATAGCAATACCCTAAAAATTACTATTGCCTCAACAAATTCGTACATAATACAGAGCAACTCCTCCCAACTTTTAATACAGCCTTACCCTATACTTAAAACAAAACCTTCTCTATGAATTCAATCACTATTTATCCCCAGAAAATAAAAACAAAAAAAAATAATTACAAATCTTACATCACTCAAACAAGTATGACAAATTATAGTCTTCCAGATAACTTGGTGGTTTCTTGGTTCGGGCTGACACACGCACACTACTTGTCTCTGCTGCCCCTGGCTCACTCATTTGAAGATTTGCATCATCTGTCCCGGCACATAAGGGTTCCTGTGCCGGAGCAGCCAGATCTTCATCAGTGTGGAAGAAATATCTCCCTGCCACCTCTGAAACACAACCTGGGCCAGCTGGTTCTTTCCTCTGGTGCCCAAGATTCTTCCTGTGGAGTACTTGGTCCACATGACGTCTTTCAATTGTGCCATCAGCCCCTCCGATTTCTAAGTTGCGAGGCCCCATAACTGCTGTTACTTCTCCTGGGCACCACCGTTGAGGTCCACCATACATCCTGTAAAAGACTAAGTCACCAACATTAAAATTGCGTCTAGATTTAGAATATTCACAACTGTTAGCAGCTACATTGTCTCTTTTTGCAGAAGGTGAGAGAGAGGCAGGGTGTATTTTGTGTAACAGTGTTTGTATCTGGCGACCCATGAGCATCTCTGCGGGGCTACGGTTGGTGGCCATACTTGGTGTTGTCCGTAATGTGAGAAGTACATTTGACAGTTCACTCCTCCATGTAGTCGGTGGCAGTCTCTTTAAGCACCTCTTTAGGGTCTGGACCACTCTCTCAGCTTGCCCATTTGAAGCAGGGTTGTATGGAGCTATGTGTACATGAGATATAATATTTTTCTGAAGAAAGTTTGAGAACTCCTGTGATCGAAAAGCAGGACTATTGTCAGATACAATTTGGTCGGGAATCCCATGCACAGCAAACCACTTCCTCAAACACTCAATTACAACTGATGAGGACATGGATCCTCTAGTCTCCTCTACCTCAAGCCATTTTGAATAGGCATCCACAGCAACAAAAAATGTGTAGCCATTAAGCGGTCCAGCAAAATCAAGGTGGAGCCTTGACCAGGATTTCTGCGGTGCAGTCCATGGGATCACTGAGGAACGTGGAGGCATGGAACGATTCTCGCAACAAGCAGTACACGATGAAATCATGTTTTCAATGTCAGCATTTATACCCGGCCACCATACATAGCTTCTAGCTAGAGCCTTTGACCGTACAATACCTTGGTGCACCTTGTGAAGCAGTTTCATGACCTCAACTCTCAATGGCGGAGGTATGACCACCTGATTTCCCCGCAGCACACATCCATTCAGTACTGTTAGGGTGCCAGGTGGATCCCTGAAGTATCCCTGGGCAGCTGGCGATAACCGCATAGGATTCCAACCCTGCTGGAGCCCCTCTCGTACCTCTGGCAAAGTAGAGTCCTTTGATGTGGTGGCAGCCACTGAATCTGCCGATAGTGGAGACATCTTAGAGGCCTGATCTATGAGAAGAATGCCAGCCGGTTCTGGCACAATGGTCGTTTCATCCTCTGTTGACTGCACAGGAAGACGACTGAAAAAATCAGCATTTGCATGCTTCTTGCCAGGGCGATATGTAAGTTTATAATCATAATTGCTCAATAGTAGCACCCAACGCAGCATCCGAGGACTCAACACCTCAGTCATTTGTTTGCCTTGTCTGAAAATGCCTAGAAGGGGTTGGTGATCTGTTACTATTTCAAAGTGTAGCCCAGCGAGGAACATTCTGAATTTCTTTACACCAAAAATAATCGCCAGTGCCTCTCTGTCAATTTGAGCATAGTTTTTCTCACTCCCTCTGAGCACCCTTGAGGCATAAGCAATGGGATGCTCTAACTTATCAGGACCGAGGTGTGACAGCACAGCCCCTACTCCATAAGGCGAGGCATCACAATGTAACACAAGAGGCAATTTGGGATCAAAACATTTCAACACTGCTCCCGAGGAAATAATTCTTTTGATGTAGGAGATGCATGCCTCCTCCCTCTCTGTCCATTGCCAGGGAACCTTTTCACACAGTAATTCATACAGGGGTGCAAACACAGTGGCCTTGTTGGGGAAAAACCTGTCGTAATAATTGACACAGCCAAGGTAAACCTGCAACTCAGAGACCTTAGTGGGAGAGGGAGCACTTAGCAGAGATTTAACCTTCTCAGTGGTCGGTTGGATGCCATTTCCTGAAATTGAATATCCCAAGAAATCTAGTTTCTTCACTGTAAACACACTTTTCAAGCTTCAACTTAAATCCTGCTTCTTGTAATCTCTCCAACACCCCCTGCACCCGCTGGTACAGCAACGTCTCAGTGGGTGCTTGGCACAAAATGTCATCAATGTAGACTAGAACATTATCCAACCCAGCCAAAATATTCTCCATTATCCCCTGAAAAATGGCCGGAGCAGAGCACAACCCAGGGGGCAAACGAAGCATACGGAAAAGTCCCTTGTGAGTGTTCAACGTTAATATGTGTGATGCTTCTTCATCAACACTAACTTGGAGAAATGCATCAGACAAGTCAATTTTGGCAAACCAACAACCACCCGAGAGTCGACTCAACATTTCATTTATCGTTGGTAATGGAAAAATTTGCCGCATGCAGACAGGATTTACCGTTGCACTATAGTCACCACATATTCTGATTGAGCCATCCCTTTTTAATACATTGACCGTGGGGGTTGCCCACTGAGAATACTTCACTGGCTCTAGTATTCCTTGCTCAACCATTTTATCAAGCTCGTCACTTACCCGTTGAGCTAAAGCAATAGGGACAGGGCGGCTCTTCCTGAAGACGGGCTTGGCATCAGGCTTCAGAACAACTTGGGCCGGGGGACCGGCATAATTACCCAACCCGGGGTGGAAAACCTCTTTAAAACGTTCCAGTTCACAAGGGAGCGGCACCATACCAACAGCATGCACGCCATGCACTGAAATTCCCAAGTGTGGGAACCAGTTCCGCCCCAACAGACTGGGTCCATCTCCTGCCATCACCAGCAATGGTAATTTCCCTCTGTAGGGTGGATAACTGACATCAACAAAAATATTCCCTTTCACAGGCAACTGCTCCTTCGACCATGTATTCAGGATCACTGCAGGACGTTCGAGTTCACATTTAGGAAATAGCATCATGTAAGTTCCATGGCCAATGATGGAAAACCCAGCCCCTGAGTCAACTTCCATCGTCAGCTGTTTGCCCTCCGCTGACACCGTTATCTTCATGGGAGGCGGTGCAGCGGCGGCAGGAACGTGGAACAAAGTACCGTACTCCTCAGAGTAATCTCCCTCTGAAAAATAAAGACTGGGGATATGTACCTGCATAGCTGGGAACGTCTCATCATCCGTGGCCTCCATGACGTGGGCTGCAGATCTCCTTGGTGGATCGCTTCGATAGCCGGAGCGCCTCGAGCTGTCGCTAACCCCGCGTTGTAATCCACCGGCCAAAGGCAAGGGCGTAATTTTCTTCTTTTTGAAGCATGCACGTTCGATGTGACCACGCTTCCAGCAATATCGGCAGGTGGAACTCTGGTGACTGCAATCTGCTGGGTGATGCCAACCCGTGCAGCGAAAACAAGGGTGCTGGTGATGTGGAATGTCCTCCTCGAACATAGGAGGAACGGAACGGCCGCGACTGGAGGCACCATTTTGACGCGTAGGACCACCATTTTTTATCTGTAGACCGCCATTTTGGAAATGAGAAACACCACGCTGTGAATATCCATGACAAGCACCTCCAGAAGTTCCGGCGGCATGGTAATCCGAAGAATACTGGTTTCCCGTGCGATGCACTGCAGCACTAGATGTTGATTGCAACTGGGCGCCATGTTCTTGGGCAGCTTCAGCTGCTTGGGCCCTATCTACTACCCTCTTTAAATCTAAAGATTCTGAGGCGAAAAGGGCCTCCTACAATCGCATATCGGATAGGCCTAACAACACTTGCCCTAATAATGATTCGTCCGAATTGGAGAAATCACAACCCTCCGCGAGCGCCCGGAGGTCCGAGAGAAAATCCTTAAAAGACTCTCCCGAGTTCTGCATCCGCTTATGGAAAACTTCGCGTTGCACCCACTTGCACGGTTTCGGACTAATGTACCCGTCCAAGAGTTTAGTAGCTTCACTGAATGATATTTCCGTGGTGGAACGCGGTTTACACAATCTAATCACGTTTTTCAAAATGAAATCGCCTGGCACCGTGAACAAAATGGCCTTCTTCCTATCGTCATCCGTGATGTTGTTCGCCACGGAGTAGTAATACAATTGTTCCTTAAATACGCACCAGTCCTCTGAGTTACCTGATGAAAAACTGGGAAGATTTCCAAGGGTTCCCACGAAACTCGACACTGAAGAATTCGCTTCCATTTTCACTTACTCACGTGGTTATAAGTTGTTTTTCTGGAAAAAAAATTTAACTGTGGGAGATCAGCATCCCATCCTCGTCGCCAATGTTATGTGCGGAAATAATTATAACCAACCCTTTTTAAGATGGACACGGATTTATTGGCCAGCACTAACAACACACACGGATACAGCCAGGGCACGACTTGCACGCCCGGAATTCCTACTTGCTCTGCCAACATGGCCGCCCTTCCCATGGGGCAACAACAAAACACTATCGAAACTCCCTGGAAACAAGATGGCTTCCACAAAACAAACATATCCAAAATAATCACATACATAATACATAACACTAAGTTTAGGAAATTACCATGCAGATTAAATCGATGAGAAAGTTTGTGAAGGAGAAGAGAGTGGTCTAGAGCAGGGGTGTCCAACAAGTCGATCGCGATCGACCGGTCAATCGCGAGGCCAATTTTGGTCGATCGTCGATCTCTCGCAATGTCTGGGGCAGAATTCCGTGTACTCCCGTGACTTTGAAGCGATTTTAGAAGACAAAACTTTGTAGTAATAGTTGAATGTATTCTGGGAACTTGCCAAGTTCATGAATACCTAGAATTCTGACAGACAGACACTGTTATCTCCGCTCACCCAGCACAATGCATTTTGACGTATGTGTTACATTGTCACCGGACACAACGCGCGAACGCAACAGTTACAACTCGACTCATCGAAGAACACAGTCAGTCAGCTTGAATATTTGGTAGTGCCATACGGTAGCTTCTTTTCTATTGTATTAACTGTGTCATTACTAAGCAATATTATTTATCCTCGGTGACCACGTTGGATTTAAATTTTTCTTCTGTTTAAAATGTAAGTACATTTTCTTTCTTTTAAATTAAATTGCTTTTCTTGCCTATCTATTTACTTGATAAGTGAGCATTCTCGGCAACAGATCTCTAAACTGCGGTCATTACACTGAGAGAAAAATAAAGGACAGTATTACAAATATATTAGGAATAACAGTAATTCTATATAAAGTAAGAGGTCAGTATTGTAAACCATAATAAATATATTGTAACTTTAACATACTTCTTGTAAATTCAAATATATGTATATTAGATTTTTATTTACTTGTATTGTTGTCCCCGATTGTAGTATGCAGGATTGTTATTATTTCTCTCTATGTAACGGAGATAATTGCCGCAGTTCAGGAGTTTTTGAATTTTCTAGGAAAATATTTAATTCAATATTTATTCTTAAAATTGTCATATTTCTTTGCATTCTAGTATACCCATGAACATGAGTAGTAAACCGAAAAAATCTAAAACGTATCACTTCAATGAAGAATGGGAGCTCGATTACTTTTTTACAATCGTGAATGATAAATGCTGTTGTTTAATATGCCTTACCTCGGTAGCCATTGCTAAGAAGGGTAATCTGGAGAGACATTTTTTAACTTTACATAACAAGTATCAAACAGATTATCCACCAAATTCTAAACTGAGAAAACATAAAGTTAGGGATCTTAAAACTCAATTAACAAATCAACAAAGCGTTTTTAAAAAGCCAAGGTTGAAGTCACAAGCAGTAACTACTGCATCATTCAAAGTAAGCTATCTCTTAGCAAAAAAATGCAAGCCATTTTCCGACGGTGAATTTGTAAAGGAAATATTTTTGGAAATGTCAGATTCACTTTTTAACGATTTTAAGAACAAGAGTGAAATTGTTGCTGCAATTCAACATCTACAATTGTCTCGAAACACAGTGGTGCGACGAATTGAAATGATGGGTGGGAATGTAAAAGAGCAGTTAATTAATGATATTAGTAGATGTTCTTGTTTTTCCATTCATTTCCATTCGACAGATATAAGTGATACAGCACAATTACTTGTTTTCGTTCGTATGATTTTTAAGGATTTTACATCTAAAGAAGAATTGTTGGGTATGATTTCTTTGAAGGAAAGGACTAGAGGTGTCGACATATTCAAAGCCTTTAAAAACTTACTCTATGATTTGAAAGTACCACTTTTCAAATTAGTCTCAATAACAACGGATGGCGCAGCAGCAATGATAGGTTGCAAAAATGGATTTATAGCCCTATGTCGAACTGAAGATGAATTCCCAGCCTTTTTGAGCTATCACTGCATAATTCACCAGCAAGTGTTAGTTAGTAAGAGACTAACCACAAAAGAGGTAATGGACATAGCATTTGAAATTGTTAATTCAATTCGAGGAAGTTCCTTCAAACGGCGTCTCTTCCAACTGCAGCTCGATGAAGGCCAACCTGAATTATTACTACATACCGATGTCAGATGGCTGAGCAGAGGTAAATTTCTGCAGCGATTTCGTGATTTTTTGCCTGAAATTATAGATTTTCTTCACGAACAAGATGGAAACTGTGAAAATTTAAATGATGAAACTTGGCTTAATGACTTGGCATTTCTTACCGATTTTACTTCAATATTAAGTCATTTAAATTTAGAATTACAAGGTAAAAATAAAACAGTAAGTGATATGATCAGCTGCATAGACGCATATAAAACAAAATTTATTTTGCTAATAGAAATTATGCAACAAAATAATCTGAATCATTTTCCAAATATGGCGGATAACCTACAAAAACATAAAAAATTAAGTATAAGATCGACAAATACGTCGCGGAAATCCAAAAAGTAATTGAAGATTTTGAGGTAAGATTCCAGGATTTTGAAAAAATTAAAGAAATGGTGGAATTTATATCTTTTCCTTTTAAAAAAGATTTGTGTGAAACGTATTAGCCAAAACATTTCAGACATATTTCATATGGATCAAAAGGCATTAGAAAATGAAATTATAATTTTGCAAACTGACTTAAACTTACAAGCCAGAAAGTCTGAAGAAGAGTTTTGGAAATATGTCAACCGAGAAAAATATCCCAGTGTCACCAAATGTAGCGAATATATCTATTCTTGTTTCGGATCTACATACCTTTGCGAATCGACATTTTCATACTTGAAGCTAACGAAGACTAAACAACGTTCTGTCCTGACTGATTCCCATACAGAAGACTCATTATTATTATCTTTGTCAGGATATACACCTGATTATGATTCCTTGGTTAGAGACATCCAAACTCAGTCTTCCCATTAATGTTAAGGGAACAAAGTAAATTCTAAATCTGTATTTATCTGTGGCTACTTTGAATTAATAAATATTGTTAATAATTATCCATGTTCTTTTAATTCCCCTGGACGTGAGTTTTTTGGCCCTTTAAATAATTATTGTTGATGTTTTTTTACGTAGGTAGATAAGCCGTATATCTATATTTCAGTACGAGGTGTACTTAGCGAGCTATTGATAAATTAGCAACAAGCAAGTCATATTATTCTCTCATGATAAATTTTCTTGGCCCAAAAAAAACGAGAAAGTGAAATATTGTAATCAAATTATCAGCCATACTGTGCATTTTTATAACAACTTTTTTATATTTACGAACAAATAGTACAACAACTTAAACATTGCAGTTGATAAAAAAATTAAATTGCATTTTAAGTTAGTAAAAATCTATCTCGAAAAAGTGTCGGAAAATCGAATTTTTCAGGTACCGCATGTACGGAATGCTGCAATCAAAAGTTGGGTCTGGAAATTTATTTTCTTCAGGAGCCTATATCTCGGAAACTTAATAAGTGATTTAAAAATAAAAAATAGTTTTGAACATATATTTTACATATCTACCCATACCTCGCTGTAATGCACCTTATGCTGAAACGCAGTGTATAAACATAGTATGCATTTGCCACCCCTAATTTCCCCCTTAGACTACGCCTATGACAATAAGTCGATCGCGACACACTTTTAAGATAAAAAGTAGATCTTATATACAGAAAAGTTGGGCACCCCTGGTCTAGAGAGTCGAAGGCCTTTGAGAAATCTAAAAAAATAGCATCAAGTTGGGTGTTGTTGGAAATGCAATTGACTGAATGGTGCTGAAAAACTGCTAAGTTCGTCAGGCAGGAGCGGCCATGGAGGAAACCATGTTGATTCTTGGACAGAAAAGGGGAAGTGAAATATGTAGTAGAGTCTGTTAAGGATAATCCTTTCACAAACTGAAGATAGTATTGGAATTAAAGATATTGGGCGAAAGTTAGAAATTTCATCTTTAGTGCCATTTTTATGTATGGGAATGATGTTTGGGATTTTCCATTGGGAAGGAAAAGTGCCGAGGGAAAAGCAAAGTGGTTGAAGAGGAGGAGGCACAAGGGGAGGGAGGATGCACTGAGTATGGCTGACTGAGGCCATCAGGCCCAGGAGCACGATGGAGAGGGATTTTGCAGAGATACTCAAATACCTCACGAGGATCTGTCTTAATCATGGATAAGGAGTGGTCACGAATTGGAGTGAGGAAGTGGTCACGATTAATGGGAAGATTAGGTAAAGGGGCCAGTCAATCTGTAAAGAACTTATTAAGTAAGTTTGGTCTATCTTGACCCACCGCATTGATATTTTCATCTCTTATTCTCCTGACTGCTCTGTTCTCCTGACTGCTTTTGGCCTGCGCCTAGCGCCAGGGGTAACGTGCGAGGTTCGGATTTGTTCTGGGACGAGTGTTGCATGCCTGGTGTGGAATCACCCCGTGCCACACACCCCAGTCGTGGCTTGCACGGTACATCGTAGATGTAGATATGACATCTCAAGGGGAATGCGTGGCCGATTACGACGACTATTTACAAAGGACCAGAATTTTTTCTACTTCTACGATGTACCGTGCAAGCCACCACTAGGGTGTGTGGCACGGGGTGATTCCACACCAGGCATGCAGAACTCGTCCCAGAACAAATCCGAACCTCGCACGCTCCCCCTGGCGCTAGGCGCAGGCCAAAAGCAGTCAGGAGAACAGTGCGCAGTCCAACCGGAAACTGGGAGAGTGATACATAAAAGAACATACAAACATGCAGAAAAATACTATAGACACATCTAGTGGGTAATGTTACTGATACTGTTAATTTATGAATACTACGAGATGCTACCTCATGCAAAGAACAAAATAAAATAATGCCGGACAAATCGACCGGTGTGAAGAGTTAGCAATGATGTGGTGTTATTAAGCACAAGTGAAAATTCTACTCTACCTATTGAGGGTGGAAGTTTGATATGATTGATCTATCACAACTATTATGATCCCTTATTGTGCGTGGGAAAAATGACATTTTAAATCTATCGGTTCTGCAGTCAATTTCCTTTATTTTATTCCTGTGATCGCTTCTACCGTAGTGCGTTGGCTCTAGCAGTATGTGTTGAACGTCCGGCAAAAAACTGTCTGCTCCGAGTTTGCGCAAAAGATTTAACCTGTATTTCTCCCTTCGTTTAGTTAGAGATTCCCACCCTAATTCCTTCAACAATTCGGTAACACTGCTAAGTTTATCGTAACAACTTTTCACAACTTTTTTGGGTTGGAGGAAATGGAAGAGGAAAGGCCCAGGACATATTCTTTGTGATCACGGCGGATTAGCTTCTTAGAGCAGCGGCGGATATCGTTGAATGATTTCCGAGTGTTCTCATTCGGGAAAGCTTTGTACAGATACCTAGCACGATTCTTGTTTCCAAGGGCGTGAATGGTATCTGGTTTGAACCAAGGAGGAAACTTTTTGGACTTGGCTTTGACCATCTTTAACCACACTCTCAAGGAAAGTTTAAATAAAGTCCACACCTTCTTCCAGGGGATGAGGTCGAGGCTGCGGTTAATGTCGTCCCAACATGCCTTCTACCAAGCAGGGAAAGGCTTAGGGGGGTGGGAGTAGGAACCCTGCGGTGTTTCTAGGAACGGGGGATGAGGAAAACTGCATCGAGGGAATCGTGGTCCGAGTCGAAGATATTTCGCCCGGGGTTGTCTGCCTCTGGGACAACGGTGGAAAGAACAAAGTCCAGTGTTGCCGCGTTTCGGGTACCGTGGAGGCAGTATTGGGAAAGGCCAAGAGCATTTATGAAATTTTGAATGAAATAGACATCGAGGGTGTCTTGAGGACAATCAGTAGGTAGTTGGTGATTCCCAACGAATTGATAGGTTAAAGTCACCAACCAGAATAACAGTGCCAATGGTAATGGCTCGAAGTAAGGAATCAAGACATAGTTCTCGAGTTGAAATGTCACCGGTGGGGGGGGGGGGGGCGGTAGAAACAACCGATGAAAATTTTCCTAGCCTTATAAGGTACCTCACCTGAGGATAGTGAGATAGCTCACTCCAAACGATCTCACAGTCCGTCTCAAGGTCCAGGCGGCGCTTGGATGGGTAGTGAGTGGAAACAGCAAGCAGCACTCCACCACCTCTGGACGGTCGATCTCGACGATAAATAGTGTGGGAACTTAGGAAAGATAACCCAGAATCGGAGACTGAAGGGTTGAGTCAGGTTTCTGTTAGGGAGATAATATCTAACTGGGTGAGCTCCTGAAAATGTCACAAATGTCTAGTTTATTTTTGATGCTTCGGGTGTTTTTATAGTATCACTGCACTTGGTAGGGGGCACAAGAGGGGTCAGGGTTGCAACTGACGTCACCAGAGAGTAGCACAAGGAGCAGGATGACCGTTCCACACCGAGGGGCGCGTGTGAGGTGGACCCGAGGAGGGCCAGAGCGATGTCGCCCCGGGACCTAGACAATTCAACGCCGGGGTAACGAAGACAGCGTCGTTAATTCATTTTAATTAATTGTTACCGCAGTGAAAATGCCTTGAATTTTTTTCATTATAAAAATTTGCTGTTAAAACACTTTATTTGCACTGCCAATATCATCCAGCCAGAGTGAACTTCTAGCGTTGGTAAGACAGAGGGAAAATAACTTAATAATTTGATTTGTTTACCAGTTTATGGTTCATCCAATTGTCTCGCAAGTTTTTAAACATTCATAGTATCAATTTCACGTTTGTATAGGTTATTTAATTATTTATTCATAGCCATTACCCATACAGCACATTCCCCTTGCATCAAAGTCGCAGTTACGTTGCAGCCGCAAGGTTGTAACCTTGCAGCTATGTTATATTTTGTAAGGTTAAACCTTGAGGCAGCATTGATATACGGCTGCTAATGTACGTTTTTTAACATTGCTGTAAGGTTAACATCACAGTGTTGTGTAAGGTTAAAATCGCAACCTTGTTGCAAGGTTTATACTGCATTATTATTGGAAAGATAATTCTTCAATATCATTAAAAGGTTAAAATCGCAGTTGTTTCAACATTATTTCTACAAATTTGCTTTTTGTATATTAGAACTATATTGCACACCTACTGCCATTTACTGTTCACAGTAGGGCTGCTGTACACGCACTTTTCTGCTATTTTCATTACGGCTGCTGTACACAAATTATTTTCAATAATGGACACTGAACCTGATGCAATATTATTATTATCATAGCTATGATAATTATAAAAAAATTCAACAATAACTTGGGACTTCTGTTGACTCTGATGGTTAAGATTGAATCGAATAGTAACTGAGAGATTGGATAACAACAAGAAATGTTAGAAATTAGCTTCCCGACCACACCACCACACATCCACTGAATGCCATAAGGCGACAAAAATAAAATATTAAAAAATTCAAAAAACCACAACTTGCTTGAATCACTGAATCAAGCCACACTTTGTAATTAACTATTTGGTGAATAATTACGAACGCACTACTGGAAGCTACACAATTTTATCATGTTCCCAACATTGTTAAATGTCTTCTTGATTCTCCAAAGGCACAGTCACATTGCGGCGTACCCTAGCATCACAATTTGTGTTCAGCATATGCTTAGAACATTTTCAACATATATGTGTTAAGCATATTTTGAGCATGAGCTGAGCATATGTAAATGTCCGGGAGGGCATACGCTCAAAATATGCTCAACATATGCTCATTATGTTCTCAAAATATGCCCATCGTGCTATAAAAACATTCTCAGTATAAGGTTGTGACCATTTATCCCCCTCACTAAATGCATTCTATTACATTGACTTTGCAATACACCTACTTATGATGTACATGTACTCTCACTTTTAACTTTCTTGTCTTTCACTGCAGACTTGCTTGCTGCCTAATGGCCTGTACTCCCATCACTGAAATTACCTTGTTTAGAGTGGGTGAAAATCGCGAAAACAAGTGCGAGACGAAAGCTCACCTTTACCATTACCTGATTCGATGAACCATTCTTGGCCATATAACGTCCCCGCATTCA
This sequence comes from Pyrrhosoma nymphula, assembly GCA_963573305.1. Lineage (NCBI taxonomy): Eukaryota > Metazoa > Arthropoda > Insecta > Odonata > Coenagrionidae > Pyrrhosoma > Pyrrhosoma nymphula. The sequence continues at coordinate 5,331,977 of OY754334.1, forward strand.
CATTCGCTAAGCCAGCCAAGCTTGGAGGACAGGGAGCAATGACAGGGTTAACCTATATGCACGTACAACCTCATGAAGATCTTCGAATGCCTTCCCTCGTAATGAACTAATTCCGGCTCATTTCTACGCATTAAAAAGATGAATTATTATGTACAATGAAACATAGGTATGGGCACACAATGGAAAAATAATAATTGTAAAAACCACCGGCAAGTGGGCATTGCTCTATCCTTTCACAAAACTATCACGGTCTTCTAGCCAAATTATATGAGTTCGATAAGTGTGATGAAATCCGCATCTCTCAGCGAAACCACTTAATTCGTAATTAATCTGGCTATGTCATTAAGTAGAAATCCTCCGGAAAAACTTTGCGTATGCTTCATGGACGCGACGAGTAACGACTCCATCAACAAAAACATAACTGCACATAAATTGTACATGAATTAACTTACGCCACCAGAGTGAAAACAAACCTATTTCTGACTCACATTACCCAAAATACGAATGTTAGGTAATTAAAACAACTTTTTTAATGATATGAAAGTAATTACTTCAGATTTTCGACTTAATTTATCGGGAAACACAGAACAATCCCATAAACGCGCAACAAAGGCGAATTTCTATATTCATGGGCGAATCACAAGTCTGTAACCATCTGCGAACACTCAAAAGTGAGCCTCCGCGCCTGCAAAATAGTTCCATCGTACCGCGGTATTAGGAATCCTATTACTTGACATTAATTAGATTCGCTTTGCATACTGCAGTATTAGAACGTTAAACAATTCATATATTTACGAAATGCTATATAAGTTGCTTCGGAGGCGTTCGCGTAATTCGCTATTTTTTCGTGCACCTGGGAAAATTATCACGTGATAGTACTTCCATGAACAGCGTTTCGATAGTGAAATAGAAATCCTGTTCTACTTACCATAAAGTCCACACCCATGATAGCTGTTTTCACAACCGAGTTGATGAATCGCCTTGTATCTTGGAAAGAAAAACACAGAATGTGCGCGTTCCTAAGCAATGGTTGCTTTGGACCCTCGGGAGCCGATGTCATCATTGTTGTGATTATGGTTTTCATGATAATTCGGAAATATTTGATGTCACAGATTTTCATATGTGATTCTCGGCTCTTTATAGATTCACTTTTAAATTTTAATCATGCGTTATAAAAAAAAGCTTCAAGTCGTTTTAAATAGGTACTTATTATACAACGTCTAACACTCGCCCGCGTATAGTGTACCATATGATTTAGGAAGCCCGCTATAATTAGACGTTGTGTTCATTTAGAGAATGTTACTTTGAAACTGGAATAAATAATTACCCATGAGGCCTATTTGTATATAAAAAATGGAATTCTGAGTGAATTTGGAGTAAAAGCCATTGTAGTTCAAAAGCAGTTTGTTTTGCTGTGGGCAATCTTTTATACCCCAAATCTAAGTGAGATCCTATCCTCTATTTTCCCAGTATATCCATGGCCAACGCATTGGAAACTATTAAGTAAAGCTGCAGGAATACTCAGAAAATAACTCAACAATAATGTACAACTACCTATAAGTTAATTACCAATAAGTAGGTTGACCTTGAAATTTCGCGAATGGGTTTTCGCACGAATGTTTTTAAAGAATAAAATATTAGTTCTTAATTGATATGTGAAGAATTTATAAGTTATAATTTGCTATTTTAACGTTCGCCAAACTCGCCTAAATTTCCTGAATAAGATCTTTTAACGGCACGATATTGTGAAAGAAATTTAACATTTTTTAACGCTTCGCACGATATTTGGCGTAAAAATAAAATATTGAGGTTTTATTTTGACTTGCATATAAACACGCATGGTAAAAATCGTATTATTCACAGACAACTTCCAGCTTTATTTAAAATGTTTGCAACGTCATAGGATGGAATAAATAGAATAATTATTGATTATCAACGTGACTGCGCGTCGTGCGACCAAAATACGAGGGGGGACCCAAAAATAACCGGACGGAATTCGCTGCGTGCGTCGCTCTTGTAGTTCGGGCTTCTCCCACTGGGTGGGTGTTAAGTAACCTCTCCTGAGTCATTGTCACGGATACTGTATAACAGTATCACAGTATCTATAACAGTTATACACTATCCGTGGTCATTGTTGTAAGCGGCGTCCTTTTAGACGGTTGTAGCGAGCCCCTGTGACATTTTTCGTTCGACGAGTTTATCGACCTTTTCGATTTTGGAAATGGCTGATATTCGAGAACAGCGTGCAGCGTTGAAATTTTTTTCTGCTTGGTAAAAGTGCGTAAAAGTGGTTGATATGTTGTCTACAGCTTATAAAGAACACGCCTTGAAAAGAACTCAAGTTTATGAGTGGTATTCGCGATTCAAACTCGGCAACATGGCGATCGAAGACATCCAACGCCCGGGCCGGCCTTCCACGTCCAGAACTGATGAAAACGTGGAAAAAATTCATGCGCTCGTGTACCAGGATAGAAGGCGTACTATTGATGAACTCGCTGAACAATCTGGTCTTTCGTGGAGTTCAGTGCAGCGCATTTTAGCTGAAGAATTGCAAATGAGACGAATTGAAACAGCGCGATTTGTGGCGGAGTGGGGACTGGTTTTTCAACAATGACAATGCACCAGCTCACACAGCCATTTCTGTGCGTGATATTTTGGCGAAAAACAGCATGACACCGCCTCCTCATCCACCCTAATCACCAGATCTAGCACCTTGTGATTTCTTTTTGTTCTCCCGAATGAAAAAAGAGGTGAAAGGGAAACGTTTTGCAGACATTCCGGAGGTGAAAAGAGAATCGAAGGCCGCGGTGCAAGGCATCGGAAAGAACGAGTACCAAATTGTTTCGCGCAGTGGAAAAAACGTTTGAACCAATGCATTAGCGTTAATGAAGAGTACTTCGAAGGTGAATAACGTTTCTAACACAAAAAAAAATTCTGATATTTGAAAAAAATTGTGTCCTGTTATTTTTGGGTCCCCCCTCGTAGGTATACCTACAATCGCTTAAGTGACCGTCATGAGCTACCGGTTCTGTGTGCACCGTAACAGTATACCAATGCCATCCAGCAGGTATAGGTGTCTGCCGTTCTACGCATTGCGATGGCCTAGATTGAGCAGTTATCAGTAAACATTGAAAAAATACGGTCCTACCGTGTGGCTGTGGTTGCCGTAGAGAGCAATCTGCGGTTCAGAGTAAACATTATGTGGCAGTGCCAGCGGAGGTGCATGAATTACTTATCGAGGAAAGGTATATAGGTTATAACATTTTCTGCACGACGCAACATGGCGATATTCTTGTCATAATTATAATAAGGGAAATCTCAGTGGTTCTTCGTGCTTATTCCCAGTGTTCCCGAGCGGGTAGTTCGGAGTCTGAGGTAAATTGACAACTTACCTGGAGTCGAACGGAAGACTTCAGTCCAAAACTTCAAACGCATTCTGAAACAGTATAGCATTTCCTATTATTTCTGAGAGTGTTATTGTATGAACTTGTTTATTAAGGGCACATTAACCACGTCCGTGGTTTTTTGGGCCAATGATTCCCGTGCGCGGAAAGTATGGAATCAGAGGTCCCAGTGAGCAAAAGTTAGTGCAAAGTATATGCAAAGTATATGCAAAGTATGTTCTCAAATGCACTACCTTTAGTGCAAAGTACATTCTCAAAGTATATGCAAAGAACATGCTCGGTGGCGCACATAGACAGTGCATAGTACATGCTGGTGCACTAGTGAAAAGAAAATGCAAAGAATGTTCTGACCTGCACTAAGTCATTTCCGAATGTTCTTTTAATGTTCTTCAAAGACTATCTAAAGTTAGTGTTTACTATGTGTTGCAGAGCATATGCATGTCTGCACATTCTAAGAAGCAACTTCGCATGTTCCTAAACTGCGTTCTACAGAGAATGTAATACACCTGATATATCAAGAAAATTAGCTGTTTATTTAAACTAATGAACTACATTCTTTACAAATCTTAAGGAAAACAAACAAAATAAAAAATTCTTAAGAGTTCAACTTGAAAATAAGGTTGCGTTTCAAAACTCCTGAAACAAATTCAATGGTATTCAATCATATATATTACAAACAAGACAATAAGCGTAAAAAATTAGGATTATTTTCCACTCATCGACTAAAAAAGGATTCAGTCTCATTTAAAAATTACACAATATAAAACGGGAACAAGACAATAATCCTCTGCACAATGGAACACAACACTTATTCACCATGTTGGTACACTAATGATTCTTTGTTAATATAAATAAACACAGTAAACTCCACTCTAATCACAATATCTCGCTCTTCACTTACTCGCTCAACACCAACAACTTTCGTTCATGCAGTAAGACTGAACCAGGGTTAGGCCGCGGACACAAAGAAAGCGGGTTTCCTGCTTGCCGGCTACCAGCTCCGACCGGCGCGTTAAGTCCAAGCTGGTAGGCACACACAAAGAAAGCTGGTTGACGCAGGTTTTTTGATTCGGGTAGGCATATCAGATAGCCAAAATGGCTTTAACATGAAACCTTTTTCTTCATTGGGTCGTGTACTGTCAATGTGACAATATTCTCCATTATTTCTCATGATCCCCATCTGGTTGACAATTAATAACAGTTAATTAGTAATATACACCGCGATAGTCCTCACTAGTTTACGAATTAAAAATGCTCATTTTATAATCTTTTGATTATAATAAGCGAAAAACAATTAGTAAAATTACTAAAAAACAGAATGTATCACAAATAAGTTCAACGAGTATCACAATTTATTACTCTTATTTTAAACAGACTTATTTCAGAGTGAAACAAAATAACTTTCAACTTAAAGAAACTGCCCTAAAATTTATAGTTTCTTTAGGCAGTTTTTTTAGCATTTCGCATTTTAGCATGTCTTCGCATGTATTTCTTCCAAATGGTTCACCACTCAAACGTATTTATGCGATGAATTATTACGAGTTTTTTTTAACAGTTCTTTGAACACTTTGAGAACACAGACCGTAGCGGGTGTTCAGCAAGACTTGCGTGATAATTTTTCGCATGGACTTAGTTGCAGTAGGTAAAGAGACACGAAAAATTTCACTACAAAGATAAAAATAAATGCACGCACAAGTTCCATCGGATAGCGGTATCGATTTCAGCAACAGTGAAAACTACCATTGAAGACCATTCTTTCATTCGACAAGGATGTCTAGCCTGTCTTCTGACGAAGAGTTTTTTCTCATCGATAGTGCTTTCCCGAAAGTGAAAGAAAAAAGAACAGGAATACATACCATTAACAAAAAAAGAAGAGACCATCGTGAATATCATCATTTGTTTAATACCCTGAAAGCCGATGAAGAAAGATTTCGTCAGTACACGAGGATGAAACTGGATACGTTCCATTATATTTTTAAGAAGATTGAGCATCGTCTGGAGAAAACGTGGTGCAACTGGCATAAGAATCCTATTTTACCAGAAGAAAGACTGGTGATTACTTTAAGGTAAGTAAAATATCTTTTCTCACCATACAACTATTAATTGTAACGACATAGATGCATTATGAAGATTCTCAACTTTCATGTTAATTATAAATATCTTAGAAAGTACCGCCTTAGAACATTTTTTTATGTTTATTATAATTTCACAAAAATATCGACTCGTACAAAAATGGTTCAGAAAATTCCTTACCAAACGTTGGTTTATATACTATTAAATAAACCCTCAGTTTTAATTAAGGTCGTTCACTTATTTTAGCTGTGAAAACTATGCGTAGCCTAACAAGCTATTTATGCACACCGTTATTGACTGAGTGGCATTGTCAATTGCCTTGGTTAAAGTTGTTTTAGTACGAGGATAATAGAAATAAGGAAAAAGACTTGAATGGCTTTAATGCTCTTTAATATTACGTTTATTGTGTAGTTACATAAATGAATCAGGCTATTATAAAAATTTTCACACATTATGGTTTGTCATAATTGTAGTCATAACTTACAGAATGAGGAAGATCAGTGACATTGCTCTCGGGAAAGGAGGAACAATTATGAGTTTCAGGGGTGTTGGGAATAGTATTTTCCTGCTGATAAGCAAACTGCCCCACAACTTCCTGTATTCTGCTCCGAAATGACAATTTATTACACTCGGGAATTTTTTTTACATAAGGTAATAAACTTTTGAAAAAAAGCAAATCATCATCTTCCTGCCCCCTCGTCAATTTTCTTTCTAAATACGCAATCTTTTTTTTCTCTATTTCCAGCAAACAAGCATTAAATGTATCACTCCCTAGCTTTCTTTTTTTGGCGCTTGATGCTGATGGCAAAGGTGGAGAATCGACGTTTACACAATCTCTTGCTTCCCCTATCTTCTCATCCTGGTCAGCAGCAGTTGTGCCACCAGGATTCTCCATCTCTCCCGTTTCCTTTGCTGCAGTGGAATCTTGAAGGCAAGCAGATGAAAACTTAGATAAATTCCCCGTCGAGATCCGAGGTTTTACCGTATCTTTTAAAAAGAGTAGCGCCTTGAAGTATTGTCGTGGCCCGACCCCGGGCGGGAGTGCCGCCGAGGTTCGAACACGGATACGTGGGATCTTGCCCTTGGCGTCGGGTATCAATAAAGGTACATGGATTGCATTTTAATAAATAGAAAAAGGCATCTACCTTTTATCCGTCTCTCAACTGGGCTGCTTAGCTGGTCGCTGATCCTCTGGAGGCGGGAGGAGGGCTGGACGGCGCTGGCTGACGGCTGGTGACGGACTAAGCTAAATTTGTGGCACTCACAGTTCACTCGCGCAAACGGTTGCTATTTCCAAGTCCCCTGAGGGGGGAGGACACTAGGCTCGCGAGATAGATTAAGAATTTGGATATCCTCGAACCGGGTTTTGGCTATATCACAAGGGACTACAGATTACCACGAGGTTTTTACGTTAGATGAAGCAAGAAGAACAATTCGCGCTTTCCACAGCGTGTCGCTCAGCACTTACACACGCGTGCACTTCACACAAGGAACCAACCAACAGTCCTTTTGCGCTTGCCTCTTTATAGTGCTAAAAAGGTGTTTGTCCCGTCTCCCGAATGACGTAGAGACGGTGGCAAACAGGGGGGGGAAGAATGACTTGCTAAAACCCGTGTTGCCCGAATAACAACTTAAATCGGGAGACTTGGTGCCCGCGAGTGCTTTGTTTATGACCTTTGTTTTTAGCGGGTTATTCCCGTGCTTCCGCCTCTACTCTTATTTGTCAGCCAGCCAGTCCTTACCTCCCTTCTCTCGCCTTCAGATCTCCTATTTTAGGCAAAACAGGGCTGTTTGCGCTCTTTCCTCTGACTCGCAAACAGCCCCATCCTCCGCGACATATTTTGTAAATGGCCTCCGGATTTTGAGGCCATTACAATACTCCCTCCTTTCGCGAAATCGAGCAGCCTCCGATGGGGCTGCTCGCATTTTACCTGCCCGTATGAGACGTTTTGTTTTAAGGTAGATTCCCTTTCCTAAAAACTTTTATTTAAAAAAAATCGGACAGAGGGAAGGAAATTAGACAAAGTGTACAAAAAAATGAAATCAATTCCAAAATAAAATGGGAATTGTTTTGGAAGGAGGTCATAGGGGTTTTGCTGTATCCTTCCGCGCTGCGGCAAAGGGCTGGCTGGTGCCGGTGATGTCCTCGGCTCCTCCTGCTCCGCGGGACCTGATTGTGCGGTGGGCGGCGTTCGCAGGTGCAGCAGCTCCATCTCCTCTGGAGCCGCTGGCACGGGTCTAGGGGTCCTCGTCCTCCTCCTGCATCGGCGGGTGATCAGGCCGCCTATGATGAGTAGGATGAAGAGTCCCAGGAGCGCCCCTCCTAGGTAAGGGAGCTCCGATGCGCCGTCGGGATGTCTGCTCCTCCGCCGTACGTCGCTGCTACCGCCGCGATGACAGCCTCCCTGATGATGTTGCCGTTCTGCAGTCGGAGCGGTGAAATACGCCCGGAGTCCTCTTCGGCAGGATGTGATGGATGTCCGGCATGGAGACTTCCTCCGCTCTCGGCGAGACGCGCTGGCTGCGGTGTTGAAATGACATCAGCACCTGTCCCTCGATGTAGGCGGAGCACCCGTCTCTCAGCTCGACGACTCCCGTCCCGGCGAGAAAGCTCTCGGTGACGCGCCTCCTTCTCCACGGGGCATCGCTGCAGGATACGGCTGCGACGCGGTACGCTGAATACACAGCGGTTCGTGCCTTTGCTTCGGAAGAATAGGGGTCTGGGGCGGGTGGTTATTCTGGTGTCACAGTCAAGGGTTTCCCGTCATACCCCGATTATCTCGGCTTCAACGTATGTTTTACAAGTGGGAGGGCAACGATATTTAGTAACATAAGATACTACTTTGAAAGAAACAATGCTCACATTACTGTATAGAAAATCGTATCTAAATATCAAGGAAAAGGGCGAAACGACTATTTGCTATCTTATGCCAAACGCACTGTATAGATTGTTTTGATACACCATTGACTGTGACACAGGTAAAGGTGAATAGGGTTATCTCCGTGATTGATTAGTATAAGTTCATACGAAATCATTCGGAAATATAAATAGTTGAAACAACAACAAACAAACAAAAAAAGTGAGCGAAAAAAAAAAAATTATTCTCATATGATACAATATCCCTAGTTATGACTATTCGTTCGGTAACGTACTGAGGGTAACCCAACAAGATAACTCATGTCACCAAACAATTGAGAAAAAAAAAATACCCCAAAAAAAAATATTATGTCAAAACAATGTTGCTCTTCACAACCCAAGCAGTTTTTAAAGAAAAAGAGAGAAAACATTCCAACTACAGTTTTCAGTTACTGTCATCACGAACGCAGAAACTGTTGTCACCACTGCGGGGGCAGGGGCCCTCTGCTCCGCAAGGCGTATGGTGGTACTGCGGGAGGGGGTGGAGGTGGTGGAGGGGGAGGGGCTTCTATCACTGCACTGGGAAAGACACACGGAGGGGGTACTGGAGGGGCAGACTTCTTAGCGTCGTCCTCTCGCACTTTCACTTTTTCCCGGCGCGTGAGGGGAGGGGTTGGAGGGGTAACATCGTTCTCGTTCTCCCTACACACCTTTAAACGATTCACATGCACCAATTGTTTATCCCTAGGGTCTATAGTACTGTGAATCCTATAGTTCACTGGACTCGTACGCTCCGTCACTTTATACGGCCCTATCCAATGTTTATCTAGCTTTCGAGTTGTCCCAGGTCGCACCACTTCTTTCTTTAAATAAACTAAATCTCCTACTCGAAATGACACTTCCGCGGCGCGTTTATTATATTCCCTCGCCTGCGTCGTATGGCCTACACGTAACCGTTCAGTCACTGCCTGAAACGCGAGCTTCAATCGCGCTTGAAGTTCGGCTGCGTAATTATGGTCCACAGCGTAATTTATTTCATGCGGCGAGGTAATATCATCAAATGGCAACTCAATATGGCGTCCATGCATTAGGAAATGAGGGGTTTCTTGTGTAACGGTGTGAGGGGAGCTCCTATAGGCTAAGAGGGCGAATGGCAACCAAACGTCCCAAGTCCGTTGATATTTATCCACAAAATGAGATAAAATATCCATTAATGTTCGGTGGCTCCGCTCAATTAAACCATTACCGGCGGGGTGATAAGCCGTGGTCTGTAACTTCCTTATTCCTAAAATGCGGCACACTTCGCGCATGAGTTGCGACGTGAAATTAGCACCTCGATCCGTCAGCAATTGCCGTGGGATCCCATGACGCGTAATAATTGTCTCTACAAAGACCCTAGCCACGGTTTCTGCCTTCTGGTCGGGAATGGCAATGGCTTCCGGATACTTAGTAAACGCGTCCTGAAAGGTGAGGATGTACCTATTCCCCCTATCGGTCCTTGGTAAGGGTCCCACTATGTCCATGGCGGCCCTTTGAAGAGGTCCAGTTACTTCAGGCAGGGGTTGCAATGGGGCCCTGTTTAACCTCTGAGGATCTTTCCTCAACTGACATGACCGGCACTGCGCACAAAACTTAGTTACATCCTGTCGCATTCCCGGCCACCAAAACCTTGCTCGGATTGTTCCGAGGGTACGCTTAACTCCCATGTGACCTGCCCATGGCGAGTCATGATAGGCTCTCAAAATCCTATCCTTCATACTCTTGGGAGCTACTAGCGGATTCTCCCCGCGAAGGCCCTTCTTATACAAGAGTCCTTCCTCCACAAAAAAATTACTCTCTCTCTCACTCACTCTCTCTCTCTCTCTTTGACACCCATGATCATTCGCTTGCTCGTCCCTTATCAGCTGTCGATCCCACACGGGCTCGAACGGTGGCTGAATCGTTCTCACGGGATTGCGAGACAAAGCGTCTGCGTTTTGGTGTGTCTTTCCGGGCCGGTGCTGGATCTCAAAGTCGTACTCGCTTAGGAGTAAGGACCATCGCGTGAGCCGCGACGATGCGTCCTTCAGTGAGAATAGCCATTTCAGCGGCCGGTGGTCTGTAATGACCGTAAAAGCTCTCCCATACAGAAAACACCTAAAATACTTAATTCCGTATACTACGGCGAGACATTCCCTCTCGGTGGCGCTATAATTTCGCTCCGCCTTATTCAACTGTCGGCTAGCGTAAGCGACCACGTATTCGCCCGTGGCATCCTTCTGTGCCAATACAGCTCCTAGAGCCTCTCCGGATGCATCTGTGTGCAAAAGAAAAGGTTTCGAGAAATCCGGATATCGCAAAACCGGTTCCTTACATAAAATATCCCTTAGCGTTCCGAAAGCAACTGCGACTTCCGGCGCCCAATCGAATTTTACTCCTTTTCTAGTTAATTCCGTGAGAGGTTTGGCTATCTGTGCGAAATTCGGAATGAATCGGCGATAGTATCCCACTAACCCTAAAAATCCTCTAACAGTTCTTAAATTATGGGGTGGGGGAAAATTTTTAATCGCCTCAATCTTACTCGGATCGGGTTCTACTCCCTCTGATGAAATAATGTGGCCTAAATATTTCACCGAGCGCTGCAAAAAAGTGCATTTAGCAGGCTTTAGGGTCAATCCCGAGTCCCTGAGTCGTCCGAAGACATCCCTCAAGTGTATGAGGTGCTCTTCCACATCGCGTCCGAATACAATTATATCATCTAGGTATACAAGGCATTTATTACCTTTTAATCCTGATAAAACGGCATCCATCAGACGCTGGAATGTGCTAGGGCTATTTGCAAGTCCGAAAGGCATTCTTTGATATTCATAATGTCCTTCCGGCGTAGAGAAAGCGGTTTTCTCAATGTCCCGTGGCTCTACTTCAATCTGCCAATACCCGCTAGCTAGATCTAATGTGGAAAAATACTTCGCGCCTCCTAGTTGGTCCAAGGTTTCCTGAATATTAGGCAAAGGATATTCGTCCCTTCGCGTGATTTTATTCAGGGCCCTAAAGTCAGTACAAAAACGGAGTTTTTCCTCTCCGCTCTCTGACTTTTTTGCTACCAACACTACCGGCGCGCTCCATGGAGACGTGGAGTCGCGGATTATTCCCTCCTCGAGCATTTCCGCAACGTGTTTCCTCAAAGTCTCGCGCTGGGTCTGAGGGACCCGATATGGAGGTCGAAATATCGGCGGGTGGTCACCTGTATGTATGGCGTGTTTAACGCGCGCCGTTTTTCCTAACGGAATTCCTTCCGCGTGAAATACATCGGCATACTCAAGCAACACGCGCCGTAGCTGCTTTCCTTCATCCCTAGGCAAGGCTGCGCAGCTATTTTCCAATTCTACCGGGAGGCACTTTTCTCTTTTCCCGTTATTTTCGTGTGGCCCATGCCTGACCACGAAATCGGGCGTGATCGCCCCTACAATTGTATTTGCGGGAACCTCGAGTGCTTCCCGTGAAACATTAATTAATTTTATAGGGATTTGTTGGTGCTCCCCGCACGTAACAATCCCTCTTCCTACCATAACTCCACGGATGAAAATTTCCGCAGGTTCCATCAATACTTCCTGTGGGATAACGCATCCTTCGAAACCTGATACGCGACCTACCACAAGAGTTTCGCTCCGCGGCGAAAGAATAATTCTTTCTCTCACTCTCACTAAACCATTTCCGTCTTTTCGCGGGCCGACACGAACGGCGTCCTCGGTCGGAGGTGAGGCCTCCGGCGATTTCGTCTTCTTCTCCTCCTTCACCTCCTTGTTTTTCTTTCCCCTCCTAGTCTTTGTCCTTCCTTCACCCTTCGCTCTCGTGCATATACCTGCTCCTGCGTTAAATGTCACTGACTTCAGGCGGAGGGCCTGATTACCCACTCTTATTGTCTCGGTTTTCAAGTCTAGGCTCGCTCCCATAGTTCTAAGGAGATCGAGTCCAATTATACCGTCTGTGGATAACTTAAAGTCTGGCCCAACGACCTGAAAATTGTGCACAAAAATTACACCACCTATGCACACGGGAAGGGTGACGGAGCCCAGGAGGTTAAGTGGATGTCCGGTTACGCCACAAAGTTGTGTCGTAGGAGGTAGGAGGGGTCGGTGGGGGTGGGCAACTGCTTCGGTGAGGAGGGATAAGGTGGCTCCTGTGTCTATAAGAAGAGTCCTACGTACATTCCCTATCCTCACCGCAACTGCGTAACCCATTCCCTCAGGCGACCCTCGTGTCTGTTTACTGTTCCCCCTCTCTACTTTCACCATTTTTGATATCTCTCCGCGCGTGGGGGGAAGGGCCCGGAGGGGAGATCGTTTGGGGGAGGGTGGAATCCTCCCGACGCTTGACCGCGCCGATTGCCCATCGCGTCCTGTGAATGGGGGGGTGGAGGTCGGCTTTCGCGCTGGCGGGGAGGCGGAGGGCCTCTTGCTTCCCAGGAACGTCCGGTCCCTCTTCGTTGGGGTGGCACATAAGTTCTGGCGGGAGGAGTGGGGGGTTGTTGCCGCGAGGCAATAGCTTCTTGGCAATCCCTCATCATGTGTCCGTTGCGATTACACCGAAAGCAACGTACTGGATTTCGTCCACAATCACGCGCTACATGTCCAAACTGATTGTACGCAAAGCACATTGGTGACTGTGCCGAGTGCAAAAATGTCTTTCCGCGCGCTTTTCCCGGGGCCTGCTCGGAGGGACCAGGGCCGGCTGCTAAACATAGTCCATGCCTTCCCTGCTCGTCATTCGTCTCCTCCATTTTGGCTAATCGCATGGCCTCCCCGAGAGTTGCGGGTTCGCGAATCATAACGAACCGCCTAATTCCCTCTCGCAATCCCTGCAAAAACTGCGTGAGAATCATGTCGTCCCTTGCTTTCGCCCTCCAAACTCGCTCCTGAGGGTCAGCACCGGCGTCCGGAGGGGACTCACCGAGAGCCTGTACCCTTTCCGCGAAATCTCGAACCGATTCGCGTGGCCCTTGCTTACAATCTAGCAACCGACGTAATTTAATGGCCTGTGACTCGCGTTCGGAAAACCTGTCCGTCATTGCCCGTCTCCATCTCGCCCAGTCTAATCCTCCCTCTAGAGCAAAGGTATTTGCAAATTGACGCGCTTTTCCCTTTACGCGGAGTTTCAATACCATGACCCTGTGCGCTGCCTCCCATTGCCCCAAAGTGGCAGCCGTCTCTATAGACAATAAAAAATCTTCTACATTACTATCACCCTCGAACGGGTCTATCGCGTACAACAAACCAGTAACATTTGGGGGGGCCGCGGCGGGGGTCTCTAGTGATGATTCCGTCATCTTCGGTCGAGCTACTTTACGTTAATTAGCAAAATAATCAAACACACTACTTGGGAACATTCCCAAACCAATACACGACCGAAACAAAACAAAAGGAATGAAAGAAAAAAGAAAAACACGTCTACGTAACACTATACGAACAATACACTTTCGGGGGGGCTACTCTAGAACAATAAAATTTAAAAGAGAGACATCAAAACACAATCCACACACACATCATGATCCCGACTCCTGTAAGGGGTCCAAAATTGGGTCTTACAGTACCTAGGCAGCTCGTGGTCCTACTTTCATTGAGGAAGAGGTCCTCAAGGGGGGGGGGGGGGGGGAATGAAATCAACTAGTCTTGGGAGCACGCGGGGTATTCATATCATTATCAAGCCAAACAAGGGGCTTTCGAAAAATTAAACACAGTAAATAATCCAAAAATTAAATCCCGCTAAAGTTACATTACTCTGCCCACACATACTAACAAAACTCACAACGAAATGTTAGTGGGTCTTCAAAAAAAAAAAAAGCTCCTCACAAAAATGAAATGGAAAACACACCGGAGTGCGTGCAAAGAAACGATTGAACATAATAACGGAGGCAAAATGAAAAAAGAATAAAATATAGGCAAATTTAATTCTTAAAAAAAAAACAATTTACTTTGTCTCTTCCCCATAAAAATTTTTCCACCCCTTCACGAGCATTTTAAATTCCACCCCTTTACGAGCATTACAAATCCCACCCCTTCATGAGCATTTTAATCCCACCCCTTCACGAGCATTTTAAATCCCACCCCTTCACGAGCATTTTAAATCCCACCGCTGCCACCATTGTCGTGGCCCGACCCCGGGCGGGAGTGCCGCCGAGGTTCGAACACGGATACGTGGGATCTTGCCCTTGGCGTCGGGTATCAATAAAGGTACATGGATTGCATTTTAATAAATAGAAAAAGGCATCTACCTTTTATCCGTCTCTCAACTGGGCTGCTTAGCTGGTCGCTGATCCTCTGGAGGCGGGAGGAGGGCTGGACGGCGCTGGCTGACGGCTGGTGACGGACTAAGCTAAATTTGTGGCACTCACAGTTCACTCGCGCAAACGGTTGCTATTTCCAAGTCCCCTGAGGGGGGAGGACACTAGGCTCGCGAGATAGATTAAGAATTTGGAAATCCTCGAACCGGGTTTTGGCTATATCACAAGGGACTACAGATTACCACGAGGTTTTTACGTTAGATGAAGCAAGAAGAACAATTCGCGCTTTCCACAGCGTGTCGCTCAGCACTTACACACGCGTGCACTTCACACAAGGAACCAACCAACAGTCCTTTTGCGCTTGCCTCTTTATAGTGCTAAAAAGGTGTTTGTCCCGTCTCCCGAATGACGTAGAGACGGTGGCAAACAGGGGGGGGAAGAATGACTTGCTAAAACCCGTGTTGCCCGAATAACAACTTAAATCGGGAGACTTGGTGCCCGCGAGTGCTTTGTTTATGACCTTTGTTTTTAGCGGGTTATTCCCGTGCTTCCGCCTCTACTCTTATTTGTCAGCCAGCCAGTCCTTACCTCCCTTCTCTCGCCTTCAGATCTCCTATTTTAGGCAAAACAGGGCTGTTTGCGCTCTTTCCTCTGACTCGCAAACAGCCCCATCCTCCGCGACATATTTTGTAAATGGCCTCCGGATTTTGAGGCCATTACAGTATGGCCACTTCACCGTTGGCCCGTCAACGGCTGCATCACCCGAACGTGAAGGTGTGATTTTTCCCAGCTCAATTGAAAATTGATCCCGCAAATATTTCCACTTTTTTTTCAACACAGCGACTGAAAATAGAAATAATTATTCGTTAAGAGCTTGATCAATTACCAATTTGGCTTATTCTGGTCTACAATTATTGCTAAAAATTACACACTATACTTCAGCACTTTTTTAAATACCAAGGCAACTTATTTGATTTAGCTAACTACAGAAATGGCGTTAGAGATGAAAGCCGCAAATACCTTGTTACTTTGGCGGGATTTAGAGAGAAAATAGGAAGAAGGTAAATTATGAACCAACTGAACTAGAGAACAACGTTACTGTAGCTGTATGGTAAGGTAAACGATGAGATTAGTCGTGCTAATGTTGGCTGAAAATAGCAGTAGCGCGTGAACCGTACTAATAAAAGAAATTACTTGAGATTTTTTTCATGAAAATACATGGGTAAAGATTGGAAGTGAATCAGTTATGAAACCATTTAAATGCATGTTCCTTTAATTGACGAAATGTATTAGGTTACTTCATGGTATGTCCATGTTAAGCGAAAGAAAGCCCAACGAAGAACGAAATATACACATGGTATCAAACTAAGGGGAATGATGGAAGGGTAGAAAGGGTAAGGGAATTTACACCGGGACAATCATCAGTGACCAAAGTGAAAGAGTCTACATAACTTATGTATGTTAAAAATCTTAAGAAAATGGGAGCTTTATAAAGAAAAACATGCATACACAAGGCGTAATAATTGAGCAAGGAAATATTACTGTGGAAGAAATAAGTGAAACTGACAATGAGTCTTTACCTTGAACTACACAATTAAAAATATTTTGAACCTGCATTTCTGGAAACGGAATGGCATTGGAATGTGTATGAAACATAAAATTTTCTTTTTCATTGTATTCTGTTTGTTACAGGTATCTGGCTACAGGATCGTCCTTCAAGACTCTTGCATTTTCCTTTCGAATTGGCGCTTCGAGTGTTGGAAAAATTATCGCGGAAACAGTTGTGGCAATATGGGAAGAATTGCAACCAATCCATATGCCCATTCCAACGGAAGAATCTTTCAAAAGAGTGGCTGAGGGCTTTTTTTCGAATTGGAACTTTCCTAACGTGATTGGGGCCATTGATGGCAAACACATTAGAATTCAATGCCCCAAAAATACTGGATCTATGTTCTTCAATTATAAGAAATACTTTTCGATTGTCTTGCAAGGACTGGCTGATGCAAGCTACAAATTTATAGCTATAGACGTTGGTGGTTATGGCAAGCAAAGTGATGGTGGTACGTTTCAATCCTCCGACTTGTATAAATTGTTAAATGATAAACAACTGCCGATCCCTAAACCCGCCAATTTACCTAGCACAAATGTCAAAGCCCCATTTGTATTTCTGGGGGATGAAGCTTATCCACTTCTTCCCAATCTTATGAGACCTTTCAGTGGAAATGATTTACCAATTGATCACGAATGTTTTAATAAACGCTTGTCGAGGGCTAGAAAAGCTATTGAATGTGCATTTGCAGGGTGTCCGGTGAATCTCAATTTCTTTTTTCCCTGAGTTTTCCAGGTTTTCCAGGCAAATGTTTTTCATTTTCCAGGGTCTTGCTGCACTTTGCTTATGACATATTTTTAATGAATTTCTAAAAAAATTGGCATAGTTTAGCCAAGATGAAAAAACGAAAAATTTCGGTCCCTACTTTGAGTTAAAAACGTAAGAGTATACAAGGAATGTGGAGTATTACGGGTTTTATTTCAACCAACAAATAAACAAAAACGGTTAACTAACAACAAAATTCTGAGTCAGGTGCAATTTGAGCACAATAAAGTAGATTCAGACTAGTTTGATAAAGAACATGTAAATAAAAGAAACTGGTGTGACATTTTTCAATGAGTGCATTTCCGATTCAATTTCAGTAACGAATTTCTCGGCTTTTCAAGAAATTGCTTTATTTTGGTTCGCAGCTCTTGAACCTTTTGCAGTATGTACCTCTTTCTTATTCTTTTTATCTCGAGGCCTTGGTACCTTTCCTCTTCTCCCAAAAGGCTTCGCTGTACTTTACATGAACATTTCGGAAATTGTGAATTAATTGCTTTGTAATAGGTACGGATCTAACGCCCAAAAGAATTCAATTATGTAAAGCAAAATTGTATTTGTTGGACAATTCACGAATTTTAATTAGGTTGGATTGACCCTGTACAGCGGCCCTGTCGACTACGAACCCGAGGGCCGTGATTTCCATACGCAGTGACCGCAAAATGTATTTCCGCTCCTTCAAAAACTATTCTGCAAACATTAAAACGAGGAGGGTGGAGATTATTTGGAAAGGATTATCAATTACATATATAAAAATACCCAATTATCCATTTAGGTTGCCGGCCGAATGGTTTTCGTATAATGCGGGAAATGCCACTGCGCATGCTCAGACGTTAAGATTTCTCGTAAATTTGGCCACACCAAGAATTCCATTCGTACGGCTCTTCGAACAGAATCTTGATTTCCGCGTGAAATTCTGTTTCCGGTGACAGATTTCGGCATCAATTCCGATTCCATTCGTAGTGGCCATTTTACATGGGAATTATTCCGTGTGGAATTTGCCTTGTTTTGCAATAGGCCCCTTAGACTGCGCATAGGAAGAGTGGGGTGGGGTGACGAACTATGAAAAGAGTATTAAATGAACAGGGAGCGGAAGGCTACGCTGAGCCGAGTATAATGCAAGCAAAGGCGCAGGTTAAACCTCTCTCTCTGCCTTAATAGAAATCGGCTGCCATGCATTTTCCAGAGTTTTTCGGAAAAATACAAAAATTCCCTGAGTTTTCCAGAACAAAATATTTCCCTGAGTTTTCCCGGTTTTCAAGGTTTTCCAGGTCGCCGGACACCCTGATTTGGAATCATGAACTCCAAATGGCGTTTGTTAACAAAATGTGTTGAAACTGACATTGATTTAGTGGAATCTATTGTAAAATGCATTTGTGTTTTGCACAATACCGTTATAGATAAGGAAGGGATAGATCGTCATCTGACTGAAGTAAACAGTGAGTATATTCCAAGGAACAACATTAGACCAGCTATGGGACGACCTGGAAACCTAGCTAAATCTATTAGGGATATTTTTGTGACATTTTTGACAAATAACCCAATTTTTTACCAAAATAAAAACTAAATTAAAATATTTGAAAAGGTTTTAATTACTCACCATCAGTGTCCATCTCCTCGCTGATTTCTTTCCAGCAACGGTCCACAACGATCCTATTGGCGTGGGTTTTGTCGACTTTATCCCACACTGGACGTCTTTGGCGTATTGCCGAAATTAGCAGTTCCACGTCAACCATTGCAGGTCCGTCCGATGCGCGTAACCAGCGTGAAAGAAGTGTCCACACATTCCGGTAAAATCGCCCGCGCGGGGAACCTGCACCTGCTAGCCGGAATCTGCTTTTACTTTGTCCGCCTCCATTTAATTATACGGCAACATTTTAGACGCCGATTGTGCGGGTAGCCGGCCAGCAGGCAACCTGCTTTCTATGTGTGCGCGCGCCCGCTCAGTCTGCCGCAAACGCCCGCGCGGGTAACCTGCACCTGCTAGCCGAAATCTGCTTCTACTATGTCCGCCTCCATTTGATTACATGGCAACATTTTAGAAGCCGGCCCCCGCCGGTCGGAGCCGGTTGCCGGTAGGCAGGAAACCTGCTTTCTTTGTGTCCGCGGCCTTAGGGTGTAACGGGCACGTTGAAACCTGTCAAGCCGATGATGACACAAGGGATCGCCGGGAGATGGAGTGGACTAGGGGGAGGCCACATGGCGGCGAGCAAGGAAACACAAAACTTCTTGTTGAGCACAGGAAAGTCACAGAAATATGACGATGGATTGTAGTGGAAGGGGGTTCACACGTATAAAACAGAATAAAACTGGCAGAATACCGCGTTTGCACCAACAAAAAACACAAAAGAAGCGGGACGATAAGCACACGTGTGACTGTGGCGGCGGCCATCTTGCCGAGCAGGAGTATCTCGATGGTCACGGCTACGGGGGCTACACGGGAGTGGCGCACGGACGAAGTAAGTGAATTGCCAACCCTCAGAAGAGAGGGCCGCCTAGAAATGCTCGAAAGTATCGAGGCTTGCGATGGGATTTTGCGGTTAAATATTCACCAAAATAAGCCGTGACGAGCAGTGTTTTTCAAATTCACTCTTTTCCAGCTTTCTGACTTTTATTCAGCTGACGGAAGATTTCGGAATGTTGGCATGACGTCCTGCAAGCGTCATTCCTTTCTAAATACGAGTGATGACCGTTCGAAGTAGGTATCCAAACGTCAAAGTAAATTTTCTTTTTCAAAGTATCAGTTTATTACAAATTTTTGCAGAATTATTCGTCAAAATTTCTACTCTACAATAAATTCAAAACAAATAATATTTGTTTTCACGAACAAAAAAAAGCCTGTAATTTTGGTTGTGGAGAGAGACTTTAATTTAAGTAGCCTAAAGAGAGCAACTTTGTTCCACTTGTTAGCGAGAATGTTCGGCGCAGACTGTTCTTTTAATATTGTACGTGGCATATTTTCTGCACTAGTGCAAAACCTTACATTCATTGCATGTGTAAAGAATGTGTACAGGAGCACATATGCATAGTCCGAGCTCTGGAGACTATCTTTTTCCTATTCGTAATTACACATGTGTATTTTAGCACATTCTTTGCACATACTTTAGATATTCTAGAAAACATTAGTGTTTTTAAGAACATTCTTTTCACATGAAAAACATATTTGTTTGGAGATAGTGCACAACGACACTAACTTTGACTTAGTGCAAAATTAATTCTGCACAAACTTTGCTCACTGGGGTAAGCTGACAATCTTCCTATATGACGTTAGGAGAAATTGTCACAGGAAATCATAAGCCTGGTCCGGGAATCGAACCACGGACCTTTGGCTTGCCTTTGGCCAATACGCAGACAGGCCACTATGCTACCCAGGCTTCCTAATTGCGGTGGTAATTCAGGATGACGCATGGGGGCAATTGATGTCCCCTGGCGGTCCATCAAAGGGTGGTCCGAAAAATATAAAGTATTTTATTTCGGAATGCTATAGCGCACAAAAGTTGCCATTGGTATAAACAAGAGAAAAAAAATACTTTTTTAAATTTATTTATGCCTTCCGGACGCGCATTGTCGTTAAAGTTCGATAAAAATCGTTAAAAGCCATAAAATTTCAATATTTTTTGTAAGTACATATGTAAGGGTGATCGTATAAAGAATTTTACAAGTATTTAAAAATTCATTAAAATTATATTAATATGTCATCTTTTGTTCGCACATCGCTTTGAAATATGAGGTAAATTACCGTCGTACTGTATTTGCGGCAGAGGCATGAATATCTTCATTCGTGGCATAGCACGGCATAAGTTCTGGTAAAGGATGAAACCGCATGGGTATAGTGGCTTCCGCATCAAGTCCTTTACTCCCTTGCGTCGCCATCTTTGATGGACCGCGCTAAGGATTTACATCATTAGTGGGTCTATGGACACGTTTAATAAGGGAAACACATTTTCACACACACAAACATAATTTATTTTTAAAATATGAGCATTTGAAATCGCCCCAAGTTGGTGTGTTGATGAAAACGTGGTTCGTCTCGCTGCCGCCATCTTGAATGGCGTCAGTTCATGCAATATTTTCCGTGGTCAATGCGGAATATCGTACGTTCAAGAGTGTTTATGTCATTTTATGCCCTCTTCGGTTCTTTTCATCTCATTTGTGCTCCCAAAGTGTCTCTGATGCTTTCCTTCTCCATGGACATAGTATCTCTCACTGTATGATATAGCTAGTTCCAGAATTTCCTGTTTGATGCCCGGGTGAAAATTTCAGCTCATTGAATAGGTATCTAGGGTATTGAGAATATGCATGTTACTCAAATATGCACAGCTGTGTTAAAGGAAGAGTCCAAAAGTTTTGTTTTATTGAAAGTGCCAGGGTTATTAAAACACTATATAATAGTGAAAGGTACCTATGTAGGTAATTATCGGAAATAATGACCAACCAGATGAATTAAAAGCGGTCATGCTGACTTTTCACAAACCAAATGTGTCTTCCATTAAGTTAGGTTTGGTAGAGACAGTCTTAAAAAATAGGGAACCTTTTCCTAATGGCAGGGAGTATTATGGCTTAGCTACTTAGGGTATAATTCGCATGCTCCTTGAGCAACTAAATTTATATGGAAGGAGAGCTAGCAACAATAAGCACCAAATTGTAAGAAAGAATAATTTTACTAACACGAAACAACTTAATTGATTAAACAAATAAAGTAAGTAATGATTAATGCATGAATACTGCATAACTCAAAGGAAATACATTCTCTTTCAAATACTTAGATATTCTTACCTAGAAGCGTGTTCCCTCCTTGGCTTTCAACTTGAACGTATGTTGTTGCTTGCGTATGAAAACATGGCGGCAAATGTAAAAAAATTCGGTAAATTTCTTGCGTCGGCCTAGTAAAATCCAGGTTCCATGGTACTAAACGAAATTTAACTCTATTTCCAGCCTTGCTCAATTCAATTGAAATGGAGTTCAAATTCGACGACAAGGGTGGCAAAAATGACGCGCACTGAAACTGCCGGCCTTTGCCTCATGCGCCTCGCGATTGCACGACCTTACGTCACAATGTATGTACTAACGAGCCAATGATAATACGTTTGCATGCGGGTGTGTTCGTTGGGCTGGTATGTTCATTTCTTCTCGTAATTTCTTCATTACTCGAAAAAAAAAATGCATTAAATAAATTCATAGCTGATCGCGTGACGGTTTTAGGATCATTTCCGATTTGGAAATTAATTGTTTAAAATTAATTAAAATTGAAATGGAATTAAAAGATTATTTAAATTTTTTCCAGATACCAATTAGGAAGTCTGGGTAGCGTAGTGGTCTGTGCATTGGCCAGGCAAGCCGGAGGTCCGTGGTTCGATGCCCGGTCCAGGCCGATTTTTTCCAGTGGCAATTTCTCCGTCATTTCATTACTGTACTTGCGGCAGGCATGAATAACTTCAGGAGAAGGCAGTCCGAAAATTTAGAAGCATTAACAAACAACATATCGTTGTCTATTAACTTCGAACAATTTCATTGCATGATCTTTTTTATGAAGGGAAATATTCGCGTTTCTTTGGGAAATCGTTTCCATTGTGCCCGAGTGGGAAGCATGGAGTAGGAGGTAACTTTACAATTTTCGTATGTCGCTGAATTTGAATTTCGGTCTTCATAAAAATAGAAGTCCCTCAGCTTTACCCGTATACTGAGCTTTGCTCAAGTTTTTTCTCTTGCTCCACAAACATTTAATATCTGTGTAAAACAACTCCTATAAAAAATATACACCATTCCTAATTAAAGAAGATAAAATAAATTTTAGTGGCTTTCAGATCCCAGCTGAAACTTTAAAGAAAATCAACAAGCGGCTGTTGCAAAAACAAAAAGAAAGTGTTTAATATTTCTAGTATGCTTTAAGTACACCAGATTAGAGAGTGAGTTTCTGCTGCAAATAAGTAGTTCCAATTCAGAACACAGGTTATGTCATGCCCCTGTATCCTATGGTAAGCAAGCAATTTGTATTCTCAGCTTTGATTGAATTGAGTAAAAACGACGGTACCATCCCTTTATCCAGTAACCACGAGCGATATTCAGATTTGCAATGGAGTTACACTAATACGTGTTTGTTAATACTATAATAAATCCATAAGAAAGATAAAATGCATAAAAGTGACTTAATCATATGATTGACAAGGTACTAATTTGCCACCGAGCACATAACTGCATACTTTCTCTCGAAGCATGGAATAAGTACATTACAGTAGGAGAAAATGGAACAACGGGTGCAGTCCAAATAAGGTAAACAGCATCACAATACCATTTTAAATCGAGTAACTAACCAAATCACAACACAATTCTAATTGAAATCGACACACCCAACCCCATCCAAGCAGTCCGGCCTTGAAAATCGATCAAATTAACCAATCTAACCCCTAAATATGGCT
The DNA here is from genome assembly GCA_963573305.1 of Pyrrhosoma nymphula. Classification (NCBI taxonomy): domain Eukaryota; kingdom Metazoa; phylum Arthropoda; class Insecta; order Odonata; family Coenagrionidae; genus Pyrrhosoma; species Pyrrhosoma nymphula. Next base: position 5,355,357 of record OY754334.1, read on the forward strand.
ATATTCGATTGTTTTTCGACTCAATCAAACCCACTCATCCCCCTCCCCCCTCATCCTAGTTATTTAACTGATGCAAATTATTTCGGATATAGATATTATACAATAAGCCTTATTACTGATACAAGAAACTCCCCTTCCCCCACCCATGTAACCTAGAAGCTACACGCACACCTTATAAGGCTAGTATGACTCCCCCAAGGAAACTTTCGATCGTATGAGGTACTATGCAGCCATACAGATCTAAATATGAACATATAAACTGCATTTTCAAATTCGAATGTTTTCAGATCCATATATAGACACACACATGACTCCTTATAGTACTACCAATTCTAAAATCCTTTCTCCCGTTCTAGTTATTGATCTAATACCCAGCCAACCTGCAAGGATGAATTTTTATATTCGTCTAGTTCACACTCCCTCGACCGAGATTTGCAATGGTTTTGCAATTATCCATTGCCTCCATAGATGTATGACTATTTTACTCCACCCTCATTGCCTCAATTCGCTCTTAGTCAACGAAGAAAAAAATACAATACGGGAGAGGTATAAATATCCGATAAAACTGAATGCAACTTCACACAGCTCCACAAGTCTATCACCCTGGCGGTTTTGCGGTGAGTGAGAATGAGTAATTGAGCATTTGTCGGGCGTTTCCCAATCGTTCCGGCGATTTTATAGCGTTGGTTCAGCAATGCAAATGCCTTGTGGGCGCTTTCTCAAGCAAACGCCTTCAGAACGCTTTTATAATGCTCTACTAGGCGTACCTTCGGCATTTACAAGCACTCGCCAAAGGCTTACGGGAAAACTCTCTAGAAACGGCCAACAAAAGTCTTGGAATGCTTTCCTCGGCTATTGCTTGAGCGTCTGTAGTACTGACTACGAATGCTCGCTCTGTGGTTCAGTTTAAACCGCCGCCAATAGTTCTACCAATGCCCGTTTGTTTACAGCGCTGCCATCGCCTCAGTCGCAATCATAGAGCTCTATGGTCGCAATAGCCTAGCCGGCCTAGCCTGCGGAATTTTCGACAACAGATCTGGGCCACAGTCTACCCTGGAAGATAGGCTCATCTGATTCTTCTAGGGATAAGCCTTGTGCTGGGGTGTACCAAACTGATCATTTTATAAAACCTGAAAAAAACTGTTTTTTTTTCTTCAGGGTTTAATACTTGAGTAGTCTACTCACTGAAAATAACTGTTTAACCTAACACCGGTGTTTTATTACCGCCCATTCCTAGTTCTTGCCGTTTCGTCTGCTTCGTTTTGCGCATATGGTTTTTGCACGTTGGCTAGATTGGCTGACGTAATTCGATGGGCGGGATGGGCGAAACTGGCAATGTTGGTAATCAATCACCCCTTTTTAAATTTAAAATTCCAATAATCTTGAGCGAGTTTTTAATATTAATTTAATTTTAAGAACTGCATCTCTTTATTTTATTTTGGAACAATCTTCTATATATTATTTCAATATATTATTTTCCTCATGTGGTGGATGACGTAGAATCACCCGATTGGGATGCTTACCGTTGATTGGTCCAGTAAAAGTAGCATGATTCTGAAGTTCACCATGGCGGACCCAGGAGGTATGACTGCGCTCCAAGAGGATATGTCATATTTAGGTAACCCTGACAGCTTACAAGCTGTTCGAGGGATGGGATCAACAGAAATGAGTGGATTAGAAGGTTAGTGGGACATGCTTCTATTATTTTCCAAAACCTTCTAGCATTAATCTTTAATTATTTATTATGCTCTCACTGACTACTGATTCCAATATAACAACAACATATTTTACCCCGAGGAAAGTTGTTTTTGGCACTGCAGTTGTTTAATCCAGACTTATTTGGGGGGGAAATAGATTCGAAAGTCAATGTTATTGTGCATGGGTCAAATTAAGGTCATTGCTTTGGTATCTATGCACGCAGTGTATGAAAGGATGTTTTTACATTCTCTTCTCAGCCTTGACCAGGCACGTTTGGAATTAACCGTGTACTTATGCATATGTCATAATGTATTTTCAGATATCATCAACTGGGATAATGAGTTCCTTTCTAAGTTAATGGGTGATGAAACCCTGTTGGACGAACTCACAGGGGCTACGGAAGCAGACGAAAACTTCGATTTCTTTCCAGCTGCGGCTGCTGCTGATGTTCCCATGCAAAAGCTAAGTACCCCTAATGTTTTCTTCGAGCCCTCGAATCCTATCGCATTGCATGGAAATCAGATGAGTCCAAGCCGGGGGTCTCAGTTACCTTCGGTTAGTCCCAGCCCTAGGCCAAATAATCTCTCCTCCCAAACGTTAAATAACGTGGTGATGAATGACAAGTCGTCTAACATGGACACGAAAGTGTCCCACCCCAAGTTAATGAGATCGTTGCCGTCTCAAAAGACCACAGTTGTAAACAATGCCGTGACGCTTCCTACAACAGTCGTACTACAACCAAATGCCATAACGCTCACGAATGCGGGTGCGCAATCAATAGTGACTCCCACATTCCAGCATGTTCTTCAACAACCACACATACAGCAGCAACCGCAAGTCTTTCAAAAAGTGCAAGTTACCACCGCGGGTCTTTCGCAGCCTCAGATCCTTCACCAACTGACCCCTGCTCTGCAATTACAAATGCATGCCCTGAAGCAGCACCAGGTGCTGCAGCAGAAAAGGAGTGGAAAACATTCACAGCAGAGCCAGCCGCTGAAGCCGAATGGCCAGCAGCAGCTTCTGCAAAAGCAGCATAACCAAGTCCTCCTCCAAAAAATGAATACGGTGCCATCCGATCAAGTACCTCAGGTGCGTATGATACACTCCTATAACTCCATTTGCTGATTTTTTTAGGTTTAGCATATTATATTAAATGTAATACTACCAGCAGGTGAGAGTTTTAGTTTAGGTAGGTCCTACAGCAAAAGATAAGTGAATAAGTTTCCCATTCGAGAAATCGCACTTGATTCTCCCGGTTGGTTTAGTTTTCGACAATGCAACTTTTCCATCTGTTATCGTCAGTATGGAATCCTGTGTTTCAGTAGCTTGTTACAATAGATCGGGAAGATTATGTGACTACTGGTGCGCAGTCGCTAATACCACTACCGCGATGCGGACGGCGGTGCATCTCCCATCACCTTCCGGATGTACCTTCTTTCTGAGGTATATTCGCGTGTTGCTGGCAAAAAACTTAAGTTTTATTCAATTAAGTGGCCGTTTCATTTGTTTCTTATTATTTCGAAATTGCTTTAATGGTCTCATATTTTGAAGCTACCGTGAAAGATGAGTAATATCCCTAGAAAAGAAAGTGAAAAGCTGTGTACAGAACTCATCCTGTTTGGATAGGTAAGTTAGCGATGCTGTGTGATTATGCCAGCTTGGGCATGTTACTTGCGCTTTTGCATTGGCTCTAACGTAAGAGAATCACGGGTATTATGGTAGTCAAACGAAGTAATATATGTTTAACGGTGGTGTGAAATAACCAATTCAAATGCTCGGTAACTCTTTCAGCGTTGTGTGTTAATTTTGAGACATACTTTTGGTTTGTTTCAGTGAACGCTACAACTTGGTAGGTGTTGGTGATGTGAATGTCAAAACGTTCTGAAAGGGATTTCAGGAATAATACTTCAATGACCAGTGTATTGAATTTTTCTTTGCTGTACTTGAAGTGTTGTTCTCTGAAGACGAGTGTATTTGATAATTTTGTAGTGCCGCTTCTTCTGCTATCTTTAAAGGCTGCCTTGGTTTCAGGTTCATTTTAGTCTCGGTGTTCATTAATTATGAAGGTTAATAATTCCACTTTTTCTAACCTATTGTAGCGCAAACAGGTTACTCCTTTTTTATCTGTAATTTTTAGTTTCTTCTTAATGTAATTCATGCTATATTTATGATTCATTGCACCATTCCACTCACAATCAGTTAAACTATTTATGTGAAATTTCGTTGATGATTGTCAATGTTAAATGCATCCATATTCACTTTAAACCTTTTGAAGACTTCATGAATATTACTACTCTCACCTGTTTCATCAGTCCTACCTACGTTAGAAGGCACATTTTTAAGAGGACTGTTCTCTTTATTTGTAGCTGCTAGTTCAGACTCAGCTGGTGAAATCAGAGCCACACTTGGCTCCCACTGTTATGTACACCACAGCACCTCTTACTGCTGCCACGCACACTACTAGCGGTGTGCTGGCTCCTGCCCAATCGATCCACACGCTTGTGAACACTGCAAATGGGACCATTTTAGCTACTGGTGAGTGTTATGCAAGTCAGAGAAACATTTTATTTTTGTTGTGGACTGAGAAATTTTTGTGGAAATTAGGTAGCATGAGAAAATCCACTTTGGTGAAATCCTTAGAATTTCCTGAGATTTGTACCCAGATCTTTGATTTGCTAGTCGAGTGTAACAACACCAGTTAGTCCACTAATGCACCATTGTGCAAGAGATTGCATATGCATTTTGTTGAAGATCACCATTGAGCCTTAAATTTCATCTTCAGCAATGGTTTTACATGCTTATTGATAATAATGGCCGAAGATGTTGGGATTCATAGGATTGGGTGTTTTCCCACTGAATGATTTAAAGGTAAAGTTCTCAATGGGTTATCCCGTGAATGAATGAGTACCAATGCCTAGAGCTGTAAGGCTCAGCCATCCCCAGTAACAGCTGTACCCAGTGATAAAGTCATGGAGGCCTATTTTAGAATGTATGTATTGTTACTTCTACTACAGAATAGGGCTTTTTCTATATTTTCTGAGTGGATGAAGGAAGTGGATCCACTCAGATCTGTATTTCATCATCAGGGCACATATCTGTATTTCATCCACTAGATAAAATGAATTCCTATGATAATTTTCCCCTTTTTCCCTTAATCATGATCAGTTAATTCGCGCCTCTATGCATGCCAGTTTTTGCATTATTTGATTTATTTTAGGCATTCCACTTGTTCTGGATGGTGAGAAGCTGCCCATTAATCGGATAGCAACCCTGTCTACTCCAGGGGAGCCTAAGGAAAAGGAGGTGAAGAGGAGCGCTCACAATGCCATTGAAAGAAGATATCGCACCAGCATAAATGATAAAATTATTGAACTCAAAAACATTATAGTTGGTGAGGAGGCAAAGGTAATTGACATGTTTTTGCTCTTTTCTGGCTTTTCCATCCACGTTACTATTCCTTTACTGTTATTATGGTATCCTTTTGACTGGTGAGCCAGGTTTAACCCTTTCCCTGATGCGGGCGAGATATCTCGTCCGAGTCATAATTTGCTCGACCATTTAGCATTGGATTGACTCGACCAAATTGAGGCTTGACCACTTCTTTGCTGGACATCTTAACACGTTGCGTACCGGGGTATTTAAATGGGTTTTAACCCTCCGTTCCCGGCGGTATTTTAAAGTCTAGTTTTTGAACATGCATAGTTTCAGTAAAATTGTCATAACTTTCTTAAAAATTAAAATTTTTTAATGGAACTTTGAACGTAATACAAATAATTTTAGTATTTCTTCTTTGTGTGATACTCCATGAAACATTTTCCTTTGTGGAGTGGAGCACCGCAAGATGAGCACACATACCTCGTCTCCTTCCAAATTTTCCTTGAAGCACACACTTTGCATCTTCTCTTGTGGTATTTTTTCTTCCCCTTACCCACGATAGGAACGAGATGATGTTTACTAAGGTCTCTCGAGAGACGATGTGGGTGATCCCTTGACGAAACACGCTGCGTCAGCTTATCACCGCAGTCGGCCTCCGAAGATGACTCATCTCGCTCCTCTCTACTCGCTGCCCACTCTTTGGCAGTCTGGAGCAGAAAGCCTTTCAATCTAATGCTATTTGATTCATTTATGGTTTTGAAAATTCTAAAAGCATGAAATAGAGCATAATTTATAAGCCACAGAACTACTTTCTTTGACTATTTAATTGTTTTTCTCATGATCGTATAATACGATAAATACATATCCACCCTGTCTACGCCTTTCATGAACTTATTGTATTTCAAAATGCAGATAGGTTTTTTGATTGGCAGTCCTTTAATCCTATCTGTCAGTTGTGTATTACCCATCCTAGCGCTGTGAATAGTACTAATTATCCTCACCTCCCTTTTGCTTTCCAAATCACCAGAAGCTCTTCACCTTTACGAGCAAACGTGTACTGTCCCTTTTTCAATTTTTTCGCCTCACTCTTCAATGTGGCAGGGAGCCCTCTATTTGGCCTGATGGTTCCACAAACTCTTACATTATTTTCAAAGAGCAGTTCTGCTATTTTTACGCTGTTATAATAATTATCTTGGTAGATATGATGCCAAAGATTGAGATGAGGCTGCAGAAGCGAAAGGATGGTTTGTTCTTATTTTTTTTTCTCGGCCGAATATATTTCTAAATTACTAATGTAGACAGAATCTCTTTCACAAACCATACGAACTAGTAACCCATACTTAATGATTTTGGCTGGATTATTGGTCTTGATTTTGTATCTTCCTCACCATGGAAGCATCGCTTCATCAAGTGATAGCTCCTACTTTGATTTGTATATTTTTTTAAATTTTCTATGAAGTATTCCAGTACGGGTCTTATTTTATATAGCCTGTCCGTCGCACCCAAAATTTCCTCGTTTACACTGAAATACCATGCTTTCCAAATCTGTTCAAATATATTACTCGTCAGTAATTCTCCAAATATATTCGTTGCAATAAAAGGATCAGTGCTCCAATACTCCTTCAGTGAATCTTTTCTCGCTTGCCCCATGATAATCAAAATCGCGAAGAATTTTTTTTCATTTCAGCAATGGTTACATCTGACCACTTCCATGTTTTTGGTGATTGTTTGTATTTATGTCGATTTTTATGGTAATAGAGATTGGATTGAATGCACATCATTTCGAAAAATTCATCGGCAACAAACAGTGAGACTACATCAAGGACACGGGAAGAATTGTCTGGTACACGTTTTACTCCAGGTTGGCCCAAAAATTGTTCTAAATCCCTCTCAGAATCTATTTTTTTTCCATGTAATAGAGATTCCTGGTGAAGTATTGTCTTCATTGGCACTCATATCGGAGTCACTTTCACTTATGAAGAGAGGAGTGGATTTTCTATTTCTGACCCTCACTACAATATCGGAATCACATCCGCTCTCTTCGTCATACTCTAATGGCACATCTGACAAATCATCGGCGCATAGATCTAATAAAATTTTATCCTCGCGCAAAGCACTCTTTCCTATGTGATGCCATTATAAGAAATATTTCGAAAAACACGGATTGAGAAAACTCTCTCGCAAGACAAACACAACACCAAAATCACAATTCACTGGGACTCAAGAAACGAACTGTTCAAGATACATCGAGAGAAGGAACTGACCAGAGCCGTAAAAGAACTACGGACGATTCATTATTGCCCCCCTCATTCTTTTCACAATGAATGTTTACGTTGGAGCAGAGCTGTGAGTGCATTCCATTTGTCGGGAGTGGAACTTGAAGGCGAGGCAGATAAGGTTACTTGCCGACGCAATGGCTCGGCTAGGGCCATGTGGATAAACACTAGAGAAATAATGAGGAAAGGAGTTGGGGTACCCACGAGGAAGAGATGAAAGAAATATTACTTCCGAAATGAAGAGGGGCAACGAGTAAGTTTCAAGCTGTTGAAATTGAGATTCCCTGTCATTACAGAAAACCGATGAGGGATTTAAATACTGTTAAATGGCTAATATCGTCAAAATTACTTAACATAATAAAAAATTATGTTGCGACTATTCTTATTTATTAGCAAAAGGCAAATGAAAAATTACCACAAAAAACTTAAATAATGTAAATTAAAAGTTTAAAATGGTGCTCCCAAATGACGAGAATTCTCGTCATCCATCCGCAACGGTTGGGATTTAAATGACGAGAATTCTTGCCATCCATACGCAACGTGTTAAGGGCAAGGAAGAATTCAAAGATTTGTGGGAAGCTGTGAAAATCCTTCTTTTGTTTTCCCACGAAAATGCCTTTGTTGAAGCTGGCTGGCTGTTGAATGCCATTAATAACTTTGAGAAGTAAAAGAAAGAGCTCGAAGTGAAACAGCGTGAGTTACAATCAAAGATTAAGAAACTTAGAAAGAAGTGAGATTCTTAAAATGGTTACCTACCTACCTCGTGCGAGTGGGAAATCAGACGGCTAATGTCAATTTGATTTGATTGATCTAGGAACCAAAAAAGGTAATTATGAGTTTCCTAATGGTTACCAGCACTTGTTCAGTTTTTAATTACAGTGAAACCCCGTATTTGCGTTATTGGAAATTACGTTTTCCCGCAATTTACATCACTTTTACGAAGTCCCATTCCATTTCCTATGTTTCCAATGTATGCAGAACCCCGAAATTAGACTACATTTTTCAGTTTTCCCACAATTTGCACCACAACGCGCTCAATCAAAATAAAATTTAACTTTCAAAGTCCATTACTCATGCATATAATCCTTTGTTAAAACTTTTTGACTTTGTCTTTCACATATTCGCGGAAAAAATACGAAAGAGAGCAGTAATAGGACCTGTTTGAAGAAAGAATTTGAATTTGGCGGGGATAGTTTACAGCGCCACTCGTAGCAGAAATTGGAACTACGTCAACTCGTCAATCAGCCAGGAAATGATTCAAGCTATGAAATAAATACATTGTAAGGCTAGGAGCTAACTACGTAATTTATACAATGTAATTAAACCTGTGGAGGAGTATTCATTTTCTACCTAAGTAGAAACTTTGGAGAATGAAAATGGCTTCTTATCCAGACATGATGAAAAATGAAACAACTCGTACTAGTGGACAACAGATCATTTGCACTGCCTCGATTCCCGAGTTATAACTATGATAACTATGACGGTAGATAACGTGCGCGTTATCTACCCAAAAAAGTTAAATTTTGATAAAATAAGAACCTGCGCGTTATACATTAGAAAGCGATATAAAGTAGATACTTCAATCAAATTTAATAATAAAACTGTGGTGAAATTTTAACTCATCATTTATTAAACATTAGATTATTCAAATCCAAGAAATTCTTCGTCTGAGTCAACATTGAAAGAATCTATTGCGTTTAATATTTATTTTGGCACTTCTTCTGATTTGATTTCAGATAATGCAACATCATCAACATTCTCATTTTCATCGTTAATTTCGTCTCCTTTTGCCCTAAGGAAACCATTTCTTACACAATTCTCACTCACAGCTGCCCAACTTTCGGCAACCCACGTCACCATATCCTTATAAGACGGTCTCTTCATCTGCCCCGTTTTGTTGTATTTGTGGATGCCGGCCATCATCCAATTTTCCCACTTAGCACGCAAGTTATCTTGAAACGGTTTATTAACTGCAATGTCAAGAGGCTGTAGTTTTTTCGTTAACCCACCTGGGATGACGGCCATTCGAGAATATTTGCTCACAATGCTTTTAATTTCTGGCGTTATATGAGCCCTACAAGAATCCAGAACTAACACAGATTTAGGGTTGAAAAATGCCATTTTCCTTTTCCGCCACACATTATTTAACCAAAACTTCATCACCTCGGAATTCATCCAACCTTTTTCATTAGCTGTTACAATGATATCTTTGGAATCACAACCCTTAGGAATGGTCTTTCTTTTAAAAATCACCATTTTTGGTAACTTTGAACCACATGCTGTGACGCAGAGAACCACGGTGAAGTTCGACCTTTGATGACCTGTCGTGGCTACTGACACCTCTTTCGCTCCCTTTAAATTCACAGTCCTAGAAGCAGGCATGTCGAAACTTACGGGAACCTCATCCATATTCCCGAAGTGCTGAAAGTCAACACCACACAAGTTTTCACGAAGGTATAAACGAAATTTTGCTATTTTAGCTTCCCAGTCGGAAGGCAATTTTTGTCCAACGCTAGTTGATGAGCGAACACTTAAATTGTTCCTTTTCATAAACCCAAACACCCAAGATGGGTAAGCTTTAAAATCCTCAATATTATCTTCCTGAGCAATCCTCTTCGACTCTTGCAAAACACAAACTGTCGATATTCTCATACCTTTCTCTCTCTCATTCTCAACCCAATCATAGTTTTTTTTTCAACGGTTGGCCACAAACATTTTCTGAACCGCGTAGCCCGTTTCCTCTTATGTAAACATTTTAGAACTGCTTCGGCCTTCCCCATTCCCTCACACTACTCTCGCCAACATCAAACTGTCGAGCAGCTTCACGATTCCCTTTCTCCTTCGCAGCTTCTATAACTTCCAGCTTGAATTGGGCTGTATAAGATTTCCTCCGGGAAACACTTGCTGCTGCCATGGGTAATTCAATTCTAATTTTAAAAAAGAAACGAAAATCACGAGTTACTTTAGATAAGTACAATAACAAAATATAGACGATGCAACATCATTACAAACAAACATTTGACTTACCTTTCAACCAATTCGCAATGAGAGATTGATGTAAACCATTCGAGTTATCCTCCAGAATCACAAACAATTATGCGTATTTTTTGCCAGCAATACGAAAATAAAGAAATTTTCGGAAATTTTACAACTAATAACCCTCACTTTCAGAAATCACTCCCAATTCTAACCTCTGGCAGTAATGGTTTGTACTTCTTAACTCTACCACTAGGGGTGGGCGAATTCCGAAATTCACTGCCTGTGCTGCCAATAAAACAGAACGCGAAGCTGTACTGCGGCTGCTGCAGTAGCATGAATTTCGTACCGGTCGGCAGTGGCTTGGAAGTCAATATGGCCGAATTGCATGGTTATTTATTATAAGCGATCTTTCAATGCGTTGATTCTTAATGCTAATCCTCATGACATTGATAAAGAGCATGCTAATTGTATTCTAATTTTCATTGCCTTGCTACTTAATGCTACTTTATGCTGATTGGTTACTTTCTCTGACGAGAATAAAATTGATTCGCGTCAGCTACCCAAGCATGGAGAAAAAAACCCTGTGTTATTAAACAAATCTCCGTTATAATTAACACTATCAAATTTATAGTAAGCAATTTGAATCTTGGGCTTATAAAAACGTCTTAGTATATATTTTTCAAGCCCTGGATTTTCTTCATGGCCAGTCGTACGAAGCGTTTCCAAGAGTGATATCGAAAATTAGGAAAATATGTACGGGTTGTTGAGGATTGCATCGCAGAATATTTTCCCTAACAATTAAATATATGCGACAAATTACGTTTCCCGACAATTATTATACATGCCAGTGTTATGCTAAGTTACCATTCTAGTAAGAGGCTGTATAATTACGTGTACCTACCACATTATTCATGAAACTAAATTAATTTTTGTTACCTAATTTCACAAGTCGCTTTCGCGCGTTATCTATACATATAAAAGAATGCCGAAAAAGTTAAAGTGCCCGTAAAACAATAGGTGCGTGTTATCTACCGAAAAATACAGTACTTAATTTTACCATTGGAATATTTTTTAAACATTTAAGTGTATGGATGAAAAAATAGCACGGATAATTGGCGAACCGGATAATCGGAAGCCGGATAATCGAGAGTTGACTGTAAGTGAAATATATGAATAATTACATGAGTGTGTCCTACACACGGATAATTAAATCGACTACAGAGTCACCAACAAGGAGATCAAGAACTAAGCCTTAGTTGACTATCAGTGAGCACCAATGGCAAAAATTAGCGTTATAAAATGCCAAACATAGTACAAATAGCATGAAACTGAAATTTAAAAAATGCTAGTCCGTTGCTTTTTTGAGAGGGAAAAATAAGAGCAATGTGACAGAATTAACACAAAATAAATAGTCATTCTTGCTTGCATTAACTAATTAGGCATCATAATTGCTCAGGACCTGTCTTTGAGTAAACATACCTACTCAAGAAAAATGTTGTCGGGCAAAAATATAGCATTTATTCAAAGGAAAATAGAGAAAGAGATGTTATTCTTCCGAGTTAAGACCCACCTAGAAAACGCATGTGACATTTGGAATGGCAAACGAATGACCTCAGTATGAATCAAAGAAAATTTTAGGCGAGATAGTGGAGATAGCCTCTTCAAATATGCAAAGAAAATACTAAACTCAAATATATATCGATATACTTCCTAAATATTACAAGATGTCACGAAAATCATAAAATTTGGTCTTATACACATTGTGTGAGGGCTGTTGAGCATTATTACTGCATGGAAACCCGATTTTACCCTACTCAGGTCCTCGAGGATAATACAAATATGTCGATTATAAATCCTGAACTCCATTCCTGGGACTCGACTCTTCCTCATTCTATTCATCTAATGACCTCCAAAAGATTCATGCTATTTTCCACCAATCTAGGTGACACCAATCTAGGAATGACACACCTCTGCCGTATATGTTTTGCTGAAACTAAGATAGAGCTTAATGAGGTGCATACAATGCAAATGAAATTCAGTACTGGAGCATTAAGATTGGTCGAGTAATTAATGAACAAAAAAGTCCTTTCTAACAATAATGACTTCTATAAAATCAGTGGTCTGAAAGTTCACTTCGTGGAATGAATACATCTTAGGCAAAAAGAAAACTTGGTTATATTCCACACAAATTTATTAAAAACACGACCGGTTTCGACCTTTTCAGGTCATTTGCAAGTGTTACAATGTTTGAAAACAGACAGGGCGGTTTGTATATATGTGTTCAACCATCGTGATACCAACACATATACAGTAAAAACTCAAAAAAATACGAACTTCGAAATTACGAAATTTTGATTTTACGAAGCAAAATCTTCGGTCCCGACCAAAAGGGTATCTTAGTGTATGTAACAGTACGCGATATTACGAAATAACGAAGTTTTAAAATTACGAACCTCGGATCTTGGTCCCGACGTGAAAAAGTTACTCGTTTATACGAATAGTGATGAATCACAGTAACGTTTTCCAGCGCTCCTTGTCCGAGTTAAACATCTAATTAATCAACGTCGTCGAATACATTATGCACTGAATGTATTACGTGGACGATATCTCATTTTTCAATGCTACAATAGGTGTGGTTTCGCTGGGGCATCCCGCGGCCACGTGCGGCGTCCGAGTCCAGCAGCCGGAAGTCACTGCCGTACTCATCCAATCTATATCAAATGGGTTCGGTTTCACTGATACGTCTCGGCCGTCGAGTTCGACGGCTGATGCCCGACGTCTGCGTCTCGACTGTTTCGAGAACAGTCAAGACGCGGACGCCTAGTCGGGCAGTCCCCATTTTCGGTGATTTTTCTGCTCTCCTCTCTCCGCATTTTATATTACTCGTCCTTTCAAGCTCTTTTTTGCAAAACTACTTGCAACATTGGTCGTCCTTTTCTTCGTCTTCCAACAAAACTAAATCTTCACCATCTATTTCAGATAAAAATCAACTCACTCTCAGGAAACTCAAAGCGATAACAAATTCGTAATTAAACTAAATCCACGTTCTCCCACATCGCCCAGCCGCGGAAACGGGATGTAGTATCCTGAATGAAACCACCCGGCAGCGTCGTCCAGCCGCGACGTCCAGAGGCAGCGGCTGGATTCCCCAGTGAAACCAGACCTTAAGGACGACTTTGAATCGTAAGCATCGTAGCACATAAAATATGGAACCAATCGGACAAAAAATGCGTTCGGCTTTGTTACCACGAGTCCACAGAGTTGCCAAGGAGTAAAAAATGTAAATTAGTAGTGTACGGATACACTCGCCCGCGAGAGACTAATTGCTACAACCAGCATTTTCCTCTCATGATCCCTGGCATTTTTTGCTACCGGTTTTCGCATGCATTAATCCATGATGAATATTCCTGGTACAGCATTCGTTTGCTGCGCGTGTGTGCTCAAAAACTATGACATGTATCGGAGATGGTGCTATATTGTTCGAGCGGTAGATTCAGTCGTGAATATAACCCAAGGAAGCTTTTTTTCGCACTTTTTCAGACTCTTTACTTTTAGACTCTTTTTCAGACTCTTTACTCAGACTTTTTACACTCAACCTTGCTCCAAGGTATAATTATTCCGGCTGGCAATAGCTATCATCGAAAGAATCAGGTTTAATTTCCCGCCCTAATTAAGCGTTTTGATATAGACTTCGAGCAAGGCATTGCCCTTCCTTTCTTTCGTCGCCAACAGCTAAGAAAACAAGAGAAAAACTAGTTCGCTTGGTTCGTACGACCAATTACTTTTACGCACATTAATTCTAAAGTATGACTAGTGCTGGTCGCATGCATAATCAAAGGGAAAAAACGTTTAAGCACCCATACATATTTGTATCGGAAAATGGTGTAGGTACCTTTCTCCCCTTTCGCTTCAACCCAGTGATTGAAACCCCCGATGAACCCACCCCCGATGTCCCCCCCTCGGGAGGACATCGGGGGTGGGAGTTACCTACAAGTGCGGAAGCAGGACACCGAATTGGCCAGGATCTTAGGGTTGAGGCATTACTTATCACAAGTTGGCAGTTTATTGGCTGTAACCCCCAACAATTTAAATCGATAGATCACGATCTTGCAAAGAAACGAACTTGAGGCTTGTAACGAAAATGACCAAGTCCTGATTTCTCCTAATAAGAATGAAATTTTTCTAACTCTGGATGCATTACATCGATTCCAAATTGCTAATGACATCAACTCCCAGTTCAGTTTGCATTTATCCAAATGAGAGGCCATGGTGGGAGCGACGATGGAACGAAGCTAAGCGCAAAAATAAATAACTTTTTTTTGTTCATTGAGTGATTCTCTCGACAGAAGAGCTGAAGTATTTTTTATTATATACATTCATTCGTTTGTCGTATTTCTTCATCAATTCTTATTCACTGATTCCCTTTTATAAGACTGCCCGAATGGACCGGAAATTAAGGAAATGCGAAATAGAAATGCCCGAAGCCTGCCCTCCAGGAGATCAGGCCCCTTCTAGTACCCCCTCCGTCCCACTCAACTCAATACTAGGTCAGGATGCGATGTCCCACGCTACCTCTGCCAGCCCCCCATGGTCCCTCTAAGTAAAAGCCCCCCACTCTCCAAAGGCATGCCCTCCCTCTCCGCGGACGCTGCCGGTTGAGGCAAGGGAGGAGGAAGATAAGATGTGACAGTTCGGCGTAAAGCCGATGATACATTCGATGTTTATTCCTCGTGCGCATCCCTTGGCCTTGACTGTCAGGTACATCAACGTCTCAAGTGACGCACGATACTCCGAGACCAGCGTCGCGTAGCTGTTTTTGTGAGAGGGAAAATGGTGGAGGGTGAGTAACCCCCGCAATGACGGGGAAAGTAGGGGAGACAGCTGATTCCGGCCTGGTGCGTGGCCTGACCTGGAGCTGCAATGCTCGGACGAAAATCTCCTTGTTTCATCGAAAGCAGAGGAAAAACAATAACAAAAAATATGTCTTCAATATCCGGTGCAAATGATCGCGCAAGTCGCTCACTTCCTTAATGTATTTATAAATCAATATTATTGATGATTATACATCACTAACGCTTAAGTTAAGAGTTCTCTCGTTAGGAAATAATATAGAAAAATACGCTAAGAAGCTTCATAGGCTTAGTCCAAACTGCACGAAAATTGTGCAAAGAAGCTTCATTGCCTAATCATTCATTGGAAAAAAGAACGAAAAGTTAGTTGTCGTGATGTAAATTTTGGCTGGGCTTGGAAGGAGTTTGATTCTTCTGATTTTCGGGATTTCCGCCGCGAAAAGCTAGGAATGACGCTGTGGAAATCCCGAAAATAGGAAGAATCAAACTCCGACAAATAAGTTTTGTTCAACCAGTGGCGGATACAGAAAAAACTCAAGGGGGGGGCGCAAGTTATCGCGACGATTGTAGCTTTCAAACTGACTTCCGGGCAGCGACTCTGCTTCCCTTATATATGTAGCTCGGTTGTTTCGAGAACATTCGGTGCCAGAATGTGCGCTTCCAGACTTTTAAGGAGTGTGAACAAATACAAACAGTAGAATATTCGCGACTTTTCTCGAAGAAATGCCAGACAGAATAACGTATCGAGATCACTAGAATGGCCGCAACTTTTCTCGTAGGTTAGCTATCTATGTGCCAGACAGAAACGTATAAAATACGATGACGCGGACGCACGCGCGTTCTACATAAGAAAGTACAACTACTCAATAACTCGACTCAGAGTCGACTGACGAAAGAAACGAACGAATAGCGTGCGGGCTGACTGGCGGGGGCGGCGCGGGCGGCACCGCAAGGGGGGCGCGCGCCCCCCATATGTATCCGCCACTGTGTTCAACTGACAATGAGTGCACCCTGTGGGCATGGATACACATTTAAGTATACTTTCATGAATTATAACTTCGTAAATCATGCAAGTACGTCGCGAGAGTACATCGTAATCTAAGGAAACAAAAAAAGAGCTTCATCTCGATGTTTTTGAAAGATACTCGTTCATACGAAATTTGATATTACGAAGTGCCGATTTTTCCGGTCTCGTTGACTTCGTAATTTCGAGTTTCTACTGTATATATATACATAGTCCGTTCAATAAGTATCGGGACTGGTTTCAAAAATCAAAATTTATTGCAGTTTTCATTACAATTACTTAATAATCTTCAAAATACATTCCTCCTGCATCGATACACTTAGTTCGGCGCGTCTACTACTCGTTATAAGCCCGCTGGAAGTCGGTTTCCGGAATACTGTTGAGAGCCTTTGTCGTCGCCGCTTGAACCGCCTCGATGGAGTCGAACCGATATCCTTTGAGCTCCCTTTTTATTCACGGAAACAAGAAAAAGTCAGGTGGAGCCAGGTCGGGGCTGTAGGGGGGGTGAGGCAACGTTGCCATCCCGAATTTCGTCAGAAGCTGCCACACAACAATCGCACCGCGGCACGGCGCCACCCGCGGCATTTCCACCCGCGACAGTTTTTGTTCCTCGCTCAAGACTTTCGGTACCAGCTTCGCGCACACTTTCCTCATCAAGATTCTCTGTTACAATGGTGTGGACGGTTCCGACTGAAAGGCCGGTCTCCTCACTGATATTGGCGATGGTTAAACGCCTGTTAGAGTCCAAAACTTTTTTCACTTTGGCCACCTGAGCATCGGTTCGAGCGGTCATCGGGCATCCGACGCAGTGCTCGTCTTCGACGAGCTCCCGGCCTTCCTTAGACATTTTGTGCCACTCAAAAACTCTTGTGCGGCTTAAGGCATCATCCCCATAAGCCTGTTTAATGAGTTCAAGGGTCTCTGACGTGGATTTCTCGAGTTTAACGCAAAACTTCACAGCGTAGCGTTGCTCGACGGTGCACTCCATGCTGGCGCGACAACACCACAAAAAATCACACGTCACAAAAATCCACCTCCTGTCTCAACACATGCCCGAAGGCAAATGAACTAAAGTGCGCCTGAGTAATGGGGGACCTCTCTACCGAGCCGATCGGTCGGACCCCCATCCACCCCATCGGTTGAGGCTACAGCGAACCAGTCCCGATACTTATTGAACGGACCCTGTATATACCGCCCTGTCTGTTTTCAAATATTGTAACACTTGAGAATGACCTGAAAAGGTCGAAACCGGTCGTGTTCTTAATAAATTTGTGTGGAATATAACCAAGTTTTCTTTTTGCCTAAGAATAATGACTTCAGCATGCTATTAAAAACTTATCTTTAGGTGGAAAATAACCAACTAACCTCGTATCAGTTCTTACTCAACCGTTCATCCTTAAATTCAACTTCTTTGCCACCAACCACCCTATACCCACTGCTAAATTATCCTAAGATATTAAACCATCAGCCAAATTCACTTCATTTTACGAGCAAAATATGCACCAATGCCAAGGAGTAGAGTTAATGATAGTAACTAGGGGGTCCGAACCATTATTAAATATGACCCATAGTTAATTATTGGTGTGGGCATAGTTAGTTATTGGTGGTATTTAAACATATAGTTAATTACTGTGTATAGACGGGGAAATAGAGGTAGATTTTAAATTAGTATAGTCATATTGTAAGAGACTAGTGTAGCCTCCACTACCGTGGACCTGCAGACCTTGTTGATAATATTGGGGAACTAATTAATACATATCCTGTTTTGTGTGTGTTGTTTTAGTTTTGTATGTAAATGACCTCTAAATAGTTTTGGTCTTATTTTTCACACAATGAAATTCATTGGTTAACATTATTTTTCTGCAAATGAGTTGAATTTTGTCAATTTTTCATCAGGGTTATTATAGAAATGTGTGTGATGTCACCTTTTGAAAGTTGGTAGAATTCATGCCTATGTGACTTTTCCCTGATTGATGTGGAACTGACCTTCGTTTCAATGCATTGTGTCATCATCAGCACCAGGTTGATGGCACAGTTTGTTGTAACCATGTTCATTTCCAATGACATCTTTGTGGAAATTTCTAATTGACTTTAATTCAATATGAAATCATGGAAAGAGTTAAACTAGAATTCTAAAACCTCATTCATACACTACTTGTGCTCATAGAATGATATTGACAGTCTGGACTTCTTTAAATTCATATAGCTCAACAAGTCTGCTATATTGAGGAAGGCGATTGATTACATAAGGTTTCTGCAAAACTCCAATAACAAGCTGAAGCAGGAGAACATGGCCCTAAAAATGGCATCCCACAGGCACACCCTCAAGGACCTCTTGGTGCCCGACTCAAACATCCCCACGTCGTCAAACGAGAGGATGCTCACCGAGTGCATGGGTGAGATCACACCACCCCACTCTGAGCTCTCCTCTCCCGAGCTCTCACCTCCACACTCGGATGACAACAGTTCCCTCCCACCATCGCCTGACACTTCCTTCTCAGCTACGGTGAGTGATGAGCAGTATTGATGATATCTAGTCTGTCAAAAGTAGTAATGTGGTTGTGGTTGAAATTTTGACTTTTACAACTCTGAGCATGGCATGCTGTCTGAAATTCATCTTTCATGTCCTTGTGTTAAATGTCAATGCTGAATTTTTTATTGCATTTTTACCAGTATTTTTGTTTTTCAAAATTGTGAATATACAGTCATCTTCGTATTCGTTTATTCACAATTAGCATATGTTTTTTGGGTCCTGATTCATCCCAAGTTAAAAGTTAAACATTTTCCGCATTTGACATTTATGAATTTATCCAATTCTAAATACTAAATTTTTTGGTGTCACTAAACATTAGTATTCTCTGATTTAACATTTTCATCAGTGTGATAAGTAGGGCATAGAAAATTTCTTGAAATTAGCATTAGTTCTTCCTAAAATTAGGACCATAATTAGTGATTACTTACCTAATTAGCATTTATTCTCAAGTTTATTGGTAAGTGCATATAATCATATTTTACTTGTGTTTCTAAGTCCATATGATACAAAATCTTGAGCAAAGGGTCTTACAAACCATGTACTTCCTGATTACTGAGTTCATTTACCAAACTACATTAAAGAAATATAAATAGCATTCAAAATTTCCATTATAATACTAAAATCACTATTCAAAGTACACAGTGTTCAAAAACTGTAAATTTTCTTCTTAGAAGCAGGTTTGTGAGTCAGAAACGACTTAATAACCAGATGGTCATCCACAATCAGTGCACAGAGAATGTCTATACATTAAGGCACCAATTATCCAACGTTTTATCAACAGACCATCGGATTATCTGACGATCAGTCCCTCAACAACCCCCTCCGCTGTTCTTCCTTACACATTAGATTAACAAGTGAAGTAATTTTTGTGGTGTGTGGAAATTTTTCTCGTGAATGTATAATTGTTGTTATTAGATGGTGAAAGAAGAGGAAGATGAATCATCAATCATGAACATCACAAAGGGCATGCTAGACCATACAAGAATGGCACTGTGTATGTTTATGTTCTCCATTCTCGCCTTCAACCCCTTTGGAATGCTGCTGAACACAGTGTCCGATGTCAGCAAGGAATATTCTTCCAAGCATGAAGGTCGGACTATACTTGAAAATAGTGATGATGGTGAGTTCACTCCTGTAAAATTCTATTGGTTTTCAGTTTATGCTATGCTTTGCATGCCTTCAACACAAGTTGTATCCTTGTTGCTGTCAATCTAAGACATACTCACATAGTATTTAATCTGGCGTCTTCTTAATTCAATGATTTTTGTGGCTATGTAGTCTTTGTGTAATATTATCTACGGTTTGATGCATCGAATTATTATTGCCACTCACAACTTCACTAAGGCCCCCATCGGAGAGAGAGGGCGGTTGTGGGTAGCTTTTCTGGTATTCCTTTTTGGAACCAATAAAACTGGGTGTGGGATGGTTAGCCGTACACGCAGATGTCCACCATTAGCCAGCAAAAGCCAGTACCAGGAACTCCACAGGGAGACTGGAGGTTCGGCTTTTGTACCCTGGCCGTACTTAATAAATTCTTATTAGTATTGATTTGTAACATGACCCTCCCAAGTTCCTGTCTAGTGTCAGGTTTCATTGCCGTCATAATGGCCAGAGACTCGAGAGGAGTTGTGCAGTAATCGCAGCCACGTCCGACGCCCATCGGATGAGTGGCTACGCTGCATTAGGGTCATGGATATACAGTAGACGGAGTGACCCCAGGATGATGGCCTTCTGCATGCGTGCCACAAGTGATACCAGGAATGTGCTTAATACTGTTTAGCTGCAAGCCCTTAAGTCCACCTAGCACACCTATGATGACTACTAGTTTCACTCACAAGGGGAGTATCCAATAACCGGGTCTAGGATCTTGACGAAATTTGGCAGGCAGGTAGTCCTTGAATAGTGTTTCAAGAATCACCCTCCTTGTGGGGTTTTTTCCAGTGCATAGTTTAAACAAAAAACGAACTTGAATATTTTTACAGCATGTATAATGTATAGAATTACGTACATAACAATAGCAAGGAGAAGTAGTCTAGGGGTAGAGCACTTGGCTACAAAATCTAAGGTCCTAGGATCGAGCCCCTAAGTGGGTGCTGCCAAGCTAGACACCAATCTCCCGCCCCGATGGAAATCCTGGGAAAAAATTAGCATAAAACATAAAATAATTAAAACACATCCCGGATAAACATTTTAAAAATATTTATTACCGGAGAGGGTCATAACACAAAAATATGGTTGAAAAAAGTAATGTCAGCTTAGGGGCTCGATCCTAGGACCTTGTATTTGACCTGCCTGCCAAATTTTGTCAAGATCCTAGACCTGGTTATTGGATACTCCCCTTGTGAGTGTCCAGGGTGCATTTGCCGAAGTTCAAAAAGCAGGTCTAGATGTTTTGTCAATATTTCCACGTCCTTTGCTTCCATGTTCATTTCAGCCGGAGCTGAAAACTCAAATCACTATCATTGAGTATGAGTCGGTCAAGGAGATTATTATCATTGTTCATTATTTGTGAAATTTCATATCATAGTTAGTAAGTGCATTTGCTCTCTTTGTGTGAGCAGTCTCTCACTAAGCTCTACATGTTCTATTGCAGTGACCTCGAGAGATGTTTGGCAGTGGTATAATTCATCTTTGTTCATATTCCTGTTCAACTGCATGATCTTCATTGGGTGTTTGATCAAGATATTTATGTATGGTGATCCCATTCTTCCATGCAAATCAAAGGCGTCTGTCATGTTCTGGAGGCACAGGAAGCAGGCTGACTTCAATTTGGCTCAGGTAATCTACGTAATTTATATTTGATATTAGATAGTAATCCAAATAACTTAATTCCAAAAGATTTTAGTCTTGCAGTAGCAACAGTAGTTTATTTTGCTAAACAGCACTACAGTGATGTGTGATATTTGACATTATAAATTGAAAAATCATGAGCTGTCTAGAAAGAACAATTAGGACTATTGAATTGGTAACAATCATCTGTTAAAAAAGAGTGATGGCCATTTTATTTTATTTTTTTCAAGGGTGATCTGGCTGGGGCCAATCAAGAATTGAAGAGGTGTTTGCAAGCATTTGGACGGCCTCTGCCCACATCAAAATTGGAGTTTTTCACTTCAACTGTGTGGCAGCTTGTGAGGCAGATGCTGCATCGCTTGTGGATTGGGCGATGGCTGGCCAGGCACTCAGGAGGATTCTTTCTGGATGTGTATGTGAGATGCATTTACTTGTGGTGGGCCAGACTTGAATGAGCACCTTTCCGTGCAAGTGTGTCAATAGAAATCTCTTGTCAGAAGAAGTCAAATTCTCTGCCTACAGGGCTAATACCTATATCATTTTGGTAGTATAAGTGCTTGAAATACTAAGGTGATGGTTGCTTATTGTGAACATAGTTGTGTAGACAGTGAAACTTCCCTGAAGGTTGGGGGGAGCAATTACGTTACCCAATAAAGCCGCATTCCATGAATGTGCATTGGAGGTAATAAGGTGGTTATGTTCCAAAGTGGAAAAGAATACTCCTTCAGGACCTTTTTTTTCATAACTATGACGTGTTTGCTTTTATTTCTTTAAGAAATGATAATTCACTGCTTTAACAATTACAACACTATCTTCTCGTATCCAAATACATTTAGCTATCTAATAGAATCAAAAGTTAGTGAGTTAGTAATTTCACTGTACGTTGACTCAATTTTATCATGGAACTGAATAAATAATAAGTCCATAAATAAAATAATAATTCCATTAAAAAACTTATTTATTTTCACTGTTTTATGGTGTCTACTATCGGGGTGCGGTGAAACTTTGCCGAACCTGGCTTCACACCACGCACATTCAAATTTGTGCTGTACCCTAAACTGTGCCAAGCTTTGCCGATCGCAGAATGTGATTTTCCACGGTTGTCTTCAGTGACTATTTCCACAGTTTTTCCTATAATATCAAAACCTGTTTTTAAAAAACTCCCTGATGTTAACTTTTTATTCTAATTCACCGCCAGATTCAAGATGCTGTCACAACCAGTTTTATGTTAACAATGATGCACCACATACTTTTCAGCAGCCATATACTTCATATCACCATATTTTGTGCTATGCTGTGTGTTTTGTGATAGGTAGTTCATTAAATTTTTTGTCAATAATGCTGACACTGGAGCTACACATTTCTGTGCAACATTCTCTCTCGGTTGAGACACCAACTAACCAATTTGCATTGACACTACTTAGGTCAGGGTGGCCACATGTCAGGGAAATGTCCGGTAAAATAGGTTGGCTGTCAGGGAAATGTCAGGGATTTTCATGTCTTGCCAGGGAAACTCGTAGCGGTCGTGCCACTTTAAGTGGCTCAGCTCATGTTCTATGTACATCTTTCATCTCCGCCACTGTCCGATATATGCTGAGCCACTCATTGCCACTTCTTTCTTCCTCCCTTTGGCTCTGCCCGGCCATTCCCGGATACCTTTTCAAATATCCTGGCGGAAAGGCAGGCCTGAAATATGTGGGGATGAGTACCTTTCGGGAAACCCCAAAACAGTTAGAAAGTCACTGCTACTGCGGGGGAGGGGAACTGCTTCTGAAAGGGCCGTCCGAACATGACGTTGCCGCGATATGCTTCGCTTGTTTGAGACCCTTATTGGGCCAGTGTTAGAGGAGAAAAATACCCCATGGTTTGTCATTTGCAACATTGTCGGAGGCTGCGCCTGTCTCTCTGTTTGCCCGCTCACTGTTGCCAAGTTTCCACACGTGGCTTCTCTCTCACTCTCACATCCCTCTTTGAAGGTGCATCGGGCATATCGAATTCTGTATCGAACGCTCGTGATGCGAGATCGCTCAGACGCTCATGTATCAGGAAATATTCATGAGAAAAAGATCCGGGACAAGGAGTCGACTTACGGCATTGGAGTTTTGCCCTTTCCAACATATCACAGGTAAAATTTTCATAATTACACTGTGATAGACTTAATGTCAGAGATGGCCAGCCAAAGCCACCTTGGGCTGCCTGGTTGCGTGCAGTCTCCGCCTTGCAAGGCAAGCTTTGGTTGCATGGTGTACAAAGTTCGGGTCTTGCACTGGTCATCCACAATTTCTCAGCACATCCACAGAAAATCAGCCAATTTGTAATTAGTGAGTGAAATATAGTCGTTGAAAGCTATGTTGCATCAACCATGCATTTCTATTTCTTCGACGCATTTGGAATTATTTCCACCACTTGTCCACTGGCCGTTCAGGTCATACTGTGTACACGATGAAGGGAAGTGCCTTGCCCCTCGCACCGCCTGCCTGCCTACCAGCATGTTTTCTTCATATTATTCCTTATACATTGCACTTTCTTCTGTTATAGTTACTCATAATTATTTTTCCAGGTTAGAGTTTTAATATTGACCTTTAAATACCTTTTGTTCTGTAGTATTATGTTACTATGTGTTGCGTTTTGTACTTACAGCATTTATTTAAAAAATAATGACAATTTATAGAACTGACTTATGCTTCTTTCAAAATGCGCTGGTAGCACCTGCATCTCAAATATAGCAATGCATTTTATTACGTATCGTGCCATCATTTAAACAAAAAAAATCTTAAAAAATCGCTGTACACTTTGTTTGAGGGAGAATTTTGTCGGGGAATTTCATGGAAGTGTAAGAGGAAATGTCAGGGAATTTCAAAATTAAAACTTTTGTGGCCACCCTGTTAGGTATTGGCTGTCCTTATGATTAGGAAGTCGCGTGGTGACTGTGCCTTTTCTCATTTTGTTCAAAGCAAATATAATTGCTTTCTTGTGAATGTAGAAAGCATCAACATGTCTTTTTTACAATTTGTCTGTAAAAGAGTGCAGTTGACGGAAATACACGTAATCAGTATGCATTCAATGCTCGCTGTGGAGGTGAACCATGTGACCGACAAAGCAAAGAAAGAAGCCTTGGTGTACATCATATGATC
This sequence comes from Pyrrhosoma nymphula, assembly GCA_963573305.1. NCBI lineage: Eukaryota > Metazoa > Arthropoda > Insecta > Odonata > Coenagrionidae > Pyrrhosoma > Pyrrhosoma nymphula. Next base: position 5,380,016 of record OY754334.1, read on the forward strand.
GTATCAATAATTGTTTTCATCACTTTCTTTTCCAAATCAATAGATTTCTTCAAGCTAGGGTATTTGAAATATTGTTTAGTCCTGTCGTAAGTAACTAGGCATATTTCTGCAGCCATGATGACGCTGCTTTCATGTTTTGATGTGCGTTACATAATGGTGAAATAGGGATATTAACTCATGGCACCGCAAATTTCCACATAAATTAATTCCATAACACGTTTGACAGCCGTGTGAATCATGTTCACTCTTATCATTGTAAAAAAATAGATGTATTTGTTGGTTTTACTGTTTGATGATGCTTTGCTTTCTTTGTGTATGAACATGGAAACTGTGTTGGGTTTCTTTTTGCATTTAGGTCGAGAATTTAATGCGACAATGTGTAGCCAACGCATACAACGTTGAATGAATACACGCTTTTCAGTAGGTATTCATGCGGATAACATTTTATTAATATAATCGAAACAATGAATTCAAATATGAAGTTAGGTTCAAGTTTGTTCCTTCGTATTTCTATTATACTTTAATACCGGGTGATTAACATTGTGAATAAAAAGATAAAACTTTTTTATTTCCTCATCGATTTAATAGAGTACGACCAAGGTTTCGACTTAACGTCATGTTCAGGTACAGATTCATAAAACGTTCACACTTGTATACGTGTTGAGCGGAGGGGGAAAGGGAAAATGGGTAGTGCAGGTGGGGGGGAAGGTTGGGGGGTAGACGGGGATGGGTGGGGTTGGCTTGAGGGTTTGAGCCGATGGGTCTGGAATGTGGGAGGTGGGGTGGGTGGGAAGTTGGAATAGTCATCGGTGCTGGCTACCTGCGGTGGCAGCGGGTGGTGGTTGCATCGATGGAGGGTTGGGAAAACAGTATGGAGGTGGGGGGAGGGGTTAATGGAAGAGGGAGAGGTTGAGGAGGGTAGAGCAGGAAGCATAGAGAAAGTCGTTGACAATGACACAATCTGCATGCACACATTTTGATATTTCGATTTGCTCGAGAGCGTCTAGCCGGGGGCCTTTAATTCCCATGTGCAAAATTTCCTAGGAAAAATCACTACGATGGCCGCTATCCAAAAGGTGTTTGGCAAAGTTAGAATTTGAGTGTTTAAAACATGCTTTATGTTCATTGAGTCTCTCCTGGAACTTTCTACCCATCTGTCCGACATACACAGTTGAGCACTCACATGTTAGTTTATACACACCACTCCTTTCCATTTTCTGGATGGTATCCTTGCACTTGGAGAAGAAATGTTTCAAATTGCAGCTGTTGTAAAAGGATGGTCTAAATTGGTGCTTAGGGAGAATTTTGGTTACTTAGAGGGACAAATTACCTTAGTAAAGAAACTTCCTCCATTGATCTGGAGGGTCACCAGGGGGGCAGGTCCCATAAAATGGTATGAGTAGCCATTTTTTTCACTTTATTCTTATACAGTTTATCAATCAATTGCGCTTGATAGCCATTGCTGATTGCTATTTGCTTTATGATGCTTGACTCTTTTTTAATATTAGGTTCAGACATGGGGATTGCTAGTAATCGGTGGAGCATGGAATGGAAGGCAGACAGTTTTTGAGGAAAATAATGCCTAGATGTGGCATGGATTTGATGCCACAACTTTACCAGTCCATAAAACTGTTATTATGTCACCATGGAGAAAGATAAATAGTAAAAACTTATAATAAACCTTTAAAAATAGAGAATTTACTGACATGAGAAATATTAATCCATTATTGCCTATTTTTCTCTGCCATTTTGAAACATTAGACATGCAATTGCTGCAGGATTTTCTATCCTCATGCTGAAAAATAGCTCAGACCATCGCACTTAAGAAAACCGATATTTTGCCAGAAATGTAAGGCTTATCTTTGGGCATGCATATATGGCAGCTACTAGCTCGGCCGTAGTTCAAATATTTTACAGGGTGGCAATCGTCAGGGAAAACCTGGAATTGTCAGGTTATTTTGAATTTCTGGAAATATCAGGGAAAAGTCAGGGAATTCTCGTAACAGTCTGGGAGAAACTGGGATATGAAATTCTTGTTATTTTTCTACCATTACGCTTATCGGCAAGTCTTTCCCACCCTTTATTTCACCAAAACATTGCACCATCTAAAACGATGCATGACCTGCATGGAATAAGCACCATCAATTTGTGGAGCATTTAGTTGTGAATCAGACGTACAATGTATGGAATCCGAAGCTATGTTGTTCCGAAAAATTTATCTCGTGTGTTTTTAACTTACGAAGGGTTAATATATTTTTTTCATCAGGATGTACTTGTAGCTTTTAATGTATTGATTTTGGCCTTTAACATTTTCTAAGTTTTTACGAAAATTTAATTCAGCAGAAATAAAATAATAGTAATACATAGCTTTATTGTTCTTTTGGTCTGTTGACATAGAACCTATTCAGAAACATTTATAAATAAATAACCTTTCACAGTAGCTTTACAATATTGTCTGAAAAAACTCATCAGTACTATAATAACATTTATTAAGAAGTAGTTCTTTGAGTTTTAATTTAAAAGAAGACACAGAGGACATACATTTCAAGTTTATAGGTAACCTATTGTACAAAAGTGATACCGAGTGAAAAGGGCCATTCTTACACACAGCACGTGATTGTACTCTCAGGTGAACATTCTCCCTTCCACGAGTCATGTGACTATGAACCATCGAGTTAGGAACGAACATAGATGGATTCTTTTTTACAAATAAACATGAGTGAAAAATATATATGCTGGGTAAAGTCACGATATTCAGTTGCCTAAACAAAGGCCTTCCAGGGGTCCTGATGAGTACACTCAGAATAACAGGTGACCTTTAGGCGATCAGTCAGGGAAATTGGTGAATCCATCAGGGAAAAGTCAGGGAATTTAAAAATTGGATATCAGTAGCCACCCTGATTTTACTATTGCTAATTTATTCAACAAGCTAATAGCTAATTATTTCAGCAACGGTTTTCCCGTAAAGAATGATGCTCACCAGGAGATTAAGCTTGTGTATGGTTGTAAAAATTATAATTATTCATTCACCTCCTTAGCATGTGTTTAGTTTTTATGCCATAATAATGTAGTGGCCATTTTCTGCATTTCAGCTCCACCAGGAGGGAAGCTGTGAATTCTGCCAAAGAGCTGTCCTTGGTGTATCACAAACTTCATCAGCTTCATTTGGTGAGTGGAACTCATGACTACGGGGGACTCATGCTGGCTTTCAATGCTGTCAACATGGCTGAGGCATCGTCCGACCTTCTTCCACCTGAGCAGTTGGCGGATATATACGTGGCAGCAGCCTTACGCATCAAGGAGAGCTGTCCATCTTTCTTGCAAAGGCTGAGTAGGTGAGTTTGTGTGGCACTTAACAAGAAAAACTCTACAAAGTGTCCCCAGCCTATTTCATTCATATTTGGCAGGATGGTAATATGACACATTAAACCGCATGTGCCAAATTTCCTGTGTCACAATGCCCTGTGAGCCAAGATAGTCACTTCTGAAATAATGCCAAGATAGTCACTTATGAAATCAAATATTTTGGCCGAGGGTCACCCCCTAGCTAGGCGACTCTTTGAGGCCATGTGCTGACGACTGATATGGTTTCTGCGAACAAGAGAGTTCAAATTGGAAGTGGTATATGCACCCACTTGAGGAAAACCAAATAACAACTACCATTTACTGTGTGATGAGCATAACACCTGTTTGTAAATCCAACAAACCAATTTGAGCCTACATAGCTGAGGATTAAATTTAGAAGATAAAAATAAATGTCAGTCTATTGAAAAATTTCATTCCTTCCAATTAGAAAACGGAATCCATCAATTACCATTTCTTAATAGCTTCACCTCCCGCAGTAAGAATCCCAAAATGACATTAATGATTGTCGGATAAATATGTGGCAAAACTCAATTTTTACTCACGAAATGTTTCAATGTTTATGTCATTATCAATGCATTGTATTTAAGCAATCCAGAAATAAATGTTAAGGTAAGATGGTATAAGGCGTAACATGTTCGTGTGTTCTATTTTGGTTGAAGGCATTTTTTTACAAAATTCAAATAGGGCCAGACATTTTTGGGAATACGGCAAGTAAGTTTGCCCCTGGAAAAACCATGACAGTGCAAGATAATGGGGTATGTGAGGGGTGTTCATTGGAAACATATACAATGCATCATTCGTAGGATTGATAGGCATCTAAATCTTCTTCTGCTGGAAGAAGACTGATTTTTTTAAGGTCAGGAGTGAGTTAATGGTCTTGCTGAAAGGGATGTAGGTCGCTTTCGCGAGTTACCCTGGGTGTATCCTATCTCCTGGCTCCCTCTTGAGACACTGCATGGTAGGAATGGTGAGAATGCAGCCATAAGAGTCCTCTGCTTCACGCATCTGGGGCTCTCGAGTGAGGGTCTGAGCCTGGGCAACAGAGTGCACATTGAACGATAGGCGTGTGGGGAATGGAGTTTGGAGTGAAAATATTTTATTCCTGACAATAGTGGTAATGAGGATAAAAATTATGATAACAGGACAGGACTGTATAAAATGCATGCTTCAATAATCTGATAAATGTGAGACCTGCACCTTCCTTCCTCAATAATACACCATAAACATTGTTATAGCTAAAGCAGTTTCCTGTTTAAAACGTTCCCACTCCAAATTTTCCAGTCACTTTGAAGTCTATATTAGTTCCAAAAAAATTAAAAATTTTTGAGCCACTTCTAACCCTGTCTAAAATTGTTGCTTCCGTCGGTTGATAGGTCTAAGTCCAGACCATTTTTGTCCGCTGCCCTCTTTGCCGCCTGGAAGAGAAAGCCCCTGCTCCCATATTCTTGTGCTCCCTCATGAGATAGAGCAGGGGGTCTCTGCTCTTGAGCACATGGCATGCTGCACCCAGGACCACTATTGTGGAGACACTTCAGACTCAATAGTCATCTACCACCTACATTGTGAGGGAGATAGAATCTGGTGATGGAAGATTTCAATCTGGTGATGGAAGATTTCAGGTGAAGACTTACAAAGGTGGTCATTATCTTCCTTGTTCCTTTATCAACGTTCTGGAACTCGTTGACGTTCCATTTCATGCATCCAAAGATATACAGCAGTGTAGGAACTGTGAACATGTTCATGCCAGAACAATGTTCTTGCCAGACTGCTCAGAACTCCAGATTTTCCTGACTCTGTCTTTACCTAGTAGTGAGCCTTTCCGTCATTGCTGCAATGTCCTGCATTTAGCGTTGGGGGATGCCGAGGTGTTCATAGCCGTCATCGTCCTCGAGGTGACAAATGATGCTTCCATAAAAAAGTTGTCTTCCTTGTTCTCCAAAAATCTTCCTCCTTCCACGTGGATGGATGCACACTTGTCCAATCCGAACTCCATCCCTACAGCCTCACTGTATTCCAGTACGGCATCCAGGGCAGTGTGAAGGTCTTTTGTATTTTAAGCGTATAGCTTCAGGCCTCCATAAAAAATAAATGGGTGACCTTACGTTTCCTGTCACCTAGAACACTGCATACATATCCTCTACCTTGTCACAGCCTTTAGGGACAGCAGTAGGAGGGAAATACATGAACAGTAAGGGCTCAAGCTGTTGCCTTAGAAAACTGACCATGGTGGTATGGTACCTACTCTGTCGAAACTGACCACTTGCCTGAAGTCAAGACAAAGCGTGTTTTCGAGAGTGGATTTTTTATTACTATCATTAATTATTATTCAAAATTGTTTTTTTCCCTTTGTGGAGTTCCGAAAAATGGGGGTTGTCTTAGAATCCAGTTCATCTTAGATTCATGCCAAATACAGTATTTTTCCATGTATATTTGCACCATATTGGAATTTCTGAGTGATTTTCTCTCCTCTCGCTTAAGAAAAACTAGACCCTCACAGTTTTATCGTATAACACAGATATTATACCAGAATTGGGGGGCTTATCTTTGGACCATTGCAGTAACTACTGACTCGACCGTAGTTAAATATTTTTATTAATGCTAAAAGCAGCTTACTAAATTATCTCACGGATGGTTAAGTGAAGGCTGTTTATTAAATTATATAAAACAATTATAAAAATTTAATTATATATAATATTAGTTTAAAAAAAACATAGCCAAAATGGAAAATTTTTGACTAAATCATCATTTCCATGTGTTCACATACAATTTACTATGAATTGAAAAAAACTATAACCCAACTCTGTCATTTTGGAAAACTATGAAAAATTCAAAGGTCGGTTCATTATGTGGAAGGTATACAATCAAAGGTTAGGGGCTGAGAAGTAATTTCACTATTTCCCAATATCGAATATATTATACATGTTCACGCCTATATTGACAAGCTATTTTTACTGTAGTGAAATTTCACCATATTGTATTTCACTATATGATAACTATGCATAAAACATTTGCCCTTGGCTGTTGGGTACGTACAGACTTCTACCTGGCCGTAGGTTATCTAAATCTTTGCCGGCGCACATCTTTCCATTCATTGTCTTTCATATGCGCTGATGTGTCCTGATCTGCATTGTCTTCAACACCTTAAATGGGAGCTATGACATAAACAAGAATACTCATTAATCAATGAAAGCAGCATTTTCAACCAGCACTGATCATTTGTGGGGGGAAATGCCATGAAGCCTCAAAGGTAGACAGATAAGCATTAGAAACTTTGTCATCAGTAATTATGGACTAAATAAATACAATGCTCTCGGATAAGTGATTTTAGTTTCACGGTGAGAGGAGGTCCAGCTATTTTTTCTTTCTGAATTAAGTCAAGAATTCACACATCCCTTTATAGTAATTACTTTGCGCCTTCACTTCTGTTGACCTACTGGTGCGCATTTAGGGGTGTGCATGGTTGCTGAGGACAGAGTTCAATGAATCAGGCTTTAAGGGCTTGGAGACAGTGAGAATTTCAATCAATTTTCACTTCTTATTTCGCACTGAAAAAACAATGGATAACTGAAACTGTGGACACTGGGGCTCTACTGTATTTGTTGCCACGCAAGCTTCAAGGATAAAGATCTGATGTCAATGTGAGGGTTAAGTTACTTTTCAGGTGTCAAATTTTTTTCCCCTGGTTTCTGATGTTTAAAGCTTTAATCTCATCCTTATTAGGCTGGTGCCTTAATTGCTAATAATTTCCCTTTTTAACCAAGCTTTATTGTGTTTGATATTAAAGGATTATTTTACTGAGAATTTTCCTTGATGTCTCTAGGTATTATTTGGGACTTGCCCGCCATGTCTGCCTGAAGCATTGCAGCCAAGTACCAATGCGATTGCAGTGGCTATTCAGTACTTATGGCCTCCGCTTCTTTGTCACCCAGAAGTGGTCCTATGGGTCAGGTACTCACAACTCCCTCTTCAGCAGTCTTGGAAACAGATCCGATCCATTGGCGTACGCTGCAAGGGTGTGTATTTTCTGCTTTGAATCCATGATTTTAAACTATTATTTAATAATGGCATACAGTGTTTAATGTTACTTTTTCTAGCTTTTGTATTAGATGTGTTTGCACACAGTTATCCCATCTATTGGCATGGTTAATTTTCTGGGATTTCCTCCACGTTGATACATCTTAGACAACAGTTTCGCCGGCGTTTCAGCAGGCGTCTTCAGCTGTGAAATGTGGGTGCAGGTTCCTGTCCATCTTTTATAGGCCTTGGGTTTTCCCGCCTTGTGTTCTGGTTGGTTTGGTTGTCGCTGTCTATCTGTCATCTAAGATGTATCGACGAGGAGGAAATCCCAGAAAATTAAACATGCCAATAGCACCACTCCGCGGAAGCCTTCATCAGTATATCCCATCTATTTTTTGGCAGACTTAAGTTCAGCAGATTTTTAAATGCCCATGCTAACTGAGTAATTTCAGTCAAAGAATTGTTTCAAATTGAGGTATCAGGTAATCAGGGATATCCCCCTGTGATCTTAAATAGTCCGTGTCTCCATCGTGTTGGTTGTGCTTCTCATGTTATTTGTAGTCTTACGAGTTGATTTCTTATGAGTAATCTTGATTTTTGTCTCATAAAATACCAAATAAGAGAGGACAGGTGACTCATTTTTACATACAATTGTTTCATATATATTTTCGATAAAACACTGTGGGTTATGATATTTTCATACACACATTCATAGTATGTATTACAATTAACGTTATGTAGCATGCTCGTAGAATGTGCATTCCATCTGCATCCAGCGCATTTGTTACTCACTGGTTGTCACATTTCACGCTTTCAGTTGTGTTTGAATGGAAGTGAAAAATATAAATCGGGGTTAACACATTGCGGACAGATCACGAGTTAACTCGCTTTGTTTTGCACGCCATCTGTCATGGACGGTTCCCGAGATAAATGTTGTTTTCTACATGCCATCCTTCGATGCTCCTTGTTGTAATCTATTGTTATTGCTTATCTTCTATTTTTTATTGTATCTTGGTATTTCAAAGAGGCACATTTTTTTCTTCAAAAAAAATACTCTGGCATTGGGGTGAGTTGGAAAAAAAATGTCCAGTCTTTCACCCCTCAAGTGTGACTTTATACTGGATATTTAACGCTTTTGCTGCGGGGTGCTCAGTGGCAGATTGACTGCCACTGAGCACCCCGCAAGCACCCCAAGGCTTCCTGTGCTGAGTTACTTCCAGGATTTTTTTCCCTCCAGTGCTGAATTCTTTTGCGCTTGAGATTTTTGCATCCTTTGCATTAAAAATTTGAATTAGACTTCATCAGCATCCACATTTCCTTGATTGGGTATCACTTGTTCTAGATGCAGTAGAACCTCTTTTTTACAAACCTCTAATTTACAAAATGACACCAATTTATGAACCATTCCACCGGGGACCGGCAGGATGGTCTTTGTACAGGCAGTCCTCGACTTTCGTACACTCGACTTTCGTACGATTCGCACTTTCGTACGCTCCTAATTGATACCTTTTATTTGACTTTCGGATACTAAATTCAAACTTTCAGACATTTGTCGAACAGAATTTTTGAATTTCCCACTAATTTTTTAATTTCCCGCGATGGTGCATGGCGCATCACGGCATTCAATTGTTACATCTGGCGTTCTCGCTCGCTAATATATGCGACTGTGGGCAGTGTTGACTTAGAGCAAGGTATAACTTGTTTATTTACTGAATTCAATTAATATTGTATGAGTAGAATGAGTGGAAAACGTAAATATGATGTTCCTGAAAAGAGAGTTGGGAATTATTAGACGTGCTGAACTGGAAGGATCTTTTGCTGCGATCGGACTATCATTGAACTGAAGCTGTTCTACTGTGTGTTCAATAGTAAAGGGGAAATATGAAATTATAGACCATGTACGAAATGCTGGGAAGTGGATGCCAAATTCACGAATTTTTTATGGCCTGTACCTACGAAACGTCATTCTATTTTTGTTTGTATTTTGTCCGGTTTAGGAAATTGCGAAATTTTGTTGCTTCTTTAATTGTAATAAACTAAATTACATTGAGTTTAATCCAAAAATTTAATGTCGTGATGCTTCTTGTTTTGTGTCTTTATAGTTATAGTGGACGTTATCAGTGAAATGATAATTTCTGATAGGGAAAAATTAGAAATGCGTATATTTACATCGATATTCTTTTAGAACGGTTTATCAAGACTACGTAGTTTTAAAAGTAATTACGTATTGTTTGAATAATAATTAATGTATTTTTAAACTTTTGTATTAAAAATAAAATTTCCTTACAATTGATATGAGGTTTCACTATGTATATTGAACTCTCCGGGAACGTAACCCCTAATTAGTATGGGACTCCATTTTTCGACTTTCGTACACGTTTTCAGGAACGCATTGTGTACGAAAGTCGAGGACTGCCTGTATATAGGAAAACCATGTAAAATTACCTCTGTGTTACGAAACCTCCATTTTAATGATTTACGAAGTGAGAAGCCGGTCCCTAGGAGTGATTGACCCCTGTTTTACGAAGTATTTGAAATGGTTTTGTCGCAGTGTTTTGAGATCAATGCATCACTCAATGTGTAAACATTCGGCATAGAGGTTCTACTGTAATTGCATATTAGTGGATAATGGAAGCATTAGTTTTCCTGCTGTAACATGTCCTCTGCCTTGTGGATTAACATACTTGTCTGTCTCACTCTTGTAGATGTACAGAGAGCACCTGCAGGAGAGGGCACTGCAGACGCTAGTGGCGCCAGGTGGCAGAATAACCGATGCGTGTGAGGATGAACCGATGAGGAGGACGCAAACTGCAGATGTCCTCACATACACTCGACTGTTGATGGAGAATGCCCTTGCCACAGATTCATCCTCTACTGATGTTATGCTCTCATTGGGACAAGGAAGCTGTGAGTAGACCTGCGATATTGTTGTAGACTAAAGACGGCACTGCTTACAGCCTGCATTGGTGATCCAGTGATTGCTGAAAACTTGAATGAATGGTTCTCGAATGAAATTCTTATTACAAAGGAGGGTATGAATAGATTTCGGTGGCTCTGCACTTCATATGGATGGATCTTATGGACAATTAAACATCTCATGCCCTAAGCCACCTCATTTTAAGGAAACTACAGTGAGGTGTAATTACATTTTAACTGCTGATGCACATGCACAATGGTAATAGTGATTTGGTCAGGATTCGATTCAAACCCTAGTTGTGCAGGTGGCATATGTGCCACGTCGGGGTTAACAAATCTCACCTCAGAAATTTAGCATCTTTACTTCATTGTGTCTCGACTATGATGAAAGTGTTGATAATTAGTGTGAAAATTCATTTCGTCATTTACATGTTCATAGGTTGAGCTTTCATGGCTATTTATCACAGAAAGTTTCAATTAAAATTTTGCATGTGCACACTGTCCTCATAACCTCCCAATGCATTATTTTCAAAGTCGACGCGAGCACCGCAGACGATAATGCTTGCCATTTTTATTATGTGTTCGCCGTAAGAGCCAAGAATTTTGCTTTGTGTTTGAAAAAAGATGTTTTGACTCGCAGAATAATGTACACCTAACCTGCTTTTCAAGCCGTTAAGTTGGGAAATTTTGACATTACCGTTTTTGTTACTCCATTGTGCCATGATTTTGCTCCACAAATATTAGTCTATGCATGTTTACGTGAGTCGTACGTCATGAATCCTCGGTAAAATTAAGCCTGGTCAGTCCTTAGTATTACTAAAGTAGTTATTTGGTTATAAATATGGATTAAATAAATAAATGGGGAAAATAAATGTGCTAAAAGACTGAAATAGATGTTCATATGACCAAATGGTAAAAGAAAAGTGAGGTTGTTGTTTCCTTATCATGTCATTACATTCTAAATCTGGCCTTTAGAACGAATTGGAGTCATATTTTTAAACTGCATCATGCCATTATAAGTAAAAAATATTATTTATATTAAAAATATTATAATGACATTCAAACTTCAAATATGATAAAAAATTTGTGGATGACATTTTAAGAAAATTATTTTATTAATTAGCTTATAAAACTTGCGGAATTAAGAGCTGACCCAGAACAACTGTAAAAAATTGAATATGATATAATTAATTTGGTGATCTCCTGAGCTATCATGGACATTTTCAAAAGTCTGGGTTGTTACTGGCATGAGCAGCTACTTCGCCAAGTCAACTCTCTTCAAGTGAGGATTTTTATCCACCACCTAAATAATTTTTTTCTTCTCCTCGATACTAAGAGATTTCCTTTTTAAGTCATCCTAAAATCAAAACCAGCTACCTCTGCTCTCCTTAAACCACTGGCACAAAGGAGACTACTATCGCCACAAAAAAGGTAGAACGCTGAACTTGAAGCATTCGTACGAAATTCCGCCGGAGCTCCAAAGAGCCGTGTAATAGATTGTTTTACTCCTTGTTTATTTGACTACAAGATGCATTCATTGAATAGTGTGCGTGTAAAATTTAAGCTCCTACGGTCGAAAGAGTGAAGAAAAACACGCGAAAAACTAGGAGAACGGCGAAACGGTCGTCTTCTTCATCTTGTCACGGCCAAAATATTTAATTGGTTCACTTCATTATTTTTTTACGAAGAGGGTGACATCTCCATATTACAAATATTCTTTTAAAATTTTATTTTAACCATTCTGTGATTTTTTATGTGGCCGAAAGCTAGATTTCAATTTCCGAGGTGTGGAAAAGTATATGAATATCGAAATTACGAAAAAAAATATTGCTTTTTGGAAAAAAATATTGCAAAACTTCTCATGTAAGGAAATTTTTGTATTCTTCCCCTTACTTAAAATAAACGACAAAGAAGTAAATCGCCTCGCTGCAATGCTCACTACTAATTTGCTTAGTTGGCAATGGTGATACTCCTGGCCGCGCGTGACTCAAATCTCATTGCCAAGACCCCTCTAGTGAGACCTCTGTCCAGCGCTGATTGGACAAGGAATGGGAAAGGCTCTAGGTTTTTTATATTCTTTTAACTTTATGTGGATGAATTTATATTTAGTATTTCGTAATTAAATTTTAAATTCAGTCTCAGAAATTACACACTTAAATTCAGTTCGTGGCAACAATACAATCCATAGAATCAATAAACTTCTAACTCATAAACAAACAGTATTTTGCTGAATTGTCACATTAAAATCGATTCTTAAGCATGTGCATTAGTTTCATTTGTGGAATCGAATTATTAATTAATAATTCATGTTGGGAAGAGGGAATCATATTCTGACTCTTGGTGAAATGGGAGATCGTGCAAAAATGTTTGAAAACCGCTGAACTATTTGAAGTAAAGCCTGATATTGAGCATTGATAATAGTTCGTATGTGCCATTAGAATTTACCGTTTGAAAAATCTTCTGGATCCTCCCTTGCCTCCAAAGTTTATAATACCAAAGAAAACCAGAAGGGCATTCCGGTCATTACTAGCGATTCATTCACCGAAGGACACTCTCCGTCCCATCACTGGCGAATGCAATTTGTGAAGTAATGTAGCTATATGATGGTATGTTGACGAAAGTGAACATCTAATGTCGAAAATATTCAAAATGGTAAGAATCCTTGATAAAAACGTATGGAATGAGTAGTTCACACATGATGCTTCTAGGTCACCATGTTAATGTGCTAATTAATGAAATAAAATCATATTTTACGGCAAACTTCTATGTTCCCATATAAACAGTGGCAATTTGACTCACCAGCTATGATGGTGAAATGCAACTGAAATTTTTGAGAAAAATTCTAACATTACAATTGTTTTATAGATTTTTTGCTGCATCTAAGCGTCGATATCATTTTATTTACTTAATTTTTGGCCCAATCTTTATAAGTTTTAGCGTATATTGCATAAACAAACATAAAAACGAATTAATAAATGGAAGAAACTAATGGCAGATTTCTCCAATTTAATGTGTGCACGTTGGTGCATGGTGAAACGTACTTATCGACGTAGAGATATATTTCATGGGAAAGCCTCTACATGTCATAATTTATAATTACATGCTATAAATGCGCTGAATTCAAGGTTATTACCAAATTTGTCCCTTATCCCATGTAATGTATAGATTAGAAAATGTAGAGAAACTGAATGCGAAAAAAAATCGGGAAAAATCAGAAATGTACTCAGGAAAACCGGGAAAAAGTCGGGAATTTTATTTCTGTAACCTAGTGGTCACCCTGGGTAGTAGGTATATATTTCATTGCGGTTAACTTAGAAAGTGGATGACTGATTGATTATGCCTTTCTTGTTCTAGGCACAGATGAAGTGGCTCATTGGTGGGCGTGTGTTGTCTCTGTGGCCGCTTACTGGTTGCTTGGTGAGGAGGGTGAGCAGGCTGAGCGTCTGTACGCTCGAATTGAGGTGCTGCCCGAGCTGCTCGAAAAGATGAATGATCCTTTGCCAAGGGCGGTGCTGTTGGCCTTCCGAGCTCACCGGGCTCTCCTCTCACGACCCAGCCGTGGGACATCGAGCCGTGCAGTCTTGAGGTTGTGCAACACAGCTGGTCAACTGCTGGATGATGCTGTGACGTATGCCAGTTGCAGACAGGCCAACAGTGGCATGGCCCTGGTAATGTTCATTTTCCCCTTTTGAAGGTGCCAATCATTTTTGCATCTTATTCTATGCACGCTGTGTAGGTATTCTTTGACACAGTTCTATGTTTGGCTATCTTAAACTTCAAGCAAGCATTAACTGTAGAAATTATCCTTCAAGAAAGTGTTCAATCAGATTTTAAACCAGGCATTAGTGTTCTTAACCCTTCAAGCCTGGAGGTGATTTAAATGAAACCCATGGCACGGATTTATGTAACTTTGTTTTATGACTTATGCACAATTTATTTTTAATTTCACTTGTCCTTGAGCCCCAAGTTACACCAAGGGTATCGGACACATGCCTACGGCGTATTAGGAAAAACCACAGCACATTAGCAGAGCATTTGCAAGATGTCACATAAAAATGTCGACTTTAATTACATATGGAGTTTCCTATTGAACTTTCGCGACTTAATATTTCATAGCGATTTATCATTTTAGTACGGGAACTTATGCTCTGCATTTTTACCTCTCAATGTATAAACATAATGACGTGACATGAAAAGTAGGTATATATTGATAGTTAGTAATAAATAATACTAGCAAAGTAGCGCTTAACTTTCGCATTTTCAACCATTCCCACATCCCCAAAATAATTTATTCTTTGTCAAATGAGATCATTCATAAATTGCACGATTAAAAGCAACATTCATGTCTTGGTTGGAAATAAATCTTTCTTCTTCGTTGTTTATTCACATAGTCCCCGTGGGGGTGTTCTTTTCTCAGTACATTTTAGTCTAAAAGACTTTTCTTTTAACTTTAAATTATAAACAAACAATGTGTTTTAACGTAAACTGAGCATGTTATGTCAAAAGTCAGTAAAAAATCCTATCTACTGATACCTTGTTCGTCGCTATGGCCTTCATAACAGTTGAGAAAAAGAGATCGCTAGTTGCTTTTCATTTGTTTTCCCAGTTATTCTTTCCGATTTACTGCGATTTACTCATCTCGGAGGACTTGTAGAAATTTCCTTACAAGTTACAAGGACTTGTTATTGACAAGTCTGTTTGAGAAACGGAATGTGTCGTAACCATGAAAACATTTGTGAGTAAATACTTGTAACTTGTGAAATGGACTTGTAACTTGTAATTAGTAGACTTATACGTTTGAAAAATAGAATTTCACAAGTTACAAGTGAATAGACTTGTAACTTATAGACTTGTAACTATTAGCTTTGAGAAACGGCCCCTGAAGTGTTTAATGGAGAAAAAATGCGAAGACATTGGATTAGGAAAGTGTAAAAATAAGAGAATTCTTCAAAAATAGTGAAATGTTTTCATATGAGGGTGAAAATGAACTGATAATCAACTTGTAAAGCAATTCAGAGGGCAGTAGTGACTATGAAAGTGACAGTGCATAACTAAGGTTTTAATAACTTGGATTATAAAATTAAAAAACACTTAAATTAATGCTATTTTTCCTATCATAGCTTATATGCAATACCTTGGGAATTGATTGATTGGGGTCTCTACTGCCTAAACATAAGATTAATGGTTATGAAGTCTAGCTATGGTTTCTTTTGCTTATTGTTTGCTTGGGACTTCATGTGATATCATAGAGAATAGGTGAACATTGACGAAATCACATTTAGAATGAGCTGAGTAAAGTAGGCAGATAAAAGCAGACCAGAGGTGGGTGCTCGTGAAATTACTTTCACTTCTGTGTCCCAACCTGAGACCACTTCCAATGGTGTTGGCCACTATGGCGATCTTCTTTCTCTCCCTCCCTAGGGAACCGGCGATGGAAAAGGTTTGTCTTCCCCTCTTTAAATTTCCTCCTCCGAGCGCACCCCTCCACTCATCACCTTTCCATATATTTAGGGGCAAGGAGCTTTCAAACAAGCTGTAGATGCCTCCTCCTAATTGGTGGTGAGGTGTCAGGACTATCTCAATAAGCCTGGCATATTTGGCTCTCTACACCAGAGTTAGATGGATTGCATGATTATTAGTGTGTTGATGCAGTTGCTGCCACAGGCCTGGCAATGTTACCCACTCCTGGGGTGCATTGTAGTTGCATTGCATGTGAATTTTAAAGCTGCAATGTTTCCTCAGTGCAATCCCTGAAGTTGGGCTGCTCCTCAGTAAGCAGGCCAAATCATCGTATACCAGTGTAAGTATTCAGCAGTGTCTTAAGCTACTGGCTAGTAAAATATATGATGTGCAAAGTTTCCCCCCCTTTTATCCCCTTCCCTGATGCATTTTTTGATGAAATTGTTGGCAAAGGGATCATGTTTGTTATTGCGTTGTAACGCATTTGCTGTGGCTGACGCCAATTGGCATCCACGGAGCTGCCTGATGCCATTTGGTCTCATACGCCACAATGTATTCAGATTGTTTTCACGCTTTGAGTTCGCCTTTGGAATGATCAATTTACATTCTGCTGTCTAACAGGTTTGACACCTGATACCTTTAATATCAGTTAAAGGGATATTGTGTCGGCTTTAATGATATCTCGTCTATATTATGGCTTGCAGTTTATGCTTTTTGTTCTTTTTACTTGTGTTTCACGCTATATCCATGCACATAAATTAAGCGCAGAACTGCGTACATTGTCTTTTTCTATGCTACTAGCTCGCTTGACTCACTCTTCCCAAGGTAGATTGTGACATAGATTTATATAAAACACAAACAGATAATCTCCATGATATTCCAGAATCACCAGGGTATAAATTATGAAAATTACAGTTAAACCTCGCTTTTGTGTTCCCGCAATTTATGTTTTCCCGTGATTTACAACATTTTCTTCTGGTCTCATAAATGTTTGAATCCTTCCAATTTAATCCCATCCCGCTATTTACACTTAAAAATCCCGCCATATATGGCATTTGAAGGTGAGAAAGATGGTGGCTGTCGCACTTACGCTCAATAACTGGTGACCCAGTGAACGTGATCATTGTTAAATACACATAAATACATGCTTAAACATGGTACAGTAAAACCTCTCTTACACTTTTGACGGGGACGAAGGAAAAAAGAGTAAATTCGCAGGAAAGTGTAAACCGAGGGAAATCTTAATTGGTATAGGAAATAGTAGCAAAATCATAGCCTAATGTTAAATAATTGTATTTTATTCAACAGGTGATGTTTAATATTTAATGGGTCACCAAATAGAGACAAATAAATGAATAAACAAAAGTTATCAAAAATTTTCAGTATTCTCATATTTTAACGCAACTTGATTTGAGGTGGTGTCTACCTACATATATTTATCTTTGCATCAAGGGCATGCATTTGTTCTTCGACAATAGTCTATGTCATCTGTGTCTTTATGTTTGCTGCATAGGTTGTAGGCAAGGACATAATGTTTTTAAAACAACGTGGATTTTTGGGCTTTCCAAAAACAAAGGGCTTCAGGCTCTCACTGCCATCTGGATTAGCTCTAAAGAAAACAGTAAGATGACCTTTGGCCCCATGACAAGGGTCCCCTTTGAAGTCTATACAGTAAAACCCCCATACAACGAACACCCATACAGAAAAATTTTAAGGAAAACTATTTCGAAGTCATTGGCCCGGTCCCGGACCCTTCCAATGGACAATGCACGCAAAAAAAACCTCCCGTAACGAACCTCTCTAACTACGAAAACTCCGTACATCAAAGTCTGCGCTTGGGCCCAAAACATGATAAGTGCCCCTCTATAACGAATTAATGAGAGAAAAAAAACGTAGCATTCTTCATTTACAGGTAATTTTTCCATAGACATTTACGTAATAAACAGGAAGTAGAACCGCAGCGGAGAGTACCGCATCTTAACCCTTCCGCTCCGGGCTTCGAAAATGTTCCCATCCGAGACCTACAGAGCAGAGGGCATGAAAGAAACTTGACGCTCTGTCTCCGTGAAGGCTCGTTTACATGTTTCATATGGTGGGAACCGTCAACTCTGACGGTTCCCACAGTAAGAAACGTGCAAGGGAAGCCAAAGCTCCGCTCCGCGCTAACTGAGCCGGGCGATAGTTGGGTGGATGAGTAATGCACCAAGAGGGGAGGGGGGAATATCAGTTCCAGCCAGCCAGCTGTAACCCAATACAGAAAGGTAATCTGAGATTTCTGAGGGCCTATTCTCTAACTCGAAGCATCGGAGCTTTCTAGCGGAAAGATGCTTCAATAAGCTACGTGTTCCCATTGGTATTCTCTGTCATGGAAGCTACCGGTAGCTTATTAGGCTCCCACCCGTATTCTGTAAATGTCACGAAGCTACTTCCGTAGCCCCAATAAGCTCTCGAGGTAGCCTCACGAAGCGCGGCCTCCGAATACCTTGCTTAAATATTGGTCATTTTATAACGCTAATCTATCTATAATTAACCAACGCACGGGTATGTTTCTTACATTTATTAAGTGCGGATTCCTTGCACTTTCACTGGGTTACTTTGTCATTTTCGCCATTAGCGGGATTTTTCACAAAAAATATATTAACTGGAGTGACGGTAAGCCATATTTACCTTCGGTAAATAACGTGATTCCAGCCCATAATGGGTAGAGACCTGCAAAAGGTGGGGTTATTTGATAGCAAAAAGTGGTGTTATTTTTTGCAAAAGCGGTGTTATTTTACCCTGAAATCGGTGCTATTTTCATGATAAAATATTTTGTGTGAATTAAGTGTCCGTCTCTCAGCAGGCCCACCTGTGGGCAATAAATGTTGTATACCATTGATTAGGGGAAATTTAAGCAATTAATACCATGCTGTATTCACTTTTATATTTTTGTACATTTCACATACCTAACAAATTTACCAAAAGAGCCAACATACAGTCCATATTTTCCATATACAGTGAAACCTCTACTAAACGAAATTCAAGGGACCGATAATTTTCCAGTTCGTTTATCGGGAGTTCGTTTGTCGGAGGTGCTTTTCACGTTGCATCACTCCAGGGGCAATGTAAATAATCTACTTCTTGTACCTTGAATTTCAGGAAAAAAGGTATGAAGAACTCAATTAAAGGTAAAATTTCCACAGAGGATAGCATACTTTTATCCTTACTGCTCCCTTGCCTCATAGAAAACCGTGGAATAGCAACGAAGGTATTTCAGCAAGTCCTGCTAATTATACCATTTACTGCGATTTCTAAAGGCCGATTTATAGTTGGCATGAACGTCAAACTTTAACCATGAATTGTTTTCACGTTGACGCCATCCTGTTACGATCGCCGTCAACTAGAATGTGCGTCGGTAACCATTGGTCGCCTTCATTCATCTTTGCTTGGATGCAGATGTTTACATGCAGCCGATCGCCAGCATGTGTTGATTTGTTTACTATGTACAACAGAGCGAGAACATGGACGAGTACGAGTATTATCAACTCGTAATTGCTGTGATAATTGTAGTAGTGGGTTGGAACCTGTGTATTCAGCTCGAGGGTGAAGTACGCGTTGACGCCAATCGTAAACTGGCTTTATCTTCCCGCCCAATGCATCACAAACACGCTAGAATTAATGATAGTAGTTTCTTATGCCGCCACTTTCAAGAACTCTAACTTAACATGGTCACATCCGCGGTTCATTCAAGGTTTTTGAGAACTGCTCCGTAAATACAGCACGATATATTTTGGTTTTCGTTCTGCCTGCTACTTTTTTTCGAGAATTATTTTCAAGATGGTGGCGAGCGAAAAAAAACAATCACATTTGAGACGTTCGAATTAAAAAAAAATAATGTTACTACAGCAATAAAAATATTTAGGAATGCGCGCAAAGTAAATGACCACTGAATGGGATTTCTTTGCATTAGATGTGTTTCAAGTATGCTAAAGAAATTTTCAAGCCCGCGATATGATAGTCAACATTTGACATTTTATAATTCAAGCATGGATAACAATTTTTGCAAAAGCGTGGAGTATAAATTACGAACTTATACCTTGCAAATAAGTAGATAAATTACCAGACGTAATAATTGCCACTTAAGGCAAAACCAGGCTTCAATCGCAAAGATTGTAATTATTCATTTAAGTATTCTACCAGCTGATTGGTATGTTCTTGGTGTTGAGGTCCGTAGTTTTAGCGAAAGAAAAGGAACGTCCGGTTAACTTTTTCGAGGTTTTATTCACGTGACCAGGTCATTTTGGTACAACACTTCTGTCACAAATTCAAATTACAATCCAGTTCACAAAAAAAAGAAATGAAAATCACTTCGCGTGACTTGCGCTGCCAACCTATAAGTTCCATTCTTTTCATTACCAACCAAAAATATTTTTAGCACTTGGACAGTCCCAATCTCACGAAATTGAACCGCAGTAACACTCGAGAGCAACCAGTTTTCACTCGAAAAGATAGAAATTATAAACTCACGATGATGAACCGCAGTAAAACTCAAGAACGCCGACCAAATCACTTACCACGCTGCTAACACTTGACGCAAAATACCGGAAATGCAATTAACTGAATAAACAACAACGACCTTTCTGATTGGCTTGTTTGTATGGAGTCTCTGATTGGTCCTAGTCACTTTCAAATCAGCAAAAACGGCAAAAACTTCGCAACATATTCAAAATTAGCCTTTTTTTTGAAAATACGTTATGAAGAGGTAAATATTATAATACAGGGCTAATCTTTCATTTCGTTTATCGGGAGTTTTCGTAGAGCAGGAGTTCGTTCATTAGAGGTATTTACCAATGCATTTAAATAGGAATTTGGCGGGACCAATAGCATTTGTTCGTTCATCGGAGTTCTTCGTTTATCGGGAGTTCGTTAGGTAGAGGTTTCACTGTATCCATATTTTCAAATGAAAACATTGCCAGCATGGCCAAAATGTCTTCTTTTAGATTTGTTCTCCTATTTGTTAGCACAGTGTAGTAGGAGGAAAGAAATCTCTCCGAGTCCACAATTGGGGGTCATCACAGGGGTCCAAATCGCTTCAAGGCAATTTAATGCAAAAGATGGTTCAAACAACTATAGTACCTGAATTGGTTTCATTATATCCACTGAACCATGGAAAATTTGTTGCTGTAATATTTGACGTGATTCCCAAAACCCCAACATCAACTTTTCCATCCCAATTGACTCAAGGCCATGAACTATTTTCAATTTCGTGATTAAGTCAGGGCTCACCTCTGTCGTGAGAACTTCTTGAGGACTAAAAACTGTTTTCAAATCTTACTCTACTTGGGGCCTCAACTATAAGAGAACAAAGTTTTATTGATGCCTTTGATGCCATCTGCACTAGTATCGACTTTACAGCTTCTGCTTTAGAAGTTGTCGTACCTTGCAAGGAATTAATAGTTTTCTAAAAAAATACCACTGAATATTATTATGGATGCATGCCGTTTTATACCACTACCACCGGTAGAATTTTTTTCAACATTAGCCTTATGTTTTACACTCAAAATGTGTTTCGTGCTGTTGTCCTTCCTTTTCCACGAGACATTTGGGTTGCAAAAATGACAAAGAATTGTTTCATCATCAGCACAATATAATCCATGTTGTCGAAATCCTGCCTCACCCTGCTTTACCGTCACCATCCACTTCGGCATCATAAGTTTTGGTGAATGATGCAACTGTCACAAAAGAAAATCAGTATACCGATGGCGTGACACGTGCCCCTTGAAAGCAGGCAACCACCCTTCGCACCCCGTAACTTCCATACAACTGTTCCGTTCCTTTCTTCGTAATTTTCGTCGTTTTGGGTAACGTTCCCACTCACGTAAGTACATATTAACGTAAGGCCGGGTGCACACGAGCGTTTTGCATTAGCGTAGACGCAGCGTCAATCTACCGCACGTTTTAGCAGTAGGCCTATTGCTATGCGCTCATACACACGACACGCGATGAAGCCGCGTTGCCACTGCGTTTACTCAGTGGTTAAATTTCTACCAAGGAGGTTAGAATTTTTAGGATCCAGAATTAGAGGAGGTTCATTTTAACCTCCTTAATTTCGACCGCCAACCACTGCTGCAACACAGTGTCAGGGCCGAGTTTTGCGGTGAAGCAACGCGTGAGAGAGCGTCAGACAGTGCACACGTGACTTTGAACCAGTGATGGACGCCGCTGAAAACGCATTCAATGTCGAAATGTTCATCGAGGAGGTGAAGAGTTGGGTTTCATCTTTTCTTAAATCTGTAAACATAGCTGCAAACGCTCCTTTCAGAAGCCACGAGCATACAAAAGGATGAGTCCAATACTTCCATTTTCATCCTTTGAATATTATTCGTAGGATAAGTTATCAAAAACTACGTTTTCTTGCATACACGTCCATCCTTGGTCATCCCTGGCACGGAACTGTATTGCTTCCAGTCGGCGTCAACGCGCTATGGACGCTGCCGTGTGCACTGACGTGGCTTAAACGCAGCGTTGACGCGGCGTACTTAACCGTTCATGTGCACACGGCCTAAGTCGAGGCTTAAGTAACTCGGGGACTGCCTGTATAGCAAAATTTTGGTATGCATTTTCCACTCCTTTTTTTAAAATTCACAAAACTTGATCGAAGAATATTATATCCGAGTAACATTTCTAAATAAATTTGTACCGGAAAGGCCATTTCCAAGTATGTACTGCTTAACTAAATGTTTACAGTCGCAAGTTAAATGACAGAGACCGCAAAAATGAGAAAATTCACGTTGGAAATGCTGAAATTCGCGATTGAAATGTTGAAATTCGCGATAATACATATACGAAATTCGCGATTTCGCGGAAAACTCCCAGAATTCGCGTAAAAATTTGCATTATCGCATTTGCGAGTTTTGCATGTCCCTAATAATGGGACACTTATTGGGCCCTGGTAGCGTGTATCACCTTTACATTTATTTTGAAAGCTTCATCTTCGTATATTATTTAAATGATTTGAAGCAACTAGTAATTGACGAAAGCAAATAGCACGAATAATATTGAATCACATCATCAACATGAACCCTAATTCCTGAATATATTTGCGAGCAATCTTATTTCAATTGATCAAAACAGCCAATATGGACGCCGTGTGTTCGTATTCACGAGATTATGTGAGCAAAAATAAAATACTTTAGAATTTTGCTCGCATGACTTTTAATGCATGGAATTTTTCGCTAAACACGATGCACGAACATCTTCACCGTGTAAAACGGCCTTTTCAGGTTTCACCAGTTTTATCAACGGAAAAAAATTGAGACAAGCTTTCCCATTAGTTCTAAGAATGACGTCATCAGAAATGAAGTTTCCACGGATTTGGTTTAAAAATGTTCTCATGCCCACCTTTCGTCAAACCTCTCTCCACTTCCTATTACGTTCTTGAGAAATCTCCCGCGAGTTAGAGAATACGGTTGGTAGCCAATTATGGTAGCTTATTCGAAGCTACTGCATCAGTAGCTTCGAGATAGAGAATAGCCCCCCTGATCTGATCTTTTCAGAGTATCTTTCTGTATTGGGGTACGGCTGGCGGAATGGCACTGACTGGTATTCCCCCCTCCCCTCTTGGTGCATTACTCATCCACCCCACTCACTCATCCACCCCACCTCATTTGCGAAGGTGCAGGTGGTGAGGATGGAGCTCAATTTTCCCTTTTTAAATCGTATCAGATTACTTTTCCGTATTGGGTTACATTCCCAGGACCCTGTGAATGGGAGGAGCTCCATGTTTTCCTCTAAATGGTTTCAAATTACCTTTCGGTATCGGATTTTATTTTAGGAGAGGCAGGTGGACAGTTATCGTAAGACCGTCCACCTGCCTGTAAGGACCGTGTTCATTCCCGTCGGCGATAAATTTTTTTGTTTATTTTCTTTGTTTTTCCTTCGTGAAATTCTATGTTAACATCTAATTTTTACTCTTCTATTCAAAGTTTTTTTTTAATGAGTGGAAATATTTTATTACGCGAATACCATAGGGCTTATTTTGTTTCTTTCCCGCGAAGTCAACGTAATTTCTTTGTTTCCCCATTCTTTCACCACGCAAACTTCATATCTTCCTTCATTTCCAAGACCTCATGTTGATATCATAATTATACAATAGTCTAAATAATTGTTATATCATTATTAGAGATACGTGAAAATCGCATATGCGATAAATGCGATATTTCCGCGATGCACGTGAATAAATGCGACATAGGCGCGATGACTGGACTTTTTTGATATTTTTACAGCAGATTTGCCTTTTCGATGGCAAAATTTGTAAATTTAGTGCCGAGCGCAGTTAAAATGCTCCGCCGACGCTCACCGCTTGTGAAATTGCGTCGTCATGAAAAAATCTGCTCCTGGAAAGTACGTAGTTACATTTTATCAGATCCACGCCGCATGTGCCGCCGCCGCTGGGTCGGAAGAGGGTCAGCCGCCGCCACCGACAAAAATGTCGTCGGCAGCCACATCTGACTCAAACTCGTCCATCGGAGTACGCACTACCCACTACCCAGTTACCCGACCGCCCGACTTGCGTTTTTAGCATTTACACAAGGCAGAGCTTTCTAATGGTATAAGGAAATGCTTCAAAAGCCGTAAAGTGGTATCTGTCTTACGATTTTATGTGCTGTCTTACGATTTAAGAAAAGCGTTGTGGCGGTGACGCGTTGGCGGAGAGCGGGAGTGGCCGAGTGTGATAGTGACGGGAAGGTGACCATGTAGATACGGCTCTGGTGGTTTGGGGCGGCAGCGCGCGGGAGGAGGCCAGTCGGCACCGCGTGAACCGGGTCACAAGAGTTAGTGCGGTGCTCGGTGCGAGTGTGGAAGTCTCGCGGGAGACTTTTGCGTGAGTACCACCGTTACAAGAGTACAGAGTTTTATCTCGGTGTAATTGCCTACTTGTTTTGATTTTACTGGCGGTCATTTATACTCAGCTGATCTCGACACGTGTTACCGGAAAAATGCCGCGAGTTAAAATAACAATTAAGCAACGTGCGGAAGCTTACAAAAACGAAAAGTTTTATGTAAGTGAATCCAATATCCTCATGTGTGGGATATTTAAGCTCAGATTGGATTCTCATGTGTGGGATATTTAAGCTCAGATTGGATTCTCATGTGTGGGATATCTAAGCTCAGATTGGACTGGAATAAAAAAGATACCTTAGACAAGCATATTTTAACTAGTTCACATTTGGCTAAGAAAGTGCCTGTTGCTCAAGATCTGCAGGCAAGCAACAAGAGACAAACCACTTTATTTGAGGCGAATGAAAATGCCAAGAAGACAAAAACAGGGAAACACGATTTCATACATGACACTCTGTCAATGTGCCTCAAGGCAAATATTCCGGTGCACAAATTAGACCATCCAGCAGTGAGGGACTACCTTTCAAAGTAAGCTAGCCTTAAAAGCAAAGCTACCAGCCTTTCGAGACGTTGGGCCTGACTGCTTCATAGATGGTTACATGTATTTTCATCGGCAGCTACGAGAGAGGTTGAGAGAGAACCCTGGTAGCTTCTGCGGTGTTAACACGTTCACTGCTGGGGTAAATTTCTTTAGTCGCCCCGATGGCTGAAATGTTTTTTTCTTAAATACGCTCTTTTTTACATATAATAAATATATTTTAAGTATTTTTTGTATTTTTGATATTGTTTATAAAATAAAACGACTTGCGACACAGTGTCGACTGCTGCCGCGGCGTACGAAAGCCCCTCGACTAGGTGGTGCTTATGCAGTCCCGCAGTACACGGGAATTCCTGCTTGTTTACATTCGCTATGTCATACTGAGTTTGTGGTAGGTTTTGTATTCATCCAGTTTCCTCGGAAATTTATATACGTATTCAATAATTATAGGCTATTTTCAGTGCGATTCATTTTTATGCTTGCGCAAGCGTTCGTGTGTGGCATACGATCATCAGTGCGTAGATCACTGCCTAGAGAGCGTCATAGCTTTTTTGGGTGCACGTAGAATATATCTCATAAAACAACAGGAATGTAACAAAGTATCGCTTTAAACATGGTTAATCCGGGTTACTTGCACACGTGCAGCCACATAAACATGCATACATGAAAAATAAATTATTGCAAAATAAACGTCAAATATAAAAAAATACACGTTGCCTGTTGGATTTACCAAATAATCTTACTTTTTTGAATTCTTTCTTTATTCATGTCAGATCAATAAAACAAGGTCATATATATATATATATATATATATATATATATATATATATATATATATATATATATATATACATACATATATATACATATATATACATATATATATACATATATATATACATATATATATATATACATATATATATATATATATATATGCTAGCAACAAGGCGTTGAGGTTGGGGAAGGATAGGAGAGTAAATCAGTGGACACTCACTGGCAGATGATCCATGACGACGGCAGAGTCGTCATGGATCATCTGCCAGTGAGTGTCCACTGATTTACTCTCCTATCCTTCCCCAACCTCAACGCCTTGTTGCTAGCATATACTTTTATATTTATTTCCTTTCCTTTTATATTTATATATATATATATATATATATATATATATATATATATATATATACACAGTAGAATCCTGATTTAAGGTTTTTCAGGGGGACAAAATTTAAAACACTAAATGCGGATAAACACTAAATGAGGACTTGTCATTTTTTTGAGGTTTTAGGGTCTTTAATGATTAGAACAGCTTTCTACGAAAAGAAAATATAATTTCAAGTCACTGAAAGGGGTCTCATAAAACAATAGAATATTTTCATTAGTTTTATATGCTCTTCCCAAAGAAGGTTGGATTCAGTGACAAAATGAAAATAAATAAAAAATGACCCAAAAATAAAAATGCCTTAACAAAAAACACAATGCATTAGCCTTCTGACTACTCAAGAATTCAATATCAATTTTAAAACTTTTAGGAGAGACTAATTATATTTCTAAACAGCTACTTTTTAAGTTCCTCAAACTGGGACTTTTTTGAGTGCTTACGACGCTTAGATAAAACACCCAATGCTGTGAATTCTCTTAAAATTGCTTCCCTTTTCATTATGATGTTGTTCAATGTTGTTACTGGCATGAACAGCTTCTTCGCCTAGTCCAGCGGTTCCCAAACTTTTTCTTTCCGCGACCCATTTTAGCCCATTCGTTTTAGCCGCGACCCCCTAAAAATAACAAACAATGCGTACATTCAAATGATATTGTTTTTAAAGTAATTACAATCCTCACTTGCCCGTTTTGAATTGTGAAACACCTGTACATTCCCAGACCGTACTTTTATCGTCAATTCCGGAATTTTGCAGGCTACACGGCTACAAAAGGTGAGGCTGAACGGGCCCTCGCGACCCCTTTCCAAACGGCCCGCGACCCCCAGTTCGGGAACCGCTGGCCTAGTCAATTCTCTTTAAGTGAGGATTTTTATCCACCTCCTCAATAATTTTTCTCTGCTCTCTATAAACCAATAGCACCCAGGAGACTGGTACTAGTCGATCAGTGGTCTTGTTGAAGAGTTTTTTCTTGTAACACTGCTGACTCAACTGCTGTGGAACATATGATTTTCAAAGAAGTCGCCAACTCTCTTTTCTGAGCCACTTCTCACTGGCCTCAAATGTGGCTATACGATACATTGTATTTTTTAAATCTGTTACGCAACTAACTAAAACCTTACTACCGACCATCCAACCCTAACTCGTACATGCTGTAATTTGAACCTTCAGGTAAAACACATTGTAATTCAACCCTCCCGCCTTTTTTTGTGAGGCCGTAACTTAATAATGGCATGAAGCTAACGTCGGCATTTTTTGGGGTTAAATTTTACTGTTGTCACTGTGGCACCTAATAGATGTTGGCAATTTTCCTAAGAAAAATGGATTTAAGGAAAATTCCCACTGGGAATGTTAGTGTGGATGGTTATCAACGTTAAAAATTCCATTTTTGCGCATTTCTCAGTGGTCTCGATGCATTTTTACTACCCATTTTATTCTGTAAAAGCGAGGTGTAGGCGGCTATGAACTCGAAAAATCATCATTAAAGACGAACGAAAGATAGACATTTCATTTTGCAAAATATTGATACTTTCTAATTATGAGAATATTAAGGATGGTACGACATAATGAGAATGCCTTATTTAGCTATCAATTATGATTTGTAGCTCCGAGAAATTAAGCTGCTGTTGCACATGCAAGTTTCTCACATGGCGTGCAGTTCGACATTCATTTTTTCTACACAGCGCCCGGGAAAATTTCGACGATTTCAACTGCGTAATATGGCATATCATCATTGAGTTAAACTTACTATCGGGGAAAATGCGGTTTTACATTTATGTATGTATTACCAAGAGCATACAATATCTTAGTGTTGGTATGTTCATTATACATTCATTCATTGTACATATACAAGTATCTTAAAGCGAAACCTTAAGGATCGTCGACCTATTGAAAACTAATACTGGTGATAGTCATCACTGATGTATGGATAATCATTTGCATGAATCATCATGAATAAACCTTAAATCGGGTAAAAAATCTTGTGCGGGATAATTTTTTACAACCTAGAATGCGGAAAAACGCAGAATGCGGAGACGCTAAATGAGGACAATTTTTACATTGTTTTTATAGGGAATGAATCTGGACCTCAAAAAATAAACATTAAATGCGGAAAAACGTTAAATGCAAAGACATTATATCCGGATCCGACTGTATATATATATATATATATATATATAAAACTTCTAGGAGAATCACTCGCGGGTGATAAATATACAATATGCCAAGAGGGTGGCCGATAAAAATATAGAAATGGAAAAAAGAACACTCACAAATTAAAACTTCCGATATTTCGATGGAAAGTAGCTTCCACCTTTCTCTAGGTAGAGAGTAAGAATCATATCTGGATCTAATATATTTTATATATATATTAGATCCAGATCGATTTTACAGTATACACATTTTTTTACCATCCTTTTCTTTGGTCTATTGAAACCAAGTATCCTTTGCAGAAACATAAAAATTCACACACCAAGGAGTTGTACATTACTCTGTATAATTTATTTTTTATCACAGAAATATTGGCAAAATTATTGTTTAGCAATAAAAAAAGTCTTTCCCAGACAAATTTGCGGAAAATTTACTGCACGTGCTACAATTGTCTATTTTCAAATCCTTGTAAACACATTCTGACCAGAAATAAGCGTATAATTATAAATTACAAATAAGTAAGATACTTGTTACAAAGAACAATATGTAAAAAATAGTATTACATTCTTTCATTTATAGCCATGGAATCGTGCAAAACAACGTTCAAGACATAATCCTAGTTTGCCTGGATCGCAGTAATATATATATATAAGATATAGCTCGACTCTACACGCATATTTGAATTTCTACAAATAATGCATCTCTTTCTTGTTTTTCTATTTTTTTCATTTCTTGGAACTTCTTCCGGTATGCGGGTGTTTTTTGACTTGGGATTTTCTACCCATGTTTAAAGAGGTGGACGATGTTGATATATTAGTGATTGAATCACACTATCCCGAAATTGCAAGAGAGTCAATTTTTCATTATTGCTGAAATGTTTATACAATAGAAAGGCATTGTTAAGTATAACATGGAATATATGAACGTCTACTTTGGCATACCAACGGAGAGTTTTTCTTTCGCAGTGGTAGTATGCTAATAATTGGTCACATCTGTCGACCCCTCCCATCAACTCCTTATACTTTATGGCAGCCTTAGGTTTATGATTACCGGATTTGAGTTCAGACATACGGGCGCCAAACCCTGAGGACACTTCTAACGTCACGTTTGTCTCGCCATTTTAGAACACAGATGCCATTATTGGTATAAGATGCTTTGGCATGACCTGGTTTAAAATTTTGTGCACTATGTCTGACTTTTTTTATGCCTGGCATGAGGTTACCTTTCCGGTTTGCCTTAAAAGTTCCTGTTACGTATGTTTCACGATCTAGACAGTAATCCGTTAGACCAACCCCAGAAAAATAATTATCCATGCATATTGTATGACCTACAGCAAAGCGATCATTCATAAGGTGTTTCATGACATTTTCAACATGGCCCGATCCACATACTACCTTTTCAGTATATAATATATTATACATTTCAATAAGAGACCGTTTGGCTGTGTCAGCATATATAGTTTGACGACAAATATTTGTTCCTCTCATCCTGGATATATATCCTGAAGAAAAGGCGCCCGCGCTATAACGACATTGAATCATCTATACTTAACTCCTTAGAGGGGTAATAAATGTATAGCATCGTTTGATGAAATATGTCTACCAAGGGGTTAATTTTGAAAAGTGGGTCTGACGGTTTTGGCTCACCTTGATAAGGACTTTTCGTAAAGTGAAGAGTTCTAAGGATAAGTAAAAACTTGTCACGCCCCATGGCATTTCGGAAGAGGGGGAAGTTATATACTGAATTGTTCATTCAATAATGTGCAAAACTGGGTACATGAATATGACCATAAATATAAAGCAAATGCAAAAACGCCTCAAAATCAGCACGGTTGATATCTTTCCATCCTTTTATGCGAGCTTGTGGTGAAACATTTTGAGATGATAGGTTTTGTGCCTGAAAATTTGTCTGCTACAATATTAATCAATTATTTGATCGGAAAATAGCAAGTAAAAAAATCTATGGGTTTATTTCCCTGAGGAATTATTTTCAACCCAGAATTTCTGAACCCAGATTTTGAATCAGAATTGAGAACTTCCTCTAAGTCGGAATTCTGAAGCGCACCTCGTCTGTCCACTGCTTTTGGACCAGCCCAGGGGAGATGTTTTTCTTAGGCGAAGGTGGCCCGGACAACAGGCTTCTTGATGAGGGTCCAGGCGACGTAAATTCAGATACAGTGCCAGGAACAACAGGAGAAAGTTCGTCAAAAATTCAACGAATTTGTTAAATTTGTTCAAAGAATTAGATAAATGCCGTTTGACGCCATTATTTTGGTTTTTTCATGTCTGAAATAACTATTGAAAAAAAATCAAATCTAATAAATCCTTAATTCAATGAGAAGAAATATATAAATTAATATTTTAATCTTACTCGCTACAAAAAGAGTTACCTTACCGTTGAAAAAGTGGACTGAGCAGGTAAAAAAAACAAAGCGACGGCCGTCAGCAATATCCTTTGGTCTTAACGGGGGCTGAGCAAACACTGAACTAATTCTACTAGGCTAAAAAAAATTCGGGTTTTGAAAGTGGAGAACACTACATTGAAACATTTTTTATCGATGTCTGAAAAACATCTGCACCAAAAAAAATGTAATCGCTTGGTAAAAAGTCATTAAAAATAAACAAAAAAAATTACACGTTACAGGCAAAAAAGATGAATTTGAATACAAATTAATATCTACCAGGTGAATTACCTGTGAATAAACTATGAGGTAATCAAATCCGACAAAAAAATTCAGGAGTAATAGAACACTCCTTACAAAAAGAGTACACGTGGCTGGCTACAAAAAACCCAAAACTCACGGCGGAAACCGTCGGTACTATCTGTCGACCTTTCTGAAGGCTGAACATACATTGAAAAGAAATTCCCTCCGAGCGAAACAAAATCGGGCACTATAAAAGAAAGGCAGTCAAAAGCGACACACTGTCGCCGCCCGCCAGACGAAACACACTTGTCGCGCGACACTGTGTCGCAGGCCGCAGTGAACGTGTTAAGCAAATATTTTTTGCCATCTGCCAAGAAAAAACTGAGTTTGGAAATGCTGCACTCCACACAATCTGGGCACCAGTTAACAGCGTGGATGCGGAGAGGTTTTTCAGCCAGTACAATCTAGTTGTGACTGACAGACGCAACCGGCTGAAGGAAGAAAGGGCTGAAACTTGTTCCATGTTGATGTTCAACTATTTTAAATGATATTCAGGCTACTAATCTCATATTTAATTATTTACTATATGTTTATCTTATTCCTTACTTTATTATTGTTCTACCTCGCAATTATTTCAATTATTCCGTATTTCGTCATATAACTGTGTTTCACCACATTTTGTCATCATCAACTAATGATACAGAATGAAAATAAAGAAAAAAATAGACGCTACAAAATGCTATAAACTGAAATTGAAAGTGCTATAAAATAAAAATGAAAGTGCTATTTACACGTATCTCTAATCATTATTTATAAGACCCACAATCCAAGATCCCCATTTTCTTGTTTTGTCGTGCATTGAAAAAAGGAGGGGAAAATGTGATCGGTATGTCTACTAATTTCTGTAATCGAATCACCATTTCACGATCTAAAGACATACCTACATATAAAGACATTGTAATAAGGCTCGTCGAGAAAGGCTTGTGTTATAAATGGCGAGAGTGACCACTTGCAGAAAATTTTCACTATTGTATAATTATGATATCAACAGGTCTTGCAAATGAAGGAACAAATCAAGTTTGTGTGGTGAAAGAATGGGGAAACAAAGGAATTACGTTGGCTTTGTGTGAAAGAAAAAAAAATAATCCCTATGGTATTCGCGAAATAAAATATTTCCACTCATTAAAAAAAAAACTTTGAATAGAAAAGTAAAAATTAGATGTTAACATAGAATTCCACGAAAGAAAAACGAGTTGACGAGTGGAAATATTTTTTTTCGCGAATACCTTAGGGCTTATTATTTTTCTTTCCCGCGTAATTTCTTCTATCGTCTACGTCTATTATGGCTGGGTTCGAGTGTGTTCCATGTCAAACATTAGCAACATAAAACTCAGTGTTGCCACTCTATCGCTCGCATACCGCTCGTATCGTGGCCGAGGCAAGTCCCTGGAGGGCTGAGTGACCTTGGTGCTTAGCGTGAGTCATCAAGGGGAGGGTATCATTCGCTCGCTTTTTTACGGGGGACGCAGTTGCCTAATAACTTAAAAAACTTGTTGTATGACAAGGTAAGGGTGTGGGGTGCAATTGGGGGACAGCGGTTGGCCACGAGACACGTGCAAGCACTCGAATTTTCCACCCCCCTAACTTTCTCATTTTCTGTCACCGGACAACTTTGAGTGACTCAACTGTATGCAGCTGCCTTAAGCTCAACTGAGAGAATTCTGTGAATATTAACATTTGTGCATGCGTCAACTTAGGTCAGTGTTGTTCCAAAATGAACAAGGGCAAAAAGTTGTAGTCTTTCACGGTAGTTGAAAAAATTAAAGTTCTTTAAGTCATCACAGACGCTCAGGATGTAGGAAACCGCACTCCCGGACTAAGGCATGATGTGCCGGATTCATGCATTAGAAGAAAGAGGAAGTATAAGATTGCTCTATTCCATACCAATAGGGACAGAAGGTCTTTTTGGGGAAAAACTACGAGCTGTGACAGGACATGCATGTGTGTGCCGCCGTACTGCGACGCCCGTCTCACTAGCAAGTCAGCCGTTTTTATGTAAATTATGAAATTTTGTTATTTTGTCATTCATTGAAGATTTTTGTTGGACCATATTGAAATAATAAATGCTTTAAATTCCATTGACAGTTATGATTTCTTTCAAAATTTGATTTTTTTTTTTTTTCCTTTCTTCAAGTTTTGATGTCATATCTACCTACGCCTTATCGTTCATTTGTTACGCGGCTGACGCTTGGGTATTTTGAATTTTACGTGTTTGCATTCCCACTCGTCATTGTTTACAGCAAAATATAATTTGTAAAAGTTAACCACGGGTAACCACTTCCCTGACGGATTTTTTTTACAAAACCGGTCAAAAAAAGTCATATTTTTTTATTTCAGATTCAGAAGCATTAAATGGAGGCAAATCTGAAAATGTTTTCCTTTACTTTTTATTCCAAATAACTAATGATTTATTCAATAATTTCTGAATGTTGCCCCTTAACTTAAGAGAATTAGGCAACCTGCATATCAGTATAACTTTCCTTCCCGTAAACCTTAGTTAGTCATCCAATGATGAATACATTTAGTTTATATTGCAAAAGCATATTTTTGCCGACAACGTTAATGTTAACTATTAATTTTAGTCCATAGTACATCAAGAAACAATGCACAAACATTCATGGAAGTTAGGCAACCTGCATGACGACGACTTTCGGTCTGAAAATGTTATAACAGAATTCATTCTATGACAAAAACAAGAAAATTCATTTCTTTTACTTGATTATCTTTGAAGTGTGCTGGAATCCCTTTCCTCAGTGTTCCATACGAGTCAGTGGAGTGTGAAGCGAGCAAGTCGGCTAGATCTGGAGACATATAAAAGTTATCCATCGTCAGGAAATATCATAGGCCAAATAATGGCTTCATTAGAGTCATCATCACTTTTGAGGTCATGGATAAATGGGTAAAGTCTTTATCCAACACAGTCCCCTTTTCCGTGTAAATTTGCGTTGACCACACATATCCAGTTCTCGATTCACAAAGAAAAAATACTTGCCAAATGAAGCTCTTTTCATAGGCATGAACTGCCGTGGCGGCTTAGGCTTGAACTGCCGTATGCTCTTTTCGATGGTAACATCCGTCTCTGGTGTATGGAGTGCCTTGAACTTTTCCTCCAGCCTCTGGCAAATCGGCCATATTTTATTTAGTTTGGTGTTGGGGTGTTTGGGGTTCAAAATCGTTATTATAGGCAAAATGTAAATATTGCCTTATTTTTACGAATCATCGGTAAGACATTGTGTGTCCAAAAAAAAGAGAGGCGAGTATTGGTCTCGTTGACCAATAAAACTCAGTATCTGGCTTTCGCACTCTGCTCTGTAGCATTACAAGGGCAAAAAACACGAATTTCTGAGCTTGTCACAGCTCGCCACTGATTTACGCTACCACTGCTCGGCCCCGCTTTTTCACGCAAAGTGTTACTGGCGCAGTGATTAGTTTCCCAAGTTATAAAGTCAACATTTTCATCGGAAAAAATGTTTTTTAGGGAATCTCATTCGGGAACCAGGTCGAAGTTCATCAAAGAATTACCTTCAAAAAGAAACCTAGGTGGTGCCGGAGGAGGATTCGTTGTAAGCATTTCCTCCCACTCCGCTTCCCACGAATGTTCCGCTGCGCCTTCTGATTCGGAGCTTGTTTCTCCGGAGAGAGTCGACTAGGAGCCAGGAACTTCAATGTCCATAACCTCCGAATCACTGCTGGTCAACACTGATTCCTCTCCAGAATCCATTTCTGATTACTAAATGTTACTGCGCGAAAACAAATAATTTTCCGTAGAGTTCACTCCTACTACACCGCTCGTATTAGAACGAAAATGTTAGAACTAAAAATGGAAAGTTAGTATCGGTGGAATTTCAGCGAAAAAGTGCATGCGCTCTGAAAATCAAGGATGTGTATTCTCTGAAACTCAACGAAAGACTGTCACTATCGTCCTTCCGACAAAGTACTCGTGGAAACAATCACGATATGCAAAGGATCTCGCCCCTAAGTGTGAAAAGCCCATCCCATGCTCATCATAAAATTTTTCTTTTCCGTTCCTATCATTTCCTGGAAAATAAACACACGTGTGCGTACCGCAACAGCATGAATTTTCCAACTAACGGTAAATTTATATCGAGAAAAGCCCATTAGTAAAAGGTTGGCTGGTGGGAAAGTAGCCCGGGGAGCAAAGGGTGGCATATTAGCATGACATGATACCGGGCGCCAGGTTGCTTAGCGGGCCATCGGCTCTCGAGCGGGTGTTTTCTGACCTCAGGAAAGTGTCAAGCATGACAATAGAAGGCATTACACATGTTTGGGATTTATCTCTATCTTTCCTATTTTCTCGTACTCATGTGGGTTAGGGTAGCACTTACACAGGGCACTTGTGTTGATTTCTATTGAGAACGTACGACCTTCAGACGTCTTCATCGTAAAGCTGTTTCCATAAATATGTTTCACAACTTCCGCAAGTATTCAAAGTAGAAAAATGAAAGGGGCTGATGAAATAACATTCGCAACAGATCTAAACATTTACGCTCACGCTATTTTATCTAAAGAGAACGGTACAATAGACATTTCCTACATATATAAAAATTACCGGAAGAAAAATTTGCGGACGAATAATATAGAATTACATAATATGTATAGTAACAAATATATATTGTAACAAATATATATAGTAAAAAACATATTTGGTAACAAATATATATCTATAGTAAAAAATAAGGCAAGGTAAGATTCATGTTCTGTTGCTAGAGAAATATTGTATTCCAATTACTGTGGAACTCATCGTAGCAGTAAAAATTAGCGCAAAATTGAAATTGCAATTTTTATAATGACCGCTAAAATGTTGATGAAAAATGTAATTGAATGCTTATGAAGTAAATGACGAAATAAATGAAAATAACTAATTTAAAAATTATTTACTTATTTAGAAAGTTTTTTGTCATGTAAAACGGAAGTTTTACATCATAAATTTGCAATAATTATCGATAAATAACAAAAATTGAAGTTGTAAATTTCGTAAAAAGTTCGCAAAAGAAACTCAATGCTTGAAGTAAATAGACGGATAGTTACGAATGACAATGTAGGTGATTGAAATTTCGTATTGGGATAACTTTTCAGTGCGTAAAAAATTATAACCCTCGAATTTCTAGAAATATTACCAAAAATGACCATTGTTTTAACATTAGAAATCACTATTTGAAAAGAGCGCCGCTTGCCGCATCGGTGGCTCTGGACCTTCAACAGCATGGGAGGCGGCAGGAACGCAAACTACTAGCATCGGCCGACTATATGCGGGCGTAAAGAAAAATATACGGACATCGCGGACTTGCCCGAATATATGCGGGCTTGTCAGAATTTGCACAACCTCGGTGCCCGAATATATGCGGGCTTGTCAGGGAAGTGGTTAAAAGGCGACTTACAGTGACTATGACTTGTGCATTAGGAAAACGGCGGGGGGATTCAGAATTATAAATCAGAGCTCGGTGCGATTGTCCACACTTACCAACTAAACACGAATTGTAGCGAGGTTGGATTTGTTTTGTTCTAATGAATATCAATTACTCCACTCATTCCATAGGACAACAAACAATGCAAGCATTGTAGGGCTAAGGCTACAAGTGAATACTTGCCTCCGAGGTCCATACATGCCTATGAAAAATGCTGCATAAATTATATGAGATTATCGCAAGCGGCTTTGATAATGGCCGAAAATTTGAAGTTAGGCCCGCAAACCTCGCAACAGGAGAAAAAAAGCCCCAAAATGTTTTCTTCAACTTCGACACATAAAAAGAGGGATGCGCCTCTTACACGCGTTAACGGCATCGTCAATGCATTATCATCTGAGATTGCCATTGTGACCTCAGTGCATTGCCGACTGCCACGTTTTTACTCGTGGTAACTAATTCACCCCACCTAACTTCCATCGTCGTTTATCGGTATCTAGTATATTCTGGTCACGAACATAG
This sequence comes from Pyrrhosoma nymphula, assembly GCA_963573305.1. Taxonomy (NCBI): domain Eukaryota; kingdom Metazoa; phylum Arthropoda; class Insecta; order Odonata; family Coenagrionidae; genus Pyrrhosoma; species Pyrrhosoma nymphula. The sequence goes on from OY754334.1 coordinate 5,417,147, forward strand.
ATATTTACCGGTATTTCAATGGGATTCCAACAGTGCGTTTTATTTCGGAAGTCAAAATGGCAATATGTGCTCTTTCAAGCAAAATTGCTGCATAAAACTGCCAATTGATATCGGCTTTAATTATTGCACTCTAAGAATAATATCTTCTAGATACTCAGAAAAATTATGGAGCACTTTAAAATACGTAATCCTTAAACATTAATTTTGGCGCTCCTTTAATTTCAGACCGTAACTAAAGTAAGCGATGAGGTGTAGAGCAGAATCGACGAGAAAAACAATAATTTCAATAAAAAATACGCAGATTGAAAATAACGGGGTGATAGCCATGGTATTTGATGGTAAATAATAAAAATTGTTTATCATCACTCTAGGAAAGGTTTTAATGGTGAATAAAGCAATATTGAGATATTTACTCGACTTGCATCGTACAGCACACGGAACACTTGGATGCCCCTGTGGAGATGCAACCCGCACACCACCTCTATACATCGAAAAACCCCTACATCGAAGTCATGATTTTTCCGGTCCCAACCAATTCGTTGTATGGGGGTTTTACTGTATATGGTCTTGTGTGGCATTATTTAAAATGAAAGACCTGTCTCATCCACATTAAAAATGTCTTCAAGCAAATAGCCATCAACATGATTATGCAAAGTTGTGCACTTGCAGTGAGAAACTGTTTCAGGATCTATGTAGTGTACACTTTCAGATTCATCACAAATGGTTTTATAGACAATATTTATATCGACCTTTGAAACGGTGTATCCAGCCATTTGATGCTTTGAAGTCATCAATGCCTAGTCTTGCTCCTGCATGTAGTAGTGCCTTTTGTTTTAGCAAAACTCCACTAATTGGTGAAGGTAGGTACCTGCTGCCAGTGGTGAATATAGGTTATCAATTTGGGGGGGAAAGGGGGGGCAAGGCACTGGCTAGCTAGCGGCGACCGGCTATAGTTTAGGTATCCGCGCATGTGCCGAGTGCCTCTTGCAGCGGTTATGCGGCCTTATTTGGGGGGACCTAGCTGCTGCAGTGAATGAAGCAAGCCATCAGCAGCTAGTTGTCTATAAAACCATTTGTGGTGAATCTGAAAGTGTTGATCCTGAAACAGTTTCTCACTGGAAGTGCACAACTGTGCATAATCATGTTGATGGCTATGTGCTTGAAGACATTTTTAATGTGGACGAGACGTCTTTTTTTAAATTTACTGCCACACAAGACCCTATACTTCAAAGAGGACCCTTTGCTATGGGGGCAAGCACAGCACAAAGCTCGCCATACTGTTTTATTAGGAGCTAATGCAGATGGCAGTGAGAGACTAAAGCCCTTAGTTTTAGGAAAGTCCAAAAATTCACTATATTGCATAAACATTAAGACCTGGCTTACAATCTATGCATCCAACGCTAAGGCATGGATGACATCCACTATTTTGGAAGGATAAATTCATACCCTTGATGCAAAGATCGGGGGCCAAAACAGAAAAATAGTTTTGCTTTTGGATCGGTGCACACCCAGTTAATTTGAAATTAAGGAACAAAATTAGTATTTTCCCTAGCAAATTGTTTGCAAGAGAACTGCAACTATGAGTCTTAATGGAAAAAGTGAAATGTTAACACGTTTATTGCGGCGTTGTCCACGTGGTGGGCAACAACAACCCCCGGCACCGGGCTTTTTTCGTGATTTGTGCTGTAGAGCAGGGACTGCCTTGAGTGTGTTTCTGTCTGTATCGATCTGATAGTTAGCACCCATGATGTCTTGACACATGGGAACGTACATATAGGGTCGCTGCTCATTTCAAAGAAAGCACAAAATAGGCGCCGTTCCCCACCAAGAGGGTAACGCAATATTGAATGCAAATAATACCAAAATCCTTAACTCTTTCTGTTTTTCTGTTGTTGCATTTTGTGTGTCAGGGAGCCGACTGTCCCCTCTCCTACTCATCAGCTCCTATTTGCCAGCCTGCGGATAGAGGGGGAAGTTTGTACTCCGTGTTGCCCATGGGCTGGACAATGCGGCCTAGACGGGAAAGTTCAGCGTTGCCCTCCGTGTGGGCAGCAACACACTCAGAAGCATATGGTCTGATTTGTGCTCAAGTAGTATCTGATGTTTTCCAATGAGGATAAGCTTTTATTATAAATGCGAACTGATATTCAAAGTGAGGCTATTGCTAATGTGTGCATCTTCCATGAATCTAAATATTTACGCAAATACGCATTTATTTGGTCAAATGTGTTGTGACCCCCTAGGAGTTCACAAATAACATATAATTAAGTCTTTGTGTAGGCACGCGTGGCTGGGAAAAGCCGTGACGTGTGACCCACAAGAATTAATGAAATAAATAAAAAAAAGGAACAAGGGAAGAGCAGGGAATGGGAAGAAAATTCACCGGCCGTCGGGATAACATCCCCCATCAGTTCTCCGTCCTAACACCAGTAACACTCGTAAGGGGAGGGGGGGGGGGTAAAGGGGAATCGGGATCAATACAAAATATTTCTTTCCTGATACATGTGTACCTAGAGTATTAATTCCAAAAGGATCTGTTGTGATATATGGTCCCCATTTTGAATGATTGGCCTTCAAAAAGTGAAAAAAAAAACAAATATTTGATGTGGAAAGTAGATGCCCTCGTTTATGCCTGAGTATTTTTTTTAAATTTATTTTCTCTTGCATATTTCCATAGGACATTTTTTTTTTAAAGTATGCAAACAGTAGTAGGGTCATTCCACGCCACTTCAGACAGGAGTTGACCACTCAGATTTTGATGAAAATTGGTGGAATTGTTTGCCTCGCAAAATAAGACTAAAAATTTAAAGCGTTTTTCAAAAATCGAAAAAACAGATGAATAACGGACATTTTTCAAAATGGCTGTTCTCAACTTCACGAAATTTTCGTTATCATATATCACGGGGAAGAAACTAGGTAAAAGAGTACTTGATGGCTCATTTCCAATTAAAATTTATTAATTTAAAAGATTTCCAAAATGTAGATTGACTTTTCACTGCTATACTTTTTCGAACAAGTCACTTTCTTTATGTTTATTGGTGAACTTCCCAAAGTTACTATGCTCCAATTGAGCTTCTCAAGCACAGCTTTCTTAGGCGAAGATGCGCCGTCACTTTTCTCCCCTCGCTCACTTCCTGACACGTATGATACTTGGCTATCTGATGATGTTCCACTTTGGGATCAGATGCTCTTTCCTCGGATCCTATCGCACCAGATTAATGATGCAGTCCTGAAGGCCTAAGTATATCTGATGCTTGGTTTTGATGGACGGAAGGAGTGGATGTTTTCTTGTCGTCCTCATCAGGGTCGTGCACTTTCGGTGAAGTCTCCTTCTTATTCACTTCAATATAGATGGCCTTTCTACAAGTTATGCACAGCTTTTCACCCTCTTTTATCCCAGGAATACTTAAATTTTTACACTTGTCGTGAAGTTAGAATGAAATTGTTTTCAGCTGTTTTAGGACGGATGCTTTATGAATCGTGAAATGGTATGAGTATTTAGTTAGTTGAACCGGATGTTCTCTGTTAATATGTTCTCTGTTTCGTGTTCTTGACACAAAGCACTCACATTAAATCCATGTGCAAGCCCCGGCGTGAAAACTCCCTCCTCATTTTTTAAACGACGGAGCGTGAGCACGGTGTTTTTAAAACTTTACCTAGTGAGCCTTCACTGCGATCCATTTCACGCCACAAAATACGCGCAATTCGCAATAACACTTCACCATATGTCAAAGGACCGATATAATTGTAAGGACTGTGGCCAAAGAGAGGTCAGAAAAACTCAAGACTAAAAGGTAGACTGGGTAGAGGAATAGTTGCTGGAAGCAATTGCCTGTGCAGCCAGTGCCCCACGCCACACAATGTATACAATTTCTGTTATCAATTTGTATTCACATATTTTAATCCCCAAAACCCGTTGCATATAATGTGTATACTAAGTAATGAAATAACATTGAACCATAGAACTCCTGCTTGAGAAATGCCGGGAAGGAATAACTGAGAAGTCTGTATAACTTGAATTTATCGATTACGACATCTTTTTTCACAGAACAACATTGTTCCATTTTTTGTTAAAAACATGTCTTAAGAAGTTCTTGGTGTCAAAGTTTCACCATATATTTTTTATCTAAGTTCTTCTGCCATTGGCCGGTCTCGCAAAAGTATGAATTCAATAGATAAGTGATAAAAAATGGGCATATGTGGAGTTTTCTTCGGATATCTTAATTTAGAAAGTTTATATCAAATGGGCGTTGCAGGGGAAAATTAAAAAAAATAATTTCTCTCTAAAAATGGAAAAAAAACCCTCAAAATTTTTATATAATATACATAATATTACAAGGTACGACATGTAAAAAAATGAGGACAATTAAATGTGAATAACTTAAAAATTGTAATTTTTTAACATTGAATTGTTTAAACAAATGGTCATTTTATTGCCATTTCTACTGCAATTTGAGATTTTTCAAAGAATTATAACTGGAAATGAGCCATCAAGTGCTCTTTTACCTAGATTCTTCCCCGTGATATATGATAACAAAAATTTTGTGAAGTTGAAATCAGCAATTTTGAAAAATGTCCATTATACATCTGTTTTTTCGATTGTTGAAAAACGCTTTAAATTTTTAGTCTTATTTAGTCGAGGCGAACTATTCGACCAACTTTCATCGAAATCTGAGAGGTCTAGGGTCAACTCCTGTCCGAAGTGGCGTGGAATGACCCAGTAATAATCACTAACGTTAAAAAGTGACACTTTTACGTTGCCAGCACATGCGATAATGCCCATGTTTCGGATATGGTTTGCTCTAAAAATGTAACAAGAACTGATTAGTAATCTACATATGTGCACCTGTCAATGTACAAAATATAAAAACAGGGTGTCTACCAGTCTGGAATCCAGGAAAAAGTCAGGAATTTAGTAATATGTGGACAAAATCTGGAATAGGTCAGGAATTCACTGAAAAATAATCAAAATTCGGGGGATGGTTACTTGCAAATTGTCACATTAAAAATAGGAACGGCGGACATAACATTAAGAAATGAGAACTTCTGTTTCCCTTTTTTATTATCTGTCAGTATCAAGGTGGTGTATTTTTAAACCTCTCTGATCAGCATGTGTGAGTTTGCGACTTTCGTCGTTCGGTTTTACTAGACGTGGGCACTGATTCCTTCATGCTGCCATGCGGCAAATCGGCTCGGTCGGTTACAGGCTGAAGATGGTGTAATTCTCTCCTGTCCATGAATGAATATTTCGAAGCAATGACCTTGACCGCGGTTATTACAACGCTGCCAAAGATTCAAGCGATCTATAGATCGTATTATAGTATGATAGTGACATTTTCCATCTTGCGTTATGCCATGCCCCTGAGGGTGCAACTCTGTCGATATCCACTACAGTAGAACCTCTATTTTACGAATTTGAAGGGACCCAAAAATTTGAGTTTTGTAAATCAGAGGGTTTGTAAATTGGAGGTTATCTTCCAAGCAATCGAAACCCCAACAATCCCAATTCAGTTTCAATAGTGCACTGCTTAAAAATAAATGCGATTAAAAGGTAATATTTCAATAAAATGAATTACACATCCAGTTTAATACAACAAAAATAAAATATTAACCTACATTTCTTATATATAGTGGCATATTTTTTATGCTCTCCTTGGCAAAAAATTAACAGAAAATGCTGTCAGTTTGCAATTGAGGATGATAGCCTATATTTGAAAAATGCTCATTTAGAGAAGTGTTGTTTATATATTTCTTTAATGATCATGGCAAGAGTAAAGCTAAAAAATGAAATTTAAATTTTATGAAAAATTGTGTTTGACCTCCTGAACTTCTTATATTTTAAAGTAATCATCAATTTTTGTTTGTTGTTTGGAAGTTTCTATGAAGTATGCGGTGTTGTTTCCAATAGCTGAAAGGTGATTGTTGAAGGAATGAGGTACACCATCAGCATATACAGCTGAAACTTGTGAGGGATTTTTACAGCATGTCTTAATTCATCCCTTGTAGGGGGAGAAGGTGCTTCTGGGTCATCTTCACAGCTTGCAGAAGAGCTTTCTAAGCTCACTTCTTCCTCATGTTCTTCATCTTCACTTAATGTGTTGCAATTATGCGTCATCACATCAGAGTCACACTTGACATATGGCTCAGCGCTTGAGAGGATGCATCTGGGATGTATTGATGTAGTTGAGCCATTTCTTGACTAAGGAGGTCCTGTAGTGTGGGAACCTCCACTAACTCCTGTCTCCAGAACTGATGTGTCACCAAAATCACCTGATCTCCAACAGTTGGAAATAGTTTTCACGGTGACACTATCCCATGCTCTGGCAACACCTCGCACAGCATGGAGCCAGGGCCATCCCTGGGGATTAAAGGGCCCTGTGCAAACGAAAGTTGCAGCCCCCCATAACTTTGCATTCCCTTATTGATACATATTATATCATCTCTTAAGCATATTTCTTGGAAAGAAGGAAATTAACTGACAAACTGGCAAATAGTTTCAAGAAATTTACATATGCGCTAGGTAGTAGGTAATTTCGGGTAGTAGGCCGGTTTCCCTGCACTATCTGAAAGATGCAAGCCCGGGCCAGGGCCCCTATAGGCACTGTGCCCTGCGCAGCGGCACCTTTTGCACTACCCTAGGGACGGCACAGCATGGAGCAATGTCCATGGAGGCACATCAAGCACATCAGAGGCTTGATCTGCAACAAATGTACGCATACTAAAACTCTGCTGACAGTAATGCATAGAGATGCGTGAAAATCGCATATGCGATAAATGCAAAATTTCCGTGATGCACGTGAATACATGCGACATAGGCGCGATGACTGGACTTTTTTGATATTTTTACAGCAAATTTGCCTTTTCGATGGCAAAATTCGTAAATTTAGTGCCAAGCGCAGTTAAAATCTCCGCCAACGCTCTCCGCTTGTGAGATTGCGTCGTCATGAAAAAATCCGCTCCCGGAAAGTATGTAGTTACATTTTATCAGATCCACGCCGCCGCTGGGTCGGAAGAGGGTCAGCCGCCGCCACCGACTAAAATGTCGTCGGCAGCCACGTCTGACTCAAACTCGTCGATCAGAGTACGCACCACCCTGTTACCCGACCACCTGACTTGCATTTTTAGCATTTACACTAGGTGGAGCTTTCTAATGGTGTAAGGAAATGCTCCAAAAGCCGTAAAGTGGTATCTGTATCACAATTTTACGTGCTGTCTTACGATTTAAGAAGAGCGTTGTGGCGGTGACGCGTTGGCGGAGAGCGATATTGGGTGGGAGCGGCGACACGTTGGCGGAGCGTGGGAGTGGCCGAGTGTGGTAGTGATGGGAAGGTGACAATGTAGATACGGCTCCGGTGGTTTGGGGTGGCAGCGCACGGGAGGAGGCCAGTCGGCACCGCATGAACCGGGTCACAAGAGTTAGTTCGGTGCTCGCCGCAAGTGTGGATGTCTCGCGGGAGACTTTTGCGTGAGTACCGCCGTTACAAGCGTACAGAGTTTTATCTCGGTGTAATCGCCTACTTGTTTTGATTTTACTGGCGGTCATTTATACTCAGCTGATCTCGACACGTGTTACCGGAAAAATGCCGCGAGTTAAAATAACAATTAAGCAACGTGCGGAAGCTTACAAAAACGAAAAGTTTTATGTAAGTGAATCCAATATTCTCATGTGTGGGATATTTAAGCTCAGATTGGACTGGAATAAAAAAGATACCTTAGACAAGCATATTTTAACTAGTTCACATTTGGCTAAGAAAGTGCCTGTTGCTCAAGATCGACAGGGAAGCAACAAGAGACAAACCACTTTATTTGAGGCGAATGAAAATGCCAAGAAGACAAAAACAGGGAAACACGATTTCATACTGTCTCACACTCTGTCAATGTGCCTCAAGGCAAATATTCCGGTGCACAAATTAGACCATCCAGCAGTGAGGGACTACCTTTCAAAGTAAGCTAGCCTTAAAAGCAAAGCTACCAGCCTTCCGAGACGTTGGGCCTGACTGCTTCATAGATGGTTACATGTATTTTCATCGGCAGCTACTAGAGAGGTTGAGAGAGAACCCTGGTAGCTTCTGCGGTGTTAAGCAAATATTTTTTGCCATCTGCCAAGAAAAAACTGAGTTAGGAAATGCTGCACTCCACACAATCTGGACACCAGTTAACAGCGTGGATGCGGAGAGGTTTTTCAGCCAGTACAACCTAATTGTGACTGACAGACACAACCGGCTGAAGGAAGAAAGGGCTGAAACTTGTTCCATGTTGATGTTCAACTATTTTAAATGATATTCAGGCTACTAATCTCATATTTAATTATTTACTATATGTTTATCTTATTCCTTACTTTATTATTGTTCTACCTCGTAATAATTTCAAATATTCCGTATTTTGTCATATAACTGTGTTTCACCACATTTTGTCATCATCAACTAATAATACAGTATGAAAATAATGAAAAAAATAGACGCTACAAAATGCTATAAACTGAAATTGAAAGTGCTATTAAATAAAAATGAAAGTGCTATTTACACATATCTCTAGTAATGCAAGTGTACTTTCAGTGCAATTAAAAACTATGCAGTTCTAAACTTGTCACATAATTATGTCAGGGTTGAAATCAAACTAATTTTTATAACATATAATAGTCATCCGCTCATTCAGGAAAAAACAATGGATATCATGTGGAATTCTCTGTGTGCAGAATATTTGCATCAAATTGAAAGGATTTAAAAATTAGACCTCGATCATATTGATTTGCTGTTACATAGCGTAGGCCTTAAGGCTAGGAGACTCACTTTAGTCAAAGTGAATGAAACTCACACCCATGAATTCCAAAAAAAAAACATACTGGTAAATATTTTTCTACAAAAATTAATAATGGTATGAACTTGGCTCCTGCAACTGAATTAAGTTCTTGTAGCTTCAAGTGGGTAGATTTCGTAATAAGGGGAATAAGTGAATTAATTCATCCAGTGGAGTATTTGAAGCATTTGCAGTTTCGCATTAATTAGCGTAGGGGATATGTTTAGTGCTAGTCGAATTTGTGTTGAAAGAGGTCATTTTAACATGGGAAAGCCAGGGATGTGTTCTAACTATGAAATTTAGAAAAAAGTCCAATTCACCCAGTATATTTCAGTTAACAGACTAGGAAATTCCTTATTTGAGGAAAACGTACAGGTTGAAATAGGTACCTTCAATAATATTTAGCAGCTGATGAAAGTCAATTATAGAACTTTACTAGAGTTAATTTGAAATTCCCTCTTTTTTTTGTATGCGTCTACAGCGCTGACATCTAGCAGTGATTTGTGAGATATTTTATGAGATATACTCGCGGGTACTGAAAGCTGTAAGTCGCGATCGCAAATTCTTACAAATAAATGTAAAAAATTTCTAATAAAAAATTAAATATTCAAAATGCATCAAATTTTGAACATACAAAGAACTTCCAACAGGAATGCTACTTCCAAGTAAAAGGCTTACCAAAGTTCTGAGATGGGGTTGCGGCAGCTATCTAACTGCTAATTTTAAATAATTCCAGGGAAAATATATATCCTTTGTGACGACGAGTTAGTTATTTGCAATGCACTAAAGTATAGAAAATAAATGGAACTTACCAAGCGCCCAAAGATAGTGCTGGACGAAAAAACGACGAACACCCTAAAAAGATGCACTGAGTGCATTAAATTTTAAAATGTTGTTCAAGTTTTTTTATACCTTTAGTACAATTTCTTGAATTTGAAATGCTCATTCTTACGTTTGCATAATGCCAAATGTTTACACATTTGAGTGATGCATTGAAGACAAAACACTGAACTCAATATAATGTATTGAGTTCGGTGCGACAAAACCATTTCAAATACTTCGTAAAACAGGGGTCATTCACTACTTGGGACCAGCTTCTCACTTCGTAAATCATTAAAATGGAGGTTTCGTAAAACGGAGGTCATTTTACATGGGTTTCCTATATACAAAGATTGGGACTGGCAGAATGGTTCGTAAATTGGTGTAATTTCGTAAATTAGAGGTTTGTTAAAAAGAAGTTCTACTGTAGATACCTATATTATATTTAAACTATCGCATCCTAAGTTTCTATGCTGCACATCATCATCGAGTGGAATAAACTAAACTTACTGTGGAATTCCAGTGTTTTCTTTCACCCTCATCATGAAGGAATTCCATTCAGTAAAGCCTACCGTTTGCCATTTTGTTATTTGCATTTGCCATTGAATTCTCTTGCTTCATCACGCCATAACACAAGCATCATAAGCAAGTCTTCATGACAACAGAAATACGCCCCTGTGAAGCAAAATCATTATATTACGTCGTCGCCAATGATGCTGTATGTGCCACCGCCGGATTGGAAGAGGGTCGACTGCTGCTGCCACCGAGGAATACGTAGTTGGTGCCCACGTCTACTTTATACTAGAGAACTCACCATTTGCCAGCTAGTGTAGTGGAATGTCTTTGTTATTCGTCTGTTGGGAAACTCGCCTGCTCGAAAGCCACCGGAAAGTCTAGTTCATCTGCCGGCATGTGCAAGTTTGCAACAAAGTCGTTTGTTTATTTTGGAGAAATCGCTATTTGCCAACTAGTGCAGTGGAATGTCTTTGCTATTCGTCTGATGGGGAACATGGTAGCTCGAAAGACGCTGGAAAGTCTAGTTCATCTGTCGGCATGTGTGAGTTTGCAACAAAATTGTTCGTTTGTACCGGAGAACTTGCCATTCGCCAGCTAGAGTTGAGTTGGTGCGTCAGTTGTCGAGTTGTGTGTGCTCAAGAGGTGCCTTTGGTTGAACTGGAGACACATCATTTCGACCTGCTTAAGATAAGGATTATTCATACAGTAACTGTAGTCAGTATTCTGTGAACACCTGTGTAACTGCGAATGAACAAAATCTCGATTCCAGATATAATTAAACAGGACTACAAATAAAAAAAAATAGGGCTGCGAATCGAACTATTGACCTTCACAGTAACACATTAAAAAATTAGCCTGGTTTGTCTGGAATTTTAAAATTTTTGTCTTGAAAAGTGTTGAAAAAGTCTTGAATTTCTTTTTCATACATAAGTAGACATCATGAAAAATAATTCAAAATGTGTCCGCAAGCACCTCTGGTTGATTTCTGGTGGAATGACACTTTTCTTTTACGTATGTCCACAATCAATTATCTTCTTAAAACTGATGATCTCAGGCCTGACCTCGTGGAAATTATGGATATCCATGATGAGAAAACCACCTTTGTTAATTCCACAAACTTTCTTACGCTGGCACGACGCGCGTTTCACCACACTGTGGCATAATCATGTGCACATGATTATGCCACAGTGTGGTGAAACGCGCGTCGTGCCAGCGTAAGAAAGTTTGTGGAATTAACAAAGGTGGTTTTCTCATCATAATTATCTTCTTGTGAGTTGAATCAGACCACAAAATGGCTAAGCGAGTAAGAATATTTATTAAACTTCATTTTTTGTGGAAACTATTGGGTTGCTAGCGAAAAATATAAGGGGGGTTTATTTATAAATATCACTCCTGCCTGGGACCACCTGCCAGCCATTTTCATCAAAACCCAAGTTGATTTAATTTTTCTCATGCCAAGATCAGTTCATCACATGCAAAGATCAGAAGAGCAACAGTTACCATGTGACTTATTTTCTCTAATAATCAGATATCTGTCTTAGACCGAGTACGTAAATGAAACATAATTGTTCCTTCCTTCAAATTCCAGTTGGCCCAGCTGCTCATCTGCGATTGGCTGCTGGAGACGAGGACAAAGTTGTGGGAGGAGGAAGGGGTGGAGTCTGAGTCTGGTTCCGTGCTCTCGTTGACCCCTGTGCCTGCACCCGTCCTCACTGGCTTCCAGCAGGACTTGTCCTCCCTGAGGAGAATCACGCAGTTCATCCCGGTAAGTGTCCTCCTCTATAAGGCCCCGGCGGATAAAATAAAACATCTTAAGTGAATTCTTTACCCATTCATGGACCTAATATGCCTGTTTAGAATAGCTTTTCATGATTTTTTGTTTTAAATTGTACCTAATGAGGAAGCAAGTTGTTGTTTAAAAAGTTTAACGGTTTAAAAAACTAATTTGCAAAACTTGTGTAATTTTTTTGTTGACATAAGTTTCTTATTTCTGTAGCTCCTTAAGCAGTAGGTCATTCTTGATCTGGTCTGAGTAATATCACCTTTTTTTTGCCTCCCCATAGTCTGCTCTGCCGCGTGTGTTCTTGTTTGAAGCAACTGCAAGGCTCATGGCTGGGGCCTCACCAGCTCGAACACAGCAGCTGTTGGACCGTAGTCTCCGCCACAGACACAACAGGTCCTCAGTCATTTGTGGAAAGGGAGGTCAGTGTAATAGTGTTGCTCTCATTTTTACTTCAAACTACGTTACCTAATAAATTATTGAACTTGAACAAATATTGAACATAAATTATTAAATTATTGTTTTCTGTTATGTTTATTTTCTCATTTTCTCTAGAATAGTCAAAGAATCTGTTTGACAAGGTAATTTTAAGATTTTCTGCTGATATATCATGCTTTCATTTAAGATGGGTTATTTTAGATGTACATATTATTCATAATTGTTTTTTGACTTGCCTTAAACTCTTTAAACTAAGAAAATGAAGGCTCATTGCATCTTAAATTGAAATTGTTTACAATATTAGTATATATTTTGTTGACCTATGCATATATTCATTAAGCTATTATTTTGTGACATGTCTTATTTCCGCTATGTAAGATCCTTAGACAAATAGATGATAATGATATCCTGGGTTCAGCATTTGGAAGGGGAATACAGTAGAACCTCTTTTTTACAAACCTCTAATTTACAAAATGACACCAATTTACGGACCATTCCGCCTCTCCCGATCTTTGTATATAGGAAAACCATGTAAAATGACCTCCGTTTTACGAAACCTCCATTTTAATGATTTACGAAGTGAGAAGCCGGTCCCTAGGAGTGACTGACCTCTGTTTTACGAAGTATTTGAAATGGTTTTGTCACAGTGTTTTGAGGTCAATGCATCACTCAATGTGTAAACATTCGGCATTATGCGAACATTTCAAGAATGAGCATTTCAAATTCAAGAAATTGTAGAAAAGATATCGAAAAGCCTTAACATTTTTAAATTTAATGCACGCTGTATCTGCACATATTTTTGTGTCATGTCTAGCGATGTTTTTCCCTGCGCGAATGACTGAAACAATGGGTTGCGCTCCGAGGGTGATAAGTCGGGAAAGCCATCTCAAGTAAACAAAATTTGGCCCAAGTTTAAGGTAGATATTTATTTCACTTTTACTTGTGGTCAACTTGAATAATATATGATCCTGGATACAAAGGCTTCTTTTCTAAATCGATTTTCATGTCAGATAAAAAGAAGAAAGAAATTACTAAGTTTCCTCTTCATTCGCTGTAATTTTAATGGCCTATAAGCGTAGGCTATAATAAAATTTCTGCCAGGGTATATTACTCTCTCAGGAAACATGTGAATTGGCCAGCTTATCAAGTCTTTCTTGAAGATGGTCACCTGATTACATTGTAACCACAGTCTACACGGAGTAGCCGTTACAATGTCTTCGCTCTCAATAGCTGGTTTGAGTTTTTTCTATCCCTTGTTATCAGTTCCTATGTCATCCGAGAGTGGCTAGCACATATAACTTTGTTTCCAGAATTCTTTGAAGCCAGAAAATTACATTGTAAGCTGTGAGCGAGTGAAAATATTTTGTTTTACAAGCGAGCAGAAGTCGCGCGCATTCAGTCAGAATCATTCTCAACGCGAGGTGGGCTGTGTTTGTGGTATCCCATGTGCCTATAAGTAAAACAATGGATAAAACATCGCTTAGCAAAAAAAAGAGGAAGTCCGTGAGTTAGGTTACCATAAGGTCGATAATCAAGGAAGTGATCGTGCGCAGACAAAAACAGAAATTGCTCGGAAGTATGGCATTTCTTTATCGACATAACAACAATCATGAATTCAAGCGAAAACATTTTGAGTCGCACAACAGCATCGTCAAAAACCAAGTACATTTCATCGACGAAGTTTGAACAGTTTGATTTGCAGATGTATTATTATTATTTTTTTTTAAGTGTCGAGGATCGTGAGTGCAACTTGGCTATAACCAATTCTGAAGGAGAATGCTCAGATTTTGGCTCTTAAACTGAAGTGAGACAACTTTAAATCCTCAAATGGGTGGCTAGAAAAATTCAAGAGTAGACATTGAATCACTTCACTTAAAATTTGTGGAGAAGAAGGGCGTGTGAACACAGAAGATGTTGAGCAGTGGCATGAAATGCACGACGAAAATGTGTCAAAATATTCCCCTTGGGATAGGTATCATTTAAGAATACTAATTTTGTAATAATACGTTACTTATGTTCAAATTTTGATGCACTTTGAATATTTAATTTTTCATAAAAGTTTTACGTCGTTAGGTAAGAATTTGCGATCGCGACTTGCAGCTATCAGTACCCGCGAGTAAATAGTTCGCATACGTGGGAATTTCAAATTAACTCGAGTAAAGTTCTAAAATTGACTTTCATCAGCTACGAAATATTATTGAAGGTATTTCAAACGGTACGTTTTCTTCAAAAAAGGCATTTCCTAGTCTTTGTACTGAAATATACTGGGTCAATTGGAACTTCGTTTTGAAATTTCCTAGTTAGAATGCATCCGTGGCATTCCCATGTTAAAATGGCCTCTTTCAACACAAATTCGATTAGCACTAATCATATCCCCTGCGCTAATATAACTCGGTGGGATGAATTAATTCAATTATTCCCCTTATTATGATACAGTCAACTCTCGATTATCCGGCTTCCGATTATCCGGTTTGCGGATTATCCGTGCTGTTTTCTCATCCCTACACCTCAAAGTTTGAAAAATATTCCAATGGTAAAATTAAGTAAATTCTTTGAAAGTTCGATGTATCTAAATAGAATTGCAAGTTTGTAAATGTTTCTTTTTAGTTTAACTTTTTTATTTAATCACAATATTATGGAAATTGTTTGCGTCGTTTAAGAATGATGAAAACTCAGCCACATCTGCTTCTGAAATTATTTTATCCGTTCTTTCCCTTTGCCACTGAATGTTCTATCTTCCTAAAACGAACAGAATAGTAAATATACAATGGAAATAATTTCAAATAAACTACGTGTAAATAAACTAACTTATATTATACTTAAAAATAACTACTTATTGTTCCGTATGTTCTTACTTTTCGGCCTGAATTAATAAATACGAAACAGTATCAGTGCTCCCTGTTAATTATTCGCCGTTGAACAGTCATTTGTTTTTACCCAGATACGATTGTGCCAGCTCATTCGTGTGGAAATCTCAATAACTTCAAAGTTGCATTCATTACTATAGTGCCGCGACAAAGGTGATGCAAATGGCAAAAAAAAAACGGAAGAAAATTGTCCTTTTCATCGCGAAAACTAGAATTGATTAAAAAGAAATGAAAAAGGAGAGACTCCGTTTAAACTGGCAAAAGAATATGATGTGGGGTTACAAACAATTTGCGATATAATTAAGAATAAAAGTAAGCCGATGAAGGTCGCTGCAACCTCGGACAGTGGTTTGGGACCCTCAAAGCGTAAGACTATGACACGATCTACCATTAAAGATTTGGAGTCCGCCATGCTTCTTTGGTTCAATCAAAACGGTCAATTCATGGTTTACCCGTCTCAGGCCCCATGTGCGCACATCAAGCGAAACTTTTTCATGAGTCTCTAGGGATAGAAGGAGATTTTAAAGCTTCTTCTGGGTGGTTGACGAAATTCAAGCCGCGACATAAAATTTGTGAAATTGCTATTCAGGGAGAGCGATTGAGTGGCAATGTTTCAGCCGCTGATGCTCTTCGCTTGGAGTTCACAAAATACGTAAAGGAAGAAGAGTTGTCACCTGCAAGGAAACTCTGGCGAGTGTTGAAACTTAGCTGGATTACATGCGACAATTTGATTTCGATTATTGCAACGTAAAAAAAGAACTGCATTAAAAGAAAACATGAAGAAATCAAGAAAACAGCAAAAAATAACTTGTTATTTCCGAGATTCACAATAAAAGAATGTGCTCTATTCTGATATTCACTTCGATAATGATTTTTACATTGACTTCAAATACGCAAGTCATGCTATTGTTTTTATTATCGATATGGTCAAGTTAAGCGCCCATTATTTTTTATTTCAAGCATTAGAAACTATTTATTAGATTCGAAAATATTTATGGATGAACATTGAAGATTTCATGATATTCGAAATAATCAAACTGGAAAATTAACATTTCGTTATTCACTTGTTTTCTTGGCGTAACTCCTGCTGTCAATTGTAATGCGAAATATTTTTAATCCTACTAATGCCGAATCTATATATTTTTTCACGATATATCAGAGGCTCACAATTATTACAATGTTTTGTATCATATAATCACTTCGATGTCATACATTTACTGAAAATAAGCAAGATGTCAGTTTTTATTATCTACGTGGTCAAGCTAAGTAAGTACCCATTATGTTGTGTTTCAAGCATTAGAAGCTATAAATTTATAAATGTTTACGATATTATTATATTTCGAAATAATAGAAATATTTAGTATTTCATTAGCTGTCTTGCGGTAACCACTGCAGTCTGTTATGTGAAATAATTTTCACCCTACGAAGAGAAATGTCACTATCACGACCGCATTTTCCATGTTTTTCGGTTATCCGTGTTTTTCGATTATCCGTGCCTTGTCGTGCATCCATTAGCACGGATAATCGAGAGTTGACTGTATCTACCAACTTGAAGCTACAAGAAATTAATTCAGTTGCAGCAGCCAAGTTCACACCATTATAAATTTGTAGAAAAATATTTACCAGTTTTTAAAGTTTCTGTTAATTTTTGTTCAGGAGATCATCAAAAATATGCCACTATGTATAAGAAATGTAGGTTAATATTTTATTTTTGTTGTATTAAACTGGATGTGTAATTCATTTTATTGAAATATTACCTTTTAATCGCATTTATCTTTATGAAGTGCACTATTGAAACTGAATTGGGATTGTTGAGGTTTCGATTGCTTGAAAGATAACCTCCAATTTACAAACCCTCTGATTTACAAAGCTCATATTTTTGGGTCCCTTCAACTTCGTAAAATAGAGGTTCTACTGTATTTGAACTTTCTTGTGGTTTGTGAAATAAATTAATATGGTTGTGGTTAGTGAGCATAATGAGACAATTTGATTTATGCTATTCAACATTATGACACTGATCGCCAAGGATGAGAGTAAATCATTTGGAGCTTATAAATAGAAATATTGGTTCTTGCTATTTTTGCTCAGACAAGTCACACCACCTTGGAGGAGGGGATAGAGAACATGCCACGGCGCTCTACATGGCATGCCGTCACCTGCCTACGCCGCTCTTATCATCGCCTGGCGAGAGGGCTGGCATGCTTGCTGAAGCAGCAAAGACCCTGGAGCGCATTGGGGATCGCAAGAGACTGGATGACTGCTATCGGTTGATGAAGTCCATTGGCAACTCCGTCACGAATTAATGGTATCCCATGGGGAAGGAATCTCGCTCTTGTCAACCACGGGTGGGGAACTGTTGTCTCACTTCATGGGAATAAATTAATTCATCACAGATTAGTGGAGGACCACATTCCGGAAGTTTATTCTCCTTGTATTTTTTCCATATAGTGATCATTTGATGTCCCTGAAACTAAGGGAGGTGGAATTGGATTGCATTGAAAAATGAACGTTGTGTGTTAAATGAGACAAATACTGTTGTTTACAAAATTATTTGTTCAACTTTTCTTCTTGTCTTTATTTTGCAATCCTTTCCGATTCTTGTGAGGAAATGAGGTTGCAATGCTCAACTGTTCTTTTATCGCGGAATACCTGTTTCAAATGACAGCCAATTCATACAGCCGAGTACAAGGTTTATTGAGTGGAACACATTACCAAAGAAGTTGCAAGGAAAGAAAAAATGGGGTCTATTTGTGGAATTCATTTTCCTTTGGCGGATCTCCTTACTCGGTTTCCAATCCGTTATGTTCTATAATGCATGTTTGAAAAAATATTATAGCAAAAGAAAAAATGTCACTGACGTAAATATTTTGCAGATCTTGAGTGAAAGTAGAGCTGTTTGTCTATTATGTTTGTAAATATTTTATATTTCTATTTAATAAAGCTTAACTTATATAAAAATTGCATTTATGTAAGTAAAAGAGTGATGGATTCATAGCCAGTGATGCAGCCAGGATTTCAGTTCTCTGGATGGGGTTTAAATTGAGGCTATCGTGACTGCAGCACAATTGCAGATTTTTGCTGTGCAAATTTCTGAAAGAAGAAACCCACTGTTTTTTGTATGAAAATAATAAGCATATTAATTGAAAAAATTGTTCAGAGAAAATAGTAGGTACATAATATGAACATATGTCCAGAAATAATTTTTTCCATTAATGTACTTTATTTATAAAATTTGAAATTTCACCTCGACCCAATGGATATACTTAACTGCAATGCACTCCCATTAATGGCGTGAAATATTTTAACATTAGCTTTTAAAGGTGATAGTACTCTTTGGTTTTTATTAAATGACATGGTTAGTGTCTCATCACTGATGTACAACAAATTTCTCTTTTCAGTGAAATAGTTGGGGGGTGAGGGGGTCATGAAGAGAGAAAATCACTCGGAAAAACCATGGCTAAAGGTGCAACATTGCATAAAAGTGTCATAATAGTGAAATTGATGGGACACAAAATTTTTCTATTTATTATATCGAATTCCACTATAAAAGACTATGGTATCTGTTATCTCTTTTTCATATCTTTATCGTGGCCCTTGAATGAATTGAGGTTCTTCCATTGATGCGATTCGTCAATGCTTAATGAATGCTGAATATCCTAAATTTTAATTCCTTACGGACGAAGATTGATTTGTTTCACAAATTACTTTTTATGTCGAGCTATTTTTCATTTTTATCCCTGTTAAGCACACGTACTCATCATGCCTATATGAAACCATATGCTTAAATTAATGCTACATTGGATCACTTTAGTCAACTTCTGGATTTATTGTTTTCTGTCAGCCCAGTATTTCTTCTTTCGCTCAGAACGTAGCTTTCTTTCTTCATCTGAGATAACCCTTCCTAATCTCTGTTTGTTGATCTTGGTTTGTAGAAACAATAATTTTATTAACAATAAATATGCACTTGTCAGTAAGTCATATACATCATAAAGTGATCCCCTCCTCAACACAACGGACTGCTACTTTCATGATACGCAAGGTACTATTTATTTTAAGAGGCATGTGATCCATATAATTTTTTTTTATTTCACCTGGAATAAGCGTTCTCAGTTGTCTTGTCCTCATTCTGTTGTATGCCAGCATCATTGGCGGTGGGGTAACGTCCTCACCTGCTAACCCAAAGGTTGTGGGTTCGAGTCCCGCCTGAGGAGTATTTTTCACCTCCCAGGGTGTGGTTGTCTGTGCATGTCCTTTGTTGTTAAATTACAATGCCTTATGTATAAGGCCCTTGAGGTAGTTTTCAGGATGATATTTAAAAATATAACAGCGCATTCAGAATTTCTGCAGCTATCAGTAACTTCATTATATTGTTTAAAGAAAATTTACGGGACTAACCTAGTCTTGGGTGCCATCCTAACCTATTAAAAGTTTTCCATTAGCTCCTCAAGGGAATTGAAAATTTAAGGGCTACTGCCAGGGCTGTAATTATAACACAACAAGGCAATGGGGCCCAACTCGAATGGTTTATTTAAAAAAATATATTTATTCATGTGTGAACATGGCTTACTCTAATTCCCTCTAAATAGCTAGCTTAGTAACATGCAGGCCCGGCATAAGGCCTGGGCGATACGGGCAACTGCTCGGGGTGCCCGTGATTGTGAATATTTTTTTACTACGTTTAACTGGTGAATAGGTTTGATAAGCGGGGGGAGGGGGGCACTGGAATACTCGCTTGCCCGGGTTAAAATTTTGTCTTAAGCCAGGCCTGGTAACAGGTAATGAATATACAAGTGCCTGTACACCAGACGCTCAGCTGATAGTACAGATGTACAGCAGATAGCTCAATCGTCGGTTTTGTGCACTGGAAAGGCTCAGTGCTGTTGAGTCAGAGAATGAACAGATCGTGGTGCTTTTGTAGAACGAGCAACAGGGTGTATTGTAGCTTGTGATAAAGAGGCTGCTGGTGAAAAAGTCCACGAGGGCTGAGATGTGCTCGGAAGGAGATTAAAAATTGGTATGAAGTTTCCCGCGGGGGTTTGGTTATTTGAGCAGCTTTTGGCCGTTCCTCCGCGTGATGTCCATTGTTGGCAACAGTTTCTCCAGCCATCCCGTGAAAATGTGTGGGCGCCCAGGGATGCCATATCTTTGTGAAGGAGATGGAAATGTGGTGCTTTGGAGTCGGCGGGTGAGAGAAGATTGATGTCGGACTGCGCGAGTCCTCATGAGGGCCTCACGCTGAATGTAGAAATGATCTTTAATTTATGCTTGAAACGCCACGTTTGTATCATCTGCAAATGGATGGTGCGATGAAGCGTCGCCCAGTTGTCGCGTGGTTTCTTCGATGTGATCGTCCCTGTCCTGTGCTCTCAAACCTTAGCCAAAAGGAATCGGTCATCCTTAAGTCACCTCCGCCAACATGATCATCAGCAAAGCTGACGAATCCATTATATATCCCATGGTATAAGGCCGTTTTACACGATGAAAGATTTTGTACGTGAGATAGTACGTTTGTCTCAACGAAATTAGAACAGGTTCTATTTCCCGTGCAGGCATTGAGACATTCGCGCAAGCGTTCATACAATTTGCCGCTTTACACGATACATTTTGCCTCACGGAAGAGTTTGTACAAACAAATGTACCGTGTAAATCGGCCTTAAAAGGGACGGGGGATGTGTCGGACCCCATCCCGAACGACTATATCGTATCCTCACCGGCGGCGGCGCGCGACTCGCGCTTGGAGTTCGCGGCCTTCCCGCGGCAGCGCCACCCCGCGACATTGCAGGTTGCGAGCGAGAGGAAAGTGGTTTCGGTGCAGAGAATGAGCGACGCAAGCGAACTGCTCCCGGTGAGTGAGTGACCGACTCCCTCTTGGGAGTGAATGCTTCGAGGATGTCGCTCACTCAACTGGGGATGGAATGTGACCGGGATATTTCGTCACCGCTCCGATTATGTGACGATGCCACGGAGACGCGTGCACTAATACACTAAATAGAGCAGTGGTTGCCAAAGTGGGCGCTATCCACCACTCCTATACAGGGTGGTGCTATATTCTGGGGGGGGGGGGGGGGGCAAAAAGAAACAGGGGGCGTGGCTGAAGTCAGGGTACATACTACTGACCCAATGGTGACCGTCCGCGATAGTCTTTGTTAACCTTCCTACGTTAAAACGGGTAAACAGAAAACACTGCGTTTAATAGTTTCCAGATTTGGAGAACAATTTAAACTAAACATTGTTCTACACACTTTCTACTTTACATTGTATTAAACAATGGACCGCGAAAGTTATTACAATCTCAGTTCCCTTTTAATGTTATGTAAGCCCCAACTTGTCTTGTAAGTACATGTATATTAGGGAAATTCTTAACGCATGCCCTCTAAAACAGCTCTTATGGGCCTGAAGTAGTTTTCTTGTGAATAGCTCGGAGGCTTGATAGCGCTAACTCGTGCCTACTTGACCTCGAAAGGCACCTGCTAATTATAATGCAATCCCCGCCCGTTTGACGCTTCTCTCGACGGGTTATAGAATTATAGTAGGTATTCACACGCTTCTAACTTGTTAATGATATTCTCACTTCTGCATCGTATCGTCTTGGATCGCTGCCCTTGACTTAATTGGGATATATTTTCTGATCCCCGACTGCACAATCGAAAGAAAAACTTTCCAACTACCCTCCGTGTTTAATTTTACGTTTGATTCTTGGAAGTCTGGAAAAGAATTTTTTAGATGAATCTTGAACGTATTGAAATCGGCTTTTTTTAAATTATAACTTTCTTTGTTTAAATCTTTTAATGATATTCAAAGAGAACTTAACTATACGGTAACTACTCTATGGTCACTAATGCTCGCAACAGTGTTTACCTTAATTACTTGTTGTATATTTGTTGCCAATAAATCAAGAATGTTGTCCCCTCTGTTAGTCGTCGTAGCTATCTGATGTAGGGCATTTGATGAGAAGGTGTACAACAGGGACTCGCATATATCTTTGTCTCTTCCTCCTGATATGTAACTGTAGGTCCTCCAATCTATAGAGGGCGTATTGAAATCTCCATCATGTTTCAATTTCTTTCGGTGTTCCTGGATGTGATGCTCTGTATTTGTGTTTCGAGTTCTAAAATTGAGGTGACGTCGGTGTTAGGTGGCCTGTAGTATGCGCACTCGAATATTTTTTTTTTAATTTAGGCCATCTAACTGAGCAACTTACAGATTCTATGCTGGTATCTGGGTCCGTTTACGCTGGTATGACGATGGTATTATTTACAGCTTCAAATACTCCGCCTCCGGTTCGGTTGGACTTCTCTGTAAATGTTGAACGATTTGGGAAAAATTTCACCATCAGAAATATTGTCCGTCAGCCTACTTTCTGTACCAATGATGACGTAACACTCCGTTCTATGAATAAGGTGGTGACATTCTGGAATCTAATTTTTTATGTTAACTACTGCTTCATGATTATCGTTTATGCGTATCGGAGACATTTAAAGATTGCTGTCTTAATAAGCTATTCTGGGGCCCTCTTTGCTGAATTACTAACTGGCAACACATAATTATTGACCCCACTAATTGACATGCTCTCTAGCCCATCGTCTATGTTAAACTCGTCGAGTGTGCTCAAGTACCCTGAGCGCTACCTCCTGCGATGCCTCATATGGACACCCGAGCCATTTATTGGCGACACGAATCCAGCACCAGCCTGAGGTTCAAGAACTCCGCTCCCTCAGACTTTACTGAGTCTCAGGTTTATGCCTTCCACTCAGCTCCAAACCATCGAACCCCGATCATTCCTAGGTACCAAGCTACATATTGTAAGCCTCAAATTGGTACCAGATCCTCCGGGAATACGGCGGAACTCGGAGCATAGGTCTCTCAAATAACCTAAAATCTCCTCTGATCCCATATTCACAGCGTCATTGGTCCCAACATGGGCAACCACATGCAACTTAGAGCAGTTCGCTCCCATGACCGCCGACTTCATCGCCTTCGTCACCTGTGGCACCTTTCCTCCCGGTATACCCAAGGAGGTGACCAGTGGTTCTCCTTCCCGTCGGGCCTTTCCACGCAGCGGGGACACTATACGCCGGACCTATTACTATAATTCCTTCCCTCTCCACTCCCACTCGGGTGACCCACCCCCCAGCTCTAGTTCTGTTGACTCAGACTCCGGCAGAGAATCGAACCTATTGCTTACGGGGATTGACTCGGCCTCCGCCCCTGCCAATCCTCGTTTTCGGAGGGTGACCCCTTGGCTACGCCTCGAGACCACTTTCCATGTCCCCGAAGCAACGGAGGGAGACGACACCGCAGGCACGGAAGTCCGAGAAAGGTCCTCCATCCCACGACAGAGCACTGGCTTACCCTGGCTTTGACGCGTTTGGAGCGCTTAGGGCCCTCCTCATTCCGCCGCGACCTTCCAGGACCAACCACCAACCGCTCCACCAGGGCACGGAGCTCTTCCACTGTCTTTTCAATCCCAGCGATACGATCCCCTAAGGACTCGCAATCGGGTGATCCCCTGAAGAGGTTAAGAGTAGTCCTAGTCATCCATATCTCGAAAACCCTTTTACGAGCGCAGGTAGGCCTAACGGCTTCATTGCTTGAAGGGGATGGGCTAATGGGCTGGCAGTGGGTGGTAACTGACTTACACTCTCCCTTCATACCAAAAAAAACCATTCCTTCCCCTCCCACCTCTCCTCAAAGGCTTCCCTCTCCCCAAATGGCCAAAACCAATCGTAGGGAGACGTTCATTCTCTTGACGACCAGCGGAAGCAGTAAGACGCGGGTGGGAAACTTTTGACAACCAACAAGACCGCGCCTTCCCTCCGAGTGGCGGCGAGTACAGGGGGTGTCCCAGCTGGGGCAGTGGAGAGGAGCTCCAAACTCCCCCTGCATTGGAGAAGCGATCACCAACGACAAGAGGTTTACAAGTACTGTCCCCAGGGGTCATCACTTCCGCTGTCTGATTTCCACTTGCCTCATTCGCTGTTTTGGAGGAAGTACACGTATTTCGCTCATAGTGCCGGACATTCGAATCCTAGATTCAAGTCGAAATAAGCGTTTTGAGGATTCTCAACAAGTTGAAAATATTTATGGAGAGATGTTTGGCTAGTCATGGTGTCTTCATTCTCTCTAGGGTGTCAGCGATTAAAGCCGCAATTACGGAATGTAAGCGCACGCCTTTTCCCCGGTACTAATCATACACACGGGGATATGTCTCAAGGGATATGTGTCCTTCCTGCAGCGCGCCCGCGGGCTTTCGATGCAATAATGCGTAATTTGATGAGAGTTGGTTAATGGCCACTTAATTATTCTAGGATTTTTTTGGAGAGTTGGTCTTCAATAAATTATATCTTACTAGCTGAAGGTACCCGTTGAAATTCAATGGGTGTGAAAAACATTGAACTAATTGTATAAGAAAACCACAAAGCCTGAAGAATACTGTAAGCGTAGTCATTTGAGGAGTTCGTAACCTATCTTGTATCTAGTGTTTTTTGTAGTAGACACGCTGACCGTTTTCCAGGTGCACGGGGAGATGGGTGACTGTTGGTCATCTTTTATGCACGGGAAACCTAAAAATGGGCCATGCAGATTCATAACTACTTTCAGTACTCATGATTAAGACACCTTAGTACTTTTCTACAATCATGGGCGCCCATACAATATTTTCCAGGGGGGCCAAGGAAGGTTTAAGTAGGGGGGGTCCGAAGACCCCTCTCCCGGAAATTTTAGTAAATTTTAAGTCTCAGAAGTAGGAGTCTATGGGGGCCCGAGTATGGGCGGCGGGCACCCATGTCTACAATGATTTTTATAATGTACGACGTGTTTTGCCGCTATACGGCAGGTCAGCTATCGTCAGGTCAGGTACCCGGTCTAGCTAAACCCTGCCACGCTTCGCTGTGGCTCAGTCTGATATGACATTAATGGGAAAGTAAAGAAAAGTATTTTAGCGAACATAGATTCACCGAGAAAACACATCATTCAATTCAATACCCTGCCTTGCGTTGCTGTGGCTAAGCTGTGGAATGAATGGAAAGGAAGAAAAAAGATTTTTTATTGGAAAGCTAGTTGATTGACTACATTTATTGTTTGTCCGTTTTCTGCATAAACATAATGATCAGACGGTTTTCCGACTCTGGAGCATGTGACGTATAATTGCCCATGAGAGAAGCAATCGTTTTCGAAATTCAAACCGCACACTTGCAAAGATTGCCCTTTGCGCTTTATTGATAGTCATAGGGAACGCAAGGCGTATTGGAAATGGAAGTCGTTTGAACTCGAGCGCCATGTCGGTCGGAATGAGTGGTATTCGTGGAAGTACCTTCACCTTTATGAGGTCCAATCAGAATTGTCGATTCAATTAGATTGTTTATCAATTTTTTAAATACTAATCTTGTGCCGTCCCATAATTTGGCTGATTGATGTTTCGGAGTAATATAAATGGCACTCCAATTTTCTAATTCAGAATGTGTGACGGTAATCCGGTAACATCGAGAGAATTGAGAAATTCCGTTGGAAAATTCACTACTTCACTTTGGTTCATCACGGAGTCAATCGATTTGTATGTCACGGGCTTCACCTGCGATTCTGTTTAGAAAGATGTTGTTCATATTATCGTATATGTCGACATTTTCAGCCGCTAGAATGGCTCTTCCACTCAACCATGCGTGATTTCGATAATTTATTTCGATGCTTTGGATAACCTTATCTACTAATTCTCCTTTTGAATTCACGAAATTGGATGGGAATGTGATTATTCCTGTTTCTGAATTTGTAAGTACAGTGCGGATACCAACATCGAGTATTTGTCTTGAAAATATGTCAGCTGTTGGATCGGTTTGAAGCTGAATTCTTATATTTGTTGTTAGATGCATTTTTTTTGGCTATGCTCCAAAAATTTGAATCTTTCAAGCAGGCATGCAATTAATC
The DNA here is from genome assembly GCA_963573305.1 of Pyrrhosoma nymphula. NCBI lineage: Eukaryota > Metazoa > Arthropoda > Insecta > Odonata > Coenagrionidae > Pyrrhosoma > Pyrrhosoma nymphula. Next base: position 5,443,283 of record OY754334.1, read on the forward strand.
AGCCGGTGTTGGAAGCGTTTGCCTGAAGTCACCGCACAGTAACACTAATGCTCCACCAAATGGAACCGGATTATTTCGCAAGTCTTTCAATGTATAATGCTTCCAATGACTTCTTGTGAGCCATCATGTACACTCATGCAATTATGTTGCACGCCTGAAGAACCTTTCTCATTCTTGATGTGTTCGAAATGTTACATGCTGGATTTTTTGTGAATTACATGTTTAGTGACAGTTTAAGAGCTGAATACGCTGTTTTGTCTCCTTCAATTAACGTGGCAGCAATGCCTGAAGAAGCAAGAGCTAACGCAATACGGCCGTTTGAACGAATTTTAGCCAGGATCAAGGAAATTAAGAACGTTTTTCAAGTTCCACGTTGAGCGTCCAAAAAGTACAATCCCCTGGATTGGTTGGCCACAGCAGTAGTTTGAAAAATATTATAGACAAGTGCAAAGCTGTCTTAATCATGGGTACTAATATTAGTAACTTTTACGAACTGAAGTCTGCCACGGTCAAGTATATTCATTACTACTTAGATAGCATCCAGGTTGATAGATGGTCACCTCGTCCCTACGGTTCTCTTGAGCTGTCTTCTGAGTGAATAACATCTTGATCGCTTCCCTTGTGTACAAAAATATATTTGCATTTAATGACTCAATTGAGTTGCTCAATTCAACGCCGATATGTGCGTCGAGTATCTTAATCAGGGTTGGAGAGTAGGGTAGGTACAATCCAGCGGTTGACAGCGTCAAGTGGAGTAGTAATGGTAGCAGCAGCCATGTTTATTTGACCTATGAATCCTCCATCACCCGGACTGCACCTTCGGCATAAAGGGTAGCCATAATCAGTGGTTTCGGTTACAAAATAAAAAATCTATTATTATTCGGTGATTCTTAGTGCACTTGCCGATTTTCATGCACGGATGTTGTTCATTGCGATAAATTTCCGTTCTTCATTCGGGTAAGAAACATGTAGTGACGTCATTATAATTTCCGCCATCTTAAAACAGATTGAAGTTTCGAAACAGATGGGTCTATATTTGAACCAGAATTATGGATGGTTACCCGTCCGTAGGTTGGGTTAGGATGAAATATGTGCGGTTCTTAGCGTAACCCAAGAAACACCACGGGGAGATGCTCATGAGATCGCTAGTGGCCATGTCTTTGACCATCCAAGTCTATCTAACCTTTGTTGTTTTTCTTTCAAGGGCTCATTTTCTCACAAATAAGACATTCCTCTTGCTTTAGAAGATTTTTTCGAAAGATTACTCATTTTTTTATCAGGCATGTTAATGGATATATGTTTTAGTCCAAGGAGGGGAAACACAGTGGCGAGTGAGAGTCTAGAATAGGCAACTCTATGATTGAGTGAATGTAAGTGAACTGCATTTAAAAGCTTTAAACATAGGTAAATAACTCGCAACGTTAATGTTGTGGGAATTGGTCTAAAAACAGTTCGCAATTACAATGAGAGGCAGACGCTTCCACTACGTGTCACGCATCTGAGTATTAAACGATAGTAAACAACGCCATGTTTGTTGTAGCAACAGCGGCATCATTACCAATACTATTCTGCACTGCAATTAAATATTCTTGCACGTTTAATTCCTTTATGTGTATCGTTTACTACGTAAGTGTTCTCTCATATACATGCAGTTCCCCTATGAGAGCTACTTATAGAATAGACATTGAAGAGTATACTTGTTGTAAATATGCATTGAATGTATCTATTACCCCCCGAAGCAATCTATCATGGGGCCCTTGGGACTCTGGGTCCTTCTTATACAGATTTTCTTTCTAGGTGCTATCATGGGCCCGCAGGAAAACTTAAATGCCAGAGGCGTGGATATCCTTTGAAAATCAAATCTCTGGTTGTCAAGGAAATATAGCATTGTTGATTTCAGATAAAAATGTGAAAATTTTCAGCACAAAACATTATTTTCAGACAATTACTAAGTGTAAAAGAAAATCGATTGAAAGAATTAGAAACTTCATTTTTTCAGCGATCCTATTTAAAAAATTCAACCCTCTATCTTGAGCGGAAGTACTTTTAAAAAGAAAAAAATGAAACCACTGCACCGAACCCAATGCTTAGCATCCTTAGCATGGACCACGAGGGGGCCCTGAGGACTTTTTAATGTAGCCTATGTTACAACCAGATACATTTTGTCACTACATGCCAAATTTCAGCTCAATCGGTACAGTAGTTTTTGCGTGATTGAGCAACAGACAGACATAGAGACAGACACCATTCAATTTTTATATATTAATACTAGCTGAAGGTACCCGTTGAACTTCAACGGATGTGAAAAAAATTGAACTTATTTTATAAGAAAACCTGAAGAATACTGTCAGCGTGATCATTTGAGGTGTTCGTATCCTATCTTGTTTGTTGTTATTCGTTCGTTTTCCCTTTCGTGCACGGAGAGTTGAGTGATTGTTTGTCCTCTTTAATGCACGGAAAACCTAATAATGGGCCACGAAGACTCATTACTACTTAATAAATAGCACCTAGGTTGATAGATGGTGATCTCGTCCCTCAAGTTCTCTTGAGCCGTCTTCTGAGTGAATAACAGCTTGAGCACTTCCCTTGTTTACATAAATATATTTGCATTCAATGACTTAATTGAGTTCCGCCATTCACCGTTGATATGTGCGTTGAGTATCTTAATCAGGATATGAGAGTAGAGTATAATCCAGCGGTTGACAACGTCAAAAGGAGTATTTTCAATAGCAGCGATGTTTATTTCTCCTATGAATCCTTCGATACCCGGACTATGCCTTTGGCATAAAGGGTGACTATATTCATTGTTTCCTAAATCATAATCATTGGTTACAAAATTAAAAATCTATGGTGATCATTCTTAGTGCAATTGCCAATTTTCATGCACCGATGATGTCCATTGCGCAGAATATCCGTTCTTCTTATGGGCAAGAAGCATGTAGTGACGCAATTATAATTTCCGCCATCTTGAAACAGATTGAAGTTTCGAAACAAATGGCTCAATACTTGAACCAGATTTTTAGCTGGTTACCCGTCAGTAGGTTTGATTAGGATGAAATTTGTGCTGTTCTTAGCGTAATCCGAGAAACACCACGGGGAGATTATCATGAGATTGCTGGTAGGCATGTCTTTGAGCTTCCCAGGCTAACCTTCGTCGTTTTTCATGCAAGGACTCATTTTCTCGCAAAGAAGACATTTCTCATGCTTTAGAAGATTTTTTCCAAATGTTACCCTTTATTCTATTAGGCATGTTTATGAATATATTTTTAAGTCCAAGGAGGGGGAACACAGAAGCAAGTGAGAGACTCGAATAGACAACTCGATGATTGAGTCAATGTGAGTAAACTGCATTTTAACACGTTTAAGTATGTATAAATAACTCATAAAGTTTATGTGGGAATTTGTCTAAAAAACAGTTCGCAATCGTAATGAGAGGCAGACGGTTCCACTACGTGTAATTTATCTGAGTATTAAACTATAATAAACGACACCGTAATTGTTGTAGCAACAGAGGCATTATTAACATTATTATTCGCAGCACGTAAATATTCTTCCACGTTTAATTCCTTTATGTGTATCGTTTTATACATAAGTGTTGTCTCGTATGCAGTTCCCTTATGAGTGCTACTTTGAGAATAGACATTGAAGAGTATATCTGTAAATATGCATTGAATTCATCGATTACCCCCCGAAGCAATCTATCATGGGGCCCTTGGGACTCTGGGCCCTTCTTATACAAATTTTCTTTCTACGTGCTATCATGGGCCGGCAGGAAAACTTAAATGTCAGATGCGTGAATATCCTTTGAAATTCAAATCTTTGGTTGTCAAGGAAATATGCTATTGTTGATTAAAGAGAAAAATGTCAGATTTTTCAGCAAAAAATATGATATTCAGATAATTACGAAGCGTAAAAGAAAATCGTATGAAAGAATTAGAAACTACATTTGTTCAGCCATCCGATAAAAAAAATTTCAGCCCTCTATCTTGAGTGAAAGTAATTTATAAAAGCAAAAAATAAAACCACTGCACCAAACCCAATGCTTAGCATGGACCACAAGGGACCCCCAGAGGGGGCATTTGAGGGCCCTGACAGATTGTTAATATAGCCTATGTTTCATCCCGGTACATTTTCTAACAACATACAAAATTTCAGCTCAATCGGTTCGGTAGTGTTTGCGTGATTGAGCAACAGACAGACGGACAGACACCATTCAATTTTTATATATTAGTATGATGATGAAAGTGAATGTGATCTCTACCGCTTCCAATGCAATCACTTTGAGCTGGAAATATTTCCGTGATTTTCTTCGTAAAAATTACACTTCTTATGGTACACGCTTAAATACGGTATTAGAAAAAAGGAAAAATTCGAGATTTGAAAGTTTTATAATGAGCCGAAGACCAGATTTTAGAAGCGATGGGCACAATGGTTATTATCCTTTACCTCGACATTACACTTTTTTATTTTGATGACATCTGTAGTGTAGTGGTGCATGCTTGTGAGGCCTCGCCTCGTGACAAGCATTAGCGACTTATGCTAATGCATAATTAGTCGTCGTTACACTAACTCCATGGTATAGTGTAATGCATGTTGGTGATTACTCACCCCCTGCCACACACCCCTGAGGTGGCTTGCAGGGTATTTTGTAGATGTAGATGTACATTTCAATCCCTCATTAGTTTTACCTACACTTGTCTAAAGCTGAAATCTGTTGATTATTCTATGCTACAGCTGAACATGAAGAGATTCTCCGCAACTTTGACATTTTAAGTATTTTCCCCAGATGTGCTTGTTAAATTTGAAAAAAAAACTGTCAGATCAGCATCACTCCTTCAATTATCACAGTTGATCTTCTGCACTGTAAGTACCGTAAGTGCTTTAGGGCAGACCCGCTTACAGCGCACGCAATCGGGTCGACCGTTACCATTCGTGTCGTAAAACACTGCAAGTGCCGTTTGCTGAATGCCGTATTTTCTGACTTTTATTAGACGCGCTTGGGTATACGTGACACGCACCCCAATGTTGGACACCTATTTTTGGAATTATAAATGACCATGTTGACCGCCAACATTGTTTGCAGTGAAACTGAGGAACGATCTTTCACGTTATGGTGTAAACAAATATGGCGACATGACGTGATCCACCGTGTCACCGTCTTTGTATAGGTTTAATTGTGAGTTTCGAACCACACAGGTTAAGAGAAATTTTCTTTAAAACATAGATGAATGGTGTGAATTGCTGTCGTAAATTGTAACCACTTTTCATTATTAAAACAATATATCCACCGCTAGATGTTGCTTTTATCACGATCAATTACAGTTTGAAATTTTTCAACGATTCGCGTATTACGTATCCTAATTTACGACTTGCAGTGAACGACTACTTCAAAACTGCACTCCAGGCATCCTACGAATTGAATTCAGGGTGCATCGTAACTAATTGACACAATGTGATATAAGGAATATGATGGAATTCATTACGCTGTTGATTATTGGAATACTTCCAAATTTATCGAATTAATAGACTCCGGTATCACACCGAATACCAATTCAAATTCACTCAAAACCTCTGTATCAGGAAATAAGAATACACTGTGCCGACGCGATTTTTTAAATTATTTTTTACTTTTATTTTGGCTCTGGGCATTGAATTGCATGCAGTTCAAAGTATCAGGTGACAACTTGTGGAATTGAGTGACTGATAACATAAATAAATTGCTTTATCTTTGGTAATAAAATTCGTAAAATTCATGTCTACGGAGTAGGCGGAGTAGGTGGATTACATTTTTAATTATGTGGAATATGCTAAGTATTTTTTATTTTATTTTTACGGCATAACATTATCTCTACAAAAATATTTCTAAAATATAAGTTTATTTTAACTGACCAAGGTTTCGGAAATTGTTCCCATTTTCACGTTCATAATGGGAACACTTGCCGAAACCTATGTCCAGCCCATTTGAAATGACTTGGCGGCTGGAAATTCTGTCGTTCTCGTCAGCTCTCGCTTAAGCCCGTTTCACACACGATTCTTGACCCAGCACATGACCTAGTGTGCTAGCCGCCGCTACTTGATATTGGGGACGGAATCTAGCATGCTTGGAACCCTACTAGGAGGTTTCACTCGATCATCGACCTTGTACTTGCTATTAAGCAGTTATTCCATATGCAAGAACACTATATACAGTGTTCTTGTCCATATGACTCCATACTAATTTTAAAAAAGAGAAGATCGCACAGCGTCTGTAACGTGAACGTGATTGGTAGATGGCCACTGGGTCTAGTAGCAAACTAGTACCGCATCAAGTACGAAATCCAGTAGCTTAGCGAGTATACTAGCTAGCATGCTTGCTAGCCAGTATACTGGTTCTATATCACACGGTACTGGAAAGCTAGCATACTAGCGAGTGTACTAGACCTTGTGCTGGATCAAGTGTCCTGTGAAACGGGCTTTACTCTCGCACGGCAGGGGAAATTTGTGGAATGGGCGAGGTAGGGGAGGGACGAACTCCAGCAAGGCGTTGCCACAGCAATCGCAAAGCCATACTCAAGGAGTCTATATACTATCCCTGGCCATACTTTAAATATCTCTGATGTAAACGCAGGACACGTGGCAACACGGCAAGGAGAGAGCAGATCTTCGCACGACAGAAGGCAGAGCAAGACAGAGGTCCCGGGAGAAGGAATTTCCCCACCCACGCTCCTATTGGCTACCCCAAGACCACATGACTGGGCTCAAGCTCCTCCCCCCTAGCTGGCCCCGCCTTCCCAGCCGCCAAGTCATTTGAAATGGACTATAGTTCGGTTTAAATAAACTTAATAAAGAAATTTTGAAAATATTTTTTCTAGTGATAATGTATTGATTGAGCATTGCATCAGTGACCGGTAAGTAACATTTAATGTGGACGCGAGTTTCCCTGTAAGAATATCACCGCTAAGAGTATTGAAAAAGAGTTTTTAAAAAATGTTTTCGTATAATTCTAGTCCAATGGTTCTAATAGATAGGCACAAAATTACCACGCAGTTATTAGCTAAACACTAAATAATGATCAAAGATCAACTTAATACCACCTAATTAAATTTACTTCTAACGATTACATTGGTGCTGAAACATTGAGTCGCATGTAATTAATCATCTGTTCTTTCCATACCACGTGATTAATATTATTGATAGGGTGAGTGGGTAGGCACGGAGGTAAAGAGGAGGAATTCATACCAGACGTGCACATACCTACTGGTCAACGTCATTGCGACCTGAGTAATATTTGCGCCTCGCCGAGAGCGTAGGTAATGCAGCTGTAAATTACTTGGCAAATGCAGTGACTGTTTTGCTAAACTTATACCCCTGAATTACATAGGTGTTTCGGTTTACAGACAAGTTTTAAACTGTAAATACTAATAACGGGATCAAATTATATGCTAAGCAGTCTGTAAATATGCAGATGATCAATTCTCTCTCGAGTGCATCGTCGCCGCTCGCGTATGAAGATGCGCATGCGCGGAACGAGTGACGAAGTTTTTCGTTTAAATCGTGGAGAAAGAGTTGCAACGGGTGACACCTCAAACCAGTGATGAGACAATTGACGACCGACGAGACGTGCGAGTTGGGTTCCGTGTTGCAAGTCAGGAGCAGGTCATTTCACGAAGGTGAATGGGGAACCAAGGTTTTCACCCGATCGAAAATGTATCATTCCATCAAAGAAAGGTTTTCCATGACAAAATTGAATGGCGAGGCAAGGGATCTCAAAAGATTATGATTTCATTTCCGGAATCAATGGCGGAAGAAAGAGAGTGACACCTGCTGCTGATGGAAGGACTTAACACTGGGAGCCGATGGAGGCTACTCACCACTGTACCTACGCTTAAATTTATTTATTGGTTTCTCTTATAAGCTCATACACCTAAAGGTTAATATTACGAAAGTTAAAAACGAAGGGCAAAGGTTCCCCCTTTAGGATAACATCCCGACTCTTCTTTGTCTAAAAAAAATTACATCAATGTCGAAAACAACAAAAATCAGTCACTGTGCCGCAAATTACAAATCACTTTACAAAAATTATTAGTGGATATAAAAAAATATAAATAATAAGATAATGGAAAATAATATTAATAATACCGGAACACACTACAAAATCTGATTAGGATCACTGAAATTTACAAAGATAGTTTTATATAATTATGATACTTGAAATACTTAAAATAAACAAATCACGCAAGTTTAACAAAGGAGGAGAGTGCCAAAACCCCTTACCATATCCATAGAACTGATAGACGTGACAAGATGAGAGACTGTCAAAACAGATAGGGTAAAATACGACTTATTTCCTCGAAACCATTAAGAACTTCGATTAAAGCAGAGCGTTACGCTCAAGCACTCCGTTAGCATCCCATTAACTCTCTCGTTCTTTCCCTCTTTTCCAAATCCTTTTCCCAAATTCTCCTCCCCCTCTTTTGATGGCTTGTACCTCAACATCCCCTGCCACACACCCCCAGGGCGACTCACAGAGTTTTGTAACAATGCAGATGTAGGTAGATGATGTAGTTATTCCGGTTGTTCGGAGATCATCAACGGCCAGCGTGGATGAGACGCACGCGGTGACGGCGACTGAACCGGCGCCGTGGACCATAATAACGGCTTTTGTGGTGAGGGAGGTGGGCTGAGGTTGGCTGAGGTGAGGTAGGCTTAAAAACCGGGTTAGAACGCGTGCAGAGAAGGTCGGCAAGATAATTTAAAGGCCGTTAGTGATACTGAACTTTCTCAGCAACTGAGATAGGAATCGCTTTCAGACCGTCGATTAAAATTTAGACTCAATCTATTATATAAGTTCCAGACCGATTTATTCTCTGACGACGTAAGTAATATTTTACGAAATCTGAAATACTACGGTAGATCAGATAATAATAACAAAATTATGGAACTAGACTTCAGAACGTACAGATTTAAAATGTCATTTTTCCCACGAACGATAAGGGACCATAACAACTGCCAATGAGACTTTTAACTAGGTTTGTCGTTAGGTAGTGTAGCTCTTAGTAGTAGAAGTTTTCCCTAATACTTGTATCCTTATCTGCTACCTAGTACTTACAGCACGCCGTGCATGTTTTCAGCATAGCTCTTTAATGCCGGCCTCGGTGGCGGCGGGGTAACGTCCTCGCCTGCTATCCCAAAGGTCGCGGGTTCGAATCCCGCCTGGGGAGGATTTTCCCACTTCCCAGGGCATGGTTGTTTGTGGTTGTCCATTGAATAAATTGTATAATAAATTGATGTATGTTCCACAGGACTAGTTCCAAGAACAAATTGAATAAATATTATTAAATATTATATATTATATTATTAATCTCTGACCGTTAATGTAGTTGCAAATTACATATATATACTAGCATTCCCTCTAACATTGGCAGCATATTTGTAGTGTAGTGCATGCTTGTGAGGCTTCGCCTCCTGGCAATTATTGGCGATTTATATTAATGCAACAATATTCGTACTTGCACTAACATTAGGGTTTAGTGAAATGCATGTTGGTGACTACTCACCCCCTGCCACACACCCTTGAGGTGGCTTGCAGGGTATTTTGCAGATGTACCTCCATTGAGACCACCAAGCGTGCAATTCCACGGAAATGCCTTCTCGAAAAGGAAACCAGGTCTACCATAACCATCCGTTATTCCATCGCCAATCATGAGCTTTGTTAACTTCGCGTGCTCCAGCTGTTACTTCTTTGACCGAGAGGGAACAGAGCCTGACGTCAGAGAGTAGTATCAAGACAATCGGCGACAAGTCTTCTCCTGCAAGCATGGCGCGCGATTTATGCTGCGCCAATTATTATTTACGGAGGCCTCTCACGGAGGATTCCTCGGACGAAGATGTTACATAGAACATGTACTACCAGTCAAATTTCATCCACAGCAGAGAGGTTAACAGATAATTGTTTCTATGTGAAACTTTTACGTCGCGTATTCATTTATTTCAGCATGGGCAGTTACCCCGACCATTACTGTTGTTTCATAGTCGCGAACGCGATGCTCTTGTATCTTGCGATTAATGCATTCACTGTCATGCATCTAGATAGCTGTACCAACTTCAGTATGTAGTGTTAATCCACTGCCACCGAAGACTTATATAAACACGAGTTGTTGGTGATTTAGTTGTCAAGAAAATATTCCACTTGAATTGTGTTAAGTGATTATTATGTTATCGTTTATTGTGAGTGCAGGACTATACGAAACATTTGGCTTTGCGTGGTGAATTGCATAGTTGCACCAGATCTTATAATGTTGTTAATCAACGCTAGACAAGGACGGATAGAATACATCGAATACCGAAAATGTGATGGCTTTTTTTTAAATATTATTTTTCCCATAAAAGTTAGCATTTACCTTCTTCCTCGTTTTCAATGCTCTTTTTGGCTTTTAAATAATTCACGTGAATACATTATTTGAAATGATAAGTGAAGACTTGGGAACTAATAAAATTACATTTAAGTCTCACTATTAACTTTTTTACTGTGTGAATTGGTTAATATAACTTTTAACATATGGATTTTAATAAATGCCACTGATAGCTCGAGCCAAGACAGTTTATCTTCATTTACACATTCCTTTTAGTTGTACTGATCCACGGTGGGATCAGAATTATAATAAATTCCAGGTGAGTGACTCTACATTTCTCCTTGACTTAAGAGTACTCGAATGTGGTGTTTTGTTTGTGAAACGTTTTTGTTCGAGTGTGATATATTATGCTATATACTGGCAAGATATGTTTCTTCATGAGAATAGGTTTACCAACATTCTTTTCGGTAAAACTTCAACTACTTAATTATTTGTACAGTATAGTAGATATAGAACTTTGGGAAGTCACTTTGCTAGAGTAAGGAAAAGTGAGGACTCTTTGTACATAATCAACCCTTTGACCTTCTGCAATGCTTTGAAGATATTAATATATTGCAAGCATGACCCAGTATCAACTGATCTCTGATATTCTAATGTTCTGTGAACATTGGCTATTGCCTGACAGAACCACATCATTCGCCTAATGAATAATTCATAAATGACTTTTGCAATTAGTATGTCCAATTTTCGAGCTTTAATATATGCAGATGATTACTCCTCGCTTGTTTATTTTGACCATTCCTCAAAACTAACTAATTGACTAAATGTTTCTACCCAAGAAATAAGTTAGTGGCATTCCAATGGTTCATTAACTACTAATGATAAAAATAATATGCGTAATAATGTGTATATTAGGTACGTAATATGACATTTATGGGCGTACTAAATAAGTGAAGATCTCAGCTGGATAGCCCACATTGACAGTGTAGCCAAATTAGTTAACAATCGGAGTTCTCATGCTAGCTAACAGAAGGACGAAACGCTAAAACTACACACTACATTTTGCAAGTATTTACTCCAAACTTTCATATTGAGTCATGTTTTGGGGACAAGGGAGTGTGCAAAAAAAGTCCTCTGGCTCCAGAAGAGAACAATCAAGGCAATAAGTAGGATGCCCCCTAGAGCAGAAGGAATACCCCTGTTTACAGGAGCCCTCAGATACTAACCTTTAATCGTGTGTATAAAAATAACATTGTGGAATGTTTCTCAAGCGGATAATACACTCCCTCAACACTTGGCGGATATATCCATGACACATATTACTGACTGAGTACGCACCAAACAAGAACACGATGCTGCTTCTATCATTTATAACAAAGGGAGCAAATTCAAGTTACTCCTTTTCCTCCTGAACTAGCAAAGTGAACAGCGTTCGTCACTCAAACCTTCAGCGACGACGCGAACGCCAAAGGAGCCAAGAGGTGCAGAAAAATGCAGAAGTACCAGGGGCGCGAACACCGCTATGATAATAACTAATCTGGTAAGTTTTCTCCAAATTTACTAGATAAGATGAATATAGTGAGAACAAAATAGATGGAACCGAACCTCACGTGGCTAACAGCAACAATATGTTTCCATAAAAAATTCCAAAGATTCTTTTAAAAAATCCGACATCTTTTACTGCAGTGTTATGTGATTGGCAGTGCTGGCTAAAGAGAGAATTGGCAGATTATCGAGAATATTGCATGCTTTCCGCATATGCTTACATACCGCCCTCGAAATACATCCGCACATACCGCATTCAATTTGTACACCCGAAATCCTAGTTTCACCTTCAAAGAACATTATTTTGGTCTTTTAATATGAATTTCAGGGCTTTTATCAGCGTAGCTAAGCTATAAATGTAGTATTCCAAGGCCCGATGTGAGGGAATATATCCGCGCGGATCAAGAACTACGCGAATAGTGTTATGAGTAAATTTTAAACCGTCGCTACTAAAAAGAATTCATACCTATGCGCAGAGTAACTAGCAGCTCAACACTCCCAGCAAGGTTCAGAACTTGAATTGACATTGCTTGTGCCCCATTACGTAATTCACCTCATTCATCGCTCCAGCTGTTCGCATTCAAGCGTGAAAATCAGCTCTCAGCGTCCCACGCGACAAATCGGCGCTCTCCGATTCGAGGTTACGGACGGCGGAGATCACATGGGGCACACTAACGGGCGGCCATTCACTCTCTCCGCGACCTTGCCCCACTCTCTCTCTCCCTCCCTCTCCCCCCCACCCCACCCCCTCCGCCTCCATTGCGAGAAATGAAGGGGACACGTAGTATCGATCCCTATATTATTAGTTCGAGTGGCAGTCGTTTGTTTTTTGTGTTACGGCAGCAGTGGTCACTGAGCACCTCGGTCTGGCAATGTCATCTTGCAAAATTAATGTTATCCACATTCAAAATTGCGAAAAGTTTGCATCGCGAGGGCGGTGCCTTTAAAATCGAATCAGAACAGTTGACGGATTGCGCAATGCGAAGAGAGCTTGGGATAACACTGAGAATTGTTGGAAATGCATAGAATTAGCACAGGGCCATCAAATTATGCAACTGACGCATATAGCACTAAATTCTTGTAAAAACAGTGATGAATAATCTAATCCGGGCTCATTATCGCCAAGTGCTGACTCGGTGTCACCGCTCGAAATTAAGGATCCGGTTGAGGTCTGTCAATGAATCAAACAAATAAGAGATTTTAATCCATCAGAAGATGAAATAGCAACGTTAGTCACGGAGCAAACACCACACGTGTTTTCGCTCCCAATTTAAATCACAATTGCATAAAAAAATCGGGCCAAGCGTTTGGTTTCCAGAAGAGTATTTCAACGCGCAGTTACCGATAAGCCGAGCTATGTTCAATGAGCAAGCAGTACACGGCTCATTCTGATCGACAACTTTCGTACATTTTTCACGTGTTTGATACCTACTGTCTTCGCTCGCTGTCTAGTGCTTACGTTGCTTATGCGAGTCCGGTATACTAGTGGCTGGCCGTCATTTCGTACGCTCAGTCTCCGGAGTGAGTTTGATATTTCAAATGAAGTAAACCCACGGGTGAATACTCAGCGGTGAGCATGCGAAGGTTCAATAACATACTATCTAATTTCGTACTCGCAAAAAATCTTAACGAGCGCGCGATGGCATTACATAACGTGCTCTATTCTCCGAATCTCGCGTTCGCCACGACGAATAGAACAGTGGAAAAAGCGAAGAGGATCGTGGGTGGCTACACAAAGAGGAAAAAGCAATGAAAAGAGGGAGGAAGAAAGAATCAAATAGGCGTAGGAGGGAATGGAACAAAATATCATCGCACTCCTGAACGTTGACGGTGTCGAGGGTTTAGTGTAGACGAGTGTGAGTGTAAGAAGAGGTAGGCAAGGAGTTGGAGTGGGGGCGGGGCCTCTTGTCGAGCTAGAGCTGCTTGCGCCATTCGCGTCTATACCTTCTGCCTCTTCGCCATACACGCCATCCAGTACGAATACGGCGATCGATCGATTGGATAATTAGTCGCCCTTTCAAATGAGACGCGTCCCCTAGTTAGGATTTAAGGACTTTTCGATGAGAACGGACTGATATCTCTGAAGTTTTACTTGAATTTTCAATGGTTACATATTTTTCATTAGTCGAGACAGCGGGGATTCTGCTCTTCATCATCGGAGATGTCGATGCCTGACATATCAGTATGTTATCGTATTCGCGCTACTGCGAAAACAGGGGTGATGATTAAATCAGCGAATAACTGCTGTGATTCGCCACGTAGAAGTATTGTAACACAACCTCTCAGAGCCATCTTCGCTGGATGTTATGTTTTGTCAGGAACGTGAAATTATCCCAACAGGATAGTGATTGGCACCGAGCATTTCATTAACGATTACGGAGTGAGCGGCACAGACTCACTCTCCTTCGCAGTGCCCGACAGCATCAGAGCCATTGAACACCCTCCGAGAGTCGATCAATTTTAAGGACATATCAAAGGCAATAAAACGCCTTGTCTTTCATAGATACTATTTCTGAAATACTATCGAAGTCTACTACTATATATCCCTCTTTTTTTCAGATGTCCGTAAAATTTATCGACTCTCGGGGGATGTTCAACTCCTCTGATGCTGTTGGGCGTAGTGCTGAGGAGAGTGAATCCTCAGAATCGGTGCGACTGACTCCGTAATTAAATCTTTAAATGACACTCCTACGCTCTCCAGTGTAGTCAGCATTCTGTTCCAGTCCACATTGTCAAATGCTTTTTTCTCTAGGTCGATGAAGCAAATACGTGTGGACTGGTCCTATTGAATCCTCTTCTCAATGATATTGTGGAGAGGGGAAGTGAGACGTCGTTTATTATGTGGGGAAGGAGGAGCACGAACAAAGGAGAGGGATGAGGTTGAGGAAGTGGGGAAACGAGAGCGGACTGTAGTGACCCACGCCGAGCGTCGTAGAGTGGGGGTGATCCTTCGCTCTGTGTGGGAGGATCGGGAGGAGACGTTTTGGAGGAGGAGGGTGGACCGGAAATCCAAACAGAGGAATAAGAGAGAAGAGCACAAAGGTTGGACGGAGAGGAGAGGCGGTTACTCATACGTGTGGGAACCAACGACATCAAGAGTGAAAGGTCAAGCGACCATGTGGTGGGGTGTATCCAGGGCTTCATCTACAACAATAAAATACCCTGCAAGCAACCTCAAGGGTGTGTGGCAGGGGATGAGTAGTCACTAACATGCATTGCACTATACCCTATTAAAGTTAGTGCAACTACGACTATTTATGCAGTAGCAAAAATCGCTAATGCTTGTCATGAGGCGAAGCCTCACAAGCATGCACTACACTCCAGGTAACATTTTTTTGCGCAAGTTCGAAGCAGACAAATTCTTACCGTCAACTGTGGTAATTTGATTCTTATGAGGGCAGACAAAGGGAACAAGGTGGTTACTTTATCAAAAAGTGATTATTTCAGAAAAGTGCTATCATGCTATGGAAATTTGTTAATATGAACCCGTTGCCCCCTAAGGATCTATGGGCTACCCATAAGGCCCAAGGGGGGTTAGGCCCATTAGACCTCACTTCTCTTTGCCCTCACATACAATAGCTTTCAAATTAAATTCTCTGCTTCGCGATTTTTCCCGTTTTAAACCTAAGTGGACAGTTAAAAGAACTCCACTGAACTTGCAAAAAAAAGTGTCACGATTAAAAACCCCTCCCAACTCAAAAGCTTATTTCTTTTGACGTAAAAAAACTTGTTCACGTCCGTCGTGGCTCATAAGGCAGTTTCCGTGGCCTTAGCCTTAGTTACCCAGATACAAACTCAAATCCTCGGCTGACCTCAAAATTAGAGCTCTTGTTGCAATTATCCAATTACTTCGTATTTCAAGGTACGTTTTATAAGCAAAGCAAACTAATGCCCTCGCTGTGGGCTCAACATTATACATCCCCATTATCAGCAGATATTTCTATGTACAATTTAGAGGGGAAACTTATCAATTCTAATAATATTCTTCTAAAAAATGTTTTTTATTGGTTCCGATATGTCGATGATGTTCTGTGTGCATGGAATGGCAGTCTTCGTCAATTAGATAAGTATTTAAATTTCTTAAACAATGTACACCCTTCTATAAAGTTCACGGTGGAGACAGGAGGAATTATGATTAATTTCCTTGACCTTACAATAGATATTGCCAAAGGCTACCACGAATTCTCCATCTCCCGCAAACCCGCATAATTATACTGACGCGGTTATTCCTAACGATTCCTGTTATCACCATTCACAAACGTTCACAAGTTTCTACTCTATGATTCACCGCCTTGTATCTATACCACTATCCGAGCCTAACTTCCAATCCGAGTTGAATACTATCCAATTGATTACTCTCAATAATGGACATATCTCGCTCTCTCTCTCTCTCTTTTGGGCATATGAGGTGCTTAAGAAATGTTCGCGACAGGAGCAGGTGTGTGGGATAGGATCAGAAAATGGTGTGTGGAAGATGGTGAGTAGTCACCAACATGCATGGTGTAACTGGCTAACACATCAAAAACACCTGACCGGCATTTGGGAGTTCCGGGTTCGGATTCCGGTCAAGTCAAATGATTATTTCATGGCAAATCTCACCCTCTTTGGTGAATAACGAAATAGTTTTATGAAAGTGGAGTGAATGATGTGTGAGGAAGCCCGAGAAAGTCTGGGGTGAATGTGGTGGAAAAGAGATTCTGAAGAAGAGGAGCCTTACGGAATGAGAGCGCGATTACGAAGCAATACATGAATGAAAGAAGTACGTAGGGATAAGGCAAGCATAGATGAATTCAGTAAAACTGCCAGGGACCTGGGGAAAACAAATTATTAAGCCCTTTTGACTGCGGGGACTCCGAAAGGGAACTGCGGGGGTGGGAAAGCACTTTGCATGTAATTATTTTCCATGAAGCAAATACATCTCCCGGTCGACATTTTCGAATAACTGCGCATGTTTTCTTGAGATGAGAGGCTAAAGAGAAGAGATGACGACACAGTCGCCGAATGCGGAACATTGGACTACAAAATGAATGGCTTCAAAAGAGTGGAACCGCGGGGTTGGGGGACAGGAGAGTTTAGAGCAAAGAGAAAATGAGAAGCAAAAAAAAAAAGGAGGAGTTACTAAGCGAAGGAGGGCTGAAACCCAGGATGGATGCAAACTTGAAGTTAAACTACACTCAAAGGAGAGGTAATACGAATATGGGAATGTAAGATAACGGAAATGATAGGAAACGCTTAAAAGGAATAGTTGATTCAAGAGTTGAAAATGAATGCATTGTGAGAGGTGGAAACTGAAGGAAGCAATTTATGCGATCCAAAATTGACAGAATGGAATGTTCAAATTCCTTTATGTAGCGTCACCACGTGAAACATGGTCAAAATAAATCAAGAGATCAGTAATGGATATCTAAATAATCACAGACCCTTTTGCCCTTGAAAGCAATGTCATGCGTCATGAGGTTTCGGGGTCAGCCATGGTGGGGAAAGTGTTGAAAAGGGAAATATGCTTCGCTCACTCCATGTTCCCCATCTTGAACGGAGGAAACAAACTCTTGAACGTGCGAGACACTTTAGTCTTCTCATTTCACCACTTATCTCGAACACGCAGATATGGAGCGAGAATAGAAAAGAGTAGTTTCCTCCATCAAAGAAAAAAGAATTAATCAATGGCGATTCGTGACCCAACATAAATATTATACACAAATAATTTGGATTAAGAAATCCCAGTTTACAACCAAATTAAATGTTAATTTTAAGTTCATTTGAAAAAGTCCAGAAACGGCGGGACAGCGGCAGCCATGTTAATGACGTCACATGTACGTGTTTAAGTGGACCGGTTTTGGAGCGTTTGTGGCAAAGTCTCATGGCCGACGTTTGTTATTTTCGTTCGTAAAGAAGGAATCTTCTGCTACATAAATCGGAATGTATTACTTTTGGGACGAATTTTTATTTACCAACATTTTCAGTTATTCTGTTAAAGATCAGGTTGTATTCATGCCAATTTTGAGGGATATCACGGGACACAATAGCAAATATTTTTATGATAACAGGGAGATAAAATCGGGGAGGCACTGTATTCATTCTGGCCATTAAAACGCAAGTCATATATTACCTTGTTTCTACTATAACAATTGCTATGCAGGTTGAATGCTGGCGCCTGGTTCTGGCCTGCGTTATCATTGCTGTTTTTTTTGTCTATTTGCCTTGCCGGTCGCGTGGTTGCGCTGGGGTCGACGAGGGTATTTATTCGTCGGCTCCTCGGGAAAAAGGGGCTTTTCCCGGTTTGGAGGTCGTGCGGTCAGGAGCGATTGCCCTTGGGAGGACAGGGCGTTTTCCGTTGAACTCCGGACTTGTTTAGGTTATCGACCTTTCTTTCCTTAATTTGGTGTTCCCCTTTCCTATTTGTCCATATCCCCAAATTTCCACTTTATTCCTACCTTTCCCTTCCTTTTCGTGGTCCTCGATGATGAGACGTGACTCGCGGCACTTATTATGAGTGTAAGTCACTGAGAGAATTACGACAAGGAACTTCCTGCCCCTTTCTCTCCTAACCTTCCCCGTCCGAGTACAGGCGGACCCCTTTCCCTTCCCCCCCCCTACCTGTGCTGGCGCCCACCCCTTTATTTTGTCCAGTCCGTTAAGTACTTTTGTCCCCCACTACACCGGACCCCGCCCAGAGCTAGTTGGGAGACCGAGTCGCCGTTACACTACTACCGGTGTCGAAATTTCGTGTACCTCATGGTAGGGATCGACCAGAAATATTGACTTATAATAATTAAGAAAATACTCATATTTATATTCAAATCAAAAGATTCTAGGAATATTATTGGTCTGGAATAATCCAACTTTCACTCAGCCTGCTCATAAATTACGATATTTATACACACAAAAACCTACTATCGTACAGCGCTGGCTCTAAAATGGACCGAACGACTAACTTTCTGATTAAACTGCTTAATCACCACTTCAAAAATCAATTAAACTGTTTCAATTCCGATTCCCCATTGATCACTCATTCGTTTCATTATGTACAAGTGACATTTGAAAACACGAGAAATATCTTACTCCAGGCTACCTGTAAAGTAAAATAATTTATTATAATAATTTCACTTACGTAAATAAACTATATTAACACGACATATATATATATAAATATATAAAATAATGAAATAGTAATTTACGTTTATGCCTAAATAAAAAACTCCAGAAATATTGAACTCCAATGGCTGTATACAGTTAACGGGCAATGGAGAACTGTGTTGGCCGTGTTCTTAGATTTGAGGACGGAGATCGCGTCAACCTCATATTAATGTGAAACTTAGCCCAATTAACAGGATTACCCTATGAGTTCAGAAATTTATAACATTCTAGTAGGCAGATCACAATTTAAATTAGTCAAAGCACTAAATACATTGGTTGATCCTAACCCTTATACATATCCACAAACAACGTTCCGAACTGTCCACTTTGAAATTCCGTGTGTTAGGGGAAATAGAATTAGTGTCGTAATGGGTATCAAAAGAGGAGCTATCAGTGGAAAAGATCACAATTCCATTAACTTGAAGAGTAGATTGAGTACCGAGTGGTTTAAAAGTGAGATTAAATAAAGTCATATGGTTTAATCCAATGATTTTAATGATAATCGCAAGAAAAGGAATCGAACGTATGAGAAATGGAAATGGTTAAACATATATTGCGGTAAATACAGCTTCGACTCATCCTTGAGGGCAGCAATAATTTTTGAAAATAGCAAGGCTAAAAGCGAAGAGGGTTGAGAGAAAAAACACTAGATATGTACCAAGGGGATGAGCCTTCGGATGGAGAGGGTGTCGTCGCTCGGAAGATAAGGGTTGGGGGAGAACATTAGAATGGGATGGAAGAAGTGATGGGTTTATGGGTAAGGGTTTTATGGGATGGGATTATCATGGATGAACGACAGTGCAATTTTAAATTTAAATACATACATGGTATGTGCCATCAGTAGCTTCAGTTTTCAAAAAATTCGATGGCTGGTGGTATATTATCGGCTAACAAGATAACTACTTTTTTAATAAATTTTCGCAGTATTCTAGACTACTATTCGTGATTACTGTCTATTTGTAATGAGTTTTTAATTATTTGTAGCTCATAAAATACGCATATCCTGCAATATTTTTGTTATTATCAGGGATATTTCTAAAATCCTTCGTAATTATACTTAAAATTACAAACCAAAACCAAGAACACTCTGTAAGTACAAAACAAACCTTCTAACGTATTTCAAAATCGTGCCTTCAATTGTTTTAGAAGAATTACCCACAACTCTACGGAAACCGGCTTTTTACGAAGTGGCTGTTCATACCGATCACGATCGAGGAGTTTAGAGCATATAAATCACGAATGGCCAACGATAGCTGCGTTCGATACGATTTTATTTCAATCACGACTTTTCTGAGAGATCTATGATCGTTGGCAGTTTATACAGCTCGCTAGCAGGAACAACATTCATTCATAAGCAGTCATCCGCGATTAATTCACAAATGTGAATGATCGACGTGACCGAGACCTCTCAAAAGGCCGGCTAGGCACATCACTACTTCGCACCAAATCAGCTGAGATGCTAGTCGGGAATTACTAATTAGTAGATATCCCCCCTAGATCGCTCTGGGTTCGCGTGGAAGTGTTCGAGGAGTTGTGATTGCGCGATGCCATGCATCCGTGAATGGAGAGAGTGCTTAAGGGTGAGTTTTGGGGAAAACGGAGAGAGGTTTTCAATGAATGTGCGAGCCCCCAGCGAGAGGGAACAACTATGCGACGCATGAATTGGCATGGGTAGTGAAAGAAGGGATGCCAAGGGAACCATGGTTCGATCCACGGTCCAGGCATATTTTCTCTCGTGACAATTTCTACTAATTTCATCACCGCTCAGAGCATGCAGGATGGAAAATCACCACTCGACCAAAGTAGTAGTTGTTTTCGAAAGTGAGAATGGCAACAAATGATTGATTCTATGTGAGTGAAAATGGTGAAATAATTGAGCAAGATGAGTTTTAAGTATGTACCTTGGCCGAACGATTGCGAAAGACTGAAGGATAGACGAGGAGATAAAAACGCTTGCGAATGCTGAAGGAAAGTCGTAGAGCCAGTACGCGGAGTCAAGCAATGCAGATATCAATAAATAGTAGATATCAAGTAATGAACGTTCGCTTTTGTCAGCAAAGCATTGCAGTACCATTACAAAAGTGTACTCCTTACAAATGTATTATATGACAGCGAAACTTGCTTACGCCGGGATAAGCATAAGAGTAAATGGAGTGGATTATGGGGCAACCGAGAAGTGATCGCGATAAAAGCAGAAGGAAGGGAAAGGTTAAGGGGAATAAGTAGGTGAAGAATGAGTGTGTGCAATGCAAGTGTGTCTCCTCCAGTGACGGGTGCGTGAAAGGAGCGTTGGTTTGGCCACGTGGATAGAATGGGCGAAAGAGAGAGAAGATAAAGTGGGAGTGGTGAGGAGAATAGCGAAGGTGAGGGTAGACCGAGAGGAATCATGGAACGTGAAGGTGGAGGTACACTCGGAGTTTAGGGAATAGAAGAGCGTGCATTTGAATGCTACAGAAGCGAAAGAGGAGCAACTCCAAAGGCATTATGATGGAAATTATCATAAGAGAGTTAGTTTTTTTAGGCGTAACAGCAATAACTATGTTTTTTTTAATTTGTCCACCCCGAAAGGGTATGGCGTGATGGTATGTATGAACGTAGTAGTTAACTAGTTTATTTGACATCTAATTCATCTACACTAACATGCCAAGTAGTAGTAACAGTTCGAGCTTTCTTCGCAACTCATATCTTTTTGCACACATGTACTCGCGCAATGATAAATAGCTTACTGTAGTTTCAATAACATTTGTAGAAAGTACGTAGTGACGTGAGGTTTAGGTTTCGGTGAAAGTTCACCCCCTGCCACACACTCTCAAACTGTTTTGCAGGGAACTACGTGGTTGCAGAGAGAGAGAGAGAGAGAGGGAGGGAGAAGTGTTGGGGAAGGTTCTCAGGCCCACCGCCCCTCGCCCACCCGAAGCGCGCTCACGCCCATCGATTCGCCGCTTTTTCTCTCTCTGCAGAGAGAGGGAGGGAGGTATTATTCGGTGCGTGGGTGGGAAGGGGCGGGGAGGGGGGGAGGGTGGGGAGTGGAGGGGGGGTGGGGAAGGAGCCTCTCTCTCTCTCGCAGAGCAGAGTGAATGGGCGGATGAGGGGAAAGGGGGGAGAGGAGGGAGGGGTGGGACCAGGGGTGGCGCGCGGTAAATCGCGATGAGCGCCTATGAGGGCCAAAATGGCAAGACAGCAGTAGATACATGTGAGTTCGTGCTCACGTGCACGACTAGCAGCGTCGAACAAAATGATCGGAAGACTCGAATAATCCATAGAGGGTGCTGCTTTAGTGCGAAGGGCGTGGATTGGAGGATTTGGGTGGAGGGGGGCTTGAAGTCGAGGAGGGATGAAATCGGAGAGTTGGGAGTGATGATGATGATGAGAGGGAAACAACGCCAGCGAGAGGGGGGATTATTTCCGAGTGGGCGGAATGAGAGGAGGAGGAGGAGCTGCGCGGTGAGGGAAGACTGCCATGGACATTTGGAACTAAGTCAACGTGTTAAAGTTTTCAAAAGATGAGTGTTGACGGACGGAATGAGTGGAAATATTATATGCGCATATTAAATTAATGTACGGAACTCATAGTGAGTGATTTGTGACCGCAATGACTACGGACAAAATGGCAATTAGGAGGAGCATGGTAAGGTCTCTCCAAGATTCTAACACGTAATTTAAGATGAAATAATCCAGACAAATGAGAAAGATACTCATGCAATTAAAATCCTATGGGTTAGCCAACGATGTAATTTCCTGAATATGAGAATTCACAAGCAATCGCGTACAAAGGGTTGTATTAGACGGTGCTGTGTCATAGGCCCACTTCTGTTCCATTTGTACATAAACGACATCGGTGAAACAGTCGACAGTAAGCTTAGATTATTTGCTGACGACGCAGTGGTGTATAGAGAAATTTGTAGCTTTAATGATAAGGAAGTGCAAACTAAGGACCTCGAGGCAATACAGGAGTGGTGCGATGCGTGGCAGCTGGAATTAAACCTGAAAAAATGCGTTGTTGTGAATTTTTGGAAACGGAAAAACGCTCCTTGTAACAGCTATTGCATAACCAACAACAAATTTGAGACCGTAGAATCGGTTAAGTACCTCTGAGTTAAACTGACTAATGATCTCTCGTGGAGTAAACATATTCGAGAAATTACCGGTCAAGCTAATCGTAAATTGGGATTTGTTAAAAGAGTACTTGGCATGTGCGACGATAAAGTTAGGGAAATCAGCTACTTCTCCCTCGCTAGACACCACTTGGAATATGCTGCCAGTATTTGGGATCCTTATGAGATAGGCTTGGAAATTGAGTTAGAACGCGTGCAGCGAAGATCGGCAAGATACGTTAAAGGCCGTTATGATAATCTCGTTAGTGTTACTGACATTTTGCAGCAACTGGGATGGGAAAAGCTTTCATACCGTCGATTAAAATTTAGACTCAATATATTAAGTAAGTTCCAAACCCGAAATGTCGGATTTTACGAAATCCGACATACTATGGTAGATCTGATCATGAGAATAAAATTAGGGAACTAGACTGCAGAACGGACAGATTTAAAATGTCATTTTTCCCACTGAACTATAAGGGACCATAACAGCTGCCAATGAGATTTTTATCTAGGTTTGTCGATAGGAAGTGCAGCTCTTAGTAGTAGTAGTACTCCCTATTACTTGAATCCTTATCTGTTACCTAGTACTAACAGCACGCCGTGCATGTTTTCTACATAAGTCTTCAGTCTCTGTCCATTTGTGTTGTTGCTAATTGCATATATATTAAAGTTCCCTCTCCATTGTGATAATATCTGTAGTGAATTATTGCATGCTTGTGAGGCTTCGCCTCGTGACAAGCATTAGAGATTTATGGCAATGCAATATTAGTCGTAGTTACACTAACTTTAGGGTATAGTGTAATGCATGTTGGTGAATACTCACCTCCTGCCACACACCCCTGAGGTGGCTTTCTAATATTCATCTACATCTATCAAATACCCTGCAAGCCAACGTATGACCAAAATTCCTTTGGGTTGTCCTGTATTTTGTACAGGAAGTGTTTGCCGGAGAACAGCTATGTCAGAGGCCTTGACAGGCGTGGTTTATTGTATCCCAATTATGTGGTTGTGAATATTGTTTTTTTAATAACATTGCTTTCGAGAAATTATCGAAAGAGCAAAATTTCCTGAGGTCTGCCACTCAGCATGCCAAAGTTGTTGGCATAACATTCAACAAACTCTTTGATGAGGATGTGTTCTTGCTGGATTGTTGTTGTGAAGGTGAACATCTTTGTGAGAAACTTTTGAAGATGTTGATTTGGGCCTCTACAAATGCCCTTTTAAATAATCGTTATAAAAGGGAAAATGACGCTATCTTTAGCAAAAAATGTAGTAATGTAAATAAAAGAAAGCTAAAAACATTTTCATAGGTTTAATATCATTGGAATATATAAATGAATAGATTATTATTATGAGTACTTATTCCATTTTATTCAGCGTAAATGTTTACTTATTAGTTCCTGATTTATGGATGCGTGATTACTTGGTTTTTGTTCATCCATGGAGTTTGATGTTTATAGGAAGATTGCTGCTTATCTCTCAAACTGGAGTAAGCTGTCTGGAGTAAGATCTGTATCATATATGTGATCATGTCTTAGTACTTATAATTTTGAACCACTCTGGGGTTTTACCTGCAAATAATACCGTCATTTTCCAGAGAACAAGTTACCATTAGGACTACCACATTATGGACAATAATTGTGGTGTATTCACTTTAATTTGAAATTTTGCATCGACCTCTGCTTAAAAATGAACGTGTATCGCATAGATCATCATGTTATACTATTAATATCCAGTCGGGATGTTAACGCATTACGTCAAAATAGTTTTCAAAGTGAATGGAAAATCGTCAATAAAATAAATGGCTGACATTGCCATGGTCACAAAACAGTAATAGCTTTCATAGCAGAGGAACGTGGCGGAGGTAGGGAGGCGCGAGGTGCTGTAGGGAAAGCATTATAGGCCCTACATTAGCCCTACCTCTGGTGACGTCACGCACTTGCAACCGGGCCTTGTATTCTAGGTGGCTCTGTCATAATTCCATTCCTCCCTGCGTGACGTCACGTGCGGGAGGGAAAGCAGCGTGCCCTCATGCCACTCCCCTTTATTCATCCTCCCTCCCTCCCCTCATTCATTCGTGGTGACAGAGGGGCGGGGGGGGGGGAGTGTGAAGGAAAGGGGAGTGGTCCCTGTGGGATATTTCAATTCGAGGGGCGTCGAAGTCAGCACGGGGGTCATCACGGAGGGACACGTTTAATATCGCATTTAATTGCGCATTAACAAATGACGACAAATGCGGAACGGAGCGGTGTGCGCGACACGCGAAACGTGCCGTAACGTGATGCTTACGTAAAGCGTCTGTAATCTGCTGGCAGGAGGATTTTTTGTAGGTTCACGTAAGTCGTGGCCGAATGTTTTGCAAATAAGTAACTAATTCGTGCACACTACTTTATTAAAAAAAAACTCTTTTTACTACACAGTATTAAAAAAAAACTTTGAATAATTCAGGAAATTATTCCTTCCCTGAAAATCAATGCAAAGACAAAGATCGCACATCGACTCATCTCTTCATCTTCCCTGGCGTTCACTCCATCGCACGAATTCTCCGGATCTCGTATTTCAAAGTGAGCAGAGTGGCTCTTTGGAGGGGAAAGCTACTCCACTGCTTGTTTGAGTCAACAATAAATGTTTTATGTACCACAGGATAGCAGAAAAATATATTAGTATGAACAAAACTTGCGTATTACCGTTGCTCATTACTCAGCGTTGACAATTATGAATGTTTAACGAATTGAACACAAAATAAAACATAAAGCGCCATTATATTAGTGCAGGACATTGTCATACACGGAAATATTCACCTTCGAGTTAATCAAAAATCTCTTTCATTACTTTAAGCAAAGTGAAAACATTTATAATGTACGCAAGAATTTTGTTCTAATGTGCGACCCCTCCCATTCCTCCTCACCCAAAATTCCCCTGACCCCTCCTCCCGCACAACCTCCCGCGGTGAAGGCAACAGCAACGACAATGACTACCACCCCCTCCCCCCACCATTCCCTTCCCCTCCCTACCATTCCCTCCCCCCCAACCCTATCCAAATCCTCACCCCACCCTTCCTCGTTCGATCCTTTCCCCTACCATGATTTTGTATACATATACCGTAACCTAAAACGTATTTTCACCTGAAGATGACTCCAAGAGTTGAAACTCGTGTCTTGATAATAAAGAATTAGTGAAGTTAAGTAATTTATTTTAATTCTTCCGTAATGGATAACTTCCACAAGATCAAGCCTACAACCGTTTCCTTTGTGATTTATAATGGCCTTGATCCCATAAATAAAATAAAAATATTACACTGGGTGCATGTTCAAAGTGGGCTTGGCAGCCTTGCTTTGAGGCGCTTGTTTTTGCACCACCGCTCGACACCCACCTGTCACAGCAGCACCCTGTGTCCACGAGGAAGGGGTGAGTGGAGGGGAGGGAGGGGAGGGGCGGAGACGCGCGCGGAACAGAGGGGAGGGGTGGAGGCGCTTGTAGGAGAGAGAGAGAGGATCACTCTCATTCATTGTGGCGTGGGCACGCGAGGAGGAGGCGCGACATGCGGTTCCTTGCACACCCGCCGCAGCTAAGCGGACTCTCCCCCGCTTGGGTATTGAAGCCGTCTTCCCCGCGATTGGGCGACACCGTGGTCGCTGGATGAGGGAGGTTTATACACTGCAGTGAGGAGAGACGCGACGACAGCCCCGAGGGGTGGCAGAACTTGGTGGCACTCGCAAACGAAGAGCACTACGTCCGGGGGTGGAGAGCGTACGAGATAGGAGGAGTCCCTCCTGAAACTTCCATGCCCGCTCATCCCTCGCGGTCTCCGCTGCCGAGTGCCACCAATTTTGCATCGCTCGTTGACGTATCCAATCTCTTTCCGAGGAGCACGCGAGGAGAGAGAGGGGAGGAGTTTGAACTGGGGGACGTGGGGCTGTCATGTTCCACTCTCTCTATCGCCCGAGTGGTCGCAGAGGGCACGTGACCCCCCCTCCATGCACCGAGCGTCTCTCCGACCCTGTAAAGAGTGGCTGCAGCACTCATCCTTGACGATCGGATCCAGTGTTCTTTTGTCAGTGGAATATCCTCACTTGCGTGTCCCCCGGGCACTTAGAGCACTCCGGCTGTGACACGGAGGATGTGTGTGTGGATGTCGTTAAGAGTGACAATGGCCTCGGCTGTCCGGTCGTCTCCCCAACATTAAACAAACAACCAATGGGTGGTTCGTCCAATCGGGTGACACTTTCTTCTCGTTCAGTGGAACCGATAGCTCCACGTCGAGGCGGAAGCACACCAATCGTCTGAATAGATTGAGAGAGAGGGAAAGCGGGGTTTCCGATACGGGGAAGCGAGCGACACACACCCGTCGGGTCGGAAGGCGTCTTCCATCGACCCATTCAAGTCTCCGTGGTGTCTTTCACTGCCTGCAACCCCCCCCCCCCCGCCCTACTCTGCTGCTGCCCGCTCTTAGGCGTGGGTGACTCCATTCGAAGATCGCTGCCCTCCGAAAGTGCACCCGACCTAAAGGTGTCTCCCCGGTGGAGTGCCTTTGAGGACTTCACTACTCTCTAAAAAGAGACGTCTTTCGGTAACTCACAGCTGTCTTGCTTTCCCCGCCGTGCTCTCAGAGAGCATCGATCTTCCAAGATAAAGCAGGAGTATAATTCATTCAATATATTAAATACACTCCGACCATGGTTTCGGTACAAAGCAGCATTGTAAAGGAGACGCATGCGTGTCGTTCTCAGAGTCATTCAGAACCAGGAAGGGGAGATTCTAAGACGAGGGAAGTGGGGGTTAGTCCAAGGTAAAGACAGTTGACTTGTAAATTGGTGGGGGGGGGGTTTGAGAGAAGGCTGATAGGGTCTAATAGGGGTGAAGGCCAGGCTTAAGGGTCACATGACAGGGGAGAGGTTCAAGTTTAGAGTACGGGAATGTGCGGAAAGAACTTATTTATAAATATATTACTACTGCCATAAATATATTACTACTAATACTGCCGGCCTCGGTAGCGGTGGGGAAAAGTCCTCGCCTGCCAAACCGACGGTCGCGGGTTCGAATCCCGCCAATGGGTAGAAAATGTACACCTCCCACGGCATGGTTGTGCGTGTGCTCGTCCATGTAATAAATACCTATTCATTGGCTTCGGCTGTTAGGTGGATAATTACAATATAGAGGTTATAGTTATTTTTTCATTGTTACAGTTGTAACACTTCCCCCCCTGTTCCCGGCAAGCATGAGGTTTCAATGCCGTCATAATGGACGGAGACTTATTATTATTACTCGTAAAAAGGGTATTAGACTGCCCGCGCGATCATTCGTCCGGAGAAAACTTTCCACTTCGATTAAGTGTCATGTGATACCGCTCCTCACCTCCAAATCATGGACTTCCGTGACTTGAAAATCAATTCTCATGTGGGCCTCCAATTTTCAGCAAAAGGTGATGGAAAAGAGATTTCTGTTGATGCAATTATGCACAGCATATCAGCGCTAATTAAAGCATTGCTATCGCTACGTCAGTGAATGTGGAAACCATAGTAAATAAGAAAATAAACGCAATGCAAAGGAGGATAAGCGCCTTAACGTCCATGACAAGGAGCGAATAAACTCCTCAATGATTAATAATATGATCAGGAAGAAACATTGAAAACTTACGCTTGCATGCACATGTTACACCAATGCATGAACTGCAAAAATGCAGCGTAGGTGGCATCACTTTCCATTCATAGGTAGAATTCAAACGGCATATCAAGATCAATTATCCTCAATTTTGAGAACCAAAAGTGTTGATCTACATTTTTCAACCACATCTAATTTTCAATTTGCTTACAGCTTCATAATTACCAGGCGGGCTTTCAAATTCTGAAAACACATTTACTTTTTAAAAAATATTTAATTATTTGTAACTTCGTTGAAATAAAATATTAAATATTGCCCCGAATTGTAAAATAGATTAATCAGCGCCTCCTGGCGCCACTTCATCGTTTCTGTTTTTATTTTCCAAACCTCTCTTAAATATTCCGACCACAAAATAATAACGGGGCACGCTCGGTCAATACGGCAGCAGTCTTGCATCATGGGAGCTGCGCTCAAATGAGATTGAAGGTAAGAGTAATTATTAAAGAAGGATTGTGCACTCATTCGCAGTTGCCGGAGCAAGTTGTGGCACACACAAGTGCATGTGGGTCGATGCGCTGTTACAATTAGAGGAATCTCATTATAGTGCAGCTCTCGTGCGTACGTGAGTCCAACAACTCGCCTCGACAACACTGCGATCGAACGCATTCCTTCTTCTTCTTGTGGAGAGTCGTATTAAGATAGTTCAGGCGCGGAAAAATAAGAGCGGAAGCGAGAAAAACGAAACGGAAGGAACTCTGTCCTTCGGCGACCATTCGAACTCACACTCACGCCTTCTCAAATTGTCTCGCCGCACTTGTGCGAAGGCATTTTTCCGAAAAATAAAAAAACATTGGCATAAAAATTCAAAGAGGACTGTGCTTGTGATTCCCGCCGATTTTGCCTGGTTGATGAGGATTTTTTTACCGCGAATAATTAAAATCTCGTGAAATATTCTTTCGGTTTTCCCGGGAGATGGATCACATCAACAGGAAGAGTTCTCGGCTTTCCCACCCGGCCAACTTATCTGTCGTCACCGACGACGTTATTGAGAGCCATCGATCGTGGTGAAGGTAGCAGCAGACTCAGCCTTCGAAACGTCATCGGTGACAACAAACCCTGAGACTCAGTGTGAAATTCGAGAACTAAATGCATGCATGAACTAATAAAGATCACAGTTATCAAATGCCAATTTATAATGATTTGAAGTGTTGAAACCCGAAACTTAAAGCGAATCGACAATTTACAATTCCCTTTATCGAGAGCAGTGAGAAATATGTTTTCGTGAATAGTGAATGGCTTGGTTTCCGCCTGACCACGTGATTGAAAATACACTCTAAATCGGAAACATAAAAGGTCATCAGACTTGATGATTGGAGCGACATGTTGACAAATTTAAATTTTCAATCTGCTTCTGGATTTTGTTTCAAGAATTATGACTGTTTCTCTATGAACTGAAATTGAAGCGAGTCACAGAAAATGATAGGGCGCGACATTCTTGCCTAATATACGTTTTTATTCCATTCAAATGGCATTGCTTGAGACGTGAAAGTAAACAATGAAGGCACTTTAAGATTATGAACACATTATTTTGCCTATTCAGGCATATCTATTCCTTCACCAAATCTCTCAATCACAGGAAGTTGTAACAAAAAAATAAATAATTGCCATTGACGGTCCATCACGATGGAAATACCATCTGAATTCATGAACATTGTTGCCATTTTCCGTTTATATCATAGATTGTAAAGGTTATAAAATTTGGATATTAATGATCTCCCGAATTCTTTTTTAAATTTGGTAGCATTTGGTCCCAAAAAATAATTTCATTAAACCAAGAAACGATCACGGGTTTCCAAAACAGTTACGGCTGCATCTCTCGGAGATTCTCCGAGTTGCTGCTTTGAGAAAGCAGTTTCGCCTGCACTGCAGCAGAGGCGTCTTCAGGTCGAAGTTCTGTTGCCAGTTCGTCCTCCCGGTTCATATCCCTCGGAAGCATGGACATAGCCTCGATAGCCTTCCGAATACGGTGATCGCCGAGGATTCCTCCGAGTAAATGGCGCGTCCAGGCTCGGATGCTCCCACACTCTTCATCGCCCGCCTGTGTTCTCGCAAGTGGCACTTCACAGCTCTTACTGTTTTCCCCGATGCATGTCATCCCACGACTGCACTGCATCATACTCCTTCGTATGCATGGGCTGGGATCTGGTCCTTTCCCGCCCTTGGAAGTAAGTCCTCCATCCTCTTCACGCTGTTGAAGCGAGTGACTACGTCGTATTTTCTTAACGGCCAGGCAATTTTGTTTGTTGTCCCAGCCACAAAGGGAATCGTAGCATAGGCGACTGGCTTGGGTATCTCGGTGGTCCATTTGGTGGCAACTCCTTGAGCTGTCCCTCTTTCTCCTCGGTATTTGGTAGGACCAAGTACTTGGGGTTTCCATTCCTCCCAAGGGTTTCTCTGAGGGCAGTGATTCTCGGTCCGAAATGAAATATGCCCAGTGAATCAGGGTAGAGATGAGGGCTGCCTTCTGAGTTGGGTGGTGCTGTTTTCCCAAGGAAGTTATCTCCAAAATTTCATTTCACTCGTTGTTATCTTTTACTATTCACAAAAAAAACACTTCCACGAGTCGCTCATTTCGCGTCACCGGCGCGGCGTTGAGAGAAGGGTGCGGAGCGCAAGCAGTCACTCACGCAACGTCACTCCAAAGTCTTCAAAGAATTCCCCGATTCTCACCCACCCTCCACTCTCGAAGGAATTCCCTGGAAACGGGGAGGAATCGTTCCCCAAACCCTTTATCCTTCCCGCCTGCTGTGGAGAGCAAATGCAACCTCTCCGAGGGGCAGTTTACCTGCGTGGGGAGTGGGAGAGTAAGTGGGGAAAGTAAGGGGAGTGGGGGACGCAGTGCGATAGGAATATGAATGAGGAGACATTCGCACGTGACAAAATTATATCCGAGTGATTATTTCAGCAAGTAGTTCCAAAAACAACCGTGTTCCACGAAGCGTTTCTTTGACGCTCTAACGCATAGAAATACTCCATCGTAATTACCAAGCGATAGGTAGACCAGGCTTTGAGGTGTCTCTAAGTTAACTTCCCCCTTCAGGGGACGTCTTTAACCTCTTTGAGAAAACACTCCTCTCGCACGCAACCTTCAACTCTCTTCTTGAGTTCCTCCGAATCACTCCTTCCACCCTCCTTCCACCCTCTCTTCAATATATCCTCTCTCACTCAATTAGTCTCCTCCTCCTCCTCCTCCACTCAAACCTTTTCCTCCCCATCGACTTTCCGCCACTTGTATATATCCTCTCCCCCTGCCACAGGTTTCCTAATGGAGCCGCTAAAATGTTTCATCGTCTAGATACATCGTGTATGAGAAAATTAATGGTCATTATACATCATGCAAAATCATTAATACAAACAGTCCTTGGTACCATGCCTATAGTGCAGTGCATGCTTATGAATTTTCGCTTCCGGAAAAGTATTACCTAGTTTTTGCTATTGCATCAATGGTAGTAGTAACATTTAACTTCAATAGGGTATCTACATCTACATCTACGATGTATCGTGCAAGCCACCACAAGGGTGTGTGGCACGGGGTGATTCCACACCAGGCATGCAGCACTCGTCCCAGAACAAATCAGAACCTCGCACGCTCCCCCTGGCGCTAGGCGCAGACACCAAAAAGCAGTCAGGAGAACAGTGCGCAGTCAAACTAGAAACTGTGAGAGTGATACGTAAATAAACATGCAAACATGCAGAACAATGCTTATAGACACATCTAGTGGTTAATATTACTGATACTGTTAATTTATGAATACTACGAGATGCTACTTCATGCAAAGAACAAAATAAAATAATGCCGGACTAATCGACCGGTGTGAAGAGTTAGCAATGATGTGGTGTTATTAAGCACAAGTGAAAATTCTACTCTACTTGTTGAGGGTGGGAGTTTCGTATGATTGATTTGTCGCAACTATTATGATCCCTTATTGTGCGTGGGAAAAATGACATTTTAAATCTATCGGTTCGGCAGTCAATTTCCTTTATTTTATTCCTGTGATCACTTCTACCGTAGTACGTTGGCTCTAGCAGTATATGTTGAACGTCCTGCAAAAAACTGTCTGCTCCGAGTTTGCGCAAAAGATTTAACCTGTATTTCTCCCTTCGATCAGTTGGTGTTGTGCATGTTGGTGATAACTCACTCCCTGCCGCACACCCTTGAGGTGGCTTGCAGGGTATCATGCAGATGATGAAGGATTTCAGGCTTTCCCGGCGAAGATTTATGTGAGCGATATTTCGGGGTTTGCACCGGGTAGTTAGGTCCATGGCGGCCAACGTTTCGATGCTCGAGTCGAGCATCGTCCTCAGGGCAGAGGTGACGAGTGCACCTCACCTCTTTTATTATATTCACTTCACTAAACAACTCACATTACTCACCTCTGCCCTGAGGACGATGCTCGACTCGAGCATCGAAACGTTGGCCGCCATGGACCTAACTACCCGGTGTAAACCCCGAAAGATTCCTGACATATATCACGCAGATGTATACATATAGTTGGAATCCCACCACACTGGAAGCTGAAGTCATAATCACTTATCGAATGTGCAATATTCACATATACGAGTTCGCACTCATCGTCATCGCAGGTATATATTAATCTTATTGCCTCACATTGAGATTGTTAAGAGTCCCTCTCCCTGCATTTTCTCCCGTTGCATTCTCCCCTTCGTCCTTTCCACGCGAAGCGAAATTCCCCCCCTTTCCCCCTCCATGCCCTCCCCCACCCCCTCTCCTCATACGTCACTCGATACTTCTCCATCCGTCCTCACTTTCCTCCCCCCGTACCCCACCCCTCTCACATTGTAGGCAATGAGCAATGTAATGTCAACATTTTGCAAGGGCATGGCGGGAGCAGCAGCGAAGAATGATATCCGAGGCAAAGAGTGAATGCGATGACAGTGACCGCTGAAAGAAGAATTAGTAGAGGAAAGTTGGATGCATTTTCTACACAGCTTATTCCACATGCAGATTTATTTCTCACGACCGTGGTTTCGTCACATCTTCAGGTCAGGGAAAGATAAATGTTCACGTCCTGCATGCTTTCACCGCATGAGGTAAAATATGGCCGACGAGAATGTGCTATCACGCGGGTCTGGGCTCGGACTCCGGCACAATCTGAGATTTTTTAAATGTAATTCCGTTTCATCAAGAGGTTTTTTTTTAGGAAGGCACTAAGCGAAGTACACAGTCGCAAGGATATGGAACTGTGGAAGACAACGACTTAACGAATGGGTGGACCGGAACGTGGAGCGGAACGTGGAGTGGACTCATTTATTGGGTCGTGGGCTCCTTCCGCTTAGAGTAGACATAAATCGACACCACCTTATTCCCTAATTCCACAAAATATAGAACCACCACATACGATTCGTAAGAATACTGGATTCACATTCACCAGCAAATTAAAGATTTGGTTATAAATAGAAAAAAGTGAAAGGTAGGTAGGCAGGTGAAGCTTCTGGAAAGCGTGTAGTAAGTTGTAGTCCCAAGGGGGAAATTTTCACCAAAATATGCTACAAAAGTTTAAGGAATTTCGGAAGCACTGAGTCAGCCTCACTCCAAGATTCAGAATCCACGCACTGGAATTCACTCGTAGAAATCCGTAAACGCAGTGAAGAATAGAATCTGTATATGCCAAGTGAAACATTAAAATTTTTCTCGTTAAATAATAATAACAATAAGTTCAAATTGTTCATTATATTATCCGCCATCATTGTTTTATATAATAAAATGAATCCAAATAAGATACCGAATGGGCGGTAAATTGAAAATGATGAACAACATAATTGGATACGGATCTGCCTTTCTCATCTGTATCGCTTCAAGGACAAGACTCTTGGATGGTCGTGTCTTTGCAAAAGTTTCATAATGCGTACTAACGCATAAAATAGGAGGTCAGCAATATTCTTAAACCCCTGCGACTCCGACTATCGGCCCTTGGGAGTGGTTGTGATGTTATCGGATGGTCTTGAATGACACACTTCGAGGTCAATCGCCTATATCCACCTCTATCCACAGTGGAAGTCTAGCGTTGGTAACTTCAATGGAGTGCGATGTGGAACCATGGAAATAGGGCACCTACTAATGGGCCCCCGGGGGCTGTCGGCCCTCATTGAAACGCCCCAACTAATTCTTTAGGACTAAGTTCTTCTCCCCCCGAAAAATTTTGTATCCAATGACAGCAACGTTCGGCGAAATGAGCGATGTGCACGGAGCACTGAATTAGGCTGTCGAGGGCTCGGCCCCAATGTCGCCGACCCTAAACATCTTCTACCCCTTCCATTTTCCAGTTCCATTTTGATATCTCCAACAGCGTTGTAAATCCGTGGTCAGTAATATTGTCCAACCCCTTTAGAACACATATTCATCTACATCTACGAAGTACCGCCCAAGCCACCACTAGGGCGTGTGGCACGGGGTGATTCCACAGCATGCAGGACTCGTCCCAGTTTAAATCGGGACCCCGCACGTTGTTGCCCCGGCCACTAGGCGCGGACCAAAAAGCAGTCTGGAGAACAATGTGCAGTCAAACCAGAAACTGGGAGAGTGCTACGTAAATAAACATGCTAGCATGCACTACATTCATGAAGAGAAAAGCACTGGTTAGTATGACTAATACCATCCATTTACAAATGCCATGAGATAATAATTCACGCAGAAAACAAAATAACAAAATAATGCCGGACATTTCAAGCGGGGTGAGGTGTTAACAATGATGTCATGTTGTTAAACTCAAGTAAAATGTCTACCCTACCTATTGAGGGTGAGATTTTCATAGAATTGATCTATCGCAACTATTATGACCCCTTATTGTACGCGGGAAAAAATTAAATTTTAAATCAGTTAGTTTTGCAGTCTATTTTCTTTATCCTGTGCCTGTGATCGTCCCTACCGTAATACGTTGGCTCCAGCAAAATATGTTGAACGTCTGGTAAAAAATTTTCTGCTTCGAATTTGCGCATAACATTTAACCTACATTTTTCCCTTCGATCAGTTAGAGATTCCCACCCTAATTCCTTTAACAATTCGGTAACACTGCTAAGTATATCGAAGAAACTTTTAACAAATCTTGCTTCTCTCCTCTGTATTCGATCTATTTCTGAGACTAATCCAATATCGTAAGGGTTCCATATGCTAGTGGCATACTCCAAGTGAGGTCTCACGAGAGAAAAATAACATCGCTCTTTAAACTTCTCGTCACAGTTTACTAGCATTCTTTTAATGAATCCCAATTTGCGACTAGCCTGTCCGCAGATTTCTCGTACGTGTTCCCCCAAGACAGGTCCTGAGTAATGGTCATCCCTAAGTATTTAACAGACTCTACATTTGATAATTCGGTTTGATTAATTGTGTAAGTTTCGCTAACCTCGTTCTTATTTTTCCAAATATTCATAACAACGCACTTTTTAAAAATCATTGCTTACTGCCAAGTAGTGCACCATTCATTTATAGCATCTAGGTATTTTTGTAACGCAATCCTGTCAGACTCATTGCTTAAATTGTACAAGACTGCGTCGTCTGCGAAGAGGCAAATTTTGCTCGTAACAACGGTAGTGATGTCATTAATATAATAAAGGAATAATAAGGGACCGATGACACTTCCCTGGGGTACACCTGATGTTACTTTCACTACGTCTGAACTATCGCGGAACTCTCTTTTCAAACATTACGTCGTGATGCATTCAATAACCTTTCAACTTAACGACTAATTTCGAATGTGAAACTTTGTCGAAAGCTTTTTTGAAATTTAAAATATCGCGTCCAACTATCACCTTTATCCCGAGAAAAGAATATCGTGAAGAAAAAGGGCCAGCTATGCTTCGCTAGGTCTGCCTTTCCGGAATCCAAGCTGATTTTGCGTTAACAAGTTATGACTATCCCAATACCACATAATCGAACTGACAATTATATGTTTCAATATCGTACAAGAGATAGGCGTAAGGGAAATCGGTCTATACTTACTATGCTCTTCCTTATTACCGCTCTTAAATATAGGTATGATTTTCGCGATTTTCCCATAATAAGGAACATAATGTTCTGTTAAAGTTATTTTCACCGTACTTGAAAAGGTATTTTCAAGTACGGTGCTATATCTGACGCTAGCTAATTCATTATAAACTCAGGCGGAAATTTGATCAGATACGGGTGATTTCTTGGAGTTAATGGATTTCAGATGAATTTCTATTCCACGACTAGAAATATTGATAAATTGATTGATTGGGTGATTGTAGAGCCTACTTAGGCATTGTAGCGGTGTTGTCATTCAGAGAGCTCGCGCTCTTGGCCGTCTCCAGCCCGCATCTTTGGCCGGGGGGAGCAAAGAGCGTGCGAGTCACTCGTGTTTCCGCCTCTCTCGGCAAAGAGGCAAACCGCTCACGGTGCGATGATTCACGGGAGCGTAAGGGGGAGGGTGTTGGGTGATGCGGGGGTGGGGGAGAGGGGAAGGCCTCTTTTGTGATGTCCGCTCATTCACAGACCTAAGACTCCCACCTCGGCCGCCGCACAGTGATCGATTTCATGGTTTTAGCCTTAGAGTATATAGTTCAACAGAGGTGGCGTGACGAATTTCAGGTGAAGCCACGGTGAAAGTTGTCCGCCATATTGAGTGACCGTAAGAACACTGATTTCCGTAAGAGATCGTGAGACGGGAAGACTATTCTGAAGACGAGTTCTCTACTCTTAGGGGTTCCATTGTCCTTTCCTTCTGTTGTTTTATATTTAGCAATAAAATTATCCCTCCCTCAAATACTGGCAGGTATAATTATTAACTCAAATGACAGCTGTGAATGATGCCAGCAGCAGGCCTACAAGAACTACGGTTATTGATTGGGGAATAAACTCGATACTACTTATTTGTTTTTCATCAGCATTGTCAATGAAACATTAGGGTCTAACGTTTTCACAAATTAGCTACTCCTATAAATCACCGAGAACTCAGAAATGAGACACATTCGAGGCTATTCAAGCCACCAACAATTTTGCTCTTAATTGTGAGGTCTTAAAGGGGTATAGTCTTTAATGGTGAATAATTTTGAATTTCAGTATTAGTTCAGTTTCAATTTGAGTAATCCACAGAGTTCCACGATCCATTTACATTCAGGTTCTCTCATTAAGAAGCCAATAAAATAATTAATTGCCTTAGCTAATGTTAATATAGATGAGGCTATTAAATGAAATATCTACATAGATTTGAAATATAAATTTGACCTGCTTTGTAACAGGTATTCGAAGTGGATTTCAATCTCATATGTAAATCAATGTAGAACAGTTAATATTAAATCAATTATAGATGCATTTTATGGTGGGAAATATCGCAAAATTAAATTTCAATATAGATTACCATGATATTAATGATTCATCAAGTCATTGCAACTCATGCTTCCCATTTCCATTTTACTGAATAAATACCACAAAGATAAGTTACTATACCTACTTAAGAATGTGTGTGGCCATTAACAAAGTTCTGGTTGCTTTAAAAATAATACTATAAATAAATAATACCCTTATAAAGTAGTTAAGGTAGCGGAGCAAATCGGACATTGCACAACAATCTTTCGTCAAGGCCGTTTTACACGATGAAAGATTTTGCACAAACGTATGTACGTGAGATTGTACGTTTAAGTCTCAACGAAATTAGAATAGGTTCTATTTCCCGTGCAGGCAGTGAGACATTCGCACAAGCGTTCATGCAATTTGCCGCTTTACACGATACATTTTGCCTCACGCAAGAGTTCACGGAAGAGTTTGTACAAACAAATGTACCGTGTAAAACGGCCTTCAGACTTTGAAAGCAAACTTTTAGCATACTTCCATGCACTCTGGGAGCTGATTGATAATAAAGGGATACTTTGTGACTTCCAAAATATTATAAAGGCACGACAAGTTTCGAATATACAGCCATTTTCAATGTCCTTTTACCAAGCTAAAAGTCCATTGTATACTGAACCTTTGATTTCAAATACAGAGCTCTTCAACGACAAACGGAATAGCCATTGGAATGGGAATTTATGCGTATAACGAGGCGTCAGTGACCCTATTATGATTTATAAAACATCACTCATTATCGTTTATTGCTTTTGTTTACTTTTTAGCTTTCCAAATCGACGAAAGTCTTATGTAAGTCTGCCTCTTTTGCCAATTAATAGCTAACTAATAAGCCGTACTTTACGCATTTTTCCCTAACGGCCAGTAAATTTTATATTCAAAACCATTTGCATTAATTATTATTTTATATATATTTCCTTAACTCTTCAGGTGTCTCATTATTTTTTATTTGGGAGACACTAAACACATACCATCAAGAGCAGACGACATGCTTTTTATTGCTCCTACCTGCCGGTTTCTTCATAAGATCCACTGGAAGAGTTGACAATATATTCTGTATTATCTGCCTAACCGATACTATCCCTAGTTCTCATAATTCAACATTTTATAAACAAAAAAGGTGTAAATATCTAAGTTTACGCCTATTCCGCTAATAGTATATCACGGTCACTCAATATGGCGGACGGTTACGCCCACCCGGCTTCACCTTCGCTTACGGCCGAGTATAGGCAGCGCCACCTCTGGTACCTTAATAACTCTATGGTTTTAGCGGAATAATGGTATAAAATGTAGGTACGCTTTATTTACGCGTAATTGAGATTTATGTGTAGCCAATGAACGAACGCTCTTCCCAAGGACTACAACCTTGTCGTGGTGGAAGACTTTGCGTGCTCAGGCGACCCCTAGCTGGCGCGGCGGACGGTTGGGAGAGACAAAAGGAGCAGAGGTGAGGGTGGGAGGGAAGGAGAGAGCATATAGGCACATCTCATGACTTAAGTACCTACGTGCGGGCGCTGCTCACAAGCGATGTCACGGGTGGAGGTGACCGAGGTCTAATCATTCAGACGGAGAGCGTAAGAGGCCTCCGATGCGTACTTCCATAGTATGTACTCTAGGCTCTTGAATTTTATTCAATGCGCAATACATTTGAAGGTGAGGCTTAAGTTGACAGATTTTAATTTACCTCTCGTCGTTTGTTTGCAGCTAATTAATAAGGGCTAGTTTGCGAGGTGCTGAAGCCTAGTCGAAGGTTACACGCTCTAATACGATTACTCGAAGAATTCAAATCATGCGAGCTTCAGGGAGATACG
This sequence comes from Pyrrhosoma nymphula, assembly GCA_963573305.1. Classification (NCBI taxonomy): domain Eukaryota; kingdom Metazoa; phylum Arthropoda; class Insecta; order Odonata; family Coenagrionidae; genus Pyrrhosoma; species Pyrrhosoma nymphula. Next base: position 5,483,184 of record OY754334.1, read on the forward strand.
GTATTATTTTAACTCCGCATTATATCACAGAACTGATAGAAAGCAGCAAATCAAGAGAAAATGACGATCTGATGGGCACGAAATACACTACGCTAACATAAAATCACTTTCGTCCTTTCCCGATTCTTTTTACCCGTCTCCTCCCTTTTTCAGGGCTGGTGTCCTGTGCTACGAGCCCTGGCAGCGGATCACGGGGCAATCAATACCTAAATACATATAGATGAATTCGTCTCGAGAGAGAAAATCTAAAAATTAAAGGTCCGCAGCTCTGTTGAAACTAAAATAGACGTAAGTCTGAAATACAGGGTGATTACAAAAGAATGCGTCGGTTTCAAAGATCTGTATTTTTCAAATGTAACGAGCTACAGAGCGGCGCGACCTCTTAAAATGACAGGTACATTCTCTAGTTTATTTAAAAGATAAACATCACAAATGTTCAATATGTTCTCCTTGAGTAACCCGAACAATGTCAAATCGATATTCAAATTCCTCCCACACTCTGTGAAGCATGTCAGCAGTTACTGTCTACACAGCCAAAGCTATGCGTGCTTTCAATTCCTCGCTGTTAGTAGTCAGTAGGTGCCAGCGTAAGATGTTCGATTTGTGCGGTGGATCAATGTCATATTCAGGCCAAAAAGCACATTGCGCCATTGTAACAGACTCACTTTTCGCGTACTGCAACACACAGAACGACTTTTGTTCAGCTGTTGCCATCGTGAAGCTTACGAGAACAATAACTGAGTGATGAAAGCTCTTATCTTGGCAACTAGCGCTTCCTAGGGGTAACCGAAAGAACTTGAGGTAATTTTAACCGGTCATTTCAAGAGGTCGCGCAGCTCTGTAGCTCGTACCGTTTGAAAATTACAGATCTTTGAAACCGACGCATTCTTTTGTAATCACCCTGTATTTCAGACTTACGTCTATTTTAGTTTCAACAGAGCTGCGGACCTTATAAATACATCCGTACAGATTATAAATAAGGATGTTAACTATATTGGTATAACTTTGACATTAGCACTCAAAGTTAAGGTAAGTTTTTCATTGATTCGGCTATTAAACTCCTGGATCCAATTTTTGTCGCATATTTTAAGTCACTTGCTCGGCTGAAGAAGTAAGCTTTCAGGCATTGGAAAAATAGGGTCACGTTCGACCTATGAGTGGTTGACAAGCCGACATTCCCAATGCGGCGGAGACGTAGTTATATAATTAAATCTTACATTTAATTTATTTCAGCTGTCATTAGCTTGAGTAAAAGTGTTGAAACTGTTGAGGGATAACTGTTGACTGGACATGGTGATGGGAAAAAGAGATATCTTCGGAGTGAAGATCCTGAGTGGTCCAGAATGAGGGTCCATCCATCTCCTCTTATTAAACCCCTTCTCAGGCGCGTTCTGAAATCACAATACATTGATGCGTGATTGCATTTCCAATACGATGCACCATTCTTCCGATGCGGAAATGCAAGTTCTCTTCCATTCTTTGTCGTTTATCATCATATCCGTCTATTCTATCTTCAGCATTCGCCTCCAGCCCCAACTCACGACACCCTCTCTTCTCTTCTGTGCTAATGGGCTAGATCCAATGTGTGCCATATGGCACAACACTCCACGCGATTATTGTCAGGCACTGCTTCCTTATTTGCAATCATATTTTGAAAATCCAAGAGTTGTTTATTCGTCATGAATGCTTTCTTGGCCTGAGCTATTCTTCTCTCGATGTCCCTTGGACTTCTCCCATACCATGTCATGAGGCTTCCAAAGTACATAGATGAAGGATTCCACTTGTTCAACCCCCTCAGCTTGTAGCGTAATATATGCCTTTAGTTTCTTTCTACCACACACAAGAATTTTCGTTTCCTTCCCGTAAATCGCAAAGACGTATCCTTACAATACACGATCGATTGTGTTCGCGGATGCTTCCACGTCTTCTGACTTCTCTTCAATTACTGCGATTTCATCAGCGAAACGAAGCATATTGATTTCTCCTCCGTTCACCTTCACTCCTTTAATCCTTATTTTTTAGACTTCTTTGCCCACTTCTTATAGCTCAGATACGTTGAAAAGTGCCGGTGAAAAGTTGTATCCTTGTCAAACTGTTTTCTTTATTACAGCTTCAATTTTTCTTCCTTTCGACATTCTCGTCGTAGTGACTCGGTTCCTATAGAGTTGACGGACTAATCTTCTATCGTTATAAATAATTTCTATTCTTTCAAGCAATTTGAACATCCTAATCCATTCCATACTGTCGATGGCCTTCTCCAAGTCAACGAATGCCACGTAGAGTGGTTTGTTTAAATGTATCCTTTTTCTGTGAGAAGTCGTAGACAAGGCCTCTCTGGTTTCTCTGTTTTTCCTGAATCCGAGTCGGTCGTCAGAAAGGTTTTCTTCAATTTTTCCTTCTATCTATTGGCTGATTATTCGTGTATTTTGGATGCATGTGATACCAATCTCGGAATTCTATGATCCTCACATTTCTCAGTCCTTATTCCCTTAGGTTCTGTAATGATTGCACTCTTCTCGAAGTCCTCCGTCATCATTCCACTGCTGTATCCGTCTTTTATTATAAGATACGTACCGTTTTAGTTTTACTTTAGCAGAACAATCAAAGGCCTTGACAATTTTCCCACGCATGCTGTCTGTTCCCGGATCCTTGCTTTCCTCCAACTCTACGTATTACTCCCCTCGCGATTCTCCTCCTAATAGGTACCGGGCCTCGGGCATCTTCGTCTAGGTTCTACTCCTTCTTCATCAGTCCATTCTTCAGCGGCTTTGGTCCTCTAAAAAGTTTGAATACGTATTTCTTTCATCTTTTTCCTAGATCTTCTTGATCTGCTGGCATCCTCCAGTTCTCGTCTTCGATATTACTGGACTGTTAGCAGTGTCGCCTCATGGGGCTGTATGCTGTCTCGTAATTTCCGTTCTTCATGTTATATCTTAGACTAAAATCGGAGATCAGCCTGCTAATTCCCGCCCGTGGATGCGGCTGAAGAATCAATTTGCTATCAAACGCGTTGGGACGCGACTTCACAGTGAAAGAAAGAGGCATAAAAAACCCATTACATATTTCCTAGAAACAGTCACGAGGCATTGCCGAGCGCGCAGGAGTGAAGCTGGTTAAAAAATAATCGATAATTATTCGTCAAGGGACTAGTATTTGAAAATAAACGGAATCGCCATCCACGCTCAGCAGCCGCGTTGTCCAATTCGAGTGCAAAGCGTGTTAATTCTCATGTCGTCTGCAATGGCAAATATGTTTTCGAGAAGTCTTCGGCGAGCAGCCAGACGCGACCAGATCCCGATGAACCCTGACGGAGATATCTCCGCGAGGCAACGGACGCACGCTCAGGCGTAGTGACAGCTCGTCTCTGCCTGCACAAAGTGTCTCCATTCTTTCGGGACCAATAGCCGCAGTTAAGGCATGTGGGCGTAAAGAGGGGAATTGTTTTGGAAATAACAAATGATTACCAAGGAAATTTATCAGGGAAAGGAAACTTAAATAAGTCTCACTTCGACTCGAACGGCAAGATGAAATATTCAACAAAAACGCAGTGGTCTCCGCCAATCGTTTGGTCACCCAGTCACGGGACTTCGCGCAACACTGTCCACTCGGAGAGACGCGTCACGCTTCGCGGGAGCGCGAGGTCAGCGCGTGACGTCACATGCCGGACATTTCCAATGCGCATCGACATCTTAATTTTCCGACTTTCCGAAATCAGTTGGCCTCTGCTAGAAGAGCCCCACACCACATTTAAGAGATAAAAATAAATTAACCTGATATTCGAACTGCGAAACTTCTATTGTTATTATATCCATTGGATTAGAAACGGCTCCAAACTATCAATCAACAACCTTCCGTCAAATACGCCCACTTCTTGTTTCGAAGACGAATTATGTTTTTAGATTGATTTCCAACAAGGACATATTGGAGTTGAATTCAGTAAGGAAAACTTTAAAATTGGATAGTACCTACCAAAATGGTCGCATTTCTGTTCCTCCTGGCTCATATTTCACCAAAGTTGACGTTGTTAAAACTTGGATGATGTCAATACGCAGTCTCAACGGAATGCAGGCGTCAGGGCGATCGCTCCAATGTGGCGAAGTTCAAAGGCAGAGGCAGATGTTTATGGATATTGTTTAGGTCAAATTTCGTTTTTATAAATGTTTGTAGCGGAAGTATGGCGGAGATTGTAGGAGAAAATTTCTTTTCTCGTGGAAATTTTAACATTGTAATTAAAAGCACTAGGCCCAGTAGCCTAGGCTAAGTTAGATCTACCCTATATTAGCAAAGACCGTTCATGTATTTTAGTACGAGTACAAAATCATTTCAAGCAACAGACAGAAATCGCGTGGTTAGTGTCATCCGGTCGCGATAGACTCCTTCTTTTTCCTATTACCTACATGGCCTAGGACTTGATCGCTTGCGCAGAACACTACACACGATCTGTAAGTACTGCCATCTTATTTTCTTTGCGAAATAAATTCAAGCCATAAAATTGTGTAGCTTGCTGCAATTAGAGAAACCTGTTGGCCAACCTGTCAGTATTTTTAAATCGAACGAATAAAATCGACTAATCGTACCCGCGAGTAAAATGACATCATATCAGTTTCAGAATCCTTAAAAATCTCGGTGAAATTGAAAATTTGATAGAACATGAAAATTTGATTGAACATTTAAAATTGACCAAAAACCCGCGGTGTCGTCGCTATTTTGGCGTAATTTCGTATTTCACACATAATTTCGTAAATAATGAGTGATTTCGTGATCTGTCGCGATTAAATTGAGGATATTTTTAGAATCTGTGGGATGTAATTTGGACTTATTAAACAAAAAAAACATTTTTTCGACGTATGGAGACTGTCTTTACTTCCAAAAATACCTGGCCCTGTTCATAGGGATACCCGAAATTGAGATGGTTTCCTGCGAAATGCAATTCGTGAATATATGAGGTATGATAAAAAAATAACGGGAATTTTCGTTTTTCTTAATGAATAATTATTTATTAATCAATATCAATTTTGTCCCCTTCAAAGTAATCCCCCTAAGATATAATATACTTGTTCCAGCGGTTTTTCAATCTTGGAAGCACTTCTGGAACTCACCTTTCGGTATAGAGTTCAGCTCCTTCAGCGATTATGTTTTTATCTCATCAACGGTGGCAAAACGTCGTCCTTTCATGGTTCTCTTCAGCCTCTGGAAAAGAAAGAAGTCACGGGGGGCATGTCCGGCGAATACCGTGGCTGAGGAAAAATAACGGATTGTTTTTTTTTTACCAAAAAATCACGAATAAGCAGTGAGGTATGAGCGGGAGCATTATCGTGGTGCAATTTCCACGAGTCGTTTTGCCACAATTTTGGGCGTTTTCGTAGGATTGCTTCAAGCAAATGGCGCATAACTTCCTGGTAGTATTCCTTGTTGACCGTACGACCATATGGCAGGAACTTGGAATAATTGAAAATTGGTACGATAAAGCCCGCGAAATTTTAAAACTCCCGATATAGTTTTTATCACACCTCGTACCTGCTGTGGAAATGATTCTGTATGAGGTGTTATTGGGGACGACAATCCATAGAGGAGAAATGATTCGCCTTGACCCAGATTCGAACCCGGATCCCTCGATTTCGCGCCGAGTGCTTCGTCCAGTTAAGCCACCGTAGAAGCGTCCTCCTCCACTGTGAGTTAAAAAAAAAACTTTTTATACATAACTGGCTAAATCCGCCCGAAATCGAGGGATCCGAGCTCGAGTCCCGGTAAAGGCGAATTATTTCTCTTCTGTGCAATATCGAACACGTGTGCACTTGCGGGTGAAGGTAATACCGTGCCTAGTCCCGATATCCTCAAAATTTGAGTTATAGGATATTTGACACGGCTTTTGTTTAAAGGCGAGAGAATGCCAAATGTAGCGCAAATATTATTCTGCAGATTTTAATTACGAAGATGTGATTCTGTAAACTCATTAGTAATATGTTATCACGCGGGTAGTGAATATTTAAAATTCAATTCATGTAAACATAACACCTATGAGTTTACGGAATCGCATTTATTTATGTATGATTTTAGGCTTTCCCGGCGAATTATGCTGATGAGTTGTTTTCAGGTTTCCCGCCGGGTTAGGCTCTCCATGATTGCCGACGTTTCGGCAGGAGACTTTCCTGCCATTTACAAGATTCTGAATGGAAATGGCAGGAAAGTCTCCTGCCGAAACGTCGGAAATCATGGAGAGCCTAACCCGGTGGGAAACCCGAGAACAAATCGTCAGCATCTATTTAATTAATACCGGAAGCATTTAGCATTTTCCAATACAATTCCGTTATTCTCAACAGTCTAAGAATAATTGACGGGGAAAGTCTTCGTATTGCGGAGAATACAAGGTTTCTTGACACAAAACTCTTCTTGATGACGTATTTTGAGAAGATCTAGGGTTTAAATGGCAAAAAGCTGAGATAGTTTAAAAGGTAAAATAATCTCTTAGGGGAAGCACTTTTGGCACTTTAGTTGCTTTAATTTGGCCGTGCGACGGAAGATATTAATTTTAAAAAGAATCATCAATGCACTTACCAAGTTCAGCTAGTCATGCTTGTCATGGAATGATCTCTTGCTTGTTTGTACTTCCCACAATGAAGTCTTTTCATACTGACATTAAACTATGACTCAAGTTTTTCCTTATACCATAGTGGTATCTTGACAATTAAGTTTTTATTTCAATCTCAAACCAAAATCACATCAAAATAAGCATGCCACAAGGAGGTAAATTCTAATTTTGTCCTTAATTCAGACTTATTTGGCCTTGTTTATTCGTATGTGTTACCCCAAGTATCAGCACATTTAAAGCCATACAAACTTACTTCATATATGCTATGACAAATAACCAGCTCTATTTTTTCATTTCTTTGATCATTGAGAAGTAACTTGAGAGAAACGTCTTTAGGCATATATTATCGTGAACAGTTCATAGATGTTTTCGCAGAGAAGAGCAATCGACTGGATTTTTTAGTTTTAATGCGATGTTTCTCAAGTACTCTGCTGGAGTTTAGTTTAAGACATTTTAATAGGCAAATTTTAAATGGAAATGTATTAATGGAATACGGTATTGTATATAATTTGGTGCTGCGAGAACTATTTTTCGCCTTGGAGTTTGCCTTATCCATTGAGCATCATTTCACCGCCAGAAGTTACTGAGAAGTTACTAGGAAGTCGCAAGTCCACGACATAGACTTTTCTTCTCCTTCTTGACGTCAGTGAGTAGGGTTGCTATCATCAACCCCAAGTCTACGAGTGACATTGTTTGCTTGAAAACTGTTTTTCAAGTTTCTACTAACAACCTGATTACTCAAAGACAAAAATACCCTAAAGATAGAGTGGTTATCATGATGTACGATGAACAAAGAAAGATTTGGGAAGGACTTTAGAGATGTTTAGTCCTGTCTCAATCTCCCACTCGCTGACTTGAATTTTCGGCGCGGTATTCGAAATTTGGACGAAATTGTATTGAAATCGAATTTGGAATTGTATAATTTCTTGATTAGAAGAAAATCTATACGCAATCGAATTATTACATAATATTGTAATAATGTATGTACCATACGGCTACGTGTTAAAATTTCCAAAGGGCCAATGCGGTATGATGCAATGTTTTTCACTTTTATCAATAGATGTTACAAATGAAAACACGATTTTTTTTCACGCAAATCTATACATAAATAAATTGCTCTCCGTCCACCTTAAGGCAGCGGTACGCCGAAGGGTGAAGAGTCCAGAGAACGCTCCGGAGCGTCTGGAGCGAGGTTCCAAGCGGTCCGTGAGTCGCTCCGGAGCGCCACGGTTTATCCCATGACGTCAAGGAAGACGTCATCATATTCGCTCCCGCCTCGCTCCAGACGCTCACGGTAGAAACCAGTAGAGGCCCTCTATTAGGAGAGGGCCTCTACTATATCCTAATAGAGGGCCTCTAGAAACCAGGGGCGATCGGAGCGATTCACGGTTTCATGGCGGGATTTCAAAGATGACGGGTCGGAACATTACTCGTGGATGCATACAAGGAAAAGTCCACTCAATACAATTAGTGCTTTGACTATTTGAAATAGTGATCAGCCTACCAGAACATTAGATATTTCTGAATCCTGTTCATTGGAAAAAAATTTACATTAATATGAGGTTGAGAAGCTCTACGTCTCCAAATGTAAGAACAAGACAAATATTTCCTCTAATGGTCGTTGGAGTAAAATATGTCTAGTGTTCTTTATTTATACATTTGAATTATTATTTCTTTTTTTAATATTTGTATTTATATTATATTTGCTGTGCGCTAAATGTATGAACGCAAGTGAATTATTAATTATATCTTTTTATTTACACGGCCGTTGGAGTAAAACATTTTTCGTGTTCTGAAATTTCAATAGAGTGAGAATAGGTTTTCGTGCGTATACAAACACCGTACTTAACGAAGAGGCCGTGTGAAAGTCGAATTACTCCAGACCAATAATATTCCTTGAATCTTTTGACATGGATATAATTCTGAGCTTTTTCTCAAGTATTATGAGCCAAAGTTTCGGGTCGATTGTTTATCATTATAAGAACGGTTATGAAACCTTATTGCAGAAAACCATCACATTATCAGCAAACTTCGGGAAAGTTAAGTAAGAGTGTTAAGTTTTAATTTATAATTAATTTAAAAGTAATGTAGGGGCAAGTTGCTAATAGATAGCCAAATCTATGACTTCCATTTGAAAAACTTGAGTGCCAATGGCCGATTGAAAGCAGTGCCTCCCCGATTTATCTCCTTGTTATCATGAAAACAGTAGTCATCATCTCTGTCATCACTCAAAAATTGCCAGAAATCCGACCTGATCATTAACAGATTAATTAGTCATCTTGGGAAACGAGAGTTTGTCTGGAAGAAGGTATTTTCCAATGCAAATAACAGCCGATTCCTTCTTTCCGAACAACAACAAACGGCGGTCATGACACTTTGCCACAAACGCTCCGAAACCGGTCCACTGGCAGAACGTTGGGAGCGTTCTGTAGCGACTGGTAGCGACCGCTGTTCGGAAGCGTTTGGAGCGCGGGCGATTGTAGCACTCCGTAGCGTTCACTGGACCGCACCCGAAATGGTTAGCTGGGGTATGATCCTAGTGACGTCACCCAACCTACGCCCAATGAAAAATCGTTTCGCGAACGCAGAGGAATTCATAGCCAATTTCATATTTTAAACAGCAACTGTATAATTTGTTTTATCAACGATTTTTGTTTTTCATAACCTGTTTATCATAAACTATTTTATAAACTCAACTATTGCACGATATATATGTTACTTTCGGACCCCACTTAAGGTCATGCTCTAATTTTCATCGCATACCTGATCGAACGTGACCAAATCCATTTCAATCGAGTAAGTAGTCGATTTTAAGCGATAGCGCGGGAATGGATCTCCCCGCAAACGGTACACGTATAGCATTTCCTGTTTTTTTTAGCCATTGTCAAACTGATTTTAAAGACGAATCCACGTCAAAAAATGACATTTCACATTTGACGATCCGCACTCCTATCCAATTGGGATATCATATCCATATTATATGGGAAAGAGGCCGCCTATGTGTCCGCGGCTACTATGTACTACTCCCTTCGAACTGCTGCGGAGACGAACGTTGGTTGGTTGGCTGCTGAGGGCGCTGCAATTCACAGCTTCGAGGTCGGAGCTGGCGGGCCGTGACGTAAGTGCTTGCGTCACGGCCCAAAGGTTCTCTTTTTTTAGCTCCCCTCCTCCGCACTCGAAGTGCATACCCCTGAAACCCTTGGATCGACCCCTCCCTCTCTCCCACGGGGGTGAGCACGACGCTTCAGGGATCTCTTCTCAGGAGACGTGGATCGATTCCTTCCTTCCTCAGAGGGGGGAGATGGAGGGGGGGAGATGGAGGTGAGGGGGGAGGAGAACTCACCCGCCCCTCCGCGCGCGCAACCACGATTTTATAACTTCACGTTCGAGCCTAACATTCCCGCTGGGTTGTGGGTAATATTTCGAAAACAATTGCCGATCGCGAATACGCAACTTCACGCTCGAATGATTTTTGCCTAACACTCGAATCATCGGCTTTGCCATCATCAAGTACCTGCTGAAGCGACCACTATCGATCGAAGAACGGTTTGTTTTGGTTTTTAATGTGAGTGATATTCTGAGAATTGTTGCAGTGTGGCTCATTTAAAGAAAGCAAAACATAGAGAACATATTATTCTTGAGCTTCAATTATAAATAGTGGCCTATTATGCTGTGCAGCGTTATATCGGAAGATAGTTTCTATCGCGCGTCTTGTTTTTGTTTTTAGTAGTGACGGTTTAATGCAAATTATCCAACTAGAGCATTTAATTTCAACTTTTTATCATATTTGGCAACACTAAGTTTCAATTCTGCAAGAAACAACGGTGTCATATTTGGTTATATTATTAAAACGAAGGTTTAACTTGTGTTTCAGTGACTGTGTATATTATGGCATACGAGTGTTATTTATGTGCAGTAACGGATTGCGTGTGTGTAAGTGGTGATCTTTATTCTGATTAAGTTTGATATGGAGGCTAATTGGCTTCTTAAGTGAATAAGTTAGGTGAGGCAGAGTGTTAAAAGTGTTGTTGAAACTTATCGAGTGTCGAAGAAGACTGATCACTACACTAATTTCTTTATTAAAAGCATCTTCTCAATTAATTTAGGGAATGCATATACATAGGAATGAATAAAGCAACAATGTGGGTTTCTCTGAAATAGTGAGTGTGGTTGTTTACGCTCAAGTGAAAGGGTTATGATTTCTTGGAGTACTCATGCAGTATGCTGTTTTTCATTATGCTTTATTGAGTAAATTTTGCCGCATCGAGAGTCATATTTTCATTTATTCGCCGTATTTTAGTTAGCAAGGAGTTTTCCTTTATTTGCAAGTCACTTTGCATGCATGGAGAAATACTGGAATTTTTTTGAAGATGCCTTATACATCTCTTAGGTTAATAATCATATATTTCACCATACACACAATGAAAGCCCTTGACAAACGGTATACGGACTTATAAAAGTGAGTTAATAGGTATTTCTATTTGATGTGATGACGAGAAGATTGTTTCTGTATTAATAAAGATTGGTTACTATGTAAATGCTGGGAATTAGCTGGAATATAGCAATTAAGGATCAATGAATATCCTAATCAACTTATGTCAGAAGTTATATACCTAGGTGTCAAATATAACCTACATGCATGCGTCTCAGCGTAGGTTTTGGTAAATTATCTTTTAAGTGAACCGTACAACATAAGTTTAGTTTATTTAGATGAAGAAGGTATCGAATGTGATGTTGTGGATTTTCAACATAATGAAGACAAATTGCAATTGTAAAAGGTAAAAATCAACTGGTTTACCAGTGGAAAATTGCAATTTCTGTTTTCATCATTTAGCTGAGTGTAATTTATCTTTCAGTCCGCGACAAGGTTAATTTGATGGGAAAGCGCTGTTTTTGGGAGTGGATTACAAGACGTTATAGGTGTGATGTGTACAATAGGAGACCTTTCCCTTCGGATATATAATTTACTTGGAATGTTGCTGATGAGAACCAATAACATTGCATTAATTACTTTGCTCGCAAATGTCGTTCGCCGGTTTGAGATACCTAATTTATTTTAAGTGCTTTATTTTCGAGTCAAGAAGTCTAAGGTAAAATAACATGATGTAGCATTTTTTACCTGCTCTCAGCCATGGCTAAGATTATTTTATTGCTAATGAAATATAATAAGAGACGGTTTAAGAAGACGTTTCAGTTATTTATCTATATATCATTGTATTAGAATGACAAATAAATATAAATCAAATTATCAAATAAGAACGCACTGAGGGCAGTGTATAATACTCGCGAGGAAGTAAATTTCAATTTCGCAGGCATTGGAATGTTTTTAAATACTTAATAATCAAACAGAAACTATAATTCAACATTAAGCTCACTGCGCATGCGTACAAGATAAATAAGTGCAAAATACGCTGTCCATATCTGACAACACACCGTTGCGCTCGCGACGCGATAGCTGTACGATCGCCTTTTTATATAAAAATCGCAAGTCGGTCATCACTCGGAGAAAGTGAGCTCGACCGAAAAGGTGAACGGATCACTGACGTTCGAACGTAAGCCCACGTTATGAAACCGGCTCAACATGGGTGCGCACTGCGCGTAAGTAGGCCTATCGCGAACGACTCGTCCGAAAAGAAAGTTAATGGAGGAAGAGATCCGGTTCATGTGAAAGTCGTTCGTTCTGAGGTGGATGGAGAGTGCGAGGAAGGAGGGGGAGAGCTGGGTGGGATATTGTGGTGACAGCTGAGTGAGTATCGCTCGCCTCAACTCCACTTACACGCCGGCGCAATGCCGACCAGTCGCTTATTATTTACGGAGTAAACACTTGCATGATCGGCCACAATGCTGAAATCGGAGCTCAAGAAACTAAAATATGAGATAAAACAGACAATATTGCACACATTTGGAATCGCAGACAGTGGTTGAACAGTATGACAACACCAGTAATAATTACAACAGTCGATGGCAAAACATGACCCGAACGAGGAGAGACGATTGAGAGCGGCAAGAGTGCATGTGCGCGCAAGACGTGGGAAGATGAAATAATAAAAAACCAAAAAACGATTACACCTTTGCATATATTTCTGATGAAACAGTCTCAAACCAAGATACCTATAGGATTTTCATCAATATTAACACTGCTTTACTCTTTTCTATTTAATTCATAGCAGTAGAAATAGACATTAACTGCTGTTTATTTATTTATGTTTATACATTTTAATCCTCCGGGAATTTTTTAAGATGCTTACGCTCATTGAAAAACACGAAATAATGGAAAAAGAGAGTTTGCATAAGACTTTTCAAATTTCCATTCCAAGATCAAATTTCATGGCTTCCGGCGATAAAATGTTCACAGCCATTGCAGCCTATTGCGTAACTTGGCCAACGCGTTCAAACGTTAAGGGAACTCTCTCTCTCGATCGAGCAGCTCCCACCTTCGATCGTTGGCCAGAAGGGCGATTGTACACATACAATACATAAATACGGGCGATTGTTCTGCAGACAACCGCACGTTTTGGTGTTGTCAGGAGGACAGAATATTTCGCTCCTGTTTCTCTTGTATGCATGCACAATGAGCTGAATTTTGAATTTATTCGCTTGAATCGATTAGAATGCTAAGAATTCAAAACATATTTAATTTCCCGCGAAAAAGAAGTTTTCACTCACAAGTACTGAACAATTCCCGTGGTGCGTTTTCATTTGATAAATTTTCCAAGTTACTTATCATTCTAAGACTTTTCCGGATAAATAATGGAAACATCTCCTTAACTTGCCTTTTATATTTTATTATTACTTTAAATCACCGAAGCTTTAGCTGAGATCAGGTATAAAAATACTACATAGTTGTTTTATTGGCCCTTAATTTAAACTTCTTGAATAAAAAAATTAAAACTTAGTACTTCAACTCGGCGAACATTCCCAAACGTCATCAAGTGGTTACTTCATTCTCATGATGAGGGTAAGTTACTTGACGCTCAGCAACAAATCTTAAAGAAAAAATGCATTTGAAGGAAACAAGTCGCCTTTCGTTCATCACGTCGCATCACTAATAAAACGGAAAATTAGAAATGAAGCTTGCTGTAGATAACATGATTGGTAACAATCATCTAAATACGCTAAAAGTCAATTCCACCGTCCACTTTGAAGCGTATTTAAGCGTATTTAGATTCTATGCCAGGGCATTTTTTATGATACGTGAAAATACTTCGTAATAAAACACTATACGAGGTCTGTTAAAAAAATACGCGGACTGTTTGAATTGCGCGGCTCCAGTGAGTTCCAGTAGAAATCCTCTTGGTGTCGCTAAATTTGTACAGATCCACTGATGATAACGCCGTTTTCCGATTGCAGATGTCTTAATTTGTTTTTTAGCAACGTGGTTTTTTCGTTTGTCGGATTTCAGAATGAATAACCTGAAGGAGCAACGACTTGCTGTGAAATTTTGTGTTTTACTTGGAAAATCAGCGACTGAAACATTTGCTATGCTCAACACGGCTTACGGTGATATTGCTAGGAAGCGTACGGCATGTTTAAAGTGGAATGAACGTTTTAAGGGTGGTCAACAGTCGATTGAAGACGATGAACGTCCTGGACGTCTTTCCACGTCAACTAACGAACCAAACGTCGACAAAATCAACACCCTGGCGCGGGCAAATCGGCGCATGACCATCAGAGAGCTTGCTGAAGAGTGTTGGATATCAGTTGGATCTTTTTACGAGATTTTGATCGAAAAATTGATTATGCACCGTGAAATTTGTGCCACGCCTGATGACGGACGACCAAACTGCTTTTTCCAACACGACAACGCTCCAGCCCATTCAACCCTCAGAACTCATGAGTTTTTTAACCAAACACTCGATAACTGTCCTTCTTCACCTCCCCTACTCACCTGACCTTGCTCCTTGTGACTTTTTCTTGTCCCCTCAAACTTAAAAGACCCTTGAAAGGAAGAAGATTTGAGACGATTTCCGAGATTAAGTCAAATGCGACGAAGGAGCAAAAGGACATTACAAAATAAGCGTACCAGAACTGTTTCAGCAAGTGGAAACACCGTTGGGATAAGTGTGTGCGTTGTGGAGGAGAGTACTTTGAAGGGAACCCAGAAATGTAACTTCTAAAGAGAGTACATTTTGTTTTATGATGTAGGTCTGCGTATTTTTTTAACAGACCTCGTACATTGGTTAAGTGTATAAAACTATATTGGTGGTTCTTGGGGTTTCCGACCGGGTGGAACTCTCCGTTTCTGCCGACGTTTCGATGAACGAGTCGTTCATCATCCTCAGGGCATTGACCCGAGGAGGATGCTCAATCTTGCCCTGAGGATGATGAACGACTCGTTCATCGAAACGTCGGCAGAAATGGAGAGTTCCACCCGGTCGGAAACCCGAAGAACGCTATTAAATATTGCTAAACGCCGGGAAAGCCTTAGATCCTTAATATATAAAACAATGATTATTATTTTGCTGGGCTATAACCAATCACACTTGCTATTCAAGAGCAATCCATAAATTCACCAACTTCATTTCCATTCACATATATTCCATATCTAAATTTAGGAAACACTGGAAACAACGAAACGATAGAAGTTACTTCTTCTCTAACACTTGCTACGTTTTGCAAAACTTTAAACGCAATGCCCGTCATGACACATTATTTCAGGAGATAAAGTCTAGCTAATACGTATATTTGTAAAATGATCATCACCAACACACACGCAATCCATCACAGGTATAACACAGGTTCAGTGGAAGGCACCATGAAAATCCAGTACCTATAATAATTTAGTAATTTTGCTAGAGAATTCAGTAATTTTAGACCGTATGCGTATTATCGCAGTTTTCTTAACCTATTATCGTAAGTTTTCAAATATTTATGTTTGTTTCGCAGTCCTTTATGAACACATAAATTAAAATAAAAAGCTACGTTGAGGTATTATTTAAAACAAGACACACGGATGGAAACTTCAAATAGTATTAAATAGGTGGTACGGAATAAAAGAATTTGATTACTGGATTGAATATGTTTTGAATGGTTAAATTACTTATTAATAGAATCCGGCTAAAAATTAAGAGGTCAAATTAAAATTAAGAATTAAAGCTTTATGCTACTAATTTGATTTCAAATACCTGCTTCTGAATCTTCGTAGCGTTTATTAAACAATATATGCGCATTGTATTGTGCGGGTTCAGATGGTATATATATGTATGCATATGGATTTCTTAGCTTGGCTTATTCTTTCATCGTGTTCCAGTCTTTCTTATCCAGTGTCGAATTTTTAAAGCGTAATCCTCCTTTATTGCCCCTCTTGACTATCAGCAGCAGATAAGAATTGGATGGATTTCCTTGCCACCTCGCTCAAGAAAAACCCGCCCTTCACCGCAGGCCCACCAATATGGGTGCAATGCTTACATTGCGCGTAGAGGACCTCTCTGCTATCTATCAGAGAAGTGGCGATTACACGAGACGATGGAATGGTCGCATGTTCTCAAAGTCACCAGAGACGTCGCCGCAGGGTGGTCGACGCAGTTGGAGCTTCGAGCACCGACCTGCATGAACCGCTAGCGTGGTTTGTCACGATACTTAATCAAGCGACTGGGTATATATATCCCTCTACCGTCACAGATCTATCACCTTAAATCTTCTTCTTCTTCCAACAGACAACCTTACGCACAAGTTGGTGCCTCCCTTTCACTTCAAAACATTTTCTAAACAAGGACTGAAGGTCTCGGTGAAATGGAATGAAAAAAATAACGACCGAAAATGTCTGCTCAGAGTATCAACTCAGAAAACAACGCTTACATGTGGTACATCCTTCAAATTAAGTGTTAGGAATTCAAAGCGGTGGAGGGAATACGAACATACATGCAAACAGCAGACGCATAACAGTTTTGAATAATCTTTGAGATCATTGATGTAGGGGCCAAAATCATTTTCTAAAAAAAAAGGCTAAAATGATCGCACGGTCCAATAGAAAATATTACAATGCATGTACTTAAACTCAACAAATAAAACCACAACAATCTATTTGTTTGTAAATTTCTACTGTTATTGACATTAAATCAGTTTCATTTTTTTTTAATATCTACTACAAAATCTTGATTTCACTGCGGATTACATCGATTAAGATATGGAAAATTTAATCACGATATTAATATTTACCATAATTTTTAAGACTAAGTTATATACTATGTTAGAGTATTCAAAGTGGTCTTTGAATATTTCTCTGGTGTTAGACTTATTTCCGTGTAAAGCACAAGAGGAAATTCAATCCTATTACGCACATAAATCATACAAATTAATTACTTTGGCCAATCATTCTTAAATAAGGCATGATTTCAATTTCGACTCGGTTTGTGATGGGCATGTTTCTCGGTCCCCTTAGAAAGCTATTCCCATTTTATTTTGAGGAAATAAAACGACAAAGAACTCTAGTTACTACCTGGAAATATTATCGCGAACTCAACATTTTCCTAAGCCACTGCTTCTAACGTTTGATGCCATGTGAATTAAATGTAAGAGGCAAAAATGATCAAGATAAAATTCAGATCAAGGTGAATAATATATTCTGAAAAAAACAGCGCATCAAGGATAATGTAATTACTGAAGATGGTGGCAGCCATGAAATAATGCTTAGAGATAAATGGGGCGAGAGGAGAAGTAGTTCGCGGTTTAAATGCAGAGCGTCGTCGTCGTCGTGCAGTGGGGCCAACTCCCGAAAAAGCGACCTAAGAAATGAAAATCCTATTTGATCGATTGGAAATTTGATTCAGAGGGGTTAAAGTCATTCAGCCCGCTGACTACGAATCTGCTATCAAAAGCAAAATAAAAAAAGATATATTGCGGATTCAATGTGGCGTTCAGAGGGATAAGAGAAAGCGGGTAATTTGAAAAACAATGTAATTCTGGAGCATGGTTAGGCCTTTGATTAGGAACAATATCCCAGAAATGTAAAAACAAATTTTTGAATCCATTAGGTGGATAAAATAGTGAGTGATGTATACAATATAGAAGATATTATTTGTCCCGGTGATGCATGAGTTGCTAGTTGTGAAAATGAACAAAGTTTGACCTGATAAGGGTTAGTCAGAGTCAGAGAGTATGTCAGTGGAAAAAGCGTGAAGTAAAAAAAAGTTCAATTGTAGACTTCCGCGGTCGTTATGCACAAAAAAATTGACACATTCTGAAAACAATCCGGAAGTTCCAAAAAGACGCGCATTCCTTAAAGTGACTTGCCATGAACGCAGTATTAATATAAAAATAATAAAGGTGATGATTCACAAATTAATACTAAACAAGATTTTCAAATGTTGACAATTTTATTAAGTTTCCTGGCGAGTGATCATTGTCATTCATCGAAGATTCCGACAATAAATCCATTGGTGTGCCAGTCCTGCCTGCGGCGTTCGTCGTCGATAGAAAGCCACTGCTTCTGGTGTCAAAGTCCTAATCTTTTTTTATTCGGAAGTGGTCATTAAATCGACACAAATGGATCCGAAAACACAGTAAACGGAAATCAATAAGTGCTCTAAATTCTGTTATCGGGAGGTTTCCGCTCAAAATTTCACAAAAAAATTTAAATACTTATTGCACGATACTTGACCATGCTAATTGCAGGCGCGGACAATTAAAATATTAACTACATTAGCAGCATCCAGTTCAAGATCTAAGTTTCATTTGCGAAGCGTATCACAGCTCTTCTGTTTTATTCTCTGAAAGAATCTCTTGAGTCTTCCTTCGTTTTGCTCTTTCCACAGATTCAACAAATTCGTAATACGGAGACATGATTTGTTTTGGGCTTCTCCTCGGTTATTTCTCCTGAGGATACGAATGCATTCAGCCATTCTTTCTTGCTTTCCAAAAATATTTTCTGTTCTACTACCTTTTTGGTTTGTATCCATCTATCTTTGAGAAAGGTTCTAGAGCAACCGAAATATCAACTTATAGTGTGAGTGTTCTTTTTTATGTGTTTATATTTAATTCCGCCCCACCTGTGGGCATAGTTATATATATATATATATATATATATATATATATATATATATATATATATATATATATATATATATATATATATATATATATATATATATATAATGCAGCACCTTACGCAATACATGCTTAGTATTATCTAGTAACTTGAAAGATTGTTCCACTTTCCCCGACACATAATTGTCAATAGTTTCTTATGTTGCTGAAACGCAGTCATTCAAATTGCTTCTTAATGCATAGTCGAAATATATCCATCCTCATTTGTCTAATCCTGTATATTTCTACAGCAGCACCTAGAAACACTTAGCTACTCAGGAAAACCATTCTACATTTTCCCCTACAAATATACTAACACAGAAACATAATACCTCTACAAAGACACTTTAAAGAAAATATTGCTTTGGTAGTCCTTAGAATAGGTAATGATACTTTGGTAATTGGCTTCAACGCTTATTCATTCTACAAAATTTTGATGGCAGAATGTTCACTACACTAGCAAAAAGAAGAATTTGCGACGGAGAGAAATTCATACTCCCTTAACATTGTAAAAAAGTACCCTAACTAGAAATGCATTTGAAAGCTTTAGCATTCTCGTTTAATTTGACAAAGGTTTGTGATAGGTACTCAGGCAATCTTGGGTATTATTGTTGTTTATAATATAAAAAAGTGTTGCCTAAAATGTCTTATTTATTTTTTTCCAGAACTTGAAGAACTTAATGAATTTTTTATTACTGAATATAACTTATATTTTAACATTCAGTTTCACTATCTTTTGCAATCATGGTATTTGCTTGCATATTATTTTTGCGTCTTACCAATCGAGTGTCGTAATTTTATTTTAAAACTACTCACATTTATCGAATAATTCTTTTTTATTGTATCAAAATTGGATTTGTTTGCGATTTCCAATTTTCTTCGAAATGAGTGATTGATTCCCTTCGTGGCCGGCAGATGCCTCTAGCGTGAATGTTACTTTCATCCTAAATTATGAGCAGGATGATTAGATTGGATGGCCTTTTCAATTATATATTATGAAATTTGAACTCCTAATCTGAAGAATGCAGCACTTCCTATATCCTATACAAAATTGCATATTTTCACTTTTGGCCAGATTTTTGGCATTTTGGCGGCGACCTAGTCCAGAGGCAAGCATATCTCGATTCCCTATATGGAAGAAAGAGATATCTTTGACGTTCACTACAGGGCCATGCCCTGCATGCCATGCATGGAACGGCCGGCAGCTTCCACTGCGTCTCCTCCGGCTTTGAAAATGCAATGCAAAATGATCCTGCTGGCATTTTACTTCCATGAGGGATAAAGCAGCGGGGGGGGGGTTCTTGTAACATATATATATATATATATATATATATATATATATATATATATATATATATAATGCTCCAAAACATTTTTCACAAGATTTTCAACCTCTAATTTCCTCTAGGAGTCAATATTCGTTTTCCCCAACGCCTATCACATGAACTGTGGGGTTGCAGGGGAGGCACTGTGGCTTGGCATTTCAGACCTCCTGTTTGCTCCAAAGAACAATGGACAAAGAACCGTCTCGCACTCAATCCACAAATTCCCACTCCAGACACCCATCCCGCGTAATTTGAGGGAGAAATTCACGGATATTAATCCTTTATAATCGTCTTTGTAAAGAGTTGATGATCAGGAGTTCATTTCAGTTGAATTCCCCTCGCAATTCGCATCAACTTGCCTCAACGCTTTTCCGACGCACGTGACTGCGCCCCGTCGTGAGGCAAAGGCAATTCACCTCTCGCTTGGAAAACGATTCCGCTCGATCAGTTTCCCAAGGGACGAAGATCAGGATCGGCGCCTGGATGGACCCGAACACACGATCGCCAGGGCAACCGCCAAACGGCGTCTCAACTCTCGAACGACACCAACAAATCTTCAACGTCTTGTGCTTAAGTGCGATATTCCACAGAGGAGAAATCATTCGCCTTGACCGGGATCCGAACCCGGATCCCTCGATTTCGCGCCGAGTGCTTTAACCAGTTTAGCTACCGAGGCGTCCTTCTCCCCTGTGGATTATTTGGTGGCTTTATAGGAGCATGGTGGTCAGGACTGCTAGACATATGATGTCATTAGCAGTCCAAGTCGTGCGCTAAGCGTCACCGTCCGTGTGGAATATCGCACTTATGTGCACTTGCGGGTGACTCCGTAAAGGAAACTACCGTGGCTAGTCCCGGTATCCTCAAAATTAGTCCTGTGCTTGGTGAAAAAACGCGCCATTTTTATCGACGTATCATTTTTATCTTTCATTTCCAACTCTGATAGAAAAGAACTTGGTTTCCTCGAACCCAAGAGCAGTTTTAACCCGCGTGTCCGATGAGTGATCAACGGACGGAAAACCATGAATGGCAGACTTTTCAGGAAAACATGAATGAAAGGTGTTTTCCGAGAAAAAAATGAGTCGCTCCGTTGTGAATGGCAGCGATTAGTTTCCCGTCCACTCCGCTGTGTCTCGAGAGAGCCACGCCTCGCTCGCCTCGGGTAAGGCCCGTGTCCCGAAATGAGAACGAAATGGAGACGTCCCTCTGGCTGCGTCACGATTGCGATTACGCAAAAGGCATTCGAATTACAAAGCCGAGTCTCTCTCTATCGCGCCATGTCTCATTTCCCGGAGTCAATCAATATCAATGGAGTTGATCCCCGTGGCGACGACGGTTTCGTGGGCGGCGCACAAGTAGCGAAAAAAAAACCCAAGCAAAAATCTGAAAGGGAATATTTTGAGTTATCTTAGCGAATGTAATACTTTTAGATGCAAACCCATTGACGTGGATCAAGCTTAACATGCCAAGGCCTTAGTTGATTTATTCCTTAATTTTTAACTCCAAAATTAACAAAATCGTCAATCGATCAAATCTGAAATACTGGGAAACTACAGGCCTTCTCGGAAGAGATGTTAACGTTTCAAATCAATTGTCTCCTCCATTCGACTGCATTCCGATGGGTGATGCAAATCCTATATCCGCCGAATAGCAGCGGGGTCCAGCACAGCCTCCACCTCGCCCCACTGCAAATGGACTCGGAAAAACATCTTCAAATCTTGTCGCCGTTTTTAAATAAATCGAATGATTGTCGGGGAGGTTAAGGGTCAGCGACAAAGACATGTAACATGAGGTATAGATACCGAGGTAGAGATTTTCTGAGCTCGTTACCGTAGAGTGGAGATACACTGTTTGCATCGACTTTCAGAGTGTTCTGAAAGGGAATACCGTAAAAAATGCAAAATCCACACATTTGGAACAAAATTTATCCGATGAAAGAGTTAAATATCATAAAACATAATTACTTTATGATTTTCTTCCAAAATCCTCGGAAAAGCAGATACTCTAGTAAGAGCTCTCAAAGATATTACGCCCTACGCAGCGCCGAGGCTCGACCAACTATTTATTTAGTGAGTCAGAGCCATCAACAATGGTGACGATAAAATGGACGGAGACAATCACCAATGAAGATATCCAGCAAAGAAATGAAGAGAAAAGATGATTAATAATAACTCATAAAAGTAAAAGGTGTCACTGTTAAGAATACCGTTGGAAAGTGGCGATGGGAGGCCCCCCAACAATCAATTGACTGAATATGAATGTAATGCGTAGGCAATTTCATCCTGGCAACTACGGGACTCGACCAAATAGGGCGGGTGTCGTGCACGGCAGCGGGAAAGCCAAGGCATCCGAG
Organism: Pyrrhosoma nymphula; assembly: GCA_963573305.1. Classification (NCBI taxonomy): domain Eukaryota; kingdom Metazoa; phylum Arthropoda; class Insecta; order Odonata; family Coenagrionidae; genus Pyrrhosoma; species Pyrrhosoma nymphula. The sequence goes on from OY754334.1 coordinate 5,505,472, forward strand.
GGCGTTAACTCACGAATCACTTGCGCAGCAACATCTACAGCGAATACAAGGACTACGACAGAGAAGACAAGGAATAAAGAGGAGAGCAGCGGTAAAAATTGGAACATGGAACGTTTGGACTATGATGAGGGCAGGAGAACTCAATATTATTTCACGTGAAATTAAGAAAGGGAAAACAGATGAGTTTAGGTCGTGCAAGGTGAGATGAAATAGTGAGATGGAGTATTTCGTTAATGGGGTGACGAGAGCCGACGTGGGATAGCATTGGCGTTAAAAGACAAATTGGTGAAGAGGGTAGTGGACATGTAAGGTGAGCAACAGAATATCAGAGGCTGAGAATTTAAATTACTCCCAAACATTTTTCACTTGTTCAAACTACCTATGGGTACTATGGACTACGGGTAACCACAGCGGAGAAGAGGTGGATGTGATATACGAGCAACTAGAGGAGATAATTAGAGAACTTATCATAGTACGTAGTAAGGAGTTTTTAATACCGGGGTAATAATAATTTCAAAGTTGTGGAAACAGTTGCTATCGTGATTTTCGCAATGGGATCACTCGAACCAAAATGAAAATAAGAAAAAAAGGAACTCGTCATAAAAAGGTAATAGGGAAGAATGCCCAAAATCCATTGGATTTGGTGTGACCCACTCATTGAATAGAATTTGAGGGCTTCTCCTCCAAAGTAGTATATTGAGTTAATCACGGAAGAACAAATTGATGGAAGAGAAGAACAGCGTGGATCTCGCCCGGGTGCATCCTGTATTGACAATATTTTCTTGTCAAAACTAATAATAAAATAGGGAAAAAAGCAGTAGCGTGCTTGAGAGATGTACATGATATATTTGTGAATTTGACGAAAGCGTACAGAAGATGAACACGAGGTATCCTATATGATAATTTGACAGAGTATGCAAAGTGCAAGCTACTTCGGAGTAATAATGCATGAGAATGGAAGATATGGTAAAGGTATTATAAACAAAATAGCAAGGGAAAAGAGAATTACGAGAAGACTACACTCCAAATAATGGAATAAATATAACGAAAAGAAGCTGATACATAAGACGATATTCTAAATCAGCGTAACACAGGGAGCATCAACCTGGGTTATAAATACAGCAACATAACGAAAATTATACGGGATTCTGGCGAAGAAGCTGTTGCCTTAATGTCAAGAGTGAGAAACGAAGGAATAAGGAGGAGAATGAATATTAAAGAAAAAAATGGACACTTGCATGGAGAATAGAGTAAGTAAGTAAGTAAGCTACTTGTGTAAGCTACAGAGTCAGCTACTTGCAAAGGAAGACGGTTTCAACGTCGAAACATCCCGTGAGTGTACCTTCTATTTATTTTCATGAGCCGGTGTTTTTTAAACACCGAGAGCGTATATACACCCAACCTCTCACTTCCTATATACTGAGGCGACTCCAAATCGGCCGAGCACACTTCTACGACTTACCAGTCAATTGATCTTTCAATAAAGTTCACAGACACTGCCATTGACGACGTCGGCATCTCAAGAACGGCCCCCTCGCGGATGTCTGGTGAACCTTCCGGCGAACGCCCGCAATCCCCCAAGACGCAAACATTGCGCTTTGACAGTAGAGGGAGGCACTCTATTTAGCCGAAAGTGTCATTTTCAAACCTTGTGTCGCTTGCCAAACCTCTTGCTAGTCATGATCTAAAATCGATAAATTCAATGAGAAGTTAACTGCGGACGTCCAAATCAAACAAACATTCGCAGGTAAGCTGTTTGTAAAATATTACGGCCCTGAACTACCGAGAGTGCAAGCTGTACAGCCTACGAGATGCTAGTAATGAAAATGATGCCCTTCGCTCATTGGCGTGTGAGCTCCGAGCGAAGCAGTAGGAGGAAGGGGAGGAGGGCTTTATAAGACGGGTCGCCATGACGCACATCAAGGACTTACATCGAGCGTCGTCGCGGAGCAGCATGAGTCAAGGACGCTCTCGTGACGTTCGATGCGTCACGCACACTGCTCCACTTCCGAAAGAAGTCGCCCCAGATGCCAACTTGGCACTTCCACGGGCAGAAATAAACTATATTTCATGGAATACAAGGGCTACAGTCCGACCGCAACTATTTAGTGGACTTGAGAGGCAGGAAAGACGGACTCCTTCACTCAAACCGCTAAACCCTTTGTTTTGAGCACATGATGGCCACAACTCATGTCCCTGATCCTCTCTCTCATCCAACTGAGGAGTTGGGTACATGTTGGGTGTGCACGGTCGTCGGCTTTAACGATTCAGCGTTTCCGCGGGGAAAGAATGGATTAACGGTCGTCAAAGAGGTGTGTCGGTGTACTTGCGCCACCGTCGTTTGCTGAGATGAGTTTGCTGGCGTTTACTCTGGGTTTATCGGCGCGTATGGGTTAGGGTGGTCCAAAAAAATCGAAAACCTTCCAATATTTCACGTGCCCCCCCCCAATTCGATGCCAAAGGACTACAAAACGCCTTGCGCAAAATGTTAACTCGCTGTGCCCCACGCATTTTTATACTCGGTATGAGATTCCCTTTGTGGTAGGCAACACGAGGGAGGAACGTTGGTTTCTTGCATCCTTAGAGGATCCGTACATGCGATATGGGACACGGCGGCGTGGCCATTTCAAAAGCTATTGCTTACTTCCCTCACTGGCAAGAATAATCGCTCAGGTAGCACATGAGGAAACCGTCAATGCAATGCAATGCAATCATATGCACGTCAAGCGTTATATGAGGGCGCAGTGCTTAGAGCCAACTTAAACTTTTAGATGATCTGTGATGCCCTGGTCGTGTATTGATATAAGAAATCAATGAAAGAGATAGAGAAGTAGATCGTGTGCCATTGAGGGCTTCCGGCAAAGGGCCCCCACATTATAATGGGCAACATGAGCGAGGATCGTTGGTTTTTCGAATCCTCAAAGGTTCCCCATATGGGCTCGGATACTTTGTATCGGTTACTTGCCTCAGATGTTTAAAAAATCATTCATTCTGGATAGATATTATTTTGGTCATATATGAACAAATCAATGTCATCTGACACACTTGACCACTATTGATTCTTCATTTCTTTGACTACGTAGCATGAGCACTTTTCTGTAATATTGCTCAACCTGGAGAACTCTTTGTTCCTCAAAATTATTTCTATTATTTACATCATTAAAACCCTGCATTATTTCGACAGTATCCTTCACCTCATAATTTACTGCAGGCAACCATAAATTCTTACTGATCTTCTCTTCGTAACTTCTTGTTACATTCCTTCGATTTTAATCATCTTCAAGAAAATTATATGAAATCATGAGCTTAAGAAAATTCCGTCAATCTATTTTACTCAAGGTAACCTAGTGAAAAAGTCTCCAATGTTCTCATTCTCTACTCGACAGACGAAACAACTGCCTAACGCCTCTATTGTTTCTTTTTAGAGGAGCTGTCTTCATTTTTCATTGCTTAGTACTTAAAAATACAAAGAATGCCAAATCCACTAACTTCTCATTGACAGGGGCGTATTTACGGGGGACGGGACGAACGGGACCTGTCCCCCCCCCCCCCCCCCCCCCAGAACTAAAAATTAGTTTAGTACAACTTGTAAAAAGATTTATAGTCCATAATTACGTTGAAAATAAGATATATTCAAAGTCATTACACCAACAGATTACTGTAGGTACAAACGTATCATTCTGAGTACACGTCTCAAATATTATTCGTTTTCAATGTTAATTCTGTGAGCTTACGAACCTGTAACCTAACTCCCCTTCGTAGATACATTGGACTGACTCGGTACGGCGGTCCGCACATGCGACGGGCACTCTGCGGTCTTGTAGTTTTTTTCGTTCGGCGACCTTCCTAGCTAACTGGTTTCAATGCAGTTTAAAAGAAGCGTAAAGCATCTTACCCATCAGTTTTGTCTTTTATAAAAAATCCAAAATGATGTCTAAACTAGAAGTCTTATGAGTCTAGTGACCGTGACCGAACAAATAATCCTGTGCCAGAGTGCGTTGGTGATAATTCCACCAACCACCTCTCACTCCCCTCCTCTTCCCATATGAAACAGAAACCTAACCTTCTGCCGGGCCTTAAAGGCGTCGGATTGCCTCAAAAAGTGCTCTATCCTCACCCCTATTTATCCTACCCTCTGCGTGGTTTGACCACCCTTTCTTAAAGATTAATCGTTTTTTCTGTTTTCGTGCAACTAAAAACAGATATTTTTCAGATGAATGCTGATGAAATAAAAAAATTTTAACAAGGGCCTGGAAACATGTTGAAAATTTCCCATCTCCTCCACAAAGTTCGGAAAACGCAAATTGAAGTTCCAGTATAGTTGGCTCAAAAACAGAGATTGGCTTATACGATTTAAGTTTTTCCCAGTTAATAATATTTAGGAATTCTTCTCGGGCTCTGCACCTCTTGGTAATTGGCTTCATATTGGCCGACGTTTCGGAAAACGACTTGTTTTCCATTTTCAAGGCGTGTTCCTCTCTCTGTATATAGGATTACACACTGAACTGAATTGACCGTTTGACGAGTCCAACAATTAAGCTCAGGTGTCGTCTGATTGGCTGATGTTCTTTTTAAATCTCTTCTGTTCTTTCCTAACGTTTTTCATGCAATTTATTATGGGGGCCCAAGTATTGCTAAGATGAAAGCCAGTATCCCGATTGATTTTTTTTGGATTTAGGCGGATTTCGATGGCTTCCTTGATTATGCGGTCCCAGTAGCGTTGTGAGCGGCAAAGAATTTTTGCATCTCCCCATCGAATGGAAGTGGCGGAGCATAGCATCAATGACGATCATGCCAATTCGATGGGGAGATGTATGGAAATATAGAAAACTGTGATGATCAAGTAAATACTTTATATAATCAATACGGAAATGCAATTGATGCTATAAACAGCTGCCAGTTAAATGGGGAGATGAAAATTTGGCACCAAAGATTGAAGACAGAAGAGTTAAAGAGAGCATAATCGTTTTAGAAACAGAAGAAATCCATGAGAAAACTTAATGTTATTGACGTTTTGACGTACTGTGATAAGATAATATACCCTTCTGTTCACAAATTACTAGAAATAATGGTAACTTTACCAGTGACCTCTTGCAGCGCTGAAAGATTCTTCTCCTTTCTGAGGCAATTGATGAATTATTTAAGAAACACAGCTAGTAAAACCAGGTTAAATGGGTTATATTTTCTGTATGTACATAGAGATATTTTAGTTTCACTTGAAGAAATCCTTGATGAAATAGCAAAAAAATCAAGCTGAACCAAACTTTAAGCATTATCAGTTTGGGTTTTTGTTGAAAAAATCTAATTTTTCAGTTTCACTTACTAGGATTCATTTTACGTAGAATATACTATCTACCTGTATCATTTTTTTATGCACGGTAGCTATATGTACTGTCGCAGTTTTTCATGCTTCTAAAAGAGTATAGTAAAGGCCTAGGGCAATATTATTCTTTAATAATTTATATCCTGGGATGACCTCACACAATCAAATATTCAAACACATAACTGAGTAAAATTCAAAATCATAAGCAAAGGCAATTTCTAGATACTCCACTGCTCATTAATATTACGCAACTTCCCAAGAAGCTTGATGTCAACGGCCTTTGCAATTTCTGTAGCAATGTAATTGTAGCATAGCATTTTTTATGTTATTTCACGAGTAACGCTTTTAGCACCGCACAAAACGAGAAAGACAGATCCTCAGCGAAGTGTGTGTACCGCTGAAACGAAAATACTCTCCATTCAAAGGCCTTCCTCTTCTTAATGAGAGAATTCACAATTTAATTGACACAAATAATCACATAATATTCATATTTTTTTATTAATACCGAACTTTTGACATGCACCACGAAGTACCTCGGGCTATATGGCCCTAACGTGCACTTTAAGTGGATGTACCTCATATACCTAGGAACATTAAGGCAAGCTGAAGGCATTCGCTATGCTCATCTAAAGGTAATAAACCCTTAATATAGCATAGATGTAAAAGATCCAGATGCAGAGTTTATCCTCACATAGAATTACAATATTCCTAAAGCACTTAACTTAAAATCACTCTTCAGTTAACTCATGATTTTTTGCTCAATGGATTTGAAAACATGTCACAAATTCAAAAGAGGTACCCAATGGCTACCCATACCTGCGTTGCAATTCAAGTTGTCCATAATGTTTTTCCGTAATTCCTCTTATCAACATTGATGCAAATACAATTCATCTTTCTTAAAAAGCGTTTCTTCAGGAGGATTTGATTTTCCCATGGCAATCTCGTACGCATCTTCGCAAAAGTTTTCTGACGTGATCTTGGTTGGCCAATTTTTTCCCGGACTTTTCTCTTTATGCTACAACGCTTACGCTGGTATTAGTACTGAGGGTGTTAAAAGACATTCCCATTGTATTTTCCATCACCCCCGATCACAATTACATCATAAATCACATCAGTATCTACACTAACAACAACATGGAACAACTTTTTTCAAAATTCTAAGTTCGACATACGACAAAATGTAGCCCGTAGTACCAAAGGAGCAGAGATAAAATTTTGTTTCGGTAGGTTGACATCCTACGGTGCCACCGAGGTCATTTATGTTGAGGATAGACAACCCACAATTCACGCCCACTTTTTACGCTATTTCAGCTGTAAATGTCGCGATTCAAGCACTTTATTTCAGCCGATGCTCTATCAGTTATTTTATGAACTGTCGAGGTAAGCCACAAATATCGGATGGTCAAGTGTTTATACATAAACTGGTCTTAAAATGCAAAGAAACGTGAATAACTATGAAAAATGCTGAATTAATGATTTATATTGTAATTTGCCATATGGGCATGATAGCTCTCATAAGACCCATCACCAGAACAACACCCTTCCCCCCCCCCCATCCTCAAGCAACCATCTCTCCTTCTCCCTATGGGCCCGCCTATGAACTAATATCAACCCACTGCGCTGGCTACATCGTCCACGAAAATGGTTCAGTGTTCCAAATTTTACAGCTCTTTGCCCAACATGAGGACAGGTGCCACTCCGGCTCTCAGGGTGACCCAGAACTCACCACGTGGAGGTGGCTGCAACTCGAGGTCTTCCCTCTTCCCTTACTCACCCACCCTTCAAGTCTTATAACTTACTAGCATGCTATAATCTTTTATGGATCCAAACTTAGACATTTGCTTCTTTGATTGGATTTTCTGACGGATGTTTCCATCCCTTTTCTCCGCTGTGCTCTTGCTCCCAGATGCCTCTGTAACCATTTTCACATGTCTCTCAACGACTTGAGTGTGGCAATGTAATTCATCGACTTTGATCCGGGGTGAAATTCCCTCTGTCTGATCGGCCAACATAGATTCAAGCTCCTTTGTTGAGATGTGATCCAGGAGAGGTGATGCGGTGACTGTCGTGTACTCCCAGTCGATGATATTGGTGTATTCAGATGCATTAAAGTTTAACGGAGAAATATGAAAAGCCCTGATGCCTTCTTCTGGCGAATGCACCTTTCTTGCCTGTACTATCCTCCGGAAGTCTACTATTCGGACTTCGGCCCTTTCATCATTCACCATTGCAATAAGGATGTTGTCTGGATGATCGAAAACTCGTTGCTCTAGATAAATATCTCTAGAACCTCAGCGTACTTTTTAAGGAATTGTCTTGAACTCTGAAGCATTTCCCTCACATTTTTTGCTCCTTCTGTAATCTTCCAGTTATTCTTTATTTTGAACCACATTGGTTTATAGAGCTTCATGATAATCTGGGTTATTGTCTTCAAAGCCACTGTACGTCGTCTTGTTCCTATGTAAACGCGCATCAACGGCTTATCAATGGCCCTATTCACTTGCTCCCCGGCTGATCTTTGGTCCAAAGAAATGGTATTTCTTCTTCCTTAATCACTACCTTTGGCTTACAGATGCACTTGGCCAGTTTTGGAAGACACTTGATTGAGCAATATCAAACAGGCTTTTAGCATCTTTCTTAATTAGTCTCAAGTCTCTTTGGAAGACAGGTGACTTTTCCTTCTTTGCTCTCTTCATGTTTCTACATTTCTTGTGATATCTCAAAACTGCAGTGAGGATGCCGCGGTTTGAGATGGCAGGTACGTATGTGTCGTTCCACACTTGCTCCACTCTGTCAGCGACAACCTGAGTAATCTCCTGGGCCGATGGATCAAATCCTTCTCTTTCTTGCATCTTTTTCATCTCCACCCACTTGCAGTATTTCATAATATCTTCAAATGTGGGCACTAGGGTTGCCACCTGTCCCGTATTATACGGGACATCCCGTATTTCAGGTAAAAATTAAGCGTCCCGTATTATGATTCAGTGTCCCGTAAAATACCACTAATATCTTGCTTGTTTCAAAATATTCAAAATTCGAATTGCCACGTCGAGATATATATCGATCATTATTTTCTAATCGATACAAACTCATCGATTTTCGAAGTTTCAGCAGGCAGCGAGTTAGCGCTCTCAGTGTGAGGAAAGAGAATCTCAGCCGGATGTTGTTAAGTGAAACTTTAAAAGAAAGGAACAGGAAGTCGGAGGCGTGAAAGTGTCTTCACTCTTCTTCGAATAGTACTGTAGTCAGGTGTTGTGAAATTGTGATTGTGAAGACGAAGTTATCTGAATTAATCGAAAAACTCAGTTGTTAAAATGTCGGATTCTGATGAAAGTTCTGCTAACAAGACTCCAAAAAAGAAAGTGAAACGTGTGACATCATATCAATCTGTTTGGGAATCTTCATACACGTGGGTTAAACCCGTTATAGGAGACCGCTGTAAAGTTAAATGCATTGTTTGTTCACGTGAATTTTCTGTATCTCATGGAGGTGAGTCAGACCTAAAGCAGCATGCCAGAACTGAAGGTCACAAAACAAATATAATATCGCAATCTAAAACAATAACTTTAACTTCATATTTTTCTAACAAAACAAACCCACAATTTCAACAGGACAAAATTACTGCAGGAGAATTAGAGCTCTTGTATTCCACACAGTGAAACATAACCTCAGTTACGCGAGTATGGAATGCTCTAATAAACTAAACTCTGATATTTTTGGAGATTCCAGTATCGCTAAAGGCGTTTCATGTGGGAGAACAAAGGGGGAATGCATAGTGAGAGACATATTGGGACCAAAATGTGTTAAAGATGTGGTTTCAGAACTCATTTCTAAAGGATGCTTTTTTTCTGTTGCGACTGATGCCAGCAATAAAGGAAACCGGAAAATGTTTCCTCTGTGTGTAAGATATTTTACAGCAATAGGAGGTGTTCAAAACAAGCTGTTGGACTTTTATGAAAGTGCTGATGAAACCGCAAGTTCCATACATGAGAACATCATGAAAATAGTTAAAGAAAATGACCTAACCTTGGATAAAATATCAGCATACGCTGCAGACTACACCAACGTGAACTACGGGAAACACAACTCTGTTTTCAAGCATCTTCAGGATTCAAACGGAAGGATAATTAAGTCAAATTGTTCTGCTCACATTCTTCACAATACCATGAAACGTGCAAATGACAACCTTGACATAGATGTTGAAACTGTAGTAATGAAGGTGTATGGACATTTTTCACTGTCTGCTAAGCTCAGAGAAGAATTGAAAGAATATTTTGAGTTTGTAGACATAGAATGGAAAGAAATATTGCGTCACGTGACAACTCGTTGGCTTTCCTTGGCACCTGCTGTAGAAAGACTGATCCACAGTTGGCCTGCCATCAAAAGTTACTTCAAATCGCTTCAAGACTGTCCTAAATTTTTGCTTAAATATTTTGATGCAGAGGATGAAATGAAAGATGTCATTCTTGAGATCCAGCTCTTGTTCTTCAGCAATATAGCAACAGTTTTTGTAGATAGTATCAAAGATTTCGAAAGAGACTCCATTTCTCAAATTAAAGCATATGATGCTATGTGCTTGCTAAAGAAGAAGATAGAGCAAATAAAAGAGGACCATTTCTTTGGAATTGCTGTGAAAAACGCTATGAAAACTATACCTCCATCAGAAAAACTGAAGTTGGAAAGAAGTTTTTCGCGGTTCTATGATGAAGCCCTTAGATATCTTCAGAAGTCCTATGATTTCTCAGAGGACAACGTTGCAACGAAGCTACAGATGTTTAACTTGAAGAAGAAAATTAACTTTTCATCTCTTTAAGATGCAGTTGAATGCCTGCAGCTAACTGAAGACATTGATATGGAGCAGCTCTATGAAGAGTTCTGTGTGGTTGCTAACATTTCTTCGGACATCCTGGAGAGTAAAGAAGATGCATCACGAAAGTGGGTGGCAGTGTTTGATGAACATAAAGAAGCTGAACTAGTGGAATTAAAAAAAATTGTGTCGTTTGTTCTTAGTGTTCCTGGTTCAAATGCGTTTGTTGAGCGCATATTCTCACTTATGTCTAACAAATGGACTGATGCGAGGAACAGGTGTTCAGTATCTCTGATCAAAAGTGAACTCTTGATTTCAACAAACATGAATATGTCTAGTAAAGAATTTCATTCCATGATCAAGTCAGATGCAGAAGTTTTGAAGGCAGCTAAATCAAATTCCAAGTATACATGGAAAAAATGAGTTTACCCTGTTCTGTAACAAAATACATATTGAGAAAAGGATGAAAATTATACACAGGTACATATGGAATGTAAAAATCCTCTTACATTAATAATTTTGAGTTATTTTTTTTAGTGTCCCTTATTTTTGTGAAATGTCCCGTAATTTTAAGAGCATGTCCCTTATTTCACTTATCAAAAGGTGGCAACCCTAGTGGGCACATTTCTTCCAGACAACTCTTGAGGAGCAACAAAGAGAAGACTCTCTACTGACGAGCATGTTGCCACTTTCATTGCTCTTTTTAATTGCTACTCCACTTTAAAAAAAGAATAAAATTCACTCCGACACGCGATTCTAGCCTCACCAGACCGTGAGATAAGCAAAGGACATTCGTGGACAGTCGATTCACATAAATTTTGCCACTAGATCGCTCCTAATCGTGCAGTTGTCATGAATAACATTTTAGTTCTTTACGTAGGGTGCACCCTGAGATTTCAATCTTAACATTTACGGTGGGCGAAGAGCTGCAACATTTTGAACACAGAAACACTTTGTCGTAGACATTGTAGCCAGTAGGTACAGTGTCGTTGAAATGAGTTTGTGGGCGGGGAGTAGGAGAAGCGGGGGGGTTTTCGAGACTAGAGGAGAGGGGAATGGATCGTATGCGTACTGTCATACCCATACGAGTGCGGCAAATTACAATATAAGTCATTAATTCAGATATTTTCACAGTTTTTCACGTTTATTTGCATTTTAAGACCAGTTCTTGCATAAACACGTGATCATCTGATCTCTGTGAACAATTCCTGAAATGACTGGTACAGCATTGGCTGAAAAAATTGCTTGAATCGCGACATTTAGCGCCAAAATAGCGTAAAAAGTGTGTGTGCGTTGTGGGTTGCCTACCCTCAACCTCGGCAGCACCGTAGGATGTCAACCTACCGAAACAAAACATTTTCTCTGTTCCTTGGGTACTAAGGGGCTACATTTTTTCGTATGTAGAACTTAATATTTCGAAAAAAGTTGTTCCATGACCGCCCCTAACCTACATGCACAATGACACACATCGCGATTATTCTTGCCACTGAGGGAAGTAACCAAGAGAGAGTGTCCTTGAAATGGCCACGCCGTGTCCCAACTCGCATACGGATCCTCGAAGGATGCAGACAACAAAGGGTCCTCCCTCGTGTTGCCTGTGAACTTCCTGTGAGCATAACCGAGCGAACACTTTGCGCAAGGCGTTTTGTAATCGTTTGGCATCGAATTGTGGGGCGACGTGAATAATTTGAAGGTTTTCAATTTTCTCGGACCACTCTAGTGAGGGTTGTCATCTGAAATTTGACTTGATGATTCATCACTTACTTCTCATGCTGCAGTAAAATTATGGTTAAAAGCGTTCAGAGACAGTTTCTGGATTTACGTGACAGAAATATAAAAGATTCTTCGTTTGGCTTCTAAATCAGTGCGCTAGCAAAATAAAAGTCGCGAGATGTGCTGCGCAAAACTATTCGCCCTCTCGCAAATGGTGGCCAACCACCGCGGTTGCCAACCATCTGCGCTCTGCGCATGCGTGGAGCCAACTCGAAGCCAAATTCGAAACGCGGACTTCATTGAAAATTATTCAGTTTATTAGGATTCGCATACAAGTCACTGATGTAAATGCCATCGCTAATCTCACCAAAGCACCATCCGCTCCTTCCCTGCCCCAATTAATTTTCCCAATGCCCTCCCTTTTTATTTCTGGTGACTAAATATCACCTGCCATGCGCCCTTGCTGCGACCCATGGATTAGTACGTAAATGCAGGTTTTCAGTGTAAATGAATTCTGAGAAATATCTACCCCACTCTGCTACACTATTATTCCTACTTTCAGACTCAGTAAATACACAGATTTGAATGGGCACCTTCAAGGGAGCTTAATTAAATTCCTTCCATGGAAGGAAAAATATTTAAATATAGTATAATATTCAGTATAATATTTAAAATATTATACTGAAAATTTCATTTTTCATGCGGAAAGATAATATTCATTCCAAAAGCTCTTCGCATTACAAGCCACGTAACACTGAGAATTTCCGGAGCATCTCGGGCCAAATAAGGCATCGATTAAATTTTCTAACCTCCATTGTATAGAGACCGCAGAACTAATCAGTCTCGCAGAATTTGTTCAACGAGTTCCTAAAAACGAGGCAACAGTGAAAGTGATTACCAAATTTTCTTTCCTCTTTACGGCAACAGAACCGTCAGGATGATGCGCTACCGGCTGGAAAAGGACAGCATCATCTTGAAAATATTGATGCAAAATATATATACCAACTAAGGCGTCATAGGCGTGACAGGCCAAAAAAATATAGGCACACTAAAAAAAGGAAACTCACACGTTTGTTTGATATTTCGGCAGCACGACTGCCATCTTCTGAATTGTATAGATTAATCGTATATGTATCGCTTTTATTAATCAAACAGGTCCAAAGAAGAGCTGGAAGAAGAAGGGAGATTCTTTGTCGGAGTCGGACGAGCAGCGGTACGGGGGAGAGGAGATCGCCCTCAGCGGAGAGACATTCGTCGACACAACGACTCCGAAGCTAAGGAAGATGTCAGATCAGGAGGGTCAGCAAAATGAACCCAAAAGGCCCATGTTTAAGACTCATTTTTCAGGTTCAAATAATTTACGTCCACGTGTTATTTTATCCAACTGGTTACCTCCGTCCCACATATATGAACGGCTAATTTTGTGCCTCCCCATTTTGTCCCAAAGCATTTTTCTCTACCCTGCATTTAGAAATCAAACGCCGAGCGGTAAAGCGGCATTATGAAATAGCTTCGCCAACTAAATTCATAAACCCTGGTAGTGTTTCGAATGCGGGTTTAGAGTAGGGAAACGGGCTGCGCCACGCAATAGTCACGAATCTTACCGTGTCCACCGTCAAAACAAACGCCTTGCCTTCGACGGATAGCGCGCGCCCTCTACTCTACAGTAGGTACTAAAAAGATGCATGCCTAACATGCAAAGCAGCGTCTGAGAATTAAACGAACCTCCGAAGCTCCGACTCCAATCCTTGGCCTGAAATCGCGAGAGGACCTCCCCGCCAGCGCGCGCCTAGTATGTCATAATGCACAACGGCCTCTAGCACTGAGAGAGAGAGAGCATTGCTACCACCCCGTTCCCTTTCGAGGCAGTCTGAAAAGCTCGACTATCAGTCAAAAGAGCTCCGTCACGTCATAATGATTTCTGCCATCCTGCCCTATCCTCGCGTGCCCCCTTCGCCTCCATTAAGCCTGGATCACACAGTCTTTTCTCTTCACGTGTACAGGTCACGGAAGATACAGATTTTTAGCGGTAGAGAAAAATGATGAATGGCCCAAGCTATCATTTGTCCGACCACACGGTCATGTTTGCATTGACTGATCGCATGATTTGCGCATCCGAGATATTCTGATGACATTCTTGTCCAGGGGATTCGAAGCAGTGACAAAACATTTGATGGAAGGCTCGCTAGATCGTAGACTAGTCAATTTAACGCACGTAAAATCATTAGCTAAACTTAAAACTAACCAGCCACTTATCCAAGTTCCTTATGATAAACTTAGGTGTTGTAGGTAAACTCATCGCCTATCAGAGAACGGGCAAACTATAAACTTTAGAACTATTGGAAATCAAATTAAACATACATGAAAATGCACTCATCTACTGAGCATCCGCGTTTCTTAGTCTCTGCACTCCAGCATCCTTCAGATAGGACGCGGTGCTGTTCACCGATTGGCGCCGTTTGTTAAGAGTATGCTAAAGCCGACGCCAGGTTTCTCTCCACCCATCTTCCATCCTCTCAATAATCCCTCCCTTATCACCCTACCAACCCACCGTAATGGCGCAAACGGCCTTACTAACTGTCGCTCGCATCCCCACCAATGACCACGCAACCGGATCCCATATCCTCTGTAGTTATCCTTTTTGGAGTTGGCAATGCACGGGCAGACCCTGATAAACACTGCCTCGTGTGGAAATAGTTTTTCCTCTTTTAGCGTGAACTACTTCGTGGCTCTAGCGTGAAAATCAATCTCTCCGCCCGTGTGAATACGAGCGAAACTATTGTCGAAAAACACAACTAACGCGGTGGACACCCGGAAATGCAAAAACATTCGCTTCAACACCTACGATGGAACAAGAAGCATTCATTTGTGCTCATTTTACAGACCACCCGATTCTAACAAAGAAGTTATATAACAACTAGAAGCTCTCGGAAGGACATTCATCTCGAGAAACAGCAGAAGCATAGGTAGTACTTAAGAGGCAGGGATTTCAACCTTCCGTCTTTAAATTGGGAAACCTATAGTGTAGAAAATAGATCGAGAAAGCAAAACACTAGCGAGGAATCACGCAATAGGGTTTCAAAACACTTGAATACCCACTATAAAGTCTTTAACAAATATGTAACGAAATATTGGACCTCTTAGCTGTTAGCCACCCAGCGATAAAATATGTCGATATCCTCGAATGCATAAGTGATCAAAAGGGAATTTTTGCGACTTGAAAAACAACAGTGGAGACGAAATCGAAAAGTTGACTCATTCGAAAAATGTTATTTCTTTAAATTGTGAGAGGCAAGAAAGTTTCACTCTCGGAATTCGTAGCTAGTTCAAAAGACCAAAATACCGAAGTAACATGGAGACATATCTTTGAAATTCTACACAATGGAGTCGATGAATTTATTCCAAAAAATATGAAACATGAGGGCAAAAAACTTCACTCGTACAATAACTAAGTAAAACGGAAACTCAGGAGGCAAAGGAATTTTCACAATATACTCAAAAACACCATCAAATAGGGTGTCAAAACGACGGAACTCAAGGCTAGAGAAAACTATGCCAATTAATCAGCGTTCAAAAACAAAGAAAGCAATGTGAACTGCTCCACGAAACTTGAAGAAAAAAGTTCTGACAGAATTATTAGATGAAAACCTAATATTATTTTTGTCTTATGCAAGAGAACTTCAGGGTTCAACTGTAGAGTCTTTGACGGAAAAGAGTAGCAAAGTAATCACTGTTTTACTCAGGCAGGGATCTCCTCATAGCAAACAAATCACTTCATTGAAAGTGTAAACGCTAAGGACGACACAATTCACGACGTAGACATAGCTGCCATTTGAACTGAACTAATGTGTGACATTCTTGTACAGCGCGAATAAAACAATTACTCTCCATCAAACATAACAAATGCCCAGATCCAGAAGAGATACCTGCACTCGTGCTCAAGGTGTTGGCCCCACACATCGCATCACTTCTAGAACTCATATTTAATAATTGGAAAATAAAAATTGTCTAAAGCTACTAAAAAGGAAGCGTTTTGGAATTCATTCAAGGATTTAAAAGAAAAACATTAGTGGAGCAGTTACAGCATAACCCAAAAGCATTTTGGTCATACGTAAGGGAAGTTCAAGGCAATAGATCAACAATAATTCCACTACAAAACGAAAAGGGCGAATTATTAACAAGCTGTTCGAACAAAGCAAATGTATTTAACTCCTACTTTCAAAGTGTGTTCACCAAGTCATCACAGATTACATCCGCAAAGTTAAATGATCACTTACAGCAAAAGATGCCGCCTATCGATATTTACACTCACGGAATAGAAAACTTGCTAAAATCTATAAGTACAAATAAATCCCCAGGTCCTGAAGAAATTCCTGCCAGCGTGTATAAAGAATTAGCTTGTGAAATAGCACCCTACTTGCAGAATATATTTAGTAAATCCATCAACGAACACAAAGTACCCATGGACTGGAAAATTGCAAATGTCACTCCCATATTCAAAAGCGGTGATAAGGAACAGCCATCGAACTACAGACCGATATCTCTCACATCTATCTCTTGCAAAGTCCTTGAACATATAATTGTAAGTTCAGTTAAGAGACACCTTGATATGCAGAACTTGTAAACGAAAACGCAACACAGATTCAGAAAGGGAAGATCTTTCGCAACTCAATTATCACTTATTGCCCACGATTTTTTGTCTCGGGTGAACCAGTTATGTTATGTCACTTTATGTTCCAGTTGATTCAATTTTTCTTGACTTAAAAAAAAGCATTTGATAAAGTTTCCCACAGAAAGTTACTCATGAAATTAAAATCCTACGGCTTATCCGACGACGTAATTTCCTGGATTAGAGAATTCTCAAGTAATCGCGTGCTAATTTTTGTATTATACGGCGATATCTCTAATGAAGTAAAAGTCACATCGGGTGTCCCACAGGGAAGTGTAATAGGCCCACTTATGTTCCTTTTATACATTAACGATATTGGCGAAACAGATGACAGTAAGCTTAGACCATTTGCAGACGACGCAGTAGTGTATAGAGAAATTTGTAGCCTTAATGATAGGTAATCGCTAACTAAGGACCTCGAGGCAATACAGGAGTGGTGCGATGTGTGGCAGCTAGAATTTAAACTGAAAAAATGCGTTGTTGTGAATTTTTGAAACGGAAAAACTCTCCTTGTAACAGCTATTGCATAAAATACAGCAAATTGGGGACTGTAGAATCGATTAAATACCTCGGATTTAAACTGACTAATGATCTCGCGTGGAGTAAACATATTCGGGAAATTACCGGTAAAGAAAATCGTAAATTGGGATTTGTTAAAAGAGTACTAGGCAAGTGCGACGATAAAGTTAGGGAAATCAGCTACTTCTCCCTCGTTAGACCCCACTTAGAATATGCCGCCAGTATTTGTGATCCTTATGAGATAGGCTTGGAAACTGAGTTAGAACGCGTGCAACGAAGATCGGCAAGATACGTTAAAGGCCGTTATGATAATCTCGTTAGTGTTACTGAACTTTAGCAGCAACTGGAATGGGAAACGCTTTCAGACCGTCGATTAAAATTTAAACTCAATACATTAAGTAAGTTCCAACCCGGTCTATCCTCTGACGACTTTGATAAAATTTTACGAAATCCGACATACTATGGTAGATCTGATCATGAGAATAAAATTAGGGAACTAGACTGCAGAACGGACAGATTTAAAAAGTCATTTTTCCCACGAACGATAAGGGACCATAACAGCTTCCAATGAGACTTTTATCTAGGTTTGTCGTTAGGTAGTGAAGCTATTAGTAGCAGTAATTCTCCCTAATACTTTAATCCTTATCTGTTACCTAGTACATACTAACAGCACGCCGTACATGTTTTCTATATAAGTCTTGAGTGTCTGTCCATTTGTGTAGTTGTAAAATACATATATATTAACGGTCCCTCTCCATTGTGATAATATCTGTAGTGTAGTAGTGCATGCTTGTGAGGCTTCGCCTCGTGACAAGCATTAGCGATTTATGCTAATGCATAATTAGTCATAGTTACAATAACTTTAGGGTTTAGTGTAATGCATGTTGGTGACTACTCACTCCCTGCCACACACCCTTGAGGTGGCTTGCAGGGTATTTTGTAGATGTAGATGTAAGCACAGCTTTCGAAAGAGGAGATCAGGCAAAATCCAGCTTGGACGCTTCTTCCATGATATTATAAAATAAGGTGAAGTGAAAAATCAACTTGACACGTTTTAATGGATTTCAAGTTTTCTCACAAAAGAGTAATGCTCAAATTAAAATCATACGGAGCAGACGAAAAAATAGTGAATTATATACGTCATTTTCTAACTGACCGCAAAAAAAGTAGTAGGTAATCGACGGCGTTAGGTCCAATTTGGTTGGAGTGACATCCGGTGTCCCTCAAGGAGGCGTGATCGATCTCCTTTTATTCCTCATCTATATAAATGCCATTAACTCTAGAGTAAGTCGAAAAAATTAGATTGCTTGCAGACGATGCTGTCATCTACCGAGAAATTGCCACAATTTCCGACTCAGAAGCTCTCCCATCGGACCTCATCAACGTTAACTTGTCTTGTGTCTTGAGTGGGGGCTAGTGTTGTAACATTTCCAGAAAATTTGAAGACCAGGAAAAAACAATTTTATTTCGTTCTTATTCCTGTAAAAAATTTGGAAATGTAGGGAGAAATACTACTAACGTTTCCAAAATAAATAAATTATTGGTGTGTACTGCTTTAATAATAAGCATAAAAATATTTTCAATGTTCGGTAGGAATACCATAGCAGATGGCAGTGCAGCTAAAACACAATAATCATGATTAAATTGAATAAATTAGGAAATCCTGAATAACTATATCAAATGACAACCAATAATCGATGAAAGAAAAATTTACTTGGTAGTAATAGATTACATTTAGGTTGAGTCAGTACGTTTTCGCTTGCTTGATGGCTTTCGAAAATGCACGAATTAAGATGTTGATGAAAACAGAAACAGACTGGCCAGATAAGAGACTCATCCGAAACTTATATAAAAGCTCAAGGTGAATTGATACACGCCCAATGACCAAGTGACAAGTGGAAAAGTTAGGTCAAATAATTACAAAAAGTTCTCCCTTAAAATACAGACGTTTATTCTTGGAGGTTGAACCATGTTTTTGGGAAAGGATTTAAGAGATAAAAAGTGAAAGCAGTCCATTTCCATTCGCCTCCATTCCAGAATGAAAACTTCTGTCGTCCTGAGCTTGATTTTCCTCTCATGATTGTTTGTTTCCATAGTTATTCCCTGCCCATGTAACCCGATTTCGCTCCGAGCAAGATTTTCACAGCATGCCTTGTTACATACATGGCACGCCGCACAAGCAGTTCAAGACTCTTCTGCTATCCAGCGTTGGCCACGCCAGGTCTAAATGTCCGTCGAACCGCCTTTGTTTAGGGCTTTGTCTCCGTGCCCCCACGTATCCCCCCCTCAACTACACTTCTTCTCCCCTCTTCGCCTCTCCACGCACTCCTTCCCCGGCTCTCCCACCTCACCCCATTCATGCACCCCGCTTCATTGTATACGTAATCTCGGATACATACCTAATCTATTTACTTATCTACATCCGTCTTACCTGCGCAGCAGACTAGCGAGTGTCGGACCAGTTATCGTGATCGAACTAACATTGACACGATTATTGACAATCGTCAATCTTTAGATGGGTTTATGCATTCCACGTCTTTTATCTTAAAACCGGTTTTTATTTTCATTTTCACGTCTTGCCCCCTTCGCTTTTTTCAACCATAAGCACAGGTCAACTCTGGCTTACGTAAACCTAGGCTTGCGTAATTACTGTTTTAGTAAGAAATGTTTATACACCTGTGCGACTACGGGTTATTCTCAAATGGGTAGCCTCCGCCATTGATCACATCGTACGTACAAATTCGAAATTTTACCATTGAATCACAAACAAGAATGTTCTCTGAGCTACAAACCTTAGAGATCCGGTAGTCTGAGAAATAAATCAGATACGCCTGCCATTTCCCACCTCCCCGTACCTAGCACACTTTCCTGACGCATGGATCCCTTTTCGCTTTCTTATTAATCTCACGCAGTGCAATCGTGAAAGAAAATTATCGAATGGAGTAACCTCCGACCAATAGTCACGATCGATTGGCAAACATTGTTGCAAAACATGATTAATTTCTGTTCCGGGGACCTTTAAATTAACTTGTTCAGAAAAGATGAAGTTACCTTTTTTTAGACATGTTCATTTCCCAGTAAGGTTGTACTTTTCCGACCTTAAGGCGTGTATTAAAAAAATAGAACGCGTTTTAATACAAACGAGCATGAAAAGTTGATTTCCGCAGGCCTGATTATTCCAATCACTGTTTCCCAAAAGTGATATGGAAAAGTTGGAAGACAAAATATGAGGGTTTTCGATGAAGATGAGAGAGCAAATAGTGAGTGGCCCGTCAGTAGTTCAAAGAAAACCCGAGGAGTCCACAAGTCAATTTCAGCGTGAACTTTATGGCAGGCGACATGACTGAGGAATTAGAACATTACGAAGGGGAATATTTGGTGATGTTCATACATATATTCCCATCATGCCATTCCCCTAAGGGATAAGCACAGTGAAAGAACTTACAAGTTAGTTAGTTAGTTGTTAGTTTGATAGTTATCACTGTTAGGACAAGAAAACTGGAGGAAGTATGGAAATATATTGCACGCAGAATTAAATGATAACCAATCGGTTACGACGTTCTGACACCAGGGTTAACAATGCCAGAGGAGGTATTGTTTCCCCTTGTGATGGGCTAACAATTCCGGGACATTTTCAACTCCGATGATGACGTTGAAACCGGTCGGAATCCTCCGGGTGGACGAGTCTTCCACAAAGGGTGGACCCGGAAGAGAGGCAATTAATTATCGGAGGGGACGTCGAGTGACTGATTAGCACCACCACTGCCCTCGTGATCGTCTCCCATATGGCTCGACAATCGAATGCGAGCGGTGGCGCGCGCGACATAGGGAGAGAAAGGAGTGTCGCTCGCCTGGGCGCCAGATGGAGACTCGGTGCCCTCCTCGGCTCAGCTCAAGAGGACGACGACTCCACATCTATAGTGATGTCGCACGCACAGTCACGTGACATGTGGCACAAGTGGGAAAAGGGCGGGGGATGCTTTGGGTGTGTGAGTGTGGTGGAGTGGCATGGGGAAGGCGAGGAGGCTATGAGCTGAACTGCAGTGTAGTATGCCCGTTTGGGGGGTTTTAAAGCGAAGAAGTGCACTTTGAGGAACTGCGAGGGAGGGCGGTCGGGAATACACTTATTCAAAAAACAAGAAGTGACATCGAGGAGGGAATGCAAATGGTGTTGTCATTCACCGATTGTCCATTATCACCATTCTCCCTGTTGTTCTCTACAGGAGGCTTTCCCAGCGCTGTACAGCCCCTGGTTGGAGGGCTTCCGGGTTCCGCCGTGTCGGTTCATCTTTCTCGTGATGACGTTCATTCGCGTCCATTTTTAACATGCATCTTCAGACCAGGATCTGAGGCCGTTCCCTATCAATCGGCCTCTGTACGGATTCGATAGATCTTCCACAGGGTCATCATCACTCGACCACTCAGTCAGCAGCGAGGTCCTGCACGAGGTCGCCAGTCTTTTAGTCAGTCAGTACGGTGTCATTCACTTTTAGTCAGTCAGTCAGCCAGTACGGTGCCGAATCTCTGGAGAATGTTGAATGTCTTCAGGATTCAGCCGATTCTACGTTTTATGTGCGGATGATGATGGGATGGGGCGTGCAGGTACATGTCCGAGCATATCACGGTAGTTCAGATAATGAGAATAAAATTATGGAACTAGATGGCAGAACGGACAGATTTAAAATTTCAGTTTTCCCGCAAACGATAAGAGACCATAACAGCTGCCAATGAGACTTTTAACTAGGTTTGTCGATAGTGTAGTGTAGTAACTAGGTAGTGTAGCTCTTAGTAGTAGTAGTACTCCCAAATACTTGCATCATTATCTGCTACCTAGCACTTACAACACATCATGCATGCTTTCAGCATTACACCTGAATCTCTGGCTGTTTATGTAGTTGCAAATTCCATAAATACTGACGGTCCCTCTAACATTGGTAACATACCTATAGTGTAGTCCATGCTTGTGAGGCTTCGCTTCGTGACAAGCATTAGAGATTTATGCTAGCGCATCAATTGTCGTAGTTACACTAACTTTGGGGTATAGTGTAATGTATGTGGTGACTACTCACCCCCTGCCACACACCCTTGAGGTGGCTTGCAGGGTAATTTGTAGATGTAAATGTCTACTACAAACAAAAAAAAACTCTAGACAAGGTGCCCTAGGGACCCGCTGGCGCTCCTCGTCACTTGTACTATCCAAGAAAGGTAGGCGTTCGTCTCTCCATCCGCAACGTTAAATGAATTGCTGTGCGCTGGGTAAGATACTATTCCCGCTTTACCATACGAAGGGATTCACGAAATACCTTGCAGTTGCGGTCGAAAGCACACCGGACAAACGAAGAGGGTAATTTGCTACAGAATGAACGAACACCGCATGGCGCTCAAAAACAAACATTGCGTTCAGTTAGCGGGGGCAGAGCCAAAAACCTTCTCGAGAAAGTTCGCAAGATGGAGCCTGTTTACGTGCTAAATGTACTACAGTACAGTGCAGATGTGTAATAAGCACGCATGATCGGATTACCAAGTTCTTTGCATCAAGTTTATACCTGAATGCATAAGTATAGAGCGATTCATACACCTCAACGTGAATTCGTGAAAAATAGTTTCATAAAATCATTTTTTTTTCCTGAGTGGTACGATGAGCAATCGTATCCCATGTTGATGTGATTAACTTTTCTACTAATTCTAAAGGGATATTTGTAAACAAGGATTTAACGTCCAAAGATATGTATCCTTATTTTCTTGACGAAATCAAACGAGTCCTGAACATTATATGTACTATGTAACTTAACAACCTGCAGAGATATTTAGCACATTCATGGGACGGACTATTCACAAAACTGACAACAGGTCTTAATGAATTGTTTGGTTTGTGATCCTTTGGTAAACCATATATTTGTGGTGCTGTCCCATTATATTTTTTAAATTTATTTCTTAAGGCAAAATATATTTTCTTTTATTGAAATAGTTTTTTACAAAATCATTTATTTTTGTCTGAAGTGAAGAGATTGGATTTTTCTTTATTGGTTTGTATATTTTAAAACCTTAATAAATAAATATATATATACACACATATATATATATATATAATACATATATATATATATATACACTTAAATAAATCTTTTATTTTTATAGCATGATCTTTTTTGTACATAATAGCTGTTTTGTTTGTTTGTCTGTTTTTAATACTATTACCTCGGGATGAGATAAAATAAATTGTTGTGTTTTTAGTAAAACTCTATTACTGGGGTCTAATTTTTGAGCTGTTTGTTTTTGTTTATGAATATAATTGGTGATTATATTAGTGCACTGTACACGCATTGTGTCCTGTTTTGTCTGTCCACTGATCTCTGAAATAATTCTGTCAACGCCTGCTAGTAATTGAGTAACCGGTAGGTCATTATTTGTATATGTGGTGTTGCACTTATAACCTAAACTTAGGAAATTTGTTACGTCACTAGGAATATTTATGTATGTAAGATTTTTTACCCATTCAGGATTACCGGGATCTGTGCTTTTTGTTACGAGTTTATTTAACTTTGACAATTGTCGTTTTTTTGTTTCTTCAAAAAAGGGATCATAAAATTTAGTTTGCCTAGCTAAAAATGAAGTACATAGATTATGAGGGACAATTTTTTAAGGTAACTTTTTGCATATTTGAGTATCTTTTTAGCTTCTCTTATATCCCATAAACAGATTTTCAATTCTATGTTAAGAACATTGTTTTTGAAACCAAAAATGGAGTGCTCAACTTCTTTGATGAACATATGTGGACAATTTAACAAAAGAACCGTACATTGAATATTGTTGACAATACATGTATGTATGGAAAACATATTCATCCTTACATCTTAATAAGAAGATTCGTTGATTTATTTTGCTTGCTAGTCTTGTAAATTGCTTTCCAATACAATTACACACGTTACCTGCCTCTTGTCCAAAATGTCTTCGTAAATACGACTAAAAACTTTCATTATGACTTACAGTTGTACTTCTTGGATCGACCGGAAATGCCGGTGCCTTGGCTAAACATGCGCTTGATAACAGCCATACGTTTAACTTCAAGGATGCAAAGCCTCTTGATTTTGAACCTAACCTCCAAAAGTGATTATTATAATAAATGGTGCATATAATGCAAAATCCAAATGCGTGTAATAATAGAACGGACATACAAAAATTGAGCAAAATCTTTAATATATATATATAAGAATAAGTCCTGACTGACTCACTCACTCATCAACGCACAACCCAAAATACTGGTGATAGAACTGCGAAATTATGAGGATATATCCATACCGTGGAGAATAAGACGCACTAAGGAAGGATTTTTTAAATAAACAATTTTTGGTTTTTTTTAACCCCATTAACGTTAACAGCATTGACTTCGGTGTATGTGTTTATTGGCTTGCTTTTTAAAATTATTTGCACTCAAGATATTGAAAGGAAATTTATATCATAGAACGCATAAAAGTATGCAGGATTTAATTATTTCATTCAATTGTTTTATACGCTTCGTTGTTGCCTAAGAATTGCGTTTTTAGCTCTAAACTCATCAATTTTTCTTCCTTTTCAAAAATAGAAATTTCCTTGGCAACCAGGCGTGAATATCCATTTAATAGCGATATCATGAATGGCCATTCACGCCTGTAGCATTTAAAGGCCAGGTTCAGCGACTAATTTGACAGTGTTTACCCCATCCTCACTATTTGCGTTTAATGGCTTTTACATAGTATCAGCATTTAGCACGTCACATTAATTCTTTTAGTCACATACAACGGCTTTCATGTTTTCTCTCTCGCGCTGAATATTAACATGCATCCTCAACTTGCCCTTATTAGTATTATTTATTGCCGCAGTATGTAACCACATTTCCAAGTAGTTTATTTGGTATTTTTCTGCTTCTGGAATTGATATAGAGAATGTATACCATCAAAAATATTCTGAGAATTTGAACTTAAAATCATGCTGCGTAGGAACATTTATTTTTCCAAGAAAAACGAACGATAAGGGATCGAACTGGAGATTATGAGTTCCATGAAAAGTAGTCAGTTTTCTGTGCATAGAAGATATTTTATGATCCTTAAAGTTTAAAAGTTGTGCTACATTTCGTTTTTGAGTTTTACACGAGCATGCATACTTTGTACATTATTTATAAGATTATCATTATATATAAGTGGATTTCAATGTGAATTCACTCCGAAGTTCCAAGATGCGGTTAATGACTGATAGATAGTACCTGATTATAGCACGCGTCATGCATTGATTCTTATTGATAAAGGTAAATGATATCTCCCACTGAAATTCAACGGGTACAATCATCTTGCCCTTATGAACATTATTAAGCACTATTTCTGGACCAAGATTGTGTAATAATATTACCAAATATGTGGCTTTTGTACCATTTGTTTTTCTCTTATTCTGAAATATATATAAAATATGCTATTTAAAATATTCTCTAAATTAAACCTCAAAATTCATGTCATGTAGAAATTTTATTTTAGCCAAGAAAATGTAAAATGTTCAACATTAGCCCAGTTCCTTTATGCATTATCGGTGCAATTAATTCACAGCTTCCCGTGCGAAGACGGGTCCGGGGGGTATAGTTGTACTCAAACGACTACAGTTTCCCGTTCTCCTTCCCTTCTCAATGACCATCGACAAGGCACAATATTAACAAGACAATTAGCTTCAGTGGTGTGTGGATAAAATCTGGAAAATCTATGCTTTTCACAATATGGTCAATTATATCTTGTATGCTCACGAGTGGGACAGCCGTAAAATTCATTTGTTTTTGAAGAGGGCTGTAAGACCAAAAATATTGTAAATCCCAAAGCACTTGAATGTATTTTTTCAACTTTTAACTTAATACACACAAAACCATCGTCTTTCATTTATTTTGTACATGTAAATGTGTATGCTTTGTATGTGTGTGTGCCTACTTAGAAAGAAAAAGAGGACTTGCAACGCATGCCGGGCATTTTGAGGGCATGTGCAATTTGGGCAGATTTTCATGAAAGCGAAAATTACGAAAACGCAGACCTACGCCTACTTGAGCCGCGCCACTGGACGGGCAGACACTAGAGCGAATGCGAGAAAATAATGTCCTACCCAACCTAGACCTGACTCTGGCAGATCAGCATAACTCTGTTTTTTTTTATTCTGGTGGGGGTCCGGGGGCGAAACCGCCACCATAGGGGGGTCCAAGGGGGCCTTGGCCCCCCCCCCCCCCATTGGCTAGCTGCTGCGGTGAGCGACGCGAGCCGTCAGCGGCTAGCATATCATAATCTGATTCATAACATCCATAGCCAAAATATTATAACATAACCATCAGCATTATACTATTCTTTTTTTTCAAATTTGACATATAAAACTGATATCTAGCTGTTTTTTTTATTTTTTTAATATTTACTTTATATTTTTTTGCTTAATATTATTAATTTAATATTTTGTTACAAAAAAAATTATGTTTCGTTCAAATATTTTAATGCTAAAATGTTTGTTTCTAAGAAGAACATTGTTGTTATGTATTGGAAACAAACTGTGATAAACATTTGACTCTCCTCTTGAAATGTCACCTAAAGGTATATATACTGAATAGCTGTTAACAATATTTATGTATACTCAAGCACGTTTGTTCATGTATGACTTATGTATTGTATTTTTAGCCCTGATTAAGCCAGACGTAAAGGGACGAAACGTTGGCAAATTGGTAGTTTTTTAATTGAAAAAATAATAGAGCAAAGCTCCAGAAAATCAATCATAATTAAGTGGTCAAGATTACATTATTATACAGTATGTTTTGTATCATGGAAGATCTCCCTGTACGTGATACTCATGTTAATGCGGCTATGTTGTATTCAAGGCACAAGTAAAACTTAACTGTGAACTTAATATAGCAGGTAGTTTCCATTGGAGAGTAATGAGATCTCCACTCACAGTTGCTTATAAAATGGGGTCATTTAGCAAGTACTTAACTTACATCCTTAAAAACTTATCGACTACTTGCAATTACAAAAGTTCGTTCTCCTCTGCCCCCTTTTCTAACTCCACAGGAGAAGTAAGGCATGGCTCATAGCAATTTATAGAGTACAATAAATGGATTATCACAATACTTCCTGAATCCTTCCTGATGAAAGTTTCTTATGATCAGAAACTCAATCACTTATATCATCATTTTCTTATTTCTTAAAAGATTGCAACCCGCGAAAATTGGTGAAATAGGTACCAACTAATCGATTACCGATTATAATCGGACCTTCCATAATCGATTAATTTTGGTTCTGTAATCGATTAATACACTCGATTACTTGCATCCCTAATTTTAATCCTGGCAACTACGGGACGCCGCCGTAGACTAGGGCGGGTGTCGTGCCCGGCAGCAGGGAAGGTAAGGCCTCCGCGGTCGTCATCACTCGAAATCCTTGCGCAACAATGT
Source organism: Pyrrhosoma nymphula (assembly GCA_963573305.1). NCBI lineage: Eukaryota > Metazoa > Arthropoda > Insecta > Odonata > Coenagrionidae > Pyrrhosoma > Pyrrhosoma nymphula. The sequence goes on from OY754334.1 coordinate 5,532,941, forward strand.
TATCAGATGAAAGAAGGAAAAGGAGAGGAGTAAGAAGAAAACGAGAAAGAGGAGGAGGAATGCAGTGGTTAAAAAATAACCTAGAACGTTAGGACGATGAGGGCCGGAAAGCTAGAGAATCTTAAACAGGAAATAGAGAAAGGGAAAATAGATGCTTTGGGACTGTGCGAGGTGAGATGGATAGTGGGGACTACTGGAGTGACAGTTACAGGGTAATCTACAGTGGGGGTGATGAGAGTCAACGTGGGGTAGCTATGGTAGGTACTGGGTGCAAAATTAGGGATGAGGGTAGTAAACATTGAAAATGTGAGGGACAGGATATAATTACATACATAAAAAAATTCTCCAATGGCCGTAAAATATTTGCACCACTCTTCAGAACAATAATCAAACACTTACTGTGTTGGTTTGCGGGAATGGGGACTGCACAACAGGGACCAACCACAGCCTCTCCACCAGAATACCCTCCTGTGGTAGTTTACGGGAAAGTTATTTCCTCGTCAGGGACCACCACAGACACTCACACACAAACACACAATACCCAAATGGAATCCTTTGCAAGGCTAATGGAACCCCGCTAAGGAAACCTGTGTTATAACCTGGGATCCTTCGCAGAGCTTAAGTGACCCTACTAAGGATGCCAAGTTATTACAACACGCAATCACACAATACAATCACTCACACACACACAGTATGGCCCCAATTTATGGGAGAACAGCTCAGAAAGAGCGTGGTCAAATAGTAATATATAATGGATTTGAAATGGGAGGATATGAGCTAGAGGCAGAAAATGACCACGGTGAGAAGGCAGTTGAATTTTGCAGAATAAACAAATAAATAGCAACCAACACTTGTTTTAAACATCGTCCTAGGCGTAGGTACACATGGGAAATGCCGTGTGATACTGTGAGATGCTTCAAATTGATTAAATTATGGTCATGCGGAGATTTTGGAAGTGTAAATAACTCGCGAAGCTATCCAGGGGCGGATGCAGACTCAGATCATAATTTGGTAATGATGAACTGTGAATTTAGATTGAAAATGCTTAGTGGAGGTAGGAGGATGAAGAGGTGGAGCGTGGAAGCATTGAAAGAGTTGAAAAGGAGGGAATACCAAGAGCTGGTAGAAAATAACATAGGTGAAGCAAAGCGGATGGGAACAATCGAGAGAAGATGGGAGATTATAAAAACAGGCAGTGTAAGAGCGGAAGAGAAAACAATAGGAATAGTGGAAAAGAAGAGAGTTAAGAAGCAGAAGGTAACGGAAGAAATGATTAAGAAAATGGAGGAGAGAAGGATGAGGAAAAATGTCAACACCGACCTAGGCAACTGTAAGTACAAGGAATTAATGAACTCCGGCGAGTGACCAATTGAGCACTCGTACCAAGGAAATCTGGTGGAAGGGACAATGCGAGGAAATGGAAAAGCTCCAGTAAGGGGGGAAGTGGGAGTTTTATACGCTAAAGGGAAAATTCTATCGGGCAGTAAGAGAAGGAAAACAATACCGAATGTTAAGGAAAAAACAGGGAAGACATAAATCAAACAGAAAAATATCCAGGATAGGTGAAGAGAATATGTGGAGGAGCTGTATGAAAGCGATAATAGACCTGTGCACCTAGTTTTAGAGGATGAAAGAACAACAGATAGGGATAACCTCGGACCGGAGTTACTTGACAGCGAAATAGAGAGGTCATAAGAGATATGAAGGCGAGAAATGCCGTGGGAGCAGATAAATTACCTTTGGAGTTACCTTGAAGAATTTTTATAGTGTATGTTTGTGCATTTACTCGCGTAAGCCGCGCCCTCGTGTATCCCGCGCACCCCCATTTTCGGGCAGGCTCGTGAGGAAAACAATTATTTTTATCAAAAAATCAATTTTTTTCCCTTGAGCCTGCATCATTTTGTCATGAATGTACGTTCTTTAAAAGAAATTCTGTGCCAAAGTTAAGTGTTGATATACATTTTTCTCATGAATTTATTGCGTTACGTTTTAATATCATCACGATACACAACCCGTTTTATTGTGCATATTTTTCTCCTAACTTCATCCTAATGTGTGTATTTGGAAAGATGATCCTTTTTCGAAGTTATTCGTAGGATCTACGAGGAAGGAGTATGGCCAGAGGATTTCGTGCAAACAGTATTTATACCTATCCCGAAGAAGAAGAATGCGTCAGAATTCGAGGAGTCTAGAACAATTACTTTAACTTCCCACGCGGTAAAACTTTTGCTCAGAATATTTAATAAAAGTTTGAAAAGTAGAGAAAATTACTATTTAGGCGATGGCCAGTTTGCATTCAGGAAGGGAAGGGCTACTCGGGATGCAATTGCGGCAGTGAGGACACTGATAGAGTGATAGAAACATAAAAGAGTATAATCAGGATGTTTTCGCTTGCTTTGTGGATTTCGAAAAAGCGTTTGACAGAGTAAACTGTGAGAAACTAATGCAGATACTCGGTAAAATAGGAATAGATAGCGTGATAGGAGACTCATCGCAAACTTATATATCGGCCAGAGGGCACAGGTGAGGGAAGCTGACGGTGAATCAGGGTGGGCAGTTATAGGTCGCGGGGTGCGGCACGGGTGCCCGTTGTCGCCTTTACTTCTTAACATCTATGCTGAGGAAATGGCAAGGAAGGCATGGCAAGGGCTAGATGTGGGAATCAAAGTAGGAGGCCAGCCGATAAAATTGGTTAGATTCGCGGACGACCAGGCGTTGGTCAGTCGGTCATCGAAAGGATTGCAAACTTTAGTAGATCCATTGGAAATGCAGTACGAGAAATACGGAATGAAGATTAATAATAAGAAAACAAAAGCAATGAGATTCTCTCGGACAAAGAGAGCGAAGCTGGTAATAATAGTAGGAGGGCACAAACTGGGGCAAGTAGCATAATTTATTTGCTTGGATATTACGCCAGAAGTAAATGGGCATGGTAGCAAAGACAGGAGGAGAATATCGCTAGCGAAGGAAGCGTTCAGTAATAGAAGGGAGCTGATGACGGAGGGCTGGAGTAAGAACGTAAAGAAGATGGTGGTGAGGAGCTTGATATGGAGTGTGGCGTTGTATGGGTCAGAAATGTGGACTCTGAGAAAGGAAGACGAAAATAGGTGGAAGGCGTTCGAGGTGTGGGTGTGGAGGAGGATGGAGAAGGTGCGGTGTACGGAAAGGAAGACAAATGAAGAAGTACTTGACATGGTTGGTGAGGAGAGGAAACCTCTGCATGAGATTAGGGGGAGGCAGGGTAGGTGGCTAAAAGAGGTAACGATGGGCGATTGTTTTGCTGAAGGCTTTGATAGAGGGAAGGATGTTGGGGAGGCGAGGAAGGGGAAGAAAGAGAATATGTTTTATGGACGGGATGAAGAAAGGTAGGACTTATGCTGAGATGAAGATAGAAATACTAGCGGTAGATAGGTCCATGCACGCGTAAAAATCTGCAGGATTGTCTCTGACTTTCATCATAGCCCACCTTTAACCAATAGATTACTCTTGTGAATGAATGAGTGAAATCTTAGCCGTCATTTAATTATCCTTAGATTTTGAGAGAGATATTTTCTTGGCCCAGTATTCATGTATCGATAAATATTTTATTTCTTACAAAGTCTCTAATCAGATTGGTTATCTAAGAGATAAGTGCCGTGGACTTTGATTTTAAGGTAAGAATCAGTTGGACAACCTGAGCAGGCCCTATTTATCTCAGTTCCCCCGCCTACTCCCTCTCATGAGAAGCGACGACGACATCCGCAGCAATTGACTGCTGGGTATCCTTCTGAATGTGCCGAAGTTATGTGACCGGAGATGAATTAAACAACAACATTAACGCAATACAAGAAGTATTAAAGATAAGTTTAGATTTTAACAGTTAAGTCCTCAATGTGCGACATAGATCGTTCCGATATAGAAAGGAATCATAGAGCATTTCTCTAACTATTTATAACGAAAGAGAAGCTGTATATTACGCGTTCAAAATTCAGCACTAGAAAAATAGTTTTTACATGTGTTACAAAGTATGATTGTGTATTTTTAGAGTAGATTTAGTGATGAGATATGCGAAATTTAAATTCAATATTTTCAAAGCACGCCTTAATTGTTTCCATGTAATATATCCAAGCGAGTATCAACCTCTATTTTCATAGCTTATCGTAGAAAAAATCAGCTCGCGAGTATTGCTCACGTTGCCATGGGGAAAGCATTGGCATTTCCAGCGCTAAAGCTTGCGACCCATGATTCTGCATACCTGCAACTCTTGATTCTCTTGTACAGATACGCAATGAGCTTAGTTTAGAATGCTTACACTAGTTTGGAAACATTTCGAGTATTTAGAATTTTTAAAATGCTGCAATGCCTACAAAATTGGACTTGAATTTCTCACAAGTATCATACAATACACACCGTACAATCCGTTCTCATTTTGTAAATTAATTCCTAATTATTTGTCATTCTAACAATAAGACTTTTCTGAGTAAAAAACTGAAGCGACTGCGTTTTTGTGCCATTAACGTCTTCACTAGTCCATTTATGTAGTGTTAGATGTAGATGTAGCTGCAAAATACATTAATACTATCAGTTCCTCCAACATTGGTAGCATGCCTATAGCGTAATTCATACTTGTGAGGCTTCCCCTCCAGACAAGCATTTGCGATTTATACTAATGTATCAATAGTCGTAGCTACACTAACTTTAATAGGGTATAGCGTAATGAAAGTTGGTAACTTCTCACCCCCTACCACACACCCTTGAGGTGGCTTGCAGGGTATTTTGTAGATGTAGATGTAGACTAGTAAAAAAAGAATAAATAAGCATAAAATGAAGCACAGAAGACTTATTATGATCTGGTGAACGAAATTTCTGAACTTTATCAAGAGGTAAATGAATGTAAGTTGCTCATCTATGCAAGGTTTTCATCATCAACTCTTGAAGATGTTTTTTCTTGCCATTGCAACAATTTGCCCAAGAGCGTCCTGACTCAATAAATTCGACACACGAGAAATAGTGTATGGAAAGAAATGTTTAATTTTTTCGAATCTAATAATAACAATAATTTGTCAATAAATATTGGAAATAATGAAAACAATGTACATATTGAATTTATTGATGATTTCAGAAATTCGTTAGAAGAATATTTTTGCGTTAGTGGAGTTTTTAAGTTTTCTTTATACTACCTAATTGTATCATCACTACTATATTTTTTTTTAATAAATATCCGTTATGCTTTATAAAATTTGTTTCATTAAACCTTTAATCGCGCTATCTGAATGCCCAATATAATTAAAATAGACAATAAGTAGCAGAATAGGAGCATACAAGTTCTTAGTACACCAAATAAACATCGAGCAACGCTCGGTAACCAGGTACTAAACACTAAATAGGGAGGTGAAATTGGAATGCAGTGGTGGGGGAAGGGAGGAATAGATATGAAAGGGAATGGGCCAGGGATAAGAAATGGCCACGGGGAGAGGGAAGTTGAATTTTCTAGAAGTAATACATTAATTTTAACAAACACTTGGTTTAAACATTCCCCCCTAGCCTAGGTGCACATGGAAAACGCAGGAGGATGCAGGAAGATATCAAGTAGATTATATCACGGTAATGCAGAAGTGAAGTAGAGTCAAAAACTCACGTATCTTTCCGGAGGCTAATGCAAACGCACTGTTCAGGTATATGTAATTTAGTGCCTATTAAATGCGATATCAGATGCAGAAGGTTGAGTAGAAATATGAGAATGAAGAGGTTGAAGTGAAGAGGTAGAGAGAGAGGTACATGGCAGAGCAAATTGACCTCTGAACCGAAGAATGGAGTATGAGAAAGCATCAGAGAAAGATCTCACCCTCCTCACACCCGAAATACTCCACGGCGAAATAGTGAAGGCATTAAGAGTAATGGAGGCAGGACAAGCCGTGGGAGTAGGTAATATTTCTTATGGAGTTACTGAAGAATTTGAATGTTAAGGAAAGACGATGTCTTTTCAAATTTATTCGTAGGATCTACAAGGAAGGAGTATGGCCAGAGGACTTCTTTAAAACAGCCTTGATACCTATCCCGAAGAGGAAGAATTTGTTAAAATTCGAGGAGTATAGAATAATTACCTTAATCTCACTCACTGCAAAGTTTTACTACGAAGAATTAATAAAAGATTACAGAGCATGGCAAATTACTACTACTCGGGCGATAGCCAACTTTTGTTCAGGAAGTGGAGGGTGGATGCGATTGCGGTGATGAGAGTACTTACTTATAAAGGAACCTAGAGTGAAATCAGACGCCAAGTGACATGATTTCACGAAAACCCAGCGGCTTCGTCTTTTGACGATTTTTCATCAAATTTAGCAGTCTCAGCTAATCTAATAAAATTCTAAAAAATAAAACAGTTTTGTTTACTTACAACATGGATGATATAAAATCATATGATCAGAGTGCCCAACCCCAGATAAAAAGTGAACGTTTTACATTTCGGCCAGCTTATTTCAATGACAGCACATTGTGACGCCTCAAGTCACCTTCGGCATGACCATAAACAGGTGAAGCTTAATCCACGCATTGCCTTGACATCTACGCGTCGCGTCAACCAGAGTTTTCACATGGACACATGCACTTGCAGTTCCGAGATGCACTTCCAGGTCCAGCATCAAGATGGTGATCCCCGTTCGGAAACTAGAAGAGTACGTGGAAACGTACACAAAGGGTATTGGGTTCCGATAGGTCATTTAGATAGGAACTTTGGTCGTTTAGCTTTGAATTACAAGATAGCTACGGTTTTTTTGCCCATTCGAGGTTTTTGCTAAGTTATCAAATTAAACCACAACATATCGGTAAATATATTTTAATGGTGAACACACACCTCCCTTGGTGGCTTGTTCCTCCGGTTGCGACGGGGCCCGTCATTGCCCGGGGCTACCACTGTGAAAATGGAAAAAACAAAATAACTGGCTCTTGATTATAAAAATGACTTGCACATTGCAAGAGCGAGAGAGTGGTGAGGCATTACTTGAATGTTGGCAAGCCTGCTCGCTGGCATTTTCATATTCGGCGGTGGGAAATACCGATTCGGCCTATTTTTCGAAATCTTGATAACGCAAATCACTGGGGAGCATTTCTCCCACTCCGACTTGGCCTTAATTTGGAGAATTTCTGTCACATGTCACACCTGATATGATTGATAAGCGACCCATAGATAAATACAAAGGCGCATCACGGAAGCTAGCCTTTTTCTCACGAATGCAATATTCCTTGCTTCCGATTTCCAATATACGGAAAGAGAGCATATGGCTGGAATGTGGAGAGGGAACCGGATAACTGCAAATCAGAAAAAATAATCACTTCAGGGATTATGTTTATCAGGGATCAGGGCTTATTCGGACACTCGCTCGGATCCTAGTTTTACTAAAGACCGAAAACACGCCATGGAATAGAATTATTAGCGAGTCACGAATGAAATCAAGATGAGCTTTCAAATATGAGAACTTTTGCCCTTTTCTCAGTTGACCAATAGGTGCCACGGTTCAATGGTGCCATCTGATTATTTGCAGATTACTTTTTCACATTTTAAAGTGAATATCACAAAATTTATTTCTTTAAGTCGTTCTACAGAGAGAATCACTTGTCCAGAGCTATTTGATCCAGCAGGCCCCCTCAATGGCATCTCTCAATCCCCCTTACCCTTGCAGCCAATCACTTAATCTTTATATCTAGAACAAGATCCATGAGCACTTTACAGGAATTTCAATATTTTTTTTCATAATAGACGTAATGAATCGAACAAAATATCGTAGATTAATTGATAGTTATTCCAATCTCGGAATCCTTCAACGACCAATCCAAAGATGTAAATCACTGTTAATGTGGTTCTTGATTTTGATTGCAACTATTTCGATAGAATACTTCCCAGATGTTCCACTGCATTGTGAATAAACTGGAGAGAAGTGTTAAAAAAGAGAAATGAAGTATTCAAATCCTGGCATCAGCTCTTTTCGCTCACCTAGATATATTTCTGCCTCCGTCACTCCTCCCGAGATGCATTTTACGGTAAGAGAGGCTTTAAGAGTAACTCCCACCATTCAGAAACACAGGGAGGAAAATAAGAAGTATAATTCAAATCAACTCCAGTGTCAAATCGCTGCCAGGTGTTGATGTTATGAGAGTGGGCATTGCGAATGAGAGGTGGTCGGTGGAGTGAGAGTGAGTGTGGAGAGAGGAGAAACTGCCAATTCTCCAAACGACGAAGTTGGGTCAAACTTATCAAAATCAAAGGCGATGGAGAAACTTATAAAGCCGGATCGCACTGGGGATTTTTTTTCTTTAAAAGGATTGAGGCAAAGGCATCACTAGGGAAGAACCCCACTAGAAACGAGTAGCCGATGCATTACTCTGTGCCTACATCCGAGTTCGATACGATGGAAGACACTGCTTTGGGGATAAGAGAGACCATTGGGCAAACTGCGAACCATTTATCTCTCCTCACTCAATGGAGATCACGTAACCACTTGTCTGTTTTTTCAACACAGTCCAATTTTGAGAAGATACGCTTTTATTTTTTATGCACGCAAACGTTTTAACAGTTGAACTGGGAGGAGGGCGGCACAGGGAATTCGGCGATGCTTCGACGCAGATGTGCGTATAAGAGACCGCTTCCTACAGTGCTAAACACTTTAGCCGTGCACAGGGGCGCTATATCACGGTTCCCAATAACGCGCGCGCTCGCGTCATCGTTACTTTCCAATTGTACTCCTGACAGCGCGAATCACGTGATCGTCATCCTTCAAATTTTGTCACGTGCATAAAATCGCCAGTTTTCCATCAGTAGTTCTAAGGAAGTCCCCTTCAGAATAGTATTGCATTTCGGATAACGATAACGACAGCGCTAATGAAGAAACAGTGATCCAACCTCAGCAGATGTTTCTTTTATCCTTTGCGTCGTCCGATATGCTATCAAAGGGATGATGGTCTTGTTCATTTTAAGAGCCATCACAGTACTTCACAAGGATATATTTGACAAATCAACAGGTACCCGCTAGGATAAGGTTTACAATACTAATTTTCTTTTGAAGAAGTAGCTACTGCATGTGATTACACATTAATTTATCGAGCACATTTTTTAAGGGAATGCATTTTTTACGAAAATTCGGACAAATGACATGCACTAATGTGTCAGTTAAGGTCATGTCATTTATCTCCTTCTTTAAACAATATCCCAATTTCACAGGTTAACTTTTATTCTTTTTTTGGACTAATGAACTTAGTTTCATCCAAGATGCCACCCAGTAGTGCAAAAATTTCAACCGGTGCTAATTAACGCCTCGACCATAAAATATTTTGCTAAACCTTTCTTTCTTTTCTCCTTTCCACATCTGTAGAACCGCATTCCCTTGGTCTGATTATTTTTACGGATTGTCACACAATATCCGCATCCAACGCGTTCACTTTGAACCTTTAGAGCGCTAAAATAGTGGTCTTCGACCGTAATCCCTAAGCTGACTCCTTTAATAACGCTAGGCATACATCTAATTGACTTGCTCAGTTCACCGCCTTCCATTAATCACGCTCCTTCAAAATACTTTCGCAACCATTTCCTCGCAGTATTAGATAAAATGTGATCACGACCTAGATTAGTTAGAACACCGGAGGAAAGCGCCTCTCCCCCCAGCCTATCTCCGCCCACTGGAATTCTCAATCTGCTGCACTTACTCCAAGTGAGTAAAAAGACAATGAAATGCGACGACGATCAGAGACGTACTGTGATTGCAATAACTGATCGTTTGTCACAACAACACCAGCAATCACTGGAAACTGGATGCAATCTATTAATCTTTGTTCACAAATGATTTCATAGTGTCCATGTAGCAAACATGGGAGATAAGACAAGCTTGACACTTGTAGATAATGGCCTTGGGAAAGCAGGCTATGCATATCATACCTGGAGAGACTGCAAAAGAAAAGAAAGGAAATCAGGTTGGGCTGGCAGAGTGAGGTGAGAGTGCTTGGCCTCCCACCAGACTCGGGTTCGAATCCGGGCAGGGGCGGAGACTCGGGAGATGGAATCCCTATCCATACTAGAGTGTTCTGCGGAGAGCTCTATTCTAAGCTCAGTACTCCGTCCGACGGTTGAGACGTTGAACAGCCGGCCTCTTGGCGTAGTGTTGGCTCGTGCGTACGCCATGTGCATTTAGGTGTTCATAAGGAAGAACACTTCGGTGTCAGAGGATACTGCTCATTTCATGTCTAGGGGTATATTTTTTCATTAGCATTTTTTAAATTTTTACTTTCATCAAAATAAATAATTATAATCTATGTCAACTACAATGCGAAATAATACATCAACGAAAGTAGAAAATCCTATGACATAGAATTATATTCCGAGAAAGAGAATGAAGATGAAAATTTTGCAAACTAGCTTTTACTCGTTCCTCCGCTCTACTTATAATTCTCCTTCCTCTTTTATCATATTATTAACTATGTACATACTCCGATACTCCCTTTTTTCACGTTCACTCATCAATTGTCCTTCTCACTCCATGAGCAGGTATCACAGTGTGTGAGACATTGCTTAAGACATCCACATGGTTCCTAGCGTTAACCGAGAAATACCGCCACAGGAAGTGAGACCATGTGTCGTTCCTTAAGGTGAGGTTCGTTTACCACGAAAGGTCCCATCGATGGGTAATGTCGAACAATTAGCTGTAATAATAATTTATGAGGAGTTCAATTTGTCATGACAGGCGCTCTTGCCTAATGCCGTATAGTGATCCATCATAATCCAGACAAAATTCACCAGCATAAAACAGCAAAATCAACTGCGCAAAACAAGTCACCGCAAAGCTAGAGCGATGTTTGCGTTTTCTTCTTGCATAAATAAAAATTTCTAAAGTTTATTTTCGCCTGAAAACAGGAATTTTTAGAGTAAAAGCATTCTTAAAACTATATAATTAATATTAGAAATGTTATGCACTATTTGTATTTATAGACTACGTATATAGTATTTTAGTAAATAGCTTTCACCTACAATATGCATTTTAGTTAATATGCACACTAGGGAGGGCCAACATTTCCATATTTTTAGTTTTTTTTCGATACATTTTAATATAAGTTGAGTTGTTTTTTTTACCTTTTGATCCAATCATAACGCAGACGAAATTTGGAGTCCATTAAGTAGAAGGCACTGATGGCACAGATCAAGAACATCGGTCCGGTATCAGAACTGCCGTAGCTTCGGGCGTGAAGTCCCAAGGAATTGGCCGGAGTACTGCGATGTTGAAGACAACGGGAAACCACCACCACATTAACCTCCCTATAAGATGCACCATTGCATTGCATATGACTTGACGGCATTCCTTTCAGTAAAATCTTCCGAAGGTAAAATAGTCCCCCGATCCGACCTGGGACTATTGAGAGGAGAGCGTTAGAGTGCAGGATAGGGACATGGAACGTGAGGGATGAGTGAGAAGCTGGAGAATGCGAAGATGGAGAGGTTGGGAGAGACATCTTGGAAGTCAGCGAAATCAAGTGGACGGAGGCGAACGACTACTGGAGTTACGGAGACCGAGTGATGATACATTCAGGAGACGACCAGACGATCTCCGGTGCTCAGGCATCATCATACTGAAGAAAGAGCGTGGCCAAAGAGTGAAGTCGTATAGTGATCACAATCTAGTAGTCACGCCTTCGAAATTTAAAAAAATGAAGAAGGTAAAACATGAGCCTGATGGAACACAAAATTCCTGGAGGAAAAAAGTATCAGAGAAATATTCTCCACAGCCGTCCACTGGAATCTAGAGAGTGAAGGAGAGAAGGGCACTGACGGGAGATGAGAGGAAGAGGACCTTTGAATAAGGAAGAGAGAAGTGTCTGGTGGGTAAGATAGAGCCAACAAAAAGAAGCCATGGATTACGACACAGATTAGGCGCATTATAAAAGAAAGAGAAAATAGAAGAACCCCCAATTTTTTTCTGGCTAAGGGCATGACTTATTCCGTAGAATCCAGCACTCCAGCCTCATACCAATTTGAACTCATTATTATTGGGGTTATTTACCGGTTAACGTAGGTTTAAATGCAAAAGAGCATAAAATCCACACACACAAAGTTTCTCTTCATTTCTTACCATCCATAAACCCTTTCATTTTCTTCCCCTTCCCTGCTGACCCAACATCCTCCCCTACATCGCGGCCTTCAGCATCCGTGAACATGGATGATCTCTCGTGGAGTAAACATATTCGAGAAATTACCGGTCAGGCTAATCGTAATTTGAGATTTGTTAAAAGAGTACTTGGCAAGTGCGACGATAAAGTTAGGGAAATACACTACTTCTCCCTCATTAGACCCCACTTGGAATATGCTGCTAGTATTTGGGATCCTTATGAGATAGGCTTGGAAACAGTGTTAGAACGCGTGCAGCGAAGATCGGCAAGATACGTTTAAAGGCCGTTATGATAATCTCGTTAGTGTTACTGACCTTTTGCAGCAACTGGAATGGGATACGCTTTCATACCGTCGATTAAAATTTAGACTCAATAAATTAAGTAAGTTCCAAATCGGTCTATTCTCTGACGACATTGATAATATTTTACGAAATCGGACATACTACGGTAGATCACATCATGAGAATAAAATTAGGGAACTAGACTGCAGAACGGACAGATTTAAAATGTCATTTTTCCCACGAACGATAAGGGACCATAACAGCTGCCAATGAGACTTTTATCTAGGTTTGTCGTTAGGTAGTGTAGCTCTTAGTAGTAGTAGTACTCCCTAATACTTGAATCTTTATCTTTTACCTGGTACTAACAGCAAGCCGTGCATGTTTTCTACAAAAGTCTTGAGTCTCTGTCCATTTGTGTCGTTGTAAAATAAATATATATTAACGGTCCCTCTCCATTGTGATAATATCTATAGTGTAGTAGTGCATGCTTGTGAGGCTTCGCCTCGTGACAAGCATTAGCGATTTATGCTAATGCATAATTAGTCGTAGTTACACTAACTTTAGGGTATAGTGCAATGCATGTTGGTGATTACTCATCCCCTGCCACACACCCCTGAGGTGACTCGCAGGGTATTTTGTAGATGTAGATCCATTCGTCTCACAATGACTGTCACAACCACCAACTCCGCTCCATCGTAATCTCCTCCAAACGTTTACTCTCCTCACCCAACACGCCCTTGTTTGTCTTCCTTTTTGTTCGCCATTCTATCTCCATTCACCTTCACACCCACATCTCACAAACCAGCAAGATATTCTAGTCCCCTTTTCTCGGAGTCCACGTTTCTGCAGCACACAACGCCAATGCGAACTATTTGCCAGCGCCTTTTCTTTGAATCGTTACACAAGGTTCCCATCATCAGCTCCCTTCAATTGCTGAGTGCTTCTTTCACTGGCATAATCCTCCTTATAATGACTTTGTGCTAATACGGGCATTTCCCTCCAGCGTACTACCGAATAAATTAAATTGATCCACGTAATCCATTTATGCGCCTTCCTACCTTCATGACACCAGCCTCGCTTTCTTCGTCCCAGAACATCTCCTTAATTTTGCATGCTTAATACTTATTGCGTATTTTCGGTACTGTTTTTCTAATCAGTTTGCAATCGCTTGATGATTGACTAACCACCACCTCGTCATCCGTGAAACTAACCGAATTTCTTAGCTGTCCTACCTTTATTCCTACACCTAGGTACTCACAAGCCTCTCTCATCATTTCCTGGCAATACATTTTAAAAAGCTTGGGCGACACCGACGGCCTTACCCCGCTACATATATCTGCCGATTATCTGATTCAGCCCATCAGCCGCCCTTACCTGTTCCCTCTCGGCTTTTATATAAGTTTCGGATGAGTCTCTTATCTCGCCAGTCTATTTCTGTTTCAATCAATATCTTCATTCGTGTCCCGCAATCATATTCAAATTCATAAAGCAAGGAAAAAAGGTCCGACTCACCCAAGTCTGTTACTTACAAGTAAATTTTTATTTTATCCATTTTTTTCCATGCCATGTGGTTATATTCAGGATTGCCTAACTGATTCAATATAGGTAACAGTAACTACTGTGCTTTTGCAGTACTGTCATCTGCTATGCTATCCTACCAAATTCTGGGAATGTTTAAGCTTAATAATCTAGCAGCATGTCTATTATTTCTTTTGGAAATTCTAGGAGTATTTTTTTCAAAATTTCCAATTTTTCCGGGAATAAATAAAAAAAAGTTCTTTTCCCGCCCTCAAAAATTTCCGGATATTTTACTGGCTAGTCATTCCCAATACCTCTAACGTCGAATATGAAGTTTCCCATGGAAGTGTCATTGGTCCCCTTCCTTTATTCATTAAGGACATCAACACCATGTTTAATAATAAGCTATAAGGCTATTTGGTGACGACTTGATTGCATACAGACACTCTCCAACTTTTACGCCGACATTATCAATCAAGCTTCTCTCTCACATTTGTCTATAAAACATAGTATAGCCAAAGATACATTAAAATATCCTCAATTATAACATTACACATGGAAGTAATCACAGAACGCCGCGCATATTTTCAGTATACTTATTGCATCTCTGTCCATTTTTGCAGTTACAAAATACTAACGGCCCTTCTAACATTGGTAGCATTGTCATGCACGACTGCCCTTAAGGGATGGATGGTATTTATGTCTGGTGTATGGTATGTCATGGTGAAACCGCCACCCAGCCACCCACGTGACAGACGAAATTTATGTCTGAGGGTTCGCATGTCGCAAGTCGGCTGTTCTGTGTATCTTAAAACCGACCATTAGGTGATAAAATGTGGGATGACCCTAAACTATGTGTCCAGACTGTTTTGAAGGGTCATATCTGTGAAATGGAAAGGGGAGGATCTTTCTCACCCCACCAGGAAACCCTCCTCCATCCTTATCCTCACCCCACCTCCCCCTGAACCTCAGAAAGGGTATATATGCTCAAAGCTTTTTGTAAGAAGCGGACAATTCTGAAGACTGTAGCCGGAGGCGCTGATCGTCTTCCGGCGACTGTAAATAAAATATCTTATCCACTGCATTGCGTTTGAGTTTCAACTCTTCAAAGCCTAAAACCCCCTACGATTGCAATCTAGTCACTCGGATTGTTTTCGTCAAGCGTCGCGTTCCGCCATTTGGGACACGACATTAATTGGTGTCAGGTGTGGGGTAGGCTTAGCGTAATTGCAACCGGAATTGTTCCAAGAGAATCGGCGAGAATAGAGTCCACCGAAGAGCCTTCTGAGAAGCAGACGAGGGATCCGGAGGAGATCCAGGAGACATCGCCGAAGAGAAAGGGGTGCGGCGGGAGAGACCGTCGCAGATCCTGAGGACGGACGCCGAGTGGGCGCCGCCGAGATTCGACGCAGAGCTGGGACGCAGCCGCTGCAGTCGCCGAGAGGGAGCCGGGCGTAGAGACGCCGCCGAGGGAGTACAGCCCAGAGAGGAGCTGCCGGAGACTCATCGCCTTTTGAAGTCGTAGGTGAGTCACACTCATTCCCTTCTCCCTAATTCCTAAATTAAGTTTGGGATCCGTTTAGTGAGGATTTAGACATGGCGCAAAGTAATGTCAGTGAGAGTAGTCAACAGGACTATTGTGGCATCATGGAGGCAATTAAGTTAATTTCCCAGCCATTTGACGAGGATAAGCGGAAATTGAGAGAGTTCATCGATAATGTGGACGTAGCGTTCGAGCTTGTGCACCCAGCCAGTCACGCGAAACTTTTAAAGTTCGTAAAAGCGAAAATAACTGGGGAGGCCAGATCTAAATTGTTGGTAAGAGATCTGACTGATACGTGGGAAAGGGTCAAAAGTGTTTTAGAAGAAAACTATTCGACCAAGCGAACGCTAGACTACTATGCTTGTAGGATGTTTAATTCTAAGCAAGAGAAGTCAGAGTCGATTGCCTCATTGGGGAGCAGAATAGATACGATGCAGACAGAACTGAGAGATGCGGCCAGGAGAGACTTAACGGACGGGGAAATTAACGGTGCGATAGCCCTCGTTAATCACCTTGCTAAAGCCTGTTTCGTTCAAGGTCTGTGTAATGATAGGATTCAGACAATAGTTAGGAGCCGCGGAGAGAAAATTCTTCTCTCGTCTGCAATAGAAATTGCGCTAGAGGAAGAAAGTGCAATACTATCCCAGAAGGAAAGGGGTAGCAATGTCCCCTTAGCTAACGTGAAATTTAAATGCGAGAATTGCCACAAACCAGGTCACAAAACGTCCAGCTGTTTTCATTTGAAGGGACGAGAGGAGGCCAAAAACGTCAAAGCCTTGACGAGGGTGAGATGTTTCAACTGCAACCAGCAAGGTCATATGGCAAGAGACTGCAAGGCCCCTCGCATTGACCCAGAAAAAAAGGGGCCGGCAGTGCTAACAGATGGGTCCAAAATGGGGGAGGACCCAGAAGGCGTGTCGCTTGCGCTTGGAGCCTTCCTGCTCTCGACTCCGTCGCTATCGACACTGTCTCCTTCGATGTAGGCGAGTGTGAGAAAAAACGCCTAGCATTTCTAATTGACACAGGGGCCGATGTAAGCTTGATTAAGGCGTCCCTGCTGAGAGATGGCGTCGCTTACTTCCCCAAAGAGCGCATTAAAGTAAAGGGTGTAACAGGAGAAATAGTCAGTACCCTAGGCTCGGTGGAGCTTACTTTAATGACAGAAGACAGGAAAACTTCTCACAAATTTCAGATTGCAGACGATAAGCTTTCGTTAAAGTACGATGGCATTTTGGGAAAAGACTTTCTGAGTGAGATGAGAGCGAGAATCAGTTACGAAGAGAAGTCGATCACCATGGAAGATGTGGTCGTTAAATTTGATTCCCGATCAGAAGATGATGTATCATCGCGGACACGGAAATCTACCCACGTAATACTTCCCGCTAGGAGCGAGGTAGTAGTGAGATGCCCTTCCGAAAAGGATGGAGAGGGGATTGTGGAAAAAAGGGAGATTTGTCCGGGGGTGGAACTGGCGGAGTCATTGACCGTTAGCGTGGGAAATGAGTGCATTACCAGTCTCGTTAACTCAAATGAGGAGGACGTGAAAATTGAGGCACCCGTCGTAGAACTGATTCCCGTTGAAAAGCAAGATTATGTTCTTGAGAATGAAGGAAACTTGCAATCGGCGTTGGGTAGGAGGAAATTGCTCCTTTCTCAACTGCGTTTAGAGGGCCTAAATAAGGAAGAAAAGAGGGAAATAATGGAGTTAATTGATGAATACAGTGAATTGTTCTATTTACCTGGAGAGTCACTTTCGTGCACTAATATAATCGAGCATAGTATTCCAACTCCTGGAAATGACCCGATGACAGGAATCAACGTAAGGCCATATAGAATTCCCGAAGCACATAAGGAAATTGTAAACGAGCAAACTAATAAAATGCTCGAAGATGGAATCATTTTGCCAAGCAAAAGCGCATGGAATTCGCCACTATTGGTAGTTCCGAAGAAGATAGATTCGTCCGGTCGGAAAAAATGGAGAATCGTTGTGGATTTCCGCAGACTCAACGATGTAACTGTGGGGGACGCCTTTCCCCTTCCAAATATTTCCGACATTCTTGATCAACTTGGGAAGGCGAGGTACTTTACGACCCTAGATTTGGCGAGCGGCTTCAACCAGATCCCGGTTAGGAAGGATGACCAAGAGAAGACCGCCTTCAGAACGCCATATGGTCATTTTGAGTACGCACGCATGCCATTTGGTTTGAAGGGAGCACCCGCATCATTCCAGAGACTGATGAATTCGGTGCTATCAGGACTTCAAGGCATCAAGTGTTTCGTTTATATGGAGGATATTGTGGTCCATGGCGATTCACTAAGTACCCATAATGAGAAACTGAGGGAAGTATTTCAGAGATTGCGAGAGAGTAACTTGAAGTTACAACCCGACAAATGTGAATTCCTACGGAAAGAAGTCGTATATCTAGGCCACGTAATCACGGAAGATGGCGTTAGACCCGACCCAGAAAAGGTAAATAAGGTCAGAGAGTTCCCTCAGCCGAAAACTACCAAACAATTAAAAGGATTCTTGGGGTTGGCAGGCTATTACAGGAGATTTATTCCCGAGTTCAGCAAAATAGCCAAACCAATGCATGAACTGTTAAAGAAGAACGTGCCGTACGTGTGGGGGAGAACTCAACAAGAAGCTTTTGAAAGACTGAAAGAGTTGCTGACGACGGAGCCCATTCTGCAGTATCCGGATTTCAATCAAGAATTTATTCTCACGACCGACGCGAGTAATGAGGCGTTAGGAGGTGTTCTTTCCCAAGGTAAAGTCGGGAAGGACCTTCCGATCGCCTACGTGAGTCGGACGCTGAATAAAGCGGAGAAAAACTATTCCACAACGGAGAAGGAGCTTCTCGCAATAGTTTGGGCCACGAAGTACTCCCGTCCTTACCTGTACGGGAGGAAATTCACCGTCGTAAGCGACCACAAACCTCTCACCTGGATATTCAATGTGAAAGATCCGAATTCCAGATTAATGAGATGGAGACTCAAACTTGAGGAATTTGAGTACACGGTCGTCTATAAGAAGGGAACCCTAAATTCCAATGCTGACGCACTCAGTCGAATTTCCACCCTGGAAAAGGAGAACGGGGAGGGAGGTACAGCAGGAAGGGAATACGGAGGGGTCGCCCAAGAAGACGCTGCAAATGGTAGAGAAAAGGAAAAATACGATGAAAGATTGCTGATAGAAGATGCAGAAGGAAAGGAAGATGAAGGAGATATCCAAGAAGACGCTGCAAGTGGTAGAGAAGAAGAAAAGTGCGATGAAAGCTTGCTGATTGAAGATGTAGAAGGAGAGGAAGAAGAAGGAGATATCCAAGAAGAAGCTGCAAGTGGTAGAGAAGAAGAAAAGTGCGATGAAAGCTTGCTGATTGAAAATGTAGAAGGAGAGGAAGATGAAGGAGATATCCAAGAAGACGCTGCAAGTGGTAGAGAAGAAGAAAAGTGCGATGAAAGCGCGCGGATGAAAGGTGCGAGAAACGACGAACCTTCAGAGGAGAAAAAATTGCGTGTTTTGCAAGAATTCCATGATTCGCCCGTAGGTGGACATCAAGGGATGAAAAGAACGTACGAGAGGATAAAATTATATTTTTCGTGGTCAGGAATGAAAGAGGAGGTGGAAGAATACATTCGTAAATGTACGACGTGCCAGAAAAAAAAGCTCACGAGAAGGAAGACTAAAATGCCAATGCAAATAACGTCCACGCTGGAGTATGTTTTTGAGAAATGCTGCTTAGATGTCATGGGGCCTCTTCCTATAACACAGCAAGGGAAAAAATATCTTTTAACCTTCCAAGACGAACTCTCAAAGTTTACGTTGGCTATCCCGTTGGAAAGGCAGGACGCCACATCGATAGCAAGAGCGTTCGTAAAAAATGTTATCCTAAAGTTTGGTACACCGCAATCGGTATTGACCGATCAGGGAGCTAATTTTCTTAGCAGTGTATTTAAGGAAACCTGCAAAATTATGAAAATTAGGAAGCTCCAAACGACTGCCTTTCATCCACAGAGCAATGGCGCCCTAGAAAGGACCCACCGGACGCTCACAGAATACCTTCGTCACTACATAGCTGACGATCAGACCAATTGGGACGAATGGATACATTTCGCGGTGTTTGTTTTCAACGCCACGCCGCATACAGGTACAGGGCTCACTCCTCACGAAGTGATGTTCGGCAGAAGGCAAATATACCCAGATGCCTCCAGATGGAGCCCAAAGACAAGTCTTACTGCTACGATGATTACCTAGTCGACTTGAAACTCAGGATGCAAACCTGTCGTAAAAGGGCCAGAGAAGGTCTTTTGGAATCTAAATTTAAGGCAAAGAAATATTATGATAAGGGAAGTAAACTCGAGATATTCAAAGAGGGGGACGAAGTGCTACTCTTCGATGAATCCGTCAGAAGAGGTAGGTCAAGGAAACTATCTGCACAATGGATAGGACCCTACGTAGTAACCAGTGTGAATGGAGTAAATGTCACTATTAAAAGAAGGGGAAAGCTCATGAAAGTCCATGCGAATAGGTTGAAATTATTCCTCTGAATTCCTTACAGGAATCAATATGATAGTGAGCGCTATAGTGCATGAACAGCAGGGCATATTGCAACCCCATATAATTACTCCTGTGCAAATACTTGAGATAACGAAGAATAGCCGAGATGAGATCCCAAACGATTTATCTCTCCCTTTCCCCGTGAGTGTGACTTACAGCAGTGCCTTATTAAACATTATTGAATTTGATGTGTTCATTAACCATAATGTTATTGTGTATGTAATTAAGGTCCCTTTAATGGACCATGTCAAATTTAATGTCTATCGAGTATTTCCATTTCCTATTAGATCTGAATCGAATGCGTTGAAATTTCTTTTTATTCAACCTGAGAAACCGTATATTTTAATGGATATTGCTAAAAGGCATTATTATAAGCTAACTGAGAATGATTTAAGTAATTGTAAAAAAAATCAATATGTATTGGAGAATCTGTAAACAGGTGGACCCGGTTTTGTCAACTCACTTGCATGAAGAATGTGAAGCTAAAATGCTTCAATCGGTTAGGAAGATACCGAATGATTGTTCTGTAAGGGTAGTTGAACTTAGTCAAACGCTGTGGACGCAATTAGACAACAATGAATGGTTGTACGCTGCCACAAAGCCAGAAACCATCACAATTTTGTGTGATATGCAAGATCCAGTTGATGTAATTATTGAAGGAACTGGAAAGTTAAAGTTTTTAAAGAAATGTAAGGGCTATGGTCCCAAGGTTTTAATACAATCACAAATTGTACTTAGTTTTAACTCTAGCAATAAGGACGTGATTCCTCCTATAAGTCTAACGTATGACTGTTGCCTCGATAAGAGTGCTGTGAAAAATGTGAACTCTTTGAAAATCGATACTCACCTGAAGCATATTGTGAATAATATCGAGGACTTGAAATACACAAGTCATAAGGTTCAAGAAGTGGAGAATTTGTTGTCAGAGGAGGAATGGAAGCAGAAACAGTCTGCGAGAGTAAATAATCTTTCTTTTATGTCAATTGCTGGATTAATTGTAATTGTAATAATATTGTGTTGCTATCTTTGCAAATGTTTCAAAAAATGTTATCCGGATGCTTTCAAACCATGCACAGATGGAAGATCATGTGCTACTATTGTATTTCGACCTAGAATCGTCACTAAGGTTCATACCTCTAATGAAAGCCTATCTAATACCCAAGGAGGAGAGGCTATTAGACTAACCTCTCTAGAAGGTAATCTCTGCTCTGCCAGCAGTTCTACTGCCGTGCCAAAACGCTAGTGATCTGTGAACTAAAACAAAGCAATTTTGTATGTATTGCTTTATTTTATTACAGGGAGGGAGGTGTCATGCACGACTGCCCTTAAGGGATGGATGGTATTTATGTCTGGTGTATGGTATGTCATGGTGAAACCGCCACCCAGCCACCCACGTGACAGACGAAATTTATGTCTGAGGGTTCGCATGTCGCAAGTCGGCTGTTCTGTGTATCTTAAAACCGACCATTAGGTGATAGAAAATGTGGGATGACCCTAAACTATGTGTCTAGACTGTTTTTAAGGGTCATATCTGTGAAATGGAAAGGGGAGGATCTTTCTCACCCCACCAGAAAACCCTCCTCCATCCTTATCCTCACCCCACCTCCCCCTGAACCTCAGAAAGGGTATATATGCTCAAAGCTTTTTGTAAGAAGCGGACAATTCTGAAGACTGTAGCCGGAGGCGCTGATCGTCTTCCGGCTACTGTAAATAAAATATCTTATCCACTGCATTGCGTTTGAGTTTCAACTCTTCAAAGCCTAAAACCCCCTACGATTGCAATCTAGCCACTCGGATTGTTTTCGTCAAGCGTCGCGTTCCGCCATTTGGGACACGACAGCATAGTGTAGTTCATGCTTGTTAGGCTTCGACCCCTGACAAGTATTAGCGATTTATGCTTTTGCATAAATAGTCGTAGTCAACACTACCTTTAATAGGGTATAGTGTAATGCATGTTGGGTACTACTCACCCCCTGCCACACACCCTTGAGGAGGAATGCCGGGTATTTTGTAGATGTAGTTTACATTAAAACATAACACGCATGCGGACGAATTTTACAGAATTAAAATAACCTAAAGACATTAAATGTTGTTTCACCACAGAAAATAATTACGGTAACAGCGCCAAGATCACGATGAAAAAGAAATTATGATGCAAATAAATATAACAGCGTTCGATTTCTTTCAGGATAAAAGTGAATAAATATTTACAGAATATTTTTTACATGCGTTCATACTTCAATTTTATGCACGAAAACTGCCAATAAACCAGTTTCAATAAGAGGTATTTTTGCCATCTTTGTATATATATATCGACATTCGCAATAATTAGAACAAGAAGCCAATACTTGAACATTTATTTTTGTCATGCTTATTCGTAAGAGCGTATTCGTGTCTCTTTTGTGGATTATTTACATGATTAAAACCATGAAACAAGCATTTCATAATAAAGTGAAACCACAGTGGATGTTATGTGCCGTGTCATAGAACGGCCGACCTTTTTCTGGCATCACTGGAAGTATGGGGTGGAGGAAAGCCACAGGGCGTCCGAAGCGTCTCGTGAGGAAACACGGTGGTGGGTGGCACAAGGGTCCTATCTAGTGCCCTCGAGTTGAACACCTGAATTTCAAATTCATTTCACAAACCTGCTCTCCTGAACGTCAGTTGTACGCAATATTAAACTTTCAACTGTAAGCTTCATATGCTACTGATTTATTCATTTTTGGGATGGGGATTAAAACCGATTGAACAAAATATTCCGCTCGAATCTCGTCCTCCTGTAGGCAATGCACTAAAGCGCCTAAAATTTAGCCCCTATTTTACATTTCGAGTCTTTAATTGATTAATTTGGATTTACTGAAGACTTATTTCCCCCCATAACAAATTCCCGGAATCATATATATCACATGGCCTTAATCAGTAATTAACCTGGAAGAAAGAGGACGCCCGCCTCAAAACTAAAGCATCCATCATATTTCATTCAAATGAATATGCAGTCGCATGCCATCGCCGTTTATAAGTCAAAAGCATAAATGAATCTATCAAGACAGCATCCGTAATTTGGCAGATGATTTCATCCCAAAAAGGGCAAGAAATTCAATACACACGATGACTTAAAATGCGAATAAGCCAAAGTTAGACTAATAAGTTTCAATTGCAGCCGCTACATAGTATTTCATTATTAACGACACAAGAGATCACATTACCGTAAATTACCAGAAGGTTGCGAAAATATTACTCTTTAGAAAATACGAAGGATGAAGGTCAAGGAATATTTTTCCCTATTTTACCATCCAAGAAACACCAGTAACTGAAGATAACTTCATCCTTTAAACATTTTTCTACTTCAATACATCCATCTTCTTGGCTTTTTTAAATCAATAAAGGGTGGCATAACTTTTGCCAGAAAGCATCCAAAAAAGGCTCCTCATCGTCATCAGCAGTTATCGACACAAAGACTGGTTTGAGCATATGTGAAGCTATATCTCCACTCCACTCTCAGCCAACCGTTTGATTCCTCATACCCCCCCGACAGACTTCACGTTGAGACCCTTCATTATTTGCCAGACGTATTACTTCCTTGGTCTTCTTCAATAATTCTTTCCAATCATTTCTCCTTCCATTATTGCTCTCAAGAGGCTATTGTGCCGCAAAATTAGTCCAATAAGTTTGTTTATTCTTGTTTGCAGATTTCATTATTTAATTATCCTCACCAACTCTTCGTAATATTTCTTATTTGGCTATTCTCATGATTCTATTTGATCTTCTTCATTCTACTGTAACACCACACAATCTCCATTGCTTCCAATCTCCTTTGCTATGCAGCTGTTATTGTCCAGGCTTTACCGGCGCATAAGAGTATAATCCGAATATATATGTTTAACGTCCTTACTTTCAGTGTCATTTTTCTGGCTGTCAGTGCACTCATCTTCCAGTCTCCTTTCATGGGGCTATTCTGTTAACAATATCTTCCTTGCTTCTACCATCAATGGTGATCCTACTTTCCATGTATATAAAGTCTTTCAATAAACATATATTGACTTGACTTTAGTTTGCCTGTCCAAGTTGAACGGTGAATCTTGTATTAATGATTTCTTCCATTATTTTGGTTTTCTTTACTTTAATCTTCATGCTATACTCCTTCATAGTTTGTTCCATGCAATTCAGCCTCCTCTTGAGTTACTCTTTCTTCTCACCCAGAATAGTTATCATCAGCAAAGAGTAGAATGTTTATATTTTTCCTCCATACATAGGTTTTCCTTTTTAAAGATTTTTAACCATTTTATATTGCCCCGCATACCATTTATATATTAAAACTTTGGCCTCTGGCTTTTTGTCTCTATTCATGGTAACCAATAAAAATATACTTAGTCGATTCCTCACAATTTTATTTGAACCGACCCAGGTTTCGACAACTTATGTCATTATCAAGACACAAGTTGTTGAAACGTGGATCGGTTCAAATAAAATTGTGTGGAATCGACTAAGTATATTTTTATTGGTTACCATGAATATTAAGCTGTTCCACAAAGTGACGCCTTTAGTCCTATCTGATATTTTTGTCCCTAATCATGTCATTGTCTCCCAGGTGCCTTCTGCGGGATGATTTCCACGAAAGTACTGCTGGTCTTCCCACACGCGAATTCACGAGTAGTACGCCTGGCATGCATCACATTTCAAAGGCACCGTTCCCATTCCCGCAGATGGAATCAAGGTGAGTACGATAACCGAGTGAGTATCACGGTAAGGTGCTGGCCTATGATTACAATCTTGTCAATAAGTTGATAGGGGGTGAGGGCACAATTACACAATGGGAGTCCAATGCTGGAGATAATGCCACAAAAGAGTCGTCCATATTTTGAGCGAAGCGATCCTATAAACGCGATTGCAACATGGCAATTGCGAAAACAAAAAAGATACTGAGCGAAATCAGAGTCATCAGAATCCAATCCAACGTAATATTGAAAAACCGTAGAAAACCTCTCAAAAGTATTCCATACTTATGATCCCTCGCAGGTACAATCTCTCAACAGCGAGAAGCTACAAGTAGAATTTTTTCACGGCCCATCAAAAAAGAGAATCCATCCGTCTGACACTGAGCATTCAAGCACTATAGTGATCACTTGGAATCATAATGAGCTAGGCTAGGCAGGTGATATGTAGCGGACAGGAATAGATTCTAGATGGCATCAGGTAGAAAACCAAAGATGCTCCACATGATAAGAATACATAGCCTTAGAAATATGCACTTCTTAATTTTCCTCACTCTAGTAATGCATATTTGAACTGATAAGCAAAATTACGGAAAAACTGCATATCCAGCGATTATATTTCACATTAGAACACTAAAAATGATTCGGTAGAATATTAGGCAGAAGTAATAACAAATGGAAAGTAAACTTATCAGTTTTCTTAAGTTTTTTAAAGGATTTTTTTTGCATTTTTCCACATATTCATAGTGATAAATTCAACCCATAATTGCCCACCACCCGGAAATCACTAATCAACTTGGCATCTGACTGTAACATCGTCTTACGTCAAGAACTTCGCGGGAAGAAGGGGTTGGCTACGGAAGCATCTCCAAAGCAGAGACTTCCCAGCAAGGACTACTTCATGAAACTTTGACAACACATCAAACTGCGGAAAATCCAGACATCCATACATGAACCGAACTTCATTGTCACGTAATCTGATTAAGGGAACAGCATTGCTAAGGGAAGAGCAGTATATTGGCGATAACCCAAGTCGGAAAGCTTACAATATCCTCTCCACATGAGACCATTAATGCTGCTGCCTTTCTTAACGAAGTGGTCTGCGATCTCTTGAAGGGTCTCTTCTCCCAACAACGCGGCCTTGTGCCCCTCTGTCTGTCCATACCCTAAGGGGTATAAGGGGTATGAGGCTCGGATAGAGTTTTCAGACTCACAATCAGTGACAGGAAAGCCGACATACGTTGTCATACATGTCGTGGTGATCTTTTCGCGATCTGTAATGTTGTCCTCCGTATGTGTCACACAGTTTGGTACACCTGGGTTTAATTTTCCCACGAAGTAAGAGCCTAAAAGGTGACTGGGAGTAAGGAGACCTAGCAAACGGACCCTTCCGTTCCCCATCGGAGAGTTACAGAGGTTCAAGCCATGACCATCGAAATATACATCTCGGTATATCTCGGTGGTCATGTTCAAGCCTTCCTTCCTTCCCAGGGCTGACGGACGAGACAACCAGGGCCACAGCTATCACAGCCGCCACTCGAGGGAGAGAAAGTGGAGCTGTAAGGTCAGCCACCACCACCACCCCTGAGTGCTTGCCGTGCAAAGAAAGTCGCTGTACCGACTCACGCAGTACCCACATTCACTCACATGAGAATAGCCACATCAAACAAACGTATATAGCGCCCTTTTTTGTCCACGACTGCTTATTCGCGTGCAAAGAGTACTATTAGACGGCATAGCCTCCAACGAAGTTAGAGTCACTTCTGGCGTCCCTCAGGGTAGTGTCATAGGCCCACTCCTCTTCCTACTCTATATCAACGATATTGGTGAAATAATAGACAGTAAACTTCGATTATTTGCAGACGACGCTGTAGTATACAGGGAAATCCGTAGCAGTGAAGATAAGGATAAACTAACGAACGACCTTACTGCAATCCAAGCATGGTGCGATGCGTGGCAGCTAGAGTTAAATTTGAAAAAATGCGTAGTAATGAAATTCTGGGGGAAAAATAACTCCCCACAACAGAGCTATTTCATTCAGGATACCCAATTAGAGACGGTAGAATCCGTAAAATATCTCGGAGTTAGGCTCAATAATGATCTATCGTGGAATAAACATATTCGGGAAATAACAGGTCAAGCTAATCGTAAATTGGGATTTGTTAAAAGAATTCTAGGCAAGTGCGACGACAAAGTGAGAGAAATAAGCTACTTCTCCCTCGTTAGACCCCATTTAGAATATGCTTCCAGTGTTTGGGATCCTCATGAAACAGGCTTAAAAACAGAGTTAGAACGTGTACAGAGAAGAGCAGCCAGGTACGTGAAAAGCCGTTACGATAGTCTTGTTAGTGTTACTGACCTCTTAGAACAACTCGGATGGGAATCACTGTCAGACCGTAGATTGAAAACAAGACTAAATCTATTATGTAAATTCAAGAGTAGTTTATTTTCCGACGAAGTTGATCATATTTTACGACCGCCAACGTACTATGGTAGATTAGATCATAAAAATAAAATAAGAGAGATAGACTGTAGAACAGATAGATTTAAAATGTCGTTTTTTCCGCGAGCGATAAGAGACTATAACGGCTGTGTCAGGACTTAGAAATAGATTAGTTGACTGGTAGTGTAGCTTACTAACTTATGTATTTCTTAAAGCATGTTTACGGAGTTTTATGGTGTTTCCTACAGCATGTTTTGCATGTTCTAGCTTCATAGGCAGATTGCCCTCTTAAGTAGCATGTAGAATATTATGTGTCATCGTACATGTGTGGCGTGCATGTGGGGATTCTCTTGCATGCTGCATGATGGTTTTTAGTTAATGATGGATTTGGTTAGTATCCTTAATATTCATGACCGTGCGGTGTGCATGTGGCGGTCCGCTTGCATGCTGCATTTTGGTGACTTGTCACCCCCTGCCAAACACCCTAGAGGTGGCTCGCAGGGTAATATGTAGATGTAGATGTAAGATAGCTTCTATATCTAGAAGTCGACCCGCCATTCGCAAACAGGTGTACGCAGTCAGTGGAGGTAAGCTAGCTCCTAGAATTGCATATCATATTTCATCGCCGAAATTTCGGCAGAAAGTAACGACTTCAATTACAAATTCTGTCGCGGCTTATTGACAGCATGGGATTTAGTCTCATGGACAGTGGCTTCCTTGAAGTCTTCATTTCCCAAACGTTTCTATTCTCGAAGGACAGTGATGGCCAAAATTATGAGGTCAGATTGTACAATATAAACTTGGCAGCGAGAGCATCTAAAAATTTAAGTCCGCTAATATTTAGCAGATCGTTAACTCTGAAAGTTATTCCTTAACATGTAAGCATAATCAAATTACATGCATAGAGCGAAGCCGTAATGTTCATTTCAACCAGCAAAATATATGACTCCTTGGCGGAAATCAAAGAAAATTGCTTTCCCCTACGCTTCATTAAAATCATCTATTAGGATTACACTGGTTCCTCTATTGATGGGATATAATTAGGATGGTTTAGGAATGAAAACTTTTCTAACGAAAAAATTTCTGAGACAAATCAGGTTTCCACCGCCTTCACCTCGTCACCAGGCTTTCCACGGGCCACAAGGACAACTCACGCTCTCACCAACAAAGAACATCTTCCCGCCCCCACACTCGTTCTCAGTAAGCAAGGGGAAGTGAATGAATGATGCGAAGAAAGCAATCAATAGAAAATCAAAATCACGTTGCCTGCGTCAAAGAAATTAAGCGCGCGATAACAAGCAGAAAAACCAAAGGAAATCAACCAACTTCAACGTCAATAGCCATGCAATGCTGAAACGAAGAGGTGTGAAGACAAATGACATCGGCGCGCATGGCGAGATAGCGCGCTTATCAGTCAGGCGGAAGAGTTTAGAGGGAATTTCCCGGAGCACATGGAGTCCCTTCTCCTCCCACTACGCGCCATGACATATCTCGTGTCGACCGTATCCGTGAGGCGACTCATCCGAGCCTCGTGATCGTCGTCCTCTTCGACTTAGGCGAATGGACCCAAGGACACCTAGACCCACACGAATCTGGAAATCTAAGCGACGCATCAGCGGAGATGGAAGCTAAACGCTAAGAGGAGCTCACTTATTCCTTACCATCACAATCGCAATATTAGGAACGAGTTTCAGCGAAACTCACGTTTGGTGGAACTCGAGTTGCTCGAGACTGTGCTCGCGGAAGATGATTGGACTGAAGGGACCCTCTCTGCATCCGCCGTCCATGGATCATTAGTTCGCGGTGGTTAAGTGGAAACCAGATCTTGAGTTTACGTTGTACGGCATCAACAATCATTACGTATTTCAAACTTCTATTTATTAATCCTACGGTCACGCTTAAACCTTTCATTTCGTTTACGTTTTTCCACCGGAATTTACGAATTCCAGAGCGAAAACTCTCATGACACATGGACGCTCGCTCCCCAGCTCCGCAGAATTCAACTAAACTTACGAGTTGACTCCTTCCTCAGCAACAGATCCCAGCGGGTAATACTTACCGGCTCCTCATCCCACTGGTCACCTGTAACGTCTGGGGTTCCCCAGGGAAGTGTTCTCGGACCATATCTTTTTAATCTTTTCATAGATGATCTGGCCTCCCTAGTTCCCTCCTCACAACCTCAAACCCTTCTTTACGCAGATGACTGCAAAATGTTTAAGCAAATTCGCAATTTCACGGACTGTCGTGATCTTCAGGATGCCTTAAACACGGTTTCAGGGTAATGCAATACCTGGAAACTCAAATTAAACCCAATAAAATTCAATGTTATATCTATTTCCCTAAAAAATCCCCCATTGATTTCAGTTACAATATAAACTCACTAAATCTCCATCGCGTCTCCTCCATTCAAGACCTCGGCGTTTTGATGGACCACAAACTCAACTACTCTGACCATATCCTTGCAGATAAAAATAAAGCAATGTCTCTGCTTGGCCTCCTCTACCGCTCCTCCTCCTCACAAATTGCAGATCCACTAGCCTTACGGTCATATTTTGCGACTATTGTCATCCCAATAATCACGTATTGCTCCCCCATTTGGTCCATATCAGCTCCTTCTAACGTTCACACCCTTCCGCCTGTTACTTCTTTCTTCTGCAAGATAGTTAAATACAGAGTATCTCATTTGCGAAATATGCCAACTGAAACTATTATGCCAACACTATCTATTCTTAATCTCCCTAAACAATTTCTCAAATCTGACCTGAAACTCCACAGCATCCTCAACTCTGCCATTGACTGTCCAGAACTGACTGACAGTATCAACATTAAAGTTCCATGTAGACCTACTCGCACACATTCGTTACTCCACATTCCCATCCCCAGATTATCCTTAGGACCAAGCGCTCCCTCCTCTTCCACCTGCCTCTCTTCCCTGATAAACTCACTTCCAGACAATATTGACCCGCTTCCACTTTCTTCTTCCTACACCTTCTAACAGCCGTGCTCTTTCGTATCTCACTGGCAATTTTGAATTGCTTCTCTCTTTCTACGTCTTTATTTTCATACATTGTTACTGAGCTGATTGTTTTTGTTAGAATGCATTCGTATCTCTTTTTCTTGTTTTGTTGTTGTTACATTGTGTCACTGTAAATTGGCAAGCATGCTGTGCGTGGACAATTTTCATAAATAAATAAATTAAAATAAATTAAAATAAATAAATTCGGCAGCAATCAGTTGATGCCTCTCGAAGGATATCCTTCAGACGCTTCCGTCACTTCTAGAGCTTCCTTAAGCATTGCTATCACAGTGATATTCGCTTGTGATTGTATGATTAACGATTGAATGAATACAAAGGTTTATAACCAGCGGTTGGAGAATAGTGATGTTTCAAAATTTTCATTCTGCTATTTTCTAATACTTGAGAGTGGTACTTAAAATTGGCTTAAACGGAGGTACCAGTAAAAGAGTAAAGAAAACTCTACTCCATACTCTATACTCCTTGGTACCGGTACTGAAGGTACCGGTGCCCGAGGTCTGTAGAGTACTGTACTCTACAGACCTTGACTGGTGCCTGAGCAGCTCTGCCATCTAGTGTTAAAGCGTTAAATTGCTTAGGGAAAATAGCTGAATTATGGATATCCGTAATTACGATTCAAACTAGAATTATTGCGATTGATACAGCTTCTTTGGCGGGAACCGAAGTAAAGAATGTTT
Source organism: Pyrrhosoma nymphula (assembly GCA_963573305.1). Classification (NCBI taxonomy): domain Eukaryota; kingdom Metazoa; phylum Arthropoda; class Insecta; order Odonata; family Coenagrionidae; genus Pyrrhosoma; species Pyrrhosoma nymphula. The sequence goes on from OY754334.1 coordinate 5,563,833, forward strand.
TACGTCAAAGGGCAAAAGTTTTGCATTATTACTCGGGGGTTTTATTTTCATTAAAACATGGGCCAGTTCTCTATAATGTTTTACCGTCCACTGAGGTTTAAATAGGGAATAATATTTTAAAATGCAATTTGATTTTGATGCTTGAATAGAATAGGATTTAATGACTTTTTTTCTAATTATGAAATAGTGAAATGACGTTGCACTGGCAAAATGACTTCAGCGAAGCGCGAAACGGCACCATTTTCTATATTGTTTCCGAGGTGATAATTACTTTCAAATTCCACCGATTCATAGCGACATGGAAATGCAAAACTCTGCTTACTTGGACTCGTAAATTTAGACATAAATTTGTTTTAAAATACGCTTAAACAGAGACAAGAATTTAGGAGGTCATGCCAGGTTTTGACCTTAGTTCGGTAAACACTTGCGATGATTCCATACCTAAGAGGACCGCCACTGATTTACCACTCTCATTACTCGTGTGATTATTTTTTGTCAAACCTTTCATTATTCTTGAACTCGTATGAAACAAGTGAATAAATGCAAAATTTTGTTTCACTCACGGCGTGTAAATCGACCTAACAGATGTTAGTAGGCGCGCGTCACTGATATAAAAGAGCAAACAGCGAAGCAGCGTTCAATATCGATAACGAAGTACTTCCGAACGATTATTAAAGAACTATGAATTATTTGCACTGATAAACAAACGTAATTCGCGATACAACAAGTTATGAATTAAGTTCGAGAGAAAGTTAATCGCGGTGACGCACAGATTACTCACCACTAAATGTTAATTAATTATACATAATTTATGATAACATTTGCATAATTATCCATGTTATTGGAAATGACGTATGCCCGTTCACAGAAATACCGGAGTGATTAGGTCAGTTTTACATTAATTAGCTAATTATTAACAAAAAATTACTGTCAAATATACCGGTGTTATTTCACCGGTACTAAGGGGCTGGTACAAGTATTTCAGTCAAATACTCGTCCGTTAAATACCGGGTATTTTTTAAGTACCACCATAGAATAAGCATATTACTCTAGTAAGTATACTTACTCTATGGTACCACCCATCCCTAAATGCGGCTATTGTTTATACTTTCATAGTTCTTGATAGATTTAAAGCACAAAAAATACCTCACCGATTTCATAGAATCTCAGTTCATTGTAAAACATCGAAATTTCCTCTCTTACAATAACACGAAAATAAAGGAAAAGGCTCCGTGGCTTGAAGCAACTCGAGAGTAACGTTACTTTCCTGATAAGTATTAAAGAACTAATAAAGAATTCCACATGATACTTAAACTAAAGGTGAACAAAAAATTATAATAATATCAGGAGAACAGGAAATAGGTACGAATGTCTTCTATCGAAGTTTAGCTGAGCAGCGAACAAATTGTTTGCTTCGCCTCATTCTTCCCGATTGCTTCTATATACGATAATATATTTCAAAGTTATCGGAATACGAAGAAACATTTGGTTCCCGGATATGAAATTCGCCTGACGCGGTTCGTAATGGAAAAGTATCTACATCTACATCTACGATGTACCGTGCAAGCCACCACTGGGGTGTGTGGCACGGGGTGATTCCACACCAGGCATGCAGCACTCATCCCAGAACAAATCAGAACCTCGCACGCTCCCCCTGGCTCTAGGTGCAGGCCAAAAGCAGTCAGGAGAACAGTGCGCAGTCCAACCGGAAACTGGGAGAGTGATACGTAAAAGAACATACAAACATGCAGAAAAATGCTATAGACACATCTAGTGGTTAATATTACTGATACTGTTAATTTATGAATACTACGAGATGCTACCTCATGCAAAGAACAAAATAAAATAATGCCGGACTAATCGACCGGTGTGAAGAGTTAGTAATTATGTGGTGTTATTAAGCACAAGTGAAAATTCTACTCTACCTATTGAGGGTGGGAGTTTCATGTGATTGATCTATCGCAACTATTATGGTCCCTTATTGTACGTGGGAAAAATGACATTTTGAATCTATCGGTTCGGCAGTCAATTTCCTTTATTTTATTCCTGTGATCGTTTCTACCGTAGTACGTTGGCTCTAGCAGTATGTGTTGAACGTCCGGCAAAAAACTGTCTGCTCCGAGTTTGCGCAAAAGATTTAACCTGTATTTCTCCCTTAGATCAGTTAGAGATTCCCACCCTAATTCCTTCAACAATTCGGTAACACTGCTAAGTTTATCGTAACAACCTTTCACAAATCTTGCTGCTCTCCGTTGTATTCTATCTATTTCAGAGATTAGTCCTACTTCGTAAGGGTCCCATATGCTAGCGGCGTACTCCAAGTGAGGTCTCACGAGTGAAAAATAACATCGCTCTTTAACTTTCTCGTCGCATTTTCCTAATATTCTCTTGATAAATCCCAATTTGCGACTAGACTCCGCATATTTCCCGAACGTGTTTCCCCCAAGACAGGTCCTGAGTAAGGGTCAAACCTAAGTATTTAACTGACTCTACATTTGATAAGTCTGTTTGTGATATTGTGTACGTATCGTTGACCGAGTTATTCTTTTTCCAAAAATTCATAACAACGCACTTTTTAAAATTCAATTCTAACTGCCAAGTATTGCACCATTCATTTATAGCGTCTAGGTCTTTTTGTAGCGCAATCTTGTCTGACTCATTGTCTAGATCCCTGTACAACACTGCGTCATCTGCGAAGAGGAGAATTTTGCTAGTAACAACGGTAGTGATATCATTAATATACAAAAGGAACAATAAGGGACCGATGACACTTCCCTGAGGTACACCTGATGTAACTTTCACTACATCTGAGCTAACGCCATCTAGAACTACCCTCTGTTCGCGGTCGGCTAAGAACTCTTTTATCCAACATATTACGTCGTGATGTATTCCGTATGCTTCCAACTTAACGAGTAACTTTGAATGAGGGACCTTATCGAAAGCTTTTTTAAAATCAAGAAATATTGCGTCAACTTGGTCAAGCTTTTCTCCCGAGGAAAGAATGTCGTGAAGGAAGAGGTCATCTGGGTTTCGCATGACCTGCCTTTCCGGAATCCGTGCTGATTTGGCGTTAACAAGTTTTGACTATCCAAGTACCCCATAATCGAACTGACGATTATATGTTCCAATATCTTGCACGAGATAGACGTAAGGGAAATCGGTCTATAGTTACTGGGCTCTTCCTTATCGCCACTTTTAAATATTGGTGTAACGTCCGCGATTTTCCAATCGTAAGGAACACGATGTTGTGTTAGAGATTTTTCAAATATTATTTTCAGGTATGGTGCTATTTCTGATGCTAATTCTTTATAAACTCGGGCGGGAATTTGATCGGGACCGGGTGATTTCTTGGAATTAATGGATTTCAGATGACTTTCTGACCAAAGTATCATTTTGTTGGAATAATAATTCATAATAATTCATGTTGACCACCGTAAAAAACCCTGAACAAGCCTCATGTTAACTCTGAGCGCAAGAATCATTCATGTTTACCTGCAACCTACTTTAAATTACTGACTATTGAATCCGTCCTTCTTAAGAGCGAGCGGAATTCACAAAGGAAAAATCATTCAGGTCAAGGACTTGGATGTATTTCCCCTCAGAAGGTGACTTCTGCTTCAATGATGACGACTTGTCTCGCAGAGCGGCGATATTCGTAAATAACAGAGTGGTATTATAGACTCAGGCCCCCCACACCCCACACCACAGACAAAACAATCAACGTATCAACCAAGCGTAACATTCATATCTAAACATTTTCCTCGAGAGTGAATTTAAGAAAGAATAAAAGACTAACGTAATAGACAAAGACAACTCTCGACGACCGTTTTTAATTAATAACAGCACAGCACTATAAAATACAAAGCGAGTCCCTCTGGAGGAAACATATCGCGTAATCCTCGTCAGATTTCCCAGGACCGAGAGACTTCCTGGGATGGTTGGAGATGGATGAAAGCGGATCATCGATACTTCTCAGAACCTCAGCCTTCCGGCCAAAATGTTCCCTTGACTCCGCCCGTTGCGTTGTAGAGAAACTGACAGGCGTAGGCGCTGTAATCATTAGGTAATTAGCCCGAAGAATAAAATCTGCGGCGTAGCTGCGTGATGACATGTGAGGAAACGAGCATCAACACAGTGCGTTTTTTGGGGGATAGGGAGATGGGGGGCGGGGACCGAGTGGTTGTCGCGTAAACTATTATTATCCCGGACGAACGATACCGAAAATGTGACTGCACTCGGGAAAGGAGCAAAGGATATGGAAAGGAGCTGCATTTGATAATTTCATATGCACAACGGATTGCAAAGCAAAGTAAATAGATGAGAATGGGTTTTATTTATTTGCATCACTCTGCCAAGAAGGCCGCAAGAAGTAACAGCGACTAAGAATCCACAGGTGTGGAACAGCAAAGCGCTGAATTCCTCAACACTTCACGATAGACTTTTCAAGAAGAGCGAATGACTCCTAGTTTTATTTCACAATTGGATCTACTTCACCGTGTCAACGCAATCAATTCAGTTGCCCTCAACAAGTAAATTGTTGATGTTCGAGGCCAGAATGGGAGTGGTAAAAGCAATTCTGGAAGAGGACAGCACCGAAACACGTCATCATCCTCGTCACCGCGTTATGAGTCAAGGAGGAAGAGTATCGAAAGCATCTTAGAGAGCGAGTCACCGTGGATGGAAGACCACGTTCGTTCCAGTTTCCATCCCCTCCCTCTCTTCCCCTTCCTCCTCCCTCCCCACTGCACACTAATCACCGGCAACGCAACACTGCATGCACACCACCCTGCGACATGGGCTTAATCGTCTGGGAAACAAATTATTGCGCCGGTCGATCGCGCGACGGGGCAGATGTCGCCACCACCGCCGCCGTGGTCACGTGGTCACACGGCGGCAGCGCAAACGCAATTCTCCCACTATTCGTTCGGAATTATGCAACTGTAAGATGAGATGGAGGAAACGGTGGAAACCTGCATCCAAATACTTCCCTGCGCGCCACCCCGCAAGGACGTGAGATGATGGGACTCCATCCGTGGAAAAGAGAGGGGAAAGATATATCGGGACTAGGAAAGGATAAGAGAGAGAAATGAATTATTGAGGGTCTCGCTCTGCGCGGGGTTGAAATAATATTCCGTGCCAAACTCACGAGATATATTTGTTTCAAGTAATCTCAGTCAGCCTAGCGTGTAGCCTGAGAGAGCTTGAAAGCCAGTCCTTCTTTCAGCTGTGCCACATGCAGAGGTCGCTCCTTAGTGTCTTTAACGATTCATGCGGTAGTCCAGTGTATTTTGTTTCTTCCTGTGTATTAAGTATCTCTGTGCAGGATCCCAAATGCTCGCGATAGGTATACAAGAGCTGTGGCGTAAAAGCAGCGAAGTAACATCTCTCTCTCTCTCTCTTGCACTTTTGGGGGAGAGTGAGAAGTGAGACGGCCAAAGGGGGGGGGGGTGAGGTGAGGACGTAAGGGCGATAATAGACAACACATGCCACCCCTCCCAATGCCCCGATGCTCTTTTCTCTCCTCCGTCGACACTTGAAGCGAACGGTCGCGAAATTTATTCGCCCCCGCCACTCCAAGCGAGCGACGAGGGGCCACGTGGGGGTCCCCTCTCTTCCCCCCCTCCCCCCCACCTCCACCCCTCCTCCCCCCGCACCCCCTCCTCCGCCCAACGACGCCCACCACTCATTTCTTAACCCTCCTCATAATTTTCGAACGACAGCACAGGTGAGTTAATTTCAGATAACCGATTTTGAGCAATGTTGGGCCCGGACGGTGGTTGGACCCTCCTCCACACCTCTACCGCGGTGCTCTTGTCCCCCTCCTCTTTGCAAGTGGCAGTGGGCATGTTCAATGTGGGACGGCACAATGGACCCAAAGAGACCTAAGTGCCAGGAGGGCTCCAGAGAAGGCCCTCACCCACCCACCCAATCAATCAATCAATCAGGTGGCTTAATTCCTCAATTTGAGAGCGGAATTTTTTCTCAAACTGTGGATACAACAAGGGACATCAGTCTGTTGTTTATAACATTACCGACAACTGATGTCACGCACACCTCAGAAGAGCACTGGGTAAAGCAATGGGAAAATGGATAAAAATTTCAAATTTCCATGGAAAGGTAGAAAGCATGTGACATGCTATGCTGCAAGTAATGCAAAAGTATATAGTCCTACTCCACATTTTGAAATGATGGACTTGTAGTTCATCAAGAAATTACACTTAACTCATCGATACCTAGCAAATAATTATTAGATGCACTGTGATAAATATTTAAACACTAGGATGAATAGTTCTCGGGTTTCCAGCCGGGTAATGGTGTTAAACTGCACCGACGTTTCAATGGCGTAGTCTACCATCGTCTTCAGGGGTAATCATTATCCCTTAAGACGATGGCAGACTACGCCATTGAAACGTCGGTCACCATTACCCGGATGGAAACCCGAGAACTATTCATCCTAAGCATTCGCCGGGAAAAACTTAAATCCTACATTTAAACACTAGGTCCTTTGAGCATCTCATTTTGAATTACAACTTGCATGATTGAATATAAAAAGACAAAGTTATCACTGAAAAAATTGAACTTTGACCTGGAAAACTTGGAAAATTCATGGAATTCAAAAGCTTTAATTCAGTTCAGCGGGCACCATAGTTTACCTCTTGGAATCACATTTGAAATTTGTCGAAAGTCTTTCGTAAAAGTACAGGGTTTCCTCCAAATGCTTGAGTATTTTTCATAACTTCTTTTAACAATGCATCGATGCATCTCAGAGCAGTCACCGATAATATTGATACATAATCGACAATGATCAAACTTGCATTATTTATTTCATTTGCTTCTAAGCTTTCATTCGGAATACAAACGTCTCCAATATTGGCATAGGCAACTTATATCCGCTACGAACGGTCCTTCCACCTTTAAGTATGTCTGCCGCAATTCCTGTTGTGGCAAATGGTAAAACTAAGTTTCCCTTTTCTCTTAAATAACTCATAATCATGTCGTACAAATACGTCTTACCCAATCCTCCTAGTCCATTCATGAATTAAGATATATATCGCTTATATAGCGGTGTATTTTGGGCGATAACAACTGCAGAGAGGAGAAGATTGGAGAATGTGGTGTTATCGAAGAGTGATTGAAGATCGATTAGACGGAGACGTGATTCATCAACGGGTTTTTCCCAGGGAAGAGCAGGAGCGAAAAGATGATGCGTAATGAAAATTGTTAGAAGTAGAAGAAAAAATTATTGGGCACATCCAGAGACACGACACCCTGTTTAAATCTGTGCCTTCAGGGAAATACATATACGGAAAGAGCTATCGAGAAAACATGGAATGCGTGTTGCACATGAAGAGGAAAGTGAAGGTGATATTAAATCACGACTGAATGAAGCGTTTGGCTGAGAGGAGAGTGGAATTCATAATTTGAATGCTGAACTGTCTCGTAATTGATGCGCTTGTGAATTGTTTTTTTTTGTTGCGACTCAGGGGGGCTACTCGGGAATGTCGACAATATGAAATGATGTCATCAAATGTCGACAATTCTACGTCACTGATTCACTTTCCAGGGGGGTTATCCGGGAATGTCGATAACGGTGACATTACGTCATCACTTCCCTCATTTTTAGAAATACGTCATCAATCTCGACGAAGATGGCGCCCACGGCTCATTGGCAGTTCTTCGTTCACGGACCGACTCAAAACCGAAGCTTCCGTGTCGACCGTAATTTTTCGGTGGACGGCGCTAGCGTCGCGACGGGAATTAAAGAGCATCATGGGAAATCCCCCCCGCCCCGCCTCCGCAGCCGAGCTTTTCAAGCGCTTTCCGTTAGTGTTTTGTTTATTGTTTTGGCGGTATTTGAGAGTCAAGTAAGTAATGCTTATTTACTTCTAACATATTTTCATAATTCGAGGTTGATTAATGACAATCCCGGCGTTTATACTTATAGAAATCCTCGTATTTAATCTATTTCATGCTTTCATAGTTGTATACCTAGTGGAAAATCAGTCTTCTTCGTAGAAATAATTATTATTGCCATGCTAATGGGTATGATCTACGCAATCAGAATATCACTCATCCAACAGTGATTTCATTTGAAAATACTATTTGGATGCCTTGCGTTTGAGTTACAAAAAGGAATTCCTTTCCCTGTTGAGTTTCAAAGATATCTCAGCATGCCGTTTACGCTCATGTGATTCGAAGTGACTTTCGACTTGCACACATGTTGGACGCATATATTGAAAGTTTCTTACGAATCATTTTTCATGGATAACCTTTCATCCGTTAATATTTTAGAGACATGGATGACTGGGCTTTAGAAGCGGGAATAGCGAGGCGGCGCGCCGTCTACGCCGCGGCGTAGGAATGAGGAGGAAGAAAGACTGAGAGAAAATGCCAGGAGGAGAAATAAGTTGAGACAATTAAGAGATGGTGCCCGCTTTTTGGCGTCACACCGCCAGTCCCGCCATGACTGAAAAACCAGTTGTGTATCAATTACCTGTACTTGTCAAACAAATACATAGGAAGTCTGCCTTTACAAATGAGAAAGATCCGTACGTATGTACATCTCATAATTGGAAAAATTGATTTGCAGACATAGAAGTGGCAATGTTTTGAAAGTTAAGGAGTTGACAATTAATGATCACGAACATTTTGACACTTCATAGCAATTGTTATTTCAACTTACTCTCTCCAACTTGTCCACCGTCTTCACTGCGCCCCCTTCGACGGCATTAAGGGACGCAGAGAGGTGCTCCCACATCTGTCTTTTCGTGGTAGCCCCTTCCGGGCCTTTACACAGGCCGACAGCAAGCGACCTATGCCTCTCCATATAGTCCAACAGGACTTCGCGAAATGTCACGTAACGGTTGCCTATGATTAATTAGAACTAAATGTATCTGCCTCAAACTAGTAAAACGGACGTGCAAAAATAAATATTACTACGGAACTGGATAATAATGATAACGTAATTAACAACCTCAACCGCCGTTAATTAATTAAATCCATGTATCCATGGCATAAAATATTGTTTAAATCTTCGAAGTAACACACAAATATGAATGCTAAATTACAAATAATTCATAATCCTAGGTTAAAAACTCACAGCCTTCTGTGGGTTCCATTTTCGTTCATAATATGCCGTAAAATTTCAATAAAAACAAATGCGAAACACGTAGCGGGGCGCTAAAAACGGAACACAAAACTGAGCCAACGGCTCTGACATCAGCTCATAGATTCGTTCAAAATGTCGTTCGATTGGGTCTTTTTGCCGTTCATTGAATGCCTCAATGAATGAGTAACGACATTATGACCGACGACATTCCCGAATAACCCCCCAGCTCATGGCTCACTGAACGGCTCAAAACTCCGTCGAAACCAAGCTTCCATGTCGACCGCTATTTTGGTGTCGGAACGTCGCTAGCGTCGCGTCGGAAATTCCCCTCCCCCTGCTTTTTAGCGCATTCTAGTTAGTGTTTTGTCAACATTTTCAAATTGCGGATAGATTAATACTTTTAGAATGTCACGAATTAGTTTTAATTTCCTATTTTCTTTGATGAATAAATTTCCCAGCTCTTCATATTTTATCAAGTTTCCGTAATCACATTTGTTCATCTCGCAAATATTTGTTTTCTTCCAAACTGTGATTTATTTCGGTGCCTGTGGATTTGAATTACACATTTAATTTTTTTCCGTATTCGCTATAATCCTACTTTTTTATTATTAGGTAATAATTTGCTTTGGTTTTTATGAAATACAAAAATATACGTTTCGTAATTGGCTAGGAAATAATTTTACGCGTAATAAGAACTATGACAATGCAATTTTCCACAGATAAAAATTTTAATCGGCCCGAGTTTCGATGCACTGCATCATCATCAGGTGTTATTACAACTTGTAGATTATGATATTAAACCGGTTGACATAATTTTTTTTGGATGAGGAATGCATTAATTTCAGTACCGTGTATGATTGCGGAGAGTGGAGAGGGGAATCGTGCGGAGGCTTCGGAATGTTGAGAAAGAGGAAGAAAGACTGCGAGGGAAAGTGCAATGAGGAGCAACAACATATGTGATACACTTAGGGAACATTCGTTAATTATGTCAACAAGAAAGGGGGGAGGGGGTTTGAAGAAGTTTGGCAATTGTTGTCAATGGGGAAGGGGGGAATTCAAGATAAAAAGACGTCTACAATGTTACTTTTTACTTTGTACAGTAATTTTTTAAACCTTAAACCGGTTGAGTTCTTACTAAGTAAGTCATTATAGTCTTGCATCATCTATTAGTATTTTGTTTTTATTCAATGTACTTGATAGTTGACTGTAGTATTATGTATGTAGTGTAGACATATGGTATTAATCAAAAGATTAATATCATTCATTTGACTGATTTTTAAGGGATGCTGTTCGTAAATTCAAAGACTGTACTAAGCCACTGCCATATAATAGCATAGCTATAACCCATGGACTTCTATTAAATAGCATCTGAAGCCAGCCGTATAAAATATTATTAGTCTGCAGGGGGGTTAAAATTGTTTGATTTAATTTTACTATGGAGGTCAGTGAAAGTTTGACAACTGTTGACATGGGGGGAGGTAAAAATTGACAAAACATTGTTGACATAATTAATGGACGTCCCCATAAGAGACAGTGTTGATCCATTTGCAATGCCGGATAACGTTTTTCGGGCCATGTACCCGTCTGTCAAAAGACATGGTGAGAACCCTCACCGAAGACATTAGGCTATATTTTCCCTAACCCTTTCGATCTATATCCATATCTATTGATATTAACGTAAACACTGTGAGTGGGATTAAAAACGTGAATAAATCACGCAAATTACCCATAGTCACCCCATGTCAAATTTTCTATTTTTTAGGTTTCGTGTGCCCTTCATTTTATGGGCAGGGTTCGTATCAAAAGTCTACTGGAAGCGTTAGTAACCTGGGTCCCAGTCAAGCAAGTGTCAGTCGGGCAATTCAGGAGGTTACCGGTCCAAAGTTCAATCAGTGATCATTTTGTTCCATAGTTACTGGCTATAGCTGAGACCGATTGGCAAAAAGAAAGAAATTCTACCATGGAACTGAATAAGAGTGATAATGTCAGAAATAGCGAGCATCGACGTGCATTCATAAATTTTAAGCATTCATATATTTTATTACTTATTCACGTTTTACTTGACACATGTTCTACAACATCATGATCTTAAGATTCGCCAACTCAACAAATTCCTGCAGATTCATTTCCATCGAAATCTCGCGCAAATTTGCAGCAAAAGCAAAGACGCAACTCGTAGCGATGCCCAAAAACTGAGCCAACGGCTCCCAAAATAGGGTCATTAAGCCGTTCAATGAACGTCAGAATGGCGTTCATAGAACAGCTCAATGAATGAATGTCGACAATCCCGTCGTTCATATGAATGTCGACATTCCCGAATACAGGCCCTTCAGTTTTCGGCGCGCACCTCTTCGATGGAATCCGGCCGAGGGAAGCGATCGGCAGATTGTGGTCACGTGATGAAGATTATCGGAGCGAAAGACTTCGTGCTCCCGGTGCGACATATCGGTGCGATCTCTCGTTTATCTCGAGCACCGCACTTCCGAGCATCAATTGCTCCCGTGACGTTTCTCACGCGCAGTTCACCGCTCTCGCTTGTAAAACACGCAAATGTCAAAACATTGTCCGCTTCGCCATCGCATTAAGATCCACATTCCCCCTCGCCGACAAAAGGTTTTCCAAAAACCAAATTGCGACGGATGAACATGGAACTGATTTATGAGATCCCTTAAATTGATCATCGTTTCATCACATACCAAATTCAAATATATATATATATATATATATATAATGTCTTGGTAGAAAATCGCTCTATGTGACGATGCACATGCATAAATAAAACAGCGATACACTAAACAAACACAGAAACAAACAAAAAGGACACTAACAAATGAAAACTTGGACGTTTCGACGGTCAAGCCGTCATCATCGGCGGTAGAAGAATCTACGGAGACGTTTGGATATATATATATATTTATAACATGCCAAGAGGGTGGCCGATAAAAATATAGAAACAAATAAAAAGGACACTCACAAATTGAAACTTCCTTCGAACAAATTTTTATCGGCCACCCTCTTGGCATGTTATATATTTATCACCCGAGTGATTCTTCAAGAAGTTATATATATATATATATATATATATATCCAAATCGAATAATTCGTACAAGCCACAACCAGTTAACCTTACAAATACACGAACACTGTGAGGTGAACTGTTATTAATACTGTTCTCTCAGCTCGGGTATCTGTCATTTGTTAATATATCGCATTAATTTTCTAAGTACTGAATTCCCGTTCTGAGAATATCCAAGACAAAGTTATCTCTAGGTTGATGAATATAACAAAAAATACTTGATTATCAGTTAAAAAGTCAAATGATAACTGCAAATGAAAGAATAGTGTAAAGATTCCCAGCGATGAATATAACAGAAAAATCATTCAAAGGAAGTTTTTAGATATAGTATTAATCATGTTGGATAGTTGCGTCAACATTTAAGTTATAATAATTATTCGCGAAATCATTTACCGTATAAACGCGTGTAAGAGGCGCACCCGTGTAAGAGGCGCACCCCTCTTTTTATGCGTCGAAGTTGAAGAAAAACTTTTGAGTTTTTTTTTCTTCTATTACGAAGTTTTGCGGGCCTAACCGCGAACTTTCGGCCATTTTAAAAGCCTTCCGCTCGCGATATTCTCTTATAATTTACGCGGCATTTTTCATAGGCAGATATAGACCCCGGAGGTAAGTATTCACTTGGATCTGAGGTTTCCGCGGCGTTATTCCATATTGGTAACGGCTTTCGGGCGTTCCTCTACAAGACAACGCGGAGGAACGCCCGCGTGCCCGAACGCCGCGTCACCTTTATGCCACTATTTACCGAGTCCAAATGACTCATGTACAGAGAAAAGACAACTGGTTTTCCCCCGCAGGTAATGCTTGTAGTAGACTCCCTCGCGCGCCTTACGGGTAGCCCTCTGACTGGGCAACAGCGCGCGCCTCTCCCTTTCTCTTCCGTGCATGCTCCTGGCAGTTTTTCTTTCAAAAAGAGCGCCAGGAACGCGCTCTTTTTCCAAAATAAATGTTAATCGATATTGATTAACCAACGAATTCCTTTAAGATTTTATAAGTGGATTCATGATGATGAACTCGAGAGCTTGGAGAAGGTCTAAACGGCGGTTTTCAGGGATGCGCGGAACGGAAAATAACGGATCCGTGCATTTGCATCTATTAATAAAATACTAATGCATTAAATAATATGAAACTTCGTATAGCTGTTAGGAAAGATCTTTGCGACAATATTTGTAAAGGAAAGTTCAATATCTTGATCCGTGTTGTTATTACGAAGCCGTAAATGCGATGCATCCGTCCGGTACCCGGGAAAATGCGCTAACATTCTGTTTTGAAGCACACTCTGAAATCGATATAAACGGTAAAATGTTTTGTATACCATCAATAAACGCAGAAATAAACAAACTTTAATTTGATGTACTTCATTTTAAAATCGATTGAGCCATCTCTGAGATATTAGCCTTCAAACTCGGGTGTCGGAATTTTGCAACGGACAGATTCGTGTAAGAGGCGCACCCTCATTTTCGGCTGCGATTTCTGGGAAAAAAGGTGCGCCTCTTACACGAGTTTATACGGTACCCGACATATTACGTTTTGGCCACTGTAGATATATCTCCGTCAGACATTTTTAGTTCGTTTATAATAAGTAATGTCCAAAGGTCGATGTACGATCCTTCCATGAAATAACGCTATCGTATTCTTAAAATCAACTACAAAACATTTCACACTGATATTTTGATATCCAAATCATACTCCGTTGTCGATACAGGTAAATTTCTGGGCATACAATTCTTCGGGTATCGTGGAGATGTAGGACAAAAATGAAATTTCAACTACACCGTTATTGGATTGCCAGCGTTTCGTGTGTATATGCACATAATATCAGGGCCACATCAATTATTTTAATTTTTATACAAATTGCTACGTTCACTGACCCTTGTGCAAAACTTCCAGAGCCCAGGTAATTAGTATAAATACACACGAAACGTTGACAGTGGAGTGAGGTGTAGTTTCATTTTATTAACGATCAACACTTTAATAATACCATAAGTAGAAAATAACACTACGTAAACTTCGTTTGCAATCGAAGTACAATATATTAACAATATTCGAAGAAAGATGTGAATCACTTTCAGGAAGATACAATTAATTGAAAACATATTTTCATGCATCAGGCTCACGGCATCCATGACGAAGGTCACAGCTGTTTGTGAAGAATGTCATTATTGCTCGCCATTGGCTGCCTGAAATTCCATTTAATGCTCCGGAAGTTTTTCATGCCGGCAGAAGCAGGACCTCTCGGAACCAGAGGGAGGCTAAGAGAAGGGAACCGATACAAAGGGAGGCCAAGGGAATGAATATCTGGCGCAAGTGAGGATGGATGCTAGTGCAACATCCAATGAAGAAATGAAAAGGAAAGCTCAGAACAGAGATGAATGGAGGTCTGTATTCAAACCAATCTAAGGATTGATAACAGCAAGAGAGAGAGTTGATGAGAAGACAGGGATAGTTTAGTTTTGAGTCATTTGATGACAACTATTCAAAAGTAGTAATAGTGCTTCAGTTAAACAGGCTTCAACGGCTGGAGGACATTTCGTATAACTGTGCAGACAGGGGAAACAGCAAACGGACAAATTAGACGACCATTCAACCGAATTCGCGTCCAACCTAATGATGCTCAACTTCGGTTATCTGCCGGAAGCCGGTGTTTCCCTTTGTGCAAGGCCGTTGCCCTGACTACATTTCAAACTCCTTGCGAGAAAAGATATTTTATTTCCAAAATTAAAAAAGGCAAAGTCTCTATCATTAAAATTTTCCATAGATATAAAAATAATACTTTTAACCTTTATTTGTCACTGACAATGTTGCCAAATGCGACCCGAAGGGAAAGTTATTCACAGATAATCTTACTATGACTTATCTCACCCGGTGGGAAACCCGAGAAGAATTACTGCAGTACTTGAAAGCATTTGTGTGGAAATCGGGTTTGTGAGGATCATTAGAAAATCGTGGGACAAGAGACAAAAACAGGAGAGAAACCCTTGAAATTTGACGCTGAAGGCGCCTCTGCTGGAAAGAAAGGATAATCGCACCGAGTGCCATTTTTTCCGCGCCGAGTGAAATCTTTAGCGCCGAGTGCCATTAACAATGGTCACTAAGACATTTACATGAACCGCAAAGGATTGTCATAGTAGTGTAAGTGCATTAATCAGAGTTTATGCGCGTGGAAAGTACGATAGTTAATGAATATTTTACGGTCATGAAAAGGGGTGACAGGAGGGAATTATACATGGCAGAAAACTGCAATTGACAAGCGCATTTTTAGCGAAGGATCGTCGTAAATCTACAGCGCCCTATTTATCTAATTTATTCGCAAATTTAATCCATCCAACAGCCAGACTAAATAGTACTTTACGTACTATGGAAGATTTCATCACTCTCATTCCACTGAATTCTGTTTCTGCCAACAATAATCATCGTTTCCTCAGAACGCTCTCTCGTTTAGCAACACTGAACTAAAATATTTTACCATGAATTCTAAAATTCTCAAGTTGTTTTAACAAAATTCCCTGACTTTTTCAGGACTTTTCTATAAAGACGAAATTCCATTACTTTTCGTCGGTCGTGAGAATAAAAAAAGTGGATAAATACTATGTGAAGTTTCTTCTTTTTTTAACTATGAAAGAGTTCCACAAGGTCCAGCCTGAAACTATTTGTTTAATTGACAGCTACATACTTCTAAAAACATGCATGGCGCTACAGCTTCTGAGAAAAGTAGCTGCTACTACCCAACCCTCATTTATACGTCATGAAAAATGTGGATTCGTCATTTCACCTAACTACTTTCTACATCAGTAAGTTTCATCGCATGTCTAGACTTAAGCTTCATTTTAACTTCAGATGGCCTCGTTCTTTTGGGACTTAAAATCGCCCGCTTTTTTCACAAGGCTCTGAGTTGAGCGAACACAATTCCAGTCTCTCCGACATTAGGATTACGGAACGTTCCTCGTCTCAGATAGTTAAACATATTGACTGAAAAAAAATCAGCGAAAACTCTCATAGGCTCTCGGGACTAATATTTTCCCGCCGAGAATACGAGAAACAAAAGAGCTCGAAAGCACTCAGCGGTGACGAGAGAGCACCGCCGCCAGAGCTGACAGGGCAAGAAAACTTTCCACAAGCAAGAAATCCATCGCTGCTGCCGCACAGACCGTTAAGGCAATGGCGGAGCAATGAGGAAAAATGCCCCAAGGAAGCACAGAGCGCGTGAACGCTCGTCTCTTTCCTCATCCGACGGATACGAGCGAAATTGCGAGCACGCCGTCATCGTGAGAGACGGGCATTTTGTAGTTAGGTGTCGACGATTGGCCGACTCGCCTGGCGATGCAGATTTGGTGCAGGTCCATTTTGTCACGAGGCACTTGACCACCTCGGCGCGGGATATCTCAGCGCGTTTGGACATTTGGGCGAGTGGATGTTAAGTTTGACGCTCTCAGGTAATGCGGGCTTCGTACGAGCCTATGACTGTGCCCGTTCGAGACCATATCCTTGTATGTATTCATCCATAAGGTATGGCTGACGCAAATCCTGCTATAAGGCATCTTCCTTGTTCAATGTTGCTCCATTTGTTTTTGTGATGGCGAAGCGAACGAACGTCATCCATCGTAGTGATTGTGCTCAACATCCTCGGAGTCACTATTTATTGTTCCGTACCTAATTCAATTCTTTATTTGTATCCCTATAGGTACTGATCCTCTCTGGTGGTATTCGGTCTGCTAGTAGTATAGCTCAGTCGTCAGATGATGTTCGCCGCGGATGAATCCCAAATGAGCTATAATTTTGCGAGGTGGCAGATGAGGAGGACCTTGGGAAAAACTCTGGAAGAGTTATCCACGATCCGATCATGGGCGGTACACAATAAAGGGCACTAAACGTACACAAATGATGGTTTTATGTAAATATTTCGGATATAACGCAGTCGTCAGGTTAACCGTTCACGATAAAATTGCGACCGCAACAAGTACTTCCAAAGCCAAATTTATTTTCAAGGGAAACTGAAATGTTTGATACGTGAAGGTTTCTCGGGTTCACACCGGGTAAGATTATTTAAATGAATCAACGTTTCGATGTTTGACTCAGCCATCGTCATCAGGATAATGAGTCGAGTGAGGATCCTGGCGGTTATATATGTATAGTCGCAGATGCCCCACTGTTTTGGGAGCCGTTACGAGTTCTTTGAATTTCGTCAATCACTGGGCGCCAAACCCTACTTAAGTTGAAGCCGTCATCTTTATTTGATGTTATTTTGTTACACCTGTATCAATATGGCTTCTTTCGTTATTCTTTCCTATTATTTGGACCCCCGGGAAAGTAGTGTGGAATTTGGGAAATCGATACGATGACCATGGTCTAGGCTCTGCTAATGCAGACTTTTCCGGTTGGAAAAGCCTAATACTTCTTTCATGCTCTTTTATCCTTTTCTCGATGGTCCTTCCTGTCTCGCCAATATACGCCCTACCACACTCGCATGGTATGCGGTATACCCCTGTTGTTTTCAGGCCGAGGTTGTCCTTACAGGTGACCAGGAAATATTTGAGTTTAGCATGAGATTTATGTATCGTTTCCACTCTGTGTCGTTTTAAACGACACAGAGTGGAAATGACGACAGAGCCTTGGAGATGACAGGAAACTCTCCTACCGAAACGTCGGCCAACATGGAGGACCTAACCCGGTGGGAAGCCCGAGAAAAATTCATCGGTAATAATGTAGTTTTCTATTGTCCTCATTGTAATCAATTATTAATCAATTCCAAATAGGGAAGTTTATTAACATGTGCAATTATTATATAAGCCACTTTTACCATTATGTGATGATATACCAACGAGCAATAGTTTTTAAATTCATCGGGGAATTTTTTTCATTTATATCCATCTGATATTCACATATCCATTTCCTCCTTTTGCTCTCGTTTTAAATGCAAGCGCTTTGAAAATCTTTTGAACAATATTTTTCAAATGAGACATTTTAATTTTTGAAGAGCTGTAAAGATGTCGAAAATTTATTGTAAAATTTAAAATAAATTTTGTGAACTTTAAACACCATTTTTGGGAAAATTGCGTTTTTTATATTTACTTGGCATATACTTCAATGTATTACAATAGCGTCATGTTCGGCTATATTTTTAGATTGAATTTTTTTCTCTTGTAACTATGCTCGGGGCTTGTCACTCAAGCAAATGAAACATGTTGTCTGCATTATAGATTCCAAAATTTTAATTTGCTTTCATAAACTAATGTATAGAAGACAAAGGTACTGAAATCGCAGAAATGCGAGCTTGTTGACGGGTAGTGTGCGAGCATATTTGATGCTTAGTACCCATGCAGGATCGACTCGGATCATTAAGTGCTGCATAAATGGAATAATGCTCGAAGAATAATTTTTCAAAAGTTCGGTAAAAATCGCATGCTTAACGGATGCCCACAAAATGAAATGAAAAGGTGCATCCGAAACAAGCAACTGAGCTGATGCTCTCATCTTATTATTTCTAAAACTGTAACTACACAACGAAACACACCGATAGATATTACAGGAAACATTAATATCCCAGTGGGGAGAGACCATGCAAAAGACATTCATGAACTAATTCAAAAGTAGTTCACCACTGAATTATCCTGAGCATACAACTATAGAACGTTCATTGAATATTCAAGTGTGAACTATTCATTTGAGACTGTTCATAGATCGTTCATTGAATGTTCAAGTGAGAACTATTCATTTGAGACTGTTCATAGATCGTTCATTGAATGTTCAAGTGTGAACTATTCATTTGAGACTGTTCATAGATCGTTCATTTCCAGTCCACGAAGAATTATTCAAAAATGCTCCCTGATTGGACATTTAAAGAACATCTTTAAACCATTCATATATGAATTGTCATAAACGACAAAATATTAACTATATATTCTAGGGAATATTCTATCATACCGTATGTACTATATTATTCCTAAAATTAATACCTGCATGTGATATCGCATTTTGTACGTAATGAGTTAAACTATAAATTTGGTTAAAGGTAATCTTCTGGGACCATGTCCCAGGTATACGCCAGTTGGGTGTGGTACACCTCGCGAAGGGTCGAAATCGGAAACCCTTTCCCGAGCACTCGGCCCAACGCTGGCCTCTCTCCCCGACCCACGCGGTGGGGGGCTACTGCAACAAAAACTGACCTTACTCAGTATAATTTAAACTTTAACAACTACGCCGTATTGTAACAAATGCTATTTTTCATCGTACTTCTGATAATCGTGCAAGTACGCACGTCTTTTAATCGTCGTTCTACGATGAAAAATAACCGTTTTATAGATTTTGGTTAAAATGTTAAAGATTTTGATGGACAAATGGCAACGTCGCAGTGAATTGGAGGCGGTTGCGCGAAGTTTGAATACGTCTAGGGTATTTTCTGACGCTTTCCGCATTGTGTGTACGTACGTCTATTGAGTGTAGTTTTGTTTTTGGTGTTATTGACGTCGATTAATGATATTTAACACTGTCTTTACCGAGTTGTTATCGAGGGAATGTTTCCAACATTACCTGTCGCCCATTTTTATTGGTAAATCAACACTTTGTCCGCGATCGCATCAAATTTCCTGATCCAAAAACTTACGTCGTTGTCTAATCCCCAAAATAATAATTTATCAAATGTTCAAAATATCTACATCTACAAAGTATCCTGAAAGCCCCTTCAAGGGTGTATGGCAGGCGAGTAGTCACCAACATGCATTCCACTAAAACCTAAAGTTATGGTAACTACGAATATTGATGCATTAGCATAAATCTGTTGTTCTCCGGTAATGCTTGTCACGAGGCGAAGGCTCAAGGCTCACAAGCATGCACTACACTACAGATATGCTACCTATGGTAGAGGGACCGTTATTATTTACGTATTTTTCTACTACATAAACGGACACAGATTCAGAAATTGCGTTGAAAACATGCACGGCGGGCTTAAGTGCTTGGTAGCAGATAAGGATACAAGTATTAGGGAATACTACAACTACCTACAGCTACATGACCTATCGATGAACCTAGTTAAATGTCTCATTGGCAGCTGTTATGGTCTCATTTCGTTCGCGGGAAAATGACATTATAAATCCATTCGTTCTGCAGCCTGTTAAGAGGTAACTTATTTCCCTATATTTATCGTCACAATTATGCATTTTTACAATTATTTACAGTTATATGTTCAAGGACTCTGCAAGAGATAGATGTGAGCGATATCGGACGGTGGTTCGATGGCTGTTCCCTATCACCACATTTAGGAAGAAGGAAGGTAGTTTCATGACAAGAATTCCGGCTGCTACAGGACAAAGCTCTTTCCAGGTCTGCTAACGTTATTTATTTTCTTGGCTGTTAATCAACTAGGTACGCATTTAAATATTTGTAGCAGGCTTGTGACTAATCTCCACTCTTCGAGCAGACACATTTGTTCAAAACGAATTCCTCGCTGCTGAGCATAAATGGAACTGAACATGATTTCAATCGAGAAATATTGAAATAAAATGAAAATTGAGTGCCAATAAATCCTCCCATAATTTTCTCCACAAAATGAGTCAAATTAGGCAAAAACATCAATATATTTAGTTTTTGCAAAGGATGTTTCTCTATCTATCGATTAACTGAATTATTTCAAGTTTGAACGCTAAATTAGTACAAATAACTAGCATTCTCCTTTACAAGGATGCTTAGAAACTGTATTTGGTGGACTATTTCTCATTAGAAAATATCATGATATTTTTAGGTATTTAACGGGATTCCTCCATTTTACTTCTGAATCAATCCCTCCACCTTATCCTGGGTTTCCCTCTCTCAGTTTTTCCGGGGTATATTAATCCTTTGGCCACCTTTCTGAAATATACCTCGAAACGCCGTTCCACAATTCCAAACCGTGTAAAACGATAGTGTATTATACAGCATTATCGCTTGGATTTTGAAATTATGGTGCATTTCGTGGTGTATAAGATTTTATCTGGCCTGATTAGTGAAAGAATTAAACTTGCAGAGGAGAGAATACTTAACTTCATCTGTCGCCTTTATCTTAACGCCATCCACAACATATACACGGGGATAGTTGGACGACTATTATGATTTTCTATACATATGCGTTTATAATGCGTGAATAATTGTAAAAAACGAACGAAAGGAGACCATAACATACCACTAACAAGCACACACTCACAAGCATGCACTACACTACAGGTATACTCCTAATGGCATCCTTGATCCACAGCCCAGATCCCTTTCTAAGTATGCTACAGATAACCATATTTAACAAAAGTTTCTGCTTTTTAAGTGATTATTATAAAAATCTGACTACAGCTTATGTTGGGAAAATGAATCCCATAATTTGTCTGTACTTAGAGAAAGGTAGGAAGAAAGAATGAATACTTTACTAATCCTTAACCCATAATGCCCATAATTCCCGTGGCAATATTTCTACTATTTTATTGCAAAATGGTCCTGATGGGGTTCTAAACAACATATATTAAATTTATCACTTCATCATAATTTTTTATTGGTTTTCTGAGGTGGCAACTTTAGTTGACGACGGGCACACGCATAGTCAAAATCGGAAAAATTCGCAGTAAATTCGCCTTTTGTCCTTTGCTCCCCAGTTTTTTGTAGTTTACTTCACTTAAATAAATCTTATACTCCTATAGCAATGTTTTTACATGAAAGTAAGAGGAGTTTGCATTAAGGCACAATAGTTTGATGCAATATTTACCATTCCTATGAACGTGGATGGATTGTTACGAATGGAATTTAGGAAACGATTTTCATTGAATTCAATAAAAGCTCACCATTACTTGTCAATAAAATTAGATTTACATTTATTAACATAATACTATTGTTTACTATGTTTATACTGTGGAACAAGTCTCATAAGTACATATTAAGAGTTTGGCTACTTGGTATGATTAGTAACAAGTATTCATTGACAAAGATCACTTTATACAAAACTAAGAAAAATAAACACACTGACTGTGGCAACAGCGTTATCATTCCACCGTACTGCAAGAAGAAGTGGAAAAACTTATAGAGCCCCTGTTCGTCTTCTTCCAAGCCCTCTTGTCAGGGAGCTTCGTATCCGTCCCAACTCGATTTTCTCTCATTGTACCTGTTCCTCCAAGCCCCTTCTTTGTCAGCTCTGTTAAAAGCTCTAGTGACGTAACAAGACTATCGAAATAGAGTGTAACTCCTTTTTCTACACCAATATGCTTGGCTAAACCTAACACAACTTTCCCCCTTTGTCCTAACCCAGTATCAGGGAGGTGAGCGGATGCACCACAGTACGGCTCAACATGCTGAACATTGCCTTTTGGATTAGTAGCAACCCATAACATAAATCCAAAGCGTATGGGCTTCCCTCGAATAAACTGTTCGCTGCCAAGACGCCCGTAATAGGGAATCATACTCTCATAGATGCTCAAACTGTTCCCTGGATCTATCTACTTGTATGCCTTGTTGAGGAAATCAAACAATGGACGTACCTTGTCAATGCGATCACTCCCATCGTTAGCATCATTATCCTCTAGGTGAAGGTAGCGATGTACATTCTCGAATCTGTTTCGCCTTATGGCATCCGCAACTATCTGGACGTGGCAATCAAGGTCGACTTTCCAGTACATTCTTTTCTGAGGTAGACGGTGGTAGCCAGACAACAGCATTACTCCTATTAACGAGTGTATTTCGTGATTGGTTGCTTCAAAGTCGTACACAAGATGTTGAGCAACATATCGATTAGTTTGTACGACTATGTGGTTCACTAAACTGTCTGCAAAATAATGGTTTACTTATAGCATTTGAAATTAGAAACATTCTGAGAAACGGCGTCTTTTCCCAATATTTGACTACGCAAGTGCCCGTCGGCAACTAAAGTTGCCATCGACTTAAAAATTGGCACAGAAAAATAATATATCCACGTATCTGCATATTATTTTGAATAAATACTTAATAATGTATTCACTAGGCATTAACAGGAAAAAAATTACGAATACAACACAGAAAAAGGCTTAAACTTATATTTTACAGAAGGTTGTCAAGTCAACACCTGGAGGGACTGCAGTGATCCAATTAGCACGCGAAACACAATCAAACTGACGAGTGACGAGTATTACCAGTCAATAATGTAAGGTCTAGCAAAGGCACACACGAAGAATCGGATGAATCTGTTACAAAGTGAACGTTGTGTAAGGCAAAACGTGGCATGGCAACTAAAGTTGCTGACGGGCACTAATGGGAGCGGACCAAGTGTGATGCGATCGCGGACAAAGTGTTGATTTACCAATAAAAATGGGCGACAGATAATGTTGGAATCATTCCCTCGATAACAACTCGGTAAAGACAGTGTTAAATATAATTAATTGACGTCAATATCACCAAAAACAAAACTACACTCAATAGACGCACGTACACACAATGAGGAAAGCGTCAGGAAATACCCGAGACGTATTCAAACTTCGCGCAACCGCCTCCAATTCACTGCGACGTTGCCATTTGTCCATCAAAATCTTTAACATTTTAACCAAAATCTATAAAACGGTTATTTTTCATCGTAGAACGACGATTAAAAGACGTGCGTACTTGCACGATTATCAGAAGTACGATGAAAAATAGAATTTGTTACAATATGGCGTAGTTGTTAAAGTTTAAATTATACTGGGTAGCGTCAGTTTTTATTGCGGTAGCACCCCACCGCGTGGGTCGGGGAGAGAGGCCAGCGTTGGGCCTGAGTGCTCGAGAAAGGGTTTCGGATTTCGACCCTTCGCGAGGTGCACCACACCCAACTGGCGTATACCTGGGACATGGTCCCAGAAGATTACCATTAACCAGTTATTTATATTCGTATTATGTGACAATATAAGTTGAAATTAATTAATACCGAATAACTGTTATCGAGATTTGATGGTATTTCACCAAACTATCACAGAATCACCATTTAATAATTATAGTTCTCGAAGTTACATTTGTCGACAGAAGTGAGTACATGTATACGGCTTTTTTCATGACTGCACTTCATTAGCAGATGTAGAAACATGCGCGTAGAGTCGTAGAGTACCTAATAACGCTACATTGGTACACAGACGTTAAGAAGATACAAGATTGGATGCTATAACGTACGAGCATTACGAATGCGTAATTGCACATTCATTGTGATTAATTGTGAATTATAATGTTTAAATTGAGAGAGTATGGAATCCAGTGAAGAGATAATGCGATATGAATCGAGAATTACTTTACGAAAACTAATTTTAAACATTCCATCATGGTTCATATGTTATTAATTAAAAAACAGTTCAGCCGCAATTCATCCAAGTTGAACATTCTATGAAGTATTCCAATGAATGTTCTTTGAACTATCTGTGAGTGCCATTTGAACGTTCATTGAATGTCCTTCTTGAATAATCTTTGAACGTTCAAATAGTCTTCACTGAACGTTCTTTGAACATCTTTTGGACAATAAATTCCCCATTGGGATCCTCGTTTAAATGACAGCTTTAATCCCTAGTGCGCAAACACTTCAATACAAAAATGAGTAATGACTTAAACAGACAAAACACACATTACTAAGTGTTATTGCATATTACACACAAGGGGGTACAAGCGTGAGGAAACCTTAAATCAGTAGATTTCAATTTTTAACGAATCTTTAGGAAGCGATTAAGTTTACGAAATCTCTTTAGAGAACCATTTTTGTGCAGTATGTACCAATATATCTTTTTGCTCCCTAAACACATTTTCGAAATCGTCGTTATTTCCGATGCAACGTAATACCATTGTGTCCAACGAAAGCCTCTTTAACTGGTCCTACCCATAATTTTGCCGTGTCCACCCTCTTCCGTCGGAGAGGCGGGGTTGGTCACTTTAATGTTTGACGTGGGTTCTTGCCCTTACGGTCGGAGGTCAATGATAACACTCAGGATTGTAACAAAATGGTGCATTTACCGTGCATCTCGATCCGGGGGCAGTGACGAGCAGGAAAGGATGCTGCGAGAGGAGTAAGGGGGGGCGACGGCCGGGGAAGCGAGTCAAAGAGTCCTAAGGAGCGGCAATTGTTGAGAGCGGCGACGGGCGGCACAGCGTGGTGGCACGATTTCACATTCAAGCAACTGCACTGCCCCTCTGCACGCAAAAAACGACGACATTTCAACTGCTTCTCTCTCCACCAACACCGAATAGTCGCTAACTTTTCAGGAGTTCTTCCTGGAGGAGGTCCTCATTGACCATCCCCAGCTAATCATAGCTCATTCGAAACTCATCTGCTCGGTTTTGGTGAAAATTATGCTCTGGCGACTCGGGTTGTTGGCGACCTGGCGATAGTTGTATCTTTGACTCCAATTCTTGATTCTCCTTTGGGGAACGTCATGGTTCCACATTTAGCATTTTCATTCATTAAGGACATCCGTGATATGTATAACAATATCCTCCGGATATTCACTGATGACGGAGTAGTATACAGGGACATTTTTGCCATTACATCAACTTTTCGTGCCATAAGCACCTTGAAGCACTAAAGATAAGTGTGGTGGATAAAAAGGTGTGCTAGCTCCGGAATTTAGCATTTAAAGTGGTCGTTCGCAGGTCTCCTCGGCGTTGATCATATGATATCGTCATTTTTTCGAGTTGCGTCCGCGTATGCTGTTTAGAAAGCACAACAGTTTCGCCAGCTATTCCACTGGCTTCCTCAGGTGAGGGATGTCGAGAGAGATTTTTTGCCACTCTATAAAGGCCTGAGATTTTCTGGGACAAAGAAAGCGAGGCTAATCATAAACGTAGGAGGGCAAAACTGGGGCACGTGGAAAAACATAATTATATGGGTGGTACCTACGTTGGAAAAAAATTGGGCACACTTGCAGAGACATACGAAGGAGAATAGAGTTAACAAGTAAAGTGTTCACAAACAGGAGGAAAGAATTACGTTTTGTGAGAAAGTCAAGAAAGATACTGATGGAGTGTGGCATTGTGGAGTGGTGCGGAAGAAGCGTGGGACACAGAGAGAACGAGAGAAGGCTGCAGGCGTTTGAGACGTGGGTGTGTGGAGGAGGAGAAAGGAGGAAGTGCGGTTGACAGAAAATATGAAAAACATGGAAGTACTTCGTGAGGAGAGGAAACTCTGCTGGAGACGATTAGGAGTAAGGCAGAGGTGTTTGTAATAAGTAATGCAGGGCTATAGGACCAAGTGATGGAGGGGAGGATATTAGAAGAGGAAGAAAGAGGCTTTATGGAAGGGATGAAGATAGGTGGTGGCACTTATGACAAGCTGAAGAATGAAATAGTGTATGGAATGTACGAGGACCTTAACTTGTAACAGAGTAGTATACGTATTTTTACTTCCATTTAATACTACATTAACCAATAAATCCCCCAAATAAGACTACTAAATTTCCCACCTACTTCGAGGTAAGAGCCCCTTCGATTTAGGAACCTTGTTGTATGCACAATGGTAGACGCTAGCATTAACTATTCAGTATTTTGAAAATAATTCGTTGTGCCACCCTACCCTATGCCACTGTACAGAATTATTGGGAGGGACTCAAACCTTACAGACAGACACCAGAAAAATTTTAACGAATTGATGTTTTCTTGATATCGACGGCTTCATTCAAAAATACCACACGTTAATAATTAATTCCACTACCTGCATTCATACACTTTAATGCACTTCACCATTTAAAAAATTGGTTAACCACTTTTGATTTAGGTACCACTTGGCATATTTACAGGCTGTTTCAGGAGGAAACTGCGTAAATTATGGAGGAGGTGATTTTAATCATTTTTGTACATACTATGAAAATAGGGTCGCAACTCCTTGGTTACCGAGGTACGACAACGTTAACATTCTATCGAGCCCATGTCGTAATTACTATGAGAAAGCCAAAAAGCAGGGGCGTGCACTTATGGAAAAGAAGTAAAACTTGTGTAAATAGTACCTTCTTAAGACTTGTATCTTTCTTATCTTGCCGAAATTTATGGTAATTACTTCCAATTTTCAACATGGTAAACGAAATTGTTAAAATGTTTCTTCTCAAAAATTACTTTTTAGTTTGAGAGAAACGAAAAACTTTATATGTACTAAAAATTTTACAAATTCAATTTTCTTTCTAATCCTGGTAACATAATTTTCCTATCTCAATTTTTGGCGAAGATATGGCATCTCAAACAATACCGTTAGATGAGTATATTGATAGACGGCTTTCTCCCACGCAAGGAACTGGCATTCATTCACTGAAAAAGGCCCTTGACTGCATCGATCAAAGCCTAGGCATTTCTTTTTACATGCATTGAAAAGAACAATCAACCTCTGAAACCCGGACGGAAGTCTTTTTGCGGTCTAAAGAAAGCAAACAATAAAGCGGCAACAAAGTTCTCAAGCAGGGATTATCGCCTTGGATTGATTGTCGATCACATGCGTTGAGATTCATTGTTTAAGAAGCTCGTTGAACTGATTAATCTTTCTAGCGTTAATCGATGAATTGCATTCATAATTTTTGAGTATGATTTCAATGCGATGAGAGATTAAGAATCGAGGCAGCATATCAGACTCATTAAAAAGTTATTAAGTGTAAGGGCTGAAGGAAATATAAGCAATTAAAAGACAAGTATTAAACCTGAGATCAGATGCCTTAAATTATCTTTTTCGCACCAATATAGCAAATACTAAGGAGTCAAGGAGGAGTCAAGTCATACATTTATGATAAATTTTCAAAAATTGGCACCAATTGAAAGCAAGAAAGACCACCAAAATGTGATGTACCTAGTCGGTAATCGTCAAAAATTATCTTTATCATTCTTTTTTGAAGCCTCATTGAAATAAAATTACACTGTAATTTCCTTGTTCAAATTACTTATGGGATATTTTTTCTACCACTAATCGAAATATTTTATTAAATCTGTAATTTGTTTTTTCCCGATTACATGAATAATTCTTCTTTCGAACTGGAGTTTTGATCACAAGTGAAGCTTCAGAATTTCGTAGCAAACGTTTACCACTAAAACTTTATTCTGCACTGCAGTATAATTGCGGAAATTATTTCATTTGGTTTTGCAATAGCAACCATCATTCCAATGGTTAAGTTATTACACATACACAGGCTTTACGATAATAAATAAGCTACCAATTATCCACATTTTTCTAACCCCTGATGATGCTAATAAACATCAGCGAAACGTTGGCAAACGAAATCCTGAGCCTTCACTTTTGACCAAAACTCCTGATCGAAAGAAGAAAAAATTAAATCCTTCGAAAAAAAAACATCAGTGTAAAAATATAATTGTTCCAATTTTTAGGTTTCATTTCGAAAATAAACTTTAAGAGTAGCGATCTGCGGAGTTTCCTAACGGAGTAGAGGATGTTTTGACGATTATCTGCAAAAGGGAATAATTACATTGTGATAATTCCCTTTTCCGGATATGAGCCATGTTTACAATCTATGAATACAGCAGCAGCTAAACGTTACCATCAGTGCAAAATACACGCCGTAACTTTCATCACGTCTCGAGTTAGACTAATAGTTTCTCTCCGGCTATTTAGATCGTTTAACCTTATACTTGGAAGAAAGAGTTTCCGTTATTTTCTCCTTGACATCGGCGGTATATTTGCTGGCGACATCCTATCACAATGCCTAAGCATCTCCAAAATATCCTGTAAAGTCTGATAATTCTGACCAACAACCCAAGGGTCAAACAACCTTATCTGGGACTTTGATTACCACCCTCAATCATTCCCTCTACCGCCGACAAGCGGCCACCATCGGTCACCAGAAGGCCAGGAGCAGCTGCGCAGCGAGAGCGGTTGGCAGTGCAATCGAATCATCGAAGGGAGGAATCATTCGAGGAGTGAGGCTGTGCAGCATGAGGCAGCACCATTGATGATCGAGACTACGACTGAGTGGACTTCCCAGGCAGGCACATGGACATTGGACGTCAAAGGCAAACACCCTCGATGCGTTCAGAAGAATTTTAGAAATTATCATTGCTCTGCGACCAAGAAAGGAGGCCGATTTATGAGCCGTAACTTCCACGGAAACATAGGTGAAGTCACATGGGACAATAATCAAGCCATAAGAATTAGCCGATTTAACATTTTATGTATATTTTAAGGATGTGAACAGTACATTTTAAGAGTCGAATTGGAACGAATAGCTAGTCGATTTCAGACCAGTTCAGCACCACTGACCGTCTGTTAATGCATTACTGGTACAGATACATTTCTTTTTCTGGGTAGCAAAATATCTGAATTAGCCAGTTCAATCAATTGTGATCAATTGAACCCTAATCCCTAGTTTCTCCACGTGAATTTGAAAATAAAATATTTTTCCTCAGTCATTTCAAAAATAGGTATCCGTAGTCAGAACCATGTGTTTCATATCCGGTCAATAAGCTCCATTAGCTGAGAAAATGACTTAATGAAAAGCTTCCTAAAAGACAACCGGTAGTGCAAAACCTGTAAATTACACTATCCTCCTTCAAAGCATTCCCTATGTTACACCCATCCAAATGTCTACAGTCTAGCAGTGACTAGAGAAGACACAACGTGAGGAGATTGGGTCGTTTACGGGCGTCGATAACTCTTGCATCTGTCATTCCTTTAATCCGTAGACTCGCTGCTTATTACCTTTACCTCGCCATTTTCATTCTTTTCAACCAAATAGCTCTTCGGCATAACTCCCCTTACCTGGTCGATCATCACTTGAAGAGAAAGTTTGATCTTATGTAACATATGTAAAATATGATTGATGACAAGATATTAGATGCATTGCATTGGTCGTAAGAGTGACGCACGGAAATTGAAGATGGCAAGTGGAGCAAGGGATGGAGCAAGAGGAGGCGCAGAGACTGGAGTGCGCGGCAGGTCCACTGATTGGTGAGGAGGGAGGAGAAAGGGAGGGAAGGGTGGAGAAGATGAGTTCTAGGGCGAGCGTGACCCCAAACGGCAGGAGAGAGAGGAGGAGTTTGTGTAATGCATGTGGGTGAATACTCACCCCCTGCCACACACCCCTGAGGTGGCTTGCAGGGTATTTTGTAGATGTAGATGAGAGCACAAGGAGATAAATAATATAATTATAGGAGTGAGTAAGTCAAACCGGCCAAATCCCTGTCCTCAATAAGGCCACATTCTAAGAATTCTCACTTTTCATGATTGAGGAATGCTCCCATTCTCTTTTATTAGCGAGGAATTTGAGAAAAAAAATAATTCGTTTATTATTTAGGCTTATGTAGGAGTACATGCTGAGGTAGGTTTTAATGGAACTGCGTAAAACATTAGACAATGTATTTCTAAAACTCCGCTCACGTCTTATCCTTCCTCATCCCGACCATAAATCCTATTCTCTTTCATTCGCTTACCTAACATCCTTCCCTCTATCACGGTCTTAAGCAACCCTTTGCTCCTAATCACTCATTCCAACTATCTAAGTTTATCCCTCCTTTTAATCTCCTCCAGAATTTTCCTCACCCACCATACCACCCAAGTGGCTTCACATACACTTCCTCGTTTGTCTTCCTTTCCGTCCACCGCATAAAATTCGACAGAGATTTTAACTACAGTGTACATCAAGACATTCACTTTCAACTGAAATGGCATTACCAATAACCAAAATTTGAGGGAAGCAGATAAAAATTGAATTACCGCGCTAATATTTTCGTAATTACATCCATTTTATCTCATCTGTAAGTGATTCTGCTTTCCCTAAGTTATGCTGCAGGGCGGTAGATGTCAGGAGATTTCAACGGTAGTACCCACAGAGTCCTTCTCCCATCTAGTGATGGTCCTTTGCATATTACACCCAGATAAGAAGGCAATAAATAAGCACTGGTAAGTCTGGAAGGGTCCAAGGGCACATCGTTTAAAACAGACAGATTCCACAGTAAGGTGTCATTGATGAATTACACCTACGACTGGAGAGTACATTTAAAAACGTGCCTTATATTGTGTATTGTATGTTGTCATAAGAAGATGTGTGTTGTCCCAATAAGAGAGTGTCGTTACAGTGGAAAAGGCTGTCAATAAAGAGAGATTGGCAGGAGCCATTTTTAAAGAATTGGTTGCAATAATTTGAGAGGACCAAACCTGAACAGAACATGGCGCAGACGTAAAGGATACATTAAAAGAAAATTAATAAAAAAAAGTGAGAATAATTGAGAATTATTGGAAAACAAGTTTACTGATGATTGTGGCATTGAAACCTCCGAATCCTTTAAACTTATCCAATGACCAGATAAGTACGGAATGGAAGCTATATAAAAACCAATTTGAATTATTTCTGATCACAAATGAGTCGGAAAAGAAGAGCGAAGACGTTAGGTTGCTCAATATTTCAGTGCAATTGGTCCGGACGCATTGGCTATATATTTTACTTTCAAGGTTTATGAGAAACAGAAAATCACACTTCGAGAAGAAATAACACCTTTGATGATCAATTCGCGCCACAAAATAATATTGTGTACAAGAGATATCTATTTTTCAAGAGAGTTCAGGAGGACTTTGAACCTGTGAATAATTATATTACTGACTTAGGGAGACTAGCATTATCATGTGAATATGGTGAGCAAGAAGAGTCCTTAAAAATAGACAGGGTTGTCTTTGGGATTACTGATGAGCAATTACAATAGCGTCTGCTTCGAATTCCTGACCTCAAACTCAGCGAGGCTATTAAACACTGCCGGGTGATGAAGGAAGCAGAGAACAAGCAAGAGTTGTTCCCGCGGCCAAATCAACCACCATCACGAAAATTATAAAATAAACAGCAGACAGACGACATGCACCGCACGAGGATCCCGCCTACCAATGTGCGTCACAGGGATTCAAAAATACGGGAAGACTCATGCAATGGCAGGAATTAATTGTAAAACAAAAGTTGGAATTAAAAATGATAAGGTAATACGTAAAAGTGTTGATAATGTTTCCTATTCTTGTAAAAAACGATGCAGTAGTGTGTGACGAAATTTTTAGCCTTAATCATAAGCAAGCGAATTTGTAGCCTTAACGATAACGAATAAGCTCGAGGCAATACAGGAGTGGTGCGATGCGTGGCAGTAAGAATTAAACCTGAAAAAATGCGTTGTTATGAATTTTTGGAAACGGAAAAACTCTCCTTGTAACAGTTATTGCATAAACAACAGACTGTAGAATCGGTTAAATACCTTGCACTTAAACTGACGAATGATCTATCGTGGGGTAAATATATTCGGGAAATTACCGGCCAAGCAATCTTAAATTGGGATTTGTTAAAAGAGTACTTGGCAAGTGCAATGATAAAGTTAGGGAAATCAGCTACTTCTCCCTCGTTAGACCTCACTTGGAATATGCTGCCAGTATTTGGGATCCTTATGAGGAAGGCTTGGAAACCGGGTTAGAATGCGAGCAACGAAGATCGGCAAGATACGTTTAAGGCCGTTATGATAATCTCGTTAGTGTTACTGAAGTAACATTAACGAGACCTTTTGCAGTAACTGGGATGGCAATCGCTTTCAGACCGTCGATTAAAATTTCGACTTAATCTATTATGTAAGTTCCAAACCAATTTGTTTACTGACTACGTTAATAACATAATACGTAATCCGACGCACTACGGTAGATCAGATCATGAGAATAAAATTAAAGGGAACTAGACTGCAGAACGGACAGATTTAAAATGTAATTTTTCCCACGAACGATAAGGGACCATAACAGCTGCCAATAAGACTTTAAACTAGGTATGTAAATAAGTAGTGTAGGTAGTTCGTTGATTTACTCTCTAATAAGTGTGTGCTTATCTGCTACCCAGCACTCACAGCACGCCGTGCATGCTTTCATTATATTTCTTGTGTCTCTGACAATTTTGTAGGTGCAAAATACTAACGGTCCTTCTAGCATTGGTAGCATATATCTATAGTGTAGTGCATGCTTGTGAGGCTTCGCCTCCTGACAAGCATTAGCGATTTATGTTAATTCATCAATAATCGTAGTTACATTTACTATAATAGGGTATAGTGTAATGCATGTTGGTGACTACTCACCTCCTCCCACACACCTTTGAGGTGGCTTGCAGTGTATTCCGTAGATGTAAATGTACAAAATGTAACACTAAACACGTACGGGCGGCTTGTCTTACTTTTGGCAAACTTTGTCATTTTGCAGTTGGTTGCCTTAAGAATCCAGATTTTTTAAATATTAATGCATTAAATATAAGCAGGTACGGTACGGGTCAATTCTTTTGGACAAAATCTATGGACAAATAACGTATTTATAAATGACGTAACGGTGCCTTTTAAAATTGAAACCGGAGTGCATATGTAATCCCAAAACATGTTCTTAACGTGTTAGTAGATTCCTATTTATTTTTAAAACAATTGGACAATTTAGAAAGTCAAAACATAATAATTCGAGTTGTCAATCCCACAGGTTGAGTTAGTAATTTAGCGATCGTGGAAAAAACGGATGTGGCTCCCTAAGGTTGTGTCTTGATCCATCAAGAGTTGAACAAATATATATATATATATATATAAAATGAACCATACCTAATACCCACGTAGGAGGAAATTAAATTAAAACTAATAGGAATGTCTAATTTTACTGTTTATGGCCTAAGAAATGGTTTTTGGCATATTAAATCAACAGAGGACTGAAGTAATCTGTGCCAATTCAGAACACCTATGGGCTGTTATAAATGTAATGGTCTACCATTTGGATTAAAACTGCTCCAGAGTTATTTCAGAGCGTAATTCAAGAAAATGTTGGCAATATAGATGCGTTTGGTAGTTTATTTTGATAATTTATTGATATGTAGGCAGTACGAGCTCTTAAAATAAGGAATACTCAAGTACATACCGATACCCACAGTTAGTATTCATTGGTTCAAAGTCACTTCAATAGCAATTCCTGGTTCATTAACCCAATATTACCCTTGAAAGAAATACTCTTAACTGGTAGAGGAGAATACATGTTTTTCAATGATACGCCTTTCCGCTGAGCATGAGACACTCTCGCCGCCAAGCACAACGCCATCGTGTTTCACGACAGTTGTGCTGGGAAACTTGATAATTTATGAGTTGCAAATAGAGTGGCATATCTCAGGGGGGAACCACAAGGAAAGAGACTTACATCCTTCCTCTGCCCAGCCGAACCAGCTGAACCAAAGACACCCTTAATATGACGGAGGAACGGCGGAGGCGACTCCACAAACAAGAAAAAAATAGGCCCTTGGTGGAGCGATGGCGATAGCACCCTCACCGATCAAATCAATCTTCAATAACGGGTGAACCGTACGGGTATCTGAGAGAGCCAAAGGACGGTTTGCTTTTCTGGAAGAGAATCTATAAATATTTCCTATAGTATACATATTTCCTATCAATTGATTACAATCGTAAGGGGGAATGCGGCCGGGGGGGGGGGGGTGTTAGGACAGAGCGATGGGAAAGGGGTGGAATAGGGAGAAGGAATTGGAAGGACGAGGGAAATCGAATTCTATGTTCGCGGAGTGTCTTAATAGTTTTTCTCTGTTGTGATGACGAATGATGTGAGGGAGAAGGGCTACATGCACTGATATATATACACTCGACAGCGTCTCCCTCTCTCTCACTCCGTCGCTTCCATCAGTGTCCGCTGTTGCAGTGCAGCGCGCTTTATCTCCTGCGCGTCGCCATGGAACATGGAGTGATCTGGAAACCTTCAAGTAATCTTAGCCTAGCGAGAAGATCTTAGCGAAGAAAGTAGTAACCTTTGATAAAGTACACTGCGTAGGTGATACATCTGGTGCCATAGATATTTCTAGGATGTAATTCGATACCTTATTCTGGGAATTACTTTAATACGAGAGTTTAAAAGCACTACTTTATTATTAGAAACTTTTTCTGCCTCATATGTAGACATTTAACTTCAATTAACAAAATGCCGAAAACTATGACCGAATTAATTAAATAACAATGGTTAAATTGGTATGTCCACAAAAATGTTATTAGTCAAGACCTAGGCTTCGTTGCTGTACAACATCATAAGGTCCGCGGCTTCGATTTTATACAGTAACGACACCTAGATCGAGTAAAATGTAATAAGAGGATACATAAAGTTCTTCATTGTTATCTCATAAAAACCGAATACCACGAAGTTAAGCCAGAAATAGTTTAGTAACTCCAAGCATAAGCTTAGGTATTGTGAGAACAAGAATTTTAAAGATTTTGAAACAGATTCTGAGTCTCTTACCGGCATTCCTTCACTTAAACCTCAAATAATTGCCTAAATAACTTATCTAAATGCTTTCACTAGACATTCCAAATAAATTAGCGATGTCTTGCAATCTTACCTCTAACACAATGGTCTCAATATACTATCATTATAGCGTGATTATAGACATTACCAAATTACTGACACGCATCCTAACTAACAATAAATGGTCCAAGTACTAATTGGTTCTATACAACTCAGGATTTAGTTGCAAAACACATTAGTACAAATAGTTCCTCTTTCATCGGTAGCATACCTATAGTGAAGTACATGTACCTATGTGAAATATCACCCCGTGACAAAATTTGCAGGTTATTTGCTAATGCATTAGTAGTTGTAGTCTCATTATTCTTATTAAGGTATGATGCAGTGCATGTTGGTGATAACTCACCCCCTGCCACGTACCCTTACGGTGGCTCGCAGGGTATTATGCAGGTGTACTTTTCCAGTCCTCGCATTTCGATGGATTCTTGGTTTCAAAGCAATAAGGCGTGTTGCGCAAACTTCAGCTCACTTTCCCGTCGTCCGTAATGACTTTAAACGGTCACACCTGCCGCTATTTCTGTCACGTAGTTTCCCCTCGAGAAGTCTAAACTACCCCACTTAAAAGTGGGTGAACTCCGCTGCAGCGAATCTTTCTCCCCAAGGCATCAAGTCGTGCGCGAATCATGTGCCGAGAGAGAGTTCGCTTTCGGGCGCCACTGAGAGAGGACACCTCACGTGAACATCATCATCTGAGGAGGAAGGGGGCTTAGCCGTCCGTCACCCGGTAGCGTGGAGCATCCATGGACACTGAACACCGGTTTTTCCGTGAACCGTAGAACCCAAATCTTTTGCGCAAGTTCGGAGCAGACAGGTTTTTGCCGGAGGTTCAACATATACTGCTCGAGCCAACGTTCTACGGTAGAAGCGATCACAGGAATAAAATAAAGGAAATTGACTGCCGAACCGATAGATTTAAAATGTCATTTTTCCCACGCACAATAAGGGATCATAATAGTTGCGACAAATCAATCATACGAAACTCCCACCCTCAACAAGTAGAGTAGAATTTTCACTTGTGTTTAATAACATAGTATCATTACAAACACTTCACACCGGTCGACTTGTCCAGCATTATTTTATTTTGTTCTCTGCATGAAGTAGCATCTCGTTGCATTCATAAATTAACAGTATTAGTAATATTAACCGCTAGATGTGTGTATAGCATTGTTCTGCATGTTTACATGTTCATTTACATATCACTCTCCCAGTTTCCGGTTGGTCTGCGCACTGTTCTCCTGACTGCTTTTTGATCTGCGCCTAGCGGCCGGGGGAACGTGCGAGGACCCGACTTGTGCAGGGACGAGTGCTGCATGCCTGGTGTGGAATCACCCCGTGCCACACACCCTAGTGGTGGCTTGCACGGTACTTCGTAGATGTAGATGAACCCCTAGTAACAAATCCGTCAGCCCCTTTTTTTTCTATTTCCTCGGCGACTTCATGCAATTCAGGCCCCGCGCCATGACACCATTGCGAAACCAAACCGAAACCAACTACACAGGCGTGCGACTGTACACGGAGGACAGCTCCATTGAGAAGGGACAAGGGTCCCCCGTTGGGTGGGCGGTTCCTCAGATGCTGCGGCCCCAACCACTTCACCCTCAGTTACGAATATTTTCCCCTCCTCCTCGCAGCGAAGAGCACTTCAATTCAATTACTCCGTCCATCGGATGGGACGCTGAAACTGTGGACGCCATGGTGCTCAGCGTTGACAGCAAACAGACCTCGTGTTTCTCCATTCTTCAAACAATCCTTATCTCGAGCCGGAATAAGCCAACCACCTCCCAACCCCCCCAAAAAATAATATATATATATATATATATATATATATATATATATATATATATATATATATATATATATATAAATCATTTTTTATCGCATTTCTGGTGTACATTGAAAATGTTTCTATAATATTTGAGGGCATAGGTTTATCATAAAATAATTATGCATAATATAGGGCACATTTTCACCCCTGTACGACCTAAAATGTACATTATTTAAAATCATTTTTATCGTATTTTTGTGGACTTGAAATATTTCCTATAACATTTGAGGGTGTAGACTCACAAGAGGGCATAATAAAAAAAACATTTAGCACATTTCCACGCTTCTACGGCCACTCACAACTCGTGAAAAATGTCTATTTTTTAAAATAACTTATTTATCGCATTTTATTAGGACTGACAATTTTTCTATTCCATTTGATGGAGTAGATTCATTATAAAATAATAACAAATATCATTTAGTATATTTACATCCTTATACGACCACCCCCAACCCCCGAAAAAATGGATATTTTTTAAACTATTATTTTATTGCAGTTTTTACTGACTTTTAAAATTTTTAAATAGTTTTTGAGGGTATAAATTTGTTATATAAAATGTATTTATTTATTAACAATCATTATAAACAAAATAGGATAATTTTATCATATTATTATATTTTTTCGGGAGTTTGGGGTGTTCATAAATGGTGAAAATGTGCTATATATTATTAATTATTATTTTATAATAAACTTAAACCCTCAAATATAATAGCAAAATTTTCGGAGTACACCAAAAATGCGACAAAAAAATTTTTAAAAAATATACATTTTTTTGGAGGTTGGGGGTGGGTTTGCAAGAGTGAAAATATATAAATCAAGCTCAACTAAATTGTATTGCAAAGACTAGAGCTTCATTTATGAACTGTGAAAATTTCAACGATTAATTTTTATAAACAATTGCAAATGATTGTGATTTAAAAGAAATTCCTATCTCGGGTCTTATTCGTCGTAGAAAGTTGTTTTTTTTGAGTTTTTGAATGGTATGATTCATTAAATTATATTGTAAAAAACAACGGAGATATTCTAATTGTTTATTAGCTTAAAATGTGCACTTTTTTCTTTAATGATTTTTTATAAATAAATTGCAAAACATTTCCATTTTTAAAATATTAGATGACACTTTGAGGCTTGACGAAGAGACGAATGAAGCCATGAAAAATGTTCGTTCGCAGGTTTCCGCGGCGTTGATTAGATGAGTTCGACATTTTTCGGGTGACGTCCGCGTATGTTGTTTTATAGGTTCACAACAGTTTCGCCAGAGCAGGAAACTGTGTTGTGAACCTATAAAACAACATAAGCGGACGTCACCCGAAAAATATTGAACTTATGAAAAATGTTTTAGTCGTTACCCAGCCAATTGTAGAGACAATTAAAAATGGCTATTTAAAAAAACGTGATAAAAGAATAAAATTTTGCAAAAACTACTTGACCAATCGGCACATACTTTTGCACACTTTTTGAGTACATAAAAACTCAAACGTTTGGAGAGTTTGGTGAAGTTTTAATAATTATTTCAAAAGTTATAAGCAATTGTAAAAAACTCTTATTTTCCATTTACTTTTGCAATAACATTTTTGTTTATAGACCGATTTTAATTTACAAAGTCTCATTTGTTACATCTGTCCATCACGTATGTACAATTCATTTGCACAACATTTTTCTCAAAATTCTATAGTTTTTTCTCAATATCGTAAAGAACAGAAAAAACGATTTTTCGATCTAATTGTTCGGAAATAACAATGACGCACCAAATATTTCAAGACCAACGAGGTGAGATTTCTTTTATTTTAGCTTCCCCATGACATTTGCACACAAAAATCGCGCCCAGTACTTGATCGATTTTTTAGATCATTTTTCACTCTCGGTCTACTCGGAGACTTCGCTAAGATGAGTTGAAAATTTCAGATCAGGCGCGTGATCAAGGTGATGGGGAGAGGATATTATTTAACCCGCATGGAACCCTGGAACTGGCCTCCTCCTCCCCTCCCACTCCCGTCGATCCGAAAGAAGTGGGGGGTGGGGAGCGGTAAATGGAAGGGAGTGGAACTTAAGAAGGCGGTGGAATTTGGCGTGCCCACCCCTCTCCCCGCTCTCTCATTCGCGTAGTCCAGGAGTCAATGAAGCCCCCCCCCCACACACACCCCCCTCTTGACCCCTGTGACGCCCCCATCTAGAGAAGAGACGACCACGTGACACATGCGGCGCCGCCCCTCCTCCCACTTTCACTCCAACTTTTGAATCGTGGACACATCGTTAAAATTAGTCCGGGCCATCACCACCCGGGCGGCGACGCGGGGGCGGATACATTCCCACGCATTTCGATGACGACAGATTTGAAGTAAAAGCGGCGTCTCTCGTTCGATCGGGTGCAATTGCATGCGACCTTTTAGTTGGCGCAGTGGCGAAGACTGCGGCTTGGCGCCACTTGGGAACCACTGTGCATCCGCGCAGTACTACATCTCGCGACTCCACTGTGCTGTGGCTGGCGCTCATGTCATTGTGCCAAACGCAACATTTCACCTAAACCTCTCGAGTTACTCCAAAAAAACCTGACTCTGTACAAGGAGGTGACAAGTGTAGAGTAAATAAAGAAATTTCAAATTTTGGCCCAACGATAAGCGCGGTTGAAATATAAAGTAACGCATCTCATTGGAAAGGGTGTTTAGACAGCCATTCATCAGTTCCAAAGTGTCCGCGGTGGAACAGGTAAGACGTTAAATTTAGTACCAGCTAATTGCGGTTAGGTCCTCGGATACAAGGTCACGACCTTATCGCACCCCAGTTAGATCTCATCTCAGTAACACCATGAGCATCTAGAACCAACCACAGAAGGTATTTACCCGCAAAATGAACAGCATGATAGCGGGAATGATGAATGGAACGGGAAGCCGCGCGATTCGTAAAAACTTCAATGGAGCGACAAACAATGTTAATATACATCTACATTAAACCCAGCATATCACCAATTTGTGTGGCAGGGGGTTAGTACCAACGTACTACACTATACCGCAATAAAGTCAATCAAGCTACCACCACTGGCGTATTAAAAAACATGCAAATACTTTTCATGAGTTGACATTTCACCAACATGCATTGTACTGCCATAAATATTAGAGAAACTATTCGTATTATTGTATTTTGGAACTACATAAATGGTCAGAGAAAAAAGAGTTATACTAATAACGTGCACGGCGTACTGTTAGTAATAGGTAGCAGATACGGAAACAAGTATAAGGGAGCCAATCAACTACTAGCTACACGTATCGACAAACCTAGTTAAAAAATCTCATATAGCCTCTTATCGTTCACGGGAAACATGACATTTTAAACGTGTCCGTTCTGCAGTCTCTTTCCCTAATTTTATTCTCATCATCTGATCTACCGTAGTATGTCGGATTTCGTAAAATTTTATTAACGTCGTCAGTAAATAAATTGGTTTGGAACTTACATAAAAGATTGAGTCTAAATTTAAAACGATTCCAACCTTTTAGAATCCATGAATATATTCCGAAACGCTTCCTTCGTAGCGACTTTAAAATCAACTTATATTTTTCATTTATTAAGTTGCGATCATCAGTGGACAAATGTGTACCAATGTTTTTCATCTCGGCATGGTTGCGATCATCAGTGGACATATGGGTACCAATGTTTTTCATCTCGGCATGGCATACTCTCTGTCGTCTTGACGATTTTCTCACTTTGGAATTGTACCATCTGGATTCGCTGAACACATTTTTTGCTTTACTTGGGATATATTTTCTGATCCTCGAATGCACGAACGGAAGAGAAGCTTTCCAAATACCTACGGGCAAGAGCAGCACTTCCTCAAAAAAGAACCGGTTTTTAACCGACGAGTATTTTAAAGCACTAATTTGTACCGGACCGGTTGTACCGACGCAATATTATCGGCATACCGGCATTCTTGAGTTTGTTTTTACAAATT
Source organism: Pyrrhosoma nymphula (assembly GCA_963573305.1). Taxonomy (NCBI): domain Eukaryota; kingdom Metazoa; phylum Arthropoda; class Insecta; order Odonata; family Coenagrionidae; genus Pyrrhosoma; species Pyrrhosoma nymphula. Next base: position 5,605,022 of record OY754334.1, read on the forward strand.
AGTTATAAAAGAACATAAATTTGACCTTGGTAGTCCGGTATTTCCGTAAACTGATGTAAGGAGATTCCTTTACATCATGAATGATTTAGTTAAGGCAGTTTGAAAAATGCCATATGGCATAATTCAAATTCACTTCGATAGAAGTACATTATCCATCTTGGACGATGCTACGGTTTATGCTATTTATATCAGCGATTCGTCTCTTAACATCTCAGTAGTGGATGGAATACGGCCGCACTTGATAAAACCATCGATACTTTTATGCGTGTGTTAGCTCCTGTAATCAAATTCAGGAATTATTAATGCTAGGTTTAATTGAAAATCAATTACGAGCAATGCAGTAGATGTAGACCAGTGACAGTGGAACCGTCCGAAAAGTTAACAAAACTGAAATAAAAACCTAGCACGATCAAATAGCGTATTTTACTAACCTATTTTTTATGAAAATGTGGATATACATGGATAAAGTTCGCAATGCATTTCATCTCCGCACATCTAAGATTGGGTACAGCTAGAAAATTAGTTATCTCCTCGGAAACGACAAGTTTAAGTCAGGCTATAGTTTTGTTTCGCGCTTCGCTGAATTCATGTTGCGAGTGTAAAGTCATCACACCAATTCCTTGTCAGCGAAAAGCCATTTAAGTCACCCAAGTTTTCTCAAAAGGATATATCTGTTGCTGATATTATTACATGAGTTGCCTCTCTGCGTGTAAAATTCATTTTAAGTCCCAAGAAAAATTATCAAATCTATAAATGCAGCGTTTGAAACTTCCTAAGTTCGCACAGGTACCTAATCAGTATTTCACCATCAGTCCTTACGTTCTCGATCCAGCAGCTGAATAGATATCGGCTTCGGAACATTTATGGAAGATTACTCACAGTTACATAGTAATCAATTGCATCAAATTATTTTCCATCATATGTTAACCAAAAAGTCGGCCCAAGGCACTCAGTAATCGAAAACATTTTCTAAATTACGGAAAAAAACTAGGAATCAGGCCCAGAAAACATGTTTTATTTTTTCATAAATTTAAAATGAAAAATTCAAAAATAAATGCAATTAACTTTATAATTACTTCACAATTAAAGTAAAGCATACAAATTAAAGCTAAATTTTTCAAAGCAAATATATTGAATCCCAATAATATTTAAAAATCAAAATAATAGTAATCTACATTCCACAATATCCATCATCTAGGGAAGAAAACCGTGTCCTTTTATCAGTGATGATATTATTAACGGCACAGTGCGTTCTGAGGCGACTGATTTACCCATTGAACAAATATATTTTTATTATATTTTATACAAATTAGGAAACACATTTATTTTCCTCCCAGAACTTCAGGGGGTCTTTGTTCCTCCCCAAAAGACTCTGTTTGAGGTAGAGCGTCATCTCATGTGGTACTGCACCTGAACCATGAGAGCGTGCATCCGGTGCATTATGTGCAGCAATGTTTTCATCGCATGGCCATATTCTAGATGCACTAGCTGCAATTTTGCATGCTGGAAGCAAGGAAGGAAGAAGAAAAGTGTGTAATTTTAAATCGCATTCTGAGATTACGTCGCCAACTCGCGCTCGCTGTCCCCTTGTCCATCCTTGAACCCTCATCTCATCTTCATATTGTGACCCACCCAGAAGCTACCCTAGAACCTTCCTCCGAAGACGTGCACCCTGGGCCCCCTAGAAAGCGCATATTTCCTAGTCAATACTCTTATCGGCAAGGCTTCTCAAACGCCTCCCTTTCCTCCACATCTCTCTCTCTCTCCATGGCTTGCTTGCCAATGAATTCACAACAGCCTTTGTCGTCCGCTTCACCCTTATCCAGGTGGTGGGTGGGTAACCAGAGGGTGCGCAATAGAGGCATAAAAGAGTAAGTCCACTCCCTGGCCCCTGTCTCCTCTAAGGTCCCCTTCCCGACACAGGAGGTCCCCCTCCCAAAACTCTCCCATCCCAATCCAACGCACAGCACAAATGAGCCCTATATTCATTTCTCCCCCCTCCAACGTGCAACGTAGTTGAGCTACGAATGTAAAACACGATTTCTTACCGAGAATATACAGAGTACTTTTTTCGGATTGGTTGCATAATGGCACCGTGCATTTTCGGACCTGATGATGTTACATCCTTTTTAGTGAACGATTGTTGCATACTTTTTCGGATTTTTAACTTTCTGATAATGATGTCTGAAACTAATAAATATAAGGCATTTTAATACAGGATTACCTCTCTGATTGAAACTGAGCGTACAAGGGTTTGTGATCCTCGCGTTTTCTCGGATTTTATTAATAAACTGATTCCACCACTATGGGCTCAAGAAGCCTGGGTGATTCGACCATTGGAATTCAATCATGGACAAGCGCTTCAAGACACGTACTTGTCAATGATTTTCATGATTCCCTTCCAGCTGGCCAGTTTGAAAGAAAGAAGGACAAATGTTATTTTCGGGAAGGAGGGTAATTTAAAACCTCCAATAAAGATATATACTGCCAAGCACCTGCTTTCAGTAGAAATCAGTTTTTTTTAAACTTAGAAATTTCTACTTCGTTTAATACTTTTGATGATGTTCAAAGAAAACATTGCGGTAACTACTTAATGGCCAGTCTTCATCAGTGTCACCATTAATCACATGTTATGGCATATTTGCTGCCAATAAATCAAGAATATTGTCCCCTCAGTTAATCGTCGTAGCTATCTGATGTAGAGCATTTGATGAGAACGTGTACAGCAGGGACTCGCAGATGTCTTTGTCTCTTCCCCCTGGTACGTAACTGTAGGTCCTCCAATCTATAGAGGGGGCATTGAAATCTCCACCTATGATTAAATTTCTTTCGGCATTCCTGAATGTGATACTCTTTATTTGTGTTTTGAGTTCTACAATTGAGGTCACGTCGGTGTTAGGTGGCCTGTAGTATGCGCACACAAATATTTTTTTAAATTTAGGCCGTCTAACTGAGCAGCTTACAGATTCTAGGCTGGTCTCTGGAACGATTTCTACTTGGCTGGAGCTATTTTTTAAATTAGTGTTGAACGATTTTGTTAAAGTTTCCCTTTCAGAAATGTTGCCTGTCAGCCAACATTCTGTACTTATACCTACTGGTGTTACACCCCGTGCTATGAATTATACGGTGAATTCTGGAATCTTATTTTTTAAACTATGGCAATTAACCACTGCGACGACGATTACTTCATAATTATCGCTTATGCGTTTCGGGGATATTTCCAAATTGCCCTCTTTAATTAAGCTAATCTTGGGCCCTAAACTCTGAATATTATTTATTAAATAAATTATTGGCAACACAGATTTAATGGCCCCAATATATGGCCTAATCAAAACAACTGATTGTTGCAATGGATATTCCGACAGCCCACAAAGTGACCAACTCTCCAGCCTACCGTCCACGCTAAACACGACGACTATACTCAAGTATCCTGCACGCGACCTCCTGTGATGCCTAGTACATATAGTAGACAACCGAGCGATTTATAGGCACCCGACAAGAATCCAGCACTTGCCTGAGGTCCAAGAACTCCGCTCCCTCGCTCCCACATACTTCACTGAGTCTCTGGTGTATGCCTTCCACTCGGCTCCAAACCATCGAACCCCGATCCGTCCTAGGTACCAAGCTGCATATGGTAAGCCTCAAATTGGTAGCAGATCCTCCGCGAATACGGCGGAACTCGGAGCATGGGTCTCTCACAGAGTCTAAATTTCCCTCTGATCCCATATTCACAGCGTCATTGGTCCCAACATGGGCAACCACATGCAACTTGGAGCAGTTCATGCCCCTGACCACCGAATTCACCACCTTCGTCACCTGTGGCACCATTCCTCCCAGTATACACCAAGAGGTGACCCGTGCATCGCCTCCTTTCCGCCGGCCCATTTCACGCAGCGGGGCCGTTACACGCCGGACATTGGAACTACCTACTACTAAAATTCCCTCCCGTTCATCTTCACTACCTCTCAGCGACCCACCTCCCAGCTCTAGTTCCGATGGATCAGCCTCCACCAGCATATCGAACCTATTGTTGACGGGGACCGACTCAGCCTGCGTCCTTGACATTCCTCGTTTTTGGAGGGTGACACCACGGCTACGCCTGCGAGACACTATCCATATCCCCGAAGCAAAGGAGGGAGACTCCTCCGGAGGCACGGGGCAAGTCCGAGAAGGGTCCTTCACCCTCCGTCCCGCAACAGTGCTTGCGCTCTCCCTGGCCTTTACACGTTTGGGCCCTCATTCCGACCTTCTAGGTAATGCTAGGACTGAGATGGGAAATACTTGAGAATCAGCGCCAGAATAAATCCGACAGAAAAATATTCAAATCGCAACCGGAAAAGTCATTCGCCTACACAGGGACTTGAACCCGGATCACTTAGCGCCGAGTGCTTTAGTCAGATAAGCTACCGAGGCGTCCTCCCCAGGGGATTTTTGTAGGCTTTAAAGGAACAAGCCATCAGTGTATACTACAAGATAAATAACACATTACATAATAGGAAAAGAGAAATAGACACTACAACAAAAATTGAAATATTTAAAACAATGTATCTACCTATTTTAACGTATGGTTGCGAAATTTGGCCCATTACAACCAGAACTGAAAGTAGAATAATTTCAGCAGGAATGAAATTCTTGAGGAGAACAACAAATAAGACCTAAAGAAATCTGAAAAGAAACTTAGTAATTAGATAAAAACCTCAAGAGGAGCCCTTACTGGAAAACATAGAAAGAAACCAGCGAAGACACCTCAATAGAGGGTACCAGGAAAATGGTGGAGGCTAAACCAGATGGAAGAAGAAGTAGACGTAGACATAGAGAAACATGTGTGGGGACAATAGAAAAGTATGGTAAGAGAAGAGGGAAGATGGATAGGGAATTGAAGATATTGGTGAAGGACTGTAAGAGTTTGTAGAAGCCCCGACGCCAAGGGCATAAGGGAAAGGGAGAGGAAGAAGATATAATCAAATCAGCAAAATCTATTTAACCTTATTGATTGGCTCGTTAAGTATAAGGCGAAAATTGGCAACATTTCTGTATTCACCGCAACTCAAACTCTAGGACGAAGCACGACTGTATTTCGTTCGAAGAAGAAAAAGGAGACACGACCTATTCTCTAAATATACGTTAATTTCATTCATTCAAGTATTCTACCAGCTGATTGGTAGGTTCTTGGACAGTCCCCATTCTGCATCCAAACCTCATAGTCATTGTCTCGCTTTCCCTCCTAAGGATGGTCCGTTATTAGATCCCTCTTCAATTCTTCATATCTTCTACCTCCTCTTATTTCGTCGAGAATTCCTATCCTCTTCCTTCCTCTTCCACTCTTCCCCAGTATTCTCCCCTCTATCACTCTCTTCAACATGCCCTCTCCTCTCAAAACCTCATCCATCCATCTCTTCTGCCTTCTCCAAACCTCTGCCACAAGCTTCCTCTCCTCTCCGACCATATCCAATACCTCCTCATTCGTCTTCTTCGTCATCCAGCTCACCTTCTCCATCCTTCTCCAAACCCACATCTCAAACGCCTCAAGTCTACGCACATCCTCCCTTCACAATGACCAAGTTTCCGACCCATTTAGCGCCACGCTCCATATTAAAGTTTTCACCAGCCTCTTCTTTACGACTCTTCTCAGGCCCCCCCTCATCTATTCCCTTCTCTTAGAAAATGCTTCTTTAGCTAGCGCAATTCTTCATCTGATGTCCTTACCACTAAACCCATTATCCTCCAAAATACTACCCAGATACGTAAACTGCTCGACCTGCTCTATCTTCTGCCCTCCCACCCTTGTATTCAGCCCCGCCTTCTTATTTCTAGAAAATCTCATTACTTTCGTTTTCTTGTGATTGATCTTCATCCCATACTTTTCGCACTGCACCTCTAATGCATTCACCATTGGCTGAAACCCCTTGGCCGACTGACTAACCAATGCTTGATCATCTGCAAATTTCACAGATTTTATCAGCTACCCTCCTACCTTTATTCCTACCTCCTCCTCCCCCCATGCCTCCCTTACCATTTCTTCTGAATACACGTTAAAAAGCAACGGCGATAGTGGGCACCCTTGCCGAACTCCCCGTCCTATCGTGGCCCATCCCGATTCTCCATTGGCTACCCTAACCTGCGCCGTCTGGTTCATATACAAATTCCGAATCAGACACCTGTCTCTCCAATCGACCCCTAATTTCTTCAACACTCCCATTAATTTCGTCCATTCCACCAGATCAAACGCCTTCTCGAAGTCTACGAAGCATGCAAAAACATCCTGCCCATACTCCAGGTTTCTTTCTACTAGCGTCCTCATCACCGCTATAGTCTCCGCACATTTTTGCCTTACTCTTCTTTGATATAGGAATTAGTACAGTCTTCGCGAAGTCTTCCGGCCACACTCCATCCTCATAAATCCTACGAATAAGCGCAACAAGTTTTCCTCTTCCGTTCTTCCCCATGCACTTTAAAAACTCTGCAGGTATGTCATCTATTCCAACTGCCTTATTCCTTTTCATATCTCGTAGAGCTCTTTCGATTTCGCTATCTAGGATACTTGGTCCGATGCCATCTCTGTCGATATCGTCTTCCCTTTCTATATCTAACCTATTGGGCCTTATTTCTTTACCATACAGCTCTTCAACATACTCCTTCCACCTCTCCTGGATCTCTCTCGGTTCTACGATCACCTTTCCCATCTTGTCTGTTATCGTTGTAATTCCCCTTCCCTTATTACCACCCGTCAGTTCCTTTACTTTCCGATATAATGTATCAGCTCTTCCCTCTTTTTGGTATTTCTCTAACGCGTCGATCTGTTCTCTCCACCACGCCTCTCTTGCTTTCTTTGTTTCTCTTCTAAGCCTGTTATTAAATTCTCGGTATTTTCTCTTACCTAGTTCTGAGTTTACGCTCTTCCATTTCCTTCTCTCCACCATCTCCCTCATCATCTCCTTCGTGATCCACGGTTTCCTAATTTTAGTTGCACTCACTACGATTACCGTTGCTTTCGCCGCTTCTACAATTCCGTTTTTCAAACTTCCCCATTCATCTTCCACTGATCTAGCTCCGTGTTCCTCACCCATTATCTCATCCACCTTCTCTCGATACTTCTTCTTCATTGCCCCAGTTAATGCCTCCGTATTCCACTTTTGTACCCTCCTTCCCACTCTTATCTTTTTCAGTTTTACCCGCCATTTCATGACTAATAAGTTAACACTACTCCTGTATCTGTGACGAACCATTATATAATCTATCTGGAACCTATCTGTGTCTCCCGGCTTCTTCCAAGTGTACCTACGTCGAGGATGATGTCTGAACCATGTATTTGTAATTACTAGGTTATTTCTACGGCAAAACTCCACAGCTTTTTCGCCCCGGTAGTTTCTCCTTCCTAGCCCGTAATCGCCCACCTCCCTCCCATCTCTTCCTTCGCCCACCACCACGTTCCAATCCCCCGTTACTACCAAGTGCTTACTCCCAGGTATCCTACCAAATATTTCCTCTAGCTGATCGTATACCCCATCTATCTCCTCCTCTTTATGATTAGAGGTAGGCATATAAACCTGGATTATAACTAAATTCGTTGGATCTGCCTTTAGTTCCACGACTATAATCCTATCACTCACCTGTTCTGCATACACTACTTATCTACCTAGATTCCTATTCATTACGAATGCAACCCCGCGCTGGCTTTCATTCCCTCTCCTATTACTTACTCTATAGTCGTCGCTCCAGTAATCCCCGTCATCCTTCCATCTTACTTCACCCAGACCCATGATGTCTACACCCACCCTCTCCATTTCTTGCTTTATATTCTCTAGCTTCCCCGCCCTCAGCATAGTCCTAACATTCCACGTGCCTATTCTGATAGTTTCATTCCTCTTCTTTATCTTCTTTTCCTCTGCTGCTGCTACGTCTGAGCAAGGATTTCGTGTGATGACGACCGCAGGGGCCTTGCTCCCACCGTTGCCGGGCACGACACCCGGCCCTCTGGGCCGAGTCCCGTAGTTGCCAGGATTCATTATCAATTGAGAACTGTCCATAATTTCAAGGTTTTTGTTTTTATTGAGATAGTATTCCGTGGCCTATCCCAATATTGTTTTTTACGTGACACCATCACTTCGGAGGCCGCCCCACTGGGGTCAGACGCCTTTTGCAGCCGCCTCACTGAGGTACCGACGCTGCGCGGACTACCATTCGTCTGTCTCCTAACCTTCGACCAATCTGGCATGGGTGACCCTACCAGGAGCAATGCTCCCGCCAGTGCAGCTCTAGGGGTCATCGGAGCACGCAAGCTCTTCCACACGACAAGGTTGTAGTCCAAGAGAAGAGTACGTTCATTTATACACGTTAATTTATTAAAAACAAATATTTAGACATTCGAAGCATACTCTCACAAGGCAGTGAATCCTGGACGATAAGAGTTTCAGAACAAAGAAAATCGGAAGCAATGGAAATGCAAAGTCATCGAAAAATTATGAAGATGAAATGCGCTGAGAGAATCACCAATGATGAAGACCTACGAAATGTTGGTGAGGTATGTACACAAAGATGCAACCACGGCCACTTCCAATGCTATTTTTCTCTCAGTGAATGAAATCTGTTAAGAAATAAATGTGGTAACGTAGATAGAGTCAAAATTTTTATAAATTAAGGCGTAAATTTAAAAAATCCGTTTTAACTCTTTCTTTTGTCAACTGTATAAATTGTGTTGATATTAAGAATGCAGCTTTTATCTACAGGATGATAAAAATAGCCTTACTACTGATTCGAACCCAGCCAGAACCGCCACTCAACTTCCGCGCAGGGAATTAACCAACTCGGCTACGGAGCCGCTTCATAATATTAGACACGGTGAGTCCAAATCTGAATCAAGGGAGATGAAAAACCTCGCGACGGAGCCCGAAAGGAAAAGACTCCGATCGGTCCAACGTGTGCGTGGACGGGAGTTTCCTCAGTGCATTCCTTCCGCTAGGGCTTTTGCTCTCGGAGTTTCTTTGACTCTAATTCCGCTAGCCCTGTCGCATCCACGTCCGTCCTCGTCCGCTCTCGGTGACGTAAAGACGAAGACCGCATCTAGCCTCGTGTGCCAACCTTCCCAAGTTTTTTCCGACCCGGCGCCATTCAATCAAATCAGTACACTGGGGCGTGTAGGTGTCTACATTTCAGTGGAAACGATATTACAACGTGCAGTCGAAACTTTGAGAATATATAGAGGAACAGCCATGGGATACATTCTATGACACGGCAGTCTCTTGAAAATATCTCAGGGACAAATGAATGGGAAGCATTATCGAATTAGACGAGGGATCGACGCAAACCACGAGGAAAGCAATAAACATGGGAGAGATGAGTGACGGGAGCAAACACTTCTTCGCATTGATGGCTGTTAATGGCGAGGGATGAAGGTTCGGGATCGGGTTGGATGGACGGCGCCGCCGTTTCCCCTCTTGCCGATCTGTCGCGTGACTCCTCGGAACGTCTGCTGCTGCCCCCCCCCCCCCCCCGCCCCTCGCGCCCCTTCGCAGGGCGAGGAGGAGGCCACCGGCGGCACATCCCTCCTCCCTCAGACGTGGCTCTCTCGCAGCAATCACGACCGGTCACTTAACGGCAATTATCGGCTCGCTCCAACACGCCCCTAATTAGTGATGGGGGGGAGGAGGAGGAGGACGAGCGAAAAGGCGTCGAAGGCGTGCAACCTCCTCTCCTCCCTCGGCACGCCCCCCCCCCCCCCCCGGCGGGACGCGGGGGTGCTGCTCGTCACGCGACTAGTGGCGGGATAAGTGAAAGCTCGCGGAATTTCCAGCCGCGTGCATAGACGCCAAGTGGTATTGGGCACGCCTTTACGGCGGGGCGCACATTCAGGTAGTTGAGCCAAATATCACTTCGAATAGCCTCTTGTGACGAAAAAGATCTCATCTTTCTGATGTTTCAAATACGTATCAGCCAATTGCCGCACTAATTTTCTAGATGCATATTTCCCGAGAAATACATGCCGTTTTCCATTGGATTTAGAAAAGCTCCAGAGAGACTAAATCTTTAAAAAATAAGGACTTTCTGACGCATGCATCGCAGCAGAAATTCGTATATTTTTTTAACTATATTTAAAAATAAATGAATTACCGTAATACTTTTTACAATATCGCAAATAAAACCTTCAGTTGCGATGGAGTTCTCCGTGTACGGTGTGAAATAAAAGGCTCAAGTTTAAGTCTTAAATATTCATATTTAGTCGATTACTGAGAATTTACGTCGTATAGAACAATGGTTTTTCGGCATTAGCAATATATATTTCCTACATGTTTCTTACAGCTGTTTAAATTTAAAAATAAATGATCCTCATTATGACTAGAGAAATATCTCACTCAAACTACGTTAAACAGAGGAGGGGCAGCAGTGACGAGCACTGTGTGAGTTGGCGATTCATTAGAGGTACTACTTGTGTACACAACGGCAAACGCCTCTACTCGGGCCTATTAACCGAGGCAGATGTAGCCTGTGGTTTGAACACAGTTCCCGGTCTGTCCTCTCGTAAGAGTTAGCATGCTCCCGTTCAGCCTTCCGTGAATAATAAAGAGTCATGCGGACACCAAACCAAGGAAGAGAACGAGCTCCTCAAAACTGCTCCTCTGTCACCGCTCTCGGCCTTGATTGCTCTGCTTCACGACTACCACCACCACTAGGTCGCCGCGCCGAGCGGGGCGGCGGGTCCCGCTCCTGACAATGGAGGGGGGCCACTTGCTGTGTGACTCTGATCCTGCGTCATCCGTAACTCCGGGCCAGCTTTGTTTGCATTTTTACCCTAAATCCTACTACAGTACGATTAGAGTTATCTGTTAGATCCGAAAGAAAGTCGCGGAGTTACACGGAGGCATAGGAGAGTATGAAAAACTCATAGAGAATGTAGACAACAACACTTTCCGCCGATAGGGACAAAGGGTTCTCGGGCAGGCATAACCTGCAATTCGTGCTTAACTATAAAATGAGAGAGGGGGAGAAATAGTTGAAGGCGATTACGCGATCTAAATAATATACAGAGAGTTAGGATAACTCATTTGAACACTATGGTAATAAACCCTTATTCAATATTACAATTTCACCACTTATATCAATGAAATAATTATTATTATAGTGATGGCCCGGTTACTGTCGAAAAGTAATTCGGCTCGAATACACTTACTCCTTCTGAAATGTAATTTATTTCCAGTATCAATTGCTTTCCAAAAAAGTAATTGACTACAGTTACAAGTAAATTAGTTTGGCATTCATCGAGGTTTCGAGATAACTCCACTTAGTGACTCCGGTTAGAGTTATTTGAAGTTCTGTAATGACCAAAGGGGCTATGGCCCAGCAAACATTATAACTCCTTCCTCTCCGTAACTCCTTGTTAGAGTTATACGTAGAGGTGGGCGTAGCGCCCAGTGTGCTCATCGTAATTTATTTATTTAATGCCTTTTTTTATCTAGGGCGAAGTTAGGGCTACATGGTCCTCTATTTCATTTAACCCTAAACCTATCACATTGACACCCATGCCCTGAGTGGAAGGAAACCCACCCAGGCGGGACTCGAACCCGCGACCTTCGGATTAATCAGGCGAGGACTCAAACCACGCCGCGATCGAGGCCGACCACGATTATGGGATTAGAAAAGTGACAAAAGTTATCAACTGAGGGGTGATGAGTCAGGACGAATCATTGCAGAGCCGCAGTTATTAATAGTAGGTTGGTAGAATGACCCGCTGCACCTACACGATTGCTAATAAAACAAATTGCCGATCAAAGAGAAATGTCTTCGTCATCCATTTTTTGTGAGAATATATTCCACACAATAAGATTTTTGTTCCCCTTTTCTCCAGGATATACGGCAGTTTTCAATTTCAATCGGCGTCCATCGGTGCGATTGCCGTAACAATGACTTGATTTATTAACGAGTTGCCTTCAGCAAAGTTCTAGGAACAATGAAAACATTTGGAGCCGCTAAGTGGCGACAGGAGAAAGTCACGCGAATAGTTGAAGAATTGTGAAAAAGGCTTCAAATCTTAGGGCGAGGGATATTTATCGCCGTCGTCCCACCTTGGACACAATGAAGCTCCACTTCTGGATGGAACGAAAGGAACGGGTTGTTGCACTGCCAGCCGAGTATCGCGGTAGCGCGCTCGTTCGATGCCCTTCCTAATTGCACCTTCAGACCCTGCACATCTCAAAGAGGAGCATATCCAAGAGCGCTTAACATTCCGCTGTCTCGGGCGTGACATCGTGGAATGTGCGTAGCGTTGTAAATTATTATTTCTCATATACTGGAAGAAGAATTTTCAATTTTTCTGTGATTTATAACATTATTATTCCCTTTAGCATAATAAACAGGATAAACTGTTTTTTTATATGTTCACAACAAGTATAAATACCCAAAAGGATTTCGTCAACTTATCAAAATCGTCAAGAAATACACGCAGGGTAAAGTATTCAACGAGGTGTTTTCGCGGTAAACGAGAGCACCAACATAAAACTATTCTGGAGAAAGCCTGGTTGCCGCACCTTGACCAGATTGTCCGAACGTGACAGGGGGAGTCGCAGAATATCCTTGAGGTCTTCTTTTCCATGGGACAGACTAATAAATATGTGTGAATGTGTCGAGAGAAAATTAAAAAACACCAAAGTATTAGCAATAATTTCAGTGAAAAGAGTCACGCACGAGCCAATGTATTCATGAGACGAAAGAAAACTCAGAGATGAAAAAAAGAACGAAAAACCAAATTTTCACGGCCAATAACAAAAAAATAGGAATTTTGTAAGGCGTACTTTAAAGGTTTCACCAGAAAAATATTGAAGGTAAGTGATAACGTATTCAGGAAATCAATGAGAATTGAAAAACTGGCTCGATCCTATGAAAGGAAAGCTCTTCGCCGCATCGCTTACATATGTATTATCCACAGTTATCTGAATAGCTTCAACGCCATACGGTGGCAATACTTATGTTTCTGCTATTATAATACTATAACTAATAGCATCTATTATCTAGGTGACTCCTCTGCATGACCTCTTGTTTTTATATAATTGTTTTATTTCTCTTCTGGAGATATGTCTTCTTTGTCTCCAGAACAAAAAAATTAGCATCTATAACTTTTGATATAAGGTGTATCAGACGCCTTGCGTCCTCTGTGGAATTATATATATATATATGTGTGTGTGTGTGTGTGTGTGTGTGTGTGTGTGTGTGTGTGTGTGTGTGTGTGTGTGTGTGTGTGTGTGTGTGTGTGTGTGTGTGTGTGTGTGTGTGTGTGTGTGTGTGTGTGTGTGTGTGTGTGTGTGTGTGTGTGTGTGTGTGTGTGTGTGTGTGTGTGTGTGTGTGTGTGTGTGTGTGTGTGTGTGTGTGTGTGTGTGTGTGTGTGTGTGTGTGTGTGTGTGTGTGTGTGTGTGTGTGTGTGTGTGTGTGTGTGTGTGTGTGTGTGTGTGTGTGTGTGTGTGTGTGTGTGTGTGTGTGTGTGTGTGTGTGTGTGTGTGTGTGTGTGTGTGTGTGTGTGTGTGTGTGTGTGTGTGTGTGTGTGTGTGTGTGTGTGTGTGTGTGTGTGTGTGTGTGTGTGTGTGTGTGTGTGTGTGTGTGTGTGTGTGTGTGTGTGTGTGTGTGTGTGTGTGTGTGTGTGTGTGTGTGTGTGTGTGTGTGTGTGTGTGTGTGTGTGTGTGTGTGTGTGTGTGTGTGTGTGTGTGTGTGTGTGTGTGTGTGTGTGTGTGTGTGTGTGTGTGTGTGTGTGTGTGTGTGTGTGTGTGTGTGTGTGTGTGTGTGTGTGTGTGTGTGTGTGTGTGTGTGTGTGTGTGTGTGTGTGTGTGTGTGTGTGTGTGTGTGTGTGTGTGTGTGTGTGTGTGTGTGTGTGTGTGTGTGTGTGTGTGTGTGTGTGTGTGTGTGTGTGTGTGTGTGTGTGTGTGTGTGTGTGTGTGTGTGTGTGTGTGTGTGTGTGTGTGTGTGTGTGTGTGTGTGTGTGTGTGTGTGTGTGTGTGTGTGTGTGTGTGTGTGTGTGTGTGTGTGTGTGTGTGTGTGTGTGTGTGTGTGTGTGTGTGTGTGTGTGTGTGTGTGTGTGTGTGTGTGTGTGTGTGTGTGTGTGTGTGTGTGTGTGTGTGTGTGTGTGTGTGTGTGTGTGTGTGTGTGTGTGTGTGTGTGTGTGTGTGTGTGTGTGTGTGTGTGTGTGTGTGTGTGTGTGTGTGTGTGTGTGTGTGTGTGTGTGTGTGTGTGTGTGTGTGTGTGTGTGTGTGGAATATTGACTAAAAAGGTAGGAGGGTTCAGATAAAGGAGTCGGATATAAAAGTATTAAAGAAACTAGGATTTATCAAGCGAACAGTAGGGGGAAGATTCTCCGATTAAAAAGCGCTCTTCGCTACTTCGATCTGGTTAAGCCACACCTCGAGTACGCCTGAGTATTTGAGACCCTGCATTTAGATAGATTTAATTCGCCAAGTCAATAAAATACGAAGTGAAACCTCATGCTTCGTTAAAAACTACTCAGAGCGAACAGTAAGTGTCATTATGCAGCTGATGAAAGGATTAGATTGGGAGCCATTGGAGACTCGGAGGCTACACGCCATGGGCGCCCATGCACGGGGGCAAGAGGCCCCCCCCTAGCCTCCCGGAAAAAATAAAAAAGGGAAGGGTAAATTTAATTAACTATTGTTTTTACAGGATTAAATTAATATTTTACTAACAAATTTAGGAAATTGTCATTCATCTAAGATCTTCTAAAAATGTACTCCTTAGAACTCTAATTTACTAAACTTTCCGGGACCCTGGAGGGCTCCTAGGACCCCCCTCTTCTTATGTCTTGCACCCCCCCCATGAAAAATATATTGTATGGGCACCCATGCTACACGCTAGGCGTAGATTACTTTGAAAACTCCGATTAGGCGAGTATTCAGTGGACGACAAAGCGGAGAATGTAATTTAACACATTTCTAGAACTGGTAGAAGCGACAAAAAACAAGAGAAAAATACACCGCCAAACTGGCTGGTGCATAAAATCCTTCTTTCCCTCGCGCCCCTAGCGATAATTAAAACTATGACAAAAACTGAGTGACAATAACAAAAGACAAATCGTTCACATACATTCACCGCTGTCCTGAAATATGATTATTGTTCTCATTAGGTACCTGCTACAATATCCAACTCATCTCATTGCACCTGTAGCGACGAGTGAAAATACTTCCGCTCGCGGAGGTGGGTCCGCCGTAAAAGCGCACTTGTTTGGTTATTTGGGGCGATAGAGGGGAAAGGCGAGAGTCCGGTAAGGGGATAAAGGGGGTGGTGTCACATCCCGCGAAGGGGGAGGAAGGAGTGGGAAGGAAGGCGCGGCCTTTTCTGCGTGAGGGGTGGTTGGGAGGGAAGGGGGGGAGAGTTAGAAAGTGAAAGCGGGGAGGGGGGGGGGCTGTTACCACCTTCCTCCTGGGACGGTGGCTGAATGCTCGGGAGAAAGATATACAAGAGATCCGAAGGGAGGAACGAGAGAATGCGGGGAATGAGAGAATGCGGGGAAATGGACCCCCGCCCTTTCTCTGCTCATTCCGCGAAAGGAGGCTGCGATGAGAAGAAGATGCCTCATCTTTTAACACACGATAAAGAACTACATTAAATTGAAAAAAAGAAACGATTTGTTAAAAAGAACACATTATTATTATTTGACTCGCGCCATCGGGGTCGTCGCCTAGAAGATTTCTAAGGCTTCCCGCGATCCTCATTCTACTTCGCATTTGGGGGAATACAGTTTCCCAACGAACGAAGCGTCGCCGCGCCGCCGCCACTATCGCTATCCTTTCGTACGACTCCTAGGTCTCGGCCACGACGAGGGAAATTCCCGTGATGGGTTCCCGGCCGCTCGCCCTGCCCCCCCCGAGCGTCCATTCGCGATGTCCATGGCGAGAACGGAGGCACATTAGATAACCTTGTATGCATTTGAAACGTATCCACTGAACTCTCACGTTCTCGCCGTAGTTTTCCCTGCATTTCTTCCCCCCCCCCATTTCCTCCCTTTTTCTTCTTATAGGCTTCGCTCCTCCTCCCCTCGCACTCTGGCTCTGAGTCCTATAGGATTCAACCGGTGTCCACTTCTCTCCCGTTAGACGACGATACTTCATAGAACACCAGCATGAAAAAAGGTTCCCTCTTTTAATCGTGAGCACAAACGAATTTTAAATGCACATGCGTTTTAAATGGCGGTATATTTTCAATGCCAACGAAAATAAATAAGCTGTGAATGAATATACTAGCTGTGAATATAAAAAGCTGTGAATATACTAATGACTTAATAAATACGCAAATTTAAAAAAAAAAAAACAGTAAGAAAGAAAAATATTACATTTCATTTATGACTGATTGATTTTTTGAAGTGCTGAACTAATTACACTGATAAACAAAAATAAACTTTTGGTGGATATCTAGGTATCCAACATTCCTACAAAGACAAATGATTCATGCTGATTCATAATTTGCAAACCATTTCTCTCCATTGCCCACCGTTATCGAGGTATTTGACATTAACCCTTTATCCAGCAGCGTAGCCAAGGGGGGGGGGGCGAATGCCCCCCCCTGGCTACGCTGAATGCCCCGTGTTCTGGTGCCTCTAAGTCTGTAAATATTTCCACTCTTAAGTCCCAAATACGTATAAATAAATGTGCGCAATACGTTGTCAATTGTCATATTTTGTAAAAACCCATCCGCCTATTGCATCGTCAAAATTTTTATAGCTTAGTAAACTGGTTAATTTATGAGTCGCCGCCCCCTAAACATTTTCTGCCTCCCCCCTAGACCCTAAACCTGGCTACGCCACTGCTTTTATCTATGTTTAGCATTGCATCGAGGCAAAAAACTCACTAACCGAAGTTTCACTAGAGCACTTATTTATTGTTTGCAATTAAATACATATATAAACAATATACTTCCTTAATTTTAGGATAGTTTGGTTTTATTTTCTTGGCTTTCGACTTTTCGTTTGTACTGAGCATTTGGAATGTCGCGCTGAAGCGACCAGCAGTAGTCAGCCAACATGGCTGCACCCCACCGGCCCTGATAGCTTGAATCCAATACTGGGATGTCCTGATGAAATCGTTCACCATGTTCGTCGCTGCCTGAACCTAGGTTTTCAGGGAAGAATTCAAGATGCGAGTCTATGAGATGAATTTTGAAGAACATGTTGCAACCCAGAAGTATGCACGTACTAATGCAATTCTGTATAACATTCACATAGTCATCAGATTTATAATATCCAAGGATATTGACTACAGCTGACTTGAATGCCACCCATGCATCTCTTTCAGTACCACCTAGTAAGTCTTGGAAATGGTTGTCAACAATGATCTTTCTTATTTGTGGACCTATGAACACTCCTTCTTTCACTTTCGCATAACTCGACTCCGGAAACTTGTTACACAGGTACAGGAAAGCATCTGAGTCGCTGTCAGGGAAGAAAAAGTTCTCCACGAGCCCCAGCTTAATATGAAGAGGTGGCATGATAACTTTGTCGCGGTCTACCAGCAGCACACGAACGATGTTTTTATTTCCTGGCTGCATTCTCTCTCTTATCGGCCAATTCCTCTTTCTGAAGTGGTGCATCCTGTCTCTACTGTCCCTCTCACAGATGAAGGAGCAGTACTTGGTGTACCCTGTCTGCATTTCCATGAGGATAGCCAGGGGCGGCGTGGCCAGGGCGGGAAGGCGGGGATTCCCGCCCGGGCCCCGCACTAGGTTTCGGGCTCGGGTCCGAAGGTCCCAGAACTTTGAACAGCCAGCAGACCAAACATCTCTGAGTGAAAGTTAAATTTTGTCATACTGCACATCGATACCTATGAAATTGTAGTTTAACGCGTTTTTAACGTTATAACGCGTTATATTTACCTAGAATTGCGTATTTTCCATTGCTAAACACGTCCATTCCTAACACTTGTATTGATTAATCATCAATGAGAATTACGATATTCCTATATGATTGGTCCATATCCAGGCATGAATTAGCGAAATCTAACCTCGCCGTTAAATTAGTTTCGTTAATTGCTGACTTTCTTGTCGGCCTGCAATTCCTCATACCGGCTTCATGGAGGCGGTTTCTATCTTTGCGGGTGCTGCAATTTAAGTTTAATATCCTCTTTATCACACCCACCCACAGATAAAGATTTATCCGAATTCGATATCGAAATTATGCACTAGTTAATTTTTGGGAATTATTATGCATAGGGTTTATTTTTAAATTGTCTCGTAAAACGGCGTTGAGTTTGAAAGCTAGTTTGTAAGCTGGGGCACCAACGTATGAAACCACTGAACGGATGGGAATGTTGATTTTATGCAGTTTTGGAAGTCCATAGAGACGAGATGGAAGTGGATTCATTTGGGTTACGGAATATTTGTCCCTGGAACTGAATAGGCCCACGCATGATGTGACTGCCTGCTTGATTTCTAATTGAAATTGGTTGGTTGGGTCCTTTGTCAGTAGGTAATTTAATAGGGTTCTTCAAGATGAAATCGTTGAATTTCACCAAGTATTCATCTTTGGACATGATCACAGTATAGCTTCCTTTATCACCTTTTACGAATATAAGATTTTCTCTGGTGATTTTGTTCGCAATGCTATTTATTATGGACTTTATTTTCCTCACCAATTTGTTGTCCTTAATGTCACCGGTGTTCAAAAGGCTAGGACCTATTGCAACTGCACAAAGTTGTTTTTTCCCTATGTTTTTATAATAACGCCACTTCATATGCTACTGCGTCTTTTCATGGATGAGTTGGAAGTGAGGTTTGTCGCAAATTTCAAGCCTTTGTTTTATAAATTGTTATTCCCACTAAGAGAGAACTAACCACACGCTGATGGAACCGCGGTGTTTACTCAACTCACTCACTCACAGGGGGGGGGCGTCGTTGTTTAAAGTAAATCTGTGGAAAATCACGAAATTCTCACTTCATTTCCAGCTTCTCTTTTCCTGATTTCTGCATTTTTTAATAATTCCTTCCGCGTGAGTTGGCTTTTCAGAGTTTCCCTTGATATTCAGCCAGCGCTTTCAGTTCAACGGTTATTCAGCTTTCCTGTTAACCTTCAAACTCCTTTCTCCTCTGCTGCTTAAAATATTCTTTTTTTTATGTCATGCCATCTTTACTTGACTGTTTCAACGTTTTCCCTGTTGGTTTTTGGACGTTTTCCTTGTTTAACTTCTTCTAAAACACTTAGATTGGCCAATTTTTTTTCTAATTTCTTCAATCTTTCTACCTGCCCGTGATTCTTCATCATACTCTTTAATTTTTTGGACCTAAGTTGACATTTTATCATGATTACATTGTCATCGTCACCCACCATAAAAAATCTAAAATTAAATTTAAATATCATCCCACCAATAGGATTGTTTTTACAAGAATATGTAAAATAAAACAAGTATTCCATTCGCACACATATTTCTCCACCGTGGCGGAAATGTTCACATTCCTATTACAGTCATCATCCTTTCACATCCCTGAATCACAGATCCCGGACAGCTGTAATAATGGAATATAAGGTGTTTGGCTCGATAATGATGCCTTTTCCAGCGATATATGTACAGACAATCCATGATCATTAATGGAATGACTATAAAGTCTCTGGTAGACCTCGGAGGCCGCGGTGGAATAACATTCTCTTCAATCGCACCTTAGTTAATTTTTAACCAATTAGGGCATGTAGTAGAATAGTCCCAAATTAGCACGTTAATGGCGATTATCTGCATGTTGCATAGGCATTAACATATGAAACGGCTTCAAAAAAATTCGCTTGCATTTCGGCAATAGAAACATAAGTAACCACTATTCGTTCGTCACACGCCCCTCTATGTCCTCTGTAGGACTAAAGCACAACTAATGGCCTTGGCGAATGAGAAAATGAAAGCGGTTGATTACCCTCAAGTGCTACCTTTTGATTCACCCACTGGGTATGTGAGTAAATAATTAATTATTACTCATTACTATACATAGCCATTAGCATTCATTAGAGAGTCATATTTATTGGAACAGATGAGAAATTACCAGTGTGACAGTTAAACAAAGATCGGTATGATTATGAAGTGGATAAATCTGTGGTCTTATCTTGTTTTTTTCACTTTAACCTGCTTCTTGTGTCACTCGCAACACACTCTAAATGTTTCCGTGCCCCTTCCTTCCCCTCCTCCTCGTCCTATCTCCCCTGACCGCCCCCACCCGCCTCTCCTCCCTTCGCCCTGCTGAGCAAGTCTTGCAACTGCCCAACATTTGCAGCCTAAAGCCCAAAAATGGCGCAATGCCATCGTGGAATCGCCCAAACTGCGACTGGCGGAGATTGTTGGAATTTGGTCGCATTTAAAGAGCTCCAGTAGCCAAATTAGCGACAAATCGCTCAATGCGGCAAGCCTCTGCTTCTGAGGTCTCCGGCAAGGGAGAAGAAACATTGCCATTTAAAATACAAACGCAGGTAACACGAAAAAGCTGTCCAAGTGACTGTAATTTGAATATAAGTTTTTTGTGAGAAACCTTGTCAAATGCTTTGGTGTCGAAGAAGAATGCGAAATATCAAATGGATGGGAAAAGTGGGAAACGAACACGGATATTAAAAGAGTCGAAGAAGGAAGGACTGAAGTGCACTCTGAAGGACTATTGGAAGGACTAAAGAAGCCATAAGAAGAACACGTAGGCACACACTTTGGACCGACAAAGGGAAAGAATAACTCATCATCACTCAGTGTTTCCGCTTCAGCGGCTCGTCGGACACTTCCTCTCTTCCGTTAGCCTCTCTCCCCTCCACCTCTGCTCCTCCTCCACTTCTTAACCCTCCAAATCCTTTTGCACTCCCTTAAGCACGTTTCACACAATGCTTGATCCTGCACAAGTCCTAGTATATGCTAGCTGGTACTTAATATTGAGGACGGAACCCAGTACTATGATAGAAACCATGATAGAAGATTTCACACGAACATTGAACTTGTGCTTGCGATGAAGCGGTATACTGTCGTCCACTGTCGCGAACTGTTAAATGAAAATGGAAGATTTCCATGAAAGAAGGCGACTTTCGGCTGCTGCAGTAATAGCAGGGATTGTCGAGACATTTTCACCGCACATTGACTTCACCACCAAAGAGTGCGTAACACCCGCGATAAAAGTGAGGCACTGATTTAAATAAGTGAAGATCGACAGTAAAAGCTAACGTGATTGGCCGACAGCTACTAGGTCCTACTGGGAGCTAGCAGCAAACTAGTACTGCATCAATTACGAAATCAAGTAGCCCAGTGAGTATGATAGCGATTATACTGGCTAGCCAGCATGCTGGTTCTATATCACACGGCACTGGAAAGCTATTATACTATAGCGAATATCCTCGGCCTTGTGCTGGATCAAATATCGTGTGAAATGGATTATACTCTTGGTCACCCACTGGGTCTCTCCCCCTTCCTCCTTACATCAGTGCCATTTGGGGCCTCCATTTGCGTGCTCATCCCCCCCCAAAGCGAACGTTCTCCTTCAATTCCTCTAAGGCGGCTCCAATCCTATTCTTTCTCCGACGCTTTCATTTCTTATTCTATCCTTCTTAACACATTCCCCTCAGAAGCATCTTTTCTGCTTTTTGAATTCTTTAAGCCTCTTGTTCTCCATGTCCACATATTTGCTCCATATATTAATATCGGTTGATAATAGGTTTACATATGATCGTTGTGGTTCTCTTCCCGATGTTATATCACCATATTACACCCTTCATCATACTCTAAACACTCTTCCATATCCTTTTTCTTCTTTTGTCCTTCGAAAGGATACAACTCGAACTCCTCAGGTCGTTAAATTCCTCATCCCTTTCCAACTAGAGGCAATTAAATGTGATAGCATGGGATAGAGGAATTCAGTGAACCAATTTAGTACTGAGAGATTGACTGATGGATGAAAGAGGTCTGATACATGGGAAGAAAATCGGGAGAATCGACAATGCCTCGTTTGGTATCAGAGATCATGCGGTAACCACAGTTCTTTTTTTCGGGCTTATGTTTATTCGTCGTACTCACGTTCTCCCAATTACCCACCAATCCATAATGGAGCATAATTACCTTACCAGTCGTGAGAACACCGCTACACCTCACCGCTAAATGGATTCAGAGAGTGGGGAATGGAGGGAGATGAGCCGCTGCTGAGCAAATAACCGGCCATCCCATCCTTGTCACAGAAGCAGCACGCCCCCTCCAAATGTTGTCGTGCCGACCTCCTTGCCGTCAGTCACCGTCTCGTCACGAGTTCACTTCGATGTCGCCGCGTCAAACAAGCGAGAATTAACCCATAAACGATGAATTAACGACATTATGTCACGGCCACCACTTTACAGTGGTGTGACGGAACGCTCTCCCTTCTTCTTTTACTCATCCGCGGTTCCAAAAGGGGTCACTGGTCGCGGATGAAGTTCACGATTCTTCTTTTCACAAAAGACATCGGCGAAACGACCCACGAGGGCGGAACATTTCGCGGAACCCACGCGTGGTCTTCGATTAAAGTGAAGATAGCCTTAGTTAATTAGCCTTACCAAGCAGGCCACGGTCGTATATACAGCAGGCGAACACAACAGTTGACGATCGGATGGGCATCCATCGGCTAAACGTCACACATTGACCCAATTCAACCCTGAGCCCCATATGACACGCGCGTCTACTGCAATGGAGCCAGCCACCACAAAATAGATGAGGACACGATTCCCGGATTCTCAGCAGAGAGGGCAGCAGCGGCGCTAGTAGATACTTCTCGCTGATTTATTTTCTCCGACAGCTGAGGTCACTTCACACTCACCGCCGGCCAATTTCAGCGAGAAGCAACAGCATCCGAGGGACGAATTGCTCGATTATTATCCAATATCAATTAGAACCGAGCCCAAGGATGCATAACTCCGCTAATACGAGCGAGATTCGGTGTTTCCATCGTGGTCAGCCTTTGTCCTGACGATCCTGAGGCGACGAAACTACTTTTAAACCACCGACAATACTTAAACCTGTCACCTGCAATGCATGACCATCAAATATATCCTACTTCCCTGCCATCAAATCCATGCAGTCTCAAATACAACCTTTCCGAACACATCAATCCGTCTCCGCACTACCTACCTCCTGAACCGGACTAAGAAAAAATAAAACCTTTACCTCAATGAAAACACAGAAAGTAACAAAAAAAATAGGGAACAAGCACATTCATAAGGAGGTTAAAGTTCCAAAGAAACTAAGTTCAAACAAAAATATAGTAAACATTTAAAAATATGTAGAAAATTTAAACTATTGTTTTTAAAAACCAATTAGAGGTAGGAAAAGATACCAGCCATAATATGAAAACAATTAATAACCATTCAATTACAAACAAACACCCACGGCAATGTACGAAACTAAACCGAATCTTCCGAACCCACCGACGGAGGAGCCTTTTCAGACGATCCTGTATGCTATATGTAGTCCCTGTGCCATTCCAGTCGCCTCCCCCTCCAACGTGTCCCTCCCTCCTCCCAATTTTCCGAGTGCTTTCAAAGCTGAGGTTCACAAGGTGTACTCCCACCAATGGGAGGCGATAGAAGAATGAAATTACTTGAGGAAGCCGCCAAGTGATCTCGCAGGCGAAAACAACAACAATCAATGGCGTCGAAAGAAGGGTGGTACATTGAAAGATCTAAGGTTTTCCCGGTGAATCTTACATACAGAAAGGTTTCTGCGGTGTTCCACCGAGCGATTTACTCCATATATCTGCCGGCGTGTCGAAGAACGACATGTTCTTCATCTTCAGCGCTTTTGAATGCCGTTCAACGCTTGTTAGCCACACGCATGTCTTTTGGGACTGCTTAATCAAAGATGCCATCGAGATCGGTCTTGAACCAAGAAATTTCAATCGAGGCACTGGATTTCAATTAAGGAGTTCCTGGAATTCTATTATCAAATGCGTCAAAAATGTAAGGGAAGACGAGAAAATCAGTCAACGATCAATCAAACAAATAAACCAATCAGAAGAAACGTGATCCCAATGGCTGCGTATAATCAGCGGCCACATTTAACGGCATTCAGAAGACCTGAAGATGAAGAACAAGTCGCTCGTCAAAACGTCGGCAGATATATGGAGCCTCTCACTCGGTGGAACACCTCGGAAAACTTTTTCTGCACAGGGTCGTTTATTATTTTATATGAATTTTGAGCGTTACAACGTGTATTTGGGCAATAAAATAAGCGCTTTAGATTTAAAGTATATGCACATCTAGTAGCGTCAGTGCAAAAATGAAGTTTTCGAAAAAGATATTAAGAGTTACGAAAGTGCATTAGTTTCTACTATCTGCATGTTTTTTTAATTTACAGCAACCATACTTATATCAATACTTTCTAGAAGCATTGTTCTATGGAAATATGTAAGAGAAAATAAATTTAAAAAAATATTCAGTCATAAACGAGGGTATCAACTTTCCGCATAAAATGTTTGTTTTTTCCCTTTTTGAAGGCCAATAGTTCAAAATGGAGACCAGATATCAAAATAAATTCTTTTGGGATTAATACTCTATGTACACATGTATTACAAAAAAATATTTAATAAAATTTAATAAACTAAATGTAAAAGAATTATATGAATACGTAAATAAAGTTATTTTGTTCTATTGATTAATCATTTTGGCCCATTTTGTATTTGGAAACCTTGGTTGAAATAACATCGTCATAAGTTTATTAAGTAAGCCCTTTTTTCATGTCTTTATTCTTTAATTATGAGAATTCGCCAAAAACTTTCGGTGCCAGTGGGCTGAAAATTAGCTCATAAAAAAGTTCTTTTTAGTAGGGCTGATAAACTTGCATACACAAGAGAGAATTCAGTAGTGTTAAACCCATACAACAATTATTTCTATGAATTGTGAGGGGTGAAGCATTCTCAAAGGCGCGGAAATTCTATTTTCCTAATTTTATCTCAAGAACAACCTGGTATTCCATCCGTTATCGGGTAGTAACGATGCTTTCTTTCGATATGATACTGATATCGATACTCCTGATTTGATTCTTTCGATACCAGAGTATCGATACTTCCACAATATCGCATATCCCTATTAGTATGTACGTTACGTTAGATACACTGCAAAATTTGCTGTCCATGCTTGGATTGCCTACTACGTACTGTACATTCTGCGATGTCTGGGAAATTATGAATGAGAAATGTATCAATAAAGAGGTGGGGTGAGGCAGAGGAGGTATCAGCTGAAACTTTTACCTTCACAGAATGTAATTAAATCAATACAAAAAAGATGCTTCTTAATATATTTACTCAATCACGAAAATAGAGGCCGAAGAGCAAAAAACCGTATACAGTGTCTTATATAAATAAGATGCTCAAGATGGTGCGTAGTCGTCTATTTTCGAAAATTATAAGCCACTTCAGTACATAAAATAGTGAGCATGAGACGGCATTAAAAAAATATAATTATATTAAAAAGCCTTCGACCGGAATCGTCCATTTAAGAGTAATTACCGCAATGATACCGCGAACGACGCTTTGGCGATTATTAAGAAATAGGTAACATTCAAGTGATCGAATATCCTGGATAGCCTAATTATGGAGATATATCTGTGTGCCCACTTGAAAGCACCAAATAGTAAAACATTTTGAGGAACCAAGAGAATGTGATGCAATAGCGGTGGAGTCCTAGATGAGTTCCGAGGTTTTACTTTAAGACCGTCACTTTCATTAACAAAACTTCGACTTTTGCATTTCTTTCAAAACCTTTCCTAAGCTTATGAACAAGTTATGTTGATATTTCAAGTATCAAATTAAGCCATTTCGGACAAATAATTCTAAATATATTATCCATTTATTTCAGAGTTTCTCAAGCTAACCGACTGATTCCCTACGGTACATATAGCTTCGGCCTGTCGGTTCGACCGAGCGGAGCTCGCCGCCGGCGGCGCAACGACCGGGTTGCGTACCGAATGGCGCACGGCTGCTTTCTCCGAGTCGGTGGGACACCCGACGAAGAGGCTCCCGTACAATACCGATCGGTGGGGCAATACAGAATGGCCCCCGTACAATCCACCCTGCACCGAGGAAACGCACAGCTCCGAAAGGCTGGAACGCTTGCAGAGCAAGATGCAATGAGACGCGACGAACAATTCGGAGAAAGAACACAAGAAGATTGGTGAAAAATACATCGACGCACTAAGGTAGCGATGGCGCAAAGACGTCCATTAACGATTACACTTGAAAAAATACAATAAATGTCTCCCTTTGACTTTGCATCTAAGAAATTTCTTATTATTTCATTGCAGTAGTAATGCGAGAGTTAAGGGGAACTTAAGCTAGATTATATGATGTACACAACTTAAATTACTGCATTTCCCTAGATGCAACGGAACACCGTGGAAGGAACTCTAAAATATGCATCGCTCATTCATTTGAAGGAAGGAAAAGTTACATAGTAGATCACTCAGTGTTCTTACCATCAGATGAGATCACATGGTATCGTCCTCCGCATCCAGCCTCAGTCAAAAGCATGGCGGGTTCGATGGGAAAAGGCGAAAGGGGGGATCTTCTTTTTCAGGTTCAATTGATGAAATCGAGGCAAGAATTATTCCAGCGTCACCTCCTTCCGAAAAAGTGTCCTTATTCAGTTAGTGCTGCCTGGATTTTGAAGAGGACACATTTTATTTCACGAGCGACAGGGAGTCATCTAATTATGTTGGAGTTCAGTGTAAAGTAAATAAGAATGCGTACATTTAAAACCTTTGACTAAGGAAAAGAATAGTGAGGAGTTTCAGATATCGTCAGCTCTTCCTCGGGATTTCATAGATACGAATCACTTACAATGGAAAGCCTAAACCGGTGCCACACTCGAGAAGATTTCATTCGGTTACTAGCAAATAATGAAGCAAACCACTTCTGAAATACTTTTGCGCAATTTCCCTTTCCCTGCTGAGTATTCCATCAATATTGGGTTAGTGGCCGTGCAACTGTTATGCTATAAAATTAAATACATGATTAATAAATTACAAAAAAAGTTGCCATAACTTTTGCACATATTTAGTCTTGCCTGTTTTAGACGCATCTAAGGTTTGATTAAAAAAAAGAAGTTTAGTGTATTACTTACTAATGGCAATTAATAACTCAAGCTCAATAAATAAATTTTGCCCTACTTCGTAAGGGTCCCATGTGTTCGGCATACTCCAAGTGAGGTCTCACGAGAGAAAAAAATATCGCTATTAAACCTTATCGTCACATTTTCTTAGTATTCTTTTAATGAATCCCAATTTGCGATAAGCCTGTCTGCAGATTTCCCGTGCATGTTTCCCTCAAGACCAATCCTCAGTAAGAGTCACACCTAAGTATTTAAAAATGCTGGTTCATGGTGCCGCAGAAATTGGAGTCTCTGAAATAGGACTCGTTACGTGACGTTATTGAAGGAATTGATGCGGGTGTAATCCATTCGATTCCGACCACCGGAATATTCTCAATTTGAAATGGACCGCTGAGGTCACTCAGCGAACGATTGACAAATATGCATCACCTGATAATTAGTTAAAATGGTGATAACTAGAAAAGGGAACCGGGGAGATGGCCTTTAAACTTTATATGATAAAGAATATACAAAAATGGAATAAGATAGACGTTGAAAAAAATCAAGGTTAAACTTTCACGTAGGTGCCCATATTATTAGTGCCTATTATCACGTGGGTGCCTACGGGTATGCCAAGTATTTGTATGCTTTACAAACCCGAGGAAAGGAAACAAAACAAAGTACGTTTTTATTCAATGTACAATATGTGCAATAAATGCGCAATTGACATAAAAAGTTTCAACTCCCGGATTGAAGAAAAAATAACGTTTTGGATTCTGTTTTCTTTGATATTTATGATTTCCTTGTTTAATGGAAATCAGTTTGTAGTTACTAGGCTCTTCTTCATCACCACTTTTAAATATTGATGTAAAGTTCGCGATTTTCCATTCATATGGAACACGACGTTCTGTTAAAGATTTTTCATGTATCATTTTCAAGTACGGTGTATTCCTGACGCTAATTCATTATCAACTCGGGCGAGAATTTGATTGCGACGGGGTGATTTCTTGGAGTTGATGGATTTCAGACGACTGTCGACTAGAAGAATTAATAGACTGCATCGAATTTTTATTGCGCCGAGGTAGTGTAGCAGTATTATTCTGACAGCATTTTACATAGACGCTTTAAAGGATTTGAGGATAATTGCTTTTTCTAATTTGAAGTTAGGTCTTTCGCCTAGATTGCTTTTAGTGACGTTACCGTTGAGCTATTGCCTTGAACCTCCCTCACGTAAGACCAAAATGCCTTCGGGTTATTCACAAAACATTTGCCCAATATTTTACTTTTGAATTCCGTTAATTCTTTTCTAAAAGCCTCTTCTGTTGCTATTTTAGCTTTCTTGTATTTTCCACATTACTTATTACGTCTACTCTTCGGGGATATCCTGATATGCGTTCTTCATTTTTGCGTGCCACCTTCGTTGTCGCTTGAGAGATTTCCGGACGACCGCATTATACCACCTAGGTTCAGTATTGACGTTTTTCACTTTACTTCGTATTGCGTATTTATGGTTAGTCGTGTGATGCTGTGATGCAACGAAAATTATTCCACATATTTCATTTTCCAATCATTAACATTTTTTATGAAGTCAATAATTCCCGTCATAAGCCTTCGAAATCCGCCATGTTAAACAAGTATACCCTTCTATTTGTGGGTGGCTTTCTGTCAGTACACATGAAAGTTAGCGTTTACTGCTCTATTACAACTAATTTCTTTTACTGTGACTACGTTAAGGACGCTTTCAGGTATGTTAGTTGCCAAAAGATCTAGAACGTTGTTCCCTCATGTTGGTGTTGTGACTTAATGATGTAAGGAATTAGATAAGAGTGTCGCACAATTACTTATCTTTGCCACCATTTTTGAAACTATATGAGAAGACGGTGAACGAGCTCCGTTCCCTGGAGGAGCGGTTGGTGGCAGGTCCTGGAAGATCGCGGCGGAATGAGGGCCCTAAGCGATCCGAACGCGTCAAGGCCAGGGGAAACCCAGGCTCTGTCGCGGGATGGAGGGTGGAGGAACTTTCTCGGACTTCTGTGCCTCCGGTGTCGTCTCCCTCCGTTGCTTCGGGGACATGGAAAGTGGTCTCGAGGCGTAGCCACGGGGTCACCCTCCGAAAACAAGGATTGGCAGGGGCGGAGGCTGAGTCAATCCCCGTCAGCAATAGGTTCGATGTGCTGGCGGAGGCTGAGCCATCGAAACTAGAGCTGGGAGGTGGGTCGCCGAGTGGGAGTGGAGAGGGAAGGGAGGGAATTATAGTAATAGGTAGCTCCAATGTCCGGCGTATAGTGTCCCCGATGCGTGGAAAGGCCCGACGGGAAGGAGGAGAACCACGGGTCACCTCCTTGTGTATACCGGGAGGAAAGGTGCCACAGGTGACGAAGGCGATGAAGTCGGCGGTCAGGGGCGCGAACTGCTCTAAGTTGCATGTGGTTGCCCATGTTGGGACCAATTATTCTGTGAATATGGGATCAGAGGAGATTTTAGGCTCTGTGAGAGACCCATGCTCCGAGTTCCACCGCATTCGCGGAATATATGGCACAAATTTGAGGCTTACCATAAGTAGCTAGGTACCTAGGACGGTTCGGGGTTCGATGGTTTGGAGCCGAGTGGAGGGCATAAACCAGAGACTCAGTGAAGTCTGTGGGAGCGAGGGAGCGGAGTTCTTGGACCTCGGGCCGGTGCTGGCTTTGTGTCGGGTGCCTATAAATCGCTCGGGTGTCCACTATACGTACTAGGCATCGCAGGAGGTAGCGCGCAGGACACTTGAGCACACTCGTCGAGTTTAAAATAGTCGGTAGGCAACAGGGCAGGACAATTAGTTGGATCAATATTTATGTGTAACCAGTTAGTAATTTAGCAAAGAGTGCTCCGAGTATAGGGTCCAAGAATAGCTTCATTAAAGACAGCAATCTTGAAATGTCCCCGAAACGCATTAACAATAATCATGAAGCAGTAGTCGTTACAGTAGTTCTGCCGTAGTTAAAAAAAAAAAGATTCGAGAATTTCACCACCTTATTCATAGCACGGAGTGTAAGAACATTATTGACACAGAAAGTTGGCTGACGGACGATATTTCTGATGGTGAAATTTTTCCTAAATCATTCAACGTTTACAGAAAAGAAAGGTCCAACCGAACCGGAGGCGGAGTAATTATAGCTGTAAAGAAAACCATAGTCAGCCGAGCGGAAACCGTCCCAGATACCAGCATAGAATCTGTATGGTGCTCTATTAGATGCCCTAAATCAAAAACAATATTCGTGTGCGCATACTACAGGCCACCTAACACCGACGTCGCCTCAATTTTATAACTCGAAACACAAATAAAGAACATTACATCCAGGAACACCGAAAGAAATTTAATCATAGTTGGAGATTTCAATACACCCTCTATAGATTGGAGGACCTACAGTTGCATATCAGGAGGACGAGACAAAGATATATGCGAGTTCCTGATGTACACGTTCTCATCAAATGCTCTACATCAGATAGCTACGACGCCTAACAGAGGGGACAATATTCTTGATTTATTGGCAACAAATATACCGCAACAAGTACTTACGGTAAACACTGTTGAGAGCATTAGTGGCCATAGAGAAGTTACTACAAAGTTCTCTTTGAATATAATTAAAAGTTTTAAACAAAGAAGAGAGTCCTACATTTAAAAAAAGCCGATTCCAATGAGTTCAAGAGTCATCTAAAAAATTCTCTTCCCGAATTCAAGGAATCAAGCCTAAAGTTAGACACGGAGGGTAGTTGGAAAGCTTTTCTTTCGATCGTACATTCGGGGATAAGAAAATATATTCCAAGTAAAGTAAATAAAGAGGGCAGCGAACCAAGACGGTACAATGCAGAAGTGAGAAAATGGTGAAGACGTCAGAGAGTATGCCACGCCAAGATGAAAAAACTCCGTAGAGATTTATCCATTGGTGATCCAAGTTTAATAATGGAAAAATACAAATTGTCTAAAGCCACTACAAAGGAAGCATTTCGGAATGCATTCATGGATTTTAGAAGAACATTAGTAGAACAGTTACAGGATAACCCAAAAGCATTTTGGTCATACGTAAGGGAAGTTTAAGGCAATAGATCAACAGTTATTACACTACGAAACGAAAAGGGCAAAATATAAACAAGCAGTTCGGACAAAGCCAACTTATTAAATTCCTACTTTCAATGTGTGTTCACCAAGTCATCACAGATTACATCCGTAAAGGCATACGATCACTTCCAGCAAAATTATCCAAATTGTGTGACTAACAAATGACACATTTATTTGCCAAAGCACAAATATTTGATCAGTAGTACCCTTTCCCCCTTCTCTTGGACTACAACCTTGTCGTGGTTGAAGGGCTTGCGTGCTCCGATGACCCCTAGAGCTGCACTGGCGGGAGCATTGCTCCTGGTAGGGTCACCCATGCCAGATTGGTCGAAGGTTAGGAGACAGACGAATGGTAGTCCGCGCAGCGTCGGTACCTCAGTGAGGCGGCTGCAAAAGGCGTCTGACCCCAGTGGGGTGGCCTCTGAAGTGATGGTGTCACGTAAAAAACACTATTGAGTAAGGCCACGGAATACTATCTCAATGAAAACAAAAACCTTGAAACTATGGACAGTTCTCAATTGATAATGAATCCTGGCAACTACGGGACTCGGCCAAGAGGGCCGGGTGTAGTGCCCGGCAGCGGTGGGAGCAAGGCCCCTGCGGTCGTCATCACACGAAATCCTTGCTCAGAGGTAGCAGCAGCAGAGGAAAAGAAGATAAAGAAGAGGAACGAAACTATCAGAATAGGCACGTGGAATGTTAGGACTATGCTGAGGGCGGGGAAGCTAGAGAATATAAAGCAAGAAATGGAGAGGGTGGGTGTAGACATCATGGGTCTGGGTGAAGTAAGATGGAAGGATGACGGGGATTACTGGAGCGGCGACTACAGAGTAATTTATAGTGGAGGGAATGAAAGTCAGCGCGGGGTTGCATTCGTAATGAATAGGAAACTCGGTAGAAAAGTAGTGTATGCAGAACAGGTGAGTGATAGCATTATAGTCGTGGAACTAAAAGCAGAACCAACGAATTTAGTTATAATCCAGGTTTATATGCCTACCTCTAAGCATAAAGAGGAGGAGGTAGATGTGGTGTACGATCAGCTAGAGGAAATAATTGGTAGGATACCAGGAAGTAAGCACCTGGTAGTAATGGGGGATTGGAACGCGGTGGTGGGTGAAGGAAGAGATGGGCGGGAGGTGGGCGATTACGGGCTAGGAAGGAGAAACGACCGGGGTGAGAAAGCTGTGGAGTTTTGCCGTAGAAATAACCTAGTAATTACAAATACATGGTTCAGACATCATCCTCGACGTAGGTACACTTGGAAGAAGCCGGGAGACACAGATAGGTTCCAGATAGATTATATAATGGTTCGTCACAGATACAGGAGTAGTGTTAACTTATTAGTCATGAAATGGCGGGTAAAACTGAAAAAGATAAGAGTGGGAAGGAGGGTACAAAAGTGGAATACGGAGGCATTAACTGGGGCAATGAAGAAGAAGTATCGAGAGAAGGTGGATGAGATAATGGGTGAGGAACACGGAGCTAGATCAGTGGAAGATGAATGGGGAAGTTTGAAAAACGGAATTGTAGAAGCGGCGAAAGCAACGGTAATCGTAGTGAGTGCAACTAAAATTAGGAAACCGTGGATCACGAAGGAGATGATGAGGGAGATGGTGGAGAGAAGGAAATGGAAGAGCGTAAACTCAGAACTAGGTAAGAGAAAATACCGAGAATTTAATAACAGGCTTAGAAGAGAAACAAAGAAAGCAAGAGAGGCGTGGTGGAGAGAACAGATCGACGCGTTAGAGAAATACCAAAAAGAGGGAAGAGCAGATGCATTATATCGGAAAGTAAAGGAACTGACGGGTGGTAATAAGGGAAGGGGAATTACAACGATAACAGACAAGATGGGAAAGGTGATCGTAGAACCGAGAGAGATCCAGGAGAGGTGGAAGGAGTATGTTGAAGAGCTGTATGGTAAAGAAATAAGGCCCAATAGGTTAGATATAGAAAGGGAAGACGATATCGACAGAGATGGCATCGGACCAAGTATCCTAGATAGCGAAATCAAAAGAGCTCTACGAGATATGAAAAGGAATAAGGCAGTTGGAATACATGACATACCTGCAGAGTTTTTAAAGTGCATGGGGAAGAACGGAAGAGGAAAACTTGTTGCGCTTATTCGTAGGATTTATGAGGATGGAGTGTGGCCGGAAGACTTCGCGAAGACTGTACTAATTCCTATACCGAAGAAGAGTAAGGCAAAAACTTGCGAAGACTATAGGACAATAAGCTTAATATCCCACGCGGCCAAAGTAGTTATGAGGATTCTAAACAGAAGGCTAGAGAAGAAGGCAAATGAATACCTGGGTGACGACCAGTTGGGGTTTAGGAGAGGGACGGGAACGCGAGACGCTATAGCGGTGATGAGGACGCTAGTAGAAAGAAACCTAGTGTATGGGCAGGATGTTTTTGCATGCTTCGTAGATTTCGAGAAGGCGTTTGATCGGGTGGAATGGACGAAATTAATGGGAATGTTGAAGAAATTAGGGGTCGATTGGAGGGACAGGCGTCTGATTCGAAATTTGTATATGAATCAGACTGCGCAGGTTAGAGTAGCCAATGGAGAATCGGGATGGGCCACGATAGGACGGGGAGTGCGGCAAGGGTGCCCACTATCGCCGTTGCTTTTTAACGTGTATTCAGAAGAAATGGTAAGGGAGGCATGGGGGGAGGAGGAGGTAGGAATAAAGGTAGGAGGGTAGCTGATAAAATCTGTGAAATTTGCAGATGATCAAGCATTGGTTAGTCAGTCGGCCAAGGGGTTTCAGTCAATGGTGAATGCATTAGAGGTGTAGTGCGAAAAGTATGGGATGAAGATCAATCACAAGAAAACGGAAGTAATGAGATTTTCTAGAAGTAAGAAGGCGGGGCTGAATATAAGGGTGGGAGGGCAGAAGATAGAGCAGGTCGAGCAGTTTACGTATCTGGGTAGTATTTTGGAGGCGAATGGGTTTAGTGGTAAGGACATCACATGCAGAATTGCGCTCACTAAAGAAGCGTTTTCGAAGAGAAGGGAATTTATGAGGGGGGTCTGAGAAGAGACGTAAAGAAGAGGCTGGTGAAATTTTTAATATGGAGCGTGGCGCTATATGGGTCGGAAACTTGGTCATTGCGAAGGGAGGATGTGCTTAGACTTGAGGCATTTGAGATGTGGGTTTGGAGAAGGATGGAGAAGGTTAGCTGGATGGAGAGAAAGACGAACGAGGAGGTATTGGATATGGTCGGAGAGGAGAGGAAGCTTGGGGCAGAGGTTCGGAGAAGGCAGAAGAGATGGATGGAGGAGGTTTTGAGAGGAGAGGGCATGTTGAAGAGAGTGATAGAGGGGAGAACACTGGGGAAGCGTGGGAGGGGAAGGAAGAGGATAGGAATTCTGGACGAAATAAGAGGAGGTAGAAGATATGAAGAATTGAAGTGGGATCTAATAACGGCCTATCCTTAGGAGGGAAAGCGAGACAATGTCTATGAGGTTGGGATGCAGAATGGGGACTGTCCAAGAACCTACCAATCAGCTGGTTAAATACTTGAATGAAGTACCCTTTCCAGTGCGAAATCCGCATTGGTATTCTCGTAGGATATCATCTGCATAGAGTTTAATTCTTTCACTAATCAGGCCAGATAACACCTTATACACCACGCAAAGCAGTTGATACTTCTATAATTGTCACAAATTAATTTCTCCCCCTTCTTGTGAATTGGACAATTTATTCCGATTTTCCATTGGTGTGGCATATTTTCAGTTTTCCATATTCTTGTGATCAGTCTATTACTTTCCCGTTCTTATCCTTACATCCTTCCACTCTTGGTTCAAACCCTTTTCTGACTCTGGCTGCTGCTCTGTAGAATTTCCTTATTTTCATCTATTTATCATTTATTACACAAAATACACATGGATCCAAGAAATGCATAGGAAGCATGCGACACGTTCTGTGACAACTACGTAGCAAGTAGAAGAGTAGTTCGTGCTTTCAAAACCAAGTCACGAGCATTACAGAGAATATCGAATACACAGCTACTCCACCTATCGACAAACCTATTTATATATTCTCATTCAAATTATCCCTAATTTTACTCTCTAATGTAACCATCTGGAATAGGGAACAGCCATCGAACCACCGACCGATATCGCTCACATCTATCTTTTGCAAAGTCCTTGAACATATAATTGTAAATAATTGTAAAACATGTATAATTACGACGATAAAGTTAAGGAAATCAGGTACCTATGAACACACTGCAGAACGGACGGATTTATAATGTCATTTTCCCGCGAATGAAAAGATACCACAAAATCTGCCAATGAGGCTTCTAACTAGGTTTGTTGATAGGTAGTGCAGCTCTTAGTAGTAGTAGTACTCCCTAATACTTGTATCCTTATCTGCTATCTAACACTAACAGGACGCCGTGCATGTTTTCATGTTCAGCATAATTCCTGAATCTTTGTCCGTTTATTTAGTTGAAAAATACATAAATAATAACGGTCCCTAGACCATACGTAGCATATATTTAGTGTAGTGCATGCTTGTGAGCCTTCGCCTCGTGACAAGCATTACCGATTTATGCTAATGCATCAATATTCGTAGTTACACTAACTTTAGGGTTTAGTGAAATGCATGTTGGTGACTACTCACCTTTCTGAGGTACCCATACACCCTTGAGGGAGTTTGCAGTGTATTTTGTA
Organism: Pyrrhosoma nymphula; assembly: GCA_963573305.1. NCBI lineage: Eukaryota > Metazoa > Arthropoda > Insecta > Odonata > Coenagrionidae > Pyrrhosoma > Pyrrhosoma nymphula. The sequence continues at coordinate 5,640,833 of OY754334.1, forward strand.
GATGTAGAAGAATACATTTGATATCTTTTCCAACAGAAAGTAACTTATAAAATTATAATTTTAGGGATTAGAAAACGACGTAAGTTCTTGGATCATGGAATTCTAATGCGATCGCAGACAAGGTGTTGTTTTACTTATAAAAATGGGCAACATGTAATGTTGGAAACATTCCTTTGGTAACAACTCCGTAAAGAGAGAGTTAAATATCATTCATCGACGTCAATAATACCAAAAACAAAGCTACACTCAATAGACGTACGTACACACAGTGAGGAATGCGTCAGAAAATGCACGAGACGTATTCAAACTTCGCGCAATCACCTACATTTCACTGCGACGTTGCCATTTTTCCACCAAAATCTTTAAAATTTTTACCAAAATCTAAATCTGTTTTTTTCATCGTAGAACGACGATTAAAAGACGTACGCGATTATCAGGATTACGATGTAAAATAGCATTTGTTACAATATGGCGTAGTTGTACAAGTTTAAATAATACTGGGTATGGTCAGTTTTTGTTGGGATAGCCCCCCACCGCGTGGGTCGGGGAGTGAGGCCAGTGTCGGGCCTGAGTGCTCGGGAAAGGGTCTCCGATTACGACCCTTCGCGAAGTGTACCACACCCAACTGGCAACTAGCTGCGACATGGTCCCAGATAACTACCTTTAACCAAAGTCCTCTACCTAGCAGAATAGACTGACTGAGAGAGGGAGCTAAGTTTCACGCTGACTAAACATACTACTTTCATACAAGCTATCTTTCACCTCCACAACCCAGTTTCCTAGTCGTCAACGGGTGAACTTCAGACGGACGCCTAGGTGGAGGAGCGGGGGCGAGGAGCGGGGCAGGGAGCGTGTGGCAGAGGCGGTCGGCCGGATGATGTAAGACAAGAGTGCAAAATAAACGTGTCACTAACGACTTGGCAGTTTTATTTATTTCATACTCTCATCCTTGGTGCTGTTAATATCCCTGGCCGCTAAAAGAGCCGCTTACAGATGGAAATTCTTCCACATGCGCTTTGCAATCAAGCTTGACTTGAAAGCTCAGCCGTGAGGGCCTGCTGGTCCATCCTCCTGAAGCATACAATATTTTCGCCGGAACAGGTTTCGAGAGCACCCATAGGATCGAGTTCTTGCATTTTATGGGTGCATTGGGATTGAATGTGATGATAGAGATGTGATTTCTTTCAAGATGAGATCTCAATGACATCAATTTTTCGTGTGTCATAAAAATGTCCATTCACAATCGGCTAAACTGACGAGATCTCGGTTGGCACCGTTTGCATTGTTTACCGGATAGTGTTCCAATCACTCGATAAAAAAGTATATTCTGCGGATGAAGGCCTTTTGAATGCGTGCCGTAGGCGATTCCGCCTGTGCCACGCAAGACGGAATGCACTCGATGCTATCTAGCAACGAGCCCTTAACTCCGATGAGCACACCTATGATGAGGACTATTAGTATGAGAGAGTGTCCGGGGTACATTTGCCGAAGTTCAAACGGCTGGTCTTAATATTTAGTCCGTTTTCCACCTCTTTCTCATCCCTGTTCGTTTCAGCCGGAGCTGTAAAGTCAATCAAGAACATGGAGCGAGTGAGATGATCGAGGAGAACGATATCAGGCTTGGTCGCCTCCAACTGCCTGGTGGTGGAGAAGGAGTAATTCAACCAAAATAAACATTTATCGTTCTCCACCAAACCGCTGGAAGAAGAGCAAGTCGAGGCATTGATTCATGCTATGGGTGACGACGCGGACAACATACTGCTGTCCTTCAACCTGGTCGCCGAAGAAGAAAAGAAACACAGTGTCGTCTTCGGGGAGTTTGACGAACATTCCACCCCTAAGATAGACGTACTTTACGATCACGACCGATTTAACAAGTGACTACAGGGAGAAAGCGAAACCCTGGAAGAGTTTGTGCGGGAACTGCACATTCTCGCTAAAATTGTAATTATGTCGCTCAGAGAGAAGAATTGGTGAGGGAGTGGCTTGTGATCGGCCTGCAAAACGCCAAGCTGTCGAAAGCCCTACAGTAAGATCCGGATCTTATGCTGGAGAAAGAAGTTACAAAAGCGAGACAGGCAGAAGATGTACACCGGCAGCAGACGCTAATAAGGAGCACAGAAGTGGATATAAGTAAAGTCCCTCCTCCTCCGCCAGCCTCCTCAGAAACGGATATGGACGCAGTGCGGAAGAAAGCTCCACTGCGCCTGCGCATCACAGACATCAGCAAACGACGATCAATTGAAACCAAGTGGTCACAAATGTCCTGCGCGACAATCCGCGTGCACTTTTCTGAAGAAGAAGAAGGGGCATTTGGTGTCGGTCTGCAGAAAGAAGGCGGTTGCAGAGATCGGCCAGAAGCGGCGCGTGAGAACGATTATTTTTATCTGGGAAGCATAACGATGGGAGGAGAACCGTGGTTGGTCCCGATCGCCATCGGTAACTACGAAAATCTCCTTTAAATCCGACACAGGCGCGGACGTCACGGTAATCGGGACCGAATTAGTCAAGACGCTGAATAGAATACGTTTGGAAGACGCAAAGTCGCTCCTCAGCGGTCCAACCCGAAGCAGGATGCCGGCCAAGGGCAAATTCCGAATATCCCTTGGCGCTGGAAGGACCGAGTCTACGAGGATGAGTTATACCTGGTTCCGGGAGTACAAGATGCGCTCCTGGGGCGGCCTGAAATCTCTTCCATCGGAATTTTGTCCTGGTTACGGGAAATAAAAGCTGGGTACCCGGTAGACAACTACCAGCAACGCTTTCGCGGCCTGGGATGAATGACGGAGTCACACGCTCTTCGTAGCAAGGATGAAGCCGTGCCCTATGCTGTATCCACTCCGAGAAGAGTATCCCTGGCACTGAGAGAAAAAGTGGAGGTAGAAATGAAGAAGATGGAAGCAGAAGGGATCATAACGTCAGTGGATGAGCCAACGGGATGGTGCGCCCTCATGTTGGTGGTTGCCAGAAACCAAGGGATCAGTCCGAATACGCGTGGACTTCACGCAATTAAACAAAAGCCCTCGGAACGAATATGCTGAACTGCCGTCCGTTGACGAATGTCTAACTCTGCCAAAGGCATCGGAAGCAAAATTCTTCACTAAATTGGATGCTTACAAATCCCTCTGAAGTGAGAGAGAGTGCCGTTTGTTGACCGATTTCAAATCGCCTTTCGGGAGATAAGTGTTTTAACCGGATACGGATGGGATTGCCTTCGGGCGGAGAGCATTTTAAACCGGCGAATGTCAGGAGGCGTTGGCAGGTCTAAAGGAATTCAATCAGTGTCTAAAACCAACATCATGGATAACATCCTCGTGTTCGGAGGGACACAGCAGGAGCACGATGTGCGTTTAAACGCAGTCCTTCAGCTTCTCCGAGAAAGGGGAATAACGTTGAACCACGGCAAATGCAGATTTCACATCGCGGAGACAAAAATTTAAGCCACGTCGTATCATCCAAGGAAGGAATCAAGCCCGACCCGGACAACATTTCGGTTATAAAGAAGTTGTTGCAACGATCACCGAAATACGTCGCTTCCTTGGAATGGTGATTCATCGCCTGATATTTCCTCCCGTGCTTGGCGGACATTACCCAACCTTTGAGAGAGCTGATAACGGAAAAAAAACTTCTCCCAAGGACTTAGGTACACACCAGAGCATTTTAAGAAATCAAGCGAAGGTTAACTTGCGCCCCGTCATCAACCCTGTACGAATTCAATGGCCCGGAAAGAGTATTGGCTCACTCATCGTCCCACGGCTTGGGAGCTACGCTAGAGCAGCAGCAGTCTGATGGCGAGTGGAGAGCGGCTTGTGTCGCGGCACGCGCATTATCGGATACCTAACAACGCCACGCCCAGTTAGAAAAAGATGTATTGGCGCTCATTTGGGCGTGCGAAACATTGGCAAACTACATTGTGGGGAAGAAAATTGTTCTATGCACGGATCACGAACCGCTGGTGGTGCTACTGGGAACTAAACCCATCAGCGAACTGTCCGCCCGAGTGCAGCGTTTCCGCATTCGCCTCGTGCGCTTAGACTGCGAAGTCATTTACGTTTCGGGGGAACAGCTACTTACGCCCGATGCGCTCTCACGATCTCCAACACCCAAAACTCCTAAAGAGGGCGACATTCTCACTGACGAATAGGTGGATTTGTATGTGAGAGTAGTGGAAGCGCCCATCATGACGGACAAGCTCCTGAACGAAGTGTGGGAAGCAAAAGGACATTTTCCACAGCAGAGGCCGAGAGTACTTAGTCGCAGGCGACTACCTTTCAAAATATCCCAAATTCGCGTACTTGGATAACGCAAAGGCATCATACGTGATCGGAAAAGGTGAAATCCATGTTCGAGCAACATCCCGGAAATCGTCCGAGCAGACAATGGACCACTACCTTTCGGGTGGAGAGAATTTCGTGATTTCCGGCGAGAGTACCGTTTTGAGCTCGTAACTATAACAACCTTCCTAACTATCCGAAGAGCATTGGCCAAGCAGAAGCTGAGGTAAAAGTGGTAAAAAAAACATATTCGCTAAAGAAGCAGATCCATATTTGGGACTCCCAGAATACCATTCTTCAACCTTGTAGTCAGGGTATTCACCTTCGAAATTACTTATGGGTCGCAAGCTCCGAACGAATGTGCCATTCTCCCCCAGAGGGTTAGCTCTTAAATGGACCAACCTCGAATCCGTACAGGTCAGTAATGACCTCATCCTCAAGAGTCCTCATCCTCATGGTCAAGAGAAATTATGACACCACGCCAATGAGCGGCCCCGATTGAAATGCCGGATCCATAGTGGGTGAGAGATCGCCGGGAATATGGAAAGGTTGTTGGGGATTCTGGTCACCCACGACCCGATCTTATAAAAGCACGCAAGGGATTAATACGGAGGACTGGGGCGGCGTTGACCCTGGCGGCACGGCTACCGAGGGCAACGGAAGAACAATACGATCCGGGGTTCATGCCGTCGTTCCCAGACTCTCGCGAAAAGGAGACCACACCGGAGTCCCACCCGGAGAAGAAGTACTATAGAGGACGAGACATGGACGACTCGTTCGTCCCCCGCAGAGATTTGCCCCTTAACGTCCTTTTGCCTTCTCTTGTTCAGAAGGTGAGATGTGGCGGATTCGCGTGAAGGAACATTCGCGAAGACCCTATAGAGGCGGTCGGTGACACACGAAAGCAAGCGAGCAGAGCCAAGGTCGCCGATCCTTCGAGAAGCGTCTGAACGAAGGTTCTGTAAGGATTTCTACTACAAAAGGGTGAGTCGAAGAATGAAGAGGGCCAGTGTTTGTATTTTACGCTCGACGTATTAACGCCGCGCTCACGCGTTCGTGCTTGTCAAATAAATATCCTCTCCAGGAGAAGTAGCCGTAGAAATTATTTCAACCTCAATACAGACCGCATTTTCTGCGAGACAGTTGAATGAATCAACATAGATATGTTCTAGAAAAGGAAATCACAAATACGCTCTAAACAGCCACTACAAGCTACACAAGAGAATTTTTCGGAAAGCACCTCGTGAAAGTGAAAAGGAACTCCTCGGCGAGGAGATAATGAGAACAACTGAAAAATGCGGACACACGGGCTCTCACTCACCTGCACTTTACCCGAGCTTCCGAAGATCAGTCGCAGATTCTTACATCCTGCACGATGTCCGCTAACAAATTGTGAAAAGTGCACTTCACGAAGTGCTAATCTGTTTCACTGCCAAAAGATAATGAAAAATTAATTAAGGTATTTGATATAATTATATTAAAGCTGTACGAGTTATAAATACAAAAATATAAGTTCATGAGCCTCATTTATTAATTACCACTAATTTTTAAAAATCTCCGTTTTGTATACTTAATGTATGTGCACCAATATAGTCTGCTATGATTGTTCGTATTGATGACCGCTACGTTAGAATATTTACGATGTTGTTTTGTCAATCGGCGATCCGAGTCCAGAAGTTGCCCACGAACAAAGTGTCAGTAATAAACGTAATAAACGACCAAATTAACACATACATTACCGAACGAGATCTGCTCGACCCAAGACAATCAGGTTTTAGGAAGGGACATAGTACTCAAACCATACAGCTTCGCCTAACTGAAGACATCAGACAAGCAACGGATAATATACAACTTACTGTGCTTGTTCTGTTTGATTTTTCACAAGCATTCGACTCCGTGAACCACACTCTTCTATATCAGAAGTTAAATGGGTATAATTATTTGGACAGTGTAATCAAATGGTTCCGATCATATCTTACCAGGCGAATGCAAGCAGTAATAGGAAAGACGGGAGATACATTTAACTGGCTAAACGTGGACACTGGAATGGTGCAAGGATCTGTCCTCAGTCCATTACTATTCTCTTTGTTTATTAACGACCTACCGAGATTCGTAATTCACTCCCAATATTTTCTATATCTAGACGACTTCCAAATTTACCAGCATTCAACTCTAGAAAGCCTAACACAGACTATTGCAAGCTTAAATGCTGATATTGTCCATATTAACGCATGGGCTGAGACCAATGTCCTAAAACGAAATTAAAATAAAACTTAGGCTATTATTATCGGCAGTAGGAAACTTACATCTAAGATAAATTTTCACCACATCCCAGCAATCACATTCAAAAATAAAGCTGTCCCCTATGAAGAACACGTGAAAAATCTAGGGGTAGTAATGGACAGGAACTTAAATTGGAATGCACACTGCCTACACATTAGGAGTAAAAGCTATAAAACTCTTCACCAATTACACAAATCCAAAAACCAGTTGCCTGCAAACTTACGAAAAACAATCGTAAATGCGATTATTTTCCCACATTTTTATTACTGTTGCGGTGTACTAAGCAATATCAACGAAGAAACAAATAATAAGCTCCAGATTACTATGAATGCTACTGTGAGATTTGTATGTGATCTTAAACGGTGGGATCATGTTACTGATTCATACAAGAGACTGAAATGGCTTAAAGTTAGAGAAAGACGGCTTTATTTATCTATTCTTTCTCCATCTTCAAAATTTTCAAGTCCACCTGTCCTCCATACCTCTTTTTATTTAAAAAAAAAACATCCGAAACCGGCTAACAAGATCCCGTCATTTAGACCTAGAGATCCCACGACACAAAACTGAAATGTACCATAAATCTTACATCGCTACTGTAGTAAAAAATTGGAATACTCTCCCAACAGATGTAAAAACATGTAATTCTGTACCCTGCTTTAAAAGGAAATTATTTCAATCCATAATCACGAAAAGATGTTGAGGGAGAAAGTGAAAATGGAAATAATTGTTGTAACACTGGGATCAATTTAAATTTTTTGTGAAAACACTTTCTTGTATTTTTTGTGTAAATTTATTATTATTATGTATATTTTTGTGTAAACACTCTTGAATAAGCATTATTATATTTTTATAATTATGTCTTGTGTAAATGATAATTAATGTACTAAGGTGTCTGAAAGACCGATAAGGGTCTACGACAATAAACGTTTTATTTATTTATTTTTTTATTATTTGTTAATAACTATCTACCGTGCAGTCATTCTTAAGTAAAAAAACGTAAGTTATAAAAACAGGGGACGAGGGATTAAATAACGGCAGCGTGCATTATAGTCTAGGCCAGTGTTCGGCAAACCGCGGCTCGCGAGCCACATTCGCGGCTCTTTGGCCCCGTGAGAGAGAGTGTGGCCCCTCTTCCACAAAATACCACGAGCGGGCGCGCACATAGTACTGTGCGATTGAAACTTCGTGATGACTGGTGTTCTTATTTCTATTTTTACATACTTTATTGGTATTTATGTATCTTAATCTCTAACCGAGTGCTCTGAAGCGACTCATTGAGAAAACACTTCCAGAAAGATACAATATTCAACCCGTATCGTGAAGTCGTATCTTTGCATCATGTTCAACAATGTATTGCTTCCGAACGTGTGTCCTTGCAGGAAATACTAGAATTATATTTGAAAACCCGCACCCCTGCGGTTGGCAATTCCAACTGCCTCTGTCCGAAGCGCTGTGACATGAATGATGAAGCGCAATTTTCACTTGTTGTACGATAAATTTAGGTCCTAAAGAAGAACTTTTTTTATATCGAAGTGGCGCCCTAAAGGATCTACTAACAGAAATTGAAAGATATAACGTAGGCATTCTTGCTGTTCAAGAGACAAGATGGAAGTGTTGCGGTACATTCGACACAAGAAATCACACTATTTCTATAGTGGGAAAGATGACAATAAACATGAGTGCGAGGTTGCTTTGACTGTGGATAAAAGATTAAAGGAACAAATTCCTTGATTTTAACCAATTAACGAAAGAATCTGATAATCTCCTGGGATTAAAAACTAAATTCTTTAACTTACCAATAAAAAATGTCCACGCGCAGAAACGGAGGATAAAGACGAAATCACCAAAGAAACTTTCTTTCCAAAGTTACAACAAGTATTTGACACTATCCCAACAAATGATATCAAGATAGTGGATAGGAGACTACAACGCAAAAATCGGAAGAGGAGGAAATTACCAAGATACAGTAGGGAAACGTAGCCTGCACACTATAAGTAACGACAGTGGAATGCGCACCATTGAATTCACCAGATCCAGAGGCATGGTGGTAATATCGACTCAATTCCCTAGGAAAAAAATCCACAAACGAACATAAACCACCCCGGATAACAGACACCACAACCAAATAGATCATGTAGGTACTTGTTGAGAAAAGGGGAGCTTCCAGTGTCACAAATGTCAGAAGTTTTAGAAGGGCAAACTGTGAGTCAGACCACTACCTGGTATGCATGTATTTTAGATGTCGTATAACAAGCAAAAGGCAAAACGGACAACAGGCCCTTCCACAACTCAATTTAGAGAAACTGGATCTTGCAAGCCGCAGAATCAACATTGTGGCACAAACCACAGAATAAAAAGATTAAGTGGTTCGACCAGGAGTGCACTGAGGCCATCCAGAAAAGATATTTATTTTTGGGATTTTTTTAAAATTTAGATAGAAGAAAATATCTGGAAGGGCCGACCAGGGAAAAGAAACTAAAATATGAAGACTCCACAAGGGAAGCCAGTAGAATTGTAAAGAAAAAGAAAAAAGCATACTTCAATTCCATCATATGGAGAGCTGACGAAATTTTCAGAAAGAATAACACACGGGAAGCTTATAAGGGAATTAACTTTTGTAAGAAAGGCTTCCAACCCAGCACTAGCATATGCAGATAACGCAATGGAAATCTGCTGACAGATAAAGAAAAGGTGATGACTAGATGGAAGCAATATTTCGACGAGCTACTCAATCCAAGCTCAAACATGCAAAGTGCCTCACCAAATACAAGGCTAGAATCAGAGGCATATGGAGGGGATACAATTGAACCACCACCCATAATGGACACAATGAGAACCGTAAAAAAGCTTTAAAAAACAATAAAGCACCAGGGATAGATAAACTCCCTGGACAGCTATTCAAATATGGTGGGGAGCAACTAGCAGCCATGCTCCATTACCTCATATGACAAATATGGAGCACGGAAAAAAAAACCCCAAGGAATGGCTCACAAGCGTCATCTGTCCAGTCCATAGGAAAGGAGATAAACTCTATTGTACAAACTACAGAGGGATCTCCCTACTCTGCACAGCTTACAGGATTTTCACAGCGATTATCAAGGACAAACTGGAAGCATATGCTGAAAATATCATTGGGGATTACCAGTCGGGTTTCAGACCTGGTAGATCAACCGTAGCTCAACTTTATACAGTAAGGCAAATAAAAGAGATATTTTGGGAGTTTAACTTGGATCTATACAAACTCTTTGTGGAATATAAACAAGCGTATGATAGTATTGAAAGGAATAAGCTACTTAATATCATGCTCGACTTCCACATACCTCCAAAACTAGTAACACTGGTTAAAGCCACAATGATGACCACCCAATGTCAAGTGAAAGTTGCTGGAGGCCTAACTAGCAATTTTGAAGTAACCCAAGGAATAAAACAAGGAGACGGGCTAGCACCCATGCTTTTTAACCTAGCCCTAGAACATGTTATAAGAAAGAAATTAATTAACACTAGCTCAACCCTCAAAAATAAATCAAAACAAATTGTAGGGTGAGCAGATGACCTGAATATTTTGGGAAGATCTGTGCCATCAATAAAGGAAGCTTTTGGGAACTTAGAACCAGCTGCTAAAGATGTGGGCCTTACAGGAAACGAACCTAAAACCAAGTACATGTTACGAAGTAGAAAGCATAGAGTTGGTAATGGGCAAGGCATCACCATTGGGAACTACAACTTCGAAGGTGTAAACGACTGCCTACCTATTTGGGTAGTTACTGGGACTTTTGGGTAGTTGATACTGTTACCTATTTGGGTTCCAATGTGTCCTCGGACAACGATGAGACCAAGGAAATAAGAAAGCGAATAGATGTGCCAAACCGTACCTTCTATTCCCTACTTCCTGTCTTTAAGTCAAGAAATGTGTACAGGGAAGCAAAGTTTAAACTCTATAAAACCCTTATACGTACAGTTTTGTCATACGGAAGTGAAACATGGACATTAACAGCCAAATCAGCCGAACTACTTGATAGCTTAGAAAGAAGAATGCTGAGGAGAATCTATGGGCCAGTAAAGAGTGAAGGGATATGGAGAATCCGCTGGAACCATGAAATATATGTACTATATAAAGAACCCAAAATTTCCGTGCAGATTAAGTTAATGAGGCTCCGGTGGGCAGGACCTGTCCAGCAGATGCCAGAGACGCGGGTGACCAAAAAAGTATTCATTGAGAGTATGGGAGGAAAGAGACCAGTGGGCGAGCCAAGGGAAAGATGGGAAGATAATGTAAGCAAGGATGCAATAGACTTACTAGGGATCATGAGCTAGAGAGAGAGTAGTCAAGAGACCGGTATGAATGGCCAAGGCTCAACTGTGGGCTTTAACGCCATCGGAGGGAGAGAGAGAGTACGATTTATTTAGGTCCTGAAGAAGAACTTTTAGGATTATTGCCACTCAAAGGTCAAACACGTGGGGAGCATATAGCAAATGCTGTAATTGAGTGCATTGAAAAACATCATATTCCAATCGATAAAATTGTTTTATTTTCAACAGACGGGGCAAAAAGTATGACCGGTGTAACAAACGGGTTTCTTGCTACTTCGAAAGAAAAAATTAATCACGAGATACTTATTTACCATTGCATCATTCATCAAGAAGCGCTATGTGCGCAGATATTTCCAGAAGAAATTTGGAAAGTTATGGAATTGGTGATTAAGAGTATCAACTCCATTATAGTTAATGCTCTTAAACATCGCCAGTCTAAAGAATATTTAGTTGAAATGAGCGAGTACACAGATCTTCTTTTGCATAACAAGATACATTGGTTATAAAGAGGAAACATTTTTCCCTTCCTTTTCACATAATTATCACGTTTCGCTTCCTTATTGACCGAAATTAAAGCATTTCTCCTTGAGAAGGGTTTTCACTCTCCAGAATTAACGCACGATCAGTGGATCCAAAATTTATATTTCATTATAGACGTTACATCTTAATCTAAATCAGCTAACCCACGCAGCACGCAAGCGCTTTGATTCACTTTCCAAGCCTGTTGAAACATCGTCAAGAAAATAATTCTGATATTTACATTTGCTTATTCAAAACCACACTTTTAAATACGAGAAAAGCTTTTCTCAACAGGTTTCAGGAATTAAGAAACAGCAAAGCGACGTTAGCATTTGTTAAAAAAAATCTCTTGATGCTACTGCAACAGAATTACATTTTTCTCCTTTTAATATTGACATTGGCAACTTTGAAATGCAATTCCTGGATTTAATAAACAAATAATTGTAGAGCTCGAAATTTGAAAGTCTTTTTGCTGATATAGAAATATTGGAGAACAACAAATGTGAACTTATATTAGTTCACAGCACAAGTGGTCTGCTGTGAAAGACGAGAAGAAGGAGAAGGAAGATGTGTTGATTTTTATTTCACCTGGAATAGTATTCCTGACTCATATAATCAGCTGAAAAAACTAACGTTTGCTGTTCTTTCCTTATTCGGGTCTACATATTCATGCGGACTATATTTTTCAAACATGAACCTTATCAAGAGTATATTGAGAAGTCATCTTATTGATGAGAACCTGGAGTCGTGCCTACAATTAAAAAAAAACAACATACAAACCTGACTTTCCAAAGAGATGCAAAGGCTTTCACATTATTGCTTGTCAGTCATTGTCATGATTTAATTGTATGGATACCTTACAATTTAATATTATCAATAAATAACATCGCCATTAAGTATGATACAAATTTTTATTCAACGCACCTATAGTTTAACTAAGACTTGAAACTTTAAGCAAAGTTTATTAAGTTAATTTTAGGGAGCGTTGTGGAGTGAAAGAAGATGCAGGGTCGAGGGTTGAGAGAGGTATGTTGAGATGGTTTGGACACATGGAGAGGATGAACGGAAAGAGATAAGACGTGAGACAAGGATATATATATATATAAGAGAGTGAGGATGGGAGAGTAGGAAGGGGTCGACCTCAGCGAACGTACCTCAATAAGATTGAGGAAGTTTTAAGCAAAGGTCAGCTTATGAGTACCCTAATTAAGTTAATAAAAATGTACCTACCTATATAGTTCAAGTATAGGTACATTTGGCTCTCAAAAGAAATTTCAATCGTTGTACTGCTGACATTTGGCTCCGTTCACTTATGAGTTTGCCGACCACTGGTCTAGGCTAAAATCTATAAAATTCCCTTTCGGCATTGGCCTACAGGCGCAGGTAGATTACGGAAGTTCATATTTTAAATACCTACTAGCGAACAACACGAGTAGCCGAGTTGCAATCGGATGAAGTATGCGCGTACGTTTCATCGCAATCAACTTGATATTGGCCGAGTTGGAGCCAGATATGTATTGCCGCGCGCCACCTGGGCAGTAAAGAGGCAAATAAGCACTGTAGTAGTAGGTACATGAGCTTTAGATCGCGGCGGAAATCAACCAATGAGTACATGTCTTTTGAAATAATGACGTCAGGACGCTCTCTGCCGCAGACTAGCGCTGAATCGCCGCAAAATATTCACCCTGACTGAAAGTTCCAGGGGCGGCCGATTCCTTTCAAAACTGAAACCTCCCTCGGTGACTAGCGAGACGTTATTTTTTCGTAAAGGCTCCATTTTATCGACACTAATTATTTCTACGATATATTTTAGTTGTTTGGAATTTTATTTGTACTGAAACATAAGATTATTAGCCTGCAATGCGTATTTCAAGGCTGGGTAACAATGCGTAGCAACGGAAATGGCAAAAGCTCTAAAATGGCATGATTTTACGCGAAAAGTTCAAACTTCTCAGTTTATCGGTCGATTCAGACAAATCGGTTAAATAATTTATAAACTATGAAGATTTAGCTTCATTTTAGGCCAAAAAGCAAAGTCGGAGATCAATTATTTCATATTTAATGAGAAAAATAAAATTGATCTACTCAGAAATTTTTCGTATTTAAGGCAGTGTATTAAAATGCTATTGTGCAAGAGTTAAATATTTTATAAGGTATTTAAAAATACAAATAGAAAGCATTGCCACCCCTTGCAATAACGGATGGTAGCACAAAAAATGTTTGAAACAAAAGTTTTAGATATTGCATTGAAAATATCAGATAACTTTAAACGGATTTTATAATGTAAATAATAAGGGTATTATGATTTTTTTTCTCCTTCAACCTCTATTTTTTCCACCACGTGAGCTAAGTATTGGTGTAATCATAAAAAGTTTGAAATAAACATTATTAGCAATACTCTTAGAAATTATAAAACACCCAAAAAAATTCATTATGTATTAAACTAGGTAAGGGAGATATGGGGTTTTTTCAAATTAAAAAAAAAGCCTCCCCATTTCAACCCCTTTGTTTCGAATTTGCTCAATAACAAACTTGACCGAGATGAAGAGGATAGGAAATATTTAAATTTTGACAACACAACGGTGATGTGAAGATGGGATGATGGCCGATTCCAAGTGAAAAAAATTCGACTAGGCCGGGAATCGAACCACGGACGAACGAAACATTTGTCATTTACGCCTGTGAGCGGTTAGAGTGAATGAATAAATGGCCCTTGGTAACTACTACAATAGGTAGTCTTTCTTCGATATCTACCTAAAAGGGCCTCCGTTATGAGTCTAGGGGCATTTCGTATAACAATTGGGCAACAGCCCCATTCCCCCTACATCGACCCCGCTGAACACGAAAATTGCTGTTGTCCAGCTGAAAATGGACCGGAAGTGAGATATTCAAGATGGCGTCTAAGTTAAAAACATGCAGTTTTCTCTAACATGTTGGAGTAAATTGATAGTTTTAACGTCTATTCTCATGATTTCTCTAGTCAGGAACAAGAATATTGAACCAAAAATGGCATTTGGACCTTATTATTCAAGATATTTTGAAATTTCACGGAATACCCTAGGTGTCTACTGCCTAAAAGTCATCTTTTCCGGCAAACAGCGCCACAAATAGATTAATGTTTTGAGCAAAAGCTTTAGTAAATTTAATAAGCTTTATTTAAATCTACATTCAGCTTCACACGATAAATAGTATCCGCGCCACGTCAATTACAATAAAGAGCCGTGTATTGCGCCGCTGTTGCCAAGCGGATGAGTCCGTCCTTTCCAGTTCAGAATTCGAAAAGTTAAGAGGTATTTATTTCATCAAGCTGAATAAAGCCTCGAGGGCCATTTTACATCAGGCGTTGTAACAGTAACAAAGGACAACACACACAACCATGTCCTGGGAGGAGAAAAATCCTCCCCTCTCGAACCCGGGACCAATGGATTGGCAGGCGTGGACGTTACCCCGCCGCCACCGAGGCCGACGGACTGGACGAAGTGTAGTCTGCCAGAGAGACAAGGCGGAACACTTGAGACTAGTTATGTTCCAAAATATGGACAGAGCCTTGTCAGATTTGTCAAAGGTAGATTACAAGTTGCATATCCGTGTAAGTGCAGTTGGAGGTCTTATCGCTGCAGAAGCCAAGTACCACAGCACTTGCGTGTTGAAGCTGAGATTGCTAAGGAAAGAAGTTGGGGAAGTACAGAAGTGGGTCAGGATTACAAGCAACACCTGCCTTTGATGCAAATCGTCAAGGAAGTTCGTTTTGCCGCATCGCTTGAGCAGGCAAGTAAAATTTATTTTTATTTCTTGAGAAGTCTTATTAAATTTCGCTTATACACACAATTGAATGCATAGTCGCTCTTAACTCCGCTCTAGTCTAAAATTTAACTCGGCTCCTTTTCATGTGCTTGGGATGAACGATGTTTGGGACCGAAACATAGACCTTGCAAGGAAAATCGACGTAGAAGTTCCGGAGTCTTTCTCATCCCGGCGATCTACCTTCAGGCAGAAGTTGGAAGGAGGAAGTTGGGGATGTTTATCAGTTCTTTCAACCATTCAACAGAGGCATGATTGATGAACGACAAGTATTGATGATTCCTAACCAGAGATGTAAGTGAATGGCTTCCGGTTATTTTTATGAAGAAGGGGATGAAAAAATTCTGACTTGCCAGCAAGTTGATGATGATTTCCGCACGTTGGTCCCTTCTTATAAGGGGTGATACAATGGCTCATCCTGGGCATAGTGGATTTGAAATTTCCAAGGAGGCATCCATGAAAGTACATAATACCCTACTCATTGCATTTATTTATGAGTTTTGTGACTCAAGACATTGTTGTATTGCGGGTGAGGTGACGGACGAACCGTGCGGTGAAGATGATGACAAGGCTCATATAACAGTTTTTGCTACTAATGCATCATTGCATTTGCTACATTATCCATCGCCCAGGACATCGTGTACGCGGTAAGACGCGGCAACAAGCTCATACCGAAGCATATTGGTCTTGCATTGACTCTGCATTATCATACACGCTCGAGAATGTTAATCAAACTACTTCATTCTGCGAGGCATTGATTGAGTTATCAACAGGTCCTCGAAGCAGACTGCTCTCTTGCTTCCTTAAGTCTGAGAAATGTTGACAGCAAAACTGGGGTGGCTGTGATCCAAAACTTCAAGTTGCTCAGTGATTCTCAGGACAGAGGCTCTATATGTGTGTTCCCATAACCGGGAACGAAAACATTAGCGAAATGGACATTGTTTTCAGGCTGTGGTACCTCATTGTTCATAAGAAATGAAGGAAACTGAGATTAGTCCACAAAAATTTTCATTTCACTTGCCGTCTAAAGGCCGTTCTACAATGACCGTATGACGTAAGTCTCAAGACGTCGACCGTAATGATTTTCATAACTATGTGGAATTCTCTCTCCAATGAAATCCATAAGCCGTCAACTCTCGCGCGAGATAACGAAAACAAGGTTAATTTTTTTAACCTTCTTACAACAGAGAGTTTACAACCACATGTTCAACTTTTCTGCACGCTATGTGCATTGTTAAAAACTTTCAAATTTGCAATTAGGCCCATATTAAGGGAATAGTAAAGTGCCAAACCTGAGAAGTGTGTTTCTCCGCTCTCCACCATTCTCGCTATTGATTCAAGGAATAGGGGGCGCGAAATATGTTGGCGGACACTGAAATTTTGCGATTGAGACTACTTTTAGCCATGCATTTAGAAGATTTGAACGAGGAAATTAAATAACGTCAATAGATCCATATGTGCAATAAATGAAAGAACTCAAAATATCAACCGTCGATACCAAATAATTTCTGGAAACCAATCAGTTGATAAAGTAAATATTTCCCCTATTTCTATTTATTTTAGAACTGCCTCAATTACTAATCACAGTGAATAAAACTTTAAAAAATTATTATACTCATCTCGTATCCCGGGCTTATGAGATTTCAGCTTTTCCCGAGTCTTGAAATATTTGGCTGTTTCCCTAAATTTACTGAACCAGTGATCCACTGACATAACTGACAAAGTTTAAAACCTTTTAGACAACTTGTATCCTTTTCACAGTTAGACGGTGGCGTAAACTTGGCACCGAAGTTAAATGTTGCGCTATATATGGCCGTGTTTGCCAAGCTTCTTTCCTGAAAAAAACCTCCTCCGACGAACAGAAAAATGAAAAAAATTCTATCGAAGCCATTGACAACTGATGAAGGGAAATTAGACTTGGCTCTATGCTTCCGAGCCACCTCAATTGCCGCGAACCCTCTTCCGAGTGTTCTAGAAGGGTGGTGAGGACCCACGGCGGACTACACCCGATAGGTACAGATCGCCTCCTTTAGTGGCGTAGCCAGCAATTTCGTTCGGGTGGTCCAAAACCGGGGGAAAATTTTGGAAAAACAGGGTACTAAGTAGAGGGTTTTATACTTTTGTTAACACTTTTCATTTTCGAAAAACTTCATTTTTCAAAGAAATCTTTTGTAAATTCATGATTTTTCAATATTTTGTTTTCTTTTATGATGAAGCAAAGTAATTGTGTTTTATCCAAATAAACATAAATATAGTGTTGTAGTTTGTCCGGAGATTCAAACTCTTTCAAATAAATGAGTAAGGCTAGAAAAACAACAGTGTAGAGCATTAGTAAAAATATGTTTATAACATTTTAACATTACGTAAATGCTAATTTTGAGGAAACCGGGACTAGCTACGGTAGTTACCTTTACGGAGTCACCCGCAAGTGCACATAAGTGCGATATTCCACAGAGGAAAAATCATTCGCCTTGACCGGGATCCATCCATCCATTCATTTATGTTTATATTTTATATTTTGGACTCCCCCCCCCCCTCGCTACGTCACTGGCCTCCTTGCACCACATCACGCGCGCAAGGAGCAACGCAAGCTACAACGGATGTCCTCGCTGTAGCCTGAACACGAAAACTGAATCAATAGTTGTTATTACATGCGTAGATGAAGAACAAGCCTTGGCACTAATTGGATTGAAAATCCTGGTTCCCCATCCTAGTCTTCGCAACGCCCCTCTGTATAACACCACCAAACCATACTAATTTGCGCTATTTTTATTAAAAAATACTCAACCTCTTCATGATAAAATCATTTTACTCATAGCAACAAATTACTATTCGTCTTAAAGGAAAAATACTGCAAATCTTCAGCTAACAAGTAAAGCCGCTACTGGGAAAGAGCTCGTTTGAAGAATTTTAGCCCAGGTATAGAACCCACGAGGAAAAAAATTACAAGCGACCAATTTAGAGCCATCTAACACGTTACCAATATCCACGTAGGCTACATGGAATATAAACATTTAAAAAAACGATTGACGCCATAGGAGCGATAGATTTTAAGCTGATAATAATGAGAGCAAGCTGAGAAATACATCTCTGTCTTCCCAGTAAACACACATGGCTGCAGCAGCGCTTCACAAGGATGTCAGCGCTGCAAGTGCAGCACATGTCAACTGAAGCGCGTCAGCAGCGTCTCAGCAGCGCTCTCATAGGGCGAATTATCGAGAAACGCATCTAATGCGCATTCGCTGCTCGTGTTTGAAGTGCAGCAGCCGCAAGTTGCGGACGCACTGCCACAGCGCTGCAGGTAGTCTTTTGAATAAGGGGAGATGGTGAAAGTCTCAATCGAAAGAGGAAGATATGAATACTCATTCTTTATACATTTACTATATGTATCCTTTGTTTTTTTATTTAATGAAATATATTCTTGATATATAGTAACATGTTTAGCCTGTGGTTCATTTGTAGACCGAAAATTTGGCATAAATGGGAAAGGTTTGACACGAATCGGAGAGACTTGGGTTCTGCCAGTAACAACACTTCATTGATAGCTTTGTCTAAATAATTTCCGTTGTACACTAAATTATTGTTATGCTTTTATTGGTACATTCATCAGTTTTCTTATTTCCACATTCGTAACATTGAGTATGGGTCAATCCATATTAAGTGGTCCAGAAAAAGTTAAATTTGTTGCTTGGTGATTTTTAATATTTTTACCATAGAATTGTATGGTATTCATTTTAAAGTAAACATTTGGTATATAGTTATGGAATGACCAATTTTAATATGTGGGTAAGTTTCTTTGAATTCCCAAATATTCTTTGTATTCTAAGGCCTGCATTTACATTTTAGCTTAAGTTTACTATACCAAATGTTTACTTTATAATGAATAACTTGTAAAATGAGGTGAAAAAATGATTAATGAGTTATGATAATGATTTTAAAGGCATCAAGCATTACTTAAGAGGGTACTAAATGGTGCCGTGTTGATGTCGACTTCGTCGATATTTTGGTACTTTTCAATGTTTAATATCTTTATAAATAGTTGAGTCCAGAAAACAAAATTTTTACTGGTTATTCCTCATCTAAAGGACTGTAAATGGGCCAAATTTCAAATTTTTATGCCCAACAAAGATAATGGGCATTAAACTTTGGAAAAATTGAAAAATCAAGAACATTAACAAAAATTTAATAAAAAAACCACTGAAGTCCACAGCTTAAAATTCTGCAAACTTAAAGCATGGTTTCATACCTTTCAAATAAAAAAATTACAAACATTAAGTATCTTGCCTTCCTATGTAAAAAATTGTAAAAATTGATTTTTTTAGTTAAGTGATGAAAACTTTGAAGCAATATTTGGACCCTAGACTTAATTTTAGGACGATACATCACCTAACCTGTATTTAAGTTCATTATTTACTGAATCGATTGGTTTTTGTTTGATTGTTCTAGGATACACAGAATTGTAGATATTTGCTTTAACTGCAGAACCCTGAAATCGCCGAAAATCGGTGTTTCGTTAACATAAAAATGGCCACTATCGGTAAAATAAAATTTTAAAAATAAAATAATGACATATTTGTAATCACAATAAATGGTAGTTTGTATGGTAAAAATATAAAAAAATATTAAAAATCATCAAGCAACCACCTCTGGACCACTGTATATGGATTGACCCGTATGCATGCATATTCACGTTCGTAACATTTGGGCGAGTAAGTTACGTCTTCATTCAAATGTAAACAAACGTGTGCATTTGGAAAACATCTTGTTTATTCTTATTAATATTGGCTTTATTTTTATTTTATGTGGCAATATAGGTTTCAATTAATTAATGCCTGAAAACTGATATCGTGATTGGATGGTACGTTTCCATAAACTATCACGGCATTGATATTTAAAAATTAGTTCTCGCAAACACATTTACGCACGGGAATGGCCGTATATATACGACTTTCAAGAAACAGATATAGCAGTCGAGAGTTGGAAATGGCGCAGGTAGTTGCGTGATAGGCTTAACGCAGATAGATG
The DNA here is from genome assembly GCA_963573305.1 of Pyrrhosoma nymphula. NCBI lineage: Eukaryota > Metazoa > Arthropoda > Insecta > Odonata > Coenagrionidae > Pyrrhosoma > Pyrrhosoma nymphula. The sequence continues at coordinate 5,661,046 of OY754334.1, forward strand.
TGAGGTTAACCGTAGGTAGATGCGAAAATGAAGTTGAGTCTATGCAGTCCAGAGACACCATCTACCTTCAGTCCTTGAGTAAACTATGTTTTGCAGGTTGAAGCGATCATGACACGCTTGAGCAGCGCTCCTGACACCCGTTAGCAGCAGCGCTACCGCGCAGCGCATCAGATACGCATCTACAGCATTTTGTGTTTACTGGGCTTATACTGAACTTCGAATTGAATAGTGCTCTACATAAGCATTATATTCACTTTAAAAAATATTATTACTAGCAAACATATAATTAGAAAAATATTCACCAGAAACATCGACCTGTCCAACATAGCAATTAAAATTGTTATTAAAAAAACCAGGATTAAACAAGTTGATCCATATTCTCCAATGCATACTGAATAGTGGCGAATTCGGGATTCAACCCGGAAATTAATAAAATTATTGGACAGTCCCATAAAAATGAAACAAATGGGAATCCTGTGATCATCACACACCGACTCGGCAAAGAAACGTAGCCGAGGGTGGAGCCTCCTTCGGTATCTCTTCCACTGCGACGTATGAATGACCGCACGTACAAAGGGGGCGGGGTTGTAGGAGGTGCGGATAGAAAGTGAGGATTTTGTGAAGAGAAACGTGTATACCTACCGCTCGGACAAACAGCTCACGACATAAATGGAAAATCGTGCGACGTAATGAAAAATCGATCGAGTCGAGCCATACGAAACAGCCATCGTAATCGATGCCACATCTGTACGTGAGTGGACCTAAACTTTGCAAATACCACTACCCATTGAAACTGTGCCCCGATTCTCGAAAACCACGAATGAACTGCATTCGGGTCTCGATACGCTTGAATGTGGCGCCGACAGCTTCACCTCCATTTAAAAGTTCGATCTCTGAGCGTCGAACTTCAGCCACTGCGGCGACTCATAAAAATAAAGGCGATCAATGAAACAACCATCCTTCAATCCTAACGAGGCAAAACTTTTACTTCGGCATGCACACCATCGAGAATTTTGGTCCAGGACCTTAACATCTCAGGCCAACGCTTGACCGAGGAGTAATTCACGTCAGATAGCGCTTGAGGCCCCATTACAAGGCATCACCTAACACGACATGAAAGGTTTTACGCTTTCCCGGCGATTATTTTAAGTACATTATAATCGGGCTTCCGAGAATAATTTATATCTATAAGCTAAAACAAAACAATCTAAGAATTGGCACCGGGCCAAGAGAAAGGCTTGTGTCAAATGCATTCCTTATAAAGGCTGTGCAAAGCGCGAGAAGACTTCATCAGCTTCATTTGCTGAGAAACTAAACATATACCTACCAGTGGCGTACGCAGGATTGACTTCTGGGGGGTTTCATTAATATTTGTGCATCATCATAAAATGATAATTATTTTCACTAAAACAATAATAAATTAACATTCTCTTTTCGTGAAGACGATTAAACTATGCGTTTCAGTCCAATAAGCAAAATTCTAAACGCTAGTCCAAGTAAACGAACGAAAACGAATTCGGGTAAACACGTTTTTGAGGGGGGTTTAAATACTAAAACCCCGTATGCCACTGGGAAAACCTCTTTCTGACCAGTCAGATTCCATGCATGGTATTAAGTATTACGCCAAGGACTCATCGAACTCGACATCACGGTTCGAAGTTTAAAAACGAAGAACGGTTCCTACTTCCAACCAATTAACACACTCACCCATTATACCAACCTGTCCAAGATGCAACTCCATGCAGCAGTGTAGACGCGAAATTTTATGGCCGGTGAAAGCGATCGATATCTTATGAAACAAAATTGCCTATCCCACAGGGGCATTGAAAATTCGCATCACCTTATTGGAGAACCAAAAAAAATTTAACTGATGTGATAAATGGATTTCACCCAAACCTGTAAACCCCACCTCGTTCACTCTAGAAATTTAAGCTGTTGATGTTATTGGGATTCAAGAACTTGAATTACTCTTATATGTAGACCAACCAGTTCAAATTCCTAAAAAATAGCCGGAAAACAATTATTCTCGATCATCCGTGACATGCAGGGAAAAAATGGTCCAAGGGATAGGAATTTATCCTCCCGCCCCGTACCAACACCCCTGACGCGTGTGTATGCCCTAGTTGGGTCTAGCATGAGCAACACGATTGGCTAGCATCCCAGTCCTCATCTGACTGCATAAATCTTTCATTGGGACCAAAAGAACGAGTAATTCAACCCCTTATTAATTACTCACCCTGTAGGCAGGGACTAAGACCATATTTAATACTAATGCAACTATCCTATTGCTAGACTAAAAAGCTGATCATACAACCACCCGTGAACGCAAAATTCGAACCAAATGGAACAAGAATTGATTTAACTTCCTAGCCATCGAAGGGCTATCATACGTCCTCCCCACCACCTAATAACAAATATCACCAATGGCCAGCAGAGCAAATTTGAATCTATTGATTCCGATGTTGAACTCAAACTTGAAATAACCCGTATTAATTTCTTCACCACATTCGTCAGCATACCTCTACCTACCAATTAGGATTGACCCCCAACCCAACCAAAAAACTATGCTCTTGTAGCCCTCTCCCTTATTCCCACACCTTGAAGCCTCCTCAATACCCACATTCCTTCCCAATAAAACTCACTAAGCAGGTTTTCCAGTTTATTTTTTAAATAGTATAATTTACTTACACAATTACATTTGTAGGCGAAAGTCACAGTGACATTAAGTAAACTGCTAACACAAAATGTAGTAGCTATTCATCCAGAGCAACTATCAAATTCCCCTCACCAATATCTTTTAAGTCATTATTATCATCAAGTTTTAATACAGAACTATGAATCACTACCAATGTCATTGGTACAGCTTTGCACAACCAGAGAACTCTAAGACCCACAAGGTCACCGCTCCCCACCTAGCTTCCACAATTTTTGAGTCCCTTCAAATCTCCAGGATAGTAGTGGCAAAACAAATCTGAGATATAGATGTGGCGCTATGTAAAATACACACCGATTCACAAGAATGATTTATACACACTGAGGGGATTAGTAAGATGATCAGAAACTTGTTCCCTAGTCGATACTGCACTTGCTTCAAGTATATTTCCCATACATTCTCAAGTCATGCATATATGCAAGGAGTATATAATTTATATAAACTATTTAAACCATTCAATACCATTTAGTAAAATACTTCTATTATTTTAACATGGCCCTTGATAAGGGTGCTTAGAATCAAACATGATTCAACATGCATTTGTTTTTCATAACACAATTTCTTTTAAGAGCTATTTACAATTAATACCGTTTTTGATTTTTTCACAGACGAAGGCAATATATTGATATACAAACGTAAAAATTCTTTGCTAAAATAGTTTTAAAAACTTAAAAAGAGCAATCTCTCGCACCTCTCACAATTTCAAATAATTTCTCAGTTAAGCATATTTTCAATCCAACTAACCAATTTTGTACAACAGCACAAGTTTTCCTATGAACAACCCTTAGGTGAAGATTAATCAATTCATTTCTGTCTTCTGAATAAATCAAACATCTTCCAAATGCGTGGGGTCCTTGTGCAATTCTAAATGCAAAACTAACTTGACATACTTTTTTATTATCCATAATCTCATTCATACACCAATAACAAACATCCTATGCATACAATGGGGTGGGGGGTGGGAGTCAACAGGAATTTCTTTAGGGCTAGAGTGAAGAAATAACTCAGCGAAAGTTTCCGTACTTTTATACAATATTCACACATTAAGATTGTTACAACCATTAGAGGCTTACAATCTGCAAGATAAAGACTTGCAGGAGCAAGGAAGATTGCTGGTCTTGAGAGGTTAGGTTTTTTGCTTTCAAGAAATATGTTGGCCTTGCCAGCATAAGAGTCAAACACCTTCCTCACAAGTTTGATCCCATTCAGTCAGCTTCCTGAATCGACAGAAATTTCAAAAGTACAGAAGATTGTCACAGAGTGGCACCTGTAGCATCCACAAGAGCACTCAAAATGACCTGCAATGGTTATAACTCCTCAAATTGTTGACGGGGACCAGCCAGCAATCTTCAGTTGCCAACCACTCATTTGTTTAAATGATTCATTCCCATACAATGGAATACAAAGATTTCAGTTCTACATAAAAAGCAGGGCAGAATTTGACAGGTATTTCATATTTTTTGCAATCACTACATCACTGTTTTTCAGTGCCAGATATTGTATTGTACATCACCTAAGCAAACAAACACGTGATTCAATGTCTTTATCTTTGTTTGACCTCACCTCTCCCCCTCTCAAGTTTCGCCTCAAGCGGCGGTACATGGAATGTACGAAGTGTTTTCCTATAACCCACAGCCACTCGATGGTGAAGAGAAGTATTGGGTGCCAGTTAAAACTACAGACTACCACACAATTTTTATAGATATTAACAAGTCTTTTTCCTTTAAGGTATTTTTATTGAACTACAATCATCTCATCCTCGTCGAAGACCTCAAAAGAACTCACATTCACACAGAGAAGCTAACCCAGAGAACACGACACAGAGCAACTGACCAAACTGTTGCGTTAACTGAAACATCTTTTGGCTTCCATTATTCCTAAACCTTTCAATTTAAAATCGATTCCCCCCACCCACCACGGTAACAAATTAAAAAAATGTACACCAATGGAAATTAAGAAGCATTTGTTCTTATGCCAGAAATGTGTTGATTGACAAAAATATTGTTGATCAGCCCACTCAGTGGGCAAGACAAGCTGCTTATGTATATATATATATAATATGCCTCCTCACTAAATACACTGTACACAAATGAAGATGAAAGTGCTTCATAATAAATCAACTTCACAATGCAGTCGACGACTGATGAATGAAATAATTATTTTTACAATTGAGACCCAGCATCTGATATGTTTGCATGGGATCTAATAACAAATGTCACTGATAAGCTTTTTTTCAGACAACACACTTCCACAGCGGGAACAAATTCTCCAAACAATCAGAATTGAAAAATTGTGCTACTAGCTGATTTTTCACTTAATTTGAGTACCAAAAATTGACAACGGACAATTGAAGATTAAACCCAGCTCGTAATCCAGTAGCTCCCTTTGACCACAACACCAGTATTATTGGAAGATACACAAAAAGGAAAGACATGGACATTACTAGAAAGTATGAGTTAAAGGTTGGTTGCCATCAGGATGGGTAGGGAGAAGATACTGATGTGGAAGGGGTGACAAGAAGAAGTGTAGGAGTATAGATGATGATTACAATTATTCTTTTGAAGAAGGCAGAGATGGTTTGAAAACAATGGTGTGGGTGACACCCTCACCGAGGATTCAGTGAAGGATGCATGGGGGTAAGGATTCCAAGTACTGGTTATTAAACACATGTCCCAAGCCCTATTTATCTTCAATCTGTATCTTGCCTATTTTGTGTACAAGTAAATGGCCACAATGAGACCATATAGACCAAGCACCTCTGCAAAAATCAGGATAAGGATCATTCCAACGAACAGGCGGGGCTGCTGGGCAGTTCCCCTCACACCAGCATCGCCAACAATTCCAATGGCAAATCCAGCGGCAAGTCCGCTGAAACCCACAGCTAAACCGGCACCCAGATGAAGGAAGCCCCTGAAGAATGCAGAACGAACCATACATGCTTACCAAGGGGCACAAAATTATATCATTTCGACTGATCCACACTGAGAAGGCAGATAGGCTTTCAGGCCACAAGGTGATAAAAGGGTTAACTATGGACTAATAATATTCCCAAATAATTCTAGAATTTTTCTCATCTTTCGCCACATTTCCATTCCTCATTCCACCAGCCACAAGGCCACCGCCACGAGCTGCCTCCTCAAGCTTCAGTGAAACGTTAATTTATAACTTTCAAGGAAAACTACGCGAATAAATCATGACATCAGTTACTTTATATTAATCAGCAATATCTAGAAACCAAATATTTTTTTTAATGAAGTGGCTTGACCTACGTAAAATGACCGCTGGAATAAATATTCCAAGCACGACAGAAAGAGCCCAGAAAATTTGGGCAATTACTGAAAATAATATGAGCAACCATCGAACAGAAGGAATGATGATTTTGTGTGTTCTAAAATTACTTAAATAAACGAACCTTGCGCACTAACGAACACCAAACCATTAAAATACCTCAAAGCCAAGTTGCAACAGAGAAAATCCGATCTGAACAAGAGATTCACACCTATTTTAACAAAGAACATTATTTCAATCAACTACGTGGAGGTTGTTAAGACTTTGATCTTAAATTTTAATTACATCAGGTTATCACAATACGGCATCACTGGACCCATTCGCGAAGGCTTATTACTTGGGACCAATAGGTGAGCATTCCCCCATAACGACATTAAACGTTAAAGAAAGTACATTAAAAAACCAAACTATCATCCGAGCAAGAACAAGTGAACCACCTCGCAAGCCGGAGACGAATTTACTGGCAACACATAGTACATATGAAGTGGTGACAAAATTTCGCCAATGGTTTCATAAGACCACTCCGGGAGTGCTTAAACCTTTACAATAAATATCCACGACGACATATCTTGCTCTAGATTCATATAAGATTTACTTCTCAAGTTAACTACGCCCACCACCTGCGCTTGGCACATGCTGCCGCCTATCGGCAGAAATTTATATCGATCACGCGGCATACCGTGATATGGTAACCCGAAAAAAAATCGCCACTACCACGTCCTACTTACGATAAATCTGTGCAAAACGATTTTATTTGATACAAATTATGTTCATTAATACACGTTAAACGGCAAATCGTGGCGACTAAGAAACCGATTCGCCTCGATTAGAGAGCTGCGTACACTACATATTTAAATGAAGAAGAGAAAATTACTCACTTGTAGAGGGGGTATTTACTTGGTGGATCTAATCCTCCGGCAATCAAAACTGCTATGACCAACCCGTATATACCAATAATACCAGCCATAACAACGGGAATGATACATTTCATAATCAATTCAGGTTTCATCACTGACATTGCAGCGATACCCGTACCGGACTTCGCTGTTCCATATGCAGCACCAAGCGCTGCAATGAAATACATAAATATTAGTTTAAAATGAAATATTGAGGAAAAAGGCAATATTCACATTAACACGCATAATATCAGGCGATCAATGAAGAATTCGTAATTACAGAGAAATTATACACGCATGGGCTTGCCAAATTGAAATAAAAGCAGAACGAACTGTCATTTGTCATCAGGCAATATTTAACGCCAGATGATTTCGAAACAATCATACTATAATACTTCCTCGTGGAAGTCGGTACGTATAATTAATAAAGGTAACCGATATAATTAACAGGTAATGCAGAAAATGGAGATTTTGGCGAGTGAAATGGAATTACTACTCGAAGACCATACAATCAATACCGCTACTCACCACTGAAAATAATTGCAGACGCGGCTCCCATAACCCCGAAAAAGGGTCCGTAAATGGGGTTTTCATCTTCCATTGTGAATATTTGATGAAGGGAGTATTTACAGGTCTAAGTTAACCGTTCGACACAATAATCTCTCACACACAACACGACACCTGAGTAGTGCACTGTCAAATATGGCCTACTGTACGAGATGATCATGTGATGAGGAAGATTTTGTCGTCTGGTTCCACGTAACGGCTATCACTATTGGTGGATACGGCACTGAAGTAACCAGACCAGCGAATGGGAGGGTGGATTGGAAAATTGATCGTCGTAGACCTCCTATGAGTATGCTCACCAGCCAGCAGTAAACGGATGACAACTCATACAATTTTCAGCGCGGATGTTAACTGCGAGTCACTGAAAAATTTCGCGAAGCATACGAAAGTCGAAATACCGCATGTGGGTGAAGCATGTGTACGCAATTTAAAAGTGTTTAAATAATGAAGTTTTCGTATAAGGTGTGATCCCTTCTCCCAATAGTTGGAGAATCATCTCAAAATATTATTTGCTTTTATTGATGGTCAACCGTGTTTGCTGTAATTTTAGTTAAAGCGTAAACCTTGTTTGTTTCAGTTTTCAAATCTCCTTGGGACGGTCTACCGAAAGGGTGATCTTCTCTTTAGTCCAGATGGAAATACTGTCATTAGCCCCGTTGGCAACAGAATAAGTTTTTTCGATTTGAAAAAGTGTGCCTCGCATATTTTCTCTATTTTAAATGCTCTTGACTGCAACTATCTATGCTAATTGTTTCTCTTATATCAATTCCAGTAACAAATCTGACACACTTCCTGTCGAAAGCCGATACAACTACACGACGTTATGCATATCACCGAATGGATGTACATTAATTGCTATTAACGAAGGTACTGTTTGGAAACGCAGTTGAGATAGTGTCTCAACTTACATTAATACGCTAATTTTAGCTTGGTAGTTGGACCTGATTTGGTGAGTCGTGTGTGTATGAGGCAACAACTTAAAGATCAGTTTATACTTTTATTATATTAATCCCCTATTTATCCATCCAAATAAATTTTGGCCCCTCTTCTTAGTGCCATGTTACAATAATAATGCTGGCACAACTCTGCCACGGAGAAGGATTAACGCCGGTCATATTGATGTTCGGGATGAAATATTGCCATCGAGATAAATTATTAGTAATTAATGGTAAGGAACTGATTTAAATATCTTTTTTTTTTTCAGAGGGTGAGGCCGATTTAATCAGTCTAATCAGCAAGTCAGTGTTGCATAAACACCGATTTAATGGCTCAGTTGTGTGTGCATGCTTTAGCCCCGATGGGAACTATTTCGCCGTTGGAAAAGGCAATAGTGGTTGGTTTATTTTCTGTAAACCCAGTATTTTATTGCATGGCTATATTTTGTATAAATCAATTTTACCCTGGAAGTATTACTTTTTGCAGTCATCGCCTGTCGGTGAACCTTGGTATTAATTTTATTTTCAATTACAGCTTTTGTCTTTAGAGCTCCTGGACCTTTACTGGATAGTTTCAACCCTTTTGTCATTGAGAGAGTATTTCATGGTGCATTTGACGAAGTCACATGGATTGACTGGTCCAGTAATTCTCTGTAAGCCATCAGCATGTTGCCTTATTGATTTAAACTCCCTACATTTCCAGTTAACTCTAAAATTATTACTTTTTCAGGCTCATTGCTGTCGGTTCCAAGGATATGTCCATAAGACTTTATGGTGTGAAGATGCTTTCAAAATTTCAGTACTACTCCTTGAGTAGTCACACAGATATCATCATGGGATGTTTTTTCGAAAAAAAATCATTGGACTTGAACACAGTTAGTAGGTAGGTGCTACTTTTTTTTGGCTAAATTTATTCCAATCTCTTGATCCTTGTTGGTAACTCTTTTTAGTGCTGTACCTCTCTTACCTTGAGGCATCATAACCAATGTAACTTAATTACTGAGGGCAAGATACTTAAATAACACTCATTACAACTTAACACACCATTTTATTTACCCACACACATATATTACAGTATCGCCTACCTATGACACTACAAGTGCAACTGAATATTGAATCTTAAATCGTTTTATTAAAAGGATTAAGTTCCAATGCTCGAATTTTCTTATTAAAAACTGCTATGAGAGGTGTCGCACAGCTGTTGGAAGGATTAGGTTGGGAACTGTTACGAGACTATGGGGCTACACGCTAGGCTTGGATTACTTGAAAAATTCAGATTGGGTGAGTTTTCGTACGACATACAGAGGGTACTATTTTATCTCCACGCTGTGTCTCTGGAACTGATAGGAGTTACAACATGAGAAAAATACACTGACATACTGACTGGTAAAAGATTTCCTTTTCTTCGTGATAAGTGATCACATCAAAAACTGTGGCAATGACTTTTTTAACTATTTTCTTTAGAAAAAAGTTGAGATTTTTGGGAACATACTTCTCTTAGAGCCAAAAAGTATAATTATTGCCCCGCTTGAACAATAATTATAAAAATAAGCTCCATATTTCGGTAGTAATATATCAGATGACATTATGTGCTGCCAACAACACAATAATACCTATTTGAATTGCATAAACTAAGCAATCGTGAATAACCACATCAAATGAAGATCAGTGATGAGTAAAATAAAAATTTACTATGCAGTAAGATAACAGATAAGTTTAACAGATACTCAACCTGAACTGCATTCATGTTGAGTATTGATGGAGTGCGCTTTTAAGAAGAAAACACAGGTCTTTTATCGACAGCTTTAAAGCTTTTTAAATAACCTTTTTAATGCCTTTTACTTATGTAGCAACAACAACAATATCAACACAACTTTATAAGCAACAGCTGTTTCTAATCTCCAAATCCCCACTTAACAGCGTATGTTGTCAGTCCCATTCCATTTCTTAATGCTTCAAATTTATATTTTGGGAGTGGCTTTGTCATAGCATCAGCAAGCATGTCCTCACTCCTGCAATAAACAAACGGAATAACATTATTTTTCAGTAAATCTCTTATATAATGATGGCGGCACCGATGTGCTTGGTTCTGGCACTTAATTTTTCATTAGAAGCGATCTTTTTGCATCCCTGATTATCTTCATATTTCGTTATGGGTTCATTCTGCACCTCCCCCATATCATGTAGTAGTTGTCGTAGCCAAACACCTTCCTGACTGGCACATGCTGCTGAAACATACTCAGCCTCTGTTGTAGACAGAGCAACAGAAGACTGTTTCCTGCTGGACCAGGAAATTGCACTATTTCCCAATTTAAAAATGTATGCACTTGTAGACTTTCTATCTTGAATATCTCCTCCCCAGCAGTGGCAGATACAGAAAAAACTCAACTCAAACTAACTGCAAGTTATCGCAACGATTGTAGCTTTCAAACTGACTGCCTGGCAGCGACTCTGCTTCCCTTATATATGTAGCTCGGTTGTTTCGAGAACATTCGGTGCCAGAATGTTCGCTTCCAGACTTTTAAGGAGTGTGAACAAATACAAACAATAGTCGCGACTTTTCTCGAACAAATGCCAGACAGAATAACGTATCGAGATCACTAGAATGGCCGCGACTTTTCTCGTAGGTTAGCTATCTATGTGCCGGACAGAAACGTATAAAATGCGATGACGCGGACGCATGCGCGTGCTATATACGGAAGTACAACTACTCGATAACTTGATTCAGAGTCGACTGACGAAAGACACGAACGAATAGCGTGCGGGCTGACTGGTGCGGGCAGCAATGCCCGCAAGGGGGGCGCGCGCCCCCCATATGTATCCGCCACTGCTCCCCAGTCTGCATCTACATAGCCAGTTAATTTAATTCACTGGCATTAACATAACGCATTAATTTCTTTAAAGCCTCCCAATCTCGCTGTCTTGGATTACCAACTCATCTGCAGAGGATAGTCATTGCTCTGGAAATATCTGGTCTAGTAGTTGTTGAAACATACAAAAGTGCCCCCACTTCTTCCCTATATTTTCCATTATTTGGCAGAGCATCACCCTCTCCCTGCAATTTAGGGTATTCAGGTTCCATAGGTATAGATACACATTTTGCATCTTCCGTCCCAAACTTTCTTTAATATTCCATCTATTTTAATTCTTTGATTCAACTGGAAACTTCCATCCTTTTTTCGCTGAATTTGTATTCCTAAGTAGTTGGTTGCATTCCCTGAATCCTTTACTTCAAAGTGATGGTTTAACATTTCTCTAAGTTCCTTAATTTTATCTTCATTCTCGTGTATTATAATCAGGTCATCTACATAAATGAGAATATACATTATTTTGTCCTGTTCAATCTTTGTTTAAATACATGGATCTGCTTGGCTGCGTGAAATTCCTTTTTCAAGTAAAACTTCATTTATTTTGACATTCCAAGCCCTTGCTGACAGCTTCAGTCCATAAATTGATTTTTGAAGCTTACAGACTAAATTTTCTTCAGTTTTCTTTGTGTAGCCCGGTGGTTGTTGCTTGTATAATTCTTCTTCGATGTCACCGTTCAGAAATGTAGTTTTTACGACAAAGTGTCGCACATACATCCTCGACGCTGCTGCTACTCTCATAAGCCTCGAAAGGTGCTCTGTCTTAAACTGGTCTTTGAATCATAGTCTTCTCCATATTTTTTAGAGTAACCTTTTGCAACAAGTCTTTCCTTTCATCAATAAATATTTGGGCCATTCCACCTATATACAGGACATTTGTACTAATTTTTACAACTTTTAAATATTATTTTCTGCCCCTAATATTTTTTTTTTAATTGAAACAATTATTAATTGTTCGGTGTAGGCCTAAACTATTTTTCAAGCTATAGTTTTGGCATAAACCCTTTGTTATAACTGTTGCAAGAAAAAAAAGTGCCTGTTTTGACGGTACAAGCTGGGTCAACCACTTGTTTGGCTCATGTTATGAAAAATGGTATTTCAGCTCAATTAGAATTTTCATAATGCTGTGCTATTTTTTTCACATACCTTCAAAAGGATGCTTCAAGAACATACATATGTTTATCATTATCAACAAAACATTTTCAACTAAGTTACAATTTTTTTTACCTTTTGTTACGTACAGGACATCATACACTTCAGGTTAAGAGTAATTGAAAATAAACAAGAGTTAACATAGTCATAAAACACATTTATCAAAAAAGGTTATTAAGCAAATTACAATAGAAGAAGAGAGTATGTTTACAAGCATTATTCTCTTGATCATTTAACTTGTCTTAGCTTAGCTTAATTATAATACGATTAAGTTATCAAAATACAGTGAAACCTGTCTTAAGCGGAATCTCTCGGTGCCATCATTTTTTTCCGGATAAGACAGTTTTCCGCTTAACCCAGGGTCTCACATTTCGAAAAAGACATTGAAAAGCATTTCACGCCCATAACATGCGTCGCCTAAAAGGTTGGTTTCACTCTTTACTTGTAGACGAAATTATTACGAAATCATGAAAGAACAGTATCACATTGTGGTTAAATTTGTTTATCTGTTTATTAGATAACATAAAAAATGGTCTATAAAATACGCATATAATCCGTCATTTTTGTCTGTTTTTCCTTTTTTCCCTGTTTAATAAAATTCTCTACGTTGCCGATAGCCCCGTTTAAGATATTAAATAAATCAGTGTTGCCTTTGGTAAGACTACATTCTGCTAATTCTTTTAAAGAAACCAACATTTCTCTATGGGACTTTTTGTTTTCTTCACATATTATGGTTTTATTTACTTCTTCGTCGGATTCACAAGCTTGGCCTTCTTTCATACTGTCTGTCAGCGAGACATCTTCATCGCTCGTCAGAAGATCGTTGTCTAAGTCTACAAATCTCTCAGCATCCATGTTATTGCCTATAGCCTGCTGTAATTTGATTAGATCGTCCATTGGTTGTGAAATAGAAAAGGTCCTGTCTATATCTATATTCCTTTAAGTGCATAAATATGCATTTGCATTGTTCATATGATTTGATGGAATTTGTTTTCCTTACCTGCCTCGGGGTCCAGTAGTGGTATAAATCCAGCTTTAGCGAAGTATTGTTCAACCGCTGATGTTTTATTATCTTTCACTGCCAAATTAATCCAATTTATGGCATTCAGCGCTGATATCTTTTTCATTACCTCCGACACTGTATTCGCAGTATCTCCAGCAGCTAATAATGATTGCATCGTGTACTTTGTATACTGTGCTTTCAGCGATATAATTATCCTCTGATCCATTGGCTGAGTGATGCTAGTTGTGTTTGCCGGAAGCCAGGCTAGCTCAACATACTGTGACGGTTCCCGACTCTTACCCGCAAGCTGTGGCCAATTAAAAGCCGGGACAAACGTCCACATATGAAATTTAGTTTGAAAAATAATAAGGTCTCGCGAAATTTAAAAAAAAACGGGGTTGCTGGGCTGTATGATTGGGGTATTAACATAAGAGAGGGAGAAAGGGAAGGTCATGGGGGGATTCGGAATTATTTGGCTCCCGGGTAACACTCACCCGAAACTAGGATGCACTGGTCCCAGCCTTCTTCTTTCATCGACCGGTGTGCGGTATTTGTGTCTGCGTAGACCTGAAGAGCAACGATGTACCGTGCCTGCTCCTGGATCCGAAGCACGAAGAACCTCTCCTCTTCGGGCCACCGATCACCACTCTCGCCAACACACCTCATTGAGGAACAACCATCGAAGAGCCTCTTCGCGACACCTACGCGGCCTTTTTATCCTTTTCGGCGCCGGTGTCACATGATTAAAAAAGGGGGGGGGAATATGGCGAAAGGCACGCCATAACCCGAAACATGGTCAAATGAACCCCCCTCCAAACCACTCACAGCCGATGCACTTAACCGCGCGACGACGTGCTACACTCCGGAGCCAAGGAGTGAGGTGGGGGAAGGTGACTGGTTAGATAGGGTGTGGTTGGAACGCGAATCAGCGACGGACTCGGGCCGTCACAATACGTAAGGCGAATTTTAGGGTGACAGGTTGCGTTATCGAAGAAAAGTATGACTTTCCTATTTTTCCTCTTCATTTCGGCATTGAAACTTTTCAGCCACTCTTCCATGATTAAAGCCGTGTTCCATGTTTTTATATTATGTCTCCATGTGACTGGTAGCTTCTTAATGCCAAAATGTTTGAAACGTCGTGGTCGAGCGTGGTTGCTTTTTAACGTGTATTCAGAAAAATGGTAAGGGAGGCATGGGTGGAGGAGAAGGTAGGAATAAAGGTAGGAGGGGAGCTGATAAAATCAGTGAGATATACAGATGATCAAGCATTGGTTAGTCAGTCGGCCAAGGGGTTGCAATCAATGGTGAATGCGTTAGAGATCCAGTGCGAAAAGTATGGGATGAAGATCAACCACAAGAAAACGAAAGTAATGAGATTTTCTAGAAGTAAGAAGGCGGGGCTGAATATAAGGGTGGGAGAGCAGAAGATAGAGCAGGTCGAGCAGTTTACGTATCTAGGTAGTATTTTGGAGGAGAATGGGTTTAGTGGTAAGGACATCAGATGCAGAATTGCGCTAGCTAAAGAAGCATTTTCGAAGAGAAGGGAATTGATGAGGGGGGTTTGAGAAGAGACCTAAAGAAGAGGCTGGTGAAAAGTTTAATATGGAGCGTGGCGCTATATGAGTCGGAAACTTGGTCAATGCGAAGGGAGGATGTGCGTAGACTTGAGGCGTTTGAGATGTGGGTTTAGAGAAGGATGGAGAAGGTTAGCTGGATGGCGAGAAAGACGAACGAGGGGGTATTGGATATGGTTGGAGAGGAGAGGAAGCTTGTGACAGAGGTTCGGAGAAGGAAGAAAAGATGGATGGAGGAGGTTTTGAGAGGAGAGGGCATGTTGAAGAGAATGATAGAGGGGAGAACACTGGGGAAGCGTGGAAGAGGAAGGAAGAGGATAGGAATTTTGGACGAAATAAGAGGAGGTAGAAGATATGAAGAATTGAAGTGGGATCTAATAACGGCCTATCCTTAGGAGGGAAAGCGAGACAATGTCTATGAGGTTGGGATGCAGAATGGGGACTTTCCAAGAACCTACCAATCAGCTGGTAGAATACTTGAATGAGAAGATCTGAAGAATTGAAGAGGGATCTAATAACGGGCCATCCTTAGGAGGGGAAGCGAGACAATGTCTATGAGGTTGGGATGCAGAATAGGGACTGTCCAAGAACCTACCAATCAGCTGGTAGAATACTTGAATGAAAATACGTTTCTTGGCATTGCGGAAATCAATCTGCAGTTCCCCTAAGTTCCTTAGCATTCTCTGGTGTGGTCTTACCCTATCAGCAGAACGTAGGAAAATTATTCCGTCTATTTCGGTAGCGAGCAAGGCTACACAACAATGTTTATGTACTCTTTGTGGAGAGGTGAGAGGGTTCTGCGAGTTTGAGGGGAGGTAAGTGTGCAAGAGTGGGTTGGTGCAATGTTCAAGAAAGAGAAAAGGGGAAAAATTTTCCTTTTTTAAAAAAATGTGCATTAAATTGTTTTTTGCAATTCTGCTCAAACCAGGTTCACGTTCTGGAAATCGATTCCGTTTCCGCATTTGACATTTTCCGTTTAACACAGGGTACCAATGTAAAACCCTATTACGATCGCCGGGACCAACATATTTTTCCGGATAAGACGGGTTTCCGTTTACCTCAGGTTCCGCTTAAGGCAGGTTTCACTGTATTATACAACTACTAAAATATTGTTACCATGGTATTAATAAAAAAGACAACTAGAAAGATATCAGGATTCATATTTTAATAATAATAAACACTTGGTTGTTATTCCACACTTTATTGGAAACAAAACGACCCGGGTTTCAGCATCTCATGCCATCATCAGGTACAAACAGTTGGGTGGCTTACGCTTATATAGGTATCCGTGGGTGGAGGGGGGATTTGAAAAGAGGGGAGGAAGTTGGGGAGCATAAGTAACGGACAAGGCTGTTTTTTGAAGGAGAGTGGGGTGGGGGGTGGCCTTGGGATTGCTTCCATAAGAAAACAACAAAATAAGGGGGGGATGAAGAAATA
This sequence comes from Pyrrhosoma nymphula, assembly GCA_963573305.1. Classification (NCBI taxonomy): domain Eukaryota; kingdom Metazoa; phylum Arthropoda; class Insecta; order Odonata; family Coenagrionidae; genus Pyrrhosoma; species Pyrrhosoma nymphula. The sequence goes on from OY754334.1 coordinate 5,677,478, forward strand.
GACTCCCAGAAAGGTTTAAAAAAGCATGAGCAAATTAAGGTTGAGAGTTGTGGAGGGATGGTAGTGTGACGTAAAGGAAAGGTGATTGGGAGGGGAACATATGGTCATTACAAAGTTTAGTGGGGCAATTCACAATTTCAAACTGTTCTAAGAAGTCCATTTTACGCCCCTTGTCAATACAATGTAAAATCCGAGGTTCAAAATTACACCAATGGTTTTCGTCACATAAATGTTTGGCTATTCCAGAGGATTCGTCATTATTTAAAAAACATCATCTATGTTCTTTTATTCTAATGTTAAAACTTCTTCCAGTTTGTCCAATATATTTAATATTACAGTTATCACTCTTCAACTGATAAACACCACTTTTTTGTAAATTGTCATACTTGTCCTTTGTATTAAAAAGCATATTACCCACTGATGTTCTCTAAATTCTGCCTTCACTTCAACAAATGGGTCTAGATTCAAGTTGATATCTTTAGCATGTTTCTGTCCTGGAAAACTTTTATTTGCGTAAGATATCACATGAAAGCTAAGGATACCTGGTACTGCTTGAACTTTGTCCCAAGGCTTTACTTTGGTGATGGTATCATTTATATAATCTTCTCCATCATAATATACCTGGGTCTTAGAACAAACTTCTGAAGCAATTGCTGCAAAGTCCTTGGCAGATTGAATGGAGCAGCCTTCTCCCTGTGCCATCATTTTCATCCTCACTAGCCTCTTAACATTTCCACCAACACCATCCACAATACCTTTGCCATGTGATGTTGCGAAATACTTCCATGTGAAGTGTCTATTAAATTTCTCTGACAAAACTTGAAGGGTTCTTACCATAAACTTGTTTTTAAATTCAGAGGAAGGACCATCGCTCCAAATCACTTCCTCATACTGCTTACCATTGTCTTTCCTGAAAATGCCATCATATAACAAGTTTAAAAATACAAAGACAGTGTCTTTGTCCTTATTCTTGCAGTCAGAACAGATAATAAATGTTTTGCATTGACCGTCATAAAAAATGCAGCGCAGTAAATAACATGATGCTAGCGCGACACCAAAGTGCACTCTGAATTTCATTTTGGTACTCTCAACTGAATGACATCGCAAAATCAATTTGTTATATACGCGTTGAAGCAGTTGCCTTGTTTAATGCAAATTCCTCGTTTTGAATCCACTTGGTGTTAACGTGTCTTAACATCTTGGGAAAGCTGTGAATTAATTTTTCATAAACATCACCAGCACTGTCTTTTTCTACATTCAGTTTGACTCTCCCTTCATTATTCTTCACCCATTCTTTCCACAATATTTTGATTTCTGGCTTATTAGGAAAAGGTACTAGTTTATCTCCTGAACATTTTTCACAATTATTCTTCCAGCAAGAAGAGTTAATAGAACTATCACATAAAACACTGCTCCATAAGTCATCATTGTATTGGGTCATTCCTTGTCAGTTCATCCAGGCATGACACCCACCGACTCGGATTTTGATGAAACTTGGCAATTTTCATCCTTCCATGTAGGAATGAAACAGTGTTAAATATTTCTTGGCTATCTCTACTAGTTTTTTTTTCACGACCATTTGAAGTTTGGGTGAAACTGCAGTTTTTCAATGAATGCGGTCTCCAGAGGCACTTGTACCTCCAGAGGGAAATAATTTGTCTCAGCCATACTTTTCGTCCAATTCTTATGAAAATTTGCAGGTTTACTATAGAAGTCATGAGGATTCCAAATACTAATTGAAAAATATCCTAAGGGATATTGAAAATTCTCTAAACTCGTATGTTTCATAAGATTTATGAAAATTTTGCGTCAAAAACATGGTTCTATAAAACATCAAATTTTGACCTGAGGCAATATGTGAATCAAGCTGAATTATTTTTCTAATATTCCTTAAGGTTTGACCCACCACCTGTAAAAATAAAATTCATGGCTTTTTGCTTGCTTTGTTGTTAAAAAAAATTTATGTACAAAAAAAATGTCTTTTCACGACTCTGATAGTCAGTGTTGGGTCTTCCTTCAAGTGTGATGAAATGCTTGTGTTAACTGTTTTCTATGTCTAAGCAAATGTTTATGACATGAATCTAAAACATAATAAGTGCAAAAATTAAAACATTTTTTATGTGCAGGTTGTTTCTCTCCCGATAAGAAAAATATATATATTTTTTAAATAGAATATTTTAAGGAATTCTTAGCACTTACCCATCATTGCTGGGGATAACTTGATTGTTGCTTTACAGAAACCATCAAAATACAGGATACATGTCAATACAAGTTAACTTTCTCCATTTTGTATTGACAAAAACTTCACTAATGTGTTTTACTTGATTAATGTTGTGCAACTTACAAAAATAATGTGAGAAGTTACATTGTCTAACCTTGACCAGCCTTTACTCTAATGAGGACTAGGCATCAACTTGTAGCAGTATCTTCTTCAAAAGAATTAGTACAAATTTTTGTCAAAATTAGTTCCCAACTTGGCTTTACCAAGAAATTGTGGACAGAACTGAAAGTGGTATCAAAGCTAATTTTTTTGTTGCAATTATGTTTTTTGAAATTGGAATAAAAGAACGGTAGCTACGAGTACCTGGGATTGTTTTTGCATGGAACCAGCGAGTTTCTAATTGTTGCCGAATCATTGATAATTGTTCTTTTTTTAAAACGAAGAATGAAATTTTATCCACTTCGTACTTGCAGAACTCATACACATTTTCAATGGAAGTCATTGTGTTACCCAGATCCCGTTGAAGGTTTTCTCTAGTGAGAATTCACTTAACTGTTCCGCCTATCCCATCACATGGAGATTTCCCATGACTAGTTGCAAAATATGACCAAGAAGCATGCAAGTCAAAGTCCAGGTGATGATGGCACAGGTCCATAAAGTTTTTACAGTTCTTATACTGGGCAGCACAACCATCACTGAAATATTGCACTGTTTTTACTTCAGGGAACTTATCCTTTTAAAACTGAGTGACTATTTTTTGTGTTTCGAATACGAAAGCTACATCATGTTCTAGATCGTCAGAAAAAACACACAAACTTGACACACAGAGGTCTATCAGTGGCTGTCCACGAGTATAAATTACCACTGGATGTAGGGAACAACCATCCTGATTCCAGTGATGACCCTGAACCTCATCTTGTATCACATAATGGTAGTTTTCACTAAAATCCAGCAAAACAATAGCTTCATCTGGCTGTAGGTTATTTTTTAGTTTTTTCAGGTATCTCGCCTGGGATTTGGTTATGAAGGAATGTGGGAGAAGTTTTTCAAGATTGTTCACCAGACTATTGATGTATTCATCCAGAGTCACTGTTAGCCTAATTTGTTGGGTCCAATCTGTTGTCACCCATGCACTGTATGTCACTTCATCTTCAGGGTCCCATTCCCCAAATTTACTTTTCATATGTTCCTTCAGTCGTTTGTCAGACATACGTTCTGAACAGTGCCGTAGCATGCAATCCCTATTATCTTTGGAACATACTAAGTAATCAAATAGGTCGTTGTAGGTCTCCTCTATGGAGCATGCATGGAGAAGAAGTGATACATTCTGATGGATAGCACAGACACATACAGAATGGGTTCCAAAGGAACCTGCCAACACACACCATTTAGGTCGCAACAGACAGAATTTTGAAAACCCTATTTTTACATGTGGGTATTCAAATTTAAAAGCTGCATACAGCTCATTTAGGTTACTTAGTAGTAACCTTTTTTGCATGTGGACATTTTTGGACACACTCACCTTATCTTTCATTCCCGGCATAAGGCGGGAATTCTCGTCATTTTGGTAAAATGAGGGAACTAAGTCCACTGTAGTTTGTTCTATGTTTTTGCCCCTCCTTGGATCTGGTATGGCTATGATGCCTTTCACTCTCAGAAGTTCCCTAGCTTGCCGAATTGCATATTCACTAACATTAAATTCGGTGGCTACTTTTTTCCTACTCCACGAAGTCAGAGCTAGTGTTAGTAGCTGAATTATCTCTCGCCGACTGCCTGCTGTAACCAGTTTTTCTTTTGGTAACCCAACTAGCACATCCATCTCACTCGCTTTATCAAGAACTTCTGAATCATGCTCTGGAATGAAATCTTTATCCAATACTTTGCAAACCTTTTTGTTCAAAGTAGAAGTTGCAACTTTCAGTTTCATTTTAGCATACATTGATTTGCTGTGGGATGCAACTGCATGGAGTTTTAAAGGAGACATGCCAATATCCTTGAATGATGAATTTATTTCCTCCAATGCTTTTTCTTTCAATGAATCTTCATCCAAATCTACAATACTATCATCACTGCCAGCAATTGGGATAAGCTCTTCAATGCCACAGTTATCTTCAATATGGTGTGTGTATTTATCCACTTTTTCTCTACATGAATTACATATTTTTTGTCCCGGAATTGCTTTAACAATTTCTGGTATGCTATTTATCTTGAATGAAAATGCTGGTGTTACTGTTCGTAGTGATTTACTAATTTTTTTCCCATTACATCTAAATGGATCATAGCAAGTAATTTGATGCGTTTTATATTTTTTTAAGAAGTAGGTTTTATGGTGCTCACAAATACTCGAAAGAAGTCCAGAATTTATGCCACTCCTGAGTTCAATCATTTGTCTTTCAGATGCACTTAAGTCTTCAAATTTTAGGAGATTCACTGAATGTAGCTAGTTTTATGGCACTCTGTACCACTATGTTCTCCTCGACTACAGTTACCAAGCTCTTGATACTGGACCATTATAAAGGCATCAGCCTAAATGATAAATCAAAATATGACAATGACAAATGATTGTTAACTGAGACAGAAAGAACAAATTGTGTCAAAATATTTTCCTTAAGGTTTACATACCTGGTTTCTAGAGATGGACACAAATATTAACCACAAAACTTATTGGAAAAAAACTTGATGTTCACACTGCCAAAGTTGGAGGGCAACTGGGGTAGAAAAAGGGCATACAATACCTACCTCCTGAGAGAAAAACTACTTTGTATAAATAGTTAAAGTGGCAGGGCTTTTTCAGTTCATTTTCACTTTCTGTTCAATGAACCCCGTTCAGGTCTAAAATATGTGGTTACATTGTTACATTATTTCAATGTAATCTGATATTTTTCTCAGCTCCACTATAAAGTTAAAAAGTATCATTTCTTCAAAGAAGATACTGCTACAAGTTAATGTCTAGTCCTCATTAGAGTAAAGGCTGGTCAAGGTTAGACAATGTAACTTCTCACATTATTTTTATAAGTTGCACAACATTAATCAAGTAAAACACATTAGTGAAGTTTTTGTCAATACAAAATGGAGAAAGTTAACTTGTATTGACATGTATCCTGTATTTTGATGGTTTCTGTAAAGCAACAATCAAGTTATCCCCAGCAATGATGGGTAAGTGCTAAGAATTCCTTAAAATATTCTATTTAAAAAATATATATATTTTTCTTATCGGGAGAGAAACAACCTGCACATAAAAAATGTTTTAATTTTTGCACTTATTATGTTTTAGATTCATGTCATAAACATTTGCTTAGACATAGAAAACAGTTAACACAAGCATTTCATCACACTTGAAGGAAGACCCAACACTGACTATCAGAGTCGTGAAAAGACATTTTTTTTGTACATAAATTTTTTTTAACAACAAAGCAAGCAAAAAGCCATGAATTTTATTTTTACAGGTGGTGGGTCAAACCTTAAGGAATATTAGAAAAATAATTCAGCTTGATTCACATATTGCCTCAGGTCAAAATTTGATGTTTTATAGAACCATGTTTTTGACGCAAAATTTTCATAAATCTTATGAAACATACGAGTTTAGAGAATTTTCAATATCCCTTAGGATATTTTTCAATTAGTATTTGGAATCCTCATGACTTCTATAGTAAACCTGCAAATTTTCATAAGAATTGGACGAAAAGTATGGCTGAGACAAATTATTTCCCTCTGGAGGTACAAGTGCCTCTGGAGACAGCATTCATTGAAAAACTGCAGTTTCACCCAAACTTCAAATGGTCGTGAAAAAAAAACTAGTAGAGATAGCCAAGAAATATTTAACACTGTTTCATTCCTACATGGAAGGATGAAAATTGCCAAGTTTCATCAAAATCCGAGTCGGTGGGTGTCATGCCTGGATGAACTGACAAGGAATGACCCATTGTATCTTAAAAGATTTTAGTTTTAAAATAAAATTTTCATGAATTTTGCACTTGCACTGTTCAGAAGGAGATTGCTTCAGGAGGAGAACATTTTTAGGCCTTAAGCAGCAAAACTTTGAAAACCCAATTTTAATGTCCTTGTGGAGTTCTTTAAACACATAATAGGCTTCTTTTAGAAACATGGTGATAAAATGTTTTTGCAGCTTTACTTTTTTACCATATTTCCAAATAGTGATAGCCATCTTTCATGCCTGGACATGTATAGACAATGTCGGGTTGAAAATAAAAATCTGTCACAATTTTGTAATCTTCTTTCTCTTGCTTTTCATCTAATTTTGTTTCCATTTGATCAGAATGATCCAAATTCAAGCGTTTCGCTAGTCCTTGGACGACAGCCTTCTTTTTTCGGGGAGACTTAGGAAGTGCTCGAACAGTTTTTAAGACTGAAGGTCTGTTTGCAGCTGTAGGGCGAGGGACCTGAATTGCATTCAGGAGAACTGACCTGAGCTGGATTCTTTAGCTTAAGTTTGGCTGCTCTTTGCTGTCGTTTTCTGTCCCTTTCATACTTTTTCTTTTCTTCTTTTTCTTTGTCAGTAATATTTTCTCTTTGTTTTTTTTCAAAATTCATTAATCCTCTTCCTTTCTTTTTCTAAGTACCCATCACGATCATTTGCCTTGAGTCGCACACATTTTATTTATTCTAGCAGCACCACTTGACTTAGGTTTTTCCACCTCCATTTAAATTCTGAAAAAAGTAAAACATTTTTAAACTTTAAAGTTTCAGGCATTACTCTGTGGTGCTTATGTAAACTTACTTAAATAAAAATACATCATGTAGTCTACATTTGATTATTTTCTGACCTGGGTCCCCAAGTAGTAATTAGTCACAAAAATAACACACACGAATCATGGGTTTCCTCCGGTTTAGAAGTGTTCGATGGAACCGGTGACTTCTCAACTATACACACACTGCCATCATTCTGGATCTGGAATACTGGAAATGATTCATACGCTCAATTCTTTTGCCATTAACAAACAAATCTTCATTATTCCTGTGCTTGATTCTCATTTCCTTTGTTTTACTAGCATTTATCTTCATGCAACTATACAACCTTCCATGTGCAGTTCTTCCAGTTTCTCTTTCATATCAGAAAATGTATGCGATAACAAGCACAAATCGTCCACATAGTCAATATCCTCCAGTCTTTGAGTCATTCCCCATATTATACCTCTTCCTCGCCTACAGACCCTTTTCATAACTCCATCCAACACCATCAAAAACAGTACGGGCGAGAGCAAACAACCCTGTCTAACCCCTGTTTTGATCCCAAAAGAACTGGCGAGTCTCGATTCGTGTCACTTGGCATTCTTAACCTTCATAGTTTGCTTTTATTATATTTATCATTTTCTGAGGAACTCCAAATCTCTCCAGAACCTTACGTATTGATTCCCTACTAATGGAATCAAGTGCCTTTTCAAAGTCCACGAAGGACAAATACAGAGGAGACTGGTACTCTGTTCAATAATAATTCTAAGTGTGTTAATCACATCTGCACTTGAGCTATCCTATCTAAACCCCGATTGCTCTCTTCTTAGCTTTAATTCTATTTAGTACAATTCTGGTTAAAATCTTACTCGGTAATACCCCTCCAGTTGATAGCAAGGTAATACCCCTCCAGTTATTACATGTAGTTGGGCCACCCTTTTTGGGTATTTTCATATTGACATATTGTGTGCAGGAATAAATTACCACCAATCACTAGTTCTTGATCTCTGCAGAAGTTAACGAATATATTGCCATTTTCGTTCATTTCCCCAATACCATGTTTCCCCACTCCAGTAGTATCAGTTCCGACCTCGGCATTTAGATCGCTTATCACAATGATTATGTCTTGCTTCTTTGGTAGGTGCGTAGCATTGTAGTATAGATTTACTTCTTACCTTGGATTTAAATCTTGCTAAAATTAATCTATCTGATATTGGCCTCTAGTCTTGAAGCCCATCTTTTGCTTTATAGATGACCAGTAGTGCCACGCCTGCTTGCCTCTCATCATTTTCATTGGCTACATCATTCATTGTTCTCACACTCCATACACCGATTCGTGTCCTAAACTTCATGCCAGAAGTCTGTTCCAAAAAACCTGTCCAGCTTGTTTCATTTGTTGCAGTTTCTGTAATACAAGTGAATTTAAGAGGAAGCAGGTTATTAGCCTACCTTCTCTAATCCTGCTGGTTGGGCTGCCACCTGCGTTTGCAGGCTACCGATTTTCTTTCAGGGTTGTCTCCCTTACCCTTTGAGATCCACACACTATCTACAAGGCAGCAGTTCCTGGGGGCTTATTCTCTAACTCGAAGCATTGGAGCTTTCTGGCGAAAAGATGCTTCAATAAGCTACTTGCTCCCATCGGTATTCTCTATCATGGAAGCTACCGGAGAAAGAGCAAGCAGAAGCTACCGATAGCATATTAGGCTCACACCCATATTCTGTTAATGTCACGAAGCTACTTCCGTAGCCACAATAAGCTCCCATGGTAGCCTCACGAAATGCGGCCTCCGAATACCCTGCTTAAATATTGGTAATTTTATTACGCTTATCTATCTATAATTATCCAACGCACGGGTATGTTTCTTACATTTATTAAATGCGCATTCCTTGCACTTTCACTGGGTTACTTAGTCATTTTTGCCGTTAGCGGGATTTTTCACAAAAAAGATATTAACTGGAGTGACGTAAAGCCATATTTACCTTCGGTAAGTAACGTGATTCCAGCCCATAATGGGATACTTATTGGGCCGTGGTAGCGTGTATCACCTTTGCATTTCTTTTGAAAACTTCATCTTCGAATATTATTTAAATGATTTGAAGCAACTAGTAATTGACGAAAGTAAATAGCACGAATAGTATTTAATCATATCATCGACATGAACCCTAATTCCCGAATATATTTACGAACAATCTTATTTCAAATGATCAAAACAGCCAAGATGGACGTCGGGCGTTCAAATTCACGAGATTGTTCACGAGATTATGTTAGCAAAAATAAAACATTTTAGAATTTTACTCGCATAATTTTTAACGCGTGGAATTTGTCGCTAAACACGATGCACGTACATCTTCACCGTCTAAAATGGCCTTAAAACAGGTTTCACCAGTTTTATCCACGGAAAAACATTGAGACGAGCTTTCCCATTGGTTCTAAGAATGACGTCACCAGAAATGAAGTTTCCGTGGATTTGGTTTAAAAAGATTCTCATGCCCGCCTTTCGCCAAACCTCTCTCCACTTCCGATTAAGTTATTGAGAAAGCTCCCGCGAGTTAGGGAATATGGTTGGAAGCCAATTCTGGTAGCTTATTCGAAGCTACGGCATCGGTAGCTTCGAGATAGAGAATAGCCCCCCTGCTCTTATTTACCCCAAGCAGGAGGGGTCGCCTCTTTTGCCAGATCTGCCAAAGGACCCCTTCTTCGCCTTCACTGCCATTGAGGTCTGCACCGTAACCCTGGCGAGGGGCTAGTTTTGGTCCACCCCGGTCCATTTTATTTCCCTGGTTCCCACCATATCTGGTGAGCATTCCCCAATCCACCACCTGGGGAGGCGCTCAATGGGAGACTAGCAACTCCACATGAGGAACGAAATAGAGCTAGGTTTTATTTTGGTATTTCAATGGTGATACATGGACACATTTTCCATGGACATATGAATGCGACCAAAAACTAGTTTTTTACGATGCTAAATTTGCGGCCTCTATAATTTAAGAAAATTTTAAGCGCTGTGCAGAAGTAAACATTGGTTCAATTAACGGCCCTCGAAAATGGAGCTATGTGAAGTAAAATACGTGAATCATCATGAGGAAAAATCCTCCTGTTCCACCTCAGTCCAAGCATGGGCCAGTGGTACAGCAGCCGATACAATTTGAATTCGTCCTCTGGCCACTTAGACTTTGAAATACGATCGACTACTTCATGTCAATGGACATCTTAAATGAAGTATTTCTGAGTAATCTTTACACCTACTGTTCATTTTATACCTAAAAATTACATGAAATTCCGTTAAGAAACATCAACTTTAATGATTTACACGTAAACAACATTGTTTGTGATTTTATGTAGTCATTAGATAATCACAACTGCGAAGGCTTTTATATCATGGGTGAAAAGACAGAGGAGATGCTTTTATTGAAGGATAATTTTTTATCTCCCCTTCAAGTTTTGGTCTCAGCTGGAGAGAAATGCAGAAATATGCTCTCCTTGTGCTATGTCGCCACTTCTGCTATTGGTAGGTATGCAGGGGGCCGAGGTGTAGTGCTAGTGGTCTTAACCCATTAGTTATACTGTAGAACCTCGGATATACGACCCTCTTATATACGACCACCTCATTTATACACCGTTTATTTTTGGTCTGGTAAATAACCCCATAAGACCCCATGTATTTCCAACCTCCCTTACGAAACTTTTCATTTATACGACGAACTCCGTTATAAACCGTTTTTTTCCGGTCCGATGGTAGGAAATTCCTCACTTATACGACTTAACAGCGAGTTAACTCACCTACGGAGCTTCATAAATTCTGACTTTGAGGGATTGTTGTGAGTTTATCGTGAGAGTAAGGAAAATGCAATAGGTATCAATCTTTAGGCAATTTTAATGGTAGCAAAAGGAATTCGTCAGAATGGAAAAATAACCGACCGTTTGGAAGCAACGGACGGAAAACCAGAGTCCTGCACGACCACTGGACGAAAAATCGGCCATTTTTAATTTTTTAGGTGGTTTTTGAAAAAAAATCGCGTTTTTGCGACTGAAAACCACAGGCCTGCGCCGGACGAAAAATCCGCCATTTTAAATTTTTTTCGGTGGTTTTAGGATAAGAAGGCCGGGTTTTCGCTATTTATTCCTGAAGTGCATGTCATTGCGCATACGCGTGTCAACTTTTAATGTCATATCTCCATTAGTAGAGATGAATGAGTACTGTTTCCATGAATATACATATGGATCCTTATCTTGCCCCCAGGGGGTGCTGCCAAACACTCCGCAAGCACCGAAAAATCAGGACCTTGCAGCTTGTGTCGCCGCCAGCCAGTAGAAGGTGGTGATTCAAACTGAGATATTAAAGTAAAGATCCCGTAACCGGCCCGCGAATTCACCGGACGATAATTTCATCGCTTACGATTGAAAAACGGATAGTTTTAGACTTTTACAATATTTGATGGCTCACGTAGCACAATACTTTCACGTAAACAAACTCATTCATGCACGAGACAGTAAATTCAATTCCACTTGAAGTTAATTGTGTCATGTTGATTTTCAAGGCATTAGCGGCGACTGACTCCTCATTTCAGTCAACAATGCATATTCAACTGCATCAATCCCAAGGTGAATGATTCAATGATAAAATTCACAAGGCCAAATGTAGAGACACCGATGTGCCCGTGCATCAGAGTTAAGCATTAACCGATTGACTGGCAGGATACAGCAAAATACTTGGGAATAACGCCTGACAATAAATTAACCTTTAAAAATCAGGTACAAAAAGCAATTGGACAGGCCATAGGAGCAAGATCCTCCATATCACCCATAATTAATAACAACGCCAATCTAGAAAAAATAAAAAAACGATATACGAGACAATTATTAGACCAAAATTCTTATATGCAACACCGGCCTGGGCAGGAATGCTTAATAAGGGATCACTAGAAAAAGGAAAATAATAAGATCCATATTCCACATTCCATACCGTATAAGCAACAACACGCTTTATTCCAAAACAGGCATCAATAAACTAAAAACGAATATTTATCACCTGGCTAAAAACTACTACAACAAACTACAAGAAAGTAGTTTAGAAAAGTTAAATCTCCTAGGTGAGAATAAAATTCTGGCAACTGACAAACACAAAAGACCCGAAAGGGTGATCGTAAACTAGATGCAAGGGTAGCCCCCCCCCCCCCCCCCCCAAAGTTGTGACCTGTATTCGCCACTGATTGGTTATGCATTGAACCTGGATAGCTAATAATGCAACACCCTAAAAATTAAAAAAATGGTTGATTCTGGAGCTAAATACCAAGGCCAAAAGTAACTGCATTGTGAGGTACAACTTGGCGGTCAAAACAGACAATAACAGACAGCCTTAAAGTAGACATAACCAAAGAACGTGCATTTAGGGTAATGTTATAAGACACTAATGACAAAATGTTTATATCAAAGTACATTTATTCAATAATCTGGAAAAATTGATAACAAAGTTATATCAAACAATTGCGAAAGAATTATAATACAATGGTCGCTCTACATTCTGAAGGGTATCTCATTAGTAAGACTATAGGCGATTATTTCAGGCAGAGTAGTCACACAGGCCTCTTATAGCAATTCTTCAGTTCTTCTCAGCTGGCTGCATGCTGCAGACACACTAACATTAAAGAAAAAGTAATATACATAAGTAAAAAACTGATGCTATGACCATAAAAAATAACAATCCTTAAAATACATGAAAGTTCAGTGTATCTTAACAGATTCCTCAATGTCAACAACTACCTATCAACTATAATTTGTTGCCTCGGGCATGACTTCATGGAATCAACTTAGCATAATGAAAAGTAAAGATAACTTTGTAATTCCACATAATGTATTTAATGTACGACCTAGGTTTCGATGTGGCACGTCATCATCTGGTACAATTGCATAAAAGGTAGAGAATAAATAGTCACACACAAAGTGATTTCTATTAACAATATTCCCAGAAACCCAACGGTGTGAGGTGTGGGTTAAGGGGTGGAATTCCCAGGGGTGGAGTTTGACCAAGGATGTGGGGAATAGGTTTAAGAGCATAAGAGTCAAGGAGGAATAGGAATTTCCGTGCTTACATTGACCTCAAACAGGGGGGGAAGGTAGTGGCAGTGACGCGTGGATCTGGTGGAAGGGAAGAGGGGGAATTCCAGTGCATCCGTGAAAACATCGTAATCTGAGGTAGTAGGGGTGGTAAGGTAGGAAAAGGGTTTGCCTCCTTGGGGTGTGGAAGGAAGGAAGGTCTAGAAGGGGGGAGTGGGAAGGAAACAAAATTTCATTTACAATATTTTCCTTATTTTTGACACTTCTTAAAATTTCAAATTGCTCTAATGGGAAAAAAGTTAATAGTGGGTAATTTAACACATCTTATAACAATAAACCTCCATTTACTGAATTTGAGGATCAATTCTCTCTTACCAAATCCATAGTCATTCCACTTTTACTGAAAGCCACTCGTCTATTTCATCATCCTGGATTATCATTTCAGTCCATGTCACTGGTAATCTCCGAAGGAAGGTACACCAATACATCAGTCATGAAAGTAGTGAAACACTATGGTAAAAAGAGATAATAGTGAGTAGCTTAACACATCTTATAACAATCAACCTCCATTTTCTGAATTTGAGAATCAATTCTCTCTTACCAGATCCATATTCATTCCACTTTTACTGAAAACCATGCTCATTGTCTAATTCATCGTCCTGGATTATAATTTCAATTCCTGTCACTGGGAATCTCCGAAGGAAGGTACACCAATACATCAGCCAATAAAGTAATGAATCACTATGGGAAAAAAGGTCAATAGTGAGTAACATTAACAAATCTTTTTTTCAAATAATCTCCATTTTCCGATTGTCTTATAACAATTAACCTCCATTTTTATCATTAATGAAATACACACTCCAAGATACATATTTACACACAAAAGGATGCATTTCGATATGGTACAAATGGGACTGAGTGAACCGGTATTAAAGTTGAAATTATCTCAGAGAACAATTACAGGAAACCAGGATAGTAGTCGATCAGTTTTTACATCCGTATCCTATTACCTACATAATAGGTTAAGGCGTTTCTAGCCCATTACGTACCATTTTAATCAATCCGAACTTCGCGAAGGTTCATAATAAGTCAAAGTGCAAATAGCGACGCGAGGAATTATGAACTCTAGAATCCATTGCATATTGTTCAACCCATTTTCGAACTTTCACAAGAAATCACCGAAAAGAGACTACCTAAGGAAAATTATTCCATGCATTGAGAGATAGTGGAACATGATGAGAACAACATGAGTATGTGGAATGGGATTCGCACTTAGATATTTTACGGGGATGTCTAATAACGACCTGGAGAGATATATCACTGAATTGATAAGGCAACCGAATAAAACAGAAAATGCTACAGTTGCACTCAATAAAACTGCCCATCAGGCGGTTTTACACAAGGTGTTTTTTTGCACAATCGGGTGAATGCATGGATATGCATTGAGAATTGCGTCCTGTAAAGCGGTTAATGCATGCGCAGATACATAAATGTTATGTGGGAAAATAGCTCCTGCTCGAATTCCGAACGTGCATTCTCGCACTGTTAAAACAGACAATACTTCAAAATGTGCAATAAGTTACCCGCGTATAACGCCGTAGGCCGTTTCACACGAGGCACTTCATTGCAAAGGTTGATGAACAGAAATTGCGAGAATGCTGGTGCGTAATTAGAGCGGGGGCTATTGTCATGCATAGACGCAGTATTTCTAACATGTCCCCACTTCACAGGGCGCAATGTTAACAGAAAATTCATCCCTACGTACGAGACTGCAATTAAGTACCTGGTAAATTGCATTCACAATGCTGAAATCAACGCAAGAATAATATCAGCAATTGGTAATTTAGAGAATAGAAGAAGTAAAAGCACTACGGAGCTAATCTTTCACTGAACGTGCGTTCATAATGGACACGCGTGGTCGAGAAAAAATGTTTTCTTCAGTTTAATCATTATTTGCACGGATTTCATTACTGTAACAAAATCGTAACATATTACCGGTAAAATATAAACATTAAAGCCTAAGAATTAAAGATAAACCTGGACACATTGATACACCCACTACATTGCCTTGACTTACCTTCGCCTTGAATAGATGCTTATTCTTCACACCTAATTTGTTATTTTCATCCCTCGTTTTCATGTAACCAGTGTTGCAGCCCGGTAAGTTGCAATATCTGCTCGCATTAGGCATTTTAAACACTATAAAATGATGCACAGTCACTTCTTGGGCAATGGTCACTGATTGCCGGCGTGGGTACACAACGCCAAATTTCAAGACTGAACTGCTCACTTCCTGTGCCAAATATTTCCTCCCTAACACTCACACAGAAACTTATAAATACTAAAAGCAAAAATACTTAGACTTAACACTTTTCAACTTAGTACTTCAGCCACTAGAAGATAATTACCACCTCTGGCTCACGTTATTCCCTATCCACACCGGCCATTTTGGTCGCACTGCCTCGAACCTTGCCAATTGCAGCGCCAACTTGTACGCAAACCGTTTGTGGAAAGCTAGGCAGCACCACCTCCCGGTCTTTGGCCCGGAACATTTTGATCCATATGTATGTTCATGACTGTTTCATTCCATGAGGGAATGAAACAGTTGAGAATCTTACGAAAGGCGCCATTTTGCCAGATAACTATGAGGGTTAGAAAAAAACGGAAAGCAAGAAGTTGTAGACCTCATGAAGGGATTAAAATCTCTGCTTGTCAAAATTGAGTTCGAACTCTTAGTTTAGGAGCTAGAGTCGAAAAACCACAAAAAACGGGAAATTTTTAGCCAAATTTCGAGTTTGAGGCCCTCTGGTGAGGAAACTATGAGGCGTAGAAAGACCAAAAGGCGGATTTTTCGTCCGGCGCAGGCCTGTGGTTTTCCGTCGCGAAAACACGATTTTTTTTTCAAAAAACCACAGAAAAAAAATAAAAAATGGCCGATTTTTCGTCCAGCGGTCGCGCAGGCCTCTGGTTTTCCGTGCGTTGCTTCCGAACAGTTGGTTCTTTTTCCATATGGACGAATTCCTTTTGCTACCATTACAGGCTGGTGGGTGGCATCTTTTAGGAAATTCAATTATCTGCTCTGAATGTTTCGTCAGATTCCAGATCGGACACACTGTTAAAAAATTACGGCACGGGAACCCGAGGTCGCTTTTTCGAAAAGTCAAAAATCCACAATTTAAAATCATTTTTTGGGGGTTTGCACTCTTTAGATGACGAAAAATCAGATTAAATTTATTATTTATAATTTCAAAATAGCTGAATGAATACGATATGTATCTAATTTCTAATACCAATTGCTTTCTGATATTTAATAGAATCTCAAAACTATTTTCAGTTAGATCTGTTCATGTCTAGTGATATTCTATTTTAGAAGAAAACTGTTTGATAAAGGCAAAAAATACCTATTAATCACACCAGATGTTTTAGTAAGCAATACTCCTGCATTAGTTGTTGCTTGTTTGTAGAACATGAACAAGCAATAAACATCAAAACAAAATGTGCCAAGCATTAATTGATACTAATTGTAAGCCCTGCTGGTCAAGTGCCAAGAATGCTGACTATTAGACCAAGAAATTTAACTTTGGTAATATATCTTACCAAATTTCAGGAATGCAAATGCACATTGTTTCTTTCTAGGTAACATGAACATGCTTACATTTGCAGAGTTATTTGTAAGTATGATAAATTATTAGATTTCATTTGCCTGTATCCAAACATGTAATTGCAATAATGAAACAAAGCAGACCAAATTAGAATGTGCTGCAATATTCGATGTTTTTTAACTGGTCTGCATTCAGATATGACACACGGCTCTAATATTTTATTCGATGATCTGCAATTGCTCCTAAATTTTTTTGTAACTGTTCAATGATCAGAATATATTTTAGGCATTTCCACTTAATGGAATGAGGAATCCCAAGCTTTGAATTAATCACCTTGAAATCCACTTTTTTTTTTTTTTACTTTACAGGGAAATAAAATCACCCTTCAAAACTACCAGACTCCCACTTGTTAGTGTAAAGGAAACTATTCTCTATTTCTGGTGCATAGCCAATCTCCATTATTAATTGCCTATGAATTTGATGGAGCATCTTCCCGTATGTTTAGCCCGTGGTTCATCCTTCGCCCGAAAGTTTGGCAAAAATGGGAAGCTTGCAAACGATTCAGAGAGACTTTAGTTAGCCAGTAAACACTTCTCCAAGCTTTGCGTAGTAAATTTCCGTTCTACATTATATCATTTCTGTGTGTTTATTGGTACAGCAATTTTCTCCTTTCAACATTTCCGCAAGTTAGGAACATATTTTTAGAAAATCCCGATTCTATCAATAGCTTGCTCGCTAGATTTTTGCTGAATCAATACACAGCTTTATTTGATTTTTTCTGAAATCATTTAAAACATCCACAAAGCCCCGCAAGTGTTTTGATGCAACCTTAATGGTAACTGTTTTTTCCTGTAAAATGCAATTAACGTTGTTAATACTTCCAAGAAAATGATCCCATAAGACCAAGAAACAAATAATTTCGAGAGTAATCATTTTTAAATTGATTTTAGCTGAAGATATAGAAGCAGCTGTATGTGTCCTCCTTTCATCAGTTCCTTCTGTAATGTTATGCAATGTTTTCATTATTTGCAGTAATTTTTTTTTTTTTATAATAATTTATTAACATTAACATCATCGGGATATAACATCCATGAGTTTCGTCAAAATATTACAGCACAGTATTTACAAGTAGTTTGGCAAATATACAGAGGTTGCCACTAAATAAATAAATGAAACCAAACATAAAAGTGTGAGAACAAAAATACATACATTAATGAAAATCATCAGATAGATACTCCCTTAAGCTATAATAACTTTTATGAATTAACAATTTTTTTAATTTGGATCTGAAGCATGATGTTGAGGAAATGGAGCGAATTTCAATTGGAATCTTGTTGTAAACTGTGGAAATGGAGTGATATGGGCCTTTCAGACATAGACTGTAGGAATATTGTTGGCTATGTATGTCATTTCTAGAGCGAGTGTAGTGATTATGGAAGCTGGAGTTAACAGGGAAAAAATGGGGATAGTTTCTTACAAACATGGCACAGGTAAGTATATAAATAGAGGGGAGTGGTAATTGAATGTGCAATGCGTGAATTGAATTATATTTTGATGACCATATCTCGTATCAGAATGACCCTTCAAAGTCAATTTTAAATTTCATAAAGCTTGCCAACGTTCAATCGATCCGGAAAAATAATTAAAAATATTTTGCACTGTTCCAAACAAGATTTTTATGTGAGCTAGCATCATGTTTTAACACGTTGCGTACGGATGGCGAGAATTCTTGTCATTTAAATCCCAACCGTTGCGGACGGATGACGAGAATTCTCGTCATTTGGGAGCACCATTTTAAACTTTAAATTTACATTTGTTACACGTTTTTTGTGGTTATTTTTCATTTGCCTTTAGTTAATAAATAAGAATAGTCGCAACATAATTTTTTATTGTGTTAAGTAATTTTGACGGTATTAGCCATTTAAAGTATTTAAATCCCACATCGGTTTTCTGTAATGGCGAGGAATATCAATTTCAACAGCTTGATACTTATTCGCCACCCCTCTTCATCTCGGAGGTAATATTTCTTTCATCTCTTCCTCGCGGGTACCCCAACTCCTTTCCTCATTATTTCTCTAGTGTTTATCCACAGGGCCCTAGCCGAGCCGTCGCGTCGGCAAGTAACCTTATCTGTATCGCCTTGAGGGCCATATCTTCCTCGCCTTCAAGTTCCACTCCCGGCAAATGGAATGCACTCTCAGCTCTGCTCCATCGTAAACATTCATTGTGAAAAGAATGAGGGGGGCAATAATGAATCGTCCGTAGTTCTTTTACAGCTCTGGTCAGTTCCTTGTCTAAATGTGTCTTCAACAGTTCGTTTTCTTGAGTCCAAGTGAATTGTGATTTTGGTGTTGTGTTTGTCTTGCGAGAGAGTTTTCTCAATCCGTGTTTTTCGAAATATTTAGAGGAATATTCCTTATAATGGCATCACATAGGAAAGAGTGCTTTGCGCGAGGAAGAAATTTTATTAGATCTGTGCGCCGATGATTTGTCAGATGTGCCATTAGAGTATGACGAAGAGAGCGGAAGTGATTCCGATATTGTAGTGAGGGTCAGAAATAGAAAATCCACTCCTCTCTTCATAAGTAAAAGTGACTCCGATATGAGTGCCGATGAAGACAATACTTCACCAGGAATCTCTATTACATGGAAAAAAAATAGATTCTGAGAGGGATTTAGAACAATTTTTGGGCCAACCTGGAGTAAAACGTGTACCAGACAATTCTTCCCGTGTCCTTGATGTAGTCTCACTGTTTGTTGCCGATGAATTTTTCGAAATGATGTGCATTCAATCCAACCTGTATTACCATAAAAATCGACATAAATACAAACAATCACCAAAAACATGGAAGTGGTCAGATGTAACCATTGCTGAAATGAAAAAAAATTCTTCGCGATTTTGATTATCATGGGGCAAGCGAGAAAAGATTCACTGAAGGAGTATTGGAGCACTGATCCTTTTATTGCAACGAATATATTTGGAGAATTACTGACGAGAAATAGATTTCAACAGATTTGGAAAGCATGGTATTTCAGTGTAAACGAGGAAATTTTGGGTGCGACGGACAGGCTATATAAAATAAGACCCGTACTGGAATATTTCATAGAAAATTTAAAAAAATATACAAATCAAAGTAGGAGCTATCACTTGATGAAGCGATGCTTCCATGGTGAGGAAGATTAAAAATCAAGACCTATAATCCAGCCAAAATCATTAAGTATGGGTTACTAGTTCGTATGGTTTGTAAAAGAGATTCTGGCTACATAAGTAATTTAGAAATATTCGGCCAAGGGAAAAAAATTAGAACAAACCATCCTTTTGCTTCTGCAGCCTCATCTCAATCTTTGGCATCACATCTACCAAGATAATTATTATAACAGCATAAAAATAGCAGAACTGCTCTTTGAAAATAAAGTAAGAGTTTGTGGAACAATCAGGCTAAATAGAGGGCTCCCTGCCACATTGAAGAGTGAGGCGAAAAAATTGAAAAAGGGACAGTACACGTTTGCTCGTAAAGGTGAAGAGCTTCTGGTGATTTGGAAAGCAAAAGGGAGGTGAGGATAATTAGTACTATTCACAGTGCTAGGATAGGTAATACACAACTGACAGATAGGATTAAAGGACTGCCAATCAAAAAACCTATCTGCATTTTGAAATACAATAAGTTCATGAAAGGCGTAGACAGGGTGGATATGTATTTATCGTATTATACGATCATGAGAAAAACAATGAAATAGTCAAAGAAAGTAGTTCTGTGGCTTATAAATTATGCTCTATTTCATGCTTTTAGAATTTTCAAAACCATTAATGAATCAAATAGCATTCGATTGAAAGGCTTTCTGCTCCAGACTGCCAAAGAGTGGGCAGCGAGTAGAGAGGAGCGAGATGAGTCATCTTCGGAGGCCGGCGGCGGTGATAAGCCGAACAGCATGTTTCGTCAAGGGATCACCCACATCGTCTCTCAAGAGACCTTAGTAAACATCATCTCGTTCCTTACGTGGGTAAGGGGAAGAAAAAATACACAAGAAGATGCAAAGTGTGTGCTTCAAGGAAAATTAGGAAGGAGACGAGGTATGTGTGCTCATCTTGCGGTGTTCCACTCCACAAAGGAAAATGTTTCATGGAATATCACACAAAGAAGAAATACTAAAATTATTTGTGAGTATTACGTTCAAAGTTCCATTAAAAAATTTTCATTTTTAAGAAAGTTATGACAATTTTACTGAAGCAATGCATGTTCAAAAACTAGACTTTAAAAATCCGCCGGGAACGGAGGGTTAAAACCCATTTAAATACCCCGGTACGCAACGTGTTAATTTAGTGTGCCAGTACCCCACCGGTCCGCAGGTTGTGGATCTGCGAAGTGCGCCCCCCTGAATGGTTGTGCCCCTGGCAGCCGCCTGCCTGGCCACCCCCTAGCTACGATGCTGAAGCTAACGTGTGGAAATTAGAAAAATCTTGTTTATTCACAGTAGTATTGCATTTATATTCATACTATGTGGCAATTTAGGTTTCCATTAATTAATGCCAAATAACTGTTATCGAGATGTGATGGTATTTCCTCAAACTATAACGGTATTGCACATTTGAAACGAGTTAATACAATGTGAAACGAGGTAGTGTGATACTAGCTGTAACCATTTGAAACAGGTTAATGCTAGTTCGAATGAGTTGATTCTCGTACAGGTCAAGCGAGTTAATACAATATGGATCAAGGTAGCCTGTTCTAGATAAAACTGGCTAATGCTAGGTAATACGAGTTGATTCTAGGTAATACGAGATTCTTGCACATTTGAAACGAGTTAATACAATATGAAATGAGGTAGCGTGTTACTAGCTGAAACTATGCAATACAAGATGAAGCAACCTTTTCCTCTCTAGGTAAGACAAGGTGATTCAAGAAGAATCAAGCTGCCCAGAAACGACAGTTACTGGTCAGGGCTGCCAGTGGACTCACTCTTGTCACTTTTTTCAAAACACTCACTATTACTCACTTTATTTGAAAAACGATCACTTTTTGAGATTTTTATTTGTCTTAAACTCATAAAATGTGCCATTTGAGTTTCCTAGCGATTAGTGTTGACAGCCAAATCAAACACTTTCAGAATGCATGCGTTTTAAGTGCCAAGCGAGGTTTCTCCGAACTCTGCAGCCATGTGAGTACACTGCAGCTGCCCAGGGACTCGTAGTTTTTGTGACTGAAGCAACTTGTTCTCATCAAAGGGCCCCCTTTACTACCAACTACATCCATGGACTCCAGGGAATGCTCGTCAGCAGTCGTGAATACTGTCTTCCCTGCTGTTCCAGTGTTGCAGATTACAACACTGAAGGCCAGCGCTTATAGGGCAGAACAGCTATGGGCTATGAAGTGTATTCAGGCTTGTTCTGCCTCGTAGATCTGTGTCATAGATGTGTTTGGAGGAGAAAACGTGCCACAGTACATGTCTATAGGCAGAACAAAGGTGACTTTTTTGCAGACGGATGCATTAGGCCCCTATTTTTGCGATTCAATGTTAGAAGATTGCCTTGCTACTGCTAGTTTTATGATTTGTTACGTTTGAACAACAAATGAAAATCATGTGAAGGAGTTGCAAGTGGGAGTTAATATTCTTTTCAGAGAAAAAGCAGCAGTTTGTGTTTAATCATCTGGAGACGTTTTTTATAGGCAAAGCTACTACAGAAATTTCATCGAAACTAATCTTTTCGGCCATAGACCGTGCTCTTTTTTCTGTAAAGAAATTTCTTATACTTTCTAGTGATGGGCCTTAATGTGAACAAGGCTGTGTTTAAAGTAGTCGGTGAGCGACTGAAAGAAGAGCGTGGCCAGTGTCTTATAAACAAAGGCTTTTGTAATCTACTTACTCTTCACTCTTCTTTTGAAGTTGGTCTCGGTCACTTTGGCTCGGAGGTGTCGGATGTTGTTATTTTAGTCCACGATTTTCTAGATTATCCGAGCCAGTTTGAGGTCTATGTACGATCTCAGGAGGAGAAGAAAGTCCCTAAGCATGGGTTTTTGAAGCACGTGTTTTTAAAGTTTGTCATGTTGGGGTCGGCAACTGAGAGACGATTGGAACAGTAGCCAGCACTCGCCCAATTTCTTTTTAAAAGTGGGCGAGTGCTGGCCAAATGACAATATCTCTGAGAAGCTCTTACAATCTAAGTTTTACCAAGCAATAGTTAGTGTGCTGAGGAGCACGACGTTCCCTGCACAAATTGTGTGTTTGTAGTGTACAGTGTAAAACTGTTGGAGCTGTTTTCAAACATTTTTCTAGTGGAACAGCCAATGATCCATGCTTTGTTTGAGGAAGTGTCAAATCTTTTCATTCTGTTATTAAGTAGATACTGTAAAGATGAGTTAATCAAAAACGAAAAAGGCTGTTTGAACATGTATTTTATTAACTATACCAAAAATTTTGTTGAGACTGATAAAGTTGACATTGGAGAGAATCCTGTCAGTCTTTTGGAAAAGAGCAGATGTAGTGACAGAGATATTCTGGTGTTCTGCTGTAATGCGCGAAAATATTATCAGTCCACAGCAGCCACGGTCGTCTTCTGAACAAACACCTTAACCTGTAGGTGTGACCTAGGTCATGGTCCTTTCGTGTCGAAGTAGTTCTGGGACCAACTGATAGGTGGTGCTAGTGTTGCCAACACCCAGCGTTCTCCCGGGATTTTTGAATCTGTTTATGGTTTTTATAGTTTTAATCCTATGTCTAATGACGCTAAGCGCAATAAAGGCAAAAATTTTGATAGATTGTCAACAAAGTGAAAGGATATATCCATTAATTTGTCATTTATGGAAAATTGAGGGCAATTAGTTAGCTGAAAAACAAAGACTTTAACAGTCCTATTAAGTAACATCTGACCATTACACATGAGTACACATGTCACCTGACAATAGGCTGCATAGTAAATTTATGTGCTAGATAATCAACAATATAGAATAAAGGAGAAAATCTTGTGCATTAGTCCATGCCTCTCTGAAACCAAGCTAAATTTTACATTTAAATGACAAATAATTACCATAGGAAGAGCATGAGAAAATAATTTTTCTCTAAGTTAATTTGTCGAAATAGGAGGAACTATGAAAATAATTCCTTCGCAAGTAAATAATTGGCGCAAATTTCTGTTATAAACAACTAATTTTTGGCAGTAAGGAAATAAGAGGAGATAGTTATTTTTAAAATGCAATTATTTTATTGCTGAAATAATGAATGTAACACATTGGTATAAATCTGGATATATCACTGCCAACATTTTTTATAACATTATGGTTCCACATTTACTTCATATTTAAATGACACAAGTACTATTGCTAAATATTTTAACACAAATAGTAACATAAAATTTAAAATAGTATGGCAGCAAAATAGAAAACTGTCACAAATCAAGGTAATGACACAACAGAAGTTTAGTTTCTCATAATTAAGTGCCATTGCAAATTCTAAAAGTAACCCTATTTGAATATATGTATGAAAGCAACGCAGTTAGTTACATTTTTTACTTAATTCTCTGTCATAGACAAATTAATAACCTAAACTATTTTGTTGCTTTTTTTTATTGAAGTTGTGGTTATTTTACTTTAAATCCAGTTTAATTTCATGCAAAATAAAACTTTTTAAAACCACAAGCTAAAGCAAGTGTAAATAAAAGAAATTTTGGAATTAGTCAAGACTTCGGGGTAATCTTAAAGGGAAATATGCATTTAGTAAAAAGTTGCTCTTCTAAAAAGGCAAACTTTTGCTTCCAAACCAGTTATAACGTGCCATTTCGCACATAGTTTGTTAAGAATTTCCGGGACGAGACCCACGAACCCCCTCTTTTCCTGGGGGTATACCCCAAGAGCCAATGGTGCCCCCCCCAAACCTATGGTCTAAAGCTGCCCCTCAGAATGTACCACAGAATTTACAACAAAAATAGGGAGTAAGGATGGATTTCATATATAGTACTACAGGCATGTAACATCTTCTATGTTTCTCTTTCCTTTTGCAGTAAATTAGGTCTAGAAGTGTGTTATGGGTGTCAAAAGTAAATTATCAGTTGGAGTTGATGACTGTCCTATCACTATTTTAAAAAAATTGCTATTGCAATAATTAAACCCTTGACTTTCGTTATAAATGAAACCTTCATAAATGGTGAGTTCCCAGACTACTTAAAAATCTCAAAAATGAAACTTATTCTCAAAAAAGGGGTTGAGGATGACATAAATAATTACCGCCTGGTGTCCTGACCAGTTTTTCTTAGATCCATGAGTCTTTCATGCGAGGAAGGTTCATAAACATTTTAAATTCAAGGAGCACTATGCTTTCCAAAAGGGAAAAGGCATAAATGAGGCTCGAGCAAGTTTTCTGAAAAAGATAATGACCTCGTGGGATTCCAATGAATACTCTGTTAGCATATCTTCAAAGACCTATCATGGACCTTCACTACAGTGGACCACAACATTCTTTTGAATAAATGAGAAGGATATGGAACTGGAGACATTGCTCTTAAATGGCTAAAACCATATATGAAGGATAGAAAAGAGATGGTGGAGATCAACAGCATAGGACCCAACAACACAGTGAGTAAATAATTAACAGTTCAGTTCCCTAAGGAAATCCATGGGCCCCTATTGAATTTATTACACATGAATTATTTCCCCAACAATTTAAAAAATGAAAACATAGTACTACAGTCAAACCTCCCTTAATGGACACCTCCAAATAGCGGACACTTCCTAAAAACGGAGTTTTTCAATCCCCGGCAGTAGAACATGGAAACTAATGGAAATAATACCTCCAAATAGCGAACATTCTCAATGACAGACGCAGACAACAGAAAAGAAAAAAAAATCTTCAATTACCTCCATTAACAGACACTCGTGACGAGCTATTCTTTAAAAATGCCTCATTCCCTGAACAGTAAACCTCATTTCTTGAAGGAACTCTGGTACTTTTCCAGACCAAAGCTTATCTTAACAATTCAGGTACAATCTATTGTCCATCAAAAAGTCATTAATCCTGCCTGTTCCCTTTCCTCTCATGGTTAACCATGATGTACCTTATTGCTGGCAAAATGAGGGCTTCTACACCTCTTATAGTGTCAAGCTTGCTCCGTTTGCAAACTTCAGTATTGTTCCCCTTCTTCTCCTCCTTCCCCCAATCATTTTGAATGATTTTAGCACTGATGCTTGCTCTAGCCTCAGTATCACCTTGAACGTCATAAGGTAACAAGTGAAAACGTGCGCATTGCATCATTAGGAGCAATGGAGGAGAAATTAATGAAAGAATAGGCTGAGGACAAAGGTGACAATATAAAGTAGCAGTTTCTGAAATTGGATGGTTTAGTAGTCCATAGTCTCACATATGAGTGGTTTTGTAGGGCTCGATCATTTAACATTCCAGTATCTGGACCATTCATCAAGGAAAAACCTCTTCAAATCGCAAAAGAAATGGGAATTTCTTACTTTTTGGTATCAAATTTATCCAATTTCATTCCATATTTTTTTAAATGTGTATTTTTTTAATATAAAGACATAAAAGATAAATTAAATATATTAACTCCTTTACATTTTAATGTACTGGCATATTTACTGCATAGAGAAGCATGTCGTAACTTCGGTCCCCTCTGAATAGTGGGCACCTCTCAATAGCGAACGATTTTTCCGGGCCCAAACGTTTCCGCTATTGGGAGGTTTCACTGTATATGCATTTAAAGTTTCTAGGTTTTATAATCGATGAATCTTTGAAATGGGAAGTCCACATTAACCAAGTATGTTCTAAACTTGCAAAAAATTGTTATGTAATACAGAATCTGGCAGAAATTGTTGACTCAGAAGTGTTGAAAATGGTTTACTTTGGAAATTTCCAGTCCCACTTGCACTATGGGTTAATTTTCTGGGGATTATCTCCAAATGTTTACAACGTTTTTGTAATGCATAAGAGAATAATAAGGTATATTGCAAAAATTATACTAATGTACAGCAATCATGTAAGCCATATTTTAGGGAAATACAAATTTTGGCTTTACCTTGCCTGTAAATTTAAATAATTATTACCTTTGCACTTATGTTAAACACAGTATGAACCAGCTAACCATTAATGCACATATACATGGGCACATATACACTTGCCAAAGAGTGGACGTGCATTTGCATTGTCATTCTACCGTAATGGTCGAGATACTATCGAACAGCTGGTCAAACTCCATCAGGAACCCAGCTGTTGCAAGGCCATCCATTCCTAAGACATCTGCAAAAAGAAAGTTGAGATAAGAGTAGGCCAGAGGATAGTAGTGGAGGCTGTGCAACGTCTATTATTGGTGGTGAAAGAGTGGGCACCACGTTTCGGAGAAGAGTTTCAGACAAGGTAAATTTAAAAGCATCCTCAGCAAAGTGCTTTATGCAAATCTGAAAACTGTATTGTAGTTCTCTCAATAGATACCTGTCCATGACAGGATTCAAACAGAATCTCCTCCATGCCTGTGCCCTACAAAAAAAGTGAAATGGGCAGTATTTCTAGCATTTCAATCTTTAAAAAAACTGTGAGGCTATCAGTGGCATCAACTATTTATTTCAACAGCTTTAGAAAATGTTATAAAGGCACAGAAACCCATCCACACTAGTTGTCATATGAAGCCAATAATAGTTAAGATCTTTGGATTCTGTCATTTTCAATGCCAGAAAACGTCAATAGTTATTGAGTCAATGCTTTATAGTTTTAGTTGGTTGTCCATTCCAATTCCATTCGTACATTTCATTAAAAACCAAATTGATTGAGAACTTTGCTTCGAATGTTTTAAAATAACTTTCCGTGAGTAAATACCATTTCTTTCTTAAATATAGGTCCTATAATTTCACTTCCATTTCATTGAATATTCTGATTAATATTAAAAGTAAGAACATTATAGCTTCCCCACTTAATTACAAACCAATATTTGCATCATTGCATTGCATAATTGCAGACTGATCTTTGCATCAACTCTATAATCGATGGTAGATAACATCCATGAAGCACCATGGTGCTTGCAATATCAATTACAAGTTCAAATTTTATACAAAATAGTCATAACGCTGACAAAATGTAATTTCCATCTATATTTTACAATAATATAGCACTAGGAGTTCATTTAAGAAAGGACTCCATTTTTCAGTCACCTAGTATAACTGTGGTATAACTTCCTGCATATGCTTTACAGAATCCAAAGGTAAAATTATTTATAACTATAATTTCGACATAATATCATTAGTATAACGTCATTATAAATTAAGAGCATGGTCTTTTGGAAATAACTTTCTTCAAATGGGTACGAGCCATGGTAATCTAAAAATGTTAAAAGTAGCAGACGATATACAACAAGGTAATTCTCAAACCGTGATCATATGTTATACATTATTCGATTGATACCAATAGATTTCGGTTTACACCAAAAGATAGAATGATTGGCCTCGTCGAATGTTATTGAAAAGTCTGTATTAATAACATCGAATTAAATATCACTTCATTAGTCCATCGACTGGATAGCAATCATTTACTCAGCAGACAAGCTCTGTTTCAGGTTCAAAACATTCCTTTTCTAAGTGCTAGTTTTTTTTTTTAAACTACGTACACTCGATGATAAACATCCACTACGTTGATTTACGTGAATTTTCATGACTACAATTATCTTACATGACTAATCAACGTACCTTTTCTCGACGATAGGAATCCGGTAGAGTTTACCACCAACCGTCGTTCACCCCGTAACGTAGCATTTCTTTCTCTCCATCTTTGTAAATATACTGAATGTCACTTGCTGACAACTGCGTCCGTTTGTCACACGTGTAAAACACTCTCTAATTTTCAAACTATATGAAGTAGTAGGGGTTCACTCACCACAAATACGCCGTTACTTCCTAGAAATTCTCCGACTTGACCGTCAGAAATTTTCGCCCATCGCGGTTATCCCCTCATTCCACTTGCAGGAAGGAGGAGGTGGGGGTTGCTTGTGGCGGAGTTAGTTTTGGGACCAACTGATAGATGGCCGGGAACGCAGGGGATCGTGCTCCCGTAAGACTCGATCTCGGCTGGTCCACAGCATGTAATCTGATAGAAAAATCCATTTTGTTGAAGGAATCTGATGCCAAACATCTAGAATGCCTCCAGCCACAGAAAATAAAAGAAAGCAGAAACTTATGCAGCATTGTAGCGGTGCACAAAATGGTGCAATTTGATCTTGGTATCGAAGTTGACGTGCTCCGAGATGGATGGAAAATCTACCGTCGTTTGATTCTAGTACGAGAATTGACTATTATTGGAGCCGAATATTTGACTTGAAGAACATCTGTAATCTACCCAAATATCCACTTGTGATCAAAGTTGTTAAAGCCACCCTTTCAATGGCTCATGGAAGTGCAAATGTTGAGCATCATTTTCAAGAAGTCAACTTCCAGCTGAGCATTCTGCCATGGAGGAGCGCACTATGAATACACGACTGAAGGATGACTTAGAGATGGGCATGAAATGACCCCCCCATGTACGTTCGACTCAAGATTATGAGGGGTTGCTAAGCAGTGATTGTTTATAGGGTGCCGAAATGACTTTTTTGTTATTATTTCAATAATTAATGAACTTATGAAAACATGTGTCAAACAAAAGTTGTGGGTAATCAAATAACCTTAAATTTGAGTCATCGTACGTCGAAATTGATGAACTAGTTATTGCAAAAAAGCCAAACAACGTGAAAATGGGCGTTTTTTGTAAATATTTATTGCAAAAATGACCTTTTCACTATTTTTAATGGTTTGAAGAAAAGCACAAATGTGAGTCTGAATACAACGATTTTTTTATGAGTTGATTGTTGAATTATTCACTTAGATATGGTCCATTGTTTATCCAAAGACAGTTTTTTAAAGTTAATAAATGCTATCTTGTCGCAGAATTATTGAGCTAAATCCAACGTGATTCTAATCTCGAAGACTTATATTACATGTAGTATTAAAACCAATTCGAAAAATCATTAAAAAGTCATAGAAATAAACGTTTAAAAAGAATACTTTTTCAGACTATCGTTTTTTTTATGAACAAATAGTGCTACGGCTTTGGCTGTTGGTCGTACGAGTTTCTAACTTGAATATTCTGTAAACTGGTTTGATTGCGCAGATTCATGAAAAACAAGAAGTCCTTACGACCAATAGGAGCCGAGATAGAATTTTTTTTTCTTTAATTCGCAGAGGATTTATTTATAAAATTTAAGAAACCATTTCAACGGCATTACACAAACAAAGGCTTATATTAGATTATTGCAATTACTTTTTTAAATAAAACTTATCTTTTATTATAAAATTGCGTGCACAAAGTGGAGCGTATTCACGGCGGACGCGGCAGCAAACAATGGGACGCGTGTATGGGGTAGAGAGCGACGGTGAATCACGGAACTGCCGCGCGCTTGAAAATCTGAATTTGAAACTTCAAACGGAGGAGCGCGTACAAATTCGCTCTATCTCCGCTATTTATGGACCAATCTCGACGTTAATTTTTTTAGGGGTATCTTGGAAAATAATTAACAACTACGCTATCAGCTAAAAGATATAATTGTAGATTCAATTGTAATTGTTACAGTTGTAACATGACCCTCCGAGTCCCCGGCAAGCATCAGGTTTCATTGCCGTCATAATGGCCGAAGACTCGAGAGGGGTTGGGCAGTAATCGCAGCCACGTCCGACGCCCATCGGATGTGTGGCTACGCTGCGGTAGGGTCATGCGTCCGCAGTAAACGGAGTGACCCCAGGATGACGGCCTTCTGCATGCGTGCAACTAGTAATTCCGCCTGTGCCACGCAGGACGGAATACACTTGATGTTATTTAGCAGCGAGCCCTTAACTCCACCGAGCACACCTATGATGAGGACCACCAGTTTCACAGAGTGTCCGGGGTACATCTGTCGAAGTTCGAAAAGCAGGTCTTGATATTTCGTCCGTTTTTCCACCTCCTTCGCATCCATGTTAGTTTCAGCCGGAGCCGAAAACTCGATCACGAACATGGAGCGTGTGAGGTGGTCGAGGAGAACGATATCAGGCTTGGTCGCCTCCAAGTGCCTGGTGGTGGAAAAGGAGTAATTCCACCAGATCGTGCATTTATCGTTCTCCACGACGGACTCAATATCTCCAGGGGCATAGGGCAGCACAGGTGTTTCGTCGATGCCATAATGGTGTCGAAGATGAAAGTATAACACCCGTAGGGCCGCGTTGTGCCGAGCTAAATATGCTGACTTAGCGTAATAACTACAGCCGGAGAGAAGGTGACTCAAAGTCTCCGGCTGGGCTCGGCACGCCCTACATCTCGTGTCCGCAACCTCCGCTTTGAATATAATGCGGCGGTACACGAGTGTGTTTATGACACCATCCTGGCACGCGAGGACAAAACCCTCGGTCTCGGACTTCAGACCGGCGGAGCGTAGGAAGGCAAACGTTAGCTCCTTCGATAGCCCATGCTTTTCGATGTTTCGATAGAAA
Organism: Pyrrhosoma nymphula; assembly: GCA_963573305.1. Lineage (NCBI taxonomy): Eukaryota > Metazoa > Arthropoda > Insecta > Odonata > Coenagrionidae > Pyrrhosoma > Pyrrhosoma nymphula. The sequence goes on from OY754334.1 coordinate 5,708,519, forward strand.
CCTCCATGCATGGGCTTATCGGTATGCACCTTGAGCAAGGCCTTCTGCTCGGCTTTTTTTATTTCGAGCTTGAGGACGTCTGCCTTCAATGACAAGATGGTCGTGTCATTGTCGCTTCCGTCGGATGACGGGTCGAAGTCGAGACCGGTTTCGTCCGCTGCCCTCTTTGCCGCCTGGAAGAGAAACGCCCCTGCTCCCGCACTCTCGTGATCACTCACGAGATTGAGCAGGGGGTCCCTGCTTTTCAAAACTCGGCAAGCTGTACCCAGGACAACTCTGTTGTGGAGACATTCCAGACTCAATAGTCCTCTACCACCTACATTGCGAGGGAGATACAATCTGGCGACGGAAGATTTCGGATGAAGACTTCTATAGATGGTCATCATCTTCCTCGTTCCCCTATCGAGGTTCTGCAACTCGTTAACGTTCCACTTCATGCATCCGAAGGTATACAGCAGTGTAGGAACCACGAACATGTTCGTGGCAAGAACCTTGTTCTTGCCTGACAGCTCAGAACTCCAGATGTTCCTGAGAGTCTGTCTGTATTTGGCGGTGAGCCTTTCCTTCACTGCTGTAATCTCCTGCATTCGGCGCTGGGGGACGCCGAGATATTCATAGCTGTCATCGTCCTCGAGGTGACGAATGACGCTCCCGTCAACAAGTTGCACGTCTTCCTTGATCTCCGAAAATCTTCCTCTCGCCAAGTGGATGGATGCACACTTGTCCAATCCGAACTCCATTCCTATAGCCTCACTGTATTCCAGTACGGTGTCCAGGGCAGTGCGAAGGTCTTTCGCATTAGAAGCATACAGCTTCAGGTCATCCATATAAAACAAATGGGTGACCTTATGCTTCCTGTCACCTGGAACACCACACATGTATCCTTTACCTCGTCGCAGCCTAAGGGACAGGGGTAGGAGGGAAATACAGAACAGTAGGGGGCTCAAGCTGTCGCCTTGAAAAACGCCACGGTGGTATGTTACCAACTCTGTGGAAACTGACCGCTTGCCTGAGCTCAGAACGAAGCGCGTTTTCCACAGTGGTAACAGGCGTTGGATGCAGGACACAACCTCAGGGTGGACTTTCATCAACTTCAGCATGGCGATCAATAGCTCATGCGAAGTGGTGTCAAAAGCCTTCTTGTAGTCCACCCAGGCCATTGATAGGTTTCGCTTATGCCGGATGGCATCCTGGCATATGCACCTATCAATGAGCAGGTTGTCCTTGCATCCCGCGATTCCCCGCTTTGAGCCCCTCTGCTCGTACACCTCCTCCCAAACCGGCTGGACTTGGTGTAGGATAAGGTCGCTCAAGATCGAGGTGAACGCCTTATATACAGTGTTGAGGCAGGTTATAGGGCGGTAGTTCTTTGGATTGGACAAGTCTCCCTTCTTAGGTATTAAAACCGTGCGTCCCTCAGTCAGCCAAGGTGGAATTGGTTTTCCACCATTTAGAAAGGACGTGAAGATTCTGGCGAGGTGTTGGTGGGTGGAAGTAAATTTCTTCCACCAGAAGTTATTCACGGCATCCATTCCTGGAGCCGAGAAATTCTTCTTGCCAGAGAAGGCCTTCTTCACGTCACTTTCGGTGACTGAAAGAGGTCCATCCACATCTTGTAGGTGGCGGTCACAAACCTCTTTAAAGAGGCCTATGGCCGGAGTGTCTCCGTTGAATGGCTTCGACGTTTCGTATATTTCCTTCCAGAAACGTTCAACCTCTTGGACGGGTGGCGGAGATTCAACAACAGGCGGAGGTGGTCGAAAGAGACGGGACGGCTGAAGGAGAAAGTTCAATTGTTATTATTAATTTTATTATTATTGTGACTCACTGCACAGTTACTGTAATTACTTGCTAATAACAATTTAATTTAAGCTTATGTTTATCAAAATGGAAGAAACATATATTATACACATTCTTTCATTTCATTAAAACAATTTATTTATGCCGACACATTTACGAAATATAATTAGAAATTCAATTGTTATTATTAATTTTTATAATTATTGTGACTCACTGCATAGTTACGGTTATTACTTACTAATAACTATTTAATATAAGCTTGTGTTTATTAAAATGGAAGAAACTTATATTATACACATTTTTTCATTTCATTAAAACAATTTATTTATGCCGACATTTTTTTTACAAGTTTGACATTTGTCGTTACTCTCCTCCCAAGACATTTTCAGTACATTCATCATTAATGTTTAGATTTTCCTTATATTGAACATGAGGTATGATTTAAGGACATTCACTATTGTCAATGAATATATTGTTTAAAATATAATTCTCATTAAGTACTCTCTTCGATCTCTTCATGTTCAATATAAGGAACATTTGTGCAGCTTTCGCCATTACTATTTAGACATAACCAAGTACATTTTAAGCCATGTTTACGAATGTCGAGAAGCACACTTCCTTTTGGCAAAGCTATTTCAGAATCATGGAAAAAGGCGGCGGGACAACATGGAGGATGTAGATGATCCCGATCCAGCTTGAGACACATTACCTGTCAGTTGAATTGTTAAGTGACTTGTCTTTATCTGTGCTTTATTTCAGTCCTTGATTATAACATGTATACATTTAATGTTTTTAGTTTGTTTTATTTATTGATGACTCGAGAAAATCTTTTTTTTCGTCAATTGAGTCAGTACTCGTTTATTAGTAAAGAAAACTCCTCTATGTGCTACAATTGATGTCAACATTTATGGACAATACCCATCAGTTGATTTGTTTAATGACTTAATTTGTGTTTTCTTTGTGTATGCTTTATTTTTGTCCTGATTCACAACATATGTACCTTTTATGTTACCAGTTTACATAGTATATATTTTTGACTTAAGAAAATCTTTTGTTCCTTGTCAGTTGAGTAAGTATTTGTTTATGCGTTGCTGAATTTGGTATCAATATTTAGAGATGTTGCCTGAAAGTTAAATTCTTTGATGACATAATTTGTCATGTCTTTGTCTATGCTTTATTACTTTATTTACATCCTGATTTATAACATAAATACATTTTTGTTACCAGTTTACATTCTATTTGTTGATGACTCAAGAAAGTCTTTTGTTCCTGTCTTTGTTTATCAGTAAATAAAACTTGCAATTTATGTGCTTAATTTTATTTCTATATTTACTACGTTATTTCTGCATTCCGCACATTGAAACATCTTCATGTTGACATAAAAACTGCAAAATCACACGGCAAGACTTGCAGTATGAAGTTTGTACGTAGAATGCGTTCATCAATGGCTCCAAACTCAAAATATTTCTGATATTCTTTAGTTATGTTCCTCAATATCATTGCTGTTTACACACTTTTTCCATTAAAATCTCACTTTTTGTTCACTTTTCTGGGAGAAGACTCTTTTCTCACTTAATTTTGGAATCTACTCGCTGGCAGCCCTGTTACTGGTTGATACGACATAAATCGAGGTAATACGAGGTCAATGTAATAGTTAAAGCAAGCAAAAAGCGGCCAAAACCAACTTGAAACGAGTAGAAAGAACGAGTTGGAAACCGGTAAAAACATGCAAGTTGAATCCAACTCGTTTTACTCTGTTTTTTCCTCAGGATAATGTTACAAATTTTTTATTTCATTCTTCTTGCAGTTGCTGAAATTAAAAAATAAAATTTTTATATGCTCTCCATTGTGACTAAGGAAATATCTCGCTAAAACTACCTTTAGGAATAATATCACTGCATTGGTAGGTAATGCACATGGTCAATAAGTTACTCTTAAGTGGAAGTGCTCTTATTTTACAAGGGGGCTAACAAAATGATACCTCTATAATAGCTAATAAAAGTCTTTTACATATAGCTTAAGCATATGAAACATATATGTAGTATATAGCAAAAATATAATACAAAACATATATATAGCATAACATATATATAGCATAACATATAGCTTGAAAATACGAAAAATCTAAGAAATACTCATTTCAATTACTTCAATCGATTCATCAGTCTTTTAGTTCATAATTTCATCAAAAGCTTGGCAAATTTACCGTAAAAATGTCTCGGAATAACAAATTAGGAATCTCCTCCCATTCATTTCAATGCTAGTCTATGAATGCAGAATGAACTATCTATGGTGTCCAGTGCCTTCCATTCGGAGGGATTTGTGGGTAAATAGAGCTCAGCCAATAGAGAATGGTCCAAAACTTGGCCAACCTTTCCTAGTAGAGGGCCTCTAGTGTTTGCCACTCAAAACGTGTTCTTATGTTCCTAACATTGTTTCCCACAGAAATGGACAAGTGTGTGTTTGGGAAGCAAACTTTGAGATGGATGATTTGCAGCCAATGGAAGTGCCCACCAAGAAGGCTCGCGAAGGCAACAAAAGTGAGAGTGAGGACGACATAGTTATTCCAGAGGAGCAGAAGGATAAAGGGAGTGACATGTCAACCAGTGGTAGGTGCTTCTTCCTCCTCCCATTACCTCCCGTTAGCCAAGGAGAATTTGGTGTCATAATTGTGCTTGGGTGAGGGAGCATTTTTTTGTTCCATATCCATAGAAATTGTAGCATTTTCTGTTAGGGCATTACATCCTGAATATCCATTATGCAAGAAACATTGTTGCCCAGATTCATTAGTAAACTTTTAATGTGATATAAAAATATTGTGAATAAGGAAATTGAATGAATAATGGTTCATCCAGGCATGTTGCCCAATATTTTGATTTTTTGTCAGTTAGTCTGTCATTGTAGCGAGTTCAAAAGTGAGAAATGTAAGAATAGCGGCCCCTTAGATTCGGTGGCAATTTTGTGAACAGTGCCGCCAGAGTTTTTTGTGTGAAAATGGCAAATTTTGTAAGAAGTTTTATCTTTTTTTTTATTTTGGAAAGTAAGGTTCATTCCAAAACAGCTGGCACAGAGTAGAATCTTAGTTGTTCGAGTTAGCAGGCTCCAATGATGCCGAGACACGGACACTATTCCATCTTGTTTCATTGTGAAGCATCACCTGCGAACCTGAACAGCTAAGAAAATTCTACGCCATACTATATGTAGTCCATTTCAAATGACTTGGCGGCTGGGAAGGCGGGGCCAGCTAAGGGGGGAGGAGCTTGAGCCCACTCGTGTGGTCTTGGGGTAGCCAATAGGAGCGTGGGTGGGGAAATTCCTTCTCCCGGGACCTCTGTCTTGCTCTGCCTTCTGTCGTGCGAAGATCTGCTCTCTCCTTGCCGTGTTGCCACGTGTCCTGCGTTTAAATCAGCGATATTTAAAGTATGGCTGTGTGTATGCTTCGGCTGTGGCAAGGCCTTGCTGGCATTCGTCCCTCCCCTACCTCGCGTTTGTACCTCCCCTACCTCGGCCATTCTGCAAATTTCCCCTGCCGTGCGATAGTAAGCGAGAGCTGACGAGAACGGACGAGTTCTCAGCCGCCAAGTCATTTGAAATGGACTATAGCAAGGCCCTTCTGAGGGATAGAGTGCAAAACACCCATTTGTGCATCATTTCTGCTCAGAACAATTTTACCATCTTCACTTGGAACTGAGCTGTATCCTGGAGTCTTCTGATCGGAATGATCTAGATGGCATCACCTTTGATTCCACTTGCAAGACCTTCTCGGCAGCTCAAGAGTCTCAAATCAACAAGTACCAAAGGCTGAGAATCAAGCATTGATGGAGACAATGGTCCTGAAAAGGACCTCCACACCATTGTCAATCTCATGCAGATTGACCTTAGCAAAGCAGCTGTATCCATGTTATCGGAGGGAATAAAGTTCGACCTGGCCCCAGAGAGGATCTCCGAGGAGAAGGTTGCCACAGGCGTCGAGGCCGCCATCCGCACTCTTCCCAAGAATTCAGCTGATGAGATCCGAGAGGACGATTCTGCAGAGGGATCAACCACCAAAGTTGAAGATCACGGTGGCAGAGAGGGAAACATTAAAAGGTTTGAGATACTTCTCATACTCCCAGGGGACAAGGGCAACGCGCGTGTGCTTATCTCCAGGGAGGAATACAACGAGAAGATCAGTGAGGCAACCTACGAAGAACTAAAATCTGACCCTACTGTGAAAATGGAGAAACTCACCAGGGAGGCCATCAAGAAGTCATCTATTCTGGCAGAGTATCAATGAGGACCTATCTCGACTGCATCCAAGCCACCAAGGCTTTAAAGCCTTCCTAAAGTCCACAAGGAAGGAATACCACTACGTCCCATAGTGAGTACCATTGACTTATGGCTTGGCACGGTACTTGGTGCAAACACTACTCCGCTATTTGGGAAAGACGCTCTCATATGTGAAAACTCGTCGAACTTCATCCAGATTATTCAGGGGATAATGGTGGAAGAAGGGGATCTACTATTCAGCTTCAATGTCTCCTCCCTCTTCACCAATGTCCCCATCCAGACTCCATAGATATCATCAGATGACTCACCGATGAAGGGGTGCCCAAGGATCTCCCTGAACTCTGGGAACATTGCCTGAGAAATTCTTACT